>CM027838.1:15000000-20000000 GCA_016097545.1 Eucalyptus victrix
GAGTACTCACCAATTTACATGTGCTCATGTTGAATCTTTCAAGCACCTTTTCAATACACTTATCTTGAAATAACCACAGTTTCTTATTCTTCCTGTCACGAGTAATTCTCATGCCTAAAATTTTTTTAGCCAAGCCTAAGTCTTTCATTGCAAAAACTTTACTCAACTCATTTTTCAAGCTTTTGATTTTCTTGGCATCATGCCCAACAATCAACATATCATACACATAAAGTAAGAGAATAAAAAAATCATTATATGAGAATCTTTTCATAAATACACAAGAATTGAAGTTTGTCTTACCGTATCATTGTTCTTCCATGAATGATTCAAACTTCATATGCCATTGCCTTAGGGTTTGCTTGAGACATATAAGCTTTTCCTCAATCTACATATGAGGTGCTCATTACCTTCAACTTCAAAACCCTACGATTGCTCCATATATATATATATATATATATATATATATATATATATATATATATATATATATATATATATTCTTCTTCTAGGTCTCTACAAAGAAAATTTGTCTTTACATCAAGTTGTTCAATTTATAAATTCAAACTAGCAGCCAACCTAAGAACAACTCGAATAGAAGACATTTTTACAACCGGTGAAAAAATCTCTTCAAAGTGTATACCCTTCTTTTAACGAAAGCCCTTCACAACAAGTCTAGCCTTGTGTCATGGTTGTAAACTACTTTCGTCTATCTTCAACTTGTACACCCCCTTATTTGTGAGTGTTCTCTTACCCTTAGGTAACTTCACCTATTCAAATATGTGGTTCTCATGCAAGGATTTAAACTCCTCTTGCATAGCTTCATGCCACTCATTTTTTTGTTCACAAGTTTCTGTCTCTCCTACATCAGTGAGTAACACATACTAATGCGGCAAATATTTTTGAGAAGGCCTACACTCTCTTTCAAATATTCTAACTTGAGATAGGATAGATTGCTCTTGTTCAGCTATTTCACCTGTCTCAACTGAAGAATCAACATTATGTGAAGATTCACCATCTTCATGATTTCCATTCACTTCTCCCACATGAATTCTATTAACATTATAAGGATTTTGGTTGAAACTAACTGAACACTGAGCTATCATTTGGTCTCTCCGCCTTGTCAATGTTTTCAATAGTTTGATATTCACAAAATACTACATCTCGGCTTCTAATGACTTTCTTTACAACTAGATCCCATGACTTGTAGCCAAACTCTTCATGTCCATAACCTAAGAAGATACACTGTTTAGACTTGTCATCAAGTTTAGATCTTTCATCCTTGGAACATGCATAAATGCCCGACAACCGAACACTTTTAGATGGATGTAGGAAACATCTTTACCACTCCAAACTCTTTGTGGAACATCCCCCTTAAGAGGAATCGATGGAGAAAGATTTATCAAGTCCACTACTGTTCTCATCGCTTCACCCCAAAATGACTTAGGCAACTTTGCATGAGAAAGCATACACTGAATCCGATCATTAATTGTCTAGTTTATTCTCTTGGCTACTTCATTATGCTGTGGTGTTTTTGGAACAGTCTTCTCAAGCTTGATACCATAATCCCTACAATAGTGTTCAAATAGGCCTCTATATTTACCACTGTCGTCAGCCTGAACACATTCCAGCTTCTTCCCGATTTCTCTTTCCACATTGACATGGAATTGCTTGAAAGCCGCAAGTATCTGATCTTTAAATTTCAAAGTAATAACCCACGCTTTTCTAGAAGGATCATCAACAAATGTCACAAAATATAATATACCTCCAAGAGTTCTAGCATCCATACAACAAACATCAATGTGAACTAAATCAAATACATTTGATTTTGTGTGTGGAGAGGAACTATGAAATGAGAATCTATGTTGCTTACCTATAAGATGATGAGTACATTCCTTTAAAATTTTTTCCTTCAAAGATAAAAGGTTCTTTCTAGCCAGAGTTTTAAGTCCTTTTTCGCTAAGATGACACAGCCTCATATGCCATAAATCAACCAAGAAATCCTCCACTGCATTTACCTCTTCTTTAACCAAGTCTACTTGCATGGTGTAGAGAAAACCTATCTTCTTACCATTTGCCACTATCATGGAACCTTTAGTCAACTTACATTTGCCATCAAAGAATGAATTGCAATAACCATCATCATCTAAGGCATCTGTGGATATCAAGTGAAGGCAAATATCCGGAACGTGTCTCACATTTTTCAAAAGCAAATTACATCTGACATCGGTTTCCAAATAAACATCTCCCATGCCAATAACCTCGGAAACACCACTATTTCCCATCATAATACTTGAGCGAGCTCGATGTATGCTTTCACATGCAAGACTTAGCAAGGAATTTTGGACCGAAGTAGTGAACATGGCATGTTACCTGATTAATCGATCTCTATCATCTGCTATCGAGTGAAAGACTTTTGAGGAAGTATGGTCGAGGAAACCTGTTGATTACTCCAGATTACATATAATTGGATTTCCTGTGTATGCTCATGCAAGTGATGGTAATATTAAACTTAGGGCAGAGAAGTGCATATTTTTGGGTTATGCACATGGGGTGAAAGGCTACCGGCTATGGTACATTGATCCCAAATCACCCAATTTTTTAATTAGTAGAGATGTGATATTCAACGAGACTGTAATGCTTTAACAAGGGAGTTTTGAGGCAATGGCTAGTTCTGAGTCGTTATAATAACTAGGGGATATAAGTGAAGAAATAGAATCACTCCATCGAAATTAAACAAGGGAGCAGGTCAAAGTACCAAAGAGCTAAAAGATTGTCGAAAGTAAATGGGTTATTAAACAGAAAGAGGGAATTCTCGATGTCAAGGCAACAAGATATAAGGCGAGACTTGTGGCGAAGGGATATACAAAGCGTGAAGGCGTTAACTACAATGAGGTGTTCTCTCCTTGTTAACACCTAAATTTTACATTTTTATTTAGGATTTAATCGTGTACAAAATTACGAATTAATCACTAAAAAAAGGAGGAAAAAAAAAGAAACAACAAAACAACAACAACAAAAAAAAAAAAAGGAAAAAAATGCCTAGAGGTCGGGTCGGGCTAGATTTGGCATTGGCCCAGCCTGCTGCCAGCATCCTTTCCTCCTTCGCGACCCATCCAATCTGGCTTCTTCCAGAGGGCATGTGAAACCCTAAAGTGGAGGAGCAAGGAAGAGGGGACAAACGAAAAGAATGAGGGAAAACGAGGAAGGAAAAGAGAGCAACACAAGAAGCAACGAGGGAGGAGGCTCAGGAAGCACCGAAAAGAGAGAGACAAAGGGAGAGCTTGAGAGAGAGGGACAGAGCTCAAGGGAGAAAGTGATAGCATTCATTGCCCCCGTTGTTGCCATTGCCACCAAAATTACAACCACCGGTGCCTCCGCCTGCCCCCGCTGCTTCAACTTCACTCGCAACCCGCAGCCGCCTCCATCTTTCGTCACCGATGCCGCAAGAACCGCCACAGCAACTCACCAAGCACCGCCGCTCCTACAACCAGTAGCCGCAAGCTCCGCTATCCTGAGCTCGCTGCCTCAACCCCACGCTGTTCGAGCTGTCGCCCTCCAGCTCCGTACGCCATCGTCATTGTAGCTCGAAGCTCCGACGCTACCGCCACCACCCTCCAAGCACCGACCTACAATACCCATTGCCGCTACTTCCGACACCAAACCCGTGACACCGTCACGCCAGCAGCCCGACCCCTCTGCCGCCGTCGCAACACCAGTCCGGCCCCATCGCAACACCAACATCACACCGTTGCCGCCTGTGCCGTCGTCATCAAGCCCGCCGCCACCACCGTCAACATCGCCAAGAAACTCTAGGGAGAGGAGGTACGAGTCGGGTCACGGCCACCGAACCGGGTAGGGTTTTAATCCGTCCGGGCTGGGCCTGCATGAATGGGTTCACACATCCCTAGGCCGAGCCCATCCTTTTTAAGGAAATGGGCTAATTCGATTTGGGCCGGGCTTCTTTAAAAAAAAAAAAAGGAGGAAAAAGGAAAATAGGATCTTAGGCTGAGCCTGCACTGTGGGCCCGCGCCGCAAGCCCAACCGAGTCGAACCTGGGTCCATTCCCGACTGGACTGACCAGTCCGACCTGAAATAAAATTAAAAAATTATTTAAAAAATTATTATTTTTATTATTATTTAAAATTAAAAATTTTAAAATTTTAAAAAAAATTCGAAAATCCAAAAATCATAGGGTTTGATTAGGATTTGTTATGTCTTGCCTTTTTAGTGTAATTAGGCCTTTATTTTCTCGTATTTTGATTATATCGTAGGTTAATTTGCATTTCTAATTATTTTTAATTGCACTTATTTAATTTTACTACAATTAAGATCTTGGTAGCTGTGATTGTTACTTTAATGATTGTGCATTCGCATGATCACCTCAGTGGATGGATATAAAACAATTCAAACTGTCTGACAAAAATCATTTCCTTTTAAATGAACAAGATTATATACCGAAAATGTACTAATTGATTAACTAATGTAATCAAGTCCACGACCCTAGATACTCTGGTTGCGTAAGAAGTGAGGTATACTCTCATACTTCACTTGGTTTCTAGTCGACTCCAATAAGCTAGTAGCGACTCATTTTTGCGAAATTCTTTAGAATATCCCAATGTCACGCGGGATAAGCTTAGAAGAGCCCGTGCCTAATCAAGGACCATAAACCCATCCTTTAGGTAGTTACCCCAAACATATTCTCTTCCTTCGAGAGTAGGTCGCGACAACTTGGCGACCCCGTTAGGAATTTGGTTTTAAACCTTACAGGACTTAAGCCAAAATTAATTTTGTTCAAAAATATTTTTGTTTGGCAACGAGGATTCCAAGTACGTCCCTAACATTAAATGTGTTAAATGTTTTTACAGAATGGGAGGTATAAAGGGAAGTGTTTGCTCACATTTGTCTTGTAGGGATGTATAGGAATGTATGATTTATTTTTATGAATGAAGTGTTGACTGCTTATAAATTGTCATGCATGCGTTCCATGCATTGCACTACACCATAGCACACACTACCTGCCGCCGAACCTGAGCCGCACAGGATCACTTAGGATGGTGTTGAAATGGATACCATTCCAACTACAACCATATAATACGAGTCGCCCATCTCTACCCTGAAATTTCTTTCTTCATGTCGAAGGTACCCACCCCGATCTGCAATCGCGCAACACGAGTTGGTCTTTGATGAAGCCGAATTCATGGGTAATTCGACTTAGCCGCGACCTTGTTGGTTTGGTCCAGTGATCTTATGGCCCTATTTTGAGCCGTATAGAATAGAAATTGAGCCACATCTCATGTGCATGTCTATGTAATTGAAAAGCAAAAAAAAAAAAAAAAAAAAAAAAAAAAGACAAAGGTCGGCACCAATTGTAAGTATCATTTTCCTTTTTATTTACTAATTTTGTATTGAATTTTCATCTTGAAATTCGCGAAAATCAATCGAATACCCTCGATGATGTAGGCTTATGATTGAAAAATTGGCAATCACTCTTGAGAAAAGTGAACATTGAATGCAAATTCTAAACACTTTGATTTGACCTCGCTAAACATGACTTTGTTTAAATTTTTAACTATGGGCTCAAAACCGCTTTTTGTTTAGAAAATTCTTTCAAGTCAAGATTATATTTTGCAGCACAAAAATTGAAATTGCATTTTTAATCAAATTCTCTCATTCTCACATTTTGGGACCGAAATGCAAATCACATTTGGTGTACAAATTCCTCAAAATAGAAGTCACTTCTTTCAAAAATCAATGTCACTTTTGCATTTGAAACTTTTGGAATTGAGTGGACATTTGATTGATAACCATCGATCGATCTTCTAATTATGCCCCTTCTCTTATGACTAATCTTGGTGAAATACTAAAACCTCGTAATAAAAACTATGGGGCATGTACCATTGCCTCAATTTTGTTGTAAAAAGTGACCTCATTGAGAGATCATTTTCACATTCACATACTGACATTGTTGCCTTTTTGCAGGTTATGCGTGATGCTCCTTGATATTCTCGTGTTCAACCACATGGAGAAGTGAATTCTAGAGTTAGGACAAGTTGATTTTCTCTTAACTATGTAGAATGAGGAGTTTGTGCCGCCCTTTCTAAAAGATAAAAGTGTAGGCTCATGGAACTTGAGGAGCAAGCATGTGTCGAGACTTCGTCGGCGCCAATCTTCCAATAAAGGTAGAATGAGGTTGAATTCCGTTATGGGAAGTTTCTCTATCTTGAGATGCCTTAGGTGCCAAAATAGCCCATCAATCTTGTTCACTTTGCAAGATAAGACAAATGAAGGAAGTTGCCAAATATCCAAAAAGGAAGACATCAAACACTCAAAGGCGAATGCAAGTGAAGGGTAATGTTGAGTTACCATATATCCACGAGGGTGAATCCAAGAATTGTTAGCACTCAAAGGATAAAAGCAAGTAAAAGGTAATAATGTATCGCTTCCAACATTTGAATTCATAAATATTTTTGCACTAACATATTCTTTCACATTCTTTACAGGGGTACTAAGTCACCATGCCGCAGGTAAGTACCCTTCTTCTCAAAATTTTAAAAAAAAAAAGGAAAAAGAAAAAGGAGAAAAAAAAAAAGGAAGAAGAAAAAGATGGAGAATTTTCATTATAAAAAACAACCTTTGGCGCTTTCCTAGAGACAAGCACAAAAATGAATAATTGAGAAAAAAATTCTACAAACTTTTTTAGCATCATTTTTATCTCAAATTGTTTTCTCATTTTGTGGATTATTCATTTTGAATCAAATTTCCCTATGGAGATTGACCTACTTAGATAATCTTGACAGAGTGAGATGGAGATGTTAACCATGCCAAAAAAGAAGTGCTTAGGATGGAGATGTTAACCATGCCAAAAAAGAAGTGCTTAGGATGAAGAAAGGCAAGCCATTTCCAAACACGTCCTTCAAACACTTTTGAGAGTTGAGTAAAAGGCGACATTCTCTTAGCACAAATGATTCATTTACATTGAGCGCAAAGATCGAAACGATAAAGGCGTTTCCTTCATCAATCTCAAGCATTGCACTAATCTCTTGCCACCCCCTTTGGGCCGAAAAAAGATGATCCTTCAAAGTACCCCTGTCGAGAATGACCCTACTTTAGGGCATCATAGGAGGTTACGATCATATTGTAGAGCGAATGATTGAGAAAGATCCTATTACTTTCACTTGCATCAATCTTCTGGTGATAGTTTCAAAGGAATTCTCATCAGAGCTTGACTCATCCCAAGGTGAAGAAGAGCATTTCCTTTTCTACCCAAACACTGATACCCATTGCTTTAACCAATTTGGGCTTGATTATTCATTTCGGAACCCTGAGTAGTGATCATCTCCTTTCACTGGGGCAAGACATAAGAATTGACCAAATACAATTGACAGTCACGAGAAAATGTGAAAAATATCTCGAAAGTCATAAGAGCTACAAAAATTCAAAAAGCAAAAAGTTTGACAAACTAGGTGGCATAAAAAAGCAGTGTGCTAGGCAAAACCAAAGCCAATGCCCGTCAAGAAAAAAAAAAAGCCAAAATGTTACATCCTATGTGGAAAAAAAATTATCAAAGTCCAAGTGCTTGCATAAAAAAATCATCGCAAGTGCAAAGGAAATTAGAAAAAAAAAAAAAAAAAAAAAGCAAAACTCCCATGCGAAATGATTAGTCAAGAGACTTTCGAGATGCATTGTGTTTCAAAAGCCAAATGATTTCGAACGATTGAGCAACGTGGTCACAATGCCATGATGATCACCGACTCTTAAAAACCCTCTGAAAATTTTAAGCCTTTCGAGCCTCTCCCAAGACAACATTACAACCCCCTTCTGGAGTCTCTTGTAACTAGGATGATTTGAGTGAAAATAAGAATGCCACAAAGAAGCTACTACTTGAAGAAGTTGAGGTAATTCTATCTTGTTTTATCTTCCAAGTTCTCAACTTGTAAACCCGATGAAAATAGCAACAAATGTTCCTTTATTAGCCTCAAAGCTATAATTCATTTGTGTAAGCCCTAACCGAGCCTATATTGCGATCCTTTCAAAAGACCTTTTTGATTGATCAGATTGTCCTTATTGCGAATGTTTCTGAAGGCCTTTGACATGGGTTATGTGAGATACCCTCAACAATTAGTTACTTTCCACGCAAATGGATGGGATCGAATAGCCATTTTATTAAGAGTATGTGAGAAACCTTTTCTAACTAAGAAGCTCTAGTTTGGCATGCTTAATGAGCCTTTTTCACAAGTCATAGCCGTTTTGATAAGAACTGACTCCTAGAAAATTTGATGATTAATGATACATCCCCATGCAAGATGACAATTTTGCGCTACATGATGTTGATTGACATCGAATGTTTTTTTAAAGCAATCGGACTTAGCTTGATTAACTTATTCAATTAATGCTACAATATTGCCAATACGTCTCTAATGACATTTGCTCAAGTTGAGTTTGACAAGATTTCTCAATAAAGCCATACAGTTTCAAGAAGTTAGCAGGTGCTTCCCTAAAAACCAAAGGTTCATGGTTAGCCTTAAATCATGCCGTCTCCAAAGGTTTATGGTCAACCTTAAACCATGCCATCTCCAAAGGTTCATGATCAGCCTTAAACCATGCCATCTCCAAAGGTTCATGGTCAACCTTAAACCATGTCATCTACAAAGGTTCATTGGTTTTCCTTAAATCATGTATTTCCAACCCGGTTGAAACCCGTTGTTACACGATGAGACCTCATTTTTCTTTCTTCTTATGACACGACAAGCTTCTGTAACCCGGGATCTTTTCTTTCTTCTTATGACACGGCATGCTTCTGTAGCCCGGGATCTTTTCTTTCTTCTTATGACACGGCATGCTTTTGTAGCCCGAAGTTTTCTTCTTATGACACGGCGTGCTTCTGTAGCCCGAGGTCTTTTTCTTATGACACAACGTGCTTCTGTAGCCCACGGTCTCTCATTCTTCTTATGACACAGTGTGCTTCTGTAGCCCAGGGTATTTCCTTCTTTTTATGACACGATGTGCTTCTGTAGCCTGAGGTCTCTCATTTTTCTTATGACACAGCGTGCTTTTGTAACCTGGAGTCTCTCTTTCTTCTTATGAAACGACGTGCTTCTGTAACCCAGGGTCTTTCCTTCTTCTTATGACACGGCATGCTTCTGTAACCTGGGGTATTCTTTTTATGACATAGCATGCTTCTGTAACTCAGGGTCTTTTTCTTATGACACGGCATGCTTCTACAGCCCGGGATCTTTTTCCTATGACACAGTGTACTTCTATAGCTCGGAGTCTCTCTCCCTCTTATTGACACAACACACTTCCATAGCTCGACCTGGCGCGTGCTCATACACCCAAGGTCTCTCTACTACCGAAATAATTTAGGTGTCTTCTGTTTTTGAATGGAACCTCTTCGAGCTCCCATTCAAAGAGGAGTAACTTGTTGACACCTAAATTTTACATTTTTATTTAGGATTTAATTGTGTACAAAATTAGGAGTTAATCACTAAAAAAAGAAGAAAAAAAAAAGAAACAACAAAACAACCAAGAAAAAGGAAAAAAAAAAACGCCTAGTGGTCAGGTCGAGCTGGATCTGGCATTGGCCCAGCTCGCTGCCAGCATCCTTTCCTCCTTCATGGCCCATCCGATCTGGCTTCTTCCAAAGGGCATGTGAAACCTTAAAGTGGAAGAGTAAGGAGGAGGGGACGAATGGAGAGAACGGGGGGAAACGAGGAAGGAAAAAAGAGCAACACAGGAAGCAACGAGGGAGGAGGATCAGGAATCACCGAAAAGAGAGAGAGACAGAGGGAGAGCTCGAGGGAGAGAGTGACAGGGTTTATTGCCCCCGCTGCTGTCCCGGTCGCCGTCGCTGCCAGAGTTTCAACCACCGGCGACTTCGCCTACCGCCGTTACTTTGGCTTCGCTTGCAACCCGCAGCTGCCTCCATCTTTCATCACTGACGCCATAGGAACCGCTGCAACAACTCGCCCAAGCACCGTAGCTCCTACAGATAGTAGCCGCAAGCTCCGCTATCCCGAGCTCGCCACCTCAACCCCACGCCATCCGAGCCGTCACCCTCCAACTCCGTACGCCATTGCCGTTGCAGCCCTCATTGCGCCACCGCTGCCTCTACGACGCTTACAGCCCGAAGCTCCGACACCCTCGCCGCCGCCCTCCGAGCACTGACCTACAGTACCCGCCGCCACTACTTCTGACGCTGAACCCGCAACACCGTCACGCCAGTAGCCGGACCCCTATGCCATAATCGCAGCACTAGTCTGGCCCCATCGCAGCACCAGCACCGCACCGTTGCCACTCGTGCCACTGCCGCCAAGCCCGCCGTCGTCACGGTCAACGCCACCAAGAAACTCTAGGGAGAGGAGGTATGAGTTGGGTCGCGGCCACCGAACCAGGTAGGTTTTTAATCCGTCTGGGCTAGGCCTACGCGAATGGGTTCACACATCCCTGGGCCGGGCCCATCCTTTTTAAGTAAATGGGCTAATTTGATTTGGGCCAAGCTTCTTTTTAAAAAAAAAAGGAGGAAAAAGAAAAAGAGGATCATAGGCCGAGCCCGTATCATGGCGCGCGGCCGTAGGCCCGACTGTGTCGAACCCGACTGGTCTCGGCCTTAAAAAAAATTAAAATTTTATAAAAAAAATTATTATTTTCTTATTATTTTATTAATTCAAAATTCAAAATTCAAAAAATTCAAAAAGCTAAAAATCGTAGGGTTTGATTAGGATTTGTTATGTCTTGCCTTCTTAGTGTAATTAGGTCTTTATTTACTCATATTTTAATTATATCGTATGTTTAATTTGAATATCTAATTATGTTTAATTGCACGTGTTTAATTTTACTGCAATTAGGATCTTAGTAGTTGTAATTGTTACTTTAATGATTGCGCACTCGTATGATCACCTCAGTAGATAGATATAAAATTAATCCAAACTGCTTGACATAAATCATTTCTTTTAAAATGAACAAGATTAGGTACCGAAAGGACACTAATTGGTTTATTAGTGTAATCAAATCCCCGACCCTAGATGCTCTGGTTGCGTAGGAAGTGAGGTATACTCCTATACTTCACTTGATTTCTAACCGACCCCAATAGGCTAGTGGCGACTTCTTTTTGCAAAATTCTTTAAAATATCCCAATGTCACGTGGGATATGGACTTGGGAGAGCCCGTGCCTAATCAAGGGCCACAAACCAATCCTTTAAGCAGCAAACCTAAACCTATTCCCTCCCTCCGAGGGTAGGTAACGACACTCCTATGATAAGACATACTTTTATTCGTGTTTTACTTACCTTAATTGCTTCTTAGGATCTCGAGTTAGAGCAGTTAAATGTAAAAACTGCATTTCTTCAAAGTGAGTTGGAGGAGCAGATTTACATAAGGCAGCTAGATGGATTTGCTATTCCAAGTAAGGAAAATCACGTTTGCTTATTGAAGAAATCTTTGTATATGCTGAAACATTTTCCTAGCCAATGATATAAACGTTTTGATGCTTTCATGGCTAGTCAAGACTAATCAAAAAGTCAAATGGATATATGTGTCTACTTTAGAAGATTGGATAATGGTTCTTTGATTTGTATACTCTTATATGTTGTTGATATGCTAATAGCTGCTAAGAATATGTCTGATACTGATGTGTTGAACAGGCGATTAAATGCTAAATTTGAAATGAAAGATTTAGGTGCTGCAAAGAAATTATTGGGTATGGAGATTTTGCATGACAGTATTACAGGAGTTTTATGTCTATCTCAGAAAAAATATATTGAGAAAATCGTGGCACGTTTTAATATGCAATCGGCAAAATCTGTAAGTATATTTTTAATGAAGCACTTTAAACTTTCTGATAAATTATCATCGTAGAGTGAGGAGGAGAAGGAGCATATTTCTTGTTCTTTATTCTAGTGATGTGGGTAGTATTATGTATGCTATGGTATACACTAGGCCTGATATTTACAAGCTATGAGTGTGGTTAATCGTTATATGAAGCATCCTGGTAAAACTCATTGGAAAGCTTTGAAGTAAATTCTCAGATATTTGGAGACAACAAACGTGGGTATAGTATACTAGAGAGACAGCAATGGCAGTGAGACCATTGGTTTTGTGGATTCGAATCACGCCGGTGACTTAGATGATCGCGGATCTTTAGCATAGTACGTATTTACGCTAGCATGTGATGTAGGTAGTTGGAAAGCATCCTTACATAATCACATTGCATTGTCTTTGATTGAAGCAAAGTACATGGCATTGACCTTCATAGCAAAGGAAGTAATATGGTTATAAAGTTTGTTCTCAAACTTTGGGTTAGAACAGAAAAATGTGGATATGCACTGTGATAACCAATGTGCAATATATTTGACATATAATCCAATTTATCACGAGCGAACGAAGCATATCAACATCAAGTACCACTTCATCCGAGATGTCTTAGGTAAAGGTAATGTTATTATCAAAAAGATTGTTACAGCTGATAACCCAACAGACATGATGATTAAGTCTGTTCCTTTGGCGAAGCTCAAGCTCTACTTGAGCTCTATTAGCATCTGTGGAGAGTGAGCGCCCCTCAAGGTGTTGGGAGAGCAACATGGATGGGCACTATAATCTGGCTTCAAACATCGGGCCAAGGTGGAGAATTATTAAATTAATGTCTCGAGTTTGAATTCGGATAACAATTTATTAAACCGAATTTTATTGAGAAAGATTTCTTAAATGGTTTAGCAATTGGATGAAGAAGCCCTTCTTTTCTTGGACTCCTTAAAGCTGCACAAAGGAGGAAATAAAATAAAGAGAATAAAAAAAAAAAAAAAGAGGATTTTCTTTCTTTTATTGTATGTGCAAAAGAAGAATCCATATTGGAGAAAAAGAATCAAGGGTGGGGCCTAGAGTCAAAGTTTTGACTATGGGCACACACACAATACAAAAGGTGTGCTCTTCCCGAAAAGAAAAAGGCAGCCCTACGAGAGAAAAAGGAGCCACACGTAGGAGCTACACATAGAAGCCACGAGAAGCCTTGAAAAGGAACGTGAAGACTTACGTACATGGACCAAAGACGAATGCCGGAGTTCTTGATTTTGGCGTAAGTAGAGCGTTTTTGTTTTGAGCTTGAATGTGTGGTAAATTTGTATCCAAGTAAGTTGTTTATTTATAAACACTTTAGGTTTAAGCTTAAATCTAGATGTGGAAAATACTCGAGCATATGAATGATTGTAAACTCTGATTCTCCGATTATAGTGACTTATTTGCTACTATAAGTGCTAGTATTAACACCTAGAGAGGGGTGAATAAGTGTGAAAACAGTTTTTTGCAAGGAACAATAGAAATATTTCGCTTTTAAAACTAAGTATGAAAAACAACAGACTTTGAGCAAGTTCAGACTTTAGCAGTTAAATAGAGCTACAAATAAAATAAATGAGTTCAGAGAAGAGAATAAGAACACAGAATTTATAGTGGCTCAGCTTAGATCAAGCCTACGTCCACTCTCCACACTGACAGCCTTCTCGCTAGATTCCACTAAGAATCAAAAGAGATTTTACAGACTTGCAATCTCAACTTCACAGTGAAGAGTCTCTACTGCTCTCTCACGAAGTCTCACAATGAGTCTCTCTCTCTTTTAAATACAACTTTGTGTTCGGTATATCGAATGACAAGAAAAATGGTAAGCTTCAGACTTTAAAATTTCTCTTTCATGCACGTTATTGAACAACTAGAGAGTCCACCTTAAATGCTTATTCATGTCTTCTCGACCATTGGCACTTTCCAAATGAATTCTTCAAATCTACCCGTTAGACATAATCAATCAAGGAGATCTCGAGTCGTCTGAAGATTGTGATGAAAACCCATCAATCCCGTTCGCCCATACAAACAGGAAATTAGTTTCCATAAGTAGATTCTTTCCATATTTACTTGCAATCTGAAAAGATTTAATTTATTTAAATTGATTTCAATAAAGATAATCAATCTTGTAGATAATATATCCATCCGTAAAGCCATTCATGAGCCATACGAATTGAACTTCTAAAGAGATAAACAAAATCTTGCATCTGGATACGTCTTTATTTTTTAGTAGCATTCAATCTAGAATTTGTCAGTGTGGGTAGATTTTGACACAAAATCTGGTCATCTTAAGACTTTGACATAGAAGTCTGAAAATCTTCAAAATAAACTTTGGATAAGTTTTGTCAACTTCAAAACATCCAAGAAGTTTTCTCCAACAGCTGCTAGCTCTCCTCGTGACATAGGTACCGATATTCGAACTGAACCACGTAAATTTCTGATGTTCTTATTATTTCTTGTTTATTTCTCTAGTAATTTTGCATTGACGTAAATTGCAAGATCCTATCATTTCCACGTATTATATTCCAACATGGTTCACAAGTGGGGTGAGACATTTCGTTCATGGCTTATAGAAGCAAGTGGAGTAGAAGCGGAGATGGACCTCCGACACAAGAGTACATCAGCACGGGCATGACGTCTATCGCAGCACAATCTTAGTCCTTCCCACTTCGTGCCTCGCAAGCCCCACGACGCCATTGCATCAGCTGTGGCCCAAACCCAATTTGCTCGTCACCAAATTGCTCATGGCCATCACTCAGTTGCTCAATGACATCCAAAGCTACCAGGTCAAGTTTCTAATGTTGGATAGCATGCGTCTTGAGGCTAGTTGAACCGTTCAGTATGATAGAGCTAAGTCTGGCCGCTGCTCCCTAAGTGGCGCTTGTTCATTGTTGCTCTTATTGTGCACCTATGTACACTCTTATTTTGTCTCCCTCTTTTTACAATTTTCTCACATTCCAGAAAGAAAAAGGGCAATTGAACTTTGTGCTGCTCTAGCTAAAGGAAAACCCCAAAGCCAACATCGAGGACTCCATGAAATTCATGCAATTGCTGCTCGACCAGATGAAGAAAGAGTTTTCCAACACGTCCTCGACAAGAAGCTCTCTGACTTGCCAGAGCCGAGCAGGCGGCTCCACCTTGGTTGCCTGAAAGTGTTCCACGCGTTCTTCAACTCCTCCAACCACTACTACTCGGACACAGACATGCTCCACGACATCCAAAAAGCACTCGTGGTCCCACCGCGAGTCCCCAAATTCAAGCCCCTGAGGCCTTTGCCGGAGCAACGGGACCGAAGCCACGGGTGTTCATAGCAAAGAGCTGGTCTGGCCAACTTGGCCTCGAATTTTTCCCAAGGAATAGCTTGATTAGGTTTCGAACGTCTTCCCACAGTGGTCCAGTGAAGAGATGGGAGAAGATATACAAGCCATCTAGTTTTAGGTTGTATTTCCTTTAGTTATAGCAGTGTTATATGTTCGTCTACTATGGTCAAGATCCAATTAGTATAGGTTTTCCCACGTATATTCCTTTCTAGAATATGTAAAGCATAAATTAATAATGAAACAAGTATGTAAGGTTAGAGTACACACCCCAAGTAGTTTAGAAAGACATCATAAAATCAATGCGAGAACGGATTTTACAATTAAATCTTTGCAAAAAAAAAAAAAAAGCACCATAGAAATCAAATAAGGAACAACAATAAAGAACACTGGAATTTTACGTGATATGTGATTTGAGTTTGAAATCAACAATTTTCCCGGCTGGATTAGCTGGAGATCTACATTCCTGAGCCTCCCTAGCTCTTTAGCATCTCAACGAGATATCGGAGATACTTATGTAATATTCTAGGATTCGATTGTATATCCCCGACAAGTTTTGCCACTTCTGTGGTGTTCCTTTCCTTTATAATTATATGTAGATTTAGATCACATTCATTATATACAAGTCGAGAATTTCGAGGGGAACCCGAGAACACATAAAACACCATATTCATGGTACTTGGCCAGTTCCACGGCTCAATTCCGGACACATCGAACCTGGGGATCAAAGACTTCAACGGGTGGCCATCAATCTTGCGCCTTAAGAAGTGGCCTACGAGATCTTCATCGCCGGGCTTGAGTCGGTGCTCAGCCAGCAATCGGGACCCGGGCCGGGGAGGATAAACCAGAGTAGGATGCGATTCCGGGATCTGTGAGTCTGAGTTCGCCGGGCGGTCCAACTTAGTATCTTCTTCTAATTGTGCGGCCAACCAGCCGAGAGCGTCCTCTATACCGGAACTTACGTGTAAAAGTCCTCCGAACAGCTCTTCATGTTTACGATAGGTGTTCTCTCTTCTGACCGAACAAGGAAAGTTCCCACCAATGTAAGCATTTCTCTATTCAATATAAAGAATGTGAGTCCCAATTGGAAAATGGCTAATTTTTTAATAAGACTTCTTCTATGATATATTCCGGAGATGGGCCGATTTCTATTGCCTTGACTTTCTTACTTAACATCAGGTTGGACTTTGCTCAATGGCTTAAACTTCAGACATGATTTAATTAAAAAAAAATGTGAAAAATTTTCATGGACAGTTCCTCCACGTACTTAAATGCAATGGTATTTGGTGCTTCAATCTTGTTGTTGGCCGTGTGGAAATTGGTACATGTCCACCTTTTAATACGTCTAAGTTTTGAGCGCTTTGGAACCTTCTAGTTAAAATTAAGGTCAAAATAGTAATGGCAACTAGTCATATTATTGTGAGAGAGAGAGAGAGAGAGAGAGAGAGAGAGAGAGAGAGGTAGAAATTAGAATTGTGGGAGATTGGTGGAAATTAGAACTGTGGGCTCGGCCACATGTGAAAAGACGAGGTCATGAATCAAATGTAATCGAAAAGTAGATGTCATATTCAAGAAAAAGAAAATGAGTGTCGATTGAGAGGGTTCTGGGCCATGTTCGACGAAGACCGTCGGATGCTTTAGTGAGGAGATGTGAACAAGGAATGAAAACTGGGTTAATTAAAAACTATGAAATATTTAGGCTTTATGGAGGATCTAATAAAAAATTATGTTTAATAGCATAATAGAATATATACAATTAAGCCAAAATAAATAGTGGGATAAACCTTGATTTTATTTTTCTACTTGGTTTCTGCCTAACACAACATGAAAGAAGGAGGGGCGACTTGTGTTGGCAACCATACACACCCATGGTTGGAATATTCGATTTGAGTAACAGCTATTGCTTGATGACTTAAAAAGAATATAGTAGTTAGTGAAAGGCACCAAGAATTGATACCCTCTTAAATATATAGATGATAAAAAAAGAGTAAGCATCTGTGGTCCCAACGTCCTAATCTCTTTGCACTATTTCACTTCGAACCTCACCGGTCTCAATATTTTCCCACATCGACAGGGATTCAAAGTGACTCCAAGATTAGGAAAACATTCATCATTCTTACTCGATTGATTTGATCTAGGAATTCATTAACTTCTATTGGATCATATCGAGGATTGAGGTCTTCCATTTTGAGTTTAACACATTTCAATTAGACTAAGACCGCCTCTTAAGACTGAAAGAAGAGTAGAACTGCAATAAATTTCTCCAAATTCACTGCTGCCAAAACTGAAAGTCCAAACCCTATTTATTCTCCTACTTTAGCTCTTCCTGCTATATGTGGCCCTTGACTATTTCGTACACCGAGTTCATAGGAAAGACTCTTCTCTTTTGTTTTCTTTTCCTTGCTGTTTCCTCAACGAGCAGATGGAAGATCTTGTGCGTTGAGGAAAGAAGAGAAGAACACGAGCGAATCACTTGGCTTGAAGACCGGCACGGCATGACCAGCCCCTCTGAACGTCGCAAATGTCAGTCCCTCGTACTCTTGATACCAACCGCTCACCTGCATTTTGCATCAGTTGAGCTTCCCTTTTGGGATATATATCCGAAAAGCTATCGAAGGTACTATATGATTACCTGCTTTTGGTGATACCAGGGCCTCCAAGCCTTGGTGATAGGCAAACCCAAAGAACTTAAGCTGTATCTCGTGGACAGCACTGGGACTCTTCCATCTGTGTCCCCACTGATGCAACCAACCGGGAAAAAGAAGTCAAGATAACAAAAAAGTAGAAGGTACATGAACGTACTTTCGTGATCGTGGCAAATTCTGAATATTTTATGTACCTGTAGACCCAAATTCTAAGCCCTGCCGCAATAAGCTTCTTGTATATTGGAATAACAGATGGCTTGGAGTCTTTCCAGTCGTGGAATATTTTAAAGCTGCAATCGGTGCGTCGCCCATCACACAACATAAAGGGTTAGTTTATTTGAAAAGAATAGAAGAGACCATGAAAGTGCAAGATCATTGACTTGGAAAATCGGTGTAAGGTGTAAATCTTGAGAGAGAGAGAGAGAGAGATACTTGCAAATGCTCCAATTCTTGAGATGATGACCATCACTCACATGGAGGGCCTTTTGAACGTCGGGCCTGTTGTAGAAAGCTTGTGCATACTTATCCAGGCACGGGTCATAACCACCCATTATCCTAGGCATCTGATTTATATAGTGTAATACACTATGTTAAATAAAATGAGAAGAAAACATCTTATTGGAGAAAACTCACAAGCAGAGGACGCATCGTTCTGTGGTCTTAAACAATTCCAACGACTCACCATTCTTGATGAACGTTTCATCATGACTTGGTATGACTTGTTATCCGAGCTCGCCAAATCACCAATGCACGTCGGGGTATAGAGACTATACATGTCGATCTGATTGTATTGATGGAGTAACTCTTCCACAGCTTCACAGCATTCATTGTTGCTCCATGTATTATTGCTGGCGAAGTCACATGTCTTTCTGATCACTTTGTGGGTTTCATCAGAGATCACTGCATGGCTCCATGCGTAATCCACTAGTCCCATCCAGTCGTCAGCATCAGATGTTTCAGGATTACCTAACTGCAAAACGCGCGCGCACAAATTATATGGACATCTCTTAAAAATCTCCTTTTAATACTTATTCATTGTATATATGTTTTTATACGTAGCAAAAATGAATAGATCTTATAGGTTATAATTACTTAATTACCAGAATTCCCTTGAGATTTATATGAAGTGAAGGATCCTTGTTCTTGTCGTGGATGAGCTCAGCCAGCTCCGGCACATATTTTCCTGTGGCCAAGCTCCAAAAGTAATTATTGCCTATTTTTGCTATATGAAGTCAACAATTTATTTAGACGATGAATACCTGCATAGCTTTCTCCGGCAATGTAAAAGTCCCGTGTTCGATATGACGGGAACTTTGTGAACCACGCATGGAGGACACTATAAGAATCGTTCGCTGATCAATCAACAAGAAGTTTTAGAATTAGAGAAGTATTTCATGGTTTCGAAAAACAGAAATTAAAAGAGAAGGAAAAGAAATTAAGAAAAAGGATTTCTATCTATAGAACAAGATACAGAAGATCCTTTATGTGCAAAAAAAGAGGTCAGGAAGAAGCGAAGTTCACAACCACAAGTTTCTGCGTAATCGCATCGAGAGTCTTATAAATGAAAATCACCCGCAAAGTCATCTCCCAGGATATCATAATCGTTGATTGAGTTTGAGTACGAAAAGCCCACACCAACAGGAGATTCCAGGAACAACATGTTGGCCTCTGCATCATCAACAAAGAATAAAACATATCATATTCCCCGTTTAATCATTTCATTAATCTCATCATAGCATTGTACCATCAAACAAGCACTAACACGCATCCTTTTCTGCACCATAATCAATCTTATATATTCTTATCCATCACAAAAGCAGCACTACGAAAATAGGTCATTAGGGGGAAGGTTGACATGGATTTTTCCAAACGTCTTTCCTCGATACATGCATTGACATGTGTCAACGGCCTCTGTCAAGGAATCTCTTCAACAGTTTGTCGTGAAATAAGTAATTATTTATTTAAAGATTTTTTTAGGGTTTCTTTTTATGACTGCTCAATCACGTGCATGCATAATCGAATTATATATATATATAGAGAGAGAGAGAGAGAGAGATGCCTATTAACCATACCCTTGTTCCAAGCGTAGGGATTGTACTTTAGTCCATGACCATTAGCGTCCACTATAAAAGGTCCAATTTCCTGTGTTGCACCATATCCCACAGAGGAGCACCCAGGACCTGAAACCACCCACAGAAACACGCAACGAGCATCTTGTCACCTTACTAGAGAAAAAAGTGCACATAAAGTGCCAATTGGAGCCTTTTAGAAAAAGACCTGTGCGGCAACAAATCATGAAAATGACAAGGGGGGAAAAAGGGATAGAAGAGCTTTGTCTAGATGCAAGAATATTTAAAATATATCAAGAGATGATTTCTAGGTTTATTCCAGGTCTTCTGCGATGATTATGGCAATCATGGCATTTTGTATTGTATTCTTTCTCCATCGGACAAGGAAAATATCGACTGAATATCACTGAATAATACTATATTTAATCAGCATAATAACTCGAGTGTCTAGAGGGAAAAGTATTAGGTTATTATATTAGCACCTATCTATAAGCTCAGCAGCTGTGGATCTACCGCACGTGATGGTATGGACTTGATTAATCCGTTCCTCACCAGCATATAAAAGTGAGAGTTTCATTAAAAAATTTATCACGAGAAAATTCCGTGGGATAGCTAGGGTTAGGACCACCTAAAACTCTCTTTTTTCTCCCGATTAACCCTAGAGAGATGAGCCTCATTAGAATTAGCGCCAACCCCTATGATCGAACCATGACCCACCCACAACAACCGATGGGAGAGATTACACGTACTCACTCCTCGTGGATTTGGTCAACAAATTCGAGTGGAGATTATGGTAGTCGACCTAATTGGTGATGCTCAGTTCAATAAAGATAAAAGGCTTTATGCCAAGCAATAGTATCATTGGTCTGAGTTACTGTTTCCATGAACAGTGTTGAATGGTGTAAGTGCTTGTTTGAATATGAAGAAGTAGTTCATACGTCTGTCCAGTCCACCATTCACACAGAACAATTTATTCAACATACTTTCATGTTGTGCCGATCAAACTTAGAAAATTTATTATTATAAGTACGATCCAAAGAGCGACGCATGTACTCTTCGCTTTTAGTAGCTACATTTGTTCCATAGGCGAGTGATATTTTCATTAATGTATGAATAAAACTATTGAGACAAATAAAAATCATTCTTTTAGCATTTCTGTACGGTTATAATATTCAACAAACAGATTCGTTTGAAGACTTTGGATTCGGCTATACCAAATAATTGTCCCTTGACTGAGTCAAACATGTTAGTTAACCTTCCTCTCCAAATAATTTAGCGACAGCTACCAATGACAAACGGCAAGCATCTTGGGGAGGGCGTGGAAGAAAAATTAAGTTGAGTCTTTTCTCACAAAAAACATACACAGAGAAGAGAGAGAGAGAGAGAGAGAGAGAATCCATAAATTAGGTTTACCTCCATTAAGCCAAAGGACAAGAGGTTTCTCCTCAGGGCTAGAAGCGTCTGCCTCATAAAACCAATAAAAGAGCGCTCTTCCATTCGTCTCATCCACCGGGACGTAACCTGCGAAGTGCCGGAAATTGACCGCCGGTTGGCCGGGCAAGTCCGTCACTAGATCCTCCACTCCCTCTCCTATGTCCACAACCTTACTTTTACTTGGATCATGCTCCCGATGTTTCCCATGCCTTCCCCTCGCGAAACCACTCTCGAAATAAAGTGAAAATATTATAAAAGCCAGAATTCGGTTCATTATCACCTTTGAGAAGAACCCCATTTTGCGAATTGGAGACACTGAATTCTGCAATGAGTGGTTTGAACACGAAGGTTTCCACACCCAAAAGACTCGAGGGACGCTCCTATATATAGAGATAGTGGAAGTAGGAGTAGTCACTGGTCACTCATGGAGGGTTGCAAATAAGACAAGAATTGAAAAAAAGAAGTGGGAGAAGAGGATCCTACGTGGCTAGGTGTTTTCACTGTGATTTGGTCGGCAAAACGGTGTGCCGTTTGACGTGGACTTTTTGGTCATGTTCTAGATAATTCTTCCATGAGCACAACAGAACAGAGCAAAGCAGAGGGGGAGAGTTGCAGGTAGTGGGTATGTGGAGCTAAGGCAACATCTTCATATTATATATGGTAGAGAATATGTAGCCCCATTTACAATAGTGATTACACACAAGTTATAATCATTTAACTACATAACCAAAAGGAGAAGATTTATGCTTTGATTCTTAACTACGATAATATGAAGCTAGATAGATTCCTTACTCTTCTATTTTTATATTTTTGTGCTTCACTTTTCAGTGATAGGATGAATTTATACTACACACTTATGGGAAATCAGAGGATTATCAACATAACATAAGAATAACGCTTGTGATGTTGCTAGTGGACGAGAACGCCAAGTTTGAGATTGAGCATTTGAGGTAAGCAATGAGAATATTTTAGGCAAACATAATGATCAAAAGGAAGTACATATTGGAACAAAGTTGAGGGAATATGTTTCCTTGGAATGGAATATGTTTCCCTTGGAAATAATCTCTTTTTTTTCCTTTTTACGTACTAAATATAGCTAAAATTATTCCAGCGTTAAATTTTTCATTTAAAATCCAGCTTACTTAAACAGCCATAGCCTGACCTGACTCCTCCTCGCAAGAAGTTAAAATGGAAAAATAAAATCTTGTGCAGTAATAAGTAAGATTTTTATGAGAAACAAATTTCTATCTCGCCTCATCCTCATCCAGGAAAAAAAAAAAGAAAAGGAAAAGCCTGAGTGTATACTCCATGGAAGTTCATGTGTGAATCCTTTATCAAGCAAGTTAGAGCAAATAAAAAGAATGTGTTAGCGATGAAAGAGAAGCAATGAAGGGATTCTGTATTTCACAAGAATAAGGAAATGCTGATCCTTTAGATAGAATGTCAGAACATACATTCAAGATACACGATATTTTAAGTATCTGTAAGATTCGATAAAACGTGAAAATATCAAACTAAATGGCAACGTACCAAATCAAGTTGCCACACATCATGTATTATCTAATATCCTTCCTCAAACCCATGGAATTATTATGTATGAAGGATGTGGAAGTTTCGATTTGATTACCGCGTTAGCTATAGAAAACATTTATTAAAGGGTTTTTATATTTGACTATATCATATAGTCCCCAAATTAATGTGAAAATTTACAAGATACACGCAATATTCTGAAGATCGGTGAGAAATCCCGGAAAATGTCAAATTATATGGCAACATACCAAGTCAAGTATATGAGGATTTCATTACTATTTGCGTCTGGTCATTTCATTGTATAAATATTTTGATATGAAGATGCCTATGCAGTGGTCACGGTGGCAAGACCTTATAATATTTCCTTTGAAAAGCAATAAAAAGTCATGCTGATATAATCAGGAATCTTCTTTTCAGTTTCTCTTGGACATGTTAGATGATGAAATCAGCTCTAGGAATCAAGGTCGTGCTTCACACCTAATTTGGTCAGTTGCCAATTGTCGTAGGAAGAATTGAGGAAAAAGTATCAAAAAAGTTAGAGACCTATTACAATAATATCAATTTAGTTATAAACCTTTCAATTAAACTAATTTAATCATAAACATTTTCATGTTAGTGCCAATTGACTTCATTTAGCTAATTTAGACTAGAAATTACCATCATGGGTGTCAGTCATCCTACATGGCATAATTGGAGATTTTTTGGCGTGGACAGTTTTTTAATCTTTAAATATTTTTTTGAATTTTTATATATTTTTATTATTTTTTTGTTCTCTTCTCCTTATTTTTTTTCTACTTTCCATTGTGGCTAGCAAGGCTTGCAAAAGCTCACTAGCCAATGGGCGAGAGCCACAAAGCCCTCACCGGCCGTCAATAAGGGTAGTGGCCCTCACCCAACTTCACCTAGATTTGGATGAGCCGGCCTCTCTAGCCGCAGCGGGGAAAAAAAGATAAGAAGGAAAAGAGAAGGGAAAAAAAATTAAAAATTCGAAAATTGTCCACGTGAGAAATTCTAACCTAAATTGATAAAATTGACTCAATTAATACCAATGTAAAAAGGTTTAAGGCCAATTGAAATGTTCAAAACTGAACTAATACAAATACAATAGATTTATGACTTTTTTTTTATAATTTTCCCAAAGAATTGAACATGAGCAAGATTGGCATATGAGTATATATTTATTAGTATAAGAAAATTTATTTCCATCCACACTATTGTTGAGGTGTGGTTTATACTCCCCATCGACGAGATAACACAAGCATCTAGGGACAACAAGGGCAACGCCCTCAAGCCATCAAAGGACTTTTATCGTTTGAGCCCAAATTTTATTAGTAGTTTAAGTTTGGAGCCATAAATAGCCACTAGGTATATGTAATCACTAGAGAGATGTAATGTGCTAATTATAGTAGAATTATCTACTGATGTAACATTAGTTTAATGGTGAATCAGAATAAAATCTTGTGTCTCAATTTATGTCGATTAAATTTCTGTCGATCTTTGTGACCTTGAGAATAAACACTAGCATAGGTCATGCTACCAACAAAATTTTGAGTTTCTCTCTTGGAAAAGCTTCACTCATGATTTATAAACTATGACCATTTTGATTTTACTCTCCAATTTATGGAAATTGATGGTCTAACCCTAGCTTATCTTTTTTCCTGGAGCTTTGATCCCTGACTCCAATATCTCTTTGAACTTGTTTCGCAATTATTGCACAAGACCATAACACGATCGCATAATCTATACCGATAATTGAGACCCTGTGGACCAAAATCGCCAAAAGGGTAGTCAAACCTCATATTTAATATATTAGGAATCAGATAGCACGCTGGGTATAATATAAGGGGCAAGGACGCGAAGAAGGCCACTTTTTCCACGAAGAAGACGATTAGCATAAAGATGGGTCACAGGTTCCTCCTAGATATGGCTTCTTAACTTTCTCTAGATTCTTGAAATAAGTTGCTTGGACAAAGATTGCCTATCAAGATGGAGCACAAGCAGTTCTTGATCAGTTTATTTTCTTTTTCTTTTATCATTCTTGGGTAAGAAAGGTCGTGATGGTCAGGTCTTACATATCCAAAAAGCTCTTCCCTGCACAAAAGCGGAAACCCCGGGCATTTGTTCATCTCTATCTCGCTTTCATCATCCATTAAGAATGTCGGAGAATCCATGGTTTCCAACCTAGGGCTACAAACAGCCCATCCTATATCTAGGGTCTATTCGAGTGAAAAAACCTACCGTTTTAGTCAAAAGAATATTAATGACCAAAAAAAAATCAAAAGAATATTAGGATATTGTTGCCACCATCAAGATCGTATATATCTCTCCTTGTTTATATTTTCTTTTTTAACCTTTTCTGATATAAGGTGTGTGGATTAATCTAAATCAGCTAAGTACAAGCACTAGAAGATATATTCTTCGATTTGGGAGAATATAAGATTTTTGTGACGTAAATCTACTGTTAGGCAGTCTTTAGGCGCCAGTAAACTTTCACATCCATCAGCAAAAAGCTGATTTGGCATGTCATTGCACGTGTTGCGAGTTCTTGGAATGGATCGACCCACGTCATTGGGTAGTCAAATGTCCCTTCATGAGAAAGCTACGCTTAGAAAGATGTTGCGGGTATACATTCCACATTGGCGGTGTCTCTGCGATATAAAAAGCAAATTGAAGGACAAAGAGAAAGAATCTCATCATCACAACGAAGAAAGTTGTTGTTTTGTGGCGAAACTTGTGGGTTGAGATTACTGAAAATTGATGATATCAACGTTGTGGTGGGAAGAAAACGCGAGGAAACCAAGAAAAAAGAATATAAAAAGATAAAACCCATGTTGGTTGTTGAATAATGAGTAGGATTCCAACTTTTATTTGAGTTGATTATGATAAGGAAATCATCCATCTTGAGTAGTTAATCGTTTAAGCCTCCGTAAATGACAAATTCAAGTTGCTACAAGCACTAATTTCGGCCTTTAATATTTTGGATTTCGTCTCATGCGTACCAATAGAAAAGCTCAATAATTAATCCAGCAAAAGGACTCCAGATGTGATATTGCGTTGCTTTGATAATCAGAATTCGAAATTGAATAGGAGGTTTTAGGAGTCGTATGAAGGTTTGGTTTTTTTCTTTTAGCCTTGAGTAAATTCATTAAGTCATACTTAAATATTACCGAGGATGACCTTAAATTCTAATAAATATGTGTTACATGTAGCTTGAGGAGTTTAATGTAATAAAAATTTGACTTCAGCTCTACAAATTGAAGAAACTGAAAGTTAAAAGCAAAAGCCATAATATACATATGCATATCTTGACCCGATAAAACTAAGCTGGCGAAGGTCTTTTGTGTTAATGACAAAGAAGCCCACGTTAGATAGATAAATTATCCCCAGAATGCCCTCATCTTACATTCCTAAGAAATAGATGTCCATGACATCGTTTATGTCCTAATTAGTTTTTTCTATATTGAGTATCCCTGATTTAGAATGAGTTTAGCTTCTAGGTGTTATATTGCCTGGAAGTAACTAATGAAAGAAAATACTATTTGTAGGAGGTACTTTTCTAGGGTTTATAAGATTTTCTCTACGCATCAGCTGATAAAATTGGTTATCAAGTCCGTGCAATCTGGGTGTCTCACTCCTTCCTCTCATCATTATGTCTAATAATTACTTCCTCTTAACATCTGAGCCATTACGAAGATATTTTCTTGGATATTATGAATATTTTAACATTACTAATATATTTTCGCTTGGACCCAAATTGATTTAGATCTCCACTCAAACTTGAATTTCTTTGCATAACCAAACTTTTCTTGACTTTATTACTTGAACTAGACAAATTTTTTGAAGTTAATGTCGCTGGCTTTGTACCTACTCGGTCGCTAGCTTGTGTCTTTTCAATTTAATGAGAAAAACCACGAAAGCAATTTTATGCTCGTTTCAACGTATAAATGGTATTTTATTTCATGTAGTGTGTTCATTCAAATCATGGTTCGTTTCGTCAAAACCCGCCATGAGCTTTAAAGATGCTTAGCTTTTAGGTCAAGAGTTCACAGTTTTGATTTCCATCTGCCTAATTACGATGAACCAAGTTGCTAAACGCCAAAACTACTCGGATGGAGACGAGCATAATTTTCGAGAGGGAAACATGTACACGGACTAATGAGCACAGATGGGAGCCAGCAACGCAAGAAGAACATGCCTTAACCTTTGATGTACCTTAGTTGAGGTAAAACTTTTACCGTCGATGTTTAGAGTATGGTGGTCAATATAGTTACGGTTTGACAGTCGGGCTTACAATAAGGGTGATAGGATGAGAATTTTTTTTTTTTTTTGATAAAGGGTAAGAATATATAACTTTAACCAATAATTACAAAAGATCCGACACCACAAAACTTGCACTGAACAAGACAACAAGTCAAAATGAGTGAAAGGGAGCCGAATATAAAAGAGGACCGCAAGAGCGAGCCTGAGAAAGCAGAAACAGCTAAAAGAATGGCGAAAGGAAAAGGAAAGCAACAGGAGGCCATAGAAGGCCAAATGAACCACAATCTATGCATGCATCCGCCAACAACAAAAGTGAAGAGCCATCAAGGAAGCACCCACACGGAGGAAGAGCATCCAGACGGCAAACACCAGGCTAGGGCCTTGCCGAAGTAGAAGACTCCTCAGTTGAAAAAATGATCGGATCAATACCCCAGCTATGCTGCAATCTCTGGTTTCTATAAGTATCATGCAAAAACCAATGAATGTTATGTGGGAGAAGACTACTGAATTTCAAGGCATATAAAAAAAAGTGAGCCCCTAACTAGGTGAACCGGATGGGAGGAATTGAATTCGAGACCTCTGACCTTGATACTAATTGAGGAGTTGATTCTGCAACCGTCATCTCCAAAAACTAAAGTTGTTAAAGCACCATGAAAGATATATCTTAAATCTTGAAAGTCCCCGTCATTCGAATGTAGTCTTATGACAACAATATTAAGCGTGAGAACCCGGTACATGTGCGGGTGAAAGAATTCTTGAAACCCATTCTGCATAATGAAAGAAAAATCCAAAAATATCTTATGCAAGTATCATGAAACAAATTCGACACCTCTATACTAGGATAAAGTTGTGCAAACCATTATTCTAGGAGCATAAATTGTTAGAGTACGACTAAACATATTTCAAAGCTCAGTAACTATATTACAACCGGGATAGTACAATTAATCAAACCATACAGTTGCAAGATGAAGTCTTGCAATCCTTTTGTTCTAGAAGTTTAACTTGTAGGAGTAAAATTCGGTTTTCTGTGACAGCACTACTAGAACAAGTAAATTGCAATGAATCAAACCATTTTTCCCAAAAATTTGAGCTATCAAGAAGCAAGCCAACCATTTCTTTCTAGCATATCTGTTGTCACTCCTACTTGGGGAAAATTGTCCAAAAAGTTTAAATTGTACGGCAACTAATTCAATCCTAAACATTTTACTTATGTCAATTTAGTCCTAAATCTTTTTAACAATTTGCCATTGTAATCCTAAACCATTCAATGTGCAAATTTAGTCCTAAACTTTTAATGATGTGTCAATTCAGAACTAAACATTTTGACGATTTATCAATATAGTCCTTCCGGCCAATTTTTTCAACTAATAATTTTAGAACTAAATTGGAAAATCTTCAAAAGATTGAAAACTAAATTGACACAATCGAAAGGTTAATGGCTAAATTAGCAAACGTCAAAAGCTATAGAATTAAATTAGTATAATTGAAAGATTTATGACTGAATTTGCCGTCATACAATAGGTTTAGGATTTTTTAGAAAATTATTCCCTCCTACTTGCGGGTTAGGTGTGTCTTACTCTTGTAACATAGGATATTGATATAGCCACACCGAAGATAACTAGATACAAGGAAACAGACAAAGTATTATGAAACGATGGCAATATAAAGATGAGAGGCAGTGTCGAAATCCGAACTCTCCACTGGTGTTCTAATATCATTTAAGACAAATTTTCTTTCTTAAATGCTTGAACCGTGGGAAAACGAGTCTAATATATTTTTGCCACATTCCTTAACGGTTTTTCCCTAGCAATTAGCACTTTAACTAAATATTTCATGTTACTAAGTACAATTTTAGTAGTAATCCTAAAACTTGTCACAATACTACTCTTGAATTGAGCCCTAAAACTTTCACTTTATTGGGGCAGCCAACCCTTGCTTGGCACCAAAAAGGGTCATGACCCTCACTGGTAAAGGACGGCTGTGATTATTTCTTTCTTTCTGTTTTGCCTTCCTTCTTTATTTTAGAAATTTTCTTTTTTATTCTTCCGAATTCTGGTTTTCATTAATTTTATGTGGTATCGAGAAACAATACTATTTTGCATTCGAGAAAGATCTCTCATGACCCTAAATCAAGAAATTTCGATCCACTTAAAATTAACAAAGTTAATAAAAGCACTCAAATGCATCAAAATTGCAAATGAAGGATCAAAATGGTCATCGTAATGGTTTTAAGATTCAAAATGCACGTACAGGTTTCAAGACTCGAATTATAAACGTCCCATGTTGCTGTGGTTCCGCATACTTGTCATGGGCACAGAAACAGTGAACACGATTTCCCACATCGTCATAGATAATGCGCACACTATACTCCCGTGTAGTCACCGTAATTACCCACCACGTGAACAGTAGACCTTGTCTCCCGATCGGGGGAAACAGATAAGTTCACCTTTTTTGCTCGAAAGAAAGAGCACTCCTCAACATTTTTACTCCGAAAAAAGCGCTCTTCATTGGTCAATGGACGTGCATCTACCTATCATCTGTCAAACCAGCCGCTCAAAAGATTCACCAAAAAAGAAGTGGGTGTCTCTTCAATGCAAACAGTGAGAAGTGCGAATTCAAAAGCTCTATCTAACTTTGATGCGGGTCCGCCTTTACCTCCATTGAGAAGGTAGGCCAATGTTGAATGCGTGAATTCGGTGCTTCGCTCGGTCTCTTGCAACAATCTTGAACCGTGAAGAGACACGTTAGCATGCAAAGCGCACGATGGGCTTCTAGGGTTTCTTTGCGCATGTTATCCAAATTCTTCTTTCTCGTCTTGGGTCCCTTGTTAGGTGAGAAATGATCAATCCCACGACCCAAAGTTTTGAGATAAAACGCACTTTTATTTCTGGCATCTGGACCAATTGGATATTTAGTTCATTAGATGTCAACAGCTGTAACATTATCAGAGTATCATATGACAATATGAGATAGACGAGAGCCACAAGATTTAAGTGCCACATATTAGAAGTCTTGAAAATAGAAGTTCAACTGACGAAGTTAAAATACACTAAAAATTCTAAAAGTTGTCAGAAAAGTGCTGGTTTTTAAAAAGTATAATCAATTTCTAAAACTTATCACATTAATGCAATCAAGTCATTTTATTAGCTTCATCCAAAACTATTAACAGAAAATGTTGATGTGGCATTTCCGATTATTTCTCTCCAAGCATGAGACTAAAATGATATCATTTTGGTCCAAATCACAATTTTTACCCAAATTTTAGTTAAATTGAATTTAAAACTAAAGACAAAAGATTTAAAAAGACAAAGAAAATAAGGAAAAAACAAAAACCCAAACCCTCCGGGGGGGTCAGCGGGGGCCTCATTTGGCGACCCTCGCTGACCACAAGTCAGGGATTACTGCCCCTCAATCGTTCTTTTTGGTGATGGGGCAACGACCCTCCACTGGAGGTATTTTTCTTTCTTTTTGTGTTCTTTTAAAAACCTTTAGCCTTTTTGCTCAATAAAAAAAAAAAACCTTTAGCCTTTTTTAAGTTAATTTAATTAGGATTTAGGCCTTTTTTATGGAGATTAAGATTTAGGCTTTAAGATTTGGACCAAGACGACGCTCATTTTAATATTTTGATTAATGCATCAATAACATTAACACCTTGTACGAGATAAAAAATTAATAAATTAATAAAACCATATCAGCTTCTTTAGTTAATCAAATTGGATAGAGTTACTGATTGTGCCAGTTTAACAAAATTGAGAATTTGAATACACTTTTTAAAGTTTTCCTACTCATACTTTCAAAATAAGTTTTAGGACTTCTACTTTTTACATTTTTTTTATCTAGTTGGAGATTTGCTAATGATGTTGTACGAGTATTCTATGAGGTACTCCAAGAAAAAAACTAGATAAAAAAAAAAACGTAAAAAGTAGAAGATTCAAATCTGAGGTTATTATTCAGAATTGTTGGAAGAATAACAATAAAGTTTTTCTACATTCGGAGGGATAAATTTACATCTATAAGCCTACTCACTCTGAACAATTGGTACATCAGCTATCAACTGAAGCGTCCAGATTCAGCCACATCGTGCTGTTAACGTCGATTGCAAAAATGCCCATATTGGTATTATGACGTCAGTATTTGATATATATCAGCTTATCGAGGACACTGTGCTCCGAATAGAAGAAAGGAGATTACCTCATTATTATGACGTAGTAAAATGGAGCATTCTGTAATTTAAAAATAAAAAATAGCCCGACGTAATCAAGAAAATTAAAAGGTTGACACTCGATTGTAAATGGAGCATTCTGTGCATAAATTCTTTTATTGATTTGCATGAATCACGTTCTTGTTTATCTTATTGCATTTCTTTTGTTTTTTCTTCCCCGAAATGAAAGTTGACGTTTGAAGGGAGATCTACTTTTTTTATTTTTTTCTAGGGTTTAGTGCTCTTCTTCTTCGTGGGGGATCGCGATAGTGATCACCTCCATGATTGTTTCCCTCTCTAGTTGCCTAAAATCTATTCTACTTTAGAAGAACTTTCGTTTCCATCTTGAAACTTTAGTATCCACTTCAATTTTACTCGAGTACATAATCCTGGAACACATGGTGAGTTTCGCGGAAATGACTTCAGTGGGATTGCGTATATGCGATCAGATTAGACAGATTTCAAATGTCAATGATCACCCAACATCCCAATCGCTTGGTGCCTGATAAGAGTTTTAGCAAACAAATATATGGTTTGAAATTTCTATATCTCGCTCTCCATTAGTTTGGATATTACAATGTCTCGGCATAATTTCCACGGAATTAGATGATCAAGTTGCGTCATACTGTATTGTGATTATCCTAGGGCGACAAACTATAGCTATCAAATTCTTGCAAAGTAAGATTACAAATACCAGAAGCACTCCGAATCTTGTGATGATGACCAACCCAATTCGATCAACGCGTTGATGGACTTGACCTGTGAAAATCATGGATAAAATAAGGATAAATCCTCTCTTTTGTTTTTTTTTTTTAAGCAATAAACTAAAGCCACATGCTCATTAAATTAGTGATGCCAAGTCTCCCATTAAGCATATCAAGTCAAACCACAATCATCTTCTTTTTCTTCTTATCAACTTTCACTTTTTTTCGCGTAATCCCTTTTGAGAAAAGTGCAATTTTAGCCTTAGTGGCCGTCTCCCCAATAAGAGGTACACTTACTTAGATATGATGATTTATATTTTAATCTCCATATGTTCGTCCTCTCTCTCTTTCTCTATCTTTAACTTTCCTTGTGGATTGGGGTCCTATTGGGTGCATCAAAAGTAAATGCGCAAGACCAACCATATCCACCCAACAGGAATCTTTTGGACCCGCGATACCAAATTGATGATATCATGAATAAAATTTACTGGCTGATTAAAAAACATTAGTGAGTTGAAACGTGTTAGGAGGTGTATCTTTAATCATAGTCATGCATGTGAACTTAACTTTAGAAAGTAGAAAGTTTGGGGAAGATGCAAAAACACCGGTGAGTCAAATATAAGATGCCTCTTATGTTTGAAGCTTACGCCAACACTTTTCCTTTCACTAAAGAAAAATAATAAGACATCTTAGCTTTTTACATCTTCTTAATGCAAGTTGAATAAGAAATTCGACTATGAATGCAACAATAGATCTAAACGGGTGACACTAAAAGCTTGTCCTAGCTTCGGTCGTGTCAGGATAATATACGAAATGAATTAAGTCTATTTCATTTTGGCTAAACTTTATGAACATAATCGATGATATTTATCGTGTGATTACACCATTCCAAAGTAACTTTTGCTTTATTTAAATAATAAGTATGGGAAGGCAATCCAAAAAGAAAAAGATAGAGCCTAGGGCTTGTCTAGACCCCAATATAATAAGACTTAAGAATATCCAAAATATCTGATTTACCAACATAGATAAGTTAGGGATAATTACAAAAGGCAACAGGATGCTTACTCTCGCACATCATATAACATCCACACTTTTGAAACCTGTAATTCGTTATCCACTTCACTTCCTAAAATACCCTTACCCAATAAACAAACCCACAATCCCCACCCTAAATTTCTCTTTCCTCCACCATCCCCGTCCTGCCTAATCACGAACTGGCCACCCACCTGCCATCGCCACTTCCTCTTGGCCACCCGGCCACTACCGACCCTGGACTTGAAGTCGGCAACGATTCCTGCTCTACATTTGATCTAGAATAGGGGTGTCAATTGAAAAACTGAACTAAATCGATCTGTTAGAAAAAGCTGCCAAACCGAACTAAATACAAACCGAACCTTCTGTTCGAATTTTCTATCTTTGGTTTTTGATTTTCAATTTTCGCTTTTATTTTTTTTTTGGCTATATTTTATTATAAGAGTAATTTTTCGAGAACCCATTTGGGTTCAGTTTGGATTTTCGGTTTTTTCTTCTTCTTTTTTTGCTTTTTGTTTTGGCTGTCATATATTATAAGAGTAATTTCCCTGGTAACGTGAACTTCTTCAACTTGATAAGACATGACATGTCCAAAATCCTACATAAAGCATACAATTGTTGGTTTAAAGCAAACCATTTTCTTTGAACTTTTAGCAAAAAAAAATACAAATAAATTGATACGCATATAATAGAAGCCGATGCATAGATAGATAATTCTCTCCTTTGGATCACAAAAGATGCATTTGTCTTACATCAGCACTGTGCAGCCAAGAAGTCCCACTAGCAATCATTCATTTGTGGTACATGACAAAGTCACGAGAATATGATAAGTTTTATTTACGACTCCAAGGAAGTACTAAGAACTTTTAGCTTTTTCCTCCACGGTTCATCGGTCTAAATTTTAAACTTTCAAGTGCTTCATAAAAATGTAACTCTACGGGCCCAGATGTAATATTCCTTTTTGTCTCTAAAAGAAAAATAGTTTCTCCCTCTCTCCAGTCAGTCCACTTTCTCCGATTTGATGACCTCACAAATGTCATTGAAAGCATTGCACCTTCCTGAAAATTTTAATGTGCACGTAGAAAGAATCATCCCTGCAAATGAGCTGAACAATGGTTAATTGGCGGCAGCATCCATAGTCGGAAATCTAAGCAAACTCGGGTCAATTCATTTTAGATTCTGTTCCCATTTAATGTGGTCACCAATGTCCTTCATTTAATTTGTGTATGTGCTAGGTAATTTTGCAATCAAATAAATTAGATTAGGACTTGATAGGATAGGATATGAAATCCATGGATTTTACTATATCATATCCATTATTTGGTGATCACAATCAAATATATTAATATCATATCATGTACATTATTTAATATAAACGGCATATTAGTATCAAATAAATCAAAAAATTTACAAATGGAGATAGTAAAAATCTCTCATGCCAATTTTGTTTATTTTATTTTTATTTGCTTTTTTTGGTTGAATAATTTTAAATTAATTAATTTTGTTAATTTAAGAATTTTGTTATTCGAGAAAATAACTTTCATATTATGAATGTTAAAAATCCTATCCACCTTTATTCCACATTTCCATGGGATAATTTTATTCAATATATATCTCCCTTATGTCTAACTTTATCATTTCTTAAACAGACACTAAACGTAAAATTGAATAAATGTTATCATATCTTGAATTTTATCTCGATCTCCAAATGCAGCCTTATAGTTTTAAAAGGGAAAATTGTCCAAAAATTCTTAAATATATTGTACTTTTGCCAATTCAGTCATAAATCTTTCAATTTTATCAATTCAATCTTAAACCCTTTCACTTCTTATCAATTGAGTCCATTGGGCCAATTTTGGCCAACATTCACTAATGTTATTAATTTTTAAATTTTTTTGAATTTTTTTTTTCTTTTTTTTTTTTTGGCCTTTTCTTCCTTTGGCCAATCGCCCCAGCCTCCAATGACGAGCCAAAGGCTACAACCAATGAGGGTCAACCTCACCCACCTCAAGGGAGGTCGCCCTCGTTGGGATCTGGCAAGGGGCACCCACATTGAACGCCAACAAAGGCAACCTCATTGGCCAAAAGCGAGGCTAGCCCTCACCAGTAGCTTAGAGGTCAAGGAGTTGCTTGTGGTAGCCAGAATGGCGATCGTGTAGGAAGCCAAGAGTGTCGAGACAAAGCAAAGAGAGGCACGAACTCAATCATCTCACTCATGCCTTGTAGAGCCTTGAGGCTGAAGCGGTCGTGGGCACAACCCAATCATCGCCGCTCACCCTTCCTCCCTCTCACTTGTCAGTTTAAGGTATTAGATTCTCAGGCTTAGGAGTCAAGACGAGAGAGTGAAGAAAGAAAGCGTAAGGTATATTTTAGTCCAGGACTAGTTTTAACCATTCATATCGGTTTATAAACCAAACCGAACTGAAAAAATCTTAACCAGCTAAGAAAAAAATATTTTTTTCATGAACTAAACCAAACCAAAAATGCACAAAATTTCAATTTGATTCGGTTCTGACACCCCTAATCTAGATTGAGGTGGGGCGATCCGATTGGGACCAAATGGAGGTCTATCTATGACAAAGCTCACATGATTAATTCGAGCTTTTTCACATAGAATGTCGGGCTCACGCAGGCCCCACATGGCTGAGGCTGCAACTCGCACGAGCTCCAGGTCCTATTGCCGGAGACTGTGACAGCAAAGGGATGGAGAGGGAGAGATGGGTGTAGGGTTTGAGAGCATATGGATCTTTTTGATTTCTCCAAAATGCAACTTGTAGGTTTTTAAAAAAGTGGAAATAGTGTTTGACATTTTTGCAATTTCCGCTTCTAAGTCATGCCTGATGAAAGGTAGTACAATGCATTAGACGATTCCTTTGTGCATGAAAGCACTCAATGCTAGCGTATGAAATGGACATCCCTCAGTCTCAATTTGTCTGGCACGAGCACAAAAAGCAAGATGGCCTAACTCTCCCGATCCATACGCGGGGCTGGCTTGATGTCAAACCAGCCCATAAAAATCACATTTTCTTCATCAAATGGTCGAGTCTGGGCTGATCTAACTGGGTCTAAATGCGTGAGCCCAGGCCCAGGAGGAAATACTCCTATCCAGGCTCGTCCAAAACGTGCTAGCATCAGCTTAAAAAGCGAAGCATAATAATATTCAAAGACAGTAATCCTCTCGAACGCCTTAATTGAGTTCTATTCATACGTCACAACTTTAAAAACTAACGAGTCAAATGACCCATTTTCACTCGCCGAAGAACAGATCCTAGTCCTTCAAAAAGCACCACCTCTCTCCTCAACAACCATCATTCACCGGGTACGATCCCTCCGACATTCAAGCTAGTAGTTCTACACAGAATTTCAATATCAAAGCGACTAATACCCCTCTACAATTTTGGATAGGCACAATAAATTATGCATGATATTGAAATGTCACGCACTTAAATCTCGAAAGTACTCATGTAGATTCTCCTTTGTAATCTATTATCACACTATCTAAGGTTGAAGTTCAAAATTTCTTGAGTATAATTATGTTATTACCCCATTAATTAATTTGTCATATCCTCAGCGATTGAGATTGCCCAATTAACACTTCTTGGGTTGAGAGACCCGACATTAGCCCGAAAGCCCACAAAACTATTCCGATGGACTAATTTTTTTCCAATTGGACACTGGAAATCCTCAATGACGGGTCGTTTATTAGAACCAAAATTGCATGAGCCAAAGTTAAACATTCGGCTTAACTTGATTGTGAATTTGATTAAGCTTATGTATGAGATTTTTTATATGGGATTAGTTCTATTATTACTGTTTAATTTTTACAGATTTTGTGGCACTCACACCTGGAATTTTGTTTAATAACTGATATCCATCGTCATGAAAGCGCCATCGGCACCCCAATTAGCTTTTGCTGAGAGTCAATCTCATCTTCGATGATCTCCTATTACAGTAATCATGACATATCCTCGAACTCTTGGCACAAATTAACGCCACTCTCACAATCAGCACGCTGGTTGAATCGAAATGGAGAAAACCTAAGAAGCACCGACACTTTCCGGAAGTCTTCGTGTTGTGTCCAACACTCCGACACGTGTACGACATGCTCTGACACGTTCCGACACGCGGTCAACGAATGTCGGAAAATCCGACACGTGGTCAACTCTTCCCGACACGCTCCGACACGCGAGACACGCGAGTCTGAAATCCCGACAGCGATTTCGACACGCACGAGATCAATTTTAAAAAATTTCAATACTTGAGGGATCAAAATATAAATATATGAAAAAATAATGAAAATTAAAAAAAATAAAGGGGAAAGAAAAAAATTCTCTCTCTCAAGTTTCTCATTTATAAGTTTTGACATTCTCGTGAGTGATGATGGAACACCTCTCTTCTCGCCGGCGTCACTCCGCCACCCCTACAAACTTAAAGTTGTGATTTTTTTTTTCTTCTTTCCACCTCTCGTAGGCGTCGCTTTTGAGTTATCTCTTTTGGTCTATGTCATTAACTTGTGAGTTATCGCTTACAATTTCCATGACGAATTTAGTTATTTCCTTTTCTTTCGATCGTACTTCGAGAGTTCTTGTCCTAAATTTTCATTTTTCTCTAACCTTGTTTTGCGAGAGGAGCTCCAAATCAGTCTATATCATGAACTTCGAACTATGTCTAGGACTATAAGAAATCTCACTAATTTCCGACAAATATAAGAAAACATGACATGTTCCTTCAAATTTACTGTTTTGTGTTTGCAATTTTTGAATTTCTTATTCAATCTCTGTCAAATTAAAACAATAAATGATATTAACAAATGTTGAATTAATATTTTTAGTATAAATTAATTCTATGCTCTTTTTATTATTTATTTTTGCATTTATATATAAATATATATTTAATATATAACGTGTCGGAATTCTTTATTTTTTGATAAATAATGTGTCGACATGTCGGTCGTGTCGCGTGTCGCGTGTCCGTGTCGGTGCTACATAAGAGAAAACCCATCACTCTTGAACAATAGAATGGCTATAAATCCATCATCTCTACATGCTTATTTTGTAGTATAGGTCCATTATACTAATTTCAGCGTAATTATTATTTTTCCATAAATGTTGAAAATTGAACTCAAGACATTTTTGCCCGTTCTTTTAAAAAATAAAATACTTTCCCACCAAAATCTAAAATATTACACATTTTAAAATTTTATGAAAAAATGTATACGAATATACGTGTCAACATTTTTATATTTTTGATAATTTGGATGCTTTGAATTAACAAAAAGTCATATCCTTTGCTCTCTACATCCATAAGAGCACAATCATTTAGTGGGTTGCAAAAGGAAGCTACTCAATAGTAGTTTGTTTCCTTTTTTTCAGTAATTCTCTCAATGATACAAAGTTTCATTAAAGTCTCCATAAAAATCCACATAAAGAATCACTAGAATGAATCATTCGAAGCTACTGCCATCGTTGAAGTCTCTCTTGATACAAAGTTTCACTTGGGGCAACAGCCAAGAGGGGGAAGCGTTGGTGAAAAAGAGGCTAGATTGAGTTTTATGTGATATAGAGTAGAGCGTGATGTTCCTAAATGAATAATCTTTTTGCATTACCGGCAATTGGCTCCGACCATAGCCCTATATTACTGTCTTTATATCCACCGATGGAAAAAATGAAGAGACAATTCTGTTTTGAGGCCTACTGGAAAAAGGATGCTGAATGCAAAGAAGTAGTTAAGAACATGTGAAACGATCAGCAACAATCACAGTTGAACTTGGCACACAAACTGAATGAAGTCTCTAAAGCCTTAGTTGAGTGGAGTAAGCAGAAATTTTCCAATGCATTTCGACAAATTGAGCACCTCAAAATAGAGCTTACCAAGCTAATTAATAGGAGGGAAAGGGGGTTGAGTAAGCAAGAAAAGCGGAAACTTACAATGCAAATTGAAAATTTATGGCGACAGGAAGATATGTATTAGAGAATGAGATCAAGAATAGAGTGGCTAAAATGGAAGGATAGAAATACCAAGTTCTTTTATGCTACGACGGTGCACCAAAGGCAAAGAAACAAGTTATCCATGCTGAAAGTAGATGACCAGAATTGGCGCAAGGAGCGTCCATTAATTAAACAACATGTAAACACATTCTATCATAGACTCTATGGCACAATTGGTCCTAGAAATCTCTAGCCGATTTTAGACCAATGTCCTTGCATGGTCGGAGATGAAATGAATGAAGCTCTAGTAGGGCCAATGACATTAAAAGAAGTAAAATCAGTAGTTTTCCAATTGAGGATTACAAAGGCACTAGGTCCAGATGAACTAAGCGGACAGCTTTATCAATATCACTAGGAGATAATTCAAAAAAAGTGCACCAAATGATCAAAAAGTTATTTGTTTCAGGTACTTTAGACTCTTCTCTCGACAAAACCCATATTGCCCTTATTACAAAGGTTACAAACCCTGAATCTATAACACAATATAGGCCCAACATCTTATGTAATTTCAGCTATAAAATTATTTCCAAAGTTATGGCTAATCAGCTGAAATCTTGCCTACTCAAGGTGATTGAAATGGAACAAAGTGCTTTCATTAGTGGACGACAAATACAAGATAAAATCCTTATTGTCTAAGAAGTGTTGCATCAACTCAAAATCAGAAAAAGAAAGAGGAAATTTCAGGCGGTACTAAAACTTGATATGTAGAAAGCTTATAATCAAGCGGAATGGGACTACCTATGCGAATGCTTGAAGAGCATGGGCTTTGGTGATCATTGGGTTTCTTTGGTGAAAACATGTATATCTACAATCACTTTCAATATCAAACTTAATGGGGAACCTCTCCAAGTCTTCAGACCAACTAAAGGCATAAGGCAATGGGATCATCTTTCTCCTTACCTTTTTACCATTATGACAAACATGCTCCCTTTGCTCATACACAAAGCACTAGGGGATAGAAGTTTGAAAACATAAAACTGAATAGAAGCTATCCAACTCTCTCACACTTACTTTTTGCTGATGATGCGATATTTTTTTCTAGATTGGACAATTAAGGAATGCTAGAACTTGGCAAACCTTTTGAAGCCTCAAGTCAAGTGATCAACTTGAATAAATCCAATATTTATTTTAGTATCTACTATTCACAACAATTGAGGAGGAATATGGTAAAAGAATTAAGAGTTCCTATCATTGCAAAAATAGGGAGATATCTTGGCATTCCATCGGATTGGGGACAATCTAAGAAAGAGATGCTTACTTGGATCCTAACGAAAGCAAACATGAAACTCAAGGGGTGGAAAGAAAGCCTAATGACAAAGGCAAGGAAGGAAATCCTTATTAAAATAGTAGTACAAGCATTGCCACAATATACTACGTCAATATTCGAGATTCCTATTTGAATTTGTATAACAATTGAAAAACATCTTGCATCTTTCTAGTGGAAAAGAAGCTGTGTGAAAAAAGGAATCTACTAGAAAAAGTGGGAAGTGCTGAAAACCAAGAAGGATTGTTGAGATTTGGGATTGAAGGACCTCATTGCTTTCAATAAGGCCATGTTGGGAAAGTAGGCTTGGAGACTCATACAAGCCCATTCAACCTTATGGAGTCAGTTGATGAAAGGGCTATACTATTCTTCAGGACAAATAAAGGATCTACACCATCTTGGGGTTGGCAAAGCCTACTTTCAAGAAGAGAGGTATTAGAGCAACAAATCAGGTGGTCTGTGGGAGATGGCACGTAAATTAATTAAGAGAAGACAAATGGTTAGAGAGAGGACACATCGGAGGACCTACGAACCAAGGAGATCCTGAATATGTGTTTGACCTATCGACCAAGAGTCTAAACAGTAGAATATGTAGAAATTATCAAGCTTATTTGGCATGAGTCTTGTAAATAAAATTCTTGCAATTCCTTTGATTCCTACAAGGACCGACAAAATCATATGGACAAAAAATAGATTTGGAGCCTCTTCCGTCAAAAGTGGAGACACCACACTACATTCAGCCAACAACCACAACAATCAATTCCAAGCTTCCTCATCATACCAACCACCCAAGAAATTATGGAACTTGATATGGTAGCTCCATACCTATCCAAAAATCAGGATTTTTACATGGAGTATGTGTACTAATGCACTCCCAACGAAGGAAAATCTCTACAAGAGAAAGATGATACCTGACCCGCTTTATTCAATATGCCACCGTGAACTAGAAACACCAGAGCATCTGTTTTTGCTGTGTCAATGGACAAAAAGGTATGGTCAAATCCAGATCTAAGAATTGACCCTTCCCCCAAAAGTAGAATCAACAAATGGTTTCTTGAAACCCTCACGTTAGACAACAATCCATCGTTGAAGGATCTACTGGTCGGCACCCTTTGCCAAATCTGTAAGAGGCGTAACACCTTGGTCTTCCAAGGTAGATAGTGGAGGAAGCGAGATTAGAACTTGAGTTATTCAACATATGGAATCCAAAAACAAAAGCTCGACCTACAGGTGTTGGACACCTACTTGCGGTATGGGTTCCTCCAGCAAAGGGCTCTCTGAAATACAACATCGACAAGTCTTGGAAAAACGAACAGGAAGAAGGAGCGATGGTCAGGATGTGTAGGAACGTGGTCCGAGTCATCACCGATGGCTTGGCGCTGAAGTTTCACGTCGATTCAGCCCTTAAAATTAAGTCTGTGTCCCTCCGTGCGATTCTGTCAAGGCTGCTGAAAACAAGTGGTCGAGAGTCTTTGGCTTCATATTCAACTGATCTCCAGGAAGACATCAAAGTAAAAACTGATAACTTATCAGTTGTGGAGTGAGTACTAGGCCAAAAGCCAAGGCCATGGGCAGTTGACGCTATCTAAGAGGAATATAAAGATTTGCTGGCCTAGCTCCAAATATATCAATGTCTTATATTCCAAAGGAGGCCACCAAGTCTACCGATTGGGCCGCAAAAGCCCACTGGGTTAATATTCTTCAAAATGGTTGGCTGCATAAACCCCCAGCGGGCCGTGCGGGGCCACTATGGTCTTTATTGTGTAACGATTTCAGACTTAATTGTGTTTCAGTAACATTTTAGTAATGAATGCTACTTATTGACCGAAAAGAAAAATTTAGCAAAAAGTCAAAATGAGTCTGCCACAAGAATTAGGTCAAGCTAAAAGTAAACAATTAAAGTGATGAGGTGGATCGTGAAACCACTCCCTTATTCACACTGGTGTATGTGAAAATGAAGCGGTCTCCTTTATTTACAATATGAAATTGAGAGAGAATTCAATTATTTTTTCATGATATTACCCAAAAGGAAATAAAAAATGAAATGAAAATAAATTCAAAGGGTAATAATAACACAATAACTCCCTCAAAAATTTGAGAGCCATACACATTTATCCCTGAATTTTCAACTCCCATACATTATTCCTCTAGGGTTTGAACAATGGAATGTATAACGAATTTATTTATAAACGAAAATCCAACCACTACATTGAATAAATTAAAATTTCAAGGATCACATTAAATATCAAGCTAAAGTTTATAAATCAAATTGAGCAAATCAAAAATTTCATGATCACATTGCACATCATATCAAAATTCATTAATCACTCGAGTCATTACCCATAGTAAAATGAAAGTCCAATTCTTGGACAATACGCCCGATGGTCCCAAAGTTCAGGGGGGTTTTGGGTAATTCCCACGAAATCAAATAACAAAAAACCTAAAAAGCTTAGAGAATAGTCTCCCAATTTGTAAGAATAGTCTCCCAACTTGTAAGAGTAGAGCACATTAAATACTCAGCCGACCAAAAACGTAAAGTTAAAGTCCAAACATTAAAAAAGAAAGCACAGAGGAGGGGACCCTCCCATCCGCCCTCATCAACCAACCACACATCTCCCCCTCCCCATTCTTCTTCCCCTCCATCATCATCACCCCACCACCGCACGCAAACAGAGAATTCTTCATGGGCGACGCTGCTGCGGCGCAGGAAGGTGGTTGTCCGAACGACAAGAACCTCAAGAACTTCTGGGGCAACTCCCCCGAGGACGAGGACGCCTACTTCGAGCAGCAGGGCGTCCGCGGCACCCGCTCCTTCCGCACCTCCCCGCGCGGCCTCACCCTCTTCGTCCGCTCCTGGCTCCCCCCCGCCGCCGCCCCGCCGCCGCGCGCCGCCGTCCTCATGGTCCACGGCTACGGCAACGACGTCACCTGGACGTTCCAGGCCACCCCGATCTTCCTCGCCCAGCACGGCTTCGCCTGCTTCGCCTTCGACCTCGAGGGCCACGGCCGCTCCGCCGGCCTCCGCGCCTTCGTCCCCGACGTCGACCTCGTCGTCGACGACGCCATCGACTACTTCGACTCCGTCAAGAACGACCCGCGGTTCTCCGGGCTGCCCCGGTTCCTGTACGGGGAGTCGATGGGGGGCGCGATCTGCCTGCTGATCCACTTCCGGGACCCGGCGGCGTACCAGGGCGCCGTCCTGGTCGCGCCCATGTGCAAGATCTCGGACAAGGTCCGGCCCGCCTGGCCGATCCCGCAGGTGCTCTCGCTGGTCGCCCGGGTCATGCCGACACTGCCCATCGTCCCAACCGCCGACATCATGAGGAAGTCGGTCCGGGTCGAGGCCAAGAAGGCGGTCGCGGAGATGAACCCATTGCGGTACCGGGGGAAGCCGAGGCTCGGGACCGTGCTGGACCTGCTCCGGGTCACGGACTGCCTCAACCGGAGGCTGGGGGACGTCCGGATCCCCTTCATTGTGCTGCACGGGAGCGAGGACGCGGTGACCGACCCGGAGGTGAGCCAGGCGCTGTACCGGGAGGCCCGGAGCGAGGACAAGGCGATCCGGATCTACGACGGGATGATGCACTCGCTGCTGTTCGGGGAGACGGAGGAGAACATCGCAGCCGTGCGCCACGACATCCTGGCTTGGCTGGAGGAAAGATGCGACCGCCGTGTCGGGATTCAATGATGATTGGAGAATTCCCAAAGTCTTTTGTTATTTCAATTCCTTAGTTTGATCGAAGGGACAATTTGCCTTCGTGACATTTATAAGAAGTTTACCAGGGCAACATTCTCTTCCACCGTGTTTTTGTTATGGAATCAATTGTTACTTTCCCCTATAGGGGAGCAGTCCCGCTGAGTCGAATCGATTGCCTCCGGCGGCGTCTAGGAATGTTTGCTCAGTTTAGATCCTAAGGCAGTTGATGGGCATTAGCGACTTATTGAAGATATAAGGAATTAAGTCATTGTTAGGTCTAGTTATCCTGCAGGGGCATCTAGGATCGTCGGCTTGGTTTCCCTGAGCAGACCCTCGTAAAGGGTACGAGAAAAGATCAGAATACGTGCTAGGCAAGACATAATTATCAAATTCACTGACCTCAAGTTTGTGATCTCCGTATACAAATAAGGAATGGAGGAGAGCACAGAGATAGAACAAAAACCCTATATCATTTACATTTTCAGGGGAAAAAAAATTGCATCTTTACTGTTAGCTGTTGCTATCTGTCGCGCACTGTACAGTAACAAATAATGGTGAAGCAAGAAAGTTGATCAATCTCCAGTCAATCGCTTCTGTCGAAATCACTAAGTATAAGACCGCCGCCGCTACTCAGAACAAACTCTTACCAGGCAGCACTAAGGTTAGTAAATGATGTGTTGCGATCCGCAAAATTTGACTTCCGAATCACGCCATAAACAAGTAGTTCAAGTCCTCCACTGTAAGGCGGGTTTGACGACCCCCTTTCTCATCCTCTCCGAATGCAGATGCGACCATTCGTCTCTTCTTTTGCTGATGACAAAACAAACAAAAAAACCATTTACCAGACTCTACTTTGTAAAAGAAACCCATGCCCAATGAGTAACGAAAAGCACATTAATATACTGATACCCATGCAGTAAATTCTCCAACATAGCAAAACGATATTGCAAGTCGAGATGAAGGTTACCCATAAAAACTGCACCAACTGATGATGTATTATTGAATTGAAACCATTTGTTTCAGAACATATCAAATTTATATTTGGTGATATACACTTCCAATGGCCAAACTCACTCAGTTCATTATGTAAAGGCTCTATAGAATAGATTCCGTCCTTTTTTCTTCAGTGACCAAAATGCAAGCGTGACCAAAGTTACTTGGGTTAAATTTAAACTGAAAAGCATGCGTGACATGGGCAAGTTCATTTGGGGGGAAAAAGAAGAGACCAGGGGCCTTCTTTTTTTTATCTTGTATGTTTCTAGAACATGCACATCAGTGAGGAAAGTTTAACGTGTATATGACGCCAACACCCGATCCTATTCCTGACCACACGACCAACTGACCACTTTTATCCACCTCCAGATCACTCGACTTGTCATTTAATTCACGAAATATAAATATATGTCTGCCTGGTAAACCCAGAAATTACATGGACACGACAAGCAACAATAAAAGCTAGGGGTGCTATCTGACCTGTAGGTCCAAGATGCGATCTTCAACTGTGTCTTTGACAGTTAGTCGCAAAACTGTAACAGGACGAGTCTGCCCAATACGATGTGCTCTATCAACAGCCTGGTCCTCTGTCGTAGGATTCCACCAAAGATCCAGCAAGAGAACATGGCAAGCTGAGACCATATTAAGTCCTAGACTCGCAGCTTTCAAGGACATAATCATAACAGTAACCTACAGGTTTAAAAGGACAACAGATAATGTGAGAAAAGACTTCCAGCCAATACAGAGTGAATGTGTTGCATCAGTATATTAAAAAATAAATGTGTGAAACAGCACGCTCATACCTCCGGCAGAGTGTTAAAGTCCTTCACAGCCTTGTCTCTCGCAAGAACCGACATAGTACCATCAAGTCTTCTATATTGAATAGATGAATCTTTCAGGCGACCTTCTAGTATGTCCAACATCCTCGTCCACTGTGAAAATACTATTGCTTTCTCTGGAGCTGGCTTATTTGAAAGACCCGGGCCTTTTTTCACAGACACATTTCCTTCAGAAGAATTATCTTTGCATATGTTCCTAGGAGGGGATGTCTCGTCAGAGTAACTGCTACCCACATCGGAAGAATTCTCTTCATCACTACTTCTTGATGCACCGTCCTGTGTCTTGGACAGTGATTGCAGGACCTCGAGAGCAGCCTTGATCTTGGAGGAATCATGCAGATGACCCCCAGAACGATCGTCAACCGTCGCTAGGAGTTCGGACCCCAAATTACTAGGGTGACTGTTCTGTGCACAATGATCAGCAATGGAAATCTTCAGGGAAGCTCTGGAAAACACTTGAGACATACTGAGTCTCTCTTTGCACTTTGTGGCAGGGCAATGTCCATCATCACCAGTGAGGTGTTCACAAAGGCATTGGTTGCAAAATACATGACCACATACCGAAACAACAGCCTCTTCAGGTGGATCCTACAAATTAAGGATTAACTCAACCATTTGAATGTGCTTGACCATAAACCAAACTTGAAACCAACCAGTTCTCTTATTAAGAATTATAGTCCACAAACAAATGACCTCAGATAACATGGGATTGAAATCATTCACCCTTGTCTGTTCTATGATAAGATTCTTCTTGACATTATAAAACACGACATGTCACTTGACCAGTTTACAGCAGGAATTGAGGAGGCCCATAACTACTAATTTATGAAAAATAATCTTTTCCATTTAAATAACCTGCTACTCCATTCAAAATGTCACTGCAGCAGCAGCAGCCTTTTAAAGTTACCTATAGTTGCCTCGCCTTCACTATGTCTTAATGAAAAGAGAGCACAATCAAGGTATTTTAATTCCAGCATTTATATCAATCTAGAGTCAAAAACCCCCGAAGTCTTATGATGTGATTCATTTCCTAAACCTAGCAATCCTATTTCAGGGGGGCTCAAAGGACCATAAAAAAATAAATAAACGTCATTAACTGTACACCAGGTATTTGCCTCTGTTGCACAAATATCCACACACGCATGCACAAGCACAAACGCACAAAGACAGATATATTACTCACATTGCAGATGCTGCAAATTGCTAAAGAAGCTTCCAAACAATTCAGAAGAAAAACTCGTCTCTCCTGAGGAAGTTGCTTTGCCATCTCAAGTGACTGCCACGAAGAATGCGAGTCATATCCCCTCACAAGCAGGGGATGATCACAAGCCTGTCGAAGGCGCAAGAGCATCAACAGAATGTTCACATAGTTTTCTCTGACAGTCCCAGCAGCTGCATATTCCTGGTAGAAGAACATATCTTCCAGAGTTAGTAACACAATTGGGCAAATGGGCAGAAGCTACGCCATATTAGAATTGTACATGAATGTCATCCTTCACAATGTTAAGCACAAAAATGAAGAAAAGTAACTCCTTAACACATACTTGATATTGAGCACGAGAATCGGCCTCTAATTTCGAGTAAAAATCTCGCTCCTCCTTCGAAAATTCCACCTTTTTCAGTTCCACTGACTTTGGCGGTAAGGTTATGATAGGTTTACCATCAAGAAGTGTGCCTAAAACAGGGTAAACATTTACATGGTTAATCGGTAATTATACCTACACATTGTAAGAAGTTGATAGATAACAACTACCATGAATATAAAGTTAATCTCAGCCTCTCAGGCAATAAAAAAACAGAGATGGAAGTAAACACGTCACGTAACATGGGAAAGGGAAATTAGCACGTTCTCTTGAAACAGAAACATAGAAATATTGAACAATTTTACCACGATGTCAACTCAACATGGACAATCCTTGTTTACTCAGGGAAGCTTTGACCCTACTTATGTTAAGGGGAAGAAGCACAAGCAAAGGTGAAAATGAGAAGGAACCCACAAAGAACACATTTAACTAAGTGAACTACACCACCTAAAGCCTTGCAACAAAGAATGTGGACAAATCAAAGACGGTGATGCCAGTGGCAAGATAACTAGTAAGTCTAAAAGAAAAATATTGGAGAGTAAATATGACATGATACATAACATAGTGGAGTCCCATATAAGCACCAAGATAAAAGGTTTTGACATCATTACTATAAAACCAACTTAACCACCACAAAGACAAAGAAACATTAAGTTGCAAGTAAAATAAAACATATAAACAAGGAAAAAGCGCAATGTAGAATCCAAAGCAAGATTTATTTCAAGCAAAAGCAAGAAATGCACACACATTTTGACACTAAGCAGCAAACCTTTAGTACGCCGGAGCATTATTGTTTTTAAGATTGCCTGCAGCTTATCGTATCCTTTCGGACTCCTCTGGATTGGAGTTTTTATTCTTTCAATGAATGTTTTGTACACAGCATAAGGGTCAAATCTGAGAAATCTGAAATAGCTATACAAGTCATCAATTGCATTCTGAATAGGAGTTCCCGACAAGCACCACCGGCGTTTGGCGCGAAGACCCCAACAAGCCCTAGCTACTTGAGTCCTGTGATTCTTAATACTCTGAGCCTCATCCAAGACGACACGGAACCATCCGACCTTCGCAAGAGGTCCAGCAATAGACTCAAGCAATTCATTCTCCATCTTCTTTCCATTCTTTGATCTTTTCTTACCGTGATTAAGAGCATCTTTCTTCCTCTTGCCGGATAAAAGTCCAGCAGGAGGAAGATCATGATCTGCTGGTCTTCCTTTCTCATCATCATCTTTATCAACTAGAGGCTGCTTAGGGACCTCCATGCTAACAATTGAATATGTTGTGAGGACAACATCATACTTGGCCAGATCAAGAGGATCCTTTGTCCGATTACCCCCGTGGTACACTAGGACAGCAAGGCTAGCTGCACTTGTTACTTTGTTATGCAACTCCTCAGCCCACTGTCGCAGAACACTGGTGGGACAAACCACAAGAGTTCCAGCAGCTGGCCTCCCTCTTCCTTGTGCCAAAGAGCTTCCACTCGGTGGAGCTTGAAAGTTCTCTCTGCCAAGCTTTGCATTGTTTAATTTAGGAGCCCCATCAACATTTTCATCGTCATCCAAATCAAAAGTTTGTAACTCCTGCTTTGGATTCTTGTGACATTGTTTGAAGGTTGGAGGTCTTTCCTTAAGTATAAGAGCAATAGTTGATACTGTCTTCCCTAGTCCCTGCACAAGGATATAAAAAAAAAGTCATCAAGAGAATCACCATAAGCAGTCTTAGGAAATGGACCCGAGATAGATAAAGACCTGATCATCCGCAAGAATTCCCCCACAGCAATTTATGGCGGTTTCCTTTTTCACCATCCATGACAAGGCAATTTTCTGCATGAGCATATGAGAAAATACTAAATAATCTGTGATTCACAAACAACTTGCCAATTAACAAATAGTCAAAAACCCAAATGGCAAAAGTTCTATATTTACTAGAGGAGATTCTTTAGAGAGTTGCATGGAAACAACAATTTATGCGGGAAGAACAGCAAATGACAGCCATTATAGCCTCCTCCAATAATATACAACATCAAAATGGTAGGACTTCTTTTACAACATGGTACAACATGACACTGGACTTGATCAAAGGACCATTGCTGAATATTTGCCTTCTATAACAATTGTTTCTGTTCCTAGAACTTCATAACAGGCGTGGAGTCATGAGAATGACTTCTAGGTCTCTCATTATTTAAGAGACCAATATTCTCAGCAGTAAAGCACCCCAAGATCATCTACTGTGGGTTGTCAAGTGATATTTGCCATAATCATCAATCAGAAAACTGGACGATGATTTTGGTCCTACAGCATGAAACTGACTGCTAAGTCAAACTAAATCATGCTTCTAGTCTTCTCCAGTGCTAATATCCATGTAAAGTGCAATCCCAACCAGAAATTAAGATAAACAGTCATCGAGTTCTCTTTGAAGTAGCACAAGCCAAAGCCCATCACAATATTATGACACAATCTACATGTCACAATACATTTGAAGGAACTAAAGTACTTGACCAAAAAATCGGTGAAATTAAAATCAGAAAGTAGAAAATTAAGGAAGAGCCAGCAGGCACATAGCCTGGGATGGGAGCGAAGACCTGAGTTCAAATCCTGGGCAAAGCGAAGCAATAGAAGGAAATTAAGAAAGCAAGCATCTTACATTACTCTATTGACACGTTATGCTTTTAACTATCACAATCACCATAATGACAGATGCCTATAGGGCTATTTATTTTAAGATGTGGCATCACCAGTTTATGCAACAACCCTGCCATTTGTTACACCTTGCTACAAGCCTGGCCCAAAAATAGAAATAGCAACTCTACAATAACCTTATCTCAATGAAACATAAATTGAAACGTAATGGTGCCCAATGCACATGTATCATGACATATATTTAAACATATTGATCTCCATGAAACAACACATGAAAAGGGGCTTAAAGAAAGGAGGATTTCCAACCTGATGCCTCAAAAGAGGAACTGTCAGAGCACCATCAGGTGGAGTTTCTTCTGATTTTGGCTGAGAGAGATCCTGCAAAACATGCCAAACAATAGTCTCATGTAAAGAGAACAGGTGGAAGCAAAAGACAACTAATCCTTTTATTCACTTAAATAACGTCCACCCCCAGAGTTTATTAGCTTTCTGCTAGTGGCATGCTGGAACAACATAGAGCAAGCAAATAGTCTAGAACTGTAGCAGGGCTACTTATCACGTCACTTTAATGAGTGAGAGATCAGATTACATTCAGGGAGCATCAAGTCCAAGTCAGCCCATGTATACAATTTCCAAGCATCTTATGAAAGCTTCAAGTGCACCACAAAGAATCAAATAGATATGATTTTGTTTTGTTCTTTGGAAAAAAAGAAGAGCAGTTCAGAGAACCAAGACTATGAAGAAGGGCCTATAAAGTACATCTGTCCCCTAGAAGCTAAAAGGAAGGATAAATACATGCATCTCTCTAAAAATTGCCAAGGAATATTCATCTCTCTTCAAAGGGCATGCGGCTACTGTTCCTACGTACAGTACCCCTGTACCATCCCAGTGCCTGATTAACAACATCTCGCGGAGCGATTCAACCGCCACGTGGCCTTCCTCTCCCCATCATCTGTTCGTATGTGCAACTGTGCCGCCCTGCGGCCCTTTGCCACCTACAGTGATGGCATTGCTGGCCATTGCGCGAAGACAACCCCCATAGTCAGCTGTCGTTGTCCCCACCCTCACCACTCTCACTAACTATGCTTTCCACCACCCCCTCACCACAGATCTCCATCACTGACAACTCTGCTCTCAGTCGAGCTCAGAGGGGAGGTGCTGAGCCATCGACGGCGTGGTGGATTGATTACACAATTGATAAAACAGCCCCCAATCAACCAAGAGTAGCTCAATTGATACAGCAGCTAATTATATCACTCGCTGTTTGGCCTTTCTTCATCCCCAATCTAGAAAGAGATTGAGTCAACCTCTCCCTTGGCTAGATTTGCATTTCCCCCATTTTATACACTCCATACCAGACATCCATTAATGGCAACTCTTAAATTATATTATATATCCCTTCCATACAGCTCTTATTGTCTGGACAATCTTCAGGTGTCTTGACTTGACAACCTTACCATTCAATCTCCCATTCAAAGATCCTTATTAACCATTATATCACCTCACCCCTTGGACATCATGCACCACCTACTAAAGTCCAAATGATGCTAGCATACAAATCTACCGATATGACAATGCCACCACCTACCCTCCATGGGCATCAACCCCTGAAATTACACTTACTCCAATAATATTTATTCTGTTCTTCCAGACAGGCCAACAGCATTTTTTGGGTACTTTATCAACAAATGAGGAATAATATAAAAAATAAAATATTCAGGAGATGGTAGCAAAGAAACCAAAGACTGAAAGTTCAACCGACTGAACAAGCTTTCATCAATTCATCTCACCACTAAACTAAATGGTTAGGACACTTAGAAGAAAGGCAGTTTATAACTACAAAAAAGTAGAAGAAAAATCATTTGCACGGAAAGTATGTGGAAGACAAAACACAACAGGATACAGAGAGAGAATTATAATGTTTCAGATATGTCCTGCAACAAGCTACGAAATTTAATCATACCTGCAATGCCGCTCGGAAAATTAACTGTTCGGCATTTGCCTTGGGGCGCGGTGTAGTACCCACTCCATTGTTATAGAGAGAGAGACTATAAGAGCCTCCCAGGTCAGATACGAGTCCATTTACAGGTGCTGCAGATGGAAAGGTTGGTGCAGGATGACTCATCTCCTCAATGATACAAATATCAGGGTCATCATCACCTTGTGATCTGCAATCAATTGAGCTACTCTCGGTTGATTCGGGGCTGAAACTCGAAGACCGAGAGGCAATATTATTAGGTTTAGTCAATGTACTAGAGCTTTCACTCTTGCTGCAACCAACATGCTTCTCGCCAAATCTCAATGGCTGAGCATAAGCAAAAGATTGTTCTGAAACATTGTGAGTGGAAGATATAGTTGTCAAACCATCAGCAGTATCCAGAGCATAACGGGCCCTTTTAGATGCATTAGCAATGCCATCGTCCTCAACCTTTTCAAATACGGTATCATTCAGATTCACCATATTAATTGAAACAGAGGAACCCTGCATAAAGTCTTTGGTCCAAACAGCTTTCCCATCAGCAACACAGAAGTTTTCTTCACAAATGGGTCCATCAGTGACTCCAGAAGAACGGACTGAATCATTCACAGAAAAAATTGAATCAAATTTTTCATCTTTCATGCAATTTATGTCTGTTTCTCTAGACAAGCTCAATTGAGGCCACTGGCATGGCTGTTCTGGTGCAACATCCTGTACACCAAGTACATAATTTCCATTATTTGGTAACATCTGATCTTCATACTTAGAGCTGCATCCCATCGCATTAAATGGCAGATTAGAAGTTGAGTATGGACTGTGAATTGGAAACCTTAACATCTCATCTTCTTCATCAATCATAGATCCTTGATTTATTGGGGAAAAACTACCATGGCCACCATACATAGGAAGCCACGGAGGATCACCAAAAGTGGAAACATTGTCTCCAAAGGAACTATCACGGTCCTGAAAGACAGAAAAATCTGAAGAGGGGAAAGGCAACTCCGTGTGCAAATTTCGATATTCAGGAGCCCCAAAATTTCCATTGCTAGTCTTATTGAATGAATCATGATTTCCAATGTCTGGAGCTCGGGAAGCATCTGCAATAGTCATAAAGTAACCAAAAACAGGCTTTAAAAATGCAGGAAAAATAGACATATGTTAAAGGCATAAAGAACTGTGTTAGATGCCAGCTAGGATATATACATTCATACTAAAATAAGCAGATACATCAATGGGTGCCAAAAAGACAGATATAAATTTAGAATAGAACTCCTGCCCACTTCTATACTAAATCCTAATTCCAGTTCCTAGAACTGTGAACCATATAGTTCTGACAATACAAGAATTAATTAGCATCAGATTAAGCAATAGTAGACGATGCATGCACAGCAACAAGACACCTGTCTATCAGCATACTCTCTTGTGAATCTGGAAAGAAGTCCATAGTCTCAAACAAAACAAAGTGCACCGGAATATTTCACTCTGCAGAAGGATTTACCCTTCCACAGTCTGAGTCACTCGGCTCATAGTCAAAATGTCATTAATCTAACAGCACAGATGATATAAGCAGCACCTTCCAACACCTGATTATCTTATAAAAATTACTTACAGCTTTCACTCTGAGAATCATTGTGGGCGCCACCACGAGGAACCGATCTGCTCGCCATGAAAGATGAATAATTTGAAGTACCCTGCAGAATGACATTCAGGGGTTCATAATATCTCTTGAAAATATCGTTGCACAAAATAAGCCATTCCGACCACAACACAATGACGAACAGTCATCATTAACACAATGGGACCACTAAGGAAACAACCTGAATTCATGCCCACTAGGACCACAGGCACATTTAAGTGGGAAAATTATCAATTCAATGAAAGAAGGAAAAGAAGCAAAAAAAAATAAGGGGGTTAAACCTCATCCCTCAATAGTCATTCATCAAAAACAGGTGTATTTAATCGAGGATGGGAATCCACTGAGGCATCCAAATCCATATCCCTATCCCCTTCCTCATAAACTGATCTAAAATGTTAGCTTTTGGTGGACCTGAATACCATGTCTGTAACGCACATCTTCTGTTGTCCTCATTGATCTGTAGATGGTATATGAGATCAATCAGACAGCAACCCCTCAGAATAATTCAGCAATGGCAGTGAATGGACATCACCGGAATGACATACTCCATCTCTGGCATGCTTAAGTATGAGGTTTTAGCATTGAGGTGGATTTCCTGTTGGTTGATGCCTGGGGATTGACCATCGACCAAGAACTACGAGACCGCTACGAGACCGCTTTGGGTCCAGGTTGATAAAGGATCTAACCATTTGAGTAAATTTTTTCCATGCTTGTCTTGAAGTTCTGGAGAAAGCTAAGATCAATTGGATTGGCCTAATCGAGTGGGGGAGAAGGCTCTTTGACGTTTTATTGTCCTAAGGGAAATCTAACCAGACTCTTGGGAACCTTCTGATCCACTCTACTCGAGCAATCTATATAGACGACTGGCATGCCGGAGTGGAAGTGACTTTCATGTTTAAAAAGACGTTTAGTTCTCCAAAACTTATTGTAAAAAAGTGTTAACATGGAAGACCAAGTACTGCTATTACCTAGCATTCCCAAAATAAATGATCCCAAAGTTGATGATGCAGATGAAATGGGAGTTCTCGACCACAACCTAGCACATCTTACTTCGAACTGCTTTTTTGCTCGGTTGGGCACCAAATGTTGATCAATTTTTGTAACCTGAGACTCATCAGTCTAACACTTATCTGTCACGGTGTTTCTGGAAGCAACCTTGGACAATTAATCTTTTTTGAAACGACAAACACATTTCCACCAGGAAAGCACTGAGCAGGTACTGCCCATATACAAAATGGCTCTCAGAAGGGAAGCCACTCATACTAATTTATGCAGAAAAATAATTTGTTTCTAACACTTCCAACAGTTGATATAAAAGGTTCCTTGAGGACCAGGGAGATTTTGTCTAAAAAGGTAATGGTCATTACACAAAGAGGAGATCTAAAGGACTTTGCCAAGACCAATCTGGGGATGGATAAATCAAGAGCGGGGGTTTACCCTCAACTAAGCTCAGTCATCAACAGCAAGTATCCCCATCATGCAAGAAGCTAAGTCGGCAGACTTTTGAGAAAACCTAATAAGTGTTGTCATGCCGTTCTTATTATGCTGGGACAGAGTCTCATAATGGAGAATATATGCCTGGAATGCACGCGTATACGAGAATTCGACACTGTCAGATTCCTCCCTCTAAATTCTTTTTAACCTCGCGCATTGTGCTCTTCCCTCCTCTTTCCATTCTAATCCTGCCGACTTTTTTTTCCTTTTAATTACTCTATCGTACTGTTCTATTGCTTCCTTGCGCTTATCTCGGGCCGTCACATAAAGCAAATCACAATACCATCTTAAAGGAAACATACCCACCAAGCGATGCAACATCGAGACATTCATCTGGGTTTTTGCACAGTGAACAACCAACACTGACAATCAACGCAGCACAATCAAAACAAATCAAGAGACAAAATTCCACATTAAAAATCATCTCTAGCTCTAGAATCCGCCGACCCAATTGGAGATCCGAAACCCCCGACACACCCACCCCCTCGAAAAACCCGAAAAAAAAAAAAAAAAAAAAACAGCTCTAAACCCCCACCCACAACCTCCCCCCGTAAACGAGCAGAGTAAACACGATCCAGGGTGGGGAGAAAAGCCGCACCTGATCAGGCTGACCGCCCGGCGCCTCCTCGATCAAATCCATCAACTCTTCGTACCCGATCGTCAGGTTATCCTCTTCCCCGGGACCGAATTCCGCCGCCGCGCCCCAAGAACCCGAGCAGCTCTTGTCCGCCATCAACATCGCTCGACCTCGAGGCCCCCAAAATAAGCCACACACCCCCCCCCCCCTGTCCCTCCTTAGCTGGGCAAAAGCTCGCGAAACTTCACTGCAGCGAATCTTCCATGCAAATTCAGCTCCAATTCCTCCGCGCGGCCGACACGACGAGCACCCCAATCAAATCCCGCGGATCGGCCAATCAATCACAAAAGCGAGAGGGAAAGCGCGGTTTCACACGCAACCGCGGCGAGGAAATTTTGACGGGCGCGGATCGGGGCGATGTTTCCAGGAAGCTTCGGCGGCGACGCCAAACGTCGACGACGACGACGAAGACGAAGAAGAAGGCGACGACGACTTTTCGCTCGCTCGCTCGCTCGCTCGACGTGTAGAGATAGAGAGAGAAAGAAGAGAGAGAGAGAGGGGAAAGAGGTTAAAAAAGAAAGGAAGGGGGGAGGAAAATGGTGGTAGAGAGAGAAAAAAAGTTCCTGTGGAGCGTGAGGAGTGAGGGGTGTGCGCAGGTTTAAATAGGGTTTGGGGCCCCTGCGGGGTGCGCAGGATAAGGACTTTTTCTCCCTTCCCCTCCTTCTCTGATTTGGTTTGGTTTGGTTTTTCGGCTTTTCCTACGAGGAGAGAGAAAAGAAAAAGCGAGCGCGACTCGGGCGGCTCGTTTTCACACCGGGCGGTTTCCTCTCGAGGAAGGTGATTTTTTATTTTTATTTTTTTACTGATTTTCTTTTGGATAAATTTGACCAAATAAAACCGTTTTTTTTATATGCGAGATTGAGATTTCGATTTCGCGAGAGAATTATGATTTGAAATTCGAATGCTTCCTTCATTGGGTTTTTACTTGGTGGGTATTTTATCGGGCCGTCGCCTTAATGGACAAGGACGTGGAAGTGAAGTTTTTACTTATCTGATTGCGTTGACCCACGAGAATTTTTGCATTATTTCTAGGGAAATGACTAAGAAAGATCCATGTGAGAGACTTTCTCTAGATGGTTTTATCGCTACATGAGTAGTTATTGAATTTCGAGACCGTTTTGTTTTCTAGAGAAATGACTAGGAAAGAACCGTGCGAGAAATTTCCTCTAGATGGTTAAATCGCCACATGGGTAGTTCCCAAATCTCAAAACCGTTGAATAAGATTGTTGCGTCGTTGTCAAACTTATCAAGAAAATCCTGATGTCGGCGAACATTAATGTGAAATCCTAACAAGGGAAATATAATTGGGGATGTTGAGCGCTTAAATTCTCAATATCAAAAATGGAAGCCAACGTTAATAATGTTGATGTAGAGGCGTGTGAAATTTGTAGCATCCGGAGCAAAATACATTACTTTCCAAAATTGAACTAATTTAGGATAGAATTGTAGTGTTTTACTAATTCCATACGTACTATACTTTCCAAAATTGGATATAAATCTTTCACCTTATCCCAAATTGAATTTCTTTCCTAAATTAGTCCACATCTCTATGCATTTTTTTCCATGCCAAACCTTTTGTTTTTTTTTTTTACATTAACATGCATAAAGTAAAAAAAAGCACGAATTCAACAATTTTATATGTGATCACAAATTACTCAAGTTCAAGACCACCAAGGTAACTTTTTAGGCAATCTAATTGACCATTGTCCTACTAATTTTTTCTTACGTAACATAGAGATCTCTTCTACTTAGTCACTTTATTTATGTGCAATCCACTCCTAGCAAATGCCGAATCCTCATCAACCTCATCTGATTCGATTTTGCAACCCCTCTCTCTTTTACCACGTTCTCCTCCCAATTATTTCCCATTCAATCTACTCAATAGATCTTGTTGTACCTCGAAATATAGAACAATCGGTCTCACCGGCCGACCAAATCGAGAAACCGGTCAATTCGCAAAGACTTTAGGGCCAACCAAAAAAAAAAAAAGAGGGGCATGTGCCTTTTTTTATTTTTGTTTCAACATAGGGATAATTTCCTCTTACCCCTGGTATATTCTATTGGGCGGACAATTATTTGGGCATTGATTGGGGGAGCGGAAACCGAAATGTACGGTGATGCCGGAAACAATCAAACGGCAAAAAGTAAAATAATAAAAAAAATTAATTCGAGCGACCGAATTGGGATTTTAAGGTTGCCGGGACCGCGGGGCGGGCCCCACGGGTTTTGCGGTTGCCCTTACATCACACTGCCACCCAGCCAATAAGAAATTTAAAAAATTAATAATGTATTTTTTTTAAAAGTAAGGATTTTTTTTTTTTGGTCAGAAAAAAGTAAGGAATTAAATAGCGATGTAAATTAGGGGTGGACTTGTAGGGGGGCGGGGTTGGCGCCCTGTTTCGTCCGCTCACCTTACGTGAAGTTTCCGACACGCGCCACTCGCACGTGCCGACGTTCGTGCTTTTTTGTTTTTGTCGTTTTTTTTTTAATGAAAGTGCGTTGACGGGTCAAAGTTTTCGAGCCAATGCGGAAATTGATGCGTGAATAGTCGGTGGAAAATTCCACGACGTCCGCCATAGTGGTACTTGAATATTAAATTCCCCAACCCCCTCCCAAAAAAAAAAGAAAAAAGAAAAGAAAACAGCAATTTACTTTTTCCAAATTGGGCTTTCTAGTGACACAAAGCCCGTGTTGAAATGTCCTAAATCTCGTCGAAACGCTCTCTCAAGTGCTCCATTCTTGCGAATTGATTTCTTTGAGATCCGATTTATGTGAGATCCGTGCTGCTCGGTTGGGGTTCCTTTTCCTTTTTTTTTTTTTTTATTAGAGAATGTTCTTTGGTGCAAGATGGTGGGTATAGATCGTTCATTTCGCAAATGATTTTTATTTTGCGGCGGAAAAAGTTATGGGATAGAGGAGCATTGCGACCCGAATGATCCAATGAGTTTTGGGGCATTTTAAGACGGTTTTGTGCGGTGCAGGGTGTGATTTGGGGAGAAAAACTATTAAGGGGGCATTTTAAGAATCTTTTGTTGATATTGGGGACTACTTGGAATTTTCTCAAAATAGTCTCTGCTAATTTATAGTCCAAGTCGGTCCGAGCCAAAAGAGCTCAAACATTTGGGAAAAAGCTCGCTCGGCTTGACCCCACCCAAACTCACGCACGCCATCGAAATAATTTGAAACAGGGCACTGCACAATAAAAAAAGTTTAAAGAATCTTATTAATTGAGGAATTTTATATTATACCTTGACTTGTGTCTTAAGTATGTCAATTTAGTATATCGTACATGTAATGACATGTTGTAATACTAAATATTGCTTTATGCTAATTTTTTTTTTCAGACATAATTATCAAGGGTTTGTACAATGGGTTGAAGATCAAATTGAGGAATGTCGGATCCATTCACCTATAAATGTGGATGTAGTTGATTCTAAATAGGCTTTCAATGAAAATGATGAATTGGCAATCATGAAATGAGATTGAAAGTTAATTAGAAGAAGAATGGGCTTTATTATGTCATTAATAATATCATATGGAGTTATTGTATCTTTATTTAGTGGAATTGTGATCTCTATGTATATAGGTAATTATAAGAGTCAATATTGATGGTTAGCTTAGATATGATTTTAAAAAAATTTAGAGTATAATGATTTTTTTTTCTTTCTCGAGACAAATATGTGATTGATGATTATTTAAGATTGGTTTATTTGATTTTGACAATTATCTAGTAAGATCATGTAACATTTGATTAATCAATCATGACTCATTGAAATGTAATCTCCCGAAAGCAAAATCTACTAAAGGAGATTATGCAAAAGGTGCAATAAAAGAAATGCCTCAAAATTTTGAAATCTTGATATGATTGAAAATTCAGAAGATGTTCTAGATGGTAGAAGAAAAGAAACCCTTAGGAAGTTCGTAAGCAATTAAAAGATGACCGTACTCATAAGAATGGGGGCGGCGGCAATTGTACCCCCTTTTTCTGGTGGATGTACTCCCTTTATTCAGTTGAAATTGCTTCTGATTAAAGGACGGTGAAATATAAAAAACACTCAAAAGAGAGTGGAAACAGCAGATTCTTTAAAAAAAAAAGAAAAAAGCAATACATAACAAAACAAAGCTCAATATTCACAAAAATCAACATTGTCAAAACAAGAGAAAGAGGCGCATATTATGCCAAAAAGGAAATCATGCTTTCGAAGCTTTCTAAAGTATACAAGTATGCTCTCAAATAGGCAAAATTGAGCATGGAACAAGCATCAACTAAGAATTCTTCCTTTTATTGATGTCATAGAACATCATTAACCCCTGCTGCCATCTTCATGTGCAAAAAAAAGGACAAATTTCAAAGGATAAGGATTAGTCAAAATGACAATATGAAAAATGATTTTCTCATATCTTGCACCTATCTTTTTTTTTTTTTGACAAAATCTTGCACCTATCTTGGATCTTGTATAAGGTGCCTCTTTTGCATAAAGATTCCTTTCTTTTCGCTTCGCTTCTTGTGCATGAACATTCATATCTCTTTTGCTTCTCCCTAACTAATGCCCTTCAACAAGTATTTGGTACATCTTTTGGCCTTCTCCAAATGGGATCAAGTATTTGAATTTCACAATTTTGTGCATATTCAAATTCATCATTTTCCATTAAGAAATTAACCTCTTCAAGCAAAATGCCTTTGACTTTATTGCATTGTGAAAGCTTTCTCTAGCATCATCACAATTAGTACTTTGTTTTGCAGTTTTTGTCTACCTCTTCAAAATGTATTATAAGGGAATGCTTGTAATATTTACAATGCATAAAAGTATGCCTACATAACTATCCTTGCCTTTCAAATAACTTGTAACTCCATATATGGTAAAATTCTCAAGTCAAAATGGCAACATGTTGTCTTTCACTATTTTCAGTTCCCGCGATATAAGTGTGCAACAATCTATTAACTCTTAATCTAAGAATGTGTTTAGATAAAAGCATGAATGAACTTATCCTAGAAAAACCTATAAATGACATTAGTATAGACATGTACAACATGTTTTACTATTCATTATTTTCAGCCATAATCTACGGCTTTCATCGAGCACATTCAAAATCATCTACAACTTAAGTAGTACACATTTGTTTTTTTTTTTTTCTTGTTTCTCATAATGACTTATAAATTCAAATAAAATCATGATCTTACAAGCCATATATTGGAAGGCATTATTAGTGTTTTTACTTCTTAGTGTAGATCTGATTCCCATAAAACGTATCTCGGCCAAATGCAAGACACTATTATGATGTAGGTGATACATATTATCCAATAATTGTTATCCTCCAAGTTTCACTTGTGACACGTTGCTTTTCCATTGTTCTCTTTTTCAAGTTTTGATTTGCATTAATATAAAAGCTTATTGCAATATTTATCATGAAAGTCCAACTTTCCAAGAAGATGTGCTATATGATGCGCAACATTTTTTCTAATATGCCATTTTCACATAAATTATGATTAGTATTCAAAATGACCGTTTTAATGACACGTGCCATTATATGATCTTGATAAATGAAAATAATCTTTGGTGCTTTGTTGCTCATCACCTTTAAAAAGGATTGAAATGCCCTCACAAAAAGATGTAATAATTTCATCAAATAGAAATACCCAACCAAAGATAACATTTTTCCATTGATGAATCAAGCCAACAAAGGTGCACAATCTTATTGTATTTAATTTTTTTTTTTTTTACATAAAGTAATATCAAATATCACAAGATCTCCAAAACTTCCATCTTCAGTATACCATCAAACTAAATGAAAATTGATCGATGTTTCCTCCTTATCCAACTAAAATGTATAAGAAAAATAGTTTCCATTATATTGTATGCAATTAAATTGGTTAATGAGACTTTGATAATATGCGGCACAGCAGGTCCCTCTTCTTTGATTGTAAAATTTTGACAATTGTGCAACGTAAAGCCTACAATCTTCTATCCCCCACTTCACCACTAAGGTAGGAGTATGCTTTTGCAGCCCTCGTACTGACTTTTTAGCCAAAATAAGTCAAAATATTTCTATTAGTATATATTATGTGTTGATATAATCGTATCAAACATTTTTGTTTATCATCAATGAGATGTCGCTCCCTTCTAATTTTGAACCTAACGAATGAAGGGTACAGAGTCTTCTAAGCCAAACTGAACTTTTAACAAAAGAGGAAAGGAAACCTTCGGAGAAGATTGCGGTAACTCCTGCTTTTAGCTCCGGAATCGCACCTAACTCCGTAAAGAGCGGTCAAGGGGCCACTTGGAGAATCTAGCCTGAATGCTGGGGTCTACTTGGAATTCTCTCAAAATAGCCAGTGCAAAACTCACGGTCCAAGCCAGCCCGGCCCAGAAAGAGCCCGAAGCCCAAAAAATTCTGGGCAAAATGACCCGACCCGACCCGTGCTAGAGCAGTGCCCGGGCTCACGCACGTGACCGGAGGCGTTCGGGGCAGGGAAAAGCACGTGCGGCGCAAATTTTTTGAACCTGCTGCAGGCGCACCCCGGCGGAGGAAGAAGAAGAAGAAGAAGCAAAGCCCCCGCCGGAGCAGCACGGCATCAGCGGCGGGCGAATCAAGAGCGAGAGGAGGAGCGACCAGCAGCGGCGGCGGCGGCGGCGATGGAGGCGATACTGGCGGAGTGCGTGCGGAGCAGCCTGCGGGGCTTCATGCACCGGAACGCCGTCTTCATGTGCGAGCGCCTCTGCGCCGAGTTCCCTTCCGAGGTAAGCCCCCCTCCCGCCCATCCTCCTCCTCCTCCCTCCTCCGGACCGATCGGTCGCGGGCAGGGCTCCAACACCGGGTCGGGTCGGGTCGGGTCGACTTCGGGTCGCAATCCGTAGCGGCCGCATTTCCCGATGCCGGCGTCCGATTTCGCTCCCTGGAGTCCCCCCCGCGCCTTTTCGGTGCGGTTTTCGGCGTGAATTTCGCGATTGCGGAATGCTGTTTGGAAACTTAGCATCGGTTTACGAAGCTTCAGATGATGAATTTCGAGTTTTTCGAGTTTCCCTCCGTTTCTACTCGGGTCGTTACGCCATGGTGTTGCATTGTTCTCTGATTTCTGTTAAGTTGATTCTGCTCCCGATTTGTTATGTTGAAGTTTGGTTTTTTTTTGGGTCGCTTGGTTGCTTTCAGGTGAATCTGCAGCTATTAGCTGGCTGTTATCTGCACAATAATCAAGCTTACTGTGCTTACCATGTTCTAAAGGGTAGGGCTTGTCCCCCATGCCTCCATGTTTCGCTAATAATGACCATCATCCTTACTTAATATTTTCTGGGGGAGTTGGTTTTCCTGATCGATTGAAGTGTTTTTCACGTGAAGGGACACAAATGCCTCAGTCACGCTACTTGTTTGCGATATCTTGTTTCCAAATGGATTTACTTAAAGAGGCGGAGGCAGCGTTGTGCAATGCTAATGAGTCCTGGGGCAGAGGTATGTGACCTGCATATGCAAATGGAGCTGTTGGTCCCAACTTGTTTCGCAATAAAAAGCATCTTCAGTTTATGTCAGTCTAAGCCCATGTTATTTGACGGAAATTTTGTTGCATACGGCTTGGTTTAATGGATGTGGTCATTTGCTGACTGCTGTTCTGGTCTCCTGGCAGGTTCCTAATGGTGCTGCTGGTCACTACCTTCTCGGGCTTATCTACAGGTTGCTCGTGTTTTCTGCAGAGTCATCCTGATAACATCCTTTCCTAATTGCATTGTCACCGTCCGAAGTTGTTAAGATGGTTTGCTATTTTGTAGTTGGCAGAAGAGAGATAGGTCATATCAAGGTGTGGACAAATATGAAAGAAGCAAAAAAAATTGAAAATATAATTTTCTTTGGAGTTTTTTTTCTTTTCCTGAGAAATAAACTAGATTTCAAAAATAAGGTTCCAAGGGATGCTATAGTCATATAAAACAGTTTCAGATGGGGAACCACCTATATATAAAAAATTATGTTCAAAATTTGCATTTTAAAGGGCAGTAACTTGTAGCTGTGGTTCTAGTCGGAAAGTGAAATTGTAATGAGTTTATGTAAGAAAGAAAAGGTAAGAGGATGGACTATTGTCAGCACAATAGAAGGGAAGTAGGCATGTGCATATTGTCCACTCTATAAATTAATAATGTGAAAGTGCTAGGGTGGATAAGCTAGTGGAAGGAAAAGCTTTACCCTTTAACAATCTATTCTGAAGCTTTAGCTCTTCTGGGCACCATTTACGCTGCACTGTTGGGATTCTTAACGGTGTACTTGCACCATGGCAAATCCTGACTTCTATATTTCTAGAGGTGGCTTATATAGGTTACATGATTGAGAGCTATAAGTATTAGCAATGCTAAATTAGTTTTTATGATATATCGTCAGTGCGATGATAGGAACCATAAAACACTCGTTCTTTCACGATCTGAACACATGTTCTGACTCACGGCACACTGACAATTCGATATACGGAGTCAATGATGCCACCAGTATTAGGCTTTTCTTTAAGGTTACGAAAGTTCTCTTTGCCTTTCTTTCATGTTTCTACCAGAGCATCTCCATAAATTGTAGTTTCTGTGGTTTTCCAGGTCAATTATGTTTAATTATTTGTCGAATCGTTCAGAATTACATTTTTTGTTATTAGTCTTATAGGATCTCACATGGCATAAATTTTGACTTATTGACATACAGTGATGGATGCTAGTTAATTGTTCTGTGTATATATATGAGGCTTCCTTATCCATCTAAGTTTGCTTCTGTTCATAGATATACTGATAGAAAGAGAGGTGCTGTCCATCACTTCAAGCAAGCTTTGTCAATAGATCCTTTACTCTGGTCTGCATACGAGGAGCTCTGTGCCTTAGGTTTGTATTAAAGTACCCTAGTTATCTCATGTGACTATGAGGTTTGGTGATAATAATTGGCATATTTCAATATTGATTGGTTTGATGTTATATATGGGAAGTACTTTGTCGATGGACTTGGAAGTAGTTATGAACAATTTAAAATTAAATTTGACCTTGTCTGCTCTTACTTCTCACATTTAAGATGAGTTCTCCTGTTTAGTCCAAAAATGGTTCATGTGCATAGCGATAACCTTTTTCTGACTATTAAGCAATTTCTGACTTTCCCATATGTGTATTTTTAAATTCGTGTGGGGTACAATGACAACCAACGAGCATACATTATGTAAATTCTGTGTCAAGTGTATTATTTTAAATTTAAATTGCACATGTATGTGGCAAGTGCGCATTTTTTTGCCATGAGGCTATAAGTGGGATTGAGTTTGTTGATGTACGTGTCTATCTAGGACGCATTTAGTAATCATTCTATTTTTAGGAATAATTTTTGATTAGAAATGGTTTTTTTTTTTTAATTTTGTTTCTAGAAACAATTTTTAGGCAAAAGAATGCGTTTGGTAACTATACAAAATTTGTATTCCCGGGATAGAAATGCATTTGGTAGGATTCTTAAATTTTTTTCTCTTTTAATTTTTTAATAGTTTTATTATATCTTTCTTATTTTTTTCTTTTTCCTTTTCTCTTCTTCTTCTTCCTCCTTCTTTGTGGCCAGTCGCTGGCTGCCGTGGCTGGTAACTGGCTGGGCAAGTTGGTCGCCGGTGACCAGCTGGGACTAGGAGGAAGAAGAAGAAGAAGAGAGAAGGAGAAAAGAAAGAAAAGAAAAGAAAGGAAAGAAAAAGTTGGGGTTGATTCTTGAAATTATTTCCGGTAACAAGAAGCAACTTTTTTCTATTTTTTGATTCTGTTCCAAATCTATTCCCAACAACAAAAAAATAGATTTTTATTTCCGGAAACAAAAATTTTACTAAACGGATTTCTGTTCTTTTTTTTATTATGAGGAACAAAAGAATAGAATCGGTTGTTCTGGGGATGGTTACCAAACGGGGCCTTAGTTTGAAGCATGTGCCTTTCTTGGATAGTGGCTGTTTCTGTTTACAGCAACTTGATCTTATGCTAGTTATCAATTAAATTGGACCGCCACTTGCTTCATGAATCTTAACCTTCTTATCATGTTCTTTCTAATAGGATTTTCTCCACCTAGGTGTCCTATTCATCATGTTTTCATTACTCTGTGTAGGTTCTGCTGAAGAAGCGGCTGCAGTTTTTGGTGAGGCAGCTGCTCTTTGTATCCATAAGCAGTACCTGCACAATGGGCTTGTGCCTCCAAATGCACATATGTCTTGTGAGGATCAAAACTTGAATTCTGCCAGATGCTCAACTGATGATGTTAGCCCTAAGCAACTGAAACAGACGTTAGGCAATAATACAAGGGATCTTGCTGGAAGTTACCATGGAGGTACTGCATCTTCCCAAGTTGCTAGTCAGCCACTAAATGGTGGATCTGCTCAGCTATCTCTATATAATACTCCTTCCCCAATAGCTACACAGGTAAGGTAATGTTTTTTTGGTCCTAATAGGTTAAAGTATGTGTAGTGTAATTAAGTAATACTTCCATATTTTCGTTACTTACCATAGCCAACAATGACAATTTGACATGGCTTGGGAGGGCATCCTAAACGCAACATATCAGACACTAAGGGCTTGTTTGGCAATGTGCCAAACAGTGTTTGCTTCTAATTTTTTGTTTTCAGAATCAGTTTGGGACAAGAATCGCGTTTGGTAAAATTTTTGTTCCCGGGAACAGATTGAGAAGAGAATTAAGAATAAAAAAGATATGATTTTTTGTCCGAGAATAAAAAAAAAGAATCAAAACAATGAAACTCTCATTCTTTCCTTCCATCATCCCGTGATTGCTGTCCGCCACCGCCTGCCACCGTCCACCACTGCTCGCCGTTGGTTGCCGGTCCGGCAAGCTCGCCGGAGGCAAGCCCAGCCACCGGTGAGGCTCGCCTCGCCCGATCTGGTGAGGCCGAGCCTCACCTGGCCATCGGCGAGGCTTGGCGGGGTTGGGCGAGCCTTGCTTAGCTGCTAGCGAGGCTCGGCAGGGTCGATCTCGCCGAGGGCGGGTGACGCTCCGATGAGCGTCGCCGACCCTCATTTGGCTGGTCACCGGTCCGGCGACTGGCCACATGAAGAAGAAGAAGAATAGAAAGAAAAGGAAAAAAATAAAAGAAAAAAAGAAAAAAAAAAGGAAAAAGTAAAAAAGTAAAAAAATTATTTAAAAATCAAAATAAATTAATTTGGAATAGAATCAATTAGCACAGTATCAAACGCAATTCTATTCCAAAATAAAAAATTTTGGACAGTTACCAAACGCGTTTTTTTACTCAGAATCAATTCCCGGGAACAGAATAAAAAATAATTATTTTTAGTCAGAATCAGCTCCCGTGAACAGAATCGTTACCAAATGCGCCCTAATACTACGCAAATACAAGGATGGCAAATACACGCACAACAGGAAGTTGATGAGTGCCTAAGGAGGTGTAATAAAAAGATAAAGCAAATCTATTGAGAAGCCCAAATCTAACTTGTCTAACGTGAAATTGCAGGCATAGACACATTTTAATCAATTTTTAGTGAAAAAACAAAATTCATACTATATTAGTAACCATATGAAATGACATGAATATTTGATGCAAATATGATGATGTTGCATAAATTGCCAGCCCCAATCATAAATAAATGAATGTCTTGTAAAACATGTGACAAGCTAAGAGCTTCATTTCACTTGAAGTAATGTTTGTTGTTATTTGTAATTTCTAACTGACCTCCTCCAAATTTGATTGGTTTATTAGTTGATGTTCACCATGCCAACTAAGTTTTATTCCCTGGCAATCTGTGATTTTGAATAAATGCACATACCCTCTTATGGTGCACCATAGATTTGCAACTTGAAAATGAACATTTCCAGTGTTTTTATGCAAGTGATATGTTACTTTCACACAATATATTCATTTTGGTAATATTTTCAGTAAAAATATATTATCAAACCGTGAAAAAATTTTTGTGGCTCACAACTTGTTGTTTTAATTATGATTTAATCATATTGTATCATCTAAATTGTTTTAAATGAAAAATCATGTTTTATTCAAACTCCATGTCCAAAGAAGTATACCCCTACTGTGCCATTTTTTTTTTTAACCATTTTTATTTGATGTATTGGTACGGTCCAGGTAACTTGTGTCATCCTTGAGTAGGTCTGGATTCTTCATTTTGTTATTCATCTCAATGAAAGTTGTGTGTAGATGCTTCATTCGTTCTCTGTGTGCTGGAGTCATGTTTTAGTTGGGAAAAAAGTTGCGACGTGCTATAGTGTATGGCAGGCAGTGCTGGCAGACACTATTCAAAGGATGTCATAATATGTTGGTCTAAATTTTCAGCCATGTTTCACTATCTTCACTTTCTTACTGTCCTCATACGAATGGAATAGGGAGTTCTTTTCTCATGTTGAGTTCTTCATTGGAATGAGCATGAGCTTATAAAGCTGTCTCATCCAGTTTTGGCTTTTAACTTCTGATCATTAGTACTGTACAGATCATTTGGATGTCTCTGTTTTAAAATCTCTGCAGTTGTCAGGTGCTGCACCTCCTTTACATATAGAAATTTACTGCCGAATGGACCATATGTGAATGCTTTTGGTGCTGAGAGTTCCTCACGGTCAACCGTGAACTCAACAAGTCAAGCACCTCGAAGAAAGTTTGTAGATGAAGGAAAATTTCGAAAGGTTAGAAGCTTCTATCCTTTATAATTGTATGGCTGTGCCACAGCTTAGATTGGCTGACCATATGAAGATTGCGTCTTAAGTTAATAAAAGGGTATTATCATCCTATTGAAACAAGTTTTAGGTGTATATTTGCTTGAGTGCCTCCTGTTAAGGCTTTGATTTATCATTTTCACTAGATACTCAATTTCTTGGGCTTGACAGGTGAATTGAGGTACAAGAGGTGGACTATAGATGTTCTGGAGTCCTTGGCAGAACAATAGGCTGAGTAGTATCCCACTCCAAAACGAAAATAAGAGAACAAGTAAAGTAGGCTAATAAAGTGAGATCTCACTTGTTTAGCAAGAATCTTATGGCTTTTGAGACCACTAGTCATCTAGAGGATATTTTTTATGTTTCAAATGTTGGATGGTACCAGTCATTTCTCTGGGCTTTCTGCTTTTGAATAATTTGGATGAATTCATGCTTCTTCAGAGTTTGTGCTCTGATGATTGTCTACCTATAGAATAGTGATTTGATGGCTATATGTAGTTTATACGGCATATGTCCCATTTCGTCTTGATATTGGGGGGAACATATCTGGTCTGACTAATAAAGCTGAGACCAAGTCGATTTTATTGTAAATCGTGTTTCTCTTTACAGATTTCAGGAAGATTGTTCTCTGATTCTGGTCCTCGACGAAGTACAAGACTTGTTGGAGATGCAGGGGCAAATGCAGGTATAAATGCAACATCAGTTGCTGGAAATGGCACTAGCAACTCCTCTAAGTATCTTGGAAGTTCAAAACTGAGTTCTGTGGCGCTCCGTGCTGTGACTGTACGAAAAGGACAGTCCTGGGCCAATGAGAATTCTGATGAAGGTGATGTTCTGGTCAATGAATGATTTTTTTTTCGATTTAATTTTACTTAACATCGATGGAATTGCATCGGATTTGTAGAAAGAGAGCACGGTCGACCACTTTGATGGTAAAAGCATGGTTCTGTTTCAAGTTTTATCAATTAATGTAAGTTTTAGTTACTCTGATCTTGTAAGGCCCATATGTTCATGGATCTATGATATGATGGTTTTGAATTTAGAATGCTGGTGACTATGAAGCGTACTTGACTAGGCGCCTTGAAATTTGATGGGACCAGAACAAGTACTTGTAGGTTTTTTAGATATAGGAATCTAGATTATTTTTGTATTGGGTATAATGAGATAAACCCTTCCAGTTTCTTATATTAGGTATGTTAATAGAGAGATTGTGTAAAGCAAATTGTTTGGAGCTTACTAAGGATGGTAAATAGATGTTCTGGTATAGTGAAATGATCAAATAATTTAAGTTTTAGTTACTCTGATCTTGTAAGGCCCATATGTTCATGGATCTATGATATGATGGTTTTGAATTCAGAACGCTGGTGAATATGAAGCGTACTTGACTAGGTGCCTTGAAATTTGATGGGACCAGAACAAGTACTTTTAGGTTTTTTAGATATAGGAATCTAGATTATTTTTGTATTGGGTATTATAAGATAAACCCTTCCAGTTTCTTATATTAGGTATGTTAATAGAGATATTGTGTAAAGCAAATTGTTTGGAGCTTACTAAGGATGGTAAATAGATGTTCTGGTATAGTGAAATGTCAAGAAGTATGGATGGGGGGTTGTGATAATGGATGTCATGCTTGAAACAGCTAGGGATTTGTAAGACTGTCTGATCCAAAAGTTAAAGCTCTAAGATGGAGCAAAACTAAATGAGCATAAGGCCAATTTAATCCCTAAAGACAAGAAATGTGGGATACTTTAACACCCCATCTCACATGTGAAAAAGATTGAGAAAAGCACATGGAATTGACAATCGGGAGCCTTGTTAAAAGCTTAGCTTTTTGGTGGAGAGAGACCACATATATATAAGATCATTTTAAACCCTATAAACAAGCAATGTGGGATACTTAACAAATGGTGGTGGATGCTGAATTTGAAGAAAATGGATTAGTGCCCATTGAAGAATGGGAACAAAGACCCAGAGACACAATGGTTGACGCCTTTGAGAGTCCAGGCTGTTTGGTTAGCTGGGCCAAGATTTTGAAAGGCATTGCATTAGCTGGCAAGGGTTTTAAACTGAATTTATTCTTATGAACAGCTCAGAAATGTTTAGAGAAGTGAGCACCTGTGATCTTTCAACGTTTTTTCCTATCTATGTTCTGGTCAATAAAAGGATGTTAAGTCCCAAAACTATGACTAAACATATTGAAAATGTTCGTGTGGTGCTATTTTCTCAAGTCTCCTCCTTTTGATGTTTACATGTGTCATTGAGGGAGATGCATCAGAAAGAGCTCATTCTGTGTCCTAAATTTGCACATTGCTGCCGGAATATCTTTAACCTGCTCTAGATCCTCTTTCAGATTGGGGGAGCCTTTTTTCTTTTTTGGTTGTTTAGGCAAATCCACATTAAATTACTCCTTCATTCACGCAGCTTCCACTGTTGCTGCTTTTACTTCAATTGTAGTCCTCATTTATTTTGTTCTGATAACCCCTTTTTTTATCACATTCTTTAGGGTACGGAATGGGGTTTCTGATGATTCTCGTTCCAGTTCTACATCAGGGAATTGTTTTTGTCCTTCAGGGGACAATAAATCTCTTGATCAAGAAGGAGCAAGTATGTCTGTTGCTGGGTCTGTACTGACTAGTACAAGGGTGTTAACAGGCATGAAAGAAGTATTAGGTCTTCTAAGATTATTTGGAGAGGCCTATAGGCTTTCTTGCTTGTACAGATGTCAGGTACTTCTGAATTGCATTTGTAATAGCAAAAGATGGCATTCTTATCTTCTATGTAGCATTTCATTTTCTGAATGTAATTTTCTTTTGTGCAGGATGCACTAGATGTTTACTCGAGACTTACACACAAGCATTACAATACAGGCTGGGTGCTTTCTCAGGTAATATTTATGGAAGTGGCCCATTGTGAGATCTATCATGTTTTTCTGCATGTTTGGTTTTACGTAATTATTAATTAGATGAATACAGAAACTACAGGATATATAATTAAAGAAGAATTTTTTCGTCGGCTTTCTTTTTAACTGCAATCTTATGGTTTATATATTACAGTGAGATCTTGAGAATTTGTTTAAATTAAATTGTTTGTGGTGCTTCGGTGGTTCGAATTCAGTAAGAAGATGAAACATTCTTTGCTGCCAGGTGATGGAAAAAAGCAGAAACATTGCACATCGACATTTTTTTTCTTATCAGCAACTTTGTTGCACTTGCAGTAAAGATATATTTTGTGAATAAGCATGGCAAAACGCAGGTTGGCAAAGCATATTTTGAGTTGGTTGATTATATGGAAGCGGATCGAGCCTTCAACCTCGCTCATAGGACTACACCTTACAGTTTAGAAGGGATGGATATTTACTCAACTGTTCTTTACGTAAGTGCTACATCCTTCAGCTATTTTGTTCCATTGTCTGATTGAAAATTCTGACCCTATCTAATTTCTAGCTTTGCAAATTCAAGTAACCCTAGTCTGGTTCCTATCTGTGGTGTTCCTTTCTTAAGACACCTGATTATCGGTAAATTAATCTCTTCACCTGATTGAGTTTTCTTAGAATGTTCTTTTTCCTCTCTTTGCAGCATTTAAAGGAAGATATGAAGTTAAGTTACCTAGCTCAAGAGCTGATAGCAACAGATCGTTTAGCTCCTCAAGCTTGGTATTTTTACCCTAGATCAAGTAACTTAATTGTCAGTTCAGAAGCAACTGTTCCATGAGTAGCATTGCGCCTTAGATACTGATTTTGACATTAATATTTCTCCAGTACTTAAAGCAATTCACATATGTATCAGTTCTGATGCGTCACTTGACTATTATTTTCTCTTGAATGAGGATAGGATTGTCACTACTTTCAGCATAAGATTCTTACCATCAATAGAGGGCATAGCCTTGTAAAATGCTGCATATTTTTCTGGCTCTAGTGTGGGAAGATTGACTTCTTTGAGACTGCTTTGTACTGATTGAACCAAGTAACTTTGCTGCTTTTCCTTCCACTTCTGGAGAATTGAATGAAAAAGTTTCATAATGGTCATGGTGGTTTTTTTCCTTTGATGCTCACTGTTATGGATCTGCTTTGAGTACCTAATATAGATCTGCCGGTTGTTGTAACTGGCGATTTTTTATTCTGTTGCATAAATGTATTCAAATAATCTAAAATTATGACTTTCAAGGACTATGCTTTATAGACCTTTGTGGGTCTCTGCTAGGAATGGGCTGTTAGTTACAAGCACTTTTAGTTCCCTAGGCTTATTCCTTTGTTCAATGAAATGCAGGTGTGCCATGGGTAATTGCTTCAGCTTGCAGAACGATCACGAAACTGCTTTGAAGAACTTCCAGCGGGCAGTGCAATTGGATTCAAAATTTGCCTATGCCCACACTCTGTGTGGTCATGAGTATGTCTTCACCTTTCTTGCCCCTTTATAGTTTTCATCCACCTACAGATTTAGGACAAAATCTTCTAAACTGCTAATTAATTGTTTCCAGCTACATATCATTTCATCTTAAGTTTAATGCTTATTACAGATTCGTTTCTTTAGAGGATTATGAGAATGGAATCAAAAGTTATCAGACTGCCCTCAGGATTGATGCAAGACACTATAATGCATGGTATGGGCTTGGAATGGTTTATCTTCGCCAGAGAAGTTTGAGTTCTCAGAGCATCACTTCCGCATGGCTTTCAACATAAATCCCTGTTCTTCAGTTATAATGTCATATCTTGGGACAGCTTTGCATGCCTCGAAGGTTGGATCACTAATTGCATTGAAGCATTTGATACTTTGATTTAAGAGGAACAATTTATGTTCTGGTTGTGTCTGAATTTTCAATTCCTTCATCTGGCAGAGAAGTGAGGAAGCTTTGATGATCATGGAGAAAGCTATTTTAGCTGATAGAAAGAACCCTCTTCCTGTGTATCAGAAGGCTAATATACTCATGAACCTGGAAAAGCTTGATGAAGCTTTAGAAGTCCTAGAGGAGCTCAAAGAATATGCCCCTCGAGAAAGCAGTGTATATGCTCTCATGGGCAAGATTTACAAGTCACGAAACATGCATTCTCAGGCAATGCTTCATTTTGGCCTTGCTCTGGATTTGAAACCATCAGCAACTGATGTTGCAACCCTTAAGGTGATTTGACGTTTCTCTTTTCTTGCTATATTGAATATAATATCCTACACTTCTTGATCTTAAGAAATCTGCTTGATTTGTGGTTATGTGAGAATATGCAGGTGACTTGGTTGACTCTTATAATTTGCTTCTCCTTCAGCTGAGAAGATTTTCATTATTACCTCCTGCTAAGCATGGCTTGATTTCTCCTCTCATCTATTTAATTTGTTGACAGGCTGCAATAGAAAAGTTGCACGTTCCAGATGAAATTGAAGACTGCTTGTAATATTAAGGAAAAACTTTTGAGTTGAGAAGAGAGCACGTTGTACATTATCCGGCTCTAATCACTTGGCCTCGAACGTGGCCTGCTTGTGCTTTCGAGGGATCACAAACATAGAAGATTAGTCCTCAACCCATTCAGAGATTAGTACCCCTGTGGTGGGCAGGCTCCTTGACCTCTTTTGTAGATTACCGGACACTGATGGGATAAGGCGACGAAACATATGGAAGGCCGAGTTACATGCATGCTCATTGACTATGTTAAAAATGTAACAGACACTACATTCATCGTCTTCGACTTTTGTTTTTGGTATAGCCAATTTTACCCCTCATTGAAGGACCCCATCCCTTGTACCAAGCACGTATTAATGCTTCCATTTATTGAGCTTCTTTTGGATGAGCATTCGCATATTTTATACAGCGTTCTGCAATAAACCTCGATTAGAACTTTAGTAGAAAAGTGGATATTTTTAGACTTAGGCTCTGTTTGGCAATGCTTCTATTTTTTTGTTTTTATGTTCTATTTTCCGGAGTAAAAAAAGAATAGAAATCCTTTTAATTTTTCTATTCCTCGGAATAGAAATGTGATTGAGAAATAGATTTGGAATAAATAAAAAGTAGAAAAAAAAAAAGTAGAAAAAAATAACTTCTTGTTATCAAGTATAATTTCTAGGGCTAATACCTTAAAAAACCTTAAACTGGTACACTTGTGACAAATTTACCCCAAATTATTTTTTTGATCATAAAAAACCCCAAACCGGTATACCCGTGACAAATTTACCTCAATTGACTATAAAAAATTTTAAACTAGTATATTTATGACAAATTTACCCCAAATTAATTTATTTGACTGTAAAAAACCCCAAAATGGTAAATTTATGACAAATATACCCTATGTTAAATTGAATTAATACTACAAAAAAATCACAAAAATTGTAAATAGTGACAAACGGAGCGTAAAATCCTAAATTGGTATACCGGCCAACCGTTACGTGTCATTTAACTTAATAATTTGAGAATAAAATTTAACGAAAACTAATAGAGGGTAAATTTGTCACAAGTGTACTAGTTTGAGGATACCATGAATGGACCTAGACTTAGAACTAGGGAAGGAGAGTAAATTCCTACAGGTATGCATCCCACATTAGGCGAACAACTCCCGTTCAAGCCCTTCAGGGACAGCCTTTTAGCAAAAAACTACTCAGCCCTTTAGTTCAGAGCCTAGAGACACCCAAAAATGCTAGGATGGAAACGTTTTTAACCTACCCAAGCTGCATTTCTCGTAGGATCATACCAGAGAAGAAGAGGAGTTTAGAAAGCCATAGAGAGGTTTTTTACAAAGCACACACTTTACTTCAGGGGACTCTGCCCAAAACCATACACCCTCCTTGCCTTATATAGGTAATAAGAGGTCACAAGCACAGACACAGGGACCAACTCATGGGTCCAGATACAAACAGAGGCACCGGAAATTTCCAGGAGGGAATTATTCGCACACTATGAACAGTAACTGTACTGTGAACAGTACATTCCCTAGCCTAGTGCTACAGTAAAAGTAAACAGTGACTCTGCTACAGTGAAATTGTACGGACTCAACGATCTCGTCCGTCGCGGGCATTGTAGCTACAGACTGAGTCTGAGTCATTTGAGCTGTCTTCTAGAAGATGAGCTTCGTATTTCTGCTGAAGGGCTTCAAGATCTTCTGGTGAGAGGATCTGATCTAGCCTTCTTGATGAGGATGCTTGTACATGAGCCCAATGGGATGCTTCTTCTTTGGCCCAGTTTGTGTTTTCACTTGTAGGACGAGCAGGAATGCTTGGCTGAGGCCGATTTGATGTCTGTGCATAATACGATGTGTCCATGTTCTGGAATGAGGACGAAGGTCCCTGTTTGTAGGGATCCTGGGACAAAGGACCTCCAAAGCGTGCATAGGGGTCTTGAGTAGACTGGACAATGTCGTCTTCGCTTGTTATCTCATGCTCTTGGGACGATGCAGCTTGTCTGTACTGATTGAGTGCTTCCTTAGCTTCTGGTGTTAGGTCATAATGATCCCACATAGTGGGTACATTATTCCAAATATCTTCAGGAATGGTTTTGTTTTCTTAGCATAGGATTCGATGGAGTTCTCGGTACTCATTTTCACAAAATCTAACAGATCTTGGATAATATTTGTGAATCCGGGCTTCTCGGCCGTTCAAGTGGGGTTTATAGGATGTGGTTCCTATTTCAAGTGGCCTATCCAAAATACTACCATTATTTCTGCAAAAATTCCATGGACGTCGGAAAAACAGGATGGTGTGAATTTCAGGATTTGGTGTCATGATTCTCAGTTCATTTTCTAAGTCTTGTTTCCAGCATGTAGAATGATAAAACCAATTAAGAAAGTCTAAGAGATTCTTATCACTTTCTTTTTCGATGTTTCTTCCTAGCATGAAAGTTCTTGTGAGGTTGGCAATGAATCTTCTGGTGGGAATTTCAATGACTATTAAGTACTTATTGGTTAAGTACCATAACAGCGTTTTTAGCTGGTCAGGGAAATCATCTTCTTTCCAAATAAGAGGATGAATGAAATGATAATTCAAATTTAACCTGAAAGGATAAAGAATCAAACCTCCATTGAATTTGAATAGGTCTGTGTGGGATTGCCACATGAGGTTCTCTAGGTTCTCGATGAAGACGTCGTTCGGATTTGGTGAATAATCTCCTCAGGAAATTTCCAGCTTGGCAAGTCTTTGATCTTTTCAATCTTGTATTTCACACCATGATTGAGTATATGGAACGCGGGTCTTTTGATGTACATGTTGATCTCGGCTGGTACTTTTAGTCTTGACAAAAAGTCAGCAAGTGCATTCTTTTTTCCAGGAATATGCTTGGTTTCAAAAGTGTATTTTGAAAACCATTCAGCCCATCGAAGCAGTTAAGAGTTTGGAATCTGCTTTTGTTTAAACTTGGTCATCTGAGGAAAAGATGCCATGTCTAATTCTACCAGGAAGTGATGGCCGATGAGATGAAATTCAAACTTTTTGATTCCATTTTTTACTGCTAGGATTTCTTTGAAAGTGGAATGGTAATGCATTTCAGCTTGGGAAAACTTTCCACTTTTATGAGCACAAAGGAGTCTCTTACCATCAATTTATTCGAATAGGACGGCTGCCCAATATTCATCACTGGCGTTAGTTTAAAGAATTCTTTTACCTGTTGATGGTATTGGCAGCGGTGGGAGATTCTGCATAATCTCCTTAAGCTCAGCGATTGCTTTGGTCTGAGTTTTTCCCCAAGGTGGGGAGTTCTTTTTCAGCATGGATTGCAAAGGGATCAGAAGCTTTGCAATATTGGGGACAAAATCTCTGAGATAATTGATTATCCCAAGAAATTGCTGAACTTGTTTTGTTGTGAAATTATTTTCAGGAAACTTCAATAATTCTTGAGCAATATATGGCCCTGGATAGTATGTACTCTTGTTGAGGTGCATACCAAGAAATTCAATTTCTGTCTGGGCAATGTTCATTTTTCTTTGAGAGAGCATAATGCCATGCTTTCTCACTATTTCTATAAACTGCTCAAGGAGTTGGCAGTGTGATTGTTCATCAGGACTGTAGAGCAGAATATCGTCGATATATACAGCTGCACTTGACAAGATTGGTTGGAAAATACGGCATATGGCCTTTTGGAAAAGGGATGGTGCTACCTTTAAACCAAAAGGAAGAACTTTCAACTGTAAGTGCTGGTTCGGGATACAGAATCCTGTTTTAGATCTGTCTTTAGGATGAATGCCTAATTGCCAAAATCCGGCTTTGAGGTCGAATTTGGAATAAATGTGGGCTTTGGTTAAGCCAGTAAAAAGAGAATCTCTGGATGGTAAAGAGAATTTGTCATCTTGGAGAAAGAGGTTGAGAGGTTGATAATTGATTACCAATCTCATTTTTCCTTTATTTTGCTCAGCACGTTTATTGACATAGAAAGCTTCACAAGCCCATTGAGAATTAGAGATTTCAATAAAGCCTTGTTGTAATAATTCTGAGCATTCCCTTTGAGCTAAAGTCAAGTGTTCTAGCTTCATTCTCATATGACTTGCCTTGGTCGGATTTATGTCTTCATTTTTTTTTTTAAGGGAAGGCGGACAAAGAACTCGGGTTTTCCCATAAAGGATGAGAACATTTCTAAGGTAAATTCTGAATGAGATTCTGAACAAGATTCGAGCAACTTTTGCATAATTGAATCTAATAAACTCATCTTAATGGAAAAGAGTCTCTGGATATTAAAGAACTTAGAGAATTGGTCTTTAAATCTAAGACCTTTTCCAGGAATGATTCGAAGTTGAGATATTTGAGTCATGAGATCCCACCTAATTATTAAATCTTTATTGGGAAGGCTTGATCCAAAAATCTTTGTGGTTATGGAACACCGAGAAAAAAAGCTGGACAAAGGATGGTGTGGTTCGACATTCGTAGAGAAAGTATCTCCTGAAGCAGAATTGAAATATCGGATATAAGGAGTCCAGAATTCTTCAGGTAGAACTTTTGTATCTAGAATGGAACAACTTGCTCCTGTGTCAATAAGAGCAATGGCATTGATAGGTTTGGTAAACTTCGAGGTAAGGATTTTAATAGGGAAATGGGGACAGTGAGTATGACTTGGAAATGTATACCGGTTTGGGGTTTTTGGTGGTAAAAAAAATAGTTTGGGGTAAATTTGTCATAAGTGTACAAGTTTGGGGTTTTTTAGGGTATTGACCCTAATTTCTAAAAATAAGTCATTTTTTTTTTCTCTCCTAATTGTTGGCTGATCACTGTTGTCGTCCACGCCATTCGCCCCCGTTTGAAGACAGCGGGTAGTGGCAAACGGCGAAGAAAAGAAAATAAAAACAATTCTTAAAAATTCTTTAAAAAATTAAAAGAAATATTGTATTACAAAAAAAATTTGCAGATCATATCAATAGTATTCTTATTATTTTTCTATTCTAAGATTAGAAATTTTATATAGTTATTAAACGCGTTTTTTATTCATAAATTGTTCTTGGGAATAAAATTAAAAAAATATTATTTCTAAAAAAATTATCTCCTAAAATAGAAATGCTATTAAATAAACTCTTCATACTTTCGTGAATTGATGATCATGGAATTGAATTTCGTAAACTTTAAAAGTATTGCTTGCCTTACTGTAAATGAGGCTTGCGATATGTGTTTCATGGGCATGTCTAAGGTTTAAAGAAAGGGTAAATGTTACAAATGGTCTTTCAACTTTTATCTAATGTCCAATTTTGTCCCTAGGTTTTCGATTTGTTCAATTTGATCTCTCAACTATTGACAAATGTTTAATATAGTCCTTTGGTTTGTTCAAATTGTTAAGTGATGAAGTAGAGCATTGATTGATGATATGGAGCTGAGTTGAATTACTAAAATTATAAGTCAATATATAGCTTAATAAGGGAGAACAAATTTGGGCTTCAAAAGCCTTCTTTTTAAAAGTGATCAGATCTGAGCATGATCTCCCACGATGAACAAAAGCTTTTGAGTGTCGGAACCAGCAACACCAAACAAATGGAAGAAGAGAGAAGACGAACTTGTAAACCAACGAAGAATGGCTCCGCGCAGCTTAATATTGACGGATCCATCCTTGAGGGAGAATCGGAAGGTACCATCGCCATCATACGTCACAATTCCATAGGGGAATTCGGCCACCGGGCTTGCAAAATCGATCAGCACGTCCTCGACCGAGCGCGTCGAATCCCTAACCCTCAAAGAAGCCTCCTCTCTCCTGGCGACACACTTGGATCGGAAGAGATGAACTAATCTGATTAGGGAAGTAGAAAGCATAGGTTGTCCATGTTTCATTTAATTTCTTTTGGTCATAATAGCTTATCCATTTGTGATCCTCTTTTTCACATCGACGATTCTTCCTCCTCAACATCAGACTTCCCAAAATGCTTGAATTGAGATTGGAGCAAAGATGGTTGGGTTGAGGTTGACACTGGCGACGATTCAGATCTTGGGGTCTTGGTGGGTGTGCCATTGCTCGTGCAGGTGAAAACTTCGAATATGCTCAATCAGAATTCAGAAAGAGAGGAATAAGTGAAGAGCTGTGCGAGCATCGCAACTGAAAACTTTGAAGAGCTTGTGTTTGGTCTACCTCGAACGCTATGGATGACCCAGGAATTTACTAATGGGATATTATTCATAATTCTGCAATTGAAGGACTTGCTTCCTAAAAGTAGATTAATTGGTTATCTTTTGAGTCAATTTTGACATTTTCACCTTTGTATACCGATTATATCAGATTCTACCTGAAGCAAAATTCTGGAACCGAAAAAGCAAGAAGACGTACAACAATCGAAGAAAGAAAAAGAGCAAGAAGTGGAGATGAATACACTCAATTTGACACCTGATGCTGATACCCTGTGGCAAATTACTGAAGGAGAAGGAATAGAGGGGCTCAACCATACTAGTGCCAAGGAGCAAAGCATATGATTTCTGAATTCAATCAATAATTCTTCCCTCCATCAACTTTTCCTCTGTGGTCTCAAGCTATTAACAATAGACATAATTCTTCCAAATGTCCTTTTTATTTTATACTTAAGACACTAAAAAAGCCATGTAAGCCAATTCCGTTAACTTTAACTAATAGAAGGACGAAATTGGTCAATTTCCAAATAGTCTAAGGACTAGATCAGACATTTGTCGATAGTTCAAGTATCAAATTGAGCAAATCGAAAGTCCTGAGATGAAATTGAATATTAAATGAAAGTTTAGGGACTGTTTATGATATTTTCCCTTAAAGAAAATGCAACGATAATGATACCGTTGCATGCATGCATTATTACGATTAGTCTGGTGCTTGAGCAACGATATGCAAGAGCGGTAACTCAAATGATCTGCCAAAAACCGTATGGCTTTAGTTTTAAGTAATGATTGTATGCTGAACACTTACTCATTAAGACACTTGGCTGATTTTTCTCATAACAGCTTTAGTATTGGAGTGAAAAACAGGACTCTAAGACCCTATTTGATAATCAGCCAAATAGTAAAAATTTATATTATTTTAATTCAAGGAATACTTTTTTATTTTTTTATTCCTGAAAGTAGATTTGGAACATAATCAAAAAAAAAAAAAAAAGTTGATTCTTGTTCCCGGAACAATTTTAGAATCAAGTCTATGTTTTCTCTTTTTATTTTCTTTTTCTTGTTCTTCTTCCCCTTTTTTCTTCTTCTTCACTATTGCGGTTGCCGTCTGCCGCCATCCGTTGTTCGCCGCCCACTGCTGTTGGTTGCTGGCAATTGGTCCAATGAGCTCGCCGGAGGCTCATTAGGCTAGGGCGAGGTTCGGTGAGCTCACCGGTGGCCAAGCGAGCCTCGCCAAATCCCCACCGATGGCTGGGTGAGCTCGGCCTCGTCCAGCCCTGGCAAGACTCGCCCAACCCTGCCAAGACTTGGCTAAGACTCGCCCAACCATGCCAAGGCTCAGTCGAGCCTTGCCTAGCTGCTGGCGAGGCTACGCCGAAATGGGCCGGCCTCGCCGAGGCCTAGTGACACTTTAGGGAGATCACCGGCCTTCATTTGGCTAGTCACTGGTCATCCCAAGGCCGGCGATCGGCCACTTGAAGAAGAAGAATAGGAGAAAGAAATGAAAAAAAGAAAAAAAAGAAAAAAAAAAAGGGAAAAAAGTAATAAAATTATTTAAAAATTAAAATAAAATGATTTGGAATAGAAATTTTGAGCACGATACCAAACACAATTCTATTCCGAGAATTGAAATTTTGGACAGTTACTAAACAAATTTAAAAATGCTTAGAAATTATTTCCCGAATAAAATAAAAAAAATAATTTCTAATTATAAATTGTTCCCGGGAATATAAGCATTACCAAACAAGCCCTAAACCCACGGTTTGTGCAGACAGTTGCAATGAAGTCATTGAATCAATCACCGAAGTCATTGAATCAATCACCAAATTCATTGAATCTCTCAATTTCATGCATAATGGGAGTTGGATTACACTCCTGCCATTTGCAATGCGTACTCTATGCATATTCGAACGGACAGAGCATAGAACATATCGTCCATTCTCTTTGTTTCCAATAAGTACATTCCGTTAAGAGCTATGATTCCGAAATTGAAAATCCTGTGTGATGTTATTATCAGCTCTTAGCAAGGCCGGCGACGGTCCCATCCAAGAAAGATGGACGAGAAGGTTTGCATTGTTTTGGATGAGGATTCTTCTCCTGAGCCACCACTGATGGAGCCCTTTGGGTTGGATCCTCCTAGTCCTACCGTGTTACATCAGCCACGATACGAGAAAAGGACAATGCATTAGGCAATAACCCACCAAACTACATTCCACAGTTCGCAAAACATGCGCCAGGACAAGGAAATCACCTAGTTATTATCTACACGCTTGGATGCTGCCTCATCCTTCTAGCCGATATTCTTAGTCAATATCGGCAAGACCAACGCTCCGCTCGTGCTATCCGGTCGCCCTCCTCACTATATAATTCAATTGCATCGTTACTTGATATTTCCCTTTTGCCAATCATAAGAACCCCAGGAGCTAGTCAAAGCTAGCTTTAGCTCGTCACCTCCCCCCACCACTTCAATGGATTCGATCCCTTTCCCCCACAACCCCTAACACCAGAGCCGTCCCCGGATATCGATCGCCATGGCTACCGGGTGTATGTTTCATTTTGCCTAAGGCAACCGACACTAACCACAAACAACATATCTAACTGGATAGAGTGCTATAACCCGTATAGCCACATGTGGAGTTACGTTAGCCCTATTCCGGGGATAACCGAGAGCTATGTCTTGAAGGGTTTCGCCATGGTTTCGCTCCGAGACTTGATCTACATCGTTGGCGGCCGACTATGCTACAAGGAAATGGTTCATGTTTCGGACGGATTCACCGACTTGGTGGACGTGAAAGTCGAGGTCCTATCCACAGTATTGCGCTACAATGTTCGAACCGATCGATGGTCTACTTGTGCACCTCTTCATACCCCCCGTTCGGATTTCGCGTGCACGGTATGCAACGACAAAATATATGTCGCCGGGGGCCAGTCCACTTCGACTAATGCCAGGGGAATTTCATCCGCCGAGGTGTATGATCCGACTCTAGACGAGTGGACTTCTTTGCCCAGCATGAGCACGTTGCGGTACAGATGTGCAGGGGTCTCGTGGAACGGTAAGATCCACGTGGTCGGCGGGTTCGCTGAGAGGTCAGACTCGGGCTGCTCGTCGCCTGGCCTCGCAGAGAGGAGCTCAGCCGAGGTGTACGATCCCGAGACCGGGAGATGGGAACTGAGGGCGAGAATGTGGCAATTGGATGTTCCACCTCACCAGATTCTCGCCCTTGATGATGGGAGGCTGTTCAGCTCAGGGGATTGCCTCAAGGTTTGGAAAGGCCACATCGAGGCCTACGATCCCGAGCTCAGCATGTGGAACATTGTCCCCGGATCGCAACAAACGACTCGAGCCCCAGCGGGGCACCCACCGGATGGTGCAGATGGAGCATGGTCACCGCCTACCCACCCTTTAGACGTTGCAGACGGCCCTTGGCCACCGATCCAACCAACGTACGTTACAGTTGCACCGATCGGGACCCGTTTGTATTTCTTGGTCGGGTATCGGACCTCTGGGCCCTCGCCCAGAACGGTGTCGATGGTGCACATGTTCGACACGTTCGCAAATGCTAACTACTGGAGGAGTTTCGGGCAGGTCGAAGAGGATGGAGAGAAAGAGTTTTGTAGTCACTGCTGTGTTATTCAGCTATCTTGAGAGTATCGGAAGCAAAGAGAGAGTCCTGGTCTGTGTGGAATCCTTTTCCTCAAGCCTGTCGCTTTTGACGTTTCGACCACCCATGAACTCCATTTCCTACGTTGCTTTGTCCATTTCCTTTTTAACATTCTAAAATGCTTCTGATGTATTTAGCTAAGGGACAGAACATCAAATAACAAGAAAGAAGATACCGCCATAATCTCTCCTTAGGTTTTTCCAGCAGAACTATTTCCTTGTTGAACATAGACACTCTCTTCAAGTAACAAAAACAAGGAGAATGTGAAGCATGAGATGGTGAAGCACATGTTTTGCAAACGGAAATGGATTGAATGAGAGAAGAAGAAGGTGACTGAAACAGATCTGGAGCACGCTAGAAAATATAACGACCTTTTTTTTTTTTTTTTTTTTTTTTTCAATATTTATGAAAAAGTAGTAATAAGAATGAGAGGTGTTAAGCTTTTTTATCATGTTGACGTTGAGCTATTTTTTCATCATGGGAGATTGATAAGACTGCAGTTTTGAGTGTATGATGGTTTTGATTGTTAATCAATTAATCTAATCTTTCTTATCATGTTTGGCAAGATTTGGACATGTAATTATAATCTTCTTTTTCCAATGCTCAATCAATATAGCAAAATTGACTTGCTGTTGCTCTTTCCTTGTCTTTCCAAATTTGGCAATATTTGAAGGGTAGAATCATTTCCTGTTTAATTAGATTCAAAGAGGTAATCAAACGTTTAAAATCACATAAATCACCAGTCCACGTTTTTTGTTTTTTGTTTTTTTGTTTTTTAAATATAAAATCTAGATCATTAATGACTTTTAATTAGCCTAATCAAGTTCTTATACTTTTACAAATTTTCTAATTGAATTTTTTTTTCTGATACCAAATCTGACCAAATTTAGTTGACATGGCCTTTAGACGATGCCATAGTGATGGAAAAATGTAGCAAACGCAGGCCATGTCGGAATACGATGTGGATAAAGTTTAGTCATTTTGACATTTATATTGGAAAAATGTTGTCCATGTCATGCTACGACGTAATCTTATGATTAGCTAGATTTTATCAGATTTAGTGTCGAAGAGACTTGATTAGAAAATTTGTGAAAATATAGGGACTTGATTAGACAAATTAAAGATACAAAGATGAGATAAGAAAATACATAAAAGCGTGTGGACAGAAAGTATATATAGGGACTTGATTAGTCCTCGAGCCTCCATATATTCATTGTGCCCATATCCCCACCTTTCCTTCAACGAGATGTCTTCCTCTTTATTTCTCTCTTTTTCCAGAATTGGCTCTTGCTTGTTTGCACTTTTAAGCACACACGTGAATATCTTGAGAATTATAACAAGCGTTTGCCAGGTGACTGAAAGATTTCTTGATATTACTTCTCGAATTCGCTTCAATGTTTCCTAAGAATTGAATTTAAGATGATGTCAACCTTATTTAGCGATTTGCCACCTTGGCATTTAAATCGGCCCATTTAAAAAATAACGAGCTTGGCCAAATTCTCTCACTGCAGATCAAGTCCAACTTGCTAAAGGTTTGTTATTCAAACCATCGCTGATCCAATGCAATAATAAAAAATAATAGATGCTTCTAAAACTATATATTATGCAATTTAATTCCAATATTTTTGTTTAGGGGTTAAATATTAATCCCTAATTTTTATGCAATAAATGAATGATCAAGTGGCCAAAGTTTAGGTGTCAACATTGGTGCTTAGACATCGTGTGGCATTTTCTTTTCTTTTCCTTTCTTAAAGAGTTGCTTCTGGTTGGATTTGTAGAACTATTCAGACCAAACAAGATCATGTAAAAGGCCAAATAAATAGCTAATATAGGAGCCAAATCATGGAGGCAAGTAATATAAAGTTCTCAATCCACCAAACTATTATTCCATTAACAAACATCATGTGATGTTGTACATTGCTTATGTATCCGTAACCGGCGAAGTTCACGTTAAATGGATGCATCTTCTCATTCTCCTTCCCTTTTGTACTCCTTCAAATCAGCAAGAATATCGCCCAACCTTTGGGACAGGTAGGTCTGACATAGGACAGGAGGAAATCTGCACATGATTCAATTTCGAACAAGTTTAGGATTCACTGCCATTATCAATTTGCTAATGTGTACCACGTCTAATAACTATTGGAGTAGCTATTACAAATACAGCGCCCAAATCCCCAAAGGAAAAGGTTCCAACCTGATAAAGAGAGCGTGCAAGCATGCAGTTGATCATATCAATGCCTTACGAGAACACACAAACAAAATGTCCAAGCATATGCATTTCGATGATCCTTGGACATGCACGTTCAAAGCAGAGTATCGGCGCTCAAACATGATGCAAAAAGACAATTTGAATCAGGAGGAGAAGAAGTTAAATGCTAGGACTAAGAACTGATGATAGAGAAAGTACAATAGCATCGTCTTGTTGTTATATTGAGAAGTAACTTATGTGTCCGGCAGCTTACTTGGGAGGATTTTCTTCTGTACATGTTGGCAAGCACTGGACAAGACAATCATGGTTAGGCGTCATGAAGAATGCAGCCTGCATTTTGTGAGAACATGTGCGTAAGGATTTACTTTACAGAGATATCAGCAAAAAAAATCATTGAGAATGGAAAAGGTAATGATTGAAAGATGCTAACTAGGCATAGAAAAACAATTAGGCTTCTTTTGTAAAAATTTAGGTTGGATCATCCTTGAACATAATCTCAAATTGAGAGGAATTTCCTACGAGTTTGATCACTAGTCCAACTGACTTGCCACTATAGCGTGATAGCAAACCTAGGACCATTTTCGGAGTCAACTTACAGCAATCCAAGCTTGGCTTCAATTATGCTCTAATCTTCCTATTACTGCCCTTTTTAAAATTTAATCGACAAAGCTTCAAGATCTCCTGATGATTTTGCAGAATTTTTTTAAAAGATGAGCAGAAATGTGGGGGTAAGAGGGGGGGGGAGAGAGAGAGAGAGAGAGAGAGCAAAAAGGCCTTACAGAATACCGCTCTTGACCATTCCCTATAACTCGATGAAGCGGGGACCTGATTGAAAAGCAAAGCAAAAGTATAGATTTGACAAAAAAGAAGCAAAAAAAGGGCAAGTCGAATGAAACAATATGGAATGACCTTGCTAAATATGGAGAACTGCAGGACACCTATCAGATTCATGGGAAAAGTTCATGTCGTATATCACTAAACATGTTTTCATGCATCATGATGATGCATGTTAACCTTATCGCTTGTTAGCAATCCCAGAACACATACAAAGATTAGTATCCAAAAGTTAAACCAGTGAGAGTTGAGTGTTGATAAGAGCAGTTAGCATACCAATTTTATAGTTTGTCATTCATAAGAGGACTCTATTTAGAAATTAACACAGGTTATCAAACATATCATGCCATCTTCAATAATTGAGTTTAAGTAGGATTTCTTTTCTGAGGCAATTCAGCTATAATTAACCAATGTCAAGAGCAGCTGCCCTCGTACTACTAATGGGCCACTAATATCAGCAACAGCCATGAGGGTGCAACAGAAGATAGTCTGGTGGAATTTGGGACAGATTACACAATCCGCAGTAGGCTGCCATAAGAAAATCTCTGACCTTCATGTTCAAAGCTTTACTCACACCAATTTATCTGTATAGACTTTTATTAAAGCATATTACCTGAAAATACAATTGCTCCATCGTTCTAGCATATCACCAACATTCACTATGAATGCTCTGTACAAGAAATTAATGGAAAGAATGTTACTTTTGAAGATTATCATGAAATTCTTCTGTCTAGTATTTGAAACAATTATGCATATATGAATCTACGCAATGAACTGAACAACTAAAAGAGGGCAATCGCAGAAACAACTGTAGAATGTCTATGATGCATGGTAGTTCTATGACTGTGGACTTGCACCTGATTAACCAGGAAAGAATGGCGGAATACCATCATATGCGTTGGTCTAAGAGTATTTGAGGAGAGAGAGAAAGAGGTTGTTCAGCAAGGCACCAGAGGGATTAAATTGATCAAGGTTAATATGTATACTTATACAGATGCAAATTGCAGAAAGGAAAGGAGAAGTGGATGAGGGCGCCTCTCTAAGTTTCTAATTGGAAATCCATCTTTATCCCCATCTCACGATAATACTTTCTCTCTAAACTGGCTTATCGCTGCCTTTGTACGAAGAAGAACCACAATAGCAGATCAGGTCAGACAAAGGACTATCGTAAAAAATGTATTCACTAATAGTGGTGATGGATTCCACTCAACATCGGCATGAAGCAATTTTCCAATCATGCGTATCACGGGAAACACATTGTCGTGCCCATGCCCCAATAAACAAGAAGAGCAAGATTTGAAACAAAGTCATTCCGAGTTTTATTTGTAAACCATAAATCACTGGAATATAAATCCTAACATGATGATCTTCCACCAAAAGCGTCTAAATTACTCTAAATATGAGATCGATAACATAATAATCCGAAATTCACAATTGAAATTCAGGTGGGCTTTACCCTTTCATAGGTGGCACATGTTCCCATATCTGAGGTTTCGCATCTTTGTTCTTGCAAATCTGAAATAGTTAGATCAGTTCAATGCACCATAACTATGCATAAAATCTGCACCAACGGGTTTATAGGAGAATAGTAAATACCTGGAGACCTGAGACAGCATCCGTTGCCAACAAGGTAAGAAACCCAAAGTCTGTATGTGCCCCAGCTCCATATATTCCTTCAGAGGGATCAAAGACAACACCTAAACAATGAAGGGAATATCAACAGGATGAGAAGAAAGAATTGCGGATTTTTGTTATGTAGTTTAGCAAAGTAAAATCTACCTTCATAATGCAGCAAGTGCAAGTCCGCAATAGGCTCACCGAATATTTCTGGCTTTTCAAAAAAATCAGCTTCCAGATCAAGTGCTATAGCAATAATCCTTGCAACTAATTTCGCCACATTCCTGAATATGCATTTTACAAATCAAAATATTACCAAATTGATTACCATCACTTTGATACCAACAAATTACACTGAATCTTGCTACATAGATCATCTGCGCATTGCTCTTAAAGTATAACTGTATCCAAAAGTCAACTAATTTTGAGTTGGAGACTTTATGTAATGAAAATTGTGACTGTAATATCAGCCCTACCACTGTAAGCAAGTAGACAATTGAGCTAAGGCTCTTAGGCAATGTGATTAATAGTGAATCTCGGGCATAATAGCTTACATAAAGTCCCCCAGAAAAACTGTTTAATCAGCAGTTACAAATTACTAGAAGAGACTTATACTTTGGCCAACATAGGTAACGGCTCAAGAAGGCATATGCCCTTAGGCCGCTTTGATAAAAGAGAACATGGCACTATCTGATGCATGTGGAAGGGAAGGTGGGGATTATTACGGTACCGAAAAGGTCGCAGACACCACGCCAGAGAAACAGGGGATCTTTGTACAGAAAAAATTAAGGTGTACAGCTTTAAATCATCTAGAACAAAGACTCACAATGCTTGACTATGATATTCCTGCATAGTCTGCCTCCACCCTGGCAACATATCTAGGAAAAATACTATAGTGAAACTAAATTAAGTAGTGATCATCAGCAGCATTTTTAAGTTGGACAATATTAAGCAATTGGTTACCCTCAGAAGGCCAGACGTTTGGTCCAAAATGAGGCTTCTGCGCGTTGGGATCATATTCTGGTACGTCCACTCCTAAGAAGTACCCCTCCCTGTAATCTCCTATAAAACGGCAATGGAATCAGTACTACTTAAAGATCTTCTGAAGATGATAGCCAGATAGAAAGTAACAAAGCTTCAATTAAATCTTTGTTATAGAATTCATGGTTTTGTGTTGAGTGCCAAACACCTGGAGTGCCAAAACTTGGCACAAAGGGATATTTAAGTGCCAAAAGTTAGGAAAATGACACTTAAGTGCTAAAATCGGAGCAAAATTGATCACTTAAGTGCCAATGGCAATAAAATCCGGCAAAAATGCTGAAGTGGCGAAGTAAGTGCAAAACGGTATTGTTTTGCACGCTAACGTGGCTAGATAATGCAAAAATGACGTCGTTTTGGTGCTGACGTGGTAAAAAATTAATTTAAAAATTAATTAAATTAAATTTAAAACATTTAAAAATGAAAAAAACATTTAAAAAAAAAAAAAAAAGCCAAGGGAGGTGGCTGAGGGCTAAGCTCTCACTGCCACCGAGAAGGGCCAGCAATGGTGGGGGGAGGGTCGGCCGGGGTCACTAGCCCCTAGCCAAGGCCCGATGACCCCAGTCGACCCCCCACGGTTGCATACCCTTCTCGGCGATGGCGGGGAGGCGGCGATGATGGGGGCTCAACCCTCAGTTGCCTCCTTCCTCATTTAAAAAAAAAATATATTTATTTAATTTTTAATTATTTTTTTATAATTTAATTAAATTAATTTTTATATTAAAATTTAAATCCACACCAAAACGACATCGTTTTTGCAGTGTTTTGCTGAGTCAACTCTTCAGCGAGCCACGTAAGCGAGAAAAATAATAAAAAATTGCCACATAAGATTTTTGATAAGGTTTGTCAGAAATAGCACTTAAGTGTCCTACTTTTCGAAAAAAGTGTTGGCAGCTGGGATGTACTTCTCCCGTTTTGTGTTAGTACTTCAAAGTTCAAACAACTAGCTCCTATTTTTGTGGTGAAGAGTCCCCACTTCCTTTTAGCCCCCCTTCCTTTTGTAAGTGCTGCTATTAAATTGCCAGCTAATTACGGGGAGCTATGAAAAATCAAACTTTTTTTCTGATTTGGAGGGTCTATGGTTTGATCGAACATAGGACTGTATCCTCTATTCTTTGCGTTTCTTAATAGTTTCATCTTTTCAGTTAATGGAACATCAAAAAACGGCCTGCTCTGGGAAAAGAGCTCGTCCATTAAATCTTGGCTTATTCCGTGATTGATGACATAAAAAAACCCTGAATCCATGCACGCCTGCGGCCAATGAAATGGATTTGTCCGTCAGTGTCAACACAAATTAAAACATAAGTTTTCTTGGTTTCGGTAACGGAAAATAAATTGAAATAGCAGAAAATTCGAGGGAATGGAAAACCTGTTTCATTAGAGAGGCCAATCGTTGAAGGTCGGAGCTCGATAGGTCGATTTGGTTCAAACCTGTGGGGGAAACTCCAGCGACAATGCTGTCCATGCCGGCCATTTTGCTTCTACGACTAGTGAAGACTGATGATGATCAGTTCACAAAAACAAGTGTGTACTATCGAAGCTTTCTTTGAACTTTGAAATCTTAGATTCAAGATCTTATACTTGCTTCAGCATCATGACATCCTTTTATACTCCTTTATTTCCAAACTGACTGTTTGGAAGGGATACTCTTTCCTTAAAGATCTTATTGCAGTGAGAGATACTATTTCCTTGTAGATCCAAAGACAAGATAGTCTTTCCTAGCTAAGAACTCTATTTGTGGAAATCCAACTTCGTTTATATGGGCAACTGAATCTCCCTTTGATTAAGTTGCACCATGATCTTTTTAATTCCAAACATAAAGAGTTGAACAAAATCAAAGTCCGCTAGCATAATTTTTGAAGCCCGATCATCCTTAGTCTTCTATTTGGATATCCATGGCTAGCATTAGTTTTGGCAAATTCACATATAAACTTCTCAATTTTATAGATTGGTTCTAGTCAAAAGTTACGAAATCGAGTTAGTGAGTTCCAATTGAGCCAATTCGACTTGGCCCATTCTAGACTAACATCCAATTGAAGTAATTAAGCTTCAAATTGGCCAAATAAATTTCAATTACAAATGTTAGTTTAGCTTGCGTTCTCATATTAGTAGAAATCAACTCGATTAGGGTATTTGATATATAGCGGGATCAAATTAACTTGACTTGTCCCATTTTTTTTTTTTTACATGAAGAAATTCAATTATATTCAGCAGGGGATAAAGCACAATATAGTGAATAAACAGCTTTTGCATCTAATACTTCTCTTTTGGCTATTTCCACATCACACAAGTGCTTCAGTTGTAGGCGCTTTGCCATCTTCCTCTTTTTTAGATGATAATGATTGTTGATACCTAAATTTTAGTGACCTGATCATTTATTTATTATATAGAAAATTAGGAATTAATTTTTGATCCCTAAACAAAGAAACTAGAATTAAATTGGATAGCATATAGTTTTAGGAGCATTTTTATTATTGCATTTGCATTGGACCATTGACATATGGGTTTGAATTGATATTTTTGAGCTTTAATTTGACGAGTTGGACTAAGCACACAAAAAGAGCGAATTGACCAAAGCCCGTTATTCTTTGAAGACTGAAAATTGACCTATGAGAAGTGGTGATTTATTCGGAAAGGATTCGTATTGTTCTTCTGATATTTGGTAAATCTTTTATATATTTATGCAATATATACATTGAGTGATATTTTTCGTAGCAGATTGTAAGATTTCAGATGAAATATCAAGAGAGAATATTGCATGTGGGAGATATATTGAGTGATATATTCTTTGTCTCAAAACAAGAAAGATTGCATGGTAGGGAGATTTCATGCATGAGCCCAAAAGGAAAGGACAAAATATTTTGAGAGTCCAACAGCAGAGGAGATAAAATTTGCTAACTTTCCTTGATAGTTCAAGCCCCTTCTCTATAAAAGGGACTCATTACACATGACAAATGAGAGGCCACACGATTGAGAATACATGGCCATAATATGTAGAGCCACCATGGAGAGAAAGAGAGCATGAAAGATGGAGAGAGGAAAGTAGGATTATATATATTGAGATTGAGAGAGAGGGTGTCCATTGAAGGGGACCATGGCACCCTAAAATAAAGAGAGGAAAACTTGTGACTCGCTTGGGTCTCACTTCACTACGCTTTCCCACCATCTTCAATCGTGAAGGCTTGATCCAAACTCCATGCTATAGCTTGGTTCCTCACTAGCAGCAAACTTGGCCTTAATCAATCCAAGCTTGATTGCCACAACTCTACTGTCGTACGTTAATTACTGGGTTTGCTTGCTGTCGACCAAGCTGGAAGTCCCACAAGTTTTGTTGCTATTCACTATGCCAATCTCCTTCGTCCCTATAACTGTGGCGGTTTGCACCGTTAGCTATATGCCCTAAAGTAATCATGTAATAGTTACATGTTAAGGATAATGTAATGGCAAAGAAATATTCATTTATCGTTCCATGAATGAGTCCATAAAATCAATTAGGACTGAACATATTCTTAAGGGGTTAAGAATATGTGTGACAGGTTTGTAGTTATACTAAAATTTTAAACTATTCCCGATCGATGGATCATTAAGAGGATATTGATGATTCTATTGAGATCGGTGTGTTCTCAAGCTTCACCATTCAATATTGGATTCCTGAGGAGATGATAAGTCACAAGTCATTAGATATTGTGATATTTGAGCTAAAACATAGGTGCTTGTCTTGGACAAGTTCAATAAGCGTGACATGCATATAACGATTGGTAATATGGAAGTTTTTAGTGGAGTCAATGACTAATCAATCACGATTTGATCTGGTGTAAGATCTTTAGACCTGAGGCACAATGCTAACTTGTATGTTGGATGGCTATGGTTCACAAATGTGCATATTGATGCTTCGTCAAACTGTCTTTATACTTGATTGTCATAGTTTGTTCACATACGAAGGCACATGTGTATGCAACATGGAATCGGTCTTCTTGTTATATATAGATATACAAGATTGATGTCCTATGCAATCTAATCACGACGTTGTATTCAAATCCTCGACCGGGGTTATAATTGAGAATGAATGGTTCATATCTCAAGGAAATACATGTCAATTAGATTTGGGCATATGATCGAATTGGTGGTTTAACCAATAATTCCATGGCATTTGTTCGATCGGGACATGGTGAGACAGAAGAATCAAATTACATGGTCGCCAAAAGCTAACAGGTTCATTGTGTTCTTGAAATATTTCACACTATCTGTGTAGTCATGATCTATTGCTAGATGTCACTCATGGTTTGTAAGAGTAGGAGATTGATCTAGACAATCAATTCTCTTGATTGTGCTAACATATTAGCCTACTGCTAGCTTAGTAATGAATTTAGGGATATCACATACCATAACCAATTAGAATGACGTTTGAAAAAGAGAGAGACTATTACAAATATGTTTGCAAGTTGAGCCAATCAGATTGAGGCCTTGTTTAGTTCAACTTTGGGGAAATGGCTTTGCATTTCCCCAAGTATCTTTGACTCAATGGGCATTTTATGAAGGTAGGATTGTTTGGACACTAAAAAATGTGTATATTTTGCAAAGCAACTTTAGATTGAAAAGAAAAAGGAAAAAAAGAGAAGAAAAGAAAAAATGGAGGAGATGCAGCTGGGTGGAGAGGGGAAATTGTGGGGGGAGGTGGCTCGACAGTGGTGCTGGCGGCTGGTGGTGGTGTGGAGGCGACTGGTGGTGGTGGCGGCGATGACGACAGTTGGGGGGTTGTGCTGACCTTAGGCAAGCCTGGGTCACGCGACCCAGGCGACACCTGAAGTCACGCGGCCTCCGGCGACACCGCTCAAGGTCTTGTGGCCTCGGGCGGCATCGCCGAGGTCGTGCGGCCTCCGGCCACGCCGCCTAAGGTCGAGCAACCCAGGTGACGCCATTGCGACCTCAAGCGAGGTGGCTTGAGGTCAGGCAACCTCAAGGTCGCTTGGGTCAACCTAGGCGATGCCACCCAAGGTCGAGTGACCCAAGCAACATTGCCCGAGGTTGCTCGACCTCAAGCCACCTCGCCTGAGGTCACGTGACCTCAGGCGAGGCTTCTTGGCGGCCAGATCTGGTCGTCGGGGGGCCAGATCTAGCCACTCGCGGTTGAGCGCCACCCACCACGCCCACCGGTTGAGCTTCGCGGTGGAGTAGTAAGGCCGAAGAAGACGATGAACAGTGTCTTATGAGGGTAAAAAAGGAAAACATAATTATAATGAGGGCAATATTGGAAAGAAAAAAAAACTCATTAAACCTTATATCAGCATTTCCAAGGCCAACATTTGGCCAAATGTGACCTCAGAATGCTCAACCAAACACCTCATAATTTTCCCAGCCTAAAGCCCCTTGAGAATGCTGAACCAAATGGGGGCCTGAGTTGAGCTAAAAGATAAAAGATTTGACAAAGGGGCATTCGATCTTATAAGGTTTGAAGCGGGTTTCAAACTTTACGATTGAATCAATGATTTGAAAGGTGTTCAGATTCAATGACCGAATTAATAATTTAAAATGAGTTCAGAATTAATAAATGCATTAATAATTTGAAGTAAGTTCAGAATTAATAGATGCATTAATTATCTGAAGAGAGTTTAGAATCATTGGTATCATTAATGATCTGAAGTGAGTTTAGAATCAATAGTCAAATCAATATCTAAAGCAATTTCAGACTTAATGGTCACATTAAAGATCTGAAATGATTTTAGAGTCAATGGACAATTTAATGATTTGAAAACGGTTTCAGATTAAATGACTAACTAATACTCTGAAACAATTTTAGATGTAATGGTCAAATTAAGTATTTGTAACAGTTACAAAGTTAATACCTAGAATGAAGACTTGTAATGGTTACAAATAAATATCTAGAGTAATGCTCTGTAAAATAATTACAAAGTTAATGCCTGAATTAATATCTAAAATGGTATCAGAACTTACTTACGTTTATTAGAAGTTACGGCCGAATTAATTCTAACATGGTTTTAGAGTTAATGAGCCAATTTAAATGTGATCTACACTACTACAAAAGGTAATCTACACTACTATAGTTGTAAGATCTCTCAATTTCTTTCTTTTGTTCAACGTGAGATTGATGGTATGTCTGAACTAGAGGCTTGACACTTGCGGGGTTAGATTTGAAAAACATCAGAACCTGTAATACGAAGAGATCAAATGTTCCGCATTTGAAGAATGTTAGAACTAGTATTACTAGAAGACAACATATGTTCATGTGGTCAAAATTCCAAGAATGTCATAACTGATGTTACCAGAAGGTGTAAGACATTCGTGGTCAGAGTTTGAAAAATGTCATAACCACTGTTGCAAGGACATCAAATGTTTGTACTCATAATCCGAAGAACATCATAACAAAATTTGGAGTAAGGTACAAGGTTAATATGATTGGTCCCTTTTTCTTCCATGTGTTTTTATTAAAATGCACAAAAATGCTCTTTGAAACATGTGTATAAGTATTTTTACTTCTGCTGCAATTGGATTTTGATCTTAGTTTACATATACATGTATGCATGTTTATTGAAACAAACACCAATAGTGGTATTAGAGCCAATCCTTAGACATTTTCGTGCTTTTAATTGTTAATTGGCTTATATTGTTTGTATGTTCTGATGATCAATTCTCATTTGTTATGAGAATTCTTTTAAAGTGACTTTTGGATTTTTATTCAATATGCATATTAATTGGTTGATATGTATGGTGAGACCATTGATAATAAAGAAAACCTCCTTATTTTTGGTGTTAAGTTGTAGCGAGTGCTTGAACTCATGACATATCATCATCGTGGTTTATTCCTATTTTTTGATGGTTGATCGGCTGATTATGGATATATTGGAGTCAATTGCTATTCAAGAATATGGACCACTCCATTATACATCTGATGATGTGGGGTTTTGGGTCGAATGATTTTCAATAACTGTTAGGTGAGGAATCGTTTGTCTTAGATATTTGTATGAGATGATGAGGTACACTTAACTATGATCACAAGGCCAATAATTCTTAGGTGAAGCTTTGGTGATCTAAAGGTCGAAGTATGATTGGAACTCGCATGTAATGCGTTGGATATGATGATCCACTTACTAAGTTTATAGGACACCAATAAATGTTAGGTGAGGTGACTATGAACCGATGGGACTCCAATCCCCACTAGTGATCTTTTTCCAATGAAGATTGCAGTTTCCCATGCTAAGGAGTATGGGATTAAAAAAAAAAGGTAGGATATAATATTTCATTCAAATGACAAAATGAAAATTTTGTTGAAAGCCAACGGCTAACAATTTATTTTTCTACAATGATTTTTTTTATTACTCTGAAAATAGTTATGACAAACCTACTTGCTTTTATTCTTGACAAGAATTGTTTGACGGGACCCAATTATAGCGATTGGGTAAGGAATTTGAGAATTATTCTCAATTCTAAGAAGATCGAGTATGTGCTTGATCGAAACTTAGAAAAGACTTTCCAGATAGTACCGAAAAGAGTGTGAAACTTATGAGAAGTGGCGCGAAGATAACCTAAAAGTTAGGCCATACATGTTTGTTTTTATGAATAATGAGTTTTAGAAGAAGTATGAGACCATAGAAAGTGCTTCCTCGATCATCGAGCATCTGAAGGATTTTTTTTCCAATAAGAACGGTTGAATATATCTAAGGGATTATACCGTATGAGAATGATTGAGGGATTATCGGTGAATGATCATGCTTTGAAGATGATTTAGCACATTGAGGAGTTAGCTAGGCTAAATCTTATTATGAATAATGAATTAGCAGTGGATCTGATACTCTAGTCTTTACCTGAATCCTTCTTTGGATTTGTCTAGAACTTCCACATGCATAAGATAAAGAAAACTCTTGCTAAGTTACACGTTATGTTGGTAGTTTATGAGAAGGAAATGCCCAACACTAATCCTACTATAATGGTTATAATTAAGGCTTCATCTTCAAACAAGTAAGACAACTTTGAAGAAAAAGAAATGGAAGAAGAAGAAGCTTATAAAATAACCTATATGTCTAAAGGCCAAGACTGAAAAAGGGACCTATTAGTATTATGGTGTCAAGGGGCATTAGAAGAGGAACTGTGAGAAGTACCTCGCAAGCCTGAAGGTCAAGCTGAAGTGTTAGTCTTATGAAGGTAAGGTGTTCATGCTTATTAAAACTAACCTTAAGGTTGATTCTAAATCTAGCTTATGGGTTCTAGGTTATGCAATTTGGTATCGTGATAAAAGATGTGTTGGTTTTGATTTGTTGGCCAATAATCTTTATACCATTACAATTTCTAATAATGTAATTACCAATGTCAATAAGCAAAGTAATGTAAATGCCATAACTTTTTGGCACTAACTATGCCTAAGATTAATGTTCTGAAATGGTTTTAGAATAAGTGTCTAAAAGTTTTGAAATGGTTTCAAAATCAAAGGCCAAATTAATATTTTGAAATAGTTTCAGAATAAATGTGTAATGTTCAGAAACGGTTTTAGAATTAGTAGGTAGATTAATGGCATTTAATCATCGTGGACACCTCTGGGAACTCCAGAACACAATGGAGTGTCTGAAAGAAGAAATTACACTTTGTTAGCTATGGTGTGATCTATGATTGGTTATATCGATTTACCCATATCTTTTAGGATATGCCCTTGAGATGGCCACATATTTACTTAATAGAGTTTCAACTAAGTCCTTTCCAACTATGCTTTATAAGATATGGCATGGTTGGAAACCAAATTTTAATCATATTAAGGTTTGGGATTATCTAGCTTATATCAAATAAGCTAAAGACAAACAACTTCTAAAGGAAGTTGTTTCATTGGATATTCAAAGAAACTCTTGGATATTATTTCTATTTTCATTCTAATCAAAGAGTTTTGATTAGTAAACATGCTTCATTTCTAGAGAATCAGTTCATCCAAGAAAGTGGAGTTGGGCAGAAAGTAAACTTACAAGAAGAAACCAATGGAGTAGCATCTGACTAAGTTTAGATACAAATCTTAGGTTCAGTGAGAGGTTCTAACACAAAATTTGTTCGGGTTAGTGGGAGTGCAATTATATTTCTTATTTTGCATGTAGATGACATATTATTGATCGGAAATGATATAATATCATCGATCAAGATATTCTTGTCACAAAAAGTTCTTCATGAAAGATTTGAGAGGCAATCTACATTCTAGGTATCGAGATTTATAGAGATAGATCAAGACAAATGAGGCAGAAGTCCAGCACAAGTGCCATAACTTGGCACGGGGGGACACTTAAGTGCCATAATTTCAAAACAGTACACTTAAGTGCCATTTTTTTTTTCTAGTGGGACACTTAAGTGCCACCTCCGGCGACCATTGCTGAAAATCCTACGTGGCAATATTTTATTATTATTTTTTTGCCTACGTGGCTCGCTGGAGAGCTGAGTTGACTCAACTCCAAAGCAGCATAAAAATTAAAAAAAATAAAAATTTTAAAAAATTTAAAAAATTAAGAAAATTATTTAAAAAGGGGGGAGGGAGGTCGAACAGGCGGCGAGGGCTAAGCCCTCGATGCCGCCGCCTCCCCACTTTTTTTTTTTTTTTTTTTTTTCTTAATTTTTTAAAACTTTTAAATTTTTCTTAATTTTTTAAATTTTTTTTTAATTTTTTTTTTAATTTTTTGAATACTTTATAATTTAATTAATTTTTATATTATTATTTACACGTAGACACAAAATGGCGTCATTTTTGCGTTTTCTCCGCCACGTCAGCGTGCAAAATGACGCCGTTTTGGACTAAACTCGCCGGAAAATTGGCACGTCAGCCATTTGGCCGGATTTTCACCGGAGTGGCACTTAAGTGTCCCATTTTACTCCGATATTGGCACTTTAGTGTACCATTTTAAAGTTATGGCACTTAAGTGTCACTCCGTGCCAAATTATGGCACTCCAGGTGTCCTCACCTCAGACAAATGATTGGCCTCTCACAATCTACGTACATAGATAAAGTGTTGACATGTTTCAACATACAACATTTCAAAAGAGAATTATTGCCTTTTGGGCATGGATACTTCTTTCAAAGGATATGTTTCCAAATACTCCTGAGGAAAGAGAGCAGTTGGTAAAAGTATTTAATACGTCCATTATTAATAGCATAATATATGTTATGCTATGTACAAGACCTGATATTATGCATGCTGTAAGCATTACTAGCAAATATCAATTTGATCTAGGTGAAGAACACTAAATATTAGTCAAGACTATCCTTAAGTACTTGAAAATGACTAAAGATCTTTTATTGATATATGGAAAAGAAGAATTTAGAGTTGAAGCATATACTATTTCTGATTTTCAATAAGATCCTAATGACTATAAGTCAATGTCTGGATTTGTCTTTACGCTCAATGATGGTGCGGTTAGTTGGAAAAGTTCCAAACAAAGCATAATTGTTGATTCCACCACTGAGGTAGAGTATGGGTGCGCATGATAAAATTTCTGTTTCTCGATTTCTTCGTTTCTGTTCCCGAACAGGGTTTGGAAAATGTAAATCCGTTTGGTAACGCAATCTGATTTCTCTATTTCTGAAACAGATTTCTATTCCGTAAATAGAGAAATCGAAGAAATCGAAGCTGAAATTTTTAGCTTCTCGGTTTAAAACGAAATAGAAATTTTTTTTTCTCAACTTTTCAATTTAGTCCAAAATATTTTAGATCACTAAAATTGAAATAGAAATAGAAATAGTTAATTTAGTCCAAAATATTTTAATAATTTTTTAATATAATCATTTCAATCAATATTGATTGAAAATCTTAACCATTGGGCCAAATGGTGGGAATTGAATGGACAAGGCTTCATTTGTTGCACGCAAGAGATTTCACGCATGGTAATAGTCAACTTGCCACATTCATATCTAACGAGTCTTTCTTCACCTACTCTTCCGTAGTACGCCAGACAACGGCTCTATCTAGCTAACTATTTTTTTATTCATAAACTTCATATTAAGACGGTAAAAAGGGGTCAAATCATTAGGATTTCATCCGATTTTTCTTTTATAAGGAAAAGAGATCTAATAAGGAATCTGTTGTTCTTGTAAGAGTGTTGATGAAAATACAGATTTTGATAATAAATTTTTAAATAATCCTAGTGTTGATAATTTTGAAAAAAATTGGTAACGATTTTTGAACATGGTGAGGATTTTTTTAAAAAATTTGGAAAGAAATTGGAATTAGACTTGAAGTTAGGACTTTTTTAGGAGATTAGACTATTATAATTATGGCTATCATTAGACTTATTTGATTAATGTGAAATCAATTTCGGCAAAAACATAACGACATATTCACTACAATTGAATTTCAATTGATTTTTTTTTTTTGCCACATCGTTTATTTTTCGAAAGAAAATATTACGTAATACGAAACGTAAACACATGTAATAGGAAATTCCATGAAATTGTATTTTCAACTTTTGTAATGTATTAGTATTATTTCGTCTATTATTTTGTATTTGAGGATTTCCTATGTTGTTTTAGTATTATTTTGACTATTATTTTGTATTTGAAGATTTCCTATGTTGTCATCTAATCAATTTCTATTCCTAGAAATTAAAATTTTATTCTCGTTATCAAACGGATTTCTATTTCAGAAATAGAAATTTTGAGTCCTTATCAAACGGGTTTCTTTGCTCGAAACTTGTCCGGGAATAGAAATTGAGAAATTGATTTCTGGTCGAAATCAATTTCTGTTTCAAAAATTTTATCATGCGCGCCCTATGTAATCGCTTCTAAAGCAATGAAAGAAGCGGCTTGGATGAAGAAGTTCATTTTGGAACTTGGAATGGTTCTTTCCATTGAATGGTTGATTACATTGTTTTGTGAAAACAATGGGATAATATCTCATGCTAAGGAACCAAGGTCTTACTAGAAATCCAAGCATATTCAGATGCTTCCATCTCATTAGAGAGATCATTGGAAGAGGTGATTGTCACCTTGTAGAAAATAACATCCGCGGAAAGTGTGGCGGATCCCTTCACTAAGGCATTGCCCTAGTCGTATTTTGAAAGATATATTAGCAAGATGGGTTTGAGGCATAAAATAGGTTAGCTTTAGTGCAAGTGGGAGATTGTTAGCTATATGTCATAAAACAATCACATAATAGTTACATGTGAGGGATTATTTAATGACAGAGAAATAATCATTCATCGTCCCATGAATGAGTCCATAAGTAGTTAGGACTGAACCTATTGTTAAAGGGTTAAGAATATGTGTGACAGGTTTATATTTATGTTGAATCTTTAAACCGATCCTGGTCGATAGATCATTAAGAGGATATTGATGATCTTGTTGAGATCGGTTGTTCTCAAGTTTCACCATTCAGTATTGGATACCTGAGGTGATGATGAGTCACGAGTCATTGGATATTGTAATATCCGAAGTTAGAACACAGGGACTTATCTTGGACAAGTTCATTGAACATGACATACATATAACGATTGACAACACCGAAGCTTTTAGCGGAGTCAATGATTAATCATTCACGCTTTGGTCTAGTGTAAGATCCTTAGACTTGAGGCACAATATTGATTTGTATGTTGGATGGCAATGGTTCACAAATGCACATATTGATGCTTTGTCGAACTATCTTTATACTTGATGGTCATAATTTGTTCACATACGAAGGTACATGCGTGCACAATATAGAATTTGTTTTCTTGTCTTGTATAGATATACAATATTGATATCATATGGGATCTAATTATGATGTTGTATTCAAATCCTCGACCGGCGTTATAATTGAGAATGAATGGTTCATGTCTCAAAGAAATATATGTCAATTAGATTTAGACATATGATTGAATTTGTGGCTTGACCAATAATTAAATGGCCTTTGTTCAATTGGGATATAGTGAATCAGAAGGATCAAGTTAAACGGTCGCCAAAAACTGACAAATTCATTATGTTCTTGAAACATTTCAGACTATTTGGGTAACTACGATATATTACTAGATGTCACTCATGGTTTGTAGGAACATGAGATTGATCTAGATAATCAATTCTCTTGATTGTGCTAATGTGTTAGCACAAATCCCACTGCCAGCTCAGTGATAAATCTAGGGATGTCACACATCATAACCAATTAGAATGACATTTGAACGAGAGAGAGAGAATATTGCAAATATGTTTGCAAGTTGAGCCAATCAGATTGAGTCGAGCTAAAAGATAAAAGATCTTATATATGAGCATAGATCTTACAGAGTTTGAAATGGGTTTCAGATTTTACGACCAAATAAAAAATTTAAAGTGTTTTCAGATTCAATGACCGACTTAATAATATGAAGTGAGTTCAGAATTAATAGATGCTTTAATGATCTGAAATGAGTTTATAATTGATAAATGCATTAATGATTTGAAGAGAGTTTAGAATCAATGACATCATTAATGATCTAAAGTGAGTTCGAAATCGATAGTTAAATTAATTATTTAAAACAATTTTAGACTTAATGATCACATTAATGATCCAAAATGATTTCAGAGTCAATAGGCAGTTTAATGATCTTAAAATGGTTTCAAATTAAATAACTAATTAATACTATAAAATAGTTTCAAATGTAATGGTCAAATTAAATATTTTAATAGTTAAAAAATTAATACCTAATAAAACTTGTAACAATTAAAATGAAAACTTGTAACAGTTACAAATAAATGTCTAGAATAATATTCTACAATAGTTACGAGTTAATGCCTGAATTAATGTTTGAAACAGTTTCAAAACTTACGTCCGTCATGGCCGAATTAATTCTAAAATGGTTTTAGAGTTAATGAGCGGATTCAAATGTGATTTGCACTAGCTACAAAAGGTAATATAGAGAGCATATCACAGGATGATTGATGATTGACAATCGATAATTGAGAGTGTTAATAATGATCAACTAAATCATTCATAGCAATTACTAGTACAATTGTAGTTGTGAGATTTCTTAATTTCCCTCTTCTGTTCAAAGTGAGATTGGTGGTATGTTTGAACCAAAGGCCCGACACTTGTGGGGCCGGATGAACCTTTAGTATGAGGAGATCACACATTTCATATTTGTAGAACATCAGAACCAGTATCACCAAAAGACAACAAACATTCGTGTGGTGAAAATTTCAAGAACGTCATAACCGGTGTTACTAGAAAGCGTCGGACATTTGTGGTCAGAGTTTAAAGAACGTCATAACCACTGTTGCGAGGACATCAGACATTCATGCTCAGTATTTGAAGAACATCAAAACTAAATTTGGGGCACGGTAAGAGGTTAATATGATTAACCCCTTATCTCTTCTGTGTATTTTTATTAAAATGCATGAAAATGCCATGTGTATAAGCATTTTTACTTCTGCTGCGAGCATAATTCGATCTTAATTTATGTATACAAGTATGCTTGTTCATCAAAACAACTACAAAGGTTTTCGATTTCTAACAAGCCAAGTAGCTTGGGCATTGGTCCCCGTTGAACCTAGTTACAAACAATGCATCACAACATCAAAAGATCATCGGTCGTAATCCTCATCGCACTCAAACTACATTCTTTTGCAGGTTCCTTGGAGTTCTTGCAAAAACCAACATTGCCGTGAGCAAGAAGAAAGGATAAATCTTTGGTTAAAGTCATATGTCCAAGTGGTTCCTCGAGCTCCCCACAAGGAGATAGTCCCACCTTCGCCATGAATACCTTCTACAATCCACCACTGTGCACCACCGCCAATCATTGTTTGTGATCCGCCACTACTAGTTCAATATGGAAACCTAATCCATGAGTTTAGGTAATTATATGATATTGATTTGATTTGAATATTCAAATACTTAATTTATGTTTATTGCAATCTAATGCATACCTTGAGCGATATGTATCCCCAAATTAGGATATATTTCCTAATTCGCAACCACATGTGATCTTCAATTTTATCTAGAAGGCTTTAGATAAAATTATTGATTTCGCAGGTATCTTTAAAATTGATAGTTTGATCTTTAAGGCTTAATATCAATTTATCAAATTTATTTGGGAAATTTCAGGTTGATTAGATATTGTTTCCGCATTTGAATCGATCAGATGACACCTTTATGGATTGGGTGATTTGAATATTTGATTGTTTCCCTCATCCTAAAGATTTAAAAAAAAAAAAAAAAAACTGCATTTCATGTCATGTTGTTTAGGATTTTTTTCTAAATAGAATTGCATGATAGAATAGTCTAGATACTTTTCTAATAAAATTAGAATTCAAGTTAGATAATGTCTTTGAATTGATTTGCTTGTTGAGATAAGTTTCTAAGTTAAGATAGAATTTTGGTTAGTCTATTTCCTAAGTTAAAATAGACAATATCTCACTTTAGGTAGGTTTCTATTTTTGGCAATTTTGAATTACGAATTTTAATTAAAAAATGCAAAAAATATTATGTCCATGTCATATAGAATTAGATTCACAAAATGCATACCATTTAGTAATTGTTGCTAGGTCCATTTAATTAAAAATTGTTTGTCATTAGAATTAGGTCATTGCTTAAATTGCATTGCATGTAGATTAGATTTCATTAAACAAGAGAAAATTTGAGTGACTGTGCATGTTAATTAAAAATCATATTTAGAGCTGTTGATGTGAATTTTGAGCTAACATTACAAATGATTTATTTGCTATGAGGTGAGTCCCATAATTTATTTATTACTTTCTTAGGTGTTAAATTGGAGGTTTGCATGCCCTATGGTCACTTCATATATTAGGATAGTAAATTAAAATCAATTCAAGTTGCCTACAAAACATTTTTTTTTTTGTAATAAAAGAGTGTAGGCATCAAAGGGCGTTAGATAAATCTAGTTTAATCAAATCCCCGAACTCACAATCTCTAGTTCATGGAAGTAAAGTAAATCTCTCATTACTTTACTTGAGTTTCTAATCGACCCACTAAAGAATAGAATAATGGCGACTTCTAATTGAAAAATCATTTGTATATTAAAAACTTGAACCTTAAGCTGCAAATTGGTATAGATTTGGGAGAGTTCGAACTAAGGTTGGACTTAGTAATCCATTGGTCAAACCCTAAGTCGTGCACTCAAGGTTAGGTCGCAACAATGATGCTTTGGGTTTTACTCCTTTTAGAACTACTTCCTACTCTAAGGGAACATTGGATCTAATGAATGTCTTCATTTTGTTTCTTCAAATGCCGTACTCCTTTCCATCAAAATACAAAGGCATTGTATAACCTTGACATTCGTAAAGACCTAGTACAATATTGCTAGCCATAATAAGTTGTTAGCTCATAAGTAATGTAGCACTTCAGAAAAAAGATGAGCAACCAACTTTTATTTAAATTGCTGGGGCTAGAACTATCACCTAGAGGGGAGGGTGAATAAGTGATTAACCGGAATTTAAAACAATCGAGTTCAATATTGCTAGAGAACAACATTTGAAGATGAGCTGTGCAATGATCAGATTCTGTTGTGTGCAATAAATCACAACAATAAACTATCAATATAAATAAGGGATTATGGGATAGAGAAAATTGCACACAATAATTATAGTGGTTTAGCTTACAATAAACTTATGTCCACTCACCCGCACAATTGTATCTTCTAATCTCATACTCTTAATAACAACCTCTCAAAGATTACAATTTTAGCTCACGAAGATGAGTATGTAATATCAAAATTCTCTTTGAACTTTAGAATTGTAGAATTCAATCTTATTCTTCCTTTGTCACCAAGATATCCTTTAAAACTCCTCAATATCCAAGTTAACCGTTAGACATAAATTCTGAGGATTATTTGTCCAATCAATCCATTAAACCTGAATGATATGAGAAGATCTTATTGCCTCTAGGATCGTAAGATTTGAGTCTGACTTGATTTCACTGCCCATACAACAAAGGTTGGGTTTCTATAAGTATAGTTCTTCGTATGGAAGCAGCTTCTCGTCTCATAAAGATTGTCAAAGGGATCACAAATTCTTATTAAGGAAGAATTATGTTGATATTTATCCTTTCTGGACAAATGGGCGATCAATATAACTTTAGAAAGAAACCCGAGCAAGAATTGCTAGCCGTAGGCTGGAGGAGATGAAAGGAATATGCCCCTCCACAAAGCAGTGCATATGCTCTCATGGGCAAGACTCACAAGTCGCGAAACACGCGAAACCATCAGCAAATGATGCTGCAACCCATCCGGGTGATTTGACTTCTCTCCTTTCTTGCTGAATCGAACAATATCTCGAACAGTTATCGAGCTTCATAAATCCGCTGGATGAGAGGTTATGTGAGAATATGTAGGTGACTTCTCCTGTCGCTGAGACGATTTTCACACGGCGTCTTCCTGCTAAGCATAGCTCTCTTTCTCCTCTCTCATCTATTTATCTTCTTCAGTTTTTGTTTTCCTTTAGCCAGTTCATTCCGGGACAAAATGCCTTGCACTAAGTTCACATCGATGCTTCATTTTATTGAGCTTCCTTCAGGTAAGCATTCACATATGTGACATTATGGTCTGAAAGAGGCCTTGATTAGATTTTAGCAGTGAAGAGGATGTTTTAGACTTAATTCTTTCGTTAATGGATGATGTTCATCGGAATCAAGTCTCCTTAAATTATAGTTATCAATTGTATCATTGTTTGTGGGGCTTGTAAGGTGTTTCACGAGCCTCCAAGTAGCTGGGCTTCAGCTCTCATGACCTCGGATTAAAATAAATGTGGTGGTAGCATGGTTAGGATTAAACTCACGCTTCGAGCAATGATATGCTACAGCAGTAACTGTCCGCTGAGCACTTGTTGACTAAGAGATTTAGCTGATTTTTCTTTAAATATCTGCAGTATCGGAGTGAAAAACTAGAGTCAAAGCCCACAGTTTGTTTGAACAGTTGCGATCAAGTCATCGGATTAATCACCAAAGTTCATTGATTTTCAGAGTTTCAGGCATCTTGAGAGCAAGGTTACCATCCAGTTAATGTACAAGGCCTCTATATTCTTTGTTTACAGTACATATGTTGGGTCAAGAGCTTTGGTTCTGAAATTGAAAATCCCATCTTATGTCATTATCAGCTCCCAGCACGGCCGGCGACAACCCCATGGAAGTGGGGACAATCGGTTCTTCAAAAGTCATAGATGGACAAGAAGGACCGCATCGTTTTGGATAAGGATTATTCTCTTAATCCTCCATTGATAAATTCCTTGGATCCTCCTGACCCTGCCGTGTACCATCAACCATGATGCGAGAAAAGGACAAAGTGTTCGACAATAACCAACCGAACTCTCCATTCAACAATCAACAATAAGGAAATTCACTTGATTTCACCCACATGCTCAGATGCCGCCTCATCCTTCTGGCTGACATTCCTAGCGGAGATCCACAAAACTAATGCTCGCCTCATCCAGTGGCCTCCACACCATACATTTCAACCACATCGTTACTTGAAATTTATCAATCGGCAATTGTAAGAACAACCGAAGCTAGATAAAGATCAGGTCAAATTTGTTACCTTCCCGTACCCCTTCAATGGGATCAATCACTTCTCTACCACGGCCCATAGTGCTGGAGCCATCCCGGGAGTTCGATCCCTTTTGGGTACCAGGTTTACTTTTCGTTTTGCCTAAGGCGACCGACACAAACCACAAACATCTCCAACTGGATAGAATGTTATGACCCATCTAACAACAGGTGGGGTTACGTTAGCCTTATTCCTAGGATGATTGAGAGCCATGTCTTGAAGGGTTTCGCCATGGTTTCACTCCAAGATTCAATCAATATCATTGGTGGCCGACTCTGCTACAAGGAAATGGTTCATGCCTCGGACGAATTGACCGAGTTGGTGGACGTGGAGGTCGAAGTCCTATCCACCGTTATAGTGTTAGAACCAATCGATGGTCTACTTGTGCACCTCTTCAGACCCCGCGTTAGGATTTTGCGTGCAAGGTGTGCGACAACAAAATATACGTCACTGGGGGCCAGTCCACTTCGTTTAGTGCTAAGGGAATCCCGTCTGCCGAGGTGTATGATCTGAGTTCTTTGCCTAGCAGGAGCACGTCGAGGCAAGAATGCGCGGTGGTCACATGGAACAGTAAAGTCCAAGTGATCGGCGGATACAACGAGAGGCTAGACTCGGGTCACACAATCCCTTTCATTGTGGAGCATGGCTTGGTCGATGTGTACAATCCGAAGATGGGGAGATGGGAACTGATGGCGACAATGGGGCAATTGGATGTTCCACCCAGCCAAATTCTTGCCCTTCATGATGGGAGGCTGTTCACCTCAGGAGATCGCCGCAGGTCTTGGAAGGGCTACATCATTGCCCATGATCCCGAGCTCAACATGTGGGACACTGTCCCTGGGTCGCTACAAGAGACTGACTTCAGCGGTGGCCATGTCTGATGCCGACAACAGCAGGCGGCCACCCATCCCAGCCAACATACGTTGCAAACACACCGATCGGGACCCGTTTGTCTTTCTTGGTCGGGTATTGGGCCTCCAGGGACTTGACAAGGACGGTGTCAATGGCACACGTGTTCGACATGTCTCCAAATGCTCAGTGCTGGATAAGTTTCGAGCAGGCCGAAGAGGATGGGGAGAGAGTTTTGTAGTCATTGTTGTGTCATTCAGCTATCGTGAGAAGATCAGAAACCAAGAGACTCGTGGTCTGTGTTAAATCTATCTACTCTAGTGATGCCTGATGATGTTTTGACAATCCGTGAACTCTAATTTTATATTAAACTGTCCATTTCCAGGTCTAACATTCTAAACTGTTCCAGATGTTCTCAATTAAGGAACAAAACATCAAACAACAAGAAAGAAGATACAACCATACTCTCCTCACAAGGTTTTCCTCCAAGAAACTATTTTCTTGCGAACATATTCACTCACTCTCTCTCTCTTCTCTTCAAGAAAGAAAAACAAAGAGAATGCGAAACATGACATGGTGGAGTTCATGCTTTGCACCCAGAAATGGAGTCAATGAGTGAACAGGAAGATGATGGAAACAGATCTCAGGCGCATGCCAGAGAAGAAAAGGCAGGCGTGGTAGATTGATAGGTCTGCAGTTCTTTCTGTATTAGGGTTTCTGATGATGAATCAATTGACCTAATCCTTCATTTCATGTTTGGCAAGAATTCGACATATAATTATAATCCAATTTTTCCCTAATGCTTATCTCTTTACCCAAAATTGAATTGCTGTTCCTCTTTCCTTGTCTTGCCAGATTTGGCAATATTTAAAGGGCAGAATCATTTCTAGCCCCAGCTTTCTCGTCGAAACCTTGATGTGTAGCCTTATTCAAATCAAAACCCCAGAAATAATGTGCACATAAAAATATCAGAACAATCGGGAAACTTGCATCACTAAAACACAATCATGCAACTTGTACTGAATTTATTTTTGAAGGGATAAAAGGAACTCCTAATTTAAAACGATTTTTTTATTTTTTTTAGCTTGTTTTAAAACAAAATTTGATGATGCTTTCTGAAACTAAACAAGTCTAGAACTCTTCGAGGCATGTAAAAAAGGACAATCGAGCATCTTCTAATCTGCTCGACAAAATATTTTAGAGCGTGCTTTAAGGGAAAGCTCTTCATAATGCAATTTGATCGATTCTTCCAAGAATGGAAAGGAATTACGGACCCGATTGATGATTGTGTTTTTTGTTTGATTAGATTCGGACAGGTAATCAAACGTTTTAAATAATGTAAATCCACTAATCCCACTTGAGAAAAGGGAGAATTTCTACCTTTCGTCCATGCATTCTCTCTCTCTCTTTTCTAATCGAGTTCATGCCCTTTTAATTAGTCTTACTAAGATTTTCTACTTTCATAAATTTTCCTCAGCATTGTTTGCCGGCGACTGGCGTATGTCATTACGCTCCCCATTTGAATCCTCATGTCGCGTGCTCATGCAAAATAGCATTGGAAAAAGGAAAAAAATAACATATTCTTTGGTCTCGAAAAATATCGAAAGGGATAATTATAGTAGGAATCCTACAATTGTATCAGTCTGATGCTTGAGCCGTAAAAGTTTCGTCTAAATTTATTTTCGAATGGAAAAAAAAAAGGAATTCCTAATTTAACAAATTTTGATTATTTTTTTAGTCTTTTTAAACAAAATTTGGCAATGTTTTCTGAATTAAACAAGTCTAGAACTCTTCGAGGCATATAAAAAAAGGGTTTATACCACGAAAAACTCAAATTGGTATACATATGATAAAATTATCTTAAACAAGTTTTTAACCACTAAAAACTCAAACCGGTACTGACAAATTTATCTATCATTAGTTATATTAAATTTGATTAATATAATGAAAAATCATAAATTAATACACATGTAACAAATGAATGGTGAAACCTTAGATCGATACATTTGTCAACTATCACGTGTTATCAAATTCAATTTAATGATTAAAATTAACGAAAACTAATGAAAGATAAATTTGTTACAAGTATATTAATTTTAAATTTTTTGTGATATCAATTTATTAAAAATTAAAAACAATCGAGCATCTTTTAATCTGCTCAACACATATAGTAGAGCGTGCTAGAAGGGAAAGCTCTCCATAATGCGATTTGATTATTCTTTCCAAAAATGGCAAAGGAATTATAGACCAGATCAATGATTGCGTATTTTGTTTGCTTAGATTCGGACCAATAATCATACGTTTTAAAATAATGTCATCCACTAATCCCAATTGACAAAAGGGAGAATTTCTATCTTTCGTCCATCCACTCTGTCTGTCTCTTTTTTCTAATCGAATTTACGTACTTTTAATCTTATTAAGTTATTACACTTTCATAAATTTTCATAAGCATTGTTTGCCGGCGCGACGTGCCCATGTCATTATGCTCCCCCGTTTTAATCCTCATGTCGCTTGTTCGTGCAGCCGGATAAATGGCATTGGAAAAAGGAAAAAACGAACGCATTCTTTGGTCTTGAAAAATATTGAAAGGGACAATTCCAGCAGGAGTCCTGAAACTCGTATCAATCCGACGCTTGCATTGTAAAGCTGACGTTTCATGCGTTTAATGTTGGTTCAAGTATAGCAATTGAGGCAGAATGAATTGGTTTGAAACATAATCAAGTATGACCTTTCAAATTCTTTCCAAGCTAGTGTAACATTTAAAATGTCTACCCGTAATAAACTCTGAAGCTTCTCTAATATTATTCAAGTTTTCACGATAATAGAGAGAAATCTTGATAGGGAATATCAAGAGAAGATTTATTGTCGTTTGCTGTTTTCTTATGGCCACTTCGCTTTCCCAACTCCAATGGTCAATCCTAATCAAACCATGACCCACCATGTCAAACATTAAGTTTTAGTCCGTGATATTCCATATATCAATATGTATTTGATAAATTATTAATTATAATATTTAATTTATTGTGAGAATAATTATTTCTTTTAAATCATAAAAATTAAATAATAAAAAATTATAAATATTTATAAGTTGATTTATTCTTTTAAAAATTATTTTTATAGTAATAATTTTTGAGTTACTTAAAAATAACAACTCGAGTTATTATTTTTTATATGTTAATAAAGCTCCACAAATACGATAATATGTACGGCGGTTGCAGAGACTTCCCGAGGAAAGAAGGAGGAACCGCACGCTTCTGCCCGCACCCAGCCGCGGCCGCACGTGCGTCGGGGAGGAGGCGCACGCGCGCCCGTACTCTCGTACGTGGGTGGGGTGCGGGTGTCCGGTCGCTTTTCTTTGACCCACACGCCCGAGTACTCTCACTCGCGTCGACGGTCCCGATCTCGCCCAATCCCGAGACGGGATCGGGGCCGTCCGATCCCGGGTCGGGGTGTTGGCGGGGGGGACAATCCGAGGACCGGTGGTGGCCCGAAATGCCGGTGCGGACCTGGAAAAGTCCGACACGGGACCCTGACGTTGTCGCCTTGTTTTCCCCCCCATTTTTTTTTAATATTCATTTTTCGGGGAATTTCTTTCTTTTTTCTTTTTTCTTTTCTTCTTTTTTGCTTTACTTACCTTCTTTTTCTGGGCATCGATGCGAAGCCCGACCGAAGAGGAGCTCGATCGAGCTGCGGGGCCCGCGAGGCGCCACGTGGCGTGAGGGGGGAGGGCGGAGGGGGGATCGGTGGGGACCACTGTGGAGGTTGGGGAAGCATTTGGGCGCGTTGCCCAACGTGGGGGGCATGTGAGAGGGGAGTTCTTAATGGCATGTATGCCCTCAAGTTTCTTAGGACAAAATAATAATAATAATAATAATAATAATAATAGTAAAGAAGTGCTGCAAAATATTCATGGGGACCATATTCACGAATGCCCAATCAATAATAATGAATAATTTGACTTTTAAAGTGTTGATTATGCTAAAGTGAAAGAAAAGCCAATGTACCCAGAAAGGCGTGTCTATATTGGTAACTTATTTGCGACACTTGTTAGTAAAATTTTGTTCATAAGAGATTTGTGTTTAAAACTATTTCTTAGCACACTTACTAAGTTATTAGATCTAAGAAAATTGGAATTTTCAATATTTTTTTTTCGTGTTATGTATGCTCTTTCTTTAAAATTAAAATCTCTACTTATTGCTTGAATTAGTTCGTAGTTAGAAGATAATTTCCATAAATGTGATTGGTCTCTTGACAAAAAAGTCATGACATCTGTAGGACCCTCTTTTTTATATGAAGGGACGGCCATTGGTTCTCTTTGTTACCTTTGATTACTTTGCACTGTCATTGGATGGCTATCAAACAAGTTCAACTCGGTATGTTTCCTCCCAATACATAGCTTAAACATAGAAATATTAAAGCCCGATTACACTTACTTCAGGAATAAAAAATCTCAAAGTATGTTCTTTGAAATAACTTAAGACACCAATAAAGAACATAATCTACTTAATGAATAAATGTGTTCTCAAAGTATGTTTATAATTCTTTCTAAACATAAGTTATAAAACAATGGCCACTTGATTGGATTGACAATATCACACCTTTACATGTATAAGGCATGACTTTAATTAACTCTTTCTTATTGAAATTTTACAAAAATAAAAAGGGAAAAGGTCAAGTGGCCATGCCCTTTTGCCTTGAGAGGAAAAGGCAGAGAGTCCTCTCCTTGTTTGTCATGCCATTGCATGGACAAGATAGAAAGCTGTGGGGATTGAACATGTGGGGCATTGTTTCCTCCTGATGGGGGTCCACTCAAAAGTACTTTTTGGGGGTTTCTCCAAACTCAATTAGAGGTGTTTTTATTTCTCTCTCTCTCTCTCTCTTTTTAATGATTTCGTCATGCGTTAGGATCCATGTTTTCCCATGCAAAGAACAAAATTAAATTGGTCCTATTCAAGATAACATAAAATATTAAAAACATTTCTTACTAATTTCATCATTCATAATGATGACAATCCATTCTCCCTAAACACAGTAAGCCAATTGACACATTTTGATAAATTAAAGAATTTATGTCTTAGAACAAACAATGTGGGCCAACCCTTATCAGTTAAACAGTCAACAGGACTTTTTAAAAAGTGCTATGATGTAAAATGACTTATGTGAACACTTCTGTTATAAAACTAATTGAATTTTTAGTATGGTGATAAACATGGGTGCTAGGAGAGAGGGGCATGGCCAAATGATGCACCTAATTCAGGACATCAACTTATGGGATATATATTTTCAATTTTCATCCTCCAAAATGAATTTTAAAAAATATATTTCTTTTTAATTCTTTTGTTTCTGAAGTTGGGTGGGGAAGGCTTGCCTTGTTGCTGTCCAGACATCAAAATTGGGGTACATGTACTTCTCTGTTGCTTTGCTTGTTCCTTGGGGTAATTTATTAAATATATGATTGGTTGCCCATTTTCTCTAATTTCGAATTTTAAAAATATTAGAAGGAAAATGTTTATATAGGCAAATATGCTTTTTCTCCCCTTGTTCTCTTTTATTTATTTATTATTATTTTAAACAGATCAATCAACTCAGCCATGAAAAGCGCAACACAAAGAATGGAAAAGCAAATATCACGTCCCATCTTTAATAAAAATTCACTTTTTGTCTGGGAATTATACTCTATTATTGCCGGGGGCTTTCCGGGGAAATTATACACGAAAGATATTCCATGGGCCTACTTTTATTTATCCTTGGATTTTTCCATTGTCAAAAAAAAAAAAAACTCCAAAAAAAATTAGTTTTTTGTAATCTTCATATGCAGTGTCCTATAATTTTTTGCCAAAAAAAAAAAAAAAAAAAGCATCATCACCTAGAGTTTCGAACGGTAAATATTTTCGTGGGACTCAATAACATAATTATGTAAATATGTCAATATAAATACTTTAGAAGCCTTTACCAACAAAACTAAAAATTAACATAATTAATTTGACCCCACCTATTCTGAATGCATACTTTATTGATGCGGTTTTATTCTTTGTCACCGTATCTAATTTATCACTTAAGCATATAAAAAGGTATTTTTCTGGAGGGGGTCAAAAAGCATATAACAAGCGGAAGTGATACAATTATTTTATATAGTTTTTGCCGGTCATCTTGTGCATATACATACATACACACACACATATGTATATATATATAGACAATTACATGTTCACACGGGCAAAACAAGCTCTCCAAATTCCAAAGCCTCTTCTCTCTCTCTCTCTCTCTCTCTCTCTCTCTCTCTCTCTCTCTCTACTGTGTTAGAAAAACTCGAAAAGCTCAAGTACTTGCTTGCACGCAGGCCCACACGCTGCTTCGTCACAAGCCTCAGAAAAATCTCTCTCTCTCTCTCTCTCTCTCTCTGTCTCTCTCTATCTCTCTCTACAGTGATCCGGGAGCAGAGCAATGCTTTGAAGACGACGATGGCGAGAGAGCGAGGCTTGAGCTGGGGCGGTCATCAATGGCCGCCAATCGGAGCTCCTCTCTACCACCACCACCACCACCACCGTCACGACCCGCCGCCGGGCCACGGCGGCGGCGGCGGCGGGAGGCAGTTCGAGTACGACTCCGTCAACGCGGTGTCCTTCGGCTTCGTGGCCACCGCCGTCCTCATCTCCATGTTCCTGGTCATGGCCATCTTCGAGAAGTTCCTCCGCCCCTCCCCCTCGCCCGGCGGCGCTCGGCGGCGCTCGGATCTCGCGCCCCGGGGCGTCGCCGGGAAACTCGGCCACCCTTCCCCGAAAGTAAGTCCCTTTTGCTCGGCTTAGCCAAAAAGATATCACGCGTCTCTCGTGTACTTTAAGGTTAAAAAAAAACGGTTTTTGCTTCGTCTTTCATGTGATTTTTCACTTTGTTGAGCATTTCATCGGACGATTGCTTTTCTCAAATTTTGCATGAGATCTTTATGTGGTTTTATAAAAAAATCCCTTCCTGAAAATTATGTCGAGCTCAGTGCAATGCCATTCGACGTGGATATAAAATCGAATTTAGAGATTGTTTGAGAGTGTCAATGCATCATTGAAATCATTACAACTCGGTAAAAAAGATTTTTAAAAAATCCCATCTTTAAAGTGAAAATTGTGACTGTGATAATTAGAATGTGGGGAGTTCTTGTAGTGAGAGCTTCCTTTTCTTTTCTTTTTTGTAATTTTTTAAAATTTTCTTTTTGGGGACCATTTTAAAGGTTGTGTAGCTTTCTTTTATAACCTTTTCATTGGGCACGTCTGGTTCTTTCGCCTTTGAATGCTTCTCCGACTTTCAACGAGAGAAAAAGGTGGAATTATTCATAATTTGGATGATGTTTCTGCCTTCTTTTGACGCCTAATATTTTCGGTTTTTGACCAATTTTGGGGTTAGAGTGATGATTGTGATTCTGACACAGAGGCTCTGGTGCTGGTGCCTACCCTTTGGCCTATATCTCACGCTTTTGCTTTCTTTCATCATCTCTCCTGTGCTCGCGATTTTAGTTTTGAGAAAATAAATTTAGGGTTTCTTTCTTTGGAGAGAGAGAGAGAGAGAGAGAGAGAGAGAGAGGAATTTCCCTTTTTTTCTCTCTCTCTCTTCTCTCTCTCCTAGCATAATTCTATTTTCTTTTTGGCAATTCTTCACCCTCCATGTTCAATTCTCATTATTTGTGGAAAATTTTGTGTGCTAAGAAGTATTGGCTGACTATATACAAGATTGATATACAAGATTAATTTATATTGTCATGTTACAAATGAGTAATTTTGTAATTGGATGTTATGCAAGAATCGGACGAGAATATGCCACAAAACTCGTATAATAGCCTTTTGTGTTGTAGCATTATTCTAGATAATAAAGAGCCTACTCCATTGTGGATTCTATATCCTCCACCTACTAATTAGATACCATGTGTCTTTCTTTCATGTACTTACACTCTAGTTTCTGCTACTTCCTGCAACACTCAAATCCATGAAGGGTCATGCAAGAATCCACTGTTCGGTCGTCCGTCAGCCGATCAGCTTATTCAATCCATGTAGCGCCGACTTCGTTTCTTTAGATGCCAGGAAATCGCGACAGTTTCTTAGGAAAGTAATCCTGCGACCTGATGCATTGATCTCAGCCGCTAAATGCCTTCACAGCGAATTTTTGAATGAGTTGTGGATTAAGTAAATAGGTCGAACTTTGGTGATTCATCGACCAATCTTGACAATTCCATATTTGAAAGCTTGGTTGAAGAGTATGTCAAGCGAAGGCATACAAATTTTATCCAGCTAAGCACCCATAGAAATCTGACTTCTGTGACACGCCTTCTCAATTTTGGTTGCAAAAAGGTCAAAATTTGTCGATCAATTTCAGTTTCCTGTACACTGGTCCCCTTGATTAAACAAGTCGGATTTGATTGAAAAAGAACAAGAGAAGATGCATCATCAATAGCACTACCATGTGATTGTTATTTATGGGGCTTTGCTGATTCTTATCTGTTCTGCTTGCTGCCATTCGCTTAATTTTATTTGGTTTTGCTTCTCAACATCTTCAATGACCTGCGCTACAGTGGTTCGTCTGTCTGGATGAGATCTTGTTTCCTTTAATCTTGCAATCGAAATGATGTCATGTTGCAAGATTGCGTGTCAAAAGTTTATGTTTTACCATGTGCATTCTGGACTGTGTTCCGATGGCCTGAAGATTTTGGTACCATCGGTCCAACAGTATTAATGCATAGCTGCAATATGACGACAGTGAAGTGATATCGGTAATACGAGCGAACAGCTGCGATTTTGCAAAACAGGCTAACATGATTGCGATTTTTGTGGATGCAGATGACTGTGTATGATGATGGAGTTTCAGTGATCATGCCCGGGGACGACATTCCGTCATACATCGCCCATCCAGCTCCGGTGCCTTGTCCCCGGGAGAACATTTCGTGGCCTCCTCACCGACCCGACACCCCAGCTTGATCGCCTCGCGAAATTCATGCTCGATCACCAAACGATCGGCCCACTTTCAGTACCTACCACGGCAACGAGCTGTGAGGATATTGGGGCTTTGATGTCATTCTTGAGTGAAGGATGAGAGGTTTTTTTCGGGGTCTTCTCTTTTAGTGATGAGCTCCCTGATTTCTTGTACAGATCATCATAGAGTTTGCAAACGAAGTACTGCTTTGGGCTTCATTTTTAGCTCTCTTCTAGTGAGCCATTCTTCTTTTGATCTTTAGTCTTGAAAACTTTACTTTTCCAAAAAAAAGAAATTGCAATTTCGGGTTCTGGGCATTTTTCTGTTTTCCCTTTTTTATTGGCTAATGGTGAAAAAACAAAAAAGCATGAAGAAATTACTAATTATGCCCCCCAAAAAGTAATGATATGGCGAGTGCTTGAATTTTTGCCCCTGTTACAATCAAGTATCTAAATTGTTTTTGATTATAGTCAAGTTATCTCGATTTTTCGAATCTGTGTCGATATCAGAACTTTGTTAAATCTTGCCATGTCATATGATTTACTTATGTCACTCGCTTGCTCAGTGAAAACCTATGTCATCTCCATTAAGGTGTTGCGAGATGAGAGGAGATAGTATCATTTGGATCACTTTAACCCCTCCATGTCTTTATTGATGTGACATTATCTTGAGAGATTATAATGGTGTCGATATTCATGTTTTCATTTTTCTTCCGCTGTGATTTTAATACATGCCTCACATTGACTCATATTTGAAAAGTCGAGACACTTGATTGAAAATCGAAATTAAGTACTCAGATTACAAAATTGACATAAATTCAAGTGCTTGCGGTGCTATTATTGAAAAAATAAGACCAATGACGAAATGGATGAGTTGCCAATTTCTAAGGCTTCAGGTTCATCTTAGTTCTGAGGTTTCCAAAAAAATAAAATAAACGAATAAGCAAATAGATGGATTAGGTAATGATATAATATTGGGGCTGGAAAGCCGAAGCGCATTAGGATTTAAAGCCAGACCCATAAAGAGAGGCATGGCCCAGGCCCATACCATATTCTATGCTCAGCTCAATTTCTAAAATGACTATGAGTTTAGACTTCAGTACGTGGGCGGCTCCAAAATGGCTGCATACACACCTTATGAAACTTAAATGACAAACGAATTGTGGGCCCCACTCTCCTCCCGGCTGCTCATGGGCACCTCTTGTAACGACTTGGTCCGATGAGGGTAGGAAGTGGTCATCAGGGCCAAAGGGCTTAAATAAGGAATTGCTCCTAATGGGCTTCTCAACTAATGAAAATGGTAGAAATGAACCGAATGATGCATCAAACAGAGAGAAAATATGTCTGGGATATGTATGTGAAAACTAAAAAGAAGAGAGCATGCCTAGGATATATATGTAAAATTAACCTGCAAATGCGTCTTATGATGTGACGACAAACTTTATTTTGAAACTCTAATACTAAGTGCACTAAGATTAGAGCATTACTAGAATGGGTGATATCTTGGAAAAAAAACCGTCTACTTATATGCTAAATGACATAACTGTGAGGTTTGGTTGGAATAAGTACTTTGAGCAAATTCATTCATAGCAACGCTGAAATTTTGTATTTTTCTTTTCCTTTTGTAGATTTACTCACTATTTATATAAGCTTTGCCCAAAGGGCCTTAACGGTGGAATGTTAATCTGTTCAGAAAGCAAGGATAACAGATCGAATCGGTCACCTTTAGAAGCAAAGAATGGAAGTTGCGTGACGTTAGTTAGACTGAACAAAATGAACATTGCATGGATGGTAATCGGAGGCAACCGTGCAAAGTTTGCAAAGCAAAGATGATATCGACGGATTTATTCTTGCGGGTGCTTCCTCGAAGGTACACTTCGCCAAATCATTTCGCCCAAAAGCTTGAAAGTCACATGTTTTTTACACACAAAAAAGAACACCGACAATTAGCTCGAGGCTGCTCATCTGTGCATGAGTTGACATGTGATGTAGGATACGTATGATAACTTGCCAATTGCTCTATTCTTTTGTTCCTTAGAACACCCAAAAAAAAAAAAAAAAAAAAAAAATTCCATTTGATAATGTCAAGAAAACTGCTGCTTGATGAATACATGCGGTTTATGTGAAAAAGAGCCAATAAGGGGCGATCAGAATACATTCACACTGGAGGAAGTGCATCGAAGTTATGAGCTGATTCTACAAAAGTCGATTTTTCTCAATTGTCTAATGTTCCTTTTACCGGGTCTTAGAAATATGTAATTTGTTGATTTTCCATATTCCTACTTCTCATAGTTAAGTGATTAGAAGATAAATGGTACCATAGTTATTTATATCAACAGTGTTCTTGAGACTCCCAAAGTATTGGCTAAAAGTTTACAATACGAGACATACATGGTGATGAATTTTTTTCTTCACAATTTCTCGTCAAATAATGACTTGGTCTCATAAATGGATTGAATGAATTTTATCACAAGATTTTTATATTGATCGCAAAACACGCCAGTGTGTCTTGAATGTAAAGTCAGTCATATAGCATGTATAATACTTACAAGTAAACCAGTCAAAATGAATTATAAATCTATTTATTAACCCATACTAAATTAATTGAGCTTTGTATTGTTTGGCTATATTTAGTAAATAAATCATAAATTATTAAAATGATAAAACCTAAAATAACATGGGTGTTAAATGAACTCACAACTTATTTAAATCCAACCAATCCTATGACTCTCTTTTCACTCTTTATTTCTCTCATTTAATCTCGAGCTCACGTTCACCTTAGTTCAATCTAAGTAAAAGTTTTTCAAAGTTGTTTTAAAATATGCAAATATTTTAGTAAATGAATTAGTTTGAGTATAAATTAAATATGAGTTGGATCGAATGCCATTCATTAATTTTAATTATAAAAAAAAAGATTAATTTGAGTTTCAACCATTTTCAACCCCACCTATAACTTCGGCGGGCACTCCCACGGCGATCACGAAATAACATGAAACCCAAGTAAAAAATTAATATCCGTCCACACATTCTGCATCTTAGTACGTGCTCGGCACGTGATTCGGGACAGCTTCAATTTCTTTCTGAACGTTGCAGGTATTAATAATAAATGCTGGCGCAGGGAAAATGATGGAAATTGTACAAATCTTCGGACGATACAACAAATGGGAAGACGTCCGGATGCCATGAAATTGTTCTTTTTCCCTGCCCTGCCCAAGTCTGATCCCAACATCATGGGTTCTGGATCACCAAAAACATCACGTGAGTCGGGGAGGACGAGAGCGAATATGGGGGAAAGAAGAGTCCAAGTCTAACCGAAACTGCCAGTTTTGGGTTTTGTCTTCACAGTAAATAGCTCAACAGCTAAATAAAATTTAAGCCCATTATTTTATTTGTTTGTTTATTTTATTTATTTTATTTTTTGGGGGTTTATTTCTTCTTCTTTTTTCTTGGCAATTAATAAGGAAAATGTCCATTTCTTCCGTTGAGTTTGTTCCTATGCTCCCAACGGCTCCATAACGGTGTCTTTGTCCCCCCCCTCTCTTCTCCCATTTGTCGTGGAAATTCCATTCAAGTTTGTGAAACGGCATGATGGATAGCGAAGGGTATTGAGAAAAAAAGAAAAGAAATCTAAGTAATAGGAGCCTGATGTGGTTTTTGGTTTATGGATTGTGAGATTTTAAACTGGAATGGTGCGAAATTATTCATTTGCTTGCTTAACTTAGTTTTAATTGAATTTAAAGTGTTTTATCTCGAACAACCAATGACGGAAAAGACCCAAATCATTGGTTGTTCGAGATTCTATAATGTCATTAATTTTCATTATGCACAAATCTCCAAACAAAACCTCATATTGAAGAGATTAAATTGTCTCTCCTTTAAAACTTTTATTACCAATTTAGTTGGGGTTAAGGGGGATCTGATTTTTATTTGGTTTTGAGTGGACATGAAAGATATAGAATTTGAAAGACGGATATTCGTAGAAAGGTTATGATACTTACATGAACGGCACCACCCATTTCCTGCTCGAGTAAGTAAATAGATATAGTATGAGAGAATGGGATAAGGAAAAAAGAAAAAGAAAAAGAGAGAGATAATGAAACTATTTGCACCGTCCTTAAGTAAATGTCATCAGATGTTATATATAGATATCGTCAGAAAAAGAATGAAGTGACAAGGTTTTGACACTTGATATGTGACCTTTACTTCTACCTTTTAGTATCTTGACAGATGGCAGCAGGATATATAACGCAAGAGTAATGTCGCAACCTATTTCAAGGCTTTAACAGGGGACATTGCAAAGATTAAAAACTCGGGGAGCAGCTTGCAACAAAATGCCAAAATGAATAAAGTGGTCTTGCAAAACTTTTGTATGTATTCGGCATTTTCAAAAGTAGTAATATGTAAGTGGTCATCGAATGGAAATTAGAGGTATGTTTTTGGTACTTTTCCATGTTTTCAAAATTGAGCTAAAATTTTGATTCGACGGGTACATGTACCCTAAGCTTTGATGTGGGGGTGACTAGGTTAAATAATTTGGAAAAATAGATGATAGAGTGGACCCAAATCTCATGGTAGGGTTGTACCTTGTGTTCTCAACACTGTATGACCCCGCTTTATTAATAATGTGGGAGAAATTGAATACTCGATGGAGCCATACCAAGATGGAAGCTTTAATTCACATCTATCATTGGATCCGATCCCATGTTATAATCTTTTAGCTTTAGATGAATGCACATGAAATTCCAAGTCAAGATCCAAAAATATCTTAATAACTTTGCACGATTGTTAATTCTTTTACCCTCTGTTGAACTTAGAAAACTCGGAATACTAATCAGCGATCTTTTCATCTCAAAGATGATTTGAATGAAAATTAAGGATACACCACCGAGTCAAAGAAAATTTTACGCAAATAACATTACCTACCATTGATTTGAGGATTATCAACTATACACCATCTCAAATAAAATAGCATATAAAGATGCTTGCATTGCGTAATCTCTTTTCTTACATTGATGGTGTATGCTTTGACCGAAGTTACATAACTATCCCTTTCTAATGTGATCGCTTTTATTTTGGGGGGCCTAGAACTTTCGTTACAAATGCTTAAACATGATCATTCGTGAAAGACTCAAGCTGCTTTGTCTGGTGGCCTACAACAATGAAGAACACAGCAAAGTAGGATCCAAATAGAGAAGGACAAAAGGGAAAAGTGGACAGCATGAGTTGAAATGAATCCAAGGCTTCTTCGGAAGACATTTTCTCTTTCCTTTTGAATTATATTAAATATACAAAAGGATAAATATATTGAATATTCTAAAATTTGTGAAGAAAATATAATGGATAACTAAAACTTATAAAAAATGCAATTAAATTCTAAAACTTGTTAAGTTGGTGTAATTAAATCCTTCTATTAACTCCATCAAACTTGACAAACGGAAAATATTAATAAGTTTTAAAACTTGATTGAACTAATTCAATAAATAGTTTTATGACAAGTTTTAAGAATTGATTGTCATTTTAAAAATTTTAACACTCAATCGCACTTTCATGATAAGGTTTTAGAACTTTCAATATATTTATTCCATATATTGATGAGTCCTCCAAAATGTTTACTAAATAGACAAATAAAACAAAAATTATATTGCTCTATTTCTCTCACCCAACAACAATTTTATTCTAAACATAAAAATATCATATATGGACCCAATCTAAATGCACAAAATTTATCAAATTACGCTTTAAATCTATTGTACGTATGTCGATTAAGTCCTAAATACTTCAAATTTGTCAATTTAGTCTTCAACATTCTCGTGAAATTCCAATATATTCTTTTCGGCCAATCTTCACCAAAAACTGTTGATACGACAAAGTGTCATATAGGACAATCGGCGAAACTAAACTATCACGTCAGTGATTGGCAAAAATTGATAAGAGAAATTACATTTAAATTTCCCATAAAAATTTAGGATTAAATTGATAAAATTGAAAAATTTAATACTGAATTGACATACATACAATCGGTTTAGGATTGATTGGGTAATTTTTCCATATAAATAGCGATTAATTAGGGGCCAACCTAGTCCTCTGGGATTAGATGGAGGAGGGACAAACATTCAAAATTCATCCGGATCATGCGTGAAAAATATTATTGTACCAAGTCGAATCCCTCCCAACGCATCATTTCGGACTTAAAACGGATGCGGGACGGATGCTGCATTCATGGGGGAGTTTCGCCGCCGCAATCGGTACGAGCTAAGTAAGGACGCCGTGGTTTTCAAATCCTATGTTTAGACTTTTCAGTTAATGGTGCCCCTTTAGTGCGCTAGCAATGGAAATTACTATCTTTCGGCCAAAAAAAAAAAAGGTAAGGACGACGTGGGTTTCCTCTGCGGTCACTTGACAAAATTCACTCAGCCTACCTACGGCAAGGCCCCGTCGGGCAATGAATGCCGATGACCATTGTGTGAACATAGGATACGACAGAATTGCTGTTTCGATACGACTCACAGGTTGTGAATCAATGCATTAACCAGCCTAACCGATCTGTCACCAACCAACATAAATAACCCTTTCTTTTCCCATCTCCTCACATGCACATATTCTTCAATTCTCATTCACACCCCTAGTCCAACTACACTTTTTCTTGTCCTTATTTGCAAAAAGAGGAGGTAAATCCTGCTCCCAAACTTCCCCAAGTAAATCATATTGCTCACGGAAAAGTGACTTGCGTGATTCCTGCATGCAAAGTGACAATGCACCGAATTGAAATTGAGTGGAAAAGGACAATAAAAAAAAACAAAATTAAGGTCAATTTGATTGCGTTACGATCTTCCCATACCCACAAATTGACCTCTCGGAGTTGACTTACCTATTCACATATTCTAAAGCACCAAAAAAAAAAAATTTGCCCAAGAAAAGGATAAAAAAAAATTACAAAAGTGGGGGGAAATTGCAAAGTAGGAAAGAGGAGCTGCGTGCACCCGTAAATATTTTTTTGGCCGTCTTTGCAATTTTCATAGAAATATGAAGCACTCCAAAGAAACGAGCGGGTTGTCCAGGGACTCGTTGCCGCTACTCATCCTCTTGCCACCGCCGCGCGCCTCCCGGTTCCTGCCCTCGGCCGGAGCCGGCCTGACCCGCCCCGGAGACGGGTTCGTCCTCCGCGCGGACTGGGTCCGGCCCACCGCCGGCCCGGCCGAGCCGACTCCCCGGCTCTCCCCGCGGCTCGCCGCTGGCGACATCGACCTCCTCCCGGACCTCTCCCCCGGGTCCGCCTTCCGCCGCGGGCCGGCGTCGCCCGGAAGGAACCCGAACCCGCGTCCCTGCCTTGGACCATCCTCAGCGACCCGCCCGCGTTGGCGCGACCCGGAGACCGGTCCGACCGCCGGGCGGGCGAGCCGCCCGGCACCCGGGATCTGCTCCCGTGATCGTTCCGGCCCCCGACGTCGCCGCCAGGCAGGGACCGGGACTTGGCCGCCGGCGGGCCCCGGAGCTTCGCCGGGGACCTGTTGCCGGCCCTCTGCTTGGCGCGGCCGCCGCCCCCGCCGCCGCCGCCGTCGTCGGTGAGGTTGGTGGCGGTGGACATGGTCTCGCTCAGGCTGCAGACCTCCGAGACCTCCTCGGAGAGCTCGTCGGCGGCGAAGCTCTTCTGGTGCCGCCGCGCCAGCGCCGGGAAGTCGGGCTTGGGCTTCGGGCAAGTGGGTGTCTCGGAGAGTACTTCCTTGACGGTCTCCTCGTCCACGGAAGGAGGAGGAGGCGGGGCTCTGCTGTCGGCCGAGTTCACTTGGGCTCTCTTCTTGTGGTCCGAGGAAGATGGAGCATCATGGGTGCTCACGCAGCAACCCATTTCCGGGACTCTTCTTCTTGTCTCAGCGTGAGCTTGAGAGCTTGGGAAGGTGAAAGTTGAGGATGGAATGGTTGAGGTTGAAGGTGATGCGAGAGGGAAGAAGAAGGAAGGAAGGAAGGAAGGAAGGAAGGAACGAGGAGGGGGAGGGAGCGAGTGGTGTTGGGGATCGGTTAAGTTGAAGGTCAATGCAATGGATTTAATGTTGTTCTTTATATGTCGCTCCCCCCATGTGTTTTCACAGTTCATGAGCATGGGATGTCATGGGAGAGTGAGGCTCTGCTTGTTGGATTATATTATGGGGAAATTAAATAAATGGGTATTGAGGAAATGAGTGTTAAATGGGGTTGGACCGGTTAAGGTCAATGGATGGATTTTGTCTCTATCCGTACTCTCTCTCCCCCTCCTCCCTCCCTCCCTCCCTCCCAATTTATGATAAAGAGGAGCCTGTGCTTTAGGGTTTTCTTCTTCTTCTTTTATGGCTACGATTGATTTTTTTTTTTATGTAACTATCGATTCTAATGTCGATCTCGATTCTACCTCACCGTGGTTATACATACAAGTAAATTTAGTGAAATGTTGCAAGTTGGAATGGTGTGATAGGTCTAATGTTGATGGACGAACCCAAATATGTTTTTTTATTTTTATTTTGTTGTCAAGTAGATCATAATCACTTGTTTTTCTTCTTTAATCTTTTCTTTTCCCTAAGATTGTTCTGAAAAAAAAAATAAGGATACTGGTGTGGCGAATATGATGTTTCAAGAGTTTTTTTGGGGAAGGGATGCCTGGAAAATTTTACATTTGAGGCATTGAGCTTTGATATCGTTTAAATCTCATTTGTTTGAAATCCTCGTCTTGTTGATGCTACTGGGACACCTCATTAGCCAACCACATCAACAATTAATGTAGCATTAACAAACGAATTATAGAGATGATTTAGACTTTGATATTTCGAGAGAAATGGACCACCTCTTAGTTTCCTAACCCTTTACTATTGAATTTGGACCTTAAAGTCTCATATTCTAATCCATAGGTTTCACAAAGTGGCAAGTGGATGACATACTTAAAAGCATACCATCCAACCGAGTTAACAACAAAGTTCTTAATGATAAAAAGCCATTCTAGGGGAGGAAGAAAAATGACTTAGAAAGCCATGAGAGATATTACAATACGGGTTTATCTATGGAAGGCTAATCTGCCTCTTCAATACACAATACATTGCCTTATATAGGCATGAGCTGCATCGAACATCACGAGGCATCTAGAGGACAAGTCCTTCTAATGATGCTATAGATGATAGTCACAGAGTACAAAACATGCTTAAAGCACTACAAACAAAGCACAATCCATGCCAAGCCTGCTAAAGCACGGGGTAAAGCACAAAGCATACAAAGCACACTCCACACCTAGTACAAGCCTTCTAAAGCACGTCGTGAAGCATAAAGCATATAAAGCACACTCCATATCTTGTACACTAGCAAAGCACTCTATCATATCTTATTACTGAATCCCTCTTCAGTGTTGTATGCCGAGTTGTCCTAGCTCTCTTTGTCTTTTGCTTTGCGAGAAGGCGCAAATAAGGTTGTCAATCTCCCATTGTGACAAAAGTTGATTAGTAACAAGGTCATGAGGGATTCCTAATGAAGATGTATCATCTGTTCTTCTTTTCTTAAAGGGAGAGGATTGGTTTGCTTAGGGTTATGGTCAGTGGGACCAATCTTCAAAGTGGTGGAAGCCAACTATCAATCGGTGGATTTGGATTCAAATGAGTGTGGGTTTTCGACTGGTGGCCCTTCCCATGGATCTTGGGTTGGAGCTGAGATCTTGTCCATGGTATTCTCTTAAGGCCTGATGAATTTGGTGGATTTCTTCAGGAAATTCTGGATTAGTGTGTTGCTAGATTGTGTTTCCTTCTCACCACATCTCTAAAGGAATCACCTTGTTGTGTTGGCATAAAATTCTTTGAAGTTCCTTGTATTCATGTGGAATTTGTCTAATTTTTGCTAGGAGGGTTTTGAAAATATCATTCATTCCTAGTTGAGACTTGAAAGTAGAGACACCAACCTTTGCCGGAGTCTAGTAGAGATCTCCACTTGGCCTAAGAAACATCTAGGACTTGTGAAAGATGATTAAGGTGTGAAGTTCCGGATTTGGCAAGAAAACTTTCAATTGTTCTTTGAAAACTAATCTCCAGATTCCTAAAGGATTAAACCATGACTAGAGTTCTCCCAAATGTGCAAAATCTAATTGTCTTTGGATAATCTGGCTAATGAGGTGAAGCATTTGAACTATAGGAAATTCAATAGCTATTATATGCAAATTAAGCAGATACCAAAGGAGCCATTTAAGGTCTTTAGGAAAATGGGTCTATGAGTGAGATGGTCAAAGGATATATGAATGGATATTTAGGATATAATCCAAGGGTCTCAAACATAATCCACCATATCTACTAAGATTCTTAGATGATAAACCCATAGTAGATCAATCAACCTTTTGAAGACAACATTGTCTTGAATGAGTCCTAGGATTTTCGGAGAATATTTCCTACTTGGCCACTTTGGCACCATTGGTTGAGCTCGAATTTGGCCACTGGCTGTTGTACTTGCAAACATGTTGATGGAACTCATTGGGGCTTGATCTGGCCTGGATAGAAAATCTGCTAGCATATTCTTTTTTTTTTCGCAATGTGTTTGGTTTCAAATGAGTATTAAAAAAAAACCATTCTGCCCATCTCAAAAGCTATAGGTGCAGCTTGCTTGAATTTCAACATTTGGGGAAAGGAAGATATGTTCTATTCGACAAGAAAATGGTGACCTATGAGATAGAATTTGAATTTTATAATTCCATACTTAACAACCAAGATTTCTTTGAATATAGAATGGTAATGAATTTGTGTTTGAGAGAATCTTCCTCATTTGTGTCCATAAATACTCCTCTTACCATCAAGTTGTTCTTAAAAAAGAATAGCTGTCCAATATTTGTCACTAGCATCAGTTTGGACAATTCTTTTTCTTTTAGAGGGAATTAGAAGATGAGGTAAAGATTGCAGTTTTTGCTTGAGTGGTTGGATTGCCTTAATTTGTGAAAGTCCCTAAGGAGGTGGGTCTTTCTTCAGCATTATTTGCAATGGATGAATATACCTGGTAATCTTAGGAACAAAATCCTTTAAGTAGTTAGCGATTCCGAGGAGTTGTTGGATTTTTTTGTGGGAGAGATTTTGATCTTGGAACTAAGTAGTTCTTTTGCAATATGATTACTTGGTTGGAATGTGCCATCCTTGAGCTGCATGCCCAGAAACTCAATTTCCGTTTGGGCAATCTTTATCTTTTTCTATGATAACACAATGCCATGCGGCTTGACAATATGAGCAAAGCAACTTACAATGAGATTCTTCGTCTTTGTTGTAAAGCAATATGTTGTCAATGTGGATCTGCGCCTCGCACTAATTGGATGGAATATTTTACACATGGCCTTTTGGAACAATGAGGGTGCTGTCTTGAGTCCAAAAGGAAGGACCTTCTACTAGAAGTGTTGGTTTGGTATGCATACTGGAAGTGTTGGTTTGGTATGTAGAATGTCATCTTTTGTTTGTCTTCAGGGTGAATTCCAAGTTGCCAGAAACCTACCTTCAGGTCGAACCTGGAGTAAACTTTTGCATTTGACAGACTAGAGGATAAAGTTTTCCTGTTGGGTAAGGGAAACTTATCATCCTGGAGGAACATAATAAGAATTTGGTAATTCATGATTGATGGTTTTTTTCTCCTGACTTACTTGACATGTTTTTCCACACAAAATGCTTCACATGCCCACTGTGAGTTTGTGGGCTCATTAAGTCCTTATTGCATGAGATCTTTGCATTCTTTCCGGGCTAATTGGAGGTTTGATGGATTCATTCATGTGTGGCTTGCTTTGGTTGGGTTGACATCCTCATTCTTCTTGAAGGGCAATTTGATGAAAAACACTGAATTTTTCTACAAAGGATTGGAACATTTGGTAAGAAGCTTTGAGTGGTTTTTGGCGCATGACTCTAGAAAGGTTTGGAGGATTGGAATAAGAGTTTCATGTTGGATTAAATAAAGTCTCTTAGTCTCTACATATTCTCATAACTATGTTTAAAACTTAAGCTTGTTAGGCATAATCCTTAGATCCGGGATCTGAGTTAAGATTTCCCTACCAATGATGATGTCTTGATCTAGGAATGGGGATTTGATAATTTGGGTAGTAATGGTGCAATGAGGAAAGAATTGGATTTTGATGGGTTTACCTCTTATTTGGGTGGAAAAAGTGTTTCCAGATGCAGAAGTAAAATACCATGTATGAGGTTCCCAATATTCTTCAGGAAGAAGTTTTGGATCAAGGATAGAGGAGTCTACACCATTATCTATGAGTGTGATGAGGGGAATGGGTTTAGAGGATTGGGATTGAAGGAGCTGGATAGAAAACATATGGCTTGAAAGAAGTAGGTTTTTCTTTAGTGACCTAGATGGATGAGAATTGGTCATGGCTTGCTAGAGGGGATGATGGTTCATCAAAAAAGAACATGCCCTCGTGGGTAGAATCCTCTCCTTCATGTTAATTATCTTTTGAGAAAATTTTTGTGGCACAAATAGTCTTATTGGAAGGTTCATCTTCAAGAGAAAAGATTGACTTAAGATCATCTTATGCTAGAGAGATACCAATTTTCTTGTGGATCACATCCACAAGATTCATACTTCTTTTGTGGGCTTATGGACAATTTGTTACAAAATATGCACAAGGGGAGATTTAAAAAAAAAAAAAGAGAGAGTATGAAATAGGACCGTTTCCTCAAAAGAAGGTTCAGAGTATCTCTAATAAGGTCTTAAAGTAGCCAACCCAATCTTAAATAAGGCTTCGAACTCATCAGTTAGCAAAATCTTCTCCATTTGGAGAGCCTATGCATCTCTCATGCATGATGCACATAAAAAAACACAAGTTTGTCAATGAGGTTCGGCGGTGCTCTAACCTAAATCTCTCTATTTCTTTATATTTTTTATTTTTCACATTCGGGTGTAACTCCACATTATCACCAAATCAAAACAGAAAATTTGGTTGATTCTAATTAAAGTGCATCATTTATAAATAATCAAGATTTAATGCAATATGCACTAATGTTCAACCAATACCAATATCATCTTATCATAAATCTCCTTGTAATATTATGATCTAAACATCATTTGCAAGATTAAGAATTAAGGAAACTCATGCCTTGTCAATAAGACAGATTGACATTGGAAGAAAATGAAAAAGTTTCCTAAATTGGAGAACCTTTTAATGTGATTTCAACTATGGTGCAAAAGCTCATAATATTTGGTAACTTACTCAATTTCAAACAAGGTACATTAGACAATTCAACAATGACATTGACAACAACTTTATCTTCTTTTGCTTTATCTACAACAATGGCTCACATTGACTTGTATTCTCATACTTGCATAACTTCCACTTGTATAAGTCTTTGCGTCTCTAAAAGAAATCACATGTTTTTCAATCGATAGCACTTTTGACATTCACGGCTTTCAATTTGCTGAAGCACTCTAGTGCAGCAAGGCCATGATATATTTTCTCCATATTAATAACATTTTTAAGGGACAAAGACTCTAACATAAAAGCAATGAGTGGGAGGCCATTGGATGAATTGTTAATATACTTGATCAAGGGGCCATTGTGAATGTCGAGTTGCTTCAATTCTCAAGATCCTTTGGGTGCACAACTTGTGAATGTTATGTTTGAAATCTCTCAAACTGTGCAAATGCAAGTATTGAGCCTTTTATGTAGAGTATTCTGCATTCATTCTCTTCAAATAATGTTATTTTACACTTTTAGTTTGAACTCCATGGTCCCCAAACCTCATGTAAACATTTCCTAGTGTATCCAAAATCTAATCAGGTTCCCAAATAATATGTCATCATCCTCCAAGAGTATGGTGGAATCCCAGATTGATATTTCCAAAGTGGTTAGCTATGATATACTCTTTAACTCTACAAGTTTAGCATCATACAATTTTGACAATATTCCATTCTCCCATCCATCAATCAAAGCTTCCTTTCATATTTTAACTCTTCAAGTTGATTAAGCCTTTTAGTCTAGTCTAGATTGTCCAAAGCTTATGGCAGTTGCTTAGATTTAATGATCATAAATTTATTAGTTCCTCAATTTTTGTAATATTGTTTTGCGTGAGAGGCATTTTACATGCATCTTTTGTGCATCTGACATGAGATGTAGGGGTTTGACAATTGATGAAGATTTAGCCAACCGAGGAGCATGGTTTAAGATTAGGTTGGCCACTTTAAGGCTTTATTTGAGACAAGATCCATATTGAGTCATTTTTAAAGAAAACGGTCCCATTTCATGCCCTTATTTGAAAATTTCTCTATGGATACGAGATCTCTTTTGAGTAATTAGACACTTTCATAGGTAAGTAGGCAGTTGTTGGAAAAGAACACTTCCCAAAAAGAAAAGCAAATGAAACAACTAATAAACATATTTGAGCCAAATTAAAAGTACTAATAAGTGCCATGGATAACTTGTTAAATACCTTATTACTGAAAACATTTCATTTTCAATGCACCGTTAATATTGTGTTATGCATAATCAATGCATTAAACATAAAAATATTTCCATAATAGGCATGACTAATAAGTGTTCGGACCTTCTGTAAAGGGGATAATTGTTTAAAAAGTCCTAAATCTATAGTATGCTAGCCAATTCAGCTGTAAATCTATCAATTGTGTCAATTTAATCCTAAACATTTTAACGATTTGCCAATTTAGTCATTTCTGACAATTTTGGCCGGAAATCACTAATGTAGACACTAGCCAGTTTACATGACATGGCTGGTATTGACGTGGCTGGTATTGATGTGGATGACTTTTGTAATTTTCTAAATATTTTCTAAACTTGTTTTTTTTTCCCTTTTTACCCTTTTCTTTTCCTTAGTGGCTAGTCGCTGACTATTGGTATACATTGGCCTCACTAGATTGGGTAAGGGCGACCTTCCCCCAAGTGAGAATAGCCCTCACCGACCATCAGCTATGGCTGGCAATTGGTGAAAGGAAAAGGGAGGACAAAAAAGAAGAGAAACATTCAAATTAAAAAAAAAAAAAACTCAAAAAATCATTCATTTAAGTGTGGGGTATGCCATATAGATAACCAGCATTCACATCATCAATTTTCAATTAAAATTGGCTGGAACGACTAAATTGACATATCATCAAAATGTTTAGGATTAATTTGACATAATTGAAAAATTCAAAATTGAATTGGCTATCACCCAATAGTCTTATGACTTTTTGGACAATTTACCATCTATAATGGAATGGATTTTGTATCGAAATCCTATTAACTAATGTAAAGCGAATCTTCCTACATGAGAGAGTGAAGAAAGCAATGGCCAATTAGATATTTTACTAACAAAAGAGAAAGAAATTTACTATTAACTAGGGATATTACTATTCTTTCGAGGAATATTACGAATCATCAGACTCATAGAACTTACGGCTACCAAAGAAAAAAAACTTATTTCACACATGACGGGCAAATCGTTGTCGGGGAGGATGATTACGAATGTCAAACAAAAGTCACAATCGATTTAGGCTGGATGTGGTCCTATATGAGGACCCGATGTCAACAACACAATCGAGGAATATAGGGAGGGGACGCTCGCAATGCACTATGACAGACCACCAAGCCCTGTCAACAACGAAAAATACGAAAGCCAATGTAGGAAATTAATGTAGACGTAGACATATGTAAGAAGAAACGTGCAAAAAATCAGAAGGAATTAATGGGAATTATATTATATTCAAAGATATTTACACAAGTGAATATGAATTTTGGTTCAATATACAATATCGTCTCCGAACTTTGAATTTGTTTAATGTAATTCTTGAATTTTTAGTAAATATTCAATCTAGTCCTTATATTATTTGAAAATATCTAATGTCATCATTTCATTGACATAAGTTTCGGGGCAACATTGAATGTTTTCATATAGTTTAAAGATTAAATTGAACATGTACAAAAAGTTCAATAAAAAGTACAAGGATAACATTGCACATTGGATTAAAGTTCATAGACCATATTGAACAAATTAAAAGTTTATGAATGACATTGCACATTGGGACAAAATTTATGGACTATTTATGTCATTTTCCCGAAGATCAATCACATTACTCAACAAGATTATAACTTGAGAACCATTGCTTTATTGAATGAAGTACACTTTAGTCTATACACAAGGATCAAGGGCTACGCCTCTTCAGGAATAATTAGAGAAATTACATAAACAAGACATCATTAACTTCCAAGGAATTTGGGAACATCGGTTCATGGTGTTGCAGCATTAGGGAACATGTCCTCATTTGGCTCTCATCTAACTAATTACTTCGGCTGCTTAGAAGATAATTCATGATTAATAACTTAAAATATCAATGTGATGGGCTTTCTTTCTAGCCCCATTGAATTGTTTTTATTTTATTCTAGGTCAATGTTTTTCCTAGTCATGAGAAAATGAGGACGCCTATGTTGGGGATGCAACCCCTTCTTCTTGGTCACCATCATCACCGAGAACTCGGTTCAGAAACATCGCCAACCGGACCCCACCTTGAGCGACTCTTTTCATGACGATCGGCATCCTCGAGTCAAAGTAGTCATCTGTCATCATGCGACATTTCAAAACACGTCACATTTTAGTATATTGTTGATGTGGTTGATGTCGATAACACTAACTATTTGTGGGCAAAATCACATGCTTCGTGTCACCTAACTAACGGTGCAAACGACGACGCGGTTTATGAGATGTGATGTAGCTTAGTTAAGTAGATCAAACTCAGGCAAAATGATCTCTCCTCGAACACAATCTGCAGATGTTCAGCTTATGGTCAGGAACCCTATCGAGGCTATGAATTTTTACCTGCAAGAGTGACGCCGGGCTCAACGCCTTTGTAACCATATTTGCATGCAATGGCTATGCTCTCAGCCGCATACTTGCTCGGACATGAGTCGAGGTCGTCGCAGTGGGTCCATGACGAAATATCATCTGACCAAGCCCCCTTATTTCACAACAGAAAGAGGCAACAACAATCAATTCCAGAAGTATTTCCATATACGACAAGACTTAAATCTACGTTGAATTCTTTCTTAAATAATCCTTAAGATGGTGCTATGAGATGGCTTTGAACTAGAGAGAAAGAGAGAGAGAGAGGGTACGTCAGTGTAGTTGGCCTCGATGTCTTGAAGGAGGAGGGTCATGTCCTTCTCGTAGTAATCTTTTTCTGCTGTCAAAATGATCTCCCTATCCCATACCTGATCATCCAAGAGATAAAACAAAGTGTCAAATAGCATCTACATTTGATATTGTAAGCTGGTCTGCTAGCTTTCGGGATACCGCACGTGCACATCACATGCATGCACGCACAAGGCAAAGGCTGGCGAAAGGATGAGTATCAAGCAACGCAAGGCTTTAGCTATCGTTAGCCTTTTAGTTCTGCATCTTTGGCTTAAACGCAACGCAAAACCTATTTTAAGCAAACACAGTGGAGTCCAAACAAACTGATGGTACAGCAACAAAGCGTAAGCGAATGAAATAGGTTTTCATTTTTCTTTTCGCCGAGTGAAAATGGGAAATTTGAAATCGAAGTTAACGCTTACATGATGAAGATTAGATTTGTGCCTGAACCAGCGCAGCTCGATAGAGTTCCCTCCTCTGTCGCTCGTGAACCCGATGTGCATCGGCTGGCAGAAAGCGTGATAAATAGTGAATATTATTTAGAAAAGATTGCTAATATCTTTTTAACCTATAAAGATCATAAATCAAAAAGGCAATAACTTTTAAAGTAGGCTGGATTACCTGATGAAGATCTCCCATGAAGTGTGACAAGAACAACAAGGCTTCTGTCATATTATCTGTAATGCTAAGAAACTCACATTAGGACATCATGTTCAGAAGCTAAAATAAATTGAACAAAGAGTATTTCTTGAAAAAAAAAAAATTAGAAGTTTTAAATTACATCTCCGATCTGCAGTTCCCTCTTTGTAATGCAAGAGCTGAGAAGTGAAGTTTGTGACGGCACCAGCAACACACATGTCCTCCTTGCCATGTGGATCGTGGCAATCCCCTAACGAAACCATGCGAAAATAATTTTCCATTAGCATCATGCATTTTTTCTATCCATGTATAAGCTCCAAGGCCATAGAAATTGAACTTAAAAGTGTCTTACTAGCATAGTCGAAGCTGCAAGCGTCGTCTGGGGTGTCGATGAAGTGGAGCGGGCTTGTCCACTGGTACTTGTGCCAGTGCCGGATTTGATCCGGCCATACGCAGAGCGACGAGAGGTCACCTTTGGCGTATGGCGGTAATAGATGCCGGACGACTTCATCCACCTCCGGCTTCAGTAGAGACTGCGAAAGAGAAAGCAACAGTTGACTTGCTAATTACGGGTACAGGTGACCCATCAAGCTTTTTGCAGTTGCAATTAGTGAAGATCTCCTCATCGAAAATCTCAGGGCATCTGATGTCGCACCTCTTGTTACAGATGATAACAGGCAGGATGAAGGATAGTGGAAATTTTAAATCTAAGAGATGAAATCGGCATGGCGGAAACAATTTGGAATGTTTATTTTCATTTGACAAATCGGCACTACAAATGGGTAGATTTTTAGGGCTTTTTTTGGAGTTCGATCGAATTTGAGCAGCTAATCGAAATCGTTGTTTTTTGTTCGTTCCTGGTGTGATCGTATTATAAATTGGCAGCTGATTACCCGATAAAAGTTCGAACAACCATATGGCAACTAGAGCTCTTAAGAGCCTGTCAAAGGCTAACAAGAGCTTAAAACATCGACTTAATGGGACATGGTCTTCTTTCAAATTCAACAAGCGAAGGTCGGCGCAAACCCTAGTCGGAAAAGTGCTATACTTATAGAAAACCCAGATAGCGAAAATGCCATGGATGACTTCAATTCGCCCACTTTCCGACCAGTTCGGTGAGGATTTTCCCCTGCGGAAATGGATAAACAGAAGGCCCGGAGCCACTTACTAAAAGCATTACCTGTGCAATTTGACATGTCATGATGTGCCCTTCTTTGCTCCAGCAATGGACCCCAGCCAACAACATGAAAACCATACACATTGGTGCCAACAACCCAAGAGAAGACATTTTCATCGTATCTCAAAACAACACAAGCTTCCTCTCAAACTGTTCTTCGCTATAACACAATGGTATGAATATCGGAAAGACGAAAATGATTGCGAGAAGAACAATAAGATTTATATACACAACTTTTGAGTACATTTCCATTGCTTGCACGAAAGCACATGTAACTGTTTTTTTTTGCTTGTCCCAAAAGTTTGACTAACATTGCATGGACAATAAGGCATATTCCGGGATAAGCATAGCATCAACATATAAAATACGAGCGAGAGGATTAGGTGGCCGGAGTGTGCAATTGTTTTTTGCCTTAAAAGGTTGAGAGAAGAAGAGAATAGCTAGTCAATTCGGTGATGAAGATCATTAATGTGGCCGAACTGAAGAATCTGGTCCCCACGCGCTTTGCTTAAAAAAAAAGTTGATGTACTCCAATCATCTTTCATTTATGTGCAGCTTGCTTCGGAGAAGCAAACACCCGGTTGAGGATTGATGCCAAGCGAACTCCTGCCTGAGCTATTCTCTTCTCTACAATGGGCAGCCTGGAGAGGAAGTAGTCATCTACATGGAAGAAGATTGATACACTATTAGTACGTAAAATGAAGAAAAATATGAAACAGAAATGAGGAAATTAAAGTTGTGATATGTCTAGTGCCACCCCAAGGGGTACTGGGTCAATCAACGTGATAGGATACTAGTAGGAAAAATAGAAAAAGAACAAGCTCAACAAATTAGAATGAGATATCCTCTTGAAGCAATGTTGAAGTGGATTTATTGTAAAACAATTGACATTTCTGCCTTCTCATCTCCATTACAATGCATGTTACAGCTTTTGACCTGTTTGATGCCATAGCTTTTACAGCACATAAAGAAGCAAGCAGATGTTCAAGACATTTCATACCTCTCAAACAGGAAATGCTATCTATCAATAAAATGGCATCACCAGAAGGTGATAAATGATGAAAATATTTATGTAATTATTCATTATTGAGAAAATCAATTTTCACCTACCAGAAAACCAATAGAAGGAAAAAAAGGAAAGACAAAACCTGTTAGAGTGCTTCCTGGTGTGGCATTCCTGTATGCGTATTTACATGCCAACTTGATGCTCTCAGAAGCGTAACTGCAAAAACAAAGATGGTGCTGATGCTTGTCCAAATGACAAGATAAAAAAGTTGACGTTTTATCCGATCAATGAGAAAACTGTATCTCACTTTGCTAGGTCAGCTTCACTCTGGGATACTCTTTGCAGGGTAAAAACTACACTCATATAATAGGTGGAGAATACATGCATGACTGGAAATGCTATAATACTCTCTGCAGTGACGCGTGACATGGTGTCCCAGTGAAACAATCAATTCAACTAAGATCAGCACACGAAAAAGAAAAAGAGAAGACTTACGGATCAGGACAAACTGTTTTGTTAGATGCACAATCTCCCCAAGATGGTACATCATTGGACCAGCCATCCTACATCATCAAAAGATATATAGAAAGGGTAAAGAAAAGACAGTTACACAGTTATAAAACAGTTGTTCATGCATGATTTTGCATGACGGGTCATGCTCTCACCAAATTCTAAATTAAGTTACCCCAATGGCAAGCAAACTATAGAAATTGTAAACTTGGATTATTTTAAAATATGCATCATTTAAAAATTAGGTACAAAATATTAGTTGGACAAATGAGAAAGTGCTAACAGCTACAAAGACAGATTGCTACCCCTCCACGCTATATAAGACTATCAAAGTGTCCTCAATATGATCAAAATCAGGCTTTTCTAGGGTGCAATGGCATAAAAAGGTCTATAACATGCTACCGTTATCAAACAAAGAAACAGAGAAAACTTCAGTTTACACAGCTACCATATTTTTATATGATCACACCCCTGGAAGCCATATTCTGCACTTTATTATTAGATAAGACTTATTCTATCAGTCGCATCCCGTGATACAACATCGTCTGCTTCCAAATGCACTTTGTGATTTACTTTTTACTTTCTAATCCCTAGAATAAAGAAACAAAATGGAGCTCAGTGTATCATAAGCCTAAAGAAAATGACAACATTCTTTACTTAAGCAAGACATGTTACTACAACACTGTAATTTTCACAAGAAAAGCAGAAGGTACTGAAAAATACAATAATCCCAGTTAAAATTGGAAAAGCATACCGTGATATTTCTCTGAATGGCTTGGATCATCTGAGAAAGATCAGACTGATAAAATGTTTTTAATGCAGAATCAATAATCATGGTGTCCCACACCTGAAATGACATCATTTAGCCAGATGTAAGGATTTTTGTTTAATTTTATGTCGTCACAACAACGAGATCTTCCCACTAGATGAGAGCAGTCGCTACTTGCAAATTTGCAAAGCTGACAAACAGGAAAATTACAAGGATGCATAGTCAAGAGCTGGGTAAATCTGAAAATGAACTTGAACTCGTCCCTTGAACATAAGGTCAGTCAGTTCTCATGACTCTCGATTACATTAGACAGATTGAAATCATTATCCTGCCTAAGAATAATCATTACATGAATAAGTCGCATACTTTCACTTAGTAGGTGTGCTCCATCATGCATAGATCAACTTAGTTTCCCACAAGCTTCATACTTCAGAAGACATGTTAAAAGATGAGGAGAGATCAACAACATAGAACATCCAAAGGCTTCAACGTTTACACTTCTTCAGATAAAATTTCCAAAGTAGTCAAATTGTAAGGCATTTTAGAAGTTTGATTTCTTCTATCTTAGAGGAAGGAATTGCTCCTTGTCTGCACACTTGATTTTCTCAAATTACTCCATTGGCAATAGACTAGATAGGCCATGGGGATTGATCAGCCGAAGGAACACTTACATGGTGCAAATTAGTCTTCCTCCGGTACCAACGAACAATGATGGTATTTCCACCTAAATCTCCAGTGAAACCAACGTGCAGGGGCTGCCAGACAGAAGTAGATACTTAACCTGAGATTTTTTCATAGTTTACGGTTGACATGGAACCATGGATTCGCTAAACACAAAGTCATACACAATAAAGAATTCCATCCCCACAGTAGTATATCTAGCCCATGCAAGATGTTTCTCAATGACTACCACAAAATTTACTCTTGAAAGAATTAAAATATGTGAATTATGCAAAGACTATCTATCTGACGGCTATTAAACATCTCATTCTTCGTCTTAGCTAAGAGATTCCAGAAGTGCAAACCTGATGGACATCTCCAACAAAATGCGATAAGAAAAGAAGTGCCTCTGTTAAGTTGTCTGTAATAATCGGAAATGAGTGAGAACCCAAGATGGAAATACATGGACGAGGTAATGGACAAGTAATGATGCGTCCTTAATGCAAATGATGTTTACAATTTGTTATTGCATAGGAGTTGCCAGCTGCTTCGAGTTGCCTTGTATAATTGTAGATTGCCCCAGTAACACACATATCTTTGTGTCCAGAAGAATCATGGCAATCTCCTTCAAGAAGGTAGAGAGTATTATTATCCCCTTTTCAGCACTACATTTATTAAAAATAACTGCGGGCAAGGCCTAATGACAGACATGCGGAGTATAGTACGTTAGGCCAATTAAGCATAGCTTAAACTCACCTATTCTGATCTCTAACATAGACTCTAGAGTGATACAGAGGAGTCTTTGCACAATATAATGAGGCTTTTGCCACCTAAGCTCTTAGATAAATTTCAACAGCAAGGCAACCAATGTTAATATTCATCACTTAATACTGCACATAAGAAACTACAAGCAAACATATGTCCTACATGTCAAGAGATAATAGCATAATTAGTTTAGTGACTCAAGCACCAAGATTTGGAATTAGTCCAGTCTCCTCTGCCTCATGAATGTGCTTTGTGTAATTTGGTAAATCAGAAAAAGCAATAACTTGCTTGCGATATCCAGCATAGCTTAGATGATGTGAGAACATTAAAATTGATGACACTGTTGATACACATATAAAAGCAGCATGACATCAGATGCATAAAGAGTACTAGAATCAGTTCAACGCAAGCTTAATGCTATCTCAAAGCAAGAACAATTTGGCATGCGCTGTAAAAAAATATAGTGGCTAAGAGAAGAAGATTCACAATGCAGGAATTGTAGACCACTCACTGCAGTATTCATAGTTACACTTGAAATCTGGTGTGTCAACATAGTGCAAAGCACCACTCCAGTGATAGTGGAAACGAATCTCATCGGGCCAGGAGCAAAGAGATGCAAGATCCCCTCCAGCATAATCAGGAAGTAACCGTTTCACCGCAACCTTGGCATCTTCAGTTAGATACTCCTTACGTATTTAAAAAGTCAAAATCAATTATTTTCCAACCAAAAAAGGAAATACCAATGACACTCAAATTTCATCACTTGATGCACATTGCTTTAAATAAGTATATGATGATAGCAATTGGAACCCATTATCATTCAACAATTCCACCTCTTCCCATCTAACCGAGTGAATCGCCCCTTTATTTTCAATCAGATGTGATATCAAATCAATGCAATCTATTGGAGAATTAAAGTCAGATCCAACTACAACTTACCTTCCAAACACCCCCTTTCATATACTATTGCAATTTTCCTTACCTCACAAAAGTTATTTCTGAATCTATCAACCACAAACTCTACCTTTCTCCGTGCAGCCACCTCCAAAGTTTTCAATTAGCTGATATATCCGTGTAATGCACCAACTAGAGTTCGAAAGCAGACTGGCTTAACCGAACTCATTAAAAATTAAGTAACTTAATCAGGAGAAAGCTAAAAGCCTCCTCACAACGTAGCCCACCACCCAGCCAAAGACACAACTTTTATCTATAGAAACCAACTCTTCCAACTGGTCTGCAGGGAAAACATTTTGACTGGAGAAGGCAAATCGATGCTAAAACTTACGCTATCACGACAGTCCTTATTTATAAAGGATAAACCACGATCATAGCGAATGAATTCAGTAACTCTTTTCGAAAAGCCATGTGGATTGTCCTCAACCGAAGCAGATCAATAAAAAGGACCAGACATCGAAGATAATGAATCGTAGTAGCTAAAAGAAAGTAGTGAACGTACCTCTGCTATTTTGCAACTTGCATAGTGACCTTCCTTTCCCCAACCAAGAACGCCACTGATCAACTGAAGAAGCACGACAAACCTCCAAACCCAAAGCAACCCAGTTCCACCCATACCACCCCAGAAGAAAAAACAGTTCTTGAAACTGGTGCCTATCAAATAAAGCCAAAAATCAACTTCAATTCAGTTGGTAATCAACCATTGCGTTAATATCAAGAGAACCCACCACTTAATTTGCTGAGCACACGACTTCAAGATCAAAATGGGGAGTCGAAAGTTCTGATTTTCAGATTCTTCAAGAAACGAGGAATGGCAACTGTTCTGAGTTCAAGAACTCGAATTTGTCATCGACCCTCGTCCGGGCAATCAAATCAACAGAGACCAACGTGAAGACCGAAATTTCAGTTACGAAAGATTACCCGATTCTTCAGACAATCATGGTTTTCCAGGTGGGGACTGTTGCTGGTTTCCGGTGAAGCTGCCGATCAACGACGAAAGAAAAGATGAAATACCCAAAGATTAAACATATTAAAAAAAATAATGATAATGAAGCGACAACGACGTTCGCGTGTTTGGGTTTCTGTCTGAAGAAAGTGATTGGTTTCTTCAGTCTACTATTTGCAAAATTGCGATTTGTCCCTAGATTTGGAAGTTTGTTTCAATTTAGGTCCCCAACTCACCGTTTGTTTTGAAAAGTATTTGCAAAATAGTCCCTGAATTACTGCATATATACCTAATACATGAATTATTTTTTATAGCTAAATGGTGCCACCACACGTAATACCATCCGATACGCTTCTCGTATCACCCGGTGCTTAAATTTTGAAATCGCTCGCTTAAAATACATTTTCAAGCCGAGCACACCGAATCCAACGTCGTTGTCCATTTTTATAACGGAAGTGGGAAAGAAATAAAATCCCAACAGAAAAAACATACAGGTAATAATAACGAAGCGACAACCACATATTGTTTTCGGAGAAAGTGATTTGTTTCTTCAATCTATGGCAATTTTTTGTTTGCATAATTGCTATTTATCCCTGGATTTTGAAGTTTTTGTAATTTACGTGTCAAACTGCCATTTGTTATTTAAAAAATAGAAAAAAAAAGTCCCTGACTTACTGCAAGTGCATTTGGTTGGAATTTTTGTGGAAATTTTTTTGGGGATGTAAAGGACTTTAATTTAAAGAGTTTTTCAAAAAATAAATTGTGTTTGGTAAATTATAATCTAAAAGTTTATTATGAAGTACTTTTAGCTATGTCAAAAAAAAAAAAAGAAGCATCTTTTGGGTAAAATAGTGTTTGAACATGTTATATTTATAAAGGGCTTTTGTCATTAAAAAAAGAAAAAAAAAAAACAATTTTGGCTAAAGAAGGGCAAAAGGTTAGCAACGATCACGGTTTGAGGTTGCAAGATTTTCGGCAACCCCTAGAGACTATCAATGAGGGCTGCTTGGTTGCATGACTCTTGCAAACTCTCACAAAGGTCACTCAACCTTGGCGAGGGCTAATTTGGTCATGCGATCCCAGACAGCCCCTCACCTAAGTCGCGTGGCCCTTGAAGGTCGTTTGGTTTGGGCAACCTATGTGCCATCTAGTTCGCGTGACCCCTTGGCAATGGTTGCCTAGGTCGCTATGACCACGTTGACCTCTCTCTAGCTTATAGCCAACCCCTTGTAGAAGAAGATGAAAAATGATATATGATGGCAAAACCAAAAAAAACAAAAAGTCAATGACGATAGTTTTGGAAGAATTTTTTTTTACTAATTCTCCCTTTGCATGTCAAGAATATTGAAATGTTCAAGGCAATCTCATATCTATCTTGAGTTTTTAGCCTTCCAAAGGCCTATTTTCCTTCAATGATGTTTACAAAAAATTTTCCCAAATGCCCATTTTTAGCCCAAAGGCTTTGGATGCCCAAAGTGGCTTGGGAAAGTCATTCCCAAACGGGCCCTACAAATATCCTAATATCTTAAGTATGTTTTTTATATCTGGATTATAACCATTTATCATAATATTAGTTAATAAGTTTCTTATATTATGCAATGCTTAAATTTGAAATTGCTCAATTAAAATACATTTTCAAATCAAGTACTTTGAATCCAACGTTCTCTTTCATGTTTAAGGGTCTATCTAGTAACATGCCAAATAATGTATAATTCTATTATTTTATTCTCAGAATAAAAAAATAGAAATCTATTTGGTAATTTTTGTTTTTATGAACAAATTTATTCATAGGAATAGATTTTGAGTAAAATTAAGAAGTAAACAAAAGCTGTTTCTTTGTTCTTGGGAATAACTCCATAATTGAGCCTAAACCATTTTTTTCTTTGTTCTTTTTTTTCTTTTTCTCTTCCTCTTCTTCTTCCTCTAGTTGCAATAGCCAGTAATTGGCTAAATGAGGTCCGGCAACCTTGCTAAACCCTCATCAAACCTTGATGAGGCTCCCTCGAGGCCAACAATCTCATCTGCTCTCTTTTGGTTGGTTGCCGACCATTGCTGTGATCTTGCGATTGGCTAGACGAAGAAGAGGAAGAGAAGTAAAAAGGAAAAAGAGAAAAGAGAAAAAGTAATAAAAATATCAAAAAAATTAAAATAAATTCTAAGTTATAAAAAAATAAAATAAAATTGAGGACTATACTAAATATATTTCTATTATGAGAATATAAATTTTGTAAGATTATAAAGCACTTTTGAATGTTCGAAACTCGTCTAAGAATATAATTAAAAAAAAATTGAGAATAAACTATTCTCAAGAACATAATGGTTATCAAATTTACTTTCCATTTGTTTTAGGGAAAATAATTTGTGGGAAATTTTTTCGGATTTTCCGGCTTTCGTTTCTTGGAAAATGAATTCCTTGGAGAAAATGTTTTCCATAAAAGGAAAAAAAAAAAGTCTTCTAAATTAAAGGAAAATGTTTTTCTCACTTGATCTCTCTTATCTCACACCTCTACAAATCCTCACTTTCTCCTCCCCTTTTTTTTATTCTTTTCTTTTTTTTGTTCGAATTATTTTTTTAATTATTTCTTTTTTAATTCGAATTATTTTTAATTTCCTTTTTCTTTTTCTTTTCTTTTATTTTTCTTTTCTTTGTTTCCCATCTTCTTCTTTCTTAGCTAGTTGTTGGCCATTGCCAAGCGAACCTCGAGTTCGTTGATCTCAAGTTCGTGCTTTGTACTATTGGTTATCCTTTTATTTATTTATTCTACCATGTAGTTGTACATTGCTCAAGTAAATGGCTTTACATGCTTTGTTTCTTTTTTCTTTTGTTTGTTAGAACACAAAAGACGAAGGGGGAGAACATGTCACTCAATTGGAAGATTCTCATGAGGGTTGTATGTGCTTTGCTTCTTTTTTCTTTTGCTTCTTTTTAAAATCCATACGAACATTTTTTAAGGTAGATGAGCGTTTAATGACAATGAGGGAACAAATATATGAAGTAAGTTTACCTGGATTTAAAGGCAAGTTCATATTTGATGGATTTATAGGTCGGTAAGTAATGCATGCCTAAGTGGTAAAGCATTAGAAAATATTTTCCTTATCGAATATTGGAAAATATTTTCCGAAACATTTTTAGGTTTTAGCTGAACACTAGAAAATATTGTTATTTTTTTGGGAAATGATTTATGGGAAAATATTTTTCAGAAATTGCTCATTTTCTATGAAACGAACGGACCATAAATGTTGAAACTTTTTTCTCATTGAACCCATGACACCAGTCTAGACGGTTAGTACAATAAATATTTGTTCTCTAAAAGAATAATTCCTTTAATGAATTCATTGATATCACTGTCATGATGTGGAAAAAATGCAGATAATTTCAGGTTTTTTATTTTTTAAACTATGTTCCCCTTCATACCACGCAAACTTCGACAGCCAGATTAGTCTTGTGAATCATGACGTAGACAAACTCGAGTACTAGTTACAACGCTAGATTCATAGCTAAGAAGAACCAAAAGAAAAGCAATGCGAACGCAAATCAAGTTTCTATTGACCGAATTACATATAAAATATCACAATTTCATAGAAGAACACAACATCATTACAAAGATATCAAAGGGTGGATTTGTAGTTCAAACTCCAACCTCGTTATTGCATGCGAGAAATCATCGTACTTTCTCGTACTTTCTCGGCAGTATATATAGAAATTCTGTATTTTTAGACACGTGGCGATGGATTATGTCATTTCCTGCATACCATTCCAATGCCATCTGCCACTCCGCTGGTGCAGCTCAGCATCGCGTGTTGCCTCAGGAACGAGACCTCCTTGTCGTCCCCGGGAGCGAACACGCAGGCGGCGCAGTCCGACGAGAGGAGAGAGCTCGTCCTGTACCTGTCCTCCCCGCCGACGACCGCCATCTCGACCCCGGGCTTCGCCGGGTTCTCGAAGTCCGCCCGGTAAGTCCTCCCCAGGACCCCGTCGACCCTCGGCGAGAGGCCGACGAACCGGAACTGCACTTCCAGATGGGCGAAGCTGTCGTTCCTCGGTATGCCGTAGCCGTGGATCCTGTCGTCTTCCTCAGTGATCGGAACCACACTAACGTAGAGCTCTAGGGCTTCTTGCACGATCAACGTGACGCTGTTCTTGCTGGCGGTTCTCTCGAGTTTGATCTCGTCGCCCGGCGAGCTCCATTCGGAGTTGGGGGACTCCGGTAAGGTTACGGACGTCCCGTCATATGAAAACCGCAGGCGGTCGATGTCGTCGCTCCATGTCTCAGCCCTAGCGGCTTCGAGAGTGAACGTGTGGGAGCCAAAGAGGAGACCCAGGGCTTGGATCCACGTGAAGTCCCGGGATCTCCCGACGGGTCGGAGGCCGATGAACCGGGCATTGACTTGGAGGTCGGTGTCGGACACCAGCGCGTAGTGCTCGTTGCTTCGGCCGTGGAAATAGAAGACGATGTTGTCCCCGCCGACAAAGCGGGGGTCGTAGCATGCGGCCCCCATCCCGCCGCAGTTCGGCTTGCGCTCTGCTCACGGGGAAACGCGTTAGCTACATTGAATGATCAAAGAACGAAGGATGATTCGGACGTTGTCTGCGACTACTTACTTCGGCAGACGGCTTCGCATTTGGGCGAGTAGCAATCGAGATAGCAAGCTTTGGCCTTGGGGTCTTTCGGCTTCACCTGAGGGCACTCGACCGGACATGTCACGTACCTCATGAAGCACCTGCTCCGGCGGCTGTTGCACGTCACGCGCTGTCGCTTCACTTTCGCCTGGCTCGCCGAGCTTGTCGTGCCCGCTTCTGCCATCGCCTCCAGAGAAGCACTCATCATCAGCACGAACATCACGATCGACATCGAACGACGAACACTGACAGATGCGAACTCCATGATTTCTTTTTTGCTGGAGTTGTATAACTGCAGATTTTATGAGATAGAGATACAGAAGCAAGAAGGCAGCCTGGGGCTCTTTAAATAAGTTCTTGCGCCAAGTGGGTTTTTGCTAGATGTTAGGCAAGTTCTAGCTGCTGGAGGTCAGATCGTAGAAGAGTAGACTAAATATCAATATTTAAGGAACTTTTGCATGCAATTAACCTTGGTTTTAAGGAAAACAACGATCCCGATTTCTGAAGTTTTGACCAATTTCAAAATCTTGGTTTAGTCATTTCCGATGTTTTTTTTTTTTTTTTTTTTTTTTTTTTTTTTTTTTTTAAGTTTAGTCTACGATCCTGAAAATTTGAGATTTCTGCTTTTGAAGTCTTGGCGTCTGTTGAATGTAGGAGACTGTCGCCGAGATTACATTTGAGTCACATGGTTCGGTACGCAAGTCTGTGTCGCTTATGTAAATACGCCGCGGTTTAGCTTGGCCGAGTACAAGACCTCGTGAGCAAACAAAATCGGGAAGTTTAGGGCTAAAATCCCATTTTTCAGAAGATGCGCCGCCTATAACGCGAAGATGCCCAACTTGAGGGACCATAGGTTGCAATTTATTATCTTTTTGTTAATATATATGGAAGGGGATTGAGTGTTGAGTTGCCTAACTGGTTGCTTGGTATTTCGCACAAAATGAAATAGTGCACATCGATCTAACAAATATTGCGTGCAGTTTCGTCATATGAGGAAACCGCAGGTTTTGGATCCATTAAGTGAGTCAATATCTAGAGGTATCAACTAGTGAATTATCATGTTTATCAGGGGTATTTGGGAAAAAGGGATAAAATATCTCAATATATAAATTTAGCAAGTGTATATAATGAATGTATGGAACAAAGTTGATGTAGTAATTGATTGGGTATCTATAAATAAGTAGATATATTCACCAAAGTAGTATACTTAGTGAAGAAGGAAAAAGTAATAAAAAAGTCATAAAGTTATTACATTGATACCAATTCAATCATAAATTTCAATTAAGTCGGTTCGGTTTTAAATCTTTTGCATTTGTGTGAATTAATTTCATCTAGCTAATATTGGCTTGAAATTGCTAATGTAGACACTTGGACGTCTTACGTAATGTAGCTGATGTTGATGTGAATAGTTTTTAATAATATTTTATTTTTTTTTATAATTTTTATGATTTTCTTTCTTTTCCTTTTTTCACTCTTGTTTTTTTGGCTAAGGGCGAGTGCCAAATCTGAGTGAGTGCACTATGGGGCTAGTGAGGCGAGGGTTGGCTATTGACCTTGGCAAGCCCTCAAGTCCCAAAAAAAGGGAAGAAGGAAAAAAAAAGAAATCTTTAAATATTATTATAAAGGAAAAATATTACCAAAAACCCTAAAATTTGCCTACCGTGGCATTTACCTCAAACTTGGGTTACATATATATATTAACATTAAAAGCTCCGAATTGTGCACATTCTAATACATTTATCTTCCGTTATTTTTTATTTTTTTTTTGGTAAAGGTATCTTCCGTTAAATTTCCGTCCAAAGTCACCAATAAAAAGCTAACGTGGATTTGACATGGCACATTTAGGGACAAGTGGCTTTGATGTTATTGGAAAAGAAAAAAAAAAAAACTAAAAAGAAAAAAGTGCACCGGTCATCGGGTTCTACAAGACTTTGTGAAACTGTTCATCGCGAAAAATTGATCATCGTCTTTAATCAATTGGCCAAACTCCTCTAGCACTCTTGCTTTGCTGCCCACCGCCACCTCGACATCCGTCCGCGCATGTTGATGCTTGTCCGCTCACTCGTGAGCTTCAACAATAGAGGTCAAACCCTTAAGCCAAGCTTTGAGCTCAAGCAGCCATGGTTGCCGTGAGCTTCGAAGCTCGACCTTCAAGCTGCTTTAAGCTTGGCCTTGGTGGCTTGTGACCACCCTTGAGCTTTGAAGGTCGAGGTCAGAACATAAAGCCAAGCTTCGAGCTAGAGCAATCGTGGCAACTGCAACCTTCGAAGCCTAGCCATGATAGATTGTGATCACTCGTGAGTTCCCTGAATTTTTAGTAGATGCTTAATCTAGTTTTAACATATATGAAAATGTTTAATGTTTTTTTTTTCCATTAATTCGAGTTCAGAGATAGTATTAAACATTTTTATATAATTAAGAGACTACTGATGTGAGCAATTATGACCATTTTGGATGCTATTTCATATAGTTTAGGGTCACCTTGCTCAATGGTTTGTGAGAGTGGCTAGCAAGTGAATGGAAAAAGAAAAAAAAAAGTGAAAAGAAATTTAAAAAACCATTTAAAAAAAATATATTTACAGCAACAAGAAGCTTACCAGTATTTACATCAATGATTTCTGGCCAAAATTAATCAAAAAGACCCAATTGGCAAATTGTGAAAATATTTAAGATAAATTTGAGACAAGTAAAAGATTTATGACTAAATTGGTATAAATGTAATAAATATGAAACTTTTCAGGCACTTTTCCATTTAATAGTTCCTCCAAAACGTCTTCGGATATGACCTCGACCTCTTACCATCATCATCTTATTATTTAAACATAAAAAACAAATGGCCTCGAACAATATTATTAAATAGCCAATCGGATTTATTCACTTACAAATAACTTTTGTCAAATGAAAATTAAGAAGCTCCAATTCACTAAAGAAAAAAGTCGACATAAAAATAAGCACCATCATTCGGCTCAACCTTTGTCTAGTTAGTAAGGAATGCGATTATGAAATTGATTTCGGCAGTTCAAACAACGTAAACAGGTGATCTTATAAGAACAGATTACTATAGTGATAATTACTTTCTACTACAACGAAAATTGATTCAAATTTATTCTGCTTATTAAGCAAACCCAATAGCTGGTTTAATCGCAAACCTTCACAAAAAAGAAAGTCAATAAAAAATCCATGCGTAAATAGAAAGTACCAACCACGCATAATTATAGGTGCATAAAATCATAATTTGTAATCACCAAGATGATTCATGAGTCATCAATAAAGTTCTTACTTCTTGACTTTGAATTCGAAATAACCCTCGAGCATTCTATAAATTTCTCAACTTTTCTTCAGCGGCAATCAAAATTATATTCCAAAAATGGTTGCCGGCAAGGGTAGCGGTGCTTCGGCAATGGTATTGCAAGGCTGTCCTCCCAGTCGGAGCGGCCATTGAAAATCAAAGCGGTCGAGAGTCCACAGTCGCCATCGAATTGGGTTGCTCTTGCAAGGGCAACTGATCGGTCGTTGCCCAGGAGCTGTGGACAGACCTGGTTCAAGATCCAGGGCAACAAGGTAAGTCACCACATATGTCATGGCCATCTAAGAACATACAAGCCTTGATCATCGGAATCAAAAGGTCCAAGCTTTTTACCCCCAAGTCCAAATTTTCTTTATAATGAAATGGAGAGTTTAGATTTAATCTTAATAAGATTGGGGTGACGGCAAGGGCTGCAGATTGGTTCGCTTGAGCTCGATGAGAGACGTCGGAACTTAGTTGGGACCTCGAGCACTGTCGTCACTCAACCTCCCTCTCTTTCTTTTAAGGTTTATTTTTAGTTTTCATTTTGAATAAAAATGCCTTGAGCAATCGCAATAACACATTCAAATGACAAGTAGTTATTCGTCGGCCGACCATTCATTCTGCCGGTGATAGGCTTAGGAAACTTTTTGATGTAAAATTTCAACTTTAAAACCTACTTTGAAACAAAATCTACTCTAAGGGCAAAATGTAAAGGGAACTTCGAAAAAGGGTGCATCTTTGAAGTAGGATGCGCATGGCATGAACGATAGAACCCAAAATCTAATAATTAAACTGGTGGAAACCTATCCAGTTTTAGGTTTTAAAGTATGCATCATTGGTTCTAGATTTCATAAATTAGAGAATCTATTTTAACATGTAGATTTTAAGTTCTAGAAACCTAAAACTTGGAACAATTTTTTGTGTTTTTTTTTGCTTATGTTTTCATGCGATTCTATAATATTTCATGACATTCAATGATAAATATGAACCACTAGTTTGAACTTTTATTTTATGATAATTTTTTTTTTTTTTTTAATATTCATATATTTCTCTATATTTAAATATAAGTTGTGGTAAATGAATTGTAACAATAAGAGGTGATAATCAAATATGATAATTTACTATAATTGTTAAATTAATAATATAGATAGAATTTGAGTAGATCTTGAAATATAATGGGTTTTATATTTTAGGATAAACATGGTAGATTTTGGGCTGATATAATGGGTTTTATATTTTAGGATAAACATCGTAGATTTTTCGAGAGTAGGGCTAAAAAACAATGAAGAAAATCCGTTTCGAAGGGATTCTTGAAGTTCTTGCCGAGCAACATACCAAAAAGAGCAGTCGAGAAGTCCAATTTGAGAACCTAACCAGCAAGGCATGAACGTTGGCTTGCTCCATTTTGCTCCTTCCTTCCTTACACGTGGCGTCGCTACCCGCCGAGCAGCGCCGACCCTTCCGTCCGTTTCCACGCGGCTCGTCACTGCGCTGCTCCACACCTCCGCTCCCCACTCCCCTCACTACCCTCTCGACCCATCTAGCCGGGAACCCACGATGAAGGCCGTCGTGATCACGACCCCCGGCGACCCGGAAGTGCTCCGGCTGCAGGAAGTCGAGGACCCGAAGCTCGAGGACGGCCACGTCCTCGTCAGGGTCGCGGCCACCGCGCTGAACCGCGCCGACACGCTGCAGCGGAGGGGCATGTACCCGCCCCCGAAGGGCGCGAGCGAGTACCCGGGCCTCGAGTGCTCCGGGACGATCGAGGCCGTTGGGAAGGGCGTGTCCCGATGGAAAGTTGGGGATCAGGTGATCTTTTTTTGCCTCTTCCTTCGCTTTGTTAGCTGGATTTGTGGGTGAAAAGAGTTGAATTTCTTGGTGGGTCTTTGTTATAAGGGTCGAATTATGTGATCTGGGCGTTGTTGTGTGGATCTCTCTGGGACTTGTTTGTGAACACAATCGCTTTTTCTTCTATTAGATCGAAAGGGTTGGCTTTTCACAGTTTAAGGGTGTAGTAATTGAGGAAAGCTGCTTTGTTTAATCATGCCGGGTAGTAATTAGCGTCCCCTTTTCTTGGGTTTTTCAGTACTGTATCCTAGTGCCTCAATCGCGAATTTTGCTGTATATTAATGCTTCTGGATATGCACTTGGTTTAAAGTAGAATTCTTTGCAATGTTTTCTTGCAATTCAGACATAAAACCACTCGTATTAGGAAGTATGTGCGCGTGGAAGATTTGCGTGTAAGGGAAATGCGGTAGATATGCTGACAAACTACTTCTCTGTAACAATCTGCATGGTTTAAGGTAGTCACATGTTTTGAGATTGGATGGCCTGTGGACAAACCTATCTGATGGCAAGCCAATCGTACCATAATCTTCAACACGGTACCTCATGTTTGTTCCTGCTAAAAGCGATTTCTGTTAATGATCAATAAAATTTCATCACGAAGGTACCGAGAGGGTGGCAGGGTACTGCCACCTATGTAGAATATTATGCAAAAATACTGTTTCAGACATTTCCAATTTGCTATATGTAAATGGAACTTTCCTGACAGAATTTTTGGCTTAGCAGCTTTTTAGTGAGAGACATGCACCTAATTTTCTGGTATTGAGGAGATCATTTAAACCAGTGAAACAATAAGCTTTTGAATTTGGGGTCAAAGTGCCACACCCCATGTTTGAGGGATGTTAATTGCAATATCAGCAAGAAACTGCAGCTGGGAACTGTATTTGTATATATTTTGGATCGTAGAATTTAGCTAATGTTCTTAATATCTACCCAGAATATGGGTGGATATTCATGGATTTCTGGTTACTGAGAATATCAATATTCCTTGAAGCTGTTTTATGTTGGAACTTTTATAAGCTTGAAGTGTGATGATTTTATATTGTTTTAGTTGTTTGAGGACTGCTGGCTTTTGAGATGTCAAAGGTAATATTAACACGATTACAAGAAAGTGGCAATGCGATAATTTGGTGATGTGCAGGTTTGTGCTCTGCTTGCTGGAGGAGGTTATGCAGAGAAAGTAGCGGTTCCAGCAGGGCAAGTTCTTCCTGTTCCTGCTGGAATTTCACTTAAGGATGCTGCAAGTTTCCCAGAAGTGGCTTGCACTGTTTGGTCCACTGTCTTCATGACAAGTCACCTCTCTGCAGGGGAAACATTCTTGGTAATGGCTCGAGGCTATGAGTGTGGATGCCTTATGTGGTCATGTGATTACTAATGTTTAGTGAAGGTGTTTCACGTTTGCTGCTTAGCCTTGGGAAGCAATTAGCTTTAGTACTTGAGCTTTTTCACTTTTTCAGTTGCCCTCTTTTCTCTTGACAATTTTCTAAGATGGATCAATATAGAAATACATAAGTACAGGCAACACTTCAGCAGCCCTTCACTTCGGCATCTAAAGGGCATCTGACAGTGATGCTTGGGAGGGCTAAGCCTAGAATCATAAGTACAAGTAGAATTCTTTTAATGAGAACAAGCAAATTTCTCATGGAATGGAAAGTAACGTCTCCATTTGCTTAGTTTCATTTGGCTATTATTATCCCAATTTCTTCTACCATTGTTTTCTTTCATTAGCATGCTAATGAAAATTGCAGATACATGGTGGCTCTAGTGGAATCGGCACATTTGCTATTCAGATAGCAAAATACTATGGTGCTAGGGTATTTGTAACAGCAGGTATTTTCAAACTAATTGTAGCTTCAACAAACTTGGCCCTTTCAAAACTATAACTAATGTCCCATCTTCGATTCACAGGAAGTGAAGAAAAGTTAGCTGCTTGCAAGGATCTGGGTGCAGATGTTTGCATCAACTACAAAACAGAGGACTTTGTTGCACGAGTGAAAGAAGAAACTGCAGGAAAAGGTGCATCATGCATATTTTTTGTTCTTGATATCGATCAGAGTCATCAGACATAATCACTTGATTGGGAGTGAAGTGTTCTTTATTCATATGGAAGATGATTGGCATATTATTTTAGAAACAGGAGGGAGCAATTACTAAACCATTTTTCACATAATCTTGCTACACTTGCTTTCTGCATTTCCCGCAACTTATTATTCGTGTTGGCTTTTTTGTTACATTCTCACTCTCTTACAGAGGCAATAAAATGCCTTTTCACGGTGTTATCTGCATCTTATTACTTTGGTTGATTAGAGGGGAAGGTCTGTAGATGTATAGTTAAGTTAATCCTTTTCGTCCTGAATCACAAGAAGTTGACTGATGTTGTGTCCAAGCATTATGAGGTGATTTTAACTTGGCAAAGCCATGTCTTGACATAGAAATCATTCCTTTAAACACAGATCCAGTCATTCTGATTGTTGAGGCATATAAGTGAGTTTTTACATAAACCATGAAGTTATAGATGAACCATGCAACGCTATGTTGGTCTGCAAAAGGAATCTATTTCCAAAAATTCATTTTGGCAGGTGTCAATGTGATTCTGGACTGTGTTGGTGCATCCTACTTCCAGAAAAACCTTGATAGCTTGAATTTTGATGGGAGGCTATTCATCATCGGCTTTCAGAGTGGAGCAGTGACGCAAGTGGATCTGAGAAGTATTCTGGCCAGACGCCTCACTGTGCAAGGTTCGCTCAATGCATTTTGTTGGATTTTGAGCTTGATGTGGTTGGCAATTGGATATTTGGATTGGTTGAGGATTCTTCTGATACAGTTAGCGCCATAGAAGTCATTACCTTATGGAACTCGGGCACTTCATGCATGTGATTTGAGCAGTTCAAACAGTGATATTGGCAATATTCTTTTTGCAAAATCATTGTAAACTTTATGTGTTCGTATATGCAGCGGCAGGCTTGCGTACCAGAAGCCCAGAGAATAAAGATGCGATCGTAGATGAGGTAGAGAAGAAAGTGTGGCCAGCCATCGAGCAAGGCAAAGTGAAACCTGTGGTTTACAAGTATCTTCCTCTTGCCGAAGCGGCAGAGGGCCACCGGCTCATGGAAAGCAGCAAGCATGTCGGGAAGATTCTACTTGTCACATGAAGTTGTGGACTTGTATTGTCCTGTCCAGTTTAAGTTGCGTGAGAGGGCTGCTTGTTTATGTGAATGAGAACAATGCACAGTACCTGTTACAATCAAATGGCAGAGACAACTGAAATAGACTAAATAATTACCTTGTTCTTGCTTTTGCTAAGAGATATAAAAGCCCTTTGCAACAAGCCAAGCAAAGGAAATTACTCTTTGGTTGCGTTTGGCAGTCGGGATAAAATTTGGGATAGGATATGATTTATTATATCTTATGTTTGATACTCGCTCAAGACAGGATAAAGTCTGATATAAGGGGGATATAGGCGTGATAAAATTATTACAATTAAGATAAATATGGATAGGATCTCTAATGTCCATAATAGGAAATTTATTTTTCTCAAATAAAAAACGTATTAAATTAACAAATTGAAATTATATTTCAATATAAATAATATTTGAATTCTAATTTAACAAATTAAACATAAAAAAATTATTTTTAATTAATCTTATTTTAATTTATATATTCAACTTTAATTTTATCTTATAATAAACATTCAATCTATAAATTAAATATTTATATTTATTATATATTTGAGTTATTTTTGTATTATAGGTATGTTGGTATAGTTTACTATTTGATAAAATTTTATTAAATAATGATGAAAGGGGATAAAAGAAATAATTAAGAAAATAATATAAAAAAGAGGAAAAATAAAATAAAAAGAAATTAAGGAATAGTGTTATGAGAGATTTTCACCATCTCCGTTTATGAAAATTTAGGTTCATTTACAATGATATCTTTTTATAATAAATAAAAAAAATGCATGAAATGATATAAACATATTCGACTTTAATACTGCGATTCACCAAACAATGGATGGGATATAAAAAAATTCATATGATTTCATATCCTATATTATCCAGTCCTATCCTGATTAAAAATCCGAACGGCCAAACATAACTTTTATGAATTACAACCGTTAACTACATAGAGTTTCGACGGCCAAAATCTTTAGGACCAGCAGGCACGATATACATGGAATTTTATTCGTTGGACATAAACAAGGCAAACAAGGAGGGCGTTGGGTTTTTATTTTTGTAAGTTTTTTCGAGTGAGTTATTGTGAGATAATAATTGTTGATCTGTTTTGGGCGTAATTAGAGGCTGGAAAATTCCCGATTGATTAGGTGATTGTAAACTTTGAATTCTTCCGTTTGTTAGGGGATTTCTTCGACTCAGATGGAAAGATCAGATAGTTTCCTTGTTATTGATATTTAAATTTTGACTTTTCCATAAAATTAGTAATGGACTTGACCCCTCAACATATATTGCATCCCATTATATTTAGGTACCAATAGCATTTAGGACGAACTCGTTTGCATCGCCCATGTTGCAAGGGCAAAACAGATATTGTTAGGAGTCTGATATACTTTTCAAAGAAAATTCATGATAAGCGCGACTTTCAAAATTGGATTTGACATGTGGAATGAAGGTATCAAGAGAGGAAAGTGGTGATCAAGATCTGATTTGATTCCAAGAAAACTGAATTTGCAAGATCAGGATACGGCCAAGCGAGTGAAGAGTTTTGAAGCCTGGAAGAAGCAGTCCTGAAGCAGGGGAGGTAAAGGGAGAATTTTGAACAAAAGAAGAGCTTCAAAGAACAAGAAACTGCAGGACGTATGCAAAATACACTGAAGAGAACGGAGAGAGCAACACCCATCGCTGGCCCATTCCTGACGGGGACTCCGTTCTCCAGACGTTTGCTGATTGCCGTCCGCGGCGTTACTTCGGTGCAACGCGAGTGCTGACCATCCCGAGCGCCACCGATGCGGCGGCGGTATTCCCAGCATCATAGTGACTTTCTAACGACCAGCGAGGCCTCCTGCACTGATCCCAGCGGCCTCGGCAACGCTGGGTCTCCCCCGACTTCTGCCATCAGCTCCTGCTTTTGAACTCCGGTGGCTTCCACGCTCTGCACATATTGAAACGCCAAAGGACAAGGCCATCGGTCAACAGAGTAGACCCTACGAAGGGCGCAACGAGCGCCTGGTTAAACGAAATGAGTGCTCTCTCTCCCTCTCTCTCCCCTCCCACAACGTCGCTCAGCCACCTGTTGCCGCAACGTCGTTGCTGCTCTCAGTTCGCTTATTCAAATCAGATCGCTGTCCGACATTCTAGCGTCGCAAGCCATCATCGACGTCAGATAAAATTTACACCCAAATATCATAATCTAAGCTTTGATATCACAAGATGTCATATCTCGTATCCCAACAAAAATGGGATGACACGGCTGTCTTTTCACGGAAGGATGCAGTTTCAAATTAAGAAAATCCAACTCCAAAAACAAAAATGGGATGACACGGCTATCTTTCCACCCGAATGATGCAGTTTCAAATTATCAAAATCCAACTCCAAAAGGTTTTTTTCATGATAATGCTCTTGTTCTAATAGCCACTAACTCAAGACTTGAAAATATTGGGAAAAAGATTGGTGAGTAATCACAACTCAATGAGTAGTACATATCTTATAAGTAGATCAAGCCTCCACATTACACATATAGAACTCAAAGACATGACTCATTTGTCAATCCACCATATGACAGCTTTAAGAATAAAATGAGTTTTATATGTCACTTAACCTAGCTGTAGAATTTCCTGTTCGTCCATAATATTATAACAAGTATCATTGATTCGGTTCATTAATCGAACTCGTCATATCTCATCATCTCAATAGTTCATTCCATTAATCAAACTAGTATCACACGTCAATGTTCTACTACACCGATCAATCTCATAGCACATCACATCTCAAGGCTTTAGAGGTGACCCTCACGAAATTACGTCATTATGTACCCTTGACTACAACTACAAGGCTTTAGAGGTGGCTTTTAAAGAATTACCTTATTGTATAATACTTAATCATTTACTTGTCCATATCATAATTGGTTTCACAAACCAATAACATAGTCTTACACAAATCAATTCTTTCCATAATACCAACCCAGAATTCATGTATAAATCAGTTTCATATACGAATCAAATCATTTTTCATATGACATACTTAAAGTCAATATAATTCTTTCACAAAAAGGTTTTCCAAACCCAAAAGATGTCATCTTTCCTAACTACATTTATTAAAGAGAATATACATATTTCACAATACCTTTCTCACACAATTTCGCCATTCATTTCATAACCTAGGAATATTTTGAAATGTTTTTATTATTAAACATTTCCTAAATCATCAAAGATGTTAAATATGACTCGAGTTTGAGCGTTTATTAAAACGCGAAATTCGGTGGACTCGCGAAGGAATTACAAAAGAATAAAATCAAGAAGAAGGAACCCCTGCATTTTCGAATTCCTTTGAAAAAGGACATCTGGGCACATGTATTATAATAATATAAGTTTCCCTTTTGGCGTGAAGTTCCTCTGTGAAGAATCAATCGGTGGGGCCAAGGTCAAACCTTTGACCGTGGGGGCGCACACACACGTATAAAAGGAATATTTGCGGGTCTTCTCCGTGCTTCTGAAACACGCGGCTGAAACCCTACGTACAAGTCACAAAGGGAGCCGCGAAAGAGGTCTTCTTCTCGGGGTGTTGCTGCTGCACCCGTACGAGAGAAAAGGAGGAGCCGTATGTCTTCAAGCTAAAGCGCGATCAAGAAAAGGAGTTCTTTTTCAGCGTTTGTTTTGAGCTTGTGTGATAATTTTGTGCCGTGAGTTGGGTTTGAATTAAATTGGGGCTTGGGAAACACCGAGAGAGTGTTTGAGTGACTTGAGTGTGTAATCTCTTTGTATCGCTTGATCTATAGTGAAATTCGCTGCTGCTCTCCCCGTGGACGTAGGTCTTTACGATTGAACCACGTAAATCCGGTGTCTAATTTATTTTCTTCTTTTGTCTATATTTTGTTCGATCGCTCGCCCCATCGCAACAAGTGGTATCAGAGCTAGGTTTGGCTGAGTTGAAGCAAATCGATGGCGACAGAAGAATTAAAAGTGAAAATCAACAGATTTGATGGGAAGGATTTTAGTTTCTGGAAGATGCAGATTGAAGATTATCTTTACCAGATGAATCTGCACTTGCCTTTATTTGGGGAGAAACCAGAGACGATGAAGCAAGCCTATTGGGATTTGCTGGATAGACGAGCTATGGGTGTTATTCGGGCGACGTTGGCTCGTAATGTCGCGTTTAACATCCCGAAGGAGAAACCACTGCTGATTTGATGCAAGCCCATCGGATATGTACGAGAAGCCCTCTGCGATCAACAAGGTCTGTTTGATGCGACGTTTGTTTAACTTGAAGATGAAAGAAGGTGCGTCAGTTGCGGATCATATCAATGAATTCAATGTGATTGTTAGTCAATTGAGTTCAGTTGAGATTGATTTTGAAGACGAGGTACGTGCTTTGATTCTATTATCCTCATTGCCTGATAGTTGGAATACTACCGTTACTGCTATTAGTAATTCCTCTGGGTCAACAAGTTTGACGTTTGATGGGGTTCAAGATTTAATTCTGAGCGAGGAAATTCGTAAAAGAGAATCTGGCGAATCTGTATCTACTGCTCTAGTAGGTGAAAATAGAGGAAGATCTGTAACACGTATGGGTAATGGCATTACTAATATGAACAGACGTAGTCAATCTAGGACTGCTAATGTTGTTTGTTGGAGCTGTGGCAAGAGGGGGCATCTTAGAAGAGATTGCCTTAAGCTGAAGAATGAAAAGGGTAAGGAAATTATGGTTGATTCTGCAAATAATGTTGCAGCTATAGCAAATAATGCTGATTATGTCTTGTCTATCGTTGATTATTCATCGTTTGATGGATGGATTATGGATTCTGGTTGTTCTTTTCATGTCACACCAAATAGAAACTGGTTTATCACTTATCAGTGCACGGGTAGTGATAAAGTCCAGTTAGGGAACAACGCTGAGTGCGATGTTGTGGGTGTTGGTGATGTTAAAATCAGAATGCATGATGGTATCGTGAGGACATTGACTGGAGTGAGGCATGTTCTAGAATTGAAAAAGAACTTAATTTCCTTGGGTGCCCTAGATTCAGCTAGTTGCAGGTATTCTTCAAAAGGTGGAGTTCTGAAGGTTGTTCGAGGTGCCTTGGTGATAATGAAAGGAATCAAGCACGATGGCCTGTATAAACTTCAAGGTGAGACAGTGATAAATTTCGCTGTAAAGACGTCGGATGCATCTGTTCGAGAGTCTATTGGCTGCTCGAGGAAGACCTGGGTGTTTGTGCCAAGGCACAAGTTTGATGCTGGTGTTAGGATCTCGCAGTCAAGAGCTTTAATCGAGATGGAGACTGGTAAGCCGATCAAGCATGTGCGGACTGACAATAGCATGGAGTTTTGCTCAGAGCTGGCAAATAAATTCTGCATGAGAGAGGGCATAGTGAAACATCGCACTAATGCTAGTAAATCACAACAATTTGCAGAATTGATGAGCAAAATATTACTAGAGACGGCCCGAAGAATTATCTCTAGTGCTGGTATGGCTAGGAGATTCCTGGTTGATGTGCTAAGTATGATAAGCTACCTGATGAATAGATCCCCATCAACTGCTATTGAATGGCGAACTCCTGATGAAGAAGTGTGGTCAGGTAACGTTGCTGATTATTCTATTTTTAGAATGTCTGATTGCCCATATTATTTTCGAGTGAGTGATGGTAAGCTTGATTGGAGGGCAATGTGCATATTCCATGGCTATGCACAAGGTGAGCGGGGTGATCAGTTGTGGTGCCCAGATATAAATTCACCTGTTAACAGCAGAGAAGTTACCCTTGATGAGTCTCAAGTACTTCTGGCTAGGAGTGATTATAGCGATGTTAATATGGATCTGGGCGGTGTTCAGCTTGAGGTGGAGTTGCAACCAGAAACTCCTGAGGTAGCGAGTACGAGTAGTAGCAAAGTAATCGACACAGATGGTGCTCATAGCGAGGTGGAGCCTGTAGAGCCAACAGTTGTTGTAACTGCTGAAATTAACAAGGTACATTTTCGATCTCCTGATAGATATGGATGCAACAATAGTTTTGCAGTTAAAGAGGTTGTGTCAGAAAATCCTTGCGGTGCAGTTAAAGGTGCATGTGGAGTTGGTATTCTGATGAGGTCCTCACTTATGGCGAAGTTCAAACGAGGCTTGAACTTAGATAATATCTGTGGCGGTTGAGCCCATCGGGAGCTATGGGAAAGTAGCAGCAGAATTTGAATTTTTGCGAAGCGATTGCGACTTAGCTCAAACGTCGAGCCAAGGTGGAGATTGTTAAATATGACTCGAGTTTGAGCGTTTGTTAAAACGCGAAATTCGGTGGACTCGCGAAGGAATTACAAAAGAATAAAATAAAGAAGAAGGAACCCCTGCATTTTCGAATTCCTTTGAAAAAGGAAATCTGGGCATATGTATTATAATAATATAAGTTTCCCTTTTGGCGTGAAGTTCCTCCGTGAAGAATCAATCGGTGGGGCCAAGGTCAAACCTTTGACCGTGGGGGCGCACACACACGTATAAAAGGAATATTTGCGGGTCTTCTCCGTGCTTCTGAAACACGCGGCTGAAACCCTACGTACAAGTCACAAAGGGAGCCACGAAAGAGGTCTTCTTCTCGGGGTGTTGCTACTGCACCCGTACGAGAGAAAAGGAGGAGCCGTATGTCTTCAAGCTGAAGCGCGATCAAGAAAAGGAGTTCTTTTTTAGCGTTTGTTTTGAGCTTGTGTGATAATTTTGTGCCGTGAGTTGGGTTTGAATTAAATTTGGGCTTGGGAAACACCGAGAGAGTATTTGAGTGACTTGAGTGTGTAATCTCCTTGTATCGCTTGATCTATAGTGAAATTCGTTGCTGCTCTCCCCGTGGACGTAGGTCTTTACGATTGAACCACGTAAATCCGGTGTCTAATTTATTTTCTTCTTCTATCTATATTTTGTTTGATCGCTCGCCCCATCGCAACAAAAGATGCCATTCCATAAATTAGTTCTCTAGGTAATACAAACCTTTAAACTTTTACGAAACCCTCCATAACACGATCCTCAAACCATTCTCAAATGAATATAAAGTAGTAAATGCCCAATCTAAAGTTATACATCAAATGTGCTATGAATATTACTTTTGCTCTTTAGCCATATCGCAATGTGCACATAATATATCTCATACCTTTCATTTTCAAAATATGAGTTTACAAATTCAAATAAGTAATAACACCACTCACCTGGAAAGCCCAAAACCAAATATGAGTTGATGATCTTGTAATCCTAGCAATTTAAATGAGAATCAACATTAAAACCAAGGAAAATGCTATGTCAATTGTGAAACGGCTTTAAGTGCACTTAAACACTAACAAAACGACTCATACGTGCTCACAAATTACTCACCCAAACCCCATTCCAAGTGACTTTACAATCAAAATGAAGATCTTTCCAAGCATCATAAACCCACAATTTGGATGACCTAAAATCGAGCTAAAATCAATGAAATACGGCCTTGAATTTGTTGGACACAGATTGGTCATCACGTGCCAGAAATTTCAAAATTTTATTTCGAACAAATCATAGGCTTAAATCAAGTTTCGTAAAATCTTATGGCTTTACAACACTATAAACTATTATTTATATGCACACACACAACTCAACGACTCAAAAATTGGACACTTCAAATCCCACATTATTCCAAATTCAAGTCCTAAATCCGAAAACTATTTCGATTGAACACTTATCGAGCATTGCAAATCAAAGTCAAATTGACTTAACGAGTTCCTTATGGTACAAAACCTTCTCTTCCTTCCTCCTCCTCCTCTATTCTCTCCGTTTTTTCTTCCTCTTTTCCCCAAACGTGCGCTTCTGTCCTTTTCTTCCTTTCATATCTTCCTTTTCCTTTTTCTTTATTTGACTTTTCAACCCTTGAGCTGTGCTTTTCTTCATTTCATATCTTCATATTCCTTTTTCTTTATTTGACTTTCCAAGTATTCCATTCGTTTTCTTTTTTTTTTTTCCGGGCCCACCGCTAACTCAATTATTAGAAAGTGCAAAGCAGAAAATAAAGTTGTGCAATTTCCACATTCATTGATGAATAATACATGAGCCAATTCATAATAACACGATATTACTTCCCTAGGACAGGGGCTGAGTCGCCTCATCCAACTCATATTCGCCAGTTCGTCGTGAAATATATAGGATAGGGAAAAGCTAATTGTTCTGTGCCCCATACGAACATACATAAACGGATGTTCCGCTGATTATGATAGATCACACGTAATTCAATCAACTTGGAGCATAACAGAGGCACTTTCCCATCCAGAAAGCAAAATTATTTCATAGATAGGAGCGAGCACACGGTCTGGACAATGGTCAGTGCAAGCAACACCACCGCAGCGATGATGGAGAGGCCGCCCATGGGCTATTGCAGTAATCGCGCTTGAAAGTCACCTTCCACTTGTTATAAGGCCTTTGGTAATGCTCGATGAGCTCATGCTGGAGGCTGTCGAAGTAGGCATTCCTCATCCAAAGATCAACATCCTTGCAGTAGCCGTTGATTAGGTCTACACACTACTCGTCAATGATTTCCTTGTCGATTAGCAACTTTGCATCGGCTGGGGTATTGACCAGGTGATCAATGAAGAGCAAGTAGTCGATCAGACAACTGTCGTCCTTGTAGTAACATTGCTCGAAGGCAATGGCATTCCGAAAATACGATTTTGTCATATCGTGAAAATTGAGTGGCAAGATTTCAAAAACTCCATTCTTGAATCTAATGTCGAACAAGCACTTGCTTTTATCTGAGACCATTGTTGAACGGGATGAAGGAAACAAATAAGCAACGAAACGGGATCGAACATCATTTACATTCAGAAAACAAAATGACAAAAGGTCGACTCTCACTTCTTCTCAGCTTGACTCCGGCCCCCACAAGGTCGGTCGCACTCAGAACGAACTTGATCTCCTTCTGCATCTCATATGGCCCCATCCTTACCAACGACATGTGTGAGAACCTGATCGCGTCGAGCAAGTGGCCAATTCCATTGCCCGCAACGCTACAAAATCTTGTGGTAGTGATGACTTGTACGCGGCTGTACGAGGTCCGCCAACCTGCGTCGTCGGTACCGTGCACAACCTTTTACACCGTTGTTTCCGCCATTTTGGCCATGGATAGTTGAGATGACCAATCAACGGTGAACTTCAATTGCCCGAGGAGTCACTAGGCATAATAGATAGTTGTACGGAAGCTAAAGCTTTAAATAACGACCTTTTAATTTTTAATTTTGTTTTGGGAAAATTTCAAATAAAGATCCAAAATGCCATCATTTTTTCAAAAGATGACATGAAGTGAACTTTGTCTCAAATAAGGACCTAAAATGCCATCATTTTCTCAAAAGATGACCTGAAGTGAAGTTTGTCTCAAACAAGTACCCAAAGTAGTCATTTAATCTCAAAGGACCTCACTCGCCGGCTGGAAAATAGATGCATCTTCAATATATGTTCCGGTAGCCTGATTACGGTATTTTCGTCCTTTTTTTTTTTTCCATTTTTGATTGCCCTGTTCAAGTCCGATGTTTTTTAGAACAAGATGAACATGGGACAAAGAAGATGATGAACGGTGCCACCATTGATCCAAAATAATAATAATAATAAAGAACGAGACAACTAAAAATTAAAAAAGAAAATTTGATAAAAATATCCTTGATCAGGCTACCGGAATATCCATTGGAGATGCATTTATTCATCAGCCGGCAAATGAGGTCCTTCTTTGAGACTAAATGATCACTTTGGGTCCTTATTTGAGACAGACTCCACTCCAGGTTCTCTTTTGAGAAAATGAAGGCATTTTGGGTCTTTATTTGATACAAACTTCACTTCGAGTCATCTTTTGAGAAAAGCATGGCATTGTAGGTCCTTATTTGAAATTTTCCCTTTTGTTTTTGCTAAGTGGCCAATTCCATTGCCTATAACGCTACAAAATCTTGTGGTGGTGATGACTTGTACGCGGCTGTATGAGGTTCGGCGACCTGCCTTGTCGGTGCCGTGCACGACCTTTTTACTCCGCTGTTTCCCCATTTTGGCCACGGGTAGTTGAGACTATCAGTCAACGGTAAACTTCAATTGCCCGACTAGTCGCTGGGCATAATAGATAGTTGAACGGAAGCTAAAGCTTTAAATAACGGCTAGTATCACTGAAAATCCCAATTTAATAGGTCTGCAACCAAATTATCTCAAACTAATTTTCAAATAACCAAAAACTCCAAATCAATATACTTATAACATATGTGCCCTCAAATTAATTTTTGAATTACCAAAAAATTATATTTAATGTCCGTTAGCTTTTGTTAAATTGTCACATAGTACCAAATTATTGAATGGGGTAATGCACGAAAGTAACTCAATTGTTACATAGTACAAAATTGAAATTTTTTGTAATATTGTTAAGTCAATTTGATGGTTTTAGCCCCAAAGTCTGGCTCAACCATCCCAAGAGTATTCATTTTCTCAACAATGGGAGCATAGAGGATCTTCTCTAGAGAACTCAATTTTCATAAATCAATTGTTGGAGTAGGGATTATGGCATATCGTCTATTATTAGATCTATCAAAATGGATAATAAATCTATTCCTTAATTTATATATGATGAGTTGAGTTGTTATGTAGATTGATTATATTCAGTAAATGTGTCATAAATAAGTTTAAACATAATATAGGTGTTAAATATATCATAAATGTATTTACAATTTATTTAAATCAATCCAACTCTCCAAATCTCTCTTCATTTTCTTTAACTTTCATTCGATCTTGTTTTCACTCCTTTCACACTCACTTCGTTTTGGATACAGGTTCTTTTAGATTTAATTAAATATGAAAGTATTTTAATAATATGAATCGGATTGAGTATGGATTGTGTATGGTTAAATTGGATATGAGTCACGATAGTTGCACTAAATGAAAATTAGTAGAAATAGATTAAATGAGTTTTTTCTTTTTTTTTTAGATTAAATGAGTTTATTTGGGTACATTTCCAGTCCGATCGTCCATAAATAAATGGTGTAGCCAGAGGTCGTTTTATGAAGCACTCTCTCTTTCTGTAGCTCTCTCTCTCTCTCTCTCTCTCTCTCTCTCGCGACTTCCAAGTTCTTCGTAAACCAGACAGCCAAATCCAACCATCATGCCGTCGGAGAAACATGTCGCAGTCTGCAATTTCCCGTTAAGTAGCCACCCCAGGACTGTCTCCAAACTCGTCTGTAAGCTTGCCGCGGCCGCCCCAAATGTCCGTTTCTCTTTTCTGAGCACGGCGAAATCCAACGATTCCGTCTTCCCCCCTACGTCGAGAGCTGCTTTATTGCCGTCGAACCTCAGAGTCTACAACATCGGCGACGGGTTGCCAGCTGGCTATGACAAGTTGGCCAGCGATCCACGAGTCGAAGCCGATCTGTTCCTTAGAGCAGCACCTGTGAATTTCCTAGCCGGTATCGATATTGCAGTGCGAGACACGGGAAGCAAAGTCAGCCTTTTGCTGAATGACGGTTTGGTATCATTGATTGCATGCGAAGTGGCGGAGAAACTGCAGGTCCCGTGGGTCGCGTTCTGGACTGGAGCTCCGTACGCTCTATCTGTGCACGTCCACGCTGACCTCATCCTCCAGCTGAGGCAAAACGCCGCCGCCGACGAAGAAAAGACCCTGGACATGATCCCAGGACTGTCCGTCATGCGCATGGCGGATTTGCCTGAGGAACTAGTGAAGGCCCCGGGCACGTCGATGATTTCCCGCGCGTTGCGTGAGGTGGGGAATGTGCTCCCACGCGCAGCGGCCATCATCTTGAACTCCTTCATGGAGATGTATCCCGAGCCCCTCATGGCCGGCCTTAAGTCCAAGTTGAGCATTTTGCTCTTCTTGGGTTTGAGGCCAAGCCCCCCTGCCTCAGACGAGACCGGCTGCTTGACCTGGCTAGACTCGCAAAGCCCGCAAACAGTGGTGTACATATCCTTCGGGTCTGGAACCTTGACAAACCTGACGCCTGACGAGATAACGGCCCTGGCCGAAGCCCTAGAGTCCACTCAGACCCCGTTCCTATGGTCTCTGAACGACCAGCTGAAGGCCCGGTGCCTCCCCAGAGGTTTCGAGGAGCGGACAAGCTCACTCGGGAGAATTGTGCCTTGGGCCCCTCAGAGGGAGGTGCTCAGCCACCCGGCCTGCGGGGCCTTCGTGATGCAATGTGGGCACAACTCGGTGTTTGAGAGCGTGGCAGGGGGTGTGCCAATGATATGCCGGCCCGTGGCTGCGGACCAGATGCTGACCGCGAGGGCGGTGGAGGAAGTGTGGAAGATCGGAATTGGAGTGGAGGGACGCATGATAACGAAGAGTGGGATGGTGAAGGCGCTGGAGGTGGTGCTGAGGAGTGAGGAAGGGAAGGAGATGAGGAAGAAGGTTGGTGATTTTAGGCAGAGGCTTCTGGTGGCTGCTGGGCCAGAAGGGCGAGCTGAAGCTGACTTCAAGACTCTTGTGGAGCTCATCTCTACCTTGTGAAGCCAAGACATAAAATGGAAGATTATTGCTAAAAAGTACTTCTTTAGGCGTGTTTGATGTATTTCCAACTTCAATAATTGCATTGCTATGTAAAAAAGCAAAAGAAATTGGCAATGGTAGTGAGCGATAGATATCTGTTGAAACCTTATGAGGTACCGATGAATGGATGGACTACTGATTAGCCCGCATCCGAAGGATCCGGTCAAGTTCAAGCTTCCGATGACGGCCGGTTACGTCGGCTCCTAAATCAATTTTATAAGTAAGACTTCGTATTTCTCACGTAATTCATCGACAAATCAGACACTGTTGTCATCTGTAATGACCCTATGAGCTACAGTGCACAGCTTGTGGTCTATGCCAAGGCCTGCTACTAAGGTAGCGCATGCAAACGCACGTTCCTAAGAGTTTTTTTTAAGAAATGGTTCTTTTCATTTACAACGGGGAACAATTTTACGAGTAAAAGAACCCGTTTGATAACGACACAAAATTTCTACTCTTGGAATAGAAAAAGAATAGAAATGCGTTCGATAACGCAACAATTTCTTTTTCGTATTTATTCATTTTTTAATCTTGCCGATGGATTGCCGCCGCCTCCGCCTCCCGTCGCCGTCGCCGCTCCCCCAGCTTGGCCGGCTGCAACCATGCCGGCCGCCCGGCAAATCCCAGCCGGCCGCACCGCCGGCCCTATCGGCCGCCCCCCTCCCGCGGCCACTTTACGGCCCGCGGAGGCGCCAGCCAGCCGGAGGCGGCCGGCCGCCGGTCGTCGGCCGCCGATAGGCTTCCGGCGCCCGCCGGCGGTGACGTGGCCCGGCCGGCGGGTCGCCAGGCGGCAAGGGCGAGGGAGCGGCGGCGACCGCGGACGGACGAGCGGCGGCGATCAGGCAGCGGCCGAGGCCCGGAGGACGGCCGCTGCCGGCCGGCGAATGGCGATGAGCCGGCGACCGGCGACGACGGCCCAGCCGGCGGAGGCCGCGGCACCGGCGACCGGCGACCGACGGCCAGCGAAAAACGGCGGAAGCGGCGCGCCAGTGAGCGGCGGCGCGGAGGCGGCGGCCGGCGACCGGCGTACGGCGGTGGGCGGTGGCTCCGGGCGGTTGACGGTGGTTGCGGCAAGAAAAGGAAATAAAAGAAATTTAAAAAGAAAATCAGCTTTATTTAAAGTTGTTCCTTAACAAAAACTTTTTTTTGCTTATCGTTTACGTTCCCAAACCATTCCTTTAAGTTTTTATTCCGGAACAAAAAAACAATGTGGCGTTAGCAAAAACAGTTTACTGTTCTTTTTTTGTTAGAACAAAAGAACAGAAACCATGAGAAACAGAAACGTTTGCATGCGCTACCTAAGAAGGACAAGGAGGATTTAAGAATGCACGCTGTGGTTCGACCCTAAATTTCATGTTTTAGTAAAGAGAACATGGACGCACATGCACCAGATGCATCCGGAAATTACTCTCAAAGAATATTCAATCTAGAATTTATTGCCCACCGGTAACTCACTCTAGGACTAGCTTTTAATTTGGTTGAGTAAAAAGTACATGATGCTGACGCGTCCAACGACTTTTGGGTTGGATGGCAACATAGCGAAGTATCGTCAAAATAATTATAGTTGTTTTCTTGGGTGGTCCTTGTACTGGGATGTCTCGCATGGAAAGATCTACATGAAATGATAACACGTGGGGTTTGAGCTCACATGAACCGGATGGACAATTATAACTCCATTCTACTAGATTACTTCCACGTGATTAGTTCATTACATCGGCCCCTCGAGCCTTGATTCTTGTCTCTAACCATGGGTGGTGCAAGTAATTCTAGCTCAAATCAAGCATTTCCGAAAAGTGTACAGCCTTAATGTAAAAAGATAATATTTTCTTTAAGAGGTTTGCTAGTATAACAATCTTTGAGTTATTGTGAGAATAACAATTTATTGTGAGTCACAAATTCTTGAAGGAATAGACTCCACGATAAATTGTTATTATTTGTTATAATGTTTTATAGTCCAAAATATGCTATTATTTTAACGGTAAATTAAGTACCATCACCTAATTATTTCTCTTTCCGTAAACCCTAGTTGGAAGAAATTTTCTCCAACTATATATTCGATTGATGAGTTGCATATACAAGATCACAATGTACAAACCTGGCTTACATTAAAGCGGTGTCTTTCAATAAAACTTATGCATTTCGCTTTTTTTTTTTTTTTTTTTTCAATTTACGGAAATATATATATATATATATATATATATATATATGTATGTATATATTTGTAACCGAAGATCCGCCCCGAGCCCTCTTTTGCTTACGCTATTCGGGGTCACACGGCCTTCTAGTGCCCGATAGCACCAGTGGACCTCGCTGGAGCTATTCGGACTACTATACCTCGGGGGAAGTTGGCCTAGCAACCCACCACCAGGGCCCCCCACTTAAATCACTAGTAACGCGGGATTTGAACTCTCGACCGCATTGAAGCAGGAGAGAACAAATACCAACATGGCTGCCCACGGGTGGGTCGGAAAAACACATGTTCATTTGCAGTAAACCGAAACAAACACGAATAGAGCCCATGCTGCATCATACCGGCATAAAAGTACTTCAATTCCAGTGTGTTCTATTAGTAAAAGAAACTCGTATTTATTTTAAAGTGCACATAATGTGAATCCCAATTTTTCTGCATTTTTACTGAACCTACGGAAAGAATACTCATTCTTTTGAAAGCATAACAACTTATTCATGGATAACATGTCTAATTTATAGTACTTGGATAAATATAACTGAACTTGCAATTTACTTCCCAACTTTTAATTCACGTCTTAGATACTCGTAATTGGTAGAGAATAATGCAATCTTTTTTCTTCTTCTTCTTCTTTTTTTTTTTTTTGCTAGAAGAGAATAATGCAATCTTTGTTGTTCCTTCGACATGAGAAGTACGACAGAGGTGGCGGAAAGGACAATAGGAGACGTGGACTCGTCTGCACCGCCGCTTAGCCCTACCAGCCCAGCCCCCCCATCCATTACATCTGTCTCTTAGATGGATCCACCGATGATGTTGAATCCTTGATCGGTGGTGGACCTTCGAGTTTGCCAATATCATATTTGGTCACCGAGACAATTTAAGTGTCTTCATTATTTTTGTAAGACCGAAAAATTCGATAAAGTATTGAGAATTCTTCTTCAATACCTAATTTCATCAACCTAATGACTTTTTCCTATTGTCTTGACTATATCAGAATGGAAAAATGACACAAATAATTCATAAACATTAATCGAATGTGCAATTTAATTTATAAACTTTTAATTTGTTTAATATAATCATTAAACTTTAACTCAATGTATAATATGGTTCATGAACTTTTACATTGAACAAATTAAAAATTCAAAGAAAAAATTGCACATTAAATCAAAATTTAAAGATTGTTTCTATTAGTATCTCATATTAGAATCATTATTATTTGGAGTAGGAATATCTGGTAAGTTGGGATCTAAGATGTAAAAAATACATAGTTCAGATAAAAAAGGGATCATATTGTTCCTTTAACAGATGAAAATCAGTTCTATCATAAGAATCAATTTACAATTTGTCAAGATTGTGAATCTCCATCTTCCACGAAAATTATAGCTTAAATTGTTGAGAACTTTCGATTGTTGATGACGATATGAGAACATAAATTTTGATTCCAATCCCAAGAACCTTCGAAGGAACCGTTTGAAGGGAGAAATGTCCCTCGGCACATGCAAAGGAGAAAGACTCAACAGTAGGCAAAGTCAGGGATTCGAGGTTAAGGATTCAACTGACTGTCGAGGTAGAAAGCGGGGTTGATCACCAAATAAAGACAGAAAGTACGAATCAATCCAAGCTTGAAGAAACCAAAACGCGCCAAAATAGGTACGTTCCCCATTAGACCGCATAGCCAAAGAGGCATGGGCAAAACCCTTGATAAAGCAGCGTGAATGAGCGGACCCAAAGCAGCCGCTGTATTGTTGCGAGACTAGAAGCGATGCCGAAAACGTCCCTTGACACTTTTGAGGGCCGGATGAAAGAATATATAATTAGAAAACCAGAATAACAAGGAGGCATGCTCGATGTCAGTGACTAAACTAAACTTTGTTCAAACCAATGTAGAAACCTTCCATAAGAAAGAATGCCGTCAAATACATCGGTAGGCTTAAGAAGTTCGAAAGGACCACTGTCTCTCACAGGCGTGCCAATAGGAAGGAACCCGGCTATAGCGTCCAAAAGAGTGATTGTCATGGGACCCCATAGAGAAAAGAAGCAATTAGTTGGAGACAAAAAGCTGATGGCAACGGTCGAAAGGCTCGAATTCAAATCCCAGCTGAAGCTACTAAACTGGAGAACGGTGTTAATCCCCGCTTTCTTCAGATAGGTGGTATCCGAGCATCAGCCTTCATCCACAAAAATCACTTGAAAAGGTCAATTCCGAAAGATCGAGGATCTTTGAAGCATGAAGGCTCGGCGGTCCAAACGTCTACAATAGAGGAACTTTGAGCAGGGAGCAACTCTCCAATTTTCCGAGGAAAATAGGGTCGAACGGATGCAGGAACGCGAAAGTGTCTTTCAAGGCAGAGACCAAGGATAAGCAAAAGCGGGCACTTATCGGTCACATTCAGAAATCGAAGGCAACAATTGTCATGGTACTTTTCCTCTAGCAATCTATCGAATTTGGCGACATAGTCTGCATAAGAGCATTTGGGAAATCAAGAGCCATGGAAAACGATAGAATCCAAAACGTAGAACGAAGGGTTTTAGACCAGACAGAGGATCAGGGTTTAAGGTTGAAGACAAAGGATAAAGAAAAAATTCAATCTCTATCCAAATATATACTTTCTCATAATAGACAGCTATTCAAAAGATGGCAATTCGAAAGATATGATCCATAATTATGACGATTTGCAAGCAGAATTGGTCGAGACAACGTGTCAGGATATTATGAGCTATCCGAGTGTATGCGGGATACGAAGCGTTAGAAAAACAATACGCATCCCAGTGCCCCCTTAGAAAGAGGATGGGCACGTTGAAGGTATTTTTTTTAAAAGAAAAATTAAAGCTTCTTCTAGTCCTTTTAAAATGACGCATGCGTTTACACTAAAATTGACCAGACCGTTGACACGGGCAAGCAGCACGTGAACATAAATATTCATATCACTTAGTGTGTGAGAATTATCGTGCCTGGGACATCTTATTTAACATTATTAGATTAACTCACTTAAGTATTGTTTGTTTTGGCTCGTTCCATATCGAGTCTCACACTTTTGTTCTTTGGCGTACAAGCAGGTACTTGTCAAGTAGGTCATTCATACTAGGAGTGCTTGCACCTAAGCACGCTTAACTATGGACTTCCAAAGCTAAGCATTCCTCCGTTATGTTAAAAGGTGTCTCCACGATTAATTTCAGTTTTCACAAATATATTTTAAGATCATTTCCCCTTGTTTGGTGCATAATTGGTCTGTTTCTACGATTTTTGCCAACCAAGAAGCCCACCAAGAGCCATTTCTTGTACAAGCACTTTGGTTCCGGCAACTATTCTTCGCCTTCATTGAACCGAGTCATTATAGGTCCACCGGCTTCCAAATGATTTGTCCCCGAACCAGACACCTTTTGGAGGGGCTCCCACTCTAATATTATATTGTGCCCTGGATTAACTCATTGAGATATTGTCCGTTTTGGCCTATCTCATACCGAGTCTTATGGTTTTGACCTTTAGCATACAAGTCGATACATTCCTAGAAGGTCACCCATCTTGGGAGTGCTAAAACCTAAGCATACTCAACTTTGGCATTCCAAAGCTAAATATTATTGTTACGTCAAAAGGTATCTCCATGAGTTAATTCTCGTTTTCATATATATATATATATATAAATTAAAATCACTCTCCCCCTATTTAGTGCATAGTTCCATTTGTTCCTACTCCCTTCACCATCTTAGCAACCTGCCAAAAGGCTTTTCTTGTCCAAGCCCTTTAGTCCCGGCAACCAGTCCCCACTCTTATCAGACCGAGTTGTTACATCCTGTCGTTGGCCACATGGATTAAAATTGATATTAATGATTAGTATTAACACATACCAATAATGTATATTAATGGGAATTACCATTCAGTTGTTGATATACAATGATGAATGGCTAATAACTATCGATATGGATACTAATTAAAGAAGAACATCAAACCATCAGAACTTTGGAGGCATGAAGAACAGAGGAACATAGTTGTTCAAGATCACAAGGGGACGAAGCAATTGAGGATATAAGAGCAATCGACATGCATATTATTGCATATTTTTTTAGGTGAATAGGTATAAAAAAAACAATTTTGAAAAATAAAGATAATAAAAATTATTTTCTCAAACAAGATCTAATTAACACTAGACTTTTGATATTAATTCAGACTCAAATAAGATATTTTGGATTTTATCGAACATAGAAAAATATCGCAACAATCAAATTAAAGGAGTTAAGGGAAGAGAAAATTGAACACATAATTTATAGTGGTTTGGCTTAGATCAAGCCTACATCCACTCTCCCACGTTGACAGCCTTCTGGCTGGATTTCACTATGAATCGAAAGAAAATTACAACAGTGTGACACTGATTGCTCAGGAAAGAGTTTTTTTTTCTCTCATTAAGTCACTTTTTTGTGTTTCCCTCTCTCGAATATGAATATGAGCACTATTGATGGAGAACAAGTGATTTGAGAAGTTTCAGACTTTGGAATTCTAGCTTTCACACTCTACTGCAAATGACTCGACAACCTCCTTAAATACTCCTCAATGCCTTTATGACCATTGACACTATCCAAAGGAATTCTTCCAATCAACCCGTTGGACATAATCAATCAAAGAGATCTTGTAGCCGTTTGAAGATTGAGATGAAAGTCTGATGATTATGGTCGCCCACACAATCAGAATCTAGGTTTCCATAAATATATGATTCCCAAAAATGAACTTGTCTTCGAAATTGATTTCATTTATACGTAATTGATTTCATCAATATATTTGGAAAAGGTAAGTGAGATTCTCTACTAGAAAGTCAAATATGTCTTGATCATTTTGAATCATATTTGGAAGATCAATACGCCTGAGTCTAATTATGTCTTCATTCTAGACTTGGGTTCAGTTTGTATCTTCGTCAGAGTGGGAAATACTTCTAACATAAAAAGAGTTTGACAGCATTCCACGATATAACACAGAAATCTAATATTCCTCATAATAAGAATAAGAATAAGAATAAGAAAAAAAAAAGTTTTGTTAACTTCAAAACCAAATAGGAGTTTTCTCAACAATTTCTCATTTTTATGGTGACAAAACTTTTATGCAGATTTAATCATAGTATGAAATTATATCCTGCAAAATAGCACTTTAGTAGCACATGATAAAGATAATGAATAACATAGTAATTTGCATCCACAAAACACTTAGTCTTGTCAGTTCTTCAAAATACATATTGATACCAATTAAAGTTCAAACAAGGTTCAAACATAAGTTCAAGCACTACAAGTTTAAGTTCAAATCACAATCACAAAACCAACACCAAAAATTCAATCCTGCAAATGCAATCACAAAAGTCTTTAAATCTGCATAAACTCTCCCCATTTTTGTTAGCAGCAAAAAGATAAAGTTAGTGAGTTGTAAAAAGAGGTTGAGTTGGAAAAGATCAGGGATGTTTGGGAACATGAACAAGTTGGAAATCCTCCAAAGACTGCATGGTCTCCTCAAGCTTATCCTGACACTGATGATAGACGGCCTCCACTTTTGCCACAGTTTGTGAAGCCTGGTGATTCAGAGTTTGAACCTGAGTGTCAAGAGATTATACCTTGCCTGTAAGAAATTCTGAGGTAGATTCGAGAGCAGCATGTAACTTATGAAATTCAAACTCCATAGCATATTGCTGTGCCTTAATCTCCAAAAGGAGTTCTACTATCCGATGATAGTTTGCTTCCAGTTCTGTTTGGGCACTAGCTTTAGCGAATTGCACATGTGGAGTATTCAAAAGGAAGGAACATCAACCTGAATGCTTGTAGTTTGTTGTTCCCCCTGAACAATAGTTCCTTTCTCTTGAACTTCAGGTGAGACTTTAGGAAAATGAGAGGCGAATACATCTTCAGCATCTGGAGGAGATCGACTGATACCATCACTAGCAGTGGATGCAACTAATGGAGTTTTCTCATGTTCTCCCCCTGTTTTGGTGCCTTCAGGTTGAGATGAAACTTCTTCTTCTTGCACTTTCTCCTTTTCAGTACGAGATTGCTTTTTTTGGTTCAGTCTCGTCAACATCAGGTGCTGCAATGTCCCTACTTTCCTCAGTCTCCTCCAGTTCAGGGAACACACCAGCATCTCCTTCTGAGTCTTCATCCTCATCTTCCTTCTCTTCAGATTCTTCAGCACCATTTTCTTCTTTCTCTTCCTTTTCACTCTCTTCTTCTTCTTCCGTCTCAAAATCAGGAAAACCTTGAAGATTATGCAAAGCAATGACAGAGATTGGCAAATTATCATCTTCCTCATCTTCATCCTGCAGAATGATAGATTTCTTCTTCTTTAATGTCTTCTAGACAACACTCTTTCCTTTGCGTTTCTTTGCAGCAACAGATCCTTCATTGATTTTGCTAGATGATTCCTTCTTCAGAAGATCCAGAGTTTTAGAAAGATCTTTCAGCCTCATCTTGGAAATCATTTTCATTTCAATTTCCATAGGAGCAAGATTCCTTGATCGAAGTTGAGAAGGTGGTTTAATCTAAAAGTGCCTAAAAAGTCTCGTTATCAAGCATAGTAGGGTAGTTGCCCTTTTTCCTTCATCACTGTTTTGTAAATGTGCAAAAAGATAATATGCGGGAGTGAAAATGTGACTTCATTGCATATTGCCCACATTATCTTTGCCTCAAATTTCGAAGCATCAATCTTAGAAGCAGCCTTGGGTTTGATGCAATTTATCACTATCTTATGCAACAGGATATTTGAAACAGGCATTCAAGAGTAAGTGATACTCCCACTTGGAAATCTGTCTTTCACGAGAAACTTAGTGGCTTGTGTAATGGACACATTTATGGGCAGAAAGCCACTTCGTTCTACACCTAAAATATCAGCTAGAAGATTCACATCTACATCAAACACTTTATCACATATAGTAAATTATATATGAGTCGGATCCAATATAGACATATTTGAGTAAAAATATGCCGTTAATTCAGGATACGCTTCAAATGTCTCTGCACAAAATTTCTCCAATTGAAGTTTGGCTAACTTCTCCCTCAAGTTAACCTTGATAGTATCCAGAAAGTCAAAGTTTATAACCCCTCTATTCAACATTTGAGCATAAACCTTTTTATGTTCTTTTGAACGAAACAATTTTGTTCTCTCTCTAGTAATCTCAACTGCCATACCCATCTTCGATTGGAAATTTTTAAAGATCCTCTCATCATCATCTTTATTCTTGGGCTGATTTTCTGACCCAAGATGAGGATCATAAGGAAAGTTCAAAAATTCGTTTTTTGTTGTTCCTTTCGATGCTAGTCCTAACCTTTCCATCGATCTTAAGAACAGAGTTTCGTTTCCGTAGCCATTCTCTTTCAGAAAGTTAGTGATGAAGTCCATAGGACTTCCACCCTGTTTCAAAAACTTAGTGTTTGAAAAGTACCTCGGGCCTCATTATTGAAATGGGGGTCGCTTCTTGTGTAACTTCCTCATCTACAGAATGATGAGGAGAACTCCAGGGAGAATCTTCTCCAGTCATATCAAAATGAGTTGTTCATTCAGGCATATTCCGAGGGCCGCAATTAGCAATGCAAGAAGATTTCCTTTGGAACGACATTGTGGTAGATTTGGAGGACTTCGACGACATGCTCGTATAGAGGAGAGAAAGAAATTTGCAAAGAGTTTGTGAGAGAAATCAAGAGAGACGAGAGTTTAAGAGTTTAAGGGTTAGGGTTTGAAAAATATTGTGCTCGTAAGAAATAATCTGGAGAATTTAAAGAAAACGAAATAAGGCAAATGAATCATCACAAAGAAGAATGCCTTTTTGAAAAAGAAATTTAAAAAAGGTAATTGCCAATAATTTTGAAATAAATTCCAAAAAATCAGCAAGAAAATTGTAATTTCCAAAAGAGATAAGTGCTGCAGAAGTCGGCAAAAGAACGCTTCAAGTGCCTTAACTTTGCACAAAGGGACACTTAAGTGCCATAACTTACGAAAGGTACACTTAAGTGCCAAAATCGGAGTAAAAAATGGATCATTTGAGTGCCAATCCGGCCAAAATCCTACCAAAACGCCGATGTGTCAATTTTCCTACGCGACGTGTGAAAACGACGTCGTTTTAATGCTTGACGTGGCCAAAAATTTAATAACTAAATTAATTTAAAACTAAATTTATTTAAATATTTAAAAATATTTAAAATGTTAAATTTTTAAAAAATTTAAAAATTTAAAAATTTAAAAAAACTAAAAAATTTTTAAAAATTTTAAAAATTTAAAAAAAATTCAAAAATTTAAAAATTTTAAAAATTTTAAAAAAATTAAAAATTTTAAAAAAATTAAAAATTTTAAAAAATTTTAAAAAATTTTAAAAAAATTAAAAATTTTAAAAAATTTTAAAAATTTTAAAAAAATAAAATTTTAAAAAATTTTAAAAAATTTTATAAAAATTTATAAAATTCTATAAAAATTTGTAAAATTCTATAAAAATTTATAAAATATTTAAAAATTAAAAAATTAAAAATAAATTAAAAGTTAAAAAAATAAAAAAATTTCAAAAAATTTTAGAAAATTTCAAAACATTTTAGAAAATTTCAAAAAATTTTTAAAAAAATTTTAAAATTAGAAAATTTTAAAAATTTTTTTTTTAAGAAAAGGAGGCAGGCCGCCAACCCTCCCCCACCTTCCGGCTACGGCGGGGAGGCGGCGGAGGCGGCGGCCCGGGGCTCTGCCCTCAGCCGTTGGCTGCCTTTCTCCTCCTCCTCCTACATTTTTTTAAATAAAAATAAATTATATTATTATTTTGTTTTAAATTTAATTTAATTAATTTTTATATTATATTAAAATTCAACTTATACCAAAACAACGTCGTTTTGGCCGATTTAAGTGCTCTAATCTGGCCAACACCCGAAATGACATTATTTTGGTGCTGACATGGTAAAAAAATTTAATATGTAATTTAATTAATTTTAATTTAAAAAAAATTTATTTAAAAATTTTAAAAATTAAATTTTAAAAATTAAAAAAATTTGCAAAATTAAAAAAGTTCCAAAAAAATAATTTAAAAAAAAAGAAAAGGGTGCCGGTTGAGGGCTGAAATTTTTTGTAACTTTTTTAAATTTTTGTAAATTCCGTAAATTTTTTAAATTTTTTGTAACTTTCTAAAATTTTTTTGTAAATTTTTTGAATTTTTTGTAAATTTTTTATAAATTTTGTAAATTTTTTGTAACTTTCTAAAAAATTTTGCAAATTTTTAAATTTTTGTAAATTTTTAATTTTTTTTTAAATTTTTAAATTTTTTCTAAATTTTTTAAATTTTATGTAAATTTTGTAAATTTTTTGTAATTTTTTTTGTAAATTTTGTAAATTTTTTAGTAATTTTTTAATTTTTTAGTAATTTTTTAATTTTTTTGTAAATTTGTAAATTTTTTGTAATTTTTTAATTCTTTTTTATTTTTTGAATGTTTAAAGTTTCTAAATTTTTTAAAAATGTTTTAAATAAATTTATTTTAAATTTAATTTAAATAATTTTTATATTATTATAAAATTCAAATGATGTCAAAACGACGTCATTTTGGCCGAATTCGAGTTGACTCAGCTCTTCGGCGAGACACATCGGCGAGAAATATTAATAATTTAATGCCACGTATGATTTCCGGCCAATTTCGCCGGATATGGCACTCAGGTGTCCCACTTTTCTTAAAATGTGGCACTTAAGTGTACCTTTCGTAAGTTATGGCACTTAAGTGTCCCTTTGGCCAAAGTTATGGCACTCCAGGGGTCCGCACGTCTGCAGAAGTCCTAAAACTTGTTACAAAAATGTATTTGAGTCCTAAAACTTGCAAAAAGTGCAAATAAGTCCTAAAATTTGTCAAAATGTTTCATTTGAGTCCTAAAATCGGCCGTTAGTTTTATTGACGGAAAATGCGGACGTAGCATTTTAAATTATTTTTTATCTTCCAGCTGGCTTTTTAAAATAATTTTTTATTCAATTTTTTAAAAAAATTATATTTGAAAACTAAAATTCAATTTTAAAAAAATGTTAAAAAAAGAAAAAAGAAAAGAAAAGGGCGGGAGGAGCCGGCCGCCCATCGCCGGAGGGGCCGGTGACGGTCGTCGATCGTTGCCTGACCAAGGCGAGGGCCTGCGACCCTCGCCTAACGTGGGTGAGGGCGCCTAGATCTGGGCAAGTCGGCCCTCGCCTGAGGGCTAGCGACCGTCGCCAGCCCTGGGCGAGGCCTTGGCGGCCCTTGCTTGGGGCCGGCGGGGCTCGCTAAGATCCGGGCCAAGGCCTTGCCTAGGGCTGGCAACGGTCGCCAGCCCCCAAGTGAGGGCCGGTGAGGCCTTGCCCAGGGCGGGTGACGGTCGCTGACCCCTGTGAGGGCCGTCATGCCTAGATTTGGGCGTCTTCGCCCGCGTCAAGCGAGGGTCGCCGGCCCTCGCCCTGGTCGGGCGGCGGCCGGCGCAGGACGGCCGATGACTCCTGCCCTTTTTTTTTATAAAAATAGTTTTTAAAATTTGAATTTCAATTTTTAAATATTATTTTTATAAAAAATTGAATAAATATTATTTTAAAAAACCAGCTGGAAAATAAAAAAATTATTTAAAATACTACGTCAGCATTTTCTGTCAATAAACTGACGTCGTCGATTTTAGAACTCAAATAAAACATTTTAACAAGTTTTAGGACTTATTTGTACTTTTGCAAGTTTTAGGACTCAAATGCATTTTCGCGACAAGTTTTAGGACTTCCGCAGCACTTATCCCTTTCCAAAAACAAGCGATGATTTAGAGATAAACATACATGTTTAGTACTTTCACGCCAAAAATAAAATAAACTACCTGGATTAGGAAAACTTCCAGACTGAAGTAACTTCCATATGTTGAAATGTTGAGTCTAATCAACCATAGACATTAGTCTGAAGAAAGAATGATATTCAGCTTACTACGAATTGAGTCAAATAAGCTCTTCTCCAACGGTTTGATAAAAATATCCGCCAGTTGATTCTTCAAATCAATAAATTGAATATTGATCTCGCCATTCTATACATGATCTCTTATGAAATGATGACAAATCTCAACGTGCTTTGCTCTTCGTGACATCCTGAAATTCGACTCCGTTTCAAATATATGAAATGGACATTTCGTCGATGCGTCTATGGTCATTCCTCTTTGAGTTGGCTATTCACGAGTTAACTAATTTATTAGATGAAGTCATTAAGGGATATAAACGCGACAAACTAGAGAATTCGATCGAAGGAAATCGATCACTCGACCGTAATAATCGGCAAGGGTCAATATGACACTGTTATAATCGATTAGTAATCGGATATAGGTTGATTCAATAGAAACACGAATTGAATTGCGGGTTATTCCGCATGATTGCAAAATTCGCGTCGAATGGCGTTGACCCGATTTTGTATCGATATTATACTCGGGACACGTAATTGAAACCTTGTGATTTTTACGACAACCGAGAGTTGTCTACAAGTCGGAGATACACAAACATGGATCGAAAATTATCAACCACGGGTCAAACGCGCTAAAATCCTAAAAGCTACCCGATAGGTTAGGTTGTACTAAAATCGTGTTTGGTTGATTTTAACCACAAAATTGACTTCATTTTCGGGAATCGGACGTTCGAGCGTGTCACGATTCATTTTTAGGACGTCGTCTCATCTTTCGGCGAATTTTCTTCGAGTCCGAAATTTTGCGGAAAAATCGGTTTTCGACAAAATGAAAATGGAAATGGAAATTCGGATGGGGAGAGGGGTGTGCTATTTGGCTACCTAAAAATAGCTTAATTAGGGAAATTAGAGCTATTTTCTTAGTGGTTGGGCTCTTGACTTTTGTGGCACAAGACTTTTGGGGCATTTCATGAGTGCATAGATACTTATCAAGGTTTTCTATTGGCTAGCAATTTGACTTTATTCCTTTCTCCCTTTCCCTCTCTACTCCCTTGCATGCGTGAACCTTCTCCCTCTCTGCCCATTCTCTCTTCTTCCTCATCCCTTCCCTTCTTTTGCTCCACCGCAGGCCACGTTTCCCTTCATCATTATCCCATCTTCAGCCCACATCACCCTCACGCCTCACTCCTTGCCAGCACTAATCTACCGCAGTTGTCACGCCCTGAACCCCGGGCGTGCACACACCCCATGGCGGTCGACTAAAATTTGTGATGTTTCGAGGATGCGTCGCCAACCCTTTTTATTTTATGCACATGCGGAAGCAAATTAAACAAACCTCGAACAACAACAAACATATGATAGAAAAGCAGGACAACCCAATTGCATATAAACACACTATATAGACAATCCAAGTCGGTCCTACAAGTCTACACACTAAGGTCTACCCTAAAAGAACTACCGGTGTCACGTCCCAGATCCTCGACTGCGCACACATCTCTCGGTGGTCAATAAATTTGCGACGTCCCAAGATGCGTCGCTGACCCATTCATTTTATTGCATATGCGGAATCGAATAAACAACCCCTGGCAACAAACAGCATGGGATAGAAAAGCAGGACAATCACATCAAACCAAACACCTTTATAAACAAACTAAGTTTATATGCAAAGGTCTACAAAAGATCGGCTTTCAAAAAGGAATTGTCCTACAACCTACTAATCGGACATGTTCACCGATCCTTCGGACTCCACCAGCTCCGGGGGCACCGGGTCCTCCACAACACCATCAGGAGGGTCAACTACACCCTCGCCAAAAGCGACATTGACAACCACAGCGGGAATCTCAAAACCCTAAAGGGACCTACTCTGAATCCATTGAGTTCATGGCGGAACTACACCCTGAATCGATGAGGTACCCTCTCAAGTAAGGCCTCATCGACCTAGACAGTGATCACGACTAACTCATAGATCCAATGACTACCAGGGACAGGGACGTCTATGCCCTGCTCAGTAATAGCCCGCAGCTATCCAAAACGTTTCGGAGGAACCGCCATCTAAGGACCTGAAAAGATTGAGCCCACGACAAGGTGAGATAATGTCTCAGCAAGTTCACTCTCTAAACTCCGACTATGAAGGAAATATGCCTAGGGCGTCCTAACCACACAGTCACACAATCACAGAGACTTACATCATCTCAGATCCTTCCGGCATGTCAATACAGTTCATATCACAGACATAAGCAGTATTTATACTCAGTCAATTGGAACGCCACAATTCATCTCTCAAATAGCCACGGGGTCCCGATTATAGGGTCAAATCGTTATGACAAGTCGCATTCCGTGCCACACAATTTTGTCCCATAATCCGGCGCATCAATTTCACTCAACATGCGTTCTAATTGTTAATCACGGCCACACACAAGTACATCCTACTCGATGTTCAGTGCTCTTCTGGCGTAACCAGGCGTCACTACGTTGATGGCATTTCATAAAGGAGCATCGGTCCAACCTCTATTGCGACCGGCATCCATTGATAGGGCATCCCATATAGGGGCATGTCCACCCAACTCATTTCAGGGACGGGTTCTCTTAACCAACACACGATTATTCAATCTTAGCCAAGGACATTGTACTTTGCACTCAAATGTCCCAATTAAAATAACGTACTTAGGCCATTTTCTTCGTATTAAAAACACACGGTAAAAATAATCGTGTTGGGGTACACGGTCAATTTAAACCAGAAAAACCAATACTCTCCTTTTTAAAATCTCACTATTTAATATAGTCTTTAAAACCATTTCTGGTGTCAAAACCCGACACCCGGTAATTTCTAAATAATTACCAAAATTTCCAAATTTTGAATTAAATACTCAAAATTACAATCATCACTCAATTTGCACAAGTTAACACTCAATTACGAAACTAAGCACACAATTGCAATCGGCACGAAATTCCGATCACCAACTATCCTAGTCTAATTTTCGAAAATTATTAAATAATTAATTAAATACCAAAATTAATTAAATAATGTAAATTAAATACCATAGATACCAACTTAGGCCGGAAATGCTAATCTAACCACCTAAACGGGCCTAGAAAATTTCCAAACCTATCTAGATAAATATCTAATCTAACCACCTAACATGCATCAATAAACGATTAAATCACTAATCTAATCTAGCTAACCACCTAATCCTTAATTAACCTAAACTAATCACCCCTTAAGCATCATTAACTCCCTAAGTAGAGTTTAGCAAGTAAACTTACCGGTTTAGCGATCCGATGAGTTCACGGCGACGGCGACGCAAAGGTGAGCAATAAACAAACCTACGGTGACACCAACGGAGGTTCAGACAAGCCCAGAAACAGGCCACGAAAACCTCAGCCTTTGCTGAAGCTTCGGCTTCTACTTGTTGCTGGAAGAGGCGGTCCAAGCGGCTGGTTGAGGCTGAAACAATGAGGGGCGGGCAGCGGTGGCTGCAGCAAGGCTAGGCAGGCGACAGCAACAGTTCCACCGGCTTGGACGGCTACGAATGGCGGCCAGGTGACTCACAGGATCTACGAGCAGAGGCGAACGACGGCGCTGGACCACGGGATGAGCGGGACGACGAACGAGCTGGTGCGGGCTCGCGGCTAGCGTGCGGCGGGTCCGGTGGCTCGAGAGGCGGTCGACAGTGAAGGGGGGAGGGCTGGCCGATTTCTTCTAGTTCTCTAAGCTCTCAAAATGCTATAACAACAAGGAAAGCAACCCAAATGAAGAAGAAGAAGCTACTGGAGATGGAGGGGGCCACAAAACATCTAACACTCTCAAGTTCTATGCCCCACCGTGCATGGCTGTCTTCCTTAGTCAAATTGCAACCCTCAATCTTCCTTAGCAAGCCAACCAAGCAGTCCAAATGTTGCTCCCCACAAGGCTTACGAATTTTGGAACATTTGCTACTCATTTCGTTTAATTCCACTTCAACTCTTCTTCATTGAGCTCAATTTGGTGTCCGTAAATTCAGCCAAGGTGCCATCATCCATCTCATAATTTTTTCTCGCCAATTGAACCAACTTGAATCCCAAAAATGCGACCAAAAATAGTTACTTAAATTTTTGGTTCAAAATAACCTTACTTTGATTTTTTGCCGAAATCTCGAGTTTGCAGAAAAATCTTCAGATGATGAGTCGACGTTCCTAAAATGAATTGTGACATGACAGAACTTTCATCTAGTTCAAATTCACGATTAATTTAATCTGACGTGATTTTAGCGTGACCTAACCTACCGGATAGCTTTTAGGAATTTTAAATCCAATTAACCCGTGGTCGATTATTTTCGAGCCACATTGTACATCTTCGACACATTGACGACTTTTGGTTGTTGTGAAAATCTCGAGATTTTAAATACAGGCACAGGGTACAAAAATGACAGAAAAATCGATCTAGTACCGTTCGACAAGAATTTTGTAATTAGGCGGAATCACTCACACATTAATCACATGCCTTTGTCGAACTGACCTATCTCTGATCTCTGATCAATTTTGATGGTGTCGTAATGACCCTTGTAGATAAGTACAGTTGAGTAGTCGATTCTTGGTCGAATTCTCAAGTCTATTGCGTTTAAATTCCTTAGCGGCTTCACCTGATAGGCTAGTTATCTCGTGAGTGGCCAACTCAGAGAAAAGAACCATAGGCGCGTAAATGAAAAGCCCAACTTATTCAATTGAAAATAGAACTTGAAAATCAGGATGTCACAACCGGACAACCTCTACTCCAAATCCCTTCGACTCTGGCTCGAGATCCTCCATGACACCCTCCGGTATCTCCAGACTAAGGACCTGAAAATTTATAAACCACGACGAGGTGAGAATAAATCTTAGTGAGTCAACACTCTAAACTCCGATTAGGACAAAAATTCACTCAAATGCATCCTAAACATACACCACTTAGAATTTACCTCACCTCAACACCTACCTGCACATTAGTGCATCACATGAACACTTATGCATACAGCAAATGCATTTAAGAACTGGAAAACACATCATATCACTTATCAAACAATTCACAAGAATCCCAATTATAAGGCCAAATTGTTATGACACATCACATTCCGTGCCACACAATTTCGACCCAAAATCAGGCGCGGGTAACTTATATCGGTGGTTCAATCCACACCCGATATTCACTCTCAATATTCAAACTCAACATCCCAGCTCAATATTCCAACTCCACATTCCAACTCATTACTCAAACTCAAATTCAAACTCAAGGTTCTAAAGGTGCCTTCTCCCACGAAATTCCGATATTGTGTGGCACTTAGTCGCTGACCACAATAAGCAATAGCTCGAGGTATTAGAGGTGGCTCCCACGAAGTCCCACTGTCATGTAGCACTTAGTTCTCGACTATCATAAGCAATAGTTCAAGGTACTAGAGGTGGCTCCCACGAAGTCATGTTGTCGTGTAACACTTAGTTCTCAACTATCATAAGCAATGGTACAAGATTCTAGAGGTGGCTCATACGAATTTTTGTTATCGTGCACACTTAATACTTTACATACTCACAACCATTCGGTTTTCTCAACACAACACATCATCTTTCAATAGGCGCCACATAAAGCAATAACAATAAACCACAATCATGTATATGACCCTGATATCGAGCTGACTTATACGAGATATGAAATCACACTTTGGATGGACGATGGCAAGATAGACTGGATCCCAATGAGGTTTGTTGCATGGTTCATAAACCATGAAGAGAAGCTGTTTGGCCCTTTTCAGTTCGATGCTTGAGGACCTGGAGTCGGGGTAGGTGGTGCTTAGGTGCCCAGTTCGTGATGAAGCCGGCGAAGATGCCTTTCATTTTTTTGGATGAGCGTGGGCTTGTTTTGGGGATGGTGAAGTTAGGAACCTCTCTTGCCCTTTCCCTGGCTGATTACTTACACTTTTGTTCATGAACTTGTAAATGTATGTTGTACATAGGTACAGATCTTGTAAATAATCCAGGTCAACATATGTAAGCCCGAATGAATTCTGTAGGAAATCTAAGAAAGCCCTTTATGACCTTCGTATGTGTTCTTAATTGGATGATCTAATATTGGGTGACAGGACTGATATGGATGATCGTGTATTAGAACAGTTTTAGATCATAAGATATCCATGTTATACATACTAACTAATTAGGTCGAGATACTTTAGTGCGATAATTGAATCAAACAGGTCCTATCATAACAATAAGCCGTATGGTTTCTGCTTACGCTTAGTATATGACACTACTAGGACATCATAGCTCTATTAATTTGGTATCAAAGCATAGGTTTACCTAGAGTGATAAAGTGGGGGTAGTGATAAGGACAGATAGGACGAATGCGCATGTTAGAATATTGATATTTTTTTTCCTTGATCATTATTGTCATCCTTTTAAGAACTAGTAACTTATGTTACTTGTAGGGTATCGATAATTGTTACTTATTATAGTCATGTTTGATATAACTTGATACTGACATAAAAAACTTGAGAGGATAGTCCAAGTTAACCTGCAGAAGTAGGAAGTATTTGTTGAATTAAGCTGTTACGTCGATCTATACAAAGATGACAAATAGGCCACAGTGGCCTAAGCGAACACCGCATCCACATACAACCTAGAAGTTGATTCTGTTGGAAATTTCCTATAATATAGGCTTATATTAATTAATTAATTTTTTATTTTAAATAATCGAGTTAATGGATATTCCAATATTTGTTAAACCTTTAAGTGATCTTATTGAATTGGGTTTTGGCATATATTAATAACGGACGTGGTTGAGCAGTAAATTGTAAGCAATTGTGTTTAACTGAAGTCCATAATGGGAAGAGCCTAGTTGACACACTATTGATTAGGGTTTGTTAGGTCCCCTCTCTAGCCTATAAAAGGGTAGGTTATACCTATAAGTTGCTTAATCTTATTAAAATCTGCTATACTGAAATAGGTTATAGGGAGAAAGATGTGGCATTCTAATAGATCTCTGATTATCAGATTGATCTATTTTTCTTCTAGTGAAGTAATGGTTCAAATATGTACGTTTTAATCACGCCGTGCTTATTAATCTCGGTGTTTTCAGTCATATATGGATTCGATTGTTCTTGATTAATTAATTATTTTTGTGAATAATTTTCTATATGTGGTATCAAAGCGAGTCGTATATGATTGTAGAACCCAATTTTTTTTTTTATGAACAAAATTTGAAATTTTACTCTTTGAACCGAATATGGGAATTATTTTTTCATGTGGATTTTTTAAACGATTGATCCTGAAACCATAGGGTTTTTGTTCTACATGTCGAGATCTTCCAACCATATATGATTTGTATAATTTCGTTGAGAATTTTGAATTTGAAATTCCAGGGTTTATACCTTGAAAAAGTTCTAGAATTTTCAAATTACTTGCAATTGATTGATATTCGTTGTAAATCATTGCATGGGTATAGTTATATGTGTGTGTGTGTGTGTGTGTGTGTGTGTGTGTGTGTGTGTGTGTGTGTGTGTGTGTGTGTGTGTGTGTTTTAGCATCCTTTTGGTTGCATTAAGATAAGTTTTTTTTGGCTTAAACATTAGAAATCCGAAATTCGGCCATGGGAGGCTTAGATTTGAAATTTTGAAGCTTGTATGTGGAAGATTTACTCGTTGTTCTTCGTTTAATTCACTCTAATCAATTTATAATGATGTTAGAAGCAAGACCCATAAATAAATTTCAAGAAAAATCAACTTAATGGGTGTTTTTTGTGTTCCAGGTCAAAACTAGGTCGTGTGACCCAATTTTGCAGGGTTTTAGGACCTGGCTGGAGGTTGTAGAAGACCTCCAGCCGGGCCTGGGCCATTGGATTATGATTATGGGTGTAAGCCCAGAATCATGGGCTCATATATAATGGGCATAAGCCCATTTTATTTTGTCTTGTTCGTGTGGGCTTATAGCCCAAATTTGTGGGCCAAGTTAATTAAAAGGACCATGGGCTCCTGCGGGTCTAGGCCAGAATTTTGGGCCTTGCGAGTCTAGCCTCGCAATTTGATCATGGGCTGCTCGGGTCAAGGCCCGCAGGAGGGTTAGAAACAGTAAAATAATAATAAAAAAATTAAAATTTTAAAAATTTAAAAAAAATGTGGCAAAATTTGTTGCTTGATAAATGCAATATAATCTTGGGAAGCGCATGTTGTAAAGTACTTCATATTGTTAGATGAATTTTGGGTATAAACTTTTTGGAGTTCCCAATTAATAAAAATTAGTATATACAATAACTCACCCAAATGGGGTTATTATGTATGTTAATTTGGAAAATAGCATGAAAATTAATTCCCAAATTTAAAAGATGGGGATATATAATTGAAAAATATTTATCTGCCCAAAGGGGATAAATGTTTTGAATCTTTACCAAAAAAAAAAATTGTTTTGAAAATTATATGTAATTCCCTTTTATATTGATATTATGGAGATGTATAATTTAAATGATTTGTCTGCCCAAAGGGGATGGATTCTTGATAATTATATGTAATTATCCTTATTGTTGCTTTTATAAACTTCATGCTGTGGAAAATAATGATGTATTGTACACTCTAGCGAATGAGAGTTTATAATGTACTAATTATTTTTGTTGAATTGTTTATTGCCAATAATTGATCTTATTACATTATATGTGACAAACAGTTACCTTCGCTGTAAATAACAACAATGCCATAGTTAAAATGTTAACTAGATCAAACTTCAAAAGATGGAAGCAAGATATAGAGTTTGCTCTAGGCATTGTGCATATGGACTTGGCTCTACATGAGGATGAACCTCCTAAGCCCCATGATCGAACTACTACAAATCAAAAAGCCCATTATGCTAGATGGAAAAAATCTAACCGACTAAACCTCATTGCTATGAAGAGGTCCATTACTGAACATCTCATTAGTGGTTTGCCGGAAGATATGAATGCGAGATAGTTCTTTAAAGCAGTGAGAGAAAGATATAGAGTCTCAGATAAGGCTGAAGCTAGGAACTTACTAAGTAAGTTAACGAACATGAGGTATAATGCTGCTATGGGTGTTAGAGAATTTATAATGAAGATGATCCATATTCAGTCCAAACTTAAGGCCAATAAAATTATCCTTTCTAAAAATTATATAGTGTATCACGTCTTAAATGTTCTACCAGCTGAATTTAGCCAGATTAAGAGTGTTTCTAAGGACTGGTCTCGTTTTCAATATCGACCATCATTTTTGGAAAGAAAAGAGAGGATGATAGAGTGGTCTCTCCGATCTGTTTCGTAAACACCAGTTGTTATCGAACTTGTTTTCGACTAAGAATTGTCATGAGTGGGAAGGAGACTATTCATGCACGTCTTAACGAAGTGCAAGTCAGGATCGATTAGACATTTTACTATTTATAACACAAAATGAAGTTTGCCCTTGACTTGGGTATATATTATGATTGTGGTGGAATATTACGAACCAAGGGACTAAAGAATTTATGGCCTTTAAAGATAAATTACGTTTTCTGAATAAATTTACGAGATGGCAATTACATAGGTCAATGGAAATTACGATCCATCAAATAATTTACTAACAAATAGAAAAAGAAACTCACCATACACTAAGGCAAATTACTATTTCTTATGGAATTTTAACAACTCACAGGATCTATAAAACTTACGATGATAAATGGGAAACCGCGTCTTGTGAAGAAAAATTACAAAATGATAGATAGCGAATGAACAACTTTTAGTAAGGAAAATTACAGATGCCATAGGATAATTACAATTAATCAAGTAGGATCGCTCCCGTTTTTCTCCTACAGGACTGTAAAAGGACCGGAAACATGACCTTTTAGCCCTCATTGATTATTTAAGCATTCACATTTCGGGCCAACGTATAAGATGCCTCAACTTAAGCAGATTCTAATTCATTTCTCAACCTTTCCGACCTCAATTCTTACAAAATTGTGGTGACATGTGAAAACATACTAAGAGATATTGAAACTATTTAGTAACATTATTAATCTGATGAATAAATTATTAAGAAGAAATTACCCCCATACCATCAGGCTAAGGCGCTAGTAGTGTCCATAGGGCGCTTTTTTTTCATTTAACTGAGCCGGCTCTGAGACGACATGTCTTTTCACACTAAGTTAAAGTGAATTCGATATGGGTCACTCTCGCATGCTTGCTTGGCCTATATCGATTTTCTCAAATTAACCCATTAAGTTTGTTCCTCGAATCCTAATGCTTTTTGTCAAAAAAACTATGTCAAAAGCGAAGTTAGAGGGGAGAATATTGGAAACGATACCTAATTACTCTTCCTCGGAGTTTGTTTTCGATGACTTCTCATAATATCTCGAATGCTAGTGACAGTAAGTTTGTCTTATCATGATTCAGCATCCCTTTTGATTGACCTTTCTCATTGTGGTCGTGTATATGTGGCTGATGGTCATTGATCCATCTTTAATGCCTTCCTTTTGTGGAATTTTTTCTTTTGCCTTTGATCATATGAACATTAGCAACATTGGGTAAAGTCATGTACCTCAAGCTTCCATGGAATCTGAGATGGACAGTCAAAACCTCTGATTTTCTAAGGCTATCACGTCTCGGGAGAGTATGTGTTTGGAACAAGAAGTGAGGTTTCCAGATTCTAAAATCATCGTAGTAATTTGTTCTTAATAATTTATTCATTGGATTACTACTTAAACTGGTTATCATTTGTAGAAGACCTAAAATATTGATATTTGTTTGCCCAGACTTATCGGCTACTATGCACTTCTATTTATAAATTTTATCATTAAAACTTAAATTAATTTAAGCTAGCAAAAAAGTCGTGAATTCGTGGGCTTGAGAGAGCCCGAGCTAAGCCTAATACTTAACGAGCCATTAGCCTTCATTTGTTCCTCCGCTGCGTGTAAAGCTGACCCCATACGCGGGTAAGTCGCATTGAAAGGGAGATTCATTTGTTCCTGCGTGTAAAGGCGTCAAAAGGGAGATCGCGACAGCTTGGTGACTCCACTGGGAACTCATTATTTTTGTGGACTTAGGCCTTTTTTTTCTTGTTTAAATGTTTCCCTAACTTGGTTGTATAGGTTAGTGGCTTAAAGGTAAATGTTAATTATGTTAGTATCAATATTTTCCTTATAAATTATTGTGTACACTTTGACTTTTTTAGCACTACACTATGGCACACACAACCCTGCCGTCGGACCTGGGCTACCATAAAATATTTTAGGATGGTGTTAAGAAATATACTACCTTAAATGCGAGACCGCGATGTAGAGGTTGTCTTTCTTTTTCCCAAATTTCTTTAGGTAGAGCCAAGGTTAGGAGGACCTAACACTGACGAGAGACTGCTATAGTCAGATCACTTCTTAACTTTACTAAGCCTTCTTAGTTAGAAATCGAACCATACGTATCATGCGCATGTTTATGTGATTGCCATCGATTATCTCTGGTTAAGTAAGTTTCTTATCCTTACACTTTGCAATTTACTTACTTCCTTTTATGTCTCGGTTGGTCCGTGATTTGACTAGGTTAGTTATGAATTTAATATCATGGTCATTCCAATTTCGAAGTAATTGTCATGGAGTCTTTTTGAAAAAAAGAGGGAAAACTTCTGCAAAAAATTTACTTTCAGTTCATGCCTTTGTTGTCTCAATCATGCTAATTTTTTTTTTCCCAAGGAATTTGCAGGTGCTTTTTTAGAAAGGAAAAATGGTGTAAAGAAAAAGGAAGAAAACTTTTGATAATTTGTTTTCAATTATACTTTTGTCGTTTCGAGTTTTTCTATTTCAAATTTGATATCTTTTTAATCCATGTTAACATGTCACATGTCTTTATTTCCCTAGTCAGTCCTTAGGAAAACCCCTCCATGAATAAACTTTTCGTGAATAAACAAAAGGGGTGGGATTAGGCAATCGTCATAGATTGACTCCTTATTTATGCCTCTTATTTACACATGCTTGTTTATTCATGACTAGGTAATAATGGACCAATCACCAATCCAAACCCGAGCAAGTGCAAAAATGGCTAATAAAGATATGCCCAGCCACCTTGTGATCATGAAAAGCAAGATGAAATGAGTTGTTAGTACACTCCAACAACTCTCGAAACAAGTGGAGTCTCCTTAGACCAAGCTCAACTCCATGGCCATTCTATCACAAGATGAGATAGTGCCAAGCTAGCTGCTGATAGCGAAATCGCCAATTTACCCGACGAGCCGCATCCAATCTTTGTTGGGGAGGATGCTCTCATAACACCCACAGGTGCATCGGAAGATGGGCAGGACAGACAAGATGGACACTTTATGAGGAACATGGAAAAGTTAAGCTAGCTGCATGATCAAGGCCCCGCTAATCTATCTAGTTATGCTGCCGTCAAAATTCTAGAAGAATTCAAAGTGCCTGAGTGCGAGAAATATGCCAACGATTCTTACTCGAAGATCTATTTGTAGGCCTACCAACTCCAAAGGATGATTCAATCATACCAATCGAATCTGATTGGTCCCACCCTATGATGGTACATTGTAAGGAATATTAGTCTCCTTAACACATGGGAAGAATTGATTGATGCGTGCCACAAAGAATATAATGTTGACGTCGGCATTGACAGTACCCCGCATTGCGAAGAATCGGTAGGCGTAAAGATAAAGGATAATGAGTTCTTAAGGGAACATGCCACGTTAGGGAGGAGCCTAACCACCCAATTTGACCCACAGCCAACAAAAGAAGGATCGATGAGAGAAAATATCAATGCAGTCTTACATGATGAAGGTGTTGGAGAAATCTTTCCAGAATATTTTGAAGCTGACAAAACATTTCCATCAGTCTAGTCTGGATAATCGCAGACCTTCTGTTTAGAGTCTGAAGACTTTCAGATCACCAGACTCAGCGCTCAAGACTCAAGACTCAAGACTATTCTCATTGACAGTTTTTCTAATCCAGTGACGAAAGCAATCCAGAGCCGAAGTATTTGGTTGAGGATTTAGTCTTATTCTCTGGAGAAGATCTCTTGGCTGGATAAATATAACGGATTCTTTTATTCGTAATCAAGATCGTTTGAAGATCCGATGATCGACGAAATATTCTTGGAATGTTCTATTCTTGGAAACTAAGATCCTGATTGTATGGGCGAACAGGATTGATGGGCTATCGTCAGGTTCCTTTAATAGCTCGAATGATCTTCTTGATTGATTCCGTCCAACGGGTAGATTGGAGGAATTCCTTTGGTAAGTGCCAACGGGTATGATGGCGTAAAGGAGTATAAAAGGAAGACGTTCTAGTTGCTTTAGTGCATGATCGATAGAGAAATTCCAGAGTCTGAAGCACCTTGATTATTAGTCGATACATTTTGAGCAAAATTATATACACAAAGAGTGTCTATACTTAGTGATACCTTGAGCGAGTGTGGTAAATCACCTACACCGAGAAATCAAGGAAGAACAACGCTGTAACATCTCTTTGTTCATAGTGGAATCCAGCCAATAGGCTGTCAGTGCAGAAGAGTGGACGTAGGCTTGAAATAAGCCGAACCACTATAAACCTCGTGTTTAATTCTCTCTTCCCTTCTCTCAGTTTTACTTTGATTATTGTTTGTCTCAAATCTATTAACTGTCTAGTATTATGCAATTATCAAGAAAAATCTTTTATATACCTATTCACCCCCTCTACGTACTTATTCTAGCTATATCAATTGGTATCAGAGCTTGTGTTCTCACTTTATTTGAAGTGTTTTACTTCAGAGTAAAAGATCCATGGCTAGTATGCTAGCACCAGGGCTGGTGGAAGGGCAAAGCAATACCAGACCACCCTACTTTGATGGAAATGATTACAACATCTGAAAAAACAAGATGAAAGCTTTCCTACGATCAAAGGATCCTCTGGAATGAGACGTTGTAGAAAGAGGAATTACTCCTACAGCTGCATCAGTCTCTGAGAGAGGGAAAGAAACTGTTGAGACCAGTGGAATGACTCAGGAAGAGATAATGAAGAGACAAGCACTCGATGCAAAAGCAATTTACTCTTTATATTGTGCTTTGTCACCAACTGAATATAACAGAATATCTTCTTGTATTACAGCAAAAGAAGTTTGCGACAGATTACATATCACCTATGAAGGAACAGATCGAGTGAAGGAGACCAGAATTAACATTCTCCTCGGTCAATATGAAGCCTTCAAAATGAAACCAGGAGAATCTATAACTGACATGTTTAGCCATTTTACAGATATTGTCAATGGTCTTGAGAATCAAGGACAAAAAATTTCTGATCCCATGAAGGTAAACAAGCTACTGCGTGGACTCTCCAAGGATTGGAATCACATAAAGACTTCAATAAGAGAGACGCAAAGGATTATGCCACTATCGGTCGATGAGCTGATTAGAACTCTTCAGTCTTATGAAATGGAACGAGTTAATGAAGACAAAGATCCTAAAGGAAAGAAATCTATTGTATTAAAATCTAATGATGATTCTGATGTAACAGATTCTGAAGACGACATGGACGATGAGGAGCTTGCTCTTATGATAAGAAGATTCAGAAAGCTGAATAGAAAAGGAAGAAGGTTCAACTCAAAGAAACAAAGTTTTCAAAGACAGCAGACCAAGTCTGTTGATGATGAGGAACCAAACAAAGATGTGGTTTGCTTCGAATGTAAGAAAAAGGGACACATCAGACCCAACTGTCCTCTTCTGAAGAAGAAGAAAGGAAAAGCTGAAAAGTCTCGAAAGGCTCTCAAAGCTGAAACTTGGAGTGATACAGAGTGTGAGGAAAGTGATGATGAATATGCCAACCTGTGTCTAATGGCACGATCAGACTCAGACTCAGATTCTGGATCAGACTCAGAAAGTGAATTTGAGGCAAGTAATTTTAAAATTCCTGTCAAAGTTTCTAAATACATTGATGAACTGTATTTTAGTCTTAAGACTTCTCTCAAAAGGATTTCCGAACTTAAAAATGAAAACTCTGCTCTAAAACAACAAGAAAGTGTTTTAAAAGAAAGAGTTGAATGTCTAGACAAGAATGTTTCCACTCTTAAAGAAAATGAAAATAGTCTTTTGAAAGAAAATGCTCTTTTAAAAACTGACTTATCAAATATTTCAAAGAAATTTTCAATAGGGTCTAAGAAACTTGAAAAAATTCTTTCAGCTCAAAGACCTTACTTCAATAAGTCTCGGTCTAGGTATGACAAAGAGAAACTATTTCCTTGATTGATTTTCCTAAAGTAAAAGAAAGAATCAAGCAAAGACCCTCGAGAGAGGCTTACAAAAATCATTTCAAGAAGGTTTTTGTAAAGTCTGTAGGTCGAAGTGCCCTCAGGTGCTCAAAGTGCAATAGTCCGAATCACTTTGAAAAAGAGTGTCCTATGGTTTGGAAACCTGTTAAGAAAGTATGGGCTAATACTGTTTATCATACTAACACCAAAGGACCCAAGAAAATTTGGGTACCAAAGAAAGCTTGAGACTCTCTTTTAAATGCAGGTCTCCGTCAAGAAAAAGGTAAAGTGATATCTTGACAGTGGCTGCTCAAGACACATGACAGGAGACTCAAATTGCTTCATAAAGCTTGTTCAAGTAAATGGTGGAAAAGTCTCATTTGGAGGAAACAACAAATGAAGTATTGTGGGATTTGGAACTGTGAAAATTGAAAATCTCACAATAAGCAATGTATCTCTAGTGGAATGACTCAATTACAATCTTCTCAGCATTAGCCAATTGTGTGATACTGGTTTCAAGATCTTCTTTCAAGAAGGAACATGTTCTGGAATCAGTCAAGACTCTACTCAGTCTTTCATGGGTCGAAGACATGGAAATATCTACCTCTTAGACGTGAAACCAAATGAATCGCAATGTCTAATCTCAATTCAAGATGAAGCAAGCCTATGGCACAGAAAGCTTGGTCATGTCAATATGAAGCAATTAGCCAAAATCTCATCAAAGCAGCTTGTTCGAGGTCTACCTAAATTACCATACCAAAAGTCCGATTCATGCACTCCATGTATTCTGGGAAAACAGGTAAGAAATTCATTTAAGCCAACAAATCATGTTTCTACTAATCATGTACTACAGTTGCTGCACATGGATCTCTTTGGACCAACCAGAACCCAGAGCATTGGAGGTAAGAAATATTGCCTAGTAATTGTGGACGATTACTCCCGCTTTACTTGGGTATATTTCCTTGCTAGTAAGTTTGAAACCTTCTCGTATTTTGAAAAATTTGCTAAAAAGGTTCAAAATGAAAAAGGGTGTGTTATCTCAAGTATAAGAACAAATCATGGAAGTGAATTTGAAAATCAAGATTTTACGAAATTTTACAATGAATCTGGGTTTAAGCATATGTTCTCTTCACCATATACTCCAGAGCAAAATGGAGTTATGGAAAGAAAGAATAGATCTCTTCAAGAAATGGCTAGAACTCTTTTAATTGAAAGTAAGATTTCTTCACGATTTTGGGCTGAAGTCGTTTCAACAAATAAGGCTATATCATTAATAGAGTCTTCTTAAGACCTATTCTAGAGAAAACCCCTTATGAGTTATTCAAAGGTAAGAAGCCTATTGTTTCATACTTTCATGTGTTCAGTTGCAAATGCTTTATATTGAAAAATGCTAAAGATCGAGTTGGTAAGTTTAAAGAAAGGTCAGATGAAGGCATCTTCCTTGGATATTCTACATCAAGCAAAGCCTACAAAGTCTACAACAAGAAGAGCCAGTCTGTGGAGGAGTCAATGAATGTCAAATTTCAAGACTCTACGCAAGATGAATCCAGTCTAACTCATCATGAAGAGTCTGAACCTGTTCCAGGCCCTCCAAAGCTTACAACTCAAGAAGCATCTCAGACTCTAGAAGACCAGCATCAAGCTGTTCGTGAAGATTCAAATAAAGAAAGAGATCATCAACTAGACAAATCAACCAGTAACTGGAAGCATAAGTCCAGTCATCCCAAAGATCTCATTATCGGCGAAATCAATGAAGGAATTCGCACCAGATCTAAAAAGCGTGAAGAGTCTAGTGCTGTGGCTCTCATTTCTGAAATTGAGCCAAAGAGCATAGAAGAAGCTTTATCTGATGAAAGCTGGATTGAGGCTATGCAAGAAGAGCTCAGACAGTTCAAAATTAATGATGTCTGGGAATTGACATCTAAACCAAAAGGCAAATATGTTATTGGAGCTAAATGGGTGTTCAGGAACAAGATGAATGAGAAAGGAAAAGTCGTACGAAACAAAGCAAGACTCGTGGCCAAGGGATATACGCAAGAAGAAGGAATAGACTATGATGAGACTTACGCACCAGTAGCAAGGTTAGAAGCTATTCGACTATTACTTGCGTTTGCTTGTTATAAAAATTTCAGGTTATTCCAAATGGACGTCAAAAGTGCCTTCCTAAATGGATTTATCCATGAGGAAGTTTATGTGGAATATCCACCACGGTTTGAAGACCCAAAGAAGCCAGACTCAGTCTTTAGACTGAAAAAGGCCTTGTATGGTTTAAAGCAAGCACCTCGAGCATGGTACGATAGACTAAGTAAGTTCCTGATACAGAATGGTTTTGTCAAAGGTAAAGTAGATACTACTTTATTTATCAAAAAGGAAAACAAAAGCTTTTTACTTGTTCAAATATATGTGGATGATATTATTTTTGGATCTCCTAATGAAAGTTTGTGCAAGAAATTTTCAAAGTCTATGTAAGATGAGTTTGAAATGAGTATGATGGGAGAGTTAACATTCTTTCTTGGGCTCCAAGTGAAACAAATGGAGGAAGGAACTTTCATTCATCAAGAAAAGTATGCAAATGATCTTGTCAAAGGTTTGGATTGGAAAAGTGCAAAAAGACCGACATACCAATGTCATGTTCTTTGAAGATAGATAAAGATGAAGAAGGGAAGAAAGTTGATCAAAAGCTGTACAGGAGCATCATTGGTTCACTTCTTTATCTTACTACTTCTAGACCTGACATTTTGTTGAGTGTTTGCATCTGTGCTAGGTTTCAATCAGATCCTAGAGAATTCCATCTCAGTGCTGCGAAACGTATTATTAAATACGTTGCTTCATCTTCAAGCATCGGTCTCTGGTATCCTAAGAATGGAGACTTTAATCTTCTGGGATATTCAGACGTAGATATGGCCGGTTGTAGAGTCGATAGAAGGAGCACTTCGGGAACTTGCCAATTGCTTGGAAGCAGGACAGTGTCTTGGTTTTCAAGGAAACAAAGCACTGTGGCTCTCTCAACAACAGAAGCAGAGTATGTAGCTCTTGGAAGTTGCTATTCGCAAATTCTATGGATAAAACAACAGCTACAAGACTTTAGAATTGAAGACTCATGCACAGAGATCGATGTGACAATACCAAAAAGCAATCAATCTCACTAAAAATCCAATCCTTCACTCAAGAGCAAAGCATATAGAGATTCGACATCATTTCATCGAGATCATGTTCAAAATGGAGAAATCTCAATTCAATTTGTTGATTCAAAAAATCAACTAGCGGATATATTCACAAAACCTTTGGAGAAGAATCAATTCGATCATATCCGTTCCAGACTCAACATTTTGAAGCTTGAGGAAGTTAAAGTCTAGAGACTCTCCAACCCTCAGACTCAGACATTCATGGCTATAGACTGTAAGTTGTTATTATTTTCAAACTCGAAAAAGTACGATCTTTAGTTCGGTTAATTTATAATTTATAATTTCCGTGAAAAACATAATCTTGTCCTTTCAAAAAGGATTAACCTCTATTTGACAGTTATTGATTTTAAAACGAGGTGTTTGTTCACTTTCCTTTGTGCCGATTGATCTTTCCTTTTTAAAACCGAGTTATATATATACAGTTTTCTTTTTCGCTTAAACTTCAAAAACCCTAAAAGGCATTCTCCTCTCAATCCTGTTTCTACTCCGTGTTCATCTTCGAGAAAGTTGTCATCTTTTCTTGGGAAAGTGAGTAAAGGAATCTTTCAACGACAAGGAAGGATGTCTTCTTCGAGGAAGTCTTCAAGAATCGCGAACAGGGGACCACAGAGAATGAGGGAGGGGCCTACCCATTTCGATCTCACCGAGGAGGAAGATTTATCGAGTCAGCAACAGAGCCCGATTCACTCTCCACCACGTCACTCTTCACCATCTACCCCACAAGGTGCGGGTCAATAACTGGAGGAAGAAATAATCGAGGACGCAGACCCTGTAAGAGTCCAAAAACCCTCTTATATTTACAAGCTCTATCGTGCGTTGAAAAGCATTGGTACTCCACTGAACTATATAGATGATTTCTTTAAAGATAAGAATTATGGGAATGAGTATATCTTTTTGCGAAAAATGGAGGATTTCGAAATTGTTCCCAAAGGGAAGGCCGAGGAAGCACTTGCGAACATTCCAAGTGACCTTCGTGTAGGAGGATTGAATCCCACTGACGGGAATGATGATGATAAAATGTTCAGAGAATTTCAACCTAGAATGGGTGTTGCTACAAAGGTGAAGGGAAAAAGGATGGATTTGTTTAAATCGAAGGAACAGGAGAATCTGTTCTTCAGACTGTTGAAACGAGGGGTGATAAACCCTAGGAGTGTTGATTTCGATTTCTTGGATGCCATTAATGTGAACTTAAGGGAGAAGTTCAATCTGCTTCAACTTGAGCAATTTTACTCCGATACCATAGACGGTTATGCACAATTGACAGCATACTTCTATTCGAATCTTAGCTTTTTAGATGCGAATAGAATATCATTCAGTGTTCGAGACCAAGACCATGTGGTAGATGTGGAGATGTTGGCTGACATAATTGGAGTTGAACGAGGACGATATCAACCGATCAAAGTATCGATTGCTCGTGCCACATTGGAACTTGTCAAAGACAGGTCTACAGAGGGAAGAATTATCTACTCAAGAATGCATGCCATTAACATCTTGCTTCACAAAATTGTGATCAACTGTATCAAGCCAAAGTCTACATCCAAGACTGACGTGTCTAACTCCGAAGCAAAATTGATGTATGCAATCAACTCAGGGAAGAAGTTCTCTCTCCCTCACACCATTCTCTTTCACATGTACAGAGCAATGGCGAAAGACAAGGGCCAATTGCCTTACCTAGGTCTTGTGACCAAGATCTTCAGACACTTGAACATTGAACCTCCACATACTCTTTGTGTTCAACCATGCGACAAAATGGTGATAGGTCTGAAAATGCTGACAAAAATGCGTCTGAAAGAGCTTGCTAAGGCAATGGAGAAGTTCAAAGTGAAGACTCCAGCATCTTCTGCATCTAAGAGAAAAGGGAAGGAGCCCATTGGTGCCCCCTCCAAAAAGAAAAGATCTCTCATCTTGGAGGATGAAGAAGAAGAGGAAGATCTCACTATCCTTGCCTTGATAAGGTCTAGACGTTCTGTACCTGAATCAACAGAACGTTAGATGAAAGAAAAAGAAGCAGAGGAAAGAGAACACAGAGAAGCAGAGGAGCAGCAAGAGAAAGAGAAAGAGAAAGAGAAAGAAAAGAAGTTGAAGAAGAAGGAGAAGCAGAGAAAGAAAAGTCTGCAGATGCTGAAGAGCATGACCATCACTCTTCCCCATTTGAGGTCCTAGAGACAGGGGGAGATGGCAAGCAAGGAAGGACTACATCACATACTGTCAACAGTGAAGGTGTAAGTCGCTCACCAGCAAATCCAGAAGATTTTCAGGCTTCTCAAATGCCTGAGGAAGGACATGATATGTCAACACCAAATCTGCAAGATTATACAGAAGTTCCATCGTCTGCCTTCACTCTATCCGAGAGAGCAAATGCGAGCACACAGACGGACAATACAACGGATTTTCGTCGTATTCTTGATGTTCTTCTGGAAATGAAGGATCAAATTTATGCTCTGGATTGTGAACTTCAAGTCATGAAGAATGCTGGACACGCATCTTCTGTTAGCTTGGCGGATCAAATGAAAGACCTCGCTCTTCAGATTCAAGCCAATGCCAAATGAGAAGAGGTGGCTCATCTACAGGAAGACTTGAAGAGGCTGGAAGAGATCGTACAGTCGATGGGAGATTTCCAGATTGTGCGCATTCCCAAGAAGACTTGACTCTTTTCTCACCTTTTTAATGATGACAAAAAGGGGGAGAATTGCAATTTGAACATTACTTTGACTTTAAAGTTCTTTTGTGTGTTTGAATATGTTTGTTTTTGAGTATGACTTGAGTGAACTTGGGTGTGAACTTGAATTTGACTGACTTGAGTGTGGATTTTGATTGATGCTTGACCGTTTGCATTTATATCAAGTATTGTTGTATGGTATTACTCATGAAAGACTAACCGATTTTCTGTGAATGCAGAGTTTGGTTGTTTTATTAATCTTTATGAGATAAACATATTGTTTGAGAAATGTTTTGCAGGTCAAAGTTGTTCAAATCTACAGGAAAGTTTTGTCATCATCAAAAAGGGGGAGATTGTTGGAGAAATCTTTCCAGAATATTTTGAAGCTGACAAAACATTTCCATCAGTCTAGTCTGGATAATCGCAGACCTTCTGTTTAGAGTCTGAAGACTTTCAGATCACCTGACTCAGCGTTCAAGACTCAAGACTCAAGACTATTCTCATTGACAGTTTTTCTAATCCAGTGACGAAGGCAATCCAGAGCCGAAGTATTTGGTTGAGGATTTAGTCTTATTCTCTGGAGAAGATCTCTTGGCTGGATAAATATAACGGATTCTTTTATTCGTAATCAAGATCGTTTGAAGATCCGATAATCGACGAAATATTCTTGGAAGTTCTATTCTTAGAAACCAAGATCCTGATTGTATGGGCGAACAGGATTGATGGGCTATCGTCAGGTTCCTTTAATAGCTCGAATGATCTTCTTGATTGATTCCGTCCAACGGGTAGATTAGAGGAATTCCTTTGGTAAGTGCCAACGGGTATGATGGCGTAAAGGAGTATAAAAGGAAGACGTTCTAGTTGCTTTATTGCATGATCGATAGAGAAATTCCAGAGTCTGAAGCACCTTGATTATTAGTCGATACATTTTGAGCGAAATTGTATACACAAAGAGTGTCTATACTTAGTGATACCTTGAGCGAGTGTGGTAGATCACCTACACCGAGAAATCAAGGAAGAACAACGCTGTAACATCTCTTTGTTCATAGTGGAATCCAACTAATAGGCTGTCAGTGCAGAAGAGTGGACGTAGGCTTGAAATAAGCCGAACCACTATAAACCTCGTGTTTAATTCTCTCTTCCCTTCTCTCAATTTTACTTTGATTATTGTTTGTCTCAAATCTATTAACTGTCTAGTATTGTGCAATTATCAAGAAAAATCTTTTATATACCTATTCACCCCCCTCTAGGTACTTATTCTAGCTATATTAGAAGGGACCACCGAGCAGTATTCCATTACTAAGAAGCTTCCCACTAGGAAAGGCAAGAAGCCTGCGGATGAGGTCAGCACTATAAAAGTCTATTTAGAATCGGAGCATGGCAACACAACTTTCCAGGCTTACTGCAAGAGTTAGGACCGAAAGAGTGCCGACCACCATCAATCCAAGGAACGAGACACTACTATCTCCCAGTCTTCCTAACCACCTCAAATTAGCAAAGCGAGGGGCAATGTTCAAGAGGTCAAAACCACATGTCAAGAAAGGAAAACGTAAGCAATCAAAACAAAGCCTGCCACTAAATGTAGGCAAAATTTGACAGCCAATGAGTAGCCTTGCCAAGGCTTCAAACATCACCCGTAGTACAGTCCCACGGAGAGCTACCAATATTATACAGATGAGGTTGGCTATTCATCGAATAATTGTCTCCCACTCGTGCATAAGGTCCAAGCCTACTAGATGGGGAACATTTACCTTTTTAGGGCTTGGCTCCTAATGAGTCACTAAATTTGTCACCCAACCATGAAGGTGACGTAGATGCCTCATCTTTGGTTGGAAACTTTGACCTAGAAGAAAGCGATGAAATGGTCTCGGAAGAGTCCAACTTCCCTGAAATAGTAGAATTCATTATCGTGATAAAGGGAATGGTAAAGAAGAGGGAGGGCTAGTTCCCTAATTGAGACATGGTAGGTTCATCTTGGCTCAACATGTTTGTGATTTCTGAAGGAATGGAGGTACTTAGTCCCCATAAATATAATGGCACGACTTGCCCCATGATACACTTGTAATACTGTCATGCCAAAATGAGTTGGTATGCCAACCAGGCACTACTCATAATTCGAGCTTTTCAAGAGAGTCTCATTGGGCTTGCATTGCAATGGATTTTCATGGCAAAGATCTACCTTGTGAAGGATTGGAGTGAGCTATCTTCTGCATTCTTGCATCAATACTAAGCCAAGGTTGGAACTATATTTCCTAACGAGGATTTAGTTCGCATCAGAAGAGGGCTAATGGAGGATTTTCGAGCATATGTAGGAAGATGGGAGGCTTTCATGATGCAAGCTATTCCTCAGTTGATTGAAGAAGAAATGACAAAGCCGTTCATAAAAACCTTGCTTGGCAACCTTCGTTCCTGGTTGCATGGAATGCGCTTCCATAGTTTTAATGAAGTGGTCCTCTCGAATGAACACTTCGAGTCTACCAAAGGCAAAAAACTCAAGGGCGCTTGATTCAAGGGCCCGACACCATTGATTATCGAGATACTCCCTTTAGCAAGGGTTTTTTCATAGATTTCATTTGTTTTTATGATTTCTTGTTTTTATTCTATTTAGTATGTTATTGTCACATTTTCCATTCCAATAATGTAATTTGGTTTCACCCAATGAAAGTATAATTTTGATATTTCATTTTGAGGGCATGAGGGCAACCCCAAACCGATCCAATGATGATATCCAACCATGAAAAGACAATATCATCCAAAGAGAATTATGAGGCTTAGGCTTCCTCATGTTTCTTGCCCCCCCCAAAAAAAAATCTTTTTGAAAATAAAAGACATTTCATTATCAAAAACTTTTCCCAATCACGTGTTAGATTTAAATTTGTTTTTATTTATTTATTTACTTATTTCGTATCTTTGACTTAGAGTGACAGGGGGCATTTGAAATTGGCACATCATGTGGACTTCTCGAATTCAAAAACACTCTTTCAAGAAAACAGGGGCAAACAAAAAAGATCACCATGTTTCAGAAAAACAAAAGGTGTGTCTTGTTCCCTTAACATAATTTTGGGAATGCACACTCGCTCTCTTTTCCATCTATAGGTGATGAAAGACAGGACAAAATAGGCACATGCACACGATTAAATTCGAAACATGTGAATCATAATTGTCACGACCTCTCTTTTTCTGTCCGGGGGAAAAGAAAGAAAGGTTTAGGGGTATTTGCCTAAAGAGGTGGACCAATGGCTCTAGATTAGGCGCGAACTCTCCCAAGCCCATACCTCGCGCGACGTTGGATTTCATACTTCAATTCTTAACAATCTAAATATTTCTAGGAGTCGCCACTAGCCTATTGGGGTCGGTTAGAAACCAATCAAGACACGGGAGTGGTGTCTCGATTCCTACGCAACCAGAGATTTCTAGGAACGGGGACTTGTTTACACCAATGTTTCTATTAGCGCCCTTGCGGTACCACTAACTTGAAAAGTTATTTATCTAAATGGCCACACATTCTTGATTACCAATGATAATCTTTATGAAACCACTAAGTGTCCATGCAAATGTTTTTGTAGGTTTTTTTTTTTTTAATCTTTAGACTAATCCTAACATAATTTAGAAAAAGAAATTTACACTCGAATTATTGAAAAGCAGTGCGGTAAATAACATCCAAGAAATTGAAATGACTTGAAAGTAATGCGGAAAAAAAAGACCCGATACAAGTTGGGCAAATAATATTACATGGCCTTATTATCACGCCCCGGGACAGACTCCCATGAGCAAAATGAGAATTAAAATTTGCATGAAATTACTCTAGATACATGAAATTACTCTAATTAATTTTAATCTACGCAAAAATAGATTATTTACAAAAATAGTTATAAAATACCAAAATATCATTAAATTAAGAAAATGACTTTTTTAAAAGTAGGAAAATTTCCTAGATGTCATTTCTATCATAATTTGATATCATCCATCATTTTTATAATTTTTTGAAATTTTCATTTTTTTTATTTTTTATTTAAAATTAATTCTCTAAACCGATATATGCCGATTTACACTAATATGGGACTGCCCAGTACATGAATATAACAAGAACCAAGCTCAAATCGACTGTTTCAAGATTGAAACTTGGTTTGCGCATTTCATCGAACACTTGGCGTGCATTTAATCACCCCAAAACAGCTTTGCCAGGCCATGTTTGCGGCCTTCAATCTCAACCCATAAGCAATCTCACGCGGAACTAAAGTATCAAGATTATACTACTACATGCAAGGAGCAAGATTAGATAGAAATCACAGCTTAAAACACACGAAAACCAAGCTGGAATCATCATCAAATATGCGGATTTGAACTGATTTTGCAAATTAGGGTTTGAACCCAAGTCAAGCAAATAGGTTGAATGCCCATATTCAAGCCCTGACACTCATCACATATGAGATCTAAGGGAAACAATACTTACTCCGAGTGAAAGTAGGTAACATGAGATTTCAAATGCAACAAACATCATAGAGAAAGACCCACCGGACAACATCAAAATGACCTCTCTAAGAAACACACATGCAAAACTCTTGAAGAGATTTCAACATTTGGAAAAATTCCAGCCTCAAAAATCAGTTTTCCGGGCTGGTTTTCCTCTTGATTTTCATGATCAAAACATGCTCAAACTAAAAAAAAAAAACACATCTAGGATGCTTACCTTGCTTCCTAGTTTCTTTTTCAAGTGATTCTTGGCCGAGAAAATCAAGAAATTATCCTCGGGGGACACGTGAAAGTTGGCTCATTCAAACTGGAAATGAGATCTGCAAAAAAAAAAAAAAATGACAATGAAGGTTTTTATTGACCTCTAAAATTAGACTTCAAGACGTTTTTTGTTGGAAAACTTGACACCATGCCAAACTATATATATTCTAGTTTGGGTTAAAAGTCAATATTTTCCTCATTTGTCTCTCAACTTTCTCAAAAACACTAGCTTTCCCTCACTCGTGACCAACCAGTCTCAACACTTGGAAAAAATTTCGGACTTTCTTGGCCCGCCAGGAGGGCACTGTTTCGGGGGGCTTTAGGAGGCCTTCCCGATCTCCATTTGGGGCGTACGACCTATGGTTGGAAAGTTCTTTGAGTGAAGGTTCACTCTCTAGTTGAATTTTTTGGCTAATTTTGGCCGCAGGTATTTGAAAATCTCACTTTTCTCTCTCCAGGTCGGTCTGGAATTTCTGGGTTTCTCTTTTCTGGAGTTGCTTATGAGGGCCCCTTTGGGGGACGATCGCGAACTCTCGCCTCCCCCTCTCATCTCCTCTCTTTCGTGCCCTTGAAATAGCTTGCTTCAGTGATCTTATCCCCTAAATTAAGGGATTTTTAGCCGGTCTTTTGTCCATCTACCAAGCCTGTCAACAGGGCTACTTCAACAACTTTCTAACCTAGCCAGATTTTCAATTTCTGCAGATGTTGAGTGTCCGAATTTGGTGCGATTTTCCCGTGCCTTCAGCAGCTTATCTCTGACCAATGTTTGTCCACTTGCAGTACCAATAATGGACTTCCATCACGTGAACAGATCGAGCTGGTTGGGCAGCTGAGGAGGATATGGTGGGGCCACCAAGTTGCTTACTCAGCAACTCCGAATTGAGACCAACTCGTGGACTGACTTTTGGCTGGTGATTTTAGTGCTTTAATCCATCAATTTTGCTGAAGTTTTTGATCAATTAGCAAGTACATGTATAGTAGTTTAAGATCTCTGAAATAGCTAGTGCGAGTACCTAGAGGGGGGGTGAATAGGTATACAAAAATTTTCTCGAAGCTTGCACGATATTTAAACGATTAGAAGATTTGCAACAGTTAAAAATTCAATCGCAAAACTGAGTAAGGGAAAGAGAGAATTGAACGCTCGGTTTATAGTGGTTCGGCTTGATTCAAGCCTACGTCCACTCTTCAAAGACCGACGGCCGATTGGCTGGATTCCACTATGATCAAAGAGATGTTACAGTGTTGATCTTCCTTGATTTCTAGGTGTAGAAGATCTACCACACTCATTCAAGGCGTCACAAAGTATAAACACTCTCTCGTGTACAATTTCGCTCGCCTCGACTAACAATCAAGGATCTTCGAGACTGGAATTTTTCTATCGATCACACACTTAAAACAGCTAGACGTCTTCCTTTTATACTCCTTCATGCCATCATAGCCGTTGGCACTTACCGAAGGAATTCCTCCAATTTACCCGTTGGACGGAATCAATCAAGAAGATCATCCGAGCTATTTAAGGGATCGATGATAGCCCATCAATCTGTTCGCCCATACAATCGGATCTCGGTTTCCATGAATAGAATATTCCAAGATTATTTCGTCAACCATCGGATCTTCAATCGATCTTAGATAAGAATTAAAGAATCCGAAATGATTATCCAACCAAGAAATCTATTCCGGAGGATCGAATCCTTAACCATAAACCTCGGCTTAGGATTTCCTTCGACACCGGAGTAGAAAGACTGTCAGTGAGAATAGACTTAAGTCTTGAGTCCTGAGTCTTAAGTCTTTGAGTCTTGAGTCTTGGGAGAACAAAGTCTTCGACTTCAAACCGACGGTCTCCGAACATCCAGACTTTAGATCGAAAGAAACGTTTTGTCGCTTCAAAATATTCTCGGAAAGATTTCTCCAACAATCTCCCCTTTTTGATGGTGACAAAACTTTCTTGAAGATTTGAACAACTTTGACCTGCAAAACATTTCTCAAGTAATATGGCTAACTCATAAAGATTAATAAACAACCGACTCGCATCCACGTAAAATTGGTTAGTCTTTCATGAGAAACACCATATAACAACACTTGAATAAATGCAACCAGTCAAGTTCGCAATCCACAGTCAATTCAGTCAAATTCACACCCAAATTCAAGTTCTCAAGTCATACTCAAAAATAAACATAACCACAAAGGTCAAAGATTAAAAAATGAAAGTTCAAATTGATTCTCCCCTTTTTGTCGCATTGAAAAGGGTGAGAAAGGAGTCATGTCCGCTTGGGAATGCGCACGATCCGGAAATCCCCAATGGACTGGACTACTCCTTCAAGCTTCTTCGTGTCTTCTCGCAGGACGAGCTACCTCTTCTCCCTTGGCATTGGCTTGGAGTTGCCGAGCGAGGTCTTTGAATTTATCTTCCATAGAGACCGAAGATTCTTGTCCAAAGCATGCTTCAAAGCTTGGATTTCACAAATCCGAACATATATCCGGTTACGCATTTCCGTAAGAATATTCATGATACTACGAAGATCTGCAGAATCATCCGTCTCGTATGCCGGCATTGGCTTTCTCGATGGTGTGTATGCGTACGATGGTGCTTCGTTCGGTCCGGGCATTTGGAATCGATGTATCACCTTCTTCGTGCAATTGAGAGACTGAACTTCTTCCGGGTCTCCTGAGATTGTCTTAGATCTTCAGCAACATGAGGTGTAGACCTTTCTTGCACGCTTACTCCCCCGTCTCTAGGACATCGAGAGGGGAAGAATGATGATCATGCTCGGATTTCCCTTCTCTCCGCATTTATCGCCAGATGTTCTTTTCTTCGTCTCCTTCTTCCTCAACTTCTTTCTCTTTCTTTCTCTGTTCTTCTTCTTCTCTCGCTCTGCTGAAGTTCTGTCGAATGAGACACAGAACGTCTTGTTCTTGTCGTCTTTGGAATAGTGGGATCTTCATCATCTTCATCTTCATCCTCATCCTCATCCTCCGGATAAGAGTTCTTTTCCTCTTTTTCGAAGAGGCACCAATAGCCTCCTTTCCTTTCCTTTTTGAAGCGCACTCGGATCGGAGATTTCACCTTGAATTTCTCCATTGCCTTAGAAAGTTCTTTCGTACGCATCTTCATTAACATTTTTAACCCTACCACCATCTTGTCACACGGTCGAACACAAAAAGTATGTGGCAGTTCAATATTCGATGTCTGAAGATCTTGGTCACTGCAGACCAGGATAAGGCAATTGTCCTTTGTCTTTTGACACCGCTTTCTGTACATATGGAAAAGAATAGTGTGCGGGAGAGAAAATTTCCGTCCTAAGTTGATCGCATACATCAACTTTGCTTCGTAAAAAGACACGAAGTCTTTGACGTAGACTTTGGTCTAAGACAATTGATCACAATCTTATGAAGCACAATGTTGATGGCATTCATCCCGGAATAGATGATTTTCTTATCAACGTCCCTATCTTTGACAAGATCCAGAGTAGTACGAGCAGGTGAGACTTTGATTGGGAGATAGCGTCCCTTTCAACTCCAATTATGTCCGCCAACATATTTACATCTACCACATAGACTTGGTCTCGGACATCGAATGAAATTCTATTCGCATCCAAAAAGCTAAGATTTGAATAGAAGTAAGCAATCGTTGATCATACCCGTCTGTAGAGTCGAGCAAAAAGTCTCAAGTTGAAGCAAACTCAACTTCTCCCTTAAGTTCAAGTTGATGGAATCCAGAAGTCAAAGTCGACACTTCTAGGGTTGATTACCCCTCTTTTCAACAAACAAATACATTTTTTCTTGATCCTTGGATTTAAATAAATCCATCCGATTTCCTTTCACCTTTGCAGCCACACCCATTCTAGGTTTAAATTCAAGGAACATTTTGTCATCATCGTTCCCGTCAATTAGATTCTCACGGCATACGAGGATCACTAGGAATGTTCGCAAGAGCCTCCTCTCGCTCTTCCTTTCGGAGCAATTCCCAACTCTTCCATTTTCCGCAGAAAAGATACTCATTCCCATAATTTTTGTCCTTAAGAAAGTCATCTATATACTTTAATGAAGAACCGGTGCTTTTCAACGCACGATAAAGCTTATAGATAACAGAGGGTTTTTGGACTCTTCTGGGTCGGCATCCTCGATAATGTCTTCTTCTAGATTTTGACTTGCACCTTGTGGGTCGAGATGCTGAATGACGTGGAGGAGAGCGAATCGGACTTTGTCGCGACTTGGTGAGTCTTCTTCCTCGCAAGATCGAAGTGAGTCGGTCCCTTCTCCATTCTTTGTGGTCCCCCGTTTGCGATTCTTGATGATTTCCTCGAAGACGACATCTTTCTTTGTCTATTGGAGGATTTCTTCACTTGCTTTTCCCAAGAAAAATGACCACTTTCTCGACGATGAACAGAGTAAAAACAAAGATTCGGAAGGAGAGTGTCTTTTAGGGTTTTGAAAATTGGGGTAGAATGACTGTGTATTTATATGTGCCTCGGATTTGAAAATAGAATTTTAAACGGTACAAGGAAAGTGTACGATCACTCCTTTTTCAAAATCAATAACTCGCCAAAAATAACTTCCTCTAAAAAAGACAAGTTTTCAAATTTCACACGAATTATATCTGAATAAAAGAACGTACCTTTTTCGAGATAAAATAAGCGAGAATTCGCACCTTTTAGATAAAATATCGACTTACGGTCTTAAGCGATGAATGATTGAGTCTCGTGATTCAAAGTCTAAGAGATCGAGTCTTAGAGTTGGTGAGTCTCTAGACTTTAACTTCTTCAAGCTTCAAAATGTTGAGTCTTGAGCGGATGAAGTCGAATTGATTCTTCTCCAAAGGCTTTGTGAATATGTCCGCTAGTTGACTTTTTGAATCAACAAATTGAATTGAGATTTCTCCATTTTGAATATGATCTCTAATGAAGTGATGACGAATCTCAATATGCTTTGCTCTAGAATGAAGGATTGGATTTTTGGTGAGATTGATCGCGCTTGTGTTGTCACATCTGATTTCGTGCATGAGTCTTCAATGCCAAAGTCTTGTAGCTGTTGTTTTATCCATAGGATTTGCGAACAGCAGCTTCCAAGAGCTACATACTCGCTTCCGTTGTTGAGAGAGCTACGTTGCTTTGCTTCCTTGAAAACCAAGACACTGTCCTATTTCCAAGCAGTTGACAAGTTCCGAAGTGCTCTTTCTATCGACTCGCAACCGGCCGATCTCGCATCCGAGTATCCTAGAAGATTAAAGTCTCCCCTCTTTGGATACCAAAGACCGATGCTTGAAGATGAAGCAACGTATTTGATAATACGTTTCACGGCAATGAGATGTGATTCTCTAGGATCTGATTAAAACCTAGCACAGATACAAACACTAAACAAAATATCGGTCTAGAAGCGGTAAGATAAAGAAGTGAACCGATCATGCTCCCGTACAGCTTTTGATCTACTTTCTTCCCTTCTTCATCCTTGTCTATCTTCTCGAGAACATGACATTGGTATGTCGATCTTCTTGCACTTTTCCAATCCAAACCTTTTGACAAGATCATTCGCATATTTTTCTTGATGAATGAAAGTTCCTTCATTCATTTGTTTCACTTGAAGTCCAAGAAAGAATGTTAATTCTCCCATCATACTCATTTCAAATTCATCCCGCATAGACTTAGAAAATTTCTTGCAAAGACTTTCATTAGAGGATCCAAAAATAATGTCATCAACATATATTTGGACAAGTAAGAAGTTTTTGTTTTCCTTTTTGATAAATAAGGTAGTATCTACTTTACCTTTGACAAAACCATTTTGTAATAAAAACTTACTTAGTCCTGTCGTACCAAGCTCGAGGTGCTTGCTTTAGACCATACAGAGCCTTTTTCGCCTAAAGACCGAGTCCGGCTTCTTTGGGTCTTCAAATCCAGGCGGTTGTTCCACATAAACTTCCTCATGGATAAATCCATTTAGGAAAGCACTTTTGACATCCATTTGGAATAACCTGAAATTTTTGTAACAAGCAAACGCAAGTAATAGTCGAATAGCTTCTAACCTTGCAACCGGTGCGTAGGTCTCGTCATAGTCTATTCCTTCTTCTTGCGTATAGCCTTTGGCCACGAGTCTTGCTTTGTTTCGTACGACTTTTCCTTTTTCGTCCATCTTGTTCCCGAAAACCCATTTGGTTCCAATAACAGTTTTACCTTTTGGTTTAGATGTCAATTCCCGGACATCATTGATGTTGAATTGTCTCGAGCTCTTCTTGCATAGCTTCGATCCAGCTTTCATCGGATAAAGCTTCTTCTATGCTTTTTGGTTCAATTTCGTAGAGATGAGAGCCACAACACTAGATTCTTCATGCCTTTTTGATCTGGTACGAATTCCTTCATTAAGTTCGCCAATAATAAGATCTTTGGGATGACCGGATTTGTGCTTCCGGTTACTAGTTGATTTGTCGTGTTGATGATCTCTTTCTTTACTTGATTCTCCATGAGCGTCTTGATGATGGATTTCCGACTCGAGATGGTTTTTGAGATGTAGACATTTGAAGGTCTAGAGCGGGTTCAGTCTCTTCGTCCTGAGTCTTGCTGGATTCGTCTTGCACTGAGTCTTGGAATTTGACATTCATTGATTCTTCCACAGACTGGCTTTTCTTGTTGTAGACTCTGTAGGCTTTGCTTGATGTAGAATATCCAAGGAAGATACCTTCATCTGATCTTTCTTCGAACTTACCCACTCGATCATTTGCATTTTTCAAAATAAAGCATTTGCAACCAAATACATGAAAGTATGAAACAATAGGCTTCTTACCTTTGAACAATTCATAGGGGTTTTCTCAAGAATAGGTCTTAGAAAGACTCTATTTATAATATAGCAAGCAAAGTTGAAACAAATTTTCAGCCCAAAATCGAGGAGAAATTTTACTTTCAATTAAAAGTGTTCTAGCCATTTCTTGAAGAGATCTATTCTTTCTTTCCACAACTCCATTTTGCTCGGAGTATACGGAGAGGAAAACATGTGATTAACACCGTTTATCACGTAATCTCGTAAAATCTTGATTTTCAAATTCACTTCCATGATCGGTTCTTATACTTGAGATAGCACATCCTTTTTCAATTTGAACCTTTTTAGCAAACTTTTCAAAGTACGAAAAGGTTTCAGATTTATTTGCAAGAAAATATACCCATGTAAAACGAGAGTAATCGTCTACAATTACTAGACAATATTTCTTACCTCCAATGCTCTGGGTTCTTGTAGGTCCGAAGAGATCCATATGAAGCAACTGCAATGCATGATTAGTTGATACATGATTTATTTGCTTAAAAGAATTTCTTACCTGCTTTCCCAGAATGCATGGAGTGCATAAATCAGACTTTCGGTAAGGCAATTTAGGTAGACCTCGAACAAGCTGCTTTGAAGAGATTTTGGCTAATTGCTTCTTGTTGATATGGCCAAGTTTTCTGTGCCATAAAACTGCTTCATCTTGAATTGAGATTAAGCATTGTTCTTCATTTAGCTTTACATCAAGGAGGTAAATGTTTCCATGCCTTCGACCCATGAAAGACTGAGTCGAATCTTTGCTAATTCCAGAACATATGCCTTCTTGAAAAGAGATCTTGTAACCGATCACACGGTTGGCTAATACTACGAGTAGATTGTAGTTGAGTCCTTCCACTAGAGAGACATTGCTTATTGTGAGATTTCCAATTTTCACGCTTCCGAATCCCACAATACTTCCTTTGCTATTTCCTCCGAATGAAACTTTTCCACCATTTACTTGAATAAGCTTTATGAAACAATTTGAGTCTCCCCGTCATGTGTCTTGAGCATCCACTGTCAAGATACCACTTTACCTTCTTTTTGACAGAGACCTGCATTCAAAAGAGAGTCTCAAGCTTTCTTTGGTACCCAAATTTTCTTGGGTCCTTTGGTGTTAGTAGGATGAGCATTATTGGGCCATACTCTTTTAACAGGCCTCCAAACCATAGGACACTCTTTTTCAAAATGATCCTGACAATTACACTTGGAACACCTTAAAGCATTTCGTCCTACAGGCTTTACAAAAATTCTTTTAAAATGATTTTTATAAGCCTCTCTCGATGGTCTTTTCTTAATTCTTTCTTTTACTTTCGGAAAATCAATCAAAGGGATTGTTTCAGCTGTCATACCTAGACCCGACTTATTGAAGTAAGGTCTTTGGATTGAAAGAACTTTTTCAAGTTTTTCGACCCTATTGAAAATTTCTTTGAAATATTTGATAAATCAGTTTTTAAGAAAGCATTTTCTTTCGAAAGATTGTCTTTACTCTCTTTAAGAGTAGCAACATTCAAGTCTAAATTTTTTACCTTTTCTTCTAAAATGTTTTCCTTTTGTTTTAGAACTGAGTTTTCCTTTTTAAGTTCGGAAATCTTTTTAAGAGAAGTCTTAAGACTGAAACATAACTCATCAATATATTTAGAGACTTTGACAGGGATTTTATAATCACTTACCTCAAATTCACTGTCTGAGTCTGATCCAGTCTGATCCAGAGTCTGAGTCTGATTGTGCCATCAGACACAGGTTGGCATATTCCTCATCACTCTCTTCACATTCTCAGACGCTCCAGTCTCGGCTTTGAGAGCTTTTCGAGACTTCTCACCTTTTCCTCTTTTCTTTTTCAGAAGAGGACAGGTTGGGTCCGATGTGTCCCTTCTTTTTACATTCGAAGCAAACTACATCTTTGTTTGGTTCCACATCATCAACCGACTTGGTCTCGCTGTCTCCGAAAACTCGTTTCTTTGGAATGAACCTTCGCCTTTTCTATTCAGTTTTCTGAATCTTCTTATCATGAGGGCGAGCTCCTCATCATCCATATCATCTTCTGAATCTGCATCATCGTAATCATCATTTGATTTTAGTGCAATAGATTTCTTACCTCTTGGATCTTCGTCTTCATTAATTCGTTCCACTTCGTAAGACTCAAGAGTTCCAATCGGTTCGTCTACGAGATAATGGCATGATTCTTTGCGTCTCTCTTATTGAAGTCTTTATATGATTCCAATCCTTGGAGAGTCCACGCGAAGCTTGTTCACCTTCATAGGATCAGAAATTTTTTGTCCTTGGTTCTCAAGACCATTGACAATATCTCGTAAAACGACTAAACATGTCGCTTATAGATTCTCCCGATTTCATTTTGAAGGATTCATATTGACCAAGAAGAATATTAATTCTGGTCTCCTTCACTCGATCCGTCCCTTCATAAGTGATATGTAACCTGTCCCGAGACTTCTTTTGCTGTAACACAAGAAGATATTCTGTTATATTCAGTTGGTGATAAAGCACAATATAAAGAATAAATCGCTTTCGCATCGAGTGCTTGTCTCTTGTTTAATTCTTCTTGAGACATTCCGCCGACTTCAACAGGTTTCTTTCCCTCTTTCGTAGATTGATGCAGCAGCGGAGTGATTCCTCTTTCCACAACGTCCCATTCCGGAGGATCCTTTGATCGTAGGAAAGCTTTCATCTTGTTTTTCCAGATGTTGTAATCCTTTCCATCGAAGTAGGGAGGTCTGGTATTGCTTTGCCCCTCCATCAGCCCCGGTGCTAGCATACTAGCCATGGATCTTTTACTCGAAGTAAGACACTTCAAACGAGTGAGAACACGAGCTCGATACCAATTGAAATAGCTAGTGCGAGTACCTAGAGGGGGGTGAATAGGTATACAAAAATTTTCTCGAAGCTTGCACGATATTTAAACGATTAGAAGATTTGCAACAGTTAAAAATTCAATCGCAAACCGAGTAAGGGAAAGAGAGAATTGAACGCTCGGTTTATAGTGGTTCGGCTTGATTCAAGCCTACGTCCACTCTTCAAAGACCGATGCCCGATTGGCTGGATTCCACTATGATCAAAGAGATGTTACAAGTGTTGATCTTCCTTGATTTCTAGGTGTAGAAGATCTACCACACTCATTCAAGGCGTCACAAAGTATAAACACTCTCTCGTGTACAATTTCGCTCGCCTCGACTAACAATCAAGGATCTTCGTACTCCGGAATTTTTCTATCGATCACACACTTAAAACAGCTAGACGTCTTCCTTTTATACTCCTTCATGCCATCATAGCCGTTGGCACTTACCGAAGGAATTCCTCCAATTTACCCGTTGGACGGAATCAATCAAGAAGATCATCCGAGCTATTTAAGGGATCGATGATAGCCCATCAATCCCGTTCGCCCATACAATCGGGATCTCGGTTTCCATGAATAGAATATTCCAAGATTATTTCGTCAACCATCGGATCTTCAATCGATCTTAGATAAGAATTAAAGAATCCGAAATGATTATCCAACCAAGAAATCTATTCCGGAGGATCGAATCCTTAACCATAAACCTCGGCTTAGGATTTCCTTCGACACCGGAGTAGAAAGACCGGTGAGAATAGACTTAAGTCTTGAGTCCCGAGTCTTAAGTCTTTGAGTCTTGAGTCTTGGGAGAACAAAGTCTTCGACTTCAAACCGACGGTCTCCGAACATCCGACTTTAGACTGAAAGAAACGTTTTGTCAGCTTCAAAATATTCTGGAAAGATTTCTCCAACAATCTCGACTAGATTTCACAATTGCGCCCACCCAATTTTGCAGGAAAGTCCCTCAAAATTGGCCATTTTCTTATCCGAAAATACCCAATTCAATACAAATTTGATCTTTTTGGCCCAATTTGATTGATTCGACTTGACCCAAATTCAATTTCAACTTAATTGGCGACCAAGAAGATGATTTAAGGGTTCGGGCAAAATTTTGCAAAATTTGCGAATTGGTCCCTCAACTTTTGGAAATTGCATTATGGCCCCAACTTGTTGTTTTAATTACAATCGGACCTCCTGGACTTGGCAAGTCACATTCAGATCATCAGCTCCAACTTTTTTTCTTTTTTTTTCTTTTTTAATAATATTTTTAATTAATTTTTTTAGGAAAAATATCTTCCATTTAAAAAAAAAACTATACTAAACACCTAGATAATCTATATGCAATAATTTGACAAGAAATATTTTTGTGAAAAAGCAAGTTCCCATTTTTTTTTTGGTTTTTTGAAATGATTTTTGGGCAAAAATTTAGGTGTCAACAATAATGACTTAAGGAGAAGCAATCTGGGAAGCTTCCTCCACGCTACTCTTAGCCTCCCCCATTTTCAAGTTATCTCGACACTCTATCCCTGAAGATCTGCATGCTCCACCTGACACCTGCACAACTCTGTCTCAAGTATGAGCTATAAAATCCTCGATTTCGACCCTTTTTTTGTAACTAATAAGGAGGCTAACCTAGATAGGCCAATTTTCTTGAAAAACAAGAGTCAAATGCATTAAATGATGATAATGAGTGTGGAGGCTTATATATCCCAAACAATTAATGAAAGGGGATGACTCATGGCCTAAGGGAATGATGACAAGTGATCTTACAAGCCAAGTAAGGCATCACCTCTCCCCCATAGACTTGCTACCTTGAGTTTCATAGGTTTTGATTTCCTAGTTTTTATTCGAAACTGCTGGACCTTTCCTGCTTTACAAGTTTATAGAGCTCTTTATACTTCGAATTTGGATAAACTTCCTTCATAAGAGTTGTTCAAAATATCATAATCTATAACGTATTTAAATTTCAGATTTTTATGAGGTGAAATGGTTGAGACGAAGGCCCAATCAATTACTATATAGAACCTGTCCAATGTAGTGAAAACGGTAACCAAATTGCTTTCTTGAATTTTTATAAAATCTTCCCTTTCGAATTTGGACATAATTCATTCACAAATAACATCAATATCTATAACATATTAAAATTTCAAATATTTTTATGAAAATTTGGATTTTGAAATGACTCTCTCTCTCTCTCTCTCTTTCTCTCTCTCTCTCTCTCTGACCGTTGAATCTGCTCGATGGACAAATTTTTGGGTTGTGTTCAACGATTTTTTTTCTCTTCCCATAGAACAAATTTTGCTTAGATTCCTTCATGAAAAATGTTTCATGAAAAATGTTTTCTAATGTCTTCTCTACAATATATTAAATTTTCTAATTTTTCGAATCTGTTTAATAAGATAATGGTATTGATTTCAAAAGTTGCTCAAAACTGTTTTTGCCTTAGAATGGGAGAACCATATGCCCAACTTGGAGGGGAAAGGGGTTGTACGCCTAACTTGAGGAAGAAGCCAATCTAGAGTCTTCTTGGCTTAAAGATAATAATACATTAAATACTTTTGAAAGCTAGCTAATTAATGAGCTTAATGAGTCACATACTCATGTGGTCAACTTGGAGAGAAAGTTGTCCAAAGTCCAAGTTTCTTGATGACCAAATCTTAGGTAACTTATGTAGGAAGGATTCTAGGATAACGAAATGTGCCTTATGTCTCTAGAACATTCTCATTTCTTATGTGGCAAAGGTTTGGCTTAATGAGCAAGGAAATGTATGAAACATATGCCTAAAATCCAAGTCTCATGATGACCATATTTTGAGCATTAAATGGAAGAGGTGACTCGCTATCTTAGATGGTAATGATAGATTTAGTAATCATTACACCAAGATTTTTTTTAGAGAGCAAGCCAAGCCAAATCATCATTATAGGATGACTCATGGGTATAGGTGAACCAAAAAGAAGAAGACACAAAAGCCCTTAATCATTCCCGTAGAACCTTAGGGTGCCACACCGTCAAACTAGCCGTTCCACTCCAAGAAAACTCATTGGACCATTTGTTAGGGCCATTAAATGAAGCTTAGCCTAAAAATAGGGATTCACCCTCTCCATTCTCTCTAACCTTTGGTTCACTTCTCCTCCTCCTCCTTTCTTGCATGTTCTCTCCCTCTCTCGGCTTTGCTTGCCCACCACCTCACAAGACGACACTCTCTTGGTAAAATCACCTATAGTTTATCGAGGTTTATCGAAGGTAAATAGAATCTCTAACTCTTTGTTAGGGCGATAGCTTAAGTCGTCGAATTTAGTGGTGTGCTCACCCGTATAAGCCGTGTGTATGTTGTAATATTCTTTCGTATGGTTTGCTCATGTTTGCATGCGTAAGTGTGTTCACGTTCCTGGACAAGGTCAAGGTTCACTCGACTTGGAATCGACATCAAGTCGTGATGGCCTAAGCCGCAAAACCCTAGATTGATATTGAACTGTGCCGATTCCAAGTCTTGCTTGGTGTAGACAGACATCAGCCTAGGCGTGTGGCTCAAGGCACAAACCAAAAATCATGCCCAACATAATATATAGCATGATGTTAAGACCCATGATACACTCACTTGAATGAGCACACCCTCGAACCTTGTATGCATCGGCTAAGATGAAAGATGAAGAACCAACTTGTGTGATACACTTACATGATGCGCCTAAAGAAGAAAAAGCGTCCGTCGTCACATAGCGTTGGTGACAATGCCTCATTCTTTGAACGGGATACCCCGGTTGAGCCAGGATGCTTGGGTTTGAGCCTGAAAGTCTCGAGTAAGCTAGCCCTAGGATGTCCTGGTTGAGCCAGGATGCTTGGGTTGAGCCCGGATCCCTTGGTGAGCTAGCGCCAAGATGCCTCGGTTGCGTCGTGATGCCTTGGTTGAGCCAAGATACCTAATTTGAAGCCGGATGCCTCGGTTGAGCTAAAAGGGCCTGGTCGAGCCAGGACGATGGTAAATGAATTTGCATGAGTGCCATTATATGCATAAGCATGTTATGTTGATGTGTTCATTGATATGTTGAAGGTAAGCATGCATGCGGTAATGGATATATGCATGTAGTCGAGAATAACAATAAGTTTGCTATCGATCTATCATCGATATTGCATTGCGAATGTTGTACCTACTGGATTTTGATGATGAGATATCCTCCTAGTAGAGAATTAGGGATTTTATTTACCGAGTCCATGACTCATCCTGTTGTTTTGCAAAATTATATGTATGGAAGAGTTGTAGTCTCGATAGAGGAGCTAAGATTTGCCTTGGTCTTTTTGAGAATAGAGCATGTACTGGTTGTAAATATAACGGCCCATGAAAAAAATGGCTTGTAAATGTAATTGATGTAATTGTAATTTTTTTTAAATGGTTGTTTTCCTGGTTGCTTGTTGTTATCCGAGTGCTGTATGTACACTTTCGCATGTGCTTAATGAAAAATTAAAAATAAACTGGACGGCAACACGCCTGGGATGTCGCGAAAATAACCCTTGCTGCTCATGGCCCTGGGAATGGAGTCGGGGTCGTGACATGAGCAGTGTCTTCTAAACAAGACATACCCCAGGAGACTAGGCATTGCAGTTTCATTGATAGGACATTTGGCTTCAATAAGTTAGGAAGCACAAAGGATGAACTCCTTCACTTTCTCTTTAAATTGGCCACTATTAACGGGAGAAAATCTAGATAGTCGATATGATCTTTGGCCTGCTGTTCCAGACATGAATTTGGAATCCGGAAACCTCACTTCTTGTTTCAGACGCATACTTTGTCCAAAAGCGATTGCTAGCAATAAATTTGAGGTTTTGACTATCTATCTTAGATTTCATGGAAATCTGAGGTGCATGACTTTGCTCAATGTTGATGATGTTCATGTGATCAAAGATGAGGCAAGAAAGGGTTCCACAAAAGGAATGCATCAAGGATGGATCAACAAACTTGGCTCTACACACATAGCCATGATTGAGAAGGGTCAATCAAAAGAGAATGTTGAGCCATGACAAGATAAAGTGGCTATCACCAACATTTGAGATATTCCAAGAAGTCATCAAATACAAACTCTAGGGAAGGTTAATTTGGTATTGTTTCCCATATTCCCCTCTAAATTCGCTTTTGACATAGTTTCACTATTTGACAAGACGCATTGGGATTCAAGGAACAAACTCAATGGGTTAATTTGAGCAAATTAATATTGGCCAAGCAAGTGCATGGGAATGACACATATCAAATTCACCTAACTTGATGTGAAAATACATATCATCCTAGAGCCGGTTCGATTAAATAAAAAAAAAATCGATTAAAAAAAAAGAGGCACCCCACAGGTACTACTAGCGCCTTGGCCTAGTGGTATGGGGAATGAAATGGTCCAAAATGATCAGCTCAATCTCCAAAAGCGGCAACAAGGTTGTCATATGTAAAAAAACTAAAAAAGAATTTTTATGTCTTTTGCTTTTGCCAAAACGAGAGAATGCTTGACCTAATGAGACCAAAAGTGCAGGGCTTCATACCCTCTTCAAGCCTTAGGACTACATGTCTATCCAGTTGTTTGACCGATGAAAGGTAGCGTTGTATTGCTCATAGTTGTTCGATTACCAAGAATTCATACGTTGACACATCCCCTCCTATCTTGTGTAGGGATTGCCTGATCACCAAAAGTGCAAACAAAAAACCAAGGAAAGGCATGTTAAACCCTGATGACAGCAGTAGATCAACTCTCCCAAGTGAAATAGCGTCCTAGGCTTTGCCAAAGTTGATGACATGAATCTTTTGGGCCTTGATGTATCCTCTCTTGTGTAGGGGTAAAAGCAGACACATCCGTCGAATCAAGGATCTTGAGTAGGGGCAATTCGTGGGCGCCCATTTTTTGAATAATCCCCTCTATGTTCGAAATTTAACACATCTATAGGGACAGTTTTCCTTCCCCACGCTTTTGATGAAAAACTCCCTCCTACTTAAAATGGTCCATGTCTTTTCAAAGGGAAATTTGCATGACGTTTTTATCTATCTAAAACACTTATTCCACTAAGAATTATCAAAATAGACAATTCAATGAATGATGTGGGATTGATTATGCTAAACAAGAGATGTCAGAATGATGAAATGCAAGCTATATCCCATACATAGTTCTCTATTTATACACTTGTGAGATGAGTGTAGGTAGTTTCATGTCCGTAAAGTAAAGAGTTCTCTTATGAATGATACGATAACCAAAGTGATGGGGGCATTTCATTTCTCTATCCTAAACAATGTAGATTATCCATTGTTTAACCCATTTGCCTAAACACTTGTGAAGTTTCTTTCATATTACCCATGTCAAGAATCACCCCCACATTGGGGTTGGAGGGAGAGCGGCATCATAGGTGAGAAAATGTATAGAAATTTTTTTGATTGTACTTGCATCAATCTTTGGGTGTTTTTAGCGCATACGAACACTTACAATAATTTAAGTGAACTAGAAGGATGAAGAGCATTTCTTTCTCTACCCTATACACTTGTATCCGTTGTGCAGCCCCAATGAGTATGTAATTTCATTTAGTATAAACCTAACCGATAATCACCCCTCACATTGGGGCAAGTTAGAGGTCACTACTATTAAAGCAACATGATCCAAAGCTTCAAATGAAGAGGAAGACTCATGAATCTAATAGCAATGTTTTGTTTAGACTTGTCTAGGCCAGTTCCAAAATAGCAAACAAAAATGAAAACTAGCGGTATAAAAAAGTAGTGTACCTAGTAAGAGCAAGGCTAATGCCCATAGATGTGAGAAGTAGGTTAAAAACTAGGGGCACAAAAAAGTAGCGTACCTGATAAAAATAAGGCCAATGCTCTCAGACAAAAAAAGTAAATTTCAGTAATTTGTATTCCCTAGTAAAACTATTGTCATGGTACAATTAATGGAACCTCCACGAAGATAATTCCTTGCGGTGAGAGGGAAGACCGGTGACAATGCCAAGATAATCACCAACTCTTATACACATTTTTGAGCTTGTAGATTCCCTCATTTCTCAACCCATGAGCCAAGCTACATTGCGTCCCTTTGAGAAATTCTCTTTAGACTAAGGCACTCGAATTAACGTAGGAATTCATATGTTTATAAGTATCACTTGAAGAAGTGCTAGCAATATTGTTTCTATCTCATTTCATGAGGTTCTTGACTTATAAACTCAGAGATGATTGCGGATGATTTCTTTCACAACCTTGACTTGGACAGTCCCCTTTGACCAAGTCTACATTACGATCCTAACAAAGACCTCTTAGATTGGTAAAGTTATACCACTTGTGAGAATACTTTGATCCTTGTCGACATGACGGTAGCGAGATCATGTGGTTTTTGTAAATCTTGCATTGATGATCTAGATAAAACAACTTTTTCAATGAGAGTGAGTGGAAAGTCCTTTCAGATTGAAAGTCCTTCAATTGACATATTTAAGACATCCGCATTTTGAATATGCATTGTCTTTCTAAATTTGCCCCATTCGAACTTTGATGATGCAAAATTGACAAAATTATCATACATGAACCTCATTTGAATTCATGAATTTACACCATGTGTATGTATTGCATGTATTGAAAGGAGACATACTTTCACATATCGGATATATCATCAGGTTAGTATATCTCTCCCCCTCTTCCTAAAAAAAAAAAAGAAACTTGTGTCTAACCATGTGTTGTACTTTCTTTGAGTACCTACCATTGTCCAATTACTCTCACTTATCGACACTCAACCCATTTGAGTTGTCCTCAAGATATGGATATTGGTGATTGTCCAAATATCCCATTGTCTTTGAGTACCTGTCATTGTCTAGGTACTCTCTCTTATTGACATTCGACCTATTTGAGTTGTCCTCGGGATATGGGTACTTACAACAATTCAAGTATTCCATTATCTTTGAGTATTTGCCACTATCCAGGTATTCTCTCTTATCGACACTCAACCTGTTTGAGTTGTTCTCATAGTATGAATATGTGTGATTGTCCAAGTATTCCATTATTTATGAACGTTTGCCACTGTCTAGGTATTCCCTTTCATTAACACTCGACCTGTATGAGTTGTCCTCAAGGCATTCTCTAAATTGCATCCTTGGATACGTGTAGATTTCCAAGTAATCTACTACTTTGCGTGCCTATGATTACCCAGGCATTCCCTCTTATTATATTGACACTCAGCCTACCTGAGTTATCCCCAAATTGTATCTTCGAATACTTCTAATTGTCCAAGTATTTCATTATTTGAGTGCCTATTAATGTCCAGGTATCCTCCAAGGTTAATGCATGTGAGCATCCAAGTACTCTTTCACTACCTACAAATGTCCAAGTATCCTCCAAGTTTAGTACTTGCAATTATCCACGTACTTTTTCGATGCCTGTGAATGTCCAAGTATCCTCCAGGTTTAGTGCTTGTGAGCATCCAAGTACTCTTTTGATACCTGCGAATGTCCAAGTATCCTCCAAGTCTAGTATTTACGATTATCCAAACACTCTTTCAATGCCTGTGAATATCTAGGTATCCTCCAGGGCTAGTGCTTGTGAGCATCCAAGTACTCTTTCGATGTTTGTGAATGTCCAAGTATTTCCCATCAAAGCAATCAAAGAAAGGTTTGAATCCTAGACAAACAACTTGTTGCTACAACAAACGACCAAAGAATGATTTGAGTTTTGGAAAGGCAATTTCCCGTCAAGGCAACCAAAGAAAGGTTCAGGTCCTAGACAAAAATAATTTATTGCTCTAATAAGCAACTGAAGAATGGTTTGAGTCCTAAAAAAATAATTTCTCATCAAGGCAATCGAAGCATGGTTCGGGTCCTAGACAAAAATAATTTGTTGCTCTAACAAGTGATGGGGGAATGATTTAGGTTCTCGAAAAGCAATTTCTTGTCAAGGCGACTGAAGAAAAGTTTGGGTCCTAAACAACCAATTTATTGCTTTAATAGGTGACCTAAGAAAAGTTCGAGTCCTAGAAAAGCAGCTTCCCCACGTTATCATAGAAGATGATACATTGATATTTGCTAAAAAAAACTCAAGCTCACATCCCATATGACTCCTTTTCGATAAGTAACTATAAGTATCTTCTTATCTGTCTTAGTATGTATTATGCTATAGTACCATTTTTGGCATAGGACACCTGGTCCCAAACAAGATATCATCTACTGCATATGCATAGACAAAATTTAGGTATCATTTCGTCTTTGAATGCAACATTTGCAAGCTCACTTTCAAAAACGGAAAGCCGTTGACACCTAGATTTTGATTAAATATTTAAAATTAAATTGCATTCAATTTGGCCTTAACAAAATGATTTTTGCATTTCCTAGGTATTAATATTGTTTGCATTGACTAATTTTTTTATTTTCTATTTTATTTTCCTGCATTTACCCTATTTTGGGATAATTATTTAAATAAAAAGGAAATTTTCAAAAAAAAAAAAAAAGAGCCCAATCGGCGCCCAACCCCCCTCCTCTTTTTGCTTCTGGCTTCGGTCGATTGAGCGGTGCGGCGTCTGTTGTGCCTCGACGCACGTTTGCTTTCTCATTTCGGTTTTTGACATGCTTTGTGTCAGATCAAGTCGCCCTTAAAGGTGAGGCTAGGATAGCACCGCTCGTCAGTGAGAAGAGGAAGTTGTTCAATGAGTTGTTGACATCCAAAGGTCAGTCTTTGGTTTCTTAATTGAGTTCTCCCACTTTCCACACGAAGCACGTGGAGCGGAAGTACTTGGATACATGAGCCGATAATTCAGAAAATTTCTAGTTTGAATTGCAATTCATTTTCGGGATAATGTTCCTGTCGGATGGATGGGTAGAGATAGCTTGCTTGTATGGCAATTTTGCAGTGTGTAGTAGATCGAGTTGGAATATGACTGATAGAGTTTTAGCGATGAAGTGCATATTAACTTGAGATAACAGCTGCCAGTTTGTGATGCATTTTTCTGATCATCGTTAGTCTGAAAAATTGAGCTTTGTTAGTTCAGGACTAATTATGCCTCAGAGATTCGTTAATCTATAAATGGAGACTAGATATCAAGAACGGAAATGATTTTTTACTCTGTGTATCTTCTTCCTCCTCCATTAGGATCAGTCTGATACTTTGATTGATGGTTACATAGAAATTGAATCTCTTGGATTAAACTAATGGAAGAACTCCCAAGAAATATGATTTTCAGTCACCTGTGATATAATTTCCATTTGGACTCCTTTCACATCATCAATTCACCATTGATTGCCCAATCACTAGATTGGTCGACCTAAGTTATACTAATAGCGTTTAAGTGAGAAGGACAGATCATCTTCAAGCCATTTGGTTGGCTATGAGTGCAGGAGGTGCACACACATTAATTAACTGTTTGGTTTAGAAGTTGGGCTATTTGTTAGTTAGTTGTTGAGGGACTATAGTTCAATTGGTTACTCTCTAATGGAAGCACAAAAATCGATCAAGATAGGGAATTCCTCTGTTCTTTGTGTGCTCTCTTCTCTTACTATAATAATTTGTTTCAACAGCTCCTCTTCAATTTCCAGTCCTCCCTTTTTGAGGCTGTACAAAGTTTTTTGGTCATAAATTTATGGGTATTTTCCTTTCCTATGATGATTTGAAGATGCTTTTAATTTCAGGGAACATATAGGTATTCTGTCGTTCGAGACCATTATTTGAAGATGAAGGTCCCTCTGCTGTAGAATTCCCTGATAATCTTACTATCCGTGTCGACACTGGTGATGAGACCGGTACCAATCCTAAGAAAGATTATGAATTCGATAGGGTGTATGGACCTCATGTTGGATAGGGTGAGCTAGAAAATGATTAATTTTGTTACATAACAGGCAGCATTTGAAAATTTTTTTGGTATATACTAGCTACATGGTTGGTTTGCGTGGAGGTTTGTTATCTTACAGTAGGACTGGTGCATGTGCAGCTGATATATTTAATGATGTTCAACCGTTGGTTCAATCAGCTTTGGATGGATTTAACGTGTCAATATTGGCTTATGGACAAAGTGACTCAGGAAAGACGCACACTATGGTCTCTCTCTCTCTCTCTCTCTCTCTCTCTCTCTCTCTCAAACATGCTCCCACTGAATATTATCTTCCTTTGAGCTAAATATCCAAATATTTAGGCATGGCTTTTTAGATAAAGTATACGGGCACGGTCCATTAATGCAGATACTTCTGTCAGATATTGGTCTTATGTCATGTCTGAATTTAAGGAGCTAAAAGTTCTGCTGCTTGCATTTCTTAGATCTGATTATCATTGGTTTGATCTTTGGCAATCATAGTTATCCGAACGGGGGCCTTTGTAACATTATGATGAACCACGTTCACCCACCATGCCATTCCACAAAATTCTGATATGGAAGTTGACATGATGGTGTTTTTTGATGCTTTTCAGGAAGGATCTAGCCATGATTGTGGTCTGTATGCTCGTTGTTTCAAGGAGTTCTTCGATTTAGGGAATTCAGATGCAACTGCTACATCTAGATATGACTTTTCTGTCGCAGTTTTTGAACTCCACAATGAACAGGTTTCTTTTCTTTTTTACTCACCATAAATAGCTTCAAGTTAGGTGTTCTGAATGCGTACATTTTGTCTTGATGTAATCAGGCTTCCACATGCTTATTTATGTAGGTATGAGATTTGGTGCATGAATCAGGAAGGAATTCATCGAAAATCTGCATGGGATCTTCGGATTTTTTTGTCAAATTTACACAGGAAAAGGTCGACAATCCATTGGATTTTTTGAAGGTTCTGAAAGACGCATTTCAAAGTCGAGGAAATGATGTTTTGAAGTTCAATGTTTCTCACTTGTATGGTTTGAATTCCACGCACCCTCTCTTGTTGCTTTTCTGGGTTTTGTGCTTTCTTGATATATTATGATGACAATGTTAGCTAGAAACTTCATTTTGCTGAAGGGTGAATAACCGTACAATTTTTTCTTTTTGAAAGAATTCAAAAATAATTCGTGAGGATACAAAGAATGAAAAGTAAATCTGATGGCTTGCCTTGAAGTCAGGACAATGTGATGGCTTGCCTTGAAGTCCTGTGTCCGGAGGTAGCATTATGATGTTGTTTCATAATCTGTTGAATGTCTTTCAAATTCCACTTATCATGGGATTATCAGATTTGGTTGCTCTTTTCCTCATAAAGGTTGGAGTTGGAGTTCATTAATGGTTAGATTTGTTAGGTTAGAGCTGAGATAAGCGACTGCTTTTGCATACTTGATGTCACTTTACCTGAAATTTTTTTTGACTTGAGTCGATTTTCTCAAACACGGGGGGAAAAGTTTGAGTTGAAATGGTCCTTCACTAGCCGTGAAGATATACTGTCCTTTATGTGCCATTGATTATGGTTGCTTTTGAATATTTGCAGGAGGGGCATATCGAAGTTCTACGATGGCAAGTCGAAATCTTTCACGAGCTTAGCAGATGCTTCTGCTTCTTCAACTGTTAAAGAGATCGTGAAACTGGAAAATGCTTACAGCAGAAGGCGCAGAAATATCTTCGCATCCAGTCACATGTTGGACAGAAGCTGCAATTTTTCCCTGAGAAGCAACATGGTGGGGATATCTAAGAGAAGACCGCTCACCTCGAGCAACAGCGCATTGGTCTTGAAGGTTGCTGCTATGTGCAACGCAGAGAGTTTTAGTTCTGCGAGTGAAGACTCTAGTACGAGCTCAGCATCACGATCTCCTCCTCAGCTTCCGCCTCTTCATCCATGTAGAAAGGGTTCTCATAACCAGATAGCTTCTCCTCAACGGAATTTTTCGTCTTGGTGGTCATACTCCTTGGCTGATCTGCAGCAGTGTTCGAGCCCATCGAGTCCGGTCCTTTCTGACTCAATGACTGAAAAAGCTGACCCCGAGAATTTAGCTTGAGATCTGTAGATTGTGCTCGGCTCAGTTTGGTTTCATACCCACGAGGTTCATTTGCGTTTGGGGGGTGTATGGTTTTTGTTCAGGTTTTGGATACATCTTCCACTTGTACTAAGTAATTTATTTCTCCACGAGGATATCAAGACGTTGCAAAACTTCGAAGTGGGCAGGGCAAAGCCACATCTGAGGTGCAAAGCCATTGCCCATGTATTTTGCGGGACGATGGACTGGTAGTATGTATATATGTTCACTTGCATCAAAGAAAAGTTATTAGTCCATTTCATATGTTCATGTATTTTCTGCTGAATCGGAACCCAAGGCTTTTACTGTTGAATTTCGAATGGAAGATTCTTGAGGTGGTAAAACCTGGGTTAACCTTCAGTCGGTAGTTCTAACCAGATTTAGATGCTGTGTATTCCACTATGTACCAAAATCACTTGGCAAACGATCTTTGATCTATTTTCCACTGCATCCATTCATTGGTACTTTCTACCATCAGAACAAAGAGTAATCGATAACATACAGTGCCCTCGGCAGACCTGATTACATCTTTGGCTCACTTGACAGTATCGCTGGACATTTTCCAGTGCCACATGAGGACCTGACGGCAGCGATGGCGGTCCACCATGTGCAAAAATTAGTATCATGTACTTCAACACAGCGCAACGCTTATGGTAAGAATCGGGGCACAACCCCATTTGACCTATCAGTATCAGTGAGTTTGTTCAACCTTTTCACTTCAGCTAGAAAGCTGATACTAACTAGATAAGTACTAAAACTAGCATGCTAACAAGAGAATGTCGAGTTCCACATATTTATACACATTTTCCCTCTTTGCCTCTATCCCACCTAAAAGCCTACCCATCCTTACTTAAGCCGACTTTTCAGGGTCCAGGTCGCTGTTCTGAGAGATCACCTCACCAAATTTACGGAAGAGTTGGGCATCCGAGGTGCTCATGGCTGAGCAATTTACCAAGTGCGGAGTCTTCAAATTTGCATACTCGTCCATGTAACTAGCGATCTTTGTGCTCGGGAGAGGAGCAGACCCTACCGCAGATAACTGCTTCGGTGGGGTTGTGGACGGCAACAGGCTTCCGAGGACTCTAGCCACCTCGTGCATGTTAGGACGTTCCGATGGTTGCCTCTTAGTGCACAAGAGAGCAAGTTGGAAAACCTTCTTCACCGCTCCAAGATCTTTACATGTGGCAGTGACATCGGGATCAACCGTTTCCATTACCGAATCGCTTGCAGTTTTGGATCAGATCTAATGAGAATCCAAAGCAATTTATATAAGAGAAATCTCGAGATGTACTTATTTTGCATTATGCAAGTAGTCATTATTGTGAACAACGAAATTGCAAAGATCGACCAAATATGCAGAGCCCTAGAATTCTAACCAGGGAATGACAAAGATGCCTTTCCTCACAGAGCGTGCAAAGAACATGTTTGATACCATGACCAGATATAAAATTATTTTTAGTTGGGCAACTAAACTGCCGATATTATGCAATTGCCCAAGATTCGGCTAGCCACTGCTTGCAACAGTCTCGTTCATGTAAGAGTTATGAACTAAAAGAAAAACATGAGGTATTCAAGGATTTTGGATGAAAGACAAACCAGGTGATGGAGATTGGATTCATTGTCCACTGCTTTCCTGCCAGTCAGCAACTCCAGTAAAACAATTCCACAGCTGTAGACATTTGACTTCTCTGTGAGGCGAGAAGTGCGGGCATATTCTGGGTCTATGTAGCCAATGGTCCCCATTTTGTATGTAGAAGTATGGGACTTCGTTATGCACAGGCTCTTTGCAATCCCAAAATCAGTGAGATGCGCTCAAATTCCTTATTGAGTAGAATGTTTGACGATTTCACGTCCCTGTGGATGATATGCGGACTACAATCATGGTGAAGATACGAAAGCCCCTCAGCGGCACCAAGTGCTATCTTGAGACGAGTATCCCAGTCAAGCTTCTTTTTCTTCGCAGGGCCTACAGAAATCATTAATTTGTAAAGATCTTTGGTCGGAAGAATCCTGACATAATTAAAAACTAGGACCAGTTTATTTTAGATGATTTCAATATACGTGAACAAAAGAAACTTTAGCAGGAGTGAAATGAGTACTAATAAAAGCCACTCCAGATTTTCACTCTTTCATGCTTGCTCAATCTAGTTCTCCCGTATGATGGGAAAAAGTTTTGACACGCGCATTCACCTAAGAGGCTCTTGAGCAGGACATCCAAGTCATTAAAAAGAAAGTTCACTCACCATGGAGAAGATCCCAGAGGCTGCCATTTTCCAAAGAAAATATAGTACCATTATAATCTATGCAGCATTGGGGACAACATTGAGACAACAATAAACTTACAGAATAGTCAGACTAGGGGAGTTCATCAGTGAAATCACATCTCCAGATAAATTATTATGGTCCAGCCTCCTGTAAAGTTAAGCATAACATTATCCACATTTCATGTGTGAAAACAATACAATACCCAAACCTAATAAAGTTAACCAAGAAGTTACATCACAAGCCATTCGAGTATGAGGAGCTCAATTGTGATAATCAGTAATCACACCCGACACCGACATGACAACACGACAAAAGGTGACATAAACCACTCATAACTACAATAGCAATTGCAAGGTGAGCTAGCAAATGTTTTGAGCAAAACAGCAGTGAACATAAGTGACGTGTAGCCGTAAGGCTTTCTGCCTAATAGTACCGGGTTCTAAGGCATTAGGGCACAGGTATAGGTCACTGGGTGATTCTATCCCTGTTGACTAGGGAATAAAACAAACATGCAAAAAGAGTCTATCCCTGTTGACTAGAGTCTATCCCTGTTGATATTATCAGGAATCGGCCCTTCGAGATTACTGTTGGCAAATTTTCTGAGACAATGAAAGAGTGAATTAACCATAACATATGGAGACATCATATTAAAACTTTATTATTGAGAAGAATTATAAACAATCTGCGTATATAAATTTAATAAGAATCTTAAGCTCCGGAAATTAAGAATCATGGGAACGAACATACAGGTCAAATAACTTAGTAAGCTTCCGAAGCTCAGGCGGAATACTCCCTGTGAGATGATTATAATTTAATTCCCTGTTACAGAAGAATTTTGCACATTATTAATCACTTCCAAGAGCGGTAATCTGCCAAAAGGAACATTCAACATGGAGCTAGGGGTGAGAAGATGTTCTAACATTCAACATGGACCTAGGGGTGAGAAGATGTTCTAAGTGGCCTGAAACATGCAGAACGTATTCTAATTGATATTTATTAAAGCTTATGAAGGATGCCAGAATTATCATGAGAGCGGACTTGGAAAAATTACATAGAACAGGAGAATGAAATAGTTATAAAGATCCTCAATCAGTAAAAAAGTTGCAAAAATGGACTCCCCATGTAGATGAAATCACATGCATAGCTTCAAAACAATCCAATATATGAGAAACTAAGCATACAAATAATGAAGCTTTGACAATCACCCACTACGGTGGCGCAATTGGCTTGAGCTTTGTGCCTCCCACAAAAGGTGCCAAGTTCGAATCCCAGCGGCATTACTTGGTGACTTAACCGCTAGCATGAGTGTGGTGGACAGCTTGCGTCAGCCCAGATTCTTCCCGCCCGCTATTGGCTTTCGGGGTTTCCTGGGTTACCAAAAATAATAATAATAATAATAATAATAATAATAATAATAATAATAATAATAATAATAATAATAATAATAATAATGAAGCTTTGACATATTTCCAAGCTCCGGAGGGATTTGTCCGGTCAGTTTGTTGCCATGCAAGTGCCTACAACATGTTTCATACCCAGGTCAAGCTTAACCCAGCACAAGAAAGATGCCAACGTGACCCCTAGAATTAAGTACAAGTGTAAAAAAATGATAGCAAGTATCGAGGATAACGTATAGTTTCTCCGTGTAGGTCAAATTTCCCAAAATAGGAGGGATGGGTCCAGTTAACATATTACAGCTCAGATCTCTAGATGATTAAAGAGAAACAAGATGTTAAGCAACTGTTTGAAAAACAACTATTCTGACCTTAAAATAGGAGAATGAGAACTCACAAGAATGCAAGGGCCTACATGAGACCAATCACAGATGGAATTTGCCCTAACAGCTGATTACCTTGCAATGACCTAGTACGCAGATAGATTACGAAAGGAATTAGGGAAAGCTGATACAGATCAAATGCTATATATTTGAAACACTCTACAGAAGTTGCATAACTTGGGAAATGGATGTGTGCATGCAGGATGACATCAATGATGTACAAGGTTTTGCTCTAGCTATCTAACATGTCTTGGCTCTTGAGGTGCAAATGTGATCAAGCTAAAAATGCATTGCACTACATGATAGAAAACGTTGCAATTTTTATTTTTATTTTTTAATGAACCACATGCACAATTGTGTAAACTCGCCTACTTGCCTTGCAGCTCGAAGGCGACTAGTGGGCTTTCAGGTGTCTGCACTTGCTAAAGAAGGCAAAGCGAAGATGATTACAATTTGGGACCTAGCCAAGACCCGCGGGGCTCTTGGGAGAAAGTGGCAATGGCAGAGGCGGCCGAGCTCAGACACGCCTAGTGAGCTTTTGGGTGTCCGCGATCACCGAGGAGGCACAAGTGGAGAAGGTCAGAGCTTGGGACACAGCCACAACCGACGGGCTCTTCGGAGCGAGTAGCTCTTGGCGGTGACAGCGAAGGCGATCGAGCTTGGAGGCAAGCAGCCAGCTTTTGGGTGTCCATGCTCACTGAAGAGGCCAAGGCGGAGATGGTCAGGACCCAACCACCACCGGCGGGGTTCTTGGAAGCAAGTGGCTCATGACGGCAACGGCAGAGGTGGCCAAGCTTAAAGGCGACTGGCAGAGGTGGCCAAGCTCGAAGGTGACCGGCTGGATTTTGAGCGTACGCGATCGTCGAAGAGGCCGAGACAGAAATGGTCAAAGCTCAGGACCCAACCACAACCGGCGGGCCTCTTCAGAGCGAGTGGCTTCTGGCGACGACGGCGGAGGTGGCCGAGCTAGGAGGCGACCAGCGGCCTTTTGGGTGTCCGCACTCACCGAAGAGACCGAGGCGAAGATGGTTAGAGTTCGAACCAAGCAACGACCGGAAAGGTTCTTGGGAGTGAGTGGCTCCCAACGGCAACGGTAAAGGCGGCCAAGCTTGGACGCGACTGGCAAAGGTGACCGAGCTCAGAGGTGACTAGTTGGCTTTTGGTGTACGCGATCATCGAAGAGGCCGAGGTGAAAACGGTCAGAGCTCGGGATCCAACCACGACCGGCGAGGCTCTTTGGAGTGAGTGTCTCCTGGCGGCGATGGCGGAGGCGGCCGAGTTCGGAGGCAACCGGTGGGCTTTTGGGTGTCCGCACTCGCCAAAGAGGCCAAGGCAGAGATGGCCAGAGTTCGGGACCTAGTGGGGCTCTTGGGAGCAAGTGGCTCTTGACAGCGACAGTAGAGGCGGCCAAGCTTAGAGGCAACTGGCGAGCGTTTGGTTGAGAGAGATGGCGTTGTAGCTTTCATGGGGAAAAATGCAGAGACAAAATTTTGAAAGAGAATGGAAGGGGAAGGGACGCACGCTTGCATGCAAATGGAAGAAATGGTGCAGAGAAAAGGACGAAGCATTAAATGAGAGAGAGAAGCAGCAAAAATTTAACTAAAAAATAATGGTGGCCCCGGCTCCAGGTGAGCCAGTGACGACACGTGTCGTATCCTGATTGGGTGGGCGCACGGTGACGTGGAGCGCTCGGCGCACCCAATATTTTCTCGTCAGTCGTGGACGGTGGATGGCTAGGCGAGGGTTGAGCTGTCGGTCTAGGCGTCCGAGGTGACACCATGACGTACACACCGTTGGGCAAGGACAAGCTGCGCCACTCGCCTCAGCCACTACCGTCATGGCCAAGCCAAGCCTCGGCTAGTGACGGTGGCTGGCCAGTGGAGCCCGAGCCTTCGGCTCGTGGCAGCTAGGGCATCACCAAGGTGTACCCTTAGCCATCTCCGCCGTGGCGGCATCAGGAGCAATGGCGGCTGCACATGGTTTGCAAGGTTCTATACTTCAGAGTTTGCTGAAAATTTACCAAAATTCCTTCTCCACATAAACAAATTCAACTTACATGAATATATAACATCTTTACAATGCCATAGCGATCACCGTAGCCATCAAATTTTAAAAATTGAAAATTATATTATTTGAAATCAATATGTATCATTTATAATACGATCAAATGTTATAGGTTGTACTGTCTCATATATAAATTCATTTTACACATATCAACTGTCTTGTATGTCCTATTTTACTAAAATAAATTTATCATGTCTTGTTCTTCTTTTCAATTTGACACCACTATTTTGTCATTTTTAATCAATCATCATTCTTTAATTAAGTAAAATTAACTCTAACACTGTATTTTACTACATTTTGTATATTCTTGAACCAAAGTAATTTTTGTGTTTTAATATTGATTCATGCTAATAATTATCTATGTTTTCTTACATAACATAATGTGTATGGTATGATCAATTATACTATAATCAATTCTTTTTCCTATACTTGATATATCGTTTCATGTAGCGTTGGTTTTGTTTCGCTACAAATTCCATTACCGTCCCGAAATCAATTTTTCTCTACCTTGCATTGTTTTATCACATAAAATACCATGCCTAATTCGTATTTGTTTTCTTTCTACCACATAAAATGTCGTGCCTAATATGTCAATTTTGCTTAAGTTTACAAGCAAAATTATTTTCTGTCTTATGGAACTTACTTTTACAACTTATTACTATATATAAGTGATACTTATGATTTAATTTTTCTAAGTTTTTTCTCTTGAAGTTTCTTAAGAGAAAAGAAAAGATTTTTCCCTATCACAATATTATAGTACATATTTTTTACTACATATAGAAAAATGATGAGATTTTTCCCTATCACATGATCTTTCCCTAACAAAGAGACTTGATTATACTTATTTGACAAGATCCGGACTTGATTACACTTTTCAAAAACTCTAAAATTCGATTGCACTTGCAACAAGTGTTAGGATCACCGGTTCACTAATATAAGAAAAAAATTAAAGAAGGAAATTTAAATAATCAAAAAACAACTTCAATCTTTCAGTACATTTGAATGGCTTTGATTCCTCTCAAGATGCTTTCCACGCCCCAAACGTTGTCCTTGTCCATTATGTATACGTATCAAGAAATGTTAATGCAAAAGAGTCGAGAAGCAAAAAGGAGAGATGATAATGCTTAGTGTATGATCCACTCTCTTGATGATTGAGATGATAGTGCATGATCTGGAAAACAGTAGATTATCTTGCTTACTTCAGCATCATATCAACATATATTAGATGAAATAAGAAAAACGGCAACCCACGAATCTTTGTTTTGTGGCAAATCAATAATTCGAAAAATATCTTCCTAAAATTGATCAAGAGTATCACTTACAAAGATGAATTAACAAAAAAAATTCATCATCAATAAAAATATTTAGAAATAAATTTTTATGGATAATAAAATCAGTCGACTAATTTTTATAACCAATATATATAATTTATTTTATGAACATGTCTTCCAAATCATTAATTTGCCACGACCGAAACGCACTCAGGTTGCTAACGCAAAATCTTGGGCGAGTCCTCGTTAGTGCTCTTTTGTCAAGGGAGAACTCATTGTTGGAACAATTATGCCCAGAGAAAATAACTAGATTTGGTCCTACCGACCAAAATCCACCTGCAGAAAGTCCGTAGATGGAGAAAAACAGTTGATTCACTCTCCTTTATCCACCGTTTTCAAATGCAAAACTTAAAAAGTGTTCGATTTATGAAGAATTTTTTAAACCAATCCTTTTTCTATAAAAACTTGTTTCCCATCGATGGTGCCATCCCTAAGCCACAAGGTTAGTTGATGAAGATTTGATTCACTGGAATAAATGCTTTAACACACTTTATTTGTAGAGGATACATCAAATAGACCTATTCATGTCCCTAAATTTTTTAGGATGTCAGATATCGCGACCTCTCTTTTCAATGCCCTCATGCACGGGTGTGTGCGGAGGCTAATTGCTCGCTAAATGTGAGGTTTAACCTAGGCTCTCCCAAGTCTATCAATTCACAACTTATGATTCGAGATTCCAATTTGCAAGTCAATTTCATTTAGGAGTCGTCACTAATCGATTTGAGATAAATGGATTAGAAATCCCAGTGAATCACTCTTGCGCTAATGGAGAAATTAAAATTAGAGACTTAATTACACTAATTAATAACAAATGCTCTCTTGTACCTAATCTTGTTTGAACTTGAAGTTTTTTGGATTTTGAAGGATTTTCCATGCATTTGTGGAGGATAAAAACCATCTTTCAGGCTTTTTTCTAATTTTTTGAAAAATGTAAATCATTTTTTGGATTTTTTTATTTTTTATTATTAATTTTTTTAATATTAAAATTATAAAATTATAAAATAAACTGAACCGGGTCGGGCTACCAAGCCCGATTTGGCTGGGGCCGACCCGGACTGACCAGGGCCTACCACACTGGGCCCTTGTCTTGAGTTTAGCCGGACCGGGCTCCATCAAGAGCCCAGTTCGAATTAATTCTTCTTAGGCCCAAATTTTACTTGAAAGAAAAGCCAGGCCCATGACCTTACAAGCCCATGCACACCCAGACCCAGTCGGCCCGGACAAACGAAACGCTACCCGAATACAACCCGTGCCCGACCCGGTTCACGACCTGGCATCGTGCCTCTCTCCTCTCGTCCACAGCAGCTTCGCCGCGACGGACACAGCCACGGCGAGCAGCGCCGCTCGCCTCCGTCTGCTTAAGGGCGCCTCCAGCCGTCGCCTTCATTGGCTTGATTTCAGCCGCAACAGGGAAAGGGAATCAGATCTAGTTGGGGCGTTCTGTCGAACGGGTGATGTGCGATATCGAACGGGAGGCTTTCGGCTCCAACGAGACTCGAACTCGAGCCGGCACTCTCGACAATCAATATACAAGATCACAGGTTCAAAACAGAGGGGCGATGTCGACCGGAACTCGCATTGGCCAAACGGGCGCGAGTGCCGGTCCAGCGTCGCCCAAAACAGGGCAAACAGAGCATGTAGATAGGGTGGTCGGCCGGGGGTCCCCTACGCGGCTCGCGGTGTCGGATGGCGGACGAGCTCGAGGGTCGAACTGCGTCCGTCCACCTCACGCACCTCCGAGTCGAGATCCTTGGGGAGCCGACCCTGAACTTGAACAAAACAAAATTAAAAAACAGAGCACCACCCACCAAACGTCGGCTCGGGAAGAGCGGTGACGCCGGCAAGTCCGGCTGTTTCTTTGAGGCCTCTCGGATGTCTCTCCAAAGGCCTCCACTCAGATCTCTCTCTTGGTGTGTTTTTCCTTGGCTCGCGGACGTCCTATTTATAGGCCGAGGAGGCCGGTCGACGGAGGCTCCGGCCCCCGGTCCTTGGAGCGCCGATCGGCCTTGGTGCGGCCGAACCGGCGTCCCCTCAACGGCCCACCTGCTCTGCTTTGCTCCTTAGCCCAGCGGCATTGAAGGCGCCTGCTCCGTAGCTCGGCAGCATTGAAGACGCGTCCCGTCCAACCGGGTTCCTCGCCGGCCTCCGCGCTGCTCCTGTCCTTCGCGCGTGCGTGAATTACAGAGGAGGAAGGAAGGAGGAAGGAAAGAGGAAGGAGAAAAGGGGGAGGAGGCCGAAGAAGGTGATCCCCCCTCCCCCTCTTTATCTCTCTTCTTTTTCTGTTCTCCTTCCTTCGTCTTTTTTTCATTATTTTGTCCTTTCTGAATCCCTCCCCCTCTCTCTATCTACAGACTAGAGAGGGCTTAGGCCTTTCTTTGACTTTTCTACTCTCTTCCCTTTTTTTTTTTTTTTTTCATGTACAGAGCGCTTTCTCTTCTTTCTCCTGTGTCGCCAAGATCAAAGAGAGACCACTATGTCAGCTAGGAATCCAAATGAGCGGTTCTCACTTTGATATCGAGAACTTTTTTTTTTTTTGTGATTCAAGGAACCCCGTACAGCCGGTATCCGGCGAGTAAACCCTGGGATGCACGCAGAAAATCACCACCCACGCACCCCGGGTAAGTTGCGCAAATGCGACCTCCGGGAATCGAACCTCTCCCCTTATGTTAGGGGGAGAGGCCCGCCACCAACGAGGCCACCGCACGGGTGGTTGATATCGAGAACTTTTTTTTTTTTTTTTTTTTTGGTGACCCAGGGAACCTTCCGACGCGCACGGGTGGTTAATATCGAGAACTAACCAACGCTTCCACCGCGGGCGGTGGTTGATATCGAGAACTATTCGTTAAGGATTGGTTCATAAAAATTAGAACCAAAGATCATTTATTAGTTTCATGGATCAACCTAAGAATTGGACTGCCGATTTGATTCGATTTCCAAGTAAATCCATAGAACCGGTATCCCAATCCTTACAAAATTATATTTATTTATTAATTAATATCAAGTTGAACTTAGTTTCTTTTAGAGCACCAAAACTTATTCAACCCCATATTTGGCTTTTAATTTCGTATCATGACAACAAAACATTACAACATTTATGGAATTCTCCAACCGGTCCTCTCCTTTCTCTTCATTCGTTTATTTTGTTTTGGTTGAGAAAGCAAGTAAATAAATTATTATAATGAAAAAAAAATAAGAAAGGGATTAGTCCTATTATACACTCAAGAAACAAAATTAGCCAATAATATTTAATAACTACAAATATACATATATATACATATATATATATATAGTCGAAATACTACAAAATAATTAAGTAATTATAATTGAATTTATTTTTTAAAATATACATCCAAGTGGGTGGATGGACAGTTCCATGCCTAAAATTAGGAACCAGACCGATATTTATCGGTTCCACTAAATTGGAACTAGAAACCGGACCAACCCTCATGAAAATCGTTAGCGGTATCAACAGTTCGGTTCGGTTCGAATTTTTTGAAAATCCGAACCGAACCGAACAATTAGAATAAGTGGCTAAACCAAACCAAATACGAACCGAACCAAAAATCCGGTTCAATTGTTTCAATTCGGGTTTTTGGTTTTCCATCTTATCCTGTCCTTTCAATTCAAAGTAAGAAAGAAAGTCGAAAAAAAAAAATCTGAAAGAAAATAAAGCTACAAAAAATCACTACGCGTTTTCTCTCTCTCCTCCTCCTCCACTTCTTCTCTCTCTTCACACGAAAGCGCGTTTTCTCCCTCCTCCCCTCCTTCCCTCTCTCCATGGGCGAGATGCCCAAAATCTGCAACGAAAAGAATTCCTCAATTTGATTCTGTGATCCTTTTAAATTCCATTTCTAAGCAAAACGGGGAAAAAGCTCCGAGGGACAGATTGAGAGAAGAGCATCGAAATAGAAGATTCGATGGGAAGAGGTTGAGCTGCTCGATGGAGAGTTGCTGGAAATCGGGGCTCGGGAGCACCAAGCCGCCTCTCTGGTCCTGCGCGAACTCCATTGGCGAGTTCGAGGCCTTGCGGATGGTGGACCCACCCCCACCATAATCAATTTCGGAGCAACGAAAACAAGCTCCGCAAGGTCAAGAAACCAGCGCCCTCAATTCGAATGATGAGCCCAATGACGAAACGGAAGCATGCGTGCAATCTTGGAGGAGATTGAGCGATTAGGGTTTCTGAGTGGCTGAGAGGGTGAGAAAGAAGAGAGATTAGGGTTTGAGGGCATTTTTTTTTTTTTAATTTAGAGTGAAAAGCCAATTCGGTTAACCGAACCGGACCAAAATAACCCTAACTAGCAAAAAAAATGAGTGATTCGTCAATTATCCACACCGAAACTGAACCAAAAATTGAAATGTATGAAATTTCGGTTCGTTTTCAGTTCAATTTGTGGTTAGGTTTTTGACAATCCTAGAAATTGCCAGTTTCAATTCGGTCCTATTCGGTTTGTTTCCAGTTCTTTTGCACACTTTTAATGTCAGTTTGTGTAAAAGATTTTTTTAATTAATAATAATTTCCTTATATTTACCCAAAATATAATAATAAAATAAAAATGAAAATAAAAATAAAACTCAATTGATATAAATAATGTTAGTGCCTATGTGAAAACCCTTTTTGTTAGGGGAAAATTAGTCCTTAATATTCTATCAATATTTAGCAAAAATTTAGGTATCAACATCCAAAATGACCACCGGCCGCGGTGGCTTCACTGGATAAGACTCTACTGATCCTCAACGAAGAGGTGAAGGGTTCAAAACCCAGGGAAGGCGCTAGGTGTATTAAGTGTGACTCAGGGGTGGTGGGTCCTCCTGCTTAAGTGTCACTTGGGGGTTTACGGCGCGGCTGTCGGCTGCAAGCCGGTTCCTCCAATACCAAAAAAAAAAAAAAAAAAATCCAACATGATACATATAGGGTACACATAAAGGTGGAGTTTAGCATGTCAAGACTCAAAATGCGCTCCAAGTGAATCAAGCAATAATCCAGACCTTCCATGAAACCCTACGATCTTTTTACCGATTGATGGAAAATGAAAGTGCTTCCCAACCTCCTCACCAAATGGCCCATAAGTTCTTTCATTGCTCTGAAATGTGAGGGAGCGAACAATAATATACCCGAAAAAAGATCCAAAGTGACCAGAAAATGAAGTCAAGTACTCTCGAGGATAATCGAGCTTAATCTGCAAAATTAGAAAGACAAACATATTTAATCACAACCCCCAAACTTAAGAATCTTAAAAACAACTTAAACAGAACACTCCGGTTGACAAGTTATATTTGGTTAAACAAACAATGTAAAAGCTAAATAGATAATTCGGCTGCATCTAGAGCATAAGACCAATCTTGGTCCGCCATAGTTATCAAATCATTCATCTGTAAAACGAAAGGCAATTGCTTAAAAAAATAAATGCATTGGCAACTCTCTGAGAGCAGTTCCTAAATTTTAGGAAAGTTATTCTCAAAGTCATAAAGTAAAAAAATATTTTAATATTCTTTTTTTCCCTTTTTCGAAGGCTGTACTTTTCTGAATGTATTGAGTGATTTCATGGTAAATGGAACCGAAGAAGGTTGGAAAAGTTTTCCAGGAAAACCAAAGAGAGGTCCCCTTTTCTGTGATGATATTACATCATGCCCCACCAATGACTTTCTTAGAGGTTCCCATTCTAGATCATTTGCCAATCTAAACTCAAAATCTACGGACTGTTCTTATATCTCACTTTCACCTTTACCTTCTATTTATAAAATACTATCATACTCATGTGCATAAACGTGACCTCCAAACCACTTAAACACCAAACCTTAGCAACGACAACGACATAGAAGTTGCAAACTTGCACGTTCATAAGATTAAGTAAATGTCTAAAGGCCATACCTCGAGTGTTAGATGTCCTCCATCTCCACCATGTTTAGCGCCCTGAACCACAGACCTGTTCTTATCGTACTCAACAGTAATTGAGTCAATAGCTGATCCACCTTTTAAAGTTATTTTTCTCACACCTGTGCTATCTCCATCGTCCCATGGATCGCCACCTTGTCCTCCAAATGGCCCAATCGATTTCAAGGGATGAAGATCAGAAATTGGTTCGCAGTAGACTCCAAGCGCATCAAGTTGAATGCCAGACCTTCCGTGAAAGCCAATCAGTGAGGAACTCATCCAAGTTAACCTGCAAATTAGTTGATGAAGATCCACGAACAACGTAGAAATTTAAGAAATTGGTTCAGATAGATAGTAGACTTCCATTGTTCTCGAGAGTTTTTCTTTTTGAAGAGAAGACCTTAAGCGCATAGTTATATGACAAGCACATCAAGTTGAATGCCAAAAAAAAAAAAAGACCTTCCGTGAAAGCCAATTATCTTGCTGCATGCCAGTGCACAGACTAAAGAATTTGGGTTGGAAATTTTTATGTTATATTTGGAGGGACTTTGGGAGAAACTTCCTTCTTCCTTACCAAAGGGTCCCTGCCTTCTTATATTGCTTTCGAACGTGAGTGATTGAATAACAGAATTATCATGTTTGATATAACCTGACACTGAGGTCAAGAACTCATGAGGGTAGTCCAAGTTAACCTGCAGAATTAGCAATTAATTGTCATATTGATCAATATCAAAGATGATAGGCTGCAGTGGCCTAAGCAAACATCTCATCCACGAACAACGTAGAAATTTAAGACTTAGACCCAAGAATTTATTAAAACTAATGTATGGATGGACTACTATTTTTACGTCATACTTTCAGGGTAATCAATCAAAGATGATAGAACATTGGGTTCTCTATTGCACTTTGCCAATTCCCTTTCTTTAGTATTAGAAAAACTAATCGTACGAGGTCACTTTCATGGAGTCCATCTCGCATAAAGCACATTAATGAAACTTTGTGTAATGTAGAAAACAAAAATCACCGGAAAAAATTCAAACGATCAAAAGACGATTTCAATCATTCAGTACATTTGGATGGTTTTCATTTCCCTTTAAGAAACTGTCCACAACCCATACTTTATCATTGTCCATCATGTATGCAGGTTACTATCACTCACAATTTAGTTTGATAAAGGTTTTCAAGTTTATTAGAAAACTATTACCCGATCTAATGGTGGCGCAGGGCAGTGGGAGGTGCCTAAGACCTTCACCGTACCTTACCGAACCACATAAAAACATTCCTTCTAAAGTAGCTATTAATATCAATAAGAAAAACTCCATTATTGTCATTTCAGTACATTCAATGTGCTTATAGAGGAATACATAACGTGAACGTAGTAAATAAGAAATTGAAAAATTTCGTTGAAGTTGTTCCTTTGCAAATTTTATAAAAGGATAATCATTAGTTTGTCTTTCCATCGAACAATTGGGCTGTTATGCTTGTTACTAAACTTATAAAAGAGATAAAATATAATCAAGGTATATCTTTTCTTTTCCCCTCAGAGGTTGGATTGATCATTAGAGGAAGGATTAGGCAAAAATTAGGATAAATTCTAGGAAAATAAAACTTCCAATTGAAGATAAGCAAATGAAGGGCTTTCACAGAAGTTCTCCTAGAATCCATAGGGAGGTTTGGGTAGGCGCACACGTGAGAGAGAAGGGGAACTGTAATATGAATGGAAAATATGCAATGAACTCACCATATGGATATCTCCGCTACCACTCTGACCATGGATAGAGGACCAAATAGATTCACCATTATCGTCATACTCAAAAGAGATGCAGCTGACAACATCTTCCAACGTCATCTTTATTTTCTTTACGCCATTAAATTTTCCATCGTCCCAACGGTGTCCACCTTGGCCCCCAAATGGTCCAATAAACTCGATCGGATATAGATGAGAGATTGGTTTGAAATATGCTCCAAGAGATTCAAGACAGGAATCGGAACTCCCAAAAAATCCAATGATCTTTCCCCCAGTAGCTGGGAATAAAAATTCCCTTCCGGTTTTAGCGCCAAATGGTCCATATGTTCTTTTATTGCTTTGAAACGTGAGTGAATGGATGATAGTAGAGCCAAAATCACTCGTCATATAGCCCGAAACTGAAGTTAGATACTCACTTAACCATTTTAGAATTATCTGTAATAATCATTAGAATGTAAGGAATGGTCAATGCAACAACTTATAAAACACAAACATTACGCATGATAGTAACAAGCATGTGACACCAACTTCTAGATAGTAGGTAAATGTGCATGAGTGGAAAAATATAAAATAGATAATCTTTCGTAATTCACCGTAATGTCGTATGTCGCATATAAAACGTAGATACTTTTTGAATTGCACATGAGATATGATTGGTAATATTGTGTAATTCCAAGATTAACTCATCACTTGAGTTTCATAAAACACCTAATTAGAATAAAGATATACGAGAGGGACAGTTAATTATTCCACAAGTCATTATGGAAACAACTCACGTACGCAAAACAACATTCACAGGCATAGAAATCACCAATTTTCAAAAACAAATAAACCGTGTTCGAATAGTTTTTCAATTTTATTATGTTACACATCCTGCTTTTATATTTCCCGGATGAGTTATAATTATGGTGGTTCAACTTGGCCAACTATTAAACATTAGCGAATAGCGACTAATGATTTCTATCTGTGCATCACGTCTTCAGCATATGCCATTATGAGCTGGACGAATCAGAAATAAAAAAAGAGTAGCTTTCATCTAACACCAAGATCAACAATTCATTACTCGAATTAACCGGTACCTTGTTCGTTGTGCCTCCCCCATTTGTACCGTGTGCAAAAGAACGACCTTGCTCATAGGTAATAGTTATCGACTCAATTGCAGAACCAGAGACAACATCAATTTGTCTAACGTCTGTATGCTTGCCGTCATCCCATCGGTCTTCACAATTACTATTTCCAAACGGGCCTACGACTTCAAAGGGATATGCACGAGAGATTGGTGAAAGATACGCTCCAATGGAATTAAGACAACTGCCACACCTCCCAAAGAATCCGATGATCTTCCCAGCAACCGGTGGGAAACTGAAAAATTCCCCGATCTCATTGCCAAATGGACCATATGTTCTCCTATTGCTGTGGAAGGTAAGTGACTGAATGACGACAAATCTGGGATCGTCCATGATGTAGCCTGACACTGAAGTCAAGAACTCATTTGGATAATCTAGTTTTACCTGCAGGCAGCAGCACAAATCTTACTTCCGTCACCTTCAAGATATCGGATACTTTTAAGGACTTAAAAGTACTTCAAGAGGATATTGCATGAGCACTGAGAAAATCAATTTGTTAGTCTCACTAAACTCATTCAACTCATTCAACTCCTTCTGAAAACCCCGATTTTTGCATAAACAGAAGGAGTTCATGACACTATGCTGGGAACATCAAAGCAAAATCAAAATCTTTGATAAATCTAACATCAAGACAAACATATAAAACCAACACAGCTCTTTCTTTTTCTTTTTTTACAAACGTCGAGAATTTGGGAGATCATGAAGCATTGTGGACCAACACCGTTGAATCCTTTTAAGCAATTTACCTTCGATGTAGACTCTTATTTTCTAATGACCGAACAGTACCTCATTTTTCGATGTGGAGTATAGCATTAGTAGACATAAATATTTATATATAGGCAAAGGTCCACCATGTCTTGGCAAAAATATTTACAAATATATGCCATACCATACCATAACAATGGACTCACCGTGCATATTTTTCCTTCCGTAGGTCCACCATGTCTTGGCGAGCGGACCAAACACCCGTCCTGATCATACTCGATAGAAAAGGACACAATCCCTGCCATTACAACTACAGTTATTTTTCGAACATCAGTGTATGTTTTATAATCATAAGGACTCCCACCACGACCTCCATATGGCCCTATTGATTGAAAGGGAAGAACAGAGTAGAATGGCTCTAAAGGCAATCCAACTGAGTCAAGATGAGGATCTCTCACCAACTTCTCCAATATCTCATGCCACTGGTTTTTCCTCTTCTTAGAAAGCAAGGAACCAAATCTTTTCAGAGCTATTGGAAGTCCACCCGTGTAGTGGACAAGCCTCCCTGACAACTCTTCATAGCCTTCTTTAGGGTGGTCTTTGCGGAAGGCATGGTGACTCAAGAGTTCGATCGATTCTTTATGAGTCAATCCTGGAAGCATGTGCTTGTTATCTACTTTGATATCTTCCAGCAACTGCTCATCTCTTGCAGTTATCAAAATTCTACTCCCATGTTGGAACCAATCTCGATCTCCAGCTCCGAAATACTCAATTTGACCCTTCTTAGTGATGTTATCGAGGACTAGAAGGATCCTTTTATGGCAGAGCTTAGCTTTTATCTCGTTGATGTTGCCATAAAGATCAAACGTTTCTAGACCTTGTACCTTCAGAACATCGTGAAGAAGTCTCTTCTGAAGAAGTAAAAGTGTATCTTGGTTGGCAACTCCAACATTTTCAAGTAAGCTAACACCTTCAAATTCCCTAATAACACGATCGCAGACGACTTTGGCCACCGTTGTCTTGCCAATTCCTCTTATTCCCCATATTCCAATCACCCGTACATCATCCTCTGACCAAATTTCCAGCGACGATATCACGTCCTCTACGAAGGAATCTACCCCAATAGCATTTTTGACAAAATAGGGGGAGATTGCTCTAGGACTGACCGTGAGGAGATGTCCTACGATTTGCTCGATGAAGTTTGATTGATCCCTGTAGTTACATGGGAAGAACAAATCCAATATCAGTAACTATAGCATAGAGAGGCTATCGGCAGATGAGCGGTAAACCCATGAACTAGACTCAGTCAACAGCATATTTCAAATCGACCACTAATATGAGCTTTTTCAGGAGTGAACTTATTAAATGCATTACCCATTAGCATCATTATTCAAGTGCCATCCTGACAAATTCCCAGCTTCTTTAAGCGCATCCCTCCACTTCTGCACCAGCAAATCGTCCGACTGCTTGGCCGAACAACTTCCGAAATGCTCCCCGAATTGCCCGCTCAATTTCCGAACGTCCCCTGGCTCGACATTAAAGAAAATGGGCAGAACCACGTGACCCTGATGATCACTGAATCTCCTGTTGCAATCCAGGATCTCCACCAGCTCGTTCAAGCACCACCGCGAATTGGCATACTTGGTGGTGAACACGACAAGGGCAACCCTAGAATTTCGAATCGCGTCAAGCAGCTTGGGCTCGATGACAATGCCAGTCTCCACTTTGTCATTGTCACTGAAATAGTATATCCCTGCCCGCCTCAGCGCACAGAAGAGGTGGGACGCGAAGTTCTTCCTTATGTCCTCACCTCTGAAGCTCACGAACACGTCATACTTCCATTGATGGATCAAAGCAGAAGACGAAATGCGTCCCTTGATCTCTTCGGTTCCCATGGGGACAGTGCGTGATTGAGTGAGAGAATGGGAAATAGGCTGCAAACTTTTGCGCAGGTGAAGGTATGTATGAGAGAGAGAGAGAGACAGGCTCTGCTTCTCCAATTGAATCCTCGCACAACCAGGCAAGCGAGACTCGATTCGTTCAAAGGACTGAAGAAAGACTTGCTCGGTCGAGGACGATTAGGTGTGAATCATCACACAAACCACATCCATGATCTGTACTCTCTTAAAAGCGTGACCTCGGTTTCCGTGAAAGTGGACGTAAATGAAATCTACACGGCCGCATGTGCATATTTAATTCCATGTTGAAAAACGATAAGCTGATTGGACCGCCACTATTGGAAAAGTGTGACGGGCAGTCTGGACCATGTATTTTTTGTCTAGGACACCAGATGACTAGCTTGTCCGGTCCAGTAAGATATTAACAAAGATATCCATGGTTAAAAAGATATTGGGTACATGAGGCTCCACATCTAACTTTCCTCGTTACTCTACACTACTCTACTTTGCAAACGGGAGGGAGAGAGAGAGTCCTTCGGATGCGACAATTTTTTTTTTTTTTTATATTTAGGATCCGGCCTAGCACACTTTATGGGTGCTCACGGCCACTTCCAGGCGCTAGCCCCGTGGAGACCACCGACTATACCTAGGAAGGGGATTAGCACATGACCCCACCACCATGGCTCCCCACTTAAGACACTAGACGCTTCGCGTTATGCTCGTTGGAGGAATCAAACCTGGAGCTTGACTAAGGCAGGAGCAACTTAAGCCAGCTGCATCGCCAACCGATGGGTTCAGATGCGACAATTTGTGCTCAATGATTCTATATTTGCTAAATGACTCTTATTTTGTCTATTTTGGTTGTCAAGTGCATCTCAATTTATTGCGTGGTCATAATGGCACTATTTTTCACAGGGAATTGATAATACTAGTACAAATACCTAGAAGGGGTTAGATGTTTGAAGGAATTTTTTATAAATAAAATAAATTTCGAATAAAGTCTCGAAAACCAAACAAAGTCTTTTAAACAAGTAATCAGATTTCTGATGAATATTCACAATCAGATAAAAGATGGAACTAATTTTTGTGATACTCAAAAGAATGCAACAGATTTAAATAAAAAGAGTTAAGGGAAGAGAAGATTATACGAAATTTATAATGGTTCGGCTTAGATTAAGCCTACGTCCACTCTTCCACGCTAACAGCCTTTTGATTGGAATTCACTATAGCATCAATAGAGAAATACAATTTTTGAGTGCAAACACTTAGTTGAAGATCTATTTTCTCTCACTAAGTCACTCTTCTTGTGATTTTCTCTCTTGAACACAATTTGTAAGGATCGCAAACGAAGAACAAGTTGTTGGAAAGACTTCTGATTTTGGAATTTCAATTTTCACACCTCACTATCAAATAGACTAAATGACCTCCTTAAATACTCCTCCATGCCTCACTAGCTATTGGCATTTTCCAAAAGAATATCTTCCAACCAATCTATTGGATAGAATCAACTAAGTAAATCTTATAGCCATTTGAAGATTGAGATGAAAATTCATTGATTCTGGTCACTTATATAATCAGAATCTAGGTTTCTATAAGTAGACGCTTCCCTTTGCGCGCGGCCCACCCTTCCTTTTCTTTCCCCCACGCGCGGCCCAGCCTTCCTTTTCTTTTTCCCTCGCATTGGGCCCGACCTAGCCTTCTTTCCCCCTCAACCTAGCCCGCACTCAACTAGTCGTCTCCCTCCTGCTGTCCTTCACACGTGTGCCTGCAAAAAGAAGAACAGCAGTGACAAAGAGCAGGGGATTGGGGTGACAGGTGGGCAACGTGATCCGCGGGTCAGGGGTAGCCCGGCCGATAGTTGGCACAACAGGGATCTTCGCACAAACCTATAGAAGAAAAGTGAACAAAAGGTGGGGAAAAACAGAACGAAAGGAGGAGAAAAATGGAGGAGAACAGAGAGCGAGAGAAGGAATTGGGAGAGAAGAGAGTAGGCCAAAGAAGGAAGGAGAGGAGGATGAGACCCCCGGTGAGCCGCCGACCGCCTCCAACTCCGTCGGATCCAGGTTGGTCTTTTAACAAACACATGGTGTGCACTCCTCGGGACCAAGCCGGTCAAAGCTTGCCCCGACTAGTTCGGCGAGCTCCGGCCACCGCCCGTCCCCCATTCCCTTCTATGACATTATGGTTTCTTGTTCTTAGAGTTTAGGACCTACGCTCGGGCCTCGACCGAGCCATTAGCCCCTAGGATCCACGCATACCACTTGCTTGACAAAACACCCGAATGAGTTCCGCCTCCCGATTCCTCCGTGTAAAGCCTAGCTGGGATTTTTGGCCATCGGAAGACCGCCGCCGTTTGCCCAAAAGCAATACTGCATCTCGTTGGACCGAGGCGGCGCCGTCGCGGCCCCAGTTAGAGACAGCCTATTCCCTTCACCTCTACCGTCTTCCTTGTCGCAACTAGACAACCGCCGAATGGGGGTCGCGGCTAGCGAGCCTCCGACCAATGCCTTGCCGCTTTCGGCAGAGCCCCGACCGACGCCGCCACTTTCCTCGAGGACCCCCACAAACGGCAGCGGCCTCCCTGGTCGCGACTGGGCAGTCGTCACCAAGGGTTGCAGGCTGAGCTGGGCCAGATCCGCAATCTGGCCCGCTCGACCTCTTCCGTCCCGAAGGCCAATAGCTCGGAGTTAATCCGAGCCATGGGCCTACAAGGGAGTCTCTTTTGCAAAAGGGGATTGGGCCCAACCCCAAATTGAGAAATGGCTCGACCATCTTTGGTCGGGCTTGGTCTCTTTCCGGAGCGGGCCGCACCCAAGCGCAAGTTTAATTGACCCCCGACTAGGTCAAACCTAGGCCGGTTAGACTTCGGCCGGACTCGGTCCGGCCAACTCGGTCCGGCCAATATATACATATATATATTATCTTATTATTATTATTACTATTATTATTATTATTATTATTATTATTATTATTATTATTATTATTTAAAAAATTGAAAATCCAAAAACTGTAGGATTTGGTTAGGAATTGCTATGTCCTGCATTCTTAGTGTAATTAGGCCTACATTTGCTCGTATATTTATTATATTGCGTGTTTAATTTGCGTATTTAATTATGTTTAATTACACATACTCAATTTAACTGCAATTAGATCTTTGTAGTTATGATTGTTACTTTAATGATTGCACACCCGCATAATCACCTCGTATGTTAGTAGATAAGTATAAAATCAATCCAAATTTCTTAAAAAAAATATTTTCTTCTAAAATGAACAAGATTATGTACCAAAAGAACACTAATTGGTCAATTAGTGCAATCAAGTCCCTAAACTTAGATTCTTTGGTTGCGTAGGAAGTGAAATATACTCCCATGCCTCACTTGGTTTCTAGCGATCCCAATAGGCTAGTGATGACTCCTTATCACAAAATTCTCAAAATACCCCAATGTCATGCGAGGTATGGGCTTGGGAGAGCCCACGCCTAATCATGGGCCTTAGGCCCACCTTTTAGGCAATACCCCTAAACCTATTCCCTCCCCCTGAGGGGTAGGTCACGACAGCTTGGCGACTCCGCTGGGATTTGGTTTAAACCTTAGAGAACTTAGGCCTAATCTATTTTGTTCAAAAATAAGTTTTGTTTGGCAGCAAGGATATCAAGTACGTCCCTAACGTGAGTGTTAAATGTTTTTGTAGTTGGGAGTTATAAGGGGAGGAGTAGTTGTTAACATTTATCTTGTAGGTGTGGAGTTAGGAATGAATGTTTATGTTTTGAACTTTTGAAGTGGTGATTGTTTATAAACTGTTGTGTATGTATTCTTTGCACCACACTATACCAGCACACATGACCTGCCACTGGACCTGGGCCGCATAAGATTTCTTAGGATGGTGTTGAGGCGGATACCACTCTGACTACGATCATGTAGTATGAGTCGCCCATCTCAACACTGAAATTTCCTTCTTAATGTCAAGAGTTACCACCCTGGTTGACAATCACGCGAGACATGGGTCGACTCTTTGACAAAGCCGGAGTCATGGGAATCCCGACCTAACCGCGACCTCGTTGGTTCAATCCGGTAATCCCATGTCTCCACTTTGAGCCAAGTAGAATAGAAATTGAGCCAAGTCTCATGCGCATGCCTATGTGTTTGGCATCATTCTTTACTAAGTGGAGTAAGCTTTCTAATCCCTTACACTTGCAATTTATTTACTCACTGTATTTTTGGTCGGTCCATGACAATTAGGTTAATTGTGAGCCTTGGTCTATATATGATGGGAGGACCCAACCTTCGCATTATTTTTGCTCCTAAAGCCGAGCTATGCACTTGGTGGGATAAGCTAGACTAGAATGGCCGTGATCTCATGCAATCCCATGTAGGACAATTGCTATCCCCCTACTGGAAATAGAAGTTCATTGCGGTGTTGTTCGAGCATTGGCACATATTTGGTGTCCTAAAACCTCCACCTTCATATTTGGCAAGCACGAGCTCACTCCAACCTTGGAGGAATATAGCGTTGCCATTGGGAAGCCTTTAGTTTTGGATTTAGTCAGCCCACCTATCAAGGTAGAGCATGCATTGGTTTTATCTGATTTCCTTTGAGTCAAAAGAGAGGAAGTGAGAAAAGTTTTGAAAGCAAACCACAATACTTGCCCATTCTCATTTTTGAATGGACTTTTTCGAAATGCCCCATCAGTTCAAATGAATAGGATCTTTTTGTTAGCATTCTTTGGGTTTGTAGTGTTCCCTCATTGTAGGAACACCGTTAGTCCCTTAGTTGCATGGGTAATTTGAGAGGTCTACGCAGGGAAGAGTTTTGTTAACGCCATTTTGACTAAAACCTTCATTTCCCTTACCCGTTTTAAAGAAGACAAAAAAAAAAAATTCCCATGCTTCCCTCGAGCTTTTGCAAATTTGGTTCCTTTCTCACATTAAAGGGTTTGGCAATTTAATGGCAATACACGATCTTAGTGATTCACATAATCCCGTTTTGAAATTCAATAAGAAGAAAGAACATATGCCTGACTATCATTATTCCGAGTGGTTAGGATTCATGAAAAAAAACCCTGATTTTGAAGACTTACTATGGCATGCTAGGTGGCTTCGAGTCTACGAGGCGCGATTTACATGTGGAGGTGTTGGACCTATTTCTTTACTGGGGATCACTGGCGCCACTAAGTATTACCCAACTAGGGTTACTTGCCAATACCAAGTAGTGCAGCAACTCCCACCGCGTTGCAAGAAGTCCCACTTTGAGTCGACTTTACCAATGGGAGTCGCGAACATGAATATTACATCATCTTGATCTAGTCAATGTGGGACATGTGCGGACCCCAAAAGTTGGTATGGCCCGAGGAGGAGTTGGAGGGTAGAGAAAGGATCTACCATGCCTTAAAAGAATATATCCTCCAACACAAAATCCCGGAGAAGCTACACCCGAAGATTCCTGATGTACCGTTAAACGTCACAAACCGTGCGGAAATCAAGTGTCTCAAGAGGGAGGTCGAGGAAGCCAAGAATTGTGCTTTGAAGACGGCTCAAACTAGTGGACAGTCATAAGTGGAAGTCGTCTCCCATTTGTATATAGATCAAGCCGAGTGAAATGTGTGACTTGAATCTATTAGTAGGAGTAGCTTTTGAAAGGGCTAGTACAAACACCTAGAGAGGGTGAATAGGTGTTAAAAGAAATTATCGCGGAAACATTTATAAAGACTTTTTCTTTCGGATTGGAATCTACAAAGTAATAAACTAGAGCAATTAAATAAATTTACGAATGAATAAAAGAGTTCAGGGAAGAGAATAAAAGAACAAAGTTTATAGTGGTTTGGTTTAGATCAAGTCTACATCCACTCTCCTACACTGACAACCTACTGGTTGGATTCCACTATGAATCAAAAGAGATTTTACAGTTTCACATCATTGACTTTACAGTGTAGAAACTCTACTACACTCTTCTAAGTCTCACAAGTGTTTGCTCTCTTTTTTGAGTACAAGTTAAGCTCAACAATTGAAATAGCAAAGAACTGAGAAGTTTCAAACTTTGAAATTTTTCTTTCACACACACACTCGAACAACTTGAGTATCTGCCTTAAATACTCCTCCATGCCTTCATGACCATTGGCACTTTCCAAAGGAGTTCTTCCAATCTACCTATTGGACAAAATCAATCAATCAGATTTCGAGTCGTTTTAAGGAATGTGATGAGAGCCTATCAACATGCTCGTCCATACAATCAGGATCTTGGTTTCCATAAGTAGAACCTTTCAAGTATACTTCATCTTTCAAAAGTTCTTTATATCGGACTTGATTCCTAGAATCAATCAAATAGATATTATATCCAGCCATAAGATCTTCCAAAACCATACAAACCGGATCTTTGAAGATAAACTTGTATCTGGATAAGTTTTTACTCTTCAGTCCGGAATGTATCAATAAGGTCAAACTTTGAGAATAAAGTATGGCGTCTTCAAACTTTGGTGGTAGAGTCTAGAGTTCTATAACACTTGAGTTTGCAAGTCTTCAAACTAGACTTTTGGAAATATTTTTCAGCTTTAAAACAATTAAAGAGTTTTCTCTAATAATCTCCCTCTTTTTTATGATGACAAAACTTTCCTGTGGATTTGAAAATTTTTACCCGCAAAACAACACTTAATCAAAACATGATGTCTTATAAAAATAAGTTGATTAGGGCCTAGATAGTATCGATTCTGCAACCACAGAAAACATGTTAATCCTGTAAGATAGATAATCATCCAACCACAATCAATATCACAAACTTAGTTACTACAAGTGTTAAAAGATTCAAAATCAAACATTAGTCAAAAGTCCAAAGTGTACCAGTCCAAAATACCAAACAAAAAGTAAAGTCATCAAAATCAAACCAAGTAAAAAGTATCAAAAGATAAGTCAAAAAGACAAGTCAAATCAAATCTACACAAACTCTCTCCCCCTTTTGTCATCAGCAAAAAGTGAAGAAAACTTAAAAAGGTTTGGTAAAATCATGGTTGTTTGAGGATGCGGACGATTTGGAAATCCCCCATAAACTTGATAGTCTCCTCCAATGTCTTTAGAATCTCCTTCAGCTGTTAAATATCCTCTCCCTTTGCATTTTCTTGCATTTGAAGTTTCAGGGCTTGTAGCTGCTTTTGTAGAAAGTCTGAATTCCAAAATGAGGTCCATATTGCTGACCCCTCAATTCCAAAATGAGATCCAGCAGCCTTTGAAAGTCTATTATTGGTTCTGATGTAGCATTGGGTCCAGCCGAATCAATTCCAGGAGTCTTGAGATGTGAGGGAACATCAGCAATTCGATCACTAGGGCTTGGAGTGAATGTCTCAAGATTTGCTTCAAGGTATTGAGAGGCATACACATCCTCTGGATTTGTTGGAGATCTACTAACATCACTAGTGAAAACAGGTGAAGAAATACCTCTTTTGTTAGTTGCTCCCCATGTTTTTGTACCTTCAAGTGGAGAAAAGAATTCCTCTTCCTGTTCTTGTTCTTCTTTAGCACCTGAGTGATGTTCTCCTTTTCCTTCTCCTACAATTCCACTCTTTGACTTCTTCGAGTCATTTGACAAGGATACAACAAATGATGGCTCAATCGAATCATCTTGTCCCTCTTCTTCATCTTGTTCTCTTCCTCTTTCTTTTTCCTCTGTTCTTCTTCCTCTTCTTGTTTTCTCCTCTCTTCTCTTTCTTCATTTATCTTCTCTATCTCTTCTCTTTCTTTGTGCTCTCATTCCTTTGGCTTTTAAAAGCTAACAAAACTCTGTAAATTCCTTAAGGCAAAAGTGGAGAGAGTGATGTCATCATCATCTTCTTCATCCTGCAAGATAAATGCTCTCCTCTTCTTGGTGGGTTTGCTTTATGGGCTCTTTCCTTTTTTTTTTCTACTGCAAAGTCTTGTCTTGCCTTGACAGGAGACTTCTTCTTAATGTTCTCCAAAACCTTGTTCAGCTCCTTTAGACACATTTTAGAAACCATTTTCAGTCCAATCACCATTGGAGCAATGGTTCTGACACAAAGAGTAGCGGGAATATGAATTTTGAAGTGTCTAAAGAGTCGAGTGATAAGAGCAGAGTAAGAGAGTTGCCCCTTGTCAGAGTTGCCCCTTGTCCTTCACCACTATCCTATACATGTGCATTAGGATATAGGATAGTGCGAGGCAGAGAGAACTTGTAACCAATGTTGATAGCATACATCAACTTCAATTCCAAGTGAGAGACATCAATCTTTGACGTTGATTTGGGTCTAATATAGTTGATCACAATCTTGTGAAGCAAGATATTTGAGGCAGTCATTCTAGAGTAAGAAATCTTGCCCTCAATAAATCTGTCTCGAATAAGTTCCAAAGTAGTGTGAGCAACAGACACACTGATTGGTTGGAAACTTCCTCTTTCCACCCCAATCACATCAGCGATATGTCTACATCGACCACAAATTCTTTGTCCCTAACCATAAAAGAAAATATATTTGCATCTAGAAAAGATAGATTTGAATAGAAGTAAGCCGTAAGTTTTGGGTAGGCGACAGTCGTCTCAAAGTAAAAATGTTTGAGTTGAAGGAGTGCAAACTTCTCCCTCAATTTCACTTTCAACGAATCAAGAAAATTGAAATCCACGCTTATGGGGTTCATAACCCCTCACTTCAGCAGTTTTGAGTAGGTCTTCCTGTGATCTTTGGAACGGAATAAACTTGCTCCATCATCACAAATACTTGCGGCAACGCCCATCCTAGGCTGAAAATTCATGAACATCCTTTCATTGTCATCTTTCCCTTCAGTTGATTAAAGGTATCAAACTGTGGATCACTTGGAAAGTTGGCAAAGGTCCTTGCTGCCAAACCTACAAGCACAATGCCCATACTTTCCATTATTCTCAAAAAGTGAGTCTCATTCCTATACCCTCTTTCGCTCAAGAACTCATCAATGAAATTCATCGCAGTATCACCTTCCTTTAACTTAGAGTAGAGTTTAAAGAGAAATTTGGGCTTCAGAGTTCTTATAGGTTCAATGTCTTCAACGATCTCTTCTTCAGCATGTTGCTGTGGAGGATTTTGAGTCATGTTGAGAAGAGTGACACAGTTGAGAATGTTGTTATTGACTTTGCTTCTGCTGCTGAGGAGAGTCTTCTTCTTCGGTTAGATCAAAGTGCGTAGGATCCTCACGCATATGCTGTGGTCCCCTACTTGTGATTCTAGAAGACTTTCTTTGGAAAGACAAAGTCACTTTCTTTGGAGGATTTCTTAAACTCACTCATTGAAAAAGGTGAAAACTTTTTGAATTAAACTTGAGAGAAAATGAGAGAACGTAGAGTCTCTGTATTCTAGGATTTTAGTGAGTGTAAATGGAGAAGAAGAATCTCAATAGTATATAAAGCAAATGAAATGGGGTATACGGATCGTCACAAAGAAAAAAGTAAAAAACTGCCTTTTGAAAATGAAAAGCTTTTGAAAATGAAATTTGCCATAAATTCAAAACTCGAAAAAGACAATTTCTAAAAATAAGATAATCAAGTAACAATTCAAAAATAAACATACATTTTCAAAATTTCATCCTAAAATTAAATTTCTTGCATTTAAAAGAAATTAACTTGCAGTCGTAACTTTTGGACGTTCTAAGTCTGATCATCTTTAGACTTTAACTGATAAAAGATATGATATTCAGTCTGGTGCGAATAGACTCAAATAAACTTTTTTTTTTCCGGTGACTTTGTAAATATGTCTGACAACTGATTCTTCGAGTCAATAAACTGTATTATAACTTCTCCATTCTGAATATAATCTCTAATGAAATGATGTCGAATTTCTATGTGATTTACTCTTGAGTGAAGAATTGGATTTTTTGTAAGATTGATGGCACTGGTATTGTCACATTTGATCTCGGTGCATGAGTCTTCAATTCCAAAATCTCTTGATTGTTACTTTATCCACAAGATTTGAGAACAACAGCTTCCAAGAGCTATATACTCTACTTCTACTGTTGAAAGAGTTACATACTCCACTTTTGCTGTTGAAAGAGTTACAGTACTCTGCTTCCTTAAGAACCAAGACACCAGCTTGTTGCTCAGCAGTTGACAAGTACCAGAAGTATTCTTTTTATCGACTCTGCAACCTGCTAAATTTGCATTTGAATATCCAAGGAGAGCAAAGTCTCTTTCTTTAGGATACTACAGACTTAGCTTTGAAGTAGTTGCAACGTATTTAATGATGCATTTTGCAACACTTAGATGAGATTCTTTAGGATCTAATTGGAATCTAGCACAAATGCAAACACTAAATAAAATGTCAAGTCTAGAAGTAGTAAGATAAAAAAAGCAAACCAATAATACTTCTATAGAACTTCTTGTCAACTTTCTTTCCTCATTTGTCTTTATCCAGCTTTGAAGAACTTGACATTGGTATCTCAGTCTTTTTGCAATTCTTCAGTCTGAACTTCTTGATGAGATCTTTTGCATATTTTTCTTGCTGAATGAAAATTCATTTCTTCAATTGTTTGACTTGTAATCCGAGAAAGAAAGTTAATTCACCCATCATACTCATCTCGAATTCATCCTGCATAGACTTATAAAACTTCTTGCACAGGTTTTCATTAGGTGATCCAAAGATAATATCATCAACATAGATTTGAACAAATAGAAAGTCTTTACCTTCCTTTTTAATAAACAAAGTAGTATCCACCTTTCCTTTAACAAAACCATTTTGAATTAGAAATTTACTTAACCTATCATACCATGCTCGAGATGCTTGCTTTAATTCATATAGAGCCTTTTTCATTCTTCAAACTAAGTCTGGCCTTTTTGGATCTTCAAATCCAGGTGGTTATTCTACATAGACTTCTTCTTGGATAAATCCATTGAGGAATGCACTTTTGACGTCCATTTGGAATAACCTGAAATTTTTATAGCAAACAAAAGCAAGTAATAATCTAATTGCTTCTAACCTTGCTACTGATGAATAGGTTTCATTATAGTCTATCCCTTCTTCTTGAGTATATCATTTGCCACGAGTCTTGCTTTGTTTCTGACCACTTTTCTTTTCTCATCCATTTTGTTCCTGAAAACCCATTTAATTCCAATAATATATTTATCTTTTGGTTTAGGAATTAACTCCCAAACATTGTTGATGTTGAATTGTCTAAATTCTCCTTGCATAGCTTTAATCCAGCTTTCATTGGACAATGCTTCTTCTATGCTTTTGAGTTCTATCTCAAAAATAAGTGCTAATGCGCTAGACTCTTCTTGCCTTTTGAATCTAGTTCGAATTCCTTCATCAATGTTGCCAATAATGAGTTTCTTGGGATGACTAGACTTATCCTTCCAGTTGCTGGTTGGTTTGAAAGTTTGCTGATCTTCTACTTCAATTGAATCTTCTATTTCTGTTTGTTGCTGTTCTTCAGAAGTCTGAACTACTTTAAGGGAAGTAGAATTTGTAAGATCTGGAGTAGGTTCAGATTCTTCAAGTTGAGTCTGATTTAGTTGGTTTTGCACAAAGTCTTGAAATTTAACGTTTATAGATTCTTCCACAAACTGAATCTTCTTGTTGAATACTCTGTAAGCTTTGCTTGAGGTTGAATATCCAAGGAAAATTCATTCATCTGATTTTTCTTTAAACTTACCAGATTGGTCATTAGCATTTTTCAAAACAAAACACTTACAACCGAACACATGAAAATAAGAAACATTTGGTTTTTTCCCTTTAAAAACTTCATAAGGAGTTTTCTCTAAAATGTGCATTAAAAATACTCTGTTAATAATATAGCAAGCTATAGAAACTACTTCAGCCCAAAATCGAGAAGAAATATTACTTTCAATTAAAAGGGTTCTTGACATCTCCTGCAAAGATCTATTCTTTCTTTCCACAACCCCATTATGTTCTGGAGTATATGGAGAAGAGAAAACATGCTGGAAACCAGATTCATCACAAAATTTAGCAAAGTCTTGATTTTCAAACTCACCACCATGGTCTATTCGTATACTCGAAATATCATATCATTTTTCATTCTAAACTTTCTTGGTAAACTTTGAAAAGTGAGAAAATGTTTCAAACTTACTTGCCATAAAGTAAACCCAAGTAAAACAAGAGTAATCATCCACGATTACTAAGTAATATCTCTTTCTACCAATGCTTTGAGTTCTGGTTGATCCAAAGAGATCCATATGTAGAAGCTCCAAAACTCAATTAGTAGAAACTTGATTTATGGGCTTAAAAGAACTTCTAACATGTTTTCCCAATACACATGGTGTGCATAATTCAGAATTTTAATAAGTTAGGTTGAGCAGTCCACAAACAAGCTTCTTGGAGGAGATCTTGGCAATCTACTTCATCTTAACGTGGCCAAGCTTTCGATGTCCAAGATTTGCTTCATCTTGAATGGATATTAGACATTAGAACTTTCTGGTTTTATATCTAGAAGATAAATATTCCCATTTCTTCATCCAGTGAAGGATTAAGAGAAATCTTTGCTAGTTCCCAAATAGATGCCTTATTGAAAATTAATTTTGAATCCAATGTCACACAATTGACTAATGATGAGTAGATTGTAATTCAAACCTTCCACCAAGGAGACATTGTTGATTGTGAGACTTCCAATTTTCACAATTCCACATCCAACAAATTTTCCTTTGTTGTTTCCACCAAAAGAAACTTTTCCACCATTTATTTGCACAAGCTTTATAAAACAACTTGAATCTCCCGTCATATGTTTAGAATAGCCATTATCCAAATACCATTTGATATTCTTTTTTATAGTGACCTATAATTATAAAAAGAACTTAAGCTTTCTTTGGTACTCACATTTTCTTGGGTCTAGGGGAGTTAGTGTTAAAAATAGTTTTTGCCCAATCCCTCTTAACAGGTTTCCAAACCTTGGGACATTCCTTGTCAAATGAGCTGTTACACTTTGAACATTTGAGAGCACTTCGGCTAACAGGTTTTGCAAAAACTCTTTGAAAATGATTTATGTAAAACGTTTTTGTAGAACTTTGTTTGATTCTTTCATTTACTTTTGAAAAATCAATTAGATGAATGGTTTCTAGAGTCACACCCAAACCAGATTTGTTGAAATAAGGTCTTTGTACTGAAAAAATCTTTTCCAACTTCTCAGATCCTTTTGAAAACCTTTTTATGATATTTGCAATGTCCTATTTCAAAAAGGTATTTTCTTTCGAAAGAGAATCTACATTTTCTTTTAAATCAACAAAACTTTTATCCAAATTTTCAAACATTTCTTTCCAAATGTTTCTTATTACTTCAATTTAGAATTCTCCTTCTTCAGCTCGAAAATCCTTTTAAGAGATGTTTTGAGACTAAGACAAAGTTCATCTATATACTTTGAAACTTTAGCAGCAATTGTTAAATTGCTAACCTCGATTTCTTTTTCTGAGTCTAAGTCTGAATCTATTTCAAAGTCTAAGTCTAATTCTAAATTTGCCATTAGACATATGTTAGCATATTCTTCATCACTTTCTCACATTCAATATCGCTCAAAATCTCTGCTTTGAGAGCCTTTTTGTATTTCTCAATTCTTCCCTTCTTTTTCTTCAATAGACGACAGTTGGGTCTAATGTGCCCATTTTTCTTATATTCAAAACAAATCACATATTTGTTGACTTCATCATCTTTAGTTAATTTGTTTTGAAACTTTTGAGTGATTTGCTTCTTCTAGTTGAATCTTCTTCCATTTCTATTCAACTTTCTGAATTTCCTTATCATGAGTGTTAATTCTCCATTGCCCATATCATCTTTTGAATCTATTTCATCATAATCATCATTAGATTTTAAAGCAATTGACTTCTTACCTTTAGGATCTTCTTCCTCATTGATTTGCTCCACTTCATATGATTGAAGTGTGCCAACTAGTTCGTCTATCAAAAGAGGCATGATCCTCTAGGTTTATCTTATTGAAGTTTTCACGTGATTCCAGTCTTTAGAGAGTCCATGCAGCAATTTATTGACCTTCATTGGTCCCAAGATTGGCTATCCCTAATATGCTAGACTGTTTACAATTTCTATGAAACGATTGAACATGTCAGTGATTGATTCTCCTAGCTTCATCTTGAAGGCTTCATACTGTCCAAGTAAAATATTGATTTTTGTTTCTTTAACTCGATCAGTTCCTTCATAGGTAACATGCAACCTATCCCAGACTTCTTTAGCTATTTCAGAAGATGAAATTCTATTATACTCAGTAGGAGATAAAGCACAGTATAAAGAGTAGATGGCTTTAGCATCAAGAGCTTGTCTCTTGGCTAATTCTTCCTGTGTCATTTTGCCAGCATCTATAACTTATTTTCCTCTTTCTGAGGTTGATGTAGTTTTAGGATTGATCCATTTTTCTACCACATCCCATTCCATGGGATCTTTTGATCTTAGGAATACCTTCATCTTGTTTTTCCATACGTTGTATTCCTTCCCATCAAAGTAAGGAGGTATGGTGTTGCTTTGGCCTTCAACCAAACCTAGAGCCAAAATACTAGCCATAGATCATTAACTCAGAAGTAAAAACACTTCAATAATACCAATTGAAAAGGTTAGTACAAACACCTAGAGTGGGGTAAATAGGTATTAAAAGAAATTCTCACGAAAACATTTATAAATACTTTTTCTTTCGGATTGGAATCTACAAAGTAATAAATTGGAGAAATTAAATAAATTTACGAATGAATAAAAGAGTTCAACTCAATTTGTTCGAGTGTGTGCATGGAAGAAAAATTTCAAAGTCTGAAGCTTCCCAATTTTTTTGCTATTTCAATTGTTGAGCTTAACTTGTACGGAAAAGAGAGAGCAAACACTTGTGAGACTTTAGAAGAACGTAATAGAGTTTCTACACTATAAAGTCAAGGACGTAAGACTGTAAAATCTCTTTTGATTCATAATGGAATCCAACCATTAGGCTGTCAGTGCGGAAGAATAGACATAGGCTTGATCTAAGCCGAACCACTATAAACTTTGTGCTTTTATTCTCTTGCTCAGTCAACTAATGGATAGTGACCGATATGTAAAAATCAGGAGGTGTCAAGATAAGGGGAAAGGGATGAGGAACGGTGGCAAGTGTGTCTTCCTCAAGGGTGGATGCCTTTATGGAAGGAATTTGGAAGCACTTGCTAATGTGGAAGCCATGTTGGAAAGGCAAGCCCAACAGCAAGCAGGAGGGTCAGAGTAAAATGCAAAGTTTCATGGAACAGTTCCTAAAATTGAAACCATCTAAATTTGTTGGGTTAGGAGATCCCATGGAAGGGGAGTTATGGGTGGATGAAATGGAGAAGATATTTGCACTATTTAATTGCACTTATGTAGAGACATCTGGTGTCCCTAGCAAAATACCAGATTCAAAGAAACGTTGATCATTGGTGGAAAGCAACAAAAAGGGAGAATATTCCCTAAAGGCGTGGAGATGACTTGGGCTGGATTTGTTAGGAAGAAAGATGGATCATAGCACCTCTGTATTGATTATAGGCAAGTGAATCAAGTGACGGTTGAAAATAAGTATCCATTGTCAAGGATTGATGATTTATTTGATCAATTGCAAGGAGCGTCAGTTTTCTCGAAAATTGACCCAAGGTCAGGATATCATCAATTAAGAATAAAGAAGGAGGATATCCCTAAGACTGTCATTCGTACTCATTATGGACACTATGAATTTTTTGTCATGCCGTTTGGACTAACAAATGCCCCAGCAGCTTTTATGGACCTAATGAATAGAGTATTTAAGCATTTTCCAAGATCAGTTTGTGATAGTCTTTATAGATGATATCCTAATGTATTTGAAAGGGCGAAGTGATCACGAAGAGCACTTAAAGATTGTGCTATAGACCCTTAGAGAATATCGGCTTTATGCCAAATTCAGTAAATGTGAATTTTGGTTGGATCAAGTGACTTTTCTAGGTCATGTGGAGATCGGTGAAGGAACATCGATGGACACCATTAAAGTTGAGACTGTAATAATTGGCCTAGACCATCAATGGTGATGGAAGTCCGAAGTTTTCTAGGATTGGCAAGATATAACCGGAGATTTGTGGAAGGATTTTCTTGAAATACGGGGTCGTTGACATAGTTGACTCGGAAGAATTGAAGTTTTGAATGGTCAAAGGAATGTGAGCAAAGTTTCCAAGAACTCGAAAGGAGGTTGACAACGGTGCCAGTGTTGAATACCCTTAAGATCTAGAGGCTTTGTAGTTTATAGCAATGCATCCCATAAAGGATTGGGTTGTGTCCTAATGCAACACGGGAAAGTAATTGCATATGCATCGAGACAACTTAAACCATATGAGTTAAATTACCCTACCCATGACTTAGAACTAGCTGCCATTATTTTTGCTTTAAAGATTTGGAGACATTATCTATATGGAGAAAGGTTTAAAATTTGTCACAACCCCAATTCCATTTCTAGGATTGCGAGCGACAAGTTATTTTTGCGACATCCCAGGCTCATCGTTGTCATAATTCTTTTTATCTTGTTATCATGCACATGCGGAAACGTGAATAAACAACTCCTCAGAAAAACAATAGCTGGAAGACTGGGACATACATCACACGAAACACACTGATTAATATTATAATAAGAATTTTACAAGCCCTTTCTCTAAGAGCCATCTTTTCTTTTTACATCACAGTACAAGTATTTCACATAGGTCAAGGGAAATCCTATCTCCTTTAACGTAACTATAGCTCCCAAAATTGATGTGAGACTTCAATGCCTACAAGATTAAAAGATGAGGGGTGAATTTTAGGGAAACTAGGAAAGCATCTCATCATTAAATCTTAACAAGTACAACACTCACAAACAATGTCGATGGCAGATCAATCACAAGTTCTTTGCCACCTCTCAACTATCTATATGTGATCTTCTTTCAACTTACCAAATACGTTATTTCATCAAACAAGCTTTTCAACATCACATAGTAACATAGTCATTAAGTTCATAAACCGTATAAATGGTTCTTCCCATACTTTCAAGGGCTTCCAGCTGTAAGCTTGGCATCCGGCCTCAGGTTAGGCATCCCATACTCTCAAAGGCTTCCCATACTTTCAGGGGCTTCCCATACTTTTAGGGACTTCCTGGCTCAATAAAAGCATCGGGCCATCATGCCGGACATCACATACTTTCAAGGACTTTCATACTTTTAAGGGCTTCCTGGCTTAACCAAGGCATCCGATCATTATGCTAGGCATCCCATACTTTCAGGGGGTTCCTAGCTCAACTAAGGCATCCCGTTCAATGAACGAGGCATCGCCGCCAACACTATGTGATGATGGGTGTGGCATCCCAAAAATTCAAGACGACCTCTAAGTCATATAGAAGTCCATGATTAGGTAATGAAATTACCTATGGTTTATGCTTTAGCCATTAGTTTTCTCTTAAGACTAAGTGTTATATGCTTGTGTTCATGAGTTCTTAAAATTAATATTATATGATAAATTAATAAGAAGAACTTATTCTTGGCTATGCACCTCATAGATTTAATCCCTATAGATTAAATGTTACAAGATTATGGCCATATGAAATTGAAAATTTGGAAACTATAAAAGAAAGAATTAAAAGTGAATTATTAAAAGTAAAATTGGGGTTTAATTAGGCTTGGGTCTTAGGCCCAATAGCATGGACCTTTGATGGGCCAAATGGCTGGCCCATTGAAGCCCAAGGAGGAGCTGTCGTCGGCCACAAGGGGGAGAGGCCGGCCCAAATTCCTCCAAGCCCACTCCCAAGCCCATCTCGCATGCCTTGCCAAGTGGCAAAAAGAAGACCCCATACATTGGCCATTGGGGGAGGCTTCTCATCATTGCTAATGATGGAGTTTAGGGGAAACAAAAGAGAGGGAGAGTGGCCGGTGGAGGGGCTGTCGCCCAAGCCAAGAGAGAGAGAGAGAGAGAGAGAGAGAGAGAGAGAGAGAGAGAGTTGTGAGAGAGAGAGGAGAAACCAAGAGAGGAAGAAGGAGCCGCTCGCCCACTCGCCGTTCGTCCGTCCGTCACCGATCGTGTGCCTCGTTTGCTCGATTTTGGAGGCAAGTGGGGATCCATTTTCTGCTCTTGCATGTGTGTCTTGCATGTGTGTTTGGAATGGTGTTGAATCTTGGGTGTTTAGGAGTGAGAAACCGAAGCTAATGTGTTTTGTTTTTGAAATAGCTTGCTGTTTTCGTGTATACCGCCTGACCCAGAATTTTGTAGAGGCTTGCATGCGTGTTTCAAGTTGGATTTTGACTTTGATTCCTTCATGAAAGTTGTAGAAAACATCCCAAAGTATAACATATTAAAATTTGAGACAAAAATACTGAGTTTTAAGGGGTGAAACCCTTCTCCTACGAAGACACTAGATCTGGAACTGCTTTGTCGACTTCTTGGTGGTTTTGTGTGTTGCATGTTGCCCTTTACCGAGAATCTCACTTCGACTTCTTCATGAAAGTTGTAGAGAACATCCTAAAGACTAACATACTCAAATTTTAGCTAAAATTAGCAAGTGTAGCCTAGTGAAAAGATTTTCTTTTGAAGACGACAAATCTGGAAATACGGTACTGGACTCCCGAGACTTCTTAGACCTATATGATGACTATTATTTGAGAATATCACTTATATATCTTAATGAAAGTTGCAGGGGACCTCTTGAGGCAAAACATATCAAAATTTCAGAGGAAACGAAGAAATATAAGTAGGCGAAACCTCGATATTTCGGAGATAGCTAAACTGGACTGTTTGGTACTAGAAACAGGAACTTCGAACGTCTATAGTTAATTATCTAGAGAGAATATGGCCTAGATTTCTTCATGAAAAACCTACCCTAGGGTTTTACTATAACCTGGTAAAATTTCATAATTTTTGGAGGTCATTTGGGTATTTTAATAGAAATATTTAAAGAACTGCGCAATCTGACTTTGTCCGAATTTTGCATGTCGTAATGTGTGAGCTATACCTTTTTGTGTGCAGCACTTTTGGGCATGTGTTCTTCATAAAATTGTTATCTTTATGTCTTTTCTATTACATGCTCAAATTGTGTGATTTTTGAGGATCATATGGATATTTAATTTAAATTTTTTCCAAAGTTGTGCAAGCTGGAATTTAGTAAATTTCAAAAAGGCATGATATATGGACTATTCTAAGTTGTATGGATCCCATGGATTGTATTGTCATTAGTGGTTGTATCTTGCTGCATGTATGATGATGATTGGAAATGCATATAAGAATTAAAATGATGAAAGTGATCTTGTTTGCCATTACATCATGTGCCATGCTGATTTTAAGACATAAATTGGTGAACATGAATTATGATAAATGAGGAAACTGTTGGAGGCGGATGATAATGCCCTGGGAGTGTTAGGATGCCCGAGATGGGGGGTGTCGGATGCCCGGATTGTATTGAGATACATGCCCGGATGTCCTCGGGAGTTTCGAGATGCCTGGAATGGTTGGGTGCTAGAACCCCGGAGGTTTGTGCCTAAGGGGATGCCTCGTGATGCCAGTTGGGATGCGAGATACCCAGAATGTGGGGGTGCCGAATGCCCGGTGGTGTGTGCCGGAGGTTTTTCTCGCGATACCAGGTTGGGGTGCGAGTGATAAAGTGTGGGATGCAATTACCGATCCCAGGAAAGAGAGATATGGTGATCGAATTGAAAGATAAAAGTGGAAATTGAATCATGCGTATATGATATGATGATGATCACCTATGGCATGATGATATGTGTGACACGATGATGATCACCTATGGTATGATGATATGTGTGACATGATGATGATCACCTAAGGCATGATGATATGTGTATGACATGATGATGATCACCTATGGCATGATGGTATGTGTGTGACATGATTATGTGCACCTGTGGCATGATGATACATGTATAAAATGATAGTGAAGAGTACATGAGGATGTACGTACATATGGTGTGACGACATATGCATGGCTGCAAGGTAAGTTATGCTTGGATGCATGAATGGCATGTACTATGCTATGATTGTTATGATTATATTGTGTGATGCATTGAGTGGTTAATTGGATCTTTTACCTGCTGAGTGGCTGTACTCACCCCTTCGGGGACCAACATTTCATATTAGAAAGATGCCGCTCCCTACCGTCACGCGGGGCACCTTCTATGGCCTCCCATCAGATGTAGAGGTAGAATGTACGGAGATTGACTGCGTCACCGTCCCTGGACTGACATTTGTGCGAGTGCGAGTGCTGGTTATGTACGATGTAGGCCTAGCTGAGGGCCTTGTCATTCAGGAGTTTCTGTCAGTTCATGTCCGTCGAGATGGAGTGTTTAGGGGGATGTTGCCGCCACCGCCACCCAACGTACCAAGATGGGTGTGATGGCCGCATGAGGGGTAGAAAGCTGATGTCTCTTTTTGGGAGTAGCCGCCATCGTTAGATAGAGAATGTCACGTGATCACTTTAGGGGTCGGAATATCCTTTTGGGATGTGGCCAAGTGTAGCTAAAAATCTTGGCTTTCTTTTGTTGTATTGACTCGAGAAAATTTATCTTGAAAATATGTAAATAAAAGTGGCTTAGCTTTATCTTCTCCTATGGTACTTAGTGGTGTGCATTGTATCATGATCGTTGGAGGGAGAGATGGCGATATTGAATTATGCTTCCGCTAATAAGTTGCGCTGGGACCGTGTTTAAAAAATAAATATATGCCTATGAACGGCAATACTTCTTCTAAGAGTTGTGACTAGCATTCATTAGGTATAACAACAGGTAATTGTGGCGACCTTAGGCGTTTCGGGGTGACAGACGGGCGCTTTTTCCTCTTTAAGTGCACATGCATAAGTACATCACACAAGTCGGTTCTTATATTTTCTCTTAGCCGACATATGCATAGCCCGAAGGCATGCTCATTCGTTTGTGTGCCATGAGTTCTTGCACTACACTATTTATGCCGATTCAAGGCTTTATGATTTGGATAGCCTTACCTTGTGATGAACTTAATCCAAGGAACCTCGGCTTCATTTCCGAATATACATGACACAAGCATACATCCAAACACAATTGCAAGTAAAACCAAACAAAAGATATCACACACCACCCACAACTTGATAGGTGAGCACTTAGCTAGCCTCAACAATGAAATCTACCTTCCAAATGGGAGAAAAAGGAACCTTACTTACCTTGGCAAAATTAAGAACCAACCTAGATAGCTTGGTGGGTTGAGGATGCAAGGCCGAGAGAAAGGAAAAGGCATACAAGAAAGGAAGAGGAGGAGAAGTGAGCCAAAGGTCGGAGATAATGGATGGAGGTGGTTCTCTATTTATAGGCTAAGCTTCATTTAGTGGCCCTAACAAGTGGTCCAATGAGCTTTCTTAGAATGGCACGGCTAGTTTGACGATGCGGCGCCCATTTGTACTAATGAGTGGCCCTAACAAGTGGTCCAATGAGGTTCTAGGGGAATGATTAAGGACAAAGGGCATTATTCTCATGGGTCCATTTGTACTAATGAGTCATCTAGCATTTATGAATTGGCTAACTTACCTTCCAAGGCTCATATTAAGGTCATGATGACCTAAGTTTATAGGGACACCTAAGATGTTGAGTCACCCTCTTTCATTAATGACTAGCCTCCAAGAAACACATGCTATTTATTTTCCAAGCCACTCCTAATTGGTCCACCTAAGCTTGTGAGTCACCCTTCCATCATTACTTAGCATAACTTAATCTCCAAGGAAAATCTTATGCAATGATGATCAAATCCTCAAATGGCCACCTAAACTAGTGATTCATCCATTCATTTAATGATGAAGATATGGCCATCATAAGTCTTGGATTTTTGACACATTTTTCATGGTTTTTCTTGCTCATGAAGCCAAGCATTCTAGAACCTTCCATGGTATGGTTTACTTTGGCCAACTTGCTATCCAAGTTTCTTCTCTTTAACACACTAAGGTCTAAAAGCATTTAATACATTCCTATCTTTAAGCCAAGAAGTCTCTAGATTAGCTTGCTCCTCAAGTTGGGTGTGCAGCCCCCTTCCCTTCCAAGTTAGGCATGTGACCCTCTTATCCCGAGGTGAAAGACAATTTCGAGCAATTTCGGAAATTGGCATTGTTACCCTATCAAATGAGCTTGAAAAATTATAGTATCTTGATATGCTATAGAGAAGACCTTAAAAAAAAAATCATGAAGGAAACTTAGCCAAATTCGTGCTATGAAAAGAGCAACAATTCAATAAACATAACCCAAAAATTCATCCGTCAACAAATTCAATAGTCGAGAGAGACTCATTTCAAAATCCAAATCTTCACAAAACTCTTTAAAATATTAATATGTTTTAAATATGGATGTCACTTAAAAATTTTATGGAGGAAGCATGTCCAAATTCTAAATGAAAGATTTTATAAAAATTCGAGAAAGTAACTTAATTACCGTTTTCACTATACTAGACAGGTTCTATATGGTAATTGATTGGGCCTTTGTCTCAATCATTTCACCTCAGAAAAATATTAAATTTAAGTATGTTATATATTAAGATATTCTTAACAACTTTGATGGAGGAAGTTTCTCCAAATTCGAAGTACATGGAGCTTTATAAAATTAAAATGTAGGAAAGGTCCAGCAGTTTCAAAAAACTGGAAATTCAAAATCTATGAAACTCAAGGTGGCAAGTCTATGGGGGAGAGGTGGCCCTCTACTTGGCTTGCAAGATCACTTGCTGTCATTTCCTTTCATCATGAGTCATCCCCTTTCATTAATTACTTGGGATACATAAGCCTCCATACTCATCACACTCATTATCCTCATTTAATGCATTTGACTCTTGTTCTTTAATAAGATTGGCCTATCTAGCTTAACCTCCTAGTTGGAACCAAAATAAGGGTCAAAATTGAGGATGTTACAAAATTTATACAGACCATAAGAGTTTAAAGTACCTATCTTCTTAGAAAGAATTGAATATGAGGCAAAGATGATGGATGGAATCACTTAAAAGTTTATGACCTTGAGATTCTATATCACCCTAGGAAAGGCCAACAAGGTGGCGGATGCCCTTAGTCGAAAATCAGCAATGAAAATAGCTAATATGATGGTCAAGGAATGGAACTTGCTAGAAGCAGTTACCAATTCTGAGTTCAAAGTGGAGATTAGTCTGCTAGTATAATAGCTATGCTTAGAATTGAACTAGAAGTTATACAGAGAATTAAAACCATGCAACAATCAAACCATGAAGTACTAAAAATTTCAAGATGAAGCCCTAAAGGGAAAAAGGCTGGACTTTCAAGTTTCAGATGATGGAACATTTTAAGTTTTGTGAGCATCTTTACGTGCCTAATAACGACGAGATTGTTGGAGAAATCTTTCCAGAATATTTTGAAGCTGACAAAACGTTTCTTTCAGTCTAAAGTCTGGATGTACGGAGACCGTCAGTTTAAAGTCTGAAGACTTTGTTCTCCCAAGACTCAAGACCCAAGACTCAAGTCTCAAGACCCAAGACTCAAGACTCAAGACTTAAGACTCAGGACTCGACTTAAGTCTATTCTCACTTGCGATCTTTCTAATCCAAAGGTCGAAGGAATTCCAAAGCCGAGGTTTATGGTTGAGGATTCGATCCTATCCTCGGAATAGATTCTTTGGTTGGATAATTATTTCGGATTCTTTAATTCTTATCTAAGATCGATTGAAGATCCGATGGTCAACGAAATAATCTTGGAATATTCTATTCTTGGAAACCGAGATCCCGATTGTATGGGCGAAACGGGATTGATGGGCTATCATCGATTCCTTAAATAGCTCGGATAATCTTCTTGATTGATTCCGTCAACGGGTAGATTGGAGGAATTCCTTTGATAAGTGCCAACGGCTATGATGGCATGAAGGAGTATAAAAGGAAGATGTCTAGTTGTTTTAAGTGTGTGATCGATAGAAAAATTCCAGTCGAAGATCCTTGATTGTTAGTTGAGATCGAGCGAAATTGTATACGAGAGTGTTTATACTTGGTGACGCCTTGAGTGAGTGTGGTAGATCATCTACACCTAGAAATCAAGGAAGATCAACACCGTAACATCTCTTTGATCATAGTGGAATCCAGCCAATCGGCACGTCGGTGCGAAGAGTGGATGTAGGCTTGAATCAAGCCGAACCACTATAAACCGAGTGTTCAATTCTCTCTTTCCCTTACTCAGTCTTGCGATTGAATTTTTAACTGTTGCAAATTCACTAATTGTTTAAATATCGTGCAAGCTTCGAGAAATTTTTATTGTATACCTATTCACCCCCCTCTAGGTACTCGTACTAGCTATTTCAATTGGTATCGAGCTCGTTTTCTTACTTTGTTTGAAGTGTTTTACTTCGGAGTAAAAGATCCATGGCTAGTATGCTAGCACCGGGGCTGATGGAGGGGCAAAGCAATACCCGACCTCCTACTTCGATGGAAAGGATTACAACATCCGGAAGAACAAGATGAAAGCTTTCCTACGATCAAAGGATCCTCTGGAATGGGACGTTGTGGAAAGAGGAATCACTCCGCTGCTGCATCAATCTCCTCGAAAGAGGGAAAGAAACTGTTGAAGCCAGCGGAATGTCTCAAGAAGAAATAAACAAGAGACAAGCACTCGATGCTAAAGCAATTTATTCTTTATATTGTGCTTTGTCACCAACTGAATATAACAGAATATCTTCTTGTGTTACAGCAAAAGAAGTCTGGGATAGGTTACATATCACTTATGAAGGGACAGATCGAGTGAAGGAGACCAGAATTAACATTCTTCTTGGTCAATATGAATCCTTCAAAATGAAATCAGGAGAATCTATAACTGACATGTTTAGTCGTTTTACAGATATTGTCAATGGTCTTGAGAACCAAGGACAAAAAATTTCTGATCCCATGAAGGTGAACAAGCTTCTGCGTGGACTCTCCAAGGATTGGAATCTTATAAAGACTTCAATAAGAGAGACGCAAAGAATCATGCCATTATCTCAGAGACGAACCGATTGGAACTCTTCGGTCTTACGAAGTGGAACGAATTAATGAAGACGAAGATCCAAGAGGTAAGAAATCTATTGCACTAAAATCAAATGATGATTCTGATGATGCAGATTCGAAGATGATATGGATGATGAGGAGCTCGCCCTCATGATAAGAAGATTCGTAAAACTCGAAGAGAAAAGGCGAAGGTTCATTCCAAAGAAACAAAGTTTTCGTGAGACAATGGACCAAGTCTCTTGATGATGTGGAACCAAACAAAGATGTAGTTTGCTTCGAATGTAAAAAGAAGGGACACATCAGACCCAATTGTCCTCTTCTGAAAAAGAAAAGAGGAAAAGCTGAGAAGTCTCGAAAAGCTCTTAAAGCCGAAACCTGGAGCGATACAGAGTGTGAAGAGAGTGATGAGGAATATGCCAACCTGTGTCTGATGGCACAATCAGACTCAGACTCTGGATCAGACTCAGACAGTGAATTTGAGGTAAGTGATTATAAAATCCCTGTCAAAGTCTCTAAATATATTGATGAGTTATGTTTTAGTCTTAAGACTTCTCTTAAAAAGATTTTCGAACTTAAAAAGGAAAACTCAGTTTAAAACAAAAGGAAAACATTTTAGAAGAAAAGGTAAAATATTTAGACTTGAATGTTTCTACTCTTAAAGAAAGTGAAGACAATCTTTCAAAAGAAAATGCTTTCTTAAAAATGGATTTATCAAATATTTCAAAGAAATTTTCAATAGGGTCCGAAAACTTGAAAAAGTCCTTTCAATCCAAAGACCTTACTTCAATAAGTCGGGTCTAGGTATGACAGCTGAAACAATCCCTTTGATTGATTTTCCGAAAGTAAAAGAAAGAATTAAGAAAAGACCATCGAGAGAGGCTTATAAAAATCATTTCAAAAGAGTTTTTGTAAAGCCTGTAGGTCGAAATGCTTTAAGGTGTTCTAAGTGTACAACAGATCATTTTGAAAAAGAGTGTCCTATGGTTTGGAAGCCTCGTTAAGAGAGTATGGCCTAATAATACTCATCCTACTAACACCAAAGGACCCAAGAAAATTTGGGTACCAAAGAAAGCTTGAGACTCTTTTTTGAATGCGGTCTCTCAAAAAGAAGGTAAAGTGGTATCTTGACAGCGGATGCTCAAGACACATGACAGAGACTCAAATTGTTTCATAAAGCTTATTCAAGTAAATGGTGGAAAAGTTTCATTCGGAGGAAATAGCAAAGGAAGTATTGTGGGATTCGGAACTGTGAAAATTGGAAATCTCACAATAAGCAATGTCTCTCTAGTGGAAGGACTCAACTACAATCTACTCAAGATTAGCCAACCGTGTGATACTCGGTTACAAGATCTCTTTTCAAGAAGGCATATGTTCTGAATTAGCAAAGATTCGACTCGGTCTTTCATGGGTCGAAGGCATGGAAACATCTACCTCCTTGATGTAAAGCCAAATGAAGAACAATGCTTAATCTCAATTCAAGATGAAGCAGTTCTATGGCACGTAAAACTTGGCCATATCAACAAGAAGCAATTAGCCAAAATCTCTTCAAAGCAACTTGTTCGAGGTCTACATAAATTGCCATACCAAAAGTCTGACTTATGCACTCCATGCATTCGGGAAAGCAGGTAAGAAATTCATTTAAGCAAATAAATCATGTATCTACTAATCATGTACTGCGCTTGCTTCATATGGATCTCTTCGGACCAACAAGAACCCGAGCATTGGAGGTAAGAAATATTGTCTAGTAATTGTAGATGATTACTCTCGTTTTACTTGGGTATATTTTCTTGCAAATAAATTAGAAACCTTTTCGTACTTTGAGAAGTTTGCTAAAAAGGTTCAAAATGAAAAAGGATGTGCTATTTCTAGTATAAGAACAGATCATGGAAGTGAATTTGAAAATCAAGATTTTACGAGATTCTGTGATAAATCTGGTGTTAATCACATGTTTTCCTCTCCGTATACTCCAGAGCAAAATGGAGTTGTGGAAAGAAAGAATAGATCTCTTCAAGAAATGGCTAGAACACTTTTAATTGAAAGTAAAATTTCTTCACGATTTTGGGCTGAAGCCGTTTCAACTGCTTGCTATATTATAAATAGAGTCTTTCTAAGACCTATTCTTGAGAAAACCCCCTATGAATTGTTCAAAGGTAAGAAGCCTATTGTTTCATACTTTCATGTATTTGGTTGCAAATGCTTTATTTTGAAAAATGCAAATGATCGAGTTGGTAAGTTTGAAGAAAGATCGATGAAGGCATCTTCCTTGGATATTCTACATCAAGCAAAGCCTACGAGAGTCTACAATAAGAAAAGCCAACTGGGAAGAATCAATGAATGTCAAATTCCAAGACTCGGTGCAAGATGAATCCAGCCCGGACTCGACGAAGAGACGAACCCGCTCTAGACCTTCAAATGTCTACATCTCAAGAAGCATCTCGAGTCCGGAAGTCCATCATCAAGACGCTCATGGAGAATCAAATAAAGAAAGAGATCATCAACCTGGCAAATCAACTAGTAACTGGAAGCACAAATCCAGTCATCCCAAAGATCTTATTATTGGCAAACTTAATGAAGGAATTCGTACCAGATCAAAAAGGCATGAAGAATCTAGTGCTGTGGCTCTCATTTCAGAAATTGAACCAAAAAGCATAGAAGAAGCTTTATCCGATGAAAGCTGGATCGAAGCTATGCAAGAAGAGCTCGAGACAGTTCAACATCAATGATGTCTAGGAATTGACATCTAAACCAAAAGGTAAAACCGTTATTGGAGCCAAATGGGTATTCAGAACAAGATGAACGAAAAGGAAAAGTCGTACAAAACAAAGCAAGACTCGTGGCCAAAGGATATACACAAGAAGAAGGAATAGACTATGACGAGACTTACGCACCGCTTGCAAGGTTAGAAGCTATTCGTCTATTACTTGCGTTTGCTTGTTACAAAAATTTCAAGTTATTCCAAATGGACGTCAAAAGTGCTTTCCTAAATGGATTTATCCATGAGGAAGTTTATGTGGAACAACCGCCTGGATTTGAAGACCCAAAGAAGCCGGACTCGCTTCGACCGAAAAAGGCTCGTATGGTCTAAAGCAAGCACCTCGAGCTTGGTACGACGTACTAAGTAAGTTTTTATTACGGGAATGGTTTTGTCAAAGGTAAAGTAGATACTACTTTGTTTATCAAAAAGGAAAACAAAAACTTTTTACTTGTTCAAATATATGTTGATGACATTATTTTTGGATCCTCTAATGAAAGTCTTTGCAAGAAATTTTCTAAGTCTATGCAAGATGAATTTGAAATGAGTATGATGGGAGAGTTAACATTCTTTCTTGGACTCCAAGTGAAACAAATGAAGGAAGGAACTTTCATTCATCAAGAAAAATATGCAAATGATCTTGTCAAAAGGTTTGGATTGGAAAAGTGCAAAAAGACCGACATACCAATGTCATGTTCTCAGAAGATAGACAAGGATGAAGAAGGGAAGAAAGTAGATCAAAAGCTGTACAGGAGCATGATCGGTTCACTTCTTTATCTTACGCTTCTAGACCTGATATTTTGTTTAGTGTTTGTATCTCGTGCTAGGTTTCAATCGATCCAAGAGAATCACATCTCATTGCCGTGAAACGTATTATCAAATACGTTGCTTCATCTTCAAGCATCGGTCTTTGGTATCCAAAGAGGGGAGACTTTAATCTTCTAGGATACTCGATGCGATCTGGCCGGTTGCAAAGTCGATAGAAAGAGCACTTCCGGAACTTGTCAACTCGCTTGGAAACAGGACGTTGTCTTGGTTTTCAAGGAAGCAAAGCACGTAGCTCTCTCAACGACGTAAGCGAGTATGTAGCTCTTGGAAGCTGCTGTTCGCAAATTCTATGGATAAAACAACAGCTACAAGACTTTGGCATTGAAGACTCATGCACGAAATCGATGTGACAACACCAACGCGATCAATCTCACCAAAAATCCAATCCTTCATTCAAGAGCAAAGCATATTGAGATTCGTCATCACTTCATTAGAGATCATATTCAAAATGGAGAAATCTCGATTCAATTTGTTGATTCAAAAAGTCAACTAGCGGACATATTCACAAAGCCTTTGGAGAAGAATCAATTCGACTTCATCCGCTCAAGACTCAACATTTTGAAGCTTGACGAAGTTAAAGTCTAGAGACTCACCAACTCTAAGACTCTGATCTCTTAGACTTTAAATCCTGAGACTCAATCATTCATCGCTAAAGACTGTAAGTTGCTATTCCATCTAAAAGGTACGAATTCTCGTTTATCTTATCTTGAAAAGGTACGTTCTTTTATTCAGATATAATTTGTGTGAAATTTGAAAACTTGTCTTTTTTAAAGGAAGTTAATTTTGGCAGTTATTGATTTTAAAAAGAAGTGTTCGTACACTTTCCTTGTACCGTTTAAACTTCTCTTTTCAAATCCGAGGCATATATAAATACACGCTATTCTACCCCCAATTTTCAAAACCCTAAAAGGCACTCTCCTCCCGATACTTGTTTCTACTCTTTGTTCATCGTCGAGAAAGTGGTTATTTTTCTTGGGAAAAGCAAGTGAAGGAATCCTCCAATAGACAAAGAAAGATGTCGTATTCGAGGAAATCATCAAGAATCGCAAAGGTGGGACCACAAAGAATGGAGAAGGGACCGACTCACTTCGATCTTGCGAGGAAGAAGACTTACCAAGTCAGCGACAAAGTCCGATTCGCTCTCCTCCACGTCATTCAGCATCTCCGACCCACAAGGTGCAAGTCAAAATTTAGAAGAAGAGATAATCGAGGATGCCGACCCGAAGAGTCCAAAAACCCTCGTTATCTATAAGCTTTATCGTGCGTTGAAAAGCACCGGTTCTTCGTTAAAATATATAGATGACTTCCTTAAGGACAAAAATTATGGGAATGAGAATCTTTTTCTGCGGAAAATGGAAGAGTTGGGAATTGCTCCGAAAGGAAGAGCAGAGGAGGCTCTTGCGAACATTCCAAGTGATCCTCGTATGCCGGACAAAATCTAATTGACGGGAACGATGATGACAAAATGTTCCTTGAATTTAAACCTAGAATGGGTGTGGCAAAGAAAGGTGAAAGGAAATCGGATGGATTTGTTTAAATCCAAGGATCAGGAAAAAGTGTATTTCAGGCTGTTGAAAGAGGGGTAATCAACCCTAGAAGTGTCGATTTTGACTTCCCGGATTCCATCAACTTAAACTTAAGGGAGAAGTTGAATTTGCTTCAACTTGAGACTTTTTGCTCGACTCTGACGACGGGTATGATCAACTGACCACTTATTTCTATTCAAATCTTAGCTTTTTGGATGCGAATAGAATTTCATTCGTTGTTCGAGACCAAGTCTATGTGGTAGATGTGAATATGTTGGCGGACATAATTGGAGTTGAACAGGGGACGCTATCTCCCAATCAAAGTCTCACCGCTCGTACTACTCGGATCTTGTCAAAGATAGGGATGTAGATAAGAAAATTATCTATTCCAGATGAATGCCATCAACATTGTGCTTCATAAGATTGTGATCAATTATCTTAGACCGAAGTCTACGTCAAAGACTTCGTGTCTTTTTCTCAAGCAAAGTTGATGTATGCGATCAACTCGGGACGGAAGTTTTCTCTCCCGCACACTATTCTTTTCCATATGTACAGAGCAGTGTCAAAAGACAAAGGACAATTGCCTTATCCTGGTCTAGTGACCAAGATCTTCAGACATCTGAATATTGAACTGCCACATACTTTTTGTGTTCGACCGTGTGATAAGATGGTGGTAGGGTTGAAAATGTTAATGAAGATGCGTCTGCAAGAACTCTCCAAGGCAATGGAGAAATTCAAAGTGAAATCTCCAAATCCACTGCTTCAAAAAGGAAAGGAAAGGAGGCCATTGGTGCCTCGTCGAAAAAGAGGAAAAGAACTCTTATCCTGGAAGATGAAGATGAAGATGAAGATGATGAAGATCCCACTATCCCAGCACTGACAAGAACAAGACGTTCTGTGTCTTATCCGACAGAACTTCAGCAGAGCGGAGAAGAAGAAGAACTGAGAGAGAAGGAGAAAGAAGTTGAGGAAGAAGGAGAAGAAGAAAAAGAACAAGGTCTGATAAATGGAGAGAAGGAAATCAAGAGCATGATCATCACTCTTCCCCTCTCGATGTCCTAGAGACAGGGGGAGTTAGCGTGCAAGAGAGGTCTACACCTCATGCTGCTGAAGATCTAAGACAATCTCCAGAAGACCCAGAAGAAGTTCAGGTCTCTCAATTGCCTGAAGAAGGTGATACGTCGATTCCAAATCTGCCAGACCGTACAGAAGCGCCATCGTCTGCATACACACCATCTGAGAAAGCCAATGCCGCACGACGACGGATGATTCTGCAGATCTTCGTAGCATCATGAATATTCTTCTGGAAATGCGTAACCAGATATATGTTCTGGACTGTGAAATCCAAGCTTTGAAGCATGCTGGACAAGAATCTTCGGTCTCTCTGGAAGATAAATTTAAAGACCTCGCTCTGCAACTTCAAGCCAATGCCAAGGGAGAAGAGGTAGCTCGTCTGCGAGAAGACCTGAAGAAGCTTAAAGGAGTAGTCCAGTCCATTGGGGATTTCCAGATCGTGCGCATTCCCAAGCAGACATGACTCCTTTCTCACCCTTTTCAATGCTGACAAAAAGGGGGAGAACCAATTTGAACTTTCATTCATTTTTTAAACTTTGACCTTTGTGGTTATGTTTATTTTGAGTATGACTTGAGAACTTGAACTTGGGTGTGAATTTGACTGAATTGGCTGTGGATTATGAACTTGACTAGTTGCATTTATTCAAGTGTTGTTATATGGTGTTTCTCATGAAAGACTAACCAATTTTCTATGGATGTAGAGTCTGGTTGTTTCATTAATCTTTATGAGTTAGCCATATTGCTTGAGAAATGTTTTGCGGGTCAAAGTGGTTCAAATCTTCAAGAAAGTTTTGTCACCATCAAAAAGGGGGAGATTGTTGGAGAAATCTTTCCAGAATATTTTGAAGCTGACAAAACGTTTCTTTCAGTCTAAAGTCTGGATGTACGGAGACCGCGGTTTAAAGTCGAAGACTTTGTTCTCCCAAGACTCAAGACCCAAGACTCAAGTCTCAAGACCCAAGACTCAAGACTCAAGACTTAAGACTCAGGACTCAAGACTTAAGTCTATTCTCACTGACAGTCTTTCTAATCCAGTGTCGAAGGAATTCCAAAGCCGAGGTTTATGGTTGAGGATTCGATCCTATCCTCTGGAATAGATTCTTTGGTTGGATAATTATTTCGGATTCTTTAATTCTTATCTAAGATCGATTGAAGATCCGATGGTCGACGAAATAATCTTGGAATATTCTATTCTTGGAAACCGAGATCCTGATTGTATGGGCGAACAGGATTGATGGGCTATCATCAGATTCCTTAAATAGCTCGGATAATCTTCTTGATTGATTCCGTCCAACGGGTAGATTGGAGGAATTCCTTTGGTAAGTGCCAACGGCTATGATGGCATGAAGGAGTATAAAAGGAAGACGTCTAGTTGTTTTAAGTGTGTGATCGATAGAAAAATTCCGAGTCTCGAAGATCCTTGATTGTTAGTTGAGACCGAGCGAAATTGTATACGAGAGTGTTTATACTTGGTGACGCCTTGAGTGAGTGTGGTAGATCATCTACACCTAGAAATCAAGGAAGATCAACACCGTAACATCTCTTTGATCATAGTGGAATCCAGCCAATCGGCTGTCGGTGCGAAGAGTGGACGTAGGCTTGAATCAAGCCGAACCACTATAAACCGAGTGTTCAATTCTCTCTTTCCCTTACTCAGTCTTGCGATTGAATTTTTAACTGTTGCAAATTCACTAATTGTTTAAATATCGTGCAAGCTTCGAGAAATTTTTATTGTATACCTATTCACCCCCCTCTAGGTACTCGTACTAGCTATTTCAGAGATAAAAAGAGAAATTCTATCAAAAGCTCATAGAAGTAGCTATAGCATCCACCTAGGAAATACAAAGATGTATAGGGATCTTCATCAATATTTTTGGTGGAATGGGATAAAGACTAATAATGCTAAGTATGTCGCGAGATGCTTGACTTGTTAGCTGGTGAAAGCTGAAAATCGAAAACCTACAAGAATGTTAAAGCCATTAGAGATCTCAAAATGGAAATGGAAACATGTGACCATGGATTTTGTACAAAGATTACCAAGGACTTCCAATAGACACGATTCAATTGGGTGATAGTGGACCGATTGACGAAATTAGCTCACTTTTTTACTATAAGGATAGATTATTCGCTAGAGAGATATGCCACATTATATGTTAAGCAAATAATATGAATGCATGATGTCCTTATAACCATAATGTTGGATTGAGACCTGCGATTCACGTCAAATTTTTGGAGGAGTCTTCAAGTTGCTTTAGAGACCAAGCTCCAATATAGTACTACCTTCCACTCATAGACGGATGGACAATCAAACAGGACTATACAAACATTGGAAGACATGTTACAAGCCCCGGTCATTGATTTCAAAGGAAACTAGGATGAGAAATTGCATCTAGTAGAGTTTGCTTATTACAATAACTTCCAACAAAGTATTGGGATGGCTTCATTTGAAGTTTTATACGGCAGGAATTGCAAAACCCTTATTTACTAGAATGAAGTCGAAGAACAAAAGTTGACGGGACTAGAATTAGTTCAAATGACTTTAGAAGCTGTAAAGACAGTGCAAGAAAAACTTAGGACAGCTCAAAGTCGATAGAAGAGTTATGCAGACAGATGTCGTAGACCTTTGGAATTCAATGTAGGTGATCATGTATTCCTAAAAGTGTCACCTATGAAGAATGTGTCAAGGTTTGGAAAGAAAGGAAAATTAAGCCAAAGATTTATAGGACCTTTTGAAGAATTAGAAAAGATCAAGGAATTGGCATATTGAATAGCCTTGCCACTGAAGGTATCCAGCATACACAATGTCTTTCATGTGTCTATGTTAAGAAAATATGAGCCGGATCCAGCACATGTGTTAGACTTTGAGGTGCTCAAAATATACGAAAGGATAAGGTACGTGGAAGAGCCTATACAAATTATGGATCGAAGAGAACAGGTGCTAAGGAATAAGACCATACCTTTGGTTAAAGTTTTATGGCAATACTATGACTTAGAGGAGGCAACCTAGGTAAGCAAGAAGAAATTAGACATAAGTACCCCCAACTATTTCAATGAGTCTAGTAAGATTCCAAATTTCAATGACGAAATTTTCTAAGTAAGGGAGAGTTGTGACACCTTGAATTTTCCAACACTATAAGTATAATAGGATTATTGTGGGCTTGAATTATTTAAAGCGGGCCAAATAACAAACTTGATGGACCATGAAGAAAGTATAGGCTTAAGAAGTTAACAGGCTGCACAAAGATATCGAGTACAAGCACGATGGGCCAAAGGAAGAGCTACAAACTTGGGCTTGGCTTAGAACGGACCAAGAGTCGGGTTCATTAAAGTTGTAATTAAGTCTAGTGGGCCAAGAAATGCCGTGGGATGAGCCCGGTAGGCCAAAGATGGGTATTTAGGCCCAAGTACCTTAAATTTTTCGATTAAGATTATAGGTTAACCTTATGAGAGATTCAATTAGGTTAACCTTAGAACTTAATCTTAACCATGCTCGAGCACCAGGTGTTAATCATGAAGAAGAATGCATGCATGGGAGCCATGACCTTCATCTTCTCTCTCAGTTTCTCTCAATATGAGGCCTGCATAGGAGACCCAAATTCTCTTTCTATTTCTCTCTTTTCTCTTCTCGCACGGCTCAAGTAGAAGCGGAGCACAGCAACTCCAACTTCTTCTTCTTCTTCTTCTTCTTGCGCACGTTTGAGGGCAGATTTTCAAAGAGCAATGAGCTACCAATAAGTTGAGCCATTGGTAAGGAAATGATGAGGTCTTAAACTAGAAGTTATCCCCGTTTGTCGAGCAAATTTGCGGAGCATGTTGGATAGTGGATAATCGAGTCTTGATGCTTCTATTTTGGGCTGGAATATGCTAGATGAGTGCTCAAATGGAGTCTTTGATCTTTGCATGTAATGGTCGGGGCTTGGATGGGTGAAGAACCATGCATTTGGGAGTTGTATTGGTTGAAATGGTAGAGTAGACGATATCGAGTGATGAATGAGTGCTCCATGTTGGTTTTGAGCGCTCGAGAGGTGAGTTCAGGTTCAGGATGCACAGTAGGTTAGTTACATGAAGTCTACAAGCTGTTGAGATCATTTTTGGGTACTGTGGTGCGGTGTCTAGGTTCAAAAAGGGGTTGCAAACCAACTAAAAACTTGATGTGGCCGTAGATGGAGACAAGGACTCGGGATGCTCTGTTTGGTAGAGATGGGGGCAGTAATTACTAGTTTATACGTCACTTTTGGGTTTAAATATGTAGTCAATGGAAGGAACTAATTTTCTTAAGAGTGCACCAATGATTTTACGCTTTGATGTGCTGGTTATTAGAGTTTTCTTGTTGAAATTAACAGGTATGAACATCCATTTCCTTAGGATGGCCAACTGACTTGAAGAAACCAGCAGAACCTTAGGTTATTCTATGAATTTTCTGTATTTTTCTAGATCGATTTGGGCCTTAAAACCTACATGAAAGTTGTAGGACACATCTTTAGGAACAACATATCAAAATTTGAGAACAAATGGTCAAGGTTCGAATAGCAAAACGAATTTTCTTCAGTAGGTGCCGTAAGCTAGAAGTTGCTGCAGAATTTTAGAGGTCTATACAGAAAGTTAATGCTCTTTATACAGAAAGAAATAGGATTAGGTTTCTTCACAGAAAATGTTAATCTATGTCTCTTCTATAACATACTAAAATTTTGTAGCATTTCGATGAGATTTGATGTACTTTCTACTTTGTGATTAAAACTGCTTGTGTCAATTTTTATTCTGCCTTAGTTCGAGACTGAGAATAGATGCTATTCCTCTTGTACCTGATTTTCATGGCATATAGGATGTCTAATGGTTTTGTAATAGTAGTAAGATTGTTCATGAGCATGTCTTTTCCATAATTCAAAGTGTGGTCATTGTATGGTTACTAATTATGGTCTATGTGTGCAATGAGTGCGAATGAAATGATGTGTGAGCATTGAATGCTGCTTGAAGTGATCGTGTGCTCTTGAGGTCATATGCATGTTGTGATATGATATAATTCAAAGGTGTGATGTGTGGAATGTGTGAATTAAATGAGTAAGAGATTTCCATTGGTACTGAGATACCGGTGATGTCCCGAGGAGTGGGACACCCATGCTGTCTTATCTTGGATGCCTCGGTTGAGCGAGATATTGGGGTGCCTTGGAGTTGAGATGCCCCTATGTGTGATTAGAGATGCCTTGGTTGTGGGATACTAAGATGTCTCAGAGTGAGATGCCCTATGCTATGTGATCTTGGGATGCTTCAGTTGTGTGACACTAGGATGCCTCAAGTGAGATGCCCATTATAGTAATATCATGGAAGTCTAGATGTGGGATTCCGGAAGTGACCCGATTGGGCCAGCTTGAGTTTCAATGGGTAAACTTATCGAGGGTGGATTTGATATACGCACTATAATATAATTTTACTTATTGGATCGTGAGTTCACCTGTTGTTATTGCATTTCATCTTAGTTCTGGTTAGAAACAAGAGGCATACATGCATATATTTGTGTGTTTGATATGAAGTGATCATTCATGTGACATCTTAGTGTTCGTTTACCTATACCCATAATGATTGTCTTAGAACGCATGAGCTATTTGGTTATGTTCTTTTGCTTTCTTTGGTGATTGTGGATTGTCTAGCTTAGGGTCTTATTATTTCTTTACTAGGCATTCCTAATTCTTTTCTATTTTTCTAATTGTTAGTACGGTCATGCCACCTATCGCACAATACGAGGTAATAGCAAACATTGATATTTCTTTTTACAACGTATATGACCCCAATCGAGCTAACCTATATGAGATATGAGGCTACACTCTAAATGGACAATGGCAAGATAAATAGGATCCCGATGAGAGTTCGTTGCATGGTTCATAAACCATGAAGGGGAGCAGTTTAGCCCTCTTCAATTCAATGCTGGAGGACCTAGAGCCGGGATAGGTAGTGCGTAGGTGCCCAATTTGTGTGAAGCCGGAGAAGACCTTCTTTCTTTTTTTTTTTTTGGGATGGACGTGGGCTTATTTAGGGGATAATGAAGTTAGGAACCCCTCTTACCCTTTCCCTGGCTGATTACTTACACTTTTTTTGTGAACTTGTAAATATATGTTGTAAATAGGTGCAAATCTTGTAAGTAATCCAGGTCAACATATGTAAACCCAAATGAATTTTGTAGGAAAGCTAACAAAGCCTTTTATGACCTTCGTATGAGTTCTTAATTGGACTATCTAATGCTGGGTGATAGGACTGATCTAGGATGATCGTGTAATAGAACGGTTTCGGATCATAAAATATCCATGTTGTACATGCTAACTAATTTGGTCAAGATACTTTAGTGCGATAATTGAATCAAACTGGTCCTGTCATGACAATAATCCGTATAGTCTTCACTTGCACTTAGTATGTGACGCTTCCGGGACATCACAATATAGGTGTTGTTGTACATCTTCTCAAAGAATTCTTGAGGCAATGCTCGCAAGAACAACTACATGGCTTTTTTCTTGAACAAGGGAGGCTCAATTTGGGATGCAGTAGCTCTCCACCTTTAGGCATATGCTCTAAACATTTCAATTCTCCTTTTATCAACTTGGACCAGCTCTTCACAAGTCAAGGCAATCTCAATATTAAACTTGTACTATTGAAGAAATTCATCCGCCAAATCCTCCTAACTGTAAATCTAAACTAAGTCCAGCTCAATAAATCAGGTCAAGGCAGGACCAATTAAGCTATCTTTGAAGGAGATTAGTAGAGAGTTGTCAGAGAAACCGCCCATTTTGCCCAAATAGTACTTGAAGTGTGTCTTCAAATATCCAGTCCCATCATACTTCCTTGAGAATTTAGGCTCCTCGTAGAACTCTAGGATCTTCACTTTAACAAAGGGAGACAGCTTGTCAAACACTTGGAGTTGATAGTCTTGCAGCATGCATAGGCATTCTTTAATCTTTGCAAGGTGTCTCACGCTTTCTTCATCGAAATGAGTGCTAGGAGATTCCTCAAGTGGAGCCTCCAAATCTATGATAGTTGGGGTACCAACAGGAACCTCCTCAACAAGTCTTTTTTTAACAAGATCCGCCACGGGCATATTAGCAAGCATGGTGGGAATAGTCATCGCAATAGCAGGAGCTATGGGTGTGAGATTCTTGACTTGGATAGAAAGATCAATCAAAAGTGCCATCACCTATGCCATATGATTTTCCATCGTAATGATACGAATACAAGTGTCCTCATTTTCCATCTTTGCTTGATGACTGAGTGCATATAATGGAGTGCTTCTCAACAGTGTTTTAGTACCTTTTGCAAGGAGAAGAAACTCAAGTTAGAATGTAATTAGAGAAATCAAGAAACTACGAACCTTGTCAATTCAATATTTTCTTGAGATGAAATAGTGATAAGAAGCATATATAAACCGCAATATCATATAACATCATCTTATTAAAATTTATTGAAAATAAATTATATAATTTAAAAGGATGACAACGAATGTTTTAACCCCAAATGCCCCTTTTCTAAAAATTATATCAAAAAAAGCCATTCCATGAACTTTCATTGATCACATCGAACAATTACAAGATAAACAAGCCCTTGAATATCAAAGATTACAAATCAATTTGATGTACAAGTAACATGAAAATGGATACAAGGAAATTTCAATTGGAGCGTAATGAGGAAAGTACAAAGAATCCTCTTTTACATGGAAAGTGAAAGCAAGAAAGGATCTTAGGTAAAAATCCTAAGAACCAAACGGAACCATGTGAAGACACTTTGTAACATCCTTAATTCTAGGCCATGAGACTAAGGTACAAGGGTCGATAAGTCCTAGCTTGACTTGTATCATGATGTCTTATTAATTGATGTGTGGACGCTAAACCTAGCTAAGCTAATGCATCAGGGTTGATGCTACTCTCTAAACTTATGCATTGAACATAAGTCGGCCCTTTGACCATGAGGTTTAATTGTGGATTGACCCTGTACCATTGTGCACACGGCGGATGATTGTGGAATCGATTATGTGTGGATAGTACATCGGTCGTAGGTGATTCCACACGGAACCTATTCCAATTATGAGTGATCCATGAGTCAATCCTGTTCGATAGCAAATTGGTTGCGAATTGATTGAGTCCACATGACTAAGTGACTTCCGAGTGCCGATCATGGGAATCAATGGCATAAACCTTGGATAGACCAAGGCATGGCATTTTTGGCCATGGACCCCATCCGCTCGATTAAAACCTGGTCAAGGCGAATGATCGAGGCCAACCACAAATGTCATTTTTAAGACATCCAATGGACCAATTCTAATTGAAAATGCTCACAAACAATTTCGTGAGGGCTATCAACTTAGTTGCGCTCAATTGGTTAAAGTTTAGTGAATCTTTGGCATGAACCTCGGTTCTCATGGATACGTCGATCGTTTGCAAATATGAACGACTTTTCCAATGAGGCAACACCTTATAGTAGTCTCATGAATGCCTTGGATAAATTTTGGATGCAAATCAACTAATGCAGAGATGAATCATTAGACAAATGTCAAGGTATAATTGGAGTTCTAGAATCTTCCAAGAACTTTAACATAGTCCATCCTTATCCATTATGTGCCACAAGCCAATTGCAAGGGGGAGGAGAAAACTTGCTTGCCAAGTAGCTTAGCAAAACATCTAGGCCTTATTTAATAACTTTGGGCTTTGGTTCATTAATAGCATGGATGAATCACCATATTTAGGTGTCCCCTAGAAGGTTAGATCATAATGACCCTAAAATATAGCCTTGGTGAACAAGGCAAGAGCCAACCAATTAAAAAGGGACATGAGGCATCAAAAGAGGCTTATGTGTCCCTTAAGGCCATAAACACATCATGAGCATAAATTGAGCTTGGAAAGCAAGCCAATAGGTGGACCACTCACAAGTAAACACCAAGGAACATAGGCGCCAACTTGAGAGGATAGATAGGGCAACTCGTCATTTTGGTGTAATAATGAGCTTGCATAATAATCTAAGTAGAGGGAGCCTATAAATAGGAGGAGCCACTCTTACATTTTTCCATCTAGCCATTTCTCTCCTCTCCCCTTCCTCTCTCTCTCTCTCTTTCATGCCCTTCTCCTCCAAGCTACCCCAAAAGCCGACCGATCCTCAAGAAGCATCTTAGAGCTAGGTCCAAAAAGTGGTAAGTAAATTTTCCTAACTCTTCAATAGGGCGATATGCTATGCATATTGATTTAGGATCTTACCATCGCTTGCTTGTGTTTGCTTATATGTTATGCTTGTTATGTGTTTTCAATTGCTTGTTCTTGCATCAAGTAAGTTCATGGTCTCGCATGAGTGTCGAGAACACCTAGATGTCGAGGAAAGGTCTCGACAACTTTGGACATGTGCTGAGGTGGGCTCATGACCCACACTTGATCTCAAGACAACATTGAGGCATGTTGTGACTCAGGACAAGCAACAGGTCAGTGCCAAAGCCGGAGCGAAAGATGCCAAGTTAAGACCACGAGCTCAACTCGCATCCAACATGAGTTTAGCTAATAAAGCACAAGAGTCATTCATTGATTCACTTTGCATGGCACACCTTCAGGCTTTTCATTTAGCTAGTGATTTAAGATAAAAATGGATTAATTGATGCTTGAATGCATAGACACACAATGGACTTTGACAGCCAACGCTAAGGTATGCCGAGTCGTTGCCTATGGTAAAGCCCCGAATGCTATCTCGATATTAAGATCAAGGACAATGCTAGCCCATGTGAGGTTGATGCTTGGGGGTCACCCTAGATGCCAACCTGATAATGAGATTAGGACGATATCGATTGCTGAGGGGACCAATGCCCAGTTGATACCGGAAGAGTTGATGGATTTTAACTAACTAAACTGACTAAAATTAAATTAGAACTCCATGTGTGGTGCTTGATTGATGCACGTATAATGCTTGAACTGATGCTCATATCGATGCTTGAATAATGCTTGCAAAAGCTAGGTTTGTTTTGGTATAAGTTGTTAAGTCCTTGCATCAAATTGAGCATATGATTGCATTGGATCACTTAGTGCATGAACGAGTTTTGCGTGGTGCACGCATCATTCTAGGACTGTAATGGTCATAAGCCATGGTGTGACATCCCGAATTTTACCGACCCTATAAGTGTAATCGGATTGTTAAGGGCTTGGATTATTTTAAAGTAGGCTAGAAGACAAGCCTGATGGGCCGTGAGGAAAGTGTGGGCTTAAGTAGTTAGCGGGCCACACGAGTTATTGAGATGGGCTCGGTCAGCCAAAAGATAGGATATGGACTTGGGCTTGGCTTGGAGCGGACCAAGAGTCAGGTTCATTAGAATGGTAAATTCAGTCTAATGGGCCGTGAATTGTCATAGGATGAGCCCGGTGGGCTAGAGATGAGAATTTAGGCCCGAGCGCCTTAATTTTCGATTAAGTTTATAGATTATAGTTATGAGGGATATAGTTAGAGATTTTATTAAAAACTTACAAGCGATTGTAATTCTATTGTTGACCCCTAACTTTAGTAATTTCTCGCAATAAATTCTTGTTCGTAGATTAGTGTCTAGTTGTTAACACGTCATTTCAATTCGTGCGAACTCATAGATTCGTTTAGTTATGAGGGAATCAAAATTTTGTGGATTCGGAATGAAACTAAGTAAGAAACATTAGAAACTAATAGACCAACTAACGACATGGATTAGGAGTAAATTGTTTTCGAACGCCAGGCATCGACCATGAAGAATGAGGCGTGCATGGAAGCCACAACACCCTTTCTTCCCTTCGGTTTTCCCTTAACCCGAAGCTGCAAAAACATAATGATTAAGTGTGCTAATGATTACTTCTCTCCTTAGGGATTGAAAACAAGAAATTTACACACACTCACAACTTCATCTTCCTCATAATTCACACCACTCTCTCTCTCCAAAAACATAACCAAAAACTCTCTCTATTTTCTCTTTGCTCTTGCAGCTCAAGCAGAAGTGAAGCCTACCAGCTCCAACAATTTTTGCTTCTTCATGCGTGAGTTCGAAAGCAGATTCTTGGGAAGCAATGAGCCACCAGCAAAGCCAAGTAAACGGTAAGGAAATGATGAGTTCCTAAACTAGAATTATCCATTGTTTGTCGAGGGAACTTGTGGAGCATGCTAAATGGTGGAGGATTAGGTTGGATGATTTTGTTTTGAGTTGAAATGGGCTAGATGAGAACTCAAACAAATCTGTGAGTCCTTGCATGTCATGATAAGGCTTTAGATGGTTAAAGAATCGAGGGCGATGGAGCTAAGTTTGGTCGAGTTGGTGGAAAGGTAACTGTCGAGTGAAGATAGGTGTTGCATGTTGTTGTGGATGAGTCGAGATGCGGGTACTTATCTTGATTCGAGCTATGGATTGCTGTGTGTAGGCAAAGAGCTACTGAGGTCACTTTTAGGTGCTGTTGGAGAGGTGTTGAAATAGCTAGTACGAGTACCTAGAGGGGGGTGAATAGGTATACAAAAATTTTCTCGAAGCTTGCACGATATTTAAACGATTAGAGGATTTGCAACAGTTAAAAATTCAATCGCAAACCGAGTAAGGGAAAGAGAGAATTGAACGCTCGGTTTATAGTGGTTCGGCTTGATTCAAGCCTACGTCCACTCTTCAAGACCGACAGCCGATTGGCTGGATTCCACTATGATCAAAGAGATGTTACAAAGTTGTTGATCTTCCTTGATTTCTAGGTGTAGAAGATCTACCACACTCATTCAAGGCGTCACAAAGTATAAACACTCTCTCGTGTACAATTTCGCCGCCTCGACTAACAATCAAGGATCTTCGTACTGAATTTTTCTATCGATCACACACTTAAAACAGCTAGACGTCTTCCTTTTATACTCCTTCATGCCATCATAGCCGTTGGCACTTACCAAAGGAATTCCTCCAATTTACCCGTTGGACGGAATCAATCAAGAAGATCATCCGAGCTATTTAAGGAATTGATGATAGCCCATCAATCCCGTTCGCCCATACAATCGATCTCGGTTTCCATGAATAGAATATTCCAAGATTATTTCGTCAACCATCGGATCTTCAATCGATCTTAGATAAGAATTAAAGAATCCGAAATGATTATCCAACCAAGAAATCTATTCCGAGGATCGAATCCTTAACCATAAACCTCGGCTTAGGATTTCCTTCGACACCGGAGTAGAAAGACTCGTCAAGAGAATAGACTTAAGTCTTGAGTCCCGAGTCTTAAGTCTTTGAGTCTTGAGTCTTGGGTCTTGAGTCTTGAGTCTTGGGTCTTGAGTCTTGAGTCTTGAGAGAACAAAGTCTTCGTACTTCAAACCGACGGTCTCCGAACATCCAGACTTTAGATCGAAAGAAACGTTTTGTCGCCTTCAAAATATTCTCGGAAAGATTTCTCCAACAATCTCCCCTTTTTGATGGTGACAAAACTTTCTTGAAGATTTGAACAACTTTGACCTGCAAAACATTTCTCAAGTAATATGGCTAACTCATAAAGATTAATAAACAACCAGACTCGCATCCACAGAAAATTGGTTAGTCTTTCATGAGAAACACCATATAACAACACTTGAATAAATGCAACCAAATAAGTTCATAATCCGCAATCCACAAATAATTCAGTCAAATTCACACCCAAATTCAAGTTCTCAAGTCATACTCAAAAATAAACATAACCACAAAGGTCAAAGATTAAAAAATGAAAGTTCAAATTGATTCTCCCCTTTTTGTCAAGATTGAAAAGGGTGAGAAAGGAGTCATGTCCGCTTGGGAATGCGCACGATCCGGAAATCCCCAATGGACTGGACTACTCCTTCAAGCTTCTTCAGTCTTCTCGCACGAGCTACCTCTTCTCCCTTGGCATTGGCTTGGAGTTGCCGAGCGAGGTCTTTGAATTTATCTTCCATAGAGACCGAAGATTCTTGTCCAAAGATGCTTCAAAGCTTGGATTTCACAAATTCGTAACATATATCTCGGTTACGCATTTCCGTAAGAATATTCATGATACTACGAAGATCTGCAGAATCATCCGTCTCGTGTACCGGCATTGGCTTTCTCGATGGTGTGTATGCGTACGATGGTGCTTCGTTCGGTCCGGCAGATTTGGAATCGATGTATCACCTTCTTCGTGCAATTGAGAGACCCGAACTTCTTCCGGGTCTCCCGGAGATTGTCTTAGATCTTCAGCAACATGAGGTGTAGACCTTTCTTGCACGCTTACTCCCCCGTCTCTAGGACATCGAGAGGGGAAGAATGATGATCATGCTCGGGATTTCCTTCTCTCCGCATTTATCAGCCAGACCGTTCTTTTTCTTCGTCTCCTTCTTCCTCAACTTCTTTCTCCTTCTTTCTCTCGTTCTTCTTCTTCTCTCGCTTCCGCTGAAGTTCTCGTCGAATGAGACACGAACGTCTTGTTCTTGTCGCTGCTGGAATAGTGGGATCTTCATCATCTTCATCTTCATCCTCATCCTCATCCTCCAGATAAGAGTTCTTTTCCTCTTTTTCGAAGAGGCACCAATAGCCTCCTTTCCTTTCCTTTTTGAAGCAGACCGGACTCGGAGATTTCACCTTGAATTTCTCCATTGCCTTAGAAAGTTCTTTCGACGCATCTTCATTAACATTTTTAACCCTACCACCATCTTGTCACACGGCCGAACACAAAAAGTATGTGGCAGCTCAATATTCGATGTCTCAAGATCTTGGTCACCGCACCAGATAAGGCAATTGTCCTTTGTCTTTTGACACCGCTTCCGTACATATGGAAAAGAATAGTGTGCGGGAGAGAAAATTTCCGTCCCGAGTTGATCGCATACATCAACTTTGCTTCGTAAAAGACACGTAAGTCTTTGACGTAGACTTTGGTCTAAGACAATTGATCACAATCTTATGAAGCACAATGTTGATGGCATTCATCCTGGAATAGATGATTTTCTTATCAACGTCCCTATCTTTGACAAGATCCAGAGTAGTACGAGCAGGTGAGACTTTGATTGGGAGATAGCGTCCCCTTTCAACTCCAATTATGTCCGCCAACATATTTACATCTACCACATAGACTTGGTCTCGGACATCGAATGAAATTCTATTCGCATCCAAAAAGCTAAGATTTGAATAGAAGTAAGCAAATGCTTGATCATACCCGTCTCAGAGTCGAGCAAAAAGTCTCAAGTTGAAGCAAACTCAACTTCTCCCTTAAGTTCAAGTTGATGGAATCCAGAAGTCAAAGTCGACACTTCTAGGGTTGATTACCCCTCTTTTCAACAAACAAAATACATTTTTTCTTGATCCTTGGATTTAAACAAATCCATCCGATTTCCTTTCACCTTTGCAGCCACACCCATTCTAGGTTTAAATTCAAGGAACATTTTGTCATCATCGTTCCCGTCAATTAGATTCTGTCCTGGCATACGAGGATCACTAGGAATGTTCGCAAGAGCCTCCTCTCGCTCTTCCTTTCGGAGCAATTCCCAACTCTTCCATTTTCCGCAGAAAAAGATACTCATTCCCATAATTTTTGTCCTTAAGAAAGTCATCTATATACTTTAATGAAGAACCGGTGCTTTTCAACGCACGATAAAGCTTATAGATAACAGAGGGTTTTTGGACTCTTACCGGGTCGGCATCCTCGATAATGTCTTCTTCTAGATTTTGACTTGCACCTTGTGGGTCGAGATGCTGAATGACGTGGAGGAGAGCGAATCGGACTTTGTCGCCGACTTGGTGAGTCTTCTTCCTCGCAAGATCGAAGTGAGTCGGTCCCTTCTCCATTCTTTGTGGTCCCCCGTTTGCGATTCTTGATGATTTCCTCGAAGACGACATCTTTCTTTGTCTATTGGAGGATTTCTTCACTTGCTTTTCCCAAGAAAAATGACCACTTTCTCGACGATGAACAGAGAGTAAAAACAAGATCGGAAGGAGAGTGTCTTTTAGGGTTTTGAAAATTGGGGGTAGAATGACCGTGTATTTATATGTGCCTCGGATTTGAAAATAGAATTTTAAACGGTACAAGGAAAGTGTACGATCACTCCTTTTTCAAAATCAATAACTGCCAAAAATAACTTCCTCTAAAAAAGACAAGTTTTCAAATTTCACACGAATTATATCTGAATAAAAGAACGTACCTTTTTCGAGATAAAATAAGCGAGAATTCGCACCTTTAGATAAAATATCGACTTACAAAATTTAAGCGATGAATGATTGAGTCTCGTGATTCAAAGTCTAAGAGATCGAGTCTTAGAGTTGGTGAGTCTCTAGACTTTAACTTCTTCAAGCTTCAAAATGTTGAGTCTTGAGCGGATGAAGTCGAATTGATTCTTCTCCAAAGGCTTTGTGAATATGTCCGCTAGTTGACTTTTTGAATCAACAAATTGAATTGAGATTTCTCCATTTTGAATATGATCTCTAATGAAGTGATGACGAATCTCAATATGCTTTGCTCTAGAATGAAGGATTGGATTTTTGGTGAGATTGATCGCGCTTGTGTTGTCACATCTCGATTTCGTGCATGAGTCTTCAATGCCAAAGTCTTGTAGCTGTTGTTTTATCCATAGAATTTGCGAACAGCAGCTTTCCAAGAGCTACATACTCGCTTCCGTTGTTGAGAGAGCTACAAGTTGCTTTGCTTCCTTGAAAACCAAGACACCGTCCTATTTCCAAGCAAATGACAAGTTCCGTAAGTGCTCTTTCTATCGACTCGCAACCGGCCGATCTCGCATCCGAGTATCCTAGAAGATTAAAGTCTCCCTCTTTGGATACCAAAGACCGATGCTTGAAGATGAAGCAACGTATTTGATAATACGTTTCACGGCAATGAGATGTGATTCTCTAGGATCCGATTGAAACCTAGCACGATACAAACACTAAACAAAATATCGTCTAGAAGCGCAAGATAAAGAAGTGAACCGATCATGCTCCCGTATGCCTTTTGATCTACTTTCTTCCCTTCTTCATCCTTGTCTATCTTCTCGAGAACATGACATTGGTATGTCGGTCTTCTTGCACTTTTCCAATCCAAACCTTTTGACAAGATCATTCGCATATTTTTCTTGATGAATGAAAGTTCCTTCATTCATTTGTTTCACTTGAAGTCCAAGAAAGAATGTTAATTCTCCCATCATACTCATTTCAAATTCATCCCGCATAGACTTAGAAAATTTCTTGCAAAGACTTTCATTAGAGGATCCAAAAATAATGTCATCAACATATATTTGGACAAGTAAGAAGTTTTTGTTTTCCTTTTTGATAAATAAGGTAGTATCTACTTTACCTTTGACAAAACCATTTTGTAATAAAAACTTACTTAGTCCGTCGTACCAAGCTCGAGGTGCTTGCTTTAGACCATACAGCCTTTTTCGCCTAAAGACCGAGTCCGGCTTCTTTGGGTCTTCAAATCCAGGCGGTTGTTCCACATAAACTTCCTCATGGATAAATCCATTTAGGAAAGCACTTTTGACATCCATTTGGAATAACCTGAAATTTTTGTAACAAGCAAACGCAAGTAATAGTCGAATAGCTTCTAACCTTGCAACCGGTGCGTAGGTCTCGTCATAGTCTATTCCTTCTTCTTGCGTATAGCCTTTGGCCACGAGTCTTGCTTTGTTTCGTACGACTTTTCCTTTTTCGTCCATCTTGTTCCCGAAAACCCATTTGGTTCCAATAACAGCTTTTACCTTTTGGTTTAGATGTCAATTCCCGTGACATCATTGATGTTGAATTGTCTCGAGCTCTTCTTGCATAGCTTCGATCCAGCTTTTCATCGGATAAAGCTTCTTCTATGCTTTTTGGTTCAATTTCGTAGATGAGAGCCACAAAGACTAGATTCTTCATGCCTTTTTGATCTGGTACGAATTCCTTCATTAAGTTCGCCAATAATAAGATCTTTGGGATGACCGGATTTGTGCTTCCAGCTACTAGTTGATTTGTCGTGTTGATGATCTCTTTCTTTACTTGATTCTCCATGAGCGTCTTGATGATGGATTTCCGACTCGAGATGGTTTCTGAGATGTAGACATTTGAAGGTCTAGAGCGGGTTCAGTCTCTTCGTACTGAGTCTTGCTGGATTCGTCTTGCACTGAGTCTTGGAATTTGACATTCATTGATTCTTCCACAGACGGCTTTTCTTGTTGTAGACTCGTAGGCTTTGCTTGATGTAGAATATCCAAGGAAGATACCTTCATCTCGATCTTTCTTCGAACTTACCCACTCGATCATTTGCATTTTTCAAAATAAAGCATTTGCAACCAAATACATGAAAGTATGAAACAATAGGCTTCTTACCTTTGAACAATTCATAGGGGTTTTCTCAAGAATAGGTCTTAGAAAGACTCTATTTATAATATAGCAAGCAAATTGAAACAAATTTCAAAAATCGAGGAGAAATTTTACTTTCAATTAAAAGTGTTCTAGCCATTTCTTGAAGAGATCTATTCTTTCTTTCCACAACTCCATTTTGCTCGAGTATACGGAGAGGAAAACATGTGATTAACACCAGATTTATCACGTAATCTCGTAAAATCTTGATTTTCAAATTCACTTCCATGATCAGTTCTTATACTTGAGATAGCACATCCTTTTTCAATTTGAACCTTTTTAGCAAACTTTTCAAAGTACGAAAAGGTTTCAGATTTATTTGCAAGAAAATATACCTGTGTAAAACGAGAGTAATCGTCTACAATTACTAGACAATATTTCTTACCTCCAATGCTCTCGGGTTCTTGTAGGTCCGAAGAGATCCATATGAAGCAACCGCAATGCATGATTAGTTGATACATGATTTATTTGCTTAAAAGAATTTCTTACCTGCTTCCTGCAATGCATGGAGTGCATAAATCGACTTTTGGTAAGGCAATTTAGGTAGACCTCGAACAAGCCGCTTTGAAGAGATTTTGGCTAATTGCTTCTTGTTGATATGGCCAAGTTTTCTGTGCCATAAAACTGCTTCATCTTGAATTGAGATTAAGCATTGTTCTTCATTTAGCTTTACATCAAGGAGGTAAATGTTTCCATGCCTTCGACCCATGAAAGACCGAGTCGAATCTTTGCTAATTCCAGAACATATGCCTTCTTGAAAAGAGATCTTGTAACCGCATCACACAATTGGCTAATACCGAGTAGATTGTAGTTGAGTCCTTCCACTAGAGAGACATTGCTTATTGTGAGATTTCCAATTTTCACAGCCCCGAATCCCACAATACTTCCTTTGCTATTTCCTCCGAATGAAACTTTTCCACCATTTACTTGAATAAGCTTTATGAAACAATTTGAGTCTCCCGTCATGTGTCTTGAGCATCCACCGTCAAGATACCACTTTACCTTCTTTTTGACAGAGACCCGCATTCAAAAGAGAGTCTCAAGCTTTCTTTGGTACCCAAATTTTCTTGGGTCCTTTGGTGTTAGTAGGATGAGCATTATTGGGCCATACTCTTTTAACAGCCTCCAAACCATAGGACACTCTTTTTCAAAATGATCCCGACAATTACACTTGGAACACCTTAAAGCATTTCGTCCTACAGTGCTTTACAAAAATTCTTTTAAAATGATTTTTATAAGCCTCTCTCGATGGTCTTTTCTTAATTCTTTCTTTTACTTTCGGAAAATCAATCAAAGGGATTGTTTCAGCTGTCATACCTAGACCCGACTTATTGAAGTAAGGTCTTTGGATTGAAAGAACTTTTTCAAGTTTTTCAGACCCTATTGAAAATTTCTTTGAAATATTTGATAAATCAGTTTTTAAGAAAGCATTTTCTTTCGAAAGATTGTCTTTACTCTCTTTAAGAGTAGCAACATTCAAGTCTAAATTTTTTACCTTTTCTTCTAAAATGTTTTCCTTTTGTTTTAAACCTGAGTTTTCCTTTTTAAGTTCGGAAATCTTTTTAAGAGAAGTCTTAAGACCGAAACATAACTCATCAATATATTTAGAGACTTTGACAGGATTTTATAATCACTTACCTCAAATTCACCGTCCGAGTCCGATCCAGAAGTCCGATCCAGAGTCCGAGTCCGATTGTGCCATCGACACACAGTTGGCATATTCCTCATCACTCTCTTCACATTCTCAGACGCTCCGTGTCTCGGCTTTGAGAGCTTTTCGAGACTTCTCACCTTTTCCTCTTTTCTTTTTCGAAGAGGACAGCTTGGGTCCGATGTGTCCCTTCTTTTACATTCGAAGCAAACTACATCTTTGTTTGGTTCCACATCATCAACAGCACTTGGTCTCGCTGTCTCGAAAACTCGTTTCTTTGGAATGAACCTTCGCCTTTCTATTCAGTTTTCTGAATCTTCTTATCATGAGGGCGAGCTCCTCATCATCCATATCATCTTCTCGAATCTGCATCATCGAATCATCATTTGATTTTAGTGCAATAGATTTCTTACCTCTTGGATCTTCGTCTTCATTAATTCGTTCCACTTCGTAAGACCGAAGAGTTCCAATCGCCCGTCTACGATAATGGCATGATTCTTTGCGTCTCTCTTATTGAAGTCTTTATATGATTCCAATCCTTGGAGAGTCCACGCAGTAAGCTTGTTCACCTTCATAGGATCAGAAATTTTTTGTCCTTGGTTCTCAAGACCATTGACAATATCTCGTAAACGACTAAACATGTCGCTTATAGATTCTCCCGATTTCATTTTGAAGGATTCATATTGACCAAGAAGAATATTAATTCTGGTCTCCTTCACTGATCCGTCCCTTCATAAGTGATATGTAACCCGTCCCGCACTTCTTTTGCTGTAACACAAGAAGATATTCTGTTATATTCAGTTGGTGATAAAGCACAATATAAAGAATAAATCGCTTTCGCATCGAGTGCTTGTCTCTTGTTTAATTCTTCTTGAGACATTCCGCCGACTTCAACAGCTTTCTTTCCCTCTTTCGTAGATTGATGCAGCAGCAGGAGTGATTCCTCTTTCCACAACGTCCCATTCCGTAGGATCCTTTGATCGTAGGAAAGCTTTCATCTTGTTTTTCCGATGTTGTAATCCTTTCCATCGAAGTAGGGAGGTCTGGTATTGCTTTGCCCCTCCATCAGCCCCCGGTGCTAGCATACTAGCCATGGATCTTTTACTCAAGTAAGACACTTCAAACAAAGTGAGAACACGAGCTCGATACCAATTGAAATAGCTAGTACGAGTACCTAGAGGGGGGTGAATAGGTATACAAAAATTTTCTCGAAGCTTGCACGATATTTAAACGATTAGAGGATTTGCAACAGCTTAAAAATTCAATCGCAAAACCGAGTAAGGGAAAGAGAGAATTGAACGCTCGGTTTATAGTGGTTCGGCTTGATTCAAGCCTACGTCCACTCTTCAAGACCGATGTACAAATTTGGCTGGATTCCACTATGATCAAAGAGATGTTACAAAGTTGTTGATCTTCCTTGATTTCTAGGTGTAGAAGATCTACCACACTCATTCAAGGCGTCACAAAGTATAAACACTCTCTCGTGTACAATTTCGCCGCCTCGACTAACAATCAAGGATCTTCGTACTGAATTTTTCTATCGATCACACACTTAAAACAGCTAGACGTCTTCCTTTTATACTCCTTCATGCCATCATAGCCGTTGGCACTTACCAAGGAATTCCTCCAATTTACCCGTTGGACGGAATCAATCAAGAAGATCATCCGAGCTATTTAAGGAATTCGATGATAGCCCATCAATCCCGTTCGCCCATACAATCGATCTCGGTTTCCATGAATAGAATATTCCAAGATTATTTCGTCAACCATCGGATCTTCAATCGATCTTAGATAAGAATTAAAGAATCCGAAATGATTATCCAACCAAGAAATCTATTCCAGAGGATCGAATCCTTAACCATAAACCTCGGCTTAGGATTTCCTTCGACACTGGAGTAGAAAGACTGTCAATGAGAATAGACTTAAGTCTTGAGTCCTGAGTCTTAAGTCTTTGAGTCTTGAGTCTTGGGTCTTGAGTCTTGAGTCTTGGGTCTTGAGTCTTGAGTCTTGAGAGAACAAAGTCTTCAGACTTCAAACCGACGGTCTCCGAACATCCAGACTTTAGACCGAAAGAAACGTTTTGTCGCCTTCAAAATATTCTCGAAAGATTTCTCCAACAGCTGTTTACTTACACCTTTGATAAGAACATGTAAATGTATTGTACATAGGTGAAGAACTTGTAAGTAATCCAGGTCAATGTTTGTAAGCCCGAATGCTTTTTAACAAGAAAGATAATGAAGCTCCTCATGATCCTTAGATACATTCTTAATTGGATTGTCTAATACTAAGTGACAAGACTATTACAAGGTGACCTTATGTTATAATGCTTTAGATCTTAAAACGTCCATGTTATACATGCTAACTAATTCTAGATGGATGCTAGAGTCCAATAATTGTAATCAACAGGTCCTATCAAGATGATAATCCATATAATTTCTAGTTGTGCTTAGTATGTGACGCTACTGGGACGTCACACATGGATCATTAGAAAGCTTGTTCTTTATGCGCTAACCCTTCATCTTTGATGCTTGAAAGCACATAGATGATTGAGAGCCTTTCATATACATAGATAAGGCAAGGCACGACCTTGCTATTGATTTGCCATTGACAAGTGGGTGCTGATTTTGTATCCAAGGATCGACAGTGAGACATTCTCCTATATAGGAATTAAAGATTTCTACTTATTGAGTCGTCGACTCATTCTTGTTGTTTTCACTATATCAAGTGTGTGATGGCTGAACCAACCCCACAGCCCGTCCGTCCTAACCTTAATATTGATATGGTTACCACCATAACATACATAGTCAATATAGAAGAGGACATCACCTACCAAAAGTATACCACTACCGTGGGTCTAAGAGGGAGTAGACACTGTGGTCCCACATATATATGAGACATGGTGCCTTATTTTTGATGAGGACATCATAGGTCCCATCCATGGCTCCATCCCTCCGGTGGATCCCACAAGATCTCCGTAAGAAGAGGAGTCTAAGATGGGGGCCGTTTTTGGGAAAAACTTGGTAGAGGAGCTAGGCTACCCCATCCTTTTGGATCATCGATGTATGGTAACAAAGATACATAGCCCAAGACTAGGATATGGCATGTAATTATAACAACTTTTGATATGTATAAATATGTGTTTTTGTTTGCTTGGCCTATATATGCTTAACTTCCATGTTTGTTTGTACAGAGATTTTTTATGACTTGTTTCCGCATGTGCTTATTCAAAAATGAAAAGATTTTGGGACGTTCAACGTGCCTAGGACATCGATAATAACCCACCAGGTCATGCTCTCGTGCTAGAGGTGGGGCGGGGGTGTGACATGCTTGTTATCATAAGTCAAGCATTCCACATCAGTCGAGACTTCGTCTTCATGATCCACAACATTAACTTGTTGAAATCCTTGAGGCTCAAGAATATTGGATAACCCAACCTCGAGTTCGAGTTCCACTTAACAATAAATGTAGTCAATCGTCACATGGTGTGTCCTCATTTTCCTTCCAAGTCAAACTCATTGATAGCAACTACATGATGTAGAGCACAGCAGTATCATATCCTAATAGCAGCTCGAATCGCGGCTTCAATGTGGCAAATTTGGTCCTCCATGATGACCTCCTTATGATAATTAATATGGTACAACCCCAGCTTGAGGATTGGTGAGATCATTTGAAGTGCGCGGTATTGACAGAGCACTCTCAAAAGGTAGTATGACGTTAGACCCGTTAACCCACGAGGGGGAGTAGGTCGTCAATTCTACTAATGAGCAGAGCTGTGCATGGTCCGGGCAGGCGGTTCCTAACCTAGAACCGGGAACCGCCCGCTAAGGACCGATTCCAAAAAATTGGAACTGGGATCCACCCGTTTGTTGCATGGATCCACCCGGGAACCAGACCGCCGGTTCGGTCCAGTTCTCGGGTGGATCCATGGAACTAGTCTCAAAGCTAGCATTTTCCTAAAAATAGACTCATTCCCCCATCAACCAATCCGTCCGAATCAACACAACCGCATCACCGACGTGCGATGCCAAGGCAGATCGTTCAATTCTGCCCCCTAAACCAAACCAAGGAACGAAATTCCACACAAGCGAAGCCACGGCTGATCAATTTCGACCACGGATTTCATAGCCACGAGAGGGAGAGGAAACCCCTCTCCCCCCGCAACGTCGAGAAAGACCTTGAGCCAGCAAATAGCCACGTGGCCTCCATCTGCTTGTCGATCATACGTGCTGCATAATGCAGTATCTTTGCGTGTTTGCCCCTCTTCTTCTCTGACCTCATGCACCCATCAACGAACATCAAGCAGTCCATCAAGCTCTCTCTGCTCAACCCTTTCATATCATAAGCCTGGGATCTTCTCCACAAGCTCTTGCAATGATTGTTCGCTGGACTCGACAAGCAGAGAGCTCTTGTTGTGTCTCTGATGGGAGAATTGAGGGTTTGTTAATTAGTAATTTTAATTTTTTTAATATTAAAAATTAATCGGTCCGGTCTGGGTGGGCAGGTGGATGGATCCGCCCATGGAACTAGGAACCAGACCGGTTCCCTCAAGAACCACCAGTTCCGGGTGGTTCCGGTCCAGTTCCAGGCAGTCTGGGCAGATCCCGGTTCCTTTGCACACCCCTACTAACGAGGTGCACCTCCGGATTCCCTAGCCATCGGACATGTCATGGGATAAGGCTAGGGCTAAGTCTTTTAAGGAAATGGAACCATATGGAAAAGGACCATGACGGAAAGAACCTGTTCTTTTCATGGAACATGAGAATGCGATAATAATTTTTTGTGACATTGATGATTCTCATATGAGGGGCAAACTCTTTGATGTGAGAAACAAGGCAAATTTGGAGAAGACCTATTGGGGCTAAAGGCACATATTTGACTAACAATATGGGTAACTAAAGGGTCTATTATCTTTTGAGTATGTGGAAATATCACAAAACCAAAGAACATAAGGAGAAAGGCATAGGGAATTCGATTCCCTGACTTAGGCTCAGACTAAGAAGATATTGCTCAAGGAAAGTATATGGCATGGAATTAGAATTTCCTTTAAGAATGACCCAAATTTTATCGGAGGAAATGTTTAGGAATTGACTCATAAGAGAAATCAAATTTTGGCCAATAGGAGGAGTGGTGAAACATAAAGAACCCTTACACAAACCAATGGCTATCTCAAACTCCTCAATCATAAGGGTCAACTCATATTGATTGAGCGTGAAGGTGAAAGTCACGGGGTCCCACAAATGGACTAGTGCTTTCACCATTGCGATTCAGGACTCAACATTCAAAAAGGTCAAGAGAAAGCCAATGCGTTTCTCCACATAATTTCAATGCCTTGGGTCGAGGCTATCCCATATAATCTTGAGACTCCTCAGCGGGGGAGCAATGTCAATCTCAGGATTGCCCATCTAAACTCTAAACCTAGAGGGGCATACAAGATTAAAAACTCATCGTCGTTGAAAATATAAAGTCCGGAATTGAAATTCATGAATTAAAAAAAAAGATAACATCAATAAAATGGGAATGATATCTCACCAACCAAAGCCATGGCAAGCACAACCACACATCATATGAGGACTTATGAGTTTCTGACACCTAAAGGGTGAGGACGCTAAAGGCTTAAGGCTCCATCCCAAAAGATAAAGTAGTTTACTCACTACTACTATCTTTGGTCAGTGCAACTTTTATCAATTGGGATGAGCGAGTTTATTTAAGTATGGATTACCGTGAGTGTTCACTTGTGGATTCCACCCACAAACCCTCCTAAAGGTTCTAAATTAGGGTGATTGGGATTTTAGACTGTGGTTGTATGTGCGGTATCATGCTAAAGCCTTTAAACATGTGTTTAAAACTAAACAATTAGCACTTCAATAAAACCCAACATATACGCATACATCCTTTCACCACTTGCAAGATAAAGGGTTTACTAATGCACCGCCCCTTAGAACTCCTACCTACAAACCATTTAATACCAGATTATCGACTTACCTCATTTTCCATGTGACTTTGACATGCATACAACCTTACATAAGACATGTTACTTAACATGACAATCATTTTAAATGGCTTCAAGTCCTCTTAACTTATAACCAATCCCTAGCGGAGTCACCAAGTTTGTTGCAACCCGATCTTCCTCTCTTGGTCTCGGCAGGGAAGGAAAAAGGTTGAGTTTGGGGATACTTGACCACGAGAGTTCCCTCACGGTTCACGTCCCAAAAGACGTCATCACCTCATCTTTCAAAATGAACCATTGTGAGTTCGCTCGTTCACGGTCATGAGCTCTCCCAAGCTCGTACCTCATGTGACAGTAGAGGATGTTGTGATTCATCCCACACCCAGATTTAATCTAAATTACTAAAACTTGTTTCGTTATTTTGATGAAAATGTGGCCCTTGTTCACATATTCTCAAAGCCTAAAATATTTTCTTTAAGGACTTATTGGTAATTGCACATAGTCTTCTTGCTTGATTGCAAATTCTGAAAACTTAAAACTTGATTGGCATTTGAGTTGTTTTGTTTGTGATTCGTTCAATAGATCGCATTGTTTTCACATGTAAACAACCTTAATTTTCTTGAATGAACAAGTGACCCTTTTTGGTTCACTTTTGTTGGTCGATTGTATGAGAAACAAGGTCTTTTGGCCTAAATGCATGTTATTTCTTCGTTTAGAGATTACAGATGTATGGATTAGGGATGATGCATGATGGTGAATTACCCTTGGGACACAACTAGATCGAAATTTAGGACTATATGAAATTGACCATTGCTTGTGGACACAAGGGATGGCCAATTACCATTGGTCACAACTTAATCAAATAGGCGTCTTAAGATGGGCCAATGAGTCAAAATCAAAAGCCGCCCTTATGACCATTCGGTTGTAAGTCTTTGACCCATTGATCGCCTTGTTTGTATCATTGATTGTCCTTGTGTTGCATGAAATATGTATACGTTTGCATTGCTTGTATTGTGTGCATGCTTGGCTTAGCTTTAGCATTAGAGCAATAGAATGACCCGAAAAGGGTATGGCCGTGAAGACTTGAAGATGGTGGAATGGTCAATGTCCAATCCCCAACATATGTCTCGAGTTTTCAATTTGTGTTTATAAACACCCAACAAGTTGCGGGTTCTCTCTTCTTGTACCTAGATTGGTTCATTTTTTGTTACAATTGTTTTCATGCTTACTTGAGTTTCTACTTTCCCGCAACGCAATTTCATTACTGGTGTGATTTTCTTTTTTTATGCTTTGTCGCATCCTAACCTCAATGCTTAATGGGAATCGGCGTGAAAGTAGGGTTTAGAGGTGGTTATCCATGAGAGTATCCTCACAGTATGTAACTCTAACGATGCCATCACCTTATCCTTTGGGATCAACACCACGAGGTCTCTTGATCATGGTCATGAGCTCTCCCTAGCTCACACCTCGCGTGACAACAAGATTTGTCGTGACTCTACCTTAATGCCACAATATGTCTTGATCGATAATTTTAAGGTCAAAAGGAAATCAGACATAAAGGTAAGTTCAATGGTATTTTGACCATGATAACCCTCTCAAAATGTACATCCACGAAAGATGGCATCACTTCATCTTTTAGCCTCACCATCTCAAATATGCTAAATCATGATCACGAACCTTTTCCTAAGGTTCATACCCCATATGACAAGTTTATTTATTATCTATGAGTTGTTTAAGACAACCTAGATGACAGTTAGGAGTCACCACTAGCCTTTTTTTTTTTGGGGGATCGGCTGGAAAACCCAATCAAGGATCAAGAGTGGTCTCTTGATATCTACACAACCAGAGATTTTTAAGTTCGGGAACTCGGGTTACATTAATATTTCTATTAATACTCTTTCCGTACTTAACAATTTGTCACATTTCCTAAGGTCTCCATGCATGTCTTTTTACTTTTTTCGTACAAATGAGAAATTGACTAAATGATCATGGGTGAATGGTCGATCTCATGCCACTCTATTTCTATTAAAGGAGAAAAGGAAAGAGGACAATCAATTGAAATTTAAGAACGGTGCAGTAAGTAAACACTCAAAACAGTTCCTAAAAAACAATAAATCTAACACGCAATATTAAAATAGAAAGTAAAGCAAAAGAAAGGAACTCGCAACTCATCGGGCATTTATACAAGATAAGACAACTCAAAACATATATTTGGGAATGGTACAAAATGGGGTCAGATTGGGCATCGACCATTCGTCATCTTCATGTCTTCCGGATCACCACCTCCATAGGCCTATTCTAATTCTAATATAATACTAAGACTAGAATGTTTGTAATATGAAGAAAAGGAATGCACAACAAACTGACAAAAGTAATCACAGTCAAGAAATTAAGTCAATGTATTTAACTAATCAAATATGGCCTTGGGATTAGCATTTGCAATTCATGCAATGATCCATCTACAACACCTACTCAATTCATTTTTAAATGACTTATAGCCATTGATCACAATTTGTGTCATCGCGTGGCAGTCAATGCTAGGAGTCCTTAAAACAGGTTCTAAGTGAGACCTGAGATACCCTACAAGATCATGCATCGCACTTATTCATACATCTAAAAATTATGTGCATAGTTGAAAATAAAAAGGCATGTAGGCTATCGGGCCTTAGTTCTCGATCAATCAAGCAAATTAGTGACCCAACACTAGATCACTTATTCAGTCATCATGCGCCAAAGACATCAACATACGTTTTTAACAAAAGAAATGATGTGATGCTTGTATGATTCATGTGATGCCTCAAAATGTTTAGAATGTTTTTGAAACATTGATTTGAAACAAAATGATGAGATGGTTTGACATAGGTACATCTTGGTTATGGGACGCATTTAATTGACAAGGCTAATCCAAGGCGCATATCATGCACTATTAATGGATGTCACAAACATTTTAAATATTGTCCAAATCTGGATAAGGTCAATGTCAAATTGAAAAAAAAAAAATTATATATAGTGCAAGAGAGATGTAATTCCATTATAACTATGGGCGCATTTAATTGCCAAAGCTAATCCAGGGCGCATATCATGCAGTACTAACGGACGTCACAGGCATTTTAAATATGACCCAAACTTAAACGAAATTACCCTTAAATCAAAGATCAATGAATGCTAAAGCAATTAATGTTTGAGGCATCACAAGGACCGAAATCACCTTGACGTGTAAAATCAACTTTGCTATAAATCAGAAAGAAATTGACAAAGGTCAATGGACGACGTTTTTATTTTTCAAGTATTTTTTAGAACAAAGATTATGAAATTTGGAATAAATCTCATGAGGACAACTAATCCCAATTCAGCATGTAAGACATCCTAAAAAATTCTAGAAGAGAATTGCATCAAGGAATCATAACAAAGAAAATCGAACAGCGCAATCAAAATCAGAACAATTAGGGTATGACCCATGAACAATTAGTCCTAAGAAAATCATAGTACATCAAGCACTCGATGAGGAACAATTTCCATGGAGGAAGTTTCTTAAAATAAGCGACAGATGAATTCATAAAAATCCAAAAGCACAAGATAGTGCATCAGACATAGAACAGGTTGGCAATACATCATGGCAAATCAATGGCAATTTGTCCTAGTAAATGATGTCTAAAAATTCTGAAATTTCATCAAATATAGACATGAGAATGAAAAAAAATTTATCAAGGACTCGACCTCAAGATCCTTACCAACAATTGCATGCAAAAATGACAAAAAGGTTGGTTTAGTAATGGCAGAACAAGCATTCCGAATTTCACTGATGACACACTTCAAGGAAAATTTTGCAAAAGTGGGAAATGAGACAAAGGGCATACAAATGAGACAAAACCGACATCATTAGAAAGCTTAAGATGTGTCCTAAGACTTTCTAAGAGACATCGAGCTCAATTAAGGTCAAATTCATACTTAAATAATGGTAATTGGGGAGGTGCGCAAATCAGTCATATGCATGGCAGAACATGTCACATGATAATAGGCCCACTAAACTACCTAAATGATGCATGAAAATTGTGATATTCAAACATGACATAGGGTTAAATGTGATGAACAAGTTTGTTTAAGACATCTAGCACTAGATCGATGCACAAATTCATGAGCGTCAATAGATAGCTTTTCACTTATAAGCGTTTATGATAGAATGCATGACAATGTCAGCGGTAACATGTTAACTTGGCAAATGGATTTCACATGGCGAACAACCTTCAAATTATGCATCCATATACTATTTTGAAGCTTGTGATGTACTATTAGTATGTCTAGGAGGCATCATGCACCAATTTCACTCTTAAGGAGCTCAATCGAAAACATTTTCATAGGGACACAATCAGTCACAATTGCAGCAAGGATTGCATAGAACATGGATGACTTTCCTCAATCTAATGATATGGAAAAAAATCATGAAAATTCTTATGTATAGAATGCAATGTCATGATCATGTTTCATGAAGACATCAAGGTCTAATTTGGTTCACAAAGATCTACATGAAAATGGGAAAACAAAGCAAAACAATTACATTTCAAATTGCAACAGTCCAAACATGACTTCATGCAAGCAATTGAACTAGAAAACAATGATTGTTTGGCACAATAGAAATCTATACCTCCTTAGAAAGCTTATGAAGTGTTCAACAATATTCATGAAGGACGAACTCCAGTCAAGCATGTTTACTAGCTCATCTTTTAACAAACATACATCGGACTCAAATAGGACAGATTAGCACAGGAACGATTTTTTGAGAATTTTCCTAATCAAATCAATTTCAAAAAATCTAAAAAAAAAAAAAAAGATATGTTATGACCAAAGCAATTTCGAGAGACTTTCATGAAGAAACCATCTTCAAAATCATAACAAAAAAGTCAACAAAAAAATTGACAAAGGTTGCATACCATAAATCAACATAACAATAAGCAATCCGCAGATTCTGGACTCAACTTTGAAGAGGCAAAAACCATAATAAATGAGGCCAGATTGGGGCGGTCTATGGCTTGTTGGAAAGATATTTGAATCATCTTCGAATGTCGTGAAGACATTGAACATGAAAAAGCATAACAATTAGCTCGTTCCAAGGCAAACATCCAGACAGTCCCATCAAGGATCCGAAATTGAAGAACAACATCATTCAAGCAATCAACCATCATGGAACCATAATCAATCATTCATATACATTCTAGATCATCTTAAACATCCTATAATAGGCATAATCATCACTGAACAACTCTAGGTGCGAGCTCTAGCCTCGATCTCTTAATGAGATCTCGCTTCATCGAGCTGGCGATTAGGCATTTACCTCTGTGCCATTTTCGATGAAACAAACTCGATCAAGCTACAATCAAGACACCACAGCAACTCAAGGATGTCGAAGATCATCAATGGAACACCAATACAATGGAATAGGTCAGATTAGTGTCAATTGGCCATCGGTTCGCGGCTGGGCAAAATCGGGTCCGGTTAGACTCAGTTTGGACCACCAATGAAGAAACAACCATCGAAGCTCTTCTAGTGGCTCTCTAATCAAACCCCAACCAGCAAAAGGATCGGGATCGACAGTGGTCAGGCTTCCAAGGGACCGCTACAAGCTGCTGATCATAAAGGTTGAAACCGCTGGGCTTAATACCAATGAGAATATCGGTCTTCAATGCCGCAAGAGTAGCAGCTTGCGGCATCGATCATGGCATCAATTAGACCTACTACTGCTTCAATAGTGACGGAGGAAAACTGAGGATCGCCAAGGGTGGTAGCGTGACGTCAAGGATCATCGGCGTGAGGCCGGTACTAGTAGTGAGAGGTGGTCGGGTGCAAGTGAAAGGAGAGAGAAAGAGAACGGCAGAGAGAGAGAGAGAGGTAAATCATTATCACCCTCTTGAAATGTACATCTGTTAAAGATGGAATCACTTCACCTTTTAGCTTCACCATCTCGAGTATGCAACATTATAATCGCAAATATTTTCCTAAGGTTCATACCCCTTACATGACAGGTTTATTTATTATCTATGAGTTGTTTAAGACAATCTAGGTGATAGTTAAGAGTCACCATTAGCCTTGCTTTTGGAAATTGGCTAGAAAATCCATCGAGGGTTGGGAGTGGTCATTCAATATCTACACAACCAAATATTCTAAAGTTCAAGGACTTGGGTTACATTAATATTTCTATTAATGCCCTTTCGATACTTAACAATTTGTTGCATTTCCTAAGGTGTCCATGCGTTTCTTTTTACTTTTTCGTGCAAATGAGAAATTAACTAAATGATCATGTGTGGATGGTCGATTTCATGCCATTCTATTTGTATTTAAGGAGAAAATGAAAGAAAACAATCAATTGAAATTTAAGGACGATGCAGTAAGTAAACACTCAAAACTATTCGAGGAAAATGATAAATCTAACATCCAATTCTAAAACAAAAGGTAAAGCACAAGAAAGGAACTTACAACTCATTGAGCATTTATACAACCCAAACATATATCGGGGAATGAATAGTACAAAATGGGTTCGGATTGGAATCGACCATTCATCATCTTCACATCTTCAAGATTGCCACATTCTAATTCTAATCTAATACTAAGACTAGAATGTTTATAATATGAAGAAAAGGAATGCACAACAAATGGACAAAAGCAATCATTGTGGAGAAATCAAGCCAATCTATTTAACTAATTAAACATGGCCTCAAGAAAAGGTAATGAGTGAAAGATGCTAATTAGGCAATCACACGTCTTTGTGAGAATATGTGTGTAAGGATTTATTTTACAAAGATATCATTAAAAAAAGTCATTGATAATGGAGAAGGTATTGAGTGAAAGATGCTAACTAGGCATAGAAAAACAATCAGGCTTTTCTTGAATAAATTTAGGTTGGATCATCCCTAAAGATAATCTCAAGTTGAGAGGAATTTCCTTCACAGGTCCAACTAACTTGCCACTATAAAATGATAGCACACTCAAGACCATTTTTAGAATCAGCTAACAATAATTCAAGATTGTCTTTGTTAACACCTAATTTTTAACCAATGCATCAGTAAAAGTAAAATGTCAAGATTAGGTTTTCCGATTATGACGGAACCATTTTCTCGATCAAAAAGTGTCGTTTTCATTTCTTTTTTATTGGTTCATCATTTATGTTGATTTCTTAATTATTTCCATTATACAAAAAGAAGTCAAAAAGTCAAAAGTTGACTTTTGAGTTGACTTTTTAGTCTATCATTTAACCAATAAAGTCAACCCCGAGTCAAAAATTGACTTTTTGTATAAAAAGTTACCAATTGGTCCTAATTTCACTTTGGCCATAGTAGTTTTCAAAAATTCAAATTTTTTTATCATAAAATAAATATTTTAGTGATAAGTCACTAAATGGTTAACTTTGACCAAAAAAATTGAGAAATGTAAAAACTCAAAAATCATCTCATTTTAGTTTCAATTTGACTTTGGCATTGAAAATTTTGCCAAAATCAATTAAGAACCTTATTTTTCGAATTTTTCTATTTTGGTATCAAAGTCAGCCAAAAAAAATATTTTCATTCTAGTCATATTTTAGTTTTGCTTTCTTCACAACATTTGATATAGAGGTTATCTCACATTCACTCATTTGACAAATTTTATGATTTGGCATGTCAAGATTAAAATTGTTGTTTTCAGCCCTAATTTGAGGTCCCGATCAATTCTTCATGGTTTAAGGGGTAACATCCTAAATCTACTCATTTTCTTAAACTGAATTCAAATCCGAGGTTAATTTTGGTAAATTCACTTGGGAACTTTCCAATTTGATAGATTTAGCTTTCTTGAACTTTGGAAAGTCAAACTAATGAACTTCCATTGATATAATTCGAGTTGACCCATTCTAGATCAAGATTTAATTTGATAGATTAAGGTTCAATTGCATCATAGACTCTCAATTTATTTTTGACATAAAGTTCGTACCATCATTGTCATGTCAATTTGAATGCATTAAGCCATCATGAGTATACTTAATTGGATCAATTGATATTTTGTTGTATCAAAATTTGGTTTTTGAGAACAGAAATTGCATGAATGGCATTAATTGACTAGGAATTCCAAATTCATACACCCATTGAATTTAAACATGATTATCAATATTCTTGAGGTGATTAAGCCAATAAAAATCAATAGATATATTTTTACAAGATTTGATTGGTTTAATCAACGAATTTGGACCATTTCTTCTCAAATTAGCCTATTTCTCTCCCAATTGAGCAAGAATTCTTTAAAATTAGGTCCCTCAAGGACTAAATTGCATAAAATTTAGTCAAGAACCGATCAACCAAACCCATCAAAACCAGTTTGAACCGGTATGACCAGCTCAATCGGCCTCCGGCAGGAAAACGGCTGATTTGGCCATTTTCCGATGAGCCTTTGGCGGCCAACAACCACCTTGAGGTAGCTGGCCTCATGGCCACCCCTCCCATATCTTTAGTTTGCTAAAATTACAAAATTACCTCCTTTTGTGCAAAATTACCAAAATATTCTTGGTTCAATTTTTAATTCAAAAAGAGACGCAATCTTGGCCGTTCATCAAGAGATCAATATAAGCCATTGGATGAGCTACATCATTAATCCATGTGATTTAAAAATTGGCCAATAACAAGTTAGCTTAAGCACTAAGTCTCCTTGATCTTATCTAAAGGATAATTTTAAAGCAATTGAAAGTAGATGTGAAACAAGGATAAGTAAAAATAGCCGAAACTAAGTATATTGAGGCTTGTTGTGCGAATGTGTGATCCCTTACAATGATGTTTTCTTGGCTATAAATATGTGATCCACAATCGCATTGTCTTACCCGCGAAGCCGTCGGTAGCAAATGCTTGAATAACTGCCTTTATTCTTATCTGTTTGTTCTCGAGTGATAATCGATGCCGATTCATCAGTACCTTCCATAGCAACCTCCCTTGAACCTTTATGGGCTCCCTTTTCAAATCTCAAATGTATTGGACCTTACTTTTTACCCATGGCCCATTGAACCATTTTCAGTGTTAACAAGGCCAGAGCAGCGAGCTGTCGTCGCTACTAAGGGTGATGCGGCAAAGAAGGTGCAGCAACAGCAACTCAGGCAGCTCAGGTGAGGACTCCCTTTCACGTGTATTTATAATGCAAACCTAGGTTAACTTTAATATCTTGGAATTTTTTTTTTTTGAGCAATTAATATCTTGGCCTTAACTTAAGCCTTTTCTAATGTGATGGGCTCTAATAACCTAAGGATTGCCCTTGATTAAACTCTCAGTGGGATAAATTAAGTTCAAATTGGGCCAATTAAAGCCCTTCAAGCCTATGAATTTCGGCCACTACCTCCCCTGAGCTTAGCCGAATTTTCCCTCCTTTCGTGGGCTCAATTTATCAAATTTAAAGCTCGAAACTGTCCACCACCAATCTAATTTTAATGCAATTAATTGAAATATATAAATTAAATAATAAATGCTCCTAAACTATATGCTATGCAAGTTAATTCTGATATTTTTGTTCAGGAGTTAAAAATTAATCCTTAATTTTCTATGCAATAAATGAATGATTGAGCTACCAAAATTTAAGTGTCAACAATATGCATTCTACAAGTTTTAAATATTGCAAGCAATTTTAATTGTTTTTGCACAAATCTTTTCAAATTAATTATTATATCTATACAAAAAGTTTTGTCATCATCAAATGAGGGAGATTGTTGAAAAGACCTCCTAAAATATTTGAAGGTGACAAAACAATCCATGATAATGTAAGAGTTTGATGCATACAAACGTTGTTCAAATATTAGGTGATATCCACTTCTAAAGGAATTATATGTACAGAGGAAAAAGATTCCTGAAGACTAGATGAACCTAAGTATGAACAAGTCTAGAAGAATGTGAACAGACTTGAAGGTACCATGGTGAACAGGACCACAGGATCTTCAATAATCAAAATTACCTATTGAGATGCGGTTGGATATCACCAGGAAAACCTAAACTTATTGACTGGAGCCTGTTAATCGTCAACACTCGGTGACGCAAGTGGATCTGAAAGGTCTTCTGGCCAGACGCCTCACTATGCAAGTCGCTAAATGCATTTTGTAGGTTCTTAAGTTTGATGTGGTTGGCAATTGAATATTTGGATTGGTCGAGGATTCTTCTGATACAGTCAGTGCCGTAGAAACCATTACTTTAAGAAACTTGTGCACTTCATGCTTTTGAATTTGAGCAGGTCGAACGGTGACATCGGCAATGTTATTTTTGCAGAATCATTGTAAACTTACGTATTTGTGTATGCAGCGGCAGGCTTGCGTGACAGGAGCACAGATAATAAAGCTGCCATGGTAAGTGATCTAGAGAAGAAAGTTTGGCCGGCGATCGAGCAAGGCAAGGTGAAGCCCATGGTTCACAAGTATCTTCCTCTAGCCGAAGCAGCAGAGGGCCACCAGCTCATGGAAAGAGGCAAGGATGTCGGGAAGATTCTACTTGTCGCATGATGTTGTGGGCTTGTATTGTCTTGTCTAGTTAAGTTGCGTGAGAGGGTCGCTCTTTATGTGAATGAGCACAATGCATAGTACCTTTTACAAATCAAATGGCAGAGACAACTGAAATAGACTGAAAGCCTTGTTCTTGCTTTTACTTACGAGATAAATGCCCTTTGGACGGCAAATAGAAGAAAGCCTAGAAACAAGGCAAGCCAAGAAGTTAATCTATATGAACTGTACCTTTAGTTGCATAGAGCTTCAACGGCCAAACTCTTAATGACCGATGGGCACGGGTCGCCGAGTGTATCTGCCGTTACAGGTATTGAGCATGCCTCCCGACCGATACAAGCCTGTCGACAAAAATCAACTATCAAGTCCTGTACATGCATCTGTACATGCCGTGCTTACGACCTTCGATTTCAATTATGACAATTCGCTTGTTCTGATAGAAGAGAAGCAATGAGAAAAGCAGGCATACCTTCTCTATAAGTGAAGCTACTTCAGAGTGACAAGCTCCTGGTGCAAATGCACCACAGCTTCCTTGAGGATTCCCGAAGCTAGCAAAGTGGATTGAAGTAATGCGCCACCCAGCTTCACAAGAGAGTTGAACTCGAGGGCCATCCGGCATGAGCTCTGTATTCGGTTTCCAAGAATCGACTGGAGCAGGATCTGTTTGGGATATCACTGCGCATATTTCTTGGCCGGTGCGTGTTACCACGGAAACTTTTGAAGGATCTCCTCCAATCTCTTCGTGAAGAACTAAGAGATTCTCTCCTGGATTTATCCAAGAGCGTGGGACATGGTACCTTGGTGTCACACGACAAAATTGACCGTTGGAGTGAGCGAGAGAGAGAAACCATCAGAGCATCAGACCAACATATGCAGATGAAACAAATGGTAATATGGGAAAGATCTCACAGTGTTTGGGCAGGCTTGCCACAATCCTTTTGACATTTGGATGCGTCATAACTCCCTCTGTAGTCACAGTTGTCAGTGCAGCCACTTGACGGCGAGAGATAGGCAGGCCAGTACCGCCCTACGCTCTGCCCATTCACCCAAGCTTGTCCCTTCCCCATGCTAGCAAGGTTCAACGCTAACGGGCCAGTTCCTTCAGGAGCCAAAAACATCACCTGAAGACAAACGGCAAGAGCTGAACAAAACTAGCTCCAATCTTTATTGAAGCAGTTCACAATGTGTGAATCATTATGTGAATTGGAAAACAAAGAGCTAATATGAATTGTACAGACCTTATACCAGATTAAGCTCTCGTTAACCGGCACAAGCTTGCTCTTTGTCCATAGTGAACTATTTGCCATGCTTACTCTATCTAGTCCAAGATATTCGCCTTCAAGCCCCACCTGAAAACAGACAAAAAATCTGGTTAGTCAACTTCTATGATGAAGAGCATGATATGCTGCTGAAAATAAATGAGAATATATCCAACTTTGGAAGGGAAATCTTATTAACATGCTCAGCATGCAAAACTATTGGTTTTAGGAGGAGAAATATCTCACCTGATAGGTCCATTCTCCATCAGAGAGATCGGTTTTACCATTTCCAAGTTCATCGACAATGACAGAGATAGGCCCTGCTCCTTGAATGTCGAACCAAGGCCCGTAGTTCTGGTGAACAATGTGCAAAAGATAAAGAGAAGAGACGCCTTAGAAGGAACATACAACCTTACTTATCCATTCTGAATTGATAATACAATTAAAATGCCAGCAGTTTTTGGCAAAGCTTTATCATGGACCGATTTTGGACGCACTATGATTTTAGTTGAGATGGTTCTTTTACCTGTAGACCAACCATCATACTCAGCACATCCAGTGTATTATTTCCTGGGTTAAGATTGATTTTCTGAGCCATCGAGAAATTTGCATTGTCGTGGTTACCAAATCCGAATCCTGGAACATGCCAGACGCACAATGGGAGAGTTTTACTAGACACAAGAAAGCTTCATGCCTCAGTCAACGTGATTAAGGAGCTAGACAGACAGATGGCAAGGTTAATTAGAAGCATGCATCAGAAGAAAAAGTCCAAAGCTAAAAGGCGATGCACATTGCATCAAGATCATAGTGTAAAATCAAGACTGCAAGTAGTTTTCATGGAGAAAAACTACAAGGCAAGAGGAGTTCTCTGATGTTTAGTTAATCTCCCAGGCATTTTCACTTACCCAACAAGAATTTCAAGCATCAATGAATAGGTGTGGCATGTAATGCCGATTCTTAGCAAATTCCACATATATCAACCTCTGAAATAGATGGTGGCTCCTCAAGCTACAAGATTGAGTAAAGACACCGACTTTTTGCTGAACATCACTGCCTTTGGTTTAAGTATACACTTTGAACGCAGAGCAGCCAAATTTATATACAGCTCAGTGCCAAGTATGATTTTGAGAAAGTACTCACCGATGACTTGTTTGTTAATGAAAACAAGAGCCGCATGCCCCAAACTCACAAGAAACAAACGAACTTCATTCTCTTGAATTGATGCGTCATTCTCATCTACATAAATACTGCCACCATTGCAGAGAAGCATCAGATGGCAAATGCAGCAATAATCCAACAGTCATGACAAAATATTCACGGAATATCGGTTTAATTGGAAGAATTATGGACACGACAGAATAGGATGTAACTCTCTAGGGAGACAGCAAAAGTGCTCCTTCAAACTGGTAACATACCCCAATTTTATAATTGCCTACACTTGACTTGTATTGAATTGGAAGGTCTAGAACTAAATTGGATGGTTTGCGAAAATCAGGACATGATCCATGGATGAAGCGCCTTACCTGGTTGTGTACCACAGGAAGTCACTAGTATCTTTTGTTGTATTTATATGCTCCAATAAGCCCGGGCTAGTAAAAGAATTGTTGCCCCAGATACCAGCATGTTCTTTATACCAACTCCAGGACGATGGTGTGATAAAAGTCGCACGTGCAGTGGTTGCGCTTGCAAATGAGTTATCAGCAACAGTCCTCTGTGAAACAACCTGCAATTGTTACCAGTTGTAAACGACATGATGATGCTCAGGGAGATATGTCAGCTAAAGGATTTCAACCAGCCCAAAATGGGGAAACCAGATAAGTAAGTGGAGAAAAACAAAAGATTTAGAATCTAAACTAGTCGACTGGTCAAAGAATCATGTTTGCTTTTGTCTCCAGTTTCATAAACTTGTCTTAATCTGTATATGGCCAGTAGATTTAGAAACTATGCAGACAGAAGATAGTGTCAATCAAAACTTAAACTATTGGATTCACATTAAGTGGGAAAGAATCTGTACCTTTGCAGTGTTATAGATGACAGTTTTGCAATCTGGAAGGATGCTCACAGACCAAGCGGGAAGAAAGTGCGAGTTCCCGTTAAATTGGACCGTAGCATCTTGACTGCTGTCATAATTCGCAAGAAAAGCTGCACAGTCATTTGAAGACTTGTAGTAGACATGTGCCTGGAGAAAAGTGTTTTCTTTTTAGTTCAGGCCAAGACAGTAAAAGGCTCTTTGGAGGCAATGAAATTACTGATAGGTTAGGCTCAGGGATCACAAGGAATATGCAAAGGCAATTTCTAAAACCAGAGTCATCTAAGGATCATTGATCCTAACACAAAAGTTGCCCATAATTAAGTTAGGCCAAGCTTTCAAAATGTGCCAGAGCTTCCTGAGGAGTGCAACTGATAAATAGCAGGACCATATGCCATTTGATCTTTGGCTGCATCAACGAAACTAATATTACGTCCCTCATGCTTTGCAATCTTTTCTGTCCTGCCAAATTGAAGCCGGGCTATTGTATTCTCACCTCTAATTTAGAACCAAGTTGCACATGGGTCGGCTCAGAACTGACCAAATGATCTTCACATAGTTTTATTGCCTTGTGCAGGTCGCGGAGGTGCCCCCACTTTGGCTGCCTGATAAAACCTGCATTCAGTTTCGCTTGTAAGACACATCCACCTGATATACTTTTAAGTAAATGTCACAAAAGTTCCATGATTTGACCATGAGTCGACGACGTGTGAATGATTGATACTATGAAATGTCTAACCATATTCGTCCAAAGGAGCATCGTAATCATAACTTGTCGCAATTAAAGGCCCACCAGCGGTTCGCCCGAAGTTGCTTCCTCCAAAATACTGCCAAAGGATCAGCCCTTAGAATAGTCGCGTGAAGGTTGCATACATAAAATCGTGGGTTGAAATGCTGGATAAACGGACAAAGCTTATTGATGCAATAGCTCACCATGTAATAGTTCTGAAAAGTACCGCCGTATTCGAAAAAGCGTGCCACTGCGAAAGCAAGGTCCTCAACCGGTCGATATGGAATTGGGTAGCCGAATGCGAGAAACCTGCAAAAGGATCAAGAAAGACGAAGCAAATTTACCGAATCCAGAAATTCATCATGCTATGGGCCTCTGGTTTAATGAAGTTATGCCACAAACAATTACCATCCGACATAGTTCTCTGTCCACATTTTGGGTTTGGAAGGAGAGTTCGGAGTGAACTGGTCGCAGTAAAATCCATTGCAGGTGTTGATCTGCAGTGATTTAAAAGATTAATGAACTCTTAAAACCAACATAAATTATCATGAGAAGAAGAGCTTTGAGTTGCTCCGAACCAGAAATCTTTTGTAAGTTGTAGCTAGTAAACAACCATGTCCGAAAAATGAATGCTTACAATTGGATCCGGTGCGTCGCTTTGCGCGCACATCACCCAGGGTACGGACGTATTCATGTTAACAGCAGTTTCTGCCGCCCATTGGATATATAATGGTCCGCCTACTCCGTATGCCCATTCGACATTCGCGTATTCATTCTCTACCTGTCGCAGCATGTGAAGTACATCAAGTACACAAATTATTGGTGGAAAATGCACTTAAATACAGCAGTCGTGCGAGCGTTATTGATACTCCTTCACGAAGGGCATGGGATAAAGCAGAATGAAAGATATTCTGGTGAGCGAGCAGACAGATTTTGGAAGGAACGCGAGACCCTCGCGATTTCCTCTGTCATGTTTTACAAAATTAGTACAGAATTTTACAGGCACCTTGCATTGACCTAACTGAAGGTTAGTTAGCGAAGATTCACCAAAACAAACAGAGTCCAACGAATTCATCTGAACCTGAAGTTGCAATATGATTTTTTCAATGAGTATGTGAATACCACTCAGAGTACACTCCTTGCTCACCTGTGCAAGAATGATGGGTCCGCCTTGGGTAGCAAAGAGATTCTCCTCCTTCATCAATCCAACTATTTTGCCGAGAAAAAGCTCCATTTCGGTCTATATTTAACAATTCAACCAGAAGGGGTCAGGACTGAAAGCCAGAGATCATCCCAAGTACTAGATGTAGCAAACTCAACTACAGTCGAACCACGAATTCACCTTGAAAGGTGCATTATTAGTGCGGAATTGAATTCCTGGAATGAAGTGTAGCCACATCGGGAAGCCCCTGTCTCAAGAATTCAAGAAAACATCACAAGATCATCCGTAATGCACTACCGAGAGCAACCAAATTAGATAAAGCCATCACATGTTCCAGAAAAAGATGAGACGAGCTTAAGCTGAACAGACCCGTAATTCCACTCAGCACAAGCATAAGGGCCGATTCTCAGATGGACAAAGAGACCGGCTTCATGAACCACCTTAACAAACCGAACGAGGTCAAATCTTCCTTCAAAGTAATACTGAAAAAGGAAAATGAAGGATGTATTAAGAAGACAAACAAAAAGCAATTCGATTTATGACTATAGGGAGAGAAAAGTCTTGTAAAGGCAGAGAATTTCATTATCATCTGCCTTAACCATTCGAAATTCTGCAGCTCAAGAGTAAAACACACCGGTTTCGTGCGTAGTTCGCATAGTCGATGGATCAACAGTTAGTATTCCGTGACAATGCCGTCAACTTGTACCACAAGAAGTAACTGCGAACACAGTAATTGTGCAGCGAGCAAAATACCAAACTTCATACCTGTCCTTTCACAGGCTCATGATAGTTCCAGAAAACATAGGTCTCGATCACATCGAGCCCCCCTTCCTTTGCTTTCCTAATAAGCTCAGGCCATACCTAAAATTGCACATCACGACTCACACAATCATGCAATGCGATGAACAATACATAACATTACCAAATCAGTAATATGATCATTTAAAAAACAAGAACCGAACTGAAGACCTACCTCAGGCATGGCTCGCGGGTAATGGATTGAGCCAGACTGCAAAATCCTCCTCTTTCCATCAATGACTAGTGCTCTACCATCATAAGTCACACTAGTACAGAGTGCCCTTTGAGCACAGTGGCCCTCAAAAACTAAGAGAACGCACAATAATACCAATTCTACTAGGTTCTTCTTCTCCACCATTTTTCTTCAGTTTGTAGCACGCCGAACGCAAAATTCGTGTTGGGGAGTTCAACTGCCAAAGTTGGCCATAAGCTTCACAGCAAGAAATGTAATGTCATGAACACCAGACAAATGACAGGAAGGTGAGATTATAGTCTTCATGATAGATGGTTCTGATCCGTGTGAAGATAAACTTGTTTTCTTGCACGTGTTTTTGTATTGTTCTGGGAATAGGCAAGTGGAAGAGAATGTACAGACGGGATGCGCAAAGCTCGTCTTTTGGGGATGTTCGATTCCGTCGGCATTGCTTTCAAAGGGAAGGCCCCCGGAGGAAAGAGACAAGGGGACCATGATTAACGTGCTTTGGAAGCTCTCGAGGTCGAAACCAAAAGAATATATCAAAGTTCATTAAATTGAGTGCCGGATTTTGGCGGATATCACAACGGCAGATTAGCAGTCAGAAGCTGGTCTACAAAGGTATGCTGGACCGTCAACATTTATCACAAGGTATCTTTGACACTGTCTCGAACTCGACCCGTGTAGTGATAATGTGGTAAGTAAGCGGCAGCTATGAGGTTCTTTAATCTTTGTCCCATGCTCACGGAGGTCCAGCTGCTCCTCGTCTATAAACTCGACCGTCCCGTCTGCTGACGAGAGGATTTTTTAGAATCTTCCTGGTGGCCCCTAGACAAGATCATCCTCATCTGCTCCTCCCCACGGGGATAAAGGTGGTGTCACCAACCAAAGTGGAGAGAACAAAAGGTTTTGGTCTGTGCTTGCCAGCTTTCTTTACGTGCCGGTTAGAGAGAGAGAGAGAGAGAGAGAGAGCAGTGCAATGGCATTGGCTTATCCGTCACTCTTGAAAGATTGAAAGCCAGAAACCAGGAGGAGACCCCATTTTCGTTACCAACTAGGGCTGACCGTACAGACCAATCGATCTATCTGCCTGTGCTTCGATTTGTCTTCTTTCTGCTGTTCTCCTACTTTATGATTGGAAAATATGAACGCCACGATGGCCATACAGAAGGCAACTTGCACCATCTATATTTGATGTCTCTTTCCTAGTGTTTGCATCGACTTCTCGTTGCATTCATGACACTTGCCTTGTGCCTCCCCCTGCTCACAACCCGTTCCTGTTTACGATCCTGTACTCTCAAACGATCGATTCGCTGTGATTTGAGCGGTATCTTTCAGTCGAAGCATCTGATATCTGGTAAGGTCAATTTGCGCATTAAAAGATTAGTTTCTGAATCCATTCAAGAAATGTTGGGAGCGCGCAACAGAAATCCAATGCTTTATCTATAACATCATAATAACATAACTTTTGTCTCCAATTTGCAAATGAATGAGCATGCACTTAATCAATTCTCATTCACTTTCTTAAAATTTTGAAAGAGAATGTTCTAATATCCAGAACACCCCTTATCCAATGTAAAATCAAGATGCCACTTCCCTAAGATAATAAGAGCATCATACAAACATTGATAAATCGATTTATATCGATTAACGACAACCCTAATTTGGATTTTAAATATTTGAATATTTTAAAGTAGATTAACCAGATTTAGGATTTTGCAGGATTCTATACACCTTTTATGCTAAACAAAATCAATTGTTGGGGAGAAAATCTAATATGTGCATCACACGAGATTTGCCAACTAGTTAATTAATAAAGTATGGTCCTTCTGCATAACATCAGAAGATCCTTTCATGTGATTCTCTCATTCATCTATAAAGGTCAAGAACATGTCATCAATTTTTTTTTTCCTAATATTAAGCTTTTTGGAATTAGAAACAGAATTTTCTATATTCTTTCATTTTCTCATCTTTTTAATAGATTTATCCAAGGTGGAAAAGTTGGTCTTATATAGAGATGGCAATATGGGTTGTAGGCCCACCTTCTCAACTTATTCTCAACTTATTTTTAATGAGTCGGGTGGTACATGGGTTTCCGGAATTCTTTATTACAAGTCTGAATGGATTAAGAAATTAAAGCCCACCTAATTTTGAGGAAAAGTGGGTCTGGAATAGACTGAAACTGGGGTCCATTTGTTCTTCCTCCAAGAAAGGAAGAATAACGTGAGACGAATTTGACTGAAAACAAAATTTTCTATTTTCTATTTGTTAATAAATATTTTATTTATCTTAATTGTAGATATGTCTCAAATTGAAGTAATATGTAGGACGAAACTCCAGGATTATTTTTTTAAAAATAAAATGGTATTTTCAAGAATATAAAGCAAATGCCAATTTTATTAACTGAAAAAATTCATTAAACTTGGTTTTGCAAACTTAGCATAAAACACATGCCAATTAATTTAGTGAAGGAGTTGAGATGCGTTAATTGGACAAGTACGGATTTAATGGATCAGGTCGACTACGAGTCAATACAAATATAAATAAGTCCTTATGAATTAAAACAGATTGACGCAACCCTCGAGGAGTGAACTCAAGGGAGTTTAATAGATTGCCAAGCAGGCACAAATAACCTTTTGCAAGGTGATGCTTACGCTTTGCATGGACTTTTCCTAAGCTATATCGATCACAACTTGGTTGCTTATTAATTATTCAATTGATTTTAGCGAGAGCATTGCTCCACACCAAGCAAGATCCACCAACCTTCACCTTACTATCACATTCATGCCTCCATCCATGATTTGAACCCCGAACTCATTCACGCAAGTGTTCTTCTCCATTAGTTTGGCACTAATGAAATCTTACCTCACTTCATGACCGGAACGAACACTCCAACCCCCTCACTGACTCAGCAAACTAGTATACTAAGTAGCCCATTCTTGAAAGACAACTATTTAAGGAGAAAAATTATTGAGAGTTAGCGTGCAGGTCAGATCGGTTATTGGTTGAATTCATGTCAGGTTAAGTGTGCTCCCAAAATTCTATTGTAAAAAAATGGGTTAAATTAGTCAATCTACCGACTCAATCCACCCACTTGACATGCCTAACCTTGTTTGCGACTACCATTTAACGTCTTTTTTTTTTTTAAGATAGACAAACATAATTTCCTTCGCTATTTAAGAATGCAACTTTTCATTGTCTAGGTCAATGAATGGAATAGAGAGTAACCCAAAGAAATGACATCAAACTCAAGCCCATCTTTGTCATAAAGCCCATGAAATGTAAAAGGCCATGAATCAATGTGGCCCAATCTCATTGCAACTTACGATGGTGGTTCAGATTCCGCGCATGGGAATACAACGGTTGGTCTTTGTCACAACCAGAAAGATCCTTTCGACCTACGATTTCGCCATTTGGCAACAACCTAGGATCTGGCCGGTGCTCATCTAACGGCTTGTCTTACACTCTTTCCCAATTTTGACTTTTGGAAAAACTGCTTCAACTGTCACCTAATCACCTCCGCCCGTCGGTCTGGTCGATTCAAGTCATTGTTTGAGAGAGTGTCCATGAGTAAATGACTAATATATGTCCATGATTAGAGAGGGGTGAAGATCTCTGTTCTTCCATAATGAATCCTTTGGCTAGATAGTAATCGACTTGTGTATTTCGGTAGTTATATCGCACGAGAGGCCAAAGGATTATCGTACGCAAATAGAGCACTCAAAAGCTCCCAGTATGCCGCTCTTATTGTTGGTGTAAAAGAAAAGAATGGAAACCCTTTCTGAAATTCTTGATGCAAGAAGAGCATATCTGAGCAATTCACGTAAGACGAGATAAGAAGAGGGTGATGATTCTCCAAATAAAAAAAAACATGGCTAATCGCGTGTCAGAGTTCTATGAGTTCCTCTTGTGAATGTATATTTTGGTGGTCAATATTATCCGTTAGATTCAAGATGAGAACGACATTTACACCTTCGAAAGGATAAATACATGATGGACTTAGCGATACCACATCAAAATATCACATCATTAAAAGAGAAATCGAAATCACCGCCTTATTTTTGCACCCTCTGGATGGCAAATCCTTGCCCGGCAAGGCATCTACCCTTTTCACCTTAACGATATAGAGAAAATAGAGTCAATAAGCAGGTAAGAACAGTCTAAATTAAACCGTCACTCTCGAACCGGGGTCAGGTTTCGACTGGTTCCGAAGGTCAAGAACGGCAAATCGAATCCTCACGCGTTTCTGGGATCAGGGACCACCGCCCACGATCGAAGGGTTAAAGGGGGTTTAACTTTCTCTGCAATTTTCCCTGGAAAATTAGACGATATGAAGAGAGGTCGAGCAAGAGGACAAGGAAAGGCGGTCGTGTCGGCATGTGAACCGTTACGGTTCGGGTCGGAGTTTTTACGGGTCAAGGGCATTTGGGGGGCGACGGGTTAAGTTTGGAAAGTCTTACGTTTATCAAGTATTTTCTTTAATTCAAGTGGGGCCCGTTTAACCTTATCCAGTAAAGTTTTTCGGTGGCAAAATTTATGGTGTTTTGCCACCTTAAGGATTAAGATTTAATGTGGAGCAGGAATTCTCTGTCATGCTACAGTGGTTTTTTTTTTTTTTATCTCACCTAAGTTTTTGTTTTCTTGAGCAAGTTCATGACAAGTTCATCTCATCTAAATTGAGAGAGAGCCAACAAACTTAGATTCACAAAGTTAAACAAGTTCGAGGGTTTGATTGCACTAGTCAAGCATTTCTAGGCCATATTGAAAAAATAGCATCAATTCAGAAATCGAATTTATATCAATTTCCTAACCAAATTGAAAAAAAAATAAATAAATAAATAAACCCTTGAGTCATGGACAAAAGATCTCTCGTTTGGAGGTTATTAAATGCTTGGACATCCTCGTAAATTGCAATTCACAACCAACAACCGACAAATTGAGTTACTTCCAAATTGAGTGACTTGTAAAGAAATGGCATTGATTAATTGATGTACTATTTGACTCAAAAGGATGAGCTTATGAGTGGAAGAATATCACTTGTATAGAAAGACTATTACAAGCCAAATTAAAATAATACGTCAAGTTTGAGCATGTTACAAGTTGAGTTAAAAGCAACACGTGAATTTGAGCATGTTGCAAGTCAAATTAGAAGCAACGCAAGGCATTTGAAGAACGGGCGAAATAAGCCACATAAAACCCGGCTCTATCGTGTTAAAAAGTTAAATCAAAAGCTTGAACATTCAAGTGGAGTAATATTACATGTATATAAAGAAAGTAAGCAATGTTAGATGATTTGACAAATATAGCACAAAATTAATTACAATTGACACGTGATCTCATATATTAGCTACGCCAGATCATTACATGAGCACTCAACTCAGATGAAGTGAATGCAATTCACATGACTTCTTTGTACTTTTGTTTTTTTTTTTTTTTTTTTTTTTGTTAATAAGATCACCTCATGACTTGGAAAAAATTACCCAACCCGTTTTAAATCTATCATACAATAGTGAATTCACTATTAAACTTTTTAATTCTACCAATTCATTCATAAATCTTTGCACGAAATTAATGTGGTCCTTTCAATCAATTGATCATAGCCATTTGGCTCACCCTGTGGCATTCATAGAGATAAAGTCAAGTATCGCATGACCAGTATAAGAGCAAGTATTCTCTCAATTTCGATTGTAGCCATATATAACATATAGATAACTGATCGGATTAAATAATAACCGTTGTGGATAATTATACCCTTTTATCATAAATTATTCAAATTTGGGGAGGAGACGTCAATTCAAGCCGTCGAATTAGCAGCTTCCAGATCGATCGTGTTTCGCCACACCCCACGAACACGGCCTTCCGAATGTCTCCACTACTTTCGGATAGTGCTCTCTCTCTCTCTCTCTCTCTTTGCTTGTGTCGATAAAGGGTTGTTCTTGGTCGGTCCATTTAAAACCAGGATAATGTTTCGTTAATTAGCCGATGTTTTTTTTCCATTGGAAAGCGTTTCGAAAAAATAGAGCTTTTTCATCTTTGAAGTGTGGACTCCGCAGATCTGGAAGCTGTATTGCATCACCATCGAAACGCGGCTAATTCATGTGCAGTCAAAACTAAAGTTAGGCGTCTACATATTTTTTATTAATGACCACTGCATTTGCTCTGTAAGAAATACTTTTTTGATATTATTTATTACAATCTGAAAAGAGTTTTCTTTTTAGATGACTTAACGTACTAGTTTTCTACATACCTGTTGGGACTGATTGATGGTCATGATTTGATATTGTCGAGAACTTTCCAATTGCAGGAAGAACTTGGTACTCAAGAATCAAGAAGTCATTTGTTTAAAGTAACTTAAAGATGCCGACTTAGGTGAGGATGCTGATGATGAAATTTTTAATCCCGATAAACCTATATGCTTTTGAAATGGCAAGTACCGTGAATAACAGCTCAATCAAATGACCATCAAAAAGGCTTACTTTATTTTGTAAAGAACTGAGAAAGTCTTAACCCGTAAAGCAATCATTTTCTTTCTTTTTTGGCTCTTCGAAGCTTCTCTCTCTCTCTCTCTCTCTCTCTCTCTCTCTTGGCGGTCTTGAATGGAGCTACAGCAATTAATTTCTTTTATTTTTTCCTTGAATTGCCTCTTCTATTTTTACCACCGCCTGGGTGGCCTAGTTGGATAAGAGCTCCCATGAAGTCTACCCAGGACCTATGTAGCATCGACACGGACACGTGACACGTGACATGACACGACACGACATGTCGACACGTCATTTCTTAAAAATAAAGAATTTCGACACGTTCCGACACGTTATATATTAGATATATTTTTATATATAATACATAAATAAATAATAATAATAATAATAGCCTAGAATTAATTTACATAAAAAATATTAAATAATATCATTCATTATTTTAATTTGTTACAATAATACACAAAACTTAGAGGAAAAAACATTGTTTAAAGAAAAATGCTGAAATGATATTTTTAAATTTATTTATTTATCATATATAGCATTTTTTATTACTTCTTTCAGAGTAAAAGACTTTTTAAAAAAATAAAACTGAAAAAAAAAAAATTGACCCCGTGTGTGTATATTTATAGCAATTTTATTACTTCTTTTATTACTTCTTTTGTGTATATTTATATTTTGACCCCTCAAGTATTATAAATTTTTAAAATTGACCCCGTGCGTGTCGGAATTCTGGACTCGCGTGTCGGAGCGTGTCGGAAAGAGTTGACCACGTGTCGAATTTTTCGACACTTGTTGACCATGTGTCGGAGCATGTCGGGACGTGTCGGAGCGTGTCGGGACGTGTCGGAGCGTGTCGAACACGTGTCAGAGTGTCAGACACGACACGAAGGCTTCCGGAGAGTGTCCGTGCTACATAGCCCAGGACGGGAGGGTTTAAATTCAGCAGGACGCATGGGATCTTAAATGCGACGTCAGGATGATGGGTCATCTACTAGCATCGCCCCAAGGTTTACCCGCCGGCTGCCGGCTGTACGGGGTTCCCTGGGTATCAAAAAAAAAAAACTCCACGCCACTCTTCTATGGCTCTTCCCTTCAATTGGTTGGACAATTTACACTCTAAATTATCATAAGTAAATTCTACACCATAGACCTTGTGTAGAATGCTATTTGATACTTCCAACAACAACAATGTATCTCTAAACATTCTATCTAACAAAACTTCAAGATCTTGATGTATGACTTTCTCCTAAACTTAAAATTGGCATGTTATAATGGAACATTTTTATCGATTGTATCCTACGCATCATAAAAGATAAACTTAAAAAAGGGTAACATAAGAAGTGATAAAGGCTTAAATTTTCCTCTCCCGTCATTCATCCTTCATATCAATCATTTTTGTCCTTAGATCCCATCATAATCTTGTAACCTTGTGAAGTAATTGCTTCCATTTCTTGTATTCTTCCTTAAAATTATCACACTTACTCTTCATTTGAATTATATCTCACCTTTTGCCCCTTAACTCTTCAAACTTGTTAATTATCAATATCTATCCATCCCTTTCATGCTCCTCAAACTCCATGGTCATTCGAGTTATCTTTCAATTGGAGCATCCGGTGTCTAGTAATGTCATTTTGCACAAAACAATTTAGTCTTCTGATCAGTTTCTTAAACTCATCCACCACTTGTTCCACATTTGTAATGCACCACAAAGAAATAGGGACATGTACCAAAAAAATCATAAACCTATTACATTTGTGCCAAATTCAGTCCTAACCCTTTTTATATTTGTACCAATTAGTCATAAACATTTTTACAATGATACCAATTTAGTCCATTCAGCCAATTTAAGTTGAAAATTGCTATTGTGGATGCTAGCACTAATGTGGACATTTTAAAATATTTTTTGGTACTTTTCCCCAAAGAAATAAGTTGTCTTCACTATCGGTGGAGGCCAAGGTTCGGCTCCACCTGATAAGCGCGTGTAGTGACTTAAGCGTGATCCTCAACGAAGAGGTAAAGGGTTCAAAACCTAAATAAATAAATAAGTGTATTAATTGTGACTCGGTGGCTCCACCGGTGGGTCCTCCCCTCAACGAAGTGAAGAATTCAAAACTAAGGGGAGGCGCTAGGTGTATTAGGTGTGACTCAAGGGTGGTGGGTCCTCCTGCAAGCCTATCCAACACCAAAAAAAAAAAAAAAAAAAAAAAGTTGTCTTCAATTTGTGGGTGAATTGACATGCATTGCTCATGTTATCATTCATTTATTTAAAATTTTGAAAGAAAATCTTCTAATAAATACCTTATATACTAAAAACCAATTGTTGGTTTTTTGTTGCAAATAATGAGAAGAAGATCTAATATGTGCATCCCGTGAGGTCCGCTAGCTAGTTAATTACTAAACCCTTGTCCTTCTCATAACATAACAAAATCAGAAGAGCGGTTCATGTAACTCTCTCATTCATCTGTAAAGATCAAGAACATGTTATCAATTTTTTCCCAACTCTAAATTTTTCGGATTAGAAAATCGGTAGCAAATTTACCTTGCCTTTTGACAAATTTATCTAATGTGGAAACGTTTAATTGTGTATGCTACTCCCGTTGACTTTATTCAAGATAGACAAACATAATCTCATTCCCTTCTTAGGAATGTGACTTTTCATCATCTAGATCATGAATGGAATTGAGAATAAATTAAAGAAATGACACCAAAATCAAATCAAGCTTTGTCTTGAAGCCCATGAAATATAAAGGGCCCCGAATCAATGGGACAGCTAATGGGCAATTTCCGTCGATAGGAACATACGGTTGTTCTCTGTGACAACCAGAAAAATCCTTTTGCCCTAGGACTTTGCTATTCGGCAACAACCTAGGATCTGGCGGGCTCATATAACGGATTGTTCCACTCTCTTTCCCTATGTTGACTTGTGGAAAAACTGCTTCAACCGTCACCTAATCAACTCTACCGGTCGGTGTCTCATCGATGCAAGTCATCATCCCATGTGAATGAGAGTGTTTTGTCAAGGTAATGACTAATATATCCACGATTAAGATTTGTTGAGACGTGAAAAAAGGCACCAAGAGAATTGAAGATCACCATCCTTCCATGATTAAACCCTAGCTAGAGAGCAATCAACTCGTGTGTTTCAGCAGTTGTATTGCACGAGAGAACGGACTATCATATGCATATAGAATGCTCAAAACCTTCCAATACACCATACCCATTGTCGACCAAAAAAAGGAAAAAACCATGTTTAACATTTTGATGATAGAGGAGCATATCCATACAGCTCACGTAAGATGATACAAGGGAGAGGGGGAGACGATTCATCAAATGAAATGACGGAATTCACTAACATTAAATAACGTACATGACAACAAAAAATTTACCACGGCTAAAATGATTACTAATTGTGGATCAAATTTCAGTTCATGAGTTTGCACTTGCATTGTTGATTAAGAATTGATCCTCCAATTTCAAATCCTTCCACGGGAAGAAATCTGCCCTTTTCACCTTAAAGCTGAACATCACAAAAGAGACACAATTAAAATAATTACAGAGACAGAAAAGGAGGGTGAATAAGCAGGTAAAAAACAAGTTTACATTAGACCGGTGCTCTCGAACCCGGGTCGGTTTCGACTGGTTCCAAAGGTCAAGAAAGATCGAACCTTGGTTAAAAAAAGCAAACCTAATCCTCACGCATTTCTGGAATCCAGAGACCACCGCCCACGTTTGAAGTGTAAAAGGGGGCTTCACTTTCTCTGCACTTTCCTGGAAAATATGACGACAGTGAGAGTGCTGATACGAGGAGAGGCCTTCGAACAAGAGGACAAGGAAAGGTGGTGGTGTCGGCATATGAACCGTTACGGTTCGGGTTCGGATTTTACGGGCGCGACGAGACCGGGAGTTGTTTTCGGAAGTTTGAAAAGTCCTACGTTTCCTGTCTTTTCTTTAATTCAAGTGGGGCCCGTTTAACCTTATCCTGTAAATTTCCTTGGCGGCAACGCCGCCTTGGGGAGTAAGATTTCGTGCGGTGCGGCAATTCTCGTTCTTGCTCCAGTTTTCCTTGACGAACTTAGATTCGGAAAAAGTTTCACAAGTTCGAGAGTTTGATCACACAAGACAGCAAATTCAAGACCGTATAGAGAAAAACGACACGAGTTCAAAGATCGAAATTCATACCTTCTTACAAAATAAATTAAAAGAGAAAAGAGTTATGTTTTTTAACTGTAGACAAAAGATCTCTAATCCTAAACTCAAAATGTCAAAAGGTCTTCTTAAATTGCAATTCACAACCAATGACCGACAAATCTAAGTCATTTTTTAATTAAGTGACTCAAAAAAAATAAAAAGAAACAACACAATTATGTGATGTGATGTGCTTTCGTATTAATAAATTAGGTATACTAAATTCATACGATGTCAATACACGAGCATAGCGTATAATTTGCATTTGAACAACATATCATCTCTCTCTCATCCACCACCTGCAAAACATAGGAGCGTGCAGTGTGTACGAGTACGAAGCATCTGTAGACCGACTTCAAAGATGAAAAACCTCCATTTTCTCGAAAGCATTTCAATCGGAGGGATATATCAGCTAAAAAGGTTGTCCAGGTTTTAAATGGACCGACCAACGACCACCCCTTTTCAACACGAGCAATGAGAGAGAGAGAGACAGAGAGCGAGAGCACTATCCACAAGTGATGGAGACTTTGGGGAAGGCCATTTTCGTGGGGTGTGGGGAAAACAATCATTATAGAAGCTGCAAATTCGCGGCTTGAATTGACCCCCCAATTTTAAAAATATATGATAAAGGGTATGATTATCCACCATCGTTTTTAACCAATCTGCCGTTTTTTTATCTCTTATACATATTTAACGTGACATTTCACTTGACATTTGTGAATACTACGAGGTGATATGAATGGTCCCCATCCGATCAATCGGCATTGGTTTAGTCAGTCATCCTCAAATATCCATTGCTCATCGATATAAATACAAATATAAAAATGGATTCAATTGACACGTGTACGGATGTATTTTTAGATGTATTCAATCAATCAAGAATTGATACCTTCATAATCTATTTTAATGTAGAAGAGATGGGATGTGAAGTTGATTAACGTGGAGTCATTTCAGAAAGTAAGCGTCTGCAAATTATTACCTTTTTTCAAATGTGAAGTTGGTGTTCTGTAGGTTTGGCAATTGGCATACGAGGGAGATATACACCTGTGTGCATGATGATACCTTCGATTCTAGTCAACGATGTTGATTTGTACTTGTTTCGAGCCAGTGGGGTCGATCACACTTGTCGTGCGTTTCTGCCAAGAAAGACAATGTGCGAATATCATGGGCGATGGAATGATTTCTCATGATTTCTAATGTGAGTTTCGAGGAAGCTCCCAATTTCAATTTTTGAGATTGATACGTTTTATATCTTAGATAGAGAATTCTTGCTCCATGCCATATTCGATTATCAACCCTATTTAGGAATGATTTCTATGTTGACATCCGCATGCACGGTTGCCTAGCAACCCTCATCATTTATAATGACTTGACTTGATTATCCAACCACATGGGTTTGATTAAGGGTCATGCTGACCTTATTTGAGTGAGTGACAATGTTATTTCAAACACCGAGTTCATTTTAAGAGATAGGGCAACCATATCCCGAAAAAGTTACAGGAAATGGTAAGTGAATAAATCTATTATTGAAAATCCAATTCATGATATATCTTTCTTAAAACTAGCACCAATAAAAATAGACCTTTTTCATTACTCGAATTTTTCTCTACTTTTTCTGCCTTAAATCTATGCTTAATTCTGAATTTCCTCACCTAATAAAACCTTACACTCATGTGTCTCAATCCCATTGGTCTTCTCGTTAATAATCATACAAATCTTCCACCACATCTTCCATTAACTAACTATTAAGTGTCTTCAATAAATAGTAACTTGGCAAAAAGAAATAATTTAAGAGTAGTGGATGAGGGAACACCCCCCCCCACCAAACCAATTAAATCAAGACCTTTGGCCTATACGAATCACTTTGATTCAGAGTCATTTCGCAAGAAATTGGTAAATTTTGAACAGATGATCTCCAACTCCTGAGCTGAAAATCTCTCAACACTTCCAAATTGCTGCAAGAACATGGGGGGTTAAGGCCTTTGTCATAATCTATACATGCTTGACCCTGTGCACACTTGGCAACGGTAAGGCCATGATTAAGGAACGATCGCGGGCCATGATTAACGCACTTGGTCACTATCCGCATAAACTAAGCTCCCAATTCATTCGAATTAATTTAAGCATGCCGTCTTTTGTGGGGTTGTATGATGTTATTCTTTAATCCCTATAAACAAAATTGCTTCTAAAATGGTAGGCTCCGCCGCGAACAACGGCTCAATCAAATGAACCGTTGGGAAAGCCTCCCTGCTTTGCAAATAATCAAAATTCCTTAACACATAAAGCAATCCCCTTTTTAAGAACCTTTTTATTTTTCAGAAGTCTTAACACGTAAAGCAATTATTTTTCCTTCTTCTAGCTTTTTGGAGGCTCTCCTTTTCTTTTTCTTTTTTTAAACTTTTTTTGGCTTTGCGATTTTTTTATTGGATTGCCTCGAATTCGATGGAGCTTGGTTTTTCAAATGGACAAGATTTATTCAGTGAAGTTATGTGCACTCTCCGCACATGTCCGAGCCCCAAATCGACTTGATTGTACCTGCGATATAACATCTTTAACCTCTAAATATGCAAAAATATTGAAATTAGATTCTGCTACTCCACTAGCATAGCATGCCGCACGAGCATCATGAAGCTCTAAAATCTTAAGTGAGAATGGATGATAGTAAGATTAGAATTATACATAGAAGTGACCTCAAATAGATATAGCAAATGTAAATAATAAATGAAGAGCATTTAAAATATATTATCGGGTCAATTTTTTCCTTTTTACTATTACATTTAAAGGGATTGGAATTTTTGAGATCATTCGATGAATTTGGCATATTGCCATCAATGATAAATATCGTCAAGACCGATAAGTTGCTCCCCCCGAAACACAACCCGATAATTATATTTTATCACTTTAAGTTAATCAACTCGACCCTGGGTCAGCCACCTACCTCTCTGTCTTTTTCTTCTTCTTCTTCTAAATTTTAACGGCGTTGGGCATTCAGACTTTTCAATTTGATAAAAGTTCCTAAAGATATCACCTCCTTATCCCATGCATGGAGCGAGTACGACTTCAAAGCAATCGAAATCGAGACGTGGAACTTGTCGGCGGTTCTACGTTTCGGGATCAATCGATCGGTCGACGGTCAACATCTCAATTGAATTTTCTAGTCCCCCTCGCTACGACTTGTCAAACAGAAAGCCTGTCAACTGATCTCCTCAGCTGGTAACTCAACCGATTACCTCTTCAATTTATTTAATTCCTAAGCATTTCATTTTAAAAGGAAAAAGAAGGTGCCGTGGGGCCCTCAGGCGAGGCACTCCCACGCCTACCGTCGGATCCGATCGAACGGCTCCAGATCGCCCCAAAACCCGCGTCTCCCCTACACCCTTCGTCTTCGTCTATTTATAGCTATGCAGAACTCCAGTCGATGCCATCATCATCATCATCATCATCACCGAAACTTCACTACGCAAAGCTTGCACTCTCAGACTTCACTGCTAAACGATCATTGTCGAGATGGTGTCGTCGAGCACTCTGATAGCGTCCCTGAAAGCCCTACTCGTGTCGGCCGGCGCAGTGTCCATCACCGCCGCCCTCAGAGCCTCTGTTCCATCGAACTCCGACCGTCTGGCAGCGCTCCTCTCGTGGTTCAGGCCTCCGTACCTCTTCGTCATCGTCAACGGCATCATCGTCGCCATCGCCGCCACCTCCAGGTGCTTCCACCACCCGCGACCGGAGGCCGCCGCCGCCCCACGGAGGATCGCAGTCGTGGAGGAGATTCAGGTCGTCGAGGCACCGGCGCCGGCGGTGGTGGAGGTGGAGGCGTTCGATGAGTTCAAGGATTTCGAGGAGAAGAGAGTGGTGGTGGTGGAAGGGAATGGATATAACGGTGACTGCGAAGGGGAGAGGAAGGTGGCGTTCGGGAGGTCCGCATCGGCGCCGCGGAAGCGGGCGGACTCGTCGGAGAAAGCTCTGGTTTCGCCGAGGCTCGTCCGCCGGAATGCCGCCAACGGCGACCGCCTTCAAGGTAAGAAGGGCAAAGCGAGGTGATATCGATTTCGAGATTTTGCATGATATGCGAGGATGACGGGACTGGGGTCTTTTGATATTTCGGTCAACGGATTTATGCATTGAAGTCAATATAAATAATCGCATAATATCGCTTTTTTGGTCGAATTTATATTGATGTAATTGACTTTATGCTGTTTCTAGGGGGCAAAACTTTGAGAAAACCATTGAGGAGATCTAACGAGAGCATGGAGAATGTATGGAAAGCGATAGTTGAGGCAGGTGGGGTGAAGTCTACTGCAACTTGGCCAGCGAAAGCGGACGACACTGACTGTCGGATCAGCTTTCTGGGGTCGCCGCCGCCGCCGCCGTCTTCGATGCAGAAATCGGCGACGTTTAGGGATCGCACCAACCAGCTGAGGAAGGAGCCGAGCCCGGACGAGGTCAATCGTCGAGCTGAGGCTTTCATCAACAAGTTCAACGAAGAAATGAGGCTACAGAGAGAAGAGTCGTTAAATCAATTCAAGGAGATGATCAGCCGTGGAACGTAGGGCCGGAGAATTCGCCAAAGGAGTGAGCAAAGTGAAAGGTTTGACAAGAAAGATGAATTTCTTTTTCTTTTTTTGTGTGTGAAAACATAGTGGGAGGAAATGATGATTTTTTTTTTCATTTTCCCTGGGACCTAAGTTTGTGAAAATTATTTCTAAGAGTCGTACTATAGTTAGGTCCAAAAACAGCTGTAATTTTTTGTTTGTTCTTTGATGCCATATATTTTTTTAAGGGCCTTTTGTGGGTTGATGCAAGTTCTTGTACAGGAAAGATAGAAATACCAGATATGTTGATTCAATGTTGAAATGGAAAAGGATTATCTTTACTTTCTTTATTTTCTCTATTTTCTTTATATTTCAACGGTGCAAATTCTTTATTATTTTCTTTTTGAATTATCAATTGTCAGTTCACATCGCCTCCCTTCTTTTGTAGTGATGGGCCCATGATTGACAGAGAAATGGGCTCCGCCCATTGGGCCTCATCCGTTTCGACCCGAATCCGGTTGGATTATAGTGTCTAACAATTAGTTAAGCACAAAAGAGACAAACGACGAGCTTTAGTTGCAGATTCAGGAATCGAATTTATACCATTTTCCTGACCGAATTAAGAAAAAAAATAAAAATAAAAGAACTAAACCCTTCAGCCATGGACAAAAGATCTCTCGTGTGGAGGTTATTATATGCTCAAACATCCTCGTAAATTGCAATTCACAGCTCACAACCAACAGCCAACAAATTGAGCCATTTCCAAATCGGATGACTTGTAATGAAATGATATGATTATCTGACATATTGTTCGACCCAAAAGGATGAGGTTATAAGTGAAAGGATACCATATATATATATAGAAATACTACATGAAATTTGAGCATATTCCAAGTTAGGTTAGTACAACACCTAGAATTTGATCATATTTCAACCTGGATTAGAAGCAGCATGTGGCATTTGAAGACCATAAGGTCACATGAGCGAAATAAACTGTGTATAACTTGGCTCTTATACCATATTAAAAAGTTCAAACCAAAAGTTTAAATTTATAAGTGGAGTGATATTACATGTATATAAAGAAAACAAGCAATGTTAGATATTTTGATAAATATCACACAAATTATTAAAATTATAAGCAAATTAATGATGGCTACGCCAGATCATGACATGACTTTTTGTACTTTTATTTATTATTTTTGGTTAATAAGCTCAACTCATGATTTGGGAAAAATTACCAAATCGATTTTAAATTTTTTTGTACATAAGCTAATTCAATATTAAAAATTTTAATTCTACCAATTTAGTAATAAATCTTTACACTAAATTAGTGTAGTCATTTCAGCCAATTGATCATACGACAGCCATTTGGCTCGTCCCATGGTGTTCATAGAGATAAAGTCAAGTATCGCATAACGAGCACAAAAGCGAACATTCTCAATTTCAATTGTAACCATATAAAACAAATAGATAACTACGGATTAAATAATAGCCGTTGTGGATAATTATACCCTTAATCATAAATTATTCAAATTGGGGATCAATTCAAGCCTTGAATTAGCAGCTTCTAGATTGGTTGTGTTTCCCCACACCCCACGAACACGGCCTTCCGAATGTCTCCACTACTTTTGGATACTTCTCTCTCTCTCTCTCTTCTCTCTCTCTCTTCGCTTGTGTCGATAAAGGGCTGTCTTTGGTCGGTCCATTTAAAACACGGTTGATTCATGTGGAGTCAAATCCAAAGTTATGCATCTACAAATTTCATATTAATGTCCATCTATATGCTCGATAAGGACTACTACTTTGATATATTCTATAACGACCCAAAAAGAGTTTGCTTTGAGATGACTTGACCCCAAAGTCTTTTTCTCCATACCTGTTGGGATTGATTGATCATCATGGTTTGATACTGTCAAGAACTTTCCAACAACAGGAAAAACTTCGTGCTCAAGATTCAAGAAGTCATTTGTTTAATTTAACTTAAGGATGCCATCTTAGGTGGGGCATGCATGAAGAACTTCGTGCTCAAGATTCAAGAAGTCATTCGTTTAATTTAACTTAAGGATGCCATCTTAGGTGGGGCATGCATGAAGAACTTCGTGCTCAAGATTCAAGAAGTCATTTGTTTAATTTAACTTAAGGATGCCATCTTAGGTGGGGCATGCATGATGACAATATTTTCAATCCCTATAAAACCCATATGCTTTTGAAATGGCAGGCTACGTGAATAACGGCTCAATCAAATGACCATTGGAAAAGGCTTACTTTATTTTGCAAAGAATTGAGAAAGTCTTAACCCATAAAGCAATCATTTTTTTCTTCTTTGGCTTTTTGAAGCTTCTCTCTATTTGACAAGTCGAGAATTGACAGCAATCTTGAACTCAATGGAGCTACTCTAATCGATTTCTTTTCTTTCTCCCTTGAATTGCCTCTATAAACTCTACGCCACTCTTTCATGGCTCTTACCTTCAATTGATTCAACAATTGACACTCTAAATTATCATTAGTAGATTTTGCACCATCACCAATATTAACTTGTGTAGCCTCAATATCCTCTTTAGTACATAGACTTTGTGCAAAATTCCATGTGATTCTCTAGTAACTAGAGTATCTTTGAACATTCTATCTAACAAGACTTTAGGATCTGGATGTATGTCTTTCACCTAAGCTTAGGATTCACATGTTATAATAGAATATTTTCATGGGTTGTATCCTACACATCATATAAGACGAAATTATAAAAAGGGTAACATAAGAAGTGATAAAAACTTAAATTTTCCACTCCTGCCGTTCATCCTTTGCAGCAGTCATTTTATTCCTTTGGATCAAATCCCAATCTTGTTTCCTTGTGAAGCAATTGCCTCAATTTGTTAAGTCTTCCTTAAAATTAGCACACTTACTCTTCATTTGAATTCTATTATACCTTTTGCTCCTCTAGCTTGTAAATAATTTGTATCCATCCATTTCTTTCATGATCCCCAAACTTCGCGATGGTTCGTGTTATTGTTCAATCGAGGCACTCAATATTTGGTAATGTCATTTTGCACATTAACAATTTAGTCTTCAAGACTTATCCACCACTTGTTCCACATCTGTAATGCACCACAAAGACATAACTTTTGTCTTCAATTCAGGGTGAGTGGACATGCATTGCTCACGTTATCATTTCCTCATTTAAAATTTTGAAAGAAAATTTTCTGATATTTGCTACAAGCTTTTCAAATGAACTTTAGGATGAAGTTTCCCTAAGATCATAAATAGCATCATTCAAAAATTGGACAGTTCGATTAGTGACAACTCTAATTTGGATTTTAAGCATTCAAGTTTTCAAAGTAAATTGTCCAGATTTAGTATTTGGCAGACAACTCTAATTTGGATTTTAAGCATTCAAGTTTTCAAAGTAAATTGTCCGGATTTAGTATTTGGCAGGATTTTACACACCTTATATGCCAAAAACAAAGTATTGGTTTTTTGCTACAAATAATGAGAAGAAAATATAATATGTGCATCACACGAGGTTTGCCAGCTAGTTAATTACTAAACTCATGTCCTTCTCCATAACATATTAAAATCAGAAGAGTTGTTAATGTAACTTTCTCATTCATCTATAAAGGTCAAGAACATGTTATCAATTTTTTTCTAGCCCTAAAATTTTTTGAATTAGAAGATCAGTGACACATTTACCTTGTCTTTTGACAGGTTTATCTAAGGTGGAAAAGTTTTAATCTTCTATGCTACTACCATTCACTTTATTTAAGATGGACAAACATAATCTCATTCCCTCCTTAGCAATGTGACTTTTCATTGTTTAGATCATGAATGGAATTGATAATAAATCAAAGAAATGACACCAAAATCAAATCAAGCTTTGTCTTAAAGCCAGTGAAATGTAAAGGGCCCTGAATCAATGGGATCGATAATGGGCAAATTCTATCGATGGGAATATATGGTTGTTTTTGGTAACAACTAGAAAGATCCTTTTGACCTAGGACTTAGCTATTCGGCAACAACCTAGGATCTGGCCGGTGCTCTTATAACGGCTTGTTCCACACTCTTTCCCTACGTTGACTTGTGGAAAAACTGCTTCAACCGTCACCTAATCTACTCTACCGGTCGGTGTCTCATCCATGCAAGTCATCATCCCTTGTGAAAGAGTGTTTTGTGAAGGTAATGACTAATATATCCATGATTAAGATTTGTTGAGATGTGATAAAGGCATCAATAGAATTGAAGATCGCTGTCCTTCCATAATTAAATATTGGTTAGAGTGCAATCGACTCATGTGTTTCAACAGTTGTATCACACAAGAGGATGGACTATCGTATGCATATAAAATGCTCAAAACCTTCCAGTACACTGTATCCATTGTCAACCAAAAAAAGGGAAGAAACCATGTTTCATGTCCATACAATTCACATAAGATGACACGAGGGAGAGAGGGGGACCATTCGTTAGATGGATCAAATTTACAATTACTAAAGTGATTACTAATTGTGGATCAAATTTCAGTTCATGAGTTTGCAATTGCTTTGTTGATTAAGAATTGATCCTCCAATTTCAAATCCTTACACGGGAAGAAATCTGCCCTTTTCACCTTAAAGCTGAACACCACAAAAGAGACACGATTAAAGTAATTACAGAGAAAGAAACGGAGAGTGAATAAGCAGGTAAAAAGACAAGTTTAAATTAGACCGGCGCTCTCGAACCTTGAAAGGTGATCTAACCTTGGTTAAGAAACAGCAAAACCTAACCCTCACGCATTTCTGGGATCAAGAGACCACCGCCCACGCTTGAAGTGTAGAAAGGGGATTCGCTTTCTCTGCACTTTCCTGGAAAATTTGACGACAGCGATACTCCTGATACGAAGAGAGGTCAAGGAAGAGGACAAAGAAGGTGTTCGTGTCGGCAGATAAACCGTTACGGCTCGGGTTCGGATTTTACGGGTGCGACGAGACCGGTAGTGATTTTCGGAAGTTTGAAAAGTCCTACGTTTTCTGTCTTTTCTTTAATTTAAGTGGGGCCCGTTCACCTTATCCTGTAAATTCTCTTGGGTGGCAATGCCGCCTTGAGGATTTAAGATTTCGTGTGGAGCGGGAATTCTCGTTCTTGCTAGGGTCTTCCTTGACGATCTTAGATTCAGAAAAAGTTCGCGAGTTCGAGGGGTTGATCGCACAAATCAGCAAATTCAAGACCGTGTAGAGGAAAAAAAACGCAAGTTCAAGGATCGAAATTCACACCCCTTTTTCAAAATAAATTAAAAAAGAATTAATTCATTAAACCGTAGACAAAAAATCTCTAAATCTGAACCCAAAATGCTGAAAGGCCTCCTTAAATTGCAATTCACAATCGACAGCCGACAAATCTAAGTCATTTTTTAATTGAGTAACTCGGGAAAAATAAAATAGCATTATTATATGATCTGTTGTCATATTAACAAATTGGGTATATCAAATTGATATAATGTCATTGCACGAGCATGACATATGATTTGCATTCGAACGATGTATCATCCCTTCTCCCTCGTCGGCCCCATAAGAGCGTGCAGTGTGTACGAGTACAAAGCATCTGTTGACCGACTTCAAAGATGGAAAAACCTCCATTTTCTCGAAAGCATTTCGATTGGAGGGAAATATCAGCTAAAAAGATTATCCAGGTTTTAAATGAACCGACCAACAACCACCCTTTTTCAACACAAGCGAGGAGGAGATAGAGCACTATCCTAAAGTGATGGATGCGGAAGGCCATGTTCGTGGGGTGTGGGGAAACACATTCAATCTAGAAGCTGCTAATTCACGGCTTGGATTGACCCTATAATTTGAATGTGCAATAAAGGGTATGGTTATCCACGGTCGCTTTTAATTAATCCGCTGTTCTTTATCTCTCTTATATATTCAACGTGACACTTCACTTTATTTTCGTGAATGCCACGAGAAGAGTCAAACGGTCCTCATTCAATCAATCAGCGTTGATTTAGTCAATCGTCCTCAAACATTTATTGCTCATCAATATAAACACAAATATAAAAACGAATACAAGTGACACATGTACAAATGTATTTTTAGATGTATTCAATCCATAAAGAATAGATAAATTTTGCCCTACTCCATCATCTATCTTAATATAGAAGAGATGGGATGTCGAATAGTTAGGCGTCTACAAAAAAAAAAAAAAAATTCAGATGTGAAGTTGGTGTTTTATAGGTTTGGTACTTGGCATACGAGGAAGGTATACACTTGTGTACACGATACCTTCGATTCTAGTCAACAATGTTGACTTGTACTCATTTCGAGCCAATGAGGTCGACCCCACTTGTCGTGCGTTTCCGCCAAGAAGACAGTGTCCGAACATCGTGGGTGATGGTAATCCATTTTTGAGTTAGTAATCAAAAGTTATCTCCAACCAAAAAAAAAAAAGGGAGATGGCATCTCATGTGAGTTTCAAGGAAGCTCGCAATTTCAACTTATGAGATTGATGTGTTTTACCTTAGATGGAGATGTCTTGCTCTATGGCCTATTTGATTATCAACCCTAATTAAGAATGATTTCTATGTTTGGATACCCGCACGACCATCGTTATTTTTATAACGATCCTAGTTGATTAACCAACCATATGGGTTCAATTAAAGGACATGCTGAGCTTATTCAATTGAGTGACATGTATAATTTCAAACACCGAGTTATTTAAAAGTATATGTTAACCATATCAGAAAATAGTTATGGAAAATGATGATGGATAAATTTATTATGGAAAACCCAACTCATTAAAATTAGCACCAGTGAGGATGGGCCTTTTCATTGCTTGATTTTCTCTACTTTTTCCACCTTAAATCTATTGCTTAATTCTGGGTTTTCACCTAATGAAACCTTTCACTCATGTGTCCCAATCCCACTTGTCTTCTTGTTAATAATCATACAAATCTTCCACTAATTAGTTATTAAGTGTCTTCATTTAATAGTAACTTGGCAAAAAGAAAATTACTTTAAGAGTAGTGGAGGAGGAAATCCACCCCCCCCCCCCCAACCTTAAACCCAAAGTAACAATAAGGGTGTGAAATACACTCCTAACTTCATACATCGATTAAGTCAAGACCTTTGGCCTATGCAAGTCACTTTGATCCAGAGCCATTTTGCAAGGAATTGGTAAAATTTGAAAGGGTGATCTCCAACTCTTGAGCTGAAAATCTCCCGACACCCCAACCTACTTATTGTAAGAACATTGACTTAACATCTTTGTAATAATCCACATAAGCTTGATGCCATGCGCGATCGGCCAAGACTCATGCGCTCAGCCATTACCTCCCCCACGAGCAATTCACTCAACCATAGTAAGGCCATGACCAAGGAATGATCCAGGCCATGATTAACGCCCTCAATCCCAATCCGCATTAAACTAAGCTCCCAATTTTGTTCAAATTAACTTAAGGATGCCGTTTTGTGGGGGTATAAATAAAATTGCTTCCAAAATGATAAGCTCCGCCGGGAACAACGGCCCGATTGAATAAACCATTAGAAAAGGCTACCTACTTTGCATATAATCAAAAGATACCTTAACACATAAAACAATTCCCCTTTTCTAAAGTTTTTTTTAAAATTTTTTAGAAGTCTTAACACGCGAAAGCAATCCTCTTTTTTCTTCTTCTTTTAGCTTTTTGAAGCCTCTCCTTTTTTCTTGTTTCTCTCTCTACGTTTTTTAGCTTTTCGATTTTGTTCATTGGATCGCCTCAAATTCCAAGGAGCTTGGATTTTCGAACGGATAGACTTGATTCGATAAAGCTACGTGCGCTCTTTATGTATATTTCAGTTCGGCTTAAATGAACCTAATTGCATCTCTCTACTTTTAAAAATATGCAATAAAATTGAAAATTAGATTCTGCTACTCAACTAGCATAGCAAGCCACACGGGGCCGCTCCCGTCGATAATGGGTATCATCAAGATCGATGAGTTACTCCCGTCAAAACACATCCTGATGGCTTTATTCCTTACTAATGAACCTGACCCTGCATTGGCCACCTCTCCATTTTTTTCAACTTTAACAACATCGAGCGTTCAAAATTTTCAACCCGATCAATGTTCCTAAGTCAAGGGGGATCAACTTGAAACAATGTTAAAATTCTAGCTCTTCCAAAGTGCTTAAGGAAGAAAGATCGAGACGTCGAACTCGAACCGTCGGATGTTCTCGGACTTGAACCGTCGGATGTTCTACGTTTGGAATCCGATCGATCCGTTGACGTGTCAACATCTCAATCGAACTTTCTAGTTCCCCTCCCTCGCTACGACTTGTCAAACAGAAAGCCGGTCAACTCACCGATTTTAAAAGGAAAAGAAGGTGGAGTGGGCCCCCCACGGGATCCCGCCTACCGTCGGATCCGATCGAACGGCTCCAGATCACCCCCGAAGCCACGTCTCCCTCTACGCTCTTCGTCTTCGTCTTCGTCTATTTATAGCTCTGCAGAACTCCACTCGATGCTCTCATCACCACCATCACCACCACCGAAACTTCACTTCGCAAAGCTCGCACTCTCAGATTCCACTGCGAAACCGTCGTTGTCGAGATGGAGTCGTCAAGCGCTCTGATGGCGTCCCTGAAAGCCCTGCTCGTGTCGGCCGGCGCGGTGTCCATCGCCGCCGTCGCCCTCAGAGCCTCTGTCCCGTCGACCTCCGCCGACACTCTGGCGGGGCTCATCTCGTGCTTCAGGCCTCCGTACCACTTTGTCGTCGTTAACGGCATCATCATCGCCATCGCCGCCACCTCCAGGTGCTTCCACCACCCGCAGCCGGAGGCCGCCGCCCTGGGGAGGATCGCGGTCGTGGAGGTCGTGGAGGCGGCACCAGTGACGGAGGCGGAGAAGAGAGTGGCGGTGGTGGTGGAGGGGAATGGCTGGGGATTCGGCGGCGGAGATGGATATAACGGTGACAGCGAAGGGGAGAGGAAGGTGGCGTCCGAGAGGTCCGCGTCGGCGCCGGGGAGGCAGGTGGACTCATCGGAGAAAGCTCTGGTTTCGCCGAGGTTCGTCCGCCGGAAAGCCGCCAAAGGCAACCGCCTTCAAGGTAAGAAGTGCAAAATGAGGTGATATCAACTTTTAGATTTCGCATTACAAGTGAATAAGAAATTGGCGAGGATCATAGGACCGTGTCTTTTGACATTTCGGTCAACGGATTTATGAAATCCAGTCGATATAAATAATCACATAATATCACTTTTTTCATGAATTTTATTTTTACGGCACTATACTCAACCGGAGAATTGGGTCAATATGTGATTTAGGACAGTGCCGCAAGGCGTGTCCAGCCAACTGTGGTCATTTAACCCACATTTACTTACTTTAGGCACAAATACTACTATACCTGTTTACTTGGTAATAGCCAAGATCGAAATCTTGACATAGTGTCCACCTTCACCACCGTAAACCTCCTAATTTCATGTCTATCTTTATTTTCATGTCTATCTTTGTCTTCCCGACAGAGAGGGAATAAGAAGACAACGCATGGGGTCTCTCATCCCAGGGCAGTTCTCCCGCTTGTTTCTTCCGTGAGCCTTTTAAAAACCTGCTCAAGTCCAATTGATGTATTTTTTAATGGAATTTTATTGAAATTGTTTTTTAGTTGGAAAATTTTTATTGATGTAATTGACTTTGTATTATTCCTAGGGGCAAAACTTTAAGAAAACCCGTGAGGAGATCGAACGAGAGCATGGAGAATGTATGGAAAGCGATAGTTGAGGCAAAGTCAACAACGTGGCCCATGAAAGCGGACAACAATGACTGTCAAATCAGCTTGTTGGGGTCATCGCCGCCGTCGCCGCCTTCGATGCAAAAATCAGGGACGTTTAGGGATCAGACCGACCAACTGGGGGAGGAGCTAAGCCTAGACGAGCTCAATCGTCGGATCGAGGCGTTTATCAATAAGTTCAACGAAGAAATGAGGCTACAGAGAGAGGAGTCCTAAATGAATTCAAGGAGATGGTCAGCCGTGGAACATAGGGCCGTAGAACTCACCAAAGGAGTGAGCAAAGTGAAAGGTTTGACGAGAAGAATGAATTCCTCTTTTTTTCTTTTTTCTTTTTTTGATAACATAGGGGGAGGAAATGATGTTCTTTTTTTAAAATTTTCCCTTGGGATCTAAGTTTGTGAAAATTATTTCTAAGAGTCATACTATAGTTAGGTCCAAAAACAGCTGTAATTTTATCTTTATTTGAATTTTATCATACTTTTTACTCATCAACTCCTCTATTTTGTTAATTATTGGTATCCATCCATCCCGTTATTGCTCCTCAAACTTTGTGGTGATTTTCAATCGGAGCACTCGGTATTTGGTAATATCATTTTGCAAACTAACGGTTTATTCTTTTGATCAGTTTAAGAAACTTATCCACCACTTGTTCCACTTCTATAATGCGCATAAAGACATTAACTTTTGTCTGCAATTCGAGGGTGAGTTGACATGCATTGCTCACATTATCATTCCCTTATTTAAAATTTTGAAAGAAAATCTTCTAATATCTACTGCATCCATTTCAAATGAACTTTAGGATGAAGCTTCCCTAAGATGATAAATAGCATCATTCAAAGATTTAACAGTTAGACTCAAATCGATCAATGACAACTCTAACTTGGATTTTAAGTATTTGCAGGATTCTATACACCTTATATGCTAAAAAAAACAATTATCATGTTTTTTATTATAAATATTAAGAAGAAAATCTAATCCATGCACCACGCGAGGTTTGCTAGCTACTTAATTACTAAAGTCCTGTCCTTCTCCAAACATAATAAAATCAGAAGAGCTGTTAATGAAACTGTCTCAATGATCTATAAAGGTCGAGAACATGTTATCAAATTTTTCCTAGCCCTAAAGTTTTCAAATCAGAAAATCGGTAGCACATTTACCCTGTCTTTTGACAGATTTATGTAAGGTGGAAAAGTTTTAATCTTGTATGCTGCTACCATTGACTTTATTTAAGAGGGACAAACATAATTTCATTCCCTTCTTAGCAATGTGACTTTTCATCATTTAGATCATGAAAGGAATTGAGAATAAATCAAAGAAATGACATCAAAATCAAATCAAGCTTTGTCTTAAAGCCTATGAAATGTAAAGGGCCCTGAACCAATGGCTAGAAAGTAATCGACTTGTATGTTTCGGCAATTGTGTTGCACGAGAGATAGGACTATCATATGCACATAAAATGCTCGAAAGCTTCCGATACACCGTATCTATTGTTGACAAAAAAAAAAGGAAGAAACCCATTGGTAAGATCTCAATGGAAGAAGAGTGTGTCCATGCAATTCAGGTAAGATGACAAGTGGGAGGAGAGTGATTCACCAAATGGAATAATGGAATTTACTAGCGTAACTTACACAAATTACCATTTCTAAAATGATTACTAATTGTGGACCAAAGTTCAGTTCATGAGTCCACACTCATTTAAGTGGTTCCTTCCTTGCATTGTTGATTAGGAATTGATCCTCCAATTTCAAATCCTTACACGGGAAGAAATCTGTCCTTTTCACCTTAAAGCTGAACACCACAAAAGAGACATAATTAAACTAATGATGATGGAGAAGGAAAAGAGAGTGAATAAGCAGGTAAAACAAGTTTAAATTAGAACGGCGCTCTCGAACCCGGGTCGGTTTCGACTGGTTCCAAAGGTCAAGAAAGATCAAACCTTGGTTAAGAAAAAGCAAAACCTAACCCTCATGCATTTCTGGGATCAAGAGACCACCGCCGACGTTTGACGTGTAGAAGGGGGTTTCACTTTCCTTGAAAATTTGACGACAGCGATACTACTTATACGAAAAGGTCGAGCAAGAGGACAAAGAAAGGTGCTCGTGTCGCGCAGATGAACCGTTACGACTCGGTTAGGATTTTACGGGCGCGACGAGACCGGTAGTTAATTTCGGAAGCTTGAAAAGTCATACGTTTTATGTCTTTTCTTTATCTTAAGTGGGGCCCGTTTCACCTTATCCTGCGAATTCTTTTGGGTGGCAATGCCGCCTTGAGGATTAAGATTGAGGATTAAGATTTCGTGCGGAGCGGGAATTCTCGTTCTTGCTAGGGTCTTCCTTGATGAACTTAGATTCAGAAAAAGTTCGAGAGTTCGAGGGTTTGATCGTGCAAGTCAGCAAATTCAAGACCATGTTTAGGGAAAAAGAAAAAAAAAACCGCAAGTTCAAGAATCGAAATTCATACCCTTTTTCAAAATAAATTAAACAAGAAAAAAGTTAAGTCCTTGAACTGTAGATAAATGATCACTAAATCTGAACCCAAAATGCAGAAAGGCCTCCTTAAATTGCAATTCACAATCAACAACCAACAAATCTAAGTAAATTCTAAATCAAGTAACTCGGAAAAATGAAATAACATGATTATGTGATGTGCTATCATATTAATAAATTGGATATATCAAATTCATATGATGTCATTCCATGAGCATGGCATATGATTTGCATTTGAGTGATGTATCATCTCTCTCCCTCGTCGGCCCCCTGCAAAACATAGGAGCGTGCAGTGTGTACGAGTACAAAGCATCTGTTGACCGACTTCAAAGATGGAAAAACCTCCATTTTCTCGAAAGCATTTCAATTGGAGGGAAATATCAGCTAAAAAGATTATCCAGGTTTTAAATGGACCGACCAACAACCACCCTTTTTCAACACAGGCGAGGAGGATAGAGAGCACTATCCTAAAGTGATGGAGACATGCGGAAGGCCATGTTCGTGGGGTGTGGGGAAATACATGCAATAAAGGGTATGATTATCCACGGTCGCTTTTAATTTATCCGCTCTTCTTTATCTCTCTTATGTATTCAATATAGCACTTCACTTTATCTTCGTGAATGCCACAAGGTTAGTCAAACAATCCTCACCCGATTAATCGGCGTCGATTTAGTGAATCCTCCTCAAACATATATTGCTCATCGATATAAACACAAATATAAAAATGGATACAAGTGACACATGTACAAATGTATTTTTAGATGTATTCAATCAATAAAGAATAGAAAAAATCTGTGCCCTCCTCCATAATTTATCTTAATGTAGAAGAGATGGGATGTGAAGTTGACTAATCTGGAGTCAAATCGAATAGTTAGGCGTCTAAAAAAAAAAGAAAAATTCAGATGTGAAGTTGGTGTTTTGTCGGCTAGGATATGAAATGCACTCTTAACTTCATATTGATTAAGTCAAGACCTCTAGCCTATGCAAGTCACTTTGATCCAGAAATCATTTTGCAAGGAATTAGTAAAATTTGAATGGGTGATCCTCCAACTCTTGAGCTGAAAATCTCCCGACACCCCCAACCTACTGCAAGAACATGGGGTTAAGAACATGGGGTTAACATCTTTTTCATAATTTATATAAGCTTAATCCCATGCGCGATCGGCCAAGACTCATGCGCTTTGCCACGACCTCCACCACGAGCAATGCACTCAGCCATAGTAAGGTCGTGACCATGGAATGACTTGGGCCACGATTAATGCCCTCAGTCCCAATCCGCATTAAACTAAGCTCCCAATTTTGTTCAAATTAGCTTATAGATGCTGTCTTACATTGGGGTGGCATGATGTTGATATTATTTAATCCCTATAAACAAAATTGCCTCCGAAATGGCAAGCTCTTAAAGGTTACCTACTTTGCAAATAATCAAGATACCTCAACACATAAAGTAATCCCCCTTTTTTAAAACCTTTTTTAATTTTTGAGAAGTCTTAACACGTAAAGCAATCCTTTTTTTATTTCTTCTTCTTCTGGCTTTTTGGAGCCTCTCCTTTTTCTTTTTTCTTTTTTTACGGTTTTTGGCTTTTCAATTTTTTCATCGGATCGCCTCAAATTCAATGGAACTTGGTTTTTTTAACGGACAAGCTTGATTCGGTGAAGCTATGTGCACTCTTCGCACATGTTCGAGCTCGGCTTAAATCGACTTGATTGCACCAATGCAATTACAATATAACATCTCAACTTCTAAAATTGCAATAAAATTGAAAATTAAATTTTGCTACTCCGCTAGCATAGCAAGCCGCACGAGCATCACAAAGCTCTAAAATTTTAAGAGAGAATCAATGATGATAAGATTAAAATTGTATATGAAAATACTCCCCACTAAATATAGCAAAAGTTCAAATAATAAACAAAGAGAACCTAAAAGATATTATTAGGTTACTTTTTCTTTTCATTATTACATTTATATGGATAGATAATTTGCAAATCACTCGATGAATTTGGCAAGATCTCCATCATTAATAAGTATCATCAAGACCGATGAATTGTTCTTGAAACACAACCTAATAATTATATTCCATCAACTTAAAGTTTTTATTTTTTTAGTCAAAATTGCCTTAAAGTTAGTCAACTCAATGCTACATTGGCCATCTCTCTGCCTTTTCATTTTTCCTTTTTGTAATTTTAACAATGTTAGGCATTCAAACTTTTCGATCCGATTAATGTTCTTAAATAGATCATCGTCTCATTTCATGCATCAAGTGAGCTCAACTTGAAAGCAATTGAAATCGAGACGTCAAACTCGAAATTTCGGATGTTCCACGTTTCAAATCGATCGATCGGTGGACGGTCCGCATCTCAATTGAATTTCCTAGTCCCCCTCGCTACGACTTGTCAAACAGAAAGCCCGTCAACTGATCTCGTCAGTCGGTAACTTAACCGATTTAATTCCAAGCATTTCATTTTAAAAGGAAAAAAAAAAAAAAGTGGAGTGGGCTCCACAGGTGGGGCCCTCAGGCGAGGGACTCCCAACACCAACGCAACACCGTCGGATCCAATCGAACGGCTCCAGATCGCCCCAAAAACCGCGTCTCCCCTACACTCTTCGTCTTCGTCTTCGTCTTCGTCTTCGTCTTCGTCTATTTATAGCTCTGCAGAACTCCAGCCAATGCTATCATCATCATCATCATCATCATCATCATCACCACCGAAACTTTTCACTTCGCAAAGCTTGCACTCTCAGACTTCACTGCTGAAACAAGATGGTGTCGCCGAGCGATCTGATGGCGTCCCTGAAAGCCCTGCTCGTGTCGGCCGGCGCGGTGTCCATCGCCGCCGTAGCCCTCAGAGCCTCTGTCCCATCGACCTCCGCCGACACTCTGGCGGCGCTCCTCTCGTGCTTCAGGCCTCCGTACCACTTTGTCGTCGTCAACAGCATCATCATCGCCATCGCCGTCACTTCCAGGTGCTTCCACCACCCGCAGCCGGAGGCCACCGCCGCCCCGGGGAGGACAGGGGTCGTGGAGGTCGCGGAGGCGGAGGCATTCGATGAGTTGAAGGATTTCGAGGAGAAGAGAGTGGTGGTGGTGGTGGTGGGGAACGGCGGGGAATTCGGCGGCGGAGATGGATATAACGGGGACTGCGAAGGGGAGAGGAAGGTGGCGTCCGGGAGGTCCGCATCAGCGCCACGGAGGCAAGTGGACGCGTCGGAGAAAGCTCTGGTTTCGCCGAGGCTTGTCCGCCGGAAAGCTGCCAACGGCGACCGCCTTCAAGGTAAGAAAGGCAAAGTGAGTTGATATCGATTTCTAGATTTTGCATTACATGAGAGGATGACGGGACGGTCAACGGATTTATGAAATGAAGTCAATAAATAATCACATAATGTCGCTTTTTTCGTGAAATTTATTTTTTTTGATATAATTTTTTTTGGCCGAATTTTTATTGATGTGTTGAACCTGAGTATATTCTTAAAAGACTCACTCTGGAAGAAAAGATAGATAGAGACCACCGCCGGTGGGCGTTAGTTAAACCCGCTTTGAAGGGTTCGAACCCCCGTGAGAAATCTTCAATGCATAACAACGTCTTTCTATTTCCTCTTTATCGTGAAGCGGCGTTCGGAAAGATTCGGGTCGAAAAAAAAAAAAAAAAAAGATAGATAGAGAATTAGGGAGTCTCACGGTGATGAAATTTATTTTTATTGATGTATTTTTTTTTTGTTGATTTTTTATTGATGTGATTGACTCCGTATTATTTCTAGGGGGCGAAACTTTGAGAAAACCCATGAGGAGATCCAACGAAAGTATGGAGAACATATGGAAAGGGATAGTTGAGGCGGGTGCGGCGAAATCGACGATATGGCCCGTGAAAGCAAACGATGCCGACCGTCAAATCAGCTTGCTGGGGTCACCGTCGCCATCTTCGATACGAAAATCAGCGACGTTTAGGGATCGCACCAACCAGCTGAGGAAGGAGCTGAGCCCGGACGAGCTCAATCGCCGGGTCGAGGCATTCATCAACAGGTTCAACGAAGAAATGAGGCTACAGAGACAAGAGTCATTAAATCAATTCAAGGAGACGATCAGTCGTGGAACGTAGGGCCGTAGAATTCGCCAAAGGAGTGAGCAAAGTGAAAAGTTTGACAAAGAAAAATGATCCTTTTTTTTTTGTGAAAATATAGTGGGAGGAAATGATTTTTTTTTTCATTTTCCCTTGGGACCTAAGTTTGTGAAAATTATTTCTAAGAGTCATACTATAGTTAGGTCCAAAAAACAGTTGTAACTATTTCTTTGTTCTTTGGATGCCATATATTTGTTAAGGGACTTTTGTGGGTTGATGCAAGTTCTTGTACAGGAAAGATAGAAATACCAGATATGTTGATTCAAGGTTGAAATGGAAAAGGAATATCTTTATTTTCTTTATTTTCTTTATTTTCAACTGTGCAAAATCTTTATTATTTTATTTATTTATTATCGATTGTCAGTTCTTTATATGGCCTCCATTCTTTTGTAGTGATGGGCCCACGATTGGCAGCGAAATGGGCTCTACTCTTTGGGCCTCACCGTATTGTCCATTTTGACCCGAATCCGCTTGGATTATAGTGTCTAACAATAGGTTACCAAAAGAGACAAATGACAAGCTTTAGTTGCTACTTGGACAGAATTAAAGAAGATAGTGCTAAGTATACTAAGGATGCTTAGGGGAGCTTTCACCCAATGCCCGTGCATAAGTGCAAAAGGCTTTAGACTAAAGGTTTTCACGAAGTGCAAATACTGTTTGGTAAACATTATGGGTTTTTTGTAATGCGATTTTTGAAATAAAAAAGAAAGAAAATGGAGAAACAAAGGACCCATGGAGTATGAATTGCATTTGAACAATATATCATCTCTCGCGTCCACCTGCAAAACATAGGAGCGTGCAATGTTGTACTGTTCATAGATAAAGCCAAATCTTTTTTAGGGACTTTTTTGTCTTTTCCATTAATTTTGCTTTTAGGTTAAATGCTACAACTTTATATCAGCAATAATTATATGCTAACCATTAAGATGCTAAAAAAGAAAATAAAGATGAAAGAAAAAAGAAAAGAAAAAAAGTAAGTTTTTTTCTCTATGAAAGTTCTCAATCTTTTTATGCCTTAATCTTAAGAACATCATCGCTATATTCCAACTTTTTTCAAACTCTAATGGATTCGCAAAATGCCTTTACGTGGAGATGTGGCCCAAGTTTGTGTTTCTGATTCTACTATTTTATTATTATATTCCGCCTATGAATTGTTTTCTTGCATTATTTTTCTAGAATCGACATGCAATTTCATAACAATTGGCATTAGAGCCTAAGTTGGCTAATTGAGACCATCAAGGGGTTTTTAGTGACACTTGATAGAAAGCAAATAGTATGGCGGAAGATCAAATTAGAATCAATAAATTCGATGGGCAAGATTTCAAATGGTGGAATCCAAATCAAGGACTATCTTTATCAAAAAGATCTCTATGCACCACTTGAGGATTGGAAACCTAAGATTGCAAAAGTGGATCCCACAATATAATTAGGATGGAAAATTCTTGGTCGAAAAGCATTAGGTACAATTCATCTAGGGCTAACAAAAAAGACGGGATATCACATTGTGAAAATAAAAACTACAAAAGAAACCATGGATATTCTAATGAATATTGATGAGAAGCCGTCCACGTTAAATCGGGTATTTTTGCTAAAAAAACCGGTTAATATAAAATTATCTAACAAAGGTTCTATACCAAAGCATATTAATAGTTTCACAGGGGTCACGAGTCAATTGAAATCCGCTAGCATAAATCTGGATATGAAGTTTCAAGCTCTATTACAACACCATAGTGCAAGGAAGTTCGAGCACCATTTGACTCTTGATAGTGTTGTAAGCAATATCATGGATGAAGAGATGCGAAGAAGACTCTCCGGTGGAGATAATTTTTTGTCATTTACATCTTCAACAGCACTAACAATGGAGAACAATGGGAGAAGTAAAAGTAGAGAAAAATTCGGTGAACGTGATAGGGCACAATCAAGAGGAAAGAGAAAGGTTGCAAAAGATGAGTGTTGGTTTTGTCACCAAACTAGACACCGGAGGTTTCAATGTGAAGCCTACAAAAAGAAGCGGCAAAATGAGAATCAATGAGCTAATGTGGTTAGCAATGAACCTTTGTTAGAGAACTTATGTTTATTTGTGAGATTTGACATGATGATAGACAAGTGATTTATTATTTTTGGTGCTTATTTCCATTGCACCTCCTAAAGAGGCATATTTATTATTGATTATATTTATTGATTATGCCAGTGGAGATTTCGAGCAAGTGGTTGTAAGAAATCACCACATGTGTCCGATTGTTGAAAATGAATAGTGACTTGTGAACATCTCAATTGAGGGACATCTAGTTTTATGTAAAACTAGATATATTCTAAGATTAAATAAAACTCTATCTCAACTAGTAAACTTGACCAAGAAGATTTGATAACAACGTTTGGATGTGGAAAGTGAAAGATAACCTCAGGGAAAAGAGTAGTAGAAAAAGAAAGCACATGAGTCCACTTTACCTTCTGCAATGAGACAATATCAATGATATGATTGCAACTATAGTGGTTATAGGTAATTTGTCTACTCTTTGATATTATTGTTTGGGACATTTTGATGAAAAAAGTGTAAAGCGGTTATACATTCAAGGAAATTACTTCCAGATTTGTAGAAAGTTAAGTTGGATTTCGATGGGAGTTGCATTTATGAAAAACAAAGAGCAATCAATTTTCAATTGAATGAGCAACAAAATAAAAGCTAGAACTTAGAGTTGGTTCATATTCATCATCCAAGGCTACATTTGGCAATTGGAATAAAATTCAAGATAAGATAAAATCTATCATATTTTGATTTGGTGCCTACTCAAAAATAGGATAAAGTCAATATAATGGAGATATAGATCAGATGAAATTATCCTATAAGAGATAGAATAAAAGTGGATAGAATATCTAATATCCATAATAAGAAAATTATCCTCAAATGAAAATAATCTTAAATTAACAAAATTAAAATTACATTTCAATATAAATAATACTTGAATTCTAATATAAGAAATTCAAAATAACAAAAAAATAACAATTTAGTTATATTAATTTAATCTTATTTTTATTTATGTATTCAAATTTAACTATATTTTATAAACTAAATTAAATATTTATATAAATATATATTTATATTTAATACATATTTTAGGTATCTTAGTATAGTTTACTATTTAATAAAATTTTATTAGAGAATGATGGAAAGGGAAGAAAGAAATGAAAAAAAGGAATTAATTTAAAAAGAGAGGAAAATAAAATAGAAAAGCAAATAAAAATAAAGTAGATGAGATTGTTGTGAAGATTTTACCATCTCCTTTTATATTATTTTTAGTTCATTTATATTAGTATGCAATTTATACTAAATAATATATATGATATAATATAAATATATCCGATATTATTATTGCAATCACTAAACAATTGATAGAATATAATAAAATCATTGGATTCCATATCTTATCATATTCAATCATATCCTAGTTAAAAATCCAGAAAATCAAATATAGCCTAAAAATGGAATAGAGAGCGAAAAAAAAAAATGATGTCAAAATCAAGTCAAGCTTTGTCACTGAGCCCATGAAATCTAAAGGGCCATAAATCAATGTGGCCCAATCTCATTGCAACTTACGATAACGGTTCAGATTCTGTGCGTGGGAATGCAACGGTTGGTCTTCGTCACAAACAGAAAGATCCTTTCCACTTAGGATTTCGCCATTTGGCAACATCCTAGAATCTGGCCGGTGCACGTATGGCGGCTTGCCTCACACTCTTTCCCTATTTTGACTTTTGAGTTAACTGCTTCGACCGTCACCTAATCATCACCACCCGACGGTGTCCCATCAATTCAAGCCATTGTCTAAGAGTGTTTATGAGCTAATGACCAGTATGTATTCATGATTAGAGGCCCTGAGATGGTTGAAGATCTCTATCGTTCCATAATGAATCCTTTGGCTAGATAGTAATTGACTCATGTATTTCGATAATTATATCGCACCAAAGACCTGTGGACCATCATACATATATAGTGCTCAAAAACTCTCAATATGCCTTACCTATTGTTGATGTAAAAGAAAATAATGAAACCATTCTGAAATTCTTGATGCAAGAAGAGTATGTCCATGTAATTCATGTATAAGAAAAGACTGAGAATTCTCCAGATAAAAAATTATGGCTAATCACGTGTCAAAGTTCCGTGAGTTTGGCTAGTGAACGTATGTTTTTATGGGCAATACTGTCCATTGGATTCAAGATAAGAACAACATTGACACCTTCGAAAGGATAAATACATCATGGAATTAGCGATACCACATCTAAGTATCACGTCATTAAAGAAACAAAAAAAAAAAACAATCGAGGTCATCCCCTCCATCTCACACCTACCGTTTTCAAATCCTTGCACGGGAAGGCATCTACCACCCTTTTTACCTTAAAGCATAATTAGAATAACCATAAAGAGAAAAGAGAATCAATGAGCAGGTAAGAACAATTAAAATTAAACCGTCACTCTCAAAACCGGGTCGGGTTTCAACTGCCTCCGAAGGTCAAGAGCAGCAAAAACCGAATCCTCACGCATTTCTGGGATCAGGGACCGTCACCCACGTTCGAAGGGTTAAAGGGGGTTTCACTTTCCCTGCAATTTTTCCTGGAAAATTAGACGAGAGAGGATACTGCCGACATGACGAGGGGTCGAGAAAGAGGACCGGGAAAGGCGGTCGTGGCGGGAGGTGTACCGTTACGCTTCGGGTCAGAGTTTTACGGGTCTGCTCAGCAACAGCCGGACAAGTGGGGAACGTTGAGGTGAACCAGAAAAAGTTGGGTAGGGGGATAGACCGGTAGTTGTTTCGGAAGTTTGGAAAGTCCTACATTCAAGTGGGGCCCCGTTTAACCTTATCATGTAATATTTTAGGTGGAAAAATTTATGATGTTTTGCCACCTCAAGGATTAAGATTTAATGTGGAGCAGGGGAACTCTCTTTCGTGCTACATTAGTTTTTTTTTTTTTTTTTCTCACCTGAATTTTTGTTTTCTTAGAGCAAGTTCATGACAAGTCCATCTAATCTAAATTGAGGGAGAGAGAGAATAGACTTAGATTCACAAAAAGTTAAACAAGTTGGAGGACTTGATCGCATAAATCGTACATTTCTAGGCCATATTGGAAATATAGTGCCGGTTTAGGAATCAAATTTATACCCTTTTCCTAACGGAATTGAAGACAAAATAAATAAATAAAACTAAACCCTAAAGCCATGGACAAAAGATCTCTTGTTTGGAGGTTAAAAAATGTTCGAACGTCCCTATAATTGCAATTCACAACCAACAACCGACAAATTGAGCCACTTCGAAAATGAGTGACTTGTAAAGAAATGGTATTGATTATGTGATGTATTGTTTGATCTAAAAGGATGAGCTTATAAGTGGAAGAATGCCACATGTATATAAGAGTATAGTGCAAGACAAATTAGAAATAACACATGAAATTTGAGCATATTGCAAGTTGGGTTAGGAACAACACTAGAAATTTTGAGCATATTGCAACCTGGATAAAAGTAGCACATGGGATTTGAAGAATGTGAGGTCACATGGGCAAAATAAACAGCATGAAGAATTCAAATCAAAAACTTTTTTAGTGGAGTGACATTACATGTATATAAAGAAAGTAAGCAATGTTGGATAATTTGACAAATATCACACAAAATTAATTACAATTGACATGTGACCTCATTTAGTGGCTACGCCAGATCATTACACGAGCATTTAACTCAAATGAAGTCGATGTAATTCACATGACTTCTTTGTGCTTTTATTTATTATTTTTTGTTAGTAAGATCACCTCATGACTTGGAAAAAATTACCCAATCAGTTTTAAATCTATCGTACATAAGCCAATTCAATATTAAACTTTTTTCATTCTATCAATTTAATCATAAATTTTTGCACAAAATTAATGTGGTCCTTTCGGCCAATTGAACGTACAAGAGTCATTTGGCTCACCCTGTGGTCTATAAAGTCAAGTATTGCATGACAAGCTCAAGAGCGAATATTCTCTTAATTTCAACTATAACCATATCTAACAAATAGATAATCTGTCCGGTTAAAAAATAACCATGTGGTGGATAATTATACCCTTTATCATAAATTATTCAAATTGGGTGTCAATTCAAGCCGTGAATTAGCAACTTAGATTGATCGTGTTTCCTTACACCCCACGAACACGGCCTTCCGAATGTCTCCACTACTTTTGGATAGTGCTCTCTCTCTCTCTCTCTCTCTCATATCGCTTGTGTCGATAAAGGGTTGTTGGTCGGTCCATTAAAACCAGGATAATCTTTTGTTATTCAGCTGATTTTTTTTTTCCTTTTGGAAAACGTTTCGAAAAGATGGAGTTTTTTCATCTTTGAAGCGTGGACACCATAGATCCGGAAGTTGTATTGCATCACCATCGAAACACAGCTGATTCATGTTGGGTCAAATCCAAAGTTAGGCATCTACAAATTTTGTATTAATGTCCACCCATTTGCTCGGTAAAGAATACTACTTTGACATCATTTATAATGACCCGAAAAGAGTTTGCCCTGAGATGACTTGACTTACTCTTTTTCTCCATACTTATTGGGATTGATTGATCATCGTGATTTGATACGATCAAGAACTTTCTAAGTAGCAGAAAGAACTGGATACTGAAAAATCAGGAAATCATTTGTTTAAGTTAACTTAAGGATGCCTTCTTATGTGGGGGGTGCATGATGACGATATTTTTAATCCCTATAAACCTAGATGCTTTTGAAATGGCAAGCTCCGCAAATAACGGCTCAATCAAATGATCATTGGAAAAGGCTTATTTATTTTGCAAAGAATTGAGAAAGTCTTAACCACAAAGCAATCATTTCCTTTCTTTTTTGGCTTTTCGAAGCTTCTCAAGCATACCATCCAGATTAGTCATAATCAAGGCATAACTCATTATAGCGTGAACCCGAGTAGCTTGACAAGTCAAGAATCGATGATGATCCTAAACTCATGGAGCTACTCCAGTTGTTTTGTTTTCTTTCTTTCCTCAATTGCCTTTATAAACTCTATGTCACTCTTCTATGGCTCTTATCTTCAATTGGTTTGACAATTTACATTCTAAATTATCATCAATATATTCTGCATCATCACCAATATTAAGTTGTGTGCTCTCAATATCCTCATTAGTATATAGGCATTGTGCAAATATCCATGTGATATCTCTAGTAACAATAGTGTATCATGAATATTCTATTTAACAAAAATTCAAAATCCCGAGGTTTGTCTTTATCCTAAACTTAAGATTGGCGTTATAATGGAACATTTTTATGGAATATCCTATTAAAAAAAGAGTACTATAAGAAGTGATAAAGATTTAATTTTTCCTCTCCCGCCTTTCCCCCCTCACATCAATCATTTTCTTTTTTGAATCTCATCCTAGTCTTGTTTCCTTGCGAAGCAATTGCTTCCATTTCTTATAGTCTCCCCTTAAAATTATCACATTTGCTTTCCATTTGAATTATATCATACCTTTTGCCACTCAACTCCTCATGCTTGTTAATTATTGTATCCATCCATCCTGTTAATGCTTCTCAAACTTTATGGTGATTCAAGTTATCTTTCAATTGAGCACCAATTGTTTGGTAATGTCATTTTGCGCATTAACAGTTTAGTCCTCTAATCAGTTAAAGAAAGTTATCCACCATTTGTTCCACATTAGTAATGCATCACAAAGACCAAACTTTTTTCTTCAATTTGTGGATGAGTGGACATGCATTGCTCATGTTATCATTCCCTTATTTAGAATTTTGTAAGGAAATCTTCTAATTTCTGCTACACCCTAAAGATGAACTTTAGGATGAAGCTTCCCAATTCAAAGATTGAATAGTTGATTCAAATTGATTAGTGACAACTCTAATTTGGATTTTAAGCATTCGAATTTCTTAAAGTAAATTGTCTAGATTTAATATTTTCAAGATTCACACCTTATATGCTAAAAACCAATTGTTGATTTATGATTACAAATAATGAGAAGAAAATCTAATCCGTGGACCATGCGAGGTTCACCAACTAGTCAATTACTAAACTCTTGTCCTTCTCCATAACATACTAAAATCAGAAGAGCTGTTCATGTTATCAATTTTTTCCTAGCACTAAAGTTTTCGAATTAGAAAATCGGTAGCATATTCACCTTGTCTTTTGATAGATTTATCTAAGGTCGAAAAGTTTAATCCTGTATGCTACTACCGTTGACTTTATTTAAGATGGACAAACATTATCTCGTTCCCGACTTTTCATCGTTTAGATCATGAATTGAATTGAGAATAAATCAATGAAATGACATCGAAATCAAATCAAGCTTTGTCTTAAAGCCCATGAAATGTAAAGGGCCCTAAATCAATGGGACAGATAATGGGCAGATTCCGTCGATAGGAATATACGGTTGTTCTCCATAACAACCAGAAAGATCCTTTTGACCTAGGACTACACTACTCGGCAACAACCTAGGATTTGGCCGGTGCTCATTTAACGGCTTGTTCCACACTCTTTTCCTATGTTGACTTGCGAAAAAACTGCTTCAACCGTCACCCAATCAACTCTACCGGTCGGTGTCTCATCCATGCAAGTCATCATCCCATGTGAATGAGAGTGTTTTGTCAATGTAATGACTAAAATACCCCTGATTAGGATTTGTTGAGATGTGATAAAGGCGCCAAGAGAATTGAACATCATCGCCCTTCCATAATTAAACCATGGTTAGAGAGCAATCGACTCATGTGCTTCGGCGGTTGTATTGTAAGAGAATAGAGAACCGTAGGCATGTAGAATGCTCGAAACCTTCCATTACATTGTACCCGTTGTCAACTGAAAAAAAAGGAAGAAACCATGTTTAACATCTTGATGATAGAGGAGCATGTCCATACAATTAACATAAGATGACACGAGGGAGAGAGGGAGATGATTCATCAAATGAAATAACGCAATTTACTAACATAAAATAATGTACACAACAACAACAAAATTCACCATTACTAAAATGATTACTAATTGTGGACCAAATTTCAGTTCATGAGTTTGCACTTGCATTGTTGATTAAGAATTGATCCTCCAATTTCAAATCCTTACACGGGAAGAAATCTGCCCCTTTCACCTTAAAGTTGAACACCACAAAAGAGACACATTTAAAATAATTACAGAGAAAGAAAAAGAGCGTAGAAGAGCAGGTAAAAAAACAGTTTAAATTAGACCGGCGCTCTCGAACCCCGGTCGGTTTCGACTGGTTCCAAAGGTCAAGAAAGATCAAACCTTGGTAAAGAAAAGGCAAAACCTAACCCTCACGCATTTCTGGGATCAGGAGACCACCGCCCACGTTTGAAGTGTAGAAGGGGGTTTCACTTTCCTGGAAAATTTGACGACAGCGATACTACCGATACGAAAAGAGGCATAGCAAGAGGACAGAAAGGTGGTACCGTGGTGGTGTCGGTAGATGAACCGTTGCGGTTCGGTTTCGGATTTTGCGGGAGCGACGAGACCGGCAGTTATTTTCGGAAGTTTGAAAAGTCCATCGTTTCCTGCCTTTTCTTTAATTTAAGTGGGGCCCGTTTAACCTTATCCTGTAATTTTCTGGACGGCAATGCTGCCTTGAGGAGTAAGATTTCGTGTGGAGCGGGAATTCTGCTGCGTTCTTCCTTGACGAACTTAGATTCAGAAAAAGTTCATACCCTTTTCCAAAATAAATTAATAGAGCAAAAAGTTATATCCTTTAACCTTAGACAAAAGATCAATAAATCTAAACCCAAAATGTCGGAAACTCTCCTAAATTGCAATTCACAATCAATGACCGACAAATCAAAGTCATTTCTAAATCAAGTGACTTAGGAAAAAGAAACCGCACAATTATCAGAAATACAAAATCAGGCACCTCAAATTTATATGATGTCATTTTGTGAGCATGGTGTATGATTTGCATTTGAACGATGTATCATCTCTCTCCCTCGTTGGCCACCTGCAAAACATAGGAGCGTGCAGTGTGTACGAGTACGAAGCATCTTCTGTAGACCGACTTCAAAAATGAAAAACCTCCAATTTTCTCGAAAGCATTTCCAATGGAGGAAATATCAGCTTCAAAAGGTTATCCAAATTTTAAATGGACCGACCAACAACCTCCCTTTTTCAACACAAGCGAGGAGGACAGAGAGCACCATCCTAAAGTGATGGAGACATGCGGAAGGCCATGCTCGTGGGGTGTGGGGAAACACCATCAATCTTGCAGCTGCTAACTCGCGGCTTGAATCGACCCCACAATTCAAATAATATATGATAAAGGATATGGTTATCCACAATCATTTTTACCTAATCCAGGTTCTTTATTTCTCAAGTATTTAACTTGACACTCTACTTTACCTTCGTGAATGCCACGAGGCGAGTCAAATAACCCTCATCCAATCAATCGGCGTCGGTTTAGTCAATCATCCTCAAACATCAATTGCTCATCAATATAAATACAAATATAAAAATATATAGAGTGACACGTACAAATGTATTTTTAGATATATTGAATCAATAAAGATTAGATAAAATATGTGCCCTCCTCCATAATCTATCTTAATATGGAAGAGATGGGATGTGAAATTGATTAATCTGAGTCAAATTGAATAATTAGTCGTCTCCAATTTTGTTTATTTTTAATATTTCAGATGTGAAGTTGGTGTTTTATAGGTTTGGTACTTGGCATACGAGGGAGGTATACACTTGTGTACACGATACCTTCGATTCTAGTCAATGATGTTGACTTGTACTCATTTCGAGCCAATGGGGTTGACCCCACTTGTCCTGCGTTTCAGCCAAGAAGACAGAGTTCGAACATATCGTGGGTGATGGCATCTCATGTGAGTTTCGAGGAAGACGATTTCCTCTTTCTAGAAATGATTTCTTTGTTGATATTCGAGCACTCTTGCCTAGCGACCCTCATCGTTAAATGACCCGAGTTGATTAATCCAATCGCATGAGTTTGATTAATTAAGGGGCATGTTGAACTTATTAATATTGTTATTTCAGACACCAAATTCATCTAAGAGGATGCGACAATCATATCCAAAAAATGTTGTAAGAAACAATGGATGGATAAATCTATCATTGAAAATCCAATTCGTGATGTATCTTTCTTAAAATTGGCACCAATAAAAATGGTCCTCTTTCCATTGCTTGATTTTTCTCTACTTTTTTTTGCCTTAAGTCTATGCTTAGTTCTGGATGTTTACCTAATGAAACCTTATATTCGTGTGTCCCAATCCCATTGGTCTTCTCGTTAATAATCATACAAATCTTCAACGAGATCTTCCATTAACTAATTATTAAGTGTCTTCATTTAATAGTAACTTGGCCAAAAAAAAATTAATTTAAGTATAGTGGAGGAGCAAAGTAACGGTCATGATATGGAATACACCTCTAACCTCATATATCGATTAGGTCGAGATGTTTGACCTATACAAGTCTCTCTAATCCAAAGCGATTTTGTAAGAAATTGGCAAAATTCAAACGCGGGATCTTCAACTCTTGAACTAAAGGTCTCCCGACACCCCCCAACCTCCTGCAAGAACATGGGGTCCAAGGCCTTTGTCATAATCTGTATAGGCTTGACCCCATGCACGTTCGGCCAAGACTCATGACCTCCCCCCACGGGCAATAAGCTCGGCCACAATAAGCCCTTGACCAAGGAACAATCCGGGCCACGATTAGCGTGCTCGGTCCCAACCCATATTAAACTAAGCTCCCAAATTTGTTCACATTAACCTAAGGATGCCGTCCTATATGGGGGCAGAATGGCAAGCTACGCCGCGAACAATGGCTGGATGGAATGAGCAGTTAGAAAAAGGCTACCTACTTTGCAAATAATTAAGATATCTTAACACATAAAGCAATCCCCTTTTTCTAAATTCTTAACAAGTAAAGCAATTCGTTTTTCAAGGTCGGCTTAAATCGACGTGATTGCACCTAGGACGCAATTACCATATAACATCTCAACTCTAAAAATATAATAAAATTGGAAATTAGGTCCTGCTACCCTACTATCATAGCAAGCCAGACGAGCATCACGAAGCTCTAAAAAAATAAGAGGGAATTGACAAACAAGCACTCCATATATTTCAACTTCGGCGATAATAAAATTAGAATGGTATATAAAAAGTAATAATCAATGAAGAGCATTGAAAATATATTGCCGGGTTGGTACTTCTTAGATCACACTCGATTAATAGCTATCTATAATGTGTGTCATCACGATCTATGAGTTGCTCCTGTCAAAACATATCCCGATAACTATATTCCATTTGCTTAAAGCTAATCAATCCAACTCTATATTGGCCATCTCTCCATTTTTTTTTTTAATTTTAACAACATCGAGCATTCAGAATTTCCGACCCGGATAATGTCGGTACATACTACAGAGATCACCTTATCCCCTGCATCGATCGAGATCAACTTGAAAGTAATTGGAATGGAGACGTCGAACTCGGACTGTCGGATGTCCTACGTTTGGAATCGATCGATAGGTTGACGGTCAACATCTCAATTGAATTTTCTAGTCCCCCTCGCCACGACTTGTCAAACAGAAAGTCGGTCAACCGGCCGATTTAATTCCACGCATATCATTTGAAAAAGGAAAAGAAGGTGGAGTGGGGCCCCATAGGGACTCCACCTCACCAACGGAAGCAGCGCTGCTCCCACGCCCGCCGTCGGATCCGATCGAACGGCTCCAGATCGCCCCCGAAACCGCGTTCTCCCTCTACACTCTTCGTCTTCGTCTTCGTCTTCGTCTATTTATAGCTCTGCAGGACTCCAGCCGATGCTCTCATCATCATCATCATCACCGAAACTTCCTTCGCTTCGCAAAGCTCGCACTCTCAGATTCCACTGCAGAAACGATCGTTGTCGAGATGGTTTCGTCGAGCGCTCTGATGGCGTCCCTGAAAGCCCTGCTCGCGTCGGCCGGCGCGGTGTCCATCGCCGCCGTCGCCCTCCGAGCCGCCTCCGCTCCATCGACCTCCGCCGACCCTCTGGCCCCTCGGATGCCACCCGCTCTGGGCTCGCTCCTCTCGTGGTTCAGGCCCCCGTACCTCTTCGTCGTCGTCAACGGCATCATCTTAGCCATCGCCGCCACCTCCAGATTCTTCCATCGCCCGCAGCCGGAGGCTGCCGCCCCGGGGAGGATCGCGGTCGTGGAGGCACCCTCGCAGGCTCCGCCGCCTCCGCCGCCGGCGGAGACGGAGGCTTTCGACGAGTACAAGGTTTTCGAGGAGAAGAGAGTGGTAGTGGTGGAGGGGAATGGCGTGGGATTCGGGGGCGGAGATGGATATAACGGCGACTGCGAAGGGGAGAGGAAGGTGGCGTTCGGAAGGTCCGCGTCGACGCCGCGGAAACGGGCGGACTTGTCGGAGAAAGCTCCGGTTTCGCCGAGGCTCGTCCGCCGGAAAGCAGCCAACGGCGACCGCCTTCAAGGTAAGAAGGGCAAAGTGAGGTGGTATCGATTTCCAGATTTTGCATTACATGCGAGGATGACGGGACTGTCTTTTGATATTTCGGTCAACGGATTTATGAAATCAAGTCAATATAAATAGTCACGTAATATCGCTTTTTTCATGAAATTTATTTTTATTGATGTAAATGACTTTGTATTATTTCTAGTGGGCAAAGTTTCGAGAAAAGGCTTGAGGAGATCGAACGAGAGCATGGAGAACGTATGGAAAGCAATAGTCGAGGCGGGGGCAGCAAAGCCGACCATGTGGCCCATGAAAGTGGACGACGCCGACGACCATCGGAGCAGCTTGTTGGGTTCGTCGCCGCCGCCGTCGCCTTCGATGCAGAAATCAGCGACGTTTAAGGATCGCGCCATTCAGCTGAGGAAGGAGCTAAGCCCGGACGAGCTCAACCATCGGGTCGAGGCATTCATCAACAAGTTCAACAAAGAAATGAGGCTACAAAGACAGGAGTCGTCAAATCAATTTGAGGAGATGATTAGCCGTGGAACGTAGGGCCGTGGAATATGCCAAAGGAGTGAGCAAAGTGAAAGGTTTGATTAGAAGAATGGATTTTTTTTTCCTTTTTTTTTTTGTGAAAACATAGTGGGAGGAAATGATGATTTTTTTTTTTCATTTTTCTTTGGGGCCTAAGTTTGTGAAAATTGTTTCTAATTGGTCCAAAGATAGCTGTGATTTTTTCTTTGTTCTTAGGATACCAAAACCTTTTTTGGGGGGCTTTTTTGTGGGTTGAAGCGAATTCTTGTACAGGAAAGATGGAAAAACCATATATGTTTATTCAAAGGTAAAATAGAAAAAAAAAAAAAATATATATCTTTACTTTCTTTATTTTCTTTCTTTTCAACGGTGCAAATTCTTTATTATTTTCTCTGTTAATTATCAATTGTCGGTTCTTTATATCGCTTCACTTCTTTTCTAGTGATGGACCCACGATCAGCAACGAAATGGGCTCCACTCTTTGGGCCTCTCCAAATGGTCCGTCTTGACCCGACTCTGCTCGCATTGTAGTGTCCAACAAAGGTTAAAGCCCAAAAGAGACGGAAAATTACCCAAAAAGTCATAAATATATTGCACTTTTACCAATTTAGTTCTAAATATTTTCATTTTTATCAATTGAGTCCATATGACCAATTTGGTCAAAAATTTTTTACGTGGATGGCAGACACTAACGTGGCACTTTTTTAATAATATATTATTAGTATTTTGAATTTTTTATGATTTTTCCCTTTTTATTTGGGGGGAGGGGGGGGGCGAAGGAGGTGAGCCACAAAACCAACACAAATGAACACAACAGAACATGCCCAATCTCTCAGGAAACCATAAAAATGAACACGTGAGACAAGTGATGATGACACAAGTGACAAGGCAAACGAGGCGAGCAAAGAGAGGTGAGCCACAAGGTGAGCAGTGAGCAAGGCAAGTGGGCAAGTGAGGTCAAGGCAAGTGAAGGGGATTTTTTTGTTCTTATCAAATTAGGATAGTGTTTCTTTCTACTTTCTAATTTACACGACAAAGTAAACTACAAAAAAGAATAGAGAATGAGATGCTAGAATTTAGAGTAGACAAAAATAGATAATATATAATATATAATATAATATATATTATGTATAAAGTTTGTTCAAGTTGGACCAATTCTAAATTCTCATAATCGATGATTAACTCGCACAGCACAAGATCTAGGATCTCAAGATCAAGAACCAACCCAATCTCTTGGGAAACCGAATCAGGACCGGCTAGATTGATCTAGTCCAGGGTTGACACCGATGCTCACCCCTAGGTGAGACAGTGCTAAAGTTGCACAACATCCAATGACCTAGGCTAAGTGATGCTGAGGGTCATCAGACCTTGATGTAGCGCTACATCAATGACCCAGATTGCAGCAAACATGATTCTTGGCAAACCTAAATCTTGACAAACACAGATGGTGCGAGCTCAGATCTCGCCAACCCGAATAGTGCGAACCCAAGTCCCAGAAAACCTAGATCTCAGCGAACCCAAATCTCGGCAAACTAGATCGTGTGAATCCAAATCTCAACGACCCTCAAAGACCTTCGACAAGCCTTGCGTGATCGTTGCCGACCCTCGACCCCGCACATCTTGTCTTAACCTTCCAAAGTTGCCTGACAGATTCGTGACCGTCGACGATCAACCCTCGATCCTCGGTGACTGTCCCTTGACGAGTAGCGACCCCCTAGGTTCGCATCGACCAGAATCTAGAGCGAGCGTTTGGTTGAAAGAGAGAGACAGTGAATAAGAGGGTGATGGCAAAATAGAAATACATAAATATTAGGGATGGCAAAGTTTAAAGTAAAATTTTCATTAACCCTTGAATAACATTTCAAATATGCTGCAATACAAATATTGGGTATAACTTGCATTGAGTTAAGGGAGTTCGGAAATCCTTAATTTAGATTGAAGGCCTTCGGAATTATTGCCAATGACCTTCAAAGGTTCAAGGTCCTTTATAAATGTTGAATCAAACACGTTAAGTAATGCGGCAAATTATACGCAGATATATATACAATTTTATAATGATGTGGCAGATTGTGAGCTATTTGCTTATTTGCTACTCATTTTCAAGTAGTGATACATTTATACAGTATAACAGAATTGTATAAATAATTATTTTTAAATTAGGTGTAGCTTTTCCTCCGCCACATTTCTGTTATCCTTTTTTCATAATAGACTGTTCACATAATAAAATTTGAAATAGTTAAACACCCGAGATCTTTTGTATTAATTCTAGGACGCAAAGGTTTGAGGAGAAGCATGAGGATATCAAATGAGAGCATGGAAAACATTTGGAAGGCAATACCGGAGGCAAGGGCGGTGTCGCCGACTTGGCACATGAAATTAGACGACGCATGGGAAGATAACGGGTGTTAGATCAATTTCTTAGGGTCAGCGCCTTCTATAATAATAATAATAATAATAATAATAATAATAACGTCGACATTCATGGATCGGACCAATCGATAATTGCCACTCTTGTCCACATCGCCAATCAAACTAAGGAGAGGGAACTGTTTGCAAAGTCAGGAAGAGCTAAATCATTAAATCGAAGCGTTCATTAATATGTTTTATGGAGAAATGAGGTTGCAGAGATAAGAATCGATAAATCAATTTTAGGAGATGGTTAGTCGTGGAATACAGAACTGCAAATGAGAGGAATCTTTTTCATTTTAAAAATATAGTGAAAAATATGATAATTTCTTATTCATTTTCCTTGGGACCCAAGTTTGTGAAAATTTATTTTAAAGAGTCATCTACAGTTGGGTCCAAAGACAGTTGGATTCCATATGACTGTTAGGGCTTTTGTGGCGTTGATGCAAGTTCTTGTACAAAGAAGATAGAAAAACCAGATTTGTTTTTTTTTTTTGAACTCCTCTCATTCGACCCATAAATCCCGAGAAACACTTATTTTTTTTTTCTTTTTTCTCTTATTTTCTTGTTCTTTTTTCTTTTGGCGAATCGCCGGCCTCGGCATGGCCGGCGACCGGCCGGCCGAGGGCGGCGGCCTCGCCCACCACGGCGAGGCCAAGGCTCGCCGTAGCGGGCGAGGAACTCGGCCTCGCGCCGACAGCGATCTCGCCCGGATCCGGCGAGCCGACCTCGCCCGGGCCCGGCCAACCTCGGCCTCGGCCTCGCCGGCGGTGGCACAGCGGGCCGCGCCTCGCCGCCAGCACGAGCTCGGCCTCGCCAAATCCACCCGACCTCGCGACATCTCACTTAAGACCGGCGAGGCCAAGCTCGCCGGCCCGGGCCCCAGGCGAGCTCGGCCTCGCCGGATCTAAGCGAGTCGGCGTCGCGACGGTGGCCGACGGAGGCCGCGCCTCGCCTGCTGCGCGAGGAGATTTGAACTCCTCCCCTTCATAAGGAGGAAAGAGTAAAAAAATTATCCAAATTTACCAAACATGTTTCTGTTTGTTTTTATTCCGGAACAAGTTTACCAAACGCGTTGTTTTGTTCAAAAATTGTTCCAAGGCGGTGGTGAAAAAAAAAAAATCAGATTTGTTGATTTAATGATGAAATAAGAAAAAGGAATATCTTTATTTTCTTCATTAATCATCACTTATCAGTTCTTTATATCTCTTTTCTTTGCACCAAATAGATTCCTTGTCCTAGTGGGGTTCAAATGTACACTAAAATTATGGCATGCTTTGCATGCCATGTGCATTTTGTTGATAAATTTAAGTGGATTTTCTTATTTGGGTAGTGGGTGCCTTTTGAATTAAAAAAAAGTAGTGAGCTGTTTTCCTAGTTTCGAAGGTTCTACAGTTTTAGTTTTTAAAAACAGTTATTTGATGAGAAAAGTAAATTAAAGTGGAGACATAAAGTGCGGGAGCTTTCCTTCAAAAGATGGTATAGAGAATGCAAGGACAATTTCAAAAGGCCAAAGCGAGACAAAAGGGGTCCCACTCTTTGGGCTTCACCATATGGTCCATTCTGACCCAAATCCGCTTGGGTTATAGTGTTTAACAATAGGTTAAGCCCAACAAACTTTAGTTTCTAAGGGTGTGTACATTAACATTTTTGTTCTCATAAATATTTTTTTCTAATTTTATTCTCTAAGCAAGTTTTTGAGTAGAAGAATATGTTTAATAACTATACAAAATTTCTAATTTCAAAATAAATAAATAAAAACATAAATGCATTTTATACAATCCTATAAATTCTATTCTAATTTTTTTTTCATTTAATTATAAAAATATAAGTGGAAACTTAACAATTCATGTTTAAATAAACTTGGAATTTGATAAGGATTTAACTTATTAAGATTTTCTAATATAACCTCGAAAAATCCAACTTAATAGTTAGTTAGAGATGGATGGTCAGAAATAACAACAAAGAATCTCGCTGGTTTATAACTCACAATATGAGGAAGTCGACAATATATTTTTGGGCATTGCAATAAAAAGATGCATGGACCTTTTGAGCTTTTTTAACTATAAGAAGAAAAGCAAACATTGCTTGGTGCAATGTGCAAGGACGAAACAACAAAGGATAAAGGCAATCCTAAAGTTAGTGTGCACTTTTTGCACAAACTCATCAAACATTCAAACAAATAACATCGAAAATCGATGGAACACGTGCTTATTTAGGGATGTGCCAATAAAATAAAATAAACTGCTCGAAGCTAGATTAGACCAAACCGGAACCGGTGGTTTCCATGATAGTTGGTTCAGTTCTCAGTTCCAATTTAGTGGAATAGGTTAGTATTGATTCAGTTCCCGATTCCAGGCATAAAACCACCCCCCACCCAAACCATACCAATATATATATATATATTTGAAAAAAAGAAATCCCATCTTAATTATTTAATTATTTTGTAGTTTTTCAACCAAATATATATGTACATATATGTATATTTGTAGTTATTGGACATCATTAACTAATTTTGCCTCTTGAGTTTGTAATAGGATTAACCCCCTTACTTCTTCTTTTTTTCATTCTAATAATCCATTTACTTGCTTTCTCAATTAAAACAAAATAAATAAACAAAGAGGAAGGACAAAACTAATTGGAGATGTCCTTAAATGTTGTGGTATTTTGTCATCATGGTATGAAATTAAGAGCCAATGGCTCATTTTAATAATATAATTAAGTTTCTCATTAGCCATTTCCATGATTAAATTAGGTTGACATTGAAAAAAGATGGTGATTCATGTTTTAACTTATGTGGAGGCTAGGACTTTTAATGTGGAGTTTAATTCTCCACATGTTTCCAGTGTCAAGAAAGCCTAAGTGGACTATACCATGACCTTCGAAGACATTAAGTTCTTAGTTAATGAGTACTGTCTATTTGTTCCACCCTATAGTTTTCAATCATTAATCAAAGTCAATGGCTCACAGTTCAACTCAAATATAAGGCCGCACAAGCTTTGGTGTTCTAAATAGCTAATAGATTCATCATGATATCATTCATTTTGTAGGGGTTGGGGACCGGTTCTATGGATCTACTCAAGAACCGGATTGGACCGAACTAGTGGATTCATAGAACCGACAAGTGGATCTCAGTTTCAATTTTTTGAAACCGATTCTTAATGGGCAATTCTCGATTCCAAAGTGGGAACTGCTTATCCAGATCATGCTCATCCCTAAGCTTATTTAACTACTATAAACACAAAACAAATGGTAATACAAAAGATTTGCCCATAGCCATTTAATTTTCTATTAAAACATAATTGCAAATGATCTTAAAGGATATCTAAATAGAATCTTAAAGGAAGAAGACATCTTTTTTTCAATAGAGTTGCCAAGTTGTTGCGACCTAGCATTGTCTCTAAGATAAAATTGCATTCAATTATTCAATTTTAAATCCAATTTTCAAAAGATTTTCACTTTTTTATGCTAAATTGATTCTAAAGTGGAATTAACACTAGTAAAACTACTCAAAATTTAATTTCTAAAGTTTTCCCTAAATTTTTGAATATTTTTCTATTTTAATCCAAAAAATGGGGACTCAAATTGGGTCAGTAGACTTAGTTAAATGTGGGTCTCACCCAAGCCTTGTGTCAATTGTGTAAAGACAAGAATTAGGTTATGTTGAGCTTGTTTTTCTAAAATGATATTGTTCTTCTTTTTGCTCACGGAATAAATAGATATATTTTTATTTTTTTATTTTTGTTCCACATGTAATAGAAAAATTAACTAACGTAAGTAAAACGGATTTTTGTTCTTTTTCCATTCTGAAATATAAAAGGAAAAAAATTAAAAAATTAAAAAGGTTACCAAATGCACTCTGATGTATAAGAAAAAAGAAGTATTTAGTATAAAAAGTGGTTTGTCTAAGTATTAAGTATAGCAAGACAATATTAAAGCGATTCGTTAAATGATGCGATAAATTATGAGAAGATAATCTAGCAATTTTTGTAATGATGTGCCAGATTACAAGGTAGAACTAACAAATTGTGTCTTCATGTCGTATCAAATTTAGGTTGAATCTAAATGCGACACGTGTATCAATCATGCCATGCCATAATCAGAACCTAAAGTGATTAGTGCGTTACCCAGTTTCATAAAACGGCACATTTAATTGCTCAAGCTATGAACTCCTATGATGAGTTTTGAGAGAATGTGTTAAGATATGTGTAAAACGTGGCTACATGCGTCTAAACATGTCCTATAAGTACAAGTAGTGTTTTGAGACATATGACTAAGCACGTCCTAAATGGATTAAAAGGATCAATACGGACATGACACGTTTACAGCTCATGCATGAATGACCGTCGTAAAAGAGATACTAGAATAAATCCATGCCACGCATGGGATAGGTTTTGTACATGGAAAGAGCATAATGACATTACTGTCATTACAAGTACTTAGCTTTTCTAGCAAAAGAGAGATCACACAATGATGTCAAAAATTGGGACATGACGTTTATTTTTTAAAGTCTATTATAACGTTGCAATAACATATCACATGAACGAAAATTAAAGCTTGTTTCTTTCATAAAAAATGAATAATTTGAAAAGTATTTATATAAAAATGATCAGTATATTACTTACAAAATTAAATGATCGAAAAATATTTTCACCATCAATGAAAATATTCAGACATAAATGGTTATTGATAATGAACATAGTTTTTATTAACTAATTATTCGAAGCGATACGAGAGATCAGTTTTAAATTAATTTAAAATTAATCATTATTCATTAAACAAACAAAATCTAAATCCAAAAGAGCCTATATATGTCAATAAAAAGAAAAATTAGTGATGATGATATCATGCTAGTTAGAGAGCCGGGGGGCTCCCTTCCATGACATCACAAGGCATCAGATTTGCCTCTAATTTCTCGCCGCCTAATCTCAAACCAACACGGTTCTTTTTCAGCCGTGAAGACGCGGACGAATCAGGAACCAGAACGGACACCATCACGACTAGATCTCAGAGAAGACCGAGCGAGGGAGTGGGATTAGAAATGCAGGGCCAGTTGCCTTTCTCTATCAAGGAGGAGATGCTGATGAAACGAGATTATAATAAGATAAAAGAAAAGTAAGAAAAAGAAAGGAAGAGATCAGATTATTTGTATGGATCACAGATCAGATGAGATCAGATTAGGGAGAAGCGAAAAAGGCAGAGCAGCTGGTTTAGGGTAGAGACGTCAACTTCAGTGGAACCTCGAACGCCACCATAACCCCAGTGACAGCAACAGACAGAGAAAGAGAAAGAGAGAGAGAGAAAGAGAGAGAAGGAACTTCACCCTCAATGATGCATCAGCTTCCCTCCTCGCCTCCTCACCGCTCAACTGCTACACGCAGATGGCGTAATCCTCCAATCATAGCTCCCATCCAACACGCTATCTCTTTCTCTCTCTCTCTCTCTCTCTCTCTCTCTCTGCCTGCACAACGACGTTTTTTAGGTACAGCGCGATTGATGGAGGGGGCGGGTCTGCCATTAAGGACGACGCTATATAGCAGCCAGCCTCCTCCCACCCTCCTCCTTTTTTTCTTTTGATTTTTGTGTCGTAGCTGTCGCGCGGCATGGTGTGTGTTGACGTCTGAAGACAAAGTGGGTTTTGATTTTCAAGGAGTTTTTAGTGCCTCGTCGTGATAAAAAGCGAGTTTTTCAAAGATGGCTTTCGAACCAATACCACTGCACACCTTATAAAGTTGGCATTCGTTAAAAACGAAAGACCGAAAGATGAGATAGCGTCGTGCCATGCTCTAATACCATCTTCCGTCTTATTTTCAAGACTGTGATATGTGTTCATCTAATTTATTGTCTTCTCTCCATACTCGATCCATTCCCTTTGTTGCTTTTTCTACCGTCATATGGGGCAGGGTGCGAACTAATTTTTAAAGAATTTTCCGAGGGATGGGGAGCGGCGGGTGTAACAGAGGTTGTGGAAGCGGGCGGCGGCGGCGGGAGGTGCGACGGAGGCGACGGGTGGAGGAGAGAAAGGAAGGGAGAGGGGTTTAGATTTTGCATTTTATTTGACTTCGATAAACGCGGATTTAACGTCCAAATGTCACTATCCGATCACTATCCAATGCTTAATTTAAAATGCCCATTTCACGTCCAGCTTGAAAGCACTACTCGAATAAAATTATGGAGAAAGAAATCAAGCTTTCAAACTTCTGAACTTTGTTTGATTAGTGAGCAACCTACACTCAATTTTGAATGGGGTGATTATAAAAGAAAAGAAGAGTTTTCAGATAATTACGAGAGAGAATGAGAAAAATGATTTTTAAAAATTGAGTTATAACGTCGTTTCGACGCAATAGAAAGAAATAAAAAAAAATCGTAACTTTATAAGTGGATATACAATAAAACAAACTTTATGATGTATTTGGGAGCCCAAAGGAAGGAACCATGGAGAGAATATGTCTCTAATTTCAAATTTTACCTTCATTCCTTTCCTTATAAAAATTGAAAATATTCCACATTTTTTTACTTGCATTTCCCCTCTTCCCAAATACATCTTTAGTGTGTCCTAATAGAGAGAGCTTCAAAATGGAAAAGCCATTGCAACAAACTCTTTTTCGAAAGTTCAAACTCATCATATATCATTACGTTTGGCATAATTTGTCCATCAGTCGGTTGGATTAAGTATTTATAAAATCAAACTCCACCATCCAATTCTCAAAAAGCTTATCAACTAAACTTTTGTTTTTTTTACTCTCCTCTCAATCTAAATCTCTCAACAAATCCACTTTATCTTTTCTTTTTCAACCTCGAAACACCCAAAACATCCACATACAATGTTTTTCACATCTTTTTGAAAGTTGGACAGTACAAAATAAAGGAGGCTCTGAGCATGCAAAATCGAGTCTTTATCTTCTATTCTTAAAAAACAAATAAACAAAAAAGAACATCGTCCACGCCCAATTAGAAAAAAAAGAAGGGTTAATACTCTGAAAAACTCCAAATTGATACACTTGTGACAAATTTACCCAAAACTATTTTTTTGACTATGAAAAATCCCAAACTGGTAAACCTATGACAAATTTACCCCGACTGACTATAAAAAAACCCTAAACTTGTATATTTATGACAAATTTACCTCAAACTAATTTATTCGACTACAAAAAACCCTAAACTAGTAAATTTGTGACAAATATACTCTATGCTAAATTAGATTAATACCACAAAAAAAATCACAAAAATTGTAAACTGTGACAAACGGAGTGTAAAATACTAAATTGGTATACCGGTTAATTGTCACGTGTCATTTAACTTAATAATTTGAGAATAAAATTTAACGAAAACTAACATAGGGTAAATTTATCATAAGTGTACCAATTTGGGATAAATTTATCAAAGGTATATAAGTTTGGGGTTTTTGGTGATCAAAAAAATAGTTTGGGATAAATTTATCATAAATGTATCAATTTGAGGATTTTTCAAGGTATTAACCCAAAAGAGAAAGAAAGTGAAAATCGCAAGTCGTCCTCCTCAGCTTGCCATCTCCATCTCCATATCTCCATCTCCCTCTCTCTCTCTCTCTCTCTCTCTCTCTCTCTCACGAGATACACAGAGAGCCCAACGACACCCGAACCCGCGTCCTCGCTCTTTGTAAGCCATTCCCTCTCTCTCTCTCTCTCTCTCTCTTTCCCTCTTCGTCACGCATCTCTCGAATTCCTATATTTGAATCTCTTGGGTTCTGTATGCCCCCCGATTCATTGTCGTCTTCGAGCTTCGTACCGTGTGGGGTCGTCCATTTTGACTTCGTAGCCACGGCGATCTTCCTTAAACGGTCCTTTCGCTTTGGACATGCTGGTTCGATCTAGGGTTTCCTCGGGTGTTTCCTGAGGTCTTGGTTTCACCGATCGTTGGTTTTCGATTCTGCGGAGTCATGGGTTAGATGGGTGGTCCTTCTCCTCTCTTTCGATTCTGGGTTTCCTGTAAATTTCCGATCTTTTTGCGCGTTTCCGATGGTGGTCGTTGACTCGTCGAGATTTTCGTGCTTTGATTTTCTTATTGCGAAATGCCCAAGTTTTTGCTCTTTCGTTTTTGGATGTCTTTAATTGTTTTTTATGTTAAAAGAGGGAACTTTGGTTGATGATCTTGGTCCCCCATCGACCCAGTACGATGATTCGTTTCTTGGGTCTTCGTAAATTCCGCTGTTTATCTCTCTGCGATTGTTGCTTTGTATGTATGCTGTTTATGCAATGTTGGGTCGAGCTCGAAAGCTTGAATTAGCTGATTTTGTCGTAATGGCTGTTCAGTGAAGAAGGTTTCTTCTCTTTGCGCGTGTCCCGTTCCCTTCTCCAATCCTCCACACCGTCCCGAATCCGTAATTCCCTCCCTCGATTACCCGGTTCCATACACACTCACCAGTATCTCTCCGAGAAATCGATCATGGAGGTCAAGCTATGGAATGACAAGCGCGAAAGGGAGATGTACGAGAATTTCGCCGAGCTGTATGCCATCATCCGGGCCACCGAGAAGCTGGAGAAGGCGTATATTCGCGACACCATCTCGCCTTCCGAGTACGAGACCAATTGCCAGAAGCTCATCGCACATTTCAAGACGCTGTCCTCCACCTTGAAGGACACCATCCCCAGCATCGAGCGCTTCGCCGACACGTACAAGATGGACTGCCCGGCCGCCATCAACAGGCTGGTGGTCTCGGGAGTTCCTGCCACGGTGGAGCACCGTGCCGCCGCGGCTGCGAGCACCACCACGTCGGCTGCCATTGTCGCAGAGTGCGTGCAGAACTTCATCACGGCGATGGACTCGTTGAAGTTGAACATGGTGGCAGTGGATCAGGTCCATCCTTTGTTGTCCGATCTCTCGACCTCGCTCAGTAAGCTGACGATATTGCCGCCGAACTTTGAGGGGAAGATGAAGATGAAGGAATGGATTTCTAGGCTTTCCAAGATGGGGGCAGCAGACGAGTTGACAGAGCAGCAGTCTCGGCAGCTCCACTTTGATCTGGAGTCGTCATACAATTCATTCATGGCAGCATTGCCTAATGCCGGTACTTGAGTATGCTTTATTAAGTTTGTTAACCAAATCGATTTTGGTTTTTACCTCTCTATTCGCAAGTGCTCTCTGGTAGATAATCCTTCATATTGTTGCTGTTATGTGATTGGATCGAATTGGAGCTTGAAAGGGTTGTTGATTCTGCGATTGTGTGCGTTTTGATAGTGATGGTGTTTTGATTTTGCTACTGTAAGAATGAGAATTCGGCCTTATAAAGATTTGGATCTGTCCTTTATATTCGGTTTACAATGTCCGAATGTGTGTATAGACTGGATGTGAAACAGGAAATAAACCTTATGTTAGCTGAGCTGGGTCAATCCTCATACTCTTTGAGGTCTCTTTTGGCCATCATCCTCTTCAGGATCGACTCATTTGTTTTAGAATTGATCAGTTGGGTATGTCGTACCAGTTTTGGTGATTGGCTCAATCGGACATCTGTAGCGATCTCACAGATCACTTTAATCTGCGATTGTGTGCGTTTTGATAGTGATGGTATTTTGATTTTGCTACTGTAAGAATGAGAATTCGGCCTTATAAAGATTTGGATCTGTCCTTTATATTCGGTTTACAATGTCCGAATGTGTGTATAGACTGGATGTGAAACAGGAAATAAACCTTATGTTAGCTGAGCTGGGTCAATCCTCATACTCTTCGAGGTTTTCTTTTGGCCATCATCCTCTTCAGGATCGACTCATTTGTTTTAAAATTTATCAGTTGGGTATGTCGTACCAGTTTTGGTGATTGGCTCAATCGGATATCTGTAGCGATCTCACAGATCACTTTAATCTGTTTCTGGAACATAATTTTAGGTTATCAATCTACGGAAAGAAAGTCAAATAAGATTGATTGATGCGCTTATTGAATCGGATAAGCCCTGGCATTTCCTAGCTGGGAGCAAGATGGGAGAAAGTGAAAGCGAAATAGGACCACGTTCGAGTAATGGGAGACGACGCATCCCTTTCATCCTCAACCATCGAATACATCTAGTGCTGTCTGCGACACCTCAATCCCTACGACTGGCATTATGCCGCTATCTCTTATAAGACCGAATGTGATTAGGCATATGAAGCTTTCAGTTCTGGGAATCCTGCATCCTAACGATTTGTGTTATGAGCATCATGAATTTTAATGTCCCTATATTGAATCGGTTTGGAACAGAGTCTAGTTTGTCACGACCGGTGAGTTGGGAGTTTCAGCATCAAGGAGGGTAGGAGGGTAGGTTAACGAAGAACAGCTTCGTTCATCAGTAAAGTTTGTGTCACGCTCGAGTAGGTACCTGTTTTATTCCAAGCAACTGTTCGTCAATCACAAGAAGATCTTGACATATGCATTCGACAAACACAGGATTCTTACTAGCGTCTCGTGAACATGCAGCGCGGTTGATCTTGTAGTTAGGGGGTTATGCAGTTAAATCGATGCAGGAAGTCAACATGTATTCTTGGGCAAGAAAGGGGAAGAGAGAGAGAGAGAGAGACCAAGTCAACTTTGACAACCTAATCCTCCGAATTTTTCATGAAAGACAGGACGCCACATGTTACACCAGGAGCAACCAATGGAGATGCTCAGCTTTCTTGAACGGCTCTCGTATGTTTCTATAACCCCAAAAATAACCTCAACCCCCCTCTCTTGTGTTGCAACTCTAACCTCAAACCCCAAAAATCAAGGAAAGCTCGTATGATGCACGGATTTGCTGGTGGGTTTGATTGTTCTGCTGTTTGCCACCTCCTCCCATCCTTCCGTCACAAGGAAAAACAGAAAGATCTTCAAGACATTGAAGAGGAGGATGATTCTCTTGACCATTAGCGTTTAGGGTTCCTTCATGTCCTTGTACCAAAAGCAAAAGGGAAAGGGGATAATTGGCAATTATTAAAAGGGAGATTAAGAGGAGGAGAAGCAAAGTTTAGTCAAGATGAACGATCTATTCTCCGGCTCGTTCAAGAAATACACGGACCTCAAGCAACAAAACTACCTCGACGAAATGGAGGCTGGGAAAGAGACGGTGAACCTCGAAAAGTTCTTCGAGGACGTCGAGAACGTGAAGGGGGACATGAACCAGGTCGAGAAGCTGTACAAGAGGCTGCAAGAGGCCAACGAGGACAGCAAGACCGTCCACAACGCGAACACGATGAAACAGCTCCGGTCCCGGATGGACGCTGACGTCGGGCAGGTCCTCAAGCGGGCCAAAATCATCAAGGGCAAGCTCGAGGCTCTTGAGCGGTCCAATGTGGCCCACCGGAGCATACCCGGGTGCGGGCCCGGCACGTCGGCGGACCGGACGAGGACGGCGGTCGTTGGTGGGCTAGGGAAGAAGCTCAAGGACTTGATGGATGACTTCCAAAGCTTGAGGGCCAAAATGAATGAGGAATACAAGGAGACGGTCGAGCGGAGATACTTCACGATCACGGGGCAAAAGGCGGACGAGGAGACGATCGAGAACTTGATCTCGAGCGGCGAGAGCGAGAGCTTCCTGCAGAAGGCGATCCAAGAACAAGGGCGAGGCCAGATTCTCGACACAATATCGGAGATCCAAGAGAGGCACGACGCCGTGAAGGAGATCGAGAAGAACTTGCTCGAGCTGCACCAAGTGTTCTTGGACATGGCCGCGCTCGTGGAGGCTCAGGGCCACCAGCTCAACGACATCGAGTCGCATGTCACTCACGCCAACTCATTCGTGCGGCGGGGCGCCAGCCAGCTCCAGGAGGCGAGGGAGCACCAGAAGAGCTCGCGGAAATGGACGTGCTACGCGATAATCCTCGTCATCGTCATCATCGTCATCCTCTTAGTGCCGCTTTTAAAGTCATTCAAGCCATCCTAGAGGGAAACAAAGCAATGTGGGAAAATCAAAGAAAAAGTTCAGTTCCTAAGCTTGAGAAGTGAAACGTAGATTTTGCAGGAAATTTTTGAACTCCATCGTGTTGCCATGATCTAAAGGGAAAGATTCTTCTCCTCAGAAATAGAAGTGAATGTGATAGTGCAGAGATTCATTTTTCATCTGCTGTAATGAGAACAAAAGGTTTTGAGGTTCTTGCAAATAATCCGGAAAGCGAATTGTTCAAATGCGTTTATGATGCATTTGCATTATAAGGATGATTACCCCTTAATAATTCAATTGCAATTTAAAGTGATGGCCACATTTATTATTTCTTCTTTTTCCACTTATAATCCAGTTACCATAAGTAACTTTTTCGCATACTTTTGTTTTACATACTCCGTGTCATATTATCTCGCCAATAATAGGGAAAAAAGACATTCTTTGATGTAATGACATATTTATTATTTGCCCCTCTTATCTCAAAAGCCTACTTACTTGATGAACTTCTCATTTTTTTCTTTTATTTCATTTGCATAATATGTGTGTATGTGTATATATATCAAGTCTCTTTATTTACTATATTAAAGAATTTATCTCTTTTCTGATTATATTGGCAAGATATTTTTACACAGAACATGTAAAATGTTAAAGAAATATTTATGAATATACTCAAAACATTATGCATAATGAGATATCTTGATATTCTTTTGTAAACCATTCATTCAAGAGATTAATTTTGTCAATCCAAAATAACCATATTTCACTAGCATTTTCAATAAAAAAAAATCTTAATTTATGCAATGTTTTGATTTAGTTGAATTTGATCTTTTAAAAGTTCATGTTGGAGAATGTAACTGTGATTTGATTATATTAGTCAAATTTTTATTTTTATTTTTGCTTCATTTGGTCATTTCATCTTATGTATATGGTATATGTATACAAAAGGAGAAAATCGATAAGAAGGGGTTTGATGGTGATATATACAATAAAGTGAAAATACTGAAAAAAAAAAGAAGTTGCTGAAAGCTGTCTATGTTAAACTTTTTTTTTTTTAGACTCTACTTGAAAATATTCATAAATTTGCTCAACATCAACAACATAGAAAAGAACTACATTTTTTGGAATTTCTCTTTTTGACAAAACTAATTTTTATGTAAATAATAATTAACATTAAATAAAACATAATGCCTATACTCTACATCAGAAATCTACAATAAATAAAAACTAAACACACGAAATTATTAATTATGGTAAGTACATCTTACATAAATATATATAAAAGGAAAGTATATAAATTTAAAGCCGCTACTTTAAATTCCAATTGAATAACTAAGGGCAATGTTATCCTTTGGATGAAAACTGGATGGATTTAGTCATATGAGGAGTGAAAAAGGTGCAAAGATAAATGTGAATATGATGTTTCCAATGTGTGGACAAACTGACCAGCTTGCAAAATGTTATAACATTGGGATATAATTTCATAGAAATTTCCTTTAAACCATGGAGATCCCATGAATTCTATAATCCAATTTTTGAAAACTTGATCAATGGGGAGTGTCACGATGTGGGCAATATGTACAAGCTTGATCACCAAAAGACATCACCACACCCAATCCATACGAGCATGTCCAAAAGTAAAATTAGAACAAGAAAAAGTAAAACCAAAATCAGTATGCTTTGTTGAATTAATGTGATTTTTTAATAAAGAATATCTAATTTCGAGATAAAGGAAATGACCCGTCCAGATACCAATTCATCTCCTGAGAAAAAAGACCATCAAAGGCAAATGGTTGGGCTTATTCCATCTCAAAACTATATCAAACCAACCTTATCGGATCAATTCCAGGGATGACCCGGTCTCCATAGAAGGAGGCTGCTAAGCTCTTCAAAAATTGTTTTCTTTTTTTCTGAGTTTTGTGGGTTCTCATGAAAGAGCCTGGTAGGCTCCAGCCAAAACAATACAAACCCTAAAAGTGGAATTGCGCGTCACCAGATTGGTTCATCGGAACTCAAAAGATGACACTTTGATATAGTAAAAAACTAAAAAATCTCTTTCTTCGACATTTATTTTATAACAACTTACCTATTCTTTGTTCTTGTTATCTCAAAAGCTTACTTATTTGATGAACTTGTTACTTTTTAATTTCATTAGCCTAAAATATATAACAAGTCTCTTTATTTACTAAATTAAGTAATTTATTTTGTTCTTATTATATTGGTGAGATAGTTTTACATGGGATATGTGAGATGTTAGAAGAATATCTAGAAATACACTAAAATCATCATGCACAATGCATCTTAATATCCAAAATAACCATATTTTAGTAGCATTTAAAAAATTCTTAACCTATGCAATGTTTTAATTTAGTTAAATTTCATCATTTAGTAGTTCGAGTTGGAGATTGTCACCGTGATTTTATTACGCCAAAAAAACCAAACTCTGCCTTGTATATGTATATAAAAGAAAAAAAAATCGATAAAAAGGGATTTGACAATGATATACACAGTAAAAGTGAAAATATACACAGTAAAATTTAATTTTTTTCTAGACTCTACTTGAAAATATTCACAAATTTGCTCAACAACGTAGAAAAGGATTGCGTTTCTTGGAATTTTCTTTTTTCAACAAAAATATTTTTTATATAAGTAATATCTAACAATAAATAAAACATAGTGCCTTTACTATACATTAGAAACCTACAATTAACAAAAACTAAGCCTGCAGAATTATTAATTATGGTGAGTGCATCTTACATAGGTATACAAAAACTTAAAAAAAAAAAGTAAAGTAAAAATAAATTTGGAACCACCACTTTAAATTGCAATTGAATGATTAACAACAATTTTATCTTTTGGTGTAAGTTGGGTAGATTTAATAATGTAAGGGGTGCAATATGCTCCGGCATAATTGTGAGTATGATTTCAGTGTGTGGACAAACTAATCAGCCTGCAAAAAGTAAGAGCATTGGGATCTAATTGCATTATAACTTCCTTTAAAAGCCATGTGAATTCTGTCGTTCGAATTTCTGAAAAGTTGATCAATGGGTAGGGAGGGGCATAATGTGGGCAAAATAGGTACAAGCTTGATCACCAAAAGACATCATCCATTCAAGCATATCCAAATATAAAATTAGAACAAGAAAAATTAAAAAGCAAATTCAGTATGCTTTGTCGAATTAATTTTGTTTTCTAATAAACTAGATTTGATTTGAGATAAAGCAAATGTTGTATCCAGACACCAATTCACCTCACAAAACAGAAAATAGTAAAAGCTGAATGGTCGAGCAGGTTCAATCTTGAAATTGGATCGAACCGACCTTACCTGATCGGTTCCAAGAAGACCCAATCTCCATAGAAGAGGCTGCTAGGCTCATCAAAAATTGTTTACTTATGGGGATCTCTTTATGTGGGTTCTCAAGGAAGAGGCTGCTAGGCTCTTCAAAAATTGGTTTTTTTTTTTTCTTGGGTTTTGTGGGTTCTCATGGAAGAGGCTCGCAGGCTCGGCCCAAACGATACGAACCCTAAAACCGGAATCGCGCGTCACCAAATCGGGTCGTCGGAGCTCGAAAGATCGCGCCTTTCCTCAACCAGCGAGGAGCTCGAGCTGAATCCGAAGGTGGGTCGTGGCCGATGTCGGGGGACGAGGTGGAGTTTGCAGACGACGCGAGCCACGACGCCCCCCGCGTCCGCGGCCGGCACATCAAGAAGCGAGCCCTCAAGAACAAGGCTCTCTCGGTCGCCTTCAACGAGAAAGACCTCAGGTACTGCTACGACCAGTTGGCACTAACTATGTGACGTGCTTGTGTCTTCTTTCGCTCGCTTTCGGTAATCCGGAAGAAGGGTGTGCGTTGATTGGTCCGAGCATGGGTTTGTCGTGCTCCCCCCCGCGTACGTTTGACGTCTGGTGTCGTGCTGATCGACCCGGCGACGTTGAACGTGCATTGATCCCAGAGCACTTGAGTTTTGAGTAGGTGAGCTGAGGAAATGATGCTGGACATGTGAAATTTGCTCGCTTGAATCTGTTGTCGTGTAATTGCGTGTAGTTGGAACCTCTGTGTGTGTGTGTGTGTGTGTGTGTGTGTGTGTGCGCGTGAGAGAGAAGAGAGAGAGAGTGCAGTGCAGTTGTTGTGTTTATGACTTGTAGTTTGGGTCTTGGCGAAGGGACTATGTGACGGGGTTCCACAAGAGAAAGAAGAAGAGGAGAAAGGAAGCGGAAAAGAAGCAAGAAGAGGCGGCGCGCCGTAAGCGAATTGAGCAGCGAAAGAAGGTATATGCACCTTGTCAACTTTGCTCTCTCCTTGCCTCCTTGGTTTGAATGTGTTGGTTTTGATTATTTTTTTTTGTTTGACGCTTTATGGAATTGAAATTGGTTCGTCCTTTGTTAGTTGGAATCGAATGCAATGGATGATTTTTGAGGTGTGGATCCTAAGCGTGATTTTTTGTTTTGTAGTTCATTAGTCTGTATCAATTCAATGTTTTGCTGAATAAGAGTTACTTAATCGAAATTATGTGAAGGTGTTGATCATGGATTTGCCTTCATGTATGGCACTTACATGGCAGTTTTGCATGTTTTGGGGGAAAGAATCTTATAAGCCATATGAATCATCTTTTTTGTGTTACCTTTGTTTTTCATGAACGAGGCATATCATGTCAAGTAGGCTTTGAAAAAAAGATGAGCAAGGTGGATTTTAGATCCTGACAAAAAGAGAGTGTATTCATGTTCTGATTTTGTGGATTGAGTGTGTAAAACTGAGGTCATGACCAGCATTTCTTTAATTCATTTTAGGACTTTCACAGTCTGTCATTCTGTTTCATCCCTATTTTGGGAATAGAGTCCCTTTGTATGCCCCTAACAAGAGAAGAGACCAAATTTGAAACTGATGCCACAACAGAATTTTTATGTCCTCTAACTCTAAGTGACAGTTCTAAACTTTTAAGAGATCAGACTTGTTGCTTTTCAATCTACTCCAAATCACATTGCTTAGCTTTTCTATTCTCTGTTACTTGGGTGGATGCCTTAAGAGTGAATAGAGATTACAGAATAAAGTAGCCAACTTGCTCTTTTATGATCTGAGTCTGTCACCTTTTAGCCAAAAAAAAGAAAAGAAGAAGAAACAACACTTGTATGTTAGTACGTTGTTTTAGCTTTTGTATATCACCTCCCTTCATTTCTCTTCACATTCTTATACCTGTTAATTTCGATCTTGATATTCTTCATGTCCGATTTAGATATTTGTTTGGAGGGCATTGCATTGGACTGATTTTTGTTGTATTAGCAACTTTGTTGAATTGAACCTTGCAATTTGTGTTCCAGAGAAAGCTAGAAAGAGAGCTTGCATATTATGACGGAGGTCCTCCGTCCAATGACACTGAACTTGATGAAAACAATGAGCTCTTAGAGAATGATGAGGAAACGGAGCCCCGTATATCTACATCAGGTAAATTCAATTGCTTCAACTTTGATGAGATTATGTACAGCTTATTTCGAGGATCTAATGGTCTAATGGACTGCTTTTGTTGTCTTTTGGTTTCCTCATTTCGAGCAACCAATCATGAGTTAATAACTTCAGTGGGTTCTTTATAGTTAATTTTTGTCACTCTGGTATATGGTAGGTCATAATTCTAATCTTGGTGATTGACCGATGCTTATCCCTCTCTTATGTACCTTAACTTCATTCGGTTATGAAAGCTCTGTGGTTCTTCTGTATTGTTGAAAGATTAGTCAGTTTGTGGCAAACATATCATGCAGCAGCTTCGCCATTTGTTGATACCATGTGGTCAAATTAACTGATTGTGAATCTTTTTCATTGAATGCTTTTTAACCTTTAAAATAAATTTGTTTTCTTCTGATAAGATGCAATGTGGATTTTGGTTTGTCTTACCACCAGACATTATGAAGATCTCCCACATTATACTTTATCCAGGGGATTTTGGCTAATGTGATTTGGTGATGCTGTAAATGGCTGCTTTTGTTTCCTTAACTTGTTGGGTCCAGGTGGATTAAGTATGAGGCATGTGACATATATGCCATTTGCTAATGTATATTTTTGAAATTTTGGAGGAAAGGAATGACAGTATATGATAATGGAGACATGAAGGTCACTGTGAAAACAAGTGAGATCGGCCCAGACGAAGAAAATGATCCCATTGAGAAGTCATGGACCAACAAAGCTACTGGAACTGATAAAGGGCACGGTGTACCTGTGAATAAGAAATCATTCAAGAAAGTGACAAAACCTAAATCACACAGAAAGGTGCAGAATAAGAAGGGGAGAAATAAGGGCAAGAAAAAGGAAAAGAAAAAGGACAAGAAGACACGCTAGCTCTTTGTTGCCAGTCTCCATCTAAACCCATGCGAGATTGATGTGGCTGCTTTTGGCTGTATAGAGATCCTGGTGGGGCAAAGGTTTTGTTTACAAGCCCACCAGTTACATAACTGCTAAGTGCCGACCTCCCTTCATGATCATGGATGCATTTCTCTGTAAGCTAGTTTTCCCGGCTGTAGTATATTTCTTGGTCACTTTTCTTCAACAAAATAGTGTATTTAGAAACATGTTAGAACCTTCATCTTCTTTTGTTGGGAAGTCCAACCTAATATGACTTATGCTTCATGCAACATGATGACTAGACGTGCTTGGTTAACAAATGCTTGCCGGTTTCCTGTCAATTCTATTGTAGCTTCTGTGCAATAATTAAGAAAGAAATTGGAGGTCTTGCCACTAGGGATTGGAAGGTTGAGATGATAAATCGGTGCCTGCACTCAGTTGCTCAAATAAATGCAATAACGCTATTCTCTGTGCTGTACAAAATGCAATCGCAAAGTGTTCACTGTTGGACTGTTTGCTCCGTTACTTTAGTACATTTTTCCACTGAGAAAGAGGTTGGTTTGTGGATTGAAGGCGTCGGAGACAGTAGTGCAGTCGTGGTGGCAGCATGACGGCGATGACCGGTGCCGGTGCTAATAGAACACAAAGAGTGAGAGTGAAAGAGGGGCCTCGTGTATCTTGGCGGCTGAGGTCTAATTTTTCTCTTTTCCTGCCAAAGGTGCATGTAAGGTTGTTGGGAATGTGAGGAATGTTTGACCATTTGTCCGTGCAGCAGCATGACCTCTCCTGAGCCTTAATCCGCTTCCTTGACCGAGCATCCGATTCATAGCACGAATGCCTCGCTCGGCCACTTGTGACTGTTTGGTCGTTGGACGCAGTAGTGGAGTCGAGATCACTTGTTCAAATTTGAACATTCCCTCTTCTTGTTGATTTCCGACCATTCCCTCCTGTTTTTCAATCGTCGTGCATTGCGGTTACATTCACATCGTGTTTAACATGTCGAGTTTAGTCAAATCGAGCACATGAGGACAGCAAATTGTAGCAAAGATACTATTTATTTGTAGTGTAGAGGAAAAGAACAGTACAGCTTTTTGAGAAAATAACATTAACAGTCCCTAAATTTTGGCTTAATGTATAATATGGTCCCTGAACTTTAAATTTGTTCAATATAGTTCTTGAGCTTTTAATATGTGTTTAATTTAATTTCTAAACTATATGAAAATGCTCGATGTTGTCCCTGATTTTGAATTAATGGGCTGACTACTTTACATAATTTCATATAGTTCAAGTATTATATGAGCATGTTATAAAAGTTCAAGGATCATGTTGAACAAATTAAAAATTTAGGAACTACATTAATAAATAAAAAATTCATTGACCACATTACGTATATGAGCCAAAGTTCAAGAATCTTTTGTGTCATTATCCTTTGTCTTTTTCACGACAAAAATTAGCCATTCATTTTTGGGGAAGCAGTCATCCGTGAAAGGTAAGTTCAACAGTTCTAATATCGGACTTCTGTTTGGCACACGACTAGTGTGAAAAACAAGGCAGGCGGCACGAGTTCGAATTTGGGTTTCCGTACAAAAACCGATAACCGTTTGCTAGAGTTTGTTTCGACCACCCGTCATAGCATACATTATCTCATTGAAGGCACTTAGAGTGCCGAAACAGCTCGAATTGGTATGGCAAGAAAATGAAGTGAAAATTGATTACATTACTTAAAAAGGATCGTTCATGTTTCGAAGGAGATGATTGTTTGGGCAAGCAAAACAATGCAGGCATCTTATAGAAGACCATGCTGATATTTATTTTCATTTATGGAACGAGGATTGGTGGCCTTTATGTTTTGTCCTAGTTTTTTGAGAAACACATTTTGGAAAGCACATCTTCTGTACTTATAAATACGCATTATTCCTTCTGTGCTTCTCACAATTTTTCATAGTATCGCCAGGAATTTCGAAAGAACCGGCTCTTTCGATACAAGCTTGTTGGTTGGCCAGAGAAAGTGAAGCAAAATCACGAGAATGGTCCTTCCATTGCCGAAAAGGAGCAAGGTGGAGTATGATCGCCCTCCTGTTTCTCCGAAGAGTCGCCGGATCAGGAGTAGGCGGATGCCCGAGCTTCCCGACGACGTGCTAGAGCATGTCTTTAGGCTCTTGCCCATCAAACAGGCGGTGAGGGCCGGACTCGTATCAAGAAGATTCAAGCAAGTTTGGCTTTTCAGCAGGATGCTACACTTTGGTAGATGGTTCACAACGCACCATGGCATCCTGGAAGCTGTCTCGATTATTGACCGCGTTTTCAGGGCTCATGCAGGTCCTCAGATCCAAAGCTTCAAGTTATATATCGATCCGACGGATATCGAAGCCATGGTCAGGAAGTGGATCGAAATCTCGATTTTGAAAGGGGTGGAGGAGCTGGAGCTGAACTTCATTGCGGCGAGGGTTGAGCCTTTCGAGCTTTCCCGCGATTTAATCGATGTTGAGTCACTGAGAGTTTTGAAGTTGACCTTCTGTGAAATTGATATCCCGCCAAATCTCACTAGTCTGCATCTCCTGGATACCCTGATTCTTAAGAAGGTCGAAATCACAGCGGAGATGGTCGAAACTTTGATTCTCAATTGCACCCTCCTGGCGACTCTTGAACTGGTACGTTGTGATGCCATCGGTCAGTTGAAGTTGTCCGCACAGAATCATAAGAGGTTTAAGGTGTTAAAGGTGGGAGATTGCTCGGATCTTTCATTGATTGAAATCAACGCTCCGAGCCTCCGCACGTTTCATTTCTATGGCCTAGTACCTCTCTTCCTCTTTGAGGAGATATCGCAGCTGAAGGATGTAGTACTGAATTTCGTTCCCACAAAAGGTTTCATGAGACATTCTCTCGTCCGGAACATTGTCGACGATCTCGCTCACGTTAGTGTTCTCACAGTGAACAGCATCTTTCTCGAGGTACCTCATATTCCGATAAGTCGCCTTCTTTCAAAAACATTGTCTAATTCAGTAGGATATCGACTTGTTATCACAGTTATTAAATGACCATAATGTCTGGATTCAGGGCATATCTCCAAATTACGAAGATTTAAAGCACAACATGCATGGACTGCCATTTTGGTATCGCAATCTAAAGGAATTCCAACTAATCATGCAAGGCGGAGTCTATTGCAATACTTATGATATTGCCGCCTTTCTCAGTAATTGCCCATTGATCGAGAAAGTATTCATCGATGTAAGCTCATTAACTTGAATTTTCCTTCATGGAAATGTTGCTGAGCTACTCAATGAAAGAAGACTACTGGAGATTTTGTTTTCAATGCCTAAGGTTTTGCTTTGATCTTTGCAGCTTAATGACTGCTCTTTTGAAGGGAGCATTTACTGGGAACTGCATCAGAAGCAAGAGCTCGAGTCCTTCGGCTTTCTCTGCTGCCTCAAGTTTGTCAAAGTGAAAGGCTTCAGGTTTCAGCAACATGAACATGAACTGATCAAGTTTTTTCTGCACAAGGCGATCAATTTGGACACTCTTGCCCTGGTTAGTGCAAGGAATCGGCTTTATCCGAAATGTTATTCAGATTTTATAGAGAGGTATCAAAAGTACTTCCTGTGGCAGTCTTCTCCAAGAGCGATAATGACGTTTTCTAACGACTGCAAAGACAACACAACCCATCCAACGCATCAGAAAATTTGGCAGGCATAACGCAGTTTGGGTGTGTTTTTGCTCTTCAAAGAGAGAATTTGAACTCTCATCCACTCTCAATTCAGGGAAGCAAACTTCACTAGTTTCAAGTTTTATAGAGCTTCCGAGACTGATTTATTCATCTTTGGCAAGAGTCTGGCAATCAAGCAGGAGAAAGAAGTAACAACATCTCTCTTGCCGGCTTGGACAAACTAATTGAACTCGAGTCATTCGCTTCCTTAAGCCATTTCCATACTAAAAAGATCTGTATCAGCAACCCTTTTTTTCTCATTTTCTTGTTGCAATGAGCTGGATTTTGCCTACCCACTTAATAATTTCGGGTGATGCTGCATGAGCTTTTACAATCCGCAATTACAAGATGTGCTTTTTATCAGGTTGTTCCTGTAAATTACATTAGCATGACTCGAGCATTATTGCTGAGAATCGCATCAATCTTCTTCTTATATTCGGGTAAACAGGACTATGATTCACACCCAAGAAGTGTAATGCTCTCCATTTTTAGGTGGATGAGATTGGGGAATTTAGGTAATCTCAAAATAGCAGATGCTTGTTCACCAGCTACTCACTAAGTATCAAATGTAATAACCAAATCATTCAATCCACCATTTGGTTGACGATCATGTCGTGACATAAACGCACCCAAAAAGTGAACTTTCCAGGAATGTCGACCAAGGTCGTGCTGAATTAATACCTCTCCAAAAAACTTGGAGATGTCAATGCAAATCCTCAAAAGATTCAAAGTTAAATTTTCAAAAGCATGCGAAAGAGACGGTGGTGCAAGTCGGGCCATGAATTTCAAAATGAAAACACGCAAGAACAGAACAGAACAGAACAGAAGCAAATAAATCATTTCTGAGTTTTATTACACAGAACAAGGAGAGTATGCAGGATTAACCGTACACTCCTCTTCTCTCATTGTTTTTATCAGCATGGGAACGGCCACAGTATAGCCCTTCAAACAACTCCGGAATCGCCTAAAAATCTCTCTCTTTACAATGTACACACAAGAAAAATAAACTTCTGAAGCCAATACATTCTTCAATGAAACATTTGAAGAAACCGCGGCTCAATGATTCTTTCTACATGTACACCATAACCCTATTCATCGTCCCTCTCTCTCTCTCTCTGGCCTAATCCGTGTCAACCAGTCTACAACAAGAAGCTTATCTACACTCTACAGAACCCGGATCCAAAGCACTAAGCTGCTTCAGTTCATATCTCAAGTTTCCATGAACAAACCTCCTCTCCTGGTCCACTGCCCTTCATCGGGCGACATGAACAGCACCGCCGTGACATCTGCCAGCTTCTTCCGGCTAATCCGCGACCTGAAAGTCCTCAACGGGGCGTTCGGAGCTTCAATCTCCTCGCAGTCGCTCGGGTTCTGCAAATCAATCGAGTTCCTGAACGCCCGGATCTTCGTGGGCGTCTTGTACGCGAAATGCCACTGCTTCGCCACAACAGTCTGTAAAAGGGAGAAACGAATCAGCCGCCGCCCCTCCAAGAAACAAATTAAGCAATAGAAAACTGCAGCACTAATCACGGATGATGAACTTACAGCTTCTTTGATTGTCTTGGACACGCGAACTAGCTGCTTCAAATCGCCGTGCTCGACGCGACAGAGTATCCGAATCTGCCAAAACCCAAATGCTCAATCATCAGAACCCGCAACAAGAACCATCCCATATCACAATCTAAAACCGCACATTGACCGAAGTCACTCACCAGAATGTCCTGCGGCAAGGCCTCGAGGCCGGCCTTCTCCTCCGAGCCGTCGAGCAACAGCCTCGCGCTGCACTGCCTCTTCAGCGGAGCTCTGAACTCGGCGTCCTCGGCCCGCCACGCCGCCGCCGCCGCCTCGGGGCCCTCCGAAATCCCGACCCTTTTCCTCCCGAGGCCGCGCGTGCACTTCACGAGCCCGAACCCGGACGCCCCCTGCTCCCCCACGTCCCTCGCCTCGCTCTCCCAAGCTGCGGAGCATCCCTTCTTCAACCCCAGCACCACCGCATCATCCCCGCACAATGCCATTTCCCTTCACACTCCCTCTGCAGAAACCAAACCAAAACCAGAGTCAGTCAAAGTCTCACTGAAACCCACGAACAGGAAACGAACGAAGCGTGCAAACCACGCGTGAAAACCACCATTGGGCGACGAATTCGACGGGAGATTGGAGGAACAGAGAGAGAGAGCTGAAGACACGAACCTGGGTCGGATTCGACGATTCCTAGATTCTCTCGCTATTCGATCGATTCAGTGTGAGCGTGCGTGTGTGGTTTCGCTTCCTCTTCACGCTTTGCGTCAAAATGCCATGGACGGGTACGCTTCTTATTTATATAGCCGTTAAAAGACGGATATATAAATTTAATTTAATTTTCTTTTTCTAACTAAAGAAATGGGAATGAAAAGTGAGGAGAAAAAAAAAGCAGAAAAAAGGGAGATTTTGAAAAAGGAGGCTAGAGAGAGGGAGAGGGAAAAAATATCCGACGCGGTCTCCGATTAATTACTTCACGCGAAGGTGCTGGAATTCTCGCGCGTGTGCTTTCTCTTTTTAAATAAAAAAAGAAAAGAAATTAATTCTTCCTCTGTTCCTATCCGCGTTGGCGGTTAAATTGAACTAGCCGTTGGAGAGGAAGGGGACACGTGGCGGGGCGGGGGTGGAGGGGGTGAGTCGGGTGGGAATGACGTGGCGAGGTGGGCGGTCCGAGTCGGTCGGCTGGGGTAGTCGGTGGGCTTGCTGGACACGGCTTTTTTCGTTTCGGGCGGGAGGTTAAAACATAGGATGCTTCGAGGACGGTCGGAGATCGGATCGGGCGTTGGTGGGCGTGCGGGGGTGACGTGGCGGGGGATGCATCGGGAAGTGGGTCGTTCGTACTTACACAGGCGAAGATAAGGCGACTAAGTAAACCGCCCCCCCCCGGCCACCCAAACGCGAAATCCCATTTTTGTCCCCTGATTAATCCGAGATTTAGCGATAAGCCCACAAAATTAAGAGAGAGAGAGAGAGAGAATTTCTTGGTCGACGTGGGGGGTGATCATCGCGCGTCAATCTCCACGATTTGGCATTTTTGTGTCTTTACTCCCACCATGCTTTGGCGATAAAAGAAAAAAAAAGTAGAAAATGTAAAAGCGTTATACACGGAAATGCCCAATTGAGACGGATTTCATCGAAACCCGAATTAGCACACAGTGTCTAGACCCATTAGGACGTGTAATTGACCCATTTCTTAATCTCTAAATCCTAAGTGGGCCATAAATTAGCTTAATTTTATTAAGTAAATTGATTTAAAAATAGTGTCGGTGTTAATTGAATTATAAATGGATTTACAATTTATATCGCATGAAAACGAGTCAAAACAATTAAAATAGATTTACCTGGGTCAGCCATTTTTCATCCGACTCAAAAGTCAATTTGACTTACTCATTTAACAAGTTTAGCAATGTTTCGGATGATTAAGGATGTGAATTGATCGGGTCAACAAGGGCACTGCACGCCAATCCTCGCTTTCTGTGATGGTGGGCAAATCGTCTTTGAATGGACGAAGTGGATCAAATTTATACATGACATCACGTCAGATAAGCGCGTTGATGGTATCAATTCGCCTCGAATTACATCGTTTGGTTTTGCGCGGTGTTGTGAATTACGCCAACCCAACGGCATTGGAGGATGAGTTGTCGATGATGAGGAAGGAGGATGGATGGGTGGTTTTCGAAGCTGGACCGAGTTGGCGGGCGGGGGCGGTGGCGGTTTCTCGGGGTTTGGACGGAATCGGCGTTCGCCAGATTTCAATTCCAACCTGGCGGGCGGCCGATGGGCACGACACGTTTCCAGGAAAGACGAGGTTGGGAGGGGTCCTCTCGCCTTTTGCCGCGAGAAGCTTCCTTCCTTCCCACGTTGGACCGAGGGGACCCTTTGACTCGTTGAATGCCGTGCTGTGAAAGCCAATAGCACGAATTTTTTTTTCACTTTTCATTTTACATTTTTTTTCCTAAATTTTCATGAGGTGCTGACTTTGACCATGGAGATGGAGGAAATTGAGGGCCGACATCCTTTCGGCGTTCTTTGTGACCTATCAATTATTGAAGTGTGCTGCGGAAGCTAGCTTTCTTTTTTTTTTTTTTTTGGGGGGTCGTAATGGAAGCAACTTTATCATAACTTTATTTTGTTTTTTTGCACGTTTTTTTGTCCAGAGGAAGTTTGGAGCAATTTTTGGATTCCTGTGGAATTATGAACGTGTGTTGTGATTAGGATCATCTTTAGATGCTGTGAATGTGGACCAAGGAGAGGAGAGGATGATCCATGATGTTGGTTGAGCTGTATGTTCTCTTGTTTCTCCTGTTGATCATCTAGAATCTTGACTGGCTAAGCAAAAGTTGGTGACCAAAGCTCGTTGCCAAGTAGGCTGCATCTTGAAAATTCTGATTTGACGTGAGGTAGTTGAGGTAGGGGTGAGTGACCCGGCCACTTCAACTCGAGAACTAACATGAAACTGACTTCACCCAATTAATTCTAAGCTAAGAGTGAATATGATCCGAATGAGTGATTCTCATCTTTGAACCAAGGATTGTCACTAAGGATCGGTTTTAAAACATTAGAATTACCTGTTAGTTCCATAAATCCAATCTAGTTCCTAGGTAAATCCATGTAATCGGTCCCGTCAAACGTCACGCATTCAATGCAATATTTTCCAACAATCCAAAGTAAAAGATAAAAATAAAGAAAAGGTTAGTAAAAAGATTGGGCTCATATTGAACGTTGAGAGTCAAGGCCATAAATTAAGGAATACTGAGCTTGAGAGACAAGTCAAATGAGGTGAGAGTGAGACAAGACGAGTACTCAATCAATTGATGTTGAACTTTAAATTAGAGATTTTAGGATTTTTATTTTCCTTTAAAAGAAATATGTCATAGATTTTTCTTAAAAATTACATATATATTATTGATCCGGTTCGAATGGACAATTCCACACTTGGAACCGAAACCAAACCAGTACCTACCAATTCCAATAAATTGAAATCGAGGATCACTGATTCCAATTCGATTTGGTTCCAAGCGATCCCGGTTTCATTGCATACCCCTATTCTAGGCCAGTTTTACATAGGGATCGATTCGTTTCCTAGATAAAAAAAAAAAAAAAACTTCAAGATTCGGTCTTGACTAGTTCAATTCCCGATTTTATATCACGAATTGATTTCAAGCCGGTTCAAGACAATTCTTAAATTAAGTCCCTTAAATAGTCATTTTTCATTAAGGTCAACATGATACGTGGAAATTGTCAAGATTGTAGGTCTTCCCTGTCTTTGTAGTATGAAAACAAAGAAGAGAAAAAGAAGGAAGGCCAATGTTTGGGTCTACCTTGGAAACAGGCAGTTTGGTTCCAAGTCGTTTCAGGGTAAGTTAATCAATTTGGCTCTCAGTTTCGTATACTACGGACCAACTTTGAAGGGGCAGATTTCAAGTTCTTGGTCTAGAACACACTCATCATAAAATCGACCACTCCCAATTTGAGCTGTTAAAATATTATAGTGAAAAAGCCCATCTTGCTATAAATTATGAAACACGCTAACAAATAAAATGTGAATTAAAACTTAGATGAATGAACTAAATCATCAATTATTTGCACTTGAAGGAGCAAATTCTCTCACATGTCACATCCAATGTCAACGTAAATGACTTACCCTAATCAGACTGGAATGATAGCCTCAAATTGATGGATAAATTCTGACCATCCATGTTATTTTATAGCGCAAAAGGCAAAGAAGATCTGGAGGAAAGAAAGAGGGCGGTCAAAATGTCAGCACGTTTGGGATAACTATTTGCTTTTTTCTTGATGATAATGGCAATTAATGTAGGACCATCCAATTGAATAGCACTAAATTTAATAATTTATGTTAGAATAATTAAATATGAAACGACACTTTCTTTGATGACTTAAGGTTTTAGAACAATTTACATCTGATTAAGTTAATATATCATGCTTTTGCAATTTTCTCAAAAAAAATTTAGCAAACATTTCACAAACATATTCCATCCAATTTTCTCTTTATTATTTACTTTCTTCTTCTTTTTTTTAAAGGAAAATGCAAGAGTCAATTTGGTCTCATTTATGGTAATCTCAGATCCACATGCATGTGGAGATGGACAAAAAAAACATGAACGCCTTCCATGTCCCTAATACAACATTGAGCTTCCATGTCCCTAGTACAACATTGAGTTGGTCGTAGAAAATTATGAATTATGTAAGTTGAGCTTCAATTATATCAGAATTTTTTGTTTCAGGTGTAGAGGTCTGGTGCAGTCCCCACAACCTTAGATATGCAACGTGGGATGTTCCTGATTATTGAGTATTTTCAGCTCAATAACATGCTCGAGAAAAACTCGGAAAGCTATATGGGACCATTCGTTATAAAAATGTAAGCAATTAAGGGAAAATTGGCCATCAAGTTTTAAATCTATTGTATTTTTGTTAATTCAGTAATAAATCTTAAAATTTTGCCAATTGAGTCATAATCATTTTCACTTTTTGCCAATTGAATTCATTCAAGTAATTTTGGCTAGAAATCACTATCATAAACAATGGCATTCCTATGTAATACAACAGACGTCGATATGGCATATATTTTATATTTATATTTTATATTTTATTATTTTTTCCTTTTCTTTTCTATTCTTTGTTTTCTTTTATAACTCGGGCCACCGAGATCACAAGCCGATCATCACCACCCATTGGTGAGGGTGTCATGGCCCTCGCTAACCAATAGGCGACAGTGTTGGCCCTCACCTAGCGGCCCTTGTTGGCCAAAGTTTGTTAAAAAACAAGGAAATGATAAAAAGATATATATATATATATATATATATATATATATATATATATATATAAAATTAAAAATTTGCCCCCGTCAATACTAGTCACGACGTATGATGGCCAACATTTAGCAACTTCCGACCAACATTCCCGAATGGACTCAATTAGTAAAACGTGAAAAGATTTAAGACTCAAATAACACAATTAAAAGGTTTAGAACCCAATTGACTAAAGTGAAATGGATTTATAACTTTTTGGACAATTTTCCACCAATTAAGTTACGGCACATAATTCGATTTCTACATATCAATACTCGCCCTTATGTGTAGGCCTGATTGGATCAAAATATCAAACTCAAATCTCGACATACATGACCCGAAGGTGATGAAATGTTGAAGGAAATTCATAAACGAGTGAAATGGAGGTGCATATTGCTTTAAGTCTTCGGCTACAAAAAGTTTCTGCTATCAGCAGTCCGACGTCCATGCATGTCCGCTTTGGCTCCGTACCCTTTCTTCTTATATTCAACCTCATTTTCTCGAGAAAACTCTTTCTTCCATCGAAGGAAACGGAAGCCGTCGAGAATCGAACTCCGTAGCGCCCTTCTTCACCACCAGGACTGCGAAGTTGCACGTCGAAGCATGGACTGCGCAATCACCGGCTCTCATGACCAAAAAAACAAGGAATCCTGATCATGGTATGAAAAGAAGCTTGCGAACGAACATTAAATATCTTTGTATTCCCGTGAGTCAACATCAAACTCTTATGACCAAAAAAAAGAAAAAATCAAACTCTGCTTCTTCTTCTTTTTTCTTTTTTTCCTGTGTGGGTACAAAGGGCTAGAAGCCGAAGGAAAATCCAAAGTAATCTGCTGTCCGATCTTGTAATGCATCCCGAATTGTGGCCGTTCGATTCAATTCAGCAAAAGGATTCCGCTTCGTCGTACTCCTGTCCTTGTTCCTTAACGACTCTATAACCAACAGCGAATCCACTTCAACTACGACCATTTTTCGAAGGTCGAGCAGTATAGAGCCCAAAATTCCACCTTCGTGGAAGAGCATATATGCCCACCAAACTTGTGCAGCCTCCAATCCAATTTCTTCCTCCATCTCTGAACAACATACTACCTGCTCTGGCAACACCCGGGTTGCCTTTGGTGGCCCTGTCAGTGTTGAGTTTTAACACACTCCTTCGCCAGCAAGTTAACTCAGCATCTCCCCTCGGTGAAGTCCTATGTTTCTTTCGGAGATGCTGACCTGCAGTGAGGTAGAGATGACCCGGTGACAAGGAATTTGGTGACGACAAAAGCTTGTTGTAAATGGAAATAATGGGCGGAGCTGAGAATCCACTAAGATTAAAGGTATCTTAACATGAGAATCATGTCATCGGTTCTTCTCCAATGCAAAGGTTCTGTCACTTTTAATTGATAAACTAATGAAATCGTGACGTACTTGGAAGGCATCCTCCTCACCCCCCACCACTGCTGAGTCCCATCTCCCAGCTTCACAGCTTTTTCCCCTTGAAAAGCAACAAAGACAAGAGTTCCTATTTGGAGAAGACAGTAACTTCAATTGAATAAGGGAATGCTTCACATTCACAACAAACCAATTTTTCCTCCTTGTCATCTAGCATAAAAAAATGAGAAGAAGGCTGCCTGAAATTTGTGTTTCTGTATGATTACAATGGAGAATGCTTACCATTATTCCTTATTCGCTGCACCAAATGTATGCATAAAAAACTATCCGGCACCTGTAGCTGAACGAATGAAATTTGTTCCCATCGACTAAAAAAAATACGAATAAATGTCATTGTCAAAAAGTCTCGAACCATATTTCCATTTCTTCCTTATTTGTTGCCACAAATGTTTGCCCAAAAAATTATCTGGGCACCTGTACCTGAACGAATGAAATTCGTTGCCATCAACTAAGAGAATATGAATAGATGTCAATGTCAAAGAGCCCCGAACCATATCTCCATTTGTTGCAACGAATCCTCTGAATTGCCATCACCGCCCAACTTTCTTACTTCATCCATCAAGCCTTCCAGTACAGGGTATATATCTTTGCAGAGCGGGTGGGAACGGTCTTCAGCATTAAAAGAATGAACCTGGTTTTGGACCTCAATCCAACTCCAGCCAGGGACCTTCCTCACCCCTCTTTCCCTCATAAGTCTTTTCACCCTGGCATGATCACCCCATTTCTTAAGGCGCCCATACATGTCTGAGAGTAGAACATAAGTGCTATGTTCTTCAGGCTCTAACTCAAGTAGTTGATTCCCGACTTGACAAGCCAATTCCATGTTCCCGCTACTCCTACAAGCACCCAATAAAGTCCTCCACACCATCATATCAGGTTGAAACGGCATCAATTCCACCAAGGCCTTAGCCTCATTCACAAGCCCAGCACGCCCAAAAAGATCAATTGCACAAGCATAGTTCTCCATCCTGGGAGGAATGCCATAATCCGTTTCCATTGATAATAGAAACCCATAGCCCTCTTCAACCAAACCAATGTGGCTACAAGCAGTCAGGACAGCAACAAAGGTGATGTGATCAAGCTTTATTCTCCTTGCTCTCATCAAATGGAAAAGATCAAGTGCATCATGTCCTAGACCATGTTGTGCATAGGCAAAGATAATCGCATTCCAAGTGACTGAGCTACTTTGGAAGGTCTCTTTGAAAGAGTTTCTAGCATCTTTAATAATGCCACACTTAGAGTACATAAAGATCAGTGCACTGCCAACATATTCATTTGACTCAAAGCCAAACTCAAGTGCCAATGCATGAACTTGTTGGCCCAAAATGAGAGTTGCCAAATCAGAGCAAGACTTGAGAACTGCTGAAAGAGCATAATGATCAATCTCAGTATTCAAAGATCTCATTTGGGCAAAAAGTTCCAATGCATCTTCATTTAACCCAACTTGGGAGTATCCGGTTAACATGGAATTCCAAGAGACCCGGTCCTTGGATTGCATTGATTTGAAGACATGAATAGCATCGTCCATGGATCCATTACCCAATTTGATATACATAGCTATAAATGCATTGGAGATTGGTAATGATCGCTCCAGACCTCTTTTAATTACCAAAGCATGGAGGGACTTTCCCAGATTTTTACGTGCTTCTTCAAAACAAGCACTTATGACACTTGTGTAAGTGTAAAAATCCGGTTCAATGCCCAGCCACCACATATCAATAAAAAGCCTAAAGGCAGAATCTTCTTCACCATGCACAAGGTAAGCAGCTAGCATTGAATTCCATGTCACTATATCTCTTAAGACAATGCTATCAAACAGTTTCTTAGCATCTTCAATGGAGCCACACTCTGAGTATGAACTGACTGCAGCATTACAAACATTATTTTTCCATTCTAGACCATGCTTCATAATTTTGGCATGGATCTGTGCAGTTAGCTTGAAAAACTCATGGTCGTTGAGCAATGTCAAGAGAGGAGCGAAGGTCCCATCATCTGGCTTAACGCCCTCATGCTCCATGCTATCAAAAAGCCAAAATGCAGTCTCTCTGTCACCTCTCTGCGCAAATCCATTGATAAGCGCATTCCACGAGACAGAGTTACGTTGCGGCATCTGTTGGAGCACCATGTACGCATCCTCAACCCTCTTGCACTTAGCATACATGTCCAAAAGAGCACTTCCCGCATAAACATTCCTGCCATATCCGTGCTTGAAAATCAAGCAATGCAACTGCTGTCCGAGATCAAGCCTACTGGCACTAGCTACTCCTTTTAGCATACTGGAAAAAGTATAAGCATCCACTTCTAGTCCACATTGTCTCATGGACTTCAGAAAATACCATGCTCTCTCCAGCTTACCACTATTAACATAACCAGAAATCATGGTGTTCCAGGAAACTGCATCTTTGTCGCGCATTCGGTCGAACAGTTGGTGGGCAACCCAAATTTCTCCACATTTTGTGTACCCACTTAATATATTATTGACAGTATAGAGATCACGCAAGATTCCTCCTACGGTAGCTTGACAATGGGCTATCAGAGCCTTGCATAGAGCAGACCCTTTGTTCTCGACTAGGGAATGGAGTGCCCTCATTCAAGAGCAACCGCCACTCCCTGCAACTTTCACTGCTCCTACACATTCGCAGCAGTGCCCGATATTGTAGAAATGCGAGATTTTTAGTGATACCCGTTTTCGCAAAGGGCTGTAGCCGAACACAACGACAGAGCCCCAAACAGACGGCAAGAGAGAGAGAGAGGGAGAAGCTCACCTCCGCGCGAGGAGAACGTGCGGCCGGAGTTCCGATCGGCGACGCAGAGCTTGGACCTCTTATGGCGAAATGCGGGGGCCTCCATCGATGACGACGAGGACGCCGATCCTCCTCATCGGCGACAAGAAAGCCGAGGCGCGAGCTGCTGCTGCTGCTGCTCAAGCCCGCATTTCACGGGCTAAAGCAACTCTCCCGCTAGAGAGAGAGGGAAGGGACGTACGGGAGCGAAGATGAAATGAAGAGGAAGGGACCGCAAGCGGACCGGTCCGGTCCGGTCGGGATCGGGTTGGACCGGCTGCGCGTGTGCTGCTCTTTTTTTTTTAACTTTCAAAATTGACCGGAGAGACTTGACGGGACTTCCGGGGAGCCTCTTCCCCCCTGCGCGGGGAATGCAGGGTCGGTGTGCGTGTTTACTACAGTGCGCTGATTTACGCTGCGGCCAGACACGTGGCGAGTCGCGACTGGACCATGGGGGTTGCGGCTTGTTACGTTGTGCCTAGAGGGCTACGTCTGACGTTCCGACGAATAGGATGCGACCTCTCATTCTCTCTGTGCCCTCCCTCTTTCTGATGGGCGAACCACCGCACCGGACCGGCGAGAGGACCGCAAGACCTAGCTCCCTCCCTCTGCCCTCCCTCTTTCCGACCGGCGAACCACCGCACGAGACTGGCAAGAGGACCGCGACCTCCCCCTCTCTCTTTGCCCTCCCTCTTTCCGACTAACGAACCACCGCACTGGACCGGCAAGAGGACCGCGAGCAATCAACGAACCACTGCACGGGACTAGCGAGAGGACCGCGAGCAATGGACGAACCACTGCATGGGACTGGCAAGAGGACCGCGACCTCCCTCTCTCTCTCTCTCTCTGCCCTACCTCTTTACAACCGTCGAACAAATCAGATGTTTTTTTAGAGATCTCCCATCGTCGCCTTCATCTTCTTTTCCCCCCACCCTTTTTTTTTTTTTTCTGTTTTGTTGTTTTTTTTCCCTAGTGTTCTAATGGCGGATCTGGAGTTGCATATGGAGGGCGACGTGATGTCTCACATCGACCTCAACGGCTTCTTCGGCAACCTCCTTGAGGCCCACGACATCACCGGCGCTTGCTCCTCAATGAACGCGTCGTCATCGTCTCTAGACTCGAGGCTCTCGTGGTTCAACGAGATCGAGAACATCTTGATGAAGGACGACGAGGACGGCGAAGTTGTCGGTGGCGGGATTAGGGCTGATTCGAGCCAGGAGTTTTGCGATAGGTTCCTCGCTGACGTGCTCGTTGACTCCCCCGAGATGGGTCCTTGGAGATAGCCAATGGGTCCGGCGACAAGGAGGAGCCTGGATTGTCGGATGACAGCGGGGTCAAGGCTGCAAAGGTTGATGGGGCTAAGGGTGGCGGTGAAGCCTATGATCCTGCTAAGAAGCTCAGGAGGTACATTGATTGATCGGTGCTGCTGAATTATTGTATTGGTAGCTTTATGTTGAATTCTGTTGTAAGTGTTTGTAAAATTGAAATGAAGGTCATTGGGGAGGGGTCCATATATCACCTATTTTACCTTTGTAACTCAATTTCTTGGGAAAGGAAAATTTTATTTAGTGGTTTGTCTATCGACAATGTAGCATTTAGTCAGATGCATAATCCATTACAAATGTTTTGGTATATATAATGTAAAATTGTTTAATTATGTGGTTGATAGAGAGAATATGAGGAGTTTTGCAAAGGCACAAAAGATGCCAGAAGAAGGGTGGACAATGCAGGATGGCACTGCCTGGCTTGGAAATAACCCCAGGGATCACCTTGGAATGATACGGGTATCCGATATTAACCAGTATTCCAAAAGCATTTAAATCAACCCTCTCCCTTCTTATGCATCTAGTTAATGTTTTCTTTTTGTTGTCGAAAATAATAGGTTTTCCTGGGCCATAGTGGGGGACTTGATACTGATGGAAATGAGCTACCTCGACTTGTTTATGTTTCTCGTGAAAAGCGACCTGGTTTCCAACATCACGAGAAAGCTGGAGCCATGAATGCTTTGGTTTGTCATCTCTATACATCTTATGTAGCTTTTCTTGTCATGTGTCTCTTTTAGTGACAGGCTGATACTATAATTGTAAACAAATGAATGTATGTTGGTGTGATTTGGTTTTTCAGTTTAGATTCTTCATTTAGGTTCTTCATCGCTTGCTTGCATTGAAATTTATATCTATATATAACTGAAGAAACCGAGAACGCAATAGCTGCCGCCGACGAGCAACGTCAGGCCACCACCGTCAGATTCAGTAGTAAATATCAGGCTGTTGCATGTCACAGATACGTCAACCATAGGAACCCAACATGTGCCAAAGTTGAGCTTCTGACTGGAGCTCAAAACGATGTCGACCCTCACTTCACCGCGCTTCAAACCCGACACGGGACTTTCAACAGAGAACTTGTTCGCCCTAGGCAAGTCGGAGTGAAAATGAGCTCGAACAGTCCGTGTGCCTCGTGGCTTTCTAGATGAAAGAACTGATCTTGGCGTGAGCCAAAGGAGCGGAGTCCAGGATGACGGTGGCTTTGATGTGGGAGTACTTGACTGGGATAAGCTTGCTCGGGTTCTCAACGGAAAAGATGATGGTCCATTTGGTGGCGACCTGAGAGTTGGAGACGTTGAAGGAAGAGATAGAAGAGGCCGGGTCGAGGGTGAACGATGGGGACATGGTGGCAGGGATGGCTAGGAAGATGATGATGGGGAAGCAGAGAGAAACTACCGCAGTCACGAGGCACAGTCGTATCACCTTGTGCCCCCAATGAGAACGGTGGGGTGGGCCTCTTGCTTGATCTCGGATATGGAGGACGCAGTTTGCTGCATGATTGTCTTTGTACTTGTTCTACGACAGGTCGAGTTGCGTTCCTAAACCTAAGAGCAGCTCTGGGTTTCTGGTCTGATCTTCGACTGGGGGGGAGGAGCATCTTATTCTATAGCCTTCTGAAAGTCTACAGTTCGACGCATTTCTTGTTGAATATTTCAATAATATTTTGAAATATTTACAATAATAACTTTGATAATAGTTATGACCGCATTGAAGACTATCATTATTTTTAACGGTCATATAACGGTTTCTTAATAGTCATACAACGGCTTTCCAATCGTTTTATAACATTTAATTTATTTCTCAAATAAATCTTTCATTATTTTACAACAACTCTTTTAACGGCTCTATTTTGTCTAAATATAAAATCTCATAAGACAATCTTAAAAATACATACTGAATGAAACAGAGAATATTATTTCCTTTTGAAATCTTTCCTTTCCTTTTTTCTTGCTGGGTTATACATAGACATTGTTTCTATTCCTTCTAATATTCAATGCGGAATATAGAAGAAGGTCTGTTGTATCTTGGGAAGATAGCCGTCAGAAGCCTATCGCACCGAGTTTCGCACTCCGAGGAGCGGAATTATCCTTAAGGATAGTGCTTACGCTTGCACGCTTCAGACAAATTTATTTGTTCTTATCAGCCTTTTTCCTACAATCTTAAGGATAATCCCATGGAGCATCAAGTTGATATTGTTGCTGATGCCTCAATCTCCACCAGTCCAGTTGCACTACCACCACTACCACATATGTTCTATGCCAAACCATTCCCTGACATATCGAAGATCGAAGTTTTCAATGGCAACAATTTCAGAAGGTGGCAAGAAAGGGTTTTCTCTATCCTAGATGTGCACGGCGTGTCTTTCGCACTTACGGAGGCTGAACCAACTGATAACAAGCTTCAAGATCAATGGATACACGCTAATAAGGTATGTAGGCACACAATTATTAATACTCTTTCTAATGAATTGTTTGATGTCTACTGTCTATACAAGGAAGCGAAACGAATATGGGACTCCATGACTGCAAAGTACACTGCTGAAGATGTGGGCAAACAAAAATTTGTAATCAGAAATTATTATCGATGGGAAATGTCCGATGACAAGGAGATCAAGATATAAATCAATGAATATCACAAGCTAGTGGAGGACTTGAAGGCAGAAAACATCAACTTACAAGAAGAATTTCTTGTGGGCCTGCTGATTGAAAAGTTGCCTGAATCTTGGAATAACTACAAGCAACAACTCAAGCACAAGGACAAGTGACTGTCACTAGCCGATCTAATCGTGCATATCATCATTGAGGATACAACTCACAAGGAGATCAAAGCTGCCAAAGCTAAGGAAATTGGTACTAGGTCAAATTTGGTGCAAGGCAAATTTCAACATCGCAAAAACAGGTATTATAACAAAAAATCTTATTACAAACCCAAGGTTGCTTACCCCACCTTCAAAAAGAAAGGCTCTTGCTTTGTTTGAGGAAAACCAGGTCATCATGCAGCGTACTGCACAAAGAGAATACTAAGAAATGACAATCCTACTAAACCAAAAGTCAATTTGATTAAAGCAAATGACTTTAATGATATAATTGTTACAGTTATTTCCCAGGCCAACATTGTGGCCAATGTGAAAGAGTGGGTGGTAGAATCAGGTTCTACCAAGTATATTTGTGCAAACAAAAATGCCTTTTCCTCCTACACGCCAGTAGGGGAAGAAGAAGAAATTATTTATCTTGGTGATTCAAGAACAGCTCAAGTTCTTGGGAAAGGAAAAGTTCTTCTCGAGCTCACATCTAGCAAGACTTTGGCCCTAAATGATGTATTACATGTCCCTAATATAAGGGCAAATCTAGTCTCAGTAGCACTTTTAGGAAAGGTTGGAGTAAATGCTACTGCTTTTGTTTACTCGGCCGAATGTGTTGATTTATGGCATGGTAGATTAGGTCATGTTAGTATTTCTTATATTAAGAAAATGCAAAAACAAGTTTTAATTTCTGGAATTAAAAACTCATGTTTTAATAAATGTATAATATGTGCCGAAATAAAATTAACAAAAAAGCCTTGTATTTCGTAAATAGAGAATCTGATTTGTTGAGTTTAATTCATACGATCTAGGAGATTTAAAACAAATTATAACTAGAGGAGGTAAAAAATATTACGTGACCTTCATTGATAATTATTCTAGATTTACTAAAATTTATTTGCTTAGGCATAAAGATGAAGCTTTTGATATGTTCCTTTTGTATAAAGCAGAGGTAGAAAATCAATTGAATAAAAGGATAAAAAGAATTAGATCGGATAGAGGTGGAGAATACGTATTGCTTAAGAAATTTTGTGAAAATGAATGAATAATTCATGAAACTACGCCTCCTTATTCCCCTGAATCTAATGGCATAGCTAAAAGAAAAAATAGGACTTTGAAAGAGATGATGAATTATATGCTTGTTAGTTCTAATGCTCCAAATAATTTATGGGGTGAAGCTATTTTATTTGCATACCATATCCAAAATAAAATACCCCATAAAACACCCTATGAATTTTGGAAAGGTTATCGTCCTAATTTAAAATATTTGAAAGTGTAGGGGTGTCTTGCTAAGGTTATACTTCCTAATTCTAAGAAAAGAAAAATAGGCTCTAAATCATCTGACTGCATGTTTATTGGTTATGCTGAATATAATGCTACATATAGATTTATTGTATTAAAAAGTGACGTGCTTGATAATAATATTATAATTGAGACAAAAAATGCAGAATTTTTTGAGCATATTTTTCCATTAAGTGTTGATAATATTTCTCCTACACCTCTTCATAAAAACGTTTTCGAAAATTCAAATGATGAATTGAGAAGGAGCTAAAGAATAAGGAAAGAAACTTCTTTTGGGAATGACTTTTATACTTATCTTATTGATAATGATCCTTTGACTTATTCTGAAACAATATTTTCCTTAGAAAGCAATTTTTGGAAAGAAGTTATAAAAATCGAGATTAATTCTATCTTACAAAATTAAACTTGGAAATTAATTGATTTACCACTCGGTGCGAAACCGATCGATTGTAAATGGGTTTTTAAAAGAAAATATAATCATGATGGTTCTATTGATAAATATAAAACAAGATTAGTTGCAAAAGGTTTTACACAAAAACAAAATGTTGATTATTTTGACACTTTTGATCCAGTTACAAGAATTTCATCAATTCGTGTTTTAATTGATTTGACTTCTATTTACAAACTTATTATTCACCAAATGGATGTTAAAACAGCTTTTTTAAATGGTGATTTGGAAGAGAAAATTTACATGGTGCAACCTGAGGGCTGTGTTTTTCCTGGCCAAGAAAACAAAGTTTGCAAACTTGTTAAATCCTTATACGACTTAAAGCAAGCACCAAAGTAATGATATGAGAAATGTAATGATATTCTAGTTAGTAATGGATTTTCTCTATTAGAGTAGATAAATGTGTATACACAAAAACTATTGATGGTGAATTTATAATTATTAGCTTATATGTTGATGACATGCTTATTTTTAGTATGTGTATTGATGTAGTGAGTGAAACAAAATATCTTTTGACTTCTAAATTCGATATGAAGGACTCGTGGGAAGCTAATATTATTTTGGGTGTTAGAATCATAAAGAGTGATTGTAGTCTAATGCTTACTCAAGCGCATTATGTGGAGAGGCTACTTAAAAAATATGATCACTTTGATGTTAAACCTATAAATACTTCTTATGATTCTAATATCCAATTAATGAAAAATAAAAGAGATGGTGTGGCTTAGTCTAAGTATGCTCAAATTATTGAGAGTTTGATGCATTTGATGAATTATATTAGACCTGATATAGCTTATGTTGTATGTAGACTAAGCAGATATACACAAAATCTCAATAATGATCATTGGACTTCTTTGAGCAAATTAATGAAATATTTGAGAGGAACCATGAATTATGTTATTTTATATAGTGGATTTCTCGCTATATTAGAAAGATACAGTGATGCTAATTGGATTTCAGATTCAGATGAGACAAAATCTATTAGTGGATATGTGTTCACCCTTGGTGGAGGTGCTGTAACTTGGAAGTTAGCCAAACAAACAATAATTACTAAATCCACCATGGAGTCAAAGTTTGTGGCTCTAAAATTAGCTAGCAATGAGGCTGAGTGGTTAAGGAACCTCTTAGCGGGTACTTCTTTGGGAATGAAACCGATACCTTCTGTGTCTATGCACTGTGATTGCTAAGCGGCAATAGCCATTGCAAAGAATAAAACTTTCAATGGTAAAAATAGACACATCCGATTGAAACATGATGTAGTACAACAGCTGCTTAAAGATGGAATTATATCCATCGATTTTGTAAAGTCATAAGTGAATTTGGCCGATCCTCTAACTAAACCTGTGGGAAGAAAATTAATTTATGACACATCAAGGGGAATGGGACTTAAGCCAATTGAAGAAAAGCAATAGTAATTGTAATCCAACCTATGTGATTGGCGATCCCATGAATTAGGTTTATATAGGTAATAACAAGTCACTTGTTGTTCTAGTGATGTACTATTAAAAATTATTGTCCATCCTAAAATGAGAATGGTGCAAAACTGCAAGGAAAAAAGAGGCTGAGCTAAGCTCTTAATGAAATTTCATAGCCATTATTGGTGGTGTATTAAGCTACAGAATACACTTGATGGAATCACCTATATAAGTGTGAAGTGGGGCCGCTCCTATGAGAATTTTTGGCGAAAATCTCTAAAGCACTTATGAATATACCAAGCACGCGCATGGCCTATTAGCGCAAAACCTCGTTAAACAACAAAGTTTGTGGGAGTGCAATGTGATAGATGAAAATTATAATTCACAAAAGAAATTTTTTGGTTCATAGAAGTTTCAAACTTCACCAAAATTTCGTGAATTATATTTCATTTTTTCTAGGGCTGGTTCATAGCCTAACAAGCACCAGTTCCGATGCATTACACTCCAATAACCCGGCATCATATTAATTTTTCATTTTCAAAATCTTTTGAAATATGTGGGGGATTGTTGGATATTTCAATAATATTTTGAAATATTTACAATAATAACTTCGATAATAGTTATGACCGCAAAGAAGACTATCATTATTTTTAACGGTCATATAACGGTTTCTTAACGGTCATACAACGGCTTTCCAATCGTTTTATGACATTTAATTTATTTCTCAAATAAGTCCTTCATTATTTTACGACGACTCTTTTAACGACTCTATTTTGTCTGAATATAAAATCTCATAAGACAATCTTAAAAATACACACTGAATGAGACAGAGAATATTCTTTCCTTTTGAAATCTTTCCTTTCCTTTTTTCTTGCTGGGTTATACATAGACGTTGTTTCTATTCATTCTAATATTCAATATGAAATATAGAAGAGGGTCTGTTGTATCTTAAGAGGATAGCCGTCAGAAGCCTATTGCACCGAGTTTTGCACTCTAAGGAACAAAATTATCCTTAAAGACAGTGCTTACGCTTGCACGCCTCAAACAAATTTATTTATTCTTATAAGCTTTTTTCCTACATTTCCAAAGCAAAACGAGCCAATCTGAGCCGCGCAATTTGGGTTTGCTGTTTTAGGATTAACAAAATGAGGAGAAACTTGAAAATCCGCGCAAGAGAACATATATCCCGTCTTCGGAAGGTAGCCAATGGTCGATGTCTTCGGATTCTCTTCGGAAACATCCGACAAAAGAAACGAAGCCATTGACCTCTTCAGAAACTTGAATGAGTACATTCCTTACACGGTGACATGACCGGAAAACTCGTCCTCTCCATTGCGCGCGTTGCTCGTGACATCGTCGAAATGTTTTGGGCCGCAAAGCCCACGCTTATTTTTAACTTCTAACTCGTCCAGTCAAACAACAACAACAACAACAACAACAACAATAATAATAATAATAAAAATAATCGGACAAAGCTATTTTCATCCCTTGCATAACTTGCCTTACCAAATTTTCACCACTAAAGATATAAATTCCTAGATCATTCAATTGCTATTTATATTCGTGACAATGATTTAATATGCTTTCCTTCTTTTTTTAGTTTTTCAATTTCAATGTCAAATCTAGTTGCCATAGTTAAGAAATTCATATGTTTTATGTTTGTTTATTGCGAGTATCTAGTATACTTTAAAGGCACTATATTCCTTTTTTTTTTCCTTTTATTGTTATGATTTTACTTTCATAGAAATTAATTTTTTAGTAAAGAGAAAATTTCAAGCAATCTAGGCCTTTTCTCGGTTGTTGAACAAATCTATGGATTAATTGTTACGTAAAAAATGGAAAAAATTTACCGTTGACATTTTTTTAACGCAACTACTTATTCACAAACTTTCACTTTTGTTGTGCATATTACCATCGAACCCTTTCTTATTGATTTTTTTTTATACACAAATACATATAATTGAATGACCAGATGAAACAAAAGAAAAAAATATCTCTTTAAATGTTTTTAAAATAAAATCACCGTTACATTCTCTCACATGAAACTTAAAAAGTGAAATTTAATTAAATAAAAAATACACAAAATATTTTTTTTTAATGATGATGAAATATTTTCATTTTGGATTGACAAAAATTATCATCGATGGAGTGTTTATGCAAACATATAAAGATAAAAAAAAGTTTGATGATAATATGCATAACAAACATAAAATTCTATAAACATATGATCTTGTTAAAAAATGTCTATGCTAAAAAATTTTCTAAGTTCTACTTAAAAAAATACATAACTTTGCTCAACAACATAGAAAAAATTTAAGTTTCTTGAAAATTTATCATTTCAATAAAACTTAGTTCTTTGGAAGTGAAATCTCAAAAGAAAAAAATATAACATAGTACTTAATATACATGTGATACATTGATACCCATAATAAATAAAAGCAAAAATGAGAAATGCTTGGTTATGACAACTAAATTTTAAATAGAAATACGAAAAAAATTAAAAGGAAGGAAAGTAGATAAATTTTAAATTGCCACTTAAATTGTGATTAAAGATTGAGGGCAACTTTATCTTCTCTTTTTTTTGGGGGGGGGGGGGGGGGGGGGGGGTGGAGTATTTATCATAATGTAAATGGAGATAGCTTCAAATAGTAAATGGAAATAGCTCTGCCGTAATAAGTGTAAATGACACCAACGGTATATAAATTTTGGCCAAATGTATAATATGGTTCATAAACTTTAAAATTGTTTAGTATAGTCCCTAAACTTTAATTCAGTGTCTAATGTTGTTTTGAACTTTTAATTTGTTCATCGCGATCTTTGGACTTTTGATATATATTGACTGTATGAAAATGTTAAATGGTAATGATGATATTGAACATTTTCATACTGTCCAAGGATTAAATTAAATATATATAAAAAGTCTCACATGCATCAAAATTTTAGAGATTATATTAAATAAATTGAAAATACAGGAATGATGTTACATATTTGTTTAAAGTTTAGAGACCACATTAAATAAATTTAAAATGAAAGAAGCACATTATATATTTAGTTAAAATTTAGAGACTATATATGTTATTATCCATAATAGTAATAATAAAAATAATACTAATCACAGATGCGGTGGCCCAATTGGATAAGACTCACATGATCCTTTGTAAAGAGGAGAGGAGTTCGAATCCCGCATGTCGCGCAGCTCGTCTATTCATTTTGTTTTGTCGAAGTGGATCCTCGATTCTTGACCGTGTTCCCACGGACGCCTCGATCGATTTTAATGATCCGACTTTATATGCAAGTGAGATCGCTTGGTCAGCTACTTTACAAGTTAATTACTCATTTTTTTTTGGTATTAGGGACTATTAACGAATACGTTAATTTCTAAGTAAAATAAAAAAAAAATTACAAAACCAAATCGTCCACTTTTCCACTCTTCGAGTCGCGCTACACTGGTTTTATGGAACATAATATCTTTTAAAATTTAACGAACAAGCCCATACTAAGGCATAGGATAAGTGGAGATAAATTGATGGGAGAGAATGAACTGGTGCATATGTCGTTTGACGGGTATGATCTCCACGAACGAGTCGGTCACTTTCGGATACATTGAGTATGGTGTTGAATCTTATAACTCTGGGTGGGTTCATAGATGGAATTTCTCAAATCAAGCCATCATCCACTTTGACCCCTTAGGAACACCTCTTCGCTTTGACAACTACTCAAGAGATGGAGTCATTTTGGGGCAAGTTACTCCTGATACCTGAGAGTCCACGACCTTTTAAATTTATACATCCATTGCTAGTTCAAAATTCGGCTGCTACTATTCTTGTATTGTATGAAAACTTGCGTACTGCAATCCGTAATTTCTTATATATGCATGATTAATTAGATATAAGAAAACAACAATCATCATATACAAAATAGCTAACATAATTTAATTATTTCCTCGTGCGGAACATTAAATTATTAGCATAAACGCTAAGATGGTGGTGTTTGGCTCAAATGGCAAGATAGTTTGCTCCTCACGTCTTGTTGTCATCGCAAAAACCGACGGCTTAGACATCACCTAATTGCTTAAGCCAACAAGAAAAAAGAAAAAGAAAACTATAAGACTGAACTTCAACATTTAGATATAACCTAAGAAACTGAGAACGCAATAGCTGCTGCCAACGAGCAACGTTAGGCCACCACCGTCAGATTCAGCTGTAAATATCAGGTCGTTACATGTCACGGATACGTCAAACACAGCAACCCAACATGCGCCTAAGCCGAGCCTCCGACCGGAGCTCAAGACAACGTCGACCCTCACTTCACTGCGCTCCAAACTCGACAATGGTGAAAATGAGCTCGAACATTCATGTGGCTCGCGGCTTTTTGGGTGAAAGGACTGATCTTGGCGTGAGCCAAAGGAATGGAGTCCACGACAATGGTGGCTTTCATGTGTGGGAGTGCTTGACTGGGATAAGCTTGCTCGGTCTCAATTGAGAAGACGAGGGTCCATTCGGCAGTGACGCAAGAGTCGGAGACGTTGAAGGAAGAGAGCGATGAGGCCAGGTTGAGAGAGAACGTTGGGGACATGGTAGCGGGGATGACTAGGAAGATGACGATGGGGAAGCAGAGAGACAATACCGCAGTCACGAGGCACGGTTGGATTGCCTTGCGACACCAACGAGAACGGCGACGGTGGGTCTCTTGCTCGATCACTAGAATGGAGGACGCAGGTTGCTGCATGACTGGCTTGTTCTTTGTTCTGCATACGACGGGGTGAAGTTGGGTTTCCTAACCTGAGAGCACCCTCTGGTATTTCGGTCTGAAAATTGAGTGGATGAAGCTTTTCATACGGTCTTCCTTCGAAGTAGTTGTCGGCTAAGTAATTGCGGCTGCTCATCCGGAAATTAGTCGGGCCGGCATCAGGGTCAAGATTAAGAATCTGGAAAGAAGCTACAAATTAGCGCGAAAGGTCAAAAATAAAGCGGCTGGGGAAGGATGTCCAACGTCGTTTCTTTCCACGATTGTGGCGACGTAGAAAGGAGGACCCACCGAGAAGAATTTTTTTTTTTCTTATCAGTCCTACTCTATGCCTACTCTACACTCACTCTCAGACTTTTATCCTGCCTTTTGCAGGGCGTGGTGCCATATTGAAAGGGTGGCTATTGGGGCGAATTCCAGTGATTGAGAAGAATTGCAAAGCGGGCGCTGGATAGAATCCTAAGGTGCAGAATATACGATTACATAACGCGTCGATCGAGTTTCAATCTATGATGGTGTTTCCTCGAAGGTACTCATCTAGAGTAGTTACCCCATTGAAGCCAACGGCGGATGTGCTTGAAATTTCGGACCCAAGGAGGGTCATCAGCCACTTGTGCCTCCAATGTGACGACCCAATGGTGACGACGGAGATTTCCTTTCTTTTCTTTTATGGGGGAATTGGGCTCATCGCTTGTTCACACTATCGAAACGTTTGCTTCTAACGCCTTCCTAGTCAAATGATCATAATATTACCGATATCATTAGTAATAATAATAATAACAACAACAACAACAACAACAATAATTATTAGATTTTGTGGCACCACAATCAACTTTTCTAAAAATCTAGGCTATTAGATGAAGACGTGGTTTAATATTTAATTGCGTTAACCCTTCCCGTCACGCTTAGCCTAGTTTTTTTGAATTTGAACTTAGGACCTTTAACTCTGACACTATCTTAGATTTTGTGGGATCACAACCAATTATTCAAAAAGCTTAAAGTATTATTTAAATGCGTAGTTTAATATTTAATTAAGCTCACAACAATAATAACTTAGTCTTTTAAAAAAAAAAAACCAAACTTTAGATTCAATCCTAATTTTGTTTTAAACTTTTCTTTATTTAAAAAATTCACAGACTTTCATTATAGCCTCAATTTGCTCTACATCCAAAAATCATCAATGGTAGAGATTACCCCGACCTCGGACCATGAGCTCGACAACCATGTTTCCCATATCTCTCTCGTCTAGCTCAAATTCTTTCTTTCCTTTTCTTTTCTTTTTAATTTTTTTATGTAGCATTAATTTTTTTATGTAACATTCATGTGGCGCCACATTGTCGACACCTAATTTTTTTAACATATATTAATGAAAATAAAAAAAGAATTTTATTTTTCAAAAAATTGTTAAAAGAAAAAAAAAACACTCGAGAGTGGTTGTGTCGGGCTGAATCTGACCTTGGCCTAACCCGCCTCTCCTTCCTTCCCCGCATGGGCCTGCACCCAACCCCTCCTTTTCTTTCATTTTTCTTTCTTTTTCAAGCGGGCTCCAAGCCCAACCCTTTCTCTCCTTCCTCTCTTCCTCTCACCTTCACGCCTGTTTTGTTTGGGCAGAAAAGAAAGGTAGAGCAAGAGAGAAGAAGAGGATGAGCTGAAGGGAGAGAGGGAGCACAAAGGAAAGCTTCGCCCTCGTCAGTCATCTGCCCGGAAGCCACCGTCCGTCGCAGCCCTTTCTCATTAAGCCAGGTAGGACCACCCCTCCCGTTGGAAGTTGCTTCAACTAGTAGAATTTTTTTACCAAAATCTTGAAAAGCCACAACAAGTTTAGGAAGATTCATGATGTTTTGAGATATTTTGATGCTAATGTATCATGCTTAGATTGAGGAACGCTTCCAGTTTGAACCCAAAACTCGAGTTCATGAAGGCATCCCAACTGCTCGACGTTTTGCTCAAATGAAGCATGAAACATTTAGAAGCACTGCCTTACCAAAAAATTAATATCCTTACCAAAAAAACATTTAGGAACACTGAATACGGAAATTTTAAGTGAATCATTGCAAAATGAGATAAATCTGGCATAAAACACGTCTAATTAAGCTTGTAGGCAACATATCTTGCTCGAAGATTGCAATAAATTTTGCTTTGGAACACGTTTGTTAAATCGCGTATTAACCGTTCGATAGAATGCCTGAGAGAAGGCCGAAATATCTATGCATGTTAGAGCTCAAGATCAATTCACGTTTTGTCCTATATTGGTTGGATTTTGTTTAATACTTATTATTATTTTCTCTATGTTTCCATGCAACTTGATGGAAAAATCCCGCTCGAGTCATGTGCATTCTTCGCGTCAGAGAGCTCCCTTTTGGAAACCCATCCCTCACAGCACACCAGCGGTTCGAGGCCGCATTAGTTAGGATGCTCTTACCTATTATGTATCCGTGCTTTTTGTTCATCAGGTTACTTTTTTAAAAAAAAAAAAGAAAGTCATTTCGATATGGGTTGTCGTGAAACTTGTGGGGGCCACTAGAGTAGGTGGCTGGCGAGGGTTGGTGATGGTTGAAATGGGTGTCCAACGGGTGGACGTGTTTCTGTGATGGCGATGGACGGCAGCCGGAGAGACGTCGCGTTAAGTTTGCGTGGAGTTCATTTATTATGGAAAATGTTGCAGGGTAGAAATAAATCATAACTCTAGGGTCAAGTGCGACTCTCAAATTTAAGTTTAGGCTCCATGTGACTAGTGGAGCTCAACACCAAGCAAAACTCGGCCCAAATGGAGTTAAGCATGAGTAGCGTGGTGGAGATTATCCCGATCTAGGACCATGAGCTCGACAACCATATTTCCCATATCTCTCTCGTCTAGCTCAAATTCTTTCTTTCATTTTCTTTTCTTTTTAATTTTTTTTATGTAGCATTCATGTGGCGTCACATTGTCGACGCCTATTTTTTTTCTTTTTTTTCTCAAACAGATATTAATGAAAATCTCAAAGAAGAAGAAGAAGAAGAAGAAGAAGAAGAAGAAGAAGAAGAAGAAGAAGAAGAAGAAGAAGAATTTTTTTTCAAAAAATTGTTAAAAAAAAAAAAACGCACGAGAGTGGCTAAGTCGGGCCGAATCCGACCTTGACCCAACCCGCCTCTCCTTCCTTCCCCGCGTGGGCCTAGGTCCGATCCCTCCTTTTTTTTTCATTTTTCTTTCTTTTTCAAGCAGGCTCCAAGCCCGACCATTTCTCTCATTCCTCTCTTCCTCTCACCTTCACGCCTGTTTTGTTTTGGCAGAAAAGAAAGGTAGAGCAAGAGAGAAGGAGAGGACGAGCCGAAGGGTTAGAGGGAGCTTGAAGGAAAGCTTCGCCCTCGTCAGTCATCCGCCCGGAAGCCGCCATCCGCTGCCACCCTTTCCCATTAAGCCAGGTAAGACCACCCCTCCTGTTGGAAGTTAGTTGAACTGGTAGAATTTTTTTACCAAAATCTTGACAAGCCGCAACAAGTTTATGACGATTCATGATATTTTGAGATGTTTTAATGCTAATGCATCATGCTTAGATTGAGGAACACTTTCAGTTTGAACCCAGAACTCGAGTTCATGCATGCATACCAACTACTCGACGTTTTGCTTGAATGAAGCGTGAAAAATTTAGGAACACCGCCTTACTAAAAAATTAATATCCTTACCAAAAAAAAAAAAACTTAGGAACACCGAATACGGGAATTTTAAGTGAATCATCACAAAATGAGACAGATTCGGCATGAAACACGTCTATTTAAGCTTGTAGGCCGCATATCTGGCTCGAAGATTGCAATAAATCTTGCTCTGGAACACGTTTGTTAAATCGTGTATTAACTGTTCGATAGAATGCCTGAGAGAAGGCCGAAATATCTATGCATGTTAGAGCTCAAGATCAATTCACGTTTTGTCATGTATTGGTTGGATTTTGTTTAATACTTATTAGTATTTTATCTATGTTTCCACGCAACTTGATGGAAAAATCCCGCTCGAGTCGTATGCATTATTCGCGTCTGAGAGCTCCCTTTTGGAAACCCATCCCTCAAGGCACACCAGCGGTTCGAGGCCATATTAGTTAGGATGCTCTTGCCTATTGTTATGTATTCGTGCTTGATGTTCATTGGGTTACGTTTTTTTCAAAAAGAAAGTCATTTCGGTATGGATTGTCGTGAGACTTGGGGGGGCCACTGAAGTAGGTGGCTGGCGGGGGTTGGTGATGGTTGAAATGGGTGACCAACAAGTGGATGTGTTTCTATGGTGGCGATGGACGGCGGCTAGAGAGACGTCGCGTTGAGTTTGCATGTAGTTTCCTTTATTCTGGAAAAAGTTGCAAGGTAGAAGTCAATCATAACTCTAAGGTCAAGCGCGACTCTCAAATTTAAGTTTAGGCTCCATGTGACTAGTGGAGCTCAACACCAAGCAAAGCTCGGCCCAAATGGAGTCAAGCATGAACAACATGGTAGAGATTACCCTGATCTAGGACCATGAGCTCAACAACCATGTTTCCCATATCTCTCTTGTCTAGCTCAAATTCTTTCTTTCATTTTCTTTTCTTTTTAATTTCTTTATTTAGCATTTATGTGGCGCCACAATGTCAACGCCTAATTTTTTTTTATTTTTTTCTCAAACAAATATTAATGAAAATCTCAACCAAAAAAAAAAAGAAGAAGAATTTTTTTTTTCATAAAATTGTTAAAAATAAAAAAATAAAAACACGCAAGAGTGGCCGAGTTGGGCCGAATCCGACCTTGGCCCAACCCGCCTCTCCTTCCTTCCCCGCGTAGGCCTTGGCCCGACCCCTCATTTTCTTTCATTTTTCTTTCATTTTTCTTTCTTTTTCAAGCGGGCTCCAAGCCCGATCATTTCTCTCCTTCCTCTCTTCCTCCCACCTTCACACCTATTTTGTTTTGGTAGAATAGAAAGGTAGAGCAAGAGAGAAGGAGAGGATGAGCCGAAGGGAGAGAGGGAGCTCGAAGGAAAGCTTCGCCCTTGTCAGTCATCCGCCCGGAAGCCACCATCCGCCATAGCCCTTTCCCATTAAGCCAGGTAGGACCAGCCCTCTTGCTGGAAGTTGGTTGAACTGGTAGAATTTTTTTACCAAAATCTTGACAAGCCGCAACAAGTTTAGTACGATTCATGATATTTTGAGATGTTTTAATGCTAATGCATCATGCTTAGATTGAGGAACACTTACAATTTGAATCCAAAACTCAAGTTCATGCATGCATACCAATTGCTCGACGTTTTGCTTGAATGAAGCGTGAAATGTTTAGGAACACCGCCTTACCAAAAAATTAATATCCTTACCAAAATAACATTTCGGAACATCGAATACAGGAATTTTAAGTGAATCATCGCAAAATGAGACAAATCTAGCATGAAACGCATCTATTTAAGCTTGCAGGCAACATATCTGGCTCGAAGATTGCAATAAATCTTGCTCTGGAACACGTTTGTTAAATCACGTATTAACCGTTCGATAGAATGCCTAAGAGAAGGCCAAAATATCTATGCATGTTAGAGCTCAAGATCAATTCACGTTTTGGCTTGTATTGATTGGATTTGGTTTAATACTTATTAGTATTTTCTCTATGTTTCCACGCAACTTAATGGAAAAATCCCGCTCGAGTCGTGTGCATTCTTCGCATCGGAGAGCTCCCTTTTGGAAACCCATCCCTCACGGCACTCCAGCAGTTCAAGGCCGCATTAGTTAGGATGCTCTTGCCTATTGTTATGTATTCGTGCTTGCTGTTCATTGGGTTACTTTTTTTTCAAAAAGAAAGTCATTTCGATTTGGGTTGTCGTGAAACTTGGGGGGCCCGCTGGAGTAGGTGGCTGGCGGGGGTTGGTGATGGTTGAAATGAGTGACCTACGGGTGGACGTGTTTCTGTGAGGGCGATGGACAGCGGCGGGAGAGACGTCGCGTTGAGTTTGTGTGGAGTTTCCTTTATTCTGGAAAAAGTTGCAGGGTAAAAGTCAATCATAACTCTTGAGTCAAGCAATACTCTCAAATTTAAGTTCAGGCTCCCTGCGACTAATGGAGCTCAACACCAAGCGAAGCTCGGCCCAAATGGAGTTAAGCATGAGCAGCGTGGTGGAGATTACCCCGATCTAGGACCATAAGCTCGACAACCATGTTTCCCATATCTCTCTCATCTAGCTCAAATTCATTCTTTCTTTTTCTTTTGTTTTTAATTATTTTATGTAGCATTTATGTGGTGCCACAATGTCGACACCTAATTTTTTTTCTTTTTTTTTTCTCAAACAAATATTAATGAAAATCTAAAAAAAATGAATTCTTTTTCATAAAATTGTTAAAAAAAAAAAAAGCACGAGAGTGGCTGAGTCGGGCCGAATTCGACCTTGGCCCAACCCGCCTCTCCTTCCTTCCCCGCGTGGGCCTAGGCTCGACCCCTCATTTTCTTTCATTTTTCTTTCTTTTTCAAGCGAGCTCTAAGCCCGACCATTTCTCTCTTTCCTCTCTTCCTCCCACCTTCACGCCTGTTTTGTTTTGGTAGAATAGAAAGGTAGAGCAAGAGCGAAGGAGAGGACGAGCCGAAGGGAGAGAGGGAGCTCGAAGGAAAGCTTCTCTTTCGTTAGTCATCCGCCCGGAAGCCACCGTCTACCACATCCCTTTCCCATTAAGCCAGGTAGGACCACCCCTCCTGATGGAAGTTGCTTGAACTGGTAAAAAAAATTTACCAAACTCTTGACAAGCCGCAACAAGTTTAGGACTATTTATGATATTTTGAGATGTTTTAATGCTAATGCATCATGCTTAGATTGAGGAACGCTTCCAGTTTGAACCCAAAACTCGAGTTCATGCATGCATACCAACTACTAGACGTTTTTCTTGAATGAAGCGTGAAACATTTAGGAACACCACCTTACCAAAAAATTAATATCCTTACCAAAAAAAACATTTAGGAACACCAAATACGGGAATTTTAAGTGAATCATTGCAAAATGAGACAGATCCGGCATAAAACACGTCTATTTAACCTTGTAGGTAACATATCATGCTCAAAGATTGCAATAAATCTTGCTATGGAACACGTTTGTTAAATCGCGTATTAATCGTTCGATAGAATGCTTGAGAGAAGGCTGAAATATGTATGCATGTTAGAGCTCAAGATCAATTCACGCTTTGTCCTATATTGGTTGGATTTGGTTTAATACTTATTAGTATTTTCTCTATGTTTCCACACAACTTGATGGAAAAATCCCGCTCGAGTCGTATGCATTCTTCGCATCGGAGAGCTCCCTTTTGGAAACCCATCCCTCACGGCACACCAGTGGTTCGAGGCCGCATTAGTTAGGATGCTCTTACCTATTGTTATGTATTCATGCTTGTTGTTCATTGGGTTACTTTTTTTTTCAAAAAGAAAGTCATTTCGGTATGGGTTATTGTGAAACTTGGGGAGGCCGCTGGAGTAGGTGGTTGGCGGGGTTGGTGATGGTTGATCCGGTTCGAATGGACAATTCCACACTTGGAACCATAACCAAACAAGTACCTACCAATTCCAATAAATTAAAAGTGAGGACCATTGATTCTTATTCGGTTTGGTTCCAGGCGATTCCCAATTTCACTAATACCCCTATTCTAGGCCAGTTTTACATAGGGATCGATTTGTCTCCTAGTTTAAAAAAAAAAAAAACTTCAAGATTCGATCTTGACCAGTTCAATTCCTGATTTTATATCACGAATCGATTTCGAGCCGGTTCAAAACAAATCTTAAAATAAGTCCCTTAAACAGTCACTTTTCATTAAGGTCAACATGATACGTGGAAAATGTCAAGATTGTAGGTCTTCCATGCCTTTGTAGTATGAAAACAAAGAAGAAAAAAAGTAGGAAGGCCAATGTTTGGGTCTACCTTGGAAATAGACAGTTTGGTTCCAAGTTAGTTTCAAGGTGGGTTAATCAATTTGGTTCTCAATTCCATACACTATGGAACAACTTTGAAGGGGTAGATTTCAAGTTCTTGGTCTAGAACACACTCATCATAAAATTGATCACTCCCAAGTTGAGTTGTTAAAATATTATAGTGAGAAAACCCATCTTGCTATAAATTATGAAGCGGTAACAAATAAACTGTGATTTAAAAGCCAGACGAATGAACTAAATCATCAAATTATTTGCACCTTTTTTTTTTGTCGGTAAATTATTTGCACTTGAAGGAGCAAATTGTCTCACATGTCACATCCAATGTCAACGTAAATGACTTACCCTAATCAGACTGGAATGATAGCCTCAAATTGATGGATAAATTCTGACCATCCATGTTGTTTAATAGCGCAAAAGGCAAAGAAGATCTGGAAGAGGAAAAAGAGGGCGGTCAAAATGTCAGCATGGTCGGGATAACTATTTGCTTTTTTCTTGATGGTAATGGCAATTATTGTAAGACCATCCAATTGAATAGCACTAAATTTAATAATTTATGTTAGAATAATTAAAAATGAAACGACACTTTATTTGATGACTTAAGGTTCTAGAACAATTTACATCTTGATTAAGTTCATATATCATGCTTTTGCAATTTTCTCGAAAAAAAAAATTAGCAAACATTTCACAAACATATTCCATCCAATTTTCTCTTTATTATTTACTTTCTTCTTTTTTTTTTAAGGAAAATGAAAGAGTCAATTTGGTCTCGTTTACGGTAATCTCAGATCCACATGCATGTGGAGATGGACAAAAAAACATGAACGCCTTCCATGTCCCTAATACAGCATTGAGCTTCCATGTCCCTAGTACAACATTGAGCTGGTCGTAGAAAATTAGGAATTATGTAAGTTGAGCTTCAATTATATCAGAATTGAATGTTTCAGGTGTAGAGGTCTGGTGTAGTCCCCACAACCTCAGATATGCAACGTGGGATGTTCTTGATTATTGAGTATTCTCAGCTCAATAACATGCTTGAGAAAAACTCGGAAAACTATATGGAACCATCATTATAAAAATGTAAGCAATTAAGGGAAAAATTGGCCATCAAGTTTTAAATCTATTGCATTTTTGTTAATTCAATCATAAATCTTAAAATTTTGCCCATTGAGTCATAATCATTTTCACTTTTTGCCAATCGAATCCATTAAAGTAATTTTGGCTAGAAATCGCTATCATGAATGATGACATTCTTATGTGATACAATCGACGTCAATGACTCAATATGGCAAATATTTTTTATTTTTTATTATTTTTTCCTTTTCTTTTCTATTCTTTGTTTTCTTTTATAAACTCGGGCCACCGAGATCACAAGCCAATCATCACTGCCCACAAGTGAGGGTGTCATGGCCCTCGCTGACCAATAGGCAACGGTGTTGGCCCTCACCCGACAGCCCTTGCTGGCCAAAGTTTGTTAAAAAACAAGGAAATGATAAAAAGATATATATATAAAATTAAAAATTTGCCCCCATTAATACTTGTCGCAACGTATGATGGTCAGCATTTAGCAACTTCCTACCAACATTCCCGAATGGACTCAATTAGCAAAACGTGAAAAGATTTAAGACTCAAACAACACAATTAAAAGGTTTAGAACCCAATTGACTAAAGTGAAATGGATTTATAAATTTTTGGACAATTTTCCACAAATTAAGTTATGGCGCATAATTTGATTTCTACATATCAATACTCCCCCTTATGTGTAGGCCAGGCCTGATTGGATCAAAATATTAAACTCAAATCTCGACATACGCGACCTGTAGGTGATGAAATGTTGAAGGAAATTCATCAACGAGTGAAATGGAGGTGTAAGGAATTGAATTCGGGGCCTCGAACGCCGATATATTCTTGAAACCAAAGGTCATATTGCTCAAGTCTTCGGCTACAAAAAGTTCCTTCTATCAGCGGTCCGACGTCCATGCATGTCCGCTTTGGCTCCGTACCCTTTCTTCTTATATTCAACCTCATTTTCTCGAGAAAACTCTTTCTTCCATCGAAGGAAACGGAAGCCGTCGAGAATCGAACTCCGTAGCGCCCTTCTTCACCACCAGGATTGCGAAGTTGCGCGTCGTAGCATGGACTGCGCAATCGCCGGCTCTCTCCTCGCACCCTCCGGTCCGGATCACGCTTGCGCTCTATGCTCTCCTCCTCATCTACTTCCCTCGCATCTTCGGCTCCGGAGGCCAGGCAGGTCAAACGGGTCGGCTCAAGATCCGTAGCTAGACGAGGGTCGGAAATGGGCCTTTCTCCGGACTGGTGTTCCGAGGTTTCTTTTGCAGGGTGGGACGTGAATGCGCCTCTAGGAGTCATACACGGAGGACATGAAGGCCAAGAAGATGGCAGCGGCGGCAGCCTGAACGTGCATGGAGGTCCGTCTTGGTAGGCGGTGAATACAGATTCGGAGGCTTCGTCCAAGGGCGAGTTTCCGACAACTGGTGGTGGCCAGGGATTGCCGGAAAGACGGCAGTTTCGGCGGGAGAACATGACTGAGATCGACGTTTCTCGGGCAAGGGAAAAATCCCTCCTTCCAATGATAGAAAGGTAAGATGATTAGCATCTTGATTCGATTGGAAAACATGTCGTGCACTCCGATAGGAAATTGTTTAAGTTAGGCTCGAGATTGCACGCAAATAGAACGGCCCAAGTCAACGCTGTCGGGGCCTTATAGATTAGATCGAACGAACTAGTTTACTGGGCCGGGCCGACCCATGCCCTGCTAGAAGATGAGATGGCTGGGCTTTTTAGAGGGCTCTTGCTTGGCCTTTTTTTTTTCCTTTTCTGGGTGCCGGCAAGAATAAGAATGTTAAAGACAACATCCTGCGAGATATCTCAACGGATCATGAGATTCTATCATTTCAAATGATACCCAAAATATTGAACTACACACTTTCTAGGGAAAGGTCTCATGGTCGATAACCGACTTCAATCGCAAATCAACAAGCACCGTTGACTGGGCGATTGCGCGTGTTCAAATCATATTTCCCGATATCACGGGTTCGGGTTTGGGTGGCTCGTGCTGTCCACTCGGTCCCTCTCGGCTCGTGCCGTCGCTCTCGGCCAACGTGCCGGGGGTGGAGACAAGGAGGCGTGAGAAAACCCAACAATCGATAATGCAGGCGACAAGGAGGTCGACGAGATGTCGCCTCCCCGGCGTTCTTTCTTCAACCCTTCCCCCAACCAAAAACAGTATCGCCCATTAGACAAAAGGAAGCTGTGCGTCTCCGCAAGGATCGCGTCCTGGGCTCAACTGGGTCGTCGACACGTGGAGGCCGGAGATAGACCCGGGCTCGTGGGCCGGGTCTCGCGGCGTCGGACGCTCTCTCGCTACCCGACAAGCCGACGTCGCTTGGATAAGGGGCGGTGGGGCCCGCCCCACCCTCCCCCTCCCCCTCTTTTCATATCGCGAAGTGATATGAAATCTTGCCTTTCCCCCTTATCTTGTTCTCCGGGACAAAGCACTGAAAAGAAGGGTTTGTCAAAGAAGAGATCTCTCATCAGACCGACAAAAAAAAAAAGATCTCTCTTCTGACAAAAAAAAAAAGACAGCTCCCTTTCTACTCATGGGAAACATGACAATATCTACATTTTCTTTGCAATTTCGTGGAAAAAGAATGTCTCAAAATGATCCCACGACCTAGGGTGTGCAATAAGAACCTCCCGAACCAGCCTATTTTGGGCGGTTCCCAAAGAGAACGGTCCAGTTCCTAGTTCCACTTTTGGAACAAGTGGCCGCCGATCCTGGTTCACGCCCAAGGTAAGAATTAGACCCATCTGACCGAACCTAGGTTAATTTTATATAATATATATTTTTAAATTTTTTAAGAAATGAATTATAATTCCTCCTAATTTCTCTCATTTTTCATTTTATTTTCCTGGCCCCGGAATCTAGGAATCAGACTAGATCAAGAATCGATCAATCCTACCATGACGTGTTCTTGATACGTCCGTTTTGATCGTGGTTTTCATTGTTGAATGATGTTTCTACTTCTTTCTCACGCATGTGATTATAATGAAAATTCGATCGTTTACTACCTACATGCATGAGCTCATGGATTGATGCACATTGAGATCGAATTGGGCTGATCATTCTATCAAAATCTTTTGAGACCCCATTTAACTCCCGAATTAAATATTTTCACACTCAATACTAAGCAAAAAGATCAGATTAAGCGTGAGGGGAAGTGTCAGAATACATAAATATTAAACCATGTATTTATCTAACAACTTAAATTTTTAGAGCAGTTGGTAATGGCTCCACCAAATCTTATGTTCGCCATGGATATGGTTAGTTTTTTCAAGCATGAAATTGGAGGAATTAACCTATGTAGAGGGCAGAAATCCTAATGTCCATGATCTAGGTTTGTTATTTGTTTCCCCATAAATAGATTATTGAATCGAAAAACGTCTCTGACTTTAAATATAAGTCATGATAACTTTTTAATATAATTTAGGTTATCTTAATGGTCATCCTTCTCATGGTAAGGACTCCACTTCTTTTTATGTGTGGGGTTTAACTCCCATGCACCGCAAAGAACCGAAAGTTTGTCATAATTTTTTGAAAAAAATCAAATAAATACATTTATAATAAATTTATCTAGAACTAATTTTGTTACCTTAAAAAATCCAAATCGATATCGATATACATGTGACAAATTCATCTTCAATTAGTTTTCCTTACATTTTACAAAGGAATTATTGAGTCGAGACGGGTGTCTTAATTTAAGATTTTACCTTCCGTTTGTCACAATTCATGGGTATATCAATTTGTGACTTTTTATGGTGTTAATCAAATTTAACAAAAAGTAGTTAAAATGTTAGTTTAAGATAAATTTATTATAAGTATATTAATTTAGATTTCTTCATGATATTAATATATTTTTCTAAATCACCCCACTATTTTAACAGCATAAATATATGTTTTTTTTTATTTATCTCTTTTTCAACACGATGGTGATGTTAATTGAGCATTAGGGCCTGAAACCAAAAAGGGGACTGGACCACCACCCCAATTAATGGAACTGCCGTGGAAGTCCAGCGAATGGAAAAGAGAGAGAGAAAAAGAGGGCCAAAAATTCAATTAAAAAAAACAATAAAACAATAAAACAATTTAATTTAATATTTAAAAAAAGAAAAAGAAAAAGAGAGAGAGAAAAGGAGAGAAAAAGACCACATCGTTCCCATTTGCGAAATGGACATGAAGTGGGCACGTGCTTCCTGTCACACCTAACCTTTTTTGGCACCGTTGAATCCCCTCCACCCACCCACAATCGCAAAAATAATTCAAATTCGGCCCCCACATTTACCCGAAATTTGCGATCCCCACCACTTTCCTTCCTCACACGAATTCACAGTACATATGACATTACATGTGTAAGGTCTATCGGAACATCGCGCAACCGTCCACCTAATCAATCGCACGCGCAATTAGATTTCGCGCGACGTTTTCTTTAGACACATGAGAAAGCTCATGATTCTCGGTATTCGGTGATTAATTGGGTGGACGATCTCGTGATATTTCAAATCTATACTGAGAATTTCTACATATTGAAAATCCCAAATTGATATAATCACAACAGATTCAACCCAAATTTATCTTCATGTTGTAAAAAATCTCAAATCGATCAATCTGCGATGCGTGTATGCAAAATTAACTTTCGTGTAATCAATAACTTAAAATCGATACACTTGTGACACATTTATCTATAAAAAGGTTTATTGTGAGCCGTTTATGGTGAATTTTACTACATCATGTTCATGCCCGAGTCGCTTACTACGTGTATTTTTGCATCGATAATTTCACTTGGATATCTGGCGAAAGATTATCAAGGGCAAATTTATGAAGAGATGTATTGATTTACGATTTTTTGCAACACAATAATCAAATTACAATTGTATCGATCTGAGATATTTTTATAATATCATCCCTCATTTATTGTCCCTGTTGCATGCCCCAATAATTTATTCTGAAATCGACGTGGCATCTTCGTCCTGTCCTAGTTAAGAAATACCCACATGCACCATGGAGATAATTGTAAATAATTAGCAATATGATAATAATATTCGTACACAGCATTAAAATAATAATTTATTTTTATTATCATCATCATCATTGGGAGTATGGGCTTGCTGAATATGCAATTTTTGCTAGTTATAAGCGAAAAAAAAATTAAATTAAATTTGGACCCTTTTTGGGGTGTTGGGAAAGGGGGGATGGCGTACGTCACCCACCATTGGGTATGATTAGAGAGGGCTGCACCAATTAGATCGGGGTTTGTTAACGATTTGACATTGCTAGGAATATTTTAGATGCTGATTTTTTTTTTCTTTTCCTTTTCTTTTCCGAAACGGGACCGGTCGATGATCCGCTACGAGACGTGCGTGTGAACTCGGGAGAAGGCGATACAGACATCGTGGTCAAGCGCATCTCAATCAGATTTTATTTTCCTCAATTCCTTTTTTTTAAACGATAAAATCGATTAATTGTGGCCTGTCTTGACCTATAGTTAGGTTTTTTGAAAAAAATTAGAGGATTGGTGATGTTTTAGGATTACCGAGAGATTTAAAAAGAACTAGGGTATGGTTGGTAACCATTTTCTTTCCAATAACAATTTTTGCTCATGAATAACATTTTTCCGATTATATTCCCCACACGAGTTTTTGAGCAATCAAATGTGTTTGATAATTGCACAAAATTCCCATTTTCATAATTGAAAACTAATGGAAATACGTTTAGTATGACCCTCGAATTCTTTGATGGTTAAGAATTTATTTTAATTTTTATATAATTTTATGAGTTTTTTCTTCTTCTTTTTTCCTTCTCTTCTCCTTCCTCCTTTAGCTAGCCGCCATAGCCGCCGGGCCTCAGCAATGGCTGGTGACCAATTAGAAACAAGAGCTGACAAACTCACTCGCCTCGATGGAGTCTTGCCTAACCATCGACAAGGCTTCAAAGAGGAAGCTAAATCTCATCTCTAACCAATCAACTGTCATTGTTGAGCTCACGCGACTGGCTAGAGAGGAAAAAAAAAAGAAAATAGTTTGATTTTAGAATTGTTTCGAGAATAATAAAGTAATTTTTTTTCTACTTCTTCATTCTTTTTTAAATCTATTATTAATAATAAAAAATTAGTTGATATTATAAAATATATTTCTATTCTTAATTTATTCTAAAGAACAAAAAAATAGAAATTATCACGAATTGACCGGTTATCAAACGTACTTTGGCCAATTGGGAGAGAATATGGTGGAGCTTTTATTTATTATTTTCAATTTTTGGGGCCCTCCTAAAGATGGATTGCCAGTTGTCCCAAGCACGAGGCTTGCCTTATTGATCGCTCGCATTTGTTTATTTTATCCTCAATTTTTTTTTCCAGGGGCGCGTTATTGGGGGGATTTTCAAAGCGAATCTTAATGATTTTAATTATTATAATATTAAATTATGGAGATTGAGGAAATATTAAAAATTTTAATGAGTAAGAGTGGCTTAGCATTAATTTTTTACTTTAATGAGATTGCTTCGTAATCGGAGGCCATCACGTGAAGTTTGCACGTGGATTGCGGGCATTTGCCAGATTGCTTTTTACTCCTCTACGTGTTTCGTGAAAATAAAATATAGGATCAAAAAAATATTTTCCTTCGTTTTCGATGTTCACATCGTTTAGGAAAATAAATTTACGGAGTTATTTTCATATTCAACAAAATGTCAATGATGAAGTTCTGCCGATAGAGTTAGACGTTATGTCTCGGTCCCTAGAGGCTTGCTTCGGCTAGGCCCCTTCTTTAATACTCGGGTTTATAATCTAATCAAATTTTACAATTTGTCAAATTGATATAATTAAAAATTTCTATTAACTCCATCCAATTCAATTAACGCAAAATATTGACAAGGCATTTTTTAATATCCCATGTTTACTTTCCTCTTTCATTCAACGGGTTTTAAAATTTTATATTTTCCCAAATATGACCTCGTGGATATAGTTAATACATTGTCAATACGGGTTTTATAATTTTGTATTTTCCCAAATATGATCTCATGAATACAATTAACATGTTGTCATGCGTGATTTATAGATAAGAACTAAGGTTCTGTTTCTTTCGCGAAAAATAAATAATTTGAAAAATATTTTCCTAAAACCGATTGTTTATAAAAGTGAATTAATCAAAATTTTTTTATTGTTTACGAAAATATTTAGACTTAAATTATTGTCAATAATAAGAACATTTTCACCGGCTAATTATTTTAAGCGACTTAAGCAATCATAGTTGTGAAAATATTTTTAAAATCAATCATTTTTCGTAAAACATGCAAAGTTTATGAGTAAAAAATGATGCCTAATGGCCCTAAACTCGAGTCCTATTTACTTCTTTTTGCTGCTAAGCTTCTAATTCACAACCATTAAACAATTGTCTGCTAAATGAAAATTATCAATCTTTTCAATAATTGGTTTTAGACGAGCCTCGATTTTATCTACACCACTAAATCATACAAACAAGTATCCTGTAGCTGGTGGTGACATCAAAATGGAGGAAAGAATATACAGTGGTCATGAAAATGGGAATATATTCATACAACAAGCACGCTAAATAAGAATATATTGACTTGATGTAGCCGATCTAGGTGTTGGGAAAATTTCCAGCCTAGGAGTTGGGTGACCACTTTCGATCAGATTCTGAGGACTGTACACAAACTGTTCTTGGATCAAGATGGCCCGTACACACTCAAAAGTCCGGACTCAATTGGTTTAAAGAGTTGAATGTTTCGTAGGCTTTCAGATAGCGAGATTTTCGTATCTGCTCATTTGAATTATCAGGAAAAAGAAAAGGGAGAATATATTTATTCTTTTCATATATATAAATTGAATTGACAAACAAACGATGAGTATTCGAATAACGCGTTTGAATCTCTAAAATGGTTGGCCTAGGAAAATTCTCTCTAAAGGATGATGGTCTGGGAAGCATCACTTGTCCCTTTTCAACTTATCTAGTTGGTCCAAAAAGAAAAAGTTTAATATATATATATATATATATGTATATTGTATCTTTTTTTATTTAAAAAAGAAAACTGATCTTAAAAACCTCATGATATACCTCCATCTTTCTCATCAGTTGTCTCCTCACATCATCAACCGGAGAGATCTCCCCCGACCCCACACCCCAATCGCCGAAGCCCGATCGGACGGTCCGCCGCGCGGCACGTCATCGGGCACAGCCTGTACCGCACGGCTCGGATGCGCTCCTCGGGCTGTGTAAGAGTATAGCATCCCACGTGGCGGGACACGATTGGCCGAGCTCCGGGCGCACATGGGCGGAGTTTAGGTATGGTGGGCACGCGATCCCTCCCCTCCTCTTCTTCCACCCCCCCTTTTCTCTCTCTTCTTTCTCTCTCTTCTGCGCCTGTGCAATTTGCCATCTTCCTGCGTCAGCTACAGCTTTGGGCGGAGCTCAGCAGGAGATCCCGCAATTATAGATCCCCACTGTTTTTCTTTATTCCTCTCTCTCACATCTTCTCCTTCTTCGCTCCGCATCATTCCGCCATTCATTATCGTGGGGTTCTCTTTCTCTCTCTATAAGACGCATTGCTCCCTCGCCCTCTCCCTTTTGGCCCTCCGTGCGCTCCAAAGCTCGCTCCTTTGAACCCCGCGCGAGCGAGACGGGGAGGTGGGCAGCGAGCTTTTCGCCTTTCTCGAACTGGGTCGGCTCCCTTTTTCCGCCTCCCGCCTCCCAGATCTCGCCCTCGCCCCCTCGCCGGCGGCCGGGCAAAAGCAAAGGCCGGGTCTTTTTGATCGTACGGTGATGCTCTGCGGCTGACGTGGGCTGCTCCTCCCAGGTTGCACTGCCCGCATGGATCCGACGAAGAAGCCGCGGGAGTCGTCCTCGTCGACGGCGTCGGCGGCGGCGGCGGCGGCGGCGGAGTTCCCGGACGAGGTGCTGGAGCGGGTGCTGGCGCTGCTGGCCTCGCACAAGGACCGGAGCGCCGCGTCCCTCGTGTCCAAGGCCTGGTACCACGCCGAGCGGTGGTCCCGGACGCGGGTCTTCATCGGGAACTGCTACTCGGTGACGCCCGAGATCGTCGCCGGCCGGTTCCCGAAGATCCGCAGCGTCACGCTCAAGGGGAAGCCCAGGTTCTCGGACTTCAACCTGGTGCCGCAGAACTGGGGGGCCGACATCCGGTCGTGGCTCACGGTCTTCGCGGAGCAGTACCCCTTCCTCGAGGAGCTGCGGCTCAAGAGGATGACCGTGACGGACGAGAGCTTGAGGTTTCTGGCCCTGAAATTTCCGAACTTCAGGGCTCTCTCGCTCATGAGCTGTGATGGGTTCAGTACCGATGGTCTTGCGGCCATTGCGACTCGCTGCAGGTGGGGTCATCGCTTATCGTATCTATTTCGCTTGAATTGTTCGGTCTTCAGTATAGTTTGGATTGTATTCTGTTCAAATTAGCTAGATTTCTAGTTGATAAGAGGTAGAGCGATCACTTCCTTACCAAAAAAAAAAGAGGTAGAGCGATCACGAACTGCAATAGATAGTTGCATTGCCTCTCGTCGGATTTGATCCTGACTCGACCTAATGCGATTGGATTTTTTCCGGGGGAAATCCTTGTCCGAGCTTGAATGAATATCTTTCTGTGGACTGGACCTAGTGATGGGTATATCCACCTTTGGTTCGTGAAATCCAATTAAGGCACCACTTGTCGAGGGAACAAAGTGAATTTGAAAGTTTCTGGACAGCAAGTGTAGGGCAGCCATTCTTCTCTTCTTGTTTTCCATTGGGTTGAATATGTTAGTTGAATCAGAAGATTGATTCATTGTGCTGTTTGCCTGGATGGGATCTGGAGAGGGCGGTTTTCACTTCTTTTTCTGGCGATTGAATTTGGGAAAGTTCACCTTAAGTGCTTCTGCCTTTTTTTATTCTCTTTTCCCATTTCCTAGACTGAGGTGACGTTTGACCTGTCAGTTTGGCATTTAATGGGTGGCCTATTAACTGAGGTCATCTTTAGGAGATGTGGTTTATGGGGAAAAACTTTTGCTATTGGTCACGCAAGACCAATTATATTAGAGATCTTTGCACCGTGGTCTCTTTTAGATCAAACTTTAACCAGATCTTTATTTCCCTGGGAAGGTATACATGAAATATTTCTGTTTAAGCAGAGTTAGAGGTTGATCTTCATGTCAAGAACAAATGCTCTGTTTGGGGGCATTATGAGGGAGAAAAATGGAAAGAGAATGCCCATATAATAAATTCCCCCCTCTCCCTCCTCACAAGAATTTTCTTGTCAAAATTTTAAAATTTTTCACTTAGATTTTCCTTCTCCCCATTTCTTCTAATTTCCCAAACTTAAAGGATGAATCAAAGCTGATTAGGTCTTCATTTGTGATTGGTATTGGCACAGTGGTGACTGGTAATGCATCAGAAGGGTGTGATTGGGTTGGATCTCAACTCTTGTGAACTGGGATTAAGGCCTACTGTGTGACTTTTGGGGAAATCCACATGACTGCTAGAGCATATTGTAATTCTTGAGAATTCACATTTTTAGAAGGGAAAGGTAATGCCGTGAATTTGGAAGGACTTTGCTTTCTATCTCACCATGCGATTGTCCTTTACCCCTAGATGTCTTCATTACCCCCTTTATGACGGGATTAATTTGTAGGAACCCCTGATAAACCTATTATATTCTTCTGGACAATTAAGAAAATTACTAAGAGAAGCTGTCTCAATACATTAGAAATATACAAGATACAGGCTGTTTAGTGTGTGTATACTTAACCACCATAAAGATCAAGGACAATAAGGTTTGGTTCCTTCATGAACCCTTTAAAGACTGGATAGACCTATGATGTGGTAATAACAAGTAAACAAATTGTTGACCCAAAAGAGGTTCTGAATAAATTGCAATAGTAAAAGATTAAACTGATTCACTTAAGTGGAAACTGTTTGATCTTGTTGTGAATCTTGATGATTTGCGCTTTGTTATTTGAAAGAGTAAGAAATAAAGCAGCAAATCAAGCATGAGTAGCTCTTCTCAAGTTTAACGTTTGTGATACTGGGTGGTTGATGGGTACACTAATTATGGGAGATTTGTGCGTGGTCATTTGATTGTAAAAGATGACTATGATTGAAAGCAAAAGCATAAGCTGCATCTACATGAACTCACCTCCTTTGGAAATGGTCAATGGTTCCAAGACATGTAAGATGCTGTCTCACTGCCTTTGGTTTTCAACATCAACATGTATATGGGGCATATGATCTTTTAAGTAAAGGTCCCTGTGCAAAAAAAATTACATAGTATGCATTAAGGTGTGCTCCTTTTATCAAACTCTGAGTGGTTGAATCTGTTTTTTGTGCAATCCGTGACTCATGATTTTTTATCAGTCTATCTTTAGTAAGCTATATGGTAACTCATTTCATGGTCCACGGTTGCTCAAGGGAAGCCAGTACTGTATTTGACATTTCTGTGTAGAGCCAATTGTTCTTAAAATTGATTGGAATCCCATAGTTAAATTTTGAGTGGAATATTTGATATGTCTTCATCCCATTTCTTCTGATTTCGCATTTTACTTTTGGTAAGCAGGAATTTGACTGAGCTGGATATACAAGAGAATGGCATGGATGATATTAGTGGTGACTGGTTGAGTTGCTTCCCTGAGAACTTCACATCTTTGGAAGTGCTGAACTTCGCAAGTCTAAATAGCGATGTCGATTTTGATGCTCTTGAGCGGCTTGTAAGTCGGTGCAATTCACTGAAGGTCCTTAAGGTTAATAGAACTATTTCACTAGATCAGTTACAGAGGCTGCTTGTCCGTGCTCCTCGGTTAGCTGAGCTCGGTACTGGCTCGTTTTTGCAAGAGCTTAATGCTCACCAGTACTCAGAGCTTGAACGAGCTTTTGGTGGCTGCAAGACTCTACACACGCTCTCTGGATTATATGAAGCTATGGCACCGTATCTCCCAGTTCTATACCCTGCCTGTGCAAATTTGACTTTCCTGAATTTAAACGATGCTGCTTTGCAAAATGAAGAACTTGCCAAGCTTGTTGTTCACTGTCCACGTCTTCAGCGCCTCTGGGTATGGTTTCCACTTTCATTTACATCTTTGAAAATAATCTCTACAGTTTGTGCTAGAGTAAAAATACATTCTCTTCTGTTCTGCTTTTCTTTGAGGAAAAGCTGATCTCTGGTATAGACTTCCTTACTAGAGGCTTTCACTCATTTGCAAGTCTGTCTTGGTGTGGAGAGAAAGAACTCTCTATTGGAAAAAGAGGTGCGCAATGGAGTTGGTGGCAGAGCCAACACTGTTTAGTAAACTCATTGGTTGGTCTGTTCTTTAGCCAGAAGCAGAAACGTCCCCAATTTATATTTCTGATCATTCTCTCTCTTACATAAATTTGTATTGTGAAAGGCAGTTAAAGTCAGTGTATAGCGACTAAAGTGGATTTCATCTTAATTTCAATTGCATGGAATGGAGTGCTTTTTCTTCAACTTTGATTCTATTATATTGACTGCGATGTATTTGGTCCTAACTTCAACTGCATGGAATGAAGTGTGTTTGCTTCAACTTTGATTGACAAAACTCCAAATGAAGGGAAAGATGGTCTTTATGATCAAGCATTCACTTTGATTCTATTTGCATGATATCGTGTTTTGCTTGTTGCTTGAGTGAGAAGACAAAATGATGACTTCTTTTGGGTTTATTGTATTCTCATTAATTTTCAGCTAGAATGGTTCTGCATTTTGTCAGCGAACTGCAGGTGCTTTTCCTAAAGCTAAATACAATTTATTGGCAAATGTATGAATGCATCTGTAGCATCACAAAGTTGTGAGGTTAATTTTTCAATAATAATTTGAGCTATATCTTCAGTAGCCAGGGGAGAACCTTCTGAGCTCTAGTCTTCATGGATTAGTATCTCAGGAACTTGTGCACTAATCAAGTGGCCCACTACAGGTACTTGACACTGTGGGAGATGAAGGGCTGGGAGCTGTTGCGCGGAGTTGTCCACTCCTAGAGGAGCTTCGGGTCTTCCCGGCCAACCCTTTTGACGAGGAAGTTAATCATGGTGTTTCCGAATCAGGGTTTCTTGCCATTTCATATGGCTGCCGGAGACTTCACTATGTACTCTACTTCTGCCGCCAGATGACAAATGCAGCTGTAGCCACAATTGTGCAGAACTGCCCTGATTTTACCCACTTCCGTCTTTGCATAATGAACCCAGGGCAACCTGATTATCTGACAAATGAACCTATGGACGAGGCTTTTGGTGCAGTTGTGAAGAGGTGTACGAAACTCCAGAGGCTTGCTGTTTCAGGTCTCCTAACTGACCAGACATTTGAGTATATTGGGACATATGCTAAGAATCTGGAAACGCTTTCTGTAGCTTTTGCTGGAAGCAGTGACTGGGGGATGCAGTGTGTGCTGGGGGGTTGTCCAAAGTTGAGAAAACTTGAAATCAGGGATTGTCCATTTGGTAATGTAGCTCTTCTCTCGGGATTGGAGAAGTATGAGTCTATGAGGTCGTTGTGGATGTCGGCCTGCAAAGTGACAATGAATGGGTGTGAGGTATTGGCTAGGGAGAGGCCTAGATTGAATGTTGAAGTAATGAAGGATGAGGAGAGCAGTGATGGTCAGGCATATAAAGTTTATGTTTACCGCACCGTTGCTGGACCAAGGAGAGATGCCCCACCTTTTGTTCTTACTCTCTGAAGTGATTATTTCAAGGTACTCTTTTTGGTATAAAAATGCTAGCATTTTTCTCTATCAGAATGATTTGGAGTAGGCGTCGTGCTTAATTCTGCTCACACATGCTCAGCTTGATTCTCTGCAACTGCAGTGTTCATGCATCTTCCTTTGCATACAAACTGTATGCTCATGCATCCTTCTCTGTTTTCTGGCCTCAAGCAACTTCTAGCAGAAGTCAGATCAATGGTGCATGTACTGCTGGAGATTTACTTTGCTTGATAGCTATGTGCATTCATGCTTTGTGTTGCGCATTTGTCGTTATGATATGCTTTCATTATTTTCAAAGACATGTACAGAATGTGTGCCATCTGCATCTGTCTGACTGAAGTGGAGAGTGCTGGTGACCCATGAGTTCAAGTGAGCAGATATCTCAAAAGAACTTGATCTTTGTGCTGCCTTTATCTCTACAGGCATTTGTTGCTATGTGAATTTGTCTGATTGAAGTGGGGAGCACCGGTGCAGAGAGTCTGAGGGTGTGGAATTCACAGAAAGCTCGAACATTCTGTTACCTCTGTTTCTGCGGTTCAGCTAATTCGAGATTGTGAAGGCACACACAATGGATCATCTGGTGGGAAAAACAACGTGTAGTGTCTGCCTCCATTTGCTTGAAGGTGCTGGAAAGTGAATGATGCAGTCGGTGAGATGGAGTTCAAAAGAAACACCAGAGATCTGCCAAATGTCTCAGAGCATCGGCCGACAGCTCGGGGACTTGAACCCATGAAATTTTCCCCTTGCAAGCGCATCAATCTCTGTAAACATTCTTCATCAATTGCAAGACATCATCAACAGCTGGGAGAAAAGATGATGATTTTCCTGATGTTTTGACTCATCTTTCCCCGGTGACTTCCATCCACAGCAATTGCAAGGAATCCTTTATGGATCTCTCGCTTGCAATGTATGATTCAGATAGCTGCTGGTGCAGTTGTAATGGAATATGAAAGAACAAGGGTCGGGTTCCGAGGCGCTGGTGGTGGCGTCTAATATGTTTCTTCTCAATTATCTATTCAAATCGCTGGATTCTACATCTGTGTGAGACCTTTTCCATTTATGCGGACGACAGACATTTCCACGATTTGGAGGTTCTGGTGATTCAGATAATGTCTGTATCGAGATCGAGACTGTCAACTGTTCTTTTTTTTTTTGGCTAAATTGTCAACTGAATTGTATGACATTCGCAGCCGGAAGCAACCACAAGTGATTACGCAATCATTCACGTGTCAAGTTTGATTTTTTTACTTAAAAAAATGAAAGTTTCCAATTTTCATCTAGCAGCCTACAGTTATTGGCTGCCTTATGCATTTCTTGGGTTGTCCTGGTATTGTCGTTCAAGGAAGCATGTAAAACTAACCAGTTAGCTTACGCCAAAATGGATTCTAAAAGAAGACACTACCACTTAGGTCAAAAAGAAGAGACTGGAATGCTTGAAATTTCAAAGTATGTCCAGATGATGAGTTCATACATTCGGTTGACTTCCCCAGTGGAACGAGAATGAATGCTGAAGAACATTCTTCATTAAGCATCTTGACATGATCGGATGCGAGTCACATTGCATTTTCCTCAAAGAAATTCGCAACAAATTACTACTACAATCATTGAAATGATAATCTACATGTTATATTTAGTATATGTAAATCCAGTTATCATCCTTTCATCAGATTATGCACAATCGTTTGAGATGTACGTATGCTTCATTAATGTATATAAGCTTATCACGATTGTTTTTTTTTGTTAACACATCTTGAAAATTCATAAGCTTTCATGCATAGACAAATATGCGAAATAGATGAAGATTAATTCGAATGCGCTCAATACATGGTAGAAGATCGTTGGTCCATATGAGTTGGAGCCATTTGAAATTCTATAAACTACTAGAAACGAAAATGAATCTTTTGACTTTATGTTTAATATGAGAAATGCTTCAATAATATCTTTTTTTATTAATTTTATTTGTATTTCACTGGATTCAAGCAATGTGATCTCTCTAAAAAAAGAAAATGTGAATTATTGAACATATTGACCATTTGTACAAATTTACAATTAGGGTTTCCTCAAATATCTTTCATATGAAGGGACAGGCGATGCTAACAAAAATTTAGTGGGATCGAAGCTGCAAAATTAATGATTCATATTGATATACGAAATAAGAAAAGTAATACATATATATAAAAGCAAACTTTGAGAATGTGAGTGGGGCCCCCCATTGAATGTACTTACCCACCAACGCCATCCCTGTCTTTCAACATGCACAGGCGATTGCAATTATCAGAACACACATTTTTTGGGAAGAAAAATAAAAAAATGAAATCAGTTGGGCTAATTCCATTACCTCTTGTAGTGTGTCCACGCAAATGGCTATAAATCGAATTTTCTCCTTTTTAGTTCATTTTTAGAATATTTGAAACCTTCACTACAGACCACCCATAAATATCGGCACATGCATTCACATGTAACTTTTCGTAATCATTTGAAGAGAACGAACATTTTCTTTTTCCTTATTCCTAAATAAGCACCTCCTTTTCGAGAAACTATTAAAACGTCATGCGAGCTTATTTCTACATTTCTTGGTAGGGTTTACTTGTACATCGCCTTGTGGGTTACTCTCAAAAGCATAGGTGGGTTGGGGGAGTTTTCTTAGCAAAGATCGATGTAGTGTCATGTCACCTAAATTATTGTTCAGTGGGTGCTTCTTAAGTATCCAAATAATGAAATGTCGCGATATTTCATTCATTGATGATCCAAAAATCGAATCTTTTTTCGAAGTATGATCGACAACTACCATAAAGACACTAGTGAACAAAGACTGCATTCATAAAAAGGGCAAGAAGGGTGTTAATTTGGTTTCCCAAATTCGCTCTCTTCACAAATTATGCTCGAAACTCAGAAAAATTTGCATCTTTGCAAAGGTCACACCAAAGTCAATCCCAGCTTCTGTCCAGCAGGAAGAAAAGGATTTTCAGAGATAAAGAGGCTCCTGTCCCAGTCCCCCGACAAGGCCCTTCCACGTGGCGCCCTCCCGTAGGCCGCCCCCCCGGACGCACATGAAGCCCAAGATTAGGTATGGTGGGCTACGACCCTGACGATTCCCCCTCCCCCCTTCTCTCTCTTCACTCTCTCTCTACACACTCTCTCTCTCTTCACTTTCTCTCTCTACTGTGTCCCTGCCCAAATTGCCATTTCTGAAGTGTGTCAGCTTCGCCCTTTGGGTGGAGTTAAACAGAGATCACAATAATCTCCTTCATTATTGTCATCTTGACATCGACTCCTCTCCTCCCTCTCTCTCTCTCCATCCATCTCCTCCTCTTTCTCTCTCTATATTACCCATTTCGCCTCCGTCCTTCCGGTTTCTCTCTCCTCCTCTCCTCCCCCCTTTTTCCCCCCAACCTCCAGTTCATTCGGCATCACTCACTCCCAATCTCAATCTCCCGGACCCATGTATCAAATCTGAATCTTTGCTCTCAATTCCCAATCCCCGGTCGAATCTTTGACTACCCATCTTCGAATCCTCTTCTGGGTCGCCCTCTATCTCCCTCCCCACCTCCCCCGCTTCCGCCGCCGGAGCGGCCGGGGTTCTGCAGCCGACGCCGCCACGACCGGCCGCATTGAGCCCGGAGCCGACCGCCGTCCGCCGCCCCGGACCGATCCGTAGCGCAAAGTCATGAGCTTGGCGGGGTCTTGGTGATTCCCCGGGAGGTGGGTCGGTCATGGATCCGAGCAAATCGCGCGACTCGGTCGAGTCGACCCGCGTGATACAGTTCCCGAACGACGTGCTGGAGCGGATTCTGTCCCTCATAGACTCGCACCGGGACCGGAACGCCGTCTCCCTCGTCTCCAAGGCGTGGTACAACGCGGAGAGGTGGACGCGGCGGCACGTCTTCATCGGCAACTGCTACGCGGTGTCGCCGCAGATCGTGGCCCGCCGGTTCCCCAACATCCGGAGCGTCCTGCTCAAGGGGAAGCCCCGGTTCTCGGACTTCAACCTGGTGCCGCCCAACTGGGGCGCCGACGTGCACGGGTGGCTCGCGGTCTTCGCGGATCAGTACCCGCAGCTCGAGGAGCTGAGGCTCAAGCGGATGACCGTGACGGACGAGAGCTTGAAGTTCTTGGCTCGTAAGTTCCAGAATTTCAGGGCGCTTTCGCTCCTGAGCTGCGATGGGTTCAGCACCGATGGTCTCGAGGCAATCGCAACCGACTGCAGGTGCGAATTTATCGTATCCGTCGTGCACGCTTAATTTGGTTTCCCAGTTCTCAGTCCAGTTAAACATTATAGCTTTGCTTAAGCGATGGGGAAAGATTGCCATTCATAGTAATTTTAGAGCCGATTCTTCTTATTTTGCAAATGAACATGTGTAGAATGAGGGGATTAATCTGATCATGTTGTTGTTTATTGGTGAGGGATTGGGAGGAGGAATGGGGGGTTTGCGTTCCTTTGTTGAATTTTGGGAAAGTTGGGAGGGAAGTGCTCCCTGCTTTTCTTTTTTGGCCCTTTCTTTTCCTCATCTTTTTGGTGTTCCTTTCTTGATGTGACGTTTGACCTGTTAATTGAGCATTTAATGGGTGGCCTCTATTAATTGAGATCATCGCACGCAGAGTCATCTAGATGTCTATTTTTGGGGGCAAAAGGTGTGATAATGTTAGCTGTGCGAGGTGAATTATTGGAGAGGATTTTCCGCCGCCATCGTCTTTTGCAAAGTACCTGTAAATAGAAACGACTAAGATACTTAATACCTGTGTCAGAGATCTTCGGGAGACTTTTGAGAGTATTTTGTCCATATTCGGCACCAGTAGAAACTCTGTTTTAGCAGAAGACTAGGGTTTGTTCTGTATTTGCGACATCATGGAGGATTCTAGTTGAACGGACTGTGATTCTGTACTCAGAGTAGGATTTGGTGCAGTGGCACCAGCTCACATGTTGCAAGGACATGGTGGGTGAGCAGTTGATCTTTTCTACGAAGGTCTGGAGTAAGGGGTTCTTTGTGGTACAGGGGCTAACGCTAAATGTAAGTGAAGGAAAGGTTTCGCATTTTGGTTGGAATCGGCAGAACTTGGCTTTTAGATGGCACTAGATGGCACTGCGAATTTTGAAGCCTATGAATGATCTCTTTCTCCTGCAACTCTTGGGCTAGGGTGCTGGGGAGGAGTAGAAGAGTTTTAATTTGTAGAGAGCAGAGACTGCTTTTGCAATAAAGGTTTCATCTTTTTCTTCCTTCAAACACGAGATAGGAAGGGCTAGATACTTGATCTGTTCTAGATGCTTCTTCTTAGAATTGTATTTGTGTAAGGGTTGACTTACTATTGATGCACCTCAATTTAATTTTTTTAGCTGTTATAAAAGATAGAAAATCAGCCAGTCTACATCTTTCCATGTTGGATAACTTAAAAAAGTATTTGCGTAAGGGTTGACTTACCATTGGTGCACCTCAATGTGATTTTTTTAGCTGTTATAAAAGATAGAAAAATCAGCCAGTCTACATCTTTCCATGTTGTATAACTTAAAAAAGTATTTGTGTAAGGGTTGACTTACCATTGGTGCACCTCAATGTAATTTTTTTAGCTGTTATAAAAGATAGAAAATTCAGCCAGTCTACATCTTTCCATGTTGCATAACTTAAAAAAGTGAGTCACTAGGAGGAGGAAGAAACATAGGGGGAGACTCAGGCTCAGTTCATGAGTGGCTCTCCCCAGGACACTCTTGACTGGCACAATGCTGTCTGATCAATGGTTACACGGAGTAATGCCAGCCTTTGACTGTATTAGCATATGACTCTTATATTCAAGCGAAAAGAACGCACTTCATGCACATATTATTTTATTGCCAAGTAACTGGTCATTTGGTTTCCAGGAACGTGTTACTTCTCTCCGTCAATTAAGATATTAGATTCAGCATCAATATGTTCAAATATCGGACTCGTAATGCAGTAATCATCTCTTTACTAGAAGTCCTTCAATAGTTTAAGATGTGAAATAATTCAACGTTCTGTTTCCAAATACTGAAGTTCCTAATAACTAAATGTACCCCTTTATGTCAATCAAATGGTCCTTTGCTTCTGGTGCAAGGGCATATTGTTCGTTTTACATTCTGTGGTCTGTGTTTACTTAGTGATCATTACTTGCTAAAACGAAACAATTACTGTAAACCATGATTCTAGATAATTGATTATTCTAAATTCTGAATTCAATCCATCATTAAGTTCTTGATGGGTGGTATGTAATACGCTTCTCATTTTCAAGTTGTTTTTGCTGAACAGACATTTGACTGAGCTGGATATACAAGAGAATGGCATTGATGATATCAGTGGCAACTGGTTGAGTTGCTTCCCTGAAAACTTCACATCTATGGAGGTGCTGAACTTTGCAAGTCTAAGTAGTGACGTGAATTTTGACGCTCTTGAGAGGCTCGTAAGTCAGTGCAAGTCACTGAAGATTTTGAAGGTTAATAAAAGTATTACGCTAGAACAATTACAGAGGCTGCTTGTCCGTGCTCCTCAATTGACCGAGCTTGGTACTGGTTCGTTTTTACAAGAGCTTACTGCTCACCAGTACGAGGAGCTTGAAAGAGCTTTCACTGGTTGCAAGTATCTGCATGCACTCTCCGGCTTGTGGGAAGCTACGACACTATATCTACCAGTTCTTTACCCAGCCTGTACAAATTTGACTTTTCTGAATTTAAGTTATGCTGCTTTGCAAAGTGAAGAGCTTGCTAAGCTTGTTGCCCACTGTCCACGTCTTCAGCGTCTCTGGGTATGCTTTTCACCTTCAATTTTATGCTTGAATTTGAGAGATAAGCTTCGCATTTTGTATGGGAAAAATTACTCTTCAGTGGAGAAGATCTCTGCTATGAGTCTTTAGTGTTCATGTGAAGTAAGTGGGTACTGTGTACTAGACTCAACTGTCTATTTACACCACACTTCGCAATGTTTGTGCTTGTAGTGCTAACATCATTGCAGACATTCACTGGTTTCTGTTGTAGACAATTTAGAGGTTCTGTTCATTAACCAATCTGAGTTCATGCAAGCCAAAAAAGGAGAAATGGGTCCTCATGTGCTATGTGTAATCCTTCTCAATTTTATGTAAACCTGCATGAGATCAGCTTCGACTTGGATCCATTCTCAACAATAGCACCACTTATATCTACCCTCTTTCCTAGGAGAGGGTGGAAGAGGGAGGGAGGAGTCCTGTTTGTGTTAACTAGTTATGGCCTTCTCTAACTTAGAGATTCATATTTTTGCTTTTAGTTCAAATAGGGTGCCGAGGACAAGCTCTTGAGGGAGGGAGGGGTCATGTTTGTGTTAACTAGTTATGGCTTTCTCTACTAAGAGAAATATATCTTTGCTTTTAGTTCAAGTAAGGTGACGGAGGGCTGTTTGTGTTAACTGGTTATGGTCTTCTCTACTCAGAGATCCATACATTTTTTTAGTTCAAGTAAGGTGACCGAGGACAAGCTCTTGAGGGAGGGAGGGGTCATGTTTGTGTTAACTAGTTGCTCTTCTCTACTTAGAGAAATATATTTTTGCTTTTAGTTCAAGTAAGGTGACGGAGGACTGTTTGTGTTAACTAGTTATGGCTTTCTCTACTTAAATATCCATACATTTTTTTAGTTCAAGTAAGGTGACCAAGGACAAGCTCTCCACAGGTATATATGTTATCTTTTATTGAGGGATGGAGGGAGGGGCCATATTTGTGTTAACTTGTTATGGCCTTCTCTACTTAGAGATCCATGTTTTTGCTTTTAGTTCCAGTAAGGTGACTGAGGACAAGCTCTGAGGGAGGGGCCTTGTTTGTGTTAACTAGTTATGGCCTGTTCTACTTAGAGATACTTATTTTTGCTTTTGGTTCCAGTTAGGTGACTGAGGACAAGTCCATATATGTTATCTTTTATTTTCAGCTACAATTACACTTATTTTTCTTAGTTATTTGTTGGTGTTACTGCTGGCAAATAGACCTTATTGGCAAACGTAGAAGATGCACCAGTAGTTTCACAGATCTTTAGCATTGCTTTTTAGATTATGACAGGAGTCTGATCATAATAAGTGACTGGAGAAAATCTTAAAAGTTGTACTGCTTGCAAAGTGGTTACAAGGGAAGTTCATATCTCATTCAAGTTCCCATTGCAGGTACTTGACACTGTTGAAGACGCAGGACTTGAGGCTGTTGCCTCGCATTGTCCCCTTTTAGAGGAGCTTCGAGTCTTCCCAGCTGATCCTTATGACCAGGACATTAATCGTGGTGTGACTGAATCGGGGTTTCTTGCTGTGTCGCTTGGCTGCCGCAAGCTCCACTATGTCCTCTACTTTTGCCGTCAGATGACAAATGCTGCTGTAGCCAGAATTGTGCAGAACTGCCCTGGTTTTACCCACTTTCGTCTTTGCATAATGAAGCCGGGGCAACCTGATTACCTAACAAATGAACCTATGGATGAGGGTTTTGGTGCAGTTGTGAAGACTTGCACAAATCTCCGAAGGCTTGGCGTTTCTGGTCTTTTGACTGACTTAACGTTCGAGTATATTGGAAGATATGCTAAGAACTTGGAAACGCTTTCGGTGGCTTTTGCTGGGGGCAGCGATCGTGGGATGCAGTGTATATTGGATGGTTGCCCGAAGTTGAGGAAACTTGAAATAAGGGATTGTCCATTTGGTAATGGAGCTCTTCTTTCGGGCTTGGAGAAATATGAATCAATGAGATCTTTGTGGATGTCTGCTTGCAAAGTGACGCTACATGGTTGTAAGATGTTGGCTACGCAAAGGCCACGGTTGAATGTTGAGGTAATGAAGGATGAGGAGATTGATGATGGCCAGTCTTATAAGGTTTATGTTTACCGTACTGTTGCTGGACCAAGGACAGATGCTCCATCTTTTGTCCATACTCTTTGAAGGATAATTAGAGGTAATTAATCTCTCTCTCTCTCTCTCTCTCTCTCTCTCTCTCTCTCTCTCTCTCTCTCTCTGCATGTGCAAATGCAGAAGATCATGGAGTAGTACAATGTCCTTGTAGTTAAAGTCATAAACAAGCAATTTTCTTCATCACAGTTAGGGAGAAAAATGATTAAAAGTGGTGCATTCAAAGAGATTGTAAGTGATGTCATGCTAATTTTGTCTATATATGTACTTTCTAGATGTGGTTTAGTTTAAGAATGCACATGCATTTCTGATGAGCAAAAAAGAATATATCTATATATCTGCGTTGAACAGATACCTTATATCTATTGAGCAAAAGGAAGTATCTAGGCTCCTGAATTTATATCCTTCTCACAGTTATGTGGAAAGTCACATGCAGATTCTACAAGAACTTAACCTCTACTAGATGGTTCTGGGCCCTTCTGTCTTAATATTACCCTTAGAACTTGCCATGTAGTGCACTATTTTTTCATTGTAAAAATGTGCTCTTCATGGTCTGGATTCCCATTTCATTATAGGACAATAATCGATCAACATTCAAAGTAGAAAACCTATTGGTCCCTAAGAGCTGGGGAGAACTGGATAGTTTGTTGGCTTGTTTTGCTGTAATATATGATCTGTTTTCTTCTCTCTTTATTTTTGGGCACCATTACATTCAAAACTAGTGCACTTAAGTAGCTTATGTAATTATTGAGTCAATTGTAAGCTTCTGGATCTCGTTTTGGCCATTGCTGCGGAAAACTGTAGAGGAGTGGGCCTTGATCTAAGAGCCTAGATCTATCATCAAATGGAAGAACACTCTGCTTGCAAGCTCACTGCATATCTTAGCCCTTTTACAAGAAAGCTGAGTGGGAGCAGATCTGGAACTGGCACCACGGCATGCTTTAATCTTCATCTTGTTGCTTTGCCTTCATTTAAAGGCCCCCAGCAAGTTCTACTTCATGAATAGGGGAATTAATGTTGCCATAGTCTATCCTCTGTCTAAAGATACAGAAAACGAGACCATTAACTTAGGGAGTTGGACTCTTTTAGATCGTCCTTTGCCACCTGAGCCAGATTCTATTCACTTGGCAGGCCTTTATGTTGACTGGCTGTGGAGGAATTCTATTTAGGCCTGGTGACCAAGGAAGTTACTGGTTTGCTTGGAAAGTTTCCATCTCTGATAATAAACTTACTAGCTTTAAGTTACAAATCCATGTTGAGAAAATTACTAACACATTGAGGAAATTACTAGCAAGGATACTGTGTCCATGCAACATGAACTGTAGACAGATCCTCTTGGAGAATTGTTTTTTACAGGTATAATTGACTGTGGGCATATGTAGGTCTATCGTGTTCCTTTTCTTTATTGAGGTCAATTGAATGATCAGTTGAGCATGGTGCAATGTCATATCTTGTAACTTTTAGTATATGTTCCGCTCATAATATCATGTTGACTCATATGTGTATGTGATTGCAGGGAGCTGGTGCCAGGATTCTGGAACTTTCAAGGGCAGCCTGTGTTCTGCGAAGTCAGCACTTGTGCTAATGCTGGAGCCCGGGGAGCGGAACAGAACTCATGTTCCTGTTACCTCAACTGTTTTACAAGGCCTCCACCTGTGGTGCTCAATTTGTTGTGGCAAGGCGCCTTGAAATTTAACTTCTTGTAGACTCGTGAAATTTCCTTCCTTTGTCTTATTTTCTTCTGAGTGTTTTTTAACTCTTGTTGATGTAAACTCTACTCTTTAGTAATGAAATTGTTTCTTCCTCTTACCAAAAAAGTTGCAGCTTAAAATCATTAGACTATGTACGGCTATATGGAGATGGACAGGAAGGCTTAAGGGTGGAGAGATTGCACTTTCTGCTGCCTGCCTAGTATGGATCAGAAAATTCTGAAGGCAAACAAATAGGGTAAGATTGCGATGAAAGCAAATTGAAAACGAGCCTCATATATGCTTGAAGGTTCTAGGGAGATGTATTGCTCTGCATATTGATGACAGATCTTAATGGAACATTGGCAATTGTCTGAGTACACAAGATTTCAGCCTACAGAACGTGGTCTGAAAGTCATGAAAGAGCCCATGCCTTTTTCATTTGCAACCCAGGGCGCTTACCTTCCTCGTTGACAAATGCCGGTGGCAAATGTTTCAGATTTCTTTTACTTCCGATCTCCTCAGCTCTCTTACTTGATGCCCTTGCAGTGTGACTTAAGTTGAAAATTAATATTCTGGTGAGTGGGTTTGGCAAGATTTGTCATGTTTCGTCACTAACGGTACGCGATATCTCAGTTGTTCTGGAACTTGGTAGTTGTGGACGGTCCCTAGAAAGGAATTCGAAAGAGCAACATTCAGGCTGTGAGCCGCTGGCTGTTGTGACTTCAGCTCGAGATGGTCGAGTTAAAAGGTTCCTCCGATTAGCTGACAGGGCAAAGGCTGGAGGAAGACTAGCTTGGGGTACTAAACCGATACAACTCTGTGAAGTTAAGTATTCGACAGAGGTATCTTGAGATTCAGGTGCTATATTTGCAGTTTACCTTGAAAGAGAAGCCAAAAATGCTCTCTAGATGGGATGGCAAGGAAATTAATGGTAATCATACGATGATGCATACATATATGTTTTTTCTAATATGATCCATACGAGAAGCAGGAGACGATTTTCATGAAATGCATTCAATGTCAAGCTCAATAATTGGGACTGTGAATACTGTCATTCCAGTTCATAAGGATTCACTCCAGCTTGAGTGTCGATAGGCACTGAAAAGAATGCAGTTTTCGATTTCCAAAGACCCAGATAGTAGTGCGGTTCCAGAATACCAGTAAATCTTAATTTGACAGTACCTAATAATATGCATCTCAATAATTTCTACCTTTGAATGTATGAAAAGCTGGCTTCTAAATTCCACATATTATCATCACGTGACAAAATTACTATAGAGAACAAATTCTCACTCATGATGTGGATATCTAGATTCCTTGAACCTGAGGTTGGATTAGTGTTGAGTAAATGAATTTGTGAGTTTGAATTAGACATACGACACGACGCATACCCAATTCTCGATTATGACATGTACGAACAATCTAATCTTCAAGCCACTCATCCGGGCTTACACCGACTTATGAGATTTGTGAAAAGAAACGATGCATACTTTATCCACTTTACTGAAATGGTACAATCAATTATGAATTTAACTGTAATTGATGGGTGAACAATCATGCCCTAAGCCCATCCTAATGTATCCACCTAATCGATTTGCTAAGGTGTTTAGAGCTTTTGTGTTTCAAGAGATGTCATGTTCCTAGCTTGTTTTCAACTTGACCAAATTAATCATGCTCAAAACATGCGCTTGACATGCTTTGAATCAACAAGAAGCAAAGAGGTTAGAGTTTTGGGTCATGAGATAGGTGCCTACAATTAAATCTCTTTGTATCTACCCACATCAACTCGATAAAAAAAAAGATAATTAAATTGGGGTTCAAGCATGCGTAATGTTAATGTGCCTCGTGCTCGACTCATCTCAATGTAAGTAACACGTCTATCCTAATCCGGCCTCGATCACGAACCGTTTTGGGTCATGACCTACCTGCTATCATATTAATTGAATACAGTTAATTATTTGGTAATTTAATTAGGTGAATTAGGGAGCAGGCTTTGTTGATATGTCTCATTTGTCTCCAAGACCCTGTTGATGACTATCCATATGTCAATTTTCAAGGACTGGGAACTAATGAATGCTTAATGCCTGTTTGCAATGGTCCCGCTACAATTCTCCGTACGAGGTACCAAACCTAAAACTGTTTTTGGGACTCATAGTTGACGTGACATTGGTATTATTTGCATCATATTTGCATCATCATAACCTTTCAAATCAAGGTTATTGTCCTATTAATCGTACATGATCTCTTTCTCCCTTTTGTCACGACCTTGCACGCCTCGGCAGAAAGTGGAGATTTGGTGAGCGGTCCATTTTTCTTTCTTTTCTTTTTTCGGTTTGGCTTTCGTGGGTCCGTATAATATCTCATTATTAATCTTTACCATAATGTGGCTTTTGTTACGGTTTTACCTGTAACCTGGGCTAGGTTTAACTATCGAGAAAAAGGAAAATCTAAGCTTGGGGTTTTGGTAAGCTGTCTCATTCCACTTTAGGGTTAGTCATTGACACTATCATGTGCATGCAGGCCCCTAAGCTCGATCCCAACAGATTTGACTCCATCATTTTCTTTTGATTCATGCTATCGAAATGGTCCATGCCTGTCTCTGCAACATGCGATCCAAAGCATCGCCGAAATTACGACAAGATGGAAAGAGAAAAAGAAGATCGAGTTTATTGATCGATTTCATGGATCTGCTAAACAAGCGACGTTGAAAATAGCCAACAAAGTGCAGCGAACAGCCTCACCAAGTTCAGTCAAATGATGGTGGGTCAAGAAGTGCCGACTCTTGTTCAAAAAAAAAGAAAAAAAGAAGAAGAAGAAGTGCGGACTCAATTGAAGTGATGTTAATTCAAGCTTTTGGTACGTCAAACCAAGAATCATGGGTACGAATCCCTTTTTTCTGTGCATAAAACCCTTTTGTTTTGGTGGATATATAACTTAACATGAACGACCACCAATCTTAACATGTCTTTATCGGGCAATATCTGTTAACATCAAGTATGCGATTTGCTTTAAAAGTGGGTGCGCATAGTAGATGAAGGAGAAAACTGTCGCATGCACCTTTCTCTTCAAAACTAGGGTTTATCTTTGCAGCCATCAACCTTGTTTTAATTAGAGGTTGTTGTGGACCAATGGCTACTTCTTTGCAAATTCTGAACGACTAAAAATGGGAGCCGGGCGAGTCTGGAGCATGGACCGTAGAATATGCGTAACCATATCATCTGTTCCAATGTTCAAGAAACAAAAGGAGCAGCGCCTTTGAAATCACAGAATATCGTACGAGCATTGTTAGATTCTTTACCAACGTGTTTGATGAAGAAAACTTAGTTTTGTTTACTGTCTATTCTTTATCCATCGACGTATTGACATTTGAAGGCTTTATTTAATTAAAGGGCTTAAGGCCCTGTCTGCCCAAGCTGGGCCCAGAAAACCCGGCCCATGGGAAAAAGAGCCCGTGGAAAGAATAGGGTATAAAAGGGAGTGAGAGAGAGAGAGAAGATGTCTGTTGGAAAATAACGTACGTATTTTTTCTCTCTCAACGCTCTCCCTCCCTTACGTTGTTCCTCAAAGCAAACAGTGAAGCGCTTGAAGAATTTTTGCCTTCCCGGATCGAACAGGACCGGATTCTCTCCCTCCATTGGCGTCGGTGTTTAATCTGTGGCTAACAAGGTACGCTCAAATCCGTGGTGTGCTTTACGATCGGTGATACGTGTCGTTTTCTTGGGCTTCGCTTCCGCATTGATTTAGGGGTTCGATTTAGTGTCGAATCCGGTGTTTCGGGGATCCCTTATTCCCAACATTGGTATCAAAGCCCTAGTTCACGTTTTCCCGATCAATTTGATGTGTTTTTGGTTGATTTTTCGCAAAAGGAACTTCGGCCGTACGGATCGGGGCGAGCAATCCCGACACCCGAGACTTCTTCGGCCTTTTTTATGAGTTTTCGAATGTCAAAACAAAATTCTGAAAGCACTGGGAGAAAGACGACGTCGAGACGAGTCTGGAGATGCCTCGACCGCCGCCGGGCGACGCCGCACGCGCCGGTCGGCGAATTGGCGCGTGCTCGCCGCCGGCCGGCGAACCGGCACGCGCCGATCCGCGGACCGACGCGTGCTGACGTCAGCATGACGTCACCCAACGGTTAGTAACCGCTGGGGTGACGTCATCTATGACGTCAGCGATGACGTCGGTTGACCGGGCGGCGACCCGACCCGCGAACCGACCCGACCCGACGCGCTGACGATGGCACGCGCGCGGCACGTGCCGCTGACGTCTGCGTGACGTCATCCCGCACGCGCACGGCACGTGCCAGCGGTCCGCCCGAACCGTCCGACCGGTCCGTCCGGTCCGACCGGTCCGACGACAGACGACCGTTGACTGTCGACGACCGTTGACCGTTAACTTGACCGTTGACCGACTGTTGACCGTTGACTTGACCGTTGACCGTTGACCGGTCGTTGACCGTTGACTTTGACCGTTGACAAAAAAAAAAAGGGAGGAAAAGAATGTGTTTCTTTTTCAATTAAGTCTATGTAGATTATATGTAATCCCTTATTTGTTTTGCATTTGTTGCAGGAACAATGCCTCCCCTGAGGTTGCGACACCTATTCGCTAGATGACCATGAACAAAAGGAAAGGTCATTTAAGTTGATAGCCGAAATGACGATCATCGATGGGAGAGTGGTGACTTAATTGATCACGTCCTTGAAGTCAACGGGAAAATTCAACAGGTCATATGGAATGGTCGTCCTATGTCACAGTCAGAGATGGTGCGATTTTTCATAAGCACTCTTCCACCTGAATGGCAAGATGTGTTGAATCGCATATGGGATGTCAACGGAGCTGCTTCCTATAAAAAAATTGTGATGGATTTTGTAAATGAATATTACTGTATTGTTACAAGGGAAAAGATCAAGAAATTGAACAAAAGAGGATATTTCCCAGTTCGTGTGCTGACTATGTGTTAGTTGTATTGGCTGATGTATGTTAAGTGTGCTTTGTGGACATATAATGCATTGTTTACTACCCGATTGTTATTGATGTAACAACTGATATGTTAGTTGTATTGATTGAAAGCATTATTGTTTTATTGGAATTCAATTATCTCGTTGCTTTCATTATTGCTTGCCTTTGTGGGTAATTAGCTATGGGTAGTTATAGAAGTTTTTGTAGCTTCATAGAATTGATTTTGCATATGACAATCATATTAATGATAGTTTTAAGTTAGGATTTTTGGAGGATGATTGGAAACGTAGTGACCTTTTGATTCTCAAGCCTTACTTGAAATTATTTATTAATATGATGGGTCTATGCAAATAGGGATGCATAAATGATAGGCATTAATAATTCGTGCATATTTGTCTCGATTTGTTCGATCAATGGCTTCACCACAAAGAGCATAGTTGCTTTGAGCTGAACAAAGGTGAAAAGCTCAATGGAGACAACTATGAAGTTTGGCAAATGAAAATCCAAGATGTCTTTGGAAGAGCAAGAAGCACACCGAGGCTCTTGTCATGACCATGGTTGAACCCGAAGATGGAACCACTGAGCAGCACAAAAAGGACAAAGAAGCTTTTTCGTGTGGAAAAGAATGAACTCTCTAGCTCGCATCACGTTGCTTTGAGCAAGCATGGAAAATGACGTCATGCGAGAGTTTCGGCGTTTTGACAATGCCAAGGAAATGTGGGAGGCATTGGAAGCTAGATTTGGTCACACTTCGGTGACTAGATCGAGGCGCTCACTATCGGGTTTGACTCCTATAAGAAGCCTCATGGTTAGACCATGAAGCAACATCTTAGAAAGATGTCAAACATGATAACTGAGCTGAGAGACGCTGGCCATGTCCTCACAGATGAGCAGCAAGTGCAAGCGGTGATTCATTCCTTGCCTCAGAGTTGGGAGCATATGAAGGTGCACCTGACTCACAATGAAAATATCAAAACCTTTGAGGATGCAATGCGTCATCTTGAGCTGGAAGAGGACCGCCTGTTGGCGGCTAAACCGGATGCTGAACTTTATCATGCTAGTTCTAGCTCAAATGGAGCTTTGAGCTCCAAGCGCAAGCGCCCTAGCTGGTTCGATAAGGGGAAAGGCAAGGAAGAAGCTGGTCCTTCAGGGAAGAAACCCAAGTTTAACCAACATAATAGAGGAAAGCGTCCTCACATGAAGAAGTTAGCAAGGGTGAAATGCTACAACTGTGACAAGAAGGGTCACTATGCTCGCGACTGTCGTGAGCCAAAGAAGGAGCGACGGACCATGTAGCGAAGGATAGAGGATCCTTCGTGGAATTCCGACGAGTACCAACTGGAACTAAGTGGATCTATGTGGGAAATAACTCCAGAGCTGAAGTGAAAGGAATTGGCACATGCCAACTGAATATGCGTGGTGGACGCACTTTATTCCTTCATGATGTGCTGTATGCTCCGGAGATTCGTCGGAATTTAGTGTCTCGTATTAATGTTGGTTAGATTAGGTTTTAATGTGAACTTCGTAGTAGAGGTGTGAATTTGTTTTTGGAGACAAATTACTATGGTTGTGGCTATTTTCTAGATGGTTTTATTGTATTGGATATTGAGTATATTAATGCAAATGTTTGTTATTCCCTTATCACATCTTCTAATACCTATGATAATGATGTGAATGTGTGGCATGCTAGGCTTGGTCACATTGGCCAACAACGTATGAATAGACTAGCTAAAGAGGGCTTGTTGGGTAATATTGAAAAAGTCGATTTACCCATATGTAAGCATTGCCTAGAAGGGAAAACAACACGGAAACCATTTGGGAAAGGGAAAAAGAGCTGAATTTCCTCTGCATTTAATCCATTCTGATGTCTGTGGTCCAATGAATGTGAGAGGAAGGCATGGGGCTGTTTATTTCATCACCTTTATTGATGATTATACTCGATTCGGATATGTCTATTTGATTTCTTATAAGTCTGAAGCAATAAATTGTTTCAAAAGGTTTATGAACCTGGTAGAAAATCAATTAGACAAGAAAATAAAAACATTGAGATCCGATCGAGGTCGAGAATATTTATCTGATGAATTCAGAAAATTATGTGATGAAAAAGGAATAGAAAGACAGTTGTCTATTCTGTATACTCCTCAACAAAATGGTGTTGCGAGAGAGAAGAAACAGAACCCTACTTTGGAAATGGTTAGGTCTATGATGGCGCATGCTAACTTACCTATCACCTTTTGGAGTGATGCATTGTTAATCTGCTGCCTATATACTTAACCGGGTGCCTTCCAAATCGCTTACTTCCACTCCATATGAGTTATGGACAGGTAGAAAACCGGACTTAAGTTTTCTTAAGCCATGGGGTTGTGCTGCCTACACACATGATTCCTCTCACAAATTTGGGAAATTAGGTCCCAGAGGAAAGAAGAGTATTTCATAAGATACTCAGAACACTCAAAAGGGTATGTGTTCATTGGTGAGCAAGAAAGTGGGAGTGTAACTGAATATGAATCACGAGATGTCACATTCTTAGAGGATGAGTTTCCTAAGAAGGGCGAAATAGGGAAAGATCACTCCCTATTTGAGACTTTGGATCAAGATAATGATATTGGTGGAGTTCATCCAAGTGGGAGCATAATAGGGAATGATGTACAAAGTGTACAATCTTCCGTAAGGCGAACAAGTCGCCAAAGTATTCCTCGTCGACGTTTTGACATTGAAGGGGAAACTTTTATGGTTGCTCCACAAGATGAGGATGAGCCAAGAAATATCAATGAGGCTCAAGTGCCCTAGTAAAGAAAAATGGATTCGTGCAATGGAAGAGGAAATGGAGTCAATGGAATCAAACCAAGTCTGGGAACTGGTTGATCTTCCAAAAGGACGCAGAGCTATTGGGAACAAGTGGGTTCTCAAAATAAAGCGAAAGGCTGATGGCTCGATTGAAAGGCATAAGGCTCGCCTTGTGGCGAAAGGGTATAATCAACAGGAAGGAATTGATTATGAAGATACGTTTTCTCCTGTAGTAAGATTTACCTCGATTCGCATTATTCTGGCAATAGTAGCTAGTCGGATCTTGAGTTACATCAAATGGATGTAAAGACTGCTTTCCTCAATGGAGAATTAGAGGAAGAAATATATATGGAACAACCTGATGGTTTCATAGTGAAAGGCCAAGAAGAAAAGGTATGTCGACTTTTGAGGTCGATATATGGTCTTAAGCATCATCAAGACAATGGTATATACGTTTTCATAATGCCATAGTGGCATATGATTTTACAATGATTGATGAGGATCATTGTGTATATATCAAAAGATCCAAGGATCAATTTGTGATCATATCATTATATGTTGATGATATACGATTGCCGAAGTAATATGGAGTTGGTTAATACTGTCAAGAGATGGTTGTCTTCTAACTTTGAGATGAAGGATATGGGTGAGGCTGCATACATTCTTGGAGTTAAGATTTCGAGGGATCGTTCGAAGAGATCGTTGTCTCTTTCGCAAGAAACCTATATAAATAAGGTTCTTGAACGATTTCGTATGCAAGACTGTAAACCCATAGACACTCCTATTGCGAAAGGTGAAGGATTGAGCCATAGATCGTGTCCAGGGGACTCCACAAGAGAAGGAACAAATGAAACATGTTCCTTATGCTAGTGCTGTTGGGAGTTTGATGTATGCTATGATGTGTACAAGACCCGACATATGCTTTGCAGTTGGAATGGTGAGTAGATACCAATCCAATCCAGGTCCAACACACTGGAAAGCCGTGAAGAGAATACTGAGGTATCTGAAGGGAACTGCTGATTTCAAGTTGAATTATCAAGGAAAGGATCTGCGACTTGAAGGCTATTCAGATGCTGATTGGAGAGGAGATTTAGATGAAAGAAAATCTACCTCAGGTTTTGCTTTCTTACTGAACAATGGCGCCATATCATGGAGCAGTAAGAAGCAAACGTGCATAGCCTTGTCCACGATGGAAGCTGAGTTCGTGGCGTTATTAGCAGCGGTACAAGAAGGAGTTTGGCTTAAGAGATTTTTGGATCATTTAGGTGTTATTGAGAAAGCTGCAAATCCATTGTTGGTTAATTGTGATAGCCAAGCAGCTATAGCGTACACCAAAGATCCAAAGTATCATGGCAAGACCAAACATATAGATACCAAGTATAACTTTGTAAAAGATATGGTTGCACGAAAGGATGTGAACTTGCAGTATATATCTACGCATAGAATGGTAGCAGATCCTATGACAAAGCCAATACCTAGGGATGTATTTTGTGGTCATGTAAAATCTGTAGGATTGCGTAGAGTCTAATGTACTGAATTGTAATTTCCCTGAGTTGTTCACATTTATGAAATTTTATTTTTCATTGATTAATGTCTATGAATCTTTGTATGATCTTTATGCATCTTAATGCTCAGTGCATTATTTTAAGTTGAGAAGTATGTCGGACAGATATTAGATTAGCCCACTCACACGGGTAATCGCCTCTGTTTACTGTGTGATAAATAGAGATGAGACTGTTTTTAAGCTTATTATCTAGGTGATAATCGAGAGCTCAAGCTTAAAACACGTATGTCGCCTTAACGAGTGTTAAGATGAGGACATAATTCTTGCGATGTCCGAAAGTAAAATACCCCACATATTTTACTCTATCCGTCTAAGATGCCGATGAGAGTTCGATGAATTTTGTGAATGAGTAGATACGTGAACTCAAGTTAGACATTGGGTATGTCTGAACTATCATCTGTACGGTATTGAAAGATGTAGACATACGCTCCATGGGAAAGGAGTTAATACCGTAATACGTATTTCATACTACGTATGCATGAGACGACCAATAAGAGTGGCAAAAAGTTTGATCTCAACTTTTATGACGTGTGAGACTCTTGAGGAAAAGAATTCCTCAATTTTTTGGTCCCCTTATGACTCTTACTTATTCTCAAGGTTTCTATTTAGTGTTTGCTATCTTAGGGTGTTGCCAATGGTCATGAGTTGATTCGATCTAATGGGGCATTTCTAGAAAAGCAAGCTGGACTGAAATTGAGAGTTTGAAGGAAAGAGGAAGATCGATTTTGGAGAATCACATTGTGGTTTTGTATTCACTGGTCGACCAATTATAACTGTCTTTGTGATAATTATAATTGTGAATACAATATATATATCATGTTTAAAAGAGATCAAGGGAGATATAAATGTGATCGATCGATCTAGGGTACTGCATACTAAATCTACTCAGAGTGAGACGCCCATTATGAGCTGCTATATATTCATAACAGATGTATAGCAACGAGCTCTCAAAGTATGCTGGTCGCACGGATTATTCACCGGTATGAATGTTGAAGAGAGGTAAAGAGAATTCTGTTCGGCCCACCTTGTGCGAGTGGGAGATGAAGGCTTTATTTAATTAAAGGGCTTAAGGCCCTGTCCGCCCAAGCTGGGCCCAGAAAACCCGGCCCATGGGAAAAAGAGCCCTTGGAAAGAATAGGGTATAAAAGGGAGTGAGAGAGAGAGAGAAGATGTCTGTTGGAAAATAACGTACGTATTTTTTTCTCTCTCAACGCTCTCCCTCCCTTACGTTGTTCCTCAAAGCAAACAGTGAAGCGCTTGAAGGATTTTTGCCTTCCCGGATCGAACAGGACCGGATTCTCTCCCTCCATTGGCGTCGGTGTTTAATCTGTGGCTAACAAGGTACGCTCAAATCCGTGGTGTGCTTTACGATCGGTGATACGTGTCGTTTTCTTGGGCTTCGCTTCCGCATTGATTTAGGGGTTCGATTTAGTGTCGAATCCGGTGTTTCGGGGATCCCTTATTCCCAACAACATTGAATAGCACCAATGAAGTAAAGATAAGGGAGTCCGAAATTCTCCTATCCGCATGTCTTTTCTTTTCAAACATTCAAGAGTTCGTGTTAATATCGTTTTCTGGATATAGGAACCCGGAGTAGTCAATGGACAAATTTCACTGGGCGAGATAAAGTATATGCATACATCCACGTAATCATCCAAATCACTTGTTCGAATTGGTTGTTAAACAGATGGTGAAGATATAATATAAGTTTCTTCAACGATTGTCTTGTTAATTGAATGTGCCTGGTAAACATGACTTTGAAAAGGGAGAAAACTAGATCTAAAGTACAAACACACCAATGACACAACATTGGCAAATGACAGGAGTACTATTGTTGGCAAAACATATGCATGTTCTCCAAGAAAGTTGAGGCCCATGTGTCTTCAATTGTACAATGCCTCGAAAAGTTGGGGAGGGGGGTGAGGAGAAGAAAAGGTCCTTTGGAGGTCCACAGAGAGAGAGAAGAAAAGGTCCCCTGGACGTCCATTTAAGCCTTAGAGATAACACATTTTTTCACTCCATACATGTGAGGCTCCTTACTAGGAGATGCCTTTAGATAGGGTTCACTATTTTCGAATAGTGAGAACGAAATGGGAAGGGATTTTAAGATAATTTGCTGAGAGTAGGTGTGGGGAAATTGATTCCTTCTGGTTCACTCTTTCGCATGCCATGTTTTCCCCACTTGCGTTCCGGTTTCTGTTTGTATGGTCTATAGTGCTCGATTCGAATAACATAATACTTGACTTCATCTCTTTTTTGAATACGAAGCTCGATGATCTCATCAAACTATATTGAAAGCTGGGCTCCATATGATCTCTGAGTTCGTATAGCTTACATAGCTTGACTAAGGCATGCTTGACAATATTCACTTAATTTCCCAACCTTAATAATTAGGTGCAAATACCTTTTCTTGGGTTCCGTCTTATAAGCTCGTTGCAGTCTAATAAAAAATTAAATTGTGACGCCACTTGGATGTAAACCATATCTACATCTAAGATTAAGAGGGACTGGCTTTTCATTTTATTGGAGTTCAATACATTAAGGTTTGAATCTGAAAACACAGGAGCCTTGAATTGTAGGTAACTGTACAAGATAAGATCACGTGCTCACCTTTTCTTCCCTCAGGTTAGATGGGGAACAATAACACCTATCTCTGAAAACCAAACCCACCCCCACCCCGAGATTTCTTGCACATACCCACCATTGAATTTTTCGTCTTCTTCTGCTGCTGCTGTTTGTTTTGCCTTCGACGGCATCGGAAAGTCCACACACACAGGGAACGAGAAGGAATGTGTTATTGGAGGGACTGCTTTCCTGGCTTCTTTGCTGATCAAAGCTTTTGCTTGAGAAGGGATATGCTTTGTATACCTCAGTTAGGGACCCAGGTTGATCTCTCTTTGATTTTTTCTTCTCAAAAAATCAATTATTTTCATCATCTGCTTGGTCTGGTGGAGCACGTAAATGCTCTGTTTTGACGGCATATTCCTTCATTGATTAATGCCCCCTAGAAGAGAGAGAGAGAGAGGAAGAGAGAAGAAAGGGTCCCTGATGGTCCATCCCTTCAATAAGGACACCAATTCGATTAGGTGAAAAGGAGAAAAGTATCTTTTCATGATTCCTAACTCTCAAAGCCCTAACCCTTAAAGATAAACATTTTTCTACTCCAAATATGTAAAGCTCCTTACAAGGAGATGCCTTCCTTGTGAAGTGTTAGTAATGACAATGGCCGGCGAAAAAGGCCCCAAGAAAGCTATACCCATTAAGAACAATGCTAATGGCAAAACTAGGCATAAAAAGAGAGCATCCCACCAATCCCTAACACTTGAATTGTAAGGGAAGCTTTTGAGGAAGTATAGAATAGGTTGCTCAAGGAAAAAGGAAGGAAAGACTTTAAGAGAATCTCGCTCATTAAATTAAAAAGCAAAAAGGAAAGAAAAGAAAAGCTAGAGAGATGACAAATGACTTTATAAAAGACAATGACACAAATGAAATTATTAAGTCTATTTTGTAATTTTGTCTTTCACATAATTGAATAACACATTCAATCGCCTCATCACGATTGAGCTTTTTGAAATAGAGCATGTCATAAAGTTAAGAACTCTTATTCCAAGGTTCTTGAAGTACAGATTTGCTGTTTTATCGCCAGATGCTAATATTTAATTTAGTTTTATTTTTAAAATATCTCCCAAGTGGGAAAGCCAGCCATAATCTTCTTTAGTCGTCTCATTAGTGCTTGCACATGTGCTTGTGGATGAACCCTATCAGTTACAAGTGTATGCTGCGTCAAACAAACGAGAATAATCCCCCACTCTCTCCTGCTATTAAGGCATTGTATAGTTGGCGGCACATGGCCCTCAATCTTCTACTTTCCACTATTTCACTACATGTCTTTTTCAAGTAAATGCATATTCTTCACCAACCATAGGTACTTCTGTCTATTGCACATGTTGTATCATTGGTGCCTACTAAACTCTAGTTCTCTCCTTTTGTCTTTTCTTTTCAAAGTAATGCTTACAAGACACGTCTAATTAACAAGATAATATTGGAGTCTATCTTTTAATATGGTTTGATATTATCATTTAGCTTCATATTAAAAAAAGAGATGAACTTCTTGAGTGTTGGGTTATTCGAATTGAGCATTATAGACCATACAAACGAAAATAGAAATTGAGTGGGGGAAAACAAGCTAAAATGGTGAATGCAATCATCAGCTTGTTTTCCCTTCTCAATTCCTATTTCTATTTGTGTGGTTCACAGTGCTCGATTCAAATAACCTAATACTCAAGTTTTCCTCTTTTTTGAATATGAAGCTCGATGATTTTATTAAACTATGTTGAAAGCTAGACTTTAATATTGTCTCGTTAATTAGACGTGTCTTGTATTTATTACTTTGAAAAGAAAAAGGAAAAATAGAATAAAGTTGAAAAGACACCAATAATACAACGTGTGCAAGAGATAGGTGCTATGATTGACGAAAAATATGCATGTATTCGATAAAGACATGGAGTGAAATAGTGGATAATAGAAGATTGAGGGCCATATGCCTCCAATTAGAGGGAGGGGCCATTCTTATATGTTTGACACAACAAACACTTGTAACTGATCGGGTCTCTCCACAAGCATAACAAGTATAAGCACTAAGGACATTGTGTGATCAATGAGATAACTGAAGTGGAATATGGCGGACTTTCCCCCTTAGAGATTAGCATTCAGCAATGAGAGAGCAAATTTGTGCTTTAAGAACCTTGCTCTAACGGTTCTTCACTTAATGACATGCTCTATGTCACATAAAGCGTACAACCCTTATGTCTTCTATATATTAAGTCAAAACGCTCAACCATAATGAGCACGATTGAATGTGTCATTAAATTATGTGAAAGACAAAATTACAAGACAGTGGAACCTAATAATTTCATTTGTGTTATTATCTTATAAAGTCATTTGTCACCTATCTAGGTTTTTTTTTTTTTTGCTTTTTAATTAAATGAGTGAGATTCTCTTTAATTTGTTTCCTTCCCTTTTCCACGAGCAACCTATTCTTTAGTTCTTCAAAAGCTTCCCTTACGATTCAAGTGCATGGATTGGTGGGCTGCTCTCTTTTTATGCCTACTTTTGCTGTTAGCATTGTTCTTAATGGCTACAGCTTTCTTGGGGGCCTTCTTGACTGGCCATTGTCACTACTAAAACTTCACAAGAAGACAGTGAGAAGGGATCGATTTCCCCAAACTACTCTCAGCAACTCTTCTTAAAAACTCTTCCCATTAGCTACTCAATATTCGAAAATGGTGAGCTCACGTATCTCCTTGTAAGGAGTTTCACATGTTTGGAGTGGAAAAATGTCTTCTCTTTAAGGCCGCAGGATAATGAAAAAAAATACTTTTTCTCCTTTTCACCTAATTAATTTGGTGTTCTTAAGGGATGGACCATCAAAGACCTTTTCTTCTCTCTTCCTCCCTCTCTTCTTGGGGGCATTAACGAATGAAGGAATATGCCGTCAAAACAAAGCATTTACGTGTACCAACAGATCAAGCGGATGGTGAAAATAATCGATTCTTAAGAAGGAAAAGAAAGATCAACCCGGGTCCCTAACAGTGGTATACACAGCATAGCCCTTCTCAAGCAAAAGCTTGATCAGCAAAGAAGCCACGAAACCAGTCCCTCCAATAACACCTTTTTCTTCCCTCCAATCCTTTTTATGTTCTTCCCCATCTAACCTGAGGGAATAAAAGTGAGCACCTGACCTTATCTCGTACATTTGCCTATGATTCAAGGCTCCTATGTTTTCAGATTCAAACCTTAACGTATTGAACTCCAATAAAATGAAAAACCACTCCCTCTTAATCTTGGATGTAGACATGGTTTATAAGGCAGAACCCAAGAAAAGGTTTTTGCACCTAATTATTAAGATTGAGAAATTAAGTGGAGAGTGTCAAGCATACCTAAGTCAAGCTATGTAAGCTATACAAACTCAGAGATCATATGGAGTCTAGCTTTCAATATAGTTTGATGAGATCATTGAGCTTCGTATTCAAATAAGAGTTGAACTTGAGTATTATGTTATTCGAATCGAGCACTATAGAACATACAAACAGAAATAGGACTGCGAGTGGGAAAACATGGCATGCGAAAGAGTGAACTGGATGTTCGGTTTGTTGCACACAAGCGGTTAATTGTTGACTCAATAGGTGTAGGTTGTTAGGAAAATAGTTTTGAATTTGGTAGAACAATGAAATAACATTTTGAGGTGTAATATAACTTTTTTAAGGAATCATTTACCTCATAATGTTGCTAATGGTCACTGGCAAATTTCCTCCATGATACAACAAAATTCGATTGAGAATGCTAGATAGCAATTTTAATATTTCTTCAAGATTTCTCAAGGGAAACAATTGAAAATGATGGCTATAAATTTGTAAAGAAAATATAAAAATACTTCATCAAGAATGATCCTTTTTAAACGGAGACAACCTTTAGGAAAAGATTGCAAAATGAACAAGTATGTTTTCAAATGTTGAAAAGACATATAAAAAATTCGAAGTTAAATAAATAATAAACAAAAAATAACCATAACTCTTTTTGTGAATAGTTGCACTGTTTCAAAATGGCACTATGGTTATTGTTTTATAATTATATATCCAAATTATTCAAAAATAAATAAAAAATAGTGATCGTTGATTAGTGTCAAATCTCATCCATGTATGCATTCACATTTTTTCGATGCGAGACAAGGCACATTTTAGTTTGTTTTACCAACAATTGCCCACTTTGTTTGTGAAACATAAATACAAAGGAAAACGTTAAAAGTATACAGTCAAAATTATCATGAGATTAATATATATACATAAAGGTATTTTTCGAGTTAAACATTTATTTAGTGTAAGCACCTCAAAAATTTATAAAAGAGACAAGTAACTTAGCTTTAAACTTGTATTTTAAATAATAGAATCGAACAATATCACATATATACTAACCTCTTAAAGTTCTAATTTTCTTAGTACTATTATGGCATTGTATTTGTACTTGTTTTTTGAGCTCTATAGAAAGCAACTCTAACTTTCATAAAAACCAATGCAACTTCTATGCTCACATAAGTAAAGTATCTACCACGTGTTTCTATTACTAGTAACACATTACTAATTTGTACTATACTTTATTAAGAATTTAATTTAACCTACAAAATGTAACATGCGATACTGACTTATCATGTCGGGGCTAATGTTAGTAGCAAACACTCACTTTCAGTAACTTGTTTTTACTAATTAAATCTTATAACTAGTGATATTTTAGAAAATGGTCAAATTACCATCACTGGTTATTTTAACTAAAGATTTTCAACCCCATTTTTTAAGGTCATATTATTCATGTCTCTTGGTAAAGCTTTTGTCAAGGATTAGCTATATTCTTGTTTGACTTCGCATAAACAATTATTATGATATTATCTTAAATCAATTATCTCACGTACTAATGTCTTAGACCGATATGTCTAGATTTACCATCTTAAGTGCTATTATAAGCTCTTGTCAAAGTAACCTGATTATCACAATGGATTGAAATATGAGGTAGAGGACTAGGCCATAATTTGATATCCAACAATAAATTCCTAATCCATTCAGCCTTTTTTCCAATTGCTACCAAAGCAATGAATTTGGATTCCATATACATGCTAGCTTCTCACTTGCCTAAGATACAACATCTCAACCTAGTGTGAAAATTTATCCAGAAGTGGAATGTTTATCGCCCACTCTTGTAATCCAACTAGCATTAGTGTATCATTATAATACAGCTGGATAATTATTATAGAACAATCCTAATTTTTTTTCTTTTAAGAAAACAAAAAATTATGGTAATAGCTTTCCAATATTTTATACTAGTACCTACTGAATTTGCACATAAAATAAGCCATATTTAGTCTAATATAATGCATCGCAAACTTTAAACGCTCTTTAGCACTTGTATATTCAAATCGTGCTACTACTCTACTAGTATTACGATTAATTCAATATTGGAATTAGATGGAGTACTCATTTCCTTGAAACCAAAATGTTAAAATTTATTTTACAGTTTTACAACATAATCACATTGACTCAAAGGATAACCCCCACTATGTGTTTAAACTTTAATGCTTAAGCTTAAGATGGTATCTACTTCATCCAAAACTTTCAATTTGAATATGGAAGTTAGATACTTCTTAGTTCCATATTGTTTCCATGGTCTCCTTAAATACCCTGACTTCAAGACTATTTTGTTGGTGCAAGAAACACGTTTGATTCAATGAGACACATGTAATGTTTAGATGAGGTTCGAGTGATGGTACTTTTCATGGCCTCACTAACACGCCTCATGAGACTTTGGAGACCATGTCTTCGATGCCATTGTCCAAAAGGTGCCAAGAAGTTGGATATATCCGTAGCATCCAGAGGACCAAACATTTCCCCTCTCTCGATCGGCCTAGACATAAAATCACCCTCTATCCAAAAACGAATGGCCTAATCCCTTATCCAAGGGCTCGAGAACTCCAAATTGACTCTTGCCTTTCTCATTGGGAATGAACCACCTATGATACGAGAGGTATTGTTGCCCATAACTGTGCTCGCAATGAACCTCACAAATGAGACCTCTGATGTGGAAGGTTCCCATGACTTCGTACCATGAACTAACGCAGGGCAAAAGAACTCAAGCAAAGTTGAGAAAACTCAACAAAACCAACCACCCCACGGTGGCCCAGGTCACTATGTATCATCAAACTCATGCTCAATGAAATACATATACCTAAAATAGAAAACCAGTGCACTCCTGCTCTCAGCTCAGAATCAGATCTATGAGGAACAAGGACAGCAAATGGAACACATCAAAACCAAACAAGGGAAACCCGAAAACCCATTCGGTATCTCCAGGTCGCTTCCGTAAATAGAGCACTACATATCAGCCCATGCATGTAACAGCATTCTCTTACAATCTAGTAAACGTGAGTGAATCGAGCATCGGGGTATCAAAAGGGCATAAACTGGAATTGAGAGGGGCACAAAGAAGACATCGGCAATTCTAGGTGCGGAATCAACAACATCGTGTAAGCTGAAACCTTCTAAAACGTGTAATCAGGGCCATACCTCGTTTCTTCGTGATATAAAATTTCCGAAAGGTCTCATGTCATCCTTCTCAGGACCCACTGTCAGTATGCTTTGGCCAAATGCAACAGGAACAATGGCGGACGAGGGAGACTACTGGAGAGGGTCCCTGTAGGAAGGATCATCGTCCTCTTTGTGCGTCTCTTCGCAACAAGGAAGGCACCACAACATTTCAAGAAGCAAAATAGCATAGTTTTCTTCTTCTGCACTGGGCAATAAATTACTTAAAGCTGCCCAAAAATTGGGCACTGACTAAGAGTAAACGACCTATTAACCTTCACCATGTTACGAACAGAAGCATTATCAAAAAGGTGGGTTGCTGCTAAGCTTTCGGCAACTGTAAGATATGTGATTAGACGAGGGTGGTAGGCATGCCGGATCTATCCACTCATTGATTCTCATCATGGCTATCGAGACCCTCAAATTTACGTTACCCGTGGCAAGTGGACTTTTACGCTTCTCGAATTCCAATTTACGCTACCCTCAAAGAAGGACATTATCAATCATTAACTGAAATCCTCCATCCACTTATTGATAGATTGGCAACTGGATTGACGGCTAAAGCTTCTGTTACCGTCGTCGTTCACTTCGGGCTCTCGACCATGAAGCAGAGCAGAACAAAGCAATTAGTCCGATGACTTGGGCCTCTGCAGGACGACACTCCTGGAGTTGCCCCTTCAGCCCGTCCACGAAGATCCCCTTTGTCGGTCCCTCAGGGAGCCCGTGGTCGGGCCATCTCCTGAGGATCAGCAGCAGCCTCAGGAAGTGCGAGTGGATGCATTAGCGTGACGAGTTGCCATCTCAGTGGGGTCCAGGAATTCAATTTTCTGGTAAGACTGCAGGAAGGGCCACGTTGTCCCACTCGAGCGAAGAGAGGTAGGACTCGATGTTGAGGTCGTGGCGCAGGGCTGCCTCGTGCTCCAGCGTCGTGGGGAAGTCAGCATTGTTTGCCCGGCGGACTTTGACGAACCGGCTCAAGTGTGCGACAGGGCAATACTTGGCTGTGCTGTGGAACACGGCACTGGCGCAACATGTATGTAAGGCATTGCTTGTGCAAATCCTGGCAAATTTGAGAATGCATGGAGGTAGATCCTGAGCCGCCACAGTCCCCACATCTTCAGAAGCGGGATTTTCGTACTTGTCTTCGCCGCCGGACCCGCACAAAGACTGAGACAAACCGGGGTAAATCAGTGCCGACATCATTGTGAGTCGAATACGGAGACAACATTCTACGGTGGCGACTGTGTCTAGGACTGTAGGACGCAGATGAATAGGATGGGGAGAGATCTGAGTCCATGGTGAATCAGGAGGCTTTCTACGCTAGGGACTCATCTCTAAAGCATCCAAGGAATGAAGCAGGAAGATCTTGAAAGTGGGAAATCGACGAATGACACGAAGCAAGCAGTCTACGCGTGTCCACTCTCCTCAGTGAAGAAGTATCTGAAGTGATTCTGAGAGGCACGTTGCGATGGGCAAGAGAAGGAAGATTCGGGATCAATGGACGACATCTTGAGGACCGCCCGATCGTGAGCCACCTTCCTCCGACTCTGACTCCATTGTTACACAAATAATTCCATAAAATTGTTGGGAAAATAGCTTCGAATTTGGTAGAACAATGAAATTAGATCTTGAGGCATGATATCACTTTTTTTAATGAATTATTTGTCCTACAACATTACTAATGGCAATCGATAATTTTTTTCCAGAATACAATAAAGTTTGATTGAGAATACTAAATAACAATTCTAGTTTTTTTTTTTTTTTTTCAGGATTTCTCAATGGAAACAAATGAAAATGATGGTTGTAATTTTATAGAGAAAATTCGAAAAGACTTCATCAAGATTGATCCCAAAAACTAACGTCTTTTGAACAGAGGCAATCTTTTAGAAAAGATTGCAAACTGATAGGTACGTGGTTATGTTGAAAAGATACATAAAAAATTCGAAATCAAATAAATGAAAAATAAAAATAACTATAACTCTTTTGTGAAGAGTCGCACTGTTTCAACATGATATTATGGTCGATTTTTTATAATTATAAATCCGAATTTTTCAATAAATATAAAGGTAGTGATCGTTGATTTTTTTTTTTTTTATAATTTTTGCCAAATCTCATCTACATACACACTCACATCTTTGCAACGTGGACAAGCCACGTCATAGTTTGTTTACTACCATAACAGGCGCATCACATGAACAAGTTCAAGTTAGGTGAGCTTCTGAGCGGAAGAATCCATTTCATGCCAGTCAGCCTCCGATAATTCTGTATTTGGGAATATATCCTAAATAGGTAAACTGATAACTATCAGCGACCCTTCAATAATTACTGATACAGACGTTGTTTACAGTCTCCATGTGCAGATCAGATTGGACAAAGGTCATGACGGCGAATGAATTCAAGCCAAACCCAGCTTGGTCCTGAAGAACTTTTTCTTTCGGTCCCATTTTTGTCTTGACTTTTCTCCTAAAATTGGTTTTTTCCTTCTTACCCTCTTCCATTTTTTCGCTTCTAATACTCTCTTTTGTTTCTGCAACATGTCTCAAGATTCTTTCCCTCCAAGTGCAAGAGTTTGGCTCCTGTCACGAGAGCATCCTTCCTTTATCAAATGGAATCCGCTTACTCTTGGTATTGGAAACGTCTTCTGATTTTGGTGGGTCTACAGGGCTTCACCATGTACTCACATGGGGATTAACATGGAAGTTAAAGTCATTTTTTGTTTGCCTTAAAATCAAGGTGAAATCTTCGTATGTAGTATACGCATTTATGTTGGTTCAAGTAAGAAGTCTCCATGGAACCCATTGGAGAAAGTGTTAAGATATATCGACAAAAGAAATCAGCTATCCATAATACTGATGCTGGAAATAGAACAGATGCTGCTGCTGAGGCTGCTGAAGCTGACAAAAGAACAAAAGCAAGTGATTGCTGATATAAGCAAAAAGGGAAGAAGTGGTTGATACCAGTCGAAAGAAGAGGCTGCAAATGAACGACTGAGATGAAGGGTAATGAAGACTGTCATCGACGATGGTGAATTTGTGAAAAAGATTGACACGGATTGTGGATTGCTAGCCTATGAAGACATGTAAAGTTGTTATTCAGTTGGAAAGTCAAAAACATAAATTGTTTTTGTCAGTTAGTCTTCATCTTCTTAAATAGGAAAGTGTGTGTGGTTTTTGATATGTGATCTAGAGAGAGAAAGAGAGAAAACCTCCATTGTTTGAGTTCTCTGTAAAAGAGTACATCAATATGCAGATAAAAGATAGAAAGTATGGAGTCGAGATGAAAGTTTTTTTCTGCTCATTGATGTACAAGTTTTGAAATACATTGAAATAAGAAGAATACAAAGTTTTTCTTGATCAATCTTTGAACTTTTCAATACATCTTCTTCCTTCTTCATCTCTGATTCTTCAGTACAGAGTTTCTGTTGGAGAAATTTTTTCAGAATATTTTGAAGCTGACAAAACGTTTCTATCAATCTAGTCTGGATATTTGCAGACCGTCTGTTTAAAATCTGAAGACTTTCTGATCACCAGACTCAGCACTCAAGACTCAAGACTATTCTCATTGACAGTCTTTCTGATCCAGTGACGAAGGAAATCTAGAGCCGAAGTATATGGTTGAGGATTTAATCCTATCCTCTGGAGAAGATCTCTTGGTTGGATAAATATAACGGATTCTTTTATTCGTATCTAGATCGATTGAAGATCCGGTGGTTGACGAAAATATTCTTGGAAGGTTCTATTCTTGGAAACCAAAATCCTGATTGTATGGGCGAACAGGATTGATTGGCTATCGTCAGGTTCCTTTAATAGCTCGAATGATCTTCTTAATTGATTCCGTCCAACGGTTAGATTGGAGGAATTCCTTTGGTAAGTGCCAACGGGTATGATGGCATAAAGGAGTATAAAAGGAAGTCGTTCTAGTTGTTTTAGTGTGTGATCGATAGAGAAATTCCAGAGTCTGAAGCACTTTGATTATTAGTTGATACATTTTGAGCGAAATTGTATACACAGAGAGTGTCTATACTTGGTGATACCTTGAGCGAGTGTGGTAGATCATCTACACCGAGAAATCAAGGAAGATCAACGCTGTAACATCTCTTTGTTCATAGTGGAATCCAGCCAATAGGCTGTCAGTGCAGAAGAGTGGACGTAGGCTTGAATTAAGCCGAACCACTATAAACCGCGTGTTCAATTCTCTCTTTCCTTTACTCAGTCTTACGTTGATTATTATTTGTTGCAAGTCCTTTAACTATCTAAGTATTGTGCAATTATCAAGAAAAATCTTTTATATACCTATTCACCCCCTCTAGGTACTCGTACTAGCTATATCAATTGGTATCAAAGCTCGTGTTCTTACTTTATTTGAAGTGTTTTACTTCAGAGTAAAAGATCCATGGCTAGTATGCTAGCACCAGGGCTGGTGGAAGGGCAAAGCAATACCAGACCACCCTACTTTGATGGAAATGATTACAACATCAGGAAGAACAAGATGAAAGCTTTCCTACGATCAAAAGATCCTCTGGAATGGGACGTTATAGAAAAAGGAATTACTCCTACAGCTGCATCAGTATCTAAAAGAGGGAAAGAAATTGTTGAGACCAGCGGAATGACTCAGGAAGAGATAAACAAGAGACAAGCACTCGATGCAAAAGCAATTTACTCTTTCTATTGTGCTTTGTCACCAACTGAATATAACAGAATATTTTCTTGTGTTACAGCAAAAGAAGTATGGGACAGATTACATATCACCTATGAAGGAACAGATCGAGTGAAGGAGACCAGAATTAACATTCTCCTCGGTCAATATGAAGCCTTCAAAATGAAACCAGGAGAATCTATAACTGACATGTTTAGTCGTTTTATAGATATTGTCAATAGTCTTGAGAACCAAGGACAAAAAATTTCTGATCCCAAGAAGGTGAACAAGCTACTGCGTGGACTCTCCAAGGATTGGAATCATATAAAGACTTCAATAAGAGAGACGCAAAGAATTATGCCACTATCTGTCGACGAGCTGATTGGAACTCTTCAGTCTTATGAAGTGGAACGAATTAATGAAGACGAAGATCCAAGAGGTAAGAAATCCATTGCATTAAAATCAAATGATGATTCTGATGATACAGATTCTGGAGATGATCTGGACGATGAGGAGCTTGCTCTTATGATAAGAAGATTCAGAAAACTGAATAGAAAAGGAAGAAGGTTCAACTCAAAGAAACAAAGTTGCCAAAGACAGCAGACCAAGTCTGTAGATGATGAGGAACCAAACAAAGATGTAGTTTGCTTCGAATGTAAGAAAAATGGACACATCAGACCCAACTGTCCTCTTCTAAAGAAGAAGAAAGGAAAAGTTGAAAAGGTTCGTAAAGCTCTCAAAGCTGAAACATGGAGTGATACAGAGTGTGAAGAAAGTGATAATGAACATGCCAACATATGTCTGATGGCACATTCAGACTCAGACTCAGACTCTGGATCAGACTCAGACAGTGAATTTGAGGTAAGTGATTTTAAAATTCCTGTCAAAGTTTCTAAATACATTGATGAACTGTGTTTTAGTCTTAAGACTTCTCTCAAAAGAATTTCCGAACTTAAAAAGGAAAACTCAGCTCTAAAACAAAAGGAAAACATTTTAGAAGAAAGAGTTAAAAGTTTAGACTTGAATGTTTCTACTCTTAAAGAAAAAGAAGATAATATTTTGAAAGAAAATGCTTTTTTAAAAACTGACTTATCAAAAATTTCAAAGAAATTTTCGATAGGGTCCGAAAAACTTGAAAAAGTTCTTTTAGTTCAAAGACCTTAATTCAATAAGTCTGGTCTAGGCATGACAGCAGAAACAATTCCCTTGATTGATTTTCCTAAAGTAAAAGAAAGAATTAAGAAAAGACCCTCGAGAGAGGCTTACAAAAATCATTTCAAGAAAGTTTTTGTAAAGTCTGTAGGTCGAAATGCTCTCAGGTGTTCAAAGTGTAACAGTCAGGATCACTTTCAAAAAGAGTGTCCTATGGTTTGGAAACCTGTTAAGAAAGTATGGCCTAATAATATTTATCCTACTAACACCAAAGGACCCAAGAAAATTTGGGTACCAAAGAAAGCTTGGGACTCTCTTTTAAATGCAGGTCTCCATCAAGAAAAAGGTAAAGTGGTATATTGACAGTGGATGTTCAAGACACATGACAGGAGACTCAAATTGCTTCATAAAGCTTGTTCAAGTAAATGGTGGAAAAGTTTCATTTGGAGGAAACGGCAAAGGAAGTATTGTGGGATTTGGAACTGTGAAAATTAGAAATCTCACAATAAGCAATGTTTCTCTAGTGGAAGGACTCAACTATAACCTTCTCAGCATTAGCCAATTGTGTGATACTGGTTTCAAGATCTCCTTCCAAGAAGGAATATGCTCTAGAATCAGTAAAGACTCTACTCAGTCTTTCATGGGTCGAAGACATGGAAATATCTACCTCTTAGACGTGAAACCAAATGAATCGCAATGCCTAATCTCAATTCAAGATGAAGCAAGCTTATGGCACAAAAAGCTTGGTCATGTCAGCATGAAGCAATTAGCCAAAATCTCATCAAAGCAGCTTGTTCGAGGTCTACCCAAATTACCATACCAAAAGTCCGATCCATGCACACCATGTATTCTGGGAAAGCAAGTAAGAAATTCATTTAAGCCAATAAATCATGTCTCTACTAATCATGTACTACAGTTGCTGCACATGGATCTCTTTGGACCAACCAGAACCCAGAGTATTGGAGGTAAGAAATATTGCCTAGTAATTGTTGACGATTACTCCCGCTTTACTTGGGTATATTTCCTTACAAGTAAGTCTGAAACCTTCTCGTATTTTGAAAAATTTGCTAAAAAGATTCAAAATGAAAAATGATGTGCTATTTCAAGTATAAGAACAGAACATGGAGGTGAATTTGAAAATTAAGATTTTACAAAATTTTGTGATGAATCTGGCTTTAAGCATATGTTCTCTTCTCCATATACTCTAGAGCAAAATGGAGTTGTAGAAAGAAAGAATAGATCTCTTCAAGAAATGGCTAGAACTATTTTAATTGAAAGTAAAATTTCTTCACGATTTTGGGCTGAAGCTGTTTCAACAGCATGCTATATCATCAATAAAGTCTTCGTAAGACCTATTTTAGAGAAAACCCCTTATGAGCTATTCAAAGGTAAGAAGCCCATTGTTTCATACTTTCATGTGTTCGGTTGCAAATGCTTTATATTGAAAAATGCAAAAGATCGAGTTAGTAAGTTTGAAGAAAGATCAGATGAAGGCATCTTCCTTGGATATTCTACATCAAGCAAAGCATACAGAGTCTATAACAAGAAGAGCCAGTCTGTGGAGGAATCAATGAATGTCAAATTTCAAGACTCTACGTAAGATGAATCCAGTCAGACTCAGCATGAAGAGTCTGAACCTGCTCCAGACCTTCCAAAGCTTACAACTCAAGAAGTATCTCAGACTCTGGAAGTCCAGCATCAAGATGTTCATGAAGATTCAAATAAAGAAAGAGATCATCATCCAGAAAAATCAACCAGTAACTGGAAGCATAAATCTAGTCATCCCAAAGACCTCATTATCGATGAAATTAATGAAGGAATCCGCACCAGATTTAAAAGGCGTGAAGAGTCCAGTGTTGTGGCTCTCATTCTGAAATTGAACCAAAAAACATAGAAAAAGCTTTATCTGATGAAAGCTGGATTGAAGTTATGCAAGAAGAGCTCACACAGTTCAACATTAATGATGTCTAGGAATTGACATCCAAACCAAAAGGTAAAACTGTTATTGGAGCTAAATGGGTGTTCAAAAACAAGATGAATGAAAAAGGAAAAGTCGTACGAAATAAAGCAAGACTCGTGGCCAAAGGATACACGCAAGAAGAAGGAATAGACTATGATGAGACTTACGCTCCTGTAGCAAGGTTAGAAGCTATTCGACTATTACTTGCGTTTGCTTGCTATAAAAATTTCAGGTTATTCCAAATGGACGCCAAAAGTGCGTTCCTAAATGGATTTATCCATGAGGAAGTTTATGTGGAACAACCACCTGGGTTTGAAGACCCAAAGAAGCCAGACTCAGTCTTCAGATTGCAAAAGGCATTGTATGGTTTAAAGCAAGCACCTCGAGCTTGGTACGACAGACTAAGTAAGTTCTTATTACAGAATGGTTTTGTCAAAGGTAAAGTAGATACTACTTTATTTATCAAAAAGGAAAACAAAAGCTTTTTACTTGTTCAAATATATGTGGATGATATTATTTTTGGATCTCCTAATGAAAATCTATGCAAGAAATTTTCAAAGTCTATGCAGGATGAGTTTGAAATGAGTATGATGGGAGAACTAACATTCTTTCTTGGTCTTCAAGTAAAGCAATTGAAGGAAGGAACTTTCATTTACCAAGAAAAATATGCCAATGATCTTGTCAAAAGGTTTGGATTGGAAAATTGCAAAAAGACTGATATACCAATGTCAAGCTCTTTGAAGATAGACAAAGATGAAGAAGGGAAGAAAGTTGATCAAAAGTTGTACAGGAGCATCATTGGTTCACTTCTTTATCTTACTGCTTCTAGACTTGACATTTTGTTGAGTGTTTGCATTTGTGCTAGGTTTCAATCAGATCCTAGAGAATCCCATCTCAGTGTTGCAAAACGTATTATTAAATACGTTGCTTCATCTTCAAGCATCGGTCTTTGGTATCCTAAGAAGGGAAACTTTAATCTTCTGGGATATTCAGACGCAGATCTGGCCGGTTGCAGAGTCGATAGAAAGAGTACTTCAGGAACTTGCCAGTTGCTTGGAAGCAAGACAGTGTCTTGGTTTTCAAGGAAACAAAGCACCGTGGCTCTCTCAACAACAGAAGCAGAGTATGTAGCTCTTGGAAGTTGCTGTTCGCAAATTCTATGGATAAAACAACAACTACAAGACTTTAGGATTGAAGACTCATGCATAGAAATTAGATGTGACAACACCAGCGCAATCAATCTCACTAAAAATCCAATCCTTCATTCAAGAGCAAAGCATATAGAGATTCGACATCACTTCATTAGAGATCATATTCAAAATGGAGAAATCTCGATTCAATTTGTTGATTCAAAAAATCAACTAGCGGATATATTCACAAAGCCTTTGGAGAAAAAACAATTCGATTTTATCCGTTCCAGACTCAACATTTTGAAGCTCGAGGAAGTTAAAGTCTAGAGATTCTCCAATCCTCAGACTCTAAATCCTCAGACTCAGACAATCATGGCTATAGACTGTAAGTTGATATTTTATCTAAACTCGAAAAGGTACGATCTTTCGTTCAGTTATTTTATAGTCTCCGTGAAAAACAAAATCTTGTCTTTTCAAAAGGATTAATTTTGGCAGTTAATGATTTTAAAAAGGGGGTGTTTGTACACTTTCCTCGTGCCGATTGAACTTTCCTTTTCAAATCTGAGTTATATATATACAGTTTTCTTTTTCACCCAATCTTCAAAACCCTAAAAGGCATTCTCCTCCCAATCCGGTTTCTACTTCGTGTTCATATTCGAGAAAGTTGTCATCTTTTCTTGGGAAAGCAAGTAAAGGAATCTTTCAACGACAAGGAAGGATGTCTTCTTCGAGGAAGTCTTCAAGAATCACGAACAGGGGACCACAGAGAATGAAGGAGGGACCTACCCATTTCGATCTCACCGAAGAGGAAGAATTATCAAGTCAGCAATAGAGCCCGATTCACTCTCCACCACGTCACTCAACGCCATCTACCTCACAAGGTGCGGGTCAACAACCAGAGGAAGAAATAATCGAGGACGCAGATCCTGTAAGAGTCCAAAAACCCTCTTTTATTTACAAGCTTTACTGTGCGTTGAAAAGCACCGGGACTCCATTGAACTACGTGGATGATTTTCTTAAAGATAAGAATTATGAGAATGAGTATATCTTTCTGCGACGAATGGAGGATTTGGGAATTGCTCCCAAAGGAAAGGCTGAGGAAGCACTTGCGAACATTCCAAGTGACCCTCGTATGTCGGGACCAAATTCGACTGATGGCAACGATGATGATAAAATGTTCAGTGATTTTCAACCTAGAATGGGTATTGCTGCGAAGGTGAAGGGAAAAAGAATGGAGTTGTTTAGATCGAAGGAATAGGAGAATCTGTTCTTCAGACTGCTGAAACGAGGGGTGATAAACCCTAGGAGTGTTGATTTCGATTTCTTGGATGCCATCAATGTGAACTTAAGGGAGAAGTTCAATCTGCTTCAACTTGAGCAATTTTGCACCGATACCACAGACGGTTATGCACAATTGACAGCATATTTCTATTCGAATCTCTGTTTTATAGATGCGAATAGAATATTATTCAGTGTTCGAGACCAGGACTATGTGGTAGACGTGGACATGTTGGCAGACATAATTGGAGTTGAACGAGGACGTTATCAACCGATCAAAGTCTCAATTGCTCGTGCTTCATTAGAACTTGTCAAAGATAGAGATACAGAGGGAAGAATCATCTATTCAAGGATGCGTGCCATCAATATCGTGCTGCACAAAATTGTGATCAATTGCATCAGGCCGAAGTCTACATCCAAAACTGACGTCTCTAATTCCGAAGCAAAATTGATGTACGCAATCAACTCAGGGAAGAAGTTCTCTCTCCCTCACACCATTCTCTTTCACATGTACAGAGCAATGTCGAAGGACAAGGGCCAATTGCCTTACCCAGGTCTGGTGACCAAGATCTTTAGACACATGAATATTGAACCGCCACATACACTTTGTGTTCGACCATGCGATAAGATGGTGGTAGGTTTGAAGATGTTGACGAAGATGCGTCTGAAAGAACTTTCCAAGGCAATGGAGAAATTCAGAGTGAAATCTCCAGTACCTTCTGCTTCAAAGAGAAAAGGGAAGGAGGCCATTGGTGCCTCATCCAAAAAGAAGAGAATTCTCATCTTGGAGGATGAAGATGAGGAGGAAGATCTCACAATCTCTGCCTTGATAAGGACCAGACGTTCTGTACCTCAATCGACAGAACTTCAGAAGAAACAGAGAGAAGAAGAGGAGCAAGCCAAGAACAGAGAAGAAGAAGAGCAGCGAGAGAAGGAGAAAGAAGCTGAAAAAGAAGGAGAAGAAGAGAAAGAAAATTCTGCAACTGAATTTGGAGAGAAGGAGAATCAAGATACAGAAGAGCATGATCATTACTCTTCCCCTTTTGAGGTCCTAGAGACAGGGGGAGTTGGCAAGCAAGAAAGGTCCACATCTCATGCTGCCAATAGTGAAGGTCTAGGACAATCTCCAGCAGATCCAGAAGAGTTTCAAGCTTCTCAATTGCCTGAAGAAGGACACGATACGTCAACACCAAATCTGCAAGATTATACAGAAGCTCCATCGTCTGCATTCACTCCATCCGAGAAAGCAAATGCAAGTACACAGGCGGACAATTCAGCAGATTTTCGTCGTATTCTTGATGTTCTTCTGGAAATGCGGGGCCAAATCTATGCTTTAGACTGTGAAATTCAAGCCATAAAGAATGCTGGACAAGCATCTTCGGTTACCCTGGAGGACAAAATGAAAGACCTTGCTCTACAATTTCAAGCCAATGCCAAAGGAGAGGAGGTAGCTCAACTAAGGGAAGATTTGAAGAGGCTAGAAGGCATAGTCCAATCCATGGGAGATTTCCAGATCGTGCGCATTCCCAAGCAGACCTGACTCGTTTCTCACCTTTTTTTAATGATGACAAAAAGGGGGAGAAGCAATTTGAACCAATTTGAATTTTAAACTTTGACTTTAAATTTGTTTTTGTTTTTGTGGTTGAATATGTTTGTTTTTGAGTATGACTTGAGTGAACTTGGGTGTGATCTTTGAACTTGAATTTGACTAAATTGGCTGTAGATTTTGATGCTTGACTGTTTGCATTTATGTCAAGTGTTGTCATATGGTATTACTCATGAAAGACTAACCAATTTTCTATGGATGCAGAGTCTGGTTGTTTTATTAATCTTTATGAGATAGCCATATTGCTTGAGAAATGTTTTTGCAAGTCAAAGTTGTTCAAATCTACAGGAAAGTTTTGTCATCATCAAAAAGGGGGAGATTGTTGGAGAAATCTTTCCAGAATATTTTGAAGCTGACAAAACGTTTCTATTAGTCTAGTCTGGATATTTGTAGACCGTCTGTTTAAAGTTTGAAGACTTTCTGATCACTAGACTCAGCACTCAAGACTCAAGACTCAAGACTATTCTCATTGACAGTCTTTCTGATCCAGTGACGAAGGAAATCTAGAGCCGAAGTATATGGTTGAGGATTTAATCCTATCCTCTGGAGAAGATCTCTTGGTTGGATAAATATAACGGATTCTTTTATTCGTATCTAGATCGATTGAAGATCCGGTGGTTGACGAAAATATTCTTGGAAGGTTCTATTCTTGGAAACCAAGATCCTGATTGTATGGGCGAACAGGATTGATGGGCTATCGTCAGGTTCCTTTAATAGCTCGAATGATCTTCTTAATTGATTCCGTCCAACGGTTAGATTGGAGGAATTCCTTTGGTAAGTGCCAACGGGTATGATGGCATAAAGGAGTATAAAAAGAAGTCGTTCTAGCTGTTTTAGTGCGTGATCGATAGAGAAATTCCAGAGTCTAAAGCACCTTGATTATTAGTTGATACATTTTGAGTGAAATTGTATACACAGAGAGTGTCTATACTTGGTGATACCTTGAGCGAGTGTGGTAGATCATCTACACCGAGAAATCAAGGAAGATCAACGTTGTAACATCTCTTTGTTTATAGTGGAATCCAGCCAATAGGCTGTCAGTGCAGAAGAGTGGACGTAGGCTTGAATTAAGCCGAACCACTATAAACCGCGTGTTCAATTCTCTCTTTCCTTTACTCAGTCTTACGTTGATTATTATTTGTTGCAAGTCCTTCAACTATCTAAGTATTGTGCAATTATCAAGAAAAATCTTTTATATACCTATTCACCCCCCTCTAGGTACTCGTACTAGCTATATCAGTTTCTGCATTTTTGGTTCTTCAGTACAGATTTCTCATCTTCACATGGTATCAGAGCTGGCGATCATATCTGCCAGAAGGATCCATTCAGTAGCTACTCTTTAGATCGAGAAAGAAGAAGCTGAAGCTATATTAGATTGCGGTATCACGGTAATTGTGTTAGTTTTTCATAACACCATTGCTATCTTCTCTTCCATAGTTGAAAGAATACAATAATGGCAGTAAGAGCATCAAAGTATCCCTTCTCTATACATGTGAATATCTCTAGCTTTGTCACAATTAAACTTGCCGAAGACAATTTCCTTTTGTGGCAAGCTCAGATCCACAGGTTTCTGAAAAGTCAAGAACTTTTTGGCTTTGTTAATGGTGATATTACACCACCTCCTTGAATGCTGCAGAGTATAGTTGAAAGAGGTGAAGCTGAAGTTGTAAATCCAGACTATATTGACTGGACAAAAACAAATCAGTTAGTATCTTCATGGATAAGTGGAGCTGTCTTTGAGAATATACTGAGCTTAATAATTGATTTAGAAACATCTTATGAAGTGTGGCGGACACTTTTGAACCGCTTCACACAAAAATTAGTAGCAAGAGAGTTCGAATTAAGGGGGAAACTCCAAGCTTGTCAAAAACATGATCGAGCTCTTTCAGTCTATCTTAGAGAATACAAATCCAAATGTGATCAGTTAAATGCTATAGGAAAACCTGTGGATGACATAACCAAGCTATTGGGTGTGTTGGAAGGGTTAGGAGCTGAATATGAAAGTTTTCAAACAACAATATACTGTCTAAAACCTCAACCTGAGTATGATGAGGTAATTGCACAATTAGAAAGGTTCGAGTCAAGAATGCAGAATTATTCTAGGACTCAATTTAACTCCAATATGGCTTACTTTGGGCAAAGACACTCTTAAGCACAGTTTAAAGAAACTACTGATGGAGAGTACATATCTCAAAATTCAGGCTTTGTAGCTCAGAGGTAATTACAGAGGAGGCCGTAGCTATGGTGGGGGACGTTTTCTTAATAATAGGGGCCGAGGATTCAGATATCCTGGAGACAATTCAGGTTACAGATCCAGCAATATCAGTTATATGCAAGAGAATCAGAGAACTAAACCTTATCACAATTCCTCTGACTCTGTTTTCACCTCAGGATTTCATCCCTATGCTGGCCCATCACAGAGATATCAAGAAGTGAAATCTTTATCCTTCTAATCTAACTCTTTCTAAGAATATGCAGGATGAGAAGCCAATTAGCAGCATAAAATTAGAGTGTCAAATCTGCCAGAAACCAAGCCATGATGCTTTACACTGCTGGTATAGATATGATAACTCATATCAAGTTGAGGAGATACCAATAACTTTGGCAGCTATACATCTTGAAGATGCCAAAGGCAGCGAGTGGTATCCAGATACTGGTGCAACTGCACATATCACAGCTAATCCTAGTATACTTCATAACTCTCCGAAATGTATTGGATATGACACTGTCATGATTGGTGATGGATCACACTTGTCTATTACATGTACTGGTAATACATTGTTGCATACTGGAGAAAGTTTATCGCCTCTAAATGATGTCCTGATTGTCCCTGATATAAAGAAAAATCTTCTGTCAGTATTCAAGTTAATAGATGATTATCCATGCTCATTTGTTTTTGACAAACTTGGTGTATATATAAAGGACAATTGGACCAACACAACTTTGCTGCTCGGAAGGAAAACTAAAGGGCTATATCAAGTGAATTCACAAACAACACAAGCCTTTCTAGCTCAGAGACATAGAGCAGTAGAAGAGGAGACATGGCATCAAAGATTAGCACACACCAATTTGAATATCTTTAAGTATTTGCAGAATCAAAAACTCATTCAGTGTAGCAGTAGAGTGCTGAATGTATGTAGCAGTTGTCAAGTTGCTAAGACTGCAGCTTTACCATTTCCATCATCTGAATATGTAACACCTATGCCCCTACAGAAAATCCATTGTGATATATGGGGTCCATCACCTGTGACTTCATTTTAGAATTTCAAGTACTATGTTCTGTTTGTGGATAACTTCTCTCGATATAGTTGGATATATCCATTAAAATTGAAGTGAGACTTTTATAAGATCTTTGTTCTGTTTCAAAAGCAAGTAGAGAACCAATTTGAGTCAAAAATCAAGATCTTTCAGTGTGATGGTGGAGGATAATTTCTTAGCCATAGATTTCAAGCTCACTTGCAAGACGGTGGTATCAAACAGAATCTTTTTTGCCCTTATACATTTGCACAGAATGGCATCTCTGAGAGGAAGCATCAACATATTGTTGAATTAGGTCTTGCCATGTTATATCATGGTAGAGTTCCATTGAAATATTGGGTTGATGCTTTTATTACAGCTAACTATGTCATCAACCTACTTCCAACAATAAAATTGCAAATGCAATCACCTCACATAAAACTGTATCACCAAGAACCAACTTATGATTACCTTAGGGTATTTGGTTGTGCCTGCTATCCATGTTTACGACCCTATGCTCAGCACAAGTTTGATCTAAGATCTCTCACTTGTGTGTTCATTGGCTATAGTCAACACCATAAAGGCTACAGATGTCTTGTGCCTTCAACAGGTCGAGTATATATCAGTAGACATGTGAAGTTTGATGAGAAGTTTTTCCCTTTCACTAAGTCGTGCCCAACAAAGTATGCACCACTTACAACATTATATCAGTTATGGGCAGAAGAAGTACAATTAACAGAGTCAGCAAGCAAAGAAACAGCTTCTACTATACCTTATACTTGTTCTCAGACATGCACAGCCCATCTGCAGCTCGATAAAGACAATACTGCAATAAATTCTTAGTCTTTACAACAAATTGCTATACCTTATACTGATCAATCATTACAGCCAGCAATAACACAAGAACGTGTCATTTCTACAACAACAACACACGATGAAGTACCTTCACTTGTACAACATCAAGACATGTCTGTTGTTGATACAACAATACCCGATAATACAAGTATTGTATCAGACCAAGTTATCCCTCATATATCACAAGGGATCATTTCCAGTCACTCAATGCAGGAAACAACTTCCAGTCATCCAATGCAAACTCGATCAAAGTCTGGAATTATCAAACCTAATCCCAGGTATGCATGTCTTGCTGTCTATAAGGTACCTTATGAACCAAAGTCAATTAAATCAGCATTGGCACATAAAGGATGGCATAAAGCAATGACATAAGAAATGGATGCATTATATCAATATAAAACCTGGGACTTAACTCCTCGAATTGAACACATGAATGTAATTGGCTGCAAGTGGGTCTTTAAAACAAAAGTTGCCCCTGATGGTAGCCTTGACAAATTGAAAGCTCGATTAGTTGCTAAAGGCTTTCATCAGGAAGAAGGCATTGACTTCATAGAGACTTTCAGTCCAGTAATCAAGCATGCCACAATTAGAATAGTTCTATCTGTATCAAAGATGAGACAGTGGCCTATTCATCAACTTGATGTTAAAAGTGCATTTTTACATGGCACACTTAATGAAACGGTCTACATGGAGCAGCCTCCTGGCTTTCAAGACCCACAGAAACTTTATCATGTGTGTTTACTCAGAAAGTCACTCTATGGTCTTCGACAAGCCCCTCGAGCATGGTTTGATAAGTTCAATGATTTTTTACTTGAGCATGGATTCTTTTGCAGCTCTATAGATCCATCTTTATTCATATATCATCATAGACAAGATACCATTCTTCTACTATTGTATGTTGATGACATTGTCTTAACTGGGAGTTCCTTTCAACTACTCTCTGTTCTTGTTTATTCTCTCAGTCTCGAATTTCACATGAAAGATCTTGGCCCTCTGCATTATTTTCTTGGCATCGAAGTCAAACAAAATTCTAATAATTTATTTCTGTGCCAGACCAAATATGCTAGTGACCTTCTCACTCGAGCCCACATGTTTGAATGTAAACCAATTTCTACTCCTCTATCACTAAGGCCACTTATTATGCAACAAGATTTTGTCTCTTTGTCCAATCCTACTGAGTATTGCAACCTGGTAGGTGCTCTTCAATATCTCACTTTGACACGCCCTGACATAGCCTATGCTACCAATTTACTTTGTCAGAAATTACAAACACCAACTATTGTAGATCTCTATAGACTTAAAAGGGTTTTGCGATACATCAAAGGCACTATCAGTCTTGGCCTATCCATTCACTCTCAAAGCTTTTCACATTTGTATGGTTTTTCAAATGCAGGCTAGGCAGGATGTACTGAAACACGAAGATCAACTATAGGTTTCTGTACTTATATTGGCTCCAACCTTATTTCTTGGGCAGCCAAGAAGCAGACCATAGTAAGTAGATCTTCTATAGAAGCTAAGTATCGTGCGCTTGCTTCAACCTCTGCTAAACTCACCTGGATCAGTTTTGTCTTGCGAGACATAGGATGTGCTCTCACTCATCCTACACATATGTTCTGTGATAATAAATCGGCCATTGCTCTCACTGCCAATCCTGTATTACATGCTCGAACAAAACATATTAAGGTGGACTTCCACTTCGTTCGAGAAAAAGTCTCCTCAGGATCACTTCATGTCCAATATGTTCCAAGCAATTCGCAACTTGCTGATATTTTCACCAAGTCTCTCTCACGTTTTTCACATTGTCAACTACGCACCAAATTGGGACTTGGTTCTCCACCCATTCCCAATTTGAGGGGGAATGTTAAGATATATCAACAAAAGAAATCAGCTATCCATAATACTGATGCTGGAAATAGAACAGATGCTACTACTGAGGCTGCTGAAGTTGACAAAAGAACAAAAGCAAGTGATTGTTGATATAAGCAAAAAGGGAAGAAGTGGCTGATACCAGTCGAAAGAAGAGGCTGCAAATGAACGACTAAGATGAAGGGTAATGAAGATTGTCATCGACGATGGTGAATTTGTGAAAAAGATTGGCACGGATTGCGGATTGCTAGCCTATGAAGACTTGTAAAGTTGTTATTCAATTGGAAAGTCAAAAACAGAAATTAGTTTTGTCAGTTAGTCTTCATCTTCTTAAATAGGAAAGTGTGTGTAGTTTTCATGTGTGTGGTTTTTGATATGTGATCTAGAGAGAGAAAGAGAGAAAACCTCCATTGTTTGAGTTCTCTGTAAAAGAGTACAGCAATATGCAGATAAAGGATAGAAAGTATGGAGTTGAGATGAAAGTTTCTTTCTGCTCATTGATGTACAAGTTCTGAAATACATTGTGATTGAAATAAGAAGAATACAAAGTTTTTATTGATCAATCTTGGAACTTTTCAATACATCTTCTTGCTTCTGCATCTCTGATTCTTCAGTACAGAGTTTCTGCATTTCTGGTTCTTCAGTACAGATTTTTCATCTTCACAGAAAGTACATTGAAACCAATCTTCTTGACTAAGGTTAATTGGCATCAGCACGACTGCATAAAATATGGAAATGAATTAACTATGATGCCAATCCGCTGATCTTTGCATTGCATGAGTAGCACTTTCGTGCACAACCCACCCCTTTGGATGGCAGCACCATCCACATGACTTGCAGTTGTGAACTCCTTGTTTGCTTTCGGCTTCCCACCTCGTGTACAACTTTTGTGTCTCAAAGATTACGCTGCAAGCTGAAGTTATTCTGTGTGTCTGTAATTTCCTAACTGCCAGACGCTCTAAATTTCTGATGCTTCTGTAGTTGGTTGACAGATGCTGTGACTCATTAGCTCTTATTGGTGGAGTTCAATGCTTGAACTGAACATTGTCTTGATGTTTATGATAGGATATACGTACATGATTTCTATCTTCTGATAAAAGACGAAAAGATTATGTTTCATCTAGACTAGTAATATTTTTGTACGTATAAACATATCTTTCATAGGTTTTGCATTTTTGAATTGCATACTGGACTAATTTTACCTCTCTCGCGAGGTGGAAAAAAGTTTCCATATTGTGTTTATTGAAGGAGAACGAGAAATCTTTCCTCCGTGAATGCATGACTCAAATCCCCCATCCTCCATGAATGCATTACTCAACGAAATTGACATGGATTGCCTTGTCCAAGCGACAATGTAAGTCTATAAAATCCCCTCCATCTTTCTGGCTTTTTCTACGAGATCAATCATGGAATCTGGAGGAGGTCTTCACTCAGAGCAGGCGGTTCTTCAGTTTGCCTTTGAGCGAGAGATGAAGCTCCTGAGGAGCGAGAAGAACAAAGGCTACGGTTCTCTGTTTGATCAGGTTCTCAATCCTGCAAATCAGATAAACGGTTTGTGTCCTATGATCTTACCTGTTTCTTTTGGGCATCAGCTTACTGCAGTCTATGCTACTTAAAGTGGACTTAGATGAACACCTGTTGATTTTGATAGCTCCCTGTAATCAGCTGGTGGTTGGATTGCAGCACTTAGAAAAGGAAGTGAGGACTCTTCACCAGAACTGTCACAGAAATAGAAGCTAGTTGTTTGAACTTTGAAGTACTAACACAAAACCAGTAGCTCTAGGACAATGATTTAATTGAAACTTGTTATTATCTATCTGGTTATCATCTTCTGAAGACCATTCGAGTAGTACTGATTCCATTGATGTTTTGCTTCTTAGGAATGGAAGTACCAGAGAATGATCCCAATGCGCAGAAGCCTCATTTTGGACCAAACCTCTGGCCTCCTGAGGGTAACCGGTTGCTTAATATAATCTCTGTCCAACTTAAATTGTTGCTGATCATGACCACTTACTTCGGTTTCACTGTTGTATTTTCACTAAAAATATTGTCGAGGTGGTGGAGGCAGATGCTGGAGGAATTTCATGGTCAGGCATGGTGAGTTTTTGTCGTGGATGATATAGAGCTGGACACCTTAATTTTTGTTGTACAGAGATCCTCTGTTTCGCCGAGGTGGTATATGGGGCCTTTTCAGTACCGTAGTAATCCTCATCTTCCTCTTCCACAGGCATCAGATAGTGCCCAGTTATTTTAACTGTCAAAGTGCCCCAGGGGCAGTTACATTGCCTCGACTTTTGAACTGCAGATGCTCTCTTGGACTCTCACCTACGTTGGCCAAAGTGTAAATCTCTTCTAGTCATTTGTAACTGCTGATTACACAATTTTATGCTCCGAAGCTATTGTGCCACAATTTGAATAATAGAGTTTTAGCTGTGGAGATTTACTATTAATCACATTGCCCAAGAGCCTGAACTCAAGTGTCTACTTACTTACAGTGGGGCTGATCTTACAGTCAACAGCTTTCATCGCATAGGGTCTTCAACTCGAAATCAGTTGACTTATGTATCCAGTTATATCTCAAGAGTAATGCATAGATATCGTGCTAATTTGAAGCCAATCTTGGATAGTAGTAAGCTGATTCAGAAAATGGTCCTAGGTTTTATATTGCGTTGTAGTGGCAATTCAGTAGGACTTGTAATCAAACTCTAATGAAATTCCTCTCAACTTGAGATTATCTTCAGGGATGATCCAACATTGATTTCTGCAAAAGAAGCCAAATTTTTTTACTTCCCTAGTAAGCATCTTTTCACTCATCATCTTCTCCATTCTCAATGACTTTTTTTTCCCTGATATCTATGTTGAACAGATCCTTTCCTATGTATCGACAAGACCCTGCTATTTTACTCCCTCTTTTGTCAGTTCTCAGTTTTAAGATTTAATTCTTTCCTCCCTGATTCGAATGACGTCTTATGCATTGTGTTCAAGTGCCATACTCAACTTTGAACGTGCATGTCGAGTTGGATAGTACATGTTCAAGGATCATAGAAATGCATATGCTTGAACTTTTGTTTGTGTTAAGAGGACTGCATCTGAGTTTTTAACTCCATTTTACTTGTGAGGCATTGGCGTCAACCGCATAGGCGCACGCTCTCTTTACTGGGTCGGAACCTTTTCCTTTGGGATTTGGGCGCTGTATTTGTTAAGCTACTCCAATAGTTATTAGACATGGTGCACCTTAGCAAATTGATACTGGCAGCGGATCCTAAATTTGTTCAAAATTGCATCACGTGCAGGTTTCCTCCCATTTTATGTCAGGCCTCCTAGAGGTGCTGCAATATTCTTGATCTTGCTGATGTAAATGAGAAGGTGCTTAGAATTTGCCTGTGAGAAGCGGAAGCATGTTGATCCAAACTGCCCCCGGAGTAGATAAATATGCAATATAAATCTACTTTGGGCAGAGACCGGGTCAATAAACCTACGCTTCTCACTGGCAAACTTTAAGAGCACGCATGACAAAATTTCTGTTTCTTGATTTCTCTGTTTCTTTGTTCCCCGGAACAGGTTCCATTTGGTAATACAATTTGATTTCTCTATTTTTGAAATAGATTTCTATTCCAGAAATAGAAAAATTGAAAAAATCGAAACTGAAATTTTTAGGGCACGCATGACAAAATTTCTGTTTCTCGATTTCTCTGTTTCTCTATTCCCCGAACGGGTTTGGAACAAATCCGTTTGATAATGCAATTTGATTTTTCTATTTTTGAAACAGATTTCTATTTCAGAAATAGAGAAATTGAAGAAATCGAAAAATGAAATTTTTAACTTCTCGTTTAAAATAGAAATCGAAACGAAATCAAACTATATAAAAGAACATTGCACTTTCTTGCTAACTTAATTTACTCATAACCACAACTTCACAAATTATTGCTAATTTTCTTTTTCTTATTTTGCTCGTGTTTTTTTTTTTTTGCATTTTATTTTCAATTTTTTTTTTTATAATTTCCTCTTTAGAATGAAAGGCAATCAAATGGGTTCCCAATTTTCAAAAATGACCAAAGTTCTTAAATGCTTACTAGAAAACAATGAGGCTCTTTCCTCCTAGAAAAGGCACGCGCATGGCCAGTTGAAGAAAAAGTTCTTACGTAATAGATGAATAAAAAACGTGCCTAGAAATTTAATCTTATTTTTTTACGGATTCAAAATTCTTGCAAAATCAAAATAATTAGATTGTTACACAATCTTGAATTTTAATTCGAAGGCAAGAGATTCAAGAGAATCTCTCTCTTTGCTATGCAAGGGCCATTAAAGGTTCATTGAGCAACAATAAAGAAATTAGGGATGAGCAACTAGACTAATTTAATTTGAGAATCAAAATAAACCGACCTTCCCTCGATTGGTTCATAACCATAAATGTTACTTTAAGGTAGAATTCTCATATATTCCTTTACACAATTAATTTTATTTTGTTGATAATCTTGTATAATACTAGTTTTTGATAAAATGACAAGGCTGTATAGGCGCCATTGATGGCACCCATATTCATGCTTCTGCAGTACTTGTCTGAACCTACGCAGGATGAGCTTGCAAACAATACATTGACCAAGGAAGGAAACCAAATAAATACGCTTAGGAAAACAATTGCTAATAAAATGGCAAGCGATAATGATATGCTGAAAAATCCATGAAATTGTATTTTCAACTTTTGTAATGTATTAGTATTATTTCGACTATTATTTTGTATTTGAGGATTTCCTATGTTGTTATCGAATCAATTTCTATTCCTAGAAATAGAAATTTTGTGTTGTTATCAAATGAATTTCTGTTTCAGAAATAGAAATTTTGAGTCGTTATCAAACAGGTTTCTTTGCTCAGAAACTTGTTCGGGGAATAGAAATTAAGAAATTGATTTCTGGCCAGAAATCAATTTCTGTTTCAGAAATTTTGTCATGCGCAGCCTAAGCTTCTTCCCTTTTGTATCGGTTTATGGAGGTGGGAGTGAAGAAGGATTGATTAGATTGAATGGTTCCTATGGCATGTAGGTCTCCACAAAATCATCGGACACAAACCGTTTATCTGATCTGCAGTATCCAGCACCTGATCGAACAGAGGACTGTAGCCTCTGTTCTTCGTGTTCCTCAACAGCTTCATCTTCTCGCTCAAGGCAAACTGAAGAACCGCCTGCTCTGAGCGAAGACCTCCTCCATTAATTGCTGGCTGATTCCATGAATGATCGTGTAGAAAAAGCCAGAATCTGAGCATGCCTCAGGCCAATGGATTGGTTTCCCCCATCAGCATCAGCGTCAGCATTATCACAAATCAAACCCTCAGTTTTCTTGGTTTCAGTAACGGGAATTGGATCGAAATAGCAGAAAAACTCGAGAGAATGGAAGACCTGTTTAAGCAGAGATGCCGACCATCAAATATCGCTCGAGGGGTCTATACGGTTAAGAGCCGAAGTCGGAACACTCTGGTGACTACAATGGCGTCCGCCACCCATTCATGCTCGCTGCTGCTTCTCCACCTGGCATTCCATTTTTTGTTAATCTTACATGCATGTGATCGCAGGCTAGCAAGGCCTTATCTCAAATGATGAATGATATGAACTCAACGAACCATTACTTTCCCCGAATCATGTGAATATTTGCATGCTCATTAGATGTACAAAAAATGCATGAACTCCTACACTTTGATTGAGGCTCTAAGTTACATAGTGCAAGCGGCGGTAAAATGAGTCGATAAAAGAATGTTGTGATTTTGAGTGTACTAGACGGAACGATAGATGTCATAGCATCTGTTTCCCCTGTATATTTCCATACAATCTCTCGTATAATCAATGAACTGTTTGAAGTACAAGAAAGCTAAAAGAGTATAATTAATTAGCCAACTGCTAATTGAACTCACTTTCACTCTACCCTTAGCTCATTATATTTAAAATCCTCTGTAGGCTTGGTGACACACCAACCCTGTCTCAAAAATCTTGTCAAGCATGTAGAAAGTTGTATGTAAAGTCCAATCTATCAAAACCATCGCCGAAAAGCAAACGGACCAGTAGGGTGAATCTCAGGCGAGTTGGTGCTTAGACATGGCTAAGGCATTTCCTTCTCTTTTCCTTTCTCAAAGAGTCAGATATACAATTTGTCCCTTTCCTTTAGAAGGCTTTTTGGCAGGTATTCCATGGATGTATGCTCCTACTTTCCTTGTTGCTTCTGGTTCTATCCGTAGAACTGTTTAGACCAGACAAGATCATGTTTACACCCATCCTGGTCGAATGCTAGATAAGCTTATAACGTGTTGACTTAAGTTTAGACAGTAGTAATGAGCAATTGTCTACAGATATCGACATACAATGAAAGAAGCATTAGAATCCTGCTGAGGGCAAGCAAGCATATAATATCCACGCCAATGACCTTACTAATTCCTTGCAAAAGGGACTGTCATGCGGCATTGATTCAACAACACACCGAACCCACCGCATGCTTCAGAGTTTGGGATTCAACGCTCAGAATTTATCCTGTAGCTGGCAAAGTAACCGCAAAATGCGAATATCAACTCTTCCTTATTGCCTTTAGGCGGTCATCTGAGGGTTGCCTCGAGGTCAAAAACTTAACGATACTTTGTTCAAGTGTTGAAGTTCGTCACTCTTTTCATATTCCATTTGATACAGAGAATTTCTTCACAGAAATAGCGAACTACCAAATCAATGCATATGCCAGTGGTTGTGATGAATGTGAAAGGCCAAACAAACAGCTAATTCAGGAGGGGTAAGTAAACTAAAATAGGGCTGAGGCCGCGGAACTATTGCTTCCACGTACATAAACAGATGGATAGCTGAACATACATATGTATATACATGAATGAACCCCCTTCGATGCTCCGCTAAGCTCATTATGCACATCTGTACGGGTTTTCAAAGCATACCCCTACTCCAGGCAAGTGCGGGGTTGACAGGCTTCGGCTTCCCACGGGCAAGCTCTAAGCTCCTTGCCTTCTGTATATATTTAAATTGGCATGAGGTATCACCGAATCTTGGGGACAAGTAGGTCTGACATTGTACTGGCGGAAACCTCGATGCAATTTTCAACAAATTTAGGATCGCATGCTGGTATATTTTTGCTAATGCGCACCTTGTCTAATCACAGTAGTCATGTTAAGTGCGGCGCCCAAATCCCCACTCGAAAAGGATCCGACCAGTCGATCGTATCAATTCACAAGCAAACATCTTTTCCTCATGAATCATGGAGTTAAACTCAGATGCAGTCCTCTTAAAAATGCTTGGATGATCCTTGGACATGCAATATCTACTTCGACATGCACATTCGAAGCAGAAGCAGCAGCACTAGAGCACGACGCATAAAGACGCTCATTCGAATCGGGAAGGAGGACTAGATCATAGGACTGAGAACTGATGAGAGAGGAAGTAGAATTGCACCGTCATGTTGATAAACTAAAAAGAAAGTAATGTGCGGAAGACAGCTGACTTGGGACGATCTTCCTTTGACATAAAAGTTGGCAAGCACTCCATATCTGCTACCATATTGATGTACATACAATCAATTATTTGGTATTTTAGTTGAAGGGCCAGAATCTGTCGCTATGTCTCATTTGCCTCCAACTCTCTATTGATGACTATCATATGTCATATTTAACGACTAGGAGCTGGTGAATGCCTTCTGCCGTCGCTGTGGTCCTGCGAGAATTCTCCAGGCGACATATCAATCGTAGGTTCTGTTTGTAATAATAGGCCCAATAAAAACCCAGTCAGCCCATGTCTCTTAAAGGCCAAGGCCAAGGCCAAGCCCAACCCTCCTTTTCTCTCTTCTTATTTGAGCTCGTGCGTTTGAAGCACAAAAAGGAAAAGAAGAAGCTGAAGCAGAAAACGAGGAGGGAATGAGGAAAAAAAGCTAAATTATTACCCGTAGTTGATCGGGATACCTTGACTAGCTGAATCAACTGCAAATTATAACGCCTGATAGGTATTCAAGCCGATAATTGTCCAATTGGAGTAATTTTGGAAGCAAGGGCACACATTTGGAGTTATATAGATCTTGAACTATGAGGTTTGAATGAGGAGTTTTTGAGTTGAGGTTTTTGTGAAAATGGTAATCTAGGGCACTATGTAGCGGTGGGGTTTGACAAAAATCAATTTTGAAGAATGGTTTGTTTGGATTGGAATTTGAAAGAGTTGTGTGCAAGTTAAGTGTAATAGATTATACACGCAAGGAAAAAGATGAACAAACGCTATCATTAGCACTTACGAGTCGATTCATTGACGATTGAGCATGGTCTAGTCGAGTTGTTCATTGAAGTAATGTTTTACTTGGATTTTGATATTGTATTTTTGTTAATTATTAGGAAGATGAGTATGTTGGCTCGAGTAACCATGTAGGCTAGTTTTCAACTTTTCCAAGTGCGTACTGTTATCTCTTCTAAAAATTTATAAACTTATGTCTTTAAAGCGAAAATGATTTAATATATTAGAAGTTATCAATAAGCACGCTTGTTGTATAAAATAAAAATCGGGTGTTTACTTCGATTTAATTTTTATGAATGGTTTAACAATTGTTTTAAGAAATGCGTTGCGAAAAGTGATATATAGATTTGTGAATTGGTTTATGAAATAGATTTTGAAATGATTTGAGAAATGCATTGAGACATATATTATGGTTGATAAATGGACTTGAGAAAATTCATGCGTTTTGTTTTGTAAAATCAATTGGTGATATTGATTTTGGATTTGATTCCTAGTAGTGGAGGATGTGAGTTTAGTGCTCAATATTGTTGTGAACCTAGTTGTGGGTTTGTGGGTATATGTATATTAGTTTATGATATCTTTGTGGGCCGAGTCACCGACAATATAGGTGGAGACCTAGCTAAGGGAGGAATTTTAGTCGCCTTGTCATGGGGCATTATGCGTGATTATGGTTAGATAATTGAGCACAAGTTTGGTCAATGGAGCAGACCATTAACATTTGATCTGAGCTTGATTAATGGAGTGAACTATTGACATGTGATTTGAGATTTATTGATGGAATGAACTATTGACATGTGGTTAGATAAGGTTAATTAATGGACTAGACCATTGATGGTTGATTTATTTTTGTGAATTGATACTATCATTGATCTTATCTATAAAAAAATGTTTGTTCAAAAGGTACTATCTACTCTTGATATTTTATGTATATAGTACTCTAGCTTTGGGATTAATGAATGATGATATTGTTTTTTGTAAAGGTGTATTGTGAATATTTGATCCACTTATTAGAGATGCATTACTCATTGAGCTTTGGTTGCCAACCCGTTTCCTCCAATCTTTTTCAGGCTCTCTAACTAGTGATGGGCAGGATGAAAGCAATATTGATGATTGGACTTTTGGGATATGGATTTTGGAGGTTTGAGGTTGCGTCATTCGGGTAAAAGGACGTCGTGTCATTCCTTATTCTTAATGATTTTAGGATATAACACTATTTGTTTTATAGAAAATGAATGATCTAAATAATATATTTCTAAAAATGATTGTTTGTATCGTTTTCAAGAAAGAGTGAATGAAAAACATTTTATCTTCCACTAAAATGTTTGGATGTAAATTATTGTTGATCGTGAAAATATTCTCTCACTAACTAGTTGTTTTAAGTTATAAGGACGGTGATTTTTACGAAAATCTTTCTGGAGAAATAAACAGGTGTCTAATATTGTTTTTGTCTTCATAGTTGACGTGCAATTGGTAAAATCTGCATTGTGTTTACGTCACCATTACCTTTTGACATCAAAATAGTATCCAATTAATTTATTTTTCCCTTTTGTCACCACGTTGAACGCATTGGTAAAAAGTGAAGATTTGGTGAGTGGTCAATTTTGTTTTTTTTTTTTTTTTTTGGTTTTATTCGATCTGCATAGTAACCTAAAAATATCTTTGTCGTGTGACTCTCGTTACTTTTTCACCTTGTCCTATCCGATGTAACTTGTTAAGAGCAGATAGTGCAGCAATACACTCGCTAGGTGAATAGCCAATAGAAACATATTAAGTGGGTCCTCAAAACTTCTACTAAAAAACGAGATTTCTTCATTAAGATATTCACCGAACACCAAAATAAGTAATGCCACCAGCTCTAATATCATTGTTAGGAGTGTGCAATAAAAGCAAGAATAGGAGCCTAATTTTGAGCAAGTTAATATATTCACTTGGACCTCAAGTTAATGAGCTGTGTTCCAAATCACATTTATTTTTCGATATGAATTTTTTTTTCTGAAATAACTTGTACGTACATCCTAACATTACTTACTGTAAAGTTTATAAAGAAAAAAGAATGAGTGTATCTAATCTAAGCTAGGTTTACCTATCGAGAAAAAGAGTCTAACCTATGGTTTTGGTAAGCTGTCTCATTCCACTTCACGCTTAGTCATTTACCCTTTCACGTGCGTGCAGGCCCTAAGCTTGGTCACCACAGATTTGACTCCATCATTCTCTTTTGATTCATGTTAATGAAACGGTTCATACCTGTCTCTGCAGCATGCTATGCAAAAATCACTGAAACTACGATAAAATCAAAAGAAAAAGAAGATCACGTTTATAAAGCGATTTAATTGATCAGCTAAACAAGCAACTCGACTGGAGATAGCAACAAAAGTACAGCAGACAACCTCCCTAAGTTCAGTCAAATGATGGTGGGTCAAGCGAGTGCACGAGTGATGAAGTGCCCATCGGTCTCGACAACTAGATTCAAGTGATATTAATTCAAGCTTTTGGTACGTCAAACCAAGACTCATGGGTACGAATCCATGTTTTCTGGGCTCGAAACCCCTTTTTTTGGGGTACTTTTTGTGGATATATAATCTAACATGAACAAACACCGATTTTAAAATGTATTCGTGAAGCAAGGTCAATTTCCATCAAGTATGCTATATGCATCACACGTGGGTATGTATAGTAGATGAAGGAGACAACTGTTGCACGCACCTTTCTCTTCAAAACTAGGGTTTGTTTTTGGAGCCATCGGTTTTAGCCTTGTTTTGTACTCAAGATTCTTCTGAACCAATGCCCACTTTCGTGCGTTTTCTGTTCGACAAAAAGTGGTAACCACGTGGCTTTGGAGCGTGGACCATAGACTATTTTCAATCATTAACGTTGAATCTATTGAGGATTATATGATTAACAGTTCTGACTGGCCCAAAATAAGCAGATATTTGGGCGCTAAATGACCATATCATCTGTTACATCCAAGAACCAAACTATAAAAAGGGGAACATAAGCATTGAAATCGTAGAATATCGTATGGTCATCGTTAAATTCTTTAGCAACATGAACGGTGGAGATGACAATGTTGTTACATGGGATGGTTCCTGTGATGGTTGTTGGATTACATGCAAAAGGACATCCTTTAGGTGACCCAGCCCAGTACTATTGCTTCTGGTTGACGCCATGTTTAATGAAGGTTACATTGTTTCATTTGCCATCAATTATCTATCCATTGACATATTTACAATCTAACAGCAATTACAAAAAGCAAAATGGAGTCCAAAATTCTCATATAAGCATCGGTCTTCTTTGGTAATGCGTAAAAGTCCGTCTCAAAATCATTTTATGAATATGGATATCTAGTGCAATTAGTGAATATATTTCACAAGTGAGATGAATCCTTTGGCGTGGATGAAGTAAATAGTTTCAAAAGTCGTATCCATACATTGACATAATCATCCAAATCACTTGAGTGAATTGGCTTTTAGATATATTGTGAAGATATAACATAGTTTCTTCCATAATCATCTTATTATAGTTTCTTCAATAATCGTCGTATTAATTAGATGTGTCTCCTAATTACCACCTTGATTTTTTAAAAAGAAAAATATAACTAAAGAAAAAGGCACCAATAATACAATATGTGCAGTACCGTAGTTGGCAAAAATATGCATGTATTCAAGAAAAGACGTAGTGAAATAGTGGATAATAGAAGATGGAGGGCCATGTGCCTCGAATCATACAATGATTTGAAAGGGGAGGGGGGAGAGACCATTTCACTTGTTCGACAAAACAAACAACTCGTGACCGATGGAGTCTCATCACCAGCACATGTGTAAGCACCAAGGGTAATCCGTGATAAATGAGACAATTAAAATGGATTATGGCCGACTTTCCACTTAGGAGAGATTAGGGTAATAAACTAAACTGGAGATTAGCATTTGGCAATAAAAGAGCAAATGTGTTCTTCGAGAACCTTACTTTCTAAGAGCATATAACTTTACGACTTGTTCTACATTAAGTAAAAAATGCTAAAATTATAATCAGACGATTAAATGTGATATTTAATCATGTGAAAGGCAGAATTACAACAAAGTTAGACCTAATCATTTCGTTTTGTGTCATTTTCTTCAAATAAAGTCATTTCTCATCTCTTTAGCTTTTTTATTTTTTCCTCCTTTTTTCCTCTTTAATTGAATGAGCAAGATTCTTTTTATATCTTCCCTTTTTCCTCGAGCCACCTACCCTTTACTTCCTCAAAAGCTTCCCTTACAATTCAAGTGTATGGATTGGTGGATGCTCTTTTTTTTTATGCTTAGTTTTGCCTTTAGCATTGTTCTTGATGGGCATAAGCTTTATTGGGGGGACTTTTTGGCCGGCCATTGTCACTACTAGAAACTTCACAAGAAAACAATGAAAAGGGATCACTTTCCTCCACATCTTTCCTCAACAAATTGTCTTAAGAACACTTCCCATTTAGTTACTCACTATTCGAAAAACGGTGAACTCCATCTCAAGGCATCTCCAGGTAGGGGGGCTTCACATGTTTGGAGTGGAAGGATGTGTCATCTCTAAGGCTTAAGGATAATGAAAAGATACCCTTTTCCTCCCTTTCACCTAATTGAAGCGGTGTCTTTATTAGGGGGTGGTCCATGAAGGGACCTTTTCTTCTCTCTCTCTTCTCTAGGGCATTAATGTCTTAATTCCATTAGCTTGTCTCTTTCTTTGTCTCACTAGCTAAGTTTAGCGACAGCAAGACAAGTCCCTTTTGGAGTAAAACTTCATGTGCGCTTTTAATAAAGGGTCTTAGGCCTTTCCATTTCCTCAACTTTGAAAAGAATAAAGAAAAACAATATAATGAAGTGGGACATTTAGGGAAAATGTATTATCTCTCTTCACCGTGAACCCTACGCAAAAAACGCACTTTCTCTAAGGTGATGCATAGCTAGGTTAGAAATTCATGCCCTACTTTAATCACAAAAGCGACTCTTTAGTCTTCAAGTCTAATGCTGTCTTGCACGAAAGTACATATCCCTTTTACTTTCCCATAAAACGCTTAAATAAGAGTAACAATCGGAGCAATAAAAAGCCAAAACGAAAGGTCGACTTACTTTGGAGTTTTTCCCGGGGTTATTAAAAAGTTGATTGTCTTCGCATCATGCAAATAATATAATATTATACCCTATGTCCTTTGATACTCCATTTTCAACCCATTCCTTTGTCAAACTCTATGGTAAGCTATCACTCATCCTAACCTAAATGAACTTATCATATAAACTGTACATGCCTTGATCCTTTACTGATTACTTTACATGATTTGGAAAGCCAGCTCCATAATAAGGAAGATGTGAAAAAGAAGCGAAGATATATACACGTTAGGTTCACTAATATGCTAATTTAGGATAAGTTTGTGAAGGACTCAAAAAGCAATCGACTATCCGGTTTCATTTCCTAAAGTTTGTTGTGAAATAGGGTTGTCACCATTGAGCTCCCGGAGCGTAATGATGTATAGCACCTAGTGAAAGTTACATGTAACTAACACTTTCCTAGGTATAGCATTAACTTAATGCTTTCCCCATTCTTGAATTGCACTAGTTGAAGACTTCATGTCATCATGTGTGACATAAGTGAAAGCTGCCGACCTGCACTGCTGCGCCATCATCTTTATTTATGCCACACATATAGAGTTGACCGATGCAACCAAAATTTTCCAGCATCATTTTTAAATGAGAAATACAGTAAATCTTCCCTCCTTTTTCCCCTCTGGCAACCGAAAGATTAAGAGAAATTACCAAAAACATGCCTGAATTCTCACAAAAAGCATACATATTTTTTCAAACCAAATGCGTCGACTAGAGGTCGCGATGCCATCGACAACCACGGATCAAGGCCTCTACGGCGATGGAGAAGGAATCACGGAGGACAATTGAGAACAATGGGATACTAGGGTTTAGTAGCTTTGCGGCGGAGTTGGAGGGGGCCGATCTACTAGTAAGAGACATAGGAAATGGCGATGGTTGAGCAAGTTTAGATTCCTAGTCGTGTTGATTAGGGTTTGGATGTGGTTAGGTCTCAGAAAATATAAAGTGTATTATGAAAAGTGAAATGGTAATCTTTTAAATAAATGCCTAGTTTTGCTAAACTGAGTACATAACTTGTAGTTTTGAAAATAGATGTGTTTTTTGGTTACTAGATAAAAACTCAAGCATGTTTTTTAGTGTTTTTCCTTAGATTAAGCCATATAAAATTAATGAATATTAACTCAACAATCCTTGCATTTTTACCTCATAGTGCTTAGCGCTTATCACATGTACCAAATACATTGCTCCAATTTTCATCTAAATACTTCAGATCACGAGATGCAATCCACCTCATATGTTTTTGATCTTGTGCATCTCAGACATCAGGTATGATATCATCGCCAAATCTTTAATACTTGATTAATCATAGGGGAATGATAAGAAGAATACTATAGCGACCACAGTTATTAAGCATTCATAAAAATATATTTGATTTGATTGAATGAAGTACCAATTAACGCCTCGAACATGACCAAACGATTTCATTCCTGTTAGCTACTGTGCAGCACCTCAAGATGATCGGCAGAACAATCTTTTAATTAAAGAAACATTGGTTCACTGCATAAAACACGAGATATAAAATGCTCTCTCTCTCTCTCTCTCCGTGAATTCATGACTCAACCACCTCCTTCCCCTGTATCTGCTCCACCTCCCAAACTGACCGAGTCCGCCAAGGCCACGCTCTCACCATCCGTTTCCAGAAACGCCCCTCACCATCCTCTCTCGACCCTTCACCATCTCAAGCTCCCGAGAGGGTCATTCGTGGGAATTCACACCCCTTAAGCTCCAATCTTCTTCCAGTAGATGATAGCCAGTTCTCTCCTAGCCAGTTCCCTGTTCACTCCCTCTCTCTCTCTTTCTCTCTCTCTCTCTCTCTCTCTCTCTCTCTCTCTGTCTCCCGTGATAAGATAGTCTCTCCGTCTCTTGGATACCTCTCAAGTTACGGCCTTGAATATACCAGTCGCTTCGTCTCCGCCTAGGACGAGAACCCAGAAGATCAAAAATGGTTCTTGCGCTCCGTGGCCACTGAAATTCATGCCCAAGATGGTGGGAGAAGAGGCGACGCACGAGGCGAAACCGCGGCAGAGCAGCCTCAGGCGCGCCGTCGAGCGCCTCTCCTCGCTGATCTCCCTGTCCCACTCCGTCAAGGTGTTCGCCGTGAAATGGCAGCTCATCAGGAGCAGGCTCGAGGAACTGAGTTCCGGGCTGGCCTCCATCGAGGGCGCCGGGTCGGCGCGGAACCCCGCGGTCTCGGGCCTGGTGCGCGCGCTGATGGCCACGCTGGCCGAAAGCGGGGATCTTGCCAAGAGGTGCGTCGATCTTTCGTACAGCGGGAAGCTCCTGATGCAGAGCGATTTGGACATAGTCTTGGCCAAGTTCGATCGTTACGTCAAGAACCTTTCGGAGATATATTCGACAGGTATTTTGACTCCCGTGAACGCCCTTGTTGTGTCTAGGCCTGGTCTTGGTGCTAGTAAGCAGGACATGAGGTTTTACGTTAGGGATTTGTTGACAAGAATGAAAATTGGCGACACCGTGATGAAGAAGCAGGCTTTGGCCAGTTTGTATGAGGTGGTGAATGAGGATGACAAGTATGTGAGGATCGTTATGGAGGTTGACGGCGTTGTGAATGCTTTGGTGGGTTTTCTTGATTTCTCGGAGGTGGCGGAGATTCAAGAAGAGGCCGTGAAGGCGGTGTTGGCGATCCTCAGGTTCGATTGGTGTAAGGGGGTGTTGGTTGGTGCAGGGATAATTTGGCCGCTGATAAGGGTTTTGGAGTGTGGTAGCGAAATGGGCAAGGAAGGGTCGGCGAGATGTTTAATGAAATTGACAGAAAATGCGGATAACGCGTGGTCCGTGTGCGCTCATGGCGGAGTCACGGCTCTGCTCAAAGTTTGTGTTAATGGCAATTCGAAAGCAGAGTTGATTTGTCTTGCTTGTGGGGTGTTGAGAAATCTTGTTCCTGTCGAGGAAATTAAGAGGTTCATGGTTGAGGAAGGTGCGATTTTGACATTCATCAAGCTTTCCCAATCGAAGGTTGACAATGTGCAGATTAGTTCGATTGAGTTCCTCCAGAGCATAGCGTCTGAAGATGATTTGATCAGGCAAATGGTCATAAGGGAAGGAGGAATTCGTGTGCTAGTACGCATTTTGGATCCTACATTACGGATATCATCCAAAACCAGAGAGTTATCTCTTCACACCATCGAGAAGTTATGCTTCTCCTTGCCAAGTTGTATCAACATGTTGGTGAGTTATGGATTCATTGAGCTTTTGCTTAATTTCCTTCGCAATGGTGAGGTTTCAGTCCAAGAATTAGCTCTGAAAGTGGCAGCCAAGCTATGTTCCGCTTCAGAGGAGGCGAAAAGGGCACTGGGGGATGCAGGGTTCTTGCCCGAGTTTGTTAGATTTCTTGATGCAAAATCATTTGAAGTTCGCGAGACGGCAGCGGAAGCACTCTCGGCAATGGTTCTAGTCCCAAAAAACCAGAAGAGGTTCCTGCAGGAGGACCGCAACGTTGGATTACTGATGAGTCTCCTCGAGCCAGAGGAGGTAAATTCCACTTACAAGAAGTTCTTGCTTTCCACATTGATGGCGATAACGAGTTGCCACGGCGGGAGGAAAAAGATTGTGAATTCTGGGCATCTGAAAACCTTGGAAAAGCTCGCGGAAGCCGAAGTTTCGGATGCCAAACGGCTCGTCAGGAAGCTATCCACTAACAGATTCCGCAGTATGCTGAGTGGAATTTGGCATTCTTAAAAAAGTGCCCTTCTATTTTTTTAAATCAAATTTACTGTACATGTACATCTAAAGTGTTTCCCAGGCAGGTCTTCTTTAACTTGTTTTGCAACAATGTCTCTTCCTCTTTGGTTTTTTCCCTTTTCCCATTTTGCAGAAAGAGATTTTAGAATAGCTTTTTTTGTTGGTTTAGATTGTAATCAATCGATAGTACATGGCCAGTAATAAAGCTGCTATATTGAATATTGCTTCCAACATAGCAGCCGGCATTGCATTGTTGGATTCTGTTCCAATTTGTCCTTTTCCTCTTCTGCTCGTTTGAGCGAAGAAGAACAAGAATGCATTAAAAAGTGGCACGGCAATTAATTAAAGGCGACTGAGAAGAAAGAGGTTCACAGAGCTTGTTTTGTGGGCATGTAGAGAAGAGCACATGGGAAAGCCATGAAACTCCGGGACTGGCATGTGAAAGGTGGACATCAAGGTTTTGTCTTTCTACCAATATGATAAACCAAGAAGGACGGCGACTCGTGAAGGTTCCTCTTGTACAAGGCTTGTCTTTTGCGTCTTGCCCATGTCTCGTTGCTTGCTAAGGCTAGCAATGATGGTGTTATCATTTCGGAAGTTGTATTGCTCTTTACCTGTAAATTTGTATAATATTTTTCGTGGATTTTTTTGAGAGGCTCGGGTCTCGACCATCCATTTCGACATCGAGACTGTCCATGTGGGAAACTGTATTATTCGGAAAGCAACGCCAATAGCTGTCTTGATTGTCTTCTATGCTTTTGCCAACCTTCTAAGTCGTTGTTACATCGTGAAGACATGAGATTTTGCACCATTGAAGATGGGATTTCGAGAGAGAGCGGAAACTGAACGCGACCGCAGTGGTCCTAACGATGGTAGGGTTGTGTGGACACAACGAGGGACTAGCCAACTCACGGATACAAAGTAGAGTGGACCATGAATGCTCCTATTTTTGACGCATGGGGGCGCAATGCAGATGAGATGAGACCCTTCGCATTGAGACCTAGCGCCTTCTATGATTAACAATCGAGATAGGATGCTTTGCTAGGTAATTTCACCGATCGCAAGATTTGACCAAATCGTCCCTCCTATCGATGCTAGGAAATCATGCCGGTATTACAGGATCGACCGAACTCTTCATGCTGTGCCTCCTGTGTACCGGGCTGTGTTGAACATCTGGTGCAATGATCCTGGCACCAGGCGCTAGACAGAAAATCGAAAGTTCTTGCAAAGGAAAGATACCATTAAATCTGCAACATGGGTCGATACAGTTGTGAAGCCTTTCCCCCAGAATTGCATTCATAAATGAGGTGGGTCTATGTGCTGCTTGGGTGTATTGTCCACTCATGATGTGAGGGAAGCTTTTATTATTGATATTATGGTTATCCCATCTCCAGTTTGTCCATTGGTTGGCCAACACCATAATTCTCTCTCCTCAGTTTCACATGTTCGTGCATGCATCAGCTTCGATCCTTTCAGGCCCCTTCATACAATGCTCAATCAAAGTCCCTGTTTCACTCATCAAATCACTTTTTTTGTCAGATATTTGGCTAAGCACCAACTCTGACGGCCATTATCTGTCAAGAATAAGGGGGATAATGCAGAACACCGCATGGATCGTTGACAGCATTCAATTGACAGCACCCCAGCTAATCACATTAGTTCGGACAATCTCGTAAGGTGAGTGGGCCACTTTTTAGATTAGTATGTTGACTTTTGATTGAAGATGCGTGAGGGACATGATCAAGGAAAGTTATTTAACGGAATTTTGTGGACATGTTCGATGGATGAAAGTCATAGTTAATGCTCAGAATTAAACAGCGAAGGGTTGGATCCACTGAACCTGATTAATTATGCAATTGAATGTGCTTCAGCTAACCGATTAGTCTAATATTTAGATACAGCTCTTATGTAGCATGGTGTGAATTTCTTTGATCGATTTGGACCAGCAAGCAGAAATTGCATGAGTCAAAGGATGGCCTTTCATTTCAATCTTTTTGGGGCCATTCGTTTCAAATTTTCCATCTTGACCACATCAAATTTGGGCCCATGTGTTTCTGCTTTGATAATTTACAAATTGGGCCTTTTGAATAAAGCTGATTCCCATGATTATATGGGCCTTTAGTCCCAATTTCACCTACATTTGATCCTCAAATTGCACTTTTTAATATAAGTTTGGGGCTTAATGGCATTTTTCAAAAAACAAAAAAGATTTATGACTTATCTGAAGTAATTGAAAGGTTTATGACACAATTGCACTTTCTAGTAAAATTTTAAGACTTGATTGAATCAAATGAAAGTTTTAAGATTAAATTACATTTTGTACATTAGGTATAGGGCTTGTGGAGAGTTTTCCGACATGTTGCTACCGACATTGCCTTTGATCTGTCTCAAAGAAGCATGTCAAGGGAGCTAGTCAGACTTGCAGGGATCCCTACCTCGGTGCAGAACTTCTTGGCCTTTTCGTTTTGTTTTACAAAAGTTGCCAACTTCAATATGATGCGTGGGCTCTTGTAACCTTTGTTTGACCGTTAGGTCACATATGATTAACGTAGCCGTAGCTCATAACAATGTTTTTATGACGACATCTAAAAAGGATAGTTCCGCTAGTCATATTTCTCTTGCCTCTTTTAGAGCAGAAAAAGAAGGGTGAAAGAGGAGCTTAAGAAACCAAATTCAAAATATCTGCTTTGTTACGATATCAAAAATTGAGAACATGATTCTAAAAGTTTAAGTTACTTGAAAACAGCACAATGCATGTTTCTTTTTGTATCAGCATATACATGATAAAGAGAAAGCATTTTGATAAGACATCAGATGTATGATGAATATTCTGAAATGCAAAAACCATGCTCACAAACCATAACAGAAAAAAACAAAGTGAGACAGCACTCGAAGATATGAGAATAAAATATGAGACAGAGCTTCACATTTCTTCTCCGTGGGCAAGGAATCCCAATTCTCTAATAATTTAAGTATAAACTAATAATTTTAGTACTTTAATCTTGATATAAACATGGCGACATTCACTACGAGTCAAAGTCACATCGATTGACCTGCTTGTTCACCCTAGAAAAACTTCAGTCTTTGGAGTATTACTAACATTGTTTTTAGCTGCAACTTGAGTGACTTCAAGTTGAACAGTGAGTAATCTCAATTGGTGCACTAGAAATATAAATCACTATCACACCAACCATGTCTTTTTCTCTTTTCTTTATTATTCTTCTTATGCACTTTCTCTCCAATAAATAAATAAATAGATAAATAAAGACTCGTTTTGATTGGGGCAAAAGATAGTTGAGCACTACTATGACTAGTTACATCAGAAGCACCAGACAATTGGGAGTGGGAAATGCATTAAATTAGAAGACCAATTTCAGTTTTTTTTCCTGAAGCACGTGGATGGAAACTTCATTGGATTTTTATGTGTGGAAGAATTGATGTGGTCCATATTTTCGCTATATTACGGGCCCTTTGCTTCTGCTCCTTTTTCCCTTTAAATCATGAAAAATTGGTCTTCCAAAACAAAAAGATAACTTGTCCATCGTCTTTCGATGTATTTTGGCAACACTTTAACCCGATAAATGTCCAGATTTAAACTATTATTTAATTTCATTCTCAACTCATGTTTTCTCTAGCCCATGAGATCAGTAGTTTTGGTCACTACATCGCTGCCATTATCTATATTAGAGTGTCATTTTGTTCTCAAAATCGTCTCGGACATGAGCCATTTATATGGTCCCGATCAAGAATTGAGAATGTTCATCTGATTTGGAGTTTTAGATGTGTACAAATTCACTAAAATTCACTAAGCAATATACAATGAATCTCATATCATTTTTGGTGTACAAATTAAATACTAGCGTAATCATCACCAACTTGATTGTGAGGAAACAATAAAAAAATCGTTGTTCTTTACCCTAAAACAAGAGAATGGTTTCCAATTTGAAGTGCGATCAACAATTATTATTCGTTGAAGACATCGTTATCACTAGTCTATTCCATGACGGCGAGAATGCAGCGTTCTAACGTCAGGGTTTTTAAGGTTTGCTGTGTCTTCATGTGGAGAGGTGTGAGTGTAGATAAAAGACATGAATGTAGAATTGAGAATCAATAATAAAATAAAAAGGCCAGGCCAAGAAGATGAAGATTGCGAGACCGATGCGATGTGGCGAACGCTATCTTTTCGAAGGGTTTGGAATGACACGTAGTTTGATCTTAAATTCTTTCTAATCTTGGGGAGATGATAGACATTAGCATTTGAAGTCATCTAAGTTTTCGTAATCTTAACAAAATTCAAAAGAAATTATCGTATAAAAACAAGCAAGCGAAAAAAGAGAAAATATATTATCCGCTCTTAAGCGCATAGTACCATCCTAAAAGATTGAGTGTTGGAGGTATAAACATTTGGGAAGATAGACACCCCATCTTATGAGTTATATTTAAGTCACTCTGATGAGTCACGTCAATTTTCCATTGTAGTGTTGCATTTGAGTACACACTTTTTAAAATTATAATACTTAAATGATTGTTTCAAAAATTTTGACACTAAAGTGTGCATAACATAATTATTACGACATTAATATTGTCCTCATCCCTCTAATCTTTGATTTCTAATGCAAAACCAAGCTCTCATCTCAAATAAAATCAAGAGTGGTCGCTCTTAAAATATCATACAAAAATAAGTTTCAATTTTTCAAAGCCCATGACAATTTTTAAAGTAAAAAGTTCAAGGGCAATTTTTGAAAATTGCTATGACTTTTTATAGTCGTGACATTTGTTAAAGACCCTACGACAATTTTAAAATGTTGCAAAAACCAAGCGATTGAATATTATAATAAATAAAATGAGGTAATAAATTGGATATCAAATTTATGTGGTTTGGTCAGTGTGACCTATATTCATGGGAATGCTACACAGGATTTCACTATAAACCAAGTAATAAAATGAAGATTACAATCACACACAAGTTACTTAAATATTCTCAGTGTTTTTTAACCCCCAACTACATCCACTAATTCACAAAGTGTATATCATCATAATTCTTATGAAATAATCTCTCAATCCCAGAAAAAAAATCTTACCACAAGATTTATTGACTTTAATACTCTCGGGTTGCTTCAAGGTGCTGCCTCTTAGATGCTCTTTGTGATGAAGACACTTTTTATATGTAGACAAGAGTTGGATCCAAAATAAGAAATCCTATTTAAGAATCCTATTCCAAGAGTAAACAACTCAACTAGGAGACAATTTGGATTGGCTTTTTTTAGTGACCTCAAACTTGAGACAAAGTTTTAACATTATCTAATTTGGCTCGACATTGGAGGCGTCATCATTGCTTCATTGAACTTGACTTTCATTGCTACTCTCTCATAGCTCTTTATCGGCTCAACCACCATAGACTTCTTCCAAGTCTAGGCCACGCTTGGACTTCGACATAACTATAGAAATCATATGAATACCAGCTCCTCCTGCACCTTTAGCCACTCCATACCATCAATGTTGAGCAGGACATTGTTAGAATCCAAATAAACATTGGTACAATCACTCATTCCCACAAGTATTGTAGGCTTATCAAATGTAACATTTTTTTTGTTGGCAACATGTGAATTTAATCCCAAGCACTACAACTGATACTATGCTCACCTTGTGCATAACACAAAAACATGTACTTCTTTGCTCTCCCATTGAGTTATCACACTCAGTCAAATATAATATGAGTGACCAATAGATAACCAACAACATTACTTGACCACACTTTTGTAGGAGTATGATATCTAATTACAATTAATGAAGATTTATTCACTATGTAGCTTGTTGCACTAAGTACATCCACAAGGAATTTCCTAACTACACCGGCATTAGAGAGCATTTTATGGGACCGTCTCTAATAATATTTTCCTCATCAACTCTAAACTTCTTGTGGTTCACTGCCATTAATGTGGTGTCTCACTATCAATAAAATTTTATGATACCATCAGTTTGCATACGCTTATTGGCCTTCTTTTCAATCAAAGTTCTCAACTATTTGATTTTGATAATAGCATCAAACTTATACCTTTGCAAATATACTAAGGTGAGTAGTCATCTACAACTATTAGCATAAATATGGCACTCTTACTTAACAAAAATTATGATGGCATGTGTACATCTAGTGAATCAACTCTATAATTTCTATGGCTTGTTTAATAATTTAGTGAACTGCACTTTCCATTGTTTGCCTAAGTCATAGCACCCACACACATTTAGTTCCCTAGTCACACAACCACATGGCAGATTCCTTTTGCTCATGCATGTGCCACAATTCAAACCTTCGGACAAATGCATCCAATGTCTCTTTAGTGGTCTTCAAGCTCACATAGGCCACTATGCTTGCTTCTTCTCATTGTTACCGAGACACCTCAAATGACCTTCAAAACTTTAACTTCTAAAATAAATCATCATTTAGCTAAATCTTGGGCACTTAAGGAAATTAAGTTCTTTTTTCAATTTTAAAATATGCTTCACTTAAGTCAATGTCCATACAATACCATCATATATCCTAATTCTAACATTGTCAATACCTACAACATTGCACTCAGCATTGTTTTTCAGTTGCACTTTACAACTATCCATACATTGACAAATAGTAAACTGGCTATTGTTTAATGTAACACGAAACGAATAACCAAAATTCATAACCCATCCATCAAACAATGAATTCTAGTTATATCAACATAAGACTCAATCATCACCATCCAAGAAACCATCGGCATCTACAACAATATCAATTGAAGACTCAACTCTAATTCCTTTACCTTTTCATTCTTTAGCTTAATGAATCCCTTCTTATATATCTATTCTTCCCACAATTCCAACAAACAATACCACTAGTCTTAGACTAAATTCATCTATTTAGGTTTGCACTACTCTTGTTAACATGAGTATTGGTTCTTCTACAAATGTCCTCACTTGGGATCAAATTGCAAACCTCATTAAAAATCAAACTTCTTGACTTAGAGGAATTTACTAATAGCAGTAATAGTAACATTCCAACTATTTGGCAAGCATATCTCATCATCAAAATCAATCTCAATTGAATTTAATTGATTGACAACCACTTTCGTTGATATATTTAGCAATTGGCACACCTTCATGCATCTGTAAGTGAAACATACGTAGTATCAAGTAGATCTTATTGATTGTAGATGGCTTATCATATAAATTCAATAGGGCATTCATTAGTCTTGTAATAGTCTTTGCTTTCAAGATGATAAACGCGACATTAGGAGCCAACGTCAACTGTACAAACACCCAACACTTGTTTATTTTGTAATTCTTAATCAACTTGCTTCATCGGCTTTGGCTTCTTTCTCGATAGGAGTAAGTGCAGATTCATCTTGTACAAATGATGCTTAATATGAATCTTCCAAAAACCAAAATCCTTTCCATCAAGTCTGTCAATTTTCAACTTCTGCAGTCGCTATCCATTCACTTCAACTCACCCAAACCCCACTTTGGTACTAATTATTGTGAAAAACAAGTGATAAAAATAAATTGGATACCAAACTTATGTGGCTCAGCCGATGTAACCTACATCTATAGGGAAAGCTGTCCAATATTCCACTATAGATCAAGTGATAAATAGAGATTATAATCATATTTGCGTTATTCAAACACTTTCAATATTTTTTCAGGTCCAAATTACACCAAACATTCCACATAGCGTTAGCCCTCGCATTTCCTCATGAATTAATGAAAGGAATTACACATGTTATCACAAGATTTATTGGCTTCAACACTCTTTGGTTGCTTCAAGGTGTAATTCATGAAGAAGTCGCTTCTTGGATGCTCTTCATAAAGAAGAAACTTCTCATATATAAACAAGAGTTGGATCCATGTAGGAATTATCTTTTACAAACCCTATTTTAACTAGGGGTAATCGATTTTAGAGTGGGCCAGTTCTCAATCTAGAACTAGGAACAGCCCACTGGTTCTTGGACCCACCTTGGAACTGGCCTATCGGTTATGGTAGTATTTAGGTGGGTCTAGGAATTGATCGTGAGTACTCTTGCTCTGCATTGCGGATTGGCAAAAATGGTAAATATAGTGATTCGTAACTCCAATGAAAAGTGGTGGTGTGTGGTGGCGTGCGGGCTAAACAGTTTTGAAGGTAAAGCCTCTATGAAGCAAGAGGGTAATGGTGTGTGACAGCAAAGATCAAGACCACCACAGTGATCTGTTAAAGCACTGCGGAGCATTGAAAAGTGCAAGGAATTTGTCTGGATCTTGCTAGAATTGCTGCTCAAGGGCTGGAGTTTATGGTGATGATGCTTGGATGCGTGTTGAAACTTGGCAAAGAAGTTTGGGCACTGGTACTTACTGGAATTCATCGAAAAACCTTCAAAAAAGAGCTCGAGTGCAGCTGCGGCGTGGTAGTGTTGGTGTGGAGGCATTGAGGACTGCGGGATCATTTCTAGAACTACCGAACATTAGTTGGAATTTGCTGGCCAACTCGGAAGCTTGATGGAGAAAGTGAGGACTCACTTGAATGAGATGGAACTGCTGGATGTTTGCGTGGGCGGTGAAGTGAATTTGGGAAGGCCTAGAGGGTACTCCAATTAGGGTTTTGAAACATAAGAATTTTAACTATAACACATATTATATCATATATATAGATTGACTGTTGGGGTAGTGTTCACATTGAAATCGAGAACTGGACCGAATTTCACGAAAACCACCCATAATCGATTGATTCAAGCGGTTCCCGCTCCACTCAAGTTCTTTTGTTCACTTCTAACTCGATAGTTATCAACTCAACTAGAAAACCAATTTAAATTTGCAATTTGAATTGGATTGAGCTCAAACTCGACAGAGTTTCGGCATAAAGATACGTGGGAACCGATTATATCAATTGATTTCTTTGGCCAAAAAATCTTCCGGAGGATTTCGTATTATCCCCGGAGCCCCACCTTTCGCAAACGTAATATATGACTTTTCTACCTGAATTCAGAAAAAAAAAAAAAAAAAAAAACTGCATTATTCTCTCTGCTGGAGAGTCAATCCTAAAAAACCCATTATTTTCATCGGTCCCATGCACAAGCCCATGATCTTAGAAGCTTCATTTTCCCATGGACATCTACATCTCCGGTCGCAGCAATACGGGGGGTAACGATCAACTCGATCTCATCAAAACGGTTGACTTTCCCATTCTTTTTTTTCTTTTTTTTCTTCCTCCCATATTTTCTCTTTTTTTTAATAAGAGTTTATGTTCATAGCTTGTGTTTCCGTCGAGTTGGAGATAAAGCATGCTCTTTATGGGACTCTGATTGTTATCGTTTGACGCGCTATCGGAATCGGCATTTAATGTTGTTGATATGGTTTTCTTTTGGGAGGCAAACACGCAACCCCAAGGCAATCATATAACATGCTCGTAAGAGTTATTTTTTAGGTTCTTTTATTGATATTTTTTTGTAAATTTTGGCAAGGTTAATTTGTTAACTTGTATTTATCGGGGAATTGTTCACTAACCATGTACAAAAGATTCAAGTGTACCGACGGTTTTCGTGTTATTTGTAATTAGTATTTTCAAAATTGTAGTGTTTTTGACATGACCCGTTTTTTAGAAATTGTGGAGTTTTTTTTTTCAATGATTTATTTACTGCATTTGACCTTTCCCAATGTCATAAAGAGTTCGGGAGTGCAAGTGGAATGAATAAATAAATCTACTTTGCTAGCTTTGATGGCAATGGCTTTAATAAGGAAATGTCACATGGCCTCTGGTGATGCAATTTGTTCTATTCTTTATTTTTCTTCATGGGGTACTATTTGAATGAACAAATTTTAGTCAGAATTAGCTGGAGATCTCTATAACAATTTATGTCATCAAAAATTCTGGCAACCTTAATTGAATAGAAACAATCGCATGTGGGTGTGGGTTTGACATGTTAGCAAGTAGCAACCACCAATTTAAAGCTAAGCACGATTTAATGTATTGATGATTCTGAGAATATTATTAGTGATTTCACTAACTTGGTAAGTTCGTTCTTTTCCCGAACATCCCATGCACATACATTAATTACATAAGGTTTCACTAATTGGTGGCAAGCAAAACCACATTTCAATTTATTCTTATAAACCATGCCAAACTTCTTTGGTGGGTTAAGTTCTTGTTAACCCTCGATAAGATCTTGCCCTTAAACTGATTTCAACAAGGCTACTATTCAAGAAATGACGATATCTATATACGTGGCATATCACGTTACATGTGGATCAAACTCTATATCAATATCCGTTAAATATCTTATACTCAATTTAGATCATTTCAAGTGCATGACGTCGGTATTTTTGAAAGCTTACACGGAATCTAATTAAGAAGTCGCCACGTCAATTTCTGCCGTCCGCAACCTTTCGGCTAGGATCAAATACTAAATCTAAAGTACATGCCAACCTTTTCCTCCCCCTAAATACGGCGGATGGATACGTATGTGTCGCGACAAAATACAAAGCGCAAGGGGAAGGGAAGGTGTGAAAGCGAGGACAAACGGTCCCGGCACGTGGGACCCGCCCCGATCTCGGTCGGGACCCGGTAAAACGACGGTGGATAGTGACCTGGAGGGTCGTTTCTATGGGCCGCCTGTGGGCCTGTTTTGCCTTTCTAAGTGGTTGACTTTTCATGGCCATCGAGCCTGCCATGTTTGAAATTAGCAAGCGCCCCCAGTACCACACAAAAAAACATACCTGCAAGGCAAAACGCATTCATCGGTGTCTAATGGTTCAACAAGTCTCTTTTGATCTGAAAACGATTATTCACACGCATTTGCTACCCGCCAATCAGAGACGTCCGATAATGTCTGGAGAAAATCACGACTCCTTTTCTATGTTTCTATACTTATACTTGTGTAAAGATTCTTATTTTACGATTTGAATGAAAATATAATACATGTCACACATTCAATGGTAATTGAATAAACTAATCTTTGGAGTGTGAAAAAAAATGAACATTCTTACCAAGATTAGGTCCACTATAAATGCGGGTGAATTGTCACTACCAGGACTTTATCATTAAGGTCATTGGCTTGCCATTGCACATGTAAAGTCTCTACATAAGTGGACAAACTCAAATAGGATAATCGAGATAATGATGCAATTACATTTTTTCGATGGTATGACATCTGCATATTTGTGCGTCAATAAACTTGTTTCCATCAAAAATTGTTCGGCGAAGGATTCTTTTTTAAGCATGATTTCCTTAATATGAATCTTCAGGTACGGCCAAAAGATTGCAGATGTACAAAAGCACAAAACATTGACTATGCATATGATGAAGACAGTCAAAAAAAGACATTGCATCCAACATTGTAATGTTTTTCTTAGTTTTTGAAATTTGTAACGAGCAGAATGCTCCCTGAGGCTGCAAGCTTGCTGATAATCTACAAGCATTGCGCCAAACTTTCTTTCTAAGCCTCTGTGAATTGCGTGCCTTCGGTGAGATTCGACGAACACAAAGAGGTGCAACTCAATCTCCACACGATTTACAAGACTGTCGTGCTCCATTTCTTTCTTCTTTCCAAGAAGCACGCAACATCGGATAATTTCTTTTAAGGAGAAAAGTAAAAGAACTGGAATCGGTGGTTCCGAAATCGAAGCCCTACCTCGTGGTCGTGGTCAATGGCGACGGGCTTGTTTCTCACTACTAGTCAACCAAAGACAAGTGGGCGCGACACCGCAAGTGGGCAAGTGCTCCCTTTGTATTTTTCTTTTGGTTGGTCGAACGTTCACCCTTCTACTGTCATGACTGGAAGAAACAGCTGCCCGAGGCACGGTGGGACATCAATACGGGAGAAAATTCTCGGTTTGCGAGGCTCATCGAGCTGCGGGTCAACGGCTCTGAGCAACCGCGAAGGGTCGCGCATGGTCCAAACCCGTGGGATAGGAGATATTATTATCCTACACCCACAATAATCGGAGAAGACCAAAAATCTCTTTTTTTGCTTGGATTGGACTTTGGCCAACGAGGCGACTCCGGCTTGATACGGTTTGCATGTGGTCAGCGAGATTATAACGGGCGATTTTCAAGTGGGGAATTCCCTGATGTCTGTAACTACGTCAACCTAATTAAGAGATGAAACGATTTATTAAAAGTGACGTTGCTCAACGTTCGTTTTTGAATTACATAGGTTTCATGTGAGATTCGTTACATTTTAGCAGGTCTAATGTCCCTTCTAACACAAAAATAACTATAATTATGATGCAGAAAGGTAGGATTTTCCATACCTACATGATCATGTTTAATATGATTCCACTTCTTTGTTAATCAAAAGTTGGAAGGAGCAATAGGAGAAGTTCTAGAGACATATTTAAAATGAAAAGAGCAGATTTTCATCTTTAGTTTTTCCTGACTTTGTTTGGAAAAGATGGGACAAAAGATGGGACATGAAGGGAGGGAAGTAGGTAAAGGAATGAGTTTAGAAGATAGATGAATTTTTTATATCTTGTAACTCTCCATCACATTCTTCTTTTCTTAAGTTAACCTCCTCCCGGACATTGGTGGTCTAGTCAATATGGTCGTCTAGTCAATACTTTTTGAGTCTCATTTACCTTTCCCCCTAATTGCGGGCGAAAATGGTTGCTTTTGGACCACAGTTTCTACTTTGGCCTGAGAAAACCAATGCCTACAGCAAAATGTCAATTTAAATATTTGATTTAGAAGAAGTTACATGATGAAATGAAACCATAATAAGATGTTTTATAATGATATGTATCACCCGAAAGCTATGTTCACTAGTTTGTCATTTTCACTCTTCTTTGCAATCTTCTAAAGTAAGCTCCTTCCACTTTTTTACCTGTCTTTCTTTAGTGTCCTCGAATAGGATTCTTTCACTTTCGTGAAAGAACAAAAGGTGACGCTCCTCTTTGGCAGGTTTGTGGAATTTAACTTTTGATGCTTGTTGGTTGAATAGAACATAGTATTATAGAAATTAGTTTTTTTTTTTTGGTCGAAGAATTATAGAAATTAGTTCACTTGGCAAGTATTAAGGAACTTGTGAGAGGATCCAAGACGTAGACCTAGGAGAAATTGAGTTTTGGGGCATTCTTTTTATATAAAATTTCACGTAATTTTATCGAGCACTTGATTGGCCTTATGGTGCAAGGCGAGACAAATTAATAGAAAAAAGAGAGTAATGTGCACATTTCTACGCTAGTTGTTGTATGATCTTATGTACTTAGAGTCAAATTGCAAGATGATTAGCAGAGCTAGATCATGCTTTGATTCACAACCATCATAAGAATTTCTTCCAGTTCGTCTCCGTTTCTCTCAAACTTAATTAATCCATGATGGGATAGATGTTTGCAATTATTATGCGCTGCTCCTGAATTCCCAATTAAACTTCCATGACATCATGTCATCACATGGAATAGATTCATCGCTGTAGCTGATGTTGACATTCCAGAGAGATGGATATTTCCTCGATTAACGTAACCATCTGTCCAATTTTCGGCAGCATTCGTCCGCACGACATATTAATTCATTTTGGTCAACTAGAAGACAGATAATCGAGCTTATTCAGGTATTAATCTTAATTTGTTTTCATATCATAAACAACTCACTTTAATTATAAAGAGAAATAAATGTGTCGTATGCAGGTTAGCTCTTTCGCCGATGCATTCATCCTACATTTAAACGATGTTGATTAGCCATTATTGTTTGTAGCATGTTATTTTTGTAATTACCGCACATCTTAATATATTTCGATAGATTTATTTACGTCCAAATACCATTTTATGTATTTACATAAAGATTTTTCCAACCAATGATTTTTTCAGATTAAACAGATAAAATTAACAGCATAATGATGATATACTTTTAATGAAGTGCCCGCGTTGACTTCAAAGACAAAATGAAAACAAAACTGGTAGGCTATGATTGCAAGCCAGCCTTGCCCAGCTAGCTCGTGGGCGATAAATTTGGAAACTGCATTAGGGTCTTCTTCTTTATGGGGCCAGAATTAGTTTCTCTTGGCATATATAAATGCTTGAGGTAGACCTAGACTTATGCTCTGATTCTTTTAGTCCTTATGATACTCTGCCAGATATAATTCAATCATAAACACTAGCCCAGCCTTTTTTTATTTTTTTGTTTGCTTAGAATTCAAATTAGGAACTTGTATCCATAGGAATGATTACGATTGGAAGAAGATTCGATGATGTAAGAGAGATGGGGGATTAGTTGTCGGTCCTTGTCAATGAAATGATCTTTAACCGTGATAGCCAAGACCTGGGATTATGTTTACGTATACTTTATGAAAAAGTTTCTCCCTGATAAGCAACAAGACTTGGAATTTGTGCTTATTTTATCGATTCTACCTGTGGAGACGAGGTTTTATTAATGATTATTCTTGAAACACTCGATAATCATATTTTATATAAAATTATTTGGATTTTCAACATATTAATTGCATATAAAATGAGAGATGCAGTATGTCGATAATATATATATATATATATATATATATATATATATATATATATGTATATATGTATATATAGGTAGTTAACATGCGCCTTGGTAGCTCTTATTAACAAAATCTATCAACATATTTTTCATAATATATGTGATACTTTTGAGATTAGTTAGTACGAAAGGAAAATTTCACATGGATCATGTAAATAATAAAATCCTTGAAAACTTTGAGTACGTAGATAAACACTAAAGTAATATCAGAATTAGTTTGCTTTGGTCAATTGGATTCAATGTTTTGTTTATTTGGGTATTCCGAGTCAACTTTTTTTGTCGGTGTAGTGGTGTCTAATCTTGTATGTCGAGACGTTAATAGTACGATGCACATCATCATCTGATTGCTTAGATTTTTACGGCAAATGAGGATTTCACACTCAACTGTGGAGCCAAACCTAGGCCAAGGAATTTGATTCTCTATATCGCCTTTCCACCAAATAATGGATTTCCCTAAATGATTGTGGTTTCAACCATACTTTGACTCAATACACTCAAAAGGTTAGTGAGATGTTTCATACATACATAAACAATAAGACCCCCAAAACTTTGAGCATACAGATAAACACTAAAGTAATATCCAAATCAGTTTGCTCTGGTTGATTGGATTTAATGTTTCATTTATCCAGGTATTCTGAGCCAACCCTTTTTGTTGGTGCAGTGGTCCTAATCTCATATATCGAGATGTTAATAGTACGATGCATAGCATCATATGACTACTTAGCCTTTTATGGCAAATGAGGATTTCACACTCAACTATGGAGTTAGAGCTAGGCCTAGGGGTTCAATTCTCTACACCACCTTTCCACCAAATTATAGATTTCCCTAAAGAGTCATGGTTTCAACCATACTTCAACTCAATACACTCTGTGAAATGACTCACGAGGTTAGTGAGATATTTCCCATAGACCATATAAATAATAAACCTTGAGTATGCAAATAAACACCAAGGCAATATTTAAATCAATTTGTTCTAGTCGATTGGATTCAATGTTTCGTTTATCTGGGTATTCCGAGTCAACCTTTTTTGTGGTGCCTAATCTCTTATGGCGAGATGTTAATGAGACAATGCATAATATCATTCGTCTGCTTAAACTTTTACGAAAAATGAGGATTTCACACTTGACTATGACTATGGAGTTAAAGTTAGACCTCGGGGTTTGATTCTCTACACCACATTTATGGATTTCCCCGAATGGTTGGGTTTCCAACTATGCTCCAACTCAATACACCTCACGAAATGACTCGATTACAACATCCGCATTAAAACATCTGCATCACTCTACCGACCACGATTTCAAGGCAACCATTCAAGATAGCCATTCAACAAATCCACGTAATTCTCGCGTGCCGAAAGTTCTACTTCATATCTTAGTCCACATCATGACGTAAAATTTGTCCCCCATTTCTCGCAAAACAAGAGACGTCACCAAAATGCCTATCCTCTCGAACCTAGTATCGTCCCCCTCATGAACCGATCTCGATCCTAAATCCTCCCGAAAGGTTTGTGACCTCTCTATCTTGGATTCACATGTTTCACCGCCATGTTCTCGCTGTAAAGCCCTTCTTTTCAAGTCACGCATATCCACCGCAAGAATCGAATAAAATAAAATAAATCAAATTCAACGCAATCCAACGTTATCCATAAAAAAAAACCCCACAAATTCCGGTTGACTCAGCCCTTGCATGGACAGCATGTATATCCAATCCAATCTGAATTTATTGAGCTATGTGAACGCCTTTGTTCTTGTTTCCCCAAATTTCAGCGTGCCCCCTTTCGGGTCCCGACTCGTGAGTAATATCTGACGCGTCATTTTTTCTCTTTTTGGGAGATTATCCAAACTCAACCGACCCCATGTTTATCTTCGATTCTTGTCTTAATTAGTGGGGAAGATTTTGTTGAAATCGAAGGCAATTTAGTGGAGACAATACATTAATTAAGCTGGTTTTTCCCAAAGCAACCTCATCTTCATCGCCGGCACTATAATTGTCTCCGGGCGAGTTTAAGGGTCATTGCTCCGCGTCATGCCCCGTTTGAAAGCAAGAAAAAGAAGTCGTCTCCATTGTGCTCAAGACCATGGCTGTGGAGTATATCTTAAGATTGTGAAATTGCTATCCAAAAAGTCAGTAGCAAACCATGATTTAGAGATTGGTTTTTTTTTTTTTTTAATAACAAAAGAAGGCTCGAATTAATATATATTGTGGGGACCGGGGCCGATTATTTTGAAGGCGGTTTAATATCTCATGCTTATGTCAAAATGTAAAATTTTGTGAGGTTATGATCAATTGTCATGAAAGCGTCCTATTATACGTGAAAGGGTAATTTGGTATAAATACTTTTTAGGGCTCTACCCACCGCAGCATTTGCCGGTCAACCATGTAGAGAACTCTTGTTAGTTTCGCCTCCTCTTTTTACCCCAATTTTCTTTGTGGAAAACATAACGCTCAACGTGCTATGTTAATTTCTTTCACTATGTGGGTCCCGCACTAGAATTTTTTATTTTATTTTTGGTTGCTAAAGTATAGTCTCAATTTTTTTTTTTTTTTGGTCAGAAGTATAGTCTCAATTTGCAGGAAGCAACGTTTGCTTTCCGGGCTTTCAAACCGAAACCCCATCATCATCATCATCATCGTCATCACCAATCGAATATATTTACGTTGGACAGCATCACTATTATAATCTAATTTGACTATGAACAGCATTATTTGAATTTTGAGGTATAAAAATGGAAAATGCCTCAATCGGCGACCATCTCTCCGATGATCGTGTCGGCTAAAGTCAACCGTCAACGTCCGGGGGGAAGAGAGACTTAGTGACCAACTGAGCTATAGCTAATCCATTAATTTAATCCATTTAGTTAGAAGTAGATCAATTTCCTATCTATTTAACATAATACAATGCATCTCGATTTAACAAGCTAAACAAAAACGATCTATAGTTAATTTCTTTATTGTCCGATTGACGAGGCTCGTGACGGTCCTCCTAAACGGCTAATCGGGAATCAAAAAGGAATGGGCGAACTTATCTACAAAGGGAGGATTAAGGGAAAAAAATTAGAATAATCAAGCCAAAAAAAAAAAAAACCTTGATTCAAAAATAAGATATTGTGTTCTTGACAGCTCAAACGGTCCTCCATTTCCCATCTTGTTCTATATAAGCACTCCCCATCACAGTTCAAAAGCTCCATCTCTCTCGTTTCTCTCTCTCTCTCTCTCTCTCTCTCTCTCTCTCTCTCTGTGGTCTGCACGCTTTCTTGAGTCTAGTCTCCGGCAACTCCCTGTCTCTTCGTCTTCACCATTTGAGATACAAAGAAAAAACACAGGAAAGAAGCAGGGTAGAGCGCAAGGCAAACATGCCGGCCGTCGGAGGAATCGCCACCACTGGCGGGAAGGAGTACCCGGGGAACCTCACCCCCTTCGTGACGGTGACCTGCGTCGTCGCCGCCATGGGCGGCCTCATCTTCGGCTACGACATCGGAATCTCCGGTAAAATCACTGCACTACTTAGGACGGAACTCTCTTATCAGTTTCCTCGGTCTTTGACGTGCGTCGTGACCGACCGGAGTTGGATGTTTTTACCGGTTCGCGCGATTTGAATTTTCGTTTGTTTTGAGGTTTCTCTTGGGTTGATTGCTCGCAGGTGGAGTCACGACGATGGAGTCGTTCCTGAAGAAGTTCTTCCCGTCGGTGTACCGGCAGAAGCAGGAGGACGCGACGAAGAACCAGTACTGCCAGTACGACTCCCAGAAGCTGACCATGTTCACGTCGTCGCTGTACCTGGCCGCCCTCGTGGCGTCGCTTGTGGCCTCCGGCGTGACCCGCAAGTTCGGCCGGAAGCTGTCGATGCTGTTCGGCGGCCTCCTCTTCTGCTCCGGCGCCATCATCAACGGGGCCGCCAAGGCCGTCTGGATGCTCATCCTCGGCCGCATGCTGCTCGGTTTCGGCATCGGGTTCGCCAATCAGGTTCAAATTCCCACCAACCCTCTTCTCCTTTTTCGCGATATATATTCTCTCCCTGGAATCAGGAGAAGTCTTTTCCTATTCATTTTATCTGTTCAATCCGTTCCTTTTTCTGGGTTTGTCTCTCTTGGAGTCTTCCCTCCGCCATGTAAGGTCATTTCAACTTTCCAGTGGTACAGATATGGGAACTGCTGGGAAGAAGACGAGCACGGCTTTTCTTGAAAACGAAAAAAGCTGCTCTCTTTTTCTGACCCAGATATTAAGATATCAGATCCAACTTACTCTGCAACATCTCAGAAGTTCTAAATGATCCTGAAAAATCTTTTGTTCTTTACCTTTTTCTATTTTTCGGATTTGGCAATTTGAAGTTCTTCGAATCATAAAGAGTCGGTTGTTTGGTCGCTCAGAAGAGAAAAGAAAAAGAGTCGAAACACCGAAAACGACAGATTCTCTTAGAACTCCAATTGATTTATTGGTATTTATCTTCGATTTCATTTTTTTATAAATTACGTAATCATCGGCCAGCTTGTCATTATAAATTAATCAATTTTTCCAGGTCATAGATGGCAAATTTTTCTTTGTCTTTTTTCTTGGGTCGTCTCTTCCTGCACTCGCACCTCTTCCAAGAGTTTACCCGTGGCGCAACGGCGTTGAATAGAATAATTGAATCTTGATGCCTCCGTTTTCATCTTATGAAACCAATTATTGATTTGAATATGAGCGTCCTGTCCGCTATTCTTGACCTTACTTTTTTCATTTATTCAGTAAAAGACTTTAGTGATGGAGATTTATATAATGTGTTTTTTTTTTTGGTTGGTAACTTAACTACAGTCCGTGCCGTTGTACCTCTCTGAGATGGCCCCATACAAGTTCAGAGGAGCATTGAACATTGGGTTCCAGTTATCCATCACCATTGGGATTTTGGTGGCCAACATCTTGAATTACTTCTTCGCCAAGATCAAGGGCGGCTGGGGATGGCGGCTCAGCCTTGGCGGCGCCGTGGTCCCAGCCCTCATCATCACCGTCGGCTCGCTCGTCCTCCCCGACACCCCGAACTCGATGATCGAGCGTGGCCAGAACCATGAGGCCCGCGAGAAGCTCAGAAGAATCCGGGGCGTCGATGACGTCGACGAGGAGTTCAATGACCTCGTTGCCGCCAGCGAGGAGTCCCAGAAGGTCGAGAACCCGTGGAGGAACCTGCTGCAGCGCAAGTACCGCCCGCACCTGACCATGGCCATCATGATCCCCTTCTTCCAGCAGCTCACCGGCATCAACGTGATCATGTTCTACGCGCCCGTCCTGTTCGAGACGATCGGGTTCAAGAGCGACGCGTCTCTGATGTCCGCCGTGATCACCGGTTGCGTCAACGTTGGCGCCACGATGGTCTCGATATATGGCGTCGATAAGTGGGGAAGGAGGTTCCTCTTCCTTGAGGGAGGGACTCAAATGTTGATTTGCCAGGTAATGTAGCTGATCTACTGAAATTGTCTGATAGTTTTTTATCTGATGCATCATACATTACATTAATTATATACGAAAGCCTGAGTTTTGTTTCGAATGAATGCAGGCAGTCGTGACGGCAGCCATCGGAGCTAAATTCGGAGTGAACGGGATGCCGGGGGAATTGCCCAAGTGGTACGCGATTGTCGTCGTGCTCTTCATCTGCATCTACGTCGCCGGCTTCGCCTGGTCTTGGGGCCCGCTCGGCTGGCTCGTGCCTAGTGAGATCTTCCCGCTGGAGATCCGGTCGGCTGCCCAGAGTATCAATGTGTCGGTCAACATGATCTTCACGTTCCTGATAGCCCAAGTGTTCTTGACGATGCTCTGCCACCTGAAGTTCGGCCTGTTCCTCTTCTTCGCCTTCTTCGTGCTCGTGATGTCGGTGTTTGTGTATTTCTTCCTCCCCGAGACGAAGGGCATTCCCATCGAGGAGATGAGCCAGGTGTGGAAGTCGCACTGGTACTGGTCGAGGTACGTCGCGGACGAGGACTTCCCGTACCGGGGCGGTGTCGAGATGGGGAAGAATGGTCAGGCAGTGAAAGCAGTCTAAGCTGATTGTCGGAAATACTTGTTTAAGTCCCAACTATAACTGTTTTAGCTTCTTCTTTGTGATAGAAGTACATACTATTGTACCGACATTGGCTCAATTGATCATAGGGGGTTTCAAATGTGTTCGAGGTGTGTCTCTGTTGCCTCTTTATCGCTTCCACCGTTAAACGGTTCGGTATATCAAGTGAAACTAGTGAAATTTCAGTTAATGAATATGAGATTTGCCATTTTCCTTGATGGTTTTGTTGTTTGATTGATGTAGAAATAGCCATAGTAATCTCTCTGTTCCCTGTATTCAATAATGTAATTATTCAGAGCGTATGCTCGATGAATTCAAGCAGCGATGTGAGACTTTCGACCTTGGTTTCACCTGAAATCTTGAATCTAGGCCTGATGGTATTATAAAAAGACAATCATCCTGAGTCGGTTTTGGTCGCGATGCCTGTTTCTGCTCCAGCTTCCTGTGGTGTCGGTTCGTGAAAGTCACTTTGGACTCGGATGCTGTACTGTCTGAACCAGCACAGCAACTCAACATGTCTGGTTGTGATATCGGGTTGCTGTCATCCTCATTCAGCAGCGTGTTCCATCACTTCCTCTCGAATGGAAACGTCGTCGCGTAAACAGACTTGCAGAGAAGCAAATCGCCAGGTGCTTGAACTTTTCTTGCCAAGTTTGAGTCCATGAGTTCCTGAAGTTATGAAGAGTTTCAGTATTCCACCCCTGCAACTTTTGCCTCTGTTCTTGGCTTATCAAGGTTTTCATTCCGTTCATAATCAATGGACAAATCACTTTCCATGAGCAGTGCCCTGTACTACCTTGTTGCCATTTTTTTCGTTTCAAAGTGGCCAATTTGTTTAGCATTGGATCAACTCATTCAAATATGTGAGCAAACACGTTCTTAAAAAGAATGCGACGGGAGAAACGTGAACCTTGGTACAATTCCCAACCACGGAGGAGTAGTAATATCGACGAGAGCATGTGATTTCTTGGTCGACCAAAGCATTGCATGCTGTAATGCGAACGGCAGACCAGAAAAGGAGGCGAGATATGATGTGCTTATAATTAGGAAAAGTATAAAATAGTTTTAAACCTGTTGCAACTGAGGTAATTCAGCTTTACTTATTCAATTCTAAAAATTTAACCCTAAATTTTTTCACAATTTACCAATTAAGTAATTTCGGCTAATTTTGACAAGATTTACTAAAGTGAACTTTGACTATTTTTTGTGGCATTGTCAATGCTGATGTGAATAAAATTTTTTAACTTAAATTTATTCTTTTTATTTTCTTTCTTTCGACCTTCGTTGCTCGCTAGGCAATGGTCAGTAAGCCCTCATCAGCTATGAAGACCTCGCACAGGTTTGGAAGAGGGTCACATCAATTGTGGAATCACCGCCTCGCACAAGGCCATCATGGCCTGGTTGGCTGCAAACAAGGGCCATGACCCTTGCTAGTGGCTAATGAGGGTTTGTTGGCCTTGCCCAATGGGATGAAAGGAGAAAAAAAGAAAAAAATATAATTAAAAAGTAAAGAAAAAAATCATTAAAAATTCAAAAAATTATACCGTGTAAGATGCCGATATCCACATTAATAATTTTTGGTCAAATTTGATTAGAAGGATCAATTGACAAATCGTAAATATATTATAATTGAAAGAGTTATGATTGAATTAATACAATTGCAATAAATTTATAACTTTTTAAATAGTTTTCCGGAGTACAATCATGAGAATACCGCCAACCAAACTAAAAGCATAAACGCTATAAGCCAAATGCACCACTCACCCATTATCTAAACGCAACTCGCAATCATTTGGGCAATGAAAAATGCATGATTGTGGAAGCACCGAGAAGCTGCGGAAAAAAAGTAGATGATTGCGTATCGAGCTCGAGAGTGCTTTAGTTAGGACAAGTGGGGAATCGATTCACATGCTTTGGAGGGGGGGGGGGGGGGGGGGGATCTCTCCTCTCCTTTTCCTCGGTTGCAATGAATGACATTATAGGACTTTTCGGTGGGAGAGAACGTGAGAACCAATTCAAGCCTTCAATGCTTCCCCCCTTTCGAAATTGGAAAAGGGCGGTTCATGAATTAAGTCACATGACCCCCATTGAATTTGTGTGTAGAGAGAGCCTTTTTAGCATCCCTTCTTTACTTTGACAAGGTTCCTTGTGGATATGTTTGTGGATAGGATTCTAAATGGATAAAGCTTAGTTACATTCTACTTCTCAAATGGCTACTTGGTGTCATATCACGACACACACACACACACATATACGAACACTCACTTTTTGTGGTCACTTGAAAGTTTGAGATTATGATGGGAGAGAAGCGTGGGAATCATATGACGCTTTGTCTATATTTTCTGACACTTTTATGGTCCATGCCACACACTTGTTTGGCACCCTTACGGGGAAGCTTCTTTTTCAATTTTCTTCATATGATATAATGAGATTTGCGTGGTCCTGCATGCACAACATGTGTATACATTATTGTTAGATACGCTATCGATATGATTAAAAAAATAATATTTATTGTTGAATAAGTGACGTGTGTTTGGAGTTCGTTTTGTCACTGAATTCTTTTGCATGTCTATAATTTTCATAGGGAGTGCAACAGAAAAGGCTTGAGAAGGAAGTATTAAGAATAATAGATGTTACAAGTTATAAACCATCTAACTACGTTGGATACTTAGAAATCAATGAGTGTGCATCATTGGGGATAAATGTCAAGGTGATTTTTATATGAGAATATATATTCTTGGTTAATTCTCGATGATAATTAAAATTAGACAATTCTCAGGTATTTAGGATCGATGTGATCTTTCACTTAAAACAATTATGTTCTCACTTTAGATTCTGCTATGAAACATATATGGACTCATGTTTTTTATTTTTTTTTATGAAAGTTAATTAATTTGCTATTCTTAAATCAATGTTGTGCGAATTCATAATAAAATTATAGATCTTGCAAATTTGTGACGACACTTTGACAGATATTCCTGACCGTGAAATTTCACTTGCTTTGGACTTTGTACTAGGATGGGTTAGGACCTTTCCTTGCAAGAAGCCTACATTGTGTATGGGCTCACTACAGCTAATGGACCTGCACAGATTCATCAATGATTCAATGTGACCCATTTTGGCAATCGATCAGGACAACTCAATTGGAATGAGGATTTAGAGCCAGTTCACTAAGGACTTGTGAGGAAGTTGGTGGTCATTTCTAATGAATCTAAAATGATGTGATCTTTTGTTAAAGACATTTCATTGCCTTGGAAAATAAGGAATTTGAAGTCAATGATATGAACATAAGTTTAAGAAGCGGTATTCTTTCCAAGTAGGAGATTAACTGACATCTTAAATTCATCATAATCAAGATGATTTCACATCACCAATTTAACACCCACTCATATTTTTGAGAGAGAGAGAGAGAGAGAGAGAGAGAGAGAGAGAGAGAGAGAGAGAGAGAGAGAGAGAGAGAGAGAGAGTATATGTAAGAATTGGAGATAACAAATGAAAAACACTCCAAGTTATTATTTCTCTAACAAGGGACTGTGTAAGTTTTTCTTTCCACAAGAAGCTTATTATGAGACGTGTACGCTAGGTTATCACTTGATCTTGTCCATTAGTAAACTTCGATGAGCTGCATATCTTGTTCTCCTTTTGAAAAGCCAGAAACAGCTCAATATAAGGTCATGTTATTAATGCAAAGCCACTGGCCACTATAGAGATGACCGCAGTCGAGGTTGATGTTGAAAATGCGGGAGGTCGCGGAATTCAATTTGAACTTCAGCATCACGTCGTCGCACGATTCGTTGCCCTGCACTCCATACACCGAATGGCATTGTGCGCCCACGTTTGGTATCTCGTTGAAGACCATGCCTATGAAATGTTCATGCCCCAAAGGGCGAAAACTAAGTATGAGAAATTGAGTTATGAAAAACCATAATTACGTTGATTAATGAACCGTGGACTTTTCGTATATGTGTTACTATGATGCTCCACAGACTTTTCGTTGACAAAGAGTGGACGTTCTCCATGCGACTTAGTATAAAGCGAAAGATAATGATGAAGAGGGAATAAACATAGCAAAAAATGGTAGTCTTGGCATTGGATAGTGAAACCCAAGACTTACTGCTGCTTCTGAGCTCACGAGCTGTAGAAACGCTGAGCAAAGGAGAGAGCACCAAGAGGAGATTAAAGAGCATTGTCATCTTGTTGCCGAGTCTAGCCATGTCGAGAATGGTTAATTATCTGTATCGTTCTTCAACGGAATTCGAGAGTTCTAATGAAGTATAGCAGCTTTGTTTCCTCTCGATTTTAAGACCCCTTCGTTGTATAATAGAGACCGGGCCATGTTAATCGGACGTTGAATACGAGGAACAAGTACTTTATTCGTCCATGACGCTGGCGATTGTATTTCATTCATGTTTAGAATGCAGATAAGGTAGCAAGTTATTTTGCAAGAATAATGGTGATCGAGGCTCGAGAGGGTTGATTCCATGCGATATGATCAAGATTCGATACCAACGTCTTTGTCTCGTGAAGCACAATTTAGTCATGAACGATGTTGCATCGTTGTTTGCTGTAATAAGGACTGACTCTTCGAGGACAAATGGTGGTGATGTCTTCCATGGTTTCAACCTGGTTAAGATGGATTCTAGAGGAAGAAAGATGGAAAAATCTATTCGGGAGAAATAGATCGTGTTACATATGATATTATGTTCCGCAACTTCTTATAGAACTTAGTTCGATGCTTTCTCGTTGTCCCTTCATTTTGTAAGTTATGAAATGGTTCAACATATTATGATATTAAACTATGTTTGTTTCACGAAAAATAAATGATTTGGAAAATATTTTCTTATAAATATGAGGGACTTTTGCTCTAATTGAACGTTTTTTAATTTTGTTCAAAGTGTTCTTTCTGTCGCCTCCGTTAAACAATGGCTTTTGTTCTGGATAGATGTTTAAAAGTACATTCCTCAATGATGATCTTAATGAGAATGTATATGCCAAATCTCCTAAATATATCGCTAGTATGCTGGTGACCAAAATAGCTGTTATTGCTCGATGCAGCATAGAAGTAGAATATCATGCTCCTACTAATAATATCATAATTACTATGGTTGTGATGGTTATTAGAGGATATGGACATTCATCATAACAGTGGAATAGCCATTTATTGCAAAAATTTGAGTGCTATCCAAATAGCACATAATGATTGTTTTGCATGAGCAAAACTGGGCATGTTGAAATAAGTTGCGATTTCATAGACTATCATGTGATTCATGGCATTGTTCATTTTGTCTCAACTCCATCGGTCGATCAAATTGCAACTGTCTTCACCAAGGCACATCTATCCGAGCATTTGAAAGATATTTTCTCCAAACTCAATTGACTTATGGAGGATGTTAGAGCATATATACATATAAATAGATATAAAACTCGTTGTCAAGTATTATGAGGCAATTCAATAATGTAAAACCTATAGATAGTCTCATGTACTCTTCATTATTAGCACACATTTTTGCCTTTATGAAAAGCCAAAGGCAGCTTAATATAATGTCATATTATTAACGCAAAGCCACTGGTCACTATAGAGATGACGACAGTCGAGGTTGACGTTGAAAAAGTGGAAGACTGCGCTGCTTAGGTTGAACATGTGCATCACATCGTCGCACGATTCATGACCCTTCACTCCATACAGCGAGTAGCACTGTAAGCCCACTTTCGGTAGGTCGTCGAGGACCTCACCTATGATATGTTACATGCCCAAAACCAAACATATCATATTTAAGGTAAACAACCGATGACACTGTTCATGAAATCCCATTGCATAATCATTGTATTTATACCCCGGCCGGCCACCCGGGGAGGTTCCTCCCCGGCCTCCTTCATTTCCTGCGCTGCGCGCCTCTGTGTTTCAAGAGGGAAGCCCGCTTGGATCTGGGGTGCTGGCCGTACCCTTTCCTTGTTTCCAAGGTAGGGATTGTGGCCGGTCCGGCAGTGGGGAGGGCATATTTCTCCAGCCCCCTCCCTAGCTGTGCCCAGGAGCAGACGAGGGACTCCCACCCTTGGGAGGTTATCCCTCCGGTATCCTGGGACCTGTCTTTTCAGGCTGTCAAGGCCTTTTAAGGACCTGCCTAGGTCCAAAACTTAACCGCTCTAAGCTTTTGTATTAGAACAGATGTCGGGATGGTCTGAACTTGAAATGTCTAGAGAAAAACATACGTCTCAATCTAACTATTCTTAATATGAAAACTTAATATTAAGTATGAAAAAAAATAAAAATTCCATCTTTCCAGATTTTGATCGAAGCACATCAATCATAGCAGATACACGTGTCCTAAGAAAGTTGTTAAGGCAAAATAAGCTATCCCTTTATGAGCTATAATAAACCCTAGTTATAAGCACGATCTTGGTGTCGAGTGTAATTATGATGCTCCACAAGAAAGTGCTTTTTGAGAAAGAATTGACGCTTTTCAAGGCAACGTAGTATTTAGCTAAAAGATAATGATGAGCATAAGTCATCACAATTGATTAGCAAATTAAAAAGAGCTCAAGACTTACTGCTGCTTTTGAGCTCATGAGCCGTAGAAACAGAGCAAAAGAAAGAGCACCAAGAAGAGATTCAAGAGCATCGTCACCTTGTTGCTGAGCCCAGCCATGTGACTGAAATGCTAAATTATTCGTATCTTCCTTAAATTGAAGTCGATCGGAAGACCCCTTCATTATATAGGAGAGAACCAAGTCAATGCAAAACAATTTTACATAGGGAAGGAATTTAATCAAATATATTTCATGCTAGCTTTGCATTTTGATGAAGAGTACGAGGATGGAGTACTTTATGAATGGACGACATTGACATGTCCGTGTTGGAAGTTGAGTTATCAGCTAATTATATTGACCCTGTTTCGAATTCAAATGATAGGTGATTGGAACGTGAGAAGGTTGACTCTCTATAATATGATCAGAAAAATTATTTCGACACCAACGTCTCCTCTCTCATAAAACTCCATTTAGTCATGAACGATGTTGCATTATTGTTGGTGATAATGATGACTGACTATACGAGGACAAATGATGGCGATGTCTTCCTTGGTTACAACCTAGTTGAGATGGATTCGAAAGTAAGAAATATGAGAAATCCAGTCCAGAGGAATCGATTGAGTTACGGTTGGCATTACTTACTTTGTCCTGTAACTTCTTGGAGAACTCAGTTTGATGCTTTTTGTCGTCCCATGATTTTGTGAGTTACGAAACTGGTACAAAAATTACGACCTCGAAATACAAATGAAAATACACAGAAACAGGGGAAAGAAGTGTCAAGACGAACCGGGGAACAGTTTGGTAGTATATGAATATAATAACTTCGACAAATTTAAGCAATAGTTTTGGGATTGGAACGATTTGTGCTATGATACATAATAGATAAATCGATTACTCTAAAAGTTTAAACTATTAAAGAACAGACAAATAATATATATTTAAAAGATAATATATTACTTAATAGGAAAAAAATCATAAAAAATCCCACTTGCTTATATATAAATTGAATGTGTTGAAGTTACAAGTTTGAGTTCGGAAAATAGAAAAAAACTTTCTTAATTCAAGTAGAGAATACATTTCCCAATTGAATGGTTTTCTAATTTCTTTTTCCTATTTTGGATCCAATTCTTATCTATATATAAGAAGTGTGACTTCTTGTGAAGAGCATTCGAGAGGTGACTTCTTGTGAATTACACCCTGAAGCAATTCGAAAGTGTTGAAGTTACTAAATATTGTGGTAATAATTATATATTCCTTTGTGAGATTGAGAGATTAATTTGAGAGGAATTGCGTGCTTAGACACTTTATGTGTTACCGGGTGTAATTGGAGGCTGGAAAACTCATATAGTATTTGAGTGACTTGAGTATGTTTGTAATCTCCATTGTATTGTTTAATCTATAATGAAATTATTTATTGCTTTTCTCATGGACATATGTTTCTCCGACCAAACCATGTAAGTATGATGTTCGATCTATTTTATTGTTTTATGTATTTTACTATTTGATCGTTTGTTTCTGCAATGATATGGTCATGTTATTATGAAAATATTATTGTGAAATTTTGATGAAATTACGAACGTATATTAAAATTTTGGATCATGATTCTTATAAAAATGCATTTCGAGTTTGTGTGGGGAAAACCTGACTGGAAATACAAGTAAATTCGAGTGGACCCAGTTCTGAAAATCGCACGCAAAACATGATTGCCTTTTTAGCGTTGGAGTTGGCTCAGGATTGTTTTCCAAAGTTTAGTATAAATTCTCTTAATCCGTGGGTAATCTTCAAGCACCATTTTGATTAGCAGAGCGGTGGCCTAATCCAAAATTGGTGAAAAGCTCTCATGGAGAGTGGATTAGCATGTCGGGAAATCTTGCGACGATATTTGTGCTATTCCTTAGCAAGATCAAGAGATTATCTGCAAGACAGAAATGGGTAATGAGAACGTTGGATCGTGGAAGCATAAAGAACGTGGGGAACAATACACGATTGAGCATTGGACTTCGACTAGTTTAGAGAAAGGACGAGAGGGGAATCGATTCTCATGCTCAGAGGTGATCTCTCTTTCTTTTTCCTAGTTTGCCATGAATGACATTATGCGACCTATCTGCGAGAATTAATTCATCCCTTTAATTTTCCCCCATTTAATATTGGGAAGAGGCGGTTCGTCAATTGAATCCTGGTCCTTGTTTTAATAAGGAGGAGAATCGCATGACCCAATTTAATTTGTCTAGATAACTTTTAGCATCCATTCACTTTACAAAGTTCCTTGAGGATATGTTTGTTGCGGATAGGATTCTAATGGATAAGCTTAGCACATTGTACTTCTTCAATGGCTATTTGTCTCATATCACTCTCATACACGCACTTTTCTTCTTCTTCTTCTTCTTCTTTTTTTAATTACTCACTAATAGTTTATGATAAATTTTTTCCAAAGTAGCTTTGAAATTGAAAAAAGGGTAAGAACAGAAGGTACGGTAGTGGAGATATCGCATTGTGGAAGCAAACTTGGCTGAAGCAAATCTACCGCCAGCAAAGATTGAATTGTCAAAGAGGCTAGGCAAGGTGACCTCGAGGTTGCGCGTCCTCAGACAGCCTAGAGGAGGTAACGCGAAGGTCATATTACTTAACCCTTCATAGGAAAGGGAAAAAAAGAAATAGAAATCTGTAAGAAACTCAAGTAGAAGTGTGGGAATTGTATTTTCTTCATTGAATTGTACACTGTTACAGAGATGTATATATCATACAATAAGATTCAATAAAAAAGTAAAGAAAATATTCCCAAGAGGAAAATATTCCTAGTCCTAAAATAATTACAATCCCAATCAATTACAATCTTCAGCTTGATTTTATATCTTCAAAACATATCTTCTTTCAACACTCCCCCTCAAGCTGGTGGCTTGTATATATCCAAGATGCCAAGCTTGTTTAGAAGATATGTATGTTGTCTTTGGCGAGGTTTAGTAAATATATCTGCAGGTTGCTCCGTGGTTCTAATCCCTCTTGTTTCGATGATACTTTCTTTGATCTTCTCTCGTGTAAAATGCCAATCAACTTCAATATGTTTCGTCCTCTCATGTAATATGGGATTTGCTGCAAGTTTGATTGCTGAATCATTGTCACAAAAGAGTAGTGTCGGACCTCTAACTTGTATCCCAAGATCTTGAAGTAGACCTCGTAACCATACCACCTCACAGACAGTCTTTGCCATGGATCGATATTTAGCTTCTGCTGATGATAATGATACCGTGGATTGCTTCTTCGTCTTCCATGAAAGCAGTGACTCCCCAACCTTAATACAGAAACCAGTAATGGATCTCCTACTCATGGGACATGTAGCATAATCCGAATCACAATAGGTCGTCATCTCCATATTGCACTTTCGAGAAAGAAGTATCCCTAGCCTTGGACATTTCTTTAGATATTTTACTACCTTCAAGGCTGCATTCATGTGGGATTGCTTTGGACTGTGCATGAATTGACTAAGAGTCTGTACATTATAGCAAATATCTGGCCTAGTCATGGTGAGGTAGATAAGTTTTCCAACAAGTCTCTGATAGCTTGTCGGATCCTTCAGTAATGGATCGTTAGAGGAAGATATCCCAGCGTCATAATCAACACTGGTTAACTTTGCATTCTATTCAATGGGAATGACTGCCGGTTTGCACCACGATAATCCCGCTTCTGATATAATCTCCATCACAAATTTCCTTTGGCTAAGAGAAATCCCCTAATAAGAACGAGCTATCTCTATTCCAAGAAAGTATTTAGGTGGCCCTAAATCTTTGATATGAAAAGAGGAATGTAGATATTCCTTAAGCTTGCTCACAGCGGAATTATCATTTCCCATAATAAGTATGTCGTCAACATAAATCATCAAGTAGATAGACGATGTACCTTTTGTCCAAGTGAAGAGAGCATAATCATGCTTGGACTGCTTGTATCCGGCACCCATGAGTGCATTAGTAAACTTGGCATACCATTGCCGAGAGGCCTATTTTAAACCATAAAGAGATTTGCGGAGACGACATACCTTAGACTCCCCCTGTCTCCGTAATCCTTGTGGAAGATCCATATAAATCTCCTCTTCCAAATCACCATGAAGAAAGGCATTATGGACGTCCATCTGATGTAATGACCAGTTGCAAAAAGTAGCAACCGATAAGAAAGAGCGAACCGTGACATCCTTGGCTACTGGAGAAAAAGTCTCATGGTAGTCAAATCCTTCTCGCTGTGTAAACCCCTTGGCCACCAACCGGGCCTTGTACCTTTCCACAGAACCATCTGCTTTATATTTAATCTTATATATCCATTTACAGCCAATGGGCTTACGATGAGGAGGTAATGATACGATATCCCAGGTGTGATTGTCAATCAACGCCTTAAGTTATGCTTCCATGGCCTTTTGCCAGCGTGGGTCATGTACAGTCTCATGATAACTAGATGGTTCTTGTTCCTCAGAAATGCGACTAATGCAGCATAAATGTTCTGATGACAACTGATTAAAAGACACATAGGAGGATATAGGGTAACAAGTACCTAAGGATTTTGATGAAGAACAGACATAATCTTTTGTCCAAGCTGGTGGACGAGTGATTCGACCAGATCGTCGAGGTGGCTCATGCAACACGTCTGACGATGTTTCTTCAATATTTGTTGATTCGATGGGATTGATCACTTGAGGTTCATCTTCTATGAAATCCTCCTCAATTGAATCTCCAGTGGAGTGCTCATCAGGTGGTGAAGGTGATGCTGCATCTAATATCTGCTGTCTTGGAGGAGAAGTAATAACATAGGATCCTCCAGAAGAGAAATCTTCTTCTGACAGAAATTTATGATTAGTGTCTACATCATCTCTAGACGTGGAAGCGGAATCCCGGAAAGGGAAAGTATCTTCATGAAAGACCACATCTCTACTGATGAAGAAATCCCCAGTAGATTTGTCATAAACTCGATAACCCTTTTTGAGATTGGCATACCCCATGAATATGCACTGTTGAGCACGAGGGCTCATTTTATCTCGAGGCCCTACTGTAGTCACATAACAAAGACAACCAAACATGCGAAGATGACTCAAATATGGTTTCTTCCCATATAAAAGTTCAAATGGAGTTCTTCCCTTCAAAATTCTAGATGGCATACGATTTATTAGATACGCTGCAGTGACCACACAGTCTCCCCAGAAATTCTCTGGTATAGATGCCTGGAATTTAAGGGCCTGTGCCACTTCCAAAAGATGGCGGTGTTTTCTCTCAACGACTCCATTCTGCTGTGGTGTATAGGTGCAAGTAATTTCATGCAAAATCCCATTTGAGCTAAAGAACGAAGCACATTCACCACTGAAAAATTCCTTTCCATTATCAGTACGGATTCGACGAATTGACTTTCCAAACTGAGTTTTGGATAAAGAGATCAAAATTCTAAGGTGAGATAGAAATTGATTTTTGGATTGTATGAGAAAGACCCGGGTGGCACGTGAGAAATCATCCACAATTGTGAGAAAGAACCGTGAACCGTCATGATTTAAGGTATGATATGGTCCCCAGACATCAGCATGAATTAAAGAAAAAATGCTGTCAACGCGAGTATTGCTACTTTGAAAAGGGGAACGAGTTTGTTTCGCTCTGATACCATGTAAGAAACTCAAGTAGAAGTGTGGGAATTGTATTTTCTTCATTGAATTGTACACTGTTACAGAGATGTATATATCATACAATAAGATTCAATAAAAAAGTAAAGAAAATATTCCCAAGAGGAAAATATTCCTAGTCCTAAAATAATTACAATCCCAATCAATTACAATCTTCAGCTCGATTTTATATCTTCAAAACATATCTTCTTTCAACAAAATCCTAACCTAATTTACGTAAATTGGAGGAAAGGTCCCCCACACACACTACCCATCAATTTAATGAAAGGTCATGGACGATTTGCATGGAAACGGAAATTTCACCAAACAATGGATTGATCTTAGCTACACGGGCTGCGTAATAATGGAATTAACCTATTGTATACAATGTTGTCTACGAAGCAATGAAAGTTCAAAATATGAAGTAAGAGAAACACTAGTTATTTAGTTATGATATTAAGAAAAAAAATCATTGTTAAGTTTCGATGAAAGTACCAATGTACTTTAATAATTTGGATTATGGCTATTATTAAAGTATATTTTGAGTTTGAGTCAATGAAAAATCAGATCCAAAATACACAAAAAAATTGGCTTAATTGGTGTGACTGTGGCTGTGGCGCTCTTTCAGGAAAGTCCAGGACGTTGGACCAGGTTTTCGAAAATCGCATGCAAAACATGTTTGGTGAAGCTCTCGTGGACAATTTCACGATATCAAATAGTTTGTAATTCCTTTGTAAAATTGAGAGATTATTTTTTTAAGATTGAGAGATTAATATGGCTGAAAAATGGAGTGTGTTTAAGTAATGAGAGTGAAGTTGTAATCTTAGGAGTGATCAGGTCCAGGGTGGGTAGGGTTTAGACTTGGACCCTGTACTCAACCTTGTTATAACCGGTTCCCATTTTCTGGATTCTATATCCGACCCTATTTGTATTGGACTCTATACCCGACTCATCTTGTTTTTCCGATCCGGTTCCAAGGTCAACCCTGTTTCCACTGGAACCTGTTTTGCAATCTCCCAATATTCTATACGACTTCGAATTTTATATTAATACGCGAGAAAATAATGTAATCCTCTTAATTTGTATTGAAACATTAAGCACTTGTAATAAATAAATAATGAACTTTTTCACTAAACGAAAAATTAAAAATCCATAGGGCTAATTATAATAAATAAAATCATAAGGTAAAGAATTAGTAACAAACATGGGTCTAATATTAGTCTTATTCTCACAACTACTACATGAAGTTACTCATAAAGTTACTCATTTATACAAGTATAACTTCTCCTACAAAAGAGAAATTAGGTGAGCTAATCTATGTAATACACAAGAATTTGGCGGTGACGAACACCGTCCATCCATCAGACAGTGCGAGAGGGAGCCGGTGAGGGAGGGAAGCAAGCGAGGAAGAGGAACGACAAAGGAAGAGTGTTGTGTATGTTTGAGAGTCAAAAGGAAAAAGTCATGTGATTGCGGGAGTAAGAATATAAATCGGGGGGAAAAAAAGAGTTTTAGACCTCTAATTACAAAACTGGTCTGGGAATCAGTTTTTGGGTGGATAATCACTTGGAACCTGTTCTCGGACTGGTTTAAACTGGTTCCGAATTTTGGGAACCGATTCCTGGACCGGTTTTAACAGGAACCAATTTCCGACTCTATTTTCCGAGTGAGCCGATCTGGTTTCCGGGTATATCTAATCTTGTTGCACACCCCTAATCTATATGAGAGCGCTTAATTTGTAGTGGAATCCTACTCTTCCTATAAATATATGTCAAATGTACTGAGTCACATGAATCCGCGTTCAACTTATTATGGCTGTAATCTCTATGTTTATTATTGTGTTTGACCGCTTTGTTTTTGCAGCAGTTAACGGTCCGATCCTCTATACTGTTTTTCAATTAAGAGTTTAGTACTTGATTTGAGATGCAATTTTAACTAAGGCATTGCGGTTCCCGTGCTGTCTTTGGTTCTATGAATCTTTACTTGTCAATTAAAAAAAATTGTTGCAGAATAATACCAAAATTATAATTTGCAACGAGCCACATTTTTTTGTCTTATAACTTACAAGCGCCATAACATACGACCACTTCCACCCCATGAACCGATAAATCCAGACCTTTCGCTTATCAGGTTGTCCTGACCAGATTCAAATGGATGACCTTCAATTCTTAAGTTGGAAATTTTGTAATGCTTCAATCAACTGCGCCAATCCTATGGATTCATTTCTTTTCAATGTCATTGCCAAATTCAAACCCCATCGCAAATATGGGCAAAATGAAGTACTTTCCATAAAAACATGGACTGCGTAAACTCTTCTTCTTGTTCCCCCATAGAAATAGCTCAATAAATGGTCACATTGTTGAGGCAAATCCATTGTCCAATAAAGAGGTTATCGCAGTCGAGATTTTGATTGAAGAGGTTGAAGGCTGAGGTAGTCAAGTGGAACGTCTGCACCAGATCGTAGCAAGTGTCTCCATCTTGCACGCTATACAACGACCTGCATTGCATGCCAACTTGCGGAACCCCATCGTTCAAATCCACGTCTGAAATAGATAAAAGAGCATGTGAAAGTTAAAATACATTGATATCATGCCAATCGTCATTAGGATATTGTTAAAAAAGTATCCCTATGGCATTTGATAAGAAATATCGATCGTGCTTCGAAAGTAAGTAACTTTATCCCAGCTCTTCACTCCATACTCCATCGTGCATGTTGTTCCAGCGGGTATTATCCCGGCGTCGGCAGTGCACCGATAGCTAGTTCGAACCAAAAGCGAAATCAACATCTGAGGGTGCGAGAAAAATTGCACCGCAAATTGACCATGATACTGTACTAATCAAACTCAGTTTTTTTTTTTTTTAATAAATACAAAAGTTACCGTGTTTACACACAGCATTCAGTTTGTAAAAGCGAACACAAGCAAAACTTACTCATTAGTTTCCTTTCAGCTGTAGATACAATTAACACAAGAGAGAGCACCAAGAAAAGATTGAAGGTCAGGGTTGTCCTGCTGCCGACTATAGCCATGAGGGCTGAATGCTTTTTTTTTTTTTTTTTTTTTTTTTTTTTTTTTCTTTGAATCTCTATTTCAAAATGAAGGATTATGCGGAAGGCCACGTTTTTTCGCCATCACATTTGACCTCCCCTTATACAGTAAAAGAACTGCCCGAGTGGGAAAAAGTCAACTTCGTGAGCGACGTAAGTTTCATTGAAGATATCTCACGACAGCTTGCTGAAGCATTTGGACGTGGAAAACAGTGTTGTACACGCATAGCAACAGATACCCTTCTTCATTTACGATCCGTTGCCTTTGAACTTGCCTTGTTTTCGATTAGGAGGAGACAATCATGCTTGAGAGTACTAGAATAAGGGATATGACATAGTTCATTCCGTGCATTTCCGTTCTCTGTCCGTGTTGGTGAGCGTTTATAGGAGATGAAAGAGTGGTGATGGGGTTTGATTTGGGAGGGAAAGTGATTGTCGCGACCTAACCTCGGTGAACCACCTAGGGTTTGATTAATGGATTATTAAGCCTAAACTTAGCTCGAGTTCTCTCAAGCCCATACCAATTCGTGACTTAGGTTGAAGTTCTTAATATGCAATTGATTTTTAATTACGAGTTGCCACTAATCTATTTTTGGTGGGTCGATTAGAAATCAAGTAAAGTAACGGGAGATTTACCTTATTCCTACGAACTAGAAATTGTGAGTTCGGAGACTTGATTACGCTAGATTTCTCTAACGCCATTTCAGTACATTTCTCTTTTATTTCGAAAAACATGTTTTGTAGGTAGCTTGAAAGCTTGAATTGATTCTAATTTACCTTCCTAACATGTGAGGTTATCATGCAGATGTGCAAACAATTAATTTAACACTCAAAAAAACAGTGAATAAATTACATGAGGTCTTATCTCATGGTATCGAAAACATCTATAATGTTAGATCAGAATTTACATCGACAGTTTTAGATATAATTTCCGATTAACACACAATTACTTTTTTGCTGTTTTCACTTGTTTAATGAGAATCATGCTTTATGCAATGCATATTACTAATCTAACATGAAATGATATGACATGGTAATATGACATAAACTATATGACGTAAGTAAAATATTTTGTATTTACTTAATGAGCATGCAATCTATCATAAATAATGAAATTTATTTATTCTAAGACAATTTTTTGGTATATTCCATGAAATTCGAAATTAGAAAATCGTGAAAATTATCTATCTAGATTAAGATATCGTCCAACTCACAATAAGTATTAGGTTAGGCCAAACCCTAATTTAAACTTGAATGTTATCTTAACTTGTTAATCCCTAACCTAATATGCAATCTATCTATGAAAAATTATCTAAACTTATAAATATTATCTAGAACTAAATTACGTGCAAAAAGTGCCCTAGCTCTAGTTTTTTTTTTTTTATAAAATTCGAAATTAAAACTGTCAAATAATTAAATGTGCAACCTAAAAAAAATAGCATCCTAAGTTGATATTTTTTTTATTTTTTATTTTTCATTTTAAAATTAGAAATAAATTCCCTATCCAAAATAACTCTAAAACAAGAAATATTCTAAGATGAAGCTAATCCTAACTCAAATATTTTTTTGGATTTTTCTTTTTACGAAAACAAAATCGATTCAAACAATGACAACAAATCTAATAAGATAAGATTGATATCCATAAATTGACGAATTATATCCCGTGCGTGGGATCGATTAGCCAATTTTAAATAAAACCGTGAATTGAATGAGATTGGATTAGAGATTTTCCGTGCGATTGCAAGTCAGATTTTGGGCACAAAAATTGGACTGTCAATCCCTAATTTAAGAGGCTATTTCAGGTGGGGATTTCAATCTAACATCAAGGAATATTTCAAAATAAAATAAAATAAAATAAACTACCTAAGTTGAATTTTCTCCAAATCCGGGTTAATGAACGGGCGGCTTGTGGATCCTCAGCGTGACGGCGCTAGAGGAAGGGCGGCTGTGATGATGGGCAGCCGTGGGCGGAGGAGCGCGGTCGTCGGAGCTTCGGCGAGGTAACAGCAGGGCGGACCAGCAGCGGGCAGGGAAAACCGGAGTCGCAGGGGCTGCAGCGAGGCGTGGAAGAGCGGCAACCGGTGCGGCGAGGGGTGGGCTCGAGCTGCTGGCGGTTGCTGCGGCTGCGGACGCAGGGACGAGCGAGCAGAGCAGGAGCAGCAGCGGCGTCGCAGGGGATGAGCGGTGGCGGAGGTGCGCTGGGTCGCAGGCGGAAGACAGGTGACGCTCTAGTGCGGCAGCGAGCAGTGGCGTCGCGGGTTGCCGTAGGGGCACGGAGGCGGGAGGCGTGGCGGCCGCTCGGGATCTGCTGGCGTTGCGGGCTGCTCGCGGAGGTGCAGCAGCGAGGGGGACGGAGGCGCTGCAGAAGCGGTAGTGGACGCGGGGGGCGGCGCAGCGGCCGGCTCGGGCTGCTGGCGTCGCGGGCTGCTCGCGGAGGTGCAGCGGAGCAGACGCGGAGGCGCGGCAGCCGGCTCGTCCGGCTCGGGATCTGCTGGCGTCGCGGCTCGGTGGCTGCTGCAGGAGCGGTGGGCTTCGGCTATGGGGCTGACAGCTACTGGCGGCGGTGACGGGCAGATGATGAGAGATAGTTTAATTGAAATTTTATTATTTTTGTTTTTGGCTATAAACATCGTAGGACATGGTAGATAGTTTAATTGAACAAATGATGAGACTTCTTATTTTATCTTAATCGATCAAATCTTCTCTTCATGGTGATCAAAAACTGCTTAAGGTCCCTCTTCTTTGCTTAAAAGGCAACTCTAAAACTTAAAAAACAAAAACAAAAACAAAAAAGCAAAAACAAAAAAAGAGAGAATATGTCTTGCCGACACAAAGCTCAAACTTCAACGGCCATTCCAATGGACCCGCCCACCGTCCACGTTTATGTCTCCATGAAAGCAAAGGACCAGTCTTCGCCTTTCGCGTCTTGGGGAGGCTTTAACGTATCCAATGAATGCGAAAGTCTTGAAAACGAAATCCTCCCTGTCCAGTTGATATCTCACCCGATACCAGCTGCCCCGTTTAAAACCCGACTGCATTCCGTTCATATTTCTCGGATCTCAGATGTACCTTTCATCCTGTAATTCACGTCGGTCTACAAGAAAGTCGAGGTTTTTATATCCACTTATTTTTTGTGGTATTGAATAGTGAACACCATTTTTTCAGCTTTGATGGGTGGTAGAACTGACTGGTCATACATGCTATGGCGACGGATCCGAGGGGCAGTTTAGAACAACTTTACAAGACTTATCCCCCCACCGCCCAGTGTACTTTCTATTTACGTGACCTAGAAGATGCTTTTGACAACACCTTGGGAATAGATCTCGAACCAAAACTATATTTGAAATCATAAACTAACAGTATGTTCTTTATCTATTATTGTTATAGTGACATTGAAAGTCTGACAGAATTTGTTGAGTGAGGACTGACTAATAATTGTGATGCCTACCCACCCCACGGTGGATGAGATGATTCGCGCCTTACCCCTCAACCGGCAGGGAAGAGGTTCGAAATTTCTCGCCCCCATTGCGCTACTCACCTGCGGCCCATGGGAGGTGGGTCCCTACGGGTTGTACCGGGTTTACGTCGCCGGCTACCAATTATACGGCAATTCCCAAGTCACAAAATAATAATAATAATAATAATAATAATTGTGATGCCTATATTTGAAATGATAAAGGTGTTATTACAGGAGTTTTATCATGCCTGCGACAAAATATTCGGTTTAAGCCAAACTCCTGCTCATTTTAAGCAAACCTATCACCTCTGTCCCATTATGGTGTCGGTGAGATCTGAATAAGGATCATCCTATTTCATGGCCAATCCAATGCTACACAGGAACCGAGGTTGCCTGAGGTCAAGGAGAGACCGCGGGATTCGAACAAATGAACAGAGGATTTCAAACCTATTGACAGTAAGCCCTACTCCACTAGACCAACCACCACCATGCTAAATGAACCTTCATTTCACTATACAAGCTAGTCAATTAAAGTTAATCGCAAAAGATTTAAACGTCACAAAGATTTTTACATATAGGTACCATTTGTCGATGGCAAATCCTGAATCGAATATGTTCTTCACCAGATTTTGAATGAAAGTATGTTGGAATGACCTAAACTGTGGTTAGAGAATATCGTCAGAATTAGAATCCATAAAACAAAATAAAATAAAAGGGGCCCATCATGAAAACTCTTAAAGCGTGGGCATTTGAATTGTGATATCTTTACACTGTCTTCTTTTCTTCCACTTTGGCAATAAGTAGCAAATAATATAAGAAAACTACGTAGTTCCCCAATCACAAAATTAGTACATGCAAGCTAGGACCATTAAAAAGTTTTGCAAGGATAGCCACAAAAATTGAGATATTTGTCACATCGGCCTTTACCACCATGAGGCTCCCTAACTCCTTGTCTATCTCTATCTTCCCTATAGAGAGGAAATACAGGAGTAACATTGCGGGGTCTTCCATCCGAGGGTAGATCTCTCACCTAGTTCTTTCCCTTGAGCCTTTTAAGGACTTGCTTAGGTCCAAGCCATTGATCCTATCAAACCAAACACAAATCAGAAGGGGCCCTCTACTTTGGAAATAGATAAGGGGGACCCAATTATAATGGGATCTTGGCATATGGTAATCTATTTTTACATAATGTCTTCTTAATCACATGCCACGTTTTTCTTTTTCTTTTTTTTTGGGAAATGGTCCTAACATACATGAAGGAAAACCTATTTGTCTATTGAAGAAAACCCACCTTTTTTTCCAAGATTAGATAATCATCTATTATATATATTTATCAATTTATGTTTTATTAATGTCCACCTTCTGAGCACCATCAGAAAATTTCAACCCATTGATTTTCTATGCAAATAGGTGTTGCCACTTGCCAGATCTGAAATGAAGGGGTTTCAACCATATCAAATAAATAAATATAAAAATCGATGGGGTCGGCATCTGGCCAGAACAAAGGGCGTAAAACTGTTCACATGCGAGAGAGGTACTAACCGTCCCGAAGATTTTAATGGCAGACATATTTGAGCTGATTTAGATTTGTGCTAGACCAATATAAATTTTAAAAGCAAATAAATTGAGGGGCCGGTTGGCATAAAAGGAAAAAGAATCTATCAAGTAAAATGTGAACAAGACAGTTGATCGTGTGCTAAGAACATTTTCCTACTATTCCACCTGTTAGTATAAGTAGACAAGATGTTAACAAATGCATTGATGGAGTATACACGAACCAGCTGTGCTATCGAACTAAATTAGGGGTTTGCCCGAGAAATTGATATGGATATAAAGCCATGCACCTTATAAACAATCTAAGAGTATAGCAAGAAAAGAAAAATAAAAAAATGGAAGTGCAGTGATGGAAAATTTAACGTAATCTCCTATTTTTGAAGCATCTAAAATGAGAAAATCACTTTTGTGAAAATGAAAATTAAGTCGGTGTGAAATCATGGACGAAGCATAAAGTAAAGTACATTTTTTCTTGATTCAAACCCTATCATTAGATCTTCAATCAATGGTGTATGTAGAGAGCACATTCATGGGACTGGGTTCCTTAATCAATAAGCCAAAACCACCCACCTACACCATAATGAAGCCTCATCTTCAACTTTAGACTCCTACAGTTACATTATTAAGGTAAGGAATCTTTCATTTCAAGCTTAAGGTGGGAAAAAGAATTTATCAAAGAAATCGACGGGACAAGATAAAAATACCAGAGATAAACACGATTCTATCAAAGCATTGGTTGCTTTTAGACTCAAATTAGGAACTCAAAATTGAAAACCTATTTGGATTGTTTTCTTTATGAATTCAAATTCGAGAAATACTCTAACGCGTTACATTAAATGTTCACAAGATGACAATGTTCTCAAGATTTTCACCATTTCCCATATCATTGCATAAAAATTGTCTGCTAAATAATTTGTATTCAAAATAGGGAACAATTCTAACAAGTTACTCAAATTAAAAAACCTACTTAAACTAAGAAAACTACTTTAATCAAGACTTCTTTATAGGTTCAAACTCAAGACATATTTTTAATAAATTACATCAAATGTCCACAATATTAAAATTTATCTAGATTTTCATTTTTTCCTATTTCAACTTAGGAAAATTATCTACCAAATAATATCTCCAAGATAAGAAACCCCTTTTAGGAGAGCTATCCAAACTAGAAAATCAATCAAACTAGAACCACAAGATTGGAATGTTCTACTCATATTTCTTTATAGACTTAAACTCGAGACATATTCTCAACATATTCATCAAATATCTATAAGATTTACATATTCTCAAGATTTTTCATCGTTTCCCTTCTCTAACTCAAAAAGGAATTGTCAGCCAAATATTTTGTATCAAGAATAGGAAACTCCTTTTAAGAAAACTACTCAATCTAAAAAACCATTTGGACTTACGTGGATTGGGCCTGATCTCAAAACATATTCTCAACACATTACATTAAACATTCAACCAAATTGGAATGTCCTTAAGATTTTCACTTTTTCCGTTCCAACTCATAAAAATCATTTGCCGAATAAATACTCGTCCGCCCAAAATACCCCCCAACTCCAAAACACACACAAGCACACAGAGTTTAATCCCCCATTTCTTTTTTCTGGCTTGACATACGAACAACCGCTTTATCAAAAGAAGATAAAGATGCATCGAATTGAACCGCACCAACCTATCCTGACCGTCCATCACGCATTTGAGGCCTCCCACGTTGGCCCGATTGGATGTGAGGCTTTACATGTGCCAACTCTCCCTATAAATACGCCCCTCCCTCTCAAACAATCTCACAGCATTTGCCATACACTTCAGCTATCTAGAGTCCTTTCCCTGGTCCATCGTCAATCCTAGCATCCCACAAAAAACAACCACCAACCATGGCCGAAGGACACCGCCACCACCTCTTCCACCACAAGAAGGAGGATGAGCAACCCGTTGAGGCTGCCGTCTACTCCAAGACCGCCTACAGCAGTGAGACCACCTACGGCAGTGGCCCTGATAGCGCTTATGCTGAGACCACCGAAGTGACCACCGTCATGGAGCCTGAGGTCGATTACAAGAAGGAGGAGAAGCACCACAAGCACCTCGAAGAACTCGGCGGGCTCGGTGCAGCCGCTGCTGGCGCTTATGCTTTGGTAATGATGATCATCTTCTTCTCAATCCTTGCAATTATTTTCCATTTTTTATATAGATAAAATTCACATCTCCACTTTATTGACTTGAACCATCATGTTGATCACAAACATTGGATACCAAGGATCTCAATTATACTAAGATATTCCAATTGAACATCATGGCATGCCATGCAACGGATCATCCTTATAAATGAACAATAGTTTGAATTCATTCAATTTCCTTCACCAATCAACTATAGGAGTAAGATTTCCCCACGATTGGCTTAAAAAAAAAACATCGTTGTAATCCATAACAGTATTTATATGACCAAAAACTTCTGCTCAAAGTGAATAAATGAACCTTTTTTTTTGGGTTGAACTTATACCGTACTTAGAGCATATTTTTTAAAAATGTAAACGTGGTAGAGAGATCTCTTTTTCTTCTTTACCTTGACTCATTCCTAATTAATGATGCGCAACTTGCAGTATGAGAAGCATGAGGCCAAGAAGGACCCAGAGCACGCCCACAGGCACAAGATAGAGGAGGAAGTGGCCGCCGCTGCTGCTGTCGGGGCTGCCGGGTTCGCCTTCCATGAGCACCACGAGAAGAAGGAGACCAAGGAAGAAGATGAAGAGGCTCATGGCAAGAAGCACCGCCACCTCTTCTAAACCGCGGACGACCTCCGCCTCTCTCTCTCTCTCTCTCTCTCTCTCTTCTTGCTCTGTGTCTTGTTTACGTAATTTTTATTTCTCTAACCAAGTACGCTACGAGCAAAAGAGACCGCCCTCGATCGCCCCCGTACTTGGCGGAGAGGGCGGTTTCTGGGATGTTGGATCTGATGCTTGTTAATGCTTCCTGAGAGAGAGTGACTATCTGTGTTTGGGCTTTGTCTTGTACGGGTTGTATCTTGGGTGTCTTCTAATAAAGTTCCCTTCTCATGATCTGATATTCCTAATACTTTTCCCTTTCATTATTTAGACTATACTCAATTACAAGTGTTGCCCAACCCCTATGACACTCGACATCCTTCACAAGGATCAATCCAGAAAATCTCCCGCCGTAGGTTTCTCTTGATAGCTATGTAAAAGCTCTCTCCAACTTAGAATTGACGTAATGAGTAAAATAGTACAATCCTGTGTTATATTTTTGGTCGCACGCACGTTCGGAGGCCCGTCCATAGTGGCCTGAGCATCAAAAAACTTCTCAGCCAAAAACTGCTAAAGTCATTCGTGCGACTAAGGAAAGACCAGACGTCCGGAACGCCATAACTAGTTTTTACATCTTGTTCCGGCGTCCGTTCTTCTCGATTTGAACATGCAGTAGCCTCCAAACTTCGTGCATCCGGAGATATTTGTGCATTTTGAAAATGCATCTTTGTGCATTTCGAAAGATTTCATTCACTTCAGATGTCCTTGAATCAACCCAAGCCGGTACCAAATCAAATCGGGTCTAACTTCAAGTTATAATAGACGGTTTGGTCAGTATAAATTAATTATGATTAAAAGATGTCGATACCTTAATTTTAGAAATCCACTTAGCCATTCCATTGCATAGAAAAATCAGGGATCGACCTCGATCCCAATCCCGACCGCTGACTAAATATGTCATTAAATTGCATTTGCATATTAGGAGTATTATCATTAAGCCCACACAAACTACGTTATAGTTGGACTGGACCTAATGGACTGATCCCATAGGAACCTCTATTTCGAGTCATGCTCGTGTTAATCTTGTTGTCAAGGATATCTATTTTGAAATTTCCTGAAGTCTACACATCATTTGACAACTCTCTAATTTGTCATTTGATTGATCATAATCAACAGATACTTGTTATTTTTCAATGGGATTGACTGCGCTCGATTGAATGCCGATTCTTAGCCCCAATCACGTAGGGCGACTGGCCAGGCAGAGTCAGAAAGGCTTTGATGACCCTATGTTTTGCATAGTTAATATTTTCATTATCTCTATAACAGTCTAATGTATTTGCAAAGTACACTGGTATTTGAAGGCATGCACATTTATATAATATGGCTATTTATCTACCTTTTGTTGATCCAAGATCGTTATTATTTTTATTATTATATGGGCTCTTTGTGAAGTTCGATGGTTCGACCTCGATAAATCCGATCTATTGATCGGACGGCCTTATCGTCCCCAGTAGCACTTTTATACATCGTTGACATTGACACATCCGTCTTGATAGTTGACTTTTCACCTAATTATATTTGATCATGTTTTGAACTCAAATAAATGGTGACTGAGACTGGACAGTGTTGACTCAATGTAATATGGTTAGAAATGTGAACTCGACCCCAATGTTTTTTCTCGTAAAGCACAATTTCGTCATGAGCTACCGTTCGTTGTAATAGAAACTGACCATACGAGGACAAACAATAGGGATGTCTTCCATGGTTACAACCTAGTCAAGATGGACTCTAGAGTAGGGAAAAAAATGAAAAATCCAGTCGAGAGGAAGAGATGCTTAGTTTGATGCTTTTGCATTGTCCCATTATTTGTAAGTTATAAAAAGGTTTAAAATTTACGACAATAAATGACAGCATACCTTTCGAAATTCAATTAACATAAGCTGGCGAATAGTTAGACAGATTACCAAAAAACAAGAGAAATTAAAAGGGAGTATCGGAATTGGAACAATATGTGCTCTGATACTATGTTAGACGAATTGTTTCGTTTGAAAGTTTAAACTATTAGGAAACATACAAGCAATATATATACGTACATAAAAGGAAATGGAAAAAAAGAAAAAGAAAAAAGAAATAGAAATCCTAAACTAATTTACGCAAATTAGACTAAAGGTCCCCCTTGCCTATCAATTTAATGAAAGGCCATGAACGATTTGCATGGGAACGGAAGTTTCACAATGAATTAGGAATTTATTGTTGGATATCAAATTATGACCTAGTCCTCTACCTCCTATTTCAATTCATTGTGATAATCAGGTTACTTTGACAAGAGTTTATAATAGCACTTAAGATGGTAAGTCTAGACATATCGGTCTAAAACATGAGTACGTGAGATGATTGATTTAAGATAATACCATAATAATTGTTTATGTGAGGTCAAACAAGAATATAGCTAATCCCTTGACAAAAGCTTTACCAAGAGACATGATAAATATGACCTTATAAAAATGGGGTTGAAAATCTTTAGTTAAAATAACCAATAATGGTAATTCGACCATTTTCTAAAATATCACTAGTTATAAGATTTAAGGGAAATTCCAAAAAGGGACCCGAAGTACCCTATTTTTCTCAAATAAATGCCCGAAGTGAACCTTCTTTCAAATAAGGACCTGAAGTGTCTTCATTTTCTTAAATAAGGGTCTAAAGTGAATGTTATTTCAAATGAAGACCTAAAGTGGTTATGTTTATTTTAAATAAGAGCTTGAAGTGGTTATGTTCGTTTTAAATAAGGACCCGTCTTTCCAGTGATCAAGGGTATTTTTGTCATTTGTTATTTTTCCATTTTTTTCTTTATTTCTTTTTTTTTTTTCCATTTTTTTGGTTGGTTCTTCTTCCTCTTCGCCGATGGCCAACCGGCCATTGGCAATGCCCACAAAGGGCTAGGCGAGGGATGGCCTTACCTGGGTCCGGCAACCCTCGCCCAGGGGCCATCCGTGAGGTCGGCCCTCACTGGGACCAGCGAGGGCCGACCTCATGGATGGCCCCTAGGTGAGGGTCACCACGCTCAAGTGAGGCCATCCCTCACTTGTGGCTAGCGTGGGTGGCCCTCGCTGACGGGGGCGACCCTCGCTTAGCCCTCTATGGGCATCACTGGTGGTCGGTCAACCACTGGCGAATAGGAAGAAGAAGAACCAGGAAAAAAAAAAGGAAAAAAAAAGGTGAAATGCGAAATGACAAAAATATCCTTAACCGGTCGGAAAATTTAGCCAGTCGATGATCGATGAGGTCAGGCCTTATTTGAAACAACCAAAGCCACTTTAGGCCCTTATTTGAAACAAAGTCCACTTCGAGTCCTTTTTTGAAATTTTCCCAATATTTAATTAGTAAAAACAAGTTACTGAAAGTGATTGTTTGATACTAACATTAGCTCTGACATGAGAAGTCAGTATCGCCTATTACATTTTGTAGGTTAAATTAAATTCTTAATGAAGTATAGTACAAATTAGTAATGTGTTATTAGTAACAGAAACACACGGTAGATGCTTTACTTATGTGAGCATAGAAGTTGTGTTGTTTTTTATGAAAGTTAGAGTTGCTTTTTAGAGAGCTCACGAAACAAGTACAAATACAATGCCATAATAGTACTAAGTAAATTAGAACTTTAAGAGGTTAGTATATATGCAATATTGTCTAATTCTATTATTTAATATACAAGTTTAAAGCTAAGTTACTTGTCTCTTTTATAAAGTTTTGAGGTGCTTACACTAAATAAATTTTTAACTCGAAAAATACATTTATGTATGTATATTAATCTCATGATTAATTTGACTGTATATTTTTAACGTTTTCGGGTGAGGTTGTTTCACGGAAAACTCAATGATAAAGGAAAATGTTTTATGGGAAAACATTTTCCAAGAATACGGTTTGTTTTCCTTTATTTGGTGATGTATAAATGAAAATGTTTTCTGCCGTTTGGATCCCATTAAAAAATAATTTCACACTTCTGCCGTTTGAATTTTTTTTCCTGGCTAGCTTACAAGGGGTGAGCTCCAGCTGTCGCCAAAGGTGACGAGCTCGCTAGTTGGCCGCTAGAGGCTGCGACCTTGCCCAATCTAGCGAGGCTTGAGCCTCATCACTAGAGGCCACAAGCTCACTCAATTTAGCGAGGCTTGAGGCTCATCGACCTCGGGCAAGCTTAAGCCTTGTTGTCGAAGGCCATGAGATCGAGAGACCAGAGCTCACTGGCCGTCCTTGTGGCTGGTGACGGGTGAAGAAGAAGCAAAAAGAAAAAAGAAGAAAAGAAAAGAACAAAAAAGCAAATTCGAATTTTTTATTTTTAGTTATGGTTGGTTGAGTTTCGATGGAAGTACAAATATAATTCAATAATTTGGATGATGGTTATTATTAAAGCACATTTCGAGTTTCAGCCCGTGGAAAACCTGATTCCAAAATACAATTTCCTAGTCTATGTTGGAGTCAGCTCACGATTGTTTTCCGAAGTTCATCATGTATACTTTAACGGATAGTTGACGAGCTTGTCCTGATATCAATTTGGATAGTGAGTTCCCAGTGCAAAGTGGAATTATTCCATGAATTACAGCCGACAATTGGGAAAATTATCAAAAAAATATTAAACCCATTATGATTGTGCCACTTCAGTTCTAGACATTTTATATTTGTTCCCATTTAGTTTGTTCAAACAATTTTGGCTTGTTGATGTTGACGTAGACATGGGCCATCCTACACGGTACCATTGACGATGATATTGATAATTTTTAATAATATTTTAATATATATTATAGTTTCTTATATTGGTAATTTTTTCTTTTTCTTTCTATTTTTTTTCCTTTCTTCTTCCTCTAGTTGGTCACCTAGGGCTATTGAGTTGGAGGCAAGGTTGGCGAGGGACCTCATCAGCCTCAGGTAAGTCTTGCCATGGGGCTCTAAAAGGCCACCCGTTGGGTTGGCAAGGCTTAAGCCTTTCTGACCATAGGAGAGGCCTCACCTCACCAAATCTGACAAGGTCGTGCCTCACCCAGACACTAACAAGGCCTCAACCTGTGTGAGGTCGAAGGTCACTACCTCGTGGCCTTTGGTGAGATTGAGCCTTGCTTGTGGCCAGCAAGGCTTGACCCTTATCAGATCTAGTGAGGGCGAGCCTTAGTTGCTAAGCGAGTAGCCTCTAGCGAGGGCATGAGTCTTGCTAGGGGCTAGGTGAGGCTCGACCTTGCCAACTTGCCTTTGGCTGGTTGTTGAGTTGGCGATCGAGTGGAGGAAGAAGGAATGGAAGAAAAAAATATGAGAAAGAAATGAAAAAAAAAGGAAAAATAATAGAAAAATAAAAATTTGAAAAAATATGAAAGTACCAATGAAATTTGTCCACGTCAGCATTAATGGCGTCACATAGGACGGTTAACAATCGTGTTAGTGTTGGCCAACAAAAATTGACCAAATGGACTGAATTGACACATATGTCAAAGGTTTATGACTCATTTGGCAAAAAAGAGAGAGTTTATAACTAAATTAGTACAATTATAATAGGTTTATGACTTTTTAAATAATTTTTCCTTTGACAATTGTAGCCATGAAAAATTGTGTCAAATTTATGTAATTCTTTTGCAAGATTGAGAGATTGTCTCTCAAGAAATCAGGAGGATCAAATTCGGTGTGGGTTATCGGGTGTTATTAAGGACTGGATGAGAGTATTTGAGTAACTCGAGTGTAATTATAATATTTGTGGTATCACCTAATATATAGTGAAATGTCGCATTGCTCTTCATGTGGACACAGGTTACACCTACCATTTGTATCCGACTTATTTTCTTATTATGATTATTGTTGTGTGTTTTTTTTTTTGGTTGTGTTTGACCGCTTTGTTTTTGCAGCAGTTACGGTCCAATCCTCTTAACTGTTTTTCAATTAAGAGTTGAGCACTTGGTTTGAGATGCAATTTGTAACTACTCGGGACATTGTGGTTCCCCTGCTTTCTTTTGTTCACTGAATTCATTTACTTGTCCATTCAAAAAAATTGTCGCAGAATGAAACCAAAATTATAATACGCGAGGAGCGATGATTTCATTTTCTGGTAACTTACAAGTACCATAACATACATTCACTTTGGCCTCATGGACCGATTAAACTCCAGGATATTGACTCGTACATAACATTCAATAGATAACCTCCAGTTCTTCTGTTGGAAATCTTCTAATGCTTCAATTAACTGTGCCAACCTGCACAAAACATAGTACTTTTCACAGAAACATGGACTGTGGAAGCTCCCTTCCCCCCTGGTAGAAATAGCTCAATAAATGGTCACATTGTTGAGGCAAATCCATTGTCCAGTAAAGAGGTTATCGCAATCGAGATTTTGATTGAACAGTTCAAAGGTTGAGGTAGTCAAGTGGAACGTCTGCACCAGATCGTAGCATGTATCTCCATCTTGCACACCATATAACCACTTGCATTGCATGCCAACTTGTGGAACCCCATCATTCATATCCTCGTCTGTAATAGACAAAAGAGCATGGCGAAAGTCAAAATACGTCGATATCGTGCCAATCGTCATTAGGGCATTGTTAAAAAGTATCTCTATGGCACTTGATAAGAAGTATCGATTGTGCTTCGAAAGTTAGTAATTTTATCCCGGCTCTTCTTTCCATACCCCGTCATGCATGTCATTCGGGTCGGTATTGTTGCTCGTGTTGGCAGAGGACCGGTAGCTATTTCGAGTCAAAAGCAAAATCAACAGGTTAGGGTGCGAGGAAAACTACACTGCGAATTGACCATGACGGTATACTGATCAAACTGAGTTTATATTTACCCACACACACACACAAGGTACCGCATTTACATACCACATTTAGTTTGTAAAAGCGAACACAAAGCTTACTCATTAGTTTCCTTTGAGCTGTGGATACGGTGAAGACAAGAGAGAGCACCAAGAAGAGATTGAAGGCCATGGTTATCTTACTGCTGACTATAGCCATGAGGACTGAATGCTTTCTTCTTCTTTTCTATATTCTGTTTAATCCCTGTTTCGAAGTGAAGAATTATGCAGAGGACCACGTTTTCTCGCCATCACCAGTAACCTCCCCTTATATAGTACAAGAACTGCCCGAGTCGGAAAAGTCTAACTTCGGAAGCAACGAAGTTTCATTGAAGATATCTCACGCCAATTTGCAGCAGCATTTTGACGTAGAGAACAATGTTTTCGACGCTTAGCAGCGAACACCGATTTTTGATTACCATGCGTCGACTTCGAACTTGTCTTGTTTTCAATTAGGAGGAGACAATCATGTTTGAGAGTACTAGGATGAGGGACATAACGTAGTTCTTTCCGTGCATTTTCGTTCCGTCTGTGTTGGTGAGTGTTTCTCTGGATAGCTGTATAAAAGCTGTATCCTGCATCAATTGTAACTTATGAATTAATAGTATTGAGTGCTAAAATCGATATGATTAAGATAAACATCTAATATCATTTATTTATAAGCATGTTGTCATTAGTATGTGAATTGTGAAAATACATCAAATTTTATATGTAGCATATATAAATCGCCGGTTCCTATACACCAGGTGACTTCATGTGATTCTGTGAAATTAGGCTTTTTTCATTTGTTTTCTGAAAGTTACGCCTTATGGTAGGCCCGTTGCTTGTCCTGCACTTTTGGACGTTGCATTTTAGTATAATAAGCTTGGCAGTATCGTTTGTTTGTTCATAATTTTGTTGTCTTTAGTGAAATGTTCGAGGGGCGCTTCTAAAAATTCCCGAGGAACTGTTCCTTGGAGGGTAGGTTGCCATTGCACGTGTGACATCCCAAATTTTCACTTCTGTTTTCTATTGAATAAATTCGGCATTTTATCAACGTGCTTATAGGGCTATTCTCATAGTTGATCACTCTCAAGATAACTAGGCTGTCCATGGAAGCCATTAAGGAATTTTAATGCAATAGACTTAAGAATTCGACCAGGAATCAACTTCTCGACCGTGCTCATCTTTAGAGGCCATTACGGCACAGTATAAAATCAATTTAAGATCAAAGATAGGTTGATTCGATTGAAATGTGTGGCTAATCGTGGGTGACACCACTAAATTAGAAAATTCTTGTCGGCCTGCATTAGACTGATTTCTCTATCGTTTTGGTACCATGTGTCCGTATTTGAATTATCGAGACTTTCACGAAAATCGAGAGTCGTCAATGCTTTGAGTGGGTTCATTGTGGGTCGAATAAAATCGACCATAGGTCATTTGCACTAAAAATTTATGAACCTACCTGATAGCCTAAGTTACGCTAAAAACGTGCCTTAGTGAAATTAACCGCGAAATTGAGTCCGATTTTAGAAATTAAAGATTCTATCATGTTATAATAAATACTAAGAACATCAACTTAGTCTCGTAAGATTTTTCTAGAACCCGAGACTTTTTGAGAAAAAGTCGTCTTATGGCCGTTTTTGTTAAGAAAAAAGGCCAAGATCATTTTTAATCCCGCAATGGGAATGCAAGATGAATTAATTGGTGAGGAAAAATACTAATTTGAGTATTGACTCGATAATGGAATTTATTGAGACCAAATGAGATTGATTCAAACAAGAACAAGAGTCCAATTTAAGAAGAAACCTTGGAAATTCGTAGCTCCCCCATCCCCACCACTTATGGACCTCTTCAACCTTCTAGATGGATGCATGGTTGGCTGCTTTGTAGCCAAGGAGGTGTGTGTGGTGTAAGATAGTCAAGAGACAAGAGATTGGGAGAAAATGGCCTTGGTGGAGCCCTTGTCCCCCATCTCTCCCTCTCTCTCCCTCATCCACCATCTAAGCCCTCTTCCAAGCTGCTGTGTGAAGACCAGAGGTGCAGGAGAGAAGCCGGAGCAACCGCACCACCACCGGACAGCAAACCGCATGCTACCATCGCCGATTCCACCCCTGCCTGCATACTGCGCGCACCACTGCTCCCTCTCGCCCTCACTCGGTTTCAGCAGGCTGTCCTTGCATTCCAGCAGCCATCTCAGCCCATGCCGGAACCTTTTGGCCCGCCTTCGACCTCCATGAGTCCCCGACTAGGCTCGGTTTGGCCCTTTCCACCCTCCTCGGTCCTTTCTCGCCTAAACCGTGCTTGTTTCCATTTTGTTTCAGCAAGAATAGAACATAAGGTTAATGGGTTTCCAGCCACTCCCTAGGCCCATTTTGAGGTATTTCCAGACCTCGAAACCTAGGCCCGCTTTGGAGAAAGTCAGCCCCCGTCACGTTCTCGACGAATTGAATCGAGCGGTTCGATAAACAAGTGAGTTTAACTCACTAATCCTCGCTTAGTATGCTAATGATGCTTAGGGGTTGATTATATTTAATTAAGCATGATTAGGTGGATAGATTAGATTAGAGTAATTAAATTAGTGTCTTATCAATGCATGTTAGGCAAATGATTAGTGCTATTAGCTAGTGAATAGTCCATAATATTTATTGAATGAGTCTTGAGAATTTTCCGAGCTCGTCTCGGCTTCCAATTAGGCATTACGGGCCTAAATGAGATTTATTGTATTTATTTCATAATTTTTGTAATTATTTAATTATTTATTTATTTTTCGGAAATTAGGCTAGGATAGCCGACGACCGGAATTTTATGCTAGTTATTGTGGTGTAATCTGTTTATTTATTTGAACTCTAATTTGTGCTGAATTGATTTAATTGTGATTTTAGGATTTTATTCATAAATTAATTAATTTTGATAATTGATTGGAAAATAATCGAGTGTCGAGTTTACAATGCCAAAAATATTTTGGTGGATCATATAAAATGGTGGGATTTATGGAATGAAATTATAAATATTTTGGTTAAGGCTAACCATGTATCCACGCATGAGTATTTTTATCAGGAATGATAAAATGGTTAATTGATTACAATTATCAGCATACTATGAAAGTATGGCTGGTAGCTTTTGGCGAGCATATATACATTTATCAGCATACAATGAAAGTATGGTTGATAGCTTCTGGTGAGCATATATAGAATAGTGGATCAGTGAATTTGATAGTTTCTAGCGAGCATATATAATTTTTAGTATATTATGAAAGTATGTCTGGTAGCTTATAACGAGCATATATAATTCTCAGCATACTATGAAAGTATATATGGCAGTTTCTGGCAAGCATATATATAATACATTATCTTAGTATATGAGGCAGCTTCTGGTGAGCTATACTATCTATTGTTGGCTTAGAGTAAGCTGTTCGCAAAGTAGTCGGACTTTATAGATAGTATTGATTGAATTGACCAGAGAATGGTCTTGCTGACATGTGATCGACTGAGTCGATTTGATTGTTTGGAAGATGTGATTGTTAGTAGTTATGAATTGTATTGATTTGCAGGAGGGAACAGAGGCAAAGATAGGACCTCCAACTTGTGTTGTGCATAGGTAGCCCTTATGGCATATTGGCTTTCTAATCGGATCTTAATGGGCTAAAACTTGCTGAGACATTGTCTCACTAGTTATTGTATAACCATTTTCAGGTCCCTAACTGACAGTGGTGAAGGACCTAAGGCTTGAAGTTTAGAAGGTGAAGCCCGGGAATCGACAAGCATGTTCGACTAGTTAGTCCTAGGACATTTCTCTTTTGTTAAAATCTGATTCCTTTTTGTAGGCTTCTATGTATAAACCTGTGTGTTTATAAAAGGGTCTTTCGTGAAAAATTGGTCTGGCTTTCCTATTCCATTGTTTTATTTTTTGAGGATTTTATATGCTTCCGCATGCGTATTAAAATGAAAAGGTTAGCGATGTGTCTTGGGACGTCGCTATTAATCAACCCGGTGAGAGATGAGTGCGTGCCCAAGGATCAGGGTGTGACAACACGTGCATCCATCAACAAGATCTTGAATGTCTATTGAAGACATTTTAAATGCTCGTATGTAAAGAAACTTTGTGTTGGGATTAAAATACACAGTAGGGTCACTAGAAGTCACAACTCCTCTTCCTCTCTTCGTCTAATACCAGAAGAACAAGGACAGGCTAATCAGCTTCTTCAAGAAACGAAGCACACGGCTTCTAGCCCATCTCTCTCTCTCTCTCTCTCTTCTTCATTGTTTTCACTCCATACATGTCTAGAATATGGCATATTTGAATCCCTTATTTTTCTTCCAAAAAAAAGTCCCTCGTGTTCCTTCAATTATTAAAACATATTTCATGCCATCCTCATTTCTTGATTTCTCCGTTCACGTTCAAGTAATATTTATAAGTCCAAGTTAATTTTTCACATCTTCTATCATGTGATATTTTTTTAGTTAATAGAAATTAAATCTAGTGTGTTGGTGATATGTTGCTATATATGAATTTAGAGATGTTATTACAAGTTTTCAAGCAATTTGATGCATATATTAAACTGAATTTCATCTGTGAAATCTCATGAAATCTATGAGTTCCATCATCTTCAATTATCCAAATTTAGTTTAGTATACATACCACATTGAATTTAGCCCCATTGGCGATTTGTTTTTTAAGGTGGTCCTTTGGGACAATTGTTCCTTTTTTTTTTTGTGTGTGTGTCGGAAGCCCATCTATCTCTCCCAAGTTTTGTCAACATTTTTTTAATCGATCTTTGACGCCCTCTACCTTCCTCCTTAGGATTCACCCTTGGGTGTGAGCCAACCCCTTCAATCGCAAGCCTCGGATCTCGGGCTTGGCAACGCTAGGCTCGAGCCCTAGATGTCAAATCTAGGGTAGGCTCAAACTCATATATGAGATTTGAGGCTTGAGGCTCGAGCGCATTGGCCAAGCTTGGGATGAACGACAATGTGGACAAGTCGTGGCCATGCGAGTGGAAAACAGAGGCAAATGAGTCAGCCGAGATTAAAGGCTTTGGTGGTGAAAATCTGTGACAGGCGGCGGTGGAAAGCGAATGTCACGATTGTGGTCAAGGGCGGAGGCAACGATAGTCGGCTGTGGCGGCGGTGGCCCTCACGCCGAGGTAAGTGGGATAGCCAAGGTTCATGATCTCGTTTCTTCTCACGTGTTTGATCCCACAATTCTAGTTTCCACCGATTAATTGTGATCTCTTTCTCTCTCACACAAAATAATCTGCAATCTAAGTAATGCACTAAGCAGAAATTGAACAAGCAACACATGTGATGGAATCTCCTTGAGATTTATAGAGCCTATTTGTTAACGTTCTTGTTCTTTTGTTTTTCTACTCTTTTGTTTCCCATAACCAAAAAGGACCGTTTGATAATGTCAACTAATTTTTCTATTCCCTAGAATAGAAAAATGGTCAGGGAGTGGTCAGGGAATAGATCTTGAACAAAAATAAGACGTAAAAAAAATAGTTTCTTGTAATAATTTTTATAAATAAGTTATTTTTCTTTTCTTTTTTTTTTTTTCTTCTTCTTGCTCGCCTGTTGTTTGCCGCTTCCACCCTCTGCTATCTAGCCACCATCCGCCGCTGCCGCTGCCAGCCGACTGTCGACCACAACCAACTATCCACAACTGCCGACAAGGAAGAATAAGAAAAGAAAAAAAAAACTTAAGAAATTATTAAAAAAAATTAAAAGAATTTATATGTTACAAAAAAAAAAAAAAAAAAAAAAACAAATTGTGGATCGTGCCAAACACATTCACTTTCTTTTTTTTTTCATTTCAAGAATATAAATTTTACATAATTATTAAACACGTTCTTTTCCTAAGAAATTATTCCAAGGAATAAAAATACAAAAAGACTATTTTGAAAAGAAGTTGTTTATCAAAATAGAAACATTACCAAATGGATCCATATTGAACTCACTATTTTCAATGGTTCAAATTTAGTTTAGTGTGTAGATGACACTCATCGCAACTCAGTCTCCATCAAATATGATAACTAACCATTACTATCTTTACCAAAACTATTTTTACTGAATCTTCGATTAGAAGATCCCAAATTGTTCAAATTTTAACCAAATTAGAAGGTGGATTTGTAACGCTTTCCACATGGACAACAATGACACTGAAGCACAAAATATTATTGCATTGAAGTATGTGGATGAACTGTCCACTTCCGATTTACGCATCTTTATAAGCTACTTGGAGAGGGTACTCTGCCCTTACACACTTATTTCATTATTGATATGAACCAAAATAGCTTCAGGTGGGGGAACCTATGAGATTAATTCGTGACCATGGTACATGAAGATTTACTACTGCTATAACTAAGCGAAACATAACTTAAAATTAGATGACTTGTACATCTTCTCCCATCTATCCATTGGGCCAGTTCGGGAAGATATTCGATACCCAACAAAACTCTTCCTAGGAAAACGCTCGAGGCCGACTTGGCCATACAGGCTCTTGGTCACAGACTCCCGTGGCTTCGGTCCCAGTTGCTCTGGCAAAGGCCTCAAGGGCTTCAATTTGGGGACTCGCGGTGGGACTACAAGCGCTTTCTGGATGTCGTGGAGCATGCCCGTCTCTGAGTCATAGCGGTTAGAGGAGTTGAAGAACATGTGGAACACTTTCAAGCACCCGGGGTGGAGCCGCCTGCTCGGTTCAGGCAAGTTGCAGAGCTCCTCAAGGACGTGTTGGAGGAACTCTTTCTTCAGTTGTTCTAGCAGCAATTGCACGAAGTTGATGGAATCCTCAATGCTGGCCTCGGGGTTTTCCTTTAGGTAGAGCAGCACAAAGTTCAATTTCCCTTGCTTTTCTTCTTTCTGTAATGTGAGAAAACCGTAGAAACACGGAGACGAAATAAGAGAGTGAATGTAGGTCCACAATAAGAGCAGCAATGAACAAGCGCCACTCAGGGAGCAGCGGCCAGACTTAGCTCTATCATATTGAACGGTTCAAATAGCCTCAACTGATGCTATCCAACATTAAGAACTTTGCCTCGTAGCTTTGGATGTCATTCAACAACCGAGTGATGACCATGAGCAATTTGGTGATGGGCTGGTAAGCGCTGGGCCACAGCTGATGCAACGGGATTGTGGGGCTCGCGAGGAACGAAGAGGGAAGGACTAAGGTGTGTGCTGCGATTGATGTCATGCCCACATCGAGGTACTCTTGCGTTGGAGGCGCACCCCCGCTTTTGCTCCACTTCGCTTCCATGAGCCATGAATGAAATGTCTCACCCCACTTTCCAACCAAACACATGGCATTTCAGCCCATTCCAGCAGAAGATATTGCTCGATGTAGCAAATTAAAGAAAGAGAAGTATAACGTGGGAACACGAGACTTACTATTTCTTGAAGGTTTTTCTCGATGTCCTTCCCTGATTGTTTGAAGCATTTCATTCTAAAGTCAGTGACGAGATCGTCGAGGGCATCGAATATGGTCTTGGCGTGCGCAGTTAATCCTTCCCCATCCCACCTAATATAATGTTTGTCACCGATAAAAGAGGGGGTGATCAGAAGGATAAATAATTGAATGGAATTATCAGTTTAACGTACACACATTAATTTTGTATGTAGGCATCCCCTCGCGCATATAGTCCAGTCAATGCAAACTCTAGAGATAAATTATTGAAATGCTAAGTTGGAGTTAAACAAATACTAATGGTGATAAGCATACCTTTGAACTGCATTAGTAAGCTTTTCCAGATCCTCTAATGAACCTTCCATGTCGAAAAAGTCATCGGCAACGGTTATGATGATTGCGCTCTTGGCGACCAGTACTCTAACATCGGAGTTGCAAGGTAGAGAAATGGAAGCGGCAACAGCAAAATAAGAGTACAATGTCTTCTCTCGACCAAACCCCATCTTTCTAAGTCCGGTTGTCTCGGACCACCTGAACTCATCCATTACATAACAGTCATTAGGAATAAGTACTTGCTAATGAACACTACGTTATTATACAGTTTGCATATATACCTCTTTACTACATCAAGCTCCATCCTGTAAACAGATTGTCGCAATACATAGTTCTGCAGAGCAAGTTGCACTATATCTTGATTATGAACAAATGATGGCCTAATGAAACCAAAGAAAAGCAAAAGGTTACTTGCATGTTATGGCATGGTAATACGACAAGATAAGACTGTTCCTTTTAAGACATAAATACCTATTGTATGGAAATTTTCCCTTCCATAGTAGACAAGCATCTTTTTCCTCCATCCACGTCCTATGTTCCAGGTGGTCTAGTCGAGCCATCCACGGAAGACCCAATTCGTGCTCAATCTATACGGAAATATCAAGCATCAACCGATATTGTAATGATTATAGTCTAGGGAACGAAAAGAAGTATTGAATATTCCCGCTAACCGTTCTGCAGTGACTCGACGAGATGATGCTTGAATCTCTTGTTTCTCTAGACGCAATTTTCTCAAGAAATTTCTTCGAGAAAATTCTCGCTTTCTCGAGTTCGAGTTCGTCTGGAAGCATAAGATTGCTGGCTCTATAAATGTAAAGGAGCACGCTCGAGAAGTATTCATAATGTTTTTTAATGTGATCTCGAACTTCTTCATGATCTAGAAACCAACAAAAGCTAGCTGCAAAATGTATAATTTAATTGAAATTAATTGAACCACTTAAAAAAATCATCAGTGAATGACCCGAAAGAAAAGGAAACAATTGAGGAACTTATAAAGCTCGCAGCTCATACATGGTGATACCCTCTAACCATGCATGCGCAGAAGCCATAATTCCAAACAATCTTTGTATAGCTCCGCAGCAATCGAATGAATTGATTTTGTGATATGTTTTTCATGCTTGTAGTTCCTGAAAAAAGATATGTTGATATGCTTGAATTAGTTAAAGATGTCATGGAGAATTTCAATGACCTCAAAAGCGATTGCTACTAAAACATAGAAAATAGTGTACACTTTTATAGGGGAAATTACCAAAAAAATCCTATACCTATTGCACTAATGCCAAATTAATCTTAAATATTTCAATTGTGCCAATTTAATTCTAAATATTTTGATGATTTGTCAATTTAGTCATAAGTCTTTTGACGATTTACTAAATTAGTCAATTTGCCCAATTTTAGTTGGAAATTATTGGCACGATAGTCTAGTAAAGGCTGAACGTTTGATGTGGTATGATCGGTTCTAACGTGGGCAATTTAAAAATTGTTTTTAAATTTTTGAAAATTTTTGAAAATTTTCTTTTCTTTCTTATTTTCTTTATTCTCTCCTCTCGTTTTTTTTTTTCCTAATTCTAGCTTGGCAATCCTCGCATGGTTTGGCCAAGGGTGTCATGGCCCTCACCTAGTCTGGATGTGGGCCTCCATGCCCTCACTGGCCATAGGTGAGGGTTTCAAACCCCTGCCTAGATCCAATTGAAGACTGCAAACCCTCTCTAGTCTAAGCAAGGGCCACAAACCTCGCTCATAGCTTGGCTAGGGCTTTGCAGCACTCACTTGGATCTACGAGAAGGCCAACACCCTCCCCTATGGCCGCTGAGGGCACAAAAACTCTCACCTATACCAATCGAGGGTTGCCAGCCCTTGTCGGTTTTCGCTGGGAAAAAAAAGAAAAAAAAAAAGAATTACTAATAAATTCATAAAAAAAATTTAAAAATTGTCCATAAGAGGAATTTCCGATCAAAATTAAATATGATGACTAAATTGATAAATCATGAAAATATTTAAGACTAAATTAACAAATTGTCAAAATATTTAGGACTGAATTATCACAAATACAATAGGTTTATGATTTTTTTGTTAATTTTCCTAGCTTTGTAGGGATGGGCCTTGGAGCTTTTCGGGACAGTGTTGCCCGCCCCCGATTCCCCCATTTTTAGTAGTGGATATTCTATTAAAATAAATTGTAACAGAGAGACTAGGAAATTTTTACTAACCGATAGATTTGTGCTAAAATTTCATCGTTCTTCCTGTCGAAATACTCAGTCAACCCTAATCTTACCAGTTGATGAACCATGGAAAGTTTTGTAAGATCTTCATCCACGGGATAGAGAGATGGAACTGCTTCCATCATCAAGAAAAGCCAAAAGATATTGGAGGGTCTTGATTGGTAAAAAACACAAATATATGCATTCGATAAACCAATTTCCAAATTAATAATGGATAAATTAGTTTGTATCAAATCTTCTGCGTATCCTATGATTACCCTACTTTCATAAAATCAGCTTTCATTTGTTTAGCTTTCAGTCGCTCTTACGGGGACTACAGAATTGACCCGCTGAATTATCAAAGTCTTCGGTTTTGTTCCTGTGCGCGGATGGCTTCCTGTTTGAGGCCGTCACAAAAGTCAAGCTAAAAGAGCCAAAAAAGATCGCAATGAAGTTGATGCATCCTTTGTCATACCTTCTATAGAGCGAGATATTACGACATCTCCATCAACTCAATTTAACCCCAACCGGTCAATGACTACAATTGTCTTATTCTCTTTTCCGAAAGTGATCAAAATTTATTTTATCCTAGAGAAAAATCATGTTTGCAATGGCGATAGTTAGTGTTAATAAAGAAAAATCATGTTTGATTGGAAGTGAAGCATGCAGTACCTTTCTCTATCAAAGGTGAACCGGCATGTCACTTTTTGAGCACGGTCATGCAAACAAGGGTTGAAGCAAGACACTCCACTCCATCGGGCATTTCATGTGTATCGTAATCATGATATCTCCAAAAGCCTTCTTCATTCTAATTGTGAAGCACCCAATTAAGACACCCCTCGAACATGGGATGATCATGTCGGCGAGGATCGGGAATCATTGCTAGCCATGCGGTGTCATATGGTGAAGGGGAGAGGAGTGAGTGTGAGCTCATGACAGAAAGTATATTTCTTTTGATCATATTGACGAGATATTGAATTGATGATTTTTGGGACTCCATGCAGATTTTGTTGAGAAGAATTTGGCTTGCTTCTTTGAATGGGAGATTGCACGAACCTATGAGGTTTATTTATTCATGGCTTTGAGCCGATTCATTTTGGAAGATGTCATGTCAAAATGTGAATCATGACCATAGACATGGCTTTTCCTTAGTGATACTAACGGCTTTTTGTTTTTTTCTTTTCTTTTTTCTTGTAGACTTTCGTAAGCTAAAAAAATGAGAGAAAATTACCCAAAAAAAATCCTAAATTTGTTACAGTTGTGCCAGTCAATTCCAAATCCTATTTTTTACCAATTAAATCCTAAACTTTTTATATCTATGCCAATTAAATTAATCCAGCCAATTTTTATAGGAAATTGTTGACATAAATGCAAGTCATCCTACATGGTGCAATCGATTCTGACATAGACATTTTTTTGATAAATTGTCAATATCTATTGATTTATTCTTTTCCTTTTCTTTCTTTTTTTCTTTCCCCTTTCTTTTTTCCTCTAGCTAGTCGCTAGACCTCAACAACCAGTCAGAGGTGAGGCTCCGAAAGGTGGACCTTGCCTAGCTACTAGCAAGGCCGACCTCACTTAGCAATGGTAAGGTCAAGCCTTGGTAGGGGCAGTGGTCCAGGAAGTTGATCTGCCGGTCCTCGCCTCTGGTCGGTAGATGGCTAGAGAAAAAAAAGGGGAAAAAGGAAAGAGAAAGAGAAGAAAATAAATAATATTAAAATATTTATTAAGAATTATCCATATTAGGACGGCTACGCCATTTCAGATGGCTAGTGTTCATGTCAACAATTTCAAGCCAAAATTGATCGAATTGACTAAATTAGCACACATGCAAAAAGTTTAGGATTCTGTTGGCAATAAAAATGATTTAGGACTAAACTGACATAATTATAATAAGTTCAAGACTTTTTGGGTAACTTTACCAATAGGACCAAGTAAGAGAATTGGTGGTTGAGGAACTGTCACGCCCCGATCCTCGGGCACGCACACATCCTTCTCACTTGGTCGATTTTATAATGCGATATCCCAGGACTATGTATCGCCGACCCTTTCATTTATGAAGCACATGCGGAAGCAGTTAAAATCCCCAGACAATAAAACGATGGGATAGAAAGGCAGGGCCATATTTTTCATATTGAAATTTATAACCAAACTTTTATACAAAACACAAACCACTTCATAACTATTCACTTCAAAATGGAATTCTCAAAAGAAGATAGACTCTGAGTCCATCCAGGCTGTACTCAAGACCCCTCTCGGGATTATCTTCTTCTTCAAAAATCCTTCTCCTCAGGTTTTACCTTTGAGTTCTCCTTCCCAGACTTCTCCTCCTCAGCTTCTCATTGGGATCCTGAAATGTTTTCCCCAAACTGGGATGAGACTACGTCTCAGCGAGTTCCGACAACCGGGGTCGAGACGGCTAAAAAACGGGCCACAGGGTCTTCAAACCCTTGCTGGAAACTGAAGAAATAGACTACTGAAATGGGTTGCCTTCTTCCACTCAAACGGACATCATAGAATTGAATCGGTGTAGATGTGGGTTGGGCCGAGCTACTGAAAACAGAAAGGCCGAAGTTGCTGCCGAAGGGGCCACGACTTCCGTGTTGGAGATGAGTCCCACACGCTGGAGGGCTGACTGCCAAAGTGGGGGCCTCCGTGACTTTTGTGGAGGGGCAGACTAAGCACGAAAAAGGGACAAACAACCGCACAATCGAAGGAAGCAGCGTCGTCGATTCTGGTGGACCACGCTTCGACTGATTAAGGAAGAAGACAGCACGTGAAGATGGGAGAAGTCATGCGAGGAAGTGGACAGCAACCGCACCAAAGGAGAGAAGACTCCTTCGGTCTTGATGAGGGAGACGGCGAACAGTGCAGAAACCGAATGGGACGTTTGTCCACGTCGCCAAGAGAAAGAGAGATAGAGAGAGAGATATTTATTTATGGGCTAAGCAAAGACTCGGTCAAATAGGGAAATTGAATTCTGCAGGGAGAGACAGTCAGTGGGGCATGAACCGAGAGGGAGAGGATGTGCGGATGGTATTCACGCGCAAGGAAAAGTAAAAAGCAACATGCGTGGAAGGGGGGAAGGAGAGAGAGAATAAGTGTGCGGGCGAGACGGGGGCAACGTCGGCCAGAGGGGCACACGCCAAAAGAAAAAAGAAATAGGGAGATGAGAAAGAATTAAATATTCTTGCTTGAGCTTCGGATGATCAGGAAGCATGCACGATGGAGAAGAGGTATACATGGCCGAGAGTGTCCAAGGGAAAAGGAACCAAAATTCTGAATAAAACACTTTATACTCACCCTCAATTAACATTATTGATTGGTCATCCTAGGCCAAATTCTTCATCAATTGTACATTTGAAATCTAATTGAAGGCGGTCCTTTAATCCCACGAATTTTCTTCAAATCTGACTTTTACCTCGCTTTTCTTGGCATTCGATATTCTGAACAAACAAATCCGTTTGAGGTCCAATTCGAATCTGGAAAAAGCCCGAACAAATTTCATTTACCAATTCGCCTACACCAGATGCCAAATATCTCTTCGAATTGGCCAATCCATATTTCCGTTTATTTTCCGAATCGTCCATCTTGATTTCCCGAAAAAGATCCCGATTCTTCAGAATTTCCTCAAAAGGTGAGTCGTCGCTCTTAGAATGACCCATGACACAACAAGACTTCCAATTTCTGAAATCGAATTCAATCGCGGTTATTTTCAATCGAACGTGCTTTTAGTGTGACCTTACCTACCGGGTAGCTTTTAGGAATTTTCTTGTGCAATTGACCCGTGGTTGATTTTCATCAAACCATAATGAACCCATCCGACACATTGGTGACTCTCGATGTTCGTGAAAATCTCAAGGTTTCAAATACGGGCACAGGGTACCCAAAACGATAGAAAATTGGTTTAGTGCCGACCGATGAGAATTTTGCAATCAGGTGGCATCACCCACACTTGATCACACATCTCAGTCGAATCGACCTATCTCCGATCTCTGATCGATTTTGACAATGCCGTAATGACCCTTGCAGACTAGCACAGTCGAGCAGTCGATTCCTGGTCGAATTCTCAAGTCAATTGCGTTTAAAATCCCTGAATGGATTCACGGAATAGGCCAGTTATCTCATGAGTGGCCAACTCAGAGAAAAAAACTATAGTAACGTTGACGAAAGGCCCATCTTATCCAATCGAAATCAGAACATGAAATTCAAGATGTCACAACTCTTTCCCTCTTATAAAAATTCCGTCCTCGAAATTTAAACCTTTACCAATCCTTAAACAAAAGGTGGGGGTGTTGTCGTCTCATCGCGTCTCACTTTTCCACACTATTTCTTTGATCTCGTGGTATTGTCAGACCACTTTGACAAAGGAGATTCTTGGTACACATAATCTGCTCTTTTTGAACCAACAACTGAACCGGCTTCCCACGTACAACACTCTGTCATACACGCCTGATTCTTAATGTATCAGCACGTGCATTGGGTCAGGCTCACATGTCCTCGACCTTGACACGTGAAAGGTGCCATGCACTTACACCTACTTTGGCGACAATGCAAGGCGATACGTTAGGATCCTATTTCTTTCTCTAGAATCCCTAAGGAACCTACGTACCTCGGTCTCAGCCTTCCCTCCTTGCTGAAGTGCAAGATATTCCTCATTGATGACAGCTTCAAAAAGATGCAATCATCAATTCGGAATTCTAAGGGCCTTCATTGCTCACGATTTCAACTTTTCTGACAGCTCCGTGCGGTCTTTACTCTGACATTGATCTCGGCGACTGCAATCCTTGACTACTGTACTGACCTTGGCCTGTGATCTTTCTTTCCCTGACTTCATCTCGGCAATTGAAGTTCTGCATTCTCTGCTATGCACTGCTTAAGAGAGAACCATATGAAAACTCTACCAACTTGGAACATTTGATCTAGATTTGAAATATAATTCCTCCCCGGCACTCCATGCCGATGAATTATATGCTATACACACACTTCGATATATCCATTCCAATCGAGATCTTTTCGTGCTACACTAAGGTGAGTTGACTCCGTTCATTCGTCGACAACAACCCCATAAGGGATCAGTACTCTTTTCAGCTCCTTGATAAGCCTGTTTTAACATTCCATCATGCTATACTTCCAGTCCCACTTGGGACTTTCGAGCGACTATAAAAGTCCTACCGGTTTGCATCACTGAGTCTCCGCTTACTAACATATTTGATACTTGCAATCTGTCTGGTGATGATTATCTTCAAAGCGATCTACTAATTGAACTTATGCTGATTTAGACCTATTTTAAATTGTCTAGTCGAATACTGCAACTACTATAGTGAATTTCTGGCAATGTCTTCTCCTCAAGTTCCGTACTGCCTGACACCTATCATTACCCACGATATCTCATCATTCTATCTCGAAATCTGAAAGTCAACCCTTCTCTTACTGCTATCCTCTGTAGTACCCTGTCCAATCCACACGGCTCCTAATCTCTGACATTGTTGCTGATCCAAGTCCTCTAACAACTCATTCGATCTTGGCTAGGTCCATGAAGATTCCTTCTCCTGGAATCACATGACCATTCTTAGGTGACTCTCATGATTCTCATCACTTAATGAATACACTAGAATGTCGTCATACCACACAATCACCATTGATTTAGTTATTCTTTGAACACTCGATTTGTCAATTTATGGCAGCAACTAGAGTGTTCACCAGGCCAAACGATCTTACAATACTCTCGTAAAGACCATATCAAGTACGAACAACTGTCTTTCATACAACCTCCTTCCTAGTTCGTAACTGACGACTTCATAATCTCAAGTCGACCTTTAAAACATCAATACTCTTTATAACTAGTCACACCATTCATTGATCTTTGGCAAAGAACACTTGTCCTTGATCTTCACCTAATTGAGTTGACGATGGTCGATGCACACTCGCAACAAACCATCTTTCTTCTTCTCACAAACAAAATTGATGTTTCCCCAAAGTGATGCACTGATATGCATGAATTCCTCATTCATCAATCTTCACATTTGCATCTTCAATTCTACCAATTAATACAATAACAGTCGGTAAGAAGCCTTCGAGAGTGGCTCTATCCTGGTGCTAGCTCGACCGCACTTTCTATCTCTTTCTCTGACGACGGTCTGGCAGTTCTTGCGACAACACATCTAGAAATTCTTAGACCACTGAGATGTCCTCCATCTCTAGTTCTCCAATCCGTCCTACCCAAGACAATCGCCAAGCAACCTTGGCAGTCTCCGTCTAACAAACAAGTTGCCTCCAACCGACGAGATTAAAGAAATCGAAGATTCTTTTTTACTCCCAACAACCTTGACACTTTCACATTTTAATAGACTAAACTGGATTACTCCATGACCATGATTCATTATCACAAGATGCTTCATAAGCCCACACTATTCATGTGGCATCAAATTCACACCTCAGCAACTAATCAAGCACAACTATTGCTAGTGATTCCCCTCTCATTCACTTTTACTTCAACAATTTAAGTTCTACCAACTCAGCACAAAACTCTGCTGCGCTGCTCTGATAAAATCACCTTTAACGCATTCTTTCTCCAATCAGTGCAAGGTCAATTCTACTCCCATTCCTTTCGCCATCCTAGCGGTGTTCTGGCCGTAGTAGCGATGTTTATGCTACCTTAGACTTCCACTAATAGTCCTTCACCTGATGGCCATATTGGTCAGCATCACAACAGGTTCTAGTCATATTCAGACACTGGATTCATCCATGCTTCCTTCTACAATTCTAACACCTATTAGGTGAGTCTTCTATCTCCTACCAAGTGATAGCACACACTCTTTCTGGTTGCCCCATCATTCTACTAGGACCACTCCCAACCAGATATCCCTGTTGGCTATACTCCGAACAATTTCGCGTCCTTGGTAGGACATAAGACCAATCTCCATCATCACGTTTGGAAACAACCTGATTTATTTGACTCGGTACTGACTTGACTATCCCACTCTTCCTCGCGAGTGGAATAGAATACTTTTCTCTCGACCTCGGTCCTTTCTCTGACCGATTTCCATTTCTGTTTGAACTGGATCTATACCTCGGCTCGAATGCAATGACTCACTCCCAGATCACATCTCCACTCTGGACCTTAGCAGGTACGACATCAACGGCGGTAGAGATAGCGACAACAACAACGGCTTGATCCTGAGCTTGCTAGCTCATCCAGTTCCCAAGGAACACTAGCATCAAAACGATCCTATCGAACTTAGGATCATTCAACGTTGCTACACTAGTACCATCCTGCAGTGGTACTCTTACACTCGAGCTGGCCAGAGCCAACACTCTGCCACAACCACCTCGGGTACCGACCTTTGTCAGTGCATTATCCCGAGTCACAAAGGACATTATCCTCTTACTAGAAGTTCTCAGCTCCTACTCGCTCATGGTTCAGTCTTTACATTGAAACCCGTCTTCCACATCCACACTGGATTAGAAGATGAGCGATCCACACACAACAAACAATTCTAGCATTCAGCTAACACATATATGCACCAGCATGAATTTAAAGGCCTTTCCTACTAACTATCCCATGGTCATCGCTCCTTATCACTCCAATCTTGAACTTCGCTCTGATACCATAAAAAGGGAATGTCACGCCCCGATCCTCGGGCACGCACACATCCTTCTCACTTGGTCGATTTTATAAAGCGATATCCCAGGACTATGTATCGCTGACCCTTTCATTTATTAAGCACATGCAGAAGCAGTTAAAATCCCCAGACAATAAAACGATGGGATAGAAAAGCATGGCCATATTTTTCATATTGAAATTTATAAGCAAACTTTTATACAAAACACAAACCACTTCATAACTATTCACTTCAAAATGGAATTCTCAAAGGAAGATAGACTCTTAGTCCATCCGGGCTGTACTCAAGGCCCCTCTCAGGATTATCTTCTTCTTCCAAAATCCTTCTCCTCAGGTTTTACCTCCGAGTTCTCCTTCCCAGACTTCTCCTCCTCAGCTTCTCATCGGGATCCTGAAATGTTTTCCCCAAACTGGGATGAGACTACGTCTCAGCGAGTTCTACCCCACTAAGCCCGATTAGTAAATCATTATACTATAGGCTGCCTATACACGCACATGGCAGAAGACGTACCTTGCCCTCAGATCCCCCCTGCAAGTCAGTACAATTCATAATAGGCACCCAAGCAATCATATCACAGATCGAAGCATCGATCAAATCGACCTAGTCGATTACAAGCCAACAAGACCACTCCCGGTCATTTCCATCCAATCAATCAATTCACAGCATCATATCAAAGCAATGACCCCTTCCATACTTTCTATAAGTCTGATCAACATCCAAGACTGCTCACCGTAGGTGATATATAGATAGCATGTTATCTTATCTCCAGACGACATATAGAGTCATCGAGCTATCAAATCATACCGTACTGTCTCCAGATGCTCCGTAGAGTCATCGAGTCGGTAGATCATACCGTCCTGTCTCAAGATGCTCCGTGGAGTCATCGAGCCGGTATACACACAATTTATCATACCGTATTGTCTCCAGATGCTCCGTAGAGTCATCGAGCCGGTATACATGTCATTCCAAGCAAACAATCAAATAACCGGTTTTATCATTTCCGATAAAATGCCATGAGTGGGTACTCGATCGGCCCTAGCCAAAATATAATAATCTTCTTTTTATAAATCCCACCATATTCTGTATTCCATTAAAACATTTTTGGTATCATTAACTGATGCCCGGTTAATTTCCAATTAATTTTCCAAGATTACTAAAATAATTCCCAAATAAATCATTTTCGCACAAAATAAAGCTCAATTAAATAAACGGACTGCACCACGACAATCAGCATAAAATTCCGGTTCCGGACCATCTCAGTTGAATTTTCGAAAAATAAATAATTATTTAATTTAATTTCGAAATTTAATATTTAAATATTAAAAATTCCACTTAGGCCCGAAAAGCCTAATTGAAGCCCACTAAGGACTGGGAAAAATCCCGAGGCACTTCCAATAATTAGTAGACCACGTCTACTTGCTAAATACACAACCAAAATATCTAACATGCATCACAATTGTCTAATAATCACTAATCTACTCTAATCTAACCACCTAATTGCATTTAATTAAAGCCAACCAACCCTAAGCATAATTAGTAAACTAAGCAGGGATTAGTGAGATTACTCACTTGATTAAAGATTTGATCGGATCAAATCGACGAGCACGCGACAAGGCTCGATTCTCTCCAAATCGATTTCGACAACCGGGGTTGAGACGGCTCAAAAACGGGCCACAAGGTCTTCAAACCCTTGCTGGAAACTGAAAAAATAGACTGCTGAAATGGGTTGCCTTCTTCCACTCAAACGGACCTCATAGAATTGAATCGGTGTAGACGTGGGTTGGGCCGAGCTATTGAAAACAGAAAGGCTGAAGTTGCTGCTGAAGGGGCCACGACTTCCACGTTGGAGATGAGTCCCACACGCTGGAGGGCTGACTCCCAAAGTGGGGGCATCTGCGACTTCTGTGGAGGGGTAGACTAAGCACGAAAAAGGGACAAACAACCGCACAATCGAAGGAGCTTGCGCCTTCGATTGGCCGTATATTCCAGCTTTCTACTCATTCTTAACGAATCTTACCTCCATTTCAGGTCACAGATACTTGCCATGGAGCTTGCGCCTTCGATTGGCCGTATATTCTAGTTGCTGTGCAAGAGGAAAGCCAAAGGCTCGCCTTGACTGAAGGGAAAGGGGTAGAAACCCTAGCCCTGGCTGCAAAGATTGAAAGGGGTTCGCGAACCCTAGAGAAGAGAGGAGATGCGGCGCTAGGGTTTACGGTTGAACAGAAGCCTTTTAAAGGGACTTCTTCGGACGGCCACGATCGCGCGTCTAGATCGGACGGCTCACGATGGGCGCGCAACTCCTCAGATCTGGACGGTGGAGATTTCCCTATCATTAAGGGATCCAACGGTGGGAATTTCACGAGAAATTATGGGCCGAATTCTTTCCGATCCAATTCAAATGGGCAAACTTCTCATGGGCCGAACTCCTATGGGCCTAATTCCTATGGGCCGAGTTCAAAAAATAAGGGAAAATTGTATTGTGAATTTTGCAAGCGACCCCATCACACTATTGAAAATTGCTGGAAGTTGCATGGCAGACCTGGCGAAAAAAGGGGCAAGGAGATATCAGCAACGGCATATCAGATCACAGGACAAACTGATGCGAATCAACTCATCACTCATGGTGAATATGAGCAATTGATGCAGACACTGCAAAAATTAGAAGTTCCAAAGAGAGGGAGCAGTTTTACAGGTATTTCTCCATGTCTGATAAACAATATATCGAGAAATACTTGGATTGTTGATTCTAGAGCCAGTGATCATATTGCATGTGAGAAGAAATTATTTACTGCCGTTAATGAAGAACTAGATAGCCCTATTGTAGTACAATTGCCAAATGGCAACGTTACTCACGTCACTCTAACTGGGACAGTTAATCTTAGTTCTCAAATTGTTCTCACAAATGTCCTATATATTCTTGAGTTCCAATTCAATCTTATATCTGTGTCTAGAGCCTGTAAGGAAAATTCATGTCAAGTTTCCTTCAATGCTGATAGTTGTCAATTTCAGGCTCTTTTGACTGGGAAATTGATGGGATGGGGTAATCTCTCAGAAGGATTATTTTTCTGGAGAAGTTTAGCGAAGCATCTAGATCAATTTCCTTGTAATAAGCAGTCATTGTGTAATTCGACTACCAATGATAAAAATTTCATTTTTCATTCTAGAATGGGTCATAGTTCTTTATTTCCCTATTCTCAATGTCATATTTGCCCCCTTGCAAAGCAATCGCGTACCTCCTTTCCAATAAGCAGCAGTCGTGCAGCTGATGTTTTTTCTTTACTTCATATTGATATCTGGGGACCATACCATACTCTAAATAATGATGGTTCTCGATTCTTTCTTACCATTGCGGATGATCATTCAAGGGCCACGTGGATTTTTCTCATGCAATCCAAAAGTCAAGTCGTGTCACACTTAAGAACATTCCTTTCCTTGTCAAAGACTCAATTCGGAAAAACTGTCCAAAAAATTTGAACAGACAATGGAAAAGAATTTTTTAATTATGAATGCACGGCTTTATTATCATCCCAAGGGATTCTACATGAGAGTTCATGTACTTACACACCACAGCAAAATGGAATAGTGGAAAGGAAGCACCGTCACTTGTTGGAAGTTGCCCAGTCTTTAAAGTTCCAGGCTTCTATTCCAGATATTTTTTGGGGAGATTGTATTTTGACTGCAACATATTTGATCAACCGTATGCCGACCAAGATTCTTAATGGTCGAAGTCCTTTCGAACTTCTTTTTGGGAAGAAACCAGATCTTCGTCATCTAAGGATTTTTGGGTGTTTGTGCTATGCTTCTATAGTGGGACCCAAGGATAAGATGGGTCCACGAGCTCGTCGGTGCATATTCATGGGGTATCCTACCCTACAAAAAGGGTACCGCATGTTTGATCCATCTACAGGTGATTTTTTTGTTAGTAGAGATGTTCAATTCCACGAAGACTCTTTTCCTTTTGCTGCCCAGGAATCTAGCAAAGATAGAGCGGGACATTCTCTTGCTCATCATATCGAAGAGTCTACCCATGATCCGGGATATGTTCTATATCCTATGTCTACTATGGCACCAACGCCTTTAGCAACGGACTCGGATCAGCACTTGTATACAGGATCTTCTTTAGAATCATCTCATGTGGAACCTCCAGTGACTCAGTCATCTCCTATGGAGCCTCTAGCAAACCAACCATCTTCTGACGATATTCATCCTAGACATTCCAGACGAGCCACACGTCCACCAACTTGGACTAAAGATTACATATGTGGAGTGAGAAATCCACCAGGTATTCTTTTCCCTATTTCTTCTTATGTTTCCTTCGATCGATTATCCAAGGAACATAGATGTTGCATTACCCGCATTTCTGAAGAACACGAGCCTTCAAGTTATGACGAGGCAAGAAAAGATCAACGTTGGCAGAATGCTATGAAAGCAGAATTGCAGGCACTGATGGATAATCATACATGGGAACTTGTCAGTTTACCACCGCATCGTAAGCCAATCGGATGCAAATGGGTTTACAAGATCAAATATCGAGCTGATGGTTCAGTTGAAAGATACAAAGCCAGGTTGGTAGCAAAAGGTTTCACACAGAAAGAAGGGTTTGATTGTCATGAAACCTTCTCTCCTGTGGCTAAAGATGTTACAGTCCGATCCTTCCTCTCTGTAGTAGCTTATCGAGACTGGTCCTTACATCAGATGGATGTTCACAATGCCTTTCTTCATGGAGATCTAGATGAAGAGATTTATATGAACATTCCACAGGGTTTACGGAGATAGGGGGAGAATAAAGTATGTCGTCTCCGCAAATCCCTATATGGGCTTAAGCAAGCATCCAGACAATGGTATGCAAAATTTTCTGAGTCCTTGATAGCTGCTGGTTTTCAACAGAGCAAATTTGATTATGCCGTTTTCACATGGACTAAAGGTACGTCATCTATATACTTGATGATATATGTAGATGATATACTGATTATGGGCAATGATGAGATAGCCATCAAAAAGTTCAAGCAATTCCTGCATTCTACTTTTCATATAAAAGATCTAGGTTTGCCAAAGTATTTTCTTGGAATAGAAATTGCTCGATCAGACCAAGAATATCCCTCAGCCAGAGGAAATTTTCCTTAGAAATCATATCAGAAGCAGGATTGTCAGGATGTAAGCCAGCTGTAATTCCAATTGAGCAGAACATCAAGCTGACCATAGCAGATTATGATGCCAGAGTCTCTCAAAAGGCTGATCCTATACTTAAAGATCCAACGAGTTATCAGAAACTAGTTGGGAAGCTCATATATTTGACTATGACTCGGCCGGATATTATTTGTGCTGTTCAAACCCTCAGTCAGTTCATGCATAATCCCAAGCAGTCTCACATGAATGCTGCACTCAAAGTGGTAAAATATTTGAAGAAATGTCCTGGACTTGGGATCCTTCTATCCAAGAAATGTGATATGAGGATGACGGCATATTGTGATGCGGATTATGCAACCTGTCCGATGAGTAGTAAGTCCATAACTGGTTTCTGTGTTAAGTTTGGGGATTCTTTACTTTCATGGAAAACAAAGAAGCAATCGACTATTTCATTATCCTCAGCAGAGGCAGAATATCGGGCAATGGCAAAGACCACGTGTGAGATAGTGTGGCTACGTGGATTACTTCGTTATCTTGGAGTACAAGTTCAAGGGCCAACGAAATTGTTTTGTGACAATGATGCAGCCCTCAAACTTGCCTCAAACCCAATTGTTCATGAAAGGACGAAACACATAGAAGTAGACTGCCATTTCACACGGGAAAAAATCCAGGAAGGGATAATCGAGACGTTGGGAATTCGAATAGAAGAACAACCGGCGGATATTTTCACCAAACCTTTGTGTCAAAGTCAGCACGCGTATCTCCTAAGCAAGCTAGGTGTCTTGGATATCTACAAGCCACCAGCTTAAGGGGGAGTGTTGGAAGATACGCAAGAAGATTCCAGTGTATCATTCAAAGATCAATTATGTATCGTATCTAACTGGATACAAATTGTAATATATTTAGTTACTTGTTTTATACTCTCTTTTGTACTATAACAATAGGACAATGTACATTGAATCAAAGCAATGAATACAGAGGAAAATTCCCACAAATCTCTCTGTCAAATTCCTCTTTCTCGACTTCTTTCAAGTTCTTCTCTTCAAAACCTTCTAATGCTTCAATCAACTTCACCAACCCTATGAATTTATTTCTTTTCCACGCCGCTTCCAAATTCAAATCACACCGGAAATATGGGCAAAATAAAGTACTCTCCATAGAAACAAGAACTGTGTAAACTCTTCTATCTTTTTCCCACTTAGAAAAAGCTCCATAAATTATGGCAAGTCCATTGTCCAATAAAGAGGTTATCGCAATCGAGATTAGGATTGAGGAAGTTCAAGGTTGACATAGTCAAGTTGAACGCCTGCGCCAGATCGTCGCACGTGTCTCCATCTTGCACACTATACAACGACTTGCATTGTATGGCATCTTGTGGAACCCCATCGTTCACAATCACGTCTGAAATAGATAAGAGAGCATGTGAAAGTTAATGACCCACGAAAGAGCTTCATTGTCACGCAGCATTCATTTTATAAAATACATTGATATCATGCCGATCGTCATTAGGGTACTGTTAAACTTGATAAAAATATCAATTGTGCTTTGAAAGTAAGTAAATTTATCCCAGCTCTTCAATCCTTACACCGTCAAGCATGTTATTCAGGCGGGTATTATCGCTGGTGTCAGCAGTGCGCCGATAGCTATTTCGAGCCAAAAGCGAAATCAACAAGTAAGGGTGCGAGGAAAATTATACTGCGAATTGACCCCGATGGTATACTAATTGGAATTAGCTTTTTTATGAATGCACAAGGTAGCATGTTTACATACGACATTCAGTTTGTAAAAGTGAACTTGAAACTTACTCATTAGTTTCCTCTCAGCTGTGGACACAACGAAGACAAGAGAGAGCACCAGCAAGAGCTTGAAGAGCAAGAGCTTGAAGAGCATGGTCGTTTTGCTGCTGATTCTAGCCATGTTGGCCTAAATGATTCCAGTATTCTTGAACTTTCTTTGAATAGAAGAGTTGTGCAAAAGACCATGTTCTCTCAATCGGAACACCCTTCTTTTAATATTGACCAACCGAGTCACGCATAATAATTTCCGTAGAGTAGAAACTTAATTAATTAATGGTACTTCATGCCGGCGTTCCAATGTGGTGCACAATGTTAGTCCTGAAAATGGAGTTGCATTAGTGTCTCTAGGAATATGCCTGACTAAATAGGACGATGACCTAGATGATATCGAGGTCATGGTCTTATCAATATGCACTGGAAACAAGAAGGTTTAGTTAAGAGGACTGGACTTAGTAATCACTATTAACATTAGTACGAGTAACTTAAAAGCGTGAACAATGTAGCCATAAAAGCCTTCTATATAGTGGACGACACATAATGGAGTATCACCAGCTGGTAGATATCTACCTATAGTTTACAAACTTGTATCAAAGGTGATGTCATAATTCATTGTTAGTTCTTTCTTGTGGTGCTGATCGCGAATTGCCAGTCATTCCACAGCCTTGTCGGTCCCTCCCAACGCTTCCATAGCCGCAGCAACAGCTCTTGCAAACAACCTTGCCGCACCTGCTTGTCTTCACTGGCATTCTTACCGGATTTGCATGGAAAGTTGTTGAATTCATTGTTGATGCAAGGAAGATCATATGACTATAGTGTATACATGTGCACTATTGCTATGTGATTATGGAAAATATTATATTTATTTGCGTCGCCTATATATAAATAGTGACAATGCCTAGTGTGTCGGGATGTTCCATAAGTTGGAATGCCCTAGGAGTGCTCAAGATGCCTTGAGAGTTGAGATGCCCTTGAGTTGGAATCCAATGAATGTTTGTAAGTAGAAGTAATGAATATACTACATTTATAAGTGCATATAAAAATACATATAGGTACACATGTCTATTAATGAGCTAATTAGTGGTAGCCTCGCATCATTATATGTTATATAATCCACTTGCATTCGAGTGAATAATCTTATGCAATGTAGTTATTGGTTTCCATTATCATATTATGATAAGAATGATAAAGGACTTATTTCTGTACTCGTCATAAATGGTTGTTTTGTACTTGACTTGACCTCTCGTTGTTTGTTAGTACTAGGTTGAGATGTAAGATAATCTCCTACCTTAGATTTAGAGATTTTATTTATTGGATTTTGGCTCACTCCTATATTTTTTTTAGATTTATAGAATGGATCCACCTCCTGTGCCATGTTTTAGAGTACCCTTATATATAAAATGAGAATATCAGGATATACTTATATAAAGATGCCAGGTGGTGAACGTTAATTGTAGTTTTACTATATGGGTTGATGTGGGATTTACCTAAGCTTCTCCCTTATCATTCCACCTTGTGGTATGTTGATGTAGATGGTGAGACGCTTGGACCTTTGAGAGGGTTGGATGGTCCCCCTAGACATGACGATGGTGGAGATGAGATGATGATGGAGGCCATCGACCTTAAGCCGGAAGGTGATTTGGACAATGCACGGCTCGCTTTTGGCTTAGTATGGGTGTAGTGATATAAGTTAACCCGACTCCTTTTTCAAGAATTATGTAATATATTGTATTTGTTTGAATACCATGTCACAATGATAACTACTAGTGTTGATATACAAAATCATGAGTTTATCAATTAAACTCGTGCCATTTTTTATACGGGATATTATGGATATTTTATTGTGCTTTTGCAATTATAATTACGAGTTATGTTCAGAAAGGATATTTGTGGCATGTGACGTTTAGGGGTGTCACAAAAATTGTGGCTAACAGAGAGAGAAAGTGGTCCGGAGATATGGTAAGATTCACCGTGTAGACAATTTTGGACAACGAATAAATTGGATAAAATTTGTGGCAAGTATATTGGATATATGAGGAAAACTTGACTTCACTTTTTTTTTTTGGCTAGAAAAGAGGAAAACTTGGCTTCACTTATTTAAACGGCTTAATAAAGGTATCTCGTGCAAAGAGTGAAATTCAGGATATTATTTGACCCCATTGAAGGTATTTTTTCCCTGTGGTCATCTATCGTTTGTATTCTTAATTCTAGTCCACCATGTAACCCCACCGATCCGCTCTATGACAATAGAGAGATTAATGAAAATTCATTATATTCATCTTTGTACTTATTATGGTATATTTGTATCATACATTTTAAGTAAACCTCTCTATCCGATGATTGTTCATCTCCCTATCAAATATATATATATATATTATTCAGTATATTGACATTAATGATAAGTGCATCCTTATTTTCTTATAATTATGAGCTTAGTTTTGTCATAATTGTGATAGGGTGAAGAAAAGGAAAATAAAATAGTGAAAATAAAAATTTCTCTTCTAATTTTCTCTACGATTTTTTGTGTCTGGCTTTTTCTACTATCTTTGGTATTTATCTGCTTTCTCTACTTAATCCCTCTCTATTCTTTCTATCATATATTTGCAACGCAATATTTTATAGCACGTTATCAGCACGAAGATTTACCAACTGACTAAATAATTTTTGTAAGGTAAGTGCTTCCTTTGTTTTTATTAATCAACTTATATTTCATCTTCTCCTATCAATTCTTCATTTTTCATTTTTTTTTGGGCTTAAAACCAATTTCAAATCTAAAAGTATCCTTCTGCTCTTGAAGTTGCGGTGGATATTTGGAAATCCTTCTAATTAATTTAAGGATTCATTTTTGTGAGAACTATGGTAAATATTGAAAAGCCCAAATTCCACATCTTGGAAGTGAGTGGGAAGAATTATCTATCATGGTGCCTTAACATGGAAATGCACCTCCGATGGCAAAATCTTGTTAATGCAATTACAGAAAATAGAACCTCAAATGTAAAAGATAAAGTAAATGCATTAATTTTTATTCGTCGTCATTTACATGAGAGCTTATAGACTCGATATTTATCCGTTCGAGACCCTTAGACCCCGTGGAAAAGGTTAAAGGATAGATATGATCATATCAAGATGGTTATCCTCCTTTAAGCACAATATAATTAGAAAAATTTCAGACTGCAAGATTTTAAATAAGTGTCTGAGTATAACTCCGCATGGTCATTTTGCTGCTGATTCTAGTCATGTTGGCCTAAATGATTCTAGTATTTCCAACTTCTTTAAATTGAAGAGTTGTGCAAGAGAACATGTTCTCTCATTCGCAACGCCCTTCTTTTTATTGTGACGAACCCAAGTCATGCACAATAATATCCGAAGAGAAGAAACTTCATTAATTAACTATATTTCATGCCGGCGTTCCAATGTCTTGCGCATCGTGAGTCCTGAAAATGGTGTTGCATTTATGGCTTTAGGAATATGCCTGACGAAATAGAACAATGACCTTGATGACGGTCTTATCAATATGCATGGGAAATAAGGGGGTTTAGTTAAGAGGGCTTAGTAATCATTATTCACAGCAGCACGACTAACGCAACATAGACATGACAACCTTCTATGTAGTGGACGACACATAACAGAGCGGCACCAGCTGGTTAATATCTACCTATAGGTACCAAACTTGTATCAAAGGTGATGTCATAATTCATTGTTAGTTCTTTCTGGTGTTTCCTTTCATTATTTCCGGAATTATTACGAGAATTTGCTTGCACAAAGTGTCTGCGGAGCTATGCATGAGATAATTTAGGTAGATGATGATATATGAACATGTTTTTGCTAGATTTTACCTACACATGTAGATGTGCGTAGCTATCGGTAACTTAAGTTCATTTTGGAGTCCAATTATATTTGGATTTTCATAGTTTTAGACATTGGGATAAGATCATTGTAATTTGACGTATTACTTATCAAGATTTGGCATCAATATTTCGCATCATGCTTGTGTGAATCTTGCTGTCAAGGATATCTTCTTTGAAATATCCGGAAGTCTAGATACATCATTTGGTTACTGCCTAATGTGTCATTTGATTGATCATATTGAAGAGAGAATGGATCTTTTCAATGGGATTGACAGAGCTTGATTGAATGTCCCTTTCTTTGCGCCAGTTACGTAGGGTGAACGGCCATGCCGAGCCAGAAAGGCTTCGATGGCTCTATGTTTTGTAGTTGATATTTATATAATCTCTATAATAGTCTAATGTGTTTGCTCACTTTTGATGGTTCATCACAGGTATATTGGGGGAAAGACGTGAGATTACCACTGTTATTTGTATCTCTGTTCCTTCCGTTAGATATCATTGTAAAGTACACTGGTATTTGAAGGCATGCACATTGATATAATGTGGCTATTTATTTGCTTTATGTTGATCCAAGATCGTTATTATTTTAATTATTACATGGGCTCCTTGTGAAGTTGGATGATGACCTCGATAGATCCGGTCTATTCATTTTGCGCAAGGTCTAATACTAAAACAAATCCTAATTTTAGCTATAATCTCAATTCAATCCATTTTTTTTTTAGTCCCATTAAAAACCCCTAACTTTAAGTTTAGTCCCAATTCTATCATAAACTATTTTTGTCTAAAAAACTCTCCAACTTTAAGTCGGGTGCCACTTCTACCATAATTTTTTTTTTGTCCCATAAAGAATTCCAAACTTCATGTCCAATTTCAATTTTACCATAAACCAAAAAAAAAAAAAATCAATTTCTTTTTGCGATGAATATTGAGGTGCTTTTCGATGAGGTTAGTCGTGTTCACCGAAGCTAATGGTAAAAGTGCCAATTTGAAAGCAAATATCAAGAAGGTTCATATCCTCCATTTAAGAATCGAATGCCATCTCAAGCTCCTATTGATATTCATTTGAATATGTGGACATTATGAGAGCAATCCATCACATGTAAATCATTTTTGTTTGGATTTTTTTTTTTTGGTATCGCGATATATTGATATCGCCAGGTCGAACAAAACAAAAGAATAATAATTGAAGACCCATAAAATGATCTCTATATCCCTTGGACAATAAGGTTAATTTAGCTAAAATATCATAATTTCGGCAATGCGTGTCTCTCTCTCTCTCATTGAATTCATCGATGCAAATGGGCACACGAGATGGCAGTTTATGGAAAAATTGAGACTAAATCTAAAGTTTGAGAGTTTTTACGAAATAATAAAAAAAATTATGATAGAATTGGAACTGAGCCAAAATTTGGGAGTATTTTGCGAGACAAAAATAATTTTAGTTAGGATTAGAATTAGAGCTAAAGTTGGAATTTTTTATTTTTTTATTTTTTGAGGTATGAGGTCTTTTGTGCAATCCGCTTTACTATGCAAAATAAAGAACTGAAAAAAAAAAAATCCTATCTATTGAAGAGCAATGGGAACATATAAAAATTGCCCGCATCACATCAGATGGCCTTATCGTCCCAAGTAGCACTATAAGGATGGCTAGTGTTGTTGGTAGTACAGCTTTTAGAAAAGGGAGACCTATCCTTAATACATGCTGTTAAGATGAATGTGTGAGTTATTTTAGAAAAGTCTCATATTAGAGAATTGATGCAATCTTGAGTAGTTAATATATCATAATTGATTCATAATTTATTGGTTTAAACCTTTGAGTGAAGATGGGTTCGAGATTCAATTGGATATGTTGATGGGCTTGAATTTTGGTCTCTCTTTGTGATCTCCTAGGTGCGAAGGTAGTGAACTCTTGCTACACGCTCCCAACACCATCCTTAATTAAAAAAAAAAATACATTGCCACAAAGTTGTAGCTGGTACTCTTTAGCAGCAGCAATATAGGTGAAGACGGGCAATCGGCTCTAAGCCATTGCTAATGATAAGCCTCTAGAAATAGGAAAACTTGTTCTCTATTTTCTTATAGTGGATCTTCTAACACGATACTATAGTCTAAGTTGGTTTTTACATTGCGTCACTAGTTTTTTTTGTGCCTGTCTTTAATATCCCATTATGTTTTCTCAATATATTTGTAACAACTTGATCCATTATACGAAAGTTGAGTCTTAAAAGAAGAAATATTTTGGATAGCCACAAAAGGTATTGATCATTTGAGAGTGGATATGGACTTATGAATCATTTAATAGAATCTCTTTCAAATGATGTGGGATTTGAGATGTTACAAACTTCTCCACTTGAAGAACATACATTCTCATTAGTGTTGGTTGTATTACCTCGCAATATTCCCCCCTTTAGATGTGTGGTCCAGTCTATTTATGTCGCTCCTCCTTCTTAGAATCCTACTAGGAGCCACACCTTCTTTAAGCCCTTGTACCTTGATGGTCACTTTTCGTTCTCGTCAAATCAAGCAGGGCTTACTCCGTCCATGAACCACTTACCCAATAGAGGGGGTCCTATTCTAATACCATATATAATAACCATGCTCCTTCCATATGGGCTAGCCCCTAAAAAAATGTACTTTGAGTAGCTACATAAAGTAGTAATTTTATGAGAATGGGTGTTGACTTATGAATCACTTAATAGAGTCTGTCCAATTGATGTAGGACTTATATTTTCCTATTTATAATCTGATTTTTTTTTTTTTTTTTGGTTGGGAGAAAAAGGCCAGGGGGGAGGGGGGGAATGAGCTTTATGGATAACTCAAAATCAAAAGAGTACTAGTATCACAATTAATCCCACATAGTACGGAGAGATAACGCTCACCTTATTTTCGCACTCGCATTATTTTCCACCATACTTCCAAACTTCAAATATCATAAAAACCTCAGAAACGAAACGATTCGGTGCAAAGCCATTGACCAACAAAGAGGGCCTTGCAATTGAGATTCGGATTGAACTCCTCAAATTTTGCGGCAGTTAAGGGCGTGCATGGAAACGTTTCTAAGAAACGTTTCCGGCACACTTCTGTACGGAAAGTGTGCCCAGGAACAAAAAAGGAACAGAAACGCGTTTGGTTGCGTTTATGTTTCTTTTTTGTTTTTTTGTTTCTGGAACGCAATAAGAACATAAAAAAGAAACGGAAAAAAGTTGTTTCTTTCGAAAAGAAACACTTCTTTGATGGAACAAAAGAACAAAAACGAAAGAAACAAAAGAACAAATTCGGAACAAAGCGAAGAACTCTTCGTGCGTGCTCCTCGTCGCTCCTCTTGGCTGAAGCTTCGTTCTTCCGTTTCCGGCGTGTCTTCCATCTCTCCGGCGGCTCCCACTCGGCTGACTCTCCGGCGACTCCTCACTCCGGCGACTCGAGGTACGTTTCCGATCAGCGTTGCTCTCCGTTCGGCCCTCCTCCTCCGGTCAGCGTCGCTCCTCCTTCGACGCTCCTTCTCCGGTCGGCACTGCTCCCCCTTCGGCGCGGCGAGCCGTCCCTCAAGCGAGCGTTGCTCGGCCAGATCTGCTGCAGATCTGGGCGAGATCTGGCCGAGCAAGCCAGATCTGCTGCAGATCTGGGCGAGCATTGGCGAGCATTGCTCGCTCAAGGCTTGAGCGAGCGTTGCTCGCCCAGATCTGCCGCGCCGAAGGGGAGCAACGCTCGCTCGAGAGCGAGCTCGAGCTGCAGCTCGATCTGCAGCTGCTCGAGCTCCCCCTTCGCTCGAGCAGCAGCTCCAGTGATGCGGTGGCGCAGCTCGGAGACGGACCGAGGCGGCGGCGCGGGATCGAGGGAGGGAAGTGGGAGCGGCGGGAGTGATGCAGCGGAAGGCGGAAACTTGGGCGCCGAAAAGCCGGCGCGGTCCGGTGTGGAAGAGGAGGAGGTGCTCCTAAGCGGCGACGGCGGTGATGCCGGCGTCGCGTTGAGGAGCGAAGAGGAATCGGAGAGTAAATTGAGGGCGAGGGGTGGGCGACAGGTGATGAGGCGATCGAGCATGGTGGCGAAGCAAGTGATCAGCATCGAATCTGCTCTTGGCTTGGGGTTCGTCTCTCAGCTCTGGGTGGATACCCTCTCGGTAAGTGACGGAATTCTTCATCTTGGTTCGTGTAGCAAAACCTCGCGTGCACTCGAGAAGATTGTCCATTGAAAAATTTAGGTGGGTTGTCTTTGTAGCGGTGACTTTGAACGGTAACGAAGGCTTAAAAGTGTTGTCCTTATAACAACTCCTGGAGTTTACTAGTATTCGTCTTGGTTCTTGTAGTTTTCTGTTGTCTGTTGTGGGAAGCAAAAGTCGAAGTTATCTCTAGAAGTGTCGACGCTTTCTGGGTAAGGTTCCGTCCGACCACCCCATCTGTCTCGATCGCGCTCGACACTTGGCCGTCCTTCTTCGCTTGGTTCTCTCGTCGTTGCTGCGTGCTGTTTCCGTTTTAGTTTGATTCCCTGGTCAATTTAGTCGCTGCGCTGCGGGCTCTTGTTGTGAGCTTGATCGTGCTTGCGCGCGTTGACTTCAGCGGGTCTTGAGTTGGGGTTGGAGTGTTGGAGCGGGGGCGTGGCGGTTCTGGTTCTGCATGTCATCCGGTCAGTCGAACCTCTTTCGACCGTGTGGTCTAGACCGTTCTTGATCGCCTCGTGAAGTTCTTCGTTGGAATTCCTTGCTGTATTGATGGTTGAATTAGAAGTGGCGGAACCCGTTTTGCCCCTTTCTTGAACCGTCAATACTGTTCTAAGCACGACAGGAGTTGGTGTGAGTTCGTTGTGTGTATTTGTTAACTGAATCGGGAATACTTCCTTTATTCTAATCAGACTTCTTGATGAAATTGAGGACAGTTTGAGCAAGACTTATATCGCAGGGGAAGAGTTCAGCATAGCAGACAGGTTGAGCAAGACGGCTTATATTGCAGGGGAAGAGTTTAGCATGGCATACGTAATGTTCATTCCGGTGCTAGCTCGTTTGGCACTCTTGAATTTGGAAGACGAGTATATAAACAGCGGGCCAAACATGGCCAAATACTGGAGTTTGGTTCAGCAAAGGCCTTCCTACAAAAAAGTGATAGGAAGATACTTTGGCGGCTGGAGGAAGTACAGGACCCTGGCTAAAACTTGGTGCTTCATTCGGCTGAGGAACACGCTGAAGAAGTATTAACTTCTTGACGCTGTAGGAATATCTCAAAACTGTAAAAGGAGGGTGGGGAAAGTTTTGGCTGTGAAAAGTCTTTAGGCAAAATTTACCTTTTGAATTGCTGTAAATAGGTTATGTAGTGTTTCCTCTCTTAGTGTTGAAAGAGCAGGCAGTTGAATTTTTCATGTACTGGACTGCTTTCTGTTCTGTATTCCCTTTAAGGTTGAAATAATTATGTAGAAAACAAGCATGTTATGAAAATAAAAAATTGTAAAGGTTCGATTATTTTGATTGCAAGCAGTGAACTTCATTGAGTTTGCAGTCTTAGAGCACAATTCATCCGTATTCTAGATCTTTAAGATTCCTGATCTTTAGTAAAAGTTGGTGCAAGTTAGTATATCATAAGGCAGAGTAATGCTGCTGTGATTAGATGTCAAGAGTTATGAGCAAAAGAGAGTTGATTGAAGCACTCCCTTGGCGAACCGCAACGATTCCATATCTGAGTCCCGGATGAGGGACCAGGCCACACATCTTGTGAATAGCTTGGACCGACAGACAGGCAAGGATTGGAGAGACAGAGCACTTCCTCTGGCGTCTCTATAAAGTGGCTCTACTTCCTGAAAGCTTTTCAGATAGCAGTCCGCATCAGCTGCCCCGTCATAATTTTGGGAAGCAAGGTCTTCGCACATGGCCGGTGAACGACATTTCATTGGAGGGATCTGCCATTCTTTCCCTAACCTGAACGCCTGACCCTTGTTCTGGCATTACTTTCCAGATTACAATGAATTGCACAAGTGAATAATTCCATATTGTTGCTAATTGCTGTCGCAACAGCCACATTGCGCATCTCGCGAAGCAACTCAAGGTGGCGTATGTTTCAAGAACAATTTCATGATTAAAGAAAATAATTTTTTTCGAAATAATTTTCCAAGAAAATGTCCATTTTCAAGTTAGAAAATTTATTTTTTTAACTTTGAGTATACATGTATCTTTGACCATAATCATTTTTAGCCAACTAAACAAATGAAATTTTAGAAAACTAGTTCGCGGCGAATATTTTTACTTGAGTAAAAGCAAAAAAGAACAATTATTCGATTGGCTGCGTTGCCTAGAAAAATAAAAAAAGGTAACTAGTTCATGTTGAGATGTATGAAATTTTCGTTTAAGGGTGCACATATGAGCATGTTGAAAAAATTTGATACAAACTTTAATTACAACATTTTCTACGAAATATGCTATATGATCATGCTAAAAATGTTTGTCTTCACTAACCATGAACAAAATAAAAGTAATGAGCATTTCATAAGAATTAGAATTCAATATCAATTTTAAACTTTATTAAAAAAAATAAAAAATAAAAAATAAAACAGAAATTTTTTTGTCGTTTACCAAACGTGTTTCTGTTCTTTTTCTATTCTAGGAACAGAAATTGATTGCAGTTACCAAACATGTTTCTGTTCTTTTTTTATTCCAAGAACAGTTTTTTTTTACACTTACCAAACGCGTTCTTTTGTTCAGAAACTGTTCCCCGGAATAGAAACATTTTTTTTTATTTCTGTTCCCAGGAACAAAAAAGAAATAGAAGTGTTTCCATGCGCACCCTAAGTTGAACATTTGCTCCACGGCGAAGCACGTATCCCCGCTCTTCGCTCCATACACCAACGTGCATTCTAGTCCGAGGGGTATGGGACCTATGGGATTCCTCAACGGTGTCAGCGGTGCACCAATAGCTATTCGTCAAAAGCGAAATCAATATGTTAGGGTATACTACATGTGAAGCTATAGTACTAAACAGATCACGAGGAAAATTACGCTGTGATTTAAAGTCGTTCAATCTTTATTGCCATATAATCCTACACCAAGGGCCTTTTTTTGTGGTTGTACACATGGTTTGTGTTCGACTCAAGGGGTTATAAACGGTGCGTTCTTGATTGTGATTATTTGTATGGAATCGTATGTTTTTCCGTGTTCGTATCAACAGTGTCGGTATATTAACGAGCATTGGAATTGCATATGTTAACAACGGTGTATCAGTTGAATTAAGTTTTGAATAATTACATGAGGTATTAGGGATTGATTATAGGATAATTCAACCATGAGGTGACTAGAGTATTGTCGCGACCTGATCTCACCGCCTTCGGATCCCTCATCATCATGAGGAGAGAAAAAGGGGGAAAGGTCGGGTTTAGGGGTACTTGATCACAAGAGTTTCCTCACGGACCACGATTTTTTTTGGTTGAGATTTTGATTTTTTTTTATTTCCTATTTTCCTAGACTAATTTAGTAGTTTAATGGATTGTGACTGTGATGATAGGGATAAGATTGATCTGTCTGAAGAAATAATCAAAAACAGAGAGTGATTAGATGCAGGTTTGACCATGTCATTACACGTTCTTGGCCTATGACGGGAGATTTTAAAATAAGAAATAATCAAATGAAGAGAGTGATTAGACGCAGGGCTTGACCATGTCATTGCACCTTCTTTTCATTAAAAGCCAGAAAATTGGATATATTTTGTGTCCAAAATCCAAATGAATGCAAGATCGCTTTCAGTGACTTGAGAGGCAACTGAAATTCCATGGACAATGAAAATTGAACTTTCAAGTGGTGCGGACTCTTAGACGGCCGAAAATGACGTTCCTCTACCTCGGATGCAATTTTTCGGATCCACATGCGTGGTCAAAATTATTGAACCTACTGATATTATGAAACAAGTAAGATGCAAGCCTAGGTCAGGTGAATGGTCCAAACATCACTGTTCATGCGTGGTGGTGTGAGATGTTCAACCAGTGATATGCACACTAGGTTTACTACACATTGACCATATTGGCATTTTGAGAGTCCAATCGGTTTACAACACGTTAATCTTGAAAAGATGCTATACAAGAGATAGATAAAGGGCGCCCCACTAATTTTCCCTTTGCAAAATCAAAATCGATCTCCAAAGTGTGTGGTACAAGCATGTTGAAGAGGGTTAGCAACGAATCACGTAGGAGTGGACATTGTTACCGCCACCCTTTAGACATGAAAATAATGGTCGCGGGATGGATTAAGTACTACGAAAACGATATATTGGAAGACCCAAACCGCGTTGCTTATTATTAGTTGGCGAATTGCGATGTGAAGATGCCTCCCACTCAAACTGTTAAAAGGGCTTGGCCTTGGACATAGAGACACGCAGTATCTAAGAAAGTGGCAGATTTGGTTCTGTTTTCCCAAAGATTCCCCAAATCAAGGTCTGCTCACTTAAGGAGGCTCATCCGGACCAAAGCAAGTAATAAAAGACTTCATCTAGATTCTCGTCCAGATTTCGGGATTACTTGGATGTCAAACAAGGAGATAGTATCGGCCGGATGAGACAATTAAAAGATACTGTACCAATTAAGGATACATAGGGTCCGTTTGGGAACCACTTCCCAAAGCCCTTTGGAGGGCTAAAGATACTTGGCCAAATGCCAGCCCGTTTGGCAAAAAACTTTGAACTCACCTTCTCCAAATGCGAAGCCTTGTGAAGGTTGAAGAGATCTCTTAGACTTTAAATCGAGACTCAATCATTCATCGCTTAAGACCGTAAGCCCAAGCTTATTTTATCTCGGGGAGACTTGTCTTTTTTAGCCTTGGGCTTTTCATCAAGAATCGCAAAACGGGGGACCACAAAGAATGGAGAAGGACCGACTCACTTCGATCTTCTGCGAGGAAGAAGACTCACCAAGTCGGCGACAAAGTCCGATTCGCTCTCCTCCACGTCATTCAGCATCTCTGACCCACAAGGTGCAAGTCAAAATCTAGAAGAAGACATTATCGAGGATGCACCCGGTAAGAGTCCAAAACCCTCTGTTATCTATAAGCTTTATCGTGCGTTGAAAAACACCGGTTCTTCATTAAAGTATATAGATGACTTTCTTAAGGACAAAATTATGGGAATGAGTATCTTTTCTGCGGAAAATGGAAGAGTTGGGAATTGCTCCGAAAGGAAGAGCAGAGGAGGCTCTTGCGAACATTCCTAGTGATCCTCGTATGCCAGGACAGAATCTGATTGACGGAACGATGATGACAAAATGTTCCTTGAATTTAAACCTAGAATGGGTGTGGCTGCAAAGGTGAAAGAAATCGATGGATTTGTTTAAATCCAAGGATCAAGAAAAAATGTATTTCAGGCTGTTGAAAAGAGGGGTAATCAACCCTAGAAGTGTCGACTTTGACTTCCTGGATTCCATCAACTTGAACTTAAGGGAGAAGTTGAGTTTGCTTCAACTTGAGACGGCATTTTCGGCATGCCATGCCTGCACTGTTCATACTTTTTTTTTTCCAAAATTATCCTCGCGAATTTTTGGATTTTCCGGATGCGTGCCCTTGTCGAGCACTGTTCATCTTCTCCGGGCGTAGAGAGACGCCGCAACCTACGCGATCTTCGTCGGAGCTTCGGGCGACCTCCGCAAGTCACAGATCTGGTGGCCAAAAGGCACGCGGTCGCCAGCGACCGTCGCCTGCCGCGCCGCGACCTCCGCACGGAGCTCACCGGGGCCGCGCGACCCACCTAGTTGCAGGTCTAGTCGCGACCAGATCTAGTGCCGGAGGCTCGAGCAGATCTGGGTCGCGCCTCGCCGCCCACGGATCTGGGTCGCGGTGGCGCCGTGCGACCTCCCGCGACCTCGCCGCCCCAGATCCGGGGGCGGCGAGGTCGCGCGACCCCGCCGCGACCTAGATCTGGAGCGGCGAGGTCCTCCCGCGACTTTGACGCCCCGGATCGAGGTCGCCGGAGGTCTAGGCGGCGTCGCGTGACCTCGCCGCCCCAAATCTGGGGTCGCCTGAGGTCGAGGCGGCGTCGCGCGACCTCGCCGCCCCAGATCCAGGGTCGCCAGAGGTCGCGATGGCGTCGCGTGACCTCACCGCCTCATATCCGAGGTCGCCGGAGGTAGTCGGAGGTTGCCGGAGGTCGCCGGCGGTCGCTGCCCTCACCGGTCATTTTTTTTTAATTTTTCCTTTGCTAATTTTTTTTTTTTATCACAAAGATCTTTGTAAATGCAATTCCCCAAACACTATTTTGTTCAAAGTACTTCACAAAGGGGCTTTCAAAGTACAATTTACCAAACACAATTGTATTTTAAAAAACCCCTTTAACTCCAAGGTCTTTGCATTTTCCCAAGGACTTTCCCCAAAAATAGTTCCCAAACGCACCCATAGCATGCAGGCACTTGGGTCTGCTTCCTTAAGAAGACTCATCAATGAAGGCCCAGGTAGAAATTATCAAATGTATAACACGTGATCTATGTATTATTGATTAGATGGTTACAGTCTAAAATGGAACACGAAATAGACACGACTCGAAGCTAAAGTCTGACATTCCAAACTCAAATCAAAATTAGAGATAAAAAATTTGGAGATAAAATAAAGTAAATCTTATGATTTGATTGAGTGTATTTGCCCTTCTTCTTTAGTTCCTTTATAGTCATGAGCGTCTAGCATGCCACTTTTCATATTTTATGACTTGTCCTCCGCATTATGGACAATATGCTTATGAGACGTGTCTGAACATGATCTCCATTGCTTTTATATCTGTAGGAATAACTTGAAAATAACCATTCCTGCACTATTCCCCGACTTTAACCGTTTGACATTATGTCAACTGCTTCTACCATGTGTATGTCAGTCGTTTGTGCCACGCATCTGGCTATGATTTCCACGTCTCGAGATTCTAGAGTCGAGGCATAAGTCTTTACTTCTCTTTTCCATGCTTGCATCATCATAATTGCCAATGTCAATCTCGCGCATGCCAAAAAACTCCGACTGGCCAAACTTATGCCAATCATAACTTGGTTGGGATAATTTATTGAGTATCATACAATTATAAAGTCGATATTTTCTTTGCTATGATTATCTCACAAAGTCAATGTCTCTCAAAATGACCAATACCTATTTTGGCCCTTTATAGGTGTTAATCCCCACTGCCCACATAATTTCAGGACAGAGAGTACAAAGACAACCAACATGACCAAGATTCGACATATGACTAGGTGAAAATTAGTTAATAAATCAAATATGCAAATCCAGTAAGAAGATTCGACTTAATGGTTGTCCTCAACTCCATGAGTTTAATATAAGTGATTATTTATTTGACTTGATTTTATTAAGGGCCCGCCATCAATTGGATTCTTCACTTTACAAAAGGTAAACATTTCAAGTTTGGGCCATCAATTATATAATTATCAATGTTTCAATTGTTGCAAAATAATGGATTTTTAAGAATGGCATTTCTCTTCCTCGAAATAAAACAAATTATAATTTCTCAATCCCCTACGCACTTTTTAGGATAAAACTTTTTCAGCAACAAATAAATAATAGTCATTTTTGTATCTATTTTCCATCATTCTTTGACGTCCAGCAATGAATTTGTAATATAATTCTAGATATCTAAATGAATAAGGATGTCCCATGATCTATACTATTAATAAATATGTATGTCAATCTGTACTAATCAAGTTGTATATATCTCTTAATTCATGGAATAGTTATTTATAGAAATCAATCTAATTTTCATTTTTACTAACCAAACACCCTTTCAAGAGAATGAAAATGGAGACTTGGAAACTGTTTCAAATAAAAATAGTTTCCGTAGGCTGGAATCTACTTTAATCTCTAGATTGAGTTGAGGGGTCGAGGGATCATTTTTGGAATATATTCCTTAACCTTCATCAACCACATGATAAAGTGCCACGCCCAAATTGGAAATTTAAAATTTGGCATGGTCAGGTTGGATTTGATCAAATCTCCCCTTCTGCGTAACCCAAGAATTACTCCACCTCTTCGTTAATCTTGCAGGGATTCGTGATGGCTCACAAAACATAAAACGGATATTTTTTATGGTCAACATCTCTCCACAGTTTAAGCAATAATTTTGTCATTTCTCTCCTTCAAAGCGCCCTATTTCTCGATAAGAACATCATACATCTTTTATACGTAAGAAACTGACTTGCATAGGTAATATCACCACACCAAGCAAAAACATACTCATTGACCTCCCAAACATGTGCATTCGTTGTCATTGTCTATAATTAATTAAAAAAAACTCAATTGTGGATGGTGAAATCAACAAGTAATCATATGTAACAATTCATGACACAACATGAGAATACAATTCAAACACAACATGGATTTATTGTGAGAAACCAGGATTCGGTGTGAGACGATTTAACTCGAAGCTAACACATTTTCATTCAATGTTTTGAAATCACGCTTTGAAATTATAATGAAACATCTTGGTTATGACATGAAAAGACATAAGTAATTGCTATAACACGTTGCCAACCCAATGTCATGAGATGCATTACATATTTTGTTGTTGTTACATTTAGAACCAATAAAGGTAGGTGCTTGCAGGAAAATCTATAAAATTAAAATTGTTGACATCTAAATTTTTGCTTAAAAATTATTCATTCCTTTTATCAAAATTTGGATGAATTCACCGACGACTGAATTTAGTCCCTAGCCTAAAACATCGATCTTTTATAGTCTTGCATTCACAGTTCTTACTACATTTCTTTGCATTTAGCAACTAGAGGCATCTTAGTTTTAGGACCTTGGACCTGACGTTTAAAATTTAAATTAATGAGGACATTAGAGCTCCCGAATCCTTCAAAAACACAATAAAATCAACCTTTTCTTTTCCCACCAGTTCACACGCTCTGATCACCCACTTAATCTTACATTTCTTCATATTAAATAAGCTCCATAGGCCACCCACAATTTGCTGATAATTAGACAAGAACTTGAAGGAGAAATGGGCTGGAAATGAGAGCTAAAGCCTTGGGGATTGCAGCTAAATTGACCGCGAATTTCAATTGCACCCAAGGACAATTTTCAGCTAAAAATTATGAGCTGGAAGCAGGCAGGATGCTCGAGTTTCTGCAGCAACTTCGTTGACCATCCAAGATGGAATAAACGGGGAATAGTGGGACTTTTGTGGGGCCCTCCTTCACTTAATCCTCTCCTAAAGACCTTCAGTTTCAGCTGAAACCAGATAGCCAAAGAAAGAAGTGACCAAGAGTGACAACCAAGAGTGAGGGAGTTGTTGGAGAAATCTTTCCAGAATATTTTGAAGCTGACAAAACGTTTCTTTCAGTCTAAGTTTGGATGTTCGGAGACCGTCAGTTTAAAGTCTGAAGACTTTGTACTCTCGAGACTCAAGACTCAAGACCCAAGACTCAAGACTCAAGACTCAAGACTTAAGACTCAAGACTCAAGACTTAAGTCTATTCTCACTGACAGTCTTTCTAATCCAGTGACGAAGGAAATTCAAAGCCGAGGTTTATGGTTGAGGATTCGATCCTATCCTCTGGAATAGATTTCTTTGGTTGGATAATCATTTCGGATTCTTTAATTCTTATCTAAGATCGATTGAAGATCCGATGGTCGACGAAATAATCTTGGAAAGTTCTATTCTTGGAAACCGAGATCCTGATTGTATGGGCGAACAGGATTGATGGGCTATCATCAGATTCCTTAAATAGCTCGGATGATCTTCTTGATTGATTCCATCCAACGGGTAGATTGGAGGAATTCCTTTGGTAAGTGCCAACGGCTATGATGGCATGAAGGAGTATAAAAGGAAGACGTTCTAGTTGTTTAAGTGTGTGATCGATAGAAAAATTCCAGAGTCTGAAGACCCTTGATTGTTAGTCGAGACTGTTCGAGCGAAATTGTATACACTGAGAGTGTTTGTACTTGGTGATACCTTGAGTGAGTGTGGTAGATCATCTACACCGAGAAATCAAGGAAGATCAACACTGTAACATCTCTTTGTTCATAGTGGAATCCAGCCAATTGGCTGTCAGTGCAAGAAGAGTGGACGTAGGCTTGAATCAAGCCGAACCACTATAAACCGAGCGTTCAATTCTCTCTTTCCCTTACTCAGTCTCACGATTGGTTTTTAATTATTGCAAATTCTTTAACTGTCTAAAGTATTGTGCGATCATCAAGAAAAATCTTTGTATACCTATTCACCCCCCCTCTAGGTACTCATACTAGCTATATCAGGAGTGACCGTGAGATGAGAGAAGGAAACGGTGAGTAAAGGGTGTGTTGCCGTGAGCTTTGCTGAGAGCGCTTTCGCCTATCTTTCTCATCATTCGAGGTAGGAGTCCTTCTATTCTTGTTTCATCCTTGTTTTTGTATCATCATTTTGTTCCTCGAGTACGAACCCAGTGTTGTTGCCAAATCTTGTTGGCTGGTTCCGCTTCTATGTAGGTCCTAGCTAGCACATGAAATAAAAAGAAGAAAAAGAGTAAAAATCGAAAAATAAAAGAAAGAGAGGTGTTGTTGCTTCGTGGACAATCTCCTTTGAATTATCCCATCTTGCTTAGTGTTTTTTTGCTCCATTTATATTAACGCACTTTTATGGTGAGGAAATACGACCATATTGTTAATGTTGAGCCTTTAGTCTATAATTAGAGACTAAATCTTTGTGTATGCTATTATTCTTAATGATTAGCGCAAGTTTATGGGCGGTTCATGGTTTTTTTTCGCATTGGGTTTCCACATAAAATCTTAGTGTTTTTGTTGGCTTTATCTACTTATCATTTTTGCATTATATTTACTTATTGTGAGGTTGTATTGGCTATTAGTTGTTGAGGTTAAGTTGATTTTGGTTGGTTTAGCTTTGGGAAAGATATCGATCTTGGATTGAGTTTAGTTATTAGTAAATTGTTGCCCTGGTTCTCCCCAACAAATATGATGGCTTGCCTTGCCCTATTGGGCATCGCAAGCCTATCACCTTGGTCTATTAGTTGATCCACTTGACCATGTGTTGATTGTGTGTCGTTTCATCTTTAGATCAGGCAATTACTTTGTTTAAAGTCATTTGTCATGCCTTGAACCCCTTATCCAAACTTTGGCCGTGAGTTTGCCTCGCTAGTTTGCTTGTTGCTTCCTTTTTCTTTCTTTTTTTCGGTCATCTTTTCTTATTTTCATGTTGATGCACATTACTATTAGAATGGAGCTTTAGGCCTTCACTTAGATTTTGGTTTGATCGTCCATATTTGTATCTTAGTATAAGAGCACGTTATAGTTAAATTTGCATTGACTAGATTTGCTTGATTTTGATGGGTTATGTTGAGTTTTAACTTTCAATTAGAGATAAGGCTATTTTAGACCATCCACTTTTGTTTTAGGGTTTTTTTTAAGGGAGACTATAAAAGGAATGTGGTTAATAACATATCAAAAACACTAACCTCCATATTATTGTTCATTTTTTTTTCTCATCTTTTTGTTAGATCTTTAGATCTTGCTACTCACCAAGTGGTTTTTAGAGTTTTTGGATTGTACTCTCGTACTCTTTATTGAAGATAGTGAAACCCCCCCGCTCTCTCTCTCTATGTGATATTTCCCATTTTGGATTCCCATGTAAATTTTGTGTCTCGTGTGATTGCGATTTTACTTTTATCCTTTGCTACTTGTGGTTAGATTGGTGCATCTTTTGGTCTTTTTGGCAAAAAATTGGTATCAAAATGAAGGAATTTCGGCCATTTTTTGTTCAAGATGGCATCTATCAAGTTCAAAGTGGCATCCTTTGATGGACAAAACAATTTTGAGCTATGGAGGATCAAGATGAATGTGTTATTGCATTTAGAAGGTTCATTTAGAGCCTTGGACATGAATTATCTTGATGATATGATTATTGCTGAGATTGAGGAGATGGAAGAGAGGGCGCACACCATCCATTTGTCGCCATCCGATAAAGTGTTTCGTGAAGTTGCTTATGAAGAAACAACTTTGGGATTGTGGAATAAACTTGAGAGCCTCTACATGAAAAAATCTCTTACGACAAGATTATTTTTAAAGCAGCATTTTTTCGCATTAAAGGTGCAAAAATGTACTCCTATCCAATAATATCTAGATGAATTTAATTAAGATTGTTATGGATATAAAAAAATCTAAGTTTGAAGTTAGATGATGAAGATGAAGTTCTTATTCTGTTATGCTCACTATCGAGCTTGTATGAAAATTTTGTGAATTATATGTTGTATAGAGGGGAATCCATAACTCTTGAAGATGTGAAGGTATCATTGAATTCTGAGACATGGGTACAAAGCAGAATACAAGTAGTAGTAGTGATAAGGTCAATGGTTTAATTCTTAGGGGAAGATCGAATCATCCTGATAGACGTGCAGTAATAGTAAAAAGTGTTTGAAGTCTTGGTCAGGTGATAAGAGTAAGGTGGAGTATTACTCTTGTCATAAATTTGGACACTGAAAGTGAGTGTCCAATGCTCAAAGCTCAGGGGAAGAAATCAATGGAGAATTCCAATTTGGCTATTCTAGTGAAAAATAACGAGTTAGCTAATATAGACGGGGTTCTTACTATTTTGTCTTCAGATTTTCATGTTGATGATTAATGGATTTTGGATTTAGCATGTTCATACCTCATATGTCCACATAGAGATTAGTTCCACACATATGAGAAAGTTAGTGGTGGTTTAGTTTTAATGGGCAATAATGCGGTTTGCAAAATTGTGGGTATTAGTACGGTGCGAATCAAATATCATAATAATGTAGTAAGAACTTTGACAAACATTAAGCACATCCTAGATTTGAAGAAAAATATTATTTCATTGAGCAATTTAGATTTTATTGGGTGCATATACATAGGTAGAGGTGGAGTTTTGAAAATTTCAATAGACTCCTTGATTGTGATGAGAGATAACCAAAAGAACAACCTTTATGTTCTCCATGGAAGTACTATTGTGGGTCCTTTAAATATATCATCATCTTCAAATTCTAAAAAATCAATGTTATAGGATATGCAGTTGGGCCACACGAGCGAAAGAGAAATGAATATCTTGAGTGAACGTAGTTTATTATATGGGGATCATATGAACTCACTTGACTTTTGTGAATTTTTGTTTCCAAGAAGCAAGGCAGAGTTGGTTTTAGTCTTGGGGCGTACTCAACGAAAGGCACAATTGACTATATTTACTCCGATTTATGGAGACCGGCACAAATTAACATCTAAGGGTGATGTGGCTTATCTTCTGATATTTATTGATGATTTTTTTAGGAAAGTCTAGGTTTATTTCTTAAAACGTAAAAGTGATTTTTTTTTATTATAAGTTCACGAAGTAGAAGATGTTGATAGAAAATCAAATTGGGAGGAAGATAAAGCGTCTCAGAATGGACAATGGTCTTGAGTTTCGTGGATGTGATTTCGATAAATACTATGAAGATTCAGGGATTGTTTGATATCAAATAGTTAGGTATACACCTCAATAGAATGGGGTGGCAAAGCGCATGACCTTTGGAGAGAGCTAGGTGTATACTCTATAATGTTAGAATTGGAAAGATTTCTAGGCTGAAACCATGGATACGGCATGTTATTTGGTGAATCGTTCTCCTTCAATTGCAATTGAATATAAGACTCCTAATGAGATATGGTCAAGTAAATCTTATGATTATTCCGGTTTAAAAACATTTAGATGTCTTGCTTATTATCATGTAAAAGAGGGTAACCTTGGACTTGGAGTTAAGAAGTGTATTTTCGTTGGTTATGTAGGTAGGATTAAAAAATATAGGTTATGGTGTTCTGACGCTTAGTCATCAAAGTTTATAATTAGTAGAGATGTTACTTTTGATGAAAATTCCATACTTGAAAAGAGAAAAGTTGTTATTGGATTTACAGGTATCTAGAAGAAGAATGTTGGAAAAGAGGTGGAGCTTCATGTAGAGCATCCACGAAAAATATCTGAAGATATTCCTATTCGACCAGAAAGTGACAATGAATAACAAGACTAAGATTTTATCAGAGATGAAGTAGAAGAATTTGAGCAACCTTAGAGTTTGGTTGCAAGGAGGGCTAAACAACAAATTAAACCTCCCTAAATGTATGGTTTACTGATTTGGCAGCATATGCTCTTACAATTACTAAAGAGCTTGGTATTGATGAACCTTCTAAAGTTCGTGAAGCTACTATTTATTCTAAATTTGAGAAGTGACTTGTTGTGATGAATGAAGAGATAGAGTCTCTTCATAAGAACCAACCTTGAGATTTTGTGAAATTGCTTGAAGGCAAAAGAGTTTTTGGGTGCAAATAGGCCTTCAAAGAAAAGAGGGAAATCAGAAGGTTGAAGATTAAAAATTCAAGGCACAATTGATAGCAAAGGGTTTTAGTCAAAAGAATGGGATCGACTTCAATAAAGTGCTCTCTCCAGTTGTGAAACGTAATTCCATTCGTGTGTTACTCATGTTAGTAGCTATTTATGGTCTAGGACTTGAGCAACTTGATGTTAAGACCACTTTTTTACATGGCGACCTTAAAGAGACGACCTATATGTCTCAACCCAAGGAAATTCGTTGTTGAAGGTAAAGAAGATCACATTTGCAGGTTGAAACGTTCTTTGTATGGTTTCAAGCAATCTCTATGGTAATAGTATAAGAGATTTGATAGCTTTATGTTGAGTCATGACTACTCATGAAGTACACATGACAATTATGTGTACTATAAGAGATTGCATGATGGTTCTTTTATTTATTTAATATTATATGTAGATGACATGCTTATTGCAACAAAGAACATATGTGAGAAACAAAATTTGAAGAGGAAATTTAATAGGGAATTTGAGATGAAAGATCTCGCAGCTCCCAAGAAAATTCTTGGTATGGAGATTCAAAGAGATAGATAGGTTGGGAAGTTATACCTTTCGTAGAACCAGTATATTGAAAAAGTGCTTGAACGCTTTGGTATGAAGAATGTCCAACCGGTAAAGACTCCTTTGGCATTCCATTTTAGGCTTTCAACTTCTTTATTACCTAAAACTAAAGAAGAGAAAGATGAGATGTGTGACATCCTGAATTTCTCAACCTGTTTTCTACTGAATTAATCGGGCATTTCGTTGATGCGTTTATAGGGCTATTCTCGGAGCCGATCACTCTTGAGATAACTAGGCTGTCTGGGTAAGTAATTAAGAAAATTTAAGGCAATAAACTTGAGAGTTTGATCAAGAGTCGGCTCCTCGACCGTGCTCATCTCTAGAGGCCATTGCGGCACAGTTAAAAAATTCGAGTTAAGATCAGAGATAGGTCTGTTCGATTGAGATGTATGACTGATCGTGGGTGACTCTACTAAATTGGAAAATTCTCATCGACTGACACTAATTTGATTTTACTATCGTTTTGGTACCCTGTGTCCGTAATTGAATCCTCGAGATTTTCACGATAATCGAGAGTCGTTATTGAGTCGAATGGGTTCATAGTGGTTCGAAGAAAATCGACCACGGGTTAAGTGCCTTAAAAAGTTCTGAAAACCACCCGGTAGTCTAGGTTACGCTAAAAACGCGCCAAGTGGAAATTAACCGTAGATTCGAGTCCGATTTCAGAAATTGAAGGTTCTGTCATGTCACAATAAATTCTAGGACCCACGACTCAGTCTCAGAAGATTTTCTGACAACAGAGACTTTTTGGTAAAAAGTCAGGTTATGGCCGTTCTCGTTCAGTTGAAGTCGCGGATTAATTTTGATAGTGAAATCGAGGAGTGTGGGGGGATTCTTGGATAAAGAAATGATCAATTTGGTAATGGAAATATCAATTGATTTTGGGAGAATTATTTGAGAGAAATTCAAGAGGGATTTTGTATGCAATGACAAGTGGGACCAAGAAATCTAAGTTGATATTCTCTTGAATTTTCTATGAGCCAATTTAAAAGAAACTGGGATTAGGATTTTCTATTTGAGGAAATCCTTTTGTTTTTGTGATATCCCCATTTCTTTTCCCTTTGTAGCCAAACACACTTTTTCCCTTTCTCCCTTTCTTTCTTCCTTTCTTTTTCTTTCTCTCTCTCTCTCTCTCTCTCTCTCTCTCTCTTTTTTCTTTTCCCTCGTGCGGATTGCCCCCCCTCCTCTACCGTATGCTAGCTGGCTTCCACCTTGTTTCTCCTTTTTCTTTTCTTTTATTTTTCTCAACACTTATCCCCTCTTCTTCTCTCTCATCTCTCTTCTCTCTCCCTCGACTCTTCTTCCTCCTCACGGTTCAAGCAGAAGACAAAAGCAGAGACAGCACGCTTGGAGCCGTAGAAGCTCGCCGTCGCCGCCCACGCTCCGCCACCCGCACGCCGCTCGCGCCGTGCCGTCCGCGCCTCGCCTCCTTCTCTCTCGGCCGCCCCCTCAGCCAGCGTTGCCGTCCTTCTTCTCTCCTTCTCCCCTGGTTGTGCGAACCAGCGAAGACAGCAAAGCAGAAGCAGCAACCACCGTCGTTTGAAGGTCAAAGCCGTTTGCCGTTGCACCGGAGCTGCCGCGCCACCGCCCGCGCGACGCCGTGTGCTCCGCCTGGCCGTGTGCGCCGTTTTCCTCTGCAACCCGCCCCGTGCAACTTCCGTTTGGCCTCTGTTCAGCCACCGCCGGACCGCCGCCCAGCTCCGATCGGCCGCCGTGTAGCCTTCCCAAAGCTCCGCCCATCTTTCCCGAGCTCTTGCCGCCCCATCCCTCTCTATTTCTCTCTGTTTTGTAGCAAACCAGCAACCCCGTCGTGTGGGTTTCCAGCTGGTTCGTGGCTGATTTCGGGCCGTTTCCGGGCCCCGAACTCGAGACCCGCTTTGGAGTTTGTTGTTCCTCACGTCGCCCTCGTCGGATTGATCCGGTTCGCGCGCGATTTGGTGAGTAATCTCACTAATCCTTGCTGAGTGAACTAATTACGCTTAAGGGTTGGTTAGTCTTGATTAATTAGGTTTAGGTTGTTAGATTAGTATTGATTAGTATTTATTAGTCAATTGTGATGTGAATTTGATATATTGATTGTGCAATTAGCAAGTAGACGGGGTCTACTATTTATTGAAGGCATCTCGGGAATTTTCGGACCCCTAATTGGGTTTCAATTTGATGATTCGGGCATAAGTGGAATTTTTGGCATTTAAATATTATTTTTCGGAAATTAATAAATTAATTATTTATTTTACAAAAATTCAATTGGGATGGCTAATGACTGGAATATTATGCTGAGAATCGTGGCGAGGTCCGTTTATTTAATCGGACTCTATTTTAAGCTAAATTGAATTTTTAATATTAATTAATTTTCGAAATTAATTAAATAATTATTTATTTTCCGAAAATTCAACTGGGATGGCTCGTGACCGGAAATTTATGCTGATGACCGTGGTGAAGTTTGTTTATTCAATTGGGCCTTATTTTGAGCTAAACGGAATTTTTAATATTTAATAATTATTTTTCGAAATTAATTAAATAATTAAATAATTTTCAGAAATTAAGATTGAGATGGCCGATGACCGAAATCTCGTGCTGATTGTCGTGGCACAGTTCATTTATTTATTTGGGCTTTGAATTGTGCCAAATTGATTTAATTGTGGATAATTACTTTAGAAATGGGATGAATCATCATGAAAGGCACGTGGCTCTGTGAATAGTAAATCACCTCGGAGAATGCACATGGCTCGGTGACGAAGTATGTCGCCTTGGAGAATGCATGTGGCTCGGTGATTAATTGTGGCATCTAAAAGGACACGTGGGCTCGGTAATTTGATGCATTACCTCGGAGAAGGCACGTGGTCCCAATGAGTATATTTGGCATTTTAAAGGGCACGTGGGCTCGGTAAATTAATGCATTACCTCGGAGAATGCACGTGGCTCGATGATCGGTTCCATCACCTCGGAGAATGCACGTGGCTCGGTGATAAGGGATATCGCCTCGGAGAATGCACGTGGCTCGGTGATTGGTTCTATCAGTTATGACTGAATAGTAATAGCTTGAATGACCGGGGAGTGGTTTTGTTGACATGTAATCGACTAGGTCGATTTGATCGATGCTTCGATCTGTGATGTGATTGCTTGGGCGTATATTTGATCTGTGCTAACATGCAGGTGGGATCTGAGGCCAAGGTAAGTCCTCTGACTCGTGCTGTATTTAGGCAACCATGTGGTGTATTGGTTCCCTAATTGAGTCTTAGTAAAATAGAACTCGCTGAGACGTAGTCTCATCCCGGTTGTGGGATATCATTTCAGGCCCTTAGAATGGCAGGACCTCCACCTCCTCGTCCTCGTATGCACTATGGTGTCCCTGAGGCTATTTCGGAGTTTGAGACCCATTTCCATGTCCACCCTCATCCGGAAGGATTAGTGTACGTATTAGTTCAGTTGACTATTTGGGTTAATGTGGGAGTGGAAGATCAGAGGCCCCACAAGTATCGGTCTTGGTACCGTGATTACTATGATGGACGCAGAGAAGGTCCTATTCCGGAAGAGGATGTGCCTTTTGACGTGATGGAAAAGGCATTTGGAGAGGGAACAACCGATCGAGTGGATGGATCGGTAGTGGACGTGAGGGATCCACAGCAGGAGGCCGAGACTAGTGGTCCTGTATATTCAACTGAGGAGGACAATGGGCATGAAGGTAACGGTGAGATGCCACAGCAAGAGGTGGGAGGACTGGAAGAGGAAGAAGACTGGGGAGCAGCTGAGGAGATGCCTGAAGATGAGTCGGCGTCTGAAGCTGAGGACGAAGGTGAAGAAGAGGATGATGATTTGGAGGAGAATGATGTGAGTGAAGAGGAGTCAGAGGAGGATCAGGATGACCCTGAGTATGACCCAGATGAGGATTGAGATCCCATCTCTTTGTGAAGCCTTTGTATATGTGTAGATAAAGTGAGACTTCGAAGTTTTGTGATGTGAATAGTTTGTGAAGTGCTTTGCCTAATGCCATGTATAAGAGTTTGGTTGTAGATTTCAATATGAAAAATATAGCCTGCTTTTCTATCCCCATTGTTTGATTGTCTGGGGATTTATAATTGCTTCCGCATGTGCTTAAAAGAATGAAAGGGTCGGCGATACATTGTCCTGGGATATCGCATTCTAAAATCGACCAAGTAGAAGGATGTGTGCGTGCCCGAGGATCGGGGCGTGACAAGATGTCTCAAGTTTCATATTCTAATGTAGTAGATAGTCTCATATATGTTATGATTTGCACTCGTCAAGATGTTTCACAACAGACCGTCTGTAATAACCCGCCAGACCCAGAAAACTTTTGATCTCTGTCACGGTAGTCGTTCTTGGCCAGTTGATAACTGCTTCAATCTTGGATGGGTCCATGGAGATTCCTTCACCTGAAATCATGTGACCTAGGAACGCAACACGAGTCAACTAAAACTCGCACTTGTTGAACTTGGCGTACAACTGATAGACTCTCAGCATTTGCAGCACTAATCTCAGATTACTTTCATGCTCTTCATCACTTATCGAATACACTAGAATATCATCGATGAACACGATCACAAACTAATCTAGATATTCCTTGAATACTCGGTTAATCAAATTCATGAAGGTAGCTGGAGCATTTGTTAACTCGAATGGCATCACTGTGAACTTATAATGACCATACAAAGTATGAAATGCTAACTTAGGAGTGTCCTCCTTCCTGATCCTCAGCTAATGATATACTGTCCTCAAGTCGATCTTTGAAAATATCGACGCTTCTTGCAACAAATTGGACAAATCATCGATCCTCGGGAGTGGATACTTGTTCTTGATTGTTACCTATTTGAGTTGTCAATAGTCGATGCACAGGTGCAACAAACCATCTTTCTTCTTCACAAATAGAACTGGTGCTCCTCAAAGTGATGCACTAGGATGAATGAATCCCTTATCCAATGACTCCTGCATCTGCACCTTCAGTTCCTTCAACTCAAATAACGCCATTCGGTAAGGAGCCTTAGAGATTAGCTCTGTCTCAGGTGCTAGCTTAATCGCGAACTAAATTTTTCTCTCTAACGGTAATCCTGGCAATTCCTTTGGAAAAACATTTGGAAATTCTTGCACCACAGCAATGTCTTCTATCTTTAGCTCCTCAACTGTCGTATTTCCAGGTAACCGTAGCAACCCCCGTCTAACAAACGAGTTGCCCCAGGTGATGAGATCAAGATAATCGAGGGTCCTCCTCGATTCCCGACAAACTTGAAGCTTTCACCCTCTAACGGGTAAAACTGAATTGCCTTACGATAACAGTCCATCTTAGCTCGTTGCTTGGTGAGCCAGTCCATACAAATTATCAAATCAAAGTCATACATGATTAGGACTAATAAGTCTATTTTCCCCACTCGCTCACCAATCGCTAACTTGTAACCACAACAACCCAAAGCAGCTTTCACTTTATTCTTCAATAGTGGAGATATGCTAACTACTGACTCCAACAATATAGAACTTAATCCTAACAACTTAACATATTACTCGGCAACAAATGAATGGGTTGCTCCTGAGTCGAATAAAGCATAAGCAGGATGGTCGTTCAGCGAAACCATACATGTGATCACCTCAGGTGCAGCCTTTGCCTGACGTGTGATGGCATACATCGTGCGTTGGACTGGTGGTCTCAACTATCCTCCTTGTAGCGCGTTTTGTGGTGCATACCCCCTAATCTGACCCATAGGTGGCGACGGCAGCAATTGTGGTTATCCTCTTGGTCTCCTAGGACAATCTCTGGCGATGTGACGCTACTGGCCACATTCAAAACAGGCGCCCGTTCTCCGAGGGTATCAGTTCAAACCATGTCGCCTTCCACAAGTGCGACACAAATCATTCCTACTTGGCCCAAACTTACTAACTCCACCTTTCCTATTGGGTCGGATCTGGAATCTACCTCCAGGCATGGGCCTCTTTTCCTGATGGATCGCATCTCTATTGGAATTAAACCTTGACCTAGACAAGACAGCTCTCTCATTTTGATCTCTCTCGATCATCTGGGCCCTCTCATAAAAGTCATTGTAATTTCTCAGATTCAGCGAAATCAATGTACTCCTCAAGTCTGGCCTAAATCCGTCCCTGAATCTTCTCACTCAGCTTGCTAGATTCTCAACTAGTTCAGAAGCATAATGCGATAGTTCAACGAACTTCGCTTCATATTGGTCTACAGTCATGAAGCCTTGGCGAAGGCGTTGGAACTCTGCCATCTTCATCTCTCTGGCAGTCTCTGAAAAGTATTTACCATCGAAAGCCTCAAGGAAGGTGTTCCACTCCGAGACGACACCTTCTGGGAATATTGCTCCTTAGGTGGTTCTCCACCAAGTATTTGCGACTCCCTCTAGTTGGTAAGTTGCAAGGACTACTTTTTTAGTTTCATTGCACATCAATAGTGCAAAAGTCTTCTCAAGTCCTTAGATCCACAAAGCACCAGCTTCAGGGTCTCCTGCCCCAGTAAACTTAGATGGATTCAACTTCAAGAACTGTTCCACCAACTTATGAATCGGTCTCCCAGCTACCACAATTCCTAGTGGAACTTCGGCAGATGCGGCGGCAGGTGCGGCTTGTAGCAATAGCATTGGTAGCGGCAGTAGCGGCGACTGCAACGACGACGATGAAGGTGGCTGCTTGGTTCGAGGCCTGCTGCCCCATCATCTCTCGCATGGCATCTAAGGCTTAGGTGATCCCAATGGTTCCTTGATCACCTGGGGCTATTACCCTAACACCAACAAGACATGGTGCTACGCCACTCGTGCTAGCCTATGCTGGCGCTCAACCTCGGCCTCCTCGGGTACTAACCCTGGTTGGCGTTCTACCTCGAGTCACAGCCCTAATGGTCCTCTTGGTAGGATTTTGCTACAACTGATCACTCATGGCTCAGCTTTATCTACTGAAGCCTGTTTCCAATTCCATACCGAATTAGAAACAGAGTGATCTAAACCACAAACAATTTTATCAAACAACTATCACAGACATGCACCAGCATAAATTTAAATTTCATTTCTACTACTATCCCATGAACCATCGCACCTTATCACTCTAATCCCTAACCATTGCTCTAATACCACTAAATGGGGATGTCACGTCCTGATCCTCGGGCGCGCGCCCATCTCAGCTTGGTCGATTAAATAGCGATGTCCTAGGATGCATCGCCGAACATTTCATTTTAATACGCATGCATAAGCAGATATAAAATCCCCAGACAATAAAATAATGTGATAGGATTATAGGACCATAAATCTTTCGCAAAAGACTTTTTTTATAAACACACTGGTTTATACACAAAATCCTACAAAAATGAATCGGCTTTCAACAAAAGAGAAATGTCCTAGGTCTAATTGGTCGGACATGTTCACCGGTTCTTTGGGCTTCGCCTTCTGAACTTTAGGCCTCAGGTCCTCCATTGCTATTAACTAGGGCTTTGAAAATTGTTATACAATAACCAGTGAGATAATATCTCAGCAAGTTCTACTCCTTAAGACTCGATTAGGAAGCTAATACGTCCTAAGAGCTGCTTAAGCACAACATGGGTTAGAGGACTTACCTTGGCCTCAGTCTCTCCTTGCAAAACAACACAATTCAAATAGACATCCAATCAATCACCACAGATCAAATCATCCATCAATCGACTCAATTGATTACATGTCATCGAACCATCACCTGGTTAAAACAATACTATCTATGAGTCTGATCAAAATCCAAGACAGCTCACCCTAGGTGATATATAGATAGTAGCTTACCCAAAGGCTAATAAATAGCATACTGTATATTCTCTAAGATGACATATAGAGTCACCGAGCGAGTATTGCATACTGTTCATTCTCTAAGATGTCATATAGAGTCATCGAGCCAGTATAATATGCTGTCCTATCTCCAAGATGACTCATAGAATCACCGAGCCAGTATTGCATACCGTTCATTCTCTAAGATGACATATAGAGTCATTGAGCGGATATTGTATATCGTCATTTCTCCAAGATGACATGTAGAGTCACCGAGCCGATATGGTATATTGTCCTATCTCCAAGATGACATATAGAGTCACCAGGAGATATAGCATTACTTTTTTGATCGTACAATCAATTTACCATTTTTATCATACCTGATAAAAATACACGTGTGTAAGTACACAGTCGGACTTAGCCAAAATATAAGGTTTTCACTTTTGAACCTCCCACTATTTTCAACAGTCCCAAAATAGATTTTTGACGCTGTAGACCGACACCTGGTAATTCTCCAATTAATTACCAAATTTATTCAATTTATGAATAAAATCCTAAAATCACAATCAAGCAAAATTAGCATAAATTAATGCTCAAATAAATAAACAAATGGCACCACAATAACCAGCATAAAATTCCAGTCACCGGCTATCTCGGTCTAATTTTCGGAAGATAAATAATTAATTAAATAATTACAGAAAATATTAAATAAATGCAATAAATGCATACTTAGGCTCATAATGCCTAATTATATGCCCGAACGGGCCCGGTAAATTTCCAAGACTCGTTAAATAAATATTAGAGTCTATTTACTCGTTAATTGCACTAACTAACCACCTAACATGCATAAGCAATTATCTAAATTCACTAAATCTAATCTAATCTAACGACCTAATCCATCTTAGCCTAAACTAATCAACCCTTAAAAATGATTAACCTACTAAGTGAGGATTAGTGAGTTAAACTCACTTGTTTCGCAATCCGATCGGTTCAAAACGTTGTGGACGCAATGGGGCTCGATTCTCTCCAAAGCGGGCCTAGCTTTCGGGGTCCGGAACGACCTCAAAATGGGCCAAGACTCTTGCTAGAAACCCACTGCTTTGCTCTTTGTTTTGGGCTGCAAAAGAAGAAAACAAAGGCTGGTTTAACTTCTGCTTCTGCTTGCTAGACAAAGGAGAACCAATGGCTGAACGGCGAGGAAAGGGGCTAATCGGAGCTTCGGCGAGCGGGTGGTCAGCAACCAGTGGCTCCTAGGGGTTAGGGGGGACTTGCTAGTAGTTGGTATGGGTGGAGGTAGGGTCGAAATGAGGAGAAAATGACTGAAAGTCGCAAAACAAACGAAACAGTGCAGGCGGGTGGCTTCCAAATGATCCGGCGACCAGTTTCATCTCGTCGGCATACAAGACAATCGGCGGCTCCATTTGGCGCGAGGTTGGGCTCCTTTGAATGGATTGGATGTGCTGAGCACAACGGTGGGTGGCACAAAGGCCAATTCATCTGGGAAGACCACTTTTAACTCAGATCTTTGTCGAAAAGTCAGCTGGAGTAGAAACTGGCAAAAGAAGAAAATAGATGAGGAAAAAGGTCCGGCGGTGGCTCCAGCATGCGTGAGACGGCCAAGGGGGATGAGCTGCATTTTTCTCTGGTTCTTTGAAGCTCAAGATGGACAACAACAATGGAGAAAGGTAAGGGATAGAGGAAGAAGAAGGCTGCTACAAGAGGGGGCCCCCAAGGTGGCTTCTATGCCTCCAACACTTGGCCAAAATTTCCTTTGCTTGCCCCCACCAGCTAATGCCTTGTCCTCTGCCCCTTATCCACACCTTGGCTTCCTCAAGAAGCTTGCCAAAGAGTCCTAAATGTCATGTACCCCATGGCATACAAATTTGTAACCTTTCCCCTTCAATTCCCCTTCAATTCCGATCAATTCTCTTCAAATCAAAACCAATTGAAGCCCACATAATTCATCCTTTGTGTCCTTGTCCCTCTTATGATTTTTCCCCATCAAATGATCCAACTTGTATCCCAAAAGTGCGACCAAAAACGGCCCTTGGATTTTCCCGATCAAAAGCGACCTTACTTTGATTTTCCGCCAAAAATCTTAGTTTGCAGAAAAATCTTCTGAAGATGAGTTGATGTTCCTAAAATGAATTGTGACATTAGAAAACTTTCAATTTTTGAAATCGGCTTCAAATTCACAGTTAATTTCACTCTAGCGAGTTTTTATTGTGACCTAGGCTACCGGGTAGCTTTCAAAAAAATTTAGTGCAAATGATCCGTGGTCAATTTTCTTCAAACCACTATGAACCTATCTGACACATTGGCAACTCTCAGTTGTCGTGAAAATTTCGATGATTCAAATACGAACATAGGGTATCAAAATGATAGAAAAATCATTCTAGTGCCGGTTGACAAGAATCTTCCAATTTAGTGGAGTCACCCACATTTAGCCACACATCTCAGTCAAATCGATCTATCTCTGATCCCTGATCGATTTTTAACTGTGCCGTAATGATCTTGGCAGATGAGCACGGTCAAATAGCCGATTCCTGGTCGAATCCTCAAGTCTATTGTAGTAAAATCCTTTAATGACTTTCCCAGATAATCTAGTTATCTCATGAGTAATCAGCTTTGAGAACAGCCCTATAGGCGCGTCTATGAAATGCCCGATTAATTTAATTGAAAGCATAAGTGAAAATTTAGGATGTCACAGCCACTATCTGAGCTATGGCTAAAAAGCAGTTGGTCTTGACTTAGTCAATTGATGAAGCTCAAGCCAACCTTCATGGGTCCTTATGGCTTGGGGTGCATCACCTCGACTTTTTGAACTTTTCTAAACCATTTTTGAGTTGAATGAAAAATTAAGAAAAATAATTAGATGACAATTTTTAATCTATTGTGAGATTAACAATATATTTTGAACAATAAAAACTAAATAATAAATAATTGTAAATAATTGTAAACTCTACCCCTTCTAGAATTTGTGACTTTTAATAAGCTGTCAAAATTGTGTGCATGCTGAATAGTGGGCATTTGTAAGGCTATTGGTTCATTAACATTATTGTGAAGTGTCTCGGGCCAGCCCTCATGAGCCCAGTGGCTCGTAGATGCATTGAGGCATCTTGGCCTTTGCATGGGGTGGTGTACCATGCAATACGAGGTCTGTAGCCTGCCGTTCAGACCATACAAGTGGCCGCACAGCGAACTTTCAACAGTTTTCTGTTGGATAACATTTTTCTCATTTTATGATGTTTAGATCATCTAGGCAGATGAGATAATGCACTATCATTTCATAGTCAGCAAGAGGCCTATACCTTGCATTTAGGAAAATGATTTTCTTTTAAAAATCAGAAAATATTGGCTTTTCATAAATTTTCGTTTTCCTTCCTGGAATCGGCCAGGAGCAAGCTGCATGCCCATCTTAGTTTATTCTTGTGGTAGAGGAAAAAATAGAAAGAAGCGAAAGTCAAGAGGTAAAAATAGTGGAATAAAACACAATAACCTTCCTCATTGCAGTTGAGAATTTAGAATCAAGAACCAACAGGAAATATCAATCACTTCCAACTGCAGAAACATGAATTTCTTGGTCGGTCGTGTGCTTGAAAGCACTTCACTTGTTCCAGGCTGACCTAGAAAATCACAAATGATCCACATCAACGGCTTCATCAAATCAAGCATGGATATTTTCTTGAGCCGTCACTTGAGCGATACCACGTCGAACTTCTCATTGTTGACTTGGTGCCCGTGGCATGGGTGTATTCGATAGGATGCTCTTGAACAAAGCATGTGCATGAGGGGAGATGCATTGGGACTTCGTATCGCGATCCCAACACAGCAACGAACGTAAGTCCTTAGTATACCTTGATCCAACCTCCGACCTGATCAGAAACCAAAGAGTCTTGTTTTTGTTTAACGTGAATTACTGCACGAAAGCTTTTCTCCAGCTTGATTTGAAATTGCGCTTACCAGATTGTTTTGGTTCCAAGGGTACCATTTATCCTGTAGTTTGAGCATAAGGGCTTTGACGTTGCGCCAAGCCGTTGACAAAGGAATGGCTATATCTGTAGTCCCACTGCTCAAAAAGAAAAAATTTGATCTGTGAAAGTAAATATTTGGTACTATTAATGTCTAAAACCAAAAAAGACATCTTGATGATGAATGAATATATAACTTCCATTAGGGTCAATTAATGTTTATGCACTAATTCTACCAATTGTAATACAATCATGATTATATCTCAAATTAATCAAATGTTGCAAACTCAAGATTAAATGCATTGGACCTTACCCAAAAAAAAAAAGATTAAATGCATTGGCATGATTTTCTTCTTGTTTCTAACATCTAATATGCCTTACCTATATATCCAAATGAGCAATTGGGTCTGTATGAGTTCTTTTAGAATCTGCAACATCGATGATTCTGTGTCGCTTTCTATGTAGTGTTCTATCGACCAGGTCACTATTTAAGCGAAACCGCATGATTTATCATTCCCTAGGGATTTTCCATGCCCTTGATTTGAGTCAAGTTCTTGAATCATGAACAATTCCTGGCTATAGTTCACTGGAATACAAGAAGGGTCGATGTGGAAAGCTTCCTGCACCTCTTTCCTTCTCAAAGTGAGTACTAGTGTCATCATCCGAGTAATGTCCAAACCCATCTCTGTCAATCAAATCCTACTTGCAGAGAAAAACTGAGGATTGAGTATCAAAGTGCTGTCAAGCTTTCTTACCGCTTATTTTCCAGCCTCTAAGAATAAATTTAGGAGCTAATCTCACCTGTATGGGGCTCGCAGATGGTCTCATAAATAGGTTAAAATTGTCTACGTCTCCAAATTCATTCATGTATGCTTCATCCCAGGCTTTGTTGCAGCCATCAGACTGTCTATCGACAGCGCAAAATTTCTATATGTTTCGGTATGTAGTGTCTGAGATCAACCCGTGATTCCACAGGTAATCAGCCATACCCGGTTCTCCAGTTTCGTCGTCAAGGAGGGTTTCCTGGCTAGGAAATTTTTACCCAAGAAAAGAGCACTAGCTTAGTCCAGTTTAATAGCGGAAATGGATATGCTTCGACATGCAGATTCGACACTAGTCATCTCACCAATATTCCCTTCAGATTGATGATTGGTCGCACGATCCCCATGTTGCGGTTTACTATCAGTCGAGCGAGTTGAGGCACATAATGCCTTGGAATAAGCGTTTATTATTAAACTCATGCGTGACCTAACATAACGTTATGCATTAAAATGGCCACAGAAAACGCGTACCTACACAGCTCTCTCCGGCAGCGTAGAAGTCTCGGTATTTGTATTTTGGAAAGATTTCGAGACATTTATTTAAGGGAAATTTTCAAATAAGGACCTACAGTGCCATCCTTTTCTTAAAAGAGGATTTAAAGTGAAATTTGTCTCAAATAAGGATCAAAAGTGCCTTCATTTTCTCAAAAAAGAGGACCTAGAGTGGAGTTTGTCTCAAATAAGGATCAAAAGTGATCATTTAGTCTCAAAGAAGGACCTCATTTGCCAATTGGTGAATAAATGCATCTCCAATGCATATTCCGATAGCTTGATCAGGGGTATTTTTGTCCTTTTAAAAAAAATTCAGTTTTCTAGTTCTTTATTATTATTATTATTATTATTATTATTATTATTATTTTGGGTCAATGGTGGTATTGTTTATCATATTCTTCATCCCTTGTTTGTCTTCTTCTCAAGAACATTAGACTTGGGAAGGGCCAACAAGCGCTGGCCGTTGGTGAGGGTCGACGAGGGTTGGACGCCCATCGCTGGCAGTAGACGAGGGCCACCAAGCCCTCAACGGCCATGGGCGAGGGCTTGCAGGCCCTCGTTAGCCCTTATCAGTGGCTAGTGAGGTGGGTGAGCCCTTGCCCAGGGCCGGCGAGGGGTGACCTCGCTAATGGCTGTGAGGGGCGACCTCCCCCACCTCCGCCCGCTACTCCACCGACAACCTCGACTTCTGTTAAGACTACGACTGAGATACCCTCGTTGCTTTCTTCATCCCTTCCTCCCACCATCACTCCTAGATCGACGACTTCTTCAGCTTCCCCTTTTGCCCCTAAGGACCTTCTTGTAGGGCATTGATTTGGATGGCCCCCTCCCCTATGGCTAGTGAGGGATCGATGGCCCTCACCCGCTATTAGTGATGGGCGTCGAGCCCTCGCTCATTGCTGGCGATGGGCGTCAATGGCTGGAGCTCGTTGGCCCTTACTAGCGGCCGACGCTCACTGGCCTTTCCCTAAGTCCGGTGTTCTTGATCTGCGCAAGAAGAAGTGAACAAGGGACGAAGAAGACAATGAACAGGGCAACCAAAAATGAAAAAAAAAAATTGAACGAAAATACCGTAATCAGGCCACCGGAATATACATTGAAGATGCATCTATTCATCGGCCAACAAGTGAGGTCCTTCTTTGAGACTAAATGACTACTTTGGGTCCTTCTTTGAGACAAACTTCACTTCAGGTCCTCTTTTGAGAAAATGATGGCACTTTGGGTTCTTATTTGAGATAAACTTCACTTCAGGTCCTCTTTTGAGAAAATGATCGTACTTTAGGTCCTTATTTGAAAATTTCCCTTTATTTAAAAATGTGTGACTGTCCATGGCTGAGATGGAAAGAAAAGGAAATAACTCGAGACTTTTTGAGAGAAAGTATAGAGTGGAAGACTCAATAATCAAACCAGGGCAAACAGGTAGAGCAAGTCATTAAGTCCCAACCGGTGCTGTTTTCTCCGATTGACTAGCGATGCTGAGGATAGAAAATCCAGCTCCAGCAACCACAAGATGTTATCATTCAGTCTTCATCTTAAATATGGATTTCGTAGTGATGACTTATTGCTTAGGAGTTTGAAAAATGTAATCCCAATATAAAGACAAAAATGGATCATTTAGTCTGCCGTCATGAAAGAGCCGTTACTTTGGTCTGAAGTTATACCATATAACGAGTTAAAAGGGTAAAGCTAACCGACAGATATAATGAAAATGTTGAGTCTCCATACTACAATCTATACACTAATTATGTCAAGATTTAAACTCGGAACATTTTTTTGACAAAAAAAGAAAAAAACTTGGCACCTTCTCAATTGTGTTTCTTCTTAGAGAGAGGCGGGCCTAAAGTTTCTTGAGTTTGACTTTCCCTGATCAATAAAACCAAATAGCAAGTCACATAAGGTAATAGCCATTCGAGACATTCAACAAACGAGTCTTAATCGAGATTTAATTCACAAAGCGTTGCTGAAACAAAATTACCAGTGTTCCAAGCAAATTGTCTTTAAAAAGCTTCCCGTCGGGCAAGATCTGGAAGGGTCCAATCTCTCGAAAGGCTCCGTACCCGATTGTCGAAGCGCTGGGTCCTCCATTGAGCCATAGAAGAAGAGGTTTAGACTCTGCATCCGATGACGTTTCAACCAGCCATAGAACAGCTTCTTTTTTTCGTTTATGGTCACATGTCCCGAATACTGAGCAAAACTCACGTCCATAGGTTGTCCAGGTAATGCCGCAATCTTGGCATTTGTTGCTTCATCTACTGAAGGTCTAACAGCGATGGCCGACACATTAAGTTCAGTAACAGAAGGCAAACGATATTCGATGACGCTTGTTTCGCTATGTTTCAGTTGTCTTTTGGTGGGGCTTCTTCTTGATGTTCTTGGAATCCTTTTCCTCATATGTAAATGTATACGTTGTGGTGTTAACCATCGACTGAAGATATAAAGTTGTTTGCATGGTTGTGGGTAAATAACAGTATTTTGTTATCTATTGTTAGTAATAGAGGTGAGCAATTCCAGATTCCGTATAGATTTTATTTAAAACCTAGAACCTACCCATTAAAACATGTTCCTCATTTTTTTAGAACTTAGCACTTGCCCTACATACCCTAAACCCTAAAATCTACCCCGTCACAAGTTATAGGGTTTACCTAAGTTCTACTTATATTATTAATTAAACGATTGCAGTGAATTAAAACTTTAATGACCTCCACTTGCTGCTACAATTCATTGACCATAACTTATATTTAGTCATACAAAAAAATATGAACATTAAAAAGGTAAAATTCTCGGTCACAAAATGAAAGCTTAGATTAATACTTCCAAATTATACATTCATCATCAAGCAGCATGGAAAATTGGAGGATTGCGCAAAGACATGGACTGATAAAAATATTAAAACTTATTCTAGGTTTTAGGTTTTTCTTCAATCAAGAACCTCGAATCTACTCGTTCAAACAAATATCGCATTTTGTGGAACTTGTAACCTATTATGCATACACTAGAACCTAGAATCTACAAGTTCCATCGGTCCGATTCTCAAGTTTTAGGTTCTACTCTAAAACCATGCTCACCCCCAATTAGCAATAATACATCATTCTTCTAGAGTTTTAGAAGGTTATAAGTAAATTGTTTTGGCAATCTTGAGCTTTTCTGAGTTGTAAGCACAAGGAATGGTTGAATTAGGATTGTTCCAACGAAGGGCAATTAGTCTTAAGACTACAATGCAGAATATGTTACCAGTGAAAGAAAACAAAAAGGAAACGAAGGAAAAGAGAAGAAAAGAAAAAGGAAAGAAAAAAAGAAGAGAAAATAATAATAATAAATTCAAAAAAAATTCACGTTAGTGCCGGCTGGTGTCCATGTTAGCGATTTCTAGCCAAAATTAGCTGGATGAATTATATTGTCAAATTATCAAAATGTTTATGACTATTGATAAAATCAAGAGGTTTAGAATTGAATTGACACAAGTGTAACAAGTTTAGTAATTTTTTCAATTATTTTGACGTCGCTAAATCCTAATAGGAAATAGGTGGCTGGTTATATAAATATGAGCGATCCGCTTAGCTATGACAAATCTATTAGCATCACGCCTAATTGAGTTTTGTGAAGCCATGGCCAAGAGATCTAATGAGATTACTATTCTTGATCTGCAGAGAAAGAAAAAAAATTTAGTAGAAGAATTTCTCTTCAAACTCATATTTCTTGACCGTATTGGTGCATTAGAATAAGTAAAACATATCTCCTGTGTCCTGACTTTCATTTTTGTCAAGAAAAGACTCATATTTTGATAAGCGATTGAGGAGAACATGCAGCTGGACGGGATACTAAAGGGGAACAGGGAAGGAGAAGTTGAGAGTAATAATTAATTAGAATATTTTTATGATATAACTAGGATGGACAGAGATATGAAAATAATGGTAGCGGCATTTAGTCGGGCAACAATGTCAATATTAATAGTACGAAAGCAATATGCTAGAAGACCGATTTGGTCCTGTTATGGCAAAACAAATAGCCTAATGAAAGCCAACTCCCTTTATAAACTCTCCTCAATAAAGACCGAGTTTAGAATTAGCAAATTTGAGAACTTCTTCTATTGTATAATTGATTGGACGATTACAGTTTCAAAAGGTCCAAGAACCAGACTTAATAATGAATCAAAACTAAAATCTGACGGCACAAACTTAAATCAAAGTCAAGTGTGAAAGCCTGACTAAAGAAAAAGAAACATAAACTTCGATCGAATAAGCTAAATCTGACAGTTTGGTTGAGTGTGTGCTCTTCTTCTTTCATCCATTTATAATCATAAGGTTGTAGGATTTCACTTTCCACATCACAAGACTTGTTATCTCGACCTTCTGGACGTGTCCCTGAGGTTCTGGACATGTTTCCTACACTTTGTATATGGCTGGTATCAACTTACGGTAGCAGGCTTGGCATTCATGTCAATCTCTTCTCCGCGAATGTGAATCTGCTGTTGTCACATGTTCATTATTACGCCCTCACCCTAGTGACCTTTGCCGGCTATCACCAATGGGTTGGTGATTGGAGAGGGAGTAGAAAAAGAAAAAGAAAAAATAAACAATAAAAAAATAAAGAAAAAAAGGGAAAAAAATTCAAAAAATTCAAAAATATTGCAGAATGCCATTTTATCCCGGCACTAATTGAATCTCCACATTAGAAATTTCTAGGCAAATTGGTTGGATGGACCACATTAAAAAAAAATCTTCAAAAGATTTCGGACTAAATTAGCTAAACTGAAAAATTTAGAATTGAGTTAGCGGTTACATGATAGAATTATGACTTTTTTTGACAAATTTTCCCCATATATAATATTCCTCTCTGTCAGATGCAGTTTTTTGGATTCATATGCATGGTCAGACCCGACAATGTGATACCCTATTAATGTCATAGACCAAGTAAGGACGAGTCTAGTAGATGGTCCACATAGTGGATTGTTTACGCGTGATAGTGTGCAACATCGAACCTGAAATATCTACGAGAGGTTTTATATCACATTGACCGCAATACTGATCTTAGAGTCTAAAATAGATTTAAAACACATTGATCTCGAGAACGGGCGAAGCAGGAGATAGATAAAGGGAACCTCAGTAACCTTCCCTTTGCTAACTCAAAATTCATCTTCAATGTATGTGTGGTACCAGAATGGTGAAGAGGATCAGCAACAAATTACACAGGAGTCGACGTTGTTTCAGGAGAGCACTGGTGGCCACTGGCGACAAAATACCGATACCCGACGTTGTATTTTGAAACACAGGCTAAATTCTGCAACTGTGGGTACAAGGACAAGGTATTCGACGTTTGTGCTGGAACGTGGAACAGTGTGTTGTATATGAAACTCTAAAGATTAGCATCATAAAGAGTAGCTTAATGAATGGTAAATTGCCTAGTTTGAGGACAACCGGCCATTTCGAATCAGAAAATGCAAGCGTTCCATGTCTTCTATCAGAGGAGAGGTGAAGGCCCATAATGTAGTCTATTGGCAATATAGAGAATGGCCCGTTTGGTATCTTGAAGTTTACTCGTAGAAGGTTTTATCACAAATTGCCAAATAGGGCTTCGGCCGCATTGCCTGTCGCAAAACTGATCCGACGACTTATCAGCAGTGGCTTGATTTGCGGAGCCACTACCTTACTGGGCGTCTTACCACTGAAGAGAGAGTACAGCATAAGGAAAGTGATGTTTGGACAAGAAAAGGATTGTCCGACATTGTGTGCTCATAAAATCCTTGTTAACCACGTCGTATTCGGTATTCGATGCCTTGTATCACAACACTTGCATTGTATGCTAAGCGAGTTAATCCTACTTGTCTAAACCCTAAGGTGAATCTCCATATCATGAGATCTGTGGACTCCTCATGAATTACCCGATTTGCCTTGTTTTAAGGCCGTCATTATTTATCTTTTTTTTTTTTTTGGTTGGCAAAGCCGTCATTATTTTATTCAAATAGCATTAGCCAAATATGGAAATATTTATCGGCGGAAATGAATGTAGCACGATGTTGACAAACTTAATCGGGATGCAAGTTAACATGGTATTTTTTTGCAACTTAATCTTTGCAGGGACATCTGTTCAAAAAAAAATCTTTGCAGGGACATGTTGAGATGGGATGCCAAAATTAGGATTTTAAGCCAATAGCAGACAGCCTGCCAAATTTGATCAAGACCCAACAAATTCATGCCAATTACTGAATCAAGTTGCATGGGCCCTAGGCGACGACCTTGCTTGGACGTAGTAGACTAGGACCACAATTTTTGTGATATTTTGACATTTTATTAATTAAATTTTTTATTTTCCTGAGACTTCTTCACTAGTTTGATGAATGGCGATAGTGATGACGATGATAGGGATAAGACTTATTTGTCTGAAGTATAGCTATTAGGCATATCATAGGAGAAATTGAGTTAAGGAATCATCAAATGGAGAGAGTGATTCGAAGCATGGTTTGACAATATGATTGCACGTACTTTTATATATAAGCCAAAACATCCGACGTTTATTTTCTTATTTTCTTTTTTATCAATATGAATATGAGGTTGCTTTCAAAGATTTGGACTTTTGCTTGAACACAAGTTGAGACTGTTGAACTTGAGAGGCTATAGAAATTCCAAAGACGTTAAGAAATAGAAATTTATTGTAAAATATTATGTTGCACATATGTAATAGAGAGAATAGAGAGATTGAGTGGAGAAAGCTAGAGGAGAAAATTTTATTTTCACTATATCATCCTATATAACAAAAACTAAGCTCCTATTTATAAGAAAATAATGATGCACTTATCATTCATATCAATATATTGAATAATACATATATTGGATATGGAGATGAATATTCATTGTATAGGGAGATGTACTTAGAATATTGATATAAATGTATCATAATAAGTATATTCGATAAGATGAATATAATGAATATTCATTCATGTATTTCATAACACCCCTCCTTGAATATTCATAATATTCATTAAATTCATTATATTCATTATATAACGAATGTGCATTGAATGATACTATATCATTAAAAACTTTAAGCTAGAAAAACCCAGTGGCACAAAAATCGAACAAAAGGGAAAAAGAGTACAGAGCACAAATTTTATGATCTCTCCCTTTTATGGATGCATTAGTTACCTCGTTAGAAACTTTAAGTCGGAAAAACCCTATGGAAAAACATGGGACAGAAAGAAAAAAGAGTACAATGTATAATTCATAATATCTTCCCTTCAATTAAGTCATATAGCCACTGCTGGGGTTATTTAATCTTGCATCTTGTGAACTCGCATACCAATGTCATATACTAATTTCTCTTCGACCAAAAATATATATATACTAATTTCTCAAAAGTTGACGTTGGCAATGATTTGATAAAAAGATCTGCAAAATTATTTATGGATTAAATCTATTTAACATCAATTGTCGAGTTTCTTGGAGTTTGAGTATAGAAAAATTTTAACGAGATATGCTTGATCCTATTACCTTTGATATATCATCTCCTAACTTGTGCAACACAAGCAATATTATATTCATATATTATAGTGGGAGAATTTGTAACCGGTATTAAATAACAAGAATTATGAATATGCATTATAACGGATCTTAACCAAACATACGATCTTCTAACATCATATAAAGCAATAATCTCATAGTAATTAGAAGATGTAGCTACTAGCGATTGTTTCATAGAACACCAAGAAATAACTTTGTCGTTATAACAAAATAAATAACTGGTTTGAAAGCGAGCCTTATGTAGATCAGATTTATATCATCCAACTAAACCAGAGATAGTGGAATCCTTGGAATAATATAATCTCAAATCCATGGTTCCTCAAAGATAACTGAAAATATGTTTAACTCTATTCCAGTGTCTCCAAGTTGGTTTCGAACTAAAACATGCCAATAAATTTACGTGTCAATACATTGTGCCAAATACATCAAAACACAAATTGCATTGAGATATATTAATTTAGGACCAAGTATCTCTTCATCAGATTCTTTAAGATGAAACGGATCTTTTTGGGGATTTAGAGACCTTACAACCATATGGGTGCTCAATGGGTGAGCCTTGTCCATGTTGAAACATTTAAGTAATTTTTCAATGTATGCTGGTTGATAGACAATTACTCCATTTGATTTATGCTCAAACTCTAGATCAAGACAAAGTTTGATTTTACCTAAATCTTTAACTTCAAACTCCATTTTCAAATACTCAGCAGTTTTAGCTAACTCTTCTAAAATTCCAATTAAATTTATATCGTCAACATAAATTACTACAATAGCAAATTCAATTTCTGATTTCTTAATAAGTACGCATGGGCATATAGGATCATTCTTGTATCTTTATTTAATTAGGCACTCACTTAGGCGTTGACACCACATGCGATTGGATTGCTTTAACCCATACAAAGATCTTTACAATTTTATTGAGAATAAATTGCGGGGAGTGCATGCATCAAGCATTTTGAATCCCTCAGAAATTTTCATATAAATATCAAAATCTAATGAGTCATATAAATATGCCGTCACAACGTTCATAAAACGCATTTCCAATCTTTTAGAGAATACTAGGCTAATGAGAAAATGAAATATAATCATATCCATCACAGGTGAATATATCTCATTATAATCAATCCCAAGTCTCTGGGAGAATCCTTGAGCAACAAGTCGGGCTTTATACCTGACAACCTCATTTTTCTCATTTCGTTCTAGACAAATACCCATTTATATTCAGCGGGCTTACATTATCGGGAATTTGAGTTACGAGTTCAAAAACATCTCGTTTAGCTAGGGAAACTAATTAAATCTTATTTCTTCCTCCTACTTAGGCCAATATTGCCTTTGATGGTATTCAATAATAGATTGTGGCTCACAATGATCATCCATAAATTTATGAGTAGTTGAGAATGCAAAAGTATCATCGATGATGATTTTATTTCGATCCCAAATTTTATTACAATATCTAATGGAATTCTCAATATTCCTAGGGTTGGTGTTCATTTCATGAGTTTTTGCATCTTCGAGAGTAATAAACTCTTTGGGAGCAAGCACTACACTAGGCTCTTCTGAAGCGAATTCTTGATTCTTTCCCCTTTGTTTTTGAGGAATGGTATCTTTTGATCATATCGGTCTACCACGCTTCAAGTGTGGGGGATTTTGATCCATTTTAGCCTGTCTTTCGAGGACAGCTATCCTAGCTGGAGAATTTACAGTTGGAATATGAGACTTCGTTACCTTAGTAGCATCATTAAATGCTTTGGGAAGTCTATTAGCTATAGCTTGTAATGCGCTGCACCTCGTTTTCACACTCAGGAGTTCTAAGGTTTAATTGAGATAAATTTTTCTTATTCTAGGAGAAAATCTTAACTAGTTTTGTTTTGCAGTCATGGAAGTTGTAAATGTCCTAATTGATGAAAACGTAGTCTCATCGAAATGACAATCTACAAATCTGGCAATAAAAAGATCACTGATAATTGGTTCCAAGAACTCAATGATGGACAATGAATTAAACCCAACATAAATGTTCAAACGGCATTAGGGACCCACTTTCATTCTTTTTAGTGGTGTTACAGGAAACCTACTGCATAACCAAAGATGCATAAATGTAAAATATCTGGTTCATAACCAATAACCATTTGAAGAGTGGATTGTAAAAGATTAACAATGGGGCACAATCTTATTAGGGCTGCCGCATACAAAAATACATGACCCCATGCTGTATTGTTAAGATTCGTTCTCAATAATAAAGTGCATGCAATGATTTGGATATGTTTAATCAAGGATTCTACCAATCCATTTTGAACATGAACATATGCAACCGGATGCTCAATCTCGATTTCGAGTTAAGCACAATAGGTATCAAAACTCTTTGATGTAAATTTACCAACATTACTAATCCTTGTACTTTTAAATGAATAATTAGGAAATTGTGCCCACAGCTTTATAATCTATGCAAGTAAATGTGCAAATGTGACATTACGCATAGGTAATTGGCAAACATGAGACTATCTACAGAATGCATCCACTACTACCATAAAATATCAAAACGGTCCACTTGATAGTTGTATTGGTTTACAAATATCACCTGAATTTTTTACAAGAATAAAGGGGGTTCAAAATTAACATTTGTTATAGAATGTTTAGTAATGAGCTTTCCTTGTGAACGAGCCTCACAATTATAATTTTTGGACAATAATGCATTTTGTATCCTTTAAATGGTGCAATTTTGTATTATGAATTATTATACACATCATTGAAGCGCTAGGATGACCAAGGCGATCATGCCACAGTCTAAACTAATCAGGGTTTATCAATCTCCAAGATGTGGTAGCATAGGTTTCAATGGCCTTAATCATGACACAATACAAACCTATAGAAGAAGTTTCTAGCTTATCATGGATGGTCTTCAAGCCCATTTTATAAGAGGTAATGCCACTATGGGTGCGTTTGGTTGGGCATTTAGAAAGTCCCTTCAGGCCTGAAAGCCCCTTTCGGAAAAAAAAAAAATGGGGCGTTTGGTAACCATTTTCCAATGAGCTTTGGGTTGAAAGTTGGCTTTGGGAATGCTGAAAGGCTCCATTAATAAAATTTCGTGGAGTTCCTTTTCTACCTTAAAAAAATCATCAGAAACCCAAATTTACCTCTCTTTAAAAGAACAAAACAAGGGTTTCTCCTTGCAGTTCCAGTCCTCACGCTCACTCTCCCGAGAGCCCCACACGCCGACTTCAGATCTGCCAATGCTCCAACACCTTCAGATCCACCAACGAAAAATCTAGGTTTGTTTCCTCTGCTTGATTCTTCTCCTCATCTGGGTTTGTTTCCTCCGCTCGATTCTTCTCCTCATCTGGGTTCGTTCCTATTTCGATCTTCTAAAACGGAGGACGCAGCAGCTCGCAATTCAACTCCTCCCTCCCTCCAACGCGACCACTCAGGCCATCGCCTTCACTCAATTCCCTGCATCCTCGCACGTTTTTACCTGCTTGCGAGTAAATCTCTTAGATTCGCCAAAGAAAAATCCGGTTCAGGTATTGGCAGTCTCCTCGGCACAAATCCCAGCCTCTCGATTGCTTCCCCGAGGTAACAAATATTTTTAAACTCTCTCTCTCTCTCTCTCTCTCTCTCTCTCTCTCTCTGGCATCTCCGTTGCTCTCCGTCTGAGATTCATTTGCTTTTTTTTTTTTTTCTCATTTTTTGTTCTCAGGTTAGATCTTCCTATCTGTAAATCTCTCAGATCTGATTGTCTGCTCCTCATTCGTTAGATCGATCGGTTCCTTTTCCATTTCTTCTAATTCTACGCCTGCGATAGATCTGCCCTATTGCCGTTTCCAAGCTTATAAGAGTGTTCACCTCTGATGCTTTTGCAGATTTGTGTAGATTGCATAGTAACAATTGACTTTCCTCTACTCAATTTTTCTCCTTATTTGGGTTTGTTGTGGGGTGTAAGGGGGTCGAGAAAATTATAGTGGCGAGTGTGCTTTCAATTAGAATGAGAGCATAGATTCATGGCGTTTCGGTATTCTTTTGGCCACTTAATTAAGTTTTCTGCAATTGGTAGATTTCTCTGTTTTATTTATTGCTTTTGTTGCGTGTTCCTCCGCTGAATCCTCGTATTATTTGCTACTGTAGAGTTGATCGACCATCGAAATTGAATTCATCTACTATATTCAACAAATGTTAACTATTTGACTCCATTTATTCTCGGTGAGTTTTTTATGTTTGGCCCTTCTGGTTGCTATTGCTTTACTCCTCTCATTCCCCACACATTGTCAATTTTAAACTTTCAAAAGGATACTTCCGAATGCAGTAAAAGAATTTAGGACTATCTCGTTTAAATGTCCATTGATTAGAATCCTATTCCTTTTATTCTAGCTCGTGGTCTCTTGCTCTGTTTGATGGCTATTCATGAATGTCTCTGTGCATTGCTTGTCCGCCCTAATAGTCAATCCTTGTTAAATGAAGATGATTAAGTTAATGCTGCCTTATTCATATTGTTAACAGTAAGCATGACGCATGAGCTACGTGTTTTCCACTGAGTTTGTCTTCTGCTGCTACAATTTAGGCCAGTGATCCTCACATTTTATATCTACTAGTTTCATGCTCTATTTTTTTCTGGATAAGTGGTGTGACTATTTCTTTTTTTGTTTTCATGTCTACACAACTTGTCAATTAAACATTTGCTTTTTCACTCCAAATGTTGACCCATAAGTTGAAGTTGACATCTTTTAAAGTTATTTTCTCTTGACTACTCACTTTTTAATTTAACTTGAGGTTATGAATATCTAAAATTGAAAAAAGCAGTTCAGTGTGGATTGCATCTGTTGTCTATTGTCTTTAAACTGAAATTGCAGTTTTTAATGTTGCATTTATTAGTAGATGGCAAGTTCATCAAGGGAAAAGCAATTTTGGAGCCCTAAAGATGTTGAGACATTTTGTAAGTTGTGCGTCTTTCAAACAACAAAAGAGATGGATTGACGGTTATAATTAAGAAGTTTGAGGACCTAAGGGGCAAAAAGTATGATAAATGTCAAATGAAGAATAAGTGGGATAATCTTAAAGAAGATTGGAAAAGATGGAGGACATTGATCCTAAAGAAAACTGGATTAGGATGGGATCCAAAAAAGAATACCATTGATGCAAGTGATGAATGGTGGGAGAGGAAAATTCAAGTTTTTTCCCTTCTTTTATTAATTTTTTTTGTAAGTTCCTCTTTTTTCTATAAAACTCACGAAAATGTTTATTACAACAAGAAAATCCTAAGGTTAGAGCTTTTAGAATGAGAGGCATACTTTCAAGTTTTATTAGATAAAATGTTTGAAGATACTGTTGCCACTGAAAGCATCACATGGAATCCTGCACAAGGCTTATGTATTGATGAGGATATTGTGGCCACACAATTTGACATCGGTGATTCGGCAGGATTTACTGTAACGACCTGAGCTCTACTGTGTAATATTGTCCACTTTGAACACTGAGTCATCACGGCTTTAAAACACATTATACAATGGCAGAGAGTCATCCCTGGGGCCTTCCCTCTCTCAAGCCATAATATTGTCCACTTTGGAGGCAACGCCCACCAACCCATCCTCCCTCACGGCTTTGTTTTCAGCATAACGGAAGCGTACGTGAAACATGTTACACAGATTAGAGGGACCCAAGCCTTATAAACTAGTCCAGGACTCCCCCCTAAGCGATGTGGGATGGGAGACATGCCCTTAATCTTGCCCGCGTACTGCCAAAGCGATCTCAGTCCATCCCTCCGTACTGCCCCGGGTCTAGGTCGTCACATTCTCTCCCTTTAAAGCACAACGCCCTCGTTGTGGCCCCACATACGGTCGGGAGTCAGCCCTAATACCATTTGTAACGACCCGGGCCCCATCGTGTAATACTGTCCACTTTGGACATTGAGTCCTCACGGCTTTAAAACGCGTTATGCATGGCAGAGGGCCATCTCTTGGGCCTTCCCTCTCCCAAGCCATAATATTATCCGTTTAGAGGCACAACCCACTAGCTCGTCCTCCCTCACAGCTTTGTTTTTAGCGCAGCAGAAGCGTATGTGAAACGCGTTACACAAATTAGAGAGACCCAAGCCTTATAAACTAGCCTAGGACTCCCTCCTAAGTGATGTGGGACGAGAGACATGCCCTTAGTCTTGCCCGCGTACTACCAAGGTGATCTCAGTCCATCCCTCCGTACTGCCTCGGGTGTGGGTCGTCACATTCTTCCCCCTTAAGGCATAGCGCCCCCGCTGTGGCCCCACATGCGGTTGGGAGTCGGTTCCGATACCATTTGTAACGACCCGGCCCCACTGTGTAATATTGTCCGCTTTGGACACTGAGTCCCCACAGCTTTAAACCGCGTTATGCAAAGGCAGAAGGCCATCCCTCAGGCCTTCCCTTAGGCCTTCCCTCTCCCAAGCCATAATATTGTCCGCTTTGGAGGCACGGCCCACTGGCTCATCCTCCCTCACGGCTTTGTTTTCAGCGCAGCATAAGCGTACGTGAAATGCGTTACACAAATTAAAGGATCCAAGCCTTATAAACTAGCTCAGAACTCTCTCTAAGCGATGTGGGACGGGAGACATGCTCTTAGCCTTGCCTGCATACTGCCAAGGCGATCTCACTCCATCCCTCTGTACTGCCCCAGGTTTGGGTCGTCACATTTACTGATAATATAGAGAGCGATGTGGGTGGAAAGACTAGTGAACAACATCGAAGTGATAAAAGAACGTCGCAGAGTTTAGTGAGGCAATCTCAAGGAAAGAAACAAAAGAAATTGAGTACGGCTGATAAGCTAGCAACGCAAATTGAGTGGATTTGTTCAACTATTGAAAGTAGAAGTTCTGCCAAAGAGTTTGATCCTTACAAGGAACTCATAGAGACGTTGAAAGCTATACCTGAAATTAAGCAAGACCAAGAGTTATATTTTTTTGCACTATATTATTTTTCAAAAAAGAAAGATAATAAGCAAATCTTTATGAACTTGGATAGTGATTAACAAAGAGTCACATGGCTCAAATATAAGTTCACACAACATAGGGCTCATTAGGATATTTGCTATTTATATTTTTCATGTGTAATGTTATTATAATGTGATACATATTTGCACTACTTATTTGTATTAGTTGGCGAGACATATTTATGATATATTATCATACTTGTTTCTAATTGGTGTTCTTTTTTTGTTGATGAATGATCTAAATAATTTGTTATATCTTTTATTCTAATTCTATTTTGTTACTTTAATCAGTTATGGATGATTCTCCTGAAAGGAAAAATCATGAAAAAGAGGAAGAAAAATTTTGGCAACTTTGTGCAGCTACACATACTTGCGGTGTTTATCAGGCAATATATAATCAAAAAATGCCATGAATGACCTCATCATATACAAGAAATGCATGGTTAATAGATTTGATGGACATTGATGCTAATCCTGAAAGGTTTTATCGAATGTTTAGAATGGATAGAATTGGGCAAAAGAACCTTTCAAGTACAATAACTTACGAAAGGCATACTTAAGTATCATATTTGAAGAAAAACAAATCAGGTAAGTGCCCCTCCGGCCAAAGTCCAGCCAAAACGCTGACATGGCATTTTTCCGGCGAAACAAGTGCAAAAAAACGTCATTTTACACGCGACGTGGCCAACGATAAATTTAGTTAAAATATGAAAAAGTAATAATTGTAAAATTAAATTTAGTTAAAATATTAAAACATAATAATTTTCAAATTAAATTTAGTTAAAATATGAAAAAATAATAATTTTAAAATTAAATTTAGTCAAAATATTAAAAAAATAATTTTAAAATTAAAAAAAATAAAAAAAGGGGGAGCCCTCAGCCACCGCCCCCTCTTTTCTTTTCTTTTTTTAATTTTTTAATTTTAAAATTATTATTTTTTTAATATTTTAACTAAACTTAATTTTAATTTTAATTTCATTAATTTTAATATTATTTTTTTACCACGTCAGCCCAAAACGACGCCGTTTTTGCATTATTTGGTCACTTCAACGTGCAAAACAGCGTCGTTTTACACTCGCTTCGCCAGAAAAATACCACGTATGCAATTTGGCCGGATTAGCACTCAAGTGATCCATTTTGCATCAATTTTGGTACTTAGGTATACCTTTTGTAAGTTATGGCACTTAATTTTTGCCAAGTTATTGCACTCTAAAGGTTTGCATCTCGATAGAATTGTATTTAAGAATTTAATGAATGATTTGGTGATAATATGATTTGCAAGGATCTAGAAATATTGATGTTGTAGAAATGGTAGGATTATTTTTTCATATTTAAGGACATAATATAGGTAATAGGTTAGCACAATAGTACTTTCAGCATTCTGGGGAAACCATATGCAGGCTATTTAACTTAGTTTTGGATAAAGTATGTGAAATGGGAGTAGATTTGATCCAACCATTCGATCGACAATTCAAGGAAGTTCCAAAGAAAATTATGAATAATACAAGATTTTTTTCACATTTTAAGGTAAGTTACGATTATATAATATAAAATATGAATTAAATATAAATCAAATAATATTCTTATTCTTGTTTTAAAATTGCATTGGAGCTATAGATGGTACTCATATTCCAGCGGTGGTACCTACGAATGAACAGCTTCATTTTATTGGTCGAAAAAGAACACCAACGCAAAATGTGATGGCCGTGTGTAATTTTAATATGGAATTTACTTATGTATGGGCCGATTGGGAGGGAACAGCTCATGATACTTGTATCTTTTATGAAGCCATCAAGAGACATGATTTACAATTTCCTCATCCTCTAAAAGGTTTGTTAATTAAAGGTTTTTACACATTAATATATGTATGTGTTATATGTCGATTAAATTTACAACTTTTTTGTGTAGGTAAATATTATTTGGTTGATGCTGGATATCCAAATCTCACGGGTTATTTTGGGCCATATAAAGAAGTGAGATATCATTTACCCGAGTTTCAACAAGGTCCTCAACCAACGGGTTATAAAGAAATGTTCAACCGTGCTCACTCCTTACTACGATTAGAAATTGAGCGAGCTTTTGGCGTATTGAAGAAGAAGTGGAAGATTTTAAAGAGTATGCCAAGTTATCCATATACAAAGCAAGTGAAAATTGTGATAACAACGATGACTTTGCACAATTATATACGAAGAAATGCTATGAATGATGCACATTTTGCTAGAGTAGATTTGGATCCCTATTTATATACAACGGGTCCTGATGATGTAAATGGGGAGGGTAATGCTCCAAATGATGATGTAACATCTGATATGACACGTTTACGTGATCAAATAGCTATGGATTTAAAAGTAATTGATGATATTTGTAATTTTTAAGGATAATGAGCTTATTTCCTCAAAGCATATGTTATTATGTTTTTATTGTAATGAAGTATTTTTCTTGTAATTGAAAAAGAGAGCACGTAAATTTTTTCCATTTGATGTTTTTTAACAAAAAAATGAATTTTAATTTTAATAAAAATGTTTACAGAATATCTTTAACATTATTGTCAAATATAAATTAAAAAAGTCACAAACATTATTTTTTAAATTTTAAATAAATAAAAATTAAAATATTTAGATTAATCATCAAAGGGGCTTTGCAAACATGTTTTCTACAACATTTATCTCAAAGTTGCATTTTGAAGCAAAATTTACCAAACAGTCTTTGCATTTCCTCCAAAGCCCTTTAGACTAAACTGCTTTGCATTTTCCCAATGAGCTTTTCAAATGTTGAACCAAACGGACCATATATTCTTTATCTTGCTTATAAATACTCTCAATATGGTATCCATTACAGCGTACATTTTTTAAACTGAGCAAATTCTTTTTTGATCTATTGCTTAGAAACGCATCTTCAATACACAGGATAGTGCCATTTGGCAAAACAATTGTGGCATTCCTGTAATCATCAATAATAGAAACGTGACTTGATATTGTATGGATATTTACTTTACGCAATATCATACTTGAGAAAAAGTGTCTACTATGAAATATGGTATGTGTTGTTGCAATATCAATCAAACAAATATCTTCTTTTTTGTCGATATTTTCCATTTGCATTTGTGTTGACAACTTCAGATGTAAAGTATCATGAAATTTGAATATTAGTTATAAAGTCAAATAAAAGTTCAAAATAATAAATCATATTATAAAACAATAAAAGGGAAAACAACTAGAAACAAAACTATTAGAATCATAAAACTCGAAGTCCAAGTTATCATCCACCAGTCAAATGCCTCATCAAAGTAATCAGAGGTCCTCAAAGAAATCAGAGACATCCAATGATGCATTTGCTACTTGAGGAGCAAGAGAAGTCCCACCAACAAAGATATCGTTGGCTTCAATAGTGGTTATGACAGTATAATTGATTTCAATGGCATAAAATTCACCAATTGCCCGAATTTTTTAAAGATGCCTAGTATAGATCAACAAAGTGCTTTGTCGTATGATAAGTACGTGATGAGTGCTTAGTTATGCCACAGTGATGGTAAATACTTTCATTAGTCACATTCTTTGACTTCTTTTTTTTTGTCATGATTCAAGCCAAAGTTAAATTTCCTAGGGTAGTTAAATTTCTTGACATCCTTTCTAGGATTATGTTCTTGTTTGCACTTATAGCCCTTAAAATGGCCAGTATTTTTCTTAGAATTAGCACGTGCTTCAAGTAATGTTTTTGAGCCAGCAGGTCTAAGATCACGATTTTTTAGCAGCAATTCATTAGTTTGATCAGCAGTGAGGAGCACAGAAATTAATTCAGAGTATGTGACAAACTAACGTTGCTAGTGTTGCTATTGCAATACAATATTCGAAACATGAAAGATGGAAAAAGTTTTCTCTAATAGTTTTGCATCAGCGAGCTTGATACCGCATAACTCAAGTCGGGAAATAATATCAAATAAAGTAGAGTTATAGTTGGACACTAATTTAAAATCTTATAATTTGAGATTTTGCCAATCATATTGTGCTTGAGGGAAGATAACGGTCTTAATATGATCATTCCTATCCTTCAATATCCTCCACAAGGTTTGAGGGTCTCGAACAGACAAATATTGAGTCTACAAGCTCTTATGCAAATGCAAATGACAACGAATAAAAATCAGTGCATTTGCTTTATCTTTTGCATTTGAGGTTCTGTTTTCTGTAATTGCATTAACGAGACCTTGCTCTTAGAAGTACGTTTCAATATCAATGCACCAGGATAGATAATTCTTTTCACTTACTTCCAAAACATGAAATTTGAGCTTTTCAATATTTGTCATAATTCTTACAAAAACAAATCATTAAATTAATTAGAAAGATTTCTAAATATCCACCGCAAATTCAGGAGCAAAAGGACACGCAAATTTGAAATTGGCTTCGAGAAATAAAAATGAAGAATTGACAGGAAAAGATGAAATATAAGTTTATTAATGAAAACAAAGAGAACACTGACCTTACAAAAATTACTTACTCAGTTAGTTACGTTGCAAATATATAATAGAGAGAATAGAGAAATTGAGTAGAGAAAGCCAGATACCAAAGATCGTAGAGAAAGCCGGAAAAGAAAATTTTATCTTCACTATATCACCTTATATGACAAAAACTATGCTCATATTTATAAGAAAACAAATATGCACTTATCATTAATATCAAGTATTGAATAATATACATATTTGATAGGAAGATGAACATTCATTATATAGGGAGATGTACTTAGAATATATGATACAAATGTACCATCATAAGTACATTAAATAAGATGAATATAATGAATATTCATTCATATATTTCATAACAAATTTTAAGTAGTTTGGACTTCCATAATGGCCAAGAATAGGGCTATTCTACATAGGATGCAATGTTCTGGGATTTGCATTGCGTGGTCAAAACCCAATAATATCATAGGCCCAAAAAAGTTCCAACAAAGTTTTAAGAGGCCTAATAGCGTATGTATCCGTTGTTCATTAGAAGTAGAGGCCTAGGCACATGAAATACTCCACAACCAAAAAAAAAAAAAAAAAAGACCCTATTAGCATCATGGATCAAATAAAACACGAATCAACATAATAAGGATTTGCTAATCCTACAAGCTTTTTTCAAGCACTAGAGTGGGAGATCATCACTTCGAGCTACTTGTTTCCCTCTCGCCAAATTTGTTGCAAGAGCACCAACATCCCACTCTGTCAGCTCCTTCCAAGTGGATAGATTAGGTAAGCGTAGTAAGGGACTACAGCGTTCGATTAAAGACTTTTCAATTATTCCAATCTATCAAGACCTCGAATTTTAACCAATCTCGAATAGTCCTGTACTTTGAGGTCCTCAAGATTCTTGAAGTTAGATAAGCTGGAAAGGTCCAGAACTTCAAGAAATCTGAAATTAGTAACCGTTAATATCCTTAAATCAGAGGGCAGCTGTCCAGCACAACACAAGTTGTCACAGTTCTCAAGTTCAAGTTCTTTTAGACAGCAAAAGCAACCCCAATATGAGCTTTTGCTGGTGATAATTGAAAGTTCTAACTTACAATATGGGCTGGAAATGTTTAGACCACTTTTCGGAATGATGGGATGTACAATGTATGTAAGGGGAAAACATAATTCCAGATTTCTTAAATTCACTAAGTTGGAGATCTCCAAATCTTTTTCCGAGACTATTGAGGAGAAACATACGCTCACCAAACTATGTGGAAGCATTGGTACATTCTCCACATGAGTTTTTGTTAATTTCAAAATTCGCAAGAATGGTAGTCTCACAATATCACTAAGAATCATTTCTAGTAGCCGGCAACCCTTTCCATAAATCATCTCAAGTTTCTCCATCATCCCAATGGAATCAGGTAACTTTTGCATGCAACTGTGGCCAATCTTCAACACTTCCAAGCTTTTTAGATTGACAATACTATTTGGCAACTCTGCGATGCTTATGCATGAGACATCCAACTCAACTAAATATTTCAGCATTCCGATCGTGTCAAAAAGTTTCATAAGCATTTCATACCCCTTTAGAATTAATTTTCTAAAGATAAAAATGCAAAAAGCTCAAGAGTTTCTTTCAACCTTCCGCAGTACGACAGATTAAGGACCTTCAATCTTATAGCCACTTGCCAAATGATTATGTATATCCAACAAGTTTAATTTATATTAGTTTTGCAAAACATAACCAAATATATTGACTGAGCAAGTACTTCATAAAAGTGACTTTATAAATACTTTGTAAATGCATTACTAACTTAAGCCAAAACTACTCTTCATCACACTTCTTTCATTTCTTTCAATGTTGTTCCCAACAAAAAAAAAATGAATCTATTCTTAAATTACCGCCGCATTGAAAAATAAAAGACATATTATGACCAACACTACTCTCATAAACAATAACATCTTTTATGGGAAAACATAATTTCATTTTTTTTAGACTCACTAAATTGGAGATATCCGAATCTTTTTCTGAAACATGTGAGGATAGACATAGATTTACCAAATTCTCTAGAAGCATTGGTATATTCTCCACACGACTCTGTTGATTCCAAAATCTGTAAGGATGTTAGTCCCACCATATCACTAGGAATCACTTCTAGCTTCTTGTAACCCTCTCCATAACTTTACTCAAGTTTCTCCATCATCCCAATAGCATTAGGTAACTTTTGCATACAACTGTCGCCAATCTCCAATACTACCAAGCTCCTTAGATTCACAATGCTATTTGGCAACTCTACAATGCTTGTGCAAGAGACATCAAATACAACTAAGTATTTCAGCATTCCAATCGAGTCGGAAAGTTTCGTAAGCATTTCACACTCATTTAGAATTAATTTTTCTAAGAATGAAAATGCAGAAAGCTCAGGAATTTCTTTCAATATTCTACGGTACGATAGATCAAGGACCTTCAATCTTGTAGTCACCTGCCAAATGATTACGTATATCCAACAAGTTTAATTTGTGTTAGTTTTGCAAGAGATAAGTATATATATATATCAACCAAGCAACCATTCCACAAAAATAACCTTATAAATACTCTATATATGCATTCCTAACTTAAGTCAAAATAACTCTTCATCACACATATTTCAAAGTTGTCCCCAATAACAAATAAAAGAAAATCGATATATTCTTAAATTACTCCCACATCGAATAATAAAAGACAGAATATAATCAACACTACTCTTACAAATGATAACATCTAGAATGTTATGAGAAAACATAATTCCAAATATTTTAGACTAACTAAATTAAAGATCTCCAAATCTTTTTCTCAAACATGTGAGGATAGATATAGACTTATCGAACTCTATGGAAGTTTTGGTACATTCTCCACACAAGTTCCTGTTAATTTCAAAATCCGCAAGAACGGTAATCTCATAATATCACTAGGAATCACTTCTAGCATCCGGCAATCCTCTCCATAAATTTCCTCAAGTTTTTCCATCATCCCAATGGCATCGGGTAACTTTTGTATGCAACTGCCGCCAATCTTCAACACTTTTAAACCCTTTAGATTGACAACGCTATTTGGCAACTCCACAATACTTGTGAATGAGACATCCAACTCAACTAAGTACTTCAGCATTCCGATCGAGTCGGAAAGTTTCGTAAGCATTTCACACCCCTTTAGAATTAATTTTTCTATGGATAAAAATGCAGAGAGCTTAGGAATTTCTTTCAACATTCTGCAATATGACAGATCAAGGACCTTCAATCTTATAGCCACCTGTCAAATGAGTATGTATATCCAGCAAATTTAATTTAAGTTAGTTTTGCAAGAAATAAGTAAATATATCGACCAAGCAATCATTCTACCAAAATATGCATTCCTAACTTAAGCCAAAACCACTCTTTGTCACACTTATTTCAAAGTTGTCACCAACAACAAATAAAAGAAAATCGATTTATTCTTAAATTACTCCCACATCGAATAATAAAAGAAAAATATAATTAATACTACTCGTATAAATGATAATATCTAGAATGTTCTAAGTAAACATAATTTCACAATTTTTTAGACTCGATAAATTGGAGATCTCCGAATCTTTTTCTCAAACATGTGAGGATAGATATACTTACCCAACTCTGTGGAAGCTTTGGTACATTAATATCACAAATTCCTGTTAATTTCAAAATTCGCAGGAATGGTAGTCTCATAATATCACTAGGAATCACTTCTAGCATCCGGCAATCCTCTCCATAAATTTCCTCAAGTTTGTCGATCATCCCAATGGCATCAGGTAACTTTTGCATGCAACTGCCGTCAATCTTTAACACTTTCAAACTCTTTAGATTGACAATGCTATTTGGCAATTCCACAATACTTGTGAATGAGATGTCCAACTCAACTAAGTACTTCAACATTCCGATCGAGTCGGAAAGTTTCGTAAGCATTTCACACCCCTTTAGAATTAATTTTTCTACGGATAAAAATGCAGAGAGCTCAGGAATTTCTTTCAACATTCTGCAGTACGACAGATCAATGACCTTCCATCTTAGAGCCACCTATCAAAAGATTATGTATATCCAACAAGTTTAATTTAATCAAGTTCTACAAAAGATAATTAAATATATCGACCAAGCAACCATTTCACCAAAATAAATTTATAAATACTATATATATGCATTCATAACTTAAGCCAAAACCACTCTTCGTCACACTTATTTAAAAGTTGTCCCTAACAACAAATAAAAGAAAATCGATCTATTCTTAAATTACACTAGCATCGAATAATAAAAGATAAAATATAATCAGCACTACTCTTATAAAGGATAACATCTAGAATGTTAAGCGAAAACATAATTCCAGATTTTTTAGACTCACTAAATTGAAGATATCTTAATCTCTTTCTCAAACATCTAAGGATAGATATACTTACCAAACTCTGTGGAAGTTTACGTACATTCCTATCACAAGATCCTGTTAATTTCAAAATTCGCAGGAATGATAGTCTCATAATATCACTAGGAATCACTTCTAGCATCTGGCAATCCTCTCCATAAATTTCCTCAAGTTTGTCCATCATCCCAATGGCATCGGTAACTTTTGCATGCAATTACCGCCAATCTTCAACACTTTCAAACTCTTTAAATCGAAAATGCTATTTGGCAACTCCATAATACTTGTGAATGAGACATCCAACTCAACTAAGTACTTCAGCATTCCGATTGAGTCAGAAAGTTTCGTAAGCATTTCACACCCCTTTAAAATTAATTTTTCTATGGATAAAAATGCAGAGAGCTCAGGAATTTCTTTCAACATTCTGCAGTACGACAGATCAATGACCTTCGATCCTGGAGCCACCTGTCAAATGATTATGTAAATCCAAAAAGTTTAATTTAAGCAAGTTTTGCAAAAGATAATTAAATATATCCACCAACCAGCCTTTCCACCAAAGTAACCTTATAAATACTATATATATGCATTCCTAACTTAAGCCAAAACCACTTTTCATCACACTTATTTCAAAGTTGTCCCTAACAACAAATAAAAGAAACTCAACCTATTCTTAAATTACACCAACATCGAATAATAAATGACATAATATAATCAGCACTACTTTTATAAAGGATAACATCTAGAATGTTATGCCAAAACATAATTCCAAATTTTTTAGACTAACTAAATTGAAGATCTCTTAATCTTTTTCTCAAACATGTGAGGATAGATATACTTACCCGACTCTGTGGAAGCTTTCGTCCATTCATATCACAAGGTCCTATTAATTTCAAAATCCGCAAGAATGGTAGTCTCACAATATTACTAGGAATCACTTCTAGCATCTGGCAATCCTCTCCATAAATTTCCTCAAGTTTTTCCATCATCCCAATGGCATCAAGCAACTTTTGCATGCAGCTGCCACCAATCTTCAATACTTTCAAACTCTTTAAATAGACAATACTATTTGGCAACTCCACAATGCTTGTGAATGAGACATCCAACTCAACTAAGTATTTCAGCATTCCGATCGAGTCAGGAACTTTCGTAAGCATTGCACACCCCTTTAGAATTAATTTTTGCAAGGATAAAAATGCAGAGAGTTCAGGAATTTCTTTCAACATTCTACAGTGCGATAGATCGATGACCTTCGATTCTGGAGCCACCTATCAAATGATTATGTATATCAAACAAGTTTAATTTATGTTAGTTTTGAAAGAGATAATAAAATATATCGACCAACCAACTTTTCCACCAAAATAACTTTATAAATACTCTATATATGCATTCCTAACTTATGCCAAAACCATTCTTCATCACACTTATCTCAAAGTTGTCCCCAATAACAAATAAAAGAAAATTCATCGATTCTTAAATTACTCCCACATTATATAATAAAAGAAATAATATAATTAACACTACATGTATAAATGATAACATCTAGAATGTTATGTGAACACAATTTCACATTTTTTAGACTCGATAAATTAGAAATCTCCGAATCTTTTTCTCAAACATGTGAGGATAGATATACTTACCCAACTCTGTGGAAGCTTTCGTCCATTCATATCACAAGGTCCTGTTAATTTCAAAATCCGCAAGAATGGTAGTCTCACAATATCACTAGGAATCACTTCTAGCATCCGGCAATCTTCTCCATAAATTTCCTCAAGTTTTTCCATCATCTCAATGGCATCAAGCAACTTTTGCATGCAGCTGCCGCCAATCTTCAATACTTTCAAACTCTTTAAATAGACAATGCTATTTGGCAACTCCACAATGCTTGTGAATGAGACATCCAACTCAACTAAGTACTTCAGCATTCCGATCGAGTCGGGAACTTTCGTAAGCATTACACACCCCTTTAGAATTAATTTTTGTAAGGATAAAAATGCAGAGAGTTCAGGTATTTCCTTCAACATTCTACAGTGCGATAGATCGATGACCTTCAATCCTGGATCCACCTATCAAATGATTAAGTATATCAAACAAGTTTAATTTATGTTAGTTTTGAAAGAGATAATAAAATATATCGACCTACCAACCTTTCCACCAAAATAACATTATAAATACTCTATATATACATTCCTAACTTAAGCCAAAACCACTATTCGTCACACTTATTTCAAAGTTGTCCCTAACAACAAAAAGAAGAAAATCGATCTATTCTTAAATTACACCATTGAATAATAAAGGACAGAATATAATCAGCACTACTCTTATAAAGGATAACATCTAGAATGTTATGTGAAAACATAATTTCAGATTTTCTAGACTCACTAAATTGAAGATCTCTTAATCTTTTTTTCAAATATGTGAGGATAGATATACTTACCCAACTCTGTGGAAGTTTTCGTACATTCCTATCACAAGATCATGTTAATTTCAAAATTCGCAAGTTTGGTAGTCTCATTATATCACTAGGAATCACTTCTAGCATCCGGCAATCCTCTCCATAAATTTCCTCAAGTTTTTCCATCATCCCAATGGCATCAGGCAACTTTTGCATGCAGCTGCCGCCAATCTTCAACACTTTCAAACTCTTTAGATTGATAATGCTATTTGGCAACTCCACAATTCTTGTGAATGAGACATCCAACTCAACTAAATACTTTAGCATTCCGATTGAGTCGGAAAGTTTCGTAAGCATTTCACATCCCTTTAGAATTAATTTTTCTACGGATAAAAATGCAGAGAGCTCAGGAAATTCTTTCAACATTCTGCAGTACGACAGATCAATGACCTTCGATCCTGAAGCCACCTGTCAAATGATTATGTAAATCCAACAAGTTTAATTTAAGCAATTTTTGCAAAAGATAATTAAATATATCGACCAACCAGCCTTTCCACCAAAATAAGCTTATAAATACTCTATATATGCATTCCAAACTTAAGCCAAAACCACTCTTCGTCACACTTATTTCAAAGTTGTCCCTAACAACAAATAAAAGAAAATCAATCTATTCTTAAATTACACCAACGTCGAATGATAAATGACATAATATAATTAGTACTACTCTTATAAAGGATAACATCTAGAATGTTATGCGAAAACATAATTCCAAATTTTTTAGACTAACTAAATTGAAGATCTTGGAATCTTTTTCTCAAACATATGAGGATAGATATACTTACCCAACTCTTTGGAAGCTTTCGCACATTCCTATCACAAGTTCCTGTTAATTTCAAAATTCGCAAGATTGGTAGTCTCATAATATCACTGGGAATCACTTCTAGCATCTGGCAATCCTCTCCATAAATTTCCTCAAGTTTGTCCATCATCCCAATGGCATCAGGCAAATTTTGGATGCAATTCCCACCAATCTTCAACACTTTCAAACTCTTTAGATTAACAATGCTATTTGGCAACTCCACAATGTTTGTGAATGAGACATCCAACTCAATTAAGTACTTCAGCATTCCGATCGAGTCGGAAAGTTTCGTAAGCATTTCACACCCCTGTAAAATTAATTTTTCTACGGATAAAAATGCAGAGAGCTCAGGAATTTCTTTCAACATTATGCAGTACGACAGATCAATGACCTTCGATCCTGGAGCCACCTGTTAAATGATTATGTATAGCAAACAAGTTTAATTTATGTTAGCTTTGAAAGAGATAATTAAATATATTGACCAACCAACCTTTCCACCAAAATAACCTTATAAATTCCTTTATATATGCATTCCTAACTTAAGCCAAAACCACTCTTCATCACACTTATCTCAAAGTTGTCCCCAATAACAAATAAAAGAAAATCCATCGATTCTTAAATTACTCCGACATTATATAATAAAAGAAAGAATATAACTAACACTACACGTATAAATGATAACATCTAGAATGTTATATGAACACAATTTCATATTTTTTCGACTCGATAAATTGGAGATCTCCGAATCTTTTTCTCAAACATGTGAGGATAGATATACTTACCCGACTCTGTAGAAACATTGGCATATTCACATCACAAGGTCCTGTTAAACTCAAAATCCGCAAGAATGGTAGTCTCATAATATCACTAGGAATCATTTTTAACATCCGGCAATCATTTCCATAAATTTCCTCAAGTTTTTCCATCATCCCAATGGCATCAGTTAACTTTTGCATGCAGCTGCCGCCAATCTTCAACACTTTCAAACTCTTTAGATTGACAATGCTATTTGGCAACTCCACAATACTTGTGAATGAGACATCCAACTCAACTAAGTACTTCAGCATTCCGATCGACTCGGAAAGTTTCGTAAGCATTTCACACCCCTTTAGAATTAATTTTTCTACGGATAAAAATGCAGAGAACTCAGGAATTTCTTTCAATATTCTACAGTACGATAGATCAATGTCCTTCGATCTTGGAGCCACCTGTCAAATGATTAAATATATCAAGCAAGTTTAATTTATGTTAGTTTTGAAAGAGATAATTAAATATATCGACCAACCAACCTTTCCACCAAAATAACCTTATAAATATTCTATATATGCATTCCTAATTTAAGCTAAAACCACTCTTCATCACACTTATCTCAAAGTTGTCCCCAATAACAAATAATAGAAAATCCATCGATTCTTAAATTACTCCAACATTATATAATAAAAGAAAGAATATAATTAACACTACACGTATAAATGATAACATCTAGAATGTTATGTGAACACAATTTCACATTTTTTAGACACGATAAATTAGAGATCCTCGAATCTTTATCTCAAACATGTGAGGATAGATATACTTACCAAACTCTGTGGAAACATTGGCACATTCACATCACGAGGTCCTGTTAAACTCAAAATCCGCAAGAATGATAGTCTCATAATATCACTAGGAATCTCTTTTAGCATCCGGCAATCCTCTCCGTAAATTTCCTCAAGTTTTTCTATCATCCCAATGGCATCAGGTAATTTTTGCATGCAACTGCCGCCAATCTTCAACACTTTCAAACTCTTTAGATTGACAATGCTATTTGGCAACTCCACAATACTTGTGAATGAAACATCCAACTCAACTAAGTACTTTAGCATTCCGATCGACTCAGAAAGTTTCGTAAACATTTCACACCCCTTTAGAATTAATTTTTCTATAGATAAAAATGCAGCGAACTCAGGAAATTCTTTCAACATTCTGCAGTACGACAGGTTAATGACCTTCGATCCTGGAGCCACCTTTAAAATGATTATGTATATTAAACAAGTTTAATTTATGTTATTTTTGAAAGAGATAATTAAATATATCAACCAACCAACCTTTCCACCAAAATAACCTTATAAATATTCTATATATGCATTCCTAACTTAAGCCAAAACCACTCTTCATCACACTTATCTCAAAGTTGTCCCCAATAACAAATAATAGAAAATCCATCGATTCTTAAATTACTCCGACATTATATAGTAAAAGAAAGAATATAATTAACACTACACGTATAAATGATAACATCCAGAATGTTATGTGAACACAATTTCACATTTTTTAGACACGATAAATTAGAGATCCCCGAATCTTTATCTCAAACATGTGAGGATAGATATACTTACCAAACTCTGTGGAAACATTGGCACATTCACATCACGAGGTCCTGTTAAACTCAAAATCCGCAAGAATGGTAGTCTCACAATATCATTAGGAATCACTTCTAGCATCCGGCAATCCTCTCCATAAATTTCCTCAAGTTTTTCCATCATCCCAATGGCATCAGGCAACTTTTGCATGCATCTGCCGCCAATCTTTAACACTTTCAAACTTTTTAGATTGATAATGCTATTTGGCAACTCCACAATGCTTGTGAATGAGACATCCAACTCAACTAAGTACTTCAGCATTCCGATCGAATCACAAAGTTTTGTAAGTATTTCACACCCCTTTATAATTAATTTTTCTACGGATAAAAATGCAGAGAACTCAGGAATTTCTTTCAACATTCTACAGTACGATAGATCAATGACCTTCGATCTTGGAGCCACCTGTCAAATGATTAAGTATATCAAGCAAGTTTAATTTATGTTAGTTTTGAAAGAGATAATTAAATATATCGACCAACCAACCTTTCCACCAAAATAACCTTATAAATACTCTATATATGCATTCCTAACTTAAGCCAAAACCACTCTTCATCACACTTATCTCAAAGTTGTCCCCAACAACAAATAAAAGAAAATCCATCGATTCTTAAATTACTCCCACAGTATATAATAAAAGAAAGAATATATTTAAAACTACACGTATAAATGATAACATCTAGAATGTTATGTGAACAAAATTTCACATTTTTTAGACACGATAAATTAGAGATCCTCGAATCTTTATCTCAAACATGTGAGGATAGATATACTTACCAAACTCTGTGGAAACATTGGCACATTCACATCACGAGGTCCTGTTAAACTCAAAATCCGCAAGAATGGTAGTCTCACAATATCACTAGGAATCACTTCTAGCATCCGGCAATCTTCTCCATAAATTTCCTCAAGTTTTTCCATCATCCCAATGATATCAGGTAACTTTTGCATGCAGCTACCGCCAATCTTCAACACTTTTAAACTCTTTAAATTGACAATACTATTTGGCAACTCCACAATGCTTGTGAATGAAACATCCAACTCAACTAAGTACTTCAGCATTCCGATCGAGTCGAAAAGTTTTGTAAGCATTTCACACCCCTTTAGAATTAATTTTTCCACGGATAAAAATGCAGAGAGCTCAGGAAATTCTTTCAACATTCTGCAATACGACAGATCAATAACCTTCGATCCTGGAGCCACCTGTCAAATGATTAAGTAAATCAAACAAGTTTAATTTATGTTAGTTTTAAAATAGATAATTAAATATATCGACCAACCAACCTTTCCACCAAAATAACCTTATAAATACTCTATATATGCATTCCTAATTTAAGCCAAAACCACTCTTTATCACACTTATCTCAAAGTTGTCCCCAACAATAAATAAAAGAAAATCCATCGATTCTTAAATTACTCACATATTATATAATAAAAGAAATAATATAATTAACACTACATGTATAAATGATAACATCTAGAATGTTATGTGAACACAATTTCACATTTTTTAGACTCGATAAATTGGAAATCTCCGAATCTTTTTCTCAAACATGTAAGGATAGATAAACTTACCCAATCCTGTGGAAGCTTTCGTTCATTCATATCACAAGGTCCTGTTAATTTCAAAATCCGCAAGAATGGTAGTCTCATAATATCACTGGGAATCACTTCTAGCATCCGGCAATCCTCTCCATAAATTTCCTCAAGTTTTTCCATCATCCCAATGGCATCAGGCAACTTTTGCATGCAGCTGCCGCGAATCTTCAACACTTTCAAACTCTTTAAATAGACAATGCTATTTGGCAACTCCACAATGCTTGTGAATGAGACATCCAACTCAACTAAGTATTTTAGCATTCCGATCGAGTCGGGAACTTTCGTAAGCATTGCACACCCCTTTAGAATTAATTTTTGTAAGGATAAAAATGCAGAGAGTTCGGGAATTTCTTTCAACATTCTGCAGTGCGATAGATCAATGACCTTCGATCCTGGAGCCACCTGTCAAATGATTATGTATATCAAACAAGTTTAATTCATATTAGTTTTGAAAGAGATAATAAAATATATCGACCGATCAACCTTTCCACCAAAATAACTTTATAAATAATCTATATATGCATTTCTAACTTAGGTCAAAACCACTCTTCGCCACACTTATTTCAATGTTGTCCTCAACAACAAATAAAAGAAAATCAATCTATTCTTAGATTACTCCCACATCGAATAACAAAAGACAGAATATATTTAACACTACTGTTCTAAATGATAACATTTAGAATGTTATGGGAAAACGTAGTTTCAGATTTTTTAGACTCAATAAATTGGAGATCTCGAAATCTCTTTCTCAAACATGTCAAGATAGATATACTTATCCAACTCTGTGGAAACTTTAGTATATTCATATCACAAGTTCTTGTTAATTTCAAAATCCGCAAGAACGATAGTCTCATAATATCACTAGGAATCACTTTTAGCATCCGACAATCCTCTCCATAAATTTCCTCAAGTTTTTCCATCATCCCAATGGCATCAGGTAACTTTTGTATATAACTGCCGCCAATTTTCAACACTTTCAAACCCTTTAGATTGACAATGCTATTTGGCAACTCTATAATGCTTGTGAATAAGACATCTAACTCAACTAAGTATTTCAGTATTTCGATCGAATCAGAAAGTTTAGTAACCATTTCACACCCCTTTAGAATTAATTTTTCTAAAGATAAAAATGCAGAGAGCTCAGGAATTTCTTTCAACATTCTGCAACACGACAAATTGATGACCTTCGATCCTGTAGTCACCTATCAAATGATTATGTATATCAAACAAGTTTAATATATGTTAGTTTTGCACAAGATAAGTAAATATATCGATCAAGCAAGCATTCCACCAAAATAACTGTATAAATACTCTATATATGTACTTCTAACATACGCCAAAACCACACCTCGTCATACATATTTCAAAATTGTCCCCAACAACAAATAAAAAAAAAATCCTTATGTCGAATAATAAAAGACAGATTATAATCAAGACTACTCTTATAAATGATAACATCTAGAATGTTATGGGAAAACATAATTTCACATTTTTTAAAACTCGATAAATTGGATATCTCCGAATCTGTTCCTCAGACATATCAAGATAGATATACTTACCCAACTATGTGGAAGCTTTAGTACATTCTTATCACAAGTTCCTGTTAATTTCAAAATCCGCAAGAATGGTAGTCTTACAATATCATTAGGAATCATTTTTAGCATCTGGCAATCCTCTCCATAAATTTCCTCAAGTTTTTCCATCATCCCAATGACATCAGGTAATTTTTGCATGCAACTGCCGCCAATCTTCAACACTTTCAAGCTCTTTACATTGACAATGCTATTTGGCAACTCTACAATCCTTGTGAATGAGACATCCAACACAATTAAGTATTTCAGCATTCCGATTGAGTCAGGAACTTTTGTAAGCATTGCACACCCCTTTAGAATTAATTTTTCTAAGGATAAAAATGAAGAGAGCTCAGGAATTTCTTTCAACATTCCGCAGTGCGTGAGATCGATAACCTTCAATCCTGTACCCACCTGTCAAATGATTATGTATATCCAACAAGTTTAATTTATGTTAGTTTTGCAGGAGATAAGTAAATATATCGACCAAGCAAGCATTCTACCAAAATAACCGTATAAATACTCTATATATGTATTCCTAGCGTAAGCCAAAACCACTCTTCGTCACACCTATTTCAAAGTTGTCCCCAACAACAAATAAAACAAAATCCATATATTCTTAAATTACTCCTACGTCGAATAATAAAAGACAAATTATAATCAACACTACTCTTATAAATAATAACATCTAGAATGTTATGAGAAAACATAATTCCAAATATTTTAGACTAACTAAATTAAAGATCTCCAAATCATTTTCTCAAACATGTCAAGATAGATATACTTACCCAACTCTGTGGAAACTTTGGTATATTCATATCACAAATTCCTGTTAATTTCAAAATCCGCAAAAATGGTAGTCTCACAATATCATTAGGAATCACTTTTAGCATCCGGCAATTTTCTCCATAAATTTCCTCAAGTTTTTCCATCATCCCAATGACATTAGGTAACTTTTGCATGCAACTGCCGCCAATCTTCAACACTTTCAAGCTCTTTACATTGACAATGCTATTTGGCAACTCTACAATCCTTGTGAATGAGACATCCAACTCAATTAAGTATTTCAGCATTCCGATTGAGTCGGGAACTTTTGTAAGCATTGCACACCCCTTTAGAATTAATTTTTCTAAGGATAAAAATGAAGAGAGCTCAGGAATTTCTTTCAACATTCCGCAGTGCGTGAGATCGATAACCTTCAATCCTGTACCCACCTGTCAAATGATTATGTATATCCAACAAGTTTAATTTATGTTAGTTTTGCAGGAGATAAGTAAATATATCGACCAAGCAAGCATTCCACCAAAATAACCGTATAAATACTCTATATATGTATTCCTAGCGTAAGCCAAAACCACTCTTCGTCACACTTATTTCAATGTTGTCCTCAACAACCAATAAAACAAAATCCATCTACTCTTAAATTATTCCCACATCGAATAACAAAAGACAAATGTATATTCAACACTACTTTTCTAAATGATAGCATCTAGAATGTTATGGGAAAACATAATTTCAGATTTTTTAAACTCAATAAATTGGAGATCTCCAAATCTTTTTCTCAAACATGTCAAGATAGATATACTTACCGAACTCTGTGAAAGCTTTGCTACATTCATATCACAAGTTCCTGTTAATTTCAAAATCCGCAAGAATGGTAGTCTCACAATATCATTAGGAATCATTTTTAGCCTCTGGCAACCCTCTCCATAAATTTCCTCAAGTTTTTCCATCATCCTAATGACATCAGGTAACTTTCGCATGCAACTGCCGCCAATCTTCAACACTTTCAAGCTCTTTACATTGACAATGCTATTTGGCAACTCTACAATACTTGTGAATGAGACATCCAACTCAACTAGGTATTTCAGCATTCCAATCGAGTCGGAAAGTCTCGTAAGCATTTTACAGCCTTTTAGAATTAATTTTTCTAAGGATAAAAACGTAGAGAGCTTAGGAATTTCTTTCAACGTTGTGCAGTATGACAGATTAAGGACCTTCAATCTTGTAGCCACCTGTCAAATGATTATGCATATCCAATGAGTTTAATTTATATTAGATTTGCAGAACATGAGCAAATATATCAACTAAGCAACCGTTCCATAAAAGTAACTTTATAAATACTCTGTACATGCATTCCTAACTTAAACGAAAACCACTCTTCGTTACCTTTCATTTCTTCCAATGTCGTCCCCAACAACCAATAAAAGAACATGGATCTATGTTTAAATTATAACATTCCTTTCCAACTTCGTCATCAAATTAGCAATTTTGTCCTTACCACGAGTACTTATGGCTGTAAACTCTACGGTTGTTCCTATGTGAATATATGTTCTACAATTCAATATAGAAAATAATCTCACATGTTTTCTGACTATAAACTAATTTATATTTGAACGTTACTTTTTCTTTTTGTGCATTTCATTTATTAAAATAAGGGCCGTATTAGCTTTCACATAAGCTCAAAAGAGTATAATGTTCATTTAACAGTATTGATGTTCAAAATAAATCAGTTTGCAAATTCAAATTTATTTGCCAATTTTTATTGGTTTGCTAATTTCTCTCCATCGTTTGCTTTTTCTTCTGCATCGCATCCTTGTATATTATAGATGGTCACCACTTATATTTCACTTAACTTTAAACATTTATGATTCGTGACAACTAGTTGGGAGGATTAGGAAACTCCAAACAAGGTGAACGTTTATAAATTATTCTTCAAATAGTAATGCTAGTCAATAGATATTAAGCGATGACATTTATTCCATTAGGCAATCTAACAACCCTACAAATTATAGAAATCACGAAATATGTATGAATATCTAATCAAGTCATTACACTTATTTATTGTGCAACCCAAAAATGTAGTAGTTACTAGTAACATAGAATGTCCAAATTACAATACCCTTTAATCATGCAACTACAATCAATTTGAATTGAAGAAAGCCATTGGAGAAGAATTGGCATAAATGGTAAAACGACAATAACATAATATCAACATAAAACTATAAAATGCAGTTCAAATTGATGACCATCAACCAAATCATAACATATTTTTTCTTTTATGGGTAAGTTAATTGTTTGATTAGGTAAAAATGAAAAATGCAATCTTGAAAAATCTGCACAAGTTAAATTCTCTCCATTAACACAACAAAATATCTATGAACACAATATTGAAACAATGAATAAAAGTGGTCAAGGGTACCAATCTTTTCGTCGACCAAAGTATCTCCACCGGGGATATACAAGTGACATTATAGCTTGAATGACATCTACGACATAAATGAAAAGTAATTGATTGATTTGATGTTTTTTCTAGTGAAAACACAACAGTTAAGTTTCAGACCTATAGAATGAGGGATTGGTGTCATAAGCCTTCTTCAAGACAGAGTTGTTTTATGAATTACACCAATAGACTTCAATAAAATAATAATAATAAAGAGATCAAGGATGAGAAGCAACGACCACGTGCGACGCAAGAGCTGGTGTGACTGGAAGAAAATATTACATGTTATCCCAAATTATTTGCACACACATACATACCTTGAGTTGACTCCAACCACCCCAATGTTCATCTATTGAGCTGCTCTTCCATAGGTTAAGGACGACTAGATTTTTTGGGCAAAAGTTGGTTGCCCGTATTTCTTTTGGACAATCATACCAGGTAAGCCATCTCAATTCTGAAAAGAGATCCCCAAAATCTCCGGAGAGGGTCCAATCAGACAATTCGAGAAATCTGATATTTGGCACTTCGATAAAGTCTTTTGATGTCAAAACAGAGTCTTGGAGAGGCACCTTAGATTCATTATAGTACGCTGCAACAGTTCCGGTTCCCTAAATTGAGAAAGAGTCGGTTCAAATTGAGGAGTTCCAAATAAAGCCCAAAATAAAGGCAAAACAAACCGAGGAAGTTTTCTGCAATGAAAAAAGAATACGAGGGTGCACTTAGACTAATACTACCTTTTTTTGCTGGACAATATTCATACCACCTTGCCGAGCCCACCACACTCGAGAACCCTTTGTGGGGTCTTTGCAATTTTCTTCATACACAATGGTCCTGCCTAAGTCCTTAAGCTGATCATGCATCCATAGTTTATTCTCCTCTCCAATCTTCACTAAGGACATTAAAAGCAGAATATCAATCCCCTCACTTGGAAAAAATCCACAGTCATCCCACATGTAATATGCATAGCTCTTATCTTGTTCAGCTAGAAAGCAAGCGATATCAAGAAATATTTGTTGTTGCAGATAATCTAATGCCTGATAACTCAACATTAACTTTTCCTTCACGTCCCTATGCTGACAATAATCCATCTTTTTCAATGTATCTTGCCACACTGCTTTCGTTTTTCCATATAAATACGAGCCAATCACTTCGATAGCCAAAGGAAGCCCTCCGGCTTTTCTAGTAACTTCCATAGATAGACTCAAGAATTCATTTGGAGGAGAGTTGCTTCTAAAGGTATGCTTGCTAAAAAGTTGAAGAGCTTCCGGATTGTTGAGTTCCTTAGCCTCATAAATCAAACAACGTCCAAATTGATCTTGGAATCCATTTAAAACACCTTTGTCTCTTGTTGTGACAACTATTCTACTTCCCAAACCAAACCATTCTGTCTTTGCAACTAATGCCATAAGTTGGCTTCTATGATCTACATCATCAAGAAATATAAGAACTTTCTTTCTGCAAAATCGATTTTGGATCATATTCATCCCATGATCAATGCTATGAAGTTGAAGTTCTATGTCACCACTGATATCAAAGACTAATTGCCTCTGCACAGTTAATAGATCAGACTCTCGGATATTTGAAATGAAGCTATGACTCTCAAAATTAGTAGATAGTTTGTGGTAAACAACCTTGGCAAGAGTTGTCTTGCCTATTCCACCCATCCCGCAAATTCCAATGAGCCTTATATCCTTATAGTTGACATCCAATAAAGCTACTACTCTATTCACTGAGTCGTCCATTCCAACTAAATCATCGGATATTCGAATTGAAGACACCTTAAGCTTAACCAACACTTTCCGAGCAATCAATTGTGCAAGTTCTCCATGGCTGTGTTAGGACACACAACATAATCAAGTGAATTATAAGATTGGTGGCAAACTTGTACACTTGCAAGATCAAACATTAACATGAAGTTATGCAGATGCTAGACCCAACGAACAAAAGAATAAATACATGATTCTCTAGTTCTATTCAATCTAATTTGATAGGTTATAATGTTTATGTCAAAATGGTAATCCTTGAGTCTTGAGACAATGGAGTGTAGAATTGCATGCAAAATCCATCACAATTTTTGGTCTAGAACTAAGAAAAAATTGTGCTCTTCAATTCATAATCTGCATTCAAGCAAAAGAAACAGAGATAAAAGGGAAGATGGAGTTGAGTGAGTTAAAATTACCCTATGCTCTTGGTGTCCCATCCCTTGATTCCAGTAACTTCCTTAAGTGCCTCCATCCAGCGCTGCACAATCTCAGCACCATGTTTTTCTTCCTGCAAAGTTAGGGCATCCCTATACGCTTTGGTTTCAAGCTTCACGTCAGAGGGTTCCACGTCATAGAAAATGGGCATAACCTCTAGTTTGTTAGTTTTCCTACACTCCATCATGTGTTCCAATTCACGTAGGCACCAGCTACTAGAGGCGTAGCCTGTGGAGAAGATGGGAATGCACATTTTTGAGTCATTGATGGCCTGGAAAATCTCGGGACCGATCTCTTCCCCAATGTCGATCCCTTGCTTGTCTATGAAAACACTGATACCCTTATCCCGCAAGGTATGATAAAGGTAATCTGTGAAGGTAGTGCGAGTATCTGGTCCTCGAAAACTCAAGAACACGTCATACTCATTTCCAGATGAGCCATGGCATGTGAATCCAATTTCCGAAGAAGAGCTCCTTTTTCTTTTCATCTCAGCTGCGTCTACTAAAATTCAGAAAGCAAATCACAAAAGAATTGACATGCTTTAATAGGGGCCAACGAGCGATGGTCAGGTAGGTGAGCCAAGCTCAGTTTCCATTTGTCCTGTCGCGGCATTGATTGAGAGAAATTGCAGAGATATGATTAAAGGATTAAGAAATGTCCTAAGCCCCACAAGTTGACTGGTGAAATGGGGCGAGAATCAGATGAAATGTCCGAGATATGAAACTCTACAAGTGGAGTCCTGGGAAATGCAACTCCAGCAAGTTCATGTAAGTTCATGTTAGTTCGAGACCTGTGAAATTGAGTTTCTGTTTTCCGATTTCCATGGCCCAACAGAGTCAAGTCAAAGTCTAAGTAAACCGAAGATAAGGAAGGCATGTTGACGTTAGTGTATTGCTCTAGAAAAGTTATATTAAATCAAATGTGATGAATAATTATTTTTTCTACTTTTTGGTAAAGTAATATGTCTAATTAATTTTAAGGGAGAGGGAGGAGATGGAAATTTGTGATTATGTGGTTCAACCACTAAAGCTCCATTTTACCTTACTTTCTTAATTATTGATAGATGTAAGTACATGCATAGTTTGGTTTCACAAATGACACATAATGCTCATGGTAGCTGAGTTTTCTTAGGACTAGTTTGGTGCTTTCTAGAAAGCAAAACCTTTTTACTATCTTGGTAAGATTTAAAATGTTTATTCAAATATAAAGTCCAAGATAATGTGTTCTTACAAATCAGAATCACCATTAATCTGCAAAGCGATGATGACTGGCCTGGGATCCACTGGAGTCAAGTCACTATAATTAAGAAACACGTGTACCTAAAAACGGAAAAGAAAAGAAGAAATGACCCTTAATTGAAATTAAGATTTCTGATATATAGAAAGAAGGGACCTCAAGTGTAACTTATTCCCCTTCTTATTATATATCAGAAACCTTAATGTCAATCAAGTAACACTTGACCAGATGACAATCCAAGAGAGAGAGAGAGAGAGAGAGAGAGAGAGTTGCACCTCGATCTTGAATAGCGTCAGATGCAAACCAACTATCCTAAGACGCTTTGACTGGCCTGATCTTTAGGTCATGAGCAACGTGATGCTTTTTTTTTGGAGTTACTTTATTGTACTCCTATGAGTAAAAAGCAACAAGAAAAATAAATCTGAAAAAGCTGGATTGGTGACTATTTTAGGTGCTCCTTAATTTTATTTAGATATGCATTTCTAAAAACAGAGTGGGAGAATATAAGATTAAGAAACTTTGTTAACTTATATTCATTTACGTCGGATGATTGGTTTATGTAATTTCTTATTGAATTAAATTTTACTTATAAGAAAACTTAAAATTATTATCAAATTTTTTAAAATTTGCTTATGCAATCCATAACCCGATCTTAATGCCTACACATCGAATTATCAACTATACACACTGTTCAAAATAGGGAATTTCCTATCATCGAGATGCCAAAAAATTTTAAACAAATCAAGATCATTATCGAATAATGTCAAATTGATAATCAATAATTGCAAACACGGCAACGAATAATTAAATCGAATTGGTTCGAGAAATTACCTAATTTGAAGTATTTGTTTCTGAGAATCGGGACCAGGGCGGGGAGCTTTACGTCGACCGGAGGAACGTCAGGACCAGAGCAGCAACGATGGCGATCCAGCAAGGACACAGCATATTGCAGACAGGTTCGCTAGAACAAAAAATGCAACGGTAAAGGTTTGTTGGTCGGACTCGGCTTGGCGGCAACGGTGTGGGTTCGATCAATGCTAGTCTGCTCTATGCAACCTGCGAAAGGAAATGAAACGTAGCAGAGGAAACAAAACAACAAGTGGTGGCGTCAAGTGGACCCAGGATGCCACCTGGAATCACCGGAAACCGCCTGGGACTGCTGCTGCGGCGTTAGAATAAGCCAGCAAAGCCGCTGTCGCGGCTGCAGTTGCCACGGGATGTGCTGAGCGCGACGAAGAGAGCCGGCAAGCTAGGTAGAGGCGCGACGATGGGTAAGCCAGCAGCGGGCGCGGTGAATGGTGAGGGGGCGGCGGCGATGGGCAAGCCGGCAACAAGGTCTGGAGAATTCCGAATAGAAAGCAAACCAGACCGCCGGACGAAACCAGCAACGACACCGAGAAGTTTGGCAAGACCCAGCCTTACAGATCCAAATCTCACACTTCGGCCGTCATCGAATAGATGAATGGCTTCAAGATTTCACCCATACCTCAACAAGTTTCAATCTCCTAGCCACAGTACTCTGGCAGACCTGGAAAGAGAGGAATAACACAAATTTTCGCCAACAGAAACCGAGCCCAAAGAAAATCATCAGCTTAGCCATGGCGAAGAATCTCTGCTTTACAAATCAGGCGAACTCAAAGAAGAAAGCGCACGGTGACGAAGGCTCCTTACCTCAGATCTGAAATAAGCCAAAGGGTTGAAAGCCTAAGATGAGACCAGCTGTTCGTGGGATTTGGAGAATTTGATCAACGAGGCGTCCAGCCCTCCGAAACGCTTTTGGCTTCAATTTGTTTAAATTCAAGTCTTTTCCACTCAGACTTTCGAGCTATTTAATATATTTCCATTTCGACAAAAAAAAAAGGACAATCAAATTGTTTCTTTTTATAGTGTTTTCTTTTTCTTTTTTACTTTTTACTTTTTTTTCTCTTTCTCTTTTGTCTCTCAAATTGGCAGCCGTCCTCTCTAATTGTTGCGTGTCTTAACAGTTGTGCGGAAGCCGCCGTTCCAATGAGCTTTTTATACTGTTTTTTTTTTCTTTTTTGCTTTTTTCTTTTTTGTGTGAAATATTAATCTCACCTTTCTTGTTTTAAAATAAATATATATTACTCTCAATATTCCTTATCTCTCAAACCTGACGTTCCGATATTCTTTCTTGTTGACCGACCAATCCTAACTTAGATTGGCTCTCATCTTTTCCTTTTTAATTTATTGTTTTCCTTTTGTCGTTTCTCTCAATGTGTACGACCGTGATGCATAATAATGATGTGCTTGGCATCAACTCGGGCGTGTGTTGGGGTTTTTTTCTTTTTGGGTGGAAAAAAGTGGGGAAGGGGAGGTGATTCGAGTCTTTGGGGCAGGTTTTTGGAAAATTACCGTAGAGAAAGGATAGATGTGGAAAAAGTGGTGGGGATATTATTATAATATCTTAATCTTTTTGGCTCGGAGGGCCAGAGGATAGGGAAGGGGAAGGGGAAGGGGAGGTGATTCGAATCTTTGGGGAGGGCCAGAGGATAGGGAAGGGGAAGGGGAGGTGATTCGAGTCTTTGGGGCAGGTTCTTGGAAATTTACCATGAAGAAAGGGCAGATGTGGAAAAAGTGGTAGGGATATTATTATAATATCTTAATTTTTTTTGGCGAAGGGCTAGAGGATAAGGGAGGGGAAGGGGAGGTGATTCGAGTCTTTGGGGCAGGTTCTTGGAAATTTACCGTGGAGAAAGGAGAGATGTGGAAAAAGTGGTAGGGATATTATTATAATATCTTAATTTTTTGGGCCCGAAGGGCCAGAGGATAGGGCAGGGGAAGGGGAAGGGGAGGTGATTCGAGTCTTTGGGGCAGGTTCTCGGAAATTTACCATGAAGAAAGGAGAGATGTGGAAAAAGTGGTAGGTATATTATTATAATATCTTAAATTTTTGGGCTGAAGGGCGAGAGGATAGGGGAGGGGAAGGGGAGGTGATTCGAGTCTTTGGGGCAGGTTCTTAGAAATTTACCGTGGAGAAAGGAGAGATGTGGAAAAAGTGGTAGGGATATTATTATAATATCTTCTTTTTTTGGGCCCGAAGGGCCAGAGGATAGGGAAGGGGAAGGGGAGGTGATTCGAGTCTTTGGGACAGGTTCTTGGAAATTTACCATGAAGAAAGGAGAGATGTGGAAAAAGTGGTAGGGATATTATTATAATATCTTAATTTTTTGGGCTGAAGGGCTAGAGGATAGGGGAGGGGAAGCGGAGGTGATTCGAGCCTTTGGGGTAGGTTCTTGGAAATTTACCGTGGACAAAGGAGAGATGTGGAAAAAGTGGTAGGGATATTATTATAATATCTTAATTTTTTGGGCCCGAAGGGCCAGAGGATAGGGGCAGGTTCTTGGAAATTTACCATGGAGAAAGGAGAGATGTAAAAAAAGTGGTAGGGATATTATTATAATATCTTAATTTTTTAGGCCCAAAGGGCCAAAGGATAGGGAAGGGGAAAGGGAGGTGATTCGAGTCTTTGGGGCAGGTTCTTGGAAATTTACTATGGAGAAAGGACAGATGTGGAAAAAGTGGTAGGGATATTATTATAATATCTTAATTTTTTGGGCTGAAGGGCTAGAGAATAGGAGAGGGGAAGGGGAGGTGATTCGAGTCTTTGGGGCAAGTTCTTGGAAATTTACCGTGGAGAAAGGAGAGATGTGGAAAAAGTGGTAGGGATATTATTATAATATCTTAATTTTTTGGGTCCAAAGGGCTAGAGGATAAGGAAGGGGAAGGGGGGGTGATTCGAGTCTTTGGGGCAGGTTCTTGGAAATTTACCATGGAGAAAGGACAGATGTGGAAAAAGTGGTAGGGATATTATTATAATATCTTAATTTGTTGGGCTGAAGGGCCAGAGGATAAGGGAGGGGAAGTGAAGGTGGGCCCAAAATGCAATTGTTGAATTTTTGGTTAGAGATCACGGTCGATTTCTAAATTTTTTAATGCAATTAACAACTAATTGGATTGCAAAATTGTGGGTAACAACAATAGATATGCTACTAATACATTTTACCCAAAGCGAGTTCACTACAACTATAATGGCACCTTCTACTAAAATTTATCCCTTTTTTAATGCATTTACTATGACATCCCAAAATTTCAGAAAAAGAAATTATCGAATGAAAAATCGGATATTAGAAAAAAAAAATGATAATAATATTACTATTATTTTTTTCTTCTCTCTCTCCTCTTTCTCTTCTCATTCGCACTTCCTCCTCCTTGGGCCGAAAGTCTTCTTCTTCTCTTTTCTTCTCTCTTCTCCCTCACGTTTCCCCTCTTTCTACGGAAACTTTCACCCCCTACCTTTTTTCTCCTCTTTTCTTCTCTTTCTTCCTTTTTCTCCCTCTCTCTCTCTCTCCCACTTTTCCACCCCCTCACCTACGCCAAATCTTCTGCTGCAATTTCCCTACAACTTCCCCTCCATTACTTTATTCTTTCTCTCTCCTCTTCCCCCCTTTCTCCTCTCGACAACATCCCCTCCCTTCTTCTTTTCTTTTTCTCTCCCTTCTCTCTTTCTCTTCTTTCCCCCTCACGCATACTCCGTTTCTATCGTAGCACCCCCATCTTCTTTCACCTCCATTTATTTGCTTTCATTTTCTATAGCTTCATCATCCACTCGGCTCACCATCATCCTCACCATTGCACACCGTCCACTCAAGCTGAGCGCCCTTGGCCTTGAGCTCAACTTCAATGAACTGTCGCCGTTCGAGTTGCGAGCCTTGTGATTTTGTAGCCCTTGCCACCGTTGTCACGCTCATGTCGTCAGAATTGTCGTTGAGTGAATTTAGCTCATAATCCTTTGATCAGTGCCTAAACTTGCTTAAGAGGTTGATTAGGTTTAAGAATGGTTTAAACTAACTTAAGTATGGGTTAGTTATACGTTAGAATGGTTAGACTAGCATTAGAATGGATTAATGTTAGTATAATTTGTGAGATTAACACGTTTGATGATGATTTGGGTGAAAATAGAGGCTGTTCTTCAGAACTGGTTCCTGGACGTCTATTGTTTGTAATTTTTGTAGATTAAAATCAATCACGAATCTAAAGCCAACGTCTTCTAGAGAAATTAAAAAAAAAAATTAAACATCCTAAGATACAACATATATTTTTCTCAAGATTTTTAGGAACTCAAAAAGCAGGATTTATTAGCTCCGCCATTTTCGAACAGAACTACAATTTTCGCTAGAACTAGTGACCTTTTAGGATTTTGTGGGATTTTATTGACTCTTGTAGTTCAAATTTTAAAATGGTTTCTGCACAAAAGTTGTTTTTCACCTCTTTTAGTTCAACATACTTAAATTTCAAATCAAACGGACATATTTAAAACTTCGAACCAAACTGATTTCGGAAAACCGACTTTCTGAAAACAGACCTAATTTTAGCGCTGGATTGAGTGAGTTACTGGGCCAAATCCAGAAGGATTTGAGTCTCGGTGTCTTCATGAAAAATGTTCGTTTACATGTCTTTTAAAACATATTCAAACTTGGGAATTTTCTGAGCTTGATTGGTTAGGTTTCTAGATTTAAACTTGGAGATGCATAAAGGCTCGGTTTCTATAAATTAGGACTGATTTTAGTTTAATGATGGTTTTTGATGCTTTTCTTTCTTTAATTAGTGTTTTTAATGACTTGTAAATTTAATTTATTAGTTATTGAATTCTGAATTTTCACTGTTCATGACGCATTGTTCACGAGTTACTGTTCACACAACACTGTTCATGTGCACTGTTCACCTGAGAATGAAAAGCGGTCTAATTTCATGTGTATTGATTTTATGAAGTGAATGAATGTGTAAATACATAGGCATCCGCATGAATCGGGTGATGTTTTGTGCAATAATATGGTAATTGTAAACTATTGGTATTTAATTAGAAAATACTGACAGACGCCGAAAGTGTTTTTAAATACTATATCAAACTGTGGGATTTTAAAAGAGATGACACAAATTTTATGATTCGATCTGACCGTGTCCCCACACACGATTATTTTACCATACATTTCTAATATGAAGAAAATAGGCTGGGATCACCATTTTAATTGAGGTATTTGAGTGCAATGCACGGTGTCCCGACCCGAAATTGAATGAATGCATGAATGATATAAGATGCTGTCACGAGCCTTTAGGGCCGAACGATGCTCCTTCAGGAATGCCCCAAGTCAACGAATGCCGGTCGTAGTTGAGGCTAGGTCGATGCTCCTATATAGAATGCCGTCTAGATGTAAATGTTGCCATGCTCGATGGTGCGAGACGATGCCCAATGATGTCGGAAGACTGTTATCTGTTGCATTGACTAGAATCCATGTGATTAATCGATTTGTGCTGTGTGGTGCACTAATGTGCAAGAACGCATGAGAATCATAGCATCTTTAGTTCTAGTTATGCATGAGTTGAGCACATTGTGTATGGCATGTACGCATGAACCGATAATGCATTTCACACATGCTTCCATTGTACTGAGAACAAAGCCTTGAGGGGTGGCCCGACTGGGATGGCAGTTCGTCCGCGCCAGTGTAGGGCCCAAAGAGAACAATACTAAGCTGAGATGAGAGATGGTAGTGCATCCACGCCTCTACCCCAGATAACGCGTTTGTGTGGCTATGGCCAGGTAAGATCGCTTGTAACACGATTTGTGTGTGATTGATGAACTGCATCATCTAATGGCCATGTACATTACGTGTATTGTGCTAAGTTATGATGTGCAGGGTATGGCATACCAAGTAAAGTTCCATGCGAACCGATTATTTATTGTTGGTTGTTAATCTTTGATTTGTTTGTGGGATGGTTCTGAAGAGATACCTTGAGTTGAGTTGGTGTACTAATCGGGGGACTAGGGGAAGAACTCGTGAGTTGAGTTGGTGTACTAATCGGGGGACTAGGGGAAGAACTCGCTGAGATTTACATCTCACTAGTTATTAAATAACATTTTTAGGTCCCTAGTGTGAAGAACCCAGAGCTTGAAGCGGAAGGGTCAGGAGCATAGGTGGCTCAGTAGTCATTTATGAGATAGACCTTCTGTATAAGCTTGAGGTGTTTATGAAAGTGTATTTGATTTGAAATTGGTTGTCTTGCTTTTCTATTTCATGTTTGTTATTGTTAGGAGATTAGTTAATTTGCTTCCGCATGTGCAATAAAATGAAAAGGGTTGACAACGAGTCCTAGGAACGTCGCAAAATTCTATTGACCACCGAGGAATGTGCACGCGCTCGAGGTTCGAGGCGTGACATTTACCTTGAGAAACCTAGGGTTTTTTATGCATATAAGTACTTTTGTTTGAACGTAAGTGTTGGGAAAATAGTAATCTCATAAATAAAAAAAAAAAATCACTTGTAAGGTGGTTTAAGTCCAAGGAAAGAGTATAAACAGCTCTTTTTTTTCTTTTTATCTTAGCCGCACCTCTTAAATTTATGAAACAGTCACACCACGTTTGGGTTATTATTTTGAAAAACCCCAAACTAGTACATCTGTGACAAATTTACTCAAAATTATTTTTTTTACCATGAAAAATCTCAAACGGGTACACCTCTGGTAAATTTACCCCGACTGATCATAAAAAAACCCTAAAGTGGTATATTTATAACAAATTTACCCCAAACTAATTTATTCAATCGCAAAAAACCCCAAACTGGTAAATTTGTAATAAATATACCATCTGCTAAATTGAATTAATACCACAAAAAAATCATAAAAATTTGTAAACAGTGAAAAATGGAACTTAAAATCCTAAATTGGTATACCGGTTAACTGTCACATGTCATTTAACTTAATAATTTGATAGTAAAATTTAACGAAAACTAATAGAGGGTAAATTTGTCACAAGTGTATCAGTTTGGGATAAATTTATCAATGGTATACAAATTTAAGGTTTATGGTGGTCAGAAATATAGTTTGAGGTAAATTTATCACAAGTGTATCAGTTTGGGATTTTTCAAGATTTTAACCCAGCCACATTTTATGGTGATTTTACAAGACCGAGATGATGGAAAACACGTCATGATGCCTTTCAAGGAAGTTGTAAGAACTATGTGTGGGACAGTGGTCAATGAGCGATGGTCATCTAGGAAAATGAGAAGTGACAAAGACATGATTGAAGGAAGGACTGAAAAATGGCCCTAAGCCCAACAAGTGACCGGGCGTATGGGATGAGAATCAAATGAAATGTCTAAGAAATGTAGACACATAGAGTTGCATATCATAACCGAACTAGAAAACAAAAATAAAAGGGTAATACCTTCAAACTTTAATTATCATTTTTTTTTTATCATCTATAAACTTCTAGTAGCATTTCTCAAAAATGCCTTAACATTACCGACTTTAATTAGAATGACTTATCTACTTTTCTCCATTTAAATTATCAATTAGTTGAGTCACTAACTCTTATATGAATTACTTACCAAGTTTTTTTTTTAATTACCAACTTTTCTTTTTTTTTATCAATTTTTCATTCACTTTTCTTTATTGTGCCTTAAATTTACTAACTCTTATTTGTCAATCTTTTCTTTGATTAAGCTTTCAACCGGTTATCAGATCTTATTCGAGTTAGTTATCAACATTTTTTTTTATTAACTTTTCCATCGAGCAACTTAATCCAGAAAAAATCGGGAAGTCACCAAATAAATCGGGGTACTTTTCTATGTAATTGGTAAATTTAGATGTTGACAATTAAATAGAATTTGCCAAATAATAAGAGAATTAGTTCATCAGTCAAAAAGAAATTGGGAAAAAAAATAGGCTTTGGCTGCCAATTTCAGACCCACAAGGGGTTTCCAAGGAGGACGCTTGAAAGGTAAGTTATGAAAGTTTAAGTGCAAAGTATAAGCAAAATCTAATTTAAATTTTACTCATCATTCGGTTTTCTTTTCAAGCACATAAATATTATACTTACTATTTGAATCAATAAATTTGCATTTGCCTTTTATTTTCCAGTATTAGGTTTTCCTGCTGATGAAAATTTCTGAGTCCGTCCCTAACTTTCTCCATCGTAACACAAGAATAAAGCAACCAAGATAAATCCAAGGATATCTCAATCGTAGAAGGAAAAATTCACAAAACTAATCTTGAATCCTGAAGGCCAAAATATATTCAGAATCGGACAAAACTGGAAAAGATAGGGTCCGAATAGGATTCAACTAGGTCCGCAGGCACTTGAATGTCTTAGGCTAGTTCCGTCCAATGATCAGCAGGGCTCGCTGACGCGGTCACGCGGTGGACCTTTGGACTAGTCACTAGCATGGCGCAGCAGTGGGGCTAACGTGGGACTGATGCGGGGCGACTATGATAATAGTCAAATCAGAGACTGACGTGTGACATGAAAGGACACAAATTTATATGAGGCAGGACGCTATCGCATGAAACTAAATCAGGATAATCAAGTCGCCTATGAAAAACCCATTTGTAAGCACACAGGAGAAGTTATCGTACTTGGAGGGAAAACATCTATCCAAGTGAGAGGTGAAGTGTGCGATTGACTCTTAAAGGTGTGGTTTAGTTCATATGATTTTTCGGAACTGTAGAAACATGAAAATGCTCACGTAATAGCTTTACATTCAGAATTGTCGGCTTTAGCTTCCACTGTTAAGCCCAAATGAAGGATAGATGTGATCACAAACACATAAATGATATACTTACTATTTGAATCAATAAATTTGCATTTAGCTTTTATTTTCTAGTATTAAGTTTTCCCGCTGATGAAAATTTCTGAATCCATCCCTAATTTTCTCCATTGTAACACGAGTATAAAGCAGGCAAGATAAATCCAAGGAAATCTCGATCGTGAAAAGAAAAATTCACAAAACTAACCTCAAATCTTGAAGGCCAAAATATAGTCAGAATTGAACAAAATCAGAAAAGATAAGGTCCAAATAGGATTCAACTAGGTCCAGAAGGGATTGAATGTCTCAGGCTAGTTCCATCCAAATTAGGTCAATTTGGTATCCTAAAATCGAGATATCTAAAAGTGTACGCATCAGTAATTAAGAAAACAAAATATGAGTATTCATTACAAAACCTTAAAATCAACAAACGACATGAAGAAATCACATGGGACTTAGGATTGGATGTAACGAAAATTTTGGATAGTTATCTAATCCTAAGTCGGCATACAAAATGTCATACAATTTAGATGACTTTATGAGATGATTCATGATTATTAATGATATGCTTGGGAATTCTAAGTATGATGAACACGTTTTGTGAGACAATTTAGTGTGCAAGATGAAACTCAAATGACATGACCTAAACACGTATGCAAATCTTGTAACATGAGGTTCAATCATCAAGAAGGCATGTGTCACGGGTCGATCGATCAACTCTCGATCACACGTAGGCTGACCCGTGCGGCATTCTTTCGGGCCGTGACATTTGATTGTAAGATTTGATCCTTAGATCGACTCAAATAAGCATGGAAATGTGCACATATGACAAGGTTTCATTTTAGCATTAAGTTTATAGAATAAGCATGATTTCAGCCATTATCAAGATATGCATAAATCCTACCAAAAATCTCACATATAGAGCATACAGTGATGAAGATTTCTCGTTAAGAGATTGAAACTCAATTAAGATCATATGAATCGTGGCAAAAATGGCAAGACAGATCACACTATATGTCCAATACATGTTGCTGCAGTACCTTTTACTATAATGCATACAATTGATTCACATTGTCAAAGTAAAAACCTTATAAAGAATACATCAATTGAATATATATATATATATATATATATATATATATATATATATATATATATATATATAAAACTCTCATGAAGGATTTGAGACCAAATAAGTGCATTTATGGACTCAATTTCACCAAAACAAATCTCGGACTAATGCAGGATAGACTGACCTATGTTAAGATCTAAGCAATTTTGACCTAGCTAATCACGTCTAAAAATTTTGAAAAAAATACTGGACATAGAAAACACCTTTATGAGAAATTTTCATGGAGGAAAATTATTCCAAAAATTGACACAAAATCAGCACAAAAATAGCAAAATCAGATATCAATATGGAACAGATTGACCTAAGCCTAGATTTAAGTAGATCTGACCTAGTTGAACACATCCAAAAATCATGAAACAATTACAGAAGATGCATGACATAATTTGGAACAAAAATTATTCATAAAGTTTGTCAAAAAATGATCATAAAAGTCAGCACAAAAATAACAATATCAGAAGGCGCAACCGGATCAGAACTAAAAAAAAAAACCTAAACTACTGCAGAATCGTTAATCTTCGGAGGTGTTTTTGGAGGGCCAAACAATGGTCTTTTTGGGCGTGCGACCTATCGTTTCGAACCTTGGGATGTCTATTATCTAATCTTAAGAGGAATTGAGCTAAAACAAGGTCGTTTTGGATCTCGTTTTTTTCAAAACAGTAACTTATGTACAAGCCTACGAAAATCACAGATTAGGCTTAAAATCATAATGATCATTCAAATCATCAACAATTCATTACAGCATTTATACTCATCAATCTTAAGCATATAAAAGCTCCTAATCTTGAATTCTAACTCCGATCGACTAACTCAATTTCACTTCATCAAATTCGAGTTTCGAATCGTTACCTTTGTCGCGATTTTCATCGGTTTCCCTCGTGATTAGTTGGATCAAATCATCGGATTACGATCGGGACTCCAAGAATCTAGATCAGGTCACTACAGCTCAGATCGAGGCCAATCGAACCACTGGCTCAAGGAAAAAAGGAAGAACCAATCCAAAACAAACCGATCTTGACTCACCAGCGAAGATCGAGCCGCCAATGAAGATTCGGCCACCAATCCACTCTCCTCTGTCCACAGCAAGGTGAAACACCCCTGCTACAGCAGATCATCAACAACTCAAAGACTTGGGAGCTTTGGCAATCGCCGATTCGAGCCTAGAACAAGACCGGTCCAAGAGATGAACCAAAACTTTGAGAGAGAGAGAGAGAGAGAGAGAGAGAGAGAGAGAGAGAGAGAGAGAGAGAGAGAGCTAAGGAGAGAGAAAAAAATTCATGCAAATGAACCTTCTTTATGAACATATAAGAGATTTCACTTATATACTCTCACATTAAGTAATTTTGGTTGTCGATTCGACCCTATGGCCAAAATCTCGATCTAACAGTCAAAAATCAATTTTGAAGGCTCCATTATTATCTCGAGGTGTCGTGTAATTGATCTACTAGTTTGATTTGTAAAAACCCTAGCCAAAATCAAAAATTGTGTCAAAATGTCAATTTAGGGGTTAATTTGCAATTTAACGAAATTCGAGAACCAATTTGTAAAATTTTGTGAAATTGAAGGTGTAGAAGTGAAATTGGGAGTGAAAGAGTTCCAGAACTGGTGACCGGAGGCCAAGAATCAGCCGGAAAGGGCCTGAACCAGCCAGTCCCACCGACAACCGGTTAGACTAGCCGGACCAAATCGATCCAGTTTAGCAGGATTTTGACCGGTTCTTGACCAATTTGGTCTTATTCCTATTGTTTTGTCCACTTGGGACCCTTATAGGTAAAAAATTTATGCAATTTGACCCCTAATGACCTAATTGAAAAGGAATTTTATTATTTTTATGAAGAAATTGATCAATTAAGATACAATTAAGCTAATCAAATGTGATCTAGGGGTCTTTTATTGACCTAATTAAATGATTATTGTGGAAAAAAATGAGTCGAAACCATGGGTGCTTTGAATTGGGCTTAAATGGCTAAAATGGTCAAATTTGCAATTCAATGGGCAAAATTACAAATTAACTAAAATTAAACTCAATTAGTGTCACAATTGCCATATCTAATGAGCTACCCATAGGTAAGACCACTTATCACATTCAAATTGACCTTGAATTGAAGTGCTTGAGCTTAGGTAAAAAATGGATCTAAGCCTAATATTAAAATTGGACATAGATTTATGAAATTAAACCATAGTCATGAATGGGTCAATTCAAATTTTGTCAATTGAAGTTCAATTGCTTGACTTTCTAATGCTTGAAAGGATAAAATTCTTCAAATTGATGAGGTCTTGTGTAAATTTCACAAAATCGATCTCAAATTTGGATTTATCTTAAGAAAATGAGTGAGAAACAATTGTCCATTCGCAAGTTATGAAAGATTGGTTTTTGTCTCCTAATTAGGGCTTAAAACGGCAATTCGTAGTTTGACTCGGTAAATCACAAAATTGAATACTCAAACAGATTTCAGATTGTCCCTAAACCAAATGTCAAATAAGGAACTATACCTAATTATGACTAAAATAAAAGTAATTTTTTTTTTGGTTGATTTAGAACCCAAAACTGAAAAATTCATAAATTAAGGTTCTTAATCGAATTTTGTGAAAGTTTCAACACAAAATTCAAATTGGCATTAAAAAAAAAACGTATTTGTGCATTTTTTATTTTTTTATTTTTTGGTCAAAGGTTTGACCAAAAGTCAACTATTTAGTTGACTTTTCCTAAAATGTTGATTTTTAAATATTTGAATTTTCAAGAAATTGATTTGAAAAAAGGGAAATTAAAGTTAAGTGGAATTTTTTTAGGTAAAAAGTCAATTTTTGACCCGGGGTTGACTTTTGGTCAAAGAATCGACTAAAAAGTCAACTCAAAAGTCAACCGTTTGACTTTTCAGGGTTTTTTTTTTTTTAAATGAGCTAAAAACTGCTTAAAAATGATAATGCAAAAGAAATGAAAAACAATATATTTTTTGGTCGAAAGATAGGGCTTCATCGCAATCAAAAACCTAAATCTCAATTTTTTACCTTTTAATAATCCGTTGACTAAAATTAGATGTTAATAGCTATAAGATAAGTCTTAAGCTACCTATGCCTGATGAGTAAACCTAGTAATAATAAGTATGCGAAAATTCCACCTTTTCTTATTTAGATTGAAGCACATCAATTAATGCTTACACATATGTCCTACGAAAGTAGCCGAGGCAAAATAAATAATCCTTTTTATGAGTTGTAATAAACCCTAATCATATCGGCGAACAGATGACACCCTTTTCGTGCATGTGTAACTATTATGGCTCCACCACAGTGTGCTTTTTTTAAAAAAAAGAACTAGACGTTTTCTATGCGATTCGGAAGTGGGAATAGACTTAATAAAAAGTCAATCATTGGCGATTGATTAGTGAATTAAAAAGAACTCAAGACTTACCGCTGCTTCTGACCTCGCGAGCTGTAGAAACACTGAGCAAAAGTAAGAGCACCGAGACGAGATTAAAGAGCATTGTCATTTTGTTGCTGCTGAGTCTAGCCATTTGACCAAAATGTTTAGTTATAGCACTCTGTCGTCTCTCAATTCTAGGACCGCTTCGTTATATAGAGAACCAAGTCATGCGAAACGAATTTTCCCTAGAGAGGTAATTTAATTAAATATATTTCATGCTAGCTTGCATTTTGACGTACGTACGAGGAACAAGGACTTTATCCATCGATGATATTGACGTGTCCGTCTTGCCAGCTTGCATTTCTCGTGCAAAGTTAAAATTCTTCCGTGAATTGCCTCCATCAATTGGTGTTTCAGCAGTGACATCTTGTGGCAACGTTTTTGTAATTCTTTTGCGAGATCGAGATATTATTCCCTGAGAGATCACTCATTATGACTGTATTATCATATGGGCTTCTTTTGAAGTTTGACAATTTTGACCTCAATAAAACCGATCTATTTATTTTGCACACTGGATAATACATAATAAAACCGCTTTGCTATGCAAAATATGGAAGTAATAGAATTCCTATCCATTGAAGAGCAGCGGGAACGTAAAAAAATTTACTTTGGACACGGTAGATGGCCGCATTGTCCCTCGTTGAACTTTTCTACGGACGGTTAGTGCTGTCTCTATCAATTAAATATAAAAGCATAGCAAAAAGGCTTTTAGGGAAGGGATGCCTGTCACACCTCGATCCTCCGAACACGTGCCCATCCCTCCTTGGTCAATTAATAGCGACATCCCAGGATGCATCGCCGACCCATTCATTTAATATACGGATGCGGAAGCATATAAATAATCCCCAGACAATAAAATAATGAGATAGGAAAGTAGGACTCCAAATTTTTTTTTCACAACCCAAATAAACCATTTATAAACAAACTTGTTTATTTATAACAGCATGTTGTTTACAAATCTATTGTCTCCACAAGAGGTAATGATTTTGTGACCCACTAGTCGGACACATTGCCGATCATTCGATCTCCACTTTCCCAGACTTTAGGGTTTCCAGTCCTTCGTGACCGCCATCTAGGGACTTGAAAATGGTTATTCAATAACCAGTGAAACAATGTCTCAGTAAATTCTACCCCTTAAGACCCAATTAGTAAATCAAAACACCATGGGCTGCCTATACACACATGGGTTAGAGGATTTACCTTGGTCTCTGATTCCACCTGCAAATCAGTATAATTCACTAGGCACCCAAACAATCACAACAGATCGAAACATCAATCAAATCGACCTAATCGATTACATGTCATCATGACCATTCCCGTTCTTTCTAATTAATATCATACATTCCACGGTGGAATATCTAGTCATCGATCCCACATGCATTCTCCAGGTTAACTGTCACGCCCCGAACCCCGAGCGCGCACACATCCCACTGCGGTCGATCAAATATGCAACGTCCCAGCATACGTCGCCGACCCATTCATTTCATTACGCATGCGGAAGCGAAACAAATCCCCTGACAACATTTGACTTGAGATAGAAAAGCAGGCAATCAATCACAATACCAAACACTCATTTACAACCACATAGGTTTAAATACAACTCTGGACTGTCTACAAAATAGACCAGCTCAACGAATGGGGAACTATCCTAAAACCAACTAGCAGGACACGTTCATTGATACCTCAGTCTCCACCTTTCTAGACTTAGGGCTTCGGGTCTCCCACGACCGCCATCTAGGGACCTGAAATTTTAATCCCACAACCGGGATGAGACGGTGTCTCAGCAAGTTCAACCCCCTAAACCCCTATTAGAAAGAAAATACGCCCAAGGGTGGCCTAGCCACATCACACAGAGAACTTACCTCGCCTCAGTTCCTTCCCCGCAGGTTAGCACAATTCAAAATCACCCAATCACAGATAGTAATAGGAAATCAAACAATTGGAACGCCATCACTTTCATATAATCACAATCGTACTTAGCACGCATTCCAATTATTATTCACTGCCACACAAGGGCATAGCCTACTCGCAGTTCGGCTATCTACTGGCATATAACCAGGCATCGCCTCCCCCCATGGAGCGCGGCTTCATCAGTACGTCGACGGCGTTCCCGAAGGAGCATGGGCCCAGAATCAACTGCGACTTGCATCCACCGCGTGGGCATCCCTAATAGGGGCAAGTCCGGCTCAACAGCCTAGGACAATTCCTCTTAGTTATCACACAGCCAGAACATACTCGGCCTCAGGACACTTTATAATTCAATCAATGCTTCCACTTAAAATAGTGATCCCGGCCATTTTTCTCCATATTAAAAAATTCCAGAAATTACTCGCGTGTGTAGGGACACACTAATTTCGAATCAAAAGCCAATATCTCACTTTTTCAAATCCCACTATTTAATATAATAATTAAAATCCAATTTTTGCATCAAAACCCAACACTTGGATTTTTATGAATAAAATCCATATTTATCACAATCAACACTCAATATGCCACATCCATTCATCAAATTCTAATTCTAAATACACAGCAGCAATTGGCACGAAATTATGAGAGAATGAGGTTCCAAAATAATTTTCAGAATTTATTAATTGATTAAATTTATTCCGAAATTTAATTAAATAATAATATTCATATTTTTCACAATCCACATTCAATTTATAATATCCGACCATCAATTTCAAAATCCGAATACACAGCAGCGACCGCACGAAATTCTGAGAATTTAGGGTCCCGACAAAATTTTCGGAATTTAATAAATAATTAAATTTATTCCGAAAATAATTAAATAATCATATCTTAATAATTTCGAATAATGATATATTATTAAATTATTAAATAATTTCAGAATGTTTAAATAAATCAAAAGTAAATTCCTTTATGTCACATCAAGGTTTATTTTAAAAATAAACCTACTTAACCCTTAAACTAAACATGTTTAACTTTAATTAAACAACTTAATCTAATCCATATTTAAATAAACTAATCTACCAACCTAATCTTACTTAACTTAAACTAAGCACGCTTAGGCCATCATTAACCCTATAATCAAGATTTAGTGAGTTAAACTCACCGGATTAACAAGCCGAGCGAACCAAAACGACGGGGACGACGCGAGGATCGACTTTCCTCAAAGCGAGCCGAGCATCCGGGCTCGGGAAGGCGGCCAAAATGGGCCAAATAGATGCTGCCATACCCATTTTTCTTGGCTGCTGGTTGAGGCCGAGAAGGGGCGATTCCGGCGCCGGTATGGGCAGAGGGATGGCGGAGGAGGACCGGCGGAGCTTGGACGGCAACCGGTGGTGGCTCACGGTGGCTAGGCGGGCCTCCGGCGGCCTTGAGGACGACGAACGGGCAGCTAGATGGTGGAGGGACGACGGCTGGGTGGCGGACGAAGCAAGAGCAGGAGGGGCAGAGCAACTCACGTGCGGACGGGCGGCGGTGGCGAACGGCGTGCGGCAGCGGTGAGGAACCCCGGCGACGAGCGTGCGGATGGCCGAGCGGGCGGAGGGGCGACCGGCGAGCTGCTGGTTTTCTTCCCATTTGGTTCTCTCTCTCTCCCCCTTTCAAAATCCAACAAGCTTCCTTGATTCAAGGAAGAAGATGATGGTGATAGGTCACCTTTCCAAGAGCAAATCCTCACCCTCCATGTGTCAAGATCCTAGCCATTCTTGCCCCCACACCATGACATCACCAAGTGATGTCATATTCCACTATCTCAATTCCTCCCACAACAATATCCAATAGGTGCAATTTATTTTTCCGCCGGGGCATAAATCTTGTGCATCAAATTCTTCAATTACAATCAATCCACGTCCAATTAAGTCCAAATTGGAGTCCATAAAATTAATTCAGTTTCACCACACTTCAACTCACATCTTCACTTGTCTATATAATCAACTTAAGTCCCAAAAGCGCGACCAAAAGCGGTCTACTAATTTCTTGAGCTAAAATAGCCATTCTCGGATTTAATTTGTCAAATAACTTTGATTGCATGAAAAATCTTCTAAAGATTAGTCAATGTTCCTAAAATGATTTGTGACACACCAAGACTTCCAATTTCTGAATTCGATCTCAATTCCACGGTTAATTTCACTTTGGCACGATACTAGCACGGCCCAACCTACCGGGTAGCCTTTAGAAATTTTCATGCATTTGACCTGTGGTTGATCATCTCAAGCCACAATGTACATCTTTGAAACATTGGCGACTTTCGGTTGTCGGGGTAATCTCAAGGTTTCAAATATGAACACAGGGTACCCAATCGATAGAAAAGTCGGTCCAGTGCCGATCGACAAGAATTGTGTGATCTGGTGGAATCACCCACACCTGATCACATGCCTCTGTCGAGTTGACCTATCTCCAATCTCTAATCGATTTTAATCGTGCCGTAATGACCCTTGTAGATTAGCTCAGTCGAAAGGTCGCTTTCTGGTCAAATTATCGAGTCTGATGCATTAGAATTTCCTAACGGCTTCACCTGATAGACCAGTTTCCACATGAGTGGCCAACTCAAGGAAAAGAACTATATGCGTGCCAATGAAATGCCCGTCTCAATTTATTGAAAATAAAATTGGAAAATCGGGATATCACAACTCTTCCCCTCTTATAAAAATTTCGTCCTCGAAATTTAAACCTTCACCAATTCTTAACAAAAAGGTGGGGGTATAGTCGTCTCATATCATCTTCTCTTTCTCAGGTTGCTCCTTCTGTGCCAATGCTACTAAATCACTGCTATCTTGCCCAAACCACTTCGGATCCAAAATACAAAGGTCTACAACACAAAATTTGCGAAGCTAACTGGCGATTCTGAGCGGTCTCTAAACTGTCTCTGATAATTGCAATTGAATCATTGATTTCTGAACCAACTTTGGACCTGCGATTTTTCTGATCCCTAATCTCATCTCAACCAACTGAAATCCTGTACACTCTGCTCTGCACTGACTAAAAAGAAACTATCTGACTGATCTGCTGAAACTGGGAACCTCTAGTCAAGATCTGATATAACTCTGACATTGATCTCGGCAACTATAATCACTGACTACTGTACTAACCTTGGCCTGCAATCTTTCTTTCCCTGATTTCATCTCGGCAATCGAAATTCCGCACTCTCTATTATGCACTGCTTAAGAAAGAATCATCTGAAAGCCCTGCCAACTCGGAACATATGATCTAGATTTGAAATACAATTCATCCCCGGCATTCCATGCAGATGATTTATATGATATACACACACTTCGGTGTACCCACTTTGTGACAAGACAGAATCTCCAATTTCTGAAATCGAACTTAGATTAGCAGTTAATTTCACTCTGACACGCTTTTAGTGTGACCTAGGCTACTAGGTAGTTTTCGGAGCTTTTTAGGACAAATGACCTGTGGTCGATTTTCTTCGAGCCACGATGAACCCACTTGACACATTGGCGACTCTCGAGGGTCGTGAAAATCTCGATGATTCAAATACGGACACAAGGTACTAAAACGACAATAAAATCAAACTAGTATCATTCGACGAGAGTTTTCCAATTTAGTGGAGTCACCCACGATTGGTCCTTCATCTCAGTTGAACTGACCTATCTCTGATCTTAATTCAATTTTTAACCGTGCCGTAATGATCTCTAAAGATGAGCACGGTCGAGAAGTCTATTCCTGGTCGAATTCTCAAGTTTATTTGCCTTAAAGTCCTTAATAACTCACCCAACTAGTCTAGTTATCTCGTAAGTGGCCAACTTAGAGAAAAACACTGTAATCGCGTCGATGAAATACCCAATTTAACCAATCGAAATCAGAGTCTGAAAATTAGGATGTCACACACTCAAAACAAGGTCTATTCATACTGTCTGGACAACGCTGAAATTGCTATGATGAACTTCCCATAAGACATCTTATTTAATCTCTACATCATCAATTACACGCAATCATCCTCAGAACCTTAGCGTTCTGTCTTCAAAAATCTGAAAATCAACATCTCTCTCATCTACATTCTCCTATAAAGTCTCTTGAATTTCTGAATCTGTCCGCTAAAGCATTTCGATTCTGATATGAACTTTCGGTTCAATTCTGAGGGTAGTCATAAGATTCAAAAAGGTGGCCTACCTTAGATTTGAAAACCGAATTTCACACTTTCTCAATTAAGATCAAATCCTTGAGTACCAACTATGCAACTAAGGACTCTCGACTCAGTGAATCTGCGACTTTGCTCATCTTTCCAAAGTGATACAAAATATCATAGTCATAGCCCTTAATGAGTTCCATCCAGCGATGCTGTCTCATATTCAACTCCCAAGGTCTCAACTGACGGGATGCAGATGCCACAACCCTATCTTGTTGCATCAACAAGCAACCAAATCCTTTAAACGACACATCACTGTAGATCTCCTAACTTTCAGGACCAGATGGAATAGTAAGCACAGGTGCGGCAGTCAGCCTCTTCTTAGGCCCTTGAAAACTACACTCGCACTTATCTGTCAACACAAAATTTTCTTCTTTCTTCAGAATTCTTGACAACAACGATGCTAACACTGAAAACTTTTCTACAAACTATCTGTAATACCCTGCTAAACTCAGAAAACTTCTGATCTTTGTCACTGCAGTCAATCTTGACCAACTGATCACTGCTTTAATCTCAGACGAGGTCTAAGATTCATTCTCCTAAAATCACATGACTTAAGAACACAACACGAGTCATCCAAAACTCGCATTTGCTAAACTTATTGCAAAATCCAAGAGTCCTCAAGGTCTGAAGTATCATCTTCTAATGTCTCTCGTGCTCCTCAGCACTCTTTGAACACACTAGGATAACTTTAATGAACACGATCAAAACTAATTCAAGTATCCTTAAACATTCTGCTCATCAGACCCAAACAAATAGCTGGGGTGTCCATTAAACCACACAGCATTACCATGAACTCATAACTACTGTATCAAGTACGAAATGCTGACTTCGGTGGGACTTCCTTCCTGATCCTCAACTGATGATACCCTAACCTCTAGTCGATCTTGAAGAATATCGATGTAAAAACATAACGAACCAACTTTCTTCTTCACGAATAGAACGGGTGTTCTCTAAGGTGATGCACTGGAACATATGAATCCCCTATCCAATAATTCCTGCAGCTGTACCTTTAGTTCATTTAACTTGGGTAACACCATCCGGTAAGGAGCCTTAAGGACTGGCTCTGTTCCGAGTGCTAATTCAATCGCGAACTCCATTTCTCTTTCTGACTGCAAACTTGACAATTCTTTAGCAATTACTTTAGAAAACTTATGTACCACGATTATATCCTCCATATTCGGCTCATCAACTGACGCATCCATTACAGCTGCCATGTAGATTCAATAACCAACAACCTGAACCAAGTCATCTTCAGTGACGAATAACAAGGATTGAAGTTCCTCTTCAACTTTCAGTAATTCAAAACTTTCATACGCCAACTGAACAAATTGAATTATATCCTGCCACGATTCACAACAGCAGAAAGCTCCTCGAGTCAAACCTTTTCATAAATGACTTCCAAGTCATACATAAGCAAACTCATCGGGTACAACTATAGTCAGAGACTCATATTCCTATTACTTTATTACCACAACGAAAACCCTACAACCTTCACTAAAAATTCTGCTGCATTACTCTGCATAAAACATCTCATAAACATTCTTCTTCTGATTGATGCATGGTCGATCCCTTCATGCTCCTTTAGCCATCCTAGTGGCGTTCTCTCTGCAGTAACAGTGCTTATGCTCTCCTGAACTTACACGGATAGTTCCTAACTCGATGGCCATGCTGGCCATATTCAAATCATGCTCCATTTTTACTCTAACACTAGGCTGACTCATGCCTCCTTTTCACAAACTCGGCACACCATCGGTGAGTCCTTTACCTCCCATCAAGGAAAATCATGCACTCTTCCTTGCACTGAGATCCGTTCCAAGTACCCCATTGAACATCCTGACGCATGCTTCCTCTGTTCCTTTCTATTGACAGTGGTGTCAGGAACAGCTGTGATTCCATCTGTCTATACGAACAATCTTTGATCAAGTGACTATACTGGTGATCCTTGTAACAAGTCATTTCTCTCTTACAGCATAGAACATATCCCTATCCTTTCTTACAGACACGACACACATCGATTGAGTTTAGCACTAACTTTTCGATTCTACTCTTCCGGTAAGGTGAAATGGGGCAACTTTCTTCTGACATCGGCATTTTCCCCAATCGATTTCCATTTCTGCTTAAACTGAACTTTGACTCAGATACGACGGCTTAATCCTCGATCACAACTCCAAATTGGGCCTTACCAGGCGCGGCAACAACAATGGTCACAACACTGGTAGCGGTAGAAACAACAGCAACATCAACAGCTCGGTCTTGAACTTACTGACCCAACAAGCTTCCAAGGAACACTAGCGCCTGAACGATCCCATCAAACCTAGGATCATTCGGTGCTACTACACTCTAAGTACCGACTTGCGGCGGTACTCTCATACTCGCGCTGGTCTAAGCCTGCGCTCTACCTCAGGTACTGACTCTTGTCAGCATCCTACCCCGAGGCATAGGTCCTACCGACCTTCACCAAGGAGTTCTCCACTCCTGATCACTTATCTTACAGGCTCTTTATAGACACCTGTTTTCCGATTCCAACATCAAGTTAGAATTTGAGTGACCCCACAAACACATTACCAAACAACTATCAACCACATGCATCAGCATATTAAAAGCCTTTCCTACTAACTATCCCATGACTCATCGCACCTTATCACTCCATACATAGACCATGCTCTGATACCACTTAAACCGGGGATGTCACGCCCCGAACCCCGAGCGCGCGCACATCCCACTGCGGTCGATCAAATATGCAACGTCCCAGGATACGTCGCCGACCCATTCATTTCATTATGCATGCGGAAGCGAAACAAATCCCTTAACAACATTTGACTTGGGATAGAAAAGCAGGCAATCAATCACAATACCAAACACTCATTTACAACCACATAGGTTTAAATACAACTCTGGACTGTCTACAAAATAGACCAGCTCAACGAATGGGGAACTATCCTAAAACCAACTAGCAGGACACGTTCATTGATACCTCAGTCTCCACCTTTCTAGACTTAGGGCTTCGGGTCTCCCACGACCGCCATCTAGGGACCTGAAATTTTAATCCCACAACCGGGATGAGACGGTGTCTCAGCAAGTTCAACCCCCTAAACCCCTATTAGAAAGAAAATACGCCCAAGGGTGGCCTAGCCACATCACACAGAGAACTTACCTCGCCTCAGTTCCTTCCTGCAGGTTAGCACAATTCAAAATCACCCAATCACAGATAGTAATAGGAAATCAAACAATTGGAACGCCATCACTTTCATATAATCACAATCGTACTTAGCACGCATTCCAATTATTATTCACTGCCACACAAGGGCATAGCCTACTCGCAGTTCGGCTATCTACTAGCATATAACCAGGCATCGCCTCCCCCCATGGAGCGCGGCTTCATCAGTACGTCGACAGCGTTCCCGAAGGAGCATGGGCCCAGAATCAACTGCGACTTGCATCCACCACGTGGGCATCCCTAATAGGGGCAAGTCCGGCTCAACAGCCCAGGACAATTCCTCTTAGTTATCACACAAATGTAACATACTCGGCCTCGGACACTTTATAATTCAATCAATGCTTCCACTTAAAATAGTGATCCCGGCCATTTTTCTCCATATTAAAAAATTCCAGAAATTACTCGCGTGTGTAGGGACACACTAATTTCGAATCAAAAGCCAATATCTCACTTTTTCAAATCCCACTATTTAATATAATAATTAAAATCCAATTTTTGCATCAAAACCCAACACTTGATTTTTATGAATAAAATCCATATTTATCACAATCAACACTCAATATGCCACATCCATTCATCAAATTCTAATTCTAAATACACAGCAGCAATTGGCACGAAATTATGAGAGAATAAGGTTCCAAAATAATTTTCAGAATTTATTAATTGATTAAATTTATTCCGAAATTTAATTAAATAATAATATTCATAGTTTTCACAATCCACATTCAATTTATAATATCCGACCATCAATTTCAAAATCCGAATACACAGCAGCGACCGCACGAAATTCTGAGAATTTAGGGTCCCGACAAAATTTTCGGAATTTAATAAATAATTAAATTTATTCCGAAAATAATTAAATAATCATATCTTAATAATTTCGAATAATGATATATTATTAAATTATTAAATAATTTCAGAATGTTTAAATAAATCAAAAGTAAATTCCTTTATGTCACATCAAGGTTTATTTTAAAAATAAACCTACTTAACCCTTAAACTAAACATGTTTAACTTTAATTAAACAACTTAATCTAATCCATATTTAAATAAACTAATCTACCAACCTAATCTTACTTAACTTAAACTAAGCACGCTTAGGGCATCATTAACCCTCTAATCAAGAATTAGTGAGTTAAACTCACCGGATTAACGAGCCGAGCGAACCAAAACGACGGGGACGACGCGAGGATCGACTTTCCTCAAAGCGAGCCGAGCATCCGGGCTCGGGAAGGCGGCCAAAACGGGCCAAATAGGTGCTGCCATACCCATTTTTCTTGGCTGCTTGTTGAGGCCGAGAAGGGGCGGTTCCGGCGCCGGTATGGGCGGAGGGATGACGGAGGAGGACCGGCGGAGCTTGGACGGCAACCGGGGGTGGCTCACGGCGGCTAGGCGGGCCTCCGGCGGCCTTGAGGACGATGAACGGGCAGCTAGACGGTGGAGGGACGACGGCTGGGTGGCGGACGAAGCAAGAACGGGAGGGGCGGAGCAACTCACGTGCGGACGGGCGGCGGTGGCGAACGGCGTGCGGCGGCGGCGAGGAACCCCGGCGACGAGCGTGCGGATGGCCGAGCGGGCGGAGGGGCGGCCGGCGAGCTGCTGGTTTTCTTCCCATTCGGTTCTCTCTCTCTCCCCCTTTCAAAATCCAACAAGCTTCCTTGATTCAAGGAAGAAGATGATGGTGATAGGTCACCTTTCCAAGAGCAAATCCTCACACTCCATGTGTCAAGATCCTAGCCATTCTTGCCCCCACACCATGACATCACCAAGTGATGTCATATTCCACTATCTCAATTCCTCCCACAACAATATCCAATAGGTGCAATTTATTTTTCCGCCGGGGCATAAATCTTGTGCATCAAATTCTTCAATTACAATCAATCCACGTCCAATTAAGTCCAAATTGGAGTCCATAAAATTAATTCAGTGTCACCACACTTCAATTCACATCTTCACTTGTCTATATAATCAACTTAAGTCCCAAAAGCGCGACCAAAAGCGGCCTACTAATTTCTTGAGCTAAAATAGCCATTCTCGGATTTAATTTGTCAAATAACTCTGATTGAATGAAAAATCTTCTGAAGATTAGTCAATGTTCCTAAAATGATTTGTGACACACCAAGACTTCTAATTTCTGAATTCGATCTCAATTCCACGGTTAATTTCACTTTGGCACGATACTAGCGCGGCCCAACCTACCGGATAGCCTTTAGAAATTTTCATGCATTTGACCTGTGGTTGATCATCTCAAACCATAATGTACATCTTTGAAACATTGGCGACTTTCGGTTGTCGAGGTAATCTCAAGGTTTCAAATACGAACACAGGGTACCCAATCGATAGAAAAGTTGGTCTTGTGCCGATCGACAAGAATTGTGTGATCTGGTGGAATTACCCACACCTGATCACATGCCTCTTTCGAGTCGACCTATCTCCAATCTCTAATCCATTTTAATCATGCCGTAATGACCCTTGTAGATTAGCTCGGTCGAAAGGTCGCTTTCTGGTCAAATTATCGAGTCTGATGCATTAGAATTTCCTAACGGCTTCACTTGATAGACCAGTTTCCACATGAGTGGCCAACTCAAGGAAAAGAACTATATGCGTGCCAATGAAATGCCCGTCTCAATTTATTGAAAATAAAATTGGAAAATCGGGATGTCACAACTCTTCCCCTCTTATAAAAATTTCGTTCTCGAAATTTAAACCTTCACCAATTCTTAACAAAAAGGTGAGGGTATAGTCGTCTCATATCATCTTCTCTTTCTCAGGTTGCTCCTTCTGTGCCAATGCTACTAAATCACTGCTATCTTGCCCAAAGCACTTCGGATCCAAAATACAAAGGTCTACAACACAGGGTATATCTAGTCATCGAGCTCACATGCATTCTCCACGTTAACGTACTTAGTTACTGAGCCCACGTGCATTCTTCAAGATAGTATATCTGGTTATCAAGCCCACGTGCATTCTCTAGGTTGACATACTTAGTCACCGAGCCCACGTAATATCCACAAATAATGTGCATTCTTTAGGACGACCTTCTTGGTCTTCGAGCCCACGTAATATAACTTTCTTTCTCACCACTTTATACAGCCTATTAAAACATTAAAGGTGCTGTAGAACCACGCTCGGTCATTCCCAATCAATTACCGAAATTGATCACTTTAGGAATAAAATCCTAAAAATACAATTAATTCAATTCAGCACAAAATAAAAATCAATTAAATAAACGAATCGCGCCACGACAATCAGCATAAAATTCCGGTCGTCGGCTATCCCTGCCTAATTTCTGAAAAATTTAGTTATTTATTTATTTATTTTGAAAATTAATAAATAAATACTAAAAATCCAATTTAGGCCCGTAATGCCTAATTAGACATCGAACGGATCGGGAAAAATCCCGAGATGCATTCAATAAATAGGAGTACGTCTCTACTTACTAATTACATTAACCAATCGCCTAACATGTATAGGTAAATCCCTAATTTAATTATTCTAATCTAATCTATCCACTTAATTGCACTTAATTAAATTTAATCAACCCCTAAGCATCAATAGTCCACTAATAAGGGATTAGTGAGCAAAACTCACTTGATTAAAGCGAAGACCGGAACACCGCAACGACGACGCAACGATGGCCAAACTTGGGCTCACGACGGCACCGACGGGCTTGGACCGGGCCTTAAACTTGGCCCAACAAATCTCAGTCCAAACTGAGATTTATTCTTGAGTTGAATTGGGCATGGGCTCAAAACAAAAGCTGAAATTACGAACTGGGTTTGCGACACTTGTTGGGCTTGACTGAAGACGGGCTGCTGTGCAGGCTCAAAGGAGATGGGCCATTGAGCTTCGGCCGGACGTGCAGGCTTTTGGGCTCAAGCAAAGAAGAAGCTGCTGGGCTTCTGCACACAGTGGGATTGGGCCACAAAATTGTTGAAGATGGGCTGTTGCTTCGGTGATGCTGGGCCAAAAGATAGGAGATCGTGGACGCTGGCAGCTCATGCTTCGGTTGACTGAAGCTTAGACGGCAGCTGCTTCGGTGGCGCAAGGAGACCACGGCTGCAGCTTGAAGAAATCTCGGTGAAGATGGACAAACGGGCAGCAGCTTCGGTCGTGGGCAGCTGAGGGAGGCAAGTGGTGCACGGAGGGATCTGCTGGGTCGACGAAGGGGAAGGGATCTTCGCTGGTTGACTGGCCATGTGACACACGTGGGCGAGCTGGAGAGCAAAATAAATTTCGGCGTTGCTGCTCGCGTGAAGAACCGATGAAGAAGACCCAAGGAAAATGGAGCTGCAGCGTTCGGTGAAGCGAGGCGGCTGCAGGGGACGTCCACGAAGATAAGAGGGGAGAGAGAAGTGGCGTCTTCGACCGCATCAATGAAAACCAAAAAGGAAAAACAGCAAAGGAGGAAAGGATAAGGGACAGCAGGGACGGTCGGCCATGAGGGGTGAAATTCAAGAGAGAGAGAGATGGATGTGTATTGACTAAAAGTCAATAAAAGAAAAGCAAAGTGGAGACCAACGTGCAGGAGATAGTCGGCCAGGAAGGAAAAAGAGACGTGCGGAGGGGGGTTTGTTCGTGCGTGGAGAGAGGGGAAACGTGCGTGAGGTGGGGCTACGTCGGCAGGAGGGGGAAGGTGTGCGTGTGTGTGGGGGCATGAGTCCAAGGAAGAGAAATAAAACAAAACCAAGTTAATTTTGCTCACTTCAACACAACAAATTTCAATTGGTCAAGCTAGGTCAAATTCCATACCCACTTGTCCAATTTGAAGTCCAGTTGAAGGCCAAAATAAGACGATCCTTTAATCCTACGAATTTTCTTCGAAACCGACTTTCATTTCATTTTTCTCGGCATTCTATTTTCTGAACAAACAAATCCGGTTGAAGCCTAATTCGAATGCAAAAAAAGCCCAAACAACTTTCATTGACCGATTCACTTACACTAGATGCCAAAAGTCTCTTCCAATTGGCCAACCCGTATTTCCGTTTGTTTTCTTAATTGTTCGTAACGATTTCCGTAAAAATCCCGAACTCACCGGAAATTCTTCAAAATATGAGCCAACGTTCCTAGAATGACTCATGACATGACGGGACTTTCAATTTCCGAAATCAAATTCAAATTCACGGTTATTTTCAATCAGAAGCGCTTTTAGTGTGACTTTACCTATCATGTAGCTTTTAAGAATTTTTAATGCAATTGATATGCGGTCGATTTTTTTCGAACCATACATACCTCTTCGACACATTGGCGACTCTCGGTGGTTGTGAAAATCCCGATGTTTCAAATATGGACACAGGGTACCCAAAATGAAAGAAAATCGGTTTAGTATCGATTGACGAGAATTTTGTAATCATGTGGAATCACCCACACTTTGATCACCATCTCAATCGATTCGGCCTATCTTAAATCTCCGATCGATTTTTAATTGTGCCGTGATGACTCTTACAGACTAGCACGGTCGAGCAGTCAATTTTTGGTCGAATTCTCAAGTTTATTGCATTTAAATCCCTTAATGGCTTCACCAGATAGATTAGTTATCTCATGAGTGGTCATCTCAGAGAAAAACACTATAGTCACGTTGATGAAAGGTCCGGCTTATCCAATCAAAATCAGAACTGAAAATCAGGATGTCACAATGTCCTTCCATAACACACATGTTTAGGGATAGGATTACGGCCGTTAGGCCCTTTAGGGATGGGAGAACCCATCGCTTGTTCTATTTCCTATAAGGAATCATCTAGCATTACATTATATCGTAGTTTATGTTGTTTGTTATTATTATTATTATCATTTTGGTTGCTCCACTAGTTTCGGTATTAGGTTATTGCATTTTTCTTCAATGACCGTATTATGTTTTTTCCACGTTTATTGTAAGTACTGGGTCCATTTTTCGTAGCGGTCATTAATTTATAAAACACTTAGGTCTCTTTCAATCGATGTGGAAGTTGAAATGTCGCGGGTCTCTCCACCTGAAAAGATGACGCCCTCCTTAGTATATTGGCTTGGAAAAAGATGTCCTCATCGGTATTGGCTCGTACTGCCCTGCGGTACTCCACCTATTAGATGTGTTGTCTGACCCTCATCCATTTTAGAAACCTACTAAAAGCTGGAAATTGTCTTAAACCCGTCGGCCCTGCAATCGTTCGTTGCTCTCTTCGGATCGGGCATAGGTATATTTTGTCCACAAACCACACCTAATGGAGAAAATCATGTTCAAAGTACTATCTTAATTTACCAGACTCCTTTCATGTGGGCCGAGCTCTCATAGAAGTATTATAGTTAGCTATAGAAGATATAAATCAGTTGAGAGTAGGTGTTCTTATCGGTCGCTTAGCAGTACCTCTCAAAACGATGTGGGACTTATGATGTCGCATACATGGTCTGACAATTTGTGAGATGCAGTGTCGGAAAACATGTTGAGAGAGAGAGAGAGAGAGAATTTAATGGATAAGTCGAAATTGAAGGAGGACTAAGCATAACAATGATCAAACCCCCGTAGTACATAAAGATAACCTTCACCTTGTTTTCACATTCATGATATTTTCCTTCGTACTTTCAAACTTCAAGCATAACTAGATCTCAGAAAATTCACGCCTTGACGCAAAGCCACTGACCAACAAAGAGTGCCTTACAGTTGAGATTCGGAATGATCTTGTCAAAACTTGAGGTAGTCAGGCTGAACATCTGCGCCACGGCAAAGCACGTATCCCCGCTCTTCACTCCATACACCGACACGCAATAAATCATGGAGGCTACGCGTAATGTCGCCAGCGTCGGCGGTGCACCACTAGCTATTCCAATTCAGAACTGAAGTCAATATATTAGGGTACACAACATGTGAAGCTATATAGTTATATGTGTTTCCACAACGGCATACCAATAGGCATCGGAACTGCGTATATAAACAACGGCGTATTAATCAAATTAAGTTTCGTGTAGATACACAAGTGAAGGCAAAACTTACATCGTAGTTTCCTTTCGGCCGTAGATACACTGAAGAAACGAGGGAACACCAAGAAGAGATTGATGGCCATGGGCATCTTGCTGCTGATTATAGCCATGAGAACTTGATGCTTTCTTTTCTTGTCTGATCGAAGTGAAGAATTATGCGGAAGACCGCGTTCTTTCTCCCCTTATATAGTAAAGAAGAACCCGAGTCGGGAAAAACAACTTCGCAAGAGACTAAGTTTTATTAAAGATTTCTCACGCCTGCATGCAGAAGCAATTTATTAAAGATGTCTCACGCACTTAGGAACAGATAAGGCACTTCAAAGGCGTGCTAAATCATACTTTGGAATTGTAGATTTTTGTATTTTGATACATTTCCTTACATTGGGGTTCAGTTAGAAGGAGACGATATTGTTGAGAGCACTAAGTCGAGGGACACGACATAGTTCTTTCCGTGCATTTTCCATTCTCTGTCCGGGATAGTGAGAATTTATCGACACCTCTAAAAGTGAGTTTTTATGTAAGAGATGAAAGAGTTGTGATAGGTTTGACTGTGGTGAGAAGTTCTAAAGTTGGTAATTAAAATTTGCGCTCCAACACATGATCAGATCAGTGCAGCCTTAATTTGTGTTGCGCAAATTCGGTAGTGGAGGCAAAAATCAAAACTATTTCAAGCAAGACATACGTACAAAAAAGTAGACCTGACACAACAGATTTAAGTGGTTCGGCAGACCAGGGAGAGAGATGGACGAGATAATTCAACTATAATCGGTAAAGAGGATATTACAATTGCTCAATCGCCGTCACTAACAAGTGATTCCCGAAACTGCTCAAGTCCAAAGTCCGATCAAGGAAGGACTGGCGTCCGAAATGCTGGAATTTCCAGCTTTCACATTCTGCCCGGACGTCTGTTCTTCTTGTTTCGAACTCACGTACTGCCTCCGAAATGTCGGTGCTTCATCCCGGACATCCACCACAAGATTTAGGACATCTGAAAATGTCCCTTAATCCGAAATATTTCGCTAGCTCCGAGTGTCCTCGAATGAAATCAATTATAAATCAAATCAGGGCTAACTTCAGCCCCTAATGAACATAGTTTCCCCCTTAGCGAGAAGTCCAACCTCGTCCAAATCGATTGTCTGTCACTCCCGAATCCCCCCGGAACTTGATTAATGGGGTAGGCTTCATTAATTTGTCCCCCAGATTATCTGTTGTGTGCACTTTCACTATGAATGTGGTTTCTTATGACACAATATCACGACCCAATTTACACTTATAAGCCTAAGCTGCTTTTACATCCTGGTCAGGTGTTCGTTCTACTCGTTTTAGACCCCTAGTAGCCTCCATTCTTCGGTGCTTCATTCTATATGTCAGTTACATGATTTAGGACGTCCGAAATGTCCCTTTGTGCGCTCTGAAATATTTCGCTCACTCCAGGTATCCTTAAATCAACTCAAGGTGGTTCGATTTGGTTGGAATAAATTAGTTGTGGTTAAAAGGTTGAAAGAGTGTCTAGTAAATTTTCGACAACAGAGAGAGGAAGTAGCTCAGAGATACAATTCTGGGCCACCTTTAGAGTAGATATAAGCTGTGGCAAGTATAGAGGATTAATAAGGAAAACTTGGCTTCACTTATTGAAACGACTTCACAAAGATATCTTACGAGAACGGTGAAATTCGTAATATTATTTGACCCTGTTTAAGTATTTCGTCCGAGCTTGGACGACCTTTTGACTCTGGTCACCAAAGCTTTGTATTCTTAATTCTAGTCTCCCTTACTATCCCACTAATTGGATTTGAAACCATACTCAAAACAAATCATTGTAAGAGAAAGATGAACCATTTATTGAGATACACATGTGAGTTGTGTTAGAAAAAGTCCTGCATTCAAAAAATGGCATGGTGTGGAGCAATTGTTATTATTCTAGTTAGCTTATAACTTATTGTTTTAAGTATTTTAATGAAGATAGGACCAATTGGTTGACGATTCTAAACTTGGGTTCCCTCTTGGCTATCTTCTCAAGTAAAGATATGGAGCTTCTACCGCGCGCTCCCAACAACTATTATCAAAGCCTCACCAATCTCTTCTAGTGTTTATTGATCTCAAAGAAGGAATTTAGTGGCAAATGCATTGTGGTGTAGCATCAGGATGGCAGTGCTGTGGTGTAGCAACGCAATTTCGATGGTTGTTTTGATTTAGAGAAAGAGACTAGTGATGAGGAGGCATTGGATATTCAAGTTGAGATGTTTGATGCAAAAGGATACTTGAGTTAAGAGAAAGTGGATCTAACACACTAGGCTCACCATTACCCAATTGAGTTGCATTAGGAAAAGTCTCATATCAGAGAATTAGTGTGTTGTAGAGATGTTTGATGCAAAAGGATACTTGAGTTAAGAGAAAGCGGATCTAACACACTAGGCTCACCATTACATATTTGAGTTGCATTAGGAAAAGTCTCATATTAGAGAATTAGTATGTTGTAGAGCAATTTATATTATCTTAGTTGACTCATAATTCATTAAATTATACTTTTGAGTAAATATAAGTCCAATTGAATATATTGATAGGCTCAGATTTAAGCTTTCTCTTGACGATTTCAGAGAGAGAGAGAGAGGGAGAGAGGGAGAGAGAGAGAGAGAGAGAGAGAGAGAGATCAAAATGAAAAGAAAAAAAAAACATTTTGTAATAAAGGATAAGAGATATTCATTGAGAATTCAAAATGAGAAAAACACTGCATATAGCATTATTGTCAAGTGAAAGAACACTCGTCTCCTTATTTTCGGACAGTAATGGCAACTCGGAACATCATGGAAGCATACGCAAAGCGTTTTTCAGAGAAATTTAGCCTTAGTGCAAAGCCATTGACCAACAAAGAGCGCGTTGCAATTAAGGTTCGGATTGAACACACCAAAGCTTTCTTGAGTTAACTTGAACATGTCCGCCACGCCGAGGCAAGTATCTCCACTCTTCACTCCATAAACCGATTCGCATTTTAATCTGACAGGCACCGGCGTATCTATTTTGAATCCACATCCAAAGTCAAAATGTGAGTTTACAAGCTAGTAATAAACGGAATATGGAAAAAAAAAAAAAAGTTACTATCGGAGTATCGTTTGTTCTATCTAGCTGAGGACATTGCCGACTCGATTTGTCTGCTGAGAAAACCCTGAATACCACGTCCATCACACCAAGATATTTATGCTTGACAGAATGTGATATACGATATGTTTCCATTTCAATGAATAAGAAATCTATCAAGAGATTGAGGGAGTAAGGGATTTATTGTTATGTTTCCTCACTAATTTCGAGCTACCTCTTATAAAATCAAAATTCTTCTCTGTGTTTCTTCACGTTTAGCTGCTAAAATCAACTCAAAACTTACGGCTTTTCAGTATTCTTTCGCCTGTAGACGCACTGCAGCAAAGAGAGAGCACCAAGAAGAGGATGAAGAGCATGGTCATTTTGCTGCTGATTCTAGCCATCTTGGCTTAAGTGCTTCTTTCTATCTTTCCCTGAATGGAAGAATTTTGCACAAGTGGGTGTCTTCTCTCAATCACAACGCATCCTTTATATAGGAGCAAACCCATCAAGCAAGACAAATTCAAGAAGAGAAAAAACTTGATTAATTAATGATATTTCATGCAGGCGTTTCGATGCGGTGCACAACATAATCCTAAATGGAGTTGCATTAATGTCTTTACGAACATGGCTAACTAAATAAGATAATTATCTTTGATGCTATCAAGGTGCCATTGCCTAACAAAATAACTATCTTCAATGCCATCAAGGTATCATTGCCTAATAAATATGGATTTATGTGAGATTTCGTAAAATCAATACCAATTGTTCTAAAATCTTGACCTGTTAAATGAAATCGGGGTTTATTATTCAAATATGCTATCGCCTCCCCTCATACATGGGTTAGACTCTGGACTAAGCATGGAAATATGTAATTGATGAGGTAATTAGGGGTCTGGAAAGATTTAAACTAATAACTCATTACTCTGATACCATGTGAAAGCCCAACCTAAAAACTTAGGTTAATGGGGAGGGAAATCATATAAATATAAAAAGTATTTAGAATTCGTTGTCAAGCGATGCGGGACAATAATTCAACAATTTACAAGAACAAGATTTGGTTAAGAGGATTAGATTTAGTAACATGACTTGTAATATAGTGTGTGTATAATCATAAACGTGTGTATATTTTTTCTTCTTGTACTTTCTGTGGGACAATGTTTGATGCTACGCGTACAATGAGTTTTGTATTGTGTGAAGTTTCATTTAATCGTGCGATGTTCTTACTCGTTTTTTATTTGAGCGATACACACAAAGTCAACCGCTCTTATTGAGTTGGAGCAAATACAGGCTGATAATTTTAATATTTCTCGATCTTATATTTATTTTAGACTAAACTTTCACTGGCTCTTGCACATGTTCCTAAGACAAATCGAGGGTTGTTAGCCTATCCTCACCGACACTAGGCAAGGTCGTGACGCCCTTGATGTGATCCACCAGACACCAAAGGCATGGCAGCCCTCGCCTAGTTCTGGTGAGGGCAGCCTTCACCTGTGGCTAGCGACCCTCGCCTATGGCTTGAGTCCAAAGAAAAGAAAAAAAAAAGAAAAGAAATCAAACAAATTATAGAAAAACAAAAAATATTTTATAACTAAAAATGTACACATCAACACTAATCATGTAACATAAGACGACTAGCATTCACGTTAGTGATTTCTAATTAAAATTGATTGGATAGCTTCAATTGGCAAAAGGTGAAAATATTTAGAATTCAATTGACACAATTAAAAAGCTTAGAATTATATTAGCAAAAGTGTAATAAATTTAGGACTTTTCGGGTAATTTTCCATATTGAATGCAAAGAAATGTTAGATTTTGACCTATACTGAATGGGAAGAAAAAGTTCGATTTTTAACACATACTTCGAGTTTTGCCCAAGCTTCATCTGCCAGTTCAATTAGAATATTTTCCCCCAAAATTCAACAGAACAATACTCCTTGCCTTTTTCAAAGCCCCAGCATTTTATTCCGCTTCAACATATTATCATTTCCTTCCATCGCTAAATTTTAATTGTGTTTTCCAACGCGCACATTTTTGTGTGTCAAGGGTTAAAATCATTCTTGCTAATGAATTTCTACAACTCGAATTTCATAGATGCCATAATGATAATTGCAGATAGACAAAGTTCTCAAAACAATCGATCACAATAAACCCTAACCTTTGATTCCAGTTTGTTACCCAAAATTGGAGGACAAATAAAACAAAAAACGATTCAACTAAGAAATAAATGCAAAAGCAATAAACCTAACACAACAGATTTACGTGATTCAACTATACGCCTACATTCACCGGAAGAGATCAACGGGATGATTCCACTATAATGGGCAAAGAGAAGATTACAACCGCTCAATCACATTTAACCACAAGTTTTTTCCCAGCCCTATTTACAATCGAATAAGCCCCACAAGAATTAATCAAGAAAATCTCTCACAATAGATTTTTCTTGATGACTTTCCAAAAGCTCTCTTTGAGTTAGGCTTAATGTAGTGAGCGAAATTCGTCAAATCCCATGCTTTATTTTCGGTCCCATGTGCATTCCGGGATCCACCTGAGTTTGGACTTCCGCCCAAGTGCGCTGGACGTATGTAATCTTCTCGGCCAAAAACAGCTAAAGTGAGACATCCAGATCTGGGAGGGACCGGACGTAAAAAATGCCATAACATAACCGGCATTTACATTCTGGTTGGATGTCCGTTCTTCTCGTTTGGATCCGCAATAGCCTCCTAACTTTGAAGCTACATTCCGAACATATGCCACGTGATTTAGGATGTCCAAAAATGTATCTATGTGCATTTCGAAATACTTTGCTCGGCCCAGGTATCCTCAAATCAACTCAAGTCATTTTTAAACCAAACCGGGTCAATAATCAACAATTTGGTTCTTACCAATTAAATGTGGTTTAAAGGTTGAAACAATGGCTAGTAAGTTTGATGGCTAACAAATAGACGAAGCAGTTTATATATATGGATAAATTCATAGCATAGACAATTCTAGACCATGTATACATAAGATATACTTTAAGGAAAGTATTTTGGAGAATACTTACAGAATACTTCACCTAGTTCAAACTATATATGGCTTTACTTATTGGGTAGGCTTAACAAAAAGAAGAGAGAGAGAGAGAGAGAGAGAGAGAGAGATTTATTGAGAACTCAAGATGAAAAAACACTATAAAATAAGCATTATTCTCGAAAGGAGAATACTCATCTCTTTTTTTAGAGAGAGATTTATTGAGAACTCAAAATGAAAAAAACAATACAAAATTAGCATTATTCTCGAAATGGGGAATATTCATCTCCTTATTTATGTCATTAATGACAATCGACACGTCTACAATCTCTTCGTACTTCCAAGCTCGGAACTTCGTGGAAGCAAAGAGAGGAAGTTTTACAAATCTATTGCCTTGGTGCAAAGCCATTGACCAACGAAGAGCTTGTCGCAATTGAGGTTTGGATTCAAGGCGGCGAAGGTTCCTGGAGTCAAGCTGAACATGTTCGCCACGGCGAGGCAAGTATCTCCGCTCTTCACTCCGTAAACCGACTCGCATTTTAGCCCAATGGAAATCGGTACATCTATTTTCAATCAACATCCAAAGTCAAGTAATAAGGAGCACCTCGAAAAAAAAAATTATTAGCAGAAAATTATTTGTTCTAACAAGCGGATGACATTGACTACTCGATCGGTCTGCCAAGAAAATCCTGAAAACCACGTTCATGCATCGAGATGTTTATGCTTGAGAGAATGTGAGTCATGCATGGTGCTTATTTTTCATTATATGAAATAGACTATGCGCTTAGGAAACTCAAAACTTACCACTTTTCAGAATCCTTTCGGCCATGGAAACAGGGAAGCAAAGAGAGAGCACCAAGAAGAGGTTGAAGAGCATGGTCAATGTGCTGCTGATTCTAGCCATGTTGGCCTAATTGATTCGGCTTTCTTTACTTTCTTTGGATTGAAGAGCTATGCAAAAGACCATGTTCTCTCGATCGGAACACCTTTCTTTTTATGGTGACGCACCCGAGTCACGCATAATAATTAATTATCAATATTTCATGCCGGCGTTTCTACAAGGTGCACAATGTAGTCCTAGAACAGAGTTGCAATAGTGTCTCTAGGAATTTGGGTGACTAAGTAGGACGACGATTTAGATAATATCAAGGTCACATTGTAAAGAAATCCTATGTGTAAGCATAACCTGTTGAAGTAAACATTTAATCTGATATCACTTTTGTATATCCAGTAGAAGTTCGACATTAATCTTGGGAACTGTTAGGATGTGGTTCATACTCCTCATCAATTGTAAGAATCAATGCCCTTGCAACTCTAGAGGATAAGCTCATATTTTATGGGTAATTTGGATTTGGGCTCATGAATAACTATTGGTAGTTCTATTTGGATATATATATACTGTTTTTTTATTGTAATGGAGGGATGGAATGGAGAAGTGCGATGTGCTAATGAGGGAATCCTCGATTGGATATAACCCTAGTTCAAGGGTGAATCAGGATAAAAACTTGCATTTCGAATTCTCTTTCTCACTTTTACTCTTTTTTTTTTTTTGTGATTGTACGACGAATCCTAACAGGAACATCAAAAAGCCATTGTCCAACAAAGAGCGCATCACAACTTGAGTTTTCCAAAATAAAGTTAAACATGTGTGCCTTGTCAAGATAAGTGTCCCCACTCCTCACTCCATAAACAAACTCGCATTTCAGTTGAATGTACACTAGTGGAGAAAATTATCCAAAAAGTTCTAAATCTTTTATACAATGACATATTTAGTCCTAAACTTTTCAATTGTACCAATTTAGTCATAAATATTTCTATAATTTGTTAATTCAGTTTTAAACATTTCAATTATACAATAAGTTTTTGACATTTTGTCAATTTAGTCTCAAACATTTTAATGAATTATTAATTTAATAATTCCAGCTAATTTTGACAAGAAATTGTTAATATAATAGTCCAATCAATGACAGCAGTCCTTTGTGGCTCTATAAGCATAACATAGACAATTTTTATTTTAAAAAATAATTTTTTCTATTATTTTATTTCTTTTTTTCTTTTTTATGTGATGTTGAGGTTGTGTTGGCCACTAGGCAAGGGCTAAGAACCCCTAACTAGCAAGGGCATAGTAAGCCCTCCCACGAGACCTCGTAGGCCACGGTGAGGGCTTTATAGCCCTCTCCCATGGGCCACCAAGGGTCATCACCTCGGTGGCCCCACCAACATTATGTAAAAAGAGGGAAAATAATTTTAAAAAATCAATAAAAAAATTTGAATTTTTTTAGAAAACTCAAAAATTATGTAGGCCCTCGCCATCGCAAGCAACGGTCACAACCCTTGCCCAAATTTGGGTGAGGCTACCTCATCAATGGCTGCTCAAGCTCATCCCTCACCATGATTTCCAAATCTCAAGCTTGCAACTGTTATGGTTGCTCAAACTCAAGCTCTAGGTTGGCAACCACCATGGCCACTTAAGCTTGATGCTTGCGATCACAACCGTTCAAGTTATAAGGCCATGCCGCAAGTCAATCTCAATTAGCCATGTGCAAGGGCCACAACCCTCGATGACCACAAGGAAAAAAAAAAGAGTGATAAAGTGAAGAAAAGAAAAGAAACTGAAATTGAAAACAATATGATTAACAATTGTCCGTATCAAAGTCGACCATGCCATGTAATATGACTAGTGTTCAAGTAAACAATTTCTGTTAACATTAGCAAGATGGACTAACTTGGACAAATGTGAAAATGTTTAAGACTCATTTAGTAAAATTGAAAAGTTCATGACTGAATTGACAAAAATGTAATAAGTTTAAAAAAATTTAGATAATTTTCCCCATACAATGGAGAAAAAGCGGTGCTATCGACTTTGGCAATGGCAATGCATGGTGGAGACTATCATCAAAGGTGGTGGCTTTGGCATGGCTAAGGCGTCAATGATGACTAGTTTCCAAAGTGAGACATGGCCAAAGCTGCTATCAATTAGAAGTGTGTAACTAGATCGGATTTATCCAAGAACCAGATCGATCCATTTGGAAAATAGATCTAGGAATCGATTCCCATTGAAACCGAGTCGGGAATTGGTTCCCAAAATTTAGAACCAGTTCGAACCAGTCCAAGAACCAATTCTAAGTGAATACCCACCCGGAAATTGGATAAACTGGACTAATTTGAGAACCGATTTTGTAAGCCCAAAAATCCAAAACCTTATCTTCTTTTTTTCCTTTGATTTCTAATCTTAGAACTATGTTTTTTTCTCTCGCACAGTGCTCCTCTTTGTTGTTCCTCTTCCTTGCTCACTACCCTCCCTTGCTGACTCACGGTTTATTGTTTATCGCTAGCTCACAATCGCACCATCCATCACATAGGATTTTTGCTTCATCTCATGATGTTTGTTTATGATAATTAGTCTTGTGGATCCTTAGTTTCATTTAGTCAAAAAGTTCATGTATTTATTAATCACATGTAATGTGTCAAACAAATTAGGAAGATTATATTATTTTATCACATATTAATATAAAATTCGAAGTTATATAGGATATCGAGTGATTGCAAAATAGATTTCAGTACCAACAGAGTAAGTCCTAGAACCAGCCTAGAAAAATAGTATAGTTTCAAAAGAGGGTCCAATGTCAACATGGTCATGTACAGGATCCAAAAAAGGGGTTAGAATAAGATCAGATACAAGGTCCAGATTTGGAACCTACAATGACCCCTACCATCAACATCAAATTCTCCAACCCGGTACTGTTTTTTTTTTTTTTGTCTAAAACATGTGGTTACCTACACCTGTAGCCACAACATTTGGTTTCAGCCTACCAATCCTTTTTGGTTCACCGACATATCCATGGTGATCGAGAGGGTCACTGTACTTACGATTGATGAAGGCATTCGAAAGATCTAATCATAAAATCTGGAAAGAGAGAGAGAGAGAGAGATTTGTACTAGAGAGAGTTTGAAAGTAAGAGATTTGTACTAGTCGTCCATATAAGAGAGGACCCATTATGACTAAAGAACGAGAGTACTTGAACAGTCATGCTATAGTACTCAATATTCCACCGCCTCTCTGCTGCGCTCAACCCTGGTACCCCACTGCAATGTTCAATTTTCACACCTTACTGATGCGCTTAACATTTCACAATGAACTGGAGGGGAGTGCTCGACCTTCGCACCTATATGCAATGCTTGCTCTGTGCTCCTCACCATTGCACTCAACCTTCCCACCCATGTGCAATGCTCGGTCCTTGCACCTCCCCGTGGCACTCAACCTTCACAGTGAATTGGAGCGGAGTGCTCGATCTCAACACCTTTCTGCTGCACTAAGTTTTCATAAGGAACTAGAGCCAAAGCTTCGAAAGCCTCTTAGAGATGGAGTTTTCATGGCGATCCTTATAAGGCCTTATAGGTTAAAGGCTTTCATGGCTTTTCTCTAACGAAAATTTCTCCTTACGAATCGAAAGCGATATGCGAAAAGTGTGACGAAAGGACAGAATCTCACAAAGAAATGTGAAAGAGTGGAAAAGTCATACGAGTTAGAGAGACATTTCGACGTTTAAACATTAATTTGTGAGGTTTTTGTAACTTCTAATTTGTTTTTATAAAATTCCAAATTGCTTGCCACGTGTCAATTTCTAACCAAATCCAACTTTATAGTATATACTACTGTAAATGCTCGGATTTGGTAATTTCTTTTCCTACTTTGTGCTGACACAAAACAGCACAAGAAGGCAGGGTAAGGACCTCAGCTCTGCATTCCGTCTTAACATATGCCCTCCAAAACAAAAAAGAGGTCCAAAAGCATCATCTCATTAACTTCATTCTGTAGCCATTACTCATTTCTCCTTACATACAGGAGGAGCAGAGCTCATTCTTGTTTTCCCTTTTCATTTGATTGATCAATTGCTGCAGATTCAGTACACACGACTCACCACTCCACACAAACTCTGAAGCTTAGCAATTGGAACTCTGGCAAATGCAATGCCAATAACAATATGTCGAGGAGAAGAATTATCCACCTTTTGAACACTTCGTTCAATAACGACAGACCGGGACAACTAGTGATGAAGAATGATTGGTGCGTCGAAAGACTCAAAGCCAACTAAACGGACAATTTCATGTATGATAAGGAGGAAACTCACGTTATCTACAAGCACCGAGTATCTTGCACCTCAAATCACAGAAAATTAACTGCGCTTTTTTTACAAATGAAGTTGTAGTTTCCTGCACAATTCCTCGGGGACATCTCTCACGTTACACTTGAAAAGAAGGGGCACGGGCCAAATTGAAGCCAACAAAGTACTGTAAATTTTTAATCAACTCTGACTAAATCACTCGGTAAATAAACCTTACACCGAGTCCACCCCTTCCACCTGCTGTCGCGCAAGATATCTTTCCCTTCTCTCCTTCTACACGCATCAGAGAATATATGTCCGTTAGACAGCAAAGAGATATTATGAAATGAAATTTGTTGAATGTCCTCATTGACTCACCCATTCATCAATGACGAGCCCTTCTCCAATGATCTTTGGACCCGCATCTTCTGGAGGTTTCTTTTTTGCCTCCACAGCAGCATCAGCTTCAGCCAACTGGCGCTTCAGCTTATCTAGAGCCTAACAATAAACCAAGAGAAAAGGTCCACAAATCTTCAAAATGGCATAGTTCAAGAACGTATTGCACATAATTCACATGAAAACGGTGGTCATACAAAACTACATCTAAGAAGCACAAACACTGCTACATACTGGACAAGGACGCTCGGGGTCTAGAAAAATAACCCGCAGTATGCGCTCTACCACCACTTGATCCTTCTGCTCATCAAACTGCATGAGAGTTAACATGAAATTACATAAGTAAGATGTTCAAGCCAGAAGCAAGCCTAAACACATCTTTGCACAAAGTGAAAATAGATAGGGTTGGTATTCAGAGCAATCATGAATCTCACGTTCAACAAAGGCAGCCAGATGACTTCCATTTTAACTTAAGACATTTGATTAAATTTCCTGGACAAGAAATGATTGAAAAAGATTCAAGCGAGTAAAAAAGCTACAAGCCTATGACACAGCACCCAAAAATTGGTCACCTATGTTAGTTAATCAAGAATGGAAAATATACATCTCAAATTAGGAAATGCAAGACCATCTTGATAGCAGGACATGATCAATACAGTTGTTGTACCCACCAGTTCAGGTACATATTCCATCATTCCTTTCACCTTCAGACACATAATCTTGAACTTGACCCTACTCTTCTGATTCATCGGTTTTTCATTGTTCTCTGGATGCTCCACAAACTTGAACACTAAAACAACACCACACACATGTAAGATCAACACGAAAAACATTGTCCGAACCTAATCTTTACATGTGCACATATAACAGATAAGCAAAAGAAACAGCTTGTCCAACATAACCATATTCTTACCTGTTGCTATGATACTTTCACCAGGAGCAAGGATTGCCCCAGGAGGACGCATGAAACAGCTTTTAGGTGCAGTTGTTTGAAACTACAGGAAAATAAAACAAAAGAATAATTGACGTTCCTCGCACAGATATTTATCCAAATACATGAAAAAAAGAAATGCATAAAAGCGTTCACAAAGAATACAAAGAGCTTCTAACACTACATTTCTTAGATCAGAACATATTGTCGCGTTTATTCACATACGTCCAGGGGTCACACACAAAGACACATGCATAGATACACACTAGAGAATATACATGAAGAAACAAACAAACATCAATAGTATAGAAGCTGTAAGTAGAACCTTGAAAGCCACAAAAGATTTGCTGATGTTTTTAATCTTGATGGCACTCCTAACTTGCTTGCCAGGTTCATCTACACAAAAAATGCAGAATATTAGTTAAAAAAACATGTGAAGAATGACTAACCAACGACGAAATGTCAAGCGTGTCATTCAACTGTTTCGCTAGTCACAAGAGAGCAAAAGAGAGGAAGGACACTGCTCGCTTGGTTGACTAAAATATAGAGCAACAACCTAGGGACCTCAAAACAAGTTTTTCGTGAAGTAATAACTATCAAGTTAAGATGTTGGTGTTTACAGCCATAAAATGTGCTAATGAATAAAAAGCTTGCATAATCACAAGGCCGCCCTATTGATTCTTCTGCAAGCTTCCCAATTAAGAATGGATAGTGCATAGAGCAGCCTTTATTCTGTTCAAAGCACTTACTGATAGATGGCAGTATAGCTTTCACCTATCAGCAACTGACAATTATGAGGGGGTGGTAACAAAAGCAGCAGATGGCATAAACAGCACGCAAAAGTTCAAAATAGTCCGAGACATTCAGAGTAATGTGTCATTTCAACATGCATAAGAAGCAGCAAAGTCATAAGGGACTATGGCATGTTCCATTGCCAAGATTATCCAATAGTAGCCCACCTGAACAATGATTTGAGCACTTTAAAATATGACAAGTCCCTCCAAGATGAAGCTGATCTCTCTCTACACATACACACACACTAACCCAAGCAAAAAGCAGTTTGCCAATGATCCTAAACATCACCTCTAATCAAGATTGGACTGGACCTGACATCTACATTACAGCCCTTACTTGTTTAATTTAGCTTCAGAGCTATAAAATGACAAAATCCAGCATGACATGGAAATATTCCTTTGATAACCCAATGACAGGAAAGCTTTGCAGCATCAACCCACACTGCAACTTTTACCGTGCTAACATTGCCAAGAAGTGACTCTGGCACTAAGAATGTGGTGTCCAACATAACTCAACTAAAATTTGAGAACCATCAGGGCCCCAATTATCTCAATTTTCTTTATGACCACAAAGTCTCCTTCAGTTACTACTGCTCGATCACATATACCAGCACTAGACAACTTATCATAGCCTCAAACAGATATGAAATTCAACTATTAAAGGTAGCCACTCAACAAGAACAACAAATTTGTGTTTTGCTTTTGGAGCAATTTTCTAGAAGTCTCCACTTCAGGATAAAGAGGATCTCAGACAGATGGAACACTAAAGCTGATCAAACATCTCCAGCATCCAAATTGGAAATAACACAGAGCCAAAGATTGAATAAAGAAAGAAATTTCAGAGAAGCTATTAGTCATGAACTGCTAGATGGATTCATAAGTGAAACGCTGCAATACATGACTGCGAAGAAGTCAGGAAGGTTGATGTCTCATGCACTTCCTTTTTTTCTTTGGTTGGACATTGAACATCAAAAGACTAGAGGAAACACCCTAAAAACCAAAGCATCGCTGCTTCACCATCCAAGTCACATCAAGGACGGACTTCAGAGTTTCACATAACCAATCTGGGACTGGTGTTTCCCCAAGTAACGCAGTTGTTAAAGTGCCATGCCAGCATGGATGTTCTACTTGAAGAATGAAATGCCCATGTTTCTAAAACTGTTTCCCCCAACATCTGAAAAAACCACCTGGGAAATCAGAATCAAGTAGCAAGCATTCTTGTAAGCTAGCTGATTCTCCTGACAAAAAGCCATACCTAGGTCATAATTAACCACACGTTACATCAAAATTCAACACAGACACCTAAGAAATCCTAATACAACACAGTTAAAGTATATCATGCTTTGACCTATAAGTAACTCGAGTACTTCAGTAACAAAGCTACAAAACACAAGTGGATCAGACAAGAGGCTGATATATTTTCTTAGCTTGCTGGTGGTATACTACACAACAAGCATATAATGCCGATTAGATATCCTAAGGCAAACTTTAACTCAATGAATAAATACACTTAAAAGGCACCTCATCCACAATCATTAAGTATGATCTTCTGGGCAACCGTTAATTCTCATGTCTATTGCAAGAAGCAGTCATTTTCCAAAGCCCAACTACTCTTGAAACTGCCGATGAGAGAAATCGCGTCAATTGAGCTCCCAAACTCAATTCGCTGTAAACAACACTCACGCGCCAACATGAACTCACCAAAAACAAATCAAGACTCAAACCTCAAAAGATCAAATCAATCGACACCAATTCGCGCAGCAGACCAAACCACTTCAAGAATTCGAAGCGAAATCGACCTACATGGGAAGTAGAGCTTCGTGGACGGATCGAGCTTCAACCTCCGCCGCGTCGGGAGCAGCGACTTCGCCACGGACGACACCGAGCTCGACCCGTGATGCCCATCCGATCCCTCGACCTGGGGCCCGCCCGGGTGGTGGAGACCCCCGAGGTGCGAGACCGCGGACGCCGACGACGAGCTGTTCTGAGCTGCCCCCGAGCTCCGGAACGGCAGCTTGAAGAAGCCCCAGACCTTGCCCTGATCGGAACTCGGCTTCTGCTCCACCACTGCCATCACAGCCCTTCACTTACCATATAAGTCCCAAGAAAAGCAAGAAGTACCCACAAAACTTCCCCCCTCTCTGCGCTCTCGCCGATCCGAAACTCGGATACCCACCAACCAAGATCGAATCTTTCGAGCACCCAGGACGCGACCGGCGGATGCTCTTTTCTGGGTCGGATTCGATCAAGCCGAAAGAACGGCAAAGGCTCGCGCTTGAAGGCGAGAGGGGATTCAAATCCAAGATGGGCAGGGAGCAGGAAGCAGAAATGGAGGAGAGAAGGGAGGAGACGGATCTGAGAGTGGGGATTGAGGCGGATTTAAGTACGCGCGGGCTTCAGGTCCGCACCCGACTGGCTCGCTTTCGCTCTTCTTTTTATCGAGAGTTTTTCATCGCACTGTTCTTCTTTGATTGAGCGGGGGACAAAGGTGAGGTTGGAGCAGTGAAAACGACGTCGCCCCGCTGGGATCCACGCGGTTTCATTGCCCACCTTCTCTTTCTACCAGTGATTCTTTAAGGGAATTCTTGGTTTTTTCGATAGGTCAATTACACAATTTCTGTGAAATTGACGCATTTTAGGTCCGGAAAAGAAGGTTCAGGTTCAATCTTTGAATCCCCCCCTCCCCCCAATTCAAAGAGGTGGACTCGGTTTCGTCCTGGAATGGACCCCGTCTCATCTCCCGTGTGTGGTACTCGAGGGAATCAAAGTGGATGGCACGAGTAGATTATACCCCACCCGTGTTGATATTAGTGATCCCAAGATCAAATTGCAAGGCTTATCTTGCGACTTATGCATGAGATGAATGGTTGATTATAATGATGGAACTTCATGGATTGAAGTGAAATTTCTCTATATCGGCAAAATGTATAGTGTAGTATAGATTAAAAAGAAAAATTTTAAAAGGTTTTATGTTAAAATTAGTATGGTAATAATATGATAGATTGTTCTTTTTCTTTTTATTAGTAAAAAGATAGAAAAGAACAATCAATACGAACAATCCCCTCCAAACATTAACATGAGGGGTTTTACACATGTTAATAGAATATTCGGTTCTAGACAAAATCATTCTACTTAACTCGTGACCTAAATGTCTATAAGGTGACGAATCCTATCATTGCAATTCCACACATATGTTAAAATTTAAGAAATCTCTTTTTATTAGAACACATCATAGTTAAGACATGTGGTCAAAGATGTTGAAAGATCTGGTCAAAGAATAAATTGAACTTAAGGTCTCGAAAAAATGAGTGAACTTTTTACAAGAATAGACCAAAATTGAGTAAGACCGTCGTTGAGTATTGAATACGGTCGATTTGGTACAACATTGTCCTATGCGAAATTTAACTTTTCGGTTCTGTTCACATATAAAATAACATTAAGAAAAAATTGTTTTCTTGGAGTCCCATCCGGTGGGACAAAACCTGGGGTGGTGGAAAATAAGGGCCACTTTTCAGAGGACCGTTGACGCGGGTGCGGTTGACTTTCGGTGGAAGTGGCGTCAGTTAATGTCTTCTTTGGTGGCGTGTGATTGGAGTTCTATTTTCTTTTTTCTTTTTTAGGTGATGGGATTGAGTGGGATTAGTTGATGGTTCAATTGATTTGAAATATTTTTTTAAACGAGACGTGGAGCCACGTTAAGTGTGAATGCAAGAAAATTTGGTTGGGAGGACAAGAGGCGTACACTATTTTTCTTGAAGACATCTTTGACTCTCTTTGCCATTATCCAGAAATATAAAAAAGTAAATAAAACATCAATTCATGATGAGAAAATGACGTGAGTAATTCTTAAATGTTGGTTCTATGTGCAATGTGATTCCTATTAATTTGTTCAATACGACTTATAAACTTTATTTAAATGTGCGATATCGCATATAAACTTTCAATTTATTCAATGCGGTCCATGACCTTTCAATACATGTTCAATTTAATTTTTGAACTGTATGAAAATATTTAATATTATTCTTGAACTTGAATTAATAAAATGATATCACTAAATATTTTCATATAGTTTAGGAACAAACTTGAATATCTACCAAAAGTTTATGGATGATATTATACATTAAGCTAAAGTTCAAAGATAATATTGAACAATTAAAAGTTCAAGAATTATATAGTACATTAGATCAAAATTAATAAACTGTTTGTGTCTTTATCCCATTTATGAACCAAATAAAACCATTGAAAATAGACAAGTTGCCTCATTTTGGTGTTTTACAAGGAAGACGAGCATTTCTCTATCTATGGTCCTTTGGAACAAGACCTTTAGGTCCATGCTTTTTTTGGGGATTGGATTACCTTGATGAATCAGTGTTGCTCTTATGATAAATAGAAGCCAAAATGTAATTGACACTCATAAATATGATGATTTTCAAAACTCTCCGGTCTCTGACCTCCCTATATGCTCTGAAAAGCTGAGTGAAACACGATGTCTCAATAAAACTTGTAAAGTGAAGTCTAGCCGACATGTATATGTAAATGTTGTTTTATACAATAAGATCCACCATTTATTAACTTTAGATGGATTAATCTAGTATGCAACCTTGCAGGGTTGGGAAAAATACTCCGAAATGAGTAAAGTACTTGGAAATTTGCCCGAATATTTGTATGTAAATCTAACATTGGGATGGTTAAGTGGTGATGTCGTCATTTTTTATTTATTTATTGTTATTACAACTATCATGGTCATAATCATCATCTTAATAAATTAAAATTGGTGGGTTCTGATTAACCAAACATGAGGCAAGTAGCTTCCTATTCTACTCTACATTCACCTGCTCCTACTATCTACTCCTCCTTTTTAGCTTTTATTTATTTTATTTAATTTTTCATTATTTTATGTAAATTATCCAACAATATAATATATATGACAGATTTTGACATATTAATATAAGTTACACTACTGTACACCATAAGAAAATATAGTTTGATCTTGATAGGAATTAAGCATACTATGATTCACATTAATCGTATTTGTGTATATTCATATATCCACACTTAATTGTAGGGGTAAGAGGTTCTAGAGTTAGTCTAGGTTCCATTGAGAATTTACCTGTTAGAATAGGTTCTCGAATTTTTAGAGGCCGAAACCTATCATGCATGCTCTTAAACCCGAAACCTACTATTTCACAAGTTTCAAGATCGGTTCCAAAGTCTATTCATGTTCTATTAGTATTCTTAATAAAACAATTGTAGTGAGCCATCACTTTTAATGACCATCATTTGTTGTTATAATTTACTAACTACAACTCATTTAGATAAATGAAAAATATGAAACATTACCGAGCAAAATTCTCAATCATGGATATCAATAGAAATTAAAACTCAAACTAGTGGTTCCAAATTACACACTCATCATTGGATACCACAGAATACCACAAGATCACACACAAACATAGAACCAAAAGGAAAAAACACTAAGACTTGTTTCGAATGATTGATTTCAAGAACCTGAAACTTGGAACCTACCTGTCATAACCGATTCCTGAATTTTTGGAATCTGGAACTTACCCTGCGTATCCTAAAATTTGGAATTGAACCTATTTTCACCAATCCGGTCCTTCTATTATTGGTTCTATCCTAAAACCATGCTTGCTTCTACTTAATTAGAATTTTATCCAATATGCATGCCTTGTGAATTCTTAACGTGAAATTAACATGATGTATTCCACAATAACTTTTATTGGAATAAAGATTCCATCACTTCTTACGTTAATTCAGCATCCTTAAGTTATATATGTACTGGCAAGCTTAGAAGACACTAAACTTTTCCATGAAAAGAATGTTATAAACTAGCTACATTCGAAATATGGATATCGATTTAAATTAATAGCGTCACAAACTTTGTAAAGATGTCTCACATATTAGAGAATGTTTGTTCAAAAGATTAAAGAAAAAGACTATGCTTAATATACATAGACTCATTTCATTGAAGGGGGATCGAAGTGTGTTGCAATTATAAAATATTGCAAAATACCAAATATGAATTTATTGAATATATGTTTCCTCATCTCTTTACGTGTTTATTAAAAGATTGCTCATGATACGTCTTCCTACCTTAGAAAAGAACTACGTAAATAAGTGTATTATTTATGACTATGCTTCATATGAAAGGGTACAATCTCGAAGTATATCTTGCTAGATTAGTCGATTGATGTTGCAAAATGGTTCTCTTCTAGGTAGCGTGCAAAACGATGCTAATCGAATGTAGAGTCTCCTCTTTCTAATTTTTCGTCAAATCTTCCATATGAATTATGACTATGAATTTGACCAAAATTTATGACTACGAAAACTTTTCGTATAATTTCCACATATACAAGATTGATCATCTATCAAACCTTCCGATGCTTAGTTCCTTATAAAATTATATGCATAAAATTATCAAGTAGAGGCGAGCCCAAACAAATCGGGCCTAAACTTCGAGTCTTTCGGCAAGTAAAACCTCAGCCCGTTTCACAATGATCCATGGAGGGCAAGACCATATATGAGCAGTGATCAGGAAGAGGCTATATCGATTTCAAGGTAATTGGGTTTTGTGAGAAAAGAGTCGATTGTCTTTCACGAGCCCACAAGTTCGATTTACGTCATATAAACTGCTCGTGCCGGATTTAAAGATCTGCAATGCTCTCTATGCTACACATGACATTGTTACACCATCTACAAAAGGTTGAGATGAACTGAGTATTCCCAGCCTACATCACTGGCCGAGGAGAAGAGTGAACACCCAAAAGCTCTTGAGCTATGCCTAGCATTCAAAGCCATCAACTGGGCCAACTGTGCTTATTAAGGTATTGGTACCCTGCAAACTCTTTTGAGTTATATCAGGATATTTCCCTAGAAGTTGAGTGACCTTATGAACACGAACATGCTGTTATCAACATCAGATATGCTGCAAAGAGTACTTAATTTCTGCATGTATGGACTTCACTCGATCAGTTGAACTAATCATTCAACCATGTCCTCACTCATATCCTTACACGTCCCGACACCAACACAGTTGATTAGTTGTTAGATTCCTCACCTGGACCAGGATGTTTGACAGGGTTGGGCTCGATTGCGGCAGCAAGATTAGCTATTTCGCACCTAGCTCAGCATTAGATAACGCTCCTTGAGTAGAGCCATGTAAAGAAAAACAACAAAGAAGCTCACGAATCGATCTGTCTGAATTGAACAGTTCAGAATGTCTTTACTGTCTTTATGTTTAGAACGAGGTAACCCCAGAAGAAAAAAGAAACCCACAAAACTATTATAACCAAACCTCACGAGATTTCACCATGCGTACACATATAGACATAGACATATACTGTATATAGAGATAGACATATATTTACAGTATACATACGCGTATACGGATTCAATCAATACGGACCCCAATTACAGCTCAAGAACATGACGGTCCACAGCGACTCCTCGGCTCGCTTGTACACCTCGCCGTCGTTGCGCTTCGCTGGTGAGTCCACAGCACCGGAGAATCGCCTCGCCTGCTTCGAGTCCCTCAGCGACTTCATCCCCGACGAGGACCGGTCTCTGACCCCCTGCGTCAGCCGGCTCGCCGCCTGGTACACTGCCCTCCCCATGAACCTCAGGCTCATCGAAAAACCGCAGCAAACCAACGATGGAAACTAACTATGCTTTGAGAGTTGTTGCACAGAACTTTGAGGACATCATTTGTCGACGAAACGACGTGCTTAGATATATAAACAGAGAGAGAGAGAGAGAGGAAATGGATGCGGAAGCGAATCTAGAAACTACTGGCGGTGACCCCGATGAAAGGAAGGCGGAACAGTGGTATGGTGATATCCTGTGGGCCAGTGCCACTGGATATTTCGTGGCGGCGGCGGCTTGTAGATATTTCTCGAGGATAAGGACGAGTTCATCTTGGAAACTATTTATACGATGAACAAGGAATTGACATGCAAAACGCAGAAGCTGGAACTCGGAGGTCCGAGAAGGGAAATGTTCATCTAGCCGCGAAGTTAAACCTAACAAAGAAACGGTGGCTTTGGCACCACTAAATTTTCCCAAGAAAACCATTTAACTTGCTTAACCGGTATCCTTGGAAAAATTAGGGTAAAACTCTTACATCAAATCCCACCAAGTGAGATTCCTTGGATATGATTATACACGAGAAAAAAAGCCTAAAGGAAAAATATCAAATCTCGATTACTGTAAGGACAAAATGGGGTGGTAAATCGTCTCCTATTATTAGATTGGTATGGACTATTCATGTAATTTCATGTCATGATCAAAATATTCCAATATAAAAGATTGTCAATTGTGCCAATTTCAAGTTGACCGTATTGTGTTATATCGTGTTCAATTTAGGTTCCAGTTTCTCAATAAACTCGTATTGTATTTCAATGTTCATAGTTGTTGTATAAATACTGTGAGCATGAAATGGATTATATTCATTTTCCTACCTACATCACATTGTAGTTTGATTTTTGTTTTCTTCTAGCATCAAATCCAACAACAGAGATAAGTAAATTTCTTTCTCAAAAATAGGAGGCTTACTCGAGGTTTTTGGCCTGCAAAGTAAAGGAGTTTGTGCCATGAGTATTCTTAACGAATAACATCCTTTGAAAAAAACATTGAAAATCCAATTTATCTATATTATTTGTGAATTGGATATTTGATATTATTTACTTATGAATTGCTAAACAGCTTTCATTTTGTTTTGGACCAATAATTCACCCTCTAAATCATTGCTTTTGATTACCCCCATGGATATCTTTGTCTTGAATAATGTCATTGGATTTGTTTTATTTAAATATTGCAGTAGCGCACATGCAAAAGCAATGATTTTCTAGGGCATATTAGTAAATAGTCACCCATAGAGGTGAGCAAAAGCAACTGCTCGGATTGAACCAAACTAACTGATTTTGGGCAATTTCCGAAGTCACCAGTCTAGTCGGGCTCCCAATTCCAGAGGTGGAATCCCCACCCAGACCACAGTGATTATTTTTAATTTATTCAATTTTTTTTATTTCTTATAAATTCGGGGAAAAGAACTATTGTTACTCCCATAGAGAGTTAGCTTCTTCGCTTTGTTCCCAAGAAAAATCTTTTCGTCCATGGTCATCGCTGGCGTTGCTCGTCCAAGTCGAGCCACCCGTTCCATTCTCTCCGTTGTCGCTTGCAGCCATGGAGGAGGCGTCGTCACTAGCTCCAAATTCAAGCCCTTTTCGTTGTCGCTCGTGGCCATGGATGACCCGCCATCTAGAAGTTCGCAAGCCAAAACTAGAGGCACAAACTTAGGGCTAAACCAGCGACTCATCCAAGCTAAGCCACTCCTCCATCGTCCAGCTTCGCTAAATTTGTGGACAAACCACCTCGCGAGCCATAAACAAGGCCATTTTTGGACGGGCAATGAGTAGGTGACCACAAGCGACGCTAAAAGGAGTGTCTCACTTGGAAGCATGAAAGGTGCTCTATTGGTGGCAACGGTGGGGGAAGCCACCGATTCAGGCTTCTAGTTCCAGTAAATGAGGAACCGGTCCCACCGGTCCGTGAAGCAAAGCAAGAAATTGTGAAGAAGATAAGAGAGTTTGGGAAAAAAGTGTATATTTTCATTGTATATTCTTGATGTATAGACCTCTGTAAATATAATACAGAAATAATATAATAATGGCATTAGTATATTCTGTGAAATCAAATCTAATCTCAATCTAACCTCTCTAACTAATTTGTGCAAGGTAATAATCAAAGTATGATTCCCAAGCATATATTCGGGATTACATACATATCTTCCAACACTTCCCCTCAAACTGGTGGCTAGTAGATATCCAAAATGCCTAACTTGCTCAACAGATATGCATAGGTTTCCACTGACCAGCTGGAACAGATGGTGATTGACAAGGGGATGATGGGTAATTGATGAGAGTAATTTTCCCTAAAATTTGTCTTCTAGGATGAAGCTGCATAGGGTTACTGCAGATAGTCCACGCCAGGTGTGGCGTGGAAAGCAACGAAATCATTCGATCAATCATTCTGGGGCGGAGTCAATGACATTGAGTTCTTCACTTCTTTTCTGACAGCTGATCATCATCAACGTGTGGTCGAGAGAGACTTGCGGCTAAGGGTTTTGGAAAAAGTACCAGCTAGGATCGTAGATTTTCAATCCAATGACTTACTGCTTCGCGCCCACAGTTTGTTTGGTGATGAGGAAGTGATTTCATTCAAGAAGAAGACAATTACTGGAGCACTACTCTTGCTACAAGCATTTGCACTAACATCATCATCATCTCTCTCTTGCACACACTTGCGTGTGAGAATTCGTAGGCAGTATCTATTACTATGAAAAGATTAGAGTCGAGTGCGAAGTTAGTATCTATTTTAATGAGCGTGATAGTTTCCTCCATTCTTGACCAAAGAACCAATTCTCAAGTTATCTCCACGTTTGGAGCAATCATGATAGTCGCTGAAATTGTCCCGTCCATCCATCTCATTCGACTCAACCGGGTAACTGGATTGGCTCCACAAAACTTCATCCTTTTGGGGGGAAATTGTCAAATTAATTTAGAACTTATCATATGATGCATATTATGATTCACATTAATCGTTTTTGTGTATATTCATATATCCACACTTAATTGTAGGGGTAAGAGGTCTTAGAGTTAGGCTCCATTTGGTTCAGCATTCCCAATAGACTTTCAGCCTCGAAAGCCCATTGGGAAAATTTTAAGCATTTGATTCAGCATTTGGAGGTATCATTGGCTAAATGCTAGCATTTGGAATGCTGTGAAATGCTAAAGAGGGGTTTAATGAATTTTTTTCTTCCAATATTGCCCTCACTAATAATTGTGTTTTCCTATTTTACCCTAAAAAACAATTCATCGTCATCCTCGTCGGACTTGTTTCTTCAAGAGTGAAGCTTAGCCAATGGAGCTTAGCCGGCCAGATCTGGTTGCCCACGCACCGCCGTTGCCACGCATCACCGTTGCCACGCACCACTGCCACGTGAGTCACGGCCTCAGGCGGCGTCACTTGAGTCGTGCGACCCACGCGATAGGTTGAGCAATGCTCAGCCGGCTAGATTTGGTCACCCACGCACCGTTGTCATCATGCACCACCGTCGTGTGGGTTGTGGCCTCAAGTGGCGTCACTTGGGTCGTGCAACCTACTGCCACCCCACCACCACTACCACCAGCCGCCTCCCCCACCAACTCCAGCTACCTCCCAATTGTTCCCCTCTGCTTCAACATCTCCTCCTCCTTTTTCCTTTTTCTTTTTACCTCAGAGCTACTTTGCAAAATACACCAAAATAAGAGTACCCAAACACTTCAACATTCACTAAATGCCTATCCTTCTAAAGATACTTGGGAAAATGCAAAGCCATTTCTCTAAAGTTGAATCAAATTGGCCCTTAGCCCTAGTTCCAATTAGAATTTACCCGTCATAATAGGTTCTCAAATTTTTAAAACTTGAAACTTATCATGCATGCTCTTAAACCTAAAACCTATTCTATCACAAGTTTCAAGATTAATTCCAAAGTCTATCCAGGCTCTATCAATATTCTTAATAAAACAATTGCAGTGAGCCATCACCTTTAATGACCATCATTTGCTATTACAATATATTGACTATAACTCATTTAGATAAATGAAAAATATGAACCATTAACTAAACAAAATTCTCAATCATGGATATCGATGGAAATGAAAACTCAGACTAATGGTTTCAAATTACACACTCATCATTGGATGCAACAGAATACCGCAAGATCACACACAAACATAGAACCAAAAAAAAAAAAAAACACAAAGACTTGTTCCAAGTTATTGGTTTCAGAAACCTAGAACTTATCCGTCACAATCAATTCCTTAATTTTTGGAATTTGAAATGTACCCCCACATATCCTGGAACCTGGAACCACACCTATTTTCTCCAATCCGGTCCTTCTATTCTTGGTTCTATCCTAAAACCACACTCACTTCTACTTAATTAGACTTTTATCTGATATGCGTGCCTTGTGAATTCTTAACGTGAAATTAACAGGATGTATTCCACAATAACTTTTATTGGAATAAAGATTGCATTACTTCTTACGTTAATTCAACATCCTTCAAGTTATATATGTACCGACAAGCTTAGAAGGCAATTAACTTTTCCATGAAAAGAATGTTATAAACTAGCTACAATCGAAATATGGATATTGATTTAAATTAATAGCGTCACAAACTTTGTAAAGATACATATTAGAGAACGTTTGTTCAAAAGATTAAAGAAAAGGACTATGCTTAATGTACATAGACTCATTTCATTGAAGGGGGATCGAAGTGTGTTGCAATTATAAAATATTGCAAAATACCAAATACGAATTTATTGAATATATATTTCCTCATCTCTTCAGGTGTTTATTAAAAGATTGTTCATGATGCGTCTTCCAACCTTAGAAAAGAACTACACAAATAATTGTATTTATAGCTATGCTTCATATGAAAGGGTACAATCCCGAAGTATATCTTGCTAGATTAGTCGATTGATGTTGCAAAATGGTTCTCTTCTAGGTAGCGTGCAAAACGATGCTAATCGAATGTAGAGCCTCCTCTTTCTAATTTTTCGAAAAATCTTCCATATCAATTATGACTATGAATTTGACCAAAAATTTATGACTATGAAAACTTTTCGTATAATTTCCACATATACAAGATTGATCATCTATCAAACCTTCCGATGCTTAGTTCCTTATAAAATTATATGCATAAAATTATCAAGTAGAGGCGAGCCCAAGCAAATCGGGCCTAAACTTCGAGTCATTCGGCAAGTAAAACCTCAGCCCGTTTCACAATGATCCATGGAGGGCAAGACCATATATGAGTAGTGATCGGGAAGAGGCTATATATATTTCAAGGTAATTCGGTTTTGTGAGAAAATAGTCGATTGTCTTTCACGAGCCCACAAGTTCGATTTACGTCATATGAACCGCTCGTGCCGGATTTAAAGATCTGCAATGCTCTCTATGCTACACATGACATTGTTACACCATCTACAAAAGGTTGAGATGAACTGAGTATTCCCAGCCTACATCACTGGCCGAGGAGAAGAGTGAACACCCAAAAGGTGTGGATCCATGCCCAGCATTCAAAGCCATCAACTGGGCCAACTGTGCTTATTAAAATATTGGTACCCTACAAACTCTTTCGAGTTATATCAGGATATTTTCTTAGAAGTTGAGTGACCTTATGAACACGAACATGCTATTATCAACATCAGATATGCTGCAAAGAGTACTTAATTTCTGCATGAATGGACTTCACTCAATCAGTTGAACTAATCATTCAACCATGTCCTCACTCGTATCCTTACACATCCCGACACCAACACAGTTGATTAGTTGTTAGATTCCTCACCTGGACCAGGATGTTTGACAAGGTCGGGCTCGATTGCGGCAGCAAGATTAGCTATTTCGCACCTAGCCCAGCATTAGATAACGCTCCTTGAGTAGAGCCATGTAAAGAAAAACAACAAAGAAGCTCACAAATCGATCTATCTGAATTGAACAGTTCAAAATGTCTTTACTGCCTTTATGTTTAGAACGAGATAACCCCAGAAGAAAAGGAAACTCACAAAACTATTAAAACCAATCCTCACGAGATTTCACCATGCGTACACATAGACATAGACATATACTGTATATAGAGATAGACATATATTTACAGTATACATACGCGTATACGGATTCAATCAATACGGACCCCAATTACAGCTCAAGAACATGACGGTCCACAGCGACTCCTCGGCTCGCTTGTACACCTCGCCGTCACGCTTCACCGGTGAGTCCACTGCACCGGAGAATCGCCTCGCCTGCTTCGAGTCCCTCAGCGACTTCATCCCCGACGAGGACTGGTCTCTGACCCCCTGCGTCAGCCGGCTCGCCGCCTGGTACACTGCCCTCCCCATGAACCTCAGGCTCATCGAAAAACCGCAGCAAACCAACGATGGAAACTGACTATGCTTTGAGAGTTGTTGAACAGAACTTTGACGAAACGACGTGCTTAGATATATAAACACAGAGAGAGAGAGAGAGGATATGGATGCGGAAGCGAATCTAGAAACTACTGGCGGTGACCTCGATGAAAGGAAAGCGGAACAGTTGTATGGTGATATCCTGTGGGCCAGTGCCGCGTGGATATTTCGTGGCGGCGGCGGCTTGTAGATATTTCTCGAGGATAAGGACGAGTTCATCTTGGAAACTATTTATACGATGAACAAGGAATTGACATGCAAAACGCAGAAGGCTGGAACTCGGTCCGAGAAGGGAAATGTTCATCTAGCCGCGAAGTTAAACCTAACAAAGAAACGGTGGCTTTGGCACCACTAAATTTTCCCAAGAAAACCATTTAACTTGCTTAACCGGTATCCTTGGAAAAATTAGGGCTGAAAGCTCTTACATCAAATCCCACCAAGTGAGATTCCTTGGATATGATTATACACGAGAAAAAAGCCTGAAGGAAAAATACCAAATCTAGATTACTGTAAGGATGAAATAGGGTGGCCAATCGTCTCCAATTATTAGATTGGTATGGACTATTCATGTAATTTCATGTCGTGATCAAAATATTTCAATATAAATGATTGTCGATTGTGCCAATTTCAAGTTGACCGTATTGTGCTATATCGTGTTCAATTTAGGTTCTAGTTTCTCAATAAACTTGTATTGTATTTGAGTGTTCTTAGCTATTGTATTAGATATTGTGAGCATGAAATGGATTATATTCATTTTCCTACCTACATCATATTGTAGTTTGATTTTTGTTTTCTTCTAGCATCAAATCCAACAATAGAGATAAGTAAATTTCTTTCTCAAAAAATGGAGGCTTACTCGAGGTTTTTGGCCTGCAAAGTAAAGGAGTTTGTGCCATGAGTATTCTTAACGAATAAAATCCTTTGGAAAAAGACATTGAAAGTCCAATTTATCTATATTATTTGCGAATTGGATATTTGATATTCTTTACTTATGAATTGCTAAACAGCTTTCATTTTGTTTTGGACCAATAATTCACCCCCTAAATCATTGCTTTTGATTACCCCATGGATATCTTTATCTTGAATAATCTCATTGGATTTATTTTATTTAAATATTGTAGTAGCACACATGCAAAAGCAATGATTTTCTAGGGCATATTAGTAAATAGTCACCCATAGGGGTGAGCAAAAGCAAATGCTCAAACTGGACCAAACTAGCTGGTTTTGGGCCATTTCCGAAGTCAGCAGTCCAGTTCTAGAGGTGGAATCCCCACCCAGACCAGAACGATTACTTTTTAATTTTATTCAATTTTTTATTTCTTATGAATTTGGGGGAAAAAGACCTATTGTTACTCCCATAGAGAGTTAGGGCCCGTTTGTTTATTTTTGTTTCTGTTCCTCAGAACACAAATTTATGTTCTTTTGTTCCGGGGAACAAAAAAAAATAACAAAAACACGTTTGTTTACACTTTTATTCCTTAGAATAAAAAATTTATTTTTTTTATTCTTGGGAACAAATTTGGAATAGTTCTTGTTTTCGAGAACACTTTTTGAAAAAACAAAAGAACAAAAACACAAAACTTATTTCTTTTTTCTTTGGCTAGTTATCAGCCTCGGCCATGGCCGGCGACCTCGCTGGAGCGTCATCGGCCCCCGGCAAGGCTAAGCGTCACCGGTCCCTGGCGAGATTGACCTCACTAGGCCAAGGCGAGGCCGACCTCGCGCCGCCTGGGCGAGGCCAAGCCTCGCTTGGCTAGTGGCGATCTCACCAGTGGCCTGGCGAGGCTCGTCGGGGCCAAGCTGGCCTCCAGCGAGCTCATCGGACATCGCCCAACAGGTTGCCCGCCACGGCAAAGGGCCGACAACCAACCAAAGAGAAAAAAGAAAAAAGAAAAAAAAAGGAAAAATATAATAAAAATTAAAAGAAACAAAAAAAATTATATAAGTTTACCAAACGTATTTTTGTTCTTTTTGTATTTCAAGAACAGAAATTTTGTTTAGTTAGCAAATATGTTCTTCTGTTTAAAAATTGTTCCCTAGAACAAAAATAATTTTTTCTATTTCTATTCCAGGAACAATTTTTGAACAAAAACATCACCAAACGCGCCATTAGCTTCTTTGCTTTGTTGCCCAGAAAAATCTGTTCGTCCATGGTCATCGATGGCGTTGCTCGTCCAAGCCGAACCATCCTTTCCATTCTCTCCGTTGTCGCTTGCAGCCATGGAGGAGCCGTCGTCACTAGCTCCAAATTCAAGCCCTCTTCGTCGTTGCTTGTGGCCATGGATGACCCGCCATCTAGAAGTTCGCAAGCCAAATCTAGAGGCACAAACCTAGAGCTGGACTAGTGACTCATCCAAGCTAAGCCACTCCTCCATCGTCCAGGCTCGCTATATTTGTGGACGAACCACCTCGCGAGCCATAAACAAGGCCATTTTGGGACGGGCAACGAGTAGGACGACCACAAGCAACGCTCAAAGGAGTGTCTCACTTGGAAGCATGAAAGGTGCTCTACTGGTGGCGATGGTGGGGGAAGCCACCGATTCAGGCTTCTGGTTTCAGTGAATGAGGAACTGGTCCCACCGGTCCGATTCTCGATTCTTGATTTTGAAAACTGGACGGCTTGAGAACCAATCACTGCTAGTTGTCCATCATAAACAATATTAGCAATTCGTTCATCAAGAGTAGGTAGGCCTAGAACGTTTGATTACCCCTTTTGTAGCAACAAAAGTAAAAGCCATTGAGTAGCAACAAAAATAAAGCCCAAAAGCCTCTCTACTTTCTTGGGCTTGTGACGCAAAGAGCCCTTTCCTTGTTTGACTTTTCTGCTCTCGCATCTTAGATAATAGAAATTTGTACTTTCCACAGTTGTTTTATTTACCTAGAAAAGACAATTTTTCCTTTTTATTTTTTCTTGCTAGCCAAAATCAGACGCACTTATTCTCCATCACTTGGTTGGTTCATATACATCGATAACCACGAAAAGCAAATTCTTTTAATTATCCCTTCTTATCTCGAGACCTAACAAAAATTAGATTCCTAGTAAATCTTTGACGTGCTGCACTCCACCGGACACTAGCCTTCCACCACCATCCGATGGGCAGCCTCCACCACCCTCCGCCGTCTCACCGGCATCAACCACCACCTCCCCATTAGCATCTGCCTTCTCCAAGACATCCACCCCCGCCCCGCCATGCTCTCCACCGCACGGGCAGCCTCTGCCGTGGTACCCTCCACCACCCTATCGACCACCCCCATCACTTCCATTCCATCAACCAAATTGAACTGGTCGAAAATCGGACGCCCAGATTACTAATCAACTTTGGTGATAAAGCTTTCTTTTAATTTTCGCAGATGTAATCAGTTCATTCATATGGAAATGAGTAAAAATATACAAAGACACTTCTCTGAATAGTAACGGTTGAGTCCACACGTGTTGCATTTCATCTCGTATTCTAGAACAGCCCAAAATCATGTGAAACCTGTTTAAACAAATCTTTCTAGATGCATTAGAAAGATAATTAGAGAATATCTTAAGTTTTGTTGGCGAAATCGAGATGCAATAGTCACAATCCAAAGCAATTATTTAACCCATGACGACTGCATATCGGCTGGTCAACTCGTACACGCAGGCAGCTTCTTCGGGCAGCTCAATCCGCAAGCAAGCCCTAGATTTCTGCCAAGTCGTTACCCCTATTGAGTATTGATAAAGCTTTTTATTGAATTAATTTATTTTAATATTCCTTAGTGGGTAATCCCTGTTTAATTTACATGAAATCAATCTGATTAGCAGCTTTCCGAATGCGGTGGGCACTTGATATTGGTCGGACGAGCTGGGGCTGTCTCCATGACCTCGTGCATGGAGACATAATACTTTAGATTATCTTTATAATCATCTTGCATAGCTACCAAGTGCGTTCATGCTGCACTTTGTTTTTTTTTTTTTTTTTTTTTTTTTTCAGTAGAAAATGATATCAGACAAGATCGCCACGAAGAATAATTTAAGGGGAAATGAGATAAGACGAAGCCGTTAAAGAAATCTGAAAGATTTTCTAGGTTTCGTTCGAAGATAATCTGCTTGTCATTTCCTTAAACAGCCTTAGGGAATAAAATTCTTAGGTAAAGTTCATTAAATTAATGTTTGACCACAAAGCTTGGCCCACAAAGGTAGACTAGACACGTATGGGGGGTCTCTAAGCCTATGGAGAGAGAATGCTTCACGTGAAGTTTCTGATCGAGGCGTGTTGCACGGCCCTTGATTTCTCATCTTGCCATGACTACGTGGGAAATGTAGAAATATCTAGCACTTGCCCGTGATTAATTATTATACTTTTTCTTTTGGATGACACCATGATTGGTTATCGGGTTTTTTAAACTTCACTTCTGTGGTTCAAAATATAACAAGGGTCATTACGAGCTTAGATTAGGGTTTATATTTTAATTTAGGACCATCTTGTCGATTTGCGCACCACTTTGTTCATTAAAATTGACGAGCTTCAATCGTTAGCCATGCCTTCATCTATCGACTTAAGTTTTCAAATGAATCAATTTAGATCGCACCTTGTAATTGCCATACAGTAGAGGTGCATGAAATCACGCTTACAAACATTGCCTCCCCATGTTTAAAAATAAGTTCACAATATTCTTTCTGACCTACTTGTAAAAAGAGTGTTGAAGGGAGATAATAATTCAATAGATAATCATAAGTCCATTTGTTTCGCGGAAAAAATGATTTATAAAATATTTTTCGAAAAATGATGCATTTATCTTTTAAAAAAGTAGTCAATCAAAAATATATTCTTAATTGATAGTCATTTATACCTAAATAGTTTTATGGATGATAAAAATAATTTTATTTATTCATTTTTATAAGTAACAAAAGCAACATATTTTAGAAAATGTTTTTGAATTATAGATTTTCCTTGAAATAAACTCACTTTTCAGCTATTCTCAGCTGACATTTTGGTACAGAACCAAATCAACTCTTCTCAAGAGCTAATGATATGATCCACCTTTCTGTTTGAGCTCTGTCAAGTAAAACTAGATGATCGGAGTTTCCACTGACCAGCTGGAACAGATGGTGATCGACAAGGGGATGATGTGTAATTGATGCGAGTAATTTTCCCTAAAATTTGTCTTCTAGGATGAAGCTGCATTAGGGTTACTGCAGATAGTCCACGCCAGGGGTGGCGTGAAAACCAACGAAATCATTCGTTCAATCATTCAGGGGGCGGGAGTCAATGACATTGAGTTCTTCACCTCTTTTCTGACAGCTGATCATCATCAACGTGTGGTCGAGAGGGACTTGCGGCTAAGGGTTTTGGAAAATGTACCAGCTAGGATCGTAGATTTTCAATCCAATGACTTTCTGCTTCCCGCCCACAGCTCGCTTGGAGATAAGGAAGTGATTTCGTTCGAGAAGAAGACAATTAGTGAAGCACTAATCCTGCTACAAGCATTTGCACTAACATCATCATCATCTCTCTCTTACACGCATTCGCATGTGAGAATTCGACGGTAGTATCTATCACTATGAAATGATTGGGGTCGAGTGCAGAGTTAGTATCTATCTTGATGAGCGTGACAGTTTCCTCCACCCCTAGCCAAAGAACCGATTCTCAAGTTACCTCCGTGTCTTGAGCAATCATTATAGTCGTTGAAATTGTCTTGTCCAGCCATCTCATTCGACTTGACTAAGTATCTAGATTGGCTCCACTAGACCTCATTCTTTTGGGGGGAAATTGTCGAATTAATTTAAAACTTATTATATGAATGTTAATTCAATTTTAAAATTTTCAAATTACTAATTTAATTTTAAACTTTTGTATGAAATTTTAATGTAGTATTGCCAATCAGAATTCGTTAAGTTGGTCTAACTGGTCACGTCATACCTCATCTTTCATTACTCCAAAATATTCCTTGAATCGACCTTTTTAGTCAAGATACCATAAACTAAACGTTCCTCTTCTGGGGCGAGCACCGAAATCGATCAATTATTGCCACCTTGAATTTGATGCTCACGGCAATGGCATCAATCAAATTTTCTTTAGAGACCCAACATTTTTCCTTTTTTGCAACTATCCGTACAGCCGGAGAAATCCCAGAATTGCCCTTGTGACGTTCCAAATCAGCCCGTACCGAGTTGGTTAGTATATCATATGCTTGAGATTATCCACTTTGGTGACGTGATTTGTATTGAATTAATGCATCCGTGATAATCAGGATGGTGATTAGCATCATTTCATCGTTTTGCTCTTGCCAGTGCGTCATCTTGTTCAAATTGTTAAGTATGAGTCCGTGCTTAGAATAATTTCTATACAAAATAGAAAATCGATTAATACTAAAGAAACTAAATCTACCCACATTGAAATCTTGAATCGATTTAACCTCAAATCGGTCGTGTTTAACTCCATGCCGAATTCCTTTTCATGTGTGTATTTTTTTTTTTTTTGGTAAAAGTAAGAGATATATTGACTTTTACCAAAGTTATATAGCTATACAACAACGACTTGGCACCATAAACTTACACTGATGAAGACAACAAGTTAAGACGAGTGGAAGGGTGCTGAGAAAAGGAAAACAACTAGCAAACAAGCAGGAACAAAGGACGGTAGGGATAGATCAAAATTCATGCATGCAATATAAAATTGATTGACATGTGATGCTCTCCGGCATAAATACAATTTGTATTCACATCATGTCAATCCACATCTCATCTCATTTGACGGTTCATCCTATCCGGTCAATATGATTCCAGTGCAATCGAGATTTTTAAATATAAACATCGATAATTATACTCAGATCACGACAATCCAAATCTCATGTATTATATCATTTCATTATATTTTACTCCAATTTTTTAAGAACCCCTTTTATTTTTCCATGAAGGTAGGACGGGGTAACGTGGCCCTATCACGCTCCCCCCGACAGCTAATGTGAATCCCAAAAGCCGGGACAGGTCATTGCGCCACCTCCCTTCGCCGGAAATTGATGGCCCATTAGGAGAAGAGAGAGAAAGAGAAAGAGAAGTTAATAACGCTGGCGTCCGTCTCTCCAAGGGGAGAAAAAAGGAGAGGACACGTCGCCTCCCTCTCGCGAAGAGGCCGGCGCCGAATCCTTTTGACTTGCCCCCTCCTTCGATCAGCGCTTCCCCTTCCCCACTATATATACCACCCCATCTCCATCCGGACCTCTTCGTCTTCGCATCCTCTCTCTCTCTCTCTCTGTGAACCGTCGACGCCTGCATAGGAGAAACTTAGTACGTGGAAAAGATGGGAAGGACGCCGTGTTGCGACAAGAACGGGCTCAAGAAAGGCCCGTGGACGCCGGAGGAGGACCAGAAGCTGGTCGACTACATCCAGAGGCATGGCTACGGCAACTGGAGGACCCTGCCTAAGAATGCCGGTCCGTGTTTATGACCGTGACGTCCTTAACGTTCTGTTAAGGTTTAAGGTGGTTTTCGACTGGTTTTGTTTGCTTTTAGGGTTCTGAGATTTCGGAGTTTTTTCGGTGTTGGTTGTGTTAGGGTTGCAGAGGTGCGGGAAGAGCTGCCGCTTGCGGTGGACGAACTACCTGAGGCCCGACATCAAGAGGGGCCGGTTCTCGTTCGAAGAGGAGGAGACCATCATTCACCTCCATAGCATTCTGGGCAACAAGTGAGTGGTCCCCTTTTCGCTTTGCATGAAACGTGAATCGTTTCGCTTGACGCGGTGCGTGTAGCTAGAGAGTGCTTTCCGCTTATGATCTTATTTTTCGTGTGGTCGGTAGGTGGTCCGCCATCGCGTCCCGCTTGCCCGGAAGGACGGACAACGAGATCAAGAACTTCTGGAACACCCACATACGGAAGAAGCTCCTCCGCATGGGGATCGATCCCGTGACTCACAGCCCTCGCCTCGATCTCCTCGACCTCTCCTCCATCCTGAGCTCTTCTCTCTACAACTCGTCCCAGATGAACTTCTCGAGATTGGCTGGGGTCCAGCCCCAAGTTAACCCGGAATTACTAACGCTTGCGACCTCACTCCTATCGTCTCAACATCAACGTCACAGTTATCTTCCACAAGCCCCGCAGGAAATTAGCCAAAGCCAAAGCCAATGCCAAGCACTCCCCGAAAACTACCAAATGCAAACTCCAATTCAAGAAGTCCCAGCTTGTGCACCGGCGAGCACTCAATGCGTTCCATTTTCCGATGAAGCTTCGAGATTTCTTCAGTCCAATCTAGAGCAACAATTTCCGTTGAATTTCGCTGTTTCCAGCTCCCAAAGTTCTCAAGTCATTGATTGGAAGGATAATGGGCTGTCGTCGAACTTTACAGATGATTATGCTCTGATCCCACATAATTATGAGAACCTCTATGTTCTAGATCCAGTCATGTCGAATTCCTCGGCTATGTCGACGCCTTTGTCGAGCCCAGCGCCAATGAATTCGAACTCAACGGGCATCAACGGTTGCGGCACTGAGGACGAAAGTTATAGCAGCAACGTGATGTTAACATATGAAGTACCAGATATTCTAGATTGTAGTGAGTCCCAGTTAATGGGAAGCTACCAATATTTCGGGTCTTGGAGTCATTGTTAATAGTTATAGAGCTTTCTTGTATCAAACTTCTTGCAACTTCAATAACATCAATACCAGGAAGCAAGATCATCTCTGTTTTTTTCAATGGAAAGTCTTTGATTATTACCCCTGGGTTTTTCTTATGTCTTTGTGCTTTATCTTCAAGTCACTCATCTACTCGTCACAAGGATGAGAACCTTCAACCCACCCGACGTGCAGAACTGGTCAACATGGTAGAAAACAGATGGCAAGTCAACATTTTTTAATCTTCCATGCGAGCTCAAGTCAATAAAAGCTGCAAAAGCTCCATAGCTTCGTATATTTCAACCAAAGTCGTACTAAATTTTCTGTCGCCTGGATGCTGTGCAAGATCTTCCCCAAGATATGTACATCAGCACCAGCAGATATCAACTCTAAAGCTCACGTGAAGGCTTATATAGCAACTGTGGCACGTACCTGCAGAACGAAGTATCAAAATTATTTTTTAATTATGACATCCGTACTCATGAGTCTATACTCTGTAGCATAATTTATCAGTATAATCAGCTGCTTATCATGTTTAATATAATATCAGTTATCAGACAAATGAGAGTTTCACACACACTAATTCTCAAATTCATGCTCTGTACTCGCTCTGTCGTATGATTTTCATATCGACCTGCATGTTTTCAGGTTTTTAAAATTAATCTAAGTAACATTCCTGTATCTGAAAATCGAAAGAGTGCTTAATAGCTTTTGTAATTGTTTATTGAGTATTTGGTTTATTTTCATCATATTGTGACCTTCACTTTTAGTGTTAGGTGAACTTGGACTTGAACGTCCTAAAATTTATCTTTCCAAAGAAATTGTCAATCTTAAGATCATAAAAAATTAAATTTAAGTTCATGTCCAAACTTTCCACGATTGACTTTAGCAATTTAGTTTTATTTTTGATGCATGGGAGGGTCAAAACTGACATTCTAATTGCTTCAAAGCCAAATCGAACATAATTGACAGTTACACTCAAATGAAGCTTTCAAATCACTAATCCAAGTCTGGTTTACTGAATAAGGCGGCAGCTTCTGAGGATTTATTTCCTCGTCAAGAGGGTTAATAGACTCAAGAAAGATCGAACCTCTTCAATCTCATCAATCCTCCTTCCCTCGAGCTTATTTCTAGAACATGAAGCAAGATGGCGCATACTAAGAAATGATTGACAAAGTGACCGTCTGTGGCGGCCAATCCTCGAGGATGTTAAGGACCCAAGTACATGGGCAGGGGAATTCGATTGTGAGATTAAACGAGGGTAACACCGAGGGGGAGGTGGGGATGGTGGTCTGCGAAGACGATGCACTGATGGCGGGTAGGAGCAGATCAATTTTTTTTTTTTTTGGTATTTGCTGATTTACAAATCACATTCGTTGTGCCGCCATTCACTGGACACACACCATTTAGAAAACTAGAGTTAGTGGACCTTTTTGAAAATGTGACATCGCCCTTGTCTGTATTTAGGCCAACCGAAAGAAACAATGAGCAACCGGATCAAGACAAAGACAAATCACAAGAAATCATAGCTCGTTTCTTGTATTCAGGCGGACAGTCAAGAACCTCCGGCAACCTAAGCCAGACCGGACGGAGGACGACACCTGTCCCGGCCACGCGTACGGGGGATCTGTCCCCTCGTGCCGACGAGAACTTAGCATGGAGATCATGCTAAACAGTCGTGCTGCTAACGCGTTCGGGAGCCTTTGACGTTAGGGCAGGAACACCCACGTGTCGGAGCGCCAGCTGTCGAGCGGTCGAGGCCTCTCCGCGGCGGGGGACCACCGCGGGGAAAGGCGTTTGCGCTTGCTTTATCGAAAATCTATGGCACGGTTCTCGCGCTGCTTCATCTCTTCTTTGAGGGTTCGCCATTAATGGCGTCGTTGTCAAGGCCAAGACCCCACCTTCCTGTCGATCACGTCACCGGTCGGTGCACGTGGACCCGATCCGTGCGTTCGTGGTGGTCCCACTTTAGGCGCTTTTTGGGTGACCGCTTTGGCCCAGTAGAAATTAGGGTCTCGTCCAGGTTGGAGATGAGCCAATTTGACTAACAGGTTGTCCGAATGTGTTTGACTATTAACCGGTGGAATTTAATACATCACCCGGAAGTCCCATCCCAACAGTTGCAATTTCAGAGCTCTTCTTCAATAAATATAAAGTTATATTACACAATCCAAGATTATAAATGTGTGAATGGAATATTTCCATTATGAGCTTAACTACTTATACTTCAATTACAGTGCTTATATGATGGTCAAATCAAGAATGATAAATAAATCATGAGAGGTGTGGTTTCACTTGACACCCATAAAATCAAACAACTTGATTATAATATTTAAATGAGCAAAGTTGAAAAATCAGATGGCTACAATTGTGGTTGGAATGTCAATTGGGGATTCTCCTCACAAAAAAGGTTGGCAAGGCAATGAAGATCTGAAGTATGTGAACCCCGTACTAACGCGCAAAAAATGTTGAAAGTCGCGATGTACTAGGGGAAGTGAAACTCTCCACGGTGACCAGGGTTATAATGATGATAAAATCTCAAGATTGAGAGCACCCACCAGCACCGAAGTCTCAAATGGAGAGAGAGAAAAGGCTTCGATCATGATCAACTTTTGCAAATCCTACTTAGAATTTGACCCATGTGGGTTCAGCTTTAGATTCTCAAGGCCTCATATAGACGGCTCATCTCATGATGAGCAGCTGATGCTAACGTATGGCCAATGAAATGAAGAGCAAGTATGCACACAGTAAAATGGTGATCAGCCTAAATCCCATGGATCCTCGAATTACCCGAAACAATAAGATGATCGAAGTTCCAAAAAGCACTTGTCGTTGCATTCTCAAAGCCTCATATAGATGCTTTGAATTTTCATCTACTTGTTTAGATACTCAATTACGACACTCTTAGTATATCCTTTTTTTCACCTTTTCTAAACATAAATTCTGAAAATAACACTGCTAAATTCCATCTCATATAGACATCTGAGAACCCTTTTACACGATCTTTGAGTTAGCGACTATTTAAGAACCAACCCACCGAGATCAGAAGATCAGCAATCATTTCACTAAATTATGGCATTTCGGTAGAGGATGAGATTGTTCCATTTAGTCAACTCTCTCCGTGTACAAGTAAACCAAAGTACCGCAAATTTCCTCAAAGATTGCCAAAGGAGTAACTTCAGCGCTGCCCATTTTTCTTTGGCCGACGAAGTTCTTGACTTCCTGTAGGCTCTCTAAGGTCAAATCTTCTTGCGCGTGATTGATACATCACGTTGCCATCACGTCGAGCGTGTTCATCTAAGCCACATGAAATGGATTATGACTACCAGCTTTTTGAAAAAGTGTACTTGATCCAACCGTTAAACTAATTGAAATTAGGTGCTGATGGAACTTGTCGTGCATTATATTTTTGTGCCAATTCTACTGTTTTTCTATTGATGCAAAGCCAGTTCAACCCAGATAAGGAGTTCGACATGCGATACAATTTCAAAATACTAATTTGAAGTTTCTCATTATAAATGATGGGAAAAGTCGAATTATAATATGAGATTTCGCGTGTTATTTGACACTGTAATAATAATGTGATTTAGCATGAATGACAATTACAGTAAACCCTACAGCGACAAAAACAAAGTTATCATCGAAAAGAATATTTTCAAAGCAGATACGCAATTTGAACAAAAACCTTAGAACATTTAGAAAGAAACCCTCATCCTACGTGGCGTCATGCCATTATGAGCACGAGGAAAATATGCCACGCGAAGACGTCGACAATGGGGGTGAAGAAAGCACTAAGGCCTGGCCTTTGACCACCGGCCGACGCCGCCGGAAAGCGACAAAGCCTCGCTTTCCGTCTCGACCGCCCAAGGGAAAAAAAGGAAAAGGGACTCGTTGGCACCTTTCTTTTTCCTCCCGTTTATTCCTCAGCTTGTCGTGTCGGGCTTGAGATTGACATTAATCTCGACGTTTTCTGAAGAAAATCATGCACGAGCGAAATGAGCAAAGAGAGCCGTCCTCGATGGGGGTGACGACTTAACTGGCTACAAACGTGGAATATATAGCTTCATAGGTGGCCACTTTCTGATTTTTGTGCTGCAGATATAGGGGCAAACATGTGTTCATGGCTTTTGGGGTATGGAAAAGTGCTGGGAACTACTGAAAAAGGTGTTGGTGAGATGGCTTCTAGATGATCGAATTGATTATAGTCCCAATTCTACATGATATTATCATATAATCACTTTCCATTTGGAGCAAATATTCTCAAGGACTTCAATAGCCTATGTTGTAGTTACAAATTCTTCCTTATGGGACCATTGGAATTTAGCAGCCCAAAAGAAGAATATGTCTGGTTTGTAAATTTATTTCATTTGTCCAATCACAATTGTTGAAGAGCTCAAAATTATATTTAAAATAAAAAATAAAAAGAAAAGAAGGTAATCACGCTACATGCATGAAAGCTAATACATTTCATTTGTGCATCCTACATGAAATACCTTCATCTCTTATGATGGCATATACTTATTTTCCATCCAAACTTGTCGAGTGGATTTAAGTTCTGGGATAGACTAAGAAAAGATTTTGAGTTTTGAGTCACTACAAAAGATGGCCATTTTCTGATTTTGTGTTGGGGATATAGGGGCAAGCATGTGCTCTTGGCTTTTGAGGTATGAAAAGTGTTGGGAACTACTAAAAAGGTGTTGGTGAGATGGCTTCTAGATGATTATTGTTCCTATTCTATATGATATAATTAAATGATCACTTTCCATGTGGAGCAAATATTCTGAAGGATTGATGTTGTGGTTGAAATTTTTGCTCATGGACCATCTGAATTTGGCACCTCTGATAAGAAGAATATGTTCGGTTCAAATATTTATTTTATTTGTCCAATCACAATTGTCAAAGTGCTCAAAATCATATGCAAAAGTTAAAAAAGAAAAAGAAAAAAGGGCAATAATGAACACACATGATAGCTAGTATATGTCCTATGTGCAAGCGACGTGAAATACTTTTTAAATCTTATGATGGCAAATAGCTATTTTCCATCCAAACTTGTCGAATGAATTTAAGTTCTGGGATAGATTGAGAAATTGCAATTTGTAGAGGAGAAAGTAAGAGAATTAAGAAAAGACAGGGGTAAAGTGGGACTATTCTCAAGCCATCAGAAGAGAACTATAATTTTGTACTTATGCATTTTAGCCTTGATTTTAGCCTTGGTTATACTGTCCAAGCACTCGTGAAGTTTTCCCCTATAGTTATTGTTGTAAACATAATGTAGAAGCTAATAGATCTTGCAATTCAAATCCGATGTGATAAAACAAAATTACAAGAGAAATTAATGAGAAACGACAAAGAATACCAGAGATTTATCTGATTTATCTGGAAAGCATGGAATTTACAACCGTTCAAATGTTTCTCAATCCTAAATTACACCCAAAGCAAACCCACGAATGTTATCTCATGATCTTTTGTAGAGAACTCATTCCGAAAGCTCACAAAGAAAAAAAGCCTAAAATTCCTCTTATTTGCTTTACTGTCTAATAACATAGTAGAACCCTATATCATGTGTGTATTTATATCCAAAATAGAAAACACACTCTAACTAGGAGAACATTCAAACTAAGAAATCTACTTTGATCGGGTTTCCTTTATTTGCTCAAACTTGAGACATATTTTTAACCGTTGTTTTATTGTTAGAGGAAAATTTCCTCCACATTAAATACGATTGGTTCTCGATCTAGTCCAATTCCCATTTTTGAAGACCAAGGGTCAAACCAAACGGTCCTAAGACCAAGAACCGGATTGCACCGACCGGTCCGATCCAAATCGAATGGAATTGGCAGCTTCGCCAAAAAAATAAGAAAATTAAAAGAAAAAAATACTAGAGTTAATATACTTTTATGGTTTATTGTTTTTTTTAAGAAATTAAAAATATATATATTTAAAAAAAAGTATCGGTTTGGTCCGTCGGTTAGTCTAGTCCGGCTCCTCCGAAATCGGGAATTGAACTAAAATTACCGGTTCCATTTTTATGAAATTAGGAATCGGACCAACACCTTCGGGAATCAGACCAAACCGGCCGGTTTAGTTTAGTTCAAGCAATTCCTAGTCCAGGCAATTTGATATGCTTACCCCTGCTCCACATGCAATCAATATTTAAATAGTTACAAGTGATCGATGTGCATCTGTCTGAACACAAGAAACAACAGGTTAGGATTTTGTCAAAGTGTGCGTCACATCAAGAGAAATCAAATTCTTTGGTTCTGCCCATAAGTCAATAGCCGTATTATTGGGAAAATGGATTGAGACAACAGGAAAAATGGATGATCAACATTGATGGTAAGGTCCACTGCAAAGAGGCCAAGAAATGTAATATAGATCAAATTTATAGCAAGGTCAATCTCTAGTACTATACTCTGAAATTGTATCACTTTTGTTCCCCAAATAATGCAGTTGTAGTTTTTGTCAATGATAGTTATGTAGTAGACCTTAAAATTTCAAATCCATGATTTCTTTAGCCTCATTCAACTTTTTCAGCGGTGCTCGAAGTAAGAAATTACTCAATATAATTCGTGCACGTACATAAAAATATTTTCACATGAGGATGCACAATTTGAAGGAAGATCCGATTAACAGGTCCTAGTGGTAATTTTTAAGAACTCAAAAGCATATAGAAAAGATTACTAACAAAGTTTGACGATTTCCCACATTACAAGACACTTAAAACATGAGAAAAGTTACATATCATGCAACTCGAAAGCACCATTTTGTGGATTAGTTGGGTGATCCAAGAGTCCTGATTTAGGACATTATGGGCTGGATTGGTAAAATTGCAAAGTACCCAATATTGAAGTTCAGAAAATTAAGTATTGACTGATTTAAGTGCCGAAAATGAAATGAAATTGTTGTTTGCTATTAGCTTTAATATTGAGCACTGAATAATATTATTTTCTTGCCAAATAGTGAACAGTGATATAATATTGGTAGGTTTTATGCTTTTTTGCAATGCAATGTACAAGATTTTAGTTTCGACTTAGGCGCTTTTTCTATTCAATGAATCAAGTAACCCGATCCTTACTCAACAAACTAAATATATATATATTTTTTTTTTGACTCGATGAAATCCTTTTAAGTCAAAGCTACTTAGAGCTATAGGCCGTGCTAAATTTATTAAATGCTAAATAAATTTAATTTTTAGCACTTATTGAAGTTATCAAAATAGGCGCTACACTACATTCTTGGCAAGAAAAAGAAAGTTCAGCTAATATTCTTCTCCGGAGTGACTTAACGAGAGAGAAATTCCTAGCTGCGGGTCCGAAAATCAAATCGGGTTAGAAAAAGCCCGGAAGGCCCAAAATCTTCACCTGTAAAGGTTTTGTAGATGGGCTTGGAAGGGGCTACGATGGCCCACTCCCTACGCGATCCGAACGAGTCCGTCGGCTGAACCGACTGATCTTCATGTAGCTTTCTAGCCAGCAAATTTAACCAGATTTTAACTTGAATTTACTTGTTAAGAAAAGACATTTTGTATATGTAAATAGCTCATACCGAGACTAACGGAGATGAATGACTACTTTTGAGGGTAAAATATAACTTCGGATTCTCTCCTCGTTGCAGTTCTCTCGTCTCCCTCTCATTTTCACACGGCTTTCTTCCCCAACCTCTATTAAGAGATAATTTGAGCTACATCTATCTCTACCCTCCCATTTTTTCAAATTTCTTTGGCTCATTGATTTTCTATTTTCTTTTTCTTACTTTTCTCCCATTTTGAGGAGCTTTTCTCTTCTATCTTGCCTAGATCTAGACATTTTCTTTCTTCTTTTTAGGGAGATTTATATCTCTATCTAGTCTAGATTTGCAGTTTTTTATGTGTATGATGTTAGGGCTTTGCTTCCCTTGGTTTTTGTTGGCGTAGATATTCAGTTTCTAAGGAAATATGAGAAGTGTCACGAAGGATTTGTTCTCATAGGTGTCAAATCTATGCATGCTAAATTACTCCAAAGTTCCGTTTGTTTGATGAAAAATGACTTCTAGGAAAACATTGTCATTTTTCGGATTTTTTAGTGTTTGTTTCACGAAAAATGAAATAATTAATGAAAATGTTTTCCATCATTGGAAAAAACAATCTTTAAAGATGAGGAAAATGTTTTCCACTTTTCAAAAGTGGAAAACATTTTCCATAAGTTCTTCCACCTCATTTCTTTTCACCAACACATTTATGCTTTCTTTTTCTTTTTTTGTTTTTTTTAAATCAAGTTTTTAATTTTATTTCCTTTTCTTTATTTCCTTTTTTTTTTTTTTTTCCATTTCATCTTCTTCCTTGGTGGCTGGTTGCTGGCCACGGCGACCGGCCGTGAGCTAGCTCGAGCCTCACCCCAGGCTGGCGAGGCTCCGCCTAGCTTGATTTGGCAAAGCCGAGCTCGCCCGAGCCTACTGAGCTCAAGCCTCACCAAATCAGATGAGGTAGAGCCTCGCTAGCCTAGGGTGGAGCTCGAGCCTCGTCAAATCCAATGAGTTGGGCGAGGCTCGGGCCTTGCCCAAGCTCGCTAGAGGTTCGCCGAGCTCTGGCCTAAACTAGCCTCATAAGGCGTCTCGCACGCCTCTAAAGTTGATGGCTATTGTCTAGGTAATCGATCTCCAAAAATTATGAAACTTTAGTACGAGGTGGACAAGATCTAGAGGAATATCTTTTGTGAAGAACTCAAAATCCAGTTCAGTTCATACAGTTCTAAATAATTTTTAGAATCCAGGCTCAAAGCAGTCAAAATCTCCAGGATGAAATTGAGTAGAAAAATAATATTTCATTAACCTATTGAGACCGAAAATTATGAAAATTTAGTATGTGGTAGCTTGGAATTTGCTCTACAAATTTTGTGAAGAACATATTTTTGAATTCTGGACCGAGAAATCTGTAGAAAATGAAAAGTATAAGGAGGTTGGTCCAGCGACCAAATAACAGATTTTGAATCCTGAAGTTTTTCAAATATATTTTTATCATATGAAACCCAAAAAATATGAAATTAAATTATGTTGTAGAACAGTCAATAAGGGACAACTCTCGTGAAGAACACCCCATGAAATTTGCACCACGTAAGTCGGTACAAAATTAGCAAACTTCTGGGTCGGGCTAGATTCAAACCCACCCTCAGCCCGGTCACAAATTTCCTTCAAGGTTTCTGCTGTTCCGGCCTTCGCATGTGCCAAATATTGACTATCCATGCCTCTATGACCTAATTACATTTTGAACTTGACAACATAGCTAAGTAATGTAGTCGAACTTCTGACTAAATGAACAATGTAGTCGAAACTTCGATTAAACGAAAATCTCAACAACGTTTCTACAAAACTATTCTTGTCACACTACAAACGATAAATATAGGATAGAACGGAGGACATTTACTTCCCTCGAGTCCTTGTTGAGTTGCGGTGGTGGCTTGGCGGAACGGAGACAAGTTAGCGGCAATGACACAAGGGCCGAAAAGAGAGAAAAACCCAACTTTCTTGTGCTGAGGAGAGGCCCTACATTGCTAGCTGAAATGGACGGTGAAATGAAGGGCAGAAGGTGGGCGTGGGAGTTCAGTGACCAAGGAAAAGCTTCCCTCTTTCTCTCTCTTATTTATTTCTTTTCTCCACCGCCATACTTGGATCTTAAATCTCTACTAGAAAAATACTCTGATATTTTTATGAAGGATGCACATACGTAAATCCAACAAGATATGGCTTTTCTCTAAAAACGCACCTTATTTATCAGAGTAAAATAAATTTATTTGATTACATACAGCATGTATGTCGTAATACTTTGATAAATAATATTCCGATTTTTCTTTTTTAACTTATCTCATTTCTTTGCCCGAGTTAATCGATGATCACCATACTGATGAAAGTTTCAACCAAGAGCATAAATTATACCGTATCAGATTCACAAAAAAATAAGTATCCTACTCCTCATTTTCTAACAAATTACACCAAAGACTAACTAACTTGTTCAACATGCCAACTCTTAAATAATAAGGCCGAAATTTCCCGTTGACTTTAAACGTAAGTAATTATACATATGATTTTCTCGTGCGACAACAAAAATAATATTTTCTTTTTTTTTTCTCTCTTTTATATATTAAAATAAAAAATAATTAAAGGAAAAAAAAATTTCAGGTCGGCGAAGGGCCGCAGGCTTCGTAGCTTAAGGCCCAAGCACGAAAGTCCATGGGTCCACCCTCCTCCTCCGTCCTCCCTCCTCTTCCCTCTCTCTCTCTCTCTCTCTCCTTCCGTGACGCCGCCGTCCGCGTTCAGGCATCGGAGCGGAAAGAAGGAGAAGAACTTTGCTCACCTGGCCGTCCCCCCGCCCGTGTCCCGGTCGATGAGAAGATGCTGGCGGCGACTCCTCTCCACCACTGCCGCCGCCGCCGCCACCGTCTGCCCGCGTTGACGCCATTCCCCGCATCGAGATCGCCATGTCAAGGTCATTCCCGGTTCCCTTGACGCCGCCGGCGTTGTTTCTGTTCTGGGCACGTCGATCTGCGCGCGCTCGGAAATGGGTCGTGCTTCTTTTTTTCTGGGTCGGCGCGGTTTTCTTCCGCGGGGCTCGTTCTTGAGCTGCTTTTGGAGGGTTTCCGAAAAAGGAAAAAAATGTTTTTTTTTTTTTTTTCTCGGGTCAGCTGGTTTTTTCTTGTGAATTGGGTAGGTGGTGCGTGTTTCGAGGATCTTTTGTTTGCTCTCTTCTTCGTGTTTGTAGGTCTTCTTCCCCGTAGGAATAGTAACAATGCGTTTTCGAAGGCGACATTGCTTTGCAGGCTCTCGTCTTTTGTGGAGAAATATGTGCTTTGCCTTGTGCCTTTTGGTAACATAGTTAGTAATGGCAGGTGATTTCTTTGTCAGTAGCCTTTCCCAAGATAATGTGATGGAGTAGTTTTTTCTGGATAGTAGTTTCCAACAATCTGGGAGATGCACTTGTTGCTAAGGATGAGGTTTCAGGGGCGAGACCAGTTTTAAACGCGCTATGGTCGTACTGCAGCCTGTGTGATTTAATGATGAAGCGAGCTCGCTCTCAAGTTTTGAAATTGGACTTAATGCTCTTTGTTGTTGGAATGCAGATTTTTGATGATTTCTCGTATCAGGAGAGTTGTAGACTCAATTTCATGTAATCCGAGGAGCAGTTACACTGGAGTTACGAAATATGCGACGATTGCTTCAGCTGGGTTAGCGGTGCGACCATACAGGTCACATTTGCCCTATAAAATTCCCAGCAGAGGGCATGATGCTTTCCAACAATATAGTCCTGGACAATGTTTCTATGCATGTTATTTGTCAAGGAAATTCTCATTCTTCTCAGTAAGCAGTGCAGTGAGCCATCATGCTCAGCTCACTTGGAAAAGGATCTTGCAGAAGTGCCATTCTAGTGGTGGTGGTTTTCCCCGCACAAATAGGATAGCTCAAGCAGTTAGCCTTGGCTTGATCCGCTCGCCGCTTGTTGTTCCCGGTATCTTTGCTTTCACCACGGGACAGCTAGTATGGGCAGAGAGAAGTTTTGTCGATACAGAATTTTACCCATCACCGAACGCTTTCTACAAGCGTGCCCAGAATGGGCATGCTGTTGTCACATCGCTAGTGTACTCAGTTTACGAAGGCATTGTGTTACTTTTGAGAGCTCTATATTTGATGATTTTGTTCTCACCCAGCATAGTGATGGCACCATTTGCGGATTGTTGTGGAGCCCAGTTTCGGAGATTGTGGCTTCAGGTTGTTCACCGAACACTGGAGAGGGCAGGTCCTGCTTTTATAAAATGGGGGCAGTGGGCTGCTACAAGGCCAGACCTCTTTCCTAGAGACTTATGCGCTCAGCTTACAGAACTTCACATGAAGGCCCCTCAACATAGCTTCAAATACACAAGAAAGACTATTGAGAAGGCTTTTGGTCGCAAACTTTCTGATATATTTGAGCATTTTGAGGAGGTTCCAGTGGCATCTGGAAGTATTGCTCAAGTGCATCGAGCTTCTTTGAGATTTCGATACCCTGGTCAACAGGTAAAACCAATGGTGGTTGCTGTAAAGGTTAGACATCCCGGCGTTGGTGAATCCATTAGAAGAGATTTTGCAATAATCAACCTGGCAGCTAAAGTTTCAAATTTTATTCCTACTTTGAAGTGGTTGAGATTGGACGAGAGTGTCCAGCAGTTTGCAGTTTTTATGATGTCTCAAGTTGACCTTGCAAGAGAGGCTGCTCATTTGAGTCGCTTCATTTACAATTTCCGGAGTTGGAAGGATGTTTCTTTTCCAAAGCCAGTGTATCCTCTTGTCCATCCAGCTGTTTTAGTGGAAACTTATGAGCAAGGAGAAAGCGTCTCACACTATGTTGATGGACTTGAAGGACATGCTCGCCTTAAAAGTGCACTTGCTCACATAGGGACTCATGCACTTCTGAAGATGCTTCTGGTAACATTTCACTTATTAATGCTCCCAGAAACATGAATTAATTCTTTTTTCAATATCTAGTATGATGCTTCAGTTGATTCTTCATCGAGAAATGGAGAACTCTTTTGTTGATTCGTGCAAGATCTTTGAGTGACATAAGTGGCCCTATATTTGACTGCATGGAACTAATGTGACCTGAGTTCTCATGGCATGCTTTTACCAGCTCACTGAAGCATTGGTCTCGTGTCTTTTCCAGGTGGACAACTTCATTCATGCAGACATGCATCCTGGGAACATTCTTGTCCGGGTAGCTAAGAACAAATCTTCTCGGAAACAGCTGTTTAAGTCAAAGCCCCATGTTGTATTCCTTGATGTTGGCATGACCGCTGAACTGTCTAAAAGTGACCGTGTAAATTTATTGGAATTTTTTAAAGCTGTAGCTCGTCGTGATGGCCGTACTGCTGCTGAATGCGCACTTCGATTATCGAAGCGGCAAAACTGTCCAGATCCTAAATCCTTTATAGAGGTACTGTTTACTTGTGTTTGTGGCATTTACTTTGATGAGAATGAAATCCTTTTGCAGATTTTCAATCTTTATAGTAACCTCATCAAATGATTTAGAAAAGTTCAAACCTTTATCTGCAGGCCTTCGTATTCATTATGAGCATCTACACAGTATTTCTAATGTCCGTCTTTAAATTGATTTCTGTCTATTAAAATTTTCACTTGGCACGAGTGATGAGTTTTTCTTATTAAGAATAAGAAACTCCCTAACTAGTCTTTTTCATTTTCTTAAAAATTCTAGCTTTTAGTTGTTGTTTGCCGTCATTAATGAGTTAGTATAATGAGGATTCTTGTTTCCTGATAGTGGTACTCTGTTGTGTATAATTAGGCCACTTTGTAAGTGCCTGAAATTAACCCATTGAGAATATTGTTTTACGTGAGACCCCTGCTTTCTGCTATTATCCTAAATGTCAAACAAAATGAATGACAGGAAGTGGAGGAGGCTTTCAGTTTCTGGGGAACTAAGGAAGGTGATAAGATACATCCTGCTGATTGCATGCAGGAATTACTTGAGAAAGCTAGGCGTCATAGAGTTAATATTGATGGCAATGTGTGCACTGTGATGGTAACTACGTTGGTTCTTGAGGTAATTTCTCTGTCTCGTTTCCTTGGCAATTTGAAGCAACTGAAGACGTTGCAAATATTACATGAAGCAATGATGATCCTTTCATCACAATTATCTCAAACTGTTCAAACTGATTCTCTTTCCTAAATCCCATCTTATTTTCAATAATATATTGTTTTTTCTGTAGCGCCTCTGTTTCTGCAATTTGCTTTAGCCTCTTCCACTCATTTTTCTATAAATAAGCTATCAACATATTTGAAAGAGCATGAAGATAGAATTATTCATGATCTGGGTTTCGGGCTATTTACCACTTTTTTCCAACTCACTTTCATATATGAGGTATTGTATGTTTATGTCAATTGAACAAGAGATTCATTTCTCATGGCTGGTTGATGGTGGTACAGGGTTGGCAGCGGAAGCTCGATCCAGGGTACAATGTGATGCAGACTCTGCAGACTCTGCTGCTCAGAGCTGACTGGGCAAAATCTCTTTCCTACACGATTGATGGGCTTATGGCCCCATAAGAAGGATTTTCTTTGTTTAGCTACTCTTCTGAACAATTTTGACAGCCGAAGCTATCCAAGTATACAGGGCTTTCAAGAAATAACAAGCGGGCTATAGGACCTCTTTTTGTTTTAGATATTTTCGCTTGTACTCGACCATTTTTTTGTTCCATTTCGTGTACTTAAAACAGTCTCAAAAGTTTTGACTGTTGAGTCTGGACTTCCGACTGACTGATGAGAGCTCAAAAGATTGCTGAAAATAGAAATAAAAGTGTTACTCCCCTTTTTGACTGTGTCTCCCATGAAGTTGGGTGTATCATCCGAGAGTTCGATATTAAGTATGCCTCACTTGCTGATATGGAATGCAGAAGAGTCAGTTTTGTGGTCCGAGTCCTACAAATTCGTAAATGTATTGCACAGGGTGGAATTCTAAGATCTACCCATGATGATCTTTTCAGTCAAGTTGAAAGCACAATCTCAGGCGGATGGTACTGCTTGGAGAAATCTGGACCTTGTCATTTGGTAAATGGATAACTACCAAGCAATCTGATATATGGCTTCTTGTTTTATGATTATGGCTACTTCGCTGGTAGGCTGCATTAGATTTAAGGTCGTACAGAATCTTTCATTTCCCTCCTTTTAAACCTTCCAAGATATGTTAGTGATTCATTATCCATTGTTCCTTTTACCCCCAGTTGTAGCTCTTTTGAATGTATGGCTTTATATGCTTGTGTCCTGCTCAATCAAAATGTCAACCTGTCTGTTGTCAGGGATTTGGAATACGAAAATACGAAAAGAAAGGGGAAAATTACGTGTGTTAGATAACATTTTCCTTCAAATTCTATGATGTTTTGGCCGTTTAGCTTTCCACTATTCTTTTTGTTAGAATGTGAGACTTACCATTAAGTATGAAAGTGTATTTGTCAATAAAATCTTCTGTTTAATCAATCATTTTTTGCATTAACTGATTATTAAAAAACACATAATAAGAATTAATTTTTGTAATTTGACGTTTTTGCTTATGAAAGTGGCTTACTGATTTCTATTAAAGTGGCCATATTCATCTTATTTGAACATATCCTTATTGTCTAATATTATTATCGATGTTTTTTTTTTTTTTTTTATATGATTACCATTTTACTTAATTTAGTATTCTCCAATTTCTATATCTTTTTCCATTTGTCCACAAATATTAAGAGTAAAAAGATGAATTCTCATAAAAAAAAAAAAACTAAAATGCACTCGTCTCTTGAAAATAATGTGCATTGCATATGCTAGTGGAGACAACGACAAAGGATCATAGACAGTAATAAAATGAAAGTTCAGGAGGTATAATGTAATGGTGGAGAGCTCGGGTCAAATGCGTACCATCCCAGCCCATAATTCAGGGGCGTTCTGCGTAATTTTTCATCGAAATGAACAAATTTTTAAACCAAGGTATGAATTGGCTGGCATGAATGTGACAATATGTACCTGAGAATCTATTTATAGAATGGTCAATCAACTCAATATATTTACATTCCGAACCAATTGACCTGCAACTAATGATTCTCCAACATATACATGCTGGATGGAGTTCATGATTTGAACTTCTGTACAGAGAGAGAGAGAGAGAGAGAGAGAGAGGTGTCAAAATTCTATAGATGAAACGTGTCCTCCTTTCTGCCCAAATCAGAAATCTAGCAATGCCGAATATCTTGATGAAGCCATCTGAGTAAACCCTGGCATTTCCCATGACCTCCTCCTCTAGACGCTGCTAAGCCTCAGCATTATCCCTGAGAATCCGTACATCAGTTAGGACACCTTTAAGCACACTTTGGGTAACAAGCAAGTAAAATGGTACACCGGGTGGCTGATCATAAGAGGAGAAGAGAAAGAAGGCAAAACTAACTCAGAGGAAAGATACATTCGAAATGTAACTCACTTTACTGATGTAAGCTCGCGTATTTCATCAATTGCTCTGGTTAAACTATTTACAGCCATCTTCTTCACCTGCATTCCAATAAAGGCATTGTAGATGGAGTAGTTTCGACATCCACATTTGGAAGGATAATCCCAAAGAGTAAAACTTACCTCGAGCTTGTCTAGTCTGGCCTCATGACCTTCTGGAAGCAGGCGGAGTTCATCAATCAAATGGATGCATTCGGCAGCACTCTCAGGTGACATGAAGTGCAGAATCACATTTACACTAGACTGCAATGCTCCACAAACCAAATGCACCATGAAGAAAAGACGGTAGTTGGTAAAGCACACTTATGTAGTAATTATCAGACTGTTAATACCTTGGGATTTCTGATTTGATAGGGGCACCCGGCAGGAATAAGGACAGCCTCACCAACATGTTGCTCAAAAGTCCAGGGTTCAATTTCTAGAAAACCAAGAGAGGATAAGTTAAGGGAATGCTGGAACTATATAGCGAAATATAATGATGACATCTTACCAAACTCCTCCTTGAGCCTCAACTTGTGATATTCATCAAGAAAGTAGCACTGATCCAGAATTGGATGGACAACCTATCACATGCAAGGCATCAGTCCAATAATCTAGGATATATGGGGACACATTTATAGGCCGGAGTGACTACTTCATCAACTTACATGCTTCTGAGATCCACACGGCTGCATGAATTCAGCAGAGTATCGCCTAAAGTATTCTTCAAGCTTTGGTACATCTTCTCTGCGGAAGACATCCCACTGGGCACCACAAGATTTTCCGGCTTTCTTCATGTAATGGCTATGGCTTTCTGTCTGATTCTCATAAAGGTTCTGTTCTTTAGAGTGTTGGATATCCTCCATTGATGTGCTATTGTGATCTTGTTTCTGTTTGTTATCTCGGGCAATTAGACAAGGCGATTCTTCTGAGGCTGTTGCCAGCCAAGTCACTTTTGCCATTTTCTTCCGTATTTGCATCTCTTCTATACTCACATCAAGGACCTCACTTGAATTTTCAATGTCAGATCCCAAGAGTTCACCATTTGGAGCACCAGTTGATTCCTTTTTATCCTGAGCCTGGCGCTTCCTCATCAGCTTTTTGATTCTATTAATTTTGTCCGGCGAAACATCATCTGTAGTATTCGCCAAAATATTAACCTATTTTTAAAACAAAGAAAAGGGATAAATAGGAATGGTAAGACACGTCTTCCGCATGCTCATTCTTTCATTATCTATCTATGCAGGCTAAGCACAAGTGCAACTTATAAAGAACAAATGTACGAGATTCAGAGTCAAAAAGTTCCGAGACATAAAATGGGCATTCTTGTTCCAAGCATGCAAACATGAGCGAAAAAATAAATTAAAAAAAAACTTAAAAAGTAACTGGAGATTAGAGCAACATACCACATCACACAAATCATAGCATAGTTTTGACCCAAAATGTTCAGAGGGATGTTCATTAGGACTGCAATAGGAGATATAAACATAAGGACCAATTTCAGCTGACATATTTTCCAGGGGCAGCATTGTGGCCAGATTTAAGCGGCCTAAATCTGGGTTCATGTAATCCTGAAGTGGTAACGCAGAGAGAATTTCAGCATAATGAGCAGGGAATTGTTCACGAAAATATCGGGATGAAAGCCAACTCTTTATCTCCAGTTTCTCATGTCGAATACTTTCACGTGCTTTCCGTCTAAAAGAGCCAATAAACGATTGTCTCATGCTGATTTCTACCTGCCATGCACAACATAAGCTAATTTAATATCAATTAGCATGGTATACTAAGCAAGGAGACAGAACAAGAAAATAATTGAAGCATGTAAGGACCGAGCAATGATGAGAATTGATATATGAAAGGTATTATTTAAAAAGAAAAAAACAACATTGCTGGCAATATAATTCCATGTCATATGGAGAATAGCTACTCTAAGATGCTGTCCTGAGGCAGTGGAAAAGAGATAAGAAACTCGAGTTTAAGCCCAACTCACCTCACTTGTGAATAGTGATCCTACCTACCATGTTTCTAAAGAAGATGTAAACCGTCATGTATCTAGTTTCATTGCAGCTCATTGCATCTGTAAGTAGAACCATAAACCTCAATCCAATTTAAGCAACTTTATAATCGCTGTCGTTGTAGCTATTATGGATTATCCTTGCTCACATGGTCTATTGACAATTGTCAGTGCTCTGATTCCATATGCAATCTGGCTGGGGTAGAAGCAACATAATTCCAACTACTATCTGATAATCAGAGAATCACCAAAGTCACCAGCTTTGGTCCAAATTATAATAGTGTAATCTGACTATTTTAAGAAGGATCCCATAAGAAAGATAATATGCACATGCTTTTACACAACCCAGAAAAATCATACTTCTGACCAGACTAAAATTTGGCAAAGGTCACCCTGGATTTTCTGTTTCGAGGACATAAGTGGCATGTTTGCCAAAAAAATAAAAAGCTACATTAAGAGATTGTTTTGATGCATTAGCCAAGAGAAATATTTGTTACATGTAAATTATAGGACAAACATCAAATTGGTCATCAGTAAAGTCCTTAAGATAATGAAACAAGTGGTCTTAAATTGGCAGTTGTGTCATTAAGTGGTCTGTAATGTAATTAGATATGTATGTTTTAACATGTATATATTTTTTTTTAAAACCATCTGCAAACATATGTATGTCATATTCTGAAATGTTACTCAGGGTTTCAATTTCATTCCAACAACAAAAAGATCAAATTTAGCAAATCTGACATCATGTCTACCTGAGTTGCTGGTCCTGATGAAAAGAACCATTTGAGCCATTGTATCAATGCAGACTGCAATGAATTCTTTCAATGACTTTACGGATTCAAGGAATTCGATCATCAGTAAAGTCAAGGAACATGTGAGACCATTTAAAGCTACTTTATCAGGGTTTATTGATTTTTGGACGGTTACAGGGGTGTTATCATTTTAAAACATATACAGAATATCTCCAATATATTCTTTAGGTCCCAATAAGAATCTCAATAACTAAGCGATATGTAATGCACATTGAAAGGAAGATGAGGGTAGTCTCTTTCACCAGGAACTTAGATAAGGCATTTTATATGACGAGTAAGTCAAGTAGAAACACTGACCTCAGACCACTCCAGGCAAGGACTGGCTTTTGATGCTTCCTTTTCATTTTCACACTTAGCAATGCTACCCTCAAGGTGGGTACAGAACATAGCAACCGGGTCCCAATTAAGATCTGATGTCCTCCAAAGTATGTCACGAACAATAACCGGATGACCTCTAACCCAGTGCTTCTGGAAGTGCTCACACTTATCGGCATGAACTTCCAATGCAGTTGGGTAATACAAGAAGTTATCATTTGAAGTTCTCCTTGTTGCTGCTTGTTGCAACTGCGTATTTACAGCTTCATGATTATCCCCATGACACAAGGGGCAACTCAAACTACCATCTGAGTTTTCTCGTAAATCATAGCTGCAAACAACTTCTTCTGCCTTTTTCTCTAACTCTTTACTCCAGTTTATGGGGAAAAAGGATTGCAGGTTGAATCGGGCATTATCACAACAGCCAAACTCCCATGGTGGGCATGATACGTCATCACCGTTACAAGCTTTTGAAGTGGCTAACGGCATTGAAACAGTGAGAGATTTACCACCATATTTTTGCTCAAGTTTGCTTATTGACTTTGCAGAAAGTTGTTTATGACCCTGAACAGAGGCTTTCCTCTTTCTATCGTATTTATTGTTGGGTAACTTCACTCCTTTTGGTAGAATTCCTCGATAGAAATCCCAATAACAACTTAAGCAAAGATTATAAGAACAACTTGAACAGCTCCTATGCAGATCCAGGATTGATGTTCTGCAATTATTGCTGCTCCAAAACCATGCGAAGTATCAGATATGTGAACCCAACTTATATAAGAGACTAAATCATGCAACTTTTAATTAGCAAAGGACACACCAGCAATATTGCTTGTTAAAGCCACATTCAGCTTGATGGACTTGAAGTTGAGAAACTTCTGTTCCTGCGCCAATTAATGGATATTAGATCAATTACAAATTATGTTGATGGCTGAAGCATCATATCAGATAGAAAAATTGCAATAAGAGGTGAAATTCAAACCTTTTACTTTTGCCTCAACCTCAAGCTCAGTGCTTCGTTCTTCATTTATTTCTTTCAGTACAGGAAGAAGAACAGAAATCAAATGATGAGAATGTAAAATTTTGTCAGCTCTACTGTCGTCACTTGAAAGTTCCTGAAACAAGAGATATGCAGATATTATCAAACCATCCAATGCAAACAAGGAATCCTCTGGATCACATGTCAATAAAATCACATTTCAGACCTGACAAGCACTGTCCTTATATTTGTAAGCCAAGCATGCCTTACACCTGCAAGTTTTGCGACAAACTGGACATTCCATCTTAACTTCTTCTTGTGTGTCAAAGTACCTGGATTCATTCGAATTTCATATGTTACAGACTATAGGATATTAAAAAAAAAATAAAAATAAATAAACAATGAAATGTTAAAAATGCCCCCTCCTACTGGTTCACAATAACCAGAAATGAGATAAATGGTTGACTTTTCAAGAGATTTGAAAGGGAAAAGGTCAATATTCTCCAAAGCATGGGCCTGAAAGGATATTATTTCTTGAAGATAGCACAATGCTAGGGATTTGGAGTTGTATATAACCCAAGAAATGTACTTTCTAGATGGCAATATTTTGGCTCCAGTTTAAGCAAATAAGTTATACTATAATTTATGTTGACCATAAGTTTAGCAGCTGTACTACGACACAGACGCATGACCACCTATCCTACGTCCGCACGTCAGACAACTGACTAGTTTCCAATGTTCCCTGTATGCAGAACCAACTTTCATGCAAAATCAAGATTTCAGATCCTTTATTACAAAGTAATTGAGTTTTGCCCATCTTAGGTAGCATAATATGTAGTCTCTTTTTTCCTTTTACTCCATTATGATGTATCAAAAAACAACCTTCCTCCCTTTAACAGATACTAAAATCAAGATGAGCACACTTCACTCCTTAAATCCATCCCATCAAGATTGATGGCATTCTGGCCAAAAAAGATGAACATTGATGGCCACCAACAAGAACTCATAATCCAAAATGATTCAAGTGAGGAAAAACAAAAAAATTGAACAACCCACCATTACAACCAAATAGAGACTGAACAGGAAATTCAACGCCACAAAAAAACTTCAAACTGGAATGATCACAGAAGCACTAACCGCCCTTCGATGCACTCCAAGCAAAAGTGATGCTTTCTACAACTCGAACACTTGATCAAACTCGCGGCACTACTGCTCTTACACCAATGACACTTCTTCCTCCCGACCTTCTCCACATTCCTCTTGTATGGCATAACCTTGCGATTCCCAGACAACAATGAATCAAGCACAAGCAAAAGAAAACTCCACACACGAAAGCAGAACGAATGAGGATAACAAAAGCACACGACACGCAGTACCAACCTGAACTGCCCCAATTGGCAGGGGCTCAAGATTCTTCGACCGGAACCGCCTCCTCGGAGCGACATTAGCATCGACTCCTACCTTAACATCGCACTGCGAACCCACATTGTCATTCGCACCGCCGCTCTGCTGCTGCTGCCGCCGCGCGGCGGACTGCGAAATCACCATGACCCCATTGGGCAGACGCCGCATCATATCCTCGCCGCCGCTCCCCTCCACCTCGCGCCGCTTCTCCGCCTCCCTCTTCACCACGATCCTCACCAGCTCCCTCGCCAAATTCTTCCTCCTCATCCGCACCGCCCGCCTGCCGGGCTTCTCGATCTTCTGAGCCCTAATTTTGAGATTGTGGAGGGCGGGGACCTTACCTTCCGATTTCCCGGTCCTCCTCTGGATCTTGAGCGACTCGGGCACTTTCTCCTTGTGCTGGCGGTGCTTCCCCTGCAGGTAGTGAATTTCGCAGAGCTTCTTGTCCTCCATGACCGGGCGATTGCACCGCCATTGGCGGCCGTCCGTCCGGTTGCACCGCAAATGGTCCGGCAGGGCATCGTCCGCCTTCATGGCCGGACCCCGTCCGATCGAATTTCCCCGGAAAAAAGGGGACTTTGCCGGGAAAATCTCGCGATCTCGGGTAGGGAAATCAGCAGACCGGGAGGTGGGTTATGCGCTCTCGAAGGGTGACAGAGAAAAGGGTTTTAAGCAGGCGTTGTTGGGTATTTATTTTGGGGAGAAAGATGCAGCCTTGCAGAGAGACTCAGACGATACAGTGGGGTGCGGGGGAGTGGCATTCTTGATAATTGCGAGGAAACAGGGAGTCCAAATTGGTATTGGAAATCATGAATTTTCTTGGGTTTTCAAGCGTGATTTCGGTTGTGGATTTGTGGATTTGGGATTTGGGATTTTGGGTTTCGGCTGCTGGGATCCAGTCTTTCGGGAAGACTGCAAATTTTTCCTGGCCGAAACCCACCAAGATTGGAACGATTCGTTCTGCCCCTTATATGCACTGCATAAAAACCTGATTGCAGCATTCATTTTCTCGATCCATTTTCCTTTTCTGATCCATTTCTAATTGGCTTGTTTGTAATTGGTTTCTGCAGAACACATTGGGATGGATTTTGGGAGATACCATGGCTTTTAATTAGCATGGGTTGTATGGTAAAGTGACAGTTTTTGTTAACTGATGCGGCTGCTCTAGAGGAAATGACAGGTGAGTTTCGTTAATGTTAACGAATTTTGGTCAGTCGATGGGAGGGTCTTTTGCAACCATGATGCAGATAATAATTGAGGGGAAACAGATATTTTTCCCCCAACTTTTTGCCATACTTTAAGGACCTGATGATTCCCTGAATTCAGGAAATTCTACGTTTTGTGCTGTTGCAGGATCGAGGGGAAAATGTCTCTGAGCAAATGTTTTTATGTGTTGAATCTGCACCAGAGGTGACTCTGCCCCCATAAATCCTGCAAAAGTTGTAACAAATTGCTCTCGGATGGGTTGAATCGATGATTAGTCTTCTAGGCTCCACGTTACGGGAAAATTGTTAGGTGGCTCGACAGTGATGCTTGAGTCTCAATTCACGCAAGTGATCTCGTGTAAGAGAAAGTGAGTATAATCTCGGTACATACGATGGCATTTCCATTTGTTTGCTCAATTTTATGAGTTTTTAGGCGCTCTGCTTGGTGTTTCTAGTTCGAGGTCAGCAACATTTGCAAGTGGACTTTCCTTTCTTGGATTTGCATCCCATCAGCTTATTCCATATAATAAAAGCATAAAATTTTCAGATCCTCATGAGTAGGAGGACACCAGGAATGGCACAGGAACCTCTATTGAAAATTGCTCGAACACGAATAGAAAGATTGATGACCCTCTTGAGCGTACAGTCTCAGGTCCCCATGGGATAATCCTGAAGGGGTGGTGGAAACTATTAAGTTCCGAGCCCGGTAGGGGCGGAGAGGGAATTCCCGGTCCCCCCTAGAGCAGGGTACATGGGAACCATGACGTCGACTTGTGAGGTGCGAAAATCTAATCTACGAGGTGATAGCGCTAAACTTTTTGGTCGAGGAACCTGAACGAATCTCCTGTACTTATTCATTCAGACCTCGCCTCATGAATCGATCACAGTTCAGTGTTCATTCCTCGCTGTCATTCCTCGTTATGTGGCCGAGTTATCTGCAATTTCCTAGTCCAAAAACAAGAGGGACGGCATTTCAAGATCGTAGAATTTTTCTTTATGGATCACCAGAAACGCATTTCCACAGTAGTTTGTTCCTGAAAGTCAAAGCTTCCAGCACCGAGCAGGTACATTCCTCGTCACGCTATAAGAAATCCCTTCTTTTTTTTTTTTTTTTTTATGAGTTTTCCTGCTGACAGAGAGCAAATAACGAATATTCTTCTTCGTTTTACGAAACTTGAATCGAGGGGATGGCGAAAGGCTTATCAAATACGGTATTTGGTCAAACCCTTTTGCAGACATTGAGCAAAGTCAACATCTTCTCACGCAAACGTATTGCAGAATACGTCGTCAACCAGGCAATCTCAGTTCCCATCTTGCTTGTCCTGGTGGGAAGTAAACGAATATGATTCTCACTCACGTCTCATTTCGCTTGTCCTAGAGCTAAATTGCTTGCCCTTGAAATTACGTCTAAGGTCAGACTGTAAACCGATAATGAATCGGCTCGTTGTTGCTTTGATTTTCATCCTAATTCTAGGACACGCGAAAGGAGATGTATCTTGGAGAAAGCATCAAACCGAGCACTGCTCTTGCGTGCGGTCAATTTGACATTTCCAGATAAAAAGAACTTCATCTTTGCCTATACATAACTGGCCAACTGTACACGATTCTACATTTATCTAAGTATCAGTCAAATTCTATCTAAAGATTCACATTTTCTACGTTGCCTAGCAAATAAAGAATGAAGACAAATGATAAAGAAATAACTAGGAACAGAATTGGAAGAGAGGCGCTTTGTCATCGTTTGCGAAGGACAATCTTTCCTTTTGCATCTTCAAGAACGATGGGCAAAACTTCATCAGGAGGAGCATCGCGCCAAATGCGAAGCCTCTCCGACTCATGCCCCATTTGAGCGAATTTATCGGCGGCTCTATTCCCTTCTCTGTAAATGTGGGTCACGATGCAATTTTCGAGCTCTGGAATGATCAAGTTGATGTGACTCAAATGCTTTTGAACTTCGGCACTCTTGACCCGCCTTTTCTGCAAGATGATTTCAACCAGGGTCTTTGCGTCTCCTTCGAGCCACACGTTGCTCCATCCGTTCTGAATCACCAAGTCGAGGCCTCGTCGGAGCGCCGCTAGCTCAGCGATGGTGCTAGTGGTTCTCCCGATGGGTTCGGCGTAGCCCAGCAAGAACTCGGCCTTATGGTCCCGAAACACCCCGCCAATGCTAGCTTTCCCGGTCCTACCTCTCAATGATCCATCAAAGTTTAGTTTGGTCCAACCGAGTTCAGGCTTTTCCCAGGAAACTGGAATAGGTTTCTTGTGAAAACTCCTATTGAACACACTCAATGGACATGATTGGATTAGCCTTTGGCGTATCAAACTCTTCCCGGCCGTTGCCAAAAACATATTTTCGAGCTATGCGCGTTGCTTTCTCAAACTTCCGCACTTAAATGAATAAAATGAGCAACTATTCTCCGGAGAAATTCAGAGAATGTGCAGAGCTAGTATATCTAATCCGTTACTTTTCAGCTCGGAAACTTGAATTCAAATAGATAGCCATGCTTTACAGAGGATTTGATGAATGTGGAAGGGGAAGAAAGCACAGGAGGACCTATACGTCACCTATGGTTATATCATGAGAGCTGAAAGATATATGATACAATATAATATCATCAGCTGGGTGGAAACTTTAGGAATGAAGAAAGGCTGATCGAAGAACAGATATTAACCTCGATCACTAACTTAACGGCGAACTCACGACACGGTCGGCCTGAATAATTAGCCCGGAGGAAGACGTTCGCAGTCAAGGAGGGGGGGGGGGGGGGGGTTGCATGCAAATCCCTGACGAAACAATGCGGATCACCCTCCTTCTCGTGATTTTTGAACATGCAATTTTCCATGCAGGTCTGGTCTTTTATAATGGTTTTGAGTGCAGAAAGAGCAAGGTACGAAGGCTCACGTTACCTTAACAGCAAGCCATCCTTTCGATATTCATCGAAGAAGAAGAAAGAAACAAAAACTTAAAAACCAAAAACCCTGGTAACGAAAGTACGCATGATATGTCGTGCATGTTTTTATAAACGTGTGGTGTTCTCGAGAAGAAGTTCTCATGCAACTGATTTTCTTCGAACCAAGGATGAATGGATTGCTAGACGTGAATGTCAAGTTAGTGGACGACGTGTTCGATCTTGGTTGCGACGGTTGAACTTTTTTAACGTGCAGGTGATGACCGGCTTTCCCGCTTTGGCCCGAAGGAGGAAAGCCGTTGTTTCGACTTTGAGCTCTTGACAGTCATCCAAATGTTGGGAGTTAACCCATAATTTTAGGTCCCATCACCTGTAAAACCTTTTCTTCCGAAGAAGGGAATGTTCAGTGCCCTTTTTTTTTTTTTAATCTTTTTCTTTTTCTAATGTTTTTGATATTTGTAATCGGTTAAAAGGCGCACGAATGCTCGCAAGTAGAGCTGCTTGTTAGGCAAGTCCGCGCCGGGCTTGCTCGGGCCCGGACCTCCTAAGGTCCCACTTCGGCTCGCCTAGGCCAGTCCAAGGGAATTTCATGAGTGAGCCTCTTTTTATTTTTTATGTTCGGGATAAGTATTTTGAAAGTCTTAAAACTTATTATTAAAATGTAATTAAGTCCTAAAACTTTCAAAAAATTCAAATAAGTCATAAAACTTGTGACAAAAATACAATTGAGTCTTAAAAATTTTTAAAAAATATGATCAAGTTCTAAAATTTGTCAAATTGATCCAATTTTAAGTCCTTTTATTGATTGCATTTTTTTTGAAAATTTTAGAATTTAATTACATTTTCATGATAAGTTTTAGGACTTGATTAATTTTTTTGAAATTTTTAGAACTCGGTTGCACTTCCGTAATAAATTTTAGAACTTTATTGTACTTTTTGGAAGTTTTGAAATTCAATTATACTTTCGTGACAAGTTTTAAGATTTCTAATGCATTTATTTATTTATTTTAAGTTTTTCCACTGAAAAATGAATGGAAGTGGAAAACAAACGAAACATAAGTTGAAGGATCTGTTATTACGTTTTTACTTGAACAATGAGTTTTATACTATTTTCCTCTACCGTATTAAAAATTTAGGCTTACTTTTGTCCAATTATTGTTTATAAACTTTGAGTATGAAAGTAAAATTATCGATACAACATATTTTAAATCTCCTTCTAAAAATATATGGGTGGGCCGCACGGAGCCTGAAGGCCCTTGTACAAGCCCGGCCCGCCCACTTGGGCTGGAACTTTGCTCACCCAACAAGTCTAAAAAAATTCAGCCAAGCCCATTCATTTTATGAGAAGCCCACGTCACCTGCCCATTGATGTAGTGGAGAAAGTTGGTTGCTGACGAGTGTTTAAGCCTCTCAAATCAATTGTATACAAATGATATAACAGGGTACCCAATTAATGTAGGAGCAAAGGGCGTAGAAATTTGGAAAGTGGGCTTGATCTTGGACAGGTGATCCACTAGGCCCAAAGAATATTCTGAGAAGGCCTAGGTAGGTAATGGTCAATTCAACTTTGAGTCTGTCCGACCTAGGTAGGTAATGGTCAATTCAGCTTTGAGCTTGTCCACTTAGGTTTCATCGGATTTTGCCCAGATCCGATTGTTTAATAAAGAAAAAAACTTGATATTTTCTTATAGCAGGTGACAAATGAGACCTTGGAGAAAGGACTTTTAGATTTGATTCTTACTCTGAACTGACCCTCCCATACCCAACCCTTGATCAGGTCGAATTAGAGACCATGATGATAGTGTCGTGGTCTAGAGGTTTTCAATGTACAATGGACCAACAGGAGTGGGCGAGCCTCAAAGCTTCTCCATGTCTTTAGGGTTCTTATGTATTCTAGAATATCATTAGGGGAAGGTAATATGAGAATTGTGTGTTATTTTAGAGTGTTCTTGTAATTTAGAAGGCTCGAAAAGGTTGTCATGCATATAGCATCTCTAGTCACAGCTGTTCGGACTTGTAGACAAGGGGGGTGTTCTATGCGATTTATGCTGAGGAGATACCCCGAGTTAGGCTGAAAGATTAAAACCGCTTTGCTGTCTTGTTGCTATACTCATTTCTATTCATCCCTTTTTCTCCTTTCCCTTCCGATGGCCCAGCGTAAAAGCACAAGCATTTCCGGCATGAAAGTAAATGTTTACTTGCAAATTGATAAATACAAATGTATCATTACATTCTAGTTTACTTGCAATTAATAAATACAGATGTATCATTACATTCTACTTGTAGAATCGACGAGCTTTTTCATTTGAAGAGAAAGCGGAGTGTGGCTTGTTGTCTCCTTTTCAATATCTGCGAATGGGAAGATCCCATCATTTCTTTTCTTTGGGACTAACTCCCTTCCCCAGTGCTGCTCACTAGAACTTGTCGTTGTGTATGATCCACAGCCAGCCCAAAGAAACTCCCGAAAATATCCCACCCAAGAGAAAAAGCACAAGCAAGTTGCCCAAGGCATTTTGCTCTGGTCCCTGAAAACACAGCTCACCCCATTTTGAATCGTAAGTAGAAATTATGATAAAATAAACACAACTTCAAAACAAGAGATGATGTTCAGCTCAAACCTTGTAGCCTTTGGGTGCTACTGTCATAACACAGACAGTGAGATATCCATGGCTCAAGCCCAAGAAGGAAACGAGCATTATCATCCACCCTTGATCACCGTACTTTGCCGTTAAGTAGAATGCGGGGACAAGCAAGAAACGGGCGAGAATCACGATCAAGAGGCCCTTTCGGGACTCTAACTTGAGCCAGCTAATGAGGGGAATGTACCGAGATATGAGATCCCATACATTGTACATAGCAATCAGAACGAGCACGTACCTGAAACAGAACTGGTGAGGTAAGCTTGTAGCGAGTACACAAACCTTTACAGGATGTGACATAGTATCTGATATGCTTGAGAATTCTATCATTTACTTGAGGTAGAGAAATTGGCTTTTCTTTTCAATACTCACCATGATCCCAGCTGGTGTGTTCCGGTATTCTCATAGAGAAAGCCTGGGAAGATTGTTAGTGTCAAAACATATATAAGATATAGATCAATGGCATAATCTATGTTCTGAAACAATAGTTGTTTGTTGCTCAATCGATCTTCTTTAGAGTCTCCATCCTGCCAAAATTTCAAAGTTTTCAAGGTTTTAGTGACATTAAAAGGAACGGCAAATTTTGCAACTACAACAGAGAAAGTTCCACTGCTATGACACCTGTGTTTGGATTCCAGCGGCAGCAAGATCAGCTGAGACAGTTTTGGAACCTTCTGAGGCTGCCTTCGAGCGGTAGTGCTTCACAATTGGAATCTTAGCAAACCAAGTCGCATACAGAATGATACAGATGAACTCGAAGAATGTGGAGATTGCCAGAAACAACACTGAAAAGCAAATTTAAGATTGGTGAGAAGAGTTCTGCATATTGCTTTCACTTGACAAAGCTGATTATTGCACCATGAGCTTCTTCTGTGTATACGCAGAGCATGACAAACGAAGCTGGGTTTTACCTACTTACCAATAATACCTTATAATTAGAGATGAAAACATGTTATGACATAGAACGTAAGTCCTTAAGGATTGCTGTTATTGGCACGTGACAGATGACTATCAAGCAAAACTAGACTCGCTCGAGTGCTAAAATTCCACTAACAACAAGACTTCTAATAGAAAGGATGAATCTGGAAATTGAGAAGATTTTCTGATGACAACAAAGAATTACATACTAGCTCCCTTGCGAAGTCCGTCATGAGCCTTGTCAAAGGCTACTTTCGTGATCAGCCTCATACCAGATGTTAGAGCTCCTGATGCAGCTATTCCAGCATAAAACGACTGCATAAATGAAAATCCACCATAGTTGGAGGTTGAAAGGTCAAGATCTGACTCGAAAGATGTATCTTTAAGGACATAAGTTGCAAAAACAATGCAACAAAAAGTTTAGGAGAGCACCCACCTGCATGAATTCAGGACACGTGAAAGACAGATCACCGACCATACCACCCTGAACATGAGCATTGGCCACTCCAAAGCAGGCAACGAGCACGCATATACCGAAATAAGGCCAAACTCCCCCTTTCCCTGAAGTCGCTAAGTCCAACTATTATGTATGAAATCCAGCAATGGAGTCAATGTAAGATGCTAGAATTCAGGGAAAATAACTTAAATTAGACAATTGCACAAGCCGTGAATAGAAAAGTTTTATGCCTTCGGACTACTTACAACTAAGAGAAAGAGTGTACTTAGAGTGAAAAGAATGTATCCAATTATATTCCTCTTCCTTGTATCAACTTTGGATTCATGGTACGTTAAGATAGCCATCGTCCCAATTGCGAATGGTTGATAAACAATGGTAAGCACTCTTGAAGGATGGTAATGCTTCAGCCAACACAAAACAAATAATTAGTGTAGCACAATCAACCTGGGACTTCACATTGTCCTGAGCAAATTATAAACCGTGAAAAGAAAATATAAGATATAGAAAGGCAAATATAGAGTTTGCAAGTCCTGAAAGCACTTCTTAGATGATTTTGTTAAGAACTCATCCGGACGTCACACGGCAATCAACCATATCGCAACAAATTCCTATTGCTATCAGGTCGGTGAAGAAGAAATGAACCATATGAATATGAGACAGCTAAAGAGAACAGAGTTTACTAAATACAGAAAACAGAGAAATTAGAGTATTGGCTTCAAAAAAATGTGGAAAATTGGGAATAACCCGCAGTTGATTACCGGGAAAACTTTATAGTAATAATCTCCGACGGTCAGCATGCTGTTCCAAGCAACAAGAGACCCAAGTCCAAGGACCCAACAGAACACCATGGCCTTGAACTTCCCCTGAAAAATTTAAGAAATTGACTCTTAACACGTCACTAGTACCTCTGAGCTGGTATTCCTGATAAAACTATAAAGCAAGACAAAAACAAGCGAATTGAGGCACGAACCTCAAGCCTAGCCGGAACCCCAGTTTCGCCAGCAGTGATCATAGTTGCTCCCCTGCAAAACTCACCAAAGCAAACAAATTCAGCTCACGAAAGATTTCACTTTTGAGTCTGGTCAATAGAATATTTAGGACGGACGAGAAATTGTACAATGATTAGTTAAGGTGTGAGATGGCTACAGCCGAACAGAAACGAAGAATATCTGCTTCTCTGTATCAAAGAAGAGCGCAGAGAAATGAGAAACCGAAGATGCAGAGAGACCTTTATCTTGGAGGTGCAAACTAGTTTGGGGGTGTGGACAGCGAGCATGGACTGCTCGTAATTAATTAGGGTGGAAGATCAAGCAAGATTCGTCGCCTTTCTGAAGTCCTGTTAAAGTGCACCGAGAGGATCTTCATTATTTTTGGAGGGTCTTTTAAAATTCTGTTGACCTTGGTGGAGCTAAAGAGTGTGAGAAAGGGAGACCGAGTTATGGGGTGATTGCTTCCACGTCTTTCAATAGGGTCTGGTTCAGTTCCCGGTTCTAAAGAGATCGGTTCCAATCCCTGGTTCTCATTTTCTAGGAACTAGCGGTTTTTGATTCCGATTCCAGTTCCTATGGGAACCCGAACCGGAACCAAAACCGAAACCGGTTAGGGTTAAAAAAAAAAAACCCTAACCCCCCTCCCCACGTGATTTCCCCCCTTCCCCTTTCTTTTTCTCTCTATTTCTTTTCTCCCATTTTCCCTCCTCACGTCACTCCTTCTCACGTCACTCCCCTTTTTCCTCCTCACGTCACTCCCCACTCACCCACCCACCCACCCACCCACCCACTTACTTTTTTCTTTTCTTCTTTCTCTCTCTCTTCTCTTTCCCCCTCTCTTGGCCGAAACCCCCCTTCTTCTTCTCTTCTTCTTCTTCTTCTTCTTCTTCCTTCCTCTTGCTGGTTGTTGCTTCACCCACCACCGCACCACCACCCCATGCCCTACTCACCACCACCTCTTGGCCACTGAACCCCTACCACCCACCGCTCGTCCGATGAGCCGTCTCGCCATTGAGCTTGACGAGTTGTTGTGCCGTTTGCGTCGCCGCCATAAGCCACCGTCACTGTCCCCAAGCCATCGTCATTTCCTCTTGCCGCTGCTCGCTCGGCCGTTCGGGCTATCGTTGCTCCGAACCGCCACCACCTCTGCCCAAACCGAGCTCTTCCCCCCTTGGCCGTGGGTTGAGTCGCGATCGCCACTGTCTTCGCCACGCCGTTGGTGCCGTTGGTGCCGTGAGACTCGTGCCTTTGTCACAGTCGCTGGACCTCCCTTGACACTGCCACTGGACACCGTCACCCCTCGCTCGTCTCACCGCTCAAACGTAATTCCTATTCACCATACAGAGCAGAAAATAATTGAAATCTAAGCTACTAGATTTGTGGGGAAAAAGGGTTCTCTTGTATTTCACAAGAGGAAGTCACATTTTAGCATCCCGTCTGTTCTATTTTAGTAAGCAATTCCAAAACTTGCAATAACTGATGGAGTGAAATACTTTGATATCATTGAGGGAAAGGGTCTAGTAGCTACAAAAGGATCGATAGTCCAGGCTTGTTGATGTTGGTTTTCTGCTTATATTTTCTTGAGCAATATATGAACTGGTAACATTCTGTGTTCAATCCTCTTTTACAGGTGCATTTTGACTGTATTTATCGTGGTATTACGGCTATATCAAGTCAAGAATCTAACCTTTTAGCTGGAAATCGCATCATTGCTCAGGTCTTATACTTTGGATTTTATTTTTTCATTTCATTTTGTTTTTTGTTATAGAGAAATTTACCTCATTTTTGACTTGTGCCTTATCTGGACAAATGCTTTGCTAATGTGCAAGCTTACTTGGCATTATTAGTCATATGAATTCAAGGTAGGATCTCCTCCAGGAAAGGAACGCAAGCGTGGATTTGTAGATAATCCAAATGGATTATTTTCAGCACAGGCAGCTCCCAAGCCACCACCTGCTATGTACTTGATAACAGAAGGGATGAAAGTGGGTGGAAAGGTGATTTTCTCTTGGTTCCTGACGGCAATAAATATTCACCAATATGGCTAGTTTGCCATTCAGTACCTGAATTGCTTACCCTTTGACTAGTGCTGTTGTATTTTCCTTGTCATATCTTCTCTGTCTTATTGTTCTTGAAATTTCGTCCTTTTTCAAAGAACAGTGATTGTTCCTCCAGAGGCTGGCTACGGTCAAAAGAGAATGGCTGAGATACCGGTAGTCTTTGTATTCTTGATCATGACTAACGATCATTTTTGTTGGGACATGAGTACCTTTATTATGGCCATCAAATCAGCAGGTCATCAAATGATGTCATTGGGAATTAACAAACTTTGTTTTTAGGATTTGACATACCACCAAATGCTTGTTTCTTAGAGCTTGCTTGAATTTTATTGCGTCTTTTAAGATTTCAATTCCAATCCTAACTGAGGTTTTCAGTGTATTTGCATGCTGGCTGGAGTTCAGCTGCATTTGGCATCTCTGAAAGTGTCATTACATGTTGTTGAAAGGTAAATATGATTTATTCCCGAGAGTAATTGTGTTTTTCTTTTCTAGCCAGGAGCCACCTTTGAATTGAATATCGAGCTTTTACAAGTAGAATAGCCTGAAAGAAGCCAGACTTAGCATTGGGTGAGTAGGACCATGAGGAGATGGAGTTGATAATATGCTGAAATTTTGTCTCTTTTTCATTTAACAGAAGGCAGATGAGTCAGCTGTGGGATCCTTATGGGCAGAGCGATTAGTTAGATTGAAAATGTGACTCTAGTTTCTACATATGCTGTTTGTATCAAAAAAGCCCCTGCACATTTTGTATATATCTACCAGGATTTTGGAATCCAACGAAACGCCTTCTTCATCTTCTTATATTCTTGGTTCTAATGTTGCAGAATTCACTGATATTGTTCAAATTCCAGGCATGATACTTGAGATGCATTTGAGAGTGTTCTCAAAGTCTCTCTTTGTTGTCTAGGGTTCTTATTCTAATGCTTTCTTATTGTCTTAGGTAATTAAACCAACGGTGTTGATTGGAACATTAGGCGTGGGAAGCACTTTTACGGAAGATGTGATTGAGGCTATGGCAATTTATGGACATAGAAGCTTTGGTTTGTTTCTTTCCTTCTTTGTTATAGTTCAAATCTAAAAATGAAAAAAAAAAAAAAAGAATATGTTGGAACCTGGAACCGACCCCGGAACCTGTGACAAGGTAGTTTCTAGGTTCTTGGTTCTGATGGGTAGGTTCTAGGTTCCAAAAAATGAGGAACTTGTATCCAAGGGTAGGTTCTAGGTTCCTAGCAAAACCGAACCGGAACTGGGAACCGCTTACCCCTAGAACCTACCCCACCTGTCACTTGGGTCTAGTGGATGCCATGATGATAAGGAATGCGTCGTGCTCCCGCACTTGGTTGGGATGACCATCTCCTGCACCAAAATGTGGACCCAAAGCTAGTGACCCTTATGATGATAAGCCAATCCTAAATTCACATATTTTCTGCATTATTGGACTTTCTTCCTCTTTGACCCTTTAGATTATCTTTTAGTATAGGAACTAAGTAGTCAACTCTTCAAAAGGGTATCTTCCCCTCCATTTGAGTCATTTCATTGATTCTTGTTGTGACCTACCCTCGGGGGGACGGAACATGTTTAGGGGTATTGCTTAAGGAACAGACCTAAGGCTTATGATTAGACACGAGCTCTTCCAAGTCTATATCTCGTGTGACATTGGGATATTTTTAGGAATTTTGCAAAAAGGAGTCGCCATAGACTATTGGGGTCAGTTAGAAACCCAGCGAGGCATGGAAGTGTACCTCGCTTTCTACGCAACCAGAGAATCTAGAATCAGACTTGATTACACTAATTGACCAATTAGTGCCATTTCGGTACCTAATTTTGTTCATTTTAAAAGAAAAGGGCTTTTGTTAGGCAGTTTGGATTGATTTTATATCTATCACCTAACATGTGAAGTGATCATGCGGTGTGCAATCATTAACATAATAATTATAGCTACCAAGATTCTAATTGTCATAAAATTAAACATAACAAGATAGGTAAATCAAATATGTTATATAATCAATATATGAGCAAACAAAAGGCCTAATTACACTAAAAAGACAATACATAGCAATTCTTAACCAAACCTCATCATTTTTTATTTTCGAAAATTTTTAATATTTTAATATTTTTAAAATTTTAAAATAATATATGTTTTTTGGGGCCGGACTGGGTCGGGTTCGGTTTGACTAGACCCGGGTCTGACTCGGTGGGGTGGGTTGATGGAACCCATCGAGTCTGGCCCAGATGGGGGCGGGTCAGTTGACCCACCCATATAGGGTAGGGCTCGACTAGATGGTCGGGCCCGTAACTAAATGTGGGTTGGGCTCGTTCAATAAGCCCAACCCCTTTTGTAGAAGGGCTCCCTACAGGCCCACGACCCAGACTGTCTCTGCGCTGTTGGTTTGTGGGGTGAGAAAGGGGGCCGAGCGAGCCAAATTTGGCTTGGCTCGGCCCAACCCTTTTGGTCTGCGACTTCCTAGTTGTGACCAGGGGGGATGACACACTGTCCCGGGCATCTCTTTGACTTAGGTGTAGTGGTGCCGCCTCAATTCGGGGAGGGGAAAGGCTCGGCTTCCAAGCAGGCCGTGATGGTGCTCTGATGACCTAAGGATCGGGTTGAAGCTGGGGGCTACGGGGCTGGTTCTCAGTTGAGCAAATTAGCAAACAAGTAATGCACGCTACCTAGACCAAGAGCCTTTGCCTTCGTCGAGGCACAAATGTGGGTTCAAAGACCTAAGGAAGCCTACTAGAGTTCATGAAACACGACAGGAATAGATAGAGGGGCCGGAACTCGCTCGAGTTAGTTGGAGGAGCTCCGGCCAGCTTGACTCGCCACTATGCATACCGGGTGTTTGGTGAAATGCCTACTTGGATTCCTGCGGGGTTGGAGGTAGTTAGCGGCTCCGACAGCGGTCAACGGCTCAGGTGGTCTCCTCCTCCTCTCATTTTCTCTCTATGCACTCTCTTTTTGCTCCCTATCTTTGTCTTTCGCCCACTATTCTCTCTATGCAACTGGGTTTCGGGGACTACGGTGACGGTCGGCAGCTCACCAGCAGCAGCTGGACATTCGGAGGCTCCTTGGCTCCTTCTTCGGCCTGTTCTCTTTCTTTTTCCCCCTGCTTCAGATCTGGGTTCTGGGGAAGTTGGCAGCGAACGGCGTCGTTGACACTTAAATTTTGGCGACTCGTTTGGTCATTTATCACATTAAAAATTAGGGGTTAAATTAATCCCTGAAAAAATATTAATTGCATAGCATATAGATATATGTACATTTATTTTTAATTTACATGTTTTGGATTTATTTATTGGACTAGTGACGGGTGCATTGGAATTAGTGGTTCTGAGCTTTAAATTTACAGGTCGGACTAAGCCCATGAAGCAAGCAAATTGGCCCAAGTCTTTTTTTTAAGTAATCGGAAATTATCTCGTGAGAAAATAAAAATTTGAAATTTTCCGGGATATGATGAATTTTTTGGATAGGGCATATGTGAAAAGTGAATATTACATTTGGAAGAAAACAAATCTTCTTGGATATCAATTTGAAAAAATTAAAACTCTAGTCTGAGGCTTATAAATAGATTAGTTGTATAGGATTAGTTGTATAGGGTTTTGAAGAGGCCAACATATTGATACACACGGTCACACGTAGGGGGACTTCTCTAGGGTTCGAAGAAGAGATAATAAAAGAGAGGAAAATGGGGTTTCTCTTCGTCGAAGGAAAAGAAAACACAAAAGTGAAAAAGTGAAAAGAGAGAGAAAAGGAAAGAGAGGTTTCGGTTCTTTAGGAAAGGAAAAGTCAGCAAAGCACAGAGCAGAGAGAGACAAGTGAGGGACGTGCGGTAGGGGTGCAGCAAGTGAAAATAGGAAAAAGAAAAGAGAAGGGCATGCGGCATTGTTCTTCTTCTTCTTTAGTGGATCTGCTTCCCATTTGCTGCCAGAGCCGTTCCCTTGTCGCGTCGCCGTTGCCTTGCGATAGTCGACCCTCCGCCCGTGACGGCCACCTCACTGCACCAACCACGCTCGCATCATAGCAACCGTCCGTGATGCCTGTGAAGCCTCCGTGTTGGTCATTGCACCAGCACTGCTGCGATACTAGCGATCAGTGAAGTTGTCACCTCGCTGCCAGTCGTGATTTGCTCGATTTTTCTTCGTGAATCCGTCACTACTCGCTGCTCCACCCTAGCGACCACTTGAGCTGCTCCCACCACTCCAGATCTGGACGCTGAGCCACCATACGACCGTCCAAAGCCTCACCTTCGCCGCTGATCCAGCCCTGCTGGTTGTTGTTCAGCCCCCAGTCGTGACGTAGCCCTTACCGGATCAACGCCTACATGTCGGTGCTTTGTCCCTGCCACTGCCTTGCCCTATCGGACGCTGAGCCGAAGCCCCTGTAGTGCCCCTATTCGTGAAGCCATCGCCGATTCGCCTCTGCCATCTCCCCTGCACGTGCTCGAACTCCCTTTCGCCCCTCAACAATCGCATCTCTGCAACCCGACGCCATCCTTGCAACAGCTCGCTCTTGTCAGTGCGCGACGCCAGTACTGAATGGAATGTCGACCCGCACCGTGCCGCGCTAAGCTTCCCCAAGCGATGGCCTTGCAGCTCCCGTGACGTTGGTCTCCCCTGTTTCGCTGCTGATCCACTCCTCGCTAGACCTCGCCGGACCTCGCCAAAGCTTCGCATGACCGAGACCCGCCGCCCTTGGAGCCCCACGAGCTGCCAAGCCTTGGTTGGAAAGTAAAAATGAAAAAAGGAAAATCACATTAGGTAGTTTTCTATTTATTTTATTTTATTTTATTTACTTGTTCTTTTTAGTATAATTATTCCTTAATGTAAGATTGAGATTGCCCGACATGAAATTGCTTATGAAATTTGAGATTGACAGTCAGATTTTCACGCCCAAAATCCGACTTGCAAACACAATCACTTGAAAAATCGCTAATCCAATCTTTTGCTCGAGATTTGATTCGCAATTTATTTAAAAATTGGCCAATCCGATCTCATGCGCGAGATATAGTTTGCCAATTTGTGGATATCGATCTTATCTTATTTGATTTGCTGTCATGTTGGTTGAATCAATTTTTTTTCTTAAATAAAAAAATCCGAAAAATGCATTCATTTAGGATGTTAGTTTTTGTTTAATTTAAGTTGCATGTTTAATTATGTGGCAATTATAAATTTCGAAATAAAGAAAAAAATTAAAAATCATCATGCATATGTCATGTAGAATTATGGCATCTTTTGTACATCATTGAATATTATGATAAAATTGCACGTTTCATTTTAAGTTTAGATTAATTTTTTTAGATAGATTACATCTTAGGTTGGAGACTGCTAAGTTAAGACAATATCTTATTTTAAATTAGGGTTTAGCTTGACCTAATCCTTAATATAAGTTAGATAGAATTTTAATCTAACTAGTTAATTTTCGCATTTTTTCTAATTTCGAATTTCATGGAAAATACCAAAAATTGCCTTAGAATAAATCAATTTCATTCATTAGGAGAGATTGCATCTTATTTACGTCGCATAGTTAGGTCATATTGCCATGTCATATCTTTTTATGTTAGATTAGTAGCATGCATTGCATGATCCTCATTAAATAAGTTAAAATAAAAAGAAATCGCGTGTTAATTAGAAATTATATTTAGGGTTGTTGATGTGAATTTTGAATTAATAATGCAGATGCTTTCGTTGCTATGAGATAAGTCCTGCAATTTATTTATTGCTTTACTTGGGTGTTAAATTGGTGGTTTGCGCATCCGCATAATTGCCTCACATGTTACGGAAATAGATTTAAAATCAATCTAAGCTGCCTGTAAAAAACATTTTTGAAAATAAAAGAATAGTACCGAAAGGGCATTAGAGAAATCTAGTGTAACCAAGTCCCCATACCCATAATTTCTGGTTCGTAGTTCTGGTTCGTAGTAGTAAAGTAAATAGCCCGTTACTTTACTTGGGTATCTAATCGACCCATCAAAAATAGATTAGTGATGACTCCTAATTGAAAATCAATTGCATGTTAAGAACTTGAATTTAAGTCGCGAATTGGTATGGACTTGGGAGAGACCAAGTTAAGTCTAGGCTTAACGATCCATTAGCCAAATCCTAGGTGATGCACCCCAAAAATTTGGTCGCGACAGGCGTCGATTGGGTGGCTCGTTGATGACGGTGGTGGTGGCTTGGAGGCTCCTTCTCCTCCACTTCCTCTACTACGCCTCCGCATTGTTCTCTCCTGGTCTCCTCTCTCCCTCCACTCTCTAGCTCTCTCCTCTCTTCCTCTTTTCTGCAGAGTCCCCAAAGGACAAAGAGAGAGAGAGAGCCCCAAGAAGGCTGGGCTCATCTTGGGCCCAAATAAAAGAAAAATGGCCGGCCTAGGCAAGGAGAAAGAAAAAGGGAAAGAGAAAGGTCGGGCTGACCTGCCCTTGGCCGGTCTCATTTTTCCATTTTCCTTTCTTTTTTTTCTTTTTTTTTGTTGTTGTTTTGTTGTTTATTCTTCTTTTTCTTTTCTATTTTTTTAGCGACTAATTCCTAATTTTGTACACGATTAAGTCCTAAATAAAATTGTAAGATTTATGAGTCAATAGCTACCTCTCTTTGAATGGGAGCTCGAAGAGGTTCCATTCAAAGACTAAAGACACCTAAATTATTTTGGCGATAGACTGACCCTAGGTGCATAAGCACGTATCAGGTTGACGGAAATGACTCATAACTATGGAAGCATGTCTTGTCAATAAGAGGAAGAAAGACCTTGGGCTACAGAAGCATGCCGTGTCATAAGAAGAAAGAGAGATTCCGGGCTACAAAAGCACGTTGTGTCATGAGAAGAAAGAGAGACCTTGGATTACAGAAGCACGCTGTGTCATAAGAAGAAAGACGATCTCGGGCTATAGAAGCACGTCGTTTCATAAGAAGAAGGAAAGACCTCGAGCTACAGAAGCATGCCGTGTCACAAGAAGAAAGAAAAAGACCTTGGGTTACAGAAGCACGCCATGTCATAGGAAGAAGGAAAGACTCGGGTTACAGAAGCACATCGTGTCATAAGAGGAAAGAAAAGACCCCGCACTATAAAAGCACGCCGTGTCATAAGAAGAAGAAGAAGAGACCCCGAGTTACAGAAGCACATCGTGTCATAAGAAGAAAGAATAGACCCCAGGCTACAGAAGCACGCTGTGTCATAAGAAGAAGAAAAGACCTTAGGCTACATAAGCACGCTGTGTCATGAGAAGTAAGAAAGAGACCCTAGGCTACAAAAGCACGCTGTGTCATAAGAAGAAGAAGAAGAGATCCCAGGCTACAGAAGCACGCCGTGTCATAAGAAGAAAGAGAGAGATTCCGAGCTATAGAAGCACGCTGTGTCATAAGAAAAAAGAAAGAGACCCTGGGCTATAGAAGCACGCCGTGTCATAAGAAGAAGAAGAGATTTCGGGCCACAGAAGCATGTCGTGTCATAAGAAGAAGAAGAGACCCTGGGTTACGTAAGCACACCGTGTTATAAGAAGAAAGAAAAAGACCCTGGGCTACAAAAGCACACCGTGTCATAAGAAGAAGAAAAGCCCCTGAGTTACAGAAAACGCCGTGTCATAAGAAGAAAGAAAAAGACTCCGGGCTACAAAAGCACGCCGTGTCATAAGAAGAAGAAAAATGAGGTCTCATCGTGTAACAATGGGTTTCAACCGAGTTGAAAATGTATGATTTGAGGAAAACCAATGAACCTTTGTAGATGATATGGTTTAAGGTTGACCATAAACCTTTTGAAAAATCACAGTTTAAAGATAGACTCATGAACATTTTAAAAGCGTAGTTTAAGGATAGACCCACGAACCGTGTGGTTTAAGAATGACCCACGAACCGTGTGGTTTAAGGATGACCCACCAACCTTGTGGTTTAAAAATGACCCACGAACCCCGTGGTTTTAAGGATAACCCACCAACCTTGTGGTTTAATGATAGACTCATGAACCATGTAGTTTAAGGATAGACCCACAAACCCTGTGGTTTAGGAAAAGCCACCAATCCTGTGGTTTAAGGATAAACCCACAAATCGTGTGGTTTAAGGATAGACCCACCAACCGTGTAATTTAAGGATAGACCCACAAATCGTGTGGTTTAGGAAAAGCCATCAGGATAAACCCACCAACCGTGTGGTTTAAGGATGACCCACAAATCATGTGGTTTAGGAAAAGCCATTAACCCTGTGGTTTAGGAAAAGCCACCAACCCCATCGTTTAAGGATAAACCCACTAACCTTAGAAATGACATGGTTTAAGGCTGACCATGAACCTTGTAGATGACATGATTTGAGGCTGACCATAAACCTTTGGAGATGGCACGGTTTAATGCTGATCATGAACCTTTGATTTTTAGAGAAATACCTACTAACCCCTTGAAAACTGCATGGCTTCACTGAAGAATCCTGTAAACTCAACTTGAGCAAATGTCATTAGAGACGTCATTAAGAGACGTATTAACAATATTGCAGCATTAACTGAATAAGCTAATCAAGCTAAGTCTGATTGCCTTGAGAAACATTCGATGTTAATTAGCATCATGTGACGCAAAACTGTCATCTTGCTCAGAGATGTATCATTAATCATCAAATTCTTTGGGAGCCAATTTTTTTTATCAAAATCGCTATGACTTGTGAAAAAGGCTCATTAAGCATGCCGGACTAGAGCTTCTTAGTTAGAAATGATTTCTCACACACTCTCGATAAAATGACTGCTTGATCCCATCAATTCACGTGAGAAGTAATTGATTGCTGAGGGTATCTCACATAACCCATGTCAAAGGCTTTCGAAACATTCGCGATGAGCACAATCTGATCCATCAAAAAGGTATTTTGAAAGAACTGCAATATAGATTTGGTCATAGGTTTACATAAATGAATTATTGCTTTGAGGCCAATAAGGAACATTTGTCGCTATCTTCATCAGGTTTACAAGTCGAGAACTTGGAAGATAAGACAAGATATAATTACCTCCACTCCTTCAAGTAGTAGCTTCTTTGTGGCATTCTCATTTTCACTCAAACCATCCCAATCAGAAGAGACTTCGGAAGAGGGTTATAATGTTGGCTTGGGAGAGGCTAAAAAAGGCTTAAAATTTTCAAGAGAGTTTTTAAAAGTCGGTGATCATCATGGCAACATGACTAGGTCACTCGATCTTTTGAATTCATTTGGCTTTTGAAACACGACGCATCTTGAAAGTCTCTTGACTAATCATTGCTACATAGAAGCTTTGCTCATTTCTTTAATTTCCTTTGCACTTGCGATGATCTTTTACGCAGTCACATGTACTTTGATAATTTTTTTTTTCATCTAAGATGCAACCTTTTGGCTCTTTTTCTTGACGAGCATTGGCTTTGCTTTTACCAAGCACACTGCTTTTTCATGTCCCATAATTTGTCGAACTTTTTGCTCTTTGAACTTGTGTAGCTCTTATGACTTTCGAGATGCTTTTTACATTTTCTCGTAACTGTCAATTGTATTGGGTCAATTCTTATGCCTTGCTCTAGTGAAGGAAGATGATCACCGCTTGAGGTTCAGAAATGAATAATTAGGCCCAAATTGGTTAAAGCAATGGGTATCAGTGTTTGGGTAGAGAATGAAATGCTCTTCTTTACCTTGGGATGGGTTAAGCTTTAATGAGAATTCCTCTGAAGCTATCACCAGAAGATTGATGCAAGTGAAAGTAATATAATTTTTCTCAATCCTTCGCTCTACAACATGCTCGTAACCTCTTATGCTACCCCAATGTAGGGTCGTTCTCGACAGGGTATTTGAAGGATCATTTTTATTTAGCTGAAAGGGTTAGCAAGATGTCAGCTCGGTGCTTAGGATTGATGAAGAAAATGCCTTTATCATTTCGACTTTTGCGCTTAATGCGAATGGATCATTTGTCCTAAGAGAAGCATGCTTCTCACTCAATTCTCAAAAGTGTTTGAAGGATGTGTTTGGAAATGGCTTGCATTTCTTCATCCTAAGCACTTCTTGTTTGGCATGGTTAACATCTCTATTTCACTCTACTGAGATCGTTTGAGTAGATTAATCTCCATAGGGAATTTTGATTCAAAATGAATAATCCCCAAAATGATAAAACAATTTTGAGATAAAAATGATGTTCAAAAAGCTTGTAGAAAGTTTTTTTTTTTCTCATTTATTCATTTTTGTGCTTGTCTCTAAGGAAAGTGCAAAATGTTCTTTTTTTGTAATGAAAATTCTCTTTTTTTTTTTTTTTAATTTAATTTTGAGAAGAATGGTACTTACCTGTGGCATGGTGACTCGATAACCATGTAAAGAATGTGAAAGAATATGTTAGCCCAAAAATCTTTAGGGCTTGAAATGTTGGAAACGATACATTATTGCCATTTACTCGCTTTTATCCTTTGAGTGCTAGCATTTCTTGGATTCACCCTCGTGGATATTTGGTAACTTGACATTACCCTTCACTTGTATTTTCCCTTAAGTGTCTGATGTCTTCCTATCAAAGGAAAGAAAGAATCATGTCAAAGACGTTATCAAAATGAGTAATTGGAATCGACACCATTTACCCTTCACATGTTTCCGTTTTTCAGGTATCACCTTTGCTTGAAATGGCTAGAATTGATTGAAAAATGGCTATGTGGCCTTGATTTTATCCATGAAAAGCACTTCCCTATTGTATACAATAATTTACAAAGTTCAATTCCTGTTTTTTTTCAAATGCTCTTTTTGAAGAGATGTTTAATTGACAAGGGACTTGAAAATTTTATATATGGATCATGAGATGTGTTTTTCAAGATTTTGTGTTGAAAGAAGAGTGGGTGTTCCCTGTTTCCGCACTTGGAGACATTGTTCTTTAGATGCTTTGCCCCATTTATTGCCTTTTGTGATGAATTCAACTATTTTGTCCCAGCACACTTCATTGGTGGGGAATGAGATTTTTTCCTAAGTCAAGTGTTGCTCCACCGCGCTTTGTCTGAAAGTCTTTGTTTTGTTCGAGTCTATTCTTTTCCTTTTAGAGATTGTGTAGTTTCGGCCCAGGTTGTCCTCACATAATCTTGTTATTTGCTAGGTACTTGCCTCATGAAATTCTGCACAAATGGAGAGACAAGTCATTCCTAAAATAAATCAAATTTAACTTGGAACGATTACCACCTTTTACTTGAGGGCAACATTTGATGACCGATTCTCTTTTGTATACATCTAAATCTTGAAGTATTGTCTTAGTCTTACAAACCACCAATAATCATCTCCATGCAAAGATTGGATGCCCATAAGAGATGAAGATGGTGAGTAGATAACTTGATGGTGACATTTCCAACACGGCTTCGACAAAATAGATGAGTGCAAAAATCAATCCTCGTCCTAGCTTGAAAGTCCTCTTATTTGTATGGTCAAATGAGAAAATGTCAAAGAGTGGCCATTATTCGCATCCTGTGAGAAGAAGACAATGTCAATATATGAATGAGAGAATGATCTCTTAATGAGGTCGCCTCTTACAATGAAATCAAGGCGACGGTATATGCCCCATAGTTCTTATTACAAGGTTTTAGTATTTCACCAAGATTTTATCATAAGAGAAAGGGCATCATTAAAAGATCGATCGATGGCTATCAATCGAATATCTACTCTATTCCAAAAGTTTCATATGCAAAAGTAGCATTGATTTTTGAAAGATTGATTTATGATTTTACTTCTAGAAAAAATGAAGTGACTTTTGTTTTGAGAAATCAATACACAAAATGGAGACAATTTGATTAAAAAAAAATCAATTTCAATTTTTGTGCCCCAATTTATAATCGCAACTCGAAAACTCTTTTTTTTTTTTTTTTTTCAAAATGCGATTTTGAGCCCATAACAAAACTATGTGTTCAACGGGGCCAAATCAAAGTGTTTAGAACTTGCATTCAATGTTCACTTCAAGAGTGATTGCCAATTTTTTAATCATAAGCCTATACCATCGAGGGCATTAGATGAATTTCTGCGAATTTCAAGATGAAAATTCAATACAAAATGGGCAAATAAAAAAGAAAATGATACTTACAATGGGTGCCAACCTTTATCTCTGTTTTTTTTAAAAAAAAAAAATTACATCGACATGCACATGAGATGTGGTTCGATTTATACTTACAAGGGACGCATGCATGACAATTTATAAGTAATCAACACTTCATGTGTAAATAAACCATTCATTCTTACACCCCCTACAAAACAAGGATTAGAAATCACTTCCCCTTATACCTCCCATTCAGCACGAACATTAGATGAATTTCTGCGAATTTCAAGATGAAAATTCAATACAAAATGGGCAAATAAAAAAGAAAATGATACTTACAATGGGTGCCAACCTTTATCTCTGTTTTTTTTTTTTTTTTAAAATTACATCGACATGCACATGAGATGTGGTTCGATTTATACTTACAAGGGACGCATGCATGACAATTTATAAGTAATCAACACTTCATGTGTAAATAAACCATTCATTCTTACACCCCCTACAAAACAAGGATTAGAAATCACTTCCCCTTATACCTCCCATTCAGCACGAACATTAAACAACCAACCTGTTAGGGAGGTACTTTGGATCATCACTACCAAATAATAATATTTTTGAACAATATCAATTTCGGCCTAAGTCCTCTAAGGTCTAAAACCAGTCCCTAGTGGAGTCGCCAAGCTGTCGCGACCTACTCTCAGGGGGAGGGAATAGGTTTAGGGGTATTGCTTAAGGGATGGATCTAAGGCCCATGATTAGGCATGAGCTCTCCCAAGCCCATACCTTGCATGACATTGGGATATTCTTAGGAATTTTGCAAAAAAGAGTCGCCACTAGCCTATTGGGGTCGGTTAGAAACCAAGTGAGGCATGGGAGTGTACCTCGCTTCCTACACAACTAGAGAATCTAGGATTGGGGACTTAATTACATGAATTGACAAATTAGTATAATTTTAGTACCTAATCTTGTTCATTTTAAAAGAAAATGTTTTTGTCAGACAGTTTGGATTGATTTGATACATATCTCCTAACATGTGAGATGATCATGCGAGTGTGCAATCATTAACATAATAATTATAGCTACCAAGATCCTAATTGCCATAAAATTAAACATGTGCAATTAAACATAACAAGATAGGCAAATCAAACATGCTATATAATCAATATACGGGAAAAACAAAAGGCCTAATTACACTAAAAAGACAATACATAGCAATTCCTAACCAAACCTCATCATTTTTGGATTTTCGATTTTTTTGGGGGCTAAATCGGGTTGGGTTCAGTCTGACCGGACCCGGGTCTAACCTGGATTGGGGCGGGTTGGTTGACCTGCTTGAATAGGGCAGGGCCCCACTAAATGGTCGGGCCCGTAACTAAATATGGGTTGGACCTGTTCAACGAGCCTAACCCCTTTTGTTGAAGGGCTCCCCGTAGGCCCACGACCCAAATTGTCTTTGGACCGTCAGCCTGCGGGGTGAGAAAGGGGGCCAAGCGGGCCAAATTTGGCCTGGCTTGGCCCAACTCCTCTGGTCTACGACTTCCCAATCGCGACCAGAAGGGATGATGCACTGCCTCAGGCATCTCTCCGGCTCAGTTGCAATGGTGCCGCCTCGAGCCAGCGAGGGGAAAGGCTTGACTTCCAGGCAGGCTGTGACGGTGCTCCGACGACCTAAGGATTGGGTCGAAGCTAAGGGCTACGGGGCTGGTTCTTGGTTGAGCAAATCAGCAAACAAGTAACGCGCACTAACGAGACCGAGAACCTTTGCCTCCGCCGAGGCACGAACGCAGGTCTGAAGACCTAAGGAAGCCTACCGGAGCTCATGAAACACGACAGGAACATATAGAGGGGTTGGAGGTTGCTCGAGTTAGTTGGAGGAGCTCCGGCCGGCTTGACTCGCCTATTTGGATTCCAGCGGGGTTGGAGGTGGTCAGCGGCTTTGGCAGCGATCAACGGCTCAAGTGGTCTCCTCTTCTCCTTTTCTCTCTATACACTCTCCTTTTGCTCCTTCTCTTCCTCTTTCGCCCGCTATTCTCTCTATGCAGCTGGGTTTCGAGGACTACGGCGATGGTCGGCAGCTCATTGGTGGTAGCTCGACATTCCGAGGCTCCTCGGCTCCTTCTCAAGCCCGTTCTCCTTCCTTTCCTCTCGGTTTCTCTCCGTATTTCGCTCTATGTTTCTCTCTTTTTGTCCTCCCTTTCTTGCTCTCTCTCGGTGCCCTTTTTTGTTTTTCTTTTTCCCCTATGCTTCAGATTTGGGTTTTGAGGAAGATGGCGGTGAACGGCATCGATTAAGTGGCTTGTTGGCGACGGTGGCGGTGGCTCGGAGGCTCCTTCTCCTTCACTTCCTCTGCTGCACCTTCGCACTGTTCTCTCCCGGTCTCCTCTCTCCCTCCGCTCTCTAGTGCTCTCCTCTCTTCCTGTTTTCCGTAGGGTACTTGAAGGACAAAGAGAGAGAGAGCCCAAGAAGGCCGGGCTCATCTTTGGCCCAAATAAAAGAAAAATGGGCCGGCCTAGGCGGGGAGAAAGAAAAAGGGAAAGAGAAAGGTCGGGTTGACCTACCCCCGGCCTGGTCTCATATTTCCATTTACCTTTCTTTTTTTTTTCTTCTTTTATTTTTTTGTTGTTCTGCTGTTTCTTCTTGTTTTTCTTTTTTTTTTCTATTTTTTTATTAGCGACTAATTCCTAATTTTGTACACGATTAAGTCTTAAATAAAATTGTAAAATTTAGGTGTCAACATTTCCACGAGACTTGTTAGCTTACAGTACACCATGGTATCGAATTAGATAAATTTGGACATGAAGTAGACAATAAGTTAAGAATGCTTGAGCTTTTTCTATGCACGTTCTATTTATTCGAACTATAGGAGAACCAGGAAGGTTTGAAAAGTCTACCATACATATTGTATTGAGATTGGGTCGATGGTGAAGATCCTGTCATTTGTTTTCCACAAAGATTAGGTCATGCCCATGGGATTGCATCTCGTTAAAAGATTGTTTTAACTTTGGTAATTCATATACAAATATATTCTGAATTTGAAGAAATTTCAATTGGGTGGTGACTAGTTATATTCGGGACAATTAGAAAATGGCTAATCAACGGCATTAGAGCACAGAATAAATGCCAAATACAAGAAACGTGAGCGAAAATTTTTTTATTCGATTAGAGAGAGAGAGAGAGAGAGAGAGAGAGAGAGAGAGAGAGAGATTGAATTTCACAAAGCTTCTTGTTCTCCATAACCGGGCGATTACACTGCCGTTGACGGCGTTGGTTTGGTTGTACCACATATGGTTCGGCAGAGCCTTGTCTTCCTTCACTGTTGGACTGTCGGTCGAATTTTCCTGGAAAAGGGATTTTGCCGGGAAAATTTTGAGGAGAAAGTTCTGATCTTTGGCGGAAAATCAGCAGACCAAGAGGTGGGTTTTGTGTTTTTGTGGGTGACAAAAAAGGATTGTAAGCACGAGTGTGGGTATTTATTTTGGGAGAAAGATGCAGAGATTCAAATATAGTGTGTGGGGACTGGCATTCTTCAATATTGCGAGGAAACCGAGAGTTTAAATTGGTATCGGAAACTTCGAGATTGTGTTTCTCTTTCTTGGTCGGAATTATTGAATAAAAAGAGTTCAAACATAAGTGCTCGCTAAGGGAGCATCCAAACAAAGTAACTTCTAGAGGGGTTGAGGGGATAAGCTAACCAATTACAGAGCAGATAATTTAGTTTTTGGTCCTTGGCTACCCAATCTGCAACATGATTTGTCTCATGTCTGTGATGGGCTAACTTTAAGTGTTCAACTAAGTTCGGGCTTTTCCCAGAAGTCGGAATAGTTTTCTTGTGAAAACTCCTATTGAACACACCCAATGGACATGATTGGATTAGGTTTTGCCATATGAAACTCTTCCTAGCTGTCACCAAAAACATTTTTTTAGTTATGCACGTTTCTATCTCAAACTTCTGCACCTAAATTGAATAAAATGAGCAACTATTCTCCAGATAAATTTAGAGAGAATATAGGACTCAAATATTCTATCTTTAATTTCCAGCTCATAAACTTGAATTCAACTATATAGTCGTGCTTTACAGAGGAATTGATGAATGTGGAAGGAGAAGAAAGCACAAGAGGGCTTATGGGTGCGCTTGTTTCAACATTTGGAAAGCTCATTGGAAAAATACAAAGCAGTTTAGCCTAAAATGGCTTTTGAGGAAATGCAAAGATTGTTTGGTAAATTTTGCTTTGAAAAGCAACTTTGAGAAAAATGCTATTTGGTAGAAAACACATTTGCAAAGCCTCTTTGGTAAATTATTTTGACACCCTATTTTGTGAAGGCCAACCTTTAGAAGGCTGAAAGCCCAAGGTAAGTCCTAGATTACCTTGGGCTTTTAGCTTTCTTGGCATATACCCAAGACTAAGGTAGTATAATTTTTTGTTTTCTGAAACTATCCTCACTGACTTTTTGGTTTTCTGTTTTTTCCCTCGTTACCTCCACAAGTTACGACGTTGTACAAACCCTTGTGAGTTGCGGCAACCTAGATTTGGGTCATGCAACCTTTGTGAGGGTTGTGAGGGTCGTGAGGGTCGCGCAATCAAGCGGCCCTCACCAAGGTTGCATGACCTTAGGTGCCCTTTGCTTGGGTCGCATGGTCCTTGTTGAGGGTTGCCTGACCCCAGGCAGCCCTTGCTGGTGGTCTTCGATAGTCACCTGAGATTTTGATTGCTAATAGCTCCTTGCCTTTCGCCGACCAACTATTTATTTTCTTTTTTTTTTAATCACAAAAGTCCTTTGTAAATGTAAATTTTTTCAAACATTATTTTGCTTAAAGGTACTTTATAATAGACTTTTAGATTACAATTTATCAAACAAATTTGCATTTTGGAAAACTTTTTTAACTTAAAGTTCTTTGCATTTTCCCAAAAGTTTTTCCCAAAAGTCCAATCGAATGCAGCCTATGTCACCTATGGTTATATCATGAGAGCTGAAAGACACGTGATACAATATAATATCATCAGCTGGGTGGAAACTTTAGAAATGAAGAAAGGCTGATGGAAGAACAGATATTAACCTCGATCACTAACTTAACGGCGAACTCACGACACGGTCGGCCCGAATAGCAAATCCCTGACGAAACAATGCGGATCACCCTCCTTCTCGTGATTTTTGAACATGCAATTTTCCATGCAGGCCTGGTCTTTTATAATGGTTTAGAGTGCAGAAAGAGCAAGGTGCGAAGGCTCACGTTACCTTAACAGCAAGCCATCCTTTCGATATTCATCGAAGAAGAAGAAAGAAACAAAAAACTAAAAAACCAAAAACCCTGGTAACGAAAGTACGCATGATATGTCGTGCATGTTTTTATAAACATGTGGTGTTCTCGAGGAGAAGTTCTCATGCAACTGCTTTTCTTCGAACCAAGGATGAATGGATTGCTGGACGTGAATGTCAAGTTAGTGGACGACGTGTTCGATCTTGGTTGCGACGGTTGAACTTTTTTAACGTGCAGGTGATGGCCGGTTTTCCCGCTTTGGCCCGAAGGAGGAAAGCCGTTGTTTCGACTTTGAGCTCTTGACAGTCATCCAAATGTTGGGAGTTAACCCATAATTTTAGGTCCCATCACATGTAAAACCTTTTCTTCCGAAGAAGGGAATGTTCGGTGCTTTTTTTTTTTTTTTCTAATCTTTTTGGTATTTGTAATCGGTTAAAAAGGCGCACGAATGCTTGTAAGTAAAGCTGCTCGTCCGGCAAGTCTGCGCCTAGCTTGCTCGGGCCCGAACGTTCTGAGGTCCCACTTCGGCTCGCCCAAGCCAGTCCAAGGGAATTTTATGAGTGAGCCTTTTTTTAATTAAACCTTATTACAAAATTATAATTAAGTCATAAATTTTTTTAAAAAAATCAAATAAGTCATGAAACTTGTGACAAAAATACATTTGAGTCTTTAAAAATTTTAAAAAGTACGATCAAGTCCTAAAATTTGTCAAATCGATCCGATTAAGTCATTTTGTTGATTGCATTTTTTTTTTGAAATTTTAGAACTTAATTATACTTTCATAATCAGTTCTAGGACTTAATTAAACTTCTTGAAATTTTTAGAACTCGATTGCACTTCTATAACAAATTTTATAACTTAATTGTATTTTTTGGAAGTTTCAAAATTTAATCGCATTTTCGTGATAAGTTTTAGGATTTCTAATGCACTTATTTATTTATTTAAAAAAATTTTCTACTGAAAAATGAATGGAATCGAAAAACAAAGGAAACATAAGTTGAGGGATCTGTTATTATGTTTGTACTTGAACAATGAGTTTTATACTGTTTTCCTCTACCGTATTAGAAATTTAGGCTTACTTTTGTCCAATTATTGTTTATAAACTTTGAGTATGAAAGTAAAATTATTGATACAACATATTTTAAATCTCCTTTTAAAAATGTATGGGTGGGCGGGACCGAGCCTCAAGGCCGTTGTACAAGCCCGGCCCGCCCACTCACTTGGGCTGGAACTTTGCTCACCCAACAAGTCTAAAAAAATTCAGCCAAGCCCATTCATTTTATGAGAAGCCCACGTCACCTGCCCATTGATGTAATTTGAGAAAGTTGGTTGATGACGAGTGTTTAAGCCTCTCAAATCAATAGTATACAAATGATATAACAGGGTACCCAGTTAATGTAGGAGCAAGGGGCGTAGAAATTTGGACAGTGGGCTTGATCTTGCACAGGTGATCCACTAGGCCCAAAGAATATTTTGAGAAGACCTAGGTAGGTAATGTTCAATTTAGCCTTGAGCCTGTCCTTTTAGGTTTCGTCGGGTTTTGCCTAGACCTGATTGTTTAATAAAGAAAAAAACTTGATATTTTCTTATATCAAGTGACAAATGAGACCTTGGAGAAAGGACTTTTAGATTCGATTCTCACTTTGAACTAACCCTCCCATACCCAACCTTTGACTAGGTCGAATTGGAGACTATGATGATAATGTCACAGTCTCGGGGTTTTCAACGTACAATGGACTAATAGGAGTAGCCTCGAAGCTTCTAAACATCTTTAAGGTTTTTGTGTATTCTAGAATATCATTAGGGGAAGGTAATATGAGAATTGTGTGTTATTTTAGAGTGTTCTTGTAATTCAAAAGGTTCGGAAAGGTTGTCATGCATATAGCATCTCTAGTCACAGTGTTCGGACTTGTAGACATGGGGGGCGTTCTACGCGATCTATGCTAAGGTTTGAAGCAACCATAAAATTTGAACGATACCCCGAGCTAGGCTTTATAAAGATAACACTACAATGTAGTGAAGTTGATTAAAACCGCTTTGCTGTCTTGTTGCTATACTCATTTTTGTTCATCTTTTTTTTTCCTTTCCCTTCCAATGGCCCAGCATAAAAGTACAAGCATTTCCAGCATGAAACGAAATGTTTACTGGCAATTGATAAATACAAATATATCATTACATTCCAGTTTACTTGCAATTAATAATTACAAATGTATCATTATATTCTAATTGTAGAATCGACGAGCTTTTTCATTTGAAGACAAAGCGAAGTGTGGCTTGTTGTCTCCTTTTCAATATCTGCGAATGGGACAATAACTCCCTACCACAGTGCTGCTCACTAGAACTTGTCGTTGTGTATGATCCACAGCCAGCCTAAAGAAACTCCCGAAAATATCCCACCCAAGAGAAAAAGCACAAGCAAGTTGCCCAAGGCATTTTGCTCCGGCCCCTGAAAAAACAGCTCACCCCATTTTGAATCTTAAGTAGAAATTATGGTAAAATAAACGCAACTTCAAAACAAGAGATGATGTTCAGCTCAAACCTTGTAGTCTTTGGGTGCTACTGTCATAACACAGACAATGAGATATCCTTTGCTCAAGCCGAAGAAGGAAACGAGCATTATCATCCACCCTTGGTCGCCGTACTTTGCCGTGAAGTAGAATGCGGGGACAAGCAAGAAACGGGCGAGAATCACGATCAAGAGGCCCTTTCGGGACTCTAACTTGAGCCAGCCAATGAGGGGAATGTACCGAGATATGAGATCCCAATCAGAACGAGCGCGTACCTGAAACAGAACTGGTGAAGCAAGATTGTAGCGAGTACACAAACCTTTACAGGATGTGATAGAGTATCTGATGTGCTTGAGAATTGTATAATTTACTTGACGTAGAGAAATTGGCTTCTCTTTTCAATACTCACCATGATCCCAACTGGTGTGTTCCAGTATTCTCATAGAGAAAGCCTGGGAAGATTGTTAGTGTCAAAACATATATAAGATATAGATCAATGGCATAATCTATGTTCTGAAACAATAGTTGTTTGTTGCTCAATCGATCTTCTTTAGAGTCTCCATCCTGCCAAAATTTCAAAGTTTTCAAGGTTTTAGTGACATTAAAAGGAACAACAAATTTTGCAACTGCAACAGAGAAAGTTCCATTGCTATGACACCTGTGTTTGGAATCCAGCGGCAGCAAGATCAGCTGAGACAGTTTTGGAACCTTCTGAGGCTGCCTTCGAGCGGTAGTGCTTCACAATTGGAATCTTAGCAAACCAAGTCTCGAAGAATGTGGAGATTGCCAGAAACAGCACTGAAAAACAAATTTAAGATTGGTGAGAAGAGTTCTGCATATTGCTTTCACTTGACAAAGATGATTATTGCACCATGAGCTTCTTCTGTGTATACACAGAGCACGACAAACGAAGCTGGGTTTTACCTACTTACCGATAATACCTTATAATTTGAGATGAAAACATGTTATGACATAGAACGTAAGTCCTTAAGGATTGCATGTTATTGGCATGTGATAGATGACTATCAAGCAAAACTAGACTCTCCCGAGTGCTGAAATTCCACTAACAACAAGACTTATAATACAAAGGATGAATCTGGAAATTGAGAAGATTTTCTGATGACAACAAAGAATTACATACTAGCTCCCTTGCGAAGTCCATCATGAGCCTTGTCAAAGGCTGCTTTCGTGATCAGCCTCATACCAGATGTTAGAGCTCCTGATGCAGCTATTCCAGCATAAAACGACTGCATAAATGAAAATCCACCATAGTTGGAGGTTGAAAGGTCAAGATCTGACTCGAAAGATGTATCTTTAAGGACATAAGTTGCAAAAACAATGCAACAAAAAGTTTAGGAGAGCACCCACCTGCATGAATTCAGGACACGTGAAAGACAGATCACCGACCATACCACCCTGAACATGAGCACCGGCCACTCCAAAGCAGGCAACGAGCACACATATACCGAAATAAGGCCAAACTCCCCCTTTCCCTGAAGTCGCTAAGTCCAACTATCATGTGTGAAATCCAGCAATGGAGTCAATCTAAGATGCCAGAATTCAGGGAAAATAACTTAAATTAGACAATTGCACAAGCCGTGAATAGAAAAGTTTTATGCCTTCGGACTACTTACAAAGAGTGTACTTAGAGTGAAAAGCATGTATCCAATTATATTCCTCTTCCTCGTATCCACTTTGGATTCGTGGTACGTTAAGATAGCCATCGTCCCAATTGCGAATGGTTGATAAACAATGGTAAGCACTCTTGAAGGATGGTAATGCTTCAGCCAACACAAAACTAATAATTAGTGTAGCACAATCAACCTGGGACTTCACATTGCCCTGAGCAAATTATAAACCGAAATAAGAAAAGATAAGATATAGAAAGGCAAGTACATAGTTTGCAAGTCCTAAAAGCACTTAGATTATTTTGTTAAGAACTCATCCGGACGTCACACAGCAATCAACCATATCGCAACAAACTCCTATTGCTATCAGGTCGGTGAAGAAGGAATGAACCATAGCCAAGATGACAACAATAAAATTATTGTTCAGCAGATCGACATGATTAGCAAAATTCATTGGACACACCTGTTTTCTAGTAAGACACTATCGAGGAAACAATTACTGAGCTACAATTCTCAGAATTCAACCTGTGACATCCTGATTTTTCTCAATTTTATTTTTAGTCAATTGAGTCGGGCAATTCAATTGTGCATATAGTTCGTCTCGCAGAGTTGGCCACTCACGAGGGAACTAGTTTATTGAGTGAGGTGATTAAGGAATTTTACCGCGTCAGACTTGGGGACTGATCACCCTCGGGTCGGATGCAAGAAAATTTCCCTAAAAGCCACTCAGTGGATTAGGCGCGCTGAAATTGCACCAGATTGAATTCAACCAAAAAAATTGAGATTGAATTTAGAAGTCGGAAGCTCGGTCATGTCACACATCTTATTAGGATCATGGGATAATTTTTGTGGACTTTAATTTGGACTCAATTAGAAGAGAATTGATGGAAATTGAAGTAATTGAATGTACAAGAACTTGGACCCCGGCAGAAAATGAAATTGAACCTATTGGAAGATGTTATGAGGATTTGAATTAGTGGAGAATGACATCAGCAGGTGATGTCATGGTGGAGGCCAAATTTAAGGAGAGCTTGAGAAGTGTCACAAGCCAATTGGCTCACCAAAAGTGGGGGGTGTCACATCCACTTCTTCTTCAACCTTGGAACCGGTTGGGAGGAGAGGAGGAAGAAGAAAAAAACCAGCGCCGAACCCCTTCGCTCGAGCTGCTCGCACGCCGCTCGGTCGTCGCCTTCGCCGTTCTCTGCCGTCGCACGTCGTCGCCGTCGCCGCTCGTCTGTGTGCGAAGCCTCGCGCACGCTTGTCGTGTCCCCGTCGCACCGTCGTCTCTTCGTCCGCTGCTGGTCACCGTTCGCCGAAGCTCCCGTCGCCGCCGATCGTCCACTTAAGCCTCCGCCGGTCGTTGCACGAGCTGTCGCCGGTTCTCCTCCGCCGTTTCCCCGTCCGTTCAGCCACCGTTCCGCCACCCCTTCAAGCTTGGTTAGTTGCTGGAAAAACCAGCAAGATCTAGCCTCTTCCGAGCTCATTTTGGTCCCCTTTTAGTGCTCATTTGGTGTTGATCCGTGTAGGTTTGTCGTCGGCCTCGTCGTGCTCTTCGCCGGAGACTCGTCGGAAAGTGATTTCGGTGAGTTTACCTCACTAATCCGTGATTAGCGAGTTAATGATGTCTTAAGTATGTTTAGTTTAAGTTGATTGAGATTAGGTGGATAGATTGGCTTAATTAGTTATGGATTATATTAAGGTGATTAATTAAGGTAAAGTGTGTTTAGTTTAATGGTTAAGTATATATATTTTTAAAATAAACCTTGATGTGACTTAAAGGAGTTTATTTATGATTTAAATAAATGCTTCGAAATTGTTGGATTATTTAATAATATATCTTATTCCGAAATTCATTAAAATATTATTTCAAAAAAAAAACTCGAAATATTTATTTTTACCCTAGTTGCTCAGAATTTCATGCCGATCGTTACTGTGCTAGTAGAATTTGAAATTGATGATTAATTGTGGCGAATTGAGTGTGATTGCGATTTGTGAGGATTCTTTAGAAAACCCTAAGTGTGGAAATTGATGGGAGATTGGCCGTGATTAACCACCTATTAGAGGTCGTGCCCAGTGAGGTCGTGATGGACCACCTATGAGAGGTCGTGCTTAATAAGGCCGTGATGAACCGCCTATGAGAGGTTGTGCCTAATGGGGCCGTGATTGACCACTTATTAGAGGTCGTGCCCAGTTAGGGCCGTGATGGACCACCTATGAGAGGTCGTGCCTAATGAGGTCGCGAACTACCACTTAATTGTAGGTCGTGCCGAGTGGGGCTGTGATTGCCACTGGTTATTAAACCTTCCTATAGGGTCGAGATTGAGAGCAGTAATTGATTTACTAGAATGACATGTAATCGGCCGAGTCGATTGATCGCTGAGACGATCCCCGTGATTGAGCTGTTTTGATGATGTGATTGTACTTCCGTTGTTGAGTTATTGGAATTGCACGTGGCTGAATTATATAAACTGTGCTAACCTGCAGATGAGGGCTAAGACGAGGTAAGTCTTCTTGATGTCGTGGCTAAGCTACTTTGGTGCGTATTTACTTTCTAATAGGGGTTTAGGAGGGGTGAACTTGCTGAGACAAAGTCTCATCCCAGTTTGGGGAAAATATTACAGGACCGTAGATGGCGGGACCCCCAGAGAAGAATGGCATCCCAGTGCAGATTATCGAGCAGGTGCACACCTTCCCTCATCATGGGAGTCATTGGGTCACGAGTTGATCAGGACTACTGTTTGGATCTAGGAGACTGAAGATGTTAGGGTACCCCATAGGTATAGGGCTTGGTTCCGTTTTGGGGCCAATGGCTTTAGGATTGGTCCACTTGACAGTTTTGATATCCCACTGGCCGTGATGGATGCTATCCTGGGTGAGGGTGTAGCTGAACTTCCTGATGGTAGGGTGGATGACCCATCGTCTCCGGACCCAGCGTTGTCAGTGGTGGAGGAAGTGGGATCGTCGAGCGAGTCCGATTAGTAGTAGTAGGACTGTTCCTCTTTTTGGTGGGCTGATCCATGTTGTGTAGGCTAACCCCTTTTTGATGCACATAAACTCTGACCCATTTTTGGTGCATAGTCTCTGGATCCTGTTGATGTACGTAAACCTTGTAATGATGACGATGTATGAAAGTATGTTGTTTGATTTTGAATTGATGTTCCTGCTGTTCCTATCCCGTATGCTTTTGTAAGGGGTTTTCTTAGTACGTTCCGCTTGCGCATTAAAAAAAAAAAAAGAAGAAGGTAAATTGGGGTCGGCGACACTACCTGGGAATGTCGCATTTTCATGACCATGGCGGGTTGTTTCACGTGTCTCGAGGTTCGGGGTGGGACAACCCCGTTTAAGTGGTATCAGAGCATGGTTTGTGTATGGAGTGATAAGGGCGATGAGTCACGAGATAGTTAGTAGGAAGAACTTTTCATATTCTAATGCATGTGATTGTTAGTTGTTTGTTAGCTTGATTGAAAGGTTACTCAAATTCTAATATAGTATTGCAATTCGCCAATAGGCATCTATATTGAGCCTGTAGCATGAGTGACCGAGTGCCAAGAGCTGTTAGGAAGAGAGCAGTAGGCCCCGTGTTTCGGGGTGGGCCGTCAATGAGAGTCGGTGGCCGAAATGCCTTGGGAAGAGCACAAGCTGAGGCCAGTGCGAGTGGTGCAGCGTCACCTCCAGAGGATGCAGTGGCCCCTGAGGATCCGAGGTTTGTTGGGATCATGCAGATGCTTGAGATGATGGGTAACAGACTAGACCAGCAAGCCGCCGCTTCAGCCGCTGCCACCAACGCTACTAATGCCACCAATGCTGCCGTTGCCACTAATGTCGCCGCTGCTACTGCCGCCGCATCGGTTGCCGAGCCAGAAGAGGAACTTGAGGAAATTCCACTTGAGAATGTGGTCGCTGGGAGGCCTAGGCAGAAGTTGGTACAACACTTTCTGAGATTGAACCCACCAACGTTCACGGGAGCGGGAGATCCCGAAGCTGCAGCATTATGGGTTCAGGAACTAGAGAATGCCTTTGAGCTGCTGTTGTGCACTGAAGGAGAGGAGGTCGTGCTGGTGGCCTATCAGTTGAGGGGGACCGCAGCCACATGGTGGAAGACTAATAAAGGGAACGTGTTCCCTGATGGTGTAGCTCGAGAGTGGAATGCGTTTTTAGAGGCCTTCAATGAGAAGTACTTTTCTGATTGTGCTGAAGAGTTGAAGATGGCGGAGTTCCAACACCTTCGTCAAGGTGCAATGACAGTCGATCAGTATGAGGCGAAGTTTGCTGAACTGTCGTAGTATGCCCCTGAATTAGTCCAGAAACCGGCAGACCGAATTCGAAGGTTTAGAGATGGGCTTAGATCGGAGGTGAGGAGCTTTTTGGTTCCATTAGATCTGAAGGAGTACAAGGATCTTTACAAGCGGGCCCAGTTGATTAAGAAAGACCAGAATGAGAAAGCTGCCGCATCTGGGTCGCGGTTTAATTCAAGCATATGTGATAATCGGTTTGGGAGGAGGCCGATGCCTGGGGAAGGTACCATGTTCCACTCACCAGGAAGGGTGGATTGGGGAAGCCGTCATCGAGCTTCAATGGAGCATGTCGTTTGTGTGGAAGGCGACATGGCTCAGCCCCGTGCCCTCCTAGGACGGGTGCTTGCTATGAATGCGGCTAGCAGGGTCACATTGCTAGGGTTTGTCCTAGGAGACAAATGAGACAGCCTCAATTGCCGCCGCCGCCACCGCTGGGCCAGAACAGAGGATTCACACCGCAGATCATGTCGCCGGGTGGATCGAACCGACCTCCAGCTCAGGAAAGGACTTATGCTCTCACCAGAGGACAGGCGGAGGATGCGCCTAATGTGGTCACAGGTATGGTCTTGCTGAACGACCGATCTGCTTATGCTTTGTTTGATCCTGGAGCTTCGCATTCATTTATAGCTGAAGGATTTGTTAAATTGGTAGAATTAATTCCTGAATTGTTGGAGTCTGTGATTAGTATATCTACTCCGTTGAAAGATAACGTGTTAGCTACGGTAGGTTGCCTTGGTTGCAAGATAGTGATTGGTGAGCGAGAGGGGAGGATAGACCTGATAGTCCTAACCATGTATGATTTTGATGTGATAATTGGCATGGACTGGCTCACCAAGCAACGAGCTAAAATGGATTGTTATCGCAAGGCGATTCAGTTTAACCCGTTAGGGGGTGAGAGCTTCGAATTTATCGGGAGTCGAGGAGAGCCCTCGGTTTCCTTAATCTCATCGCTCAAAGCAACCCGCTTGTTAGGCAAGGGTTGCCAAGGTTACCTAGCAACTGTCGTAGACACGACAATAGAGGAGTTAAAGATTGAAGATATCGCAGTGGTACGAGAGTTCCCAGACGTATTTCCGAAAGAATTACCGAGTTTACCGCCAGAGAGAGAGATATAGTTTGTGATCGAATTAGCCCCTGGGACAGAGCCGATCTCTAAAGCTCCTTACCGAATGGCCTTGTCAGAGCTTAAGGAACTAAAGGTGCAAATGCAAGAGTTGTTGGATAAATGATTTATTCGTCCAAGCGCATCACCTTGGGGAGCACCGGTATTGTTTGTGAAGAAGAAAGATGGTTCATTACGCTTGTGCATCGATTACCGACAGCTCAACCAGGTGACAATTAAGAACAAGTATCCGTTGCCAAGGATTGATGATTTGTTTGATCAGCTTCAAGGAGCATCGATATTTTCTAAGATCGACTTGAGGATGGGGTATCATCAGTTAAGAATCAAGAAGGAAGATATCCAAAGTCGGCGTTTCGCACTCGATACGGCCATTATGAGTTTACTGTGATGCCGTTTGGGTTGACAAACGCCCCGACTGCTTTCATGGACCTGATGAATCGGGTGTTCAAAGAGTACTTAGATTAGTTTGTAATTGTTTTCATCGACGATATCCTGGTGTATTCAAGGAGTATTGAGGATCATGAAAAGCACTTAAGGATAGTGCTTCAGACCTTAAGAGATCACGAGCTGTACGCCAAGTTTAGTAAGTGCAAGTTTTGGTTGACTCATGTGGCTTTCCTAGGTCATGTCATCTTTGGAGAAGGAATCTCAGTGGACCCCGCAAAGATTGAGGCAGTGATCAACTGGCCAAGACCGATGACGGTGACGGAAATCAGAAGCTTTCTGGGTTTAGCAGGGTATTATAGACGGTTTGTAGAAGGGTTTTCAAGGTTAGCATCGCCAATGACGAGACTTCTAAAGAAGGAAGAGAAATTTGTGTGGATGGACAGGTGTGAGAGTAGTTTCCAAGAGCTTAAGCATAAGCTAACTACCGCATCTGTGCTTACAATTCCATTCGGTCCGGGAGGGTTTGAGATCTACAGTGATGCGTCATTTAAGGGATTAGGTTGTGTGTTGATGCAGCATGGTAGGGTTGTTGCATATGCGTCTCGTCAATTGAGACCTCACGAGTTGAATTATCCGACGCATGACTTGGAACTTGCAGCAATCATCTTTGCCTTGAAGATTTGGAGGCATTATTTGTGCGGAGAAAGATTTCAGATCTTCACTGACCATCAGAGTCTCAAGTACCTATTCTCTCAGAAGGAGTTGAATATGAGACAGCGTCGATGGATGGAACTCTTAAAGGACTATGACTGCGAGATTTTGTACCACCCAGGAAAGGCGAATAAGGTCGCTGATGCACTGAGTAGGAAGTCTTCAGTTGCTTAGATGGTACTTAAGGAATGGGGCCTAATTGAGAGAGTGTGAGATTTAGATTTCAAGTTTGAGGTAGGCCACCTTTCGAATCTTGTGGCCACCCTTAGAATTGAACCGGAAGTGCAAGTCAGAATCAGAACACTTCAACAGACGGATTCAAATGTTCAGAAAATCCTGCAAGAGGATGCAAAGAAAAGGAAGGCTGACTTTCAGATTTATGAGGATGGAACATTGAGGTTCCAAGGACGATTGGTTGTACCTGACGATGTGGAGCTTAGAGAAGAAATTCTGTCAGAAGCGCATCGTAGCAGTTACAGCATACATCCTGGTAGTACCAAAATGTATCAGAATTTGCATCAACATTACTGGTGGTGTGGCATGAATGCGGATATTGCCAAGCATGTCGCCAAGTGTTTGACGTGTCAGTAGGTGAAAGCTCAGCATTGCAAACCGGGAGGACTTTTGCGACCCCTTGAGATCCCAGAGTGGAAATGGGACCATATCACGATGGACTTCGTGACGGGACTACCGAGGAGCCAGAGAGGGAACGATTCGATTTGGGTAGTGGTCGACAGACTGACAAAGTCGGCTCACTTCATTGCAGTTCGAAGAGACTTAAGTTTGGATAGACTGGCAGATCTATATGTACGTCAAGTGGTTCGTATGCATGGAGTGCCAGTTATAATTACTTTGGACAAAGACCCGAGGTTCACCGCCACTTTTTGGAAGAGCTTGCAATTTGCTTTAGGAACGAAGCTGCAGTACAGTACGGCCTATCACCCACAGACTAATGGCCAGTCTGAGAGGACAATTTAGACTTTTGAGGACATGCTGCGAGCTTGTGTCTTGGACTTCAAAGGAAGTTGGGAGGAACGGCTTCATCTGGTTGAGTTCGCCTACAACAACAGTTATCAGCGAAGTATTCAAATGGCTCATTTTGAAGCATTGTATGGTAGAGCATGCAAAACGCCAGTGTGTTGGGATGAGGTCGCAGAAAGAAAGATCACCGGTCCAAAGTTTGTTTAGCAGTCAATAGAGGCAGTTGCAGTTATCAAAAATAGGTTGAAAACCGCTCAAAGCCGTCATAAAAGTTATGCCGATAAGCGTCGAAGGCCATTAGAATTCCAAGTTGGTGAGCACGTCTTCTTGAAGGTGTAACCGATGAGAGGTACTTCCCGCTTTGGCAAAAAGGGAAAACTGAGTCCGAGGTACGTAGGTCCCTTTGAGATTTTGGAAAGAATAGGGACTCTGGCGTATCGTCTTGCACTACCGCCAAAGTTGTCACAGGTGCACGACGTCTTTCACGTGTCGATGTTGAGGAAGTATGAACCTGACCCAACTCATGTTCTAAATTTCGAGGAATTAGACGTGGATGACAAAGTGTCATACGTTGAAAGCCCGGTCCAAATTGTGGATCGCAAAGAGCAAGTTCTGCGCACCAGGACCATCCCAATGGTCAAAGTGGTATGGCAGCACCATGGCACTGAAGGAGCAACTTGGGAGACTCAAGAGTCGATGAGAGAATTGTACCCGCACCTTTTTGAGCAAATTATGTAATGGTTTAAATTTCGAGGACGCAATTTTATAAGAGGGGAAGAGTTGTGACATCCCGATTTTTCTCAATTTTATTTTCAGTCAATTGAGTCGGGCAATTCAATTGTGCATATAGTTCATCTCTCAGAGTTGGCCACTCACGAGGGAACTAGTTTATTGAGTGAGGTGATTAAGGAATTTTACCGCGTCAGACTTGGGGACTGATCACCCTCGGGTCGGATGCAAGAAAATTTCCCTAAAAGCCACTCAGTGGATTAGGCGCACTGAAATCGCACCAGATTGAATTCAACTGAAAAAATTGAGATTGAATTTAGAAGTCGGAAGCTCGGTCATGTCACACATCTTATTAGGATCATGGGATAATTTTTGTGGATTTTAATTTGGACTCAATTAGAAGAGAATTGATGGAAATTGAAGTAATTGAATGTATAAGAACTTGGACCCCGACGGAAAATGAAATTGAACCTATTGGAAGATGTTATGAGGATTTGAATTAGTGGAGAATGACATTAGCAGGTGATGTCATGGTGGAGGCCAAATTTAAGGAGAGCTTGAGAAGTGTCACAAGCCAATTGGCTCACCAAAAGTGGGGGTTGTCACATCCACTTCTTCTTCAACCTTGGAACCGGTTGGGAGGAGAGGAGGAAGAAGAAAAAAACCAGCGTCGGACCCCTTCGCTCGAGCTGCTCGCACGCCGCTCGGTCGTCGCCTTTGCCGTTCTCTGCCGTCGCACGCCGTCGCCGTCGCCGCTCGTCCGCGTGCGAAGCCACACGTGCGCTTGTTGTGTCCCCATCGCACCGTCGTCTCTTCATCCGCTGCTGGTCACCGTTCGCCGAAGCTCCCTTCGCTGCCGATCGTCCACTCAAGCCTCCGCCGGTCGTTGCACGAGCTATCGTCAGTTCTCCTCTGCCGTTTCCCCTTTTGTTCAGCCGCCGTTCCGCCACCCCTTCTAGCTTGGTTAGTTGCTGGAAAAACCAGCAAGATCTAGCCTCTTCCGAGCTCATTTTGGTCCCCTTTTAGTGCTCATTTGGTGTTGATCCGTGTAGGTTTGTCGTCGGCATCGTCGTGCTCTTCGCCGGAGACTCGTCGGAAAGTGATTTCGGTGAGTTTACCTCACTAATCCGTGATTAGCGAGTTAATGATGTCTTAAGTATGTTTAGTTTAAGTTGATTGAGATTAGGTGGATAGATTGGCTTAATTAGTTATGGATTATATTAAGGTGATTAATTAAGGTAAAGTGTGTTTAGTTTAATGGTTAAGTATGTTTATTTTTAGAATAAACCTTGATGTGACTTAAAGGAGTTTATTTATGATTTAAATAAATGCTTCGAAATTGTTGGATTATTTAATAATATATCTTATTCCGAAATTCATTAAAATATTATTTAAAAAAAACTCGAAATATTTATTTTAACCCTAGTTGCTCAGAATTTCGTGCCGATCGTTACTGTGCTAGTAGAATTTGAAATTGATGATTAATTGTGGCAAATTGAGTGTGATTGCGATTTGTGAGGATTCTTTAGAAAACCCTAAGTGTGGAAATTGATGGGAGATTGGCCGTGATTAACCACCTATTAGAGGTTGTGCCCAGTGAGGCCGTGATGGACCACCTATGAGAGGTCGTGCTTAATAGGGCCTTGATGAACCACCTATGAGAGGTCGTGCCTAATGGGGCCGTGATTGACCACCTATTAGAGGTCGTGCCCAGTTAGGGCTGTGATGGACCACCTATGAGAGGTCGTGCCTAATGAGGCCGCAAACTACCACCTAATTGTAGGTCGTGCCGAGTGGGGCCGTGATTGCCACTGGTTATTAAACCTTCCTATAGGGTCGAGATTGAGAGCAGTAATTGATTTACTAGAATGACATGTATCGATCGCTGAGACGATCCCCGTGATTTAGCTATTCTGATGATGTGATTGTACTTCCGTTGTTGAGTTATTGGAATTGCACGTGGTTGAATTATATAAACTGTGCTAACCTGCAGATGAGGGCTAAGATGAGGTAAGTCTTCTTGATGTCGTGACTAAGCTACTTTGGGGCGTATTTACTTTCTAATAGGGGTTTAGGAGGGGTGAACTTGCTGAGACAAAGTCTTATCCCAGTTTAGGGAAAATATTATAGGATCGTAGATGGCGGGACCCCCAGAGAAGAATGGCATCCCAGTGCAGATTATCGAGCAGGTGCACACCTTCCCTTATCATGGGAGCCATTGGGTCTACGAGTTGATTAGGACTACAGTTTGGATCCAGGAGACTGAAGATGTTAGGGTACCCCATAGGTATAGGGCTTGGTTCCGTTTTGGGGCCAATGACTTTAGGATTGGTCCACTTGACAGTTTTGATATCCCACTGGCCGTGATGGATGCTATCCTGGGTGAGGGTGTAGCTGACCTTCTTGATGGTAGGGTGGATGGCCCATCGTCTCCGGACCCAGCATTGTCAGTGGTGGAGGAAGTGGGATCATCGAGCGAGTCCGATTAGTAGTAGTAGGACTGTTCCTCTTTTTGGTGGGCTGATCCATGTTGTGTAGGCTAACCCCTTTTTGATGCACATAAACTCTGACCCATTTTTGGTGCATAGTCTCTGGATCCTTTTGATGTACGTAAACCTTGTAATGATGATGATGTATGAAAATATGTTGTTTGATTTTGAATTGATGTTCCTGCTGTTCCTATCCCGTATGCTTTTGTAAAGGGTTTTCTTAGTACGTTCCGCTTGCGCATTAAAAAAAGAAGAAGGTAAATTGGGGTCGGCGACACTACCTGGGAATGTCGCATTTTCATGACTATGGCGGGTTGTCTCACGTGTCTCGAGGTTCGGGGCGTGACACAACCAAAGTCAAGACTCTTCCGTATCAATATGAGATAGCGAAAGAGAACAGAGTTTACTAAATACAGAACACAAATAGAGAAATTAGAGTATTGGCTTAAAAAAAATGTGGGAAATTGGGAATAACCCGCAGTTGATTATTGGAAAAACTTTATAGTAATAATCTCCGATAGTCAGCATGCTGTTCCAAGCCATAAGAGACCCAAGTCCAAGGACCCAATAGAACACCATGGCCTTGAACTTCCCCTGACAAATTTGGGAAATTGACTCTAAACATGTCGCTGGTACCGCTGGGCTGGTATTCCTGATAAAACTATAAAGCAAGGCAAAAACAAGCGAATTGAGGCACGTACCTCAAGCCTAGCCGGAACCTTAGTTTCGCTAGCAGTGCTCATAGTTGCTTCCCTGCTGTTGGGAGTGTTAGATTCCCAAAAACCGGATTCGACACTAAATCGAACCCCTAAACTTGTGCGGAAGACGAGTCCGGGAAAAACACATGCATCACTGATCCTAAGGCACATCACAGAATCGACCGTACCTTGTTAGCCACAGATTAAACACCGACGCTGATATGAGGAAGAGAAATCAATCCCGTTCGATCTGATGACATCAATTGGCCTGGAAGGGAAGATGGCGTTGCCTTTTTGCTTACTGTTTTTCTTTTGGAGGGAGAGAGGAAGGAGGAACGTACGTAATATGCCAAAAGGTGCGTTCCTCCCTCTCTTTTCTCCCTTATATACGTTCCCTCTAAAAAAGAAACGTACCCCTTCATCATATCCCTCCATCCATAGGCCTTAATCTTGTGGGCTGGGCTTTTAGGCCCAACATGGACGGACGGGCCAACTTAGGCATATCACATTAATAAAACCATCATCTCCCACTCGCACATGGTGGGCCGAATAGAATTCTCTTTACCTCTCTTCAACATTTATATTGGTGAATAATCAGTGTGACTAGCATACTTTGAGAGCTCGTTGCTATACATCTGATAGGAATATATAGCAGCTCATAATGGGCATCACACTCTGAGTAGATTTCGTATGCAATACTATAGATCGATCGATCACATTTATATCTCTCTTAATCTCTTTTAAACACACACACACACACACACACACACACACACACACACACACACACACACACACACACACACACACACACACATATTGTATTCACAATTATGATTATCCCAAAGACAGTCATAATTGGTCGACTAGTGAATACAAAACTACAATGTGATTCTCCAAATTTGATCTTCTTCTTTCATTCAAACTCTCAATTTCAGTTCAGCTTGCTTTTCTAGAAATATCCCGTTAGATCGAATCAACTCATGACCATTGACAACATCCTAAGATAGCAAACATTAAATAGAAATCTTGAGAATAAGTAAAAGTCATGAGGGCATTAAAATTGAGAAACTCATTTCCTTAATAGTCTCACACGGCATAAAAGTTGAGATCAAACTTTTGCCACTCTTATTGATCGTATCATGCATACGTAGTATGAAATACGTATTACGGTATTAACTCCTTTCCCATGGAGCATATGTCTACACCTTCAATACTATATAGATGATAGTTCAGACATACCTAATGTCTAACTTGAGTTCACATATCTACTCATTCACAAAATTCATCAAAACTCACATCTGGCATTATAGACAGATAAAGTAAAATATGTGGGTTGTTTTACTTTTGGACATAATAAATATTATGTCCTCATCTTAACACTCAGTTAAGGCGACTTATATATTTTAAGATTGAGCTCTTGATTATCACCTAGATAATAAGCTTAAAAACAGTATCATCTCTATTTATTACACAATAAATAGAGGCGATTACCCATGTGAGTGGGCTAATCTTACATCTGTCCGACATACTTTCTCAACTTAAAGTAATGCACTGAGCATTAAGATGCATAAGGATCAAACAAAGATTCATAGGCATTAACAATGAAAAAACACAAGTTCATAAATGTGAACAAATCAGGGAAATTACAATCCAGTACATCAGATTCTACGCAATCTTAGAGATTTTACATGACCATAAAACAGATCTTTAGGTATTGGCTTTGTCATAGGATCTGCTATCATTTTATGCATAGATATGTACTGTAAGTTCACATCCTTTCGTGCAACCATATCTTTGACAAACTTATACTCGATATCTATATGTTTGGTCTTGCCATGATATTTTGGATCTTTGGTGTACGCTATAGCTGCTTGGCTATCACAGTTAACCATTAATGAATTTGCAGCTTTCTCAATAACATCTAAATGATCCAAAAATCTTTTAAACCAAACTCCTTCTTATACCGCTGTTGACAATGCCACGAATTCAGCTTCCATTGTGGACAAGGCTATACACATTTGCTTCTTACTGCTCCATGATATGATGCCATTGTTCAGTAAGAAAACAAATCCAGAGGTAGATTTTCTTTCATCTAAATTTCCTCCCTAATCAGCATCTGAATAGCCTTTACATCGTAGATCCTTTCCTTGGTAATTCAATTTGTTATCAGCAGTTCCCTTTAGATATCTCAGTATTCTTTTAACGGCCTTCCAATGCACTTGACCTGGGTTGGATTGGTATCTACTCACCATTCCAACTGCAAAACATATGTCAGGTCTTGTACACATCATAGCGTACATCAAGCTCCCAACAGCACTAGCATAAGGAACATGTTTCATTTGTTCATTTTCTTGTGGAGTCCTTGGACATTGTCTATGGCTCAATCCTTCACCTTTTGCAATAGGAGTGTCTATGAGTTTACAATATTGCATACGAAATCGTTCAAGAACCTTATTTATATATGTTTCTTGTGAAAGAGATAACGATCTCTTCGAACAATCTCTTGAAATCTTAACTCCAAGAATATATGCAGCCTCACCCATATCCTTCATCTCAAAGTTGAAAGATAACCAACTCTTGACGGTGTTAACAAACTCCATATTGCTTCCGGCAATTAGTATATTATCAACATATAATGATATGATCACAAATTGATCTTTGGATCTTTTGATATATACACAATGATCCTCATCTATCATTGTAAAGTCATATGCCATTATGGCATTATGAAAGCGTATATACCATTGTCTCGATGACTGCTTAAGGCCGTATATCGATCTCAAAAGTCGACATACTTTTCCTTCTTGGCCTTCTTTAATGAAACCAACATGTTGTTTCATATATATTTCTTTCTCTAATTCTCCACTGAGGAAAGCAGTCTTTACATCCATTTGATGTAACTCAAGATTCATACTAGTCACTATTGCTAGAATTATGCGGATCGAGGTAAATCTCACTACAGGAGAAAATGTGTTTTCATAATCAATTCCTTCCTATTAATTATACCCCTTCGCCACGAGGCGAGCCTTATGCCTTTCTATCGAGCCATCAGATTTTCGCTTTATTTTGAGAACCCATTTGTTCCCAATAGTTTTGCGTCCTTTTGGAAGATCAATCAGTTCCCAAACTTGGTTTGAGTTCATTGACTAAATCTCCTCTTTCATTGCATGAATTCATTTTTCCTTATTAGGGCAATTTAAAGTCTCATTAATATTTCTTGGCTCATGCTCATCTTGTGGAGTAATCATAAAAGTTTCCCATTCAATATCAAAACGTCGACGGGGAATACTTTGGTAACTCGTTCGCCGTATGGGAGATTGTACACTTTGCACATCATTCCCCATTATGCTCCCACTAGGATTAGATGTGATGATGTCGTCTCATCATGTGATTGTAATTGAGAATGAGTTGAATTCAATTCATCATTTCACATATTACTCCCACTTTGACGAACTACACTAATATCATTATCTTGGTCCAAGGTTTCAAATAGGGAGCGATCTTCCCCTATTTCGCCCTTCTTAGGAAATTCATCCTATAAGAATGTGACATCTCGTGATTCAAATTCAGTTATACTCCCACTTTCCTACTCACCTATGAACACATACCCTTTCGAGTGTTCAGAGTATCTTATGAAAATATTCTTCTTTTCTTTGGGACCCAATTTCCTAAACCTGTGAGAGGACTCATGATTATAAGCAGCACAACCCCATGGCTTAAGAAAACTTAAGTCCGATTTTCTACCTGTCCATAACTCATATGGAGTAGAAGTAACTGATTTGGAAGGCATCCGGTTAAGTATATGGGCAGCAGTTAACAACGCATCACTCCAAAAAGTGATAGGTAAGTTAGCATGCGCCATCATCGACCTAACTATTTCCAGTAGGGTTCTGTTTATTCTCTCCGCAACACCATTTTGTTGAGGAGTATATGGAATAGACAACTGTCTTTCTATTCATTTTTCATCACATAATTTTCTGAACTCATCAGATAAATATTCTTGACCTCGATCGGATCTTAATACTTTTATTTTCTTGTCTAATTGATTTTCTACCAAGTTCATAAACCTTTTGAAACAACTTAATGCTTTAGATTTATGAGAAATCAAATGGATATATCCGAATAGAGTATAATTATCTATAAAAGTGATGAAATAAACAGCCCCATGCTTTCCTCTCACATTCATTTGACCACAAACATCAGAATGGATTAAATGTAGATGCAATTTAGCTCTTTTACATTTTCCAAATGGTTTCCTTGTCGTTTTTCCTTTTAGGCAATGCTTACATATGGGCAAATTGACTTTTTCAATATTGCCCAACAAGCCCTCTTTGGCTAGTCTATTCATACGTTGTTGGCCAATATGACCAGGTCTAGTATGCCACACATTCACATCATTATCATATGAATTAGGAGACGTGAGAAGGGAATAACAAACATTTGCATTAACATAGTCAATATCTAATACAATGAAACCATTCAGAAAATAACCACAACTATAGTAATTTGTATTAAAAAACAAATCCATACCTCTATTATGGAAGTTCATATTAAAACCTAGTTTAACCAACATTAAAACAGACACTAAATTCCGACGAATCTCCGGAACATACAATACATCATATAGGAAAAAAGTCCGTCCACCACGCATGTTCAGTTGGCAGGTGTCAATTCCTTTCACTTTAGCTCTAGAGTTGTTTCCCACATAGATCCACTTAGTTCCAGTTGATACTCGTCGAAATTCCATGAAGGATTCTCTATCCTTCGCTACATGGTCTGTCGCTCCTGAATCCACAGTCCACAAAGGATTAGACTCAGTTAAGAATACATAACTTGACACAAAAATAAAGTTCTGAAAAGTATAAGGGGTGTATACCTTCTTTAGCTCACGACAATCGCAAGCATAGTGACCCTTCTTGTCACAGTTGTAACACTTCACCCTTGTAAGCTTCTTCATTCGAGGATGCTTTCCTCTTTCATGTTGGTTAAACTTAGGTTTCTTCCCTGAAGGACCTGCTTCCTTGCCTTTCCCTTTATCAAACCAATTAGGACGTTTGCCCTTATAGCTCGAAGCTCGATGTGAACTAGAACCAGCATGATAGATTTCAGCTTTCGGCTTAGCCTCCAAAAGGCGATCATCTTCTAGATCAAGATGACGCACTGCATCCTCAAAGGTTTTGATATTTTCATTATGGGTCAGGTGCACCTTCATATGCTCCCAACTCTAAGGCAATGAACAAATCACTGCTTGCACTTGCTGCTCATCAATCAAGACATGGCCAGCATCTTTCAACTCATTTATCATGTTTGATATCTTTCTAAGATGTTGCTTCATGGTCTGACCATGAGGCTTTTTATAAAAGTCAAACCTAATAGTGAGCTGCCTCAGTCTGGTCACCGAAGTATGACCAAATCTTGCTGCCAATGCTTCCCACATTTCCTTGGCATTCTCAAAACATCTAAATTCTCGCATGACGTCATTTTCCATGCTACTCAGTAACGTAATGCGAGCAAGAGAATTCTTTCTTTTTCATGCAGCAAATGCTTCCTTATCTCTCTTGTGCTGTGCAATATTTCATTCTTTAGGTTCTACCATGGTCAGGTTAAGAGCTTCTAGTGCCTCTTGCTCTTCCAGCACATATTGGATTTTCATGTGCCATATTTCATAGTTGTTGCCATTGAGCCTCTCACATTTGTTTAGCTCAGCAACTATGCTCTTTGTGGCTGAAGCCATTGATCTGAACATATCAGATATATATGCACGAATTATTAATGTCTATAATTTATGCATCCATTTTGCACAAACCCATTATATTAATGAACAATTTCAAGTAAGGTTTCAGAATCAAAAGGTCACTATGTTTCCAATCATCCTCCAAAAATCCTAACTTAAAACTATAATTAATATAATTGTCTTATACAAAATAAATTCTATGAAGCTACAACAACTTCTATGAACTATCCACAGCAATCGACAATAACCGAAAGCAAATAATATTTGACATCCAATAGAATAACAATGCTTTCATATAATACAACTAATATATCAGTTACCACACCAACAATAACTAAGTAGAAAAGCATTACATGAGATGTCCACAAAGCACACTTAACAAAGACCAGCCAATACATCTAATACCAAGTCAATACACGAACTGGGAAAGATCATTTTTTGTTCAATTTCTTGATCTTTTCCCTTGGAACAATCCAGTAATATTTTTCTATAAAATCCATCACAATTTTCCTATATGAAGCGGCTCTGTTGACATCCCATATACGATTCAACACTTTTTGCCATTCTAGTGGAAGGGTGTTCATGAAAAATTGCACCACTCAGATTGTGGCAAGGGATGACCATTCCATATGACCTTTTGAATTTTCCCGTTGACTTCAAGAACATGATCAATTAAGTCACCACTCTCCCATCGATGATCAGTCAGCTCAGTTATCAACTTAGAAAGCCTTTCCTTTTGTTCATTGGTAATTGCGCGAATATGTGTGCGCAACTTTAGGGGAGGCATTGTTCCTGCAACAAATGCAGAACAAATAAAGGATCACATATAATCCACATAAACTTAATTGGAAAAAGAAACAAATCCTTTTTTTTTTGTCAACGGTCAAAGTCAACGGTCAACGGTCAACGGGTCGGGTTGCCGGGTTGGGTCGGGTCGGGTTGGCCGGTTGGACCGGTCGGACCGGTCGGGCCAGGTCGGACGGACCGACCCGGCACGTGCGGCACACGTGCAGCTGACGTCACGATGACGTCAACTAGTGCGTGCCTCGCACGTGCCATCGACGGCACACGCGCATGTGCGTTATACGTGCGCGTGTCGGCCATGCGTGCGCGTGTGATGCAAGCGCTTGTCCTTGTGAATTGGAGTGTGTGTTGCACGTCCCGAAGACGTCGTTTTGCTCCGGCTGCGCGTGGGGGCGCGTCCGGCGGGCTTTGGCAGCGTTCCGCCACTCGTTGCGCTCGTCTTGATGAGACCTTCCATCTAGCGCTATCATAAATCAATTTCGTCTTACAGAAACTTGAAAAAATGGATGAACAATGCTTGGGTGTTGGGATTTTTCGCCCTGATCAGTGTTAGCCGATTAATTTCACGAAAATTAATAAGAAATCATCCATAAACATGAAAGGGGTCGTGAAAACATGAACTAGGGCTCTGATACCAATGTTGGGAGTGTCGGATTCCCAAAAATCGGATTCGACACTAAATCGAACCCCTAAACTTGTGCGGCAGACGAGCCCGGGAAAAACACATGCATCACCGATCCTAAGGCACATCACAAAATCTAACGTACCTTGTTAGCCACAGATTAAACACCGACGCCGATATGAGAAAGAGAAACCGATCTCGTTCAATTCGATGACGTCAATTAGCCTTGAAGGGAAAATGGCGTTGCCTTGTTGCTTACTGTTTTTCTTTTGGAGGGAGAGAGGAAGGAGGAACGTACGTAATATGCCAAAAGGTGCGTTCCTCCCTCTCTTTTCTCCCTTATATACGCCCCCTCCAAAAAAGAAACGTACCCCTTCATCATATTCCTCCATACATGGGCCCTAATCTTGTAGGCCGGGCTTTTAGGCCCAACATGGGCGGACGGGCCAACTTAGGCCCATCACATTAATAAAACCATCACATGCAAAACTCACCAAAGCAACCAAATTCAGCTCGCGAAAGATTTCACTTCTGAGTTTGGTCAATCAAAAACTTAGGATGTAAGAGAAATATTACAATGATTAGTTAAGGTGTGAGATGGCTACAACTGAAGCAAAACGAAGGCGAAACGAAGAATATCTGCTTCTCTGTATCAAAGAAGAGCGCAGAGAAAAAAGGAAACCGAAGATGCAAAGAGATCTTTATCTTGGAGGTGCAAACTAGTTTTGGGTGTGGACAGCGGAGCATGGACTGCTGGTAATTCATTAGGGTGGAAGATCAAGCAAGATTCGTTGCCTTTTTGAAGTCCCGTTGAAGTGCACCGAGAGAATCTTCATTATTTTTGGAGGGTTTTTTAAAGTTCTTTTGACCTTGGTGGGGCTAACGAGTGTGAGAAAGGGAGAGACCGAGTTATGGGGTGATTGCATCCACATCTTCCAATGTGAATGCAAGCCGTTTTGACCGACGTTGATGGATATGGCACGTGAGCAAGATCCATGTTTTCATGCATGTTGAGTTTCTTAAGTGAGATCGAGCCGAGCTCTTGCAACTAATTACTTTCAGCTCATTTACCACATTTTATAATTTTGGAAACTAAAAATTAGGGCTGGAGTTGTGAGGATAAAATTGAGAGAATTATGCATGAATCATCAAGTAACTCCCTTTTAATCTCAATAAAAAAATTTTACGGCTTAGTTAGTGTTTAAAATCTCTAAATTACAAGGGAGGCAAGGGGGCTAAACGAATGTAATAATTTATCATTTTTTTTTTTAATCTTATCCAAGATTGTAAGGATCCCCTCCTAGAGGGGTTGAGGGGATAAGGTAATCATTTACAGAGCAGATAATTTAGTCTTTGGGCCTTGGCTACCCAACTTGCAACACAATTTGTCTCCCGTATGTGATGGGCTAATTTAGTGTTCAACCAAGTTTGGGCTTTTCCTAGAAATTGGAATAGGTTTCTTGCGAAAACTCCTATTGAACACACTCAATAGACATGATTGGATTAGCCTTTGGCGTATGAAACTCTTCCTAGCCGTCACCAACAACATATTTTAGCTATGTATGTTTCTATCTCAAACTTCCGCACTTAAATTGAATTAAACGAGCAACTATTCTCTAGACAAATTTAGAGAGAATACAGGACTCAAATATTCTATCTTTTAATTTCCAGCTCATAAACTTGAATTCAACTATATAGCCGTGCTTTACGGAGGAATTGATGAATGTTGAAGGAGAAGAAAGCACAAGAGGGCTTATATGCATGTTTTTGGCAATTTTTTTTTAAACCCTATTTTGCAAAGGCCAACCTTTAGAAAACTGAAAGCCTAAGGCAAGTCTTAGGCTACCTTGGGCTTTTAGCTTTCTTGGCATACCCAAGGCTAAGGTAGTATATATATATATTGTTTAGAAACTATCCTCACTATCTTTTTGGTTTTCTATTTTTTCCCTCGTTATATGACATTATTCATCTTCTCTATTGAGTTCGCCAATCTGGGTTGTCGCTGCATCAACGAGGGGTTGCGCGACTCAGGTTGCGCGACCTCCGCGAGGGGCCGTTGATTTGGGTTGCTCCGACCTCCACAAGTTGCAACGCTGCACAAACCCCTTCGAGTCGTGGCAACCCAAATTTGGGTCATGCAACCTCCGTGAGGGTTGTGAGGGTCACGTGTCTAGACGACCCTCACTGAGGTTGCATGACCTCAAGCACCCTTCGCTTGGGTCGCATGACCCTCGCTGAGGGTTGCTTAACCCTAGGCCACTCTTGCTGGTGGTCTTCGGTGGTCACTTGAGATCTTGCAACCTCAGAAGTCGGCCGTTGACAATAGATTTTGATCGCCGGTAGCTCCTTGCCTTTTGCCAACCAACTATTTATTTTCAGTTTTTTTAATCACAAAAGTACTTTCTAAATAAAAATTTCTTCAAACATTTTGCTTAAAGGTACTTTATGATAGACTTTTAGATTACAATTTACCAAATAAATTTGCATTTTGGAAAACTTTTTTAACTTAAAGTTTTTTGCATTTTCTCAAAAGTTTTTTCCAAAAATCCAACCGAACGCAGCCTATGTCACCTATGGTTATATCATGAGAGCTGAAAGACACATGATACAATATAATATCATCAGCTGGGTGGAAACTTTAGAAATGAAGAAAGGCTGATGGAAGAACAGATATTAACCTCGATAACTAACTTAACGGCGAACTCACGACACAGTCGGCCCGAATAATTACCCCGGAGGAAGACGTTCGCAGTCGGGGGGGGGTTGCATGTCCTGACGAAACAATGCGGATCACCCTCCTTCTCGTGATTTTTGAACATGCAATTTTCCATGCAGGTCTGGTCTTTTATAATGGTTTTGAGTGCAGAAAGAGCAAGGTACGAAGGCTCACGTTACCTTAACAGCAAGCCATCCTTTCGATATTCATCGAAGAAGAAGAAAGAAACAAAAAACTAAAAAACCAAAAACCCTGGTAACGAAAGTACGCATGATATGTCGTGCATGTTTTTATGAACATGTGGTGTTCTCGAGGAGAAGTTCTCATGCAACTGCTTTTCTTCGAACCGAGGATGAATGGATTGCTGGACGTGAATGTCAAGTTAGTGGACGACGTGTTTGATCTTGGTTGCGACGGTTGAACTTTTTTAACGTGCAGCTGATGACCGGTTTTCCCGCTTTGGCCCGAGGGAGGAAAGCCGTTGTTTCGACTTTGAGCTCTTGACAGTCATCCAAATGTTGGGAGTTAACCCACAATTTTAGGTCCCATCACCTGTAAAACCTTTTCTTCCGAAGAAGGGAATGTTCGGTGCTTTTTTTTTTTCAAAAAAATATTTTTCTTTTTCTAATCTTTTTGGTATTTGTAATCGGTTAAAAAAGCGCACGAATGCTTGTAAGTAGAGCTGCTCGTTGGGCAAGTCTGCGCCTGGCTTGCTTGGGCCCGGACCGCCTGAGGTCCCACTTCGGCTCGCCAAGGCCAGTCCAAGGGATTTTATGAGTGAGCCTCTTTTTTAATTTTATTTTTTGGATAAGTATTTTTGGAAGTTTTAAAATTTATTACGAAAGTGCATTTAAGTCATAAAATTTTCAAAAAATTCAAATAAGTAATAAAACTTGTGACAAAAATACAATTGAGTCTTACAAATTTTAAAATGTACAATTAAGTTTTAAAATTTGTCAAATTGATCCAATTAAGTTGTTTTTTTTATGGCATGTTTTGAAAATTTTAGAATTTAATAACACTTTTATAATAAGTTTTAGGACTTGATTAAACTTTTTGAAATTTTTAGAACTCGATTGCACTTCTATAACAAGTTTTATAACTTAATTGTATCTTTTGAAATTTTTAAATTTCAAATGGATTTTCATGACAAGTTTTAGGATTTCTAATGCACTTTAAAAAAAAAAATTCCACTGAAAAATGAATGGAATTGGAAAACAAAAGAAACATAAGTTGAGGGATCTGTTATTATGTTTTTACTTGAACAATGCGTTTTATCCTGTTTTCCTCTACCGTATTAGAAATTTAGGCTTACTTTTGTCCAATTATTGTTTATAAAAGCTTTGAGTATGAAAGCAAAATTATTGATACAACATATTTTAAATCTCCTTTTAAAAATATATGGGTGGGCCGGACCGAGCCTCAAGGCCCTTGTAAAAGCCCAGCCCGCCCACTCACTTGGGCTAGAACTTTGCTCACCCAACAAGTCTAAAAAAATTCAGCCAAGCCCATTCATTTTAGGGTTAATACATTGAAAAACCCTAAATTGGTACACTTGTGACAAATTTACTCCAAACTATTTTTTTGACCATGAAAAACCCCAAACTGGTAAACTTGTGACAAATGTATCCCGATTAACTATAAAAAACCCTAAACTAGTACATTTATGACAAATTTACCCCAAACTAATTTATCCGACTGCAAAAAAACCCTAAATTGGTAAATTTTTGATAAATATACCCTATGCAAAATTGGATTAATACCACAAAAAAATCATAAAAATTGTAAACTGTGATAAATGGAGCGTAAAATCCTAAATTGGTATATCGGTTAACTGTCACGTGTCATTTAACTTAATAATTTGAGAATAAAATTTAACGAAAACCAACATAGGGTAAATTTGTCACAAGTGTATCAGTTTGGGGTAAATTTGTCAAAAGTATACCAGTTTGGGGTTTTTGGTGGTTAAAAAATAGTTTGAGGTAAATTTGTCACAAGTGTACCAGTTTGAGGTTTTTTAGGGTATTAACCCTTCATTTTATGAGCAGCCCACGTCACCTGCCCATTGGTATAGGGGAGAATGTTGGTTGATGACGAGTGTTTAAGCCTCTCAAATCAATTGTATACAAATGATATAATAGGGTACCCAATTAATGAAGGAGCAAGGGGCGTAGAAATATGGAAAGTGGGCTTGATCTTGGATGGGTGATCCACTAGGCCCAAAGCATATTCTGAGAAGGCCTAGGTAGGTAATGTTCAATTCGGCCTTGAGCCTATCCACTTAGGTTTCATCGGATTTTGCCTAGAATCGATTGTTTAAAAAAGAAAAAAAACTTGATATTTTCTTATAGCAAGTGACAAATGAGACCTTGGAGAAAGGACTTTTAGATTCGATTCTCACTCTGAACTGACCCTCCCATACCCAACCCTTGATCAGGTCGAATTGGAGACCATGATGATAGTGTCACGGTCTAGAGGTTTTCAATGTACAATGGACCAATAGGAGTGGGTGAGCCTCAAAGCTTCTCCACGTCTTTGGGGTTCTTATGTATTCTAGAATATCATTAGGGGAAGGTAATATGAGAATTGTGTGTTATTTTAGAGTGTACTTGTAATTTGGAAGGTTCAAAAAGGTTGTCATGCATATAACATCTCTAGTCACAGCTATTCGGACTTGTAGACAAGGGGGGTGCTCTATGCGATTTATGCTAAGCAACCATAAAATTTGAAAGATACCCTGAGTTAGGCTTTACAAAGATAACACTACAATGTAGTGAAGCTGATTAAAACCGCTTTGCTGTCTTGTTGCTATACTCATTTCTGTTCATCCCTTTTTTACCTTTCCCTTCCAATGGCCCAGCGTAAAAGTACAAGCATTTCCGGCATGAAAGGAAATGTTTACTTGCAAATTGATAAATACAAATGTATCATTACATTCTAGTTTACTTGCAATTAATAAATACAGATGTATCACTACATTCTACTTGTAGAATCGACGAGCTTTTTCATTTGAAGAGAAAGCGGAGTGTGGCTTTTTGTCTCCTTTTCAATATCTGCGAATGGGAAGATCCCATCATTTCCTTCCCTTGGGACGATAACTCCCTTCCGCAGTGCTGCTCACTAGAACTTGTCGTTGTGTATGATCCACAGCCAGCCCAAAGAAACTCCCGAAAATATCCCACCCAAGAGAAAAAGCACAAGCAAGTTGCCCAAGGCATTTTGCTCTGGTCCCTGAAAAAACAGCTCACCCCATTTTGAATCGTAAGTAGAAATTATGGTAAAAGAAACACAACTTCAAAACAAGAGATGATGTTCAGCTCAAACCTTGTAGCCTTTGGGTGCTACTGTCATAACACAGACAGTGAGATATCCATTGCTCAAGCCCAAGAAGGAAACGAGCATTATCATCCACCCTTCATCGCCGTACTTTGCCGTGAAGTAGAATGTGGGGACAAGCAAGAAACGGGCGAGAATCACGATCAAGAGGCCCTTTCGGGACTCTAACTTGAGCCAGCCAATGAGGGGAATGTACCGAGATATGAGATCCCATACATTGTACATAGCAATCAGAACGAGCGCGTACCTGAAACAGAACTGGTGAAGCAAGATTGTAGCGAGTACACAAACCTTTACAGGATGTGACAGAGTATCTGATATGCTTGAGAATTGTATCATTTACTTGAGGTAGAGAAATTGGCTTTTCTTTTCAATACTCACCATGATCCCAACTGGTGTTTTCCAGTATTCTCATAGAGAAAGCCTGGGAAGATTGATAGTGTCAAAACATATATAAGATATAGATCAATGGCATAATCTATGTTCTGAAACAATAGTTGTTTGTTGCTCAATCGATCTTCTTTAGAGTCTCCATCCTGCCAAGTTTCAAAGTTTTCAAGGTTTTAGTGACATTCAAAGGAACAACAAATTTCGCAATTACAACAGAGAAAGTTCCACCGCTATGACACCTGTGTTTGGATTCCAGCGGCAGCAAGATCAGCTGAGACAGTTTTGGAACCTTCTGAGGCTGCCTTCGAGCGGTAGTGCTTCACAATTGGAATCTTAGCAAACCAAGTCGCATACAGAATGATACAGATGAACTCGAAGAATGTGGAGATTGCCAGAAACAACACTGGAAAACAAATTTAAGATTGGTGAGAAGAGTTCTGCATATTGCTGTCACTTGACAAAGCTGATTATTGCACCATGAGCTTCTTCTGTGTATACGCAGAGCACGACAAACGAAGCTGGTTTTTACCTACTTACTGATAATACCTTATAATTTGAGATGAAAACATGTTATGACATAGAACATAAGTCCTTAAGGATTGCATGTTATTGGCATGTGATAGATGACTATCAAGCAAAACTAGACTCACCCGAGTGCTAAAATTCCACTAACAACAAGACTTCTAATACGAAGGATGAATCTGGAAATTGAGAAGATTTTCTGATGACAACAAAGAATTACATACTAGCTCCCTTGCGAAGTCCATCATGAGCCTTGTCAAAGGCTGCTTTCGTGATCAGCCTCATACCAGATGTTAGAGCTCCTGATGCAGCTATTCCAGCAAAAAACGACTGCATAAATGAAAATCCACCATATTGAAAGGTCAAGATCTGACTTGAAAGATGTATCTTTAAGGACATAAGTTGCAAAAACAATGCAACAAAAAGTTTAGGAGAGCACCCACCTGCATGAATTCAGGACACATGAAAGACAGATCACCGACCATACCACCCTGAACATGAGCATCGGCCACTCCAAAGCAGGCAACGAGCACACATATACCGAAATAAGGCCAAACTCCCCCTTTCCCTGAAGTCGCTAAGTCCAACTATCATGTGTGAAATCCAGCAATGGAGTCAATGTAAGATGCTAGAATTCAGGGAAAATAACTTAAATTAGACAATGGCACAAGCTGTGAATAGAAAAGTTTTATGCCTTCGGACTACTTACAACTAAGAGAAAGAGTGTACTTAGAGTGAAAAGAATGTATCCAATTATATTCCTCTTCCTCGTATCCACTTTGGATTCATGGTATGTTAAGATAGCCATCGTCCCAATTGCGAATGGTTGATAAACAATGGTAAGCACTCTTGAAGGATGGTAACGCTTCAGCCAACACAAAACAAATAATTAGTGTAGCACAATCAACCTGGGACTTCACATTGCCCTGAGCAAATTACAAACCGAAATAAGAAAGGTAAGATATAGAAAGGCAAGTACATAGTTTGCAAGTCCTAAAAGCACTTCTTAGATGATTTTGTTAAGAACTTGTCCGGAGGTGACACAGCAATCAACCATGTCGCAGCAAACTCCTATTGCTATCAGGTCGGTGAAGAAGAAATGAACCATAGAGATGACAACGATGAAAGTATTGTTCAGCAGATCGACTTGATTAGCAAAATTCACTGGACACACCTGTTTTTAGTCAGACACTGTCGAGGAAACAATTACTGAGCTACAATTCTCAGAACTCAACCAAAGTCAAGACTCTTTCATATCAATATAAGACAGCTAAAGAGAACAGAGTTTACTAAATACAGAACACAAAACAGAGAAGTATTGGCTTAAAAAAATGTGGAAAATTGGGAATAACCCGCAGTTGATTACCGGGAAAACTTTATAGTAATAATCTGCGATGGTCAGCATGCTGTTCCAAGCCACAAGAGACCCAAGTCCAAGGACCCAACAGAACACCATGGCCTTGAACTTCCCCTGAAAAATTTGGGAAATTGACTCTTAACATGTCGCTAGTACCCCTGGGCTGGTATTCCTGATAAAACTATAAAACAAGACAAAAACAAGCGAATTGAGGCACGAACCTCAAGCCTAGCCGGAACCCCAGTTTCGCCAGCAGTGGTCATAGTTGCTTCCCTGCAAAACTCACCAAAGCAACCAAATTCAGCTCGCGAAAGATTTCACTTCTGAGTCTGGTCAATCGAAAACTTAGGACGTAAGAGAAATTGTACAAGGATTAGTTAAGGTGTGAGATGGCTACAGCCGAACAGAAACGAAGGCGAAACGAAGAATATCTGCTTCTCTGTATCTAAGAAGAGTGCAGAGAAAAGAGAAACCGAAGATGTAGAGAGACCTTTATCTTGGAGATGCAAACTAGTTTTGGGTGTGGACAGCGGAGCATGGACTGCTGGGAATAAATTAGGGTGGAAGATCAAGCAAGATTCGTGGCCTTTCTGAAGTACCGTTAAAGTGCACCGAGAGAATCTTCTTTATTTTTGGAGGGTCTTTTTAAAGTTCTTTTGACCTTGGTGGGGCTAACGAGCGTTAGAAAGGGAGGCCGAGTTATGGGGTGATCGCTTCCACATCTTCCAATGCGAACGCAAGCCGTTTTTGACCGACGGTGATGGATATGGCACGTGAGCGATAATATAGGAAATTAAAATTTGAAAATATAAAATTTAAAAATGTTTATGTGAGGCATCGATTGTGAAACAGCTCATTTCTTTTTTCTTTCTTTTTACCAAAAAATTAGGATCTGATCTTTGGTGGTTACTAGGATTAGTCAGAGTTCTTCGGAAGGTTGACATCTCAACTAAACATGACGTGTGAAAATTTTGAAGCGTATGAGGCAGGCAAGATCCATGTTTTCATGCATGTTGAGTTTCTTAAGTGAGATCGAGTCGAGCCCTTGCAACTGATTACTTTGAGCTCATTTACCGCGTTTTATAATTTTGGAAACTCTAAAAAGTAGGGCTGGAGTTGTGAGGATAAAATTGACAGAATTATGCATGAAGCATCAAGTAACTCCCTTTTAATCTCAATAAAAAATTTTACGGGCTTATTTAGTGTTTAAAATCTCTAAATTACAAGGGAGGCAAGGGGGCTAAACGAATGTAATAATTTATCATTTTTTTTATCTTATCCAAGATTGTAAGGATCCCCTCCTGTTGTCTTCCACAGAGATCGAGTCATGCGCGTGGAATTGCATCTAGTATTAAAAAAAAAAATGCTTTAACTATGGTAATTATATATAAATAAGTAATAAATTTTGAAGAAATTTCAAGTGGGTGGTGACTCGTTATATTCAGGGAAGTGGGGACATGATAGAAAAGGACAAATAGAAAATTTTGCTATAGCCGTTATTTTCGTATATAGCCAAAAGTGTGTATTCGAGAATGAATATGGGCGAAAATATCTTGCTCACTGCATTTCACACTTTTTTAGCCCTAAAAGCGGGGGGAGAGAGAGGACCACAAAGGTTCTTTTGAGATTCCATTGTTATCCTCATGAATCTTTGGTGTGAAATTGTTCATGCATTAGCAGTTTATTAACTTTGCTTTTCGGGCAAAAAAACCGAGGCGATCCGCTTTGCTTATCTGGAAAGGCTTCAATTTTCTATCGTGACCAAGGAGATATAATATTGTTAGAAACTTTTGAACGGAGTTGACGTCTACTTTATCTTTGTGTATAAGAGCTTTATCGTTCTCATCTAATAAAAGCAGTCTCTATCTGCTGTTTCAGCTATCAATTGACATGCAATGATAAAAAAATTTGAGGCCTGTCATGCACGTCAGAAACATTAAATGAAATTATTTATATGATAAAATATTCATACGACGTGTTCATATATATGTTTATATATACTGATTAACAACTATGGGATAATTCCCACCAAAAAAGAAAAAGAAAAAGAAAAAGAATAGCAGATTATACGGCAGTACTCCTAGATTAACGATTAGAATACCATTTTTGGTATATGTCCCATGTTTCGGGATTTGCACTTCCAGTTGTACTTGAATGAGGATGTTTCTATGGAGTTTCAATGGAAACTTTAAGCTTCGTGGGGGCTCGGTGGTTGGTCTTTATATATTAAAAAGCCAAAATAAGGCAATCAACTTTTGCTGACTTCAGCTTGGTTTCAAGCTGAAATAACTTAGGTTGATGTGACATTTGTTCTTGAGTAAAGAAAATTAATTCACTGAAAGGCAAAAATTTTGAAGTTTTGTTTGTTTCGAAAAATCCATCTATAAACATTTTCCGCATTTTTTATTTTTTGAATCGCTTAGAAAAATAAGTCAAAATGGAACATTTCTTTCATAACCAATGAATCTATACTGAAATTCAGATTTTTCCTCATTTAAAAATTATAAATTATTTTTCAAAATATAACTAAGCACTTGGCAATTAAACTTTGGGCCTTGGTGCTAGAACATGAGGACCTCGATGCGTGTGCTCGAGTCCTTAATGGCTAAGCTCAGGACCTGAGACCTCAATGCCTAAGCTCAGGTCCTTGAAGGTTATCTTGTGTACCTAGCTCCTATTCCCAAATCATTGGCACCTGAGCTCAGTTTCTCGTTTGCTTGACTCGAATCCACATAGGCTGCGCAAATCCTTGAGGCCGAGTCTAAGACCTCTATGTCTGTTACTGGGCCCCTAGTGGCTGGTGTAGATACCTAGATCCCACACCCAATTCATCAACGCTCGGGGCAGGGCCCTCTGTTGGAAGATACGTGGATTGCCCGAGTTGTCTTGATCTTAATTGATCATGATTTGTGTAGATATGTCAATTAAATATTAGATTTAGATCTAAATTGATTTTTTAGATCATTTACTTCCTTACACAGAATACAACTTGTATTATATCTTAGGAGATTTGTACATTCAGAATTACAATGAGAGAATACAACAAAAGTCTTCCTACATCTCTCTCTCTCTCTCTCAACTTTGTCCATTCTTCCTTCTCCTCTTTGCCTTCTTTCATGGTATCAGAGCCTCTTGGTCTCTAACTCGCTTTCGCCTCAAATTGTTGCCGAAGAGAATTCTCAACTTGCGAAGGGATTAATCTTTCGGCATTAGGCATACTCTTGAAGGAAGAACTTTTTTTTAACGCACCATGGCTTCTCGACAGGACCCCAATCTGGATGCTGACAACAGGACCACCGGAGAAGAAGGTAGTCCTCACGCTTCGCAGATCCAAAATCTCCCTGTAGTAATCCCAGTATCCAACCAACAATTAGCTCGGGCCCAACCCTTGCAGTGGCGGCCCATGTAGGCTCAATTCCAATTAGGGCAACCCACGACGGGCCAACCATACTAGTGGATTCCATATCCACTTTATTTTGGGCCAAGCCCAAGTTCCTCATCGCCTGTTTTCGTGGGCCACCAGAGTTACGATGGGGGCCCGCTAACCACAAATGAGGCAAGCCCAACCATTGAGATGGAGCAGACGGGCGGGTCAGGTGAATCGGGTACGGGACATAATCCCTACCCGGGATATCTAAATACGGGTTATCCAGTCGAGTCGAGCGAATCGGGTCAAGGGACGAATCCCTACCCGAATTTCACGCCCGGGTTTCTGCCCGTTCTAGTGGCGGCGTTTACTGGGCGACCAAAACTAGGCAATCCTTTGTATGTCTCCAATGTGACCGACCGGAGCTTCGACTGATAAGCCAGCAACTAATCGGACCAGAGGTCTATTTGAAGTGGTCACAAGAGCTCCGGCAGGCACTGGTGACAAAGGACAAAGATGGATTCCTCGACGGAACCATCGCAATCCCCTCCGATGAACGCCTAGCCCGACACTGGCGGAAGTGCAATCAACTTGTCCGTACATGGATCGGGAATTGAATATCCCCAGAAGTCGCGGCCGGGCTTCCACCCACAGAGGATGCCAAAACTATGTAGGAAAACGTACGAGAAATGTACGACAAACTTGATTAGGCAAAGATTTTTAATCTCATGCAAGAAATCAGTGAGCTTTTAAACAAGGAAATTTGACGGTCACGGCCCGCTTCAACAGTCTATCATCTCTCTGGAATCAACTCGAGGCAATAGAAGAAAAGCTTGAAGGGCAGGAATCTATCCTCAAGCAGTATAAAAAGATCAAAGAAAGAGAAAAAGCCATGCGATTCCTGCTGATTCTAAACGAATTGTACCTTACGTTTCGGTCACAGATCCTTGCCATGGATCCCATGCCATCGATCGGGTGTATTTTCCAGTTGGCGATGCAAGAGAAGAGTTAGCGACTCGCAACGACCGAACACACGAGGAACAACGAGAGCATTGCTCTTGCTGCTTGCGGTGAACGGAGAGATGCGGTTGCCAAGACAACCCTAACCCTAGCTCGCGAAAGGGAAAGAAAGAATCCCTTAAGGTTCAACGAAGCGGACTCCTGTGGCTTTAAAAGGGATGAGACGAACGGCCCATATTACACGCGAGGATCGAACGGCCCAGATTACATGCGAGGATCGAATGGCCCAGATTACATGCGAGGATCGAATGGCCCAGATTACACGTGAGGATCGAACGGTTCTCAAGGGGTCGAGATCGCGCCTAGATCGGACGGTGGACAAGAGATCGCGTTCAAAGGAGCGGATGGCCAGATCTTTGCCACGTCATCAAGGAATTTCGCAAAAAAATTCAAAAGGAAAGGGTAAATTTTTTTGTGATTATTGCAAGCGTACTAACCATACCATTGACAGTTATTGGAAATTACACGGAAAACCCGGAGAAAAGGAGAAAAAAATTTCCATAGCTTATTAGGTCACTGGACCAATTGGTCCACAAATTGACCAGCTTATTTCATATGGTCAGTATCAGTAACTCATGCAGGCATTGCAGAAGTTGGATATATCCAACAAAGGGGGGAGTTTCTCAAGTATTTCACATTCCCTAATTAGTTCTATTTCTAGAAAGGCATGGATTATAGACTCTGGGGCAAGTGACCATATTATATGCGACAAGGGATTTTTTTCACATATAAATGACAGTTTGAATTTTCCTGTCTCCATACAATTACCCAACGGAAATATTACTCATGTCAAAGTGACAGGAACATTGAATCTTAGTCCTCAAATTATTCTCCAGAATGTGCTCTATGTCCCAAAATTCCAATTCAACCTCATATATGTGTCTAAAGCCTGCAAAGAAAATTCATGCCGGGTAATTTTTGATGTTGACACCTGTTTATTTCAGGCCCTTTCGACTTGCAGACTGATGGGCTTGGGTAACCATTCTGAAGGACTCTATTTTTGGACGATTTTTCCAAGTAATTTCAGTTTTTCCTGCAATTCATTGAATAAGAAATCATTGTGTAATTCAACTACCAATGATAGAAATTTTACTATGCATATGAGATTGGGTCACAGTGCCTTCTTTCCATATCCTGAGTGTCCTATATGTCCCATTGCAAAGCAATCGCGTACACCATTTCCCTCTAGTACCTCACGGTCTAGTGAAATTTTTACATTAATTCATGTGGACATTTGGGGACCTTATCACACAGTCAATCATGATGGCTCTCATTATTCTCTTACGATAGTAGATGACTATTCTCGGGCAACATGGATTTTCCTTATGCAATCTAAGAATTAGGTCTATTCTCACCTGAAAAATTTCATTCTACTATCCAAGACTCAATTCAGGAAATCCATTCAGCGGATCCGTACTAGTAACAAGAGAGAATTTTTCAGTCATGAATGCTCCCTGTTATTCAATTCTTATGGTATTCAACACGAAAGTTCATGCGTTTACTCACCACAACAAAATGGAGTGGTTGAACGAAAGCATCGCCATCTACTAGAAGTTGCTCATGCCTTAAAATTTCAAGCATCAATTCTGGAACGTTATTGGGGAGACCGTGTCATCACAGCAGCTTATCTTATTAATCGAATGCCTACTCGGATCCTCAATGGGCAAACGACATTCGAGCTGTTATTTGGGAAGAAACCTGTATTGAATCACCTCAGGATCTTCGGATGTCTCTATTATGTTGCAACAATGGGATCTCGAGATAAATTTAGCCCACGTGCACGACGATGCATCTTTATGGGATATCCCAATCTCCAGAAGGGATATTGGGTTCTTGAGATTTCCACAAGAGAATTCTTAGTAAGTCGTGATGTAATTTTCCATGAGAATATTTTTTCATTTTCTGAAAGTGCATCTACAGATGAAGGCCCAGAGATAGCTTCCAGCCATCATAATTTTCTTTCTGATGAGGCATCATATCAAGACCTCTCTTACATAATAGTAGCACAACCAAGGAGTCCTGTCCTAGCTCCACCAAATTCCAATACAAATTCGAACTCTTCAGCACACATTCAAGAAGATGCATTAGAAGATTCCATTGTCAATATGGAAGTTCTTGACACTGCACCAACTTCCTCATCAGAGACATCACAACCTACCACTGGAGCTGAGTACCCTAGGCGGTCTGGACGGGCTACAAGACCTCCAACCTAGACCAAAGATTATGTCTGTGCTACTCACAACTCTCTAGGTATTCAGCATTCGATCTCCTCATATGTTTCCTTTCATAGATTATCTCTGGAGCATAGATGTTGTATTTCTCGTTTATCCGACGATAAGGAACTATCCAGTTATGAAAAAGCTTCCACTAATCCAAAATGGCAAGAAGCCATGAAGGATGAATTGAAGGCACTTACTGATAAGCATACATGGGATCTTGTCCCACTACCACCTCATCGCAAATCAATTGGATGCAAATGGGTCTACAAGATCAAGTATCGTGCTGATGGCTCTATTGAACGGTACAAGGCCAGATCGGTAGCCAAAGGGTTCACCCAAAGAGAAGGTTTTAACTACCATGAAACGTTCTCTCCAGTTGCCAAAGATGTAACAGTCCGTTCATTCTTAGCTGTTGTTGCCATTAATGACTGGCATCTACATCATATGGATGTCCATAATGCCTTCATCCACAGTGATTTAGATGAAGAAATCTATATGGATATCCCTCAAGGCATATGGAGACAGGGGGAGAATAAGGTATGTCGTCTCCGTAAATCCCTTTAGGGATTAAAACAGGCATCCAAACAATGGTATGCTAAATTTGCCAGCGCTTTTACAATAGTAGGCTTCAAGCAATCCAAGCACGACTATGCTCTATTCTCAAGAACTAAAGGTATGTCATCTATCTATTTGATGATTTATGTCAATGACATACTTGTTATGGGAAATGATAGAGCCTCTATAGAGAATTTCAAGGAATATTTGCATGCCACATTTCATATTAAAGACTTAGGAGCACCAAAATATTTCCTTGGAATTGAAATTGCCCGATCTGACAAGGGGATTTCACTTAGTCAGCGGAAGTTTATATTAGAGATCATATTAGAAGCAGGTCTATTAGGATGCAAGCCAGCTGTAATTCCCATAGAGCAAAACATTAAGTTGACCACCGCAGACTATGATAAGGGAATATCTCGAAATGATGATCCCATACTTAGTGATCCACCAAGCTATCAAAGACTTGTTGGGAAACTTATATACCTGACAATGACTAGACCTGATATCTCATATGTGGTTTAAACACTTAGCTAGTTTATGCACCAACCGAAGCGTTTTCATTTGGATGCAGCCTTAAAGGTCGTGAAATATCTGAAGAAATGTCCAGGACTTGGGATACTTTTATCTAAAATATGTGACATGAGGATGACAACATATTGTGATGCAGACTATGCAACATGTCATATTAGTCAAAGATCTATCACTGGATATTGCATTAAGTTGGGAGAATCTCTTCTTTCTTGGAAGACCAAGAAAGAGGCCACTGTGTCTCTATCCTCAGCCGAAGCAGAGTATCGAGCTATGGCTAAGGCCACTTGCCAAATAGTTTGGATACGAGAATTACTTAAGGATCTTGGAGTAGAAGTGTAAGGACCCACGAAGCTATATTGTGATAATGATGCGGCTCTTAAACTTGCATCCAATCCTACAGTGCATGAAAGAACCAAACACATAGAAGTGGATTGTCACTTTACGTGGGAAAAGATCTAGGAAGGAGTAATTGAGACAAGAGGAATTGGGACGACGGAACAACCAGCGGACATGTTCACCAAGCCCCTATGTCAGAGACAACACTCATATCTACTAAACAAGCTAGGTGTCTTGGACATCTATAAGCCACCAGCTTGAGGGGGAGTATTGGAAGATATGCAGATTGCTTGAGATGTCTTGATCTTAATTGATCATGATTTGTGTATATATGTCAATTAAATATTAGATTTAGATCTAAATTGATTTTTTAGATCATTTACTTCCGTACACAAAATACAGGTTGTATTATATCTTAGGAGATTTGTACATTCAGAATTACAGTGAGAGAATACAACAAAAGTCTTCCTACGTCTTGCACTCATTTATAATTGGTTGGGCCTAAAAAACCCTACTTTCTATGACTAGGACCCTAGTGCCTAGGCTTATGGACCCTAGTGGCCATGTCCAACTCCCTTTAGATCAAGGCCTAGTCCCAGACACTTAAGCCGAGGTTCTTAACACTTGGGTCTAGACCTAGTAGACGAGCCCAAGTAACCCAAGGTTGCTGCACCCATGACATTTCATAAGAAGAAAATAATAGATTGTCTATGGTCTATAAAAATATTTATGTAATGAAAATTTAATTCAATATAGTATAGCATGTGTAGCCCTTACATCAAACATTAAATAGTATGTATCTCTATAAGGGAATTAAAGTAAATTTTCCTTTCTAAATGACAAGAAATAATTTTAAGTTCATTTTCATATTTCAATTGAACACCAAAAATATTGTTGTTTTTCCAAATAGTGCCAATTTTTTTGTAAAACAAACGGAGTATAAATATTATAGAATTTTACAAATATATTTGATATATTTAGATTTACATTATAGCAAATAGTGTATATATTCCAATTTGTTTCATATGGTTTTCCACCTCTAAATCGATCCACAAAGTTCACATCTGATCATAAGATTGTCAGCAATATTGTTGACCTAAATTGAGTCGAAGGCAAGTATAATGGCCTCTAGTCTTAATGTTTTGCTATACTATGTAGCACTCTCTAGTGTTTGCTCATTTTTGCACTATAGTAGGTTTTTGTGGAAAGGGCTATAACTTTTGTGAGAATATTTAAATATTAAACCATAATTTTATCTAACAACTTAGATTTTTAGAACTATTGATATTGGTTTTATAAAATCTATTTGAGTATCAAAGTGAGATTTTGAGATCAAATTTTTTTAGTAAGCTAAAAATCTAGCCTACATTTTAGGGGGAGAGTAAATATGTCTTTTTTGTTATACAGAAGGTAATGAAATACAAATTATCTCCTAAAATCAAACACCCTTATTTTGTCACCTAACAAAGTCTGAGATAACTTTGTAGGAGGCTGTGAATAGAAGGCAATATGTAAGCGCTTCTATATTCCAAGATATTATATCAACATGAGGTCAATTTATTTACTCGAGAAGAAATATCACCTCAACCGGGGTGAGAGGAAAATGTCTATATAATTTTTTTTTTTTGAGTAATTTTACTCTAATAAATATGTTTATAAACACTAATAGGATAAAATAAGCTGGCATTCTAATATAGTAAAGAAAAATGGTATAAAACTCAAAAGCGAAGCAATAAATAAAATTACACAAAATCCTATAATTACGTTTTATTAATTATTAATTATTATTTATTTTTATACCATATTTGAGCGGGCCAGGTTACGCCTCAAGGCCCTTGCCCAAGCTCGGGCCACCCACTCACTAAATCCGGAATTTTTGTCCAAGCTTGCCGATCGAATCCAAAAACTTCATCCAAATGGTCCATCTTGTGGGAGGACTTGATCATGCCCACCAATCGCCCAATTGTTGATCAGGTCAACCCCGCAAGCTAAAAAATAAGAAAGGGACAGAGTAGAGGAGACTGAGATCATGGGAGGAGAAGTAGTGGAGAAAACGGTTGATATCAAAGTACCATATGATTTTCTATCGAGTGAGCAAGAAAATCTTGTTCGTAGTTTGTTTATAAAACAAATGAAGAGATGCCTTGTCCCACATAAAAAAAAAAAAAAAAAACGTGAGTGAGCACGTGGACGGGATTTGGCATTAACCAACAGTCATTATTTTTATTTATTGAAAAAATTCGAATTTATTTCTATAAAAATTAACTATAAAGTTTTATTGAAACAGTACGACTATTCATGAAAAGCTTCAATTATTTTTTATTTATTTAAATTATTAATTTTTTTTATGTATTTTCAACATAACCTTTGAGATGTACTTGTTTACGAAAGATTGCCTTTATTCTTTTTTGCAACCTTTTGAAGAGTTGTTTCTATTCGAAAGAAAAAGATAAGTAACGTTGTTTTAAGAAAAAACAATTATCTTCTTCCATTTTCATCTTCTTTCGAAAGATTATTGTTTCTCATGAGAGATTCTGGAGAAATACTAGAATTGCTATCCAGTATTCTCATTTGAGACTTTGCTGTATCCTAGAGGAAATTTGCCGGTAACCATTAGCAACTTTGTGGGGTAAATAAATCCTTAAAGAAAGTGATATCACGCATCAAAATCCGACTTGATTACTCCATCCGATTTCATTGTTTTACCCTATTCGAAACCATATTTTTCCAACAAATCTATGAACGAAATTTTTTGTAATGCCATGAAAAACTCGATAAGCAAAACCTGACAACATGAGAATTGAAATCTCTGAAATCACTCCAATCCAAGTGTTAATAAAAAGATAGTTTAGCCAATTAATTTAGTAGCAAGGGCGTAGAAAGCTAGGACAGGCTGACCACTAGTTCAGGCAAGATTTGTGAAGGCCTAAGTTATTATATTATTCTTTGTCAGCATAAGCCCGTCCACTCAGGTTTTGTCAGGTTTTGCACTGCCCCAATTATTTCATGAAGAAATATTTTTAACATTTGCTCATATGACATGGAGGAAGGATTTTCAAAGGTTTGGTTACCAATTCGAACCTACCCCACCTGTCGCTTGGGTCCAGTGGATGCCATGATGATAGGGAATGCGTTGTGCTCCCGCACTTGGCTGGGATGGCCATCTCCTGCACCGAAATGCGTTCCCAAAGCTAGTGACCCTCATGATGATAATAAGCCAATCCTAAAGTTGCATATTTTCTGCATTATTGGACTTTCTTCTTCTTTGACCCTTTAGATTATCTTTTAGTACAGGAACTAAGTAGTCAACTCTTCAAGAGGATATCTTCCCCTCCATTTGAATCATTTCATTGATTCCCATGAGACTTGTTAGCTTACAGTACACCACGGTATAGAATTAGATAAATTTGGACATGAAATAGACAGTAAGCTAGGAATGCTTAAGCTTTTTCTATGCACGTTCTATTCATTCGAACTATAGGAGAACCAGGAAGGTTTGAAAAGTCTACCATACGTATTGTATTGAGATTGGGTCGATGGTGAAGATCCTGTCATTTGTTTTCCACAGAGATTAGGTCATGCCCATGGGATTGCATCTTGTTAAATCTATCCAAGCCGGAGTTGATTTGGTGATCATGCGGTTATCTTCCTCCTTTATCTTGCGTTTCTTTACCATCTGAGCATCCTTCTTAAACACCCTCTACCTAAGCTCAACCGTTACCGTCACTCTACACCGGTCCTTACCTAATTCGTATACAATTACATTCTGAATTTGAAGAAATTTCAATTGGGCGGTGACAATTTATATTCGGGGTGATTAGAAAATGGCTAATCAACGGCAATAGAGCGCATAATAAACGCCAAATACAAGAAACGTGAGCGAAATTTTTTTATTCGACTTGGAATTTAATATGGACGAAAAGATCATCCTTCGCTGCATTTCATGTTCACACCCTGTAGCCCTAAAGGAATACCTTACAAAGATTATCCAAAAGCAGAGACAGAGAGGTGCTTGCGCTGCAGATAGTGAATTTCACAAAGCTTCTTGTTCTCCATAACTGGGCGATTACTTTGGCGTTGATGGCGTCGATCTGGTTGTACCACATGTGGTCCGGCAGAGCCTCGTCTTCCTTCACTGTTGGACTGTCGGTCGAATTTTCCTGGAAAAGGGATATTGCCGGGAAAATTTTGAGGAGAAAGTTCTGATCTTCGGCGGAAAGTCAGCAGACCAAGAGGTGGGTTTTGTACCTTTGTGGGTGACAAAAAAGGGATTGTAAGCATGAGATGTGGGTATTTATTTTGGGAGAAAGATGCAGAGATTCAGATAAAGTGTGTGGGGACTGGCGTTCTTCATTATTGCGAGGAAACCGAGAGTCTAAATTGGTATCGGAAACTTTGAGATTGTGTTTCTTTTTTCTTTTTTTTTTTTTTGGTTGGAGTACAAATTTATTTAATAAAAAGAGTTCAAACATAAGTGCTTGCTAAGGGAGCATCCAAACAAAGTAACCCCTAGAGGGGTTGAGGGGATAAGCTAACCAATTACAGAGCAGATAATTTAGTCTTTGGGCCTTGGCTACCCAATTTGCAACATGATTTGTCTCACATCTGTGATGGGCTAACTTAGTGTTCAACCAAGTTTAGGCTTTTCCAAGAAATTGGAATAGGTTTCTTGCGAAAACTCCTATTGAACACATTCAATGGACATGATTAGATTAGCCTTTGGCGTATGAAACTCTTCCTTGCCGTCACCAAAAACATATTTTTAGCTATGCACGTTTCTATCTCAAACTTCCGCACTTAAATTGAATAAAACGAGCAACTATTCTCCTGATAAATTTAGAGAGAATACATTACTCAAATATTCTATCTTTTAATTTCTAGCTCATAAACTTGAATTCAACTATATAGCCGTGCTTTACAGAGGAATTGAAGAATGTTGAAGGAGAAGAAAGCACAGGAGGGCTTATATGCATGTTTTTGGCAAATTTTTTTGAAACCCCATATTGCAAAAGCCAACCTTTAGAAGGCTGAAAGCCCAAGGCAGGTCTTAGGCTACCTTGGGCTTTTAGCATTCTTGGCATATCCAAGGCTAAGGTAGTATTTACTTTTTTATTTTTTGAAACTATCCTCATTATCTTTTTGTTTTCTATTTTTTCCCTCATTATATTACACTATTCATCTTCTCTATTGAGGTCGCCAATCTGGGTTGTCGCTACATCAATGAGGGGCTGTGCGACTCAGGTTGTGTGACCTTCGCAAGGGGCCACTGATTTGGATTGCCGCGACCTTTATAAGTTGTGACGCTGCACAAACCCCTTTGAGTCGTGGCAACCCAAATTTGGGTCATGCAACCTCCTTGAGGGTTGTGAGGGTCACGTGACCAGGTGGCCCTCACTGAGGTTGCATGACCTCAAGCGCCCTTCAATTGGGTTGCGTGACCCTTGTTGAGGGTTGCTTGAACCTAGGTTGTAGATGTCGGCCGTTGACGATAGATTTTGATTGCCAGTAGCTCCTTGCCCTTCGCCGACCAATTGTTTATTTTTATTTTTTATAATCACAAAAGTCCTTTGTAAATAAAAATTTCTCCAAACATTATTTTGCTTAAAGGTACTTTATAATAAACTTTTAGATTACAATTTACCAAATAAATTTGCATTTTGGAAAACTTTTTTAACTTAGAGTTTTTTGCATTTTCTTAAAAGTTTTCCCCAAAAGTCCAACCGAATGCAGCCTATGTCTCCTATGGTTATATCATGAGAGCTGAAAGACACATGATACAATATAATATCATCAGCCGGGTGGAAACTTTAGAAATGAAGAAAGGCTGATGGAAGAACAGATATAACCTCGATCACCGACTTAACGGCGAACTCAGGACACGGTCGGGCCGAATAATTACCCCGAAGGAAGACGTTCGCAGTCAAAGGGGAAGGGAAGGGGGGGGGGGGGGTGGGGAAGGGAGGGGTTTGCTTGCAAATCCCTGACGAAACAATGCGGATCACCCTCCTCGCGAATGATGAACACGCAATTTTTCATGCAGGTCTGGTCATATTTAATGGTTTTGAGTGCAGAGAGAGCAAGTTACGAAGGCTCACATTACCTTAACAGCAAGCCATCCTCTCGAGACACATCGAAAGAAGAAAGAAACAAAAACTAAAAAACCAAAAACCCTGGTAACGAAAGTGCGGATGATATGTCGTGCATGTTTTTGAAACATGTGGTGTTCTCGAGAAGAAGTTCTCATGAAACTGCTTTTCTTCGAACCAAGGATGAATGGATTGCTAGACGTGAATGTCAAGTTAGCGGACTACGTGTTTGATCTTGGTTCCGACTGTTGAACCTTTTAACATGCAGCTGATGACCGGTTTTCCCGTTCTGGCCCGAAGAAGGAAAGCCATTATTTCAACTTTGAGCTATCGACATTCTCCAGATATTGGGAGTTAAATCCATAATTTTAGGTCCCATCACCTGTGAAACCTTTTCTTCCGAAGAAGAAGGGAATGGTCGGTGCTTTCTTTCCTTTTTCTTTTTCTAATCTTTTTGGTATTGGAAGTCTTCAAATTTATCATGGAAGTGCACTTAAGTCCTAAAAATTTCAAAATTTTTAATTTAGTTCTAAAGCTTACGGCGAAAGTGCCTAAAACTTTAAAAAAAGTGCAATCTATTGATAAAATTAGTCCAATTAGTCCAATTAAGTCTTTTCGTTGATTGCATCTTTTGAAATTAAGTTTTTGGACTCAAATTAACTTTTTAAAAGTTTTAGAACTTGATTGCGTTTTCGTGAAAATTTTTAAAACCTAATTATACATTTTGGAAGTTTTAAGACTTAATTATGTTTTCGTAATAAGTTTTAAGACTTATAATATAATTATCACTATATTTTTTAAATTTTTTCCACTAAAAAAAGAATGAAATTGGAAACAAAGGAAACATAAGTTAAGGGATTTGTTATTATGTTTTAACTTTAACTATGAGTTTTATACTATTTTCCACTACGGTATTAGAAATTTGGGCTTACTTTTGTCCAGACGGACAAAAGCCCCTGTTGGGAGGGGAGAAACCCTTGATGCTCTAATCCCCGGAGCGACTGCCCACTTTGGCTACCATTCTATCCGAACCTTCTAAATTGTTTATAAACTTTGAATATGAAATGAATATGAAAGTAACATATTTTATATCTCCTTTCAAAAATATATGGGTGGGCCAGATCGAGCTTCAAGGCCCTTGCACAAGCCTGGCCGGCCCACTCACCTGGGCTGGAACTTTGCTTACCCTACAAGTCCAAAAAAATTCAGCCAAGCCCGTTCATTTTATTATCAGCCCACGTCACCTGCCCATTGATGTAGTGGAGAAAGTGGTTGATAATGAGTGTTAAGCCTCTCAAATCACTTTGTATACAAATGATATAATAGGGTACCCAATTAATGTAGGAGCAAGGGGCGTAGAAAGCTAGAAACTAGGCCTGATCTTGGATAGGCGATCCTTTAGGCCCAAAACATATTCCAGGAAGGCTTAGGTAGGTATATTTGATTCAGCCTTGAACCCGTCCACTTAGGTTTTCTCGGGTTTTTCCTAGACCTGATTGTTTAATGAAGAAAAAACTTAATATTTTCTAACATCAATTGACAAATGCAACCTTGGGAAAAGGACTTTTAGACTCAATTCTCACTCTGAGCTGACCCTCCCATTGATTAGGTGAATTGGAGACCATGACAGTAGTGTCACGGTGCAAAGGTTTTCAATGTACAATGGACTAAGAGGAACGGGCGAGCCTCGAGACTTCTAGACATGTTTAGGGTTCTTGCGTATTCGAGAATATTATTAGGGGAAGGTGATATGAGAATTGTATATTATTTTAAAGTGTTCTTATAAGTAACGCAGTTAGTTGGTAGAAGGGAAGATAAAAATTTCACTATTAAATTAAATGGACATGTACAGTTGTGATTAGGAGAGTGTTTATATATAGGATTTCTCTTCCCTCATTTATATCGTGTCACGGGTAATAGAAATTCTAGAACTTCTGTTTATAAGAATTTCCAGCCGACTTGGGAAGAAATTCCTAAGCCACATGAGAAAAGGACTGCCAGAATCAGCCCATCTCGTGATAACAGTGTATTTGTTGTGAGCCCGCCTTTGCTGGGACGACCATTTCATGCATCAAAATAGGGACCTAAAATCTTCTTTGACCCATTGTTGATCTTTTTATATAGGCCCTTCTTGTGTTAGTCACCTTTACAAGAGAGTGTTTATCGCTTCTTTAGTTGAATCATTTTATCAATCCCCATGAGACTTGTTAGCTTACGACACTAGTGTCACATCCCTATCTGACTCACACGAATCTTGTTCTTAATTATCAGAGTTATTGAATAAAGCAAAAGCATCACCATACTAAGGCCGCTATACGCCTATTATAAATAAGATCTCAAGACACGAATTAATAAAGGAATCATACTATTATTTCTGGCATAACTGCAATTAACAGTGGGAGAAGGACTGACAACAAAATTGGAAGGTTTAACTAGGACAAGTACATCAAAAAGGGCCTATCAACTTAAGCCGGCCACTAATGGGTCCTTGTCCATAAACACATCCTCCACTTCGCCTACCCCTCTACATGCTGCGTCATGCAAACGTTCCCGATTCGCTTAAGAAAGTATGATCCCTTCAAGCTCGGACTCTTTCCCTCCACCGCTCACACCATTACCACCGACACAAGGGGCCGTTGGATACAGAATCGGCCCCACCATTCGATCTTACACCTTTGGTAATATAGCGACAAAATGACACATAATCATATTAGGCTGTCCTATGTCCACACGCATTTCGGTGGTGAACCGCACAAAAATCTGACCAGGGAAGTTCTGGTCAGTAAACTCATGGGTCTCGGTCTCTACAACTACTGGTTCTCCGCAGAGGGTGAAAGGGGTCGCGGGACAGATCAACATTGCTGTTGATTTGAAAAATAATAATAGAAGTGAACTAAAGAGAAATAGTGGACTTGTAAACCATTCGATCTAGTGAGCACTCAATTCCTAGGATGCGAACTAACATACAAGCACATAGGTACATATATATGTGCACACAATTTACTTGTGATCAAGTACAAATTTCACATGTGGAGGCAATATGCATTAATTAAATACATACTTATACTATATCAAGAATCATAGCAACATGCATTTCACTTCTCATAACACATGCACACTATCATTAAAGTTAAAATTTCACTTTAACTGTTCCCAATCCATTACAAGTGACATGAACAATGACTTTCGGCCACCACGCCGGGCATCCACACAGCACCATTCCGTAGCCCAAACTCCAAGGTAGTCCACCCCCAAGGCATTCGTCACTAAGACAATTCTCCTCCATCCCTCCAGGCCATCGTTAGTGTTTGTCCTCTCTTGGACTTCCCTACTCAAACTCAGGGCATCCTTCACTTGCCAGGGCATTCTCCTCTGACATGCCGCTCAGGCCAACGTTGGCATCCAAGGATCGTGTGCCTTAGATATCCCATCCATCACACACACGCACACATCTTGCACTCATACCATGCCACTAGAATCAAGTCTTACCTTTCATGATAAAATTAGCATGCGCACACTACGAGATGGGCACCCACATCTCCACAACAATTATAAAAAATAGCACGCGAGACGCTCCACCAAGGAATATCACATTAACATCACAAGCTTAGAATATAATAGCATGTCAAAGGTCAGAATTTGTCACCGAAAGTTATAAATTAGAGTCTCCCTACCTTTGGCATGACATGGGACCAATTTCGGCATACATCACTAGAAACCAGAATCGTACAGTTTTTGAAATAAATAGGAAAAACCTAGTAAATAAACTCAAAGAATTGTGAAATTTTAATATCTTATAAATAAGATCTAAACGAACATTTATCATGAGGGTTTGAGACCTAGATAGGACTGTACGAAGAGCAGCAACTCTCCTAAGCTAACACTATCCACAGTTCCTCCGAGCAAAACCATTATTCACAAGGAAATATTCGACACCAAATTTTAATGAGCAGCTCTAAAATTTTGATATGATGTATATAAAGATGTCCCCTACAATTTTTATGAAGAAAGAAAAACCAGATTTTGCCTAGAAATTTTTTATAAAGTTCAGAGAACACACAGAGGTCTACGAACTACGGTGCTGGACAAATGGTTCGGAAAGAAAAATGGGGTCTTCGAACTAACCCTCTTAACTCAAAAAATCCTGAAATAAATATATATCATAGATTAGGATCTCTCCAACAATTTTTATGAGGGTAGTCTCACCCAAATCTCATCCTAACGAGCCACACCAAATCGACAAAGCAGCTAGTTTGGGAATTCACAGTTTTGAAGAAAATAAGCGGGTGAACTCGAAATATTTGCAAGCCTTGCTTCTCACGTAGACATATCTCAATGCATATTTATTTTTAGTCTCAAAGCAGACATATAGAGCATCTACTCAAGCTCCGACCACAGGAAAAATCCTCACAAGCTGGAACAAGCTCAAAAAACCACATGCAAGCCATCAAACCTCCTAAGACCGATATGCACCCCAAATCCCATCCTCAACACACGACCGCATCACCTTCTTTTCACATCCACACCATCATAGCACATGCAAGACTGCCACAGCCAATAGATTCACCAGAACAAACAAATGACACCCTTATTCTACAAAACCGAGTCTTGAAGAGATCAAAGGGAGAAGGAATCTATCACTTCTCTTTGCCTATATTAATAGGCTTACCGCAAAAATTAAATTAATAAACTAATATGGCTCATCGTGGCTAATTAGCCAGATGAAATTTAGGGTGTCACAGCCAGCATATCGAATTAAAACAATTTGGACATCAAGTAGATAATAAGCTACACTTCTTAAGCTTTCTCTGTGCATAGTTGATTCATCTGAATTGTAGGAGAATTCAGAAGATTCGAAAAGGTTGTCATGCATATAGCATCTCTAGTCACAACCGTTTGGACTTTTAGGCAAGGGGGGATTCGAGGCATTTATGCTAAAGTTTGAAGCAACTATAAGATTTGAAAAATACCCCAAGTTAGGCTTTGCAAAGATAACACTACAATGTAGTGAAGCCGATTAAAACTGCTTTGCTGTCTTGTTGCTATACTCATTTCTGTTCGTCCTTTTTTTCCTTTCCCTTCCAATGGCCCAGCGTAAAACTACAAGTATTTCCGGCATGAAACGTTTACTTGCAATCGATAAACACAAATATATCATTACATTCTAATTGTAGAATCGACGAGCTTTTTCATCTGAAGAGAAAGAGAAGTGTGGCTTGTTATTTCCTTTTCAATATCCGTGAATGTTGTTGGAGATATGCAGAAATGCGGATATACACAGATATTCGAAAGTCATTTGGGATCATAATTGATCTAAGATATCGTTCTGTGAATCATTCTAAGATTAGATTCTAATTTCATGTATTAACATTTATTCTTTCCCAATTGTACATTCATCGTATTACAAATAGGAGTACATAGTTGTAAAGATATTCATTCGAGAAATGCAGAATACAATTTTGCTCCCAATTTCTTCTTCCATTTTACTCTGTGACACGGTATCAAAGCTTTTAACCTAGTTTCTACAACACACCCATCGATTGCCCCCGGATCTCAGTCTTCTATCCTTGTTATTGTAGAAAACACTAACCAACAAAACAAGATTAGCACTCCGGTGTGGGAATAAGTATTTGGGCCATTAAACAAAAAGCCAATCCGAAATTATCTCCTTACCAGTACCGATACCATGGAAGAAAACCAAACTCCAAAAGTCATGGGTGTGGAGGAAACGCCTCAAGATTTGCTACAAATTGTTGAAGAAGTGGACTAGAATTCTGGGGCTCAGACACGGCCAATTTCGTGGATACCTGTCTAGGTCCAGCCAAACTAGGAGCAGGCCATTCTGACCCAACCCATCCAATGGCTGCCTGTCCAAGGCCCACCAAATCCTTGGGTTCATAGACTAGCCCAAAGCAACCCGTGGTTTGTTCCTCAAGGAGTGGTAAACTAGGCCCATGGCCCATGGCAAGAACACCTAGCCCAAGGAAGGCTCACCATCCACTACGGGGGCAAGCTCGTTCCTTGGGTTGGGACCAGTCAATTCGAGTCAAACATCCAATTTGGGTATGCAAGGTTTAGGAACGAATCCTTACCTGGCCTTTCAACCCGGATTCATTCCATACCAGATCCTCGTCGGAAGTGGCCACTCAGAACTTGGCAACCCCTTGTACACCTTGACAGCCGATAGATTGGAGCTTCGCCTTATCAGCGAACAACTCATCGACGCCAAGAACCACTTAACGTGGTCTTGAGAACTTCAGCAAGCCTTGGTGACAAAGGTCAAAGATGAGTTCCTTGACAAAACCGTCCCCATGCCGGATGACCATCGATGACCAACTGGCGTGTCAATGGAAGAAATGCAATCAATTGGTCTAGACATGGATCGGATATTGCAATGCTTTAGAGATCGCTGCCGAGTTTCCTCCAAAGGACTATTCGAGAGTTATATGGGAAAGCATAAAGGAGATATATGGGAAACTTAATAGAGCCAAAATTTTTGCTCTCGCATAGGTGCTATCTAAACTTAAACAAGGGAACATGTCGATTGGGACGTGTTTCAATAAACTTTCAGCCCTCTTGAATGAACTAGATGGCGTCGAAGAAAAGCTCAATGACCCGAGCAAACACTACAATAGTACCGAAGGATAAAGGAATGAGAAAAAAGTGACTCGTTTCCTCTTAAACTAAAACAACTCATACCTTGCATCAATGGAAAATGTGAAGATAGGGGAGAGTATTTTGCACCACAGTGAGGGATGGATGGAAAGGCAGTGAGTGTCGAAGGTTGGAGAGGAAGACACATGGTGCTGGGGTTTCCAGATGAGAAAGGGGACAGAACCTTCTTGAAGAATGGTTTGGACGATTAGGATTTGGGGGTGAAATCAGACAGTGCTAGTCCGATTTGCCCATCGCCCCAATCTGATGTCCAATATGCAAGGGGAAGATTGGACGGCCTTTGGCCCATATATCTTGAAAACAAATTGGATGGCCCATATATCTCGAAAACATATTGGACGACTCACATTATGACACGTCGGCCATTAAATCTAGTGTCTATTCTTCAACCATGATACTGTAGAGAAGAAGTGCACAAAATTACAAAGGAAAGGGGAAAATGTAATGTGAATATTGTAAACATCCCTACCACACATTGGAGACCTACTGGAAATTACATGGTAAACCAGGAGAAAAAGGTAAAAAAGGGGAGGGAATTCTCAATTAATCAAGTCACTGAGCATAATGCCGATCCACAAATTACCCATGATCAATCCTAGCAAATTATGAAAGCTTTAAAATAGCTAGATATCTCTAATAAGAAGGCATGCTTCTCAAGTATTTCTTACTGCTTTAACACCATTTTTTTTTTTTATGATGAATGGATAATTGATTTAGGTTTTAGTGACCACATTATTTGTGATGAGGGTTTCTTCTCTCATACTAAAGAAAATCTTGATTCATTTATATTTGTGCGTCTTTCAAATGAAAATACTACACATGTCACTAAAATGGAAACAGTGAACCTTGCCCCTTCCATTACCCTTTGGAATGTATTATATGTGCCTTAGTTTCAATTCAATCTCATCTCAGTTTCTAAGGTCTGGCAGGACAATACTTGTTGTATCCCTTTCAATTCTGATAATTGTTTCTTTCACAGCATTTCGACTGGGAAACTGTTAGGTTGGGTAGGCATTCGCAAGGGTTATATTTCTAGACTAGCTTTCCTAAAAATTTTGATTTATCATGTATGTTCATGGATAAAATATCATTGTGTAATGCTTCTGTCAATGATAAAACTACCCTTTCTCATCAACATTTGAATCATAGTGCTTTTTTTTTTCCACATCCTAAATGTCAAGTTTGTCCACTGGCAAAACAATCACGTGCTCCCTTTCCTATAAGTAAATCTCGTGCCGTTGAAAATTCCTCTCTAATTCATATAGACATTTGGGGACCTTATCACACCCCACATCGTGATGGGTCACGATATTTTCTCACCATTGTAGACGATCATTCTCGTGCTACATGCGTTTTCCTTATGCAATTGAAAGGTTAAGTTCTTTCCAAATTAAAGGATTTCCTCACTTTGTTGAAAAGTCAATTTGGCAAATCCGTTTGATGTGTTCGAATAGATAATGGGAAGGAATTCTTTAGTCATGAATGCGAACTTCTTTTCTCTTCAAATGGAATCGTGCATGAAAGTTCTTGCACTTATACACCTCACCGAAATGGAATTGTTGAGCGTAAACATTACCACCTTTTAGAAATTGCACGTGCCCTTAAGTTCCAAGTATTTATTCCTTAAACCTTCTAGGGAGATTGTGTGGTCATAGCAACTAACCGATCAATCGCATGTTGACTCGACTTTTGGGCGGACAAACTCCCTTCGAAGTACTTTTTGAGAAGAAACCTAAGATCCATCATTTGAGGGTTTTTGGTCACTTGTGTTACGTTACTACCTTGGGAACTTGAGACAAAATGAGTCTTCACGCATGGAAATGTATTTTCGTGGGGTATCCAGCACTTCAAAAAGGCTATAGTGTCTTCGAGCTATCGAGAGGTAACTTCTTTGTAAGTAGGGACATTATTTTTCATGAAGAAGTGTTTTTATTCTTGGAAAAGTCGTTCTCAAACAAAGCATCTAGCTTACATATGAATAATAGTCAATTCTTTTTTTGAAGAGGACCTGTCTCATGGCACACAATATATGCACATGACACCTTTGAATATTCCGGCATTTTCTACAGTAGGAGAACAGATCACAGATTCTTCTGCCATCCCAAGGTATTCGACAGAGGAGTCTTCACTACCAATTGAAGAAGATTCTGTCATAGCTTTAGGGACATCTTCCCAAGAATCATCTTTTAAGGCACCCTCTCCATCTCCTGCATCTAAGCATATTCCTCTTCGAAGATCAAGTTGGACTATTTGACCACCTATCTGAACAAATGATTATGTTTGTTCATTGACCAACTCACTAGGTATCTTATATCCTATCTCTTCTTATGTCTCATTCAATAGACTATCCAAGGAGCATATGTGCTGTATCAATCAAATCTTTGGTGAACGTGAACCATCATCTTATAATGAAGTAGTACGTGATCCATGGTAGCAAAAAGCCATGGAAGTAGAATTACATGCATTGATTGATAATCAAACTTAGGACATAGTTTCATTACCCCTTCATTGAAAACCCATTAGCTGTAAAGGGTCTACAAAATCAAGTACAAGGTGGATAGATTTGTTGAACGATATAAGGCCCACTTTGTTGCGAAAGGATTTAAGCAACGTGAAGGGTTTGATTATCATGAAACATTCTCTCCAATAGTGAAAGATGTTATTTTCTGATCCTTCTTATCTGTTGCTGCATTATAAGATTGACAATTGCATCAAATGGATGTTCACAATGCTTTTCTTCATGGTGATCTGGATGAAGATATATATATATAGATCTTCCATAAGGTTTATGGCGACATGGGGAGGCCAAGGTATGTCATCTTCATAAATTCATTTATGGTCTCAAATAGGCATCAAGAGAGTGGTATGTAAAATTCACTACAACACTCACATGCACGGGCTTCAAACAATCCAAACACGATTATGCCCTCTTTATGTGGACATAATGTAACGCCCTCGATTTCGACCTTGTAAGGATCGGCCATAAGGTCTTGAATGGATCGACCATAGGCCATTAGCCATGGGATCGATCGGTTCGATCGGTAAGAAATCAAGGACGGTCATGGTCCGATATATTGACCGATCAACCGACCAGGCACGAATTGGTTGAGGTGTTGGCCGTGAATTCTCCATCGACCATACCAATGAGATAGGATCACCAGCTTATAAGATGACTTTTTGAAAACGAGGATTGGTTATGGGATGATTTTGGATCGGCAGATGGTCATGGGTTGATCCAAACAGTCATAGTGCCTAGCCGCAAGTGATTCCGCTTGGCTGTGCACTGATACACAAACTATCCAACTCAATCAAATGCGATCGTCTTCCAACAAAAAAAATGTATCATTCCCTATTTAATTCTTAGTGATTAAAAAAGAATATTGAATTGGCGATGTCCGATTGTGGATTAGTAATACACTGGCCGTGAACTATACGGATAGATTAGGTGTTGATCGGAATGAGTCTTGGGATAGACCTGATTATTCCGTCATTAATTCTAAGGTTTATGAGTGCCTTGATTTAGTGCTAGGCCATAGATAACCTTAGGATTGGCCTTGACTGACCAAAGGACCAATGGACCGATCATCTAGACCGATTGACCATCCAAGGGAACGGTTTGGCCGAGCGTGGAGTACGATGGCCAAACCTTAGGTGTATGTGATTTGGTTTTTTGAGGTGTACCTAATGATCCCCTTTTCGGCCTCGAAATCAACTTAGACGATGGAATTCTCTAGATTGCCTTCTTGAGGAAGAAAACGAATTAGAGAAAACTCTAGAACACCCTCATTATATAAATGGGGTGATGTGTCATTTGACTTTTTAAAAGTAATGATGAGATCAAAAATATCCTTGATATTCAAGATAAGGATGGCACACACATGAACCAATTGGAGAGCGATACCTAAAGCCCTCATTAATGACCTAAGAAGTTTGGGCACCAAGTTGGCAATCTTGATAGCCTTATCTTCATACTTCATTAAATGCTCATTAAATGAGGGATACAAGTGGTCCAATGAAAGGGTGAAAAGGGGGTCATCATCAATGACGCCTACAAGTTAGATTATCAAGCAAGATCTTTTAGCTGTCCAATTCATTCTTTAGGTGTAGTTATTGGATAAATAGGCTTGCCACCTAAGTACTATAGGCAGGACACTTGAAAAATTTAGAATAGATCATTTGGCTTGGTAATGATGACGCCGAGTAGTATTAATAGGGGGATTTCTCCTCATTTTTCACCTTGCCATCCACTTTCTCCTTCCTCCTCCTCTTGGATGCCATCTCCTCTTCACGTCTTTCTCTCTCTTTTGGCCTTGCTCGCCTATTGCCTCACAAGACAACCCTCTCTTGGTAAAACCATCTATAACTTATCGAGGTTCATTGAAGGTAAGTAGAATTCCTAACCATTGGCTTGGGTGATTTGCTACATTGTCGAGTTTTAGTCATGTGCTTACTCGTGAATAGTCGTTTTATGTTGCTGGTGTATTTTGTATGGTTTGCTCATGTGTGGTTTAAGATGGTAGATAATAAACTGGCTTGTGCAATACAAAATATGTGATCATTAAATGAAAGAAGAAGATTGTTGTCACATAACATTGGTGGCAATGCCTCGTTCGTGAGAAAGAAATGCTCTGGTTGAGCCGGGATGTCTGGGTTGAGCTCGAATGCCTTGGATGAGCTAACCCCCGGGATGCCTCGGTTGAGTCGAGATGCCCTAGTTGAGCCAAGGTGCCTAGCTTGAAGCTGGATGCCTCGGTTGAGTCAAAATGCGCTGATTGAGCCAAGATGTATGTTAATGAACCTTTTATGTATGCCGATATGTTTATTACCACTTGACTTTGTGTGTTCATGGATAACCTGAAGGTAAGTGTGCATGGAAGTTACACCGAAGGGATACATATGTGTAATTGAGGTGAAGTAGTAATATTACTATCAATCTGCCATTGATATTTTAATACGAGTACTGTTCATGCTAGATTTGATGACGAGTTGTCATCCTAGTAGAGGATTAGGGGATTTTACTTACTGAGTTGTGGACTCACTTCTTATTTTTCAAACTTATAGGCAAGAAAGCATCATGTCAGTTTTGGAAACCGCAGTCACGCTAGAGGAGATACCTGGCCTATGTAGAAACTTGTAGTATGATGTAAAAAGGAAAAGTGGCCCATAGAAAAATGGCTTGTAAATGAACTGTTGTAATATAAAGTAACGTGTTATGTTTGATGTATGTTCTAGTCTTCTAGCTATTGTTTGTCTGGGGAGTTTGTTTGTTCATGCTTCCACATGTGTTTAAGAACAAGATAAAAAAAATTGGGACGTCGCAAAAATAACCCTCACAGCTCGTGACTCTAGGGATGGAGTTGGGGTCGTTACACATAAGGTATGTCATCAATCTACCTTATAATATATATTGACGACATACTCATTATGGGAAATGATAAATTGGCCATCAAGATGTTTAAAGAGTATCTACACTCTACATGATCTCTAAAGTATTTCCTTGGTATTGAGATTGCTAGTTCATAATTAGGAATTTCTCTTAGCCAATGGAAGTTTGTCATGGAAATTAGATCTGAAGTAGGATTATCAGGATTTAAGCCGGTTGTCATTCCTATAGAACAAAACGTCAAGTTAACCACAATTGAGTATGATGAAGGAATATCTTCTAAGATTGATGATCCTTTGCTCGAAGACCCATCTTCCTATCAAAGGTTCGTAGGGAAACTCATATATCTCACCATGACCATACTAAACATATGCTATGCAATACATACACTTAGTCAATTCATGCAAAGGCCAAAAGAATCTCACACGAATGCAGCTTTGAAGGTTGTAAAGTATTTGAAGAAATGTCCTTGACTTGGAATACTTATTTCTGGAGATTGCAATTTGGAAATGATAGCTTATTATGATAATGACCATGCCACATGTCCCATGAATCGAAGATTTGTCACTGGTTTTTGCATCCAGCTAGGAAAGTCTCTATGTTAGTGGCAACTGTGTCACTATCATCTACTGAGGCTAAATACTGAGTGTCATGCTCCGAACCTTGGGCACGCGCACATCCCTCGGCGATTGATTAAATTGCGACGTTCCTAAGATGCGTCGCCGACCCATTCATTTTATGCACATGCAAAAGTGAACTCATAAACCCCAGACAACAATCAAACATAGGGATAATAGAAGCTGGGCAGTCAATTAACACAAACCCTACTTTATAAACAAACCAGGTTAGCCCCACAGAGTTATATGCAAAAGGTCTATCTCAAAAAGAAGGTCCATCTTAAAAAGAAGGTCCTAGGCAACCTAAGCCCTAGAATCCACCGACTTTGGCTTCAGATCCTCCACGACACCACCTGCGATGTCGATGTCCAAAGGATCGGCTACCTCTACTCCGGACCCTTCAACCTTGGGCCCCGAGTTCACCATGATATCATCCAGTATATTGATGTCCGTGGGGTGGTGTACCTCCTCATACTCGATTTTGACGGTAGGCCCGTTAAAGCCCTCCAAAGGACCTTCCCGAACCCTATTAGGCTTGTTAAGGAATCACGCTTTGAAGTGATGAGGTACCAAGTGAGGTAGGCTCATCGACCCAAATAATGGTCAACACAAGCTGAAGGGTCCAGGTGGTCACGAGGATGGGGAGAAAGGTAGTCTCGATCTCCACCTCCCATGGACACCCAAAATGGACGTGATGGACTTCCATCTAAGGACTTGAAAAAGGGTTAACCACAACGAGGTGAGATAAAAATCTCATCGAGTCTACACCCTAAACCCCAATTAGGATGAAAATTCACTCAGAGGCGGTCCTAAACATGCACCATTTGGAACTTACCTTGTCTCAGCACGTCCCTGCATATTAGTTCAATGCATATGCACTTATAAATGTAGCAAGCATAATCAATAACTGGAGCACATCATTTTTATGTATCAATCAATCACATGGGTCCCGATTATAAAGTAAAATTGTGATGACACGACACGTCACATTTCGTGCCACACAATTTTGCCCCATAATCAGGTGTGGCTATCTCAATCACTCAGGCATGCCTAGTTATTTACAACCCAACGGCCATGGCTAGCTCAACAGTTGGCGGTCATCCGGCATAACCGGGCATCGTCCCGCTCCGTCGGGCATGGTAACTTCTACATCTATACGACATTCCATAAAGCAGCATTGGCTTAGCCTTCATTGCGACCGGCATCTGTTGACTTAGGACATCTAAACTTAATTAGGCTTCGTCCCGCGTGAACGCATCAGGACGAGTTCCGATAGTGACCACACACACATCCATACTTGGTCAAGAATATCGTGCTATGTACTCAAATGCCTCAATTTAAAATAATGGATTTGGCCAATTTTTTTCGTATTAAAAATCATCATAGTAAAATAATCGTGCGTGGTCACACATTTAAATTGAACCAGTAAGCATGGAACAAGCACTCTCATTACAAAATTCCACAATTTTATATATTATATAAAATTATTTTTGTGTAAAAAATCGACACCCGGTATTTTTCTAATTAAATACCCATGAAATCAAATTTTGCGATAATAATTCACAACGATCATCAAGCACTCATTGCATAAATAAACAGTCAATTTCACATATAAATGCAACCACGACGGTTAGTGTAAAATTTTGATAAATGGCTATCCCATCACAATTTACGCTAATTATAATTACTTAAATAAATTGCAAGTTATTTAAACTAATCCACTTGATTAATCTAATTAAGCTAACTGAACTATCCTAATTGAGATAATTAAACTAATCTAACAAGGCTAACTAATTAACCTAACTAGCCACCTAATTAAACTAGTCTATGTAACTAACTAATCTAACTAACTTAGTTACACTAACTAAATTAACACTAATACAATTAATCACAAATCTAACTATTAAGCATAATTAACTTCCTAATTTGGGATTAGGGAGCTAACTCACAAGATTAGGGTGGCGACGGGTTCACGACGACGGCGGCACGGAGGCGGCCAAGACTCAAGCCTACGACGTCTCCAACAGAGGCTTAGATGAGGCTGAAAATAGCCTACAAGGCTTCGGCTAAGGGTTGGAAAAACCAGTTCTGTGGAGGGCTGAACGAGCGGTTGGCGGGGCTGGTAGAGGCTTGGCTCAGCTGGACATGACTGGCGGGCATGGGGACGGGCGATGAGGCATGGTTGCTGGACAGGCAGAGCCAGATGGATGAACGGCTGGGCTCACGGACAGCTGGTGGACGTGCAGGCTAGGGAAGTGCTGGATTGAGGCGGACGGTGAGGCGGTTAGCCAAGGGACGCGGCTGGGCTGGTGACACGGCAACAAGCGGACGGCGGTTGCTAGTTGGCACGAAGGAGTTGCGGTGGCAATGTTGTGTGGCTGGCAACAATAAAGATAGAGAAGAAATGGAGGAATGAAGAAGAAGAGCCAAGGAAGAAGAAGAAAGCAAAAGGGTTCAACTGGTAGGGAGGAAGGATGCACATGAGAGGGGGGGACAATGTGACATCTCGATTTTCCAATTCTATTTTCATTAAATTGAGACGGGCATTTCGTTGGCACGCATATAGTTCTTTTCCTTGAGTCGGCCACTCATGTGAAAACTAGTCTATCGGGTGAAGCTATGAAGAGTTTCTAATGCATCAGACTCGAGAATTTGATTAGGAAGCGACCTTTCGACTGAGCTAATCTGCAAAGGTCATTACGGCACAATTAAAAATCGATTAGAGATCGGAGATAGGTCGACTCGACAGAGGCATGTGATTAGGTGTGGGTGATTCCACCAGATCGCACAATTCTTGTTGATCGGCACTGGATCGACTTTTTAGTCGATTGGGTACCCTATGTTCGTATTTGAAACCTTGAGATTACCCCGACAACCGAAAGTCGCCAATGTTTCAAAGATGTACATTGTGGCTTGAGATGATCAACCACAGGTCAAATGCATGAAAATTTCTAAAGGCTACCCGGTAAGTTAGGTCGCGCTAGTATCGTGCCAAAGTGAAATTAACCGTGGAATTGAGATCAAATTCAAAAATTGGAAGTGTGGGTGTGTCACAAATCATTTTTAGGATCATTGACTCATCTTCGGAAGATTTTTTGTGCAAGCCGAGTTTTTCAGCAATTAAATCAGAGAATGACTAATTTGGCTCGAGAAATTGGTAGGCTTACTTTTGGTTGTATTTTTGAGATCAAGATGGCACCATGGTCAAGTAAATATGTGAATTGAAGGATTGTGACATTTGATTAATTTTACGGACCTTAATTTGGTTTAATTAGAAGTGAATTGAAGAATGTGATGTACAAAGTTTAAGAATTTGTGTGCCATGGCGGAGGATGAAATTGGGCCCATTGAAGATTATTGTGGGAGATTTGAAGTTAGTGGAAGGTGATGTCATCTTAGGTAATGGTGGGCCATTTTTGTTGGATTAAAGAAATAGAAAAAGAAAAGAAATGGTCCCTCTTTCTCCTCTCTCCTCCCTCTCACGTTGGTGTGTTCGGTTCTTCTTCTCTCCATCTTCTTCTTGTTAAAAAAAAAAACCCAGCAACCGAAGAAGCTGAAGATCGCTCGATGCCCGTAGCTGCTCGCCGTTCGTCGTAGTCGCCGCCCGTCCGCGCGCGAAGACCCGCGCGCACTTGCTGGCCCGCCGTCACGCCGTCTCCACCTCCCACTCGCGTGCCCTTGCGTTGCAGCTGCTGCATCAGCCCGTGCCGAAGCCATTTAGCCACCTCCGGCCACCGTTCGGGTCTCGCCTTGGTCCGGTTCGATCCCTCAACCTTCCCCGGTCCTTTTCCATCTCATCCAAGCCCCGGATCCGCCCATTCTCGGCCTCAACCAGCAGTGGACAGCAGCTGTAGAAAATGGGTATGGTAGCGGGTGTTTTGGCCCGTTTTGGCCGTCTTCCTGACCTCAGATGCTTGGCCCGCTTTGAAGAAAGTTGTTCCCTTCGGCGTCCCCATCGTTTTGGTTCGCTCGGCTCGTCATTTGAGTGAGTTTAACTAACTAAACCTTGATTAGAGAGTTAATGATGCTTTAGGTGTGTTTAGTTTATGTTAAGTGTTATTAGGTGGTTAGTTTAATTTATTTAAGTGTAGATTATATTAATGTACTTAATTAACTTAAAGTGTGTTTGATTTAAGGCTAAATGAATGTTTATATTAATATAAACCATGATGGGACTTAAAGGAATTTATTTTTGATTTATTTAAGTATTCCGAAATTATTAAATAATTTAATAATATATTATTATTCGAAATTATTAAAATATTATTATTTAATTATTTTCGGAATAAATTTAATTATTTATTAAATTCCGAAAATTTTGTCGGGACCCTAAATTCTCAAAATTTCGTGCCGGTTGCTGTTGTGTAGTTAGATTTTGAAATTGATGATTGGATATTATAAATTGAGTGTGGATCGTGAAAAATATAGATATTATTATTTAATTAATTTTCAGAATAAATTTAATTATTTGATAAATTACGAAAATTATTTCGAGACCTTATTTTGTCAGAATTTCGTGCTAATCGTTGCTGTGCTTTTAGAATTTGAATTTGATGAATGCATGTGGCAAATTGAGTGTTGATTGTGATAAATAGAGATTTTATTCATAAAAACCCAAGTGTCGGGTTTTGATGCAAAAATTGGATTTTAATGATTATATTAAATTGTGGGGTTTGAAAAAGTGAGATATTGGCTTTCTGGTTCGAAATTAGTGTGCTCGCACACACGTGAATAATTTCTGGAATATTTTTAATATGAAGAAAAATGGCTGGGATCACTATTTTAAGTGGAAGTATTGAGTGAAATGCAAAATGTCCTGGGGCCGAGTATGCTTTCACTGTATGATAACTAAGAGGAATCGTCCTGGGCTGTTGAGTCGGACTTGCCCCTAGATGGGATGCCCATGTGGTGGATGCCGGTCGCAGTAGAGGCTGGGCCGACTGGATCGATGCTCCTTCGGGAATGCCGTCGATGTAGTGATGAAGCCGTGTTCCAAGGGAGGAGACGATGATCCTTCGGGAATGCCGTCGACGTACTGACGAAGCCGCGCTCCATGGGGGGAGGCGATGCCTAGCTATATGCCAGTAGATAGCCGAACTGCAAGTAGGCTATGCCCTTGTGTGGTAGTGAATAACAATTGGAATGCATGTTGAGTGTTGTTGATGTGTCGGATTATGGGACAGAATTATGTGGCATGGAATGGGACGTGTCATAATGATTTAGTCTTATAATCAGGACTCCCGCGGTTGTTGGTTATATGAAAGTGAATGCGTTCCGGTTGTTTAAGTTCTTATTACTGCATATGATTGAATGATATGAACTGTGCTAACCTGCAAGGAACCGAGGCGAGGTAAGTCCTCTATGTTGTGTGGCTAGGCCACCATTGGGCGTATTTTCTTTCTAATAGGGGTTTAGGGGGTTGAACTTGCTGAGACATTATCTCATCCTGGTTTGGGGATTACAATTTCAGGTCCCTGGTGGACGGAGCGGCTAGATAGCTTTGGTTGGCCTTGAGGAGTTGCAGAGGTAAAGTCATAAGAATTGGAGAATGTGTCCAACTTGTAGGTCGTAGGACAGTTCCTTTTTAAGAGCCAGTCTTTTGTAGACTTTTGGCCGTAGACCTCTGTTTGTAATTCTGTTGAATTATGAAAGTGTTATGTTGTGGTTTTGCTTCTTGCTTTTCTATCCCGTATTTCATTGTCAGGGGTTTTATAATATGTTCCGCTTGCGCAATAATAAATGAATGGGGTCGGCGACACTACCTAGGAATGTCGCATTTGCATGACCATGGTGGGATGTTGGTGCGCTCGAGGTTCGGGGCGTGACAGACAAAGGGCCAAGGAAGTCCAACAAGCAGCCACTCACAAGCCAAGAGAAATATCTTGGCACTAGAGTGTGTTGCCACAAAGTCTTCAGCCCAAGGAAGTCAAGGTAGCCTCCAATGGCAATCTTCCTCTATTTTCTTCACAAACAAAGTCCTTTTGGTGGCCAAAAATGCCTCCACTGCTGCCCATACGAATTTCGACCAATCTCTTCTCAATTCTTCACAAAACAACTTCAATTAGATGACCAAAAATGCCATGGCAGCAGCCCATACGAATTTCCCTTCAATCCTTCACATAACAAATCAAATTGGTGGCAAAAAATCCAATTAAAGGTGCCCATCCGAATTTCTCTTGATTTCTTGTTGCCGAATATGATTTTCCGCAAAAATTCCCGGCTCGACGAAATTTCTTCAAAAGATGAGATGAGGTCTTAAAAATAAATCATGACACGTTCGAACATTCGATTCCCAAAATCGAATTCAATTTCGTGATTAAAATCGACCGGACGCGATTTTAGTACAACCTAACCTACCGGGTAGCTTTTAGGGATTTTAATGCATTTGATCCATGGTCGATAATTTTTTATCCCCATTTGTACATCTCTGACTCGTAGGTTTCAATTATGGGCACCAAGTATAAAATCGATAGAAAATCGGATTAGTGCCGTTTGATGCGGACTTTGTAATCATGCGGAATCACCCACAATTCAATTACATAATTTCATCGAATTGACCTATATATGATCACAATTCGATTATAACGGTGTCATATTGGCTCTTGCCGATTATCACAGTCGAGCAATCGATTTCCGATCGAATTTTCAAGTCTGCCGCGTTTATATCCCTTAAAGGCTTCACCTAATAGGTTAGTTAACTCGTGAGTGATCAGCTTAGAGAAAAAGAACCATAGGCGCGTCGACGAAATGTCCATCTCATATTATCGAGACGGGATTGAAAGTTCAGGATGTCATACTGAGCCATGGCCAAGACCGTTTGCGAGATAGTTTGGGTACATGGACTATTGTTAGACCTCGACGTACAAGTGAAAGGGTCGATAGATTTATCTTGCGACACGATGTAGCAATTAAACTCGCAGCAAATCCCATAGTTCATGAAAGAACGAAGCACATTGAAATAGACAATCACTTCACTTGAGATAAGATTCAAGGAGTGATCAAGACCAGTGGAATCAGAGCCATGGAACAACCTACAAACATCTTTACCAAGCCATTATGCCAAAGACAACACACATATCTTCTAAGCAAGCTTGGGTCTTAGACATATATCAACCACTAGCTTGAGGGGGAGTGTTGGAGATATGCAGATATGCGGATATATTTGAAAATCATGTGGGATCATAATTGATCTATGATATCGTTTCGTGAATCAATCCAAGATTAGATTCTAAATAACATGTATCAACATTGATTCTTTCCCAATTGTACATTCATTCTATTACAAATAGGAGTACATACTTATAAAGATATTCATTCGAGAAATACAGAATAGAATTTTCCTCCCAATTTCTTCTTCCATTTGACTTTGTGACAAATGGAAAGATCCCAGCATTTCCTTCCCTTGGGACGATAACTTCCTTCCCCAGTACTGTCACTAAAACTTGTCGTTGTGTATGATCCACAGCCAGCCCAAAGAAACTCCCGAAATTATCCCACCTAAGAGAAAAAGCACAAGCAGGTTGCCCAAGGCATTTTGCTCTGGTCCCTGAAAAAAAAAAAAAAAAAAAAAAAAAAAAAAACTCAACCCATTTGGAATCGTAAATAGAAATTATGCCAAAAATAAACACAACTTCACAACAAGAGATGATGTTCAGCTTGAACCTTGTAGCCTTTGGGTGCTACTGTCATAACACAGATGGTGAGACATCCATTGCTCAAGCCCAAGAAGGAAACGAGCATTATCATCCACCCTTGATCGCCGTACTTTGCTGTGAAGTAGAATGTGGGGACAAGCAAGAAACGGGCGAGAATTGCGATCATGAGGCCCTTTCGGGACTCTAACTTGAGCCATCCAATGAGGGGAATGTACCGAGATATGAAATCCCATATATTGAACATAGCAATCAGAATGAGCGGGTACCTGAAACAGAACTGGTGAAGCAAGATTGTAGCGAGTACACAAACCTTTACGGGATGTGACAGTATCTGATATGCTTGAAAGTGTAACATTTACTTGAGGTAGAGAAATTGGCTTTTCTTTTCAATACTGACCATGATCCCAAATGGTGTGTTCTGGTATTCTCATAGAGAAAGCCTGGGAAGATTGTTAGTGTCAAAACATATATAAGATATAGATCAATGGCATAATCTATGTTCTGAAACAATAGTTGTTTGTTGCTCAATCGATCTTCATTAGATTCTCCCTCCTGCCAAAATTTCAAAGTTTTTAAGGTTTTAGTGACATTAAAAAGAACAAAAAATTTTGCAACTACAACAGAGAAAGTTCCACTGCTATGACACCTGTGTTTGGATTCCAGCAGCAGCAAGATCAGCTGAGACAGTTTTAGACCCTTCCGAGGCAGCCTTGGAACGGTAGTGCTTCACAATCGGAATCTTAGCAAACCAAGTCGCATACAGAATGATGCAGATGACGTCGAAGAATGTGGAGATTGCCAGAAACAACACTGAAAAACAAATCTAATTTTGGTGAGAAGAGTTCTGCTTATTGCTTTCACTTGACAAAGCCGATAATTGTACCATGAGCTTCCTGTGTGTATACGCAGGGCACAACATACGAAACTGGGTTTTACCTACTTACCAGTAATACCTTATGATTTGAGATGAAACCATGCAATGACATAAAACTTAAGTCCTTATGGATTGCAGGTTATCGGCATGTGACAGATGACTATCAGGCAAAACTAGACTTGCCCGACTACTAAAATTCCACTAACAACAAGACTTCTACATGACAGGATGAATCTGGAAATTGAGAAGATTTTTTGATGACGACAAAGAATTACATACGAGCTCCCTTGCGAAGTCCGTCATGAGCCTTGTCAAAGGCTGCTTTTGTGATCAGCCTCAAACCAGATGTTAGAGCTCCTGATGCAGCTTCTCCAGCGAAAAACGACTGCATAAATGAAAGTCCACCATAACTGGAGATTGAAAGGTCAAGATCTGACTCAAAAGATGTATCTTCAAGGACATAAGTTGCGAAGAATGCAATAAAAAGTTTAGGAGACCACCCACCTGCATGAATTCAGGACACATGAAAGACAGATCGCCGACCATACCACCCTGAACATGAGCATCAGCCACTCCAAAACAGGCAACGAGCACACATATACCGAAATAAGGCCCAACTCCCCCTTTCCCCGACGTCGCTAAGTCCAACTATCATGTATGCAATCCAAGAATGGAGTCAATGTAAGATGCTAGAATCCAAGGAAAATAACTTAAATTAGACAATTGCGCTAGCCATGAATAAAAAAGTTTTATGCCTTTGGACTACTTACAACTATGAGAAAGAGTGTACTTAGAGTGAAAAGAATGTATCCAATTATATTCCTCTTCCTTGTATCGACTTTGGATTCGTGGTACGCTAAGATAGCCATCGTCCCAATTACAAATGGTTGATAAACAATGGTAAGCACTCTTGAAGGATGGTAACGCTTCAGACAACACAAAACAAATAATTAGTGTAGCCCAATCAACCTGGGACTTCACATTGCCCTGAGCAAATTATAAACCGAAATAAGAGAAGATAAGATAGGGAAAGACGAGTACATAGTTTGCGAGTCCTAAAAGCACTTCTTAAATGATTTTGTTAAGAACTCATCCAGATGTGGCACAGCAATCAACCGGATTGCAACCAACTCCAACGCTATCAGGTCGGTGATGAAGAAAATGAACCATAGCCAAGATGACAACAATGCAAGTATTGTTCAGCGGATCGACTTGATTAGCAAAATTCATTGGACACACCTGTTTTCTAGTCAGACACTATCGAGGAAACAATTACTGAGCTACAATTCTCAGAACTCAAAACAGATTCAAGATTCTTCCGTATCAATATGAGACAGCTAAAGAGAACAGAGTTTACTAAATACAGAACACATTACAGAGAAATAAGAGCATTTGCTTAAAAAAAAAAAAAGTGGGAAATTGGGAATAACCCGCAATTGATTACCGGGAAAACTTGATAGTAATAATCTCCAATGGTCAGCATGCTGTTCCAAGCCATAAGAGACCCAAGTCCAAGGACCCAACAGAACACCATGGCCTTGAACTTCCCCTGACAAATTTGGGAAATTGCTCTAACACGTCACTTGTAACCCTGTGCTGGTATTCCTGATAAAACTATAAAGTAAGACAAAAACAAGCGAATTAAGGCACGAACCTCAAGCCTAGCTGGAACCCCAGTTTCGCCAGCAGTGGTCATAGTTACTTCCCTGCAAAACTCACAAAAGCAAACAAATTCATCTTACAAAAGATTTCACTTTTGAGTCTTGTCAATCAAAAACTTAGGACGTAAGAGAAATTGTGTTAGAAGTTCGTAAAACAAAGTAAGTGTGCTTTTACTTGTCCCACATTGGAAATTGGGAGGAGATGAGCCAATTTATGAGTGTCAGCTTTCTTAATTGTGTTTAAAGAAAATGTTAGGTATGGGTTGGACCTTACCATACTTGCGTGCAAGTGCACGAAGAATAGGCGCCTTGAGGATTAATTAGCACTAATCCTTTTATTTTTATTTTATTTCATTGGGTTATTTTATTAACCTTTATTAGTTCAAAGGTTGTTTTTGTTTATTAAGTATTTTAGGAAATTATGAAAATTATAAATTTTATTTATTAAAAAAGGATTATTTTTTTATTATATTTATTATTCTGAATCTTCATATATGTGTCTTTTTAAGACAACTTTTGAAAATGATACTCGTTTAGTTTGCAACATTTCCTGGAGGGTTGCATTTGTTCATTTTGCAATTGCTTTTGAAAGAAGACCATTGTTTACTTTGTAACCTTTGCGAAAGAGTTGCCTATATTTTTTGAGACTGATTTATATATACACACACATCAGTTTTTTAGATGAATGAGTATGAGATCATTTTCGAGTCTTCTTTCCAAAACTACTACAACCATCTTTTTTATTTTCTAGAGAGACTCTGGAGATATATTAGAATTACTAACTAATATTCTCATTTGAGAATTTGTTGTATCTTGGAGGATATTTATCAGTGATCATTAATAACATTGTGGAGGTAAATAAATCCTTAAATAAAGTAATATCATACCTCAAAATCCGACTTAATTGCTCTGTTGATTCAAAGCCATATTTCTCAACAAAAATTGTATAATGATTACTTAAGGTGTGAGATGGCTATAGCCGAACAGAAACGAAGACGAAACGAGAAATATCTATTTCTCTTGGAGAAAGAGAAACTGAAGATGCAGAGACCTTTATCTTGGAGGTGTAAACTAGTTTATGTTAGCTGTATGCCCTAAAGCAATCATGTAATAGTTACATATTGGGGATTATTTAGTGGTAAATAAGTTTTTTCATTCATCGTCCAATTTATATGAATGAGTCCATAAGATCAATTAAGATTGAACCTATTCTTAATACCTTAAGATTATGTGTGACATGTTTACAATTATACTGAATCTTTAAATAGTTCTCGGTTGATGGATCATTGAGAGGATATTGATGATTTTGTTGAGACCGGTGTGTTCTCAAGCTTCACCATTCAGTATTTGATACTTGAGGGGGTGATGAGTCACAAGTCATTGGGTATTGTGATATCCGAGCTAGAACACAAGTGCTTGTCTTGGACAAGTTCACTAAACGTGACGTACATAGAATGATTGGTGATATGGAAGCTTTTACTGGGGTCAATGTCTAATCGTTCATACTTTGGTTAGGTGTAAGATCCTTAGACTTGAGGCACAATACTGACTTGTATGTTGGATGGTTGTGGTTCACAAGTGCGCATATTGACGCTTCGTCGAACCATCTCTGTACTTGATGGTCATAGTTTGTTCACATACGAAGGCACATGCGTGCGCAATATGGAATATGTTTTCTTGTTATATATGGATATACAAGATTGATGTCCTATGCGATCTAATCGTGACATTGTATTGAAATCCTCGGCTAGGGTTGCAATCAAGAATGAATGATTCATATCTTGAAGAAATATATGTCAATTAGATTTGTGCATATGATCGAATTGGTAGCTTGACCAATAATTTCATGGCCTTTGTTTGATCGGGATATGGTGAGACAGAAGGATCAAATTACACGGTAGCCAAAGCTAACGGGTTCATTATACATTGAAAATATTTTACACTGTCTGGGTAACTATGATATATTGCTAGATGTCACTCATGGTTTGTAGAAACAAGAGATTGATTTGGACAATCAGTTCTCTTGGTTGTGCTAATATGTAAGTACAAGTCCTTCTGTTAGTTCAGTGATGAATTTAGGGATGTCATACGCCATAATCAATTAGAATGACGTTTGAATGAGAAAGAAAATATTGCAAATGTGTATGCAATTGAGCCAATCAGATTAAGTCGGGCTAGAAACAAAAGTTATGATGAAGGGGCTTCAGAGTTTACAAAGTCTGAAGCGAGTTTTAGACTCTATGGTTGAATCAAAGATTTGAAGCATGTTCAAATTCAATGACGAAATTAATAATCTGAACTGAGTTCAGAATTAATAGTTGCGTTAAGGAGCTGAAGTGAGTTCAGAATTAATCGCATCATTAATGATTTGAAATGAGTTCAAAATTAATAGCCAAATTAATGATTAGAAACAATTTCAGAATTAATGGCTAAATTAAAGATTTGAAACGATTTCAGATTTAACGGTCACATTAAGTTCTAAAACAGTTTCAGAATAAATAGGCGGTTTAATGATCTGAAATAGTTTCAGATTTAAATGACCAATTAATGCTCTGAAATAGTTTTAGAAGTAACGGTCAAATTAATTATTTGTGATGATTACAAAGTTAATACCCGAAATAAAGACTTGTAACAGTTACAAATAAATGTTTGGAATGATGCTCTATAACAGTTACAAAGTTAATGCTCGAATTAGTGTTTGAAATGGTATCAGAACTTACGTCCGTCAGGAGTTACGGCCAAATTAATTCTAAAATAGTTTAGAGTTAATGCGCCGATTTAAATGTGATCTGCATTGACTATAAAAGGTAATATAGAGAGCAAATCACTAGATGATCGATAATTGACAATCTTTAATTGAGATTGCTCATATTGATCAACAAAATCACTCACACAAGAGCAATTGTTAGCACAATTAGAGTCGTGAGATCTCTCAATTTCTCTATTATGTTCAACGTGAGAATTGGTGGTGTGTTTGAACTAGAGGCCTAACATTTGTGGGGCTGAATTTGAAGAACGTCAAAGCCTGTGAAGAGATCAAATGTTCTGTATCTAAATAACGTCAGAGCCAGTATTATCGAAAGGCGTTAGACGTTCGTGGTCAAGAATCCAAGGACATCAGAACCGGTGTTACTAGAAGGCGTTAGATGTTTGTGGTCAAAGTTTGAAGAATGTCAAAACTACTGCTATGAGGACATCAGATGTTCGTGCCGAAGAAACTTTTGAACCAAATTTGGAGCACGGTACAAGGTTAATATGATTAGCCCATTTAGCTCTTCTGTGCGCTTTTGTTAAAATGCACGAAAATGCTTTGGCATGTACAAACGTTTTACTTCCGCTACGATTAGACTTTTGATCTTAATTTACTTATGCATGTATGCTTGTTTATCGAGACAAAAGCCAACAGTTTAGGGTGTGGACAGCTGAGCATGGAGTGCTGGTAATCAATTGGGGTGGAAGATCAAGCAAGGTTCATCCCCATTCTGAAGTGACGCTAAAGGGCACCGAGTGAATCTTCACTATTTTTGGAGGGTTTTTTTAAAATTCTTTTGACCTTGGTGGACCTGAAGGGCGTGAGAATGGGAGACAGAGTTACGGGGTGATTGTTTCCACGTCTTCCAATGCAAACGCAAGCCTTTTTGACCAAGTTGATGGATAATGGCATCTGGCCAAAAATATAGGAAGATAGATTTGAAAATGTAACATTTAAATAGTTCTTTTTTTTTTTATCTGAACATTTAAATAGTTCAACAGCTCATTTCTTTTTGCCCAAAATTAAGGATCCGGTCTTTTGTGGTAACTAGGATTAGTCAAAGTTCTTTGGTAGGTTGACGTCTCTATTAAACATGGCGAGTGAAAAATTTGAAGCGTATGAGGCAGGCAAGATCCATATTTTCAAGCATGTTAATTTTTTTAAGTGACAACGAATGGAGCCCTTGCAACTTATTACTTTTAGCTCATCTACCAAGTTTTCTAATTTTGGACTCTAAAAAGTAGGGACAGAGTTGTAAGAACAAAATTGAGAGAATTATGCATGAAGCATCAAGTAACTCCCTTTTAATATCAATAATTTTTTTTTTATGGGTTTAGCTATTGTCTAGAATTCTAAATTATAAGGGAGATGAGATAATGGAACAAATGTGACGATATATCATTTCATATCTTATCCAAGATGGATCAATAGTAAGGATCCTCTCCTTTTGTCTGCTTCCAGCTTTCGCGAACAAAACAGGGTGTTTCTTTCTTATTATTCCCTTCATGACCAACACGTGTCGACAGGTATAATTTTGAGTGTCAACATATGCCCCCTTTTAAAAGAAATAAATTTGAATTTATTTCTTTTAAAGTAATGCCTTGTCTTCGCCCAATACAAACTTGACTTTTCCAAGGCAATCATCTTTTTCTGAAATCTGAAATCTTTTCCCCAATATAGATTTCTATTCCCTATATTATCTTGACATGTCTCCTCTAATTACGTAGGTAACTATTTTCCTTTTTTCCAACCAACGTCTTCCAAGACTTCTGGGTTCATGTACTGTCCTCAGTAAATCTTCCATTATGGTTATCTTTGAAGGGCATATTCTACCTGGGTTTTAAAGTATACTCTCCTCATTATTGCGCAAGGCAATTTGGTTTCTTCCAAGCCATTCCCATGCCTATCCCTTACTTGATGGATTTTTCTTAGACAAAGAAGTAGCAATATAATTTGGAAGATTGTACTTGCTATTCTGAAATAACCAGAGCTATGTATGCTAAATATTCTTAAGACCTGAACAAAGACTTCCAACTTTGTTCTGGTTACAGTCTTGAGTAGATGACATGGTGGGTTAGCTTCACTCATGAGAGTCTTTACGAAGAAGGTATCATGATAGTAGTCGATCATGTTAAACATAAGAGAAAATCAAAGCAGAGCAACGAAATTACTAATCGGGACTCCCCTTTTGCCTTCAAGGCACTCGATGACAACAATTTATCCAACAGATCTCCATCTGAATCAAGTATCCCTTTACTTGAACTTCTACCCAGTCCTGGTGAACTTAAAAGATATGGCAATGAGATCATCAATCTTCTTGATGACTCTGATGAAGGTACTCTATTCTTATCTACACATTATAATCTTTGGTTCTTTATGTTCTTTCTTTTGTGTATGTCCTTTACTCACATAAGGCGGTATATTCCATACTCAGATGGAGAAATATTGGCGCAATTAATACCATATTTGAGGAAAAGGAAAAGAACTTCCCCTATCTCTCCAAAGAAGCAACTCAAAGCCCTTCCTGATGTCTCTGTTTCAATTGCTTTTGCTTCCTTAAAGAGATTTTTAGCAGTTGATACTCTGACAGTCTCTGTCTCTTTGGAGAAGACTCTTGCAAATGATGTTCCAGCCATTTCTGCTCTTCCGATAGTGCTCCTTGGCACCATCAACAATGCCGTTTCTTCTAATCCTATCGTAGCTCTCTATCTCAATCGGAACATGATGATCCTAATCCTCTCACACTAGTTGTTTACTATAAGTCTTGTTTGAATATGATTCAGCAACAACATACTACGTATTCTGTAGTAACCATTTGTTATGAATAGCAACTAAACCCATCATCATAACTAGTGACATTAAGCTTGCTGAAGTTACTGCCACTTCAACACCCGCCTCAACTGCACAAGCTTCATCTCCAAGCCCTGGTATTTCTCTCACTCTGTTCTTATAAATCATCCTATTAACTATCTGGTCTGACAACCAATCTCCTGCTGCCAGCTGGTCCTCTGCCTACTGTCTTTGCTACTGAGACTTCTAAACCTCAAGTGGATACATCCCCTCAAATCGAGTCTCAAGTAGGTACATCTTCTCTAGCATTGCAAGCACTAAATAAGGCCAAGATTGTTTTGGTGCCAACCCCTATGATTTAATTCCTGGTCATATCTCTAGTTCCATAATTAGGGACAAGATGAAGATCAAGCTATCAAAGTTTCTAGATAGGAATTTGCAAAATTCTTCTTGACTAGGAGACCTTTCGTCAACTTAAAGCTCTATCAAGTTAACTTGGTGATGAGGGTAATGAAATCAGTGCTCTCCTCCCTCGAGAGCTTAGAGAGAAATTTCAACAGTTCTTTGACGATTATCATGGTATTTTTGACATGTATTGTTACCATATGGATCAAGTGCAGAAGTTGACTCTTTTTTAGGACAACAATACAGAGCCTAATGCTGCCCTAATAGAATTCAGCCAAAGTGTGCTAGAATAGCAAATCCCTAGAAACCATTATGGGTGAGATAGTTGAGCTCATTGAGGAAGAAGCTCGCCTTATGAAAGCACTCTAAGGCTGCGTTTGGCAACCACTTTGCCAAGGACCTTTAGGGGTCTAAAGGCCTTTAGGCCAAAAATTGGGTGTTTGGGAACCAGCTTTCGAAGTCCCTTGTGGGAAAGCAAATACTTGGGAAGGCTGAAAGCCCAAGGCAGCCCTGAGGCTGCCTTGGGCTTTCAGCATTCTCGGCATGCTGGGGTCACTGTTCACCTTTTTTTTTTTTCCAAATTTGTCCTCACGAATTTTTTGTTTTTCCGGTGCGTGCCCTCGTATGAGCACTGTTCATCTTCTCCAGACGCCGGGAGTCGCCGCCAGCCGCTGGAGGTCGCAGGTCAGCCGGAGGTCGCCGGTCCTCGCGGCGACCCAAATCTAGGTCGCCGGAGGTCGCGCGACCTCCGCGCGACCTCGCGGCGACCAGATCTGGTCGCCGGACTGGTCGCCGCGAGGTCGCGCGACCTCCGGCGAACAGATCTGGTCGCGCGACCTCTGCGCAACCAGATCTGGTCGCCGGAGGTCGCGCGACCTCTGTGCGACCAGATCTGGTCGCACGAGCGACCTCCGGCGACGCGCAGAGGTCGCGCGACCAGATCTGGTCGCCGGACTGGTCGCCGTGAGGTCGCGCGACCTCTGTGCGACCAGATCTGGTCGCGCGAGCGACCTCCGGCGACGCGCAGAGGTCGCGCGAGCGACCTCCGGCGACGCGCAGAGGTCGCGCGACCAGACCTGCCTCCCGCGACCCAGATCCGGGGTCGCCGGAGGTCCCGACGGCGTCGCGCGACCTCGCCGGCCCAGATCCGGGGTCGCCGGAGGTCGCGACGGCGTCGCACGACCTCGCCGGCCCAGATCTGGGGTCGCCGGAGGTGGCCGGGAGTCGCCGCCGGCCGCCGGATGCCGCTGCCCTTGCTTGTTTTCATTTTTTTATTTTTCTTTTAATAATTTTTTTTTTCACAAAAGTCCTTTGTCCCCCAAACACCATTTTGCTCAAAGGTACTTCACAAAGGGCTTTTAAATTACAATTTACCAAACACAGTTTGCATTTTGGAAAACACATTTAACTCAAAGGTCTTTGCATTTTCCTAAAGACTTTCCCCAAAAGTCTTCCCAAACGCACCCTAAGATGTCCACCAGAAAAGAGAGATTAAGCTCGGATAGCAAACAGAAATAGAGGCCAAGTTGAATTCCCAAGTGTCGATACTCCAGGACCTGAAGAAAAAAGAACATCTCTGAGTGGTAGATCAAGAAATGTAGTGGTAGATCAAGAAATGTAGCATAGAATTCGTAAGAGTGAGCATCTTTCGTAGACAAGCAATCTTGATCTAAGGATAATCTATTTTCAACATGCTGTAAAATCTTTCTTGTACCCCAAGAAATAAACTAATAAATAAAATGAGTTTTTCTTTTTTACTTCACTTTTGCATGAAATTCATGCCAACCTATAATAGGTGTTAAATATGTTCCTAATTTCTTGCTTCCACGTTTACACGAACCTCCTTAAAATAGGGCAAGTAGTCACTCGGCCAGGCCTATTTATGCTTGACCACTGTACGTCGGTGCTCACAACATTACTGTCTATCATGGCCAATTCTTGTTCCTTCGCGATTAGTGTCCAAGCTGTTCTTCATATACATCGTTTTGAGAGTCTCTAACCACGTGAGGCTCAAGGCTGACTTGTTGAGAAATTAAGTGGATGTGCAAGTAAAATAATCACTTGATTTTATATAAGCAATATTGCAAACTCTTTACACACACTACTCTCATACACCTCTCTCACCTCACATGAACACAATTTCTTGCACACACCCACTCACTCTTTCTCACTCTACACTTCACGCCACCTACTCCACCCACTCACACACTCACGTACACACTCCACTCACATCACCCACTCCTCACACTTTTTCACCCAAGACCCCTATCACCCTACCTCTCAACTCTCTCGTACAAGACACACTTCCTCCTATTTATAGGCTGCAAAGTCGGTGGAGTCCTTCAAGCTCTCAACTTGCCGACTTTAAGTAGTCAACAATTGTGGGCTTCATGTTTTCTTTTGACTTTCTTCTGCAGCAACCTGCGACTTCTAGAGGACAAGAGACAAATCTAGAGAGAGGGATCTGGAGAGCTCCAGAGAGAGAGAGAGAGAGAGGCGGTGCTTTTTCAACACTCCCCCTCACCGACTACTCTCTCATAATTTAGATATAGTAGCTATGTCGATATTATTTTTGAAATATTTAATTGTCTTCCTCCATTTAACATATTGCGAAGCTTCCTTATATGTGGATGGCTCTATCTTCAGTTGCTTCTCTTGCTGCAACTTTCCATCGGACTTTTTGAAGCTTGGGTTTCTGCAGTGTCAATTCATTCTGCCCTTTAGTCTCCTTTTCTTTCTTCTCACTCAATTCGATCTACATATTCGACATCTCTCCTTTAAGAATTTTGATATTGGAACTTATTCGATCAAGCCTCTCATTTGTGATTTTCATTTCGTGCTTCAATCGATTCAGTCCCATTCGAAGCACTTCAATGTAGACCTCTTGATCCTTTTCCTCATAAAATTTCTTCTCCTCGATCTTATTCCACCTATCCTTGCACCATGGGATGTAGGGTGTAGATGGCCTCCTTTCCTCAAAGAAACCTTTCTTTTTCTCCTTCATGTGTTTGATATCTATCTCAGTATGACCAATTGGAAACATCATAGTGGGCTTGAGGTCTTGAAACTTCTGCAGCTTCTTGAACTCAAATCGGAACTTCTCTAGCTCCCTTTCTTTTGCCTTGAGCTCTCCATCCTTCTGCCTTATCATCTCATCCCTTTTCTTCAACATATTCTCCATCTTTCTCTTCTCAACTTTCAGCTTCTTTATCATCTCCTGCATCTCTTGCAGTTCCTTTTCACGACTGCTTGTTGGCGTTGTTAGTTGCTTCTTCGAGTTCTCCCTTGGCTTGCTCGTGATGGAACCTGTCGAATTATCCAACTCAACTATACAAGCTGTTGCAAGCTCTTCTCGTTCATTCATTGCAACAGGCGCTTGAAAGTCCCATTCTTCTTCACTTTCAATCTCCTTCTTGCAGGAAGTGACGACATTTCCTTCTTCCTGCCTATACCAACAAAATCTGGCAATATGTCCTACCTTGCCACAAACGTAGCACCGTTTGCTACGCCTTTTGTTGCTCTTATCTTCGTCGTTGTTGTCGTCACGATCTTGACGAGCTCCCCCTAGCTGATAACCCTTCTCATATGGTTGCCTCCGCCAATCTCCATGATTTTTCCATGGTTTGCCATCTCTTGCACCTACTCTATTTCTATTCTGGCACTTGAACCCTCTTTTATTACTGAAGAGGGCACTTTCATCCTCCTTAATTGAGACCTTATGCATTTGTTTATCTAAGGCCTCTTGATTGGCCAATATATTTTCCAACTCAGTTAGAGTTGGCTCATTTGCCCATCCATGAGTGGCCGTAACAATACCGTTATACTCTGGCCTTAACCCATGAATTATTATTCTTCTCATTCTTGTCTCAGAGATGGCATTCTCAGGATCTAATTTTGAAATTTCTTCGCAAATAGATTTAACTTTAGAAAAGTATTGACTTACTGTCATACTTTGTTGCGAGATTGAGAGGACCTCGTTCTCCAAGCATTGTAACTTGGCATCGTTTGTCCTTGCAAACAACGTTGCCAAGTTATCCCAGGCCTCCTTCGGGGTCTTCGCACTCTTTATGTGTTGCAGTAATTCATCATCAATTGCCACGGCAAGAATGTAGAGAGCCTTACCTGACTTGACGTTCCACTTTCTTAAATCACTATCATTTGTGGGTGGTGTGGTGTTGTTGCCACCAACAATATCCCATAAATCTTGTCCAAGCAAATAGTACCGCATGCGAGTACTCCATTTATTATAATTAAAGTCATTGAGCTTCTCCATCCCGTTCACCGGACTTGAGAAATCCGCCATCGTGACTTGAATATAATGCCCTGCACTATACCAAGTATGCCTGGTCCCGGACCAACCGACTTCACAATCCCAGATTGTGCACTGGCAGAACTCCGACGTCCTTCGCTTCTTTGCTCCTTGGCTCGACGATCCCTGATCGCCTTGCTCACTTACAATGGTCCCCGACCACTGTCTTTGCACGGCCTCCGACGACCTGCTCTGATACCACTTGTTGAGAAATTAAGTGGATGTGCAAGTAAAATAATCACTTGATTTTATATAAGCAATATTGCAAACTCTTTACACACACTACTCTCATACACCTCTCTCACCTCACATGAACACAATTTCTTGCACACACCCACTCACTCTTTCTCACTCTACACTTCACGCCACCTACTCCACCCACTCACACACTCACGTACACACTCCACTCACATCACCCACTCCTCACACTTTTTCACCCAAGACCCCTATCACCCTACCTCTCAACTCTCTCGTACAAGACACACTTCCTCCTATTTATAGGCTGCAAAGTCGGTGGAGTCCTTCAAGCTCTCAACTTGCCGACTTTAAGTAGTCAACAATTGTGGGCTTCATGTTTTCTTTTGACTTTCTTCTGTAGCAACCTGCGACTTCTAGAGGACAAGAGACAAATCTAGAGAGAGGGATCTGGAGAGCTCCACAGAGAGAGAGAGAGAGAGAGAGAGAGAGAGAGGCGGTGCTTTTTCAACATGACTTTCCTTTTCATTCAAGGATTACCACCTAGACACTCAACATATTACCCTAGGTCCACACTTCAAGTCGATGCCTCTACCATACAATTTCTCCAAGCACTTCCCTCGTCACTACAAAGAAATTTCCCATCAATTAGTCACACATTTGCATGCATGCATGCTTGGTCGTCACCCAATTCTCATTTCAACTCATATCCGTGTTGAGAATGGACTCATAGGAAGCCTTTGCCGCTTTTGGTCACCATCGTCCAACCGCTTCTTCTTTTCAACCGATTTGGTAATGGTCACTTTGCATGATATTTGATATTTAATTGGGTTGTTCCCTCTTATAGACTTCAATTGCCAATGGCCACATACTTGTCGAAACTTTTATGGCACTTCCTTTACTGACTTACCATTCGATGAGTTAGTGGACAAATTTACTAGGTCGATTGGACCTATCTCCTCTTGAGAACATGTGGCATTCCTGTTATATTGGCTTTGCTATCATATCTGTTGTTTACCCATTACTTTTGTTTCTTAGGAATTTATAGACATAGCATATGCTCTTTCTAACGGCAATGACGTGGGTTTTGGCCGTATGGTGCTTAGTGAATTGTATATAGGCCTTACTGATGCACAATCTTCCTCGTTTAGTATTCATCCTATGCCATTCTTTAGCCCTTTTATGGATTATGCATGGATGGTTGTGCACATACTTTCCTCAATTATTCTCTAAGAGCAAAATCACTCCAATATATGAGGCATACAAGACATCGGTTGAGAATAAATTTGGGTTTTGGAAATTTTTTAGTGCATTTCTACCAACTCTTGAAGGATTCTCAGTTTTTGAGTGTTTCCTTAGTTGCTTTCTTTCTTTGGAAAGCTTTATCTTTTACAGATTTGGTGTCGACTTTGCCTGCAATCCTATCCTATGTAGCACGGACACTTTCCGAAAGCCTTCGTGTCGTGTCTGACACTCCGACACGTGTCCGACACGCTCCGACACGTCCCGACACGCGGTCAACGAGTGTCGAAAAATCCAACATGTGGTCAACTCTCTCCGACACGCGGTCAACTCTCTCCGACACGCTTCGACACGCGAGTCCAGAATTCTGACACGCGATTCCGACACGCACGGGGTCAATTTTAAAATTTTTTAATTCTTATGGGGTCAAAATATAAATATACACAAAAGAAGTAATAAAAGAAGTAATAAAAATGCTATAAATATACACGCACGTGGTCAATTTTTTTTTTCATTTTTTTAGAATTGTTTTAGTTTTTTAAAAGGTCTTTTACTATGAAAGAAGTGATAAAAAAATGCTATATATGATAAATAAATAAATTTACCAATATAATTTCATCATTTTTCTTTAAACAATTTTTTTTTCCTCTAAGTTTTATGTATTATTGTAACAAATTAAAATAATGAATGATATTATTTAATATTTTTCGTGTAAATTAATTGTAGGCTATTTTTATTATTATTTATTTATGTATTTATATATAAAAATGTATTTAATATATAACGTGTCGAAATTCTCTATTTTTAATAAATGACGTGTCGGGGTGTCATGTCATGTCGTGTCGCGTGTCGCGTGTTCGTGTCGGTGCTACATAGATCCTATCTCAACCCAGCATGATATGTTTGCATTTTGGATGAGTGTTTTTGTTCCCACTAATCTCAAGCTGAATTTCCATTTTGGGAAGAAGCGTACCTCAAGCTTTAAAAGGATTAATACTCTGAAAAATCCCAAACTAGTACACCTATGACAAATTTACCTCAAACTATTTTTTTAATCATGAAAAACACTAAATTGATACACCCGTGATAAATTTACTTCGATTGACAAAAAAAAACCATAAATTGGTACATTTATGATAAATTTACCCAAAACTAATTTATTTGACCACAAAAACAACAAATTGGTAAATTTGTAACAAATATACCCTATGTTAAAATTGGATTAATACCACAAAAAAATCACAAAAATTATAAATTGTGACCAACGGAACGTAAAATCCCAAATTGGGATACCAGTCAACTGTTGCGTATCATTTAACTTAACAATTTGACAGTAAAATTTAGCGAAAACTAACGGAGAGTAAATTTGTCACAAGTGTACCGGTTTAAGGTTTTTGGTGGTCAAAAAAATAATTTGGGATAAATTTGTCACATATGTATCAGTTTAGGGATTTTTCAGAGTATTAACCCATATTAAAAAGCTAGAGTGAGGCAATCAACTTTTGTTTACTTCAACTTGGTTTCAAGCTAAAATAACCTAGGTTGATGTGACATTTCTTCTCGAGTAAAGAATATTAATTCATTGCAAAGCCAAAATTATGGAGTTTCATTTGTTTCACAAAAAAAAAAGAAATCAATAAAAAAATAATTTCCTCACTTTTTAACATTTGAATTGTTTAAAAAAATAAGTTAAAATGGAGCTTTTTTTTTTTCATTACCAATGAAAAACCTATGCTCGAATTTAGATTTTTCCTCATTTAAAAATCAGAAATTATTGTCAAATTTTAACTAGACACTCGGCACTTAGACTCGAGACCTTGGTGCTTGGACAAGGGGACCTTGATGTGTGTGCTTGAGTCTTTAATGGCCAAGCTCCGGACCCCAATGCCAATGCTTGGGTCCTTGAAGGTTATCTTGTGTACATAGCTCCTATGCCCAAATCACTAACACCTAAGCTTAGTTCCTCGTTTGTTAGGCTTGAATCCACAAAGGCTACCAGTCGAGTCTAAGACCCCAATGCTCATGACTGGGTCCCTAGTAGTTGGCATATATACTTGGATCCCACACCCAAGTCATCAATGCCTGGGGTGAGGCCCCCAGTGCTTATGCTTGTGTTACAATTGGCTGGGCCAAAAAAGCCCTAGTTCCTATGGTTAAGACCTTGGCACCTAGGTTTAGGAACCCTAGTGGCCATGTCTAACTCCCTTGAGATTGAGGCCTAGTCCCATATACTCAAGCCGAGGTTCTCAACACTTAGGTCTAGAACCTAGCAGACGAGCCCAAGTAACCCAAGGCTACTGCACCCAAGACATTCCATAAGAGGAAAAGAATAGATTATTTACGACATATAAAATTATTTATGTAATGAAATTTAACTCAATATAATATAGGATGTGTAGTCCTTACATTAGACATTAAATAGTACTATCTCTTTAAGGGAATTAAAGTTAATTTTCCTTTCCAAATAACGAAAAATAATTTTAAGTTCATCTTCATATTTCAATTGGACACCGAAAATATTGTTGTTCCTTCAAACAATGTCAATTTTTTTTGTGAGACAAACAGATCTTCAATATTATAGAATTTTACAAATGTATTTGATATCTTTAGGTTTACATTATAGGAAATAGTTATATATATTCTGATTTGTTTCATATGGTTTTCCACCTCTAAATCGATCCATAAAGCTCACATTTGATCATAAAATCATTAGCAATATTGTTGACCTAAATTAAGTCAATAGCAAGTTTAATGGTCTCTAATTTTAATGTTTTGTTACTGTCACACCCCGAAAACTATATGGATAAGGGTGACACTGCCGTCCTTCCACTTTGAGACATTCTCAAACCATACCTAAAGTCTACTTCCAAAGGTCCCCATTGATAGCACTCTCGCTTTACTAACTATTAACCAAAGAACCTAGAAAGGTTTGGAAATAGAGGGGTGAACGACCATAAGCTTAGTGACTAGTACATATGTTTTTTAAGCAGATTGAGCAGCCACTATGTATATATATAAATATAAAGCATTATCAGAAATCCATAATCTGACTCTTTAATATACATATCAAATCAAGTACGAGTCGTTCATTTTAACAAAACTTTGCACAAGTTAGAAATACACATCTATATCCACCATCATGACTCAAATATCAATGGTCAAGTCCATTGATCAATTTCTATCAAAAACTACATCAATGGTCCATCCATTGATCCATCTCATATTGAAACATGTGTCGGTGGCTCATCCATTGAGAAATCTTTTGCTCAACATCAAACTATGATCATGACATAATGCCTTGTAATAAGGCAACCGAGATTTTCCTCTTGGCAAGGTCTCCACCTACAAAGCTGGTGGCTCGACTCAGAAGGATATTCTTAACTCGGTATGCACACCCCTACCCCTTCCATGGGCTCATAGTGATTTTGAGTGTCAAACCCACATTCTCCATAATCCAAAAATTCAATCCATAATCAATTTCATAATCCACAATGCATTTCATAAACTAATCATATAACCTTTCATAACTCAATTCATCCAAGAGAAATGCTTTAATTTCTCATATCATTTCATAAACCGAATTCATATTTGATATATATATATATATATATATATATATATGTAATATTTTTCATAAAACATTTCTCAAATCATCTTGGAACTCATTCCATAAACCAATTCGCAAAGTGACATGTCATTTCACAATATCTTTCGTAAAATCATTCTCAAATCATTCTCAAATATGAAAAGGTAGTAATTGCCCGATCAAGACTTTTATGCAACAAACATGCTTTAATTATGTGATACTCAAATCTTCATTTCTTTCAATACATGAGTTTATAAATCCATAGAAGAGATAGCACCACTCATCTGGGTATGCCCAAACCAAATAATAAACAATACTCCTATCGTTGAACTCACTGCCCTATCAAATAACCGAGAAAAAAATGTTATAATCAACTCTACCTCAACTACAAAATGACTAAACTACACCTTAACGTTAACAAAATGACTTATATGCGCTAAAAATTTGCATACCCAAAGCGATTATTCAAGCCATTCACAACTCAGAGTTTAAGAGTAAAACTAGGTCATGCTATAACTTTCTCCTTTGAACCCTATTTCAAACGTACTTATAGTCAAAAGAAATCCCTTTGAATGTACTACAAGAATCCCAACTTGAATGTCCCAAAATCAAGCCAAAAATCGACAAAATACAAGCCCAAATTTGCTAGACACTCATTCATCACGCGCAAGAAATTTTGAAATTTTGTTTTGGGCTAACTGTAAGCTTAAATCAAGATCCATAAAATTCTATGGCTTCACAACACCCCCACATAGCTCAATGACTCAAAAATCGGGCTTCGTTGTACAAATATCCAATAAATCCAAATTTCAAGCCCTAAGTCCAAAATGACTTTGATTGAACAAACGAGAGGCAAGAGTTCTTACTAGGCATTATGTTATGAAGTCAAGTTGGCTTGGCGAGGCCCTATGGCATGAACACATGCTCTCTCTTTCCCCTCTCCTCCTCCTCCTCCTCCTCTTCTTCTTCTTCTTCTCTCTCTTTTTTCTCTGCCCGTGCTCTCGATTTAATAAGAGCTAATCATCCCCTCCTTTTACTTCTTCTTCTTCTTCTCTCTCTTTTCTTTCTGCCTGTGCTCTCGATTTAATAAGAGCTAATGATCCCCTCCTTTTACTTTTTCTCTTTGACTTTTCAACACCTGAGATTTTCTCTTTCTTTTTTTTTTTTTTTTTTTGGGTGGATCCCTCCTCTTCTTTTTGACTTGGTCCAAAAATCTTAAGCATTAAAGTTACACTATGTAGTACTCTCTAATGTTTGTCCATTTTTTGCACTATAGTAGGTTTTTGTGGAAAGGGCTATAACTTCCGTGAGAATTTAAATACTAAACCGTACTTTTATTTAATAGGTTAAATTTTTAGAACTATTGGCAATGGTTCCTCAAAATCCATTTTAGTATTAGAATAGGAAGTTTTTACATCAAAATTTTTCTAGAAGACTAAAAGTCTAACCTACGCTTGAGGGGGAGAGTATATATATATATTATACAGAAGGTAATGAAATACAAATTATCTCCTAAAATCAAACACCCTTATTTTGTCACCTAACAAAGTTTGAGACAACTCTGTTGGAGGCTATGAATAGAATGCAATGTCTAGGTGATTCTATATTCCAAGATATCACATCAACTGGGGTGAGAGGAAATTGTCTATATAAACGGTTTTTTAAAGTAATTTTACTCTAATAGATATATTTACAAACATTAATAGGATAAAATAAGCATGAATTCTAATATAGTAAAGAAAAATGGTATAAAACTGAAAAACAAAGCAATAAATAAAATTACAAAAACCCTAAAATTATGTTTTATTAATTATTAGATTTATTTATTTTTATACCATATTTGAGCGGGCCAAGTTACACCTCAAGGGCCTTGCCCAGGCCGAATTTTCGTCCAAGCTTGCCCATCGAATCAAAAAAGTTAATCCAAATCGTCCATTTTGTGGTAGGAGTTGATCGTGCCCACCAATCGCCCAATTGTTGATAAGGTCGACCCCCAAGGTAAAAAAAAGAAAAAAAGAAAAAGGAAGGGACGAAGTAGAGGAGACCAAGATCATGGAAGGAAAAGTAGTGGATAAAACTATTGATATCAAATTACGGTATGGTTTTTTATTAAGTAAGAAAATCTATCAATGACATTTTACGTAACACCGTGAAAACTCGATAAGCAAAACCTGAAAACATGAGAATTAAAATCTCTCGAATCACTCCAATCCAAGTTGTTAATAGAAAAATAGTTTAGCCAATTAATGTAGTAACAAGGGCGTAGAAAGCTAGGACGGGCTGACCTCTAGGCCAGGCAAAACTTGGGAAGGCCTAGGTTTTTCTATTTTTTTGGTCAGAGGGAAGGCCTAGGTTATTATATTCTTCTTCAGCATAAGCCCGTCCACTCAGGTTTTGTCAGGTTCTGCACTGCCCCGATTATTTCATGAAGAAAATTTTAACATTTGCTTACATGACGTGGGGGAAGGATTTTCAAAGGCTTGATTACCAATTCGAACCTGTCCTGCCTGTCGCTTGGGTCCCAGTGGAGGCCATAATGATGGGGAATGTGTTGTGCTCCCGCGCTTGACCGGGATGGCCATCTCCTGCATGGAAATGCGGACCCAAAGCTAGGGACCCTCATGATGATAAGCCAATCCTAAAGTTGCACGTTCTCTGCATCATTGGACTTTCTTCTTCTTTGACCCTTACTTTAGATGCAGCAAAGTCGCCTTTGCAACGGAGTATCTTCCCCTCCATTTGAATCATTTCATCACGAGACTTGCTAGCTTATAGTACACCACCGTATCGAATTAGATCAATTTGTACATCAAGTAGACAATAAACATGCATTTGGTAATGTCACGCCCCAATCCTCCGAATATGTGCCCATCCCTTCCTGGTTGATTAAATAGCGACGTCCGAAGACGCATCACCATTCCTTTCATTTTATATGCACATGCGGAAGCAGATAAATAATTCTCAGACAACAACGCAATAGGATATGAAAGTATGGCTATAATTTTCAAAACCAACAACACACTTATATAGACATATCATAATATATCATACACAAATTCAGTCAATATATATGTGTCAGGTTTACAAAAATAGAGGGGTTTACAAACAACTTCTAATCTTCCTCCTGCTCCACATCCTCACTAACATTGGAGCCTTCCTCCGAGTATAACGGGGTCCCTGGGTCTTCAAGATCTGGGTCCACTGGGTCTACCATTAAACCTTTTGGAGGGTCTGTCGTGCCTTTCCCAAAAGAACCCTCCAACACATGCATAGGAACCTCCAATTTCGGCATGGGACCCTCTCTCTGTCCATGACACTCACAACAATACCATGACTTGTATCGATGAGGTATCTTATGAGGTAGGGCCTCATCAACCTAGACCACAGTCTTCACGAGCTCATAGACCAGACCCCTAGGGTGCCCATGAATCAGAATGCAGATTACCTACTCTGTAATCTTCTTCGGTTGACTAAAACAATGGGGAGGAGCGGCCATCTATGGACCTGAAATGTTATCCCACAACGACGTGAGATGACGTCATAGCGAGTTCAACCCCCTAAGACTTGACTAGGAATAAAATACGCCCAAGGGCTGCCTAAGCACAAACATGAGTTTGAGAACTTACCTTCGCCTCCACTTCTTCCTGCAAGTCAATATAATTTGCATATCTAGGCAGTCAATTCAACACATCGGAGCATCAAGCCAGATCGAGTCATCGATCAATCGACCTAGTCGATTTCATGTTATCACAACCTACTCTCGGTTGGCACATTCAATACTCACTCCAACCATTATTCACGACCACTCACGGGCACAGCCAATTTAGATTCGGCGATTTCCTAGTGTAACTAGGTCAATCACGGCCCAATGGGAGCAACCTTGGTTAGTTGGTAATCACAGCCCAATGGGCACAACCTTGGTTAGGTGGTAATTACGGCCCAATGGGCACCTTGGTTAGGTGGTAATCACGACCTGATGGGCATAGCCGATTCTAAGTTCAGTGGTAAATCACGGCCCAATGGGCACAGTTTATGGTAGGCAGTAATCACAGCCCTATAGGCATAGCCTACTTCGATGGTTAATCACGGCGCAATGGGTATAGCCTGCTTCGACAATTTTCTTAACCCAACCCATATTATCATGCACAACATACATCACCTCATCTCTCAATAATCAATTTATTACGACTATAAGTCATCACGCGATTATCTACCAACGGCCGAAGGACATTGAACTTCCCACTTGAATTCCTCAATTAAAGTAATGTCCTGGCCTATTTTCCTCGTATTAAAGGTACTCAATAAAAATAATCATGTGTGGGTACATGATTAACCTCAGCCAAAAATATAATATTTTTACTTTTGAAAATCCCACTAATTATATAGTGTCTGAAAATATATTTGGCGTTGTAAACCAACGCCTAGTAATTTTCTAATTAATTACTGAAATTAATAAATTTTGGGATAAATACCCAAAATTGCAATTCACACTCAATTTACACAAAATAATAGTCGATTAAATAAATCAATCACACCACTGTAATCAGCATAAAATTCCGGTCACCGGTTATCCCAGTTTAATTTCCGAAAAATAAATAAATAAATAATTATGAAAAATAATTATTCAATGCAAATAAATAGAACTTAGGTCTGTAAAGTCTAATTAAAAGCCGAGACGTGTCCGGAAAATTTCTGAACCACTCTAGATAAATACTAAAGCTTGTCTAGGCTCTAATTACACAATTCTAACCACCTAACATGTAATAACAATTAATTAAATTTCTAATCTAATCCACCTAATCCATGCTTAGTCTAAACTAATCAATCATTAAACGTCATTAAATTACTAAGCAATGATTAGTGAGTTAAACTCACTTGATTAATAATCCGCTCAGATCAAATTGACGGGAACACGACGAGGGTTGAGACACTTCAAAGCGGGAATGCCTTTTAGGGTTGGGAAACGGTCCAAAGCGGGCCAAAACTGTGGCTGGAAACCCACACGGTTTGGTTCTGCACGGTGGCTAAAGGAGATGCTCCGATGGTTAGTTAAGCCTAAAACAGGCAAGGAAGATTGGCAAAGGCTTGGACGGGTGGTTGAGGAGGTCGACTGCGTCAAACGGCGGCTGGGATAGCTTCGGCAAGTGGCGAGCAAGGTGCTGGTGTTGAGTGTGAGCTGCTGAGACGCACGAATCGGCATGCGACTGGATGGCAATTGGACGTTGGTCGTTGGCTTGGCGGGCAGTCGGATGGCATGCAGCGGCTCTGGTAGGTTGCTCAACGGCTTGGGGAGGAAGATGGCTGGGTTTTTGGGTTTGCTAAGGTCTTCAAGGCTGATATGGAGGGCCGGTCGACGGATGGGGAAGGAGAGAGGAGGGGATCGGTTTGCTTGGAGGGGGCCACCAATGGCTTCTCCCTCATCTCTTTGTCCCCTAGAGCTGGTCCCATCTTCACGGCTGGCTTCCTTAGCAATCTTCAGCCCTCAATCTTCCTCAAGAAGCCAATGGAAGGGTCCAAAAGTCACGAGTCATGGGGGCATACGAATTTCACCACATTTTTCGCCAATTAGACTTCAATCCTCCCTTGAATCAATCCAAATTGGATCCCATAACTTCCATTAACGAGTCAACGATCAAATTGGTGTTTTCCTCACGAATTGAACCCACTTGCATCCCAATTCCGCGATAAAAAATGGTCCTCTGCATTTTCCGGTTGAAAACGACCCTATGATGACTTTTTTTGCCAAAAACTAGGTTTGCAGAAAAATCTTTAGAGATTGAGTCGATGTTTCTAAAATGACTCGTGACATGACAGAACTTTTAATTTCTAAAATCGAATTCAAATTCGCGGTGAATTTCAATCTGGCGCGATTTTAGCGTGATTTAGGCTACTAGGTAGCTTTTAGAAATTTTTAGTGCAAAAGACCCGTGGTCGATTTTCTTTGAGCCACAATGAACCTCTTCGACACATTGGCGACTCTCAGTTGTCGTGAAAATCTCGATGATTCAAATACGGACACAAGATACCAAAATGACAAAAAAAATCAGTCTAGTGCCGATTGACAATAATTTCTCAATTTGGTGGAGTCACTCACGTTTAACCACACATCTCAGTCGAACCGACCTATTTCCGATTTCTAATCGATCTTTACTATGCCGAAATGATCTTTGCAGATGAGCACTGTCGAATAGTCGATTCTTGGTTGAATCCTCAAGTCAATTGCCTTAAAATCTCATAATGACTTCCTTAGATAGTCTAATTATTTCATGAGTGATCGGCTCTGAGGATAGCACTATAGGCGTGCCGATGAAAGGCCCAATTAATTTAATTGAAACTAAAAGTAAAATTCTAGGATGTCACAGGTAACCTTTATGTCTTATAGAATAACTTTCGTTCAATTTTTTTTATTTATTTATTATCTTTGTTTCCTGGAACAAAGAAGTAGATTTTTGTACTTCTTGTTTTTGTTCCCAGTTTGTTCCATGATCACTTTTCTATTTTGAGAAGTTGAAAAATTAGCTGATTTTGCCAAATATATTTCTATTTTCTTTTCTATTTTTGGGAAGAAAAGAATATAAAAATATTAAAAAAAAAAAAAAACAAGATGATTACCAAATAGGCCTTAAGAATACTTAAGTTTATTCTATGCATGTTCGATTCATCTGAATGGTAGGAGAACTAGGAAGGTTTGAAAATCTGTCGTACATATTTTATTGACTGGATTCGAATAAAAACATATGAGCTATATTGCCAAAGATCGGGGTGATAGCAAAGATCCTCTCATTTGTTTTCCACGGAGATTAGGTCATGCCCATGGGATAGCATCTTGTTAAAATTTTACTTTAACTTTGGTAACTCGTATACAATTATATTCTGAATTTGAACATATTTCAATTGGGCGGTGACTAGTTATATTCAGGACGATTAGAAAATGGCTAATCAACGGCATTAGAACGCAGAATAAACGCCAAATACAAGAAACGTGAGCGAAATTTTTTTATTCGATTTGGAATCAATATGGACGAAAAGATCTTCGCTGCATTTCATGTTCAAACCCTGTTGCCCTAAAAGAATACCTTACAAAGATTATCCAAAAGAAAAGAGAGAGGGGAAGAGAGAGAGAGCGGGGCTTGCGCTGCAGATAGTGAATTTCACAGGGCTTCTTGTTCTCCTTAACTGGGCGATTGCACCGCCGTTGACGGCCATCGGTCTGGTTGCACCTCGTATGTTCCGGCAGAGCCTTGTCTTCCTTCACTGTCGAACTGTCGGTCCAATTTTCCCGGAAGAGGGATTTTTCCGGGAAAATTTGAGGAGAAAGTTCTGATCTTTGGCGGAAAATCAGCATACCAAGAGGTGGGTTTGTGCTTTTGTCGGTGACAAAAAAAGGGTTGTAAACTACTTACCTTTTACCGAAAAAAAAAAGGGTTGTAAGCATGAGATGTGGGTATTTATTTTGGGAGAAAGATGCAGAGATTCAGATACAGTACGTGGGGAATGGCATTCTTAATTATTGCAAGGAAACCGAGAGTCTAAATTGGTATTTGAGATTGTGTTTGGTCATTTGAATTTTAGACAGGGTGGTAGGATTGAAAGGGTTATAATTTGAAATATAGGATTTTGTTATATCATATTCATCATTTAGTGAATTACAATAATAAAACAGGATATTTTCATATCCTTTCGTATACATTTGGTATGAATGGCATATAAAAATGTAAAACATAGATGGTAAGAATTTCTCATAAATGTATAGATGGAGAAAACCTCCATCAATTAATTCATAATTATTGTACCATCTACATCTTAAACAAGTCATTGACAAGAAAGAAAAAAAAAACATCTTAAACAAGTTTCACATTTACAAGAAATGTAAATAGGTTACAACAAAAATCGATGAGTTAGATTAGCCAGTGAATGCTAAATCTAGAAAAAGAGAGAAAACATGATTATTTAACTTCGCAATATAGTGCTTTAATTCTTTCGCTACTTTTGTAAAACTTCAACATAAATAACATATTCACAAAAAAGAGGAGTTTTGGCTCTTTTACTACTTTCATGGACTTTTGATGTGAATGAGAAAACTTCGATTGGAACTTCAACTTTTCATTGTTTTCGTGGAGCTTTGATGTGAACAAAGAATTCTAGAGGAGTAACGAAACTTCAATAAGAACAAGAGATAAAGGAGATGGAGTCAATTAGAAAGATTTGTATCAAATGTGAATTTGTTCATTTAAAATCGGGGTTTTTCTACTTCATTTTTATTTACTTAATTTTAATTATTTTTCCTCCCTTTTTTATTCCCTTCCATCATTCCTTAATAAAATTTTATTTAATAATGAACTATACTAATATACCTAAAATAAATATATACTAAATATAAACATGTATATATATGTGCAAAATATATATTATGGAATAGAAAGATAGTCAAATATATAAATAAAAATAGGAATAAATAAAATATGAAAATTATCATTTTTTTTATTCTGAATTTTATTTTTATATTAGAATCCAAATATTATTTTATTTTTTTAATAAAATAAGTTTATAATTCGAGGGAAATAGATTTTATGCCATGGATATAAGAAAATCCTAATCACCTTTATCCCATCCCCCTATGGGATATTCTTATTGGACTATATTCTTTTTATATCCGACTTTATCTTATCTTAAGTAGAAACAAATACAAATATTCCAAATTTTATCTTATTATCAAATGTAGCCCGAATGTCTCATGCTTTAAAAGAGTGATTTTGCTTTGGAATAGGATTTTGGCTGCCAGGATTTAGAAAGACTGCAAATTTTCCGGGCCAAACCCATTAAAAAAGGTATGACATGTTTTCCCTTATATGCAAGGCATAAAACTTGATCGCAGCTGATATTTTCTTTTGATATCTTTCCCTTTTTGATCCATTTATATATTTTTTTCTTTGTTGATTTCTGCATAATATTTGAAACATTTTGGGATTTTAAGACTTTAATGGCTTGAATTTATATAACTGAGAGTTTATGAAGTGACAGAATTTTTTTGTCAGTTAGTAGTGTCTTTTGCTGGGATCATAATTTCAAGCATTAAAATGTGAACCTAAAACTAATGATCCCCGTGATGAAAAGTTGATCCTAGAGTTGCATATTCCCTGCGTTGTCGGAATTTCTTCTCCGTTCCTTGTTATTGCTCCTTTAATACGATAGGGGTATCTTCCCTTCTTCATTTGAATTATTTCATTAATTTCCACGGAGACTTGTCAGCTTCCGGTACCAGCATAACGAATTAGATTAAATTGGATATCAAATAGACAATAAGCTAGAAGTAATAAGCATTTTCTTCCTATATGCATGATGTTGGGGCTAATAATGCAACCCAAAAGGGGGTTCGAATAGGTCAAGTGATAATACTTTAAACCTTTGCGGAATATTAGACTATTGATGCTCAAGATAGTATCTCAAATAGAGTAAAGGGTGTGATGATGATAAGCAAATCAAAGTGAAGCAAAGCAATCTCACAACAGTTTTATAATGGTTCGACTTTGCAATTAAGGCTAGATCCACTCTCAAATGGAGTTGTGGAGTCTGACAGAGGAAAATAATATTTAAACATAGAAACAATTCATTTTACGCAGTTACCAATCCTATAATGTTAAAGTAGACAATAAGCGTTTTATTGTTGTTAATGACATAGATGTAATTTCCATATTAATTATGTATGCCCTAGACTACTACTATATATATGAGCAATATCTTTTATAGTTATAACACTGAAACTTGTAATACTAGTACTGATAGCGGAAGATTGTCTAGTGTGGTATCTTGATTTTTCCCTTTTCCTAATTTTGCAAAGGGTTCTCCACGTAAAAAATCTCGATTGTTTTTTTCTCTTCATATATTTGTGTTCCTAACAACATCGACTCTCGGACTAACAACGGTTAGAATTCACTAATAATCAACAAAGCAAGTTACAACTGGCTAGTGTTGTTTCTTTCAACTGATAGATCACACTATCAATATACACGCATTGCTTTTACACTTGTGCACTTGACTATCAATTGTTCTAATGCTAAACCAATACAAAAGGCAATGTATAGCAAGCTCGGATACAATTTCTGTTTGTGATAGTAGTTGCAGTATTCAATGTGTGCAACCCTTTTCACAGCATCATTGCTCCTTATATACCAAAGTTCTTTATATATCCATTGAAGAGTCGTTGAGGGAGATCTTGGACAAAATTGATACTACTCCTATAGTCGCCTCCTCTAATAGTCTTAGCTTCTCTAAATTAGGCCTACTGGTCTATCTAGAATAGTAAACTGTCAACTACTTTTCTGATTGCTTTTTCGGTTTTTTTTTTTTTCGCAATTCAATTTTGTAATGGTACATTTTGTACCACCAACAATAATCTTTTTAGCGGTATCTCACTGTCATCAGACCTAGTGCATTGCCATCACTATCAAACGTACACTATCACCGGTGCTGATTGTAAGTGACTTGATTGATTATCACCAGAGGCGATACTGACTGAATAACATGAGATATTAAGATCAATGATGTGCCAATCCTTATTAGTACCAAGGACTTCCAAGGATAATAGCTTGACTGATCTTCCTAAATAATCACGAGACATCACTCTCATTTGTACTTGTAAGTCCATATGTTAAAGCCAAGTTTCTCGACAAACCAAGATCATTGATGATACATGAACAATTTCGCTATCTGCACTTGTTATGATGAATTTTAATGCTCAGAGATTGTTCAATAATCATCAAAATATTACTGAGGCGTTTTTCAACAATGATTCATTTGAGCTGTAGGAAAAAAGACTGAAAAGGCTGTCGATCTTTACTCCTTGCTGCACGGATTTGCAGCCAAGGGCGTCCCAAGCGATTTGTGCTATAGTTTAAAGCAGCTATAAGATTTGAAATATAACCCATGGCTTTTCATAGGTAAATACTACAATGTAGTAGTGAAGCTGATAAAATCTGCCTTGGGTCTCGCTGCAATACCGATTTCTGTTCATTCTTCTTTTTTTTTTTCTTTCTTTTTTTCCTCCTTTTCCCTTCCAATGGCCCAGTGGTTACTATAGGGTTTTTCTCCTCTGGTCTAAATGTGAAAGTACAAGCATTTTCGCCATAACAAAACATTTACCGTAATCAATAATTACAAATGCACCATTTCATTCTACTTGCAGAATTAATGAGTATTCATCTGTAGAGAATGCGAATCGAGACTTGTAGTTAGCCTAATAATTGAATGTCTCCTTTTCAATATCTGCGAATCGAAAGAACCCGGGTGAGATCTTTCCCTTCCTAATAATAGCAGATGACTGCTCTCTAAAACTTGCGGTTGCCTATGATCCACAACCAACCTAGAGCGACACCTGAAAATGTCCCATCCAAGAGAAACAGCACAAGCAAGTTGCCCAAGGCATCTTGCACTGGTCCCTGAAGAAAAAGCTCACCCCATTTTGAATTGAATGAGAAATTATGTTAAAATGAACACAACTCAAAAAAGATGAAGTCCAGGTCAAACCTTGTAGCCTTTGGGTGCAAGCGTCATAACAGAAACAGTATGATAACCATGGCTCAAGCCCAAGAAAGAAACGAGCATTATCATCCACCCCTGATCACTGTACTTTGCTGTGAAGTAGAATGCAGGGACAAAAATGAAGCGGGCAAGAGTAGCTAACATGAGACCCTTTCGAGACCAAGGGGAATGTACTGAGATATAAAATCCCACACACTGCAAATAGCAACCAGGACCAGCGGGTACCTGAAACACAACCAATGAGACAAGATCGTAGCGAGTAGACAAACCTTTGAAGAAGGCGACATACAGAGTATCTGCTATGCATACGGTCAGCAGAGCATATGAAAATATCTATCAATTACTAGGCAATCTTAAGAATATGTGATTATAATTGAGAAGGGTCACATTTACTTGAAATAGTGAAATCGACTTCTTTTATCAGTAGTCACCATGATCCCAATTGGTGTGTTCCGGTATTCTCATGGAGAAAGCCTGGGAGGATTGTCAATGTCAAAACATGTGCAAGAAATAGACCGATGTTATAATCTATGTTCTGAAACAACAATTCTTTGATGCTCAATCGATCATCTTTAAAGTCTTCATCCTGCCAAAATTCCAAAATTTTCAATGCTTCAGATACATTAAAAGGAGCACAAATGTTACAACTACAACAGAAAAAGTTCCACCGCTACAACGCACATGTCTTTGGATTCCAGCAGCAGCAAGATCAGCTGAGACAGTTTTACACCCTTCCGAGGCCGTCTTGGAGTGGCAGGACTTCACAACTGGAATCTTAGCGAGCCGAGTCGCATATAGAATGATGCAGATAAACTCAAATAACGTGGAGATTGCGAGAAACAACACTGAAAAACAAATTGAAGATTGATGAGAGTCCTGCACATTGCTTTCCCTTGACAAAGCTGATTATTGCACCTCAAGTTTCCTCTTTGTATATACAAGGCACAACATAGGAAGGAGGGTTTTACCTACTCACTGATAATACCATAAAAAATGAGATGAGACCATGGTGTGACATAAAACCTAAGTCCTTAAGGACTGCATGCTATCAGCGCGTGATCACAGATGACTATTGTGAAGAGATAATTATTTTCTATTAATTAATAAAAAAAATTAGGTTACAAATATATATATATATATATATATATATATGTGCTTAACCCTACTCATACTAAGTTACTATTTTACCCTTATTACTTAGAATATTTCCCAACGCTCCCCTCAAGTTGGGGTGTAGATATCAAATAATTCCAACTTGCTACATAGGAAGCTCACTCTATTCCCCCGTAGAGATTTCATAAAAATGTTTGAGTTGATCCTCAATTATTGTGTGTTGAAAAATAACCTCCCCTTATTGAATTTTTTTCTCACACAAAATGACAATCAACCTCAATATGCTTAATTTGCTCGTGGAAGACGGGATTAGATGCAATAAAAATAGCAGATTGATTATCACAATATAGTGCTGATGGATTTGACAGTGACATTTCAATCTCTAATAGTAACATTCTCAACCATAACAATTCACTTGTCACATGTGCCATAGCTCAATATTTAGCTTCAATTCTTGATTGGGAAACTACATGTTGTTTATTGCTTTTCCATGTGACTAAATTACCCCCAAGAAGCACACAATAGCTTGAAGTAGATCTCCTATCCATAGGAAATCTAGCCTAGTCGACATTAGAGCAGCTTGCAGTATTTAGGTGCCCATAATTCTTGAACTATAGTCCTTTGCCTATCGCTAGGGGTGAGCATGGAACCTGAGAACTGGATCGATAGGAACCTGTAGGTTCTAGATTTCAAGGTACACAGGGTAGGTTCCATGTTCCAAAACATAAGGAATCTGTTTCATGTTCGTAAAATTCTATACGCAAGTGCATGTATCGAACAAGTAATATAATGATGAGATAAAGTATCGTCCCACAGAGATCGATGATTAATAAACCAATTAAATACTAAAATAGACTAATTCTAAAATTTATCTAACAAATCAAAATATAATTAAGAATAAATTAAAAACGAAATTTGTAGACTAAATGCAGTAAATCGATCAGATAAATATGTTAGAGCATCCGATTTCACCATAACCACTAGATATGAATTTCATATTGTTGTGAATACAAGAACGATATCAATCATGTGATAGCGGAATTTCCTAATCTATTTACTATCCTATCTCTAGGTATAGCAAACATACTCAGCTTATTAATTCACTATATTTCTATATGAATTAAAATAAGCATAAGTGCATTAAAAATTATGAATATTCCCGGTTTACAATTAGTCTTTTGGATTATCGCTTGGTAGCCCACTGAATTGCACTAATTGTTGAAGCATCTGAATGAGTGACGGCTTGATCTCAAAGTTGTTTGCTTGAATTACAGGTCTTTTGATACTTGATGCGGTGCCTTGAACTGTTGGCGCAGCATAATCTCTTAAAATTTTACGTGGATTTTCATTATCACCGTCTGCTATATTCTTAGTGTGATTTCTCTGTTCTCTTAGCTGCCTTTTAAATGTACGCTCGATTTTTGGATCAAGCTCAACAAGTTTCCCTTGTTGGCTACATGTCATAAACCAATGTACACGCTGAAAAATAAAATAAAACAAAAGCTAGATTAAACTTAGAATTATCTTGTATCAATATTAATTAGTATTAAACAAACGATCCCTGGCAACGACGCCAAAAACTTGCTCGTAAAATTATAAACGCAAGTGCACGTATCGAACAAGTAATATAATGATGAGAAAAAGTATCGTCTCACGGAGATCGATGATTAATAAACCAATTAAATATTAAAATAGACTAATTCTAAAATTTATCTAACAGATCAAAATATAATTAAGAATAAATTTTAAAATGAAATTTGTAAACTAAATGTAGTAAATTGATCAGATAAATATGTTAGAGCATCCGATTTCACCATAACCACTAGATATGAATTTCATATTATTGTGAATACAAGAACAATATCAAACATGTGATAGCGGAATTTCCTAACCTATTTACTATCCTATCTCTAAGTATAATAAACCTACTCAGCTTATTAATCCACTATATTTCTCTATGTGAATTAAAATAAACATGAGTGCATTAAAAATTATGAATATTCCTGGCTTACAATGAGTCTTTTGGATCACCTTATCACCGAAAGTTACACAAATAACGTAGTATATCTCTATCCACATTTAATTCATGGTTTTATATTATAATGAGCAATTGCATATTATCACTTTTTAGCCTCAAACATGCACATCAGATCATTCAAGTGGTGGCCAGTCACTCAAAAGCATTAAATGTAATAATATATAACTCACATGAATGAAATCAATTGTAAAACATAAAAATCATGAAATTCATATTATCATGATTAGGCTACATCGTAGCCCTAACAAAAGAAAATTAGAACATAGTAGAAGAAAAAGTAAAAATAAAAATTAAACTCAGCATCTTGAATCAAAGAATAATAATTCTGTCACCACTTTGGTCTTCTATTCAAAATACTTGAAAAACTCTCGGAAGAATGAAAAACGATCTAATCCCAAAAACCTAGCTCTCCTATTTATAGGATATATCCAAGATGTCTATCTCCCAACACTTGTAGATAACATTAGGGAACAAAATCAAGAATTTCCTGACTTGATATCCATCTTCCACTACTTTTTTTATTTGAATTCCTGATATTTGCCATTCTTTTCCTTATCTTCTCCATATATCATTATTTTGTATAAATAAGGAAAATCCAAATAATCAAAAGAAAATCCAAATATTTTCTCATATATAATGCATTAATTGTTGCCTAAAATAGGTAAAATAACTCTATTTTTATAGAGTTATCATTTCAACAGGTAAGTTCTAGGTTCTTAGTTAGAGCAACTTGGAATTTGGAACCTAGAACCTAGAACCTAAAACCTAGAATAAGTTTTAATATTTTTCTTGATCCATATCTTCGTGCGATCTTCCAATATTCTATGATGTTTGATGATAAGTGTATAATCCGGAAGCACTAGTCTAAGTTTCCATTTCATGGCTAAGATTTTTACTTTATTAATATTCATATTTTTCGTGTATTTAAATATAGGTTATAATTAGTAAATTGTAATCATTCAAATAATAATATAAGTGGGACTTGGATAGATCTTGGAACTTATGACAGGATATGTTTCAAGTTTTAGGATATGTAAGATAGGTTTCAGGTTTCAAAAAATGAGGAACTTGTTCCAATGGGTAGATTTCGAGTTTCAGATGGAACCTATATGGAACTTGGAATTGTTCATCCCTATTTTTATTTAGTTGAATTCCTTGCCAATAATTCATTTTCTTTTGTTGAGAGTTTTGTTCATTTTGTATTCTCTTTGGTGAATGACAAGCTTGTTTATTATTATTACGTTCATTTTCGTTTGGTTTAACTAAAAATGAAAATAAATAAATAAATAAACAAACAAACAAACAAACAAATAACCTGTTGGACTCTAGAACTTACCCTTTTGACCCTGGAACCTATGACGAGGTAAGTTCCAGGTTCCAATGAGTGGGTTCTAAGTTCCAAAAAATGAGGAATCTGTATTTGATGGTAGATTTTAGGTTCTAGGCGGAATTTGTAAAGAATCTGGAACAGCTCACCCCTACCTAGCACTCTCTTCAAATATTTGACAATTTAAAGTACATCATCCTAATGAGTGGTATGAGAAGAACTCAATTGACTTACTACACTAATTGTTAAGGATATATTAGGTCCTGTGATGGTAAAATATTTTAAATTACCAACTAATCTCTGATACTTTGCTAAATCATGCAATAATTTCTCCATGTTCTACATTAAGGTTTATATTGGCATCCATAGGGGTATCAACTAGCTTTACTCCAAGAAATCCAACCTCACTAAGGCTGTCCAATACATACTTTCGTTGCAACAAATTGATACCGGCATGTGAATATGATAGTACAATACCAAGAAAGTATCGAAGACATCCTAGATCTTTAGTACATAATTCTTTATGTAGAAATTGTTTAAGTTTTTGAATACCATCTAAATCACTGCTAGTAATGATGATATCCTCCACATATATAACTAGAAGGATACAACCAGCTGAAGACATAAAGTTGAAAACTAAATGATCTACCTAACACCGCTTTAATCCACATTTGACAATCGCATCACTAAATCTACCAAACCAAGTATGAAGAGATTGTTTAAGTGTAACACCCTCAATCCTGACCCCGTAAGGATTGGCTATAAAGTCCAAAAAAAAAGGATCGATCATGGACCATTGGCCATAAATTGATTGGTTCAATCGGCAAGCAATCATGAATCAATTATGGTCCGATCGACCGATTGATCGACCGACCGGTCACGAACTGGTCGAGGTGTCTACTGTGAATTTTTTACCGATCACACTGATTGGATAAGATCACTAGCTCATAAGATGACTTTTTGATCATGGGATGATTTTGGATCGGTGGATAATCATGATCGGTTATGGTGCTCGACCACGGGTGATTCCGCTTGGCTATGCACCAATACACAAACAATCCAACTCAACCAAATGCGATTGTCTTCTGACCAAAAATACATCATTCCCTATTTAATTCTTAGTGATTGAAAAAGAATATTGAATTGGTGATGTCCGATTGTGGATCGGTAATGCGCCGATTGTGGACCATACGGATGGATTGGGTGATGACCGGAATGAGCTCAAGGATAGACCTGGCTATTCCATCACTAATTCTAATGTCCATGAATGTCTTGGCTTAGTGTTAGGTCATGAGTAGCCTTAGGATTAGTCTTGAACTGATCGAAAGACAATCGACCCTTTAGGCCGATCGACCATCCGAAGGATCAGTTTAGGCAAAGCATGGGGCGTGATAGCTGAACCTCGGATGTATGTGATTTGGTTTTCTGAGGTGTACCTAATAATCCCTTCTTTGGCCCCGGAACCAACTTAAAGGACGGAATTCTCTAGACCACCTTCTTGATGAAGAAAAAGGACAAAATAGAATTCTCTAGAACACCTTAACTTCTTCATAAAGGAGGTTGTCATTCCACTTAGATTTTTCTAGATATGGTCATGATTACCAAGGATCTTCCTTTGGGATAAAGTAGATTAAGTAAAGTGTCCAAGCCAAATATCCCAATAAAAATAGGACATATTGGAGCTAATTATGGCTATCCTATAGCCTTGATGCCATCCTATCTTTTAGAGTGCCACCTATCTATAATAAGTTGTCCCCTTAATAATGAGCTAAGTGCTAATGTGGTCCAATGAGATTGAGACAAGTAAGGCCTAGAACGATGACACTAAGATTAGATCTACATATCATAAAACTAGATGCGCCACCTTTCCAAATAGGTGTGCCACCTTGCAAAATAGGCTTGCTACCTCAAGGTCATAGCCATGCCACCTTAAGAAATATGATTGGACCGCTTGAATGGATAATGATGAGCTTGGTGTCTATAAATAGTAGAAGTCCCATTCATTTCAACCACCTTAGCCCACTTTTTCATTTACACCTATCCTCCTCCTCCTCCTTCTCCTTTCTCTCGGCCAAGCACCACTAACCTTTCAAGCCATTCAAGTTAGTTCTTGAGGTTTTCCAAGGTAATTAAGGTTCCTCTTTCTTCTCTTGGAAGGTAGAATTCGTTGTTGAGGCTAGTTAAGTGCTCAACCATCAAGCCATGGGTGGTGTGTGGTGTCAATAGCCCCATTTAGCCTCGTCGTTTCAAACATGTTTTGCTCTTCTCCAGTATTAGTCAAGGGAGAAGCTGACAAATGTGAAAAAATAAATGGAATGGAAAGGGGAGGAAAAGAAGGGGGGGTTTGGTGTGGAAGAAAATAGATCACGTGCAACCAGGATTTATAAATATTACAGTTTGGTCACAATTTTCATGCTCATTTTGGATTTTCCTCTTATTTTAAAATTTTCTTCATCCACATATTTTCAAGGCATCCTGAAATGCAAACAACATTTGTTAAATTGTGTTAGAAGAAAAGTTGACAGAAAGAATGACTAACCTCTTCGATTCGTAATGAACGAATTACCTAGGAATGTATGTTGAATTACGAGTGAACAATGGATGATATGACTTCACAATGGTTCAAATACAATCACACGAAAAGTATTCATGTTCCACAGTGTTAATGCTGATTGTCTTCTCAAAGCAGTAATGGAAGCCTTTTGTTCTAAAAGATAATTGTTTTCAGAACGTTCTTTCTGTAATTAATTTTAGCAGTTATCTCTAGAAGGTTATATATGTGGGAAGTTGTATAACTCCCCTTTAATGCATAACCCTTCACAACGTAACCTCTCACATCTTTTCAAAATGTGTCTTTTTATCACATTACATCAAGATGAACCGGTGCATCTTAATTGCACCCTATCATGGATGAACTAACAAAGTATAACAAATCGCATCTTATGGCCATTGCTTATGATTTGATTAACAATCAAAATCTGTGAACCAATCACAATATGATATGTGTTGACTAATTAAAGCATTTAAACCTGCTTATGATACCACCCTCCCTAGAACCAAAGGTAATCACTTACTCTTTGTTTCAAATGATACTTTAAAAAGATGTAATCAAGTCATAAAACTTGTCATGAAAGTGTAGTCGGACGCTAAAATTTTCAAAATGTGAAATCAATAGAAGGACTTGATTTTGACATTTTTAGTACTTATTATACTTTTTGTAAGTTTTGAGATTCAATTACATTTTCTTTTTTTGTGTGACCCAAGAACCCCGTACAGCTGGCAGCCGGCAAGTAAACCTGGGGGGACACGTAAGCAGGAGGACCCACCACCCCCGACGTCCCACTTAAGACCCCAAGCGACCGTGAGGGGATTCGAATTCCTCCCCTTCATGAGGGGGAGAGAGCCCAAACAATTGCGACCACCAAGACGGTGGTTAAGATTCAATTATATTTTCGTGACAAGTTTTATGACTTAATTAAATTTTTTGGAAGTTTCAGGACTTAATTTAACTTTTTCCAACTGATTTTAGGACTTCTAATGTATTTATCCCTAAAACCTACCTTCAAAATATTTTGTGTCAAAAGAAGTTACATCATCATCCCATCACTTTAGATGGACTTTCCATAAGATATTTCTTATTAATGGGATTCAAATAATAACATACGAGCTATGTTGTTGCTCAATAAATATGATGAAATATCTTCTATCTAATGAAAAAAAATGGGTTCATAATGAAGATCCTCTCGTTTATTTTCCCGAAAGATGAGGTCATGCCAATGGAATTGCAGCTTGTTTTAGAAAGTGATTTAACTTTGGTAATTGATATAAAAATGTCATATAAAATTGAAGAAATTTGAATTGGGTGGTGACTAGTTGTACTCAGGACAATAGGAAATGGCTAGTCAACGGCATTGGAGCACAGAGGAAACGCCAAATACCCGAAACAATTCGAGCTGTGTCTCGTGCCCTAAAAGCGCGGCGGGATAGAGAGAGAGAGAGAGAGAGAGAGAGAGAGAGAGAGAGAGTATCTTGAAGGTTCTTTTGTGATTCCATTGTTATCCCATTTTGAGTTTTTGGTCTGAGACTGGAAACTTTTGAAGGGAGCTGATGCTTACTTTTCTTCTAGTCGGATTGGTTTCGTCGTCTCTATCCAAGAAAAGCAGTGTTCATCAGCTGTTTCAGCGACCACTAAATTGACATGCAATGACATGACCTTTGAGGCCTGTGCACGTGAGAAACGTCCAATGAAATTGTGTAGAACATGAGATGCATATAACCCGGGAATTTGCATTTCCAGTTGGCATGCTCTCATTGGTCTGACGGTATGATTACACATTGGTACTTAAATTTAGATGCTTTTGTGGACTTTCCGTTGGGAACTTTAAAGCTGGTGGGGCCCAATGTTGGATTTGTTGACAACCAACTTTTGTTGGCTTCCTTTCGTTTCAAGCGAAAAGAACTCAATGTGATATTGCTTCTTGAGTAAAGAAATTGAATTCGTTGAAGAGCCAAAAGTACAATATATTACAGGATCTTGCTACAAATATCTTTGATGTCTTTAGGTCTACACCATCGAGAGAAATGTATTTATTTCAATTTGCTAAATAGGGTTTCCTCCTTGAAACCAGTCCACGAAGTTCAAATCTGATTATAGGATCATTGAGCAATACCGGTGGCTTAAATTTTAGTCGAAGGTAAAGTTAATGGTCCCTATCCTTAATGTTCTCTTACAGCTATCCAGTACTTTCTAATGTTTGCCCATTTTCGCACTATTTAGGTCTTTTTTGAAAAGGGCTATATTTCCAAACTTCCTCCAACTGCCTTTTGATCGGTGGATTACAACTTGTTGACATTACCCACATGTGAAATAAGCAGATTATAGACATGATTCATTGAACCGATCCATCAAAAGGTGAATCAAGAAAGATTTGTTTGGCAAGGATGTGGGGAAAATATGGCCCTTCTAAAAATCATTTATTCCAAAGTGCGCCTTTTAAAAACCATTTCTTCGAAAATTGTGATACTTTTTAAGAGGGAAGTATGATGAACAAACAATATATGATCGATGGATTTTAACTAGATCTACCTACGTCATCCACTAGATCATATTTTGAATTTTAAATTATAAAGAAGTATTTTAGTTTCTAAACGATTACAAAAGAAAGTTACAATGATTTTAAATATTCAACACTCATGTGCTTAAAAAGATTTTGGATGTCCACCGTCGAAAAATTCAAATATTTAAAGTAAGACGGAAAATGTAAAAATTACAGGAAATGCCCATACAATTTTGGAGTTAGACCCTTTCAATTCGCCGGTAGAATTGCGTTTTTAATTTACTCCAAAATTGATTATGCACTTAAGCCCAATGAGGGTGAAGATCGAGAATAGACTGTGGCATCGAACTCGTGAATTTCGATTTGTAAACCGAGTTTTGGACCATTTGACCAACCAAAAGCAGGGTCGAATACAAAAGTACTGTAATTTGAGATAAAAGCATATGCGATGCTGAGTAACGGGACCCTTCAGGTATAACGTGGACTCTTAGAAATGTACCGGGAGTACGGCCAGATCGTAAAAAAGATACACCGTTTATCATATTCAATTATCGGGAACTGCGAAGACTCAGACCGAGGCCATAAGAGAAGTCAGCTTGTAGATATAAAGGGTAGTTATCTTTCTATTTGTAAGGCCCAATAAGAATTTCACCGGCCTCCACAATCAAGTCAGTCTAATCCAAATTAGTAGCTGTAGCAGTACCCACCAAGAAATACCAAGTCATTCGAACATTCACCTCAATCATTTGATGATTGTACCTAATCTTGATTAATTATTATACATAACATGTACTAAATTGAATCGAAACACTTTAAAATAATAGATATCATCATATCTAACGGCTCAAATTGAGTTCAGTTGATGAACTCACTTCACTGAGTAATTTGTTGCATGCCATGAAAAACCAAGATCATTACCAAAATAAGCAATTGATCACATGTTAGGTACGATCATGTTTTAATAAGTTAGGATGATAAAGAAAACTTAAGAGTCCAGCTGGTGCCTATTTTTGTTCCTTTCTTTCTTCCTCCCTTCTCTTAATGAATCATTAGCCTATAAATGCTTTGTTTAACAAACCATGAGTTGTAACATGATGCAATGCTTTTGACATAGGTGCTACTACTAATCAATGATCAAATCCATTATCTTAAATTAAGAGAAGATTTTTTTCTTAATTTTCCCTCTTTTGTCGGTATTAAGGAAATTAGGCAATACTAGTGAGATGTTCGAGCGTTGAGATTCGTCTGGCCCCATCTTTCATTAAAACATTGCAAACAAGCAACTTGACGAAAAGACATAAGAAATTGTGTAGAGCCACTACTTCTTACTTACTATTTTGGTGTTCTCGGAATTTTTTAAGCCACATAATTTCCATTTTTTATGTTCTTTTGGGAGTTGAGATGACGTTCTGGTAGAACTTTGTGCCGCCCATGAATATAGAACATTAAGGTTTTTAAAATAACCCATTCAATTTATATATTAAAACAAAAGATGACATGGTGATGATTTGGCTATATGTAATTTAATCGAAGCAACAAATTTATATGTTCTCAACTCCTTGTCTTTATTGACTCCGTCTCTTCCACTCATCTTTACAATTCTCAACTCTCAATCGTTCAACTTGATTTTTTCTAATTGTGGGTTGTTCTTCTACATTTATTTCAGATTACCCAATAAAAAAAAAAAAATCTGGATTCCCATGTTTAAATACACGTAGTTACCAAAAGCCCCATGCGACAATTCTTGTTGTTGTGGAAATATGCATGTGAATAAGTTAAGGATTTTATTAATGAGTGTTTAGGGAGTACTTATTAAACATCTAACTAAAAGATTTTTGGTCATCTCCAAAGCACTACTTTCCACGTGTTATGCATAATGAATACATTGAAAATTCAAATATTATTTTATCGGGTGTGCTTAACGAGGGTATTGGTTAACAAGACCCCAAAATTACCACAGCAACTTTTTCAGTGTTATTTGCCGACAGTGATAAGAATACAATTTCCCACAAAGCAATGTTAAGAATATTGCCACTTGTGTAGTTGGAATCGGGAATTTTAATATTTCATTATTAAACTACCTATGTAGATATTAATCTCCTAATACCACTTGCCAAAGAAATAATATCCTTTTTGGATGGAGACAACAATAAAAATTCAAATCTTTCCACTGCAAAAGTCGATTGTTTTATGCCCAAAAGTATCGATTTTTGGGAAAATTACTAAAAAAATCTTAAACCTCTTGCGGTTGTGTCATTCAGTCCATCTGTCCAATTTTAACTAGTTGGCATTGACGTAGACACTAGCTTACACCAGCCATCTGACCAACACTGATATTGATAATTTTTAATAGTATTTTATATTTCGAATTTTTTATTAATTTTTTATTTTTCTTTTCCTTTTCTTTTCCTTTTCCTCTTCTTTCTTCTTTTGCTTTTTTACCCCCACAATGGCTGACGAGGCTCCAGTGAGACTTGCCGGCCACTGGGCGTGGCTTGGGGGTCACGGGCAAGGTGGCTTCACCTTGATCTGGGTGAAAAAACTAAATTTAAATTAAGTGAATAGTCTTGATTACTTAATAAAGTAGTGTTGGATTACCAGCTCTCACTTGAGTTAGTTAGTGCTATTTGCTTGAGTTTTCTAATATGCCAATTTTTCTATTTGGTTAGTAAATTGGGAATAAATTTTTAGTCAAAAATTTAAATTAGAGTTGATTAATAATAATAATAATAATAATAATAATAATAATAATAATAATAATAATAATAATAATAATAATAATAATAATAATAATAATAATAATAATGATAATAATAATAATAATGATAATAATATAAATGTCTCTTTGTCAGAGATAGGGAAATTGGTTATTTAGAAAAACCCAAATAAGGAAAATACAAGTAGTAACCCAAAAGAAAGTTCGTTAAATTAACGGGGAAACTTACGAATGTTGTTAAGCTACTCAAATCAGAGTTGTTAAATCAAAACTAATTGGTCGGAGAAGGGTTGGTAGGACCAACAAAAAAGGTTGGTAATTGGACATAGCAAATAGTAATTACTAGGAAAAGTAAATAGAAATTGATGAAATGTGAGAGTTATATATTTTTTTTAATATCAAGGATAAGAGAAGGCGGTAATTGAAAAATAAAACAAAAACAAAAAAAAAAATACATTGACAACTAAACTCAAATAAGAGTTAGTAAACCAAAATTAATTGGTAACTTGATCAGAGAAAAGTCAGTAACAACGTTCACCAGGGTTGGAAGTTTTAAAAAAAGAGTCGGTTGATATGAAAATCTTGCAGGCAAGATAAATAAAAATGGCCACTAAAAACATGAATACATATAAGAAAAAAATATAGAAATGTTGGTGAGTAACTCAAATGAGAATCTAATTGGTAATGCAATTAGAAATATTTTTGTAAGTAACACAAATAAAGATTAGAAATTTAATAGGATAGTCGGTAAATCTAACAGGTTTGTAAGATAGATAAATAAAAGTTGATAAATGATAACAATAGTTAAAGTAATAAGAAAAATCAAATAAATATTGATAGGTAACTTAAAGGGTAGTTGGAGATCAAAACCTAGTTGATAATTTATTTTTAAAAAGAAGTTGATAAGTCACTCAAATAAATATCGGAGTTGCTAAATTTAAGGAGCTGTTAAGAAAAATAGATAACAATTAATAGTAACAACTTAGAAAAGTTAATTTGTAAACTGTAAAAAAAAAAAAAAAAATAGCAATTTAGGTCCACGGACTGACTGCTTCTACGTGCACATCAAAGTATATACCAAAACCAAAGAAAATCCAATTATTGTTATGAGAACAGAATGATAAGCACCACTGTATACGATGCTAACCTTCCATTAATTTGGTGAAAATTGGCAAAAAAGATTTATTCATAACATATGTTTTTTCTTGAAATGAAATCTTAGAATTTGGTCGGTGTATAGACTATAGAGTCGCTCTCTCGTCACTTTCCCCTGCAATAAAAACACCAAAGGTCGGCCGCTGAAATCGAGTCCTGTGGCCCAGCGACGTTAACAACACGAGCTGTCATCTTCTTTCTTTTTATGTCCTAATTAAATTCCTGCAGGACATCTTAACTCGACAAGAGTAACAATTCATATATTAAACAGACTGTTTGTAGATCTCTATGATGGCACCATATGTTCCAAAACGATCTCGATGTTTACTAATGTATTTTTAGTCATAGAATCATATTGATCACATCAATGAGATTAAATTTCATACAATCCCAACGTCTAAGATTTACCGTAGCTCCACTGAATTCCATGGTTCAAAAACACATGTTGGGTGGGTCCATGAACTATTTCTGGTGAAAGAAATCTACCCATTTACATTCCAATTTATTTTTCAGGAAGAAAGCAAGCCAATCTGACCAAATATTCCATGATTGGAAAAATATATTATATTGAATTCAAATTATTAGATCCGAGGGGATCGATATGAGATCCACGGTTTTTAACGATTTGGATTGTATTTAGTACGTGTGTATTAGGTCGATGCGATTATTTTAAGTCCACACAAAATAAACAATCAATGTGCAATGTCCCTTGCCATGAAAAGAAAAGGAAATTCCTTGCTGTCCCTTTCTACAGCTCTCGAGCATCTTTATTAGAACCTTGCCCTTTGTGGTCGCACCCTACCACGTTATCTTCATCTCCCTACTTGACTTGGAATCTATATAACCCCACCTCTTTCTAGCTTTTGTACCACTCTCCCTCCTGTCCAAGAAGAAAAGATGGCCACCCACCACCCGCCGGACCTGGAGGCCGCAACAATTGACTCGGTCGCCTCCTCTCCGCGATCCGAGCACCACCCCCACGACCTCCACCCGCGGGTCCGCTTCATGTGCAGCTTCGGCGGCAAGATCCTCCCTCGCCCGCATGATAATCTGCTCCGTTACGTCGGCGGTGACACCCGGATCGTTGCCATCCAGCGCGCCACCACCTTCAACGCTCTCCTCTCCAAGCTCTCCAAGCTCTCAGGCAATAATCAAGATCCTATCTTAGCAGCCATTCTGATCTTATGTTCATATGCTTAACAAATTCAATAATATATATTATTGAATTCTATTATCTGGACTGTAAGGTATGCTCAAATTCAACATATTTATGGGGGAAATTCATGTTAAATTGTCCTCTGGTGATTTATCTAAGCTTTTGCCTAATTTCTCTTAGTGCGCTACTGATTCCTTCTTTTCTTTTCTTTTTTGTTTTTTTTTTTTTTCAGTTTCTACAAGTTGTAATGATCTGGTTGATATGAGAAAGATCTTGGATGTATTGAATTACAGTATCATAGACGAATTCGGGACTCTTGATGACTATTTAATTTGTTCGTGATAGAAAAAATTGCAATCCATGAGAAAAATAAATAATTTTTTAAGAGGGAAGGATGGGTCTGCTTTGTCTGCTTTGCTGTCTCTTTTGCTGTGTGTCTCATTTTTATTGACGAAATATCCATTGGAATATATTGCGAAGGTACGACGAACATTACCGTGAAGTACCAGCTTCCCAATGAAGATCTGGACGCCTTGATTTCGGTGACGACGGACGAGGATGTCGACAACATGATGGAGGAGTACGACCGCGTCGCGCAGACGCAGAACCCCCGGACGGCCCGCCTCCGCCTCTTCCTCTTCAAGGGCGACGACTCCCGAGCCAGCAGCATCAGTTCGCTCCTCGACAGCACGTCGAACAGGGAGCAGTGGTTCCTGGACGCCCTCAACGGTGGTGGCGGCGCGACCCCCGGCCGTGGCCTCGAGCGCCTCCGCTCCGAGGCATCCTCGATCGTCTCGGAAGTCCCGGACTACTTGTTCGGCTTGGAAGCCTCGGAGGAGCCCAAACCGAAGGCCCGGAGCATGTTGCTTGAGACCATCTCGATTTCCGACCCGGGTTCGCCTGCCCCGGTCGCCAATTCATCGTATTGCTCGGCCTCCTCGGCGTGCGTGCCGTCCATGCCGGACCTCCCCCCCGTGAGGACGAAGCCTGAGAGTCCAGTTCCCAAATTCGACCCTAACGAGAGCCCGAGTTTTGCAGAAACGGGCGAAACCATAGTTGTGCAGCCGGGCGGGTATCCGGGCAATCCGGCGGGTCACTACGCCCCGAGCTCTCACTATTCTGGCCCGCCGATGCAGCCCATGCCCGTCTATTACTACGCGAGTCCCGTGCCTCACCGAAACATGTCAGGCCCGCCCGTCATGGCCCGAGGACCTTATGTCCAGCAGTACCCCGCTTCAGCCGGGCAAATACCCGTCGGCTACCATCAGCCTGGCCCAAGTCCGGGTCAGGTGTATGGCGGAGTGGTGAGGTCCGTGGTTGCCGATGGCGTGAGCCACCAGGTGTACTACGGGGTAAGCAACGGAGGCATGGTTCCGACGTATCCGCCGGGCATGGTTGTTCCGGCTCCGGGCGGAGAGGATATTCAAGTAGTTGCGGCGGAGGCACAGCCGGGTCGGTTCTCCCAGCAATCATGACACAGAATTATTGGGTATTATAAATATTGTTTTTACTTTGGGGGGCGCTTCTCCTTTTATCTGATCACTGGGTTTCGTGTGGTTGTCATTCGCTATTCATGAAGATGTGACGTGGGGAGCGCACCGTAATCAGCCGTTGGAGGAAGAGGAGGTGGGGGGAAGACGTAAAAAGAGAGAAATCGTCCATTGTGGAAAGAAACACTGTGTATACCGTAAAACTGTGTTTCCAATTAATGATAAAAAGTTGTATAAAATATATATTTACATATATGTCATGTGATTTACCACATGTCACGTTAAATTCTCCAACAGGTGAAAAAGTGTGTAATTTTTAGAAAACTTTTTAGAAAAACAAATTTTGGAAGAGTCAACGGTATATAGAGCAATTGGCAAAAATGAGTCGTCCTGCCCTTATGCTGACGAAACCTAAATATTGTCTAATTCTAATGCAAAATCACATACGATTTTGGCTTCTAATCAATCTGGGCGAGTTAGGTGATGTTGAAGAGCTGTCCAACCACCATCGCCATCACAATCACACCCTTGTCACCCTGCCATCGACATCGAACCGGACAGTAGCCACCAGTAACAATCTCACCCTTGTTACTGGTGGTGCCTCTTGCAGGGTGACGTCTTAATTTAAGAATATTCTAATCCTTAATGTCGCGAACCCCAGGCACGGGCGTTGCGGCCGGCACAACGAGTCACCACCAGTAACAAGGGAGGAAAATAGCCCGTTGAGTTCAAGAATTGGCCTTACTGTAGATCCCACCCAGCAGCTAAAAACATCAAAAGAAAAGTATCACTCAACTTTAAATCAGAGCACTAATTTCGACCAGAGTACCCGAAAAAATTAAAAAAGAATATATAGAAACATCAAACCTAGTGAATATAGTTTCATTGGAGCTGCAAAAACTCCATTATATTTTGTTTCGTTCTTCTCGCCTCAGCGACAAGATGGACAGTCAAAAGTGAGGAATTTTTATTGCGACAAAGAAAATCCCATCACGCGAACTATAGATTCAACCTCAGCGAAGACAAACTGATTGAGCTGAAAATTGTCCTGTTGCTTGAGAGGTTAATTCAAAGATGAAAAAGAAAAACTGAAAATCACGCATTTCCTCTTAATTCCATGAATCACCTAAATGCTATCGCTCAACTGGCGACCAAAGAAGAAATGCGACCGGCAGGGATCTGAGCTTGGGACCTAGTATCGCGACTGGCGAGGTCTCTTGAAAGAATCATGGCAGGGAATGGGGCTCCATGAAGATCGATGTTGTTATTCTTGTAATAACTCCGAAAAACTTTACAGAGGGCCATGAACAAATGAACTCCTCCATAGTACACTTCACTTTGCAGCCGATTCACTTGTGTTCGCACCCATTTCGAATCAATCCTCTCATACAGCAAGAACATACAAATAACTCGCAAAGTTGTAGAGACCGACACACAATGTTGCTTTCACATTAATCACCACTCATCAAAGCTCAACTTCCAACCGTATTTTCAAAAACAAAGCACAAGCGAGAGAATCGAAACAAAATTAAGATTGTGAAAAAGTAAAATGCAGCTAGATTCATGATACGATCACAATAAAATAGGAGTTTACAAAACTTATCAGCGTCAATAGTCCAGAAAAATCAAACCAAAACCCATTTTGCACACATATTGAGACGAACCTTACCTGGTGATCGAGAGAATTAAAGTGAACAAGATCGTGGGTAAGGGTGAGGCGAGATGATGAGCTCGTCAAAAGGACGCAACCAGACCCAGACGGAGGCCCGAAAATTGTTGAGATTGAGAGAGATGGTGCGACCATAGTAGACGTCACTAGGGTTCCCCAAGAGACTCATGCGAGTATAGAGAGAGAGAGAGCGGAGTCGGTTGATGAATAGTAGCTGCCAATGGGGCTCTAACAACAGCGGCAGAGGTGGAGAGGGCTTGGGACTCAATAGTTGTGACCGGTGGGGCTCTTGGCAGAAGCAACATGCCAAAGGCAAATCTGAGCTCAAAGCGATCGTCAAGGGTCTTGGAGAGGCAGAGGCAATGGGGACGTGCTAGAGAAAGAGGGAGAGTGTCTTCGTTGTTTTCTAGGAGAGCAAGGAAAAAGAATCCCTTGAAATTTGAAAAGAAGAGAGAGAGTTTTAAGTGGGGATTTAATGTGAGCACTTATTTTTCCTGTTTTAGTCCATTAGGAGAGAGAAAAGAAAACTTTGATTTTACTCTCTTTTTTTTTTTTTCTTTTTCTTTTTTCAGTTAGTCCAAGTCAAAGGAGACGTATCTCCTTTTGAGTGGAATTGACTAGGTTCATGCATGCCACATGTCACACACCAAACCTTGGGCACGCGCACATCCTTCGATGGTCGATCAAATTGCGACATTCACAAAGCCCGTCACCGACCCTTTTTTTTTAATGCACATGCGAAAGTGAACTCATAATTACCCAACCAACAAACGAACACATAGGATAGTAAAAGCGTAATAGCCATATATCACAAACCATACTTTATCTATAAGCCAGGTCAAACCTACAAGTCTATACACACCAGTCTATCTGTAAAAAGAAACTATTAAGCCACCTACGTTCCGAACCTTTCAGCCTTGGGCTTCAGGTTCTTCACACTAGGGACTTGAAAATATTTAAACCACGACAGGGTGAGAATAAATCTTAGCGAGTCAACACCCTAAACTCTTATTAGGACGATAATTCACTCAAAGGCAGCCTAAACAAGCATCACACACAAACTTACCCTGCCTCATTACATCACTACACATTAGTGCACCACATATACATTTATATTAGGACGATAATTCACTCAGAGACAGCTTAAACAAGCATCACACACAAACTTACCCTACCTCATTACATCCCTGCACATTAGTGTGCCACATATACATTTATCAACGCATCATGCATAATTCAATAATCGGAACACCTCATATCAGTCATCAAATATTCACAGGGGTCCTGATTATAAGGCCAAACTGTTATGATACATCACATTCCATGCCACACAATTTTGTCACATAATTATGCGCAGCTATCTCAATCACTCAAGCATGTCTCGATTATTTACAACTCAACAATAACGGCTAACTTAACAGTCGACGATCATCTGGCATAACCGGGCGTCGTCCCACTTCGTCAAGCACGACAATGTCTACATCTAGACGGCATTCCCGAAAGAGCATTGGCCCAGCCTTCACTGCGACCAGCATCCGTTGTCAAGGGCATCTAAACTTAATTAGGTATCATCCTGTGTGAACGCATCAGGATGGGTTCCAATAGTGACCACACACATATCCTTGCTCGGCCAAGAATATCGTGCTTTGCACTCAAATACTTCCATTTCAAATAATGGACTTGGCAAATTTTCTTTGTATTAAAAATACCCGGTAAAATAATTGTGGGTGGTCACACATTTAAATTGAACCAATAAATGTGGTACTCTCCCATTTCAAAATTCCATGATTTTATATAGTACATAAAACATTTTTGGCGTCAAAAACCGATACCCAGTATTTTACTAAGTAAATACCCATAAAATCAATTTTTGCAGTAATAACCAATCATCACTATTAAGCACTCAATTGCACAAATAAGTAATCAATTTCACATATAAATTTATCCATGACGATCAGCGCAAAATTCTAATAAACGGCTATCTCGTCATGATTTATGCTAATTATAATTAATTATATAAATCTCAATTAAATAAATAAATTGCGATTAATTAAACTAAACCACTTAACCTAACAATGCAGGCACCTCATCAATCAGGTCAACCTTATCCTCCCTCGTATAGTCATGAACACAAAAATTCCCTTTTTAAAATTCACTTAACAACCATTTTTTTTTTCAAACTTTCAGAAATAAATTCGTTCAGGGTCCTGTATTTGAAATTAACCAGCCAAACTTTGCATGCACCTTGTATAAAATCTCATCGTTTTATTGAGCATATAAAACTTGGTGTCCAAACCCGACACCGTATTTCTTTTCTAATTTCTTTTCTAACCACCCTCTTTTGAAAACAAACCTTAGTAACCACTCTTTTTCTTTTTCTTTTTTGTTCAAAATGTTTAGAAATAAATTCATAGGTTTTCACGTACTCAAAATTAATCCATCAAAATTTGCACGCACTTAGTTTAAAACCTCATTGTTTTATTGGGAAAATAAGTTTTGGTGTCCAACCTGACACCTAATTGTTTTTCTAATTAAAAGCTCATAAAGTCATTTTATTGCAATAATAATAAACCATCACCATAGAATAACCATTCACATATCATCACATATAAGTCCTAAGCATGCCAAAAGTCAATCATATCACCAAATATACATTGTCCAGCCAGCACAACATCAAGAACAATCACAAAACCAATACCGGTCCTAACCGGCAGAAACCGGGCCACTCGCACGTCTCCAAGTTTAATTCCAAAAACATAATAAAATGAGCTCATAAAATTCTCAAATTTAAATATGTTCTAAGGTACACTTAAACTAACATTTTTTGTATAGACACCTTGACCCAAATCTTTCTAGATTAAGAGCAGTAAAATCGCTCAAATCATTACAAAAACTGTGTCCATGTCCATAAATTATGTTTTCCAAAATCAGTTTGGTTTGAAGTCCAAAATTTACCCGTTAGATCTAAAATTTGACTATGTTAAACTAAAAGATATGATGGACAACTTTTGTGAAAAAAAACTCTTTCGAAAATCGAACCCTAAAAGTTGATAAAAATCATTTGAACACCAAAATGTCACTGTCTCCAGAACAATGCGAGATTTTGTTTTGCAAATAACGAAGTTGAAATCTCATTCTTTTAAATCCCTAAAATCTTGAGTAAAATATATGTCATATCTAAAGATGTCTAGAACATTTCTCAAGAAGGAATTAACCTCAAAATCGTAGCACATTTTTCCCCACAAAAATGGCAAACAGCGAGCATCTGATAACCAAATATGGGGAAAATCCACTAAATTAAGCTAAACCACCCTCATTAGTGCTAATCTAACCAATTAGATTAACACTAATACATATTAAGGCTAATCTAAAAAATAAATTAATACTAATCCAACTTAAGGCTAATCTAACTTAATGTTAATATAACTTAACACTAATCTAAACCCCTAAACGCAATTAACAACATAATAAGATATTAGGGAGTTAACTCACTGGATTAGCGAGACGGCGGGCTCACGGTGACGACAACGCGACGGTGACAAAGACTCGAGACTACCATGTCTTGCACGGAGGCTCAATGGAGGAGGAGTTGGTTCGAGGAGAGGGGACTTGGTTCAAGTGTTGGTGGCTAGTGGTGGTGCTGAGTTCTGGCGGTGATAGAGTTTTAGTAGCAAAGGAGAAACTGGTGGTAGAGCTGGGCATGAAGGTGTTAGACGTTGAGGGTTTGTTGGCTAGTGGTGGTGGCTGTGGTGTGGTGGGGTTGTACTTCGGTGGTGGTTGGCTAATGAAGATGGCATGGGGAGATGGATGGTGGAGGTGTGATGGAAGGTGATGCTGGCAGCAAACTCAAAGGGGGAATAGAACCTGCACCGGATGAGGAATGATGGGGGGCTTGCCGGCAGAAAAATGGATATGGAGCAGATGGGTGGACAGCATGAAGAAATAGGGAAGAAGAGGAACGTGCGTGAAAGTGGGGGAGATGGGCTAAGGGAAAAGAAGGAATGGGCAAAGAGAGGGGAGAGTCAGCTGAAGAAGAAGGGGGGGTGTTGTGCGTGAGAGAGGGGATGGGAGAGATAAGGGAGAAATTGAAGTCAAAGCATTAGCCACTAGAAACTTAAGGGAAATATCCAATTACCCATTGCCTAAGCCCCTAAAGTCTTCATGCCAATTTTGTCAAGGGGTTCTCCAATGGAAATTTAATTCCAAACTCCTCCAATTAAACCATTTTGGTGTAGAAAAACATGCCAATCTTCAGCCATCCGAATTTTCTCTCATCTTCATTCCATTTCTTCACAAAATAAGTCATTTGGGCAACCAAATTAGTCCCTTTCACCTCTCAGTTGAATTTCTTTTTCTTTTCCAAATTTTCCGAAATTGATTTTCAACAAAATTTCGAACTTGATGGAATTTCTTCGAAACACGAGATGACGTCCTATAAATGAATTGTGATAGCTCAAACGTCCAATTCCCGAAACCAAATTCAATTTCATGGTTAAAATCGACCGAACGCGATTTTAGTACAACCTAACGTACTGGGTAGCGTTTAGAGATTTTAGCGCGTTTGACCCGTGGTCAATAATTTTCAGTCCACTTTTGTGCATCTTCGATTCATAGAGGACCATCAATTGTCGTAAAAATCGCAAGGTTTCAATTACGTGTCCTGAGTGCACTATCGATAGAATATTGGGTTAGTGCTGTTCGACGCGAGTTTCGCAATCATGCGGAATCACTTGCAATTCAATTATGTGATTCCGTTGAATCGACCTATATTCGATCACTAATTAATTATAACGATGTTGTATTGACCCTTACCGATTTTTATGGTCGAGCGATCGATTTCCGATCGAATTCTCTAGTCTGTCGCATTTCCATCCCTTAACGGCTTCATCTAATAGATTAGTTAATTTGTGAGTGACCAATTCAAAGTAAAAGGACCATAGGCGTGTTAACGAAATGCTCATTTCATATACGCAATCGAAATTCAGGATATCACGCCACATACGCTAATCACGTGGTGATTACTAACTACAAAATATTTTGTCATTAAAAAGGTATTTAATGATTGTTGACACCTAATTTTTGCTTTCAAATACAAAAAAAAAAAAATTAGTGAAAAGGAAAAAAAAAAACATGGAAGGGGCTGGGCCCGTTTCCCTCTTGGCCCGGCCTATGTTAACCTCTGTCCTCCTCCAGCTTGTTTTGCATGCAAAACCTGCAGAAAAAAAAAGCAGCAACAAAGCATCGAGCAATAGAGAGGGAGAGAAGACTAGAAAGAGAGAGAGAGGAGAAAAAGAAAGGGAAAACCGGAAGGAAGGGCGGCACCACTGCCACCGCCGTTGCCACTCGACTGACGCTTGCCACCCACGTCACCGCACTCTCCTGCCCAAGCACCAGATCTGCAAGCACCACGCCACCACCGTTGCGCCCCGATTCGCCTGCAGCTCGCGCGTCCGTGACACCCCCCCTTTGCCCGAGTGCCGCCCATCAACCTTGTGCCACCTCGGCCCAGCGTTCGCCATTTTGTTGCGTCTCCACGAGCAACCTTGCCCTTCGCCGGTCTCTACCGCTCCCGCAGCTAGCCCCGATGCCAACAGCCACGACCCAGCGCCAATGCCTGCCGCTGCCTCTACCCGAAGCTGCCTCGCCGGTCCGCCTCCAGCACGCATCCGAAGCCGCCTTGTCTCCGTCGATCCCTACACGCCACTCGGGCTTCCCCTCTGAACATCAGTGCCTCTCTGCCCTTGGTGAAACACCATCATAGCAACCCTTTCGTCGTTGTAGCCACCCACCATGTCACTGCCACCGTCATGGCCGCCACAGCTGTCGTCAGCACCGCCAAGAGGCCTTGGAGAAGGAAGCTTGATCCGGGTCATAATCGAGTAGGGTTTTTGTTTGCTTAGGCTGATTTTTGGGCTTTAGTTGATTTTTTTTCGAGCTCAAGCCGAGTGGGCTTGTTTTGGCTATGGGCCTGCATGTGTGGGCTTCCCCTCCGAACGTCGGTGTCTCTCCGCCCTTGGCGAAACACCATCACAGCAAACCCTTCATCGTTGCAGCCACCCGCCACATCGCTGGCGCCGTCATGGCTGCCACAGCCGTTGTCAGCGCCGCCAAGAGGCCTTGGAGAAGGGAGCTCGAACCGGGTCAGAACTGAGTAGGGTTTTTGTTTGCTTGGGCTGATTTTTGGGCTTTAGTTGATTTTTTCAAGCTCAAGCCGAGTGGACTTGTTTTGGCTATGGGCCTGCGTGTGTGGGTTGACCTTTTGCAAGGAATTGGGCCGCTAGTTGGGCCCAAATCGACCAAAAGAAAGGCCCAACCAAGGCTGGTCAGGCCTTGTCCTTCGAGCGAGCCGGTTCGGCCCGGCCTTATCCAGGCCGAACCTAGGCGGGTTTGATCGACCCGTCCCTAATCGGGTCAGACCTGAGCCTAGTCGAACCGGACCCGACTCGATTCGGCCCAAAAAAAAAATTATTATTTTATTATTAAAAATTTTTAAAAAATTAAATATTAAAATATTAAAATATTAAAAAAAATTTCGAAAATCCAAAAATGATGAGATTTGGTTAGGACTTGCTATGTATTGCCTTTTTAGTATAATTAGGCCTTTATTTACTCGTATGTTGATTATATTGCGTGTTTAATTTATATGTTTAACTATGTTTGCAATTGTTTAGTTGCACGTGTTAATTTTGTTGCAATTAAGATTTCGGTAGCTGTGTTACTTTAATGATTGCACACCCACATGATCACCTCACATATTATCTGATAGGTATAAAATCAATCCAAACTGCCTGCAAAAAAAAAAATCATCTTGTTAAAATGAACAAGATTAAGTACCAAAATGGGACTAATTAGTCAATTAGTGTAATCAAGTCCCCGACCCTAGATTCTCTGGTTGCATAGGAAATGAGGTACCCTCTCATGCCTCACTTGGTTTCTAGCCGACCCCAATAGGCTAGTGACGACTCCTTTTGTGCACAATTCTTAAAAAATATCCCAATGTTACACGGGGTATGGGCTTGGGAGAGCCCGCGCCTAATTATGAGCCTTAGGCCCATCCTTTAAGCAATATCCCTAAAACTGTTCCCTCCCCCCGAGGGTAGGTCGCGACAATGATAAAGGCCATACTTTTTCAAAAATTTTCAAGATAGCGACACAAATGATCCTTGAACTTTAACTCGATGTGCAATGTGATCTTTGAACTTTTATTTGTTTAATGTGGTCCATGAATTTTTCATTTTTCAATTTAATCTATGTTTTTTTTATATGTTCAATGTAATCCTTGAATTATATGAAAATTTTCAATGTATTCCTATTAATTTAAGCTTATTAATTTAAGACTACAGACAACATTTTATTTTTCATTTAGGCTGGAAATTAGATTGAATATGTATCAAAAGTTTAGGGATTACATCAATTAAATTAAAAGCTCAAGGAGTACATTGCATTTTAGGCAAAAGTTCCCAGATCACATTGCACAAATTAAAAATTCAAGGATTACATCATACATTGGGCCAAACTTCAAGGACCATTTGTACCATTTTCCCAAAATGTTCCTCCAAGACCAAGTGAAGAAGCTTGTAGGTGATGGACTTGTGACATTTGAAGGCAAGCAATGGGCAAAGCATTGAAAGCTAGTGAAATTTCTTTTTTCATAAAGAAGTTCTACAAGGTAAGTTCAAAACAATATGTGTGAGTACAAGCTAGGTGCGCCTTGCATCCAAAAGTAATTTGACAAGAATTAGTATCGATGGAGTAATTTTGTGGGTAGTATTGGACACATGAGATCGGGTTGTGGTGAGGGTAGTGCACTTTTAAGATCGCTCAAAAGGTGAATGGATTATGATGTGTGAATTGGCTGCTAAAGTACTATACCAAGTGAGAATAGTCTTGAATAGTGATAGAATGAACATTCTTAACTTTAGCAATCCTCTTGAGATGCATCTCCATATTATGTAACAAATCAACTAACATGTTCAATTGTCAATTGATTGTCTTCAAAGGAGAATAACTAGAGTTAGGCATCTTGAACCCTCTAGGATAAGGGATTGCATCTCCATCGTATGGGTGTGGTTTTCTATATACAAGCATGATGCTTGCAATATTGTAGCCCAGGTGTTGCATTGCTTGATCCATTAACATTTGGACATGTTGAGGATCTTCATCCGAGGCTAGTCGATCAAGCTGCCCCTTAGGTAATTGTAGTGGTCTAACTTGATTGTCGATTGTCTCATTAGGCCTTTAAGGAACACACCCTGGATTAGGCAGAACCAACGCTTCACCTTTGACCATCTTGCCCCCTAGTTGGAGATTGTGTTCTACCTTGATTGTCAATTACAACATTGAACCTATGTGGGGCAGGTGCTACGTCGAGTTGAGATCCTATGCCAACAGGCCTTATATTGTCAACAAGGGTTGTTGGTGCAATTGGTTGTATGTTCTCTACATTTGACAATGGCATGTATTGCTGATATCATGATTTATCAAATCGCCATTATTATTCCCACTTAAGTTGACTTGACTAAGGTTGGGTAAATTAACTCCAAAAAAAGTCCCATTATTTTGGGTTGCGCCAATGGCTTTAGACTTTTGTAAAATCATTACTTGTGGTGGGGGAGTAACCACTTGTTCCATTGTGCCCAAGATAATTGCAGTAAATATTGATGAAGGAACATATCCAATTGCTATAAGGTTTGGTTGTATTTGGGTTGACTAGCTTGAAGATCTATACCCAGGTATAAATTCATTAATAGTGTTGATGATCATTGGCTTAATCAAATCAATCAAATACTTCATCATGTGGTTGGTCGGTTTATTCATATGCTTGTCCAACATCTTTTTCATGGCAGCCAACATTACATGATTTGGCTCCAATCATCTTCTTTGCTCATCTATGAGTTGTCCTGAGATGCCAGTGTCTCCGCCTTGGTTTTATTCCCTCACCGATCGAGCTTTGATGAGAGCGTCCTATCCTGTCGATACCAAGTTGCAACGAGTGGTTGTTGTTTCCAATATTGTCAAGATCCAATTGATTCCTTATTCTGACTGGTTTACTTCCTCAAATTCGCCACATAGGTCCTATTAGGAGTGCCAAAAAGATGTTTAGTTGGAATTGATCTAGTGACGAAGTATCTTTTATCAAAAGCTGTTCTTCTGTTTTTATTAAAAGAGACAAGTTCTTGTGGTGAATCTGAACAAGAAATATCATAGGTAGACAAGAAACAATGACAACTTCACTTCAAACAACATTGTATAAATGCAAACCTTGTTGGAATTTAATTAACAATAAAGCTTAGAAAATAAAATTACTTCGACAGAACCAAACATAAACAAACTATGTCAGACTATAATTGATGACAAAGTTTGATAACATAAAGATGTAATGCCGAAATTTAACTCACAATGCAGCACCCAAAGTAAAGATACACACTGGAATTTAATTGACGATGTGAGTCTAGAAATTGAAAGTACAATTTGAGAAATAAAGATAATTGAAGGTAAATTTGTTCATTTGTGCACCAAGTTGGGGGGGGGGATTGTAATAGATGCACGGTGGTATTTATAATGGATGTACAATAACTGTCTTGAAGCAATTTTGCTATGGTTGTAGCCATGTTCCCTTATCTTCGAAAGTTTTGTTCTCATGTTCTCATAGTGTCATGATTTTGTATTCAAACAGTTGCTCCTTTAAAATCACATTGTAGTTTTACTACTACCTCCAACACTTTATTCTCCAGCATCTTCAAACCTGTAACTACATCTTGATGCTTTTTATGTGTTCAACTTTCTTCTAGGGCCTTAATTGATAATATGTTGATCTCATTAATTGATACCTTTGTCGATTATCGTCAACCATTCGTCGTCATATGTCAACAACCGGTTAATATTGATAATAATATCGATAATAACTCTTATGGTAGTCCACAATAGGTCAAGTACTTAATACTCTATGCTATAGTCACATGCTTATTTATATTGACAACCTGACTGATTTTCGGTGCAAACAATAACAATAGCAAGTTTTGGGGCTTATCTTGCAATTATCCAAAAGGAAATAGAGGTATACACAACTTGGGAAAGTAAGATTCCGAAGTTGCCCCAAAATTCAAATAAGGCGTAAATAACATAAAAAAGGCAATCTTTGACCAATAAAAAAAAAATAAGAACAAGGCAAAGTAGCTCGATATTATCTTTCTTCTTATCAACCATCAGCTTTTCTACTTGTTTTTGGGAAGACGCAATAGAAATCTGATACCTTCACCCGAAAAGATTACCAACAAAGAGCCTAAGTCCAAGTTTGTTAACATATCTAGCTAAATCCATTTTTATTGAAAAACTTAAACCAATAAGTCATGAGTTAACTAGGATATATTAAATACTTTACACCACACAAATTCTATGATGTGGGGATTTTTTAATAAACCCCTCAACATGTGCGTTCAACATTAGGTGTACTCCATTTTCATTCACGTATTATTTTATATTAACTTATCTTAACTTGAATCTCCAACGTAAATTTTCATCCTTATTCTCTTTCTCTATACAGAACCATGGAGGCGGCCATCGATACCGTGTTGCTACATCACAATGCCTATCTTCACCTCAAGGCTTGCTTGTAGACCAAATTATAAAGGCTGCTCGAAAACTGCAATAGTCACGAGATTCATTCCTTTGATTTTTTATCATATATCGACAAACATTGGGAGTGGGTCATCAATCAATCGTCAACATTCGATGCTTTCACCTATGGAGATCCCTAAGAGAGAGTCATGTTTGAGCTTGTTAACATATTAAGTTAGACTTACCTTTATTCAAAAGCTTAAATGAATGAGTTATTACCAATTATGATATATTAATTATTTCACACCACTCCAATTCGGTGATGTGAGACTCTTCTAACAACACTCACAAATAAATCTCAATACTCTTTGATAGGAGAGGAATAAATTCTGAATAATAGGAAAATAATCTTCAAATGCAATTCAAAACACATGAACCTAGTTAGATGAAAACTTTCTCACACGTAGTCCAAAACATGGTTAGGTGTGGCATGGCCAAAGTATTAATATCCTTTCCTAAGATGTATCGTATTAATATATACCAGAGTATAACAAAATGGAACAAGTTGCAAACTTTTTTGTCCATATAATGTTATTTGACATCATAAATACATTACTTTTCAAGACTGAATTTATATCACTCATGGGAATATGACCAAAATAGTCATAAACCTATGCACTTATATCAATTTAATTTAAAACTTTTAAAATGTGCAGATTCAATACTAAAAATTTTGACAATTTGCAAATATAATCATTCTGGTCAATTTTCATTGGAAAACACCGATGTGGCGATCTAGTTAGTGCTAGCCATTCTATTAGTGTGCCGGTGTTGACATGTATAAGTTTCTAAATTTTTTTCTTTTTTTTTTCCTTTTTCCTTTTTTTCTTTCTTTTTCTTTTTTTCTTTCCTTTGTCGGTGGTCAGTCTGATACAAGCGAGAGTGTGATATACAACATAATTTTTTTTTTTCACTCTAACACATGTACATTTCTAGGTACATATATCAGAATCACTCTTTTTGTTTGGTTGGCACCATTTCAATTTATGTTTTTCTAACATATGTGGTTGAAGTGAGGGTAGTGCACTTTTAAAGTTGCTCGAGTAGTGGACAGCCCATGGTGCATGAAAGCTAGTCCAAACACCACCCCACACACTATACTCAATATACACACACACACATATATAATGGTCCACATGGTAACATTTCTATTCCTATGTTTGTTTGTTTGTTTTTTTTTTTTTTTTTTTTTCTTTTGCTCCACAGAACAGAAAAAGAACATAAATCCACTTTGTAACATCAGTTAATTTTTCTATTCTTCGAAATAGAAAAATAATCGGGGAATAAATTTGGAATAGAAATAAGAAGTAGAAAAAAGTAACTTTTTATTTATGAGAATATCTTCTAGAAATAAATCATTTTCTTTCTTTTCTTTTCTTCTTTTTCCTCGCCACCCTTGCCATTGACCATCGACTACTACTCGTCGTTGCCCACCTCTTACTGGTGCCCACCGCCACTCACTGGCATCAGTAAGGGGTGGCGGACCCTGGTAGTGGCATTGGCAAGGAAGAAGAAGAGAGGAAAAAAAAGAAAAGAAAAAAAAGAAAAAAATCTTTAAAAATATTAAAAATTAAATGAAATTCTATGTCACAAAAAAAAACTCATGCGTCATAGCAAACTACTAAACACATTCCTCTCATTTTCTATTTCGAAAATAGAAATTTTGTATAGTTATCAAACACATTATTTTATTTAGAAATTGTTTCAAGGAATAGAAATAGAAAAGAATTATTTTTAAAAGAAAATTGTTCCTAGAAATATAAATATTACCAAATGCATCCTAAATGTCTCAATATATGGATAACACCTCCCAAATAAAAAGCCACACGGTCTTGAAAAACATCAATTCAAATATTATTTATATAGAACAAAGGCAATATTAACTTGAATGTACATCACAATTATCCAAGAAAATTATCCAATTAATCTTAAATTATTGTATGGATGCCAATTATCCAATCAACCCTAAACCTTTGCATAGAATTTTGATATAATCATTTTGGCCAACTTTCTTAGAAAGTTGTTTACATGCCGGTGTGCTACATAGGGCGTCTGGTGATTATTGGACTGCCATGCTAGCGATTTCTGACCAAAATTATCACACCCCGATCCTCCAAGCCCGTGCACATCCCTACTCGGTCGATATAATAGCGATGTCCCAGGACGCATCGCCAACCCTTTCGATATAATATAGTATGCGGAAGCAGATATAAATCCCCAGATAATAAAACAATGGGATAGGAAAGTAGGACCAATTTTTCCCAAAAGACGTTTTTATAAACACACAAGTTTATACACATAAATCTATAAAAAGGGAATCGACTTTCAACAAAAGAGAAATGTCCTAGGACTAACTAGTTGGACATGCTCACCGATTCACTGGGCTTCACCTTCTAAACTTCGGGTCTTAGGTCCTCCACCGACATCAACTAGGGACTTGAAAATGGTTATACAATAATCAATGAGACAATGTCTCAGCAAATTCAAACCCCTTAAGACTCGATTCGGAAGCAAATACGCCCTAAGGGCTGCCTAAGCACAACAATGAGTCAGAGGACTTACCTTGGCCTCAATCTCCTTCCTGCAAGTCAATATCATTTAATATTTCAATGAATCCTATTAACCATCAAATCACTCAAGTAGATCGAATCATCGATCAATCGACGCAGTCGATTACATGACAACACGACCATCTCTTGGTCGGCCCATTCAATATCATCTATGAATCCGATTAAAATCCAGGATTCCTCAATCGAAGTGAAATATAGGCAGTACTATCCTATCTCCAGATGACTTATAGGGCCATCGAGTGGGTATGCATAACGTTCTATCTCCGAGATGACAAATAAAGTCATCAAGCCATTATAACATATCTGTGCATAACGTTCTATCTCCAAGACAACATATATAGTCATTCAGCTGTTAGTCATACTGTCTTATCTCCAAGATGACATATAAAGTCATCGAGCCGGTATACAAGCAATTCCTTCTCAAGATGACATATAGAGTCATCGAGCTGTAATAGTATAACGTCAATTCTTCATATGACATACACGTGTGTGGGTACACGACCGGCCCTCGCCAAAATACAAGGTTTTCACTTTTGAACCTCCCACTATTTTCAGCAATCCCAAAATAGATTTTTGGCGTTGTAGACCGACGCTCGGTAATTTTCCACTTAATTACCAAATTTAATTAATTTAAGAATAAAATCCTAAAATCACAATTAAATCAATTCAGCACAATTAAAGCTCAAATAAATAAATAGATTGCACCACAATAACCAACATAAAATTCCGGTCGTCGGCTATCACAGCCTAATTTTCGGAAAAAAATGAATAATTAAATAATTACGAAAAATATTAAATAAATTCCAATAAATCTAACTTAGGCTCGTAATGCCTAATTGGATGCCGAAACGGACCCGGAAAAATTTCAAGGTTCATTCGATAAATACTAGAATCTATTTACTTGCTAATTACTACAACTAACAACCTAACATGCATCGATAAATCACTAATTTAATTACTCTAATCTAATCTATCCACCTAATCACACTTAATTAAATCTAATCAATCCCTAAACATCATTAGCATACTAAGTGAGGATTAGTGAGTTAAACTCACTTGTTCGACGAGCAGTTCGAATCAAATCGACTGGAACGTCGCAGGGGTCACTTCTCTCCAAAGTGGGCCTAGGTTTCAGGGTCGAGAACCACCTCAAAATGGGCCTAAAATAGTGTCGGAAACCCACTTTCCTACTCGCTGTTCGGTGCTAGTTGAGAGCAGATCTGGGATCGGTTGAAGCGTGCAAGGGCCGGCAACGGCTAGGCGGAGCTCCAACGACTGAGGCGGGGGTGCACGGCGGTCCACAGTGGCTCTAGCAACGGTACACGGCTTCGGGATAGCAGTTGGGATGCACACTGGATGCAAGGACAAGCGAGAGGGAGGCGAGGTCATGCGTGCACAATGAAGAAGGAAGATGGAGCTGCCGACGGCTAAGGGGGAGAGAGACAAGAGGGGGGCACCTTGGCCTAAATTTCTACTAATTTGTCCTCTCGTACTTGTTCACCAAGCTTGGCTGGCTTGCACAGAAATTTTTCCAGCACAAAATCCTTTTAGAAGTCTTTTTAGATGGTCCATAAGTCATGCTCATGGGGGCATATGAAATTGCTTGGTTTTTCCTTCCAATTGGACACTTAATCTCCCTTGATTCAACCTAATTCAGCCTCAATAAATTCAATCAACCCCTCAATAATTAAATTGGTATTTTTCATCACCAATGGATCCCACTTGCCTTCCAATTGTGCGTTCAAAAACGATCCTCGGCTTTTTCTAGACAAAAATTGCCTTAGGACAACTTTTTCCCAAAAAGTCTTGGGTTACAAAAAAAATTTTTTGGAACTGAGTCGATGTTCCTAGAATTTATTGTGATATGACAGAACTTTCAATTTCTAAAATCTGATTCAAATTCGCGGTTAATTTCACTCAGGCGTGTTTTTAGCGTGACTTAGGCTACTGGGTAGTTTTCAAAAAAATTTAGTACAAATGACCCGTGGTTGATTTTCTTCGAACCACAATAAGCCTACTCGACACATTGACAACTCTTGATTGTCGTGAAAATCTAGAGGATTCAAATACGAACACTGGGTACAAAAACGATAGATAAATTAGTCTAGTGCCGGCCGACGAGAAGTCGATTCCTAATCGAATTCTCAAGTCTATTACTTTAAAGTTCGTTAATGGTTTCCCTAGATAGGCTAGTTATCTTGAGAGTGATCAGCTCTGAGAACAACCCTATAGGCACGTCGATAAAATGCTAGATTTATTCAATGAAAAATAGAAGTGAAAATTCGAGATGTCATAATTCTTCTCCTCTTATAAAAATTTTGTACTCAAAATTTAAACCATTACAAAACTTCATCAAAAAGGTGGGGATACAATTGTCTTATCGACTCTTCAGTCTCCCATGTCGCTCCTCAGTACCATGGTGTTACCAAACCATTTTGATTAACGGGATGGTCTTTGTACGTAGAACTTGTTCTTTTCTGTCCACTATCTAAATCAGGCTTTCAACGTATAACGCACGGTCATCCACGTCCAATTCCTCAAAATTGAGCACGTGGGTCGGGTCAAGCTCATACTTCTTCAACATTGACACGTGAAAGACGTCATACACTTGTGCCAATCTTGGCGGCAACGCAAGACGATACGCTAAGGTCCCAATTCTCTCAAGAATTTCAAATGGACCTATGTACCTCGGACTCATTAGTGACACCTTCAGAAAAACGTGATCACCAACTCGGAATTTCAAAAGCTTTCGACGCTTATCTGCGTAACTTTTCAGTCTACTCTGAGCTGTCTTTAGTCTGCCTCTAATAACTACCACGGCATCCACCAACTGCTAGACCAACTCTGGGTCTGTGATCTTTCTTTCCCCAACTTCACCCCAACACACTAGTGTCTTGCACACTCGGCCATACAATGCTTCAAAAGAAGCCATCTGAATGCTCTGCTGATAACTGTTGTTGTAGGCAAATTCCACCAAGTATAGTTGGTCTTCCCAACTTCCCTTGAAATCTAGTACACAAGCTCTCATCATGTCCTCGAGGGTTTGAATTGTCCTCTCAAACTGGCCATTCGGCTGAGGATGATATGCCATATTGTATTGCAGCTTTGTACCTAAGGTACTATGTAAGCTCTTCCAAAAGGCAACGGTAAACCCCGAGTCTCTGTCTGAAGTTATTGTAATCGGCACTCCATGCTGATGAACTACTCGATGCACGTACAGATCTACGTGTCTATCTAAACTGAGGTCCTTTCAAACTGCAATGAAGTGAGCTGACTTTGTTAGTCTGTCAACCACTACCCGAATCGAATCATTTCCTCTCTGACTCCTCGGTACTTCAGTCACGAAATCCATCGTGATATGCTCCCATTTCCACTCTAGAATCACGAGAGATTGCAAAAGTCCTCCCGGTTTGCAATGTTGAGCTTTAACTTGCTAACATATTCAACACTTGGCAACATGCTTGGCGATGTCCGCCTTCATACCTGACCACCAATAATGCTGACGCAGATTCTAATACATCTTGGTACTACCAAGATGAATGCTGTAACTGCTATGATATGCTTCTAATAGGATATCCTCTCTAAGCTCCATATCATCAGGTACAACCAAACGTACTCGGAACCTCAGTATTCCTTCATCAGAAATCTAAAAGTCAGCCTTTTTATTTCTCGATGTCCTCCTATAAAACTTTCTGCACATCTAGATCTGACAGTTGGAGTAACTTGATTCTGATTTGAACATCCGATTCAATTATGAGGGTGACCATAAGACTTGAACGGTGGCCTACCTCAAACTTGAATATCGAATCTCGAGCTCTCTCGATTAGATTCCACTCCTTCATCAATATATGAGCAATTGAAGACTTTCAACTCAAAACATCGATGACCTTGTTTGCCTTTCTTGGGTGATATATGATATCACAGTCGTAGTCCTTCAGCAATTCCATCCATCGGTGTTGTCCCATGTCCAACTCCTTTTGAGAGAACAAGTACTTGAGACTTTGATAGTCCATGAAAATCTGGAATTTTTCTCCACACAAATAGTGTCTCCAAATCTTCATGGCAAAAATAATTGCCGTGAGCTCTAAGTCATGCGTCGGGTAGTTTTGTTCGTGAGGCCTCAACTGACGAGAAGCGTATGCAACAACTCTGCCATGTTGCATCAACACGCAACCCAATCCTCTAAATGACGCATCACATCTTAGTCGAAGCAATCTATCTCTAATTTCAAATTAGTTTGATACTATGCCGTAATGGCCTCTAAAAATGAGCATGGTCGAGAAGTCGATTCTTGATCAAATTCTCAAGTCTATTGCCTTAAATTTCCTTAATGGTTTCCCCAGATAAGTTAGTTATCTCGAGAATGATTAACTCTAAGAACAGCCCTATAGGCGTGTTGATGAAATACCCGATTTATTCCATGAAAAACATAAGTGAAAATTTGGGATGTCACAAAAATTAACCAAATCACTACATTGGAATTTCGTGCAAAGGTTCATAATTGAATTAAATGATCAACTTTAAGAACAGCCCTATAGGAGCGTCGATGAAATGCCCGATTTATTCAATGAAAAACAAAAGTGAAAATTCGGAATGTCACAAAAATTAACCAAATGAGTACATTGGAATTTCGTGCAAATGTTTATAATTGAATTGGCAAGTTTGAAAAATTTAGGACTGAATTGGTATCTATAAAATATGTTTAAGACTGACTAGTAATTCTTTTTAAACATCCAAATAACGTTTGTTGCCTTAACCCTTTTTTTGTTGGTTTTTTTCTAAGCTTGTTATTTTTAGCTGAAAATTTACATGCCAAATAATTTCGTTTTTGGGAGTTGAGTTGCAATATTGCTAGTCCTACAAGGTATTCAACTTAAAAGTATGGCCATACGACTTTTTTATTCTTTGATATACTTTTATTACTAGTCCTACAAAACTTCACGGCTCCCGCTATTTTATAGCAGCTGATCGGCGACTGCATATGCTTATTGCTTAGGCCACATAAAAAAAAAATGCATTTTTAATAATATAAAGTTGCAAGCTGATAGGTACTTGTATAGAGAAATAGAAGAAAATGATGATTTTGAATGCCAACCTCATTCTTTATTTTCTCTATAAGATTTTAGCTGTGATGCTTCGGTCTAAATGTTGGGGTCATTGTCCACATAATGAAATTATTATTATAATGAAGCAAAAAACAAATAATTAGTTACTAGCATATATATAATGGTTGGGCATATGTGCAGCAATAAGTCCGGTGTTTACATCTTAGAAGGAACTCTGGTATTTATAATCCTCAGAATGTATATGTTCTGCCCGAGTCAAAGTTGTCCCCTGGAGTCTTTCCAAAGTTTTGTCTAGAAAGAAAACTTCAGGAATGACATACGAGATATGCAAAGACACCATTTTGGGATTTTAGATTTTTATTTTTATTTAATAGGGAACTTCTAATATGCTTCACATGTTATGATTTTAGTCCATGAAAAATTTGTTATAATTTTCGAAATTCACAATAATTCCTCTTGCAAGAAATTATAAGCATTTAACAGAAGTCGTATTTTGTACCTTGTACGATCAAGCCTAGCAGCTAAAATAAGAGAAAATATTGGGTGCATTTAATATGCCGCGTGTGGAGTACTAAATGCACCTAATATTTTTCTGGCAAGTCTTTATTGACTCAATAATTCGAACCACCCCTTCTGGTAGTGGACTTCCCAGTTCTGGTTCACAGATTCACAGCTCTTCACTCCCCCTCTTTTCCAGATTGCAAATTTGGAAAGAAGCATGGGTTTCCTAAGAAATGGTGCGCTCTTCTCATTCTGCTCTCTGGCTCTGTCTCTTTTCTTAGCTCTTATTGTCAAAATGCTGCACAAATTCTGGTGGAGACCAATTCAAATACAAAGAAAAATGGCTTCTCAAGGTATCAAAGGTCCAGCTTACCGGTTCTTCTATGGAAGCACCAAAGAGATACTTCAAATGAAGAGGGAAGCCACAAGCAGACCCATGAGCCTTTCTCATGATATTTTCTCTTATGTCCAGCCCCACTTCCACAAGTGGACTCAAACTTATGGTAATTTATAGTCCTGAGGTTGACTCCATTTGTTGGCGTTTAAGATCACGACATATTGTCTGTGAAGTACTTTCCCACCAGCCATTTTCTGAGATGTGCCGTGATATCAACGCCTACTAAGTTAATTTGTCTTTTGGATTAGGGGGATTTTGATTTGTATTTCTTATTGAGAACAGGCAATTTTTTTTTTACTCTTTACTCTTGGTTACTTACAAAATTTCGAAAATGTCGCAGGCAAGAATTTCTTGGTGTGGCTTGGCCCTCAAGCTTTTCTAGTTATCTCGGATCTGGACATGGTTAAAAAGGTACTCAATGATAACGACCACACGTTTTCGAAAATTTTCCTCCAAGATCAAGTGAAGAAGATTGTAGGTGAGGGACTGGTGACGTCTGAAGGCGAACAATGGGCAAAGCACCGAAAGCTGGCGAATTTGGCTTTTCACGGGGAAAGTCTGAAGGTACATTTGAAACATGTTTTGTATCCTAGCCATGAGAACCTTGCTTCCAAAACTAGCATAGTAGGAATTAGAAATAGGGGTAAGCATGGTTCCAGGTTTTACCTTGAACCTAAGAACCAAATTGGTGGGAACATATGTGGTTTCAGGTTCCATTATATACTGGGTAATAATTTTTGTGGGTGGTAATGGACATGAGAGTGCTTTCGATTTGATTCACAGAGTATGGTTCCGGCGATGGTGGACTGTGCTCATATGATGATCCAAAGATGGAGTGATCGAGAATGCCTGGAGATCAATGTTTATGAAGAATTTAAACTCTGCACATCGGATGCAATATCGAAAACTGCATTTGGGAGCAGCCAAGTTGAAGGCAAAACTGTTTTTGAGAACGGGGTCAAGTTGGGATTGACGATGGCAAAAGCTTCTTCACAAATAAGATTACCGGGAATCAGGTAACTAATTTTTACAACATGGAAGCTAGTAGAAACAATCAGACAGGACTTCCAATGACTTTCATCCTATGTGTCGAAAATACGTCTCGAGTTTTAGCATGAATATGAAACTTTCCTAATTTGAATTAGTTTTCTAGTTAGAGTTGGTTTCCTAGTTAAATGTTTTCCTAGTATGAATATGTTTACACAATATTTTGTGTAATTCCTTTACGAGATTGAAAAATTATTTGTAAAGAATTGTGGGACTAAACACTATATGAGAGGAGCTAAGAAACGCTGAGAGCTTTTGAGTAACTTAAGTATAGTTGTAACATTTATTGTATCGCTTGATCTAGACTACAATTCTTTGCAACTCTCTTTATGGAAAGAACTTACATTTATCAAACAACATAAATTTGGGATTCGATTTAATTATTCTATCTATTTAATTGTTTGATCATTTATTTTTCATGACACTATGAAACGAAGTCATTATTTCTATGTGGGTCGGCTTTTTGGTTTTTCGGACTTTTACAACAAATAGGATGCAATATATACAACACCGCCTGGAATTCTTGTATATCATTGTTTTTTTTGCAGATGAACAAAATTCTTGGGTTTTGTAATACTTGCTTATGCGGCTTCTTGTTGTTACAGCAAGCTCTGGAAACCGATTTATGAGATTGAGGCAGAGAAACTTGAGAAAGGGTTACGAGAAGCAGTGTTAAAGATTATAAAAAGAAGACAACGGAAGATAAATTCCGGAGAGTGGAGAGCTATGGGAATGATTTCCTAGGGTTACTGTTAAAGGCTATGCACGATGTGGATGAGAACAAGAAAATCACATTCGATAATGTAATTGCTGAGTGCAAGACGTTCTATTCTGCTGGATATGAAACCTTAAGCTCCTTACTTGCATGGACAGTCTTCCTCCTCGCAATTCACACTGATTGGCAACAAGAAGCAAGAAAGGAAGTCCTCAATGTACTTGGAGATCGAGATCCTGATTTCAATGGAATAACGAAGCTCAAGAAGGTAAGAGAAGGTGATTGTAAAAGAATTTCCAATGAAACGGGGCTAAAAATATCTATTTCCGAAAGCTGTCTGGTAATGCTTGTAATGAGACTACTTCCGCGTATGTGTCCAAATTGTTCTATGGCAATGAACAGCACAAGCTTCTTTATCTTCTTGTTTTTTTGAAGCATTTTCAATTATTCTTCTCCTCATGAATGGCTCTGGCACTTGTGGGTGCAGATGGGCATGATCATAAACGAATCTCTCCGCTTATATCCTCCAGGAGTTGGTGTCCCTAGAAAAGTAACTAGGCAAGCAAAACTTGGCGATCTCATTCTTCCAGCAGGTATAATGGTACACATACCAATCCTAAAGATTCACCACGACCCTCAAATTTGGGGAGATGATGCACATCTCTTCAAGCCAGAGAGATTCTCAGAAGGAGTTGCTAAGGCTACAAACGACAATCCTGTGATGTTCCTTCCCTTCGGCCTTGGACCTAGAAATTGCGTTGGCCTGAATTTCGCGACAGTTGAAGCAAAAATTGTCCTCGCTATGATTTTGCAGCGCTACAGTTTCACTCTCTCCCCTGCTTATGTCCACTCCCCTGTCGAACTTCACAATTCTCGCCCTCAATATGGAGTTCAGGTTATCCTCAATGCAGCATAGTGAGAACTGTGAAGATGTATTTGTGAAGTGGTCCAAAAAAGAGGATGCATACGTGTATCCTTCTGCTGTTTTCAGACTTAATCAGAACTGGGACCATCTGCTGTTTTCAGATTTCATGTGCCCTCAGTAGCAAACTGTTTAAGAACTCATATGAAGCCTTCAAAGCAGAAATTTGTTTCTTCACATGAGCGTCACTAATTTAATGATATGCGCAGGGTAAGAAGAAGACATTTTCTTGTAATTGTAGTAAAAAGAGAAATTCCATACAAGTTGTGTAATACCCATTCAAGAACTCATCCATCTCAATCTGCAACTTCGACAAGTTCTGCAGGTCTTTGCATACCAATATGTCATTCTTTTAATCAGACTTCCTTAATTGCAGATTTTACACGCTAATAGTCCATTACCATGTTAAACATCACCAGAAAATGACCTAATTTAGGCCCACGAGCAATCTGTAATTTGGGAGACTGGCGTTTGGTGAGAAAAGCAAACTCTAAGCCAGAGGGAAACCCTTCCCCTATTTCAGTCTTACCGCCTTTTGCTTATCTGGGAGACTGGCAACTGGGAGCTCAAGGCCAAAAACTGAGTAAATGGAAAGAACAAAAGAGCTCTCTGGGATTTTTTTGGCCAACAAGGAGTTTTTCTCAATGTCTAATTTTTTTTTTAATTTAACAATTTTTTTGTAAAGAATTACCAACGTCGTTTGCCTTGACTAGTAAACCCTCATGTTTCCGAACTTTTTTGAAATACAACAATCTAAGTTAGCAGTCCTCGACACCTTTTGGTCCAAAAATTATCATCTTGGGTTACCAAATCTCCTATGAGCTACTTACTTAAGTTTTTTTTTTTTTTTTAAACATTAACTTTTCTAATCGTGTGCGAACCTTCATTTTCATCTTTTAGCAATTTAGATTTATCTACTCTTTTTAGAACTTACCTACTTTAATTACTACAATTTAACAACTTTTCTTGATCAAGGCTTTGTTCATTTCACAGAAATCATTTGTATTGCTTGGAATAATTAATTAATGAAAAATATTTTCATTATTGAAAATAATTTATTCTAAGTAAATCATAAAAATGTCTTCGCTCAATCATTTTTATAAGCGATACAAACGATCATTTAAGGAAAATATTTTTCAAATAATTCATTTTTAGTGAAACCAATAAAGCCTAAGTTGCCGACTAATTTTGGAGTGTCAACTCTTATTTGAGTTATTCACCGAGTTCATTTTTCTTTTCATTAACAACTTTCTTATGCCTTAAATTTACCAACACCAACTCTCATTACCAATTTTTTTTTTTAATTTATAAAATTTTCTGTTGGATTACTTGATAGAAAAAATGTTGGTACATTATTAAAAAAAAAATGTTTGTAATTTTTATATAATTGTTGGCAACTTTAGGGCGTTGGTGAGAAAGATTAATAAAAATTGGTTAGGGATAAAAAAACGCTTTTTGAAATTAAAATGAAGAGAAGTTGGTAATTAGAAACGCAAATATTGATAATGAAGTCAAGTTAGAGTTGGCAGCTTAATTGAAAAGAGTTGGCAATCACTCTTATTGAGGTTGATAATTTCTGAAGAGTGTAGGTAAATTCAAAAATTTAGTAAGCAAGACAAATAAAAATGGTAAATCAACATATTTGCTGGTAATTTAAGATGTGACGGTATCTCTGGTTAACTTGTGCTCTTGAACAACGGTACCTCATGTAATCAAATTTTACGGACTATTGACAATTGACATGTTTGTATGGCTATGGTGACAGAGTCGCGACCTCCACCTTAGTATCTCGAGTGATGTTGAATAACTATGATTGAAGCTAAACATCTCACAGTAGGCATGTAATTCTATGGTATGAATGCAATCAACTTTGGCCATATTGCTGTCTATTTTACATGTAAGAGAAAAGACATTCAAACAATTCATTTATTCCTAAGTACATATAAGTAATTCTCACATTGAACAATTTTAACTACACTAAACTAGTTTAAAGTTCGTATATCAAATGACGTGGCAGATTGCGAGCGATCAATTAAATAAGTGAATTATATTCAACAGCTAATAATAGTTTGTCACATCATTTAATATATAAATATTGTAAATCTATCTTGGTATACATAGCATTTCTCACGTTTAGATGACTATGTTTTCCATCCAATCCAAGATGGAATCTCTTGACACCTACTTGGTGGTTTTTTGGGCCAAATTTTACAAACGAGTGTCTTTCACCCATTTAATCAAAATAAAGCAGGAAAAACCCTAATATTTTCCTCCTTTTCGTCTAATTATTTCATTCCTCTCTGACATCAACTGCCCACCACCCAACCCAGCCCACCTCGTCGAGCCACTGCTGGCCTATCCAAGTCGGCTCTGCCATGGCGCGACCGTAGGACTAGCCACAATGCCCCCACTGCCGTTGGGCGACTTGGCATGGCTTTTCCAAGCGGTGGATGGGCGGGACTCACGGTGCAGGTGCCGGTGGACATGACAGGAACGTTCGCTAGTGATGGCACGAATGCGATGGTGGCTATGGTGGTGTGGCCCGTCGTGCCAATGTGCGGGAGATGTTACTTTTGGCACTCTCTTTTTATTTTTTTATTTTTTTTATTTTTTTTATACCGAGGAACTGCTAGAGCCCCTTTTCGCTTACACTATTCTGGACATCTCTCTTTTTATTAGTTTCTTATATATGTTCAAAATTATAATTGAGTCTTATTCAAATGTCTAACTCACCAATAAAAAATGGAGAAAATTACCAAAAAAGTCCTAAACCTATTACAATTGTGCAAATTCAATCCTAAACCTTTTTTTTTTTTGCCAATTTAGTCCTAAACCTTTTGCTTTTATTCCAGTTCAGTTCATCCAGCCAAAATTGGCCGGCGACGTTGACGTGGCAACCGGTCGGTGCCGGCAAGCTTTTTTTAATAATATTTTATTTTTTAAAATTTTTTATTAATTTTTTTCCTTTTTCCTTTTTTTTCTTTTCCTCCTCCCTCTTCCTCCCTCCTCCCTCCTTTGGCTCTGGCAATCGGCCAGGCTAGCCAGTCATTGGATTGAGGCCATCCGGCGGCGTGAGCCCAACCGCGAGGCGAGCCCTCGCCAAATCTGGTAGGGTTTCGGCAAGCCCCCCTCATTGGATCTAGCGAGGTGATCCGGCGGGGGCTCACCCCACCATCGCTGGGCACAAGCTCACCTCTCGGTGGCGGGGCGAGGCAAGCCCTCGCCAGATCTAGCGAGGGGGGCTCACTGTCACGTCTAGCGAGGGCTCGCCTCGCCCCGCCATTGCTAGGTGCGAGCTCGCCTCATGGTCGCCAGGTGAGGCGAGCCCTTGCTAGATCCGGCGGGGGCTCGCCCCGCCGGATGGCCTTAGTCCGACAACAGGCTAGCCTGGCCGGTCGCCGGAGCCAAAGGAAGGAGGAGGGAGGAAGAGGAGGAGGGAAAAAAATAGAGGAAAAAAGGAAAAAAAAAATAATTTTAAAAAAAAATAAAATATTATTAAAAAAAAAGTTCATCGGCGCCGGCCGGCTACCACGTCAACACCGACCAGCCAATTTTGGCCAGATGAACTAAACTAGAACAAAAGCAAAAGGTTTAGGACCGAATTTGCACAATTGTAATAGGTTTATGACTTTTTTGGTAATTTTCCCATAAAAATGGCATGGTCTATCGTGTATGCCTATCGACTATCTAAGAATGTTTCCTAGCATGGATAACTACAAGTGATTTACTTATCTGGCCTTCATTGTGTCCGTAATAAGTAAGTTCTTTAATAATATTGTCACGCCTCAAAAACAACAAAAATGGGGATGACATAGCCATCTTTCGATTCGAAAGATGCAACCTCAAAGAGAAACAAACAGAATGTTATTAAGATATATATTTCAATAACCGCAAAATGGTCAACAACTTAGAACTTGGCCAACCCAACAAACTAACAAAAATACATACAACTAGCGAAGCTCATACCCCAAAATATGACTACCAAAAATTCCCCGTTGGTAATGCTCTCGCCCTGCTTACCACAAGTTGAGGGACCTAAAAAATACAACAGAGGAATAGAATAAGTAACCATAGCCCAGTGAATAGGACATTCCTCCTAAGCACATCAAGCATCATACACATTTAAAACTCAAGGACATAACTCATTTATACCAATCCAAAGTCTAACAAACTTACAAGAATAAAATGAGTTATAAATTACTTCAACCTAGCTATATCTATAGCAGAATTTCTCATTCATCCATAATATTAAAACAAGTAACATTGATTTAGTTCAATAATTGAGCTTTGTCAAATTTTATGTTAATGGTTCATTCCATACTCTATATCTATTCAAGGCTTTAGAGGTGACTCCCATGAATTTCTGTTATTATATAACACTTAATCCTTGATCAACATATATCAATAGTATATGGTCCTAGAGGTGGATTTTATGAAATTTACATTATTATGTAGTACTTAGCTCTTTCCTATGCATATCAATAGTGTAAGACCCTAGTGACTCCTATGTAAATTGAGTCACCATGTAGCACTTGGCCCTTAACTACAAGGCCCTAGAAATATCTCTCACGAATGTACCTTATCGTGTAACACTTAATCCTTTATCAATTCATATCACAATTGGTTTCACAATCCAATACATATAATCTTTTGAGAGTTTTTATTTCATAAATCAAATGCACAAAGTAGTACTCATAACCCTTTAGGATAGGTTTATCAAACCATTCCATAATAACCTAAAAGTAGTAAATACTCTATCTAACTTTATGTAGCAAATATGTTCTTACTTCCATATGTATATAGTATGTATGTATGTATGTATGTATGTATGTATGTATGTATGTATGTATGTATGTGTATGTATGTATGTATGTATGTATGTATGTATGTATTGAGTTATAATTACCTTAGTACATGGGTTTTACAAGACCAGAGAAGATACTAGAACCACTTACTTGGAAATGCCCAAAACCAAACAACAAATATTACGCAAACTATCGATCTTGTGATCCTATCAAATGAGTGAGAAAGAACGTGAAAAATTGGGTAAAAGGTTATATCAATTATGAGAAGCTATACTAAGTTTAAAGGCTAGCAAAATAACTCCTATGCACTAACAATACTCACAATTGAAGCGGACATTCAAAGTTATCTGCAACACAAAATTTGAGCGAAAAATTCGGTCATATTATAATTCTCTCCATTGAACTTCGTTTCAAGTGAGCTTATACTCAAAAGTAAATTGTTTTGAAGCAATAAAAGATCTATAACTTGGCCGCCCCAAAATTAAGTCAAAAATTGTCGAAATTTGGCCTGGAAGCTATTGGTCTCGCATTGCTCATCACTCACAACCAACTTCAAAATTTTGTTTTGGGGAAATCGAGAACGACCTCATGACATACTAAATTATTATTTATATATATATATATATTTGTAGCTCAACGACTTCTTAATTGAACCTCAAAACTCAAAATCCACAAAGCCTTAAATTTCTGTCCTAATCCCAAATAGTACTCTGATTAGACGAACCGAGGGCACGAGTGTTTACAGAGTGTCGCTATGTGTAGTAAATCCGGCTCAACAAGTCATATGTGACATGTACCCTCTCCTTTCTTCCTTTTCTTTCTTTTCCTCTCTCTTTTTCTTTTCTTTCTCGTGAACTCCTTTCTTTTTGCCAGTTACTGTGCGTGCTCTCGGTTAAATGAGCCTAACATCCCGCCATTGTTGATCAAGTCAATCTTTTCACTCTTTCTTTTTTATTTTTTAATATTTTTAAAAATGTGGGTCCCACTACCTTTTTGACCTGGTATCAGAAAATCCAAATATTACAAATATTTACTGAAGGTGCACCTGAATCTCGTGTCCGCGTGAAACTCAAGTGCACGCACTTTGTAAATGACAACCTCCATGTGTTCATGTCGTTCATACGCTCCACTTGCACTTACATATTCGTCTAAAGTACAGCCCTAACGACTATTAAAGCTTGCTCAGACTTCTCCTAGGAAATTTAAAGAAGGTCAACTTTGTCACCTGGGGCATGCTTTCTCTTATTTATAAAGACTAAGCACCGGCAATTAAGCAACAAAAAAATCTAGAAATAGTCCAATGCAAGTTGAATTCACAGCTCTCAAACACCCAGATTCTCTTCCTTTCTTTTCCTTGTTCTGAAATAATAAAATGAGCGACGTTCTTGTATCGTTATATATCTCTTTGTTTCTATTTCTTTTCTTAGCTCTTGTTATCAAAATCCTGCACAAACTATGGTGGAATCCGCTTCGAATCCAAGGAAAAATGGCTGCACAAGGAATCAGAGGTCCTCCTTACGGATTCTTCCACGGAAGCACCAAAGAGATGCTTCGAATGAAGAAGGAAGTCACCAAAAGGCCCATGAATCTTTCTCATGATATTTTCCCTTATGTCCAGCCTCACTTGTACGAATGGACCAAAACTTACGGTAATTTCAGCTTTTTACTTCCTCTTCTTTTGGCTTCTTTGTTTACTTGTGTAGTCCAACTCAGCTTGGATTGAGACATTTTCAATTGCTTGACTCGATTTATCCTGTTCAGATCAAAACACATCATCTGGAAAATGCATCTTTGCCATTCACTTGCTTTTCGAATGTCAAATTTCTATTAAATTTGTTTATCACGTTGATTTGGTAGATTATTCCAGTTCCCGATCCTTATTTATAACCCGAGACAACTGCACAAGTTTTGATCTATGCCTACTTTCTTCAATATCTCTGAAAAAATGTGACAGGCAGGATTTTCTTGATGTGGTACGGCGCTCAGGCTTTTCTAGTCATCTCGGATCTGGAGATGGTCAAAGAGGTCCTCAACAATAGAGATGACACTTATTCGAAAGAGTTTGTCCAAGACCAAGTCAAGAAGTATATAGGCGACGGGCTTGCAACATTTCGAGGTGAAAAATGGGCAAAGCATCGTAAGCTGGCGAATTTCGCTTTCCATGGGGAAAACTTGAAGGTACGTAGGAATTAATTATGCCACTGTGACGAGGACACATGAAATATGAATCCAGAGGCACTTCAGTCCTTACTTTATTTTTCCCACTGACAAGATATCCGGGTGAAGAACAGCATCAAAAATTGCAAGAACGATCCTTCATTTTCACGAGTCAAAACAAGATCGGATAAGAGAAATTAATTTTATTAGCCCACTTATCGGGTTATGCTAATTATAGAGAGGTCTATCATGGATGGATTTGTAGGGTATGGTTCCGGCAATGGTAGATTCCGCTCATACGATGCTCAAGAGATGGAGCGACAGAGAAGGGAAAGAGATTGATGTTTATAAAGAATTAAGATTGTACGCGTCGGATGTGATATCAAAAACAGCATTTGGGAGCAGCTATACTGAAGGCAAAAGTATATTTGAGAATGTGAACAAGTTGATCCTCGTAATGGTGAATGCTTCTTCTAGTTTTCCAATACTCAGGTAAATCGATGTTTGATCTCTCTCTCTCTCTTTCTCTCTCTTTCTGTGGCATAGATCCAATCTGACATAGACAAAGCACTGTGGTATGCATTTCAAACTTCCAAATTTGGACATTAAACGAGTATGATCACGAAAACAGAGCTCACTAATTTATTTAATTCTTACCCTGCATCATAATGCGTTGGATTAGTGTTTGTAATATATGGACTGATCGATCATTTTTGTGGATAGGAAGCTTTGGAGACCGGTGTATGAAATCGAGGGAGAGAAAATAGAGAAAGGGTTTCGTGAAGCCGTGCTAGAGATTATCAAAAAGAGGCAAGAGAAGTTGAATTCCGGCGAGCTAGAGAGCTATGGGAATGACTTTCTCGGTTTGCTTTTGAGAGCTTCTTACGAAGTTGATGAAAAGAAGAAGATAACCATCGATAATGTTGTTTCCGAGTGCAAGACATTTTACATTGCAGGACACGAGACAGCTACGTCCTTCCTCGCATGGACTGTCCTCCTCCTATCAATTCACACAGATTGGCAAGAAGAAGCAAGAAAGGAGGCCTTCAACGTGTTTGGAAATCAAGATCCTGACCTTGATGGAATCACAAAGCTAAAGACGGTATGAAATTGAATGACTATAATAGCATATCTTTTTCTGGTCAAAGACTATAATAGTTGACTTGCGTCGGTCTGTATCCCATGCTTGTTCTTTGTTTAATGTTTGATACTAGGGGTAGAACAAAAATCAATGCAAAAAATTGAATTACAGAGTGATGCCTGACCTTTTTGTGTGCAGATCGCCATGATCATAAATGAATCCCTAAGGTTATATCCTCCAGCAACTTTTATCTCTAGAGAAGTCAGCAAGCAAGCAAAACTTGGGAACTTCATTCTTCCAGCCGGCATCAAATTGCATATTCCAACTCTAAAGATTCACCACGACCCTCAAATTTGGGGAGACGACGCGCATCTTTTCAAGCCAGAGAGATTCTTGGATGGAGTCGCTAAAGCTACGAGCAACAATCCTGCAACATTCCTTCCTTTCGGCCTCAGACTCAGGAGCTGGGTCGGCTCAAATTTTGTCGTGGTCGAAGCCAAAATCGTTCTGTCGATGATTCTGCAGCGATACGCCTTCACTCTCTCCCCAGCATATGTCCACTCTCCAGCTCAACTTCTCATCGCTTATCCCAAGTATGGAGTTCAGGTCTTTTTCAATTCAATATAACGTTACAGATGCCTCATCAACAGATTCTTCGATTCAATGAAAAGTCGTTTTGAGGATTAGTAGAAAGTCAGAGTCGGTCAAAATAAATAAATAAAAAAAACAAAAAACAATCATAGTAAGAGATGAGAAATCATACTGAGAATTACTTTGCGAGAGGGATTTCTTTCTACAGAAAATTCGTTCCGTTCTTGTGCAATAATCAAATATTAATTTCTATGGTTTTTGACAAGCATGTATGAAGCTTTTTGCTTGCAGCTTCATAATGATAATGTTTGGATTGAACTGAATCAGTCAACTTAATTGGGACAACCAGCGTGTAAACTTATCAAACTCATTGATCCAAATGAATGTTGGGTTCGTTAACCCGGTCCACCTGATAAAGTTTCACACTAATACTGTCAGTCTAATAGGACGGGTAAAATGTGCATAAACAACCGTCCAGCGGAACAACGCCTGCTAATTTTGCGACAGACGGATACTTTGGGCTGAAGTTAAGGTATAAGATCACTTCTGTCAAATTCAACGAGGAGGAAGTCAATTGAAAGAGACTTCACAATTGAAGGATGTCCACGTAATAAACCATTTCCACATCCTTGATTTTCAGAACAAAAAAAGAAAGTGCAAGATGGGCAACAAGCCTTGGCCAATAAGCCTTGGCGACGTCCCTAGGCACTAAGTTCGTCATAGCTATTCCCCAAATGGGTGAGTCCGTCACGACAGCCCAACCACTGTGCAAGTTTGTGCAAGAACGGAGGCTCATATGAAACAACGCAACGATTGCACGGAATTGAGATAACAATATGTGAAGAGGCTCCTCTTATGATCTCAGGATGTTATAATTATGAATCTGTGCCTCAGTAGCATATGGTTTAAGAACTCATATATAGCCAGCTGAAAGAAGAAACCTTTTTCTTTTTTTTTTTTGTATGAGTGTCGTTAATCTGATATGCACAGAGTAAGTAGACAATATTTTATCATAAAAAACAGTAAGAAAAAAATTCCACGCGTGATGTCCAGTTCATGAACTAATCCATCCAAATCTGCAGCTTTGACAAGTTTTGCAGGTTCTTTCACACCAATGTTGCATACGTTTAATCAAGACTTCTCTAATTGGGATATAACATGCTAATAGTCCATTGCCATGTTGAAGTTCATTAGAAACATGACCTTATCTTAGGCCCCCGAGCAATCTTTAGTTTAGCAGATTAGCATTTGGAGACAAAAAGCAAACTATTGCAGATTAGCATTATAGACAAAAGCAAACTCAAGCCCTACAAGGAAAGCCTTCCCCTGTTTCAGTCCTGCCTTTTGCTCATCTGGGAGAGTGGCAATGATGAGCTCCGGGCCAAAACCTTTGCCGAAGAAAAGCTTCTGATGGCTAAAAGAAATGGAATGAAACAAAAGAGCTCTCTGGGTTTTATATGTAGTAAAATCAAGCGTGATGAGACTTAGGTACAAAATTTGACAAAATTGCAATCGTCCAATAAAGTTCCTACGCAAGAAACAACGTTCCTCAAGGAACGATTCATCCTTATCTTAGGAAAATCGATGTGCTGGTGCTTCACTTACCAACAATGAGCTTTGCTCTGGCATGGCCTTCATTGATCTGGAACTGCTCTCCAATGCCAAAGTGAGCCATCAATAGCCAAACAAAAGTTACCAGTTCACCGCCTTTACTAAGTAGCTGGGCATGCGTTTCGGCTCTACAATGACTGGCTGCATTCCACCCATACCTTGCTCATGATTTTCCACTTATGTTCATCTAGTTTGTTGAGCTCTTTGGCCAAGATGCATCCATCAAACAACACGGATTTGCTCCGATCACCCTTCACGTCCATCGGTTTGACGCTTGTGTCCACCTCAAGGATCTTAAGGCAAGCGTCCTTCAGTTTGTCATTTTTCTCCTCTCCCTTTCTTTTCTTCTTATTGATTCCCCGTCTACCGAAGAACTTCATGGCCTCGGCGCAGGTATCTCGGTACCTAATCTGGCCAATGCCCGCAACAGCCGACATCATCTTGGGTTGCTTAACTAGGAGATATAACATGTAGTCCGATAGGATCTTACTGAATATCCTATCATGTGGGTCATGAGTGCTGGGGTTCTCGTCATTATTGTAGCATATCTCCGTAGCAATATGCCACAAAAGAAGGCTACGGTCGTACTCAACTTCCTCGACGTATTGCATCAAATGGGAATAGTCTTTCTCCCACATGCTGTCCTGGAGAACCCATTCACCTCGTGCCTCACATATTTTCCTGGCCGTCTCAGCATCGTCCGCAAATAATGCCTTTTTTTTCAACTCCTCGAATATAAACTCCCAAAGACCCTTGATGAAGGCATTCTTGGACACATATCTGCTTTCATCGAGTATGTCTGCAATGCCCAATTTCTTAGAGATAAAACCAAAGACAGTTCCTGAAACGTGAGCAACCCCACGGAAGATGCTGCCCAAACATAAGCAACTAGCAATTGATTCACCGAGGGAGCTTAGATAGGACATCACCGTTCCAATGATGTAGCATGGAATACTTACAATTTTATGGAAACAGCTGCTCAAGCACCCCTGCGGTTTGGAGATTTGTGTCGGGTGCTCTTTCAGACAACAAGATAACAGGTTGTAAGCCGAGATTGTCTCAGACCACCTTCGGAACAGTACTGGTGTATTGTACACATCATAATAGCCATTGCCTTTACGACATTTAGTCACAACCAAATGCTTCCTCTTATCCGTTATAGAGAGGAATCGTGCACCAAAGAGTTTATCAAACAGGACTGCCATTTTGGATCTTTTCTTGATGTTTTTTATCCTAGCAACAGTCCAATCAGAGAAAACGGCCATAAAAAGAGCTATTGCATCGAGAGCAATAGCCCCATAGAGCAAGCAGTAGGTAATTCTAACATCAACCCGATGGAATCTATTCTTCTTTAGGCAGGTGAACAACACGAGACTTACCGCAATATTTGCCAATGCAAAGAACCGAAAAATGTACCCGACCATCGAATGTACCACCCGGACTTTTGTGTAGAGGACATCATACATGAAGTTGAGCTCAACCGCTATGACTTTGAAAGCATCCTCTGCATTTCTTCGCTGGAAAAACTGCCGGCTCTCATGCCGCTCGCGAAAGCTGAAGATGAGATCGACAATTAGACCCTTGAAGATTTCAAAGAAGTGATAGGCATGCCTCACGATGTCGCTCTCAGAATGCACTTCATCCAACCCCTCATAGATCAGGGTCTTGGATTCTCTGTCGGGCTCTCCAGTGATCTTGATGGTGGCCGGGAGCTTGGCCTCCTTCCTCGACGAGTACTCATCCATAAGCTTCGCGTAGTTTGGACCCGGATCTGGGTCTTTGAGCATGGATTCCTTGAAAGTCTTCAAACTTGCAAGATACAACGCTCTAGTCCTCTCTGCATATTTGATTAAACCAGCAAGAAGCATCAGTATGGTCGGTACTAACAGCTTGTTCTGGGGCAACGATGTCTGGAGGAACACATAGGCTGCGGCAAAAACTTGGAAAAGAAGGCCGAGCAAGTGCCGTAGCCAGAGGGCATTATCTTCGAGGGCAAAGGCTGTGATTGTGTCCGGACCACCAAGATGCACCAGAAGGAAAGGTGCCCAGAATGCCATGAGATCTCCGTTGTCCGCCGGAGTGGAGTCATTACCTTGACTGTTGGAAATGAGTCCTCCCGCTGGAGTGGAGCGAAAACCTTGACTGTTGGAAATGAGTCCTACTGCAAATGCAGCGGCCCAATCGGCAAGCAAGTAAGCCGACCAAACGACGAATATCATGAGCATGTTGGCCGTTCTCTTCCGGGACGGCGCAAAGAAGATGAGGATGGTCTGAAGAGAGAGGCTCAGGATGATGAAGCCCCTGAGGTTCCATGTATTCCAAACCTTCCTGATGCTCGCCGGAATGGGATTGAAAGCCATGTTTCTTCTTCTGGTTGCTTGAAGTCGAACCTTTCTAGTTACAACCTCCCTCAAGCAAATCAAGTTTCACTTGTCTTCGGAAGAAAAATTGGGGGAACTCTAAGGCAGGGCAAGAAAAGGTCATTAGTCTGAGAATCCAGGAACCAGACATCTTTTTTCCCGAGGTATTGATCATATGGCCGTGCTCTATTTGGTGAAGACTTCGCAGGTCACCAAAAGCACACCCAGCATTTCTTTCTTTTTCCACTAAACTTTAAAGCTAAGAAAATTCATAAACAACGACTTACCTTTGCCTTTCCGATGGCAGGTCTTCCGAAATATCTATGAGATAGAGAACAGAAATTGAAAAGAATGGCCCATCACTTTTGTCTTTAGGACTAAAATTAATAAAGAAGTGTTCTGCCTTATGATTGGATGAAGCACATGCGGGAATAGGAACCCATCTCAGAATTGGCTAGAGCAGTCCATAGAATGAAATGAATAAACAATGACTCAACCAAATTTTGTGTAATGAAAAGTGCAAGTCTCCCAATATCTGTAGCAAAAATAAACAACCGACTGTAGAATTTATTTATTTTCCTCTCCTCTGGTTGACCAAAAGGACCTTGACTTGAGCTTGTTTTGACGTGGACAAAGACTATCCATGTTCACATCTCTTAACTCCTCTCTGGACGTCCCTGATGGGAATGGCGCAGAACCAGCAAGCTAAGCACATTAAATAGCTTTACTTTTGCAGCCTTCGTGAACACAATGCTGTAATTTATTATTGAATGGAAAAATGGCAAGTTAATATTTGAATTAACATCATGAAAAATCCTAAAATATGTAACGAAATTTATTCTAAATTAATTTTTTAATCATAAAAACTTCAAAACTAGTATACTTATAACAAATTTACCCCGACTAATCATAAAAAATCATAAATTAGTATACTTATGATAAATTTACCTCAAATTAATTTATTTAACTACCAAAAATCCCATATCTTTCTTTAAATTAGATTAATACCACAAACAATCACAACAATTGTATAACTATAACAAATGGAGAATAAAATCTTAAATTAGTACACTAATCAACTATCATGTATTATTCAACTTACTAATTTGACAATAAAATTTAACGAAATGTAATATAAGGTAAATTTGTCACAAGTATATTAATTTGGGATAAATTTATCAAAAGTGTAATGATTTGGAAAAAATTTATTATCAATGTATCAAAAATCCCTTAATCTTTCTTATTATATTTGAGGTACGACAGAAAGCTATTATCACAAATATCTAGGGAACAGGGCAACGACGAGGGCGCCGACCCACCTAACATTCTATAATCCAAGTCTTCGTCAACAGAAAGAAAAAAAGAACATTTTCTTTTATCCATCATTGTACTCACATTTACAGACACAAAAAGAAACAGAGGGGGTGGAAATTTTCTTACCTTTACTAAAGGGAGCCAATGAGTGTATTACCTTTATATTCTCAGTTTATTTTCTTCTTTTCATTTGTCTTCTACCCATCTTTGTGATTAGTTGACCAATCAGTGAGGGGAGAGAACTCTCCATCTTAAATCTTCTCAACCTTAGGTTAAACAGGGGACCTCCGAGGAAATCTATGAATAAGAAGATCAGAACCATGGTTTGACCCTTCAAAATTGGATAACCATGCCCGTGATCTCCCTGCATGGTGTCTGTATAAAGAACGATCTCTGCATAAAATACAAATTTCGAGTAATTCAATCAAGATCACCCCCCATTTATCTGGTGCATGTGCGAATGCAGAACGACAGGGCAACTTTTAATTTAATAATTATCATATGACAGCTGTTAAGGACATTAAAATAAAGAAAGGTCTCCGGGTAAATAGTGAGAACTTTCAAGGCCTTTTTCAAGCTAACCCCTCAAGGCTCCGAAGGAAACGAGAGCCTTTCTACTGATCTTATCAGAACTCCAGAATTACTTTTTCTGGGTATTCATTCTTGGAGGCCGTTCATCCGTCAGCATACAGATTCAAGTAACATGGCTTCAGATGGTCATGTCTCTCCTCCTCCTCCAAAACCTCTTGAACAAGAAATGAGGAATTCAGGAGTTAGTATGGCTCTACAGATCGAGCAGTACCTGCTGGAGAAGTTCGAAAATGGGCTTGACACTAAGGACAAGAATCGCCCCAAAGTAGCATTACACAGCCAGCTCGAGAAGCTGAAGAAACTGCTTGAAGGTCAACTCCGCCAACTCCGCTCGTCTTCGTGCGAGGGAAACAAGATTAGGGAAAATCTCTATTACCTCAACGATGTCCTGACCGAGTGTCAGACACTATCGAAGAAGCAGATTCTGTCCAAGTACAGAATTAAGAGGAACCTGGACAAGATCGAGGAGGAACTTAGCCGGAATTCTGGTACCGGCCAGAGTAGTGATGCTACTCAGGATAGCAATGGCAGAAGCGCAATGAAGAGTCGAGAAGTTTCCGGTCCAATTCCTCTGCGAGCAGATTCGGTGAAGGGATTTGCCACCGAATTGGAGTTACTGGAATCTCTGTGCAAGAAACCAAGCTCCAACGAATTCAAGGCGATTGGAGTGGTGGGGAAAGGAGGGATCGGCAAAACAACTCTATGTCAATTGTTCTTCAGCAACGCACAGAAGACTAGAGAGTTCCTTCCTAGAATTTGGGTGAGCTTGTGCAGAAAGCCTACTGAGAATTCCAAAAAAAAGGCAGACATTGTCAAGGCGGTGTTATTCCAGCTAGGTGTTGAAGAGGAAGTCAGTGATATCGAAGATAATGATACAGCGGATCGTAAACTAAGTGCTCTTGTTGCTTTGCTCCACAAGCATCTGTGGGGGAAGAAGTATCTGATTGTCTTGGACGGCATTTGTGACGCAGGCATCTCCAATGAGGACGATGAATGGTATTCCAATTTGGGCTCAAGCTTGAGCAACGGGGCTCCCTGGGGTTGCCTTGCGCACGGATTGCCGAAAGGGTATGGCGGGAGAGTCATTGTCACATGTAGGAATGAGGAGATGGCCAGGAAGATGGTTGGAGAGGACAATCTGCACCAGATAATGCTGCTTTCGAATCCCGAAATTTGCTGGGCGATATTCGAGAACTCAGCCAAGCAACGAGGAAAGCAAATTAATCCTACCGAAAAAGAGCAGCTGAAGGCGGATATCAATAAAAAATGTGCTGGCCTCCCGTTAGCTGCCAAACTAATGGGTCAAATGTACGAACCAACGACTTCAGCAGCACCAGCAAACCCAACTCCACGACAGTAGTGAGACTGAATCGGAGTCGTCTCGTGTTTCTTGCATTTCGCTTGTCGTCTTGAGAAAAAGTTTGTTTATTACTGCGTAGAGGTGGTACAATTTGGGCATTTAATCAATTATTTGTAATAAGAGAATCCAACAATATATTACATGTTTGATTCTACCTCATTTTGCATCCAGGCCTCTCTGATCATCTTATTACATGACAAAAATGATCACCACTACCCTGGTGTTTATGCTTCGATAACACAAGGGCTCAAATCTCTGAACTCTCAAGCAGCTAGTTTTCAGCAGTTCTGAATAAGAATTCTACAAGTCTCAATGAATGATGTAATTAAATCTAATCTTCTGTGAGCAACATTCTGCTAAAGAATGTTTTAAATAAAATGAGCCGAATGTTTTTGTGTCCTGATGAGAAGTTCCAATGCACACTCATATTATACAGAACTAGTACACATACGACATTAGTTTGCTCTTGTTTCAAAGTTACTTAACACTGGATATCTGCCTTAAAAACTGCATTATTCTGTTTCTCCATGATCGACCATGATTGCAGGGCCATCATCAGAAAGAAGTTATTCATAAACAGCTTGAAATGAGAGCGTCGATTCTCAATTATATAAAGTGGGAAATCTGTTTAAAAAAAGAATTGTGTGGGTGTGTGGCATTCTGTTAGCAGCAACAGAAATTGATCACCACTTGGGAGGAATCTCCAAAGTCATACAAAGCGAATTCATGAGAAGCCATGCACTTTCTGAAGATTTTGTTCCCAAATTTCTCTGCCTCACCTTCATGATCATCTGCAAGATTTCTATTTATGGTCCCTAAAGAATTTGTCTTATGACATGATGCTAACGACAGCTTTGACAAAGGAGGTGAATCAAATGAGAAAATCTTCAATTGATTCTAGCACGTGTATTACTTTGCTGCTAGGAACTTCTAGCCAACAGATCAACATGGTTGACTCTAGACGGATGATGCTGTAACTTTCTAGCTGATGTATCCTCTCAGAATATGCAATTCAGTCCTCCGGAAAGTCTGATTTTAAGAGCGCTCCTCATTTGAGGAATTTGAACCAGGAGAGTTTCTTTTGTGGGGAACAAATTAAAGATTATCAAATGAAGAGCTGTGACAAAATAAATCATTTGCAGTACATTAGGTTCATTTCATGAGCCTGATGTCCTCAGCATGCACTGAAATTGGAAAATGGGGTCCCATGCAGATGTATACGGTTTGGAGTCTTTCTTTTCGGGGAAAATTTCAAATAGGATCTAAAGTGGGTACTATCAATTTTCCGCAAAGAACATTGCAGTTCCTTAGCATGGAAGACATCTCTGACCAAAAAAAACACATGGAAGACATCAAGACCGATGTTTATACACAGGAGGTTTCTTGCTGGAATCAATTAGAAGCGCAGTTGTGTACCTTGTCTTTTCAAAACATGCCAAACCGTATGGCACTACATTCGAACGTCGAGGTGAATTGGGTAAATGAAATCATCTCAAACAGTGTAAATTGTTTGCATAGCTGTAAGCAAGCCACTAGAACCTGACAACTGATTGCCAATTCTAATCAAATCCCTGACTCTTTCAGTAATTGCTTCCTCTCTCTACTCACGCAGCAGCATCCTCCTTCTCCCAACCGTATGTTTTGTGAGTCTTTCTCGATTAATTTCTTTCAAATGCAGCCTCCACTTTTGCAGGGTAATATTGTCTATCCAAGCCCAGTGCTGTGCTTTTGACAAACCAAAATTTCTCAACTTTTCAATGAGACACAGCAGATGAAATTATTGAAGTCTGCCTATCGTCTCATGTGAGCATTTGCTGCTCAAAATAAGACACTTATAGAGTAGTCCAAGAAACGTTCCTCTCTATGGGAAACAACACAAGAATTCAAGAACACTGTAGTAGTGATGAATGTATGAGGTTATCATAATTGTGACTAGTGGATGAGCATATGTCCTCAGGACTGCTAATGGCCACTGTGAAATACATATTAGGGGATTCCTTTTTCTCACAGTTAACTAGTTATTATCAGGCAGCATATCTCCAAGTATGTAGTTTACAGATAATCACTGAGATTAGCACTCAGAAAGTTAGCAGCTTCACAAAGTGAATGCAAAGAATCCCCTGACAGGAGAACTATGTAAGGGGGACGTAAAAACAAAGCCAAACCATCCACAGAGATTTTATCTGAGCAGCATAACTTAGAACGGGCAATAATCAAAACTGCTTCACCGATCAGATAAATACAACAGCCAATGTGGTCTAGCATTTTCTGAATCCTGCAACCAATGATGGCTGATAGCTGAACAAAAAGCCAAAGAATTCCCTGACAGGAGAACTATGTACTCCAAAGCCAAACCATCAACAGAGATTTTATCTCGTGCAGCATAACTTAGAAACAGGCCCTAAGCAAAACTGCTTCATTGACCAGATAAGTACAACAACCAATGTGGTCTAGCAGTTTCTGAATCCTGCAACTAATGATGCCTGATAGCTGAACAAAAGCCTTTGATGGGTCGAGTTTGCTGCTACTAAGTATGAACTAAGCAATAAGCATAGTTATCCAGTTCGCTTAAAATACAATACAGTCTCACTTTCATTTGGAGTGATGAAATTCCCCATAACTCCTGAGACCAAGTAAGATTTCATTCTCTCTGAATTTGACTGAAAGTTTATCATCAAATGTAAAGGTAAACAACTTCCATTGCATCATCAGAATGTAAACAGAGCAAAATGATACTCGATACTGCAAACAACTACTGGTAGTTTAGAAGTTCCATAATGGTCATCAGGCAGTCCACTTCCTCTAGGAATGCCCGCATTTGAACCACAAACTATTATCATTTAGAGGGGGAAGAAGAAACGGGGATAGGATAAGTGGTATCCTTACGTTTAAGAAAAGACCAAGACAAACCCAATTCCGGTTCTGCCATCTGTTTAGCTTCCATTTTTCCATTCAACCAAACTCCGTGCTCATTACAGGGGAACAAAGTGAGCTTGGGACATCTGACCTTCTCCAAGTAAATTAGCTCCGGAAATGACTTCTGCAGATCTCCCCAATCCATCTTCAGTTCACTTAAGAACTTCAGACACAATATCTTAACGCTCCATGTTATCCTTTTGTTCTGAATTAGCGTCTGGAGATGTCCTCCACTTATGTAAAGAGACTTTTGCGGCTTCAATTTGCCTTCAATCAACCAAGAAGGAGCAGTAGTTCCTGGAAAGCAATGGAGCTCCAATTTCTGCAACTTCCTGTTATCTCCTGCATTCAGGGAAGAGGTACGAGTAGTGCTTCTCTTAAAGGTAGATTTCTTGCTGAGTTTTCTCCCAACTGCAGAAGCTGTCTGTGCTGGTTGATGAGTTTCATTCGGTTGGACTGAAATGTTGTCTTGCGGAGTTTTTGTGCTATTTGGTTTCCCTCCCCACTCTATCGTTAACTTCTCGAGATTCTCAAAACCTTGCAGTACTTCTTGCTCATTGTCTGTTGGAAATTTTACATTCCCTGTATAGATGCTCAATTTTCTCAACTCCCGCAAATACTTCAAATCGGTAAAAGCACAAAAGTCGCTGCTGATCACGTCACTAATGACAAAGCCCTTAAGAACCTGGAGCTGCGTGAGGGAAGAAAGCTCTTTCGGAATGTGATCCAGCAAGTAGCACTGTGATATATCCAAATGCCTCAGCTTCTTGAGTGCACCTATGTTCTTAGGAAGCAACTCTAAATTGTGGCATGCATTAAGATCCAGGATTTTCAAGCTGATGAGCTTGCAAATGGAATCTGGGAGCTCCGTAATTCTAGAAATACCTTGAAGACTCAAGAATTGAAGATGCTTCATGTGCTTTAGCCCTTTCAAGAATTCCGAGTCCTCAATTTCTATATGATGCTTGGCAAAATCTTGCCAACTCCCAAGGCATAGTACATTGAGATTTTCCAGCTTTGAGAACCAATCCAGCTTAAAATCAGGATAAGGATCATTGACGTTGAATATGGTTCGCAGTTTGTCCAGATTGGCCTCACTTTTTGTCAAGCTCTCCCGAGAAGATTTTCCTTCACTTCTTACCAAGCATGCTCTGTAAGACCGCGAGAAGTCTTCAGTAGGAACTCCCATGAAGTCTTCAGTAGGAACTCCCATCGAATTGAAACTAAAGAACCCAATTTTCTCTGCAATGTCAATAACCACGAAGCGGACCAAAGGATCCATCTTGAATCCTATGACTTTGCGTTTCTTGAGTACGGGTTCGACAAAACCTTTCACAACGAACTCCTTGAAAATAGCATCAACACTCTCCTCCCCAGGATCCACCAAACCCTCTCCGATCCACCAGTTCACAAGAAGCCTCTTCCTCAATAGAGCATTCTCAGGGAACACAGAGAAACACAGCAAGCATAGCTTTGACCTCGGGTCGAGATCCTCAAAAACACACAAGAGATCATTGAAGAACTCTTCGAAAGCAGGGGCACCCAGAACTTTTTTCATCATGTCATGTCCCGGCGTTTCGCCAACAATGCAGTATGCGTCGAACACGAACCCCGCATCCGATTGATGAGCATTAGTATTAGAGGGGGACAGCTTACTGAGGGAAGGAATCTGGAGTTTCAGATGCGTTACCATATCGCTGATGGAGCGGAACTTGTCGAGGAATTGCTGACTGCTGGTCGCGCTCGTGCTTCTCTGAACATGAGCCACACTATTCAGGATCTGATCAATCTTCTCAAACTGCTCGCGGAAGTCCACCTCCAACTTCCTGAACTTGGTCAGCGCGCGCTCGATGTAATTGAGGTCTCTCCGCAACTTCTCCGCCTGATTCTGCAGCGAGTCATCGCTCCCACGAGAGCTCGCGCTTGCGCTCGAGCCTCCGTTGCTGTCGCCGCCGCCGCCACCTCCGTTGGCGACGCTGGGGTTCCCGGAGCCGCCGCCCCCGCCGTCGCTGGCCTCGATCTTCCCCTCCGTGGGGGCGACTCTGGAGATGAATGCGCGCAACTTGGGGATAAATTGGATGATGGGCTCGACGTTTTGGATGTTTCCGTCACTTGAGAGTTGAAGTAGACTGCGGTGCGGCGGCGGCGGCGAGGGAGGCCTGGTCGACGCCATGGTAACGAGAGAGCTCAAGGGGTTGAAGCGTTGAGTCGAATCTTCCAAGAATCAACACAGCAGCAGCAGCAGCAGCAGCAGCAGAAAAGGAAGAAGAAGAAGAAGAAGCGGGCGGTGGTGCGAAATGAAGGGAATGCGAAGTCAACGGGTGTCCTCCTCGCTTGCTGCTGAGCTGGAGGAGGAGGAATCCGAGCTGATGTGGCCGAGGGAACTCTCATGCACGCGCGGCTTAACCCCACGTCACGCGTGTCGCACGTCGCTGCACGATAACACGTCAGACTAGTCAAATAAGAAACAGGATAAATGCATTGAAAATCCTAAAAATCCGTCGACAAAGTGTAATTTAGTCCTAAAAATTTCAAAAAATATAATCAAGTCCTAAAATTTGTTAAATTAATCAACTCAAATCATTTCATTGATAATACTTTTTGAAAGTTTTAGACTTTTTAAGATTTAATTATACTTTTTAAAATTTTTAGGACTTGAATGCTTTTGTTACAAGTTTTAAGATTTAATTGCACTTTTTAAAAGTTTTAGGACTCAATTACACTTTTGTAACAAATTTTAGGATTTCAAATACACTTTCTCTATTTTAAAAAAAAAAAAAAAAAAAAAACACACTAAACTTCACACATGAAAAGAATATTATCGCATTCAAGAAGTTTCATATGATTTATGAGACGATTATTTTGTAATCACATTAGAAGAAGAGTAAATATTGATTAAATACATTCTTTATCACTTATCGTTTGTGACATTACAAAAACAAGACGCTTTAATAGATTAGATATTTGTCATTGGACAAAAATTTGTTTTGGACTAGTTTTTTCTCCAATGTTAACGATTAGTAGAGATGCAAAATCCAACCACCTTACGATGAATTGTTTTCATTTTGATCTTGCTGAAAGTGGTTCTGACAGGTAAATTTTCTTGCTGAAAGTGGTTCTGACAGGTAACTTTAAAAAAGCAAATAGTTATAACTTAATTATTAGAAGTGTAGTTTATTTTTGCTCGAAGCATGGGGCACATTCTAGTGGGGAAAATTATCGAAAAATATCATAAACTTATTGTAATCGTATCAATTAAGTCCTAAACTTGTTTTGTGACCAATTCAATCATAAACATTATGTAATTGTACCAATTCATTCCATCCAGTCAAATTTAACCAACAAGTGCCCGATGTCCAACGGATATTGATGTGGACAATTTTTTAATAAAATTTTTTATTTTTCAAATTGTTATTAATTTTTTCCTTTTTATTCTTTCTCTTTTTCTTTTTTTTCATCCTTCTTCCTTCTTACTCTGGCCGATCATTGTCAACCAGAGACAATGGTGAGGCTTGCCATCAGCTAGAGGAAGAAAGAAGAAAGTGAAAAAAGAGAGAAAAATTATGAAAAGAATCAACGCAGTAGCGACAGCGGCAGCAGGAGCAGTAGCAGAAGAAGAAGAAGAAAAGAAGTCGGTGGGTGGTGGTACGAAATCAAGGGAATGCCAAGTCAAGCCAAGTCAACAGATCTCCTCCTCTCCGAGCTTGCCACTGAGCTAGAGGAGGAGGAGGAGGAGTCCAAGCTGACGTGGCTGAGGGAACTCATGCCCGTAGAGGGACCGCGGGGAGAGCCTAGCTTAACACCACACCACGCGAGTCGCATGTCGCATGTCACCATGCGATAACACGTTGGACTAGCCAAACAAAAAACCGGAATAAATGAATTGGAAGTCCCAAAACCTCGTCAACAAAGTGCCATTTAATCCTAAAAATTTCGGAAAATATAATTAAGTTTTAAAACTTATCAAATTGATCAACTAAAGTACTTCCATTAATAGCACTTTCTAAAGTTCTAGGACTCGATTGTACATTCGTTATAAGTTTTAAGACTTAATTACACTTTTTGAAATTTTTAGGATTTAGTTGCACTTTTGCGATAATTTTTAGGACGTAATTACACTTTTTGAAAATTTTAAAACTCAATTATAATTTCGTACCAAGTTTTAAGACTTCAAATGCACTTTTCCTATTAAAAAAAAAAAGATAAGTGTAATGAAAGTCATAAAACTCGTCACGAAAATACAATTGAGTCTTAAAACTTACAAAAAGTATAATCAAGTCCTAAAACTTGTCAAATTGTTTCACTTGAGTCCTAAAATTAACATCATTAGCCTTTTTAACAAAAAATGCTAATGTGGCGCGGACATGACATTTAAAATGATTTTTTATTTCCATGTGGCTTTTTCTAAATTTTTTATTTAAATTAGATTTAAAAATTAGAAAAGAAAAGCTAAAATTTATTTTAAAAACAAAAAAATTAAAAAGAAAAAATTGGCCAACTTCCTTCATCGCCGCCCATCGCTAGAGGGGGCGATGGGCGGTGGTGGCGGCGACAGTGGGGGAGGAGCCCCTCCAGCAAATTTCATATTCTTTTCTTTTAACAATTTTTAAAAATAAATTTTAACTTTTCCTTTTAGTTTTTAAATCTAATTAAAAAATTGAATAAAAAATAATTAAAAAGCCATGTGGAAAATGAAAAATTATTTAAAATGCCACGTCGCCACATCGGTACTTTCCGTTAAAAAGGCCGACGATGTTAACTTTAGGACTCGATTGAAACAATTTGACAAATTTTAAAATTTGATTGCACTTTTTATAAATTTTAGGACTTAATTACATTTTCGTGACAAGTTTTAGGACTTCTATTACACTTATCATATAAAAAAAACACATTAAACTTCCCATGTTAAAAGAATATTACCATATCCAAGAAGTTTCATATGATTTACGAGAACAATTATTTGTAATTACATTAGATGAAGAGTAAATATTAATTAAATACATTTTTTATTGCTCATCGTTCGTGGCATTACAAAAACGAGATGCTTCACTAGAATAGATATTTGTCATAGGACGGAAATTTATTTTGGACTAGTTTTTTCTCCAATGTTAGTGACTAGTAGAGATGCAAAATCCAACCTTTCATGATGAATTGTTTTCATTTTGATCTTGATAAAAGTGGTTCTGATAGGTAACTACCGACGACATTTCACACACACACAAAAAAAAATTCTTTTAAGTTACTAAAAAAGCAAATGATTGTAGCTTAATTATTATAAGTGTAGTTGATTTTTGCTCTAAGCGTGGGGCACATTCTAGGTGGGGAAACGATAAAAAAAAATGTCATAAACCTATTGTAATTGTGTCAATTAAATCCTAAACTTTTTTGTAATCAATTTAATTTTGAACTTTTTATAATAATACAAATTCATTCCATTCGGCCAAATTTGGCCAACTAGTATCGGTTGCTATTTTTTAATAATTTTTTTTAGAAATTTTTTCTTGTTTTTCTTTCTCTCTCTTTTTTTTTGGTCCTTCTTCCTTCTTACTCCAACTAGTCATTATTGGCTAGTGGCGAAGGCTAACAAGGTCAACCTAGCCGGCCAATGGTGAGGCTTGTCATTGGCTAGAGGAAGAAGGAAGAAGGGGAAAAAAAAGAGAAAAAAATTATGAAAAAAGTATCCACGTCACCATTTCAGCACCGGCTAGTCACCATTTCAGCACCGGCCAGTCAAATTTGGCTAGATGATTGAACTAGCACAATCGCAAATGATTTAAAATTGAATTAGCCAAAAAAAAAAAACTTTGAACTAAATTGACATAATTGCAATAGGTTTATGATTTTTTTGGTAATTCTCCCCTTTCTAGAATTCAGGACAAGCACTAGGAACAGAAATATGTTCTTTAAAGAATAAACCCTAAATGAAAGGCAAATAATTTTCAAAATGCAAGTAAGAACACATGAACTCAGCTAGACAAAAAGTTCCTCACATAATCCAAAAACATGGACAGGGGTAGTGTCGCCAAAATTTCAATATTCTTTGCTATGATGTAATATTCTACGATGGGGTAATTATCACAAAAAATTTATAAACTTATTGTATTTATACAAATTTAGTCATAAACTTTTCAGTATGACAAATGTAGTCTTAAATTTTTTTGACAATTTGCCCATATAGTTAATCAAATTTTAGCTAGAAATTGTTTACATAAACATCAATCGTCTTACATGACACAACCATAAATGTCAGTCATCCTACAAGGCTCAGCTGACATTGATGTGGATGTTTTTTTTCAATTTCTATAGCATCTTTTAAATTATTTTTTTTTCTCTTTTACTTCTTTTCTTTCTTTTATTTTTTCCGGTGGGCAATGAGCTGCGACGTAGGTGCTAGTGGGGGCCGTGCCATGGGCGAAGGCAACCTTGCTCAGACCACCATGACTGCGGGCAAGGCCACCTTAGCCCATTATTCATTTATTTATATGGAATAAAGACAAAAACAACTTGAACAGTTAACACAAACATCCAAACATTAATTTAAATTTTGTTGCCTCAGCATGTTTTTTAAGTGTTTTTACAAGCGCAATATTTATAGCTGGGATACATTCCAGATATTTGCGTTTTTGGGATGAGTTGCAATATTACTAATCCTAGATGTGTCCAAGTATTCGACTTTGAAGCATGGGAATACAAGTATTTTTCAATATTTAGTCGAGTGAAATGTTTCTACAGTTTATCCAGCAGAAATTTCAAGGCTACTACTATTTTATAGTCGCTGATCAGTGGATGCACATGTTAATTATATAGGCCAGTTAAGAAATGCAATTTTTAATACAATAATTGCAAGTTGATCGGTAGTTGTTTAGAGAAATAGGTGAAAATTTTAATTTTAAATACCAAGCTTATGCTTGATTGTCTATATAAGATACTAGCTGATAGGGGTAAGCAGTAATCCGAATCTATCCTTGATCGATCGTACTTGATTTATTAACCTTACATAGATAGATAATACTTTAAGTAAACTCAATTTGATTACTGATTCAAGAAAGACTCGCAAAACATTTGTTTGGGAGAAGGAAGGATTTGATTTGGACTTGGCAATTGGGTGTTAGCTTCTAGTGGCTTGCTTACAGCCATGCAAATTATTGCGAAAAATAGGTGATCGAACAATACATGAGCATTAAAAGAAAATATATCAGATACCAAATTTATGTGGTTTGATTAGTGCGATCTCCATCACAGGAGTATAGCAAAGATGGAGATTGTAATCACTCGAGTCACTTAAACACTCAATTTTCTCAATCTTTAATTATGTCAAGCAACTGCCATAGTATTTTGGCCTTACAATTTCTCACAATATGATGTCTCAATCTTTCAAAAGAATCACACAAAGTCTTGACACAAGATTTTTACAGCTTCAAAAGCTCTGGATGTAAATCATGGGCACAAACTCCTCTTGGGTATTCTTCATTAAGAACACTAAATTCCTAAGAAAATTGTCCAAAAAGTCCTAAACCTATTGCACTTTTACAAATTCAATCATTAACCTTTTAACTTTGCCAATTGAGTCCTAAACTTTTTTCATTTTTTACCGATTCAATCTATCCAGCTAATTTTGGCCGGAAAATGCTGATGTGGACGCCGGCGGTGCCACGTAGGACGGCTGGCGCTAACGTGGATATCTTTGAATAATATTTTAATAATATTTTAATATTTTTTAATATTTTTTTATTTTTGGCTTTTTCCTTGGCCTTTTCTGGTGGTCAGCAAAAACAAACAAAAAACAAGAAGAAAGCCCCAAAAAGAAGGAAAAAGAAAAGAACAAAGAGAGAGAAATCTACAAGGCGAAGCTCTTGAGTTAGTCGTAGGGGTGAGCGGGTCCAGGGTGGGTAGGGTCTAGACCTGGACCCTGTTCCCTACCCTGTTATAACCGGTTCTCCTTTTTTGGACCATGTTCCCTACCCTGTTTGCATTGGACCCTATTCCCGGCCCACCCTGTTTTTCCGGTCCGGGAACAGGGTTAATCCTGTTTATATTGGAACCTGTTTTGCAAAAAAATTACTGTACAACACTCATATGTAAACACCCAGAGCAACTCACCTTCAGATGTGGATAGCTATTGGCAATTGCATATAATGATTCATCGGTGATGAATGTGCTGTCAATATTCAGATGTTGCAAAGCAGTAGCTCTTGCAATCTGCAGAAATGGCTCAGACGATGGGGAAAGCACACAAGAAGTTCTAAGCCTCGTGCATCAAAAGGACTTGATGGTCAAACTTTTTTTCCAAAAAGTTAGGACTAGATTGTGAGAGAACTTCAAGCTCAATTATCCCATAGACAAGTGGCATGCAAATAAAACAGATAATCATCAACAGAGCAAGGTATTGACAATTTCAAGTTCTTGCACTGATTTTTATCAGATTGCACAATATGACTACTAAGCAACGCCGACACTATCACTAAGGAACACTAGCATCAGAACTCTGAATGAAGAAACGACCATCAACACCCAGAAATCGCTCCAACCACAGAACAAGACTAAAGCCTACACAAATACCATATGCAGAAGCGAACCATCACTTCGAAACGACAAACATACCAGCTTAACAACACCTTGGTCGGTGACCCCTGTCATCCCCAATAGAGAGATGGACGTAAGCTTTGCCGCGCATTTCGTCAATGAAATTTTGTACAGCCCTTCATCAGTAATATGGCAACCCCAACAAATCTTTGAACTGTGGACATTTCAAATCAGAAAAAGTTCAAAAATCCATAGAGACACATCATAAGCTAATCATCAAACAATTCCTAAGTAACTAATCCTCCATGTACCAATCTCCAAATTCAAGAAGAATCCTAACAAACTGCCAACAACCCTCCATCAATCATGATGCACGGTAAACAGAGAGACAGAGACAGAGACAGAGGGAGTACACGTTGAGTTCACGGAGGGCGTATGTGTGGCGAACGACGCAGGCGATGGAATCGTCGTCCATCTTCAGCCCCACGAAGCTGAGCCTCTCCCTCCGCCCCAGCGACAGCTTCACCCCACGCTTCCATTTCCTGCACACCCCGCTCGCCCTGCGAGGAAATTTCGGTTTTTGATCACAACCCACGTCTCAGAATCATCAACACCACACGGAACCGCAGACAAAACAACTTCTTTCCTCGAAACCAAAAAGCAAGAATGGGAACTCCCTGTGGTCAAGAGCACATACCGCGCCAAATCGGCGAAGGACGGGATCATGAAGAAGACATGCGCCAGCACATCGACGGGCAGGCGGTCAAGAGCACGTACCGCGCCAAACCGGTGGAACGGCGGTGGTGGTGCGAGCGCGAGGGGTGCGACGAGAGCGGTAGAGGCGGCGTCGGCTTCGCGATTTCGGGAGGGGAGCTCGGAGCAAGGCTGGCGAGCAACCGGGAACCGGGTTGACAGAGGCGGTGCCGCAATTTTGGGGGGCGATGGTGGGTGAGCGGAACCAGGATCGGCGGATGCCAGACGGGCGGAGGTCACGAGCTGCCGTCTACGGGTGTCGCGGGAGGAGAGGAAGCCGGTAAAGATAGAAAGTAGATATTAGGGTTTTGGTCTTTTTGGGGGGCTTACAAACCGGTCCTCCAACCAGTTCCCAAACCGGTCCGGTCGATCCGGTTCCCGGGTGGGTAAACCCTCGGAACCGGTTCCCGGACCGGTTTAAACAGGGTCTCAAATTTGGGAACCGGTTCCCGGACCGGTTTCAACCAGAACCGATTCCCGACCCTGTTTTCCGAGTGGGCCAGACCGGGAATCGGGTAAACCCGGTCTGGTTGCACACCCCTAGTTAGTAGGGATCGCGCTTGGCTCGCTCTTGGAACTTCTCCGTCGGCACCACTAGCCTACTCCCGTCCACCCCGTAGAATGACTGCATGAAGTTGAACAAGTTCTCCCCCACCCTCATCGCCATCCGCTCCACCCTCCTCCCCTCCACCATGTCCAACGCCGGCAGCACCCCCGCCTCCTCCACTGACACCCTGATCTTCGCCATCAGCAGCGCCGCACCCGGCGACGTCAGCTGAAGCTGCTGCCCCCCGGCGGCAGCTGTGTCACCGTCGGGCTCTAGCCAGGGGAGGGGGAGGACAGCGGAGGGGCGAGACATGGTGATGGCGCCGCAGTAGACGAAGGGGGACCCGGGGGACTGGACGTAGATGGTGAGGGCCTTGTCGGCCGGGAGGGAGATGCCGTTGAGGAGGAAGATGCACATCTCCCGGACCTGGTCACTTAAACACTCAATTTTCTCAATCTTTAGTTATGTCAAGCAACTCTCATAGCATTTTGGCCTTACAATTTCTCACAATATGATCTCTCAATCTTTCAAAAGAATCACACAAAATCTTGACACAAGATTCTTACAGCTTCAAAAGCTCTGGATGTCAATCACCGGCACAAACTCCTCTTGGGTATTCTTCATTAAGAACACCAACTTCCTATATAAACAAGAATTGGATCCAAAAACAAGAAACCTACTTAACCAAGATAACCATCAAAGAGGAAACCAACTCCAATTAAGAAAAACCATGTAAATTGTGAAAATTTTATTTTTGGCCTCAAACTCAAGACATATCTCAACACAAAAAAATTCACACTGTTTGAGATGATTTTATGTTCCGATTTACCTTGCCTTTTGAATTAGTAACAATATGGCTTAGTATGTTTCGAAAACATGAAGTACACAACTACGCTTCCGATTGATTCCAACAGGAAACCTCCTGTGTACAAACATTGGTGTTGGTGTCTTCCATGTTAAGGTACTGCAAGATTCTCTCGAAACAAATGATGAGAACGCAGAGGAAAAACTCACTCTAGTCGTGTCAACAGCTAGACTTCATAAGAAATCGACCGCATTCTTGGTTTCATTTCAATCAATCAAAGTGACTTTGAATCTCTTGAATTAGTTAAAACTCTGAATGTGTCATGCATGACGAGATCAGGCATTCTGGATATAAAGCCATCCGCTACTCTTTCTTGCACAATTACTGAATGAACCAAGCATGAAAAAGAAATCTTGTTCCAACAAGTCAACTCCAGTTTCTGGAAATACAGATTATCCAAAATCAAAAGACAAGTGTTTCTCGTGATGCTAAAGCAAACAGACGTTACAATGAACAACGAAGCTACACTATTCCTGCAGAATTCGCAATTTCTGCAGATCCCTCCTGAAGTTGTTTGTTCATAATCTGACCCATGACTTTGGCAGCTAATGGAATGCCGGCACATCTTCTGTAGATCTCTTCTTTCAGTTTTTCATCATGTGGGGGATCATTTCGACCGTGACTTTGCTTAGCTGAATCTCGAAATATTGACCAGCAAACTTTATCGTCTGAAAGTGGCATGATCCTATGCAGATTCTCCTCGCCAACCATTCTCATAGCCAATTCCGCGTTCCTGGTCGTGACGATGACTGTGCCTCCATACCCTTTTGGGAATCCATAGGCAAGGCGGTCTTCCCAGTTATCGCCATGGACCAAGTGGGAACCCAATTCATGGTACCACTCCTCGTCCTCACGAGCATTATCCAGAACAATAAGATATTTCTTCCCCCAAAGTTGCTGATGAAGCAAACCTACAATTCCCCTCAGATTACGAGCAGAAAATGCAGAATCAATGGTTTCCTCTTCAACACCTAGATGTGTCAACATTCTCTTAATTATTGCCACCTTTTGTTCCTCATCAGGCTGCCTCGACATGCTCACCCAAATTCTAGGACAGTACTTTTGTTCTTTCTGCGTTGACTCTTCCTTGTTCGTCTTCTTTTGCTCTTCCTTCTTGTTCGATTTCTTGATCTCTTTCTCTGCTTCTTTGTCAAAGAACAGTTGGCATAGTGTTGTTTTACCAATTCCACTCCTCTCAACTATGGCAACTGCCTTGAATTTCTCAAAACTTTTTTTCTGAACTAAAGATTCCAGCAACTCAATTTCGACCTCGAATCCTTTGAACTTCTGCAGATGTTGCGACCGACCCGAAACTTGAAGGAAGCTATCTTTGTCATTCGATGAGCTTTCTTCGGTGTTGCCCTGTGGAGTGTTGTTATTTCCACCCGTGTTCGGGTCAGGAATCCTCTGCAGATCCTCCTTGATCTTATTCATGATATTGCTAGTACGAGTACCTAGAGGGGGTGAATAGGTATACAAAGATTTTTCTTGATAATTTCTGTATACTTGCGCAATACTTAGACAATTGAAGAATTTGCGAAGAGTAGTAATCAACGTAAGACTAAGTAAGGAAGGAGAGAATTAAACACGTGGTTTATAAGGAAGGAGAGAATTAAACACGTGGTTTATAGTGGTTCGGCTTGATTCAAGCCTACGTCCACTCTTCTGCACTGACAGCCAATTTGGCTGGATTCCACTATGAACAAAGAGATGTTACAATGTTGATCTTCCTTGATTTCTCGGTGTAGATGATCTACCACACTCGCTCAAGGTATCACTAAGTATAGACACTCTCTGTGTATACAATTTCGCTCAGACTGTATCGACTAATAATCAAGGTGCTTCAGACTCTAGAATTTTTCTATCAATCACGTACTCAAACAACTAGAACGTCTTCATTTTTATACTCATTTATGCCATCATACCGTTGGCACTTACCAAAGGAATTCCTTCAATCTACCCGTTGGACGGAATCAATCAAGAAGATCATTCGAGCTATAAAAGGAACCTGACGATAGCCCATCAATCCTGTTCGCCCATACAATCAGGATCTTGGTTTCCAAGAATAGAACATTCCAAGAATACTTCGTCGACCATCGGATCTTCAATTGATCTAGATACGAACAAAAGAATCCGTTATATTTATCCAACCAAAAAGATCTTCTCCAGACGATAGGATTAAATCCTCAACCATATACTTCGGCTCTGGATTTCCTTCGTCACTGGATCAGAAAGACTGTCAATGAGAATAGTCTTGAGTCTTGAGTCTTAAGTCTCGAATCTTGAGTCTTGAATCTTGAGTCTGGTAGTCAAAAAGTCTTCAGACTTTAAACTAGACGATCTGCAGATACCCAGACTAGACTGAAGGAAACGTTTTGTCAACTTCAAAATATTCTGGAACGATTTCTCCAACAATTCAGACTCCTCCCAATCTGAATGTTGGCAATGATTTGCTTCTTGGATAGTGACTGGCACTTTGTCAGGACATTGTTGAGGGAGTAAAGATTGTCCCTGATAGATTTTTCATCCAGTGTGGACGACTTCAGCTTTTCCTCAATCAGAGTCCTCAGCTCCTCTAGCTGACCCGAGAAGGCTATTCTCGATCGCTTTCCGTCTTTAGGCTGAAGCCCCTTCCTCATCTTATCCAGTAAAAAATCTTCAATCTCCCGAGCCATATCAACTCCTTAAAATGCTTCAAAAGATTTTCTTTATGAAGGGACTCGTGCTCAGCTCTTTGTAGGTAAAATTTTGACTGATAAGTGACCACAGAACACAGAACCAGAAGGGTTCTGTTCTATTTCCGTGGATTTCTGCGCAGAAGAGAGGCCGAAGCTCACCTAACAAGACCTCTCAAGAAGTTGATGTTGCACACGGAAACCTTTTTCAACTTTTAAATGTCCTTGACAGCTCGGGAGACGATAAACGTGAATTTAATAAGAGGCATCCCCTCGATCTCAACTACATCGAGAGCCTGTTCTTTATTATCTTTTGCTGGATTGGACCAGGTGTATACGAATTCGTATATGCCTATGTGTGTGTATTGTATGTATGTATGGATGATTCATGCCTGAGACTGATAGTAGCATTCAGTGCAGATTATTAAGCTATGCTAGTTGAGAAATGCCCATAACTGAAGGATACCGAATTCCATGCTTCGTATATACTACTGCAACATGAACATATTACTTTCCTTTTTTTTTTCAAATAATAAAAACTTAAAAATTCCCATTTAGTTTTTATTCCAGTTGAAAATTCTATCTCTAATACTTTGATTTCACAAATGTTTTCAATTCCCAGATATTTGTTTTCTTCTTTTCAATCACTTTTGCAACCCAACAACCAGCTTTTTTCACGAAAAGTCCACAAATTTGATCACACTATGGTCAAGTTCTGATCGAGGAGTGAAAACCAGGATATGATTATTTGCCTTTCGGTGGCAGGACGACCAAGTTGTGCACACCAACTGATCCCCACATTATTGGACATTTTATAAGCCGAAATGACTCGTTTCCGAATATGATAAAAACGGATCCAACCCCTCTTTTGTCACCTCTACAACTCGTGTTCGACAAGTGGATTGAAAGGGAAAATTATCCAATATATTTTAAACTATTTGTGCATATGTCAATTCAATCTCGAACTTTCAAATTTTGCTAATTCAATTATAAATTTACTCGAAATCATAACGTAATCTTTTCAATTAATTTTCTTTGAAAATCGTTGAAGTAACGGTGTCTCATTAAGATGACCAGTAATGATTGAACCACCGACGGAGGGATTATGAGGAACTTGATCCGAAGACATCTTTGATGAAGACGCAGACCGTGGACCATCCAGCAATTAGTAAAGGAATCTGCTTTCAGGAATCACGAGGCCACTAGTTGAATATTCGTCAGTGCGATGCCACTGCTCATTGAATTATCGCCTGCTTTAAGTCTGGAGTCAGTCAACTTTTGCTTTTGTCCCTATCTTCAAGGGTCTAATAAGAAGCCATCAAGGGGTATTATTATTTCACACGAGTATCTCAACAAACTATAGCTTGTCGCCACTCATTTATTCCAAGTCTAGGTCAAGGCATGGAGTAATTCCGAAAGCACGAGTGATCGTGGACTGTATTTTCTTTTCCTCTTTGCATGGCGATGGTCGGTCTTGCGTCCAAAGTAAGGTGATCAAACTGGCATTGTGTTTTGCATGGTCCGACACCATATTGGGCGCTTGGTAAGGTAAGATCGTGCCTCAAGAAACCTCATATACGATTCTGTAATGGAGATTCGTTGAATCAAGCGATTGGGGATGTATAGTAATCCAAAGAAATAAAACTTAAAAAAACCTAGAGAACTTGCTGTAAGAGTTTTATTGATCTTGGTTACATTAATTGAAATTGAAATTTACTATTTTATGAGATTGGTATAATTAGATAAGGCATAAGGTTTTCTTAATAGTCAAATATGTGCTTGATTTGTGTGAACCGAGTTGGGCTCGACTCGTAATGAGAATGCCCATTCAAAACTCTATAAATAATGCTAAGGTCCCTCCTTTAGCCATTATTCTTCCATGAACTTTCTCTTACCTCACATAAGGCAAATTGTGAGTGACATTCTCATCAAGCCAATAACCGAGGGCCATAGAGGATAAGTGTGATATCCTGAAATTCAACCCTGTCTCGATAATGTGAAATGGTTGTTTTGTCGACGGGCTTATGGTCATTTTACCCTGAGCTAGCCTTTCACAAGTTAACTAATTTATCAGGTGAGGTCGTTAATGGATATAAACGCGACAGACTAGAGAATTTGATTGGAAATCAATTGCTCAACTGTAATAATCAGTAATGGTCAATACAACGCTATTATAATCGAATTGAGATCGAATATAAGTCAATTCAACGGAAACATGTAATTGAGTTGCGGGTGAATCCGCATGATTGCGAAATTCATGTCAAACAACAATAACCTGATTTTCTATTGATTTTATACTCAGGACACGTAATTCAAACCTTGCAAATTTTACGACAACCGAGAGTCATCTACGAGTTGGAAATGCACAAACGTGGATAAAAAATTATCGACCACGGGTCAAACATGCTAAAATCCTTAAAAGCTACTTGATAGGTTAGGTTGTCCTAAAATTGCGTTCGCTTGATTTTAACCATGAAATCGAATTCGGTTTTGGGAATTGGATGTTCAAGATGTCACGATTCATTTTTAGGACGTCGTTTCATCTTTTGAAGAAATTTCGTCAAGTCCGAAATTTTGTGGAAAAATCAATTTTAGAAAAAATAAAAAAGCAATGGAAATTCGGATGGGCTACTTTAATGCTTTATTTGGCTGCCCAAAAGGCTTTATTTGTGAGGAAATGAAAGGAAAATGACCATTGGAGGAGCCCTTGACTTATTCGCATGTAGACTTTGTGGCTTTAGCAATGAGTGGCTTGATATTTTGCCAAGTCCCTCATTGGTTGCAGCTTTGAATTCCATTCCTTCCCCTTCTTCCCCCCCCCCCCCCCATGTGTGCACCGCCAGCCCTTCTTCTTCTTCTTCTTCTTCTTCTTCTTCTTCTTCTTCTCTTCATTTTCTTTTCACGTTCATTCCCCTCCATTTCCTCTCTTTTGCTGCCTCACGCCCATGCACCCTCACCCACCGTCAAACCACACTAGCAGCCCACTTCAGTCATGCTACAATCGCAGCCCTACTTGCAACTTCATCTCACGTCCGCCAAGCAGCATCTCTTATCCTAAGCTGTCGTTCGCCTCAGCTCCATCCATCCAGGCCACATTGCCATCCATCCAACTTACCTTCACTGCCCAACCGCCAGCTTGCCATCTCCACAACTCCGCCTAGCTGCTAGCCACCTAGTCCAACCATCCTCCAACTTCCCTGACCACCAGCAGTTGAGACCAGCGCAGCCCACAAAATCGAATCGCAGCCTTTGGCTGAGACTTATAGGGCTAATTTCAGCCGCCGGTTGAGCTCCGTTGGAGACGCGGTAGTCTCGGGTCCTCACTGCGGTCGCACCACCATCGTCGTGAACCCGCCACCATCATAATCCGATTAGTAACTCCCTAATCCTTGATTAAGTAATTAATTTTGCTTAGGAGGTTAGATTAGTGTTAATTAGGATTAGTAGTTAATCTTAGTTAGTGTAACTAGATTAGTTAGGTTGGTTAGTTTAGTTAGGTTAGTTTGGTTAGGTGGTTAGTTTAGTTAAGCTATGCTACCTCAGGTTAGATTAGTTAACTTAGGTTAAATTAGTTAACCATGGTTAGGTTAATTAAAATGGATTAATTTAATTAATTGCAATTTCTTTATTTAATTATAATTAGCGTAATTTGTGACGAATTAGCCGTTTAGTGAAATTTTACGCTTTTTCTTGTGGTTGAATTTATACGTGAATTTGATTGCTTATATGTGCAATTGAGTGCTTGGTGGTAATTATTGATTATTATGGCTAAATTTGATTTTATGGCATTTAGATAGAAAAAAAAAACCGGGTGTTGATTTTTGACACCAAAATTTTATATACTATATAAAATCGTGGAATTTTTAAATGGAGCATACTATGTGTAAGGTTCGATTTAAATATGTGGCCACGCACAATTATTTTATTGGGAATTTTTAATATGAAGAAAAGTGCTTAGTTCATTATTTGAATACGAGGTATTTGAATGTAAAGCACAGTATTCTTGGCCAAGTATGTGTGCGCTTGCGGTCACTATCGTAACCGTCACCTGATGAGAGTCGAGGAGGTGATACCCGATTAAGTTTGGATGCCCCACGTCAATGGATGCCAGACGCGGTAGAGGCCGAGCCGATGCTCCTTTATGGAATGTCATATGGGCATGTAGTGTTGGACGCTGCCGTGCCCGACAAAGTGAGATGATGCCCAGTTACGCTGGATGACCGCTAACTGTTGAGTTGGTCATGGTTGTTGAGTCGTAATAATTGGAACACGCTTGAATGGTTGTGATAGCTACGCCTGATTATGGGGCTAAATTGTGTGGCAAGGTATGAAACGTGTCATAACGGTTTTATCTTATAATCGAGACTCTTGTGATTAAAATGATGGGTTCAGGTTATTAAATTACGCTTGTTGCGTTGATATTGGCATGTGTCATGAGCTAACATGTAGAGATGTGCCAAGGCGAGGTAAGTTGTGTATGGTGCGTGTTTAGGACCGTCTTTGAAGCGAATTTGCATCCTAATCGGGGTTTAAGATTTTGACTCATTAAGATTTATCTCACCTTGTCGTGGTTAACCCATTTTCAGGTCCTTAGTATGGGGAGACGTCCCGTTCGTTTTCGGGTGCCGAAGGAGATAGACTATGAGTCCTCCTTTTTCCCTATTCCCAAGACCATTGAGACCCGTGAGTTAGTTGTGACCACTATTTGGGTCGATGAGGGCCTCCATCACTAAATACCTCATCGCTTCAAAGCGTGGTACATTAACGAGCGTAATGGGGCTTGAGAGGGTTTTTTGCAGGGTTTTGACAGACCTACCGTTGAAACCAAGGATGGGGAGGTAGCTCACCTTATGGACATCGACATCCTAGATGGTGTCGTGGAGGACCCAGCATCTAAGTTAGAGGGATTTGGGGTGTAGGTCGGTTATGACCTCTTTTTGAGATAGACCTTTTGTATATAACTTTGTAGGGCTAACTTGGTATGTTTATATAGTGTGGTTTGTGAAAAATCATTAACATGTTTTCCTATCCATGTGTTTGATGGTTCGTTGATTGTTTATTTAATTTGCTTCCGCATATACTTAATTGAAAGATAAAAAGAATGGGTCGGCGATGCGTCCTAAGACGTTGCATTTTCAATTGACTGCTGAGAGATGTGCGTGTGCCTGGGGTTCAAGGCGCGACAATAAGAACTTGAGCGTCGGCTTGTCATATGAGCATCAAATCGTTGCCATTCCAGATAAAGAATGATGGATTCCAAATCGAGTATTCAAATTTTCATATTCTTCTCCAAAATGTTTGAGTGTCTAGCTATGTTGATCCTGGAATGCCACTTTGACGGCAAACATTTGGTATTAGAGCCTCATAGCCTAGAACTCGAACTATTGCATTTGGCCCATTTTCGGAAATTTTCTCCATTGAAACTTGATTTTGAAAACATATCTAGATTCGTCTTGTCGAACCGAGCATTTTGATGGGTAGCATACCTCTAGCGAAGGCCAAATGCGCCAACAATAAGCATTTTAGATTTGACCTTCCTTTGGGCTTTTTGGCCATTTTCATGATTTTTGGTCCAATAAAAGTGAGATTTGATCACTTATATAAATTCTACTCACTGAAATGAAGATTTTGATGGGTTGTGCGATTCTAGAAGATGCCGGAAACTACCTCATATGCCTCCACGTGCCGAGACAGAGTTGGAAGTCAACGCCACAAGCCGTTGTGCAAGCTCACGCGTGCGCTCGTGTGCCCAACGCGTGACTGCCTATGGCGATGGGAGACATCATTAATGACGTCACCCTGCCAACTCACGACATCACTATTACTAGGATGACATCATGCATGACGTCACTCCACGTTGATGACGTCATTCTTCAATAGGTCGACCCAACGTGGGTTGACTGGGTGACTTGACCTGGTTTGACCGAGTTGACCCGACCCAAGTTGACCACTGACTAGTCGGACCGGTTGAGTCATTGACCAGTTGAACTGTTAACCGATCAAATTAGTATACCCGGTTCGACTGGCTTTCCAGGCTAGTTAAGATGCCTGCACATGTATCTCACACGCCACACATTCCGATGGCGCATGAGGGCGGGTGCGGCATTCGTTTGGTGTGTGGTTTGCGCTGACATGCTCGTATTGAAGTTTTCTACACTGTGATGTATTTATTTTATATGTTTGATGATTTTATGGATGTGAAAATGCATGTGAAACCCTAAAGTAAGTAATTTTTAAGGGTATATTTGCGTATTTTTCATGTATTTCCCTATAGTTTCGGAAATTTTGAATTCACATGTATGTCATCACATAAAGATGATGTAAAGTATTGATTCATTAGTAACATGTATAAGGTTCGACGTGTATTAATAACTAGAGTAATGAGATTGGTATGACATGTGATTTTAGTAATGAATTGCTCCTATCATCAGGTCTAAAATCACATGTATAAGATGAATGTGAGTTATAAAGTTTATATCACTAGTATGAGGGAGTTTCAATGATTCAATTGGGTTGCGACTGTCAAAATGGCCCACTTGATTGGATTTGAGAAATATCAATCTCATATTCTAATGCATGGTTATACTCTCAATGGGATAAGTACACTAATGGTGTCATAAGCTGTGTACGGCGCTCACTTTGGTGCCAAAAGTTTCCACCGGATCACTCAAGTGCCAAATCGGAGAAAAAAGGATCACTTTGGTGCCACCAGCGAGAAATTCCGGCCAAAATGATTATGTGGCTTTATATTTTAAAAAAATTCGATAAACCCTTTAAACGACGTCGTTTTCTGTCCTACTTAATAAAACGACATCATTTTGCCATCTTATGTGGATGGCTTAGGAAAAACGACGCCGTATAGCTCATTTGTGATTGAAATTATGGTTTTTTTTTTCATCCTCACCGACCAAGCTTGCTTGGCCACCGCCGCTTGGCTATCATGCTCGGCCACCGTCACTTGGCCACCGTGCTCGGCCACCGTTACTCGGTCACCATCGCTCAGCCACCATGCTCGGCCACCATTGCTCAGCCACCATTGCTCGGCCACCATTGCTCGGCCAAGAAGTGATGGGAAAATAGGAGGCGAGGGTGGAGGAGGAGGAGGAAGAAGGGGGATTGAAGGTGCAAAGAGAGAGAGAAGACGAGGAGTGCGAGGGAAACAAGGAGGGCGCAGATGGAGATGGCGGATTGGGCTCTGTTCAAGAGTGGCTGGTGCTGGTGTTGTTCTTTGAAGAAGAAGATGCTGCCGCCATGGCTTCTCTCTCTCTCTGTTGGTGTTGTTCTTCGGGGAAGAAGACGACATCGCCATGGCTTCTCTCTCTCTGCTGGTGTTGTTCTTCGGAGAAGAAGACGATGCCACCATGGCTTCTCTCTCTCTCTCTCTCTTTCTCTGCTGGTGTTGTTCTTCGGGGAAGAAGACAATGCCGCCGCCATGGCCTCTCTCTCTCTCTCTCTCTCTCTCTCTCTCTCTCTCTCGATTTGGGGATTTAGGGTTTCGACTTGGGGTTTAAGACGCCAAACGACATTGTTTGGTGGTTTACACGCTGACTGGACTCTCTGGCGAGCCACATCAGTATAATAAATTAATAAAAAAAATGCCACGTTGGATTTCCGGCAGTTCAGATTGGCGTTGGCACCAAAGTGAGCTTTTTTCAATTTTTTTGGCACTTAAGTGATCCGACGGAAACTTTTGGCACCAAAGTGAGCGCCGTAAACAACTTATGGCACCATTAGTGTACTTATCCCGAAGTAATTGTGCATTAGTTCAGGAATGGATGCATGTATAGCATATGGTTGATGAGTGATTGACCCTAGTGATTCATACACCCAAAGGTGGTGAATTAGCAAAATGTTAGAATATATTTTTATGACCGCTGTCATATGGAGTGTGCAATTACATATTATGTATTTTGCCTAAAGGTGTTTATATGATGATGTGTGTAACTCTTGGAATGTGTACTTATAAGGTTTTCAAGTTACATTATACTCGCATGATGCAAATTGCTTGTTATTAAATTAAATTCTTTGTAATGGCAACTCCGTTGCAATTAAGGTTCCTATTGGTCAAATTTTAAGTAGTGAATAGGATTTTCTATTTGAGATGATCATGGTAGATGTTCATATTACTCTTATTGAGAATAAACTGGAAATCTTACTATTAGTGATATGAAACTAGAAAATATTTGTTGCTGCTTAGGAAAAGGGCAATTGAATTTGTTCGTTATCTATAACGCATTCCTTTAGAAACACTTAAAAATGACTTACCAGTTGACCGCACTACTAAAATGATAAAAAAAAATCCCAGTTGGCTTGAATTGTGTCTTATCTAATGCCAAGATTGGGGTAAATGCGAAGATTCTTCAACATAAGGTGTGATGGTTTTGATGAGGTTAAGAATTAAGTCCTAAATATGGTAGATTTGAAGTTTAAAATCATACTCATAAATGAATTTATGAAACCATCACTCATTCTGACAATCTAGTCCCAAGATAACACATTTTAAGAGAAATTGTGTCATTTACTACCTTTGTAGGAAGAAATGACATATAAGGGATATTGTAATGAATATAAAGCTTGGTTGTCCAAGCATGAGTCTAGAGTTGATGATTCATTAACATTCATTTATGAATCTAATTCCTATCAAAAGCCTCATTCGGTTCTTGGTGGCTAGATAACGATACAATAAATGATGTTGTTTACCATAAGGGGATTCATAAATCTAAGTAGGATGAATCATAACTCATCATGGGAAACAATGTTTAATGTTGATTTAGTGGGAGATGTTGTTTTGACTATGGAGTATGGATTCTGGTTTGTATTTAATGTTGAGAAACACTTCATATACTTTCCTTTAGATGGAACTAAGTCTCCATGTCATGTCTGGAAGAGCGTGGCTACTCTTTTGAAGTATAGAACAATGTTGTTTCTATGTTTTCAAGTCAAATTAAGTCAGGTGTTGCAATATGTCAAATAGATTGTACCAATTGTGTTAATCTCCCAATGTTATGTATGTCGCTTATGCAGTTTAACATATTGTTTCCAATATATATTTACCTAAGGAACAGTCTTATGCATTATAGCATAAACTTCTTGATTATATGTCTAGAAAAAGAGTAAAAAGATTGATAACGTTGATATTTTGTCTACTCTTAAAAGTCACCTAAGTCGAGGTCATTCATGCTGATACTGGTGACCATATATGGTAACATTGTATAGAATTTTTCTTTTCAACGCAGTCATTGACGAATATTTCTTTAAAGAAAAGTTTGAATCTTTGGATAGATTCAAGTTTTTTGGACTAAAGTCAAGAAACAATTGGGATAAGTCTTAAAGATTGTCAGATATGATTGTAGTGATGAGTATTTTGACAAGTATGACAATGTTGGATAACTTAAAGGGTCATTTTTCAAATACTTAAAAGATTCTAGGATGGTAACTTAGTTTACTATGCCTAAAATCTTAAGCAAATTAGTATGGCCAAAAGGCGTAATTGCACCATAATAGACATGATAGTGAGTCTGAATATTATGACTAACTTATCAGGTTTTCTATGGGGCAAAAAAGCCCAATATGCAATAAACTGAATTTCTACCAAGGATGTTACATTGACTCATTTTGAGTTGTGCTAAACATAAGCCTGATTCAAATCATTTTAAGGTTTGGAGTGTTCTACAGAGGTGAGGTCATATAATCAAACATTAAGTAAGTTAAACTGTAAAACCCCTCAGTGTTATTTCATATCTTATCCAGGTCATTCGAATGGATATTAGTTTTATGATCCCAATGGAGGTACAAGAATTGTGAAATCACAGATAGCGAAGTCTTTAGATTTCAACATAGTTGCAAAGGATAGCCAAGGTTAAGTATGAGGTGTTGGATAGATTTTCAATCATGTTTTCTATTGAATAAATCGGGCATTTCATTGATGCATCTATAGGGCTGTTCTTAGAACTGATCATCCTAGAGATAACTAGACTATCTAGGGAAACCATTAAGAATTTTAAGGAAAATAAACTTGAGAATTCGATTAAGAATCGGCTACTCGACCGTGCTCATCTTTAGAGGTCATTATGACGCAGATATAAATCGATCTAAGATTAGAGATAGGTCGGTTCAACTGAGATGTGTGGCTAATCGTGGGTGACACCACTAAATTGGAAAATTCTCGTCGACCAGCACTAGATTGATTTTACTATTATTTTGGTATCCTGTGTCCGTATTTAAATTCTTGAGATTTTCCCAACAATCAATAGTCGTCATGGAGTTGAGTTGGTTCATTGTGGCTCGAACAAAATTGACCATAGGTCATTTGTATTAAAAATCTGTAAAATTTACCCAGTAGCCTAAGTCACGTTAAAAAACGTCGAATGGAAATTAATTGTGAATTCAAGTCCGATTTCAGAAATTGAAGATTCTGTCATGTCACAATAAATTTTAAGAACGTTGACTTAGTCTCAGAAGATTTTTCGGAGATTCTAAGATTTTTATGGAAAATCGTACGGACGTCGCAGAAAATTAACGGAAATTCGTATGGGATGAATTTAAGCAAGTTTGGACTTTCAAATTGAGCATTTGAGTGTCAGGAATGTACAGAAAATTTTTCAAGATTTTTTCTTCAACTAAATTGGACATCAATGTGGGAAATTGAGTGAAGAAGTTAAACCTAAGGTGGTGAAATTCGAAGCTATGGTTTGGAGCTGGATTTTTAACATCAAAATTTGGTTATTTTGATGGATTATTATTGGAAAGTAATAAGGGGACATTTAGGATATGATTGAACACCTTTGGGGAGACAAGCATTAAATTAGATGGATTAGTCTTTGACTATTCTCTCTCCCCCCCAAAAACTTCCATCGCACGTTCCCCTCTGTCTTCCCTTCTTCAAATCGGACTCCCTTGCTGTTTTAGTTTTATTTTCACTCTCTGCTCCTTCCCTGGCAAAACCACCTAGCTCCATCATCCATCGGGTTTTCTACTCAAGTAGCCACATTCCATGTCCCCACACGTTCAAAGACACGGCAGTTCATCATCTCGTTCGTGTCTTGCGAGTAGCCACGAAGACCTGCAGCCACGCCAGCTTCACCGGTTCCCTTCACCCGCGTATCTCACTGCCACACGTCTGCAGTATGCTCCTCCTCGATCAAAATCAACAAGCTTCTCCATGATTGACTGAAGCTGCCAGCATCTTCACATCCACACGGCCCACGGTCTCTCCACCAGCGAGCTTCTATCCACGTCCAATCAACCTTCCCCATTGAACTCCCCATCCTATTGACCCCAAAGCCACATGGCCATCTCCTCTTCCCTCTGTCCCCCGGTGTTGCTGCTTCTCTTCTCTGGTCAACGTTCAGCATCTTCAATGTCCATCGAAGCCTCAACGAAACTGTCGCCTCCAGCAACGTGTCTTCGACTGAAGTAGCAGTCTTCATACTTGTGCGTCATCAGCTCTAGCGAAGACTGAAGCAGCCCACATTATTTTCTCTTCGTGAATAGCAGCAGCAACGTCGGCCCATCTTGTTCAGCCCATAGTTGATTGAAATCAGCTCAGCCCATCTCCAGCAAAATTTGAAGTCAGCCCGTTTCAACCCAAATTCGGCCCAAAGAATTAGTAACTCGGCCCAGCTTTTTGAAGCCTAGTGAGTTCTTGAGGCCCGCGCAGTCAAGCCCAATTTCGAGTGCAAGCCCGCGGAGCCAGGCCCAACCCAAGTGTTCGCCGACGACACCGAAAATTCGGAATTCGGCCGCCATCGCGGTGATCCGGTCTCCGCTTTTAATCAAGTGACTAATCTCCCTAATCCTTGCTTAGTAGAATAATGATGCTTAAGGGTTGATTAAATTTAATTAAGTGCAATTAGGTAGTTAGATTAGAATGGATTTGTGATTATTAGTTAATTACATTACATATTACTTAGGTGGTTAGTGTACTTAGCTAGAGAACTACCTATACTATTTATTGAATGCATCTCAGGATTTTTCCCGACCTTTATTGGGCTTCAATTATGCATTACAGGCCTAAATTGGATTTTTAGTATTTATTTATTAATTTTCGAAATTAATTATTTAATTATTTACTTTCCGAAAATTAGGTAGAGATAGCCGACAACCGGAATTTCATGCTGATTGTTGTGGTGCAGTCTGTTTATTTATTTGAGTTCTATGTTGTGCTGAATCGAATTGATTGTGTAATTTGAGGAATTATTTCTTAATTGAGTGAAATTGAGTGAAATTGAATGATTGATTGGTGGATGACCGAGTGTGGTTATTTAGCATTGACAATGCTTTGATGAGTTGTAAAGTAGTGAAAATCGTGAGGCTGAACTGAGAATAATCTTGGCTGAGATCGATTAGGTACGAGGTATAGACATACGTGGTTCGGTAATAAGAAAATCACTGGTGAAAATAACGCCTTAAAAAACGCACGACTGATGTCTACTGCATGCCTCTTTACGAATATACATGGTTCGGTGATTAAGAATATCACTGGTAAAAACGGCGCATTAAAGAATGCACGAGTGCTATCCAGTACATACGTCACATTGGCGAAAACGACACCCGAGAGCATTACTATAGCTCTGTGACTGAGAGTGCAAATAGGAGGTTTTATATTGAGAAATGATTTGACCTGGAAATGATCCGACTGATATGTAATCGACTAGGTCGATTGATCAATGATTTGATCCGTTGTCGTGAATTGACTGATTGAGTGGAAGTGAACTTGAATGGTCCGATTGACATGTAATCGACTAGGTCAATTGATCAAGATATTGATCTATGATTGCTTAGGTGCCTATTGAACTGTACTAATATGTAGGTGGAATCTGAGGCCAAGGTAAGTCCTCTGACCCGTGCATGTATAGGCAGCTCGGTTAACGTATTAGTTACCTAATCGAGTTTTAGTGGAGTAGAACTTGCTGAGACATAGTCTCATCCCGGTTGTGGGACAACATTTCAAGACCCTAATGAGGAGCTTGAGGAGAAAGAAACCGAAGAGGAGTACCTAGAGGAGAACCCCGATGATGATTCGAGTACGACCTGAATGAGGACTATGATCCCATCCTCTTTGTGAATCCTGTCTAAATGTGAATAATGTGAGACTAGAACATAATGAATAGTTTTGTAAAGTATTGAGGTGTGGTTGTATAAAGGTTAGCTTGTGGATTTCAATATAAAAAATATGGCATTACTTTTCTATCCCATTGTTTTATTGTCTGGGGATTTATAACTGCTTCCGCATGTGCTTAATAAATGAAAAGATCGGCGATACTTAGTCCTGGGATATTGCATTATCAAATTGATCAAGTAGAAGGATATGTGCGTGCCCGAGGATTGGGGCGTGACATCCCCTTTTTGTGGTATCAGAGCGAAGTTTAGAGATTGTAGTGATAAGGCGCGATGACCTATGGGATAGTAGTAAGAAAGGCCTTTAAATTCATGCCGGTGCATGTCTGTGGTAGCTGAATGCTAGAATTGCTTGTTGTTTGGGTCACTCCGTTTCTAATTCGTGGTGGAATTGGAAGCATGCTCTAGTAGATAAAGGTGAGCCATGAGTAACCAGGAGCCGAGAACTCCTGCAAAGAGGGCCAGTAGGGCTGTGACTCAGGGCAAAACGCCGACCAGGATCGGTGCCTGAGGAGGTTGTGGTGAAGCGTCAGCTATGGCTAGCGCTAGTGGTGAAGCACCACCTCCTGTTGCTGCTAGGGTAGTAGCCCTTGATGATCCTAGGTTCGATGGGATCATGCATGTACTTGAAGCCTTGGGTAATAGAATAGATCAGCAACCTGCTACAGTCAAAGCCGCCACTCAAGCCGCCGCTACCACAGCTGTTGCTGCCGCCGCTACCATAGCTGTTGCTGCTGCCGTACCTGCAGTTGCACCTGCCGTAGCTCTCGCTGCCATGAATGTTGAAAGTCCACCGGGGATAGTGGTCACTGCAAAACCAATCCATAAACTGGCGAAGCATTTCCTAAGGTTAGATCCACCATTGTTCACAGAGATAGGAGATCCCGAAGCTGCCGCTTCATGGGTTCAAAAGCTTGAGAAAGCGTTTGCACTGCTGATGTGCAACGAGACTGAGAAGGTAATGTTAGCAACTTACCAGCTTAAGGGAGTTGCGAACACTTGGTGGATGACTACCCGTGAAACGATCTTTCCAGAAGGCGCTGTTCAAGAGTGGAACACTTTCCGTGAAGCCTTCAATGATAAGTATTTCTCCGAGACTGCCAGAGAGGTGAAGATGGCAGAATTTCAACGTCTTCGCCAGGGTTCCCTATATATTGATGAGTATGAGGCGAAGTTCGCTAAACTTTTGCGATATGCCCCCGAGTTAGTCGAGAATCCTGTGAACCAAGCGAGGAGGTTCAGAGATGGATTCTGACCAAACATGAGGAGTGCTTTAGTCCTTCTAGATTCGAGGACTTATAATGATTTATACCGAAGAGCTTAGAAGATTGAGAAGGATCAGAACGATAGTGCTGCCTCATTTGGATCGAGGTTTAACTCTCAACGAGAGAATATTCACCAGGGAAAAAGACCTATGCCTGGAGGTGAATCCCATGCTCCACCTTTCAAGAGGAGTGGATTCAATAAACCGATGCCTAGTAATATGGGTATGTGTCGCTCGTGTGGAAGGTGACACGGGTCAGCTCCATGCCCAGCTAGGACTAGAGCATGTTTCGAACGTGGCCAACAGGGTCACATCACAAGGGATTGCCTGAGGAAGCAAAGAGGGCAACCTCGGTTGCCACCACTGCCACTGATGAGACAGATAAGAGAGTATGCCCCTCAGAATGCGCCACAGGGAGGACAGTTGAGGCCTCTAGTCCAAGGCACTGTGTATGCAATTACATAGGGTCAGGCCGAAGCTGTGCCTGACGTAATTACAGATATGGTTCCGTTGAATGGACTGCCAGTTCAGAGATGAATCAAGTTATGCACTGAGCAGAAAGGGCAATGTTCCCAGAACAATTATATCAGAGTGGCGGAGCAGAATTTTGGCTAAGTTTTTAAAACTTCAGTTGTTGTAATGAAGTCATATAAAGTAGAATCACTAGTTACAGTTGTACTTGAATCCTTTGCCTATGTATAACTTTGATACCATTTATAAAAAGGTTTGGCTCAAGGAGCTTTTGTGTAATGGATTGTTGCTACAATGTGATATAGTTTAATCCGTTGAAGGAAGTTATTTCGAAGACAACGTTATGAGTTAGAATTTTAGAAGAACGGTGATTGAGATGTTTAGTATCATCCTGGAAAGACACTTCAGTTGACAAACCAGAATGTTTAGAAAATCCTGCAAGAGGATATCAGTAGGGGAAAAGTTGACGTTAAGATTTCGGAAGATGGAACGTCGAGGTATCATAAGTGATGATAAGTGTCAGACAGTACGGAACTTGAGGAGGAGACCTTGTCAGATTTTCACTATAATAGTCGCAATATTCGACCATACAGTGTGAGGTAGGTAGACCGATATGAAGATAGTTATCGTCGGACAGGTTGCAAGTGTCAAATGTGCTAGTAAGTGAAAGTTCAGTAATGCAAGCTGAGATGACATTTACAATCACTCAAGAGTCTCGAGTAGAAATGGAAGTATATCACGATGGAATGTTGTGATAGGTTTACCAAGGAGTCAGAGGAATAATGACTCCAGTTGGGGTAGTGGTTGACAGATCGATGAAGTCGGTCCACTTTATCGTTGTATGGAAGGATATTCATTGGAATAGGCATGCCGAAGTGTATGTGTGTCAGACAGTTTGTCTACATGAAGTACTAGTGACGAACTTATATCGGATCCATAACCGAGGTTCCCAGTTTCAGCAGATTAATCAGATAGTTCATTTTTAGGCAAAATAGAGCAGAGTGTGCAGAACTTCAGTTTGTTGAAATGAGATCAAAAAAAGAAAGATCACAGGCCGAGGGTCAGTTTAGCAGTTAGTAGTTGCAATTGCCGTGATCAGTGCCAGATTACAGACTGCTCAGAACTGCCAGAATTATTGAATTGTTGAGCATTAAAGGCCCCAAAAGTTCTAACTTGGTGAGTACACATTTCTGAAGGTGTCACCAATGAGGGATACCTTGCGTTTCAGCAAGGAGGGAAAACTAAAATCGAAGTACATAGGTCCCTTTGAGATTCTGAAAAAAATCGGGATCCTATCGTATCATCTTGCATTGCCGCCGAGGTTAGCGCAAATGCATGACGTCTTTCATGTGTCGATGTTGAGAACATATGAGCCTGACATAACCCACGTGCTAAATCTTGAAGAATTAGGCGTGGACGATAGAGTGTCATACATGAAAAGATCGGTTTAGCTTGTGGATCAAAAAGATCAGATTTTGTGTATCAAGAAGGTCCCCTTGGTCAAAGTGGTCTAACAACGTCACGAGACTGAAGAAGCAATCGAGGAAAGTGAGACTAGATGAGACAACGATACCCCTACATTTTGTTTAAGGATTGGTAAAGGTTTAAATTTCGAGGGTGAAATTTTTATAAGAGGGGAAGAGTTATGACATCCCAGATTTTCAGTCATGTTTTCTATTGAATAAATCGGACATTTCATTGACGCATCTATAGGGTTGTTCTAAGAACTGATCATTCTAGAGATAACTAGACTATCTTGGGAAACCGTTAAAAATTTTAAGGCAAATAGACTTGAGAATTCTACCAAGAATCGGCTACTCGACCGTGCTCATCTTTAGAAGTCATTATGGCACAGATATAAAGCGATCTGAGATCAAAGATAGGTCGGTTCGACTGAGATGTGTGGCTAATCGTTAGTGACACAACTAAATTGGAAAATTATCATCGACCGACACTAGATCGATTTTATTATCGTTTTGGTACCCTGTGTCCGTATTTAAATCCTTGAGATTTTCATGACAATCAAGAGTCGTGATTGAGTCGAGTTGGTTCATTGTGGCTCGAAGAAAATCGACCATGGGTCATTTATATTAAAAATCTTTGAAAGTTATCTGGTAGCCTAGGTCACGCTAAAAATGCGTTGAATGGAAATTAACCGTGAATTTGAGTCCAATTTCAGAAATTAAAGATTCTATCATGTCACAATAAATTTTAAGAACGTCGACTCAATCTCAGAAGAATTTTCAGAGATTCCGAGATTTTTATGAAAAATCGTACGGACATCGTGGAAAATTAACGGAAATTCGTATGGGCTGAATTTAAGCGAGTTTGGACTTTCAAGTCGAGCCTTTGAGTGTCAGGGATGTACAGAAAATTGTTCAAGATTTTTTCTTCAACTAAATTGGACATAAATGTGGGAAATTGAGTGAGGAAGTTAAACCTAAAGTGGTGAAATTCAGAGCTATGGTTTGGAGCTGGATTTTTAACATCAAAATTTGGTTATTTTGATGGATATTAAGGGGACATATAGGATATTATTGAACACCTTTGGGGAGACAAGCATTAAATTAGATGGATTAGTCTTTGACTATTCTCTCTCTCCCCCAAAAACTTCCATCGCACGTTCCCCTCCGTCTTCCCTTCTTCAAATCGGACTCCCTTGTTGTTTTAGTTTTATTTTCACTCTCTGCTCCTTCCTTAGCAAAAACCACCGAGCTCCATCATCCACTGGGTTTTCTACTCAAGTAGCCATAGTCCACGTCCCCACGCGTTCAGCAGCACCGAAGCAGTTCATCATCTCGTTCGTGTCTTGCGAGTAGCCACGAAGACCTGCAGCCACGCCAGCTTCACCGGTTCCCTTCACCCGCGTATCTCACTGCCACACGTCTACGGTATGCTCCTCCTCGATCAAAATCAACAAGCTTCTCCATGATTGACTGAAGCTACCAGCATCTTCACATCCACACGGCCCACGGTCTCTCCACCAGCGAGCTTCTGTCCACGTCCAATCAACCTTCCCCATTGAACTCCCCATCCTATTGACCCCAAAGCCACATGGCCATCTCCTCTTCCCTCTGTCCCCCGGTGTTGCTGCTTCTCTTCTCTGGTCAACGTTCAGCATCTTCAACGCCCATTGAAGACTTAGCAAAACCATCGCCTCTAGCAACATGTCTTTGACCGAAGTAGCAGTCTTCACGCTTGTGCGTCGCCAGCTCCAACGAAGACCAAAGCAACCCACATTATTTTCTCTTCGTGAATAGTAGCAGCAACGTCGGCCCATCTTGTTCAGCCCACAATTGTTTGAAATTAGCTCAGCCCATCTCCAGCAGAATTTGAAGTCAGCCCGTTTCAACCCAAATTCGGCTCAAAGAGTTAGTAACTCGACCCAGCTTTTTGAAGCCCAATGAGTTCTTGAGGCTCGCGCAGTCAAGCCCAATTTTGAGCCCAAGCCCGCGGAGCCAAGCCCGGCCCGAAAGTTCGCCGACGCCACCAAAAATTCGGAATTCGGCCGCCGTCGCAGTGATCCGGTCTCCACTTTTAATCAAGTGAGTAATCTCACTAATCCTTGCTTAGTAGACTAATGATGCTTAAGGGTTGATTAAATTTAATTACGTGTATTTAGGTGGTTAGATTAGAATAGATTAGTGATTATTAGTTAATTGCATTACATATTAGTTAGGTGGTTAGTGTACTTAACTAGAGAACTGCCTATACTATTTATTGAATGCATCTTAAGATTTTTCCCGACCCTTATCGGGCTTCAATTAGGCATTACGGGCATAAATTGGATTTTTAGTATTTATTTATTAATTTTCGAAATTAATTATTTAATTATTTATTTTCCGGAAATTAGGCAAGAATAGTCGACAACCTGAATTTTGTGCTGATTGTCGTGATGTAGTCCGTTTATTTATTTGAGTTCTACGATGTGCTGAATCGAATTGATTGTGTAATTTGAGGAATTATTCCTTAATTGAGTGAAATTGAGTGAAATTGAATGATTGATTGGTGGATGACCGAGTGTGGTTATTTAGCATTGACAATGCTTTAATGAGTTATAAAGTAGTGAAAATCGTGAGGCTGAACTAAGAATAATCTTGACTGAGATCGATCAGGTACGAGGTATAGACATACGTGGTTCGATGATAAGGAAATCACTGGTGAAAACAGCGCCTTAAAGAACGCACAAGTGCTGTCTATTACCTACATCAGTATAGACATACGTGGTTTGGTGATAAAGAAATCACTGGTGAAAACGACGCATTAAAAAACGCACGACTGATGCCTACTGCATGCCTCTTTACGGACATACGTGATTCGGTGATTAAGAATATCACTGGTAAAAACAGTGCCTTAAAAAACGCACGTGTTGTCCAGTACATACGTCACATTGGCGAAAACGACGCCCGAGAACATTACTATAGCTCTATTACCGAGAGTGCAAATGGGAGGTTTTATATTGAGAAATGATTTGAACTGGAAATGATCCGACTAACATATAATCGACTAGGTCAATTGATCAATGATTTAATCTGTTGTTGTGAATTGACTGATTGAGTGGAAGTGACCTTGAATGGTCCGATTACATGTAATCGACTAGTTTGATTGATCGAGATATCGATCTGTGATTACTTAGGTGCCCATTGAACTGTACTAATATGCAGGTGGAATCTGAGGCCAATGTAAGTCCTCTAACCCGTGCATGTATAGGCAGCCCGGTTAGCATATTGGTTTCCTAATCGAGTCTTAGTAAGGTAGAACTTACTGAGACATAGTCTCATTCTGGTTGTGGGACAACATTTCAAGACCCTAATGAGGAGCTTGAGGAGAAAGAAACCAAAGAAGAGTACCTGGAGGAGAACCCCAATGATGATCCGAGTACGACCTGAATGAGGACTATGATCCCATCCTCTTTGTGAATCATGTCTAAATGTGAATAGTGTGAGATTAGAAAGTTATAAATAATTTTGTAAAGTACTTTGAGGTGTGGTTGTATAAAGGTTAGCTTGTGGATTTCAATATAAAAAATATGACATTACTTTTTATCACATTATTTTATTGTCTGGGGATTTATAACTACTTCCGTATGTGCTTAATAAACGAAAGAGTCGGCGATATTTAGTTATGGGATATCACATTATAAAATCGACCAAGTAGAAAGATATGTGCATGCCCGAGGATCGAGGCGTGACAGAATACATTTATATTGTTTCATCGGTGGTCTGAAACCATCTACTCTTACAACCTTCTATCTGTTTGTCTTGAAGACCGTCCAAGAAAAACCCAGAAGCAAAAGGGTTCTTATGGCGCTATTTTTGGACAAATCTTTGGCCTTTTGTTAAATATCCTCAGGGGAATATTGTTTTGTCTTGGTCTACCTTTCTGGGCAATCCTCAAGTTAACTTCTTTGTTCATCAGAGCCATCTCCCTCGGTTTGCAGAAGATCTTTGATTGTTTCTCAAAAGAATTGGGTATGATGGAAGTTCTTGATGGACTGAAATTCAAGGCCATTCTATCCTATGTTTTTGTCAAGCATCCAAATGAGGACCCCAATCCTGAGGGTCGATGCAGTATGATCATTGGTAAACTCTGCATTTTTCCTTTGTATATCCTCGGGTTGGAGATATCTTGCTTCAACTGCATTGTTCGGGCGCTGGATAATTGGTTTTATATCGCACTTATCGCCCATTGCTTTTCCCGCACCTTGATATTGGCCTTTACTAATGCTGCACAAGGGGTCGGTCTTGAAGAAGTTCTCGATTCGCTGGAATATGTGTCGAGGAACCCCTTTCCTCCGAAGTTGTGGGAGTTCATATTTTATGAGCTGAATTTAAATCGGTGTTCGCAGAAGACACACAAATGGCAAGGGAAATATACGAGACTAAGGGAAATTGGGTTCTCCAGTATAGCGAGTGGGGTACCGATTGCGAGGCGACAAAGAAATATGTTGAAGGTCCTGAGTACGATCGGAGCATTCTATTATGGCACATTGCTACTGAGCTCTGCTACAACACAGACAACAGCCTGAACGATAGCCCGGACAATAGCCGGGACAATAGCCCGGACCGCCATTTGTACAGGGAGTTTAGCAAGATCCTGTCGGATTACGTGTTGTACCTTCTAATCAAGCAACCTACGATGATGTCCAATGTGGCCGGCATCGGCCAGATAAGATTCCGGGACACATGCCCCGAGGCAAAGAAGTTCTTCAAGGGGAGGGGAACAGAGGAAGGAGGGAAATTGAAGGACGCCTGCCAGAAAATCCTGGACGTGGACACGAGCGCCGAGCCAATCCATGTGAAGGGAGTTCGGAGCAAATCGGTCTTGTTCGACGGATGCATCTTGGCCAAAGAGTTGAAAAAGCAAAAGGAAGAAGGTGGAAGATCATGTGTAAAGTGTGGGTGGAATTGTTGTCCGATGCAGCAAGTCATTGCAGAGCCGAGACGCACGCCCAAGTACTTAGTAAAGGCGGCGAGCTCGTGACTTTCGTTTGGCTCTTGATGGCACACTTGGGCATTGGAGAGCAGTTCCAAATCAACGAAGGCCATGCTAGAGCAAAGCTTAGGGTGGGCGGGTTAGACAGTAGCAGCTTGTGAGGTTCATCCGTATCCTTGTCTCATCATAAATCCTTAAAATCTTTGCTTCTCTCTTTGTTTCTGTAGGATTGTGTCGCTCTTGCGAATGTGTTTGATTATTCTGATTCGCAGATTTCTGTTCTTGATATGGAAATTTACGCCGAAAGTGGAGTTGCGTTCAGAAATATTCTGGTTCCAATGATAATTGTTGCTCGTTTCTTCTGCAGTCCTCTGCCCCTATTATCTGAGCTTACCCGGCTGCATATAATTTTGATGGGGGTCACCTGCACGCACGTTAATTAAACTCCTAATCGAAAATGGATTCAACTCTTCATTTGTTGCCTCGACGATCATGTTCCACTCGCCCATAGATGCCAAGATGTCCGTTTACTGGTATCAGTTAGGTGAGGGCGTTTGCTTTTGTATAATCTCGACTCCAACTTAGAGTAAAAAACACAGGTGCCAAAAGCAAACAAAAATATTGCTTCTAATATGCACATGACAAAACCATTCACTAAAAAAAGAATAATAAGAAAAAGAACCTTTCTACATCCCGAGTAAAATGGGTTGTGGTAATGAGAAAGGCCCATTAGATGCTAATGATGATTCTGTGTAATATTTGTTCAATGTTCATTATACCTGATGTCAAATCAAATATGTACATCCTCATATTAAATTTCATTCCTTGATTACTCCATGCAGTTTTCGAATAAGAGAATAAAAAAAAAATTATTAGTATGGTCCATTGGAATTAAGTCCAATTTATTTATTTGAGGCACATAACGTGATCAAAACCTTTAAGAAAGGAGACATAATTTTTGGTGAATAAGAAAAGAAAGCTGCAACTACCTTGCAGACTCTACACTGCGGGACCAGCAAGTCAAACTAATTGTGTCAAACTAATTGTGTTTATTTTATAACCAAACTATACATGCATTTTCACATAAAATTCCTCGAAAATATCTAGAGATTCAAAGGGTCCTACATGAAAAGAGATCGCATTATTATACATGCATTTTCACGGAAAGTTCCTCCAAAAATATCAAGAGATTCAGAGGATGCTCCATAAAAAGAGATCACATTACTCCAAGCTTCTTATGACTCAACATTCATCACGAAGAGCTGGCATGACATTATTACTCTGCCCGTCACACTATCAGAGATGTGATTCATCATGCTCTTGAAAAAAACAAAGAGAACTTGTCAGAAGCGGTAGACTTTTCTCAGGACGCGTGGAATTATGGCGAACCGAAGACACGCACGGCACCCATCAATCAATGAAGGAATCTTAGGGTGTGCATGATAAAATTTATATTTCTCTATTTCTCTGTTTACGTTCGCTCGAACGGGTTTGGAATCAAAATCCGTTTGGTAACGTAATTTGATTTTTCTATTTCTGGAACAAATTTCTATTTCATAAATAAATTTGAAGAAGAAATTAAAAGCTACAATTTTTAACTTCTTAGTTTCTGAAATAGAAATTAAAAAATCAATTTATTATCAGAAATTAATTTTTATTTTAGAAATTTTGTCATGCACACTTTTAGAAATCACAAGGCCATCCTTCAATAGAGGAGTTTGTCCGGCTATTGAATTGTCAAAGTTGGTTGTCCGAGGCTGCTGCTTGCTTATTGAACTATTGCCTGCTTTAATTCCGACTCCGTATTGACCGTGGCTACCTTTTCAGAGTCTGTATTATTAAAGCCTTGAAGCTTTTGCTTTTGTGAGGGCGTGGAGAAGGGGGTAGGCGCACCAGGAGGGAGCGCTTCGGTGGGTTAAGGCAAAAAATTCGAAAGAATAATGGGACCTAGATGAAAAGTACCGAAAATAATAAAAAGAATTCAAGAGAAAAAATCTTCCACTAACGGAGATTTAAGTTATCAATGACTTTTTAAAAATTTCAAGGGTAGATATTACCTAAATATTTAGGATTAATACCCTAAAAAACTCTAAACCGCTACACCAGTAACAAATTTATCTCAAATTATTTTTTTGATCATGAAAAACCCCAAACCGATACATATGTGACTAATTTATCCCGACCACCATAAAAAATCATAAATTATTATATTATGACAAATTTACCCCAAACTAATTTATTCGATCGTAAAAAGCCCCAAACTGAAAAATTTGTGACAAATATACCATCTACTAAATTGAATTAATATCACAAAAAAATCACAAAATTTGTAAATTGCGACAAACAAAGTGTAAAATCCCAAATTGATATACCAGTCAACTGTCGCGTGTTATTTAACTTAATAATTTGACAGTAAAATTTAACGAAAACTAACAAAGGGTAAATTTATCACAAGTATATTAATTTGGGGTAAATTTGTCAAAAGTATACCAGTTTTGTGTTTTTGATGGTCAAAAAAATAATTTATGGTAAATTTGTTACAGGTGTACCAATTTGTGATTTTTCATGGTATTAACCCAAATATTTTATGATAAATTATGTTTTCAAATAAGCATTTTATCTTTACATTTAAAAATATACAAAAAAAAATATAATATGCTTTATGAAGTAAGTACTTTCCAATTACATTAAAGGAAAGCATATAGATAAAATATATAGAGGAATCATTAATTTACCACTTATCTTTTATAGAACTAAGGAAACGAGAAGCTTAAAATGGAAACTTCATTTGTCATAGTACAAAGAAATGATGAATTGGTTTAATTTTGATTTTATAAAAAGTGAATGTGATAGAAACTATAGATGGTATTTCAAATGAAAAGAAAAATTATCTTTCCAAAATGCCGAATTTGCTTTTGTAGTTTCCAAAAAACTAAATAGTTGTAACTTAATTATAGTAAATGAATTGTCTTTTTGCTTGAAGCCTGGGGAAATTTCTAGTGCTCATGATAAGCATTGGGAACGAAATCGTGTTCTTTAATTGGAGAAGAATAGACCAAAAGAATGTCAATTTTTGAGATGTATTACGACAACTACAAACTATAGTATAATAGAATGGAACAAAACTGCAATTTTGTCAACCAAGAGAATATTGTCTAATATCATAAATATATAAGTATATAAATATCTTTACCGAATCAATTCATATTTTGATAGTATTTTTCTCTCCACACATATTTAAACCCTTTTTTATCACATACATGAATGTATGTATGTATGTATGTATGTATGTATGTATGTATGTATGTAGGTATGTGCTCTTATATGTTATATCTCACTATATGATTTTACAGACCCAAAAAAATAAAAATGTAAAAAAAGTTGCGAGAATTTTCTCAGGATCTATAGGATTACGACAAACCTAGTCTTGAAGACACCAGCAACCGGGATTCTATTTTGACGAAGTCCGAGACCAAGGAGCACCTCGCAATGAGTGTAGGAATATGCTTTCGGAAATCACGAGGTCATTGCTTTAATAAATTTGCTTTTACAATTATTGAATTACTAAAGTTGGTTTATTATTGAATTATTGAAGTTGTTTGTCAGAGGACGTTACTTATCGATTCCTTGTCTGCTTTAAGGCCAAGTTGTGAACTTTTGCTTTTGTCCGTGTCTTGCAAAGAGCCTGCATGTGCAATATACATTCATGTCAACATCGAAAAGGTCAAGAAAGCTGCAACTACCGTATAGACCATGTAGACTCTACACCGCAGGACCAACAGGTCAAATTAATCCTGTTTATTTCATTACCGAACTATACAAGAAATCCCTATAATATACGGAGAAATTCAAAGGATCCCTATATGAAAAGAAATCACATCAATCCCAAATTCTCAAGACTAAGTGCCTAGGAAGAGATGTCATCACATTACTCCTCTGCGGGCATCACGCTGCCAGGGATCTCACCCATCAAGCTTTAAAGAACAAAGACAAAGTCGAAATCGGTAGACTTTTCTTAAGTCTCATGAAATTACGGCAAACCTGGCCTACAGACACGTATCAGCCAGGCCTCAATTCAGACGAAGACCCAGACAGCAATCAGCAAAGGAATCCGCTTTCGGAGATCACGAGGCCACTAATTTCATAAATCGGACGAACAGCTTCATGAATTTGTCCGGGCCACTTGCTTATTTGAGCTATTATTATCTGCTTTAAGTCCGCGTCTGCATCGTCCGTAACTATCTTTTCAGTGTGAATTAATAAGCCCGAATTTTTTGGCGTTTGACAGGAGGAGAAAATATTGGGCGGGTTTAACCCAACACGTAGGCTTATGGGTAAAACAATCAGCGATCGACACGTGGCGCCACGTTGGCGAGGGCGTCAGGAGTTCAAAATTCGCGCGGGCCGCGTGTGGGGCCCGCCACTCTGACGCTTCCTGCTCTGCTCTCCTCTGCGACGCCTGCGCGACCTGTCGAATCGTCCTCTCTCTCCTCTCTCTCTCTCTCTCTCTCTCTCCCTACTCCGTTCCGTTCCGTTGCGGAGGAGAACAACAAAAGTCGCACAGCTGCTTCTCTTCCCCCTCCTCTGCTCTCTCTCTCCATTCTCGCCGACGAGCTCTCTCTCTCCATTCTCGACTCCGACGCCCCTCAAGCCGGTTGCCTCCGACGCTGACGACGCCGCCTCCGCCCCCGACGCCCTCTCGCGACTCCGACGCTCCTCAAGCCGGTTGCCTCCGACGCCGACGACGCCGCCTCCGCCTCCGCCCCCGACGCCCTCTCGCGACTCCAACGCCCCGACTCCGACGCTCCTCAAGCCGGTTGCCCCCTCCTCTGCTCTCTCTGCAGACGTTTCTGCCATGACCGAGCTGGCCAGATTTATCTAGTCCGCCATTCCGTCCTCTCTCCGTCCTCTCTCCCTCCCTTTCGCCGCTTCGAGATAAGGCGCTGCTTCGCCAGGAACAGAGCAACAACTCTCCCCACTACCACCAGGCCAAGACGATGGCGGGATCCAAACCTCAGAGGAGGGTTCTGCTGCTGTGCGGAGACTACATGGAAGAGTACGAGGTAGGGCCCCAGGGGTTGGTTCATCGCACCCTATATTCGCTCCGCTGTTTTCTCCGTCGGGTCTCGGATTGAGACGTCTTCTCGGGCTCGGTGGTGTTTTTCTTTTTGGCTGTGGATGCAGGCGATGGTCCCGTTCTAGGCGCTTCTCGCGTACGGAGTGTCCGTGGACGCCGTTTGCCCCGGGAAGAAGGCCGGCGATATCTGCCGCACCGCCGTTCACCAGATGAGCGGTCACCAGGTCTCTCTCCGTCCCCCCCGTCCCGCTAATCTAGCTCCTTTCGTCTCTTCTCGTTTTTTTGGTCCGTGTCTATCCGTGTCTTTCTCTCCAGCCAATGGCGTTGGAGGAGAGATTCGAGTTTCTCTGGCTTTGCTTTAGTGTTCCTTGATTCTGTTGGGGACGCCCGTTTTCGAGAACGGGTTGCCTTTGTAAGTGAACCATAGTTGAGAAGTTTAAACTAGTTGAACTTGAAGATTTGTAGCAGAGTTCTGAATTTGGCCATCGTGTGTTCGATTAGAAATAGGTTATTGACCACGATGATGGGATGCCTCGAGTAAGGATAAAATGTAACATGGTACCTTTTTGGATCATTGGTAACTTGATACTCTAAACGTCTTTCGGTTGTAAATCCATCTATACCGTTCATGTATGTATGGTGTCTCCTTCTGAATCATCTATCAAGGTTTCGTTTGCTTCGTTAAAATGTGCGAGTCGCATCACAATAGGAGAAGGGGTCCTCTTATGGAAACAAATAAATCCGAGCACAAGTGGTTGGCATTTAAGTTTAGATTCCTTTAACAGCAGTAAGGATTATCTTACAAGCGTCTGATACTACAGGGAATGCAACGCACCTATAGAGTAACGAAGACCTGCAGAAGTGCTATTTCGCCTATTTGAGAAGTACATGGCCTCTGATTGAGTTGAAAAAAATATACATACTCTGATCATTTTCTAAATGGTCCAAAGTACAATGGGCGTTTTGAAATTTCACTTTCTTGGCGATGCCTGCGTTACATGACATGACTGCCAACCCTGATGGGAATAAAACCTTACTCCTAGTTTTGTTGATTTTCCGCTTGATATTAGCCGACTTTAATGAGACCTGTTATTGTTGAATGATTGATTGAATTCATGTGCCCTGTCAAACTTCGCTTCTCTCCTTGGTAGTTATTGTCAACTACATCATATTGAATGTGCTAGATGAGTCCCAGGTACACTAGGTGACAGTGAGATTCTGCTGTTTGAGCATCTACATGTGATCTCATCTCAAGTTCTTGAGAAAGAAAGGAAATTCATAAAGCATTTATGATTGTTCTACATCAATGTGAATATTGCAGAGGCGGATGAATTAAATTAGAAATGCTGAGCATGATCTACATCGAGTTGAAAAAGGCTATTACTTGAAGAGCATGTATGTCATTGTATCATAGTCATTAAACTAATGTCCAAAAAGAGTACGTGATAATCTACTGTCCAATTGCTGTGAGAACCTGTAATGTATCTATTTCTGTGTGGTAGCCTAGGAATTCAAAGGGATGTTGTATGATTGTCTATTTTCACAAACGCATTCAGTATGGGGACGTATCATTGTTACAAAAGATGCGGCGCTTGTTTTGGAAGTAATGTGGATTGCAAGGAGATTATGGACATTTTTATTTTTCTTACACACAAGAAAAAATCAATGATGTATCTAAAATATCTTCTCAGTTTACTGAGAACTTTTTAATAATTTCAACATCTATCTATACTAACGATATGAAAATACTCATGTAATTCTTTTCTCATGTGTATATAGAAGAAACCATGCTACAACATTTGATAATTTACATATCAGACTTTCAGCCTCATAGATTTCTTTTATTGCTTACATATATCATCTTTAATCTCCATTGAGCTCTTAAAGAGCTGGGACATTGGTTTGTCTTTTCTCAATCTGTAGGCGTTAATTACTCCTTTTTGAGCTTTACCTTCTACGCTGTGCAGACTTATTCCGAGTCTCAGGGGCACAATTTTACATTAAATGCCACATTCGCTGAAATCGAATTCAGTGACTATGATGGCCTAGTCATGCCAGGAGGACGAGCTCCGGAGTATCTTGCGATGGATCAATCTGTTGTAGACTTCGTTAGCAAATTTTCTCATGCTGGAAATTACCGCTATTTGTCATAGCCAATTGATTTTGGCTGCTGCAAATATTGTTAAAGGTCGCAAGTGCACAGCATATCCTCTTTGTGGGACTGTCGATTGCTTGCAAGTGCTCACTTTGGGTTGAACACGAGAGCCTATCACACCGTATTACGATGGCAATCTTGTGGCTCGGGGTTGCATACCCTGGACATCCCGAGTTCATCCAGTCTTTTGTGAAGGCTTTGGGCGGCGGCATTCTTGGGTCGGAAAAACGGATCTTATTTTTATGTGGGGTATGTGTTGAGAATTTACTGAACATTTGGGCGTAATGGCGTATATGACTTGTGTTCCTGCTTCTATTTCTTTTCAACCGACTAGTAGTCCATCTTTTTCTATTTACTTGAGCTTTTTGGAGCTGGTTCTCTGCTATGGATCGCTGGATACTTCCTAACCTCTCTATATCGGTATTGGAATGTGTTCCAAGAGTATTGTCTAAAAATGTTTTCTGCTAAATTACTCAATTTTTTTTTTCATTTTCCGGTGCATTTTGTTTGGCTGTCAATTAAAGCTTCTAGTTTCTCAAGAGAGTGAGTTATGGATGGCAAAAGTGCAGAGTGATGTCGTTTTGGATTGTAACACATTTTATTGAGCTTATACAGGTTAATTACATAATTGGGATGATTAGTTGAATTTACTTGTGTCCTTGTCTCGAACCGGTGGTACGGATGAGTCGGCGGTATTTGAGTTATGGAAGTGAAGTATAGTAATTATGATATGTGAAAATATTATTCAAGAGAAATATTTCCTGAAAAGAATTGGTGCTAGCTTGCATTGGATTAGCTCTTTATATTAAAATAGCAGTTGAGCCACTCAGTTAAATCCGCATTTGGTTCCATCTAATTCATGGGTCAATTACCGCCATCCTGTTTTAAACAACATTACGGATCTACTGTTCTAGGTGAGTCTATGATTGTCAGGGTTAGTTGTCACATGAGGAGTAGTCCTTCCAAGTGGCTGGTTACTCTTAAGCAATTCCAGGTGAAGACTGTCATGGACCCAATACTTATCCTTATCCTTGATGGATGGTTCATTTAACTTATTTTATATTTCTGCTATTCAACTAACCAAATTCAGTTTTCAATTAAAGAATGACTAAATAGGAAAAACGAGTTACATTGCTCATATTGTTGAATTTATACTTTATCTGAAAGGGAGCAAAAGACATTATGAGTAGTTGCGCTTGTGCATGAATTTGGGCGGTTTGTCACGAGCTCGCTTCTACTTAACATGTCACGAGGCCATACAGTTTAAGCGGAGTTTGATAAAACCTTTTGCCCATGGCTTGCTATTATAGGACTACATGGAAGATTATGAGGTATACGTACCTTTTCAGACTCTTCAAGCTCTAGGGTGCCATGTTGATGCGATCTGCCCCCAAGAAGAAGAGTGGTGACACTTGCCTAACGCAATTCATGATTTTGAAGGTGACCGGACTTACGGCGAGAAACCTGGCCATGATTTTACTCTTACAAATGACTTTGAGGGTTTGGATGCCTCAAGTTATGATGCCCTTGTCATCCCGGAGGTCGTGCCCCAGAATATTTGGCCTTAGATGGGAAAGTGATTGCTCTAGTTAAGGATTTCATGGAGGCCAAGAAGCCAGTTGCCTCCATTTGCCATGGACAGCAGATTCTGGCTGCTGTTGGTGTTCTCAAGGTAGTTTCTGGATAATGGATATTAATAATGGGACAAAACTGTTGATTAGCATGTTATCTGGTAGCAGTTGTAGGAGTTTCTGTATAAATTCATCGGTCTTTTGAGAATGCTCATAATAATCTTGAGGAACTTCTTGTGGTGGCGACTACTTTAACTACGACTCTTGGCGTCTATGATTGTGAACTTCTCCATATTTCAATCGAACACTAAGGTAGAATGTATCAGAAAAAGTCACGGAGATAGGCACATGTCCCTCATCTGCTATTCAAGTTTAAATGTATAAGGCTTTTCAACAGATTGGTGTGGTATTAAAGTGTGATGAAATGAAATTAGAGCCGGTGGAATGTGAGGCCCCGTTGAGTTTTAGCATTTGACATGAAAATTTTCTGAAGTTGAATGGCATTACGTGTTATTGTATCTTGAGATCATCAGGGTATAACCGGTGTATTCATCGTGATTTGTTGCAGGGGAAGAAATGTACAGCATATCCTGCTGTGAAGCTCGACGTGGTACTAGCCGGTGCCACATGGTTAGAACCTGATCCAATCGATCGCTGCTTCACCGATGGAAACTTGGTCACAGGAGCGGCTTGGCCTGGTCACCCAGAGTTAATTTTTCAGTTAATGGCACTACTGGGTATAAAGGTAACCTTTTAGCCGACGTTCGTGCTTGTACATGTATCAAATAAATAGCATGGAGTCTACTTCCGTGCTGGCTATAAGAAGGAAGAATGAGAGAGGTGTGTGTTCTGTGAATCACTTGGAACGGTACATCGCCGTGGATGTTGACAGAGTCTTGCCCTGGGAAGTTTTCTATTATATATGGTCGATTAGTGAATATCACACATTGATTAGTCAATCTCCGCTGATCCAGCATTTTCTATCGTTCATTCGCTGCAGCCTTTTCTTGGTCTTACTAAGAGGTCATTCCCTGCATCAACAATATAATTGCCTCCTCATGTTATGTATTAGGAAAGGTAGCCTGCATTATCAAATCTGTGTGACTTGGCGATTCATTGGCGCTGTGGTTTAGTGTGCATTCTTGTTCGATTGATTCATGGAGGACAACTGTCATACTGACTAGAGCTTGGGCGATGTACCTACTTCCTTGTTTTACAATGGGTGGGAATTCATGACATTGATTTCGTTTAAAGATAACAACCTTCTTTGCTTACAAGGTCACATTTAGAACTGATATTAAACAAAGAAAGATTAACCATCGCACTAAACCTAAGCGGATATTCTCTGCATGAATGTTGGAGTTTTATCGGAGGTATTCGGCATTGTTTTCGTCATCATACTTTCCATCTTCCTTCACATTGGGTCGCCGATCGTCATGAGTTCTCAATGAAAGTGTGACAAGGGACAAAAGGAGTTTCCTTTTGGCTCGATTCTCTCTTTAGTCCTTGTTTGCGAAATGAAGGAAAGTGGATGGAATGAGAGTGGGTGCGGAAAACGAGAGGATACTTTGAAACCCGTTAATGCGAAGAAGATCGAGAGAAAACTTTGGACATTGACTGATTTTCTTTCCTGTCCCTCACTTTTCCTCCTTTTCCTTTTTGAAGAGTTGTCTTGAGTGTTAAGGATATGTGAGCTTTGTGGAGAAAACTTTGGCATGTATTGATATCCTGTATTTTTCTATTGCAGTCTGAGGAACGAATGAGGAAAGAGATGGAAAGATTTGATCATGAAAGAAGGAAGGAAGAAGAAAGGTTGATGTGTGAACAGCAGAGAGAGGAGGAGAGATTGCTACGTGAACAAAGGCGAGAATCAGAGCGACAGGAGTAGTATTTGCAAAAAGAATCTAAGGTAAGTATTTGAGCTTGATATTGCATTTTCACTAGTTAGTTTCTTTTGCTTTATTTGATTGGTTAAGTAGCATCTCTTCTTTTCTCTTTTCTTTACCAACTTCTCTGGTTTTTTTGTTTGGAAGGCGGAGAAAAGGAGACAAAAAGAAGAGCTTCGTCGAGAAAATGAAGAAGAGACACGAAAAGCTGCGGTGGAGAAGGCCACTGCTCGCAAAATTGCCAAGGAATCCATGGAGCTTATGGAGGATGAACAGTTGGAGCTGATGGAATTGGCTGTTGAAAGCAAGGGGTTGCCTTCAATTGTTAATCTGAAACGTTTAGAAGTGAGGATCTGGTTTATATTTCCTTGCACTTGAATTTGCTTCATGCTGTCATTTTGTAGTAAAGGAGCTGATTTTGACATCTTGAAATTATAGCCAATAGATGCATATAAATGTATCTCTTGTTACTGTTTCTTGTTTCGGTAGTTACACGGGAAAAAAAAAAAAAGAATTCTGGTCTAAAGCGGATACTTGAACAAACTTGTCTAAAGCGGATGTATCCAAAGCTGAAAACTCCTTAATAGCCCCAAGCACGGCAAGTCCAAGTTTTACAGCGTCATCGTGAGTTGGTGCCTACAGTAGGTAAATTTTGATTTGAATTCTTAATCCAATAAAATCATTTTTATGGTAGCTTGTGTAAGAGATTCCTCTACCTCAATGTTAAGAGGAAGAACAGGATCATAAAGAGAGAGCCTCGAAGGAACCATCCTCCAAACCCGAGATACCCGACTGTTTAAGCGGCAATCGGACTAGAGATCAGCATCACATGCAAAATGCAAAGCTCACCCAATGTCTTGCGCTATTCGGGGAGAAAAGAAGGGAGGAATTAACTAGATAGCATGATGGACCTGCATTTACTTTATAGTAAAATACTCCTCGAGGTCACTAGTTCGATATTATTTTGGTAAGCACACAGCATTTTGCTCAACTCATTGTGGACTATAATTTTGACTCCTCTTGTAGATACAAATCAAGAACCAACATGGACTCCATTGTGACGTTTAACTCTCCTTCTTGCTCCCATCCCCGGAGCATTCGAACGTATGTACTTTAATTGAGAATTAGAGCATTAACTTGTCTCCTCAGCATATGAACACGATAATACACTATAAATAGCTGCTGAAATGATGAGGTCCAATCTATTAAGAATAACTTCATCGATTCAAAACTTACTCCTTCATAATTTACTCGGAGCTTTACGAAGCTTTGGGTCCAAATCAATAGAGTTCTCCAAGTGCTTCAACACTTTGCCTCTCCATAGTCTCGAAAAGATCTGTAACCTCTACACTATCGGGATCTTAGAGAAGGAAAAAGAAAACGACATTGCTAGAAACCAAGAAACCACGTACCCTCCCTTTAAGTCCGGATGACTCGGTTGATCTTCAACCTCAATTCTACAGCAACGGCTGCTTCTTCTAGACCCTCTACCAAATCTGTCAAGACTCTCTGCTTGCTACCGCTCCCGAAGCTCGAGCTGAAGCAAGTTTATTGAGAACTTTGACCTATAAAAAAATGCTTAATAATTATGACTCAAAGCTTTAAGCTCATGCATTGAAGTTGGGGGCATTTAGAATTCATCTCTGCAACGTCAACGCTCATCTATTTCAAAACTTTTAATAGCAATTTCCATCTCAAATTGTACTTTATACAATTAAATCACAGAGATCATGCAATTCGAAATAACACATAAAGTGGCCAAAAATCTGAATGTTTTCTTTTTTTATAAGCAATTTAAAAAGCATAAAATGTGTGAGATATCTCAGTGAAGGTATGGAGGTAACTTGATTCTCTTGACCAAGGGATGGTCGTTTGAAATAGAAGAACGGTACTAACAATCCTTGAAGTCGTAATGATGGACCAACAGTTAAAGCATTTTGAGACTTTTCCATTGGTGGAATTTTAGAACCTTCTGGACCTGCAAAAGAGAAAGGAGTTTATATCCTTGGGATGAATGACATCCTTTAAAAGTACATCAAGAGACGAGATTTCCTAAACCTTGACAGCATGAGTTCATCTCTCTTATGCACCCAAAATTGCATCACGGAGAAAGGAGACACTTCTCTTTTTAGCCTTACTTCCTTCATCTCCATTTTAAATCCAACATATCATGCATCAATTAACGGTTCTGCATGGAAGCGAGTAAATTGCTTGCCGCAAATGAACCCGATCTTGAGCCACCTCCATGATCATTTTCCAACAAAACCCGGCATTTAATAGGAGATGCTTTAAAGTGACCAAGGCTGCGAGTAAGGGCAAACAAGTAACCAATTAGAATGATAATCTTAGTATCAAGGAAATAAATAATTGGCATGGGATACCAAGAGGGTACCAGCCATGGACTTTGCGAGACTCAAAGCATAAAAAGAATGTGGCTAAACGCTTTATGAACGCTGCAGCCTTCGCATGTCAAGTGAGTGCCTATCATTGCACAAAGCATCATCTTTAGAGCTTCAGCTAGCACCTCACCCGATCTCTCGCTTGAGCCATCGTTATCAATGACTAACCATACAAAGGGAGAAAGACAAACATCTAGGACTGCGGTTATAGAGAAAATCATGTGAACAAAAGTGCATGAGCAGATGAGTCTAGAAAACCAGCTTGACAAGGGATATGATCTCTCGCCGGACATCGATATTAATTACGGTTAAAAGTGTTGTGGTCATGAGAAATAGATCACTATTTCATCTTCGAACAAAGTCATCTGCATTTAGAGCTATGGTTTATAATAAAATCTGGTAACTGAAAGTGCATGAACACATGACCTCAAAAAACAACTTTACAAAGCAAGGTATGCGAGCACCCAACATAGAAGTGCTAACCTTCCGGGCTGTATTCAAGTATGAGGTTGTATAGCTGAACAAAAAAATCTTGCAAATCAACGTTCAAAGCATCGAGATTGTTCCTCATTACTTTAAAAGCAATGATGCAACAGCAAGTCTTTCCGAGACGGTACGCGTTTTCCTGAACTGTCCGATTTTCCACAAGAACATGCAAGCTTTTTAAGGTAATTCATGAGATCTCCAATATAATCCAAGTCAATCAGGTGAGAAAATTTTCCTAGACCATCCAAACATGGTCCAAGGAGTGGGTGAGCCTCGGTCACATGAGTTGTACCGAGAATCTCCATTAGGTCTGTAAAACAAACGAAAGAATGAAGTGATCACGGTATCCCGTTAGATACCATTCACAAAGACAATTTCTAACTCAACTTTATGCACATATTTTAGGTTGATTATAGAGAAAGATTAAATCAACACAGCAAATGGACAGCATCACTTATAATTAAGAACCACACCTTAAATTGGTCCTATGCCTTCACAGACACTCACTACCACTCTCATTTGATGTATGTCTTCACAGACACTCACTACCACTCTCATTTGATGTATGTCTTTTATCCCTCTCAATTAGCGACGGGTCATGTTGAATATGGAAATATGTATATTTTGGTGTAAAGTTGCACAAGAAATCTAGAAGAAGAGTCAATAGGGAAGCAAAACAGAGAAATAGAAGATAGAGGAGGGAAGAAAAAATATATGTGAAGAGGGAACTTTAAGTTCTCTTTCCTATAATGCATTCAGACCATGAAACAATGGTTACGCACTTTAGTTCACTAGAATGATCAGCAGATGAAATAGTAAAACAGTTCATAAGCCAGATGCTCTACCTCTCTACTAAGTAGCGACGCCTTCAAACACTATACAGCTCATTTCGTGCACTTTAGCGATTCTCCCAGCTCGATATATCTCGGTCGAAGTCGGCATAGACCACAATAATTCCCCATGACTTTCTAAAAGAAATATCCTTGACAGACTGCAACAAATCTTCCTTGCGGTTTAAGGGCGTTATAAATCTTGCAATGTGCTTGAGCAAACTACAATGATAGCAATGAATGTAAAGATAAAGAAAACCGGTTACGCCGGGCACAAGCCTTTGTTCTATCATGCTTGATGTTGTGAGGATCAACCCACAAAATATTAACGTGCATAAACTCACCGAGCTCACTTCCTCAACTCAAACAAATAGATCAGAATCCAAAACACAAAGAAACTCAAATTAAGGCCCAAAATGAAGCTCCTCAAAGCCCATAATATTCAAGATCCTATCAATCTTCACAAATGGTCGACAAGACAATTGATTAGGTTGAAATACAGTACACAAAACATCCTTTGTTTTTTTTGTTTTTTTTTTTTAACTAACAAAAGGAAACATCCACCGTATTATGTGACATTAACTTCTGCTACAAAGTGGATTCCATTTACCCAGTAATAGCCCCTAGAAAACCAAAGTGCTCTAATGCGAGCCAAACCTTGCTCGCGAAGGCATCACCGAACCAGAACGAATTGAATGGAATTGGATGGTCGTAATGTCCATGTATGTGCTAGTCATGAACAAAATGAAGCCCACCAACTCGCTCACGGTCTTGTCCTGCGGTCAGTGCCGCTCCTGTTACCCACAAAGTGAGCATACTACCCTATCTCAGACATATGTTGATATGTGGCCCATAAGGAAGAACCTTGTTAGCTCAATTATCTACCTAGTAATGAAAGTGAAGTTTAGTGGTTATGGGTTTTAGTTGAAGTGAAGTTAGTCACTACAGATACTTCCTCCGTGATCATACGGATTGATAAGAACCTTGAGTTGGCTTATTCGACCAAAAATTCAAAGATCGAAACATACATATCCCAAAGATGCCACTTCCATAATGCCAAGTCAACCGAGACATCTAAATCTCTTAGGTGCGAGCTCTTTAGAGTTATCAAAGAATCACGACTTTATAATAATCATCTAACCCGTGCAAATTCTCACAACAGTTGGAATAGAGAAATAAAAGAGCCAGACCAGGGACGATTTCAACATAATAATAGTTGAATACGTCCCTAATACTAACCTATAATCAAAGATTATGAATGCCAAATTCTAATGTACCAAACATCACAACATTCCCTCAGCTCAGTTTCAGAGGCTTCTCAATCTAGAAAACCTGTTTGCCGCCACACGGCATTGCGGACCTGACGCAGATCCCTGCCCTTAAGCGTCCGCTCGGCACCTTCGAGCACCGAGCAAGCGACGCTCTGCGAGCGGGACAACCGCCTCGCCACTATCTCGTGCGGCAGCAACATCTCCTCCCCATCAAAATCCTTCTCGTCCTCGACTTCGACGAACTCACGTTGCCTTCTCGCCATCAACACAGGCACGTTGACCGGCGCCGACTGAAGGTACTTCTCCGCCAACGAAAAAGAAGCCAGCAGAAATCTGTCCTGCGGGGGGCGCGGAATCGCGGGGATCATCCGCGAGGACGAAATGGGCGCCACGGCGAGGGACGAAGAAGGAGAGACCGAGGCCTTGCGGCCGAAGACGGAGCCAGCCTCGCGCTCGGGGAGCGCCGCGGCGAGTATGCCGAAGCCATCCGGCGGGCCATGGTTGGAGTCGGAGTCGGGGGCGTTGGAGTCGCGAGAGGGCGTCGGGGGCGGAGGCGGAGGCGGCGTCGTCGGCGTCGGAGGCAACCGGCTTGAGGAGCGTCGGAGTCGCGAGAGGGCGTCGGGGGCGGAGGCGGCGTCGTCAGCGTCGGAGGCAACCGGCTTGAGGGGCGTCGGAGTCGAGAATGGAGAGAGAGAGCTCGTCGGCGAGAATGGAGAGAGAGAGCAGAGGAGGGGGAAGAGAAGCAGCTGTGCGACTTTTGTTGTTCTCCTCCGCAACGGAACGGAACGGAGTAGGGAGAGAGAGAGAGAGAGAGAGAGGAGAGAGAGGACGATTCGACAGGTCGCGCAGGCGTCGCAGAGGAGAGCAGAGCAGGAAGCGTCAGAGTGGCGGGCCCCACACGCGGCCCGCGAGAATTTTGAACGCCTGACGCCCTCGCCAACGTGGCGCCACGTGTCGATCGCTGATTGTTTTATCCATATGCCTACATGTTGGGTTAAACCCACCCAATATTTTCTCTTGACAGGAGGCAGAGGTTGATGAGAAGTTCCTACAAGAAGTGGGAAAAATTCAAAAGAAAGATGGGACCACCTACATGAAAACTACAGAAAATGACACAGCAACTCGATAGAAACCAACCCCCATGAAAAGAGATCACATTATTATACATGCATTTTCACAGAAAGTTCCTCGGAAATATCAAGAGATTTAGAGGATCTTACATGAAAAGAGATCACATCACTCCCAACTTCTTATGACTCAGTATTCATCACATTATTATACTCTGCCTGTCACGCTATCAGAGATGTCATTCGTCAAGTTCTTGCAGAAAACAAACAGAACTTGTCGAACCGGTAGACTTTTCTCGGCACTCGTGGAATTATGGCGACCCTGAAGACACGCACGGCAACCAGCAATCAGTGAAGGAATCTTAGAAATCACAAGGCCATCCCTTCAATAGAGGAGTTTGTCCGGCTATTGAATTGTTAAAGTTGGCTGTCCGAGGCTGCTGCTTATTGAACTGTTGCCTGCTTTAAGTCCGACTCCGTATTGACCGGGGCTATCTTTTCAGAGTCTGTATTATTAAAGCCTTGAAGCTTTTGCTTCTGTGAGGCAGTGGAGAAGGGGGTAGGCAGGCCAGGAGGGAGCGCTTCAGTGGGGTGATGAAAACTACCGAAAATAATAAAAAAAATTCAAGAGAAAAATCTTCCACTAACAGAGATTTAATTTATCAATGACTATTTAAAAATTTCAGGAATAGATATTATCTAAATAACAAATATTTATGATAAATTATTTTTGTAAATAAGCATTTTATCTTTACATTTAAAAATATAAAAAAAGTTTAATATGCTTTCTGAAGTAAGTACTTTGCAATTACATTAAAGGAAAGCATATAGATAAAATATATTGAGGAATCATAAATTTACCACTTATCTTTTATGGAACTAAGGAAATGAGAAGCTTAAAATGGATACTTCATTTGTCATAGTACAAAGAAATGATGAATTGGTTTAATTTTGATTTTAGAAAAAGTGATTGCGGTAGAAACTATAGATGGTATTTCAAATGAAAAGAAAAATTATCTTTCAACAATGCCGAATTTATTTTTCTAGTTTCCAAAAAATTAAATAGTTGTAACTTAATTATAGTAAATGAATTGTCTTTTTGCTTGAAGCCTGGGGAAATTTCTAGTGCTAATGATAAGCACTGGGAATGAAATCGTGTTCTATAATTGAAGAAGAATAGACCAAAAAAATGTCAATATTATTTTGAGATGTATTACGTCAACTGCAAACTATAGTATAATAGAATGGAACAAAACTGCAATTTTGTCAACCAAGAGAATATTATCTAATATCATAAATATATGACTATAAAAATATCTTTACTGAATCAATTCATATCTTCAGATAATATTTTTCTCTCCACACACATTTAAACCCTTTATTATTATTATTATTATTATTATTATTATTATTATTATTATTATTATTATTATTATTATTATGTATGCTTGTGCTCTTATATCTCACTATATGATTTTATGGACCCAAAAAAATAAAAATGTTAAAAAGGTTTTGATAGACTTTTCTCAGGATCCATAGGATTACAACAAACCTTATCCTGAAGACACCGGCAACGAGGACTCTATTTTGACGCAGACCAAGACTGAGGAGCACGTCGCAATGAGTGTAGGAATCTGCTTTCGGAAATCACGAGGTTGTTGCTTTAATAAATTTGTTTTTACAACTATTGAATTACTAAAGTTGGTTTATTATACCCACTCGTAGGTAGCCGTGATGGTTAGGCTTTACTACCTCATCGTCGAGAGATTGAGTTCGAATCTTCGGACACTCACGACTTAAATGGAGATCCCAGGGATGGTTTACTCGACCAGTCCCTTGAGGATTTATGTTTAAATAGTGACTTGTGGCAATGCCTTACTGGTGTTAGAGAGCACCGGAGGGTCGTGTAATCCTCAAAGGGTGATCTTCAGTGGTCTCTTAGTCATAAAAAATAAAAAAATAAAAAATTAGTTTATTATTGAATTATTGAAGTTGTCTATCGGAGGACGATACTTATTGATTCCTTGTCTTCTTTAAGGCCAAGTCTATGAACTTTTGCTTTTGTCCGTGTCTTTCAAAGGGTCTACTAAGAAGCCAGCATGTGCAATATACATTCATGTCAACATCGAAAGTAACTCATTCATTGTAGTCTAGGTCAAGGCCCAGGTTGCACGGACACGTTCAGAAGACCTCCGAGTCGTGTCCGACACGTGTCGGAGCGTGTTGGACATGTCGACACGCTCGGACTCGCTCAGACACGCGTTGACCGCGTGTCGGATTTGTTGACACGTGGTCAACTTTTGTCAACACGTTTCGACACGCGTGTCCGAGGGTGGAGGCGAGGCCGAGGGAGCAGAGATGAGATGAGGCCGCGAGCGAAGGCAAGCCCGCGACGGCGAGACGGCGAGATGGCGAGAGAAAGAGTAGAGACTGAGGCGAGGGCCGTGAGGAGGAACTTCACGAGGGCGGCGTCGTCGAGTGGGGGAGCGGCGGCGGTGGCAAGGGGGAGGAGGAGGAGGAGTTTGCGGCGGTGTGCAGCCTCTCGGCACACAAGGACCGCGTGTTCCATCCCTAGCGAGCAGAGATCGGGAGGAAGAGAAGAGGAAAGGCATTGTGCGGCGAGGAGAAGAAGAAGAAGAAGGCATCGTTAGGGTTTTAAGAGGGAAAATAAAAGAATAAAAAGGGGACTTAGTGTGTTGGAGGGAGGGGGAAGTGACAGGAGAGAAGGGGAAGTGACGACTGACGAGGGCTGATTAATAGCTTGTCAGGTGGAGGGAAAAAAAAGTGAAAAAAGAATTGGGGGTGGGAAAAGACTCGAAAGAGGAGGGAAAAAAGTGGTTTGGGAGGGAAAAAAAGTGAAAAAAAGAAGTGGGGGTGGGAAAAAACTGGAAAGAGGAGGGAAAGAAGTGGTTTGGGCGCCTGCGGGCCCGGGGTTGGGGGGCGGGGGTGGTGTTAGAGGGAGAGGGGTTGGGTGCTTTTTATTTAATCAAAAAAAGTTATTAAATGAAATTAAAAAATAATTTCGAAAAATAAAAATATTGTAGTTTGAATTATTAGTGTAAACCTATTGTAAGTTCTTTTTTTAATTAAATTTGAATCAAATTAATTAAAAATAAATCTATTTATTTAATATATAACGTGTCCCAAATGTCGGAACTTTCTATTTGTTAGAAATGACATGTCGACGTGTCGTGTTGTGTTGTGTCGCGTGCCACGTGTCCGTGTCGGTGCAATCTAAGTCAAGGCATAAAGTAATTCCTAAAGGTACGTGCATATGCTATATTCTTTCATGTCACTTCATGCTAGTACTAAGTCCTGGGAGTCTATCAGCTTGAACATTAAGGGAGTGTTTGTTTGTGTTCATATTTTTTGTTCATAAACACAATTTCTATTTTTTGTTTCGGGAAACAAAAAAAGAACATAAACGTGTTTGTTTGCATTTTTGTTCCAAATATATATTTTTGTTCCCGGAACAAATTTGAAACAAAAATAAGAAACAAGAAATTGAAACACCTTCGAGAAATAATTTTTCTCTCTTCTATTTTTTTCTTCTCTTTATTTTCTTTTTATTTTCTTCTTTCTTTTTCTTTGGCCGGCAACGCCGTCAAGGGCCAGCGACCTCGCCAAAGTATCGCCAGCCCCTGGCGAGGCTAAGGGTTGCCAGCCCCTGGCAAGGCTTGGCCTCACCTTGGCTGAGCAAGCTTAATCTCGCTAGATTTGGGCGAGGCCGAGCTCGCCCAGCCAAGGCAAGGTTGAGCCTTGCCCGCGCCAACAAGGCTCGGCCTCGCTGTGGCTGGGCGAGGTCAGCGACTGGCCAAAAGGAAAAAAATAAAATAAAACTATTTAAAAATTAAAAGAAACAAAAAATTATACAAGTTTTACCAAATGTGTTCCCGTTCTTTTTCTATTCCAGGAACAAGTTTACCAAACGCACCCTAAATGACCCAAAGCCCACCAGCTATCAGGTCTGTATTTTCCTTCACTCTTGCATGGCTAGAGAACTTGTTTCTAAACAACAAGCTATTGAGGAATAGCCTCAGAAAAACGGTCCCTCAATAGGGCTTACATTGTTGGAAGCTCGTTTGTTACCTCTACAAGTCATGTTTGACTTGCCAATAGAAGCCGACATGTCATTTTTATGGCATCAATTAGGTGGTGGCGTTTGCTGTTGTGTAATCTCAACTCAAACTTAAAATAAGAACAGTAGAGGGAAACGCAAACAAAATTATCGATTCTAATATGGAAATGACAAAAAATGACAAAAACATTGACATCCCAAATAAAATAAGACAATGACTGGATAGAAACAGCCCCCTTCACCCCCCCCCCCCCCCCCCAAAAAAAATCGAGTTTTCAGTATAGGTTAGTTGGCTGTGATGAATGGGGATTGAAGAAGGATAAAACGAAGACCTTATGTATTTCCGAAAAAAGAAGCAAATACGAAGAAGACGACCCAGCAGACTGTTGTCCACTGACTGTGGTGGGAGTATATGATAGTAGAAGCGTTAAATGAAGAAGATGCGCGAGGTCGACTAAGCCCAGAGAGAGCTTTCAGAGAGATCCGTGAGAGCTGCTGCGTCTTGCCTTTCGCGGTCTCAGCTTCATAAAGCTTTCAGGTTCTCGTTTCTCTTCCTTCCATTATCTGGTTGCAAGATGGTTTGTTCATTTGGCTGGATGAATTTTCCTTCTCTCGTTTCTTTCTTTCGGTGTTAATTGTGTTCCGGATTGATACTGTGTTTCTTGAGTTTATCATTGCTCCATAGCGAAGTATTACATCTTGGCTGATCTTGTTGCGTTGGAACAATGGATGGGGAATTTGAGAGTTCGAAATACTGATCCAAACTGCCATACTACCAGCTTCCCCGTGTTGGGAAAATTTGATTATTGATGAAGTTAAAGAAGTAGTAATAGATCTTTGGTACTTTGATGCATGACGACGATTACTATACCTAAAGTATTATTTGGTCCCAATATTGTTGTTGTTGGGTTTAAAACGAATATACCTCCAGGATATATACAAAAACCGCTGAGAAACAAGTTCAACAATTACTCAATTTCTCTCTTAGAATTTCATATTGAGAGTGTTACTAAAGTGGTGTGTATGCAAAAAGAAGAATAGAGAGAGTTCCAAAGAAGAAGTTATGAATAGTTGTGGTTATAATGAATAATGTGTGATTTAGTCTCTATTTATCGACAATCAATCAATGCATCTCTTGAGAATAGATATCTTATCTCCAACCATCACCACTCTTCATGTCACAAATAACTTCCTTTTATAATCATCATCAACCTCTTTTTAGGGCCAATAGTCATCTTTTTTCATAATCGAGAGTTACGTCTTTCCTTAACAAAAAGACACTTCTTCTCTTAATTAAGAGACACCTCTTTTATGATTACAAACAATTTTCAACACTCGGTGCATTTGCTTTTGATGTGGTTGTTATCTTGAATATATACTCATGGTTCGCATGTGTTAGTATGCACATTCCATTAGAACAGGACGAAAAGAATAGACTTGACCTATCAAATTAAAGGCTGAAAATGTATCAAAGATGATAGACATGTTGAAATATTCAATTCTGACCCGATCAAACCTGAACGAAGGAAAACTGATTTCGGATTATCCGAAATCCGCTGGGCACTAACTAAATTTTTCCCGACTCGTCTTCGAAGAAAGTGGAGCGTGATGTCTTGTCCCTCGCGAATTTATTGTCAGGAATGAGTCGATCTTGAAACACATGACTTGTAGTGAACAAACATGTACAGTTATCGAAATAGCTTGTTTGAGACCAATTGCTGCCACCAGATGTTGGAACTTTAGCCCAAACATGCACAGTTTTGCAGCTGCAGCTCCACTTTCGGAGATTTATTGTTTATTGGAGGGATGGCTCTCGAACAACCTTTTATATATATAAAGGGGAAAGCGATGGAGATCTCACCCATGGAGTACAGTTTGAATGGGTGAAGTGGAGAAGTACAGTTTGAATGGGTGAAGTGGAGAAGTGTCATTGGGGCTTTGGGCAACTATGGAATGCCATTTAATTTGTCGAAGGAAAAAATTTATAGGATGACAATAAGGCCAATGAAGTCTTATGGCACGAATTACGAGGAAAATATATTGTGACATGCACACAAAATGAGCGTAGAGGATGGACATGAGAATGCTTTATTTCATTAATAATTACACACAAAACAAAAAATGGAAAGGAACATATCCAAGAAAAGTCGGTATTACCTAATCGAGGATAAGATGAGAATGTTGTTCAAGGTGGATTCATCATGTCAAATTGAAGATTTTCATAAGCTTTAGTGAGGAGATATGAGCAAAATGTGTAGACGAAGTTAGGAGGGGTTGAGAAGGACGTGAAAGGAGACTAATGGAAACATAGAGCATTTAGAACCTCTAGAGGATCTAACATGTGATCGGCACATGGACGCAGTGTACACATTATTAGGTACTGTTCATTGGGGGGGGGGAAATGTAGACCCAACAAACTTTCAGTTAAAATATGTCGAGTTTGAGTTTGAAGCGAAAATCTGAATTTCGAAAATAATTTAAATTGAAATCGAAGGAGAGGCACACAAATTAGTCTTCTGGTTGGCGTCAGATTGTTAAAAATAAAGTCGGTCAACAAAATTTGAAAGAGGATAAGATCATCCCTTGAAGTATTTTATATATAAATATAAGGTTGTGGGAATTTTGGTTGCGCCGGTTGATGCGTGGGCAGCGTGGGTCTTCGTGCGGTTGATGAAACTTTAAAGCAATGAATCTGTATAAGAGGTCCTGAAGCGCCGTTTCACAAGTGCTTACCCGTGGACTTCTCCATTGGCTTCGTGCGATTAGACCAAGAAATTTTAGTGTAGAAGTCGTATTAAATACTTGTGATAAGAATTTATATATAATTCTTTTGTGAAATTGAGAGATTATTTAGCGATGAATTATTGAGGCTAAATACTATGTGAGTTATTGGGTATAATTAGAGGTTGGAAAACATTAAAAGTGTTTGAATGACTCGAGTATGTAATTTCCGCTGTATCGATTGATTTATAGTAAAATTCATCGCTGCTCTCTCCGTAGATATATATCACTATGATCGAATCATATAAATTTAGTATCCAATTTATTTTCTTTATTTAGTCTATTTTATTGTTGGATCACTCGCTTTTTGCAATACTTCCTATGGTCCCGAGCAAGAAAAGTCATCAAGTCCTCTTGATTTTCTTGATTTATGCAATTAAGGCATACTGAGATCCGGAAAGAGAAGAAAATGAATAAGAGACGAGTATTGTATGGCTTAGCAACTGTTCCACCATTAGTTCTTCTGTCCGTGTGTGCCTACAAAGCCCTGCAGAGGAAAAGACACACGCTCCCTTGGAACTACGATGTGTACTTGAATTTCAGAGGCCCAGACACTCACAGCTGCTTCGTCGATTTCCTCTATACCAGCTTGGTAGCTGCTGGGGTTCATGTGTTCAGGGACAATGACGCGCTCCCGGTCAGCGAAGAGATAGGCCCTGAGCTCCTCCGGGCCATCAGAAGTTGTAGGATCGTGATCCCCATCATTTCTGAACAGTATGCACAAAGTAAATGGTGCCTTCGTGAGCTCGCCGAGATTATGGATTGCCACAAAGAGCATGGCATATCAGTCTTCCCTGTATTCTATAAGGTGGAACTCTATGATATAAGAAGTGGATCAGGTAATTTTGAAGAGGCTCTATCGAAACACATGAGGGTCTGGCCAGATGAAGTGGCAGGATGGCGGAAAGCACTGACTATGGTAACGGGGCTTAAAGGATGGATATCACAGATCACTGCTAATGGGTATGTATGTATGTATGTATGTATGTATGTATGTATGTATGTATGTATGTACATTTACGAATCTACGAATCGAACCCCTATGCTCTTAGATCGGACTGGATGATGCGGAATTGCAGAGTTAGGAGAAGGAAGGCTATAAGACTAACTTTGATTTACACAAAAATATGTGGTGGACAGGAATGAAGCAGAGCTGGTGAAAATTGTGGTCGGAAGGGTTTTGAGTGAATTGAAGACAACGGGGATCGAAAGGCTCCCCCTGTTCCCTATATTGATGTCTAATCACCACATAAGATCATGTAAGTATTCTGTGTTCATCATGTGAGAGCTTTGGCTTCCCTTAATTCCACATAAAGTCATAAGGTTGGCATGGTTTGTGACTACCGATCTTGTGGCTTTAAAAGTCACTCGGTCTTTTAAGATTTTCATATGATTCGTAGGGGCTGCATCTCATCATCTCCCTTGGTGTGTCTTACTGGATAACAGGGTATCATCACCATTTGGAGAAAAGGAGACTGCATAGCCAAGTGTTCTTGGCCTTTCGTGCCTGTGATACTCGAGATAGCTTTGCTGCATACCTACACATCAAACTTGTGGCTGCAAAAATCAGAGTGTTTTATGACGATGGTACGTCCCTCATAGGTAAATTCATTCTAGAGGAGCTTATGAATACCATCGAACACAGCAAGATATCCATTCCAATTATCTCTCAAAATTTTACCTCCTCTCGCTGGTGCCTCCGTGAGCTAGAATGCATGGTGAAATGCAATAAAACAAAGGGGCAAAAGATACTGCCCATCTTCTACAAAGTGAACCCATGGGACGTGAAACATATATCTCCTTGTTTTGAAGTGGACTTTCGTAAACATAAGGAGAATTACCCCAACGAGTGTGAGGGTTGGAAGCGTGCCTTCAAGGAGGTTGCGTCCTTTAAAGGATGGGAATCGGAAAAAATCGCCAATGGGTACTTACTTTCATCATTCACATAAAAATCTTAATTTGGTCCTATTATTGGAAACTTCTTATACTACTCAAAGCTCACTTCAATTTTGTTTGGCGATTGGAAGGCATCAATCGGAACTTGTGAAACTAGTTGTCGGGGAGGTTTCAAGGTTGTTAAAGAATTCCCAAACATAAGATGGCCATCGCCATCCACTGAATATTGACTCATTCCTAGCGTAAGTAACAACTCATTTTTATCGCTTGTGTTTCCTGTTTTACAAGAGGATTTTCCAAGACCATTAAACATGTCATCATTAATTGTTCATCATCTGCATTAATTTTCTAAAGACTGGCGAGAAATTCTTTTGGATTCAGATGCAACACGGTTAATGGATGTCTCATGTTCGGATTTACAGGTCTATTCTGTTACAAATAGAGAGAGTATATAGAAAGAAGTGTAAATGAGAGCAGGGAGACCACGGGAATGAAAGGCGGAGAGAAAATTGTCCAAACAATAGAAGGTCCAGTAACCTTAATCTGAAGGTGGCATAAAGGAGTTGCTATTGAGTTGAAGTAAAATGTGATCTCCAAAATGCAGATTGCCATCTAATTAACTCAAGTGCATCTTCCTTACTCAAACTAGTCGAGCTCGTTCCGGCATAAAACAATATGAGAAAACTAAAATGGAAACAGCTGCAATTCGCATTCACATAACTTGAAATATACCGCAGTGTGCTGGATCACTTGAAGATAATATCTCCTTTCTTCGCTTTCTTGTATTTTTAAAACTGAAACCTGATCATGCACGCATGGGAAAATAAGCCATTTGATACCTAGCTAAGGTTCTTGAGAGGGGCTTTTCCTTAGGAATGGAGAAGGCAACAATTAGATCTGTTCAATGATTCAGCATGTCGCTCTCCATGTTACTTGTCGAAAAAGTTCTACATATTTGTCGCCCTCAATTTCTATAATATCTGATTGTACTTTTCTTTGGATATGAGAATGGGGTTATTTTACCACGTATTAGTTTTCTTATGGAGTAGAACAAGCCATTAGGAAAAAGAGAGCACATTATTTCTCTTCTTCATACAATTTCAGTAGGAAACTAACTTGGTTCCATCTTCCCATCCATTACAAGTAGAAATGACATAATGTGACGTGTGAGGAATTACAATAGAATGAGAAGCTACCACATTGAACTTGACAAATTCACATGACTTTAACAATCTTCATCTTTATGGAGAAACTTCAATTGAAGTCACCAACCATGGGAAGATGAACTTCATGGCTTTAAATATCATAGCACTACTAGATTCAAGTCAATCTTGATTATCTTCGCCCATTCAATTGATAGGTGAATAATTGTTTTCATCTTTACATTGGAAACATCAAAGTATGCTAGTGGATAGTCTATTGTCGTCCTCTTCTTGTAATTGGTCAGTGCAACCCCTTGTGGACCGGGCAAAGCACAAATTGAAGTCTACTTTGGGTCTCTCTTTAGCCCACTGCAATAGGAATTCAAATCGGGTTGCTGACTGGGTTGCTAAAGCTCGTTGTTTTGATTTCCTTCCTAACAACTGGGTGTCTAGTCCCCCCTCAGCTCTTTTGGATCTTATTTGTACTGATGCTCATGCTGTACTACCGTTACTTAGTATCTAATAATATCAGCTTTGTTTCTCGTCAAAAAAAAAAAAAAAACTTCCACCTTTTTAGACATCGAAAGTTTGTTCAATTCTGACAATTCCAGTAGCTCACAACCTCTAAACACTGAAACTCTATTGGATTATAATCATAGATGACATCTACAACTTTACCTGCGTAGTTTGTCATCTCCCAAATATTGACCTTTTTGTTGCATTTGGTATTAGAAACTAGCTATACCAAACTAGTTTAACTTGTCCTTTGCCAAAGTAGAAACATCATGATCACATGTCTCATTTCTTGACAGCTCGAAGTTGTAGGTCCTAGACGACCACCAGATGGGCATGGAGTGATGAAGATCATCCCCATTGTTTCAGGCTTCAGTTTTCTGTACTCTGCTGGATCCACCAAAGGCTAATTTGTTCTGTTTGTTTCTTTTTGTTCTTAGTTTAAATGAGCGTTGCTTGGCAATAGTTGAGTTGCAGCTTTATTTTTGGTACTTTGGATGTAAGATATTTGCCATCATAGCTATGAATATTATTCCCTGGATTTGTTGCTGAACAATAATTCTCTTGTGACCCCGCGCAAGGAATTTAATGAACAATTTGAGCTTTGAGGATATGCTTGGTGAATATGGTTCGGCACTGAGATTTACTTTTGCAATTAGAGGTGAAATAAGCCACGAATGAGTGATGGTTGTAAAGTGTCTTTGGTAACTTAAGAGTATCATTAGTGTAACATGCGTGCATTGACAGAAGTTTTGAGTAATTACTGCATTGGGTACCTCACTCTTATGCGGGGGAAGCTTATATTGCATTTAAGAGTTCAAACCTGAATGAGAAATGTTAGCACACGGCAGCAGTACTGATAACCAAATAAATCAAAGAATTGTCCTCTGGCACTTTTCAGTCCACCGCAACTGCTTTGACTAAAAGCTCTCTGAAAAGGAGGCCACATCGACCGCTTTATTCCTCAGGGGGCGAATTTGTAAATTCACATTTTCCAGAGTCTTCGTTTGGGCACTGAATGCACCAGCTAGCCCCACCCCTGCTCAATTTTGAATTTTCTCTTGCATTTCTTTTTTTATTTTTTTATTTTTTTTCCGTTGGATCGTTTTGTCTTTGGCTGCAATAGCACGCGAGAAATATTTCCTTTTTCCTTTTTCTTTCCTTCTTCTTCGTGCTCAAAATCACGTGGCGTTGATTTTGTTTCTAATTTGTTGGTAACGTCTACTTTCTTTATTTACTCGACAAATCCCTAGGGGTGTCGTTGGCCAAAATCAAGTCCCATCGATCCCCAAATGTCAAAATATTTTACTAAAAGGTGCTTTTCACGACATGCTGTACAAGCAATTTATATTGTTGGGTTGTAGAAAATAGTAAATAGACCATGTCACATTGACCCCAACTGCATGTTAAATACATATGAGTTAGGGGCTATTTGTTTGTGTTCATCGTCCGTGTTTATAAATACAATTTCTGTTTTTTTGTTTCGGAAAAAAAAAGAACAGAAACGCATTTGTTTACGTTTTTATTTCAAATCTTTTTTTTTTGTTCCCGGAACAAATTTGAACAGAAATGAGAAAAAAAAACTTGTTTCTTGTTTCCGAAACACTTCCGAAAAATAATTTTTCTCTCTAGTATTTTTTCTTTATCTTTATTTTCTTCTTCTTTTTTCTTTGGCTGGTCACTGGCTTCGGCCATGGTCGACAATTGGCCGTCGAAAGCCAACGACCTCGCCAAAGCGTCGCTGACCCCCAGCGAGGCCGAGCGTCGCCTGCCCTTGGCGAGGCTGACCTCGCGCTAGCTGGCAAGGCCGAGCTCGCCTAGCCAAGGTGAGGCCACCGGCCAAAAGGAAGAAAAAAGGGAAAATAAAAATAAAAATATTAAAAAATTAAAAGAAACAAAATAAGTTGGAGCGAGTGTAGTTGGACATTACAGCCAGTGAGACGATGACCATGAATGTTAATATATTACAGTAGAAAAAAGGTTGCCGGGACATTTCAGGTGAAATTTTGCTTGCATTAGACGAATCTTCAGAGATTCATGACTCAAGAAATGCCTGCGAAATGGATAAGTCAAGGAACTACACAGTGATGAGATGACAACACATCAATTTCTACGTATCTACGAACTTACCTCTCACTTAGCCGGATCGGTCTATTTGCAGATTTTGGCAGTTGCTGACAACATGACATTGATGTGGTACTATGAACACAGTGCTGCTTAGACTAGGCAAGCTGCAGAGTTTTAATCTTTTCAATGAAGTACCGGCAAAGCTGCCTCCAAATATAGTTTTCAAGCTGTCGCACGAGTCTATCTCAAGAATCTCCAGGTTTGGTGGTAATTCGGATGAGGGAGAAACTTGTTCCAGTCGGGGAAAAGATTGTATTTTAAGCTGTTTTAGATTTTTGAAGCTCCCTGGCTTCATTGTCTGGCTGCATATCCTCTCTAGCATAGCAGCGTGGAAAATATGGAGAACTTCCAAGTTTTCAGCTCCTCCAAGCACTTCCTCTAAATTCTCCAGATCCGGACACTGTCTCACTTTCAGTACTCGCAGGGAGACCATCATAACCCTGATTCTCTTAAGCTTTGGTAATTCCAGAAGATCCAACATCTGCAAGTTACATTCTACGGGCATATCAGGTTGACTAGCCTTTCCATTTTCTCACAAAATTTGATTTGAAGGGTTTCGAGCTTCTTTGGCAGCTTGGAGAATGGGAAAATGCTGACGAGCATCAGGCAACAATCTACTGATATCCTATACAAGTGCTTAAGACCTCCGAAGACCTCGGACTGCACTGAATCATCACATAAGCATCCCAAGGAAGAGAGATTGCACAGATAAAGAGAGTCAAGCTTTCCTGAAGCTCTGGCATCACCTTCACAATGGACTATACTACTGATATCCGTGCACCTATCAAGCCAACAGCTCTTTATTGATCTTAGATTCTCTTTAACAAGTTCAGATAAGTTCCTCAAAGAGCTATCATCTGTTAGCGATATGTGATCAGCATGCTCAAGAATACCAGCAGGTAGATTGAATTTGCTATAGGATCCATGGATCTCCAGATACCGCCCAGGTTCTTTATGATGAGGAAATCTTCCTTGAGATTCGATATCCATCAGTAGGCTCCTGTCTCCAAGGTCCTATATCCTTCCATCTGAATTTTTGGGAAGCCAAACAGAAAAGTGGAATTTTTGGAAGCATGTATCCCACAGCATGGGATTCTCCTCCACGAACTGGAAAAATCTGGTACCACAAATTGATATGGAAGGCCAGTCAGAAGATTCAGCAATCTCAGAACTTAGGGATCGACAACCTCCCAAGGTGAACTCCTCTGGAACATACTTTATCTTGCTCCAGTCAATTTCTTTCATATGCTTCATATCCTGCAGACTGAGCTTCCTCAGACTATGTCAGATCCGAGATTCCATAGGGAAATTCTTGTATATTTGTCCCTGAAAGATCTAGAACCTCCAATTTGGTAAGAGACTTCAAATATTCCAAACTTTCCAAATTAGCACAATCTCCTAGCAGTAGTTGTTGGAGCTTGCAAAAAGTCTCCAGCAGAGGTAAAGACTCGACGTTAGTCCCCGATAGATCCAGCAGCTCAAGCTCCTTCAAAGCATCCAGCTCCGACACTTTGCAGGAGCAACCTCTCAGAGAGTGCTCCCTAAGGTTAGTGAGGCAGGACAGAGATGGCAATTCCTCAAATTCTATTTCAGAGAGGTTCAGAATCCTTAGTTTGCTCATATGGTGCAGAAATTCAAGTTTTATTTTGCTCAAAGATTTTCCACCACAGAGGTCGAGGACCTCTAGGTTTTTTAGAGCTTCCAAGGAAGGAAGGTTATTCCAGTGGGGGCAATTCTTATTATCAGGTGACGGAGGCTGACAGGAAAGCAATCTCGTGGAAGGCTTTTGATTTTAGTCTCTGAGAGATTGATCGTCTTCAGGTGAGACATGCCCCGAAAGGAGTCATTGCTTGTTATCACCAACTCGGAGCATCCCGACAGATCAAGAACTTCCAGTTTCTGAAGTGAAGGCAAGTTTTGCAACTTAGTGAGGAACTTACAATTCTTTAGCAAGAGCAAACGAAGTTCAGAAGGCTGAGAAAGTGATGGCAGAGCTTTGATTTTAGTATTTGAGAGGATGAGTCGACGAAGGGAATTAAGATGTTCAAATGAGCCGTCTTCAAATTCTTCCAGTGCAGAGGCATCACAAAGGTTCAGCTCCTCAAGGCCTGGGAGGCCTTGTTTAGATGGCAATTTGCAAAGATGAACACAACTACTCAAAAGAAGATGAGATAGTCTGCTGATGTTGAGAGGTAACTTATTTACAGCACTACCTGTGAGATCCAGAACTCTAAAGTCAGTCTTGGTTTCCTGAGGATCGTCCTGTACTTCTTTCAAAGATGTTGTCTTCGAAAGATCGAGAATCTTAAGTTTAGTTAATGGTTTGAGGGTCGGAAGTCTTGCCAGGGATGGACAGTCACCTAAGAGGAGTCGAGTGAGCTCCCCCAAATTATGAAAGAAGGGGAGGCACCCAATCCTGGTTTTAGAAAGATTGAGAATTTGAAGTTTTTACAGCGGAGAGAGGTTCTTGACCTGGATACGCCAGAAAGAGTCTGAGCCAGAGAAATCAAGCACTTCCAGTTTTGCCAATAAAAGCACTGACTCACTTGCCGCTTCCTTTTTTTTCAATAAACTAGTATCACACAATTGGTTTAAATTGGGACATTTTCTAAGAATGAGCCAACGGAGTTCGCTCCGATTTAGGAGAGACACAGGGAGCCACCGGATGCCAACTTCAGATAAGTTAAGAGATCTAAGATCTTTCATATGGTCAAAAAAATCATCACGGATTTGCTTCACCATACGAGCCCCAGATATCTCAAGAACTAGTAAGTCTGTAAGTTTATGGATCTCATCCACGCCGTTCAATATACCACAGCACCTCAGAACAAGTACTTGAAGCTCCTTCAATTCTGCAAGTTGTGAGGGCACCTTTTCGAGCATTGGATTTATGATGACCAGGACTTTAAGTTGTTTTTTGTGTTGGAAAAATGTTTCAGGGACTTCCCTGCGAAAACGAGCACCATCTATAAAGAGTGTGGACATCTCATCCCTTTTCTTACTACCCGTCTTTACCTTTTTCTTACCACTCGTCTTTATCATCCCATCGCTCTGTATAACCCTCCCAAGACCAGCCCATCTATGCTCACCCAGCACACTAGCCACACCAACATGTGCAGACCCGCTGAGTCCATCGCGTCGGTGATCTTCAACTTCCAAAGCATCACTGTCCATAGTAATATAACTGTCCTCTTTTTCTTTTAGAAATCCACGAACTTTGAGCTCCATCAGAGTATGATGTGCTTCCTCATAGGCCGTCTCATAATGATCATGGTGACCAAAATAGCCTTCCAATAACCAATGAGCTATCAGCTCATTGTAGTGGATCTTATTATGATGGACAAACAACTATCTGCAGTGCCAACAGCACTTACTGAGGGTGCCTGGCAACATCTGATACACATGCTGCCATAATTTTGCATTATCAGCAGATTTAATTATAGAGGCCATTTCTTCAACTGCATTGTCCAATTCAGAGTCCTTAACAGGATTCACTGCTTCTGCAATCATGATAATTACCGTAGGACGACCCTGACTACCTTTTCCAATAGCTGCAGACAGTCTTTCAAATCCAGTTGCCCGAGAAATGTCCGCCTTGACACTATTCCCCAGTAAACGCGAGGAATCATCATTAGACAGGAATTTCATTTCATAAAATTTTATATGGTCTGGCGAAATTGTAAAATCATTTCCCTCATCGCCAATACAGTTGTCATTGCTAATTCTAGTGATTAAAATCTTAAAATGGTGCCCTTGGAGGAGGTCATTTAAATCAGAATAAATTCTTGGATTACGCATGTTATCAAAATCATCCAGAACTACAAGAATATATGGACCTTTTCCATCTCCGGGAGCATCTTTCTGATCAACCTTCGCTGTTTTCTCCTCTTCAGGCTTTGAAGTTTTCATTTGATCAAGTTTTGCAGTTTTCATCAATTTAAGCTTTTCCTGTATTCTCCATTTCAGATTTTCCAAGGCCTTTTCTTGCTCCTGCTGCTCCATCTCGGTATTGTCATCTTCCTCCCACTCATCATCAGAAGGAACTACAGACAGCTGAATGGCAATATATTCAACAAGAGATTTGCCTTCATAATTACATCCTCGGACCACCCAAATAGCTCCATAGCAGGAGCCATTGTGGCTGGCAGAATTACTTGTCTTTTTTGCCATCCATGTTTTACCCACTCCAGCTTCTCCAGAAAGGACGACTGTTTTCACGTGATCTTCACTTAGAAAACCTAAAATCTTTTCTTGAGTTTCCAGAGAATCTTTCAGGTTGGCAATCGCCAGCAAATGCAACTGTACAAATAGACATTGGTTAAGGATGATTTTCTGTTCTGTCCCTTTTTGATGAACTATGCTTCTAAGTTAACCATAGTGAGCAAACTTAACTCAACAATTCCACATAAAACATTTTATATAGTGAAGCATGCACTGTCAAATCTCAACTACAAGGGCTTCAAAAAGGGGGATAAAAATACATTCAGGAAGAAAATTTGGTCACTCCAACCTGGAAACCTGCCTATGTAAAAATGTTTATTGTCTCATCAAACACGATATCGCATTATTATTCTAGCCTCTAGGAGCCCCCAATACAAGAAGAATGACTGTGTTACCTATAACGAACGTGCCCAATAAATTCTAATTGAAATAAGATGATTGTAGTGTAATCATGTGGCTTTCAAATCCTTGCAGAATCATCTCAAATCCAATATATAAAAATTGGAGAACTAAAGTAATCACCATACTCCGCTATGTCATTAGAACACTCAGCATGCAGGGGTTTATAATCTTACTTCCACATTCTATTAAGTTCTTTTTAATCTGTCAGGACAAAACAATAGCGCTTCATGGTTGTCCTGCGGTGAACTCAAAATTCTTCCAACACGTTCATTGCGAGAATTAGTGAAGTTCGTCAGCTTTAAACATATGCCAATGTCAAAATTCTAAGGCTTTTACTTGGATGCACCCCTTGCATTGGTTAACCACATAGTTTTCAACATGATGTGTATAAAGAATTCTGCAGTACTGAGGAAATCGTTTGTTATGATAGTTGTTCACCAGAGTACTAATTGCAAAAAGAAGTTTGATTTTGGAAAAGTTCAAATGTGCAATTATTTACAGTTGTACCATCGCACTTGGACATAAAACTTGAGTTGGAGTTGGTTACAATAATCGTTTCTTAAAGTCCTATAGCTGGCCACACATGGACATATTCAATTGGGGAGGCAAATGGGGCCTAAAAAAAATTGAGCTCAATGCCTCCAACTCTAATACCATATGAGATTTTATGAAACTATTGCTAACTATTCTAAAAGTTTAAGCTATTAAATAAAAGTATTTACATTTACTCTAGTCTTGTTGCCTAAGATTAGGCATGGACATATTAAATTGGAGAGGTAAATGGAGCCTAGAAAAATTTGAACTTAAGACCTCTAACTTTGATACCATATGAGATTTTGTAAGACTACTGCTAACTATTCTAAAAATTTAAACTATGAGATGAATGTGTGCTTTAATATTTAATTATTCTAATAATCATGATGATTATTAGAAAAGAAAAAGAAGCAAAGGAAGGAACACATTTTTCCCGATTGTTTCCCCGACTTTCCTCTTTAATTATAAGGGTCATGTTTAGAGACTGCCCATAGTTACCAGCCACGTAATATCAACACAGACACACGACACGACACGACACGCCAACACGTTATTTCTTCAAAAATAGAGAATTTCGACACGTTCCAATACGTTATATATTAAATATATATTTTATATAATAATAATAATAATAATAATAATAATAATAATAATAATAATAATAATAATAATAATAATAATAATAATAATAATAATAAAAGAGCACATAATTAATTTATACTAAACATATTAATTCAACATTTGTTAATATTATTTATTATTTTAATTTGACAGAGATTGAATGAGAAATTCAAAAATTGCAAACACAAAAGAGTAAAATTGAAGGAACATATCTTTTTTTTTTTTTTTTTTTTAACACTTGTTGGAAATTAATGAGATTTTTATAGTTCTAGACCGAGTTCGAATTCATGATATAGATTGGCTTGGAGCTTCTTTGCAAAACAAGGTTCGAGAAAAATAAAATCCAAGACAACAACTCTCAAAGTACGACCAAAAGAAAATGAAATAACTAAACTTGCCATGGAAAATGTGACCAAAAGAGATAACTTGCAAGTGATGCTTGCAAGAGGTGGAAAGAAGCAAAAAAAAAAAGAAAAAAAAGAAGAAATCACAGCTTTAAGTCTGCAGGAGCAGCGGAGCGACGCCGGCGAGATGAGGGGTGTTCTATCGCCATTCATGGGAATGTCAAAACTTATAAGTGAGAAATTTGAGAGTGAAAATTTTCTTCTTTCCCCTTTATTTTTGTTATTTTTATTATTTTATCATATATTTATATTTTGACCCCTCAAGTATTGAAATTTTTTAAAATTGACCCCGTGCATGTCAAAGTCGCGTGTTGGAATGTTGGACTCGAGTGTTGGGAAGAGTTGACCACTTGTCGAATTTCTCAATACTTGTTGATTGCGTGTTAGAGTGTTAGACACGACACAAAGATTTCTGAAGAGTGTCTGTGCTTCTTAATTGACAATTGTTTCTCAAATCCTCTTCTAGAAGTACAGCTACTAAGGGTGCATTTGGTAACATTTCTGTTTAAAAATTGTCCGGGGAATAGAAATAGAAAAAACTATTTCTGTTCTAGGAAACAATTTTTGAACAGAAAAACGCGTTTAGTAAACTTATTCCTGGAATAGAAAAAGAACCGGAACACGTTTGATAAACTTGTTTAATTTAAGATGCATATGTTTCCTTGAGGGATGTGATGCAGCATGGAATAAGATACTAGAAGTGTGACTTAAATTTTCCCTATGAAGGAGTCTATGAAGCCTGCACTGTTCTATCATGTTTGGTTTCAGGTTGCTCATTTTGAATGGATACTTCCATATTTCTATCGATTCGAAGCCCCAAGTAGATTGAGAACTTTGCAATGGTGGCAGTGTCATGCTTCTCTCCTGGAACTCGCCAATTTTAATTCATTACGTATTGAGGCTCTTAGTTACACTTCTGAACTGAACTCATGTTTCATTTGAGATCATAGCTGATTTTGTTCATAAGATACCAGGCTAAACATCACTCAGATCTCAAGAGAGAATGTATTATCAATGAGGCATCACTCGAGAAAATCATGTGCTGATGTATGGTGAAGATGCAATAATCTCTATTGTTACCAGAATCCTATATGTAAGAATTGCAGTTCTTCTCCCAACAATGTTTCCATCATGATAATTATGGAGAAGCTCCCATATGCGAGAGGTTAAGGGAAATCATCATGTCATGAAGAAAAAATTGCACTTATCACCATGAATTAAAAGTACACATCACTAAACTCGCATTACACATATATATAGAATGATAATCGCCGTGAAGTCATACGATATTTTTCTTGTCACATAGTTCAGAAAAAGTTGACACTGAGTAACAAGCTCGAGTTTGTTAATAGGAAATTGCTAACTCATCAAGAAAGGTAAATAATTTATTCTGTGCATGGTGGACCGGTAGTATTCTAATTACTGAGTGGATTTTCAAACTATTATTTCCAGAGTATTTTGTGCAAGGATAGCTCTTACTTTGTGCTGCTCCAGGCCTAATGAGACATTTACTTTAATAAATGTTGTATCTTCTAATCAAGCAACCTACAATGATGTCCAACATGGCTGGCCTCGGCCAGATAAGATTCCGGGACACAGGCACTGGAGCAAAGAAGTTCTTCAAGAGGAGGGAACAGAGGCGGTAAAGAAACTGAAGGATGCCTGCCACAAAATCATGGACGTGGACATGAGTGCCAAGGGTGCAGAGCCAATCCACGTGAAGGCAGATCAGAGCAAATCAGTCTTGTTCGATGGATGCATCTCGGCCAAAGAGTTGAGTAAACTAAAGCTAGTAAAGTGGAAGATCATGAGTAGAGTGTGGGTGGAGTTGACGTGCTATGCAGCAAGTCATTGCAGAGCAGAGGCACGAACCCAAATACCTAGTAAAGGCAGTGGTTGTGACTTTTGGTCGGCTCTTGACGGCAATGGAGAGAAGCTCCAAATCAATGAAGGCCACGCTAGAGCAAAGCTTATCGTGAGTGGTTAGTGCCAGTTTCTGATGTTCATCTGTATCCTTGTTTCGTTTATATTATTGAAATCCTTTTTCTTTTCGTTTTGTAGGGTAATGTTGTTAGTGTGATGTGTCTGATTATCCTGATTCACAGTGGAGTTGGATCCTGGAATACCTTGGTTGCAAAGAGAATGCTGCTCCTTTCTTCTAAAGTGTTCCTCCTTTAATATCTGAGCTTTACCAGGCTACTTATGTCCTGCATATGAACTCCAAGAGAAATAATATGCTCAGTGAAAACTACCAGTTGTCCACCAAGTGATGCATCCGAAGCTTGACGTCGGCCACATGCAGATGCATTACTAAGACACGCAATCTGACCTTGCCACAAACACTTTGCACGCAGAATTTGGTGAAACATTTCAACCTCCTAGTTTTATTCCACACCACATCACTGAATGCTGTTGAATGATAAAGCACAACGGGAACTTACCCATATCATGCTTCCTCTGGTGTTGAATGATAAGCAGCTATTTGAACTCTCACTGAAAGAAGAATGCTTCTCGATGAGCTTAGAGAAAGGACCAGCATGCAGCACAGAGTTCCTTTCCTTCCAAATGCAGTGAATGGCCCCATTCCAAGCCAACTTCAGGATTCTTTTATCAAGGAAATGGCCTTCCAAGAATTGCATAAGCCAATTAGACCCAGAATTTCCAGTCCCCAATAGCCTTTTGCGTGCCACAAGGATCACGCAGCCTCAAGAGAATAAGCCAATGCATCCGCCATATGTCTCAAGTCATACTTGCAGTACTTTGTCCATGAAGTTAGCACGAGAGGATTTCTTTCATGGTATCTCACAGGTTGAAACGCAACATATGAACTCAACCATAAATTTCGAAGTTTGACTCCTTTTGTAAGCTTGGCCGTGTAGTTTTAATTGGCTGACTTTCTTGAAGAACCAGTATATAGCAATTTAAGGAAAACATGGTTCACTTCCTGCATGTGCTCTCTCTTTTTTTATTCTTTTCAATCTTCGATGAAAGGCCAAACGGTGAACATTGACTTTCAAATTTGTAAATGACCCAAGAGAGTATGAGAGTGGACTGGTGAGATAGCACCAGCGCAGGAAGAGGGAAGGAAATTTACTAATCACTTGCATCCATTAGCGTTCATATGGCTCAAGTCCAGCACATAGAAAAAGCACAAACACATGGAGGTCGAACTTAATTTTTTTTCTACAATTTAACTTTACAGGTTTATGAATCGATGTTAACTCGAGCTCGATTGGCAAAAGCAGAGTCATGACTAGCGATCTCAATTAGGGTTTGGAATAATCAATTGGAGCCGTTGATTTTGATTTGGAATTTTTCGGTGAGAAAATCGAAATGACAATCGTTTTTCAACAAAATGACATGTCATTTGCCATGTTGGCTACCCGTCCAATTCAAAATATTCCAATATTCCATGTCAGAGCCAACCTAAAATTTTCTAGGCTCCGAACAGCGAGATCAATACGTGATTGAGGCTTTTCAAGAATATTAGGTATTAAATTAACCAAAATAAACCTTTAAATCCTCGAGTACAGAACGCCAACAATATTATGTCTCAATTCTACACTAATTCACCATAAATGTTCTCCGGCTAAATTGAAATTTGAGGGAAAAAAAGACTTCTAGAGCACTCATCAAAACACAAACACCTCTAGAATTTGGATTAAAAATTTCATTAGATGGGTACATTGACATCGCCATCTTACAGAAAAAGGATACACTGAGCGCAACTGGATATCTGAATTGAGCGAAATTCGAAATTAGCCACCGCCATTTTCCTCTAAGAAAATAAACATGTTGGCTGACACAAAACTAGAAATTCAAGATTCAGGTCTTCATTGCAGGTCTCACCAGCCCTAAACCTGAACCACTCCCCAAATGTTTGAAGTCAGTCGCTTCCAGATAATCCCCATGCCCAGCGAAACCTGTCCCTCCCTTTTCCAACTTCACCAAATTCCTCTCTTTACACGGCTTATTGCAAACGAGACAAACCTTATCGACAACAATAAACTTCTCTGCACATTTCTTGCAGAAGACATGCCCACAGGAGCTAAGCGCAGCTAGTGACACGGTGTTGGTCAATGTGACCTTGCAGCTAGGGCATATATACGTCTTGTCCAGTGAGTTGGGTTTCTTCTTCTCGCTGGTGTCTTCCACGAAGCAAATAGGAAAAAGGGTCTTCAGCTTTAGTTTCTCATTGCCTTCTGGGCAGACTGTGCTGGTGGATGGTGCTTCTACCTTACGAGGAGCTTCTGGAGTAGCTGAGGGCAGCCAAAACGCCTTCATGGTCCGAAGTGCTTCCTCCTCATAAGAAGTAACCTTGACACTGTTTGCACCATGGAAGCCATTTTTGTCTTGGCTGTGATTCTTATCAGTGTATTGAGGTACTGCACCATGGTTTTGTTGATCAAATGCATCAAGTTCCCTAGCTTTCTGCTGCATTAACCGCTCTTCCTCCTCTTCTTTCTCATGCTTCTGCTGAGCTTCATGAGCAGCTAGTTTTCTGCCAGTTCAAGGAGACTTTTAGCATGGCACCAGCAATAGGGAGGAGAAGGTAACAACAAAATGCTGGATGTCAAATGTTCTCTACAGTTTTTTCCCCACTTTTTGTAAGATCAAGTCACTCGGATAGTTTTAAATCCAAATAGTATGGTTAGCCATACAAACATCCCACTTTCTTTTTCTAAGTCTCAATCAAGCATCTCTTGTTATCTCCTGATGTACATAATTGTTTTTACCAGAGGCACCAGCACTCAAAGCTCATACCTGATGCAAATGATGATTGGAAGACTTCTAGACTTCTATTGATTCAGACAGGAATTACATACCACAGAATGCTTTCACTACTGAACTATCTTTTCATGAGGGAACAGCTCAGCATACATGGAAGTTTCAACCCTACCATCAACCAAATAGTCGGAAAAATACTTCATCTTGCTCTCTGAACCAGCAAAAAGAATTTTAAATTACTTCTGGGTCAATAGAAGAAACTATATCCCAGCGAAAGGCACCACAATCCCTCTCCCACCGCACTACAAACTTCTTTCTCACACAAAAGCCTATGCACACATAGAGGCCCAGATGCACGAAAATGGAAAGGGGATATGCTCTTTCAAAATTATGACATGCTCAACTCAACAACCTAACCAGCAGTACAGGACTCCGATTGCTAGAACAATTTAGCTCCTACCCGAGGAAGACCTATCTTGGGGACCGATGACCTCTAGCTACGCTTTCAGTAGTTCAATACTCTCGAACACAACCCAGAAAAAAGAGCAACCTTTATAGGTCTCTGTCTTTTCAGGTTATTATCCAGAAAGTTACATCTTTAAACATGGAGCTGTTGGTCCCAATTAGCATAATTAAGCTGTCCAACTACTAGCACCGACCCATTAGATCGAAAAGGAACAAAAAGAATTAGAGTAGCATGCCCATCGTGAACACTGACATAAGTATTGCTGATCAAGTTAAAGAGACGTAAAACAGCCTCCATCGATAGAGGCCTCAACCTGGACTGTGACATGGTTTCAACATCTCAAATTAATTTGCTTGAAGTCACATGCCCAAACCGTCCAAATACAATCTACACGAAGAGTACGGATTCAAGAATCCAACTATCCCGGCGTATCAGCAGTATGAATTTGGCATTAAACTTCGACCCGCCAGACGCCAAGCAGGAATCGAACAAGCCGAATTTCAATTTCGCAAATTTGAATACCCCCGAAGGAAACTGAATGCCCCCAAAAAGCCCAAACACCATTCCACTCCAAACCCTAATTCGAAGCAAATCAAGCACACGCCGCATCGAGAAGTCAAGATCAGATTTTTTTTTTTTTTTTTGGTTCACCTCTGGATGTCCTTCTTCTGGGAGAGGAGGCACTCGAGGATGCACTCCTTGCAGAAGACGTGGCCCTTCTGGCAGCAGAGCGGGTCGATGAAGGGCTTGAGGCAGAGGCAGCAGGCGTCGAAGGGCTTGATCGAGTCCCTCCCGAGCCGCTCCTTCTGGGTGCCGTACCCGAGCTTCCGCTTCTCGTCGTACGTGAAGAAGGCGAGGTCGTTGTTGTTCTTCGAGTGTCGCTGCGGCATCTCGTCCCTCCCGAAGCAGCACCAGATCGGATCGCAGAGGAATTGAGGAAGAAAGGTTGCAGAGGGGGAATTTGGGGACGAGGGAGGAGCTAATCGGTGCCCTAGAAATTGGATCCCGCACCGTCTTATGAAGCCGCTTTTCCTTTTCTGCCCCCCGCTTTCCGTGAAGATTTTCATTTCAGATAGAGTTGTCGAAAACCGAACCAAAAACTGAACCAAAAAATTCATTAAAAATCAAAAAAAAAAAAAAATTGACCGATTTGATTTTTATAGATTAACCGAATAAATAAAACGATAAAAACTTATTTCTTGAAAAGAAAAAATATATATACAAAAAAAATGCAAAAATCGAAAATTGAAAACTAAAAACCAAAAAGTAAAAAATTGAACGGAATCGAAAACTGAACCGAATCAAAATTTCGGTTTTGGAAATTTTTTAACAGTTCAATTTTTTTTTAAAAAAATTGAATTGAATTGAACTATTGACACCCTTAATTTCAAGGGCAAATTCCCGATAAGTGTTTTGTTGTGATAATATTAACATTTGAAAGGCTCGTTTCAAGAAAGTGCTAGGCGCTTTTTCCGCTCTTTCGATAGCTTACGCTCAGTCGACGAAAAACGTTGTGTTTCGGCAATATTATCTCTTATATGGCCCACCATTTTTATTGCAATTCTCTAAAATCGGTGTCATTTTCATTTGGTCAACTCTTTTTTTCTTTTGCTTTTTTTTCCTTTCCTTGTAGGCCCTACTTTCCGCCTTCTTTTTCTTGTATTGGTTCTCTGAATTTCAACTTAACAATCCTGCGAAATCTCACAGGTGGATACCAATAAAGATTGAATGCGCAAAAACAAGGGAAACATACTCTGGTAACCCAAACAAGTTCCACAAAAAGACCATCCTCCATGTTGTCGTCGATTGCCTTGGGCTAGCAAGTTCTTGAGATGGACATCTAGCCACCACATCATTAGTTCATCCATAACGACTTGGTCTGATGGTCCCCAAGGCCAAAGGGTTCGGACTAGGAGCTGTTCCCAGCAAATTTTTAGGATGACGAATGAGATAGGAATGAATCAAACTGCACACCAAACATAGAAAGAATGTGCTCGAAATATATCTAAAAACTAGAAATAACTCATGGATGATTTTTGACGTAATAACAATATTTAACTTTGTCACTCCAAGGTTAAGTATCCACATGTGGAAACACTACCAGAATTGGTGATCTCCTGGAAAAGTGTTTACTTGTGCGCTAAATAACAAATCCGTAAGACTGGTATGATGCAAGTCAAAATAAACAATATGTTAAGTGAGTTAATTTAAAGATATCGCATTATCCCAAAATGACGAGCTATACATGTTTGGTGAGTTCTTGGGCCAAAACGATTACATCAACTTCACAGTCCTCATGCGCTACCCACCCTAGACAACCAACTGATGATGTAGTCAATAGTGTCACATACATCCTTGAACTCCAAATAGGAGGTTTTGAGGGGGCACAAATCAACTGGTCGGGCCCTAAAACGCAACAATTGGGCAACGAGGGTGGCCGTTGGAAGAGTAGGGTGAAGATGGACCGCAGCTTCTCCCTAATGAAGTCAAAGAACTAGTCATATTTGACATTACGGGGGTGGCTTTCCGAAAATAAAGTTGAGCCCAATGTTTGGGCTAGCGAAAGTGTGGAAGACGGCGGGGTTGGCATAATAGATACTCACCATTTTAATGCCTCACGACTTAAGAAAAGAATGACTTGTAAGTGAGAAAAGAGAGACGAGAAAAGTCTTGCAAAAGCCGAGAATTGAGAAGTAAAGAGGTGTGGAAAGAAGAAGGAAAGTGAGATTCTTAAGGAAAGAAAAGGAAGAAATAAAATAAAAAGAATTGATCAATCACTCTACTGCATCCGCTGCTTCCGCCTCCGCTTCTGCGATTCCCTGCTTTTTGTAAATCCCGCCGAACTTTCTCCCGTACATCGGGGGGATTCGTTGACGCGATTGGTGGAATAGATAGCGATTTCAATTTCCGCTTCAAAAGCCAAGCACTCACCACGTACGTGGATCTCTACTATATAAAATTGTCCGTTTTGAGTCACCCACCCTAATACAGACGATATCTAAGCCTTATAAATTAGCTCAAGACTCCTATTCTAGACGATGTAAGACAAGAGAGTGACTTATTCCTTGCGCACATCCGAGGACCGTCACTCGGACCATCACAGTTTTCCTTCTCTCCACAGTCGAAGAGAAAGGTCAGGGAGCCCAAGGAAGAGACCGTCACGCTCGGCCCTGCCGAGCGTGACGGTGAGTACGTCTTCAGGGTCGTCCACGTCTTTGCCTCCTTCAACGACACCTTCATCGTACGTATGTATCGCTCTTCTTCGCTTTCCTTCTTTTGCCCCTCCGATCCCGGTCTAACGGCACGTGCTTCGCTCGCAGCATGTCACCGACCTCTCTGGGAGGGAAACCCTTGTTCGCATCACCGGTACGTGTTGCTAATTATGCTGTTGTTGCAGTACAGCTTCGTGAATTTGTGAATCTCCGGCTGCGAAGTCGGTCGGCGCAGAAGCGAAGATTGAATTTTTATTTAGTCCCCTTTGTTGCTAATTTTGTTTGCTGAGAAGGGATGTGTTTAATTTTTCTTTAGATGCGGCAGCTGCTGAAATTTTCGATTTTAAGATTGAATTTTTATTAATCCCCTTTGTTGCTAATTTTGTTTGCTGAGAAGGGATGTGTTTAATTTTCTTTGGATGCGGCAGCTGCTGAAATTTTCGATTTTTTGGCGAGAAATGTGCTTCATTCCTATAATTCTACTTTCTAGTTAGTAGTTGTTTCGACGGTTTGTGATGGTCGGGTTGTGAGTTTTTCTAAATTTGGTTAAATATGAAAATATTTGATTAATATGAGTTGGGTATGAGTCAGGTCGGGTATAGGTTGGAAAATTTATATTAGGCATAAATAGGTTAATAAGTCAATTTGGGTTGGACCATTAATGACCCGACCCACCCGTTTAATAGCTCTAGCTACTGGTGAGGCTTGGCCTCCTCAATGGCTGGGCTTGCCTCTGGCGAGCTCGCCGGACCGGCTATCGGCAACCAGCAGCGTATGACGCCGTATGGCAACTGCGGATGGCGGTTGATGAAGAAGAAAAAGAGAAAATGAAAAAAAAAAAGAGTTGGTTTTGATTTTTAAATTTGTTATGGGAACAATAATTAACTTTTATTATTATTATTATTCTTGATTATGTTTCAAATCCACTTTCGGTAATAAAAAAGTAGAAATTTGTTCCCAAAAACAAAAATTTTACCAAACGCGATTATATTTCCAAGTTGATCCCAGGAACAAAAAATCATAACTATGCACTGTTTGGATGGTTACCAAATAGTACCTAACGTTTGAAAGGCTCGTTTCAAGAAAGTCCTAGGCGCTTTTTCCACTCTTTTGATAGCTTACACTCAGTCGACGAAAAACGTTGTGTTTTGGCCCACCACTTTTATTGCAATTCTCTAAAATCGGTGTCATTTTTATCAGGTCAACTCTTTTTTTCTTTTTCTTTTTCTTTTTTTAATTTCCTCTCCTTGTAGGCCCTACTTTCCTCCTTCTTCTTCTTGTATTGGTCCTCTTAATTTCAACTTTACGGTCCCGTGAAATCTCAGGGGTGGCTTGCGTTCATACCAATAAAGATCGAATGCGCAAAAACAAGGGAAACATACGGCGGTAACCCAAACGAGTTCCACAAAAAGATCACTCTCCACGTTGCCATCGATTGCCCTAGGCTGTCAAGTTCTCGAGATGGATGTCTAGCCGCCACATCGTTAGCTCGTCCGTAACGACTTGGTCCAATGGTTCCCAAGGCCAAAGTGTTCAGACTAGGAGTGGTTTCCAACAAATTTTTAGGATGACGAATATGATAGGAATGAATCAAACTGAACATCAAACATTGAGAGAATGTGCTCGAGATATATATGAAAATTGGAAATAACTCATGGATGACTTTTTACGTAATAACAATGTTTAACTTTGTAACTCCAAGGTTAAGTGTTTGCATGTGGAAACACTACCATAATGAGTGATCTCTTGGGAAAGTGTTTACTTGTATGCTAAAGGACAAATCCATAAGACTGGGATAAGACGAGTTAATGTAAACAATACGTTAAGTGAGTTAATTTATAGATATTACATTGCCCCAAAATGACGAGCTAGACATGTTTGCCGAGTTCTTGGGCCAAAACGATTATATTGTAGTCAATAGTGTCACATACATCCTTGAACTCCAAATAGGATGTTTCAAGGGGGCACAAATTGATCGGTCGGGCTCTGAAACGCAACAATCGGGCAATGAGGGTGGCGGTTGGAAGAGTAGGGTGAAGATGGACCGCGGCTTGTCCCTAATGAAGTCAAACAACTAGTCATATTTGACCTTACGGGGGTGGCTTTTCGAAAATAAAGTTGAGCCCAATGTTTGTGCTAGCCAAAGTGTGAAAGACGGCGGGGTTGGCATAATAGATATTCACCTTTTCAATGCCCCACGACTTAAGAAAAGAATGACTTGTAAGAGAGACAACAGAGAGACGAGAAAAGTGTTGCAAAAGCCGAGAATTGAGAAGTAAAGAGGTGTGGAAAGAAGAAGGAAAGTGAGATTCTTGAGGAAAGAAAAAGAAGAAATAAAATAAAAAGAATTGATCAATCAGAAAAGGGAAGTTGTAACGGAAATGGTGCGGCACGTGGCCCAAAGTATATTGTGTAAAAGCAATTGAAAAATATATTAGAAAGTAATATTGGTATAATTGTCCTTTGGAGAAAATTATATCTCCAAAGCCTTTTTGATATTCTATGCGACTAATTTAAGGTTTTTACTTTAATTCGTTTGAATTTGGAAAAAACTAAAACGACTACAATTTGTACGATTTGAATAATAAGAAGAAAATGTAAAAGAACCAAATTAACAAATTTATAAATGTAAAAATTTTATATTTCCTTTTGCTTAAAAAAATCAAATTTGACAAATGTAACAATGTATTGAAATGGATTTGATTTTTTGGATCGAGGTAAAATTTCGGTTAGAACTTTGCAGATTTTTTTTTTCAAAAAAATTGTTTAAAATTCTAAATTATTTAGTGAGGTATAGGCAAAAAGTTTCACTAAATAGAAAAGCAATTCTCCAACTCCAAATTTCGACCACTAGAGCTGACGTGTTTGTTGGAGCCGACGAGAATCTCAATGTAAGAAATTTCACTATCGCATCGATAGACTTCATTGCTCAAATTATTGTTATGATCTTCATCATTAATATTTTCAGTTTTGTGCTTTAGTCAATGGTTTACTGTGTTAAGAAAATTTCTACGTCAAACTATTATCAATTGGATTTGATATCAAAGGGATTTGATTGGAGAAATTATGCAAGTCCACAAAGTAGATTAGACAATTCAAAAGTTGAAGAATTTACTTGGAAAAGAGTACTCATTTTCACAAGAGTTGACGTGTTTGTTGGAGCCAACTAGAGTCTCAATGTAAGAAATTTCACTATCGCATTGATAGATTTTGGGTGCGTTTGGTAACGTTTATTCACAAATTGTTCCCGTGAACGTAAATAGAAAAAATTATTTATATTCCAGGGAATAATTTTTGAATAAAAGAATGTGTTTGGTAATTATACAAAATTCCTGTTCCTGAAATAGAAAAAAAAAAACAGAAACACGTTTAGTAAACTTGTATAATTTTTTTTGTTTCTTTTATTTTTTTTAATATTTTTATTTTATTTTTCCTTTTTTATTTTTTATTTTTTATTTTTCTCTTTGGCTACTAGTTGGGCGACTGACTGGGTGACGTTTGACGAGCTCGCCGGAGGCCACCCTGGCCTCGGTGAGACTCGGCCTTGCCCAGGCGGTGGGAGGTCGACTTCACCGTGGCCTGGTGAGGCCCGACCTTGCGCTGGTTGGGGAGGCCTAGCCTTGCCGTGGCTACATGAGGTTGGGCCTCGTCAATATAAATAAACGTGTTTTAGTTTTTTTTTTGTTCCTAAGAACAAAAAAATAGAAATTTTTGTTCTAGGAAACAGAAACACAATTAAACAAACATGACCTTCATTGCTCAAATTCTTGTTATGATCTTCATCTCAAATTCTTGTTATGATCTTCATCATTAATATTTTCAGTCTCGTGCTTTAGTCAATGGTTTACTGTGTTAAAAAAATTTCTACGTCAAACTATTATCAATTGGATTTGATTGGAGAAATTATGCAAGTCCACAAAGTAGATTAGACGATTCAAAAGTTGAAGAAATTTACTTGGAAAAGAGTACTCATTTTCAAGGATCGAAGGTGGAATTTTACCTTGGATCAATTTACCAATGAGCATTAGTCTACAAAGAATTGATTTGCTGAAGTATTGGTCACGTGGGGTAAGTTTACATTACCTCATCCTAAACCCCATACGACGGGTATCCACGCCTTTGAAAATTTCAATTATCTTCTCCAAAAATTAACAAAAAAAATAATAATTACAATATGTTTCTACTTGGACAAGGCCCTAGCAGGAAGGCTCATTAAACGAGCCGCTTTCATCAGGTTGCTCTAAAGATTAAAAAAAAATAAAAAAAGTATCTCACGCGAAATAAGATAGGCTAAACCGACATGGAGCTCACGATGCTGAAATTGGAATATCTAGACGGCCTCACATTCCATGAAAAATAGTTAATGTGCAGAATTCCGTACGCGCCGAACCAATATTCCTATCTGCCCAAAATTCCTTTTAGCAGAAATATCCATAGGTTCTTTAAAGTACATTTGATTCCCTCCAGGATTCGAACTGCTGAATGGTTTTTTGTGCAGAAGGGACCCGACCAGTGATAGAGCAGACCAGATTGCCATTTTGACCATAGGCCCAAGTTATAGCATTTCCATATGTATATGTCAACCTCGGAATATTGAAAATTTCGAGTTATGATACTAATTAGTTCACAACGCGTCGTCTTTAAAATTTAGTTGGATGGTTCGCGATTGAGATACGTTTTGTAAGTGATGCGGTCGTGATTTCATGAGATGATCGAGTCGTAAAGGAGAATAAAGCGGTATCGGGGGGCAACGTCCACAAATTTTATGTATTAAAAGGAGGAAATGGTAGATCAGTAGCTACAAGGCAATGGAAAATGTTCAAGAATCAATGGCTTCCTCCAGCATTTCCTTGGAGCCCTTCATCAACCCGGGGCTCAATCTGAACATGAGCACGCAGAACTCCTTCTCGTCCAGCGTCCCGTCCCCGTCGAGGTCGCCTTCCTGCAGCATCGACCGGACGTCGTCGTCGCTCATGCCGCTCAGCCCCATGAGGGCCGCGTTCCGCCTCAGGCTATCCATGGTGATCACACCCTTCTCCTTATCCATCAGGAGGCGGAACCCTTTGCTCAGCTCCTCCATGAACCCCCGCGCCCCGAGCCTCTCGACCATCACGGGGAAGAAGTCCTCGAACGCCACCACGGCCCCACCTCGCGTCGCCATCGCTCTGTCGTTAGTATTGAGAAGAAGAAGAGAAAGAAAACCTGCTGCGCGCAGTCACGTTCGCGAAAAAGCCGATGCGTGCGTGTGTATGCAGATGCTCTGGCGTGATCTGGGTATGGACGGGGGGGAATGCTCATTATATAGGAACTGAGGAAAGGAGGAAGGAAGGGAGGGAGGAAGGTGGGGACGAAAGCATCAAGATGACAACGCAGGTACAGATAAGAGGCGGATTCCTCATGTGAAAGATGGTTGGCGTCGTCGGATGCTCATTTAAGTTTTTCATGGAAGGTTTCTTCTCTGACGACAGAGAGAGAGAGGCCAAGCTTCGTCGAAGTTGCAGGGGAAGGTGCGGTTCGCGGGAATCCATGGCGAAGCGAGAAAGTTTCTCTCTTTCCTACTTTGTAAGGATTGGCTGGGTTGAACGGCAATTCACGATAACGCCATTTCAAGTAAGAACGCGAGAGAGATCGAGAGAGAGAGAGAGAGAGAGAGAGAGAGAGAGAGAGAGAGAGAGATCTGGTCAATATCTTAACCGCGCAACTTTGCGTGCTTACGTCGGTAGCGCCGCCTGGATATTACCTAAACGTGTTGGCAGGATTACCAGACGTACCTGGTATCCCATGTCCAGTAAATTCGATTTAAAAAAAAAAAGGGATGTTTTCTTTATTCAGGGTTTCAAAGCGTGGGGAGAAATATATGGGAAAAAGGAAAACCAACGGAATGGATTTGTCCGTGGCTTCGGCCACCGTCGTAACATTTGTGTAGCTTGGTGGCCCCACCAGCGAAGGCCACACGGCAGTCGCTGCTCTCAGTTGATCCCCCCACGTTGGCCGCCAACATGCCTTACATCAAGAGGCCCCTTTGGAGTTCTGAAGCAAAGTTTCCCCTTACGTCAAAATGTACCTTCATGAATTGATTTCAGTTTCCACATCTACATATATTTTAGAATTGCTCTCTCTCTCTCTCTCTCTCTCTCTCTCTCTCTATTTGGTGCATAATTCGGTTCATTTTTATTCTATTTGCCATTTTAGAAGCATGTCAAGAGTTAGTCTTTGTCCTCCTAGCGACCACTTCTACCCTTATCAAAGTGGGTCATTACATTCTCTACATCCCTCGCCCCGCCACAGTGATTAGTCTGAAGGACTACCACTATAATCATTATCGCCCTCATCAATGGCGACCGGTGGCAATGTGTAGTTTATATATTTATTGTTTCTTTTTTCTTTTGAAGTAACATTAGGAAACATACAAATATTTTCACAAATACACAATAGGATATAAGCAATCCGAGGGATTCCTACCCTGTCTTTCCCAACCCATACTACATTTGGGAAAATTGCCAATAAAGTTGTAAATATGGCATTCAATTTAGTATTAAACTTTTTAATTGTGCCAATTTTTTTTCTTAATTTTGTCCTAAACCCTTTGACAATTTGCTATTCTAGTCCCACTAGCCAAATTTGGCTAGTAAGTGCTAACGTCGACGCCGGCCATCTTACGTGCACTATTAACACTAATGTAAATTGTTTGAATTTGTTGGTACTTTATTATTCTTTTCTTTATTTTTTTCCCTTTACTCCAGGTTGGCAAAGGTTGGCGACCCTTGCTTGATATGGGCAAGGGTCACGAGCTCCTTGCTTGTGGCCAACGAGGGGTGCAATGCCCTTGCTTATACTAGGCGAGGACTGTTGACCTAGAGCAAAAAAAAAAAAAGGAATATAATTTTTTTATAAGAATTAGAAGAAATTAAAATGAATTACTGGCCGCCATATAGGATGTCTGATATCCATATTAATAATTTTCAACCAAAATAGGCTGAAAATGTTAAATTGAAAAATCATTGAAATATTTAAAATTAAATTAGTATAATTAAAAATTTGATTGCTGAATTATTGATCATATAATAAATTTCAGACTTTTTATAAGTAATTTTCCCTACCACGTTTTATGCTAGAGACCAACTTCGCAATCTCACTATTTCGCAATCCGTGTCCCAAGCGTCAAACCCCCAAACTTTTCGGATAGAACCTAGGGACATAGCGGTCTATATAGCTCAATTTGACTTGGACGATGACGAATTTCAGAATTTTTATTGGGCGTCGACAGACAAGACGGATTATTTAATCTTGAGGTCTCCTCTATCTTTCTCCCCAACTTACTTTTGGTGGTACCTTTTTGACTAGTTCCAAATCCCAAATTGCGCCGTGTGGATTTGCCGCTAGGGACCCGTCAACAAAACGACCGTCGAACGTCAAGGTCCACGCCACAACTTCACCTTCTTTTCGACAAATCAGAAATACTCGAGTATTTTGCACGATTTTTGCTATATTTCCATTCAGTTTCATCATTCAACGAGAAATTACCCGGTCAGTCCTACGTATATTGTATGGAAATTGCTAACTTCATCTACTCTTCATTGACAATCCGAATTACTGCAGTGTAATATTAGCAATTTCAATGAAAATTGATTGGAAGGACTGCCGTTAGAATTTTACGCAAAAATGAACTGTACAATAAATTTATAACTGATTGGATAATCTCCTCCATCCATTTAGTAATTGGAGTGTGCTAACACAATGTGCTAATCCTCAGGGAGGGTGATCTATAGAGACTAATAAATGGGGCTTGTACAGAATAATTCAAATCTTCCCTTCTTAATTACATTTTGTGGCCCACTAATTCACATTTTTCTTCTCCATTTTTGTCAGCTGGTTCTTATGTATAAGAGGTATCAACAAACATGTGAAGTTGCGCACCCGATAATCATTTTATTTCAAATCATAATTATTTTTCCGTTCCCTGCAATATGTTTGGAATAAAATTCTATTTGGTAACACAGTTTTATATTCATTTTTTTGGAACAAATTTTTAGTTTAGAAATAAGTTGGAAAAGAAAGGCTTATTGAAAGAACCCGTAGGGCTAAAGAATCCCAGCCTAAAGACACCGCCTTTCGAAGTTATGGCTTCCGGGTCTCTAATGAACTTCGTTGGGGTGATGGTGTATGTGCAAGTAAGAAACTTCAGATGACACGAAACGGGAAAGAGAACAAGAACCAAGAAGTTTGTCATGCCGAGCAAAACCATTGATGTATCAGTTCAAGGTTTGTTTGCTTGTGATGAGCAAGAAGATGATCTTGTAAGCTCGAAGATTCGAGCTCACTTAAATTAATGTCGAAACACACTTTGCACGAGCGGGTCTGAATTGCTTTTTACCTCGGGGACTCGGATCTGAGAACCACACATTTTGATGACGAGCTTACCTAAGCTTATGTCGGCAAATTAAATGCTTCTTCCATGCCCATTTCTGCTGTAATGCAGCTCAAAGCACACAGGCAAGTGGGTGTCGGTGGTCTGAACGTGCCAAACCCTCTTCAGACTACAACTTCTAAATTGCGTCGATTCTCTTATTCTTTTGGCATTTGCATATTTACCTATAATAATTCATGTTTTCCACCAATAGTAAAGTCTTTCTATAGGTGAGATAAACCTCATAAACATGGATATCATCCATATAGAGTTTTAGTTAATGCTCCATTCATTTTGCGAAAACTAAATGATTTAAAAAACAATGTCCTAAAACTGATAATCTATATTACTTTAAATAATTACTTATTGATAAATATTTTTATTCTCATAAGTAATTTATGTCTAAATATCTTTGTGTAGGATAAAAATATTCTTCCTTTATTCATTTTTAAAATAATATAAGCGAATATTTTTAGAAAAATATTTTTTAAATCATTTATTTTCCGTGGAACAAACGAAACCTAAAATTTACATATAACTGATGTCCACATTTATAATCCATTAATATACATACATTCACTGTTGCTGCCTTTGGGTATCAAGAATCACTCTTTTGACATGTTCTCGCCCACTTTTTAATTTTGACCCCCACAATCACATCGTTTCTTGACCTATTCGATATTTAATTATGTATTTTCACTAGTTTACGGCTTTAATTAGTGTCTTTTTCTTCTTCTTTTTTACGCTTTATTAAGTGTCTACCAAGTAAATTACTCATTTCCTTTTCTCTACATCTTGTAATTTTTTATTTAAATTTTATCTTATTATTATTATTATTATTTTTTAAACTCGCCCAGTTCCAAGTCATTTCGGGCCAAACTTCTCATGCCCGAAGGTCCGGATCGGCCGAAAGGAACGAAGTGGCTCGATCTGGTCCGAAAGCCAGGCTTCTTCGCCCTGCCATTTGGTTTGCACGTCGGCCAAAACAACCAACTTGGCATCAAGTACTTATAGAGCTAGTTAGATTCCTTTTATCGTAAAGGAAGAGGATCAGCTGGATTGGTGTACATTCAGATCCTCGGTAGCGCTCCGACGGACCAGACATGTCCTTGACAATCCGAATAAGGTCTAGTCACATAATCAGTTCTTTTTTGACCACTTTTTGAAACTGTCAGTTTCGTGTTGATCAAGTTCATGTCATGTCAGGTCGATCACCCTTACAGATTCGTGTTGTTATCATCTATGTAGCACCGACACGCGACACGCGACACGCGACACGACACGACACGACACGCGATACGTTAATTCTCAAAAAGTAGAGAATTCCGACACGTTCCGACACGTTAAATATTAAATAAATATTTTTATATATACATATAATTATTTCAAAAATAAAAAGTAGAGTCAATTTATTTAAATAAATTTATAATTTTTCATTATGATCATAATTTATTATTATTTAACATTATTCATCCTTTTTTCTTTTTTGAAATCACCCTCCACCCTCTCTCTCTCTAAAAAAGAAAAGAAAAATAAAAGACAAATCCCAACTAGGACAGCATCCCATTTTAATTTTTTTAAGGCTCTTCATGGCACCATCATTTTTTATTTTTACTTTTCTTGTTCTTTCTTGAAAACCCAAACACCAGCTGGCTATCACTCCTCCTAGGCGTGTCCTTCTTGCACGGTACCTCATTTTTAATTTTTTTCTACCCTCCTTGGAAACCCAAACCTACCTGCCTCAGCCTCCTTTGACTCCTCCTTTACGGCACCCCCCTCCTCGGAAAACCAAATCGTAGCCTCCCCTCCTTCTGTGCTCATCCTCCTTGCACGGCACCCATTCTTCATCTTTTACAAACCCTTCGAGAGCAGCCTTGAAAACTCTGGAAAAACGGCCTCTCCCTCCTCCATTGCACGATCATCTTCCTCTCAATCCCTACTCTCTCTTGGTCACCTTGTTGCAGTTGCTCTTTTGTGGTCGTAGCCTTGTATCCGGTCCTCTGTCGCGGTCATCTCGGTCGCCTAGTTCTCTCTTCCTCCAGCCTTCTCTCACCGCCGCGGCCTCATCGTCGTGGCCTCACTGCTGCTGCCTCGCCTCCGTAGCCTTGCTCCCTCTCCCTCGCCTCGTCTTCACCCTCCATCGCCAACGATTCACTCTCCTTTCACGCTTGTAGATCCGCTCTAGAAACCCACCCTCTTGCTCGGACACGCTCCGACTCGCGTGTCGGGAAGAGTTGACCGCGTGTCGGAAAATTCGACACGTGTTGACCGCGTGTCGAAGCGTGTCCAAGCGTGTCCGAACGTGTCGGACACGCCGACACGTGTCCGACACGACACGGAAGGTCCCCGAGCGTGTCCGTGCTTCATAGGTTATCATCTAATGTGTTCTTTTGCAGAAATTACTGGGAAAAAACCTAGGTGGAGTGATATGGACATTGACGAGGGTTTCGAGGAGTTTTTTCACTGATTTTTGAATGAAGAACGCTAATCAATCACGGCCAGTTATGTAAAAGGGTATTTGAATGTAAAGACAAAAGGAAGATAAAGTTGAGCAAGTGATGTTCGTTAATTGTTTGGCGGTCCCTATTACAAACTATGGTGTTACAAATTATGGCGTAAGTACACATACCTAACGATAATTAACGGCGGTTATAAAGAAAGCAAACATATCTTAAGTGACTCCTAAAATTTAGCAACATTTATTTACAAGCACTAAGCAATCCCTCTGCTTCAAAAGTCATTACTACTCTTTCATGCGTAGCACCACCATTACTTCTGCAACTTGCGGTTGCAATTCTTGACAGATGTAACAGCCCATATTTCTCAACCTTCGTAGTCAAAGGCTTCCAAGATCTTTAGCTCCTCTACATCATGATCGTGTTATTTCCGTGTCTTCATCGTCAGCTTACCCAAGTGAATTGCGTCCGAAACTATTGGGCCCATTACTTAGGTACTTACCTGGCACCCTACCCATCATAATACGTTTTAGTTGTGGCCCTTTTGTCGGTTAAATCGAACTTCATTGACCGACATTTTGCCACTGGACTTAGTAATTTTCCTTTGTTTTTGTCATTGGCAAATACTCACTAAAGTCTTTTAACACTTGGCAATTTTAACTATATTGCATCTCACTCGATCTTTCTCAACTCGAGTTGATAGCAAAAGACTAGAGCAATTTTTGGTGTCAACATGTATAAGTTCACCAATGTGAAATAGTTCAGCAAAAAAACTTAAATTATTAGATGAAAGTGTGGTTTAACATTTAAATATTCTAATATTCCCTCTCATGCATAAGCTAGACTTTAATCACTATATTAGAAAGTTCTACCTAAAAATCTAAATTGTTAGATGAATGTGTAATTTAATATTTAAATATTCTAACAACCAAAATACAAAAATGCATTCTGAAGCAAAAGGCAAAGGGCTCGTGTGCTTTGATTACCAATACAAAGCAACGACCGGTGCTTAGCATTTGATGTAGTCGATGTGGTGTGCGAATGACTTAATTCTCAGCTGACAACTACATCCATCGTCCACTGAGAGTACTAGATGACAAGCGTTTTTTTTTTCCCCATTGGAACGGTGACAAGCATATTACAGCGGGGATGATGCAGGATAGGAACCATGATTTACAATCCATGTACAAAGTCATCTTCAGTCGTCGTTTTTATGTGTGACGTGCAATGGTGATTGCGTGTGAAAGTCGAGGGCGGTTGCGTCGTGCGGCAGTGGGCTCCGCATGGGGTAGGGGGCGAGGAAGGGTTTGTTTGAAACATTGAAGTACCAAGAGAATAGTGGTCCGAAGAGACATTTTCTCGTGTACCTCTTTGCTCATCTTGGTCGAGCATTAAAAAAAATTAAAAAAAACGAAAATTTTACTTCAAGTTGAAAAAAAAAAAAGTCAACTTGATTAAGGTGGGAGAGTGCTTGCCACGAGAAGATAAATGAGGAACGATAAAAAAGATCAATTTTTAATTGAAGGATATTCTGTTCCACTATTTATAAAGAGGTGGCTTTAGCAATGTATAGGGCAGAAATAACACCTCTCTATTTATTTTGTAGGAATTTAACTTTTTAAAAAATTTCTTACAATCCCTTTTTTATCCTATTTTATTTAGCAAAGAATGTATTTTTCTCAATTTTTGTTTTTACCCTGCCTTAAATAGCTTAATGTTTTCTAAGTAGACAAGGGACTCTTATGTTTCTTCTTATCTAACTCTATAGAAATTTGCATGTTTATAAAGAATTGAATTGCTGAAGGGGGAAACTTTAATATAGCATCGTATTCTTGCTAGGTTTGATGAAAGAAAGATACATAAGCAGAGCTGCGAGAGGCTCACTGAGGCAAAATCGGAGGGAGGTTTGAGAGACTTGGTAAATTTCAATAGTGCGTTGTTTTCTTCCTTGTCGGTTGTGTGGAAATATGTTGAGAACTAATGGTGCTTATTCTAGGGTTTCTGGATAACTTGTTTCTCCCCTCTTTTTGTCAAACCCCAATTCCCACTAGATTGGGGAAATGACATGGCCGTCCTTTCTCCCAAAAGATGCAACCTCAAAATAAACTCAAGAATCAACTCCCAACAATCCCTATCGAAGGCGCTCTCACGCTACTTGTGGTTCACTTAAGAATTTGAAAAGCAAGTAAGATGAAAAGAATGAGCTACCATGACCTAGTGAGTGATTCTCTTAAGCACATCGAACAATTACTATGCACATTTTAAACACAAATATAACTTATTTTTTCCAAATCCAGAATTTAACAAATCTTCAAGATCAAAATAAGTTATATATACACGTCACTTCAATGCAATATAGTCATAGTAGAAGTACTCATTTCAATTAATAACATCGAAACAAATTTCAACAATTTAGTCCATTGATTAATTTTATCAAATCATATGCCGATGGTCCATTTCATTGATTAAATTTATGCTTAAATATCTAGTAATGGTCATGTGTAATGCTTTGTGATAAGGTGACTAAGATTCTCCCTTAGTTAGGTCTCCACTTGTTATTAGTCGATGGCTCCACTCACAAAGATATCCTAGACTAGTATGTGCATATCCACAAACTTTTTAATGGGTTTAGAGAGACACTAAACATAATCCATCAACCTCACTCTCCAATAATCCACAACCAAAATCTAAAACCATCTCAAAAGTTAGGTTTAATAACCAAATCACAACTTTTCACCATTCAAATATATCAAAGTGCATTTCAAATACCACATTCATAAGTCATGAACTTTTTGTACTTCTCTTAGAAAAGGTTTCACAAATCATTTACATACAATTAGTTCACAATGAAGTCAAAAGATGACTTCCCATTTCAAACAAACAAAATGACAATAAATGCTTGATCCTACTTTATGTAACAAAAAATGCTACTTCTTAACTCATAATATAGCTAATCCATATCATTATTTAAAATATAGGTTTATAAACACAAAGAATAAATAGTATCACTCACTTGGGAAAGCCAAAAACCAACCTATGATGGTTACATAAGCCAAAGCACTCGCATTCATATTAGTTAATCAAAAAACGACTAATATATAACTCTAACGAATGACTCAACTAAACCACATTTAATCATTGTTAAATCGACTCTAAGCGCTAATGAGCAACCTCGTTTAAAGTAGATGTTTATCATTTTCCTTACGCGTATTATCCATGACGGTGAACGGCAGAGTGAGGAATGGCGATGGTGCGGACAAGCGATGGCAAAGGTAGTGCGATAGTGGCTCCTCAAAACCCACAGCTAAGCTTGGGCTTGGCTTGGGCAGTGGCTTGCGGCAATGAGGAGTGGTGTGGGCGGTGGTGAGTGGTGGTGAATGGTGGTGAAAATGGCGGTGAGGATGGTGGGTGAGGGGGCGGCCAAATGGAAGTCGAGAAAAAGAAGAAGAAGAAGAGATGAAGAAGAAGAAGAAAGTTTGAGAGAAAAGAAAGGAAGAAGAAGGGGGGGGGGCGCTATTCTGTTGGAGGGGAATGACGTGAGCGGAAGGGGGAAAAGAGAGGGAGGGAAGAGAGAGAGAGAGTTAGATTTTCTTGGGATTTTTCTCCAAGATCCCATCATTTTCTTCACCAACTCTTTCTAAAAACTCTCTTGGGCTAGCTTTGTATCCCTTTAATATTCTCTTATTTTCTTTTAAAGCCAAGATTTTGGCCAACAAATTACAACTTTGCCATTGGGCCCGGTTCCCTTTATGATTTCCAATTTTCGCCCAATAATTTATTTTCCGAAAATTTCAAACTTGCTGATAATTCAACGAACAATGAGGTGATGTCTAATAAATTAGTCTTGAAACTCTCGAAAGTTCGATATCTAAAATCGAATTAAATTTCATGATTAAAATTGATCAAATGCGACTTTAATACGATCCAAACTATTAGATAGCTTTTAGAAGTTTTCTTGCGGCTAACTTGTGGTCAATAATTTTCAGTCCATGTTTGTGTCTCTCTGAATTGCAGATGACCCTCGGTTGTTATATAATCGTGAGGGTTCAATTATGTGTCATGAGTACAAGATCAATAAAAAATCGATTTATCGTTTTTCAATGCTAATATTGTACTCGTGTGGAATCACTTGCGAATCAACTATGCACTTTTGTCAAATTGATTTATATCCATTCGCTAATTAATTTATAACAATTTAGTATTGACTCTTGTCAATCCCTAGTCTTTCGGGTTTTTAACCTTTTATGGCATCGTCTAATAGATTACTTAACTCATGAGTAATCAGTTTAGAGTAAATTGATTGTTAGTATATTGATGAAATAACAGTCTCATATATTTGAAACGTGACCAAATTTCGAGATATCACAACTCTTTTCCTTTTACAAAAATTTTGCCCTAAAAAATTGGAGCTATTGCAACTCTTCAACAAAAAGGTGATGGTATTGACGCCTCATCAACTCCTTGCCTTCCCACATGGTTTCCTCCGTTCTGTGGTATTGCTAGACTATCTTGACTAAGGGAATTATCTTGTTGCGCAACACTTGCTTATTTTAATCTACTATTTGAACCGGTCTCTCCACGTATGACATTGGTCATCCATGTTTATTTCCTTGAAATTTAGCACGTGGATTGGATCAAGTTCATACTTTCTTAGCATCAACACGTGAAAGACATCATGTACTTAAGTAAGTCTCGGTGGCAATGCTAGACGATAGGCCAAAGTCCCAATCCTTTCCAAAATCTCGAAAAAACCGACGTACCTTAGGCTTAGCTTCCCTTTCTTGCCAAAGCACGAAGTGCCTCGCGTCGGTGATACTTTGAGAAAAACGTATTCACCCTTGAAATACCAAAGGCCCATGCCGTTTATCTACATAGCTCTTTTGATGGATTTGGAAGGTCTTAGGCCTTTCTTGAATGACCTTGATGGCGTCCATTGATTGCTGAACTAATTCAAGGCTCGTAATTTTGTGTTCACCAACTTCGTCCCGACAAACAGGAGTTTTGTAGGCCCTGCCATACGACGCTTCAAATGATGTCATATTGATTATCTATTAATAGTTGTTGTTGGCAGTGAACTCAACTAGATGAAACTGATTTTTCCAATTTCCTTTGAAATCCAATACACAAGCTCTCGGCATATTCTTGAGTATCTGAAAAGCCCTTTCTGACTAGCCATCCGTATGCAGATGATAGGCTATACTATACCGCAACTTCATTCTTAAGGTAGTTTGCAAACTTTTCCAAAAAGTTGCCATAGACTTTGGGTCTCGATCTGACATGATCGTCACCTGCACTCCGTAAAAACTATCTATTGGATGTATAATTCATCATATCTCTCTAATGCAAAGTCCTTTCGTACGGCGATGAAGTATGCATATTTCGTTAACATGTCGACCACGACCCAGATGGAATCATTTCCACTCAAGATTCTCCAAAGGTTGCAAAAGTCTATGAGGCTTCGTTTGTTGGCATGTCAAACACTTGGCAACATGCTTGGTGATATCGGCCTTCATACTATTCCATCAGTAGTATTTCCGTAGATTTTGATACATCTTTGTGCTATCTAGATGAATATTGTAACTGTTATGATGGGTTTCTAACAAAATTTCTTCCTTAAGCTTCGCATCGTTGGGCACGCACAATCTTCCATATAGGTTTAATATTTCGTCCTCAGTCACGTGGAAATTTGGTTTCCTTCTTTCTACATCTCCTTGCAAAATCTTTTGAACTTTAGAATTTGTTGATTGTAGTATCTTAATCCTTACTTGCACTTCCGGCTCAATTTTGAGGGTAGCCATAAGACTTGAAATGTGACTTACCTCAAATTTGAAATTCAAATCTCGAACTCCTTCAAGTAGATTCCACTCTTGAACCATCATCTGCACGATCGACGACTTCCGACTTAGTGCATCCGTGACCTTGTTGGTCTTTCCAAGGTGATACAAGATGTCATAGTTGTAGTCCTTTAAAAGCTCCATCCAACGATGCTGCCTCATGTTCAGCTCCTTTTGAGAGATAAATACTTTAAACTTTGATGGTCCTTAAATATTTGAGACCTTTCTTTGCACAAGTAATGCCTCAAAATCTTTAGGGTAAAGATGATCGTTGCTAACTCTGAATCGTACATTGGATAGTTCAACTCATAAGGCCTTAGCTGACGGGACGCGTATGCAATCCCTCTCCCATGTTGCATTAAAACACAACCGAGTCCTTTATACGACGCATCACTATAAATCTCATATCCTCAAAGGCCGGACGTAATGGTCAACATGGGTGCAGTAGTTAGCTTATACTTAAGCTCTTGAAAACTACACTTACAATTATTCATCCATTCAAACTTTTCTTCATTCTTCAACAATTGTGTTAGAGGCATGCCTATTGCAGAGAATCTTTCCACCAATCGTATAAAATAGCTTATCAATCCCAAGAAACTTCAAACTTCAATCACTGTCGTTGGTCTTGGCTAATTCATAAATGCTTCAATCTTGATCGGATCAATGGAAATCCCTTAGCTAGAAATCACGTGACCCAGGAAGGTTGCACGAGTCAGCCAAAACTTGCACTTACTGAACTTAGCATACAGCTCGTGTTCTCATAGGGTCTGTAGTACCATCCTTAAGTGATGTGCATGCTCCTTTGGACTTTTCGAGTATACCAAAATATCATTGATGAACACAATCTTGAACTGATCCAAGTACTCTTTGAACACTCAGTTATTAAATCTGGCATTGGTTAATCCAAACAGCATCATAGTGAACTCATAGTGACTATATCACGTATGAAATGCCATCTTCGGTATATTCTCCTTCGTAATCCTCAACCAATGGTAACTCGTCCTTTAATCGATCTTGGAAAATAGCGAAACTCCTTACAGCTGATCAAACAAGTCGTTTATCCTTGACAATAGATACTTGTTCTTGATTGTCACCTGATTGGGTTGTTGATAGTCAATGCAAAGACGCAATGAACCATCATTCTTCTTTACATATAAAATTGGCACTTCTCAAAGTGATGCATTAGGACGAATAAATCATTTGTCCAATAACTCCTACATCTACACCTTTAGTTCCTTTAACTCTGACAACGCTATATGGTAAGAAGCTTTAGAAATTGGCTCCTTCCTAGGGGCCAACTCAATCACGAGTTCTGTCTCCCTTTCCGGGGGTAGTGCAAGCAACTTCTCAGGAAAGACATCGGAAAACTCCCGCACTACAGTGATATCCTCTATCCTTGGTTCTTCAACTAACATATCAACTATATTCACCAAATAATCCTGGCAACCCACATACAACAACTGGGTTACCTCAAGCAATGAAATTAAAGTAATCGAGGGTCCTCCTCAATTCCTAAGGGGGTGCATGACAACCAGTAATTTCTGTTCCAGAAACAATTTTTCTATTCCAGACTTGTTTCTGGAATAGAAATTCGTTTGGTAAAATTATTCAATTTTTCTATTTTTGAAATAGATTTTTGTTCCAAAAATAGGTTTGGAATAAAAATTAGAAGTAAGAATTTTATATTTCTCTATTTCTAGAATAGAAATGAGAAATAAAAATTCTTCTTATCGTGTCCTCCATTTGTCACCGTCGACCATCATTCGCCGGTCGCCGGCTACCACCCGTCCGTTGGTCGCCGGTCGCCACTGGTTGCCGCTGGTCACCGGTCGCCGCCGGCCGTTGCTGTCGCCCGTCCTCAGCCGCTGTTCGTCACCGCCAATCATTGGTTCACCGCCGTCTGCTAGTCTGCCGCCATCCAAAAGGAAGAAATTTTTTGTCGTTATCAAACGAATTTCTATTTTTGGAGTATAAATTTTATACCGTTATCAAACGGTTATTTTTGCTTAGAAACTCATCTAGAAATAGAAATAAAAAAAATCTATTTCTCTTCCAGAAATTAATTTTTGGCCATAATAGTTATTATTCGCACCCTAACAAACTTGGAACTGCCACCTACTAAAGGGTTAAACTGAATCGCCTTTCATAGCTCGTTGCTTGGTGAGCCAATCCATACCAATACTCACATCAAAATCAAATATCATCAGCATAATTAAATCTATACTATCTTCTCAATCACCAATCACTAACTTTCAACTTAAGGACCTTATCGCAGACAACACATTATCCTTTAACGGGGTAGATATATTAAGAATCGATTCCAACGGTTTTAAACTTAACTCCATTAACTTAATAAATCGCACACACCATTTGTGTTCTATGTCGGTTTTCCAACTCCGCCCTTTCGGTTGGGAGGGATAGAATACTTTCCTCCGGTCATCAGCATTTTTTTAAACTGATTATTGTCTCTATTGGCACAAATTGCGACTCAGATGTGGCTGCCTGTTCATTCAAGTTCCTCTCTATACAGCTTGTCATAATTTTTGAGATTCAGAGGCACTAGTTGATCCTTAATCTCTGGCTTCAGGCCGTCTCTAAACCTCCTCACTTTTTCCATCAGCTCCTCGATCAACCTTGATGTGTACTTCGACGATTTGATGAATTTTGTCTCGTATTGATCCACTGGCATCTGGTTCTAGCAAAGGTGCTAAAACTCGACCATCTTATGCTCTAGCATGTAGTTCGAGAAGTACTTTCCATAGAAAGCCTCACTGAAGGCATCCTACTCTAAGACCATACCTTCAGGAAACACCATTTCTTTTGTGGCTTCCTACTTCATGTTTGCATTACCCTGCAATTGATAGATGGCTAGGGTCACCTTGTCCTTCTCCGAGCACTTTAGTAGTGTAAAAACCTTCTCCAATTCTTAGACCTAGAGGGTTGCAGCTTCAAGGTCACCTACAGCCCAACCACATTCCTCAAAATCTCTAGGGCTTGTAGTATCTTGTCAACCTTGGGATCAATTAGTGCCCTCCCACTGGCACTAGCCTATGACGATACTCTCCCTCTAGCACCAGCCCATCTTGGTGCCCTTCCTTTGACAGCAACTCGAGTCGGTGCCTTCCTCTAGCACCAATCAAAGTCACTATGGCCTTTCTTCGAGGGGCCCTCTACTCAGGATTGCTCATCTCAGATGATTTTTATTGAAACTTGCTTTTCAATTCCAACTAGAAATTAGAAGCCTGAGCAACCCACACAAAGTAATCAATCAATCACAAACATAAGCATAAGAAAAATGTTTTTTCAAGTTAACTATTCCAAGACTCATTGCACCTTATCACTTTAGAACTTGATTAGGGTCTGATACTACTTAAACGGAAATGTCACGCCCCGAACTCTGAGTGCGCAAACATTCCTCAATAGTCTACTAAATTGCAGTGTCCCAAGATGTGTTGTCTATCCATTCTTTTTATCTTTCGATTAAACGCATGCGAGAACACTTAATATAAATACCCGGTCAACCAACAAATAACATGGATAGTAAACACATCAAACATTTCCAAGAGTACACTTTTATTTATTTATAGTTAATCTTAGAAAGTGTAATATTACAAGCCTTTACCATATCAACTTCCTACCAACCATTTCAAAAACCAACAAGGTTAGGGTTGACTTAAACTTCATTAACACTAGGCCAATCCTTTGTCTCTAGAGGACCTCAAACCTTCTGCGACAGTTCTCCATACTATGGGCTTGAAAATAATAAACAATAACGGGGTGAGATATAAATCTCAGCGAGTTAATAACCTAAGCCTCAATTAGGACACGAATTCATTTCGGAGGCGGCCTAAACGCATATGATATACAAACTTACCTCGCCTTGACACACCTTTGCACATTAGTACATCCCATATAGCAATATCAATGCAACAAGCTTAAACATTAATCATAACAAATTCCATAATAACCAGGCGCACTATCAAACATACGTGTTCCAGTTATTATGACCCCTCGAGCCACGATCAACACATAAGTTAGCGGTCTTTTGGCCTAATTGGGCATCATCCCACCTTACCGGGCATGGCATTATCTAGAACCCCCGCTTATATGATGTTCTATGAAGGAGCATTGGTTCGATCTCAACTGTGACTTGGCATTTGTATCCCTGCCAGGCATCCAATAAACATTGGGCATCATCCCCAAACTTCCGTTAGCTAACAAGTTTGATTAAATGACCACTCAAGCACGTCAATAGTCAAGTCAATTTTATTTGCCATTGATTAGCCTAGTACAAAAGAGTTCGTTTTTAAATAACCAACTTTAGCAATTTTTCACACTTAAAACTCTAGTAAAATATTCGCACATGGTCGTGTATTAAAAATTAGCCCGTTAAATTTTGCACACTTTCACTTTAAAATCCCATTGCTCCATTTAGCTCGTAAAACTCGGCGTTTAAGCCTGACAACTCAAAATTTGCTATTTTCTTGTCCATAAAACCTTCTTTGGAAATAGTAATTAAGGCATATATATCGGACAACCAATAACATGGCATAACAAGTTCAAACAATCGGAATTATACATAAATCAATCCAATAAAATAAACATAAGGTTATACTTAATGGCTAATCCGTCATTAATTTCCACCAATCGAGATTAACTAAGCTAATCAAGACTAATTAGGCTAAATTGTGATTAATTAAACAAATCACGATTAATTGAACTAAACTCGATTAATTAATCTAATCGTGATTAATTGTTTTGACCACTATTAATTAAGACTAACTGTAATTACTTAAACTAATCGCACTTGACTTTAATATAAATCGTCCATAAATATAATTAAGGCTAAACCATACTTATTTAGCACTAATCACCATTAGTCTAAACTAAACCTACCCCTAAATGTAATTAACTACCTAATAAAAGATTATGAGTTGACTCATGAGTTTTCCAAAGGTGGTGAGCTTGCGACGATGGTGGTGCGATGGTGTTGAGGACACATGGCTCATGGCTTGAGAGGTGGCACGAACAACGGCGGCTCGGAACTTGAGACCCATAGCTTGGCTAAGGAGGGAGGGACGTCCAGTGGTGGCTTGAGGCAGTGGTGAGGATGGTGAATAGCAGTGTGAGGAATGGCAATGGTGCGCACAAGCAACGGTGAAGGTGGCGCGGTGGCAGCGGCACCTCAAAACCCATGGCCAAGCTTGGGCTTGGATTGGGTGGTGATAGTGAGGAATGGCGTGGGCCATGGTGAGTGGTGGTGGAGATGGCGGTGAAAAGTAGTGGTGAATGGTGGTGAAAATGGCAATGAGAATGGTAGGTGAGGGGACGGCCAAATGGAAGTCAAGAAAAAGAAGAAGAAGAAGAAGAAGGTTTGAGAGAAAACAAAGGAAGAAAGGAAGGAGGCTGTTCTTGTTTTTTTTTTTTTTTTTTTGGTGGGGGTGGGAATTGCGTGAGGGAAGGGGGCCAAAAGGGGGGGAGAAAAGAGAGAGAGTTAGATTTTCTTGGGAATTTTCTCCAAGATTCCATCATTTTTTTACCAACTCTTCCTAAAAACCCTCTTGGCCTAGCATTGTGTCCCCTCGATATCCTCTTATTATTTATTTATTTATTTTAAAGCCAAGATTTCGATCAACAAATCAAAACTTTGCCACTGGTTCCGACTCTCTTTCCAATTTCCAATCTTTGTTTGATTTTTTTTCTTTTTTCCGAAAATTTCGAACTTGTTGATAATTCAACGGACAATGAGGCAATGTTCAATAAATTAGTCTTCAAACCCTCAAAAGTTTAATACCCAAAATCGAATTAAATTTCATGGTTAAAATTGATCAGATGCATCTTTAGTACGACTTAAATTATCAAATGGCTTTTAGAGGTTTTCGTGCAATTGACCCGTGATATATAATTTTCGATTCACATTTGTACCTCTTTGAATCGCAGATGACCCTTGGTTGTCATGTAATCGCGAGGGTTCAATTTTGTACTCTGAGTATAAAATCAATAGAAAATTGGTTTATCGTTGTTTGACGTGAGTATTATACTCGTGTGAAACCACTCACGGACTGACTATGCACTTTTGTCGAATCGATTTATATCTGTTTGCTAATTGATTTATAATAACGTAGGATTGACCATTGTCCATCCTTATGTTCAAGCGATTGATTCTGGATCGAATTCTTTAGTCTTTTGCATTTTTAACCCTTAAGGACATCACTCAATAAATTACTTAACTCATGAGTAATTAGTTCAGAGTAAATTGATTATTAGTACATTAATGAAATAACCATTTCATTTATTTCAAATGTGGTCAAATTTTGGGATATCACGCTTATTAAGCTTGTTAAGCATGAAGTGCTAGTTGGAGTAGTGTTCTTGCATAATGAGATATGCTGAGCTAGATTTTCTTAGGATTTTTCTCCAAGATGCCATTATTCTTTTCACCAACTCTTTCTAAAAACACTCTTGGCCTAGCATTGTGTCCCCTTAATATCCTCTTATTTTCCTTTTTTCTTTTAAAGCCAAGATTTTGGCCAACAAATCACAACTTTGCCAATGGGTCCGGCTCCCTTTCTAGTTTCCAATTTTCGTTCAATAATTTCTTTTCCAAAAATTTTGAACTTGTTGATTATTCAACGGATAATGAGGCAATGTCTAATAAATTAGTTTTGAAACCCTAGAAAGTTCAATATCCGAAATCGAATTAAATTTCATGGTTAAAATTGGTCAAATGCATCTTTAGTATGACCTAAACTATCGGATGGCTTTTAGAGGTTTTCGTGCAATTAATGCTTGGTTGATAATTTTCGATCCACATTTATGCCTCTCCAAATCGTGGACAACCCATGGTTATGTAATCGTGAAGGTTCAATTACATACTATGACATCTTGAATTTTTCAGTTCTGTTTTCAATTAAATTAATCAGGCATTTCATCGATGTGCCTATAATACTGTCCTCAAGGTTGATCACTCTTGAGATAACTAGTCCATCTAGGGAAGTCACTAAGGGATTTTAATGCAATAGATTTGGGAATTCGACCAGGAATCAATTACTCGACCGTGCTCATCTGCATAGATCATTACGGCACAGTTAAAAGTCGATTAGAGATTAGAGATATGTCGGTTCAATAGGGATGTGTGGCTAAACGTGGGTGATTCCACTAAGTTACAAAATTCTCGTCGGCCAGCACTAGATTGATTTTTCTATCGTTTTAGTACCCTATGTCTGTATTTGAATCATTGAGATTTTCATGACCATAGAAAGTCGCCAATATGTCGAAAAGGTTCATTGTGGCTTGAAGAAAATCGACCACGGGTCATTTACATTAAAAATTTCTGAAAGCTACCCGGTAGCTTAGGTCATGCTAAAATCGTGCTAAATTGAAATTAACTGCGAATTTGATTCCAATTTCATAAATTGAAAGTTCTGTCATGTTATGAGTCATTTTAGGAACGTCGACTCAATCTCCAAAAATCTTTCTACAAATCGAGATTTTGGCGAAAAAAGTCGTTATAGGGCCGCTTTCGATCGGAAAATTCCGATGACTGTTTTTGATCACGAAATTGGGATGCAAGTAGGATCAATTGGTGAAGAAAAAAATACCAATTGGATCGATGACTCAATAATTGATTTTTGAGAGGCCAAATTGATTTAATTCAAGTGAGGATTGAAGTCTAATTTGTGCCATTTGCACCAAATTCATATGCCCCCTTGGACCCAACTTGTGGACCAACTCAAGGCTTCTAGAAGAGTGTTTGGTGGCTGAAAATCAGCTGAGGAAGACAGCCATGTGAATGGGGCACACCAAGGGGACAAGGTGATGAGAAGGAGACATGGTGGCCCCCTCCTTAGCCAAACCGTCCCCCTCCTTCTTCCTCCCCTCTTCTGCCCGTCGACCACCCTCCTCCTTTCCCCTTGCCATTCGAAGACTCCAGAAACTTAGAAACCGAGCCAGCAAGTCGCCGAGCAGCCTTTCTCAGCCTAGAACAGAATTGGACAACAGTGGGTATCACAGCCATTGTTTGGCCCGTTTTCAAGCCTTTCTCGACCCCACTCAGTGGTCCCGCTTTGGGTGTCTCAACCCTCGCCGTGTCCCTATCGTTTTGATCTAAGTGAATCGCTTAACAAGTGAGTTTAACTCACTAATCCTTCTTAGTAAGTTAATGGCGTTTAAGGGTTGATTAGTTTAGACTAAGTATGGATTAGGTGGATAGTTACAATAGATTAACAATTTAATTAATTGTTATTGCATGTTAGGTGGTTAGAGTAATGTTATTAGAGCCCAGACAAGCTCTAGTATTTATCTAAAGTGGTTTGGAAATTTTCTGGGCCCGTCTCGACTTTTAATTAGGTTTTACGGGCCTAAGTGTGCAATTTTAACATTTAATAATTAATTTTCGTAATTAATTAATTAATTTCTGGAAATTAGACTAAGATAGTTGGTGACCAGAATTTTATGCTAATTGTAGTGGTGTAATCTATTTATTTAATTGACTGTTATTTTGTGCAAATTGAGTGTGATTTGTGATTGTGGGTAATTATCCCAAAATTAATTCATTTTAGTAATTAATTAGAAAATCACCGGATGTCGGTTTACAGTGCCAAAAATGTGTTTTTGGATTGTGGAAATTGGTGGGATTTTCAAAGGTGAAAATATGGTATTTTAGCTAAGGCCAACTATGTACCCACACACGATTATTTTTATCGGGAATTATAAAAAAAAAGGTAAATTGATTAAATGGTCAGGATGTTATATTAAATCAATCTACGGGCTTTGATATGTCGGCTTAGCGCGAGCAATATACCAGTATACTATATCAGCCTACGAGTTCGATATATTAGTGTAGAGCGAGCAGTATATCTTATTAGCTTAGAGCGAGCTATATTATTTATTAGCTTAGAGTGAGCTATGGAAAATGTGATAGGACTTTGTCAATTTGGAATTTTTACGGGATTAGTTGTAAATTAGTTTCTTCTTAAATACAATAAGCTGAACTCACCCGCCCATGCCCATGAAGAGCCGATCAGTTTAATGAGCAAATTCCATAATATAATTACACAACGGGCCCGTCCCGACTGTCATGCCAGGGACAACCTCTCAAAAGTCTCATGTCTTCATTGCACAAACCTTGGTTTGGCGCGTAATCCCTATTCTTGTGCGGCGAAATGACAGCGATAGTTTGAATTTGGAAATCGTCCAAAACGCAGGGTCCCCTCCGACATGTCATTTAGTTCCTTAGCTCCGCAGTCGTCTTTTGCGAAAAGAACGAGAGAGTGGGGATCGCGACGATGTCTTGACCGACCACTCAGTCTTCGTCCCTCAAATCCACATGCTTTATTCGAGTCACTGAGATGTAATTCCTCCCCCTCCTCCTCCTCTCGCGCGTGGCTTGACAGGTTGAGTGGCTACCGGAGGTTGGCGTGGAGTGGGCTTTGTTAATGTGCCTCGTTGGCAGCCTGTGAGAAGACGAACGGGTGGAGAAAGATTAATGTTTCAGTATTTGTAGTGGGAAATTAGAGACCTTTTTTGTGTTTCGACATAGTCTAAGACGTCAGTTTGTGTCTCCGTTCTGATATGCAGGTGAGACGAGACATCTGAGAGAAATCATAGCAACTATATTCATCATAGGAACGCTCGTTGTCATTACCATTTGCTAGAAGGGCGAAAAAGAGAGGTGAGGAGTAATGCAGCTGTTAGATCCTGGTATACCATTCAGTTATGAGTTTTCATGGATTAAATGACACAGATCATTTTCTGGATCAGCAGTAAAGGAAAGCAAGGAAAAGCACTTATCCAATGGAGAAGCGACTTTAGAGGTTTATAGGGAAAAAAAATGCTTGGAGAGAACTTGAGCAGAGTTAAATTCCAGGAGTGTGTGCTATATAAATTTGGAGAATTGGCTGCGTCAACAGGAAACTTTGGCGATGCCTATAAGCTCGAACGGGGTGTTTTTGGGCCAGTATATAAGGTATAATTATTCGTGTAAAGCATCATATATCTAAGTGGGTAGGTGTGTGAGTGTGTGTGTGTCAATTTTAGTAGCTCATTTAGTCCCTGTGTACAGGGCGCAACCCCAAACAGTCAGGAAATCGCAATCAAGAGACTATCGAGAGCCTCAGTACAAGGACAACAAGAATTTATGAATGAAATGGTTGTCAGATGTAAGGTCCAACATCGAAATCTCGTTAGACTGCTCGGATGCTGTGTTGAAGGAGATGATAAAATGTTAATCTATGAATTCATGCCCAACAAGAGTCTAGACACATTTCTTTTTGGTAATATTTCGCTTTTCCAGTGTTGCCTCAAGCTATCATTTATACCACTATATCCGGAAAGCCTCATTTGTACAGTTAGCCATTTAAAAAGAATTGGACTGTTCCTGCTGCAGATGCTTCAAGGATTCTGTTTGGCTTTGTTCTTCTTTCTGTGCATTTCAACCTTTTCCAGTTGCTAAAATTGGCACTATACTACTATCATCTATTCAGATCTAGTTAAACAAGTACATTTGGATTGGAGAACACGGTTCAACATAATTGATGGAATTTCTTGAGGTCTACTTTATCTTCATAGGGACTCCAGACTAAGGATTATTCATAGAGATCTGAAGCCTAGCAATATCCTGCTGATGAAGAGCTCAAACCAAAAATTTCAGACTTTGGAATGGCTTGGATATTTCGGGGAAATGAAAGTCAAGCTAATACATGAAGATTTGTGGGAACCTAGTTTGTACCTCTTCAATTTTGATGTTCCTAGTGATTTTACTTTCTACTTAGAATAAGGACACTGAACATGTTTGATGCAATGTGGTCATGGTGAAAAATCTCTCTCACCGTTTGAGAGCTCTCTCTATCGTTCATGGTAGCTGCCCATAAACCCTAAACCCCTTCTTCGCTGATTCTGTCCGGAAAAAAAATCGCAAAACCTAGTATCATGTGGCTTCTGCAAGAATATTGTCTTCGTCGTCTCCTTGGCTCGCTTTCCTCCGTTGCTCGCTCGACGCCTCCTCGCTGGACACCGATGAAGTGAGTCGACGTCTCCTCCTTTGTTCGCTTTCCTCTTGTCTTGGTCTTTGGGTTCTAGGGATTGTTGAAGATGCCGCAGCTTCCCTCTTTACACTTCTTGCACGGCGGTTCTGAAGTTTTAATCCCTTGGGGTTTTTTTCCGTAGTAAATAATGGGAGGATTTCTCTCTGTTTTTAAATATCTCTGAATGGTCTTGAGGGGTGTAATTTCGGTAACGAAAGGCAGATGGTAGATGGGTAAAGTCTGATTTTGTCTTCTGGGTTTCTAGTCATTCTCTGAATCGTGGTTGACAAGGGTTTTCAAATGGATGATCAGGGGGAAAGAGATGGTCGACTAACTTTATTATGTAAGAGGCTTGGGAATCTAAAAACTGAAGTGGATGCCCCGCCTAGAGAAAGAGTCATTTTAGAGGAAACTTTAGATGAATGCAACCGAACGGTGTTTGGAAAACTGTACTCGGGAGGAAATATCAATTACCAGGCTTTTCTTTCAATTATGACGCGAGTCTGGAAGGTGGATTATTTGAATTTTGCACAACGTGAATCTTGTGTCTTATCCTTTACTTTTGAATCCGAAAGGGACAAGAACAGAATATTAGCAAATAGCCCCTGGTCCTTCTCGAGCAATTTACTAGTCCTTAGACCATGGGAGCCAAACAAACCTGCACATTGTTACAATTTTACAAGCTATGAATTCTGGCTGCAAATTCGTGGCCTCCCAATCGAATGGTGTAGTGAAGAGATAGTGCATCTGGTTGCCCGACAAATGGGAGATGTAAAGGAAGTCAAAGTGGAGACAAAAGGGGTGGCCTTCCAGAAAGTGGGGAGAGCCAGAGTTGAACTAGACCTGGAAAAACCTTTAAAACCAGGCATACTATTCAATCTAGGAGAGGAGAAAGTTTGGTTGGATTTCAAGTATGAAAGGCTACCTAGATTCTACTATTCCTGTGGTAGAATCGGACATTTCACTACCAATTGTGCAGAAATACCATATCATGCAGACATAATTGAAGATAGACAGAACAATAAGTTCGGTAATTGGCTAAAATCAGAGGTGAAAGTGCACAGCCCTTTTTGGGAACTTTTTTTATAATGAACAAGTGGCTGAAGAAAAGGGGGAACTACAAGAGAGTAGTGATATATCCTCTCAGGATACCCAAATTGTCATATTTACTGGAGAGCAACAAGAAGGATCTTATGTAGATCAAACACAACCTCAAAACAGGGCACCAATGGATATTAATTTACCTGAACACCAAAGGAAGCATAAATGGGAGAAAGGAAAGGGCATCATGAACATAATTGAACCTGAACAGCAAAACCAGCAAGCTGTTATTTCATCTTCCTGGCTAAAAAAAAAAACAGGTGTAAAAAAGGAAAGCAGAATCGTGAAAAGCTCACCAGCCAAGAAGTTGAAGAGGTATACTCCTTATTACCCTTCAATAGTTGATATAGCCAGTCTGGATGAAACAAATTTACAGGATACTCCCATCAGTTTTTCAGAAGAAACCAGGGGAAAGGCTTCGGTGGCTAGCCTAAACAAGCCACCGGTTCACAAATGAGAGTTATTTGCTGGAACTGTCAGGGGTTGGGCACACCACTGACAGTTCAGAATTTAAGAGCCATGGTGGCTCAAGAACGGCCCAATCTTATCTTGTTAATGGAAACAAAAAACAAAGAAAAAATGGTAGCTCATCTTAAAAGAAAATTAAAGTTCTAAAAAAGTTTTGTGGAGGAACCGCAAGGCATTCCGGGGGGGATGGCGGTACTATGGGATGAGCAATTGGAGGTGGAAGTGGAGTTCAGTTCTCAAGAACTAATAAACTTGATATGTTTTGATTATGAGAGTCGGGAAAAAATGCGGCTTACTTGTGTGCATGCTCCAAATAGATATGGGGAAATACTTCAGCTATGTGAGAAATTAAGACAGATGGCTTCTTCTAATACACTCCCATGGATGTGTATGGGAGATTTCAATGAGATACTTTATTATTGAGAGAAAAGGGGCATCAGGATGGCCGAGAGTTATAGAATGCATGCCTTCCAAGATTGCATCCATGATTGTTCTTTAATGGAAATTGAGTGTAAAGGATGTGAGTTTACCTGGTCAAACAATAGAGAAGGTGCTGATAGGATTCAGGAGAAATTGGACAGGGTCTTCTGCTCAATGGATTGGCGGGTTACGTTTCCGGAGGCTGAAGCTTTTGTTCTACCGGCTGTGGGATCCGATCACGGCCCCCTCCTTGTGGTTAGCACTCCTGAAAATGTAAAGAAAAAAAAAGACTTTAACTTCGAAGCTTACTGGGTTGAAGAGAATGATTGTAGGGAGATAGTAATACATGCATGGAACTCCCAACCTTGCATTCAAAGAGGACTGAAAGAAAAACTATTTTCTACCAGCCAAGCATTGAAAGTATGGAGCAAACAGAAATTCCCCAATAATAACACTCACATTACAGCTTTGAAGAAGGAGCTTCAATCCATCACAAACAGCCACCGGAATTATCAAGATACAAACAGAATTAAAAAGATAAAAGAAGAGCTGGAAAGTCTATGGCGCAGAGAGGAAATGTTTTGGGGCTTGAAATCTAGAATTAATTGGCTTCATTGGGGAGACAAAAATACAAAGTACTTTCATGCAGCAACCATCCAACGGAGAAAAAAAAAAACAGAATTCAGATGCTTAAAAATGAAGAAAATCAGTGCGTTAGAGGTAAACAGCAACTCCCGCACCTCACCACATCTTTTTTCAAGGCACTATACACCTCGGAAGGAACTCGCACCTATGACCCTGTCTTAAATCAATGCCCTTTGCTAATTGGAAATGAAATAAACGATTGTCTAGTGGCGGAAGTAACTATGGAAGAAGTACATGCTGCAGCTTTCCAATTAGGAGCTCAGAAAGCCCCTGGCCTAGATGGTTTAAATGGTTTGTTTTACCAGCATCATTGGGATATAATCAGTCCTTATATCTTAAAAGAAGTTCGAGGTTTCTTTCTCTCAGGGGTTTTGGATCCAGCCCTTAATAGCACACATATTACTCTAATACCAAAGGTTCCCCATCCAGAAAAGATTGATCAATACCGCCCTATCAGCTTATGTAACTTTGCCTACAAGATTATTTCAAAAATTCTAGCAAACAGACTGAAGAGATGGCTGCCAATGCTGATTTCAGGCGAGCAAAGTGCTTTCGTGAGTGGAAGACAGATTCAAGACAATATTTATATTGTACAAGAAGTACTGCATCAATTGAGAAAGGGGAAAAGAAAGAAGCATTTTCAAGCGGTACTCAAACTTGACATGACAAAAGCCTATGATAGGATTGAGTGGGACTTTCTAGAAGGGTGCATGCTGAAAGTGGGGTTCTGTGCTAAATGGGTGAATTGGATAATGCAGTGTGTTACCACAGCCACATTTAAAATCAAACTCAATGGGGAATCTCTTCCTGAGTTCGCTCCCTCCAGAGGCATTCGGCAAGGCGATCCTATCTCACCCTATCTATTTATATTGGTAGCAAACAGTTTATCAAATTTGATGGGAAAGGCACTACAAGAAGGAAACATTAAGGGAATTAAACTGAATAGATTCTGCCCTACTTTAACTCATTTGTTATTCGCAGATGATTCAGTTTTCTTCTTAGATGGTTCTATCCAGGAATGCCAAAATGTTGCTGCTGTCATTAACCAATATTGTTATGCGTCAGGACAAGTTGTCAACTTAAGCAAATCATGGACATTTTTCAGTAAAGACTGTCCACCATTGCTAAAGGAAAACATGAAGAGAGAACTACGAGTACCGGAATTAGAACGAACAGGAAAGTATCTGGGACTACCATCTGATTGGGGAGTATAAAAAAAAGCAGATGTTTGGGTGGATACTGAATCGAATCAACATGAAACTGGAGGGATGGAAGGAGCAACTCATATCAAAAGTAGGTAAAGAAATTCTTTTGAAATCAGTAGTGCAGGCGGTACCACAATACGCCATGTCAGTTTTTAAAATCCCCGTGTCAATTTGCAAAGCGATAGAGAAAAAACTAGCAAATTTATGGTGGAAAAACAATGATGCTCAAGCTGGTCTACATTGGAAATGATGGGAAACCATGAAGATGAGAAAAGATAGAGGAGGAATGGGTTTCAAAGATCTGGTCATTGTAAATAAAGCCTTGTTGGGGAAACAAGCCTGGAGGATGATTAAAGATCCGAACGCACTATGGGGAAAATTAATGAAGGGGCTATATTTTAATCACTCAGAGTTTTGGCATGCTGATTCTAGTTGTAACCTTTCATGGGGATGGAAAAGTCTGTTAATAGGAAGAGAGGCTATTGCAAACTCAGTCAGATGGTCGATCGGAAGCGGCGAATCAGTTAACATTAGAATAGATAAATGGCCGAGGAGAGGTTTAATAGGAGGGCCGGCAAACAAAAACGATCCCAAGAAAGTATCAGAGTTAATCTTACTGGGAACATAGGCGTGGAATGAACCATTGGTAAGAAATATGTTTGATGATCAGACAACACAGGAAATTCTTGCAACACCAATCAATGGTTCTTTTTTTAATGATGAACTGGTATGGACGGGCACACAACATGGATCATTCACAGTTAAGAACGGGTACAACTTGCTGAGAGACAACATCACAAAAAACACAGCCAATTAGCACCCTTCCTCATCATACCAAACCCCATCAGCATTATGGCATACAATTTGGCACATGAAAATCAACCTGAAAGTGAAGTTTTTCATATGGCGGGCTTGTCAAAACGCTCTACCAACTAAGGAGAATCTATGGAAAAGAAGAATCTCACCTGACCCGCTATGTGACTTATGTAGAGCCATAGTGGAGACGACCGAACATACTCTTCTCCTCTGTCCTTGGGTTGCAAGGGTCTGGAATCGCCTGGAAATGACACAGCAAACCAACGCACATGAAGTCAGACGCATGGATGAATGGCTTACAAATTTTACAAGCAAAGATTCGCACCTCCCCTCTCTAGAGACAATCAGCACCCTCCTATGGCAGGTATGGAAGAGCCGAAATGATTTCATCTTCTGAGGAACCAACACAGAGGCTTGCAAAGTGATAGATCTAGCAAAATCTCAGCAAATCAGCTACCAAAAGTGGGGATCTGGAGATGAACTCGCAAAGAAAATCGAAGAACCGGAGATCCGACCCACCTGGCAAGCACCGAAGCCTCGAAGCCTCAAACTAAACGTTGATGGATCACTCGGGGAAGGATCAATGAAGGGAGCAGTGGCCTGCGTCGTGCGGGACTCCTCCGGCACCCTGTTAGATGGATTCTCGAAGAACATTTGGGCGGAATCAAGCGCACCAGCTGAAACCCTAACAGTCCTCGAAGCCCTAAAGTTTATGAAAGAGAGAGACTTCTGTGAAGTTATCTTGGAAACTGACAGCAAAAGCGTGTTCTCCAGCTTGAAGCACGAACAGGAAACTCAAGTTAATGCACGTGGGGCGGCAAGGATGTGTCGTCTTCTTCTCCAGCAGATGTCGCGAGTGGGCCTCGCGTTTTGTCCTCGCTCAGCAAACCAGGTAGCGGATTGGGCCGCACGAAATCAACGCCTGAAGTCCCTTCCTCCGAATTGGTGGGCCTCGCCTCCTTCAAGCCTTTGGGCTCTTTTATGTTTCGACACCCCGGTAGCGGGCCAAAACGGGTTTCCGCTTATATGATAAATAAATTTCATCCTTTTGACAAAAAAAAAAAAAAAGAAGCAGTGATTACATGGCTCCTGAATGCACAATGGAAGGACAATTTTCGGAAAAATCAGATGTCTTTGGCTTTGGCATATTATTACTGGAGATCATAAGTGGAAGATGGAACACTAGTTTTTATGAGGAAGATCAGTTCTCGAGCCTTCTAGGACTAGTAAGCTTTCGTCGATATAGAATTTGGAACTGCATTGTATTCTCATAAACTGGAACTCCAATGATAAGTTGACTTGATTAATTTGCGGGCATGGAAGCTGTGGAGTGAAGACAATGTTCTAGCCCTGGTGGACCCAAACATACCTGTTAGATGCTTCGAGTTTGAGCTTTTGAGGTGCATAAATCTGGGGCTTCTTTGTACGCAAGAAAGTGCAAAAGATAGGCCTTCCACACCAGCTGTTGTTTCAATGATTAACTTTGAAATCGTGGATCTTCCTCGTTCAAAGCAACCTGCATTCACAGCGAGACAATTAACCCAAGATATAGATCCCTCCGGCCAAAGCCTAAAGAGATGTTCTGCTAACGATGTTACTCTTACAGTTATACAAGGAAGATGACATGATGTGAATTTTCGCATGATTCTCACATGCCTGTTCTTACTGTATCAAGTTCAACTTGCTACTGTTAAGCAATCTTGCTTGGAAATGTACAGAAACGCAAAACGTGAGCTGTGCACATCTTTGTGTTGGAAAAAGTCGGGGTTCAATTATTTGGTTCCTCCGGTTGGGAAAAGTACTTCTACTTCTCATCTCACTGGGCAGTGGTTTAGATAAAATTCTGGAAAAAGTGCGAACGGCCCTTTTCCGCTATGGGGTGAATTGCAATTAGCCCCATCCTTCAAATACTTGCAACGACCCCTTGATTTTTCTATTTGTCCCAAATTAGAATCCAAATCTTAGAAAAACTAAAAATACCCTGAAATTTGCAAATTGCCTCAAGTATCCGACCATATTCATCTATCTTCCTAATTTAAATGACCTGGCTAGCTCAAAGAATTCCGCTAATCTAGGTAATGTGAGAAGATATAGTTGATTTACTCAGTGCTGCAGTCCTCGTCAATTGTAATTGATTGTACGATTTCAGTCAGTATAACTAGTTGTGAGAAAATGGAAACTAAGCGCATTGAAATGTTCATGAATCTTCAAACAAAATAGCAATTCAAGGAAAGCAATTGAGACCACAATCTGGAAAGAAGGCAACAATCTGAAATTTCTGTGGGATGCTTTCTATTACTGGTAATTCTCAAAGACTCAAATGCTTTTTCTAAAGTTGCCCTCATCAACGGGGCAAAATTCCTGATGTAGAAATTCAAGCGCTCTCACGTGGCGTGCTAGATCAATATTCTTGACTCATAAATCTAGGGAAAGATACTCTTTAAGGAAAGCCATCGGGATAACTAGCTGTAAGCAACTGGAAACTAAGTGCATGGACCTGTTCGTGAATCTACAAACAAAATGGCAATTCGAGGAAAGCAATTGGGGCCACAATATTGAATGAAGGCAACAACCTAAAATTTCCACGGCGTGCTCTCTCTTACCGGTAATTCTCAAGGACTTAAATGCTTTTTCTACGGTTGCCTTCGTCAATGGGGCAAAAATTCTGACTTAGAAGTCCTTGTTAGTCCTCTCACGTGGTGCGCAAGATCAATATTCTTGACCCATAAGTCAAAGTGAACCGACTCTTTAAGAACAATAAAAGCTCTTGATAGTTGCCTAAAAAATAGTAGTTAAAGAGCTTCGATGCAGTTGACAGATAAACTGATATTGTCTATGACTATGAAAGAACTTATCTTTGAGTAGTTAAGAGCTTCGATGTAGTTGCCACAATAAAAGCTTGTTTCTGTTACCGTGATCATTCGCTTACAACTGCAAGAAATGTAGAACCAACCACTCTTTTTTTCGAATGCTCTTGATAGTTGCCTAAAAAAAAAAAAATTACAAAGTACCGCATAAACGATTAAACAACCATTCTTGGAACCGAGCCGAGATGGAGGTTCTATCAACCATGTTATGCTTATCACAATTGGAGGCCAATGAAGAGTGTTCTCAGGATGGACATTCTGGAAAACTAGACCTATCAAATGGATGGGTCCGATCAAATTATAAATAGTCTGACCCAAATTGGCCAATTTAACCTGTTTATGACTCATTTATTGTAATACAAATTTTTTTCCGATCTAACGCATACCCAACCCATACCTAAGCCGAGCCATTTAACCAAATCTAAGAAAATTTGTTTCTTATGATTTTTTTTTTTTGAAGCCATTTTCTAGGAAAATATCAATATTTTCTTGTGTTTGCCAAAAATCTGAAAATAAATTAATTTTTTTATATAGAAAATCTAATTTTCCTCTATGCATTATTTTTAATGTTTTTATTTTACAAAAAATTCGAATTTTAATTATTTTTTATTTTTATCTTTTAAAAAAGTTGAAGTTTAAATCTCTCCCATTTATATATTACTTAATTTACCAAAAAAAAAAAAAAAGTCGAAGTTTAAATTCTTTTCTTTTCTTTTTGAAAATTCGCCAACCTCGAGCGAGGCTCAAGTCCCACTAGATTTGGCGAGACTAGGGAGACTCGAGCCTTGCTAGATCTAGCAAGGTCAAGTTTGCTTGAGGCAAGCAAGCTCAACTCCCACCAACTCGACGAGGCTTGAGCCCTGTTAGACGTTGATAGAACTAGACCTCGGTGTGGCCTCGGCATCGCCTGAATGGCAAGCTTGTCCCGCGCTTGGCCGGTTGCTAGCTGTCTCTGTGGGCGGCCAACAAAGGAAGATGGAAGAAGGAAGAAGAAAGAAAAAAGGAAATAAAAAAAGAAAAAAAAGAAAAAAGAAAAAAGAATGTATTTTCAATTTTTTATAAGTATTTTTTATAAGGCTAAAAAGGGAGAAAGAGTTTGGGTGAGCCTAGTAAGTTGAAAATGAGTTCTAAACTCAACCCATTAGACTCATTTATTTGAGGATTCAAACTTTTTAACCTATTTAAGGAAGGCTCTTCAAAATTGAAGTGACTCATATATGATTCATTTATGTTTTCAATGAGTCATAAATGGATTTGAGACCTATTTTGATAGGTCTATTGAAACTTAGCTCAATATTGAACAGTTTATCAAGTACAATTTTTACTGTTCATCGCTTCTTATGTTTTTCCTACTAGTCTTTATGCCAAATGTATTAAAGTCAAAATTAGAAAGATTGAAGAGGCCAACTTTGTAGGTTGGTGATGGTTTGGTCCTTATTAAGCATGAATTGCCTATTGAAGCTGTGCTCTCACAGATTAACATATGCTGATTGAGCTAGATTCAATTAATATGAACAACATCAAGTCTAGCAGCAAGACCACCAAAGCAGAACCACTTGCAATTTCTAGCCGGCATCACAACATGATCCACTTGGCAAAGATCTCACTTGCAAAGGTGAAGTAGGTCCTGATTGCCATGGAAAATTGATAGTTACAACAACTCTATCATCAAATTCACGAGTGCACGCCTGACATTAGATGTCGGTCATGTCCAAAGTGATGGTAGTGAGGGTAATGGCGTTAGACTATGTATGTATTTAGTAATATCAAGGTGCAATGGCGCCCTTACCATGAAAATTTAGTCATCAATCTGATTACAGGTAAATAAATGTCTAAATATGCAAAAAAGTCAGTTTTGGTGAAAATAGTTAGCTAACTCTCTCTCTTTGGCATGCACAAGTCACTTGTCAATTTGAATCACCCCCAAATTAGAAACATAGGGTAAACAGGAGAGTTGTAAGCATGTTCTTCTTCATTGAATGGGATAATACTATGAATTTCTCTTGTAAGATATTTTAAGGACCACAAAAAAATGGGGGTAGGTGGAGTGATAGGCAATAATGGCAAGTGAAAATGAAGATGAGTTTGTGATTTTATCGATGTGAAAATTGGAGGAAAAAAGACAATGTGGATTGACTATTGTGCCCTTACTAGTTGATGGAAAGTGTACTTGGCATCACCCATCAAATCTAGTACAATCAAAAGCCCACACTGGACTCTTGGGTCTAATTGAGACCAAAAAAGAACTTAGCGTATCGTGTTAACATAGACAAAATAAGCTGCCAAGGCTGAGCGGCATAATCGTGAAAGTGTATTGGGAAGATTCCAACTTATTCTACTGGTTAAAAATAATTTTCCATTGTCTTGCAATAGTTAAAGAGATGTGAAAATAACCTTCTCTTATGAAAAATCATTGAACTTAATGTAAGACTTTACTTAGTGTGATTATTAATATATTGAAATTTATTTTCCATTTGAAAAGTCACTAAACATACATTAAAATTGCTAGATAGTAATTTTCCCTTAAAAAATTATCAATCACTCAAGAAAGTTACTAGCGAATCAAAATATACACAATTACATGAAAAGTTACTCTGCTATAATTTTTAAACCTAATAAAACCGATACTTTTTTCACATAAAATATTTTGTTAATCATCTTAAGGAATTGTTGCTTACCCATGAATTGTCACTTATGTTGTGTAGAACAATGTATTATTACGGAAATTCACTAGTTACATAAGAAAAATTACTAGTGATTATAGATAGATAGGTAGATGCTTACCTTCTTAATTTGAAAATCTTTAATCATATATATGTGTGTCTGTGAAAGGCTACGAGCATATGGCTCTGATTATGTGCAAAGAGCAAAATGGACTAAGAGTGTAGATAAGTAATTCCATTCTCAAATTCAATATACTAACTTCACCTAGCCAAACTCATTTGACCTAATCAATTTAGTGAGAAAAAACATAAAATACAGTACTGAGAATTTTTAGATACTTTGATAGAATCCATTCGTATATTGATTAGGCCTATCACAACAATAATTAGAATCCGTCGATCCTATTGAGAGAACTGCTTGGACCTCGAACCGTGCGTGACGGAAGGGACAACCTAAGTGTGAAGTCCTTTCCGCACAACTTGATTTGTACATCGTCTCACTTATTGAATGCCGAGACGACATCGGAGATTCAATTCAGAAAGCAACCAAAAAGAAGAGGCCCCTATGATACGTCCTTCGTTCCCACCATCCCCTCCGTCGTCGCCCCTTGGTCTTCGTCCCTCAGTCCCATCTCACACCATTAAATCACTGAAGATGTGACGTCCGGTCTTCATTATCCTCATCCTCCTCTCAAGCGGCTTGACCGGTGCAGTGATGACCTTTGTAGTACCGATACGAACACGCGACACGTGACACGACAAGACACGATACGTCGACACATCATTTATTAAAAATAGAGAATTTTGACACGTTCCGATACATTATATATTAAATATATTATATATAAATACATAAATAAATAATAAAAAAGTCCTACAATTAATTTACACAAAAAATATTAAATAATATCATTCATTATTTTGATTTGTTACAATAATACATAAAACTTTGAGGAAAAAAACATTGTTTAAAGAAAAATGCTGAAATGATATTTTTAAATTTATTTATTTATCATATATAGCATTTTTTTATTACTTCTTTCATAGTAAAAGACTTTTTAAAAAACTAAAACAATTCTAAAAAAAAATGAAAAAAATTGACCCCATGCGTGTATATTTATAGTATTTTTATTACTTCTTTTATTACTTCTTTTGTGTATATTTATATTTTGACCCCATAAGTATTAAAAAATTTTAAAATTGAACTCGTGCGTGTCGGAATCGCGTGTTGGAATTCTGGACTCACGTGTCGAAGCGTGTCGGAGAGAGTTGACAACGTGTCAGATTTTTCGACACTCTTTGACCGCATGTTGGAGCGTGTTGGGACGTGTTGGGACGTGTCGGAGCGTGTCGGAGTATCGGACACGACACGAACGCTTCCAAAGAGTGTCCGTGCTACATAGGTGGTGACTGGAATTTGGCGTGGGATTAACCTTCGTAACTCAACTCGACCGCAGCCACTGGACGACGGAAATTAGAGGGTTTCTCGTGTTTCTCGAAGACACAGTAAATTGGGCTAATGCAGTTCAGCCATCAGATGGCAAAATTCGTACGTTCGGAAGGGTGCATGAGTGAAATGTGACATCCCAATTTTCCTCAAGTTTATTTCTTTTCAGTCGATTGAGTCGGGAAATTCATCTGTGCATATAGTTCGTCTCTCAGAGTTGGCCACTCACGAGAGAACTAGTTTATTGAGTGAAGTAATTAAGGAATTTTACCGCGTCAGACTTGGGGACTGATCACCCTCGGGTCAGATGCAAGAAAATTTCCCCAAAAGCTACTCAGTGGACTAGGTGCGCTAAAATCGCACTAGAGTGAAATTAACCGTGAAATTGAATTGGATTTTTGAAATTTGAAAGCGAATGGGTGTTGCAAATCTTATTAGGAAAATTGGATTAATTCATGGACTTTAATTTGGACTCAATTAGAAGGGAATTTATAGAAAGTGAAATAATTAAATGTGCAAGAGCTTGGACCCCGGTGGAAAACGAATTGGACCTATTGGAAGATGTTGTGAGGATTTGAGTTAGTGGGAAATGACATCAGCAGGTGATGTCATGGTGGAGGCCAAAATTAAGGGGAGCTTGACAAGTGTCACCAGCTGATTGGCCCACAAAAGTGGGGGTGTCCCATCCACTTCATCTTCAACCTCTAGCCTTGGGGGGGGGATTTCGAATTTGAGGGAGGGGGAGAGAGTCCGGCGAGCTGCAGCAGCCCGTCCGCCCGCGTCGCCCGCTCGTCGCCGTCTCGCCGCCGTCGCCGTCGCCGCTCACCCGTGTGCCGAGCCGCCCTGCCTCCGTCTTCGCCGCGAAGCCCCGACCGTCGCAGCTCCAAACCGCTTGTTGTTGTTGTCGCCGAAGCTCCTGCCACCGCCGTCCGACGCCGTGAGCCGCCGTGAGCCGTCGTCCCACGAGACCTAGTCGCCACCGCCGAGCTTTCTCCGCCCGTTCCACCGCCGTTCCGTCGCCGTTCCGCCCTCCCCTCAAGCTCGGTTAGTGCTGGAAAGAAAACCAGCGAGATCTAGGATCTTCCGGGCTCATTTTGGTCCCCTTTTAATGCTTGCTTGGGCTTGATCCGTGTAGGTTTGTCGTCGGCGTCGTCGTGCTCTTCGCCGGAGACCCATCGGAAAGCGATTCGGTGAGTTTACCTCACTAATCCGCGATTAGCGAGTTAATGATGCCCTAAGTATGTTTAGCTTAAGTTGATTGAGATTAGGTGGATAGATTGGCTTAATTAGTTGTGGATTATATTAAGGTGATTAATTTAGGTAAAGTGTGTTTAGTTTAATGGTTAAGTATGTTTATTTTTTAAAATGAACCTTGATGTGACTTAAAGGAGTTTATTTATGATTTAAATAAATGCTTCGAAATTGTTGAATTATTTAATAATATATCTTATTCCGAAATTCATTAAAATATTATTTATAAAAAAAAAACTTGAAAAATTTATTTTGACCCTAATTGCTCAGAATTTCGTGCCGATCGCTGCTGTATGTTTAGAATTTGATATTGATGTGTGGATATTGCAACTTGATGGTTGATTTTGAAAAGAATGAAATTTTATTTAGAAAATCCCAAGTGTCGAGTTCGGCATTGAAATTTGATTATTCGTGGTTAATGTCGTAATTGGATTATGTGGGTGAAATGGAAAATATCTAAGGATTGGTATCAAATTGTCGTGTGCTAGTTGAAAAGCTCGGGTCGCAGTAGTGGCTAGGCCGACTGGATCCTTATTCTAAGAAATGCCGTCAAGGGAGAGTGACGTGGCTCGGGTCGCAGTAGTGGCTAGGCCGACTGGATCCTTATTCTAAGAAATGCCGTCAAGGGAGAGTGACGTGGCTCGGGTCGCAGTAGTGGCTAGGCCGACTGGACCCTTGTTCTTCTAGAGATGCCGTCAGGAGAGTGACGTGGCTCGGGTCGCAGTAGTGGCTAGGCCGACTGGACCTTTGTTCTTCTAGAGATGCCGTCAGGAGAGTGACGTGGCTCGGGTCGCAGTGGAGGCTAGGCCAACTGGATCCATGCTCCTTCGGGAATGCCGTCGAGGTGTTGACGAAGTGCGCTCCAAGGTGGGGAGGCGATGTCTAGCTAGATATCAGTAGATAGCCGAATTGCGAGTAGGCTTTGCCCTGGTGTGATAGTGGATAATGATGATTTGGAAATGCTTGCTGTGATTGCGAAATTGAGTGAAACTGATTGAGTTCCGATAAATTGCCTTCTTGTCATTTCTTGTGCTTAAGTGATATGAATTGTACTAACCTGCAGGGAGGCACGAAGGTGAGGTAAGTCTTCTTGATGTCGTGGTTAAGCTACTTTGGGGCGTATTTACTTTCTAATAGGGGTTTAGGAGGGGTGAACTTGCTGAGACAAAGTCTCATCCCAGTTTGGGGAAAAATATTACAGGACCATAGATGGCGAGACCCCCGGAGATGAGTGGCCTACCGACAGAGATCGACCAGTGGACGGAGAGTGCTCCTGACCCCGGGAGTCCTTGGGTCTATCTGTTGATTAGGACCCTCATCCGGGTCCAGGTGAACGTGCATGACAGCGTTCCATACATGTTTAGAGCTTGGTATCGTACCGGAGCAGATGGTGTTAGGATCGGCCCACTAGATAGCATGGATATTCCGCTGGCGGTCTTGGATGCCATCCTGGGCAAGGGCGTGGCGGACCTTCCTACCGGTGGAGTGATCAACGCCTCGCCCCCGCAATCCTGGGTGTCAGATCCCGAGGACGTAGGGTCGTCTAATGGGGCTGACCTGTAATTCTAGGGTGGTTGACTCTCTTTTGGCGGACTGATCCTTGCTATGTAGGCTGACCCCTTTTTAATGCACATAAACTCTAACCCATTTTTGGTGCATATAGCCTCCGGATCCTATTGATGTATGTAAGACTTGGATTGTTGATGATGTATGGAATTATGCTCGTTTGATTTTGAATTAATTCTTCCTGCTGTCCTATCCCGCGAGTTTCTGTCAGGGATTTCTTAAAACGTTCCGCATGCGCTTTAATAACTAAATATCTTGGGGTCGGCGACACTACCTGGGAATGTCGCGTTTGCATGACCATGGCGGGTTGTTCCACGTGTCTCGGGGTTCGGGGCGTGACGCAAGCGAGATATAATTTTTCTTAATTTTTTTAATTAAATCTAATATAAACTAAATAATTTCTTTTGCCTTTTCCATTGACATTAATTAACGATGCTTAATAGAAACAGTCAGCCTAAGACATAGTTAACCGAGATTGATGTAGTTAACCGATATTACCGATGACTAATTAAAGTATGTGAACCTCGATACGAAATATTAATTTCGGGTGCTTGAGTTGTTAATAAGTTGAATTGTGATGCTGCACATGTTGACAGACGTCGTGAAAGTTTCGAATGTTTTGACTTTAGAAAAAAAAAAAACAAAAACAAGTCGAGGGTGAATTATTAAGGGCCCAATTTTATTGAGTTACGGGTTAGTGGGGGAATTCTTAAGGACTTATTTGAAAAGACCTTTGGTCTCCCTTGAATGGTTTTTCTTTTAATAATTTGTGAAAAATCATATGATATTACATGAGTTCAAATGCTACTATCCATATAATGTATGAAATACTAAGCAGAAAATGAAAGTCGACTGAACGTATTCTAAGAATCTAATGACAAAGGACAAGAAAATTGTTGATATGAAGAGCAAGTGGTTTAAGTAAAGATGATAAGAGATCCAAAATGCAACGCCTATGCCGAATAGGGGAGACCAGTGTCTTAAACTCTGCGAAAAACTGTGGGGCCATTAGCTTGAAAAAGCAGACTCTGCGCTATCGCTTTCTTCATGGAGCTCCGTAAGTCCATTAGCCAGGGATTATGGAAATGATAATCAGGCCATGTGGGTATCTCTTGTGGTGGGAAACCGCCTTCACCTTCAACCACTAGGCCTTCCTCTGCAGAATTCTGATTTTCATCTTCTGTCCTCAAATTCACTTGCGGCTCGTGGTGATCTTGGTACTTTCTCTACCAAAGCCACTAGTGCTGCAGCAGTGTCCGTGCTATATGTTGTTGTTAAGGAGGAAAGATTCAAGTTATCATTATGATATTTCTGGGAAAAGTAAGATTGTTCTGTCTCTTTCTAATGTCTCAATATGTTGTAAAATTTTGCATTGGAGGAGATGTCATCACAGCAACTGAGCATATCCAACACCCTGCTAGTATAACATCAAGTGGAGGTCTCTATAGAATGGGATTCTTTAGTCCTAATGGTTCTGCAAATCGCTATGTGGGGATTTGGTTCGATAATGTTCCTACATATAATGTTCTCTGGGTAGCGAACAGAGAGAATCCGATTTTAGATTCTTCAGGTGTTGTGAAGATATCCAATGATGGTAATCTAGTGGTCATGAATGGAAAGGGGGAATTAGTTTGGTCATCAAATGTTTCCAACTCTGTAACTGATGCAAAAGCTCAGTTGTCAGATTCTGGGAACCTCGTCTTGCTCAAACAGAGCTCTAATTCTAGTGCAAATAATGCAGACCCTCTCTGGCAAAGTTTCCAGCACATGACCGATTCATTCTTAGCTGAAATGAAGCTCAGCACTATCTCAAATCCAAATGAGAAGCAGGCACTAACATCTTGGAAAAGCCCTTCCGATCCATCAATTGGAAGCTTCTCAGCAAGTCTTGTTCCATGGCACATTCCTGAACTTTTCATTTGGAATTGCAGTTCTCTGTATTGGCGAAGCGGTCCAATTGGAGTACCTAAGAAGCAATCAGTCTATATTAATGGGTTTGACCTGGTGGATGATCTGCAAGGAACAGTCTATCTAGCTCACAGTTTTTCTGAGGTGTCTTACTTGTCATATTTGTTATTGAAATCAAACGGAGATTTAGTGCAACCATATTTGGATCACAATAGCAGTTCCTGGAAGATTGTTTGGTCATCTCGGGTGAGCGATTGTGATGTCTATGGCCAGTGTGGACCGTTTGGAATCTGCAATGCCAGGAATTCACCAATTTGTAGCTGCTTGAGAGGCTTTGAGCCTAAAAACTCTGAGGAATGGAGAAGAGGAAATTGGTCCAGTGGATGCATTCGGAAGTCATCGCTGCAGTGCAATGGAACTACAAATGGTAGCAGTACAGCCAGCAAAAAGGATGGATTTTTAAAGCTGGAAATGATGAAAGTGCCAAATTCAGCAATTATTTATTCTACTCTCGAAAATGATTGCCCAGGAAATTGCTCAATTAATTGTTCATGTGTAGCATATGCATATGACTCTGGAGTCGGCTGCATGTTCTGGACAGGAGACCTAATTGACCTACAGAAGTTCTCCGTTGGAGGAACAGCTCTCTATGTTCGGCTGGCCCACTCAGAACTTGGTAAATTAACTTTACTCTTAGATTATGGTTCTCATCAGTTTGGTAGTGCAGATTATGTTTAGATGGATCAATACACTCGGCTCGATTCACTCTTCAAGACTTGGCGGTTCTCATTGACAAACCAAGACATGCGCACACGTGCACTCTCAAATATGGGCTCAAGCAGGGTCTAATATGGAGCCCTGATAAAGGAGCAGATTTTGCAAATCTTCTTGACTATGACAAAGTCTCATTCTTAGCTATAAAACAAGCGTACCAAAATAATTCGTTAAAATAATTCGTTTAGTAGTTGCTTACTAGCAGCATCAACATAATCTGAGGCATCAGTTCATGTCTCCATTCTGATCTCCAGATGAAAAGGGACATCTGAGAGAAATCGTAGCAACTACAGTCATCATGGGAACACTCATTGTCATCATCACAATATGGTTTGCCAGGTGGAAGGCGAAAAAGCGAGGTAATAGGCAGTGCAGCTGTTGAATCTTGGAATTGCCAATAATATCTGAGTTTGCATGGAAAAAATAACGAACACTGTTTTCTGGATCAGAAGAAAAGGAAGGAAAGGAAAAACACTTGTCCAGTGGTGAAGCCCCTTCACTGGTAATGCTTGGAGAGAAGTTGAGCAGAGTTGAATTCCAGGAGTTTGTGAAATATAAGATTGAAGAATTAGTTGCAGCAACAGGAAACTTTGGTGAGGCCAATAAGCTTGGACAGGGTGGTTTCGGTCCGGTATACAAGGTATAATTATTCATCTATAGTTAAGTACTATATACGTAGTTGTGTGCGAGTGTGTGTTCAATTTTAGCAGCTCATTTAGTCCCTGTGTACAGGGGAGACTACCAAACGGTCAGGAAATAGCAATCAAGAGGCTATCGAGAGCCTCAGGACAAGGGCAGCAAGAATTTATGAACGAAATGGTGGTCATCTGTAACGTCCAACATCGAAATCTCGTTAGACTCCTGGGATGCTGTTTTGAAGGAGATGAGAAAATGATAATCTACGAATTCATGCCAAACAAGAGTCTTGACACATTTCTTTTTGGTAATATTTCGCTTATTTCAATGTTGACTCAAACTATTATTTATACCATATGTCCAGAAAGCCTCATTTGTATGGTTAGCCATTAGAGCAGGATTGGACTGTTCTCGCTGCAGATGTTACACGTTTCCTGTTTGGCTTTAAACTTCCGTGCATTTCACTGTTTTCCAGTTGCAAAAATGAATTTTTTGCATTAAACTTCTATGTCTATGCAGATCCACTGAAACAAGTGCATTTGGATTGGAGAACGCGGTTCAACATTGTCGATGGAATTTGTCGCGGTCTGCTTTATCTTCATAGGGACTCCAGACTGAGGATTATACATAGAGATCTTAAGCCAAGCAATATCCTGTTGGATGAAGAGCTCAATCCAAAAATTTCAGACTTTGGAATGGCTCGGATATTTGGGGGAAACGAAAATCAAGCTAATACGCGAAGAGTTGTGGGAACCTAGTTAGTACCTCTTTAGTTTTGACGTTCCTAGTGATTTTATTCTCTGCTCATAATAAGGAAACTGAACTTGTTTAATGGAATGTAGTGGTTACATGGCTCCTGAATACGCAATGGAAGGGCGATTTTCGGAAAAATCAGATGTCTTTAGTTTTGGCATATTATTACTGGAGATCATAAGTGGAAGACGGAACACTAGTTTTCATTATGAAGATCAATGCTTAAGCCTTCTAGGACTGGTGAGCTCTCATTGATATAGAAGTTGGAACTGCATTCTATTCTTATAAATTGGAACTCCAATAGTAAATTGACTTGATTAATTTGCAGGCATGGAAGTTATGGAATGAAGACAATGTTCTAGCACTAGTGGACCCAAACATACCTGCTAAATGCTTTGAGGTTCAGCTTTCAAGATGCATAAATGTGGGGCTTCTTTGTACGCAAGAAAGGGCGAAAGATAGGCCTTCCATGTCAACTGTTATTTCAATGATCAACAGTGAAGTGGATCTTTCTCGTCCAAAGAAACCTGCATTCACCCCGAGGAAAATAACTCAAGACACAGATTCCTCTAGAAAAAGCCAAAAGACATGTTCTGCCAACGATGTTACTCTTACTGTTCTTCAAGGCAGATGACATAATCTGAATTTTTGCACGATTCTCGCTATATGTCCTGTTCTTACCGTTTCAATTTACTAGTTTTATTTTTACGCAATCTTTTTTGAAAATGTATAGAAACACAAAACATGAACTATTTTTTTTCACTTTGTAGTTCTTTACTACATATTTGTGTCATCAAAAGTTGGGGTTCAAAAATTTAGGGCCTTCCGGTGGGAATAAGGCTTCTTCTTCTCATATCGGGAGCCACTGGGTTAGATAAAGTTCTGGAAAAATTGCAGACAGCCCCCTCCACTGTGGGAAGAATTGCAATTAGCCCCCTCCTTCAAATGTTCGCAACTACTTCTTGACGTTTCTATTTGTTCCGACTAAGAATCCAAATCTTAGCAATGCTGGAAACACCCTCAAGTTTTCATTAATGTTCATTTCGCATCATAAATTCAACGGCATGGCTAGCTGAAAAAGTTCCGCTAAGCCTGTTGATGTGAGAATAATATAGTTCAGTTTACTTAACATTGCTGTCCCTGTCAATTGATTGTAAAATTTCATTTGGCAAAAGGATATTAGAAGTGCCATAAGTAAATGAAAAATTGATACTTTTTTCTCACACAATGTTATTGATAGTCTGAAAAAATATTGCTTATCTATATATTGTAATATTTTTTTCTCATGAAAACTTACTAAATGACAAAAATAAAAGCTTACTAAATGTCAAAAAATTACTAAATAGTAACTCGTGATATGTTTAAGATTACATAACTATGGAAATTCCATAGTTATATAAAAACATCACTAGTGACTATAGATAGATAGTTAGATGCTGAGCATGCGTTTAGTAATACTTCTGTTCCCAGAACAATTTATGATAAGAAATTATTTTTTTTTATTCTGTTCCTAGGAACAATTTCTAAGCATTTTAAGCTGTTTAGTAATTGTCCAAAATTTCAATTCCCAAAATAGAATTGCGTTTGATACCATTCTCAAAATTTCTACTCTAAATAATTTTTATTTTAATTTTTAAATAATTTTATTACTTTTTTCCTTTTTTTTTCTTTTTTTCCTTTCATTCTCCTATTCTTCTTCTTCTTCAAGTGGCCGGTCGCTGGTCTTGGGATGACCGGTGACCGGCCAGACGAGGGTCGACAACCTCACTGAAGTATTGTCGGCCCTCGTTGGCCGAGCCTCACCAGCAGCTGGCTGAGGCTCAGCCGAGCCTCGGCGGGGTTGGTCGAGCCTTGCCGGTGGCTGGGCTTACCTCCGGCAAGCTCGCCGGACCGGTTGCTGGCAACCAGCGGTAATGGGCGGCGAACAACAATCGTGGCGATGGTAGTAGATGAAGAAGAAAACAAGGGAAGAAGAACAAGAAAAAAGAAAATAAAAAGAGAAAATATGGGTATGATTCTAGAATTGTTCTCGGGAACAAAAATTTTACCAAACACGATTCCGTTCTAAAACTACTCTTGGGAATAAAAGAATAGAAATTTTTACTATTTGGCCGGTTACCAAGCAAGGCCTTAATAGCTCAATCTGAATTTTTATTTATTTCTTTAGATATCTATACATATCACATTATTAAAGCTGCAATCAGATAATTTCGATTCTGTCCAAATAGCAAAGTGGACAAGTTTAGATAAATAATTTGTCATTAACAAAGAAAACCTCATATCGGTATACTTGTACTGCATTTATCCTAAATTAGTTTTCATTTTACAAAAAATCACAAACTTACATCTTTATGCCACATTTACACCAAGCTTAATTTTTGTGTTATAAAAATCTCAAATTTGTATTCCTATTAGCTACCATCCAATAACTCGTCGTCAGCTTCCGTCTTATTTTATGATATGAAAATTAGTTAGGGGTAAATGTGATACCGGTGCACTAGATTGGGACTTTTTAAGACATGGAAATTAATATAGGGAAAATGTGATAGGACTTTTTCAATTTGGAATTTTTATGGGATTAGTTGTAAATTAGTTTCTTCTTAAATACAATCCGCTGAACTCTCCCGCCCATGCCCATGAATAGCCGATCAGTTTAATGAGCAAATTCCATAATATAATTACACGACGTGCCCGTCCCGACTGTCACGCTAGGGACAACCTCTCAAAAGTCTCATGTCTTCATTGCACAAACCTTGGTTTTGCGTGTAATCCCTCTTCTTGCACGGCGAAATGACAGCAATAGTTTGAATTTGGAAATCGTCCAAAACGCAGGGTCCCCTCGGACATGTCATTTAGTTCCTTAGCTCCGCGGTCGTCTTTTGCGAAAAGAACGAGAGATTGGGGATCGCGACGATGTCTTGACCGACCACTCAGTCTTCGTCCCTCAAATCCACATCCTTTACTCGAGTCACTGAGATGTAATTCCTCCCCCTCCTCTGGAGGTTGGCGTGGAATGGGCTTTGTTAATGTGCCTCGTTGGCAACCTGTGAGACGACGAACGGGTGGAGAAAGATTAATGTTTCAGTATTTGCAGTGGGAAATTAAAGACCTTTTTTGTGTTTCGACATAGTCTGAGACGTCACTTTATGTCTCCGTTCTGATATGCAGGTGAGACGAGACATCTGAGAGAAATCATAGCAACTATGTCGCGATTAGATTTCCGCGTGGTATACCACCTAGAATTTGGCTAATGGATTACTAAGTCTTTAAGCTTAGCTCGGGCACTCCCAAGCCCATACCAATTTGCGACTTAGGTTTGAATTTTTAACATGCAAATGATTTTCAATCAGGAGTCGCCACTAATCTATTTTTGGTGGGTCGATTAGAAACCCAAGTAAAGTAACGGGAGATTTACTTTACTCCTACGAACCAGAGATTTATGAGTTTGGGGACTTGGTTACACTAGACTATCCTAATGCCCTTTCGGTACATTTCTATTTCATTTAAAAAAAATGTTTGGCAAACAATTTGGATTGATTTTAAATCTATCCTTCTAACATGTGATGTGATCATACATGTGTGCATATCACAAATTTAACACTCAAGAAAGCAATTAAATATTGCAAAACATACCTAGAAGTAACGAAAGCATCTACATTGTTAAATCAGAATTCACATCAGCAACCCTAGATATGATTTCTAATTAACACGCAATTTCAATTTTTGTTTTCACTTTATTTAATGAAAATCATGCAATGCATGCTAATAATCTAATATGACGTGGTAGCATGATCTAAACTATATGACATGAAGAAATGCAACAATTAAATGCAATCTAAATGACCTAATTCTAATGACATGCAATGCGATGCAATGACATACAAAATTATTTAAACTAAGATGACATTTATTAAATGACTTAATCTAATGACGAGGAAGTTCTAATTAAGTGAATCTAATAAAAACTAAATGACGTGCATTTGATATTTCTATTAAAAATGCCAAAATGATCTAGCTAGATTAAAATTCTATCTAATTTAAACTAAGGATTAAGTCACATTAAATCCTAATTTAAACTAAGATATTATCTTAATCTAGCATGTAATTGATCTAATATGCAATGACGTGCGGAGCATGCCATAATTCTACATGACATATGCATGATATTTTTTTTATCTTTTTATATTAATTTCGAAATTAAAATTTCACATGCAATTCAAATAATGATAAAACTAACAACCTAAATGAATGCGCTTTTTGTTTCGTTTATATTTTTCTAATTTCGCAATAAAATCCCTATCTAGATATGCAAGATAACAAGACATATTCCAAAACAAACTAAATATTAATTCAAATGTTTTTTAGATTTTTTAGTGGTTTTCAAAAAAAGCAAGCAATTATTAACTAAACATTAAATCTAAACAATCAAGACATTCAATCAAATAAAGGATTAAAATAATCGAAAAAATAACCTGTTGCCTCACAGGTCAAATTAATGATTATCCTAACCCTAATTATCACGACAAAAAGATCAAAATAACTAAAAATCTGATCCGAATTCTTACGGATCAAATTAATAGTTATATTGATTCAACACTTAAAATACTATCAACAAGCCCCGGAAATTATTATAATTAAAAAAATGATCCGAGATCTTACGGATCAAATTAGTAATTACAATAATTATGGGGAAGACCCTACGGCTAATGCCTACAAAATCGAAATGAATATCACTTCAAATTTACACAATAACAACTAAACTTAAAAGAAATAGATAGAATAAAATTAATAGAAAAAGAAAATAAAACTACCTAATTTCCTTTCCTTTTCTTTTTTTGTTTTTCTTTTCTTTTCCTGCTTTCTTCACCCACGGCTTGCTCGCGCGGCTTGTCTCCGGGCAGCGGGTTCTGATCGTTGGAGGGCGTCGCAATCGGAGCTCCGGCAAAAGCCAGCAACGGGCTGATCGGCGGCGAGCGGTGGCGTCGCGAGGAGCAGCAGCAGGCAGCCTCACTCGGGCACGGGCTCGGGCAGAGGATCGGCGTCGGGCTGTGAGTGGGGACGATCCGGCGTCTGCAGGCGAAGCGGTGCGCGGCAACCGGCGGGTAGAGGCGTCGGCAGCAAGGGTGAGCGTCGCGAGCAGCAGGTGGGTCTTGGATCAACTCGGGCTCCAGCGGCGTCGTCGTTCGGGCGAAGCTACAGGGGACGGTGGCTGGCGAGGTCGCGGGCTTCAGCGAGGGGTGCGGTCGTCGCTCGGGCGGCGCAGATCGTGGCCAGATCAGGGGCGGCAACGGCGTCGCAGCAGTGCAAGCTGTCGGCGGGCGCTCGGGCGGAACAAACGCGAGCGGAGCAGGGGCAGGGCTCGGCGCGGCACGGTGGGTTCGGGCGGAGGAAGACTCAGGCGTCGGGGACTCGGGGCGGCCAGGCGGTTGCGGCGGACGGGACTGGCTTCAAGCTCCAGGCGGCGTCGGTGTGCGCGGTGAGGCGGTGTTCGCGGACGGAAGTTACAGAGGGCGAGCGGCGAGGGAGACAATGAACAGTGTCCCTCTGCCGCTTGTACTTTTCCCCTCTACTTTTCTTTTCTCTCTCTCTCTCACCTACCTCTCTCACGTCACTTTCCCTCTTTTCCTCTTTTTCCTTTGACTTTCCTTCTTTTTCCTCAACACACCTCCACGGATGGCTTCCCTTTTGGCCTTTTTTGTGTTTTTTTTTAATCCCCCGACCCCCAAGACGAAGAGAAGGCCCCCCTATTTATAGGGTAAAAACCCAGTTTGTTCGGAGATTTGCATAACAACCCAATCGCTGAAGATCATCATTCGAAAAGACGAGATGTGCTCAACCAAAAAGTGACTCCAAAATCTAAAATCATCTGTTAAAATCTTTCAAGCTGACTCACTCGACCATTGAAGATTATCCTCTGATAAGGCTTCATTATCCAAATTCTAAAATCTTTCAAAATCTCATTCCATAAAGAAATATATTTATCTTTTAACAACTTAAAAAAAATAAGTGAAATATTATTGTTACCCTAATAAAAAATTAAAAATTAAAATTTAGGTGTTAACAAACTACATTCATCATAGGAACGCTCATTGTCATCGCTACAATATGGTTTGCCAGGAGGGCGAAAAAGGGAGGTAACGAATAATGCAGCTGTTAGATCCTAGTGTACCGTTCAATTCTGAGTTTTTATGGATTAAATGACACAGATCGTTTTCTGGATCAGCAGTAAAGGAAAGCAAGGAAAAGCACTTATCCAATGGAGAAGTGACTTTAGAGGTTTCTAGGGAAAAAAATGCTTGGAGAGAACTTGAGCAGAGTTAAATTCCAGGAGTGTGTGCTATATAAATTTGGAGAATTGGCTGCGTCAACAGGAAACTTTGGCGATACCTATAAGCTCGAATGGGGTGTTTTTGGGCCAGTATATAAGGTATAATTATTCGTGTAAAGGATCATATATCCAAGTGGGTAGGTGTGTGAGTGTATGTGTTTGTGTCAATTTTAGTAGCTCATTTAGTCCCTGTGTACAGGGCGCAACCCCAAACAGTTAGGAAATCGCAATCAAGAGGCTATCGAGAGCCTCAGTACGAGGACAACAAGAATTTATGAATGAAATGGTGGTCATATGTAAGGTCCAACATCGAAATCTCGTTAGACTGCTCGGATGCTGTGTTGAAGGAGATGATAAAATGTTAATCTATGAATTCATGCCCAACAAGAGTCTAGACACATTTCTTTTTGGTAATATTTCGCTTTTCCAGTGTTGCCTCAAGCTATTATTTATACCACTATATCTGGAAAGCCTCATTTGTACAGTTAGCCATTTAAACAGAATTGGACTGTTCCTGCTGCAGATGCTTCAAGGATTCTGTTTGGCTGTGTTCTTCTTTCTGTGCATTTCAACCTTTTCCAGTTGCTAAAATTGGCACTATACTACTATCATCTATTCAGATCCAGTTAAACAAGTACATTTGGATTGGAGAACATGGTTCAACATAATTGATGGAATTTCTTGAGGTCTACTTTATCTTCGTAGGGACTCTAGACTAAGGATTATTCATAGAGATCTGAAGCCTAGCAATATCCTCACTGATGAAGAGCTCAATCCAAAAATTTCAGACTTTGGAATGGCTTGGATATTTCGGGGAAATGAAAGTCAAGCTAATACATGAAGAGTTGTGGGAACCTAGTTTGTACCTCTTTAATTTGGATGTTTCTAGTGATTTTACTTTCTACTTAGAATAAGGACACTGAACATGTTTGATGCAAAGCAGTGATTACATGGCTCCTAAATGCGCAATGGAAGGACAATTTTCGGAAAAATCAGATGTCTTTGGCTTTGGCATATTATTACTGGAGATCATAAGTGGAAGACAGAACACTAGTTTTTATGAGGAAGATCAGTTCTCGAGCCTTCTGGGACAAGTAAGCTTTCGTCGATATAGAATTTGGAACTGCATTGTATTCTCATAAACTGGAACTCCAATGGTAAGTTGACTTGATTAATTTGCAGGCATGGAAGCTGTCGAACGAAGACAATGTTCTAGCCCTGGTGGACCCAAACATACCTGTTAGATGCTTCGAGTTTGAGCTTTTGAGGTGCATAAATCTGGGGCTTCTTTGTACGCAAGAAAGTGCAAAAGATAGGCCTTCCACACCAGCTGTTGTTTCAATGATTAACTGTGAAATCGTGGATCTTCCTCGTTCAAAGCAACCTGCATTCACAGCGAGACAATTAACCCAAGATATAGATCCCTCCGGCCAAAGCCTAAAGAGATGTTCTGCTAACGATGTTACTCTTACAGTTATACAAGGAAGATGACATGATGTGAATTTTCGCATGATTCTCACACGCCTGTTCTTACTGTATCAAGTTCAACTTGCTACTGTTAAGCAATCTTCCTTGGAAATGTACAGAAACGCAAAACGTGAGCTGTGCACATCTTTGTGTTGGAAAAAGTCGGGGTTCAATTATTTGGTTCCTCCGGTTGGGAAAAGTACTTCTACTTCTCATCTCAGTGGGCAGTGGTTTAGATAAAATTCTGGAAAAAGTGCGAACGGCCCTTTTCCGCTATGGGGTGAATTGCAATTAGCCCCATCCTTCAAATACTTGCAACGACCCCTTGATTTTTCTATTTGTCCCAAATTAGAATCCAAATCTTAGAAAAACTAAAAATACCCTGAAATTTGCAAATTGCCTCAAGTATCCGACCATATTCATCTATCTTCCTAATTTAAATGACATGGCTAGCTCAAAGAATTCCGCTAATCTAGGTAATGTGAGAAGATATAGTTGATTTTACTCAGTGCTGCAGTCCTCGTCGATTGTAATTGATTGTGCGATTTCAGTCAGTATAACTAGTTGTGAGAAAGTGGAAACTAAGCGCATTGAAATGTTCATGAATCTTCAAACAAAATAGCAATTCAAGGAAAGCAATTGAGACCACAATCTGGAAAGAAGGCAACAGTCTGAAATTTCTGTGGGATGCTTTCTATTACCGGTAATTCTCAAAGACTCAAATGCTTTTTCTAAAGTTGCCCTCATCAACGGGGCAAAATTCCTGATGTAGAAATTCAAGCGCTCTCACGTGGCGTGCTAGATCAATATTCTTGACTCATAAATCTAGGGAAAGATACTCTTTAAGGAAAGCCATCGGGATAAGTAGCTGTAAGCAACTGGAAACTAAGTGCATGGACCTGTTCGTGAATCTACAAACAAAATGGCAATTCGAGGAAAGCAATTGGGGCCACAATATTGAATGAGGGCAACAACCTAAAATTTCCACGGCGTGCTCTCTCTTACCGGTAATTCTCAAGGACTTAAATTCTTTTTCTACGGTTGCTTTCGTCAATGGGGCAAAAATCCCGACTTAGAAGCTCGTGCTCCTTGTTAGTCCTGTCACGTGGTGCGCAAGATCAATATTCTTGACCCATAAGTCAAAGTGAACCGACTCTTTAAGAACTATAAAAGTTCTTAATAGTTACCTAAAAAATAGTAGTTAAAGAGCTTATCAGTGAGTAGGTAAGAAATTCGATGTAGTTGACAGATAAACTGATATTGTCTATGACTATGAAAGAACTTATCTTTGAGTAGTTAAGAGCTTCGATGTAGTTGCCACAATAAAAGCTTGTTTCTGTTACCGTGATCATTCGCTTACAACTGCAAGAAATGTAGAACCAACCACTCTTTTTTTCGAATGCTCTTGATAGTTGCCTAAAAAAAAAAAAAATTTACAAAGTACCGCATAAACGATTAAACAACCATTCTTGGAACCGAGCCGAGATGGAGGTTCTATCAACCATGTTATGCTTATCACAATTGGAGGCCAATGAAGAGTGTTCTCAGGATGGACATTCTGGAAAACTTACAATTTTTTTTTCCCGATCTAATGCATACCCAACCCATACCTAAGCCGACCCATTTAACCAAATCTAAGAAAACTTGTTTCTTATTATTTTTTTTAATGGTATTGCTAAAACACTTTCATGCAATGCAATTTTAATGGAAAATTATTATAATTTTTTTAAACAATTGATGCTTTGTTTTTTCTTGAAAAATATTTTTCAAAAAGCCATTTTCTAGGAAAATATCAATATTTTCTGGTGTTTGCCCAAAATCTGAAAATAAATTAAATTTTGTTGTTGTTGTTTGATATAGAAAATCTAAATTTCCTCTATGCATTCTTTTTAATGTTTTTATTTTATAAAAAAATTCGACTTTTAATTATTTTTTTATTTTTATCTTTTAAAAAATTCTAAGTTTAAATTCTTTTATTTTCTTTTTAAAAATTCGCCAGCCTCGGGTGAGGCTTAAGTCTCACTAGATTTGGCGAGACTAGGGAGACTTGAGCCTCCCTAGACCTAGAGAGGTTGAGCTTGCTTGAGGCCAATGAGCTCAACTCTCACCAACTTGATGAGGCTCGAGCCCTATCAGACATTGATAGCACTAGACCTCGGTGTGCCCTCAGCCTCGCTTGAATGGCTAGCTCTTCCCACGCTTGCTTGATCGCTAGTCATCACTTTGGGCGGCCAACGGAGGAAGATGGAAGAAGGAAGAAGAAAGAAATAAGGAAATTAAAAAGGACAAGAAAAGAAAAATAAAAAAATAATATAATTTTGATTTTTTTATAAGTTTTTTTTATAAGGCTAAAAAGAGAGAAAGAGTGGGTGAGCCTAGTGGGTTGAAAATGAGTTCTAAACTCAACCCATTAGACCCATTTATTTGAGGATTTAAACTTTTTAACCCATTTAAGGAATGCTCTTCAAAATTGAAGTGACTCATATATGATTCATTTATGTTTTCAATGGGTCATAAATGGATTTAAGATCCATTTTGATAGGTCTATTGAAACTTCGCTCAATATTGAACGTTTTATCAAGTACAATTTTTACTGGTCATCACTTCTTATGTTTTTCCTACTAGTCTTTATGCCAAACGTATTAAAGTCAAAATTAGGAAGATTGAAGAGGCCAACTTTGTAGGTTGGTGATGGTTTGGTCCTTATTAAGCATGAATTGCCTATTGAAGCTGTGCTCTCACAGATTAACATATGCTGATTGAGCTAGATTTAATTAATATGAACAGCATCAAGTCTAGTAGCAAGACCACCAAAGCAGAACCACTTGCAATTTCTAGCCAGCACCACAACATACACTTGGTAAAGATCTCAGTTGCAAAGGTGAAGTAGGTCCCGATTGCCATGGAAAATTGATAGTCACAACTCTATCATCAAATTCACGAGTGCACACCTAACATTAGATGATGGTCATGTCCAAAGTGATGGTAGTGAGGGTAATGGCGTCAGACTATGTATGCATTTAGTAATATCAAGGTGCAATGGCACCCTTACCATGAAAATTTAGTCATTAATCCGATTACGGGTAATATATAAATATCTACACATACAAAAACAATTAATTTTGGTGAAAATAGTTAGCTAACTCCCTCTCACAAGTCACTCAAGTAGCTTGTCAATTTGAATCACCCCCAAATTAGAAACATTAAAGTAAATAGGAGAGTTGTAAGCATGTTCTTCTTCATTGAATGGGATAATACTACGAATTTCCCTTTTTAGACATTTTAAGGACCACAAAAAAAATAAGGGAAGGTGACGTATTAGGCAACAATGGCAAGTGAAGATAAAAGATGAGTTCATGATTTATTGATGTGAAAATTGGAGGAAAAGGACAATGTGGATTGACTATTGTGCCCTTACTAGTTGATGGAAAGTGCACCTGGCATCACCCATCAAATCTAGTACAATCAGAAGCCCACAGTTGACTCTTGGGTCTGATTGACACAAAAAAAAAAAAAAACCTCAATGTATTGTGTTAACAAAGACCAAATAAGTTACCAAGGCTGAGCAACATAATCGTGAAAGTGTACTGGGAAGATTCCAACTTATTCTATAGGTTAAAAAGTAATTTTCCATTGTTTTGCAATAGCTAAAGAGATGTGAAAATAACCTTCTCTTATGAAAAATCATTGAACTTAATGTAAGACTTTACTCAGTGTGATTATTAATATATTGAAATTTATTTTCCATTTGAAAAGTCACTAAACATACGTTAAAATTGCTATATAGTAATTTTCCCTTCAAAAATTATCAATCAATCAAAAAAGTTACTAGTGAATCAAAATATACACAATTACACGAAAAGTTACTCTGCTATAATTTTTAAACATAATAAAACCGATACTTTTTTCACATAAAATATTTTGTTAATCATCTTCAGGAATTGTTGCTTACCCATGAATTGTCACTTCTGTTGTGTAGAAGAATGTATTATTACGGAAATTCACTAGTTACATAAGAAAAATTACTAGTGATTATAGATAGATAGGTAGATGCTTACTTTCTTAATTTGAAAATCTTTAATCATATATATGTGTGTCTGTGAAGGGCTACAAGCATATGGTTCTGATTATGTGCAAAGAGCAAAATGGACTAAGAGTGTAGATAAGTAATTCCATTCTCAAGTTCAATATACTCACTTCACCTGGCCAAACTCATTTGACCCAATTAATTTAGTGAAAAAAAACATAAAATACAATACTGAGAATTTTTAGATTCTTTGGTAGAATCCATTCGTATATTGATTAGGCCTATCACAACAATAGTCAAAATCCTGTCGATCCTATTGAGAGAACTACTTGGACGTCGAACCGTGCGTGATGGAAGGGACAACCTCTCAAGTGTCAAGTCCTTTCCGCACAACTTGATTTGTACATTGTCTCCCTTATTGAATGCCGAGACGATAGTGGAGATTCAATTCAGAAAGCAACCAAAAAGCAGGGGCCCCTGTGATACGTCCTTCGTTCCTTCCCCACCATCCCCTCCGTCATCGCTCTTTTGAATGGACGGAGAGAGTTGGGACGGTGACGATGTGGTCCTGGTGCAGAGGACCTAACCCGCCGCTCGGTCTTCATCCCTCAGTCCCATCCCACACTGTTGAATCACTGAAGATGTGATGTCCGGTTGTCATTTTCCTCATCCTCCTCCTCTCGCGCGTGGCTTAACCGGTGCAGCGGTGATTGGAATTTGGTGTGGTATTAACCTTCATGACTCAACTTGACTGCAGCCACTGAGGCCTGTTTGGTAACCATCCAAATAGAGCCATCACCAAATAGAGCCAAATTTTGATTATTTGTTCTCGGGAGTAGTTTGGGAACATAATCACATTTGGTAAAATTTTTGTTACTGGGAACAAATTTTTATTTTATTTTTTCGTTTCCGAAAGTAGATTTGAAACATAATCAAGAATTAAAAAAAAAGTTGATTCTTGTTTCGGGAACAAATTTAATAATCAAAACAACTCTTCTTCTTCCATTTTCTCTTCGTCTTCTTCTATTTTCTTCTTCTTCATTGACTACCCCATTTGTCGTTGTTTGCCGCCGCCTGCTGCCGCCACTTGACGTTGCCATCGGCGGTTGCCAGCGAGACTTCGGTGAGGTCATCGAACCTCATCTTGGCTAGGCGAGCCTCTGGCGAGCTCACCAAAGACAAAACTAGTCACTAGCGAGGCTTGCCCAGCCCCACTTGTGGCTAGGCGAGCCTCTAGCGAGCTCACTAGAGACAAAACCAGCCACCAGCGAGGCTTGCCCAGCCCCACTGGTGGCTAGGCGAGCCTCGCCTAGCCCATCGGCAAGCCTCGCCTAGCTTGGCTGGGCTCACCAGGCCACTATGAGGCTTGGCCGATGAGGGCCGGCATGAGGTCACCGACTCTCGTTTGGCCGATCGCCGGTCCGGTGACCAGCTTGAAGAAAAAGAAGAATAGGAGAAAAAATGAAAAAATGAAAAAAATGAAAAAAGTATAAAAATTATTTAAAAATTAAAAGAAATTGATTTGGAGCAGAATCAAGAATCAATGAGCATGGTACCAAACGTAATTCTATTATGGAATAAAATTTTTTAGATAGTTACTAAACAACTTAAAATGCTTAGAATTTGTTTCTACGAACAGAATAAAAAAGAAAAATCATTTCTAATCAGAATCTACTCTCGGGAATAGAATCTTCTCCTAGGAATAGAATCATTACCAAACGTGCCATGAGATGATGGAAATTAGAGGGTTTCTCATGTTTCTCGAAGACAGAGTAATTAGGGGTAATGCAGTTCAGCCATCAGATGGCAAAATTGGTACTTTCGGAAGGGTGACTAAGTGAAATGCAAGCGAGATATAATTTTTCTTAATTTTTTAAATTTAATATAGTATAAACTATATAATTTCTTTTGCCTTTTCCATTGACATTAATTAACGATGCTTAATAGAAACAATCGGCCTATGACATAGTTAACGGAGATTGATGTAGTTAACCGATATTACCGATGACTAATTAAAGTATGTGAACATCGATACGAAATATTAATTTTGGGTGCTTGAGTTGTTAATAAGTTGAATTGTGATGCTGCACATGTTGACAGATGTCGTGAAAGTTTCGATATTTTGACTTTAGGAAAAAAAAAAAATAAGTCGAGGGTGAATTATTAAGAGCCCAATTTTATTGAGTTACGGGTTAGCGGGGGAATTCTTAAGGACTTAGGGCCCGTTTGATTCGACTTTGGGGAAATGTCCTTGAGAGAAAACAAATACCTTTGAGATAAAGGGGGTTTTCGAAATGCTAGACTATTTAATAAATTATAACTGAAAATTGATTAGGAAATGCAAGACTGTTTGGTAACATATATTTGAAAAGCCATTCGGTGTAATCAAATTAATTTTTTAGTTTTAGTATTTTTAAAATTGCAAAAAAGAAACAATGACTATATAACATTTTACATTTTCATGTTGAGAGTAATATAAAAGATATATATTAATAAATTTATTTAAAAATTATATTAAAAAATTTGATTATAGATTAGATGCAAAGCTCAACTTTTGGCCTAGGGTTCTTTTAGGTTTGTTTTCAACTTTGAATAATTTTTTTTTAAGTATCATAGTATTAATCATCTTTGTTAATTAGTGATCATTCTAGTGTATTAATAAAAAAGTTAGGTTATTGATTGTCAAAAGATAAAAATGATAAAAAAAAAGGGTGAACCCAACATTTGCAAAGGATTTTTATTATATTTTTAAAAAATAAAAATAAAATCCGATGAAACTCCATCGCCAATCAACGGCGGTTGGGATGTGGGGAAGATGATCTGTTTAAAAAAAAAAAAAAAAAAAAGTCAACGGATAAATAGTAGAGGTGGACTTGCATTTTTCAAAATGCTGAAAACCCAAAGCAGATTCCCACTTGCTTTGGGCTTTAAGCATTTCAAAGGCTAGCATTTGGCCAAGAACACCTCCAAATGCTGAACTAAACACTTAAATTTTTTTCCAATGGGCTTTCAGGACTGAAAGCCCATTGGAAATGTTGAACCAAATGAGGCCTTATTTGAAAAAATCTTTGGTCTCCCTTGAATGGTTTTTCTTTTAATAATTTGTGAAAAATCATATGAGATTACATGAGTTCAAATGCTACTATCCATATAATGTATGAAATACGAAGATGCTAAGCAGAAAATGAAGGTCGACTGAACGTATTCTAAGAATCTCATGACCAAGGACAAGAAAATTGTTGATATGAAGAGCAAGTGGTTTAAGTAAAGATGATAAGATCTCCAAAATGCAACGCCTATGCTGAATAGGGGAGACCAGAGTCTTAAACTCTGCGAAAAACTGTGGGGCCATTAGCTTGAAAAAGCAGACTCTGCGCTAACGCTTTCTTAATGGAGCTCCGTAAGTCCATTAGCCAGGGACTATGGAAATGATAATCAGGCCATGTGGGTATCTCTTGTGGTGGGAAACCGCCTTCATCTTCAACCACTAGGCCTTCCTCTGCAGAATTCTGATTTTCATCTTCTGTCCTCAAATTCACTTGCGGCTTGTGGTGATCTTGGTACTCACTCTACCAAAGCCACTAGTGCTGCAGCAGTGTCCGTGCTGTAGGTTGTTGTTGAGGAGGAAAGATTCAAGTTATCATCATGATATTTCTGGGAAAAGCAAGATTGTTCTCTCTCTTTCTTATGTCTCATTATGTTGTAAAATTTTGCATTGGAGGAGATGTCATCACAGCAACTGAGCATATCCAAGACCCTGCTAGTATAACATCAAGTGGAGGTCTCTATAGAATGGGATTCTTTAGTCCTAATGGTTCTGCAAGTCGCTATGTGGGGATTTGGTATGATAATGTTCCTACATATAATGTTCTCTGGGTAGCGAACAGGGAGAATCCGATTTTAGATTCTTCTGGTGTTGTGAAGATATCCAATGATGGTAATCTAGTGGTCATGAATGGAAAGGGGGAATTAGTTTGGTCATCAAATGTTTCCAACTCTGTAACTGATGCAAAAGCTCAGTTGTCAGATTCTGGGAACCTCGTCTTGCTCAAACAGAGCTCTAATTCTAGTGCAAATAATGCAGACCCTCTCTGGCAAAGTTTCCAGCACATGACCAATTCATTCTTAGCTGAAATGAAGCTCAGCACTATCTCAAATCCAAATGAGAAGCAGGCACTAACATCTTGGAAAAGCCCTTCCGATCCATCAATTGGAAGCTTCTCAGCAAGTCTTGTTCCATGGCACATTCCTGAACTTTTCATTTGGAATTGCAGTTCTCTGTATTGGCGAAGCGGTCCAATTGGAGTACCTAAGAAGCAATCAGTCTATATTAATGGGTTTGACCTGGTGGATGATCTGCAAGGAACAGTCTATCTAGCTCACAGTTTTTCTGAGGTGTCTTACTTGTCATATTTGTTATTGAAATCAAATGGAGATTTAGTGCAACCACATTTGGATCACAATAGCAGTTCCTGGAAGATTTTTTGGTCATCTCGGGTGAGCGATTGTGATGTCTATGGCCAGTGTGGACCGTTTGGAATCTGCAATGCCAGGAATTCACCAATTTGTAGCTGCTTGAGAGGCTTTGAGCCTAAAAACTCTGAGGAATGGAGAAGAGGAAATTGGTCCAGTGGACGCATTCGAAAGTCATCGCTGCAGTGCAATGGAACTACAAATGGTAGCAGTACAGCCAGCAAAAAGGATGGATTTTTAAAGCTGGAAATGATGAAAGTGCCAAATTCAGCAATTATTTATTCTACACTCGAAAATGTTTGCCCAGGAAATTGCTCAATTAATTGTTCATGTGTAGCATATGCATATGACTCTGGGGTCGGCTGCATGTTCTGGACAGGAGACCTAATTGACCTACAGAAGTTGTCCGTTGGAGGAACAGCTCTCTATGTTCGGCTGGCCCACTCAGAACTTGGTAAATTAACTTTACTCTTAGATTATGGTTCTCATCAGTTTGGTAGTGCAGATTATGTTTAGATGGATCAATACACTGGGCTCGATTCACTCTTCAAGACTTGGCAGTTCTCATTGACAAACCAGGACATGCACACACGTGCACGCTCAAATATGGGCTCAAGCAGGGTCTAATATGGAACCCTGATAAAGGAGCAGATTTTGCAAATCTTCTTGACTATGACAAAGTCTCATTCTTAGCTATAAAACAAGCGTACCAAAATAATTCGTTAAAATAATTCGTTTAGTAGTTGCTTACTAGCAGCATCAACATAATCTGAGGCATCAGTTCATGTCTCCATTCTGATCTCCAGATGAAAAGGGACATCTGAGAGAAATCGTAGCAACTACAGTCATCATGGGAACACTCATTGTCATCATCACAATATGGTTTGCCAGGTGGAAGGCGAAAAAGCGAGGTAATAGGCAGTGCAGCTGTTGAATCTTGGAATTGCCAATAATATCTGAGTTTGCATGGAAAAAATAACGAACACTGTTTTCTGGATCAGAAGAAAAGGAAGGAAAGGAAAAACACTTGTCCAGTGGTGAAGCCCCTTCACTGGTAATGCTTGGAGAGAAGTTGAGCAGAGTTGAATTCCAGGAGTTTGTGAAATATAAGATTGAAGAATTAGTTGCAGCAACAGGAAACTTTGGTGAGGCCAATAAGCTTGGACAGGGTGGTTTCGGTCCGGTATACAAGGTATAATTATTCATCTATAGTTAAGTACTATATACGTAGTTGTGTGCGAGTGTGTGTTCAATTTTAGCAGCTCATTTAGTCCCTGTGTACAGGGGAGACTACCAAACGGTCAGGAAATAGCAATCAAGAGGCTATCGAGAGCCTCAGGACAAGGGCAGCAAGAATTTATGAACGAAATGGTGGTCATCTGTAACGTCCAACATCGAAATCTCGTTAGACTCCTGGGATGCTGTTTTGAAGGAGATGAGAAAATGATAATCTACGAATTCATGCCAAACAAGAGTCTTGACACATTTCTTTTTGGTAATATTTCGCTTATTTCAATGTTGACTCAAACTATCATTTATACCATATGTCCAGAAAGCCTCATTTGTTGGTTAGCCATTTGAGCAGGATTGGACTGTTCTCGCTGCAGATGTAATACGTTTCCTGTTTGGCTTTAAACTTCCGTGCATTTCACTGTTTTCCAGTTGCAAAAATGAATTTTTTGCATTAAACTTCTATGTCTATGCAGATCCACTGAAACAAGTACATTTGGATTGGAGAACACGGTTCAACATTGTCGATGGAATTTGTCGCGGTCTGCTTTATCTTCATAGGGACTCCAGACTGAGGATTATACATAGAGATCTGAAGCCAAGCAATATCCTGCTGGATGAAGAGCTCAATCCAAAAATTTCAGACTTTGGAATGGCTCGGATATTTGGGGGAAACGAAAATCAAGCTAATACACGAAGAGTTGTGGGAACCTAGTTAGTACCTCTTTAGTTTGACGTTCCTAGTGATTTTATTCTCTACTCATAATAACAAAACTGAACTTGTTTAATGGAATGTAGTGGTTACATGGCTCCTGAATACGCAATGGTAGGGCGATTTTCGGAAAAATCAGATGTCTTTAGTTTCGGCATATTATTATTGGAGATCATAAGTGGAAGACGGAACAGTAGTTTTCATTATTAAGATCAATGCTTGAACCTTCCAGGACTGGTGAGCTCTCATTGATATAGAAGTTGGAACTGCATTCTATTCTTATAAATTGGAACTCCAACAGTAAATTGACTTGGTTAATTTGCAGGCATGGAAGTTATGGAATGAAGACAATGTTCTAGCACTAGTGGACCCAAACATACCTGCTAAATGCTTTGAGGTTCAGCTTTCAAGATGCATAAATGTGGGGCTTCTCTGTACGCAAGAAAGGGCAAAAGATAGGCCTTCCATATCAACTGTTATTTCAATAATCAACAGTGAAGTGGCTCTTCCTCGTCCAAAGAAACCTGCATTCACCCCGAGGAAAATAAGCCAAGACGCAGATTCCTATGGAAAAAGCCAAAAGACATGTTCTGCCAACGATGTTACTCTTACTGTTCTTCAAGGCAGATGACATAATCTGAATTTTGCAAGATTCTCACTATATGTCCTGTTCTTACTGTTTCAAGTTACTAGTTTTATTTTTACGCAATCTTTTTTGGAAATGTATAGAAACGCAAAACATGAACTATTTTTTTTTTTTTTTCCACTTTGTAATTCTTTACTACAGATATTTGTGTCATCAAAAGTTGGGGTTCAAAAATTTGGTGCCTGCTGATGGGAATAATGCTTCTTCCTCTCATCTCAAGAACCAGTGGGCTAGATAAAGTTCAAGAAAAATTGCAAACAGCCCCCCTCCGCTGTGGGGTGAGTTGCGATTAGCCCCCTCCTTCAAATATTAGCAACTGCTCCTTGACGTTTCTATTTGTTCCAAATTAGAATCCAAATCTTGGCAACGCCAGAAATACCGTCAAATTTGCAATAGCCTTAAGTGTTCACTAATGTTAATTTCACATCACAAATTCAATGACATGGCTAGCTCAAAAAATTCCACTAATCCTATTGATGGGAGAATGATATAGTTCATTTTACTCAACATTGCAGTCCTCGTCAATTGATTATAAGATTTTAATCAATATAACTAGTTGTGAGCGATTGGAAACTAAATGCCAACTCATGGAAAGCAATTGCCACCACAGTCCTGAATGAATGCAAGAATCTAAAATTTCGGTGGCATGCACTTTCAAAGGCTTGAATGATTTTTCTACAGTTGACTTCATCAATGGGGTAGAAATCCTGATGTACACTCTAGCATTTAGCTAATGCTCCCGCGGTGGCGCACTAGATCAAGATACTTGACTCATAAGGCAAGGTGAAGTGACTCTTCAAGGAAAGCAATCAATATGACTAGACGTAGGCGACTGAAAACTAAGTCCATTAAAATTTTCATGAATCCACAAGGTAACAGGAAATCTACTGCGGCCATAATGTTGAATGAAGGCAACGATCTAAATTTCCATGGCTTGCTCTCTTTGACCCGTAATCCTCCAAGACCTGAATGCTGTTTCTACAGATGTCCTCATCAATGGGGCAAAAATCCTGATGTAGAAACTCAACCACTTAGTTAATGCTCTTACATTGGCTTCTTAGATCAATTGGGAGAAACTAAACCTCTTTAATAGAATGCAGTTGTTACATGACTCTTGAATACGCAATGAAAGGGCAAGTTTCAAAAAAACTAAATGTCTTTAATTTCGACATATTATCATTGGAGATCGTAAGTGGAAGACAGAACACTTGTCTTCATGATGAAGATCAATGCTTGAGCCTTCTAGGAGTGTAAGCTCTCATTGATGTAGAAGTTGGAACTGCATTCTATTCTCATAAACTGGAACTCCAATAGTAAATTGACTTGGTTAATTTGCAGGCATGGAATCTATGGAATGAAGAGAATGTTCTAGCACTAGTGGCCCAAACATACCTGCTAAATACTTTGAGATTCGGCTTTCAAGGTGCATTAATGTGGGGCTTCTTTGTACGCAAGAAATGGCAAAGGATAGGCCTTCCATATCAACAGATATTTCAATGAACAGCAGTGAAGTGGATCTTCCTCGTCCAAAGAAACCTGCATTCACCGCGAAGAAAATAACCCAAGACACTGATTCATCTTGAAAAAGCCAAAAGACATGTTCTGCCAACGATGTTGCTCTTACTGTTCTTCAAGGTAGATGACGTGATCTGAATTTTTGCAAGATTCTCCCTACATGTCCTGCCCTTATCTTTTCAAGTTACTAGTTTTATTTTTACACAATCTTGCTCGCAAATGCACAGAAACGCAAAACATGAACTATTTTTTCCACTTCATAGTTCTTTACTACACATATTTGCGTGATCAAAGGTTGGGGTAGGGGCCTTCTGGTGGGAATAATGCTTCTACTTCTCATATCGGGAGGCAGTGGGTTAGATAAATTATGGAAAAATTGCAGACAATCCCCCTCCATTGTGAGGAGAATTGCAATTAGCCCCCTCCTTCAAATGTTCGCAACTACTCCTTGACGTTTCTATCTGTTCCAATTAGAATCCAAATCTTAGCAATGCTAGAAATAGCCTCAAGTTTTCACTGATGTTCATTTCGCATCATAAATTTAATGACATGGCTAGCTCAAAAATTCCACTAATCCTATTGATGTGAGAATGATATAATTCATTTTACTTGGCATCCAGTCCTTGTCAAATGATTGTAAAATTTCATTTGAGAGAATGACACTAGAAAGCGCCATAAATTGTGTATGGTGTTCACTTAAGGTCCAAAAGTTCTTTTCAAATCACTTAAATGTCACTTTAAAAAAAAAATCAATTTAGTGCAAATTCCGATATGAGTCGTTAGAAATTCAATGTGGTCATATTTTATTAATTTCTTGATCTTACGTGGCTCACCGACATGCCCAATCAGCATATAATCACTAAACGACATTATGTAGCAAGTTAAAAAGTAATTAATTTAGTGCCAAAAAAATGCCACCTTAGATAAAATTTAATTTATAAATGCCACATAATTTTTTAGCCAGAATTTCTTGTTGAAGGCATTTAAGTAATTGTCTTTCTCTAATTTTGGTACTAAAGTAAGCGTCATACACAACTTACAACACTTCTAATATCGTTCTCCCGATTTCAATCAGTATAACTAGTTGTGAGTGACTGGAAACTAAAGGCCTGCATGGTAACGCTTCTATTTTTTTTTTTTTTTGGTTATTTTGTTCCTCAAAATAGGGAAAAAAACAAAAATCTATTTAAGAATATCAATTAATTTTTCTATTCCATGAAATAAAAAAATAGCCATGGAATAAATTTAAAACAAAAATAAAAAGTAGAATAAATTAGTTTCTTATTTCTGAAAACAATTTCTAAAATAAGTCTCTCTCTTTTTTTTTTTTTTTTTTTGTTCTTTTCTTCTTCTTCCTCTTCTAACCAATGGAGACTTGTCATCTACCATTGCCTTGTCGGTCGTTAGTTGCCGCTATTCGTCAATCACTAGTCATCACTAGTGGTCGCCATCTGCCACTGTCGGTCGTCGATCACTATCTGTTGCCGATCGCCACCTGTTGTAGCAATCAGCTAGAGGAGGAAGAAGAAAAAAAAATCTCAAAAAAAAATATTGGAAAATTAGAAGAAATTCTACATCATAAAAAAGTTTGTAAGTTGCACAAAATGCCTTTATGTTCTTTTTTTATTTTACGAATCAAAATTTTATGTGGTTACCAAACACTTTTTGTCACGTCCCAAACCTCTGGGCATGAGCACATCCCACTATGGTTGATTGAAATTGCGACGTCCCAGGACGCGTTGCCGACTTTTTTTCTTTCAATTAAGCACATGCGGAAGCGAATTAAACATAATACCCAGTCAATAAACAAACAGTAGGGATAGTCAATCAAAAGAAAAGTTGCTGAAAACAACTTATTCATTTAACCACTGTTGTCCCTAGGAAATTTAATGATTTACAAGTCCTTACACTGGCAACTTCCAACCAACCCTCTCAAAAACCTTCAGGGACTAGGGTCACCCTACTTCACTAATGGGAGGGCTAGCCAACAAGTGTCGCATCTTGCGCCCACCACATCCGCACTTAGTAGATTTCCATGCTACGGCCCTGAAAAAGGTTAGTCCATGATGGGGTGAGATAAAATCTCAATGAGTCAAACCCTAAGCCTCTATTAAGACACAAATTCGCTCAGAGGCAACCTAAATAGGCACCGCAAACAAACTCACCTCGCCTCAATGCGTACCTGCATGTTAGCTCGTTAGCTCAACATATATACCATCATCAATGCAACAAGCACAATTTAATAACCATAACACATCATTTTTATCACTTGAGTCCCGACTATAAGACCAAACCGTTATGACACGTCCCATACTATGCTACACAATCTTGTCTCCTAATTAGGCGCATATATCACAAGCACTCAGGCGTGCTCCAGTTATTACGATCTACTAGCCACGGCCAACTCGAAAGTTGGTGGTCATCCGACGTAATCGAGTATCATCTCGCCCTGTCGAGTACAGTATCATCTAGAACCCCTACCTAGACGGCATTCTACACAAGAGCATTGATCCGACCTCCACTGCGACTTGGCTTTTGGACTCCCGCCAGGCATCCGATGAAATCGGGCATCACCCCAAACTCTTGTTGGGTGATGGGTTTCATTTAGTGACCATGCAAACACATCATCAATCAACCAATTTCTTGTCTTTCGTCAATTAGCCCAAAACACCAAATTCCTTTTAAAACAACAAACCTTGCAATTCCTTTTTTTTTGTTGGTAAAAGGTAATATATATATATATATATATATATATATATATATATATATATATATATATAGCTAAGGCAATTTACAAAAGACTGGCACCAAAAACCTACACTCAAACCTCAAAACGAGATAGAGTGTAGGGGAGCCAATGTAAGAAGCCACAAAGGCAAATAAGAAAAGCCACAAGGGCAACAGCAACAAAAAACAACAAGCGAGAAAGAAATAACAACAAGGTTGACCAACCCTCAGCCCACCAAAGGAAACAGGTTAAGAACAAAGAGCCAAGAAAAGCTAGGAACAACTCGCACAAAACAGCAACTAAGGAGCACTGGGCGGACGAGAGAACACCACAAGGTCAAAACCCCAACCACATTGAAGCCTCTTATTCCTTGGGGTAGGAGGAACATCTTTGAATGTTATAGCTTTATCCCTCACAACCTTAATAAGGTGGTTTTTTAGAGCCGAGACCACTAAGGATTCGCCCTGAAATATAATCGCATTCCTCTTTTTCCAAATAAGGTGACACACAACTCCAAAAGAGAACTGCGCAATGCAATTGAAGAAGTCCTTACCAGATAAGAACTTTAAGGCCCAACTGAGGATGTCTTTCCAACATCTATTCCGCCACGGGAGGTTACACCTGGTGGCCCAAAAGTAGGCCAGAGAAGCTGAGGTGCAACACCCAAAAAATAAATGTTCGACAGAATTTGGAACATCATTACAGAAGGTACAAACATTATAGTCGATCCTTCTATAAGAAAAAAGTAGCATCTAAGTCGGCAGGCAATTTTTGGTTATAAGCCATAAATTAAATTGGAACCATGGGGCTATAGCATTGTCTTATACAAAAGACGCCCAATCAACACGATCCTTCTTAACTCTAATGGAATTCCATGCTGAAGCTACATAGAAGGATCTAGAAGCATCACAGCGCCAGGTAAACCTGTCACGAGCTAAAGAGGGGACTGGAAGAGAGATCCCCCATCTTTCCAAAAATGATTTAAATAAACAACCCACTGATGTAAACAGATCCGCAACAACACCATAGTCAGGAAGACATAAACCTTCACGGAATGAGCAAGGGATAAAGACATCAAGTGGGCCACAAGAAAGCCAGTGATCATGCCAAAGAGACACAGATAAGCCATTTCCAATCTTTCACAAAGGATAACCGAAAGTAATTCCTCAGTTGAAGGATTTTTTTTCATGCCCAAGAACAATGACCAGGCTGGGAAGAAATCCAAAAGTTTTTTTACTTTAAGAAATTAGAGTATACCCATCGACACCACAACAATTCTTTATCAGTGAAAAGAATCTAGATAAATTTAAGCAAGGAGGCTTTGTTGCAATTTTTAAGTTTCCGAATGCCTAGACTGCCCTCAACCTTTAGGAGACAGACATCGTCCCACGAGACTTTAGTCCCACCCCGACCAAGGGTCATGCCCTTCCATAAAAATTGTCTCAAAATGTGCTAAATACTAGCTATTACCAAAGACAGAAGGTTAAAGACACTAGTCCACTATGCTTGAATTGAAAGGAGTACTGACCTTATGAGTTGCAGCCTCCCAGCAAAGGACAGAAAGTGTTGCGCCCAAGATTGAACCCTAGCAGTAATACAATTAGTCAATGCAACATAGTCTGCTTTGCCCAATCTAGTAGTAATAATCGGAACACCCAAATAGAGAACCGGCAATTTCCCTTCCTGAAAACCAAAGGCCCATTGCACCCTATTACGAAGAGACAAATCCCCTCTTGAGATGAAGATCTCACTTTTGTTTTTATTTGGGTAAAGGCCGCTCTATGAGGATAAAATGTCTAAACCCCTTTTTAGCATCGTCACCGATGCCCAATCAGCTTGACAAAAAAGGAATACGTTGTTAGTGAAAAAGTGATGAGTCAACTGCATAGATTTGCATCTCTAAAAATATTTGAAGTCATTGCTAGCAGTATGGGAGAGCAAGATTCCAAAGAAAATTTCCATGACTAAGGTAAATAGGTAAGGTGACATAAGATCACCTTGCCTAAGTCCTCTTCTAGCAGGGAAAAAACTATGCAATTCACCATTGATAGAGATGGAATATTTCGGCGTACGTACGCAAACCATAATTAGCATAATAATCCACTCGGGAAAATAGAAGGCATGGAGATCAAGCTCCAAGAAATCCCAATCAACCGTGTCATGAGCCTTATGGAAATCAACTTTGATAGCACATTTGGGCAAATAAGGCTCTAAGTGAAATCCAGCAAACAACTCTTGAGCGATGAGGATATTATCTCCAATTCTCCTACCCTTTACAAAAGCATTTTGCGAAGGGCTTATCAAATCACTTAAGACAACAGCAATGCAGTTAGCAAGGATCTTCGTTATGACTTTATAAATGGTATTGCAACATGCGATAGGCCGAAAATCAGTGACTGCACTTGCATTAGGGGATTTAGGAACTAGGGTGAGGATAGTGGTATTTACCTCCTTTAGGAGCTGTCCCGAAGAGAAGAAATCCTGGATTGCTTCCACCACCAACGGCCCCACTAAATCCTAATTAGTCTTGTAGAACTCTACCGAGAACTCATCAAGACCTGGGGCCTTGCCTTTGGCAAGAGAGAATAGAGTATTCTTAATCTTAGAGGGAGAAACTAGCTCACACAGGGTGTGCACCTGAGCATCTAAAAGCAAGTGACAAACAAATGTCTTCAGCTCCTAAAGCGAAGGTTTAGATAAAGCCTCATGATGATAGAGCGAATCCGAGAAAAACCGGATAAAAACCTGCGGCACAAGAACAGGATCGGTGATAACAGCCCTCGACTGATCCTTACCGAAAAGAATCCTATTAGTAAGCTGCCTCCTCTTCACCGAATGGTGGAAAAACGTAGTATTCCTCTCACCTTCTTTTAGCCATCTTACTCTCGACTTTTGTCTGAAGAATGATTCTTCTTGATTCCTCAAATCAACAAAAACACGATGTTAAGATTTTTCCAACTCAGCAAGTGAAAGGTTGGAAGGGTCCGATTGAAGGCTAACCCGAGTGCTTCGAAGGGCCTCTCTTGCTTCGGCCATTCTCACAGAGATATCCGAGAAGGCATCTTGGTTAAGTAACTTGAGTTGAGCTTTCACAATTTTCATCTTGGAAACAAGCATGTACATTGGAACGCCTATGATGGAGGAGTCCCAAGCCTGGCGAACAATTGAGTTAAAGTCCGGATGGTCAGCCCAAAATTCAAAATACTTAAATGGCTTCCTCTTATGGACCAGCTGAAGAACTTGACGATCATAGGAGTATGGTCTAAGATACCAGGGTTCAAAAACGAAGCCTCAAAGAACGAGAAATCAATGTTCCATTTGTTGTTAACTAGAACACAATCGATCTTCCTCATCTTCTTGGCGTCCCCTGCCGAGGTAGACCAAGTATAACGGAGGCTAACATATTTGAGATCCATCAGTTCTGTTTGTGCTAAGCACTGGGCAAACTCATCAAAATAAGGGATCCAGTTGTTGGAACTTCCAACTTGATCGGATGGGTCTTTAGTGGCGTTGAAATCCCCAGCAACAAGCCAATCCGAATCCTGCATTAAGTCATTGAAGTGGAGGAGGTCCTCCCACAAAGGTCTACGATGCACAAACGAATGCTCCCCATAAACAGCAGAGATGCAGCAGCTCACACCAAACATATTAAGCTTAAGGCTTCCATGCAAAGCCTGGTCATTGATAGAGATAGGCATAAAAGAAACAAGATCTGAGTTCCATCCAACCCACATTCTACCACGAGAAGAATACTCATAGTTTGCAATTCATTTCCAACATCTAAGTAAGGAAGCCGAGACAAAATCAAAAAACTCCTTAGGAACCTTATTCTAAAAAAGGCCAATCAAGCAAAGCTTATTAACAGCAGCAAATCTCATGATCTCCTCATGCCTAAAAGGGTTGACCATGCCTCTAATATTCCAAAAGCCAAAAAACATATCAAAAATGATAGAGGAATAGAATTAACTCTTCTTAGACCTACGACCTGTAGCAGGCACTTTTGAAACCACCGAGGGTGGTGGGTCAGGAAGAAGCAAGAGGAGCTGATCTTGTATACTTCGAGCACCAGCTGGGGCCGGGCCTTTCAGCGAAGGGGAACCCACAGACAATACATCTTCATCATTTAATTCCATTTGAATACTAGAGTTGCATATTTCATCCGAGCTTTCAACCAGAAGTGAAGGGGCGAGAGCATCTCCTTCACCTACCGGGGATAGACCAAAAGAGGCAGCTTCATTCTCAGCATGCTTTTTCTTTTTCCTACCTTTCCCCTTCACCTGCTTCAATTCTAGATTGGCAACAGGAGCTGAGGACATAGCCACCATTTCACCACCATCCACAGATGTAGAAACCCTAGCAACAGAGATCTTCGAAGGTTTTGGAGGAACCTGTGCGGTTGCCTCTAGTTGCAGATGAGAATCAATCTCAGGATCGATCATGTCCATGCCTGGGGTAGTAAGTGGAACTTGTAAGTCTACCATAACCTGTTTTTGACGATTCTGAGAGAAGGCAGGGCCATCTGGACGAGTAGGGGAATTAGGATGCACAGACTTGTCTTCAGCAGGATGAAATCCAACACCAGCATTCAAGACCTAATTAGCTTCTACAGATTTTCCTTCTGCAGGAGGAATAGCAGAGTTTCTAGGAGCAACTGTTTACAGCTGTGACTAAAGATACCGCACACAGAGCAAGCAAGTGGTTTCCATTCATATTTGACTTCTACTTCCACCGATTTACCATCAAGGAGCAGCTCAATAGATTCACAAGTTAGTTATTGGGCTTTTATTTTAGCATAAACCTTGGCGAACGTTAGCATTGTCATCTGCTTTGTCCATTGATCCATATAGAGTGGTTTACCCACTGCACTGGCCACCTTTTCAATGGATTGAGTTGACCAAAATGAAAAAGGTAAGTTCTGAAGTCTCACCCAAATCGGAACCAAGTGATGGGTGTCTTTACTGAGTTCCAAACCCGATTTCCATTGTTGCAGAACTAGTGGAATCCTTGCAACTGTTATATGGCCTCCTTCAAGGACTTTCCTTCGGAACTGCCTATCTGGTATGCGGAATACAAATAGTCCCCGCCCATTAGACATGACTTCAAACAGATTCGAACCCTAGGCTTTTTTAAGAGCCTCTTCAATAACTTTAAACGGCAACCACCTTCCAATGAAATACCCCACAAGACACTCAAAGAGCTTGGGATCACCAGCTTCAAGATCAGATTCTGTCATTTGTATAACCGGTTTATTATTCACAAAAGTTGGAGGAGTATATTCAAGATCATATCCTTTATTCACTCCATTAGCAACAGTAGCCAAAGACCGAGTGACCGGGTTTTTCGACTCACCCTTGCGTTAACGGCGCTTGGCTCTCGATCTACCTCTACTCTTCTCATGCACCTTAATAGGATTAGGAGGAGGTTGTGAGTCATTGTTCTCGATCGCAACAGATGGGGATGAAGGATTCAGCCTCTGTTCGCTTAATAAAGGAGCAGCCAACAAGGGATGTCCATGAATAGGAGGGGAAGGGCTTCGATTACTCGGCCCCTTGTCATCAAAATGGGCCTGGAAGGATTCGGACTCCATCAGTTTAGTAGACTCGAAATAGCATAAATGCGAACAAAACCCTAACCCATCACAACAAGATAAAGTCCACAGAAGAGCATGTACTAGGCTACACTTTAGAGGGGTTTAAAGAACAGTAGAAGGTGCCCAAGACCGCCTAAGAATAGCTCCAACTACCAGTCAAAACAACCAGAATCAGCAGCGCAAGAATTTGTAGAAATAGTACTCCAGTCGACCCCTAGAGAGAATCCGTGAACAGTGCTTGACCGATCTTTTTGTCTCTTGCAAAAGTCTTTTGTTATTCATTTGCAATTCCTTTTTTTTTTTTTGTTCAAAGCTTTTCGAAATAAATTCGTACAGGGTCACGTATTTGAAATTAACCTGTTAAACTTTGTACACATCTAGTATAAAACCTCATTGTTTTATTGGACACATAAATTTTGGCATCCAAACCCGACGCCTCATTTATTTTCTATTTTTTTTCCAACCGCCCCTTTTTGGAAACAACCTTTAGTAACCACATTTTTTTTTGGTTCAAAACTTTTAGAAATAAATTCATAGATGCTCAAGTACTCAAAATTAATTCGTCAAACTTTGCATGTACCTAATTTAAAACCTCATTGTTTTATTGAGCAAATAAGTTTTGGTGTTCAACCGACACCTAAGTTTTCTTTCCATTTAAAGGCCCAAAGGTCATATTTTGCAATACTAATAAACAATCAATAGAGAGCAATCAACCTCATAGTATCATGCATAAGTTTTCAGCACACTAAAGCTCAACCAAATCATCAAATACACATTATCTAGCAAGTAAAACACCAAGAACTACCTCAACCACAACCGGTCCTAATTGGCAAAAACCGAGCCACTCGCGCATATCCAAGTCTAATTTTAGAAATAAAACCAAACGAGTTTAGAAAATTGTCAATTTTGAATATGTTATAAAGGACACTTAAAAGAACATTTTTCATAAGGTATCTTAACCCAAATATTTCTAGAATGAAGCAGTAATTCGCTAAAGTCGTTACCAAAACTGTGTCCGTATCTAGAAATTCTGTTTTCCAAAATCAGTTTGGTTCAAAGTCTAAAACTTGTCCATTTGATCTAAAATTTGACTATGTTAAACTATAAGATGTGATGAATAAATTTTGTGAAGGAACTCTTTTGAAAATCAAATCCTAAGAGTTGATAAAAATCTTTTAAATACCAAAAGGTCACTAGTTCCAGCACCAACTGAGATTCTACCCTACCGATAACGAATATGAAATCTTATTCTTTTAAATCCATAAAATCTTGGGTAAAATATGTCATAGCTAGAGATATTTAAAGCATTTTTTAAGTAGGAAGCAACCTCAAAATTGTAACACATTTTAACCCACGAAAGTTGCAAACAACAAGGGTCAGTAAACTGATCTACAAATAAATTAACTATACTAAGCTAGACCACCCTTATTAGTGTTAATCTAGCCAATTAGATTAACACTAATCCATATTAAGGTTAATCTAAAAAAATTAGATTAATACTAATCTAACTTAACACTAATCTAATCAAGCTCATTAACACTAATCTAAGCCTCTAAACGCAATTAACAAACTAATCAAGGATTAGGGAGTTAACTCACCGGATTTCGATGGCAGTGGGCTCATGGCGACGACAACGTGATGGCGGTGAGATTTTGAGACAATCATGTCTCCAACAGAGCTCAACCGAGGCAGCAAATGGTCCTACAAGGTTTACGTCCAAAAGGGGATCCGGTTATGCTCGGTTTTGTGGAGTGGCTTGTGACATCCTAAATTTCGACTTTGTCTCCGTAAATGAAATTGTCATTTTGTTGACGCGCCTATGGTCATTTTTCTCTGAGTTGGTTACTCATAAGTTAACTGATCCATCAGGTGGAGCCGTTAAGTATAAATGTAACAAACTTGAGAATTTGATTAGAAATCAACTGCTCGATCGTGATAATCAGCAAGGGTCAATACACCACAATAATCGATTGGTGATTGGATATAGGTTGCTTCGACAAAAGCACGTAATTGAATTGTGCAAAATTCACATCGAACGGCACTAACCTAATTTTTTGTCGATTTTGTACTCAGTGCCCGTAATTGAAACCTTGAGATTTTTATGACAATCGAAAGTCACCGACGAGTCGGAGATGCACAAACGTTGATCAAAATTATTGACCATGGGTCAAATGCGCTAAAATCCCTAAAAGCTACCCAGTAGATTAGGTCGTGCTAAAATCATGTTCGGTTGATTTTAACCACGAAATTGATCTCGGTTTCCAGAATTGAACATTCGAGTGCGTCGCGATTTATATTTAGGATCTCGTCTCATCTTTTAAGAAATTTCCGTCGAGCTCGGAATTTTAATGAAAAAATCAAATTCAGCAAGAAGAAAATCAAGAAATTCGGATGGGCACTTTCAATGGGATTTTTGGCCTTCAAAGTGAATTGTTTAGTGAATGATTGAAGGAAAATTTGTATGGGCTGCTGCCATGGCATTTTTAGCCATCAAATTGAAGTTGTGTGGAGAATTGAGAAGAATTTGCGAAAATTCGTAGGGGCTATTGCTGTGTGAATTTTGACACTTAAAAGGCTTGGTTTGTGAAGATTTGAAGAGAAATTACCCATTGGTTGATGCCTTAATCTTTAGGGGCTGAAGACTTTGTGTCTTGGCACTCAAGTGCCAAGATATTTGGCTTGAAATCCCATTGGCCAGCTTCTTGACTTCCTTGCCCTTTGTCCCCCTCCCATGCGCATGCTTCCCCCCTTGTTGAACCCATCTGCTGCTTCTTCTTCTTCTTCATTCCTCCATTTCTTCTCTGTTTTTGCTGCTGTGACATCCTAGATTTTCAATCCTATTTTTTATCGGGTATTTCATTGATACATCTATAGGGATATTCTTATAGCTGATCATTTTTGAGATAACTAGACTATTTGGGAAAGTCATTAAGAAATTTTAACGCAGTAGAATCAAAAATTCGACTGGGAATCGGCTTTTCGTTCGTACTCATCTTTAAAGGCCATTACGGCACAGTTAAAAAAATTGATCAGGAATTAGAGATAGGTTAGTTTGACTGAGATGTGTGGCTAAACGTGGGTGACTTCACTAAATTGGAAAATTCTCGTCGGCCGATACTAAACTGATTTTTCTATCGTTTTGGTACCTTGTGTCCATATTTAAATCATTGAGATTTTCACGATAATCAAGTGTCGTCAATGTGTTGAGTGGGTTCATTGTGGCTTGAAAAAAATCGACCACGAGTCATTTGCACTAAAAAATTTCTAAAAGTTACCTGGTAACCTAGGTCACGCTAAAATCGTGCCGAATTGAAATTAACCGCAAATTTGAATCCGATTTCAGAAATTGAAAGTTTTTTTTTATATCACAAGTAATTCTAAAAGCGTTGACTCAATCTCAGAAGGTTTTTCTGCAAACCGACGCTTTTTGAGAAAAAGTCGAGGTAGGGTCGTTTTGTCCAGAAAAAGTCGGGGATCGTGTTTGATCACAAATTTGTGAAGCAAGTAGGATCGATTGATGAGGAAAAATATCAATTGGATGAATGAGATGTTGGTTGATTTTATGGAGGTGGGTTTATGTTGATTTAAGAAAGAATAAGTATCCAAATTGAAGGAAATCACATGAAATTCGTATGCCCCCCCCATCCATGACTATTGGATCACTTCAACTTAGCTTCTAGAAGTATTTTAGTGGATAAATTTCAGCCATGGAACTAGTTAGTGGTGGAGGATGGTCAAGGGAGACAATTTGAAAGAAAATTGAGACCAAGTGGCCCCCTTGTCTCCTTATCTCTTTCCTCTCTCCCTCAAGCTGGCTGGCCAACCTCCTCATCCTTCCTCACTTGCTATTCGAGCACCCTAGCAACCAACAAAAGGATCATCGAAGCTAGCTCTAACCGCCGGGACCGCACGCTATCGTCGTCGTCGTCCTCGCGCACCGCCGCTGGCTGCGCGTGCCTTGCGCAGTTCAACTACACCTCCACCTCTCTATTGTCCTCGTCTCAGCCCATTAGAGTCCCTGAGTCGTTTCCCGTGGCCGCCGGACCTTCTTGCACCGCCAAACCACCACTACGTCGCTGCCGAGAGTCCAGCCGAACATTGCTATAGCTCCGCCGATCTTGCCTTGCCAACTAGCCCTCGTTTTCCTCTTTTATAGCCACCAAAGAAAACCCAAATCAGTGGGTTTCCAGCAAGCATCTTGGCCCGTTTTGAGGACTTTCCTAACCCCGAAAGCTAGACCCGCCTTTGAGAGAATCAAGCCGCGTTGCGTCCCCATTGATTTACACCGAATGGATCGTCGAACAAGTGAGTTTAACTCACTAATCATCACTTAGTAGGTTAATTACACTTAAGGGTTGATGTTTAAGTTAAGCTAGATTAGGTGATTACTTAAATTATATTAGAGAATTTAATTAATTGCTGACTTATGTTAGGTGGATAGTTAGTGCAATTAGTGAGTATATATGCTCTAATATTTATTTAACGACTCTCGAAAATTTTTCGGGCCTATTCCAGCATATAATTAGGCATTATGAGCCTTAGTATGCATTTATTGCATTTAATAATTAATTTCAGTAATTATTTATTTATTTATTTATTTTCTAGAAATTAGACCGGGATAGCCAAGAATCGAAATTTTATGTTGATTGTGATGATGTGATCTATTTATTTATTTGAGCTTGAATTTGTACCGATTTGGTGTGAATTGGTGATTTTAGGATATATTCCTAAATTAATTTATTTTTCAGTAATTAATTGAAGAATTACTGGGCGTTGGTCTATAGTGCCAGAAATCTATTTTGGGAGGTTCAAAAGTGAAAACCTTTTATTTTGGCTAAGGTCAACCGTGTACCTATACACATGTATTTTATCGGATATGATAAAAATGGTAAATTGATTGTACGATCATAACGTTATACAATACCGGTTCGATGACTCTATATGTCATCTTAGAGAAGAAACGATATGCAATATCGGCTCGGTGACTCTATATGTCATCTTTGAGAAAGGACGATATACAAGACCGGCTCGATGACTCTACACGTAATCTTTGAGAAAGAACGGTATGCAATACTGACTCGATGACTCTATATATCATCTTGGATAAATGACATTATTTTATATTAGCTCGATGACTCAATATGTCATCTTAAAGAAGGAACGATATATTATGATTTAGGATATATTATGATTTAGCCCTTAAGGTAAGATACTATCTATTTTTCAACTTAGAGCAAGCTGTCCGCAAGGTGGTCAGACTTTATAGATAGTATTGTTTTGACCAAGTGATGGTCCGATGACATGGAATCGACTAAGTCAATTGATCGATGATTCGATCTGTGGTGATTGATTGGATGCCTATTTGAATTGTGCTGATTTATAGGGAGGGACTGAGGCTAAGGTAAGTCCTTTTGAATCATGTTGTGCTTAGGCAGCCTTTATGACGTATTTTCTTTCTAATTGAGTCTTAGGGAGTAGAACTCACCGAGACGTCATCTCACCTCATTGTGGGATAACATTTCAGGTCCCTAAATGGAAGCACCCCAAGCTCCTCTCGAGCATTTTAGTATACCAGAAGAAATCACTAAATACACCACTACCCTAAATGATTGGAATATGTACTAGTGAAATCCACCGTCTTGGTTGATGTGGGTGAAACTCTAAATACCGGTCGTGGTATCGCCATTACAATGATGGATGAAGGGTGGGCCCTGTATCGGAATTTGATGTACTTTTGTACATTTTGGAGGTTATGTTCGGGAAGGGTACAGTAGATCCTAAGGGTGGATTGGTGGTGGATGCGAAGGACCCTATGCTTGGTGATGATCCTGACTCTCTCGAGTACTTAGCAGTGGGCTCTAGCTGGAGTATGGAGAGAGGAGAGATCAATGAGGAGGATGAGGACCCGAAGGAGGATCTAGAGGAGGATTGAAACCTCACCCCTATCTGCAAACTTTGTTTTCTGAACTAATTTTTGTAGAACCTGAAGTTTGTGTCTGTATTGTGATATATACAACTTTGATTGTTTGTATATAAGTGTGGTTGTTTTTAAGGGTTCGAAATTTGCCCATATTTTCCTATCCCATTATTTTAGGGCGTGCATGGAAACGTTCCAAAGAAACGTTTCTGGAACACTTCTGTACGGATTTTGTTCCTGGGAACAAAAAAAGAACAGAAACGCATTGCGTTTCTGTTTTTTTTTGTTGTTTTGTTCCCGGAACAAAATTGGAGCAAAAAAAAGAAACACAAAATAGTTGTTTCTGGAGAAAAGAAACACTTCTTCAGAAACGCTTCTCTTCTCTTCTCTTTTCTTTTTTTCTTCTTTTTTTCTTCTTTTTTCTTTGGCTGGTCGCTGGCCTCGGCCATGGCCAGCGACCGGCCGTCAAGGGCCGGCAACGCCCTTGAGGGTCGGCGACCTCGTCGGGGCGTCGCCGGCACGAGCGAGGCCGAGCCTCACCTTGGCTGGGCGAGCTCGGCCTTGCCTAGATCCGGCGAGGCCGAGTGTCGCCGGCCCCCGGTGAGGCTCGGCCTCGCCGGATCTGGGTGAGTTTGAGCTCGCCCAGCCATGGCGAGGCTCGGCCTCGCCGAATCTGGGCGAGCCCAAGCTCGCCTAGCCAAGGCGAGGCTCGGCCTCACCCTCGTCGGCGACACCGAGCCTCGCCCAATCACGGCGAGGCTCGACCTCGCCAAGGGTCGGCGAGCCTTGCCGTGGCTGGGCGAGGTTGTCGGCCCCGTCGGTCGGTCGCCGAAGGCCGGGGACCGGCCGAAAAAAAAAAAATAAAAAAGAAAGGAAAAAATGAAATATAAAATAAAAATGTTTAAAAAATTAAAAGAAATAAAAAAGAATAAAATTTACCAAACGTGTTTCTATTCATTTTCTATTCCCGAAACAAACGTTACCAAACGCGTTCTTTTGTTCAAAAATTGTACCCCGGACAGAAACACTTTTTTTTGTTTCTGTTCCCTGAAACAAAAAAAAAGAACAGAAACGTTACCATTCGCACCCTTACTGTCTGGGGATTTTAATATCTGCATTCATATGCGCATTTAAAATGAATTTGTCGGCGATACATTCTGGGACGTCGCTATTTAATCAACCAAGTTGAGATGGGCGTGTGCCTGAAGATCAGGGCGTGATAGTTGCGGCATCCCACGCAACACCACCACCACCTCTACCTTTTCATCCTAGCCGCGTCGTCTAGACCAACACCTCCGCCTGCCAACCTATCCCGAGCTCGCCCGTTCACCATCTAGCGTCAACCAACCCTGCCATCTCTGTCCATCTCATTGAGCTACCATCTGTGTCCGCCAGCTCACCACCGTCATCCGTCCAACCCGCCGAACCGCCTAGCTGTTCGTCATCAGCCCCCTGCTCATCCAGCTCGCCGTCTCACCACCTCAACCACACTAACCAACCGCTTCACTCCCTAGACCAGCTCAGCCATAGAACCGATCTTCCAGCCAAGCCATGAGACTCATAGGCTATTTTCAGGCTCTTCCGAGCCTCCGTTGGAGCCGTCGTAGACATGGGATCTCACTACCGTTGCGTCGTTGTCACCATGAATCCATTTTATTGCTAATCCAATGAGTTAACGCCCTAATATTTTATTAGGAAGTTAATTGCACTTAGTTTGATTAGTTTAGTCTTAATTATGATTAAGGGTTAATTTAGTTAATGTAACTAGTTAGTTGGTTAGTTTAGTTAGATGAACTACTTAATTAAATTAGTTTGGTTAGGGGTTGGTGAGGTTAGTTTACCTTAGGCTGGTTAGTTAACCATGGTTAGTTTATTTAATCCTGATTAGTTTATTTAAATTAATTTATATTATTTTCCCGAGATTTATTTAATTAATTTATAATAAGCTAAATTGTGACGGGATAGTCATTTATTAGAATTTTACGTTGATCATCATGGATGAGTTTGTGAAATTGATTGTTTATTTGTGCAATTGAGTGCTTGTTTGTTGTTATGGACTATTATAACAAAAATTGGATTTTATGGTATTTATATAGAAAAATACCATGTGTTGGTTTTTACGCCAAAAATATTTTATGTAATATATAAAATCGTGGTATTTTGAAAAGAGAGAGTACAATGTTTATTGGCTCGATATGAATTTGTGACCATGCATAATAATTTTAATGGAAATTTCTAATACAAAGAAAATTGGTCAAGTCCATTATTTGAAATGGAGGTATTTGAGTGGAAGCACGGTGTTCTTGGCCAAGTATAGATGTGTGTGTGATCACCTAAGTACCTTAATGTGTTTACGCGGGATAGTGAACCTATCACCCAACGGGAGTTTAGGGACAATGCCTGAATTTATTGGATGCGTGGCAGGGTTCGGAAGTCGGTTGCGTTGGAGGCTGGACCGATGCGCCTTTTTGGGATGCCGTCTAGGCGGGGGTTCTAGATATTGCCGTACTCAATGGAGCAAGACGACGCTTGGTTATGCTAAATGACCACCGACTGAGGAGTTGGCCATGGTTGATGGGTCGTAAGAACTGGAACATGCATGAGTGGATGAGATAGCCACACCTAATTATGGGGCAAAATTGTGTGGTATGGTATGGGATGAATCATAACACTTCTACCTTATAATTGAGACCCATGTGATTGGTTGTGATTAAATGATATGTTCCAATTATTGATTATACTTGCTGCGTTTATAAGTGCATATGTGGTGAACTAATGTTTAGGGATGTGCTGAGGGGAGGTAAGTTAAGAATGGTGTATGTTTAGGACCGCCTCTATGTGAATTCTCATCCTAATTAGGATTTAGGGTGTGGACTCACTGAGATTTATCTCACCCCGCCGTGGTTACCCTTTTTTTCAGGGCCGTAGCGTGGATATCTACCGAGTGCGGATGTGATGGGCACATGATGCGACATCCTTTTGACTGGCCCTATCGATAGTGGAGTGTAGGTTGTCGGGTCATTTTTGTTTGGGACAGACTAATGTTTATAAACCCGTAGGTTTGGCTTGACTGTATATAAAGTCTGTTTTGTAAAAAAGGCATAGCATATGTTTTACTATCCCTATGTTTGATTGTTGTATAGGGTTTATGAATTTACTTCCACATGTACATAAAAAGAAAGGGTTGGCGATGCGTCTTAGGAATATCACAATTTAATTAACCGCCGAGGGGTGTGCGCATGCCTAGAGTTCGGGGCATGACAAGGCTAGTCTTGGTTGCTAGTGGTGCTGGACGTGAGACGGGTGGCTAGCGGTGTTGTGGTGGCTAAATGCAGAGGTGGAATGAGGTGGAGCTACGGCTATAGCTGCTAGGATGAGCTGGTAGTGGGGGGTTTTGTTGGGTGTGAGTGCTGCTGTGGGGTGGTGAGGGTTGACGAGAAGGTGGATGGAGCAGTGAAGTGGGTAGTGAAAATGAAGGAGACAAAACCAAATGGAAGAAAGGCAGACGTGGGGGAAGAAAGTGGGGTTGCGGTTGCGGCTGCAAGGAAATGGAGGAGACGTGGGGTGAGAGAGGGGTGAGGAAGAAGTTGGGGAATGGGATTGTTCTCTGCTGGTGGAAGGCTGAACGTGCGTGAAAAACCAGAGGGAGGAAGTCGGCTGTAGGGCTGAACGTGTGAGGGAGGAGAGAGGGAAGGAGAGAGAGAGAGAGAGAGAGAGAGAGAGAGAGGAAAGAAGGTCAAGGGCATGACCAATGGGAACCTAGGGAGAAATATCTAACCATCAATGCAAAGCCCTAAAGTCTTCATGCCTATATAGTCAAGGGGTCATCCACTCACAAATTAGCTTCCATTTCCCTCAAGTAATTCCTTTTTGGGCAGCCATTTCTCCCTTTTTCCCCTAATTCCGAATTTCCATTCCTTTTTCCTTTTTGTCAAAAATTGATTTTTTCACAAAATTACAGACTCAACGAAAATTCTTCGAAAGATGAGATTACGTCCTAAAAATGAATTGTGACATGCTCGAACGTTCGATTCCCGAAACCAAATTCAATTTCGTGGTTAAAATCAACCGAACGTGATTTTAGTACAACTTAATCTATCGGGTAGTCTTTAGGGATTTTAGCACGTTCGACTAGTGGTCGATAATTTTTGATCCGCGTTGTACATCTCCGACTTGTAGATGACTCTTGGTTGTCATAAAAATCACAAGATTTCAAATATGTGTCCTGAGTGCACTATTGATAGAAAATCGGGTTATAGATGTTCGATGCGAATATCACAGTTGTGCGGAACCACCTATAATTCGACTACGTGATTCTATCGAATCGATCTATACCTGTTCGCTAATTGATTTATAATGGTGTCGTATTGACCATTGTCGATTATTATGATCGAGCGGTCGATTTCCAATCGAATTCTCAAGTCTGCCACGTTTATATCCTTTAACGTCTTTACCTAATGGGTTAGTTAACTCGTGAGGGGCTAGCTCAGAGAAAAATGATCATAAGCGCGTTAACAAAATGCCCATTTCATATTATTGGGACATGGTCGAATTTTAGGATGTCACACTTTTTATATAGAAACTATTTTAGGGAGTAAAAAAAAGAACTATTTTTGAAAAAAAAATTGTTATTAAGAAGAGAAATGTTATCCCCAAACCGAATGCCAACTTATGGAAAGCAGTTGTGGAAATGTACATGAATCTACCAAGAAAGTGGCAATTCATGAAAAGCAATTGTGGCCACAATCCTGAATGAATGCAAGAATCTAAAATTTCGGTGGCATGCACTTTCAAAGGCTTGAATGCTTTTTCTAGAGTTGACTTGGTCATTGGGGTAGAAATCTTGATGTGGAAACTCTAGCATTTAGTTAATAATCTCATGTTGGCACACTAAATCAAGATACTTAACTCATAAGTCAAGGTGAAGTGACTCTTCAGGGAAACCAATCAATATGACTAGTTGTAAGCAATTAGAAACTATGTCCATTGAAATTTTCATGATTCCACAAGTTACGAGGAAAGCTATTTGGGCCATAATGTTGAATGAAGGCAACGATCTAAAATTTCCATGGCTTGCTCTCTTTGACTGGTAATCCTCCAAGACTTGAATGCTTTTTTCTACATATACCATCATCAATGGGGCAAAAATCCTGATGTAGAAACTCAACCACTTAGTTAATCCTCCTACATTGGCTTGCTAGATCAATATTCTTGACTCGTAGGTCAAGATGAAGTGACCCCTCGAGTATGTCACTATGAGAAAGAATAACAAATGTCCATAAGAGCCAAAGAGGAAAGAGGTTTGATTGGAGAAAAATTAACAATGTTCATAATATCCAACATGCACTTTCAAAGGCTTAAATGTTTTTTCTAGAGTTCACTTCGTCAATGGGGTAGAAATCCTGATGTAGAAACTCAACCACTTAGTTATTGCTCCTACATTGTCATGCCCTAAACCTCAAGCGTGTACACATCCCTTGGTGTCAATAAAATTTGTGACGTTCCTAAGACGCGTCACCGACCCTTATCGATTCATGCACATGTAGAAGCAAAATAAATAATGCCCAGACAACAATCAACATGGGATAGAAAAAGTAGGACAACAAATTTTCACAAACACACTTTTATAAACACACCGGGTTTATACACAAGAGTCTATAAACAAAAGAGACTGCCAAGTCAGCCCTATCTCGGACCCTATCTACTTGGGATTCGGATCTATCACAACACCGTTAGGTGGGTTAGCTACCCCCTCGCCTTATGTTCATATTAAAAACATTCAATAAAATAATTGTGTATGAGTACAAGGTCGGATCGAACCAAAAAAAGTTATAACCTCTCTTTTTAAAAATCTCACTATTTGATATAGTGCATAAAAACATTTTTTGTGTCAAAACTCAACACCCGGTATTTTCTAATTAAGTATCAAAATTTCATAATTTTGAAATAATAACTGAAAATCAACAACCATCACTCAATTGCACAATCTAGCAATCAATTGTACACACTAATTACACCATGGCAATCAACACGAAATTCTGACGACCAACTATCCCGGTATAATTTTTAGAAAATAATAAATAATTAAATAAATTACAAAATTAATTAAATAAATGCAAAATAATTCAATAAATCACTATTAAGCTTTAAACACTAATCTAACCACCTAATTGCACCTAATTAAATAATGCACTAAGCTAGATAATTCATACAATCTAATTAAGCCTTAACTAAACTAATATAACCACCTAATTAGCCTAATTAACCATCTAATCATTAATTACACTAAACTAACCACCTAAACCAATCTTAAGCTAAACTAAACCTACTCTAAATATAATTAACTCCCTAAGTAAAGTTTATAGAGTAAACTCATCGGATTTGCGAGTCGATGAGTTAATGGTGATGGTGATGCGGAGGTGAGTGAAACATGGACCTATGGCGACACCAACGAGGCTTGGAAGGGCTCGGAAAAGGCCACGAAGCTCACAGCCCAACTATGAGGTTCGGCTCTATCCAAGGGCTGAGAGGGTTGCACCGGATGGCTTGGCTTGGCTGGAACGGCGAGGCGGGAGGTAGACGGCAACAAAGACGAGCTGGAGTGGTGTGCAGCGGGTAGAGGCAAGCTTGGGACAGCAACTCGAATAGCTAGAGTTGCGGAGCAGGTGGTGAACGCACGAATGGGACGGCGCGATGGCTCCAGCAGGCTCAAGCAAGCGTGTGGGTGGCTTGTGGTCCCAGGTAGTTAACGGCAAGGGCTAGCTGGTTTTCTTCTTCAATTTCAGCAACAATGGAGACAAGAGAGGCAAGGAAGAAGAAGAAGAAGAAGAAGAAGGGGCTGTAGCTGGTAGAGGGAACAAAGGCCACAAAAGTCTTCACAAATATCTCAATCACTCAAGTGGCTGCCCCGACCATCTTTAGCCTCATCCACAGCCGCTTTTCCCTCACCAATCTTCTCCAAGAAGCCAAGTATAATGCTGAAATGTTGTAGCCCCCTAGGGCTACGAATTTCAAGCATTCCTCTTCCAAATCCATTCAACTCCTCTCCAATTGGCCTCAAATCAATGACCAAAATTCCAAGGAGGATGACCACTCTCAATTCCACAATATTCATCACCAATCGGTTGAATGAGAAGGCCAAGAGTGCACCCAATTTGACCTATCCGAATTTCCTAGTCCAATTTTGCCAAATCTTGATATTTCATCGAAAATCTTGGGCTCGCTGAAAATCCTGGGCTTGCCGAAAATTCTTCGAAGGATGAGTCGACGTTCCTAAAATAAATTGTGACATAACAGAACTGAATCATTAATTTTTCTTTCATGGAGTTTCTCTGTTATTCATATGGTTATTCTGAAATCGAGTTCAATTTTGTGGTTAATCTCAACTGGACACGATTTTAGCATGACCTATCATACCGGGTAGCTTTTAGAAACTTTTAGCATAATTGACCCGTGGTCGATTATTTTCAATCCATATTGTACATCTTCAACTCATAGATGATTGTCGGTTGTTGTCAAAATCTTGAGATTTCAAATACGGGCACAGGGTATAGAAACGACAGAAAAATCAGTTTAGTGCCATTCGACAGAAATTTTGCAATTAGATAGAATCACCCATACTTTAATCACATGCCTCTATCGCATCGACCTATCTTCGGTCTCTAATTGATTTTAATGGTGCCGTATTGACCCTTACATATTAGCACAATCAAGCAGTCGATTTTCTGATCAAATTCTCAAGTCAATCGCATTTAGATTCCTTAACAGCTTCACCTGATAGACTAGTTATCTCCTAAGTAATCAACTCAGAGAAAAAGGCTATAGGCATGTTGATGAAAAACCCAATTCATTCAACGGAAAAAAAAATCGAAAATCAGGCTGTCGCATACATTGGCTCGCTAGATCAATATTCTTGACTCGTAGGTTAAGGTGAAGTGACCCCTCAAGTATGTCACTATGAGAAAGAATAACAAATGTCCATAAGAGCCGGAGAGGAAAGAGGTCTGATTGGAGAAAAATTAACAATGTTCATAATATCCAACGTGCACTTTCAAAGGCTTAAATGTTTTTTCTAGAGTTGACTTCGTCAATGGGGGTAGAAATCCTGATGTAGAAACTCAACCACTTAGTTAATGCTCCTACATTGGCTCGCTAGATCAATATTCTTGACGCATTGGTCAAGGTGATGTGACCCCTCGAGTATGTCACTATGAGAAAGAATAACAAATGTCCATAAGAGCCAAAGAGGAAAGAGGTCTGATTGGAGAAAAATTAACAATGTTCATAATATCCAACATGCACTTTCAAAGGCTTAAATGTTTTTTCTAGAGTTCACTTCGTCAATGGGGGTAGAAATCCTGATGTGGAAACTCAACCACTTAGTTAATGCTCCTACATTGGCTCGCTAGATCAATATTCTTGACTTGTAGGTCAAGGTGAAGTGACCCCTCGAGCACGTCACTACGAGAAAGAATAACAAATGTCCATAAGAGCCAAAGAGGAAAGAGGTCTGATTGGAGAAAAATTAACAATGTTCATAATATCCAACATGCACTTTCAAAGGCTTAAATGTTTTTTCTAGAGTTCACTTCGTCAATGGGGTAGAAATCCTGATTTAGAAACTCAACCACTTAGTTAATGCTTTTACATTGGCTTGCTAGATCAATATTCTCGATTCATAAGACAAAGTGAAGTGACCCTTCAAGTATGTCACTATGAGAAAAAATAACAATGTCCATAATATCCACCATGCGACTCAACATCAAAGACCGCGGTTTGGAAAATTTTTGAAAGGCCTGTTTACTAGCCAGAAAAAAATCAGGACTTCGAGAGCAATAGTTGACGAGGAAAATGTTCCCATTCGTGCAATATAAATTTCTTCATGGAGATGCTTAAACCATCATTTCCAGTCGAAAATTTACCTTTATCTTCAACCACAAGGTTTTCTCTCTATAATTGTGATTTCCACCTTCTGTCCTAAACTTCAGGTTGTGTCTTCTGCTGTTCTAAAGCTAGCAAAATCAGTTGTTGCTGAGAAGAAAGGTTCAAGTAGTCATGATTCTTCTAAGAAAAGTAAGAGTATTCTCTCTCTTTATTTTGTCTCATTATGCTGTGAAATTTTGCATTGGGGGAGATGTCATTACGGCATCTGAGTACATCCAAGACCCTGGAAGTATCATATCAAGCGGAGGTCTCTACAGACTGGGATTCTTTAGCCCCAATGGTACCACCAATCGGTATGTTGGAATTTGGCATAACAAGATTCCTGTGTTTAACGTCTTTTGGGTTGCAAACAGGGAGAAGCCTGTTCTAGATTCTTCTGGCGTCATGACCATATCCGATGCCGGTAATCTTGTGATATTGAATGGAAAGAAGGAAGTACTTTGGTCAACAAACGTCTCCACCTCTGGAGCAAATGCAAAAGCCCACTTATTAGATACTGGAAATCTTATCTTGCAAAAACAAAGTTCTAATATGAGCACAAATGATACAACGGCATGGGAAAGTTTCCAGACCATGTGTGATACACAAATTGCGAAAATGAAGCTTAGCACCAACTTGAGAACAAATGAGAAGCAGGTACTCACATCTAGGAAAAGCCCTTCTGACCCATCGATTGGAAGTTTTTCAATTAGTCTTGAACCACTAAATATTCCTGAAGTTTTCCTTTGGAACGGCACTACTCTATATTGGCGGAGTGGTCCATGGAATGGTAAGTTTTTCATCGGAATTCCTGAGATGGAATCAGTCTATGCTGATCGATTTACCTTAGTGGATGATAAAGAAGGATATGTCTATCTGACTTACAATTTGGCAGAGGTGTCTTATTTGTCATACTTTTTTGTGAGGTCAAATGGGGAGTTGTTGCAGCCATTCTGGGATGAAAATGATAAGTGGTGGCGGACCGATTGGTCATCCCGGACATCTGATTGTGATGTTTATGGCAAGTGCGGTCCATTTGGATACTGTGATGCCAAGAAATCACCAATTTGCAGCTGCTTGAGTGGCTTTGAGCCAAAAAAAGTTGAAGAATGGAGCAGAGGGAATTGGTCCAGCGGATGCATCCAGAAGTCATTTCTGCAATGCGATAGGTTGAAAAATGGTAGTACTAAAGCGGGAAAAATTGATGGATTTGTAAAGCTTGAGAATGTGAAAGTGCCGAATTATGCAATTTGGTCATCTCCTTTGGAAGACAAGTGCCGAGAGCAGTGCCTCAGTAATTGTTCATGCGCAGCATATGCTTATGATGCTGGCGTTGGTTGCATGTACTGGAGTGGAGACCTAATCGACGTACGGAAGTTCTCCCCTATAGGAACAACTCTTTATGTTCGAGTGGCCCATACAGAACTTGGTAGGTTCATTCCTAAATTAAATTTCTGATCTATCTGGTAATGCAACTTACTGCTAGATGGTTAGGGAATTTCAATCAATGTGATATGCCAGGTGGAGTTGTGATCCCTGAAACGTAGCTAATCAGTTCTTTTTTATTTTTTAATATATGCTTCAATCTCAGACATCATTCTTTGTCCGTATTTTGATCTGCAGAAGGAAAAAGAGATCTGAGAGCAATTATAGGGACTGCAGTTGTTGTGGCAACTGTAATTCTCAGTATTGGTACTTTCTTCGCCTGGCACAAGTCAAAAAAACGAGGTGGTAACGACGGACAACAATTTTCAAAGGCTTCTAGTGAGAACGTGCTCGGAGGGAGCTTGAGCAAAGTTAATCTCCAGGAGCTTGTGCTATATAAATTGGAAGAGCTAGCCGCAGCAACAAGCAACTTTAGTGATGCGAACAAGCTCGGGGAGGGTGGTTTTGGGGCAGTATATAGGGTAATACTATGTCATGTAGAGGACAGCAGCTCCATTCCTGCTTCTTCTTTTTAACTTTAACAGCTCATTTACGTCCTTTTGTACAGGGGAGATTGCTAAATGGAAAAGAAATAGCAGTCAAAAGACTATCAGGGGCCTCTGGACAAGGATTGCGGGAATTTATCAATGAAATGGAAGTGATTTCCAAGGTCCAACATCGAAATCTAGTTCGACTCCTTGGATGCTGTGCCGAGCAAGATGAAAAACTATTAATCTATGAGTTCATGCCAAACAAGGGTCTAGATGCATTTCTTTTTGGTAATATTCCATTTCTTGTAGTATTCCGTCGATCTATCATGGAATACCAGTTTATGGGGAAGTCAAGTTTTTAATTTTACCTGTTTAAACAGACATTGGCTGCACCTATTGCACATACTTCACATTTTCAGTATACATGGGAGCCTCTTTCTGTGCATTACACTCTTCTCCGGTCACAAATTAACACATAATTTTATGAATTTCACTTCTGTTGTCTATTTCAGATCCTCTCAAACGAGAGCAACTGGATTGGAGAAGACGGTTCAACATCATTGATGGAATTTGTCGGGGCCTAATATACCTTCACCGTGACTCCAGACTACGGATAATTCATAGAGATCTTAAGACGAGTAATATCCTGTTGGATGAAGAGCTCAATCCAAGAATTTCAGACTTTGGAACGGCTAGAATATTTGGGGGAAAAGAAGATCAAGCAGATACACTAAGAGTTGTGGGAACCTAGTAAGTATTTCTTATATGATGAGTCTCGTACTGATTTTATCTTTCTACCTAGCATGAGGAATATTAAAGTGTTTCATGGAATGCAGTGGTTATATGGCTCCAGAATATGCAATGGAAGGGCGGTTTTCGGAAAAATCAGATGTCTTTAGCTTTGGGGTAGTATTGCTGGAGATTGTAAGTGGAAGACATAACACTAGCTTCAATGAGGAAGATCAGTCCTTGAGCCTGTTAGGATTGGTAAGCTGTTGCAAACAGAGAGATCACGCTATTTCCATTTCCAAAAATAATTAGACTTGAATTCTGTTTTTTGGCAGGCATGGAAATATTGGGAGGAAGACAATGTACTGCGCTAGTGGACCCTAAAATTCTTGTTGGATGCTCCGAGATTGAGATCATAAGGTGCATAAATGTGGGGCTGCTTTGTACACAAGAACTTGCAAATGATAGGCCTACCATTTCAACTGTTATTTCAATGATTAGCAATGAAATTGTTGGTCTTCCTCGTCCGAACAAACCTGCATTCACCGAGAGGCAAACAACTACCGACGCAGGTTCCTCCAGACAAAGTCAGAAAAAATACTCTGCCAACAATGTCACTATTACCGCTCTTGAAGGCAGATAAAATGGGGATACCAAAACCAATAAGCTCGAAAGTTCAGCTCAGAGATGCAAACGATAGCCAGCTCGTGTCTTGGACATGGAGTCAATAATGAGTACCAGCGTGATCCTATTTGCATGTACTGTTTTCAAAAGCAGTCTTTGTATTTTTTTTTCCCCTTAATCATGTTCAAGCTTGCTTGGAAATGTATGAACATAAATTTGTGGAATAGCAAATTACTATACGTTGGATGGCAGTTAGGCCTTGCTTGTTTGGGTCATTCCAAAGCTGGGATACAAATATTTGGCAATTTCTGTGTTGGTACAGCAGTTGCTCTTTAGCAAGAAGCTCTGTTCAATCAAGTAGGCTAGTTTGAAACAAGAAATGGAATGCCATTAAGCAAGACTTTTCGTACTAATGTCCATCATATGGTGAATGAAACTAGAATTCTGGTGAAAACTTTTTTCTTCCATGTTTGTGCGTGTGGTCTTGTTGAATTTTGCCTCTTTGTTCCATATTTCCAATTGTCTGAGATCATATCAGTAACTAAAAGTATCAGGCACTGCGAAAACTATCAGACAAACTTCTTTGTCATATTTGGTTCTTAAGATAATGAAGAATCTGCTAACTTCAACTCACCACAGAAAGCATTTTCAACAAGAATGTCTTTTGGCATTGTAAAAATGCCAATCAAAGTTTCAAAGAACTGACAGAGAACAACGATGTTTAGAAATTGTTTTAGCGGATTAGCCGAAAGATACTTGGTATTTGTCCTGAGAATCACGCTTTGAAATAGTCTGAAAACAAAGCTAATTCAGCCTATAGGGGCTTGCCGTGAAAGAGAAACGGAAAGTTGACACTAAGTCATTAAAACAGAAATGGAAAATTAGGTGTTGTTGGTAAAAGAGAGAGTACTCTATTTGGTGATATCAGTAATAAACTCAACACTAACCCTCTTGTTGGGGCGTATATATCAAGGTGCAACAGCGTCCTTGCCCCGAAAATGTAGTCATCAATCTAATTGTAGGTGAAATATAAATGTACACATATGCAAAAACACTGAGTTTTGGCAAAAATAGTTAGCCAACTCTCTCTTTTCTCTTTCGCATGCATAAGTCACTTGCCCATTTGAATCACCCCCAAATTAGAAACATTAGGGTAAAGAAGAGAGTTGTAAGCATACTTTCCTTCATGAAATGGGACAATACCAAGAAATTTTTATTCTTAGACATTTTAGGGCCACGAAAAATGAGAGTAAGTGAAATGTTAGGTGACTATGGCAAGTGAAAATGAAAATGAGTTTATGATTTTCTTGATGTGAAAATTGGAGGAAAATGGACAATATAAGTTGACTATTTGGTCCTTACTAGTGGATGGAAGTGCACTAGCAGCACCCATCAAATTTAGTACACTGTCTATATAAAAAAAAAAACAAAGTGATTATCGGTGTTGTATTTGCCGCTACGATCTAGGATTAATTGGCTTAAATGGGGCAATAAAAACATCAAATATTTTCACGTCACCACAATTCAGAGAAGACAAGGGAACCAAATTTCTATGCTAATATCTCCTACCAAAAAATGGGTTCATGATTTAGACCAACTTAAACACTAGACAGTTCTCTTTTTTCACGAGCTTTATACTACCTCATGACCTAGGTATTTTTAGCTTCTCTTGGAGAAATGTCCTACTGTCATAGGGGAGGAGATAAATCAGTTTTTAATAGCTAATGTGACTTTAAAGGAGGTTACAGAAGTAATTTAGCAATTGGGTTTCACCAAAGCAATATGACTAGATGGCTTGAATGGGCAATTCTATAATCACAATTGGAAGATTTTTAAGCATTGCATCTTCGTTGAGGTGCATAATTTCTTTAATTGAGGGATACTTAACCGGAAGTTGAACGAAACACATATCGCACTCATCCCAAACCTCCGAAACTGTGACATCCCCGTCTTTGTTTTCTTCTCTCTCTCCTCTTTCTCCTTCCGCTCACGTTTCTTCCCCCTTCTGCCAACCCACCCACTCCCCTTCTCTCTCTCTCTCTCTCTCTCTCTCTTTTCTCCCCTCCCTCACGCCACCTCCTGCCATCCCCTTCTCTTTTATTTTCCTCTTTTCTTTTTTTCACCCTTTCTTCTCCCTCTTCTCTCTCTCTCTCTTCTCCCCTTCGGGTGCGTTTGTTTGCGTTTCTGTTTAAAAATTGTTCCAGAAAACAGAAATAGAAAAAGGTGTTTCTATTCCTGGGAACAATTTTTGAACAAAAAAACGCGTTTGGTAAACTTGTTCCGAGAATAAAAAAACAAACAGAAACACGTTTGGTAAATTTGTATAATTTTTTTTATTTCTCTTATTTTTTAATATTTTTATTTTATTTTTTTATTTTTTTCCTTTTTTTTCCTTTTTTTTTCTTCTTTTGGCCGATTACCGGCCTCGGCCATGGCCGACGAGGGCCGGCGGCCTCACCCAGCCACGGCGAGGCTCGCCACCCGCTGGGCGAGCTCGGCCTCGCCGGATCTGGGTGAGCTCGAGCTCGCCCAGCCAAGGCGAGGCCAACCCTCGCCCAGCTACGGCGAGGCCGCCGGCCCTCGTCGGCCGGTCGCTGGCCATGGCCAAGGCCGGCGACCGGCGAAAGAAAAAAGAAGAAGAAAATAAAAAAGTATTTCTAAGTTTTGTTTCAGAAATAAGAAACACAAATTTGTTGTTTCTTATTTCTGTTTCTTTTTTGTTTCTGGGAACAAAAGAAAAAAAAAAAAGAACAGAAACGCACCCAAACGCGTTTCTGTTCCTTTTTTGTTTTCCCACGAACAAAAAAACAGAAAAAATGTTTAAAAACAAAAAAAAAATACAAACAAACAGACCCTTTCTCTTTTGCCGATTCCTCCTCCATTCTCCTTTCCTCTCCATTTCTTCCTTCCCCCCCCCCAACTTCTTCTTCTTCCTTTCTCTTGCTCGTTGCCACTTCACCACCACTCACACCCCCACCCCTTCTACCAACATCATCTCACCACCACGCCACCATCATCTTCCCATTTTTCTTTCCCCTTCCAAGCCGAGGCCACCCTCCCTTTTTTCTTTACCGTTCGCCTACATCACCACCATTGTTGCTGCCCCACTCCCCTTGGCCACACCACCATCACTGCCTCTTGCCACCGTTCACTCACACCGTTTGTGCCGCCATAGCTTCACACCGCACGTTGCCTGTCCACCTAAGCTGAGCCCCACTTTTGATCGTGAGCTCAACTTCGCCGAATCGCCACCATTTGTGCCACCATCTGAGTCGCGAGAGTCATGTTCTTGACACTGTCACGCCGCCGTCGCTACGAGCTCGCCATTAGCGGAAACCCGTGAGTTAACTTCCTAATCGTGAATTAGGGTGTTAATTACATTTAGGAGGTAGATTAGTTAAGGATAATAGTAGTTAATATTAGTAAATTTTAGTTTATTCTTAATTGCAATTAATTATGGTTAGATTACTTAATTTAGTTTAGTTTAATTAATCGTAATTTATTTATTTAATCATAATTTTTAATTAATTGTTATTTATTTAATTAATCATAGTTATTTTTAGTTAACGTTGATTAATTTTTAATTAATTATAGTTAGGATAATTAATCAAGTTTAATTTAATTAATTGTGATTATCCTAATTATAATTAATTAATCGCGATTAGTGTAATTAATGACATATTAGCCGTTAAGTAGAATTTTAGGCTTGTTTTTCTAGATGAGATTGTGCGTAATTTCGGTTGTATGCACGTGTGATGTTATGTTATTGATTGCCCAATTGTAAATTTTATTTATTATTTTCAAAAAGGGCTTTATGGGCAAGAAAATAGAAAAATATGAGGTGTGGCGTTTGGATGCCAAATTTTACTTGTCAAAAAAAATAATTGGGTTTTGAAATAGAAATGTGCAAAGTTTGATGGGTTGATTTCAAATACGTAACCACGTATGAATATTTTACTGGAATTTTTAAATGTGAAAAATTGCCAAAGTGATTATTTTAAAAACGAACTATTTTGTTCTTGGCTAATTAATAGCAACAAAAATTGGCTTGATTGATGGTGTGCTTAAGTGGTTATTTAATTGAACCCGTCACCTAACGAGAGTTTGGGGTCAATGCCTAATTTTTATCAGATGCCTGACGGGGGTCCGGATGCCGAGTCGCGGTTGAAGCTGTACCGATGCTCCTTTATGGAATGTCATATAGGCATGGGTTCTAGATGATGCCGTGCCCGATGGGACGAGGTGATGCCTGGTCATGTCAGAAGACCACCAACTCTTGTGTTGACCGTGGCCCAAGAGGTCGTAATAATTGGAACACATGTGTTGGCAATGCACATGAAATTTTAGTATGTGTTTTGATTGTTATTTATGTATGTTGCATTATTATTGCCATGTGAGATGTGCTATTATGCAGGGGTGTACCAAGGTGAGGTAAGTTTATATATGGTGCGTGTTTAGGCTGTCCCCAAGACAAATTAGCTTCCTAATCGAGGTTTAGGCTATTAGCTCACTGAGTTATATCTCACCCTGTTGTTGTTAAATATTTTTAGGTTCATAGTATGAAGTGTCACCCCATTGTTTCGGGGTCCCTTGGGATATGGATGTGGAGACTACTCTATTTCCTATCCCGAGAACCAATTGGATCTGCGAGCTAGTGGTCACGATCGTATGGGTAGATGAAGGGTTTGCTAATGTAGTGCCCCATAATTTCAAAGTGTGGTTTATTAGGGAGGTGAATGGCGATCGAATTAGTCCACTTCAAGGTTTTAATGGACCACCATTCGGGAATGTAGGAAGGCAAGTATGGGACCCCATGGATATCGACATCCACGATGGTGTCATTTTGAATCCAGATTCCGATCCGAATGAGTTTGTGGAGGCGTTCCCCTTTGACCACATGCCCGACTTTGCACCTGAATACGAGGACCGGTGCCTAGAGCTAGTGAAGCTAAAAGTTAACCTTGACCTTTCTGACCCTTCTTGCCTATAGGTCATGTAAGAGTTACCTTTTGTTGTTGGCATAAGTTGATAAATAAATCACCGCTTTTGGTAAATCATCTGTTGTGTTTTACTATCCTAGTTTTGTTGATTGACTAGGTATTTATTTGAGTTGGTTCCGCATGTGTTTAATCGAAAGATTAAAAAAGAAAAAAAACAAAGTGTCGATGATGCGTCCTCGGATGTCATAATTCAATCAACCGCCAGGAGATGTTCACGTGCTCAGGGTTCGGGGCATGACATCCCCATTTAAGTGGTATTAGAGCCTGATCAAAGTTTGAAGTGATAAGGTGTAATGGGTTTTGGGGTAGTTAGATAGGAAAAATAGTTTTTCCTTATACTTATGCTTTTGATTGATTGATTGTTTGGTGCAGGTTGCTTAGATTTCTACTTCCTTGTTGGAATTGGAAAGTAGGTTTTTGTAAGGACCCTGTGAGATGAGCGATCCTAAGCAGAGAGCCCCTTAGAGAAGGGCCATAGCGGCTCTGACAGGTGCCAAGGGAAGGGCACCGAGACGGGCTGGTGCTAGAGGGAGAGCGCCGACGTAGGTAGGTACTAGATGGAGGGCACCAATTGATCCTAGGGTTGATGGGATCCTACAAACCCTAGAGACATTGGGGAACGTGGTCGGGTAGTAAGCTCAAAATCAAGCTGCCGCTGCCGTTGCTATTGCCGCCAATGCTGTTGCTGCCGCTACTGCACCTACTGAAGTCCCACCTGAAAATGGGAATGCTGAGCGGCCTATGCACAAGCTAGTGGAACAATTTCTGAGACTAAAGCCTCCAAAGTTTACTGGAGCATGTGACCCCAAGGTTGCAACCTTTTGGGTCCGAGAGTTGGAGAAGGCTTTTGCACTATTGAGGTGCTCAAAGGAGGACAAGGTGACCCTGGCCATATATCAGCTGTAGAGTAACACAAGCAAGTGGTGGGAGGCCACTGAAGGAAGAGTGTTTCCTAAGGGTATGGCCCCCAAGTATGATGCCTTCGTCGAAGTGTTTTATGGGAAATATTTCTCAAACTGTGCTCGAGAACAAAAGATGGTTGAGTTCCCAAGTCTCTAACAGAACCAAATGACTATAGATTAGTATGAGGCGAAGTTTGTTGAGTTGTCGAAGTACGCACTGAGGTTAATTGAGGACCCAGTGGACAGAGCTAGAAGGTTCATAGATGGCCTAAAGCTAAAGATTAAGGACCCACTGGTGCCACTTAATCTCAAGGACTATGACGAACTGTATGAGAGGGTCCAGCTGATTGAGAGGAATCTGAATGTGTGGGTAGCCACATCTGGATCACGGTTTGTGCCCAACAAAGATAACAATCAATTTGGGAAGAGGCCAATGACGGGAGGAAAGTATCCCATCCCTCCCAACCGAAAGGGTAGAATTGGAAAGTCGGCACCCAACTTGAATAGCATGTGCCAATTCTATGGAAGGAAACATAGATTAGCCATGTGTCCTGCTAGATCAGGAGCTTGCTATGGATGTGGCCAGCACAGCCATCAGGTGAAGAATTGCTCGCATAGGCCCATAGGAGCGCAGGCTCCACTGTCGCAAATAGGATAGGCGGCAAGGAGTGCATCGCAAAATGTGCAACAATGCATTTTGAGTAGGCCTTGGATGCAAGAAAGAGTGTATGCTGTCACCCGAAGGGAGGCGGAGAACTCGTAGAACATGATTATAGCTACGGTCTTATTGAACAACCATGCTGCTTATGCTTTATTTGATCATAGAGCCACACATTCATTTATTGCTGAGCAGTTCGTTAAGTTAGTGGGAAGTGGTCATTAGTATATTCACCCCATTAAAGGATAAAGTGTTGTCTATGATAAGGTGTCTTGATTGCAAGTCAGTGATTGGTGATCGAGAAGAAAGAATAGATTTGATTGTGCTAGTGATGTTAGATTTCGATGTTATTATTGGTATAGATTGGCTCACCAAGCAATGGACTATCATGGATTGTTATCGTAAAGTGATTCAGTTTAACTTGTTAGTGGGTAGAAGTTTCAAATTTGTTGGAAATCGAGGAGAACTCTCGATTACTTTAATTTCGTCACTTGAGGCAACCCGGTTGTTGGATGTGGGTTGCCAATGTTATTTGGCAACCGTGGTTGATACATCAGTTGAGGAGTCAATGATAGAGGATATCGTCGTAGTGCGGGAATTTTCTAACATTTTTCCTAAGGAGTTGCTTGGTTTGCCTTTGGAAAGAAAGATAGAGTTCGTGATTAAGTTGGCCCCTGGGATGGAGCCAATTTCTAAGGCTCCTTACTGTATGGCACTATCAGAGTTAAAAGAGCTAAAGGTACAGATGCATGAGTTGTTGGACAAATGATTTATTCGTCCTAGTGCATCGCCTTAGGGAGTGCCGGTTTTGTTTGTAAGGAAGAAAGATGGTTCGTTGCGTCTTTGTATCGACTATCGACAACTCAATTAAGTAATGATCAAGAAAAACTATCAATTACCGAGGATCGATGACTTGTTTGATCAGCTACAAGGAGCTTCGATATTTTCCAAGATTGACTTAAGGACGTGTTATCATCAGTTGAGGATTAAGAATGAGGATATACCAAAGACGAGCTAGATTCAGTCAGCATCCAGAACACGTCAATAAAAGTCACTCAAATCTAGCAGCAAAGCCACCAATCACTTGCAAGTTGTAGCAAGCGTCACAACCTGATCCACTCGGTAAAGATCTCACTAGCAAAGGTGAAGTAGGTACTAGTTGCCATTGAAAATTGATAGCTAGAACAATTTCATCAAGTTCATCAGCACGCACCTGACATTAGATGTTGGTCGCATCCAAAGTGGTGGTGGCAAGAGTAATGACGTCAGGGTGGTGAAGATATGAGGTTTTGTGTATGTATTTAGTGATGTCAAGGTGCAACGGCAACCTTGCCATGGAAATCTAGTAATCAATTTGATTATAGGTGAAATATGTACGTCGACATATGTAAAAACCCTCAATTTTGGTAAAAATAGTTAGCTAACTCTCTCTCCTCTTTGCTTAGCACAAGTCACTTAGCCCTTTCAGTGACCCCCAAATTAAAAACATTAGGGTAAATAAGGGAGTTATAAGCATATTCTTCCACTTTTTTAATGGGGATAGTACTCTAAATTTCCATTTCGAATACACTTTATGGAGAGAAGAACAGTGCAAGTGCCATAACTTTCGTACGGCACTTACTTGAGTGTTATAATTTTATTTTTCACTCATTTAAATGTCACATTGGAGAAAAATCGATCATTTAAGTGTTCTTTCTGGCAAATCATCCTACATGGATTTTTTATATTAATTTCCCATTTTGACATAGATATTTTTAATTTTTAATTTTTTATTAATCGTTCAAGTTAGCACCCTCGATGCCATGTAAGATGATTGGCGTCCATGTTGAATTTCCCAGCAAAACAAATTCATAATGATCGTTAAGTGATTGAATTTTCAAATTTGTGACATTCAAATGATTGTTGTATGTAAGTTATGACGCTTCTAACTTACCCCAAAAATGCTTATACACGTATCCATTGAATGAGAGATTATATAAATATTTTGGAAAATTATCAATTTAGTTTTAAATCTATTGTATGAATGTCAAATCAGTTTTAACTTTTTAATTTTATCAATATAGTCATTTATATTTGTGCGATATTCAAATGCAGCCTTTATTGCCAATTGCCGTCGCAAATGCAACATGGAAATTAACAAATTGCCCATGTCAGCATGCCACTCAAGATAGCCAGCAATGACAAGATGCCACATTCACAATTTTTAGTGGAAATTGGTGGGAAATATTATATTGACAAAAATGAAAAGTAAGATTGCTTAAGTGGAATAATTAATTATTGACAAGAAAATTATAAAAATTGCAATTACATTATAAGAGAATCCAATCAAATCATTGGCAAATACATATTTGTCGCGACCCAATTTTTTTGGTTCATTACCTAAAACTAGGTTAATGGATTACTAAGTCTTTAAACTTAGCTCGGGCTTTCCCAAGCCCATACTAATTCGCGACTTAGGTTTGAATTCTTTACATGCAAATGATTTTCAATCAGGAATCACCACTAATCTATTTTTGGTGGGTCAATTAGAAACCCAAGTAAAGTAAGAGGATATTTACTTTACTCTTACGAACCAGAGATTTATGAGTTCGGGGATTTGGTCACACCAAACTATCCTAGTGCCATTTCGGTACCTTTCTATTTCATTTTCAAAAAATGTTTCGCAATTGAATTGATTTTAATTTAACTTCCTAACATGTGAGGTGATCATACGGGTGCACGTACCACCAATTTAACACTCAGGAAAGCAATTAAATAATGCAAAACCTATCTCAAAGCAACGAAAATATCTGCGTTGTTAAATCATAATTCACATTAGCAATCCTAAATATGATTTCTAATTAACACGCGATTATTTAATTTTTGTTTTCACTTTATTTAATGAAAGTCATGCGATGCACGCTAATAATCTAATATGACATGATAACATGACCTAAACTATATGACATGAAGAAATGCAATAATTAAATGCAATCTAAATTAACCAGGACAATTTAATTCTAATGACGTGTGATGAAATGCAATGACGTACAAGATTATTTTAACTAAAATGACATGCGACGTACAATTTAATATGCGAGCTATATGTCACGTGACATTTATTAAATGACCTAATCTAATGATGGGCAATTTCTAATTAGAAGTGAACCTAACAATAATCACTAAAATGACGTGCATTTCATGGACTTAATTCTATATAACGTGCACATGAATTTTTTTTTCTATTCTAAAAATGCAATCTACCCTAGAAATTGCAACTAATTTATCCTAAGACAAATTTTATGAAATTCAAAATTTAAAAAATGTAAAAATGATCTAGCTAGATTAAGATTCTATCTAATTTAAACTACGGATTAAGTCATATTAAATCCTAATTTAAACTAAGATATTATCTAAATCTAAGATGCAATTTATCTAAAAAGATGATCTAAATTTAAAATGAAACATGCAATTCTAATCTAAAATGCACAATGATTTTTCTTGTGTTTTTCTTTAAGAGATTCGAAATTAAAACTTCACATACAATTCAAATAATGATAAAACTAACAACCTAAATGAATGCATTTTTTTTTGTTTTTTTTATATTTTTCTAAATTCGGAATAAAATCCTATTCTAGATATGCAAGATAACAAGAAATATTCCAAAACAAACTGAATCCTAATTCAATTTTTTTTTATAGATTTTTTAGTGATTTTCCAAAACAAGCAATTATCAAATAAACATTGTATTTAAACTAATCAGGATATTCAATCAAATAAATGATTAAAATAATCGAAAAAATAACATGTTGTCTCACAGGTCAAATTAACGATTATCATAACCCTAATTATCACGACAAAGAGATCAAAATAACTAAAAATCTGATCTGAATTCTTACGAATCAAATTAATAGATATATTGATTCAACACTTAAAATACTATCGACAAACCCCGAAAATTAATATAATTAAAAAAAAGATCCGATATCTTACGGATCAAATTAATAATTACAATAATTTTGAGGAGGACCCTGCGGATAATGTATACAAAATTCATGAAATGAAGATCACTTCAAATTTACACAATAACAACTAAACTTAAAAGAAATAGATAAAAAAAAGTTAATAGAAAAAGAAAATAAAACTACCTAATTTCCCTTTCCTTTTTTTTTTCCTGCTTTCTTCACCCACGGCTTGCTCGTGCGGCTGATCTTCGGGCAGCAGGTCAATCGGTCCGGCAAAGGGGAACTCCGGCAAGGGCGGCAACAGGCACAGCTGGTCACGGGTCAAGTGAGACAGGGGCGGCACGGGCGAAGCCACCAGTGTTCAGGCACCGGCTCTAGTGAGGGACGGTGGTGGGCGTCTAAGCTTCGGCGAAGATGTAGGAGAGTCACTAGGAGGAAGGGCGTTAGACGCCGGGCGGCAGAGACTCGTCAGGGCAGGAGTAGCTTCGCGGGTTGCTGCAGGGGGCAGCGTTGGGGTCGGATCAGCACGATGGCGACTTCATTGGGATGGTGGAGCAGCTCGGCAGTAGCGACGTGCAGGGGACGCAGCGTTGCGAGCACAGTGGTGCGGCGTGGTGTAGGGTCGCAGGCTTGCGGATAAGGGCTCTGGCGAGATGGGATTGTAAGGACCTGGGCCCCATCGTGTGATATTGTCCACTTTGGGTCACCCACCCTGGCGCGGACGAACCACCATCCCAGCCACGGTCTTTTCCCTCACGGTTTTAAAACGCGTCACACTATTAAAGGAACCCATGCCTTATAAACAAGGCCCAGGACTCCCCCCTAAGCGATGTGGGACAGGAGAAATGCCCTTAGCCTCGCCCGCGTACTGCCGAGGCGATCTTAGTCCGTCCCTCCGTACTGCCCCGGGTTTAGGTCGTCACATTCTCCCCCCTTAAGGCACAACGCCCTCGCTGTGGCCCCACGCGCTGCAGGAGTCGGCTCTGATACCATTTGTAAGGACTTGGGCCCCACCTATGATATTGTCCGCTTTGGGTCACCCGCCCTGGCACGGACGAACCGCCATCCCAGCCACGGTCTTTTCCCTCACGGTTTTAAACCGCGTCACACTATTAAAGGAACCCATGCCTTATAAACAAGGCCCATGACTCCCCCCTAAGCGATGTGGGACAAGAGAAATGCCCTTAGCCTCACCCGCATACTGTTGAGGCGATCTTAGTCCGTCCCTCCGTACTGCCCCGAGTTTGGGTCGTCACAGGGACAGCGACGACTTCGTGGGTCTGGCTCTGGCAGAGGCGCGTCAACTGGTTCGAGATCTACTGGCGTTGGAGCAGGAGTGTCACAAGTGGAGGCTCAAGCGGATCGGGAAGCGGCGCCGCCGGCAGAGGAGCGGCGGTCGGCGACTTGAAGGTGGTTGGTGCCCCGGGCAGCAGGCGGTGTCCGGTGCTGTTAATCGGAAGGTGGAGGCACCACAGTAGTCGCGGTCGAGAGGAGGAAGATGAGTAGTGTTCTGCTCTTTTTCCCTTTTCCTGCTGCTGGGTCCCGCTAACCTCCTCTCTCTCTCTCTCCCCTTTCACGATTTTAGCACCTCGTCTTTCTCTAGGGCCCGATTACCCTTTTTTTTTCTTTTCCTTTTGATTTTTCAAAAAAACGAAAAAGTCCCCCCTGTGTACTCTGAAGGAGACTTTCACCTCTTTTTTCCACCGGAAGAGAATTCTCCCTTTTATAGAGCAAGAACTAATCAATCTGTTCTACCAACAAAGATTTCATATATTGACTCAGCGATTAAAGATAATCTAAAAATTTTTGTGAAGATTTTCCAGATAATTTACTCAAGATAAAGCTCCATTATCCAACTCTAAAATCTTTCGAAATCTCTATCCGCAACAAAATATTTTAGATTATTCCTTATCCTCCTTAATATTCTCAATGATTTTACCACCAAAAGATTAAATATGAGATTGCAATATTTTTTAAAAATGTCAAAAACCACCATAATATCGTATCAAATCTCAATTTCTTATAAGATAATTAATTAATTAAAAAGCAACAGGCTTGGGCTAATTTGCTCCTTTCGTTGGCCTAATCCAACTAATTTGAACCCGTCTCGCACCGGTCTTAAAAATAAAAATGCAAAACATGTAAAAATAAATGCACTTAAAAAATTATATGCTATGCAATTGAATTATAATATTTTTTTTCTTAGGGGTTAAAAATTAACCCCTAATTTTTATGCAATAAATTACTAAATGGGTTGCCCAAAATTTAGGTGTCAACAATATTTTTTGTCAATTCTAAAATACATAAGAGTTTCCAAAGAAAGAGAATAAATACAAGTAAGAAATAATTTTAAATCTAGGACTTGCAAGAGATATTGTGGTCAATCTAAGGTAATAGGGGTATTGGAAATCAAAAAACGAATGAAAAAAACACGAGCCTTTATGAGTTTATCCTTTTCACATAATGCTCATTTAAATGTTAGGCCTAATCTAATTATTTATTGTTGCAACCTACCCTTTGAGGAAGGGAATAAGTTTAGGGGTATTACTTAAATGACGAACTTAAGATCTATGATTAGGCATGAGCTCTCCCGAGCCCATACCTTGCGCGATATTGGGGTGTTCTTAAGAATTTTGCAATAAAAAGTCATTACTAGCCTATTTTGAGTCAGTTATAAATCAAATGGGGTATGAGAGTGTACCTCACATCCTACGCAACTAGAGAATTTAATGTTAGGGACTTGATTACACTAATTAATCAATTAGTGCCATTTCATTACCTAATCTTGTTCATTATCTTTTTATTAAGCATATTGGATTAACTTTAGACCAATCCGCTAACATGTGGGGTGATCATGTGGGTGCGTAATCATTAAAATAACAATTAGCAACCAAGGAAAGCATTAAATAAGTTGCATGGGAGAGCAAAGAATTAATACTATAGAGAAGACAAATGCTAATCATGACTAGACTAAAGAGAAGCCAAACTCAATGTATCAATATTGCACAATCAAGGGTATTCGCCTTTAAGGACAACTAAAACCCCTTGAGCATGATTCTAAATTAAAAGAATTCCATTGTTTTTAGGAGAAAATAAATCAAGAGATTAATTTTAACCCTTTTAAAGATTTTTTTAAAATTTTTTTAGAAATTTTTGGATTTTTTTGGAAAAAATTGAATTTTCGAATTTTCCAAAACCTTTTGATTTTTTTTTTTGGTGTCTTTCTAATCACTATTGAAATTTTTTAGAATTTTTGAATTTTGGAATTTTGTGAGTGTTTTTGAATTTTCCTTAATTTTCTAGTTTTTATTTTTTTTAATTAATTTTTCAAGAAAAAACTCAAATTTTCAATATTTTGTGAAATTTTTTTGAATTTTTTTAATGTACTTTGAAAGTTGTTGAATTTTCGAAAAAATATTTGATTTTTTTTTAAATGTTGAATCTATGAAATTTTTAATATATTTTTAATATTATTATATTAGGGAAACGGGTTCGGACCGGGTAAACCCGATCCAACTGCTAGCCTGATCCGATGACCCGAACTCACCCTAAAAAGGATAAAACCTATTTTTAAAAAACCTTTTCTTTTTTTATATTAATATCATTTTTTTATTAATTATTTTTTGTCTTTTCCCTATTTTGTCTTTTCTACTGCACGCTCTTCTTCCTTCACTCTTTCTTCACGGAACGTCTTCCCCCTTTTGTCCTTTTGTCCTTTTTTTTCTATTTCTTTTTCTTTTCTTTTCGTTTTATTTTCTTCTTCCCCTTCTCTGGTCTTCTTCTTCTCCACGACATCCCCTTCTCGAGCGACGTCCTTCACCCGAAGCTCCTACGTTCTTCTTGTTCTTTTTTTTTTTTTTTTTTTTTTTTTGACAAACCTCGGCCAAAGCTCAAGCCGCCGCGAGTTACCACCCTCCATCGAGTGGTCACTCTAGCTGCCACTCGTTGGCCGACCTCCCCGCCGCCGAACGCCCAAAACGGTGAAGCCCGCGGCCTCCTAGGATCGCCACGACGGCCACTGACGACCGACCAGCTCCTAGCCAACCCGATGCAGTCACCGACCGGAGGGTCGCCATCGTCCCGAAACAGACCATACCTGGAGAAAAAAGCAATGGATCTCGTTCGGACATTTTGTCGAACAGGTAGTATATGATACGGAAACAAGAGATCTTTGACTCGACCGAAGACCAGAACCCGCAACAACAACAGCACGCACAGCAGCAACAAAACGAGGGACGGGCGGGGCCGGAGTTCGCCTCAGCCGGACGGCCGCGAGCTCCGGTCCGGCATGCTCAAAAAAGGCAAAAAGGGGGTCGAGGCTTACCGGAGTTTCGGAGCGGGAAAGGAGGCACGGCGGTGGGTTAGCGACCGTGCGGTGGCCGGCGGTCTCTCCCTCCAACTCTCTTCCCTCACACAAACTCTCACTCGCGTTCCCTGTCTCTCCCCCCTCTCCTCCATTTCTCTCCCCCTTTCTCTCGGATCTCTCCTTCTTTGTTTTATGCTCTTCATCCTAGCGATGACAGCTGTCCTTCGTAGACTTGTACCGCACGACATTCTCAGTCGAGCGTCGCGCGCAGCCCTGCCTCTGTCCGTCCTCGCCGTCCTTGCCCCCCCTGCTCATACGTTGCTGCTGCCCTTTTTCTTTCTTTTGCAAGTCGCGCGCAAAGCTAGCTCGGAGGAAGAAGACAAGCCGGGGGGGCCGGGCCGAAGGGAAGGAAAGGCTGGGCCCTCGCGGAAAAAGGAAAGAAAGAGAAGGAAGGGTCGGGCCTTGGCCCATGCGGGGAAGGAAGGAGAGGCGGGTCGGGCCAAGGTCGGATTCGGCCCAACCAGGCCTCTCTCGTGCGTTTATTTTTTTCAAAATATCTGTTTGAGAAAAATTAGGTATCAACATTTATATTTGAGTTTATGCGAGTAAAATAAGGAGAAGCTACGATAGGTTTCTAGAGTCAAGAGCCATACAGTAGTTGGGAAAAAGGGTAGGCGAATGAGGAATCTTAAATTAATACTACTTATGTATTAAAGTTAATAATTGTTTTGATGATATTTTAATTTCAATTTAGTTGAAAATTAAATTTAAAAAATTTTGGATTTTATATTTAATGGGCCTCATTCATGAGAAGTACTTAGTTTTATATAAATAGTACCTACTTCTAGTAATATGTCTTATAAAGAATTCATTAATGCAAGGCATTTCTTTGCATGGACCCTTGTGGTAAAACTGAGAGGGATACCTACATTGATTGGCCCTCTCTAGCCTTTTTACTTATAAACAAAAATACATAAGATAAGAATAGCATGAATGTCACAACTTTTATGTAGTACTCACTTGAGCATTTTTTTTTTGAAGAGACTCGAGCATTATAACTTCTTTTTTTTTGCTCACTTAAGTGTCACATCAAAGTAAAATCAATTATTTGAGTGTCATTCTCGGCAAATCATTATACTGGGATTTTTTAAATTAATTTTCCATTTTTACATGGAATTTTTTGAATTTTTTATTTATTGCCTATGTCAATACCAGTGAAGTCACATAGGACAATTGGCATTTACATCAAATTTTTCAACAAGGAAAATCACCGATGGCACTCGAGCAATTGATTTTTTGAATTTATAGTATTCAAATGAGTGAAAAAAATAATAAAAGTTATGGCACTTGTGCTGTTATTATCTAATTTTCATGGTTACAAAAAACAATGAGTAAGTGAAGTATTAGGTGACCATGACAAGTGAAAATGAAAATGAGTTTTCTATTTTCTTGATGTGAAAATTGCAAGACAATGTGAGTTGACTATTCTACCTTTCCAAGTTGATGGAAAGTGCACCTGGCAGCACCATCAAATCAAGTACAATAAGAAGCCCAATATGGAGTTTTGGGTCTGATTGAGGCCGAAAAAGAACAAAGTGTATGATGTTAACATATACAAAATAAGTTACCAAGGTTGAGTGATATAATTTTGAAAGTGTATTGGGAAAATCTGAAATTAACCTAATTTATTCTACAAGTTAAAAATAAATTTCCACTAGTTTGTAATAGCCAAAGAGATGTGAAAACAACCTTCTCTTATGAAAAATCATTGAACTTTATGTAAGAGTTACTTAGTATGCTTACTAATATGTTGCAATTTATTTTAAATTTGAAAAGTCACTAGCTATACATCAAAATTGCCAATTTTGTTAGGCTGGAAGTAATTTTCCCCTTAACACTTGAAAAAGTTATTAGTTAATCGAAACATACACAATTACATGAAAGGTTACTCAACCTACATTAGTAAACAAACTTAAAGAAACCAATACTTTTTTCACTAAATGTTATTAATCATCTATAAAAATTTCTGCTGACCAATAAATTGTTATGAAAACTTATTAGTCGTGGCAAAAAAATTGTACTAAATTGTTACTTCTCATTTATTGGAGAATATATTGTTATGGAATTCAGTAGTTACACCAAAAAAAAAAAAAATCATTAATAACTATAGACAGATGCCTAAATGTTACTTTCTTAATGTGAATATATTTAATTATATATATGGATTCCGTAGGATAGCAAAATGTATAGTGCCTGGATAAATAATTTCATTCTTAAATATGACCTGCTCACTTGGCCTGGCCAAGCTTATTTAGACCCATTCAATTTAATGAACAAAACATACTATACTTTAACATTTTCATTAGGAGAAATCTTGGATGGAAATTCTTAAGACACTAAAATAGAAATGATTCACTTATTGATAAGGTTGACCCATTTGAGAGAACGGGCCGGACCCCGAACCATGGCCGACTTCAGGGACAACTCCGAAGTCTCTAAGTCCTTTTCCAACGGCTTGGTTCGCACGTTGTTTCTCTTCTTGCAGACTGAAACGGACGGCGATGAGTCGATGACTCAACTCGGTAAGCGTCCAGAAGGCAGAGTCCCCTCTGACATGTCCTTTTCGTTCCTGCCCCACCGTCCACTCCGTCGCCGCCTCGTGCTAGTGGACCGAGAGAATTGGGGCTGTAGCCATGTGATCTCAGTGGAGACGGCTGTAGCCATGTGATCTCAGTGGAGACGACTGGACCCGCCCACTCAATGTTCATCAATGAAGATGCCATGTCCGTTCGTCCTCTTCATCCTTCGCCTCTCGCGCATGGCTTAACGGGTGCAGTGGTGACTGGAAGTTGGCGTGGGATTGGCTTTCGTGACTTTAGTCGTCCGCAGCCTCCGAGAGGAGGAACAGGTGGAGAAAGATTAGGGTTTCGGTACTTGCCGTTTTAGCTTTAGGGGGAAGTTGAGGTTTTTCTTGGGGTTCATGAAGAAGAAAGATAAAATTTGGCTAATGCGGTTCAGGCATTAGATGCCAGAAGTAATTTCTTTTGCCTTTAAATTAGGATGCTTAATAGAAATAACTAGCCCAGGACATAGTTCAGGGAAATTATGATTGACTAAGGATGTTAACTTTGATACAAAGTAATAAATGTGGTTGCTCCAGATCTTAATGCATTAAATTGTGATGTTGCACGTAGTGGTGCATCATGAAGGTTTCAAATGTTTTGAATTATAAGAAGATCAAAAAATGTTGAGGATGAATTATGGACCAATTTTATCAAGTCACAAGTTAATGGAGAATCCTTAAGTGCTTATTTGAAATGGCCTTTTTATCTTGAATGGTCTTTTTTCACAAAAATCATATGATTTTACTTGAGTTCGAATGTGAATATGCATATACTATATGAAATTCAAGATGCTCCATACTTCAAATGAAATTTAAGACGCTAAGCAGAAAATTAAAGTCGACTGAACGTATCTTCAGAATCTCATGACCAAGAACAAGAAAATTGTTGATACGAAGAACAAGTGGCTTAGGTGAAGATGATGGAGATCCGACATGGAACACCTATGCTGAATAGTGGAGACAAAATCTTCAACCCTGCAAAAAGCTGTGGGGCCATTAGCTAGAAAAATCGGATTCTGCAGTACCGCTTTCTTCAAGGAGCTCCTCAAGTCAATTAGCCAGCGACTATGTAAATGATTGTTAGGCCGTGTGGGTACCTCTTAGTGGGAAACCGCCATCACCTTCGACCCCTAGGCCTTCCTTTTCCTTCCTTGCACTATGTAAATGATTGTTGCCTTTTTTTGAGATGATCACAATTCTCTCTCCCCCCCCCCCTTCTTTTTTTTAATTCACTTTCTCCCATTGTCATCATGACAATATTCGCTAATAGTACTAATTGCGGTTTGTGAACATTGAGCAGAATATTTTTCCGTTATTTCCTTCGTAACAACAATATCCGTAACGATCATTTGCTTTTTAAAATTCGATGCAGAAATTTGTTTTCTTCAATCAAGCTTGTCTAGAATTTAATCTGCATAAACTCAACAAACTTTTGCCACAATACGATGTTATAATATTTACGTAATATATAATGCATTTTCTATAAATAAATAAATTGAATAACATTTATAAGATGATCAAATATTTAAATTAAGAGCTACTCAACTTTTCATATGACACATTAGGCATTTGTCCAATAATCTGCAGGAACTTTGTGCAAGGAAGAGAATTTTGAATCTCTAGAAAATAGTACAGAACCTCCACAATTTTTGGATCAAGCTTTTCAAAATCCATATGAAAGATTCTTTTGCCACTTGCAAATTCTTGTATAATAGATAACAATCTTTGCAAAAAAAAAATATCAAGTAATATCTTCCTTCGATTTGTGGATCAAACTTGCTAGATATAAGATATCTTCTAAGAATATAGCAAGAATATCCATGAATATGCAATAATATCTTTCACAATCAAAGGGATTTCCTTGAGCATAATAACTCAAAAACATATTATAGATGCATTTCACAAAAAGAAAGTAGATATTTCTATCACGTGCCAAATCAATCAATTAAAAACAATGCAATGGGAAAGTTTCCAGCACATGACCAATTCATTCTTAGCGAAAATGAAGCTCAGCACTATCTCAAATCCAAATGAGAAGCAGGCACTAACATCTTGGAAAAAGCGCTTCTGATCCATCAATTGGAAGCTTCTCGGCAAGTCTTGTTCAACGTTATATTCCTGAACTTTTCATTTGGAATTGCAGTTCTCTGTATTGGCGAAGCGGTCCAATTGGAGTACCTAAGAAGCAATCAGTCTATATTAATGGGTTTGACCTGGTGGACGATCAGGAAGGAACAGTCTATCTATCTTACAGTTTTTCTGAGGCGTCTTACTTTTCATAATTGTTGTTGAAATCAAATGGAGATTTAGTGCAACCATATTTGGAGAAGAATAGTTCCTGGAAGATTGTTTGGTCATCTCGGGTGAGCGATTGTGATGTCTATGGCCAATGCGGACCGTTTGGAATCTGCAATGCCAGGAATTCACCAATTTGTAGCTGCTTGAGAGGCTTTGAGCCTAAAAACTCTGAGGAATGGAGCAGAGGAAATTGGTCCAGTGGATGCATTCGGAAGTCATCGCTGCAGTGCAATGGAACTACATATGGTAGTAGTACGGTCAGCAAAAATGATGGATTTTTAAAGATGGAAATGATGAAAGTGCCAAATTCAGCAATTTTTTATTCTAGACTCGAAAATGATTGCCCATGAAATTGCTCAATTAGTTGTTCATGTGTAGCATACGCATATGACTCTGGAGTCGGCTGCATGTTCTGGACAGGAGACCTAATTGACCTACAGAAGTTCTCCGTTGGAGGAACAACTCTCTATGTTCGGCTGGCCCACTCAGAACTTGGTAAATTAACTTTACTCTTAGATTATGGTTCTCATCAATTTGGTAGTGCAGATTATGTTTAGATGGATCAATACACTCGGCTCGACTCACTCTTCAAGACTTGGCGGTTCTCATTGACAAACCAAGACATGCGCACACGTGCACACCCAAATATGGGCTCAAGCAGGGTCTAATATGGAGCCCTGATAAAGGAGCAGATTTTGCAAATCTTCTTGACTATGACAAAGTCTCATTCTTAGCTATAAAACAAGCGTACCAAAATAATTCGTTGAAATAATTTGTTTAGTAGTTGCTTACTAGCAGCATCAACATAATATGAGGCATCTGTTCATGTCTCCATTCTGATCTCCAGATGAAAAGGGACATCTGAGAGAAATCATAGCGACTACAGTCATCATGGGAACACTCATTGTCATCATCACAATATGGTTTGCCAGGAGGAAGGCGAAAAAACAAGGTAAAAGGCAGTGCAGCTGTTGAATCTTGGAATAGCCACTAATATCTGAGTTTGAATGGAAAAAATAACAAACATAGTTTTCTGGATCAGCAGTAAAGGAAGGAAAGGAAAAACACTTGTCCAGTGGCGAAGCCCCTTCACTGGTAATGTTTGAAGAGAACTTGAGAAGAGTTAAATTCCAGGAGTTTGTCAAATATAAAATTGATGAATTGGTTGCAGCAACAGGAAACTTCGGTGAGGCTAATAAGCTTGGACGGGGTGGTTTCGGTCCGGTATGCAAGGTATTATTATTCATATAGAGTTAAGTATTATATACGTAGTTGTGTGTGAGTGTAAACAGCTCATTTAATCCATGTGTACAGGGGAGACCACCAACCACTTGGAAAAGAAGATGTTCCATACTAGTGGATTTGGGTCCATAAACGGCCAGGAAATAGCAATCAAGAGGCTATTGAGAGCCTCAGGACAAGGGCATCAAGAATTTATGAATGAAATGGTGGTCATCCGTAACATCTAACATCGAAATCTCGTTAGACTTCTGGGATGCTGTTTTGAAGGAGATGAGAAAATGTTAATCTACAAATTCATGCCAAACAAGAGTCTTGACACTTTTTTTTTTTTGGCAATATTTCTTTTATTTCAATGTTGCCTCATACTATCATTTATACCATATATCCAGAAAGCCTCATTTGTACGGTTAGCCATTTGAGCAGGATTGGAGTGTTCTCGCTGCAGATGTTATACGTTTCCTGTTTGGTTTTAAACTTCCGTGCATTTCACTCTTTTCCAGTTGCAAAAATGATTTTTTTGCATTAAAGTTCTATGTCTATGCAGATCCACTGAAACAAGTACATTTGGATTGGAGAACATGGTTCAACATTATCGATGGAATTTGCCGTGGTCTGCTTTATCTTCATAGGGACTCCAGGCTGAGGATTATACATAGAGATCTAAAGGCAAGCAATATCCTCCTAGATGAAGAGCTCGATCAAAAAATTTCAGACTTTGGAATGGCTAGGATATTTGGGGGAAATGAAAATCAAGCTAATACACGAAGAGTTGTGGGAACCTAGTTAGTACCTCTTTAGTTTGACATTCCTAGTGATTTTATTCTCTACTCATAATAAGGAAACTAAACTTGTTTAATGGAATGTAGTGGTCATATGGCTCTTGAATACGCAATGGAAGAACGATTTTTTTAGAAAAATCAGATGTCTTTAGCTTCAGCATATTATTACTGGAGATTGTAAGTGGAAGACGGAACACTAGTTTTCATGATGAAGATAAATGCTTGAGCCTTCTTAGATTGGTAAGCTCTCATTGATATAGAAGTTGGAACTGCATTATATTCTTATAAATTATTGTTAGAATATAATATGTGGAAACGACAGGATCTTACAATTTACGTCAACACTAAATCGCTAGAGAAATAAACGAGAAATAATAAGGATATTGAAAATTTACGTGGTTCGGTTCGAGTATCAGTACCTACATCTATAGGGAGAACCAGCAACAAATAATCTACTATAATCGGAGAATCAAAGTTTATAATCGCTCACATGCTCAGTGTTTCCCACACTTAGATTTAACCCAAAACTCAAAGTATTTATAAATAAATAACTCACTTGGATATAAACTGTAATATATGGGCTCTTTAATTAAAAAAAAAGTAAGAAATAAAGAAAAAGGAAAAGAATGGGTTGAAAAGTCAAAAAAGGAAGTTGAGGGAGAAGTGTGGAACCTTCGGCTAGGTTATAAAAAGAGAGAAAGAGGGAGAGAAAGAGAAGAATACCAGCAGAAGCAGGGGAAAATGCGAAACAGGGGAGAAGAGAGAAAGAAGAGAAAGGAAAAAGGGAAAAAGGGAAAAAATTTGGCGCGCTTGTGGTCCGGACACCTTATCAAGCTGACTCAAGTGTGTTTTGCAAGGCCGGTAAGAAATCAAAGCCTTTAATCACCTACTTAAAGCAATCGCCGCAATTAGGGCTCGAAATTCGGATTTCTTGGATAATTGTGTGGCGAAGCCCGATTTTTAAGTTGTTAAGATATATGTTTTTTTTTAGAAATGGTACTTTGGTATGTTGTGAAGCTATAGCATCTTACGGATCATGATTTGAGCTTGCGGTTTGTTCGGAACGGAATTTTGAAGTTGGGAGCGCAATCTGGTATTGTAGTGAATAGTGGTTTCGAGTCCCTTTTTTTGTTCTTTTCGGTACTATTTTGGGGTGGCTGAGTTGGGGTTGTTGTTGTACGTTAAGAGAGCTTTATAAAGACTATAAGATGGCTTGAAACATAATTTTGTGGAGGAAGTTATGGCGTGGTGAAGTTGGCGCATGAGCCGCACCTAGCTGAAAATGATGGGTTTCCGCTAAATTGTGAACGTTTGGGGCATGTAGGTGTCGTTTTATTGACCAATAGGCCTAGTATAGGTGAGTCGTTATAAGAATATCTTTTTTACTTGGCCTTTCGATACTATTTTTCCATTAATTGTTAGGAATCCGAATGTGTTAGTTTGTATGAGCGTCGTAGTTGATTTTTGGCTTTTCTCAGGTGAGTGACACTATTTCTTCTTTGTATTTTAAACTTATGTTTTAAGAAACATGATGCATTAAATACTCTATGAGTTAATAAAAATCATATTTTTTTTGCATAAAACATGATCGAGCTATTACTGATATTTATGTTGTTTGAAGGGAGTTACATTTTGATGTTGATTTGAATAGTTGTTTGAAAAAGGATTTGTGAAATTCTTTGTGAAAGAATCTTGAAATGTTTTGGAGAATTTTTTGATATTTATATATCAAATTTTGAGTTGTGATATGACTTCCTTTTTGATGTTGGATTACTGGATATTGTGATTGGTGGTTGGTGCTCAATGTGGCTATGGACCCTGAGGGGTGTGTGGGTATGCACATATTATTCCAAGATATCTTTGTGGGCTAAGCCACCGGCTAATAATAGGTGAAGATCTTGCCAAAGGGGGAATCTTGGTCGTTTTGTCACGGGCGTTACACGTGACCATGGTTAGACATTTGAGCATGAATTGGTCAATGGAGTGGACCATTGACGTGTGATTTGAGTTTGTCAATGGAGTGGACCATCGATATGATTTGATGAGATTAATCAATGAAATAGACTATTGATGTATGTTTTATGAGATTGACTAATGGACTCGACCATTGGTACTTTCCATATTTGAGTTATGATTTGATATTATGATAAAGTGAGTTATATTTGTGTTTTAAAATGTGCATAGTGATTTTTCGATCCGCTTAGAAAAAATATGTTACTCACTGAGCCGTGGTAGCTCGCTCCTCTCATCTACTTGTTTTTCAAGTTCTTCAGCGAGTTGCGAATAGGCGTGAGCGTTCGCTCAGGGAGGACTTTTGTGGTGGAAATTTTTGGGTATGCTTTATGCATAATTGATAAGTTTATAAGTTAGTCTTTGTAATAGGTGTATGTTTTGGTTTGGTGGATTGTAAAAATACTCTAATATTGTAACCAAATACCCTTTTTGTCACACACACACACACACACACACACATATATATATGTTGATATCGGGTTGATTTTTGGTTATGTTAAGGTTGCATCCTTCGGTAAAAGGATGGTCATATCATGCCCTTGTTTTAGTGGATTTGGGGTGTGACATAAACTCACGGCACAAAATTACTGCACGTTCAAGCTTGAAAAAAAAAAAAATGTGCGTGGCTCTCTTCAGCTTGATGTGTGCCACATGCAGCTTCTTTTCTTTTTCTCTTGTAGGGTTTCATCCACTACCTCCTAGAGACGTGCATGTTCTGCTTTATATATGTGCCTAAGTCAAAATTTTGATGTGGGCCCACTAGCTTTTCTCTCTACGTGCAAGAGCGCTTCTAAGGTTTTTTCCCCCCTTTTTAGCTAAAAAGAAACCAAGGCGTGCAATATTGTGTGTCGAAAGTCAAATATTTGACTTTGGGCCCCACCATGTATAACTTGTAGAGATATTCGGCTCCTTTAAAGCAAAGAGGAAACTTTTGCTTATTTTATTTTATTTTATTTTATTTCATCTTTTGTAAATCTTCAATAGTCTAGCGAAACTTTTCTATTGACTGAAAACATCAAAGCAAATCACGTTTTACAAATGCTTAAACTCGAGACATAATTTAACAATTCTCCATCGTGACTCAATATTTGAAGTTAAGTTATAGTGCTCATCATCTATGCTACTCTCCTAACGCCCCAACGGACACTCACTCTCCACAGACGCTAATAGAGCTTAAGTAGAGCTTGAGCTTCGCCAAAAGAACAAACTTAGTCATTATGTCTGCCGGGTTACCTACTTTAGCAATCTTTTTTACAATAACATTACCCTTAGCTAAGTCATTTCGAATGAAGTGGTACTTGATGTTAATGTGCTTCGTTTGCTCGTGATAAATTAGATTATATGCCAAATATATCGCACATTGGTCATCACAGTGTATATCCACAATTTTCTATTATAACCCAAAGTTTGAGGGCAAACTTTGTAACCATATCACCTCCTTAGCTATAAAGATTAGTGCTATGTACTCTGCCTTGGTCGAAGACAAGGCAATGTGATCCTATAAGGAGAATTTCCAACTAACTGCACTACCCGTAAGCATAAACACGTACCCTGTTAAAGATCTACAATCATTCAAATCACCAGCATGATCCAAATTCACAAAACTAGTGATCTCATGGTCATTGCTGTCCCTTCGATACACTATACCCATGTTTGTTGTCCCCTTCAAATATCTGAGGATCCACTTCACAGCTTCCTTATGAGCTTTACCAAAATACTTCATGTAGCAACTAACCATACTCACAACTTATGAAATATCAGGCTTAGTACACACCATATCATGCATAATACTACCCACGGCACTAGAATAAGAAACCTGTAGCGACTAAATGTGTATTTACAGATTTTGCTGACTACATATTAAAACGTGGCACAATCTTCTTAATATATTTCTTCTAAGATAGATGTAAAACTCCCGTAGTCCTATCACGCAAAATCTTCATACCTAAAATTTTCTTTGTAACACCTAAATTTTTCATCTCAAATTCAGCATTTAACAACTTTTTTAGCATATCGATATCAGATATATTCTTAGCTGCTATCAGCATATCATCAACATATAAAAGTAAATAAATCAAAGAACCATTCTCCAATCTTTTATAGTAAACACAGCTATTCATCTAACTTTTTGTATAGTATTATCTAGCCATGAAAGCATCAAAATGTTTATATCACTGCCTAGGAGACTGTTTTAGCCGATACAATTTTTTTTTTTTTAACAAGCAAACATGATATTTTTTACCCAGAATAGCAAATCCCTTTGGTTGCCTCATGTAAATCTGCTCCTCCAACTCACCGTAAAGAAATGCAGTTTTCACATCTAGTTGCTCTAACTTGAGATCCAGTGAAGCAACTAAGGCAAGTAAAACATAAATCGAAGTATTTCTTACCACAAAAGAGAACACCTCATTGTAGTTAATGCCTTCATGCTATGTATATCCCTTTGCCACAAATCTCGCTTTATACCTCACTACCTCAACACCAGGAATGCCCTCTTTTCATTTGAAAACCCATTTACTTTCGACAATCTTTTGGCTCTTGGGTACTTTGACCAACTCCCATGTCTGATTCAATGGAGTGATTTAATCTCTTCACTCATAGCCCTTAGCCACTGCGATGACTCTGAATTAGCCATCGCCTCAGAGTAAGACAAAAGTTGATTTGTCTCAATTTCATCACCTATAGTCAATGCATAAGCAATATCTGTATAACCATAACGTACCAGTGATTTAATTTGTCTTCTCTGTCTATCTGCAGCTATAATATGTTGCGGTTTTGCTGGTTGTTAACTATCACCGATTTTAGGAATTGCAACTTCATCTATAGTCTCAACTTATGTTACCTTCGAGGTCTCTAGAGTCTCTACTTGAAGCTCTACCTCACTGATGACACCATAATATGTTTTCTCCACTGATTGTGTCTCAAAACTCCTTTGTTGAAGCATTGTAGTCTCGTCGAAGATCACATCTTTGCTCATTAGAAAACCGAGTGATCTAGGATCAGTGCTCCACAGCCTATAGCTTTTCACCCAATGTGCATAACCCAAAAATATGCACTTCTTCACCCTCGGCTCAATCTTACCATTACTCGCATGAGCATATGTAAGATATCTGAATATACGTAATTCAAAATAATCAACAGATTTCCCCGACCATACTTTCTCAGGAGTCTTCCACATGATAGCTGATGATGGAGATTGATTAACTAGGTAACAAGCCATGTTCACTGCTTTGGCCCAAAATTCCTTGCCAAGTCCTACATGTAAAAGCATGCATCGAGCTCGCTTAAGCAAAGTTCTATTCTTCCGTTTTGCCATGCCATTCTGCTGTGGTGTCCCAAGTACTATGCGGTGTCTTACAATACCTTCTTTCTTGCAGAACTCAGTAAAATCTTTATCACAAAACTCTATGCCATTATCAGTTCTCAGGCGCTTGATATGTTTATTTGATCGTTTCTCAATCAATGCCTTAAATTTCTTGAATCGATCAAACACTTCATATTTGTGTTTCAGAAAGTATACCTATACATTCCTCGAATAGTTATCGATAAATGTCAGCATATATTGGGCACCTCCTTTCGAAGGAACCGAAGATGGGCCCCAAACATTTAAATGAATATATTCAACTAGTTATTTGATCGAATGAATAGCTGTAGTAAACTTAACTCGATGCTGCTTCCCAATGATGCAGTGATCATATAAGTCTAGCTTCCCTGTCTTTTGACCTTTCAACAACCCCTTTTCACTCTGTATCATCATACATGCCTCACTCATGTGCCATAAACGCATATGTTATAATTAAGTCAAGTTAGATTCTGACTCACTTGATGAAACTGCAGTAGTTTTAGTTACGGTCTTTCCTAGTAGATGATAGAGAGTATTCACTTTCTTCCCTTTCATCATTGTTATGGCACCTCGAGAGATTTTCAGTTCTTCACCTTTAGTGGTGTACCTACACTCGATGTCATCGAGTGTCCCCAAAGAAATAAGATTCTTCTTCAGCTCTAATATATGCTTCACATCTGTCAATGTGCGCACCACCACATCGTGCATCCGAATCCGAATTGTTCCTATACCCATAGCCTTACAGATTGCATTATTCCTCAAGAGAACCGTACCACCATATGCAATCTGGTAAGTAATAAACTAGTTCTTATGAGGTGTCATATGATAAGAACACATCGAATCTAGCACCCATTCATCTCCTGACGAAGTAGAAGTCACACATAAAACAACTTATGCATCACGACTACTCCCCTCGGCAACATTTGCCGTACTGCTTGTGGCATTCTATCTATCAGCTTTATTCCTTTGGTTTAGACAATCTTTCTTGATGTGCCCCTCCTCATGACATTCAAAGCACTTCACGTATCCCTTGAACTTTCTATGGCGTGATTTCAATCTGCTTTTATCTCTGTTACTACTAGGCCATCGATGTTGTTCTCTACCCCGAATCGTCAATGCTTGCACTACTCCTTGCATTAGACCGTCATCTCGCAACTTTCTCTGCCACTCCTTAGAAAATAAGGCAGACTTTACCTTTTTTGAGGTAATTGTAGTACGACCATGCAACAATGAATTAGTAAAATGCTCATATGATTCTGGTAAAGAGGCTAACAACATCATGCAATGTTCTTCATCATCAAGTATCTTATCGACGTTCTTCAGATCCATCATGAGTTTATTAAATTAATCTAGGTAGTATCTGATAGACATACCTTCAATATATCTAAATTGAAACATCTTCTTCAACATGTAAAAGCAATTATTTAAACCTTTCTTCACATAGAGTGCTTGAAATTTTGCCCATAATGCTGCGGCATAATTCTCCTCAGCAACCTCTATTAAAACCTCATCCAACAAATTTAACAAGATTGTGTTATTTGTTTTTTTTCCATTAGCTCTACCCTCTCTGAGGCTTTCATTATAATAGGCAACTCATCTTCACAATCTAGTATCTTGGTCAAACCTTGGGTTGTCAATAATGCTCGTATCTTAATACTCCACAACACAAAGTTGTTGGTCCAATTAAAATTCTCAATTTCATATTTCCTCTCAAATATAATTGCAATAACAAAATTTCCAAATAATAATCAGACAAGTAGAAGCTCCAAATTACAATAAAAAAAATTGATCCCAACCAAGCTCTGATACCAATTGTTGGAATATAATATGCAAAATAACAGGATTTTACAATTTACGTTAAAGCGAAATCACTAGAGAAATAAATGAGAAATAATAAGGACACCAAAAATTTACATGATTCGGTCCGAGTATCGGTACCTACGTCCATAGGGAGAGCCAGTAACAAATAATCCACTATAATCGGAGAATTAGAGTTTACAATCGCTCACACGCTTGAGTATTTCCCACACCTAAATTTAACCAAAAATCCAAAGTATTTATAAATAAACAACTCATTTGGACATAAACTCACGGCACAAAATTACAGTGCGTTCAAGCTCGAAACAAAAAAAAAAAAATGCATGTGGCTCTCTTCAGCTTAATGTGTGTGGCTTGCAGCTCCTTTTCTTTTTCTCTCGTATGGTTTTAGCCACTACCTCCTGGAGACGTGCATGTTCTACTTTATATATGTGCCCAAGTCAAAAGTTTGACCTGGGCCCACTAGCTTTTATCTCCACGTACAAGAGGGCTTCTCACCTTTTTTTTTTCTTTCCCTTTTTAGCTAAAAAGAAACCCAAGCATGCAATATTGTGTGCCCAAAGTCAAATATTTGACTTTGGGCCCCACCATGTATAACTTGCAGAGAGATTCGGCTCCTCCAAAGCAAAGAAGAAACTTTTGCTTATTTTATTTTATTTTATTTTATTTCCTCTTTTGTAAATCTTCAAGAGTCCAGCGAAACTTTTCTATTAACCGAAAACATCCAAGCCAATCGCGTTTTGCAAACGCTCAAATTTGAGACATAATTTACCAATAAAGTGGAACCCCAATAGTAAATTGACTTGACTAATTTCCAGGCATGGAAGTTATGGAATGAAGAGAATGTTCTAGCACTAGTGGACCCAAGCATACCTGCTAAATGTCCTGAGGTTCAACTTTTAAGGTGCATACATGTGGGGCTTCTTTGTACGCAAGAAAGGGCAAAAGATATATTAACTGTTATATCAATGATCAATAGTGAAGTGGATCTTCCTCATCGAAAGAAACCTGTGTTCACCCAGAGGAAAATAACAAGAAAATTACCAAAAAAGTCATAAACCTATTGCAATTGTGCCAATTCAGTCCTGAACTTTTTTTTTGGCCAATTTAGTCCTAAACCTTTTGTTTTTGTTCCAGTTTAGTCTATCCAGCCATTCATAGTCGGAAAAATATGATGTGGCATCCTAGTCAGCGCTGGTTGGCGTTGCCAACGCTGACATGGCACCGGAGAGCAAAACGTCGTCGTTTTGCTTTAAAAAAAAATAAAAGCCAAAGAGAAAAGGCAGAAGAGAAAAGGGCGTGAAGAGAAAAAGGCATGAAGAGAAAAGAGCGTGGGGTTGGCTGGGTTTTTTCTCAAAATCAAGCAGGAACCCTAAATTGAGAGGATCTTCCCTTGATTCATGGTGCCCAACATTGATTCTTGGTGGATGCCTCCATTCAACATTTCCATCAAAACCCTTTGGCCTCCGCTCGCCCAACCCCTCTACTCGACGCCTCCGTCCAACCCCTCTATCCAACGCTTGCCCAACACCTCTGTTCGAAACCTCCATCCAACCCTTCTGGCCGACGCTCGCCTGACGTCTCCATTCGATGTGTGCGTCAACCCGACGCCTCCGTCTGACGCTCGGCTCACCCAACATCTTTGCCCGACGCTCGCCCGATGCCTACATCCGACGCTTGCTTAGATTTGCCCGCTTGCTTGACGCTCATTGAACGCCTTCATCGTCTTCTTGAAATTATGGTGCTTTATATTTATGTTGTCTTGATTTCACTTGAATTTTATTTTAAATTTCGTTGACATGGGTTTGTCGCAGTGATGGGTTTGTGGTTGTTGAATTGGATGGCTGAGCAATTGCTGACACGAGTTTGTGGATGGTCCCTCGTAGAATGTCTCTGTCTCGCCTAGAATTTTTGGTATTGTTATTGTTTTTGGTTCATTTGGGAAGAATATATTACTTTGAGTTGCTGCCTTTGGTTTAGATTCACAAAGTTTGTTAGGTATATTGAGTTCCTAATATACTTCTCGTTCAGATTTTCCAAAGCTCGTCTGGATCACCTAAATCTCATTGCAATTGCAGCAATTTTGGCCTGCTTATGTTGTGGATTTTATATTATACTTGGAGGGATTTTGTATATATCATCCATGAGCACAGATGTCATATGATTTAATCATGTTTTGAATTCAATCTATTAACTCCTTTCGGTCCTAGATGTCATATGATCTAATCATGTTTTGAATTCCCGATACTGATGCAGTCATTCTTATAACAAAATTGAGATCACAATTATTCTTTTATTGTTGGTATCTAACTATGCTTTTTGCTGTGCTGATCATGTCCACGCTGACTGATGTTTTCAGTTGGTTGGCCGGCTCGACAACAATGCTGTCTCATCAGTCGATGCCAAGTTGGCATTCAAGTCTAATGAAGAAATAGAACTTCAAGTGAGGTCCATCCCACTGGATGAAGTGATACCAGAGTCAAAACCGGTTCTTCTCGTCAAAATAGATGTTCAGGGCTGGGAGCATCATGTTCTGAAGGGGGTCATGAAATTGCTGTCGAGAGAGGTAGGCAAGGCACCGTATTTGATTTATGAGGAGAATGAACGATTGTTGCAGGCAAGTATCAGCAGTTTTAAAGAGATTCGAGAATTTCGTCACTGTTGGGTATCGTCATTGCACCCAGCATGGTACAAATGCAAACTGCACAAAGAATAGCTGATAGTGGATTAATTTACCTTAGCCTTGTTGATGTAAAATCACCTAGTCAAGCATGAAAAGGGACAATTCTTTAGCAGATTCATTTGTGAGAGTTTTACCTACCCTATGATAGAACTTCCACTCACTTCTAGATGGAAAATTAGATTTGAAATTGTGATGAGAAACACTGTCCATTGAAGGAGCCAGTTATTGAGCAAATGAGGAAGCACATATACATTATGGTTTTTTCTTAGAGTATAGTTAGGGTTGTATCTGTCACCATTAGATCTGCCACACCCAATTTGTTATTATGTTTATTTATTGCAATTCATGCTTTATATTTGTAGCAAATGACCTTGTGATTTGCGAGTGAATACATAATAAGTTGTTGACCAGAGCTTACAGAGGCAAATTCAACACATTTTCGCTTGTAGTCTTGTTTTTCCTGTGAATTTATATCTCCATGAGAATAAAGCATTCTGACCACATTTAGAATGTACTCATGGTAGTTTGGTTCGATTGAAGTATGTATTAAAATTTGGTAATTTTAGGGTTTTGTGAGTTTGCATTTATGCATGAACGAGAGAGAACAAGAGAATTCTTCATTTTACCAAAAATAAATTCGTACATGCTCCTATACTTAAAATTAATCCATCAAATTTTGCACACACCTAGTTTTAAACCTTATTGTTTTATTTAGTAAATAAAATTTGGCGTTCAAATATTTAGCAAATAAAATTTGGCGTTCAAACCCAACACCTTATTTTTTTTTTCTATTTCTTGCCCAATAATCTATTTTGAAATAAACTTGGCCAACTGTTTTTTTTTTCTTTAAAGCTTTCGGAAATAAATTGGTATGTATTCTCGTACTCAAAATTATTCCATCAAACTTTCCACACATGTAATTTAAAACCTCATTGTCTTATTGAGCAAATAAATTTTTGCGTCCAAACCCGATACCTCATTTTTTTTTGTCCAACAACCCTTTTTGAAATAAACTTGGTAACTTTTTTTTTTCTTTAAAGCTTTCGGAAATAAATTCGTAAGTGCTCCCGTACTCAAAATTATTCCATCAGAATTTGCACGGATCTAATTTAAAATCTCATTGTTTTATTGAGCAAACAAATTTTTAAGTCAAAACCCGACACCTTATCTTTTTTTTTTGCCCCACACCCCTTTTGAAATAAACTTGGCTAACTGTTTTTTTTTTTTTCATTTAAAGCTTTCAGAAATAAATTCGTACGTGCTCTCGTACTCAAAATTATTTCATCAAATTATGAACAGATCTAGTTTAAAACCTCATTGTCTTATTGAGCAAATAAATTTTTACGTCCAAACCCGATATCTCATTTGTTTTTTTTGCCCCACAACCCCTTTTGAAATAAAGTTGGCTAACTGTTTATTTTTTTTTACTTTAAAACTTTCAGAAATAAATTCATATGTGCTATCGTACTCAAAATTATTCCATCAAACTTTGCACAAACCTAGTTTAAAACCTCATTGTCTTATTGAGCAAATAAATTTTTGTGTCCAAACCCGACACCTCATTTTATTTTTTTGCCCAACAACCTCTTTTGAAATAAAGTTAGCCAACTGTTCTTTTTTATTTTTTTTCCTTTAAAGCTTTCAAACATAAATTCATACGCGCTCCCGTACTCAAAATTATTCTATCAAATTTTACACACATCTAGTTTAAAACCTCATTATCTTATTGAGCAAATAAATTTTTGCGTCCAAACCCGACACCTCATGTTTTTTTTTTTTTGCCCAACAACCTCTTTTGAAATAAACTTAGCCAACTGTTCTTTTTATATTTTTTTTCCTTTAAAGCTTTCAAAAATAAATTCATACGTGCTCCCGTACTCAAAATTATTCTATCAAATTTTGCACACATCTAGTTTAAAACCTTATAGTCTTATTGAGCAAATAAATTTTTGCGTCAAAACCCGATAACTCATTTTTTTTTTGTCCAATAAACATTTTTGAAATAAACTTGGTTAACTTTTTTTTTCTTTAAAGCTTTCGGAAATAAGTTTGTATGTGCCCCTGTACTCAAAATTATTCCATCAAATTTTACACAGATCTAGTTTAAAACTTCATTGTCTTATTGAGTAAATAAATTTTTAAGTCCAAATCCGACACTTCATTTTTTTTCCCCACAACCCCTTTTGAAATAAACTTGGCTAACTGTTTTTTTTTTCCTTTAAAGTTTTCAGAAATAAATTTATACGTTACGGAGGTTCCTTGGGTCATAAAAAAAAAAATCGTGCGTGCTCCCGTACTCAAAATTATTGCATCAAACTTTGCACACACCTAGTTTAAAACCTCTTTGTCTTATTGAGCAAATAAATTTTTGCGTCCAAACCCAACACCTCATTTTTTTTTTAAATTTCTTGCCCAACAACCCTTTTTGAAATAAACTTGGCCAACTTTTTTTTCTTTAAAGCTTTCAGAAATAAATTCGTACGTGCTCCCGTACTCAAAATTATTCCATCAAACTTTGCACGCACCTAGTTTAAAACCTTATTATTTTATTGAGCAAATAAAATTTGATATCCAAACCCGACACTTCATTTTTTTTTCTATTTCTTGCCCAACAACCCTTTTTGAAATAAACTTAGCCAGCTGTTCTTTTTTTTTTTTAAAGCTTTTTGAAATAAATTCGTATGTGTTTCCGTACTCAAAATTATTCCATCAAATTTTGCACGCATCTAGTTTAAAACCTCATTATTTTATTGAGAAAATAAAATTTGGCATCCAAACCTGATATTTCATTTTTTTCTATTTATTGCCCAACAACTCTTTTTGAAATAAACTTGGTTAACTGTTCTTTTTTTCTTTTTCTTTAAAGCTTTCAGAAATAAATTCGTATGTGCTCCCGTACTCAAAATTATTCCATCAAACTTTACATACACCTAATTTAAAACCTCATTGTCTTATTGAGCAAATAAATTTTTGTGTCCAAACATATTTTGGACTACGTTTTAAATTTTGGCCCCTTTTTGGCCCTTTTTATTTCAAAAAAGTTTTTGGGCAAGAAATAGAAAAAAAAAAATGAAATGTCAGGTTTGTATGCCAAATTTTATTTGCTCAATAAAATAATAAGGTTTTAAACTAAGTGCGTGCAAAATTTGATGGAATAATTTTGAGTACGAAAACACATACGAATTTATTTCCGAAAGTTTTGAAGAAAAAAAGAACAATTGGCCAAGTTTATTTCAAAAAGGGTTGTTGAGCAAGAAATAGAAAAAAATGAAGTGTCGGGTTTGGATACCAAATTTTATTTGCTTAATAAAACAATAAGGTTTTAAACTAGGTGCGTGCAAAGTTTGATGGAATAATTTTGAGTATGTGAGCACGTACGAATTTATTTCCGAAAGTTTTAAAGAAAAAAAAAAGTTGGCCAAGTTTATTTCAAAAAGGGTTGTTGGGCAAGAAATTTTTAAAAAAATGAGGTGTCGGATTTGGACGCAAAAATTTATTTGCTCAATAAGACAATGAGGTTTAAACTAGGTGTGTGCAAAATTTGATAGAATAATTTTGAGTACGGGAACACGTACGAATTTATTTCTGAAAGTTTTAAAGGAAAAAATAAAAAGAACAGTTAGCCAAGTTTATTTCAAAAGGGGTTGTGGGGCAAAAAAAAAAAAATGAGGTGTCGGGTTTAGACTTAAAAATTTATTTGCTCAATAAAACAATTAGGTTTTAAATTAGATCTGTGCAAAGTCTGATGGAATAATTTTAAGTACAAGGACACATATGAATTTTTTTCTGAAAGCTTTAAAAAAAAAAAAAAGTTGGCCAAGTTTATTTCAAAAATGGTTATTGGGCAAAAAATATATAAAAAAAATGAGGTATCTCGTTTGGACGCAAAAATTTATTTGCTCAATAAGACAATTATATTTTAAATTAGGTGTGTGGAAAGTTTGATGGAATAATTTTGAGTATGAGAACACATAAGAATTTATTTCCGAAAACTTTAAAGAAAAAAAAAACAGTTGGCCATGTTTATTTCAAAATGGGTCGTTGGGCAAGAAATAGAGAAAAAAAATAAGGTGTCAGGTTTGAATGCCAAATTTTATTTGCTTAATAAGACAATGATGTTTTAAACTAGGTGCGTGTAAAATTTGATGGATTAATTTTAAGTATGAGAGCACGTACGGATTTATTTTTGGTAAAATGAAGAATTCTCTTGTTCTCTCTCGTTCATGCATAAATGCAAACTCACAAAACCCTAAAATTATCAAATTTTAATACGTACTTCAATCAAACAAGACTACCATGAGTACATTCTAAATGTGGTCAGATTGCTTTATTCTCATGGAGATATAATTTCACAGGAAAAACAAAACTACAAGTGAAAAGGTATTGAATTTGCCTCTGTGAGCTCTGGTCAACAACTTATTCTACATTCACTCGCAAATCACAAGGTCATTTGCTACAAATATAAAGCATGAATTGCAATAAATAAACATAAAAACAAATTGGGTGTGGCAGATCTAATGGCGACAGATACAACCCTAACTATACTCTAAGAGAAAACAATAATGTATCTGTGCTTCCTCACTTGCTCAATAACTGGCTCCTTCAATGGATAGTGTTTCTCATTACAATTCCAAATCTAATTTTTCATCTAGAACTGAGTAGAAGTTCTGTCTAAGGGTAGGCAAAACTCTCACAAATGAGTCTGCTAAAGAATTGTCCATTTTCATGCTTGACTTGGTGATCTTACATCAACAAGGCTAAGGTAAATTAATCCACTATCAGCTGTTCTTGGTGCAGTTTTCGTCTGTACCATGCTAGGTGCAATGACGATACCCAACAGTAACAAAATTCTCGAATCTCTTTAGAACTGCTGTTACTTGCCTGCAACGACCGTTCAACCTCCTCATAAATCAAATACGGTACATTGCCTACCTCTCTTGACAGCAACTTCACGGCTCCCTTCAGAACATGATGCTCCCAGCCCTGAACATCTATTTTGACGAGAATAATCGGTTTTGACTCTGGTATCACTTCGTCCAATGGGATGGACCTCACTTGAAGTTCTATTTCTTCATTGGACTTGAATGCCAACTTGGCACCAGCTGATGAGACAGCACTGTTGTCGAGCCGGCTAACCAACTGAAAACATTAGTCAGTGTGGACATGATCGGCACAGCAAAAAGCATAGTCAGATACCAAAAATAAAAGAATAATTGTGCTCTCAATCTTCTTATAAGAATGACTGCATCAGTATCGGGAATTCAAAACATGATTAGATCATATGACATCTGGAACTGAAAGGAGCTAATGCAGATTGAACTCAAAACATGATTAGATCATATGACATCTGTGCTCATGGATGATGTATACACCAAGTATAATATAAAATCCACAACATAGGCAGGCCAAAATTGCTGCAATTGCAATGAGATTTAGGTGATACAGACGAGCTTTGGAAAATCTAAACGAGAAGTATATTAGGAACTCCATATACCTAACAAACTTTGTCAATCTAAACCAAAGGCAACAACTCAAAGTAATATATTCTTCCCAAATGAGCCAAACATAGCAACTCAAAGTAATATATTTTTCCGAAATGAGCCAAAAGCAACAACAATACCAAAAATTTTAGGCGAGACAGAGACATTCTACACAAGACCATCCACAAACTCGTGTTAGCAATTTGCCCAGCCATCCAATTCAACAACCACAAACCCATTACTGCGACAAACCCATGTCAACGAAATTTAAAATGAAATTCAAGTGAAATCAAGACAACATAAATATAAAGCATCGCAATTTCAAGAAGATGATGAAGGCGTTCAGTGAGCGTCAAGCAAGCAGGCGAATCTAAGCAAGCGTTGGATGTAGGCGTCGGGCGAGTGTCAAACGAAGATGTTGGGTGAGCCGAGCGTCAGATGAAGGTGTCGAGTTGATGCACACGTTGGATGGAGACATCAGGCGAGTGTCGGCCAGAAGGATTGGATGGAGACTTTGAACAGAGGTGTTGGGCGAGCGTTGGCTGGAGGGGTTGGACGAAGGCGTCAAGCAAAGGCGTTGGGCGAGTGGAGGCTAAAGGGTTTCGATGGAGGTGCTGAACAGAGGCATCCACCAAGAATCAATGTTGGGCACCATGAATCAAGGGAAGATCCTCTCAATTTAGGGTTCCTGCTTGATTTTGAGAAAGAAGCCAGCCAACCCCATGCTCTTTTCTCTTCACGCCTTTTTCTTTTCACGCCCTTTTCTCTTTTGCCTTTTCTCTTTGGCTTTTTTTTTTTAAAGCAAAACGACGACGTTTTGCTCTCCGGCGTTTTGCTCTCCGGTGCCATGTCAGTGTTGGCAACGCCGACCGGCACTGACTAGGATGCCACATCAGATTTTTCCGACTATGCATGGCCGAAGGGACTGAACTGGAACAAAAACAAAAGGTTTAGGACTAAATTGGCCAAATAAAAAAGTTTAGGACTGAATATGCACAATTGCAATAGGTTTAGGACTTTTTTAGTAATTTTCCCGGAAAATAACTCAAGACACAGATTCCTTTGGAAAAAGCCAAAATACATGTTCTGCCAAGGATGTTACTCTTACTGTTCTTCAAGGCACATGACATGATCTGAATCTTTGCAAGATTCTCCCTAAAAGTCCTGTTCTTACCTTTTCAAGTTACTAGTTTTATTTTTACACAATCTTACTTGGAAATGTATAGAAACGCAAAACATGAACTATTTTTTTTCCACTTTACAGTTACTACACATATTTGTGTCATCAAAAGTTGGGATTCAGAAATTTAGGGCCTTCTAGTGGGAATAATGCTTCTATTTCTCATATCGGGAGCCAGTGGGTTAGATAAAGTTCTGGAAAAATTGTAGACAGCCCCCCTCCACTATGGGGAGAATTACAATTAGCCCCCTCCTTCAAATGTTCGCAACTACTTCTTGACGTTTCTATTTGTTCCAACTTCGAATCTAAATCTTAGCACCACTAGAAACACCCTCAAGTTTTCACTAATGTTCATTTTGCATCATAAATTCAATGGCATAGGTAGCTCAGAAAGTTGTGTGCAATAGCTCAGAAAAATTGCAGACAGCCCCCCTGTTGATGTGGGAGTGATATAGTTCATTTTACTCAACATTGATGTCCTTGTCAATTGATTGTAAAATTTCATTCGGTAAAATGATACTAGAAGTGTCATAAGTTGTGTGCAGTGCTCACTTAAAAGCCAATTTTTTTTTTTTTTTTAGAAAACTTAAGCACCACTTTTTTGAAAAAATAATCACTTGAATGCCAACTCTGATATGAGTTGTTAGAAATTCAATGTAGCCATATTCTGTTAATTTCTTGATCTTAGGTGGCTCGTCGGCATGCCCAGTCAGCATATAACCCCTAAACAACGTTGTGTAGCAATTTAAAAAGTAATCACTTTAGTGTAAAAAAATGCCACTTCAGAATTTTTTTTTTAATTATGAATACAACGTAATTTCTCTAACAAGAATTTCTCACCGAAAGCACTTAAGCTATTGTTTTTATCTTATTTTGCCAATTTAGTGAACTAGCAAAAACTTTTGGCACTAAAATGAACACAATACATAACTTATGACACTTATAATATCCTTCTCACGATTTCAATTAGTATAACTGATTGTGAGCGACTAGAAACTAAGGGCGTGTTTGGTAATCATTTTATTCCAAGAAATAATTTTTTTATCATAAATTGTTTTTTTTTCTAATTTTATTCCTAGGAACAATTTCTGAGCAAAAGAATGCGGTTGGTAACTGTTTAAAATTTCTATTTAGAGGATAGAAATACATTTGGTAAAATTCTTAAATTTTTTTATTTCTTTTATTTTTTAATACTTTTATTATATATTTCTTATTTTTCTCTTTTTTCTTTTTCTTTTTCCCTTCTTCCTCCTTCTTCTTTGTAGCTAGACGCTGGCCATGGCCGGTTGGGCGAGGTTCGGTGAACTCGTTCGAGCCTCACTAGACTAGGGCAAGGTTTGGCGAACTTGCCAGAGGCTCGCTTAGCCGTCAACGAGACTTGACCTCGATAAGGTAGCGCGAGGTTAGCCAAGCCCTGGCCTGGCAAGGCTTAGCCTCATCGTGGCTGTGTGAGGCTCGATCTCGCCTTAGTTGGGCGAGGTCAACCTCGCCTAGATCTAGTGAGGTCGAGCTTGCCTAGCCACCAGTGAAGCTTGGCCTCACCAAGCCATTATCAGGTGACTCCAAACTAGAGGTGCCCTAGCAAGGCCGAGCCTCATTGATGGCTAGGCAAGCTCAGCCTCACTAGATCTAGGCGAGGTCAACCTTGCCTAGCTAAGGTGAGGCCAAGCCTTGCCCAACCATGGTGAGGCTAGGCCTCGTCGAGGGCTAGCGAGGTCGCCGGTCCTTGTTTGGTCGGTCGTTGGCCATAGCTAAGGTCGATGACCAGCCAAAGGGAAGAAGAAGAGACGAAAAGAAAAGAGAAGAAAAGAAAAAAAAAAAGGAACTAATTTTATGAATTGTTCTCGGGAACAAGAATCTATTTTTTTTTTTTTACTTCTTGTTTCTATTTCAAATCTATTCTCGGGAAAAAAAAATCTAACAAAAATTTTATCAAATAAGTTTCTATTATTTTTTTATTTCCTAGAATAAAAGAACAGAAATTGTTGTTCAAGGGAGCATAAATTTTTTTTTTGCTAAACAGAGCCTAAAGGTTTGCATGATAATGCTTTTGTTTTTCTATTTTTTTGTTCTTTCATTCCATGGGATAGAAAAAGAACAAAAATTCATTTAGTAATGTCGGTTAAGTTTTCTATCTCTTGGAATAGAAAATTGGTCAAGGAATAAATTTGGAATAGAAATAAGAAGTAAAAAAAATTAGTTTCTTACTCCTAAGAACAAATTCTAGAAAAAAGTCATTTTATTTTTTTTTTTTTGTTCTTTTGTTCTTTTCCCTCTTCTAATCGATTGTCGGAGCCTAGCTGTTCGCTACCGCTCCATCGGTCGCTAGTTGCCTTCGTTGTTTGCCAATTATTTATTGCCGCTGCCGGTCACCGTCCATCGTCAGTCGTCACCTGCAGTAGTGATCAACTAGAGGAGGAAGAAGAAGAGAGGAAAAAAAGAAGAAAAGAAAAATCTCAAAAAAATTATTGGAAAATTAAAAGAAATTCCACGTCATAAAAAAAAAAATTTGTGGATCACACCAAATGTATTTATGTTCAATTTTATTCCGAGAATAGAAATTTTATGTAATTACTAAATATGTTTTACTCGGAAACTATTTCATGAATAGATATAGAAAAGTATTATTACTAAAAAATAATTATTTTTACCAATCACACCTTAAAAAGCAATTGTGGAAATGTACATGAATCTACCAAGAAAGTGGCCATTTATGGAAAGCAATCGCAGTCACCATGTTGAATGAATGCAAGAGTCTAAAATTTCGGTGGCGTGCACTTTCGAAGGCTTGAATGCTTTTTCTAGAGTTGACTTCGTCAATGGGGTGGAAATCCTGATGTAAGCACTCTAGCATTTCGCTAATGCTCTCACGGTGGCGCACTAGATCAAGATACTTGACTCAAAAGTCAAAGTGAAAAAAAATAAACAATGTCCATTATATCCACCATCCGACTCAACATCAAAGACCGCCAAGTGGACGAGGAAAATGGTCCCATTCGAGCAATTTAAATTTCTTCATGGAGATGCTTAAACCATCTTTTCCAGTCGAAAATTTACCTTTATCTTCGACCACAAGGTTTTCTCTCGATAATTTTGATTTCCACTTTCTATCCTAAACTTCAGGTTGTGTCTTCTGCTGTTCTAAAGCTAGCAAAATCAGTTGTTGCTGAGAAGAAAGGTTCAAGTAGTCATGATTCTTCTAAGAAAAGTAAGAGTATTCTCTCTCTTTATTTTGTCTCATTATGCTGTGAAATTTTGCATTGGGGGAGATGTCATTACAGCATCTGAGTATATCCAAGACCCTGGAAGTATCATATCAAGCGGAGGTCTCTACAGACTGGGATTCTTTAGCCCCAATGGTACTACCAATCGGTATGTCGGAATTTGGCATAACAAGATTCCTGTGTTTAACGTCTTTTGGGTCGCAAACAGGGAGAAGCCGGTTCTAGATTCTTCTGGTGTCATGACCATATCCGATGATGGTAATCTTGTGATATTGAATGGAAAGAAGGAAGTACTTTGGTCATCAAACGTTTCCACCTCTGGAGCAAATGCAAAAGCCCAATTATTAGATACTGGAAATCTTATCTTGCAAAAACAAAGCTCTAATATGAGCACAACTGATACAATGGCATGGGAAAGTTTCCAGACCATGTGTGATACATTCATCGCGAAAATGAAGCTTAGCACCAACTTGAGAACAAATGAGAAGCAGGTACTCACATCTTGGAAAAGCCCTTCTGACCCATCGATTGGAAGTTTTTCAATTAGTCTCGAACCACTAAATATTCCTGAAGTTTTCCTTTGGAACGGCACTACTCTATATTGGCGGAGTGGTCCATGGAATGGTAAGGTTTTCATCGGAACTCCCGAGATGTTATCAGTCTATCTTGATGGATTTAGCTTAGTGGATGATAAAGAAGGATATGTCTATCTGACTTACAATTTTGCAGAGGTGTCTTATTTGTCATACTTTTTTGTGAGGTCAAATGGGGAGTTGTTGCAGCCATTCTGGGATGAAAAAAATAAGCAGTGGCGGATTGATTGGTCAAGCCGGGCATCTGACTGTGATGTTTATGGCAAGTGCGGTCCGTTTGGATTCTGTGACGCCAAAAAATCACCAATTTGCAGCTGCTTGAGGGGCTTTGAGCCAAAAAAAGTTGAAGAATGGAGCAGAGGGAATTGGTCCAGCGGATGCATCCAGAAATCATTGCTGCAATGCGATAAGTTGAAAAATGGTAGTACTAAAGTGGGAAAAATTGATGGATTTATAAAGCTTGAGAATGTGAAAGTGCCGAATTATGCAATCTGGTCATCTCCTTTGGAAGACAAGTGCCGAGAGCAGTGCCTCAGTAATTGTTCGTGCGCAGCATATGCTTATGATGCCGGCGTTGGTTGCATGTACTGGAGCGGAGACCTAATCGACATACGGAAGTTCTCCTATGCAGGAACAACTCTTTATGTTCGAGTGGCCCATACGGAACTCGGTATGTTCATTCCTAAATTAAATTTCTGATCTATCTGGTAATGCAACTTACTGCTAGATGGTTAGGGAATTTCAATCAATCTGATATGCCAGGTGGAGTTGCGATCCCTGAAAGCTAGCTAATTAGTTCTTTTTTATTTTTTAATATGTGCTTCAATCTCAGACATCATTGTTTGTCCGTATTTTCATCTGCAGAAGGAAAAAGAGATCTGAGAGCAATTATAGCGACTGCAGCTGTTGTGGCAACTGTAATTTTCAGTATTGGTACTTTCTTCGCCTGGCAGAAGTCGAAAAAACGAGGTGGTAAAGACGGACACCAATTTTCAAAGGCTTCTAGTGAGAACGTGCTCGGAGGGAGCTTAAGCAAAGTCAATCTCCAGGAGCTTGTGCTATATAAATTGGAAGAGCTGGCCGCAGCAACAAGCAACTTTAGTGATGCGAACAAGCTCGGGGAGGGTGGTTTTGGGGCAGTATATAGGGTAATACTATGTCATGTAGAGGGCAGCAGCTCCATTTCTGCTTCTTCTTTCTAACTTTCGCTGCTCATTTACGTCCTTTTGTGCAGGGGAGATTGCTAAATGGAAAAGAAATAGCAGTCAAAAGACTATCAGAGGCCTCTGGACAAGGATTGCGGGAATTTATCAATGAAATGGAAGTGATTTCCAAGGTCCAACATCGAAATCTTGTTCGACTCCTTGGATGCTGTGCCGAGCAAGATGAAAAACTATTAATCTATGAGTTCATGCCAAACAAGGGTCTAGATGCATTTCTTTTTGGTAATATTCCATTTCTTGTAGTATTCCGTCGATCTATCATGGAATACCAGTTTATGGGGAAGTCAAGTTTTTAATTTTACCTGTTTAAACAGACATTGGCTGCACCCATTGCACGTACTTTACATTTTCAGTATACATGGGAGCCTCTTTCTGTGCATTACACTCTTCTCTGGTCACAAATTAACACATAATTTTATGAATTTCACTTCTATTGTCTATTTCAGATCCGCTCAAACGAGAGCAACTGGATTGGAGAAGACGATTCAACATCATTGATGGAATTTGTCGAGGCCTACTATACCTTCTGCGTGACTCCAGACTACGGATAATTCATAGAGATCTTAAGACAAGTAATATCCTGTTGGATGAAGAGCTCAATCCAAGAATTTCAGACTTTGGAACGGCTAGAATATTTGGAGGAAAAGAAGATCAAGCAGATACACTAAGAATTGTGGGAACCTAGTAAGTATTTCTTATATGATGAGTCTCGTAACGATTTTATCTTTCTACCTAGCATGAGGAATATTAAAGTGTTTCATGGAATGCAGTGGTTACATGGCTCCAGAATATGCAATGGAAGGGCGGTTTTCAGAAAAATCAGATGTCTTTAGCTTTGGGGTAGTATTGCTGGAGATTGTAAGTGGAAGACAGAACAATAGCTTCAATGAGGAAGATCAGTCCTTGAGCCTTTTAGGATTGGTAAGCTGTTACAAACAGAGAGATCACCCTATTTCCATCAGCTCAAGTTCCAAAAATAATTTGACTTGAATTCTGCTTTTTGGCAGGCATGGAAATATTGGGAGGAAGACAATGTACTTGCGCTTGTGGACCCTAAAATTTCTGTTGGATGCTCCGAGATTGAGATCATAAGGTGCATAAATGTGGGGCTGCTTTGTACACAAGAACTTGCAACTGATAGGCCTACCATTTCAACTGTTATTTCAATGATTAGCAATGAGATTGTTGGTCTTCCTCGTCCGAACAAACCAGCATTCACCGAGAGGCAAACAACTACAGACACAAGTTCCTCCAGACAAAGTCAGAAAAAATACTCTGCCAACAATGTCACTATTACCGCTCTTGAAGGCAGATAAAATGAGGATACCAAAACCAATAAGCTCGAAAGTTCAGCTCAGAGATGCAAACTATAGCCAGCTCGTGTCTTGGACATGGAGTCAATAATGAGTACTAGCGTGATCCTATTTCCATGTACTGTTTTCAAAAGCAGTCTTTGTATTTTTTTTCCCCTTAATCATGTTCTAGCTTGCTTGGAAATGTATGGACATAAATTTGTGGAATAGCAAATGACTACGCGTTGGGTGGCAGTTAGGCCTTGCTTGTTTGGGTCATTCCAAAGCTGGGATGCAAATATTTGGCAATTTCTGTGTTGGTACAGCAGTTGCTCTTTAGCAAGAGGCTCTGTTCAATCAAGTAGGCTAGTTTGAAACAAGAAATGAAATTCCACTAAGCAAGACTTTTCGTACTAATGTCATATGGTGAATGAAACTAGAATTCTGGTGAAAACTTCTTCTTCCATGTTTGTGTGGTCTTGTTAAATTTTGCCTCTTCGTTCCACTTTTCCATTTGTCTGAGATCATATTAGTAACTAAAGCATCAGGCACTGTGAAAGCTATCAGACAAACTTCTTTGTCATATTTGGCTCTTAAGACAATGAAGAATCTGCTAACTTGAACTCACCACAGAAAGCGTTTTCAACAAGAATGTCTGTTGGCATTGTAAAAATGCCAATCGATGTTTCAAAGAACTGACAGAGAATAACGATGTTTAGAAATTGTTTTAGTGGATTAGCCGAAAGATACTTGGTATTTGTCCAGAGAATCACCTTTGAAATAATCTGAAAACAAAGTTGATTCAGCCTATAGGGGCTTGCCGTGAAAGAGACAGAAATGGAAAATTAGGTGTTGTTGTAAAAGAGAGTACTTTATTTTTTAGATCAAAAGAAGTATTTATAGGCTGAGGTTAAGCCTTGTACAACTACATAGGTCAAATACATAAATAGGCCCAACTTGCTAACACCTTAGAATAATAAATAATAAACTCAATACTTGCCTTCTTGTTGGGGCGTATATATCAAGGTGCAACGGCATCCTTGCCCTGAAGCCCTGAAAATGTAGTCACCAATCTAATTGTAGGTGAAGTATACATGTCTACATACGCGAAAACACAGTTTTGGCGAAAATAGTTAGCCAACTCTCTTTTCTCTTTGGCATGCACAAGTCACTTGCCCATTTGAATCACCCCCAAATTGGAAACATTAGGGTAAACAAGAGAGTTGTAAGCATACTTTCCTTCATGAAATGGGGCAACCAAGAAATTTTTATTCTTAGATTTTTTAGGGCCACAAAACATGAGAGTAAGTGAAATGTTTGGTGACAATGGTGAGTGAAAATGAAAATGAGTTTATGATTTTCTCGATGTGAAAATTGGAGGAAGAAGACAATATGAGTTGACTATTTGGTCCTCACTAGTGGATGGAAAGTGCACCAGCAGTACCCATCAAATTTAGTACGTTGTCTATATAAAGAAACAAATTGATTATCGGTGATGTATGTGCAGCTACGATCTAGGATTAATTGGCTTAAATGGGGCAATAAAAATATCAAATATTTTCACGTCACCACAATTGAGAAGACAATGGAACCAAATTTCTATGCTAATATCTCCTACTGGGAAATGGGTTCATGATTTAGACCAACTTAAACACCAGACGGTTCTCTTTTTCAATGAGCTTTATACAACCTTAGGACCCGGGTATTTTAGCTTCTCTTGGAGAAATGTCCTACTGTCATAGGGGAGGAGATAAATCAGTTTTTAATAGCTAATGTGACTTAAAGGAGGTTACAGAAGCAATTTAGTAATTGGGTTCCACCAAAGCAATATGACTAGATGGCTTGAATGGACAATTCTATAATCACAATTGGAAGATTTTCAAACATTGGATCTTCGTTAAGGTGCATAATTTCTTTAATTGAGGGATACTTAACCCAGAGTTGAACAAAGCACATATCGCTCTCATCCCAAAGCTCCGAAATTGTGACATCCCCGTTTTTGTTTTCTTCTCTCTCCCTCCTCTTTCTCCTTCCCCTCACGTTTCTCCCCCTTCTGCCACTACCCTCCTCTCTCTCTCTCTCTCTCTCTCTCTTCTTCCCTCCCTCACGCCATCTCCTGCCATCCCCTTCTCTTTTATTTTCCTCTTTCTTTTTTTCACTCTTTCTTCTCCCTCCTCTCTCTCTCTCTTCTCCCCTTCCCCTTCTGCCGATTCCTCCTCCATTCTCCTTTCCTCTCCATTTCTTCCTCCCCCCCTCCCCAACTTCTCTTCTTCTTCCTTTCTCTTGCTCGTTGCCGCTTCACCACCACCCACACCCCCACCCCTTCTACCAACATCATCTCATCACCACGCCACCATCATCTTCCCGTTTTTCTTTCCCCTTCCAAGCTGAGGCCACCCTCCCCTTTTTCTTTTTCTTTTTCTTTAACGTTCGCCTACATCACCGCCATTGTTGCCGCCCCACTCCCCTTGGCTGCACCACTGTCACCGCCTCTTTGCACCGTTTGCTCGCATTGTCTGTGCCACCGTTGCTTTGCGCCGCACATTGCCAATCCGCCTAAGCTGAGCCCCTCGTTTGGCCGTGGGCTCAACTTCACCGAATCGCCACCATTTGTGCCACCATTCGAGTCACGAGCGTCATGTTCTTGATGCCGTTGCGCCGCCATCGCCGCGAGCTTGCCGTCACTGAAACCCGTGAATTAACTTCCTAATCATGAATTAGGGTGTTAATTATGTGTAGGAGGTAGATTAGTTAAGGATAAGAGTAGTTAATATTAGTCAATTTTAGTTTATTCTTAATTGTGATTAATGATGGTTTAGATTAAATTTAATTGGATTAGTTTAATTAATTACGATTAGATTAATTAATTGTGGTTAGATTAATTAATTGAGTTTAGTTTAATTAATCGTAATTTAATTATTTAATCATTACTTATTTAATTGATCGTAGTTATTTTAGTTAACATCGATTAATTTTTAATGAATTATAGTTAGGCTAATTAATCAATTTTAGTTTAATTAATTATGATTAGCCTAACTATAATTAATTAATCGCAATTAGTGCAATTGATGATAGATTAGCCGTTAAGTAGAATTTTATGCTCATTTTTCTAGATGAGATTGTGCGTAATTTTGGTTGTTTGCACGTGTGATGTTATGTTATTGATTTCCCAATTGTAAATTTTATTTATTATTTTTAGAAAGGGCTTTATAGGCAAGAAAATAGAAAAATATGAGGTGTCGGGTTTGGACGCCAAATTTTACTTGTTAAATAAATATGAAGTGTGCAAAGTTTGACTGGTTGATTTCAAATACGTAACCACATATAAATTATTGGGATTTTTAAATATGAAAAATTGCCAAAGTGATTATTTTAGAAACAAATTATTTTGTTCTTGGCTAATTAATAGCAACAAAAATTGGCTTGATTGATGGTGTGCTTAAGTGGTTATTTACTCGAACCCGTCACCTGACGAGAGGTTGGGGGCGATGCCCGATTTTTATCGGATGCTTGACGGGGGTCCGAATGCCTGGTCGCGGTTGAAGCCAGACCGATACTCCTTTATGAAATGCCATCTAGGCGGGGGTTCTAAATGATGTCGTGCTCGATGGGGTGGGATGATGCCTGGTCATGCCGGAACACCGTTGACTCTTGTGTTGACCGTGGCCTGAGAGGTAGTAATAATTGGAACATGTGTGTTGGCAATGTGCATGAAATTTTAGTATGTGTTCTGATTGTTATTTATGTATGTTGCACTATTATTGCCATGTGAGATGTGCTATTATGCAGAGGTGTACCAAGGGGAGCTAAGTTTATATATGGTGTATGTTTAGGCTGTCCCCAAGGCGAATTGGCTTCCTAATTGAGGTTTAGGCTATTAAATCGCTGAGAATTATATCTCACCCCGTTGTTGTTAAATATTTTTAGGTCCGTAGTATGGAGTGTCACCCCCATCATTTTGGGGACCCTTGGGATATGGATGTGGAGACTACTCTATTTCCTATCCCGAGGACTGATCGGATCCGTGAGTTGGTGGTCACGACCGTATGGGTAGATGAAGGGTTTGCCCATGTAGTGCCCCATAATTTCAAGGCGTGGTTTATTAGGGAGGTGAATGGCGATTGAATTGGTCCACTTCAGGGTTTTAATGGATCGCCATCCGGGAACATGGGAAGGCAAGTATGGGATCCCATGGATATCGACATCTTTGATGGTGTCATTTTGAATCCAGATTCCGATCCAGATGAGCCTATGGAGGTGTTCCCCTTTGACCACATGCTCGACTTTGCACCTATATACTAGGACCGATACCTGAGCTAGTGAAGCTAAAAGTTAACCTTGACCTTTCTGACCCTTTTTGCTAATAGGTCATCTAAGAGTTACCTTTTGTTGTAGGCCTGTACATGTTAAACTCCTTTGGTTAATAAGTTCATTAATAGATCATTGCTTTTGGGAAATTGTCTGTTGTGTTTTACTATCCCAATTTTGTTGATTGACTAGGTGTTTATTTGAGTTGCTTCCGCATGCGTTTAATCGAAAGATAAAAAAAAATAAGGTCGATGATGCGTCCTGGGACATCACAATTCAATCGACCACTGAGGGATGTTCGCGTGCTCAGGGTTCAGGGCATGACATCCCCGTTTAAGTGGTATTAGAGCCTGGTTGTCGCGACCTAAATTTTCAGGGCAATCCTAAAGTTTAGGTTAATGGATTACTAAGTCCGAAAACTTGGCACGGACTCTCCCAAGTCCTACCAATCGTGACTTGATAGAAATTAACTCATTTAAACGTGCAATTTCAATTCAATTTGGAGCCGCCACTAATCAATTAGGGTTTGATTAGAAACCCAAATAAAGTATGGGAGAATACTTTATTTTTACGAACCAGAGATTCAATAAATCCGGGGACATGATTACGCTAGAGTAGTCTAACGCCCTTTTGGTACATTTTATTTTAATTTCAAAAATATTTAGGAGACAATGTTGATTAATTTTAATATAAGCTACTAACATGCAAATGGTGGTCATGCAGGTGCACAATCAATAAAATAACATTCAAATAAATAAATAAAAAATGCTAATAAAATGCATGTCCTAAACATGATTTCTAAATGACAGGACACCTACTTTTTCTCTTTCTTTTAAAAAATAGTAATTATATGCAATCTTAATTTAAACTTAATATGCATGAATTTTACTTTAATGACATATGAGATGCAATTCATGTGGCATAATTCAAATCATTACAATATGTGTACAATCTAATTTACATAACCCTAAATATGCATATGCCGTATGATATGAAATGTATGACGTGATAATTTTATATGCATGTTCTTTTTATGATTTTTTTAATGATTTTTTTTATTACACACATGCAACTTGCACTAACAATGACGACATGAAATATGATCAATTATAAACTAATTTATTAACTAACCAAGTAAATGACCTCTTGTGTTTTCTTTTTCAAATGACTTAATGATTCTTATTAAAAAGAAAATAATGATGCAATATTAATCTTCGGCCCTTTTTTATTAAAAAAATGCATGACTAGAATATTAAAATATTAACCTATGACCCACTAACTAAGGCGCAGCATGTGGTGTACACACTATGAAATCTATATAACCTAAATAACATTTTTTGTTCTTTTTTTGTTTTATTAAAGGAAAATTAACCTAATCCTATATGAATCTAAAAAATATCGAAACGCAAAGCTTTAAATATGAAATGCATATGGACCTAAGTACTTAAATTATGGATATGACATATGATATGATATGTGATGTGCAAATAACAATGATGCATCAAAATACATGTACTATTGAAAATTTATCTATGTAAATCAATGACATTTCAATGATGCAAAGCAAATCATGAATTTGCCATAAAAAGTCGAAATAATCAAAAATCTAACCCGATGTCTCGCGGGTCAATATTTTTTATTATCATAACTTAATATGACAAATTTCCTAATGATAAAAATAAATCAAAACAAATCAAGTTAGAATATATATATAAAAAAAAAAAAAAAACATGAAATCAAATATCTAGAAAATCACCTAGTCCAACTCACGGTTGGCTTGAGGAATGGTGAGGAGCAGCTGGTGGATCGGTGATGGGTCGCCGTTCGGAACAAGGGCTGTTCGTCGGAGCTCCGGCGAGGTTCGGCAGTAACCAGACCTGCAGCAAAATAGAGGAGGCTGCAAATGGTCCTGTTCGGGCGTGGAGCCGGCGTCGGTTGCTGCAGAGGTGAGGATGCGAGCTGTGGTAGTGGTAGCGGTGCTGCGGATGTGTGAACAGAGGGTTGATCACGGTGAAGCAGGCTTCAGATGTTGGTGCAGGCGTGACAGCAGGGCTTCAGTGCGGGGACTTCTGGCTCCGGGTGGATCGCGGACAGGGCAAGGAAAGCTGCGATGTCGCGGGTCGGCCTAGCGGTGGCTTCGTCGGGCAGGTGGAACGACTCCTCAGTAGAGAGCACTGCGAAGAAACTCCGGCATAGGCGGCGGCGAGGGAACTCAGAGACGATGAGCTGGCAGTGAATGGGATCGAAGACTCGCGGGATGCAGGCGAGGAGGAGACGTGATGTCTAGCGGGACTGCAACAGATGTCGAACGGAGGCGGCTGGCGAAAGGCTCGAGGGTCCGGAGCTTCGGTGAAACACGTCGTCCAACGACGAGATGCTGAAGGACAGATTAGGAGCGGCGTCTCCTATCGGGTTGCAGGTAGTGACCAAAGGAGCGCTTCACGTGTCGGTGCAATAGCGCGGGTGACAACGGGTGACGAGCGGTGGGGCGATCGGTGGCCGGCGCGAACAGTAACGGCAGAGGAGCTTGCGTATGCGGGAGGTCGAGTAGCAGTGGCGAAGAAGACGATCTGTTCTTCCTCTGCTTCTGTTTTTGCTTCTTCTTTTTTTCTTTTTTTTTTCTCTCTTTCCCTCACACGTCTCACTCACCTGTCTCTCTCTCTCTCTCTTTTACTATGCTCTGCTGCACTTTTCAGCGGAAGAAAAAGTGCTCCCTCCTGCTGACCTCGAAACTAACAGTAAGAAAAACCAAAAAGAACCTCTCTTGATGCCTTCACTTTTTGACTTTTCTTTTTTCTTTTAACTTTTGTATTCTTTTCTCCTTCGATGAAGACAAAGAGAAGCCCCCCCTTACTCGGTTATGAAGCCTCACATTTTATAGTGAAAGCGCTCAAAGTTGTTTTTACAGGCGAGACACTCACTCAACGACTCCAACAATAAAAAGGCTCCAAAATCAAATAAAAACTGAATTTTTTTTGAATTTTGAAATGAAGATATATTTTCAACAACAAAATTTCCAAAACCGAATTCTTATTTTATTTATGATTTTCTAAAATATTAGGTGTCAACACTGGTCAAAGTTTAGAGTGATAAGGTGCAATGGTTTTTGGGGTACTTAGATAGGAAAAACAGTTTTTCCTTATACTTATGTTTGTGATTGATTGATTGTTTGGTGCGGGTTTCTCAAACTTCTATTTCCTTGTTGGAATTTGAAAGTAGATTTCTGGTAGGACCTTGTGAGATGAGCGATCCTGAGTAGAGAGCCCCTCAAAGAAGGGCCATAGAGGCTTTGACAAGTGCCAAGGGAAGGGCACCGAGACGGGTTGGTGCTAGAGGGAGAGCGCTGATGCAAGCGGGTGCTAGAGCAAGGGCACCAATTGATCCTAGGGTTGAGGGGATCCTATAAGCCCTAGAGACCTTGGGGAACATGGTCGGGCAGTAAGCTCAAAATCAAGCCGTCTTCGCCACCGTCGCCGCTACTGTTGCCAATGATGTTGCTGTTGCTACTGCACCTGCTAAAGTCCCACCCAAAAATGGGATTGGTGAGCAACCTATGCATAAGCTAGTGGAGCAGTTTCTGGGGCTGAAGCCTCCAAAGCTTACTGGAGCAGGTGAGCTCGAGGCTGCAACCCTTTGGGTCCAAGAGTTGGAGAAGGCTTTTGTACTACTGAGGTGCTTAGAGGAGGACAAGGTGACCCTGTCCATATATCAACTGCAGGGTAATGTAAGCATGTGGCGGGAGGCCATTGAAGGAAGAATGTTTCCTAAGAGTATGGTCCCGGAGTAGGATGCCTTTGTCGAAGTGTTTTACAAGAAATATTTCTCAGACCGTGCTCGAGAACAGAAGATGGTTGAGTTTCAGTGTCTTTGCTAGAACTAGATGACTGTAGATCAGAATAAGGCAAAGTTTGTCGAGTTGTCAAAGTACACACCGAGGTTAATTGAGGACCCGGTGGACAGAGTTAGAAGGTTCAGAGATGGCCTGAAGCTAGAGATTAAGGACCCGTTGTGCCGCTTAATCTCAAAGACTATGACGAATTGTATGAGAGGGTCTAGTTGATAAAGAGAAATCTAAATGAGTGGGTAGTCGAATCTAGGTCGTGGTTTGTGCCCAACAGAGATAACAATCGATTTGGGAAGAGGCCAATGACAGGAGGAAAGTATCCCATCCCTCCCAACCGAAAAGGTGGAATTGGAAGGTTGGCACCCAATTTGAATGGTGTGTGCCGATTTTGTGGAAGGAAACATGGATCAACCCTGTGTCCTGCTAGATTGGGAGCTTGCTATGGATGTGGCCAGCACGACCATCAAGTAAAGAATTGTTTGCGCAGGCCCATGGGAGTGCAGGCTCCACTGCTGCAGATAGGATAGGTAGCAGGGAGTGTAGCGCAAAATGCGCAGAAAGGCATTTTGAGTAGGCCTCCGATGCAAGGAAGAGTGTATGCTATCACTTGAAGGGAGGTGGAGAACTTGTAGAATGTGCTTATAGGTACGATATTGTTGAATGACCGTGCTTCTTATGCTTTATTTGATCCTAGAGCCACACATTCATTTATTGCTGAGCAATTCGTTAAGTTAGTGGGAAGTGGTCATTAGTATATCCACCCCGTTAAATGATAAAGTGTTGTTTGCGATAAGGTGTCCTTGTTGCAAGTTAGCAATTGGTGATCGAGAGGAAAGAATAGATTTGATTGTGCTAATGATGTTTGATTTCAATGTTATTATTTGTATGAATTGGCTCACCAAGCAACGGGCTACCATGGACTATTATCGTAAAGTGATTAAGTTTAACTCGTTAGCAGGTAGAAGTTTCAAGTTTGTTGGAAATCGAGGAGGACTCTCAATTACTTTAATTTCTTCACTTGAGGCAACCTGGTTGTTGGATGTGGGTTGCCAACGTTATTTGGCAACCGTGGTTGATACGTTAGTTGAGGAGTCAAGAATAGAGGACATTGCCGTACTGCGGGAATTTTCTAATGTTTTTCCTAAGGAGTTGCTTGGTTTGCCTCTAAAAAGGGAGATAGAGTTCGTGATTGAGTTGGCTCCTAGGATGGAGCCAATTTCTAAGGGTCCTTACTGTGTGGCGCTATCAGAGTTAAAGGAGCTAAATGTATAGATGCAAGAGTTGTTGGACAAATGGTTTATTCATCCTAGTGCATCGCCTTAAGGAGTGCCAATTTTGTTTGTAAGGAAGAAAGATGATTTGTTTTGTCTTTGCATCGACTATTGACAACTTAATCAAGTGACGATCAAGAAAAAATATCTGTTACCAAGGATCGATGACTTATTTAATCAACTACAGGGAGCTTGGATATTTTCCAATATTGACCCAAGGACAAGTTACCATCAGTTGAGGATTAAGAAGGAGGATATACTGAAGACGAACTAGATTCAGTCATCATCTAGAATGCGTCAATAAAAGTCACTCAAATCTAGCAAAAAAGCCACCAATTACTTGCAAGTTGCAACAGGCATCACAACTTGATCCACTCGGCAAAGATCCCACTAGCAAAGGTGAAGTAGGTACTAGTTGCCATCGAAAATTGATAACTAGAACAATTTCATCAAGTTCATCAGCACACACCTGACATTAGCCGTTGGTCGCATCCAAAGTGGTGGTGGCGAGAGTAATGACATCGAGGTGGTGAAGATATGAGGTTTTGTGTATGTATTTAGTGATGTCAAGGTGCAATGGCAACCTTGCCATGGAAATCTAGCGATCAATTCGACTATAGGCGAAATATGTACATTGGCATACATAAAAACACTCAATTTTGATCAAAATAGTTAGTTAACTCTCTCTCTCTCTTGTTTGCTTTGCACAAGTCACTTAGCCCTTTCAATGACCTTCAAATTAAAAACATTAGGGTAAAGAAGAGAGTTACAAGCATATTCTTCCATTTTTTTTAAGTACTCTAAATTTCCATTTCGAATACACTTTCTGGGAAGAAGAACAATGCAAGTGCCATAACTTTCATACGATACTTACGTGAGTGTTATAACTTTATTTTTCACTCACTTAAATGTCACATTGGAGAAAAATCGATCATTTAAGTGTCATTTCCGGCAAATCATCCTACATGGATTTTTTTTTTATTAATTTCCCATTTTGACATGGATATTTTTAATGTTTTATTAATTGTTCAAGTTAGAACCCTCAATGCCATGTAAGATGATTGGCGTCCATATTGAAAATTTCCCGACAAAACAAATTCCTAATGATAGTTAAGTGATTGAATTTTCAAATTGGTGACATTCAAGTGATCGTTGTATGAAAATTATGACACTTCTAATGTACTTACCCCAAACATGCTTATACATGTATTCATAGAATGAGTGATTATATAAATATTTTCAAAAATTAGCAATTTAGTCTTAAATCTATTGTATGAATGTCAAATCAGTTTTAACTTTTCAATTTTATATAGTCATTCACATGTGTGCGATATTCAAATGTAGCCTTTATTGCCAATTGTCGTTGCAAATGCAACATGGAAATTAACAAATTGCCCACATTAGCATGCCACTCAAGATAGCCAGCAATGACTAGATGCCACATGAATGATTTCTAGCGGCAATTGGTGGGAAATATTATATTGACAAACATGAAAAATAAGATTGCTAAAGTGGAATAATTAATTATTGAAAAGAAAATTATAAAAAATTGTAATTACATTATAAGACAATCCAATCAAATCATTGGCAAATACATATTTTTTTGTCAATTCTAAAATACATAAGAATTTCCAAATAAAAAGAAGAAATAAAAGTAAGAAATAATTTTAAATCTAGGACTTGCAAGAGATATTGTGGTCAATCTAAGATAACAGGGGGTATTGGAAATCAAAAAATGAATGAAAAAATGTGAGCCTTTATGAATTTATCCTTTTCACATAATGCTCATTTAAATGTTAGGCCTAATCTAAATTGTAGCGAGCTACCATTCGAGGGAGGGAATAGATTTAGGGGTATTGCCTAAAGGATGGACCTAACACCCATGATTAGGCACGGGCTCTCCCAAGCCCATACCTCACACGACATTGGGGTGTTCTTAAGAATTTCGCAATAAATAGTCACTACTAGCCTATTGGGGTCGGTTAGAAGTCAAATGAGGCATGAGAGTGTATCTCATTTCTTACGCAACCAAAGAATCTAAGGTCATGGACTTGATTACACTAATTAACTAATTATTATCATTTTAGTACCTAATCTTGTTCATTTATAAAATAAAAAAAAAAGATTTCTATCAGGCAGATTGGATTAACTTTAGACCAATCCACTAACATGTGAATTGATCATGCGAGCACGCAATCATTAAAATAACAATTAGCAACTAAGGAAAGCATTAAATAAAATGCATAGGAGAGTAAAGAATTAATACTATAGAGATGACAAATGCTAATCTTAACTAGACTAAAGAGAAGCCAAACTCAATGTATCAATATTGCATAATCGAGGGTATTCGTCTTTAAGGACAACTAAAACCCCTTCAATGGAATTATAAATGGAAAGACTTCCATTATTTTTAGGAGAAAATAAACCAAGAGATTAATTTTAACTTTTTTGCAGATTTTTTTTTAATTTTTTATAATTTTTTTGGATTTTTCTAGAAAAAATGAATTTTTGAATTTTCCAAAAACTTTTGATTTTGATTTTTTTGGTGTCTTTCTAATCACTATTGAGTTTTTTTAGAATTTTATGAATTTTGGAATTTTCTAAGTGTTTTTGAATTTTCCTTAATTTTCATGTTTTTTAAATTAATTTTCAAGAAAAAACTCGAATTTTCAATATTTTCTGAATATTTTTGAATTTTTTAAATTTTAATATATTTTTAATATTTATTATTATTATATTAGGGAAAACAGGTTCAAACTAGGTAAACCCAAGCCGACCTTCTAGCCCAATCCGATGACCCAAACTCACCCAAAAGGATATTATCTATTTTTAAAAAAGCCTTTTTCTTTTTTTATATCAATATTATTTTTTAATTAATTTTTTTTGTCTTTTCCCTATTTTGTCTTTTCTACTGCACTTTTTTCACGAAACGCCTTCCCCCTTTTGTCCTTTTTCATTTATTTTTCTTTTCTTTTCCTTTTATTTTCTTCTTCCCCTTCTCTGGTCTTCTTCTTCTCCATGACATCCCCTTCTTTCACTTTTTTTTTTTTTTGACAAACCTCGGCCAAAGCTCAAGTTGCCTCAAGTTACCATTGTCCATCAAGCAGTCACTCTAGCTGCCATTCATTACCCGACCTCCTTGTCGCCAAATGCCTAAAACAGTGAAGCTCGCAACCTCCGAGGACCGCCACGATTGCGACGACCCAGACTCGGGGCAGTACGGAGGGACGGACTAAGATCGCTTTGGCAGTATGCGAGTGAGGAGAGTGTGATGGCTCGAGCGGCAGTGCGCGGGGAGGAGGGATGGAGGTGCGTCCGCGCCTCGTTCCCCGGACGTGCGTAAGGAAGAAGTCTCTCTCTTATCCCATATCGCCTAAGGAGGGAGTTCTGGGTTGCCTTATAAGGCAATGGGCCCTTTAACTGTACATACGCGTTTTTTTGAGGTAGTATGGGCTACCTAGAAAAGAACAAAACTGTGAGGACTTAGTATCCAAAGCGGATAATATGTGCACAATGGAAGCATAGCGAGGACACTGTGCTTCTAAGGGGTGGAGAGTGTGACGACCCAGGCCCAGAGTAGTACGGAGGGACGGACTAAGATTGCTTCGGTAGTATGTGGGCGAGGAGAGTGTGACAGTTGAGGACGTTGTGCTTCTAAGGGGTGGAAAGTGTGATGACCTAGATCCATGACAGTATGGAGGGACGGACTAAGATTGCCTTGGCAGTATGCGAGCAAGGAGAGTGTGATAGCCTGAGTGGCGGTGTGCGGGGAGGAGGGATGACGGTGCATTCACGCCTCGGTCCTCGGACGTGCGCAAGGAAGGAGTCTCTCTCTTGTCCTATATCGCCTAGGGAAAGAGTTTTGGGCTACCTTATAAGGCAATGGGCTCTCTAATTGTACATACAAGTTTTCTTGGGGTAGGTATGGAATGCCCTAAGAAGAACAAAACCGTGAGAACTTAGTGTTCAAAGTGGACAATATGTGTACAGTGGAGACCCAGGGTGTTATAACGACAGCCACCAAGGACTGACCAGAGGGTCACCGTCATTCTAAAACAGACCATACCTAGAGAAAAAAACTATGGATCTCGTTTGGACATTTTGTTGGATAGGTAGTTTATGCTACGGAAATAAGAGATCTTTGACTCGATCGAAGACCAGAACCCACGACAACAACAGCAAAATGAGGGACGGGCGGGGCTGGAGTTCGCCTCAGCCAGACAGCCGCGAGCTCCAATCCGGCATGCTCAAAAAAGGCAAAAAGGGGGTTGAGGCTTACCAGAGTTTTGGAGCGGGAAAGGAGGCACCACAGTGGGTTATCGACCGTGTGGTGGCTGGCGATCTCTCCCTCCAACTCTCTTCCCTCACACAAACTCTCACTCATGTTCCCTGTCTCTCCCCCCCTCTCTCTGTTTCTCTTCCCCTTTCTCTCGGATCTTTCCTTCTTTGTTTCTTTATGCTCTTCATCCTTCGCCTTTTAGCGATGATAGCTGTCCTAAGCAGACCCGTACCACATGACATTCTTAGTCAAGTGTCGCGCGCAGCCCTGCCTCCGTCTGTCCTCACCGTCCTTGCCCCCGCTCATCCATTGCTGCTGCCCTTTTTTCTTTCTTTTGCAAGTTGCGCGCGAAGTGAAGGAAAGGCTGGGCCTTCGCGGAAAAAGGAAAGAAGGAGAAGGAATGGTCAAGCCTTAGCCCATGCGGGGAAGGAAGGAGAGGCAGGTCGGGCCAAGGGCGGATTCGGCCCAACCATGCCTCTCTCGTGCATTTATTTTTTTTATTTGTAAATATGTTTGAGAAAAAAATTAGATATCAACATTTATATTTGAGTTTATGTGAGTAAACTAAGGAGAAGGAATGATAGGTTTCTAGAGTCAAGAGCCATGCAGTACTTGGGAAAAAGGATAGGTGAATGAGGAATCTTAAATTAATACTACTTATGTATTAATATTTAATAATTGTTTTGATGATATTTTAATTTCAATTTTGTTGAAAATTAAATGTAAAATATTTTGGATTTTATATTCAATGGGCCTCATTCATGAGAAGTACTTAGTTTTATATAAATGGTACCTACTTCTTGTAATATGTCTTATAAAGAATTCATTAATGGAAGGCATTTCTTTGCATGGGACCCTTGTAGTAAAACTGAGAGGTATAGCTACATTGATTGGCCCTCTCTAGCCTTTTTACTTATAAATAAAAATACGTAGGATAAGAATAGCATGAGTGTCGCAACTTTTATATAGTACTCACTTGAGCATTATAACTTCATTTTTTTTCTCACTTAAGTGTCATATCAAAGTAAAATCAATTATTTGAGTGTCATTCTCGGCAAATCATCATACTTAGATTTTTTTTTATTTATTAATTTTCCATTTTGACATGAAATTTTTTGAATTTTTTAGTTATTGTCTATATCAACACTAGTGAAGCCACATAGGACAACTGGCGTCCACATCAAATTTTTCAGCAAGGAAAATCACTGATGGCACTCGAGCAATTGATTTTTCGAATTTATAATCTTCAAATGAGTGAAAAAAAGTTATAAAAGTTATAACACTTGTGCTGTTATTATCCAATTTTCAGGGCCACGGAAAACAATGAGAGTAAGTGAAGTATTAGGTGACAATGGCAAGTGAAAATGAAAATGAGTTTGCTATTTTCTTGATGTGAAAATTGCAAGACAATGTCAGTTGACTCTTCTACCCTTCCAAGTTGATGGAAAGTGTGTTGGAAATTTCCTATAAAATGGGCTTACATTAATTAATTGATTTTCTATTTTAAATAATCGGGTTAATGGATATTCCAATATTTGTTGAACCCTACAGTGATATGATTGAATTGAGTATTGGCATATATTAATAATGGGCCTAGTTGAGCAACAAAGTGTAGACAATTGTGTTTGACTGAAATCCGTAATGAGAATGACTTAGTTGACACACTGTTGATTAGGGCTTGCTAGGTCCCCTCTCTAACCTATAAAAGAGTAGGTTATACCTATTAGTTGCTTTAATCCCATTGAAAGCTGCTATACTGAAATAAGTCATAAAAATGAAAATTTGGCATTTCGATAGATCATTAGTTATCAGATTGATCTATTTTCTTCAAGTGAAGCAGTGACTCAAACAAGTACGCTTTAATTCCGTTGTGTTTATCGATATTAATGTTTTACAATCATATATGGATCCATTTTTTCTTGATTGATTAATTATTCATGTGAATAATTTTCTATATGTGGTATCAAAGCCAATCATATATGATTGTAGAACCCAAATTTTATCTTTTTATGAACAAAATTCGAAATTTTCCTCTTTGAGCCGAAAATGGGCGTTATTTTTCATGTGGATTTTTTGCTTGATTGATCCTGAAACCATAGGGCTTTTGTTCTAGTTGTCGAGATATTTTCAACCATATATAATTTGTATAATTTCGTTGAGAAATTGAGAGAGATTTTTCTAATCCGATTCGCACACTTCACTTGAGATCGCAGTCCGCCTCCCGCTTCGCGATTCGCCAAGATAAACGACAATCCACCCTCTCGTGTTTGGTCTAATTTTTTCTGGGAAAGTTCTTGTTTGATTTTCCGGGAAAATATTGCCGTTGGCTCCTCTCTTAAAAAAAAAAAAAAAGAAATTGCGGAAGTGATGCTTTCATAACATATTGCAATTCTTACTGCAGAATCAACGTTCACTTTTCAATTTGTTGTTTTGTCTTGGTCTCTTGCCTATATGTACTTGGGATTTGATGTGAGTGCTTAAGATTTGCTAGTGGGGCTTTTATTTATTTATTTAAATGTGAGGACCTATTGACTAAAGATGACAGAATGGTGGGTTGTTTTCCCTGTCTGAAGTAATTAGGTGCCTTTGTTTGGTATTTGGTGCACGAGTAATTTAAACTTAATACGAAATATGTTGACTGAAGTGCTAGAGGTGCCTATCTTTTCTTTTGTTGGGTTAATTCAGTGATTTGGATTAAAACCATTTTTCTGACCCACGAAAAAAAAATTGCGTGAAAAATTGTTGCTTGATAAATGCAATATGATCTTGGGAAGCACATGTTGTAAAGTGCTTCATATTATTTGATGAATTTTGGGCATAAACTTTGTTGAAGTTCCTTGTTGATAAAAATTAGTATATACAATTACATGCCCAAACGGGTTTATTGTGTATATTAATTTAAAAATTTCATGAAGATAAATTGCAAAATTAAAAGATGGGGATGTATGACTCAAAAAGATTTATCTGCCCAAAGGGGATAAATTTTTTAAAGTTATATGTAATTCCCCTCTATATTGATATATTAGAGATGAATGATGGGGATGTGTGACTCAAAAGATTTATCTGCCTAAAGGGGATAAATTTTTTAGAGTTATGTGTAATTCCCCTCTATGTTGAGATAATGGAGATAATATAATTTAAAGGATTTGTCTGCCCAAAGGAGATTGATCCTTGAAGATTATATGTAATTCTCCTTTATCGTCTCTATATATTAATATCATAGAGATGTATAATTTAAATGATTTGTCTATCTAAAGGGGATGAATTATTGACAATTATATGTAATTCTCCTTGTTGTTGCTTTCTAAATCTCATGCTGGGAAAAATAATGGTGCATTATACACTATGTCCAAAGGGGAGTTTATGATGTACTAATTATTTTTATTAAAATACTTATTGCCCATAATTGATCTTAATATATTATGTGTGACAAACAATTACTTTTGCTATTAATAACAACAATGCCACGGTTGAAATGTTAATTGGATCAAATATTATACTGTTAAGGACTTAGTCAAAAAGGGATACATTGTGATTGAGAATATTAGAACTGAGTCCATGTTGGTTGATCCTCTAACAAAAGGCTTATGACCCATATTGCTTAAAGAACATGTAAAGAATATGGGTGTCTTAGATTCTTTTGATTTCTTTTGTTAGTGGAAGTTATATAATTTGTATTTCTGGATATTATAGTTATATGTATATTAATAATGCTTTTATGATGTCTATTAAAGCATTTATTTTAAATTATTATTATTATTATTATTATTATTATTATTATTATTATTATTATTATTATTATTATTATTGATTCTATCGTTATCATTTCTCCTATTGATTGAGAAATGGAAGTATAAAGCAATATCTTTAAATAAATTTTAGTTTAAAGATGACTGGATGTCACTGATTATGAGATCTTATGTTGGAGTGTGACATAGTCATACAATTTCATGTTATTTTAGAATTGCATTAATGCAATTTCATGTCGTTGAGAAATCGCATTAAGGACTGATAAGAAATAGTGTATATTTTGATCACATGTTGGCACTATTTCTTACTACATTACTATGCCCATAATCCACGAAAATATAATACTTATTATATGTAATTATGGAAGGTCTTGTGTTGTGGCATTTTCTTAACATATTGATCTCCGAGTCCTATACTGAGATTATATAGGATTAGATTGGTATTGAGATGCCATTATTGGAATATTATTTTTTAAAAGTTGTGGCCACATAAAACAAAATTTTTCAGTTATTAATCCGATAGTGTCATTTTCAAATATAAAACCTTTTTCAAAATAAAATAAGTTAATTAACATAGCCCAAGTGAGAGAATGTTGGAAATTTCCTATAATATGTGCTTACATTAATTAATTATTTTTTGATTTTAAATAATCGGGTTAATGGATATTCCAATATTTGTTGAACCCTACAGTGATATGATTGAATTGGGTATTGGTATCTATTAATAACGGACCTAGTTGAGTAGCAAAGTGTAGGCAATTGTGTTTGACTAAAGCTCGTAATGGGAAGGGCTCAGTTGACACGCTGTTGATTAGGGTTTGCTAGGTCCCCTCTCTAGCTTATAAAAGGGTAGGTTATACCTATTAGTTGCTTTAATCCCATTGAAAGCTGCTATACTGAAATAAGTCATAAAGAGGAAGATCAGGCATTCGGATAGATAACTAGTTATTAGATTGATCTATTTTCTTTAAGTGAAACAATGGCTCAAACATATACGCTTTAATTCCGTTGTTTTTATTGGTATTGGTGTTTTACAATCATATATGTATCTGTTTTTTCTTGATTGATTAATTATTCATGTGAATAATTTTCTACAAAGTGCACCTGGCAGCACCATCAAATCAAGTACAATAAGAAGCCCAAGATGGAGTTTTGGGTCTGATTGAGGCCAAAAAAGAACAAAGTGTATGATGTTAACACATACAAAATAAGTTACCAAGGTTGAGTGATATAATCTCGAAAGTGTATTGGGAAACTGTGAAATTAACCTAATTTATTCTAAAGGTTAAAAATAAATTTCCACTAGTTTGTAATAGTCAAAGTGATGTGAAAACAACCTTCTCTTATGAAAAATCATTGAACTTAATGTACAACATACTTAGTATGCTTACTAATATGTTCGAATTTATTTTAAATTTGAAAAGTCAAAAGCTATACATCACAATTGCCAATTTTGTTAGGCTGGAAGTAATTTTCCCCTTAACACTTGAAAAAGTTACTAGTTAATCGAAACATACACAATTACATGAAAGGTCACTCAATCTACATTAGTAAACAAACTTAAAGAAACCAATACTTTTTTTTTCACATAAATGTTATTAATCATCTATAAAAATTGCTGCTGACCAATAAATTGTCATGAAAACTTATTAGTCATGGCAAAAAATTTTTACTAAATTGTTACTTCTCATTTATTGGAGAACGTATTGTTATGGAATTTAGTAGTTCACCAAAACAATAAAAAATCATTAATAACTATAGACAGATGCCTCAATGCTTACTTTCTTAATGGAGAGCAAATTGGACAGCGCATGGATAAGTAATTTCATTCTTAAATATGACCCGCTCACTTGGCCTGGCCAAGCTTTTTAAAACCCACTGAAATTAATGAACAAAACATAATATACATTAACCTTTTCATGACGAGAATCTTGGATGGAAGTTCTTAAGACACCAAAATTGAAATGATTCACTTATTGATCAGGTCTATCACAACAATGATTTGCGAATCTGGGTTGACCCAATTGAGAGAACCGGCCGGACCCCGAATCCTGGCCGACTTCAGGGACAACTCTGAAGTCTCTAAGTCCTTTTCCAAAGGCTTGGTTCGCACGTTGTTTCTCTTCTTGCAGACTGAAACAGACGGCGATTAGTCGATGACTCAATTCGGTAAGCGTCCAGAAGGCAGAGTCCCCTCTGACATGTCCTTTTCGTTCCTCCCCCACTGTCCCCTCCGTCACCGCCTCGTGCGAGTGGGACCGAGAGAGTTGGGGCTGTAGCCATGTGATCTCAGTGGAGACGACTGGACCCACCCACTCAATGTTCATCACTGAAGATGCCATGTCCGTTCGTCCTCTTCATCCTCCACCTCTCGCGCACGGCTTGACGGGTGCAGTGGCGGCTGGAAGTTGGCGTGGTATTGGCTTTCGTGACTTTAGTCGTCCGCAGCCTCCGAGACGAGGAACCGGTGGAGAAAGATTAGGTTTCGGTACTTGCCGTTTTAGCTTTAGGGGAAAGTTAGAGATTTTTCTTGAGGTGCACGAAGAAGAAAGATAATTTTGGGCTAATGCGGTTCAGGCATTAGATGGCAGAAGTAATTTCTTTTGCCTTTAAATAAGGATGCTTAATAGAAATAACTAGCCCAGGACATAGTTCAGGGAAATTATGATTGACTGAGGATGTGAACTTTGATACCAAGTAATAAATATGGTTGCTCCAGATCTTAATGCATTAAATTGTGATGCTGCACGTAGTGGTGCATCATGAAAGTTTCAAATGCTTTGAATTATAAGAAGATAAAAAAAAAAAAAAAAAGTTAAGGATGAATTATGGACCAATTTTATCAAGTCACAAGTTAACGGGGAATTCTTGAGTGCTTATTTGAAATGGCCTTTTCTCTTGAATGGTCTTTTTTTGCAAAAATCATATGATTTTACTTGAGTTCAAATTTGAATATGCATATACTATATGAAATTCAAGATGCTAAGCAGAAAATGAAAGTCGACTGAACGTATCTTCAGAATCTCATGACCAAGAACAAGAAAAGTGTTGATACGAAGAACAAGTGGCTTAGGTGAAGATGATGGAGATCCGACATGGAACACCCATGCTGAATAGTGGAGACAAAATCTTCAACCCTGCAAAAAGCTGTGGGGCCATTAGCTAGAAAAATCGGATTCTGCACCGCTTTCTTCATGGAGCTCCTCAAGTTCATTAGCCAGCGACTATGTAAATGATTGTTAGGCCGTGTGAATACCTCTTAGTGGGAAGCCGCCATCACCTTCAACCACAAGGCCTTCCTTTTCCTTCCTTCCATAATAATTAAGATCATGATGAATTCAAAAAGATTTTTCCATAATTAATCAATGCACCCTCTCTATTTGTTGCCTTTTTTGAGGTGATAACGATTCTTTCCCTTTTTTTGGATTCACTTTCTCCCCTTGTCATCATGACGAGATTCGCTAATAGTACTAATTGCGGCTTGTGCATATTGCGCAGAATGTTTTTCCACTATTTCCTTCCTAACAACAATACCTGCAATGATTGTTTGCTTTTTAAAATTCGACGCAGAAATTTGTTTTCTTCAATCAAGCTTATCTCAAATTTAATCGGCATAAACTCAACAAACTTTTTGCACAAATACGATATTATAATATTTACGTAATATATAATGCATTTTGTATAAATAAATAAATTGAATAGCATATGTAAGATTATCAAATATTTAAATTTAGAGCTACTCAACTTTTCGTACAACACATTAGGCATTTGTTCAATAATTTGCAAGAACTTTGCAAGGAAGAGAATTTTGAACCTCCAAAAAATAGTACAGAACCTCCGCAATTTTTGAATCAAGCTTTTCAAAATCCATATGAAAGATTCTTTTGCCACTTGCAAATTCTTGTATAATAGATAACAATCTTCACAAAAAAAAAAATATCAAGTAATATCTTGATTCGATTTGGGAATCAAACTTGCTAGATATAAGATATCTTCTATGAATATGGCAAGAGTATCCATGAATATGCAATAATATCTTTCACGATTAAAGGGATTTCCTTGAGCAAAAAACTCAAAAACATATTATTTATGCATTTCGCAAAAAGAAAGTAGATATTTCTATCACGTGCCAAATCAAGTAATTAAAAAAATGCAATGCTTTATGTTTATGACAAGAGATAGTTGCAATATAAATCATATATGATTCATCAGCAATCATCTATAATCTTCATAAAATCGAATAAAAATTTGCAAGGCAGAATGATAAAAAAAAAAAAATTATTTTCTTACCCAAGGTATATGTTGGAAATATACCATTGATTAAAAATGATCATTGTAATGAGATACCTTTTTTATTGCACCAAAATTTGTATAGATTCACAATCATTCTTCTCTTATAGAATTTATTGCAATGAATTGATTTCCTTTTTGGTATCCATAAATTTGGATCATTCCTTTTCGTTAGAGCAAAATAAAAAATCTCCATAGATAATAAAATAATAAAATATTCTTTCTTAATTCATCATAACATAATATTTAAGGAAAGAACATTATGCACAATAATATCTTGAAAAAGAAATTCTCACTTGGTCAAAGCACGATAAAATCAAAGGGAATAAAATCCTTGAGTATCTAAGAATATTTTGCATAATAAATTAATATCTCGTAAAACAGATTTCTACTTTGCAAAATATGACAAAATTTGAGAGCATTAAATCTAACCAAATAAACTCAATTGTCTCCAAGCAAAATATCAAATCAATCACACTTATTAAATCAAATCTCAACTCACGAATCACAAAAATAAATTGCATGATTCTTCCTTAAATAAAACAAATCATAGAATATGAACCTAATAAAATCCGAATCAACTGGGATATATTGAATATCAAGAGTAATGAGAATTATGTGCCCAAATCAAATTGAGAAAAAAATTTACCTTCCTTACAAAATTCTCTTTCTTCTTTTCTTTTATTTCCTACAAAAACAACTCATCTTTTCTTTGATATCCAAATTTTCTTGGATCCTTGAGAGTTAGTAGAGTGTGCTATTTTTACCCAATCTTTCTTAACAAGTCTCCAGACTTTAGACCATTCTTTCTCAAAGTGTTATGAATTTTCACAATTTGAACATTTGAGGGCATTTTCGACCAACAAGTTTTGTAAAGATCCTTTAAAAATACTTCTTGTAAGCAAGTCTAGGAGGTATTTGTCTAAGTTTCTCCTTAACATTAGGAAAATCTATTAAAGAATCACTTTCCTTATTAAAACCAAGTCCCGACTTATTATAGTGAAGTACTTGTATGGAAAAGGATATGCGCTAATATTTTTGAACTCTTTGAAAGTTTTGTTGAAATATTTGAAAATTCATTTTCTAAAGAACCATTTTCTTTGACAAGTAAATCTTGACTTTCTTTTGTTTGTAGAAAATGTTTTTGCAAATTTTAAAAATTTTCTTTTTGAAAAGATCCTATCACCCAAGCCATGAATTCTCGTTTTTTAGTTCGAAAATCCTTTTAAGAGAATATTTAAGATTTGAGCAAAGTCATTTATATATTTAAAAACTTTAGAAGGAATTTTTGAATGACTTATCTCGATTTCCTTGTCGGATTTCAAGTATGTGTTTGAGTGAGACTCTGCTTCTAAGTCTGATTCCGATTCCCAATTTGAGTTTGAGTCTAAATGTGCCATTAAGCATATATTTCATTGCTCATCATCTTCTTTCATTGTTCTTTTCTGCCCATTATGCTTATATTGTTTTCTTCCACTAAATTTCCTTCATTTTCTAGTCAGCTTTTTGAATTTCTTGATTATAAAAGCAAGTTCTTCGTCATCCATGTCATTTTCTAAGTCTGTATCATCATAATCAGCGTTAGATTTTAAAGCGATGGACTTCTTACCTTCAGGATCTTCATAAATGATTTGTTCCACTTCGTAGGATTGAAGAGTGCCAATAAGTTCATCAACAAAAAGTGGCATAATCCTCTGAGTCTCATGGATTGAGGTCTTAACATGGTTCTAATCTTTTGAAAGACCTCACAGAAGTTTGTTGACCTTAATTGGGGTAGAAATTGGCTGACCTTGATACGTCAAACCATTTACAATTTCTGTAAAACAACCGAACATATCTCCAATCGACTCTCTTGACTTCATCTTGAATGATTCATATTGGCCAAGTAGAAAGTTTACTTTTGTCTCTTTTACACGGTTAGTCACTTCATAAGTAACATAAAGTCTATCTCAAACTTTTTTACTTGTTTCACATGAAGAAATTCCATTATATTCAGTAGGAGACAAGACACAGTGTCACACCCCCGCCTCATTTCTGACACGAGAGCATGACTCAGCGGGTTAACATCGACACCTCAGGCAACGTTGAACATCCCAAAAGTCTTTTATCTTTAGTGAGGCACATGCAGAAGTGATCATAAATAATCCCATACAAACACACATGGAAGCTGGGCAAGACACATGCAAGGAAAGTAAATAAAAGTACCACATACACATACATATTCACCCATCAAAAGCTGTTTTGATTATATGCCCATCCTAGTCCTGAGCTACTTATTTTCATTCCATATATAATTGAAAGGCCTGGGGTAGCCTAGCTCCTCTGCCAAGCTGCTCCCAAAAGCGGCCCCCGTGCTAGATTCATTCCTTTCTTGGGCCCTGGTTCACCCATCATACACCTGAAATGGTGAGATCAATAAGAGTGAATTGATGACTTAGTAAGAAGAAATCCCCAATTCTCCTATAGGAGGACATCTCGCCGTCGATCGTCGAATACAAGGTCACTGTCCACTTGTCAATGGTAAATCAATAGTAAGGTTTGTGCCTTGTCTTGCTTATGCATATGAAAGGCTCTAAATTGTCTATGTGCTTTCAAGAATAAAAAACAATGAGTTAGTACATATGAACAAACTTTCCAAGGATCCGTGGCTTATGATCATTTCGATCATAAAAATGGATGTTCACATCTCACAAAACTCATTTAACCACTAAGCGACCCAATTCAAACATATGCTCAAATTGATACAAGGACTTAACAATACATATCAAACAAACCCAGCTTTTGCAATCACACGTGTATTAGTCATGGATCACACGTGGATTTTCATTTTTCTTTTTCAATATCATATTAGCTTAAATTAACCGGCTCTTCTGGTAACCACCGGGCATCAATCCCCCCTAGCAACCAACATTGTCCTGATCTCATTATCTAGACGGCATCCAAGGCGACCCTCAAGAATCGACCTCACCCGGGCTGGCATTGTCCACAATCTCAATATCGGGATGGCATTCGAGGCTTTACCCCGAGCAACGACCCAGCATTCCCCCGACATCGGCATATAAGTCCATTGTGTGTCCATGCATTTCAAGCATCAACTGATTTATGTTATGTTTAAACTTTTAGCCAAATGAAAGGCTCGAAGGCATGTGCCATGCAAAGTGAACTAATGAACGACTCTTTTGTTTTATTAAATCAAACTCATGCCAAATGCAATTCGGGCTCATGACTTTGACTTTGAACCATTCGGTTAGGCTTTAGCTTTGTCCATAGCCATCAAGACCACTCCTCATCATTCGGGTGTGCTCGACACACATGCAATATCATGAACTTACTTAATACAACAACAAGCAATAGAAATACAACAAGCTTAACTATACAAAGCCAACATAGGCAAACGATGGCGTGATCCTAAAATTGATAAACATAGCACATCGCTTTATCGAAAAGTTAGGAAAATCTACTTACTACTTTTTAGACCAAGCTCCAAGATGCTTCTTTGGTGGTTGGTCGGGGTCTAGGGTAGCTTGGAAGAGAAGGGAGGAAGGGAGAAATTAGAAGAGAATGGTTAAGCCTCCAAATGTGATTATTCATTCTCCTATTTAAAAGCCTCTTCCTCTTAGATTGTTATGCAAACTTATGACTACAACTAAATGACAAGTTGGCCTACCTATCTTCTTGAGTTGGCACCTAGGTCCTTTGGTATTGGCTTGTGATTGGTCCACCTATATGCTTACTCTCCAAGGCTCAATCTAGGCTCGTTATTGCCTATGGCACCTAAGGGACACATAAGCCCCTTTAAAGCCTAATATCTTCTTCTAATTGGTTGGTTTTTGCCTTGCTTATCAAGGCTATAATCCAGGGCCATCATACCCTAAGATTTATCTAAGATTTGGTCATCAAGAAACTTAAATTTTGGACAATTTGGTTTCCAAATTAAACACATGAGCATGTGATTCATTAAGCTCATTAATTAGCTAGCTTCTAAAAGCATTTAATGCATTCTTATCTTCAAGTCAAGAAAACTCTAGATTGGCTTCTTCCTCTAGTTAGGCATGCAGCTCCCTTCCCCTCCAAGTCGGGCGTGTGGTTCTCCATTCAAATGCAAAACAGTTTTGAGTAACTTTTGAAATTAGTACCATTACCTTATCAAATGGACATGAAAAATTATATAATTTTAAAATGTTGTAGAGAAGACCTTAGAAAACATTTTTCGTGAAAGAATCCAAGAAAAATTCGTTCTGTGGAAAGAACAGAAAATCATTGAACACAACCTAAAATTTTATCTGTCGAGCAGATTCAACGGTTGGAGAGAGAGAGACTCATTTCAAAATTCAAATATTTAGAAAACTCTTTGAAATTTTAATATGTTTTAGATATGGATGCCATTTAAAAATTGTGAAGGAAGAATGTCCAAATTCATAAGGGAAGATTATATAAAAATTTGAGAAAGCAACTTGGTTACCGTTTCCACTATACTTGGTAGGTTGTATATGGTAATTGATTGGGTCTTTGTCCCAACCATTTTACCTTAGAAAAATATGAAATTTAATAATGTTATAGATCAACATGTTTCTTGAAATTCGTAACATAAAAAGCTCTATAAAATTGGCAAATAACAAAGGTTCAGAAATTTCAAACAATAAATAAGGTAAATTCTAATTGAAAAGAGAAGTGTTCTCACTTGTCCTTGAATCAAGGGTCATCTATGACTGTACAATATTATCTCCCAAGATACTAAGTAGTCTCTATACTAGCTTGGACACTTGTCTCAGTTAGTTATTGGCTAACATCCAAAAGAGATAAGGTAGACCCGTCTTGGTCCAAAGTTGGATTTGTCTTGGCCCTCTCCTTTCTCTCTCTACATGTGACTTCTCCTTTGTAGGTTCCAAAGTCTACAATTCACATTTATATCCTAGGATATTAATGAGCCTAGGCCACAGGGATATCATTTTCCCCACTTTATTTAATACCTTCACTTTTGTTCACACTTGTTCACACTTAATTTTTCCAATAAATTTTGATTATTCAAGGTTGATGTGTCCCCTTTATTAATGGCTTTAAATCTAAATCTAATCTTATCTTTTGATTTAAACTCCCAACGTGCCAGGTGTCCGTGCTCCTTCATTTACTACATGATGAAGGCATTAAATACAACTTGAAAAATATCTAAGTTCTGAAGGCCTTGTCATCATGGACTAATTAAATTCGACCATGATCAACTATCTTATTTGGCTCGGGGTTCATGCATAAGACATTATCGGAGCAAGTAGACATAACCTGGCTTAACCGGTGAAACTAACCGGGCCGAAGGGAAGTAAAGGCTGGGCCCGGGTGGAAAAAGGAAAGAAAGAGAAGGAAGGGTTAGGCCAAGGTTGGATATGGCCCAACTGGGGCTCTCTCGTGTGTTTATTTTTTGTAAATATCTATGTGAGAAAAAAATTAGGTATCAACATTTATATTTGTGAGTTTATGTGAGTTAAATAAGGAGAAGGTACGATAGATTTCTAGAGTCAAGAGCCATGCGGTGGTTTGGAAAAAGGATAGGTGAATGAGGAATCTTAAATTAATACTACTTATGTATTAATATTAAATAATTGTTTCGATGATATTTTAATTTCAATTTCGTTGAAAATTACATTTTAAATATTTTGGATTTTATATTCAATGGGCCTCATTCATGAGAAGTACTTCGTTTTATATAAATGGTACCTACTTCTTGTAATATGTCTTACAACGAATTCATTAATGCAAGGCATTTCTTTGCATGGGACCCTTGTGGTAAAACTGAGAGAGATAGCTACATTGATGGGCCCTCTCTAACCTTTTTACTTATAAATATAAATATGTAGGATAAGAATAACGTGAGTGTCACAACTTTCATATAGTACTCACTTGAGCATTATAACTTCTTTTTTTTTTCCTCACTTAAGTGTCACATCGAAGTAAAATCAATCATTTGAGTGTCATTCTCGACAAATCATCACACCTGGATTTTTTATTTATTAATTTCCATTTTGACATGGAATTTTTTGAATTTTTTATTTATTGTCTACCTGAAATCCAGTGAAGCCACATAGGACAATTGGCATCCGCATCAAATTTTTTAGCAAGGAAAATCACCAATGGCACCTGAGTAATTGATTTTTCAAATTTGCAGTATTCAAGTGAGCGAAAGAAAGTTATAAAAGTTATGGCACCTGTGTTGTTATTATACAATTTTCGAGGCCACATAAAACAATGAGAGTAAGTGAAGTATTAGGTGACAATGGCAAGTGAAAATGAAAATGAGTTTGCTATTTTCTTGACATGAAAATTGCAAGACAATTTGAGTTGACTATCCTACCCCTCCAAGTTGATGGAAAGTGCACCTAGCAGCACTATCAAATCAAGTACAATAAGAAGCCCAAGATGGAGTTTTGGGTCTAATTGAGGCCGAAAAAGAACAAAGTGTATGATGTTAACATATACAAAATAAGTTACCAAGGTTGAGTGATATAATCTCGAAAATGTATTGGGAAAATCTAAAATTAACCTAATTTATTCTACAAGTTAAAAAAAAATTTCCACTAGTTTGTAATAGCCAATGAGATGTGAAAACAACATTCTCTTATCAAAAATCATTGAACTTAATGTAAGACTTACTTAGTATGATTACTAATATGTTGCAATTTATTTTAAATTTGAAAAGTCACTAGCTATACATCAAAATTGCCAATTTTGTTAGGCTGGATGTAATTTTCCCCTTAACACTTGAAAAAGTTATTAGTAAATCGAAACATACACAATTACATGAAAGGTTACTCAACCTACATTAGCAAACAAACTTAAAGAAACCAATGCATTTTTCACGTAAATGTTATTAATCATCTATAAAAATTGCTGCTGACCAATAAATTGTTATGGAAATTATTAGTCATGGCAAAAAAATTGTACTAAATTTTTACTTCTCATTTATTGGAGAATGTATTGTTATGGAATTCAGTAGTTACACCCAAAAAAAAAAATCATTAATAACTATAGACAGATGCCTAAATGCTTACTTTCTTAATGTGAATATATTTAATTATATATATAGATGTCGTAGGATAGCAAAATGGACAGCGCCTGAATAAGTAATTTCATTCTTAAATATGACCCTCTCACTTGGCCTGGCCAAGCTTATTTAGACCCATTTTGAATGAACAAAACATAATATATATTAACCTTTTCATTACGAGAAATCTTGGATGGAAATTCTTAAGACACTAAAATAGAAATGATTCACTTATTGATAAGGTCTATCGCGACAATGATTTGCGAATCCGGGTTGACCCATTTGAGAGAACGGGCCGGACCCCGAACCATGGCCGACTTCAGGGACAACTCTGAAGTCTCTAAGTCCTTTTCCAACGGCTTGGTTCGCACGTCGTTTCTCTTCTTGCAGACTGAAACAAACGGCGATGAGTCGATGACTCAATTTGGTAAGCGTCCAGAAGGCAGAGTGCCCTTTCTGACATGTCCCTTTCGTTCCTCCCCCACTGTCCCCTCCGTCGCCGCCTCGTGCGAGTGGACCGAGAGAGTTGGGGCTGTAGCCATGTGATCTCAGTGGAGACGACTGGACCCACCCACTCAATGTTCATCACTGAAGATGCCACGTCCGTTCGTCCTCTTCATCCTCCACCTCACGCGCCTGGCTTGACGAGCGCAGTGGTGGCTAGAAGTCGGCGTGGGATTGGCTTTCGTAACTTTAGTCGTCCGTAGCCTCCTAGACGAGGAACAGGTGGAGAAAGATTAGGGTTTCGGTACTTGCCGTTTTAGCTTTAGGGGGAAGTTAGAGCTTTTTCTTGTGGTTCATGAAGAAGAAAGATAAAATTGGGCTACTTCGGTTCAGGCATTAGATGGCAGAAGTAATTTCTTTTGCCTTTAAATAAGGATGCTTAATAGAAATAACTAGCCCAGGACATAGTTCAGGGAAATTATGATTGACTGAGAATGTGAACTTTGATACCAAGTAATAAATATGGTTGCTCCAGATCTTAATGCATTAAATTGTGATGCTGCACGTAGTGGTGCATCATGAAAGTTTCAAATGCTTTGAATTATAAGAAGATAAAAAAAAAAAAAGTTAAGGATGAATTATGGACCAATTTTATCAAGTCACAAGTTAATGGGGAATTCTTGAGTGCTTATTTGAAATGGCCTTTTCTCTTGAATGGTCTTTTTTCGCAAAAATCATATGATTTTACTTGAGTTCAAATTTGAATATGCATATACTATATGAAATTCAAAATGCTCCATACTTCAAATGAAATTTAAGACGCTTAGCAGAAAATGAAAGTCGACTGAACGTATCTTCAGAATCTCATGACCAAGAACAAGAAAAGTGTTGATACGAAGAACAAGTAGCTTAGGTGAATTTGATGAAGATCCGACATGGAACACCTATGCTGAATAGTGGAGACAAAATCTTCAACCCTGCAAAAAGCTGTGGGGCCATTAGCTAGAAAAATCGGATTCTGCTTCATGGAGCTCCTCAAGTCCATTAGCCAGTGACTATGTAAATGATTGTTAGGCCGTGTGTGTACCTCTTAGAAACTGCCGTCACCTTCAACCACTAGGCCTTCATTTTACTTCATTCCATAATAATCAAGATCATGATAAATTCAAAAAGATTTTTCCATAATTAATCAATGCTCCCCATCAATTTGTTGCCTTTTTCGAGATGATCACAATTATCTCCCTTTCTTTTGGATTCACTTTCTCCCCTTGTTATCATGATAATATTTGCTAATAGTACTAATTGCGGTTTGTTCATGTTGAGCAATATATTTTTCCATTATTTCCTTCGTAACAACAACATCCAAAGTGATCATTTGCTTTTTGAAATTCAATGCAGAAATTTGTTTTCTTCAATCAAGCTTGTCTTGAATTTAATCTACATAAACTCAACAAACTTTTTGCTCAAATATGATGTTATAATATTCACGTAATATATAATGCATTTTTCTGTAAATAAATGAAATCAATAGCATATATAACATTATCAAATATTTAAATTCAGAGCAAGTCAACTTTTCATGCAACATATTAGGCATTTGTTCAAAAATTTGCAAGAACTTTGTGTAGGGAAGAGAATTTTGAACCTCCAGAAAATAGTATAGAACCTCCACAATTTTTGGATCATGCTTTTCAAAATTCATATGAAAGATTCTTTTGCCATATGCAAATTCTTGTATAATAGATAACAATATTTGCATATATATATATATATATATATATATATATATATATATATATATATATATATATATATATATATATATATATATATATATATATAGATCAAGTAAAATCTTCCTTTGATTTGTGAATTAAACTTGCTAGATATAAGATATCTTCTAAGAATATTGTATGAGTATCCATGAATATGCAATAATATCTTTCATGATCAAAGGGATTTCCGTGAGCATAAAAACTCAAAAACATATTATTGATGCATTTCACAAAAAGAAAGTAGATATTTTTATTACGTGCCAAATCAAGCAATTGAAAAAAATGCAATGCTTTATGTTTATGACAAGAGATATTTGCAATATAAATCATATATGATTCATAGGAAATCATCTATGATCTTCATAAAATCGAATAAAAATTTACAAGGCGGGATGATAAAAAAAAAAATTATTCTCTTACCCAAGGTATATGTTTGAAATATATCATTGAAAATGATCATTGTCAATCTTTGCATGAGATACTTTTTTGATTGCACCAAAATTTGTATAGATTCACAATCATTCTCCTATTATAGAATTTATTGCAATGAACTGATTTCCTTTTTGGTATCCATAAATTTGGATCATTCCTTTTCGTTAGAGCAAAATAAAAAATCTCCATAGATAATCAAATATTCTTTCTTAATTCATCATAACATAATATTTAAGGAAAGAACATTATGCACAATAATATCTTGAAAAAGAAATTCTCACTTGGTCAAAGCACGATAAAATCAAAGGGAATAAAATCCTTGAGTATCTAAGAATATCTTGCATAATAAATTAATATCTCGTAAATAGATTTCTACTTTGCAAAATATGACAAAATCTAAGAGCATTAAATCTAACAAATAAACTCTATTGTCCTAAGCAAAATATCAAATCAATCACACTTATAAATCAAATCTCAACCCATGAATCACAAAAATAAATCGCATGATTCTTCCTTAAATAAAACAAATCATAGAATATGATCATAATAAAATCCAAATCAACCAAGGATATATCAAATATTAAGAATAATGAGAATTATGTGCACAAATCAAATTGAGAAAAAAATTTACCTTCCTTATAAAATTCTCTTTCTTCTATTCCTTAATTTCCTACAAAAACAACTCATCTTTTCGTTGATATCCAAATTTTCTTGGGTCCTTGAGAGTTAGTAGAGTGTGCTATTTTTACCCAATCTTTCTTAACAAGTCTCCAGACTTTAGGACATTCTTTCTCAAAGTGTTATGAATTTCCATAATTTGAACATTTGATGGCATTTCGACCAACTAGTTTTGTAAAGATCCTTTAAAAATACTTATTTTATGCAAGTCTAGGAGGTATTTGTCTAAGTTTCTCCTTGACATTAGGAAAATTTATTTTAGAATCACTTTCATTATTAAAACCACGTCCCGACTTATTATAGTAAGGTACTTGTATGAAAAGAATATGCGCTAATGTTTTTGAACTCTTTGAAAATTTTGTTGAAATATTTGAAAATTCCTTTTCTAAAAAATCATTTTCTTTGACAAGTAAATCTCGACTTTCTTTTGTTTGTAGAAAATATTTTTGCAAATTTTAAAAAATTTCTTTTTAAGAAAAATCCTGTTGCCTAAGCTATGAATTCTCCTTTTTTTTTAATTCGAAGATCATTTTAAGAGAATATTTGAGATTTGAGCAAAGTCATTTATATATTTAAAAACTTTAGTAGGAATTTTTGAATGACTTACCTCGATTTCCTTGTCAGATTCTAAGTATATGTTTGAGTGAGACTTAGATTATGAGTTTGATTCTAATTCCGAATTTGAGTCTGAGTCTGAATATGCCATTAAGCATATATTTCCTTGCGCATCATCTTCTTTCATTGTTCTTTTATGCCCATTTTGCTTATATTGTTTTCTTCTAGTGAATTATCTTCATTTTCTACTCAGCTTTTTGAATTTCTTAATCATAAAAGCAAGTTCTTCGTCATCCATGTCATTTTATGAGTATGTATCATCAGAATCAGTGTTAGATTTTAAAGAGATGGACTTCTTACCTTCGGGATCTTTATAAATAATTTGTTCCAATTCGTAGGATTGAAGAGTGCCAATAAGTTCATCAATGGAAAGTGGCATAATCCTTTGAGTCTTCTAGATTGAGGTCTTAACATGGTTCTGATCTTTTAAGAGACTTCACAAAAGTTTGTTAACCTTCATTGGGGTAGAAATTGGCTGAACTAGATACGTCAAACCATTTACAATTTCTGTAAAATGACCAAACATATCTCCAATCGACTCTCCTGGCTTTATCTTGAATGATTCATATTGGCCAAGCAGGAAATTTGCTTTTGTCTCTTTCACACGATTAGTCCCTTCATAAGTAACATGAAGTCTATCCCAAACTTTTATAGCTGTTTCACGTGAAGAAATTTCATTATATTCAGTAGAGAGAAGGCACAATGTTACACCCCCACCTCATCTCTGACACGAGAGCATGACCCGGTGGGTTAACATCGACGCCCCAAGCAATGTCGAATGTCTCGAAAGTCTTTTTATCTTTAGTGAATCACATGCGAAAGCGATTATAAATAATCACATACAAATTCACATGGAAGCCGAGCAAGACACAAGCAAGCCAAGTAAATAAAAGCAACACATACACATACATATTCACCCATCAAAAGCTGTTTTGATTACATGCACATCCTAGTCCTAGGCTACTTATTTTCGTTCCATATATAATCAAAAGGGCTGGGGTAGCCTAGCTCCTCTACCAAGCTACTCCCAAAAGCGGCCCCCATGCTAGATTCATTCCCTTCTTGGACCCTGGTTCACCCATCATACACTCGAAATGGTAAGAACAATAAGAGTGAATCGATGACTCAGTAAGTAGAAATCCCTAATTCTCCTATAGGAGGACATCTCACCGTCGATCTTTGGATACAAGGTCACCGTCCACTTGTCGATGGAAAATCAATAGCAAGGTTCATGCCTTGACTTGCTTATGCATATGAAAGGCTCTCAATTGTCTATGTGCTCTCAAGAATCAAAGACAATGGGTTAGTGCATATGAACAAACTTTCCAAGGGTTCGTGGCTTATGATCATTTTGGTCATAAAAAGGGATGCTTGCATCTTATGAAACTCATTCAAGCACTAAGTGACCCAATTCAAATATGTACTCAAATTGATACAAGGACTTAACAATACATATCAAACAAACCCAGCTCTTGCAAGCATCACACATGTATTAGTCATGGACCACAAGTGAATTTTTTTTTTCTTTTTCAGTATCACATTAGCCGAAATTAATCGGCTCTTCCAGTAACCGCCAAGCATCGGTCCCCCCCCTGGCAATCGGCATCATCTTGATCTCATTATCTGGACACCATCTAAGGCGACCCTTAAGAATCAACCTCGCCTGGGCCGGCATCGTCCACGATCTTAATATCAGGACGACATCCAAGGCTTTACCCCAGGCAACGACTTGGCATTCCCCTAGCATCGGCATATAAGTCCATTGTGTGTCCATGCATTTCAAGCATCCACCGATTTATGTTATGTTTAAACTTTTAGCCAAATGCAAGGCTCGAAGACGTGTGCCATGCAAAGTAAGCTAATGAATGAGCCTTGTGTTTGATTAAATCAAACTCATGCCGGATGCAATTCGGGCTTGTGACTTTGACTTTGAACCATTTGGCTAGGCTTTAGCATTGTCCATAGTCATTGAGACCTCTCCTCGTCATTTGGGTGTGCTCGACACTCATGCAATATCATGAACTTACTTAATACAACAACAAACAACAGAAATACAACAAGCATAACAATACAAAGCCAACACAGCCAAACAATGACATGATCCTAAAATCAATAAACATAGCAGATTGCTCTATCGAAAAGTTAGAAAAATCTACTTACTACCTTTTAGACCAAGCTCCAAGATGCTTCTTTTGTGGTTGGTTGGGGTCTAGGGAGGCTTGGAAGAGAAGGGAGGAAGGGAGAAATTAGAAGAGAATGGTTAAGCCTCCAAATGTGATGATGCATTCTCCTATTTAAAAGCCTCTTCCTCTTAGATTGTTATGCAAACTTATTATTATACTGAAATGACAAGTTAGCCTACCTATCTTTCCGAGTTGGTGCCTAGGTCCTTTGGTGTTGGCTTGTGATTATTCCACCTATATGCTTACTCTCCAAGGCTCAATCTAGGATCGTTGTTGCCTATGGCACCTAAGGGACAAATAAGCCCCTTTAATGCCTAATATATTCTTTTAATTGGCTGGTTCTTGCTTTGTTTATCAAGGCTATAATCTAGGGCCATCATACCTTAAGATTTATCTAAGATTTGGTCATAAAAAAACTTGGATTTTGGACAACTTGGTTTCCAAGTTAAACACATGAGCATGTGATTCATTAAGCTCATTAATTAGCTAGCTTCCAAAAGCATTTAGTACATTCTTATATTCAATTCTAGAAAAATCTAGATTGGTTTCTTCCTCTAGTTAGGCGTGCATCTCCCTTCCCCTCTAAGTTAGGCATGTGGTTCTTCATTCAAAGGCAAAACAATTTTGAACAACTTTCGAAATTAGTACCATTACCTTATCAAACGGACTCGAAAAATTATATAATTTTAATATGTTGTAGAGAAGACCTTATAAAAAAAAAAACTTCATGGAGAAATTCAAGCAAAATTCGTTATATGGAAAGAACAGAAAATCATTGAACACAACCTAAAATTTCATCCATCAAGCATATTCAACTATCTTAGAGAGAGACTCATTTCAAAATTCAAATATTCATAAAAATCTTTGAAATTTTAACATGTAGTAGATATAGATGCCATTTAAAAAATTTGTGAAGGAAGAATGTCCAAATTCATAAGGGAAGATTATATAAAAATTCGAGAAAGCAACTTGGTTATCGTTTCCACTCTACTGGGCAGGTTGTATATGGTAATTGATTGGGCCTTCGTCCAATATGAAATTTACTCATATTATATATCAAGATGTTTTGAACAACTTTCATAAAGAAGGTTTCTCCAAATTTGTAACATAAAAAGCTCTGTAAAATGGGAAAATAACAAAGGTTCAGAAATTTCGAACATTAAATAAGGTAAATTCTAATTGAAAGAGAAGTGTTCTAACTTGGCCTTGAATCAAGGCTCATCTATGACTATACAATCTTATCTCCCAAGATCCTAAGTAGTCTCTATACTAGCTTGGACACTTGTCTCGGTTATTTATTGGCTAACATCCAAAAGAGATAAAGTAGACCCGTCTTGGTCCAAAGTTGGATTTGTCTTGGCCTTCTCCTTTCTCTCTCTGCATGTGACATTTCCTTTGTAGGTTCCGAAGTTTACAATTCACACTTAAATCCTAGGATATTAATGAGCCTAGGCCATAGGGATATCCTTTTCCCCACTTTATTTAATACGTTCACACTTGTTCACATTTATTTTTCCAAGAAATTTTGATTCTTCAAGGCTGACGTGTCCCCTTTATTAATGGCTTTAAGTCCAAATCTAATCTTATCTTCTGATGTAAAGTCTCAATGTGCCAGGTGTCCGTGCTCCTTAATTTACTACATGATGAAGGCATTAAATACAACTTGAAAAATATCTAAGTTCTAAAGGCCTTGTCATCATAGACTAATTAAATTTAACCATGATCAACTATCTTATTTGGCTCAGGGTTCATGCATAAGACATGATCGGAGGAAGTAGACATAACCCAGCTTAACCAGTGAAACTAACCAGGATGAAGGGAAGGAACAGCTGGGCCCGCGTGGAAAAAGGAGAGAAAGAGAAGGAAGGGTCGGGCCTTGGCGCATGCGGGGAAGGAAGGAGAGGCAAGTTGGGCCAAGCTCGAATTCGGCCCAACCGGGCCTCTTTCGTGCATTTATTTTTTAAAATATCTATTTGAGAAAAAATTAGGTATCAACATTTATATTTTTGAGTTTATGTGAGTAAAATAAGGAGAAGGTACGATAGGTTCCTAGAGTCAAGAGCCATACAATGGTTTGGAAAAAGGATAGGTGAATGAGGAATCTTAAATTAATACTACTTATGTATAATATTAAATAATTGTTTTGATGATATTTTAATTTCAACTTTGTTGAAAATTAAATTTAAAATATTTTGGATTTTATATGCAATGGGCCTCATTCATGAGAAGTACTTAGTTTTATATAAATGGTACCTACTTCTTGTAATATGTCTTATAAAGAATTCATCAATGCAAGGCATTTCTTTGCATGGGACCCTTGTGGTAAAACTAAGAGGGATAGCTACATTGATTGGCCCTCTCTAACTTTTTTACTTATAAATAAAAATATGTAGGATAAGGATAACATGAGCGTCACAACTTTCATATAGTACTCACTTGAGCATTATAACTTCTTCTTTTTCCTCACTTAAGTGTCACATCGAAGTAAAATCAATTATTTGAGTGTCATTCTTGGCAAATCATCACACCTAGATTTTTTTTTTATTAATTTTCCATTTTGACATGGAATTTTTCGAATTTTTTATTTATTGTCTACCTCAAATCCAGTGAAGCCACATAGGACAATTGGCATCCGCATCAAATTTTTTAGCAAGGAAAATCACCAATGGCACCTGAGTAATTGATTTTTCGAATTTGCAGTATTCAAGTGAGCGAAAGAAAGTTATAAAAGTTATGGCACTTGTGTTGTTATTATCCAATTTTCAAGGCCACATAAAACAATGAGAGTAAGTGAAGTATTAGGTGACAATGGAAAGTGAAAATGAAAATGAGTTTGCTATTTTCTTGACATTAAAAATCGCAAGACAATGTGAGTTGACTATTCTTCCCTTCCAAGTAGATGGAAAGTGCAGCTAGCAGCACTATCAAATCAAGTACAATAAGAAGCCCAAGATGGATTTTTGGGTCTAATTGAGGCCGAAAAAGAACAAAGTGTATGATGTTAACATATACAAAATAAGTTACCAAGGTTGAGTGATATAATCTCGAAAGTGTATTGGGAAAATCTAAAATTAACCTAATTTATTCTACAAGTTAAAAATAAATTTCCACTAGTTTGTAATAGCCAACGAGATGTGAAAACAACCTTCTCTTATCAAAAATCATTGAACTTAATGTAGGACTTACATAGTATGCTTACTTATATGTTGCAATTTATTTTAAATTTGAAAAGTCACTAGCTATACATCAAAATTGCCAATTTTGTTTGGCTGGAAGTAATTTTCCCCTCAACACTAGAAAAAGTTACTAGTAAATCGAAACATACACGATTACATGAAAGGTTACTCAACCTACATTAGCAAACAAACTTAAAGAAACCAATGCTTTTTTCACATAAATGTTATTAATCATCTATAAAAATTGCTGCTGACCAATAAATTGTGATGAAAACTTATTAGTCATGGCAAAAATTGTACTAAATTGTTACTTCTCATTTATTGGAGAATGTATTGTTATGGAATTCAGTAGTTACACCCCAAAAAAAAAAAAATCATTAATAACTATAAACAGATGCCTAAATGCTTACTTTCTTAATGTGAATATATTTAATTATATATAAATAGATTCTGTAGGATAGCAAAATGGACAGCACCTGGATAAGTAAATTCAATTCTTCAATATGACCCACTTACTTGGCCTGGCCAAGCTTATTTAGACCCATTCAATTTAATGAACAAAACATAATATACATTAACCTTTTCATTACGAGAAATCTTGGATGGAAATTCTTAAGACGCTAAAATAGAAATGATTCACTTATTGATAAGGTCTATCACAACAATGATTTGCAAATCTGGTTTGACCCATTTGAGAGAACCGGCCGGACCCCCGAACCGTGGCCGATTTCAGGGACAACTCTGAAGTCTCTAAGTCCTTTTCCAACGGCTTAGTTCGCACGTTGTTTCTCTTCTTGCAGACTGAAACAGACGGCGATGAGTCGATGACTCAATTCGGTAAGCGTCCAGAAGGCAGAGTCCCCTCTGACATGTCCTTTTCGTTCCTCCCCCACTGTCCCCTCCGTCGCCGCCTCGTGCGAGTGGACCGAGAGAGTTGGGGCTGTAGCCATGTGATCTCAGTGGAGACGACTGGACCCACCCACTCAATGTTCATCCCTGAAGATGCCATGTCCGCTCGTCCTCTTCATCCTCCACCTCTCGCGCATGGCTTGACGGGTGCAGTGGTGGCTGGAAGTTGGCGTGGGATTGGCTTTCGTGACTTTAGTCGTCCGCAGCCTCCGAGACGAGGAACAGGTGGAGAAAGATTAGGGTTTCGGTACTTGCCGTTTTCGCTTTAGGGGGAAGTTAGAGGTTTTTCTTGTGGTTCATGAAGAAGAAAGATAAAATTGGGCTAATGCGGTTCAGGCATTAGATGGCAGAAGTAATTTCTTTTGCCTTTAAATAAGGATGCTTAATAGAAATAACAAGCCCAGGGCATGGTTCAGGGAAATTATGATTGACTAAGGATGTTAACTTTGATACAAAGTAATAAATGTGGTTGCTCCAGATCTTAATGCATTAAATTGTGATATCTGCAAGTAGTGGTGCATCATGAAAGTTTCAAATGTTTTGAATTATAAGAAGATAAAAAAAAAGTTGAGGATGAATTATGGACCAATTTCAAGTTAATGGGGAATTCTTAAGTGCTTATTTGAAATGGCATTTTCTCTTGAATTGTCTTTTTTTGCAAAAATTGTATGATTTTACTTGAGGTTGAATTTGAATATGCATATACTATATGAAATTCAAGGTGCTCCATACTTCAAATGAAATTTAAGACGCTAAGCTGAAAATGAAAGTCGACTGAACGTATCTTCAGAATCTCATGACCAAGAACAAGAAAATTGTTGATACGAAGAACAAGTGGCTTAGGTGAAGATGATGGAGATCCGACACGGAACACCTATCCTGAATAGTGGAGACAAAATCTTCAACCCTGCAAAAAGCTGTGGGGCCATTAGCTAGAAAAATCGGATTCTGCACCGCTTTCTTCATGGAGCTCCTCAAGTCCATTAGCCAGCGACTATGTAAATGATTGTTAGGCCGTGTGAGTACCTCTTAGTGGGAAACCGCCATCACCTTCAACCACTAGGCCTTCCTTTTCCTTCCTTTCATGATAATTAAGATCATGATGAATTCAAAAAGATTTTTCCATAATTAATCAATGCACCCCCTCAATTTGTTGCCATTTTTGAGGTGATCACAATTCTTTCCCCTTTTGTTTGGATTCACTTTCTCCCCTTGTCATCATGACAATATTCGCTAATAAGACTAATTGTGGCTTGTGCACATTGAGTAGAATATTTTTCCATTATTTCCTTTGTAACAACAATATCCGTACTCGATGTAGAAATTTGTTTTCTTCAATCAAGTTTGTCTCGAATTTAATTTGCATAAACTCAACAAACTTTTTGTACAAATACAATGTTATAATATTTACGTAATATATAATGCATTTTCTATACATAAATAAATTGAATAGCATATATAAGATAATCAAATATTTAAATTTAGAGCTACTCAACTTTTTGTTCGACACATTAGGCATTTGTTCAATAATTTGCAAGAACTTTGCGCAAAGAAGAGAATTTTGAACATCTAGAAAATAGTACAGAACCTCTACAATTTTTGGATCAAGCTTTTCAAAATCCATACGAAAGATTCTTTTGCCACTTACGAATTCTTGTATAATAGATGACAATCTTTGCGATATATATATATATATATATATATCAAGTAATATCTTCATTTGATTTGTGGATCAAACTTGCTAGATATAAGATATCTTCTAAGAATATAGCAAGAGTATCCATGAATATGCAATAATATCTTTCACAATCAAAGGGATTTCCTTAAGCATAAAAACTCGAAAAAATATTATTGACGCATTTCGTAAAAAGAAAGTAGATATTTCTATCACGTGCTAAATCAAGCAATTAAAAAAAAAAAAACAAATGCAATGCTTTATGTTTATGACAAGAGATAATTGCAATATAATCATATATAATTCATAGGCAATCATCTATAATCTTCATAAAATTGAGTAAAAATTTGCAAGGCAAGATGATAAAAAAAAAATTATTCTCTTACCCAAGGTATATGTTTGAAATATACCATTGGTTAAAATTGATCATTGCAAATCTTTGCATGAGATACTTTTTTGATTGCACAAAAATTTGCATAGATTCACAATCATTCTTCTCTTATAGAATTTCTTGTAATGAAATGATTTCCTTTTTGGTATCCATAAATTTGGTTCATTCCTTTTCGTTAGAGCAAAACAAAAAATCTCCATAGATAATCAAATATTCTTAATTCATCATAGCATATTATTTAAGGAAAGAACATTATGCACAATAATATCTTGAAAAAGAAATTTTCACTTGGTCAAAGCACGATAAAATCAAAGGGAATAAAATCCCTGAGTATCTAAGAATATCTTGCATAATAAATTAACATCTCGCAAAACAGATTTCTACTTTGGAAAATATGACAAACTCTGAGAGCATAAAATCAAACCAAATAAACTCAATTGTCTCCAAGCAAAATATCAAATCAATCACACTTATTAAATCAAATCTCAACTCACAAATCACAAAAACAAATCACACGATTTTTCCTTAAATAAAACAAATCATATAATACGATCATAATAAAATTTGAATCAACCGAGGATATATCAAATATCAAGAATAATGAGAATTATGTGTCAAACCAAATTGAGAAAAAAATTTACCTTCCTAATCAAATTTTCTTTCTTCTTTTCCTTTATTTCTTGCAAAAACAACTCATCTTTTCTACGGTACCCAAATTTTCTTGGGTTCTTGAGAGTTAGTAGAGTATGCTATTTTTACCCAATCCTTTTAACAAGTCTCCAGACTTTAGGATATTATTTCAAAAAGTGTTGTGAATTTCAACAATTTGAACACTTGAGGGCATTCGACCAACAAGTTTTATAAAGATCCTTTGAAAATGCTTCTTGTACGAATGTTTAGGAGGTCTTTGTCTAAGTTTCTCTTTGACATTAGGAAAATCTATTAAAGAATCACATTCTTTATTGGAACCAAGTCCCAACTTATTATAGTAAGATACTTGTATGAAATGATATGCTCTAATATTTTTGAACCCTTTGAAAATTTTGTTGAAATATTTGAAAATTCATTTTGTAAAGAATCATTTTCTTTGACAACTAAATCTCAACTTTCTTTGGTTTGTAGAAAATCTTTTTGCAAATTTTCAAAAAAAAAAAAAAAATTCGAGAAAGATCCCATTGCGTAAGCCATGGATTCTCCTTTTTTATTTTGAAGATCCTTTTAAGAGAAGATTTGAGATTTGAGTAAAACTCATTTATATACTTAAAAACTTTAGTAGGAATTTTTGAATGACTTACCTTGATTTCCTTGTCGGATTCTAAGTTTGTAAGTCTGTGTTTGAGTCAAACTCTAATTATGAATTTAAATATGATTCTAAATTTGAGTCTGAGTTTGAATGTATCATTAAGCATATATTTCTTTGCTCATAGTCTTCTTTCAATATTCTTTTCTGCCCGTTCTACTTATATTGTTTTCTTTCACTGAATTTCCTTAATTTTCTACTCAGCTTTTTGAATTTCTTGATCATAAAAGCAAGTTCTTCGTCATCCATGTCATTTTTTGAGTCTATATCATCAAAATCAGTGTTAGATTTTATAGCAATGGACTTCTTACTTTAGGATCCTCATAAATGATTTGTTCCACTTTGTAAGATTAAAAAGTGCCAATAAGTTCATCAACGGAAAGTGACATGATCCTCTAAGTCTCCTGGATTGAGGTCTTAATATAATTCCAATCTTTTGAAATACCTTGCAAAAGTTTGTTGACCTTTATTGGGACAAAAATTGGCTGACCTTGATCCGTCAAACCATTTACAATTTCTATAAAATGACTAAATATATCTCCAATCAACTATGTTGGCTTCATCTTGAAGGATTTATATTGGCTAAGCAAGAAGTTTACTTTTGTCTCTTTTATGCGATCAGTCCCTTCATAAGTAACATGAAGTCTATCCAAACTTTTTTAGTTGTTTCACATAAAAATTATGTTATATTCAGCAGGAGACAAGGCACAGTGTCATAGCCCCACCCCATCTTTGACATGAGAGCATGACTTGACGGGTTAACATTGATGCCCCAAGCAACGTCGAACGCCCAAAAAGTCTTTTATCTTTAGTTAAGCACATGCAAAAGCGATCATAAATAATCTCATACAAACACACGCGGAAATCGGGCAAGACACATGCAAGCCAAGTAAATAAAAGCAACACATACACATACATACTCACCCATCAAAAGCTGTTTTGATTACATGCCCATCCTAGTCCTAGGCTACTTATTTTCGTTCCATATATAATCAAAAGCGCTGGGGTAGCCTATTTCCTCTACCGAGCTACTCCCAAAAGTGGCCTCCATGCTAGATTCATTCCCTTTTTGGACCCTGGTTCATCCATCATACACTCGAAATGGTAAGAACAATAAGAGTGAGTCGATGACTCAATAAGTAGAAATCTCTAATTCTCATATAGGAGAACATCTCGCCATTGATCATTGGATACAAGGTCACTGTCCATTTGTCGATGGAAAATCAATAGCAAGGTTCGTGCCTTGACTTGCTTATGCATATGAAAGGCTCTCAATTGTCTATGTGCTCTCAAGAATCAAAGATGATGAGTTAGTGCATATGAACAAACTTTCCAAGGGTCCGTGGCTTATGATCATTTCGTTCATAAAAAGGGATGCTCGCATCTTATGAAATTCATTCAAGCACTAAGTAACCCAATTCAAATATATACTCAAATTGATACAAGGACTTAACAATACATATCAAACAAACCCAGCTTTTGCAAACATCACACATGTATTAGTCATGGACCACACATGGACTTTCATTTTTCTTTTTTAGTATCATATTAGCCGAAATTAATCGGCTCTTGCAGTAACCACCGGGCATCGGTCCCCCCCCCCCTCTTAGCAACCGGCATCATCTCGATCTCATTACTAGGACGACATCCGGGGCGACCCCCAGGCATTGGTCTCACCCGGGCCGACATCGTCACGATCTCAATATCGAGACGAAATCTAGGGCTTTACCCCAGGCAACAACTCGGCATCCCCCAGCATCGGCATATAAGTCCATTGTGTGTCTATGCATTTCAAGTATCAACCGATTCATGTAATGTTTAAACTTTTAGCTAAATGAAAGGCTTGAAGGCATGCTACGCAAAGTGAACTAATGAACGACTCTTGTGTTTTATTAAATCAAACTCATGCCGAATGTGATTTGGGCACGTGACCTTGACTTTGAACCATTTGGTTAGGTTTTAGCATTGTCCATAGTCATTGAGACCTCTCCTCATCATCCGGGTGTGCTCGACACTCATGCGGGATCATGAACGAACTTAATGCAACAACAAGCATAACAATACAAAACCAACACAAGCAAATGATGACATGATCCTAAAATCGTAGCACGTCACTTTACTAAAGAGTTAGGAAAATCTATTTACTACTTTTTAGACCTAGCTCTAAGATGCTTCTTTGGTTGTGACATCTTGATTTTTGACCCTATTTAGATTTAAATGAAATGGGTTTTCATAGATGCATCTATAATCTTTTTCTCTAAGCTGATCACTCACGAGATAATTAATATATCAAGTGAAGCCATTAAAGAATCTAAACACGACCAACTTGAGAATTCGATCAAGAATCGACTGCTCAATCATGCTAATCTGCAAGGGTCAATATGACATCATTAAAATCGATTAGAGACCGGAGATAGGTCGATTCGATAGAGGCATGTAATTAAAGTGTGGGTGATTCCACCTGATTGCAAAATTCGCATCGAATGGTACTAGACTGATTTTTCTGTCGATTTTGTTCCCTGTGCCTGTAATTGAAATCTTGAGAGTTTTATGATAACCGAGAGTTGCCAATTTGTCGAAGATGCACAATGTGGATCGAAAATAATCGACCATGGGTCAAACGCACTAAAAAATCCTAAAAGATATCCGATATGTTAGGTCATGCTAAAATCGTGTCCTGTTGAAATTAACCGCGAAATTGAACTCAATTTCAAAACTCCAAAGTTGTGGCGCGTCATAATTTATTTTAGGGACATCAACTCATCATTTGAATAATTTTGGCAAGCCCGGGATTTTGGCAAAAAAATCGAAATTCAGCGAAATTGGTTCAAGAAATTCGGATGGGCTAATTCGAGTGCATTTTGACCTTTAAGTTGGATCAATTGGTGAGAAAAATTATGTATTTGGTGTAGGCACTTTAGCTGGTTTTTTGGGGACCAAATTTGGATTGAATTTGAGAGATTTTGTGTGAAATTGGTGAGGGAATTCATGAAATTCGTAGGCCATAGGGGTTGCAACATTTAGGGACATCATCATTGGCTTCTTGGAGAAGTTTTGGAGAGGAAATGGCTACTGATAAGGGCTATGGACCTTAGGGGCATCACACTTAAGTATTTAGGATGTTTTGAATGAGCATTAAAGGCTCTTGTCCTGTGACATCCAAAATATTCGGTATTATATTCAATTGAGTTAATTAGGTCATTTCCATGCAATTGGAGTCGAGGATTAAAATGGAATACAAAATTGAGATGCGAGATAAGCTATTGGATGAGGAGAATATTTAATGGAAGCATTGAGGCCAATTGAGATGGATTTAAGTAAATCAAGTGATTAATGGAAGCCAATTGTTTCAAAATTCGTATGCCCATAGAACCAAAAATTTAAATTACCTTAAAGCTTCTAGAAGGGCCATTTTTGGCAAGGAAAATGGAGTGGAAGACAGCTGGATGGGTGGGGCCAAAGAGAGAGAGAGAGAGAGAGAGAGAGAGTGAGAGGGAAAGGAGAAATTGATTTTCTCTTCCTCCTCTCTCTCCTCCGTCGACCAAAACCCCCACCCCCTTCTTCCTCTTCAGTTGCTCGGCACCATGGAAGCCGAAGAAGCTGAAGCAGCTCCGCCCATCACCACCTCTTGCCGCCTTCGTCGCACGCCACTGCACGCCGTCGGAGTTGCCGTCGCCGCAGTCTTGCTGCCCGTGCGTAGCTTTGCCCTCTCTCTTCCTCCTCCCGCTCGGTCTGTCCAAAGGCAGCAGAACAGTAGCGTTGAGAAAAGATAACCGGAGCTGCCGTCGCTACTCGCCCCACTCGCGTGCTCCGCCGCTCGCCGGTTGCTCTCCGCGTGCCTTGGTCGCTCTCCCGACCAGCTCGCTGTTCCAGAACTGTTGTCCAGCTCCTGCCACCTCTGTCTAGCCTCTGTTTCACCTCTGGTCAGTCTCATTCGGCCACCTACGGCCGCCGCCCGACCACCTCCGGCCACTGTCGACCCCACCGAAGCTCCGCCTCGCCCTCAGCCGCCCTTGGCTGCCTCAACCGACGTCGGAACCACCTCAACCAGCCGCGCACAGAGAAGTCAGAAAATGGGTATCGCAGAGGGTTTTTGCCCATTTTGGCTGCCTTCCCGAGCCCAGATGCTCGGCCCGCTTTGAGGAAAGTCGATCCTCGCGTCGAGCCCATCGTTTTGAGTGAGTTTTACTCACTAATGCCTTCTTAGTGCGCTAATTATACTTAAAGGTTGATTAGTGTTAATTAAATGTAATTAGGTTGTTAGATTAGAATTGATTAGTGATTTTTAGTTAATTACTTTGCATATTAGTTGTGTGATTAGTGTAATTAGATAGAGAATTGCCTGTAGTATTTATTGGATGCTTCTTGGGATTTTTCCTGTCCCTTATCGGGTGTTAATTAAGCGATTCGAGCCTAATTGGAATTTTTAGGAATTAAATATTAATTTTCGAAATTAATTACTTAATTATTTATTTTCCGAAAATTCAATTGGGATGGACAGTGACCGGGATTTTATGCTGATGATGGTGGCGCAGACCGTTTATTTAATTGAGCTTCATATGGTGCTAAATTGGATTTATTGTGTTTATTTATTTATTTTTCGGAATTAAATTAATTATTTATTTATTTTCCGGAAATTCAACTTGGACGGCCAATGACCAGAATATTATGCTGATGACCGTGGTGAAGTCCGTTTATTTAATTGGGCTTTATCTTGAGCTAAATTGAATTTTAATATTTATTAATTAATTTTCAAAATTAATTAATTATTTAATTATTTTTCGGAAATTAATGCTAAGATGATCGACGACCAGAATCTCGTGCTGATTGTTGTGGCACAGTTCGTTTATTTATTTGAACTCCACGTTGTGCTTAATTAAATTGATTGTGCAATTTATGGAATTATTCCTTAATTGATTGAATTTGAGTGGAATTGAATGATTGATTCGTAAATGGCCGAGTTTGTTTATTTAACCTTCATAATGCTTTGATGAGCTGTAAAGTGGAGAAAGTGGTGAGAGCTAACTGAGAATTCTATTGGCTGAGACTGATCAAGTACGAACTATAGACAGGCGTGGTTCGGTGATTAAAGATATCACTGTGCGAAAACAACGCCTTAAAGAACGCACGTAGACTGTCTATGACTTATGGTAGGCGTGGTTCGGTGATTAAGAATATCACTGTCCGAAAACGGCACCTTAAAGAACGCACGTAGACTACCTATGAATCATGACAGGCGTGGCTCGATGATGAAAGACATCACTGTGCGAAAACGGCGCCTTAAAGAACGCACGTAGACTGTCGGTGATTTGTTACCTATGATGGGCGTGGTTCGATGATGAGGAATATCACCGTGCGAAAACAGCGCCTTAAAGAACGCACGTAAATCGTATGATACTTATGTCACCTTGGCGAAAACGACGCCCGAGAGCATTGATGGAGCTCTGTGACTAAGTGTACTATTGGAGATTATGTGGGATGGAGTGAATGACCTAGAAATGATTCGACTGACTTGTAATGGACTAGGTCAATTGATCGATGATTCGATCTGAGTGTGATTCAATGTGATTGATCACTGCCTTGATTTGATGTTGCGAATTGATTGATTGAATGGAAATGACCATGAGTGGTCTTGTTGACGTGTAATCGATTAAGTCGATTAGATCAATGCTTCGATCTGTGATGTTATTGCTTGAGTGCCTATTTGATTTGTGCTAATATGCAAGTGGAATCTGAGGTCAAGGTAAGTCCTCTGACTCATGTTGTGCATAAGCAGCCCTAAGGTGTATTAGTTTACTAATCGGGTCTTAGAAGGTAGAACTTGCTGAGACGTTGTCTCAGTGGTTATTGAATAACCATTTCAGGACCTGGATGAGGAGCCTAAGGAGCATGAATCTGATGAGGAGATCCCTGTTGAGGAACCTGAAGAGGAGTACGTGGAGGAGGACCCCGAGGATAACCCCGAGTACGACCCGGATGAGGATTGAGATCCCGTCCTATCTTGTCAAACCTTGTGTGTATGTGAATAGATGTTAGACCTGAAGTATTTATATGTACTTAAGGATGTGGTTTTCAGGTTCAGGTTTTTAGTCCTACTTGTATATCCCATTGCTTTATTGTCTGGGGATTTTTATAACTGCTTCCGCATGTGCTATTAAAAAGGACAGGGTCGGCGATATGTAGTCCTGGGGATATCGCATAATAAAAGCGACCAAGCTTGAAGGATGGTCACGTGACTGAGAGTCGGGGCGTGACATGTCCCCCCCCCTTTCCAACTGCAGCAGCTTCTTCCTCTTCTTCCTCAGCATTTCTTCTCCATTGTTGCCGAATTAAGAGTAGAGAGCCAGCCAAGTCTAGCCAAGCCCTTGTCGAAGCTGCTAGCAGCACACCGTCGTCACCAGTCCGCCTGAGCAACTTGCACCGCCCACAAGCCGCTTGAGCGCCGACGTGCCTCCCGCTTGTGTCCTTGCTGTCCCAAAGCCCTTAGCCGCCTGTTGTAGTTCTGTCAGCCCCTAGCCACTCATTGCTATCCACCTAGAAGCCACCGTTGCTGTCCCTGAGTCACCAACACGCCTCTGTCCGCTTGTCATGCCGTTCCCACACCAGCCAAGCCACCCTGCTAGCTTCTTTGGTTCAACCACAAAACCGAAGCCCTTGTTGGTTATGAGCCTTCCAAGGCTATTTCTGGGCCTTTCTAGACCTCTCTTAGCGTCATTGTAGGCTTAAGTCTTGCTTGTCTCTGCGTCGTTGTCGCCGTGAACTCATCGGCTCATTAAATCGGTAAATTTACATTCTAAACCTCAATTAGGAGGCTACTTATGCTTAGGGGAAGTTTAGATTAGTCTAAGTGAGGTTAGTGCATTTATTTAGCTTATTTAGTTAAATTAGATTAATTACTTAGGCTAATTAGGTGGTTAGATGATTTATTTAGATAGTTTAGTAGGTTGTGTACATTTAGCCTAGGTAGATTAATTTAATAAGTCCAATTATGTGGTTAGATTAGTGTATATAGTTTAATTAGCGATTTATTTAATTATTTTATATTTATTTATTTATTTATTTCTGGATATTATACCGGGATAGCCGTCATTAGAATTTCATGCTAATTGTCGTGATGCAGTTAGTTTGTGCAATTAATTGTTAAATTGTGCAATTGAATGCTATTGAAGAATTTTGATCTATTATTTAAAAAATGTGGAATTTTGGTATTTAATAAAAAAATACTAAGTGTTGGTTTTTGATGCCAAAAATGTTTTTAGTACTATATAAATTCTTGGGATTTTTAAAAGAGAGAATATCACGTTTTATGGTTCGATTTGACCATGTGTCCACGCACACCTACTTTACTGGGTGTTTTTAATACGAAGAAAATAGGTCAGACACATTATTTAAATTGAGGCATTTGAATGTAAAGCACGGTGTCCTTGGCCTAGATTGAATGTGCGTGTGATCGCTATTAGAATCCGTCATCCGAGAAAGGTTGGGTGGGCATTGCTCCTATATGGAATGCCCCACGTCAACGGATGCTAGATCGCGGTAAAGATCGGACTGATGCTCCTTTGGGAATGCTGTCTAGAGGTAGATGTTGTCATGCTCAATGGGGCAAGACGATGCCTGGTTATTTTGGAAAACTGCCGAACGTTGAGTAGGCCATGCCCATGGAGCTGTAATTAATTGGAACGCTTGATTGAGTGAGATAACTGAGCCTGATTGTGGAATGAAATTGTGTGAAACGGAGTGGGACATGTCATGACGATTTGACCTTATAATCGGGACTCTATGCAATTGTTTGAGATATGAAAGTGAAGCGTTTCAATTATCGAATGCATTTATTGTGTGCATTTATTATATGAGCTATGCTAACGTGCAAGAAGGTGCTGAGATGAGGTAAGCCTTCAGTGATGTGTGTATAGGCTACCTCTAGGTGTATTATATTCCTAATTGGGGTTTAGGGCGTAAACTTGTTGAGACTTTATCTCACCCCGTCGTGGGTTTAACTTTTCAGGTCCTTAGATAGAGGTGCGCCCCGTTCGTTTTAGTTGGTTGCGAGAGGCTGAGGAGAAGTGCACTGTATTCCTTATCCACGGGAACTCCAATTGGACTCATGAGCTCGTGGTTACTACCTTTTGTGTCGATGAAGGCCTACTTGAGTTGGTCCCTCATAGATTCAAAGCATGGTTTTATCATGGGTCTAACGAGGTTCGGGAGGGACCCTTGGATGGTTTTGATGGACCTATCGTCGATGGCGAATATTTTGAGCTTGACCCCGTGCATGACGCCGGTATCATAGCTAATATCGAGGCAAATCAGTTGCTCGAGGGTGAGGAGCTTGTAGAGGAGGTAGCTAATCCTCTAGACCTTGACATCCTTGACGGTGTCATAATGGACCAAGACCCCAAGTAGGAGGGTCTGGAGTGGGGTTAGCTTAGTAGTCCTTTTTGGATCTTGACATTTTGTATATAACTTTGTAGATTGACTCAATTTGATTTAAAAAGTGGGTTTGTGAGATTTGTGTCCTGCTTTTCTATCCCATTCTCATTTGTTGTCAAGGAATTTGTTTGTTTTGCTTCCACATGTGCATGAATCGATTGGGTCAGCGATGTATCCTGGGAACGTTGCAATTTAGTCAACCACCGAGAGATGTGCATGCGCTCGAGGTTCGAGGGGTGACATTGGTGGTCGGTCGGGGTCTAGGGAGGCTTGGAAGAGAAGGGCGTGAAAGAGAAGGGAGGAAAGGAGAGGATAGAAGAGAATGGTTAAGCCTCAAAATGTGAGGATGCCTTCCCTTATTTATAAGCCTCTTCCTCTTAGATTTTTATGCAAATTTATGATTATGCCTAAATAATGAGTTGGCCTACCTATCTTCTCTAGTTGGTGCCTAGGTCCTTTGGTGTTGGCTTGTGATTAGTCCATCTATATGCTTACTCTCCAAGGCTCAATCTAGGCTCGTTATTGCCTATAGCACTTGAGGGACACATAAGCCCCTTTAATATATAATGTCTTCTTCTAACTGGTTGGTTTTTCCCTTGCTTATCAAGGCTATAATCTAGGGCCATCATACCCTAAGATTTATCTAAGATTTAGTCAATCACATGCTCATGTGTTTAACTTGGAAACCAAGTTATCTAAGATTTAGTCATCAAGAAATTTGGACTTTGGATAACTTGGTTTCCAAGTTAAACACATGAGCATGTGATTCATTAAGCTCATTAATTAGCTAGCTTCCAAAATCATTTAATACATTCTTATCTTCAAGCTAAGAAAACTCTAGATTGGCTTCTTCCTTAGTTGGGTGTGTAGCTCCCTTCCCCTCCAAGTTGGGCATGTGGTTCTCCATTCAAAGGAAAAACAGTTTTGAACAACTTTCGAAATCAACACCATTACCTTATCAAATAAACTCGAAAAATTATATAATTTTAATATGTTGTAGAGGAGATCTTAGAAAACATTTTTTTTATGGGGAATCCAAGCCAAATTCATTATGTGGAAAGAGCAGAAAATCATTGAACACAACCCAAAATTTCATCCGTTGCAGATTCAATGGTTGGAGAGAGAGACTCATTTCAAAGTCCAAATATTCAGAAAACTCTTTGAAATTTAAATATGTTGTAGATATGGATTTCATGTAAAAATTTTATGAATGAAGAATATCCAAATTCATAAGGAAATATTTTATAAAAATTCGAGAAAGTAACTTGGTTACCGTTTTCACTATACTGAGCAGGTTGTATACGGTAATTGATTGGACTTTTGTCCCAACCATTTCACTTTAGAAAAATATTAAATTTAATCATGTTATAGATCAGGATATTTTGAACAACTTTCATGCAGAAAACCTCTCCAAATCCGTAACATAAAAAGCTCTGTAAAATTGGCAAACAACAAAGGTCCAAAAATTTCGAACATTAAATAAGGTAAATTCTAATTGAAAAGAGAAGTGTTCCCATTTGACCTTGAATCAAGGGTCATTTATGACTATACAATCTTCTTTCCCAAGATCATAAGTAGGCTCTATACTAGCTTGAACACTTGTTTCAATTATTTATTGGCTAACATCCAAAAGAGATAAGGTAGACTTGTCTTAGTCCAAAGTTAGATTTGTCTAGACCTTCTCCTCTCTCTCTCTGTCTCTCTCTACATGTGACCTCTTCTTTGTACTTTCCAAAGTCTACTATTCACACTTAGATCCTAGGATATTAATGAGCCTAGGCCGTAGAGATATCTTTTTCCCCACTTTATTTAATACGTTCACATTTGTTCACACTTGTTTTTCCAAGAAATTTTGATTATCCAAGGCTAAGGTGTCCCCTTTATTAATGGCTTTAAATCCACATCTAATCTTATCTTCTGATGTAAAGTCCCAATGTGCTAGGTGTTTGTGCTCCTTAATTTACTACATGATGAAGGCATTAAATACAACTTGAAAAATATCTAAGTTCTGAAGGCCTTATTATCATGGACTAATTAAATTTGACCACGATCGACTATCTTATTTGGCTCGACATTCATGCCTAAGACATGATTGGAGGAAGCAGACACAACTTGGCTTAACCGGTGAAACCAAGTTCGGACTTCTCTTTTACCATATAAATGGCTCGAGGTTGAGGATGTTACACATAGTATAAGGAATAAATGGTTTTTGCATCAAGAGCTTCTCTTTTAGATATCTCTGTCTGAGGTATAAGAGCAAGGGGTTTGGTTTCTTTGTCTTTCTCATTCCTATTTGATGTAGATGCAACAATGGGAATGATTTATTTTTCCATAGCATCCCATTGCAAGGGATCTCTGGATCTTAGAAATGCATTCATTTTGTTTTTCCAAACATTGTATTCTTTTTCATTGAAATATGGTGGCTTAGTGTTGCTTTGCCCTTCAATCAGTCTTGGTGCCAATATACTAGCCATAAAAGATCTTTAGCTCAGAAGTAAAAGTACTTCAATAAGACAAGCACCACAGCTCTGATACTAATTGAAAGTGCTAGTATTACCACCTAGAGAGGATGAATAGATGTTTAAAAGAAGTCTTGACAAATAAATGCGGAATAAAATAAGTTGCAAGCAAAATTTGAATAAGGATCAAAGTCTGATAAACAAGCTACCAAATTTCTAGTAGATATTCAAAATCTGTTATGTGATGGAACAGACTTTTGAAATAACCTGTAAGTATGCAACGGACTCAAATAAGAAAAGTCAAGAGAAGAGAAGGTTGCACACGAAATTTATAGTGGTTCAGCTTAAATTAAGTCTGTGTCCATTTTCTCATGCTAACAGCCTTCTCGCTAGAATCCACTATGTGATCATTAAGAGATTACAACTTTAAGTGCAAACACTTAGTGGTGGAAGACACTATCTCACTAAGTCACTATTTTAGTATTTCTCTCACGATCACAAACATTTAAGCTCATGAAAAACAAGTGTATGATCGAAGTTTGCTCAAACTTTGAAATTATAGATTTCACGCTCCATCTCTTACTTGTTCATCGGTCCTTGATTTCTTTAAATACTCATCCACTTCCAAAGTAGCCATTGGACAGTATCTAGAAAATAACCTTCCAATCTATCCATTAAACAAATCTGTATCAAGAAGATTTAGTTATCGTTGAGTGACAGAAACGGAATCTCAAATTATTTTCGATTGCCTAACAAACATAATCTTTGTTTGCATAACTAAAACTTTTTCATTTAGAAAGTTCTTATCTTCAAGATCCAATTGTCAATCAATTAAATTGAGTTAATCAAAATCTATCTTGATATAAAATCTAAACCAGATCACTAACTGTTATATGTTTGAGGCTTATGTTACGTTCTATCAAGTTGTCTTATTATAAACATGTTTCGTTCTGGACTTTCTTGTTTTGAACTTGTGTCTTGTTCTGTATATAAAGTCTAAGTATGTTATGCCGAAAGTAGAATCCGAGTGTCTTCCATCTGAAATAGACTTTACAATCTAAACGTAAGTTTGAATATATTCTACTTCTAAACATATTTAGCCTTAAGGTTTGAACACATTATAAATAAATTCAGTTTCAACTTAGAATCTATCTTCTGATTCTTTCAAGTATAGACTTCGATAATATCCTTTACATGTTCTATCATCTGTATAGTCTATTACTCAACCATTAAACATTTTACTAGCCTTTGATTTATTTTGTTATCTTTAAAATATTATAAGGGATTTCCCTAACAACGGTAACATAAAAGACATGAAATTATAAAGACAACTAAAACCTGTGGAAAAGCTCCTATGAGAAGGAGCATCTCAATTATTGATGATGTTGACCTCAGAATCAAGAGTCTTTGAGTTCTTCATATTTGGTAGACTCGAAGTGTTCGCATGAGAGGACTACTTCAATGAAACTATGGAAGTGTAGACTAGTCAATGGTCTAGTTCAGTTTGAACAAATCAACGATCAACAGTCAGCAGTGACATAACGCTGACATGTCGAATAATGTCAACAAAGCAGAAGTGATGTAGTGGATGACTCCAGCATAGTGGAGGCCCGTGACTCATGGAGGCACATGTCGCTAAGGAGGCGTGCGGATATCACACTTAGATCCTTTCGGTGGTGTGCGGAGCCTTGTCCGTAGATGGTTGGCGCTAAGACTTCCTGAGCTGCCTTGACGGAGGACGACAAGTCATGGATTGGTGTTTGTTTTTCAATTATGCGGTGGAAGGCTTCCAAATCACCATGGAATAACGGTGGGCTCCTCAAGTCGGAGACGTGATGGCGCGTGGTGGCGCGTGTAGAGGCATCCAGCGTATGTTGGTGACGAAATTTTAGGGTTTTGCTTGTCTGAGGGCAGCCAGTGTGATGGTGGTGCTGGCTTGTCGAAATAAGCAATGGAAGTATGTCGAACATCAACTAAAGGTTCTGGTCTTGGTGGAGAACAGGTAGCAGCAATGCAACTAAGGTCGTGGCGGCCAACGTGTAGCAAACTTGATGGGTGCACCTCAAGTAACAATAGCTCTAATACCAATTTGAGAATTGTGATAATAAAAAATCATTATATTCTGTGCAATGTCAAGTTGAGTACACAAACCATTTATTTGCTATACACAACGATTATCTAAAGTAACAAAATATTCAATACCATTCAAGAATCATAAAATATCATAAATATTTCTCTAACACTACCAAATCTATTAAAGCCAAAACTAGGAAAATTGAACTCTCCAACTTTTTTAAGTTGTTGATGGTCTAACGCTGATTAAGCATGCTAAGTATGAAGTGCCGGTCGAAGCGGGGCTCTCGCAGATTAAGGTATGGTAAGCTAGATTCAGTTAATATGAACATCTAGAATGCGTCAATAGAAGTCAGTCAAGTTTGGCAGCAAGACCGCCAAAATAGAACCACTTGCAAGTTGCAGCATCCATCACAACATAATCCACGTGGTAAAGATCTCAATTGCATTCGACCAACAAGAAGAAGAAGAAGAAGAAGAAGAAGAAGAAGAAGAAGAAGAAGAAGAAGATCTCGGTTGCAAAGGTGGAGTAGGTCCCAGTTGCTAGGGAAAATTGATAGATACAACAACACCATCAAATTCTGGTGCACGCTCCCCATTAAATGTTGGCCAGATCCAAAGTGACGGTGATAGGGATAATATCGTCAGAGTGATAGAGATATGATGTTTTTTGTACGTATCTAGTAATGTTAAGGTGCAACGACTTTTTTACGTAAAAATCATACACAAAAATACTTAGTTTTAGCGAAAATAATTAGCCAAGTCTGTCTTTTTTCTTTCGCATGTACAAGTCACTTGCCCTTTTGAATACCCCCAAATTAGAAACATTAGGGTAAAAAATTGAGCTGTAAGCATATTTTTCTTCATGGAATGGGAAAGTACAATGAATTTTCCCTTCGAGCTTCTAAGACATTTTTAGGGCCACAATAAAATGAAGGTAAGTGAAGTGATAGGTGACAATGGGAGAGTGAAAATGAAAATGGGTTTGTGATTCTCTCGACCTGACATATAATGAAATCTAGCACAATCAGAAGCCCATGATGGCCCATGATGGAGTTTTGGGTGATCAAGACCAAAAAAGAACAAAGTGTATGGTGTTAACATAGACAAAATAAGATACCACGGTTGAGTGAAATAATCTTGAAAGTGTATAAGGAAAATCTGAATTAACCTAACTAATTCTACAGGTTTTTGTTTTTTTTTTAAATCCACTAGTTTTTTTTTTTCTTTTTTTGGTAAGGAAAAATCCACTAGTTTTTAATAGCTAAAGAGATGTGAAAACAATCTTTTATGAAAAATCAATGAACTCAATGTAAGACTTACTTAGTATGTTTACTAATATATTGAATTTAAAAAAAAAACAAAAATTCACTAACCGTATGCTGATATTGCTAATTTTGTTAGGTTGAAAGTAATTTCCCCACAAAAAATTATTAGTCATTCAAAAAACTTACTAGTTAATCAAAATATACAGGTGTTTGCTCAAAAAAAAAAAATCAAAATATACAGGTTACTCAACCTAGATTTGTCCAAAAACTCAATGAAACCAATACTTTTTTCACATAAAAGTTACTAATCATCTGCAGAAATTTGTTGCTCACCCATAAATTGTTATGAAAACTTATTAGTCACGTTGTAAAATTTACCAAATTGTTACTTCTGAAATGTTGAAGAGTGTATTGTTATGGAAAGTCACTAATCACATAAAAGAATTTATTAGTGACTATAGATAGACAAGTAGATGCTTACTTTCCTAATGTGAAAATCTTTATACATACATACATACATACATACATACATACATACATGTTTATATATTAAATGGACAAAGTCTAGATAAGTTATTTCATTCTTAAATACGACCCGCTCACTTGGTCTAACCAAACTCATTTAGATCAATGAATTTAATGAGCAAAAGATAAAATACAGTAACCATTTCGTTATGAGGGGTCATGGATGAGAACTTTCAGAAACTGAAATAGAATCGACTAGCTTATGCATTGAGTTTTTATTTATTTATTTATTTATTTATTTATATTAAAGCAATAATTGGCGAAATAGGGTCGGCCCCTAGCGAGAAAGCTGACCGGGCCCCTAGCGAGAGAGCCGTCCTTTTCGCACAGCTTGGTTCGCATTTTCTCTCTTATTGCCTGCTGAAACGGCAATTCAGAAACCGTCCAAAACACGTCCTTTCGTTCCTCCCCACCGTCCCCTCCGTCGTCGTCTCGTACGAGAAGATTGAGAGAGCTAGAATTGTGGCGACGTGATCTCAGTGGAGACGAATTGACCCACAGCTCAGTCTTCGTCCCTCCCTCCCATTTCACACAATTCACATGCTGTAGCGAGTCATTGAAGGTGTGATGCCTGGTCGTCGTCCTCATCCTCCTCCACAGGTAAAGTGGTGGTTGGAAGTTGGCGTGGGAATGACTTTCGTGACTCGCGTCGTCCGCAGCCCTTCGAGACCACGAATCGGTGGAGAAATTAGAGGATCTTCGTGTCTCTTGAAGACAGAGTAATTTGGTCTGATGCAGTTCGGCCATCAGATGGCAAGGCTGGTAGCTTTGGAAGGGTACCGGGTTGAAATGCCAGCAACGTACAACTTTCTTAAATTTCTTTCTTATTTAATCTAATATACACTAAATAATTCTTTTGCCTTTTCGATTGACATTAATTAATGATGCTTAATAGAAACAATCAGCCTTTGACGTGGTTAACTGAGATTACGGGCAATCGACTAAAGGAAGTGAACATTGATATAAAATATTAAATTTGGATGCTTGGGGCCATCATGCTTTGAATTGTGATACTGCATGTGTTACGTGAAAGTTTCAAATATTTTGAATTTTAAGAATGTAAAAAAAGGAAAAAGTCAAGGGTGAATTCTTTAAGGCCCAATTTTTTATTTTTTATTTTTGTCGGTTTTATTATACTTCTACTTTTATTCTAACTCTCACTTTCAGACTTTTACCCTATCTCATTGCAGGGTATGAGAGTCGAAATCCACATTTGAAACTAAATCGTCCCCCGAAAAAGTGGGGATTTGAACCCCCCCACTTCCCCCTTTCATGTTGGAATGGTGGCCACTGAGGCAAACCCCAGTGATTTCAATTTTATTGAATCACTAATTAATTGAGTGAATGCGTAAGTTTTCTTTTTTTAAATAATTGTGAAAAATCATATGATTTGACATGAGTTCAAATGATAATATCCATATATACTATATGAAATTAGAAGACGCTAAGCAGAAAATTAATTTGACTGAAAATATCCTAAGAATCTCATGATCAAGAACAGGAAGATTGTGGATATGAAGAACAAGTGGTTTAAATGATGGGAGATCCAACATGCAACGCATATGCGGAATGGTAGAGAAAACAATCTTGAACTCTGTGAAAAGCTGTGGGGCCATTAGCTAGAAAAATCAGATCCCGCGATGCCGCTTTATTCCTGAAGCTCCTTAACTCCATTAGCTAGGGGCTATGCAAATGATAATTAGGCCATCTGGGTATCTCTTGTAGTGGGAAACCGCCATTAGGCCTTCCTCTGCAGAATTCTGATTTTCATCTTCTGTCCTCAAATTCACTTGCGGCTCGCGGCGTCTTTGTCCTCAACCATTGAAAGTAGTGTTGCGGCAGCATGCTGTGTTATTGGTTGTTGCTGAGCAGGAAAGATTGAAGTTGTCATCATGATATTTCTGGGAAAAGCAAGATTGGTCTTTCTTTCTCTAGTGTCTCATTATGTTGTAAAATTTTGCACTGGAGGAGATGTCATCACTGCAACAGAGTATATCCAAGACCCTGCAAGTATAACATCAAGTGGAGGTCTCTACAAAATGGGATTCTTTAGCCCTAATGGTTCTGCAAATCGCTATGTAGGGATTTGGTACAATAATGTTCCTACACATAATTTTCTCTGGGTAGCAAACAGGGAGAATCCAATTTTTGACTCTTCTGGTGTTGTGAAGATATCCGATGATGGTAATCTTGTGGTCATGAATGGAAAGAGGGAATCAGTTTGGTCATCAAATGTTTCCAACTCTGTAACCGATGCAAAAGCTCAGCTGTCAGATTCTGGGAACCTGGTCTTGCTCAAACAGACCTCTAACTCTAGTGCAAATGATTCAGAGACTCTCTGGGACAGTTTCCAGCACATGACTGATTCATTCTTACAGAAAATGAAGCTGACTACCAACTCGAGAACAAATGAGACGCAGGCATTAACGTCCTGGAAAAGCCCTTCTGATCCATCAATTGGAAGCTTCTCAGCAAGTCTCGATCTGCATAACATTCCTGAACTTTTCATTCGGAATGGCAGTTCTCTGTATTGGCGAAGTGGTCCATGGAATGGTAATATATTCATTGGAGTACCGAAGATGCAATCAGTCTATATTAATGGGTTTACCCTGGTGGACGATCACGAAGGAAAAGTCTATCTGACTTACAGTTTTGCTGAGGCGTCTTACTTGTCATATTTGTTATTAAAATCAAATGGGGATTTGGTGCAACCATACTTGGATCAGAATAGCAGTTCCTGGGGGATTGTTTGGTCATCTCGAGTGAGTGATTGTGATGTCTACGGCCAGTGTGGACCGTTCGGAATTTGCAATGCCAAGAATTCACCAATTTGTAGCTGTTTGAGAGGCTTTGAGCCAAAAAACTTCGAGGAATGGGGCAGAGGAAATTGGTCCGGTGGATGCATTCGGAAGTCATTGCTGCAGTGCAATGGAACTGCAAATGGTAGCAGTACAGCCAGCAAAAAGGATGGATTTTTAAAGCTGGAAATGATGAAAGTGCCAAATTCGGGAATTTTTTATTCTACACTGGAAAGTGATTGCCCAGGAAATTGCTCAATTAATTGTTCATGTGTAGCATATGCATTTGACCCTGGTGTTGGCTGCATGTTCTGGATACAAGACCTAATTGACCTACAGAAGTTCTCCGTTGGAGGAACAACTCTTTACGTTCGGCTGGCCCACTCAGAACTCGGTAAATTAACTTCACTCTTAGATGATGGTTCTTATCAATTTGGTAGTACAGCTTAAGTTTAGATGGATAAATACACTTGGCTTTGTCGAATTTCATTAGCAAACCAACACGCCTGCACATGCGCACACTCAAATATAGGCTCGAACAGGGTCTAATATCGAGCCCGTATTTTTTTTTTTTCGGTAAGGATATTGAGCCCATATTTGAGCCCTGATAAAGGAGCAGATTCCGCGTATCTTCTTGACTATGACAAAGTCTCATTGTTAGCTATAAAACAAGGATTCCAGAATGATTCGTTTAGTAATTGCTTACTGGCAGCATGAACATAGTCTGAGGCGTCAATTAATGTCTCTGTTCTGATCTCCAGATGAAAAGGGACATCTGAGAGAAATCATAGCAACTACAGTCAGCATAGGAACACTCATTGTTATCATCACAATATGGTTTGCCACAAGGAAGGTGAAAAAACGAGGTAAAGAGTAGTGCAGCTGTTGAATTTTAGAATTGCCAATAATTTCTGAGTTTGCATGGAATAAATAACAAGCTCTATTTTTCTGGATCAGCATTAAAGGAAAGTAAGGAAAAACATTTGTCCAGTGGAGAAGCCCCTTCAGTTGTAATGCTTGGAGAGAACTTGAGCAGAGTCGAGTTCCAGGAGTTTGTAAAATACAAAATTGAAGAATTGGCTGCCGCAACAGGAAACTTTGGTGAGGCCAATAAGCTTGGGCGGGGTGGTTTCGGGCCAGTATATAAGGTATAGCTATTCACGTAGAGTATTCTATATGTAATTGTGTTTGTGTGTGCGCGTGTCAATTTTCGGAGCTCATTTAGTCCCTGTGTACAGGGGACACTGCCAAACGGTCAGGAAATAGCAATCAAGAGGCTATCGAGAGCCTCAGGACAAGGACAGCAGGAATTTATTAACGAAATGGTGGTCATTTGTAAGGTCCAACATCGAAATCTCGTTAGACTGCTTGGATGCTGTGTTGAAGGAGATGAGAAAATGTTAATCTATGAATTCATGCCAAACAAGAGCCTAGACACATTTCTTTTTGGTAATATTTCGCTTATTTAAATGTTGCCTCAAACTATCAATCATGCCATATATCCAAGAAGCCTCGTTTGTATAGTTAGCTGTTGGCCACTTGAAAATGATTGGACAGTTGTCGCTGCAGATGCTATAGGTTTCCTGTTTGGCTTTAAAGTTCTGTGCATTTCACTCGTTTCCAATTGCAACAATGAATTTTTCGCATTAAACTTCTACGTCCATGCAGATCCACTGAAACGAGTACATTTGGATTGGAGAACACGGTTCAACATTGTTGATGGAATTTGTCGAGGTTTGCTTTATCTTCATAGGGATTCTAGACTAAGGATTATACATAGAGATTTGAAGGCAGGCAACATCTTGTTGGATGAAGAGCTCAATCCAAAAATTTCAGACTTTGGAATGGCTCGGATATTTGGAGGAAATGAAAATCAAGCTAATACGCGAAGAGTTGTGGGAACCTAGTTAGTACCTCTTTAGTTTTGACATTCCTAGTGATTTTATTCTCTACTCAGATTATGGAAACTGAACCTCTTTGATGGAATGCAGTGGCTACATGGCTCCTGAATACGCAATGGATGGGCGATTTTCGGAAAAATCAGATGTCTTTAGCTTCGGAATATTATTCCTGGAGATCATAAGTGGGAGACGGAACACGAGTTTTCATGATGAAGATCAATGCTTGAGCCTTCTAGGATTGGTAAGCTCTCATTGATTTAGAAGTTGGAAGTGCATTCTATTCTCATAAACTGGAACTCCAATAGTAAATTGGTTTGATTAATTTGCAGGCATGGAAGTTATGGAATGAAGACAATGTTCTAGCACTAGTGGACCCAAACATACCTGCTAAATGCTTTGAGGTTCAGCTTTTAAGGTGCATAAATGTGGGGCTTCTTTGTACACAAGAAAGAGCAAAAGATAGGCCTTCCATATCAACTGTTATTTCAATGATCAACAGTGAAGTGGATCTTCCTCGTCCAAAGAAACCTGCATTCACCCCGAGGAAAATAACCCAAGACACAGATTCCTCTGGACAAAGCCAAAAGACATGTTCTGCCAACGAAGTTACTCTTAGTGTTCTTCAAGGCAGATGACATAATCTGAATTTTTGCACGATTCTCACTATATGTCCTGTTCTTACCGTTTCAAGTTACTAGTTTTATTTTTACACAATCTTTTTGGGAAATGTATAGAAACGCAAAATGTGAGCTTTTTTTTTTCCACTTTGTAGTTCTTTACTACAGATATTTGTGTCATCAAAAGTTGGGGTTCAAAAATTTGGTGCCTGCTAATGGGAATAATGCTTCTACTTCTCATCTCAAGAACCAGTGGGTTAGATAAAGTTCAAGAAAAATTGCAAACAGCCACGCCCCCCGCGCGCCCCCCCCCGGTGGGGTGAATTGCAATTAGCCCCTCCTTCAAATATTCGCAACTGCTCCTTGACGTTTCTATTTGTTCCAAATTAGAATCCATATCTTGGCAACGCCAGAAATACCCTCAACATTGCAGTCCTCATCAATTGATTGTAAGATTTCAATCAATATAACTAGTTGTGAGCAACTGGAACTAAATGCCAACTCATGGAAAGCAATTGCAGCCACAATCCTGAATGAGTGCAAGAATCTAAAGGTGGCATGCACTTTCAAAGGCTTAAATGCTTTTTCTACAGTTGACTTCGTCAATGGGGTAGAAATCTTGATGTAGACACTCTAGCATTTAGCTAATGCTCCCATGGAGGCGCACTAGATCAAGATACTTGACTCATGAGGCAAGGTGAAGTGACTCTTCAAGGAAAGCAATCAATATGACTAATCATAGGCAAATGAAAACTAAGTAGGCAAATGAAAACTAAGTCCATTAAAATTTTTATGAATCCACAAGGTACCAAGAAAGCTATTGAGGCCACAATGTTGAATGAAGGCAACAATCTAAATTTCCATGGCTTGCTCTCTTTGACCCGTAATCCTCCAAGACCTAAATGCTTTTTGTACAAATGCCCTCGTCAATGGGGCAAAAATCCTAATGTAGAAACTCAACCACTTAGTTAATGCTCTTACATTGGCTTGTTAGATCAATTGGGAGAAACTAAACCTTTTTAATGGAATGTAGTGGTTACATGACTCCTGAATATGCAATGAAAGGGCAACTTTCAGAGAAATCAGATGTTTTTAATTTCGGCATATTATTATTGGAGATCGTAAGTGGAAGACAGAACACTAGTCTTCATGATGAAGATCAATGCTTGAGCCTTCTATAAGTGTAAGCTCTCATCGGTGTAGAAGTTGGAACTGCATTCTATTCTCATAAACTGGAACTCCAATAGTAAATTGACTTGCTTTGAGGTTCGGCTTTCAAGGTGCATTAATGTGGGGCTTCTTTGTACACAAGAAATGGCAAAAGATAGGCCTTCCATATCAACAGTTATTTCAATGATCAACAATGAAGTGGATCTTCCTCGTCCAAAGAAACCTGCATTCACCGCGAACAAAATAACCCAAGACACTGATTCCTCTGGAAAAAGCCAAAAGACATGTTCTGCCAACGATGTTGCTCTTACTGTTCTTCAAGGCAGATGACGTGATCTGAATTTTGGCAAGATTCTCCCTACATTTCCTGCCCTTACCTTTTCAAGTTGCTAGTTTTATTTTTACGCAATTTTGCTCGCAAATGTACAGAAACGCAAAACTTGAACTACTTTTTCCACTTCATAGTTCTTTACTACACATATTTGCGTGATCAAAGGTTGGGATAGTGGGGCCTTCTGGTGGGAATAATGCTTCTACTTCTCATCTCGGCAGCCAATGGGTTAGATAAATTCTGGAAAAATTGCAGACAGCCCCCCTCCACTGTGAGGAGAATTGCAATTAGCCCCCTCCTTCAAATGTTCGCAACTACTCCTTGACGTTTCTATTTGTTCCAATTAGAATCCAAATCTTAGCAATGCTAGAAATAGCCTCAAGTTTTCACTAATGTTCATTTCACATCATAAATTTAATGACATGGCTAGCTCAAAAAATTCCACTAATCCTATTGATGTGAGAATGATATAGTTCATTTTACTCGGCATCCGGTCCTTGTCGATTAATTGTAAAATTTCATTCGAGAGAATGACACTAGAAGTGCCATAAATTGTGTATGGTGCTCACTTGAGGTCCAAAAGTTCTTTTCGACTCACTTAAGTGTCACTTTAAAAAAAAAAAAAAAAAAAAACAATTAGTTAAGTGCCAATTCCTATTTGAGTCATTAGAAATTCGATGTGGTCATATTTTATTAATTTCTTGATCTTACATGGCTTGCCGACATGCCCATTCAGCATATAATCACTAAACGACGTTATGTGGCATGTTAAAAAGTAACCACTTTAGTGCCAAAAAAAAAAAGCCACCTCAAATAAAATTTTAATTATAAATGCCACATAATTTTTTAGCCAGAATTTCTTGTCGAAGTCATTTAAGTAATTGTTTTTCTCTAATTTTGGTACTAAAATGAGCGTCATACACAACTTATGACACTTCTAATATCTTTCTCCCGATTTCAATCAATATAACTAGTTGTGAATGACTAGAAACTAAGAGCCTAAATGGTAACGCTTCTGTTTTTCTATTTTTTGGTTATTTTGTTCCTTGAAATAGGGAAAAAAATCTATTTAAGAATATCAATTAATTTTTCTATTCCCTGAAATAGAAAATTAGTAATGGAATAAATTTGGAATAGAAATAAAAAGTAGAATAAAGTAATTTCTTATTTCCGAAACAATTTCTAGAAATAAGTCTTTTTTTTTTATTATTTTCTTCTTCTTCCTCTTCTAACCGATGGAGACTTGTAATCTACCACTGCCTTGTCAGTCATTAGTCGCCGTCATCCGTCAATCACTAGTCATCGCTAGTAGTCACCATCTGCCACTGCTAGTCACCGATCACTATCTGTTACTGATCATCACCTGTCACAACAATCGGCTAGAGGAGGAAGAAGGGGAAAAAAAAAAGAAAAATCTCAAAACAAATTATTGGAAAATTAGAAGAAATTCTACAGCATAAAAAAGTTTGTAAGTTGCACAAAATGGCTTTATGTTTTTTTTTTTTTTAGGAATCGAAATTTTATGTAGTTACCAAACACTTTTTACTCAGAAATTATTTTAGGGAATAAAAATAAAAAAGAACTATTTTTGAAAAAAAATTGTTATTAGGAAGAGAAATGTTATCAAACATACCCCGAACCAAATGCCAACTTATGGAAAGCGGTTGTGGAAATGCACATGAATCTACCAAGAAAGTGGCAATTCATGAAAAGCAATTGCAGTCACAATACTGAATGAATGGAAGAGTCTAATATTTCGGTGGCATGCACTTTCAAAGGCTTGAATGCTTTTTCTAAAGTTGACTTTGTCAATGGGGTAGAAATCCTGATGTGGAAACTCTGGCATTTAGCTAATAATCTCACGTTGGCGCACTAAATCAAGATACTTAACTCATAAGTCAAGGTGAAGTGACTCTTCAGGTAAGCAATTGGAAACTAAGTCCATTGAAATTTTCATGAATCCACAAGTTACGGGGAAAGCTATTGGGGCCACAATGTTGAATGAAGGCAACGATCTAAAATTTCCATGGCTTGCTCTCTCTGAGCGGTAATCCTCCAAGACTTGAATGCTTTTTCTACGAATACCCCCGTCAATGGGGCAAAAATCCTGATGTAGAAACTCAACCACTTAGTAAATGCTCCTACATTGGCTCGCTAGAATGATATTCTTGACTCGTAGGTCAAGGTGAAATGGCCCCTCGAGTATGTCACTATGAGAAAGAATAACAAATGTCCATAAGAGACAAAGAGAAAAGAGGTCTGATTGGAGAAAAATTAACAATGTTCACAATATCCAACATGCACTTTCAAAGGCTTAAATGTTTTTTCTAGAGTTGACTTCGTCAATGGGGTGGAAATCTTGATGTAGAAACTCAACCACTTAGTTAATGCTCCTACATTGGCTCGCTAGATCAATATTCTTGGGTCATAGTTCAAGGTGAAGTGACCCTCGAGTATGTCACTATGAGAAAGAATAACAAGTGTCCACAAGGGCCAAAGAGGAAAGAGGTCTGATTGGAGAAAAATTAACAATGTTCATAATATCCAACATGCACTTTCAAAGGCTTGAATGCTTTTTCTAAAGTTGACTTGGTCAATGGGGTAGAAATCCTGATGTGGAAACTCTGGCATTTAGCTAATAATCTCACGTCGGTGCACTAAATCAAGATACTTAACTCATAAGTCAAGGTGAAGTGACTCTTCAGGTAAGCAATTGGAAACTAAGTCCATTGAAATTTTCATGAATCCACAAGTTACGGGGAAAGCTATTGGGGCCACAATGTTGAATGAAGGCAACGATCTAAAATTTCCATGGCTTGCTCTCTTTGAGCGGTAATCCTCCAAGACTTGAATGCTTTTTCTACGGATACCCCCGTCAATGGGGCAAAAATCCTGATGTAGAAACTCAACCACTTAGTCAATGCTCCTACATTGGCTCACTAGAATGATATTCTTGACTCGTAGGTCAAGGTGAAGTGGCCCCTCGAGTATGTCACTATGAGAAAGAATAACAAATGTCTATAAGAGACAAAGAGAAAAGAGGTCTGATTGGAGAAAAATTAACAATGTTCACAATATCCAACATGCACTTTCAAAGGCTTAAATGTTTTTTTCTAGAGTTGACTTCGTCAATGGGGTGGAAATCTTGATGTAGAAACTCAATCACTTGGTTAATGCTCCTACATTGGCTCGCTAGATCAATATTCTTGGGTCATAGGTCAAGGTGAAGTGACCCTCGAGTATGTCACTATGAGAAAGAATAACAAGTGTCCACAAGAGCCAAAGAGGAAAGAGGTCTGATTGGAGAAAAATTAACAATGTTCATAATATCCAACATGCACTTTCAAAGGCTTAAATATTTTTTCTAGAGTTGACTTCATCAATGGGGTGGAAATCTTGATGTAAAAACTCAACCACTTAGTTAATGCTTTTACATTGGCTCGCTAGATCAATATTCTTGATTCATAAGTCAAAGTGAAGTGACCCTTCAAGTATGTCACTATGAGAAAAAATAACAATGTCCATAAGAACCAAAGAGGAAAGAGTTCTGATTGGAGAAAAATTAACAATGTCCATAATATCCACCATGTGACTCAACATCAAAGACTGCCGTGTGGAAAATTTTTGAAAGGCCTGTTTACTAGCCAGGAAAAATCAGGACTTTGAGAGCAATAGTTGACGAGGAAAATGTTCCCATTCGAGCAATATAAATTTCTTCACGGAGATGCTTAAACCATCTTTTCCAGTCGAAAATTTACCTTTATCTTCAACCACAAGGTTTTCTCTCTATGATTGTGATTTCCACCTTCTGTCCTAAACATCAGGTTGTGTCTTCTGCTGTTCTAAAGCTAGCAAAATCAGTTGTTGCTGAGAAGAAAGGTTCAAGTAGTCATGATTCTTCTAAGAAAAGTAAGAGTATTCTCTCTCTTTATTTTGTCTCATTATGCTGTGAAATTTTGCATTGGGGGAGATATCATTACAGCATCTGAGTACATCCAAGACCCAGGAAGTATCATATCAAGCGGAGGTCTCTACAAACTGGGATTCTTTAGCCCCAATGGTACCACCAATCGGTATGTTGGAATTTGGCATAACAAGATTCCTGCGCTTAACGTCTTTTGGGTTGCAAACAGGGAGAAGCCCGTTCTAGATTCTTCTGGTGTCATGACCATATCCAATGACGGTAATCTCGTGATATTGGATGGAAAGAAGGAAGTACTTTGGTCATCAAACGTTTCCACCTCTGGAGCTAATGCAAAAGCCCATTTATTAGATACTGGAAATCTTATCTTGCAAAAACAAAGTTCTAATATGAGCACAAATGATACAACGGCATGGGAAAGTTTCCAGACCATGTGTGATACATTCATTGCGAAAATGAAGCTTAGCACCAACTTGAGAACAAATGAGAAGCAGGTACTCACATCTTGGAAAAGCCCTTCTGACCCATCGATTGGAAGTTTTTCAATTAGTCTGGAACCACTAAATATTCCTGAAGTTTTCCTTTGGAACGGCACTACTCTATATTGGCGGAGTGGTCCATGGAATGGTAAGGTTTTCATTGGAATTCCCGAGATGGAATCAGTCTATCTTGATGGATTTACCTTAGTGGATGATAAAGAAGGATATGTCTATCTGACTTACAATTTTGCAGAGGTGTCTTATTTTTCATACTTTTTTGTGAGGTCAAATGGGGAGTTGTTGCAGCCATTCTGGGATGAAAAATATAAGAAGTGGCGGATCGATTGGTCAACCCGGGCATCTGATTGTGATGTTTATGGCAAGTGTGGTCCATTTGGATACTGTGATGGCAAGAAATCACCAATTTGCAGCTGCTTGAGAGGCTATGAGCCAAAAAAAGTTGAAGAATGGAGCAGAGGGAATTGGTCCAGCGGATGCATCCAGAAGTCATTGCTGCAATGCGCTAGGTTGAAAAATGGTAGTACTAAAGCGGGAAAAATTGATGGATTTGTAAAGCTTGAGAATGTGAAAGTGCCGAATTATGCAATCTGGTCATCTCCTTTCGAAGACAAGTGCCAAGAGCAGTGCCTCAGTAATTGTTCGTGCACAGCATATGCTTATGATGCCGGCGTTGGTTGCATGTACTGGAGTGGAGACCTAATCGACGTACGGAAGTTCTCCTATGCAGGAACAACTCTTTATGTTCGAGTGGCCCATACAGAACTTGGTAGGTTCATTCCTAAATTAAATTTCTGATCTATCAGGTAATGCAACTTACTGCTAGATGGTTAGGGAATTTCAATCAATGTGATATGCCAGGTGGAGTTGTGATCCATGAAAGGTAGCTAATCAGTTCTTTTTTATTTCTTAATATGTGCTTCAATCTCAGACATCATTGTTTGTCCATATTTTGATCTGCAGAAGGAAAAAGAGATCTGAGAGCAATTATAGCGACTGCAGTTGTTGTGGCAACTGTAATTTTCAGTATTGGTACTTTCTTCGCCTGGCAGAAGTCGAAAAAACGAGGTGGTAAAGATGGAGAACAATTTTCAAAGGCTTCTAGTGAGAACATGCTCGGAGGGAGCTTGAGCAAAGTTAATCTCCAGGAGCTTGTGCTATTTAAATTGGAAGAGCTGGCCGCAGCAACAAGCAACTTTAGTGATGCAAACAAGCTTGGGGAGGGTGGTTTTGGGGCAGTATATAGGGTAATACCGTGTCATGTAGAGGGCAGCAGCTCCATTTCTGCTTCTTCTTTTTAACTTTAGCAGCTCATTTACGTCCTTTTGTACAGGGGAGATTGCTAAATGGAAAAGAAATAGCAGTCAAAAGACTATCAGGGGCCTCTGGACAAGGATTGCGGGAATTTATCAATGAAATGGAAGTGATTTCCAAGGTCCAACATCGAAATCTTGTTCGACTCCTTGGATGCTGTGCCGAGCAAGATGAAAAACTATTAATCTATGAGTTCATGCCAAACAAGGGTCTAGACGCATTTCTTTTTGGTAATATTCCATTTCTTGTAGTATTCCGTCGATCTATCATGGAATACCAGTTTATGGGGAAGTCAAGTTTTTAATTTTACCTGTTTAAACAGACATTGGCTGCACCTATTGCACATACTTTACATTTTCAGTATACATGGGAGCCTCTTTCTGTGCATTACACTCTTCTCCGGTCGCAAATTAACACATAATTTTATGAATTTCACTTCTGTTGTCTATTTCAGATCCTCTCAAACGAGAGCAACTGGATTGGAGAAGACGGTTCAACATCATTGATGGAATTTGTCGAGGCCTACTATACCTTCACCGTGACTCCAGACTACGGATAATTCATAGAGATCTTAAGACGAGTAATATCCTGTTGGATGAAGAGCTCAATCCAAGAATTTCAGACTTTGGAACGGCTAGAATATTTGGGGGAAAAGAAGATCAAGCAGATACACTAAGAGTTATAGGAACCTAGTAAGTATTTTTATATGATGAGTCTCGTACTGATTTTATCTTTCTACCAAGCATGAGGAATATTAAAGTGTTTCATGGAATGCAGTGGTTACATGGCTCCAGAATATGCAATGGAAGGGCGGTTTTCGGAAAAATCAGATGTCTTTAGCTTTGGGGTAGTATTGCTGGAGATTGTAAGTGGAAGACAGAACAATAGCTTCAATGAGGAAGATCAGTCCTTGAGCCTGTTAGGATTGGTAAGCTGTTACAAACAGAGAGATCACCCTATTTCCATCAGCTCAAGTTCCAAAAATAATTTGACTTGAATTCTGTTTTTTGGCAGGCATGGAAATATTGGGAGGAAGACAATGTACTTGCGCTAGTGGACCCTAAAATTTCTGTTGGATGCTCCGAGATTGAGATCATAAGGTGCATAAATGTGGGGCTGCTTTGTACACAAGAACTTGCAACTGATAGGCCTACCATTTCAACTGTTATTTCAATGATTAGCAATGAGATTGTTGGTCTTCCTCGTCCGAACAAACCTGCATTCACCGAGAGGCAAACAACTACAGACACAGGTTCCTCCAGACAAAGTCAGAAAAAATACTCTGCCAACAATGTCACTATTACCGCTCTTGAAGGCAGATAAAATGAGGATACCAAAACCAATAAGCTCGAAAGTTCAGCTCAGAGATGCAAACTATAGCCAGCTCGTGTCTTGGACATGGAGTCAATAATGAGTACTAGCGTGATCCTATTTGCATGTACTGTTTTAAAAAGCAGTCTTTGTATTTTTTTTTTTTCCCTTAATCATGTTCTAGCTTGCTTGGAAATGTATGGACATAAATTTGTGGAATAGCAAATGACTACACGTTGGGTGGCAGTTAGGCCTTGCTTGTTTGGGTCATTCCAAAGCTGGGATGCAAATATTTGGCAATTTCTGTGTTGGTACAGCAGTTGCTCTTTAGCAAGAGGCTCTGTTCAATCAAGTAGGCTAGTTTGAAACAAGAAATGAAATTCCACTAAGCAAGACTTTTCGTACTAATGTCCATCATATGGTGAATGAAACGAGAATTCTGGTGAAAACTTTTTCTTCCATGTTTGTGCGTGTGGTCTTGTTGAATTTTGCCTCTTCGTTCCACTTTTCCATTTGTCTGAGATCATATTAATAACTAAAGCATCAGGCACTGTGAAAGCTATCAGACAAACTTCTCTGTCATGGTTCTTAAAACAATGAAGAATCTGCTAACTTCAACTCACCACAGAAAGCGTTTTCAACAAGAATGTCTGTTGGCATTGTAAAAATGCCAATCATTGTTTCAAAGAACTGACAGAGAATGACGATGTTTAGACATTGTTTTAGTGGATTAGCCGATAGATACTTGGTATTTGTCCAGAGAATCACCTTTGAAATAATCTGAAAACAAAGTTAATTCAGCCTATAGGGGCTTGCCGTGAAAGAGAAAAGGAGAGTTGACACCAAGTCATTAAAACAGAAATGGAAAATTAGGTGTTGTTGGTAAAAGAGAGAGTACTTTATTTTTTAGATCAAAAGAAGTATTTATAGGCTTAGGTTAAGCCTTGTACAATACATAAATAGGCCCAACTTGCTAACACTTTAGAATAATAACTAATGAACTCAACACTTGCCTTCTTGTTGGGGCGTACATATCAAGGTGCAACGGCATCCTTACCCTGAAAATGTAGTCATCAATCTAATTGTAGGTGAAATATAAATGTCTACATACGCAAAAACAGAGTTTTGGCGAAAATAGTTAGCCAACTCTCTCTTTTCTCTTTGGCATGCACAAGTCACTTGCCCATTTGAATCACCCCCAAATTAGAAACATTAGGGTAAAGAAGAGAGTTGTAAGTGTCACGCCCCGAACCTTGGGCGCGCGCACATCCCTCAGTGGTCGATAAAATTGCGATGTCCTAGGACGCGTCACCAACCCATTCATTTTATTACACATGTGGAAGCGAAATAATAATCCCCAGACAACACTCAACATGGGATAGAAAAACAGGATAACAAATTTCACAAAACACACTTTCATAAACAACCAAGGTTTAAGTCCAAAAGAAAACCCTAGGCCACCTACACTCCAGACCCTTCTGCCTTGGGCTTTGGATTCTCCACACTAGGTACCTGAAAATGATAACCCACGACAGGGTGAGAATAAATCTCAGCGAGTTTACGCCCTAAACCCTTATTAGGAAGGTAATACGCTTAGAGGTAGTTTAACCACACATTACAGAAAACTCACCTCACCTCATCACCTCCCTACATGTCAGTACAGTTCATATAATAGATACATATAATAAATGCACACATCAATTGGAACGTCTCACATAGCTCAATCAATCACAGGGTTCCCGATTATGAGACCAAATCGTTATGATGCGTTCCATTCCGTGCCACACAATTTTGTCCCATAATCAGGCGTGTTTATCTCAATTATTCACACGTTCCAATTTATTACTATCCCCACAGGCACAGCCTGCCCAACACACAACTGTCTTCCGGCGTAACCGGGTGTTGTCTCGCACCATCGAGCACAGCAAAGTCTACCTCAAGACGGCATTCCACATAGGAGCATCGTCCACCCGACATACATCGAGTGACGGGTTCTCATAACTGTCACACGACCATCCAATCTCAACCAAGGACATCGTGCATTACACTCAAATTCCTCAATTAAAATGGTGTGCTTGGCCTATTTTCTTCATATTAAAAACACTCGGTAAAATAATCATATGTGGGTACACGGTCAAATTGAAACTTAAAAATTGATATCATTCCTTTTAAAAATCTCACTATTTGATATAGTATTTAAAAAGATTTTTGGTGTCAAAACCCGACATCTGGTATTTTCTAATTAAATACCAAAATTTCATAATTTTGAAATAATTAATCAAATCACAATCACCACTCAATTGCATGAATTATCATTCAATGCACAAACCAATTACACCACAACAACCAACACAAAATTCTAACAACTGGCTATCTCGGTATAATTACGAAAATAAATAAATAATTAAATAAATTGCATTTACTTAAATAGATTACAAAATTAATTAAATAAATGCAAATAATTAAATAAACCACTAAATTAAATTAACATAAGCTAACTTAACCACCTAAGTGCACTAAGTAAATTACTCTACTAAACTAACTAATTATCCTAACCATTCTAACTAAATTAATCTAATAGTTAACTACATAAACTAATTTAGCTAATTAAATTAACTAACTAACCATCCTAACTAAATTAGCCTAGGAACTAATTACTATAACCACCTAGTTACACTAACTAGCTAACTAGGATAACTAGGGATCTCGCTAATCCCTAATAAATTCAACTAATCCACCCTGAGCATCATTAGCCCCCTAATGAGAGTTTAGGACATAAACTCACTGGTTTAGCGCAAAAACTGGTTCACGATGACAGCAGCATGACAGCGGCTGAAACCTGGGCTTACAGTGGCGCCAAAGGAAGCTTGGACTAGGCCGAAAACGGAAAAGGAAGCTCACGGTTTGAGCTAATTGAGCTGCTTCGATTCTGTGGAGGTGAAAATAGTGGCTGGACGGGCGCGGCTTGGGTTGGCCTTAGCGACCGCGGTTGTGGCACGGGACTACGGTGTTTGCGGGTGGAACAGCGGTGCCGTAGGGGCGCTGGCATGGAGATTAGCAGTTAACTGACCGGTTGAGGGAATTTGACGGGTTGACTTCCACACGTGGGGCGATGGAGATGAAAGGGGGGGAAAGGTGGATGTGTGGCTGTGATGGTGGAACGGCAAGGTGGTGATGATGGTGCTATGTTGGTGCTGGGGAAGTGGGCGTTGAAGATTTGTGCGGTGATATGCTTCGGTGGATGGTGATGGAGAAGGTGCGGTGATGCTGGTGTTAGTGTGAAGGTGAGATGAAGCTGATGATGATTAGGGGAAATGATGGGATGGGGATGGAGCGGTGATGGATGGATGCTAGATAATGGGCTGCGACAGCAAGAAAAAGGGAAAGTGAAAGATAGGAAGAAGAGGAAGAAGATAGAAGAGGGAGGTCGGCAGCAAAGGGGGACTCACGCATGCTTTGAACCGGGGGGGGGAAGAAAGGGGAGAGAGGGAACAAAGCCTTGAAAGTCAATGTGAAATATCTAATTTCATCATTCCTAGTCCCCAAAAGTCCACATGCTCATCCATTTGGTCCCCCAATACTTTCTTGCACACAATTCTCACAAATAACTAATTTTGATGACAAATGTTGCAACCCCCACACAAGTCTACGAATTTCATCAATTTAGACTTCAATTTCTTCACCAATCTCTCCAATTTGATGACTAATTTTGCTAAAGAGGAAACCCACATAATTTTCACAATTTCCCTTTGCCAATTAGGTCACTTTGGAGGCCAAAAATCCACTCACTTTGGTCTTTCCGAATTTCCTTTCTTTTCCGAATCGTCCGAAATTGATTTTCCGTAAAAATCTTGGGCTCGCCGAAAATTCTTAAGAGGATGAGTCGACGTTCCTAAAATAAATTGTGACATGACAGAACTTTCAATTTCTAAAATCGGGTTCAATTTCATGGTCAATTTCAACCAAATACGATTTTAGCGTGACCTAACCTACCAGGTAGCTTTTAGGAATTTTTTGTGCATTTGACATGTGGTCGATTATTTTCGAGCCACATTGAACATCTTCAACTCATTGGCAACTCTCGGTTGTCGTGAAAATCTCGAGATTTCAAATATGAGCACAAGGTACAAAAACGACATAAAAATTGGTTTAGTGCCGTTCGACGAGAATTTTACAATTATGTAGAATCACCTACACTTTAATTACATGCCTTTGTTGAACCGATCTATTTCCAGTCTCTGATCGATTTCGATGGTACCGTATTGACTCTTACAGATTAACATGGTTGAGTAGTCAATTTCTGATCGAATTCTTAAGTCTGTTGCGTTTAGATTCCTTAACGGCTTCACTTAATAGATTAGTTATTTGTGAGTGGCCAACTCAGAGAAAAAAACTATGGTGCATCAATGAAAAGCCCATTTCATTTCATCGAAAACAAGTTGAAAATCAGGATGTCACAGTAAGCATACTTTTATTCATGAAATGGGACAATACTAAGAAATTCCCATTCTTAGACATTTTAAGGCCACAAAAAATGAGAGTAAGTGATTTGTTAGGTGACAATGGCGAGGGAAAATGAAAATGAGTTTGTGATTTTCTTGATATGAAAATTGGAGGAAAAGGACCATATGAGTTGACTATTTGGCCCTTACTAGTGGATGGAAAGTGCACCAGCAGCAGCCATCAAATTTATTCTTTTTTTAGGTAAGAGCAACACCCATCAAAATTATTACATTGTCTATACAAAGAAACAGACTGATTATCGGTGATGTATCTACAGCTACGATCTTGGATTAAATGGCTTAAATGGGGAAATAAAAATATCAAATATTTTAATGCCACCACAATTCAGAGAAGACAAGGGAATAAAAATTTCTATACTATTATCTCCTACCAAGAAATGGGTTCATGCTTTAGACCAACTAAAACACCATATAGTTCTCTTTTTCAATGAGCTTTCTACTACCTCAGGATCTAGGAATTTTCAGCTTCTCTTGGAGAAATGTCCTACTGTTGTAGGGGAGGACATAAATCAGTTTTTGATAGCTAATGTGACTTTAAAGGAGGTTACAGAAGCAATTTAGCAATTGGGTTCCACCAAACCAATATGACTACATGGCTTGAATGGGAAATTCTATAATCACAATTGGAAGATTTTCAAGCATTGCATCTTCGTTGAGGTGCATAATTTCTTTAATTGAGGGATACTTAACCCGGAGTTGAACAAAACACATATCGCCCTCATCCCAAAGCTCCAAAACCTTGAGAAGTTGGATCAATACAGGCCAATCATCTTGTGTACCTTTGTGTACAAAATAATATCCAAGATCCTAGCAATTAGACTGAAACTCTAGCTACAAGATTTGATCTCAATAGAGCAGAGTGCCTTTGTTAGTGGAAGACAAATCCAAGACAATATTATGGTCGTCTAGGAAGTGTTTCACCAACTTTGAATATGAAAACGAAAAAAGAAGTTCTAAGTTGAACTCAAGTTGGAGATTCAAAACAGTGTCTCATTAGATAGAATGGGATTCCTTGGAAGCATGTTTGCTAAAAATGGGTTTTTTTTTCCTAGGTGGGTCCAATGAGTAATGCAATGCATAACTACTGCCTTGTTTAGCATAAAATTTAATGGAGAATCAAACCCTTTTTTCCAAACTTTTTGAGATCTTCGTCAAGGTGACCCTCTTTTCCCATATCTTTTCATCTTAGTGGTTAATGTTCTATCCTATATGAAAGGCTCTGGAGAAGGGAGACATAAAAGGAATAAAACTGAAGAGATCATGTCCCATTTTAGCACACTTATTATTTGTAGAGAACTCTACTTTCTTTCTCGATGGGACTAAAACTGTAAAGATTTTGAATTAATATTGTTATGCATCTGGCCAGGTCATAAATCTGAACGAGTCAGGCCTATTCTTTTGCAAAGAATGTCCTCAAAGATTTGAGCACAACATGTCACGCCCCAAACCCCAGGCACACGCACATCCTTCAGCGATCAACTAAAATGCGACGTTCTCGAGACGTGTCGCCAACCCATTCTTTTTATGCATATGCAAAAGCGAATTAAACAAACACCCAGACAACCATCAGAAATAGGGACAGTAAAAGCAGGACTACCAATTTTCACAAAACACACTTTATAAACAAACCAAGTCAACCCTGCAAGTTCATATACAAAAGGCCTGACTCAAAAAGAGACTACTGAGCCACCTACTCTCCGAACCCTTTCGCCTCGGGCTCCGGATCCTCCACGCTACGACCTTGAAAGCGGGTTAACCACGACGGGGTAAGATAAAATCTCAACAAGTCAAAACCCTAAACCCCGATTAGGATGCAAATTCACCTAGAGGCAGCCTAAACAGGCACCACACAAGACTTACCTCGCCTCGGCACGTCCCTGCACATTAGCTCATCACATATGCACTTATAAACATAGCAAGCACAATTTAATAACTGGAACATATCATTTCATCTTTCAAACTATCATAGAAGTCCCGATTATATGGAAAAATCGTTATAACATGTTACATTTTGTATCACACAATTTTGCCCTATAATAAGGCACAGCTATCTCAATCACTCAAACATGTCCCGGTTATTATGATTCATCGGCCATAACCAACTCAACAGTCGATGGTCATCCAGCATAACCGAGCATTGTTCTGCTTTGTCAGGCATGGCAACCTCTACATCTAAATAGCATTCCATAATGGAGCATCGGCCTAGCCTTCACTACGACCGACATCCATTGACATGGGGCATCCGAACTTAATCAGGCATCACCTCCCCAACTCCCGTTGGTTGACGGGTTCCGATAGTGATCACATGCACATCCATACTTGGTCAAGAATACCGTGCTTTGTACTCAAATACCTCAATTTCAAATAATGGATTTGGCTAATTTTCTTCGTATTAAAAAATTCTCGATAAAAAAGCCAAAATGCTCGCACGGGTACTGTTCATCACCTCTCTTCCTCTGGGGTTTTGAACTGTAGCTCGCCGGCATCAGCTGCTCGATCCGGCCGATCCAGACCTCCGATTGGCGTGAAAATTGGGGGTTCAGCTCCTCTGGGAAGGCCCTCGCTCCTCACCGAACGGATTAGACTCTCTCCATCCCTGCGGCGAGATCTGAGCTTCGGAAATCGCCTACTGCTGCGCCGCTCGGCCCTTGGAGGTGCGGTGCTGGTGCGGCTCGGGCCTGTGCTTCGCAGGCGTCCCAACAACGTTAGGTAAGCCTCCCTCGACTCAGATCTTGAACGGTTGCTGGTGCTCCTCTGCTGTGCCGTGCCCTGCACCGAACTGCTGCTGGTGCTCGACGTTGTGCCGCGGCCTGTTCTTGAACAGTTGCTGGAGCTCCCCTGTTCGGACCTTGCCGTGCCGCACCCTGCTCTTGAACGGTTGCTGGAGCTCCCCTGTTCGGACCTTGCCGTGCCGCTCCTGCTCTTGAATGGTTGCTGGCGCTCCCTTGCTCCGCCCCTGCTGTGCCGCGCCCTGCACCGAGTTACTGCGTTGCTCGGCCCTTGAGGAGCAGAGCTGGTGCGTCCCGGACCTGATCGAAGCAGGAAGAGGGCGTCAGGTAAGCCGCCTTGCTCCTGAGCGGTCTGTTGGTCCTCCTCCCTGCCCCGTCCTTGCTACGTCCAGCCAACCCGAGAGGTGCGAGGCGTCCAAACAGTTAGTCTCTTACCCTCTAGATGGCTGATGTGTAGAGGACTGGGTTTAGCTTGTTGGGTAGTGTTATGGCTGCTCCAATGGCTGTGGGTGGTGAGCCGAGTAATACGACACAATTGAGAGATGAATCGGAGAGGACGTCCAGCCCCCTCAATCGAGACAAGGAGGCCCGGGCCTCCATGCACACGGGCAAGGCTCCTGCACTAGCAGAGACCTCAAACCGTGGTCCCAAAGTTATAGGCAGGGATAGGCGCTCGAGAGGACGAAGTAGAGCGAGGTCGGCTTCCAAACGGCCCCAAGCCTCGCAAAAACAAGCGAAGAAACCAGACGCCCCGGCTATCCGGACGTGGGCAAATGTTGTGAAACTTGCAGCGAAAGGGTATGACCTTACCTTTGTTCCTCCCTCGTTTGAGGATGATGTCCCGGTGGTGGATCTTCCTGAAGAAGTGTTAGATGCGGTGGATCCCAAATGGCATGAGTGTCTGGTTGGATATTATGTAGGAAAGAGTTTGCCGTTCCAGCTCACGGAGAACTCGCTCAAGCTATGTTGGGGACCGAAGCTTGTTGAGGTTTTTGCCGATGACCAGGGTTTCTTTTTCTTCCGCATCCCTAACCCCGAGTTCAGAAGGAAGATTTTGGAAGAAGGTCCTATAACGGTTGCAAGGGTTGCACTTGTTTTGCAACAATAGAAGCCGCTCCTAGAGTTGAAGAGGGAGAAGCAAACCACGGTGCCAGTGTGGATTCGCTTGAAAAACCTACCTCTTGACCTATGGACAGCCCCGGCAATTAACGCCATCGCGAGCACCATTGGCAAGCCGTTATTTGTTGATCAACGCACGGAGCAATCTCAAAGGATCTCTTTTGCAAGAGTTTGTGTGGAGATTCAAGTAAACAAGCCAAGGTTCTACTTGACCAGGGTAAGACTAAACGGAGTTGTTCGGTCGATTGCCATTGAGTATGAGTGGAAGCCAGCGGAATGCTTGAAGTGTGGCTCCTTTGGGCACAATTGTGCAACCTCTTTGAATGGGCGGAAGGCGGTGCAAGGCTAGAAGCAAGTTCAGACCATTCCCCCCCCCCCCGCTAGTGGAGGCCCGCCCCTCTGAGACTTCACCAATGCTGGTGGTAGACCTGAATGAGGCTGATTTTGGATGGAAACAAGTCAAGGGAAAGAAGAAAAAATCTCCCCCCCCCCAAGGAGACATATTTGGACCATCCAGCAAGCTCTGGAAAAGAGGAACCACCTCTCAAGCAGTCAGAAGCAGCTCTTAAAAGCTTGCCATCAACCTCCACCCGGAGGGCTCATAGTGGGTTTCAAGCACTAATCAAAATGGATGACCACACCTCGACAATGGAGGAAGATCCCATTAGCCATCCAGAGGCAGGCTTAGGGAGTGGAGCGGAGTTGAATGAGTCTGTCAACCACCTTAGCTCAGATGAAGATCTTCTCTCGCCTTGTCAATCGCCGAAGGCCCCTCCAAATCTATCGCCGAAGGCTCCTCCAACGAAAAACATGGAGGAGAACACCCAGGACAAGCCGCTGGTGCTTCCTCCTGACCCACCTCCTCTAGCGGCTCGAGCGGCTCCCACTCAGAGCCGTCGCAAGCCTCCGAAAAGGAGGTAACCCTTCCTCGTTTCCTCTTTTGTACATATGTATATAGGTTGCTGGAATATTAGAGGTATGGTTGATTCGACTAGACAAGCGGAGATTCGTAATTTTATTACTTCGAACCACTTGTGCTGTGTTGGTTTGGTGGAAACTAAGGTGCCACAGGATCGCTTTAACTCCATTTCCGAAGCTCTATTGAGAGGTTGGTGTTGGACTGCAAACTATGACTTCTTCCCCAGGGGTAGAATTTGGGTCGGATGGGACCCCATAAGAGTCAAGTTTGAAACCTTCTCTCTTTCCAAGCAGGCAATTCATGGGAACCTTGAGAGCCTAGACTCTGGGGTGGCTTGCTGTGTTTCTTTTGTTTATGGAGATCACTCTTTTTCGCTGAGGAGACCGCTGTGGGAAGACATCATCATGAAAAGCACCCATCTCCGAGACACTCCTTGGCTTGTCTTGAGGGACTTCAATGCTATTAAGGATCCATCGGACCGGGTCGGTGGCTCCGAAGATTGGCTCCCTTGTTTCAATGAGTTTGGACAGTGCTTGGAGCAAGCTGAGCTGGAAGACTTGAGGTTCGTTGTGTTTAGATACACTTGGATTACGTCTTCAGGGCATACTAGGAAAGCAAGGAAGATTGACAGGGTTCTAGTGAATGCAAAGTGGAGCTTGGATCTATCTTACTCAGAAGCCTCCTTCCTTGCTCCTGGAATCTCGGACCACTCGCCTATGGTGGTGAAGATTCTTAATCCGACTCATACAAGGAAGCCCTTCAAGTTCTTCGACTTCTGGATGAAGCACTCGGAGTTCAATGAAATTGTCTCACAAATGTGGAATGCGCCGGGGAATGGTGTCCCCATGTACAAGCTTGTCTCTAAACTCAAGGCTCTCAAATGTCGGCTTAAGCAACTCAACAGAGATTCCTTCTCTAATATATCTGCTAGAACTCTTGATGCGCGGAAGATGATGGAGGCCACCCAAGCAGAATTACAACTAAATCCCTTTTCTGCCGACCTTGCTGAGTTGGAGAAAAGCCAAAGATGTATCTTTGTAGAGTTGCGCTCCTCGGAGGAGTCCTTCTTCAGGCAAAAGTCCAGGGTTAGATGGCTCAAGGAGGGAGACCGAAATACCAAATTCTTCCATCAATATGTCAACAAAAGACAGTTGAGGAACAAAGTCCTCTCCGTCCTCGACTCTTCGGGGAACATACTGACGGAGCCACGCCTGGTGCAACGAAGGTTTATAGAGTTCTTTGAGGACCTCTTGATGCCACAAGGGGAGATTATTAGACCTTCGTTAGAGGACTTGAGGGAGGTTATCCAACATCCACTTTCGATTGATCAGGCTGCTCTTCTTGCTCAACCAGTTACAGAGATAGAGATCCGGAACACTATCTTCTCTTTGCCCAAGGGAAAGGCTCCTGGGCCAGATGGTTTCACAGCGGAGTTTTTCAAAGAAAGCTGGGACACGGTAGGTCCCTTAGTAACGACTGCAGTGTTGGACTTCTTCAACTCCGGAAAACTCTTGAGGGAGTTTAATAATACCATCTTGGTAATGGTTCCGAAAGTGCTCAACGCCACTTCTGTGGAGGATTATAGGCCTATCGCCTGCTGTAACACTATCTACAAGTGTATTACAAAGGTGCTAGCTAATCAGGTGGCCCTAGCTTTGAAGAACATGATAGGCCCTTTTCAGACTGCTTTTATAAAAGGTAGACGAATTAGGGACAATATATTACTGGCCCAGGAGCTATTCTCTAGCTTCCACCTTCAGCCTTATCTACCTAAATGTGCGATAAAGGTGGACTTCAGGAAAGCATATGATACGGTGGATTGGAGCTTCCTTGAGAATGTGATGCTAGCCTTTGGCTTTCCTCACTCTGTCACTAGCCTAATTATGACGTGTGTTCGCACTCCTAAATTCTCAATTGCTTTGAATGGAGAGCTCCACGGGTTTTTTGCGAGCGGTCGAGGTCTTCGCCAAGGGGATCCCATCTCTCCTTACCTTTTCACTATGGTCATGGAAGTGCTCTCAGGGATCATTCTTAAGCAATCCTCGAGGCCTGATTTCAAATTCTTTTGGAGGTGCAAGGCAGTGGGTCTTTCACATCTCTTCTTTGCAGATGATGTCTTCCTTTTTTGTGAGGCGCACCTTCCTTCGGTAACTCTCCTTAAGGAAGCTCTAAACATATTTTCCTCCTGGAGTGGCCTTCGTCCTAACTCGTGCAAGAGTGAAATCTTCTTGGCGGGTGGCAATCCCTCCCTAAGGAATAATATTCTATTGGAGTTGGGCTTTCGAGAAGGAAGCCTGCCAGTTCGGTACCTGGGGGTTCCCATTATCACTTCGAGAATCAATAAAGCAGATTGTTGTACCCTGGTCAATCGCATCACTACAATGGTTCAGTCTTGGACTCACCATTTCCTCTCTATTGCTGGTCGGCTTCAACTTATCAGGTCAGTTCTTCATGCTATACAAGCCTACTGGGCTAGTGTCTTTGTCTTACCTTCAGCTGTGATAGAACAGATAGAGAAAATATTTAGACAATTCCTATGGAAAGGTCCGGACCTAGGCAAGGGTGGTGCTAAGGTAGCCTGGGATGACGTTTGCCTTCCAAAGGATGAAGGAGGGCTAGGTGTTAGGAGGCTCCAAGATTGCAATAAAGCCTCCATGCTAAAGCATATTTGGATCTTGTTCTCCGACAAGGAAGCGCTATGGTGTAGATGGGTCCATTCCACGTTCCTAAAAAACAATAATTTTTGGGTTGCTAGGAAGCCAACTTCTGGTTCCTGGGCCTGTAAGAGCTTGTTGACCCTAAGAAGGAATTTCAGGATGGCCTTCGTCTGGAAAATTGGCGATGGCCAAACAACCTCTCTGTGGTTTGACAATTGGCATCCTAGAGGGCCCTTGAACCTGTTCTTTTCAGACTCTCTTATCTATAGCTCAGGGCTCTCTAGACAAGCTTGTGTTGCTGACCTCTTCTCAGATGCTGGCCAAGCTCTTAGATTGGTGCTTCAATCGTGGGGGCAACCTCTTCCGACCCTGATGAATGACCCGGATCGTTGCTGTTGGCGAGAAAGCTCTTCGGGCCAATTCACTATGGCATCGGCGTGGAACTTCATTAGGAAGAAGAGGACGCGGGTCCACTAGTACTCCTTTGTATGGGACAACGCCATAGTGCCTCGATATCAACTCAATCTTTGGCTCATGGCCAGACGTAGGCTTCCAACCCAAGACCTCCTTTTGGCCTATGGTATTATTGGAAATGCTACCTGTGCATTTTGCAAGAATGTGCCTGACTCTCTTGACCACTTGTTTTTTGACTGCTGTGTCACGGCTAGCGTTGCCTTCTTTTGGGCGTCCAGATGCAATTTACCCTGGCGCAACAGAGGTTGGGGGGAGAATTTCAGATGGGCAACTACCTATTTGATGGGGAAAGATTTTTATAAGTGCATAGCCCGTTTTTCATTTGGCGCGTTGTGTCATATCATTTGGAAAAATAGGAATGCCAGCATGTTTAGAGACCAGCCTCTCTCTATTCCGGCCATTAAAAACCACCTCTTTAAAGTGGTTCGCGACAAGGCTATCACCTTCAGGAACGTCGAAGACAATTTCAGAAATAGAATGCTGCAGAGAAGTTGGAGTCTAGACCCGATTATTTTCAATGGGGACCCTTAGGTCCTAGATCAGACGATGGCCTCCTCTTTGTTTTTTTGTCTCTGCTTGATAGCTGGTCGAGCTAGCCGTGCTTAGTTTGGCCTTGTTGTTGTAGTTGTTGTGCCGCCTCTGCGGCTTTTGCATCTCGTCACCCTTCCACTTCTTTTGTTACTACATTTGGAGTGCAAGTTACTGGTGATGAAATCTTTTGTACATTTGGCTTTTCTTAATATATATCTTACCTTTACCAAAAAAAAAAAAATTCTCGGTAAAATAATTGTACGTGGTCACACATTTAAATTGAGTCAATGAGCATGGTACACTCTCATTTCAAAATTCCATGATTTATATACTATATAAAATTTCGGCGTCAAAAACCGACACCCCGCATTTTTATAATTAAATACCATAAAATTGGATTTTTGCAATAATAATCCATAACGAACACCAAGCACTCAATTGCACAATTAAGTAGTCAATTTCACATATAAATTTATCCACGACGATCAGCGCAAAATTTCACTAAACGGCTATTCCGTCACAATTTACACTAAATATAATTAATTAATTTTTTTTTGGGTCGGTCTTACTCTACTCCTATTATAATGTTCACTCTAAGAATTTTGCTCTGCCTCCTTGTAGGGCGTGGGAGTCGAAACCCACTCCTGAAAATAATGCGTCCCCACCCCAACCCCCCCGAGAAGGTGGGGATTCGAACACCTCATCTCTCCCTTCCAAGCTGGAAGGGTAGCCACTGGGGTAAACCCCAATGGTTATATAATTAATTAATTAAATTGCAATTAATTAAATAAATTACAAATTATTTAAACTCATCCACTTAATTAATCTAAATAAGCTAATCGAACTAACCTAATTGAGCTAACTAAACTAACCTAACTAGGCTAACTACATTAACCTAACTAAGCTAACCAACTAACCTAACTAACCACCCTAACCAAACTATTTAATCTAACTAGTCATCCTAACTAACTAGTTACACTAACTAGTAACTAGTTACACTAACTAGGATTAACACTACTCATAATTAACATTAAACTAACCACTAAGTGCAATTAACATCATAATCCAAGATTAAGGCATTAACTCACCGAAATTCAACGGCGGCAGGCTCACAGCGACAGCGGCACGAAGGCGGTGATATCTCGCAACTACAGCGTCACCAATGGAGGACCGTCCAGGGCTAAAAACCAGCCCTACAGCTCATAGCTAAAGGGGCAGTTATGGTTTTGTGGATGGGCTGAGCTATGGATGGAGGTGGCGCGGCTGAACCGGCGAGCTGGAGGCAACGACGGTTAAGGTGGACGGTCAGGGAATGGGCGACTGCGACAAGCTGGTTTCGGACGGCAGTTGGACGCATGAGGCGAGCTGGCTAGTGGCAAGCTAAAGGTAGTCGAGCGGGCAGTGATGAGGGTTGGACGAGAGGAGTTCTAGCAGTGGAGGCTGCTAAGGGTGGTAAGCAGTAGAGCAATGGTGGCTTGGTGGCTATTCTGGTGGTTGGTTGCTGGAGCGACAGGTGGCAAGGCTAGACATGAGCTGCAACAGAGGAGACTTGAAGAAGAAGAAGAAGAAAACATAAGGGGTTGGCTGGGGAAAAGAAGGCACGCACGCAGGGGAAAGAGAGGGAGAATGGAAGAGAAATGAAGTCAAGGCTTTGGCCAATCACATGGCTTGCAAAATATCACATGCACTCAAGTGTGAGCCTCAAAAGTCTTCAGCCACAATAGTCAAGGCATCATCCAATAGGCATTTTCCTTCTAATTCTTCATAAAACAATTCATTTTGGTGGCCATAAGTCCCATGGCAGCAACCCATGCGAATTTCACTTTAATTTCCTTTTTGCCGAAATTGATTTTTCGTAAAAATTCCGAACTTGACAAAAATTCTCTGAATGATGAGACGAGATCCTAAAAATAAATCGTAACACGCTCGAACATCTGATTTCTGAAATCGAATTCCATTTCGTGGTTAAAATCGACCGAACGCAATTTTAATACAACCTAACTTATCGGGTAGTTTTTAGAGATTTTAGCGCGTTTGACCCATGATTGATAATATTCAATCCACTTTTGTGTATCTCCGACTCGTAGACGACTCTCGGTTGTCATAAAAATTGCAAGGTTTCAATCATGGGTACCGAGTATAAAATCGATAGAAAATCGGGTTAGTGTCGTTCGACGCGAATTTCGCAATCACGTGGAATCACCCGCAATTCAATTATGTGATTCCGTCAAATCGACCTATATCCGATTACAATTCAATTATAACGGTGTCGTATTGACCTTTACCGATTATTATGGTCGAGCAGTCGACTTCCGATTGAATTCTCGAGTCTATCGCGTTTATATCCTTTAACAGCTTCACCTAATAGATTAGTTAATTCATGAGTGATCAACTCAGAGAAAAAGGACCATAGACGCGTCGACGAAAAGCCAATTTCATATATTCGAGAGGGGGTCGAATTTTCAGAATGTCACACAACATGCTAACAAACTTCATGTCCCAAAAATTGTGAAATAAGTAAATATTTGGAAATGACTTATCATTGTGGTGAATCCAATAAATAAATGTCTACTTAGATTTTGTCACGAGTTTACATGAAGTTGGAAGGTTGGAATGAGCATTTAATATCTAAGGTTGGAAAAGAAATTATTGTAAAAGTAGTGGTGCCAGCACTTTTGCAATAGACAATGTTGATTTTCAAAATCCCTGTTTCTATTTGCCAAAGTATGGAATAAAAAATTGCCAAGTGCTGCTGAATAATAGTGAGAATAGAATCAGGTTACATAAGAGGAAATGAGAAATTCTCAAACTGGGAAAGGATAGTGGGGGTTTAGGCTTTATAGATTTTGATAACATTTAATAGAGAAATGCTGGGAAAGAAAGCTTGGTTCCTTCCTTATTTTGAAGCCAAGTCTTAAAAGGGAGTATTTGGTTGGGCATTCCCAAGGGGCTTGGGGGAAATTTTTGGTGTTTGGCAAATTTTTTGAAAACTCCTTTTATGAGCATTCCAAATGCTCAATACTAAAAGCTGGGGAGGGGCAGCATTGAGCATTCGGCATTTGGGAAATGTCACGCCTATTGTTCATCTTTCTTCTTCCTCATGTCTTCTTCTTCTTCTCGTCTTCTTCTTCTTCCTGGCCACCAGGCTTCTCCGGCAGCCACTGCCACCGCCGCCTGAGGGTTGCATGTTGCCAGTGACCACCGTCTGGGGGTGGCACAACGCGCGACCTAGGTAACGTCGCCTAGTTCCAAGCGAACCAGGCGACGCCGCCTGGGTCCGCGTGACCTCAGGCGACGCCGTTTGAGGTCCACGTCGCCTAAGGTCCGCGCAACCTCAGGCCGCCAGATCTAGCCTCTACGACCTTAGGCGCCTGAGGTCACGCCTCCAAACAGCAACGACGTCACTTGAGGTCGCACCACCTGGGTCCACGTGACCTTAGGCCGCCAGATCAGGCCTCTGCACCTCCAGGCGCCTGAGGTTGCGACGATGGCGTTGCTTAAGGTCACGACCTCAGGCGGCCAGACGGCGTCCGACACCACCGGCCGCCGGATTTGATTTTCATATTTAAAAAAAAAAATTAAAAGCAAAAGCCCATTTGTAATAAGTTTTACCAAACGGTATTTTTGCACAAGCCACTTTCCAATGCGTAATTTGTCAAACGTCTGAACATTCCCAAAAACCCCTTTACCCTAAAGATATTTGCATTTGGCCAAAAGCATTTCCCCAAAGTCGAACCAAACGGGCCCAAAGAACTCTACTTCCCGAACTTTGACTATTGGAGAGCTGCTAGGGGAATTCGACCATCATGAGGCTGGCAAAAGCCTTATTATAGTCAAAAAAATGTGGTCAGTGCAAAACGGGGAAAATATCAGAAGTAGAGAAGACAAATGAATTCCCAGCAGAGTGATTCGTAGCCCTACTAATAGAGATGAGCCTCATAAAGAGGCTCATAAAAAGGCAAAACTGATTAATCGAGATAACTTGGATGATACCAGCTTTGAATGAGCTATTTGATGAAGAACTAAAAAAATGAAATCCGAGCGATTCCATTGAATACACGTGAATAGGAAGACAAACTGATTTGGACAAACACAAAGTCGGGGGTGTACTCAAATGACAAGTGGGTATAACATATGCAAGGAGGAAAACGAAAAGTAGGGCCAAATTTAGCTTCATCCTCTAATCAAACTCCTCTAAGCCTCTGGTCATGTGGTCAGTGCGAAACGGGGAAAACATCAAAATTAGAGAAGACAAATGGATTTCCAGAGGAATGATTGGCAACCCTACTAATAGAGATGAGCCTCATAAAGAGGCAAAACTGATTAATTGAGATAACTCAACTTGGAAGATACTAGCTTTGAATGAACTATTTGATGAAGAAATAAACAGGAAATCCTACCGATTCGATTGAATGCACGTGAATAGGAAGACAAACTAATTTGGACAAACACAAAGTCTGGGGTATACTCAAATGAAAAGTGGGTATAACATATGCCAGGAAAATGAAAAATAGTGCCAATACTTGGCTTCATCCTCTAATCAAACCACTCAAAGTCTCTGGGCAAAGATTTAGAGGGCCAATACCACTCCAGAAATCAAGCTCTTCATTTGGAATATATGCAAGAATGCATTACCAACAAAAGCGAACATATTTGGGAGAAGTATTACCGAAGAGGATACTGTGAGTTGTGCAGTCGACAGTTGGAGACTCTGGAGCATCTACTATTGTTATGCACTTGGACATGCCAGGTTTGGTCAGACCTCACGTTCCAGATCCTTATCAATAGTCGTGGTCTTACTAGAATTGAAGAATGGCTGTTTCCAGAGTACCTTGGTGAGCTTTGAACTTTTCGTTTTAATTCATTGGCATATATGAAAATCTAGAAATAATTTTACCTTTTGCAACATCTCGTGAGTTGGGCTTGGGCCATGCATCATAATATCAACAAATGGAACAGTTTGGCAGGGAAAAACGACTATATTGGAAGAGACTCACTTCAAATCTTGCCCTGTCCGCGGTAAGGAGCCCTTGAGGTAAACATTGATGGATCCTTTAGAAAGGGCTCGACAGAAGTAGCGATTAGCCGTGTGTGCCATGAAAATGGGTGTTTTGGTGGACGGATTCACAAAATCTATGCGAGTAACTTCAGCAGCTCAGGTGAAAGCAAACGCTCCAGTAGAAACCCTAGATTTCCTCGGCACATGAAACCATCCAAGTCTTCAACTTGAGTCAAACTCCTTAGTTCTGATACAAGCAGTGACACGAGCAAATTAGTTTGCTTGGGATGGGGAGGCGCTTATGAGTGTAGCTAAGAGGAAGCTCCTGGGCTTTGATGATCTATCCCTCGCCCATTGCAGCAAGATGCGAATGAGGTGACAGATTGGGGTCAAGTATAGCAGAATTGAGATGACTTTCGTATGGCACTTCTTAAGTATTATAACTTATTTTCAATTACTTAAGTACCACATGGGATAAAATCAATCATTTAAGTGTCATTTTCAACAACTCATCCCACATGGATTTTTTTTAATAATTTCCCATCCGGCATGGATTTTTTATGTTTTATTTTTTTTTTGAATTTATTTTTAAGGGTTGACAATGTTCACCTGTCTACTATGAAGGAAACACCTCGCCTCGCCTCTGCCTTCATGGCCAAGGCTGAGGTGACCCTTGACCAATCTAGGTGAGGCCTCCAAAGCCACCATAAGAAAAGGCAAAAAGAAATTCAAAAAATAATAATTATTAAAAATATTTTAAAATTTGTTTATGCCGGTGTCTGTGAAGCCATGCGGAACAATCAACATTCACATCAAAATTTTTGGTAAGGCAAATCGCTGATGGCCCTCAAGTGGTCGATTTTCAAATTTACGACACTCAGGTGAGCGAAAAAATGTTATTTCAAGTGAATGTCGTACAAAAGTTATGGCACGCCTAGTGTACTTATCCCTGCAGATTGGTTAGTTAAAGTCCATAAAGATGGATATTTGGTCTTTAATTGGTTGTCCAAACCTCCTAAATCCCTGTGGGCTCTTCTTTTTTTTCGATTCTAGCCTTCCAGCAATCGTTACCCGAGTAATGAGAAGTACACTTTCCAACATAATTTTTTTTTCGTTTTTTTTCTTACAATCAGAAACCCGAGAAGCAGTTTTGGGTCTGATTGAGACCAAAAAAGAACATAGCGTGTGTGTTAACATAGACAAAAGAAGTTTCCAAGGTTGAGTAAACAATCGTGAAAGTGTATTGGGAAAAAATGCATTGACCCAATTTATTTTAAGGGTAAAAAGTAATTTGCCACTAGCTAAAGAAATATGGAAAACAACCTTCTTTTATGAAGATCATTGAACTTAATATAAGATTGACTTGCTGTGATTACTAATATATTGAAATTTATTTTAAGATTGCTAATTTTGTTAGGTTGAAAGTATTTTTCCCTTAAAAATTATCAATCACTTGAAAAAGTTACTAGTTAATCAAAATCTACAATTTTACATGAAAGGTTGCTCGTTCTACATGGTCCAACAACTTAACCAATAACTTTTTCCCATAAAAGTTATTAATCATCTACAGATATTGTTGCTTACCTATAAATTGTTATGTAAACTTATTAATCATGTCGAAAAATTTACTAAATAGTTACTTCTAACATATTGAAGAATATATCCTTACTAAAATTCCCTAGTTACATAAAAGAATTACTAATGACTATAGACAAATAGGTAAATGCTTACTTTCTTAATTTGAAAGTCTCTAATTTTTTGTGGGATTGTGAAAAAGTTATAGGGTTAATACCCTGAAAAGCCCCAAACCGGTACACCTGACAAATTTACCCCAAACTATTTTTTTGACCACCAAAAACCCCAAACCGGTATACATTTGACAAATTTACCCTCTATCAGTTTTCGTTAAATTTTACTTTCAAATTATTAAGGTAAATGACATGTGACAGTTGACTAGTATACTAATTTAGGATTTTACATGTCGTTTATCACAGTTTACAATTTTCGTGATTTTTTTGTGGTATTAAATCTGATTTAGCAGATGGTATATTTGTTACAGATTTATCAATTTGGAGTTTTTTGAAGTCAAATAAATTAGTTTATGGTAAATTTGTCATAAATGTACCAATTTAGAGTTTTTTATGGTCAGTCGGGGTAATTTGTCACATGTGTACCGGTTTAGGGTTTTTCATAGTCAAAAAAATATTTTGGAGTAAATTTGTCACATGTCTACCAGCTTTGAGTTTTTCAGGATATTAACCCAAAGTTATAAACATATAGTTGCAATTCTGTCCAAACAGAGTCCAGAAAAGTAATTCCAGTCTTAATTTTAATCGGCTCATTTGGCCTCGCCAAGCTCATTTATACCCAATAAATGGAATGAACAAAACATTAAATACTAAAATAGAATCGTTTCGCTTATTGATCAGGTTTATTACAACAATAATCGGTGAATCCATGTCGGCCCCATCAAGAAAACGGGCCGGACACCGAACCATGCCGAACGGCGGGGGCAACCTCCGAAGGCTCAAGTCCTTTTCACACGGCTTGGTTCGGGCGTTGTCTCTCTTCTTGCCCGCCGAAACTGACAGCAATGATCCAATTCGGAAATTGTCCAAAAGGCAGTCTCCTCCGACATGTCCTTTCGTTCCTTCCCCACCGTCCCATCCTTCGTTGTCTCGTGCGAGCAAATTGAGAGAGCTGGGGCCATGGCGATGTGATCACAGGGGGGACGGTTTGACCCACCGCTCAGTCTTCGTCGCTTAATTCCATCCTACATAACTCACATGCTATGACGAGTCACTGAAGATGTGATGTCCGGTCGTCGTCGTCCTCATCCTCCTCCTCCTCCTCCTCCTCCTCCTCTCACGCGCTGCTTGGCGAGGGCTTCACTTTCGTAACACGAGTCATCCGCAGCCACTGAGACCACGAATAGGTGGAGAAAGATTAGAGTTTCAGTATGTGCGGTTTAGGGGGAAATTAGAGGTTTGTTCGTGTTTCTTGAAGACAGAGAGTAATTTGGGCTAATGCAGTTCAGCCATCAGATTGGCAAAGTTGGTATTTTCAGAAGGGTACCTGGGTGAAAATGCCAGCAAGATATAACTTTTCTTAAATTTCTTTTATTTAAATTAATATACACTGAATAATTTATTTTGCCTTTTCGATTGACATTAATTAATGGTGCTTAATAGAAACAATCAGCCCATGACGTAGTTAGTTGAGATTAACCCAACAACTGACTAAAGGCAGTAAACATTGATTCAAAGTAATAACTTTGAGTGCTCGAGATATTGATGCGTTAAATTGTGATGCTGCACAAATTAACGCATCATGAGATTTTCAAATGTTTTCAAATTTAGAGAAAAAAAATCGAGGGTGAACTCTTAAAGACCCAATTTTGTTGACTGATGGGTTGATGGGAGAATTCTTAAGGGCTTGTTTTTCAAATGACTTTTTCTCCCTTAAAAGGTTTTTTCTTTTTTTTAATTTGTGAAAAATCACTTGATTTTACATGAGTTCAAATGCTATATTCGAGATGCTCATACTTCAAATGAAATTTAAAACGCTAAGCAGAAAATGAAAGTCGACTGAACCTATCCTAAGAATATCATAACCAAGAACAAGAAAATTGTCGATATGAACAAGAAGTGATTTAAGTGAATATGATAAGAGATCCAATATGCAACGCCTATGCTGAATAGTAGAGACCCCAATCTTAAACTCTGCCAAAAACTGTCGGGCTATATTAGCTAGAAAAATCAGATTAGGCAATACCGCTTTCTTCATGCAGGTCCTGAAGTCCGTTAGACAGGGACTATGCAAATGATAATTAGGCCATGTGGGTATCTCTTGAAGTGGGCAACCGCCATCAACTTCAACCACTCGGTCTTCCTCTGCAGAATTCTGATTTTCATTTTCTGTCCTCAAATTCACTTGCGGTTCGTGGTGTTCTTGGTGCCCTCTCTACCAAAGCCAGTAGTGCTGCAGCAGCGTGTCATGTTATAGGTTGTTGTTGAGGAGGAAAGATGCAAGTTGTCATCATGGTATTTCTGGGAAAAGCAAGATTTTTGTCTCTCTTTCTAGTGTCTCATTATGTTGTAGAATTTTGCATTGGAGGAGATGTCATCACAGCAACTGAGTATATCCAAGACCCTGGAAGTACAACATCAAGTGTAGGTCTCTACAGAATAGGATTCTTTAGCCCTAATGGTTCTGCAAATCGCTAAGTGGGGATTTGGTACAATAATGTTCCTAGATATATCATATAATGTTCTCTGGGTAGCGAAGAGGGAAAATCCAATTTTAGACTCTTCTGAGGTCATGACCATATCCAATGATGGTAATCTTGTGGTCATGAATACAAAAAGGGAATTAGTTTGCTCGTGTGCAACATATGCTTATGATGCGGAGTTGGTTGCATGTGCTGGAGGAAGGTGAGACCTAATCGACACATGGAAGTCTTCCTATGGAGGAACAACTCTTTTTGTCCGACTGGCCCATCCAGAACTTGGTTAGTTCATTCCTAAATTTAATTCTTTTTTTTTTGGTAAATCCTAAATTTAATTCTTGATTAATCTGGTAAAAGTGACTTACTGCTAGATGGTTAGGGAATTTCAATCTATGTGATAGGCGAGGTGGAGTTGTGATCTATTAAGGGTAGCTAAACGGTACTTTCTTTAATGTCTGTTCAATCTCTTAAATCATTGTATGTCCGTATTTTGATCTGCAGAAGGAAAACGAGATCTGAGAGCAATTATAGCGGCTGCAGTTGTTGTGGCAACAGTTATTTTCAGTATTGGTACTTTCTTCGCCTGGAAGAAGTCAAAGAAACGAAGGGGTATAAACGGAGAACAATTTTCAGAGGCTTCTACTGAGAATATGCTTGGAAAGAGCTTGAGCAAAGTTTATCCCCAGTAGCTTGTGCTATATAAATTAGAAGAGCTGGCCGCAGCAACAAGCAACTTTAGTGACGCGAACAAGCTCGGAGAAGGTGGTTTGGGGGCAGTATATAGGGCAATACTCTGTCATGAAGAGGCAGCAGCTCCGTTGTTTCTTCTTCTTCTTTAATTTCAGCAGCTCATTTAAGTCTTTTTGTACAGGGGAGATTGCTGAATGGAAAAGAAATAGCAGTCAAGGGACTATCAAGTGCCTCGGGACAAAGATAGCAGGAATTTATCAATGAAATGGTCGTGATTTCCAAAGTCCAGCATCGAAATCTAGTTCGACTCCTTGGATGTTGTGCCGAGCGAGATGAGAAACTATTAATCTATGAGTTCGTGCCAAACAAGGGTCTAGATACATTTCTTTTCGGTAATATTCCATTTCTTGCAACATTCCCTCGATCTATCGTCGAAGGCCATTTTATGGGGAAGTGTAATTTTTAATTTTAGCTGTTTAAACAGCATCTGGCTGTACCTAGTGCACGTACTTCACATTTTCGGTTTACATAGGAACCTCTTCCTGTGCATTTCACTCTTCTCCATTCATATCTCCATTCATAAAACTAACACGTTATTTTATGAATTTCACTTCTCCTGTCTATTTCAAATCCACTCAAATGAGAGCAACTGGATTGAAGAAGATGGTTCAACATTATTGATGGAATTTGTCGAGGGCTATTGTACCTTCACCATGACTCCAAACTACGGATAATTCATAGAGATCTTAAGACAAGTAATATCCTTTGTAAAAACTACTCGTAATAACAAACTTGCAAAATGAATCTGTTCATCATAAAGAGATTCATTGTTCTTGACCCTGCTTTACCTTTATTACTTAAATATTCTAATATTGTCCCTCACATTTAGTCTAGTCTTTTGTCTAGTCTTAAGATGGAAATTTATTTGAGAAGGCAAATAGAGCCCAAAAAAATTTGAACTCAGGATCTCTAATTTTAAATACTAAGTTGAGAGTAATGATGTGAAAGACAAATTTTGAGGAATTTTGTGTAATTCGATATATTTAATGAAGAGTACATCGGCCTATCTATGGCCAATACCAATCAAGATATACATTATCAAAGGAGATATCGCACAATATTGAGAGATACTAGAAAATCAACAGAAATATTCTAATTTTCTCTATTATAGGAAAATATCCTAGAGAATTATCCTAATTATCTCTAATAGGTACAACAATTGCTCTTTAGCAAGAAGCTCAGTTTGATCAAGTAGGCTAGTTTGATACAAGAAAGGGAATGCCATTAAGCAAGACTTTCGCGGTAATGTCAATCATATGGTATGAAACTAGGACTCTGGGGACAACTTTTTCTTTTGTTTGGGCGTGTGGTCATGTTGAATTTTGCGTCTTTTGTTCCACATTTCCAATTGTCTGAGATCACATTAGCAACTAAAGCATCAGGCACTGTGAAAACTATTAGACAAACTTCTATGTCATATTTAGTTTTTAAGACAATACAGAATCCGCTAACTTCAACTCACTACAGTAATTGCTCTTTAGCAAGAAGCACTTTTCCGATGGAGAAGCATGAAACCAAGCTTGGGGAGAACTTGGCCAAAGTTAATCTTTAGGAGCTTGTGCTGTATTTTTAAGCATTAGTTGTGGCAACAGGCAACGTCAGTAATATCAAAAAGCTTCGACAGTGTGGGCTTGGGCCAGTATACAGGGTAATAACATAAAAAGAGCATAAAGAGAGGAAGCCTACAAGTGTAACAGCAAACCTTGAACTCGATGTGAAATTTGACTTGTAACCCAAAAGCATCCACTCTCTTAAAATGGATATGGTTGCGTAAGGCATAAAACGTTCTTCGTCAAATGGTGCATCAACCCATCAAATCTCATGTGTCCGTGGAAACTTAATCGCAAACCACTTCAGTATCTTCATCCTCGATGAACATCTTCATTATCTTCACCTTCATCATGCAGAACTGATTTCTTAAACAATCTGTACATCGTTTTTTAAGAGATGATGATTAATAGCACAAACTTTTTAACCTCATTCTTGGTTTCCTAGCAACGATGTCACACTTACCACTATCGAAGGCAGATGACACGAGACGGTTTGCGTAGACATTCTTGAACCTTAGCGCAAGTGCTACTACATATTGTCAATTACATGATTATAACTACATATCCTGCTCCATGGTACCCAAACTTGAGGCTTTCTCGGTTTTCTTTGGATCTTGGTTGGAGAAATGTCAGCCAGAAGCAAACGAGGCTCAATGGGCTAATAGGTGAAGGGGCTGGCTGATTCTTGACAAACATATTAACCATCAAAAGATAATCTTCCACGCTACTCTCTCTCTCTCTCTCTCTCTCTCTCTCTCTCTCTCTCTCTCTCTCTCTCTCTCTCTCTCTCTCTCTCTCTCTCTCTCTCTCTCTCTAAAGGCATCTGAAGTAAAGCAGATAAAGTATCCAGATTAGGATATTTTCCATATTACCCAACTCATCATTAACACAAGGACATAACCACATTCGACCAAGGACGACCATTGATAAGTTCCCGCCAAGAAAGAAATACTGAAGTAACAAATCAAAAGGGAAAAAATCATAATGCTTGCAGTGCGAAATCTTCTACAAATTAATATAAAGATAACAAATCAAGTAGATTATCAATAAGTTGATAATTTGAAGATTTTTTTTTCTGATTTGTCTTTTATTCAATTTCCATGTAATTAAAATCAAATTGGTCTCTAGTCCTCTCCCTATTGACCGGTTTGAAGGGGAGCATTGAAGTGACAAATCAAAAGGGTAAAATCAAAATGTTTTTGGTGCAGAATCTTCTACAAATCAGTGTGAAGATAATAAATCAAGTAGAGTATCAATGAATTGATCATTTAGAAATCTTTTTTTATTTGTCTTTCATATTCAATTTCGATAGAGTTTCTTCAAGAAATACTTGCAAACTCGTTCATGGTGTTACGGTGAACAAAATCAATCACGACACCTCGAAATTGCAGACAAACTTGAGTTGTTTTCTAACAAGGTTTGCGTCACTTAACTCAGCACAATAATTTCTACTATATCATTTTTAGTTTACTAGATTATAAGCAGGAATGAGAATTATAGGCAAAGGTAACTAGGAGAATAGCCCAAAAGAAGCATGAGAACGGTCAATTCGAGATGGAAATTGCTCTCTGGAAAAAGGAGGAGCCAAACAAAAGCGTCTGGGATTACTGGTGGACCTCAAGCAACCCACGCTTGTGAAGACCCAAGCACCTCAGTCAGCGCCACGTGAAGACTCAGTCGAGACCGGAACGACAAATTGATCACTTACATGAAGACTCAATCGACCACTTGCCCCACAATGTTCCATAAGCCTTCAGGAAAGGATGCCACCTTGCAATAAATATTGTTAGTTAACCATGACTGAGTGGCCCATCATCTTGGTTGTGCCATATGAAGACTCAATCGACATTGTGATCACAAATTGGTCACTCACGGGAAGACTCAATCAACCACTTGTGCCACAATGTTCCATAAGCCTTTAGAAAAGGATGATACTCTACAATTAATCTTTTTAGTTAACCATGACTGAGTGGTCAAGCGTCTTGGAGACTCAATCGACACTATGAACACAAATTGGTCACTTATGTGAAGACTCAATTGGCCACTTGCCCCAACGATGTTCCATAAGCCTTTAGAAAAGGATGCTAGTTTGCAATAAATCTTGCTACCATGTGAAGACTCAATCGAATACTTGCCCAACAATGTTCCATCAGCCTTTAGAAAATGATGCTACTTTGCAATAAATCTTGCTAACATGTGAAGACTCAATCGACCCCATGATCGCAAATCGGTCACTCACTTAAAGATTCAATTGACGACTTGTCCCACCATGTTCCATCAGCCTTTAGAAAAGGATGCTATTTCGCAACAAATCTTGTTTATTAACCAGGACCGAGTACAAGAGACTTGAATCAAAATAGAGTAAAGCACACAAGGCTTCAAGGGGGTTGGACAACCAATTGAAAGGTAATGACCATTCGTATGAGTTTTTGCCAGCCGGTCCTCACTAAATTTGATTTTCTACTGTAATGGGCCAAACTTAAATTAGAGAAGCCCAAAATAAAACTCCTAGCCTCGGTGATAAGTGGTTCTAGAACCCCACGTGACTTGTACTTCTCCTTTAAGTGTCTTTAACAGTATTCACTGTTTGACTGTAGCAGAAAGCTTTGTTCCGTTCGGGTGTGCAGAAGTTTTAGGCCTTCAACTGTGGCCAAGGGCATTCGCGAGATCCTCTCTACCGCTTGGGTAGTCTTCTCCTACCTTCAAGGTAGGTTTTTGGTTCTGTTTTAAAGGAAAACCCTAAGTTATCACCCACAAAATCCAAATACCACCATCCCATGTTCCCGATACAAACCCCACTGACAGCAAAAACCCTAATATCCACTCAACTCCTTCCATCTTCCTGTGGTAGCCTCTCATCCTCAATCTTCAGCGCACAGATCGGTAGTCCCACCGCCAGAAATCCCCATTTGTGATACCCTTCCACCATTCTCCGACCGAAACCCCACATGCAACATACCCATATAGCATTTACTACAACAGAGCTCCCTTCAATCGATCTGGAATACATTATCTACTCCTACTAGTTCCAAACTTCCAAAGCCAGCTTTTGTGAAGACAATCAACGGCCTCTTTCAACATAGCTCCTAGAGATCGAAAGATGGAAGGTTAGTCTGAGGAAGAGAGACGTGTAGCGACTCTTTGCAAAAGTCTAGGTAATCTATGGTCTGAAGATGATGTTGTTAATATTAAAGGTGATATTTCTAAAGAAAAACTGACTGAATGCCAGAAAACCATGTTCAGGAAGCTTTACTCTAGACCAAATGTGAATTTTACAGCTTTCTTCAATACAACAAAAAGAGTTTTGAGGGTTGAAAATGTTACCTGTACATTGTTAGAGTGGGTTATTTCTTTTTCTCATTCCAATCCGAAGCTGAAAAATAGAGAGTATTAGATTCTGGGCCATGGTCATTCTCCAGCAGCTTACTAGTCCTACAACAATATGATCCTGACACCCTAGAGATTTGCTATGAATTTACCCATTGCACTTTATGGGTGCATTTCTATGGCCTCCCATTTGGGAGAGTTACTAATGAGGTCATCAAAGATATTGCATCAAAATTGGGAGAAGTAATAAAGGTGAAATTAGAAGCAAAATGAAACAGTAATTATAAGATTGGTAAGGCAAGAGAGAAGCTAAATTTGGAAAATCCTCTTAAAACTGTAGTTCTTGTTAATCTGGAGAAAAAGATATTGTGGGTAGAGTTTAAATATGAGTGACTTCCGCATTATTGTTATTCATGTGGTAAGATTGGGCATTATGCTACATTTTGCAAAGAAATACCCTATGAAAATTCAGGGTTAGCAAAAAACTTACCAGAAAGATTTGGGCAATGGCTAAGAGCAAAAATATGCGAACTCAGTCAATATGGGAAGATTTTATGTGACAAACAAGAGATAATACCATAAGAAGATGAGAGTGTGCCAAAGACCCCTATCCATTCAGTTTCAGGAAAAGAAAAACAGCTGCAAGACCAGAATTTTAATAAAATTCTGTTTATTTATGGACAGAATAACACTGACCAGCAAACTCAACAGGAGAATAGTCATTCAGCTACTCCCATAGAACTACTACTCATGGAGGAGAAAGGCCCTCAAAAGAGAGGAAGTTGCTACATAGATGAAGAGTCTGTCATGGTACTTTATGAGGAACAACTTAAGGAAGCGAAAATGGAACTGGTAGAGACCCCAGCAGACAAAAAGGGCCTAATGAAGCCTAAATCCAAAGGTGTCAAGCTAGCAACTGCAAAAAAAAAAAAAAAAAAAAAAAAAAAAAAAAAAAAAAAGGAAAGAGATTATGCCCATATGGCGTTTAAACTTCAAAACACCGGTTTTCGACAATACACAGCTGGTGGAAACCTCTATTAAAGTGGCGGAGAAGTCAAATCAGTGAGCTTTGATGGCTGGCCCTAATAAGCCACCGGATCATCCATGAAGCTATTAAGTTGGAATTGTCAAGGGTTGGGCACACCCTTGACAATTCAAGCTTTAAGGGTCCTAGTGACTCAGGAAATGCCCAGTCTTATCTTTCTAATGGAGACTAAAAATCAAGAGCGAAAGGTACAACATATAAGAAAGAGGCTGAAATTTCAGAACAGTTTCGTTGTGAATCCAGAAGGAATTGCAGGGGGTTAGCTCTTTTATGGGACAACCAGGTAATGTTATCTATTGACTCATTTTCAAAAAATTATATTAATGTTCAATGCCAAGTCAAAAAAAAAAAAAACCCAACAGATGATGCAAATTACTTTTGTACATGCTCCTAATGAATTTCAGGAAAGAGTGCTGTTATGGGAGGGCATATATAGAACAAGTCAAAATTATCATCTACCTTGGCTTTGTTTGGGGGATTTCAATAAAACTTTGTATTACTGGGAAAGTGGGTAAAAAAAAGGCAAAAAATTACCGGCTTACAACATTTAAGGACTTCCTTCTCCAATGCTCATTAATGGACTTGGAGTGCAAGGGATATGCGTTCACCTGGACAAACAACCGAGCAAGAAAACACTTTGTTAAGAAGTGCCTTGATAGAGCATTATGTAATTTCGAATGGCAAATAGCACATCCTAATGATGAATGTGTGGCATTACCAACCATTAGGTTTGACCACAACCCTCTTATACTATCATTCTACTCACAAAAGGAACGAAGGAAAAGGGTATTTCGATACGAAGCATTCTGGTTAGAGAATGAGGAATGTGCACAGCTAGTCAAGAATAATTGGGCTAAATTCAACTCCTAAAATCTAAATATGGTGGAACAGTTGCAGACTGTGGCACAACAGCTGCCAAAATGGAGCAAAAGCAAGTTCTACAATGCAAGAATCATAATAGATTGGCTGAGAAATGAACTACAAAAGCTAACAAATGGCTCTGAAGTAGATAAAGAAAGTAAGGCAACAAAGAAGATAACCCAGGAAATCGACAAGCTATGGTGACAAGAGGAGATGTATTGGAGTATGCGCTCTAGAATTAACTGGTTAAAATGGGGAGATAGAAATACAAAGTTTTTCCATGCAACAACTATTCAAAGAAGAACTAGGAACAGAATTACTATGTTGAAGATTGCAAAAGATGATTGGGTGAAAGAGGAACAACCTTTAAAGGAAATGACAGAACTACTCTTTAAAAACTTATATGAGCCAGTGGAGTCTTGAAACTTCCAGCCTCTAATACAACAAATACCTACCTCAGTCGATGAAAGGATGAACCAAAGGCTAGTGGAACCAATCACAATGGAGGAGATTACTGATGTAATGCAACAATTATGGGCTAATAAAGCTCCAAAATTGGATGGGCTAAATGGGCTATTTTACCAAAATCATTGGCTAGCTATAAGCTAGGACATTTTTAGAGAAGTGCATAATTTTTTTGAGACTGGATACCTAAACCCGATATGAATAGAACCCAAATCACCCTTATTCCCAAAATCTCAAACCCCGAAAAGCTTGAATAATTCCGGCCTATCAGCCTATGTAATTTTGTCTATAAAATCATATCCAAAGTAATGACAACTAGACTTAAACCTCTACTACCAAGCCTTATTGCTGAAGAACAAAGCGCCTTTGTGGGGGGTAGACAAATTCAAGATAATATCTTGATTGTGCAGGAAGTACTTCACAAGTTGAGAACTCAAGAGAGGAAAAGTAAGTTCCAAGCTATTCTAAAGCTTGACTTGCAAAAGGCTTATGACTGAATCAAGTGAGACTTCCTTCGAGAATGCTTTATTAATATGGGTTTTTGTGAGAAGTGGGTGCAATGGGTGATGCAATGCGTTTCAACGGTTTCCTTCAGCATCAATTTCAATGGAGAACCTCAACCTTTCTTCAAGCCTACACGAAGGATTCGACAAGGTGATCCACTATCCCCTTATCTTTTTATTTTTGTGACAAATGTCCTATCTCACTTGATGAAACAAGCAGTAGTAGATGGTACACTTCGAGGAATTAAGCTCAATAGTAAATACCCTACTTTATCACACTTGTTATTTGCAGATGACTCTATTTTCTTCCTTAATGGCACTATACTGGAATGTCAGAATTTGTTAGCTATTCTACACCAATATTGTTTTGCATCAGGATAGGCTATCAATCTAAACAAATCAGGAATTTACTTCAGTAAGAGCTGCCCAATGAATTTGAGAAGAAATATGGCTGCTAAGTTGAGAATTTCAGAAATAGAGAAAACAGGGAAGTACTTAGGAATTCCATTGGATTTGGGAGGCTCAAAGAAAGATATCTTTGCCTGGATTTTGGCCAGAGTTAACATGAAGTTGGAGAGTTGGAAGGACAAATTGCTATCAAAAGCAGGCAAAGAGATATTGATTAAATCAGTGGTGCAGGCCATTCCACAATACTCAATATCCATTTTCAAAATCCCTGTGTCAATTTGCAAAGCAATTTAGAAGAAAATTGCCAATTTCTGGTGGAGGAATGGTAATAAAAATGTTAAGGTTCATATGAAAAAATGGGAAATTTTGAAACTAAGGAAGGATGAAGGAGGTCTTGGCTTCAAAGATTTACTAGCTTTTAACAAGGCGATGCTAGGAAAGCAAGCGTGGTGTATTTCACAGCAACCTCAATCCCTTTTAAGTCAACTGATGAAGGGTCTCCATTATCCTCAATGCAAGTTATGGAAAGCTGGAAAAGGCTCCCGACCCTTGTGGGGATGGCGAAGCATTGTCTTGGGAAGAGATTCTATATCTCCACAAGTTATGTGGTCCATTAGCAATGGTCAGAAAATTTTGATAAGAGAAGATAAATGGCTGAAAATTGGACTCATTGGAGGCCCAGCAACAAGAAATGAGCCAGAAAAAGTGGGTGCATTAATAAAACAGGGGATTGGTAAATGGAATGAAACAATGGTAAGGTCGTTGTTTGATGATCAAATAGTGAGGGAAATCCTTGCTATCCCTATTGGACTACCCACTACAGAAGATAAAATGGTATAGACGAACAACAAATCTGGGTCCTAAACAGTGAAAAGCAGTTATTTCACCACCAGAAACCAAGCAGCCAACCCACAAACCACAACAGCAACTTCCTCTCACCAAACAAAGCTAGATCTCTGGAAATATATTTGGCACTCTGAAACTCTACCCAAAATTAAATAATTCCTCTTGAATGCATGCCAAAATGCACTACCTACATTGGACAACTTGCACCGGAGGAAAATAGTACCTGATCCATTATGCCCTATCTACAAACAGGAAGCCGAAACTATCGAACATACTTTGCTGCTTTGCCCTTAGACAGCCTTGATATGGAGAGCTAGCCCTCCGCAAATCAAAATCACAAGAATCGGGTTAACACAACTCAATGTATGGCTGTACATGAGGAAAGAAGAAAAAGTTTAATCAAATCGCCAATACCTTGTGGTGCATCTGGAAAGACTGAAACCGGTTCATCTTCGGTCAAAAACCTCTGCACCCACAACAGACCCTATTAAACTCAGTAGCCTTACATGAAGACTTCACAATCTGGAATAGAACCGCAACAAAAGAGAAGAAAAGCGAGGCTTACACACCCAGATGGCAACCCCCAACCTTGGACACACTGAAAATCAACATAGATGCCTCTTTTGCCTGGATCAAAGGCACAATAGTAGCTTCTGCAGCGAACAGAGGAGAGGACGAACACAAGGCTGCCATCATCTGCATCTGTCACGATTCTCAAGGTCACCTGGTCAATGGTTTCTCCAAGCTAGTGGCGGCATCCTCGGCGGAACAAGTGAAGGCCCTCGCTCTCTTGGAAACCCTACACTACTCCACTAGATCTCACCGAAGACTTCAAATACATTGTAACGGTAAGCTTCTCATGCAAGAAGTGTTGTTTGCAACAAAGTTCAGCTGGGAAGTGGCGCCGATTGTGGATCGGATCAAGGTAAAAATAAAAGACTTCCAGGGCCTTTCTTTGGCCCATTGCAGCAGAGAAGCCAACAAATCCGCAAACTAGCTTGCAAAAGCCCAAAGAGAGAATTATCTTCCTATTTAATTTATTATGCACCAATGCTTTTGATGTAATTTCTCCAACCATGCCTAAGTCAATGAATACTAAATGTATTTTCGACCAAAAAAAAAAAACCGTGGCCAAGGTTTCATCTTGCTCGGTTGAGTTCACGCTTATCAATGTTGCAAATCTATGCACTAATTCTCCATATTTATTTTTGCAAACACAGCTTATGGCTCCAATCGTCCATCCCAACGAGAAGGACCCATCAATGTTGATTCTTAGGGTGTCAAAGCTAAACTCTTTGAGTTTATATTAAAACATTCTTTCCGACCCAAAAAAAAAAAAAATTGACTTGAGTAGTCAAGCATCTTGGTAGCGCCACATGAAGATTCAATCAACACCGTGATCAAGCCTTAAAAAGAAATATGCTATTTTGCGACAAGTCCTGTTGATAAACGGTCGACCAAGAGGTCAAGCGCCTTAGCCAGCGCCCCATGTTCATCTCCGACGCTCAGGTACCATCATCCACCGATATTTGGACTGGTAATAAACAATTTGTGCTGAGGTCCTGACCGAATATTAGTTTGGAGATCAAATATGTCACAAGATTACGTGTTGATGACCAAATCTCAATTGGGGCAACAACTTCCATAATTTCTCATGATTTTTTTTCACGTGTTCGCAACTTTACCTATCCAAACCTAGGTAAGTTCATTTGTGGTCTGACAACTCCAATAACACACATAACTTAATCAGAAAACTTTCTTCACTCTATAACAAAATACAATAGCCTTGGGCGCCATCTCTCTCTATCTCTCTCTCTCTCGGTGAGAAGTTGCGAGCTCAAATGGAAGGCCATCCGTCTTGACCGACTGACAAGGAAATTCCTAGGCTTAGGTGCAATGGCCAATCGTAAGAGTTCACATTTTGATGTAATGTTAATATTTTAGGGAAACAGGTGAATCTCGATACATAATTTTTCACTTGTTGAGATGTCTAACTATTTCAAATAGATAAGTTTCATAATTCAATTGGCTCCCTAAACTTAAACTATCTCAATCCCATAGATGAAATTGCCATGTCATGTCATATTTGCCTAATACCAAGACTTGTAGCTCTCCATAGTTCAAGCATTAAAAAACAAGGGCTGCAATATTTCTATCCCCTTATGATTAAGAAACTCATTTTAATTAGTTAATTGACCAAAATAACCTCCTCCTCCTCCTCCTCCTCCTCCTCCTCTCTCTCTCTCTCTCTCTCTCTCTCTCTCTCTCTCTCTCTCTCTCTCTCTCTCTCTCTCATGTATTGTTTCTTTTTTTTATCAGGCTAATCAACAAAACACACTAAATATATATCATCTCTCCCATCAATTTCGTAATACAAATGCCCTATTACACCAAACAAGATATAATCTTATCGTAAGTCCACTTATCATTTTTCCTAGAGATGGTTCTTAGCTATAATTTATAATCTCATGTTTATATCACAAAAGCTATATAGAAGATTGAAATTTTTTTATATATGACAGCTTATGATTATACAATTAATTGCCTATTTTTTATTCAAATAATTTAAGCAAATATATATTTCAAAGTTGAAAATGAAATTTCAATACAATTATCTTGTCGATCGTGACTTTGTGGGTGTTTTTCCAAAATAATTTTGTAGGTTTCTAAAGTTAAACATCGATTATTTTGTATTTTTTTTTTTAGCTTTTCACATTTTAAATCGAGGGTGGCAAATCTAGTTATACCTTCACTTTCAAACTCATATCAAACTATATAAAGGAAAGTTTTAAACATATTTTAAAGTTTTGATCAACTTGCTATGAAATAAAGTATATTATTGATATTGATTTATTTTTTATATGGTAGAAGTAGAACGAAAAGAAGTTCCCCATTTTTTTCCGTTTGTGATTATATTTTGTTTCGAAATGACTTACATATAAACATATTTAACATTTGAATATACTTCTAACAAATTAAACTTTTCAAAGTTTCTAACAATTCGAACAGAGAGGGAGGGAGGGAGGGAGGGAGGGAGGGGGAGGGAGGTATTTCGGTCAATTAACTGAAAAAATAAGCTTCTTGACCAAAATGAGGGTGAAAATAGGGCCGAAAAAAAAAAATGGATGGTGGTCCTTAGAAAAAATGAAAGCAAGATAGGAGCATCTCTTTTCTTTAACACTTGTAGTTTGAAGAGGTCAAGAGAGGCAACTCTTCATGCATTCTTTAACGTCTTTTTCTTTCTCCTCCCCCGTTCTTGATGGGCTCTAGACATGTAATTGTCATCAATTTGGTCCGGCAGATAATGATAAAAAAAGCATGACATTCTGAACAACTTCCAAACATGATTGTCAATTTATGGTTGGAATGATATCATCAAGGTCTTGCACATACATGGAGAAGAAAATTGTCAAAAAAAAAAGTCATAAATCTATTGTACTTTTATCAATTGAGTCTTAAATTTTTTTTACTTTTTGTTAATTGAGTCTATCTAGCCAATTTTTGCTAGATATCAGTAAGGTGGACATTAGCAATGTCATATAGGATGGTCAACGCCGACGTAAATAATTTTAATAGTATTTTACTATTTTTTGAATGTATTTTTTTAAAATTATTTTATCTTTCTTTTAAAAAATGAAATTCTTCTTCCTTTTGCCGATGAGTAGCTAATCTCACCTGCCACAAGTGAGGCATGGTCAAGTGAGGGTAAGCCTTGACAAGGGCTTCCCTTGCCAAATCTGGCGAAGGTAGCCCTCACCTAGGCGAGGGCATCATCTGGGCAAAAGTAGTGCTAGCAAGGCTGCCTTGGCCTGGGCGAGGCCAACCCTCACCAAGCCATGCCTGTGATAGGTGAGGCTAGCCTGCCCAGCTGCTGTCCAAAGGAAGACAAAAGGGAAAAAAAAAAAAAAAAACTTTCCTGACATCTTCAAACTAGAAGCGTCGAAAGCAAGAGATGCTCCTAACTTGCTTTCATTTTCTTTAACATCTTTTCTTTCTCTTTGCCTGTTCTTGATGGACTCTTGATATGGAATTACCGTCAATTTGGTTCGGCAGATGGAGCAAAAAAAGGATGACATTTGCAGCAACTTCCAAACATGTCTGTCGGTTCACGTTTGGAATGATGTCACCAAGGTTTGGCACATACAGTAGGAATTCAACCTGGATGGATGCTTTATTATAACAAACATATATACATGTATTAAATTAAGGGCACAACCAGATCAGTTGATTGACCAAGAAAGAATATGATTTAAAATGAAGCATTGAAGAAACCACATCGAGGGCAACCACAAAAAAGACAAAGGCCGATGGTTGTTGAGTAGGCACACAAAATTAGAATATAGTGGGGGCCAAGTTCTAAATTGATCTGCCTTTCTTCCTACCATTCCAACTCTACGGACACGGCAATAATTCATATATTGTATAAAAATCAAATGGCATGCTAAAGTGATTGTAAAGACCAGGAGTACGTTGACAAACCACACAAGTTGTTTGGGAGCGTCTATTTGCTTGTATGTAACTTAACAGTTACTCTACCATCGTCAAACTTGGAATGTTACAGTGATGACGTTAGACAGTTCAACTATATGTTATTTTTATATGGATGAACTACATTATTTAACGAATGACTTGATATAAGTATAGTATAAAATAGTGGATACTTTTCTATTCTTGAAGATTTCGCCGGTGGCGTCCATCCATGACTTTTTCGTTCAACGTTCTTCTATAATCATAAGAAAAAACGAAACTCGTGCTTGTAATTCGTTCTTGTGATTGTTAGGTCTTGTTCATAATTTTCTATCGAAGAAATAAAATGACTCGTGAGCCACGAACAACACGAAATGGGCCCAGACACTTTGCTTATTCCCCATTGACTCCGTCAGCACAACGACCGACCCAAGAGCGATGGACATTCATGTTGTTATTCGAAATGGCTTGTACATAAGTGTCCAAGCTACAGAAAGCTCGTGCTGGTTTCATAAATAGAAAAGTCTAGTTGTTACGAAAGTTACATGCAGAGCGACAATTTCAGCAACCTACTTTTCCAATGTCGCCATTGTCAGATTGCGTAAAGCAAGAATCACGGAAGAAATGCGATGCCCAAGGAATCTTTTCCGTGTCAAGTGAGAACGTAATTCTAAGTGAGAGAGCGGCCACAGTCACAAGCAAACAAAAATGGCACTTAGAATTTATCTGATATATATTGAATCTTCTACATAGAGAGACAAAGTAGGAGACAAACATGAGAGGGCCATCCGCTATACCTCTCGGTCCTTGTACTTTCCACATTTGGCTCCGCTTGGCGGGGGGCAACTTTAAATCAATCCATTGGTTGTTCACATAAGATGGTCACTCCCAATTTCCATCAAACTGTTAGCGGAGAATGTGTGGAGCCGCGGCTCTCCATTCCTGCTTCACTTTCCTAGCCATCGTCACCTTCTTCGCCGCCAGCACCACCTCCATAGACACCATCGCCATGAACGGATCGATCGCCAGCGACCAGACCCTCGCCTCCGCCAATGACGTCTTCCAGCTCGGGTTCTTCACGCCGGACAACGCCCACTACTACGTGGGCATCTGGTACAAGAACATCCCGGACAGGACGTACGTCTGGGTGGCCAACAGGGACGCCCCCGTTGCGAACTCGTCCTCGGCCGTGTTCAAGATTGGGGACAAGGGCAACAACATGGTCATTCTTGATCAGGCGAACAAGACCGTCCTCTGGTCGTCGAACCAAACCAGGGCCAATTCGAGCCCGGTGAACCCTGTCGCGCAGCTCCTGGACAATGGCAATCTCGTCGTCAGAGAAGCAGGTGACGAGAGCAGCAGCAACTACCTGTGGCAGAGCTTCGATTTTCCCACGGACACCCTCCTGCCCGAGATGAAGCTAGGGTGGGACTTGACCCAGGGCCTCGACAGGTTCTTGAATTCTTGGAAGACCTCGCAAGACCCGTCCTCAGGGGATTTCTCCTTCAAAATCGATTACCATGGATACCCGGAAATTTTTCTCTGGGACAAGAGCACGAAGCTATACCGGAGCGGCCTGTGGAACGGGATCCAGTTCAGCGGGGTCCCGGAGATGCAGTCATCCAGTGCCATAGACTTCACCTTTGTCTCCGATCAACAGCAAGTGTGCTACTCCTTTGAGCCGAACACCCCGAGTATAATCTCGAGGCTGACCGTGAACTCGACAGGGACCCTCCAGAGGTTCACTTGGGTCGAGGACAGCAAGTCCTGGAGCATGTTCTGGGAAGCCCCGAAAGACCAGTGCGACCACTTCAGCGAGTGCGGCCCTTACGGGTTCTGCGACACCAACGCCTCCCCGGTCTGCAACTGCACGCCGGGGTTCAGCCCCAAGAACCCGCAGGCATGGAACTTTAGAGACGGGAAGGACGGGTGCGTGAGGAGTACCGAACTGGACTGCTCGAGCGATGGGTTCTTGCTATTGAAGGGGATGAAGCTGCCGGAGAGCAGCAACACGGTCGTGGACAGGGAGATGAGCCTCGACGATTGTCAGAAGGGCTGCGCCAAGAACTGCTCCTGCACTGGCTACTCGAGCGCAAACATCAGCAACGGCGAGGCGGGCTGCATGATGTGGTTCGGCGATCTGTTGGACATGAGGCATTATGTCGAGGGCGGGCAGGATTTCTACATCAAGCTATCTACTTCTGACATCGGTAAGTCCTTGTGTTCCTTCAATCTCTCTCTTACATTCCCCGTTGTCTTGATTTCCTCCATTTTGCTCGTTGAATCATCCTGATTGCTTGATCCTGCGTGGTACGACGTAGCAATAGATGCCAACCCCTTAGGTGTCATGCTTGTTAGTATGATTTTGATATCATATTTTTCTGTCTGTTCTTCTGACTTTGTTTTGAGGAGTTTCCCGGTTCTCCATTTGCTAATGTAATTTAGGTGGTGTCGTGCTAGGATTGCAAAACGCTAGTTATGGAGAATGCATTTGTGAACAAAGTAAAATCAAGGAAATTATGGGAACCCTTTTTGAAGTAAGCTAATTGGACTTTGAATTCCTAACAGTCATGTGGCTATTTTCAATAAAGGAGTTTGAATTCCTAACAATCGAGGACCAAATTTGTTTGATTGATTATGTTGCTCGGGATAAGACGGATTAGTTTATTTCCTCATAGAGACCTGAGCTGTAGAAACATGAGGTCCACCACATATTTCTTGCATAAAACGGAACAGGATTAGTACGATTTTGAGATTGTATTTTTTCTGTCTATTCTTTTGCCTATGGTTCAAGATGTAAGTAGGTCGTGTTGAGCTGGATTGAAAAAAGTGGCAGGTTATCAAGAATTCACTTGTGAATAAAGTAAAATCAAGGAAATTATAGTAACCCTTCTAAAGCTTTTAGAATAGTCAACAGTAGTCCTATAAAATCTTATATGATATTAGAGCTGGAGGTCTTGAATTCGAATCATTTCATGCCCTATTTGTCTACCCAATTAAATTTCACATTTAGTATTAAGCAAAAAGACAAGGCTAAGCTGGAGGGTGTATGTTAGAATATTTAAATAATAAACTACACATTTATTTGATAGCTTAAGATTTTAGAACAGTTGACAGTGGTCATACAAAATTATCTGACAACTCAAGTTTTAGAACAGTCAACAGTAGTCGCACAAAATTTCACGTGGACATTAAATTCATAACATTCATATTGCTATTTTTTGACCAAGTACTATTTGTCTAGTTCAGTCCTGTTGTGAGGAAAAGGAGTAAATTTTACCTTATCATGGTGAGTATGTATGTGATTTCCAGTTTTTATCAGGTTGAAGGGGATCTCGAAAATAATCTATATCGAATATAAGGTCTAATTTGTATTGTTCCGAATTTATTTTGATGTATTAGTGGCTTTTGGCGGACTTGTCACTCAAAATAGTTCGAGAAACGGACTCCGAACATTAGCAATAGTCGGCATTGCTGCTGGTGGCAGCGTTCTGTTGTTAGCACTCACCGCCTTCCTCATGTGGAAGAGGAAGACTTCGCTGAATTCACACTTAAGAAACGCCGAACCGCAAGGTAATTCTAGTGTCTTACTTACGAATAACTTGTATTAAATGAATCGGAGTGCAGTAGAAATTACTATTTTGATGATGATGACTGCTTCTTCGCGTGACCAGGAGCTCCTGAGAGAAGCCAAGATTTTCTGTTAAATGAAGTAGTCATCTCGAGTAAGAGAGACTATCCGAGGGAAAACAAGCCGGAGGAGCTAGAGTTACCATTGTTCGCTTTCAACGCGATTGCTTTGGCAACCAAGAACTTCAGCGACGAAAACAAGCTTGGGCAAGGCGGTTTTGGCTGTGTTTACGAGGTGAGTGCTCCTTTTCCAAAAGCCGAATTTGGCAAGATAAATGTCAATGTAGGAAGCATCTCGAGAGCTTCATTTGTTTCTTTGTGTTTCAGTGTAGGATTGAAGAAGGCCCAGTAGTGGCGGTCAAAAGGCTCTCCAAGAATTCCGGGCAAGGAATGGAAGAATTTAAGAACGAGGTTCAATTGATTGCTCGGCTTCAACACCGAAATCTCGTGCGGCTTATCGGCTGTTGTGTCGAGATGGACGAGAAGATCCTAATCTACGAGTACATGGAGCATAAGAGCCTGGATTCGGTTCTATTTAGTACATTCCTAAAATTACTCTTCTTCATTTTTCATGTTGACAAAATGGACCGGAAATGTTCAAGTTTCGGTTTTAGAATCGTCACTGACTAGTCTCTACAGGTAAAACCAAGAGCTCCATGTTAAATTGGGAGCGACGGTTTAACATCATTTGCGGGATCGCTCGAGGTCTTCTTTATCTTCATCAAGACTCCAGATTCAGAATCATACATAGGGATCTCAAAGCAAGCAACATCTTGCTCGACGGAGAGTTGAACCCCAAAATCTCAGACTTTGGCATGGCTAGGATTTTTGGCAGAGATCAAGTCGAGGCGAACACAAAGAGAGTTGTTGGCACATAGTAAGTACCATGGAACATTGATTTAACACATTCCAGGATCACATTTCTGAAATTGCACTAATTCCATTTTGCTTAAAACTGCAGTGGGTACATGGCCCCAGAATATGCCATGGACGGACTATTTTCAGAGAAGTCTGATGTGTTCAGCTTTGGCGTGTTGGTCTTGGAGATTATAAGTAGTAAAAAGAACAGGGGATTCTATTATGCGAACAACGAACTGAACCTTCTTGGACATGTAAGTATGGACAAATGCTCATCCATCGAAAGATGAATAATTATCCGAAGCAAAACTTCATATATATGCCGTCTGATTGACATTGCCAGTGAAGTGTTTCTTTATTGTCCCGTAAGTACATATAACCGAACGTTGTTTTGTTAATTGCAGTCATGGAAGTTGTGGAAAGAAGGTAAGGGCTTGGAGCTACTAGATTCAGCAGTGGGGGATGCATACTCTATGAATGAAGTACTGAGATGCATCCAGGTCGGCCTTTTGTGCGTCCAAGAGCATGCAGACGATAGGCCAGTCATGTTGTCTGTGGTCTTGATGCTGAGCAGCGAAAACCCAACGATGCCACCCCCCAAAAATCCCGGCTTTTGCTTAGGAAGGGCTATGGAGACGGATTCATCATCAAGCAAGCATGACGGGATATCCACTGTGAACCAAGTTACAATCTCAATGCCTGATGCCAGATAGAGATCATTGTCATACCCCAATCTAATACATTTAGAGATTTCTATTCATATATATGTCTTCTCAGTCCTTCCTTCTGCTCAATTTTGTATTTTATTTAGTATACTTTGATTTTCAAAAATTTCTTTTGTATTTGTTGTTGGGGAGAGCGGAGGGGGTTTTGCCAATTTTGGTCTAGACATGAAGTTCATTGGTCTATATGTGTCCAAAGAAAAAGTCTTTGACATTGACACAATACAACTCAAAACAGTGACTGTAGCAATGTGATGAAGTTCACAGAAACTAGAGACATTGTTGCAATTGCAACTATAATTCAATGCTGAAGTAATCGATCATGCCCTGTCTGTCATGATTTCTTGACTGGCTCAAACCAATTTCTTGTCTTTTTTGTTTTTATTAGGTGAAACTAAGAACTGGACGTTGCACAGAACCAGACATACAATATATAGAGCAAGGATCATCATCTTCATTTGTAACAATAAACCCTTCTCGCGACCTACCCTCGGAAAAAGGGAATAGGTTTAGGGGTATTGGTTAAAGGACAAGCGCTCTCCCAAGCTCATACCTACGTGATATTGGGATTTTTTTTAGAAATTTTGCATAAAAAGAGTCGTTACTAACTTATTGAGGTCGGCTAGAAACCAAATATATCTCACTTCATACGCAATCAGAGAATCTAGGATCAGGAACCTGATTATACTAATTGACCAATTAGTGCTTTTTCGATACTTTTGTTCATTTTAACAAAATGATATTTTTTGCAAGCAGTTTTGATTTATTTTATACTTATCCACGTAGGTGCACAATCATTAAATAACAATCATAGCTATCAAGAGTCTAATTGCAACAAAATTAAACACGTGCATTTCAGTGTAATTAAATATGCAAACTAAACATGCAATATAATCAATATACGATCAAATAAAGAACTAATTACACTAAAAAGACAATACATAACAATTTCTAACCAAGCCCTATACTTTTGGATGTTCGAAATTTTTTAAAATTTTTTTTAAATTAATTAATTTTTTAAATTTTTTATCAAAAAATTAATTTTTTTTGGGCGAACCGGGTCGAGTCGGGTCCGATCCCACCCGACCCTATTCGGCCCGATCGGCGCGGATCGAGTTCGGTCAGAGACTAGACCCGGGTTCAGTCCGATAGGGGCTGGGCCGAACCGGCCTGCCCAAAGGACAAGGCCCGACCAGACTTGGTCGGGCCTTTCTTTGGTTCGGATTGGACCCAACTAGAGGGCCCAATCTGGTCTAATCTCTTTTATTTTAAAAATGAAACCCACAACAAGCCCACAAGTCCCTAAGCCCACAAGCAAAAACAGCCTAAATCCAGCCCGAATTGTTCAAAAAACACCCTACCCATTTCGCGACCCGCACCCGACCCGTTTCTAGGGTCTTGGCGGCACCGACGGCGGCAACGCAGAGCAGCTCGACAGGGGCGTTGCAAACAGACGAGCTGAGGGTGGAGGCACTGCAAACGAGCCCACGGGTTGCTGCGGCGTCGCGGGGGAACGAGAGGCGGTGGCTGGTGTTCGACGGCACGGGATGCAGCGGCTTCGCGGCCCGGGTGGAGAGGCAAGCGAGTGCGAAGACGATGGCTGCAGCAGCGTCGCGGCTCCTGGGCAGCAGCGACGCGAAGCAAACGGCATCAAGCAGGAGGGCGGCGGCTCAGCGAGGAGCGGCGATTCTGGAGAGGTGTGACCTGGCGGTGTCGTCGATGACTGAACGGCGGCAGCGGTTGGCCTGGTGATGCGGCGGAGCTCGATCGACTCCCAGATCTGATCAAGCACGATCAAATCTGGGCCTTTGGCCGACCCCACTGTCTCGGATCTTCGGATCTGAAAGGCTCCGAGTTCATCCTCCCGCTCCTCTGGTCTCGGCTGGCTCGGCATCGCGAGCAGCGGCGTCAAGTGCGGGAAGTCGGACGGCGGCGGCTCGAACAGCGTCGGGCTCGGTGGGAGGCAGCTCGGACGGCGTCGGGCAACGTCGACGACGCCTCCTCTCTTTTTTTTTAGCGACTAATTCCAAAATTTTAATACTATTAAGTCTTAAGTAAAATCGTAAAATTTAGGTATCAACAACCCTTAAAACTTAAAACTAGGTTGTTGACAATATGAGTAACTTCAACCGCTTGATGTTTCAGTCAGTGTGAGAAATGAGAACTATTCTCCATGGTAAATCAAGCACAGAACAGTAGTAAAGTCTCAGTATATATGTCGACTGAACAACATACCTTACGAAACTAAAATAGTGAGCTTCATTAGAGTAAACATGGCGACAGCGAATCGCTAACATCCAAGAGATGAGAAGTGGAATGCATTGCCAGAACTCCGATTACAACTATTGAAGCAGTTTAGAATAAATAGAAGGCAAAATGACAAAATAAATCTCAACCTTTCAAAGATTTTTTAATTTGATCCACGCTTTCAATCCCATTTAACAGAAAAATTCGATATTTCGAATTTATTTCAAATCTATCAGAGGTTCTTTAGCATCATTTATAAAAATGATTATTCTTTTTATCGAGTTTCAATTAGGTCCCTACTTTTCTTTTCTTTTTTCTAGTTTGTTTGTGGGCTTTTCTTCCATCCCTTTATGGTCTTTTATCTTTTAAACAGGACAAATATTTATCAGGCTTTATAAAAGTTCTTTTATTTATTAAATATCTATAAGTTTTTTTGTTTGAATAAAAAATAAAAAGCCTTTTTTCTCAACAAAAATACCGCCTTGATGCGAGTTTGAGAAAAGTGATCCAAGATTCGCTTGATTTTGTGCATCTGTCATTTAGAAAAAAAAAAGAATTGACCCTTCGAGAATTTCGTAAATCTACAAAGCTAAAATGGGCAAAAGGGTAATTAAAATATAGATTTTGGAGGGAGTTTAGCCTTGCATTAGATTTGTTATGAGTTCAAGAGGTAAGGAGTTATTCTAGTAACCTAAAATGATGAGGATAAAATTGAAAAGAGGAGAAATAAAGAGTGACTTTTACCGCTACCATAAAAAATAATTGAAGGGCTAGAAAAATTGGAAAGGAGTAAATAATAAAAACTTTCCATGGTTATATCAACTTATGGCTTCAAACCCAACTACGGGCAATGCAGTTGGTGTGTGTTTTCTCTCTCATCGTCGAGGTCGAGAGTTCGAACCCTCTTTGTTGCTAAAGTGTTTTAAGAGGGCCCTAGTGTTAGGGTCTTGGACTAGCTCTCTCTAGGTACTTACGTCTAAATAGCGGTTTGCGGTAAAGCTCGCTGGTGTGGGTCGTGTGAACCCAAATAGCGTAAGTAAAAGGGGGCTCTGGCGGATCTGGATATAAAAAAAAAATTATGGCTTCAATATAATAATTGAGCAGAAAAAAAACATAATATAAAATGCAAAAAAGGTAGAAGATATGATCAAGAGCCACGAGAAATGATTTTTCCATTCAAACTGCAGGTCGATCCAAGTCAATCGTACCGACAAATTTCATGTCTTCTAGAAAGAATACTATAATCGCTTGCCATTACCTGCCACAAACCATATTATAGCAAAAAAACAGTTGATTTTTTGACTTTTTGACCAGAAATATTTTACACGTGCGGCGAAGGATGCTTTTTCCATTCTTTATGAACAGTTTTTCCTAGAATCTAGTGATGGAGTTGTCTTAATAATTTCAACATCGGAAGTCCTTGCCAATCACGTAACGACCTGGATGTGTCGTGAAGACAAGATTTCCTCTTGTGGAGGCCTTTAAAATAATATTTCTACCTCTTGAATAAGTAAGAGATGACAACACGAAACGTGCTTAAACATCTTCTTAATATTCAATGTGAACTTTGATTTTTTTTTTTTGACGTGATCTTTGAATATTTGAAAATTTACTCAATGTAATTCTTCCATTAAAATTCCTTATGGTGTCAACTAATGCAAACAATGATGTCATTCGTTTGAGCATTCTAGCATCCACATATAGCCCGACATATCGTCTATGTCACACTTCTCTCTATACAAAAGGATAAAGAGCACTAGCAAAACTCTCATACCCACTGGTTAGGGATGGCATTGGATCATGCCGACCCTAGCCAACTAGGCCCATGCCTAAGCACAAACCATTGGTTGGCAGGCTAAATGATCTAGGGATCCTTATGGGCTGGCCTAGGCTTGGCTATTGAAGGATGCATTGTCACTAGCAATTGGGTCGATGAGAAATGGGAATTATGTTATTGAATTCTAACGTTTAAGAAGTTGCTATTCCCACATGATTTCTAAAAATGTGGCCACCAAAATAATGAGAGCAATGAATTAGTTTGACATTTTTTTTTTATTAAATCTTCATATCACCTTATATAATGCCAACATGAACACCTCTCTAATCCAACAGCTAATTCCTAATTGCATTGGGATTTTCTTCTATGTGAGTGTACCGTCACATTAACTTATGTGTGCGAGATGATCTCCACCAGTTTTATGATTCCGTGGCCATCATACATGGTAGGTTGAATATAGTGAATCATTCTTCTCAGGCATAAGAGTTGGAGATCACGTACATGACACAGGAAGGAAAGATGAGAAGTTCTCTTTGGACATAAGAATAATGTGGAATTTAGCCTAGAAGATGTTGAAGAAGAAATGCGAGGTGATGACCATTTAAGGGACGGTTGTCCTTCATAATATCCTCTCCCTCTAAATATGAGACTTAGAGTATCACATTATGAGCCCTTGTGCACCATTTGATGAGGCAGGTCCACTAGGTTTTACATAAATTCCATTAGATTTATACATCTTAGATGTGTGTTTTACCTGTCCACCTAATTATTTTTGCTGACAATTGAAAAGAAATCCTAGAGAATTTCGCAGCCCATGGCATAGTTTTACCAACATTTCCTTGATGTTCTTAAAAATTCTGGTAAAAACATTACTTTCCCAAGCCACCAAGACATTCACGTACAAATTGATGCATGAGCTTATTACAATAGTCTCTCCATTCTTCTGCCATCAAGATTGTTTTATATCATCCACTCGTCCATTCCTCGAGCAAATTATCTAATCAATGCTAAACTTATAATATGAATGTCAATTCAATTTAAAAACTTTTTAACTTTATCAATTTAATTATAAACCTTAATGAGAAATTTCGATATAATCATTTCTAATTTGTTTTATTGAAAATTACTGATGTAATAATACAGTCATATGAAATAAATATATATTAATATGTTAGTATTACTCTACAAAAATATTAAACGAGGGGCTTGGAATGTTATTTTGTCCTCGTGATATTTAACGTTGGCAGGTGACCTTTTGAGAGAGAGGGAGAGAGAGGCTTGCCGAGGGCATTGATGGGACGGCGATGCATTGTCCACACGTCGGCTCCCAGTCAGAAAAGTGGGCCGGCCCAGTCGAAGAGAAAGAAAATGGAAAAGAAAGAGGCCGGGTTGACCTGCTCCTGGCCCAGTCTCATTTTTCCCATTTTCCTTTTTTTTTTTTTGTAATTAATTTCTTTTTGTTTTATTTTTTTTTCTTTTCATGACAAATTTTTTGGAAATTTTTTTTAAAAAAATCAATATGGAGTGCAATAATGAAAACACGATACCTTTTAATGATTTTTTTTTTTACTTTTCTTTCTTTTTCTTAACTTCTTTTTTTTACTCTTTTTTTCAATTTTTTAATCTTAATAATTACTGATAGTTAAGTAAATGTTCCTAATGCCTACGCGTAATGGATTTTAATGAAAATATACACGATGCATTTTAATGAAAATTATTTACTTTACTCTTTACTTCCTCTTTTTTTTAGCGACTATTTCCTAATTTTGCATGTGATTAAATCTTAGATAAAAAGGTAAAATATAGGTGTTAACAAGAACAAATAAGAAGCAGGTACTCACATCTTGGAAAAGCCCTTCTTACCCATCAATTGGAAGTTTCTCAGTTAGTCTTGAACCACTAAATATTCCTGAAGTTTTCCTTTGGAATGGCACTACTCTTTATTGGCAGAGTGGTCCATGGAATGGTAAGGTTTTCATCGGAATTCCCCATATGGCATCTGTCTTATCTTGATGGATTTAGCTTAGTGGATGACGAAGAAGGTACCGTCTATCTGACTTACAATTTTGTGGAGGTGTATTATTTGTCCTACTTTTTTGTGAAGTCAAATGGGGTATTGTTGCAGCCATACTGGGATTTAAAATTTAAGAATTGGCGAATTGATTGGTCAACCCTGGATTCCGATTGTGATGTTTATGGCAAGTGCAGGCCGTTTGGATTCTGTGATACCAAGAAATCACCAATTTGCAGCTGCTTGAGAGGCTTTAAGCCTAAAAGAGTCGAAGAATGGAGCAGAGGGAATTGGTCCAGCGGATGCATCCACAGATCATTGCTGCAATGTGACAGGCTAAAAAATGGTAGCATAAAGTGGGAAAAATGGATGCATCTCTAAAGCTTGAGAATGTGAAGGTGCCAAATTATGCAACCTGGTCATCATCTTTGGAAGACAAGTGCCGAGCGCAGTGCCTCAGTAATTGCTCGTGTGCAACATATGCTTATGATGCGGAGTTGGTTGCATGTGCTGGAGGTGAGACCTAATCGACACATGGAAGTTTTCCTATGGAGGAACAACTCTTTTTGTCCGACTGGCCCATCCAGAACTTGGTAAGTTCATTCCTAAATTTAATTCTGTTTTTTTGGTACTGCTAGATGGTTTGGGAATTTCAATCTATGTGATAGGCGAGTTGGAGTTGTGATCTATTAAGGGTAGCTAAACAGTACTTTCTTTAATGTCTGTTCAATCTCTTAAATCATTGTATGTCCGTATTTTGATCTGCAGAAGGAAAACGAGATCTGAGAGCAATTATAGCGGCTGCAGTTGTTGTGGCAACAGTTATTTTCAGTATTGGTACTTTCTGCGCCTGGAAGAAGTCAAAAAAACGAAGAGGTATAGACGGAGAACAATTTTCAGAGGCTTCTACTGAGAATATGCTTGGAAAGAGCTTGAGCAAAGTTTATCCCCAGTAGCTTGTGCTATATAAATTAGAAGAGCTGGCCGCAGCAACAAGCAACTTTAGTGACGCGAACAAGCTCGGAGAAGGTGGTTTGGAGGTGGTTTGGGGGCAGTTTATAGGGCAATACTTTGTCATGAAGAGGCAGCAGCTCCGTTTTTTCTTCTTCTTCTTTAATTTCAGCAGCTCATTTAAGTCTTTTTGTACAGGGGAGATTGCTAAATGGAAAAGAAATAGCAGTCAAAGGACTATCAAGTGCCTCGGGACAAAGATAGCAGGAATTTATCAACGAAATGGTCGTGATTTCCAAAGTCCAACATCGAAATCTAGCTCGACTCCTTGGATGCTGTGCCGAGCAAGATGAGAAACTATTAATCTATGAGTTCGTGCCAAACAAGGGTCTAGATACATTGCTTTTCGGTAATATTCCATTTCTTGCAACATTCCCTCGATCTATCGTCGAAGGCCATTTTGTAGGGAAGTGTAATTTTTAATTTTAGCTGTTTAAACAGAATCTGGCTGTGCCTATTGGGCGTACTTCACATTTTCGGTTTACATAGGAACCTCTTTCTGTGCATTTCACTCTTCTCCATTCATAAAACTAACATGTTATTTTATGAATTTCACTTCTCTTGTCTATTTCAAATCCACTCAAATGAGAGCAACTGGATTGGAGAAGACAGTTCAACATTATTGATGGAATTTGTCGAGGGCTACTGTACTTTCACCATGACTCCAGACTACGGATAATTCATAGAGATCTTAAGACAAGTAATGGCTACGATATTTGGGGGAAAAGAAGATCAAGCAGGCTAGGATATTTGGGGAAAAAAAAAGATCAAGCAGATACACTAAGAGTTGTGGAAATCTAGTCAGTATTTCTTATATTATGAGTCTCACACTGATTTTTATCTTTTTACCCAGCATAAGAAATATGGAGGCATTTCATGGAATGGAGTGGTTACATGGCTCAAGAATATGCAATGGAAGGGCGGTCTTCAAAAAAATCAGATGTCTTTAGCTTTGGAGTAGTATTGTTGGAGATTGCAAGTGGAAGACAAAACACTAGCTTCAATGAGGAAGATCAGTCCTTGAGCCTATTAGGATTGATAAGCTGTTACAAACAAAGAGATCAACCTATTTCCATCTACTCAATTTCCAAAAATAATTGGCCTTGAATTCTGTCTTTTGGCAGTCATGGAAATATTGGGAGGAAGACAATGTACTTGCACTAGTGGACCCTAAAATTTCTGTTGGATGCATTGAGGTTGAGATCACAAGTTGCATAAACGGGGGGCTGCTTTGTACACAAGAACACGCAAAAGACATGCCTGCCATTTAAACTGTTATTTCAATGATTAACAATGAAATCGTTGGTCTTCCTAGTCCAAACAAACCTGCATTCATCGAGAGGCAAACAACCACCGACACAGGTCCCTCCAGACAAAGCCAGAAGAAATATTCTGCCAACCATGTCACTCTTACCTCTTTTGAAGGCAGATAAAAAGAGGATGCCTGAACCAACACGTTCGAAAGTTCAGCTCAGAGATGCAAACTATAGCCAGCTCGTGTCTTGGATATGGAGTGAATAATGAGCATTGGCGTGATCCTATTTATATGTACCGTTGTTAAAGCAGAGTCTTTGTGTTTCTTTTCCTTTTTTCCTTAATCAAGTTCAATCTTGCTTGGAAATGTATGAACATAAAATTGTGAATTAGCAAATTACATTAAGTGGGGGGCAGACAGCCCTTGCTTGTTTGTGTCATTCCAAAGTTATGGGGCAAATATTTGGCAATTTTTGTGTTGGTACAGTTGAGAATTATAGAAAAAAAATGAAGAGTTTATGTATAATTCTATATATTTAATGAAAAGTAAATCAGCCTATTCATAGGCTTTTTGAGAGATAATCAAATATACCATCTATTAATCAAGGTATATATAATCAAAGGAAATATCACACAATCTTGAGAGATACAGAATATCAATAGGAATATTCTATTTTCTCTAATATTGGAATGTATCTTAGAGCATTATCCTAGTTATCTATATCATCCTCCCCCAAACTCAACTCTTGAGTTTAGATAAAAATCTGAAAAACAATTCCACTATATATTTAAAGATCAGGCTCGTTTTGAGTGTTACAAGTTTGGTGGTGAAGTTGGCTCTCCAATTTGAGCAGTGGTAAAATAGCAAGTGATCGATACGGCTAGCTTTACTATCTAAAATAGTAACTAAACAATGCAGCCAATGCGGTTGGCATTGTAATTGCAAACGGTTGATGCAGCTAGCATTGCTTTCAAGATAGTTCCTAAACAACACGATTTGTGCAACTAGCATCGTAATGACCAAGCTAAGAATCGGATGGAAATAGTAAGCAACTGACACAACTAGCTTTGGTAATAAAATAGTAACTCGGCTTCCTCAGATAATGGGGCTTTGTAGATGACATCGGCTATCAAACGTGATGAACATTGTTGAATACAAATTAAGTAAAGGATACTAGGACTTATTGGAAAAGAAATGACAAGAAACAATATTAGCTCTAAAAACGGACTTGGGTGTGTAGTGTCAAGTGGCAGGGATGGATTTAGTTACTTGGGATGCATGGATGCATCGTGGAGAATGATAAAGCAAGAAAAAAAATAGAATTGGGAGATTTCTAATTATGCACTGTGTGCGAAGGATTGCCTCAAGAAAAGGGGCTCTGATATCATGTGAAATTTTTATGGGATCACTATCAACTGTTCTAAAAACTTAAGTTATTAAATGAAAATAAAGCAAGTAAAAAAGATTGAGAAATAGAATCATCTAATTTGATTCATTCTCAATAGCTGTGAGATGATCATCTTAGGGTGATCCTTTTGTCGACAGATGCTCCTAACCAACTATGTAGCATTTACATCGAGAATTCAAGTATTGTATACTTCATTAGTCCGATCCTTTGTAGGAACTACTCATAATAACAAACTTGCAAAATGGATCTGTTCATTATAAAGAGATTCGTTGTTCTTGACCCTGCTTTACCTTTATTACTTAAATATTCTAATACATATATATATATATATATATATATATATATATATATATATATGTATGTATGTATGTATGTATGTATGTATGTATGTATTTTGGTAAGGGAAATATTCTAATATTGTCCCTCACATTTAGTCTAGTCTTTTGTCTAGTCTTAAGATGAAAATTTATTTGAGGAAGCAAATGGAGCCTAAAAAAATTTGAACTCAAGACCTCTAATTTTAATACTAAGTTGAGAGTAACGATGTGGAAGACAAATTTGAGGAATTTCATATAATTCGATATATTAAATGAAGAGTACATCAGCCTATCTATGGCCTGTATCAATCAAGATATACATAATCAAAGGAGATATCGCACAATATTGAGAGATACTAGAAAACCAATAGAAATATTCTAATTTTCTCTATTATAGGAGAATATCCTAGAGAATTCCTAATTATCTCTAATAGGTACAACAATTGCTCTTTAGCAAGAAGCTTAGTTTGATCAAGTAGGCTAGTTTGATACAAGAAAGGGAATGCCATTAAGCAAGACTTTTCGCGGTAATGTCAATCATATGGTATGAAACTAGGACTCTAGGGGACAACCTTTTCTTTTGTTTGGGCGTGTGGTCATGTTGAATTTTGCGTCTTTTGTTCCAAATTTCCAGTTGTCTGAGATCACATCAGCAACTAAAGCATCAGGCACCGTGAAAACTATAAGACAAACTTCTATGTCATATTTAGTTTTTAAGACAATACAGAATCCGCTAACTTCAACTCACTACAGTAATTGCTCTTTAGCAAGAAGCACTTTTCCAATGGAGAAGCATGAAACCAAGCTTGGGAAGAACTTGGCCAAAGTTAATCTTTAGGAGCTTGTGCTGTATTTTTAAGCATTAGTTGTTGTTGGGAAAATATGGCTTCAAATTGGGTAGAATAATGAAGTCGGATCTTTAAAATACTTAAGTCAGACTTTGAGGCGTGATATCACTTTCTTTAAGGATTTATTTGCCCCACTACGTTGCTAATGGTCACCGGCAAATTTCCTCCAGGATACACCAAAGTCTCAAACAAGAATACTAGATAGCAATTCTAGTATTTCTCCAGGATCTCTCATGGTAACAAATGTATTTATATATGTCTTTCGAATAGAGGCAACCCTTCAAAATGTTACAAAAGAATAAAGATAACCTTTCGTGAACAAGTACGTCTAAAAGGTTACATTAAAAAGACATAAAAAAATTGATTGTCGGTTAGTGCCTAATCTCATCCACGTACGCACTCACATCTTTTCGATGTGGGACAAGGCACCTCTTCATTTGTTTTATAAACAAATTACCAACAATCCCCCACTTTTGTTTATAAAACAAAAACAAAAATAAAACGTTAGAAATATACAGCCAAAGTTTCCGTGAGATTAATATACATACACGAGTTAAACCTTTACTTAGTGCAAGTATCTCAAAGCTCTATCAAAGTGACAAGTAGCTCAACTTTAAACTTGTACTTTTATGTAATAGAACCGGACATACCGCACATACACTAACCTCTTGTTTCAGCGAGAAGTTCTATATTACTCTGCACTATTATGGCCTTGTGCTTGATCCTATTGCATGAGCTCTCTAGAAAGTAACCCTAACTTTCGTAAGAAGCGGCACCACTTCTAAGCTCGTATAGGCGAAGTATCTACCATGTGTTTCTGTTACTATCAACACATTACATATTTGTATCATACTTCATTAAGAATTCAATTCAACCTATAAAACGCAACAAACGATACTGACTTCTCATATCAGGGCTACGTTAGTATCAAACAATCACATCCAATAACTTGTTCTTACCCATTAAACTTTGTAACTAGTGATGTTTTAGAAAAAGGTCGGGCTACCATTATTGGTTATTTCAATTAAAGGGTTTCAGCCCCGTTTCTTGTGAGGTCATTATTACCATGTCTCTTGATAAAGACTTCGTCAAAGGATCGGCAAGATAATTACTTAACCTCACATAGACAATTGTTATGGTACCATCTTTAATCAATTGTCTCACATATTCATGTCTTAGACTAATATGTCTAGACTTACAATTATAGGTGCTACTATAGGCTCTTGCTAAAGTAGCCTGATTATCACAATAGATAGAAATAGGAGGCATATGACTAGGTCATAATTTGATATTTAACAACAAATTCATAGTCCATTTAGCCTCTTTCTCAAATTCTGCTAAAGCAACGATTCAAGTTTCATAGTTGAGTGAATTATGCACATTTGTTTCTTGCTCGCCCAAGAAACAACACATTCACGTAATGTGAAAATTAATCAATTAGTGGATTGTTTATCTCTCACACTTGCAATCCAACTAGCATTGGTATATCTTTCTAATATAGCCGAATTATTATAGAACAATAAGATAACCCTCTAATGCTCTATATTGGATTACTAGTATTTACTCAACTTGCATATACAAAAAGTAATATCAGGTCTAGATAATGTATTGCATATATCAAAAACCAATATCACTCACATTAAAAACGCTCCACCAGGAATCAAATGGAGTACTCATATATTTGAAAACAAGATGTTTAAATCTATGCAACATCTTCTCTGTGTTATCACTTTAGCTCAAAGAATAACCCCCACTATTTTCTAGTTTTAATACTTAAGATAGTATCTGCTTCTTCTAAATATTTCATTTTGAAAATGAAAGCTAGATACTTCTTAGTCTCAATGACTTCAAGTCCCCTTCAGATACCCCCACCACAAGAATATTTCATGAGGCATCCAATCAAAACTATGCATTGTCAAATTTCATGCTCAATGAAATACATACATCAAAATAGAAAACCAATGCAATTCTACTCTCTTGGCTCATTTATGATATTCCTTAGAATCAAATCTATGAGGGGCAAGGACAGCAAATAGAACACATTAGAACCAAACAAGGGACACCAAAAAAAAAAAAAAAATCCCATTCAGTATCTCCAGATTGCCTCCATAAATAGAACACTACATATCATCCCATGCATGTAAGAACATTCTCTAAAAATTCAGTAAATGCAAGCGAATTGAGTATCGAGGTATCATAAGTGCATAAACTGGAATTGAGAGAGACGAAAAGAAGATACCAGCAATTCTAGGAATGGAATCAACAACATTGTATAATCTGAAACCTTCTAAAAGGTATAATCAGAGCCATACCTCATTTCTTCATCAAATTGCATGCAAGGGCAAAACCATAAATTTAACATTATTATGCTTGAAACCATTAGATAATATGATTGAATCAAATTTTCATGCCACTGCTTATGTGCTTGCATAAGCCCATAATAACATAAACATTTGTGCACATATTAATCCAGGACATCAAGCAATCAAGCCGATTCCAATTAATCTTGTGCTTGAATGCATGGCTCAAAAATCCTAAAGCATGAAACAAATCAAGACCAAAAGTCTAGCTCAATCACACGATACCAAAATTCTATAGTTACCTTCCAATTCTAGTTCAAAATTCACATGCTCGTGTCAATCTCGTAATGTATTGCGATTGAACTCACCTTTCTTGGTCAACCACCTACAACGATCAATAGCTCAAGCATACACATGTGTACCATTTCTTGTTACTGAAGTCTTAAATTGGGGCATATCGCATCTCTTCAATTGTATCATTATCCCACACATGGAATTGAACACACACGCCAAAATGACTAAAGACTAAGAGCAAGTATGAAACCCTCAATGACAAATAGTGTAGCAGTTTACGTGCTAAACATGGAGATAAAAATATTGCATACCTTAGCATATAAGCCGATTAGCAAAAAAGTAACACCTCGGTACATTCTCAAGTAGTCCTCCAAGACATCCATGAATGACCCAACATTTTCCTTCACTTTCACAATTGTCCTATCTGTGGATGCATTGACCCCCACTATTCCTGAGTTTGATCAGTGCCATTAATGTGACACCAATTGGCAAACATAGGAACATTTCGGTCACATCTACTTGTGTCATCCACAGAAAAGTGAAGCAATATTAGCCAACGAAAAGTTTCGACAGAGATGCAGTCGCTTCAGGCTCTCAACCAAGCAAAGCATGCTTTGTGCTGTTTCAAAATACAGCCAATGGCAATGAGCGATAATCATCAGCGTCCGTGGAAGCCCATCGAGGGACAGACCAAATTTTGCTTTGGCGTTTTTCTCAACTTCTCCCTGGATGAACTTATCTCCTTCTTTTGGGTTTTTTTTTTTTTTTTTTAATTCTAAGCTTATCTCTTTTCAAATTCTCTCCCCTGCCGATGACTAAGTCTATTTTTTACCGTACTCACAACGACATCCTTAATCCTCCTTATTTATTGAGGAAGCTTGTCCGCTTGAAGGTAGGCAGAAACATAGGACCGAACCGAAGTGTAGGACCTCGATCTTCTGTCATACCACGATCGCAGAGAAATAACACCTTTTCTCAAAAGCCTTTTGGTCAATCTCCTATCATCCGAGACCCTCTTTGTAACATTCCACCGTGTCGAGTACTTCCATGTCCTCGTTCATCGAGACCGTCCATTAATACATGCCGCAGAAACGCTTCTCTTGAGAGGAGTTCATGATTTTCGTGACTCGAATGCGAGACCCCCGTGAGCAAAAAAGGAGAAGCAGAAGTCTATGGGAGTAGGCAGAAAGTACAGATGTGGAGGCGGGCGAACTCCTCGGCGCCTGCGAAGGCGAGATAGGAGTAGGGGGGACTTGTCCATGATGAGCCTGGCCAGGGAGATCGGGTTCTTCACCATCGTCACACTAGAAAACGTGCCACACCTCCTCCCCACCCCATCCATTATGCTCGCCTCCATCTCCACCGTGCCCTTCTCCGTCAGGGCCGACCCCCGCCCCGAGTTGAACACCGGATCGGTGATTCTCGTGCAAACCAGCGACCATGGCGCGCACTCTACACAACAATCGAGACTCTTCGACAAAAACCAAGCACCGCATCACTGGTTCAACCGAGGCAGGAACACTGGCGAAAAGACACGAATTGCCGAGTCAGAGGTTCATGCACCAGTTAAAGCACATGGATGACTAAACGTAGAAAGAGCCACGCCATTGATGTCCTTTCGTCCCTCGTGACTGGCGTTGGGTCCCAACCGCCATCCATGCCAATACGTTTCATTCACCATCCGTTCGAGAAAAGATGGTTTTGTTTTCGAATTCTCGTGACTAAATATTTCAACGGGTGAGTGTTAGAGAATCAAGATCAAAACCAAGTTTGCTATATCGAGAAGCCAAGTCTGCTATATTGAGAAATCAACCACAGGAGGTCCTCGACTCGAGAAGTCAACCACAGGAGGTGAGGTCCTCGACTATGATAGATGTGGATCACCAGAAGGCAATCGAGAAGTATTAGAGCTGAAGAAATTGATAACTCATGGATAACGAGTTTCATCAACGGTGGAGATCATACAAATGTCAAAGACACGGATTGCCAAGTCTCAAGATTGCTGTTTTGTTATATTTAGCTGTAAAGTTTGTTAGTTGAAGTTAGTTAGTTCGCTTTTCTAGTAGTTAGTCTTCTGTTTTCTATCCATATATAGAGAGGGATTGTAATCGGTTCAGGGTTAAGAAGAACATAATGATTCAGAAAGTTTCTGCTGTATTCTTCTATCTCTTTTTGTTCAAATGAATGGAAATACAATATCGAAAACTTCTTCGCAGATCATCTGTTATCATTCTTCATCTTCATCTTCTGTATTCTTGATTTCATAAGTTCTCAGTGAGATCGTCCATCGATTCCACCATCATCCACGAACCAGCACGAGGATCGAAAAGCTCCACTGTCGCCACCATTTTAGATCCATCGTAGCCTCCTACATCATATAACTTTTGGTTCAAGACGACCAAAGAATGACCCCCTCTTTTCGTGCTCATGTCCTTTGTCGGTCTCCATGAGCGTTCTCGAGGATCAAATCTTTCTGCTGACTCCAAGTAGTCTTCTCCAACGTTCTATACTTATTGTTGAACATCACGCCCTCATGGAGCAGATCAACATGCAAGAAGTCATGGCATGTGATCACTCGATATATTTGCCAAAGAGTTTGAAGTCTCCTCCGTATGCACATCTTCTTTTTGTATCAACTGATATCCATCAGGATTTCCTTCATTTTGCTTCCTCCAAAACACAATCATCCTTGTTCTAAGAGTTCCATAATATCCTGAATGTAGTCCTCCGCTTGCAAAATATTCTTCACCCCCTCTGGTGATGCTGTATCATCTGTGCATAAGATATATCAATGTGATTGTCATGAGATTTGCCAGAAATAACTGAACTGTCCCGCCACATCAATACGCTCTGAAGTTCCACCAAAGCCCTCTGCCCTGGTTCTCGATTCAAGCAAAATTGCACCGGCGGCAAAGTGGACGAATGTGCCCGACAAAACTTGACTTCGATTAACTCCAACTTCATTGTTGCAGAAAAATAAATCCTTAAAATTGTTGGGAAAATATGGCTTCAAATTGGGTAGAATAATGAAGTCGGATCTTTAAAGTACTTAAGTCAGACTTTGAGGCGTGATATCACTTTCTTTAAGGATTTATTTGCCCCACTACGTTGCTAATGGTCACCGGCAAATTTCCTCCAGGATACAACAAAGTCTTAAACAAGAATACTAGATAGCAATTCTAGTATTTCTCCAGGATCTCTCATGGGAAACAATTAGAAATAATGGTTGTAGTTTCTTTCGAAAGAAAACGAAAAAATGAAAGAAGGTATTGTTTGATCTGAAAACAAATGTATTTATATATGTCTTTCGAATAGAGGCAACCCTTCAAAATGTTACAAAAGAATAAAAACAACCTTTCGTGAACAAGTACGTCTAAAAGGTTACATTAAAAAGACATAAAAAATTGATTGTCGGTTAGTGCCAAATCTCATCCACGTGCGCACTCACATCTTTTCGATGTGGGACAAGGCACCTCTTCATTTGTTTTATAAACAAATTACCAACAGTTGTGGCAACAGGCAACGTCAGTAATATCAAAAAGCTTCGACAGTGTGGGCTTGGGCCAGTATACAGGGTAATAACATAAAAAGAGCATAAAGAGAGGAAGCCTACAAGTGCAACAGCAAACCTTGAACTCGATGTGAAATTTGACTTATAGCCCAAAAGCATCCACTCTCTTAAAATGGATATGATTGCGTAAGGCATAAAACGTTCTTCGTCAGACGGTGCGTCAACCCATCAAATCTCATGTGTCCGTGGAAACTTCATCGCAAAACACTTCAGTATCTTCATCCTCGATGAACATCTTCATTATCTTCACCTTCATCATGCAGAACCAATTTCTTAAACAATCTGTACATCGTTTTTTAAGAGATGATGATTAATAGCACAAACTTTTTAACCTCATTCTTGGTTTCCTAGCAACAATGTCACGCTTACCACTATCGAAGGCAGATGACATGAGACGGTTTGCGTAGACATTCTTGAACCTTAGTGCAAGCGCTACTACATATTGCCAATTACATGATCATAACTACATATCCTGCTCCACGGTACCCAAACTTGAGGCTTTCTTGGTTTTCTTTGGATCTTGGTTGGAGAAATGTCAGCCAGAAGCAAGCGAGGCTCAATAGGCTAATAGGCGAAGTGGATGGCTGATTCTTGAAAAACATATAAATCATCAAAAGATAATCTTCCGCTACTCTCTCTCTCTCTCTCTCTCTCTCTCTCTCTCTCTCTCTAAAGGCGTCTGAAGTAAAGCAGATAAAGTATCCAGATTAGGATATTTTCCATATTACCCAACTCATCATTAACACAAGGACATAATCACATTCGACCAAGGACGACCATTGATAAGTTCCCGCCAAGAAAGACATACTGAAGTAACAAATCAAAAGGGAAAAAATCATAATGTTTGCAATGCGAAATCTTCTAAAAATTAATATAAAGATAACAAATCAAGTAAAGTATCAATAAGTTGATAATTTGGAGATTTTTTTCTGATTTATCTTTTATTCAATTTCCATGTAATTAAAATCAAATTGGTCTCTAGTCCTCTCCCTATTGACCGGTTTGAAGGGGAGCATTGAATTGACAAATCAAAAGGGTAAAATCAAAATGTTTACGGTGCATAATCTTCTACAAATCAATGTGAAGATAACAAATCAAGTAGAATATCAATGAGTTGATCATTTAGAAATATTTTTTTATTTGTCTTTTATATTCAATTTCAATGTACATAAAATTGTTATCTTTTGTCTTTAACTTTCACCATAATTATAGGTGGTGATATCTCTATATATATTAAATAACATATCAATGAAAAGAAATGCTTCATCTCAACTGATGAGTTTCTTCAAGAAATACTTGCAAACTCGTTCATGGTGTTACAGTGAACAAAATCAATCACGACACCTGGAAATTGCAGACAAACTTGAGTTGTTTTCTAACGAGGTTTGCGTCACTTAACTCAGTACAATAATTTCTACTATATCATTGTTAGTTTACTAGAATATAAGCGAAAATTGGAGATCTTCTAGAAAGAAATGAGAATTATAGACAAAATGATACCTAGGAGAATAGCCCAAAAGAAGCATGAGAACGGTCAATTCGAGATGGAAATTGCTCTCTGGAAAAAGGAGGAGCCAAACAAAAGCGTCTGGGATTACCGGTGGACCTCAAGCAATCCACGCTTGTGAAGACCCAAGCACCTCAGTCAGCGCCCCGTGAAGACTCAGTCGAGACCGGAACGACAAATTGATCACTTACGTAAAGACTCAATCAACCACTTGCCCCACAATGTTCCATAAGCCTTTAGGAAAGGATGCCACCTTGCAATCAATATTGTTTGTTAACCATGACTGAGTGGTCCATCGTCTTGGTAGTGCCATATGAAGACTCAACCGACATTGTGATCACAAATTGGTCACTCACGTGAAGACTCAATCGACCACTTGCCCCACAATGTTCCATAAGCCTTTAGAAAAGGATGCTAGTTTGCAATAAATCTTGCTACCATATGAGGACTCAATCGACTATTTGCCCCACAATGTTCCATCAGCCTTTAGAAAATGATGCTATTTTGCAATAAATCTTGCTACCATGTGAAGACTCAATCGACACCATGATCCCAAATCGGTCACTCACTTAAAGATTCAATTGACGACTTGTCCCACCATGTTCCATTGGCCTTTAGAAAAGGATGCTATTTCGCAACAAATCTTGTTTATTAACCATGACTGAGTACAAGAGACTTGAATCAAAATAGAGTAAAGCCCACAAGGCTTCAAGGGGGTTGGACAATCAATTGAAAGGTAATGACCATTTGTATGAGTTTTTGCCAACCGGTCCGCACTAAATTTGATTCTCTACTGCAATGGGCCAAACTTAAATTAGAGAAGCCCAAAATAAAACTCCTAGCCTCGGTGATAAGTGGTTCTAGAACCCCACGTGACTTGTACTTCTCCTTTAAGTGTCTTTAATAGTATTCACTGTTTGACCGTAGCAGAAAGCTTCGTTCCGTTCGGGTGTGGAGAAGTTTTAGGCCTTCAACCGTGGCCAAGGTTTCAGCTTGCTCGGCTGAGTTCACGCTTACCAATCTTGCAAATCCATGCACCATTTCTCCATATTTATTTCTGCAAACACAGCTTATGGCTCCAATCGTCGATCCCAACAAGAAGGACCCATCAATGTTGATTCTTATGGTGTCAAAGCTAAAACTCTTTGAGTTTATATTAAAAAATTCTTTCTGACCCAAAAAAAAAAATATATATGACTGAGTAGTCAAGCGCCTTGGTAGCGCCACATGATGATTCAATCAACACCATGATCAAGCCTCAAAAAGAAATATGCTATTTTGCGACAAGTCCTGTTGATAAACGGTCGACCAAGAGGTCAAGCACCTTAGCCAGCGCCCCATGTTCATCTCCGACGCTCATGTACCATCATCCACCGATATTTGGACTGGTAATAAACAATTTGTGCTGAGGTCGTGACCGAATATTAGTTTGGAGATCAAATGTGTCACAAGATTACGTGTTGATGACCAAATCTCAATTGGGGCAACTTCCATAATTTCTCATGAATTTTTTTCACGTGTTTGCCACTTTACCTATCCAAACCTAGGTAAGTTCATTTTTGGTCTCACAACTCCAATAATACACATAACTTAATAAAATACAATAGCCTAGAGCGCCATCTCTCTCTCTCTCTCTCTCTCTCTCTCTCTCTCTCTCTCTCTCTCTCTCTCTCTCTCTCTCTCTCTCTCTCTCTCTCTCTCTCTCTCTCTCTCTCGCTCCAAACCTAGGTAAGTTCATTTTTGGTCTCACAACTCCAATAATACACATAACTTAATAAAATACAATAGCCTAGAGCGCCATCTCTATCTCTCTCTCTGTCTCTCTTTCTCTCTCATCCGTCTTGAGCGACTGACAAGGAAATTCCTAGGCTTAGATGCAATGACCAACATAAGAGTTCACATTTTGACGTCTTGAGCGACTGACAAGGAAATTCCTAGGCTTAGTTGCAATGGCCAACGTAAGAGTTCACATTTTGACGTCTTGAGCGACTGACAAGAAAATTCCTAGGCTTAGATGCAATGGCCAACGTAAGAGTTCACATTTTGATGTAATGTGAATATTTTAGGGAAGCGGGTGAATCTCGATACATAATTTTTCACTTGTTGAGATGTCTAACTATTTCAAATAGATAAGTTTCATAATTGAATTGGCTCCCTAGACTTAAACCATCTCAATCCCATAGATGAAATTGCCATGTCATGTCATATTTGCTTAATACCAATACTTGCGGCTCGGCTCTCCATAGTTCAAGCATAAAAAAACAAGGGCTGCACTATTTCTGTCCCCTTGAAACTCATTTTAATTAGTTAATTGAGCAAAATAAGCTCTCTCTCTCTCTCTCTCTCTCTCTCTCTCTCTCTCTCTCTCTCTCTCTCTCTCTCTCTCTCTCTCTCTAATGTATTGTTTCTTTTTTTATCAGGCTAATCAACAAAACACACTTAATATATATTATCTCTCTCATCGGTTCATAATACAAATGCCCTATTACACCAAACAAGATATAATCTTATCCTAAGTCCACTTATCATTTTGCCTAGAGATGGTTCTTAGCTATAATTTATGTTCTCATGTTTATATCACAAAAGCTATATAGAAGATTGAAACTTTTTATTTATGACAGTTTATGATTAAAAAATTAATTGCCTATTTTTTATTCAAGTATTTTAAGCAAATATATATCTCAAAGTTGAAAATGAAATTTTAATACAATTATCTTGTCAATTGTGACTTTGTGGGTGTTTTTTCAGAATAATTTTGTAGGTTTCTAAAGTTAAACATTTTAAATCGAGGGTGGCAAATCTAGTTATACCTTCACTTTCAAACTCATATCAAACTATATAAAGGAAATTTTTGAGCATATTTTAAAGTTTTGATTAACTTGCTATGAGATAAAATATATTATTGATATTGATTTATTTTTTATATGGTAGAAGTAGAACGAAAAGAAGTTCCCCTTTTCTGCGTTCGTGATTGTCTTTTGTTTCAAAATGACTTACGTATAGACATATTTAACATTTGAATATACTTCTAACAAATTAAACTTTTCAATGTTTCTAACAATTTGAAGAGAGAGGGAGAGGGGGGAGGTATTTCGGTCAATTAACTGAAAAAATAAGCTTCTTGACCAAAACGAGGGTGAAAATAAGGCCGAAAAAAAAAAATGGATGGTGGTCCTTAAAAAAATGAAAGCAAGATAGGAGCATCTCCTTTCTTTAACGCTTGTAGTTTGAAGAGGTCAAGAGAGGCAACTCTTCATGCATTCTTTAACGTCTTTTTCTTTCTCCTCTCCCGTTCTTTATGGGCTCTAGACACGGAATTGCCGTCAATTTGGTCCGGCAGATAAAGATAAAGAAGCATAACGTTATGAACAACTTCCAAACATGATTGTCAATTTATGGTTGGAATGATATCGTCAAGGTCTAGCACATACACGGAGAAAAAAATTGTAAAAAAAAAAAAAGTCATTATAAATTATTCTTCCTTTTGCCGATGGCCAGCTAATCTCACCTACAGCAAGTGAGGCATGGTCAGGTGAGGGTAAGTTTCGGCACGGGCTTCCCTTGCCAAAACTGGCAGCGGCAGCCCTCACCTAGGCTAGGGCATCGTCTGGGCAAAAGTGGCACCAGCAAGACTACCTTGGTCAAGGCAAGGCCAACCCTCACTGAGCCACACCTGTAACAGGCGAGGCCAGCCTGCCCAGCTGCTGTCCAAAGGAAGAAAAAAGGGGAAGGAAAAATAAAACACCTTCTTGACATCTTCAAACTACAAGCATCAAAAGCAAGAGATGCTCCTAACTTGCTTTAATTTTCTTTAACATCTTTTCTTTCTCTTTGCCCGTTCTTGATGGGCTCTCAATATGGAATTACCGTCAATTTGTTCCGGCAGATAAAGCCAAAAAAGGATGACATTTGCAGCAACTTTCAAACATGTCTGTCGGTTCATGGTTCGAATGATATCACCAAGGTTTGGCACATACAGTAGGAATTCAACCTTGATGGATGCTTTATTATAACATACATATATACATATATTAAATTAAGGGCACAATCAGATCGGTTGATTGACTAAGAAAGAATATTATTTAAGACGAAGCATTGAAGAAACCACATCGAAGGCAACCACAAAAAAGAAAAAGGCCGATGGTTGTTGAGTAGGCACACAAAATTAGAATATAGTGGGGGCCAAGTTCTAAATTGATCTGCCGTTCTTCCTACCATTCCAACTCTACGGACACGGCAATAATGCATATATTGTATAAAAATCAAATGGCGTGCTAAAGTGATTGTAAAGACCAGGAGTACGATGACAAACCACACAAGTTGTTTGGGAGTGTCTATTTGCTTGTATGTAACTTAACAGTTACTCTCCCATCCGACGTCAAACTTGGAATGTTACAATGATGACATTAGACAGTTCAACTATATGTTATTTTCATATGGACGAACTATATTATACAATGAATGACTTGATATAAGTATAGTCTAAAATAGTGGGTACTTTTCTATTCTTGAAGATTTCGCTGGTGGCGTCCATCCATGACTTTTTCGTTCAACGTTCTTCTATGATCATAAGAAAAAAACGAAAGTCGTGCGTGTAATTCGTTCTTGTGATTGTTAGGTCTTGTTCATAATTTTCTATTGAAGAAATAAAATGACTCGTGAGCCACGAACAACACGAAATGGGCCCAGACACTCTGCTTATTCCCCATTGACTCCGTCAGCAAAACGACCGACCCAAGAGCGATGGACATTGATGTTGGTTATCCGAATTTTTTGAATCTGAATGAATATCGATGAAGTGAGTTACAAAAAGATAATGCAGATATATAGAATTTTGATATTCTATATAAAATGGGTTGCCCGGGACTCGAACCCGGAACTAGTTGGATGGAGTAGATAATTTCTTTGTTAAAATATGTAACAAAAATCCCTCCCCAAACCGTGCTTGCATTTTTCATTGCACATGGCTTTCCCTATGTATACATCGAAAACTCAATGTCTTCCCTAGAAAGGACTCTAAGAAAAATGGAATACTCAGTCAATCAACCCTAACTTAATTCTTACTACATAAATATTTCATAAAAAAATGAATGAATTTTTTTGTTATCTCTTCATTATTTAGGGATAATTTACATTTCCATGATCTCATAGACAATCGTTCATAATTGACTAGATCATTGATAGAAGTAATATCCAAATACCAAATCCGCCCTCTATATAATCTTTGTGAAGTAGAATAAGTTCTTGGGAAGATCAAAGAAAGAACAACTTCTTCCTCCATAAGGAATTCTTCCAAAAATTCTGAACCTAATCTTTTTTTAAAAGTGCATACAGTCCTTTTGTGTTTACGAGCCAAAGCTTTCACTCAAGAAAGTCGAAGTATATATTTTACTCGATATAAACTCTTTTTCTTTTTAGGATCCATTGTGATAATGAGAAAGATTTCTGGATATACGCAAAAAACGATTGATAATATCAGAATCTGATGAATCAGCCCGGGTCGGTTTACTAATGGGATGCCGTAATGTGTCACAAAAATTCCCTTTAGACAATGATCCAATCAAAGGAATAATTTGAACTATTGTCTCGAACTTCTTCATAGCATTATTTATTAGAAATGAATTTTCTAGCATTTGACTTCGTACCACTAAAGAATTTAGTCTCATGCTTGAACAATAACCCAAAAAGTCAAGAGAATATTTGCATAATTGGTTTATATCGATCCTTCCTAGTTGAAACCAGGCGTAAAAATGATATTGCCATAAATTAAAGAGGAAATATTTACATTTCTTCATCAGAAGAGGCATATCTTTTGAAGCCATAATTGACTTTCCTTGATATCGAACATAATGCATGAAAGGATCTTTGAAAAACCATAGGATGCACTGAAAATCATCATCAAAGAAGACTTCGACAAAATGTTCTTTTTTTACATAGAAATATATTCGCTCAAAAAAGATTCCAGAAGATGTTCACCGTAAATGAGAAGATTGATTACGGAGAAAAAGAAAGAAGTATTCATATTCACATATATGAGAATTATATAGGAACAAGAATAATCTTGGATTACCTTTTGAAAAAACGGTACTATGTTTCTTTTGAGTAATGAGACTATTCCAATATCTGTGGAGAAAGAAATGTAATAAATGCAAAGAAGAGGCATCGTTCACCCAGTAGCAAAGGGTTTGAACCAAGATTTCTAGATGGGATGTGATAGGGAATTAGTACGTTCGACACATAATCTAAATGTGAAAATTTATCCTCCAAAAAAGGAAATATGGAATGAATTGCTCGTAATTTATGAGATTTTGCTATTTATTTCCTTTCTAAGGAAGATACTAATCTTAGGGAAAATGGAATTTCCACAATGACCGCAAATCCCTCGGAGATAATTTGAGAATAAAAATTCTTGTTTTGCCTAAAAAATTGATTTTGGATAGAATCATTAGCTGAAAAAATCAAAGGATTCTGTTGATACATTAGAGTAATTAAACGTTTCACAATTATTGAACTAGATTTATTATCATAACCTGCATTTTTTAACAAAATCGATTTATTTAGACCATGATCATGAGCAAGTGCATAAATATGCTCTCGAAAAAGAAGTGGGTATAGGAAGTCATGTTGTCTAGATCTATCTAATTCTAAATACCCTTGAAATTCCTCCATTAGAAATTCAATTTGACTCCAAAAAGAAACAAAAAAGGTAGGGGGTTTTTTTGGTTATCAAACGATGCATAGGGCGATACCCAAGCTAGAGAAAGCTCGTCCTGGTTTCATAAATACAAAACCCTAGTTGTTACGAAAGTTGCATGCAGAGCGACAGTTTAAGTAAATTACAGTCCTTGTAACTTAGTCAGCAACCTACTTTGCCGATGTCGCCATTGTCGGATTGCGTAAGCAAGAATCACGGAAGAAATGCGATGCCCAAGGAATCTTTTTCGTGTCAAATGAGAACGTAATTCTAATTGAGAGAGCGGCCACAGTCACAAGCAAACAAAAATGACACACTTAGAATTTAGCTGATATACATTGAATCTTCTGCATAGAGAGACAAAGTAGGAGACAAACATGAGAGGGCCATCCGCTATACCTCTCTGTCCTTGTACTTTCGACATTTGGCTCTGCTTGGCGGGGCAACTTTAAATCAATCCATCGGTTGTTCACGTAAGATGGTAACTCCCGATTTCCATCAAGCTGTACCGATTCAAGTTTAAAATAGTAGACCACAATTTGCGAAATAATGAACGGAAGTAAAAGCACGTAGAAAGCGCATTTTTCTCTTTCTTTTTCTTCTTTTTAGGCGGGCAAGGGCGAGAGTAGTTTTCTCACTTGAATCTTTTCATAATTTCGTAAGAGGAAGAAAAAAAGGCCACGAGAATTATGTGTGCCGAGAGGAGTTAGGGGCAACTTTAAATCAATCCATCGGTTGTTCATGTAAGATGGTAACTCTTGATTTCCATCAAGCTGTACTGATTCAAGTTTAAAATAGTAAACCGCAATTTGCGAAGTAATGAACGGAAGTAAAAGCATGTAGAAAGCACATTTTTCTCTTTCTCTTTCTTCTTTTTTAGGTGGGCGCGGACGAGAGTAGTTTTCTCACTTGAATCTTTTCCATAATTTCGTAAGAGGAAGAAAAAAAGGCCGCGAGAATTATTTGGACGAGAGGAGTTAGGTGACCTTCCTAATTTGACCTAGGAAAACAACCTTGGAAAAGCCCAACCAAGGCCCAAGGTTTTACACGATTCAAACCTTTGAAACGCATTTCTTTTTTAAAAAATCCGTAGACGTTGTGCTACTTTTATAAAGGCTTTTTTGGCTTATTAAATTCAAGGGAACGGACAAAAAAGACGGGAATTGGGGTCACACGCATCTGTCATTTCCCTTCTCTCCCTATCAATCCACACCAGATGTCTTGAACATGAAGGCAAGAACAGAACACCGCAGATGCTCCACACAGAGAGAGAGAGAGAGAGGTCATCAAATTCGCCAAAGCACCCGCTAGTGGAGAATGAGTGGAGCCGCGGCTCTCCATTCCTGCTTCACTTTCCTAGCCATCGTCACCTTCTTCGCCGCCAGCACCACCTCCTTGGACACCATCGCCGCGAACGAATCGATCGCCAGCGACCAGACCCTCGCCTCCGCCAATGACGTCTTCCAGCTCGGGTTCTTCACGCCGGATAACGCCAACTACTACGTGGGCATTTGGTACAAGAACATCCAGAACAGGACGTACGTCTGGGTGGCCAACAGGGACGCCCCCGTCGCCAACTCGTCCTCTGTCGTCTTCAAGATTGGGGACAAGGGCAACAACGTGGTCATTCTTGATCAGGCGAACAAGACCGTCCTCTGGTCGTCGAACCAAACCAGGGCCAATTCGAGCCCGGTGAACCCTGTCGCGCAGCTCCTGGACAATGGCAATCTCGTCGTCAGAGAAGCGGGTGACGAGAGCAGCAGCGACTACCTGTGGCAGAGCTTCAATTTTCCCACGGACACCCTCCTGCCCGAGATGAAGCTAGGGTGGGACTTGACCCAGGGCCTCGACAGGTTCTTGAATTCTTGGAAGAACCCGCAAGACCCGTCCTCAGGGGATTTCTCTTTCAAAATCGATTACCATGGATACCCAGAAGTTTTTCTCTGGGGCAAGAGCACGAAGCTATACCGGAGCGGCCCGTGGAACGGGATTCGGTTCAGCGGGGTCCCGGAGATGCAGTCCTCCAGCACCATGGACTTCACCTTTGTCTCCGATCAACAGCAAGTGTACTACTCCTTCGAGGTGAACACCCCGAACATAATCTCGAGGCTGACCGTGACCTCGGCAGGGACCCTCCAGAGGTTCACTTGGGTCGAGGACAGCAAGTCCTGGAGCATGTTCTGGGAAGCCCCGAAAGACCAGTGCGACCACTTCAGCCAGTGCGGTCCTTACGGGTTCTGCGACACCAACGCCTCCCCGATCTGCAACTGCACGCCGGGATTCAGCCCCAAGAACCTGCAGGCATGGAACTTGAGAGACGGGTCGGCCGGGTGCGTAAGGAGTACCCAACTGGACTGCTCGAGCGACGGTTTCTTGCCAATGAAGGGGATGAAGCTGCCGGAGAGCAGCAACACGGTCGTGGACATGGAGATGAGCCTCGACGATTGTCAGAAGGGCTGCGCCAATAATTGCTCCTGCACCGGTTACTCGAGCGCGAACATCAGCAACCGCGAGGCAGGCTGCGTGATGTGGTTCGGCGATCTGTTGGACATGAGGCATTATGTCGTGGGCGGGCAGGATTTCTACGTCAAGCTATCTGCTTCTGACATCGGTAAGTCCTTGTGTTCCTTCAATCTCTCTCTTACATTCCCTCGTTGTCTTGATTTCCTCCGTGTTGCTCGTTGAATCATCCTGATTGCTTGATCCTGCGTGGTACGTGAATTAATTGATGTAGCAATAGATGCCAATTCCTTAGGTGTCATGCTTGTTAGGGAATTAAATTGGAAAAGCCCATAAGGGAAATTTAATTACATGATCAGTGCCTTAAACCATAGTCTTAGCCTCCATTAATTCAAAAAAGAAGAAGAAAAAACTGTGCTTCATCATTATCTTCATAGTTCTCTTGATCAACCGACAGCCCATGTTTTAATTTATTTAATTTCAATTTTATTTTTTCTGAAATTTGAAATGATGGAGAGTCTAGGGGTCTTATAAGACCAAAATGCGCCCAAGTTTTCCAACTTCTTGTGGAAAATGTGAACGCCCTCTTAATTATATGTGTCGCGACCAGTCGGTGCGGAAAAAACATCAATTAGACGGAAACAACCTGGGGACGGGTGGGGGGTTGGCTTCATTCGACATGGGTCCCACCGAAAAGGTTGGTGAGCCTTTCACACAGAGGAGTTCCTGTTGGGAGGGCACGTGCTTCGTAGTGCATTACACCACGGTGGCCCCACTTTTGCTAAGGAAAACGACAAAATAATTTTTAAACCCAGCATGTAATAAAACTCTATTTATAATATAGTTAATAAGCTGCCCGATTGATATAGATTTTTTTCACGTCCTTATGCACGGATTCCGCGTATTCAGGGGTGATGATTGGTCGTAATTGTCGATTTAAGTCTTAGCACGTCTCATGCTTGCGTTTATAGGAGTCAAGGATGCAAATGAGATTTTTTAATCTGCCTAATGTGAACCGTTTCTACCTACTTGACATTGATTTGTGTCTTATCTTATTTGTTTTTAGTGCATTCATTATAATCAAAGATGAAGAAATTATTGTTTTCTTTAGCAAATGATGTGAGATCAAATAACTATGACCGAGATTGTCTATGCTACATTGTCGCACTGCAAAATCAATAGGGTTGAATTTTGTACATCTTGGCATAGAGCAATTGACCTTAAGAACAAAGACTGTCGTAGGTCTAGGTAAAGCATCATACATTATTTAGAAAAAAAGGGATGCGATGATTGGTCTCAATTACAACAAAATGTTGTACATTTTTTTATAAAACATCTTACACTATTAGATAATAACATATAAGGAAGTTTGTTTCAAGTATAGTTGAAGGTTATACGCCTCGGTAAAGTGCTGTATAGCATGAAAAATAACATAAGGCAACCGGACTTAAGTATGATAGAATGTGAATGATCCGACTAAAGCTAGGGCCATGAGAATGTCGCCATCGCCCTTACTTTGCTAGCAAGAGCATACTTGTCCTCGCTAGATCTACATAAGGGCAAACGCCCTTGCCCATCCGATGGTAGCACCGATATCACCTTCACTAAGCAAGAGTGGGGCCGACTCTACTCATCATTCTCACTCTTGCTCGGTGGTGGGGACTCCAGCATGACCGCCGCACAATTGAGGGTCGGCTGCCCTATCACACACTTGACACGTGGATCCATGCTATTTGGAGGAGGTGGAGGTCGGTCGACGCGTGTACGTTGATCTGACGTAAGGGCGGCGTCTGTGATGGTTAATCCCGTTGGGACCCGTCACCGTAGCCTAGGCACTCCTCGAATATTTGCGCGACTACAATGGCATGATTAAAAAGTTGATTAAATGACGGTGGGGGGCCCCCACGAGGTTGGTTCAATAAAGGAAAGGTTGGCGCACGTGGGCCCCTACCCAGCAGATGCCCTCGATCTAATCCTAAAAAGCGCCTTTGGGCCGACACATTTGACTTCCAAGGTTCAGAATTATTTCTTTCTTTCTTTTCTTTTGCGGCCGGTCCCTTTCCCTCTCAGCTTCCTCCCGAGCGGTTCTGGTGAATAGTTGATCATGGAGTTTCAAGTTAAGGGGGGCGTTTGGTTTTGGAGCCTTTTTTGCAAAGAGACCAAGGCAAATCTGGCAGCCTTGAGGAGAGCCTAAATCTTGAAAGTGCTGAGATAATGCGCCTTGAAAAAGGGTTTCGATTCATCTCCCATTTGGTTTTAGGGGGCAGCTTTTCATCGAATCAGATCCCTGTTGATCATGCCGGGTCGTCTTGTTGATGATTAAAATAGGATCAAACTTGTTTGTTTTGATTATGTCTCTCGGGATAAGACTGGGAGACTTGAGATGCAGACCGATGAATTTCACGACATATTTCTTGCATAAGATGGAACGGGATTAGTACGATTTTGAGATCATATTTTTCTGTCTGTTCTTCTGACTTTGTTTAGAGGAGTTTCCCGGTTCTCCATTTGCAAATGTAATTTAGGTCGTGTCATGCTAGGGTTGCAAAACGCTGGTTATGGAGAATGCATCTGTGAACAAAGTAAAATCAAGGAAATTACAAAAACCCTCTTTGAAGTAAGCTAATTGGACCTTGAATTCCTAACAGTCATGTGGCTATTTCAATAAAGGAGTTTGAATTCCTAACAATCGAGGACCAAATTTGTTTGATAGATTATGTTGCTTGGGATAAGACGGATGAGTTTATTTCCTCGTAGACCTGAGCTGTAGAAACATGAAGTCCACCACATATTTCTTGCATAAGATGGAATAGGATTAGTACGATTTTGAGATTGTATTTTTTTCTGTCTATTCTTCTGCCTATGGTTCGAGATGAACTAGGTTGTGTTGAGCTGGATTGAAAAAAAGTGGTGGGTTATCAAGAATTCACTTGTGAACAAAGTAAAATCAAGGAAGTTACAGTAACCCTTCTAAAGCTTTTAGAATAGTCGATGGTGGTCCTACAAAATCTCACACGGTATTAGAGCTAGAGGTCTCAAGTTTGAATCTTTTCAGGCCCAATCTGTCTCCCAAATTAAATTCACACTTAGTATTAAGCAAAAAGATGAGGCTAAGTTTGAGGGTGAATGTTAGAATATTTAAATAATAAACTAAGTCTTTATATAATAGTTTAAGCTTTTAGAACAGTTGACCGTGATCACACAAAATCATCTAATAGCTTAAGTTTTAGAATAGTCGACAGTGGTCGCACAAAATTTCACGTGGACATTAAATTCCTAACATTCATATGGCTATTTTTTGACCGAGTACTATTTGTCTAGTTCAGTCCTGTTGTGAGGAAAAGGAGTAAATTTTACCATATCATGGTGAGTATGCTTATGTGATTTCCAGTTTATCCGATTGAAGGAGATCTCTATACTCATCTATATCGAATATAAGGTCTAATTTGTATTGTTCCGAATTTATTTTGATGTATTAGTGGCTTTTGGTGGACTTGTCACTCAAAATAGTTCGAGCAACGGACTCGGAACATTAGCAATAGTCGGCATTGCTGGTGGTGGCAGCGTTCTGTTGTTAGCACTCACCGCCTTCCTCATGTGGAAAAGGAAGACTTCGCTGAATTCACACATAAGAAACATCGAACCGCAAGGTAATTCTAGTGTCTTCCTTACCAATAACTTGTATTAACTGAATTATTAAATGAATTGGAGTGCAGTAGAAATTACTATTTTGATGTTGATGACTGCTTCTTCGCGTGACCAGGAGCTCGTGAGAGAAGCCAAGATTTTCTGTTAAACGAAGTAGTCATCTCGAGTAAGAGAGACTATACGGGGGAAAACAAGCCGGAGGAGCTAGAGTTACCATTATTCGCTTTCAACGCGATTGCTTTGGCAACCAAGAACTTCAGTGACGAAAACAAGCTTGGGCAAGGCGGTTTTGGCTGTGTTTACGAGGTGAGTGCTCCTTTTCCGAAAGCCGAATGTGGCTAGATAAATGTCAATGTAGAAAGCATCTCGAGAGCTTCATTTGTTTCTTTGTGTTTCAGTGTAGGATTGAAGAAGGCCCAGTAGTGGCGGTCAAAAGGCTCTCCAAGAATTCCGGGCAGGGAATGGAAGAATTCAAGAACGAGGTTCAATTGATTGCTCGGCTTCAACACCGAAATCTCGTGCAGCTTATCGGCTGTTGTGTCGAGATGGACGAGAAGATCCTAATCTACGAGTACATGGAGCATAAGAGTCTGGATTCGGTTCTATTTAGTACGTTCCTGGAATTACACTTCTTCACTTTTCATGTTGTCAAAATGGACCGGAAATGTTCAAGTTTCGGTTTCAGGATCGTCACTGACTAGTCTCTGCAGGTAAAACCAAGAGCTCCATGTTAAATTGGGAGCGGCGGTTTAACATCATTTGCGGGATCGCTCGAGGTCTTCTTTATCTTCATCAGGACTCCAGATTCAGAATCATACATAGGGATCTCAAAGCAAGCAACATCTTGCTCGACGGGGAGTTGAACCCCAAAATCTCGGACTTTGGCATGGCTAGGATTTTTGGCAGAGATCAGGTCGAGGCGAATACGAAGAGAGTTGTTGGCACATAGTAAGTACCATGGAACATTGATTTAACACATTCCAAGATCACATTTCTAAAATTGCACTAATTCCATTTTGCTTAAAACCGCAGTGGGTACATGGCCCCGGAATATGCCATGGACGGACAATTTTCAGAGAAGTCTGATGTGTTCAGCTTTGGCGTGTTGGTCTTGGAGATTATAAGTGGTAAAAAGAACAGGGGATTCTATTATGCAAACAACGAACTGAACCTTCTTGGACATGTAAGTATGGACAGATGCTCATCTATCGAAAGATGAATAGTTATCCGAAACAGAACTTCATATATGCCATCTGATTGACATTGCTAGTGAAGTGCTTCTTTTTTGTCCCGTAACTACATATAACTGAACGTTGTCTTGTTAATTGCAGTCATGGAAGTTGTGGAAAGAAGGGAAGGGCTTGGAGCTACTGGATGCAGCAGTGGGAGATGCATACTCGATGAATGAAGTACTGAGATGCATCCAGGTCGGCCTTTTGTGCGTCCAAGAGCAGGCAGATGATAGGCCAGTCATGTCGTCTGTGGTCTTGATGCTGAGCAGCGAAAACCCAACGATGCCACACCCTAAAAATCCTGGCTTTTGCTTAGGAAGGGCTACAGAGACGGATTCATCATCAAGCAAGCATGACAGGACATGCACTGTGAACCAAGTTACAGTCACAATGCTTGATGCCAGATAGAGATCATTGTCATACCCCGATCCAATACATTTGTACATTTGAAACTCCAGAGATTTCTGTTCATATATATGTTTTCTCAGTCCTTCCTTCTGCTCTTTTTTATTTTTTTTATTTAGCATACTTTGATTTTCAAAAATTTCTTTTGTATCTGTTGTTGGGGAGAGAGGAGGGGGTTTTGCCAATTTTGGTCCAGACATGAAGTTCATTGGTCTATATGTGTCCGAAGAAAAAGTCTTTGACATTGACACAATGCAACTCAGAACAGTGACTGAGTAATGTGATGAAGTTCACAGAAACCAGCGACACTGTTGCAATTGCAACTGTAATTCAATGCTGAAGTAATCGATTATGCTCTGTCCATCATGATTTCTTGATCGGCTCAAACCAATTTCTTGTCTTTTTTTTTATAGGTGAAACTATTAACTGGACGTTGCACAGAACCAAACATAAGATAAATAGAGCAAGGATCAACATCTTCATTTGTAGCAATAGACCCTTAAGACTGGGTTGTTGACAATACAACTAACTTCACCCTCTTGATGTTTCAGTCAGTGTGAGAAATGAGAACTATTCTTCATGGTAAATCAGGCACAAAACAGCAGTAAAGTCTCAGCATATATGTCGACTATACAACGTACCTTGCGAAACTGAAACAGCGAGCTTCATTAGAATAAACATGGCGACAGCAAATTGCTAACATCCAAGAGATGAGAAGTGGAATGCATTGCCAGAACTGCAATTACTACTATTGAAGCAATTTAGAATAAATAGAAGGCAAAATGACAAAATAAATCTCAACCTTTCAAAGAATTTTTTTAATTTGATCCACCCTTTCAATCCCATTTAACAGAAGAATTCGATATTTCGAATTTATTTCAAATCTATCACGTTCTTTAGTAGCATTTATAAAAATGATTATTCTTTTTATGGAGTTTCAATTAGGTCCCAGCTTTTTTTTCCCAGTTTGTTTGTGGGCTTTTCTTCCATCCCTTTATGGTCTTTAATCTTTTAAACCGAACAAATAGTTATCAGGCTTTATAAAAGTTCTTTTATTTATTAAAGATCTATAAGTTTTTTTGTTTGAATAGAAAATAAAAAGCCTTTTTTCTCAACAAAAATACTGCCTTGATGCGAATTTCATAAATCCGCAAAACTAAAACGGGCAAAAGGGTAATTAAAATATAGATTTTAGAGGGAGTTTAGCCTTGTGATAGATTTGTTATGAGTTCAAGAGGTAAGGATTTATTCTAGTAACCTAAAATGATGAGGATAAAATTGAAAAGAGGAGAAACAAAGAGTGACTTTTACCGCTATCATAAAGAATAATTGAAGGGTTAGAAAAATTGGAAAGGAGTAAATAATAAAAAAGTTCTCATGGTTAATATCAACTTATGGATTCAAGCCCTACAATGGGTAACGCAGTTAATGTGCGTTCTCTCTCTCATTGCTAAGAATGAGAGTTCAAACCCTCTTGTTACTAAAGTGTCTTAAATGGAGGCTCTGGTGTTGGGATTCTGGGCTAGCCCCCTTCAGGTACTAACATCTTAATAGTGGCTTGTGGTGAGATAGCAAGCATTGGCCGGCCGTGTGAACCCGAATAACGTAAGTAGAAGGGGGTTCCAAATCCTGGATATTAAAAAAAAAAAAAAAAACCTTATGGCTTCAATATAATAATTGAGCAGGAAAAAGAAAATAATATAAAATGCAAAAAAGGTAGAAGATAAGATCAAGAGCCGCGAAAAATGATTTTTCCATTCAAACTGCAGGCCGATACAGGTCAGTCGTACCGACAAATTTCATGTCTTCTAGAAAGAATACTATAATCGCTTACCGTTACCTGCCACAAACCATATTATAGCAAAAAAAACAGTTGACTTTTTGACTTTTTGACCAGAAATATTTTACATGTGCGGCGAAGGATGCTTTTCCCATTCTTCATGAACAGTTTTTTTTTTTTTTTTTTCTAGAATCTAGTGAATGTCGTGATGGAGTTGTCTTATTGAATTTCAACATCGGAAGTCATTCATGCCAATAACGTAACGACCTGGATGTGTCATGAAGACAAGATTTCCTATTGTCTAGGTCTTTAAAATAATATTTCTACCTTTTGAATAAGTAAGAGATGACGACACAACATGTGCTTAAATATTTCTCAATATTCAATGTGAACTGTGATTTTTTTTTTGTTTGATGTGATCTTTGAATATTTGAAAATTTACTCAATGTAATCCTTCTGTTAAAATTACTTATGGTGTCAACTAATGCAAATAATGATGTCATTCGTTTGAGCATGCTTGCATCCACATATAGCTCGACATATTGTCTATGTCACGCTTCTCTCTATACAAAAGGATAAAGAGCACTAGCAAACCTCTCATACTCACTGGTTAGGGGTGGGCATTGGATCGTGCCGACCCTAGCCAACTAGGCCCACGCCTAAGCACAAACCATTGGTTGGCAGGCTAAATGATCTAGGGATCCTGATGGGCTGGCCTTGGCTTGGCTATTGAAGGATGCATTGTCACTAGCGATTGGGTTGATGAGGAATGGGAATTATGTTATTGAATTCTAATGTTTAAGAAGTTACTATTCACACATGATTTCTAAAAATGTGGCCACCAAAGTAATGAGAGCAGTGAATTAGTTTGACATTTTTTTTTATTAAATCTTCATGTCACCTTATATAATGCGAACACGAACACCTCCCTAATCCAATAGCTAATTCCTAATTGCAATGGGATTTTCTTCTATGTAAGTGTACCGCCACATTTAACTTATGTGTGCAAGATGATCTCTGCTGGTTTTATGATTCCATGGCCATCATACATGGTAAGTTGAATGTAGTGAATCATTCTTCTTAGGCATAAGAGTTGGAGATCACATACATGACGCAGGGAAGGAAAGATGAGAAGTTCTCTTTGGACATAAGAATAATGTGGAATTCAGCCTAGAAGATGTTGAAGAAGAAATGCGAGGTGATGACCATTTAGGGGACGATTGTTCTTCATAATATCCTCTCCTTCTGAATATGAGACTTAGAGCATCACATTATGAGCCCTTGTGCACCATTTGATGAGGCAGGTCCACTAGGTTTTACATAAATTCCATTAGATTTATACAGCTTACATAAATTCCACCTAATTATTTTTGCTGAAAATTAAAAAGAAATCCTAGAGAATTTCGCAGCCCATGGCGTAGTTTTACCAACATATCCTTGATGTTTTTAAAAATTCTGGTAAAAACATTGCTTTCCCAAGCCACCAAAACATTTATGTACAAATTGATACATGAGCTTATTACAATAGTCTCTCCATTCTTCCGCCACCAAGATTATTTTATATCATCCACTCGTCCATTCTTCGAGCAAATTATCTAATTGGTGCTAAATTTATTATATGAATATCAATTTAATTTTTTTAATTTTATCAATTTAATTCTAAATCTTACAATATAGCCATTTCTAATTAGTTTTATTGGAAATTACTGACGTAATAAGTCAAAAAGAAATAAATATATATTAATATGTTAGTATTACTCTACAAAAATATTAAACGAGGGGCTTGGAATGTTATTTTATCCTCGTGATATTTAATGTTGGCAGGTGACCTTTTGAGAGAGAGGGAGAGAAAGAGGCTTGCCAAGGGCACTGATGGGACGGCGATGCATTGTCCACACGTCGGCTCCCAGTCAGACAATTCAACAGGCTTTGGTAGAGTAGGCGGTCTTCGTTTTTGACCTCCGGAACTTAAGCAAGAGGTGAGCTCCCTTAGACTATTTTTCTACCGATTTTAGTCCAAATTGTTTACGCAGTCTATTCATAAAGACATGGCCCTATTTTGTTCGATTTTAGTAAAATATCCTTGAAAAAATATAAATATTTTTTAGTTAAAGAGATTTTTCAAAATACAATTTAAGGTGTATTAAAAATAAATGCGGTTTGGTAAAAATTACATATTGTTTGATAAAGATTAGCTGTCACCAAATAGTCTCGCTTAAGGTTGTGTGACCTCAAGCGTCGCTTGAGTCATGAGACTTAGGTGACCATTGTTTGAGTCATGCGGCCTAGGCGACATGTGACCTTAGGCAACCCCTTGGTTGTGCCCACCCAAGCAATGGTTGCTAGGTGGTCGTGGCCTCCACGCGATAATTGCTAGGGTCATGCAACCCCTCAAGTGGTGATCGCCACCGCACGCTACCCTTTGGTTGATGGTCGTCGGCCTCTATTTAGCTTCTCTGTCCAAGCCCATGGAGAAGATGAACAATTACGGTGCTAAGACTTGTATTATTATTATTTTTTTTGTAACCCGAGAACTCCCGTATAGCTGGCAGCCGATGAGATAAATTTGAGGTGACGCTAGTGGATGACCCACCACCTCGACATTACGTTTAAGATCCCGTGTGGCCAGCGGGATTCGAACTCATCTTCTCCTCGCAAAGGGTCATGAGAGCCTTATTCAACTGGGCTACCGCAAGCGGTAGTGTGCTAAGACTTGTATTCCGATAATATAACTTCCAAAAGGATTCCCAACCTACTTTGGGTGAAAGGCCTTTAAAGCCCTTTGAGAAATGCAATTGTATTTTCCCAAAATCAAGCAAAAAATGAATCAAAAGCTATTTGCATTTGGTTAAGAGATTTTAGAGCTCATTTAAAATGCTGAATCAAATGAGGCCGTTTATACCTTAGTCCGTTAGTATTACTCAATGAAAATATCAAATGAGGGACTTGGCATATGTGATTTTTCCTGGTCATATTTGTTGCAGTTAAGTGAGCTTTCGAGAGAGAGAGAGAAGGAAGGAAGGGAGGTAGGGGCTTGGGGACGGCATTGACGAAAGCGGCCCCTGAATGAGGAACGAGGAATGCACTGTCTTAAACGATGGCCTCGAGTCAAGACTATTTCAACAGGCCGGTCGATCGGGTGGGTCATCCCTTTTGACTTCTGGATCGGCATTGACGAATGAAGACGCGAGGTGCTCCTCGTGTTCATTGATTTTCGACGAGTTTGATAAATTTCATCTGCGCACCCGCACGCTCGCCACCTTTGACCGTTCCAAGCTCAGGCGTCCACAGATTTTTTTTTTTTTTTGGTCAAAGGCGTCCACAGATGAAAAGATGTTCTCGTCGCGCGCCTGCGACGATCCAATCTACCTCTCTGACTATTCAAAGCATCACACAGCGAACGGCGATCCCTCTACAAGAAAAGACCTCGCCATGCGTTCCCACTTCGCAGGGCAGCAACTCCACGCATCGCCCGCCTCCTCTCGCCATCAACAGAGCCATGATCTTTCCTCTGTTTCTCGCTTTCTGTTGCTTTCTAGCATCGCCGCTGGCACAAGCCGCAGACACTCTGTCGGCCAACCAGACGCTGCGAGATGGACAGACCTTGGTTTCATCTGGGCAAGTCTTTGAGTTTGGCTTCTTTAGTCCTAACAAGTCGAGTGCCAGGTATCTGGGCACTTGGTACAAGAACATACCTCTCCAAGTCACATGGATGGCCAACAGGAACAACCCAATCACCAATTTCTCGGCAGAGTTGGCGCTGAGCTCGCAAGGATCAGTGTCTCTCCAAAATGGGTCAATGAATTACTGGTCTGTGATCCCAGCTGGGGCCGTGAATGAGCCATTCTTGAGGCTCCTGGACAATGGCAATCTTGTTTTGAGTGATGCAAGTGCTTCTGAGGGTTCAGGGGATTATCTCTGGCAGAGCTTTGATAACATAACTGACACTCTGCTGCCGCAGATGAAACTGGGGTGGAATCTGAGGACTGGTTTGAAGCGGAACATGACGTCGTGGACCTCGGAAGCCAATCCGTCGAGTGGCCAGTACACGTTTAGCCTCGAGCCGCCAGATGCTCCGCAGTTGATTCTGTGGAAAGGGAGCCAGAAGCAGTATCGATGGGGGCCTTGGAATGGAGAGAGGTTCAGTGGGAGTAATGAGTTCAAGGCCAATGCAGTCTTCAATCCGATGTTCATTTCCAGCCCTGAAGAGGTGTATTACACATACACGGTGGTCGATAATTCAACCCTATCGAGATTCATCGTGACCCCGGAGGGTGCGATCCAATATCTCGCTTGGTTGGACAATCAATGGACGAATTTGGTTACTCTACAGAGGGACTATTGTGATAATTATGGCATGTGCGGGCCATATGGGACCTGCTATGATTCCACTGTTGGAAATTGCAGGTGCTTGAAGGGGTTCAGGAGAAACGATTCGAACCCCCTTGATTGGACCGGTGGGTGCTCCCGGACATGGAATTTGAGTTGTGGAAATGGTGATGGCTTCGTGAAGTACAAGGATTTGAAGCTGCCAGATAATTCACGTCTGTTGGGGAATAGAAGCTCGAACCTTGAGGAATGCGAGACGGAATGTTTGAAGAATTGCTCTTGTATGGCATTCACTAGGGTAGATGTCCATGGGAATGGCGGGGATTGTCTTTTTTGGTTTGGGGATTTGGTTGACATGAAGAACTATCCTTCAGGCGGAGATGTGATATATATACGAATGGCAAAGGCAGAGATAGGTACTAATCCATCTAGCTCTTACTGATTTTCTTTCGCCATCACTAGGTAGCTTTAAAGAGGTTTTCGGTTGAATAGCTGCCAAGGAAATCCATGTCCTTCCCTGGAAATGCTTTATGTGAATGTGATGGCATGGTTATAGTTTATATGCTCATTGAGGAGACTCAAATTCGTTCACTGTTGTGTTTGTGTCACGTGCATTGAGATCTGTCACTTGAATAGGATCTCTAAGCCCTGGAAGGTCATTAAGAAATGCTTCTTTCTGGAGGTGCAATCACATAGCATGTCCCGGTTCTACATATTGGTATATGCTTGATGTTAGATAAAAAAACGAGTACAAGAAACATGTCTATATTGAATATTTTTGCGATGAGGAGAGCACAGTGGCACCGATAAGAACTATTGCCATGTGGTTATTAAGCTCTCTGTTTGATATGACAGCATATGATTATTTTGAAAATTTTCAATGAGTAGATGCAATTGCTCGAGCTAAGAGGAGAAGGCGTATAGCAATCGCCGTTGGTGTATCTGTCTCGACGGTATGTGGAATGCTTATACTAACGTTCATTGTCCGGTACGCTCTCCGAAGAAGGAAAGAGAGAAGGAGAGGTAAAGTCATTATCACGGCATAAAACTATTTGCTGCAAACAGCATGCTTCTTGCTTCTCTCATTATGAATAAGAAAAGTAAGAAATTGATGAAAGTATGTTCATGACTCTTGATCTTTACATGTTCCTTTCTTGCTTATTATGCTAAAATTTCCTTCAATGAAAGCATACCTGAAAGGTCTATAAACCTATTAACACCCTTAATGAGGGCCTAAGAAAGCATTGGTTAGCTTAGCATCACATCCAGCTTCGGTGTGAGAGAACACTCTCTCTGATGATTATTTTCGGCTCCTGATCAGCAAGTTAGAGCGAATAGTAATGACTTCAAAAAAGCAAATGATAACCATTTTCAGGAAACAATTGCTTCATAAAGTTGCTTTAATTCCCTTTGCTCAACAAACCCCCAGGATATACTGGACTTTTTGTCATATTTTTTAGATTGTGGTGCATAATTACGCGTTTGTTTATGCTGATGGCTGATTTATATCCTCTGTTGTAGCTGCACACTCAGTTTATCGAGATTCAGGAGATGGTGGTCCGGAGGAAGACCTTGAATTACCCCTTCTTGATATCGTTGCAGTTGCTGATGCCACAAACAATTTCTCTTTCCAAAACAAGGTTGGGCAGGGTGGGTTCGGTGAAGTATTCAAGGTACTTTTTTCGGCCAAAGTATACTAGGAAGTTAAAAAGTCACATTTTTCTCATATTAACTCAATGAAGATGGTTTTGAATATGAGAAGATGATTTTATAATTCTTTTCTACTTTGCTCTTACTAACATGTAATGCGCTATCTGCCAGGGCATATTGCCCACCGGGCAAGATGTTGCTGTGAAGAGGCTCTCACTGAACTCTGGGCAGGGCCTGAAAGAGTTCAAGAACGAGGTTATACTGATTGCCAAACTTCAACACCGGAATCTTGTGAAGCTCCTAGGATGCTGCATTCATGGAGACGAAAGAATGTTAATCTACGAGTACTTGCCGAACCAAAGCTTGGACCACCACCTTTTCGGTGCGACCTTCACCCCATTTACACTTTTTCAACCTGCTTGAGATTCTACAGTTTTTCCCTCAATAACTTATCTCAAATTTTGTGAAGATCCAATTAGACGGAAACTTGTGACCTGGAAGACACGCTTCAGCATCATCATGGGGATTGCCCGTGGACTTCTCTATCTCCATGAAGACTCCAGGCTGAGAATTATCCACCGAGACCTCAAACCGAGCAACATCTTACTAGACAGTGACATGAATCCTAAAATCTCAGATTTTGGAATTGCAAAAACATTTACTGTAGAAAATGCTGGAGAAATGACCAACAGAATAGTTGGGACATAGTAAGTTATTCTACTGTTAGCTTCAAGGAATATTTTTTAAGATTTGTGGATATTCTGATGCTCTATTTCTGTCTTACAGCGGTTATATGTCTCCCGAGTATGCGATGAAAGGCCATTTTTCAGTAAAATCAGACGTGTTTAGTTTTGGAGTACTGTTACTGGAGATTGTGAGCGGCCACAAGAATTGGGGATTTTATCACCCGGACCATGACCTCAATCTCGTTGGACATGTAAGTATTCCCCTGCTTATGCTTGGCTCGGATTGGATGCTAGGTCTTCAATCTTTCTGTTGTTCTATGATATGTAATGACTTGTTATTAACGTATTTTCAGGCATGGAAACAATGGACCGAGGGGAATGCACTTGGACTAGTAGATGTCCTGATGGAGGAAGAATTTCCCTTGAAGGAAGTGCTGAGGTGCATCCAGGTAGGACTCTTGTGCGTGCAGCAGCGACCCGAAGACCGGCCAACAATGTCATCGGTCGTGCTTATGTTAGGCAGCGAGACTTCTGATGTTCCTCAACCTAAGGAACCGGGATTTAGTGCCGAGAGCTTCGCTATGACCACCGACTCATCCTTTAGTGTTAAAACACTTAACTTTTCCAATGATGTAACTATCACAGCTCTACAGAGCAGATGAAAGCATGATAAGAATACTCGAGCAACGAGAAGAGTAACAGGTTATACATACGTTATACACGAAAAGTATATAGGGTGCAGATGTGTACAGGTTCTTCATATTATTTTTGTTTTTTTGTTATAAAGGATGCATAAGATTTAGATATTCATGCAGAGTGTTACTACTTCTGGATAAGTTAACAGCTGTGCCTGCTTTATTCCTTCAACAATGATCAGCAACAAGGAGTTTTGAAACTTGATATGTCATTAAATCCTTCACTTCAAAATATGGAAATAGCTGAGGCGTGACTGTACTGCCTCAGGGCAACGACAAATCTACTATAAGTATAAATGCCTATCAGCGAATTGTTAGCCAAAACAGAAAACAAGACGTGCAGCGTGATCCCATTTTCTAATGTCACATGTTAGAATCCGGTGCTCCCTTAAAAAAGATAAACTGAATCAATAGCATGAGTTATTATTCTATAGTTTGTAATTTTTTTTATTAGAAGATTGAAATATCTCACATCGCTTGATCATGGGGCTCATATGCTTAGTTTTTTTAAACATGTGGTTGCCTTCAGTTATTAACTTAAAATTTTGAATTTGACATTCCAATATAATATCTCCATCATGTTTTGCCACAATTTATATCATGTGTTCGTTCACCCGACCCAGCTTACACGTAAAAGAGGGTGTTGAAATTTCCCTTTTATTAGCTGAATTTTAAAATCAGACTTTCTAATTATAAAATCAAAGGGTTAAAATTAAAAAAGTGAATAGTTATTTATTTAATTCGCTCTACGATCATTATCATCATCATCGCATATAGTCTCTATTTTATCGAACCTTCCTTCACAATGATTTCATTTCGTTATAAATTGCTCCTCTTCCAGCATCTACATAGGAACCGCGTTTCCCGTTTGACCATCCTTCATGAACTTAATTAAATATACTCGGGAGCCAATTGCAACGAGCAACAACATCTAATCAACTTGGACCTTTCGGGAGATTTTCAAAAGTGAAAGGAAAAAAGATGTTGACTAACGCAATTAATGGCGTTCCCTCGGGTTCCCGGGACTGGTGTTCAAGTAATGCAAGTAAACTATATGATAAATAAAGGAGAACCCCGCGAGGGAATGAAGAAAAGTCAAGCTTGGACCAGTGATGTTGAAGTCGCCGCTTCATGGCACATTTTCCACTGGGGTACATTGAGATGTTCCTGTTTTGATGGTTATGAAGCAAACGCCGTATCTCTGCTATCTTGCCTGAAACATAAGCAAGCTGCATCCCCATGTAAGTACAGCATGAACACTCGAACGGTGTCATTACACATCCTGGTTTTGTTTCTTCCGCTTCATTCGACTGATTCTTCGGACACCCTTGCCCCAAATGATACCTTGAAAGATGGTGATGTCTTAATCTCCCAAGAAAGAAAATTTGCTCTCGGTTTCTTCAGCCCAGGAAATTCAACCTTGCGTTACCTGGGGATTTGGTACTATGGACAACCGGAGCAAACCGTTGTTTGGGTTGCTAACAGAGAGCATCCCCTGAATGATACTTCAGGAGTTCTTGCATTGGATCGCTATGGAAACTTGGTGATCAATGCAAATAATGGAAGCTTCCCCATTTGGTCAACCAATGTTTAGTCCATGAATTTAGATAATTCTATCACTGCTCAGCTTTTGGATTCAGGTAGTCTGGTTTTGAAGCATGATTTAAGCAAAATGGTTGTTTGGCAGAGCTTTGATTATCCCACGGATACCTATCTTCCGTCCATGAAGCTTGGATTGGACCGGAGAGCAGGTTTGGACCGATTCGTGATGTCTTGGAAATCCGAAGATGATCCAGCACCGGGCAGTTGTTCATACAGGTTTGAACCAACAGGGTACCCGCAGTTGTTCCTTTACAAGGGTCGAGCTCCGTATTGGCGCAGCGGAGCAATAATTGAGAAAAAGCAGGGTGCTGTTCCCGAGATGGCTAATGATTTTGTCTATAAAATATCACAATTACGATTAACGCGATGGAGGTTTGTCTGATGTATGGCGTCGCCAATGTATCAGTTGTCTCTAGATATGTGGCATACGAGTCAGGGTTCCTTAAACACTTCATATGGCACGATGAAGAGCAGCGGTAGACCGAGTTTTCTTCCCATCCAAACGAGCACTGTGACTACTACGGCAAGTGTGGGCCTAATGGCAACTGTGGTGCAAACTATGCAGATCAGTTCGACTGCACATGCCTGCCTGGCTTTGAGCCCAAGTCTCCGGGCGATTGATACCCAAGGGACGGATCAGGTGGGTGCAAGAGGAGGCAAAACGTGTCACTGTGTAGAAGTGGGGAAGGTTTCGTGAAGGTGGAACGGGTGAAGTTGCCTGACACTTCAACAGCCCATGTCGACATGAGCCTGAGCTTGAACGAGTGTGATCAGGAATGCTTGAGTGATTGCAATTGCACAGCTTATTCGAGTGCAAATGAACTATGGGGGAATTTGGATGCCTTAAATGGTATGGAGATTTAATGGATACAGGAGAATTTTCAGACTTGGGTCAAGATTTATATGTGCGGGTGGATGCAATTGACTTAGGTACTCTTTGCTGATGTCTACTTGCTCGTTCAATGTCATTGGCACACTTCTCATGCCTTATTTTCACAGCTCGCTATAGGAAAAGGAGTGCCCTTGTGAAGAAGGCAACGTTAGCAATATTGGTACCTGCACTAGTGTTGCTGCTCTTAGGCTCCCTCACGTACCACCGTATGTTGAAGAGCAAAATTGGTAGGTGATCAGCCTTGATAGAAGCTTTTTCTGCCATATTTATTAGTCTGTTTTACAAGTAGGTATTAATATCAATCTTCAGGGTTAAGAAATGGATTATATTTAAACTGGAGCTAATCTAGCCAGGATTTTAGGCTAAAGGGTGGTTGATTTCAATACTTCAAACCTTGACCAATAAAGCTGCACAGATGCAGATAGATGGAGAATGCTGTATTGCAATTCATCTTGAAATTGAGCCTAAGTGAATCGATCTTGAGGATCAAGCGATAAGGACATTGTTGGTGTAAAAATTTGTAGCATTTGTCCCCGTAGAGAAAATTTCCCAAATTGGCCAGAGCAGCTAAAACAGAAGCATAACATTATTGCTTTCATTTCTTAAACATTTTATTCCTCTTTTTGACAGCAGATAGAAGAGGGCCTAATCCTTTTGCTAGTGGTACGACAAGCTCAGCATATTTCAATGATCTTCCAGGTCTGAAAGACCTCGACAATGAAGGTGGACGTAAAAAAGATCTACCACTTTTTGATTTTGAAACTGTAGCTGCAGCCACAAACAAATTGTTGTTTTCTTTTCTTGAAAAGAACAGAGAACACGTAGACAACAAAAACAGAAAAGGACTTTACAGCAGAAGCAGAGAACAAGTTTACAGCAGAAGCAGAGCGTCGTGTTCAGAAAAACTGAAAAAAAAATGTTCAAAATACATACTAGAACGTAACCACAAACCCACGTTGCCGACTAATGGCTTGCTTGATCCACAAAATCAGCAATAGATCAGAATATCTAAGATACGTGCAGCTAACTGCTCCTAGGAGATAAGATTGACTAACCAACTTCTAAAAAACAGGACACCAACAACTAAACAAAACAAAAAAGAGAAAAACAGCACGTGCAGTCTTGATACATCAACACTCTCCTCCTGGATCAAGTACTGCACACTCCTAGCTTTGCCCTAAGAAGTTCAAATCGACCAACATGAAATGACTTCATGAATATATCTGCAATCTGGTTTTCTGAATTGCAGTACACCAGTTTCACCTCTTCAGTCTTTTGCACTTCTCTCAAGAAGTAAAACTTGACCTTAAAATGCTTTGTTCTTCCGTGAAATACCGGATTTTGTGAAATGGCCAGAGTAGCTTGATTATCCACAAACACTTCTATGTCTTCTTCTTGCTGCATATGCAAATCATCGATCAGCTTCTTTAACCATAATGCTTGATTCATAGCTACAGTAGCTGCAATGAACTCAGCTTCTGCAGTTGATTGAGCCACTATTTCCTGCTTCTTTGAACACCAAGAAAAACATGTCGACCCAAATGTAAAGTAATAACCTGAAGTGCTCCTCATATCATCCATTGATCCTGCCCAGTCACTATCAGAATACCCCTGCAACTTAAACTCCTGAACTCTACCAAATTTAATCCCATATGAAAGAGTACCTCTCAAGTACCTCAGTACCCTCTTTGCAGCTACCATATGCAACTCACTTGCACAATTGAGACATCTAGATAAGACACTTACAGGAAACATGATGTATGGCCTAGTTGTAGTGAGATACATAAGACAACCAATCAAACTTCTATAAACTCTTTCATCTGCAAGTGCTGATACATCCTCCTTTTGAAACTTTTCCTTATGACCCATTGGAGTACTCACACTCTTGCACTCCTCCATGTTGAATCTCCTTAGGATCTCCTTCAAATACTTCTTTTGACAGATAAAAACTTCATTATGAGTTTGCCTAACTTCCATTCCTAGAAAATATGACATCTCACCAAGATTAGTCATTTCGAACATCTTCATCATCTCTCGCTTAAATGCAGTAATCTGAGCATTATTACTCCCTATCACCAACATATCATCCACATAAAGAGACACCACCACTAAGTCAAATACTAACTTCTTGACATATAGAGTGGATTCACTGAGGCTTTTCTTGAAACCTAGACTCAACAAGTGCTCATCCATCTTACTGTACCATGCTCTAGGAGCTTGCCTCAAGACATAAAGAGCTTTTCTCAACAAATAAACTTTCTCCTTCTGGCTTGGTGTGACAAAGCCTTCTGGTTGCTCAACATAAATCTCCTCCTGCAACACTCCATTCAAAAATGCAGATTTCACATCTAACTGATATACCTTCCATTCTTGTTGAGCTGCCAAAGTAAGAATCATTCTAATTGTATCAAGTCTTGCCACAGGAGCAAAGGTTTTTGAGAAATCAACTCCCCAAACCTGTGCATATTCCTTCACCACCAACCTGGCCTTATGCTTATTCATTGAGCCATCGGGATTAAATTTGGTCTTGAAAACCCATTTTACTCCAATCACCTTCCTATCTTCAGGCATCTCCACTAGCTCCCATGTCTGGTTCTTTTCTATCATAGCCAACTCTTCCTTCATTGCATTCATCCGCCTCTGATCACTTTTAGCTTCCTCATAACCTGCAGGTTCCACAACAGCCACACTACACCTTTGATATATATCAGTCAAAGATCTGGTACCTCTAACTGGAACATCATCCACCAGTTCGTCAGGTTCCAATGAGACCTCTTTGTGCTTGCCTTGTGGCTCATTTGTCCAATCCCATTTCTCATCTTCTAGGAATTAAACATCCCTGCTAGTGATCACCTTCCCTATCTATGGTTGATAGATCCTGTAAGCTTTTGATACTAAACTGTAGCCAACAAAGATCCCAGGTTCAGCTTTCTCTCCCAACTTGTCTCTCTTGACCTGTGGAATATGAGAAAAACACAAACAACCAAACACCTTCAAATTTCTTAGAATTGGCTTGACATCAAACCATGCTTCAAAGGGTGTCTTCATCTCCAATACCCTCGTAGGTAATCTATTCAGTAGAAAAACTGCCGTGCTTGCTGCTTCTGCCCAAAACTCTTTTGGTAGACTTTTCTCATAAAGCAAACACCTAGTCATCTCCATAATGGTTCTATTCTTCCTCTCACTAACTCCATTTTGCTGTGGAGAGTAAGGAGCAGTAAACTGATGCTCAATTCCAGCCTCTTCACAGAAAGATTTAAACCTCTGTGAAGTGTATTTTGTTCCATTATCAGATCTAATGACCTGAATCTTGCAGCCACTTAGGTTCTCAACCCATTTCTTAAACTTCTGAAACACCTCAGCAACTTCTGACTTTTGCTTCATAAAGTAAATCTAGCACATTCTAGTATAATCATCAATGAAAATAATGAAATACCTGCTGCCATTTAGTGAAGGAGTCACTTGTGGACCACATAGATCCGTATGAATTAGCTGCAGCTTCTCTGTCGCTCTCCAAGTGGATTTCTTGAAAGGAAGTCTTGTCTGCTTGCCTAGCAAACAAGCTTTGCACCTTGTGATCTACTCCTCCAGGTTTGGTAACCCGCTTGCTATTTCATTCCTCTACATGAACAGCACACCTTTATGATGAAAGTGCCCCGACCTCTTGTGCCATAATTCTGAATCATTAGCCTGACACGTGAATGCCATATGCTCCTTCTCAAGAGGATTCAAAGAAAAACTTCTCTTTTGCATTTTTATCTTGAACAACTCCTGACCATTGGAGTCAAAGATCAAACACTTCTCCTCTTCAAATATCACCTTAAATCCCTTTTCTATCAACTGCCCCACACTCAGCAAATTCTGATCAATTTTAGGCACATACATCACATTAGAAATCAGCTTAGTTCCAACACAACTCTCCATTACTATAGTCCCTTTACCTTTTACTTCTAAGTACTCCCCATTCCCAATCCTCACTCTTGACTTCAATGACTTGTCAAGGTTTATAAACAGCGTTTCATCACTTGTCATATGGTTTGTGCAACCACTATCAACAAGCCAACTGTCACATGGAGTACTAGAGGAGAAATAAGAGGCAACAAACAGTTGATCTACCTCTTGCTGAACTGCAGCATGTGCCTCACCCTGTTGCTAATCTCTCTTCTCTTTGCAAAACTTCTCAATGTGTCCAAGCTTATGACACTTTCTGCACCTTACATCTGGTCTCTTCCAACACCTAAAATGTGGATGATTCTTTTTTCCACAGTGCTGACATGAGGAATATCTTCCCCAATTGTTCTTGGAGTTGCTCGCACTATTCTCTCTTGCAGCAGCTTCTAAACCACTACTGCCATTTCCTTTCTTCCCTTTTCCACTTGTTAACTTTTCCTCCTACATTCTGCTGTTCTTTGGCTAGCAAAGCTCCTTCTGTACTTCCTTCCACCCTCATTAACCTCCTCTGCTCTTGTGCTTGCAAAGCACTTAGCAATTTTGCCAACTTGATCTGAGACAAATCCTTGGTATTCTCCAAAGAGGCAATGGTTGCCTCAAACCTTTCAGGCAAGGTGACAAGAATCTTCTGCGCTAGCCTATTATTAGAGAGGTCAGTGCATAGAACTCTTGCTTGATTTGCAATGCTTATCAACTTACCATAATACTCCTTAATTGTCTCAGACTCCTTCATCTACAGTCTCTCGAATTCTGTGATTAGATTTAGCCCCTTCATGCTTCTGATCCTCTCATCTCCTTGATACTCATTTTTGAGAAAGTCCCAGATAGCTTTGGCTGATTCACAAGCCATAATTCTGCTGAAAATGGCAGGTGAGACATCAGCATATAAACAAGACTTTGCCTTTGCTTTTCTTGTCGTCCTTTCCTTATGAAACTTGATTTGATCGATGGTTGGATTGTCAGGAAGGGGAGCAACTTCATAATCTTGTTCCACAGCTTCCCAAAAATCACAACCCTCTAGATAGGCTCGCATTCTCACTACCCAGGCTTGATAATTTTCTCCATCAAACGCTGGTGGAGCCATTGTTGAAAAACCACTCGATCCTGCCTCCATCTTGCTTTTAACTTCTATGGATGCAGACACACCTCTCAATCAATCTCACAAGTCACTCACAGCCCCTTAAGATCAAGAAGGCTCTGATACCATTGTTGTTTTCTTTTCTTGAAAAGAACAGAGAACACGTAGACAACAAAAACAGAAAAGGACTTTACAGCAGAAGCAGAGAACAAGTTTACAGCAGAAGCAGAGTGTCGTGTTCAGAAAAACTGAAAAAAAAAATGTTCAAAATACATACTAGAACGTAACCACAAACCCATGTTGCCGACTAATGGCTTGCTTGATCCACAAAATCAGCAATAGATCAGAATATCTAAGATACGTGCAGCTAACTGCTCCTAGGAGATAAGATTGACTAACCAACTCCTAAAAAACAGGACACCAACAACTAAACAAAACAAAAAAGAGAAAAACAGCATGTGCAGTCTTGATACATCAACACAAATTTTCCTCAGTCAATGAGCTTGGCCAAGGCGGTTTTGGATCTGTATATAAGGTAATTAATCTCCCTATTTGATTGATTCCAAATGGTTATTGAGTATTAACTTTATGAAGTCTACCAACTTTATTTGTCTTATGCTTATGGGGATTGATGTCCTTGAATAAATTTGTCAGAAATGAGCTAGTTTTATTGCGAAGGAAAAGACCTTTCTGTATTTTGAAATTGTCTGAAGGTATTGTAATCTGGTTACTTTCACTATATCCATAGAGGTATCTCTGTAGGGATTCTGATCTTCCAGTCATCGCAGACCCAGGAAGGAAGTGACTAATAAAAGATGAGGGCAAAGAAGTGGAAAACAGCACAAGTGATGCTGCTCTTTATTTTCTTTGGTCATGTAACAAGTTGCTTCTCCATTCTTCTAAGTCATAAAACTTGTAATGAGTGTAAATGACACATCCTCTTAGCAAGTTTAACAACCTAATAAATCTTGAAATCTACTCATGACAGCTTTCAAGCGACTAGCTTCGTTTCTCAGGTTTGGATACTTATTCTTGTGATGTGTTCATTTTCACAGGGTGTGTTGAATCATGGAACAGAAATAGCAGTTAAAAACTCTCGAAATATTCGGGACAAGGAAATGAAGAGTTCAAGAATGAAGTCAGATCGATTGCCAAACTCCAACACCGAAATCTGGTGAAAATCATAGGTTGCTGCATTCAAGAAGACGAGAAACTGTTAATTTATGAGTATTTGCCCAACAAAAGCTTGGATTCATTCCTCTTTGGTAAGTCCTCTCTTCCAGTGGCCAAATTTTTTTGTTCTACCGAGAGTATTATGGATAATAACTTGAGAAATCCCCAAAATGGGTCCAGATGAAACAAAGAGATCACTTCTAGATTGGGGAAAAGGTTTGAAATCGCATATGCGGTAGCTCGAGGACTCATGTATTTACACCAGGATTTGTCATTGAGGATAATCCCCAGAGATTTGAAAGCTAGCAATGTCTTACTGGATGTTGCATTGAACCCCAAAATTTCAGATTTTGGGATGGCGAGGATATGCAGAGGAGACCAAATTGAAGGAAAAACGAAGCATGTGGTCGGGACATAGTAAGTGTTTCTCTTGAGCATTAAATTCTGCTTCGCATGATTAGACAGTGAGAAATTAGAACAAATAAGATGAGCTTGGTTCCAACTATTTTCTTTCATACTAAGATTTCAACCTTGAATTATCTTCCCTAAAATTTGACAAGTTCATATGGTGAATGAGATGTTGATTACTTCTCTGTTGTGGCTTCCATAGTGGGTACATGGCACCGGAGTATGCTCTGCAAGGCCGGTTTTCAATAAAATCAGATGTCTACAGTTATGGAGTTCTGTTGTTGGAGATCATTACAGGCCAAAGAAATAATGGGTGCTATCATATGAGCCCCTTTTGCAATTTAATTGGCCATGTAAGTATGAAAGTGTCATATTATTCAATGCAATGCACAATTTGACCAACCCCTATTCACAATCCAAGGTGGTTGGTATGTGTTCTTCCCAGGTATGGGAGCTGTGGAAAGAAGGCAAATGCACGGACATTGTTGACAGATCAATGGACAATACATATTCTGAGGAAATGGTATTGCGGTGCATTCAAATCGGTCTCTTGTGCGTGCAAAGATATGCATTGGATAGACCAACTATGTCCACAGTGGTTTTCATGTTGGGGAACGCTGATGTGTTACTTCCATTCCCGAAACAGCCAGCGTTCATCGACGAGAGTGCCCGCAATAATATTCAGTTGACATGTAACAGAACATGTTCTGTTAATGTAACTTGTTGAAGCTCGCTAGTCACATGCCCTCATAAGGGAACTGTGTAATCTACTGAAGTTGAGAAATGAGATACTTCCTGTATGAGTAGAAAGATGACACCTAAAGGCTAATGGTGTCATAAATGAGGCAGTTGTTCTTGTGCTTATGAGAAAAGTTTATAGATAGATTAGATACAATAGACTTCTGTTAAAAATTTCCTTAATTTATTAAGTGGGCTCATTCATTGTCTCATAACCAGAAACTTGTACATGTAAATAACTGTGGCTGCTCTCATTTTATGTTGGCAGGAAGTCATCAAATTGCATCTTGAGATAGAAAAAGATCCTCAACCTTCTCTTTATTTACCTTAATTTTGCGTTACAAGTTCACAATGACCCTGCTTAACGGGAATCCTTTAGTTCACCCACAAACTTGAATATGAAAATGAATAAATTAAGAGCCAGGGGTGACGTTGAAACTGATTCTAGGCAAAGGGTCCTCTAGTATTATACATTTGATCTCTTTTCGCTCACTTCTTTGGTGAACAGCTCTTAATGTCACCATAACAAATATAAGTAAATTAATCGTGTTCCTAAATGACACTGCAGTAGGTTGACCTTACTCTGTCTGAACCCGAGCGTTCTGTCATCTAATTGATTAATCATAAAAGAGAATTTATCATTGGTCTACTAATTTTAGGCGAATCTGTTATGTCAATGCGTGCTGCTATCCTAACAAGAATCGATGATAATTAGAAGACAATCTCTTTCTTTAAGCCTCTCATTTAGTAGAATACTGTTCTTCTTTTTCCTTTTCAGTTTTCTTTGTTTTTCTTTTTTTATTTCACCTCTCGCGTCCCTCTCTCACGTCACTTTCTCTCTGTCTCCTTCTGCACTTGCTGCTGCACTGCTTTTCCGTTTGATTTTTTCCTCTAAAGCTTTTCTCTTTTGTTTTTGTGTTGTGCTCTTAGAAGAACGAAGGGAGAGCCCCCTTTGGCTAGTGATCCGAAGAAAAACCCCACGTTGTGGCCGTGTATTTCTCTTGTGTGGCCCTCTTGAAATCCTACGCGAATAACCCATTTATAGGCCAAGGATTATGGTTTTGATTTTTTCAAATTGATATCTACGAAGATTTTTTTCCAAATGCCCTATGTGAACATATCCCAGAAAAAAGTAAAATCTGTATTTTTCATAAAATAATCTTCGATCATTAAAAAAAAGGCTTGGGCCAATTTCTCGCTTCGTGAGCTTAGCCCGATCTATCAATTTAAAACTTAGAACCACCAATTCAAACCGGTCCAATGTAAATGCAAATTAAAAATAAATGTACCTAAAATTATATGCTATACAATTATATTTCTTTTAGGGGTTAAAAATTAATCCCTAATTTTTGTGTCATAAATAACTAAATGGGTTGCCCAAAATTTAGGTGTTGATGCCGTTGGCAATAAAAGTGTGACAGTTGCCTGCTGCAAGTTCCAAAGAACTAGTGCAAATTCAAGTAGCCTGCTGTGGTTATATATCAATTAAAATGAAGTTGACTGATAAGGTCATTGGAAAGCTTCATTTTTAGGGCGGTTAACTATAAATAGTACTTGGAGCAAGAAATACCGACTCTAGGAGCACCTTATCTATGTGAATTTGTGTCCCTCCAAGAATGACGCATCTCAATCATTGTCAGGCAAAACAAATAATTCATTGTAAACAAAAGGACAAGCGAATTGAATAATAATGAAATGGACAAAAGGAAGGAAATGAAATTGGACATTAGATTTACTAGTTGGTGTGATCTACGTCCATGGGGAGAAGAACACATTTTTACTATAGAAACAAGTGACACAATGGATAACACAATCACTTAAGTACTCAAACACACACCCTCTCAGTGTTTCCCAGCCCCTATAATTACACTTAGTGACTGATTCACTGTTTAGACCCTTGCAATTTTTAGTGAAATCTCACCTGGTTAAATCTCTTGGGTGAATTACGACAAGAAAACCAATCTAAATTCTCTATTGAAGAACTCTCCACACATCTTCTTCATTCTCTTTTGTGTAGTCTTAGAGTTCTGTCTCCTCTCATGTCTAGTGTCTTACTTACCAATAACTTGTATTAAATGAATTGGAGTGCAGTAGAAATTACTATTTTGATGATGATGACTGCTTCTTCGCGTGACCAGGAGCTCGTGAGAGAAGCCAAGATTTTCTATTAAATGAAATAGTCATCTCGAGTAAGAGAGACGATTCGGGGGAAAACAAGCTGAAGGGGCTAGAGTTACCATTGTTCGCTTTCAATGTGATTTCTTTGGCAACCAAGAACTTCAGCTATGAAAACAAGCTTGGGCAAGGCAATTTTGGCTGTGTTTACGAGGTAAGTTGATGCAAGCCAAGGGTAGGCTTTCTCAAATAGTAGGATTGAGAGAGTGACTCACACATAGAAAAACAGGAAGAACAGAAATTTCAGCACTGTGCGAGCTGAGGAGAACAATCGTATCTTTGTTGATACATATTAGATCAACCTCATTCCAAAGCCAAATGAACGAAGACTTCTGGATCTACAATTTCTCTGTTTTGGGTTTTCTAAAATAAGCATTGTAGGATGGTCGAATTTGGGTTGTAAATAACGAACAGAACAGGAAAAGATAGAAACTCCATTGGTTGCTCTTCTAGGCCTCCAAGGAAGTTGAGGGGGCACCGATTCTTCTAGATCAATGACTACAACTCTTCAAGGATGCAAATTTTGAAAGCTCCGACTCTTCAAGGATGGAGTGAAAACTCTTATAGATTTTCAAGGGTATGAATTCTATAAGGTTCACGATACTTGTTTCAAAGCAAAGTTTTCATTCATCAAAAGTCGTTCACCTTCTACCAGAAATTGGATGGCTTATATCGTCAAAGAAATAAAAACAGAGTGTTGAAACTAGGAAAATAATAAATAGAATAGAAGCTAGAAATTAGTAAAAGCATCTTCATGGCTCTCAAGGTGTCTTTCAAACTTACGGGATGGACTCAAGATATCAATACGGCTTCTCGGTTTCGTCGAGCTTGAATGCAGGCCGGTCTTCTTGGTCGAGAGAGTTGGTCTTCAATGCGGGCTGCATCATCCTCCCCATCTTTAAAAGAATTCGTCCTCAAATTCTCGCCATAATCATTAGAAGAATCTCCCACATAAGGTGTTAAATGTCGAACGTTGAAGACGTCATGAATCTTCACATGAGAAGGAAGATTTAATCAATACACATTAGTATTGATGCACTCAAGAACTTCGAGAGGTCCAAACTTTCGATCACTAAGCTTGTTATAACTTCCGACGGGATGCCATTCCGGTGGCAAATAAGCCCAAACAAAATCTCTAGGTTCAAAGATAACTTCATGCCGCCGCTTGTCGATGTCCGTTTTATAGGATTTGGTTTTGCTCTCTAGTCTTTGGTGTGCATCTTCATGAATTGCCCTCATTTGAGAAACAATATCGTCGACTTTGCTACTCAACTTCTAAGCAAAAGGAATTGGTGCAAGATCAAGAGCAGTGCTCGGTTGTCGACCACATACGGTCATAAATGGACTAGATCCAGTGCTATGGTTCTCAGCATAATTATATGCAAATTCTCCAAGGGACAACCATTTCTCCCAAGAACAAGATTATTATCGATCAAAGTCCTTAATAGATTTCCCAATGTTTGATTGACGACCTCAGTTTGTCCATTCGTTTGGGGTTGAAACACAGTATTATATCGTAGTTTAGTACTGATATTCTTCCACAGTTGTCGCCAAAAATGACTAAGAAATTTTGTATCCTGATCCAAAGTAATGATCTTCGGAATGCCATGCAAGTTATAGACTTCCTTGAAAAATAAGTCGGCAATACGCGAAGCATCCATAGTTTTTTGATATGGAATAAAATGTGCCATTTTTTGAAAATCGATCGACAACAACAAGGATTGAATTTACAGCTCTGTTTATGTGTGGTAGTCCAAGGACAAAGTCCATAAAGATATCCTCCCATGGGGCATGTGGAATCGGCAAGGGCAAATAAAGGCTAGCATTCGTAGCTTGTCCTTTTCCAACTTGGCAATGTCGACACCTCATCACATGCCGATGTACATCACGTTTCAAATTAGGCCAAAAGTATTTGGCTAAGATGAGTTGTACAGTTTTGTCATGCCCAAAATGTTCTTCATGGTGAACTTCATCGAACACCCATTGCCGAAGAGAACAGTCCGACACACATAAACGATTTCCTTTGAAAAGAAAACCATCACATACAGTAAAATCAGCAAGCTTCTTTTCATGTGCATCAGGAATGATCTTAGAAAAGTAGGGGTCTTCTTGATATAATTGTCACACCTCGATCCTCCGAGCACGTGCCCATCCCTCATCTTGGTCGATTAATAACGACGTCTCCAGATGCATCACCGACCCTTTCATTTTAATACACATGCAAAAGCATTTAAATAATTCACAGACAATAAAACAATGGGATAGGAGAACGGGGTCATAAAATTTCAAATCACACAACCATGCTCATATACATACATACATAGTTGACTATGTCATATATTATACAAGTTGGTCTAGGTTTGTAAAAACATATACACCACAGTAGGTTCTCAAACAGGGGGGAGGGTCTAACGACCACAACTAGTCATCATCACTAAATTCTTCCTGTTCCACCTCATTATCCTCTTCGATCTCCCCTTCTTCCTCGCTCTAGTTGGCGGCCTCGGCTGAGTACACAGGAGAATCAAAATTACCTTCAAGACTGGGATCCTTGACATCCAATACTAATCCACCCTCAGGATCCGATGTGCCATTTCCAAGCGCAACCTTTAAAACATACCGAGGCACATCAGATTCCGGCATAGGACCCTCCCTTCGCCTGTCATGATAGTGACAATACCATGACCGGTACCTATGAGGTACCTTCTCGGGTTCACCCACGTTGACCCAGACAGTGGATTTTATCATCACATACTCCAATCTTTCAAGGTGATAGTGTATTGGGATATGATAACCTACTTCTGTGACTTCCTCCGGTATACCAAAATGCACGGGAGGAGGGGGAGGTGCTGCCATCTAGGGACCTGAAATATTGTCCCGTAATTGGGTGAGACTACATCTCAGCAAGTTCTACCATCCTAAGACTCGATTAGGAAGTCAATACACCTTAGGGCTACCTAAGCACAACAAGAGTCAGATGACTTACCTTGACCTCAGTTCCACCCTGCAAATCAACATCATTTACAGATATCGCAAATCACATCGATTCATAACATTAGATCAAATCATTAATCAATCGACCTAGTCGATTATATGTCATCACAACCCTTTCTTGGTCGGCTCATCTCATACTATCTATAAGTCTATCCATAATAGGACTGTTCACTCTAAGCTAAAAAATAGATAGTATAGCTCTCGCTAAGCTGATAAATAATGTACTACTATCAGTAAGCTGACATATCGTCCGCATGCTAATATAATACACTAATAATGTTCTCTCTAAGCCGATCATATTGCTCTCGCTAAGCTGATTAGGTATACAGCTCTCACTAAGCTAACATATCAGAGCCCATAAGTTAATATAGCATACTAGTATACTGCTCGCAATTCCTATTAATTATATTTTTGGTGCTGTAAATCGACGTCCGGTAATTTTCCTATTAATGACCAAAATTTAATTATTTTAAGAATAAAATCCTAAAATCATAATTAATCAATTCAACACAAATTAACGCTCAAATAAATAAACAGACTACACCGCAATAACTAGCATAAAATTCCGGTCGTTGGCTATCTCAGCCTAATTTTCGAAAAATAATTAAATAATTAAATAATTACGGAAATTATTAAATAAATGCAATAAATCCAACATAGGCCCATAATGCCTAATTGGATGCCGAAATGGACTTGGAAAAATTCCAAGGTTTGTTCAATAAATAAGAAAGTGCGTCTACTAGCTAAATGCACTAACCAATTGCCTAACATGTATTGATAAGGCACTAATTTAATTGCTCTACTCTATTCTATCAACCTGATCACACTTAATTAAATCTAAATAACCCATAAGCATCATTAGCATACTAAGCGGGGTTTAGTGAGTGAAACTCACTTGTTTAACGTGCGGGTCAGTGCAAAACGACGGGAACGTCGCGAGACTCGACTTTCCTCAAGGCGGGCCTAGCAACTGAGGCTCGGGACCACCTCAAAACGGGCCTAGACCACGTTTGGAAACCCACTCTCATGCTCTCTATTTTGGGCTACAAAACCAGAAACAAAGGCCGGTTTGGTGAGGCAAGGTGGATGAAAGCAGCGGGGATGTTCGGCAGGCGGTGGTAGTAGCTTACGGTGGTGGCCCATCCCTAACCAAGTATGGCTTCTATGGCTGCAATTCAGCCACCCATGTCCTCCTTGCAACCTTTGAAGTGGTCCGAAACCATAGGGGAAGGGGGACATACGAAATTCAAACATTTCTCCCTCAATTGGACTTAGTTTCATTTTTGAATCAATTCAATTTAGTCTTAATAAATTCCATTATCAAGTCAATAATCAAATTGGTATTCTTCCTTACCAATACATCTCTCTTGCTTCCAATTTTGTCATAAAAAATGGTCCTGCCCTATTTTTGAACAAAAACGGCCCTAGGATGACTTTTTTTTTCCAAAAAGTCTTGGGTTGCAAAAAAATCTTTTGAGACTAAGTCAATAGTCCTAGAATTTATTGTGACATGACAGAATTTTCAATTTTTTAAATCAGATTCAAATTTGTGGTTAATTTCAATCTAACGTGTTTTTAGCTTGACTTAGGCTATTGGGTAGTTTCAGAACTTTTAGTGCAAATGACCCTTGGTCAATTTTCTTCGAGCTACAATGAACCCACTCAACACATTGGTGACTCTCGATTGTCGTGAAAATCTCGAGAATTCAAATACGGACACAGAGTATCAAAACGATAGAAAAATCAGTCTAGTGTCGATCGACGATAATTTTCCAATTTAGTGGTGTCATCCACGATTTGCCACACATCTCTATCGAACCAACCTATCTCTGATCTCCAATCAATTTTTAACTGTGCTGTAATGGCCTTTAAAGATAAGCACGGTCGAGAAGCCGATTCCTGGTCGAATTCTCAAGTCTATCGCATTAAAATTCCTTAATGGCTTCCCTGAATAGTCTAGTTATCTCGAGAGTGATTAGCTCTGAGAATAGCCTCATAAGTGCGTCGATGAAATGCTCGATTTATTCAATAGACTCCGTTGGTAGGCTCCATGACTTCCACGCTGGAGGTCTAGGGTTCGAAGCCCCTGCAACGCAAATTGCAGGGAGGCAGGTGGATCATTGGCGACATACCCGAGGTACGTGGGTGGTGGTTTCCTACGTGCCTCCCCAGGGTTTATTTTTGCAGCCGTCGGCTGTGCGGGGTTCCCTGGGTCACTAAAAAAAAAAAAAACATGACTGAGAATCTGGGATGTCACAGTAACTCCTGAAAAGAATCAAATCCAAGAACAGTAGAATGCATTGTAAAGAGCAAGCTTTTCTTTCATCTAATGGGCATTAGCAACCTGATTCTAAGCTCTAGTTTTATGCTTAATAATGAAAGTAAACTCCTGGATGTATTTAGCCCATTTTGCACGCCTGGAGTTAAGCTTTTGCTGTCCGGAAATATACTTCAGAGTTTCATGATTAGTAGATAAAATAAACTCTCGATGAATAAGATATGGCTGCCAATACTCAAAAGTGCGAAATAATGCGTAGAATTCCAGATCATAAGTGCTGTAGCGAAGTTTGGCACCATTCAATTTTTCACTAAAGAAGGCGATGAGTCGACCTCCTTGACTTAGAACTCCTCCTATGCCAGTACCTGATGCATCACAATGCACTTCAAAAACAAGATCAAAATTAGGCAATGCAAGTATCGGGGCTATGCTCAATTTTTCTTTGAATTGTTTAAAACTTTTTTGAGCTGCATTCGTCCATTCGAAAACTCCCTTCTTCATGCAAGAAGTGAGTGGGGCCGCAATGGTGCTAAAATGCGCAATAAACCGTTGATAGAACGAAGCGAGGCCATGAAAACTTTGTACTTCATGCACATTTGTTGGAGTTGGCCATTCTCGAATCACCTTGATCTTAGAATCATCCACCAAAATGCCATTCTTCGAAATATGAAATCCCAAGAAAAGGATTTGTGGTACCATAAAATAGCACTTGTCGAGAGATGCATACAATTGTTCTTGCCTCAACACACATAATACTTCTTGAAGATGCTGCAAGTACTCATTAGTAGACTTGCTAAAAATCAAGATATCATCAAAATAAACAACAACAAACTTTCCCAGAAAAGGCTTCAACACCTGAGATTAACAAGGAAATCCATGTCCTTGCCTGAAAATGCTTTATGTGAATGTGATGACATGGTTATAGTTAATATGCTCATTGAGGAGACTCAAATTTGATCACTGTTGTGTTTGCGTCACATGCAATATGTTCTGTCACTTAAATAGGATCTCTAAGCCCTGTAAGTTCATTAAGAAATGCTTCTTTCTGTATGTGCAATCACATGGGATGTCCCAGTTCTACACATTGGTATATGCTTGATGTTAGATAAAAAAAACAAGTACAAGAGACATTTCTATATTGAATAATCTGCTATGAGGAAAGCACAGTGGCACATATGAGAACTATTGCCGTGTGGTTACTAAGCTCTCTATTTGAGTATGACAGCATATGATTATTTTGAAATTTTTCAATGAATAGATGCAATTGCTCGAGCTAAGAGGAGAAGGCGTATGGTAATTGCCATTGGCATATCTGTCTCGACTGTATGTGGAATGCTTATACTAGCATTCATTGGCTAAGTATGCTCTCCGATGGAATGAGAGGGTGAGAGGTAAAGTCATTACCATGGCATAAAACTATTCTTGCAAACAGCATGATTCTTGCTTCTCTCATTATAAATAAGAAAATTAAGAAATTGCTGAAAGTATGTTCATGACTCTATTTCTTTACATGTTCCTTTCTTGCTTATCATGCTAAAATTTCCTTCAATGTGTGACGACCCAGGCCCGGGGCAGTACGAAGGGACGGACTAAGATCGCCTCGGCAGTACATGGGTGAGGCTAAGGGCATTTCTCTTGTCCCACATCGCTTAGGAGGGAAGCCCTGGGAGCCTTTATAAGGCTTGGGTCCCTTAATATGTGTGACGCGTTTCGCTCATGCTTTCGCTGTGCTGAGAACAAAGCCTTGAGGGAAAAGACCGTGGTTGGGATGGCGGTTCATTCGCGCCAGGGCAAGTGATCCAAAGAGGACAATATCATGGCTTGGGAGAGGGAAGGCCCGAGGGATGGCTCTCTGCCCCTGCGTGACACATTTTAAAACCGTGAGGGAAAGACTGTGGCTGGGATGGTGGTTCGTCCGCGCCAGTGTGGGTGACCCAAAGCGGACAATATCACATAGTGAGGCCCGGGTCCTTACAAATGGTATCAAAGCTGACTCCTGCAGCGTGTGGGGCCACAGCGAGGGCGCTGTGCCTTAAGCGGGGAGAATGTGACGACCCAGACCCGTGGCAGTACAGAGGGACGGAATAAGATCGTCTCAGCAGTACGCGGGCGAGGCTAAAGGCATTTCTCCTGTCCCACATCGCTTAGGAGGGAAGTCCTAGGAGCCTTTATAAGGCTTGTATCCCTTAATATGGGTGACGTGTTTCACTCATGCTTTCGCTGTGCTGAGAACAAAGCCTTGAGGGAAAAGATCGTAGTTGGGATGGCGGTTCATTCGCGCCAAGGCGGGTGATCCAAAGAGGACAATATCATGGCTTGGGAGAGGGAAGGCCCGAGGGATGGCCCTCTGCTCCTGTGTGACGCGTTTTAAAACCGTGAGGGAAAGACTGTGGCTGGGACGGCAGTTTGTCCGCGCTAGTGTGGGTGACCCAAAGCGGACAATATCACATAGTGAGGCCCGGGTCCTTACAAATGGTATCAGAGCTGACTCCTGCAGCGTGTGGGGCTACAGCAAGGGCGCTGTGCCTTAAGGGGGGAGAATGTGATGACCTAGACCCGTGGCAGTACGGAGGGATGGACTAAGATCGTCTCGGCAGTACGTGGACGAGGCTAAGGGCATTTCTCCTGTCCCACATCGCTTAGGAGGGAAGTCCTGGGAGCCTTTGTAAGGCTTGGATGCCTTAATATGTGTGATGCGTTTCACACATGCTTCCACTGTGCTGAGAACAAAGCCTTGAGGGAAAAGACCGTGGCTGGGATGGTGGTTCATTCGCGCCAGGGCGGGTGACCCAAAGAGGACAATATCATGGCTTGGGAGAGGGAAGGCCCGAGGGATGGCCCTCTGCCCCTGCGTGACACGTTTTAAAACTGTGAGGGAAAGACTGTGGCTGGGATGGCGGTTCGTCCGCGCCAGTGTCGGTGACCCAAAGCGGACAATATTACACAGTGAGGCTCGGGTCCTTACAAATGGTATCAGAGCTGACTCCTGCAGCGTGTGGGGCTACAGCGAGGGCGCTGTGCCTTAAGGGGGGAGAATGTGACGACCCAGACCCGTGGCAGTACAGAGGGACGGACTAAGATCGTCTCGGCAGTACGCGAGCAAGGCTAAGGGCATTTCTCCTGTCCCACATCGCTTAGGAGGGAAGTCCTGGGAGCCTTTATAAGGCTTGGATCCCTTAATATGTGTGACACGTTTCACACATGCTTCCGCTGTGCTGAGAACAAAGCCTTGAGGGAAAAGACCGTGGCTAGGATGGCGGTTCATTCGCGCCAGGGCGGGTGACCCAAAGAGGACAATATCATGGCTTAGGAGAGGAAAGGCCCAAGGGATGGCCCTCTGCTCCTACGTGACGCGTTTTAAAACCGTGAGGGAAAAGATCGTGGCTGGGATGGCGGTTCGTCCACGCCAGTGCGGGTGACCCAAAGCGGACAATATCACACAGTGAGGCCCGGGTCCTTACACAATGAAACCATACCTGAAAGGCCTATAAATCTATTAATATCCTTAATGAGGGCCTAAGAAAACATTGGTTAGCTTAGCATCACATCCAGCTTCAGTGTGAGAGAACACTCTCTCCTATAATTATTTTCGGTTCCTGATCAGCAAGTTAGAGCGAATAGTAATGACTTCAAGGAAGTAAATGATAACAACTTTGAGGAAACAAATGCTTCATAAAGTTGGAAACAAATGCTTCATAAAGTTGCTTTAATTCCCTTAACTGTGGAGCATGATTATACGTTTCTTTATGCTGATGGCTGATTTATGTCCTCTGTCGCAGCTGAGTACTTAATTTATCGAGATTCAGGAGATGGTGATATGAAGGAAGACCTCAAATTACCCCTTCTTGATATTGCTTCGGTTGCTGATGCCACAAACAATTTCTCTTTCCAAAACAAGGTTGGGCGGGGCACATTCGGTGAAGTATACAAGGTACTTTTTTTGGCCAAAGTATACAAGGTCGTTAAATGACTCTCGTATCAACTCCATGAAGATGGCTCCAAATACGAGAAGATGATTTTATGATTTTTTTCTACTTCGATCTTACTAACATGTAATATGCTATCTGCCAGGGTGTATTGCCTACAGGACCAAATGTTGCCGTGAAGAGGCTCTCACTGAACTCTGGGCAGGGCCTGATAGAGTTCAAGAACGAGGTCATACTGAATGCCAAACTTCAACACCGGAATCTTGTGAAGCTCCTAGGATTGTGCATTCATGGACATGAAAGAATGCTAATCTACAAGTACTTGCCGAACAAAAGCTTGGACCACCACCTTTTCGGTGTGACCTTCACCCCATTTGCACTTTTTCAACCTGCTTGAGATTATGCAGTTTTTTCCCTCAATAACTTATCTCAAATTTTGTGAAGATCCAATTAGGCAGAAACTTTTGGCCTGGAAGACACGCTTCAGCATCATCATGGGGATTGCCCGTGGACTTCTCTATCTCCATGAAGACTCTAGGCTGAGAATTATCCACCGAGACCTCAAACCAAGCAACATCTTACTAGACAGCGAGATGAATCCTAAAATCTCAGATTTTGGATTTGCAAAAACATTTACTGTAGAAAATGCTGGAGAAATGACCAACAGAATAGTTGGGACATAGTAAGTTATTCTATTGTTAGCTTCAAGGAATATTTTTTAAGATTTGTGGATATTCTGATGCTCTATTTCTATCTTACAGCGGTTATATGTCTCCCGAGTATGCGCTGAAAGGCCATTTTTCAGTAAAATCAGACGTGTTTAGTTTTGGAGTACTGTTACTGGAGATTGTGAGCAGCCACAAGAATACGGGATTTTATCACCCGGACCACGACCTCATTCTCGTTGGACATGTAAGTATTCCCCTGCTTATGCTTGGTTCGGATTGGATGCTAGGTCTTCAATCTTTCTGTTGTTCTATAATATGTAATAACTTGTTATTAAGATATTTGCAGGCATGGAAACTATGGACCGAGGGGAATGCACTTGGACTAGTAGATGTCCTGATGGAGGAAGAATTTCCTTTGAAGGAAGTGCTGAGGTGCATCCAGGTAGGACTCTTGTGCGTGCAGCAGCGACCCGAAGACCGGCCAACAATGTCATCGGTCGTGCTTATGTTAGGCAGCTAGACTTCCGATGTTCCTCAACCTAAGGAACCGGGATTAAGTGCTGAGAGCTTCGCTATGAGCACTGACTCATCCTCTAGTGTTAACATACTTAACTTTTCCAATGATGTAACTGTCACAGCTCTACAGAGCAGATGAAAGCATGATAAGAATACTCGAGCAACGAGAAGAGTAACAGGTTATACATACTTTATACACGAAAAGTATATAGGGTGCAGATGTGTACAGGTTCTTCATATTATTTTTGTTTTTTTGTTATAAAGGATGCATAAGATTTAGATATTCATGCAGAGTGTTACTACTTCTGGGTAAGTTAACAGCTGTGTCTGCTTTACTCCTTCAACAATGACTCAAAAGTTCAGCAACTAGGAGTTTTGAAACTTGATATGGCATTAAATCCTTCACTTCAAAATATGGAAATAGCTGAGGCGTGACTGTACTGCCTCAGGGCAACAACAAATCTACTATAAGTATAAATGCCTATCAGCGAATTGTCAGCCAAAATAGAAAACAAGACGTGCAGCGTGATCCCGTTTTCTAACGTCACATGTTAGAATCTGGTGCTCCCTTAAAAGTGATAACCTAAATCAATAACATGAGTGATTTATTCAATAGTTTGTAATTTTTTTATTATAAGGTTGAAATATCTCACGTCGCTTGACCATGGGGTTCATATGCTTAGTTTTTATAAACAAGTGATTGCCTTCATTTATTAACTTAAGCTTTTGAATTGGACATTCCAATATGATATCAGAATTATGTTTTGCCACCATCAATTTCCTGTGTTTGTTCTCCTGACCCGGTTTACACATAAAAGAGGGTGTTGAAATTTCATTTTTATTAGCTAAATTTTAAAATCAAAGGGTTAAAATTTAAAAAGTGAATAGTTATTTATTGAATTCGCCCAACAATCATTATCATCATCATCACATATAGTCTCTATTTTATCGAACCTTCCTTCACAATGATTTCATCTCGTTTTAAATTGCTCCTTTCCAGCATCTACATAGGAACCGCGTTTCCAGTTTGACCATCCTTCATGAACTTAATTAAATATACTCGGGAGCCAATAGCAACGAGCAACAACATCCGATCAACTTGGACCTTTCGGGAGATTTCCAAAAGTGAAAGGAAAAAAGATGTTGACTAGCGCAATTAATGGCGTTCCCTCGGGTTCCCGGGACTGGGAGTACCTTCCTGTGTAATGATGCATCTTGAATAAACATCAGGCATTAAAAAAAACTAAAGGTGCGCTAATGCAAGTAATCTATATGATAAATAAAGGAGAACCTTTCTGTGGAATGAGGAAAAGTCAAGCTCGGACCGGTGATGTTGAAGTCGCCGCTTCATGGCACATTTTCCACTGGGGTACATTGGGATGTTCCTGTTTTGATGGTAATGAAGCAAACGCCATATCTCTACTATGGTAATGAAGCAAACGCCATATCTCTGCTATCTTACCCGAAAAATGTAACATCCCGGGCCCCACTGTGTGATATTATCCGCTTTGGACACTGAGTCCTCAGTGCTTTAAAACGCGTTACACATATTAAGAGACCCAAGCCATTATAAATTGGCCCAAGACTCTCTCCCTAGGCGATGTGGGACAGGGACCCCTTACTTGCGCACGTCCGGGGACCGAGGCGCGGACGCACCGCCATCCCTCCTCCCCGCGCACCGCCGCTCGGGCCGTCACAAAAAATAGGCAAGCTGCATCCCCATGTACGTACAGCATGAACACTCGAACGGTGTCATTGCACATCCTGGTTTTGTTTCTTCTGCTTCATTCGACTGATTCTTCGGACACCCTTGCCCCAAATGATGCCTTGAAAGATGGTGATGTCTTAATCTCCCAAGGAAGAAAATTTGCTCTTGGTTTCTTCAGCCCAGGAAAGTCACCCTCGCATTACCTGGGGATTTGGTACTATGGACAACCGGAGCAAACCGTTGTTTGGGTTGCTAACAGAGAGCATCCCCTGAATGATACTTCAGGAGTTCTTGCATTGGATCGCTATGGAAACTTGGCGATCAATGCAAACAATGGAAGCTTCCCCATTTGGTCAACCAATGTTTCGTCCATGAATTTAGATAATTCTACCACTGCTCAGCTTTTGGATTCAGGTAATCTGGTTTTGAAGCATGATTTAAGCAAAATGGTTGTTTGGCAGAGCTTTGATTATCCCACGGATACCTATCTTCCGTCCATGAAGCTTGGGTTGGACCGGAGAGCTGGTTTGGAACGATTCGTGACATCTTGGAAATCCGAAGATGATCCTGCACCGGGCAGTTGTTCATACAGGTTTGAACCAACAGGGTACCCACAGTTGTTCCTTTACAAGGGCCGAGCTCCGTATTGGCGTGGCGGAGCAATAATTGAGAAAAAGCAGGGTGCTGTTCCCGAGATGGCTAATGATTTGCTCTATAATATCACAATTACGATAAACGCGATGGAGGTTTCTCTGATGTATGGCGTTGCCAATGCATCAGTTGTCCCTAGATATGTGGCATACGAGTCAGGGCTCCTTAAACACTTCATATGGCACGATGAAGAGCAGCGGTGGACCGAGTTTTCTTCCCATCCAAAGGAGCAGTGTGACTACTACGGCAAGTGTGGGCCTAATGGCAACTGTGGTGCAAACTATGCAGATCAGTTCGACTGCACATGCCTGCCAGGCTTTGAGCCCAAGTCCCCAGGCGATTGGTACCTAAGGGACGGATCAGGTGGGTGCAGGAGGCAAAACACGTCACTGTGTAGAAGTGGGGAAGGTTTCGTGAAGGTGGAACGGGTGAAGTTGCCTGACACTTCAACTGCCCATGTCGACATGAACCTAAGCTTGAACGAGTGTGAGCAGGAATGCTTGAGTGATTGCAATTGCACAGCTTATTCGAGTGCAAATGAAACTATGGGGGAATTCGGATGCCTTAAATGGTATGGAGATTTAATGGATATGAGAGAATTTTCAGATTTGGGTCAAGATTTATATGTGCGGGTGGATGCAATTGACTTAGGTACTCATTGCGGATATCTACTTCAAATATTTTTGCTACTGTTCTCGGGTTGTAATTATTGTCCCAATTTCTACTTCTCGTCTTAACGAAACTGCTTGCTTCTGATAGTTCATGTTATAAACTGCACTTTTTGCATTAATTTCGATAATATGTGCTAGTTCAATGTCATTGGCACACTTCTCATGCCTTATTTCTACAGCTCGCTATAGGAAAAGGAGTACATTTGTGAAGAAGGCAATGGTGGCACTATCGGTATCTGCACTACTGTTGCTGCTCTTAGGCTCCCTCATGTACTGCCGTATGTTGAAGAGGAAAAGAGGTGGGTGATCAGCCTTAATATAAGCTTTTTCTGCTATATTTAAAACTGTCTATTTTACAAGTAGGTATTGATTTCGATCTTCAGGGTTAAGAAATCAATTAATTTAAATTGGGGTTAATCTTGCTAGGATTTTATCCTAAAGGGTGGTTCTTTTCAGTACTGCAAATCTTGACCAATAAAGCTGCACAGACGCAGATAGATGGAAAATGCTGTATTGCACTTCATCTTGAAATTGATCCTATGTGCATTGATCTTGAGGAACAAGCGATATGGACATTGTTGGAGTAAAAATTTGTAGTGCTCGTCCCTGTAAAGAAAATTTCCCAAATTTGCCAGAACAGTAAAAAAAGAAGCATTACACTATTGCTTTCATTTCTTAAACATTTTATTCCTCTTTATGACAGCAGGTAGAAGAGGGTGTAATCCTCTTGCTAGTGGTACCACAAGCTCAGCATATTTCAATGATCTTCCAGGTCTGAAAGACCTCAACAGTGAAGGTAGACAAAAAAAAGATCTACCACTCTTTAATTTTGAAACTGTAGCTGCAGCCACAAACAATTTTTCCTCAGTCAATGAGCTTGGCCAAGGCGGTTTTGGATCTGTATATAAGGTAATTAATCTCCCTATTTGACTGATTCCAAATGGTTATTGAGTATTAACTTTATGAAGTCTATCAACATCATTTATCTTATGTTTATGGGGATTGATGTCCTCGAATAAATTTGTCAGAAATGAGCTAGTTTTATTGCGAAGGACCTTTTTGTATTTTGAATTGTCTAAAGGTATTGCAATCTGGTTACCTTCACTATATCCATGGAGGTGTCTCTGTAGCGATTCTGATCTTCCAGTCATCGCAGACCCTGGAAGGAAGTGACTAATAAAAGACGAGGGCGAAGAAGTAGAAAACAGCACAAGTCATGCTGCTCTCTATTTTCTTTGGTCATGTAACGTGTTGCTTCTCCATTTTTCAAAGTCATAAAACTTATAGTGAGTGTAAATGACACATCCTCTTGGCAAGTTTAACAGCCTAATAAATCTTGAAATCTACTCATGACAGCTTTCAAGCGACCAGCTTCGTTTCTCAGGTTTAAATACTTATTCTTGTGATGTGTTCATTTTCACAGGGTGTGATGAATCACGGAACAGAAATAGCAGTTAAAAGACTCTCGAAATATTCGGGACAAGGAAATGAAGAGTTCAAGAATGAAGTCAGATTGATTGCCAAACTCCAACACCGGAATCTGGTGAAAATCATAGGTTGCTGCATTCAAGAAGACGAGAAACTGTTAATTTATGAGTATTTGCCCAACAACAGCTTGGATTCATTCCTTTTTGGTAAGTCGTCTCTTCCAGTGGGCCATAATTTCAGTACTACAGAGAGTATTATGGATAATAACTTGAGGAGATCCCCAAATTCCAGATGATACAAGGAGATCACTTCTGGATTGGGAAAAAAGGTTCGAAATTGCGTATGGGGTAGCTCGAGGACTCATGTATTTACATCAGGATTCGTCATTGAGGATAATCCATAGAGATTTGAAAGCTAGCAATGTCTTACTGGATGTTGCATTGAACCCCAAAATTTCAGATTTTGGGATGGCTAGGATATGTGGAGGAGACCAAATTGAAGGAAAAACAAAGCGTGTGGTTGGGACATGGTAAGTGTTTTTCTTGAGCATGAAATTCTGCTTCGCTTGATTAGACAGTGAGAAATTAGAACAAATAAGATGAGCTTGGTTCCAACTATTTTCTTTCATACTAAAATTTCAACCTTGAATTATCTTCCCTAAAATTTGACAAGGAAGTTCATATGGTGAATGAGATGTTGATTACTTCTCTGTTGTGGCTTCCGTAGTGGGTACATGGCACCGGAGTATGCTCTGCAAGGCCGGTTTTCAATAAAATCAGATGTCTACAGTTATGGAGTTCTGTTGTTGGAGATCATTGCAGGCCAAAGAAATAATGGGTGCTATCATATGAGCCCCTTTTGCAATTTAATTGGCCATGTAAGTATGAAAGTGTCATATTATTCAATGCAATGAACAATTTGACCAACCCCTATTCACAATCCAAGGTGGTTGGTATGTGTTCTTCCCAGGTATGGGAGCTGTGGAAAGAAGGCAAATGCACGGACATTGTTGACAGATCAATGGACAATACATATTCTGAGGAAATGGTATTGCGGTGCATTCAAATCGGTCTCTTGTGCGTGCAAAGATATGCATTGGATAGACCAACTATGTCCACAGTGGTTTTCATGTTGGGGAACGCTGATGTGTTACTTCCATCCCCGAAACAGCCAGCGTTCATCGACGAGAGTGCCCGCAATAATATTCAGTTGACATGTGACAGAACATGTTCTGTTAACGGAGTTACAATTAGTGTTGTTGAAGCTCGCTAGTCACATGCCCTCATAAGGGAACTGTGTAATCTACTGAAGTTGAGAAATGAGATACTTCCTGCATGAGTAGAAAGATGACACCTAAAGTGTGACAACCCGAGCGGCGGTGCGCGGGGAGGAGGGATGGCGGTGCGTCCGCGCCTCCGGTCCTCGGACGCGCGCAAGGGAAGGAGCGCGAGGGAAGGGGAAGGGATTCCTCTCCCTCTTGTCCCACATCGCTTAGGGAGGAGTTCCTGGAAGCCTTTATAAGGCTTGGGTTCCCTTAAACTTGTGCGACGCGTTTTAAAGCCGTGAGGACTCAGTGTCCAAAGCGGACAATATCACACAAGTGGGACCCGGGATGTTACAAATGGTATCAGAGCCGACTCCCGACAGCGTGTGGGGCCACAGCGAGGACGCTGTGCTCCCAAGGGGGGGAGAATGTGACAACCCGAGCGGCGGTGCGCGGGGAGGAGGGATGGCGGTGCGTCCGCGCCTCCGGTCCTCGGACGCGCACAAGGGAAGGAGCGCGAGGGAAGGGGAAGGGATTCCTCTCCCTCTTGTCCCACATCGCTTAGGGAGGGGTCATGGGCCTTGTATATAAGGCTTGGGTTCCCTTAAACTTGTGCGACGCGTTTTAAAGCCGTGAGGACTCAGTGTCCAAAGCGGACAATATCACACAGTGGGACCCGGGATGTTACAATGGTATCAGAGCCGACTCCCGACAGCGTGTGGGGCCACAGCGAGGGCGCTGTGCTCCCAAGGGGGGGAGAATGTGACAACCCGAGCGGCGGTGCGCGGGGAGGAGGGATGGCGGTGCGTCCGCGCCTCCGGTCCTCGGACGCGCGCAAGGGAAGGAGCGCGAGGGAAGGGGAAGGGATTCCTCTCCCTCTTGTCCCACATCGCTTAGGGAGGAGTTCCTGGAAGCCTTTATAAGGCTTGGGTTCCCTTAAACTTGTGCGACGCGTTTTAAAGCCGTGAGGACTCAGTGTCCAAAGCGGACAATATCACACAAGTGGGACCCGGATGTTACAAATGGTATCGAGCCGACTCCCGACAACGTGTGGGGCCACGGGGGGACGACGCTGTGCTCCCAAGGGGGGAGAATGTGACAACCCGAGCGGCGGTGCGCGGGGAGGAGGGATGGCGGTGCGTCCGCGCCTCCGGTCCTCGGACGCGCGCAAGGGAAGGAGCGCGAGGGAAGGGGAAGGGATTCCTCTCCCTCTTGTCCCACATCGCTTAGGGAGGGGTCATGGGCCTTGTATATAAGGCTTGGGTTCCCTTAAACTTGTGCGACGCGTTTTAAAACCGTGAGGACTCAGTGTCCAAAGCGGACAATATCACACAAGTGGGACCCGGGATGTTACACCCCTGGCTCTTAATTTATTCATTTTCATATTCAAGTTTGTGGGTGAACTAAAGGATTCCCGTTAAGCACGGTCATTGTAAACTTGTAACGCAAAATTAAGGTAAATAAAGAGAAGATTGAGGATCTTTTTCTGTCTCAAGATGCAATTTGATGACTTCCTGCCAACATAAAATGAGAGCAGCCACAGTTACTTACATGTACAAGTTTCTGGTTATGAGACAATGAATGAGCCCACTTAATAAATTAAGGAAATTTTTAACAGAAGTCTATTGTATCTAATCTATGTATAAACTTTTCTCATAAGCACAATAACAACTGCCACATACATGACACCATTAGCCTTTATGTAACATCCCGGGTCCCACTTGTGTGATATTGTCCGCTTTGGACACTGAGTCCTCACGGCTTTAAAACGCGTCGCACAAGTTTAAGGGAACCCAAGCCTTATATACAAGGCCCATGACCCCTCCCTAAGCGATGTGGGACAAGAGGGAGAGGAATCCCTTCCCCTTCCCTCGCGCTCCTTCCCTTGCGCGCGTCCGAGGACCGGAGGCGCGGACGCACCGCCATCCCTCCTCCCCGCGCACCGCCGCTCGGGTTGTCACAAGGGGTGACGTTGAAACTGATTCTAGGCAAAGGGTCCTCTAGTATTATACATTTTATCTCTTTGCGCTCACTTCTTTGGTTAACAGCTCTTAATGTCATCATAACAAATATAAATTAATCGTGTTCCTAAATGACACTGTAGTAGGTTGACCTTACTCTGTCTGAACCCGAGCGTTCTGTCATCTAACTGATTAATCATAAAAGAGAATTTATCATTGGTCTACTAATTTTAGGTGAATCTGTTATGTCAATGCGTGCTGCTATCCTAACAAGAATTGATGATAATTAGAAGACAATCTCTTTCTTTAAGCCTCTTATTTAGTAGAATACTGTTCTTCTTTTTCCTTTTCCAATTTCTTCCGGCACTCAATCATGAAAAGCCCCAGTACTCCATGTCACAACAACCTTCCTTTTGGTAAAAGTTATCTGCATACCATAACACAGTATGTCATTGGTGATGGAAAGAAGACATTTTTACGGCTGGATCCACTGAATCCTTTATGACCTCTTGTGAATATTATTCTTGAGGAATTGTGTATGATGTTGGACTTCCTTGTGAAGCAAAAGATGCTGATGCCGTTGGCAATAAAGTGTGACACTTGCCTGCTACAAGGTCCGAAGAACTAGTGCAAATTCGAGCAGCCTGCTGTGGACTGATAGGGTCATTGTTCATTTTCAGGGCAGTTAACTATAAATAGTTCTTGGAGCAAGAAATACTGACTCTAGGAGTACCTTATCTGTGTGAATTTGTGTCCCTCCAAGAACGACGCTTCTCAATCATTGGCAGGCAAAACAAATAATTCATTGTAAACAAAAGGACAAGCCATCGAATAATAATGAGATGGATAGAAGGAAGGAAATGAAATTGCGCATTAGATTTACTGGTTGGTGTAATCCGCATCCAAAGGGAGAAGAAAACAGTTTTACTATAGAAACAAGTGACACAATGGATAACACAATCACTCAAGTACTCAAACACACACCCTCTTGGTGTTTCCCAGCCCCTATAATTACACTTAACGACTGATTCACTGTTTAGACCCTTGCAATTTTTAGTGAAATCTCACCTGGTTAAATCTCTTGGGTGTAATTACAAGAAGAAAACCACTCTGAATTCTCTATTTGAAGAACTCTCCACACATCTTCTTCATTCTCTTCTGTGTAGTCTCAGGGTTCTGTCTCCTCTCGGTGCTCCAAGGCACACTCTAAAACTCCTTCGTCTTTGGGCCTTTAAACAGAGCTCCTCCTGCAATTATCAAGAAGGAGGCCACAGCTGTACCCTTTTGCCTTGTTTAATTTCGACAACCAAGATGTCCATAGCCTTCTTCTCACGCCACCACTTGTGTCTCCGGCATGCAAATATGAAGGGGTCAAGCAAGTTGCTGCACAAGGGAGAGCTCCATTTGGAAGCATGCGGCCCCTCCCTGTCTCCATTTATGTTGTCCTTTTAGGATCACAAAGTCACGCATGATCGATAAAAACACACTTGTCTTTGGCACCTTAATTGAAAGTCGTGTGCGGATGAACATAAACGAAACAACAAATCCCACGTGTAGAGAAAGGCGGTCAGTCTAATTAATTTGAGACTGGGTATTTATTCAAGGGGTTCAAATTCGAAACACATTTTAACATAATTAATGCAAGTAAACTATTTGATAAGAAAAAGGAGCACCCAGAGAGGGAAGAAGAAGAGTCAAGTATGGACGGTGATGTCAAAGTCCCCGCTTCATATTATTTAGTAGTCAATTTTCAATCGATAAGGATGGCCACGAATGGTAGTTCCACTCATCAATCGAAACCTCAACTACATTGAGAAGTTTCCGTTTTATTGGTTATAAAGCAAAAGCCATATCTCTGGTTTCTTGCCCAAAACCTAAGCACGCTGCATCCCCATCTAAGTACAGCATGAACACTTAGCCAAACGACACCATGAAAGATGGTGATGTCTTTAATCTCCCAAGGACGAAAATTTGGTCTCGGTTTCTTCAGTCCTCGGGTAATTCAAGCCTTCGTTATGTTGGGAATTGGTACTATGCACTACCGGGGCAAACCGCCCTGGCGCCCGCCATCCCAGCTACGGTCTTTTCCCTCACGGCTTTAAAATGCATTATATAGATTAGAGGGACCAAAGCCTTATAAACTAACCAAGACCTTCCTCCCTAGGCGATGTGGGACAAGAGAGGAGGCTGTCACAAAACCATTGTTTGGGTTGCTGACAGAGAAAATCCGGTGAACGATGTACTTCAGGAGTTCTTGCATTTGATCATTTTGGAAATTTAGTGATCCATGCAAACGATGGAAGCATCCCCATTTGGTCAACCAATGTTTCCTCCATGACTTCAAAAGACTCTGCTACTGCTCAGCTTTCGTATTCAGGTAATCTGGTTTTGAAACATGATTTGACCAAAGGGGTTATTTGGAAGAGCTTTGATCATCCCACAGACACCTTTCTTCCATCCGTGAAGCTTGGGTTGAACCCAAGAACCGGTTTGAACTGGTTCCTGACATCTTGGAAACCCGAAGATGATGGCAATTGTTCATTCAGGTTAGAACTGAAGGGGTACCCACAGTTCTTCCTTTACAAGGATCGAGCTCCATATTGGTGGAGCGGACCAATAATTGGGAGACCGCATGGTGGGGTTCACAAGATGGCTTACAATTTCACCTTTAGTAATATCACAATTGTGAATAATGCGACAGAAGTTTCAAATATGTTTGCCACTGTCAATGAAACGGTCAACGTTAGAATTATGGTGCATGAGTCAGTTAAACAGTTCATATGGGATGATGAAGAGAAGCAGTGGAGCGAGTTCCCTTACTTTCTAAAGGAGCAGTGTGACTACTATAGCAAGTGTGGACCTAGTAGCTACTGCGGTGCAAACAACGCTGATCAGTTAGACTGCACATGCTTGCCCAGCTTTGAGCCCAAGTCTCCGCATGATTGTTACCTAAGGGACAAATCAGGTGGGTGCAAGAGAAGGCAAGGCGCATCATTGTGTCGAAGTGGGGAAGGTTTTGTGAAGGTGAAACGGCTGAAGCTGCCAGACACTTCAACAGCACATGTCGACCTGAGCCTGAGCTTGAAGCAGTGTGAGCAGGAATGCTTGAGGGATTGCAATTGCACAGCTTATTCAAATGCAATTGAAAGCATGCAGGAATGCGGATGTCTCAAATGGTATGGAGATTTAGTGGATACAAGATCATTTTCAGACTTGGGTCAAGATTTATATGTGCAGGTCGATTCAATTGACTTATGTACTCATTGCTAATATCTACTTCAAATACTTTTGCTGTTGTTGTGGGTTGTGATTATTATCCCAATTTTTCCTGATCTCTTCTTGATGAAACTCTTTGCTTCTGATAGTTTGTATAGTAAACTGCACTTGTTACATCCCTTTCTGTAACATTTGCGCATGACATGTCCTTGAGCTTCTTTTACAGCTCGGTATAGGAAAAGGAGTACTCTTGTCAAGAAGGCAATGGTGGTCTTTATATTGGTATCTGCAGTAGTGTTGCCGCTTTTTGGCCCCCATATGTATTACCTTCCGCTGAAGAGGAAAAGAGGTATAGAAGATTTTTTTGCTGTATATATTACTCAGTCTGTTTTGTAAGTAAGTAATTATTTTGATGTTTAGGGATGAGAAATTGATTAGACTACTGGAGCTAATCTAGCCAGGATTTTAGGCTAAAGGGTGGTTTATTTCAATACTGGAAACCTTGATCAACAAAGCTGCACAAACAGTGCTTGATAATCAAATAAAGCTGTACTGTAACTCGTCTTGAAATCAAGTTTATGTGAATTGACCTTAAGGAACGAGAAATAAGGTCATTGTTGAAGGGAAAAATTTTATTGCCCCTTCCTCTACAAAAAATTTCCCAAATTGGCCAGAATGGCAACAAAAGAATGTGCTGCCGAGTTGCTAGTTTTTTCTTTATCAAGCATTTTATTTGACTGAGTGACGGCAGATAGCAGAAGGCATAATAATCTTGTTAGGGTTGTTACAAGTTCAACATATTTCAACGAACTTCTGAGTCTGAAAGACCTTGACAGCGAAGGTAGACAAATAACAGGATTCCAGTCTTTGATTTTGTTACTGTAGCTGCAGCCGCAAGCAATTTTTCCTCTGTCAATAAGCTTGGCCAAGGCGGTTTTGGATCTGTATATAAGGTAATCAATCTTCCTATTCAACTGAATCCAAAAGTTTATTGGATACTAAATATGTGCATTCTGTTAAAGGAACAGGATCATCTCACCCTTTTACTATAAAGTTAGCTGGTGACTGTGAGAAAGGAAAAGATGGATCAAGTATGCGAAAAACAGAAATAGAAGAACAAAAACAAGCTGATGATCAACGATGAAAAGCTTGTGATGAAGACTGACATGAGTTGATACAGAAGACATGGATTGCCAAGCTGGCTGACTAATCAACGGTGAAGAGCATGTGATGAAGAAGACACGGATTGCCAAGTGAAGAGCATGTGATGAAGAAGACACGGATCACCAAGCTGTCATAGTTAACGAGTTGTTATTCTGTTATAAACAGTTAGCTAAGTTCGGTAGTTTAGTTTTTTCTGCTACTGGAAAAGTCAGCCTCTCCCCTTCGATATATACAGAAAGAAGGGAAAAACTTCGCAGTAGGATGTTAAGCTTGGCCATGATATGTACATACAATGATAAAGAGTAGATAGAACAGAGGAGGAAGAACAGAGGATTTGCATTGATTGTTGTAGTTGATACATTGTGCTGAAAGGAGCTTCTGATATAAAGAAATACAGAGCATTTCTTGTACAGATTTTACGTCTTCTGATTCTATTCTTCGTCATCATCTGCATCTTCATTTTCTCATATTCTACCAACTTTTCATTTGTCTGTCACTTAGGGGGATTGATGTCCTCAATGAAATGCTCGGAAGTGAGCCAGTTTTATGGTGAAGCACCTTCTTCTATTTTGGAAATTTCGAAAGCTATTGCAATCGGGCTACTTCCACTATTCTCTGGAGGCGTCTCTGTAGCCATTCTGATCCTCCAGTCATCACAAACCCCGGAAGCGACTAACAAAAGATGAGGGAGAAGTAGAGAACAGCACAAGTCATGTTGCTTCTTTATCTTTCGAGGTCATACAACATGTAATGAGCGTAAACAGACACATCCTCCTGACGAGTTTAACTACGTGATAAATCTTAAAATCTACTCATAACAGCTTTAAAGTGACCGGCTTCATCTAACAGGTCTAAATATTTATTCTTGTGATGTTGTCATTTTCACAGGATGTGATGAATAACAGAACAGAAATAGCAGTTAAAAGACTCTCGAAATATTCTGGACAATGAACTGAAGAGTTCAAGAATGAAGTCAGATTGATTGCCAAACTTTGACACCGGAATCTAGTGAAAAACTTAGGTTGCTACATTCAAGAAGAGGAAAAACTATTCATTTATGAGTACTTACCCAATAAAAGCTTAAATTCATTACTTTTTGGTATGTCCTCTCTTCCAGTGGCAAGAATTACAGTTCTACAGCTAGAATTATGGATAACAACTTGCAGAAACCCGCAAATTTGGTCCAGATGAAACAAAGAGATCACTTCTAGATTGGGGTAAAAGGTATGACATTGCATATGGGCTAGCTCAGGTACTCATGTATTTACATCAGGATTTGACCTTGAGGATAATTCACAGAAATTTGAAAGTTAGTAATGTCTTACTGGATGGTGCATTGAACCCCAAGATTTCAGATTTCGGGTTAGTGAGGGTATGTGGAGGAGACCAAATTGAAGGACAAATGAAGCACATGGTCGGGACATAGTAATTTTTTTTTTTTTTTTTTGTGGAGAATTTAATTCTGCTTCACCTGATTAAACAATGAGAAATCAGAACAAAGAATAAGAACTTGGACCACCTATTTTCATTTTTTCATAGTAAAGTTTTAACCTTCTGTTATGTGTCCCAAATTTCAACAAGGAAGTTTATACGGTGAATGAGATTATTATTTCTCTCCAATCTGGCTTCTTTAGCGGGTACATGGCACCAGAGTATGCCCTACAAGGCTGGTTTTCAATAAAATCAGATGTGTACAGTTATGGAGTTTTGTTATTAGAGATCATTACAGGCCAAAGAAGTAGTGGGCGCTATCATATGAACCCCTTCTGCAATTTAATTGGCCATGTAAGTACGAAACTCTTACATAATTCAACGCTATGCAATTGACCAGGCTCTACATTCGCATTGTCAAAATCCGAGGTGTTTGGTATGTGTTATTTCTAGGTATGGGAGCTGTGGAAAAGAGGAAAATGCATGGACATTGTTGACAAATCAATAGACAAGACATATTCTGAGTTAATGGTATCGAGATGCATTCAAATTGGTTTTGTGCATGCAAAGATATGCATCGGATAGACCATGTCCACAGTGGTTTTCATGTTGGGGAATGCTGTTGTGGTACGTCCATCCTCGAAAGAGCCCATGTTCATCGACGAGTGCCTACAATGGAGATATTAAGACAAGATGTAGCAGAACATGTTCTGTCAATGTAGTTACGACTACTGTAGTTGAAGCTCGCTAGTCACATGCCACCACATGTGAACTGTGTAATCTACTGAACTTGAGAAATCAAGATGTTTCCTGTATCAGTAGATAGATGACACCTAAAGGCTAATAGTCTGGTATATGAGTTAACTTATAGATTTTGTGCTCATAATAAAAGTTCATATGTAGATTAGATGCAATAGACTTGTGTTAAATTTTCCCTGATTCATTGATTGAGCTAATTCTCTGTCTCTTTTACAGAGTCTGGTACATGTAAATTACTGTTGCTGCAGCATTCTCCTTCTCCCACAACCAACTAATTGTTCACTATGTCGGCAGGAAGTTATCAAATTGCATCTAGAGATGAAAAAGAAGACCCTTTACCATTTCCTTTTTCACCTTATGTTTGCATTACAAGTTGATAATAGAGATCCTGTTCTCAAGAAGACAGGGATCCTTGGTTCATCCACGAACTTGAGCATGGAAATTAATGAATTGAGATCGAAGGGTGACACTGAAACTACCTTCAGGCAAAAAGTCTTCTAGAATCATACCTTTTATCCCTTTTCAATCACTTCTTTGGTGGACAGTTGATAATGTCACCGTAACAGACAAAAGTGAATTAATCGTGCAACTAATTGACAATTTTGTTGGTCAACCTTACCTTTTTTGGAACCCTGGAGAATTTCAACATCTAACTGATTAATCATTAAAGAAAAATTAGTAGCAGTCTACTTGTTTTTGGGGAATGTGTTATGTTGGTCCGTGCTCACGTCCTATCAAGGAGTGATGATGATGAAAAGATAATCTCTTTCTTTAAGTCTATTATTTCATAGAATGGTAATATTTTTTTTTTCAATATGTTCCAGCATAACTTTGTGATAAGCCCCATATTTCCAAGTCACAGGAGCCTTCCTTGAGGTAAGATATACCTGCATTTTTTACTACGATATGTCCCTCGTGATGGAAAGAAGACAGTTTTAAGGCTGGATCCATCGCATCCTTAGGATCTCTTCTGGATTTTTTTTTCTTGCAGAATTATTTATGGTATTGGATTTCCTCACAAAGAAAAGGTTGCTGATGTCATTGACAATGGAGTGTGGCAATGGCATGCTGTAAGGTCTGAAGGACCGGTACAGGTTCAAGCAGCCTTATGTGGGAACATTTCTCCTAATTTGGAGTTGACTGATAAGGTCGTCCGAAAGCTTCTTCTTCAGGGCAGTTTACTACAGATAGTTCTAGGAGCAAGATCCAAGATTCTCTGCAAAACTGCCTCAGCAAAATGGTGTGGTTCGCTTCTAATATCGCTAAACATAGTTTCATTGGCTGATTGGCCATTTTGAGTAAGTTGCCTATGAGGAAGAGCTTGAAGAAACGGAATCCTGTTTTAAATTATGCTCTCTTTTGTGGCTCCTTTTCTGAGTAACAAGATTACATTTTCTTGGTTGTGAAATTTGTAATTGTAATATCGGGCCCTCAGCCCACATATTTTGTTTCCAAGCCCTCAGCCCAGCCCATGTCTCATCTATTCGGCCAATATATTTTGTCTCCAAGCCCTCAGCCCAGCCCATGTCTCCTATAAACCAAACATCTTATTTTTCCCTTCAACAGAGAGGGCGCAAGAGGAAGACCACCAGCGACGTTACCAAAAAATGGAGCTCATCCGAGAGACAGAGAGAAATTTCGCGGGCTCAAAATCTGGACGACTCATCAAGCCGAATCAACTTCATTTCGCAACATCAAGTAAGTAATCGAAGCATTTATTTGTTTAATCAGGGAAATTGTTGAGGTTAGGGCATGCAATTTGAATTTATTTAAATTATGAATTGCTGCATTCGATTGAAGAGTTGCCAGGCTACACACACATATGATAGTTTAGGGTGTTGTTGAGCTATATACTTAAATTGAACTTCCGGTTTGCCCGAAACAAAATTTTGAAATTAGTTGCGCATGTAGGACAAATTGTTTACAATAACTTCGGGATTGAATTCTATTTTGTTTATGACTAGATTTTGTGTTAGTCAAGTTAGGGTTCTTGTAGTATATTGAAAAGCTTTCTATCGAATATAAGTATGTTTTTTGAAACAGAGTTCAGTGGAGGGAGTTATAGCGCTTTCTAATTCAACCCATGAGCTACACATAGCGGACAACAATGGGTTTCCACTATGGGCGAGCTTTTCTTTAATGCGTAGGTGTTGTTTTATAGGAATTCAAATGCGTCCACTTGATTAACTACCATAAATGAGTTTTCGGCTTTCTCAGGTGAGTGATACTATTTTCTCAATGAATATACAAACTCATGTCTCGAAAATAGTAGAGTTTTAATATGATATGAGTTATTGAGAGCATGCTTCTTGCATAAAATGGAATTGAAACGTTTTAGTTGTTTGAATAGGGTATTAGAAAGTCTTATTTGAAAAAGTTTGAAATGATCTTTGTGATTGCTTACATTAAATGTTGTGTGAAGGAAATTGCCAAAAAGCTATTCGTATTGGTTTCAAAATGTTTTGTTAAATAGTTTTCTGATGTTGATCGTGAGTTGCTGGAGAAAAATGTTAATTTATATTGCTCATATCACTATGATGAGAGCCCATTGAGGGGTATGCATATTGTTTTGGGATGTTCTTCTAGGCCAAACCACGGTGGTAGACCTAGCCAAGGGGAGAAAAGTCGGTCACCCTTTTCACGGTGTTAAATGTGACCATAGTTTAATGATGAGCATTACATTAGTTAATGAATTGACCATCAACATGTGATTTGATGAGATTAGTTAATGGATTAGGCTATGATGGTTGTTTATTATTGTTAAGTAGGCCTTGTTGACTAATCTTGTACATATTTAGTTTTGTTGGAAAGTTATCATATATTTTCAATATTTTACATATATCATATATTGAATTTGAAATATGAGTTTTGATATTGATTTATAACATTGCATAGTGATTGTTCAATCCATTTAGAAGAAATGCATTACTTACTGAGTGATGGTAGCTTATTCCTTTCATTTACTTGTTTTTCAGGCTCTTCAGCGAGCCATTAGCAGGTCATGAGCATTATTGTTAGCAAGAAGACTTTTGGATAGTGGAAACTTTTGGGTATGGATTGCATGGAGCTTTTGAGTTAGGTTTTGAATATGTGTGTATATCGTGTTGGTGGATTATAGAAAGTTTAATATTGTAACCAAATGACTTTTTTTTTTTCAAATATATATAAGGATATATATATATATATATATATATATATATATATATATATATATATATATATATATATATATATAGATATCAAATTGAATTTTAATTATGTTGAGGTTGCGTCTTTTAGAGAAAAGACGGCTTTGTCATGCCCTATTCTTGTGGAATTGAAGTGTGATAGTAAGGATTTATGAACATAAGTTTTTAGGGCACAGGGAGCTAGAGTTAATCTAATATTGATGAGTTGGGATTGTAGAGTTGCAAGGGACCTGTGCTAACTGGATAGGAAGAGCCATCAAATGTATCAATTTTGAAGTTGCATGATGTGCAACCAAGTACCATATGTGGCTCATGAGGAATATGATGCAGCAAGAGGTTTGACTTTGATGTTACTATGGCTGCTATCTTCATCTTCATCTGAGTCCAAAGGAGATTTTTTTTTTTTTTTTGGGTTGGAACAAGGCGACATTTATGGGCATCCCAAAAACAAGACTTAGTGGCAAAATTCATCGCCTAAAAAAACCTAAGTATGTCACAGCCGCTTCTACCACCAGTCAAACATTATGGTTTTGATGAATTTTAAAGGGCAAACAAGGAACACACATAGCACTTATTTCAATATTTTGTGACAACAAGTCCGCCATTCCTATTTCAATATCACTTCAAATGAGAAGCGCAAAATAATGAAGATATCAAGCTCAAGTATTGCAAAACTGAGGATCAATTCGTAGGCATCTTTACTAAAGCGCTTCGACGAGTCAAGTTCAAGACATTGTGAAGCATGCTTGGAATTCCACAAAAATTGATCAAGGATTGACAAAGTAACCATCAATCAGTTTTTCTCTTGGCCTGTGTTTTCTTTTGGGTGGTCAGATATCTTTATCAATGTAAAAAGTTTATTAACTTCTTGTTTCGCTTGGGAAGTGATAGTCATATCACCTAATAAAGAGGGAAAAGTGATTTTTTTCTAATAAAATTAAATGAATTAATACAATTACAAACGAAAAAATGAATAATTACGATAGTCGATTGTTTTCACTGTAACAGTATCTAACTTTTCATATAGAATAACTAATAATGTAACTAGTATATTACAATATGCTTGTGATTTCTCAAGTGGTGAAAAAGAGAGATATAATTAGGTGCTATGAGAATGTCACATAATTGTACATGACATATTCTTATCTGTTGGACCAAGCAAAATTCAATCTGACGTCGCAGATCTCACTACTTTTGGCGGCTACGATCATTGGTCTGGGGTGAACTGGGGCCATCTAAGCAGTGCCATCCATCCATCCATCCATCTGATCATGGTGTCTTTAAAATATTTTTTTCCAGCGGAATAAATGAAAGCCTACAATACTTTACGATTTCTCATGATTAATTGAGAAGACGGTCATTACATATCATTTTGAAAGTACCCACAATTTTTTTATTTTTATTTGGAAAGAACTAAAGGACTCACTTTCATGCATACAATGAGCGACTAAGAGGCTACTCAGGAGTAGCTCGGACTCCGTTTGACGATTTTTCTCTAGATCAAAATGCTTGATTTTAAGTTGAGGTCCAGCTTGAGCCACCCGTGTATCTCAAGAGGAGCTTGAGTTCAATTTCGCGAGACTTGACTGGATAGGCTCTCTAGCCTAATCGAGTTTTAATTATTCTTTTCAGAAAGAAGTTTATGTTGGACACAAATTGCACAACCCAAGATCTCCATAACTAGAATAAGAACATGCATAATTGAGTAGAAAGATTAACGCACATGTTTTGGGATCCATTGAACATAAAGCGGAAGCAAAAAATGGATTACCCACTTATCAAGGGGATCCATGCATCAAGTCATTCTCCTCTATTGCCCTCCGTATCATTGGCTCAATGAGGCGGCCCTCTCACGTTTAGCGCCATGTAAATGCCTCTTATGTAAGAATACATGTGAGAATTAGGGTTAGAGAAGAGACTTAAACACTATTTATAGAGTTTCCAGCCAGTTCCCCTCATTACGAGCCAGGCTCAACTCAGCCCACACTAGCCAGCCCATATTAGACTAATTAAGAAACATTATATCTCACCTTAGACCAACCATGTTTTATGGTAACCGTAAAAACAGTAAATTATAATATCAATTAATTTAATCCACATTATGAAAACTCTTACATTCTCCCACTTGGACTATATTAATTTAAGTCGTACTGTATGTGCGCACATTTGGTTTAGAGATAATTCTTAATAATCAAGCATATCCCATAAAATCTTAAACACCGAATCATGGCGGTAACTGCATGTATACACACAGAGCCTTCCATGGTCACGAGTGCTCTCAACTTTATTGATATGGATTTAATATGGTAGTGTGTCAAATGGATAACATCTCTCATAGAGAGATCCCATTTATCAGTCTCCATTCTTTTATCTTAGGTGTCACAAAAACTTGTGCCACTCGATAATGCTTTATGGTTCCAATGAATCCACATATGTATTGTTCTTATGGTTAACATTTCTTTATGTATCACAATACATATGCACAAGGCAAATAACCGGATGCACGGATGCCCCTAACCTTCACTCAAGATTTATACAATCCCTTGAGACTTTATCAATAAGTATTCAACATAATAACAACACATTCAAAAATATTTTATTGAATGCAAAAGTTGATACATATCAAACCATCACAAAGTGCAATGAACACAGATGAAACATTTATTAAAGTAAAGCCAAAATAGCTCACACTAAATAGCAGCATCTCATGATGCTCCTAGGTCCATAATAACGACATGTCGCTCAAATACACACGGACGTAAGCCTTTAGTTAGTAGATCTGCAACCACATCATTTGTGAAAATATGTTATATTAAAACGTCACATTTCTGTACCGTTTGCTTTTGGTAAGAAAAAAATTCACAACCATATATTTAGACCCCTTAAGACCTCTGTAGTAAATAAATAATACTACAAATTTGTTATCTTAATACAACCGTATAGGTCTATCCATAAAGTTAAAATGATTAACTCTGTCATGAGGTTCTGGAGCATAATAACCTAAGTAACAGCCTAAAAAAATATTACTAACACTGCTTACATAGTAAAAGATAATATAGAACTTTATTTACTACACTTCTTGCTAACATAAATATGTATTCCGTTACTTTTACCAATATACATATATATATATATATATATATATATATATATATATATATATGTTTTCCATTATTGATTTTATGTCATCCTAACTTCTGATTACCTTACTAGCTGCAAGAATTGAACATGTCTGTAAATTAGCATATAATATCTTATCTTATTTAAATACCTTAAAATCTTCTTGGCAACACTTCCTGGATTTGACTGATATCTTTTTAGAAGTGCCATCACAAGGATGATATTTAGTCTAGTACAAATTCGAGCATACATTATAATTTTAAGTGCACTAACACAAGGTACACAATTTAATTAAATTTTCTCAATATCTAAATAAGGACAATGTGATAGATTCAGTCCATCACCCTTAACAACAGGAGCAATTCTTAGCTTACAATGATGTATATTGAATATTTTCCAATATACAATCAGCAAAGGTCTTCCGAGAAAATCTAATATAATATGGCAAAAAACAATCTTCACAGACCGTGTGGTGAGTTAAGCATGGCGTCGGGGTGGTGGTTTCCCTGCTAGCGACACCTGGGGGTTTACGTGGCGGTTATCGGCCAAAGCAGTTCCTCCAGCAACCAAAAAAAAAAAAAAATCTTCATAGACCTTAGTACAAATGATATAAGATGTCTCAAGGTTACAACTTGTAAGCAAAATATCATGTACATAGAGTATGAGAAAAAAATAAAATTTCCTCCCACTAACCTTGCAGTATATTGAATTACTTTGTTCCCAATTGAATAAAATAATAACATCATGAAACTTTAATAATATTGTCTAGAAACTTGCTTAAAATTATGAATAAGACTTTTCAGTCTACACATAAGTTTACTTGAAACATTTGTTGCAAAATCCTCCAATTGCACAATATAGATTTTGTATCTATTTAGCGTAACTCCATATCAAAATAAATTATTAATGCCACGTTCACTCTTAAAGAATCTTTAAAAATAGTAGAAAGAAATAATTATTTTTTCACTATTAACTATCCACCCCTCTTTCAGAGTGAAAACTTTAGCTACAATTTGGCTTTAAATTCTACAATCTTTCATTGAAATTCTTTTAGTTTTGTACGTCAATTTGCAACTAATAAACTTATGATCTTTAGGCAAGTAAGTTAGTTTTCAAACATTATGATGTTTCATAGATTGTATATCGCATTTTTATGATATATAATCATATACTTGATTGAGAATAAGAAGCGGCATTTATAAATATGCCATTATATCAACCATATAGTGGATATTGTAATCATGCTCTCACAAATAGACTATATAGTCTAATGATATAACCGATCGTCTTTCCCTAACAAATCTCATTAATAAAACTGCAACCACTTCATTTTACACTTGAGAGGTTTAAGAAATTTCATTATAAATTATATCAAGAATAGTACCTTGAACCTCAACAAGTTTAGTCTATGGTACAGGATATTCCATAATTATATGTATAGGTAAAGACAAAAACACAGTAACCTCCATCATATTATTATCTTTAATAGTCTAAAAGTGGCTATCCTCTACAATTATGTCAATCTTTAGAAACTTTAGAGTATGTGATTTCATAATTTTTACACCTTCTTTAGGGTCATAAAATCAATACCCTTTTAACAATCTAGATAAGATACAAAACAATTCCGAGTGGATCTGAATTCTAATGCACTTAATATTGGATTAAATAACCCCACTTTTGCATGACACCTCTAAATTTCATATGATTCAAGTAATTTATGTCCAGTCGATAACTCAAAAGAAATTTATGAAACTGTTTTTGTATGTGAAAAAGTTACTTTCAAAATATCAGCCCACAAAAAACTAGATAAATTAGTTTTACTAATCATACTCATCACCATGTTCAATATGGTGCATTTATGCCTTTCAGCCAAATCTTTTTGTTAGGATTTTCAGATATAATAATTAAATTACCACCCCTAGAATCTACCAAATATTTAACAAATGACCATTTAAGTTATTTTGCATTGTCATACTTGCAAAAATACTCACAGTCACTATTAAGCCCAACAATCTTTTAAGACTAATTGTAATTGTTTTTTTTTTTTATCTCAATCATTTTCCTTAAATAAAAAACTTTTGAAAACAACCTTTTAACCATATACGAAATGTATATGTCATTAGAACTTAAACACAATCTTTACAAATGTATCTTAAATTCGATATTAGACAAGATATAATTACAAGCCACTAAGGCTTCCATCATCTTTTAGCAGTGTAGTCAATAGACAAGCCACTTTTCAAGTGTTCCTGAATGGAACACTTCATGGACAGTAAGCAAATTATATTACTCTTTTTTTAAGTAGCAAATCATATGTCAATTACTTAAAATTTGAAGTAATAAAAACCTCAATAATGATGAAGTTATTAATTATAGAAAATGTGACTGAAAAATAAGCAATATATATAATTAGCATCATGTGGGCACCGTGTAACTTGACGTGCAAGTACACATCCAGAGAGTTACACGCATAATCATATAATCACCTTTGGACAGAATATGATATGCAGTTGTACACTCCCCACATGATAGCAGTGATGAGAATATATTCTAATCTTTGTGAATTAATCACCTTTGGGCAGATGAATCACTAGGATCAGTCAATCCTCTACTACACCATCATGTATCCCTCCATGAACTAATACATAATCACCTCCTTTGGGACTATGACTACGCATTAGATCACGAGATATCCCAATCAGCATACAAGACTGAAATTTCTCAAACCCAATGAAGCGTGCCACTTTGGCAGTCACTACTCAATTGAATCCTTGAAACTCTCTCATACTAGGGATATAAAATTTACTATTCACATACATCATATACATGTGATTTTAACTTTAGTGATAGGGGTAGCATATTACCAAAATCATATATTATGCTAATTATATTGCTTTATTCATTAATGAAATCTTTATTATACATATATATATATATATATATATATATATATATATATATATATATATATATATATATATATATAGCAAACCTAAAAGACACATTCCAATGAAATCACCGATCACAGCAACACAAGAAAATTCTCATAAAATAGAAGCAAGCATCTCTTGTGAACCCCGATAATTGATTATTAGAACAACATTAAAACAATGCTGATCCAAATGATCCCTCACAAGTTAACATCAATAGTAATACAAAGTATTCCAAATTGATAAGCTTGATAGCTGATCAACTATTGCTAATGAGTTTCATAAGGCAAAACATGACTCAAATGCCAATAGTTGATTTATTAGCCAATTTTAAGTAACAAATTATCATTGCATCAACTAGTGGCCTATAAATTGAGTTAAAACACATAACCAAATATCTAAACTATAACATTAGATACAATTGCTCTATGTAAATGTTGTCATACTTCTTAACTATAAAAAATATTCAACTTGATAGACATTAATAAGTGACCAGATGAGTTCATGTACAATATGCAATAACTTAATTGACATGCATTACCCACATTCAACAGATGTGTTAATCAGTACAATCAGTTTGGTCACAGGTTCTTAAGACGTCCATCATTCAAAAGTTACCAGCGCGTCAAGGAGTATACTTGAGAAACAAAAGTTTCATAACTTCTACTATTTCTCATCATCTCAATACATAGCTAAAATACTATCACACACTAATTGTATCTCATTAAGCCAGTTTCAATTTATAATAAAGTTTGATTTTATTAATGAATCACACATTCATAATGTTTATGTGATAACATACTAATAACCCATTACCTATATTTTCAAAATCATAGAAAATACAAGAAAAATACATAAAAATACACTAAAAATACACGTATTTAGGGCTTTGTATGTATTTTCATATCCATAAAATCATCAAACATGTAAAATAAATTCACCACAAGATAGAGGACGGCCATATGAATCCAACTCTGCCGTCCACGCGCCGATCCGACGCTCCATGCGCCTACACGCTCCGCCTGAGTGCGCGGCACGTGGAGCGCACGCGTGAGCCGTGCCCCGCGCGTGGGAATGCGTGAAGGCACGTGGGAGCGCGACTCCGACGCCCTGGCGGCGCGTGGCCGTGCGTGGGGGCGCGTGAGGCCTCCCTCGGCAATGCGCCACCGACCTTCTTGCTCATATCGTCAAGCCCAATTCGAATTTGTGATTTAATTTTATTTTTATTGAACAAAAAATCTCGAAAATCACAAATTATGGCAAAAAACTTATGTGTTCGACTTCTAGGGTTATGGTTGCTCTAATACCACATGTTGGATGCAAATTGCGCAACCCAAGATCTCCATAACCAGAATAAGAACATGCATAATTGAGTAGAAAATTAACGTACATGTTTTGGGATCCATTGAACATAAAGCGGAAGCAAAAAATGGATTACCCACTCATCAAGGGGATCCACGCATCAAGTCCTTCTCCTCTATTGCCCTCCATATCACTGGCTCAATGAGGCGGCCCCCTCACGTTTAGCATTAGGTAAACGCCCCTTAGGTAAGGATACATGTGAGAATTAGGGTTAGATGAGAGACTTGAGCACTATTTATAGAGTTTCCAGCCAGTCCCCCTCATTACGAGCCAAGCTCAACTCGGCCCACACTAGCCAGCCCATATTAGACTAATTAAGAAATCTTCTATCTCACCTTAGACCAACCTTATTTTACGATAACCGTAAAAACAGTAAATTATAATATCAATTAATTTAGTCCACATTAGGAAAACTTTTATAGCTTACTATTGTACAAATCGACATGAAGAAACATGGCGATAACATTTGAGCCTTTCAATATGGAGCTCAAGCTCGAGCTTGAACTCTTTCATGACTCGATCAACTCAAGTCTTGATTATATGGATATTCTTGTTGAGGAAACCTACTAATATATTTTGAAATTGACAAAAAAATTCATTATTTAATTTTGAATATGATAAATGCAGAAGTATATTGTTTTTGGAACTACTTATGAAGGAAAAATCCATATCTATCTTGATTATATTCAAAATCTATCTATTGTCATTCGTGTGTCACGGCTGAAGTTTAAGACAATTACTTCGTGGATATCATCAAAATTATTGCATGAATATTATCATAGCAACAATGAGGATATCAGCATAATTTATATGTAAATATCATCATAGCTAAGGTGAGGATACTGGCAAAGCTTATATGCTGATATCATCATATCATCTGATGTCTTTACATTCTATGCCAAAGTTGAATATCATCGTATTACGAAATCTCTCTATGATTATACGTTTAGACACGAACTTGACTACTTTCCATCATCACAGCTAATGATCTGGCTCAGATTTCCAACATCGAAATTATTGATTGATCTTCAATCTTAAAGAATGTCTTGCAACGAAAGCTTTAAGGAAGACGTCTTGATTGATTAACAAACATTTCAAAGGCAAGTTAGTTCCCTTGGTCGAAGGACTCTACTTGTGAAAACCAATATTTGCTTATATAGGCGACCAAACCAATGGAGATTCAGATCTTAACTCTCAAAGCTACTCAATCTTTTTTGTCCAAGGGGTTGTTTGGAGAAGTAACCTTTAGAAAAATGTCCAACAGTTAGATTAAAAAGCAAGGAGTATAGAAGGAGACCAAGATGTCGAAGAGAAAGAGAGGTCCAAAACCATAAATTCCAAAGTTTAAGAGAATTCCAATCTTATATGGTTATTTTTCATGAGCTCAAACTGTACTTCTTGAGAGGCATTAAAAGAATAATTGTTTGAAATAGTGAATTTTTTGCAAATTTGAGTATCATCATTCACTTATAGAATCTCTTATTGATTGACTAGTAAAATCCCACTGGGAGAGTAAACATTGGCTTGCTTTAAGACGAATCACTAAATTTTTTCTATCTCTTAACTCTTGTTTATTATTTTGATTGAATTATGCGCATTGGTGAATATCATCATATCATTGTCAATATTCAAACTTTGACTTCACTCGAATTTGATAATACTCAAATTGACTATTTCGCTTCCATGTTAATTTATCAAGACTTGCTTAAATCACCTTTTTACTCTTCTCCAGGTGATATTTCTAGCTACGACAATTCTAATGTAGCCAAGCTCGAGCAGAAATTTTAATGGTCCGATGTCGAGCATCGAGCATCGATCGAGCCGAATTATAACCCGACACTTTGTTGGGATTGACTTGGCTTTTAGTTCCGCCATTTCCAGTTTCCCAAAGTCCAAAAAGAAGAATGAAAAAAGAGAATCTGAAATCAGAAAAAGGAGGGACGCGTAGACTTGCGCAGGCCTCGAAGAAAGGCCTCCGTGACCCACGATGTAGAAGCTGGAAAAGATGATGCCGCCGGTGGAAGGCTGCGTTCCCACGGTGGAAAAGATGACGCCGACGTTGGACTGCCGTCGCTTCACATAACCAAAGCGTCCTCGACCTTTTTCCTTTCCGTTCTCGTTCGATCGCGTGTGCAAACGCAATCTCCTGGCACATCAACTATTGAATCGCAAGCGCGCCGTGATTATAGAGTTGGAACTCGAGTACAAACCATTAAATTTGGCCAAAAAAAAAAAAACAAGAAATATCATTACACACATTTATCAGATGTACGTGCTAATTTATTTATCTAAATACTGCCATGTGGTGAATATTAAATATGTTGCACGTGATATAAGATCTTACAATTTAAATAAATACAAATCACTATAAAAATAAACAAAAAATAACAAAATATATAAAAAAATTTATGTGATTTAGTCAAAGTATTAATACATATATTCATAAAGAGAACTAATAGCAAATAATTCACTTAAATGGGTGAATTAGAGTTACAATTATTCTAATGCTCGAGTATCTCCCACATTTAAATTATATCCAAGTCCAAAGTTTTTAGAAATAAACAACCCAATTACATGTGAACCTCACGGCAGAAGATCCATCATGTTCACGCCACTCCGTGCGGCCGGAAAGCTGCACCGCTTCTGTACTGGGGCGGCGTCTTTTTCTTCAGGAAAGCCTTTTTATTTTCTTTCCTTCCATTATCCCTGGGCCCACAAGCTTTCTTTTGTTCGGCCTAAAGCAGATCCACGCTTTCTCCTGAAGGTTTGACTCCGCATATAAATACTTATCATAAAATAAGTTAGCCCAAAGAAAAGACTTATACTATAAAAAAAAAAAAAAAAAAAAAAAAAAAAAAAAACCCTAAACTGATATATAAATGATAAATTTATCTTAAGTTAAATTTTTATCATAAAAAAATCCTTGATAAATTTACTATTTGCTAGTTTATGTTATATTTTATGGTTAAATTAGTAAGTTAAATACATGTGATAATTGACAGGTGTACCAGTTTGAGATTTTACCATTCGTTTGTTATATATACCAATTTGTGATTTTTCGTGGTATTAATATAATTTACTATATATTAATGGAGGGTAAATTTATCATAAATATGGGTTATTAGTGGTCAAAAAATTAGTCGGAGGTAAATTTGCCACATGTGTATCGGTCTGAGGTTTTCGGTGCTAAAACAATTAGCTTTGGGTAATTTTGTTATAGGTATATTAATTTGAAGTTTTTCGTGATATTAATCCAAAAAAGAAAAGTGAGCAACAACTTTCCTAATTCTAATTCACTTCACTATCAAACTTGGAGACTTATTCAATTGGGTTAGGTTTCATAAATAGCTCAAATTTGAGATATAATTTAATACGTGAATTGCCAAAAAATTCTATATTACCAAAAGGGAAAATTCCAAAAAAATGGCAAAAAATGTTCTCATTTTCTCAAATAAGGGTCAAAAGTGAATTTTGTTTCAAATAAACGCCTAAAATGACATTAGTTGTCTCACATAAGGACTTGAAATAACCATGGTTGTTTCAAATAAGGGCTTGGCTTCACCAGCCGCCAGCTGACTAAATTTTCCAACCAGTCAAGTGTGTTTTCATCCAAATTTTCTTTTGAACACTGGCTTCAGCAAAATGAGTTTGAGGAGGATCAAGAGATGGAGGAACATCGACTTGAATACGAGCATCTTGTTGCTTGTCCTGATTGGGAGTCTCTTCTTCAATCTCAGTCTCAAGAAAGTGAGATGCAAAGATTTCTTCTGGATCTACAGGGATCTACTAATGCCATCACTAGCAGTAGGAATTTTCTCAAGATTTCCCCCTGACTTGTTGCCTTTAGGTTGAGATGAGACTTCTCCTTCTGCAGCCTTTTCTTTCTCAGCACTAGATCCCTTCCCTTGTTGATTTTCTTCGTCTTTGGAAGCAGCATCTCCTTTTTCTTCTTTAGAAACTCCTTTCTTAGTCTCATCTGAAAGTGGTATGGCGCCACTTGCTCCATCTAAGTCTTCATCTTCATGGTCCTCTTCCATTGATCTTTCAGGCTCAACTTCTTCCTCGTGCTCAGCTTCTTCTTCTTATGCCCGTTCTTTTTCTTCTTGTTCTTCCTCTTCTGTTTCGGCTTCTACTTCAATTTCTTCTTCCTCTGTTTCTTCAGAATCAATTCCTTGAAGATTCCTCAAGGCAAGAGCAGAGATGGTTAGGTCATCCTCCTCTTCTTCATCCATCAAGAGGACATGCCTCTTCTTCGAAGTTGCTTGGGCAACACTCTTCCCTTTTCTTTTTTGTGTAGAAGTCAATTCTACCTTGGTTCTGCTTGTTGATTCCTTCTTCAAATTTTCAATTGCCTTGCTTAGATCCTTCAACCTTATCTTCCAGATCATCTTCAGTCCTATCACCATAGGACTAATGGTTCTTGTGCAAAGCACGGAGGGGAATTGGATCTTAAAGTGACGAAACAACTTGGTGATCAAAGCTAAGTAAGGCAATTGCCCTTTCTCTTTCATAGTCCTATACATGTGTAGGAAAATGATGTGGGGCGGAGAAAAAGGAATGCCATTGCAAATGGCCCACATGATTTTTGCTTCGAATTTGGACACATCAGTCTTTGATGTTGCCTTGGGTCTTAAGCAATTAATGACGATTTTGTTCAATAGAACACTAGTTGCTGGCAATCGAGAGTAAAAGATACTCCCAGTAGGCGTCCTGTCCTTCATCAAGAAACAAGTTGCCTGACCAATGAAAATGTTAATTGGCTGAAACTGCTTCTTTCTACTCCCAGAATGTTAGCCAAAGTATTAACATCCACAATAAAAGCTTTATCACATACAGTAAATAGAATGTGAGTTTGGTCAAGGAAGGATAGATTCTAATAAAAATATACCGTCAACTCAGGGTAAGCTACAGTAGTCTTAGCGCAAAACATCTCGAGTTGAAGAGCAGCTAACCTTGCTCTTAAATTAACCTTGATTGAGTCCAGGAAATTGAAATCCATTGTTCAAGGGTTTATCACCCCTTTGTTCAACATCTAGGTATAAAACCTTTTGTGCTCCTTAGAACGAAACAATCTCGTTCTCTCTCCAGGAATATCAGCAGCCACTCCCATTCTAGGTTGGAAATTCAAATAAATCTGATCATCATCATCCTTGTTTTCAGGATGCTCGGAACTAAACCTAGGGTCAGAAGGAAAATAAAGAATAGCTTCGTTTGCCAAACACTTCGGCGCTATACCCAAGTGTTCCATCGTCCTTAAAAACATTGTTTCGTTTCTATACCCGTGTCCTCTTAGAAAATCAGTAATAAAGGACATTGGAGTACCACCCATTTTCAGATAACTATAATGTTTATAAAGAACCTAGAGGGTTAAAGTCCTGAGAGGAACATTGTCTTGCTCGACTTCCTCTTCCAAAGGTTGGTGCGGAACATTTTGTGGAGATTTTTGCGGAAAGTTGTGCGGAGAGTCTTCTTTAGTGAGATTGAAATGCACTAGTACTTTAGGTATGCTTTGAGGACCTTGACTAGCAATTCAAGAGGACTTTCGCTGGTATGACTGGGATGCAGACTTAGAGGATTTCGAAGACATTTTCGAGCAAAAAGTTTGAACTTTGCTGAGAAATTTTGAGAGAAAAAGTTGAGGGAGAAGAGAATCGCGATTAAGGTTTTGAGAGGCAGTTTTTGAAATGAATCGTTTTGGGAGATAAAAAGCTATCAAAAACAAGAAGTCAAAATGACACAAAAGAAAATGCCTTTTTGAAATAAACTGAAAATGGAAACTGCCAAAATTCAAAATTCAAAAAAGATAACTTCTAAAAATAAAATAGGCAAGCAATGATTCAAATAAGAATGTACGTTCAGAATTTTCATACTAAAATTAAAATACCTAGATTGAAGAGATTTCTTCAAGTTGAAGTTCTAAGTCTGAACAATTTCAGACTTTTATCAACAAGAGAAATAATATTCAGCTTGTTGCGAATAGACTCAAATAAGCTTTTTCTCAAGAGGCTTCGTGAAGATGTTTGCCAATTGATTCTTTGACTCAATAAATTGAACCAAAATCTTGCCATTTTGAACATGATCCATTATAAAATGATGTTGAATCTCTCTATGCTTCACCATTGAATGAAGAATTGGATTTCTGGTGAGATTAATGGCACTTGTGTTGTCGCATCTAATATTGGTGCATGATTCTTCTATTCCAAAGTCTCTTAGTTGTTGTCTTATCCATAGAATTTGAGAGCAATAGCTCTTAAGAGCAACATACTCTGCTTCTGTGGTTGATAGAGCTATAGTACTTTATTTCCTTGAGAATCAAGATACCAACATATTTTCCAACAATTGACAAGTACCAAATGTGCTCTTTCTATCGACTCTACAACCGACTAAATCAACATCTGAATATCCAAGTAGAATAAAGTTTCATTCTTTTGGATACCATAGACCAAGCTTTGGACAGGTCGCAATATATTTAATAATGCGTTTTACAGCACTTAGATGAGATTCTCTTGGATCATATGAAATATTGCACGGACGCATACATTGAATATAATATCAGGTCTATAGACAGTAAGGTAGAGAAGTGAACCGATCATGCTTATGTATAGCTTCTGATCTACTTTCCTCCATTCTTCATCATTGTCTATTTTTGAAGAATTTGACATAGGTGTCTCCGTCTTCTTGCAATTCTCTAATCCAAATTTCTTGATGAGATCTTTGGTATATTTCTCCTAGTGATTGAATATACATTTCTTTGATTGTCTGACTTGCAATCCCAGAAAGAAAATTAATTCGCCTATCATACTCATTTCGAATTCATTCTGCATAGATCTTGAAATTTTCTTGTAGAGACTTTCGTTAGAAGAACCAAAGATAATATCATCTACATAAATTTGTACTAGTAGAAAATATTTTCCTTCTTTTTATGAACAAAGTAGTATCAACTTTTCATTTTTCAAAACCATTTTGAGTTAGAAACTTACTCAATCTTTTATACCAAGCTCGAGTTGCTTGCTTCAGTCCATACAAGGCATTTTTTAATCTGTAGACTGAGTCTAGCTTTCTCGGATCTTCAAATCCTTGTGGTTGTTTCACATAGACTTCTTCTTGTATGAACCCATTAAAGAATGCACTTTTGACATCTATATGAAATAACCTGAAATTTTCAAAACTAGCAAAAATAAATAATAATCTAATTGCTTCTAACCTCTCTACTAGTACATAGGTTTCATCATAGTCTATCCCTTCTTTGTATATATATTCTTTCGTCACGAGTCTTGCTTTATTTCTGATTACTTTTCCTTTCTCATCCATTTTGTTTTTGAAAACCCACTTAGTTCTAATAATAGGTTTGCCTTTTGATTTTGGAATTAACTCCATACATCATTGATATTAAAATGTCTAAATTCTTCTTGCATTACTTCATACTTATTTGAGGGTCATAATTTTCTTTGCATTGATTACTTTAATGTTATTATTTTTTAAAAACAATTATTATAAGTATTATGTCATGTCGGATTTTCAGTATTTAGATGAATAATTTTAAAATATGTGTACTTAATTGATAAAGTTACAACTATGAAGTGTGAACAAAGTACGGCACTTGTTTGAAAAGTTATAGGTACTTTTGAAAAGAAAGGGAATGATGTGACAAAGTAACTATACTTGTTTAAAAGTTATGGGTTCTTTTCAAAAGAAGGGAAATGATGTGAGTAGCCAATTGAACAAGTCTTCCATTGACTGCTGACCTTAGGAAATGCAGACTCTCGGAGTACAAACGAGCAATTTTTGTCTCCCCGGGAATGATGCATCTCAATCATCGGCAGGAAAAAAGGAAGTCACTAATAATGAATAAGGGCGCACCAATAGAAGAAGAGTCGAGCATGGACAGGTGATGTGAAAGTCGCCCCTTCGACGTATTTGCCGGTACAGTTTTATTATTGAATTTTCCGTTGATAAGAACGGTCACAAATGGCGGTTCCACTCATCAATTGAAACCACGACCGCATTGAAAAGTTTCTGGTTTATTGGTTATAAAGAGAAGACATATCTCTGCTTTCTTGCCTGAAACATAAGCACGTTGCATCCCCATCAAAGTACAACATGAACACTCAAACAGTATCATTACACATCCTTTTTTTATTTCTTCCAATTTATTTGATTGATTCTTTGGACACCCTTGCTCCAAACAACACCATGAAAGATGGTGATGTCTTGATCTCCCAAGCAAGAAAATTTGCTCTAGGTTTCTTCAGCCCTGGTAATTCCAGCTTGCGTTATGTGGGGATTTGGTACTATGGACAACCGAAGCAAACTGTTGTTTGGGTTGCTAACAGAGAAAAACCCGTGAACGATACTTCAGGAGTTCTTGCATTTGATCATTATGGAAATTTAGTGATCCGTGAAAACAATGGGAGCTTGCCCATTTGGTCAACCAATGTTTCCTTCATGACTTCAAACGGTTCTGCTACTGCTCAGCTTTTGGATTCAGGTAATCTGGTTTTGAATCATGATTTGAGCGAAGTGGTTATTTGGCAGAGCTTTGATTATCCCACAGACACCTTTCTTCCGTCCATGAAGCTTGGGTTGGACCGGAGAACTGGTTTGAACCACTTCGTGACATCTTGGAAATCCAAAGATGATCCAGCACCAGGGAGTTTCTCATTCAGGCTTGAACCAACAGGGTACCCACAGTTCTTCCTTTTCAAGGATGGAGCTCCGTATTGGCGGGGCGGACCATTAACTGTTCGTGTTCCCAAGACGGCTTACGGTTTTATCTATAGTAATGTCACAATTGTGAATGACGCGAAGGAGGTTACTTGTATGTATGGCATCATCAATGCATCGGTTATCTCTAGAATTATGGTGCATGAGTCAGGGACAGTTAAACACTTCACATGGCTTGATGAAGAGCAGCGGTGGAGTGAGTTTGTTTATTATCCAAAGGAGCAGTGTGACTACTACAGGAATTGTGGGCCTAATAGCAACTGTGGCGGAAACACTGCTAACCAGTTAGACTGCACCTGCCTGCCTGGATTTGAGCCCAAGTCTCCGGGCAATCCGTACTTAAGGGACGTATCAGGCGGGTGCAAGAGGCAAGGTGCATCACTGTGTCGAAGTGGGGAAGGTTTCGTGAAGGTGAAACAGGTGAAGTTGCCGGACACTTCAACAGTGCATGTCAACATGAGCCTGAGCTTGAAGGATTGTGAGCAGGAACGCTTGAGGGATTGCAATTGCACAGCCTATTCGAGTGCAAATGAAACTATGGGGGAATATGGATGCCTCATGTGGTATGGAGATTTAGTGGATACAAGAGCATTTTCAGACTTGGGTCAAGATTTATATGTGCGGGTCGATGCAACTGACTTAGGTACTCATTGCTAATATCTACTTCAAATACTTTTGCTGCTCTTTTGGGGTTGCAATTACTGTCCCATTCTCCTGATCTTGTCTTAAAGGAATTGTTAGCTTCTGATAATCATATTATCAATTGCACGTGTCGCCTTCATTTCTGTAACATTCAGGCATCCATGTCATTGGCGCACTTCTCGTGCCTTTTTTACAGGTCGCTACAGTAAAAGGAGTACTCTTGTCAAGAAGGTGATGGCGGCAACAATGTCGGTATCTGTACTAGTGTTGCTGCTCTTAGGCTGCCTTATGTACTACTTTCTGTTGAAGAGGAAAAGAGGTGTGGTAATCTTGCCTTGATAGAAGTTTTTTCTGCCATATTCATTACTCAGTCTATTATACAAGTAGGTAATCATTTCAATGTTTAGGGGTAAGAAATCAATTAAATTTAAACTGGAGCTAATCTAGCCAGGAGTTTAGGCTACAGGGTCTTTGATTTCAGTACTGGAAACCTTGATCAAAGAAGCTCCACAAACGGTGCATGATAATTAAAAATGCTGTATTGTGATTCGTCATTGTTGAAGGGAAAATTTGTATTGTTCCTACCTCTACAGAAAAATTTCCAGATTGGCCAGAACGGCCAAAAAATAGGCAGTACCGAATTGCTTTCAGCTTCTTTCTTATGTGTTTTATTCAACTGTGTGACAGCAGATGGAAGAGGGCGTAATCATCTGTTTAGTGTTACCACAAGCTCAACAAATTTCGACCAAATTCCAGGTCTGAAAGACCTAAATAGCAAAGGTGGGCAAAAAACGGACGTGCCAGTCTTTGATTTTGGAAGTGTAGCTGCAGCCACAAGCAATTTTTCCTCCGCCAATGAGCTTGGCCAAGGCGGTTTTGGATCTGTATATAAGGTAATCAATCTCCCTGTTCAACTGAATCCAAATGTTTATTGGATATATATCTCTGTGTGTGTGTGTGTGTATTCTGCCAATTTTAATTGTCTGTCCCCTAGGGGGATTGATGTCCTCGAATAAAATGCGGTTTCGGAGTGTGACTTGGGTCAACTCTTATCTACCCTTCATCACAAACCCATGAAGTAACCAACGCATCCTCCCAGGAAGTTTAACTACCTAATCTATCATATATTTTGTCACAACAGCTTTTGAGCCACCGTCTTCATCTGACAGATTTAAATATTTATTCTTGTGATGTGTTCACTTTCATAGGGTGTGATGAATGACGGAATGGAAATAGCGGTTAAAAGGCTCTCAAAATATTCCGGACAAGGAAATGAAGAGTTCAAAAATGAAGTCAGGTTGATTGCCAAACTCCAACACCGGAATCTGGTGAAAATCTTAGGCTGCTGCATTCAAGAAGACGAAAAACTGTTAATTTATGAGTATTTACCCAATAAAAGCTTGGATTCATTACTTTTCGGTAAGTAATCTCTTCCAGTACAGAATTTTGGTCTACAGCTATTATTATGGATAATAACTTGAGGTAACCCCCAAAATTGGGCCAGATGAAACAAAGAGATCACTTTTGGATTGGGGAAAAAGGTACGCAATTGCATATGGGGTAGCTCGGGGACTCATGTATTTACATCAGGATTCGACACTGAGGATAATCCACAGAGATTTAAAAGTTAGCAATGTCTTACTAGATGTTGCATTGAACCCCAAGATTTCAGATTTTGGGCTATCGAGGATTTGTGGAGGAGACCAAATTGAAGGAAAAACGAAGCGCGTGGTTGGGACATAGTAAGTGTTTTTGTTTGCATTAAATTATGCTTCGCCCAATTAAACAATGAGAAACTAGAACAAAAGAAAAGAGCTCCGACCAACCATTTTCTTTCTTTCATACTGAAGTTTCAACCTTTTGTTATGTCCCCCAAACTTCAACAAGGATATTTATATGGTGAATGAGATGTCAATTACTTCTCTCCTTTTGGCTTCCATAGTGGGTACATGGCACCAGAGTATGCTCTGCAAGGCCGGTTTTCTACAAAATCAGATGTGTACAGTTATGGAGTTTTGTTATTAGAGATCATCACAGGCCAAAGAAACAGTGGGTGCTGTCATATGAATCCCTTTATCAATTTAATTGGCCATGTAAGTATGAAACTCTTACATAATTCAACGTTATGCACAATTTGACCAGTCGCATTGTCACAATCCGAGGTGTTTGGCATGTGTTATTTCCAGGTATGGGAGCTGTGGAAAGGAGGAAAATGCATGGGCATTGTGGACAAATCAATTGACAAGACATATTCTAAGGAAATGCTATCGAGGTGCATTCAAATCGGTCTTTTGTGCGTGCAAAGATATCCGTCGGATAGACCAACTATGTCCACGGTGGTCTTCATGTTGGGGAATGCTGATGCGGTACTTCCATCCCCGAAACAGCCTGCGTTCATCGACGAGAGCACCCACAATGGAGATATTCAGACAAAATGTAACAGAACATGCTCTGTTAATGGAGTTACAATTACTGTTCTTGAAGCTCGTTAGTCACATGCCACCACCATTGAACTGCGTAATCTACTCAACTTGAGAAATTGGGATGCTTCCCGTATTGGTAGATAGATGACACCTAAAGGCTAATCGTGTCGTACATGAGGTAAGTTGTAGTTCTGGTGCGTATGAGAAAAGTTCATATGTAGATTAGGTACAATAGACTCCTGTTAAAAATTTCCTTGATCTATTGATTGAGCAAAATTTCCTTGATCTATTGATTGAGCTCAATCTTTCTCTCTTAAACAGACTTGTACATGTAAAGTGCTGTTGCTGCAGTATTCTCTTTCTCCCACAATCATCTAATTGTTGTACTATCTCATTTTATGTTGCCCGAAGTTATCAAATTGCATCTAGAGATGAAAAATAAAGCCCTTACCTTTTCCTTTTTCACGTTATTTTTGCATTACAAGTTCATAATAGAGACCTTGCTCTCAAGAAGACAGGGATCCTTGCTTCACCCACAAACTTTGTTGGAGAAATCTTTCCAGAATATTTTGAAGCTGACAAAACATTTCTATCAGTCTAAGTATGGATGTTTGGAGACCGACAGTTTAAAGTCTGAAGACTTTGTATTCTCGAGACTCAAGACTCAAGACTCAAGACTCAAGACTCAAGACTCAAGACTTAAGTCTATTCTCACTGACAGTCTTTCTAATCCAGTGATGAAAGAAATCCAAAGCCGAGGTATATGGTTGAGGATTCGATCCTATCCTCTGGAGAAGATTCTTTGGTTGGATAATCATTTCGGATTCTTTAATTCTTATATAAGATCGATTGAAGATCCGATGGTCGACGAAGTATTCTTGGAATGTTCTATTCTTGGAAACCAAGATCCTGATTGTATGGGCGAACAGATTGATGGGCTATCATCGATTCCTTAAATAGCTCGGATGATCTTCTTGATTGATTCCGTCCAACGGGTAGATTGGAGGAATTCCTTTGATAAGTGCCAACGGCTATGATGGCATAAAGGAGTATAAAAGGAAGACGTTCTAGCTGTTTTAGAAGTGTGATCGATAGAAAAATTCCGAGTCGAAGAACCTTGATTGTTAGTCGATACGTTCGAGCGAAATTGTATACACAGAGAGTGTTTATACTTGGTGACACCTTGAGCGAGTGTGGTAGATCGTCTACACCCGAAATCAAGGAAGATCAACACCGTAACATCTCTTTGATCATAGTGGAATCCAGCCAATTGGGCATCGGTGCGAAAGAGTGGACGTAGGCTTGAATCAAGCCGAACCACTATAAACCGCGTGTTCAATTCTCTCTTTCCCTTACTCAGTCTCACGATTGATTTTTAATTATCCAACTGTCTAAGTATTGTGCAATCTTTAAGAAAAATTTTATATACCTATTCACCTCCCCTCTAGGTACTCGTACTAGCTATATCAATTGGTATCAGAGCTCGTGTTCTTACTTTATTTGAAGTGTTTTACTTCAGAGTAAAAGATCCATGGCGAGTATGCTAGCACCAGGGCTGGTGGAAGGGCAAAGCAATACCAGACCAGCCTACTTTGATGGAAAGGATTACAACATCTGGAAAAACAAGATGAAAGCTTTTCTACGGTCAAAGGATCCTCTAGAATGGGATGTAGTGGAAAAAGGAATCACTCCTACTGCTGCATCAGTATCTGAAAGAGGAAAAGAAACTGTTGAAGCCAGCGGAATGTCTCAAGAAGAGATAAACAAGAGACAAGCACTCGATGCTAAAGCAATTTATTCTTTATATTGTGCTTTGTCACCAACTGAATATAACAGAATATCTTCTTGTGTTACAGCAAAAGAAGTCTGGGACAGATTACATATCACTTATGAAGGGACAGACCGAGTGAAGGAGACCAGAATCAACATTCTCCTTGGTCAATATGAAGCCTTCAAAATGAAACCAGAAGAATCTATAACTGACATGTTTAGTCGTTTTACAGATATTGTCAATGGTCTTGAGAATCAAGGACAGAAAATTTCTGATCCTATGAAGGTGAACAAGCTACTGCATGGACTCTACAAGGATTGGAATCATATAAAGACTTCAATAAGAGAGACGCAAAGAATCATGCCATTATCTGTAGACGAGCTGATTGGAACTCTTCAGTCTTACGAAGTGGAACGAATTAATGAAGACGAAGATCCAAGAGGTAAGAAATCCATTGCATTAAAATCTAACGATGATTCTGATGATACAGATTCTGAAGAAGATCTGGATGATGAGGAGCTTGCTCTTATGATCAGAAGGTTCAGAAAGCTAAATAGAAAAGGAAGAAGGTTCAACTCAAAGAAACAAAGTTTTCAGAAACAGCAAACCAAGTTTGTTGATAATGAGGAACCAAACAAAGATGTAGTTTGCTTCGAGTGTAAGAAAAAGGGACACATCAGACCCAACTGTGCTCTTCTGAAGAAGAAAAGAGGAAAGCCTGAGAAGTCTCGAAAAGCTCTTAAAGCCGAAACCTGGAGCGATACAGAGTGTGAAGAAAGTGATGAGGAATATGCCAACCTGTGTCTGATGGCGCAATCGACTCGCACTGGATCGACTCGGACGGTGAATTTGAGGTAAGTGATTATAAAATCCCTGTTAAAGTCTCTAAATACATTGACGAACTATGTTTTAGTCTTAAGACTTTTCTCAAAAAGATTTCCGAACTTAAAAAGGAAAACTCAGTTTTAAAACAAAAGGAAAATATTTTAGAAGAAAAAGTGAAAAGTTTAGACTTAAATGTTTCTACTCTTAAAGAGAATGAAGATAAACTTTCAAAAGAAAATGCTTTCTTAAAAACTGACTTATCAAATATTTCAAAGAAATTTTCAATAGGGTCCGAAAACTTGAAAAAGTTCTTTCAATCCAAAGACCTTACTTCAATAAGTCCGGTCTAGGTATGACAGCAGAAAACGATCCCCTTGATTGATTTTCCGAAAGTAAAAGAAAGAATTAAGAAAAGACCGTCAAGAGAGGCTTACAAAAATCATTTCAAGAAAGTTTTTGTAAAGTCTCGTAGGTCGAAATGCTTTAAGGTGTTCAAAGTGTAACAAATGATCAGATCATTTTGAAAAAGAGTGTCCTATGGTTTGGAAGCCTGTTAAGAAAGTATGGCCTAATAATGCTCATTCTACTAACGCCAAAGGACCCAAGAAAATTTGGGTACCAAAGAAAGCTTGAGACTCTCTTTTGAATGCAAGTCTCTGTCAAAAAGAAGGTAAAGTGGTATCTTGACAGCGGATGCTCAAGACACATGACAAGAGACTCAAATTGCTTCATAAAGCTTATTCAAGTAAATGGTGGAAACGTTTCATTCGGAGGAAACAGCAAAGGAAGCATTGTGGGATTTGGAACTGTGAAAATTGGAAATCTCACAATAAACAATGTCTCTCTAGTGGAAGGACTCAGCATTAGCCAACTGTGTGATACTGGTTACAAGATCTCCTTTCAAGAAGGCATATGTTCTGGAATTAGCAAAGACTCAACTCAGTCTTTCATGGGACGAAGGCATGGAAATATCTATCTCCTTGATGTAAAGCCAAATGAAGATCAATGTCTAATTTCAATTCAAGATGAAGCAGTCCTATGGCACAGAAAGCTTGGCCATGTCAACATGAAGCAATTAGCCAAAATCTCATCAAAGAAGCTTGTTCGAGGTCTACCTAAATTGCCATACCAAAAGTCTGATTTATGCACTCCATGCGTTCTGGGAAAGCAAGTAGGAAATTCATTTAAGCCAATAAATCATGTCTCTACTAATCATGTATTACAGTTGCTTCATATGGATCTCTTCGGACCAACAAGAACCCAGAGCATTGGAGGTAAGAAATATTGTCTAGTAATCGTGGATGACTATTCTCGCTTTACCTGGGTATATTTTCTTGCAAGTAAGTCGGAAACCTTTTCGTACTTTGAGAAGTTTGCTAAAAAGGTTCAAAATGAAAAATGATGTGCTATTTCTAGTATAAGAACAGATCATGGAAGTGAATTTGAAAATCAAGATTTTACAAAATTCTGTGATAAATCTGGTTTTAATCACATGTTTTCCTCTCCGTATACTCCAGAGCAAAATGGAGTTGTGGAAAGAAAGAATAGATCTCTTCAAGAAATGGCTAGAACACTTTTAATTGAAAGTAAAATTTCTTCACGATTTTGGGCTCAAGTCAAGTTTCAACCGCTTGCTATATTATAAACAGAGTCTTTCTAAGACCTATTCTAGAGAAAACCCCTATGAATTATTCAAAGGTAAGAAGCCTATTGTTTCATACTTTCATGTGTTTGGTTGCAAATGTTTTATTTTGAAAAATGCAAATGATCGAGTTGGTAAGTTTGAAGAAAGATCGATGAAGGCATCTTCCTTGGATATTCTACATCAAGCAAAGCCTACAGAGTCTATAACAAGAAAAGCCAGTCTATGGAAGAATCAATGAATGTCAAATTCCAAGACTCAGCCCAAGATGAATCTAGCCAGACTCAGTACGAAGAGACTGAACCCGCTCTAGACCTTCCAATGTCTACATCTCAAGAAGCATCTCAGACTCTGGAAGTCCATCATCAAGATGCTCATGAAGATTCAAATAAAGAAAGAGATCATCAACCAGGCAAATCAACTAGTAACTGGAAGCACAAATCCAGTCATCCCAAAGATCTCATTATTGGCGAACTTAATGAAGGAATCCGCACCAGATCAAAAAGGCGTGAAGAATCTAGTGCTGTGGCTCTCATTTCTAAAATTGAACCAAAAAGCATAGAAGAAGCTTTATCTGATGAAAGTTGGATCGAAGCTATGCAAGAAGAACTCAGACAGTTCAACATCAATGATGTCTGGGAATTGACATTTAAACCAAAAGGTAAAACTGTTATTGGAGCCAAATGGGTATCCAGGAACAAGATGAATGAAGAAGGAAAAGTCGTACGAAACAAAGCAAGCACCTCGAGCTTGGTACGACAGACTAAGTAAGTTTTTATTACAGAATGGTTTTGTCAAAGGTAAAGTAGATACTACTTTATTTATCAAAAAGGAAAACAAAAGCTTTTTACTTGTTCAAATATATGTGGACGATATTATTTTTGGATCACCTAACGAAAGTCTATGCAAGAAATTTTCTAAGTCTATGCGATGAGTTTGAAATGAGTATGATGGGAGAATTAACATTCTTTCTTGGACTCCAAGTGAAACAAATGAAGGAAGGAACTTTTATTCATCAAGAAAAATATGCAAATGATCTTGTCAAAAGGTTTGGATTGGAAAAGTGCAAAAAGACCGACATACCAATGTCATGTTCACGAAGATAGACAAGGATGAAGAAGGGAAGAAAGTAGATCAAAAGCTGTACAGGAGCATGATCGGTTCACTTCTTTATCTTACTGCTTCTAGACCTGATATTTTGTTTAGTGTTTGCATCTGTGCTAGGTTTCAATAAGATCCTAGAGAATCCCATCTCAGTGCTGCAAAACGTGTTATCAAATACGTTGCCTCATCTTCAAACATCGGTCTTTGGTATCCAAAGAGGGGAGACTTTAATCTTCTAGGATACTCAGATGCAGATCTGGCCGGTTGCAAAGTCGATAGGAAGAGCACTTCTGGAACTTGTCAACTGCTTGGAAACAGGACAGTGTCTTGGTTTTCAAGGAAGCAAAGCATTGTAGCTCTCTCAACGACAGAAGCAGAGTATGTAGCTCTTGGAAGCTGCTGTTCGCAAATTCTATGGATAAAGCAACAGCTACAAGACTTTGGGATTGAAGACTCATGCACAGAAATCAGATGTGACAACACCAGTGCGATCAATCTCACCAAAAATCCAATCCTTCATTCAAGAGCAAAGCATATTGAGATTCGACATCACTTCATTAGAGATCATATTCAAAATGGAGAAATCTCGATTCAATTTGTTGATTCAAAAAGTCAACTAGCGGATATATTCACAAAGCCTTTGGAGAAAAATCAATTCGACTTTATCCGTTCAAGACTCAACATTTTGAAGCTTGAAGAAGTTAAAGTCTAGAGACTCACCAACTCCAAGACTCTAAGCTCTCAGACTTTAAACCCTCAGACTCAAACGTGCATGGCTATAGACTGTAAGTTGCTATTTTATCTAAAAGGTACGAATTCTCGTTTAGTTATCTAAACTCGAAAAGGTACGATCTTTCGTTCGGTTATTCAATAATCTGTGTGAAATTCGAAAACTTGTCTTTTTAAAAAAGGATTAATTTTGGCAGTTATTGATTTTGAAAAGAAGTGTTTGTACACTTTCTTTGTACCGATTGAACTTCCCTTTTCAAAAACTGAGTTATATATATACAGTTTTTCTTCGCCCAAATTTTCAAAACCCTAAAAAGAACTCTCCTCCCGATCCTGTTTCTATTTCCTGTTCATCTTCGAGAAAGTGGTCATTTTTCTTGGGAAAGCAAGTGAAGGAATCTTCCAATCGTCAAAGAAGGATGTCTTCTTCAAGGAAATCATCAAGAATCGCAAGCAGGGGACCACAAAGAATGGAGAAGGGACCGACTCACTTCGATCTTACTGAGGAAGAAGACTTATCAAGTCAGCGACAAAGTCCGATTCGCTCTCCTCCACGTCATTCAACACCTCCTGCCCCACAAGGTGCGAGTCATCATCTGGAAGAAGAGATAATCGAGGATGCCGACCTAGTAAGAGTCCAAAGACCCTCCTTTATCTATAAGCTTTATCGTGCGTTGAAAAGCACCGGTACTTCATTAAAATATATAGATGAATTTCTTAAGGACAAAAATTATGGAAATGAGTATCTTTTTCTGCGGAAAATGGAGGAATTGGGAATTGCTCCAAAAGGAAGGGCAGAGGAGGCACTTGCGAACATTCCAAGTGACCCTCGTATGCCAGGACAAAATCTGATTGAAGGGAACGATGATGAAAGAGTGTTCCTTGAATTTCAACCTAAAATGGGTGTGGCAGCAAAAGTGAAAGGAAATCGGATGGATTTGTTTAAGTCCAAGGATCAGGAAAATGTGTATTTCAGGCTGTTGAAAAGAGGGGTGATAAACCCTAGAAGTGTTGATTTTGACTTCCTGGACGCCATCAATATGAACTTAAGAGAGAAGTTGAATTTGCTTCAACTTGAGACTTTTTGCTCTGACTCTACGAACGGGTATGCTCAACTGACCGCTTATTTCTATTCAAATCTAAGCTTTTTGGATGCGAATAGAGTTTCATTCAGTGTACGAGATCAAGTCTATGTGGTAGATGTGAATATGTTGGCGGACATAGTTGGAGTTGAACGAGGACGTTATTTACCAATCAAAGTCTCACCTGCTCGTACTACTTTGGAACTTGTCAAAGATAGGGACGTAGAGAAGAAAATTACCTATTCCAGGATGAATGCCATCAACATTATGCTTTATAAGATTGTGATCAACTGTCTCAGACCGAAGTCTACGTCAAAGACTTCTGTGTCTCTTTCTGAAGCAAAGTTGATGTACGCGATCAACTCAGGACGGAAGTTCTCTCTCCTGCACACTATTCTCTTCCATATGTACAGAGCAATGTCGAAAGACAAAGGACAATTGCCTTATCCTGGTCTGGTGACCAAGATCTTCAGACATATGAACATTGAACCGCCACAAACATTTTGTGTTCGACCGTGTGATAAGATGGTGGTAGGTTTGAAGATGTTAACGAAGATGCGTCTGCAAGAACTGTCCAAGGCAATGGAGAAATTCAGAGTGAAATCTCCAGTCCAGTCTGCTTCAAAAAGGAAAGGAAAGGAAGCCATTGGTGCTCCATCGAAGAAGAAGAAAAGAACTCTCATCCTGGAGGATGAAGATGAAGATGAAGAGGATGAAGATCCTACTATCCAAGCACTGACAAGAACCAGACGCTCTGTGCCTCAACCGACAGAACTTCAGAAGAACAGAGAAGAATAAGAGCAGAGAGAGAAGGAGAAAGAAGCTGAAGAAGAAAGAGAAGGAGAGAAAGAAAAGTCTGCTGAATCTGGAGAGAAGGGAAATCAAGAGCATGATCATCACTCTTCCCCTTTCGATATCCTAGAGACAGGGGGAGTTGGCGAACAAGAAAGGTCCTCACCTCATGCTGCTGTTAGTGAAGGTCCAAGACAATCTCCTATAGACCCAAAAGAATTTCAGGCTTCTCAATTGCCTGAAGAAGGTGATACGTCGATTCCAAATCTGCCAGACTATACAGAAGCGCCATCGTCTACATTTACTCCATCAGAGAAAGTTCATGCCAGTACATAGACAGACGATTCTGCAGATTTTCGTAGCATCATGAATATTCTTCTGGAAATGCGTAGCCAGATATATGTTCTGGACTGTGAAATCCAAGCCATGAAGCATGCTGGACAAGCATCTTCGGTCTCTCTGGAGGATAAATTCAAAGACCTCGCTCTGCAACTTCAAGCCAATGCTAAGGGAGAAGAGGTAGCTCAATTGAGGGAAGACCTAAAGAAGCTCGAAGGAGTAGTCCAGTCCATTGGGGATTTCCAGATCGTGCGCATTCCCAAGCAGACATGACTCCTTTCTCACCCTTTTTAATGATGACAAAAAGGGGGAGAATCAATTTGAACCAACAACTTTTAACTTTTTAAAACTTTTGTGGTTATGTTTATTTTTGAGTATGACTTGAGAACTTGAACTTGGGTGTGAATTTAAATTTGACTGAATTGGTTGTGGATTTTGATGCTTGACCGGTTGCATTTTTATCAAGTGTTGTTATATGGTATTACTCATGAAAGACTAACCAATTTTCTGTGGATGCAGAGTCTGGTTGCTTTATTAATCTTTTTGAGTTAGCCATATTGCTTGAGAAATGTTTTTGCAGGTCAAAGTTGTTCAAATCTACAAGAAAGTTTTGTCACCATCAAAAAGGGGGAGATTGTTGGAAAAATCTTTCCAGAATATTTTGAAGCTGACAAAACATTTCTATCAGTCTAAGTCTGGATGTTTGGAGACCGACAGTTTAAAGTCTGAAGACTTTGTATTCTCGAGACTCAAGACTCAAGACTCAAGACTCAAGACTCAAGAATCAAGACTCAAGACTTAAGTCTATTCTCACTGACAGTCTTTCTAATCCAGTGACGAAGGAAATCAAAAGCCGAGGTATATGGTTGAGGATTCGATCCTATCCTCTCGGAGAAGATTCTTTGGTTGGATAATCATTTCGGATTCTTTAATTCTTATCTAAGATCGATTGAAGATCCGATGGTCGAAGTATTCTTGGAATGTTCTATTCTTGGAAACCAAGATCCCGATTGTATGGGCGAACAGATTGATGGGCTATTATCGATTCCTTAAATAGCTCGGATGATCTTCTTGATTGATTCCGTCCAACGGGTAGATTGGAGGAATTCCTTTGGTAAGTGCCAACGGCTATGATGGCATAAAGGAGTATAAAAGGAAGACGTTCTAGCTGTTTTAGAAGTGTGATCGATAGAAAAATTCCAGAGTCCGAAGAACCTTGATTGTTAGTCGATACTGTTCGAGCGAAATTGTATACACAGAGAGTGTTTATACTTGGTGACACCTTGAGCGAGTGTGGTAGATCGTCTACACCCAGAAATCAAGGAAGATCAACACTGTAACATCTCTTTGATCATAGTGGAATCCAGCCAATTGGCTGTCAGTGCAGAAGAGTGGACGTAGGCTTGAATCAAGCCGAACCACTATAAACCGCGTGTTCAATTCTCTCTTTCCGTTACTCAGTCTCACGATTGATTTTTAATTATCCAACTGTCTAAGTATTGTGCAATCTTTAAGAAAATTTTTATATACCTATTCACCCCCCTCTAGGTACTCGTACTAGCTATATCAAACTTGAACGTGGAAATTAATGAATTAAGAGCGAAGGGTCACCTGAAACTGACTCTAAGCAAAGGGTCTTCTCGAATCATACGTTTTAGATCTTTTCACCCACTTCTTCGTTAACACTTCTTAATGTCATCGTAACAAATTTAAGTGAATTGATTGTATTCCTAATTGGCAACCTTACCTTTTTCGAATTCTACAGAGTTTTGTTGTCTAAAGGACCAATCATAAAAGAAAAATTATCATTAGTCTACTTATTTTCGGGCGGATATGTTATGCTGATGCGTGCTCACATCTTATCAAGGATTGATGATGACAAAAAGACAATCTCAGTCTCTAAGTCTCTTATTCAATAGAAATTTTTTAAAAAAAATAAATTATTCCAGCATAGTTTCATGATTAGTCCTGAATTTCCATGTCATAAGAACCTTCCTTGAAGTGAAGTATACCTGCATACTTTAATACAATATGTCATTGGTGATGGAAAGAAGACATTTTTGTCGGATCAATTGCATCCTTGATGACATCTTGTGAATATTTTTCGTTATGGAATTGTGTATGATGTTGGACTTCCTTTAAAGGCAAAAGTTGCTGACGTCGTGGAGAATGGAGTGGGGCTATGGCCTGCTGCAAGTTCTGAACTGTCGCAGATTCAAGCAGCCTTGTGTGGGAATATTTCTCCTAATTTGGAATGGACTGATAAGGTAACTGGAAAGCTTCTTCTCACGGCACATTACCACAAATAGCTCTTGGAGCAGGATCCGAGCTTCTCTGCAAAACTGCCCCAGCAAACTGGTGTGGTTCACATCTAATATCGCTAAACATAATTTCATTGGCTGGTTGGCCATTTTGAATAAGTCGCCTATCAAAAAGAGCTTAAAGAAATGGAGTCCTGTTTTAAATGATGTTGTCTCTTTTTCTAAGTGAAGAGATTACCTTTTTCTTGATTGTGAGATTTGTAAGGATTTGTGAACATGAGTTTATAGGATATAGGGAGCTCGAGTTTATTGAGCATTGATGAATTGGGATTGCATAGCTGCAATGGATATGTGCTAACTGGATAGGAAGAGCCGTCAAATGTATCAATTTTGAAGTTGCGGGGTCTGCAACCAAGTACCACATATGGCTCATGAGGAATAAGATGAAGCAAGAGGTTGATTTCGATGCAACTAGTGCTGCTAACTTCTCCGGAGTCCAAGGGATTTGTATAGAATGGGCAGCAATATAAAAGCACCATTCCCGCCCAGTTCCCTCCACGTTAATTGAAAACAAATACCTCCTACATTAATGATAAATTTCTTTTTATTACTCCAGTTATCTAACATTAGTTTTTCCAAACAAAAAATTAATTATTGCACTGCATTATTGTGTTACTAACATATAATAGATTCTTTTAATGACATATAACATGTTTACTTAGAGACCCCCACCTTCCATGCACAAAGGTTTTTTTCCAACAAAAGAAAAAATGAGAATATGTAAAGTAATTGGAAAACCGTAATCCTTGAACGTAAAGATGGAGTTATATCTATTCCTTTTTCATTTAGAGAGACGTTGCATAATTTAAAACTTTAGGGAAAAAGTGATTAGTTAAAATAAAGCAAGCAAAGTTTTAAATCAACTTTCATGATTTGAAGTTCTGCAATGACAAATTTTCAACTTATGCAATATAGAATGAAGTTTATTATTGTATGTCACGCCCCGACTCTCGAGCATGTGTCCATTCCTCGGTGGTCGATAAATATGTGACGTCCTAGGATGCATTGTCGACCAATTCATTTTATTACGGATGTGAAAGCAAACAAATATCCCTTGACAACCAAAAGCTTGGGATAGAAAAGCAGGGATGTGCGGACCTTTGGAGTGCCTTAACTTTGCACAAAGGGACATTTAAGTGTCATAACTTACGAAATATACACTTAAGTGTCAAAATTAGAGTAAAAGGGATTATTTGACTGCCAATCCGGCCAAAGTCCAGCAAAAACATCGACGTGACATTTTTCTGTGAACCGAGCCCAAAACGATGCCGTTTTGCACGTTGACGTGGCCAAATAATGCAAAAACGATGTCGTTTTGAGCTAACGTGGTAAAAAAATAATAAAAAATTAATTAAATTAAATTTAAAATTAAATTTAGTTAAAATAATTAAAAATAATAATTTTAAAATAAAATTTAAAAATTTAAAAAAAATTTAAAAAAAAAAAGGAAAGGTAGGGAGGTGGCTGAGCGATCAGCCCTAGCCGTCGCCGCCCCGCCACCACCGGGAAGGGTCGGCAACGGCAGGGGGAGGGTTGGCTCGGGTTGTCGGGCCCCGGGCCGAGGACTTGTCCCTTTGCCGCCTCCCCCTTTCCTTTTTATTTTTTTAAAAATTTTTTAAAATTTTTTAATTATTATTTTTTAATATTTCAACTAAATTTAATTTTAAAACGATTATTTTTAAATATTTTAAATAAATTTAATTTTGAATTTAATTTAGTTAATTTTATTTCATTTTTTACCACGTCGCCCAAAACGATGCCGTTTTTGCATTATTTGGCCACGTTAGCATGCAAAATGACGTCGTTTTGGGCGTGTTTCGCCGGAAAAATGTCACGTCGGCATTTTAGCCGGATTTTGGCCGGAGTGGCACTCAAGTGATCCGTTTTTCTTCGAATGTGGCACTTAAGTGTACCTTTTGTAAGTTATGGCACTTAAAGCGTTCTTTTGCCAAAAAGCAGGCAACGATTCACAACCAAAATAAGTCTTTTTGTAACCACACAAGTTTATATACAATACAAAGCTGTCTACAAAAGACCGGCTCAACAAAAAGGGGAACTGTCATAAGACCAACTAGTTGGACACGTTCGCCAATCCTTCGATCTCCACCTCCCTAGACTCCGAGGCTTCGGGTCCTCCATAACCACCATCTAAGAACTTGAAAATGTTGAGCCCATGACAGGGTAAGACAATGTCTCAGCAAATTCACCCCCTAAACTCCGACTATGAATGAAATACACCCAAGGGTGGCCTAGCCACACAATATAGAGGACTTACCTTGCCTCAGGTCCTCTCTACGCATCAGTACAATCAAATATTCAACCAAACATTTCAATTCAATTCAAGCTAATTCAATTCAAGCCATCGATTAATTGAATTACTCAATTCGATACATTCAATACCATCTATAAACTCAATCGATTCGAACACTGCTCACCTAAGCTGAAATAGATGGTCTATCTCATCGCAGTTGATAGATATATCCATATATTAATGCTCACTAAAGTTGATATCTATATTGGTCACCGAAGCTACTATATCAATTATTGCTCACTGAAGTTGCTACCTATAGTGCTCACTGAAGATGCTATAATCTTGCTCACTGAAGTTGAACTATGATAAATTACTCTTGGCCAAGGATCTTGTGCTTTGCACATCAATTCCTCAATTAAATACCCAACTTGGCCTAATTTCATTGTGTTAAAATGTACTTGATAAAATAATCATGTGTGGGTACACGGTCAGCCTGAGCCAAAAATATAATATCTTTAACAATGTCTGAAAATATTTTTGGCATTGTAAACCGACGCCTTGGTAATTTCTAATTAATTACTGAAATTATTTAATTTTGGGATAATTACAATCAACACTCAATTTGCACAATCTAGCATTCAATTAAATAAACCAATCACACCATTACAATCGGCACAAAATTCCGGTTACCAACTATTCTGGTCTAATTTCCGAAAAATAATAAATAATTAAATAGTTACCAAAATTAATTAATTAAATATCAATAAATGCCATAATTGTAAACTTAGGCTGGAAAAGCCTAATTAAATACCAAAATGGGCTCGGAAAATTTCCAAACTAATTTAGATAATTAATAGAACTCGTCTAGTCTCTAATTAATCTAATCTAACAACCTAACATGCAAAATCGGATAATTAAATCACTAATCTAATCTAACTAACCACATAATCCTTAATTAACTTAAACTAATCACCCATAAGCATAATTAACTCTCTAAGCATATTTTAGTGGGTAAACTCACCAGATTTGCAAGCTGGTGAGAATGGCGTGACGGCGGGTGACAAACTCCAAATCGGCAACGCCAAACGAAGACTGGGCCGGGCCGAAAACAGCTCCACAAAGCTCACGGTTGAGCTGGAATTTCCACGGCTAGACTTATGGCTTCAAGTGGGCTGGTCGTGCGAGCGAAGGAGAGAGAGACGCTCTCAGGGTAGCTTCGGTGGAGATGGTAGCTGGCGGAATCGAAGTGGAGAAGTCAGCTTCGGTCGTTGTTACTACTGGAGTCAACAAGATGGGGCTTCGATGGAGTGTTGACCGAGTGGGGTGGAATCGTGGACGCGTGGGGTGTTGACGGTTGAGGGACAAGCGGTAGTGGACGGTGTGTGCTGGCGACGAACATCCGTGGATATGGGGCAGCTTTGGTCTTGAGGTAGAGACGTGTGGGCTGAGGGCGTGAGGTAGTGAGGTAGAGAGAGAGAGAGAGAGAGAGAGAGAGAGAGGGAGTGGATTCGGTTAGTGGGCTAGTGCACGAAGGAAAGCAAAAATAGCAGGCTCGCCCAAGTGAGGGGAAAGGAAAACGAAGTCGAAGCTGCGGAGGAGAAGGGGAAATCGTGGACTGCTTTGGTCCAAGGAAAGAGAAAGGGAGGAAGAGTCAAGCAAAATATCTCAAATTTATCACTGTTTTGGTCCAAAATGTCCACATGCATATCTTCTATGTCCCCCAATACTTTCTAGCATATAAAATCCCACAATTAATCCAAATTGAAGCCAAAAAAAAAAAAAAAAAAAAAAAAATGCAGCCCTCATCCTAGCTCTGAATTTCACAATTTGGACTTCAATTTCTTCACAAATTTCCCCAATTGATGTCCAATTTTGATGAAGAAGAGGCCCACATAATTTCTACAATTTCCTTTCACCAAGTAGCTTGGTTTGGAAGTCAAAAATCCCTTTAATTCGGCCCATCCGAATTTTTGTTCTTTTCCGAATCGTCCGAATTGATTTTCCTTAAAAAATCCCGAACTCGCCGAAAAATCTTCGAATGATGAGTTGACGTTTCTAAAATAAATTGTGACATAACAAAATTTTCCATTTCTGAAATTGGGTTCAATTTGACACGATTTTAGCGTGACCTAACCTACAGGGTAACTTTCAGGAGTTTTTAATGCAATTAGCCCGTGGTCGATTTTCTTCGAGCCACAATGTACCTCTTCAATACATTGGCGACTCTCAATTGTCGTGAAAATCTCAATATTTCAATTACGGGTACAAGGCACCCAAAATGATAGAAAAATTGGTTTAGTGCCGATCGACAAGAATTTTGCAATTAGGTGGATTGGCCCACACTTAATCACACACTTCAGTCAAATTGACCTATCTGTAGTCTCTGATAGATTTTTGACTGTGCCGTAATGACCCTTACAGGTTAGTACTGTCGAGCAGTCGATTCCTGGTCAAATTTCAAGTTTATTGCATTAAAATCATTTAATGGCTTCCCCAGATAGTCTAGTTATTTCATAAGTGATCAACTTAGAGAATAACACTATATGCGCGTCAATGAAAGGTCCGATTCCTTCAATTGAAAACATAATTGAATTTTTAGGATGTCACATTGTATGGCAGGAAAAGTGTTTGAAAAATCTTAAACATATTGCATTTGTGTCAATTTAGTCTTAAATCTTTTAATCCAAGGCCAATTTAGTTCTTCCAGCTAACTTTGATCGAATATTACTAATGTGGATACTGGTCAGCTTACATGACATGGTTTGTCACGCCCCGATCCTCAGGCACGCACACATCCGTCTCACTTGATCGATTTTATAATGCGATATCCCAGGACAATATATCGCCGACCTTTTCAATTATTAAGCACATGCGGAAGCAGTTAAAATCCCCAGACAATAAAACGATGGGATAGAAAAGTAGGGCCATATTTTTCATATTGAAATTTATAACCAAACTTTTATACAAAACACAAACCAATTCACTTCACAAGAAATTCTCAAAAGAAGATAGACTCTCAGCCCATCCAGGCCATACTCAAGGCCCCTCTCAGGATTATCTTCTTCTTCCAAAAATCCTTCTCTTTAAGTTTCACCTCCGAGTTCTCCTTCTTAAACTCCTCCTCAGCTCCTTAGCGGGGTCCCGAAATGTTTTTCCCCAAACCGGATGAGACTACGTCTCGCGAGTTCTACCCCACTAAGCCCAATTAGTAAACCATTATACTAAAGGCCGCCTAAACACGCATGGGTCGAAGACGTACCTTAGCATCGATCCCACCCGCAAGTCAAGACAATTAATAATAAGCACCCAAGCAATCATATCACAGATCGAAGATCGATCAAATCGACCCGATCGATTACATGTCAACAAGACCACTCACGGTCATTTCTAATCGGTCAATCAATCCACGACATCAAATCAAATCAATAATCAATCGACCTAGTCGATTACATATCGGCCTGACCATTTCCCGGTCATTCAAGCTATTGCTATACAGTCTCAATTGATAAAACCAATTACCGAGCCACGTGCATTCTCCGAGGTAATGCATCAAGTTACCGAGCCCACGTGCTCTTTTAGATGCGGGACCACGTGCATTCTCCGAGGTAATGCATCAAATTACCGAGCCCACGTGTCCTTTTAGATGCCAAACTTATTCCTTGGGACCACGTGCATTCTCCGAGGTAATGCATCAATTTACCGAGCCCACGTGCCCTTTTAGATGCGGGACCACGTGCATTCTCCGAGACGATGCATCAAGTCACCGAGCCCACGTGTCCTTTTAGATGCCAAACTTAATCCTTGGGACCACGTGCATTCTCCGAGGTAATGCATCAATTTACCAAGCCCATGTGTCCTTTTAGATGCCAAACTTAATCACCGAGCCACATGCATTCTCCAAGGCGACATACTTCGTCACCGAGCCATGTGCATTCTCCGAGGTGATATATCTAATCATCAATCCCCGTGCCTTTCATGATGATTCATCCCATTTCTAAATTAATTATCCACAATTAAATCAATTCAGCACAATTTAAAGCTTAATTAAATAAACTGATTGCACCACGACGATCAGCACGAGATTTTGGTCGTCGGCCATCTCAAACTTAATTTTCGAAAAATAAATAATTTATTAATTAATTTCGAAAATTAATTATTAAATATTAAAAATTCCATTTAGCTCAAAATAAGGTCCAGTTAAATAAATAGACTTCACCACAGTCATCAGCATAATTTTCTGGTCACGGGCCATCCCAGTTGAATTTTCAGGAAATAAATAATTAATTAATTAATTTCGAAAATTAAATAATTAATATTAAAAATTCAATTTAGCTCAAAATAAAGCCCGATTAAATAAACGGACTTCACCACAGTCATCCGCATAATATTCCGGTTTCGGACCATCTCCCTTGAATTTTCGGAAAATAAATAATTATTTAATTTAATTCCGAAAATTAATATTTAAATGCCAAAAATTCCACTTAGGCCCGAATCATCAAATTGAAGACCAACTAGGGGTCAAAAAATTCCCGAGATGCTTCCAATAAATAGTAGACCACGTCTACTTGCTAATTGCGCGATCAATTTATTTAAATCACATCACAATTGACTAATAATTGCTAATTACATCTAATCTAACAACCTAAATATAATTAATTAAAACTAAACCAACCTAAAGCATAATTAGCCAACTAATCCAAGATTAGTGAGATTACTCACCAAATCGCGCGCAAATCGGATCAATCCGACGGCGGCGACGCGAGGAACAATTCTTCCCAAAGCACGGCTCGGGTTCGGGGCCGGGAAACGGCCCAAAACGGCCTTGAACAGTGCTGGAAACCCATTTTTCCAGCTGCTGTTCATGGCCAAACGAGGCTGTTCCGGTGGCTGAGATGGCGGAGCAAGGCCGGCGGAGGGCGAGGGGAACGCGGGGGAGGCTTGGCGGTGACCGGACGGGGTTGGACGGTGGCCGGAGGTGGCCGAATGGCGGCTGAACAGAGGCGAACCGAGCTGAGCCGAGCGGGGGAAGAACGCCTGGGCGCACGCGAACGGCGGCTGGGCGCGCGGTGACGGGCGGGCGACGGTGCGGCGGCAGGACGAGCGGCGAGCGGGCGGCTGCCGCTTCTGCTCCGGCTTGCTGGTTCGCACGCGAAAAAGAAGAAGGAGAAGAAGAGCTGGTTCATTCGCTCGGGCGTGCAGAGGAAGAAAGAGAAGAAAGAGAGAGAGAGAGAGAGAGAGAGAGAGAGAGAGAGAGAGAGAGAGAGAGAGATAAGCATTGACTGGTCAAAGAAAAGAGAGGGAAGTGAGCGGTGGGGGATTTTCGCACGAGGGGGAGGGGAGAGGAGAGAGGAGAGAGAAAGAAAAGAAAAGAGAGGGAGAGAGAGGAAAAAGAGAGAAAAAGAAAAGGGGAGAGAGAGAGAAAAAGAAAAATAAAATGCATACTTCCTTTATGCAAATTTTCCTTTTCTCTTTTCCTTTTCCTTTCTATTTTATTTTGGTCTTCAATTTTCTTCCGATAATTTCTTTATTGAAATTTCGGACTCGTCAATAAATTGACGAGCGATGAGACAGGATCCTATTTATCCAGTCAAATTGAAACCCGAAAATCTGGATGTCACATGGTTAGTGCTAACGTAAACAACTTTTAATTATATTTTTCATAATTTTTATTTATTTTATTTATTTTCCATTTTTTTATTTCTCTTTTTTTTGGTTCCTTCCCCTTCCTCTAGTCGGTCGTTAGACCTCAACAACCAATAAGAGATGAGGGATGATGAGGGTCGAGTCTTGCTTGCATAGCATGAGACCGCCCTCGCGGCCTTTGGCAAGGTTGTGCCTCGCCCATGGTCGGCGTGAGCAAGCCTCTCTAGCTTAACGCAAGGTCACTCTTGTAGCCTCTGGCAAGGCACAACCTCATCGGATCTAGCAAGGTTGAACCTCGTCCAACCATGGCAAGGCTCACCCTCGCTGTCACTAGCGAGGGTGAAGCCTGGCTAGTGGCCAGCGAGCCCGCGCCTTTGGTCAGAGGAAGGGGAAGGAACATAAAAAAGAAAGAGATAAAAATAAAAAATTCAAAAAATTATTAAAAATTGTCAACATCGCACCAACCATGCCACGTAGGTGGGTCGACGTCCGTGTTGGTAATATCAAGCTAAAGTTAACCAAAATGATTGAATTGACACTAGATTAATATGTTTAGGGGCTAAATTGACACAAATGCAATAAATTTAAAACTTTTATGACACTTTTCCATTGTATGGCAACTAATTATCTTGTGTAAATGAGGAATGGCGGGATTAATATTTCTTGCAATGAAAGCAAGAGAAAGCTAACTCCAACTGTCACATTCCAAAACCATCAAAAATGAAGGGTGACACGACCATTCTCCACCCAAAGGAAGTAACTTCAAACCAACATAATTGAACTCCCAAAAGACCCCTCATTGATATCGCTCTTGTATGACTATCGCTAGCTCAAAATCCTGAAAATGATTGGAAGGAATGAGGTGAGCAATCTACAGCTTAGTGAGGAATACATATTTTCTAAGTGTATCGAATATTTAGTATGCACAATTACAAATGATATCAAAACTGACTTGTCTCAAATCCAGTATATAATACACATACAACATAAGAATGGGTTATATCGCTTTAATACAACCTTATACATATTAGAAAACATTCATTAAACTAATAATATCATAACAAATATCAATGATCCAATTCATTAATCAATCTCAACAATTCACACACCAATGGTCCATTATATTGATTAATCTCATGCCACACATCAATGGTCTATTCCATTAATCCATCTCATATGAAATCACATATTGATAATCCATCTATTGACCAATCTTTTGCTCAATATACTACCATGTTCACGATACAATGCTTGGTGACAAGGCAACGAAGATTGCCCCATTGGCTAGGTCTCCATTGTGACATCTTGATTTTCAAGTTTTGTTTTCGATTGAATAAGCTGGGCTTTTCATCGACGCACCGATAGTTCTTTTCTCTAAGTTGGCCACTCACGAGATAACTAGTCTATCAGGTGAAGCCGTTAAGGAATCTAAACGTAATAGACTCGAGAATTTTCACGTGCTCAAAATCCGGATGACTCGTCAAGCTGAATCAACTCCATTTTGCAACATCAAATAAGTAGCTGAAGCATTTATTTGTTTAATCGGGGAATTGTTGAGGTTAGGGCATGCAATTCGAATTTATTTTAATTATGAGTTGTTGCGTTCAATTGAAGAGTTGTCGGGCTACACACACACACATGATAGTTTAGGGTGTTGTCAAGCTACATATTTGAATTGAACTTACGGTTTACCTAGAACAAAATTTTGAAATTAGTTGCGCATGCAGGACACATTGTTAATAATAACTTCAAGATTGAATTCTATCTTGTTTTCGACTAGATTTTGTGTTAGTGTATATTGAAAAGCTTTCTATCGAATATAAGTACATTTGAAACGGAATTCAGAGGAGGAAGTTATAGCGCTTTCAAATTTAACCCGTGAGCTACACATAGCAGACAACAATGGGTTTCCATTATGGGCGAGCTTTTCTTTAACGCATAGGTATTGTTTTACAAGAATTCAAATGCATCCACTTGAGTAACTACCATAAATGAGTTTTCGGCATTCCCAGGTGAGTGACACTATTTTTCTATGAATATACAAACTCATGTCTCGAAAATAGTAGAGTTTTAATATGATATGAGTTATTGAGAGAATGTTTCTTGCATAAAATGGAATTGAACTTTTATTACCTTTTAGTTGATTGAATAGGGTATTGGAAAGTCTTATTTGAAAAAGTTTGAAATGATCTTTGCGATTGCTTACATTAAATGTTATGCAAAGGAAATTGCCAAAAGCTATTCGTGTTGGTTTCAAAATGTTTTATAAATAGTTTTCTGATGTTGATTGTGAGTTGCTGGAGAAAAATGTTAATTGATATTGCTCATATCACTGTGATGAGAGCCCACTAAGGGGTGTGCATATTGTTTTGGGATGTTCGTCTAGGCCAAACCTCGGTTGATATAGGTGGTAGACCTAGCCAAGGGGGGGAAAGTCGGTCACCCTTTTCATGGCGTTAAACGTGACCATAGTTTAATGATGAGCATTACATTAGTTAATGAATTGACTATCAACGTGTGATTTGATGAGATTAGTCAATGGATTAGGCTATGATGGTTGTTTATTATTGTTAAGTAGGTTTTGTTGACTAATCTTGTACATATGTAGTTTTGTTGGAAAGTTATCATACATTTTCAATATTTTACGTATATCATATGTTGAATTTGAAATGACAATTTCTTATATCGATTTATAACATTGCATAATGATTGTTCAATCCATTTAGAGGAAATGCATTACTCACAAGTATATATATATATATATATATGATATCAAATTGAATTTTTATTATGTCGAGGCTGCGTCCTTTGGAGAAAAGATGGTTGTGTCATGCCCCTATTCTTGTGAAATTGAGGTGTGACAGTAAGGATTTGTGAACATAAGTTTATAGGGCATTGGGAGCTAGAGTTAATTTAATATTGATGAGTTGTTATTGTCAATCTACAAGGAACTTGTGCTAGCTGGATAGGAAGAGCCATCAAATGTATCGATTTTGAAGTTGTGTGGTGTGCAACCAAGTACCATAGTGGCTCATGAGGAATATGATGCAGCAAGAGGTTGACTTTTGTGACATCCCAAATTTCTGATTCTGTTTTCAATTGAATAAGCTGGGCTTTCATTGACGTGCCTATAGTTCTATTCTCTGAGTTAATCACTCGCGGGATAACTAGTTTTTTTGGTAAAGCTGTTAAGAGATTTTAATGCAATAAACTTGAGAATTCGACCAGAAATTGACTGCTCGGCCATACTAATCTTCAAGGGTCATTACGACACCATTAAAATCAATCAGAGACCGAAGATAGGTTGATTCAACAGAGGTATGTGATTAGTGTGTGAGTGATTCTACCTGATTGCAAAATTTTTGTCGAACAGCACTAGACTGATTTTTCTGTAATTTTCGTACCATGTGCCTGTATTTGAAATCTCGAGATTTCCACGATAATTGAGAGTCGCTAATGAGTCGAAGATGTACAATGTGGCTCGAAAATAATCGACCACGAGTCAACTGCACTAAAAATTCCTAAAATCTACCTGGTATGTTAAGTTACACTAAAATCGTGTCCGGTTGAAATTAACCGTAAATTTGAACACGATTTCAAAAATTAAAAGTTTTTTCATGTCACAATTCATTTTAGGAACGTCGACTCGTCTTCCGAAAATTTTTCTACAAACCCGAGATTTCGATGAAAAATCAAAGTTGGGTTATTTTGGATCGGGAAAATTAGAGGGCCATTTTTTGTTGCATTTTTTGCCGTCAAGTTGGTTCAATTGATAAGGAAAAATCATAAGAGGGACGATGGCACATTGGCTGAATTTTTGGGGCTTCAATTGGATCAAATTGGAGGCAAATTGAATTGGATTTGGATGGAAATGGTACAAAATTCGTAGGCCAAGGGACCATTTCAATGGCTTCTAGGGGAAGTTTGGGTGTGCAAATTGGCTAAGGTTGAGGGCTAAAGTGGTGGGGGCAAGCAATGAGCACAAATGGGATATTTGTGTGGACTTTTGGGGCAATTGGGATCCCTCTCTCTTCAACTAGCTTCTTCTTCTTCCTTTGACCCACTTTATCCATTGTTGGGCAATTTTTGAGCTTGAGAGAACCAGAGAACAACCAGCTCGCTCCCCCTAGCCTGTCGACCACTGCCAGAGCCCCCCTCATTGCCTATTTGCCCGTCGCAAGCTCGCATGCCGCCCGTGACTATGTGAGATTCGAGATGTGGTGTTCCAATTGATTGAGTTTGATTACTGCTTATGTTCGTAATATGAATTGTGCTGGCATGCAGGTAGGATCTAAGACAAGGTGAGTCTCTATGGTTGTGTGGTTGTGTGGCTAGGCATATTTCCTTCATAGTCGAAGTTTAGGGGATGGACTTGCTGAGATATTGTCTCACCCCGTCGTGGGCTCAATTCTTTTTAAGTCCTTGGATGGCAGCCCCACCAGTTCGTTATGATTAGCCTCGAAGGGTTACGAAGCTGGTTATTGACTACCCTATTGTGACATCTAGATTTTTGGGCTCTGATTTCAATTAGATAAATTAGGCATTTCATTGACGCAATTACAGTATTTTTCTTTGAGTTGGCCACTCACGATATAACTAGACTAGCTGGATAAGCTATTAAGGACTTTAAGGCAGATATACTTGAGAATTCGACCAGAAATCGATTTCTCGACCGTACTCATCTTTAGAGATCATTACGGCACAGTTAAAAATCGAATTAAGATCAGAGAAAGGTCAGTTCGACTAAGATGTGTGACCGATTGTGGGTGACTCCACTAAATTGGAAAACTCTTTTCGATCGATACTAATTTGATTTTATTGTCATTTTGGTACCTTGTGTCCGTATTTGAATCCTCGAGATTTTCACGACAATCGATAGTCGCCAATGTGTCGAGTGGGTTTATCATGGCTCGAAGAAAATTGACCACGGGTCATTTACTCTAAAAAGTTCTGAAAACTACTCGGTAGCCTAGGTTACGCTAAAAGCATGTCGGAGTGAAATTAACTATCAATCTAAGTCCGATTCCAGAAGTTGGAGATTTTGTCATGTCACACCTATTCCCGGAGGCCACGGGGTCTGGGTTTATGAACTTGTAGTGACTACTGTTTGGGTCAATGAGGGCTTACCTCAGAGGGTACCTCATCGATTTAGGACGTGGTTTTGCCACGGGCTCAATAGATACAGAGTCGGTCACCTCCAGGGTTTTGAGGTCCCCACTGTGGTAGTCAATGCAGCTTTTGGCGAGGGTACAACTAATCATCCTAATGGTGCTGCGGTGGACCCGGCGCCCCCGGAGCCTATGGAGTTTGAAGGATCGATGAAGGTGTCCAACTAGGGGGTCATAGGATAGTTTCCTTTTTTAGGGCTGATCTTTTTGGTAGACAGACTAGTTTTGTATATAAACCTAGTTTGTGTATAAAAGTGTGTTTTGGTTGTGAATTTGTCATCCTGCTTTTCTATCTTATGCTGTTTGCTATCAAGGGTTTTGCTTCGCTTCTACATGTGCAATAAAATGAATTGGTTAGCAACGCGTTCTGAGACGTCGCAAATTTGTCGACCACCGAGGGATGTGCGCGTGCTTGAAGCTCTAGGGCATGACAACTTTAATTTTGCTGGGGCTGCTATCTTCATCAGAGTCCAAAGGAGATTTTTTTGTTTTTTTTGGGTTGGAACAAGGTGATGTTTATGGGCATCCCAAAAACAAGACTTAGTGGCAAAGTTCATTGCCAAAAAAACCCTAAGTATGTCACAGCCACTTCTACCACCAGTCAAGCATTATGTCTTTGATGAATTTTAAAGGGCAAATGAGGAACACACATAGTACTTATGTCAATATTTTGTGACAACAAGTCCACCATTCCTATGTCAAATATCACTTCAAATGAGAAGCGCAAAATAATGGAGATATCAAGCTCAAGTATTACAAAACCAAGGATCAAATCGTGGGCATATTTACTAAAGCGCTTCGACTAGTCAAGTTCAAGACATTGTGAAGCATGCTTGGAATTCCACAAAAATTGATCGAGGATTGATAAAGTAACCATCGATCAGTTTATCTCATGGCCTGTGTTTTCTTTTGGGAGTCAGATATCTTTATCAATGTAAAATGTTCTGTTAACTTCTTGTTTCGCTTGGGAAGTAACAGTCAAATCATCTAATGAAGAGGGAAAAGTAAATTCTTCTAATAAAATTTAATGAATTAATAAAATTAAATGCAGAAGTATATTATTTTTGGAACTACTTACGAAGGAAAAATCCATATCCATCTTGATCATATTCAAAATCTATCTATTGTGTGTCGTGGCTGAAGTTTAAGACAATTACTTCGTGGATATGATCAAAATTATTGCATGAATATTATCATAGCAACAGTGAGGATATCAGCATAATTTATATGTGAATAACACCATAGCAAAAGTGAGGATACTGGCAAAGCTTATACGCTGATATCATCATATCACCCGATGTCTTTACATTTTATGCCAGAGTTGAATATCATCATATTATGAAATCTCTCTATGATTATATGTTCAGACACACACCTGACTACTTTCCATCATCACAGCTAATGATTTGGCTCAGATTTCCAACATCGAAATTATTGATTGATCTTCAATCTTAAAGATTGTCTTGCAATGAAAGCTTTAAGGAAGACATCTTGATTGATTGACAAACATTTCAAAGGCAAGTTAGTTCTCTTGGTTGAAGGACTACTTGTGAAAACTAATATTTGCTTATATAGGCGACCAAACCAATGCAGATTCAGATCTTAACTCTCAAAGTTACTCAATCTTTTTTGTCCAAGGGGGTGTTTGGAGAAGTAATCTTTAGAAATTGTCCAACCGTTAGATTAAGAATGAAGGAGTATAGAAGGAGACCAAGATGTCGAAGAGGAAAGAGAGGTCCAAAATTTAAAATTCCAAAGTTTAAGAGAATTCCAATCTTGTATAGTTATTTTTCATGAGCTCAAACTGTACTTCTTGAAAGGCATTAAAAGACTAATTGTCTGAAATAGTGAAATTTCTGCAAATCTGAGTATCATCATTCACTTATGGAACCTTTATTGATTGACGAGTAAAATCCAATTAATCAGTTATTAGTGTGGAAGAGTAAACGAAGGCTTCTTTAAGAAGAACAAATAAATTTTTTCTCTCTTAACTCTTGTTCATTATTTTGATAGAATTCTGCGCATTGGTGAATCTCATCATATCATTGTCAATATTCAAACTCGTTTCACTCGAATTTGATAATACTCAAATTGATTATTTCGCTTCCATGTTAATTTATCAAGATTTGCTTAAATCACTTCTTTATCCCTATCTAGGTGATATTTCTAGCTACGACAATTCTAATGTCGCCAAGCTCGAGCAGAAATTTTAATGGTCCAATGTCGAGCATCGAGCATCGATCGAGCCAAATTTGAACCCGACACTTGATTGGGATTGACTTGGCTTTTAGTTCCGCCATTTCCAGTTTCCCAAAGTCCAAAAAGAAGAATGAAAAAGAGAATCTGAAATCAGGAAAAGGAGGGACGCGTGGACTTGCGCAGGCCTCGAAGAAAGGCCTCCGTGACCCACGATGGAGAAGCTGGAAAAGATGATGCCGCCGGTGGAAGGCTGCGTTCCCACGGTGGAAAGATGACGCCGACGTTGGACTGCCGTCGCTTCACATAACCAAAGTGCCATTGACCTTTTTATTTTCCGTTCTCGTTCGATCGCGTGCGCAAACGCAATCTCCTGGCACATCAACAATTGAATTACAGGCGCGCGGTGATTATAGAGTTGGAACTCGAGTACAAACCATTAAATTTGGCCAGAAAAAAAAGGGGGAATATAAATGATTAGTTATAGGCATTTATCAGATGTACGTGTCAATTTTATTTTTTCTAAATACTGCCATGCAATGAATATTAAACATGTTGCACGTGATATAATATCTTACAATTTAAATAAATACGAATCACTATAAAAATAAACGAAAAATAACAAAAGATATAAAAACTTTACGTGATTTAGTCAAAGTATTGATACATCTATTCATAAAGAGAGCTAATAATAAATAATTCACTTAAATGGGTGAATTAGAGTTACAATTACTCTAATGCTCGAGTATCTTCCACATTTAAATTATATCCAAGTCCAAAGTTTTTAGAATAAACAACCCAATTACATGTGAACCTCACGGCAGAAGATCCATCATGTTCACGCCACTCCGTGCGGCCGAAAAGCATTTTCCTTCCTTTCATTATCCCTGGGGCCCACGAGCTTTCTTTTGTTCGGCCTAAAGGGCATCCACGCTTTCTCTTGAAGGTTTGACTCCGCATATATATACTTATCGTAAAATAAGTGAGCCCAAAGAAAAGACTAATGCTACAAAAAAATTCCAAACAGATATATAAATGATAAATTTACCTCAAGTTAATTTTTTATCATAAAGAATTTTAGACAAATTTTCCATTCATTAATTTCTATTACATTTTATGGTTAATTTATTAAGTTAAATAAAACATGATAATTGATGGGTGTATTGGTTTGAGATTTTATCCTCTGATTGTCACAGATGTATCAATTTGGTATTAATCCAATTTAGTATAAATTAATGGAGGATAAAATTATCACAAATGTAGAGGTTATTGGTGGTTCAAAATTAAATTTGCCACATGTGTATCGATTTAAGGTTTTCGATGGTGAAAAAAATAATTTTGGGCAATTTTGTCACGGGTACATCAATTTGAAGTTTTTCGTGGTATTAATTCAAAAAAGAAAAGTGAGCAACAAGTTTCCTAATTCAAATTCACTTCACTGTCGAACTTGGAGATTATTCAAATGGGTTGGGTTCTGTAAATAACTCAAACTCAAGAAATAATTTAATATGTGAGTTGCCCAAAAATTCTATATTACCAAAAGGGAAAATTCCAAAAAAGGCATGAAGTATCATCATTTTCTTAAATAAGTATCTAAAATAGATCTAATTTCAAATAAGGGCCAGACCTCGCTAGTCGCCGATTGGCTAAATTTTCTGATCGGTCCATAGTGTTTTCGTCCAAATTTTATTTTCTTTTTGTTTTCTCTTTATTTTCTTTTTTCTTTTCCAATGTCAGTCAACGGCCATTAATAAAGGCTAGCAAGGGTTTGACAACATTGACGAGGGCTTGCAAGCACTTGCTAGTAATGGGGCGAGGGCTTGGTGACTTTGCTGACTGCGGGTGAGGCCACCCTTGCCATATCTAACAAGGATCGACCTCGCTGGGGGTTGACGACGGCTTGATAACCCTCCCCAGCCGCTGGCAAGGGTTGTTGAGCCCTCACTTGGGGCCAACAAGGGCTGACCTTGCAGATGGCCATGAGGGGCGACCTTGGGGTGACCTCCCTTAAGGCAAGCCTCCCCCAGGTGAGGCTGTCCCTCGCCTATGGCTAGTGTGGGTAGCCCTTGTCAAATCGTGTGAAGGCAACCCTCACTTAGCGCTTTATGGGGATTGTTGGTGATTGGCCGACCATCAACAAAGAGGAGGAAGAAGAACGAAAAAAAAAAAAAGAAGAGAAGAAAAGAAAAAGAGCAAAAAGGAAGAAAAGAAAAGAGGATAAATGACAAAAATATCCTTGATCGCCAGAAAGTCGGACCTTTATCTAAAACAAACATAGTCATTTTGGGTGCTTATTTGCAATAGATATAACTACTTCATTCTTATTTGAAAGAATATTTATGTCAAGCTCTTATTTGATAAAGTAATGGCATTTCAAACTTTTATTTGAAGTAAGGTCCACTTTAAGTTCTTTTTAAGAATTTTCCCTTACCAAAATATATGTATTCTAATTTAAAGAAGTCAAAAATCATTTGAATCACGGACTCTTGAACTCGAATATAAATCACTAGATTCAACCAGGAAAATATATGATTAGTTATAGACAATTTTGAAATGTGCATGTCATAATTTTTTTAAATATATGTAATTAAACATGTTACATGTTTTGGTACAAGAGGTGCTGAGAAAGCCTATGTTACTTTTTGGATGAAACATATGTATCTTAATTTGAAGAAGTAAAAAATGGTTGAATCACGGACTCGCTGCTATTATAGAATTGGGGCTTGAGTATAAGCCATTAATTTCGGCCAGAAAAAATGGAATATAAATTATTAATTACACATGTTCATCAAATGTACGTCTCACGTTATTTATTTATTTATTTATTTATTTATTTATAAATAATAGGGCCACGTGATGAATATTAAACATGTTACATGTTATAATAGGTGAGTTACTGGGAAATTCTATGTTGCTTTTTCTATGAAACATACGTATCTTAATTTGAAGAAGTCAAAATGGTTGACTGACAAGTTGTTATATATATATATATATATATATATATATATATATGTATGGGTGTGTGTACACACACAATGGATCCTCTGATATGGACTTCTCACGAGCCGATTGTCATGAAAAAATCAAGAAATAATGCTATGGTCACGTGGACTAGTTTGTAGAACATATAAAAGACGGTGCTCGCCACTACCTTATAACCTAATTTTCGAGATCAATCTTTCTCCTCATAAAAACTATTAGAATTACAAATCAGTACTCAGAACAGCGGTCTCAAGCATCACGCACAATCGGCTTGTTTTAACTACACAATGGAAAGGCATTATATCATTTAGTTAAGGGTTAATACCCTAAAAAACCCCAAACTGGTACACTTGTAACAAATTTATCCCAAATTATTTTTTTAACCACAAAAAACCCCAAACTGGTATACTTTTGACAAATTTACCTCAAACGGGTACACTTGTGACAAATTTACCTTCTGTTAGTTTTCGTTGAATTTTATTATCAAATTATTAAGTTAAATGATACGTGACAATTGATTAGTATACCAATTTGGGATTTTACGATCCATTTGTCAGAGTTTACAATTTTTATGATTTTTTTGTGGTATTAATTCAATTTAGCAAAGGGTATATTTGTCACAAATTTATCATTTTTGGGTTTTTTGTGGTCGAATAAATTAGTTTGGAGTAAATTTGTCACAAATGTACAAATTTAGGGTTTTTTATGGTCAGCCGGGGTAAATTTGTCACAGTGTCTGTACCGGTTTGGGGTTTTTCATGGTCAAAAAATAGTTTGGGGGTAAATTTGTCACAAGTGTACCGGTTTTGGGTTTTTCAGGGTATTAACCCTTTAGTTAAACTATTTTAGTGAATAAAATTTACTAAAAATGGATAAAAAACTAAAAAGTTAAAAAAAAAAAAAAGTGTGATAATTAAGACTTTTCAAGCACGTTGTTTCATAAAAAATGAGTGATTTGAAAACCTTTTTGTAGGTGATAAAAAATTTTCTTTTTATTTATTTTTCTAAACAATATAAATAATTACTTTTATATTTTTTAAATCACTCATTTTTTCGAGAAATGAACACACCTAGTTTCCTAACGGGTCAAGTTGATGACCGAGCGATTAAATTCCTAGGTGCCCGCAGTTGCCTTGTACTCAAGGCATCACTAGGCTGCTGTTATAATTCCAACAAAAGGACACCAAGCGACCAAGTTTTATAATTTTATTTCTTGATTTTGTTGATTTCGAAATCCCAAATTACGTTAATGAAGGGAAAAATACAAGCTTTCTTCTAGTAAGCAGGATTAAATATATCTCAATGTTTCTTATATGCATGAGCCTTTAGCACGGTCAATCAGAGCACACATTTGGTTGTCCAAAACAAGTGCATGTACAAAAGTCCATATTAGGTCGGCTTACACAAAATAAGTGCATGTACAAAAGTCCGTATCAAGTCGGCTTACACAGAGGTTATAGCCATTTCGGTCACACGAGTCTAAACTTAGTGATTTCATTTTATGTCAGATTGCCATAATTCGTTCTTTGTAGAGTAGATAGATAATCCATAACTAGCTTTCTATCATTTTAGAGTATTGCAATTTAGCTGACGAAACATCTTTTTGGTAGCTAAACTCTGTCATATGAAAACAAGAATAATAGCAAGCATAAAGGACTAATCTGAATAGGGTTCATAGGAAATCACGTGGCATTGCTAGTAAGAAATGAACCTTTTAGTGGTAGCAACTAGCAACTAGACCTTTCAAGTTGCTTCTGAGCCACAAATGTTAACCCGACATTGTGGATGATAAAGCAATTTAGAATAGCCAATCACACCCCTTGCATCAGATTTTCACTGCTACTTCTTTTCACACTGACAAATTATTTGATAGAAGGCACGGACAGTACAATGCACCATTCACTCTTTCTTGGCAACTACTGCAGTAAATGAGATAAAGGAGTCGAGTCTTCTTTTCTTTTCTCTCAGATTCTAAACTTATGAACCACTGTCACTTCTTTTCACACTGACAATTACTTGATAGAAGGCATGGACAGTACAATCTATAACGAACTTATGAACCACTGCTACTTCTTTTCACACTGACAATTACTAACTGTCTCTATGTTAAAATCACCATCAACAATTATCGTCTCCATCACAACTGCTTGAAATGTCAAGTTCTCGCAATGTGATCAGAAGCATGATGACCCCCTCGGAACTCTGTTCTCTAACCTTAAATCAATTCAATGCGAAAGCAGATACACCTCAAGCGACTTCGTCCGACCACATTGATTAAAGGGATTTGGCTGCTGGGAAGGAATGTGGCCATTCTTGTATTTACATGAGGCGGGAATGATTTTCTTGTTTGATTTTCGAGAGATGTTGACCAAAAATATCGAGCTCAGGAAGGGAACGTCGGTGTCACAGCTCGCATTACACTCACATGGTGGACACAAAATTGACGACTTGCTCAAGTTTCTTAGCAAGGCGGATCCACACTAACTAAGACCTCAACTACGCTCCACAATATTTGACGTATCATTACTTCTAAGGGTGAGCATGGTCCGAGTTGGGCTGGTCTGCCCCCTCCTTAAATTTTGGGACCAAGGACTAATCCTATTAAACTTGGGACCGAGGACCGGACTGACCCAATGGGTTCGGTCCCGTTCCAAGGTCAACTCGAGATTAATTGATAATTTTTTATTTCATTTTTTGTACTTCTTAAAAAAACAATTGATGACCGAACTGACTCAATGGATTTGGTCTGGTTTCAAAGTCAACCCAAGATCAGTCAATAATTTTTTATCATTTTTTATACTTTTTAAAAAAGCGATTGATGAGTGAATTGATCCAATGGGTTCGGTCTGGATTTAGAGTCAACCCAAGACCAATCAATAATTTTTTATTTCTTTTTTTGTACTCCTTAAAAGGGCAACCAATGACCATACTAACTCAATGGGTTCGATGATGAGTGAGGTCAGCTAAGACAGGCAAGCGGTGAGGGTCAAGTGAGGTGGGTATCGAACATAATAAGTATCGAATATTGAGCGGGAAGCAACAAGCCAAGCAAGCATTGAGCGGCGAGCGGCATGAGTGACCCAAAACGAGCGAGGCGAGTGTCAAGTGGTGAGTTGAGAAGTTGTTTCTTTCGATTTTGGCAAATTGAAGACTAAGAAGACAAATAAGACATAAGAGAATGAATACTAAAAGATGATGCCATAAGGAGCTGTTATGCCTTTTTGGATGTCGTGAGGACTCTTCACAAAAACATTTTCCTCCTTCATAAATTATGACTATTAATGCCGTAAAAGACATTAAAAATCTAAATTATTAAAGAATAATGTAAAATTACCTAAACTCCACTAAAGAGTTGTTTAATATTGTTAACACCGTTTATTTTAATGTTTTCTCTATATAAAAAATTATAAGTAATATTTTTTATCTATATGGAGTTAGGGTTGGTCTGGGTTGGACTAACCCGAAACTCTCAGGACCGAGAACTAACTCGCACAATATTGATCTAGGAATTATAGGATCAGGGATTGACTTAATCTCCCTGGGAACTGGACTAAGATCGACAGGGTTAGGCCGGTCTAGGGTCGGTCCAGGGTTAACCCTGGACTGATGCTCACCCCTAATTCCTTCAGTTGCCTTTTGTAATGGTTGGGAAAAAACAAAAAAAGAGTCAAGCTTTCGGTGGTTGAAAAAGAAGAAAAGGAGAGGAGGCAGCACCTCCTCATCACTAGCCAATGGAGTCAGTTTCTCAATGGCGACAACCTTGGTTAACATATCTAATAGATTTTTTGCGCCAAGGATCTTCTTCAAAGAAAATGTCCTATCATCTATCAACACATAAATAAATTGATACTTCAATTGAATGTTCTTGTTCTTGAATAAAATACTGAATTGTTTGCAAGGCAAATAGTTCTTTGACTATCACTGGAAAGAATATGATATCTTGCTACTTGTCTATTCTTTTAGAAATTTCTAAAACCTAATCGTCTCCTTGCTAGCTTAAGGTATAGCAACATACCTTGCTTCAATAGTTGAGGGGTACACGAACGTTTTGAAATATAGACTTTTAACTGATTGCAATGCCACATAAGTTAAATACATAACTTGGGGTGCTCTCCTTTGTTGGTGTCGCCACCAAATTTGGCATCAACAAAGCCATGAAAAGTCACTATTTTTCCATGAATCAAAGTGTCAGACCTGAAGTGTTTCTCAAGTATCTTAATAAATACTTACAGCTTCCTAATGTTTTATTTCTCGATGAGTCATATATCTACTCATGAGAACGTGACTAGCAAGAAATTTATGATAGTTGGATTTTGCGTATGATTTCATAAATATGTGTTAGAGATTATATTTCTTCTGTTTAGTTGAGTTTGGAGATGTATATAAACCTTTTGACAGATTTTGAAATTTTTTATTCTGTAGCCAACTCACTATATATATATATATTGATAATAAGTTTACACTGGTTTGTGCTTGAAACTGCATCCATCAAGTTGAAGGACAAAATTTTTGGAAGAATTCCTTATGGAAGAAGAAATTGTTCTTTTTTTGATCTTCCCAAAAACTTATTCTATTTCACTAAGATTATACAGAGGGTAGTTTGGGTATTTTGGATATTACTTCTATCAATGATCTAGTCAACGATGAATTACTAGCTATGAGATCATGGAAATATAAACTATCCCTAAATAATGAAGAGATAACAAAAAAAAAATATATTCATTTCTTTATGAATTGTTTATGTAGTAAGAGTTTAGTTAGGGTAGATCGACCGATCCTCCCATTTTTCTTGGAGTCCTTTTTTGGGATGACACTGTCCGTGTCACGGTGTCATTGCCTTGTACTTATATAGAGTTGGGTATTACACTTTTCCTGCCTCAGGCATCATAGCATGGAATGCTCGAATGAGAAGACAACATGAACACAGAAAAGGTGTCGATATATGCTCTGCTTCTTCTTTTTGTACTTCAGTTAAGTACTTGCTTGGACATCCTAAACCAAAACAGCACCATCAAAGATGGCAATCTCTTGGTCTCCAGGGGCAAAACGTTTGCCCTCGGTTTCTTCAGCCTGAGTAATTCTAGCCGCCGTTATGTCGGAATTTGGTATTACCAAGTTTCTAAGAAAACCGTTGTTTGGGTTGCTAATCGGGAGAGACCAATCAATGGCACTTCTAGAGTTCTTTCAATTGATTCCGACTGAAATTTGGTGCTCCATGAGAAAAATGGAAGCTTTCCTATTTGGTATGTTGTAATATTGTAATATTGTAATATATTTATTATTTTAAATATGATCCCAATATTGTATTCCCAATTAGTTTCGATTTATTGCCCAATTTAACACCCATATCTATTATGTGATATTTGCCCGTTAATATATTACCATAACGGTCTTGATAGAAGATGTCAGTAACATAAGAAACGAAATAAAACATTAGGTCGTCTAGTTAAAACCCTATCACTATAGAAAACACATCATCAGGTTTGAGGGGTATTGGCTAGTAGAACAGGACGTATAGATCTGGTGTTCCCCATATTGCAGATCAATCATGCTGCGTGGATCCGTCCAAGGTTTTGAGGTTTCCCACCTTTGTAAATTTTCATCAATGGCTGGAGGTATGTTGATCTTTACATTTTTGCAAATCGATCCCGAATTTTGTACAAATTTATCCGTAATTGATAAATCTAGATTGTCAAGTTTTAGTTTATGTCAAATCTAACAGTTGGTATCATAGCATATTTACAATTTCTGCCTTGATAAAATTTTTGGAATTTTATTTATTTTCATTGAATTATGTGTGAGTAAATTCGGATTTCTATATAGCTTGGATCGGAATTTAAAATTGCGGGCAAATTCGAGCGACCCACCATGCAATAATGGATCTGCATGATCATACCGCCATTAGGAAGAAAAACCCTTAAATTTTTCAGCATATTACTAATCATTGGAGGTTAATTGAGCGGTGAAATTTTGGTGGTTAGGGTTTTTTAGGACAGATCGTTTTAGGCTTAATTCTAGTCAATATGCTGGTCATTTTTGCCGGATCTTGAAATTATTCGTTCGTCCCAATGTTCTCTTCAAAACCCATCAATCAATGTGGTCGAACATGGGTTGTGGGAGGAGACTCAGGTGGCAGAACAGAGCTGATCTCGATGGAGGAACGGCGGAAGAAAAAGCCTGAAAAGAAGCCTAGGGCGCATGCGTCGCATGCTTGAAGGTTGATGCACGTGCCTGAGGGACTGCAGCGAGCGCGTGTGAGGGGCTAAAGTGGGTGCGTGCAAAGGAGGAAAGTGCGTGTGGTTTCTCGGTTTTGCCCCCATCAGCTGACTAAAATTACGATCTTGCCCCCACCGCATTAAGGAAAATTGCGGTTCTGCCCTAGACGCATAAAATTTCGATTTTGCCCCCTGGGCATGAAAATTTACAATTTTTTCCCTTTTAGGCATAAAATTCCTATTTTACCCCTTAAAAGTAAAATTCCAATTCTGGCATTGCATGCAAAATTCCATTTTTTTTACCCCTTTTGCATGTGATTTTACTGTTTTACCTTTACGTGCAATTTTATGAATATTTTCATAAAATTAAATGTTTGGTGATCCGTATATATTTAATTAATTAAGAATTAGCCACAACATCTTTGATTATATTAAATTATATATATTAAGAGCCTTTGGATCACATATAGTCAAAGACAATAATTGTAATTATTCACATTAATATTATGAATTTTATCCCATAGGAATTTTCAATATATTAATGTGATTAATTAGGATGAAATATTATTTTATCTTTCTTAATTTACCCACAAGGATTAAGGAAGTAAATATAATTTGATAGTTTTATCATGAAGTAATTATGAATCAATTTAAATAAGAAACTTAGCCCATAGGCAATTTTTGATGTTATGTAATTCATATTTTATAACATGTTTTACATTGGTAAAATATGATTTAAGTTTGTTTGCCTCAAATATATTGATACATAAATTTTTTAATTATGATGCAGTCTTACCACCTACGATTAGTTCTGATATGATTGTTCCCAAGCTTAATGGAAATAACTTTAAAGAATGGAGAAAATTAGTTCTTTTTCAATTAGGGTGCATGAATCTTGATTATGCTCTAAGGTCAGATAAACCACCTGAATCTACGGAGAATAGCACTCAAGCTAAATATACTCTTTGTGCACAATGGAAGCGGTCCAACCGTCTCAATGTGATGTATATAAAAACAAAACTCTCTGTTAGCATTTGTAGTTCAGTCATTTAGTGTAACAATATCAAGGAATTGCTGGAGGCTATTGATGCATAATTTGAGTTTTCAGAGAAAGCGCATGCCATGAACCTAATAATAAAGTTCTCATCATTGAAGTTTACCAGTGTAAGAGGTGTGCGTGAGCACATCATGAAGATGTGAGACATTGCAGCTCAGCTAAAGAATCTTGAGGTTGAGATTATTGAAAAAAAAAAAAACTCCTTTCACGTTTTAAAGTTGACAAAACTTATCCAAACTCTAGTCTGAAGACTTCTAGACTTTAGTGTCAAAGTCTGAAGGCCGCTAGATTTTAGGTTCAAAGTCTGCCCACATTGACAAATTCCAGATTGAACACTACTAAAGAACGAAGACTTTTCTAGACGCAAGATTATCTTCAAGGGTTCGGTTCGTATTGCTTATGGATGGCTTTCTAGTTGGATATAGCACCTACATGATTAGCTATCCTCAAAGAAATCAATTTCGATACTCCAATCTTTTCGAAAGCAAGTAAACTTGGAAATTATCTACTTATGGAAATCAAGATCTTGATTGTATGGGCAAAAATGATTGACGGGCTTTCATCTCAATTATCAAATGGCTCGAGATCTCCTTGATTGATTCTGTCCAATGGGTTGATTGGAAGAATTCATTTGGAAAGTGCCAACAGTCGAAGGCATGAAGGAATATTTAAGGAAGACTCTCCAGTTATTTGATAGTATGTGTGAAATAAAAGTTTCAAAGTCTAAAACTTTCTAGTTCCTTGCTATTTCTCTGAGCTCAAGTTTGTACTCAAAAGAGAGAAATACATATAGTGTGACTTCACGAAAAAGAAGCAAACTCTTCATTGAGAAGTTGAGATTACCAAGCTATAAAATCTCTTTTGTTTCTTAGTGGAATTCAGCTAGTGGGTTGTCAACGTGGAAGAGTGGACATGGGCTTGATCTAAGCCGAATTACTATAAATCTTGTGTTATTATTCTCTTCACTAAACTCCTTTATCTTGTTTGTATGTTTATCTAACTGCTAAAGTTTGAATTTGTTCAAAGTTTATCATTTTCTAAAAGCAAAATTCTTCTACTAAATTGTGCGAAAATTTTTCTTCGCACCTATTTACTATCCTCTAGGTGTTGTTACTAGCCCTTTCAGGGATATCTCCTTTCTTGTATACTGCATCCTAAATACTCTCCCACGAGAGTATGCCCCTTTCAAAATCTCTTACAACACACATAACACTAAATGGTCAATCAATGAACTCATGACCATGTGTTTTCAAGAAGAAGAGAGGCTACTAATAGAGAAATGAGAAAGTGCTCATATGGCAACACAGGATAAGTATAAAAGGTAAGGTAAGCATAAGGGAAAAGGTAAGATGCCTCTACCTCCCCAAGTTGGCATTAAGAAGGAATCCAAGTGCTTCTTCTGTAAAAAGAAGGAGTACAAGAAGAAGGATTGCGCCAAATTTAAGGCCTAGCTCAAAAAGAAAGGTAATAAACTTTCATGTGTTTGTTACGAAACTAATATGGTTGATGTGAGTCACAACACTTGGTGGATTGATTCTGATTCTACAATCCACATTTCAAATTCCTTGCAGGGTTTTTTGAACTAGCGGAAACCAGTGGGAAGTGAACAAGGCATCTATTTGGAAACAAGATGCGCTTGCGTGTGGAAGCTATTGGGACATACATATTAGTTCTCAATAGTGGTTTTGTTTTAATTTTAGAAATGACTTTTTATATTCCTAGTTTTTCTAGGAATTTAATTTCAATTTCAAGACTTATACCTTTATGATACTCCTTTGAATTTTTAGATTCAACATTCAATTTATCGTATAAATATGAAATCGTTGGGAGTGGTATTTTGTTCGACGGTTTCTTTCGAATTAATTTACAAGACAATGCCATTAATAATGCGATGTACGTTTATGATAATGCTGGTATAAAACGATGTGTTGTGAATGTGGATTCATCTATATTGTGGCACCAGAGATTGAGACATATCTCCATGGATAGAATTAAGCGACTAATAAATGATGGAGTATTTAATACTCTAGATTTTACTAATTATGACACTTCTGTGGACTGTATAAAGGGAAAATAGACCAACAAGTTAAATAAAGGTGTTAAGAGGAGTACAAAAATATTAGAAATCATATATACATATATTTGTAGTCCGGATATGGACTCATACATACAGATATTTCTTTCATATAAATGAATATTTCTACTTGCTTCGTAATAAGCGCGAAGCACTAGATGCCTGTAAGGTATTTAAAATTGAAGTAGAGAAATAATATAGTAAGCAAATTAAGATCGTGAGATCATATAAAGGTGGATAATATTATGGTAGATACACTAAAGATGGACAAGCACCCGATCCATTTGCAAAGTTTCTTAAAGAGCAAGGAATTATTGCCAAATACACTATGCCTGGTTCATCGGACCAAAATGGTGTCACAGAAAGAAGAAACCGAATGTTATTGGACATGGTATGGAGTATGCTTAGCAGCTTCAAACTTCCTAAATTTTTGTGGATTGGGGCTCTTAAAACAGCTGTGTACATATTAAATCGAGTTTCGACCAAGATTGTTCCAAAGACGCCTTTTGAGTTATTCAAAAGTTGGAAACTAAGTTTGAGACATGCACATGATTAGGGATGCCCATCTTAAATAAGAGTTTACAATCCACATGAAAAAAAGTTAGATCCAAGAACTATAAGTGGGTATTTCGTGGATATGCCGAAAGGTCAAAAGGATACAAATTTTATTGTCCATCTCATATTACTAGATTTGTGGAATCAAAAAATGCTAAATTTCTTGAGAATGACCTAATTAGTGGGAGTGATCAATTTAGGAAATTTATTCTCAAAGAAGATCATTCAGATACTCAACCTTCCACCTCAGATACTAGATTAATTGTTGCTTGCAACGCCCCTTCAGTTCAACCGGTCGTTGAGCAACCAATCATTGAATATCCACAACTTGCTAATATTGATCCGATAGAGCCAACTGTTTAGCAATTACCAGATACTGTTGAGCTTCCATTTGAACAACAAACTCCTCAGGAAAATATTAATGCAACATTAAAAAGGTCTATTAAAATGAAAAAAAAATCATCAATCCTTAATGACTACATTGTATATCTACAAGAATCTAACTATAATGTTGGAGTTGAAAGTGATCCCGAGACATTTTCACAAGCCATGAGTTGTGATAAATCTAATTTATGATACAATGCCATGAAGGAAGAGATTAATTTTATGGTATCAAACGAAGTCTAGGATTTAGTTGAGTTGTCTAATGGTGTGAAGGTCATTGGTTGTAAACGGGTCTTCAAAATTAAGAAGGATTCATTAGGCAATATAGAGAGATATAAAGCCAGACTCGTTGCCAAGGGATTTACTCAAAATGAGGGAATCAATTACACAGAGAAGTTTTTCCCTGTATCCAAGAAAGATTCTCTTCGTATTATTTTGGCATTGGTTGCTAATTTTGATATGGAGTTACATCAAATGGATGTGAAAACAGTGTTCCTCAATGGAAAATTGGAAGAAGTGGTTTACATGAAACAAGCAGAAGGATTATTCTTTAGTGCTAGTGAGCATTTGGTATGCAAGCTTAAAATATCTCTATATTGATTGAAACAAATATCCCACCAATGGTACTTAAGATTCCATGAAGTCATCTCTTCATTCAGCTTTATAGAGAACGTTATAGATCAATATATATACTAAAAGGTTAGTGGGAGCAAAATTTGTTTCCTTATGCTATATGTAGATGACATTCTACTTGCAACAAATGACAAGGGGTTGTTATATGAAGTGAAACAATTTCTCTCTAAGAGTTTTGATATAAAAGATATGGATGAAGCGTCTTATATCATTGGCATTAAGATCCATAGAGATAGACCTCGAGGTATATTAGGACTATCTCAAGAAACCTATATTAATAAGGTCTTAAGGATGTTTCGGATGAAAGGTTGTTCACCAAATATAGCACCCATTGTAAATGGTGATAGATTTAATTTAAATCAATGCTCGAAGAATGATTTTGAAAGGGAACAAATGAAAAACATCCCATATGCTTCTGCTATCAGAAGCTTGATGTATGTTCAGGTTTACACTTGACCTGACATAGTCTTTGCTGTGGGAATGTTGGGAAGATACCAAAGTAATCTAGTTATGGACTACTGAAGAGCTGTAAAGAAGGTGACAAGGTACCTTCAAGGAACAAAATGACACATGCTTATGTATAAAATGGACGAATAGCTTGGAGGTAGTTGGTTACTCGGACTCAGATTTTGCTGGCTACGTTAATTCTCATAAATCAACATTAGGATATATTTTTATGTTTGCCGGCGGAGTTGTATCCTGGAGGAGTGCAAAACAAACCTTGGTTGCCACTTCCATTATAGAGGCAAAGTTCATTTCCTATTTTGAGGCCAAAGTTCATTTCATATTTTGAGGCCACCTCACATGGTGTGTGGTTGAAAAGTTTAATATCGAGGCTTAGAGTTATGGATTTCATTGCTAGGTCATTAGGAATATTTTGCGACAATTCAGATGTAGTTTTCATGGCTAAGAACCACAAAAGTGGTAGTCGAAGCAAGCACATTGACATCAAGTATTTAACCATTAGAGATCGTGTTAAAGAGAAGAAAGTGGTCATAGAACACGTAAACACTGGATTGATGATAGCTGATTTTTTAACTAAATGTATGCCACCAATGAGTTATAAGAATCATGTATTTATAATGGGGATTGGTCCAATCATGTAATTTTATTTTTTTTATATAGAAGAATTTGTGAGACTTTTATTCATTTATATTTCTCAATACAGTTGTCTACATTCAGTTATTCTAAGAAAAACAATTACGCTTGACCTGGAGTAAATATAAGATTTATTCATTAAGTTATTTGATTACATATGGGCTGATGAAATGCATTGTGATACACAGAAGATAATACTCACTCTAAGAGAACTCATTGCTGTGATTCATGTGTTTATTTCAGTATGAAGTTTATGTGGGTTTGAGTTAATATTTCATTCGATAGAATATTGGAATCAAGTGGGAGAATGTTGTAATATTGTAATATATTTATTATTTTAAATATGATCCCAATATTGTATTTCCAATTAGTTCCGATTTAGTACCTAATTTATCACCCACATCTATTACATGATATTTGCCCATTAATATGTTACCATAACGGTCTTAATGGAAGATGTCGGTAACATAAAAAACGGAATAAAACGTTAGGTTGTCTAGTTAAAACCTTATCACTATAGAAAACACACTATCATGTTTGAGGGGTATTGACTAGTAGAACATGACGTATAGATCTGGTGTTCCCCATATTGTATATTGATCGTGTTGCGTGGATCCGTCCAAGACTTTGAGGTTTTCCACCTTTGCAAATTTTCATCAATGGCTGGAGGTATGTTGATCTTTACGTTTTTGCAAATCGATCTCGAATTTTGTACGGATTTATCTGTGATTGATAAATCGAGATCATCAGATTTTAGTTTATATTTAATCTAACATGGTCAACAAATGTTCCTTCTGCATTATCAAACTATTCTTTTACAGCTCGGCTTATGGATTCAGGTAATCTTGTTCTGGTTCAAGATTTTAGAAAAAGGGTGATATGGCAAAGCTTTGATTATCCTACAGACACTCTGCTTCCTTTCATGAAACTGGGGTTGGATTGCAAAAGTGGTTTGGACCGGTTCCTAACATCATGGAAGTCTCTTTTCCAAAAAAAAAAAAAAAAATCATGGAAGACTGCTGAGGATCCAGCACCTGGCAATTGCTCCTATAAAATCAACCCAATGGGCCACGCTCAATTATTCCTATACAAGGATGGGGATCCGTACTGGCGTGCCGGATCATGGACCGGACGTCGGTGGAGTGGCATGCCTGAAATGACCTTCAATTTCACATTCAACTTAAGCTTTGTATATGAATTGAATGAGGTTTGTTTGATGTATGGCATCATTGATGCGTCGATCATCACAAGATTGGTGTTAAACGAAACAGGTTCAATCCAAAAATTCACATGGCACGACCAGGACTGGTTAGTCATTTGATAAAATAAAACAGCCTCACAAAAAATATAAGCTGATGATAACTTAGAACATAAAGGATGGAGAAACATATACTCATTGATTTTTCATTTCTGGATGTGGAAAATGTATACATGTAAAGAAGACAAGTGATTGCTTGTTATTTAATAATATCTCAATTATAATGAAAGAGTCGAAATCTAAAAAGGGAATAGTTAGTTGTTTATACATAATGTCTCTTAAAAATCCATTAGTCACGAATTAACTTTCCTAATTAGATTTGTGGCTTTCGAAGGCCTCTTCAAAGGGAAAACTAGAGGCTATTACATTTCCTATTGCCACGCTCATAATTGGTGGAGTGATAGATGATCCCAAAGATGGCACGTTAGTCCATCGGACTTTAAAGCTTCTTCATTTACTTGGCCATGTTGTGCCCATCTTTCCTTCCATGTTGGTTAAGTTGAAGTAAACACGACATTAAAGACGATTCAACCACTTTCCATGATCGGTCCAATCGTGTAATTGCGTATTGAAGGGGAGTTGCGACGGCATTCCAATGGTGCAACTCCAATGGGCAATAATGTTTAGTTGACTTGGACTTTTGGGTTGGGAAACGGACACAATTGACACAATTTTTGTATGATACTTACTTAAGTGTTATAACTTATGTATGATACTCATGGGAGGGTCATAACTTTTTTTTATCAATTAATTGAATGTCATTATTCTTTTAAAAATGTTTACTACAAGCACTATGCCACGTTGGATATCCAGCATTTAGGTGAACATTTTAGAAAAGTTTTGGCACTTAAGTGATCGATTAAAAGTTTTGATATTTAAGTGAACATTTCTTTCAAAAGGTAATTACACTTGTTTTAAACAATATGGTTTCTTTTCAAAAAGGAGACGGGAAAGGATGGGACTGGCCAAGTAAATAAGTCTTCCATCGACTTCTAACCGTAGGAAATGCAGACCCTCGGAGTACCTTGTCTATGTGAATTTGTGTGTCTCCAGGAATGATGCATCTCAATCATCGGCAAGGAAAAAGGAAGTCAATAAATGATGAATAAAGGAGCACCAATAGAGGGAAGAAGAAGAGTCAAGCATGGACAGGTGATGTGAAAGTCGCCCCTTCGAGGTATTTGCCCCGGGGTACGGTTTTATTATTGAATTTTCCGTTGATAAGAACGGTCACAAATGGTAGTTCCACTCATCAATTGAAACCACGACCGCATTGAAAAGTTTCTGGTTTATTGGTTATAAAGAGAAGACACATCTCTGCTTTCTTGGCTGAAACATAAGCACGTTGCATTCCCATCCAAGTACAACATGAACACTCAAACAATGTCATTAAACATCCTTTGTTTATTTCTTCTCCTTCATTTGATTGATTCTATGGACACCCTCGTTCCAAACAATCCCATGAAAGATGGTGATGTCTTGATCTCCCGGGCAAGAAAATTTGCTCTCGGTTTCTTCAGCCCTGGTAATTCCAGCTTGCGTTATGTGGGGATTTGGTACTATGGACAACCGGAGCGAACTGTTGTTTGGGTTGCTAACAGGGAAAAACCTGTGAACGATACTTCAGGAGTTCTTGCATTTGATCATTATGGAAATTTAGTGATCCGTGAAAACAATGGGAGTTTGCTTATTTGGTCAACCAATGTTTCCTCCATGACTTCAAATAATTCTGCTACTGCTCAGCTTTTGGATTCAGGTAATCTGGTTTTGAATCATGATTTGAGCAAAGTGGTTATTTGGCAGAGCTTTGATTATCCCACAGACACCTTTCTTCCGTCCATGAAGCTTGGGTTGGACCGGAGAACCGGTTTGAACCGCTTTGTGACATCTTGGAAATCCAAAGATGATCCAGCACCGGGCAGTTGTTCATTCAGGATTGAACCAACAGGTTACCCACAGTTTTTCCTTTACAAAGATGGAGCTCCATATTGGCGGGGCGGACCATTAACTGTTGGTGTTCCCAAGACGGCTTATAGTTTTATCTATGGTAATATCACAACTGTGAATGACGCAAAGGAGGTTACTAATATGTATGGCATCGTCAATGCATCGGTTATGTCTAGAATTGTGGTGCATGAGTCAGGGTCAGTCAAACACTTCATATGGCTTGGTGAAGAGCAGCGGTGGAGTGAATTTGTTCACTATCCAAAGGAGCAGTGTGACTACTACAGGAATTGTGGGCCTAATAGCAACTGTGGTGGAAACACCGCTAACCAGTTAGACTGCACATGCCTGCCCGGATTTGAGCCCAAGTCTCCGGGCAATCCGTACTTAAGGGACGGATCAGGCGGGTGCAAGAGGAGGAAAAGTGCATCACTGTGTCGAAGTGGGGAAGGTTTCATAAAGGTGAAACAGGTGAAGTTGCCAGACACTTCAACAGCGCATGTCAACATGAGCCTGAGGTTGAAGGAGTGTGAACAGGAATGCTTGAGGGATTGCAATTGCACAGCTTATTCGAGTGCAGATGAAAGCATGGGGGAATATAGATGCCTCATGTGGTATGGAGATTTAGTGGATACAAGAGCATTTTCAGACTTGGGTCAAGATTTATATGTGCGGGCCAATGCAATTGACTTAGGTACTCATTGCTAATATCTACTTCAATACTTCTGCTACTGTTTTGGGTTTGCAATTACTGTCCCATTCTCCTGATATTGTCTTAATGAAACTGTTTGCTTCTGATAGCTCATAGCACAAACTGCACTTGCTGTAACATTTGTGTGTTCAATGTTATTGGCACGCTTCTCGTGCCTTCTTTTACAGCTCGCTATAGTAAAAGGAGCACTCTTGTCAAGAAGGCGATGGCAGCAACAGTATCGATATCTGTACTAGTGTTGCTGCTCTTAAGCTGCCTTATATACTGCCTTCTGTTGAAGAGGAAAAGAGGTGTGGTGATCTTGCCTTGATAAAAGCTTTTTCTGCCATATACATTACTCAGTCTGTTATACAAGTTGGTAATCATTTAAATGTTTAGGGATAAGAAATCAATTAAATTTAAACTGGAGCTAATCTAGCCAGGATTTTAGGCTACAGGGTGGTTGATTTCAGTACTCAAAACCTTGATCAAAGGAACTGCACAAACATATCTTGATAATTAAACATGCTGTATTGTGATTCGTCATTATTGAAGGGACAATGTGTATTTTTCCTACCTCTACCAAAAAAAATTTCAAATTGGCCAGAACGGCAAAAACGATAAGCAGTACAGAATTGCTTTCACTTTATCTCTTAGGTGTTTTATTCAACTGTGTGACAGCAGATAGAAGAAGGCGTAATCATCTGTTTAGTTTTACCGCAAACTCAACATATTTCGATGAAATTCCAGGTCTGAAAGACCTAAATGGCGAAGGTAGGCGAAAAGCAGATATACCAGTCTTTGATTTTGGAACTGTAGCTGCAGCCACAGGCAATTTTTCCTCTGCCAATGAGCTTGGCCGAGGCGGTTTTGGATCTGTATATAAGGTAATCAATCTCCCAATTCAACTGAATCCAAATGTTTATGGGATATTAAATATGTGTATTCTACCAACTTCAATTGCTTGTCCCTTATGGGGATTGATGTCCTCGAATAAAATGCGGTTTTGGAGCGTTTCTTGCGTCTACTCTACTCCGCATCACAAACCCATGAAGCAACCAACGCATCCTCCCTCGAAGTTTAACAACCTAATCTATCTTATATTTTTTCATGACAGCTTTTGAGCCACCGGCTTCATCTGACAGGTCTAGCTATTTATTCCTATCATGTGTTCATTTTCACAGGGTGTGATGAATGACGGAACAGAAATAGCGGTTAAAAGGCTCTCAAAATATTCTGGACAAGGAAATGAAGAGTTCAAAAATGAAGTCATGTTAATTGCCAAACTTCAACACCGGAATCTGGTGAAAATCTTAGGTTGCTGCATTCAAGAAGATGAAAAACTGTTAATTTATGAGTATCTACCCAATAAAAGCTTGGATTCATTACTTTTCGGTAAGTAATCTCTTCCGATGGCTAGAATTTCGGTCTACTGCTGGTATTATGGATAATAACTTGAGGTAATCCCCAAAATTGGTCCAGATGAAACAAAGAGATCACTTCTGGATTGGGGAAAAAGGTATGCAATCGCATATGGGGTAGCTCGGGGACTCATGTACCTACATCAGGATTCAAACTTGAGGATAATCCACAGAGATTTAAAAGTTAGCAATGTCTTACTAGATGTTGCATTGAACCCCAAGATTTCAGATTTTGGTTTAGCGAGGATATGTGGAGCAGACCAAAATGAAGGGAAAACGAAGCACGTGATCGGAACGTAGTAAGTGTTTTTCTTGAGTATTAAATTCTGCTTCACCTAATTAAACAATGAGAAATTAGAACAAAGAAAGAACTCTGACCAACCATTTTCTTTCTTCCATACTAAAGTTCCAACCTTTTGTTATGTCCCCCAAACTTCAACAAGGAATTTTATACGGTGAATGAGACTTCGATTACTTTTCTCTTTTTTGGCTTCTGTAGTGGGTACATGGCACCAGAGTACGCTTTGCAAGGCTGGTTTTCTATAAAATCAGATGCGTACAGTTTTGGAGTTTTGTTGCTAGAGATCATCACAGGCCAAAGAAACAGTGGGTGCTATCATATGAATCCCTTTTGCAATTTAATTGGCCATGTAAGTATGAAACTCTTACATAATTCAACGTCAATTTGACCAGTCGCATTGTCACAATCCGAGGTGTTTGGTATGTGTTATTTCCAGGTATGGGAGCTGTGGAAAGGAGGAAAATGCATGGACATTGTGGACAAATCAATTGACGGGACACATTCCAAGGAAATGGTATCGAGGTGCATTCAAATCGGTCTTTTGTGCGTGCAAAGATATGCGTCGGATAGACCAACTATGTCCACAGTGGTCTTCATGTTGGGGAATGCTGATGCGGTACTTCCATCCCCGAAACAGCCTGCGTTCATCGACGAGAGCACCCACAATGGAGATATTCAGACAAGATGTAACAGAACATGTTCCGCTAATGGAGTTACAATTACTGTTCTTGAAGCTCGTTAGTCACATGCCACCACCAGTGAACTGCGTAATCTACTCAACTTGAGAAATTGAGATACTTCCTGTATTGGTAGATAGATGACACGTAAAGGCTAATCGTGTCGTATATGAGGTAAGTTGTAGTTCTCGTGCGTATGAGAAAAGTTCATATGTAGATTAGGGACAATAGACTCCTGTTAAAAATTTCCTTGATCTATTATTGATTGAGCTCAATCTTTGTCTCTTAAACAGAGACTTGTACATGTAAAGTGCTGTTGCTGCAGTATTCTCTTTCTCCCACAATCATCTAATTGTTGTCCTATCTCATTCTATGATGCCCGAAGTTATCAAATTGCATCTAGAGATGAAAAATAAAGCCCTTATCTTTTTTCTTTTTCACGTTATCTTTGCATTACATGTTCATAATAGAGACCTCGCTCTCAAGAAGACAGGGATCCTTGCTTCATCCACAAACTTGAACGTGGAAATTATTGAATTAAGAGCGAAGGGTCACCTGAAACTGACTCTAAGCAAAGGGTCTTCTAGAATCATACGTTTTAGATCTTTTCACTCACTTCTTTGGTTAACACTTCTTAATGTCATCGTAACAAATTTAAGTGAATTGATCGTATTCCTAATTGGCAATTTAGTAGGTCAAACTTACCTTTTTTGAATTCTACAGAGCTTTGTTTTCTGAAGGACCAATCGTAAAAGAAAAATTTTCATTAGTCTACTTATTTTCGGGTGGATATGTTACGCTGATGCGTGGTCACATCTTATCAAAGACTGATGATGACAAAAAGACAATCTCAGTCTTTAATCCTCTTATTCAATAGTTTTTTTTTTTTTAATTTATTACATCATAGTTTCATGATTAGTCCTGAATTTCCATGTCATAAGAACCTTCCTTGAAGTGAAGTATACCTCCATACTTCAATACAATATGCCATTGGTGATGGAAAGAAGACATTTTTGTGGCCGGATCAATTGCACCCTTGAGGACATCTTGTGAATTTTTTCCTTATGGAATTGTGTATGATGTTGAACTTCCTTTAAGGCAAAAGTTGCTGACATCGTGGAGAATGGAGTGGGGCTATGGCCTGCTGCAAGTTCTGAACTGTTGCAGATTCAAGCAGCCTTGTGTGGGAATATTTCTCCGAATTTGGAACCGACTGATAAGGTAACTGGAAAGCTTCTTCTCAGGGCACTTTACTACAAATAGTTCTTGGAGCAGGATCCGAGCTTCTCTGCAAAACTGCCCCAGCAAAATGGTGTGGTTCACTTCTAATATCGCAAAACATAGTTTCATTGGCTGGTTGGCCATTTTGAATAAGTCGCCTATGAAAAAGAGCTTAAAGAAATGGAATCCTGTTTTAAATGATGTTGTCTCTTTTTTCTAAGTGAAGAGATTACCTTTCTCTTGATTGTGAGATTTGTAAGGATTTGTGAACACGAGTTTATAGGACATGGGGAGCTCGAGTTAATTGAGCATTGATGAATTGGGATTGCAGAGCTGCAATGGATCTGTGCTAATTGGATAGGAAGAGACGTCAAATGTATTGATTTTGAAGTTGCGTGGTGTGCAACCAAGTACCACTTATGGCTCATGAGGAATAAGATGCAGCAAGAGGTTGACTTTGATGCAGCCAGTGCTGCTAACTTCTCCGGAGTCCAAGGGATTTGTATAGAATAGGCAGCAATATAAAAGCACCATTCCCTCCCAGTTCCCTCCACGTTAATTGAAAACAAATACCTTCTACATTAATTAGAAATTTCTTTTTATTACTCCAGTTATCTAACATTGGTTTTCCCAAACAAAAATTTAATGATTGCACTACATTATCGTGTTACTAACATAAGATGCATTCTTTTAATGAGATAAAATATGTTTACTTAGAGACCTCCACCTTCCATGCACAAAATTTTTTTTCCAACAAAAGAAAAACTCAGAATATGTAAAGTAATTGGAAAACCGTAATCCTTGAACAAAAATCTCAGCGCAATACATGCAATGCACATGGCCATTAGATGATATAGTTCATCAATCATATATGAGTCCCATCACAAGCGATCTCATCTAGCCATTGTTACACTTTGCATGTTATCGATACATGCATATGTATTATAAACAATGTGCTCAACTCATGCATAATCGGAACCAATGATGCCATGATTATCATACGCTCTTGCACTTTAGTTCGCCACCTATCATCACAGGTCCCGATTATAAAATAAAATTGTTATGACACGTCCCATACTGCGCCAAACAATTTTACCTCATAATAAGGCCCGACGATTTCAACATTCACTCGTGTTCCAGTTATTAATGACCTCCTAGCTATGGCCAACTTTCCATTTAGCAATCATCCGACTCCCCCATCAGGTTATCGATAAAAAGATCAGGCTTCATCTCGCCCCGTCGGGCATGCCTACGTCTAGAACTTCTGCTTAGACAGTATCCCAAAGAGGGATATTGGTCTAAATCTACCGCGATTAGCGTCAAACTCTTGCTGGGTATCACCCCCAAACTTCCGTTGGGTGATGGTTCAACTTTTGATCATGCATGCACATCACTAAGACTCCCTTTTTATCTTAAAGCATTTAGCCAATGCATACATGATACGTGCTTGTAGAAACAATCCTTAAACAAATGCAGTCTCAATCTCACCTCCCGAAAATCAGTCAATTCCCATGTCTCTCGAACAAAACATATTTTCCCTTTTTAGAACTCCACACGATTCATGCAAATGTCCATGCAATGACACATTCAATTCACCTCATAAAATCAAAACACATGAAACAAGGCAATTTTTCACTCTCGGATGAACTATGCATGTGAACAGTAGTACTTTGTGAACAATAACTTGTGAACAGTGCACGTGAATAGTGTCGTTGAACAATGAATTTCTAGAATTAAATAATTAATAAATTAAATCCAAAAATCATTAAAAACATTAAAGAAAACAACCAATCAATTAAAGCTAAACATACTTAATTAAGCACATAAGCATCATCGAGCAAATAAAGCAAGATTAAGCTAAACTAATCTTAACCATTCATCTAACCACCTATCTTAGGACTAATACAACTTAATTAAATCTCATAAACTAGAATTAACTCTAACTAAACCAACCCTAAGCAAGTTTAGGCACTAATCGAAAGATTATGAGCTAAACTCACTCATTAAACGAGCTGGAGACACAAACGCTGCAGCGACGATGGAGGCGACACCGGAGAACCTCAACCACAACGATCCAAGGCAGTCCTTGAGAGTGCTAGTATGAACACCTAAAGGGGGTGAATAGGTGTATAAAATAAACCTTGGCAAATATATGCGGAATAATAAACTTCGAGTAAAATGAAGGAGTTACGGAAGAAAATAAGAATACAAGATTTATAGTGGTTCGGCTTAATCCAAGCCTACTTCCACTCTCCTGCGCTAATAGCCTTCTTGGTTGGATTTCACTATGCAATCAATAAGAGATTACAACTTTGAGTGCAAACACTTAGTAGTAGATCACACTATCTCACTAAGTCACTCTTTTGATATTTCTCTCATGATCACAAACATTTAAGCTCTCAAGAGACAAGTATATGATCGAAAGTCGCTCAAACTTTGGAATTATAAATTCTACGCTCTGTCTCTTACTTGCTCATTGGTCCATGATCTCCTTAAATACTCCTCCACTTCCAAACTACCCGTTGGATAGTATCCTGGAGAATCGTCTTCCAATATACCCATTGGACAACTCTGTATCTAAAAGATTTGGTAGTCGTTGAGTGACAAAGGTAGAATCCCAAATTGATTCCGATCGCCCATACAAACGAAATCTTGGTTTCCATAAGTAAAGCTTCTTCGTATAGAAAGTTCTTATTTTCAAGATCCAATCGTCAATGAAACAGATTGAATCAATTAAGTCAATCTTGATGTGGAATCCAAACCAGATCACTAGCCGTTATATGATTGGGCTTGAGTTACGATTCATCGAATATAGATGTAAAGTTTGAGAGCAATAGACTTTACAATCTGAGTCTGAGTGCGATAGACTTTGCAATCTAAGTCTGAATGTAATAGACTTTACAATCTGGGTCTGAACATATTCTGCTTCTGAACAGATTTAGCTTTAAGGTCTGTACCTAGTTTAGCTTCAATATAGAGTCTGTCTTCTAGTTCTTCATTCACGTTTAGTCTGGAATTTGTCAGAATGAGCAGACTTTTGATGTAGAACAGACTTTGACACTAAAGTCTGGCAGTCTTCAGACTTTGACACAGAAGTCTAGAAATCTTCAGAATACACTTTGAACATGTGTTACGTTCAGTCTTCTGGTCGTCTTCGCACTTTGACAATATCCTTTACATGTTCTATCATATGCATGGTTTATTACTCAACCATCAAACATGTTAGTAGCCTTTGATTTATTTTGTCATCTTCAAAACATCATAAGGGATTTCCCTAACAGTCCCAAGGCTGAAACAACAACAACAAACACTGCCCCCCATTGTAACTTTGAAAAACTGCACTAACAGAGGAGGAGAGAGGCGGAATGGCTTGGCCGGTGCTCTGGCGAGGGGTTGGCGAGCAACCGGCGGCGCCTAGGGGTCAAGGGGAACTTGCTGGTGGCTGGGCTAGGTGGAGATTGGGATCAGAATGGGAGGAAAATTGTAGCAAAGGCGAAATAGTGCAGTCGAGCATGCCTTTAGGCAATCTGACGAGCGGCATTTTTTGGCCGGCCAATAAGTCAGCTAGCGGCTCTAACTAGCAAACGACCGAGTCTAGGCATACAGTCTAGGCGTCCTGTGTGACATCCTAATTTTCGAGTCTGATTTCGATAAGACAAATTGGGCTTTTCATCGACGTGTCTATAGCCTTTTTCTCTAGCCACTTATAAGTTAACTAGCATATCAGGTGAAGCCGTTAAGGAATCTAAATGCAATAACCTTGAGAATTCGACCAGGAATCGACTACTCGACCGTGCTAATCTATAAGGGTCATTACCACACTGTCAAAATCGATCAGAAATCGGAGATAGGTTGATTCGATAGAGGTATGTGATTAGTGTGTGGGTGATTTCACGTAATTGCAAAATTTATGTTGAATGGCACTAGACTGATGTTTCTGTCATTTTCGTACCCTATGTCCGTATTTGAAATCTTGAAATTTTAATGACAATCGAGAGTCGCCAATATATTGAAGATGTACATTGTGGCTCGAAAATAATCAACCATGGGTCAATTGCATTAAAAATACCTAAAAATTACTTGGTAGATTAGGACGCACTAAAATCACGTCAGATTGAAATTAACCGCGAAATTAAGCTCGATTTCAGAAATTGAAAGTTCTGTTATATCACGACTCATTTTAGGAACGTCGACTCACTTTCCAAAAAATTTTCGGAGATTCCGAGATTTTTACTGAAAGTCAATTCAGAAATTCAGTTTAGCTCATTTGAAGGAGATTTCGAGTTCTAAGCCAAGCTACTGGGTGATGGGAAATTGTGAAAGCATGTGGGACTTTACCTTCTTCAAAATAGGACTTCGAATTGGAGAAATGGAGGATGAAATTGAAGCCAAAGTTGAGTGAATTCGAAGCTATGGTTTGAGGGTTGCATTTTGGCACCAAAATTGGATAAATTGTGGATTTTTATTACAAGAAAGTATTAGGGAGAAACATTGGGATATTTATGCATAAAGATCTAGGGAACAAGCATTAAATTGAATGGATAAAATGCTTGACTTTTTGGCCCCAGCGGTGGCTTCCCCAACACGTTCGATGCCGCCTCTTCCTCCTTCGGTCTTTTTCTCTCTCACTCGATCTCTCTCTCTACTCTACTTTGCATTTCATTTTTTTCCTCTGCCCATTTCTTTCATTCTCCATTGAAGCTTTCATTTTTCCTTGCATCCTCTCACGCCAACACACCAGCGTCTCACTCTCCACCGAGACTCTCTCACCCACTTACACGATTCCACCTTCACTAATTTCCCCTCAACACCACATGTTTCTTAGTCAAACCGGTGAAGTCTCTCTGTTTTGTTGACCATGAAACCCCCACGTCTCGCCGTTCCCTTCCACCAAAGCATCACCAGGTCTTCTCTTCACACGGCCACGAAGACAACTTGCTTTGCTTGTTGACCGCATCTCTCCAGCTCGCCATCTCCACGAAGCCAAGCTTCGTTGCCACATCCACCGCAAGTTCAAGCGAGGAAAAATCCAGCTCCTTCCGTCTTGAACCGTAGGCTTTGTTGGTTGATTTTAGCCGGTCCAAGCTCCCATCGGCCTCACCGTAAGCTTAAGTTTTGGCTGCTGTCACGCCGCCGTCGCCATGAGCCAATTTTTGTGCTAATCGGTGAGTTGCATTCTAATCCTTAATTAGTGGGCTAATGACACTTAGAGGTGTGTTAGTTATCTAATTTGTGAATTAATTTGGTTAATTAGGCTTAGGATGGTTTAGTTAGATTAAGTATATAGTTAGTATTTAGTTAGTTTGGTTAGTTTAGTTAGGTGGATTAGTTAGGAATTAGTTAGTTTATTTAGTTAGTGTACTTAGATTAAATTAAATAGGATAGTTAGATTTAATTGTTAGTTAGATTATTTAGTTTAATTAGTTAAATGCTTTGAATTTATTTATTCTGTAATTTATTTAATTTCAAGTAATTTATTTAATTATTAATTATTTTTCGAAAATTAGACCGGGATAGCTGGTGACCGGAATTTTGTGTTGATTGCAATGGTGCGTTCAGTTTATGCAATTGGATGTTAATTTGTGCAAATTGAGTGCCGATTGAAATTTTGAGTATTTAATTCCAAAATTTGTGAAATTCATTATTTATTCAAAAAAAAATCCCCGGTGTCGGGTTTTAACACCAAAAATAGTTTTATAGACTATATAAACTAGTGGAATTTTAAATTGGAGGATATCAATTTTTCTAGTGTGAATTGACCGTGTACCCACACATAACTATTTTATCGTGTATTTCTAATACGAAGAAAATAGGCTAGGTTCACTATTTTAATTGAGACATTTGAGTGTAATGCACAGTGCCCTGGGTTGAGATTGATTGGTCGTGCGTTGGTTAAGAGAAACCGTCCTAAGCTGTTAAGCCAGACATTACCTATTCATTGAGACTCGGGTCATAGTAGATTTTGGATCTACGCCCTTTCAGGGAAGTCGTCTAATTGAGAGACGTCGTCATGCTCAAAGGAGGTGAGACGACACCTAGCAATGCTAGAAGATTGCCAATTTTGGAACACATGATGGTTGAGTTTGATGCACCTGATTTTGAGACCAAAACTGTGTGGCATGGAACAAGTTCCTAGTGATTAATTGAATTGATGAGGTGTTCCGGTTGTTATGTGCATTGATTATATGCATTGTGATATGAACTATACTAACATGCAGGAAGGAAACTGAGGCAAGGTAAGTCATCTGTGCTAATTGAGTGGTTGTGTGGTTAGGATACTTCTAGGTGTATTTCCCTCATAATCAGGGCTTAGACCATGAACTCGCTGAGATTTATATCTCACCCCGTCATGGGCTTAAAATTTTCTGGGCCATAGAGGAAGGACCTGGAGCTGAGCTGAGGTGACCTGAAGAGTAAGTCAGATAGAACAGCCCTTTTTTGAGAACTAGTCTTTTAGTTAATGACTTGTGTAAATGACTTAGTATATTTATAAAAGTGTGGTTTGTTTGTGAATGTGATGTCCTGTTTTTCTATCTCGAGATAATTAATGTCGGGGGATTTGTTATTTGCTTCCGCATGTGCAATAAAATAAAAGGGTCAGCGACTCGTCTTGGGAAGTCGCATAATTTTTATCGACCATAGAGGGATGGGCATGCACTCAGGGATCGAGGCGTGACATCCCTTTTAAGAGTGTGATAGCCTATGGAAGAGCAATGGGTCCTATCTAGTCCCACATCGCTTAGGGGGAAGTCTTGAGTTAGTTTATAAGACTTGGATCCCTCTAATCTGTGTGACGCGTTTTAAAGCCATAAGGACTTAGTGTCTAAAGAGGACAATATTATGTAGTGGGGCCCGGGTCATTACAAATGATATCAGAGCTGACTCCCAAACGCATGTGGGGGCAATAGCGAGGACGCTATGCTTTTAAGGGGTGGAGAGTGTGATAGCCCAAGGAAGGGCAAGGGGTCTTCTCTAGTCCCACATTGCTTAGGGGAGAGTTCTAGGCTAATTTATAAGACTTGGATCCCTTTAATCTGTGTGACGGTTTTTAAAGTCATGAGGACTCAGTGTCCAAAGCGGACAATATTACACAGTGGAGCCTAGGTCATTACATCCTAAGCATAGTGGTGGGTGGCACGAAAGCTGATTCGCATGGGAAGACAATAATTAACTCTTGTCTTTAAAGAAAGGTCTGCTGGAGTAGAAGAAGGAGGAAGAAGAAACAAGAGAGAGAGAAGCTACGAATTTGCTTTAGCTAAAGGAGGGAGAGAGAAACCATTAAGGTTTGCCCCAGTGGCCACCCTTCCAATTTGGAAGGGAGAGGTGGGAAATTCGAATCCCCATCTTCTTAGGGTGGTTGGGATAGGACGATTTAGTTTCAAAAGTGGGTTTTGACTCCCACGCCCTACAAAGAGGCATGGCAAAAGTCTGAAAGTGAATGTTAGAGTAAGAATAGAGTAAGACCGACAAAAAAAAAATAGAGAGAGAGAGAGAGAGAGTGAAGGGAGAGCTGCTGTCAAGCCTCAACAAAGCCTTTCAATACTTGCTTCAAGTCCTCATGCCCATGAAATCATCTTCTCTCTCTTCCTTTTGCCTTATTCACATACTTTTAAGGGCAAAATGTTCAATTTCCACTTTGCACAAATTCCCAATATGCTCTTGGGTTGAAAATGATGGATGGGCCTAAGAAATGGGCTAGGAAATGAATAGAAATGGAATTGGGAATTGATTGGGCTTGAGATGGCTAAAGATTGGACAATGGGTTCGGAAGGAGAAATGGTTGGTTGGGCCCAATGGGCCTACTTGCTTGCATTGGGTCTACCACGGTAGTTGTCCCACCTTGGGCCTAAGGCCCACATTGGCTTTGCTCGGCCCACGTCTTCATAGGCTCGATTCCTCGGTCCATAAACCCCTTTTCCAAATACTCGGCTTAACTGGCACTATTGACCGTCGAAGTAACATCATCCAAAGTTCATTCTAGACGTTCCTGATAATTCGTAGTCCAATCTTGGGTTCTTATGCCATGTCAATTTTGCCCTAATGCCATTTTGGGTACAACTCAGACTGAGAGGCGGTTTTGAGGATTCACGCGTAACTGACCCTTACCAAACCACGTTCAAGATATCTCGACACATCGACCTAGGGTCGTTCGCAAACTTGATAATAATAAACGAAATCACCTGTATTTCCATTATGTTATGTCCGTGAATTGACTTCTAGTCGTCCTTGAAATCGGCCTGCCTATCTACAAGATCGTCCTCACACAAGTCTCACAGTCAAATTATTTTCCCAGGTCAAGTTCTTTAGTCGTACGAGTTATGTCCTCATTAACCTTTCCCCTCAAGGTCAGTATTTCAGAAGTGATCAATTCCTAGTGAGATTAACCAATAATGCATTGACGAAATTCACATTCATTCATTTCTCAGAGGGCTCGAATTTCAAGATATCACAATAAAGATGGAGTTATATCTATTCCTTTTTCATTTAGAGAGACATTGCATAATTTAAAACTTTAGGGAAAAAGTGATTAGTTAAGATAAAGCAGGCAAAGTTTTGAATCAACTTTCCCAATTTGAAGTTTTACAATGACAATTTTTCAACTTACACAATGTAGAATGAAGTTTATTTTCGTATGGCATGAAAAGTATTTAAAAAATCTTAAATATATTGCATTTTTGTCAATTTAGTCCTAAATATTTTGATCCAAGGCCAATTCAATCATTTCAGCTAACTTTGATCGGATATTACTAACTTGGATGTCGGTCGGCTTACATGACAAGATTAGTACTAACATAAACAACTTTTAATAATATTTTCATAATTTTTCAAAAATTTTATTTATTTATTTATTTATTTATTTATATCTCTTTTTTTAGTTTCCTCCCCCTTCCTCTAGTCGATCGTTAAACCTCAATGACCAACTAGAGATGAGGGTTGACGAGGGTCGAGCCTTGCTAGCACAGCACGACACTACCCTCATGGCCTCTGGCAAGGTTGTGCCTCGTCCATGGTTGGCGAGGGCAAGCCTCTCTAGCTTAATGTAAAGTCACTCTCGCAGCCTCTGGCGAGGCACGACCTCATCAGATCTGCTGAGTTTGAGCCTCGTCCAACCATGGCAAGGCTCACCCTCCCTAGCCATCACTAGCGAGGGTGAAGCCTGGCTAGTGGCCAGTGAGCCCGTGTCTTTGGCCAGATGAAAGGGAAGGGACAAAAAAAAAGAAAGAGATAAAATTCAAAAAATAAAAATTCAAAATTCAAAAAATTATTAAAAATTGTCCACATTAGTATCGACCATGCCACATAGGTGGGTCAAAGTCCGGGTCGGCAATATCAAGCTAAAGTTAGCTAAAATGATTGAATTGATACTAGATCAATATGTTTAGGGGCACTAGATCAATATGTTTATGGGCTAAATTGACACAAATGCAATATGTTTAAAACTTTTATGACATTTTTCCATTGCATGGCAGCTATTTATCTCGTGTAAATGAGGAATGGCAAGATTAATATTTCTTGCAATGAATGCAAGAGAAAGCTAACTCCAACTGTGACATCCCAAAACCATCAAGAATGAAGGGTGACACGACCATCCTGCACCCAAAGGAACTCCAAACCAACAAAATTCAACTCCCAAAAGACCATTCATTGATATTGCTCTTGTATGACCATCGCTAGCTGAAAATCCTAAAAAAGAATGGAAGGAATGAGATGAGCAATCTACAGCTTAGTGAGGAATACATCTTTTCTAAGTGGATCGAATATTTACTACACACAATTACAAAATGACTTGTCTCAGATCTAGTATTTAATACAAATACAATATAAGAATGGGTTATATCGCTTTTACACAACCTTATACATATTAGAAAAATTCATTAAATTAATAATATCATAACAAATATCAATGGTCCAATTTATTAATCAATCTTAACAATTCACACACCAATAGTCTCATTATATTGATTAATCTCATGCCACATATCAATGGTCTATTTCATCAAGCCATCTCATATGAAATCACATATCGATGGTCCATCTATTGACCAATCTTTTGCTCAATATGCTACCATGTTCACGATACAATGCTTGGTGACAAGGCAACTAAGTTTGCCCCATTGGCAAGGTCTCCGCCTTTAAAGTTAGTGGCTCGGCTTAAAAGAATATCCTAGACAAGTGTGCATGCCACAAGCCCTTCAATGGGTTCTTGTCATAGCGATATGAACAATATCAATTAGTATATTTCTCCAACAACTATCAATCAATACCAAAAAACCATTTCATAAACTAAGTTTACAAACTGAATCACATAACCTTTCGGGAGTCCATTCATCAAATCAAATGCATTTCATAAAGCATTTCACAATCAATACGTATAGCTTTCAATAATTTCCTTCACATAACATTTAAACAAAGCTTTCGCAAGAACTACACTCTTTCAATACTCGTACTATAATCAATATGTACCACTTTCAAGATGTGAGTTCATATATTTATAGAAGAGATAATACCACTTACTTTGGAAAAGTCAAAAAATCAACTTATACTAGTTACTTGAGTCAACACATCCAAATTCCTATCATTTAATAAAAAAGTCAATATTAAAATCCAAAATAAAACACTATTCCAACGAACGATTCTACTAATCACGCTCAATTGTCAATGAGGTTGACTCCTACACCCTAATGAAGAAACTCATTTATAACAAACCTTCATCTTTCTCTATAATGCATATTATTTGCCATGCGCAACTCGAACAAGAGACTTCATAAATTCATTTTGACCAAACCACAGTTCAAAATCAAGTTTTGTCATACTCCATAGCTCCACAAAACTCTTATCTATCATTTCCATATAAATCACAACTCAAATGCTCCTCAATCGAACCTCGTAATTCAAATCTACATAACTTGAAATTTGTGCCATAACTTCCATAATCATTATGATTAAATAAATAATAAGCTTGAATAATTATTTAGCATTACAATGTGTGACATCCAGAATTCTTCAACTCTGTCTTCTATTGAATAAATCGGGCATTTTATTAACGCGCTTATAGGGTTATTCTTAGAGCGGATCACTCTCGAGATAATTAGACTATTTGGGAAAACCATTAAGGAATTTTAAGGCAATAGACTTGAGAACTCGATCAGGAATCAGCTTCTCAACTGTGTCCATCTTTAGAGGCCATTACGGCACAGTTAAAAATCGATTTAAAATCAGAGATAGACAGGATCGACAGAGATGTGTGGCTAATCATGGGTGACACCATTAAATTAGAAAATTCTCGTCGACTGGCACTAGAATGATTTTCTTATTGTTTTGGTACCCTGTGTCCGTATTTGAGTCCTCAAGATTTCACGACAATCGTGAGTTGCCAATGAGTCGAGTGGGTTCGTAGTGGTTCAAAGAAAATCAACCACGGGTCATTTGCACTTAAAAATATCTGAAAATTACCTGGTAATCTAGCTCACACTAAAAACGCACCAAGTTGAAATTAACTGAGAATTCAAGTCTGATTTCAGAAATTGAAGTTTCTGTCATATTACAATGAATTATAGGAGGGTCGATTCAATCTCAAAAGATTTTTCAGAAATTTCGAAACTTTTACAGAAAATCATTGCGAACGCCGCGAAAAATCAACAGAAATTTGGATAGGCCAAATTAAAGGAAATTTGGATTTCTAGGCTGAGCCTTTGAGTGTCAGGGACTTGCAGAAGATTGTATGGGATTTTCCTTCAAAGAAATTGGACCTCAATTTAGAGAGATTGGAATTGAAATTTAGTTCGAACTTAGTTAAAATAGAATCTTAAGATGGAGGTGTGCAACATTGGTATCAATTTGGATTTTTGGTGGATTCTTGAGTGAGGAAAAATGCAGAGACAATCAATGAGTGATCAATTGAATTTGTGAGAATCAATTAAGATGAAATCAAAAGGGATTTGAAACCAAAATTGAGGCCATCTCTCCCAATTTCATAACCCTCTTTAGCTAGCAAAATTGGACCATTTGGAGAGTTGTGAGAGGTGTTGGTGTGGCCTAATGAAGGCCAAGAGTTAATGCTTGGCCTAAAATGAACCTTGGAGATATTTCTTGTGGAAAAATTGGCATTGGTGGAGCCCAACTTTCACTTATCTCTAGGGTTGAGCACGGTTCCCGGGTTACCCAGGAACCGGAACCGAACCGGAGGAGGGTCCGGTTCGGTTCCCGGTTCCAAGGGGGACCGATTCTAGTTCCGGTTCCTTTTTTCTGGGAACCGGTTTCGGAACCGAAACCAGTTAAGTTAGGGCAGAAAAAGCGATTGCCCCTCTCTCTCTCTCTCTCTCTCTCTCTCTCTCTCTCTCTCTCTCTCTCAATCTCAGACTCACCTAGTCGCCCGTAGCCGCCCCCTCTCTCTCTCTCTCTCAGACTCGCCCAGTCACCGCACCGCCCATCTCTACGCCGCACCGCTGTGTCTCCACGTCACCGGCCACTCCGCGCCATTGGCCATCTCCGCGCCGCACCGCCCAGTCACCTGTAGCTGCCCCCTCTCTCTCTCTCTCAAACTCGCCCAGTCACCGCACTGCCCATCTTCGCGCCGCACCGCCGCGTCTCCGCGCCACTGGCCATCTCCGTGCCGCAGCGCCCAGTCGCCCGTAGCTACCCCCTCTCTCTCTCTCTCTCTCTCTCTCTCTCTCTCTCTCAGACTCGCCCAGTCGCCGCACCGCCCATCTTCGCACCGCACCGCCGCATCTTCACGCCACCGACCATCTCCGTGCCGCACCGACCATCTCCACACTGCACCGCCCAATCGCTCGTAGCCGCCCCCTCTCTCTCTCTCTCTCAAACTCGCCCAGTCGCCGCACCGCCCGTCTCCGCGCCGCAACGCCGCGTCTCCGCGCCACTAGCCATCTCTGCGCCACACCGGCCATCTCCGCGCCACCGGCCATCTCTGCGCTGCACCGCCCAGTCGCCCGTAGCTGCCCCCTCTCTCTCTCTCTCTCTCTCTCTCTCTCTCTCTCTCTCTCTCTCTCTCTCTCAGACTCGCCCAGTCGCCGCACCGCCCATCTTCGCGCCGTACCGCCGCATCTCTGCGCCACCGACCATCTTCGCGCCGCGCTGGCCATCTCCACGCCGCACCGCCCAGTTGCCTGTAGCCGCCCCCTCTCTCTCTCTCTCAGACTCGCCCAGTCGCCGCACCGCCCGTCTCTGCGCCGCAACGCTGCATCTCCGTGCCACTGGCCATCTCTGCGCCGCACTGGCCATCTCCACGCCGCACCGCCCATCTCCGCAAGTTGTGAATAGGAAAGGTAGAGCAGCTCTATTTTTTCTTTTGTGTCTCTGCTCCCTTTTTTTATTTTTTATTTCTTTTGGTCTGATTCCTGGTTTCAAGATGGTCTTGATTCGTTCTGATCCTAGTGTTTCTCGGGATTGTTGATTGGGAGTGGTCGATTTTCGATACCAAATTTTTCTTGAAGAAAAGTAAGAGGCATTGGACACCCAATTGACTTTCTTCTTCCTTATGTAGATAGAAGTCATGTAGATATGTTCTTGCGCATATTTTATGGTTGATTTCATTGACTTGCATGGTTTTTAAGCTGCCTTTCTTGAGGTTCTTGTATTCATCCGAAACAAAAATGATACAAAAAGGAGAAGGCAACTCTTTACCTCAACTACTCATCCATGGTTGGTGTCAGTCCGTGAACCTGTTGTACTAATCATACCTCTAGGGTTTTAATGCAAAGTAAGGAAAAACGAAAAAGATGATCCACTGAGGTGGGAGTGGTGCTCTAGTCTAGTGTACTGTTGTAGAGAAAAACAGCTCGACCTTCGATGTTCTAGTGACTTGTATGTAATGTTCTAGTTGAAGTTTGGATTCGGTCTCTCAAATGAAAGTTGTAAAGGACTTCTTGGAGTATAACAGACTCAAATTTGGGACAAAAAAAAAAAACAAGTATAAGTGGGTGAAATCGTTATTCTTTGGAAAGACTGGATCTGGAGATTTTGGGACCGACCCTTAATGAATGCATGGACTGTAAGGCAACCTTTTTGTCAAAATTTCACTTCTTTTTCTTAACAAAAGTTGTAAAGGACATCCTGAGGTACAACATATCAAAAATTTAGAGAAAACAAACAAGAATAGGTAGGTGAAATCGTGCTCCTTTGGAGATGGTTAGATCTGGAATTACGGTAGTACGAACAGGGATTTTAACCGTCCATATTTAATTATCTAGGACGAATTTGGCTTCGATGTTTTCATGAAGTATCTACCTTATGGTCTTGGCTATCACATAGTCTAATTTCATAATTTTTGAAGTTCATTTGGGTATTTAATCGGAAATGTTTCTAAAACTGTGCAATCTGATGTGTTCGGATCTTGTAAGTTGCAATGCGTGGACTATATCATTTTGTATGAGGTTCTTTTGGAAATGTGTTCTGCATGAAATATGTCTCTTCATGTCTTCCCTACAACATATTTAAATTTCGTAATTTTTTCAGTTCATTTGCCTATTTAACCAAAAATGTTTCCAAAACTGTGCAAGTAGAGAATAGGAAAAGTAAATCGATTTTATCTTTTAATCCGGAATGAATTGGACTATGATTTCTTCATGAAACTTGTACCTCTAGGTCTTAAATACAACGTGACCAAATTTCAGAATTTTCTGAGTTTATCTAAGGGTTTAATCAAAAAATTTTTCAAAACTTTTACCTCTAGACATTTTTGTTCTAGTGGTGTTTTATTTCTACTTTCTACTTTGCTATTTATTTTGAAATTTCTAATTATATTCTATTATTGTTGTGCAGTGTGAAGTTAATGTATCGAGATAACATATCAATGGAGATGGAGGGACGTGAGGAAATGACTCTGATTACGGAATTGGAGTTTTCTAACGATGAAATTGAAGAAGAGGCACCCCTACCTCGAGTGCCACAAATAAGGTACCCGGTTCTCATCTATCCCATGATAAGAAACATACATCTGAATGTTGGAATCATTATTCAAAAATTAGTGATAAGGATGGAAACATATATCAAGTGAAGTGCATTCATTGTAAGTCAATGCTTAAGTACCGAGTTGCTAACGGTACTTTTTCAATGAGGAAGCACTTGACCACATGCAAAAGGTTTCCCCGTAATCTAGATAAGAGGCAGAAATTTTTTGTACCACGTAATGTCAACACGGCTAGCAACGGAGGAGGAGATTCTAGTACTGGTAGCGTCTTATCAACATTGGCATTTAATCAAGAACGTTGTAGGCTAATGCTTGCTCGGTTCATTATCCTTGATGAACAACCTTTTTCCTTGGTTGAGCGTGTTGGATTTCGAGAATATGTTAGTGAGTTATAACCTCTCTTCAAACACTTATCACGTTTCACAGTGGCAAAAGATTGCATGAAGTTATTTTTATGTGAAAGAACTTCTTTGAAGAATTATTTTGGAAAGATTAATTCTAGGATCGCACTCACGACTGATACATGGATTTCCAATCAAAATCTGAATTACTTGTGTCTCACTGCACATTTTATTAATAAAAATTGGAAGTTGCATAAAAGAATCATCAATTTTGTGGTGATGCATAGTCATGAGGGTAAAGAGATTGGAAAAATGGTGGATGGAAGTATTGAGGAGTGGGGAATAGAAAAAAAAGTGTCGACAATTACTGTGGATAATGCTAGCTCGAATGATGTTGCAGTTGGCTATTTAAGGGATAAACTTTCGAAACAAAAGTCGTTTATATTAGATGGTAGTGTTTTGCACATGAGGTGTACAGCCCATATATTAAATTTGATTGTGAGAGATGGCTTGACTATGGTACGTGACTCCATTGCACGTATTCGAAATGTGGTTAGATATGTAAGGAGTTCTCCCACAAGAGCCAAAGTATTTCAATCTTACATTGAGAAAGAAATGATCACTTATAAGGGTTCAGTAGTTCTTGATGTTGCCACTAGATGGAACTCCACTTACCTCATGTTAGAGACCGCCATAAAGTTCAGAAAAGCTTTCGAAAGGATGGACGATCACGATCCATCTTTTGTAAGTGAGCTTAATTATAAAACTCCTAGTGAAGATGATTGGGAAAATGCTATTATTCTTTCGAATTTTCTCAAAATATTATATGATGCCACTAATCAGATGTCCGGGACTTCATATGTTACTTCAAATGATTATTTTGAAGAGATAACTCTTTTGTATAGAAATTTGAAAAAAGGCAATCAATGCTTTGAATCCTAAGCTTCAAGATATGAGTGTGAAAATGAATGAAAAATTTGACAAATATTATGGAAGCTTGGATAAAGTGAATATGATAGTGTTGATTGCAGTTGTGTTATATCCTAGAGCCAAGTTAAATAATGTGAATTTCTTGTATGAACAAATTTAGGATGACGAATCGAAAATTAAAGAGATGTATTACAAGGTGAAGGATACATTGGAGCGTTTGTATGAATTTTATGAACAATATTCTCTTACTTCAAGTGATCAAGATTTTGGTGGCCATAATTTGGGTGTAAGTAGTAGTAGTTCAAATTCCAATACCGATACAAGTGGTAGCGAAGGAATAAAGAAGCATAACGCCCAATATTAGAAGAAAATGTTTTTCTACTCGAATGAACAAGGGAGCGATGGGAACAAGTCCGAGCTTAATGAGTATCTTCAAGAAAAAAATGAAAATGATCTTGGAATTGATATTTTGATTTGGTGGAAGACTAATAGCTCAAAATATAAGATCCTTTCCTTGATGGCTCGAGATATTTTGTCAATTCCTGTAACTACCGTTGCTTCAGAATCAACTTTTAGTATATCGGGTCGTGTGCTTGATAGCTTTCGGAGTTCTTTAACTCCAAAAGTAGTGGAAGTTTTAATTTGCACTCAAGATTGATTGAGAGCCGCTCGTGTACCGCTTGATGTTGAAGAGTGTATTAAGAACGCAGAACAATTTGAGTTGGGTAAGCAATGTTTATATCCTTATATATTATAATTTTTTTTTGTATATCTGATAAGTGAATATTTTATTTAATCTCTTCCTCTTTTTTTCAGATATGGTTGGTCTTAATGCGGAGACTATGATCAATAAATAAAGTTAGTGGTATCGCACTTGCAATGGATTCAACGGTTGAAAAGTCAAGCAAGGTTTTTTGTTGGCTTATTGATAAGCAACTTTGTTTATCGTAATTTTAATGCAAGCTCCTTTTTATGTACATTGAATTTTTGAACTATGTTGTCAAAAAATTTAGAAGCCTTTAGATGGGCAAAATGGCATGCTTCATGGAGTATTATCGATATTGATTTTTTTTTCTGTGTCTTTAGTTAGGATTTTGATTGATTTGTATTTATATCTTTGCAAGGTTTTGCTGTGCCAAATGAATCACATGGAAATGTTGCAGAGTTCACATTATGGAGTAGATGAAAATTTGAGATCTTATTAGCACTTCTGGTTTTTATCTCTTAGAAACTTTTTTGGAAACTTCTCATTAGTTTTGATTATGTATGTCTAAATTCTTGACAATTGGCATTGGTATGTTTGCTAAGATGTGGGAAGTTACCATGTAGTATATGCGTACATTATAGTTTTTTTTGGTAACATGTTCATACGTTATTTTTTTTTATAACGTGCGTGCACGTTATAGTTTTTTTTGGTAACGTGCTTGCACGTTATAGTTTTTTTTTGGTAATGTGCGCATACGTTATCGTTTTTTTTTGGTAACGTGCGCATACATTATATTTTTTTTGGTAACGTGCTTGCACGTTATAGTTTTTTTTGGTAACGTGCGCATACGTTATATTTTTTTTTTTGGTAACGTGCGCATACGTTTTTTTTTTGGGTAACGTGCGCATACGTTATAGTTTTTTTGGTAACGTGCGCGTACGTTATATTTTTTTTTGGGTAGCGTGTGCATATGTTATAGTTCAAATATGAAAATAACAAAAAAAAAAAACATGTTGGAACCTGGAACCGACCCTGGAACCTATGACAGGGTAGGTTCCAAGTTCTCGATTCCCACGGGTAGGTTCCAGGTTTCTCATTTTGAGGAACCTGTACCCGAGGGTAGGTTCCAAATTCCAGACGGAACCGAACCGAAACCTAGAACCGCTCACCCCTACTTATCTCCATCTCATTTCGCTCACACCCCCACAACCGGACAGCTATCTCTCTCCCTCCCCACTTCGTGCGACGCCAACACCTACGGAAGACAAGAAACCCAGCTTCTTCGATCAGTCTTCAGCAACCGAAACCCCACGCCCGCCTGCTCGTCACTCTGCTCAGTCCGCATTCCGCGAAGCTGCTCCATCTTCCACGCTCTACGTCCGCATAGCCACGACGTCCAGAGAAGCCAAGCTCCCTCTCCACGGGTGCATGGCCTGCAACTCCACGGTCAACAACAGCAAGTTCTCTCCACCTTGTTGACCACCGAGTGAAGCCAGCCTCGTTCGCTCCATCATCCAACGTCCCACCTTCTTCAACGCCATTCCACGCGTCCTTCTCCACTATAAATTGTCCCTTTGGTCAACATCAAGCCGCCGAAGGTCCTTGGTTGACTGCAAGCTTGCGCCAGCGAAGCCGTCTCGCCTGCAGCTCCTTTGCCACCGAATTCCCTCCTCTGCTCCGTTTTCCTACCGCGTGCCATCATTCCCCACGCCGTGAACTTCAATTGCACGAGGCCACCTCGGTTTAGTACCTCGCGTCCACCGAGCCTCTAGTCCACAAGCGGCTTCCGTCTTCAGTCTTTTCCAGCGGCGTGTCCTCAGCCTTCACAAAATTGTCGAGGCCCATCTCTGCCTTGTTCGGCCCATCTTCATCAGCCCAGCAGCTCATTTGAAGCCACCGAAGAGCCCAGCTTCCACTTTGCATCTTGCTCAGCCCAGTTCAATTTGTTTCAACCCTCTTGAAGCCCAATCCAATCAAACCCAACAAGTTTTAATTTTCAGCTTTGGGCCCAGCCTATTTTCGGCTCAGTTGAAGTCTTCAAGCCCAGCAAAGTCAGCCCATTTTCAAAACAGAAAGGCCCAAGAGCAAGCCCAGCTTAGTGCAAGAACAAATCTCAGTTGGGCTGAGATTTGTTGGGCCAAGGTCAAGGCCCGGTCCAAGCCCGCCGGTGTTGTCGAAAGCCCAATTTCGGCCGCCGTTACGGTAATTTGGTCTCCGCTTTTACCAAGTGAGTTTTACTCACTAATGCTTTATTAGTTTGCTAATTATGCTTAGGGGTTGGTTAGATTTAATCAAATGTAATTAGGTGGTTAGATTAGTTTAGATCATTTAGATTAGAAACTTAATGATGCATGTTAGGTGGTTAGAAATAGACATTAGCAAGTAGGCATGCCATGTTATTTATGGAACAAGTCTCAGTAATTTTCCAAACTTGTCTCAGCGTCTAATTTGGCATTACGAGCCTAAATTGAATTTTTTATAATTATTCATTTAATTTTCGAAATTAATTATTTAATCATTTATTTTTCCGAAAATTCAACCGGGATGGCTGGTGACCGGAATTTCATGCTAATCATCGTGGTGTAGTTCGTTTATTTATTTGAGCTTTATTTGGTGCTAATGTAATTTATGAGTGATTTTAAGATTCATTCCTAAATTGAATTTGGAAAGGGTCGGGTGGGACCGCAGAGCTACTAGATCTTGAGAGGGTCGGGTGGGACCGTAAAGCTACTAAATCTTGAGAGAATCAGGTGGGACCGTAAAACCACTAGATCTTGAGAGGGTCGGGTGAGACCGTAAAGCCACTAGATCTTGAGAGGGTCGGGTGGAATCGTAAAGCCACTAAATCTAAGGAATTGCTACTGTTGGATGAATGACCTAGAAATGGTCCTACTGACATGAAATCGACTAGGTCGATTTGATCGATACTTCGATCAATGATGTGATTGTTTGAGTACCTATTGAACTGTACTAATATGCAGATGGAATCTGAGGCTAAGGCAAGTCTTTCGACTCGTGCCATGTTTAGGTAGCCCATAATGTATTGGCTTACTAATCGAGTCTTAGGGGGTAGGACTTGCTGAGACGTGGTCTCATTGGTTATTGAATAACCATTTCAAGACCCTGAGGAGAAGCTAAGGAGAAGGAACCTGAAGGGAAAAAAGACTTTTGAAGAAGAAGATAATCCAAATAGGGATCTTCAGTATAACTAGGATGTGGATTGAGATCTCATCCCTTTTGTAAACCCTGTCTTAGTGTAGATAGGTGTGAGACAAGTATGTTGTGAATAGTATTGTAAATATACTATGAGTTGTGTTGTTAATGAAAGTGTGATTGTAAATTTCAATATGAAAAATATGGCCTAATTTTATATCCCATTGTTTTATTGTCTGGGGATTTATAACTACTTCTGCCTGTGTAATAAAATGAAAGGGTCCGTGATACTTAGTCCTGTGATATCGCACTTTAAAATCAACCAATAAGAAGGATGGGCGCGTCCTCGAGGATCGGGGCGTGACACAATGGCCCCGTTTGGTTCAATTTTGGGGAAATGGCTTTGCATTTTCCCAAGTATCCTAATTGAATGGGCATTTGGGGAATGCAAGTGTGTTTGGGAACTCATTTTTGTGTATATTTTGCAAAGTAGTTTTGAGGTGAAAAGAAAAAGGAAAAAAGGAAAGGAAAAGAAAAGGGAGGAGGAGGCAGCTGTTCAGTAGTGGGGCTAGTGGTGATGGGGAGGCGGCTGGTGGTGGTGGCAGTGGCAGTGGGGGAAGGCGGCTCGCCTGAGGTCACGAACCTTAGGTGACACCCTGGGTCACGTGACCCAGGCGACACCTGAGTCGCGCGGCCTCAGGCGACGTTGCCTTCGGTCGAGCGATCCAAGCGACTTTACCTAAGGCCGCGCGACCTCAGGTGACGTTGCTTAGGGCGATTTCTCCCTTTGATCCTTCTCTAGCCTCCAGGTAGCGCACTCTTGAACTTGCGACTATCGTCATCTTCTTTCGATCGTCGCGGGTTTCGAGAAGGATTTTCTCGTCGTCGTTTTCTAAGGGTGTTGAGTGTCACTGTCATCATCGCCATCTTCAGCATCACTTAGGTCGCTCGACCTCAGGCACGACCCAGGGCATCGCTTGAGGTCATGCGGCCTCAGGCGACACCACCTAGGTCGTGCGACCGAGGCGACGCCTGAGGTTGCCCGACCTCAGGCCACCTCGCGTGAGGTCATGCGACCTCAGGCAAGGCTTTCCGGCGGCCAAATCTGGCCTCTTGTGATTGAGCGTCGCTCACCGGCTGATCTTTGTGAGGAAGAAGACAATGAACAGTGTTTTTCGAGGGTAGAAAAGGAAAATATAATTATCAATAAGGGCAATATTAGAAAGAAAAAAATCATTAAATCCTAGACTAGCATTCCGAAAATGCTAAAAGCCCAAAGCAGGTCCAGACCTACTTTGGGCTTTCAGCATTCGAAATGCCAAATGGAGACTCGAAAAGCCGAACCAAACGCAAGATTTTTTTCCCAAGGGGCTTTGTGGGCTCAAAGCTCCTTGGGAAAGTTGAACCAAACGGGGCCAATATACAGTTGATTCGGCTTCTCAGTGTATCCGGATTGGCTATACACGAAGACTTCTGTCTCTTCTTTCCCTCTCTTCCCCTCTTCTTTCCTCTTTTACGAACGAGCCGGCTGCTTCTTCATTTTTCTTGTTTTGTTTGCTCCAGCATCATTCAAGGAAAGAAAATGAGTTGGGCCATTGAAGACATGGTATTGGGCTTGTTGGGCTCATCATGACACCGACTGAATCGAACTTCCAGCGCCAATATGTTCGAAAACAGTTGGGTATTCGACGACAAGGCTTGTACATTTTTCGCCAGGGTAATCACGATACCATGTTCCAATATTATGTTCATGATTTATTTTCCCTAGCATATTGTTTAATTCTAAATAGTAGTTATCATCTACGTGTTGAATTCAGGGACCATGAGGGAGCAGTATGCACACAGAATGCAATGGAGAGAAGACGAATTAGACTCTTCACTGCTGTGCAGATGTCGGTTGAGACGATCAGTTTCTCTTTCTCTGGACCTTGCATCTCAATAATTTCATTTCTAGTTGTCTCTCTCTTGAACCTCCCATCACAATAATTTCGTTTGTTTTTTTCCTTTGCTTCTCAACAGGCAATACCAATGAGCTGTTATATTCACCTAACGTGGACCTGTCGAGGCTTTTAAAAAGGAAAAGGACAAAGGATGTTGACTGGCCAATCAAAAGGCGTCCCCCTCTGTTCTCCTTCTTAATAAAACTTCTTCCATTGACTTATAAATGTAAGTGTTCAAGTAATGCAAGCGAACTGTCTGATAAATTGAGGAGCACTCAGAGAGGAAAGAAGAAAAGTCGAGCTCGGACAGGTGATGTCGAGTTGCCGCCTCATAGTACATTTTCCACTGGCGTACTATTTTGACTCTGAAATTTCAACTCATAAGGATGGTCACAAATGGCGGCGTTCCTCTCATCAATTAAACCTTAAACTACATTGAGAAGTTTCTGTTTTATTATTTATAAAAAAAAAAAGTCCAATACCTCTGCCTTCTTGCTTGAAGCAAAAGCACGCTCCTGTAAGGACGACATGAACTCTCAAATAGTGTCACTACTCACCGTGTTTTTATTTCTTCTTCTTCATTTGACTGATTCTTTGGAAACCCTTGGCCCAAACGATACCTTGAAAGATGGCGATGTCTTGATCTCCCAAGGAAGCATATATTCACTCGGTTTCTTCAGCCCAGGTAATTCAAGCTCGCGTTACCTGGGAATTTGGTACTATGGACAACCAGAGCGAACTGTCGTTTGGGTTGCTAACAGAGAAAATTCCGTGAATGATACTTCAGGAGTTTTTGCATTTGATCATTATGGAAACTTAGTGATCCATTCAAACAATGGGAGCGTTCCCATTTGGTCAACTAATGTTTCCTCCATGACTTCAAATGATTCTAGAGTTGCTCGGCTTTTGGATTCAGGTAATCTTGTTTTGATTCAAGATTTGAGCAAAGTGGTTATTTGGCAGAGCTTTGATTATCCCACGGATACCTTTCTTCCATCCATGAAGCTTGGGTGGGACCTGAGAACAGGTTTGAACCGGTTCATGACATCTTGGAAATCTGAAGATGATCCAGCACTGGGCAGTTGTTCATACAAGTTAGTACCAACAGGGTACCCACAGTTGTTCCTTTACAAGGATCAAGCTCCATATTGGCGGCCTGGACCAATAATTGAAAAACAGCAGGGTAGCCTTGCCAAGATGGCTAACGATTTTATCTATAATATCACACTTGTGAATAATGCGACCGAGGTTTCTCTGATGTTTGCTGTCATCAATGCATCGGTTCTCTCCAGATATGTGGTGCATGAGTCAGGGTTAGTTAAACACTTCATATGGCATGATGAAGAGCGGCAGTGGACTGAGTTTAATTATCATCCACAGGAACTGTGTGACTACTACAGCAAGTGTGGGCCTAATGGCATCTGTGGTGCAAACAATGCAGACCAGTTTGACTGCACATGCCTGCCGGGCTTCGAGCCCAAGTTTCCAGGCAATTGGTACCTAAGGGATGGAACAGGCGGCTGCAAGAGGAGGCAAGGTGCGTCAATGTGTCAAAGTGGGGAAGGTTTCGTGAAGTTGAGACAGCTGAAGTTGCCAGACGCTTCAACAGCACATGTCAACATGAGCCTGAGCTTGAAGGAGTGTGAGCAGGAATGCTTGAGGGATTGCAATTGCACAGCTTATTCAAGTGCAAATGAAAGTATGGGGGAATATGGATGCCTCAAATGGTATGGAGATTTAATAGATACAAGAGAATTTTCAGACTTGGGTCAAGATTTATATGTGCGGGTCGATGCAATTGACTTAGGTACTCATTGCTAATAATTACTTTAAACACTTTTGCCGCTGTTGTGGGTTAGTAATTGTTGTCCCAATTTCTCCTGATCTTGTCTTGATGAAACTGTTTGCTTCTGATACTTAATATCATAAACTGCACTTGTTGCATTAATTTCCAGAATTGACGTGTTCAATGTCATTGGCACACTTCTCGTGCCTTCTCTTACAGCTCGCTATAGGAAAAGGAGTACTCTTGTTAACAAGGCAATGGTGACAACAATATCGGTATCTGCACTGGCGTTGCTGCTCTTAGGCTCCCTTATGTACTGCCTTATGTCAAAGAGGAAAAGAGGTGCGGTGATCTAGCCTTGATAGAAGCCTTTTCTGCTATGTATATTACTCAGTCTGTTTGACAAGTAGGTCATATTTTGATGTTTAGGATAAAATAACAGATTAAATTTAAGCCGGAGCTAATCTAACCAGGATTTTAGGCCAAAGGATGGTTGATTTCAATACCAGAAACCTTGGTCAACAAGGCTGCACAGACATTGCTAGATAATTAGAGAAAGCTGTATTGCAATCCATGTTGAAATCAAGCCTTCGTGAGTTGATCTTAAGCAATGAGGGATAAGTTGACTGTTGAGGGGAAAATTTGCATTGTTCTTTCCTCTGCCAGAAAATTCCCAAATTGGCCAGAACAGCAACAAAAGAAGCATAACAGAATTGCTTTCATTGTCTTTCTTATGCATTTTATTCGTCTGCCTGCAGATAGAAGAAGGCGTGATCATAATGTTGGTGCTACCACAAGCTTGACAAATTTCGACGTGCTTACGGGTCTGAAAGACCTCAACAGGGAAGGTAGACCACAAACAGATCTACCATTCTTTGATTTTGGCACGGTAGCTGCAGCCACAAGCAATTTTTCCTCCATCAATGAGCTTGGCCAGGGGGGGGTTTGGATCTGTATATAAGGTAATTAATCTCTCTGTTCCACTGAATGCAGATGGTTATTGCATACTAAAGGCGTAGTCTACTAGCTTCAAGTGTTTGTCTCTTATGTGGATTGATGTCCTTGAAAAACATGCTCGGAAAAAGGCTAGCTTTTTTTTTTTTTTTTTTTCAATGGACCCTTTTTCCGTTTAAAATTCTCAAACGGTGCCGCGATCTGGTTATTTTACTATATCTATGTAGGCGTCTCTTGTGGCGAGTCTTATCTTCCAGTCATCACGAAACTAAAAAAGTGACCAGCGAAAGATAAGCGAGAAGACGCGGAGAACAGCACAAGCCATGTTGCTTCTTCATTTTTCTAGGTTGTAATGAGTCTAACCTGCCCACCAAGTTTACCTACCAAATAAGTCTTAAATTCTGCTCATAACAGCTTTTGAGCTACTGGCTTCATTTAACAGGCCTTAATGTTTATTCTCTTGATGCGTTCATTTCACAGGGTATGATGAATAACGGAACAGAAATAGCGGTTAAAAGACTCTCAAAATATTCTGGACAAGGAATTGAAGAGTTCAAGAATGAAGTCAGGTTGATTGCCAAACTTCAACACCGGAATCTGGTGAAAATCCTAGGTTGCTCCATTCAAGAGGACGAGAAACTGTTAATTTATGAGTATTTGCCCAATAAAAGCTTGGACTCATTCCTTTTTGGTAAGTCCTCTGGTCCAGTGGAGGGAATTTTGGTTCTATAACTAGTGTTTGGGTAATGATGCGAGCAAATTCCCCATTTTGGTCCAGACGAAACAAAGAGGTCACTTCTGGATTGGGGAAAAAGGTTCAATATCGCATATGGAATAGCTCGAGGACTCATGTATTTACACCAAGATTCAACGTTGAGGATAATCCATAGAGATTTGAAACCTAGCAATGTCTTACTGGATGACACATTGAACCCCAAGATTTCAGATTTTGGGATAGCAAGGATATGTGGAGGTGACCAAATAGAAGGAAAAACGAAGCACGTGATCGGGACATAGTAAGTGTTTTTCTTTAGCATTGTATTCTACTTTTCCTGATTAGAAAATGAGAAATTAGAACAAAGAAAAAGAACTCAGACCAACCATTTTATGTCTTTCATACTAAAGTTTTGATCTATAGTTATGTCTCCGAAAGTTCAACTTGAAAGATTATATGGTGAATGAGATGTTGATTACTACTCTCCCTTTTGGCTTTTGTAGTGGGTACATGGCACCAGAGTATGCTCTACGAGGCTGGTTTTCAATAAAATCAGATGTGTACAGTTATGGAGTTCTGTTGTTGGAGATCATCACAGGCCAAAGAAATACGGGGTGCTATCATATGAACACCTTTTGCAATCTAATCGGCCATGTAAGGATGAAACTCTTACGTAATTCGATGCTACGAACAATTTGACCAGCCTCTACATTCACATTATCATGATCCATTAAGTTTGATGTGTGTTCTTCCCAGGTATGGGAGCTGTGGAAAGAAGGACAATGCATGGACATTGTCGACAAATCAATGGACAAGACATATTCTGAGAAAATGTTATACAGGTGCATTCAGATTGGTCTTTTGTGCATGCAAAGATATGCATCGGACAGACCGACTATGTCCACGGTGGTTTTCATGTTGGGGAATGCTGATGTGGTACTTCCATCCCCGAAACAGCCCGCGTTCATTGAAGATAGTGACTACAACGGAGATTTTCAGTCAGCATTTAACGGAACATGTTCGGTTAACGGACTTACGATTACTGTTGGTGAAGCTCGCTAGTCACATGCCATCACAAATGAACTGCGTAATCTACAAAACTAGAGAACTTGAGGTACTTCCTGTATCAGTAGATAAATGAAACCTCAAGACTAATCGTGTCGTGTATGAGTTACCTTGTAGTTCTTGTGCTTATGAGCAATGTTTATATATAGATTAGATACAATAGAACAAAATTTCCTTGGTTTATTAATTGAGTTCACTGTGTCTCTTAACCAGAGTCATGTACATGTAAATTCCTGTTGCTGCAGCATTCTCTCTCACACGATCAAGTAATTTGCCGCCTATCACATTTTATGTTGGCAGGAAGTTGCCAAATTGCAATATGAGTTAAACAAGAAGACCCTTTACCTTTTGTTTATGTACCTTATTTTTGCATTACAAGTTCTTAGACTTAAAAGATGGAAATGACTCTAGGCGAAGGTCTTCTAGTATCATAAATTTTAGCTCTTTTAGCTCACTTCTTTAGTTAACTACCGCGACCTAATTTTTGAGTGCACCACATAAAACTAGGTTAATGGACTACTAAATCTTTAAACTTAGCTCGGGCTCTCCCAATTTCATACCAATTCGCGACTTAATGTTCAAATATTTAACATACAAATGATTATTATTTAGAAATCGCCACTAATCAGTCTTCGGTAAATCGATTAGATAACTAAGTAAAATAATGGGATGATTATTTTACTCCTACGAACTAGAGACTATGGGTACGAGGATTTGGTTACACTAGATTTCTCTAATGCCATTTTGGTACCATTTCTTTTTATTTTTCAAAAAATATTTTTTGTAGGCAGCTAGGATTTATTTTAATCTAAATTACTATCATGCAAATATGGTGACCACACGAATGCTCATTCATTATTAAACATTCAAATAAATAAATTGCATCACACAAAGCAAACAATTTTTTTTTTTTTGGTTTTCTTGAAATCAGAATTTTATCATAAAACATGCATTTTAACTACATGACCTAATTTTACTAACAAACAAATTCTAATTAAATGAACCTATTATGCAAACTAATTAACATGCACCTAATATTTTTTGTATTTTTTATTGGAATTCGGAATTAATACAAATACTAATTAAACTATCTAAAAAGGAATAATTTTCTAATCTATTTTAGAGATTAATTTGACTTAAACCCTATCCTATCTTAGAAAAATATTTTAGAAAAATGAGATTATTAAAGATGCACAAACATATTTAAGAGTTTGTCTATAAAGAAAAAAAAAAAATCAATCCTAATCTATTCCAAAAAATTACCTAAACATGCAACCTTTAAAAAAAAATGTAGTCCTAAAAATGCAATCCTAAATCTACTTATGCAAGATTTTGAATTTTTTTTATTTTTATATTTTTTAGTGTTTTTCCAAGACAAGCAATTATCAAATAAACATTATATATAAATAATCAAGATATTCAACAAATAAAAGATTATAGTAATCAAAAAAATAACATGTTGTCTCACAGATTAAATTAACGGTTACTTTAACTTTGAGCATTACGACATATGAAAAAGGTTTAAAATAATTAAAAATCTGATCCAAAATCTTACAAATCAAATTAACAATTATATTGATTTAACAATTAAAATATCATCAACAAATCCTAAAAATTAATATAATTAAAAAAATGATCCGACATATTACAGATTAAATTAGTAATTACAATAATTTTTGGGAAAATCCTTGTGGATAATGCCTACAAAATTTATTGACATCAAATATTACAACTTAAATAGGTGAACTAAAAAAACAAAAAAAAGAGATAAGATAAAATAAAACAAAACAATATGAAATGAAATAATATAAAAAAGCTAAACTACCTAAAGGGGGAAAACGACAGTGGATGGCGCCGGGCGGTCGTTGACTGGTCGTCGGAGTTCCGGCGGGGAGCAGCGGCAGGTGGACGGCGGCGGGCTCGAGCTCGGAGCAGCGGCGGAGGCGGAGCTGGATCGCGTGTCGCTGGCGGAGACGTCGGCAGCGGTGCGGGGTTTGGCTGGCGTCGGGGCGTCGGGGCGTCGCGGGGGTTGCTGGCCGGCGTCGGAGAGGTCGGATGTTGGAGCTCCGGCGAGGGCAGTGGTGCTGTGACGTCGGCGACGGGAGGCGCGGGCGTCGGCAGCGGGATCTCGAGCAACGGGCGAGTTACGGGCCGGCGCAGGTTGCAGGTGAGGTGGGGCGCGGCGGTCTCGGGGACGCAGCAGAGGCTCGGTGCGGGGGTTCGCGGGCTGCTGCAGATCGCGGCAGCGGCGTCGTTGGATTGCAAGCTGGAGCGGCGATGGCGTCGGCAGATGCGCGTTCGGAGCGGGGCTCAGGCGGAGGTGCGGGCGCAGCAACGGCGTCGGGCGGGGCGGCGATGCTGCTGCGCGTCAGGGGCGAGTCCGGCGAGGTGGCGGTGGCGGAGGCGCGGCGGAGGCAGCGCGAGCAGCTCGGAGACCAACGGTGCAGGGGTTGGTCACGCAGCAAGGGGAGGCCACGGAGAAGATGAACAGTGGCGTTTTTTTTTTTTTTGCTTTTCCCTTTTTTTATTCTCTCCCTCTTGTCTATTCGCACGTCCACCCTCTGCACACACGTCTCTTTCACTCTTCAGCCAAAAGCAAAAACTTTCTTTCTTTGTTTCTTTTGACTTTGAAAAGACCAAAAGAAATAAAAAAGAAAACTCTCTCCACGGCTTTCTCTTGCACGAATTTTCTTTCGCACGAATTCTGTTTTTTTCCTCGGAATTTTTCGAATCTTCCCCCCCTCCTCGAAAATTTTTGGTCTCCTCTTATAGTGGTTCCGACCACCTTCTTCCATGGCAATTTTCGAACTTCCTTTTTCTGTTGGCTTAATTCATAATTTATAAATTAGAGCAAATCTTAATTTTGGAAAACTCCATGAATATTTCGATTCTTTTCCTTTTATCAAACTCCTTATTCTTTTTATTTACCTGATTTATTTAACGAGAATTTGCTTCCACATTTATCATGGTTTGAATATTCGCTAGAACAAGGATGACTAATCAAAATTTTCACATTCCATTCATAATCAAATCAGATTGATCCTCCCTTTATTTTCTTTTTATTTTCTTATTTTCTTATTTCTTTTATTTGCTCTAATGTAATTTTTATATGCTATGCAATTTTTATTTTATTTTTTTAGGATCGTCAAAATTTATGTGTCAATATTAACAGTTCTCAATATCCCATTGCAGATAAAATTGAAGTAATCACGTTCCTAATTGACAATTGAGTAGGTTGACCTTACTTTGTTTGAACCCTATTGAGTTGTGTCAATATATATATTACTAGTTTGCTAACTTTTGTGCTAATCTGTTGCGTTGGCGCCTGCTGATATCCCAACAAGGATTGATGATCACAAAAAGATAATCTCTTTCTTTAAGCCTCTCAATTAGTCGAATGCTTTCATTTTAAATTCTTTTCTTCATACTTCCATGATAAGCCCAGGTTTTCCATGTCACAAGAACTTTTTTTTTTTTTTTTGCTTGTATTGACTGTCGGTCTATAAAATGTAGACAACGAGAAACAAACGGCCGCGTCTGTCTTTCTCGGTCTTGCTTGAAATATCTGTTGAATGTGTTGATATTCACTCACAACCTTTTCCCCATAGTTCAGCTTTTGGTATGGCAAATTTTGGAGGGTGACGGGTTTTGATAGAATGAATTTTTCATATAGGAATTATGCTTATTAAACTCGTTTACTCTAAATTTGCAACGACCCCTCATAGCTATCTTTTTGAGAACTGACTTTTTAATTTTATTTTCTTCAACTTTTAAGAACTTTCGGAAACATTCAATTTTCTGGCAGCTTTGTTAATTTAGAATCTGTCAGCCCCAAGTACCATATACAATGAACTATGAAATATGAAAATGTGCTTAGTTTGGCATAGATAAATGATAACTTTTGTTGCATTTAGTAGAAGGTAGCACAGTAATAATGCGAATTTCCACTTAACAATCAGTTAAAGGTTGAAAAAAAATCTGAATTAGGAACTTGGAAAGGTCCTGTTAAAGTCACAGCTGGGGATATATTGATGCGCGGGACCAAGGCCACTTGTTAAATTCATAAGGACATGGAGTCTTTGCCTCAACCTCAACCACAACCTCATTCAAACGTTATTTTTCTGTCAGCAATCACCTTTCTTTTCTTAAGCTTGATTGACATGACACTTGATCTTCGTTGAACCACGAGACAACATGATAAGCCGTATACTTATTCACTACCCTACTATTATTCCTTCTGCTTCATTTTAATAGTTCCTTGGGCACATTTTCCCCAGAAGACGCCCTTCAAGATGGTGAACTCTACCTCTCTCTAATAAGACAACATTTGCTCTTGGTTTTTTCCAGTCACATCCCAAATTCTACAAATGCAATGATTAGGGATGCGAAAAACAATCGAAAACTGTTTGGACTTAGACTCAATTGACCTAGCAATAACGATTCCCGATTCTAATAGGAATCGGTAAGTATCAATTTGATTTCTAATTCCAAGCATGGAATTGTCCATCCTCCCACGCTAGTCAATTAATACAACATTCTTTCTCCTCTGTCTTCTAGAAAAAATAAATTTTATACGATCAACCCCAACTCTCCATTTTTCTCTTTCTTTCTCTTTATTCAAACTCAAACTCCAACATGGAAGGGGGAGGTGCATCCTGTGGGGGTAGGAACTAAGTTTCTCTTCAAGTGTAATGTCGGCACTCCCGCATCCTGTCTCTCTTCAATTAATGTGGCTCTCTCTCTCTCTCTCTCTCTTCATTCAAACTCCTGCATCCTCTCTCTTCTTTTTTCTACGTCCCTTGCACGATCAACACCATCTCTGCGTTCATGGTGGTTTCTTCACTCTGACTAAGTTGGGTTCCAAGAACCTTCAAAGAAAATGTTTGTCATTATACTCTATTCTTGATTCTTGATTTCTTACTATACTTCACTATTTGTCCATTATCTTTCACAACCTCATTGGATTGAGTCACCTAAAACTATGTTTGCATCTATTCTCTCTCTAGAGAGATGTAGATCTTCTCTCCACCATCTTCGCTCTCTTAACCCACCTCTTGCTCCCCCTCTCTCCCCTCACCCTCCTCTCCCGCTCTACCTCATCATCACTGTACTCATCCTTGCCTTGTCTCACCTTTATACCACCCCATCCGATGACCCGTGCCCTCCCTTTCTCTCCTCCTCTGCCCTTCACTACCCCTTCTTCACCTCCCCCAACTAGTTCCATAGACTCACTTGGAAACTGAACTAGACCGGCAGTCTAATTTATAAGTGGATCCACGGAATCAATGGATGATTCCCAGTTTCAATTTTTTAGAACCAGTCATTAATGGGTGATTTCTAGTTTCAAGATAAGAATTGCCCACGTGGACCATCCTCACCCCTATCTATGGAGGCATCTTCAAAGGGATTCTGATCTTCCAGTCATCATAAACCCAGGAAATGACTAGCAAAGGACGAGGGAGAAGTAGAAAACAGCACAAGTCATGCTGCTCTTTATTTTTCTAGGTCATCCAACATGTAATGAATGTAAACGACACAACCTCCAATTACTTGATTGTTAAAATTATGTCTTGAGTTTTCGCTGGAAAAGAGGAAATATAAAATAAAATATATTTAAGGAAAATTTCTTCTTGCAGAAACTTGCGGAATCCAAATTGAAGAAGAAGCCGTGAAGCCTCTAGACGTGGATGATTAATGGTGGGGCCCAAGGTCAAAGGTTTGACCTTGGGCACAATTGCACACACACACTTTTGGCGTGAAGTCCAGGCGTGGAAATAGAAGATGGTGGGCCCAATCTTTCTTCACCCAGAGAAGCCGCCCAAAGGAAGTCCCCCGAGAGAGGAAGCATGCACGTGGACGGTGGCCCAGCCAACTCTTTGGGCGCACGATTTCGGAGTCCTCGGCCACACGTATAAAAGCGTCTTCATATCTTCTCTTCCAAAATAGAAAGACGCACGCCGAAGACCTACGAAGCAAGGAGCCGCACGTCCGTGCCGTTTGCTGAAGCCCTACGAAGAGGATACGTACGTGAAGACGCTGTTCTTGTTTGACGTACGTAGAGTGTTTCGTTCGAGCTTTGAATGCGTGGTAATTTTGTGCCGTAAGTTTATTCCCAATTGAGTTGTTATTTATACACTTAGGGTTTGTGGTTAAATCTAGGTGCGGGAAACACTTAAGTGATTGAATGATTATAAACTCTAATTCTCCGATTTTAGTGGATTATTTGCTGCTGGCTCTCCCCGTGGACGTAAGTACCGATACTCGAACCGAACTACGTAAATTTCTGATGTCCTGATTTTCTCGTTAATTTCTCTGGTGATTTCGCGTTGACGTAATTTGCAAGATCCTATCGTTTTCCGCGTATTATATCCCAACAATGTGATAAATTTTGAAATCTACTCATAACAACTATCAAGCGGCCAGATTCATCTACAGATCTAGATAGTTACTCCTATGATGTGTTCATTTTCACAGGGTGTGATGAATAATGGAATAGAAATAGTGATTAGGAGTCTCAAAATATTCTGGAGAAGGAAATGAAGAATTCAAGAATGAAGTTTGATTGCCAAACTCCAACACAGGAATCTGGTGAAAATCTTAGGTTGCTGCATTCAAGAAGTCGAGAAACCGTTAATTTATGAGTATTTGCCCAACAACAGCTTGGATTCATTCCTCTTTGGTAAGTCCTCTCTTCCAGCGGCCAATTTTTTTTGTTCTGCCGAGAGCATTATGGATAATAACTTGAGAAATCCCCAAAATGGGTCCAGATGAAACAAAGAGATCACTTCTAGATTAGGGAAAAAGGTTCAAAATCGCGTATGGGGTAGGTCAAGGACTTATGTATTTACACCAAGATTCAACGTCGAGGATAATCCATAGAGATTTGAAAGCTAGTAAATGTCTTACTGGACGTTGCATTGAACTCCAAGATTTCAGATTTTGGGATGGCTAGAATATGTGGAGGAGACCAAATTGAAGGAAAAACTAAATGCCTAGTCGGGACATAGTAAGTGTTTTTCTTGAGCATTAATTTCTGCTTCACCTGATTAGACAGTGAGAAATAGAACAAGAAATGAACTCGGTTCCAACCATGTTCTGTTTATCATACTAAAGTATTCACCTTTAGTTATCTATATTAAAATTCGACAAGGAAGTTTATACAGATAAATGAGATGTTGATTCCTTCTCTCCTTTTTGGCTTCTGTTGTGGGTACATGGCCCTAGAATATGCTCTGCAAGGCCGGTTTTCAATAAAGTCAGATGTGTACAGTTATGAAATTTTGTTGTTAGAGATCATCAAAGGCCAAAGAAATACTGGGTGCTATCATATGAACTCCTTTTGCAATTTATTTGGCCATGTTAGTATGAAAATCTTACACCATGCAATGCAATGCAGAATTTGACCAGCCTCTACATTTGCAATATCAAAATCCAAGGTGTTTGGTATGTGTTAATCCCAGGCATGGGAGCTGTGGAAAGAAGGAAAATGCATGGACATTGTCGACAAATCAATGGACAAGAAACATTCCGAGGAAATGGTATCGAGGTGCATTCAAATCGGCCTTTTGTGCGTGCAAAGATATGCATCAGACAGACCAACTATGTACACAGTGGTTTTCACGTTGGGGAACGCTGATGTGGTACTTCCATCCCCGAAACAGCCCGCATTTATCAACGAGAGTGACTACATTGGAGTTATTCAGTCAACATGTGAACAAACATGTTCTGTTAACAGAGTTACAGTTACGGCTGCTGAAGCTTGCTAGTCAGACGCCATCACAAGTGAACTGCATAATCCACTAAACTTGAGAGATTAAGATGTTGCCTGTACCTGTATCAGTAGATAGACGATACCTAAAGTCTAATCTGTCGTATATGAGCTAACCTGTAGTTCTTGTTGTGCTTATGTGAAAATTTTATACATAGATTAGATATGATAGACTTATGCTAAAAAATTTACACGAAGTAAAAGTTATTTTCTTGTTTGACGATCAAGACATGTCGACTGAAAGTCAAGCTTAGAAAGGGCAAAGTCGTTGTTACAGATTGCATGACATTTACATGGTAGACCAAAAATTGACAACTACTTGCTTATATTCATGAGAAACGTGGATCCTCGCTTATCAAGACCCCAACTACATTCCCCAGCATTTGGCATATCATTAACTCAGTCACTTCTCTTGCCTCAGACATCATACCATAGTATCGTTAAACAAAAAGACAACATGAACACAGAAAAGGTTTCAATATATGCACTGCTTGTTCTTTTTCTATTCAGGTAGTACTTATCCAAAACCAAAACAACACTATCAAAGAAGGCAATCTCTTGGTCTCTAGTGGCAAAATGTTCGCTCTCCATTTCTTCAGCCCGGCTAATTCTAGCCACCATTATGTCAGAATTTGGTATTGCTTAGTTTCTTAGCAAACCATTGTTTGAGTTGTTATTTGAAGGAGACTAATCAGAGGCTCTTCTGGAGTGCTTTTCAATTGATTCTGATGGAAATTCGGTTTCTCCATAAGAAAAATTGAAGCTTTCCTGTCAGTCGACAAATGTTTCTTCTGCATTATCAAATTGTTCTTCTCCAACTCAGCTTATGGATTCAGGTAATCTAACTCAGGTTCAAGATTTTAGCAAACGGGTGATATGGCAAAGCTTTGATTATCCTACAGACAATTATGCTTCCTTTCATGAACCTCTGGTTGGACTGCAGAACCAGTTTGAACCGGCTCCTAACATCTTGGAACCTGGCACCTGGCAATTACTCATGGGATCAACCCCACGGGATACCCTCAGTTGTTCCTGTATAAGGATGGGGTTCCATATTGAGGGACGGATCGTGGACCTGCGAACAGTGGAGCAGTATTCCCAGGATGGCTAAAGATGATTTCTGCAATGTAACCTTGTGGATAACGCAACAGGGGCGTCGATAATTTACAGCATGATCGATGCCTTGATTATCTCCGGACTATTGGTGCTGGAATCGAGACTACTTAAACGTTTCACATGGCACAATAATGGTCAGCGCTGGATCAGGTTCCAGTACCATCCAAAGGAGCAGTTCGACTATTGAAGCTAGTGCAGGGCCAATGGCAATTGTGACCCCTGCAACCCAGGTCAGTTTTAAGTGAACAGACCCGACTGAGTTCAAACCAAAGTCAATGGGCAACTATTGCCTAAGGGAAGGATTGAGCGGGTGCCTAAGGAGCCAATAGGCATTTACATGTCGAAGCTGGGAAGGTTTCGTGAAGGTGACATGTGTGAAGGTCCTGGACACTTCAGTAACACATTTCAATGTGAGTTTTCAGCTTGAAGGAGTGTGAGCAGAGGAGTGCTTAAGCAATTCCTCTTGCACAGCTTATTCCAGTGCAAATCAGAGTTCCAGAACTCCAAATGCCCCAGATGGCGTGGAGATTTAGTGGATACAAGCATTTTTTTTTTCCAGATTTAATGCAGGATTTTTATGTACGCGTCAACATAATTGACACAGGTACTTACCACAAAATCTTATGCTGATGAATAAGGTAACTGTTGTATTCAATTTCCCTTATATCTATAAATTCAATGTGATGGCGCATTTCACATATATGTCTTCAATTTTTTAAGCTCACTTAAGGAAAAAGAAAAGTATGCTTGCCAAAAAGGCAATCGGTGATGATACCGTTATATCTATACATTCAATGCGTACTGTGCGTGCGAGAGTGTGCATCCTGACAGACCAATAATGTCCACCGTCGTATTGACGTTGCGGAGTGCTGATGTGCTGCTTGCGTTTCCAAAAATAGCGTGCGTTTTGTCTTCAAGAAGAGGTACCATGGAGCGAATATGTCATCTAGAAATGGCTCTGCTTCTGCATCTGTTGATGATGTCACAATTACTAAGGTCGAGGCACAATAAGCAAGTTCATTTATTAAAAAAAAAAAAAAACACTGGTAAAGTGACTTGCAGTGTATATATGTCTGTGTGTGTAAATTCTCGATGCAATTACCTGAATGCGGAGTACACAGTAAAAAAGGTGATGTATAAATTGAATTCAAAACCTCAAACTGACATTGGCAATTTGCAGAGAAGATGTGTAATACAATATGTTCATTGGCTTCTATTAGAACATAAGTTGATGCTGTCACGCCTCAAATCTCAAGCGCGTGCCCATCCTTCTCTAGTCGATAAAAATTTGCGACTTCTTAGGACGAGTCGCCGACCCTTTTTCATTTTATTACACATATGGAAGTGAAAAGAAATTCGAAAAGTAGGATACGAATTCATAAACAAACATGCTTTTATATTCACACTAAGTCATGTACAAAAGTCTATGGCCAAAAGACTACAAAAGACTAGCCTTCCAAAAAGAAGCGGTCCTAACTGACCTACACTTCCGATCACCTCCTCTCAGCTCCAAGTCCTCCACTCGACGACCCTGAAAATGTTGTCCCACAACGAGGTGAGATATCATCTCAACGAGTCTAAGCTCTAAACCCCAATTAGAAGGGAAATACGCTAAGAAGTGTCCTAATCACACAAGCACACAATCAAGGAGACTTACCTTATTAGATCCACCCTGCAGGTCAATACAATTTATCTCACAGATAACATGAGAGCATGAGCAACAAATAAGCTCCAACAACTGAAACACCACACTCAATTAATCATGCGTTCCTAGTTTTGATCTCGGCATATAGCACGGCCTACTCTCAGTCCGGTGGTCTTCTGGCATTGCCAGGCATCGTCTCACCCCATTGAACACAGCACGTCTTTTTATCAGACGGCTCTCTCGAAGGAGTATAGAGTCCAAAATCAACTGCCACTGGCTTCCCGTTGTCCAGGGGTATCCCAAATAGGGATAACGTCCAACTTAATAGCCGATACGATTTCTCTTAACCATACACGATCACTCAAATATGGCCTAAGGTACCGTGCATTTCACTCAATTGCTTCAATTAAAATGGTGAGCTTGGCCTTTTTCTTCGTATTAGAAATTCACATAAAACTACTCATGTGTGGTTACATGGTCAACTTGACCCAAAAAAATTGATATTCTTCCTTTTTGACATCTCACTACTAAAAACCATTTTCGGTGTCAAAACCCGACACCCGGGATTTTTAGAATAAATATTGGAAATTCATAATTTTTGGAATTAAATACCAACACTCCAATCAATTTGCATAATTTAACACTCAATTGTAGAAATTAATCACACCATTACAATCAGCACGAAATTCCGGTCACCGACTATCCCGGCCTAATTTCCAGAAAATAATTAATACTTATATAATTACTGAAATTAATTAAATAAATCAATTTAAATTCTAAAAATACTAACCTAGGCCAGAATCATTAAATTAATAACCAATATGAATTCGAAGAAATTCCCGAACCCTTCTAGATAAATAGTACAATTTATTTAGGCCTTAACTAAACCATGCTAACCACCTAACATGCTTAATTAAATAATTACATTTCTAATTTAATCTAATTAACCACCTAATTCCTAATAAAATAAATCTAAACACCCCTTAAACGTCATTAACCTACTAAACAGAGTTTAGAGCATAAACTTACCGGTTAATTGCGGAAACCGGTTCACCGCAATGATGGCGCGACAGCGGCCGAAATCGAAATTTTCGGCGGCGTCGACAAACTCTTGGACCGGGCTTAGGACCGGCCCAACACAACTCAGCAAGCCTGAGTTTCAATCTTGGGCTTCTGCAGGCTTCTGGTTGCGGGCTTGGGCCTTCTTCTCGGGCCCAAAATGGCTGAACTTCAAATGGGCTAGAACTAACTGAACTTGGGCCTAAGCTTGGGCTTCAAAATCTGTTGGAGATTGGCTGAAAATCACTGGGCTGTAGACACTAGCTGGACTTGAATCGAGCTGGACCAAAGGCTTAAATTGTGGGCTGCAATTGGGCTCGTGGGCTGAAGCTTGCAGATTTGGGCCGCTAAAAATCGAACTGGCTTGCTGGGCTGATCCACGAGCGCAGGAAATGGACGCTGGAGAAGACCAAACGGACAGCTTGCTGGCGAAGAGGAAAAAAGCGGAGCAGCAGGTGTCAACGTGGGAGCTACTGCAGGGGTCTTCGATGCTGGGGGTTTGACCGAGGTTTCGGTGGTTACAAACGGTGAAGGGTTCAGCTTTGAGGGCTAAAGGATGAACGGTAAGTGGCAGTTGCAGGGGGGAAAGATCGCTGAAGCAACTTCGTGGCTTCAGTGAGCTTGGTGCATGGAGAAGACGTGGAGAAGCACGAGCACGAGCTGCAGTCGTGAAGACCGAAGCTGCTGGTGTCTTCGGTGGATTTTTTCGGTGGGTTGTGGGCTTCAAGGAGTCAACGCCACAATTTTGCTTGAAGAATTTTGACCCATGGAGGCTGGATATTGGACAAACGGCAGCAAGGAGGGTTCGGTGGATGAAGATACAGAGGCAAATGAGAACAGAAGCAAGCAGCAGGGAAAATGACAAAAAAAACGAAAGCAAACGGAGAGAGAGAGATTGAGAGGATGAAGTCGGCAAGGTAGCTTGCACGAGAAGCTTGAAAAAAGAGCTTAAAGTCCACAACTTATCCCCTCCATTAATGGCATGTCCGCTCCCTAATATTTTCCAATCAAATCAAACCCAAAATTAACCATTTCGATGACAAAAATTGCAGCCATAGTCCAAGCTCCGAATTTCACTCTTTGGTATTTAGATTCTTCAGCAAATTCCCAATTTAATGTCCAAATTTTGATGTAGAAAATGTCCACGAAATTTCTACAAGTCCCTTTCATCATATTGCTCGGTTTGCAAGTTCAAATTTCCTTCAATTTGACCCATCCGAATTTCCATTATTTTTCCGCGACGTCCGAATCATATTTCCGTAAAAATCTCAGGATTTCTGAAAATTCTTCGGAGGATGAGTTGATGTTCCTCAAATAGCTCATGACACCATAGAACTTTCAATTTTTGAAATCGGGTTCAAATTCACGCTTATTTTCAATCTGACGCACTTTTAACGTGACCTAGTCTATTGGATAGCTTTTAGAAATTTTTAGTGCAATTGACCCGTGATTGATTTATCTCGAGTCACAATGTACATCTTCGACACATTGACGACTCTTGATTGTCATGAAAATCTCAAGGTTTTAAATACGGACATAGGGTACCAAAAACGATAGAAAATCAATTTAGTGCCAATCGATGAAAATTTTGTAATCAGGTAAAATCACCCACATTTTAATCACTCATCTCAATTGAATCGACCTATCATTGATCTCTAATCGATTTTTTTGTGCTATAATGACCCTTGCAAATTAGCACGGTCGAGCAGTTGATTCCTGGTCGAATTCTCAAGTCTTTTGCATTAAAATCCCTTAATAATTTTCCTAGATAGTCTAGTTATCTCTTGAGTGATCAGCTCAGAGAATAGCACTATAGACGCGTTGACGAAAGTCCCGATTTATTCAATTGAAATCAGATTTGAAAAATCATGATGTCACAAATGCACTCCAAACATCTTTTGTCTGTTATAATATTATGTCCATCCGACAGTGATCACCTATAAATATCGTTAAAACAGACGGTAACGTCAATCAAAATCGTAGTTCCTTAGTTGGACCAAAATAGACTTCCATGGAGGGCAAGGAAGCTTTAGATAAGAATGCATTTAAGAGAATAGATATTGATGGGAGTCACGAAAAGAGATACGATAAGAAATGAATGGTATCTCTTTCACCGTTTTTCGTGAGAAGCCCTGGTTAGGGTTTCTCCACGTTCCCTTTTCTCCACGTTCCCTTTTTATCAACCCTTCACGAACTATATGATGCGCACTTGTGCTAATTGACATATGAAAAAGCTAATAAGCAAATGAAATAATAAACGTACAAATACATAAATAACAACCGTTGGTAGATTGTGGACACTTTTGTTCCGCGTGGTGGCCTTCTCGCCCCCTTCGCATTGGCAAGAGTAACCATTCATCATCCTGTCTCGCTTGTCGGTCAGATATACACCTTAATGGAACGCATTCACTCGACATTTCGGAAATTTCCACTACCTGTTGACATTGACCAGGGAACCAAACCCCTCCGCAACTGCAAATTAGAAGCAAAAACAGCGAAGAGATTCCATATATTACAATAATTGTGAAGCAATCAAAAGTGTCATGCCTCAAAACCATAAAAAAAAAAAAAATGGAGGATGACATAGCCGTCCTTTCATCCAAAGAACGCACCTTTGAACCTCAAAAATCCAACTCCCAAAAGTCCTCATGACATCACTCTCACTTTATTAACCGTTAATTGCAGAACGTTAAAAGATTTGAAAAGAGAGGGATGAGCAATTACAAGCTCGATGAGTACTGTGTACCTCTTTTAAACAGGTCGAGCATCTACTATGTACTTTACAAAGCAATATCAAAACTCATTTATCTCAATTTCAATATATAAAACACATACAAAATATAAATGAGTTATTTTACTTTAACATAATCATATACATATCAGATAACACTTGTTAAATCAATAATATCATAATAAATATCAATGGTCTAATCAATTGATTAATCTCATTAATAAATAGATCTATGGTCCATTCCATTGGTTAATCTCATGCTACACATCAATAATCTATTCCATTAATTCATTCATATGAAACCACACATTATGGTTTATATATTAAACAATCTTTTGCTCAATACCTAACCATGGTTATGATACAACGCCTAGTGATAAGATGACCAAGATTCCCTCTGGCAAGGTCTCCACTTACAAAGTCGGTGGCTCAGGCCAAAACGATATCTTAAACTTGATATGCCTACCCACAAGCCCCTCATTAGGCTCACAATAATATTAAGCATAAACATCATTCCCTAATAATTCCATAATCAAAACCATAATCATCTCATAAATCGGTTTCGCAAACTAAATCAAACCAACTTTCACAACTCAATTTATCAAATGGAATGCGTTTCGTAAAGCATTTCACAAATCCATACCCATAGCTTTTGGCAATTCCATCACAAAGCATTTGATCAAGATGTTTACAAATAATCATTTCAAGCTATTTCAAATAGTGCATTTTCAATTCCTCACAAACCAAAATGTATAAGATATAACAAAAGAATTCTTTTCATAAAAAATAAAAATAAAAATTCCTCCATCCATTTACAATAATTGACTCATAACTATTTTTAGAAATGCTTTATCATTCAAATGATCAACATAGTAGTAAATGCTTGATCTAGATTTACGTAGCAATTATGCTTTAAACATCACTTCTTCCATTTTATAAATAAAATACCAGGCCATGTCTTTCATACTCATACGATATTCAAATCTATATCACTTTTAATTAGACAAGAGTTTACAAATTTATAAAAAAGATAGCACCACTCATCTCATCGCTTACGATCAAACAATAAACGGTACTCATATTGTCGAGCTCGTAGTCTTATCAAATAATTGAGGAATAATGTTAAAATCAAATAAAACTCTATCTCAATTACAAAATGAATAACCTATGCTTTAACACTGACAAAGCGACTCCTATACACTAACAAATCACTCACCCGAAGTGATTACTCAAACCTAAACACAATGTGAAACTCATTCGCAAAACCCTAAAATCTTGCTCCGACAAAACAGCTGTTCAAAAACAATGCCCATCGAACCCACGGTTCCACAATATTATAATCCACCATTCCTACAAAACCACGAAGTTTCATAACCCAAAAATTGGACTTCGCGGTTCAATTTCCACATAACTTTGAATTTTAGCCATTTCTGAAAACTACCTCAATTGAACCAATGAGGGGTGCGAATATTTACCGGGCATTGCGTTACATAGTCAAGTTAGCATGGCGAGGTCCCGTGGCACGAACGCCCAAAGCCCTCTTTCCTTTCTTCTTCTTGTTTCTTTTTATTTTTTTGGTAAGAAGTAATAATATATAGAGCTTTGAATCAACATTTACACAAGATCCGGCACCACAAAACTTGCACTCATCAAGACAAAAGTCTATGCGAGTGGAAGGGAGCCGGATGTAAAAGAACCCGCAAGAGTGGCCAAAGTACACAAAAGCCTATACAACAGGCATAAGGACATATGGGAAAAGAAGGCTACGCAGGGCCAAGAGGAAGCCACAAGGAGACCAACCTCACGAAAACAACCAGCTACAAAACAGGACAGAAAGCTACCAAGAGGAGTCACTGCCGTAGAAGAATAGCAGCCATACCAACAAGGCGAGTAGAGGCGGAGCCAAAGGGAGAAGGTGTATGCTATCAAGCATCAAGACCCCAAGGAGACTAAGGCCGCAACCCGGTTGCAAGCTATCCCTGAACCCCTTCAAGGAAAATACAAGGATCTATCCCCAGTTACGTTGGTTCTTCTTGTTTCTTTTCTCTCTTCTTTCTTTCCTTTTTGTTTCTTGCACGAGCACTTGGGCTTTCTTAATTCTAAGACAAGCGCCCCCCTCCCTTTTCCTTTTCCCCTTTTCTCTTTTAACTTTTCGGCTTTCTTTTATCTTTTCTTTTTCTTTTTTGGCTTGGGCCCCACCGCTCTAGACTTGGTCAAACTATTATATTCTATCATCCTTAAAAACCATTTCATCCTCAAAATTTACACTGACCTCAACTTTCAAACAATTGCAGATATTTATACTTTGCCTTCCCATCGAGCTCTAAAGTAACCTCAGTCAAAGTATTGGCTATAACCCATGTAGCATTCTTACCCATTGGCTTTATGGACCAACCATAAAATTCACTATGATGTCTTCCCACTTCCATCTAGGCATCTTAAAAAGGTTGCAGCTATCCATTCGTTTGTTAATGCTCAATTTTCTCCAGTATTATAAAGTTCATTATCATTTGTTAACACTTAAAATATAACTCCCAAAATATCCATTAGATCAAATATCACAACCTAAACATCTCTCAAGTCATTGATTATCCTACAGACAATTATGCTTCCTTTCATGAAACTTTGGTTGGACTGCAGAACCAATTTGAATCGGCTCCTAACATCTTGGAACCTGGCACTTGTCAATTACTCATATGGGATCAACCCCACGGGATACCCTCAGTTGTTCTTATATAAGGATGAGGTTCTATATTGGGGGACAGATAGTGGACCTGCGAATAGTGGAGCAGAATTCCCAAGATGGCCAAAGATGATTTTTACAATCTAACCTTGTGGATAATGCAACAGGGGGATCGATAAATTACAACATGATCGATGCCTTGATTATCTCCTGACTATTGGTGCTAGAATTGAGACTACTCAAACGTTTCACATGGCATAATAATGGTTAGCGCTAGATCAGGTTCCAATACCATCCAAAGGAGCAGTGCAACTATTGAAGCAAGTGCAGGGCCAATGGCAATTGTGACCCTTGCAACCCAGGTCAGTTCTAAGTGCACAGGCCCAACCGAGTTCAAAACAAAGTCAATGGGCAATTATTGCCTAAGGGAAGGATCGAGCGGGTGCCTAAGGAGCCAATGGGCATTTACATGTCGAAGCTAGGAAGGTTTCATGAAGGTGACATATGTGAAGGTCCCGGACACTTCAGTAACATATTTCAATGTAAGCTTGAGCTTGAAGGAGTGTGAGCATAGGAGTGCTTGAGCAATTCCTCTTGCATAGCTTATTCCAGTGTAAATTAGAGTTTCAAAGCTCCAAATGTGACATCCTAGATTTTCAATCATGTTTTCTATTGAATAAATTAGACATTTCATCGACACGCCTATAGGGTTGTTTTCAGAGTTGATCACTCTCAAGATAATTAGCCTATCTGGGGAAGCCATTAAGGAATTTTAAGGCAATAAACTTGAAAATTCGAATAGGAATCGACTTATCGAACGTGCTTATCTTTAGAGGCCATTACAGCACAATATAAAATCGATTTGAAATCAGAGATAGATTAGTTCAACTGAGATGTGTGGCTAATCGTGGGTGACACAACTAAATTGGAAAATTCTCGTCGGCCAACACTAGACTGATTTATCTATCGTTTTGATACCCTGTGTCCGTATTTGAATCATCGAGATTTTCACAACAACCAAGAGTCGCCAATATGTTGAGTGGGTTTATTATGGCTCGAAGAAAATTGACCACAGGTCATTTGCACTAAAAATTTCCGAAAGCTACCCGGTAGCCTATGTTATGCTAAAAATGCGCCCGAGTAAAATTAATCGCGAATTTAAATCCAATTTTAGAAATTGAAGGTTTTGTCATGTCACAATAAATTCTAGGAACATCGACTTAGTCTCAGAAGATTTTTCTACAACTTGAGACTTTTTGGGAAAAAGTCAGCATAGTGCCATTTTTGTCCGGAAAAAGCTATGGACCGTTTTTAATCGCGCATTTGGGATGAAAAATGGATTAATTGGTGAAAAAAAATCAATTTGATAATTGAGGTGTTAATTGAATTTATGAGGGCCAAATGAGAATGATTTAAGAAGAAACAAGTGTCCAATTGAGGCAAAAGACTTGCAAATTTGTAGCTCCTCCCTTGCCTAGCCAAAATGGACAATTTCAAAGGTTGTATAGGGTGCATTGTTGGCTAAAGGAGAGCCTAAGAGATGCTGGTGGTAGTGGATGGTCAAGGAGACCATGGAGGAGAAGAAATGGCCATTAGTGGAGCCCTTGTCCCCCTCTCCTTGTTCCTCAAGCCAACCGACCATCACAATTCCCCCTCCACCTTGTTTTTCGCCCACTAGCAGAAGCAAAGAGCCACTGGAAGCAACCATGCCACCGTTGAAGCTGCTCGCACATCGCAACCCTCACCGTCACGCCATTCGCGCCACCGCTCGCTGCTTGCTGCCCTAACGAGTTCGCCCAGCCCCGTGCACGTTCTAGCCCTGTTCCACCATTCCAGCAGCTCCCTCAGCTTGTGCTGGAGTTGTTTGGCCCGCCTCCGACCTCCGTGAGTCCCCAATTAAACCCAGTTTAGTCCTTTCCACCTTTCCCGATCATTACCTGCCTTAAACTATCATTGTTGCTCACTTTTTCAGCAAGATCAAAACAGAAATTTAGTGGCTTTTCTAGTGGCTTCAAGGCCCATTTTGAGGTGGTTCTAGGCCTCGAAACTTAGGCCCGCTTTGGAGAGAATTGACCCCCGCGATGTTCCCGTCGATTTGATTCGAACCATTCATCGAACAAGTGAATTGACCTCACTAATCCCTGCTTAATCGGTTAATTATGCTTAGGGGTTGATTAGATTTAATTAAGTATGATTAGGTGGATAGATTAGAGTAGAGCAATTAAATGATGTTAGGCAAATGGTTAGTGCATTTAGCGAGTAGACACGCTTTATTATTTATTGAACAAACCTTAAAATTTTTCAGGGTCCATTTGGCTTCTAATTAGGTATTATGGACCGAAATTAGATTTATTGCTATTTATTTAATATTTTCGTAATTATTTAATTAAATTAATTAATTTCCGGAAATTAGGCTGGGATAGCCAACAACCGAAATTTTATGTTGGTTATTATGGTCCAATCTATTTATTTATTTGAGCTTTAGGGTCCATTTGTTTCGCGAAAAATTGGCCATTTCCATAAAACATTTTCCTAGAAGTCATTTTCCAAGAAAATGACAATATTTTTTGATGTTCGGCTAAAACCTAAAAATGTTTCAGAAAATATCTTCTGGTGTTTGGCTAAAACTTGAAAATGTTTCAGAAAATGTTTTCCGATGTTCGGTAAGGAAAATATTTTCTACCGGAAAACATTTTCTAAGATTTCACACTTAGGTAATTCTCTTGAACATCGTTTGTGGGGCTTGAATCCTTTAAATGGCAATGACCCTTTTGCTTGGGAATAGTTTAATATGGTCTCTGTTGTGAAGTTGCTTCATTTTTTCCTCTAGGTGTTTTCTTGATCAATCGAAGATATGTGGTCACTATATCCAATTAGCCAAATCGGTGCTTTTGTTTCCCGTAGTGAAAATTGTTTGAAGTCTCCTGGTCGAAACTAGCAATTTGAGAATTCACAATTAGAATCGCTCCATGTACTTTGTGCATCATCAATAATTCCCTTTCTATTGGAATTCCACTATCCAAATGCACGCTTTATCTAATCAAAGAGTCGACAGTAATTATAAACATAACAAAAGGCATGAAATTGCACATAATTCAACACCACGCAATTAGGTAGATAAGCCTAAAAAGAGCAAGTCAAACATCATCCACGGTTTCCTCCCACTGATAGTCGGGTAAACAATTACAAGCACCATTCTACTAGATGAGAGTGACTACATTACTCGGTTTCGGATAGGATGTCATGCAAGGGTATAGGCCCTCTTTCCTTCGACTAAATTGGGTACAAACTACCAAAACGAATATCATAACAACATTAGAGCTGAGCTTCCCACATCTTACACCAGATCCTGAGATGGAGGCGACAACTACAAACTACCCATTATCCCACAAAAACAAACAAATGCAGCCGAAAATGTTCTTACATCCTGAGAAGAAATCTTGAGCCAACTCGGAGGAGTTCTCTTGTAGGGCAGAGTAGAAGCTTAAATACCTTTACTGCCAAGTATCAAGAAAACCCACACAGGAGGGACAACCAGAAACAAAAATAGAGTTAGCAAAACTCACAACCAGTCAGTACAACGATCGACAGTGATTTTTAAACATGTACATTGACAGTGATTTTTAAACATGCTTTGAACCCTGGAAAAGAGATCAAATAGTACCCATAATCATGAGCATGTAAGAGAATAATCAAACTAATTATTTACAAGAATGATCAAACTAAACCCATTTCATTCAAATTCACATCTAATTGATAATGCCCAACATATGTTCAGTTAGAGTCAACGTTCAATGCGCTTGAGGCATAAGAGTATAATAATTCAACCAGAAACCCCTACAAATTTAATTTAATTCCTCCGCACATAACTATATGTACACCAACATGATCAATGTATCACCAAATCAAGATTAAATCACCATCACAAATGCAAGTAAGAGATAAAGAACTTCAAGAAATCATTTCCCTTGTCTTGTAGCTTCAAGCTATTGTTATTCATCTTCACAAATGCAAACAATAATAAGTAGCACCAAAACCTTAGCCTCAAACACCAGCAAGCATTTGAAAAGAAGCAAGTGAGAATTTCACCCCCATGTAGATCACTCTAGATCATGCAAAGCCACTATCTCCACAATGAAGAAGACATCCAAGGGCTTGCATTGTTGGGTTCGACAACTAAAATATGGAACGGCTAAGTGGGTGTCTATGACGTTGCAACTTACCTCAAGCAAGGGAATCATGAGAAATCAAGGAAGCATTGCCTCATTTTCATTTCCACATATACAATCAACCAGAGCCTATAATTAAATCCAGTAAAATCCACACCACATTATGATAACCATTCTATATCATCCAATGAAAGAGGCATATGTATCCCAAAGACACGATCTCCTCTTATCCGGACACCATCATCTCTACACCTCCCGACAACACAATCTTGAAAATCTAGAAAAAAAAAAAAAAGGAAACGCATCCACTGTCCAGAGACGTTCCGCACTTCGACGAGTGTGGCTCAGACCACAATCGCCACCGAGATCAAAGAACAACACAATAGCAAAATCACATCCACAAACAATTTCCGCAATAAGAGTAAATCAAGAATCCAAAACATCCGGGCAAAGGATAAGTGAAAACATAGTAGACACACGAAGTCAAACGGCAGCAATTCACGCCGACATGCACTTCAAGTCTAAGCGCGACAATCGACTCATGCGGCCGGCGGGGGTAAAACCATCCGACGGCCGAAGTGAGAGGCGCGTACCTAGATCGCAGATATTCTTTCCTTTCGGTGAGGGGAAATCGTCCGAGGCGAGTGTGCAACTCAGCAGAGTTCGTTGATTACGTGATGAGGGGATGCTCCACCGCTGCTAATCGTCGGCGTCAAAGGAGGAGGAGGACGACATCAGAGACCCAAGGCTTTGTGAGGGTGGAGATCCAGCACCACCGGATGAGGGGATGCTCCGCCGATGCTGATCGTTGGTGTCAAAGGAGGAGGAGATGAGATCAGAAACCCTAGGTTTCGTGAGAAAGAGGACAAAAATGAGTAAAGAAAGAAGCATCACGAAAGCGTGTGTGAAAGAACGGGAAAATGATTTCCTCTTTATTTTCCATGATGTTACGAGGGGATTTTCCCTTGACCGGAAAATATTTTGTGACATCTCAAATTTCAACCCCATCCCGAATTATATGAAATTGGCATTTCGCTGGCGCGCCTATAGTCCTTTTTTTTTTTCTGAGCTGATTACTTACGAGTTAACCAATCTATTGAGTGAAACCGTTAAGGGATGTAACTGTGGTAAAATCCCTAAAAGCTACCCAATAGGTCGAATCGGACTAAAATCGTGTTCGATCGATTTTGACCACGAAATTAAATTCGATTTCGGAATTCGGATGTTCGAGCATATCACAATTCATTTATAGGATGTCGTCTTGTCTTTTGGAGAAATTCTGTGGCATTCGAAAATTTTGACAACCCTTGGCTATGTGACGGCCATGACTGATTGACGGAGGTTTCATTGGACTATGTCATCGGTATCATGTACGAACATTATTTTGTTACCACCATTTAGCCAATGAGTCACGATTAGAAATGGTTCGATAGTGAGCAAGTTGCAACCTTGTTCCTATGTACTATTACTAATGAGACCGAGGCTCGTTCTAAGTGACGTGTCGACAAGATTACTTATTATTTGGACTTTAGCTGTTTTTATTAAGTACGTACCCTAGGTGAAGGAGCCGAGAGACTCCATTTTACGTTCAAGCAGCCCGTGCCGCTCGAAGACCCCATTTCCCCAGCTGTGTGTTCACGTTATCCATTTTCCATCCACGTTCGTGGAAATTTCATGTAGCTAGTCAACTATGGAAGGTGGAAGTTGACCAAGAGCCACATAGCTCTTTTTACGTTGGACAACAAAAAGAAAAAAGAAAAAAGAAAAAAAGAAAATATGGTTGGTTGAGGACACGTCCCTCGCATGGAGGAGAAAAGTGGAGTGTATCCAAGAATGAGATCTCCATTGCTAGACACGTATAATCCAACTGCCACTCACCTAATTAGCCACCAAACCCCCCCTTTTGTTGACTGGTTTTCAACAAAACCAGTAACCAGAGAAGCAAGGCCAGAGGAGGCCACATTGCTTCGTGTGGAGCAACCAGCGAAGGCCAAGAAAACCTAGTTGGAGACACGCCTCCTCCACCTGTCTTCCATGCATGCATCCACCAAAACCCCTACATGCAAAATCATCATTAGCTTAACTAACATTAGAGGAAACAATGGGCTAGGTTTTAAGAAAAAAGTGCTCGTGTGATTGAGGGAGAAGAGAGAGAGGAATCGAGTGAAATAGGCAGCAAGCGAGAGAGAGTTCAAGGGAGTAATCTGCGAGAGAGGGCAGCAAAGGAAGAGGGAAAGAATACCGCCCTCCATTCGTGCTAGTGCGAGTTGCTGCCGTCGCATTTTCTTCATCGTTGAGCCAAGCCCAAGCTTTCGGTTTTGCTTGTTGCCAAGCTAAGGAATTAGAAGTAAGTAGAGTCCATTGATCTACCCTTTACTTGATGTGTTTTATGTGTGATGAATGGTGAATCTCGGATGTGGATGAAGTGTGAAATTTCGAAGTTATAGGATTTGTGTTATAGCATAGTATTCTATTTTTGGAAAAATAGTCCGACCTTTAATAATTTCGTGAGTTGCATGCGATGTTCTAGTTGTAATCTAACTTCGACTTCTTGATGAAAGTTGTAAAGGACTTCTTAGAGAATAACATATCAAAATTTGAAAGGAAACGGACAATTATAAGTTGATGAAACCATTTTTCTTTGATAAAGCTAGATCTGGAAAATGTTATGATGATTTATTGTGATTCTGTAAATTTCGTGCAATTATCTAGTCCGAATTTGATCTCGTGTTCTTGATAAGAGTTGTAGATGACATCTTGAGGAGTAACATACTAAAATTTGAGGATAAACGGATAAGTAATGATCGGGGAAAACAATTTTCTTTGAAAAGGATAAATATGGATAGTGAACCAAGAGATAGGAAGAGTTATAAAATTATAACTTTTAATACATAAGGAATTAAATTTCAATTTCTTCATGAGACTTTTACCTCTATGTCTCAATTATGACATATTAAAATCTCAAAATTTTCGGAGTTCATTTAAGGATTTAATCGAAATTATTTCTGAAATTGTGCAAAAGTGGTATTGGAATTTCTTTTGCTGTGATGTATGGATTTATGTGATTGATGTGAAATTTTATTCATGAAATATCTTCCTCTGAATCTTGTTTACATCGTGTTAAATTTTCAAAATTTATTGAGATTTTTTACTAATTTTTTCAGAATTTTTATTAAAGAAGTGCATTCTGCTTTATCCGAAATTTGCTATATTTTCAAAAATAAATGGACTGCCCTACGAAATATGATGTCTTGAGTGGTTATATATGCTGCATATATGGTGATGTTTGGCAAATTATGTGACATCAAAATATGGTTTATATTTTTGATATTGTTGCATCAAAGGCCATGATGAAAATGAGACACATATGATATTATATTTTGTGATAATAATGAGATCGTCGGAGGTGTGAGCCAACGATGCCCCAGGAGTGTTGGGATACTCGGAGTGTGGGTGCCGGATGCCCGGAGTGTGTGTGTCGGATGTCCTCGAGAGTTTCGAGATTCCCGAAGGTGTGTGCCGGAAGCCCTGAAGGTATGTGCCAGGGGGATTCCTCGTGATGCTAGTTGGAATACGAGATGCCCGGAGTGTGTGTACCGGATGCCCAGAGGTGTGTGCTGGAGGCTCCTCGTGACACCAGGTTGGGTACAAGTGATAAATTGTGGGATGCAAACATTGGTCCCTAAATGAAAAATAATGAGATCCTTGTGAAAGATAAGAATTAAAATTGAATCATATGCATGGGTTTATACATATGGCATGATACATGATCTACTTATGAAAGTAAATTGATGCTATTTGATATTGAAAATGCGATCATAAATGCATGAATGGATCTCATGGTGATGTATGCTTGATAGCATGGATGATATGACTGCATGGTGGTATATGCATGTTGTATGATGATATATGCATGGTTGATGATATAAGTACAAGTGCATGGTGGTATATGCATGTTTTATGATGATATATGCATGGTTGCTTGATAATATGAATACAAGTGCATTGTGGTATATGCATGTTGTATAGTGATATATGTATGGTCGTAAAGTGAGATATACTCGAATACATGAATGATAAGTGTTTTATTCATAATACCTTGATTGTTCTGTTTGATGCATTGTGTAGTTTGGTGGATCTTTATTACTGAGTGGTTGTACTCACCCCTTTGAGAATTAACATTTCAGACTAGATAAGATATCTGTGCTGCCATTGCCATTGGTAGATGGATCAAGTGGTTGGATATGACCGTAATGAGGAGGATAGCAAAGGAATGAACTTTTGGACTTCGACACTGATCGATGGACTTTAAGTATACGACTGTTGGAGGAGATGTCGGTCATTTTTTGAAGTATAACCGAGTATAGAAGACTACAGCATTTTGATGTATCGATAAATAATATCCATCTGATTTAAGTAAATAAAAGTGTTCAAATTTTACCTATAAATGTTTAGTGGGTGTCCATCGTTTTCTAAATATAGGGAAGGGAGTTGATGGATGTGCTTCCGCTATATAAATTGCCCAAGGACCGATCTAAAAGATGTTAAACCCCATGATTTATGAATTATAATGAAATTCCTTGGTATCAAAGTATTACATTATCAAGTCAAGTGAAAGAGAAGCGAACAGTGGTGATCCTAACGATTTGGGGGGCATGGAGGGGTGCCACAAATTCCAGCAAGTTCGGGATTTTTACGGAAAATCGTTTCGGACGTTGCGAAAATTAATGGAAATTCGGATGGGCATTTTTAGAGAAATTTTGGGTCACCAAATTTAAGTAAATGGTAAGGAGATGGTGCAAATTCGTAGGGGTGATGGACTACTGCAGTTTGGTCCTCAAATTGACTTCATTTGGTGTGGAATTGTGAAGAAACTGGCGCCTTGAGTAACCCATTGGAAAGGTTGGCTGAAAATGGTCATAGTTATCTACAACAAAATGATTTAATTTGGGTGAAATTGGAGCAAATTCTCCATTGGTTGGGCTGAAGACTTTTATGGTTTGTTAATCATGAATAAGATATTTTGTTTTGACTTGAGCCTCTCTCATTCGACTTCTCCAGCAAGTCTCGCCAACTTCATCTCCATGGCGACTCTCTCTCTCTCTCATTCTTATCCCTTCAATTTCTACTTTCCTTTAATTCCTTCTTTTTCCTTGGGAGTAAAACGAAAACAGCTTCATCGTCCCTTCTCTCTCTCTGCCGTTGCAATCAACTAACCCTTGTTGCTCCATCATTACAACCGCCTCATCCACCATCACCCTTGCTCCATTGTTGACCCCACAAATCCTAGTGGCCAGCCCACCACTACTTCGCCAAAGCTGCTCTCTTCTCCATGCGTCCAATCCACCGATCTTCAGCTCTTTGGACGCCAGCAAGCTGCCCGCTTTGCCTCTCGCCTTCAGTCACATGGAGCCCAGCCCATCAGCAGCTCCACAAGCCCACGTCTCCCTGTAGCTCAATCAACCGAAACAGCTCTTATGCTGTCCATCTCCAAGATCTCTCCACCTAGCTGCCCCAACATCGTTATTCTTCTTCAACCGAAGTCTTTGTTGACTCTTTACCGTGACACTACCCACGAATCAGCCACCACCGAAGTTCTCGTCTCTTTGCTTAGCCCACAATCTCTCTTCAATTTGTTGACCGAACCGCATCCATGAAGCCTTGAAGATGGAGCTGGTTCTCCATCCATGTCTCTCGCACGAAGACGTCAAAAGCTTCTTCATGTCAACCGTCTCCGCATGTGGTCTTCTCTAGCGAACGTGTCTTCGTGGCCCAGCTCGCAAGAAGCAAGCTCGTGGATTCCAACATTTTTAGCCTAGCAGTTGGCCGATCTCCAATAGAATTTGAAGCCCTCAGATCCAGCAATTCGGCCCAAGTGAAGTTTAGTCTAGCAGCCCGCAATTCAACCATTGAAGCCCAGCGAAATTAGAGGCCCACTCGTTTCAGCCCACCTTTCAGCCAAGAAGTAGCCCATTAAATAAGTTATTGGGCCCGCGAAGCAAGTCGGCCCAAGCTCAGGCCCAAGTTCGGCCCAAGCCCAGCTTTTGCTGTGGGCTTGCAAGGCTTGTAGGCCCAGCCCGAGTGTCCGTCAACGTCGCCGAAAAGTCAGATTTTGGCCGCCATTGTGCCATCACGTCGCCATCGATGTGTTCCAGGCTTCACTTTGCCAAATGAGTAATCTCACTAATCTCTACTTAGTTTGCTAATTATGCTTAGGGGTTGACTAGATTTAATTAAGTGCAATTATATGGTTAGATTAGAGTAAATTAGTGATTATTAGACAATTGTGATGCATATTAGACTTTTCGAATGTGTCATTAGTAACTAGATATAGTCTACTGTTTATTGAATGCATCTCAGGATTTTTCCCAACCCTTATCGGGCTCCAATTAGGCAATATGGGCATAAATTGGATTTTTAATTAATTAATTATTAATTTTCAAAATTAATTAATTAATTAATTATTTTTCTAGAAATTCAACCGAAATGGCCGACCGGAATTTCGTGCCGATCGTCGTGATGCGGTCCATTTATTTAATTGAACTTCAATTTTATGGAATTGATTTAAATTGTGAATTTTATGATATATTCTTATTGAGTTGATTTGATTATTCGATTGAGAATTAATCGGGTATCGATAGTGGATTGGTGAACTATAGAGAAATGCATTGTTTCATAGTGGAATCATGGTAGAAAGTAAATCACCTAGAGAATGTTACGTTGGCTCGGTGATTAAGTATTGGCATCTAAAAGGACACGTGGCTCGGTAATCTGGTGCATCACTTTGGTGAACTAGTACCTTAGAGAATGCATGTGGGTCCAATGATTGAGTATTGGTATCTAAAAGGGCACATGGCTCGGTGATTTGATGGTCACTTTGGCAAATTAGTACCTTAGAGAATGCACGTGGGCCCGACGTTCTAGAATGGCATCTAAAAGAACACGTGACTCGGTGATATGATGCATCACTATGGTGAACTGGTACCTTAGAGAATATACGTGGGTCCAGTATTCGAGAATGTCATCTAAAAGGACATGTGGCTCAGTGACTTGATATACCACTTTAGCGAAGAGGTCGCCTTAGAGAATGCACGTGGACCTAAGATTTGAGGCACGTGGCTCTGAGACTTGGTATGTCGCCCTAGAGAATGCATGTGGCCTGACTTCTAGATATTCTACCATGGGTAATGATTTGGGTGATATGTAATCCACTGGTTCAATTTGTTTAAGTAAATAGGTATCTATTATGAATTGTACTGACTTGCAGGTGGGATCTGAGGCCAAGGTAAGTCATCTAACTTATGCATGTTTAGGCAGCCTATAGTATAATGGTTTACTAATCAGGCCTTGGTGGTATAGAACTTGCTGAGATGTAGTCTCATCCCGGTTGTGGGACAACATTTCAGGCCCATAAATGAGCCTGAGGAGGAGGAGCCAGAAGATGACGATGAGCCAGGAAAAGATGAAGAGCTCGAAGGAAATGAGCTTAGTGAAGATGAGTCAAAAGAGGATCAGGATGATCCTGAATATGACCTGGATGAGGACTGAGGTCTCATCTCCTTTTATGATCAATGTTTATATGTGAATAGAGTGAACTTATAAAGTCGTGAATAGTTTGTGAAATACTTTAAGTTATGCTTTATATAAAAGTATGGTTGTGAATTTTAATATGAAAAATATGACATTGTTTTTCTATCCCATCGATTTATTGTCTTGGGATTTATAACTGATTCCGCATGTGCTTAATAAAAGAATGGTTCGGCGATACACGGTCTTGGGATATCGCATTATAAAATCGACTAATAAGAAGGATGTATGCATACATGAGGATCAGGGCGTGACATATTTTCTTTAACTGTCTATTTTCTGCCCACCCAAATATCGGAAATTTCGGAAAATGTTTTTCTAGAAGTTGTTTTCCACGAAATGAACGAACCCTTAATTTTTGCTAAATTGATTTAATTATGATTTTAGGATTTTATTCCTAAATTAATTAATCTTGGTAATTAATGGGAAAATTACTAGGCGTTGGTATACAATGTCAAAAATATGTAATGGGCTATTGAAATTAGTGGGATGTTCAAAAAGTGAAATTATTATATTTTGGCTAAGATCAACCATATACCCACTCACAGTTATTTTTATCGGGTATGATAAAAATGAGGAATCAATTGAATGGTCAGAATGATATACTATATCAGCCTATGGACAATATGTCAGCTTAGATTGCAAGTAGTATACTGGTATACTATATCAGCTTACGGACGATATGTCAGCTTAGATTGCGAACAGTATACCGGTATACTATATTAGCCTACAGGCAATATGTCAGCTTAGTGAGAGCAGTATACCTAATCAGCTTAGCAAGAGCAATATGACTAACTTAGAGAGAGCATTATTAGTGTGCTATATCAACTCAAGGGTTTGATATGTCAGTTTAATGAGAGTAGTACACTATTTATCAACTTAGCTAGAGCTATACTATTTATTTATCAACTTAGAGTAAGCAATCCTATCTTGGGTGGACTTATAAATAGTATTGAATGGGTCGACCAGGAGAAGATCGTAATGACATCTAATCAATTAGGTCAATTGATCAATGATTTGATCTAATGTTATGAATTGATGTGATTTGAGATATCTGTAAATGATATTAATTTGCAAGGTGGAATTGAGGCTAAGGTAAGTCCTCCGACCCATGTTGTGCTTAGGCAGCTCTTAAAGCTTATTGGCTTCCTAATCGAGTCTTAGTGGGGTAGAACTTGCTGAGACGTAGTCTCTCCCCGTTGTGGGACAACATTTCAAGTCCATAGATGTCAGCACCCCCACCTCCTCCCACGCATTTTTGTATACCGGAAGAGATTACAGAAATAGGTTATCATTTTCCGATACACCCCTACCCTAAAGGATTAGAATATGTACTAGTGAAGTCCACCGTCTAGGTTGACGTGAATGAACCCGATAAGGTGCCCTATAAGTACTGGTCATGGTATCGCCACTATCATGATGGACGAAGGGAGGGTCCTATGCCGGAATCGGATGTACCTCGGTTCATTTTAGAAGTTGATTTTGGTAAAGGTACAACAGACCTTGAAGATGGATCGGTGGTGGATGCAAATGATCCTAAACTCAAGGACAATTTTGACCCTCCGATATACTCAGGTGAGGCCGCCAACTAGAGTAAGGAAGAAGGGGAGATCGTTGAGGAAAATGAGTACCTAGAATAGAATTCGGAGGAGGAGCCTAAAAAGGAGTCAGAGGAGGATCCAGTGTATGACCCCGACGAAGATTGAGACCCCACCCTATTTTGCAAACCTCGAGTCATAAACCCATTTGTAATATATCTAACTTTGTTAATAGTATTGTAATACATACTATGAGGTTTATCTTGTATAAAAGTTTGGTTGTGGTTTTTCAAGTTCAAAAAATATAGCCCTACTTTTCTATCACGTTGTTTTATTGTTTGGAGATTTTATATTTGCTTTCATATGCGTATTAAAATACAAAGGTCGGTGATGTATCATGGAATGTCGCTATTAATCAACCATGCGAGGGATGGGCGTGCGCTCGATGATCGGGACGTGACACCATATACCCTAGATGGCGTGGTGGAGATTTAATGGATACAAGATTTTTTTTTCTAGATTTAAGGCAAGATTTTTATGTGAAAGGGCTAGTATAAACACCTAGAATGATGTGAATAGGTGTAAAAACAGATTTTTGCAAAATGTAGTAATAATACTTTACTTTTAAACCGAGTCTGGTTGACTACAGACTTTGCATAATGATCTAGACTTTAACAATTATCTCAAAGCACAGAAGTATATCATAGCAAATAAAGTAAAGGAGTTCATGGAAGAGAAAAAACAAACACAAGATTTATAGTGGTTTGGCTTAGATTAAGCGTACGTCCACTCTCCCACGCTGACAACCTTCTAGTTGGTTTCCACTATGAATCAAAAAAAGAATTACGGCTTTATAATCCTGACTTCTTAGTGAAGAGTCTCCACTACTCTCACAAAGTCACACTTTGAGTCTCTTTTACAAATGCAAGTTTGAGCACGATTTAAAGAAGAACAAGTAAATGGGAAGCTTCAAACTTTGGAACTCTTCTTTCACGCACTTCTTTGAATGACTTGAAAAATCTTCTCAAACACTCTTTTATGCCATTTTTACTATTAGCACTTTCCAAATAAATTATTCCAATCAACCCGTTGGACAGAATCAATCAAGGAGATCTCGAGCCGTTTAAAAATTGAGATGAAAACCTGTTAATCATATTCGTCTATATAATCAAGATCTTGGTTTCCATAAATAGATTATTTCTAAATAAACTTGCCTTCCAAAATGATTTGTTGTTTCCAAATTGATTCCAATAAAGATAATCAAAATGGTAGATGATATTTCCAGCCAGAAAGCTTGATATATATTATACGTACTGAACCCTTGAAGGGAGAAAGATAATCTTAAGTCTGATTAAGTCTTTATTCTTGTGTTCAGTCTAGAACTTATCAGAGTGGACAGACTTCTAATGTAGAATAGACTCTAACATAAAAGTTTGACATTTTTCATAATAGAACTTAGATAAGTTTTATCAGCTTCAAAACATCATAGGAGTTTTCTTCAACATTATGTATGTGTCAACACAATTGACATAGGTACTTACCATAAAATCTTATGATGATACTGAATAAGGGAACCATTGTATTCAATTTCCCTTATATCTGTAAATTCAATGTGATGGCGCATTTCACATAGATGTCTTCAATTTTTTAAGCTCACTTAAGGAAAAAAGAAAAGCATGCTTGCCAAAAAGGCAATCAGTGATGATACCGTTATATCTATACATTCAATGCGTATTGTGCGTGCGAGAGTGTGCATCTTGACAAACCAATAATGTCCATCATGGTATTGATGTTGTGGAATGCTGATGTGCTACTTCCATTTCCAAAAATAACGTGCGTTTTGTCTTCAGGAAGAGGTACCATGGAGCGAATAAGTCATCTAGAAACTATGAAGTACCGATACTCTTCAAGAGCCTCCGTATCGTGTCGGATACTTTGATACGTGTTCAACACTTTCTGACACTCTCCAACACTTGGTCAACACGTGTTAGAAAAGCTGATACCTGGTGAACTTTCTCAACACTCTTTGATATTTGAGTTGAAATTCAAATATATGAGTTTCCGACACGTGATTCCAATATCAATGTCCATTTAAAAAAAAATCAATAAATAAGAGGTCAAAATGTATATATGTGAAAAAATAAAACACAATAATAAAAATAATAAATGAAGAAAAAAGAAAAACTTAGTATTTTCTTCTCTTTTGACTCTTGTGATGCACAATTCATTGTCGCAATCTAAATTTCGGGTGCACCATCTAAAGTTTAGGCTAATGGACTGTTAAGTTTTAAATTTAGCTCAGGCTCTCCCAAGCTCATACCAATCCGCGATTTATGTTCAAATTTTTAACATGCAAATGAATTTTACGGAGTTGTCTGTCACTAGTCAGTTTATGGTAGGTCAATTAGACACCTAAGTAAAATAACGAGATAATTATTTTAATTCTACGAACCAGATACTTTGGGTACAGAGATTTGGTTATACTAGATTTCTCTATAAATTTTCGGTACCATTTTTTTTTTACTTTTAAAAATGCCTTTGCAAGCAGTTTGGATTAAATTTAATCTAAATTACTATCATGCAATAGGTTGATCACATGGATACTCAATCATTATTAAATGCTGAATCAAAAAAATTGCATTAAAAGAATTAAATGCACAAAGTAAACAATTTTTTTTGGTTTTCTTTTATCTCGAAATTAAAACATGCACTTTAATTATATGACCTAATTTTGCTAACAAGATATTTCTAATTAAATGAACCTAACATGCAAACTAATTGACATACACCTAATATTTTCATATTTTTTTTTATTAAAATTCGTAATAAATAAAAACCCTGATTAAACTATCTAAAATGAATAATTTTCTAATCTGTTTTAGGGATTAATTTGACATAAACCCTATCATATCTTAGAAAACTATTTTTTTAAAAGAAAAATGAGATTATTAATGTGATAGTCTGATTTTTCGCTTCTGTTTTCAATTAAATATATCGGGCTTTTCGTCGACGTGCTTATAGCGCTATTCTCTGAATTGATCACTCATGAGATAACTTGACTAATCGGGAAAGTTATTAAAGGATTTTGATGCAACAAACTTGAGAATTCGACCAGGAACCGACTACTCGACCGTGTTAATCTATAAGGATCATTTCAACACAGTCAAAAATCTATCAGAAATCGGAAATAGGTCGATTTGATAGAGATAAAATTAGGCTTGGGTGATTCCAACTAATTACAGAAGTCTCGTCAATCGACACTAAACCGATTTTTCTGTTGTTTTGGTAACCTGTGCTCGGAATTGAAACCTTAAGATTTTTCACGACAATCGAGAGTCGTCAATGCGTCGAAGATGTACACTGTGGCTTGGGAATAATCGATCACGAGTCAGTGCACCAAAAGTTCCCAAAAAACTAATGGATAGTTTAAGTTGCGCTAAAATCACATTTTGACTGAAATTAACCGAGGAAATGATGTTGATTATAGAAATTAAGAATTGTCACGTGTCACAATTCATCCCAAGGACATTGTTACGTCTTCTCAAAATTTATTGATGATGGGAATTGTTCATGAAATGTGCAAGATCAGCAAATTAAAAGAGTAAGGGAATTGCCACATTTTAAGTAGGATTTTAAGACCTTTAATGTGAAATAATTTAAGAGGTATTATAAGTTGTTACTAAGGGATTTGACCCTATTGAATTAGATGTTAGATTGGTAATTAAATAAAGTAGAGAAGTCTCCTCAAAAAGGAAATTCGTAAGAATCCCTCTTTCCTACAACTTCACCTCAATTTACTTGGTATTTAATGGAGATTGACTTGGAAAAGATAGAGGGACCACTTGATAGGGAAAGGAACTCAATCTCCATGGGAAAAAGCTACGAGAATCCACTTCAAAATTCGGATTCAGCAGTTCACATGGATTCCAACCTCTTCTTTCATCTCCTTTAGAAGAAACAACATTGGAAACTTTGTGGGGCCTATGATGGTGATATGTAGCCAAAATTTCCATGGAAAATTAGGCCAAAGGTTGAAGGAAACTTCAATGAAACTTCCCAGCAATTTACACTCTCCTTCCCCACCCTTTTCTCACGCATGGAAGTATGTCTGCTTATTTTACACGGCAACATCCATCTTTCCCTTTCTTCCTCTTATTTTATTCTTCTCCCTTGTCTTTTTTAACGTACAAGCTGTTGCTTTCTTTTCCCTTGAACGTGCTACTTCCATTTTTGCTCCCTCTTGAACAACAAACCGGAGACTAAGAAACAAAACAAAGCAAGGCGTGAACGTTACGTTACCAAAAATATTCTTGGACCCACATAAACGTCAACCGCCTACCACCATGGTTTTAGTATATAAGTCATTTAGTTGGAGTGAGGAAAAAGCCCCCTCACCCGTACAAGAACCGCACAACCGACCAAACTCCATATTTGGTTTCCTCTACCAAAAAATTTATAAGTTCGTGTATTGTTGTTGCCATCGCACCACAGCAGATTCTTCTGCGGCTTCGGCTCAACACCATCACCAAGAGGACCAAGGCTGGTCTCTGTGTTGCTGCCCAACCACCAACGAGAGCCGCCGTTAGCTGTGATTAGGTGAGTTGTCTTCTAAATCTGGACTAGGGGTTGAGTACCTCTATTAGGAATTTGTACAAGTTAAAAATATGTAGATGATGTTATATATGGATAGATGTTGGTTAGGGATGTTAGGATAGACATAGAAAAGCTTAAATAGGGTTTAAAGAGCAAGACAAACGTCGTGGAGGAAGATTCGGACTAGAACAGTAGCTGATTTCTGAAATAGTTTCTAAGACGTGTGTGTTTTACTAATTTCATAGACAACTGTGTGTTGCGATTTTGAAGGAATTTTGTCCTGAAGAAACGTTTTGAACATCTTAAATAGTAACATATATTTTTCTCTTAATTTTTATAAATTAAAAAGATGATGATTCTAATGACGTCATCTTCAGAACAGTAATTCGGACAATTTTGTAACCCGTGACCTGTTATGATTCCGAGGGCTATTAATGACCTTTAGAGGTCGAATTTTCAATCGGTTCCTTCATAAAAGTTGTTCGTTATAACTTTTAGTTTAATATAATTAAATTTCAAATCAAATGGACAAGATTTCAACCCAAAAACGAACTGATTTCGATAAGTTAGGCTCTCTGGAACTGGACCCGATTTTTGTGCTGGATAGAAATAATTTCTGGGCTGAATCTAGAGGGATCTGGATCTCAGTGTCTTCATGAAAAATGTTTTTTATATGTTGGCTAGCACATGTTCGAGTTTGAGAATTTTTCGAGATTGTATGGATGAATTTCTGTCTTCGAAATTGGGAAAGCATTATTAGGCAGTTCTCTGTCAATTTGGATAAATAAGAGTATATGTTTGTTTTAAATAATTCTTGCTATGAAAGTGCCCAATTGATGCTGTGGATGCTGTATATAATTGATTATTGAAATGTGACATCGATCATATGCATTCACAACATGAGATTCTGTAATGTGCCTTTGGGGTCGGACGATGCTCCTTCGGGAATGCCCCACGTCAACGGATGCTGGTTGCAGTGGAGGCTGGACCGATGCTCCTATATGGAATGCTGTCTAGATGTAGACAATGCCGCGCTCGATGGTGCGAGGCGATGCCCGGTTATGCCGGAAGACTGTTATTTGTGCATTGAAATCATTTGTGATACATGAATGGGTGAAAGTGAGGGACCTAATTAAAAGACGGAACAGTATGGTGCGGTATGGGACGTGCTACAACGGTTTAGTCTGGTAATTGGGCACTCGTGCAATTATGTGACATTTATGTCCTTACATATGTATATGTTAAAAGTATTCTGATGATATATGATCTCGATATCTTATGCATGATTTGATTGACACTAACATGCAGGAAAGTACTAGTATTAAGAAAGTATGAGAAACGTAATTAGATTGCATACAAGATGTACCCTTCTTCTAATATGGAATTAGGGGATTTACTCGCTGAGATGTGATCTCACCCCTTAAAGGGCTAACATTTTTCAGGTCCCTAAATGGAGGAAGACCAGGTCGTGTGCAGTTGGTCGCAGTAAAGGAGGAATAGGACTCTCGCTATCTCTTTCCAAGTGATGACGGATGTAGGGTGATAGCTCACCCCCAAGATATTGAGAAATATGGTATTGTAGTAGTAAACCCCAATCTTATAGATAGAAGCTTAGTTAGTGGGTAATCGAACAGTTTCACTTTTGTATAAGACCTTGGGTGTTAAACTAGTCTATTTACATAAGTACTATAATGTAGCAAGTTTGGCTTGTGAAAATTATTATCCTACATTTCTATCTCACTGCTTTGTTGTATGGAGATTGTTTTACGTTTCCACATGTGCAAAATAATGAATGGGTTGGCAACAGTTCTTGGGATGTTGCAAATTTTAAATCGACCATTGAGGGATTTGCATGTGCTCGGTGTTTGGGCTGTGACAATTAAAATGTGCAAACATTATCTAAGACCTATCTATATAAAAAGGTCAATCCTAATCTATTCCCAAAATTATCTAAAAATGCAACCCTAAAAATGTAGTCTTAATTTACTAAACCAAAACACTCCGATGCAAGATTTGATTTTTGATTTCATTTTTATTTTATTTTATTTTTTTTTTTGCATTTTTCAAGACAAAGCAGTTATCGATAATCAATATATCTAAACTAATCAAGATATTCATCAAATGAAGGATTAAAACAATCAAAAAAAATAATCCGTGGTCTCACAGATTAAATTAACGATTATTGTAACCATAAAGCTCACAACATATAATAAAGTTCAAAATAATTAAAAATTTGATCCGAAATCTTATGGATCAAATTAATAATTATACCGATTTAACAATTAAAATATTATTAAAATGCCTAAAAATTAATATAATTAAAAAATGATCTGACATCTTACGAATTAAATTAATAATTATAATAATTTTGGACAAAATCCTATGGTAATGCCTACAATAAAACGAAAATTGTCTTCCAATGTTTCAATTTGTACAATAATAACATAACTTTAAAAAAAATAACATAAAATAAATGAAAAATAAAAATAAACTACCTAAGGGGAACTTGGAAGGGGCAGCGCGACGGGAGGACAGCAGATCGCGAGCGGAGACGGTGGCACGGACGGAGCTCCAAGGGAAGTAGCAGTGGCGGTGGTCGGAGAGAGGGAGGCACAGGCGAGCGACGGCAGCAGCGGGGCACGGCGTTGCAGACGTCGTTGGTGGTGCGACAGCAACAGCGCGGCGACCAGAGGCTCGGGGGAGCGGATCACCGGAAGGAGGAACGACGGGTTGCTGTGGGCGCCGGGCGGAGGTGGTCTGGGCTGCTGGCCGCGCAGTGGTGCGGCGGCGGTGGCCGGTAGCTCGGGCAGCAGGGGACGCCGGGGCGGAGGAGCAGGCGCGGGCGGAGACGATAGCTGCAGCAGCGTTGCGGCCTCTGGACAGCAGCAGTGACGCGGGCTCGCGGGCGATGGAGGATTCCGGCAGCAGACGGGACGACGGCGGCTTCACGGGTTGCTGCAGGTCATTGCGGCGGACTGAGGTGCAGGCGTTGGCTGGGCGGCGCTCGGCGCTGGGTCGCGGGTTGCAGAGGTGCGGCGGCGTCGTGCGGAGCGGTAACGGCGGGACGAGCAGCAGGGGTGTGGCGGATCGAGCGGCGAGGAACAGGCGAAGAAGAAGAGCAGTAACCTTGCTTTTGTTTTTTCCTTTTTTTTTTTTCTTCTTTTTACCTCTGCCGGCCGCACGTCCTTTCTGCCGTTGTGCTTTTTCTGCTGTGCTGACCTTCCGTTGACTTTTGCTTTCCCTCAGAAGAGCTTTTCTTTTTATTTTGTGTTGTTTTCTCTTGACCCAAAAAGAAAACGAAGGAAGAACCCCTCTTTTCTTTTCTTTTTTTCTCTCTACTCTCTCACGCCTTTTTTACTTTCTCCCACGCCATCCTTTTTTGGCATTCCTTTCTCGTTCTCTCGATTTTTTCCAATTCGCCTTCCCCCATCGTGCGAGAGAAGCCCCCCTTTTTATATGCAACGAAATTGAGCTCATATATGGAAAAAGCAAAATTTACTTTTTCTTTTCGATTGCATCTCGCGCAGCCAAGGCATAATCTTCATGATTTTATTTCATTTTCTTTCCTTTGTTCACGCATATCAACAAATGAAAGATCTGATGTTTCTTTTATTATATCGAAATATGTATACTACTCGAAAATTAATGCCAAATATATATTCCATATGAAATATTCCATTGAAATCTTCCAATTTTCAATGAAATATACCTCTTGGTATATATCGTTTGAATATATAAAAAATTTACTAAATATTTCAAATGCACCTAAAATTATATGCTATCTAATTTTATTTTATTTTTTGGAGTAAAAATTAACCCATTTTTTATACAAAAATTTAGGTGTCAATATTCATTCTTTAAGTTTTTTTTTTCTCTTCTTCCGACATATCTAACATGCGAGTTCAGAATGTGGATTGCTTGTTTTTTCTTCAAGGTTTATGAATTATTAGAATAGAGCTGAATTTGTTAAATTAAAACAATGAATGATATTAATAAATGGTATATTAATGTTTTTTTTTTGTGTAAATCATTCTAGGCTTATTTATTTATTTATGAATTTGAATCAAATTAATTTGATTCAAATAAACATAAAAATGATAATTATTATGTATATCTAAAAATATATATTTAATATCCAACATGTCCCGACGTATCGGAATTCTCTATTTTTTTAAAAACGACGTATCGGCATATCATGTCGTGTCGTGTGTCATGTGTTGGTATCGGCGCTACTTAATCTAGAAATGGCTTTGCTTCTGCTTCCGTTGTTGATGTCACAATTACTAAGGTCGAGGCACAATAAGCAAGTTCATTTAAAAAAAAAAAAAAAACCACTAGTAAAGTGACTTGCACAGTGTATATATGTATGTGTGTGCGTGTGAATTCTCGATGCAATTACCTGAATGTGAAGTACACAGTAAAAAAAGTGATGCATAAATTAAATTCAAAACCTCAAACTGACATTGGCATTTTGCAGAGAAGATGTGTAATACAATATGTTCCTTGGCTTCTATTAGAACATAAGTTAATGCACTCCAAACATCTTTTGTCTTTTATAATATCATGTCCATCTGACAGCGATCACCTATAAATATCTTTTACAAGGACAATAACGTCAATCAAAATCGTAGTTCCTTAGTTGAACCAAAATAGACTTCCATGGAGAGCAAGGAAGCTTTAGATAAGAATGCATTTAAGAGAATAGATATTGATGGGGGTCACAAAAAGAGATACGATAAGAAATGAATGATCTCTCTTTCCACCATTTTTCGTGAGAAGCCCTAGTTAGGGTTTCTCCACGTTACCTTTTTATCAACCCTTCACGAACTATATGATGTGCGCTTGTGCTAATGACATATGAAAAAGCTTATATGCAAATGAAATAATAAACGTATTATTGATAGTTTGTTTATAAAACAAATGAAAAGATGCCTTATCCCACATTGAAAAAATGTGAGTGTACACATGAAGATTTGGTACTAGCCGACAATCATTATTTTTATTTATTGAAAATTCAGATTTATTTTTATAAAAGTTAACTATAAATCTTGTTAAAACAGTGCAATTGTTCATGAAAAGTTATGTTATTTTTTATTTATTATAAGACGTACTTGTTCATATTGCAACCTTTCCCGAAAGGTTGCCTTTGTTCTTTTTGCAACCTTTTGAAGAATTGCCTCTATTCGAAAGACACAGATAAGTACGTTTGTTTTGAGATCAAACACACATCTTCTTTCATTTTTTCATTTTCTTTCGAAAGAAACTATAGCAATTGTTTCAATTGTTTCCTATAAGAAACCTTAGAGAAATACTAAAATTGCTATCTAGTATTCTCATTTGGGATTTTGTTGTATTTTGGAGAATATTTGCTGGTGACCATTAGCAACTTTGTGGGGCAAATAAATCTTTAAAGAAAGTGATATCACATTTCAAAGTGCGACTTGATTACTTTAAAGATTTAATTCATTGTTTTACCAAATTCGAAACCATATATTTTCCCAATAATTTTAAGGATTTATTTTGTTCAATGGAGTTGAAGACAATCAAAGTCATGAATCAAGACATGGTCAAACTAGACCAATTCGATGAGAACAACTTTGCTTGCTGGAGGGACAAGATGTTTTTACTCACTGCTCTGAAGATTTCCTACATATTGGATCTTAACTTGGTGCCTATAGAAGATCTGAAGCCTATTACCGAGTGCCATATCCTAAGAGAACAAAGCTCAGTCTTAAAGCTTTCAAAAGTGTTTTTGTTGGTTAAGCCAAAAATAGTAAAGCTTATAAACTTCTTGATTTAGAGTCCAATGCCATTGTATTATCGAGAGACATTGAATTCTTTGAGAATAAATATTTTATGGGTTCTGAACTATTGAAAATAATTCAAAATCTATGAAAACTCAAGTATATTCTCAAGAGAAAGAAACGAATGATTTTAAAGACATGATTGAACCAAAGAGAAGTACTAGAGCTAGGAAACTAAAAGATTGAAGCCCTGATTTTATTACTTATGTTTTACTTGTTGAAGGAGATGGAGATAATAACGTGATAAATAAATACCCCTTAATATTAAATTTAGAAGACAATCCAAGAAGTTTAGATAATGCTATGCCTTCTAGAGATGCTTTTTTTTTTTTTTAAAGAAGTTGTGAATGATGAAATGGACTCAATTATGTCCAATAATACTTGGGTGCAAATGGGTTTTTTGAAGAAAATATCATTCTAATAGTTCTATCCAAACTTTTAAGGCTAGCCTTGTAACCAAGGGATATAGACAAAAAGAAGGAATATACAATAACAAATCACTCACCCGAAGCGATTACTCAAACCTAAATTATAACGACCTGGGCCCTATTGTATAATATTATCTGCTTTGGATATTGAGTCCTCACGGCTTTAAAACGCGTTATACAGGTTAGAGGGGCCCAAGCCATTATAAACTAGCCCAAGACTTCCTCCCTAGGCGATGTGGGACAAGGGACCCCTTCCTTGCGCACGTCCGGGGACCAAGGCGTAGACACACCACCATCCCTCCTCCCTGCACCGCCGCTCAGGCCGTCACACTCTCCCCCCCTTGGGAGCACAACGTCCTCGCTGTGGCCCCACACGCAGTCGGGAGTTGGCTTTGATACCATTTGTAACGACCCGAGCCCCACTCTATAATATTGTGCACTTTGGACACTGAGTCCTCACGGCTTTAAAACGTGTTATACAGGTTAGAGGGGCCCAAGCCATTATAAACTGGCCCAAGACTTCCTCCCTAGGCGATGTGAGACAAGGGACCCCTTCCTTGCACACGTTTGGGGACCAAGGTGCGGATGCACCGCCATCCCTCCTCCTCGCGCACCACCACTCAGGCCGTCACATAAACATAATGCGAACTCATTCGCAAAACCCTAAAATCTTGCTTCAACAAAACGGTTGTTCTAAAACAACGCCTGTCGTACCCATGGTTCCACAATATTATAATCCAACATTCCCACAAAAACATGAAGTTTCACGACCCAAAAATCAGACTTCATGGTTCAATTTCCACTTAACTTTGAATTTTAGCCATTTCCGAAAACTACCTCAATTGAACGAATGAGGGGTGTGAATACTTACTGGGTATTGCGTTACATAGTCAAGTCAACTTGGCGAGGTCTCGTGGCACGAACGCCCAAAGCCCTCTTGCCTTTCTTCTTCTTGTTTCTTTTCTTTCTTCTTTCTTTCCTTTTTGTTTCTTGCACGAGCACTTGGGCTCTCCTTCTCTTTTTCCCCTTTTCTCTTTGACTTTTCAGCTTTCTTTTTCTTTTTTTGGCTTGGGCCCCACCGCTCTTGACTTTGGTCAAACTATTATATTCTACCATCTTAAAAGAAATTTCGTCCTCGAAATTTGTACTCATCTCAATATATTTACACATTACCTTCCCATTGAGCTCCAAAGTAACCTTAGTCAAAGTATTGGCTATAACCCATACAGCGTTCTTACCCATTGGCTTTCGCAATGGACCAACAATAAAATTCTTAAAAAGGTTGCGGCTATCCATTCGTTTGTAAATGCTCAATTTTCTCCAGTATTATAAAGTTCATTATCATTTGTTAACACTTGAAATATAACTCTCAAAATATCCATCAAATCAAAATATATCACAACCTAAACGTCTCTCAAGTCATCGATTCCCTTTTAAACAGTCCTTTTACTTGAGTTCCGTAGAGCCTAAGAATATTGTCCCCAGTAACCATGCAGACGATAATACCAGCTTCTAAACAAGTTTCAACTGCTTCTTCGACTCCAGGGCATACAGATTCTACGATGAAAGAGACTTTTCTTTTTTCTTTCAGATTCTACGATTAACTTATGAGCAGAAGATTCAGGAGGTTTAACTTTCAGGCCCGACTAACTGTTTCTATGCTGAAATCACGGTAGATGGAAATGGAGATGGTATCCATCTCCGTCACACAACAGCTTGAAACCAACAGCTTGCTGCTCACCATCATACGCGTGCGCTATAAAAGAAGCCGCACAACGCCCTTCCTCTTTCTAATGTCAAGTTCTCTCTCCTTACAATGTGATCAGTTGCGTGAGATTTACCCAGAACCCTGTTCTTTTCCCTCATAGCAATCCAAAGCAATAGCAAAGGCACCTCAAAGCGACTTCTTTCAACCACATTGATTAAAGGGATTAAGCTGCTGGGAAGGGAAAGGCGAGGCAAGTTGCCAAGGAACGTGACCATTACTTGAATTTAAATGAAGTAGGAATTATTTTCTTACTTGATGATTGATAAATGTCGACCGGAAATATCAAGCTTGGAAAGGGCAACGTCAGCGTCACAGCTGGCATTACATTTACATGGTGTACCAAAAAATGACAACTATTTGCATTAATTAATGGGAGAGGTGGATCCTCACCAATTAAGACCTCAACTACTCTCCACAGTGCTTGAGGTATCACTCAGTCACTTCAATTGCCTCAGAAATCATACCATAGTATCCTCAGGTAAAAAGACAACATGAACACGGAAAGGGTGTTAGTATATGCGCTGCTTCTTCCTCTCCTGCTTCAGGTAAGTACTTGCTTGGACATCCTAAACCAAAACAACACTATCAAAGATGGCAATCTCTTGGTCTCCAGTGGCAAAACGTTCGTTCTTGGTTTCTTCAGCCCAGATAATTCTAGCCGCCGTTATGTCGGAATTTGGTATTACCGAGTTTCTGAGCAAACCATTGTTTGGGTTGCTAATCGGGAGAGACCAATCAGTGGCACTACGGGAGCTCTTTCAATTGATTCTGATGGAAATTTGGTGCTCCATGAGAAAAATGGAAGCTTTCCTGTTTGGTCGACAAAAGTTTCTTCTGGATTATCAAACTATTCTACAACAGCTCGGCTTATGGATTCAGGTAATCTTGTTCTGGTTCAAGATTTTAGCAAGAGGGTGATATGGCAAAGCTTTGATTATCCTACAGACACTTTGCTTCCCCTCATGAAACTTGGGTTGGACCTCAAAACCGGTTTGAACCGGTTCCTAACATCATCGAAGTCCCCAGAGGATCCGGCACCCGGCAATTACTCCTACAGGATTGACCCAAAGGGCTATGCTCAATTATTCCTGTACAAGGATGGGGATCCGTACTGGCGTTCCGGATCTTGGACCGGAGATCGGTGGAGTGGCATACCCGAAATGACTCGCAGGTTCATCTTCAACGTAAGCTTTGTAAATAACCCAGACGAGGTTTCTGTGGTGTATGCCATGGTCAACGCGTCGATCATCTCAAGAATGGTTTTGAAGGAATCGGGGTCAGTCCAACGATTCACATGGCATGACCAAGAACAGCGGTGGATAGAATTCTGGTATGATCCAAAGGACCAGTGTGATTATTATGGCAAGTGCGGGCCCAACAGCAACTGCAATCCGTATAATGCAGGGCAGTTCGAGTGCACATGCCTGCCAGGGTTCGAGCCCAAGTCCCCAGCTGATTGGTACCTAAGGGATGGATCAGCCGGGTGCGTAAGGAGGCCCAGGGCGTCGGCATGTCAACACGGGGAAGGATTTGTGAAGGTGCCGCTTGTGAAGGTGCCAGACACTTCGCAAGCACACACCAACATGAGCTTTAGCTTGAGTGAGTGTGAGAAGGAATGCCTGAGGAATTGCTCTTGCACAGCTTATGCTAGTGCCAATGAGATTCTAGGAGGTTTCGGGTGCCTCATATGGCATGGCAATTTAGTTGATACAAGAACATTCACTGATTCAGGTCAAGATTTATATGTACGGGTCGACGCCATTGAGTTAGGTACTCCTACTTGTGCTGTTACTAGTTGTACTTTTGTTAATTTTATGTGTCTCCCGCATTGCCACTTGTTTATTACATTAGCATTGCCATGCAAAACATCAATCAGACTTGAGAACAGGTTAAATTCTCGATCATAAGGTATCACATCCATGATTTTAGAAACCAAGTTTGAGCTTTTACATTGTATAAACTATGTATCGTTGGAGATTCGTTTGGTGATTTCTGTTTTCAAATTTTGGTTGAGAGAAACTTTCATTCTACACTTTACACAAGCATGATCAAGGTCACTGAATCTGAAATATGGTGTTGTACTTTCTTTCAGCTCGCTATAGGAAAAAAACAAGTTTCCTCAGCAAAAAGGCAAGGGTTGCGATAATTTTGGTTTCAGTTTTGACAGCGCTACTGCTCGCCAGCTCCATCTCCTATTGCTTGGTGATCAAGAAGAGAAACCGCGTCGGTTAGTCCTCAACAAGAGTTCACTTTGTATTTACCTTTCCAGAAAATTTATCTACTAAAATTAATCACCTCTTATTGTTCACCAATTAATTAAGCACACAGATTTTAGTTGGTTCAGTCTCGGAACTATTCTTAGCCATAGGAAGTTAAGAGAGTAAATTCTGTGCTTTTATTTGGGCGATTCTGAATTTAAGAACCTTGAACCAAAGAAAGCATGATGATGCAAGTTCAGTTCCTAATGCAGCATGCATTCCAGCATTGAAACTAAACCTGCAGTTTTAGGGTACAAGAGACGAAGAAATCCTACAGTACATCAATATATCTACCCGGGAAACAGATATAAAGATGTTTACGAAGATCTTTTCAAGCTTACGACTTTCATTCCATTTGACGAAATGAATTCCTGAATGAAAAATCTCACAATTTGCAAGGTTGTATTGAGCATTAATGTGGCTGTCTTGGAAACAGATCGCAGAAAGCAAAATCCACTGATGAGTGAGATGACCAATCTAACACATTTCGAGGGCTCTCCGAGTGTAGAAGACTGCGATGATGGAGCTAGACGAAACAGAGATGTACCGCTCTATGATCTGAGCACCATAGCTTCGGCAACAAACAATTTCTCCTTCCTCAATAAGCTCGGACAAGGCGGTTTTGGATCAGTGTATAAGGTAAACTTCCATTACACAAAAAAGCTACTTAGTAAAATTGATACAGACTTGCAAATTGGTGATTAATTTGACAGGGCGTTATGGACAATGGGACTGAAATAGCGATCAAAAGACTATCGAAACATTCAGGACAAGGAGTTGAAGAATTTAAGAATGAAGTCCAGTTAATTGCGAAGCTCCAACACCGGAACTTGGTGAGAATACTAGGCTGCTGTGTCGAAGAAGATGAGAAAATGCTAATTTACGAGTATTTGCCGAACAAAAGCTTGGATGCCTTCCTTTTCGGTATATCCTCTCTTCTCTACTAGCTAGAATACACTGATATCATAGATCAACTCATAACGAGGAATAATGATTTCGTCAATATCTTGATCTTGGTCCAGACAACACAAAAAGTTCGTTGCTAGATTGGAAAAAACGGTTCGAAATTGCATCCGGGGTGGCACGAGGACTGTTGTACTTGCACCAAGATTCGAGGCTCAGGATCATTCACCGAGACCTAAAGGCCAGCAATGTCCTACTCGATGCTGCAATGAATCCGAAGATAGCCGATTTCGGTATGGCTAGGATATGCGGTGGGGACCAAATGCAAGGAAACACAAATCGAGTAGTTGGAACATAGTAAGTATTTTCTCCTTCGCAATGCTTGATGTGCCCATTGAGTCCAAGAACCTCAACTCAACTAATCAATTAAAACCCCTCTTTCATTCATTTTTGCTGGGACAGCGGGTACATGTCACCAGAGTATGCAATGGAAGGTATATTTTCAATAAAATCCGATGTCTATAGCTTCGGAGTTTTGCTGTTGGAGATCATCAGTGGCAAAAGGAACAGCGCATATTACCATGAAAATCCATCTTCCAATTTGGTTGGCCGAGTAAGTAATAGAACTCTTGATAAGTACAGAAACGCACCGGACTCAGACATTACACATAGCCTGAAATACTTGTTATGTGTAATTTGTTCACATCCCGATCGCAGGTATGGGAGCTATGGCAAGAAGGAAACTGTGTCGACATCGTCGATGAGTCAATGGGCGATTCATGCTCCAAAGAGGAAGCCTTGAGGTGCATCCAGATCGGTCTTTTGTGCGTGCAAGAATTCGCGGAGGATAGGCCGAACATGTCCGCCGTTGTTTTCATGTTGGCAAATAACAACGTGGTTCTTGCATCCCCGAAACGACCTGCATATGTATTCAAGAGCAACTACCATGGCGCGAATCTATCGTCTAGCGACGGGACGACTTCTGTGAATGACGTTACGATTACGGAGGTCGAAGGCCGGTAGTTTTGCCGTTCTCTTGCCCTGGATTTGTTCCATGACACCAATTCACTCTAAAATCTATGCTGAACTCGGCATCAATCTGTAATCCTCATTTGTTGGAACCTATAATCATAATGTTTGGTGTAGACACTTGATATATTGTTGATGTAGTGAAAGATGGACTTTTAGCAATGCTAATCCTCTTTAGTTTTATTTTATTAGGCTAATATTACGAAAAATCAAAACTAGTCCATTTATGATAAATTTACTCTAAATTAAATCTTTGACTACCAAAAATCTCAAACTTGTACATTTGTAATAAATTTACTTTTTATTAGTTTTTGTTAAATTTATCCTCTCTCTCAGGATTAGTTTTGATTTTTTTTTTTTTGGTGATAGTAATTTATGATATTCGCAATAACCGTAAATTGAATAAGAAGAAAAAGGAGGGAACAAGCCATGGTCACAATCTGATAACTTGACGGATGGCTTTTCCGACGTGGAAAGGCAGGCGCAAATCTTCTAGAGAATATAAAGCCAAAAAGGGTTAATTATTAAAACCAAAAAGAAGGCTGAAATTGACTTAATCAAAGTCATTTGCGTGCACGACAATAAAGTTAACCCAAACCCAAAAAATAAAAATAAAAAATTATAAAGAAATCAATTTAACCTAGAACGACGGCTCAACTACCTTGCCAATAAAATTTTCACTTCTCGTGGATTTCGTTCTAAACTTTATCTTTATTTATGTATTTGCCACTTTATATCCTTTGATTGTGTAGTGCCAATTCAGCCGGTCCCTTTCGTAGTTTTTTTTTTTTTTTTTCACTTGGTAACCTCAACACAAGGTCGACATCGTCGAACTAGTCTATATGCCTGTCATCTTGATCCATCTCTTTTTCCATAGCTGGCAACATGATTGGATACAAACTATATCAAATCTCTCAATTGTGTAATGTCATTTTTGAAATTTTAATTTATTTAATGTAATCTCAGAACTTTTGCAATATGTTCATTAAACTTTTTGATGCCCGATTTCAATAAACATTTGTATCCCTTTGCTTCACCTCCTTAAATAATATTTGACGCTCTCGCATGATATGCGACCCGACCAAATTCCATCCGAGCATATCTCATTCACAGAAATTATCAATCTCCGAGAAAAATAAACATTTCATCATTGACCGTTGTGCCCCTAGTCCCTAAAAAAGTTTTAACTTGTAGTTTAACTTGCAGATATTTTTATTACTTAAGAATTTGTTATCATCGTAGAAAAATGGGTTAATACCTTAAAAAACCATAAATTAGTAAATCCGTGACAAATTTACACAAAACTATTTTCTTGATCACCAATTACTCTAAACTAGTATATCTTTGACAAATTTACCTCAAACTAATACACTTGTGACAAATTTATCCTATTTTAGTTTTCATTAAATTTTATTGTTAAATTATTAAGTTAAATGAAATGTGACAGTTGACTAATATACCAATTTAGGATTGTACGCTTCGTTTGTCACGGTTTACAATTTTTGTGATTTTTTTGTGGTATTAATCCAATTTAGTGGAATGTATATTTGTCACAAATTTATCAGTTTGGGGGGTTTTTTGCAATCGAATAAATTAATTTGGGGTAAACTTGTCATAAATGTACCAATTTAGGGTTTTTTATGGTTAGTCAGGGTAAATTTATCACATGTGTATTGGTTTGGGGTTTTTCATGGTAAAAAAAAAAAATAGTTTTTGGTAAATTTGTTATAGGTGTACCAGTTTGAGGTTTTTCAAGGTATTAACCCCAGAAAAATTGAGAATCCGTACTTTCTTTTTCTCTTTTAGCTAATTTATTCACATCAAATCAAAATCATAAATATGGTAGGAGAAAAATTCCCTTCCATGTTGATTCATATGTGCTCTCCATGTTATATCGACATAACATGAGTCCAAAAAGTGTTCGATGAAGGCCCAAAAAGGGAAAGGAAAATAGGCATTTTTCCTTTTTTTTTTTTGGTCAATCTTTTAATTTCTTCCCTATTTTCTATTTTGCTAGTGCATTTCTTCCCTAATTTCAGTATAGACCAAAATGTGATTTTTGGGGTATATATTCTTGCCCTGAAATTAATTGCCTTGATAAGCTGCAGAGATGCAATAGGAAAGTGATGCCTTTGGTGAAGTAGGATTGAAATTGGATTTGATCAATGCAGCCGATCCAATCCAATTTTACAGTATAGCTCATTTAGGCTTTTCGGCCCAATTCGAGCCCATGAAGCCTCATTTATTCGTCCAACAAGATCCCTAACCTAGCATAGGTCCAATTAAGATAAAACGAAAAGTCAAGGGAGCTTGTACCAATCAACGAGCAAGCCCAAGATTGGCCACGAGGAGGCCCATGATGGGACTAGCAAGTGCCCATCTTGTGGCTAATCCACCCTCTTCATCTTTCTCTCTCCTCCCACAAAACTTCTAATTAAAGCTCAATCAAAAACACCTCCATCAAAATGGATAATAGATCCATTTTCTAACCCATATTTAATGAGTTAGGTTGTTACGTGGGCTAGTTATATTAAGTAAGTGGGATTGGACCCGATTTCATCGGGTCCTAAATGGGTTTAATATAGATTTGCAACTTAGTTAGATCCAACTTACTTTTATGATTCTCTCTTCACTCTCTCTTCACTCTCTCTTAATCTTGCAACTGATTCATTTTGTGCTTTCATGACCTTTCCTAGATTTGGTTAAATATAAAAATGTTTTAGTACTATTGGTCAAATGAGGTTGGGTTTGGTATGAGTTGATCCGAGTATAATTAACTAGATTTGTATTACACGGGAATGGATCGGCGACTTAAGAGCGTGCATGATAAAATTTTTGAAACAAAAATCAATTTTCTAGCCAAATATTGATTTTTCAATTTTTATTCCCTAGATGAGTTTCTGAGTAACATTTCTGTTTCTAGAACAGAAATTTGTTTGATAACAATATATATATTATATATATATATATATATATATATATATATATTCATATTCTAAGGGGAGTAGCTGGTGTTGTCGACAAGCGGCCGATGGCTAGTGTCCAATGATTGACGGCAAACATCCGGCGACGAGCTTCCAACAGTCAGTAGTGGGTGTCCAGCATCCCATGGGCAGTGGGTGGGTGGCGGGCAGTGACGAGAGTGAATAATGAGAAAATTTTTCATTTCTCAATTTTGTTCAAGAAATAGACAAAGCTAAAACAATTTAATTTTGATTTTTGCCCCAAATCTATTTTCGGAATAGAAATCTGTCCCAAAAATAGAAAAAATGAAATTACGTTACTAAACGGATTTCTGTTTCAAACCTACTCCGGAGAAAAAAATAGAGAAAAGAGAAACATAAATTTTGCCATGCATGCCTTAAATGTCTCGATTTGGGTCAGACAATTTTCGATCCAACCCGATTAACCCGTTTGACAAGTCTACCTCCAACACTTCTTATACTCATTTTTGGCACTATTGGAAGACAAGATAACAATAGAGGCTTGGAGGACAAAGGACCAAATGTACAAAAGGAGCACAAAGGATATTTTAATGATGTAAGAATAGGGATCAAGGGGTGATTTGGGGACAAATATCCTAAGTACATAGGCCAATTTTTTTTAGGGAAAAAAGCTATCCTTCTCTCTCTCTCTCTCCAACCATGTGCTCCTTCCCTCTCCCATCTCTGGCTTTAATTTCTATTTTCTTAGACTCTCTTCTCTTACTCTCTAAATGGCCGAGAGCTCTTATGAGGATTTAGAAAATTTTCTTCTTTCTTTTCTACACTCTCACGCACAACATGGCACCACAACTCTCTCATTCCTCACCGTCTTCATCTTGCCATAATGTTCATCCTCCATCTCCTTCTCATTTCTTCATAAAAACTGTAATAGTTGAGGCAATTTGACTAATCATAGGTCAGAAAGTCAAAAAGCAAGGAGCGAGAACCTACCGCCCTAGCAGAGTATTAAAGAAAGGGATAGAGCTCCATCCCTTAAATGAAGAAATAGGAAAAGAATAAAATAAAAGGGAAAGGAAAGGCGAAAGGGGTACACACCTTACGGCCTTGTCAAGCCAAATTAACTTTATTTCGCAATGTCCAATAAGGATTCAAGCCATTTGTTAATCTAATTGGAGTACTTTTCGTAACTATGGCATAACTTCAAATTCAAGTGAAATTTTAACTATGAGGTCTAATCTTTGAGTAATTAAGCTAGGGAATTTCACGGAAATAAAATATTAGGGCGTTGTAGAGCCGTGGGGTTTGACAGTAATCGATTTGGAGTAACGGATTAGTCAAAGTAAAATTCTAAAGTCTCACACTCAAGCTCCGCATTGTAGATAGCTTTGAATGATTGCTTTGGGCAACATTTTATTTGTGCATAAGAGTCATATTATTAGCAATTAAGCTTTGCTTAACCGATTCATAGTTGATGTAGCATTTTACTTGATTTTGACAATGTTTCTTGCATATTTGATAGGATTGCAAATTCGATGAATCGAGCAAATTCTGTAGTTTGGTTTTAGGCTTTCCTAGGTGAGTGATGCTATTCCTTTTTCATTTTTTTTTGGGGGGTTTGTAAAGTGATATGGATTAAACATCGTATAAGTTATACAATGGTTTTTTTTTCTTTTGCATTAAAGTCTAGATCGAGCATTTACTACATTTTTGTGTTTGAGAATGATTTTAGAAAATGCATTGTGAGAGGATATATATGTATTACTTTGCAAACTCATTTATAAAGTGAGCTCTAAAATGATTTGAGAAAGACCTTACGAAAAAATATTTCTAGTGGATGAGCTATGTTGTAAAAAGTTATCTATTTGGTTTGTAAAATGTATTTTGGTTTGTGAGATTGATTTTGGATTGGATTTTTGGTATTGTAGCAAGATTGTTTGATGCTTTATGGCATTGTAGCATGATTGTTTGATACTAAATAGCACTTTTAACCAAATTATGAGTTTTTGGGTATGTATACTGGTTTAAGGATATCCTTCTTGGCTGAACCACCAACTAATAATGAGTAGAGACCTTGCCAAGGGTGAAGTCTTAGTTGCCTTGTTACTAAGCATTGTGTCATGGCTATAGGTGGATATTGAGTAATAGATTGGTAAATGGAATGGACCATTGACATGTGATTGAACAGAGATTGATCAATGGACTTGACCATGGATGTTTGTATTGTGATAGTGTATGTATTAAATGAGTTTTTATGAATTATATAAAGTTTCGGTGAAATAACATAACTCATTTTTGATTTTTTATGTATATTTCATCTTGGGTTTGGATTATGAGTTCCTGGTATTGTTTTTCATATGCGCACAGTGGATGCTTGATCTGCTTAAAAAAGATATACTACGCATTGGACGGTGATGGTTCATACCATTCATCTCAAATATTTTTCAAGCTCCTTAGTTAGTTGCAAATAAAATAAGAGCATTTGTGTTATCTTCAGAACATTTTGATAGAAAGATTTTTGGGTATGAGTTTATGTTGTATATTTCTAAGCTGTATATGATTAAAATGAATTTGCTAGGTTTAGTTGTTAGTTGGAGATGTACATATTCTTTTTAATGGATTACACAAACTCTTATGTTGTAACTAAGCAAGTGGTTTATCATACTTACATATATAGGCTACATTTTTCATGTGGAAGAATGGTTGTATCATTTCCCACTTTTTTTTTTAATGGATTCTAGGTGCGACATTTGTTGGTATAAAAACTTATGTTATAATTTGTGAGATTGTGATAGTCTTAGCGAAACAATATTTTAGGTGGTAAGGTTATGTTTTGCATCGGATCCAAGTTATCATACATTCTAACTTAAGGACACTCGCCTCACTTCGTAAGAATAGTAAAGGCAAGCAAGTCATTACCTTCATAATTAGAGATATGTTTCAAAGTTCTCGAGGTGCAACTTCAAAAAGGAGATAGGCGAGGTGACATGATAACAATCCCAACTCAAAGAATGCAAGGGACGAACCCCTTCAACTTATCACCCAAGCTGATTTATCTAAAACTTGTTAAGTAGTATTTGACTTTGGAAGTAGAGCTACTGAGTCTGAACATAATGGAGAATGCACATTTGCTCGATCTAGACAAGCAAACCCACTCACTTATGATGAGAAATTGGATCCTCTCTCAGCCAAGCATTGCATTAGAAAAATAGAGGGGATTTTCAAAACTGAAAGAGTTTATGATGATCAAAAAGTTGACTTTGCCATCCAATATTTGGAGCGTTGTTTCGTTCTTGTATAAACCATTCAATCCGTATTGAGGGTTCATATGTTACGAGCGAATGTTGCAATTTTTTTTTTTATTATGGATTTAAATCGCTAGAATGTCTGATTAATTTCCATTGATTTAAATTGTTCAAAAAAGTACACATGAAATCAAAGAGAAATCATGAAGAGGATAAAACATACTTATAATAGGTGAAGCAGCGAAGGGTTATCAATCATATAGACATGCATCTAAAACTTGTGAGGTTTGATGCCTAAAGGTGAAATATTTTTGGCTTAAGATTCACATCCAAACAAAATAGTTAGGTTCGTCCATTGTAGTAAAATTCACTATGCCCTTTCTCTCGTTGAGATGAGCAGGGATGAGGATGATTTGTCCACTGTCGTAAAATTCACCGATAAGGGGTTGTCTATCTTCGACACTATTCTAGGGGGTTTCTTAGCGATGCAATCCTGAATTTTAGATCACGACTTATGTGTGCATTCGATGTAATGCTAAAGTGAATAAATCACCCAAGATACTTTACATCAAAACAATGCTTCATTATACATCCATATAAACACATATCCCTACTTCTTCCCGCAAGACAAAAGTTGGCACTTACTCAATTCCTTATAACTCCCAATCTACATCAACATTTAACACACCATTTTCTACTTGATTTTGACACACTACTTGCCACAAAGACACGTTAGTTGATGAAAAATCAAATTGTTTCTACACTGAAGTCCTCTAAGGTTCATAATCAAGTCTTTAGTGGAGTCACCAAGCTATTGCAACCCTCTGAAATGGGTCTAGTAAAGCAGGTTTATGGATATTGTTGAAGGTGGACCAACAGTCTTCAATTGACACAAATTCTCCCTAACTCTAACCTCATACGACATTGGGACATTCATTAATTGATTAACTCATAAGAATTCTATCATGTGTGGGAGTCACTACTATCCTATTGAGTTCAAATACAAACCAAATGAGATATAAATATATATGTCACTTCCTACACAACTAGAGGTCAAGGCACGAGAGACTTGATTACACTAGTTATTCAATTATTGTCATTTCTAAACCATAACTTGATTTATTTGTTAACTATGTGTCACATGCCTCCTTTTCTTTGATTATGAGACCGAAAGTTTTTGTACATTAAATAATCGTGTAATATTTTTGTGTTTATTATGATCCTAGTGTGTTGCCTAGCTATCCAACTAGGCTAAACAAATAAGAGGAATGCACTCGAGGAAATGCCATAAAAGAATGACAACAAACACATCAAAAGTGGTAATAAAAGAGTAAGTAAGAAATAAAGTCTGTAAAGTAATCCAATATGGTGACAAGTAAAGAATATTACATGGCCAATGTATGTCCCAGAGACATTATCCCTCAAGAGCTTGACTTGATACGAGTCGGGTAAAGAATATTCAAGGCTTTGATATGATTCTTGGGACATAATCCTCATGAGCTAATTTATTGAAATTGAATTTCATACCTAATTCTAAAGAGAATGCTCTACATGGCTATTGGGATCAACAAGCGTCAATAGGGATTTCTCGAATAATTATCCGCTTTACATCATCTGCTCGAGAATACCATGGATTGTCAGTGGAACCTATCCATTTTATGGTTTGATAGCATACTCTTAACCAACTATGGCCCATTGATGAGGCAGGCCAAGTGTATCCCACTAGTATTAGATTTCCTTCTCTTATTATTACCTAGGTCTAAACTAACTGATGATTAACTCTACCCATTATTCAAGATAAACTACCAATTATTCCAAGAAAAAAAAGTTCACTAAGCTATTCTAAAATAGTATGAAATAAACCTATGCCTTGGTGAATAACTAATCATATTCCTAGAGTTACTCAACTAAAGGCAAAGTATGACCAAACCTAATCTAAAATTCAAACTCTAAAATTAACACTAGTCCTAATGGAAACTAATGCAAACCTTCAAGGTCCTCTAATCCATCCCCATGACTCGGCTTCATCCATAATCTCATGGCTAACACATATACCCCATTCAATGAAAGCAATAGAATATTCACACGAAAGGAATTGACCATTAAAGAATTCAAACAATTCAAAGGATTGATCTTTGAACTTAGAGTTGACTTTTTCTATTTGGCCAAAAAGTCAACCTAAAAATAAAGTCTTGATTTAGTGATAAAATGATGCCTCATCCGTAATGATTTGTATTGCTCCTAGTTTTTACATGCAATTGGATGCTATGAATGTTTAACCGACTAATTTTTAGTCAAGAATCAACTCATGTTGCAATCAAGGGTCTTGAGTCTCAAATTTTGATAAGTTTAATTGGTTGACAAAAATTCAAGTGTCAACATACTTCAATTACTTTCCATAATTTGTCCAATAGTGCAATTGCTGAATCAAAGGGGAAAAAAAACCAATGATGCGTCCATGTCGATGAAGCTGCAAAGAGGGAAATAAAGTCCATGTTGAAGATGTTTAAATTTATTTCTATATTTCGTCCATATTAAGGTATCTAAAATGGATGATTGGAAGATCAAAGTACATGGTTCCCGCACGTGGCAGTTTATAGGAATGGATATGATCCTTATCAACGAGAAGTCATGCATTTTTCTATATTCCACTTATCATTATATGTGGTGGTCATTTTAATTTTCCAAAGTATACTACATTGAGTAATATTAATTACATTTTTCCTTCGTATCATTTCTCCGGCATGAGTACATTCATGCCACAATGATGAACAATATGTTTCATTATTTTTAGAGGCAACTAAAGGAAGGGAATATTTATTTGAATAGAAAAAAGTCATCATAAGTCCCTAGACTGTTGTGAGATTTGCAAACTAATCCATGAACTTTTCATTTGTTCAACCAAGTCCCTCAACTTTTCTACAATCATGTGATACTACTCACAAATTTTCAAAATTACACTATTGCATAAATTTTCACATATCTTTTCATTTCAATGGATTTCCTAAATCAACAAAACAAAGCTATTATTGATTACCTTTTTGGTCTTTATGAATATTACAATATTCATATTTAAGTAGATTTAACTTATGATTGTTGACACCTAAATTTTATCTAAATATTTAGGATTAAGTTGCATAGAAAATTAGGGACCAATTTGGCCCTAACAAAAATGATTTTCGTATCACCTAAATATTATATATTATTTGCATCTACTAAATTTATTTTGTGTTTAATTTTCCCTTATTTTATCCTACTTTCGGATGATTATTTTAGAAAAGGGGGCCCATGGGGGCTTTCTTCCCTTTTCCTTTCTTCCTCACGCGGGCCCGAGGCCCATTCCACCTTTTATTTCTCTCGACCCGGCCCCTTCCCCCTTCTCTTCTCCTTCTTCCTCTTTCCTCCTTCCTTCTTCGTCCCTGCAGCTCGCGTGCGAGGGCAGCTACGGTAGAGAGAAGAGGGTAGACCGGCAATGGAGGGGACAGCTCGCAAGCGCCATCAATGCCGCCAAATGGAGCAGCGCGAAATCCGGCGAGAAACCCGGACGGAGGGGACGTCGCCTTTAATGCAGAGCGGGCCTTCGTGGAGAAGAGGGGATGGGACACCAATTTGGCCACACTAGGGTCAGTTGGCGTGCCAAGGACCGATGGCCGAAACCCCCCGTCGACCGGACCCTCCAACCTATAAATAGGGCCTTTGGTAGCTTGATGAAAAGAAGACGAAGAGAGAGAGAGAGAGAGAGAGAGAGAGAGAGAGAGAGAGAGATCTAGGGGAGAGGTTAGGCGGAGAGTGAGATCTGAGAGAGAGAAATCGAGATCCGGTGAGAGGGAAGCCCGAAAGAGAGAGGGAGAGTCCTCGCTGGCTACCATGCCTGAGTCACGGCCGATGACCCACCCCTATGCTTCCATTTCCCCGCACCAAACTCCGGTAAGCGGGGCTCTATTTTTGCCTGGGCATGCTGGGCCGGAGCTCGCAGCCGCTCGGTTGTGCGAACTCTGATCCCGTTTCTTCCCCCTTTGGCTGCTGTTTTGTTGATGTTTGTTCGGCGAAAGCTTCGGCTTTGGTTCCGATCCGTTTGAGTCGAGAGTCTTGCGTTCCAGTCACGTGCTCCACTTGTTCGATATATTGCCTGAATGAGATCCAGTTTTTTGTTCCCCGTGTTGCTCGAAATCGATTCACCCGTGCTTGGCTGCGTTCCATGGAGGTGTCGTAGTCGGGGTAGCCATGTTGTTGCTCGGCTCGAGGCCGCCGTTGTAGTCGTCGACGGACGTCCCCCGAGTTCTTGCGGGTCGGTTGCCCAAATGGTGTCTACCACGGCTGTCATCGGAGTGCTGCCGACCGGACGAAGGTTGAGCATTAGGCTCGACTTGGCTAAGACGCCGCTGCTGCTCCCCAGGCCGGGCATAGGCGCATGGCATCTCTTTAGCTATGTTACCTCCGTCGCGGCGGACCTACGATTTCGCAGCAGGTCGCGATTCGGGTCGCGACTTTGGCTCGCGAGTCGGGCGATCGATCTTTTCTTTTCTAATACATTTCAAGCCTAGCCGGCCGTTGGTTATAGGGTGTGCAAAATACCCGAGAACCCTAGCTAGTGATTCTTGAGGGAACGTCTCGGCGGGTCCGGTTCGGATCTTTTCTTTTTTAAAAAGAATATAATAATATTGATAATATTATATTATAAAAATATTTTTGAAAAAAAAATTGTCTTTAAGAAAACCCAACCATAGACCTCCTCCCCTCTTTCTCAACATTTTGTTGATAACTAAAATTGTTTCACGGCCTATCCACCCGCCGGACCGCACGGTCCGATTCCCGCCATGCAACAAACGGTGGATTCTGATTCCAATTTTTTCGGAACCGGTCCTTAGCGGGCGGTTCTCGATTCTAGGTCGAGAACCACCAAATTGGTTGCGAATTTTTTTAATAAATAGTATATAATATTATTTTAATATAAAAATACATAAAAAAATAATAAGAAAAATCACAAAAATGCAAAAATAATTTTCATTCCAAAGAAAAAAAAGTCAAAAAAGCTTAAAAATAGTCTTTAAATATTTTTTTGCCTTAAAATATATGTAAACAATAAATAAAAAAAGAAAAAGAAATTGTGTTGTTCTTAGAAGTAAGTATTGGGGAAAATTGTCTAAAAAACCTAAACGTATTACTTTTGCAAATTCAATTCTAAATATTTTAACTTTACCAATTCAATTCTAAACATTTCATCTCTCACCAATTGAGTGCAATTGAGTTTATCCAGCCAATGTTGACGTGGATGCTGGCGGTGCCACATTGGATTGTCGGCATTAATGTGGATAATTTTTAATAATATTTTATTTTTTTGAATTATTATTATTATTTTCTTATTTTTTCTTTTTTTTTGGGTAAAGGTAAGAATATAGAAATAGCTTTGAACCGATGTACACAAGATCGGTGCCAAAGCTTTCACACAAAGAGACAACAAGTCTGAATGAGTGTATGGGAGCCAATGTATGAAGGAAACACCCTACCAGGAGGGGCAAAAAGAATAAAACCAAAATGGCAGACTAACTAAAGCCACATTGGCCAAGGCGAAAAGAGCACCGAAACCAGAAGTCTTCAAGACGGTCAGCAAACAGCCGAGCGGATAAAGCAACCAGTAACAAGGAGCTGCAATGCCAGACGTGGAAGCAGCCCGATGAAACTTTTTTTTTTTTTTGGCTTTCTTCTTTGCCTTTTTCCGTGGCCAATCGACCATAGGCAATGGCTGGCCACCGTCCACAGCCTACCAGGTTGGCCTTGCTCACTAGAGGCTAGCCCTGGTGAGGGAAGCCTTCACCTAGGCATGGCCAAGCAAGGTTCACATGGGCAAGGTCGACCTACGCCCACGCCAGGGTAGCCTCGCCGAGCATTAGCAATGCTCGAGGCAATGGTGATGTCAGGTAAGGCCACCTTGGCCTATGTGACATCCAGATTTTCGAGTTCTAATTTCAATTGGATAAATAGGGCTGTTTTCATTCAGTTGAAGCCGGGGATTGTGAAATTGAGAAGCATGAGGGATTCTTGGATGAAGAAAATAATCAATTTGATAATGGAGATATCAATTAATTTTTGTGAGATTTATTTGAGAGAAATTAAGAGAGAATTTGGATATAGAAATGCAAGTGGGGATCAAGAACTCTAAGTTGGAAAAATCCTTTTGAGAGTCTATGAGCTTATTTAAAAGAAAATTAGATTAGGATTTTCTATTTGAGGAAATCCTTTTATTTTTGTGATATTCCCATTTCTTTTCCCTTTTTAGCCAAACACTCATTTTTCTCTTTTCCCTCTCTCTCTTTCTTTCTTCTTTTTCTTTTTCTCTCCCTCCCCCTCTCTTTTCCTATCGTGCGAAACCCCCACCGACTCCCTCTGCCGGTTCCAACTTTGCTTCCCCACCTTTTTGACTTTTCAAACTTATCCTAACTCTCTCTCTTATCTCTAACTCTCTCTCTCTGGACTCCCTCACTCTCTCGACATCTCTCTTCTACTCCTTCTCGGCTGGTTCGAAAAATGGAGAAGCAGAAATGGAAGCAGCACAATGGCACCGAGAGAAGAAAACCAGAGCTACCGTCGTTGCTCCGCCTCGCCCATGCGTCGCCCGCGCACTCCGCCGCCGCCCGAAAACCCTCCGCCTCTCTTTCATCTCTTTAGCCGCTGTTGACGTTCCCCTCCGTTCGCTGCTCGGGGTCCCAGATCTGGGAGGACACCAGAGTTGGAGCAGCAGCTGGCGTTGCTGGACCGGAGCTGTCGTTGCCACCGGTCGCCTGTCCCCGCGCGAGCTGCATGCAACCGTGCTTGGCCGCGCCTCTCACCGCCCCGCTGTGCGACCCCAGCTCCTAACCGCCTCTGTTTAGCTTCATTTCGGCCAGCATAGGCCACGATTCGGCCACCTCCGGCCATTGTGCACCGCCACCTCGACCCGTCGGAGCTCCACCCGACCCTAACTACCCTTGGCTGCCTCAATCGGCCCCGGAACGGCCCTAACTAGCAGCGCACAGAGAGTGCAGAAAATGGGTATCGCAGAGGGTTTTGGCCCGTTTTGGCCGTTTTCCCGAGCCCGGATGCTCGGCCCGCTTTGAGGAAAGTTGATCCTCGCGTCGAGCCCGTCGTTTTGAGTGATTTTTACTCACTAATGCCTTCTTAGTGCACTAATTATACTTAAAGGTGGATTAGTGTTAATTAAGTGTAATTAGGTTGTTAAATTATAATTGATTAGTGATTATTAGTTAATTATATTGTATGTTAGTTGCGTGATTAGTGTAATTAGTTAGAGAATTGCCTATAGTATTTATTGGATGCTTCTTGGGATTTTTCCCGTCCCTTATCGGGCCTAGGTGGAATTTTTAGGAATTAAATATTAATTTTCGAAATTAATTATTTAATTATTTGTTTTCTAGAAATTCAACTGGGATGGTCAGTGACCGGAATTTTATGCTGATGATCGTGACGCAGTCCATTTATTTAATTGAGCTTTATATTGTGCTAAATTTAATTTATTGCATTTATTTATTTATTTTTTGAAATTAATTATTTAATTATTCATTTCTCGAAAATTCAACTGAGATGGCCAGTGACCGGGATTTTATGCTGCTGATCGTGGTGCAGATTGTTTATTTAATTGAACTTCATATTGTGCAAAATTGGAATTATTGTGTTTATTTATTTAATTTTCGAAATTAATTATTTAATTATTTATTTTCCAAAAATTCAACTTTGGGATGCCCAAGTGACCAGAATTTCGTGCTGATTGTTGTGGTGTAGTCCGTTTATTTAATTGAGCTTCAATTTATATGGAATTGATTTAAATTGTGAAATTTGAGGAATTGTCATAAATTGTTTGTTATTGAATATTTGATTGGTAATGGCTGAGCATGGGTATATAGCGCCAGTACGTTGATGGGCTATATAGTAGAGAGAATGATGAGAGCTAACTGAGAATGTTATTGGCTGAGACCAATCAGGTACGATGTTATTGGACATACGTGGTTCGGTAATTAGAAGTATCACTGGCGAAAACGGCGCCTTAAAGAACGCACGTGAATGACTTATAGACAAACGTGGTTCAGTGATTAAGGAAATATCACTGGTAAAAACGATGCCTTAAAGAATTCACGATGTTGTTTATTGCCGATGTCACCTTGGCGAAAACAGCGCCCTAGAAAGGACAAGTGGTTCGGTGATCGAGGATATCACTGGTGAAAACGGCGCCTTAAAGAACGCACGGTGTCGGTGATCAGTATGTCATTGGCGAAAATGACGCCCAAGAAACACAAGTGATTTGGTGAATGAGTACACCATTGGGGAATTATGGCATGAGTGGGAATGACCTAGAGATGGTCCGACTGACATGTAATCGACTAAGTCGATTGATCAATGCTTGATCTGATGTTGTGAATTGATTGATCGATGATTCGATCTAAGTGTGATTTGATGTGATTCATTGCCTTGATCTGCTGCGTGAATTGATTGATCGAATGGAAACAACCGTGAGTGGTCTTGTTGGGGTATAATCGACTAAGTCGATTTGGTCGATGCTTCGATCTGTGATGTGATTGCTTGGGTGCCTATTTAATTTGTGCTAATATACAAGTGGAATCTGAGGCCAAGGTAAGTCCTCTGACTCATGTTGTGCATAGGCAGCCCTAAGGTGTATTAGTTTACTAATCGGGTCTTAGGGGGTAGAACTTGCTGAGACGTTATCTCAGTGGTTATTGAATAACCATTTCAGGACCTAGATGAGGAGCCTAAGGAGCATGAATCTGATGAGGAGATCCTTGTAGAGGAACCTGAAGAGGAGAACGTGAAGGAGAACCCCGAGGATAATCTGGAGTAGGATCCTGATGACGATTGTTATAGAATCAATTTGAGTAGAAACCAATCGTTTTAGTATGGCTTGTATATGAGCATAAGGGTGTTGGTTTTTAGGTTCAATTTCCTAGTCCTACTTGTATATCCCATTGCTTTATTGTCTGGGGATTTTATGACTGCTTTCGCATGTGCATATATAAATGAAAGGGTCGGTGATACATAGTCCTGGGATATTGCAAATTTTAAATCGACCAAAGGTAAGGGATTTGCGCGTGCTTGAGGATCGGGGTGTGACAGCCTAGGTGCAGGTTGACTTTGCCTAGGCAAACCTTGCTAAGCCGCACTTGGGCAAGGGCTTTCCTTGCCATATTTGGTAAGGCCGACCCTCGATCAGGTCAGGGCGGCCTCGCTTGCCCGATGACCAACGAGGCCGTCCTAGCTTGGGCTTAAGTCGGCCTCGCCCAGGTGACCCTTTCCCGACCGCGCCTAGACGAGGGCTCCCCTCACCGGGGCCAGCACTCTCTATTGGGCCTCACCTTCGGCAAGCAAGGCCAACCGACTGGTTGTGGCTGGTGGCTGGTGGCTAATCGGCCACTGGAAAAGGCAAAGAAGAAAGCAAAAAAGAAAAAGAAAGGAAAAAAGGGAAAAAATAGTAAAAATAATAAAAATTCAAAAATAAAAATAAAATATTATTAAAAATTGTACATGTCAAGTGCCAACAGTCCTATATGGCATCGCTAGCATCTACGTCAACATTTTCTGACCAAAATTGGCCAAATAAACTTAATTAACAAGAGATGAAAATGTTTAGAATTGAATTGACAAAGTTAAAAGGTTTATGATTAAATTGGCAAAAATGCAATAGGTTTAAAACTTTTTGGACAATTTTCCCAAAAAAATATTGGCTTATTATAATTACGCCCTTATGATGCATAGATTTCTATTTCCTTAAACTTGTTAGGAATGGAATCCTAGAATTTCGTGATTGGTATAAAATGCTCATAAATGTTTTACTTGATGTTTAAACAAGATTATATATTGGAATTGCATTAATGATTAACTAGTGTAATTAAGTCTCTGATTCTAGTTTCTTTGATTCTGTAGGAGTGAAGTATTTCTCCCGATATTGCATTTGGATTTCTAATCAACCAACATCAAATCGATTAATAGCGACTCCTATTTGAAATTGACTTGTAGGTTAAAAAACTTGAACCAAAAATCGTAAATTAATAGGCTTGGGAGAGCTCGAGCTAAGCCTAATACTTAGTGAGCCATTAGCCTCCACATGCGCTTTCGCATAAGGGCACCTAAAAAGGGAGGTTGCGATAATGATCTCTATAATTGTAAGTAGAACTTCATTAAGAGTTGTATTGGATTAATTGTCCTTCTATTTTAGGTCCAAGTGTCTTCATCATATATCTAGAAAAGATATTAATTTATTTGTAGATACTCATACTTACACTCCTCTAAATCTTGATCCTAATTTTTTAGATGGGTAAAATTTTTAAGTTTTTTGTGTTTCATGTTTTCCAGATTAAAATTAGTTAAGTATGTGTGTTTTCTTAATTATAGCATGTAGACGCCCCTATTTATAAAAATTTCTTGTGCCATGAAATTTTTCATTCTATATTTATATCTTTCCTCCTCCATCCAATCAAGCATGTGAGTTTGAGAGGCTTGACAGAGTCGGTCTGGACAGAAACCACGGCCCGAAGTAGAAAACGAGATGGATCTGTGTTGTGCCTGGCCCAAGGAAGGCAAGGTTGGGGTTAGCTTTCTCTACAAAGCCGAAAGCCGATTACGCCGGAACTCCTACGTCAACTACGTTCAATTGTTTGGTAAAGACTTTTAGTCTATTTAAGTCCTTTCCTTTCTGTCGGGCATATTTGCAATATTTCCTGACTTCTCCCAGGCGAAAGATTGAAGAAAGCTTTACCCCTCATAAAAAAAATACTTTGTTTTTGGGCCACTCTATAACTTTGATAATAGTTGGTGCAAATCCATCAATTAAAGGACCACATTGAATTATGTAAAAAAGTTAAGGTACTACATCAAACCAAAAAAAAAGACCTTGATCAAATTGAATATTGAGCGAAAGTTTTTTTTTTTTTTTGGGTAATGTAAGAATATATTGACTTAAACCAAACTAACAACTCGGAAAATGGCATAAAAAACTTACACTCAACGAGGCAACAAGCTAGGTCGAGTGGAAGGATGCCAAGAAAAGGAAGCCAAACGGCATCCACAAAAAAGCCAAACCGAAAGAAAAGCTACAAGAAAAAATAACCAGACAAGTGAAAACAGCCAAAAGGAGCCAACGGCCAAGAACAACACCAAACCTCCGAAAGAAAAGGCAATGAGACCTTGACACGCTGGTAGGCGACGGAATAGCAAAGGCTGAAGCAGTTAGTCCGCAAAGATGGCCGGGTCAATACCCCTAATTCGTTGAGTTCTTCTATTTCTCGGAGTATCCGTCACCTGGCTAAAGGAGATGGCTTTGTCCCTCACAACTTTAAGTAGGTGGTTTTTCATGGTAGGCACAACGAGAGTCTTGCCCTAAAGGAGAATGCCATTTCTGGTTTTCCAAATAAGATGGCAAAGCGTAGTGAATGAAAATCTAGCAATTGCCTGAGAGAAGTCATTGCCTAAGAGAGCTTTAAGGGCCCAAGAGATTGTATCTTGAGCGAAAGTTTAAATTGTGTCATTATCCCTAATTTAATGTACTCAGCAGCCAATACCAATGAGCAATGATATTCAATCAACTTAGACTTTTCGGGGTTTTTCTTCGAAAGGAAAAGTAAAAGAAAATTGACTGGCTAATTGAATGGTTCCCCACGGTTCCCCGGTTCTTAAAACGTCTTCCCTTGACTTTTAATTCTAGAAAATAAATGCTCCGGGAGAGGAAAGAAGACAAGTCAAGCATGCTCTGGTCGTGTTTTATAGGTTTTGAAGCAAAAGCCTTACATTTTCTGCATGAATCCTCGAAATGTGTGATTACAAATTCTGTTTTTGTTTCTTTTATTTCATTTGATTGATTATTTGGACACCCTTGCCCCAAACAATATCGTGAAAGATGGCGATGTCTTAATCTCCCAAGGAAGAAAATTTGCTCTCGGTTTCTTCAGCCTAGGTAATTCAAGCTTGCGTTACGTGGGGACTTGGTACAATGGACTCCTAGAGCAAACCGTCGTTTGGGTTGCTAACAGAGAGAAATCCTTGAATGATACTTCAGTAGTTCTTGCATTTGATCATTGCGGAAACTTAGTGATCCATGCAAACGATGGGAGCTTTACCATTTGATCAACCAATGTTTCCTCCCCGACTTTTAATGGTTCTACTACTGCTCAGCTTTTGGATTCAGATAACCTGGTTTTAATTCATGATCTGAGCAAAATAGTCATTTGGCAGAGCTTTGATCATCTCACAGATACCTTTCTTCCATCCATGAAGATTGGGTTGGACCGGAGAACCGGTTTGAACTGGTTCCTGACATCTTGGAAGTCCGAAGATGATCCAGCATTGGGCAGTTATTCATTCAGGTTTGAACCAACTGGGTACCCACAATTGTTCCTTTACAAGGGTCGAGCTCCATATTGGCGGGGCGGACAGATAATTGAGAATCCGCACGGTGGCGATCTCTCGGTGCCTAATAATTTCAACTATATTATCACAATTGTGAGGAACGCGACAGAGGTTTCTCAGACGTGGACAACCGAGTAAACGAACAACCGTTTATAAATTGTGAAGTCCGTTCCATGGGGTTGCCGTCTTCTCACGCCACCTCGCATTACCAAGAGAAACCATCGGTTTGTCTTTTTCTCTTGACCTATCCTTTTCTCTTTTACGGATCAGACTTCTTGATCAATGATTGAACACTGTTTAATCTCTAGCGTCGCTCGTGAAACGGCGGTCGAGGTCATCTAATGAACGGGGAAAGTGTCCCTTCCAGACGGGGCCAGATGGATGACCGAGTGATCAATGTCTTGGGTAAGCTTTGTTCTAGTTAGCAGGATCAAATATATGTTAGTGCTTTTTTAATTGCATGAGCATTAGGCATGAAAACTTGGGTCATGAATTTGGTGATTCGAAACAAGTGAGTGTACAAAGTTCAAATCGGGTCACGTCACACAGAGTCTATGCCGATTTCTATCGCACTAGTCTAAACTTAGTGACTTTAATTAAGTCTGCCAAGATTAATTCTTTGTAGGGTAGACTTGCAATTCATAATAGCTTGCTATCATTTTGATGGAAAATTCCAAATAAAGACCCGAAGTGAATATTTTTTTTCTCAAATAAAGACCCAAAATGAACTTTGTGTTAAATAAGGATTCAAAGTGAACCCATTATTTCAAATGAAGATCCAAAGTGAATTTTGTGTTAAATAAAGATCCAAAGTGATCAAGTTCATCTTTATTAAGGACCTTAGTTTGCTGGCAGACATTTTCCGGCTATTAAAATAGGGACAATTTTGTCAAAAATTTGTGATTAAAAAAAAAAGGAAAATTATAAATTAATTAAATTTAAGTTATTCATTTAGATGTTTACGTTTTCTTCTTTCTTATCCTCCACTGCTCATCAACCAAATTGCTACCCGGTCATCGTCACAATTCAATTCTCTTCGCTCCTCACCTTGCTCAATCGGCGGAGAATTTGGTTCTCCACAGACAAAGAAAGAAACATTTGGTTTTCTTCTTGTTTTCGAATTCATGCCTCAAATGGCGGAGAATTTGGGTATTCGAATTTGCAAAGGATGGGTATAAGGAATGGCGAGAATTTCGGTCTTTGACTTTGTAGAGGATGGGTACAAGGAACAAGGAGATTGTAGAAAACCTTTTTTTTTTTTTTTTAGGATTTGTTAGTTTTTCCTATATTTTTTTTGGACAAAATTGCCCAAACTCTAGTCGTTAGAAATTTCACGAATATTTGGCTGACCAGCAAGCTCAAATTCTTATTTAGAATTAATTCAACTATTTCGGGTCATTATTTAAGATAATAGATCCATTTAGGTCTTTATCTGACACAAAATTTATTTCGAGTCATTATTTGAGAAAATTAGTCAACTTCGGGTCATTATTTGGAATTTCCCCTCATTTTGACAGTATTGCAAATTGCTGATGATAGGCCCAATACTGGTCAGATACTCACCCCAATGAAACGCATTCACTCTTGAGATTTCAGAAAATTCTAAAAGCTGTTGACATTGACAAGGGAAACAAGCCTCTCTGCATCTGTAAATTAGAAGCACAAACAGTGAAGAGGTTTCGTATATTGCAGAGTGATCAAATCAAAAGAATCACCTTAATATAGTAGCTTAGTTCTGTCATAAGAAAACAGAGAATACTAGCTTAGCATAAAGGACGAATCTGAAAAGGATTAAATGGCAATTTGACTCTAGCCTTGAATAAAGACCTAGAAATGGATTTTTTTTCCTCGGTTTCCGCAATGACATTAGGATATTGAATTTTCAGGCTCGACTGACTGTTTCTATGTTAAAATCGCTGTCAATGGAAACGACGTGGTATCCATCTCTGTCCCAACAGTCTGAAATGTCAAGTTCTCTGCAGGATGGGCGGAGTGATAACCAAAAGCCCTGTTTATTCACGTGGAACCGATTCAATGGGGAAGCAAATACACCTCGAGCAACATCGATCCACCACATTAATTAAAGGGATAAGGCTGTTGGGAAGGGAAAGGTGAGGCGAGTCCCCAAGGTACGTGACCATTACTTCAATTTACATGAAGGTGGAATTAATTTCTTGTTTCACAATCTAGAAATATCGACCAAGAGTATGAAGCTTAGAAAGAACAACGTCAAAATCACAGCTTCCACTCCATTTGATTGAAAAGGTGACAATCACTTTGCTTAAATTCATGAGAAAGGTGGATCCTCGCTAATTAAGACCTTAACTACACTGCGTGGCATTTGAGGTATCATTACTCAGTCACTTCAGTTATCTCAGACATGATACCATTGTATCCTCAATAAAAAGACAACATGAACACAGAAGAGGGGTCAGTATATGCCCTGCTTCTTCTTTTTCTACTTCAGGGAAGTATTGGCTTGGACATCCTAGGCCAAAACAATACCATCAGCGATGGCAATCTCTTGGTCTCCAGTGGCAAAACGTTCGTTCTTGGTTTCTTCAGCCCAGATAATTCTAGCCGCCGTTATGTCGGAATTTGGTATTACCAAGTTTCTGAGCAAACCATTGTTTGGGTTGCTAATCGGGAGAGACCAATCAGTGGCACTACGGGAGCTCTTTCAATTGATTCTGATGGAAATTTGGTGCTCCATGAGAAAAATGGAAGCTTTCCTGTTTGGTCGACAAAAGTTTCTTCTGGATTATCAAACTATTCTACAACAGCTCGGCTTATGGATTCAGGTAATCTTGTTCTGGTTCAAGATTTTAGCAAGAGCGTGATATGGCAAAGCTTTGATTATCCTACAGACACTCTGCTTCCCCTCATGAAACTTGGGTTGGACCTCAAAACCGGTTTGAACCGGTTCCTAACATCGTGGGAGTCCCCAGAGGATCCGGCACCCGGCAATTACTCCTTCAGGATTGACCCAATGGGCTATGCTCAATTATTCCTGTACAAGGATGGGGATCCGTACTGGCGTTCCGGATCATGGACCGGAGATCGGTGGAGTGGCATACCCGAAATGACTCGCAGCTTTATCTTCAACATAAGCTTTATAAATAACCCAGACGAGGTTTCTGTGATGTATGCCATGGTCAACGCGTCGATCATCTCAAGAATGGTTTTGAAGGAATCGGGGTCAGTCCAACGATTCACATGGCATGACCAAGAACAGCGATGGATAGAATTCTGGTATGATCCAAAGGACCAGTGTGATTATTATGGCAAGTGCGGGCCCAACAGCAACTGCAATCCGTATAATGCAGGACAGTTCGAGTGCACATGCCTGCCAGGGTTCGAGCCCAAGTCCCCGGCTGATTGGTACCTAAGGGATGGAACAGCCGGGTGCGTAAGGAGGCCCAAGGCGTCGGTATGTCAACACGGGGAAGGATTTGTGAAGGTGGCGCTTGTGAAGGTGCCAGACACTTCGCAAGCACACACCAACATGAGCTTTAGCTTGAATGAGTGTGAGAAGGAATGCCTGAGGAATTGCTCTTGCACAGCTTATGCTAGTGCCAATGAGATTCTAGGAGGTTTCGGGTGCCTCATATGGCATGGCAATTTAGTTGATACAAGAACATTCACTGATTCAGGTCAAGATTTATATGTACGGGTCGACGCCATCGAGTTAGGTACTCCTACTTCTGCTGCTACTAGTTGTACTTTTGTTAATTTTATGTATCTCCCGCATTGCCACTTGTTTATTACATTAGCATTGCCATGCAAAACATCAATCAAACTTGAGAACAGGTTAAATTCTCGATCATAAGGTATCACATCCATGATTTTAGAAACCAAGTTTGAGCTTTTACATTGTATAAACTATGTATCGTTGGAGATTCGGTTGGTGATTTCTGGTTTCAAATTTCGGTTGAGAGAAATTTTCATGCTACACTTCGCACAAGCATAATCAAGGTCCCTGAATCTGAAATATGGTGTTGTACTTTCCTTAAAGCTCGCTATAGGAAAAAAAACAAGTTTCCTCAGCAAAAAGGCAAGGGTTGCGATAATTTTGGTTTCAGTTTTGACAGCGCTACTGCTCGCCAGCTCCATCTCCTATTGCTTGGTGATCAAGAAGAGAAACGGTGTCGGTTAGTCCTCAACAAGAGTTCGCTTTGTATTTACCTTTCCAGAAAATTTATCTACTAAAATTAATCACCTCTTATTGTTCACCAATTAATTAAGCACACAGATTTTAGTTGGTTCAGTCTCGGAACTATTCTTAGCCATAGGAAATTAAGAGAGTAAAATTCTGTGCTTTTATTTGGGCGATTCCGAATTTAAGAACCTTGAACCAAAGAAAGCATGATGATGCCAGTTCAGTTCCTAATGCAGCATGCATTCCAGCATTGAAACTAAACCTGCAGTTCTAGGGTACAAGAGACGAGGAAATCCTACAGTACATCAATATATCTACCAGGGAAACAGATATAAAGATGTTTACGAAGATCTTTTCAAGCTTACGACTTTCATTCCATTTGACGAAATGAATTCCTGAATAAAAAATCTCACAATTTGCAAGGTTGTATTGAGCATTAATGTGGCTGTCTTGGAAACAGATCGCAGAAGGCAAACTCCACTGATGAGTGAGATGACCAATCTAACACATTTCAAGGGCTCTCCGAGTGTACAAGACTGCGATGATGGAGCTAGACGAAACAGAGATGTGCCGCTCTTTGATCTGAGCACCATAGCTTCGGCAACAAACAATTTCTCCTTCCTCAATAAGCTCGGACAAGGTGGTTTTGGATCAGTGTATAAGGTAAACTTCCATTACACAAAAAAGCTACTTAGTGAAATTGATACAGACTTGCAAAATGGTGATTAATTTGACAGGGCGTTATGGACAATGGAACTGAAATAGCGATCAAAAGACTATCGAAACATTCTGGACAAGGAGTTGAAGAATTTAAGAATGAAGTCCAGTTAATTGCGAAGCTCCAACACCGGAACTTGGTGAGAATACTAGGCTGCTGTGTCGAAGAAGATGAGAAAATGCTAATTTACGAGTATTTGCCGAACAAAAGCTTGGATGCCTTCCTTTATGGTATATCCTCTGTTCTCCCACTAGCTAGAATACTCTGATATCATAGATCAACTCATAACGAGGAATAATGATTTCGTCGATATCTTGATCTTGGTCCAGACAACACAAAAAGTTCGTTGCTAGATTGGAAAAAACGGTTTGAAATTGCATCCGGGGTTGCACGAGGACTGTTGTACTTGCACCAAGATTCGAGGCTCAGGATCATTCACCGAGACCTAAAGGCCAGCAATGTCCTACTCGATGCTGCGATGAATCCGAAGATAGCCGATTTCGGTATGGCTCGGATATGCGGTGGGGACCAAATGCAAGGAAACACAAATCGAGTAGTCGGAACATAGTAAGTATTTTCTCCTTCGCAATGCTTGATGTGCCCATTGAGTCCACGAACCTGGACTCAACCAATCAATTAAAACCTCTTTTTCATTCATTTTTGCTGCGGCAGCGGGTACATGTCACCAGAGTACGCAATGGAAGGTATATTTTCAATAAAATCTGATGTCTATAGCTTTGGAGTTTTGCTGTTGGAGATCATTAGTGGCAAAAGGAACAGCGCATATTACCATGAAAATCCATCTTCCAATTTGGTAGGCCATGTAAGTAATACAACTCTTGATAAGTACAGAAACGCACCGGACTCAGACATTATACATAGCCTGAAATACTTGTCATGTGTAATTTGTTCTCATCCCGATCGCAGGTATGGGAGCTATGGCAGGAAGGAAACTGTGTCGACATCGTGGATGAGTCGATGGGCGATTCATGCTCCAAAGAGGAGGTCTTGAGGTGCATCCAGATCGGTCTTTTGTGCGTGCAAGAATTCGCGGAGGATAGGCCGAAAATGTCCGCCGTTGTTTTCATGTTGGCAAATAACAACGTGGTTCTTGCATCCCCGAAACGACCTGCATATGTATTCAAGAGCAACTACCATGGCGCGAATCTATCATCAAGCGACGGGACGACTTCTGTGAATGACGTTACGATTACGGAGGTCGAAGGCCGCTAGTTTTGCCGTTCTCTTGCACTGGATTTGTTCCATGACACCAATTCACTCTAAAATCTATGCTGAACTCGGCATCAATCTGTAATCCTCATTTGTTGCAACCTATAATCATAATGTTTGGTGTAGACACTTGATATATTGTTGATGTAGTGAAAGATGGGCTTTTGGCAATGCTAATCCTCTTTAGTTTTATTTTATTAGGCTAATATCACAAAAAATCAAAATTAGTACGTTTATGATAAATTTACTCTAAACTAAATCTTTGATTACCAAAAATCTCAAATTTTTATATTTGTAATAAATTTACTTTTTATTAGCTTCCGTTAAATTTATCACCTCTCTCATAATTAGTTTTGGGTTTTTTGTGATATTCACAATAACCGTAAATTGAAAAAGAAGAAAATGGAGGGAACAAGCCATGGTCACAATCTGATAACTTGACGGATGGCTTTTCCGAAAAAGCCAAACCGAAAGAAAAGCTACAAGAAAAAATAACCAGACAAGTGAAAACAGCCAAAAGGAGCCAACGGCCAAGAACAACACCAAACCTCCGAAAGAAAAGGCAATGAGACCTTGACACGCTGGTAGGCGACGGAATAGCAAAGGCGGAAGCAGTTAGTCTGCAAAGATGGCCGGGTCAATACCCCTAATTCGTTGAGTTCTTCTATTTCTCGGAGTATCCGTCACCTGGCTACAGGAGATGGCTTTGTCCCTCACAACTTTAAGTAGGTGGTTTTTCATGGTAGGCACAGCGAGAGTCTTGCCCTGAAAGAGAATGCCATTTCTGGTTTTCCAAATAAGATGGCAAAGCATAGTGAATGAAAATCTAGCAATTGCCTGAGAGAAGTCATTGCCTAAGAGAACTTTAAGGGCCCAAGAGATTGTATCTTGAGCGAAAGTTTAAATTGTGTCATTATCCCTAATTTAATGTACTCAGCAGCCAATACCAATGAGCAATGATATTCAATCAACTTAGACTTTTCGGGGTTTTTCTTCGAAAGGAAAAGTAAAAGAAAATTGACTGGCTAATTGAATGGTTCCCCACGGTTCCACGGTTCTTAAAACGTCTTCCATTGACTTTTAATTCTAGAAAATAAATGCTCCGGGAGAGGAAAGAAGACAAGTCAAGCATGCTCTGGTCGTGTTTTATAGGTTTTGAAGCAAAAGCCTTACATTTTCTGCATGAATCCTCGAAATGTGTGATTACAAATTCTGTTTTTGTTTCTTTTATTTCATTTGATTGATTATTTGGACACCCTTGCCCCAAACAATATCGTGAAAGATGGCGATGTCTTAATCTCCCAAGGAAGAAAATTTGCTCTCGGTTTCTTCAGCCTAGGTAATTCAAGCTTGCGTTACGTGGGGACTTGGTACAATGGACTCCTAGAGCAAACCGTCGTTTGGGTTGCTAACAGAGAGAAATCCTTGAATGATACTTCAGTAGTTCTTGCATTTGATCATTGCGGAAACTTAGTGATCCATGCAAACGATGGGAGCTTTACCATTTGATCAACCAATGTTTCCTCCCCGACTTTTAATGGTTCTACTACTGCTCAGCTTTTGGATTCAGATAACCTGGTTTTAATTCATGATCAGAGCAAAATAGTCATTTGGCAGAGCTTTGATCATCTCACAGATACCTTTCTTCCATCCATGAAGATTGGGTTGGACCGGAGAACCGGTTTGAACTGGTTCCTGACATATTGGAAGTCCGAAGATGATCCGGCACCGGGCAGTTATTCATTCAGGTTTGAACCAACTGGGTACCCACAATTGTTCCTTTACAAGGGTCGACCTCCATATTGGCGGGGCGGACAGATAATTGAGAATCCGCACGGTGGCGATCTCTCGGTGCCTAATAATTTCAACTATATTATCACAATTGTGAGGAACGCGACAGAGGTTTCTCAGACGTGGACAACTGAGTAAACGAACGACCGTTTATAAATTGTGAAGTCCGTTCCATGGGGTTGCCGTCTTCTCACGCCACCTCGCATTACCAAGAGAAACCATCGGTTTGTCTTTTTCTCTTGACCTATCCTTTTCTCTTTTACGGATCAGACTTCTTGATCAATGATTGAACACTGTTTAATCTCTAGCGTCGCTCGTGAAACGGCGGTCGAGGTCATCTAATGAACGGGGGAAAGTGTCCCTTCCAGACGGGGCCAGATGGATGACCGAGTGATCAATGTCTTGGGTAAGCTTTGTTCTAGTTAGCAGGATCAAATATATGTTAGTGCTTTTTTAATTGCATGAGCATTATGAGTGATAACTTGGGTCATGAATTTGGTGGTTCGAAACAAGTGAGTGTACAAAATTCAAATCGGGTCACGTCACACAGAGTCTATGCCAATTTCTATCGCACTAGTCTAAACTTAGTGACTTTAATTAAGTCTGCCAAGATTAATTCTTTGTAGGGTAGACTTGCAATTCATAATAGCTTGCTATCATTTTGATGGAAAATTCCAAATAAAAACCCGAAGTGAATTTTTTTTTCTCAAATAAAGACCCAAAATGAACTTTGTGTTAAATAAGGATTCGAAGTAAACCCATTATTTCAAGTAAAGATCCAAAGTGAATTTTGTGTTAAATAAAGATCCAAAGTAATCAAGTTAATCTTTATTAAGGACCTTAGTTTGCTGGCAGACATTTTCCTAGGCTATTAAAATAGGGGCAATTTTTTCAAAAATTTGTGATTTGAAAAAAAAAGGGAAAATTATAAATTAATTAAATTTAAGTTATTTATTTATATGTTTATGTTTTCTTCTTTCTTCTCCTCCACTGCTCCTCAACCAAATTGCTACCCAGTTATCGTCACAATTCAATTTTCTTTGCTCCTCACCTTGCTCAATCGGCAAAGAATTTGGTTCTCCACAGACAAAGAAAGAAACATTTGGTTTTCTTCTTGTCTTCGAATTCATGCCTCAATTGGCGGAGAATTTGGGTATTCGACTTTGCAAAGGATGGGTATAAGGAATGGCGAGAATTTCTGTGACATCCAGATTTTCGGGTTTCAATTTGACCGCATAATTAGGATCTTGTCTCATCGCCGTCAATTTATTGACGGTCCAAATTTCAATAAAGAAATTATCGGAGGAAAAATTGAAAATGAAAAGAAAATTGAAAGGAAAAGGAAAAGAGAAAAAAAAATTGAAATAAAAAAATATGCATTTTCCTTTTTTTTTTTCTTTTTCTCTCTCTCCTCTCCCCTTTTTCCTCCCCCATTCGTGCGGACCACCTCCCCCTCCCCCTCCCCCACCGACTTCTCTCTCCTCTCTCCTCACTTTGACTAGTCAATCCTCATCCTCTCTCTCTCTTTTCTCTCTTATCTCTTCTTCTCTCTCCTCTCTCTTCTCCCTCATCCCACGTGACCTTCTTCTTCTTCGTTCTTCCTTGTGCGGACCAGACCAAAACCAAGAAAGAAGAGCAGCAGCTCGCCGAGGACCACCGTCGCCCATCCCGCCGCCGCACCGGAGCCGAACCGCCCGCGACGCCCGCCCGCACACCGCCGCACGTTCCGCCGGCCATCCCTCGCGCCCAGGCGTGCTTCCTCGCGCGATCCAGCTGCTGCCCATCCTCTGTCCAGCTCCGTTCGGCCACGATCCGGCCACCTCCGGCCACCGTGGGCCACCGCTCGGCCTCACCAAGCCACCACCCGCTCTCCCGACCTCTTGCCGCCCCCAACTCTCTCTCTTTCTTGCTGTTTTGCGGCCAAACCAGCAAACCCACGGAGTGGGTATCCAGCTATTCGTGGGCCGTTTTGGGCCGTTTCCCGGCCCCGAACCCGAGCCGTGCTTTGGGAAGAATCGTTCCTCGCGTCGCCGCCGTCGGATTGATCTGACTTGCGCGCGATTTGGTGAGTAATCTCACTAATATCGGATTAGTTGGCTAATTATGCTTTAGGTTGGTTTAGTTTTAATTAATTATGTTTAGGTTGTTAGATTAGAATTAATTAGCAATTATTAGTTAATTGTGATGCGATTTAGATAAATTGATTGTGCAATTAACAAGTAGACGTGGTCTACTATTTATTGGGAGTGTCTCGGGAATTTTCGAACCCCTAATTGAGCTTCAATTTGATGATTCGGGCCTAAGTGAGATTTTTGGCATTTAAATATTAATTTTCGGAATTAAATTAAATAATTATTTATTTTCCGAAATTTCAAGGGAGATGGTCTGGAACCGGAATATTATGCGGATGACTGTGGTGAAGTCCGTTTATTTAATCGGAATTTATTTTAAGCTAAATTGAATTTTTAATATTAATTAATTTTCGAAATTTAAATAAATAATTATTTATTTCCTGAAAATTCAACTGGGATGGCCCGTGACCGGAAAATTATGCTGATGACCGTGGTGAAGTCCGTTTATTTAATTGGGCCTTATTTTGAGCTAAACAGAATTTTAATATTTAATAATTAATTTTCGAAATTAATTAATTAATTAATTATTTTTGTGGAAATTAAGATTGAGATGGCCGACGACCGAAAGTTCATGCCGATTGTCATGGCGTAGTTCGTTTATTTAATCGAGCTTTAGTTTTTTGTGCTGAATTGAATTATTTGTGAAATTGAGAATTATCCTTTAATGGAATAATCTTTGATTATTGATTGGAAAATAACCGGGTGTCGTTGACAACACCAAAAGTGTTTTGGTGGGCTGTAGAGAATGGTGGTAATTATGAAAAAGGAAATTATAATATTTTGGCTAAGACCGACCGTGTCCCCACACACGGCTATTTTATCGAAAATGATATCAGATGGAATGGATTGAATGGTTGGATAGTATACTATATCATCCTACGGGCTCTGATATGTCAGCTTAGCGAGAGCGATATCTTGGTGTACTATATCACCACGGGCGATATGTCGACTTAGTGCGAAAGATACACTTTATCGCCTTAATGGGAGCATCGGAGTATACTATATCGACTGCGGGTGATATGTCGGCTTAGCGAGAGCGATATCGGTGTACTATATCACCCTACGGGCGATATGTCGACTTAGCGCGAAAGCAAGACACTTTATCAGCTTAGTGTGAGCACCGGGGGTATACTATATCAGCCTGTGGGCGATATGTCAGCTTAGCGAGAGCAGTATACCGGTATGCTATATCAGCCTACGGGCGATATGTTAGCTTAACGAGAGCAGTATACCTTAACCCTATCAGCTTAGTGCGAGCTATACTATCTATACATCAACTTAGAGTGAGCAGTCCTGGACTATGGTCGGACTTATAGATAGTATTGAATGTGCCGACCAAGCATGGGTCGTGATGACGTGTAATCGACTAGGTCGATTGATCATTGATTGATCTGATGTTGTGAATTGACCGATTGATTGGAAATGACCATGAGATGGTCTGATTGACTTGTAATCGACTAGGTCGATTGATCGATGATTCGATCTGAGTGTGACTTGATGTGATTCATTACCTGGGTTGGATGTTGTGAATTGATTGACTGATGGGAATGACCGTGAGTGGTCTTTTTGGCTTGTGATCGACTAGGATGGTTTGATCGATGCTTCGATCCGTGATATGATTGCTTGAGTGCCTATTATGAATTGTACTTGACTTGCGGTGGGATATGAGGCCAAGGTACGTCTTACGCCTATGCGTGTATAGGCAGCCTATAGTATAATAGTTTACTAATTGGGCTTAGTGGGGTAGAACTCGCCGAGACGTAGTCTCATCCCCGGTTGGGGAAAAACATTTGGACCCCGTTGAGGAGCTGAGGAGGAATCGAGAAGGAGAACTCGGAGGTGAAACCTGAATAGAATGATTTTTGAAAGAAGAAGATAACCCCGAGAAGGGCCTTGAGTACGGCCCGGATGGCTGAGAGTTTATCTTATTTTGAGATCTCCTTTTTGATGTGAATAGTTATAAAGTTCTTTAGTTGATGTCATGTACAAAAGTTTGGTTATAAATTTCAATATGAAAAATATGGCCATGCTTTTCTATCCCATCGTTTTATTGTCTGGGGATTTTAATTGCTTCCGCATGTGCTTAAAAATGAAAGGGTCGGCGATACATTGTCCTGGGATATCGCATTATAAAATCGACCAAGTGAGACGGATGTGTGCGTGCCTGAGGATCGGGGCGTGACAATTTCGGTCTTTGACTTTGCATATGATGGGTACAAGGAACAAGGAGACTGTAGAAAACCTAATTATTTTATTTTTAGGATTTGTTAATTTTTCCTTTTTTTTTTGGACAAAATTGCCCAAATTCTAGTCGTTAGAAATGTCACGAATATTTGGCTGACTAGCAAGCTCAAATTCTTATTTAGAATTAATTCAACTATTTCGGGTCATTATTTAAGATAATAGATCTATTTAGGTCTTTATCTGACACAAAATTCATTTCGAGTCATTATTTGAGAAAATTAGTCAACTTCGGGTCATTATTTGGAATTTTCCCTCATTTTGACAGTATTGCAAATTGCTGATGATGGGCACAATAATGGTCAGATACACACCCCAATGAAACGCATTCACTCTTGAGATTTCAGAAAATTCTAAAAGCTGTTGACATTGACGAGGGAAACAAACCTCTCCGCATCTGTAAATTAGAAGCACAAACAGTGAAGAGGTTTCGTATATTGCAGAGTGATCAAATTAAAAGAATCGTCGAAGCGGCAGAGCGGAGGTTCCCTGGGTTACCAAAAAAAATAATAAAATAATCGTCTTAATATAGTAGCTTAGTTCCGTCATAAGAAAACAAAGAATACTAGCCTAGCGTAAAGGACGAATCTGAAAAGGATCAAATGGCAATTTGATTCTAGCCTTGAATAAAGACCTATTTCTCGATTTGTGCGTGTCATCCTTGCGCAGGGGCCATGCTAATCTTCTTTGTATCATTCCAATTTTATCGGATGTCTCCGAAGAGACGCCTTGAATAAAGACCTAGAAATGGATTTTTTTTCCTTAGTTTCCGCAATGACATTATGATATTGAATTTTTAGGCTCGACTGACTTTTTCTATTTTAAAATTGCTGTCAATGGAATGACACGGTATCCATCTCTGTCACATCAGTCTGAAATGTCAAGTTCTCTGTAGGATGGGCGGAGTGATGATAACCCAGAGCCCTGTTTATTCACCTTGAACCGATTCAATGGGGAAGCAAATACACCTCAAGTAACATCGATCCACCACATTAATTAAAGGGAAAAGGTTGCTGGGAAGGGAAAGGTGAGGCGAGTCCCCAAGGTACGGAGAAAATATTCAGTGGTTTTTAACCACCACGTCACTCGCCTACCTGGCATGCGTGCTCCATTCAAATTGCACCACGTGCCCATGACGTGGAATTAAAAAATTTGAATCCTTGCGCGCCTTTCTCTCTCCTGCAGACTGAGCAAAGGACTGACAGAAGTAACAATTAATGCGTTGCCTTCTCTCTCTCCTCTTTCTATAGATGAGGTCCTCCTTCACGACCTCTCACTTCGCAACAAAGGCCTCCACCTCCATCCTCTCTTCCTCTCCCTTCCTCCTTCTTCTTCGCCTTTCCAGCTCCGGCTCCAAAAACCACCAACCGGCCTCTCGAACTCTCCTTCGTCTTGTACACTTTGTTCGATCTTGATTTCCAACTCGGATACGTCGCCAAAGATTTTTAAGTGGAACTATGCTGCAAGGAGGAGGTTGGATATTTCGGTAGTGGCGTCGAGTTTTGGAGTTCCGGCGACGGCTGCGAGAGATTGTGGCGAAGGAGCCTCTCTCTCTCTCTTGTTTTTTTCTTTGGCAGAGGAGAGAGAGGAGTATGGCAGAGCCATTAGCCTTCAACTATGTGTTGACCGTATTCCTTTCCTTGGCCGGACTGGCTGATTTCTCTAGTTTTGGTGGAAGCTTATGTTTAGTGTGGCTCGGACTTGTCGCTGCAATGGTGGCCGCATCGATGGCATCGAATGGAATGAAGCGGACTTGGCTTGGTTGGGAGGAGCGGTGATGTCGTGGCGGCACGAAGCAGTGACCGTCAAGGCCTAACGGTGGAAAAGGCTGGGCAAAGTGAACATCGAATATTGGCCATATCTCCTCTTTATTATTTGGAATTTTGTGCTTAAGCGCTAAGATTGTCTTTCAAAAGTTGGAAAGAATTCTTCTCTTTTCCTTGGTTGAGTAAATGGGTGCCTTGTTAGTTTGCTTTTGGCATATCTAATACTGAATTCTTTCCATGTACGCTTTGATCATTTGAAGAAGATTCGTCGCTGTATGCTTCCCTGTGTTGACCGTATTTATATGGCCAAATCCTTGACGAGAGGAAATCACGTGCCCACAAATTTAGCCCATATTCTGAAGAAAAATATTTGTCGTATCTCCAATGACGCATTCCTTAAATACGCGCTCTTCCTTTTTTTGACAATGCCCCCAACATCACCTCTATTGTTGATGGGCCTAATCTGTAACTTTTGATTTTTAAAATGTTATGACTCCATTGTTCTTTTTAATCATGTATCATTGGTGAAATTTTAATCTGGAATAGCTTTGTGGAAGGCCAAAGTATTAACTTGAACTACTGATCATCCCCTTTAAGCATCACATTTGTGGCTCTTGTTGCAGCAGTATCACCACCGCTCTTTATGACTAAGTGAAAGCGAATTCCAAATTCTTTTTAGCATTTTTGTGTATAAGTCCCAAAATCAAGCTTCGTGATTCAATACTGCTTAGAAATACTTCTTAACATTGAGCAAGGAAGATTTTTTCTGGATAATCCTCACGTTAAGAAAAGAACAAGCAAATATAAAACGAGAAAAATATAAAAATTAGAAGAAGGGTCCAACTGAAAAACAAAACGAATGATAGAACTTTTTTGCATCACCATTTACAAATACAGACCCACCGGATGATGAAGCACACAAACAAGAAATTTAAGCACATCATATGTCTTCAAGCCCGCATATGTTGTTCATAGTCCTCTCTCTCCCTCCGCCTCTATATTTGTCACGGCTGTCGCCAGAACCCCAATACTTAATGCCAATACCAAAATATCCAGCCTCCTCCTTGTAGCCTAGTTCATGCTTCAAAATTGTTGGCGACGTATCCGAGCCCGAAATCGGGATCAAACTAAGAGTAGAAGACGAAGGAGAGTTTGAGAGGGCGGTCAGTGGTTTTTGGAGCCAGAGCCAAAAAGACGAGGAGGAGGCGGAAAGGCAAAGAAGGAGCACGCACGACAAGTCCGAGCCACACTAAACATAAGCTTCCACCAAAACTAGAGAAATCAGCCAGTCCGGCCAAGGAAAGGAATACGGTCAACACATAGTTGAAGGCTAATGGCTCTGCCATACTCCTCTCTCTCCTCTGCCGAAGAAAAAAACAAGAGAGAGAGAGAGGCTCCTTCGCCACAATCTCTCGCAGCCGTCGCCGGAACTCCAAAACTCGACGCCACTACCGAAATATCCAACCTCCTCCTTGCAGCATAGTTCCACTTAAAAATCTTTGGCGACGTATCCGAGTTGGAAATCAAGATCGAACAAAGTGTACAAGACGAAGGAGAGTTCGAGAGGCCGGTTGGTGGTTTTTGGAGCCGGAGCTGGAAAGGCGAAGAAGAAGGAGGAAGGGAGAGGAAGAGAGGATGGAGGTGGAGGCCTTTGTTGCAGAAGTGAGAGGTCGTGAAGGAGGACCTCATCTATAGAAAGAGGAGAGAGAGAAGGCAACGCATTAATTGTTACTTCTGTCAGTCCTTTGCTCAGTCTGCAGGAGAGAGAAAGGCGCGCGAGGATTCAAATTTTTTAATTCCACGTCATGGGCACGTGGCGCAATTTGAATGGAGCACGCATGCCAGGTAGGCGAGTGACGTGGTGGTTAGAAACCACTGAATATTTTCTCCCAAGGTACGTGACCATTACTTCAATTTACATGAAGGTGGAATTAATTTCTTGTTTCACAATCGAGAAATATCGACCGAGAGTATGAAGCTAAGAAAGAACAACGCAAAATCACAGCTTCCACTCCATTTGATTAATTGAAAAGGTGACAATCACTTTGCTTAAATTCATGAGAAAGGTGGATCCTCGCTAATTAAGACCTTAACTACACTGCGTGGTATTTGAGGTATCATTACTCAGTCACTTCAGTTATCTCAGACATCATACCATTGTATCCTCAATAAAAAGACAACATGAACACAGAAGAGGGGTCAGTATATGCCCTGCTTCTTCTTTTTCTACTTCATGGAAGTATTGGCTTGGACATCCTAAGCCAAAACAATACCATCAGAGATGGCAATCTCTTGGTCTCCAGTGGCAAAACATTCGTTCTTGGTTTCTTCAGCCCAGATAATTCTAGCCGCCGTTATGTCGGAATTTGGTATTACCGAGTTTCTGAACAAACCATTGTTTGGGTTGCTAATCGGGAGAGACCAATCAGAGGCACTACGGGAGCTCTTTCAATTGATTCTGATGGAAATTTGGTGCTCAGTGAGAAAAATGGAAGCTTTCCTGTTTGGTCGACAAAAGTTTCTTCTGGATTATCAAACTATTCTACAACAGCTCGGCTTATGGATTCAGGTAATCTTGTTCTGGTTCAAGATTTTAGCAAGAGCGTGATATGGCAAAGCTTTGATTATCCTACAGACACTCTGCTTCCCCTCATGAAACTTGGGTTGGACCTCAAAACCGGTTTGAACCGGTTCCTAACATCATGGGCGTCCCCAGAGGATCCGGCACCCGGCAATTACTCCTTCAGGATTGACCCAATGGGCTATGCTCAATTATTCCTGTACAAGGATGGGGATCCGTACTGGCGTTCCGGATCATGGACCGGAGATCGGTGGAGTGGCATACCCGAAATGACTCGCAGCTTTATCTTCAACATAAGCTTTGTAAATAACCCAGACGAGGTTTCTGTGATGTATGCCATGGTCAACGCGTCGATCATCTCAAGAATGGTTTTGAAGGAATCGGGGTCAGCCCAACGATTGACATGGCATGACCAAGAACAGCGGTGGATAGAATTCTGGTTCGCTCCAAAGGACCAGTGCGATTATTACGGCAAGTGTGGACCCAACAGCAACTGCAATCCATATGATGCGGGCCAGTTCGAGTGCACATGCCTGCCAGGGTTCGAGCCCAAGTCCCCGACTGATTGGTACCTAAGGGATGGATCAGCCGGGTGCGTAAGGAGGTCCAGGGCGTCTGCATGTCAACACGGGGAAGGATTTGTGAAGGTGGCGCTTGTGAAGGTGCCAGACACTTCGCAAGCGCACACCAACATGAGCTTTAGCTTGAATGAGTGCGAGAAGGAATGCCTGAGGAATTGCTCTTGCACAGCTTATGCTAGTGTCAGTGAAAGCCTGGGAGGTTCCGGGTGCCTCATATGGCATGGCAATTTAGTTGATACATGAACATTCACTGATTCAGATCAAGATTTATATGTACGGGTTGATGCCATCGAGTTAGGTACTCCTGCTTCTGCTGTTACTAGTTGTACTTTTGTTAATTTTATGTGTCTCCCGCATTGCCACTTGTTTATTACATTAGCATTGCCATGCAAAACATCAATCAAACATGAGAACAGGTTAAATTCTCGGTCATAAGGTATCACATCCATGATTTTAGAAACCAAGTTTGAGCTTTTACATTGTATAAACTATGTATCATTGGAGATTCGTTTGGTGATTTCTGGTTTTAAATTTCGGTTGAGAGAAATTTTCATGCTACACTTCGCACAAGCATAATCAAGGTCCCTGAATCTGAAATATGGTGTTGTACTTTCCTTAAAGCTCGCTATAGGAAAAAAAACAAGTTTCCTCAGCAAAAAGGCAAGGGTTGCGATAATTTTGGTTTCAGTTTTGACAGCGCTACTGCTCGCCAGCTCCATCTCCTATTGCTTGGTGATCAAGAAGAGAAACGGTGTCGGTTAGTCCTCAACAAGAGTTCGCTTTGTATTTACCTTTCCAGAAAATTTATCTACTAAAATTAATCACCTCTTATTGTTCACCAATTAATTAAGCACACAGATTTTAGTTGGTTCAGTCTCGGAACTATTCTTAGCCATAGGAAATTAAGAGAGTAAAATTCTGTGCTTTTATTTGGGCGATTCCGAATTTAAGAACCTTGAACCAAAGAAAGCATGATGATGCCAGTTCAGTTCCTAATGCAGCATGCATTCCAGCATTGAAACTAAACCTGCAGTTCTAGGGTACAAGAGACGAGGAAATCCTACAGTACATCAATATATCTACCAGGGAAACAGATATAAAGATGTTTACGAAGATCTTTTCAAGCTTACGACTTTCATTCCATTTGACGAAATGAATTCCTGAATAAAAAATCTCACAATTTGCAAGGTTGTATTGAGCATTAATGTGGCTGTCTTGGAAACAGATCGCAGAAGGCAAACTCCACTGATGAGTGAGATGACCAATCTAACACATTTCAAGGGCTCTCCGAGTGTACAAGACTGCGATGATGGAGCTAGACGAAACAGAGATGTGCCGCTCTTTGATCTGAGCACCATAGCTTCGGCAACAAACAATTTCTCCTTCCTCAATAAGCTCGGACAAGGTGGTTTTGGATCAGTGTATAAGGTAAACTTCCATTACACAAAAAAGCTACTTAGTGAAATTGATACAGACTTGCAAAATGGTGATTAATTTGACAGGGCGTTATGGACAATGGAACTGAAATAGCGATCAAAAGACTATCGAAACATTCTGGACAAGGAGTTGAAGAATTTAAGAATGAAGTCCAGTTAATTGCGAAGCTCCAACACCGGAACTTGGTGAGAATACTAGGCTGCTGTGTCGAAGAAGATGAGAAAATGCTAATTTACGAGTATTTGCCGAACAAAAGCTTGGATGCCTTCCTTTATGGTATATCCTCTGTTCTCCCACTAGCTAGAATACTCTGATATCATAGATCAACTCATAACGAGGAATAATGATTTCGTCGATATCTTGATCTTGGTCCAGACAACACAAAAAGTTCGTTGCTAGATTGGAAAAAACGGTTTGAAATTGCATCCGGGGTTGCACGAGGACTGTTGTACTTGCACCAAGATTCGAGGCTCAGGATCATTCACCGAGACCTAAAGGCCAGCAATGTCCTACTCGATGCTGCGATGAATCCGAAGATAGCCGATTTCGGTATGGCTCGGATATGCGGTGGGGACCAAATGCAAGGAAACACAAATCGAGTAGTCGGAACATAGTAAGTATTTTCTCCTTCGCAATGCTTGATGTGCCCATTGAGTCCACGAACCTGGACTCAACCAATCAATTAAAACCTCTTTTTCATTCATTTTTGCTGCGGCAGCGGTACATGTCACCAGAGTACGCAATGGAAGGTATATTTTCAATAAAATCTGATGTCTATAGCTTTGGAGTTTTGCTGTTGGAGATCATTAGTGGCAAAAGGAACAGCGCATATTACCATGAAAATCCATCTTCCAATTTGGTAGGCCATGTAAGTAATACAACTCTTGATAAGTACAGAAACGCACCGGACTCAGACATTATACATAGCCTGAAATACTTGTCATGTGTAATTTGTTCTCATCCCGATCGCAGGTATGGGAGCTATGGCAGGAAGGAAACTGTGTCGACATCGTGGATGAGTCGATGGGCGATTCATGCTCCAAAGAGGTCTTGAGGTGCATCCAGATTGGTCTTTTGTGCGTGCAAGAATTCGCGGAGGATAGGCCGAACATGTCCGCCGTTGTTTTCATGTTGGCAAATAACAACGTGGTTCTTGCTTCCCCGAAACGACCGGCATATGTATTCAAGAGCAAGTACCACGGTGCGAATCTATCGTCGAGCAATGGGGGACGACTTCCACGAATGCCGTTACGATTTCGGTGGTTGAAGGCCGCTAATTTTGCCGTTCTCTTGCCCTGGATTTGTTCCATGACACCAATTCACTCTAAAATCTATGCTGAACTCGGCATCAATCTGTAATCCTCATTTGTTGGAACCTATAATCATAATGTTTGGTGTAGACAATTGTTATATTGTTGATGTAGTGAAAGATGGACTTTTAGCAATGCTAATCCTTTTTTTTTTTTTGCTAATCCTCTTTAGTTTTATTTTATGAGGCTAATATCACGAAAAATCAAAACCAGTCCATTTATGATAAATTTACTCTAAACTAAATCTTAACTACCAAAAAATCAATAAATTTACTTTTTATTAGTTTTCATTAAATTTATCCCCTCTCTCAGGATTAGTTTTGATTTTTTTTGTGATAGTAATTTATGATATTCGCAATAACCGTAAATTGAATAAGAAGAAAAAGGAGGGAACAAGACATGGTCACAATCTGACAACTTGACGGATGGCTTTTCCGACGTGGAAAGGTCGGCGCAAATCTTCTAGAGAATATAAAGCCAAAAAGGGTTGATTATTAAAACCAAAAAGAAGAATAAAAATAAAAAAAATATAAAGAAATCAATTTAACCTAGAACGACGGCCCAACTACCTTGCCACTAAAATTTCAATTCTCGTGGATTTCGTTCTAAACTTTATCTCTATTTATGTATTTGTCACTACGTATCCTTTGATTGTGTGGTGCCCATTCAGCCGATCTCTTTCGTAGTTCACTTGGTAACCTCAACAAAAGGTCGACATCGTTGAACTAGTGTATATGTCTGTCATCTTGATCCATCTCTTTTTCCATAGCTGGCAACATGATTTGATACAAACTATATCAAATTTCTCAATTGCGTAATGTCGTTTCTGAATTTTTAAGTTATTCAATGTAATCTCAAAGCTTTTTGTCATTCAATCAAGTGAAACTTTTTGATGCCCGATTTCAATAAACTTTTTTATCCCTTTGCTTCGCCTCCTTAAATAATATTTTGGGCTCTCGCATGATATGCGACCCGACCAATTTTTCACTTCTAAATTTTGAATGTCTGCTTCTTAATCAGTGCTTACCGTTTCTATATATCATTGTCATGTGATATAATCATCACCTAAAATACCTGCTCTATGTCACTGCTTTCGCTTGTCCAAAATGTCACAAATGCGGTCTTTTGGCGTAAGACCGTGACCACCTCATGATTTGTCCCAGCAGATCGTTCTTTTTTTATTTTTTTTTTTTTGTTCTTTTTTCCCGTTTTTGTTTAATATTCTTTCGTATACAGATCATCCTATCTAAGCTTATCATCTCTCTTAAGCTGGGTTATTTCACTTAGAGTACATAAGTTCCATACTTGTCTGAGTATTTCCCACCCGAGGACATTAACAAATTCCATCCGAGCATATCTCATTCACGGAAATTATCAATCTCCGAGAAAAATAAACATTTCATCATTGACCGTCGTGCCCCTAGTCCCTGAAAAAGTTTTAACTTGTAGTTTAACTTGCAGATATTTTTATTACAAAGAACTTGTTAGCATCATAGAAAAATTGAGTATCCATACTTTGTTTTTCTATTTTAGCTAATTTATTCACATCAAATCAAAATCATAAATATGGTAGGAGAAAAATTCCCTACCACGTTGATTCATATGTGCTCTCCATGTTATATCGACATGGCATGAGTCCAAAAAGTTTTTGATGAAGGCCCAAAAAAGGGAAAGGAAAATAGGCATTTTTTCTTTTTTTTTTTGGTCAATCTTTTAATATCTTCCCTATTTTCTATTTTGCTAGAGCATTTCTTCCCTAATTTTAGTATAGACCAAAAATGTGATTTTTCGGGTATATATTCTTGGCCCGAAATTAATTGCCTTGATAAGCTGCAGAGATGCAATAGGAAAGTGATGCCTTTGGTGAAGTAGGAGTGAAATTGGATTTGATCAGTGCTGCCAATCCAATCCAATTTTACAATAAAGCTCATTTAGGCTTTTCGGCCCAATTCAAGCCCATGAAGCCTCATTTCTTGGCCCATCAAGATCCCTAACCCAGCATAGGTCCAATTAAGATAAAACGAAAAGTCCAAGGGAGCTTGTACCAATCAATGGGCAAGCCCAAGATTGGCCACGAGGAGGCCCATGATGGGCCCACCAAGTGCCCATCTTGTGGCTAATCCACCCTCTTCATCTTTCTCTCTCCTCCCACAAAACTTCCAATTAAAGCTCTATCAAAAACAGCTCCGTCAAAATGGATCATAGATCCATTTTCTAACCTATATTTAATGAGTTGGGTTGTTATATGGGCTAGTTATATTAAGTAAGTGGGATTGGACTTGAATCCATCGGTCCTAAATGGGTTTAATACAAATTCACAACTTAGTTAGATCCAACTCACTTTTATGATTCTCTCTTCACTCTCTCTTAATCTTGCAACTAACTCATTTTGTTCTTTCATGACTTTTCCTAGATTTGGTTATATATAAAAATGTTTTAGTACTATTGGTCAAATGAGTTTGGGTTTGGTATGAGTTGATCCGAGTATAGTTCACTTGATTTGTATTACCTAGGAATGGATCAACAAGTTAAGGGCGTGCATGATAAAATTTCTATAACAAAAATCAATTTTCTGGCCAAATATTGATTTCTCAATTTTTATTCCTTAGATGAGTTTTTGAGTAAAAAAAAAATGTTTAATAATAACTCAACATTTATGTTTCTGGAATAGAAATTTATTTGATTACCAAAAAAAAAAAAAATCTATACTAAGGGGAGCAACCAGCGTCGGCGACGAGCGGCCGATGGCTAGCATCCAATGATTGACAGCAAACGTTCGACGACGAGCTTCCAGTAGTAAGTAGTGGCCGTCCAGCATCCCGCAACCAGTGGGTGGGTGGCAAGCAGTGACAAGAGTGAATAATGAGAAGAGTTTTCATTTCTCAATTTTGTTCCAGAAATAAAAATTGCTAAAAAAAATTAACTTTTGATTTTGCTCCAAATCTATTTTTGGAATAAAAATCCGTCCCAAACATAGAAAAATGAAATTATGTTACTAAACGAATTTCTGTTCCAAACCTATTTCGGAGAAAAAAAAATAGAGAAAAGAGAAACATAAATTTTGCCATGCATGCCTTAAATGTCTTGATTTGGGTCAAACTATTTTCGACCCAACCTGATTAACCCGTTTGACAAGTCTACCTCCAACACTCCTTATACTCATTTTTGGCACTATTGGAAGACAAGATAACAATAGAGGCTTGGAGGACAAAGGACCAAATGTACAAAGGGAGCACAAAGGATATTTAATGATGTAAGAATAGGGATCAAGGGGTGATTTGGGGAAATATATCCTAAGTACATAGGCCAATTTTTTTGGGGGAAAAAAAGCTATCCTTCTCTCTCTCTCTCTCTCCAACCATGCACTCCTTCCCTCTCCCATCTCTAGCTTTAATTTCTATTTTCTTAGACTCTCTTCTCTTATTCTCTAAATGGCCAAGAGATCTTATGAGGATTTAGAAAATTTTCTTCTTTCTTTTCTACACTCTCACGCACAACATGACACCACAACTCTCTCATTCCTCACCCTCTTCATCTTGCCATAATGTTCATCCACCATCTCCTTCTCATTTCTTTGTAAAAACTTTAATAGTTGAGGCGATTTGACTAATCATAGGTCAAAAAGTCAAAAAGCAAGGAGCAAGAACCCACCGCCTTAGCAGAGTATTAAAGAAAGGGAGAGAGCTCCATCCCTTAAATGAAGAAATAGGAAAAGAAGAAAATAAAATAAAAGGAAAAGGAAAGGTGAAAGGGCTACACACCATACGGCCTTGTCAAGCCAAATTAACTTTATTTTGCAACGTCCAATAAGGATTCAAGCCATTTATTTATCTAATTGGAGTACTTTTCGTAACTATGGCATAAATTCAAATTCATGTGAAATTTTAACTATGAGGTCTAATCTTTGAGTAATTAAGCTGGGGAATTTCATGGAAATGAAATATTAGGGTGTTGTAGAGCCGTGGGATTTGACGAAAATCGATTTGGAGTAACGGATTAGTCAAAGTAAATTTCTAAAGTCTCACTCTCAAGCTCCGCATTGTAGATAGCTTTGAATGATCACTTTGGGCAACATTTTTTTGCGCATGAGAGTCATATTATTAGCAATTAATCTTAGCTTAACCAATTCATAGTCGATGTAGCATTTTACTTGATTTTGACAATGTTTCTTGCATATTTGACAGGATTGCAAGTTCGATGATTCGAGCAAACTCCGTAGTTTGGTTTTAGACTTTCCTAGGTGAGTGATGCTATCCCTTTTTTGGGAGTTTGTAAAGTGATATGGATTAAACATAGTATAAGTTATAAAGTGGTTTTTTTTTTTTTTTCATTAAATTCTAGATCGAGCATTTACTACTTTTTTGTGTTTGTGAATGATTTGAGAATTATTTTAGGAAATGCATTGTGAGAGGATATATATGTACTACTTTGCGAACCGGTTTATAGAGTGAGTTCTAAAATGACTTGAGAAAGACCTTACGAAAAAATATTTTTAGTGGATGAGCTATGCTGTAAAAAGTTATTTGTTTGGTTTGTGAAATGTATTTTGGTTTATGAGACTGATTTTGGATTGAATTTTTGGTATTGTAGCAAGATTGTTTGATGCTTTATGGCATTGTAGCATGATTGTTTGATACTAAATATCACTTTTAACCCAGTTATGAGTTTTAGGGTATGTATACTGGTTTAAGGATATCCTTCTTGGCTGAACCACCAATTAATAATGAGTAGAGACCTTGCCAATGGCGAAGTCTTAGTTGCCTTGTTACTAAGCATTGTATCATGGCTATAGGTGGATATTGAGCAATAGATTGGTAAATGGAATGGACCATTGACATGTTATTGCATAGAGATTGATCAATGAACTTGACCATGGATGTTTGAATAATGATAGTGTATGTATTAAATGAGTTTTTATGAATTATATAAAGTTTCTGTGAAATAACATAACTCATATTTGATTTTATATGTATATTTCATCTTGGGTTTGCATTATGAGTTCTTGGTATTGTTTGTCATATTCGCATAGTGGATGCTCGATTTGCTTAAAAAAGATATATTACTCATTGGATAGTGATGGTTCATACCATTCATCTCAAATGTTTTTCAAGCTCCTTAGTTAATTGCAAATAGGGATAAGTGCAATAGAAGTCCTAAAACTTATTACGAAAATGTAATTGAGTCCTAAAACTTGCAAAAAGTGCAATCAAGTTCTAAAACTTGTTAAAATGGTTCAATTGAGTCCTAAAGTTAACACCATTAGTCTTATTAACAAAAAATGCTAATGTGGCGCCGACATAGCATTTTAAATGATTTTTTATTTTCACCTGGCTTTTTAAAATAAATTTTTATTCAAAATTTTAAAAATATATATATTTAAAAACTAAATTCATTTTTTCGACCCTCCGGAATGGGTGGCGGCGGTGGCGGTGCCGGAATTGCCATTTTCCTTTTTTTTCTTTTTTTAATAGTTTTTTGATAAATTAATTTTATTTTTTAAATATACTTTTTTTAAAAAAATGAATAAAAATTTATTTTAAAATGCTAGGTGGAAAATAAAAAATCATTTAAAATGCCACGTCGCATTTTCCCTTAGTAAGACTGATGTTGTTAACTTTAGGACTTAATTGAACTATTTTGACAAGTTTTAGGACTTGATTGCATTTTTTGCAAATTTTAGGACTCAATTGTATTTTTGTAACGAGTTTTAGACTTCTATTACACTTATCCCTTACAAATAAAATGAGAGCATTTGTGTTATCTCCGGGACATTTTAATAGAGAGATTTTTGGGTATGAGTTTATGTTGTATATTTCTGAGCTGTATATGATTAAGATGAATTTGCTAGGTTTAGTTATTAGTTGGAGATGTACATATTCTTTTTAATGGATTACACAAACTCTTATGTTGTACCTAAACAAGTGGTATATATATATATAGGCTGCATTTTTCATGTGGAAGAATGGTTGTATCATTTCCCACTTTTTTTTTTTATAGATTCTAGGTGTGACATTTGTTAATATAAAAAACGTTTGTGATTGTTTTAGCGCAATAATATTTTAGGTGGTAAGGTTATGTTTTGTGTTGGATCCAAGTTATCATACATTCTGACTTAAGAACACTCGCCTCACTTGATAAGACTAGTAAATGCAAGCAAGTCTTTACCTTTGAAATTGGAGATATGTTTCAAGGTTCTCGAGGTGCAACTTCAAAAAGGAGATAAGCCACGTGACATGATAATAGTCCCAACTCAAAAAAATGCAAGGGACAAACCCCTTTGACCTATGACCCAAGTTGATTTATCTAAAACTTGTCAAGTAGTACTTGACTTTGGAAGTAGAGCTACTAAGTCTGAACATAACGGGGAATGCACATTTGCTTGATCTAGACAAGCAAACCCACCCACTTATGATGGGAAATTGGATCCTCTCTCAGCCAAACATTGAATTAGAAAAATAGAGGGGATTTTCAAAATTGAAAGAGTTTATGATGATCAAAAAGTTGACTTTGCCATCCAATATTTGGAGCGTTGTTTTGTTCTTGTATAAACCATTCAATCCATATTGAGGGTTCATATGTTACAAGGAATGTCACAATTTTTTGATCATGAATTCAAATCGCTAGAATGTCCGATTGATTTCCATTTATTTAAATTGTGCAAAAAAGTACACATGAAATCAAAGAGAAATCATGAAGAGGATAAAACATACTTATAACAAGTGAAGCAGCAAAGAGTTATCAATCATATAGACATGCATCTGAAACTTGTGAGGTTCGATGCCTAAAGGTGAAATATTGTTGGCTTAAGATTCTCATCCAAACAAAATAGTTAGGTTCGTCTATTGTAGTAAAATTCATCATGTGCCCTTTCTCTCATTGAGATGAGCAGGGATGAGAATGATTCGTCCATTGTCGTAAAATTCACCGATAAGGTCGTCTATCTTCGACATTATTGTGGGGGGTTTCTTAGCGATGCAATCCTGAATTTTAGGTCACAACTTATGTGTGCATTCGATGTAATGATAAAGAGAATAAATCACACAAGATACTTTATATCAAAACAACGCTTCATTGTACATCCATATAAACACATATCCCTACTTCTTCCTGCAAGACAAAGGTTGGCACTTACTCCATTCCTTATGACTCCCAACCTACATCAACATTTAACACATTGTTTTCTACTCGATTTTGACACACTACTTGCCACAAAGACACGGTAGTTAACAAAAAATCAAATTGTTTCTACATTGAAGTCTTCTAAGGTCCATAATCAAGTCCCTAGTGAAGTCACCAAACTATTGCGACCCTTTGAAATGGGTCTAGTAAAGCAAGTATATGGATATTGTTGAAGGTGGACCAACAGCCTTCAATCGAGACAAATTCTCCCTAACTCTAACCTCGTACGACGTTGGGACATTCATTAATTGATGAACTTATAAGAATTCTATCATGTGTGGGAGTCACCACTATCCTATTGAGTTCAAATAGAAACCAAATGAGATATAAATGTATATGTCACTTCCTACACAACTAGAGGTCAAGGCACGAGGGACTTGATTACACTAGTTATTCAATTATTGTCATTTCTAAACCATAACTTGATTTATTTGTTAACTAGGTGTCACATGCCTCCCTTTCTTTGATTATGAGACCTAAAGTGTTTGTACATTAAATAATTGCGCAATATTTTTGTGTTTATTATGATCCTAGTGTGTTGCCTAGCTATCCAACTAGGCTAAACAAATAAGAGGAATGCACTCAAGGAAATGCCATAAAAGAATGACAACAAATACATCAAAAGCGGTAATAAAAGAGTAAGTAAGAAATAAAGTCTATAAAGCAATCCAATATTGTGAAAAACAAAGAATATTACATGGCCATGTTATGATCCCAAAGACATTATCCCTCGAGAGCTTGACTTGATACGAGTCAGGTAAAGAATATTCAAGGCTTTGATATGAGTCTTGGGACATAATCCTCATTAGCTAATTTATTGAAATTGAATTTCATACATAATTCTAAAGAAAAAGGCTCTAAAGGGCTATTGGGATCAACAAGCGTAAATAGGGATTTCTCAAAAAATTATCCACTTTACATCATCTACTCGAGAATACCATGGATTGTCAGCAGAATCTATCCATTTTGTGGTTTGATGGCATACTCTTAACCAGCCGTGGCCCATTGATGAGGCAGGCCGAGTGTATCCCAATAGTATTGGATTTCTTTCTCTTATTATTACTTAGGTCTAAACTAACCGATGATTAACTCTACCCAATTTTCAAGATAAACTACCAATTATTCAAAAAAAAAAAAAAAAAACAAAAAGTTCACTAAGCTATTCTAAAATAGTATGAAATAAACCTATGCCTAGGTGAATAACTAATCATATCCTTAGAGTTACTCAACTAAAGGCAAAGTATGATCAAACCTAATCTAAATTCAAACTCCAAAATTAACACTAGTCCTAATGAAAACTAATGCAAACCTTCAAGGTCCTTCAATCCATCTCCATGACTCAGTTTCATCCATAATCACATGGCTAACTCATGTATCACATTCAAAGAAAGCATTAGAATGTTCACACGAAAGGAATTGACCATTAAGGAATTCAAACAATTCAAAGGATTGATCTTAGACTTAAAGTTGACTGTTTCTATTTGGCCAAAAAGTCAACCAAAAAGTAAAGTCTTGATTTAGTGATAAAATGATGCCTAATCACTAATGATTTGTATTGCTCATAGATTTTACATGCAATTGGATGCTATGAATGTTTAACCGACTAATTTTTAGTCAAGAATCAACTCATGTTGCATTTAGGGGTCTTGAGTCTAAAGTTTTGATATGTTTGATTGGTTGACAAAAATTCAAGTGCCGACATACTTCAATTACCTTCCATAATGTGTCCGATAGTGCAATTGCTGAATCAAAGGGGAAAAAAAAACCAATCATGCGTCCATGTTGGTGAAGCTGCAAAGGGGGGAAATAAAGTTTGTGTTGAAGATGTTTAAATTTATTTCTATATTTCGGCCATATTAAGGTACCTAAAATGGATGATTGGAAGATCAAAGTACATGGTTCACGCATGTGGCAATTAATAAAAATGGATATGATCCTTATCAACAAGAAGTCATGCATTTTTCTATATTCCACTTATCATTATACGTGGTGCTCTTTTTAATTTTTCAAAGTATACTACATTGTGTTATATTAATTACATTTTTTTCCTTCATATCATTTCTCCAGCATGAGCATATTCATGCCATGATGATGAACAATATGTTTCATTATCTTCAAAAGCAGCGGAAGAAAGGGAATATTTATTTGAACAGAAAAAAGTCATCACAAGTCCCTAGACTGTTGTGAGATTTACAATCTAATCCCTAAACTTTTCATTTTTTCAACCAAGTCCCTCAACTTTTCTACAATCATGTGATACTACTCACAAATTTTCAAAATTACACTATTGCTTTCATTTCAGTGGGTTTCCTAACTCAACAAAACAAAGCTATTATTGATTACCTTTTTGGTCTTTATGAATATTACAATATTCATATTTAAGTATATTTAACAACACCTAAATTTTATCTAAATATTTAGGATTAAGTTACATAGAAAATTAGGGACCAATCTGGCCCTAACAAAAATGATTTTCGTATCACCTAGGTATTAATATTATTTGCATCTACTAAATTTATGTTGTGTTTAATTTTCCCTTATTTTATCCTACTTTCGGATGATTATTTTTAAAAAGGGGGCCCATGGGGGCTTTCTTCCCTTTTCCTTTCTTCCCCACGCGGGCCCTAGGCCCATTCCACATTTTATTTCTCTCAGCCCGGCCCCTTCCCCCATTTCTTCTCCTTCTTCCACTTCCTCCTTCCTCCTTCGTCCCTGCAGCGCGAGGGCAGCTACGGCAGAGAGAAGAGGGTAGAGCGGCGACGGAGGAAACGGCTCGCAGGCGCCATCAATGCCGCCGAACGCAGCAGCGCGGAATCCGGCGAGAAACCCGGACGGAGGGGACGTCGCCTTTAATGCAGAGCGGGCCTCCGTGGAGAAGAGGGGATGGGACACCGGTTCGGCCACACCAGGGTCGGTCAGCCCCCGTCGACTGGACCCTCCAGCCTATAAATAGGCCCTTTTGTAGCACGCTTTTGTAGCACGATGAAAAGAAGACGAAGAGAGAGAGAGAGATCTAGGGGAGTAGTCTGGCGGAGAGTGAGATCTAAGAGAGAAATCGAGATCCGGTGAGGGGGAAGCCCGAAAGAGAGAGGGAGAGTCCTCGCCGGCTATCGCGCCTGAGTCACGGCCGACGACCCACCCCTGTGCTTCCTTTTCCCCACACCAAGCTCCGGTAAGCGGGGCTCTGTTTTGCCCCTGTTCAGGGCATGCCGGGCCGGAGCTCGCGGCCGCCCGGTTGCGCGAACTCCGACCCCGTTTCTTCCCCCTTTGGCTGCTGTTTTGTCGATGTTTGTTCGGCGAAAGCTTCGGCTTTGGTTCCGATCCGTTGAAGCAGAGCGTCCTGCGTTCCAGTCACGTGCACCACCTATTCGATATATTGCCTGAATGAAATCCAGTCTTTTGTTCCTCGTTTTGGTCGAAATCGATTCACCCATGCTTGGCTGCGTTCCGTCGAGGTGTCGTAGTCGGGGTAGCCGTGTTGTTGCTCGGCTCGAGGCCGCCGTTGAAGTCGTCGACGGACGTCCCCTGAGTTCTCGCGGGTCGGTTGCCCGAATGGTGTCTACCACAGCTGTCATCGGAGTGCTGCCGGCCGGACGAAGGTTGAGCATTAGGCTCGACTCGGCATGTGCGCCGCCGCCGCTCCCTAGGCCGGACGGAGGCGCGCGGCATCTCTTTAGCCGTGTTACCTCCGTCGCGGCGGACCCGCGATTTCGCAGCAGGTCGCGACGGGTCGGGCCCGTGTTACCTCCGGATCCTTTTTTTTAAAAAATATAATAATATTAATAATATTATATTATAAAAATATTTTTTAAAAAAGTCTTTGGGCCGGCCCGCGTTTCAGGGCCAGCCAGGCCGCGGGTCACAGACCCAAATCCGTTTCGAATTTTTTAATAAAAATTATATAATATTATTTTAATATAAAATACATAAAAATAATCAGAAAAATCAGAAGAATGCAAAAGTATTTTTTATTCCCAAAAAAAAAAGTCAGAAAAGGCTTAGAAATAAACTCTGGATGTTTTTTTTCCTTAAAATGTGTGAACACACTTAACAGAAAATCCAAAAAGAGAAGATAAATTGTGTTTATATTAATGGATGCAAATATTGGTTTATTCTAATTACGCTCTTATGATAATGGAGATTTCTATTTCCTTAAATTGATTAGAAATTGAATTTTTGAAATTTGTGATTGGCATAATATGCGTTTTACCTTTATATTTAAATAAGATTTTACTTTCTAATTAACAAGATTAGATACAACATTAGTGATTAATTAATGTAATTAAGTTCTTAATCCTAATTTTAGGAGTAAATTAATTTTTTTTTCATTTAGGTTGATTAGTAACGACTCTTATTTGAAATTAACTTACAAATTAAAATCTTAAATCATAAGTTATGAATTGGTGGGTTTGGAAGAATTCGGATTAAGCCTAATACTTAGTGAGTTGCACCCAGAAAGGGAGGTCGCTACAAGGATCTCTATAATTGTAAAAGTAGAACTTCATTAAGAGTTGTAATGGATTAATAGTCCACCTATTTTAGGTCTAAGTGTCTTCATCAGAAATCTAGAAATGATATTAATTTATCTGTAGATACTCACACTTACACTACTCTAAATCTTGATCCTAATTTTTTGGATGGGAATTTTCAAGTTTTTTGTGGTTCATGCTTTCCAGATTAAAATTAGTTAAGTATGTGTTTTCTTAATTTTAGCATATAAACGCCCTTCTTTATTAAAGTTTCTTGTGAAATGAAATTTTTCATTCTATATTAGGTTATGTCTTTCCTCCTCCATCCAATCAAGCATGTGAGTTCGAGAGAGTCGGTCTGGATAGAAACCACGGCCCGAAGTAGAAAACGAGATGGATCTGTGTTGTGCCTGGCCTAAGGAAGGCAAGGTTGGGGTTAGCTTTCTCTACAAAGCCGAAAGCCGATTACGCCGGAACTCTTACGTCAACTACGTTCAATTGTTTGGTAAAGACTTTTAGTCTATTTAAGTCCTTTCCTTTCTGTCAGCCATACTTGCAATATTTCCTGGATTCTCCCAGGCGAAAGATTGAAGAAAGCTTTACCATTATAAAAATACTTTGTTTTTGGGCCACTATAACTTTAGATAATAGTTGGTGCAAAACCATAAATTAAAGGACCACATCAAATTATGTAAAAAAGTCAAGGTACTACATCGAACGAAAAAAAAAAAAAATGACCTTGATCGAATTGAATATTGAGCGAAAGTTCAAATTGTGTCATTATCCCTAATTTAATGTACTCAGCAACCAATACCAATGAGCAAGATATTCAATCAACTTAGACTTTTCGGGGTTTTTCCGAAAGGGAAAGTAAAAGAAAGTTGGCTGGCTAATTGAATGGTCCCCCACGGTTCCCCGGTTCTTGAAACGTCTTCCATGACTTCTAATTCTAGGAAATAAATGCTCCGGGAGAGGAAAGAAGACAAGTGAAGCTTGCTTTGGTCATGTTTTATAGGTTATGAAGCAAAAGCCTTACATGTCTGCTTTCTTGCCTGAAACATAAGCACGCTGCATCCCTATCTAAGTACAACATGTATCCTCGAAATGTGTCATTACAAATTCTGTTTCTGCTTCTTCTATTTCATTTGATTGATTCTTTGGACACCCTTGCCCCAAACAATACCGTGAAAGATGGTGAGGTCTTAATCTCCCAAGGAAGAAAATTTGCTCTCGGTTTCTTCAGCCCAGGTAATTCAAGCCTGCGTTACGTGGGGATTTGGTACTATGGACTCCCAGAGCAAACCGTCGTTTGGGTTGCTAACAGAGAGAAACCCGTGAATGATACTTCAGGAGTTCTTGCATTTGATCATTGCGGAAACTTAGTGATCCATGAAAACGATGGGAGCTTTCCCATTTGGTCAACCAATATTTCCTCCCTGACTTTTAATGGTTCTACTACTGCTCAGCTTTTGGATTCAGGTAACCTGGTTTTAATTCATGATCTGAGCAAAATGGTCATTTGGCAGAGCTTTGATCATCCCACAGATACCCATCTTCCGTCCATGAAGCTTGGGATGGACCGGAGAACCGGTTTGAACTGGTTCCTGACATCTTGGAAGTCCAAAGATGATCCAGCACCAGGCATTTATTCATTCAGGATTGAACCAACAGGGTACCCACAAGGGTTCCTTTACCAGGGTCGAGCTCCATATTGGCGGGGTGGACCGATAATTGAGAATCCACATGGTGTTGATCGGTCAATGCCTAATGATTTCAACTTTATTATCACAATTGTGAGGAATGCGACGGAGTTTTCTCAAACGTATAGCACATCGATTATCTCTAGGTATGTGGTGCAGGAGTTAGGATCATATAAACACTTTGTAATGCGTGATGAAGAACAGCAATGGAGCGAGTTTGGTCACTATCCAAGGGAGCAGTGTGACCACTACAGGAACTGTGGGCCTAATAGCAACTGTGGTGCAAACACCGCTGACCAGTTAGAATGCACATGCCTGCCTGGCTTCGAACCCACATCTCTGGCCAAATGGTACCTAAGGAACGGATCAGATGGATGCAAGAGGAGGCAAGGCGCATCAATGTGTCAAAGTGGGGAAGGTTTTGTGAAGGTGCAACGGGTGAAGTTGCCGGACACTACAACAGCACGTGTTGACATGAGGCTGAGCTTGAAGGAGTGTGAGCAGGAATGCTTGAGGGATTGCAATTGCACAGCTTATTCGAGTGCAAATAGAAGCATGGGGGAGTTTGGATGCCTCAAATGGTTTGGAGATTTAGTGGATACAAGAGAATATTCAAACTTGGGTGACAATTTATATGTGCGGGTCAATGCAATTGACTTAGGTACTCGTTGCTAATATCTACTTGAAATGCTTTTGCTGCTGTTGTTGGGTTGTTATTATTGTCCTATTTCTCCTGATTTCTTGTCTTGACGAAACTGTTCGTTTCTGATAGTCGTAGCATTCATTTCCATAACATTTGCAACTTCCAAGTCCTTGTGCCTTCTTTTACAGCTCGTTATAGGAAAAGCACTCTTGTCAAGAAGGCAATGGTGGCAACGATGTTGGTATCTGCAGTAGTGTTGCTGCTCTTAGGCTCCCTTATGTACTGCCTTCGGCTGAAGAAGAAAAGAGGTGTGGTAGTCTTGCCTTGATAGAAGCTTTTTCTGCCATATATATTACCCAGTCTGTTTTCCAAGTAGGTAGTTATTTCGATGTTTAGGGATAAGAAATCCATTAAATTTAAATTGGAGCTAATCTAGCCAGGATTTTAGGCTACAGGGTGGTTGTATTCAATACTGGAAACCTTGATCAACGAAGCTGCGAAAACAGTGCTTTGATAATTAAAAATGCTGAATTGTGACAGCAGATGGAAGAGGAAAAATTTGCACCGTTCCTTCCTCTACAAAAAATTGCCAACTTGGCCAGAACGGCAAAAAAAGAAGCAGTACAGAATTGCTTTCATTTTCATAAGCGTTTCGTTCAACTGTGTGACAGCAGATAGAAGAGGGCGTAATCATCCGTTCGGTGTTACCACAAGTTCAACATCTTTGGACGAAATTCCAGGTCTGAAAGACCTTGACAGCGAAGGTAGGCGAAAAACAGATATACCAGTACTTGATTTTGGAACTGTGGCTGCAGCCACAAGCAATTTTTCCTCTGCCAATGAGCTCGGCCAAGGCGGTTTTGGATCTGTATATAAGGTAATTAATCTACCAATTCAACTGAATCCAAATGGTTATTGGATATTAATATGTATATTCTACCAACTTCAATTGTCTGTCCCTTCCGGGGATTGATGTCCTTGAATAAAAAATGCGGTTTTGGAGTATGTCGTGTCGACTCTTATCGCCATCACAAACTCATGAAGTAACCAACACATCGTCCCAGGAAGTTTAACTACCTAATCTATCTTATATTTTCTCTTAACAGCTTTTCAGCCACCGGCTTCATCCGACAGGTCTAAATATTTATTCTTGTAACGTGTTCATTTTCACAGGGTGTGACAAATGATGGAACAGAAATAGCGGTTAAAAGGCTCTCAAAATATTCAGGACAAGGAAATGAAGAGTTCAAGAATGAAGTCAGGTTGATTGCCAAACTCCAACACCGGAATCTAGTGAAAATCTTAGGTTGCTGCATTCAAGAAGATGAAAAGCTGTTAATTTATGAGTATTTACCCAATAAAAGCTTGGATTCATTACTTTTCGGTAAGTAATCTCTTCTAGTAGCCAGAATTTCGGTCTATAGCTAGTTTTATGGATAATAACTTGAGGTAATCCCCAAAATTGGTCCAGATGAAACGAAGAGATCACTTCTGGATTGGGGAAAAAGGTATCAAATCGCTTATGGGGTGGCTCGGGGACTCATGTATTTACATCAGGATTCAACTTTGAGAATAATCCACAGAGATTTGAAAGTTAGCAATGTCTTACTAGATGTTGCACTGAACCCAACGATTTCAGATTTTGGGTTAGCGAGGATATGTGGAGGAGACCAAATTGAAGGAGAAACGAAACGCGTAGTCGGGACATAGTGAGTGTTTTTCTTAAGCATTAAATTCTACTTCATCTACTTAAAAAAAATGAGATATTAGAACATGGAAAAAGAACTCCGACCAACCATTTTCTTTCTTTCATACGAAAGTTTCAACCTTTTGTTATGTCCCACAAACTTCAAAAGGAATTTTATAAGATGAATGAGATGCTGATTACTCCTCTCCTTTTTGGCTTCCACAGTGGGTACATGGCACCAGAGTATGCTATGCAAGGCCAGTTTTCTATAAAATCAGATGTGTACAGTTATGGAGTTTTGTTGCTAGAGATCATCACAGGCCAAAGAAATAGCGGGTGCTATCATATGAACCCCTTTTGCTATTTAATTGGCCATGTAAGTATGAAACTCTTATATAATTCATCGCTGTGCACAACTTGACCAGGCTCTACAATCGCATTGTCACAATCTGAGGTGTCTGGTATGTGTTATGTCCAGGTATGGGAGCTGTGGAAAGGAGGAAAATGCATGGACATTGTGGACAAATCAATTGGCAATACATATTCTGAAGAAATCGTATCAAGGTCCATTCAAATCGGTCTTTTGTGCGTGCAAAGATATGCATCGGACAGGCCAACTATGTCCAAAGTGGTTTTCATGTTGGGAAATGCTGATGTGGTACTTCCGTTCCCGAAACAGCCCGCATTCATCGACGAGAGTGACTACAATGGAAATATTCAGTCAACATGCAACCAAACATGTTCTGTTAACAGAGTTACAATTACTGCTGTTGAAGCTCGCTAGCCACATGCCACCACAAGTCCACTGCGGTACTACTCAACTTGAGAAATTGAGATGCTTCCTGTATCGGTAGATAGACGACACCCGAAGGCTAATCGTGTTGTGTATGAGCTAAAAGTAGTTCTTGTGCTTAGGAGAAAAGTTTACATGTAGATTAGATGTAATAGACTACCGTTGCAAATTTCCTTGAATATGCATGAGGTAGGAATTATTTTCTTGTTTGATGCTTGGGACACGTTGACTGAAAATATCAAGCTCAGAAAGGGTAAAGTCGGTGTCACATCTTGAATTACATTCATTAGAAAGGTCCACCTCACTAATTAAGACCTTGACTACACTCTGTGATATTTGGGGTATTGTTCACTCAGTCACTTACGTTGCCTTAGACATCATACCATAGTATCCTAAAACAAAAAGACAATATGAAAACAGAATTAGTATATGCCAAGGCCCAGCAACTGGCTAGAAGAGAAAGAAGAAGGGAGGGAAAAAAAAAAGAAGAAAAAAAATTCAAAATTTTTTTTAAAAAGTCTTAAAAATTATTTAAAATTTTTTAAAAAAACTCTAATTCACAAAAAAAAAAAAAAAATGAAGGTAAAGCCAAACGATTTCTTATTCTTTTTCTAATTGAAGAATCAAAATTTTAGGATCATACCAAACACATTCTTCTGGTTGAACTCATTTAGGGAATAGAATTGGAAAAAAAATATATTTTTGAACTGAAATTATTTTTGGAAATAAAATTTTTACCAAACACACCTTTACTGTTACCCCATCATTTTACTTTAATGAATCGTATGTTGATATGCTTTTACAGGGTGTGACAAACATTGGCAGTTAAAAGGCTTCTCAAATATTATGGACAAAGGATCGAATAGTATAAGATTGAAGTTAAGTTGATTGCAAAACTCCATCTTTGGAGTGTGGTGAAAATTCTAGGGTACTACATTGGAGAAACTGAGAAACTGTTAATTTGCAAGTATATGTCTAACTAAAGGTTGGATTTCATTCATCGTCGGTTGAAATGCTCTAATGTGTAATCGAGCAAAATTATTATTATTATTATTATTATTATTATTATTATTATTATTATTATTATTATTATTATTATTATTATTATTATTATTATTATTATTATTATTATTATTATTATTATTATTATTATTATTATTATTATTTATGTTCTTACGTGACTTGTGAACTCAAACTAGAATACCGCAATTTCTTGTTTTTTCTCTAATCCAAAATAGACTTCACCAAATTTTGAACTCCCTTGAATTTGCTTGGAGATAAAGTCCAACTTAGAAGACATCCAAAATACAAGCAGTACTTCAACCAAGTCATGTTCTATATACTTATGCCATGTCAGATATGTACAAACTCACACTCGAGACATAATTTAACACATCACTGGCTCATAGGTATGGGAGCTATGAAAAGGAGGAAATGCCTAAACATTGTCGACTAGTCGATTTGCAATTTATGTCAAGAGAGGAGGCTTCAAGGTGAATTCAGATCGGTGTCTTGTGCATGCAAGAGTTCCCATCCAATGCCTACGGTCTGTGTTCACATTGGGGAATGCTAGTGTGTTGCTTCCGTCTACGAAACAGCCTGCGTTTGTTTTCAAGAAGAGCTACCATGGAGCAAATGCATTGTCTAGTAATGGCATTGTTTTAGCTTCTATTTATGATGTCGGGATTACTATGGTCAATGTGTGATAAATAAGTTTACAATTTTTTTTTAAAGGATAAGTACATTGAAAGTTTTAAAATTTATCAAGAATGAACAAGTGAATCCTAAAATTTTCAAAAAGTGCAATTAAATCCTAAAACTTATCACAAAGTACAATAGTCCTACAACCTTTAAAAAGTGTAATCAAGTCCTAAAACTTGTCAAATTGATTTAATAAAATCTTTCAATTTTATTGCACTTTTTGAAAGTTTTAAAACTCAATTGCACTTTTGTGATAAATAATAGGACTTGATTGCACTTTTTGAAAATTTTATGATTCAATTGCACTTTCGTAATAAGTTTCTAAACTTGTAATGCACTTTCCTTTTCTTTTCTTTTTTTTTTTTTTTTCCAAAAAAGGCACTTCTAAAAAGATTTGCGTAGTACATATGTATGTTAAACTCTGAATGTAATTACCTGATGCCAAGTACATTAACAGTAGCTTTGAACAAAAGGGACTTGAAAATATTGAATAAATTGATTTTGAAACCTCCAAAATCACATCAGCATAGTAATGCACCGAGACTAACGTTGAGGAAAGTGTACTAATCTCTCTTCTCTCGAGCCTCACATCCGAGGGATCTAAATTCCTTCCCTTATCACTTTCTGCCACCATTTTTGGTGAGGAGCCCTGGTTACTTGGTCAGGATTTCCCCACGTTACCTTTCCATCTACCCTTCAAGAACTACATGAAACCCGCTTGTGCTAGTGACATTTCAAGACGACAATAAACATATAAATGACGAAATGGACAACTGAGTAAACGAACAACCGTTGATAGATTGTGAATTCTATTCCATGCGGTTGCCGTCTTCTCACGCCACCTCGCATTGCCAAGAGAAACCATCGGTTTGTCTTTTTCTCTTGACCTATGTTTTTCTCTTTTACGGGTCAGATTTCTTGATCTATGATTGAACACTGTTTGACCTCTAGCCTCGCTCGTGAAACGGCGGTCGAGGTCAACTAATGAACGGAGGGAAGTGTCCCTTCCAGACGGGGCCAGATGGATGACCGAGTGATCAACGTCTTGGGTAAGCTTTGTTCTAGTCAGCAGGATCAAATATATGTTAGTGCTTTTTGAAGGCTTTATTTGATTTGGGCTTAAGGCCCTATCCACCCAAGTTGGGCCCAGAAAGCCCAGCCCATGGGAATATGGCCCGTGGAAAGAAGGGGGTATAAAAGGGAGAGAGAGAGGGAGAGAAGATGTCTGTTGGAAATCATAATTCACGTACGTCTTTTCTCTCCCGCGCGTTTTCTCTCTCAAAAGGAACAGTAGGCATACGGCTTCTAATTCTTCCCTTCAAGGCTTCATCGGATCGAATTCGACCGGATTTTCTTCCTCAATCGGCGTCGGTGTCTAATCTGTGGCTAAAAGGTACGCTCGATTCCGTGGTGTGCTTTAGGATCAGTGATGTGTGTTGTTTTCCCGGGCTTCGTCTTCCGCATTGATTTAGGGGTTCGATTTAGTGTCGAATCCGCGTTTTCAGGGATCTGTTATTCCCAACATTGGTATCAGAGCCCGCTTTCATGTTTTCCCGATCTTTTTTTGTGCTTTCTGATTGATTTTTTGCTAAAAGTTCTTCGGCCGTACGGATCGGGGCAAAAATCCCGACACCCGAGCACTGTTTGGCCTTTTTTCCAAGTTTGCGTAACTCGAAATCAAATTCTAATGGCATAGGAAGAAAGGCGACGTCGAGACGAGTCTGGCAGTATGTCAAGTGTCGCTGGGAGATGCTGCACGCGCCCACACGCGCGGCCGGAAGGCGCTGCGCGTGGGCGCGACGCGCCCAGCAGCATTGGATCGCCAGGCGCGTGCGCGCCGCCGATCGACGAACCGGCACGCACCGGTCCACGGACTGATGCGTGCTGACGTCAGCATGACGTCACCCAACGGTCGGTAACCGCTGGGGTGACGTCAGCATGACGTCGGTTGGCTGTGCGGTCACCGGCCGGCGACCCGACCCGTGGATGCTGGCACGTGCGCGGCACGTGCCGGATGACGTCTGCGTGACGTCAGCCTGCGCACGTGCGCGACACGTGCGGTCGGTTCGTCCGACCCGATTTGACTGGTCGACTGGTTCAATTGGTCCGACCGGTTCGACCGGCCCGACGACTAGCGACCGGCGACCGTTGACCGTTGACGACCGTTGATCGCGACCGTTGACCGTTGACCCAAAAAAAAAAAAAAAGAGAATGTGTTTCTTTTTTTTTTTTTTTTCAATTAAGTTTATGTGGATTATAAGTAATCCCTTATTTTTTGTTCTGCATTTGTTGCAGGAACAATGCCTCCCCTGAGGATGTGCACACCTATTCGCGCAGTTACTGATGAACAAAAGGATAGGTTGTCTAAGTCGATAGCTGAGCTGACTGATCATCGATGGGAGAGAGGTGACTTAATTGATCATGTCCTTGAAGTCAACGGGAAAATTCAACAGGTCATATGGAATGGTCGTCCAATGTCACAGTCAGAGATGATGCGATTTTTCATAAGCACTCTTCCACCAAAATGGCAAGATATGTTGAATCGCATATGGGATGTCAACGGAGCTGCTTCCTATAAGAAAATTGTTATGGATTTTGTAAATGAATATTACTGTATTGTTTCAAGGGAAAAGATCAAGAAATTGAACAAAAGAGGATCTTTCTCAGTTCGTGCGCTGACTTTGTGTTAGTGGTATTGATGTTTTATGCTTAGTGTGTTTAATGGACATATTATGTAATGTTAACTACCTGATTGTTGTTGATAAAGCAACATGTATGTTAGTTGTATTGGTTGGAAAGCATTTTTGTTTTATTTGATGCAAATTTATCTGTTGCTTTCTGAATATTGCGGGTTGCTGTGAGTAATTAGCTATGGGTAGTTTTAGAAGTTTTTGTAGCTTCATAGAATTAATTTTGCATATGACAATTATATTAATGATAATTTTAAGTTAGGATTTTTGGAGGATGATTGGAAACATAGTGACCTTTTGATTTTGAAACCTTACTTGAAATTATTCATTAATATGATGGGTCTATGCAAATTGGGATGCATAAAAGATAGGCATTAATAATTCGTGCATATTTGTCTGATATGTTCAGATCAATGGCTTCAGCCACGAAGAGCATAGTTGCCAAGCTGAACAAAGGTGAAAAGCTCAATGGTGACAACTATGAAATCTGGCAAATGAAAATCCAGTATATGCTGGAAGAGCAAGAAGCACTTGAGGCTCTTAACTTGACCATGGTTGAACCTGAAGATGGAACCACTGCACAGCACAAAAGAGACAAAGAAGCTTTTTCTGCGTGGAAAAGAAAGAACTCTCTAGCTCGCATCACGTTGCTGAGCAGCATGGAAAATGACGTCATGCGAGAGTTTCGGCGTTTCGACAATGCTAAGGAAATGTGAGAGGCATTGGCAGCTAGATTTGGTCATACTTTGGTGACCAGACTAAGGCAGCTCACTATCAAGTTTGACTCTTACAAGAAGCCTCATGGTTAGACCATGAAGCAACATCTTAGAAAGATGTCAAACATGATAACTGAGCTAAAAGATGCTGGCCATGTCCTCACAGATGAGCAGCAGGTGCAAGCAGTGATTCGTTCCTTGCCTCAGAGTTGGGAGAATATGAAGGTGCACCTGACTCATAATGAAAGTATCAAAACCTTCGAGGATGCTATGCGTCATCTTGAGCTGGAAGAGGACCGCCTCTTAGCGGCTAAGCCGGATGCTGAACTCTACCATGCAAGTTCTAGCTCAAATGGAGCTTCGAGCTCCAAGCGCAAGCGCCCTAGCTGGTTTGATAAAGGGAAATGCAAGGAAGAAGCTGGTCCTTCAGGGAAGAAACCCGAGTTTAACCAACATGATAGAGGAAAGCATCCTCGCATGAAGAAGCTAGCAAGGGTGAAATGCTACAACTGTGATAAGAAGGGTCACTATGCTCGCGACTGTCGTGAGCCAAAGAAAGTATGCACCCCTTGAACTTTTCAGAACTTTACTTTTGTGTCGAGTTCTGTATTTTTAACTGAGTCTAATCCTTTGTGAACTGTGGATTCATGAGCGACGGACCATTTAGCGAAGGATAGAGGATCCTTCGTGGAATTCCGACGAGTACCTACTGGAACTAAGTGTATCTATGTGGGAAACAACTCTAGAGCTGAAGTGAAAGGAATTGGCACCTGCCAACTGAACATGCGTGGTGGACGCACTTTGTTCCTTCATGATGTGCTGTATGCTCCGGAGATTCGTCGGAATTTAGTGTCTGTATTAATGTTGGTTAAATTAGGTTTCAATGTGAACTTCTGTAATAGAGGTGTGAATTTGTTTTTGAATACAAATTACTATGGTTGTGGTTATTTTCTAGATGGTTTCATTGTATTAGATATTGATTATGTTAATGCAAATGTTTGTTATTCCCTTATCACGTCTTCTAATACATATGATAATGATATGAATGTGTGGCATGCTAGACTTGGTCACATTGGCCAACAACGTATGAACAGACTAGCCAAAGAGGGCTTGTTGGGCAACATTGAAAAAGTCGATTTGCCTATATGTAAGCATTGCCTAGAAGGGAAAACAACACGGAAACCATTTGGGAAAAGGAAAAGAGCTGAATTTCCTTTGCACTTAATCCATTCTGATATTTGTGGTCCAATGAATGTTAGAGGAAGGCATGGGGCTGTTTATTTCATCACGTTTATTGATGATTATACTCGATTCGGATATGTCTATTTGATTTCTCACAAATCTGAAGCAATAAGTTGTTTCAAAAGGTTTATGAACCTGGTAGAAAATCAATTAGACAAGAAAATAAAAGCATTGAGATCCAATCGAGGTCGAGAATATTTATCTGATGAGTTCAGAAAATTATGTGATGAAAAAGGAATAGAAAGACAGTTGTCTATTCCATATACTCCTCAATAAAAAGGTGTTGCAGAGAGAAGAAACAGAACCCTACTGGAAATGGTTAGGTCCATGATGGCGCATGCTAACTTACCTATCGCCTTTTGGAGTGATGCGTTGTTAACTGCTGCCTATATACTTAACCGTGTGCCTTCCAAATCAGTTGCTTCCACTCCATATGAGTTATGGACAGGTAGAAAACCGGACTTAAGTTTCCTTAAGCCATGGGGTTGTGCTGCCTACACACATGAATCCTCTCACAAGTTTGGGAAATTGGGTCTCAGAGGAAAGAAGAGTATTTTCATAAGGTACTCGGAACACTCAAAAGGTTATGTGTTCATAGGTGAGCAGGAAAGTGGGAGTAGAACTGAGTTTGAATCACGGGATGTCACATTCTTAGAGGATGAATTTCCTAAGAAGGGCGAAATAGGGGAAGATTGTTCCCTATTTGAGACATTGGATCAGGATAATGATGTTGGTGGAGTTCATCCAAGTGGGAGTAATATGAGAAGTGATGAATTAAATTCAACTCATTCTCAATTGCAACCACATGATGAGATGACATCATCACTACCTAATCCAAGTGGGAGCATGATGGGGACTGATGTGCAAAGTGTACAATCTCCCATACGGCGAACAAGTCGCCAAAGTATTCCCCGTCGACGTTTTGACATTGAAGGGGAAACTTTTATGGTTGCTCCACAAGATGAGGATGAGCCAAGAAATATTCATGAGGCTCTGAACTGCCCTAGTAAGGAAAAATGGATTAATGTAATGGAAGAGGAAATTGAGTCAATGAAATCAAACCAAGTCTGGGAGCTGGTTAATCTTCCAAAATGACGTAGAACTATTGGAAACAAATGGGTTCTCAAAATAAAGCGAAAGGCTGATGGCTCGATAGAAAGGCATAAGGCTCGCCTTGTGGCGAAAGGGTATAATCAACAGGAAGGAATTGATTATGAAGATACATTTTCTCCTGTAGTGAGATTTACCTCAATTCGCATTATTCTGGCAATAGTGGCTAGTCTGGATCTTGAGTTACATCAAATGGATGTAAAGACTGCTTTCCTTAATGGAGAATTAGAGGAAGAAATATACATGGAACAACCTGTTGGTTCATAATGAAAGGCCAAGAAGAAAAAGTATGTCGACTTTTGAGGTCGATATATGGCCTTAAGCAGTCATCAATACAATGGTATATACGTTTTCATAATGCCATAATGGCATATGATTTTACAATGATTGATGAGGATCATTGTGTATATATCAAAAGATCCAAGGATCAATTTGTGATCATATCATTATATGTTGATGATATACTAATTGCCGGAAGCAATATGGAGTTTGTTAATACTGTCAAGAGTTGGTTGTCTTCCAACTTTGAGATGAAGGATATGGGTGAAGCTGCATACATTCTTGGAGTTAAGATTTCAAGAGATCGTTCGAAGAGATCGTTGTCTCTTTCGTAAGAAACCTATATAAATAAGGTTCTTGAACGATTTCGTATGCAAGATTGTAAACCCATAGACACTCCTATTGCGAAAGGTGAAGGATTGAGCCACAGACTATGTCCAAGGACTCCACAAGAGAAGGAACAAATGAAACATGTTCCTTATGCAAGTGCTGTTGGGAGCTTGATGTACGCTATGATGTGTACAAGACCCAACATATGTTTTACGGTTGGAATGGTGAGTAGATACCAATCCAATCCAGGTCCAGCACATTGGAAAGCCGTCAAGAGAATACTGAGGTATCTGAAGGGAACTGCTGATTTCAAGTTGAATTACCAAGGAAAGGATCCGCGACTTGAAGGCTATTCAGATGCTAATTGGGGAGGAGATTTAGATGAAAGGAAATCTACCTTAGGATTTGCTTTCTTACTGAGCAATGGCGCCATATCATGAAGCAGTAAGAAGCAAACGTGTATAGCCTTATCCACGATGGAAGCTGAGTTCGTGGCATTATCAGCAGCAGTACAAGAAGGAGTTTGGCTTAAGAGATTCTTGGATCATTTAGGTGTTATTGAGAAAGCTGCAAATCAATTATTGGTTAACTGTGATAGCCAAGCAGCTATAGCATACACCAAAGATCCAAAGTATCATGGCAAGACCAAACATATAGATACCAAGTATAACTTTGTAAAAGATATGGTTGCACGAAAGGATGTGAACTTGCAGTACATATCTACGTATAGAATGGTAGCAGATCCTATGATAAAGCCAATACCTAGAGATGTGTTTTGTGGTCATGTAAAATTTCTAGGATTGCGTAGAGTCTGATGTACTGGATTATAATTTCCCCGAGTTGTTCACATTTATGAAATTTTGTTTTTCATTGATTAATGCCTATGAATCTTTGTATGATCTTTATGCATCTTAATACTCAGTGTATTATTTTAAGTTGAGGAAGTATGTCGGACAGATAAAAGATTAGCCCACTCACACGGGTAATCGCCTCTGTTTACTGTGTGATAAATAGAGATGAGACTGTATTTAAGCTTATTATCTAGGTGATAATCGAGAGCTCAAGCTTAAAATACACATGTCGCCTTAACTGAGTGTTAAGATGAGGACATAATTCTTACGATGTCCGAAAGTAAAATACCCCACATATTTTACTTTATCTGTCTAAGATGTCAGATGTGATTTCTGATGAATTTTGTGAATGAGTAGATAGGTGAACTCAAGTTAGACATTGGGTATGTCTGAACTATCATCTGTACGGTATTGAAAAGTGTAGACATATGCTCCATGGGAAAGGAGTTAATACCGTAATACGTATTTCATACTACGTATGCATGAGACGACCAATAAGAGTGGCAAAAAGTTTGATCTCAACTTTTATGACGTGTGAGACTCTTGAGGAAAAGAGTTCCTCAATTTTTTGTCCCCTCAAGACTCTTACTTATTCTCAAGATTTCTATTTAGTGTTCGCTATCTTAGGATGTTGCCAATGGTCATGAGTTGATTCGATCTAATGGGACATTTCTAGAAAAGCGAGCTGAACTAAAATTGAGAGTTTGAAGGAAAGAGGAAGATCGATTTTGGAGAATCACATTGTAGTTTTGTATTCATTGGTCGACCAATTATGATTGTCTTTGTGATAATTATAATTGTGAATACAATATATATCATTGTTTAAAAGAGATCAAGAGAGATATAAATGTGATCGATCGATCTAGGGTACTGCATACTAAATCTACTCGGAGTGTGACGCCCATTATGAGCTGCTATATATTCCTAACAGATGTATAGCAACGAGCTCTCAATGTATGCTGGTCGCACGGATTATTCACCGGTATGAATGCTGAAGAGAGGTAAAGAGAATCCTGTTCGGCCCACCTTGTGCAAGTGGGAGATGAAGGCTTTATTTGATTTGGGCTTAAGGCCCTGTCCGCCCAAGTTGGGCCCAGAAAGCCCGGCCCATGGGAATATGGCCCGTGGAAAGAAGGGGGTATAAAAGGGAGAGAGAGAGGGAGAGAAGATGTCTGTTGGAAATCATAATTCACGTACGTCTTTTCTCTCCCGCGCGTTTTCTCTCTCAAAAGGAACAGTAGGCATACGGCTTCTAATTCTTCCCTTCAAGGCTTCATCGGATCCAATTCGACCGGATTTTCTTCCTCAATCGGCGTCGGTGTCTAATCTGTGGCTAAAAGGTACGATCGAATCCGTGGTGTGCTTTAGGATCGGTGATGCGTGTTGTTTTCCTGGGCTTCGTCTTCCGCATTGATTTAGGGGTTCGATTTAGTGTCGAATCCGCGTTTTCGGGATCCGTTATTCCCAACACTTTTTAATTGCACGAGCATCAGGCATGATCACTTGGGTCATGAATTTGGTGATCCGAAACAAGTGAGTGTACAAAATTCAAATCAGGTCACGTTACATAGAATTTATGCCGATTTCTATCACACTAGTCTAAACTTAGTGACTTTAATTCAATCTGCCAAGATTAATTCTTTGTAGGGTAGACTGGCAATCCATAATAGCTTGCTATCATTTTGACAGTATTGCAAATTTCCGATGATAGGCACAATAATGGTTAGATACTCACCCCAATGAAACGCATTCACTCTTGAGATTTCAGAAAATTCTAAAAGCTGTTGACATTGACAAGGGAAACAAACCTCTGTGCATCTATAATTAGAAGCACAAACAGTGAAGAGGTTTCGTATATTGCAGAGTGATCAAATCAAAAGAATCATCTTAATATAGTAGCTTAGTTCTGTCATAAGAAAACAGAGAATACTAGCCTAGCGTAAAGGACGAATCTGAAAAGGATTGAATGGCAATTTGACTCTAGCCTTGAATAAAGACCTAGAAATGGAATTTTTTTTCCTTAGTTTCCGCAATGACATTATGATATTGAATTTTCAGCTCGACTGACTGTTTCTATATTAAAATCACTGTCAATGGAAACGACACGGTATCCATCTCTGTCACAACAGTCTGATGAGTAATGATACCTCAAATACCATAGAGTGTAGTTGAGGTCTTAATTAGTGGGGACCTTTCCCATGAATTTAAGCTAAGTGATTTTGACATTTTCGATCCACCAAATGGAGTGCAAGCTGTGATGCTTCATACTTGGTCGATATTTCTCGATCGTGAAACAAGAAATTTTTCATGTACATTGAAGTAATGGTCACGTACCTTGGGGACTCGCCTCACCTTTCCCTTCCCAGCAGCCTTATCCCTTTAATTAATGTGGTGGATCGATGTTGCTTGAGGTGTATTTGCTACCCCATTGAATCGGTTCCAGGTTAATAAACAGGGCTCTTGGTTATCATCACTCCGCCTGTCCTCGATAAAAAGACAGCATGAACACAGAAAAGGGGTCAGTGTATGCCCTGCTTCTTCTTTTTCTACTTCAGGGAAGTACTGGCTTGGACATCCTAAGCCAAAACAATACTATCAGAGATGGCAATCTCTTGGTCTCCAGCGGTAAAAAGTTCGCTCTCGGTTTCTTCAGCCCAGGTAATTCTAGCCACCGTTATGTCGGAATTTGGTATTACCAAGTTTCTGAGCAAACCGTTGTTTGGGTTGCTAACCGAGAGAGGCCAATCAATGGCACTTCAGGATCTCTTTCGATTGATTCTGATGGAAATTTGGTGCTCCATGAGACAAATGGAAGCTTTCTTCTTTGGTCCACAAATGTTTCTTATGCATTGTCCAATTATTCTACTACAGCCCGGCTTACGGATTCAGGCAATCTAGTCCTGGTTCAAGATTTTAGCGAAAGGATGATACGGCAAACCTTTGATTATCCAACAGACACTATGCTTCCTTTCATGAAACTCGGGTTGAACCGCAAAACTGGTTTGAACCGGTTCCTAACATCTTGGAAGTCCCCAGAGGATCCGACACCTGGCAATTGCTCCTATAGGATCGACCCAACGGGCTACCCTCAATTGCTTCTGTACAAGGACGGGGATCCATATTGGCGTGCCGGGTCATGGACTGGAGATCGGTGGAGCGGTGTACCTGAAATCACTCGTGCTTACATCTTTAACATAAGCTTTGTAAATGACCCAGACGAGGTTTCTATAATGTATGGCGTCATTGATGCATCGATCATCACCAGAATGGTGGTGAGCGAATCGGGGTCAGTCCGACGATCCACATGGCACGACGGAGACCACCAGTGGATAGAATACTGGTTCGCTCCAAAGGACCAGTGCGATTTTTACGGCAATTGTGGACCCAACAGCAACTGCAATCCATATGATGCGGGCCAGTTCGAGTGCACATGCCTGCCAGGGCTCGAGCCCAAGTCGCCGGGCGATTGGAACCTTGGAGATGGATCGGCAGGGTGCGTGAGGAGGGGAGGGGTGTCAGTGTGTCGAAGTGGGGAAGGATTCGTGAAGATGGCCCGGGTGAAGGTGCCGGACACTTCAAAAGCACGTGCCAACATGAGCTTGAACTTGAAGAAGTGCAAGGAGGAATGCTTGAGGGATTGCTCTTGCACAGCTTATGCTAGTGCCAGTGAGAGCCTGGGAGGTTCCGGGTGCCTCACGTGGCACAGCAATTTAGTCGATACAAGAACATTTGCAGATTCGGGTCAAGATTTATACATACGGGTCGATGCCATTGAGTTAGGTACTCCTATTTCTGTAATTTATGTTACTAATACTACTTTTGTTAATGTGATGTATCTCCTGCAACCTCAATTGTTTCATTAAATTAGCATTGTCAAGCAAATGATGAATTGAACTTCAAAACAGATTAAATTCATGAGCATAAGAATTCACATCCATGATTCTAGGAACCAAGTTTGAGCTTTTGCATCACATAAACTGTATATTGTTTGAGATCAGCTTGGTGATATCTGGTTTCAAGTTGAGGTTGAAAGAAGTTTTCATTCTATACTTGGCACAAGCACTTTCGAGGTCATTGAATCTGAAGTACCGTGTTTATACTTTCCTTTCAGCTCGTTACAGGAAAACAAGATCCCTCAGCCAAAAGGCAACGGCTGCGATAATTCTGGTTTCAATTTTTACAGCTCTACTGCTCGCCAGCTCCTTCTTGTACCTCCTGGTGATCAAGAAGAAAAAGGGTGCGTCACTTAGTCCCCAACATCAGTACGCTCTTTATTATATTTTCCGGTTAATTCGTCTGCTAACTCTTATTGTTCACCAATTAATAAAGGACACAAATTTTGGTTGTAAGATCTTAATAAGCTTACAACTTTCATTCGATTTAACGAAATGAATTCTTGAGTGAAGAATCTCACAATTCCTCCAAGGTTATAATGGCATTTGTGTGGTTGTTTCGGAAACAGATCACAGAAGCCATAATCCACTAGTGAGTGATATGAGGATAAATTCAACATATCTCGACGGCCCTCAGACCGTAAAAGACCGCGATGATGGACCCAGAGGAAACAGAGATGTGCCGCTCTTTGACTTAAGCACCATAGCTTCGGCAACAAACAATTTCTCCGTCCTCAATAAGCTTGGTCAAGGCGGTTTTGGATCAGTATACAAGGTAAACTTCCATTACACAAAAAAGCTACCTAGAAAAAACGATGATACAAACTTGCAAAGTGGAAATTAATTTGACAGGGCATTATGGACAATGGATTGGAAATAGCTGTCAAAAGACTATCGAAACTTTCAGGACAAGGAGCTGAAGAATTTAAAAACGAAGTCCGACTGATTGCGAAGCTCCAACATCGGAACCTGGTGAGAATACTAGGCTGCTGCGTCGAAGAAGACGAGAAAATGCTAATTTACGAATATTTGCCAAACAAAAGCTTGGATGCCTTCCTTTTCGGTACATTTTCTGCTCTCCCACTAGCTACAATACTCCGACGAACAATGGTTTGTTGATGTCTTGATCTTGGTAGACAAAACGAGAAGATCGTTGCTGGATTGGAGAAAACGGTTGGAAATCGCATCTGGGTTGGCTCGAGGACTCTTGTACTTGCACCAAGATTCGAGGCTGAGGATCATCCATCGAGACTTAAAGGCCAGCAATGTCCTACTGGATGAAGAAATGAATCCAAAGATATCAGATTTCGGTATGGCTAGGATATGCGGCGGGGACCAAATCCAAGGAAACACAAATTGTGTAGTTGGAACATAGTAAGCATTATTGCTATCGCAATGCTTTATGTGTTATTGAGTCCAAGAGCCTCATCCAAGAGCCTCATCTCAACTAATTAGTCGAAACCTCTTTTTTCTTCCTTCATTTTTTCTGCGGCAGTGGGTACATGTCGCCAGAGTACGCAATGGAAGGTATATTTTCAATAAAATCCAATGTCTATAGTTTTGGAGTTTTGCTGTTGGAGATCATAAGTGGCAAAAGGAACAGTGCATATTACCATGAAAATCCATCTTCCAATTTGGTAGGCCATGTAAGTACTGGAACTCTTAAATAAGTACCAGAGACAGGACTGGACGCAGACATAATACATAGCCTGAAATACTCGCTTGTTCACTACATAATCGCGGGCATGGGAGCTATGGAAAGAAGGGAACTGCGAGGACGTTATCGACGAGTCGATGGGTGATCCATGCTCCAAAGAGGAGGCCTTGAGGTGCATCCAGATTGGTCTTTTGTGCGTGCAAGAATTCGCGGACGATAGGCCGAACATGTCCGCCGTTGGGCTCATGTTGGCAAATAACGATGTAACTCTTGCATTCCCAAAACGACCGGCATACGTTTTCAAGAGCAAGTACCATGGCGCGAATCTATCGTCAAGCGACGGGACGACTTCTGTGAATGACGTTACGATTTCGGAGGTCGAAGGCCGCTAGTTTTGCCGTTCTCTTGCCCTAAATTAGTTATATAACAAATTCTCTTTAAAACACTAGTAGTTTATGCAAGTATTGGGGACTGGAATTCCAACACTATGTTCATGATGTTTGGTATGATTTGGAAACTGCAAATTGCACGATGCTTCTTTTTTAGTTAATGTTGATAATTCCTTTAGAGATTAAGAATGTAGTCCGATTTAGGTTATTCTCATGATCTGACATACATATTCGTACTAAGAGGAGTAAACCAATGAAATTTTTTGTCAAACCATGGCCTACCATTCTGAAAACCGAAAGATGTCAGATAAATGTGTGGTATAATATTTAAAAAGTCTAACAGTTCCCCTCACACACAAGCTGAAATTCGGCCTAAGGGTAAGCTCATAAAATTATAACAATAGAGACTAGTAGAGGTCTCCGAAGATTTGAACTCAATCCTCCTATTCTGATATCATGTTAACATCTGAGTTAAATAGAACATAAATGTAACCTCATTCACATTGAGAACAAAACTAAGAGCATCTATTAATAAGATCATATATTCCAAATGCAAAGGCAATAATGATCCCTCAGGAAAGACGAAAACTAGTTTCGAATTGAGCATAGAAATTTGGCACTTGGTCTGACAGAAAAGAGAAGCATTTGATGATTGCTTTGATTTCATTCTACGCATTGTATGACTGCCTCGACAGCAGAAAGAAGCGGGTGTGGAGTACTTGCCAGTGTTGCTTCAAGTTCGACATAATTTGAGGAATCCCAGACGTGCAAAACGTCCGTAACCAAGGAAGAAGAAACACAGATCGACGCTTCTTTGAAATCAAGCACTATCACTGAAGCTACAAACGAATTTGTCCTTCCGCAGCAAGCTCGGGCAGGGTGGTTTTGGATCTGCATAGAAGGTAAGTTGATCCCCTCTTGTTATATAGGTTTCCCAACCACGCATTGAATGATGAAAATTTCTTGGCATCCCAACTTAGTTCATCTTTCCCATGGTATATGCTAGTGCATAACTACTTACACAAAGGACACGCCAATCCCCGATGAACCTGGAAAGGAATTGATGTAGAGTGGAGGCGGAGAGTCACATTCGACTTGGCTTCTGCATATTGCTTGAAGGTTTTTGATATAGTGGAGTTTTATTGCTATGTCCAACAATTTCAGATTTACCGTAACTCTTCCTTCACCAAGCCCTGTTATTGCTCTTGCTACCTAAAACAGTTTCCATGTTGGTAATGTCAGAATGTGTTGTCTCCATACATCAACTTCTGCCCATAACAATTACCTCTCTTCTCATTCCCTTGGCAACCACCATCTTCAAAGCATCATGATCAGATGAATCCTTTCCAAGTTTCACAGGAACCTGCATATGAATTACTTAATGTTATCAACCAACTCTTATCTCTTATTGCATGATATTTATTCTTCTAAATATTTTTTTCAATGTGATCACTATGTTGTGTTTCTAGGCAAAAGGTCACCAAAAAATGATTACCGAGCACCAAAAGATCGCCCCGTCGCCTCATCTAGCAAAGGGCTGCCCTTGTCAGCCTCAGGCGAGGCATGCCCGGGCCTGGGCAAAGAGGCCCATGCCAAGTCGGTTGCCCTTGCTAACCTAGGGTGAGGGATGCTTGGGCTTGGGCTAGCAACCTCCATCAAGCATCAATGAGGCCCGGTGATGGCCAGTGGAGAGAAAAAGGGAAAAAGAAAAAAGAAGAGAAAAGAAAAGGGGAAAAAGTAAACAGCATAAAGAAAGGAAAAGAATCTGAAAAAAATATTGAAATATTATTAAAAATTATTCTTATCAGAGCTAGTTGTGTCACATAGGACGGCCGGAGTCCATGTTATCATTTTCCAGTTAAAATTACTCGAATAGACTCAATGGACAAAATTGAAAAGGTTTAAAACCCAATCGGCATAATTAAAATATTTAAAATTAAATTGATAAAAGTATAATCAATTTAAAACTTATTTTCTCCCAACTTCTCACGCGCCGCCTCACGTTGCCAAGACTAACCATCTTTCCTCTTCGTCTCTTGGCCTATCTTTTTTCTTTTTGGGGTCAAATTTCTTGGCGAATGATTGAACAGTCTGCTTATTCTCTTGTTTAACTTGCGAAACGGTGGTCCAAGTCATCTAACGATGATGACAAAGTACTCCCTTCCAGACGGGGCCAAATGGGGTGACCGAGGAATCAAAGTCTTGAGTTGCCCTTTCTTCGAGGCGCCTCGCATCCATTGTTATAAGTCAAGCGAAAGGACACCAGTCGACCAACTTGTATCTCTCTTTTACTCTATTTTGCGGATTCCAAAGGCCTATATTACATCAAAGAAGGGGAAAAAATGCTTTGTTCAAGTAAGCAAGAATAAATAAATGCCAATGTTTTTTAATTGCATGGGTGTCTAGAGTGCTCGATCGGATCATGAATTTGATTATCCGATTCCAAGTATGTGTACAAATTGCACTGGTCGATTTACACAGAGTTTATGCTAATTTCTATCACACTAGTCTAAACTTACTGAATTTATTTTATTATATTTTATTTAGTCAAAGTAACATTTCATTCATTTCCGTCAAAATACAAGAGAGGAACATCACGGTCTAATTGCAAACCAAAACAAATTCCAACCAATTTGAAAACAAAACAAGTTCTAGATAACAAGATGAATTATCAGGACAAGATTAGAAATCACCCACTCGAAGAGCAAATCTAAGATTTTTTTTCTAATCAAAATTAGCGACCACCGTATTTGTCTTTAGTAATGAGCATACATTAAAATCTCCATCTATCGCCATTCAAAGAAAGAAGGTTGAACGAGCACAAATTAGACACTTGTGAAACCAAAACCTTTACGAAGCTCATCCGATTTCCTTTCAAACTCGATTTATACACCAACAAAACTCGAGAGAAGCAAAAATTCCAAATTATACATGTAAAATCCAAAATCTCGACTAGATGGGGATAGAAATCTCCCCAAAACAGGAGAGATAAGTTTTTAGATCTAAACTAGATCAGAAAAAGAAAAGCTTCACAAGACTGGTGGAAAGTAAGAAAAAGAGAATAGAAAATCATATTGACCACGGAAAAAGGAAGGGGGATCTAGATCTATCTCAAAGCCTCCCTCCATAGAAGTTGAAAAAGAAAGCTACGTGAAAATTAGAGGGAAATGAGAAAACCCTTAGGAAAAAAGAGAAATGATCTTTTAGTGACTTTATCTAAGTTCAGCCTGCCAAGATTAATTCTTTGTAGAGTACATAGACAATCCATAAGTAGCTTGCCATCATTTACAAAGAATTGCAAATTGCTGATGATAGGCACAATAAAGGTCAGAAACGCACCCTAAGGGAACGCATTTACTTGAGATTTCAGAAAATTAGTAAAAGCTGTTGGCATTGGCACGTGAAACAAACCTCTCTGCATCTGCAAATTAGAAGAACAAAAAGTGAAGAGATTCCATATATTTCCGCAATTGGAATAAAATCAAAAGAATAATCATAATATGGTAGATAAGCTCTGTCATATGAAAACCGGAATACTAGCCTAGCATAAAGGATTAATATGAAAAGGGTTTAGAGGAAATCAAATGGCATGTCTGACTCTATCCTTGAAAAAGACCTACGAAATGGCTACTTTGGTGGAAGCAGCTGGGAGTTTTGACTTGATAGAAGACGTGGACAACAAGATTCTCCTTTCTCTCTTTCTTGGCAACTTCTGAAGTTAATGAGTTCAAAGCAAGGACTATTCTTCTGTTCTTCCCAGTTTCTGCAATGAGCTTATGAATAGAAGATTCAAGATTCGGACTTTCAGCCTCAACTAATTGCTTCCATGTTAAAATCGCACTTGATGGAAACTGATGTGGTATCCCTCCCCGTCACAACAGTTTGAAATGTCAAGTTTTCTTTATGATGAGCAGCACGATGATAACTCGGAATCCTATTCTTTCACCGTAAACTGATTCAACGCAAAAGCAAATACATCTCAAGCAATTTCTTTCGACCACATTGATTAAAAGGACTAGGCTGCTGGGAAGGGAAAGCAAGGGGAGGTGCCAAGGTACGCCCATCCATTACTTCAATTTACATGAAGTGGGAATTATTTTCTTTGTTTCACGATTGAGAAATATCGACCGAACATACTAACTTAGAAAGGAAAACATTGGTATCATAGCTTGCACTTCATTTACATGGTGGATAAAAAAGGTGACAATGACCTTGCTTAAATTCATGAGAAAGGTGGATCCTCGCTAATTAAGACCTTAACTACACTGCGTGGTATTTGAGGTATCATTACTCAGTCACTTCAATTATCTCAGACATCATACCATTGTATCCTCAATAAAAAGACAACATGAACACAGAAGAGGGGTCAGTATTTGCCCTGCTTCTTCTTTTTCTTTAGGACTTATTATTCTATGTGGAAAAAGAGCAATATAACTTTACATATACTAAGACAGATAAGAAGATACCTGTAGTTACTTACCGAGAGTGAGTGAGATAGGGTGTGAACCCCGAGTTTGGCAAGTATCAAGGCGTCATCTTACCTGGTGATATGAAGAGGTTGCTTTTCCAAGGCTCAAACCATTCTTCGGTCGTCTGTCAAAACAATCAATGATTTGTCTAGGACCCGAACCTTTCTTCGGTCACCTTAACGGGAAATCGTTCCTCCAGGACCCGAACCATTCTTCGGTCGCCTGTTGGAGCAATCAGTGGTTTGTCTCGAACCCGAACCATCCTTCGGTCGCCGTGACGAGAAATTATTTCTCCAGGACCCGAACCATTCTTCGGTCGCCTGTTAAAACAATCAATGATTTGTCTACGACTCAAACCTTTCTCCGGTCACCTTGACGGGGAATTGCTTCTTCAGGACCCGAACCATTCTTCAGTCGCCTGTTAAAACAATCAATGGTTTGTCTTGGACCCAAACCTTTCTTCGGTCACCTTAACGGGGAATTGCTTTTCCAGGACCTGAACCTTTCTTCGGTCGCCTTGACGGGGAATCGCTTTTCCAGGACCCGAACCTTTCTTCGGTCACCTGTTAGAGCAATAAGTTGGTTTGTCTAGGACCCGAACCTTTCTTCGGTTGCTTTGACGGGGAATCGCTTTTCCAGGACCCGAACCTTTCTTCGATCGCCTTGACGGGAGATGCGCTGACCTTTCTTAGGGCATCTGTTTGTTGGGAGATAGTACCTGGACGATCACAGGTACAAACTCTTGGAGGATACCTGGATGATCACAGGTATCGAGGGGGTACTTAGATGATCACAAGTACAAACTCTTGGAAGACACCTGGATGATCACAGGTATCGAAGGGGTACCTGGATGATCACAGGTACAAACTCTTGGGGGATACTTGGATGATCACAAGTATCGAAAGGGTACCTGGATGATCACAGGTACAAACTCTTGGGGGATACCTGGATGATCACAAGTATTGAAGGGGTACCTGGCTGATCACAGGTACAAACTCTTGAGGGATACCTAGATGATCACAAGTATAGAATGGGTACTTGATAATTGGAAATATTGAGAACATATCTTGGATATTTGTGAAGGCGTCCCACCTCCTAGCAATTGGGAAATATCGAGAGCGAACCTGAGATATTTGTGAAGGTCTCTCACCTCCTGGTAGTGGAAATATCGAGGATGGTTCTCGCATATTCGTGAAGGTCTCTCACCTCCTGGTAGTTGGAATATCGAGGACGTACCTTGGATATTCATGAAGGTTTCTCACCTCGTGGTAATTGAGAATATTGAGGACGTGCCTTGCATATTCATGAAGGTCTCTCACCTCCTGGTAAAGAGAATTTAAATGTAGCACGAGGCTTACCTAGATTGCCGTAGGCACTTAAAAGGGGTGGAACACCTGGATAGCCACATGTGTACAAAGTACTGAGATACTTGGATGAACACAAGTATTTAATGATATGATTTGGAACAACTCAGGCTGGTCCAAGTGCTAGAAAGCATACCTGGATGGCGGTGCCAATCAAAGTAATGGACTGCTTGAACAATTGCTATATAATTTGGGGACAACTCGGGCAAGTTGAGTGTCATGAAAAAGAAGTACTTGGACAACGGTGGGTACTTGATGATATGGGGATACCTAAATAGTAGTAGGTATTCAATGGTAAAGGGATACTTGGTCAGTCATAAGTATCAATATTCTTAGGGACAACTCGAATAGGTCGAGTGTCAGGAAAAGGGAGTATTCGAACGGTGGTCGGTACTAAAAGATAATGGGGATACCTAGACAACAATAGGTATTCAACGATAAAGGGATACTTGGTTAGTCACAAGTATCAATATTCTTGGGACAACTCGAACAGGTCGAGTGTCAGGAAAAGGGAGTATCCGAACGGTGGCCGATATTCAAAGACAATAGGGATATTTAGACAGCAGTAGGTATTCAATGATAAAGGGATACTTGGTCAGTCACAAGTATCAATATTCTGGGGATAACTCGAACAGGTCGAGTGTCAGGAAAAGGGAGTATCCGAACGATGGTCGGTACTAAAAGATAATGGGGATACCTAGACAATAATAGGTATTCAACGATAAAGGGATACTTGGTCAGTCACAAGTATCAATATTCTGGGGACAACTTGAACAGGTCGGGTGTCAGGAAAAGGGAGTATCCGAACGGTGGCCGGTACTCAAAGACAATAGGGATACCTAGACAACAGTAGGTATTCAACGATAAAGGGATACTTGGTCAGTCACAAGTATCAATATTTTGGGGACAACTCGAACAGGTTGAGTGTCAAGAAGAGAGTACCAGGACAAGGGTAGGTACTTTAAGACAAATGAGGTTAAGGATATGCTTACCTAGCAATATCTTTGATCTCTAAGAGTATGTTTGCTATATGCACAATATGCACACATGATTGTATATGCTGTAAATTCATGAGTTCAAATGAGATTCATGCATGATAATTTTATCAGTTTTGCATCATCTGATTTCCACCGAGTAATATTTTGAAAGACAACTTTCATTTAGAATGTAGATGTCTTGAGCATGCCAGATGAGGGACTTTCAGTCTGAAATGACTTTCCGCTCACTCTCATGGAAAAGGCTATCCTGACCATTAATGCAGGATTTATAAGGACCACACTATCTTACTGTCATCATGTCAGCAGGGGTCCGAGTATTCTCGCAAACAGTATGACTTTACCAATGTGAGAGGTCTTTGTTGAAATTGTGATGAAGTCTTGGTCAGCGACTCGTCGAAGGGGACCATCAAGGTCAAGGCTTATGAATGGAGTGCCGCACAATTGTCTCCAGGTTTGCAAGTCAAGAATCCTGCGAAAACAGATAGAGTAATCTTGCTCGTACTTCTTCGAGCGATGTTTATAAACATATGAAATCCTACATTAATTGAAGTGCCCCTAGTCTGAAGAGACTTTTACAATGGGATGTAACGTAGACTTGGCTCACATGTAAGAGGGTGAGGGTTGGTGACTGTCTTGGCATTTGTCACTAGTCTTTCTTGTCAGATGGAGGTTCTATGGATCACAACAACAACTTTTCTTGGTTGTATTTTTGACTGAGGGGCATTGGCCTTGCTTTTACCAGGTACATTGCTTTTTTCATGCCCCTATTTTTATTCCAGTTCTTCTTTTATGGGCATTGACCTTGCTCTTACTAGGTACACTGCTTTTTTATGCCCCTGTTTTTTCATTCTTTGTCGTTAGAGGAACTAGCCTAGGCAAGTTCAATCACGACACTGTTGTTAGACTCTTGAGTCTTCATCTTCAGCTAGCGCTCCGAGCTATGCTGTTTAAATGGTAGTAACTTTTGTTTTGTCTCAATGTGAGGGTAAAATTACAGACTCACTTGAGTTGTACAATGAATACAAGTGCGTAGAGAAAGAATTGCTCTTCGTCATTCTAGGGCACTTAAATTAACGCGAGTGTTCATATGCAACAAAGACACCCGAAGATTGATGCAAGTGCGAGCAAGAAAATTTCTATCTCTTTTCTCACCTTGTGGTGCTGCTTTGCCTCCGCTCTGCCCCAATGTGGGGTGGTTCTTGACGAGGGTATGAGAGAAGCTTCACCAATGTATGGGGCTCGATGGGGTGAGCGATGGAATGCTTCTCACTATTTTGGTTATCGTACCATTCGCGAGAGAACTCTTTACCATGCAGCCATGGAATCTTCAACACTCATGTCACAAGTGTATAGATGGGGGACTGTGTGTAGGATATGGCTTGCCTTTCATCATTCTGACGCACCTCATCCAGCATGCTCGATTAATCTTGTATTCTTCACTTAGCTGTCTATTCTAATAATCCTCAGCGGAATCAGTGATCTAGATAGACAAAATCATCATGCAAAAATCCATGTGGAAAATGAACGCAACATTTTAAATGTGATGGAGTTTGTACTCTCAGAACAAATGAATGGCCTTGGCTCAAAAAGACCTTTTTGACAGCTTCAAGGATTAGCAGAATGGTGTTTCCAAATATGTTAAATCTTGGATATCAAAAGGGATATTCACAAAGGGGTGTCGATGATTGTCCCTATTGATTAGGGATATGACACATGAATGATCAGCCAAGGCTGAGGATCTGATCATTGATTTGACGGGCCTTTCTACTTTTGCCCCTGAAGAAGAGAAAATGTACAAGTAGATCAATTAGTCTGGCCAAAATCAAATGTGAGTTGAGGCCTAAAGATTTTCTGTCATTTGCTTTGGCGATCACTCATGACGTCATTTTGTTTAGGAGAGTTTGTCATGCCTCTCATTGATTTCTTATCCTTCTTTTTGATAGTCAAGTGATCCTGTAACAAGACATGCTTCTCATTGATTTGTTATCTTTGTTTTTGACAATCAGGTGATCTTGCAACAAACAAAAGGGAATGCGTTAGTCATGAACTCTTTCAAGAGTCGAATAACTCGAATCGATACAACTTTACCCTTCTCTGGTTTGTAGATGATTGGGTGAACCTGAAGTGAGAAGGGAGACACGAAGTCCTATGTCCCTTGCTTCGTTAGGTCAATTATTTTCTGAATTGGCTCCTGGATGACACGTCCTTTTACACAAAGCCAGGTGAATTTGATGTGGGTCATTTCCATGTACTAGCTTGGCCAATATTGATTTGCCAAACCATCAAATTTGGCTCTTGAATCCTGGTGCTTCCTGCCAATAGGGGGAATATGTCAAAAGTGAATTCAAAGAGGGGGGAGCATTGGAAACGATACCAAATTACTCTTCTCCAAAGTTTGTATTTGCTGACTCCTGATGATGTTTGAATGTCGATGATAGCCTTTTCGTCTCGGCATAGTTTGACATTTCTTTCGATTGGCTTCCTCACTCATGGCCATGTATGCATGATTGATGGTTGTTGATTTATCTTCAACGCCTTCCTTCTGTGGAATTTCTCCTTCTGTCTTTAACTATAGCATCATTGGGCAAAAGTCATGTACCTCAAGTTTCTATGAAATCTGAGATGGACAATTAAAACCTCCAATTCTCTGATGGCAATTACTTCTTGCGAGAGTATGTGTCTGAATAGGAAGTCAGGTTTCTAGGACCTCATTTTGAATAGGGGCTAGAGACCGCTTCAACTGTCTGGATTTCTTCCCTGTTGACAGTAGCCAATTCAAAGAAAGAGAAAAGATCCATTTCTTGTGCTTCTGGGTTTGTCGAAGCTGGAAGTCCTGTTGATGAAACCATAGTATCTGGTTGCTCAGGCACATTGTGGGGAAAGGATATTGCTCTGGCTTGTGAAGGAGTTGGGCAGGAGCAAGGTGGAGTGTACAGAGCTCCTAGGGATGGCTTGATTTCAACCGTATGCCTGTACCTATTGCATCCCATCTTTCATTTCCTGTAAATAGAAGAGAGAAGATATCATTTCCAAACTTATATTTTTGAAATGGGATGATTCTTTCTATTTGCCCATGTTTTCTTGGCAGGGTATCTTTGAATTTAGCTAGTTCACATGACGCACCAGCTTCAAATGCCTCCCTGTCACACTAAGTCAGAGGGGATGGGAATGATCTTCTGAGACATGAAATGAGTGAGTCAGAAAGACAAACATGATTAAATTTATCATCTTGTTTTGACAAAAGCTTTTGGGTGATGAAATATTTTTTATTTTCAAAATACGTCCTTGGGGGAGAAAAAGGATGAGGAAGCCCAGCCCTCAGTATTCTCCTTGGATGATATTTTCTTTTCATGGTTGGATAGCATCACTGGGCAGGTTTGGAGTACTGCCTCATGCTCTCAAAACAAAATATTAGAACTGTACATTAGAGTACTTGAATGGAAAATACAACAGTAGCGTACTAGACAAGATGAGAAACATGAAATTATAAAAACAAGTAAAACTCATGAAAACCCCTATGTATAGGAGCGCTTTGATAGTGCTAGTCTTGAAGCTAAGCGTCTTTGAATTCCTCGCCTTCAGTAGACTCGAAGTATTTGCATGCGATGACTATCTCGTTGAAGCTATGGAAATGTAACCCATGCAGCCAACAGCGATGCTTGCAGGACAAAGCTTCTATGAATTGCTTCATTAACTCCTCTTCAACCAGTTGAGGGCGGGTTTGCATCATGAAAGCTCTCCACCTCCCTGCGTATGCTCGGAAATCCTCCATTGGTCTTCTTGTGAAGTGAGCCAAACTCTCACAAGGCAATTCAGTTCCAATCTAGCTTTGGTACTGATGTAAGAATGTGGAAGTCAGCTCATTCCAATCCTTTAGGAGAAAAATATTTGCTGTGATGAACCATAGCAATGAAGACCCCGTAAGAGCTTCTTGGAATGCCTGAGTTGTGAACGACATCAGGCCATAGTACCGACTCATTTCCGCATGGAGATACTGCAAGTGTGCCACGGGGCAAGTCGTGCCGTTATATTTGCGGAGATTGGGTATCCACATTTCTACGGGGGTTAGGATCCTACGAGGGCAAGACGGACTTGATATGTCTTGGTTAGGCCCCTGGTTTTCCCACTGTATGTCCATCGTAGTGGTGAATTTTTCTGCTTCAGTGAAGCTGGACTCTATCGAGATTACCCCATTGCTTTCTTCCGGGTCAAAATTACCGAAGGAGGATGAGGCATTTAAGCTATCCTCATGGTCAGGTGACGAGCTTAGTACTTTGTTAGGATCGTAGCGGATAAAGACGTATGCTTCCTCTTCTGACGGGTCTTCATCTTCGGATGAGAGTAGGAAACAGTTATACGATGAATCGTCAGTTTCATTATCGAAATAACGCTGGAAGTCCTTGGGGTTGTATTCTAGGGCCGGGAAGTCTTCAGGGTTGTACTCTAAGGGATGGTAGCCTTCAAAGCTGTATTCTTAGGAATGCTTGAAGCTTTGGTGCAGTGGCTCGTTGGCAGATGCTGCATTGATCGGCTTAGGCTTTCTTTTCTTGGCTTCTGGTCCAGACCTTTTGAGTAGGACCCTTCGTTTTGCCAGCTTGATTCTGTCAAGGGAAGTGAGAGACATTAGAGTTTCACTGTCTGATTCACTTTCCAGGTTGATAGGAGTTGGTATTCTTTGGACCCTAGCTCTTGGAGTAAGTTTGGGGAGTTGTCCAGTCGTGCCCCGGTCTTGAATAGGCTCTGTGTCTTTGATCTCATACACAAGCTCCTTGCCTTTCCTAGTGGGAAACTTCTCAGTAACAGGATATTGCTCAGTCGCCCATTTATTATGCAAGGCTTCATTGACATGCTCTTCTCCTATCTCAGCGACTAATGGCTCCTCGTGCTCCGCGATCATCGGCTCTTCGTAGGGCAAGGCTATGTCAGGGCTGATGTCAATGTCATACTCTTGATGGAAAGCATGAATTAGTTCCCTCCAGGTTTTAAGGGGACTAATCTTCCTGACAATGTACCATCGCAAGGCAGGGCCAGTCAAGCTCGATTGGTACGATTGAATCATCCTTCGGACCAAGTAGGCCTGCAAGTAGGTCTCTGGGCAGGAGGTATTAGCATACCTTTCGCATTCGGGTGCTTTGAGTTTTTCAGGGATCTTAATGCCGGCGTAATCGGACAGGTCCATGGGATTATGCTCCTGCAACTGGTTTAACTTTTTCGTGATCCTTTCAAACTGTCTATAGTACTGGCTATTTTATGGCAAATTTGCGGGTATCATGACAGTGTTTAAGGCAATTACAGAGTTGGGACTTTGAAAAGCTTATCCTAAATTGCCATGGGCCAATAAAAAGACTAAGTAAAAGTAAAGAAATCACTTTGTTTTTAAATAAAATGGCAAGCACAAAGACATGCGCATGAAACGTGCGGCTCGATTTCTAACTCAGAAGGCTTTATGAAATTAAAAAGGTATCCACCCGTCGCAGTCTCGCGTTAGCAGCATATCCCCTTAACCTCGGCTAGGAAATTCGAGGAAAAGAAAGGCAACCTCTACATCGCAGTCTCGCGTTCGAGGTCGTATCTTTCTTAACACCATCCTAAAAATCCTATGGCGACCCAGGTCCGGCGGCCGGGTTGTGTGTGCCATGTGTAGTGTTTAAAATAGTAAAGCATGCACAACAATTTATAATCACAAAATAATCTATTTTAAGCAAAAATTAAAATAAATTTATAAGCTTTTGACCTGCATAAAGAAAAAAACCTAAGTCGAAAAGAATTTAAACAAGACAAAAATGGCCTAAGTCCTCAAAAAGTCTCCCTAGCGGAGTCGCCAAGCTGTCGCGACCTCTTTTTTTTTCGGCGCCCGCAATCGGGTATGGGCGCCTAAGGAGGCTAATGGCCCGGCTGAAATTATTTATGCCCGGACTCTCCCAAGTCCACCAATTCACGACTTTAATAGTCTGAGTTTTTAATTTGTAAATCAATTTTTAAATTGGAGTCGCCACTAATCAATTAGGGGTGTGTTGATTAGAAACCCAAGTGAAGTATCGGGAGAAATACTCACTCCTGCCCAACCAGAGAAATTAGGATTTGGGACTTGATTACACTAGTTAATCACTAATGCCCTTTCGGTACCTAATCTTGTTTAAATCCTGAGGTTTTTTGGATGTTCAAGGGATTTTCCATGCATTTTTGGGAGGAAAAACATTTTCTAGGTCTTTTTCTAATTTTTTGGACACAAAAGGGATTTTTTTTTGGGATTTTTTTGGTATTTTTTGGAAAATACAAATCTTTTTGGCTTTTTCTAAATTTTTTTGGCTTTTTCATGAATTTTTGGCCTTTTTTGGATTTTTGGCATTTTTTGGAAAATATGGAATATTTTTTATTTTTTTTTATTTTTTGGAAAATAAATATTTTTATCATTTTTTTACTATTTTTCGATTTTCTGGAAATTAAAACATTTTTTAATATTTTTGGAAAATAAAATATTTTTTGGATATTTTTGCTTTTTTTGGAAATTAAAATGTTTATTTATTATTAAAATATTATTTTAAAATAAAAACCGACCCGAGTCGGATCCACGGGTTGTGTCTGACCCGGGCCGGTGACCTGAACGAGGACAGGCCTGCGTTACGGGCCCGACTCAGATTTTTTTATCTTTTTTTCTTTTTTAATTTACTGAAACGGTGTCGTGGCCAGGCGTTCAAGGACACCCGGCCCGGCCCGACAACTCGGCCCGATAGCCCGCTCCGCGACCCAACTCCCCACGAAACCCTACCTGGGTCCGACCCGACTTCGCGACCCAGCTTCCCGCCGTCCCGGAATCTCGCGAAACCCTACCCGGTTCCGAGACTCGGAAATCACAAACCCTAGGGTTTGTGAATCTGTGGCGCCGAAGGGGGGGGGGAACCGAGGTGCTTGGCGGCGACGGCGACTACGGCGGCGACGACGAGGGTGAAAACGGCGGTGGCGACTACGACGGCGACGACGGAGGTGACAATGGCGACGGCGACGACGGCTAGATCAACGGAAAACGGCTATGATGAACAATGACCCTTTTTTTTTTACCTTCTCTCGAACAGGGACGACAACGGCAGGAGGGCAGTTTGCGATGGTGGAGGTCGTGGTGAAAGGGGGCTGTAGGTGTAGGTTACGACGGCGGGGTAGCAACAACAGCTCCTCAGCTCCGGATCTGGTGCGGCTTGGGCGAATTGGTTGCGGTAACGACGTTGGAACGGTGGCGGAGTAGCAGCAACGTCGGCGAAGGCAAGACTTCGGCTCCCCAGATCTGGTCCTCCGGAACCTCCTCTCTTCGGCTTCGACCTTCTACAACCTCGCTTCTCTCTCACTCCGGTCAGATCCGAGCCTCCACCGGCCGGATCTGACCTCCTCAGACTCGCTCGCCGGCGGCCTCCCCCGAAGTCTCTCAGTGGGAGGTCGACCGAGCTCGCGACCTGATTTCTCCCTCGCTCGCTCTTCGATTCCTCCCCCGAAGTCTCTCAGTGGGAAGATCTCCAAGCTTGCGATTGCCCTTCGACGACGGAAGTGCTCTGCTATTTATAGGCGAGGAGGTCCGGTTGACGGAGCTTCGACCGGCAATCCCCTTTGCGCGCCGAGCGGTTCTCCTTGGCTGGACCGGCGTCCCATCCGAGCTTATCCAGCGAAGCGTGCTCAGCATTGATGGCGCCCGAGATCTTATCCTCTTTGGCCGACGTCGGCCTACTCCCCTCAGCCGTAGGCCGTCCTTTGCGCGCGTCGTCGTCTTCTGCGCGTGAACTACAGAGGCGGAGAAAGAAGGAGCGAGGAAGAAGAAGAAGGAAGAAGAAGGAGAAAAGGGGGGTGGGGCCAAGTCGCACAAGCCCACGTGAAGAAAAAGTGGGGGCTGTTGTTTTTGTTTTTGTTTTTGTTTTTTTTTTTTTGCTTTGTCTATTAATTATCTTATTTATCCGAAATAAAATAAAAATTTAATTAGTAAAATAAAACTAAATAAAATTAAGGTGTCAACACGTAGTACATATGTATGTTATACTCTCAATGTAATTACCTGATGCCAAGTACATTGACAGTAGCTTTGTACAAAAGGGACTTGAAAATATTGCATAAATTGATTTTGAAGCGTCAAACTCACATCAGCATAGTAATGCACCGAGACTAGTATTGAGGAAAGTGTATTAATCTCTCTTCTCTCGAGCCTCACATCCGAGGGATCTAAATTCCTTTCCTTATCACTTTCTGCCACCATTTTTGGTGAGAAGCCCTGCTTACTTGGTCAGGATTTCCCCAAGTTACCTTTTCATCTACCCTTCAAGAACTACATGACACCCGCTTGTGCTAGTGACATATCAAGGCGACAATAAACAAATAAATGACCAAATGGACAACTGAGTAAACGAACAACCGTTGATAGATTGTGAATTCTATTCCATGCGGTTGCCGTCTTCTCACGCCACCTCGCATTGCCAAGAGAAACCATCGGTTTGTCTTTTTCTCTTGACCTATGTTTTTATCTTTTACGGGTCAGACTTCTTGATCTATGATTGAACACTGTTCAATCTCTAGCCTCGCTCGTGAAATGGCAGTCGAGGTCATCTAATGAACGGAGGAAAGTGTCCCTTCCAGATGGGGCCTGATGGATGACCGAGTGATCAATGTCTTGGGTAAGCTCTGTTCTAGTTAGCAGGATCAAATATATGTTAGTGCTTTTTTAATTGCACGAGCATCAGGCGTGATCACTTGGGTCATGAATTTGGTGATCTGAAACAAGTGAGTGTACAAAATTCGAATCGGGTCATGTTACATAGAGTTTATGCCGATTTCTATCACACTAGTCTAAACTTAGTGACTTTAATTTACACTAGTATATAATATTATTTTAATATAAAAATACATCAAAAAAAAGAAAAATCACAAAAATGCAAAAATAATTTTAATTCCAAAGAAAAGAAGTCAAAAAGAGTTTAGAAATAATCTTTAATTTTTTTTCCTTAAAATGTATGTAAGTATTGGGGAAAATTGTCTAAATAAAACGTAAACCTTCTATTTTTGTAAATTCAATTTTACATATTTTAACTTTACCAATTCAGTTTTAAATATTTTCATTTCTCACCAATTCTAAATAATTCCCCTCGTTGGGGCGAGCACTCTCTTGATTGGGCCTCACCCTCGGCGAGCAAAAGGCCAATCGACTGGTTGTGGCTGGTGGCCAATTGGCCACTGGGAAAGGCAAAGAAAAGCCAAAAAGAAAAATAAAGGAAAAAAGGGGGAAAACAGTAAAAACAATAAAAAAATTCAAAAATAAAAAATAAAATATTATTAAAAATTGTACACATCAGTGCCAACAATCCTAAATGGCATTACCAGCATCCACATCAACATTATTAAAAATTGTACACATCAGTGCCAACAGTCCTAAATGGCATTACCAGTATCCACATCAACATTTTCTGATCAAAATTGGCCAAATAGACTCAATTGGAAAAAAATAAAAATGTTTAAAATTGTAAGCCGAACTTCATTAAGAGTTGTATTGGATTAATTGTCCTTCTATTTTAGGTCCAAGTGTCTTCATCATATATCTAGAAATGATATTAATTTATTTGTAGATACTCATACTTACACTCCTCTAAATCTTGATCCTAATTTTTTAGATGGGTAAAATTTTTAAGTTTTTTGTGTTTCATGTTTTCCAGATTAAAATTAGTTAAGTATGTGTGTTTTCTTAATTGTAGCATGTAGACGCCCCGATTTATAAAAATTTGTTGTGCAATGAAATTTTTCATTCTATATTTATATCTTTCCTCCTCCATCCAATCAAAGCATGTGAGTTTGAGAGGCTTGAGAGAGTCGGTCTGGACAGAAACCACGGCCCGAAGTAGAAAACGAGACGGATCTGTGTTGTGCCTGGCCTAAGGAAGGCAAGGTTGGGGTAAGCTTTCTCTACAAAGCCGAAAGCCGATTACGCCAGAAGTCTTGCGTCAACTACGTTCGATTGTTGGTAAAGACTTTTAGTCTATTTAAGTCCTTTTCTTTCTGTCAGGCATACTTGCAATATTTCCTGACTTCTTCCAGGCGAAAGATTGAAGAAAGCTTTACCCTCATAAAAAAAAAAAAAATACTTTGTTTTTGGGCCACTATAACTTTAGATAATAGTTGGTGCAAATCCATAAATTAAAGGACCACATCGAATTATGTAAAAGAGTCAAGGTACTACATCGAACAAAAAAAAAGAAAAAAATTGACCTTGATCGAATTGAATATCGAGCGAAAGTTCAAATTGTGTCATTATCCCTAATTTAATGTACTCAGCAACCAAGACCAATGAGCAATGATATTCAATCAACTAAGACTTTTCGGGGGTTTTCCGAAAGGGAAAGTAAAAGAAAGTTGGCTGGCTAATTGAATGGTCCCCCACGGTTCCCCGGTTTATTAAAACGTCTTCTATTGACTTCTAATTCTAGGAAATAAATGCTCCGGGAGAGGAAAGAAGACAAGTCAAGCATGCTCTGGTCATGTTTTATAGGTTATGAAGCAAAAGCCTTACATGTCTGCTTTCTTGCCTGAAACATAAGCATGCTGCATCCCATCTAAGTACAACATGAATCCTCGAAATGTGTCATTACAAATTCTGTTTCTGTTTCTTCTATTTCATTTGATTGATTCTTTGCACACCCTTGCCCCAAACAATACCGTGAAAGATGGTGAGTTCTTAATCTCCCAAGGAAGAAAATTTGCTCTCGGTTTCTTCAGCCCAGGTAATTCAAGCCTGCGTTACGTGGGGATTTGGTACTATGGACTCCCCGAGCAAACCGTCGTTTGGGTTGCTAATAGAGAGAAACCCGTGAATGATACTTCAGGAGTTCTTGCATTTGATCATTGCGGAAACTTAGTGATCCATGAAAACGATGGGAGCTTTCCCATTTGGTCAACCAATATTTCCTCCCTGACTTTTAATGGTTCTACTACTGCTCAGCTTTTGGATTCAGGTAACCTGGTTTTAATTCATGATCTGAGCAAAATGGTCATTTGGCAGAGCTTTGATCATCCCACAGATACCCAGCTTCCGTCCATGAAGCTTGGGATGGACCGGAGAACCGGTTTGAACTGGTTCCTGACATCTTGGAAGTCCAAAGATGATCCAGCACCAGGCATTTATTCATTCAGGATTGAATTAACAGGGTTCCCACAAGGGTTCCTTTACCAGGGTCGAGCTCCATATTGGCGGGGTGGACCGGTAATTGAGAATCCACGGACAATGCCTAATGATTTCAACTATAATATCACAATTGTGAGTAACGCGATGGAGGTTTCTCACACGTATAGCACATCGATTATCTCTAGGTTTGTGGTGCAGGAGTCAGGGTCATATAAATACTTTGTAATGCGTGATGAAGAACAGCAATGGAGCGAGTTTAATCACTTTCCAAGGGAGCAGTGTGACCACTACAGGAACTGTGGGCCTAATAGCAACTGTGGTGCAAACACCGCTGACCAGTTAGACTGCACATGCCTGCCTGGCTTCGAACCCACATCTCTGGCCGAATGGTACCTAGGGAACGGATCAGATGGATGCAAGAGGAGGCAAGGCGCGTCAATGTGTCAAAGTGGGGAAGGTTTTCTGAAGGTGCAACGGGTGAAGTTGCCGGACACTACAACAGCACATGTTGACATGAGGCTGAGCTTGAAGGAGTGTGAGCAGGAATGCTTGAGGGATTGCAATTGCACAGCTTATTCGAGTGCAAATAAAAGCATGGGGGAATATGGATGCCTTAAATGGTTTGGAGATTTAGTGGATACAAGAGAATTTTCAAACTTGGGTGAAGATTTATATGTGCGGGTCGATGCAATTGACTTAGGTACTTGTTGCTAATATCTACTTGAAATGCTTTTGCTGCTGTTGTTGGGTTGTTATTATTGTCCTATTTCTCCTGATTTCTTGTCTTGACGAAAATGTTCGTTTCTGATAGTCGTAGCATTCATTTCCATAACATTTGCAACTTCCAAGTCCTTGTGCCTTCTTTTACAGCTCGTTATAGGAAAAGCACTCTTGTCAAGAAGGCAATGGTGGCAACGATGTTGGTATCTGCAGTAGTGTTGCTGCTCTTAGGCTCCCTTATGTACTGCCTTCGGCTGAAGAAGAAAAGAGGTTGGTAGTCTTGCCTTGATAGAAGCTTTTTCTGCCATATATATTACCCAGTCTGTTTTCCAAGTAGGTAGTTATTTCGATGTTTAGGGATAAGAAATCCATTAAATTTAAATTGGAGCTAATCTAGCCAGGATTTTAGGCTACAGGGTGGTTGTATTCAATACTGGAAACCTTGACCAACGAAGCTGCGAAAACAGTGCTCGATAATTAAAAATGCTGAATTGTGACAGCAGATGGAAGAGGAAAAATTTGCACCGTTCCTTCCTCTACAAAAAATTGCCAACTTGGCCAAAACGGCAAAAAAAGAAGCAGTACAGAATTGCTTTCATTTTCATAAGCGTTTCGTTCAACTGTGTGACAGCAGATAGAAGACGGCGTAATCATCCGTTCGGTGTTACCACAAGTTCAACATCTTTGGACGAAATTCCAGGCCTGAAAGACCTTGACAGCGAAGGTAGGCGAAAAACAGATATACCAGTACTTGATTTTGGAACTGTGGCTGCAGCCACAAGCAATTTTTCCTCTGCCAATGAGCTCGGCCAAGGCGGTTTTGGATCTGTATATAAGGTAATTAATCTCCCTATTCAACTGAATCCAAGTGGTTATTGGATATTAATATGTATATTCTACCAACTTCAATTGTCTGTCCCTTCCGGGGATTGATGTCCTTGAATAAAAAACGCGGTTTTGGAGTATGTCGTGTCGACTTTATCGCCATCACAAACTCATTAAGTAACCAACACATCGTCCCAGGAAGTTTAACTACCTAATCTATCTTATATTTTCTCTTAACAGCTTTTCAGCCACCGGCTTCATCCGACAGGTCTAAATATTTATTCTTGTAACGTGTCCATTTTCACAGGGCGTGACAAATGATGGAACAGAAATAGCGGTTAAAAGGCTCTCAAAATATTCAGGACAAGGAAATGAAGAGTTCAAAAATGAAGTCAGGTTGATTGCCAAACTCCAACACCGGAATCTAGTGAAAATCTTAGGTTGCTGCATTCAAGAAGATGAAAAGCTGTTAATTTATGAGTATTTACCCAATAAAAGCTTGGATTCATTACTTTTCGGTAAGTAATCTCTTCTAGTAGCCAGAATTTCGGTCTATAGCTAGTTTTATGGATAATAACGTTGAGGTAATCCCCAAAATTGGTCTAGATGAAACAAAGAGATCGCTTCTGGATTGGGAAAAAAGGTATGAAATTGCATATGGGGTAGCTCGGGGACTCATGTATTTACATCAAGATTCGACCCTGAGGATAATCCATAGAGATTTGAAAGTTAGCAATGTCTTATTGGATGTTGCATTGAACCCCAAGATTTCAGATTTTGGGTTGGCGAGGATATGTGGAGGAGACCAAATTGAAGGAAAAACAAAGCGCGTGGTCGGGACATAGTAAGTGTTTTTCTTGAGCATTAAATTCTACTTCATCTAATTAAACAATGAGATGTTAGAACATGGAAAAAGAACTCCGACCAACCATTTTCTTTCTTACATACTAAAGTTTCAACCTTTTGTTATGTCCCCCAAACTTCAAAAGGAATTTTATAAGATGAATGAGATGCTGATTACTTTTCTTCTTTTTGGCTTCCACAGTGGGTACATGGCACCAGAGTATGCTATGCAAGGCCAGTTTTCTATAAAATCAGATGTGTACAGTTATGGAGTTTTGTTGCTAGAGATCATCACAGGCCAAAGAAATAGCGGGTGCTATCATATGAACCCCTTTTGCTATTTAATTGGCCATGTAAGTATGAAACTCTTATATAATTTATCGCTATGCACAACTTGACCAGGCTCTTCAATCGCAGTCACAATCTGAGGTGTCTGGTATGTGTTATGTCCAGGTATGGGAGCTGTGGAAAGGAGGAAAATGCATGGACATTGTGGACAAATCAATTGGCAATACATATTCTGAAGAAATCGTATCAAGGTCCATTCAAATCGGTCTTTTGTGCGTGCAAAGATATGCATCGGACAGGCCAACTATGTCCACCGTGGTTTTCATGCTGGGAAATGCTGATGTGGTACTTCCGTTCCCGAAACAGCCCGCATTCATCGACGAGAGTGACCACAATGGAAATATTCAGTCGACATGTAACCAAACATGTTCTGTTAACAGAGTTACAATTACTGCTGTTGAAGCTCGCTAGCCACATGCCACCACAAGTCCACTGCGGTACTACTCAACTTGAGAAATTGAGATGCTTCCTGTATCGGTAGATAGACGACACCTAAAGGCTAATCGTGTTGTGGATGAGCTAAAAGTAGCTCTTGTGCTTACGAGAAAAGTTAACATGTAGATTAGATATAATAGACTGCTGTTGCAAATTTCCTTGAATATACATGAGGTAGGAATTATTTTCTTGTTTGATGCTTGAGATACATTGACTGAAAATATCAAGCTTAGAAAGGGTAAAGTCGGTGTCACAGCTTGAATTACATTTACATGGTGGACGAAAAATTTATAACTACTTGCTTAAATTCATGAAAGGTGGATCCTCACTAATTAAGACCTCAACTACACTCTGTGATAATTGGGGTATTGTTCACTTAGTCACTTACGTTGCCTTAGACATCATACCATAGTATCCTAAAACAAAAAGACAATATGAAAACAGAATTCGTATATGCCAAGGTCCAGCAACTGGCTAGAAGAGAAAGATGAAGGGAGGGAAAAAAAAAGAAAAAAATCAATTTTTTTTTAAAAAAAGTCTTAAAAATTATTTAAAATTTTTTAAAAAATTCCAATTCACAAAAAAAAAAAAAAAAAAAAATGAAGGTTAAGCCAAACAATTTCTTATTATTTTTCTAATTGAAGAATCAAAATTTTAGGATCATACCAAACACATTCTTCTGATCCAACTCATTTAGGGAATATAATTGGAAAAAAAATATTTTTGAACTGAAATTATTTTTGGAAATAAATTTTTTACCAAACACACCTTTACCGTTACCCCATCATTTTACTTTAATGAATCGTATGTTGATTTGCTTTTACAAGGTGTGACAAACATGGAATGGAAATGGTAGTTAAAAGGCTTCTCAAATATTCTGGACAAAGGATCGAATAGTATAAAATTGAAGTTACATTGATTGCAAAACTCCATCTTTGGAGTGTGGTGAAAATTCTAGGGTACTACATTGGAGAAACTAAGAAACTATTAATTTGCAAGTATCTGTCTAACAAAAGCTTGGATTTCATTTATCGTCGGTTGAAATGCTCTAATGTGTAATCAAGCAAAATTATTATTATTATTATTATTATTATTATTATTATTATTATTATTATTATTATTATTATTATTATTATTATTATTATTATTATTATTATTTATGTTCTTACGTGACTAGTGAACTCAAACTAGAATACCGCAATTTGTTCTTTTTTCTCTAATCCAAAATAGACTTCACCAAATTTTGAACTCCCTTGAATTTGCTTGGAGATAAAGTCCAACTTAGAAGACATCCAAAATACAAGCAATACTTCAACCAGGTCATGTTCTATATACTTCTGTCATGTTAGATGTGTACAAACTCACACTCGAGACATAATTTAACACATCACTGGCTCATAGGTATGGGAGCTATGAAAAGGAGGAAATGCCTAAACATTGTCGACTAGTCGATTCGCAATTTATGTCAAGAGAGGAGGCTTCAAGGTGAATTCAGATCGGTGTCTTGTGCACGGTCTGCGTTCACGTTGGGGAATGCTAGTGTGTTGCTTCCGTCTACAAAACAGCCTGCGTTTGTCTTCAAGAAGAGCTACCATGGAGCAAATGCATTGTATAGTAATGGCATTGTTTCAGCTTCTATTTATGATGTCGGGATTACTATGGTCAATGTGTGATAAATAAGTTTACAATTTTTTTTAAAGGATAAGTACATTGAAAGTCTTAAAATTTATCAAGAATGAACAAGTGAATCCTAAAATTTTCAAAAAGTGCAATTAAATCCTAAAACTTATCACAAAGTACAATAGTCCTACAACCTTTAAAAAGTGTAATCAAGTCCTAAAATTTGTCAAATTGATTTAATAAAATCTTTCAATTTTATTGCACTTTTTGAAAGTTTTAAAACTCAATTGCACTTTTGTGATAAATAATAGGACTTGATTGCACTTTTTGAAAATTTTATGATTCAATTGCACTTTCGTAATAAGTTTCTAAACTTATAATGCACTTTCCTTTTCTTTTCTTTTCTTTTTTTTTTTCCAAAAAAGGCACTTCTAAAAAGATTTGCGTAGTACATATGTATGTTAAACTCTGAATGTAATTACCTGATGCCAAGTACATTAACAGTAGCTTTGTACAAAAGGGACTTGAAAATATTGAATAAATTGATTTTGAAACCTCAAAATCACATCAGCATAGTAATGCACCGAGACTAACATTGAGGGAAGTGTACTAATCTCTCTTCTCTCGAGCCTCACATCCGAGGGATCTAAATTCCTTCCCTTATCACTTTCTGCCACCATTTTTGGTGAGGAGCCCTGGTTACTTGGTCAGGGTTTCCCCACGTTACCTTTCCATCTACCCTTCAAGAACTACATGAAACCCGCTTGTGCTAGTGACATTTCAAGACGACAATAAACATATAAATGACGAAATGGACAACTGAGTAAACGAACAACCGTTGATAGATTGTGAATTCTATTCCATGCGGTTCATTGCCAAGAGAAACCATCGGTTTGTCTTTTTCTCTTGACCTATGTTTTTCTCTTTTACGGGTCAGACTTCTTGATCTATGATTGAACACTGTTTAACCTCTAGCCTCGCTCGTGAAACGGCGGTCGAGGTCAACTAATGAACGGAGGAAAGTGTCCCTTCCAGACGGGGCCAGATGGATGACCGAGTGATCAACGTCTTGGGTAAGCTTTGTTCTAGTCAGCAGGATCAAATATACGTTAGTGCTTTTTAATTGCACGAGCATCAGGCATGATCACTTGGGTCATGAATTTGGTGATCCGAAACAAGTGAGTGTACAAAATTCAAATCGGGTCACGTTACATAGAATTTATGCCGATTTCTATCACACTAGTCTAAACTTAGTGACTTTAATTCAGTCTGCCAAGATTAATTCTTTGTAGGGTAGACTGGCAATCCATAATAGCTTGCTATCATTTTGACAGTATTGCAAATTTCCGATGATAGGCACAATAATGGTCAGATACTTACCCCAATGAAACACATTCACTCTTGAGATTTCAGAAAATTCTAAAAGCTGTTGACATTGACAAGGGAAACAAACCTCTGTGCATCTATAATTAGAAGCACAAACAGTGAAGAGGTTTCGTATATTGCAGAGTGATCAAATCAAAAGAATCATCTTAATATAGTAGCTTAGTTCTGTCATAAGAAAACAGAGAATACTAGCCTAGCGTAAAGGACGAATCTGAAAAGGATTAAATGGCAATTTGACTCTAGCCTTGAATAAAGACCTAGAAATGGAATTTTTTTTCCTCAGTTTCCGCAATGACATTATGATATTGAATTTTCAGCTCGACTGACTGTTTCTATATTAAAATCGCTGTCAATGGAAATGACACGGTATCCATCTCTGTCACAACAGTCTGATGAGTAATGGTACCTCAAATACCATAGAGTGTAGTTGAGGTCTTAATTAGTGGGGACCTTTCCCATGAATTTAAGCAAAGTGATTTTGACATTTTCGATCCACCAAATGGAGTGCAAGCTGTGATGCTTCATACTTGGTCAATATTTCTCGATCGTGAAACAAGAAATTTTTCACGTACATTGAAGTAATGGTCACGTACCTTGGGGACTCGCCTTACCTTTCCCTTCCCAGCAGCCTTATCCCTTTAATTAATGTGGTGGATCGATGTTGCTTGAGGTGTATTTGCTGCCCCATTGAATCGGTTCCAGGTGAATAAACAGGGCTCTTGGTTATCATCACTCCGCCCGTCCTCGATAAAAAGACAGCATGAACACAGAAAAGGGGTCAGTATATGCCCTGCTTCTTCTTTTTTCTACTTCAGGGAAGTACTGGCTTGGACATCCTAAGCCAAAACAATACTATCAGAGATGGCAATCTCTTGGTCTCCAGCGGTAAAAAGTTCGCTCTCGGTTTCTTCAGCCCAGGTAATTCTAGCCACCGTTATGTCGGAATTTGGTATTACCAAGTTTCTGAGCAAACCGTTGTTTGGGTTGCTAACCGAGAGAGGCCAATCAATGGCACTTCAGGAGCTCTTTCGATTGATTCTGATGGAAATTTGGTGCTCCATGAGACAAATGGAAGTTCTCTTCTTTGGTCCACAAATGTTTCTTATGCATTGTCCAATTATTCTACTACAGCCCGGCTTACGGATTCAGGCAATCTAGTCCTGGTTCAAGATTTTAGCGAAAGGATGATACGGCAAAGCTTTGATTATCCAACAGACACTATGCTTCCTTTCATGAAACTCGGGTTGAACCGCAAAACTGGTTTGAACCGGTTCCTAACATATTGGAAGTCCCTAGAGGATCCAACACCTGGCAATTGCTCCTATAGGATTGACCCAACGGGCTACCCTCAATTGCTTCTGTACAAGGACGGGGATCCATATTGGCATGCCGGGTCATGGACTGGAGATCGGTGGAGCGGTGTACCTGAAATCACTCGTGCTTACATCTTTAACATAAGCTTTGTAAATGACCCAGACGAGGTTTCTATAATGTATGGCGTCATTGATGCATCGATCATCACCAGAATGGTGGTGAGCGAATCGAGGTCAGTCCGACGATCCACATGGCACGACGGAGACCACCGGTGGATAGAATACTGGTTCGCTCCAAAGGACCAGTGCGATTTTTACGGCAATTGTGGACCCAACAGCAACTGCAATCCATATGATGCGGGCCAGTTCGAGTGCACATGCCTGCCAGGGCTCGAGCCCAAGTCGCCGGGCGATTGGAACCTTGGAGATGGATCGGCAGGGTGCGTGAGGAAGGGAGGGGTGTCAGTGTGTCGAAGTGGGGAAGGATTCGTGAAGGTGGCCCGGGTGAAGGTGCCGGACACTTCAAAAGCACGTGCCAACATGAGCTTGAACTTGAAGAAGTGCAAGGAGGAATGCTTGAGGGATTGCTCTTGCACAGCTTATGCTAGTGCCAGTGAGAGCCTGGGAAGTTCCGGGTGCCTCACATGGCACAGCAATTTAGTCGATACAAGAACATTTGCAGATTCGGGTCAAGATTTATACATACGGGTCGATGCCATTGAGTTAGGTACTCCTATTTCTGTAATTTATGTTACTAATACTACTTTTGTTAATGTGATGTATCTCCTGCAACCTCAATTGTTTCATCAAATTAGCATTGTCAAGCAAATGATGAATTGAACTTCAAAACAGATTAAATTCATGAGCATAAGAATTCACATCCATGATTCTAGGAACCAAGTTTGAGCTTTTGCATCACATAAACTGTATGTTGTTTGAGATCAGCTTGGTGATATCTGGTTTCAAGTTGAGGTTGAAAGAATTTTTCATTCTATACTTGGCACAAGCACTTTCGAGGTCATTGAATCTGAAGTACCGTGTTTATACTTTCCTTTCAGCTCGTTACAGGAAAACAAGATCCCTCAGCCAAAAGGCAACGGCTGCGATAATTCTGGTTTCAATTTTTACAGCTCTACTGCTCGCCAGCTCCTTCTTGTACCTCCTGGTGATCAAGAAGAGAAAGGGTGCGTCACTTAGTCCTCAACGTCAGTACGCTCTTTATTATATTTTCCGGTTAATTCGTCTGCTAACTCTTATTGTTCACCAATTAATAGAGGACACAAATTTTGGTTGGTTCAGTCTTGGAACTTTTCCCAGCTGTAGGAAGTCAGTTAAAGAGTAACTTCTATGTTTTTATTTGATCATTTCCGAATCTAAGAACCTTAAACCAAAGAAAGCATGATGATGCCAGTTCAGATCTTAATGCAGCAATTCAACAATGAACCTAAACCAGCACAAGGCCAGTTTCAGGATACAAAAGATGAAATCATACAATACGTCAATATATTTACCAGGAAAACAGATGTAAAAATGTTTGCAAAGATCTTAATAAGCTTACAACTTTCATTCGATTTAACGAAATGAATTCCTGAGTGAAGAATCTCACAATTACTCCAAGGTTTAATGGCATTTGTGTGGTTGTTTCGGAAACAGATCACAGAAGCCATAATCCACTAGTGAGTGATATGAGGATAAATTCAACATATCTCGACGGCCCTCAGACAGTAAAAGACCGCGATGATGGACCCAGAGGAAACAGAGATGTGCCGCTCTTTGACTTAAGCACCATAGCTTCGGCAACAAACAATTTCTCCGTCCTTAATAAGCTTGGTCAAGGCGGTTTTGGATCATTATACAAGGTAAACTTCCATTACACAAAAAAGCTACCTAGAAAAAACGATGATACAGACTTGCAAAGTGGAAATTAATTTGACAGGGCATTATGGACAATGGATTGGAAATAGCTGTCAAAAGACTATCGAAACTTTCAGGACAAGGAGCTGAAGAATTTAAAAACGAAGTCCGACTGATTGCGAAGCTCCAACATCGGAACCTGGTGAGAATACTAGGCTGCTGCGTCGAAGAAGACGGGGAAATGCTAATTTACGAATATTTGCCCAACAAAAGCTTGGATGCCTTCCTTTTCGGTACGTTTTCTGCTCTCCCACTAGCTACAATACTCCGACGAACAATGGTTTGTTGATGTCTTGATCTTGGTAGACAAAACGAGAAGATCGTTGCTGGATTGGAGAAAACGGTTCGAAATCGCATCTAGGTTGGCTCGAGGACTCTTGTACTTGCACCAAGATGCGAGGCTCAGGATCATCCACCGAGACTTAAAGGCCAGCAACGTCCTACTGGACGAAGCAATGAATCCAAAGATATCAGATTTTGGTATGGCTAGGATATGCGGCGGGGACCAAATCCAAGGAAACACAAATCATGTAGTTGGAACATAGTAAGCATTCTCGCCATTGCAATGCTTTATGTGTTATTGAGTCCAGGAGCCTCATCTCAACCAATTAGTCGAAACCTCTTTTTTCTTCCTTCATTTTTTCTGCGGCAGCGGGTACATGTCGCCAGAGTACGCAATGGAAGGTATATTTTCAATAAAATCCGATGTCTATAGTTTTGGAGTTTTGCTGTTGGAGATCATAAGTGGCAAAAGGAACAGTGCATATTACCATGAAAATCCATCTTCCAATTTGGTAGGCCATGTAAGTACTGGAACTCTTAAATAAGTACAAGAGACAGGACTAGACGCAGACATAATACATAGCCTGAAATACTCGCTTGTTCACTACATAATCGCGGGCATGGGAACTATGGAAAGAAGGGAACTGCGAGGACGTTATCGACGAGTCGATGGGTGATCCATGCTCCAAAGAGGAGGCCTTGAGGTGCATCCAGATTGGTCTTTTGTGCGTGCAAGAATTCGTGGACGATAGGCCGAACATGTCCGCCGTTGTGTTCATGTTGGCAAATAACGATGTGGCTCTTGCATTCCCGAAACCACCGGCATATGTTTCCAAGAGCAAGTACCATGGCGTGAATCTATCGTCAAGCGACGGGACGACTTCTGTGAATGACGTTACGATTTTGAAGGTCGAAGGCCGCTAGTTTTACCGTTCTCTTGCCCTAAATTAGTTATATAACAAATTCTCTTTAAAACACTAGTAGTTTATGCAAGTATTGGGGACTGGAATTCCAACACTATGTTCATGATGTTTGGTATGATTTGGAAACTGCAAATTGCACGATGCTTCTTTTTTAGTTAACGTTGATAATTCCCTTAGAGATTAAGAATGTAGTCCGATTTAGGTTATTCTCGTGACCTGACATACATATTCGTACTAAGAGGAGTAAACCAATGAAATTTTTTGTCAAACCATGACCTACCATTCTGAAAACCGAAAGATGTCAGATAAATGCGTGGTATAATATTTAAAAAGTCTAACAGTTCCCCTCACGCACAAGCTGAAATTCGGCCTAAGGGTAAGCTCATAAAATTATAACAATAGAGACTAGTAGAGGTCTCCGAAGATCTGAACTCAATCCTCCTATTCTGAAATCACGTTAACATCTGAGTCAAATAGAACATAAATGTAACCTCATTCACATTGAGACCAAAACTAAGAGCATCTATTAATAAGATCATATATTCCAAATGCAAAGGCAATAATGATCCCTTAGGAAAGACAAAAACTAGTTTCGAATTGAGCATAGAAATTTGGTACTTGATCTGACAGAAATGAGAAGCATTTGATGATTGCTTTGATTTCATTATACACATTGTATGACTGCCTCGACAGCAGAAAGAAGCGGGTGTGGAGTACTTGCCAGTGTTGCTTCAAGTTCGACATAATTTGAGGAATCCCAGACGTGCAAAACGTCCGCAACCAAGGAAGAAGAAACGCAGATCGACGCTTCTTTGAAATCAAGCACTATCACTGAAGCTACAAACGAATTTGTCCTTCCGCAGCAAAGCTCGGGCAGGGTGGCTTTGGATCTGCATAGAAACTAAGTTGATTCCCTCTTGTTATATAGGTTTCCCAACCACGCATTTGATGATGAAAATTTCTTGGCATCCCAACTTAGTTCATCTTTCTCATGGTATATGCTAGTGCATGACTACTTACACAAAGGACACGCCAATCCCCGATGAACCTGGAAAGGAATTGATGTAGAGTGGAGGCGGAGAGTCACATTCGACTTGGCTTCCGCATATTGCTTGAAGGTTTTTGATATAGTGGAGTTTTATTGCTATGTCCAACAATTTCAGATTTACTGTAACTCTTCTTTCACCAAGCCCTGTTATTGCTCTTGCTACCTAAAACAGTTTCCATGTTGGTAATGTTAGAATGTGTTGTCTCCATATATCGACTTCTGCACATAACAATTACCTCTCTTCTCATTCCCTTGGCAACCACCATCTTCAAAGCATCATGATCAGATGAATCCTTTCCAAGTTTCACAGGAACCTGCATATGAATTACTTAATGTTATCAACCGACTCTTATCTCTTATTGCATGATATTCATTCTTCTAAATATTTTGTTCAATGTGATTACTAGGTTGTGTTTCTAGGCAAAAGGTCACCAAATGATTACCAAGCACCAAAAGATCGTCCCGTCGCCCGATCTGGCAAAGGGCTGCCCTTGTCAACCTCAGGCGAGGGATGCTTGGGCCTAGGCAAGGAAGCCCTTGCCAAGTCGGCTACCCTTGCTAATGTAGGGTAAGGGATGCCCAAGCTTGGGCTGGTGATCTTTAACAAGCATCGATAAGGCTTGATGATGGCCAGTGGAGGGAAAAAGGGAAAAAGCCAGAGAGAGAGAAGAAAAAGGGGAAAAAGTAAAGAATGTAAAGAGAAGACAAAAAAATAAAATAAAATATCTAAAAAAAATATTGAAATATTATTAAAAATTGTACTTGTCAAAGCTAATCGTGTCACATAGGACTGTTAAAGTTCACATTAGCGATTTCTAGTTAAAATTGTTCGAATATACTTAATTGATAAAATTGAAAATTTTTAAGACTTAATTAACACAATTAAAAGGTTGAAAATTGAATTGTCAAAAGTACAATAAATTTATGATTTTTTTGACAATTTTTCTCCCTTTATTCTCACGCCACCTCACATTATCAAGACTAACTGTAATATATGGGCTTTAAAGTAAGGAAATAAAATAAAAGAAGAAAAAAAAAGAAAAGGTTGAAAAGTCAAAAAGGGGAGGCTGAAGGAAAGTGGAAGAACCTTCCGCTGAGCTTTAAAAAGAGAGAAAGAGGGAGTGAAAGAGGAGCACGGGCAGAAACAGGGGAGCGAAAGAAACTGGGGAGAAGAGAGAAAGAAGAGAAAGGAAAAAAGGAAAAAAGGAAAAAAAATTTGGCGCGCTCGTGACCCGGACGCCTCATCAAGCCAACTCAAGTGTGTTTTGCAAGGCCGGTAAGAAATTGAAGCCTTTAATCACTTGTTTGAAGCAATTGCCGCAATTAGGGCTCGAAATTCGGATTTCTTGGGTATTTGTGTGGCGAAGCCCAATTTTTGAGTCGTTAAGCTGTAAATTTTTTTAGAAATGGTACTTTGGGACGTTGTTAAGCTATAGCATCTTTCAGATCGTAATTTGAGCTTGTGGTTTGTTCGGAACGGATTTTTGAAGTTGGAGGCGCAATCTGGTACTGTAGCGAACAGTGGCTTCGAGTCTCTTTTTTTGTTATTTCCGGTACTGTTTTGGGGCGGCTGAGTTGGGGTTGTTGTTGTACGCTAAGAGAGCTTTCTAAAGACTATAAGACGGCTTGAAACGGAATTTTTTGGAGGAAGTTATGGCGTGACGAAGTTGGTGCATGGGCCGCGCTTAGCTGAAAATGATGGGTTTATGCTAAATTGTGAACTTTTGGGGCACGTAGGTGTCGTTTATCGACTAATAGGCCTAGTATAGGCGAGTCGTTATAAGAATATCCTTGTTACTTAGCCTTTTAATATTATTTTTCCGTTAATTGTTAGGAATCTGAATGCGTCGGTTCGTGTGAGCGTCGTAGTTGATTTTTGGCTTTTCCCAGGTGAGTGACACTATTTCTTCTTCGTATTTTAAACTCATATTTTGATAAACATGGTGGATTATATATTTCATGAGTTGATAAAAAGCATATTTTGTTGCATAAAACAGGATCGAGTTATTACTGCTATTTTTGTTGTTTAAAATGAGTTATATTCTGACTTCGATTTGAATGGTTGTTTGAAAAAGGATTTGTGAAATTCTTTGTGAAATAATCTTGAAATGTTGGAGAATGCTTTGATATTTATATATCAAATTTGGAGATGTGATATGACTTCCTTTCTAATGTTGGATTACTGGATATTGTGATTGGTGGTTGGTGCTCAATGTCGCTATGGACCCTGACGGGTGTGGGTATGCGCATACTATTTCAGGATATCCTTGTGGGCCGAGCCACCAGCTAATAATATGTGGAGACCTTGCCAAGGGGGGAATCTTGGTCGTCTTGTCACGGGCGTTACGCGTGACCATGGCTAGACATTTGAGCATGAATTGGTCAATGGAGTGAACCATTGACCATTGAGTTTGGTCGATGGAGTGGACCATCGATATGAGTTGATAAGATTAATCAATGGAATAGACCATTGATGCATGTTTTACGAGATTGACTAATGGACTCGACCATTGGTGCTTTCGATATTTGAATTATGATTTGGTATTATGATAAAGTGAGTTATGTTTGTGTTTTAAAGTGTGCATAGTGATTTCTCGATCCGCTTAGAAGAAATGTGTTACTCACTGAGCCGTGGTAGCTCACTCCTCTCATCTACTTGTTTTTCAGGTTCTTTAGCGAGTCACGAATAGGCGTGAGCGTTCGTTTAAGGAGGACTTTTTTGGTGGAAATTTTGGGTATGGCTTATGCGTAGTTCATAAGTTTATAAGTTAGTATTTGTAGAAGGTTTATGTTTTGATGTTTGTGGATTATAGATATATTCTGATATTGTAACCAATTGCCCCTTTTTGTCAAATATATATATGTGGATATATATATGTTGATATCGGGTTGAAATTTTTTGGTTACGTTGAGGCTGCGTCCTTTGGAAAAAGGACTGCCGTGTCATGCCCTTCTTCTTGTGAATCGGGGTGTGACACTAACCATCTTTCATCTTCATCTCTCGGCCTATTTTTTTCTTATCGGGGTCAGATTTCTTGATGAGTGATTGAACAATCTGTTTATCTCTTGTTTAGCTTGCGAAACGGCGGTCCAAGTCATCTAACGATGATGTCAAAGTACTTCCTTCTAGACGGGGCCAAACGGGGGGACCGAGGGATGAAAGTCTTGGGTTGCCCTTTCTTCGACGCATGTCTCATCCACTATTATAAGTCTAGCAGAAGGACACTACTCTATCAACTTTTATTTCTTATTTACTCTATTTTGTGGATTCCAAATGCCTAAATTACGTCAAAGAAGGAAGAAAATATAAGCTTTGTTCAAGTAAGCAGGATTAAATATATGCCAATGTTTTTTAATTGCATGAGTGTCTACAGTGTTCAATCTGGTCATGAATTTGATGATCCAATACAAGTATGTGTACAAAATCCTAGCCGGTCGGCTTACACGGATTTTATGCCAATTTCTGTCACACTAGTCTAAACATAGTGACTTTATTTGATATTTTTTGGTCAAAGTAACATTTGATTAATTTTCACAGAAATATAAGAGAGAAACATCGCAATCCAACTGCAAACCAAAACAAATCCCAAATAATTTCAAAATAAAACAAGCTCTAGATAAGGAACTATTAGAACAAGCTTAGGAATCACCACCTCAAATAGTAGATCCGAGATTTTTTCAAACCAAAATCAGTAGTCAATCACTGTATCTGTATTCGATAATGAACAAACACGAAGATCCCCATCTATTGTTGCGACTTCGCATTTTTGAGGTGCCCCAACACCATTGTCATTCAAAGAAATAAGGTTGAGTGAGCACAGATCTAACACTTGTGAGAGCAAAACATTTACAAAGCTCATCCGATTTCTTTCGAAACTGGATTTGTACATCAACAAAACTTGAGAGAAACAAAAAGCCCAAATCACAAACGCAAAATCCCCAAATCTTGACTAGATTGGGATAGAAATCTTCCCGAAATAGGAGTGAGAGAAGTGTTTAGATCTAAACTAGATCCGAAAAGAAAAGCTCCACAAAATGGGAGGAAAGCAAGAAAAAGAGAATGAGAACCAAATCAACCAAGGAAAAAGGAAGAAGGAAGGGAAGGAAGAGATCTATCTCAAACCCTCCCCTCCATAAAGGTTTAAATAAAAAAATAAAAAAATAAAAACCTGTGTGAAAATTAGAGGGAGATGAGAAAACCCTAAGGAAAAGAGAGAAATGATCTTGTAGTGACTTTATTTAATTCAGCCTGCCAAGATTAATTCTTTGTAGAGTATATAGACGATCCATAAGTAGCTTGCTATCATTAAAAAAGTATTGCAAATTGCCGATGATAGGCACAATAATGGTCAGAAATACACCCTAATGGAATGCATTCACTTGAGATTTCAGAAAATTAATAAAAGCTGTTGACGTTGGCAAGTGAAACAAACCTCTCTGCATCTGCAAATTAGAAGCACAAACAGAGAAGAGATTCCGTATATTGCAGCAATTGGAATCAAATCAAAAGAATCACCATAATATGGTAGATTAGATCTGTCATATGAAAACCAGAATACTAGCCTAGCGTAAAGGACTAATCTGAAAAGGGTTAATAGGAAATCAAATGGCGGACTAATCTGAAAAGGGTTAATAGGAAATCAAATGGCATATCCGACTTTATCCTTGAGAAAGACCTACGAAATGGCTATTTTGACGGAAGCAACTGGGCGTTTTGACTTGATAGAAGGCGTGGTCAACACGATTCTTCTTTCACTCTTTCTTGGCAACTTCTGAAGTTAGTGAGTTCAAAGGAAGGACTCTTCTTTTTTTTTTTTTTTTCACAGTTTCTGCAATGAGCTTATGAATAGAAGATTCAAGATTCGAACTTTTAGGTTCAACTAATTGTTTCTATGTTAAAATCGTGGTTGATGGAAACCATATAGTGCAGCAATTGGAATCAAATCAAAAGAATCATCATAATATGGTAGATTAGATCTGTCATATGAAAACCGGAATACTAGCCTAGCATAAAGGACTAATCTGAAAAGGGTTTATAGGAAATCAAATGGCATATCGGACTCTATCCTTGAAAAAGACCTACGAAATGGCTACTTTGGTGGAAGCAGCTGGGCGTTTTGACTTGATAGAAGACGTGGACAACACGATTCTCCTTTCACTCTTTCTTGGCAACTTCTGAAGTCAATGAGTTCGAAGGAAGGACTATTCTTCTGTTTTTCACAGTTTCTGCAATGAGCTTATGAATAGAAGATTAAAGAGTCGAACTTTCAGCCTCAAATAATTGTTTCCATGTTAAAATCGTACTTGATGGAAACCGATGTGGTATCCCTCCCCATCACAACAGTTTGAAATGTCAAGTTTTCTTTGTGATGAGCGGCGCGATGATAACTTGGAATCCTATTCTTTCACCGTAAACCGATTCAACGCGAAAGCAAATACATCTCAAACAATTTCTTTCGACCACATTGATTAAAAGGACTAGGCTGCTGGGGAGGGAAAGCAAGGGGAGGTGCAAAGGTACGCTACCTAAAACAGTTTCCATGTTGGTAATGTCAGAATGTGTTTGTCTCCATACATCGACTTCTGCACATGACAATTACCTCTCTTCTCATTCCCTTGGCAACCACCATCTTCAAAGCATCGTGATCAGATGAATCCTTTCCAAGTTTCACAGGAACCTGCATATGAATTACTTAATGTTATCAACCGACTCTTATCTCTTATTGCACAATATTCATTCTTCTAAATATTTCTTTCAATGTGATCACTATGTTGTGTTTCTAGGCAAAAGGTCACCAAATGATTACCGAGCACCAAAAGATCGCCCCGTCACCTGATCTAGCAAAGGGTTGCCCTCGTCAGCCTCAGGCGAGACATGCCCGGGCTTGGGTGAGGAGGCCCATGCCAAGTCGGCTGCCCTTGCTAACCTAGGGTGAGGGATGCTCGGGCTTGGGCTAGCAACCTCCGTCAAGCATCAACGAGACCTAGTGATGGCCAATGGAGGGAAAAAGGGAAAAAGAAAAAGAAGAAGAAAAGAAAAGGGGAAAAAAGTAAACACGTAAAGAAAGAGAAAAAAATCTGAAAAAATATTGAAATATTATTAAAAATTGTACTTGTCATAGCTAATTGTGTCACGTAGGACGGTCGGAATCCATGTTAGCATTTCTGGTTAAAATTATTCGAATAGACTCAATTGACAAAATTGAAAAGGTTTAAAACCCAATTGATATAATTAAAATATTTAAAATTGAATTGATAAAAATAAAATAAGTTTAAAACTTTTTAAACAATTTTTTCCCATTCTTCTCACGCGCCACCTCACATTGCCAAGACTAACCATCTTTCCTCTTCGTCTCTTGGCCTATCTTTTTTCTTTTTGGGGTCAAATTTCTTGGCGAATGATTGAACAGTCTGCTTATTCTCTTGTTTAACTTGCGAAACGGTGGTCCAAGTCATCTAACGATGATGACAAAGTACTCCCTTCCAGACGGGGCCAAATGGGGTGATCGAGGAATCAAAGTCTTGGGTTGCCCTTTCTTCGAGGCACCTGGCATCCACTGTTATAAGTCAAGCGAAAGGACACCAGTGGACCAACTTTTATCTATTTTGCGGATTCCCAAGGCCTATATTACATCAAAGAAGGGAAAAAAAAAATGCTTTGTTCAAGTGAGCAGGATTAAATGAATGCCAATGTTTTTTAATTGTATGGGTGTCTAGAGTGTTCGATCAGATCATGAATTTGATTATCCGATCCAAGTATGTGTACAAAATTTGGGTCTTTCATGAAAGGGGAGAAAAGAGGGGCGGGCTTTGTTCTGGTCGATTTACACAGAGTTTATGCTGATTTCTCTCACACTAGTCTAAATTTACTGAATTTATTTTGTTTTATTTTATTTAGTCAAAGTAACATTTCATTCATTTCCGTCAAAATACAAGAGAGGAACATCACGGTCTAATTGCAAACCAAAACAAATTCCTACCAATTTCCAAACAAAACAAGTTATAGATAACAAAGATGAATTATCACGATAAGATTAGAAATCACCCACTCGAAGAGCAAATCTAAGATTTTTTTTCTAATCAAAATTAGCGACCACCGTATTTGTCTTCAATAATGAGCATACATTAAGATCTCCATCTATCGCCATTCAAAGAAAGAAGGTTGAACGAGCACAAATTAGACACTTGTGAAACCAAAACCTTTACGAAGCTCATCCGATTTCCTTTGAAACTCGATTTATACACCAACGAAACTCGAGAGAAGCAAAAATTCCAAATTATACATGCAAAATCCAAAATCTCGACTAGATGGGGATAGAAATCTCCCCGAAACAAGAGAGATAAGCTTTTAGATCTAAAATAGATCCGAAAAAGAAAAGCTCCACAAAACTGGTGGAAAGTAAGACAAAGAGAATAGAAAACCATATTAACCACGGAAAAAGGAAGGGGGGATCCAGATCTATCTCAAAGCCTCCCCTCCATAGAAGTTGAAAAAGAAAGCTATGTGAAAATTAGAGGGAAATGAGAAAACCCTTAGGAAAAGAGAGAAATGATCTTTTAGTGACTTTATCTAAGTTCAGCCTGCCAAGATTAATTCTTTGTAGAGTACATAGACAATCCATAAGTAGCTTGCCATCATTTACAAAGAATTGCAAATTGCTGACGATGGGCACAATAAAGGTCAGAAACGCACCCTAAGGGAACGCATTTACTTGAGATTTCAGAAAATTAGTAAAAGCTGTTGGCATTGGCACGTGAAACAAACCTCTCTGCATCTGCAAATTAGAAGCACAAAAAGTGAAGAGATTCCATATATTTCAGCAATTGGAATAAAATCAAAAGAATAATCATAATATGGTAGATAAGCTCTGTCATATGAAAACCGGAATCCTAGCCTAGCATAAAGGACTAATCTGAAAAGGGTTTATAGGAAATCAAATGGCATGTCTGACTCTATCCTGGAAAAAGACCTACGAAATGGCTATTTTGGTGGAAGCTGCTGGGCGTTTTGACTTGATAGAAGACGTGGACAACACGATTCTCCTTTCTCTCTTTCTTGGCAACTTCTGAAGTTAATGAGTTCGAAGCAAGGACTATTCTTCTGTTTTTCCCAGTTTCTGCAATGAGCTTATGAATAGAAAATTCAAGATTCGCACTTTCAGCCTCAACTAATTGTTTCCATGTTAAAATTGCACTTGATGGAAACCGATGTGGTATCCCTCCCCATCACAACAGTTTGAAATGTCAAGTTTTCTTTGCGATGAGCAACACGATGATAACTCGGAATCCTATTCTTTCACTGTAAACCGATTCAACGCGAAAGCAAATACATCACAAGCAATTTCTTTCGACCACATTGATTAAAAGGACTAGGCTGCTGGGAAGGGAAAGCAAGGGGAGGTGCCAAGGTACGCATCCATTACTTCAATTTACATGAAGTAGGAATTATTTTCTTGTTTCACGATTGAGAAATATCGACCGAACATCCAAAGCTTAGAAAGGAAAACATTGGTATCATAGTTTGCACTTCATTTACATGGTGGACGAAAAAGGTGACAATTACTTGCTTAAATTCATGAGAAAGGTGGATCCTCACTAATTAAGACCTCGACCAAAGACCTCAACTACAGTCAGTGGTACTTGAGGTGTCATTCATTCAGTCACTTTTGTTGCCTCAGACATCATACCACATAATACTCAATAAAAAAGACAACATGAACACAGAAGAGGGGTCAGTATTTGCCCTGCTTCTTCTTTTTCTACTTCAGGGAAGTACTGGCTTGGACATCCTAAGCCAAAACAATACTATCAGAGATGGCAATCTCTTGGTCTCCAGCGGTAAAAAAGTTCGCTCTCGGTTTCTTCAGCCCAGGTAATTCTAGCCACCGTTATGTCGGAATTTGGTATTACCAAGTTTCTGAGCAAACCGTTGTTTGGGTTGCTAACCGAGAGAGGCCAATCAATGGCACTTCAGGAGCTCTTTCGATTGATTCTGATGGAAATTTGGTGCTCCATGAGACAAATGGAAGCTTTCTTGTTTGGTCCACAAATGTTTCTTATGCATTGTCCAATTATTCTACTACAGCCCGGCTTATGGATTCAGGCAATCTAGTCCTGGTTCAAGATTTTAGCGAAAGGATGATATGGCAAAGCTTTGATTATCCAACAGACACTATGCTTCCTTTCATGAAACTTGGGTTGAACCGCAAAACCGGTTTGAGCCGGTTCCTAACATCATGGAAGTCCCCAGAGGATCCGACACCAGGCAATATCTCCTATAGGATCGACCCAACGGGCTACCCTCAATTGCTTCTGTACAAGGACGGGGATCCATATTGGCATGCCGGGTCATGGACTGGAGATCGGTGGAGCGGTATACCTGAAATGACTCATGCTTACATCTTTAACATAAGCTTTGTAAATGATCCAGACGAGGTTTCTATAATGTATGATGTCATTGACGCATCGATCATCACCAGAACGGTGGTGAACGAATCCGGGTCACTCCGACGATTCACGTGGCACGACAGAGACCGGCGGTGGATGGAATTCTGGTTCGCTCCAAAGGACAAGTGCGATTATTACGGCAAGTGTGGGCCCAACAGCAACTGCAATCCATACATTACGGGTCCGTTCGAGTGCACATGCCTGCCAGGGCTCGAGCCCAAGTCCCCGGGCGATTGGTACCTTAGTGATGGATCGGCAGGGTGCATAAGGAGGGGAGGGGTGTCAGTGTGTCGAAGTGGGGAAGGATTCGTGAGGGTGGCACGTGCGAAGGTGCCGGACACTTCAAAAGCACGTGCCAACATGAGCTTGAACTTGAAGGAGTGCGAGGAGGAATGCCTGAGGCATTGCTCTTGCACAGCTTATGCTAGTGCCAGTGAAAGGCTAGGAGGTTCCGGGTGCCTCATATGGCATGGCGATTTAGTCGATACAAAAACATTTGCCGATTCAGGTCAAGATTTATTTGTACGGGTCGATGCCATTGAGTTAGGTACTCTTGCTTCTATAACTTATGTTACTAGTACTACTTTTGTTAATGTGATGCATATCCAGCATCATTTGTTATATTAAATTAGTATTGTCCAGCAAACGATGAACCAAACTTCAAAACAGATTAAATTCATGAGCATAAGAATTCACATCCACAATTCTAGGAATCAAGTTTGAGCTTTTGGATCGCATAAACTGTGTATTTTTTGAGATCCACTTGGTGATATATGGTTTCAAGTCGAGGTTGAAAGAATTTTACTTCCTTTACTTGGCACAAGCACTTTCGAGGTCATTGAATCTGAAATACTGTGTTTGTACTTTCCTTTCAGCTCGTCACAGGAAGACAAGATCCCTCAGCCGAAAGGCAATGGTTGCGATCATTCTAGTTTCAATTTTGACAGCTCTAATTCTCGCCGGCTCCTTCTTGTATGGCTTGGTTATCAAGAAGAGAAAGGGTGCGTCACTTGGTCCTCAACATTAGTGCGCTCTTTATTATATTTTCCAGCTAAAATTCATCACCTCTTATTGTTCACCAGTTAATAAAGGACGTAAATTTTAGTCGGTTCAATCTTGGAACTATTCTTAGCTATAGGAAGTCAGTTACGGAGTGAATTCTATGTTTTATTTAATCAATTCCGAATCTAAGAACCTTGAACAAACGAAAGCACGATTATGCCAATTCACACCTCGACTCAGCATTTCAACAATGAAACTAAACCAGCACAAGGCCAGTTTCAGGGTACAAGAGACGAAATCATAAAGTACATCAATATAAAAACCAAGAAGATCTTTTAAAGCTAACAACTTTCATTCGGTTCACGAAATGAATTACTGAATGAGGAATCTCACAATTTCTCCAAGGTTGTAATGGCATTTATGTCGTTGTCTTGGAAACAGATCGCAGAAGCCATAATCCACAGGTGAGTGATATGACCAATTCAACGTATTTCAACAAGCCTCAGAGTGTAGAAGACCGCAGTGATGAACCGGGGGGAAACAGAGATGTGCCGCTCTTTGATCTGAGTACCGTAGCTTCGGCAACAAACAATTTCTCCGTCCTCAATAAGCTCGGTCGAGGCGGTTTTGGATCAGTATACAAGGTAAATTTCCATTACACAACAAAGCTACTTAGAAAAATTGATAAAGACTTGCATATTGGAAATATAATTGACAGGGCGTTATGGACAATGGAATCGAAATAGCGGTCAAAAGACTATCGAAACATTCAGGACAAGGAGTTGAAGAATTTAAAAACGAAGTCCGTTTAATTGCGAAGCTCCAGCACCGGAACCTGGTGAGAATACTAGGCTGCTGTGTCGAAGAAGATGAGAAAATTTTAATTTACGAGTATTTACCCAACAAGAGCTTGGATACCTTCCTTTTCGGTACATTTTTCTGCTCTCCCACTAGCTAGAATACTCTGATTTCATAGATCGACCCATGACAACGAACAATGGTTTGTTGATGTCTTGATCTTGGTCCAGACAAAACAAAAGGACCGTTGCCAGATTGGAGAAAACGGTTCGAAATTGCTTCTGGGGTGGCTCGAGGACTCTTGTACTTGCACCAAGATTCAAGGCTCCGGATCATCCACCGAGACTTAAAGGCCAGCAACATCCTACTCGACGCTGCGATGAATCCAAAGATATCGGATTTCGGTATGGCTAGGGTATGCGGCGGGGACCAAATCCAAGGAAACACAAATCGAGTAGTTGGAACATAGTGAGAATTCTTGCCATCACAATGCTTTACCTGCTTATCGATTCCAAGAGCCTCAACTCAACTAACTAATCAAAACCCCTTTTTTTTTCTGCTTCATTTTTTACACAGCAGCGGGTACATGCCGCCAGAATATGCAATGGAGGGTATATTTTCGATAAAATCCGATGTCTACAGCTTTGGAGTTTTGTTTTTGGAGATCATTAGTGGCAAAAGGAACGGTGCATATTACAATGAAAATCCATCTTCCTTGGTAGGCCATGTAAGTACTAGAACTCTGAATGAGTACAAGAGACAGGACTGGACTCATACATAATACATAGCCTAATATACTCAGCTTGTTCACTACACAATCGCAGGCATGGGAGCTATGGAAAGAAGGGCACTGTGAGGACGTTATCGACGAGTCGATGGGTGATTCATGCACCAAAGAAGAGGCCTTGAGGTGCATCCAGATCGGTCTTTTGTGCGTGCAAGAATTCGCGGACGATAGGCCGGACATGACCACCGTTGTGTTCATGTTGGCAAATAAAGATGTGGTTCTTGCATCCCCAAAACGACCTGCATACGTTTTCAAGAGCAAGCACCATGGCGCGAATCTATCCGCAAATGACAAACCAGCTTCTGGGAATGACGTTACGATTTCGATGCTCGAAGGCCGCTAATTATGCCATCTCTTGCCATAGATTAGTTTTATGATACAAATTCACTTTAAAATATATTGCAATAATTCTCGAGATTTTGCCCTAGATTGGTTATATAGCACAAATTCTCTTCAAAAACCCAAGTAGTTTATGCAAGTATTGGGTACTAGAATGCCAAACGTGTTTTGGGCCGGCAAAAGTCCGAAAGAGAATCATTTGCATGGCTCGGCTGTCAAACCGATATGGAATCCTTATGTTCATAATGTTTGATATGTTTTGGAAACTGAAAATTGCATGGTGCTTGCTTTTTAGTTAACTTTGATACTTCGCTTATAAATACTAGGATTGAAGTTCCATTAAGGTTATTCTCGTGATCTGATATGCACAGTCGTACTAAAAGGAGTAAATCCATGAATAATGTTGTGAGACAATAGCCTACTACTCTAAAAAATTAAATATGTATAATGTATACGCAATTTTAATATTTAAATGTTACAACATTACCCCTCATGCACAGGCTGAAATTTGGCCTAAGAGCAATCTCGGAAAATTATACTGATTGATAAAAATAGGGGACTTGAAAGATTTTATTATGGACCTCCTATTATGATATCATGTTAACATTTAGAGTCAAATTAAAAATAACGACTTGGTGGCTAATTATGATTGCCTAAAATAGAGTAATCAATACAATCAAGTAGGCCCGTCAAACAAGTAAATCAGGTTGGGTTTGGGTCGAGTCATAAATGACCCAACTCAAATAGACCCCTTTTGGTCCATTTTGATCCATTTTGATCCATTTGTGTGTAACGCAATTTAGTAATCCATATCCAGCTCAATTCATATTGGTTCCATAGTTTATCCAATTCATGAAATCTCATAGCCAAACTAAGATAAAAGTGCGAAATGAGTGAGTGTGAAATCAATTGAAGGCTAAAATAAAATTAAAAAAAAAATCAATTGAAGGCAAGACTAAAGAGAGAGCTACAGAAACGAATTAGGTCTAAGTAAATTATAAACCAATTTATGACTCACTTAATCTCATATGATATTTAGACTCATTTATAATTCATTTAACATCCATTTGGATTACCAAATGGGTTTATGACCCATTTTAATGGGTCTACAGTCTAGGTACAGATAAAAACATAATTATAGAAAGATTCTTAAGGCATCTCACTTGCACATTAACAGTTAACACCAATCTGTTTTTACAGAATTTGATATAGACCCTTGATGTGTTGTTGGATGCTTTATCATGAAAGACCGGGGGTGGTAGCGATGCTTATCCTCTTGCTTTTGTTTTTATTTTTATTTCAATAACATTTCTCACTAACCCAAAACTAATTAAAAGAAAAAAGAAACGAAAAGAAACGGAAGAAGGCAATAGTTACAACCACGTCGACTCTGATACAAATTTGCTAAATGGGCTTTTCCGACATGGCTTAAGTTAAAAGGCAGGCGCGAATCTTTCAGAGATTATATTCTTGGCCTCGCTGGGGTAAAATCTTAACGTGAGGTCGAGAGCGTTGAACCGGTCCATGTCGGTCGCCTCGAGCCATCGCTTTCGTGACAGCTGGCAGCGTGATAACGTGGGGGAGTGGGGGCTCCAAGGGGAGGGAAGCTCAACACCACCGCCACCATCCCCAAACCCCAAAAAAAGTCACTTTCATTTGGAGTTCTTTACCCCCAAATGGCACCAACTAAAAGGGCGTTCAGCAAAGAAAAATAGCCATGCAGATAAATATAAGGGTGTTTAAATAAGAATAAAATGAAATAGTATATATCACGAGAAATTCTAAATTAGTACACTCATGATACGTGTATTCAAAACTAATTTTTTGACCATAAAAAACTTTAAACTTGTACATCTCTCACAGATTTTCCCTTTATTAATTTCCATTAAATTTTATGTTCAAATTGTTAAGTTGAATAACACGTAATAGTTGGTGAATATATCAATTTAAATTATTAGGTGATATAAAATGTTCTCACATCCCACATTAGGGCTTGTAAACAATTCATGAAGCCGATTGGTTATGCATAGAAAGAAAGCAGGTGATTGATCAATAGATTGTTGTTATATATTATAATAGTTTGTTTCTAAAGAGGTAGAATTGGGATTGTTGACGTCTTTTGGGTTAAACATTTAAATAGGTAGACTGGTCAGTCAATGATGATTAAGTAAGGTAGTAGATGCAAGTAACCATCTCTTAGGAAATTGAGGTCAATGAGAGAGTCAGGCATGCTCCATCAGCATGTATGCATTGCTAGAGAAGAAGGCATTGCAAAGTGTAGATGGAAAGCTCCTTCATTTTGAAAAAGAATCAAAAAAAGATTCAGAAAACTTAAGAGGATTGCCTTTTGAAGTGTTTGCAAGTAATTGAAGCACTCACTTCTTAGATTATGTCATGAATATGACATTTAATTGAGTATTGTATGCATATGGAATAAAACCATATTAAATATGTAATGTAAAAATTTTATGTTTTTTATTTTTTTTGGTACCCGGGAACATCCGTGGGCCGCTTCGCGGAGTAAACCTTGGAGGAACAGGAGAGTCACCACCACCCTTTCTGCCCCGCGCAAGTCGTGGGTTCCTTTCCAATAAGGCAAACGACGCAGACATTTGAACTCCATGCCTCTCCCGAAAGGAACTGAAGCTCAAATACTATGCCGCCACCACGGGTGGTAAAAATTTATGTTTTTGGGACTAAAGAAAAAAAAAAAAAAAAAAAAAATGTTATCAACTTGAAACATATAGATCCCCATGTACAAATAAAGGTATTATTTGTATTAGTTATACTGATGATGTGACATAATCAATCAATCACATAAAATTTTAGTATGTCTCATTTCAATGCACATTTCTATTCCTAAGCCCCATATCCCTGAACAGTATTTTTTGGCATGCATTCCAACTAATTTTTTGCTTTTGAATTTTAAATGCCTGCTTCTTAATTATCTCCTAGCATTTCTGTCATTGTCACATAGTGTGATGATGATCATGTAAAATACTTTCTATTCGGGGCCAATTCCACTTCATCATAAGTGACACAAACATAGTCATTGTCACCTAAGACAGTGACCACCACATGATGCGTGTCCCTTGAGGAATACAGACACCACCACGAGGTGGTACCAATTTACATATCTATCATAGATTTCAAACAAATATATAGAACATCTTCTAGGATGACTGCGGCAAGTTGATCTCCATGGTCCAAAAAAAGGGTGGCGCTCTGCGGAATTTTGTGCAGTATGTCGCTCGCGCATGCGTGAGAGAGAGAGAGAGAGACCGCTGCCTCTCCCCTTCTCAACAGATTGTTCATTTTTCCATTTCCCCCTTCTTTTTTGTTTTAATGTATCTAAGCTCATCATCTCTCCCGAGTTGAGTTATTTCACTTAGAGTAGATACGTTTGATGTATGTCTGAGTATATACCCTCCCGGGACATTGCCGAACTCCATTCGAGCATGTCTCACCCACGAACATTGCCAATCTCCAAGAAGAATGAACATTTCCTCATAAACCTTTGACATGCTTATTATACAAGGCAAAAGCCATTAAAAATCCAAAACTATGCTAATTATAATGCATTTACCTTAATTTTTTTGTGACATGAAAAACCTCAAATTTGAATTTATGTGATACATTCACCCGCCCTCAAAATTTTGTCAACGAAAACTGTTAAAAATATGTCTAAATGGAGTTAGAAAGCAAATAGTGTTAACGTGACACTTACGTGGCATTAATTGAAATATAAACAACATTATTTTGGCTGAAAAATCATCTAACTAAACTTTAAGGGAGGTAAATACGTCACATAAGTACACGTTTGGGATTTTTTATGTAATAAGAAAAAAGTTAAGAATAAATGTGTTATATATTTGGTACAATTTAGAATTTTCAATGTCACAAAAAAGAAGCTTAGAGCAACTATGTTATAGTGGACATAATTTAAAAGTTTTTTATGGCTTTTTTTCTATCATATAATCTATGAAATTAGGGAAAAGTGAGGAGGGATTGTAAGTCATGATTTCTGTTTTAACCTGCCGGACGTCAAGACAAAGCGAAGCACCCATCTATGTAAAACTAAGGGGTACAACCACACAATAGAGGACAATTTGACCTACACTATATTGTTAAGGAATAAGGACAATAATTAAACATGAAAATAGGCTCTAATTTCTGTAAAAATAATCATTTATATCACTTAAAATAATCAATCAATTAAAATATTTTCATCATCAACAACAATTTATGTCTAAATACTATTGTGAATGATGAAAATATTTCTTGTCCATTTACTTTTATGAGTAACGCATGCAATTATTTCTAGAAATATTTTTTAAATTATTTTTTATTTTTTGCAGAACAAATGCAACGAAAGCAATATCTTTTTTTTGTTATATATAATTTTGTTAGGGCTAAGATCTAAAGAATCATGATGCGCTGGAAATCTCAATTTTATTCAAGGTTTTTTATATCGCTAGATGTGATCTTTGTCAACTTCGAATGAGCAAAACAGACCACGTGCCTCTCTCTAATTGCAAAACTTTCTTGTTTTCTGGGGGTCAAATCCTCTCATCGCGATTTACTATTCACAACATTGAACATGTGCTGCAGCACGAGGTTTGCACTATACAGGCACGTTCTAAAGGCGCCTAGTTCCAAGACAATCCTCATCTAAGTCATTGACCTATCTTTAGGACGACTCCAACGCCTAACTATTTTCTTTTTCAAAAAATCACCCAACTAATCCTAAACATATCACACATTTAGGAAATCAGTTTTGAATTTTTCAATTTCTTCAGTTTTAGTCTTAATTTTTTGCGTAAAATTTCCATATAATTATTCCGATCAATTTTCTTCAAAAATTATTAGGATCCAGTCATCGTTAATCATTTTACATGGTACGCCGTCATGTCAACAACAAAAATTGGTCGGAAATATTACATTAGACTTATGCATAAAGTTTTTTCACCAAATTGACAAAATTGAAAAATTTGCGACTAAATTAAAATCCGCATGGTAGGTTTGGAAAGATTCTCCATGTGTTTTACAAGCTCAAAAACATTAGAATTATTGATCATGTATTTAAAGATTATACAAAATTTTCTTTTATACTTCGTTTATTTCACTAAAAATGAATTATTTGAAAAAAAATTAATAATCGATTGCATCATCGACAAAAATTGAATAAAAGAAAAATATATTCTTTATCCACAAAAATGTCTAAACATAAATTATCATTAGTAATGGAAAAAGTTTCATCGACCAACTATTTTATTTATTTTTCACAACACACTATGGAAGCCTTAATCACTAACTACACTGAGCAAAATTTCCCTGAGATTACGAATTGACCCCACAAACAATCTTAAATAATTTTTTAATTGTATTTCCTCCAAATGTCATTTTCGTTGGCTCATTTCTTTTAATTCCACGATTTAGCCAATTCGGAAAAAGAGAAAAAGTGGGGGCCGAAGGAAATTAATAAACAAGAGAAGAAACGCGTTGCTTGAGGCGAAGGCATGAAGAGAAAGAGCCATGGATTGGACGGAAGTTAAGAGGAGTTGACCCACCCGGTCGTCACGGGATAAACCTCCTTCATTATTCCAACGGCATCGCGCCCAACGACCGACATGTGGCAAATGCATTGCACCAGTAATCACAAAAATATTCGATTGTATGGACATTCCTTTATTTACAGGGATGCAATATTAATTCGGCATTACCATTAGGAAATAGCTTCCCTTTTATTGGTTTGCATTAATTCAGCATTACCGGTAGTAAATAGCCATTAGAAATTGCTAACATGGTGTCCAGTCGTTGCCATCCGTTTTACGTGGTGCATGCCAACATGGGCAATTGTACTCATACTATGGCAATGGACTAGAAGTATCACATAGGAGCTTCACATAAAAATTTAGAGCTGCATTGGTAAAATTGAAAAGTTTAGGATTGTATAGATATCAGTACAATAACTGTAGGATTGAATTGGTAATGCCCCTCCCCCCACCGCCAAGGCAACCAACCCCCCCCGGCCTCCAAAAAAGAAAAAATAAAAACCGAAGAAAAAGGTAGAAACCAATTAAAAAAAAAACTTATCATATGTGAATACCACGGAGGAGGATGTAATTGACATAGTATATTATATGTTGTCAAGGAGCTAGAGTGGGGATGCGTGAGAAAGGAAGCAGGGTTTTACAATCTACATGCAACACGTAGTAACTTGTAAAATAGATATAAGATCAGATCAGATAAAAAAAATAAAAAATAAAGAAGAAGAAGAAGAAGACTGATTGATGGGCAATAAGGCGTCACAATTTATCTCCCCCATTGACCTAGTCGCCTCTAGATCCATCTTCACGTGACTCACGAAAAGAAACAAAGGCCGCATTATAGACAGACAAGAGACCCATGAATGATTGGATTAGACTTGAACTTTGTTGGCTGATGATAGGCTTTTCCTTGCAAATATGGCATGATATAAATGTAGGCAACTCAACTTTGATATTTGATTGTGGCAAGAAAATAAGAGTTTGTTAAGGAGTTCACTTTTTATTTTTATTTTTTGGTTCAAATCTCATAGATCACCCGATTCGTGTTTTATCTAATGGGTAATACTTGGAATCTTCCAAAATTTATAAATATCGACACTCAGAACTTTTAAAATTATTGGTAATTTAAAAAAAATGTAAATTACCCATTTGATAATTGCAATTTCTATCTTTTTTTCTTTTATGGAGCGTTTTGTTAACGAGTATACTCATTAATTTTCAATGCATTGTCTGTTCTCATTTTATGTGTTGCCCCTATCTTGAAAATTGAACCATTCTTAATTAAGCATGCTTAACTAGTTCCCTAGGGCACACATTAACAGAATCCTTTTATGAATTAGTAAGGTGATGTAATGAAATAACTCAAGTAGGAATTTTCCTAGCCTACTTGTTGCGTACTTAAAAAAAAAAAAAAAAAACTCAGAATTATCCTTATTTTTAACACCAATATCACTTTACTCCCTCTTTTTATAAAAATCATTAATTTACACCCAGAGTTTTGGCTTTGGAAACTAATTTGTACCCGACATTAGTTACCATCAATAGGGATGAGTATAGTTTTAGGGTAGAACCTAGAATCAGAGAACCGCATAGGTGAGAACCTGCTCAATTTAAGGTTTCAAGATATGCAAGATAAGTTCAAACTTTCAAAAATTGGAGAACCCGTTTCAATGGGTAGATTCTAGGTTTTAGACAAGTGGAATCTGAAACTTAGAACCTGAATCTAAAATAAGTTTTTTCTATTTTTCTTAGTGTATATCTTCACACGATTTTACAGTATTCTATGGCATCCAATGATAAGTGCATAGTATGAAACCACTAGTCTGAACTTCTACTTTATTAATGTTTCATGCTCTACATCTGCCAAACATAAGTTATGGTCAACATATTAGCAACAAGTGATAGTCATTAAATATGATAAGTCACTACAATGGTTTGATTAATTATACAAGTGGACCCTAGAACTTATCCTATCATTAGAACCGACACTAGAACCTATGATAGAGTAGGTTCCAAGTGCATAGTAGGTTTCAGGTTCCAAAAAATGAGGAACTTGTTACAATAGATAGATTCTAAATTCCAAATAGAACCTAAAACTGCTCATTCCTAACCATCGTAACTTTGAGGACAATATCTATGTTCTCCTTCCCAAATTGGCCCTAGAGAAATTTTAAATTTCTCATGTAGGCAAAACTTCCAAAACAACTTAAAATCCAATTACCCAAATCCTAAATCAAGCTCCATGGTACCCCGATGAATATCCACCTCACTCATTATCATCCACCAATGATCTCCCGTGCTTCCACCCTCCCTTCCTCTCATGATCAATCAAGGTTGCCAAGGTATCGGCGACCTCAATCCACATGCCTTCTCATGGGCTTGGACCACCTCAAATTGAGGTAACAAGCCTGTGGACTTGGACAACCGTAGGTTGAGGTCATCCATGTCAACTTGCAACCTTAGATACATCAGGATTTGACACACAATCACAAAGAAATAAAAAATCAAGATAAGAAAAAGAAATATAGACACAAGGTTTTTATCCCGATCCATCCTTAAATTAAGGTTATGTCCTACTGAGCATTCCACTATGGTTAATACCTCACACCTCTCTATTATAACTCTTAATTTACTAGAGAAAAATGCTATATATGCCCAGTAGCTATTCATAGGCTGAAACTCAAATTACCAATAAAATATGGACTTAAATTGTAAAAGCCTTCCAGCACAACTTAAGGGCACTGCCTCCGCGACCATTGGACCCCGCCTACTCATCGAGGAACACAACTTCTATGCCTTCTTACCGATGGGGAGTATGAACCATATTCCTAACAAAATTGAGGTCATGAGTAGCATCAAGACTACAGACCACGGTGGTCATAGAGAGAGAGAGAGAGAGAGAGAGAGAAGGTGGCTGCTAAGACGGCAGTGAGAGAATGGTGGGCCGATTGTCTGCGGCAGGGGATGGTGGTGGGTAAAGAGATATTAGAATTCGTGGCATCGGATCTTGCGAAATTAGAAACTGAGATTCCGGCTAAAGTCTGAATGACGGAAATAGAACCTTTGTACTATGGGACTAGCAAATAGTTAGTTCAACATGGGTTAGAAATGGAGACCCAAGTGGCATTAACATCAGTGGTAACTAGAAATCTTTTTGTGATACACGCCACTCAAAATTTAAAGCAAACTGGCAATATCATTGATCTTATTGCAACAACGATGGCTTTCAAGAAATCAAGCTCTTGGGAAAGGAATAGGCAAAAACGACAAATCCCATGTGTTGCCGTCCTCCACAAACACGCTAACTTCTTTTTATCTTTTCAAAAGCCGGGGTTGATGGTGGATGATGTCCGGAGTCACGTGGGCTTGTAGTCTATGTAGCATCAACACACGATATGTTGACATGTCATTTTTTAAAAATAGAGAATTAAATTCGACACGTCGTGATATGTTATATATTAAATATATATTTTTATATTTTGAAATTATTTTTGAATCTCATTTATTTATTTTTTCAATTAAAAAAATATTCTTTCCCTCGTCCATCCTCCAAATTTATTTTTCTTTCCCTCACCACGGTTGTCCATTTCCCCCCACTTTATTTTTCTTTCCATCCCCACCACTGACGGATAGGCTGTCCTATCACTTCACCTCCCCCCAAAATAGGTGATGGCCATTAGAGTCCCCTTTTTTTAATTACTTTTGAGTTTTCTATCAAAAATCCTAACTTTACCTCCTCCTCCTCGCCGCTCGCCGCACGACCCTTCCTCTTCTTCTCCTCTCGATCCTTCTCCTTCCTCACCCCTCACTGCATGACTCCTTTCCTCTCCTCTTCCTCTTGATCCTTCTCCTCTCCTCCTCGCCATACGACCACCTTCCTCTCCTCTTCCTCTCGCCTTCGGCCCTTTCTCCCTCACAGCTACAGTCTCGTTGGATCCATCGCAGCATCACAGTAGCGGCCCTCGCCTTAATCTATGCTCTTTCTCTAGCTGTCTCTTGCCATTGCGGGCTCACCGTCGCTCACGGCCTCATCTCTGCTCCCTCACTGTCGCTCCCACCCTCCATTGTCTGCTAGACACGTGTCCAAACCTGTTGGGCAAAAGTTGACCACGTGTCAAAAAATCCGACAGGCGTTGACCGTGTGTCCGACTGTGTCTGAGCGTGTCAACGTGTCCGACACGCTCCGACACGTGTCAGACACGACACGGAAGCACAGGTCCGTGCTTCATAGCTTGTAGTCTTTCACCATATTTAGCAGTCCATGCTGTGGCCTCACGGTTGAATGGAAAGAGCAAATCCCACTTACTCATCATAAACCGCACGCGCGCGCGCGCGCGCGAGAGAGAGAGAGAGAGAGAGAGAGAGAGAGAGAGAGAGAAGGATGCGGATGATACGTTTCCTACTTCCTTTCATGCTCAGCTTTTTCACCATCAAAGCTGCTGAATTCACCCTCACCTTGAACACCTTGAACGGCCATTACTGCTTAAACTCAAGCACCTTCACCCCCAATAGCACCTATCATGCCAACCTCAATCGCGTTCTCGATGATCTTGTCAGAGACGCGGGCGCCAACCGTGATAACGGGTTCAACTTCACTTCAAGCAAAGCCAGCTCGAGCAACGCCGTCTACAGCAGCTTTATGTGCAGAGGCGATGTCCCCAAGAAAGAGTGCGCGGATTGCGTCAGGAACGCGAGTATTCAAATAACCCAGCTATGCCGGATGACAAAAGTCTCCTTCCTGTGGTACGATCAGTGCATGTTGCGCTACTCCGACACAAATTTTACCAGGAAGGTTGAGCTGGAACCTCGGTTGTTTGGATACAATGAAGAGAACATAGACCACCCTGATGAATTCATGAAGGTACTGACTGTCACTACGGATCACGTGGCTAGAGAGGCTGCTCGGCATCCTCCTAGGATGTATGGCCATGGCCACGCCAAGTTTAGTCAGGAGAAAACGTTGTACACGTTTGCACAGTGTGTGCCTTACCTTTCCAACAACGATTGTTGGGAGTGCCTTCGCAACGCCACATCGAGCCTCTTAAGCCTCCAAAAGGGGAAAATTGAAGGCCGAGTGTTGCTTCCGAGTTGCTTTGTCAGGTTTGCGATTTACCCGTTTTACGGGAGCAGCTCAAAAGGTAAGGTAGAACCTAATAGTTGATTTTTCAAAAGTTCATCATCATGCTTCTTACTACTTCAAAGATTACAACAGAATTTGTGTTGTCCGCTTTGCAATTTCTTGACCATTGGGTAGTGTACCCCGATAACAGAAGACATAAAAATTCCAAATTTGCCCAAAACAGATGCCTCTTACTGTTGCTTCATTTTATTGTATCTGCACTCTTACTAATATGAGATTAGAAGGGCATAATCTTGGAGTTTTTCCTATCTAACTTATGTGGAGGAGAAAAATGCTCCAGAGCTTTGAGAAGCTTCATTGTAAACCACAATATCATACTACTTTATGATTATTGGTGAAAATTAGCAAGCATCATCTTCTTGATAAGTCAAAAGCTGAATGATCAGATTGAACATCTTAATTACCTTGTAAACCGGACCAAATCCTCCTTCTCCTAACTTCTTGTTGCTCGAGAAGTTATCTGCGGCAGCTTCTATCGTTTGCAGATCAAATTGCAGGGAATGGAGTTCAGAAATTTGCCTCTTAACTGGCAGTTAAATAATTCAGATATCTTTAGACTCTGGTGAAACAGAATCAATAAAATTGTATGCATGCAATAGCAGTATTTCTTCGAGTTACCAATCTGATCTTCTTTTATACCACTTTTGCTCCCCCTTCTTAGGATTCTTTTTCTTCCTCGTAGTATATGCCAGACTATCATGTAAAATAGTAGCGCCATTCCTACGGCTGTGGCAAGGATTGCAGCATATATTTTCTAATTAGGCTCCATTCGTTTTGCGAAAAATAAATTCCGAGATAATTTTTTCTGGATTTTCCGGCGTTCGTTTCACGGAAAATGAATTCCTTGGGGAAAATGTTTTTCATCAAAGAAAAAAAGTCATCTAAAGTAGGGGAAAATGTTTTCCACTTTTGAAAAGTGGAAAACATTTTTCTCACTTAATCTCTCCTACCTCACATCTCTACAAATTCTAACTTCCTTCCCCCTTTCTTCTTCTTCTTTTCTTTTTTTATTTGAATTATTTTTTAATTTTCTTTTTCTTTTTATTTGAATTATTTTTTAATTTTCTTTTTCTTTTTTATTTGAATTATTTTTTAATTTCCTTTTTCTTTTTTATTTGAATTATTTTTTAATTTCCTTTTCCTTTTGTTTTTGTTTTTGTTTTTTTCTTTTTTTCTTTTTCATTTCTTTGTTTCCCATCTTCTCCTTTCTTGGCTAGTTGTCGACCAAGTGAATCTCAAGCTCGTCGATCTCAAACTTGCGTTCGTCGATCTGGCGAGCCTCGAGCTTAACGCTCGTGCTCGCCAATCTGGTGAGTGGAAAATATTTTCCTAACCGAACACCGGAAAATATTTTTCAAAATATTTTTAGGTTTTAGCCGAACACCAGAAAATATTGTTATTTTCCTGGAAAATGATTCTGGGAAAATATTTTCTGAAAATAGTCCATTTTTCGCGAAACGAACGGACCCAAGTGCACTTTCCCTGCATTTGTTGTCAAAGTTAATAGTTTCATTTACATACATGGAAGTATGGCTCGTTCTAGTCATGACAACGTCATGTTCCAGCACACACACGAGACAAGATATTCCCCGACTCCGTTCAAAAGCTGTGGCAGACAGTTGAATTGACTGTACTTAACCGAAAGTGCGTTGAGTAATCCAACTGCAAAGATTTCAACTGTAGCAGAATTGAAAAAAAAAAAAAAAAAATAAAATCTTTTGCTGGCTGAGAAACTCTAATAGCTCCTTGAAGAGCAAAGATACAGCTTATATTATTGTTTTATTTCTCCTGATCTCGTCTTGATGAAACTGTTTGCTTCTGATAGTTGTTGCATTCATTTCCGTAACATTTGCAACTTCCAAGTTCTTGTGCCTTCTTTTACAGCTCGTCCTCCTGTCAAGACGGCAATGGTGGCAACGATATCAGTATCTGCAGTAGTGTTGCTGCTCTTAGGCTCCCTTATGTACTGCCTTCGGCTGATGAGGAAAAGAGGTGTGGTAATCTTGCCTTGATAGAAGCTTTTTCGACCGTATATATTACTCAGTCTGTTTTACAAGTAGGTAATTATTTAGATGTTTAGGGATAAGAAATCATTAAATTAAAATTGGAGCTAATCTAGCCAGGATTTTAGGCTACAGGGTGGTTGATTTCAATTCTGGAAACCTTGATCAACGAAGCTGCGAAAACAGTGCTTGATAATTAAAAATGCTGTATTGTGACAGCAGAGAGAAGAGGAAAACTTGCATCGTTCCTGCCTCTAAAAAGAATTCCCAAATTGGCCAGAACGGCAAAACAAGAAGCAGTACAGAATTGCTTTCATTTTCATAAGCGTTTTGTTCAACTGTGTAAATGCAGATAGAAGACGGCATAATCATCTATTTGGTGTTGCCACAAGCTCAACATATTTCAATGAAATTCCAGGTCTGGAAGTCCTCGACAGCAAAGGTAGGCAAAAAACAGATATACCAGTCTTTGATTACGGAACTGTAGATGCAGCCACAAGCAATTTTTCCTCTGCCAATGAGCTTGGCCGAGGTGGTTTTGGATCTGTATATAAGGTAATTAATCTCCCTATTCAACTGAATCCAAATGGCTATTGGATATTAATATGTATATTCTTCCAACTTCAATTGTCTGTCCCTTATGGGGATCGATGTCCTTGAATAAAATGCACGGAAGGGAACCAGTTTTATTGTAAAGAACCTTTTTCTATTTTGAAATTCTCGAAAGGTATTGTGATCTGATTACTTCTACCATAGATATGGAGGTACATCTTGTGTCGACTCTTATCTACCCGTCGTCACAAACAGATGAAGAAAACATCCTCCCAGGAAGTTTACTCATAGCAGCTTTTGAGCCACAGGCTTCACATGACAGGTCTAAATATTTATTCCTGTGATGGGTTCGTTTTCACAGGGTGTGATGAATGACGGAACAGAAATAGCAGTTAAAAGGCTCTCAAAATATTCTGGACAAGGAAACGAAGAGTTCAAAAATGAAGTCAGGTTGATTGCCAAACTCCAACACCGGAATCTGGTGAAAATCTTGGGTTGCTGCATTCAAGAAGACGAAAAATTGTTAATTTATGAGTACTTACCCAATAAAAGCTTGGATTCATTACTTTACGGTAAGTAACCTCTTCCAATGGCCAAAAAAAATTTCGGTCTACAGCTAGTAATATGGAAAATAACTTGAGGTAATCCCCAAAATTGGTCCAGATGAAACGAAGAGATCACTTCTGGATTGGGGAAAAAGGTATCAAATCGCTTATGGGGTGGCTCGGGGACTCATGTATTTACATCAGGATTCAACTTTGAGAATAATCCACAGAGATTTGAAAGTTAGCAATGTCTTACTAGATGTTGCACTGAACCCAAAGATTTCAGATTTTGGGTTAGCGAGGATATGTGGAGGAGACCAAATTGAAGGAGAAACAAAACGCGTAGTCGGGACATAGTGAGTGTTTTTCTTAAGCATTAAATTCTACTTCATCTACTTTTTAAAAAAAAATGAGATATTAGAACATGGAAAAAGAACTCCGACCAACCATTTTCTTTCTTTCATACTAAAGTTTCAACCTTTTGTTATGTCCCCCAAACTTCAAAAGGAATTTTATAAGATGAATGAGATGCTGATTACTTTTCTTCTTTTTGGCTTCCACAGTGGGTACATGGCACCAGAGTATGCTATGCAAGGCCAGTTTTCTATAAAATCAGATGTGTACAGTTATGGAGTTCTGTTGCTAGAGATCATCACAGGCCAAAGAAATAGCGGGTGCTATCATATGAACCCCTTTTGCTATTTAATTGGCCATGTAAGTATGAAACTCTTATATAATTTATCGCTATGCACAACTTGACCAGGCTCTACAATCGCAGTCACAATCCGAGGTGTCTGGTATGTGTTATGTCCAGGTATGGGAGCTGTGGAAAGGAGGAAAATGCATGGACCTTGTGGACAAATCAATTGGCAATACATATTCTGAAGAAATCGTATCAAGGTGCATTCAAATCGGTCTTTTGTGCGTGCAAAGATATGCATCGGACAGACCAACAATGTCCACAGTGGTTTTCATGCTGGGGAATGTTGATGTGGTACTTCCGTTCCCGAAACAGCCCGCATTCATCGACGAGAGTGACTACAATGGAAATATTCAGTCGACATGCAACCAAACATGTTCTGTTAACAGAGTTACAATTACTGCTGTTGAAGCTCGCTAGCCACATGCCACCACAAGTCCACTGCGGTACTACTCAACTTGAGAAATTGAGATGCTTCCTGTATCGGTAGATAGACGACACCTAAAGGCTAATCGTGTTGTGGATGAGCTAAAAGTAGCTCTTGTGCTTACGAGAAAAGTTAACATGTAGATTAGATATAATAGACTGCTGTTGCAAATTTCCTTGAATATACATGAGGTAGGAATTATTTTCTTGTTTGATGCTTGAGATACATTGACTGAAAATATCAAGCTTAGAAAGGGTGAAGTCGGTGTCACAGCTTGAATTACATTTACATGGTGGACGAAAAATTTATAACTACTTGCTTAAATTCATGAGGAAGGTGGATCCTCACTAATTAAGACCTCAACTACACTCTGTGATAATTGGGGTATTGTTCACTTAGTCACTTACGTCGCCTTAGACATCATACCATAGTATCCTAAAACAAAAAGACAATATGAAAACAGAATTCGTATATGCCAAGGTCCAGCAACCAGCTAGAAGAGAAAGATGAAGGGAGGGGAAAAAAAAAAAAAAAATTTTTAAAAAAAATTAAAAAAAGTCTTGAAAAAATATTTAAAATTTTTTAAAAAATTCCAAGTCACAAAAAAAAAAAAAAAAAAAAATTGAAGGTTAAGCCAAACAATTTCTTATTATTTTTCTAATCGAAGAATCAAAATTTTAGGATCATACCAAACACATTCTTCTGATCCAACTCATTTAGGGAATATAATTGGAAAAAAAATATTTTTGAACTGAAATTATTTCGGAAATAAATTTTTTACGAAACACACCTTTACCGTTACCCCATCATTTTACTTTAATGAATCGTATGTTGATTTGCTTTTACAAGGTGTGACAAACATGGAATGGAAATGGTAGTTAAAAGGCTTCTCAAATATTCTGGACAAAGGATCGAATAGTATAAAATTGAAGTTACATTGATTGCAAAACTCCATCTTTGGAGTGTGGTGAAAATTCTAGGGTACTACATTGGAGAAGCTAAGAAACTATTAATTTGCAAGTATCTGCCTAACAAAAGCTTCGATTTCATTCATCGTCAGTTGAAATGCTCTAATGTGTAATCAAGCAAAATTATTATTATTATTATTATTATTATTATTATTATTATTATTATTATTATTATTATTATTATTATTATTATTATTATTATTATTATTATTATTTATGTTCTTACGTGACTAGTGAACTCAAACTAGAATACCGCAATTTGTTCTTTTTTCTCTAATCCAAGATAGACTTCACCAAATTTTGAACTCCCTTGAATTTGCTTGGAGATAAAGTCCAACTTAGAAGACATCCAAAATACAAGCAATACTTCAACCAGGTCATGTTCTATATACTTCTGTCATGTTAGATGTGTACAAACTCACACTCGAGACATAATTTAACACATCACTTGTGAAGGCCCAAGCGCGGGGATGTATCTCCTGTCCCACATCGCTTAGGGGGAGTCTTGTGGCTAGTTTATAAGGTTTAGGTCCCTCTAATCTATATGATACATTTTCAGTGTCCAAAGCGGACAATATTACACAATAGAGCCGAATCATTAGAAATGGTATCAGAGCTCACTCTCAACTGCGTGTGGGGGGAGAGCCGTAGCATGGGGCGCATCTATCCCACATCGCTTAGGGAGGAGCGTATGTCCCACATCGCTTAAAGAGGACTCACAGCAAGGACCCTATGCTCCCAAGGGGGGGGGGGGAAGAGTGTGACGGCCCAAGCGTCGCTTAGGGGGGAGTTTATAAAGTTTATAAAGCTTAGGTCCCTCTAATCTATGTAATGCATTTTAAAGCCGTGTTACATCACTGGCTAATAGGTATGAGAACTATGAAAAGGAGGAAATGCCTAAACATTGTCAACTAGTCGATTCGCAATTTATGTCAGGAGAGGAGGCTTCAAGGTGAATTCAGATCGGTGTCTTGTGGGTGCAAGAGTTCCCATCCAATGCCTACGGTCTGCGTTCATGTTGGGGAATGCTAGTGTGTTGCTTCCGTCTACGAAACGAAACAGCCAGCGTTTGTCTTCAAGAAGAGCTACCATGGAGCAAATGCATTGTCTAGTAATGGCATTGTTTCAGCTTCTATTTATGATGTTGGGATTACTATGGTCAATGTGTGATAAATAAGTTTACAATTTTTTTTAAAGATAAGTACATTAAAAGTCTTAAAATTTATCAAGAAGGAATAAGTAAGTCCTAAAATTTTCAAAAAATACAATTAAATCCTAAAACTTATCACAAATTACAATAGTCCTACAACTTTTAAAAAGTGTAATAAAGTCCTAAAACTTGTCAAATTGATTCGATAAAATCTTTCAATTTTATTGCATTTTTTGAAAGTTTTAAAACTCAATTCCACTTTTGTGATAAATAATAGGACTTAATTGCATTTTTTGAAAATTTTATGATTCATTTGCACTTTCATGATAAGTTTTTAAACTTGTAATGCACTTTCCTTTTCTTTCTTTTTTTTTTTTTTCCAAAAAAGGCACTTCTAAAAAGATTTGTGCAGTACATATGTATGTTAAACTCTGAATGTAATTACCTGATGCCAAGTACATTGACAGTAGCTTTGCACAAAAGAGACTTGAAAATATTGCATAAATTGATTTTGAAGCCTCAAACTCACATCAGCATAGTAATGCACCGAGACTAATGTTGAGGAAAGTGTACTAATCTCTCTTCTCTTGAGCCTCACATCCGAGGGATCCAAATTCCTTTCCTTATCACTTTCTGCCACCATTTTTGGTGAGAAGCCCTGGTTACTTGGTCAGGGTTTCCCCAAGTCACCTTTTCATCTACCCTTCAAGAACTACAAGACACCCGCTTGTGCTAGTGACATATCAAGGCGACAATAAACAAATAAATGACCAAATGGACAACTGAGTAAAAGAACAACCGTTGATAGATTGTGAAGTCTGTTCCATGGGGTTGCCGTCTTCTCACGCCACCTCGCATGGCCAAGAGAAACCATCGGTTTGTCTTTTTCTCTTGACCTATCTTTTTCTCTTTTACGGGTCAAGACTTCTTGATCCATGATTGAACACTGTTTAATCTCTAGCATTGCTCGTGAAACGGCGGTCGAAGTCATCTAATGAACGAGGAAAAGTGTCCCTTCCAGACGGGGCCAGATGGATGACCGAGTGATCAACGTCTTCGGTAAGCTTTGTTCTAGTCAGCAGGATCAAATATATGTTAGTGCTTTTTCAATTGCACGAGCATCAGGCGTGATCACTTGGGTCATGAATTTGGTGATCCGAAACAAGTGAGTGTACGAAATTCGAATCGGGTCGTGTTACACAGAGTTTATGCTGATTTCTGCCGCACTAGTCTAAACTTAGTGACTTTAATTTAGTCTGCCAAGATTAATTCTTTGTAGGGTAGACTGGCAATCCATAATAGATTGCTATCATTTTGACAGTATTGCAAATTGCTGATGATAGGCACAATACTGGTCAGATACACACCCCAATGAAATGCATTCACTCTTGAGATTTCAGAAAATTCTAAAAGCTGTTGACATTGACAAGGGAAACAAGCCTCTCTGCATCTGTAAATTAGAAGCACAAACAGTGAAGAGGTTTCGTATATTGCAGAGTGATCAAATCAAAAGAATCATCTTAATATAGTAGCTTAGTTCTGTCATAAAAAAAAGAGAATACTAGCTTAGCGTAAAGGACGAATCTGAAAAGGATTAAATGGCAATTTGGCCCAACCTTGAATAAAGACCTAGAAATGGATTTTTTTTTCCCTCAGTTTCCGCAATGACATTAGGATATTGAATTTTCAGGCTCGACTGACTGTTTCTATGTTAAAATCGCTGTCAATGGAAACGACGCGGTATCCATCTCTGTCCCAACAGTCTGAAATGTCAGGTTCTTTGCAAGATGGGCGGAGTGATGATAACCAAGAGCCCTGTTTATTCACGTGGAACCGATTCAATGGGGAGGCAAATACACCTCAAGCAACATCGATCCACCACATTAATTAAAGGGATAAGGCAGCTGGGAAGGGAAAGGTGAGGCGAGTCCCCAAGGTGCGTGACCATTACTTCAATTTACATGAAGGTGGAATTAATTTATTGTTTCACGATCGAGAAATATCGACCAAGAAGAGTATGAAGCTTAGAAAGGACAACATCGGCATCACGGCTTGCGCTCCATTTGGTGACAATCACTTTGCTTAAATTGATGGGAAAGGTGGGTCCCCACTAATTAAGACCTCAACTACACTCCGTGGTATTTGAGGCATCGTTACTCAGTCACTTCTGTTGTCTCAGAATCATACCACTGTATCCTCGATAAAAAGACAGCATGAACACAGAAAAGGGGTCAGTATATGCCCTGCTTCTTCTTTTTCTACTTCAGGTAAGTACTGGCTTGGACATCCTAAGCCAAAACAATACTATCAGAGATGGCAATCTCTTGGTCTCCAGCGGTAAAAGGTTCGCTCTCGGTTTCTTCAGCCCAGGTAATTCTAGCCACCGTTATGTCGGAATTTGGTATTACCAAGTTTCTGAGCAAACCATTGTTTGGGTTGCTAACCGAGAGAGGCCAATCAATGGCACTTCAGGAGCCCTTTCGATTGATTCTGATGGAAAGTTGGTGCTCCATGAGAATGGAAGCTTTCTTGTTTGGTCCACAAATGTTTCTTCTGCATTGTCCAATTATTCTACTACAGCCCGGCTTATGGATTCAGGCAATCTAGTCCTGGTTCAAGATTTTAGCGAAAGGGTGATATGGCAAAGCTTTGATTATCCAACAGACACTATGCTTCCTTTCATGAAACTCGGGTTGAACCGCAAAACCGGTTTGAACCGGTTCCTAACATCATGGAAGTCCCCAGAGGATCCGACACCTGGCAATTGCTCCTATAGGATCGACCCAACGGGCTACACTCAATTGCTTCTGTACAAGGACGGGGATCCATATTGGCGTGCTGGGTCATGGACTGGAGATCGGTGGAGCGGTATACCTGAAATGACTCATTCTTTCATCTTTAACGTAAGCTTTGTAAATGACCCAGACGAGATTTCTATAATGTATGGCGTCATTGACGCATCGATCATCACCAGAATGGTGGTGAGCGAATCGGGGTCACTCCGACGATCCACATGGCTCGACAGAGACCAGCGGTGGATAGAATTCTGGTTCGCTCCAAAGGACCAGTGCGATTATTACGGCAAGTGTGGACCCAACAGCAACTGCAATCCATACGATACGGGCCAGTTCGAGTGCACATGCCTGCCAGGGTTCGAGCCCAAGTCCCCGACTGATTGGGACCTTAGAGATGGATCGGCAGGGTGCGTAAGGAGGAGGAGGGGTGTCAGTGTGTCGGAGTGGGGAAGGATTCGTGAAGGTGGCACGTGTGAAGGTGCCGGACACTACAAAAGCACGTGCCAACATGAGCTTGAACTTGAAGGAGTGCAAGGAGGAATGCCTGAGGTTTTGCTCTTGCACAGCTTATGCTAGTGCCAGTGAGAACCTGGGAGGTTCCGGGTGCCTCATGTGGCATGGCGATTTACTTGATACAAGAACATTTGCACATTCGGGTCAAGATTTATATGTACGGGTTGATGCCATCGAGTTAGGTACTCCTATTTCTGTAACTTATGTTACTAATACTACTTTTGTTAACGTGATGTATCTCCCGCAACCTCAATTGTTTCATTAAATTAGTGTTGTCAAGCAAATGGTGAATCAAACTTCGAAACAGATTAAATTCATGAGCATAAGAATTCACATCCATGATTCTAGGAACCAAGTTTGACCTTCTGCATCGCATAAACTGTGTATCATTTGAGATCCGCTTGGTGATATCTGGTTTCAAGTCGAGGTTGGAAGAATTTTTCATTCTATACTTGGCACAAGCACTTTCGAGGTCATTGAATCTGAAATACTGTCTTTGTACTTTCCTTCCAGCTCGTTACAGGAAAACAAGATCCCTCAACCAAAAGACGTCGGCTGCAATAATTTTGGTTTCGATTTTGACAGCTCTACTGCTCGCCGGCTCCTTCTCGTACTGCCTGGTGATCAAGAAGAGAAAGGGTGTGTCACTTAGTCCTCAACACCAGTACACTCTTTATTTATATTTTCCGGTTAATTTGTCTGCTAAAATTAATTCTTCACCAATTAATAAAGGACACAAACTTTGGTTGGTTCAGTCTTGGAACTATTCCTAGCCGTAGGAAGTCAGTTAAAGAGAGCATACTATTCCGAGTACATTTTAATTTGATCATTTCCGAATCTAAGAACCTTGAGCCAAAGAGAGCATGATGATGCCAGTTTAGATCTTAATGCAGGATTTCAACAACGAACCTAAACCAGCACATGGTCAGTTTCAGGATACAAGAGATGAAATCATACAATACATCAATATATTTACCAGGAAAACAGTTGTAAAAACGTTTGGAAAGATCTTATTAAGCTTAAAATTTTCATTCGGTTTAATGAAATGAATTCCTGAATGAAGAATCTCACAATTCCTCCAAGGTTGTAATGGCATTTATGCAGTAGTCTCGGAAACAGATCGCAGAAGCCATAATCCCCTGGTGAGTGATATTACCAATATGACATATCTCGATGGCCCTCGGAGTGTAAAAGACCACGACGGCGGACCCAGAGGAAACAGAGATGTGCCGCTTTATGATCTAAGCACCATAGCTTCGGCAACAAACAATTTCTCCGTCCTCAATAAGCTTGGTCAAGGCGGTTTTGGATCAGTATACAAGGTAAACTTCCATTACACAAAAAAGCTACCTAGAAAAAACGATGATACAGACTTGCAAAGTGGAAATTAATTTGACAGGGCATTATGGACAATGGATTGGAAATAGCTGTCAAAAGACTATCGAAACTTTCAGGACAAGGAGCTGAAGAATTTAAAAACGAAGTCCGGTTGATTGCGAAGCTCCAACACCGGAACCTGGTGAGAATACTAGGCTGCTGTGTCGAAAAAGACGAGAAAATGCTAATTTACGAATATTTGCCAAACAAAAGCTTGGATGCCTTCCTTTTCGGTACGTTTTCTGCTCTCCCACTAGCTACAATACTCCGAAAAAGCAATGGTTTGTTGATGTCATGATCTTGGTCCAGACAAAACGAGAAGATCGTTGCTGGATTGGAGAAAACGGTTCGAAATCGCATCTGGATTGGCTCGAGGACTCTTGTACTTGCACCAAGATTCGAGGCTCAGGATCATCCACCGAGACTTAAAGGCCAGCAACGTCCTATTGGACGAAGCAATGAATCCAAAGATATCAGATTTTGGTATGGCTAGGATATGCGGCGCGGACCAAATCCAAGGAAACACAAATCGTGTAGTTGGAACATAGTAAGCATTCTTGCTATCGCAATGCTTTATGTGTTATTGAGTCCAAAGCCTCATCTCAACTAATTAGTCGAAACCTCTTTTTCTTCCTTCATTTTTTTTTTTTTGCGGCAGCGGGTACATGTCGCCAGAGTACGCAATGGGAGGTATATTTTCGATAAAATCTGATGTCTATAGTTATGGAGTTTTGCTGTTGGAGATCATAAGTGGCAAAAGGAACAGTGCATATTACCATGAAAATCCATCTTCCAATTTGGTAGGCCATGTAAGTACTGGAACTCTTAAATAAGTACGAGACAGGACTAGACACAGACATAATACATAGCCTGAAATACTCGCTTGTTCCCTACACAATCGCAGGCATGGGAGCTATGGAAAAAAGGAAACTGCAAGGACTTTATCGACGAGTCGATGGGTGATTCATGCTCCAAAGAGGAGGCCTTGAGGTGCATCCAGATTGGTCTTTTGTGCGTACAAGAATTCGCGGACGATAGGCCGAACATGTCCGCCGTTCTGTTCATGTTGGCAAATAACGATGTGGCTCTTGCATTCCCAAAACGACCGGCAAATGTTTTCAAGAGCAAGTACCATGGCGCGAATCTATCGTCAAGCAACGGGACGACTTCTGTGAATGACGTTACGATTTCGGAGGTCGAAGGCCGCTAGTTTTGCCGTTCTCTTGCCCTAAATTAGTTATATAACAAATTCTCTTTAAAACACTAGTAGTTTATGCAAGTATTGGGGACTGGAATTCCCACACTATGTTCATGATGTTTGGTATGATTTGGAAACTGCAAATTGCACGATGCTTCTTTTTGAGTTAACGTTGATAATTCCCTTAGAGATTAAAAATGTAGTCCGATTTAGGTTATTCTCGTGATTTGACATACATATTCATACTAAGAGGAGTAAACCAATGCAATTTTTTGTCAAACCATGGCCTACCATTCTGAAAACCGAAAGATGTCAGAAAATGCATGGTATAATATTTAAAAAGTCTAACAGTTCCCCTCACGCACAAGCTGAAATTCGGCCTAAGGGTAAGCTCATAAAATTATAACAATAGAGACTAGCAGAGGTCTCCGAAGATTTGAACTCAATCCTCCTATTCTGATATCATGTTAGCATCTGAGTCAAATAGAACATAAGTGTAACCTCGTTCACATTGAGACCAAAACTAAGAGCATCTATTAATAAGATCATATATTCCAAATGCAAAGGCAATAATGATCCCTCAGGAAAGACAAAAACTAGTTTCGAATTGAGCATAGAAATTCGGTACTTGGTCTGACAGAAATGAGAAGCATTTGATGATTGCTTTGATTTCATTCTACGCATTGTATGACTGCCTCGACAGCAGAAAGAAGCGAGTTTGGAGTACTTGCCAGTGTTGCTTCAAGTTCGACATAATTTGAGGAATCCCAGACGTGCAAAAGGTCTGCAACCAAGGAAGAAGAAACACAGATCGACGCTTCTTTGAAATCAAGCACTATCACTGAAGCTACAAACGAATTTGTCCTTCCGCAGCAAGCTCGGGCAGGGTGGTTTTGGATCTGCATAGAAGGTAAGTTGATCCCCTCTTGTTATATAGGTTTCCCAACCACGCATTGAATGATGAAAATTTCTTGGCATCCCAACTTGGTTCATCTTTCTCATGGTATATGCTAGTGCATGACTACTTACACAAAGGACACGCCAATCCCCGATGAACCTGGAAAGGAATTGATGTAGAGTGGAGGCGGAGAGTCACATTCGACTTGGCTTCCGCATATTCCTTGAAGGTTTTTGATATAGTGGAGTTTTATTGCTATGTCCAACAATTTCAGATTTACTGTAACTCTTCCTTCACCAAGCCCTGTCATTGCTCTTGCTACCTAAAACAGTTTCCATGCTGGTAATGTTAGAATGCGTTGTCTCCATATATCGACTTCTGCACATCAATTACCTTTCTTCTCATTCCCTTGGCAACCACCATCTTCAAAGCATCATGATTAGATGAATCCTTTCCAAGTTTCACAGGAACCTGCATATGAATTACTTAATGTTATCAACCGACTCTTATCTCTTATCTCTTATTGCATGATATTCATTCTTCTAAATATTTCTTTCAATGTGATCACTATGTTGTGTTTCTAGGCAAAAGGTCACCAAATGATTACCGAGCCCCAAAAGATCGCCCCGTCGCCTGATCTAGCAAAGGGCTACCCTCATCAGCCTTAGGCGAGGCATGCCCAGGCCTGGGCAAGGAGGCCCATGCCAAGTCGGCTGCCCTTGCTAACCTAGGGTGAGGGATGCTCGGGCTTGGGCTAGCAACCTCCGTCAAGCATCAACAAAGCCCAATGATGGCTAGTGGAGGAAAAAATGGAAAAACAAAAAAGAAGAGAAAAGAAAAGGGGAAAAAAGTAAACAGTGTAAAGAAAGGAAAAAAAAAATCTGAAAAAATATTGAAATATTAAACATTGTACTTGTTAGAGCTAGTTGTGTCACGTAAGACGGCCGAAGTCCATATTAGCAATTTCCAGTTAAAATTGCTCAAATAGATTCAATTGACAAAATTGAAAAAATTTAAAACCCAATCGATATAATTAAAATATTTAAAATTGAATTGACAAAAATATAATAAGTTTAAAAAATTTTAAACAATTTTCTTCCATTCTTCTCATGCGCCACCTCACATTGCCAAGACTAACCATCTTTCCTCTTCGTCTCTTGGCCCATCTTTTTTCTTTTTGGGGTCAAATTTCTTGGCGAATGATTGAACAGTCTGCTTATTCTCTTGTTTAACTTGCGAAACGGTGGTCCAAGTCATCTAACGATGATGACAAAGTACTCCCTTCCAGACGGGGCCAAATGGTGACCGAGGAATCAAAGTCTTGGGTTGCCCTTTCTTCGAGGCACCTCGCATCCACTGTTATAAGTCAAGTGAAACGACAACAGTCGACCAACTTTCATCTCTCGTTTACTCTATTTTGCGGATTCCAAAGGCCTATATTACATCAAAGAAGGGAAAAAAAATGCTTTGTTCAAGTGAGCAGGATTAAATAAATGCCAAATTTTTTTAATTGCATGGGTGTCTAGAGTGTTCGTGTTATGCCCGATCCTCGAAGACGTGCCCATCCCTCACCTGTTGATTAATAGCAACGTTAAGGGATGCATCGCCGACCCTTTTGTTTTAATATGCGCATGCAGAAACATATAATAAAATCTCCAGACAATAAAACAGTGGAATAGAAAAATATGACTAAAAACTTGAACCTGAAAACCAACATCCTTATGTACATATATAACAACTCAGTCATATATATACATATTCAAGCCATAATAAGAGGTTGGTTTCTACTCAAATAGGTTCCACAGCAAAAGTCATTAGACAGAAGTGGAGTCTCGATCCTCATCAGGATCCTACTTCGAATCATCATCGGGGTTCTCCTCCAGGTACTCCTCTTCGGGTTCTTTCTCCTCAGATTCCTCATCAGGGTCCTGAAATGTTGTCCCACAACCGGGATAAGACTACGTCTCAGCAAGTTCTACCCCCTAAGACCCGATTAGTAAACTAATACACTTGAGTTGCCTATGCACACATGGGTCAGAGAGATTACCTTGGCTTCAAATTCCACCTGCATATTAGCATAGTTCAATAGGCACCTAAACAAGCATAGTTCAATAGGCACCTAAACAATCTCAACAGATTGAAGCATCGATCAAATTGACCTAGTCGATTACATGTCAATCCGACCATTCCCTAGTCGTCTCCTTTATTCAATCTCAAATCTTACTCATGGTTCCACGAGCACGGTCTACCAAATTTCTTGGCAACAAATTACGGTCCAAATGACACAACCTATCTTTAGGTGCCAACTTACGGCCCAATGGATGCGACCTCTAATAGGTGGCAAGTTACGGTCTTATCAGGCGCGACCCCTATCGGGTGGCAATTTACGGCTCAATGGGCGCGACCCTTAATAGGTGGCAAATTACGACCTTATTAGGCGCGACCCCTATCGAGTGGCAATTTATGGCCCAACGGGCGCAACTGACTCCAAATTCGTTGGGAAAACTTGACCCCACCGGCACAACCATACTTTGGCGGCTTTCGAGGTTCTACTCACAACCTTTCACAGTCAAATTCTAATTGAACACCAACACTGATCAATTTTGGGATACATCCTCACATACTCATCAACTCACTCAATTTTCACAAACCAGTGTTCAATTAAATAAACGGGCTGCACCATGACAATCAGCATAAAATTTCGGTCATCGGTTATCCCAGCCTAATTTTCGAAAAATAAATAAATAAATAAATAAATTTTGGAAATTATTAAATAAATGCAACAAATCCAATTTAGGCCCGTAATGCCTGATTGGAACTCGAGACGGGTCGAGAAAAATCCCGAGATGCATTCAATAAATATTAGAAGCTCTCTACTTGCTAATGACTAAGTCTAACCACCTCACATGCATCATTAAGTTGCTAATTTCATTAATCTAAACTAATCTAACCACATAATTGCACTTAATTAAATCTAATCAACCCCTAAGTATCATTAGCAAACTAAAAAAGTATTAGTGAGTAAAACTTACTTGTAAAAAGCGGAGACTGGATCACCGTGATGACGGCATGACGGCGGCTAAAACTCAAGTTTTCGCCGACATCGACAGACACGCAGGCCGGGCCCAACAAGCCTTGCAAGCCCACAGAAATTTCTAGGCTTGGGCTTGGCTTCGGGCTGGGCCTGCTTCGCGGGCCCAAGATGGGCTAACCACTGAATTTGCTGAGCTTCAAGTGGCAGACTAAAATTCACTAGACTAGGCTACGAATGGGCTAGAGATTGGAGCTAGACTGGGCTTGAAACTTGGGCTGGACTGTGGGCCGAACTGCTGCAATCTTCGTGGGCTTCAAATGGCCCAAACTCTGGGCTCACTCAAGCTGAGATGGACCCAAAATTTGGGTTGGACCGCCGAGCTTCGCTAGACAATTGCGAGCTGCTGGAGAAGATGCGCTGGAGCTGGGCCGAGACGCACGCGTGCAGCTTCGTGCATGGGCGAGCTGCTGGGCTTCAAGCTTCGCCCTTCGAGTCAACTGGATTTGCTTGGTTGATCGTCGAGGACGCGTGGACGAAGGGCTGCGGCGTGAGACAGCAGGAGGGCAAGAAGATGGAGCAGGCGGCGTTGACAGCTTCGGGGCTAGGGATCGTGACTACGGTGGTGGTGGACTGCCGCGTGGATGGAGAGAAGCTCCCGGCTTCTATTGACCCTGTGCTGGCGTGAGCTGCTGGCGATGCTTTGGTCAACAAGACTTCGTGGAATTGAGACCGAGTGAAGGAAGGCACGGTAGCAACTTGCAGGGAATTGGGTGGCCGACCAAGGATGGTGCAGGCGCTGAGGTGGTCTTCGGTAGACGTTGATGGCAGCAGACGAAGGAAATGAGGGAGACGGGGACAACCATGAAGAATTACGTGGGCGTGGGTTTTTGGTGAAGCGAAAGGCAGACGGAGAGAGAGAGAGGCTTCGCACAGAAATGAAGGAGGAATGAGGCCTGCGGAGGAAGTTGTGGGTGAGGCCAAACGGTCAAAGAAATGATTAAAATGCCTCAAGAGTCCAAATTTCATCCTCTGAATTAAATGCATTGTCCCCCTAATTCTTTCCACAATTTAAATCTGACAATAATATTGAAATTGAAGTCCAAATTTCCAACCCCATTCCTAATTTCGAATTTCACCAATTTATTTCACTTTCTTCACTCAACTTCCCAAATTGAGGTCCGATTTCGATGAGGAAAATCCCGACAATTTTCTATGAGTTCCCAACACTCAAAGGCTAGGCTTGAAAGTCCAAGTTTCTTTTAATTTGGCCCGTAAGAATTTCCGCTAATTTTCCGCAACGTTCGAAATGATTTTCCGCAAAAATCTTGGAATTTCTGAAAAATCTTCTAAAACTGAGTCGACGTTCCTAAAATAGCTCGTGACATGACAGAATCTTCAATTTCTAAAATCAGACTTGAATTTACTACTAATTTCCATTCAACGCATTTTTAGCGTGACCTAGACTACCTGGTAACTTTCAGAAATTTTCAAAACAAATGACCTGTGGTCGATTTTCTTCGAGCCATTATGAACCCACTCGACTCATTGGTGACTCTCGATTATCGTGAAAATCTCGAAGATTCAAATACAAACATAGGGTACCAAAACGATAGTAAAATCAGTCTAGTGCCGATCGACGAGAATTTTCCAATTTAGTGGTGTTACCCACGATTAGCCACACATCTCAATCGAACCAACCTATATCTAATCTCAAATCGATTTATATCTGTGCCGTAATGATCTCGATAAATGAGCACGGTCGAGAAGCCGATTCCTAGTCGAATTTTCAAGTCTATTTGCTTTAAAATCTGTAATGGTTTCCCCAAATAGTCTAGTTATCTGGAGAGTGATCAGCTTTGAGAATAGCCATATAGGCGCGTCAATGAAATGCCCGACTTATTCAGTAAAAAATAGAGTTGAAAATCTAGGATGTTATAGTTCGATCGGATCATGAATTTGATTGTTCGATCCAAGTATGTGTACAAAATTTGCACTGGTCGATTTACATGGAGTTTATGCTAATTTCTATCACACTAGTCTAAACTTACTGAATTTATTTTATTTTATTTTATTTAGTCAAAGTAACATTTCATTCATTTTCGTCAAAAAACAAGAGAGGAACATCACGGTCTAACTGCAAACCAAAACAAATTTCAACCAATTTCAAAACAAAACAAGTTCTAGATAACAAGATGAATTATCATAACAAGATTAGAAATCACCCACTCGAAGAGCAAATCTAAGATTTTTTTCTGATCAAAATTAGCGACCAATCACCATATTTGTCTTCAGTAATGAGCATACATTAAGATCTCCATCTATTGCTACGACTTTGCCGTTTGGCGGTGCCCCAACACCATCGCCATTCAAAGAAAGAAGGTTGAACGAGCACAAATTAGACACTTGTGAAACCAAAACCTTTATGAAGCTCAACCGATTTCCTTTGAAACTCGATTTATACACCAACAAAACTCGAAAGAAGCAAAAAATTCAAATTATACATGCAAAATCCAAAATTTCGACTAGATGGGGATAAAAATCTCCCCGAAACAGGAGAGATAAGTTTTTAGATCTAAACTAGATCAGAAAAAGAAAAGCTCCACAAAACTGGTGGAAAGTAAGAAAAAGAGAATAGAAAACCATATTAACCACAGAAAAAGGAAGGGGGATCCAGATCTATCTCAAAGCCTCCCCTCCATAGAAGTTGAAAAAGAAAGCTATGTGAAAATTAGAGGGAAATGAGAAAAGCCTTAGGAAAAGAGAGAAATGATCTTTTAGTGACTTTATCTAAGTTCAGCCTGCCAAGATTAATTCTTTGTAGAGTACATAGACAATCCATAAGTAGCTTGCCATCATTTACAAAGAATTGCAAATTGCTGATGATAGGCACAATAAAGGTCAGAAACGCACCCTAAGGGAATGCATTTACTTGAGATTTCAGAAAATTAGTAAAAGCTGTTGGCATTGGCACGTGAAACAAACCTCTCTGCATCTGCAAATTAGAAGCACAAAAAGTGAAGAGATTCCATATATTTCAGCAATTGGAATAAAATCAAAAGAAAAATCATAATATGGTAGATAAGCTCTGTCATGTGAAAACCGGAATACTAGCCTAGCATAAAGGACTAATCTGAAAAGGGTTTATAGGAAATCAAATGGCATATCCGACTCTATCCTTGAAAAAGACCTACGAAATGGCTATTTTGGTGGAAGCTGCTGGGCGTTTTGACTTGATAGAAGACGTGGACAACACGATTCTCCTTTCTCTCTTTCTTGGCAACTTCTGAAGTTAATGAGTTCAAAGCAAGGACTATTCTTCTGTTCTTCCCCGTTTCTGCAATGAGCTTATGAATAGAAGATTCAAGATTCGCACTTTCAGCCTCAACTAATTGTTTCCATGTTAAAATTGCACTTGATGGAAACCGATGTGGTATCCCTCCCCGTCAAAACAGTTTGAAATGTCAAGTTTTCTTTGTGATGAGTGGCACAATGATAACTTGGAATCCTATTCTTTCACCGTAAACCGATTCAACGCGAAAGCAAATACATCTCAAGCAATTTCTTTCGACCACATTGATTAAAAGGACTAGGCTGCTGGGAAGGGAAAGCAAGGGGAGGTGCCAAGGTACGCATCCATTACTTCAATTTACATGAAGTAGGAATTATTTTCTTGTTTCACGATTGAGAAATATCGACCAAACATCCAAAGCTTAGAAAGGAAAACATTGGTATCATAGCTTGCACTTCATTCACATGGTGGACGAAAGAGGTGACAATTACTTGCTTAAATTCATGAGAAAGGTGGATCCTCACTAATTGAGACCTCGACCAAAGACCTCAACTACACTCCGTGGTATTTGAGGCGTTATTCATTCAGTCACTTTTGTTGCCTCAGACATCATACCACATAATACTCAATAAAAAAAACATGAACACAGAAAAGGGGTTAGTATATGCCCTGCTGCTTCTTTTTCTACTTCAGGTAAGTACTTGCTTGGACATCCTAAACCAAAACAACACTATCAAAGATGGCAATCTCTTGGTCTCCAGTGGTAAAATGTTCACTCTCAGTTTCTTCAGCCGGGGTAATTCTAGCCACCGTTATGTCGGAATTTGGTATTCTCAAATTTCTGAGCAAACCATTGTTTGGGTTGCTAATCGAGAGAGACTAATCAGTGGCACTTCAGGAGCTCTTTCGATTGATTCTGATGGATATTTGGTGCTCTATGAGACAAATGGAAGCTTTCCTGTTTGGTCCACAACTGTTTCTTCTGCATTATCCAATCATTCTACTACAGCCCAGCTCATGGATTCGGGCAATCTAGTACTTCGAGATTTTAGCGAAAAGATGATATGGCAAAGTTTTGATTATCCAACAGACACTGTGCTTCCTTTCATGAAAATCGTGTTGAACCGCAAAACCGGTTTGAACCAGTTCATAACATCATGGAAGTCCCCAGACGATCCGACACCTGGCAGTTACTCCCTTAGGATCGACGCAACGGGCTACGCTCAATTGTTTCTGTACAAGGACGGCGATCCATATTGGCATGCCGAGTCATGGACTGGAGATCGGTGGAGCGGTATACCTGAAATGACTCGTGCTTACCTGAACTTAAGCTTTGTAAATGATCCAGACGAGGTTTCTATAATGTATGACATCATTGACGCATCGATCATCACCAGAACGGTGGTGAACGAATCGGGGTCACTCCGACGATTCACGTGGCACGACAGAGACCGGCGGTGGATAGAATTCTGGTTCGCTCCAAAGGACCAGTGCGATTATTACGGCAAGTGTGGGCCCAACAGCAACTGCAATCCATACATTACGGGCCCGTTCGAGTGCACATGCCTGCCAGGGCTCGAGCCCAAGTCCCCGGGCGATTGGTACCTTAGTGATGGATCGGCAGGGTGCATAAGGAGGGAGGGGTGTCAGTGTGTCGAAGTGGGGAAGGATTCGTGAGGGTGGCACGTGCGAAGGTGCCGGACATTTCAAAAGCACGTGCCAACATGAGCTTGAACTTGAAGGAGTGCGAGGAGGAATGCCTGAGGGATTGCTCTTGCACAGCTTATGCTAGTGCCAGTGAAAGGCTAGGAGGTTCCGGGTGCCTCATATGGCATGGCGATTTAGTCGATACAAAAACATTTGCCGATTCAGGTCAAGATTTATTTGTACAGGTCGATGCCATTGAGTTAGGTACTCTTGCTTCTATAACTTATGTTACTAGTACTACTTTTGTTAATGTGATGCATATCCAGCATCATTTGTTATATTAAATTAGTATTGTCCAGCAAATGATGAACCAAACTTCAAAACAGATTAAATTCATGAGCATAAGAATTCACATCCACAATTCTAGGAATCAAGTTTGAGCTTTTGGATCGCATAAACTGTGTATTTTTTGAGATCCACTTGGTGATATATGGTTTCAAGTCGAGGTTGAAAGAATTTTACTTCCTTTACTTGGCACAAGCACTTTCGAGGTCATTGAATCTGAAATACTGTGTTTGTACTTTCCTTTCAGCTCGTCACAGGAAGACAAGATCCCTCAGCCGAAAGGCAATGGTTGCGATCATTCTAGTTTCAATTTTGACAGCTCTACTTCTCGCCGGCTCCTTCTTGTATGGCTTGGTGATCAAGAAGAGAAAGGGTGCGTCACTTGGTCCTCAACATTAGTGCGCTCTTTATTATATTTTCCAGCTAAAATTCATCACCTCTTATTGTTCACCACTTAATAAAGGACGTAAATTTTAGTCGGTTCAATCTTGGAACTATTCTTAGCTATAGGAAGTCAGTTACGGAGTGAATTCTATGTTTTATTTAATCAATTCCGAATCTAAGAACCTTGAACAAACGAAAGCACGATTATGCCAATTCACACCTCGACTCAGCATTTCAACAATGAAACTAAACCAGCACAAGGCCAGTTTCAAGGTACAAGAGACGAAATCATAAAGTACATCAATATAAAAACCAAGAAGATCTTTTAAAGCTAACAACTTTCATTCGGTTCAACGAAATGAATTACTGAATGAGGAATCTCACAATTTCTCCAAGGTTGTAATGGCATTTATGTCGTTGTCTTGGAAACAGATCGCAGAAGCCATAATCCACAGGTGAGTGATATGACCAATTCAATGTATTTCAACGAGCCTCAGAGTGTAGAAGACCGCAGTGATGAACCGGGGGAAACAGAGATGTGCCGCTCTTTGATCTGAGTACCGTAGCTTCGGCAACAAACAATTTCTCCGTCCTCAATAAGCTCGGTCGAGGCGGTTTTGGATCAGTATACAAGGTAAACTTCCATTACACAACAAAGCTAGTTAGAAAAATTGATAAACACTTGCATATTGGTAATATAATTGACAGGGCGTTATGGACAATGGAATGGAAATAGCGGTCAAAAGACTATCGAAACATTCAGGACAAGGAGTTAAAGAATTTAAAAACGAAGTCCGGTTAATTGCGAAGCTCCAGCACCGGAACCTGGTGAGAATACTAGGCTGCTGTGTCGAAGAAGACGAGAAAATGCTAATTTATGAGTATTTACCTAACAAAAGCTTGGATACCTTCCTTTTCGGTACATTTTCTGCTCTTCCACTAGCTAGAATACTCTGATTTCATAGATCGACCCATGACAACGAACAATGGATTGTTGATGTCTTGATCTTGGTCCAGACAAAACAAAAAGATTGTTGCCGGATTGGAGAAAACGGTTCGAAATTGCATCTGGGGTGGCTCGAGGACTCTTGTACTTGCACCAAGATTCAAGGCTCAGGATCATCCACCGAGACTTAAAGGCCAGCAACATCCTACTCGACGCTGCGATGAATCCAAAGATATCGGATTTCGGTATGGCTAGGGTATGCGGCGGGGACCAAATCCGTGGAAACACAAATCGAGTAGTTGGAACATAGTGAGAATTCTTGCCATTGCAATGCTTTACCTGCTTATTGATTCCAAGAGCCTCAACTCAACTAACTAGTCAAAACCCTTTTTTTTCTGCTTCATTTTTTGCACGGCAGCGGGTACATGTCGCCAGAATACGCAATGGAAGGTATATTTTCGATAAAATCTGACGTCTACAGCTTTGGAGTTTTGTTGTTGGAGGTCATTAGTGGCAAAAGGAACGGTGCATATTACAATGAAAGTCCATCTTCCTTGGTAGGCCATGTAAGTACTAGAACTCTTAATGAGTACAAGAGACAGGACTGGACTCATACAAAATACATAACCTAATATACTCAGCTTGTTCACTACACAATCGCAGGCATGGGAGCTATGGAAAGAAGGGAACTGCGAGGACGTTATCGACGAGTCGATGGGTGATTCATGCACCAAAGAAGAGGCCTTGAGGTGCATCCAGATCGGTCTTTTGTGCGTGCAAGAATACGCGGATGATAGGCCGGACATGACCACCGTTGTGTTCATGTTGGCAAATAAAGATGTGGTTCTTGCATCCCCGAAACGACCTGCATACGTTTTCAAGAGCAAGCACCATGGCGCGAATCTATCCACAAATGACAAACCAGCTTCTGGGAATGACGTTACGATTTCGATGCTCGAAGGCCGCTAATTATGCCATCTCTTGCCATAGATTAGTTTTATGATACAAATTCACTTTAAAATATATTGCAATAATTCTCAAGATTTTGCCCTAGATTGGTTATATAGCACAAACTCTCTTCAAAAACCCAAGTAGTTTATGCAAGTATTGGGTACTAGAATTCCAAACGTCTCTTGAGCCGGCAAAAGTCCAAAAGAGAATCATTTGCATGGCTCGGCTGTCAAACCGATATGGAATCCTTATGTTCATAATGTTTGATATGTTTTGGAAACTGAAAATTGCATGGTGCTTGCTTTTTAGTTAACTTTGATACTTCGCTTATAAATACCAGGATTGGAGTTCCATTTAGGTTATTCTCGTAATCTGATAGGCACAGTCGTACTAAAAGGAGTAAATCCACGAAAAATGTTGTGAGACAATAGCCGACTACTCTAAAAAATTAAATATGTATGATGTATACGCGGTTTAATATTTAAATGTTACAACATTACCCCTCGTACAAAGGCTGAAATTTGGCCTAAGAGCAATCTCGGAAAATTATAATAATTGATAAAAATAGGAGAATTGAAAGATTTTATTATGGACCTCCTATTATGATATCACGTTAACATTTAGAGTCAAATTAAAAATAACGACCCGGTGGCTAATTGTGATTGCCTAAAATAAAGTAATCAATACAATCAAGTAGGCCTATCAAACAAGTAAATCAGGTGAGGTTTGGGTCGAGTCATAAATGACCCAACCCAAATAGATCCCTTTTGATCCATTTTGATCCATTTGTATACAACGCAATTTAGTAATTCATATCCAACCCAACTCATGTACAACTCGATTCATATTGGTAAACACTTCCATAATTTATCCAATTTATGAAATCTCATAGCCAAACCGAGATAAAAGTGCGAAATGAGTGAGTGTGAAATCAATTGAAGGCAAGACTAAAGAGAGAGCTATAGAAATGAATTAGGTCTAAGTAAATTATAAATCAATTTATGACTCACTTAATACTCATATTGTATTTAGACTCATTTATAATCAATTTAACACCCATTTGGTATTGGGTCTACAATCTTAGTACAGATAAAAACATAATTATAGAAAGATTCTTAAGGCATCTCAATTACACATTAACAGTTACCACCAATCTGTTTTACATAATTTGATATAGACCCTTGATGTGTTGTTGGATGCTTTATCATGAAAGACCGGGGGTGGTAGCAATGCTTATCCTCTTGCTTTTGTTTTTATTTTTATTTCAATAACATTTCTCACTAACCCAAAATTAATTAAAAGAAAAAGGAAATGAAAAGAAAAGAAACGGAAGAAGGCAATAGTTACAACCACGTTGATTCTGGTACAAATTTGCTAAGTGGGCTTTTCCGACATGGCTTAAGTTAAAAGGCAAGCGCGAATCTTCCAGAGATTAGAAAGCAAAGAAAAAGGTTAATTATTAAGCATGGAAAACCAGGGGACAAAAAAAAAAAGATGCCGAAATTGACTTACTCAAAGTCGTTTGCGTGCACGACGATAAAGTTAAACGAAACCCAAAAAGAAAAGTTAAAATTAAAATTTTAAAAAATATTATTTAAAAAAAAGGAAAAAGAAATCAATTTAACTCATATCAACGGCCCCAACTACCATGCCACTAGAACTTTTCAATTCTCGTGGATCACGTTCTAAGCTTTCAATTTTTTTTTTTTTATTTTCTTCATATGTTTTGCCACGTCAGCGGGCCACTTTCGTGGTTTTCTTTATTCTTGGCCTCGCTGGGGTAAAATCTTAACGTGAGGTCGAGAGCGTTGAACCGGTCCATGTCGGTCGCCTCGAGCCATCGCTTTCGTGACAGCTGGCAACGTAATTCTGTGCGAACGTGGGGGAGAGGGGGGCTCAAAGGGAGGGAGGAAGCTCACCACCACCATCCCCAAACCCCCAAAAAAAGTCATTTTCATTTGGAGTTCTTTACCCCCAAATGGCACCAACTAAAAGGGTGTTCGGCAAAGAGAAATAGCCATGCAGATAAATATAAGGGTGTTTAAATAAGAATAAAATAAAATAGTATATATCACAAAAAATTATAAATTGGTACATCTGTGACACATATCCTCTAAACTAATTTTTTGACCATAAAAAAATTTTAAACGTGTACATCTCTTACAAATTTTTCCTTCATTAATTTCCATTAAATTTTACCGTTAAATTGTTAAATTGAATGACACGTGATAGTTGATGAAAGTATATCAATTTAAGGTTTTATACTCCTTTTATCACATGTATACTAATTTATGGTTTTTCGTAGTATTAATTCAATTTAACAAAAATTGATAAAGGATAAATTTATCACAAATTACCTAATTTGTGATTTTTTGTGTTCAAAAAATAAGTTTGAGGTAATTATGTCACGAGTATACCAATTTATGGTCATTGGTAGTCAAAAAATTAATTTGAAGTAAATATATCATAAGTATATTAGTTTGAGATTTTTCAAGATATTAAAATTTAATAAAAATAATTTATTAGGTGATATAAAATGTTCTCACATCCTGCGTTAGGGTTTGGACACATTGCGTGAAGCCAATTGGTTATGCATAGAAAGAAAGTAGGTGATTGATTGATAGATTGTTGTTACATATTATGAGAGCTCAATTCTAAAGAGGTAGAATTGGGACTGTTGACGTCTTTTGGGTTAAACATTTAAATAGGTAGATTGGTCAGTCGATGATGATTAAGTAAGGTAGTAGATACATGTAACCATCTCTTAGGAATTGAGGTCAATGAGAGAGTCAAGTACGCTCTATCAACATGTATGCATTGCTAGAGAAGAAGGCATTGCGAAGTGCAGATGGAAAGCTCCTTCATTTTGAAAAAGAAAAAAAAAAAAAAAAAAAGAGTTGCAAACTTGAGAGGATTGCCTTTCGAAGTGTTTGCAAGTAATTGAAGTGCTCACTTCTCAGATTATGTCTTGAATATGACATTCAATTGAGTATTTTATGTCTTGAATAATACCATATTAAATATGTAATGTAAAAAATTTATGTTTTTTGGCTTTCTCTCCTCACGGATGGGAGAAGTTCGAATCCCCAACACGTCGCAAGTAGACTTACCCGCTTCACGGGGTGGTGGGTTCCTCCATGGGCCCCTAGGGTTTGCTCGCCCACTTGTCGGTTTACAAGTTTCCCTGGGTCATAAAAAAAAAAAAATGTTATCAACTTGAACTTATAGATACCCATGGCCAAATAAAAGTATTACTTGTATCAGTAGTTATATTGATGATGTGGCGTAATCAATCAATCACATGAAATTTTAGTATGTCTCATTTCAATGCACATTTCTATTTCTCAGCCCCATGTCCTTGAACAATATTTTTAGGCATGCATCCCAACTAATTTTTTGCTTTTGAATTACCTGCTTCTTAATTATTTCCTAGCATTTCTCTGTCATTGTCACATAGTGTGATGATGATCACGTAAAATACCTTCTATTCGCGGCCAATTCCACTTCATCATAAGTGACACAAACATAGTCATTGTCACCTAAGACAACGACCACCTCATGATACGTGTCCCTTGAGGAATACAGACACCACCACGAGGTGCTACCAATTTACATATCTATCACAGATTTCAAACAAATATATAGAACATGTTCTAGGGTGACTGCCGCAAGTTGATCTCCAATGTCCAAACAAAAGGTGGCGCTCTGCGGAATTTTGTGCGGGATGTCGCTCGCGCATGCGTGAGGGAGAGAGAAAGATCGGGCAACCATGGCGGTGACTCTAGCCGTCGAGAGACTGCTGCCTCTCCCCTTCTCGGCAGATTGTTCCTTTTTTCATTTCCCCCTTCTTTTTTGTTTTAGGGTGCATTTGTTTCACGGAAAACTCAATGATAAAGGAAAATGTTTTCCGAGAAAACATTTTCCAATAATACGGTTTGTTTTCCTTTGTTTGGTAATGTATAATTAAAAATATTTTCTGCCATTTGGATCCCATTAAAAAATAATTTCACACTTCATCACAGGAAAAAAAAATTGAATTTTTTTTACCGGCTAGCTTACAAGGGGTGAGCTCCGGGCGCTCGCCGCGCAGGGGGCGAGCTCGCCAGCTAGTCGCTAGAGGCTGCAAGCTCACCCAATCTGGCGAGGCTTGAGCCTCATCGCTGGAGGCCACGAGCTCACCTAATTTAGCGAGGCTTGAGGCTCATCAACCTTGGGCAAGCTTAAGCCTTGTTGTCGAAGGCCATGAGATTGCTCGATTTGGTGAGACCAAAGCTCACTAGCCATCCTTGTGGCTGGTGACGGGTGAAGAAGAAGCAAAAAGAAAAAGGAAGAAAAGAAAAAGAAAAATAAGCAAATTCGAATTTTCTATTTTTATTTTTAAAATTTTTTCCAAATTTTAATTTTTTAAAAAATAAATTTAAATATATTTTTATAAGAATAATTGTTTGTAAACCAAGCATCAAATCTAAGCTTCGAGTAGATTCGGAAAACATTTTCCGGTCCTTTCAAAAGGGAAATCATTTTCCTGAATTTAAGCTTTGTTAGGAAAACGTTTTCCATTGACTCATTTTCCTGAGCAACCCAAACGCCAAAAAATGAGGAAAAGGTTTTCCTTGAAAATGTATTCCGCGAAACAAACGCACCCCTAATGTATCTAAGCTCATCATCTCTCCCGAGTTGAGTTATTTCTTAGATACGTTTTTGATGTATGTCTGAGTACGTACCCTCCCGGGACATTGCTGAACTCCATTCGAGCATATCTCATCCACAAACATTGCCAATCTCCAAGAAGAATGAACATTTCCTCATAAACCTTTGACATGCTTATTATACAAGGCAAAAGCCATTAAAAATCCAAAACTATGCTAACTATAATACATTTACCTTAATTTTTTTGTGACATGAAAAACTCCAAATTTGAATTTATGTGATACATTCACCCTCCCTCAAAATTTTGTCAACGAAAACCGTTGAAAATATGTCTAAATGGAGTTAGAAAGCAAATAGTGTTAACATGACACTTATGTGGCTTAATTGAAATATAAACGACATTATTTTGGCCGAAAACTCATCTAACTAAACTTTAATGGAGGAAAATATGTCACATAGGTACAAGTTTGGGATTTTTTATGTAATAAGAAAAAAGTAATGTGTTATATTTGGTATAATTTAGAATTTTTAATATCACAAATTAGAAGCTTAGAGCAACTGTGTTATAGTGGACATAATTTAAAAGTTTTTTATGGCTTTTTTTTCTATGATATAATCTATGAAATTAAGGAAAAGTGAGGAGGGATAGTAAGTCATGATTTATGTTTTAACCCGCCCAACGTCAAGACAAAGCGAAGCACCCATCTATGTAAAACTAAGGGGTACAACCACACAAAGTTTACTTCTAGAGGACAATTTCACCTACACTATATTGTTAAGGAATAAGGACAATAATTAAACAATGAAAATAGGCTCTAATGATCAATGTGTGATATTCCAAATCCTTATTACTAATGGAATCGAAATGATCTCTGGATTGATCAAAAGATCCTTTCAATTGGCTAGAATCCATTACTTGAACAAAACTAGATCTTGTAGAATCATATTGAATATTTGACGATGCATTCCATACCTTTTTAAAAAAACCGATCCTTGTTTACCAACCACACATTGTCTAACCTCTCTCTGTAGAGAGAGCATATAATCTCGTAGCCCCTCAAAGAACACAAACTATATTCCACATGTCATTTCTCTAAAAATAATCACGTATATCACTTAAAATAACCAATTAATTAAAATATTTTCACTATCGACAATAACTTATGTCTAAATACTATTGTGAATGATAAAAATATTTATTCTCCATTTACTTTTGTGAGTAACACATGCAATTATTTCTAGAAATATTTTTAAAATTATTTTTTATTTTTGGCAGAACAAATGCAATGAAAACAATCTTTGTTTATATATATATATATATATATATATATATATATATATATATATATAAGTTTGTTAGGGCGAGGATCTAAAGAATTATGATGCGCTGGAAATCTCAATTTTATTCAAGATTTTTTTATATCGCTAGATGTGATCTCTGTCAACTTCGAACGGGTAGAACATACCGCGTGCCTCTCTCTAATTGCAAAACTTTCTCTTTTTTTTTTTGGGGGGTCAAATCCTCTCATCGCAATTTACTATTCACAACGTTGAACATGTGCTGCGGCACGAGGTTTTGCACTATACAGGCACGTGCTAAAGGCGCCTAATTCCAAGACAATCCTCATCGAAGTCCTTGACCTATCTTTAGGACGACTCCAACGTCTAACTATTTTCTTTTTCAAAAAATCACCCAACTAATCCTAAACATATCACACATTTATGAAATCAGTTTTGATTTTTTTTCAATTTCTTCAGTTTAGTCTTAATTTTTTGCATAAAATTTCCATATAATCATTCCGATCAATTTTCTTCTAAAATTATTAGGATCTAGTCATCATTAGTCATTTTACGTGGTACGCCGTCATGTCAACAACAAAAATTGGTCGGAAATATTACATTAGACTTATTCGCAAAGTTTTTTCACCAAATTGACAAAATTGAAAAATTTGCAAATAAATTAAAATCCGCACGATAGGTTTGGACAGATTCTCCATGTGTTTTACAAGCTCAAAAACATTAGAATTATTGATCATGTATTTAAACATTATACAAAATTTTCTTTTAGACTTCATTTATTTCGCTAAAAATTAACGATTTGAATAATCGATTGTATTGTCGACAAAAATTGAATAAACGAAAAATATATTCTTTATCCACAAAAATGTCTAGACATAAATTATCGTCGTAATGGAAAAATTTTCATCGACGAACTATTTCGAGCGATACAAATGATTATTTTTACTAAATCATTCATTTTTCACAAACACTATCGGAGCCTTAATCACTAACTACAATAAGCAAAATTTCCCTGAGGTTACAAATTGACCCCACAAACAATCTTAAATAATTTTTATATTGTATTTCCTCCAAATGTCATTTTCGTTGGCTCATTTTTTTTAATTTCACAATTTAGAAAATTCGGAAAAAGAGAAAAAGTGGGAGCAGAAGGAAATTAATAAACTAGAGAAGAAACGCGTTGCTTGAGGCGAAGGCATGAAGAGAAAGAGCCACGGATTGAACGGAAGTTGACCCACCCGGTCGTCACGGGATAAACCCCCTTCATTATTCCAACAGCATCGCGCCCAACGACCGACACGTGGCAAATGCATTGAACCAGTAATCACAAAAAAAATCGATTGTACGGACATTCCTTTATCTACAGGGATGCACTATTAAATCGGCAGTACCGCTAGTAAAATAGCTTCCCTTTTATGGGTTTGCATTAATTCGGCATTACCGTTAGTAAATAGCCATTAGAAATTGTTGACATGGTATCCAGTCGTTGTCATCCGTTTTATGTGGCGCATTTCAACATGGGCAAGTGTACTCATGCGATGGCGATTTACTAGAAGTATCACATAGGAGTTTCACATAAAAATTTAGAATTGCATTGATAAAATTGAAAAGTTTAGGAACGTATAGATATCAATACAATAACTATAGGATTGAATTGGTAATGCCCCTCCCCCACCGCCAATGCGACCAACCCTCACCCCTCCCAAAAAAAAAAAAAAAAGAAAAAAAGAAAAAATCGAAGAAAAAGGTAGAAATCAATAAGAAAACTTATCATATGTGAATACCACGGAGGAGGATGTAATTGACATATTATATTATATGTTGTCAAGGAGCTAGAGTGGGGACGCATGAGAAAGGAAGGAAGCAGGGTTTTTCAATCTACATACAGCACATAGTAACTTGTAAAATAGATATAAGATCATATCAGATAAAAATAATAATAAATAAAAAAGAAGAAGAAGACTGATTGATGGGCAATAAGGCGTCACAATTATCTCCCCCATTGACCTAGTCGCCTCTAGATCCATCTTCACGCGACTCACGAAAAGAAACAAAGGCCGCATTATAGACAGACAAGAGACCCATGAATGATTGGATTAGACTTGAACTTTGTTGGCTGATGATAGGCTTTTCCTTGCAAATATGGCATGATATAAATGTAGGCAACTCAACTTTGATATTTGATTGTAGCAAGAAAATAAGAGTTTGTTAAGGAGTTCACTTTTTATTTTTATTTTTTGGTTCAATTCTCACAGATCACCCGATAAGTGTTTTATCTAATGGGTAATACCCGGAATCTTCCAAAATTTATAAATATCGACACTCGAACTTTTAAAATTATCGGTAATTTAAAAAAATGTAAATTACCCATTTGATAATTGCAATTTCTATCTTTTTTTTTCTTTTTATGGAGTGTTTTGTTGACGAGTATACTTGTTAATTTTCAATGCATTGTCTCTTCTCATGTTATGTGTTGCCCCTATCTTGAAAATTGAACCATTCTTAATTAAGCATGCTTAACTAGTTCCCTAGGGCACACATTAACGGAATCCTTTTATGAATTAGTAAGGTGATGTAATGAAAAAACTCAAGTAGGAATTTTCCTAACCTACTTGTTGCGTACTTTAAAAAAAAAAAAAACTCATAATTATCCTTATTTTTAACACCAATATCACTTTACTCCCTCTTTTTATAAAAATCACTAATTTACACCCTGAGTCTTGGCTCTGGAAACCAATTTGTACCCAACATTAGTTACCATCAATAGGGATTGAGTATAGTTTTAGGGTAGAACCTAGAATCGGAGAACCGCATAGGTGAGAACCTGCTCAATTTAAGGTTTCAAGACATGCAAGAAAAGTTCCAAATTTCAAAAATTGGAGAACCCGTTTCAATGGGTAGATTCTAGGTTTTAGACAAGTGGAATCTGGAACTTAGAACCTGAATCTAAAATAAGTTTTTTCTATTTTTCTTGATGTATATCTTCACACGATTTTACGGTATTCTATGGCATCCAATGATTAGTGCATAGTATGAAACCACTAGTCTAAACTTCTATAGAGACTTCTACTTTATTAATGTTTCATGCTCTACATCTGTCAAACATAATTATGGTCAATAGATTAGCAACAAGTGATATTCATTAAATATGATAATTCACTACAATGATTTGATTAATTATACAAGTGGACCCTAGAACTTATCCTATTATTAGAATCGACATTAGAACCTATGATAGAGTAGGTTCCAAGTGCATAGTAGGTTTTAGGTTCCAAAAAATAAGGAACTTGTTATAATTGATAGATTCTAAATTCCAAATAGAACCTAAAACTGCTCATTCCTAACCATCATAACTCTGAGGACAATATCTACGTTATCCTTCCCAAATTGGCCCTAGAGAAATTTTAAATTTCTCACATAGGCAAAACTTCCAAAACAACTTCAAATCCAATTACCCAAATCCTAAATCGAGCTCCATGGTACCTCGATGAATATCCACCTCGCTCATTGTCATCCACCAATGATCTCCCGTGCTTCCACCCTCCCTTCCTCTCATGATCAATCAAGGTTGCCAAGGTATCGGCGACCTCAATCCACATGCCTTCTCATGGGCTCGGACCACCTCAAATTGAGGTAACAGGCCTGTGGACTTGGACAACCTTAGGTTGAGGTCATCCATGGCAACTTGCAACCTTAGATATATCAGGATTTGACACACAATCACAAAGAAATAAAAAAAATCAAGATGAGAAAAAGAAATATAGACACGAGGTTTTTATCCCGATCCATCCTTAAATTAAGGTTACATCCAACTGAGCATTCCACTATGGTTAATACCTCACACCTCTCTATTATAGCTCTTAATTTACAAGAGAAAAATGTTATATATGCCTAGTAGCTATTCATAGGCTTCCAGCACAGCTTAGGGGCATTGCCTCCGCAACCATTGGACCCCCGCCTGCTCATCGAGGAGCGCAACTTCTATGCCTTCCTACCGATGGGGGGTATGAACCATACTCCTAACAAAATGGAGGTCATGAGCAGTATCAAGACTACAAACCATGGTGGTCATAGAGAGAGAGAGAGAGAGAGAGAGAGAGAGAGAGAGAGAAGGTGGCTGCTAAGACGGCAGTGAGAGAATGGTGGGGCGATTGTTTGCGGCAGGGGATGGTGGGTAAAGAGATATTAGAATTCGTGGCATCGGATCTTGCGAAATTAGAAACTGAGATTCCAGCTAAAGTCTGAATGACGGGAAATAGAGCCTTTGTACTATGGGACCAGCAAATAGTTAGTTTAACATGGGTTTAGAAATAGAGACTCAAGTGGCATCAACATCAGTGGTAACTAGAAATCTTTTTTGTGATACACGCCACCCAAAATTTAAAGCAAACTAGCAATATCATTGATCTTATTGCAACAACGATGGCTTTCAAGAAATCAAGCTCTTGGGAAAGGAATAGGCAAAAACGACAAATCCCATGTGTTGCCGTCCTCCACAAACACGCTAACTTCTTTTTATCTTTTGAAAAGCCAGGGTTGACGGTGGATGATGTCCGGAGTCACATGGGCTTGCAGTCTAAGTAGCACCAACACGTGACACACAACACGACACGTCATTTTTTAAAAATAGAGAATTCTAACACATTAGAATCTATCATTGTATATTAAATAAATATTTTTATTTTTAATTAATTTAATTCCAATTCAATATTTTTATTTTTCGAAATTATTTTTCAATCTCATTTATTTATTTTTTCGATTAAAAAAGAAATCTTCTTTCCCTCGTCCATTCCCCCAAATTTATTTTTCTTTCACTCTCCACTGTTGTCCATATCCCCCATTTCATTTTCTTTCCTTCCCCACCACTGACAGACAAGCTGTCCTGTCACTTCTCCTCACCTCAAAATACGTGATGGACATTAGAGTCCCCTTTTTTAATTACTTTTGAGTTTTCTATCAAAAACCCTAACTTTACCTCCCCCTCCTCCCCACTCGCCGCACGACCCCCTTCCTCTCCTCTTTCTCTTGATCCTTCTCCTCTCCTTCTTGCCACACGACCGCCTTCCTCTCTTCCTCTCACCTTCAGCCCTTTCTCCCTCGCAGCTGCAGCTCGTTGGATCCATCACAGCATCACAATGGCGGCCCTCGCCTCATTCTATGCTCTTTCTCTAGCCATCTCTCGCCGTCGCGGGCTCGTCGTCGCTCGCGGCCTTGTCTCTGCTCCCTCACCATCGCTTCCACCCTCCATTGTTTGCCGGACACGCGTGTCCAAACGTGTTGGGCAAAAGTTGACCACATGTCGGAAAATCCGACAGGCGTTGACCGCATGTCCGACCGTGTTCAAGCATGTCGACGCGTCCGACACGCTCCAACACGTGTTGACGCGTCCGACACGCTCCGACACGTGTTGGACATGACATGGAAGCACGGGCAACATGTCCGTGCTTCATAGCTTGTAGTCCTTCACCATATTTAGCGGTCCATGCTGTGGCCTCAGGTTGAATGGAAAGAGCAAATCCCACTTACTCATCATAAACCCCCCGCGCGCGCGCGAGAGAGAGAGAGAGAGAGAGAGAGAGAGAGAGAGAAGGATGCGGATGATACGTTTCCTACTTCCTTTCATGCTCAGCTTTTTCACCGTCAAAGCTGCTGGATTCACCCTCACCTTGAACAGCTTGAACGGCCATTACTGCTTAAACTCAAGCACCTTCACCCCCAATAGCACCTATCACGCCAACCTTAATCGCGTTCTCGATGATCTCGTCAGAGACGCGGACACCAACCCTGATAACGGGTTCAACTTCACTTCAAGCAAAGCCAGCTCGAGCAACGCCGTCTACGGCAGCTTTATGTGCAGAGGCGATGTCCTCAAGAAAGAGTGCGCGGATTGCGTCAGGAACGCGAGTATTCGAATAACCCCGCTATGCCGGATGACAAAAGTCTCCTTCCTGTGGTACGATCAGTGCATGTTGCGCTACTCCGACACGAATTTTACCAGGAAGGTCGAGCTGGAACCTCGGTTGGCTGGATACAATGAAGAGAACATAGACCAGCCTGATGAATTCATGAAGGTACTGAATGTCACCACGGATCACGTGGCTAGAGAGGCTGCTCGGCATCCTCCTAGGATATATGGCTATGGCCACGCCAAGTTTAGTCAGGAGATAACGTTGTACACGTTCGCACAGTGTGTGCCTTACCTTTCCAACAACGATTGTTGGGAGTGCCTTCGCAACGCCACATCGAGCCTCTTAAGTCTCCAAAAGGGGAAAATTGGTGGCCGAGTGTTGCTTCCGAGTTGCTTTGTCAGGTTTGAGACTTACCCGTTTTACGGGAGCAGCTCAAAAGGTAAAGTAGAACCTAATAGTTGATTTTTCAAAAGTTCATCATCATGCTTCTTACTACTACAAAGATTACAACAGAATTTGTGTTGTCCGCTTTGCAATTTCTTGACCATTGGGTGGTGTACCCCGATAACAGAAGACATAAAAACACCAAATTTGCCCAAACAGATGCCTCTTATTGTTGCTTCATTTTATTGTATCTGCACTCTTACTAATATGAGATTAGAAGGGCATAATCTCGGAGTTTTTCCTATCTAACTTATGTGGAGGAGAAAAATGCTCCAGAGCTTTGAGAAGCTTCATTGTAAACCACAATATCATTCTACATTATGATTATATATGAAAATTAGCAAGCATCATCTTCTTGATAAGTCAAAAGCTGAATGATCAGATTGAACATCTTAATTACCTTGTAAATCGGACCAAATCCTCCTCCTCCTAACTTCTTGTTGTTCGAGAAGTTATCTGTGGCAGCTTCTATCGTTTGCAGATCAAATTGCAGGGAATGGAGTTCAGAAATTTGCCTCTTAACTGGCAGTTAAATAATTCAGATATCTTTAGACTCTGGTGAAACAGAATGAAATTGTATGCATGCAATAGCAGTATTTCTTCGAGTTACCAATCTGATCTTCTTTTATGCCACTTTTGCTCCCCCTTCTTAGGATTCTTTTTCTTCCTCGTAGTATATGCCAGACTATCACGTAAAAAAGTAGCGCCACTCCTACGGCTGCGGCAAGGATTGCAGCATATATTTTCCACTTGGGCTTCGTTCATTTCGCGAAAAATAATTTTCGGGAAAATATTTTCCGGATTTTCCGGCGTTCGTTTCATTGGAAATGAATTCCTTGGAGAAAATGTTTTTTATCAAAGAAAAAAAGTCTTCTAAAGTAGGGGAAAATGTTTTCCACTTTTGAAAAGTAAAAAATATTTTCCTCACTTGATCTCTCTTACCTCACACCTCTACAAATTCTAACTTCCTCCTCCCTTTCTTCTTCTTCTTTTCTTTTTTTATTTGAATTATTTTTTAATTTTATTTTTCTTTTTTAATTCGAATTATTTTTAATTTCCCTTTTCTTTTCTTTTTCTTTTTTCTTTTAAAAAAAATTAAATTTTTTTCTTTTTCTTTTCTTTGTTTCCCATTTTCTTCTTTATTGGCTAGTCGTCAAACCAGGTGAACCTCAAGATCGTCAATCTCAAACTCGCATTTGTCGATCCGCGAGCCTCGAGCTTAATGCTCGTGCTAGCCAATCGATCAGTGGAAAATATTTTTCTTACCGAACACCGGAAAATATTTTTCGAAACATTTTCAGGTTTTAGCCGAACACCAGAAAATATTGTCATTTTTCTAGAAAATGATTTTTGGGAAAATATTTTCCGGAAATGGTCCATTATCCGCAAAACGAACGGATCCTTAAAGTGCACTTTCCTTGCATTTGTTGTCAGAGTTAATAGTTTCATTTACATACATGGAAGTATGGCTCCTTCTTGATGAAACAGCAAAGAAACAGCTTATATTATTGTCTCATTTCTCCTGATCTTGTCTTGATGAAACTGTTTACTTTTGATAGTTGTTGCATTCATTTCCGTAACATTTGCAACTTCCAAGTTCTTGTGCCTTCTTTTACAGCTCGCAATAGGAAAAGTACTCTTGTCAAGACAGCAATGGTGGCAACGATATCGGTATCTGCAGTAGTGTTGCTGCTCTTAGGCTCCCTTATGCACTACCGTCGGCTGATGAGGAAAAGAGGTGTGGTAATCTTGCCTTGATAGAAGCTTTTTCGACCATATATATTACTCAGTCTGTTTTACAAGTAGGCAATTATTTAGATGTTTAGGGATAAGAAATCCATTAAATTAAAATTGGAGCTAATCTAGCCAGGATTTTAGGCTACAGGGTGGTTGATGTCAATTCTGGAAACCTTGATCAACGAAGCTGCGAAAACAGTGCTTGATAATTAAAAATGCTGTATTGTGACAGCAGATAGAAGAGGAAAATTTGCATCGTTCCTGCCTCTAAAAAGAATTCCCAAATTGGCCAGAACGGCAAAACAAGAAGCAGTACAGAATTGCTTTCGTTTTCATAAGCGTTTTGTTCAACTGTGTAAATGCAGATAGAAGAGGGCGTAATCATCTATTTGGTGTTGCCACAAGCTCAACATATTTCAATGAAATTCCAGGTCTGCAAGTCCTCGACAGCAAGGGTAGGCAAAAAACAGATATACCAGTCTTTGATTTCGGAACTGTAGCTGCAGCCACAAGCAATTTTTCCTCTGCCAATGAGCTTGGCCGAGGCGGTTTTGGATCTGTATATAAGGTAATTAATCTCCCTATTCAACTGAATCCAAATGGTTATTGGATATTAATACGTTTATTCTTCCAACTTCAATTGTCTGTCCCTTATGGGGATCGATGTCCTTGAATAAAATGCACGGAAGGGAACCAGTTTTATTGTAAAGAACCTTTTTCTATTTTGAAATTCTCGAAAGGTATTGTGATCTGATTACTTCTACCATAGATATGGAGGTACATCTTGTGTCGACTCTTATCTACCCGTCGTTACAAACAGATGAAGAAAACATCCTCCCAGGAAGTTTACTCATAGCAGCTTTTGAGCCACCGGCTTCACATGACAGGTCTAAATAGTTATTCCTGTGATGTGTTCGTTTTCACAGGGTCTGATGAATGACGGAACAGAAATAGCAGTTAAAAGGCTTTCAAAATATTCTGGACAAGGAAACGAAGAGTTCAAAAATGAAGTCAGGTTGATTGCCAAACTCCAACACCGGAATCTGGTGAAAATCTTGGGTTGCTGCGTTCAAGAAGATGAAAAATTGTTAATTTATGAGTACTTACCCAATAAAAGCTTGGATTCATTACTTTACGGTAAGTAACCTCTTCCAATGGCCAAAAAAAAATTCGGTCTACAGCTAGTAATATGGATAATAACTTGAGGTAATCCCCAAATTGGTCCAGATGAAACGAAGAGATCACTTCTGGATTGGGGAAAAAGGTATCAAATCGCTTATGGGGTGGCTCGGGACTCATGTATTTACATCAGGATTCAACTTTGAGAATAATCCACAGAGATTTGAAAGTTAGCAATGTCTTACTAGATGTTGCACTGAACCCAAGGATTTCAGATTTTGGGTTAGCGAGGATATGTGGAGGAGACCAAATTGAAGGAGAAACGAAACGCGTAGTTGGGACATAGTGAGTGTTTTTCTTAAGCATTAAATTCTACTTCATCTACTTAAAAAAAAAAAATGAGATATTAGAACATGGAAAAAGAACTCCGACCAACCATTTTCTTTTTTTTATACTAAAGTTTCAACCTTTTGTTATGTCCCCCAAACTTCAAAAGGAATTTTATAAGATGAATGAGATGCTGATTACTTTTCTTCTTTTTGGCTTCCATAGTGGGTACATGGCACCAGAGTATGCTCTGCAAGGCCAGTTTTCTATAAAATCAGATGTGTACAGTTATGGAGTTTTGTTGCTAGAGATCATCACAGGCCAAAGAAATAGCGGGTGCTATCATATGAACCCCTTTTGCTATTTAATTGGCCATGTAAGTATGAAACTCTTATATAATTCATCGCTATGCACAACTTGACCAGGCTCTACAATCGCATTGTCACAATCTGAGGTGTCTGGTATGTGTTATGTCCAGGTATGGGAGCTGTGGAAAGGAGGAAAATGCAGGGAAATTGTGGACACATCAATTGGCAATACATATTCTGAAGAAATCGTATCAAGGTGCATTCAAATCGGTCTTTTGTGCGTGCAAAGATATGCATCGGACAGACCAACTATGTCCACAGTGGTTTTCATGCTGGGGAATGCTGATGTGGTACTTCCGTTCCCGAAACAGCCCGCATTCATCGACGAGAGGGACTACAATGGAAATATTCAGTCGATATGCAACCAAACATGTTCTGTTAACAGAGTTACAATTACTGCTGTTGAAGCTCGCTAGCCACATGCCACCACAAGTCCACTACGGTCTACTCAACTCGAGAAATTGAGATGCTTCCTGTATCGGTAGATAGACGACACCTGAAGGCTAATCGTGTTGTGTATGAGCTAAAAGTTGCTCTTGTGCTTAGGAGAAAAGCTTACATGTAGATTAGATATAATAGACTACTGTTGCAAATTTCCTTGAATATACATGAGGTAGGAATTATTTTCTTGTTTGATGCTTGGGACATGTTGACTGAAAATATCAAGCTCAGAAAGGGTAAAGTCGGTGTCACAGCTTCAATTACATTTACATGGTGGACGAAAAATTTACAACTACTTGCTTAAATTCATGAGGAAGGTGGATCCTCACTAATTAAGACCTCAACTACACTTCGTGATAATTGGGGTATTGTTTACTTAGTCACTTACATTGCCTTAGACATCATACCATAGTATCCTCAAACAAAAAGACAATATGAAAACAGAATTAGTATATGCCAAGGCCCAGCAACCAGCTAGAAGATAAAGATGAAGGGAGGGAAAAAAAAGAAAAAAATTCAAAAAAATAAATTCAAAAAAAGTCTTTAAAAATTATTTAAAAATTTTAAAAAAATTCCAAGTCACCAAAAAAAAAAATTGAAGGTTAAGCCAAACGATTTCTTACTCTTTTTCTAATTGAAGAATCAAAATTTCAGAATCAAAATTGAAGGTTAAGCCAAACGATTTCTTATTCTTTTGGTCAAACTCATTTAGGGAATAGAATTGGAAAAAAAAAAATTATATATATATATATATATATATATATATATATATATATTTGAACTGAAACTATTTCTGGAAATAAAATTTTTACCAAATACACCTTTACTGTTACCCCATCATTTTACTTTAATGAATCGTATGTTGATTTGTTTTTACAGGGTGTGACAAACATGGAATGGAAATGGCAGTTAAAAGGCTTCTCAAATATTATGGACAAAGGATCGAATAGTATAAGATTGAAGTTATGTTGATTGCAAAACTCCATCTTGGGAGTGTGTTGAAAATTCTAGGGTACTCCACCTTTACTGTTACCCCATCATTTTACTTTAATGAATCGTATGTTGATTTGTTTTTACAGCGTGTGACAAACATGGAATGGAAATGGCAGTTAAAAGGCTTCTCAAATATTATGGACAAAGGATCGAATAGTATAAGATTGAAGTTACGTTGATTGCAAAACTCCATCTTGGGAGTGTGGTGAAAATTCTAGGGTACTTCATTGGAGAGGTTGAGAAACTGTTAATTTGCAAGTATCTGCCTAACAAAAGCCCGGATTTCATTCATCGTCGGTTGAAATGCTCTAATGCGTAATCGAGCAATAACAATAACAATAACAATAACAATAACAATAACAATAACAATAATAATAATAATAATAATAATAATAATAATAATAATAATAATATATTATTATTATTATTATTATTATTATTATTATTATTATTATTATTATTAATGTTCTTACGTGACTTGTGAACTCAAACTGGAACACCACAATTTCTTCTTTTTTCTCTAATCCAAGATAGACTTCACCAAATTTTGAACTCCCTTGAATTTGCTTGGAGATAAAGTACAACTTAAAAGACATCCAATATGCAAGCAATACTTCAACCAGGTCATGTTCTGTCACGCCCTGATCCTCGGGTACGCACACATCCGTCTCACTTGGTCGAATTTACAATGCGATATCCCAGGACTATGTATCGCCGACCCTTTCATTTATTAAGCACATGCAGAAGCAGTTAAAATCCCCAGACAATAAAACGATGGGATAGAAAAGCATGGCCATATTTTTCATATTGAAACTTATAACCAAACTTTTATACATAATACAAACCAAAGCACTTCACAACTTTATACTTTATCTTTATTCACATCAAAATAGAGATCTCAAAAGAAGATAGAATCTCAATCCATCCAGGCTGTACTCAAGGCCCCCTTAGGATTATCTTCTTCCTCCAAAAATCATTCTCCTCAAGATTCGCCTCCGAGTTCTCCTTCTTGGATTCCTCCTCCTCAGCTCTTCAGCGGGGTCTTGAAATGGTTTCCCCAAACTGGGATGAGACTACGTCTCAGCGAGTTCTACCCCACTAAGCCCGATTAGTAAACCATTATACTAAAGGCTGCCTAAACACGCACAGGGCAGAGGACTTACCTTGGCCTCAGATCCCACCTGCAAGTCAGTACAATTCACAATAGGCACTCATTTACTCAAAACAAATCGAACCAGTCGATTACATGTCATACAATTCAATGCCCACTGTGGGATATTTAAAAGCTAGGCCACGTGGATTCTCCAAGACGACCTTCCAAGTCTCCGAGTCCACGCGCCTCGAACCTTGGGCCCACGTGCATTCTCTAAGGCGACCTCTTCGCCAAGGTGGTACATCAAGTCACCGAGCCACGTGTCCTTTTTACGATGCCCAGGCCCACGTGCCTTCTCTTAAGTGCTATCTCACCAAAGTGATGCGTCAATTCACCGAGCCCACGTGCCCTTTTAGATGCCTGGGCCCACGTGCATTCTCTTAGGTGCTATCTCACCAAAGTGATGCATCAATTCACCGAGCCCACGTGCCCTTTTAGATGCCAAACTCTGTCACCGAGCCACGTGCATTCTCCAGGATGACATACCGAGTCTCCGAGCCACGTGCATTCTCTCAAGCGACCTTTTCTACAAGGTGACATATTCAACCACCGAACTCACGTGCATTCTCCAGGTGACATTCCAATTCATCGAGCCCACGATCCTCTTTCAAGTGATTACCAATCTACTTTCAATACCAATAACCAATGCCCAATGATTTCTCAATCAAATAATTAAATCAACTCAACAAAGCATTATAAATGCTGAATAACATACTTGGCCATTTACCAATCAACAATTCAATCTCAATCAATTCTAATCAATTTAGGGTAAATCCCTAAAATATCACAATTTATTCAATTCCATGCAACGTGGAGCTCAAATAAATAAACGGACTGCGCCACGACGATCAGCACGAGATTTCGGTCATCGGCCATCAAAATCTTAATTTCCGAAAAATAAATAATTAATTTATTAATTTCGAAAATTAAATAATTAATATTAAAAATTCAATTTAGCTCAAAATAAAGCCTGATTAAATAAACGGACTTCACCACGGTCATCAGCATAATTTTCTGGTTCCAGACCATCTCAGCTGAATTTTCGGAAAATAAATAATTATTTAATTTAATTCCGAAAATTAATATTTAAATACTAAAAATTCCACTTAGGCCCGAAAAGCCTAATTGGAGCCCACTAAGGGTCGGGAAAAATCCCGAGGCACTTCCAATAATTAGTAGACCACATCTACTTGCTAATTGCGCAATCAATTTATCTAAATCGCATCACAATTGACTAATAATTACTAAATTATTCTAATCTAACAACCTAAACATAATTAATTAAATCTAAACCAACCTTAAGCATAATTAGCCAACTAATCCTGATTAGTGAGATTACTCACCAAATCGTGCGCAAATCGGATCAATCCGACGGCGGCGACGCGAGGAACAAATCTTCCCAAAGCGACTCACAGATCCGGGGCCCGGAAACGGCTCAAAATGAGCCCAAAGTCGCTGGAAACCCACTCGTGGGTTTGCTGGACGGGGCTGGCCGGAGCTGCTCCGGCGGCTAGGGCGGCGAGGGGAGGCCGGCGGAGGGTGAAGGGGACGCGGGGGAGGTCCGGCGGGGCTGAGCGGTGGCCGGAGGTGGCTGGACAAGGGCGGAACAGGGCTGGGTCGCGGCTGGATCGAGCGGGGAAGCACGCCTGGGCACGCGCGGACGGGTGGATGGGCGCGCGGCGTCGAGCGGGCGGCTGTCGCAGGCGTGCGAGCGGCGGTGCGGCGGCGGGACGGTGGCGACGACGAGCTGTAGCCTCCGCTCGAGCTTCTGTCTTCGTTCACTGGAATCCGCGGAAGGGAGAAGGAGAGAGAGTGAGAAAGAGAGAGAAGAGGGAGGAGAGATAACGATTGACTCGTCAAAGAAGAGAGAGAGAGAGAGAGAGAAGTCGGGGGGAAGCTGTCCGCACGAAGGGGGGGGGAAGGGGAGAGAAGAGAGAGAAAGAAAAGAGAGAAAAAGAAAGAAAGGAAAAGAGAGGGGGAGAGAGAAAAAGTAAAATAAAAATAACACCATTATTCTTATTTTCTTTTTTTTTTCTCTTTTCCTTTTTATTTTCTTTTGGTCTTCAATTTTTTTTTCGATAATTTCTTTATTGAACGTCAATAAATTGACGAGCGATGAGACAGATCCTAAAAATAAGAATTATGACGCGCTTTAAAATTCGATTCCCGAAATCAAGTTCAATTTCATGGTTAAAAATCGATCATACGTGATTTTAGTTCAATCCAGCCAATTTGGTAGCTTTTAGGGATTTTACAGCTGATACATCCCTTAACGGCTTTACCCAATAGGTTAGTTAACTCGTGAGTGATCAGCTCAGAGAAAAAGGGCCATAGGCACGCCGACGAAATGCCCATTTCACTTTATCGAAACGGGGTCGAATTTCAGGATGTCACATGTTCTGTATACTTCTGCCATGTCAGATGTGTACAAACTCACACTAGAGACATAATTTAACACATCACTGGCTCATAGGTATGGGAGCTATGAAAAGGAGGAAATGCCTAAACATTGTCGAACAGTCGATTTGCAATTTATGTCAAGAGAGGAGGCTTCAAAATGAATTCAGATCGGTGTCTTGTGCATGCAAGAGTTCCCATCCAATGCATACGGTCTGTGCTCATGTTGGGGAATGCTAGTGTGTTGCTTCCGTCTATGAAACAGCCTGCCTTTGTCTTCAAGAAGAGCTACCATGGAGCAAATGCATTGTCTAGTAATGGCATTGTTTCAGCTTCTATTTATGATGTCGGGATTACTTCGGTCAATATGTTATAAATAAGTGTACAATTTTTTTAAAAGATAAGTGTATTGAAAGTTTTAAAACTTATCACGAAAGGACAAGTGAGTGTTAAAACTTTCAAAAAATCCAATTAAATTCTAAAACTTATCACAAGGTACAATAGTCCTACAACCTTCAAAAAGTATAATCAAATCATAAAATTTATCAAATTTATCCAATAAAATCTTTCCATTTTATTGCATTTTTTGAAAGTTTTAATACTCAATTATACTTTCATGATAGATAGTAGGACTTGATTGCACTTTTTGAAAATTTTATAATTCAATTACACTTTCATAATAAGTTTTTGAACTTGTAATGCACTTTCCTTTTCTTTTTTTCTTTTTTTTTTCCAAAAAAGGCACTTCTAAAATGATTTGCGTAGTACATATGTATGTTAAACTCTGAATGTAATTACCTGATGCCAAGTACATTGACGGTAGCTTTGCACAAAAGGGACTTGAAAATATTGCATAAATTGATTTTGAAGCCTCAAACTCACATCAGCATAGTAATGCACCGAGACTAATGTTGAGGAAAGTGTACTAATCTCTCCTCTCGAGCCTCACATCCGAGGGATCCAAATTCCTTTCCTTTTCACTTTCTGCCACCATTTTTGGTGAGAAGCCTTGGTTACTTGGTCAGGGTTTCCCCAAGTCACCTTTTCATCTACCCTTCAAGAACTACAAGACACCCGCTTGTGCTAGTGACGTATCAAGGCGACAATAAACAAATGAATGACCAAATGGACAACTGAGTAAACGAACAACCGTTGATAGATTGTGAAGTCTGTTCCATCGGGTTGCCGTCTTCTCACGCCACCTCACATGGCCAAGAGAAACCATCGGTTTGTCTTTTTCTCTTGACCTATCTTTTTCTCTTTTGCGGGTCAGACTTCTTGATCCATGATTAAACAATTTTAATCCCTAGCCTCGCTCGTGAAAAGGCGGTCGAAGTCATCTAATGAACGGGGGAAAGTGTCCCTTCCAGATGGGGCCAGATGGATGACCGAGTGATCAATGTCTTGGGTAAGCTTTGTTCTAGTCAGCAGGATCAAATATATGTTAGTGTTTTTTCAATTGCACGAGCATCAGGCGTGGTTACTTGGATCATGAATTTGGTGATCCGAAAGTGATCCGAAACAAGTGAGTGTACGAAATTCGAATCGGGTCGTGTTACACAGAGTTTATGCCGATTTCTGTCACACTAGTCTAAACTTAGTGACTTTAATTTAGTCTGCCAAGATTAATTCTTTGTAGGGTAGACTGGCAATCCATAATAGCTTGCTATCATTTTGACAGTATTGCAAATTGCTGATGATAGGCACAATAATGGTCAGATACACACCCCAATGAAACGCATTCACTCTTGAGATTTCAGAAAATTCTAAAAGCTATTGACAGTGACAAGGGAAACAAGCCTCTCTGCATCTGTAAATTAGAAGCACAAACAGTGAAGAGGTTTCGTATATTGCAGAGTGATCAAATCCAAAGAATCATCTTAATATTGTAGCTAGTACTGTCATAAGAAAACAGAGAATACTAGCTTTGCGTAAAGGACGAATCTGAAAAGGATTAAATGGCAATTTGACTCTAGCCTTGAATAAAGACCTAGAAATGGATTTTTTTTTTCCTCAGTTTCCGCAATGACATTAGGATATTGAATTTTCAGGCTCGACTGACTGTTTCTATGTTAAAATCGCTGTCAATGGAAACGACACAGTATCCATCTCTGTCCCAACAGTCTGAAATGTCAAGTTCTCTGCAGGATGGGCGGAGTGATGATAACCAAGAGCCCTGTTTATTCACCCGGAACCGATTCAATGGGGAAGCAAATACACCTCAAGCAACATCGATCCACCACATTAATTAAAGCGATAAGGCTGCTGGGAAGGGAAAGGTGAGGCGAGTCCCAAGGTGCGTGACCATTACTTCAATTTACATGAAGGTGGAATTAATTTATTGTTTCACGATCGAGAAATATCGACCAAGAAGAGTATGAAGCTTAGAAAGGACAACATCGGCATCACGGCTTGCATTCCATTTGGGGATCGAAAAGGTGACAATCACTTTGCTTAAATTGATGAGAAAGGTGGGTCCCCACTAATTAAGACCTCAACTACACTCCGTGGTATTTGAGGTATCATTACTCAGTCACTTCTGTTGTCTCAGAATCATACCACTGTATCCTCGATAAAAAGACAGCATGAACACAGAAAAGGGGTCAGTATATGCCCTGCTTCTTCTTTTTCTACTTCAGGGAAGTACTGGCTTGGACATCCTAAGCCAAAACAATACTATCAGAGATGGCAATCTCTTGGTCTCCAGCGGTAAAAGGTTCGCTCTCGGTTTCTTCAGCCCAGGTAATTCTAGCCACCGTTATGTCGGAATTTGGTATTACCAAGTTTCTGAGCAAACCATTGTTTGGGTTGCTAACCGAGAGAGGCCAATCAATGGCACTTCAGGAGCCCTTTCGATTGATTCTGATGGAAATTTGGTGCTCCATGAGAATGGAAGCTTTCTTGTTTGGACCACAAATGTTTCTTCTGCATTGTCCAATTATTTTACTCCAGCCCGGCTTATGGATTCAGGCAATCTAGTCCTGGTTCAAGATTTTAGCAAATGGGTGATATGGCAAAGCTTTGATTACCCAACAGACACTATGCTTCCTTTCATGAAACTCGGGTTGAACCGCAAAACCGGTTTGAACCGGTTCCTAACATCATGGAAGTCCCCAGAGGATCCGACGCCAGGCAATATCTCCTATAGGATTGACCCAACGGGCTACCCTCAATTGTTTCTGTACAAGGACGGGGATCCATATTGGCGTGCCGCGTCATGGACTGGAGATCGGTGGAGCGGTATACCTGAAATGACTCATGCTTACATCTTTAACGTAAGCTTTGTAAATGACCCAGACGAGGTTTCTATAATGTATGGCGTCATTGACGAATCGATCATCACCAGAATGGTGGTGAACGAATCGGGGTCACTCCGACGATCCACGTGGCACGACAGAGACCGGCGGTGGATAGAATTCTGGTTCGATCCAAAGGACCAGTGCAATTATTACGGCAAGTGTGGGCCCAACAGCAACTGCAATCCATACATTACGGGCCCGTTCGAGTGCACATGCCTGCCAGGGCTCGAGCCCAAGTCCCCGGGCGATTGGTACCTTAGTGATGGATCGGCAGGGTGCACAAGGAGGGGGGGGTGTCAGTGTGTCGAAGTGGGGAAGGATTCGTGAGGGTGGCACGTGCGAAGGTGCCGGACACTTCAAAAGCACGTGCCAACATGAGCTTGAACTTGAAGAAGTGCGAGGAGGAATGCCTGAGGGATTGCTCTTGCACAGCTTATGCTAGTGCCAGTGAAAGGCTAGGAGGTTCTGGGTGCCTCATATGGCATGGCGATTTAGTCGATACAAAAACATTTGCCGATTCAGGTCAAGATTTATTTGTACGGGTCGATGCCATTGAGTTAGGTACTCTTGCTTCTATAACTTATGTTACTAGTACTACTTTTGTTAATGTGATGCATATCCAGCATCATTTGTTATATTAAATTAGTATTGTCCAGCAAATGATGAACCAAACTTCAAAATAGATTAAATTCATGATCGTGTGTCCGACTGTGTCCGACTGTGTCTGAGCGTGTCAACGTGTCCGACACGCTCCGACACGTGTCAGACACGACACGGAAGCACAAGTCCGTGCTTCATAGCTTGTAGTCTTTCACCATATTTAGCAGTCCATGCTGTGGCCTCACGGTTGAATGGAAAGAGCAAATCCCACTTACTCATCATAAACCGCACGCGCGCGCGCGCGCGCGAGAGAGAGAGAGAGAGAGAGAGAGAGAGAGAGAAGGATGCGGATGATACGTTTCCTACTTCCTTTCATGCTCAGCTTTTTCACCATCAAAGCTGCTGAATTCACCCTCACCTTGAACACCTTGAACGGCCATTACTGCTTAAACTCAAGCACCTTCACCCCCAATAGCACCTATCATGCCAACCTCAATCGCGTTCTCGATGATCTTGTCAGAGACGCGGGCGCCAACCGTGATAACGGGTTCAACTTCACTTCAAGCAAAGCCAGCTCGAGCAACGCCGTCTACAGCAGCTTTATGTGCAGAGGCGATGTCCCCAAGAAAGAGTGCGCGGATTGCGTCAGGAACGCGAGTATTCAAATAACCCAGCTATGCCGGATGACAAAAGTCTCCTTCCTGTGGTACGATCAGTGCATGTTGCGCTACTCCGACACAAATTTTACCAGGAAGGTTGAGCTGGAACCTCGGTTGTTTGGATACAATGAAGAGAACATAGACCACCCTGATGAATTCATGAAGGTACTGACTGTCACTACGGATCACGTGGCTAGAGAGGCTGCTCGGCATCCTCCTAGGATGTATGGCCATGGCCACGCCAAGTTTAGTCAGGAGAAAACGTTGTACACGTTTGCACAGTGTGTGCCTTACCTTTCCAACAACGATTGTTGGGAGTGCCTTCGCAACGCCACATCGAGCCTCTTAAGCCTCCAAAAGGGGAAAATTGAAGGCCGAGTGTTGCTTCCGAGTTGCTTTGTCAGGTTTGCGATTTACCCGTTTTACGGGAGCAGCTCAAAAGGTAAGGTAGAACCTAATAGTTGATTTTTCAAAAGTTCATCATCATGCTTCTTACTACTTCAAAGATTACAACAGAATTTGTGTTGTCCGCTTTGCAATTTCTTGACCATTGGGTAGTGTACCCCGATAACAGAAGACATAAAAATTCCAAATTTGCCCAAAACAGATGCCTCTTATTGTTGCTTCATTTTATTGTATCTGCACTCTTACTAATATGAGATTAGAAGGGCATAATCTTGGAGTTTTTCCTATCTAACTTATGTGGAGGAGAAAATGCTCCAGAGCTTTGAGAAGCTTCATTGTAAACCACAATATCATACTACTTTATGATTATTGGTGAAAATTAGCAAGCATCATCTTCTTGATAAGTCAAAAGCTGAATGATCAGATTGAACATCTTAATTACCTTGTAAACCGGACCAAATCCTCCTTCTCCTAACTTCTTGTTGCTCGAGAAGTTATCTGCGGCAGCTTCTATCGTTTGCAGATCAAATTGCAGGGAATGGAGTTCAGAAATTTGCCTCTTAACTGGCAGTTAAATAATTCAGATATCTTTAGACTCTGGTGAAACAGAATCAATAAAATTGTATGCATGCAATAGCAGTATTTCTTCGAGTTACCAATCTGATCTTCTTTTATACCACTTTTGCTCCCCCTTCTTAGGATTCTTTTTCTTCCTCGTAGTATATGCCAGACTATCATGTAAAATAGTAGCGCCATTCCTACGGCTGTGGCAAGGATTGCAGCATATATTTTCTAATTAGGCTCCATTCGTTTTGCGAAAAATAAATTCGGGATAATTTTTTCTGGATTTTCCATGCGTTCGTTTCACGGAAAATGAATTTCTTGGGGAAAATGTTTTTCATCAAAGAAAAAAAGTCATCTAAAGTAGGGGAAAATGTTTTCCACTTTTGAAAAGTGGAAAACATTTTTCTCACTTAATCTCTCCTACCTCACATCTCTACAAATTCTAACTTCCTTCTCCCCTTTCTTCTTCTTCTTTTCTTTTTTTATTTGAATTATTTTTTAATTTTCTTTTTCTTTTTATTTGAATTATTTTTTAATTTTCTTTTTCTTTTTATTTGAATTATTTTTTAATTTTCTTTTTCTTTTTATTTGAATTATTTTTTAATTTTCTTTTTCTTTTGTATTTGAATTATTTTGTAATTTCCTTTTTCTTTTTTATTTGAATTATTTTTTAATTTCCTTTTCCTTTTGTTTTTGTTTTTGTTTTTTTTTTTTTTTCTTTTTCATTTCTTTGTTTCCCATCTTCTCCTTTCTTGGCTAGTTGTCGACCAAGTGAATCTCAAGCTCGTCGATCTCAAACTTGCGTTCGTCGATCTGGCGAGCCTCGAGCTTAACGCTCGTGCTCGCCAATCTGGGTGAGTGGAAAATATTTTCCTAACCGAACACCGGAAAATATTTTTCAAAATATTTTTAGGTTTTAGCCGAACACCGAAAATATTGTTATTTTCCTGGAAAATGATTCTGGGAAAATATTTTCTGAAAATAGTCCATTTTTCGCGAAACGAACGGACCCAAGTGCACTTTCCCTGCATTTGTTGTCAAAGTTAATAGTTTCATTTACATACATGGAAGTATGGCTCGTTCTAGTCATGACAACGTCATGTTCCAGCACACACACGAGACAAGATATTCCCCGACTCCGTTCAAAAGCTGTGGCAGACAGTTGAATTGACTGTACTTAACCGAAAGTGCGTTGAGTAATCCAACTGCAAAGATTTCAACTGTAGCAGAATTGAAAAAAAATAAAAAAAATAAAATCTTTTGCTGGCTGAGAAACTCTAATAGCTCCTTGAAGAGCAAAGATACAGCTTATATTATTGTTTTATTTCTCCTGATCTCGTCTTGATGAAACTGTTTGCTTCTGATAGTTGTTGCATTCATTTCCGTAACATTTGCAACTTCCAAGTTCTTGTGCCTTCTTTTACAGCTCGTCCTCCTGTCAAGACGGCAATGGTGGCAACGATATCAGTATCTGCAGTAGTGTTGCTGCTCTTAGGCTCCCTTATGTACTGCCTTCGGCTGATGAGGAAAAGAGGTGTGGTAATCTTGCCTTGATAGAAGCTTTTTCGACCGTATATATTACTCAGTCTGTTTTACAAGTAGGTAATTATTTAGATGTTTAGGGATAAGAAATCATTAAATTAAAATTGGAGCTAATCTAGCCAGGATTTTAGGCTACAGGGTGGTTGATTTCAATTCTGGAAACCTTGATCAACGAAGCTGCGAAAACAGTGCTTGATAATTAAAAATGCTGTATTGTGACAGCAGAGAGAAGAGGAAAACTTGCATCGTTCCTGCCTCTAAAAAGAATTCCCAAATTGGCCAGAACGGCAAAACAAGAAGCAGTACAGAATTGCTTTCATTTTCATAAGCGTTTTGTTCAACTGTGTAAATGCAGATAGAAGACGGCATAATCATCTATTTGGTGTTGCCACAAGCTCAACATATTTCAATGAAATTCCAGGTCTGGAAGTCCTCGACAGCAAAGGTAGGCAAAAAACAGATATACCAGTCTTTGATTACGGAACTGTAGATGCAGCCACAAGCAATTTTTCCTCTGCCAATGAGCTTGGCCGAGGTGGTTTTGGATCTGTATATAAGGTAATTAATCTCCCTATTCAACTGAATCCAAATGGCTATTGGATATTAATATGTATATTCTTCCAACTTCAATTGTCTGTCCCTTATGGGGATCGATGTCCTTGAATAAAATGCACGGAAGGGAACCAGTTTTATTGTAAAGAACCTTTTTCTATTTTGAAATTCTCGAAAGGTATTGTGATCTGATTACTTCTACCATAGATATGGAGGTACATCTTGTGTCGACTCTTATCTACCCGTCGTCACAAACAGATGAAGAAACCATCCTCCCAGGAAGTTTACTCATAGCAGCTTTTGAGCCACAGGCTTCACATGACAGGTCTAAATATTTATTCCTGTGATGGGTTCGTTTTCACAGGGTGTGATGAATGACGGAACAGAAATAGCAGTTAAAAGGCTCTCAAAATATTCTGGACAAGGAAACGAAGAGTTCAAAAATGAAGTCAGGTTGATTGCCAAACTCCAACACCGGAATCTGGTGAAAATCTTGGGTTGCTGCATTCAAGAAGACGAAAAATTGTTAATTTATGAGTACTTACCCAATAAAAGCTTGGATTCATTACTTTACGGTAAGTAACCTCTTCCAATGGCCAAAAAAATTTCGGTCTACAGCTAGTAATATGGAAAATAACTTGAGGTAATCCCCAAAATTGGTCCAGATGAAACGAAGAGATCACTTCTGGATTGGGGAAAAAGGTATCAAATCGCTTATGGGGTGGCTCGGGACTCATGTATTTACATCAGGATTCAACTTTGAGAATAATCCACAGAGATTTGAAAGTTAGCAATGTCTTACTAGATGTTGCACTGAACCCAAAGATTTCAGATTTTGGGTTAGCGAGGATATGTGGAGGAGACCAAATTGAAGGAGAAACGAAACGCGTAGTCGGGACATAGTGAGTGTTTTTCTTAAGCATTAAATTCTACTTCATCTACTTTTAAAAAAAAAAATGAGATATTAGAACATGGAAAAAGAACTCCGACCAACCATTTTCTTTCTTTCATACTAAAGTTTCAACCTTTTGTTATGTCCCCCAAACTTCAAAAGGAATTTTATAAGATGAATGAGATGCTGATTACTTTTCTTCTTTTTGGCTTCCATAGTGGGTACATGGCACCAGAGTATGCTCTGCAAGGCCAGTTTTCTATAAAATCAGATGTGTACAGTTATGGAGTTTTGTTGCTAGAGATCATCACAGGCCAAAGAAATAGCGGGTGCTATCATATGAACCCCTTTTGCTATTTAATTGGCCATGTAAGTATGAAACTCTTATATAATTCATCGCTATGCACAACTTGACCAGGCTCTACAATCGCATTGTCACAATCTGAGGTGTCTGGTATGTGTTATGTCCAGGTATGGGAGCTGTGGAAAGGAGGAAAATGCATGGAAATTGTGGACAAATCAATTGGCAATACATATTCTGAAGAAATCGTATCAAGGTGCATTCAAATCGGTCTTTTGTGCGTGCAAAGATATGCATCGGACAGACCAACAATGTCCACAGTGGTTTTCATGCTGGGGAATGTTGATGTGGTACTTCCGTTCCCGAAACAGCCCGCATTCATCGACGAGAGTGACTACAATGGAAATATTCAGTCGACATGCAACCAAACATGTTCTGTTAACAGAGTTACAATTACTGCTGTTGAAGCTCGCTAGCCACATGCCACCACAAGTCCACTGCGGTACTACTCAACTTGAGAAATTGAGATGCTTCCTGTATCGGTAGATAGACGACACCTAAAGGCTAATCGTGTTGTGGATGAGCTAAAAGTAGCTCTTGTGCTTACGAGAAAAGCTAACATGTAGATTAGATATAATAGACTGCTGTTGCAAATTTCCTTGAATATACATGAGGTAGGAATTATTTTCTTGTTTGATGCTTGAGACACATTGACTGAAAATATCAAGCTTAGAAAGGGTGAAGTCGATGTCACAGCTTGAATTACATTTACATGGTGGACGAAAAATTTATAATTACTTGCTTAAATTCATGAGGAAGGTGGATGCTCACTAATTAAGACCTCAACTACACTCTGTGATAATTGGGGTATTGTTCACTTAGTCACTTACGTTGCCTTAGACATCATACCATAGTATCCTAAAACAAAAAGACAATATGAAAACAGAATTCGTATATGCCAAGGTCTAGCAACCAGCTAGAAGAGAAAGATGAAGGGAGGGGAAAAAAAAGAAAAAAATTTTAAAAAAAATAAAAAAAGTCTTAAAAAAATATTTAAAATTTTTTAAAAAATTCCAAGTCACAAAAAAAAAAATTGAAGGTTAAGCCAAACAATTTCTTATTATTTTTCTAATCGAAGAATCAAAATTTTAGGATCATACCAAACACATTCTTCTGATCAAACTCATTTAGGGAATATAATTGGAAAAAAAATATTTTTGAACTGAAATTATTTCTGGAAATAAATTTTTTACGAAACACACCTTTACTGTTACCCCATCATTTTACTTTAATGAATTGTATGTTGATTTGCTTTTACAAGGTGTGACAAACATGGAATGGAAATGGTAGTTAAAAGGCTTCTCAAATATTCTGGACAAAGGATCGAATAGTATAAGATTGAAGTTACATTGATTGCAAAACTCCATCTTTGGAGTGTGGTGAAAATTCTAGGGTACTACATTGGAGAAGCTGAGAAACTATTAATTTGCAAGTATCTGCCTAACAAAAGCTTCGATTTCATTCATCGTCGGTTGAAATGCTCTAATGTGTAATCAAGCAAAATTATTATTATTATTATTATTATTATTATTATTATTATTATTATTATTATTATTATTATTATTATTATTATTATTATTATTATTTATGTTCTTACGTGACTTGTGAACTCAAACTAGAATACCACAATTTGTTCTTTTTTCTCTAATCCAAGATAGACTTCAACAAATTTCGAACTCCCTTGAATTTGCTTGGAGATAAAGTCCAACTTAGAAGACATCCAAAATACAAGCAATACTTCAACCAGGTCATGTTCTATATACTTCTGTCATGTTAGATGTGTACAAACTCACACTCGAGACATAATTTAACACATCACTTGTGACGGCCCAAGCGCAGAGATGTATCTCCTGTCCCACATCGCTTAGGGGGAGTCTTGTGGCTAGTTTATAAGGCTTAGGTCCCTCTAATCTATATGATACATTTTCAGTGTCCAAAGCCGACAATATTACACAATAGAGCCGAGTCATTAGAAATGGTATCAGAGCTCACTCCCAACCGCGTGTGGGGGGAGAGCCGTAGCATGGGGCGCATCTATCCCACATCGCTTCGGGAGGAGCGTCTGTCCCACATCGCTTAAAGAGGACTCACAGCAAGGACCCTATGCTCCCAAGGGGGGGAGGGGAAGAGTGTGACGGCCCAAGCGTCGCTTAGGGGGGAGTTTATAAAGTTTATAAAGCTTAGGTCCCTCTAATCTATGTAATGCATTTTAAAGCCGTGTTACATCACTAGCTAATAGGTATGAGAACTATGAAAAGGAGGAAATGCCTAAACATTGTCAACTAGTCGATTTGCAATTTATGTCAGGAGAGGAGGCTTCAAGGTGAATTCAGATCAGTGTCTTGTGGGTGCAAGAGTTCCCATCCAATGCCTACGGTCTGTGTTCATGTTGGGGAATGCTAGTGTGTTGCTTCCGTCTACGAAACGAAACAGCCAGCGTTTGTCTTCAAGAAGAGCTACCATGGAGCAAATGCATTGTCTAGTAATGGCATTGTTTCAGCTTCTATTTATGATGTTGGGATTACTATGGTCAATGTGTGATAAATAAGTTTACAATTTTTTTTAAAGATAAATACATTGAAAGTCTTAAAATTTATCAAGAAGGAATAAGTAAGTCCTAAAATTTTCAAAAAATACAATTAAATCCTAAAACTTATCACAAATTACAATAGTCCTACAACTTTTAAAAAGTGTAATAAAGTCCTAAAACTTGTCAAATTGATTCGATAAAATCTTTCAATTTTATTGCATTTTTTGAAAGTTTTAAAACTCAATTCCACTTTTGTGATAAATAATAGGACTTAATTGCATTTTTTGAAAATTTTATGATTCATTTGCACTTTCGTGATAAGTTTTTAAACTTGTAATGCACTTTCCTTTTCTTTCTTTTTTTTTTTTTTTTTCCAAAAAAGGCACTTCTAAAAAGATTTGTGCAGTACATATGTATGTTAAACTCTGAATGTAATTACCTGATGCCAAGTACATTGACAGTAGCTTTGCACAAAAGAGACTTGAAAATATTGCATAAATTGATTTTGAAGCCTCAAACTCACATCAGCATAGTAATGCACCGAGACAATGTTGAGGAAAGTGTACTAATCTCTCTTCTCTCGAGCCTCACATCCGAGGGATCCAAATTCCTTTCCTTATCACTTTCTGCCACCATTTTTGGTGAGAAGCCCTGGTTACTTGGTCAGGGTTTCCCCAAGTCACCTTTTCATCTACCCTTCAAGAACTACAAGACACCCGCTTGTGCTAGTGACATGTTAAGGCGACAATAAACAAATAAATGATCAAATGGACAACTGAGTAAACGAACAACCGTTGATAGATTGTGAAGTCTGTTCCATGGGGTTGCCGTCTTCTCACGCCACCTCGCATGGCCAAGAGAAACCATCGGTTTGTCTTTTTCTCTTGACCTATCTTTTTCTCTTTTACGGGTCAAGACTTCTTGATCCATGATTGAACACTGTTTAATCTCTAGCATTGCTCGTGAAACGGCGGTCGAAGTCATCTAATGAACGAGGAAAAGTGTCCCTTCCAGACGGGGCCAGATGGATGACCGAGTGATCAATGTCTTCGGTAAGCTTTGTTCTAGTGAGCAGGATCAAATATATGTTAAGTGCTTTTTCAATTGCACGAGCATCAAGCGTGATCACTTGGGTCATGAATTTGGTGATCCGAAACAAGTGAGTGTACGAAATTCGAATCGGGTCGTGTTACACAGAGTTTATGCTGATTTCTGTCGCACTAGTCTAAACTTAGTGACTTTAATTTAGTCTGCCAAGATTAATTCTTTGTAGGGTAGACTGGCAATCGATAATAGATTGCTATCATTTTGACAGTATTGCAAATTGCCGATGATAGGCACAATACTGGTCAGATACACACCCCAATGAAACGCATTCACTCTTGAGATTTCAGAAAATTCTAAAAGCTGTTGACATTGACAAGGGAAACAAGCCTCTCTGCATCTGTAAATTAGAAGCACAAACAGTGAAGAGGTTTCGTATATTGCAGAGTGATCAAATCAAAAGAATCATCTTAATATAGTAGCTTAGTTCTGTCATAAAAAAACAGAGAATACTAGCTTAGCGTAAAGGACGAATCTGAAAAGGATTAAATGGCAATTTGGCTCTAACCTTGAATAAAGACCTAGAAATGGATTTTTTTTCCCTCAGTTTCCGCAATGACATTAGGATATTGAATTTTCAGGCTCGACTGACTGTTTCTATGTTAAAATCGCTGTCAATGGAAACGACGCGGTATCCATCTCTGTCCCAACAGTCTGAAATGTCAAGTTCTCTGCAGGATGGGCGGAGTGATGATAACCAAGAGCCCTGTTTATTCACGTGGAACCGATTCAATGGGGAGGCAAATACACCTCAAGCAACATCGATCCACCACATTAATTAAAGGGATAAGGCAGCTGGGAAGGGAAAGGTGAGGCGAGTCCCCAAGGTGCGTGACCATTACTTCAATTTACATGAAGGTGGAATTAATTGTTTCACGATCGAGAAATATCGACCAAGAAGAGTATGAAGCTTAGAAAGGACAACATCGGCATCATGGCTTGCGCTCCATTTGGTGACAATCACTTTGCTTAAATTGAAGGGAAAGGTGGGTCCCCACTAATTAAGACCTCAACTACACTCCGTGGTATTTGAGGCATCATTACTCAGTCACTTCTGTTGTCTCAGAATCATACCACTGTATCCTCGATAAAAAGACAGCATGAACAAAGAAAAGGGGTCAGTATATGCCCTGCTTCTTCTTTTTCTACTTCAGGTAAGTACTGGCTTGGACATCCTAAGCCAAAACAATACTATCAGAGATGGCAGTCTCTTGGTCTCCAGCGGTAAAAGGTTCGCTCTCGGTTTCTTCAGCCCAGGTAATTCTAGCCACCGTTATGTCGGAATTTGGTATTACCAAGTTTCTGAGCAAACCATTGTTTGGGTTGCTAACCGAGAGAGGCCAATCAATGGCACTTCAGGAGCCCTTTCGATTGATTCTGATGGAAAGTTGGTGCTCCATGAGAATGGAAGCTTTCTTGTTTGGTCCACAAATGTTTCTTCTGCATTGTCCAATTATTCTACTACAGCCCGGCTTATGGATTCAGGCAATCTAGTCCTGGTTCAAGATTTTAGCGAAAGGGTGATATGGCAAAGCTTTGATTATCCAACAGACACTATGCTTCCTTTCATGAAACTCGGGTTGAACCGCAAAACCGGTTTGAACCGGTTCCTAACATCATGGAAGTCCCCAGAGGATCCAACACCTGGCAATTGCTCCTATAGGATCGACCCAACGGGCTACACTCAATTGCTTCTGTACAAGGACGGGGATCCATATTGGCGTGCTGGGTCATGGACTGGAGATCGGTGGAGCGGTATACCTGAAATGAATCATTCTTTCATCTTTAACGTAAGCTTTGTAAATGACCCAGACGAGGTTTCTATAATGTATGGCGTCATTGACGCATCGATCATCACCAGAATGGTGGTGAACGAATCGGGGTCACTCCAACGATCCACATGGCACGACAGAGACCACCGGTGGATAGAATTCTGGTTCGCTCCAAAGGACCAGTGCGATTATTACGGCAAGTGTGGACCCAACAGCAACTGCAATCCATACGATACGAGCCAGTTCGAGTGCACATGCCTGCCAGGGTTCGAGCCCAAGTCCCCGACTGATTGGGACCTTAGAGATGGATCGGCAGGGTGCGTAAGGAGGGGAGGGGTGTCAGTGTGTCGAAGTGGGGAAGGATTCGTGAAGGTGGCACATGTAAAGGTGCCGGACACTTCAAAAGCACGTGCCAACATGAGCCTGACCATGAAGGAGTGCGAGGAGGAGTGCCTGAGGGATTGCTCTTGCCCAGCTTATGCTCGTGCCAGTGAGAGGCCGGGAGGTTCCGGGTGCCTCATATGGCATGGCGGTTTAGTCGATACAAGAACATTTGCAGATTTAGGTCAAGATTTATTCGTACGGGTCGATGCCATCGAATTAGGTACTCCTGCTTCTGTAACTTATGTCACTAGTACTACTTTTGTTAATGTGATGCATCTCCTGCAACCTCATTTGTTTCATTAAATTAGCATTGTCAAGCAAATGATGAATCGAGCTTTGAAATGGATTAAATTCATGAGCATAAAAATTCATATCTACAACTCTAGGAACCAAGTTCGAGCTTTTGCATCGCATAAACTGTGTATCGTTGGAGATCCGCTTGGTAATGTCTGGTTTCAAGTTGAGGTCGAAAGAACTTTTCATTCTATACTTGGCACGAGCACTTTCGAGGTCATTGAATCTGAAATACTGTCTTTGTACTTTCCTTCCAGCTCGTTACAGGAAAACAAGATCCCTCAACCAAAAGACGTCGGCTGCAATAATTTTGGTTTCGATTTTGACAGCTCTACTGCTCGCCGGCTCCTTCTCGTACTGCCTGGTGATCAAGAAGAGAAAGGGTGTGTCACTTAGTCCTCAACACCAGTACACTCTTTATTTATATTTTCCGGTTAATTTGTCTGCTAAAATTAATTCTTCACCAATTAATAAAGGACACAAACTTTGGTTGGTTCAGTCTTGGAACTATTCCTAGCCGTAGGAAGTCAGTTAAAGAGAGCATACTATTCCGAGTACATTTTAATTTAATCATTTCCGAATCTAAGAACCTTGAGCCAAAGAGAGCATGATGATGCCAGTTTAGATCTTAATGCAGGATTTCAACAACGAACCTAAACCAGCACATTGTCAGTTTCAGGATACAAGAGATGAAATCATACAATACATCAATATATTTACCAGGAAAACAGTTGTAAAAACGTTTGGAAAGATCTTATTAAGCTTAAAATTTTCATTCGGTTTAATGAAATGAATTCCTGAACGAAGAATCTCACAATTCCTCCAAGGTTGTAATGGCATTTATGCAGTAGTCTCGGAAACAGATCGCAGAAGCCATAATCCCCTGGTGAGTGATATTACCAATTTGACATATCTCGATGGCCCTCGGAGTGTAAAAGACCACGACGACGGACCCAGAGGAAACAGAGATGTGCCGCTTTATGATCTAAGCACCATAGTTTCGGCAACAAACAATTTCTCCGTCCTCAATAAGCTTGGTCTAGGCGGTTTTGGATCAGTATACAAGGTAAACTTCCATTACACAAAAAAGCTACCTAGAAAAAACGATGATACAGACTTGCAAAGTGGAAATTAATTTGACAGGGCATTATGGACAATGGATTGGAAATAGCTGTCAAAAGACTATCGAAACTTTCAGGACAAGGAGCTGAAGAATTTAAAAACGAAGTCCGGTTGATTGCGAAGCTCCAACACCGGAACCTGGTGAGAATACTAGGCTGCTGTGTCGAAAAAGACGAGAAAATGCTAATTTACGAATATTTGCCAAACAAAAGCTTGGATGCCTTCCTTTTCGGTACGTTTTCTGCTCTCCCACTAGCTACAATACTCCGAAAAAGCAATGGTTTGTTGATGTCATGATCTTGGTCCAGACAAAACGAGAAGATCGTTGCTGGATTGGAGAAAACGGTTCGAAATCGCATCTGGATTGGCTCGAGGACTCTTGTACTTGCACCAAGATTCGAGGCTCAGGATCATCCACCGAGACTTAAAGGCCAGCAACGTCCTACTGGACGAAGCAATGAATCCAAAGATATCAGATTTTGGTATGGCTAGGATATGCGGCGCGGACCAAATCCAAGGAAACACAAATCGTGTAGTTGGAACATAGTAAGCATTCTTGCTATCGCAATGCTTTATGTGTTATTGAGTCCAAAGCCTCATCTCAACTAATTAGTCGAAACCTCTTTTTCTTCCTTCATTTTTTTTTGCGGCAGCGGGTACATGTCGCCAGAGTACGCAATGGGAGGTATATTTTCGATAAAATCTGATGTCTATAGTTATGGAGTTTTGCTGTTGGAGATCATAAGTGGCAAAAGGAACAGTGCATATTAACATGAAAATCCATCTTCCAATTTGGTAGGCCATGTAAGTACTGGAACTCTTAAATAAGTACGAGACAGGACTGGACACAGACATAATACATAGCCTGAAATACTCGCTTGTTCCCTACACAATCGCAGGCATGGGAGCTATGGAAAGAAGGAAACTGCAAGGACTTTATCGACGAGTCGATGGGTGATTCATGCCCCAAAGAGGAGGCCTTGAGGTGCATCCAGATTGGTCTTTTGTGCGTACAAGAATTCGCGGACGATAGGCCGAACATGTCCGCCGTTGTGTTCATGTTGGCAAATAACGATGTGGCTCTTGCATTCCCGAAACGACCGGCATACGTTTTCAAGAGCAAGTACCATGGCGCGAATCTATCGTCAAGCGACGGGACGACTTCTGTGAATGACGTTACGATTTCGGAGGTCGAAGGCCGCTAGTTTTGCCGTTCTCTTGGCCTAAATTAGTTATATAACAAATTCTCTTTAAAACACTCGTAGTTTATGCAAGTATTGGGGACTGGAATTCCCACACTATGTTCATGATGTTTGGTATGATTTGGAAACTGCAAATTGCACGATGCTTCTTTTTGAGTTAACGTTGATAATTCCCTTAGAGATTAAAAATGTAGTCCGATTTAGGTTATTCTCGTGATTTGACATACATATTCATACTAAGAGGAGTAAACCAATGAAATTTTTTGTCAAACCATGGCCTACCATTCTGAAAACCGAAAGATGTCAGAAAATGCGTGGTATAATATTTAAAAAGTCTAACAGTTCCCCTCACGCACAAGCTGAAATTCGGCCTAAGGGTAAGCTCATAAAATTATAACAATAGAGACTAGCAGAGGTCTCCGAAGATTTGAACTCAATCCTCCTATTCTGATATCATGTTAGCATCTGAGTCAAATAGAACATAAATGTAACCTCGTTCACATTGAGACCAAAACTAAGAGCATCTATTAATAAGATCATATATTCCAAATGCAAAGGCAATAATGATCCCTCAGGAAAGACAAAAACTAGTTTCGAATTGAGCATAGAAATTCGGTACTTGGTCTGACAGAAATGAGAAGCATTTGATGATTGCTTTGATTTCATTCTACGCATTGTATGACTGCCTCGACAGCCGAAAGAAGCGAGTTTGGAGTACTTGCCAGTGTTGCTTCAAGTTCGACATAATTTGAGGAATCCCAGACGTGCAAAAGGTCTGCAACCAAGGAAGAAGAAACACAGATCGACGCTTCTTTGAAATCAAGCACTATCACTGAAGCTACAAACGAATTTGTCCTTCCGCAGCAAGCTCGGGCAGGGTGGTTTTGGATCTGCATAGAAGGTAAGTTGATCCCCTCTTGTTATATAGGTTTCCCAACCACGCATTGAATGATGAAAATTTCTTGGCATCCCAACTTAGTTCATCTTTCTCATGGTATATGCTAGTGCATGACTACTTACACAAAGGACACGCCAATCCCCGATGAACCTGGAAAGGAATTGATGTAGAGTGGAGGCGGAGAGTCACATTCGACTTGGCTTCCGCATATTCCTTGAAGGTTTTTGATATAGTGGAGTTTTATTGCTATGTCCAACAATTTCAGATTTACTGTAACTCTTGCTTCACCAAGCCCTGTCATTGCTCTTGCTACCTAAAACAGTTTCCATGCTGGTAATGTTAGAATGCGTTGTCTCCATATATCGACTTCTGCACATCAATTACCTTTCTTCTCATTCCCTTGGCAACCACCATCTTCAAAGCATCATGATTAGATGAATCCTTTCCAAGTTTCGCAGGAACCTGCATATGAATTACTTAATGTTATCAACCGACTCTTATCTCTTATTGCATGATATTCATTCTTCTAAATATTTCTTTCAATGTGATCACTATGTTGTGTTTCTAGGAAAAAGGTCACCAAATGATTACCAAGCCCCAAAAGATCGCCCCGTCACCTGATCTAGCAAAGGGCTACCCTCATCAGCCTTAGGCAAGGCATGCCCGGGCCTGGGCAAGGAGGCCCATGCCAAGTCGGCTGCCCTTGCTAACCTAGGGTGAGGGATGCTCGGGCTTGGGCTAGCAACCTCCGTCAAGCATCAACAAAGCCCAATGATGGCTAGTGGAGGAAAAAATGGAAAAACAAAAAAGAAGAGAAAAGAAAAGGGGAAAAAAGTAAACAGCGTAAAGAAAGGAAAAAAATCTGAAAAAATATTGAAATATTAAACATTGTACTTGTCGAGAGCTAGTTGTGTCACGTAAGACGGCCGAAGTCCATATTAGCAATTTCCAGTTAAAATTGCTCAAATAGATTCAATTGACAAAATTGAAAAAATTTAAAACCCAATCGATATAATTAAAATATTTAAAATTGAATTGACAAAAGTATAATAAGTTTAAAAAATTTTAAACAATTTTCTTCCATTCTTCTCATGCGCCACCTCACATTGCCAAGACTAACCATCTTTCCTCTTCGTCTCTTGGCCCATCTTTTTTCTTTTTGGGGTCAAATTTCTTGGCGAATGATTGAACAGTCTGCTTATTCTCTTGTTTAACTTGCGAAACGGTGGTCAAAGTCATCTAACGATGATGACAAAGTACTCCCTTCCAGACGGGGCCAAATGGTGACCGAGGAATCAAAGTCTTGGGTTGCCCTTTCTTCGAGGCACCTCGCATCCACTGTTATAAGTCAAGTGAAACGACAACAGTCGACCAACTTTCATCTCTCGTTTACTCTATTTTGTGGATTCCAAAGGCCTATATTACATCAAAGAAGGGAAAAAAAATGCTTTGTTCAAGTGAGCAGGATTAAATAAATGCCAAAGTTTTTTAATTGCATGGGTGTCTAGAGTGTTCGTGTTATGCCCCGATCCTCGAAGACGTGCCCATCCCTCACCTGGTTGATTAATAGCAACGTTCCAGGATGCATCGCCGACCCTTTTGTTTTAATATGCGCATGCAGAAACATATAATAAAATCTCCAGACAATAAAACAGTGGAATAGAAAAATATGACTAAAAACTTGAACCTGAAAACCAACATCCTTATGTACATATATAACAACTCAGTCATATATATACATATTCAAGCCATAATAAGAGGTCGGTTTCTACTCAAATAGGTTCCACAGCAAAAGTCATTAGACAGAAGTGGAGTCTCGATCCTCATCAGGATCCTACTTCGAATCATCATCGGAGTTCTCCTCCAGGTACTCCTCTTCGGGTTCTTTCTCCTCAGATTCCTCATCAGGGTCCTGAAATGTTGTCCCACAACCGGGATGAGACTACGTCTCAGCAAGTTCTACCCCCTAAGACCCGATTAGTAAACTAATACACTTGAGTTGCCTATGCACACATGTGTCAGAGAGCTTACCTTGGTTTCAAATTCCACCTGCATATTAGCATAGTTCAATAGGCACCTAAACAAGCATAGTTCAATAGGCACCTAAACAATCTCAACAGATTGAAGCATCGATCAAATCGACCTAGTCAATTACATGTCAATCTGACCATTCCCTAGTTGTCTTCTTTATTCAATCTCAAATCTTACTCATGGTTCCACGAGCACGATCTACCAAATTTCTTGGCAACAAATTACGGTCCAAAGGACACAACCTATCTTTAGGTGGCAACTTACGGCCCAATGGATGCGACCTTTAATAGGTGGCAAGTTACGGTCTTATCAGGCGCAACCCCTATTGGGTGGCAATTTACGGCTCAACGGGCGCGACCCTTAATAGGTGGCAAATTACGACCTTATTAGGCGCGACCCCTATCGAGTGGCAATTTATGGCCCAACGGGTGCAACTGACTCCAAATTCGGTGGGAAAACTTGGCCCCACCTGCACAACCATACTTTGGCGGCTTTCGAGGTTCTACTCACAACCTTTCACAGTCAAATTCTAATTGAACACCAACATTGATCAATTTTGGGATACATCCTCACATACTCATCAACTCACTCAATTTTCACAAACCAGTGTTCAATTAAATAAATGGGCTGCACCATGACAATCAGCATAAAATTTCAGTCATCGGTTATCACAGCCTAATTTTCAAAAAATAAATAAATAAATAAATTTTGGAAATTATTAAATAAATGCAACAAATCCAATTTAGGCCCGTAATACCTGATTGGAACTCGAGACGAGTCGAGAAAAGTCCCGAGATGCATTCAATAAATATTAGAAGCTCTCTACTTGCTAATGACTAAGTCTAACCACCTCAAATGCATCATTAAGTTGCTAATTTCATTAATCTAAACTAATCTAACCACATAATTGCACTTAATTAAATCTAATCAACCCCTAAGTATCATTAGCAAACTAAAAAAGTATTAGTGAGTAAAACTTACTTGTAAAAAGCGGAGACTGGATCACCGTGATGACGGCATGACGGCGGCTAAAACTCAAGTTTTCGGCGACATCGACAGACACGTTGTGTAGGGCCCAACAAGCCTTGCAAGCCCACAGAAATTTCTAGGCTTGGGCTTGGCTTCGGGCTGGGCCTGCTTCGCGGGCCCAAGATGGGCTAACCACTGAATTTGCTGAGCTTCAAGTGGTGGACTGAAATTCACTAGACTAGGCTACGAATGGGCTAGAGATTGGAGCTAGACTGGGCTTGAAACTTGGGCTAGACTGTGGGCCGAACTGCTGCAATCTTCGTGGGCTTCAAATGGCCCAAACTCTGGGCTCACTCAAGCTGAGATGGACCCAAAATTTGGGTTGGACCGCCGAGCTTCGCTAGACAATTGCGAGCTACTGGAGAAGATGCGTTGGAGCTAGGCCGAGACGCATGCGTGCAGCTTCGTGCATGGGCGAGCTGCTGGGCTTCAAGCTTTGCCCTTCGAGTCAACTGGATTTGCTTGGTTGATCGTCGAGGACGCATGGACGAAGGGCTGCGGCGTGAGACAGTAGGAGGGCAAGAAGATGGAGCAGGCGGCGTTGACAGCTTTGGGGCTAGGGATCGTGACTACGGTGGTGGTGGACCGCCGCGTGGATGGAGAGAAGCTCCCGGCTTCTATTGACCCCCGTGCCGGCGTGAGCTCGGCGATGCTTCGGTCAACAAGACTTCATGGAATTGAGACCGAGTGAAGGAAGGCACGGTAGCAACTTGCAGGGAATTGGGTGGCCGACCAAGGATGGTGCAGGCGCTGAGGTGGTCTTCGGTGGACGTTGATGGCAGCTAGAGGTGTTAAATGGGTTGTGCAATCCATTTATGGACCCATTTAAGCATAAATGGATCGTTAATGGGTTAGGCCTTGAGAAATAAGGTACCACGATGGGTTTTAAAAATAAAAGAACTAAAATAAATGGGTCTTAAATGGGTACCCATTTAAGACCTATTTACAAATCCATTAAAATCTAAAGATGGGTTATGCAACCCATTTATTTTTCTTTTCTTTTTTTATTTTTCTTTCTTCTTGTTTTCTTTCCTCTTCCTCTCGGTCGCCGGCACGGCGATGGCCGGCGATCGACTGGCGACCTCGAGGCTCGCCCGGTTCGGCGAGGCTCGAGCCTCACCCGATGCCGGCGAGCCTTGAGCTCCTTGGATCTGGCGAGGCGGAGGCCTCGCCCAACGCCGGCGAGCCTCGCCGGATCTGGGGAGGCGGAGGCCTCGCTGACATCCGGCGAGGCTCGAGCCTCGCCGATCTGGCGAGACTCGAGCTCGCTGGTGTCGGGCGAGGCGACGGCCTCGCCGATCTGGCGAGACTCGAGCTCGCCAGTGTCGGGCGAGCTCGAGGCTCGCTTGTGGCCGGCCGCGGCCTTCATTGTGGCCGGCTGGCCAAAGAAAAAGAAGAAGAAGAAGAAGAAGAAGAAGAAGAAGAAGAAGAAGAAAGAAAGAAAAAGAAAAGTTATATTTAAAAAATTAAAATAATTAAAATTTTATCTTTAAAAAAATAATTAAAATTCCATTTTTATAAATAATTATTTTAAAAATTATAAAACTTGTCCATTAAATTTGTGTTGTATAAAATTATTTTAGCAATACCATTTTTTAAATATATATATCTATACATATAATAAATTAAGTTTAATTAAATGGGTCGGGTATGGGTTGGGTATGGGTCGGGTCGGGTATGGGTCAAAATTTTTGCATTGCAATAAACGGGTTATAAACGAGTTAAATGGGTTGATTTGGGTCAGACCATTTATGACCTAACCCAAACCCGACCCGACCCGACCCACCCGTTTAACGGGTTTAATGGCAGCAGACGAAGGAAATGAGGGAGATGGGGACAACCATGAAGAATTACGTGGGCGTGGGTTTTTGGTGAAGCGAAAGGCAGACGGAGAGAGAGAGAGGCTTCGCACAGAAATGAAGGAGGAATGAGGCCTGCGGAGGAAGTTGTGGGTGAGGTCAAACGGTCAAAGAAATGATTAAAATGTCTCAAGAGTCCAAATTTCATCCTCTTAATTAAATGCATTGTCCCCCTAATTCTTTCCACAATTTAAATCTCACAATAATATCGAAATTGAAGTCCAAATTTCCAACCCCATTCCTAATTTCGAATTTCACCAATTTATTTCACTTTCTTCACTCAACTTCCCAAATTGAGGTCCGATTTCGATGAAGGAAAATCCCGACAATTTTCTATGAGTTCCCAACACTCAAAGGCTAGGCTTGAAAGTCCAAGTTTCTTTTAATTTGGCCCATACGAATTTCCGCTAATTTTCCGCAACGTGCGAAACGATTTTCCGCAAAAATCTTGGAATTTCTGAAAAATCTTCCGAAACTGAGTCGACGTTCCTAAAATAGCTCGTGACATGACAGAATCTTCAATTTCTAAAATCGGACTTGAATTTACTATTAATTTCCATTCAACGCATTTTTAGCGTGACCTAGGCTACCTGGTAACTTTCGGAAATTTTCAAAACAAATGACCTGTGCTCGATTTTCTTCAAGCCATTATGAACCCACTCGACTCATTGGTGACTCTCGATTATCGTGAAAATCTCGAAGATTCAAATACAAACATAGGGTACCAAAACGATAGTAAAATCAGTCTAGTGCCGATCGACGAAAATTTTCCAATTTAGTGGTGTTACCCACAATTAGCCACACATCTCAATCGAACCAACCTATATCTAATCTCAAATCAATTTATATCTGTGCCGTAATGATCTCGATAGATGAGCACGGTCGAGAAGCCGATTCCTAGTTGAATTATCAAGTCTATTTGCTTTAAAATCCGTAATGGTTTCCCCAAATAGTCTAGTTATCTGGAGAGTGATCAGCTCTGAGAATAGCCATATAGGCGTGTCAATGAAATGCCCGACTTATTCAGTAAAAAATAGAGTTGAAAATCTAGGATGTTATAGTTCGATCGGATCATGAATTTGATTGTCCGATCCAAGTATGTGTACAAAATTTGCACGGGTCGATTTACATGGAGTTTATGCTAATTTCTATCACACTAGTCTAAACTTACTGAATTTATTTTATTTTATTTTATTTTATTTAGTCAAAGTAACATTTCATTCATTTCCGTCAAAAAACAAGAGAGGAACATCACGGTCTAACTGCAAACCAAAACAAAGTTCAACCAATTTCAAAACAAAACAAGTTCTAGATAACAAGATGAATTATCATAACAAGATTAGAAATCACCCACTCGAAGAGCAAATCTAAGATTTTTTTCTAATCAAAATTAGCCACCAATCACCATATTTGTCTTCAGTAATGAGCATACATTAAGATCTCCATCTATTGCTACGACTTTGCCGTTTGGCGGTGCCCCAACACCATCGCCATTCAAAGAAAGAAGGTTGAACGAGCACAAATTAGACACTTGTGAAACCAAAACCTTTATGAAGCTCAACCGATTTCCTTTGAAACTCGATTTATACACCAACAAAACTCGAAAGAAGCAAAAAATTCAAATTATACATGCAAAATCCAAAATTTCGACTAGATGGGGATAAAAATCTCCCGAAACAGGAGAGATAAGTTTTTAGATCTAAACTAGATCGTAGAAAAAGAAAAGCTCCACAAAACTGGTGGAAAGTAAGAAAAAGAGAATAGAAAACCATATTAACCACGGAAAAGGAAGGGGGATCCAGATCTATCTCAAAGCCTCCCCTCCATATAAGTTGAAAAAGAAAGCTATGTGAAAATTAGAGGGAAATGAGAAAACCCTTAGGAAAAGAGAGAAATGATCTTTTAGTGACTTTATCTAAGTTCAGCCTGCCAAGATTAATTCTTTGTAGAGTACATAGACAATCCATAAGTAGCTTGCCATCATTTACAAAGAATTGCAAATTGCTGATGATAGGCACAATAAAGGTCAGAAACGCACCCTAAGGGAATGCATTTACTTGAGATTTCAGAAAATTAGTAAAAGCTGTTGGCATTGGCACGTGAAACAAACCTCTCTGCATCTGCAAATTAGAAGCACAAAAAGTGAAGAGATTCCATATATTTCAGCAATTGGAATAAAATCAAAAGAAAAATCATAATATGGTAGATAAGCTCTGTCATGTGAAAACCGGAATACTAGCCTAGCATAAAGGACTAATTTGAAAAGGGTTTATAGGAAATCAAATGGCATATCCGACTCTATCCTTGAAAAAGACCTACGAAATGGCTATTTTGGTGGAAGCTGCTGGGCGTTTTGACTTGATAGAAGACGTGGACAACACGATTCTCCTTTCTCTCGTTCTTGGCAACTTCTGAAGTTAACGAGTTCAAAGCAAGGACTATTCTTCTGTTCTTCCCCGTTTCTGCAATGAGCTTATGAATAGAAGATTCAAGATTCGCACTTTCAGCCTCAACTAATTGTTTCCATGTTAAAATTGCACTTGATGGAAACCGATGTGGTATCCCTCCCCGTCAAAACAGTTTGAAATGTCAAGTTTTCTTTGTGATGAGTGGCACGATGATAACTTGGAATCCTATTCTTTCACCGTAAACCGATTCAACGCGAAAGCAAATACATCTCAAGCAATTTCTTTCGACCTCATTGATTAAAAGGACTAGGCTGCTGGGAAGGGAAAGCAAGGGGAGGTGCCAAGGTACGCATCCATTACTTCAATTTACATGAAGTAGGAATTATTATCTTGTTTCACGATTGAGAAATATCGACCAAATATCCAAAGCTTAGGAAGGAAAACATTGGTATCATAGCTTGCACTTCATTCACATGGTGGACGAAAGAGGTGACAATTACTTGCTTAAATTCATGAGAAAGGTGGATCCTCACTAATTGAGACCTCGACCAAAGACCTCAACTACACTCCGTGGTATTTGAGGCATTATTCATTCAGTCACTTTTGTTGCCTCAGACATCATACCACATAATACTCAATAAAAAAAACATGAACACAGAAAAGGGGTTAGTATATGCCCTGCTGCTTCTTTTTCTACTTCAGGTAAGTACTTGCTTGGACATCCTAAACCAAAACAACACTATCAAAGATGGCAATCTCTTGGTCTCCAGTGGTAAAATGTTCACTCTCAGTTTCTTCAGCCGGGGTAATTCTAGCCACCGTTATGTCGGAATTTGGTATTCTCAAATTTCTGAGCAAACCATTGTTTGGGTTGCTAATCGAGAGAGACCAATCAGTGGCACTTCAGGAGCTCTTTCGATTGATTCTGATGGATATTTGGTGCTCTATGAGACAAATGGAAGCTTTCCTGTTTGGTCCACAAATGTTTCTTCTGCATTATCCAATCATTCTACTACAGCCCAGCTCATGGATTCGGGCAATCTAGTACTTCGAGATTTTAGCGAAAAGATGATATGGCAAAGTTTTGATTATCCAACAGACACTGTGCTTCCTTTCATGAAAATCGGGTTGAACCGCAAAACTGGTTTGAACCAGTTCATAACATCATGGAAGTCCCCAGACGATCCGACACCTGGCAGTTACTCCCTTAGGATCGACGCAACGGGCTACGCTCAATTGTTTCTGTACAAGGACGGCGATCCATATTGGCGTGCCGGGTCATGGACTGGAGATCGGTGGAGCGGTATACCTGAAATGACTCGTGCTTACCTGAACTTAAGCTTTGTAAATGATCCAGACGAGGTTTCTATAATGTATGACGTCATTGACGCATCGATCATCACCAGAATGGTGGTGAGCGAATCGGGGTCACTCCGACGATGCACGTGACACGACAGAGACCGGCGGTGGATAGATTTCTGGTTCGCTCCAAAGGACCAGTGCGATTATTACGGCAAGTGTGGGCCCAACAGCAACTGCAATCCATACAATACGGGCCAGTCCGAGTGCACATGCCTGCCAGGGCTCGAGCCCAAATCCCCGGGCGATTGGTACCTTGGAGATGGATCGGCAGGGTGCATAAGGAGGGGAGGGGTGTCAGTGTGTCGAAGTGGGGAAGGATTCGTGAGGGTGGCACGTGCGAAGGTGCCGGACACTTCAAAAGCACGTGCCAACATGAGCTTGAACTTGAAGGAGTGCGAGGAGGAATGCCTGAGGGATTGCTCTTGCTCAGCTTATGCTAGTGCCAGTGAAAGTCTGGGAGGTTCCGGGTGCCTCATGTGGCATGGCGATTTGGTCGATACAAAAACATTTGCCGATTCAGGTCAAGATTTATATGTACGGGTCAACGCCATTGAGTTAGGTACTCTTGCTTCTATAACTTATGTTACTAATACTACTTTTGTTAATGTGATGCATATCCGGCATCATTTGTTTTATTAAATTAGTATTGTCAAGCAAATGATGAATCGAACTTCAAAACAGATTAAATTCATGAGCATAAGAATTCACATCCACAATTTAATCAATCAAGTTTGAGCTTTTGGATCGCAGAAACTGTGTATTGTTTGAGATCCACTTGGTGATATATGGTTTCAAGTCGAGGTTGAAAGTATTTTACTTCCTTTACTTGGCACAAGCATTTTTGAGGTCATTGAATCTGAAATACTGTGTTTGTACTTTCCTTTCAGCTCGTCACAGGAAGACAAGATCCCTCAGCCAAAAGGCAATGGTTGCGATCATTCTAGTTTCAATTTTGACAGCTCTACTTCTCGCCGGCTTCTTCTTGTATGGCTTGGTGATCAAGAAGAGAAGGGGTGCGTCACTTGGTCCTCAACATTAGTGCGCTCTCTATTATATTTTCCAGCTAAAATTCATCACCTCTTCTTGTTCACCACTTAATAAAGGACGCAAATTTTAGTCGGTCTTGGAACTATTCTTAGCTATAGGAAGTCAGTTACGGAGTGAATTCTATGTTTTATTTAATGAATTCCGAATCTAAGAACCTTGAACAAATGAAAGCACGATTATGCCAATTCACATCTCGATGCAGCATTTCAACAATGAAACTAAACCAGCACAAGGCCAGTTTCAGGGTACAAGAGATGAAATCATAAAGTACATCGATATATAAACCAAGAAGATCTTTTAAAGCTTACAACTTTCATTCGGTTCAACGAAATGAATTACTGAATGAGGAATCTCACAAGGTTGTAATGGCATTTATGTGGTTGTCTTGGAAACAGATCGCAGAAGCCATAATCCACAGGTGAGTGATATGACCAATTCAACGTATTTCAACGAGCCTCAGAGTGTAAAAGACCGCAGTGATGAACCGAGGGGAAACAGAGATGTGCCGCTCTTTGATCTGAGTACCGTAGCTTCGGCAACAAACAATTTCTCCGTCCTCAATAAGCTCGGTCGAGGCGGTTTTGGATCAGTATACAAGGTAAACTTCCATTACACAACAAAGCTAGTTAGAAAAATTGATAAACACTTGCATATTGGTAATATAATTGACAGGGCGTTATGGACAATGGAATGGAAATAGCGGTCAAAAGACTATCGAAACATTCAGGACAAGGAGTTAAAGAATTTAAAAACGAAGTGCAGTTAATTGCGAAGCTCCAGCACCGGAACCTGGTGAGAATACTAGGTTGCTGTGTCGAAGAAGACGAGAAAATGCTAATTTACGAGTATTTACCTAACAAGAGCTTGGATACCTTCCTTTTCGGTACATTTTTCTGCTCTCCCACTAGCTAGAATACTCTGATTTCATAGATCGACCCATGACAATGAACAATGGTTTGTTGATGTCTTGATCTTGGTCCAGACAAAACAAAAAGATTGTTGCCGGATTGGAGAAAACGGTTCGAAATCGCATCTGGGGTGGCTCGAGGACTCTTGTACTTGCACCAAGATTCAAGGCTCAGGATCATCCACCGAGACTTAAAGGCCAGCAACATCCTACTCGACGCTGCGATGAATCCAAAGATATCGGATTTCGGTATGGCTAGGGTATGCGGCGGGGACCAAATCCGAGGAAACACAAATCGAGTAGTTGGAACATAGTGAGAATTCTTGCCATTGCGATGCTTTACCCACTTATTGATTCCAAGAGCCTCAACTCAACTAACTAGTGAAAACCCCTTTTTTTCTGCTTCATTTTTTGCACGGCAGAGGGTACATGTCGCCAGAATACACAATGGAAGGTATATTTTCGATAAAATCCGACATCTACAGCTTTGGAGTTTTGTTGTTGGAGGTCATTAGTGGCAAAAGGAACGGTGCATATTACCATGAAAGTCCATCTTCCTTGGTAGGCCATGTGAGTACTAGAACTCTGAATGAATACAAGAGACAGGACTGGATTCATACATAATACATAGCCTAATATACTCAGCTTGTTCACTACACAATCGCAGGCATGGGAGCTATGGAAAGAAGGGAACTGCGAGGACGTTATCGACGAGTCGATGGGCGATTCATGCACCAAAGAAGAAGCCTTGAGGTGCATCCAGATCGGTCTTTTGTGCGTGCAAGAATTCGCGGATGATAGGCCGGACATGACCACCGTTGTGTTCATGTTGGCAAATAAAGATGTGGTTCTTGCATCCCCAAAACGACCTGCGTACGTTTTCAAGAGCAAGCACCATGGCGCGAATCTATCCATAAATGACAAACCAGCTTCTGGGAATGACGTTACGATTTCGATGCTCGAAGGCCGCTAATTATGCCATCTCTTGCCATAGATTAGTTTTATGATACAAATTCACTTTAAAATATATTGCAATAATTCTCGAGTTTTTGCCCTAGATTGGTTATATAGCACAAATTCTCTTCAAAAACCCAAGTAGTTTATGCAAGTATTGGGTACTAGAATGCCAAACGTGTTTTGAGCCGGCAAAAGTCCGAAAGAGAATCATTTGCATGGCTCGGCTGTCAAACCGATATGGAATCCTTATGTTCATAATGTTTGATATGTTTTGGAAACTGAAAATTGCATGGTGCTTGCTTTTTAGTTAACTTCGATACTTCGCTTATAAATACCAGGATTGGAGTTCCATTTAGGTTATTCTCGTGATCTGATATGCACAGTCGCACTAAAAGGAGTAAATCCACGAAAAATGTTGTGAGATAATAGCCTACTACTCTAAAAATTAAATATGTATGATGTATACGCGGTTTAATATTTAAATGTTACAACATTACCCCTCATGCATAGGCTGAAATTTGGCTCAAGAGCAATCTCAGAAAATTATAATAATTGATAAAAATAGGGGACTTGAAAGATTTTATTATGGACCTTCTCTTATGATATCACGTTAACATTTAGAGTCAAATAAAAAATAATGACCTAGTGGCTTGTGATTGCCTAAGATAGAGTAATCAATACAGTGAGGTAAGCTCGTCAAACGAGTAAATCAGGTCGGGTTTGGGTCAAGTCATAAATGGCCCAACCCAAATAGACCCCTTTTGATCCATTTCGATACATTTGTATGCAATGCAATTTAAGGTGCGCATGACAAAATTTCTGGAACAGAAATTGAGAAGTTAAAAATTTTAGCTTCTGATTTCTTCTTCAAATCTATTTCTGGAATATAAATCTATTCCAGAAATAGATAAATCAAATTGCGTTACCAAACGGATTTTTATTCTAAACTTGTTCCGAAAAATAGAGAAGTAGAGAAATAAAAAAGTAGAAATTTTATTATGTGAACCCTTAGTAACCCATATCTGACCCAACTCATATCCAACTCTATTCATATTGGTAAACACTTCCATATTTTATCAAATTTGATAGCCAAACTGAGATAAAAGTGCGAAATAAGTGAGTGTGAGATCAAGTGAAGGCAAAACTAAAGAAATAACTACATAAATGAATTAGGTCTTAGTAAATTGTAAACCTATTTATGACTCACTTAATACTCATATTGTATTTAAACTCATTTATAATTCATTTAACACCCATTTGGATTACCAAATGGGTTTATGATCCATTTTAATGGGTCTACAGTCTAGGTGCAGATAAAAACATAATTATAGAAAGATTCTTAAGGCATCTCACTTACACATTAACAGTTAACACCAATCTGTATTATATAATTTAATATAGACCCTTGATGTGTTGTTGGATGCTTTATCATGAAAGACCGGGGGTGATAGCGATGCTTATCCTCTTGCTTTTGTTTTTATTTTTATTTCAATAACATTACTCACTAACCCAAAATTAATTAAAAGAAAAGAAAAGAAACGGAAGAAGGCAATAGTTACAACCACGTCGATTCTGATACAAATTTACTAAGTGGGCTTTTCCGACATGGCTTAAGTTAAAAGGCAGGCGCGAATCTTCCAGAGATTAGAAAGCAAAGAAAAAGGTTAATTATTAAGCATGGAAAACCTGGGGACAAAAAAAAAAAGATGCCGAAATTGACTTACTCAAAGTCGTTTGCGTGCGCGACGATAAAGTTAAACCAAACCCAAAAAAAAATTAAAATTTAAATTTAAAAATATATATTATTATAAAAAAAGGAAAAAGAAATCAATTTAACCCATATCAACGGCCACTAGAACTTTTCAATTCTCGTGGATCACGTTCTAAGCTTTCGAATTTTTTATTTTTTTATTTTCTTTGTATGTTTTGCCACGTCAGCGGACCACTTTCGTGGTTTTCTTTAGGGAAAATATCACAAATGGTCCCTATACTATTATTTAATGTGCAATTTCGTCCCTGAACTTTTAATTGGCTTAATTTAATCCATAAACTATTGATAAATGCCCGATTTGGTCCCTGAATTCTCAATCGGCTTAATTTAATCCCTGAACTATTGATAAATGTCTAATTTAGTCCTTCGTTACTATTTTTCCTTTTTTTTTTTTGCTTATAATAACAAAATTGAAAAAAGAAAAAAATAACGAAAAAAAAAGAAGAAAATAGTAACGAAAAAAAAGAAAAGAAACACTAACGAGTACTGTTCATCTTCCTCGCGAAAGCAGCCTTGCCCACACTGGCCACTGCGCCGGCAGACCTTGACGTCGCCGGCGACCCACGAGCCCTCTCTGCTCCACTGCCGCTCCACCGGTCTCACCCGCCACCCCTCAACCTTGCAACGCTTCAGTCACTCGCAACTTCCAGATCCGGTGACCTCCGCGTCCCTGCTGCACCTCAATGCTCTACCCGACGACTAGCAACGACCTGACGCTTCTGCTACCGAGCCGAGCCGATCCTTGCCGCCGCGACCCAGTGCTTGACGTCCCCCTCTCCAGCCCGTGCCGACCTGTGATGCCATCATTGTCCCGATCTGGAATATGAAGCACTCACTTCTCAGATTATGTCATGAATATGACATTTAATTGAGTATTGTATGCATATGGAATAAAACCATATTAAATATGTAATGTAAAAAAATTATGTTTTTGGGATTAAAGAAAAGAAAAAAAAAACAAATGTTATCGACTTGAAACTTATAGATCCCCGTGTACAAATAAAAGTATTATTTGTATTAGTTATACTGATGATGTGACGTAATCAATCAATCACGTGAAATTTTAGTATGTCTCGTTTCAATGCACATTTCTATTCCTAAGCCCCATATCCCTAAACAGTATTTTTTGGCATGCATCCCAACTAATTTTTCGCTTTTGAATTTAAAATGCCTGCTTCTTAATTATTTCCTAGCACTTCTCTGTCATTGTCACATAGTGTGATGATGATCACGTAAAATACCTTCCATTCGCGGCCAATTCCACTTCATCATGACACAAACATAGTCATTGTCACCTAAGACAGTGACCACCTCATGATGTGTGTCCCTTGAGGAATACAGACACCACCGCGAGGTGGTACCAATTTACATATCTATCATAGATTTCAGACAAATATATAGAACATCTTCTAGAATGACTGCCGCAAGTTGATCTCCATGGTCCGAGAAAAAAGGTGGCGCTCTGCGGAATTTTGCACGGGACGTCGCTCGCGCATGCGAGAGAGAGAGAGAGAGAGATCAGGCAACCATAGGGGTGTAAACGGTTCAGTTCGGTTTGGTTTTTTTGAAAAACCGAACCAAACCGAACCGTTAGAGAAAATTTCTGAACCAAACCAAACCTTCGGTTTTTCAGTTTTCAACTTTTGGTTTTTCTGAGTTCAACTCAAATGGAAACCAATAAAAATCAAGAGACACGAGAGGACTAGAGACGGAGTCGGGGGTCGGAGATAACCGAATTAGATTTGATTTTATCGATTTTCGGTTCGGTTAACCGATAAAAATTGAACCAATAAATTTTTTTTTGGTTTTTGATGAAAACCGAACCGAAATAATCAAATTTTTCGATTTAGTTCGGTTCGGTTCAGTTTTTGGTTCGGGTCTTGACACCTCTAGGCAACCACGGCCGTGACTATAGCCTTCGAGAGACCGCTGCCTCTCCCCTTCTCAACAGATTGTTCATTTTTCCATTTCTCCCTTCTTTTTGTTTTAATGTATGTAAGCTCATCATCTTTCCCGAGTTGAGTTATTTCATTTAGAGTAGATACTTTTGATGTATGTCTGAGTATATGCCCTCCCGGGACATTGCCGAACTCCATTCGAGCATATCTCATCCACGAACATTACCAATCTCCAAGAAGAATGAACATTTCCTCATAAACCTTTGACATGCTTATTATACAGGGCAAAAGCCATTAAAAATCCTAAACTATGCTAACTGTAATACATTTACCTTAATTTTTTTGTGATATGAAAAACCTCAAATTTGTATTTATGTGATACATTCACCCTCCCTCAAAATTCTGTCAACAAAAACCGTTAAAAATCTATCTAAATGGAGTTAGAAAGCAAATAGTGTTAATGTGACACTTGCGTGGCTTAATTGAAATATAAACGACATTATTTTGGCTGAAAAATCATCGAACTAAACTTTAGTTGAGGTAAATATGTCACATAAGTACAAGCTTGGGATTTTTTATGTAATAAGAAAAAAGTTAAGAATAAATATGTTATATTTGGTACAATTTAGAATTTTCAATGTCACAAAAAAGAAGCTTAGAGCAACTGTGTTATAGTGGACATAATTTAAAATTTTTTTATGGCTTTTTTTCTATCATATAATCTATGAAATTAGGGAAAAGTGAGGAGGGATAGTAAGTCATGATTTCTGTTTTAACCTGCCGGACGTCAAGACAAAGCGAAGCACCCATCCATGTAAAACTAAGGGGTACAGCCACACAAAGTTTACTTCTAGAGGACAATTTGACCTACACTATTTTGTTAAGGAATAAGGACAATAATTAAACAATGAAAATAGGCTCTAATTTCTCTAAAAATAATGATTTATATCACTTAAAATAACCAATCAATTAAAATATTTTCACTATCAACAATAATTTATGTCTAAATACTATTGTGAATGATAAAAATATTTATTGTCCATTTATCTTTGTGGGTAACACATGCAATTATTTCTAGAAATATTTTTAAATTATTTTTATTTTTTGCAGAACAAATGCAATGAAAACAATCTTTGTCTTTTTCTTTTTATATATAATTTTGTTAGGGCAAGGATCTAAAGAATCACGATGTGCTGGAAATCTCAATTTTATCCAAAGTTTTTTATATCACTATTTCAAACGATACGAATGATTATTTTTACTAAATTATTTTTTTCACAACACACTATGGAAGCCTTAATCACTAACTACAATGAGCAAAATTTCCCTGAGATTACGACTTGACCCCACAAACAATCTTAAATAATTTTTTTTTGTTTGTATTTCCTCCAAATGTCATTTTCGTTGGCTCATTTCTTTTAATTCCACGATTTAGCCAATTCGGAAAAAGAGAAAAAGTGGGGGGCGAAGGAAATTAATAAACTAGAGAGGAAACGCGTTGCTTGAGGCGAAGGAATGAAGAGAAAGAGCCATGGATTGGACGGAAGTTAAGAGGAGTTGACCCACCCGGTCGTCATGGGATAAACCCCCTTCATTATTCCAACGGCATCGCGCCCAACGACCGACACGTGGCAAATGCATTGCACCAGTCATCACAAAAATATTCGGTTGTACGGACGTTACTTTATTTACAGGGATGCAATATTAATTCGGCATTACCGTTAGTAAATAGCTTCCCTTTCATCGGTTTGCAATAATTCGGCATTACCGGTAGTAAATAATGATTATAAATTGCTGACATGGTATCCAGTCGTCACCATCCGTTTTACGTGGTGCATGCCAACATGGGCAAGTATACTCATACCATGGCAATTGACTAGAAGTATCACATAGGAGTTTCACATAAAAATTTAGAACTGCATCGATAAAATTGAAAAGTTTAGGAATGTATAGATATCAATACAATAACTGTAGGATTGAATTGGTAATGCCCCTCCCCCCACCGCCAACGCAACCAACCCCCCCTCCAAAAAAGAAAAAAGAAAAACCGAAGAAAAAGGTAGAAACCAATAAGAAAACTTATCATATGTGAATACCACGGAGGAGGATGTAATTGACATAGTATATTATATGTTGTCAAGGAGCTAGAGTGGGGACGCATGAGAAAGGAAGGAAGCGGGGTTTTACAATCTACACACAACACGTAGTAACTTGTAAAATAGATATAAGATCAGATCAGATAAAAAAATAAAAAATAAAAAAGAAGAAGAAGAAGACTGATTGATGGGCAATAAGGCGTCACAATTTATCTCCCCATTGACCTAGTCGCCTCTAGATCCATCTTCACGTGACTCCCGAAAAGAAACAAAGGCCGCATTATAGACAGACAAGAGACCCATGAATGATTGGATTAGACTTGAACTTTGTTGGCTGATGATAGGCTTTTCCTTGCAAATATGGCATGCTATAAATGTAGGCAACTCAACTTTGATATTTGATTGTGGCAAGAAAATAAGAGTTTGTTAAGGAGTTCACTTTTTATTTGTATTTTTTGGTTCAATTCTCACAGATCACCCGATTCGTGTTTTATCTAATGGGTAATACCTGCAATCTTCCAAAATTTATAATTATCGACACTGGAACTTTTAAAATTATTGATAATTAAAAAAAAGTAAATTACCCATTTGATAATTGCAATTTCTATCTTTTTTTCTTTTATGGAGCGTTTTGTTAACGAGTATACTTGTTAATTTTCAATGCATTGTCTCTTCTCATGTTATGTGTTGCCCCTATCTTGAAAATTGAACCATTCTTAATTAAGCATGCTTAACTAGTTCCCTAGGGCACACGTTAACATAATCCTTTTATGAATTAGTAAGGTGACGTAATAAAATAACTCAAGTAGGAATTTTCCTAACCTACTTGTTGCGTACTTTAAAAAAAAAACTCAGAATTATCCTTATTTTTAACACCAATATCACTTTACTCCCTCTTTTTATAAAAATCACTAATTTACACCCTGAGTTTTGGTTTTGGAAACCAATTTGTACCCGACATTAGTTACCATCAATAGGGATGAGTATTAGTTTTAGGGTAGAACCTAGAATCGGAGAACCGCATAGGTGAGAACCTGCTCAATTTAAGGTTTCAAGATATGCAAGATAAGTTCCAAATTTCAAAAATTAGAGAACCCGTTTCAATGGGTAGATTCTAGGTTTTAGACAAGTGGAATTTGGAACTTAGAACTTGAATCTAAAATAAGTTTTTTCTATTTTTCTTGGTGTATATCTTCACACGATTTTACGGTATTCTATGGCATTCAATGATAAGTGCATAGTATGAAACCACTAGTCTAAACTTCTATTTTATGATAGAGACTTTTACTTTATTAATGTTTCATGCTCTACATCTATCAAACATAAGTTATGGTCAACAGGTTAGCAACAAGTGATAGTCATTAAATATGATAATTCACTACAATGGTTTGATTAATTATACAAGTGGACCCTAGAACTTATCCTATCATTAGAACCGACACTAGAACTTATGATAGAGTAGGTTCCAAGTGCATAGTAGGTTTCAGGTTCCCAAAAATGATGAACTTGTTATAATGGATAGATTCTAAATTCCAAATAGAACCTAAAACCGCTCATTCTTAACCATCATAACTTTGAGGACAATATCTACGTTCTCCTTCCCAAATTGGCCCAAGAGAAATTTTAGATTTCTCATATAGGCAAAACTTCCAAAACAACTTAAAATCCAATTACCCAAATCCTAAATCAAGCTCCATGGTACCTCGATGAATATCCACCTCACTCGTTGTCATCTACCAATGGTCTCCTGTGCTTCCACCCTCCCTTCCTCTCATGATCAATCAAGGTTGCCAAGGTATCGGCGACCTCAATCCACATGCCTTCTCATGAGCTTGGACCACCTCAAATTGAGGTAACAAGCCTGTGGACTTGGACAACCTTAGGTTGAGGTCATCCATGGCAACTTGCAACCTTAGATACATCAGGATTTGACACACAATCACAAAAAAATAAAAAATCAAGACAAGAAAAAGAAATATAGACACAAGGTTTTTATCCCGATTCCTTAAATTAAGGTTATGTCCAACGGAGTGGTTAATACCTCATACCACTCTATTATAACTCTTAATTTACTAGAGAAAATGTTATATATGCCCAGTAGCTATTCATAGGCTGAAACTCAAATTACCAATAAAATATGGACTTAAATTGTAAAAGCCTTCCAGCGCAGCTTAGGGGCACTGCCTTTGTAACCATTGGACCCCGCCTGCTCATCAAGGAACGCAACTTCTATGCCTTCCTACCGATGGGGAGTATGAACCATATTCCTAACAAAATGGAGGTCATGAGTAGCATCAAGACTACAGACCACGGTGGTCATAGAGAGAGAGAGAGAGAGAGAGAGAGAGAAGGTGGCTGCTAAGACGGCAGTGAGAGAATGGTGGGCCGATTGTCTGCGGCAAGGGATGGTGGTGGGTAAAGAGATATTTGAATTCGTGTCATCGGATCTTGCAAAATTAGAAACTGAGATTCCGGCTAAAGTCTGAATGACGGAAATAGAACCTTTGTACTATGGGACTAACAAATAGTTAGTTCAACATGGGTTAGAAATGGAGACCCAAGTGGCATTAACATCAGTGGTAACTAGAAATCTTTTTGTGATACACGCCACCCAAAATTTAAAGCAAACTGGCAATATTATTGATCTTATTGCAACAACGATGGCTTTCAAGAAATCAAGCTCTTGGGAAAGGAATAGGCAAAAACGACAAATCCCATGTGTTGCCGTCCTCCACAAACACGCTAACTTCTTTTTATCTTTTGAAAAGTCAGGGTTGACGGTGGATGTTGTTCGGAGTCACGTGGACTTGTAGTCTATGTAGCATCAACACACGACACGAACACGCGACACGACACGTCACTTTTTAAAAATAGAGAATTCCAACACGTTATGATACGTTATATATTAAATAAATATTTTTATTTTTTGAAATTATTATTTAATCTCATTTATTTATTTTTTCGATTAAAAAAATATTCTTTCCCTCATCCATCCCCCAAATTTATTTTTCTTTCCCTCCCCACAGCTGTTCATTTGCCCCCACTTTATTTTTCTTTCCATCCCCACCACTAACAGACAGGCTGTCCTATCACTTCCCCTCCCCCCAAAATAAGTGATGGCCATTAGAGTCCCCTTTCTTAATTACTTTTGAGTTTTCTATCAAAAATCCTAGCTTTACCTCCTCCTCCTCGCCGCTCGCCGCACGACCCTTCCTCTTCTCCTCCTCTCGATCCTTCTCCTTCCTCGCCCCTCACCGCATGACCCCTTTCCTCTCCTCTTCCTCTTGATCCTTCTCCTTCTCCTCGCCACACGACCGCCTTCCTCTCCTCTTCCTCTTGCCTTCGGCCCTTTCTCCCTCACAGCTGCAGCCTCGTTGGATCCATCGCAGCATCACAGCAGCGGCCCTCGCCTTAATGTATGCTCTTTCTCTAGTCGTCTCTCGCCATCACGGGCTCGCCGTCGCTCACGGCCTCGTCTTTGCTCCCTCACTGTCGCTCCCACCCTCCATTGTTTGCCAGACACACGTGTCCAAACGTGTTGGGCAAAAGTTGACCACATGTTAAAAAATCCGACAAGCGTTGACCGCATGTCCGACCGTGTCTGACCATGTCCGAGCGTGTCGACGTGTCCGACACGCTCCGACACATGTTAGACACGACACAGAAGCGCAGGTCCGTGCTTCATAGCTTGTATCCTTCACCATATTTAGCAGTCCATGCTGTGGCCTCACGGTTGAATGGATAGAGCAAATCCCACTTACTCATCATAAACCACACGCAAGAGAGAGAGAGAGAGAGAGAGAGAGAGAGAGGATGCGGATGATACGTTTCCTACTTCCTTTCATGCTCAGCTTTTTTATCCTCAAAGCTACTGAATCCACCATCACCATGAGCAGTCATTACTGCTCAAACTCAAGCACCTTCACCCCCAGTAGCACCTATCACGCCAACCTCAATAGCGTTCTCGATGATCTCGTCAGAGCCGCGGGCGCCAACCCTGATAACGGGTTCAACTTCACTTCAAGCAAAGCCAGCTCGAGCAACGCCGTCTACGGCAGCTTTATGTGCAGAGGCGATGTCTCCAAGAAAGAGTGTGCGAATTGCGTCAGGAACGCGAGGATTCGAATAACCCAGCTATGCCAGATGACAAAAGTCTCCTTCCTGTGGTACGATCAGTGCATGTTGCGCTACTCCGACACGAATTTTACCAGGAAGGTCGAGCTAAAACCTCAGTTGGCTGGATTCAATGAAGAGAACATAGACCAGCCTGATGAATTCATGAAGGTACTGAATGTCACTACGGATCACGTGGCTAGAGAGGCTGCTCGGCATCCTCCTAGGATGTATGGCTATGGCCACGCCAAGTTTAGTCAGGAGAAAACGTTGTACACGTTCGCACAGTGTGTGCCTTACCTTTCCAACAACGATTGTTGGGAGTGCCTTCGCAACGTCACATCGAGCCTCTTAAGCATCCAAAAGGGGAAAATGGGAGGCCGAGTGTTGCTTCCGAGTTGCTTTGTCAGGTTTGAGATTTACCCGTTTTACGGGGCAGCTCAAAAGGTAAGGTAGAACCTAATAGTTGATTTTTCAAAAGTTCATCATCATGCTTCTTACTACTTCAAAGATTACAACAGAATTTGTGTTGCCCGCTTTGCAATTTCTTGACCATTGGGTAGTGTACCCCGATAACAGAAGACATAAAAATTCCAAATTTGCCCAAAACAGATGCCTCTTATTGTTGCTTCATTTTATTGTATCTGCACTCTTACTAATATGAGATTAGAAGGGCATAATCTTGGAGTTTTTCCTATCTAACTTATGTGGAGGAGAAAAATGCTCCAGAGCTTTGAGAAGCTTCATTGTAAACCACAATATCATACTACTTTATGATTATTGGTGAAAATTAGCAAGCATCATCTTCTTGATAAGTCAAAAGCTGAATGATCAGATTGAACATCTTAATTACCTTGTAAACCGGACCAAATCCTCCTTCTCCTAACTTCTTGTTGCTCGAGAAGTTATCTGCGGCAGCTTCTATCGTTTGCAGATCAAATTGCAGGGAATGGAGTTCAGAAATTTGCCTCTTAACTGGCAGTTAAATAATTCAGATATCTTTAGACTCTGGTGAAACAGAATCAATAAAATTGTATGCATGCAATAGCAGTATTTCTTCGAGTTACCAATCTGATCTTCTTTTATACCACTTTTGCTCCCCCTTCTTAGGATTCTTTTTCTTCCTCGTAGTATATGCCAGACTATCATGTAAAATAGTAGCGCCATTCCTACGGCTGTGGCAAGGATTGCAGCATATATTTTCTAATTAGGCTCCATTCGTTTTGCGAAAAATAAATTCCGGGATAATTTTTTCTGGATTTTCCTGTTCGTTTTCACGGAAAATGAATTCCTTGGGAAAATGTTTTTCATCAAAGAAAAAAAGTCATCTAAAGTAGGGGAAAATGTTTTCCACTTTTGAAAAGTGGAAAACATTTTTCTCACTTAATCTCTCCTACCTCACATCTCTACAAATTCTAACTTCCTTCTCCCTTTCTTCTTCTTCTTTTCTTTTTTTTTATTTGAATTATTTTTTAATTTTCTTTTTCTTTTTTATTTGAATTATTTTTTAATTTTCTTTTTCTTTTGTATTTGAATTATTTTGTAATTTCCTTTTTCTTTTTTATTTGAATTATTTTTTAATTTCCTTTTCCTTTTGTTTTTGTTTTTGTTTTTTTTTTTTTTTTTTTTTTTCATTTCTTTGTTTCCCATCTTCTCCTTTCTTGGCTAGTTGTCAGACCAAGTGAATCTCAAGCTCGTCGATCTCAAACTTGCGTTCGTCGATCCGCGAGCCTCGAGCTTAACGCTCGTGCTCGCCAATCTGGTGAGTGGAAAATATTTTCCTAACCGAACACCGGAAAATATTTTTCAAAATATTTTTAGGTTTTAGCCGAACACCCAGAAAATATTGTTATTTTCCCTGGAAAATGATTCTGGGAAAATATTTTTTGAAAATAGTCCATTTTTCGCGAAACAAACGGACCCAAGTGCACTTTCCCTGCATTTGTTGTCAAAGTTAATAGTTTCATTTACATACATGGAAGTATGGCTCGTTCTAGTCATGACAACGTCATGTTCCAGCACACACACGAGACAAGATATTCCCCGACTCCGTTCAAAAGCTGTGGCAGACAGTTGAATTGACTGTACTTAACCGAAAGTGCGTTGAGTAATCCAACTGCAAAGATTTCAACTGTAGCAGAATTGAAAAAAAAAAAAAAAAAATAAAATCTTTTGCTGGCTGAGAAACTCTAATAGCTCCTTGAAGAGCAAAGATACAGCTTATATTATTGTTTTATTTCTCCTGATCTCGTCTTGATGAAACTGTTTGCTTCTGATAGTTGTTGCATTCATTTCCGTAACATTTGCAACTTCCAAGTTCTTGTGCCTTCTTTTACAGCTCGTCCTCCTGTCAAGGCGGCAATGGTGGCAACGATATCAGTATCTGCAGTAGTGTTGCTGCTCTTAGGCTCCCTTATGTACTGCCTTCGGCTGATGAGGAAAAGAGGTGTGGTAATCTTGCCTTGATAGAAGCTTTTTCGACCGTATATATTACTCAGTCTGTTTTACAAGTAGGTAATTATTTAGATGTTTAGGGATAAGAAATCATTAAATTAAAATTGGAGCTAATCTAGCCAGGATTTTAGGCTACAGGGTGGTTGATTTCAATTCTGGAAACCTTGATCAACGAAGCTGCGAAAACAGTGCTTGATAATTAAAAATGCTGTATTGTGACAGCAGAGAGAAGAGGAAAACTTGCATCGTTCCTGCCTCTAAAAAGAATTCCCAAATTGGCCAGAACGGCAAAACAAGAAGCAGTACAGAATTGCTTTCATTTTCATAAGCGTTTTGTTCAACTGTGTAAATGCAGATAGAAGACGGCATAATCATCTATTTGGTGTTGCCACAAGCTCAACATATTTCAATGAAATTCCAGGTCTGGAAGTCCTCGACAGCAAAGGTAGGCAAAAAACAGATATACCAGTCTTTGATTACGGAACTGTAGATGCAGCCACAAGCAATTTTTCCTCTGCCAATGAGCTTGGCCGAGGTGGTTTTGGATCTGTATATAAGGTAATTAATCTCCCTATTCAACTGAATCCAAATGGCTATTGGATATTAATATGTATATTCTTCCAACTTCAATTGTCTGTCCCTTATGGGGATCGATGTCCTTGAATAAAATGCACGGAAGGGAACCAGTTTTATTGTAAAGAACCTTTTTCTATTTTGAAATTCTCGAAAGGTATTGTGATCTGATTACTTCTACCATAGATATGGAGGTACATCTTGTGTCGACTCTTATCTACCCGTCGTCACAAACAGATGAAGAAACCATCCTCCCAGGAAGTTTACTCATAGCAGCTTTTGAGCCACAGGCTTCACATGACAGGTCTAAATATTTATTCCTGTGATGGGTTCGTTTTCACAGGGTGTGATGAATGACGGAACAGAAATAGCAGTTAAAAGGCTCTCAAAATATTCTGGACAAGGAAACGAAGAGTTCAAAAATGAAGTCAGGTTGATTGCCAAACTCCAACACCGGAATCTGGTGAAAATCTTGGGTTGCTGCATTCAAGAAGACGAAAAATTGTTAATTTATGAGTACTTACCCAATAAAAGCTTGGATTCATTACTTTACGGTAAGTAACCTCTTCCAATGGCCAAAAAAAATTTGGGTCTACAGCTAGTAATATGGATAATAACTTGAGGTAATCCCCAAAATTGGTCCAGATGAAACGAAGAGGTCACTTCTGGATTGGGGAAAAAGGTATGAAATTGCGTATGGGGTGGCTCGGGGACTCATGTATTTACATCAGGATTCAACTTTCAGAATAATCCACAGAGATTTGAAAGTTAGCAATGTCTTACTAGATGTTGCACTGAACCCAAAGATTTCAGATTTTGGGTTAGCCAGGATATGTGGAGGAGACCAAATTGAAGGAGAAACGAAGCGTGTGGTCAGGACATAGTGAGTGTTTTTCTTAAGCATTAAATTCTACTTCATCTACTTTAAAATTAAAAAAAAAAATGAGATATTAGAACATGGAAAAAGAACTCCGACCAACCATTTTCTTTCTTTCATACTAAAGTTTCAACCTTTTGTTATGTCCCCCAAACTTCAAAAGGAATTTTATAAGATGAATGAGATGCCGATTACTTTTCTTCTTTTTGGCTTCCACAGTGGGTACATGGCACCAGAGTATGCTCTACAAGGCTGGTTTTCTATAAAATCAGATGTGTACAGTTACGGAGTTTTGTTGCTAGAGATCATCACAGGCCAAAGAAATAGCGGGTGCTATCATATGAACCCCTTTTGCTATTTAATTGGCCATGTAAGTATGAAACTCTTATATAATTCATCGCTATGCACAACTTGACCAGGCTCTACAATCGCATTGACATAATCCGAGGTGTCTGGTATGTGTTATGTCCAGGTATGGGAGCTGTGGAAAGGAGGAAAATGCATGGACATTGTGGACAAATCAATTGGCAATACATATTCTGAAGAAATCGTATCTAGGTGCATTCAAATCGGTCTTTTGTGCGTGCAAAGATATGCATCGGACAGACCAACTATGTCCACAGTGGTTTTCATGCTGGGGAATGCTGATGTGGTACTTCCGTTGCCGAAACAGCCCGCATTCATCGACGAGAGTGACTACAATGGAAATATTCAGTCGGCATGCAACCAAACATGTTCTGTTAACAGAGTTACAATTACTGCTGTTGAAGCTCGCTAGCCACATGCCACCACAAGTCCACTGCGGTACTACTCAACTTGAGAAATTGAGATGCTTCCTGTATCTGTAGATAGACGACACCTAAAGGCTAATCGTGTTGTGGATGAGCTAAAAGTAGCTCTTGTGCTTAGGAGAAAAGTTTACATGTAGATTAGATATAATAGACTGCTGTTGCAAATTTCCTTGAATATACATGAGGTAGGAATTATTTTCTTGTTTGATGCTTGAGATACATTGACTGAAAATATCAAGCTTAGAAAGGGTGAAGTCGGTGTCACAGCTTGAATTACATTTACATGGTGGACGAAAAATTTATAACTACTTGCTTAAATTCATGAGGAAGGTGGATGCTCGCTAATTAAGACCTCAACTACACTCTGTGATAATTGGGGTATTGTTCACTTGGTCACTTACGTTGCCTTAGACATCATACCATAGTATCCTAAAACAAAAAGACAATATGAAAACAGAATTCATATATGCCAAGGTCCAGCAACCAGCTAGAAGAGAAAGATGAAGGGAGGGGAAAAAAAAAAAGAAAAAAATTAAAAAAATAAAAAAAAAAGTCTTAAAAAATATTTAAAATTTTTTAAAAAATTCCAAGTCACAAAAAAAAAAATTGAAGGTTAAGCCAAACAATTTCTTATTATTTTTCTAATCGAAGAATCAAAATTTTAGGATCATACCAAACACATTCTTCTGATCAAACTCATTTAGGGAATATAATTGGAAAAAAAATATTTTTGAACTGAAATTATTTCTGGAAATAAATTTTTTACGAAACACACCTTTACCGTTACCCCATCATTTTACTTTAATGAATCGTATGTTGATTTGCTTTTACAAGGTGTGACAAACATGGAATGGAAATGGTAGTTAAAAGGCTTCTCAAATATTCTGGACAAAGGATCGAATAGTATAAGATTGAAGTTACATTGATTGCAAAACTCCATCTTTGGAGTGTGGTGAAAATTCTGGGGTACTACATTGGAGAAGCTGAGAAACTATTAATTTGCAAGTATCTGCCTAACAAAAGCTTCGATTTCATTCATCGTCGGTTGAAATGCTCTAATGTGTAATCAAGCAAAATTATTATTATTATTATTATTATTATTATTATTATTATTATTATTATTATTTATGTTCTTACGTGACTTGTGAACTCAAACTAGAATACCGCAATTTGTTCTTTTTTCTCTAATCCAAGATAGACTTCAACAAATTTCGAACTCCCTTGAATTTGCTTGGAGATAAAGTCCAACTTAGAAGACATCCAAAATACAAGCAATACTTCAACCAGGTCATGTTCTATATACTTCTGTCATGTTAGATGTGTACAAACTCACACTCGAGACATAATTTAACACATCACTTGTGACGGCCCAAGCGCAGAGATGTATCTCCCGTCCCACATCGCTTAGGGGAGTCTTGTGGCTAGTTTATAAGGCTTAGGTCCCTCTAATCTATATGATACATTTTCGTGTCCAAAGCCGACAATATTACACAATAGAGCCGAGTCATTAGAAATGGTATCAGAGCTCACTCCCAACCGCGTGTGGGGGGAGAGCCGTAGCATGGGGCGCATCTATCCCACATCGCTTCGGGAGGAGCGTCTGTCCCACATCGCTTAAAGAGGACTCACAGCAAGGACCCTATGCTCCCAAGGGGGGGAGGGGAAGAGTGTGACGGCCCAAGCGTCGCTTAGGGGGGAGTTTATAAAGTTTATAAAGCTTAGGTCCCTCTAATCTATGTAATGCATTTTAAAGCCGTGTTACATCACTAGCTAATAGGCATGAGAACTATGAAAAGGAGGAAATGCCTAAACATTGTCAACTAGTCGATTTGCAATTTATGTCAGGAGAGGAGGCTTCAAGGTGAATTCAGATCAGTGTCTTGTGGGTGCAAGAGTTCCCATCCAATGCCTACGGTCTGTGTTCATGTTGGGGAATGCTAGTGTGTTGCTTCCGTCTACGAAACGAAACAGCCAGCGTTTGTCTTCAAGAAGAGCTACCATGGAGCAAATGCATTGTCTAGTAATGGCATTGTTTCAGCTTCTATTTATGATGTTGGGATTACTATGGTCAATGTGTGATAAATAAGTTTACAATTTTTTTAAAGATAAGTACATTGAATGTCTTAAAATTTATCAAGAAGGAATAAGTAAGTCCTAAAATTTTCAAAAAATACAATTAAATCCTAAAACTTATCACAAATTACAATAGTCCTACAACTTTTAAAAAGTGTAATAAAGTCCTAAAACTTGTCAAATTGATTCGATAAAATCTTTCAATTTTATTGCATTTTTGAAAGTTTTAAAACTCAATTCCACTTTTGTGATAAATAATAGGACTTAATTGCATTTTTTGAAAATTTTATGATTCATTTGCACTTTCGTGATAAGTTTTTAAACTTGTAATGCACTTTCCTTTTCTTTCTTTTTTTCTTTTTTTTTTTTTTTTCCAAAAAAGGCACTTCTAAAAAGATTTGTGTAGTACATATGTATGTTAAACTCTGAATGTAATTACCTGATGCCAAGTACATTGACAGTAGCTTTGCACAAAAGAGACTTGAAAATATTGCATAAATTGATTTTGAAGCCTCAAACTCACATCAGCATAGTAATGCACCGAGACTAATGTTGAGGAAAGTGTACTAATCTCTCTTCTCTCGAGCCTCACATCCGAGGGATCCAAATTCCTTTCCTCATCACTTTCTGCCACCATTTTTGGTGAGAAGCCCTGGTTACTTGGTCAGGGTTTCCCCAAGTCACCTTTTCATCTACCCTTCAAGAACTACAAGACACCCGCTTGTGCTAGTGACATATCAAGGCGACAATAAACAAATAAATGACCAAATGGACAACTGAGTAAACGAACAACCGTTGATAGATTGTGAGGTCTGTTCCATGGGGTTGCCGTCTTCTCACGCCACCTTGCATGGCCAAGAGAAACCATCGGTTTGTCTTTTTCTCTTGACCTATCTTTTTCTCTTTTACGGGTCAAGACTTCTTGATCCATGATTGAACACTGTTTAATCTCTAGCATTGCTCGTGAAACGGCGGTCGAAGTCATCTAATGAACGAGGAAAAGTGTCCCTTCCAGACGGGGCCAGATGGATGACCGAGTGATCAACGTCTTCGGTAAGCTTTGTTCTAGTCAGCAGGATCAAATATATGTTAGTGCTTTTTCAATTGCACGAGCATCAGGCGTGATCACTTGGGTCATGAATTTGGTGATCCAAAACAAGTGAGTATACGAAATTCAAATTGGGTCGTGTTACACAGAGTTTATGCTGATTTCTGTCGCACTAGTCTAAACTTAGTGACTTTAATTTAGTCTGCCAAGATTAATTCTTTGTAGGGTAGACTGGCAATCCATTATAGATTGCTATCATTTTGACAGTATTGCAAATTGCTGATGATAGGCACAATACTGGTCAGATACACACCCCAATGAAACGCATTCACTCTTGAGATTTCAGAATATTCTAAAAGCTGTTGACATTGACAAGGGAAACCAGCCTCTCTGCATCTGTAAATTAGAAGCACAAACAGTGAAGAGGTTTCGTATATTGCAGAGTGATCAAATCAAAAGAATCATCTTAATATAGTAGCTTAGTTCTGTCATAAAAAAACAGAGAATACTAGCTTAGCGTAAAGGACGAATCTGAAAAGGATTAAATGGCAATTTGGCTCTAACCTTGAATAAAGACCTAGAAATGGATTTTTTTTCCCTCAGTTTCCGCAATGACATTAGGATATTGAATTTTCAGGCTCGACTGACTGTTTCTATGTTAAAATCGCTGTCAATGGAAACGACGCGGTATCCATCTCTGTCCCAACAGTCTGAAATGTCAAGTTCTCTGTAGGATGGGCGGAGTGATGATAAACAAGAGCCCTGTTTATTCACGTGGAACCGATTCAATGGGGAGGCAAATACACCTCAAGCAACATCGATCCACCACATTAATTAAAAAAGGGATAAGGCAGCTGGGAAGGGAAAGGTGAGGCGAGTCCCCAAGGTGCGTGACCATTACTTCAATTTACATGAAGGTGGAATTAATTGTTTCACGATCGAGAAATATCGACCAAGAAGAGTATGAAGCTTAGAAAGGACAACATCGGCATCACGGCTTGCGCTCCATTTGGTGACAATCACTTTGCTTAAATTGATGGGAAAGGTGGGTCCCCACTAATTAAGACCTCAACTACACTCCGTGGTATTTGAGGCATCATTACTCAGTCACTTCTGTTGTCTCAGAATCATACCACTGTATCCTCGATAAAAAAGACAGCATGAACACAGAAAAGGGGTCAGTATATGCCCTGCTTCTTCTTTTTCTACTTCAGGGAAGTACTGGCTTGGACATCCTAAGCCAAAACAATACTATCAGAGATGGCAATCTCTTGGTCTCCAGTGGTAAAAGGTTCGCTCTCGGTTTCTTCAGCCCAGGTAATTCTAGCCACCGTTATGTCGGAATTTGGTATTACCAAGTTTCTGAGCAAACCATTGTTTGGGTTGCTAACCGAGAGAGGCCAATCAATGGCACTTCAGGAGCCCTTTCGATTGATTCTGATGGAAAGTTGGTGCTCCATGAGAATGGAAGCTTTCTTGTTTGGTCCACAAATGTTTCTTCTGCATTGTCCAATTATTCTACTACAGCCCGGCTTATGGATTCAGGCAATCTAGTCCTGGTTCAAGATTTTAGCCAAAGGGTGATATGGCAAAGCTTTGATTATCCAACAGACACTATGCTTCCTTTCATGAAACTCGGGTTGAACCGCAAAACCGGTTTGAACCGGTTCCTAACATCATGGAAGTCCCCAGAGGATCCGACACCTGGCAATTGCTCCTATAGGATCGACCCAACGGGCTACACTCAATTGCTTCTGTACAAGGACGGGGATCCATATTGGCGTGCTGGGTCATGGACTGGAGATCGGTGGAGCGGTATACCTGAAATGACTCATTCTTTCATCTTTAACGTAAGCTTTGTAAATGACCCAGACGAGATTTCTATAATGTATGGCGTCATTGACGCATCGATCATCACCAGAATGGTGGTGAGCGAATCGGGGTCACTCCGACGATCCACATGGCTCGACAGAGACCAGCGGTGGATAGAATTCTGGTTCGCTCCAAAGGACCAGTGCGATTATTACGGCAAGTGTGGACCCAACAGCAACTGCAATCCATACGATACGGGCCAGTTCGAGTGCACATGCCTGCCAGGGTTCGAGCCCAAGTCCCCGACTGATTGGGACCTTAGAGATGGATCGGCAGGGTGCGTAAGGAGGGGAGGGGTGTCAGTGTGTCGGAGTGGGGAAGGATTCGTGAAGGTGGCACGTGTGAAGGTGCCGGACACTACAAAAGCACGTGCCAACATGAGCTTGAACTTGAAGGAGTGCAAGGAGGAATGCCTGAGGTTTTGCTCTTGCACAGCTTATGCTAGTGCCAGTGAGAGCCTGGGAGGTTCCGGGTGCCTCATGTGGCATGGCGATTTACTTGATACAAGAACATTTGCACATTCGGGTCAAGATTTATATGTACGGGTTGATGCCATCGAGTTAGGTACTCCTATTTCTGTAACTTATGTTACTAATACTACTTTTGTTAACGTGATGTATCTCCCGCAACCTCAATTGTTTCATTAAATTAGCGTTGTCAAGCAAATGATGAATCAATCTTCGAAACAGATTAAATTCATGAGCATAAGAATTCACATCCATGATTCTAGGAACCAAGTTTGACCTTCTGCATCGCATAAACTGTGTATCATTTGAGATCCGCTTGGTGATATCTGGTTTCAAGTCGAGGTTGGAAGAATTTTTCATTCTATACTTGGCACAAGCACTTTCGAGGTCATTGAATCTGAAATACTGTCTTTGTACTTTCCTTCCAGCTCGTTACAGGAAAACAAGATCCCTCAACCAAAAGACGTCGGCTGCAATAATTTTGGTTTCGATTTTGACAGCTCTACTGCTCGCCGGCTCCTTCTCGTACTGCCTGGTGATCAAGAAGAGAAAGGGTGTGTCACTTAGTCCTCAACACCAGTACACTCTTTATTTATATTTTCCGGTTAATTTGTCTGCTAAAATTAATTCTTCACCAATTAATAAAGGACACAAACTTTGGTTGGTTCAGTCTTGGAACTATTCCTAGCCGTAGGAAGTCAGTTAAAGAGAGCATACTATTCCGAGTACATTTTAATTTGATCATTTCCGAATCTAAGAACCTTGAGCCAAAGAGAGCATGATGATGCCAGTTTAGATCTTAATGCAGGATTTCAACAACGAACCTAAGCCAGCACATGGTCAGTTTCAGGATACAAGAGATGAAATCATACAATACATCAATATATTTACCAGGAAAACAGTTGTAAAAACGTTTGGAAAGATCTTATTAAGCTAAAATTTTCATTCGGTTTAATGAAATGAATTCCTGAATGAAGAATCTCACAATTCCTCCAAGGTTGTAATGGCATTTATGCAGTAGTCTCGGAAACAGATCGCAGAAGCCATAATCCCCTGGTAAGTGCTATTACCAATTTGACATATCTCGATGGCCCTCGGAGTGTAAAAGACCACGACGACGGACCCAGAGGAAACAGAGATGTGCCGCTTCATGATCTAAGCACCATAGCTTCGGCAACAAACAATTTCTCCGTCCTCAATAAGCTTGGTCAAGGCGGTTTTGGATCTGTATACAAGGTAAACTTCCATTACACAAAAAAGCTACCTAGAAAAAACGATGATACAGACTTGCAAAGTGGAAATTAATTTGACAGGGCATTATGGACAATGGATTGGAAATAGCTGTCAAAAGACTATCGAAACTTTCAGGACAAGGAGCTGAAGAATTTAAAAGCGAAGTCCGGTTGATTGCGAAGCTCCAACACCGGAACCTGGTGAGAATACTAGGCTGCTGTGTCGAAAAAGACGAGAAAATGCTAATTTACGAATATTTGCCAAACAAAAGCTTGGATGCCTTCCTTTTCGGTACGTTTTCTACTCTCCCACTAGCTACAATACTCCGAAAAAGCAATGGTTTGTTGATGTCATGATCTTGGTCCAGACAAAACGAGAAGATCGTCGCTGGATTGGAGAAAACGGTTCGAAATCGCATCTGGATTGGCTCGAGGACTCTTGTACTTGCACCAAGATTCGAGGCTCAGGATCATCCACCGAGACTTAAAGGCCAGCAATGTCCTACTAGACGAAGCAATGAATCCAAAGATATCAGATTTTGGTATGGCTAGGATATGCGGCGCGGACCAAATCCAAGGAAACACAAATCGTGTAGTTGGAACATAGTAAGCATTCTTGCTATCGCAATGCTTTATGTGTTATTGAGTCCAAAGCCTCATCTCAACTAATTAGTCGAAACCTCTTTTTCTTCCTTCATTTTTTTTGCGGCAGTGGGTACATGTCGCCAGAGTACGCAATGGGAGGTATATTTTCGATAAAATCTGATGTCTATAGTTATGGAGTTTTGCTGTTGGAGATCATAAGTGGCAAAAGGAACAGTGCATATTACCATGAAAATCCATCTTCCAATTTGGTAGGCCATGTAAGTACTGGAACTCTTAAATAAGTACGAGACAGGACTGGACACAGACATAATACATAGCCTGAAATACTCGCTTGTTCCCTACACAATCGCAGGCATGGGAGCTATGGAAAGAAGGAAACTGCAAGGACTTTATCGACGAGTCGATGGGTGATTCATGCTCCAAAGAGGAGGCCTTGAGGTGCATCCAGATTGGTCTTTTGTGCGTACAAGAATTCGCGGACGATAGGCCGAACATGTCCGCCGTTGTGTTCATGTTGGCAAATAACGATGTGGCTCTTGCATTCCCGAAACGACCGGCATACGTTTTCAAGAGCAAGTACCATGGCGCGAATCTATCGTCAAGCGACGGGACGACTTCTGTGAATGACGTTACGATTTCGGAGGTCGAAGGCCGCTAGTTTTGCCGTTCTCTTGCCCTAAATTAGTTATATAACAAATTCTCTTTAAAACACTAGTAGTTTATGCAAGTATTGGGGACTGGAATTCCCACACTATGTTCATGATGTTTGGTATGATTTGGAAACTGCAAATTGCACGATGCTTCTTTTTGAGTTAACGTTGATAATTCCCTTAGAGATTAAAAATGTAGTCCGATTTAGGTTATTCTCGTGATTTGACATACATATTCATACTAAGAGGAGTAAACCAATGAAATTTTTTGTCAAACCATGGCCTACCATTCTGAAAACCGAAGGATGTCAGAAAATGCGTGGTATAATATTTAAAAAGTCTAACAGTTCCCCTCACGCACAAGCTGAAATTCGGCCTAAGGGTAAGCTCATAAAATTATAACAATAGAGACTAGCAGAGGTCTCCGAAGATTTGAACTCAATCCTCCTATTCTGATATCATGTTAGCATCTGAGTCAAATAGAACATAAATGTAACCTCGTTCACATTGAGACCAAAACTAAGAGCATCTATTAATAAGATCATATATTCCAAATGCAAAGGCAATAATGATCCCTCAGGAGAGACAAAAACTAGTTTCGAATTGAGCATAGAAATTCGGTACTTGGTCTGACAGAAATGAGAAGCATTTGATGATTGCTTTGATTTCATTCTACGCATTGTATGACTGCCTCGACAGCAGAAAGAAGCGAGTTTGGAGTACTTGCCAGTGTTGCTTCAAGTTCGACATAATTTGAGGAATCCCAGACGTGCAAAACGTCTGCAACCAAGGAAGAAGAAACACAGATCGACGCTTCTTTGAAATCAAGCACTATCACTGAAGCTACAAACGAATTTGTCCTTCCGCAGCAAGCTCGGGCAGGGTGGTTTTGGATCTGCATAGAAGGTAAGTTGATCCCCTCTTGTTATATAGGTTTCCCAACCACGCATTGAATGATGAAAATTTCTTGGCATCCCAACTTAGTTCATCTTTCTCATGGTATATGCTAGTGCATGACTACTTACACAAAGGACACGCCAATCCCCGATGAACCTGAAAAGGAATTGATGTAGAGTGGAGGCGGAGAGTCACATTCGACTTGGCTTCCGCATATTCCTTGAAGGTTTTTGATATAGTGGAGTTTTATTGCTATGTCCAACAATTTCAGATTTACTGTAACTCTTCCTTCACCAAGCCCTGTTATTGCTCTTGCTACCTAAAACAGTTTCCATGTTGGTAATGTTAGAATGTGTTGTCTCCATATATCGACTTCTGCACATAACAATTACCTCTCTTCTCATTCCCTTGGCAACCACCATCTTCAAAGCATCATGATCAGATGAATCCTTTCCAAGTTTCACAGGAACCTGCATATGAATTACTTAATGTTATCAACCGACTCTTATCTCTTATTGCATGATATTCATTCTTCTAAATATTTTGTTCAATGTGATTACTAGGTTGTGTTTCTAGGCAAAAGGTCACCAAATGATTACCAAGCACCAAAAGATCGTCCCGTCGCCCGATCTGGCAAAGGGCTGCCCTCATCAACCTCAGGCGAGGGATGCTTGGGCCTAGGCAAGGAAGCCCTTGCCAAGTCGGCTACCCTTGCTAATATAGGGTAAGGGATGCCCAAGCTTGGGCTGGTGATCTTTAACAAGCATCGATAAGGCTCGATGATGGCCAGTGGAGGGAAAAAGGGAAAAAGCCAGAGAGAGAGAAGAAAAAGGGAAAAAAGTAAAGAATGTAAAGAGAAGAAAAGAAAAAATAAAATAAAATATCTAAAAAAATATTGAAATATTATTAAAAATTGTACTTGTCAAAGCTAATAGTGTCACATAGGACTGTTAAAGTTCACATTAGCGATTTCTAGTTAAAATTATTCGAATAGACTTAATTGATAAAATTGAAAATTTTTAAGACTTAATTAACACAATTAAAAGGTTGAAAATTGAATTGTCAAAAGTACAATAAATTTATGATTTTTTTTGACAATTTTTTCTCCCTTTATTCTCACGCCACCTCACATTATCAAGACTAACTGTAATATATGGGCTTTAAAGTAAGGAAATAAAATAAAAAGAAGAAAAAAAAGAAAAGGTTGAAAAGTCAAAAAGGGAAGGCTGAAGGAAAGTGGAAGAACCTTCGGCTGAGCTTTAAAAAGAGAGAAAGAGGGAGAGAAAGAGGAGCACGGGCAGAAACAGGGGAGCGAAAGAAACAGGGGAGAAGAGAGAAAGAAGAGAAAGGAAAAAAGGGAAAAAGGAAAAAAATTTTGGCGCGCTCGTGACCCGGACGCCTCATCAAGCTGACTCAAGTGTGTTTTGCAAGGCCGGTAAGAAATTGAAGCCTTTAATAACTTGTTTGAAGCAATTGCCGCAATTAGGGCTCGAAATTCGGATTTCTTGGGTATTTGTGTGGCGGAGCCCAATTTTTGAGTCGTTAAGCTGTAAATTTTTTTAGAAATGGTACTTTGGGACGTTGTGAAGCTATAGCACCTTTCGGATCGTGATTTGAGCTTGTGGTTTGTTCGGAACGGATTTTTGAAGTGGAGGCGCAATATGGTACTGTAGCGAACAGTGGCTTCGAGTCTCTTTTTTTGTTATTTCCGGTACTGTTTTGGGGCGGCTAAGTTGGGGTTGTTGTTGTACGTTAAGAGAGCTTTCTAAAGACTATAAGACGGTTTGAAATGGAATTTTGTGGAGGAAGTTATGGCGTGACGAAGTTGGTGCATGGGCCGCGCTTAGCTGAAAATAATGGGTTTATGCTAAATTGTGAACTTTTGGGGCACGTAGGTGTCGTTTATCAACTAATAGGCCTAGTATAAGCGAGTCATTATAAGAATATCCTTGTTACTTAGCCTTTTAATATTATTTTTCCGTTAATTGTTAGGAATCTGAATGCGTCGGTTCGTGTGAGCGTCGTGGTTGATTTTTGGCTTTTCTCGTGTGAGTGACACTATTTCTTCTTCGTATTTTAAACTCATGTTTTGATAAGCGTGGTGGATTATATATTTCATGAGTTGATAAAAAGCATATTTTATTGCATAAAACAGAATCGAGTTATTACTGCTATTTTTGTTGTTTAAAAGGAGTTATATTCTGACTTCGATTTGAATGGTTGTTTGAAAAAGGATTTGTGAAATTCTTTGTGAAATAATCTTGAAATGTTGGAGAATGCTTTGATATTTATATATCAAATTTGGAGATGTGATATGACTTCCTTTCTGATGTTGGATTACTGGATATTGTGATTGGTGGTTGGTGCTCAATGTCGCTATGGACCCTGAGGGGTGTGGGTATGCGCATACTATTCTAGGATATCCTTGTGGGCCGAGCCACCGGCTAATAATATGTGGAGACCTTGCCAATGGGGGAATCTTGGTCGTCTTGTCACGAGCGTTACGCGTGACCATGGCTAGACATTTGAGCATGAATTGGTCAATGGAGTGAACCATTGACGTATGATTTGAGTTTGGTCGATGGAGTGGACCATCGATATGAGTTGATGAGATTAATCAATGGAATAGACCATTAATGCATGTTTTACGAGATTGACTAATGGACTCGACCATTGGTGCTTTCGATATTTGAATTATGATTTGGTATTATGATAAAGTGAGTTATGTTTGTGTTTTAAAGTGTGCATAGTGATTTCTCGATCCGCTTAGAAGAAATGTGTTACTCACTGAGCCGTGGTAGCTCACTCCTCTCATCTACTTGTTTTTCAGGTTCTTCAGCGAGTCACGAATAGGCATGAGCGTTCGTTCGGGGAGGACTTTTTTGGTGGAAATTTTGGGTATGGCTTATGCGTAGTTCATAAGTTTATAAGTTAGTATTTGTAGAAGGTTTATGTTTTGATGTTTGTGGATTATAGATATACTCTGATATTGTAACCAATTGCCCCTTTTTATCAAATATATATATGTGGATGTATATATGTTGATATCGGGTTGAAATTTTTTGGTTACGTTGAGGCTGCGTCCTTTGGAAAAAGGACGGCCGTGTCATGCCCTTCTTCTTGTGAATCGGGGTGTGACACTAACCATCTTTCATCTTGATCTCTTGGCCTATTTTTTTCTTATCGGGGTCAGATTTCTTGATGAGTGATTGAACAATCTGTTTATCTCTTGTTTAGCTTGCGAAACGGCGGTCCAAGTCATCTAACGATGATGTCAAAGTACTTCCTTCTAGACGGGGCCAAATGGGGGGACCGAGGGATGAAAGTCTTGGGTTGCCCTTTCTTCGACGCATGTCTCATCCACTATTATAAGTCTAGCAGAAGGACACTACTCGATCAACTTTTATTTCTTATTTACTCTATTTTGTGGATTCCAAATGCCTAAATTACGTCAAAGAAGGAAGAAAATATAAGCTTTGTTCAAGTAAGCAGGATTAAATATATGCAAATGTTTTTTAATTGCATGAGTGTCTACAGTGTTCAATCTGGTCATGAATTTGATGATCCAATACAAGTATGTGTACAAAATCCTAGCCGGTCGGCTTACACGGATTTTATGCCAATTTCTGTCACACTAGTCTAAACATAGTGACTTTATTTGATATTTTTTGGTCAAAGTAACATTTGATTAATTTTCACAGAAATATAAGAGAGAAACATCGCAATCCAACTGCAAACCAAAACAAATCCCAAATAATTTCAAAATAAAACAAGCTCTAGATAAGGAACTATTAGAACAAGCTTAGGAATCACCACCTCAAATAGTAGATCCGAGATTTTTTCAAACCAAAATCAGTAGTCAATCACTGTATCTCAGTATTCGATAATGAACAAACACGAAGATCCCCATCTATTGTTGCGACTTCGCATTTTTGAGGTGCCCCAACACCATTGTCATTCAAAGAAATAAGGTTGAGTGAGCACGGATCTAACACTTGTGAGAGCAAAACATTTACAAAGCTCATCCGATTTCTTTCGAAACTGGATTTGTACATCAGCAAAACTTGAGAGAAACAAAAGGCCCAAATCACAAACGCAAAATCCCCAAATCTTGACTAGATTGGGATAGAAATCTTCCCGAAATAGGAGTGAGAGAAGTGTTTAGATCTAAACTAGATCCGAAAAGAAAAGCTCCACAAAATGGGAGGAAAGCAAGAAAAAGAGAATGAGAACCAAATCAACCAAGGAAAAAGGAAGAAGGAAGGGAAGGAAGAGATCTATCTCAAACCCTCCCCTCCATAAAGGTTTAAATAAAAAAAATAAAAAAATAAAAACCTGTGTGAAAATTAGAGGGAGATGAGAAAACCCTAAGGAAAAGAGAGAAATGATCTTGTAGTGACTTTATTTAATTCAGCCTGCCAAGATTAATTCTTTGTAGAGTATATAGACGATCCATAAGTAGCTTGCTATCATTAAAAAAGTATTGCAAATTGCCGATGATAGGCACAATAATGGTCAGAAATACACCCTAATGGAATGCATTCACTTGAGATTTCAGAAAATTAATAAAAGCTGTTGACGTTGGCAAGTGAAACAAACCTCTCTGCATCTGCAAATTAGAAGCACAAACAGAGAAGAGATTCCGTATATTGCAGCAATTGGAATCAAATCAAAAGAATCACCATAATATGGTAGATTAGATCTGTCATATGAAAACCAGAATACTAGCCTAGCGTAAAGGACTAATCTGAAAAGGGTTAATAGGAAATCAAATGGCGGACTAATCTGAAAAGGGTTAATAGGAAATCAAATGGCATATCCGACTTTATCCTTGAGAAAGACCTACGAAATGGCTATTTTGACGGAAGCAACTGGGCGTTTTGACTTGATAGAAGGCGTGGTCAACACGATTCTTCTTTCGCTCTTTCTTGGCAACTTCTGAAGTTAGTGAGTTCAAAGGAAGGACTCTTCTTCTTTTTTTCACAGTTTCTGCAATGAGCTTATGAACAGAAGATTCAAGATTCGAACTTTTAGGCTCAACTAATTGTTTCTATGTTAAAATCGTGGTTGATGGAAACCATATAGTGCAGCAATTGGAATCAAATCAAAAGAATCATCATAATATGGTAGATTAGATCTGTCATATGAAAACCGGAATACTAGCCTAGCATAAAGGACTAATCTGAAAAGGGTTTATAGGAAATCAAATGGCATATCGGACTCTATCCTTGAAAAAGACCTACGAAATGGCTACTTTAGTGGAAGCTGTTGGGCGTTTTGACTTGATAGAAGACGTGGACAACACGATTCTCCTTTCACTCTTTCTTGGCAACTTCTGAAGTCAATGAGTTCGAAGGAAGGACTATTCTTCTGTTTTTCACAGTTTCTGCAATGAGCTTATGAATAGAAGATTAAAGAGTCGAACTTTCAGCCTCAACTAATTGTTTCCATGTTAAAATCGTACTTGATGGAAACCGATGTGGTATCCCTCCCCATCACAACAGTTTGAAATGTCAAGTTTTCTTTGTGATGAGCGGCACGATGATAACTCGGAATCTTATTCTTTCACCGTAAACCGATTCAACGCGAAAGCAAATACATCTCAAACAATTTCTTTCGACCACATTGATTAAAAGGACTAGGCTGCTGGGGAGGGAAAGCAAGGGGAGGTGCAAAGGTACGCTACCTAAAACAGTTTCCATGTTGGTAATGTCAGAATGTGTTTGTCTCCATACATCGACTTCTGCACATAACAATTACCTCTCTTCTCATTCCCTTGGCAACCACCATCTTCAAAGCTTCGTGATCAGATGAATCCTTTCCAAGTTTCACAGGAACCTGCATATGAATTACTTAATGTTATCAACTGACTCTTATCTCTTATTGCACAATATTCATTCTTCTAAATATTTCTTTCAATGTGATCACTATGTTGTGTTTCTAGGCAAAAGGTCACCAAATGATTACCGAGCACCAAAAGATCGCCCCGTCACCTGATCTAGCAAAGGGTTGCCCTCGTCAGCCTCAGGCGAGACATGCCCGGGCTTGGGTGAGGAGGCCCATGCCAAGTCAGCTGCCCTTGCTAACCTAGGGTGAGGGATGCTCGGGCTTGGGCTAGCAACCTCCGTCAAGCATCAACGAGACCTAGTGATGGCCAATGGAGGGAAAAAGGGGAAAAGAAAAAAGAAGAGAAAAGAAAAGGGGAAAAAAGTAAACACGTAAAGAAAGAGAAAAAATCTGAAAAAATATTGAACTATTATTAAAAATTGTACTTGTCATAGCTAGTTGTGTCAATGTAGGACGGTCGGAATCCATGTTAGCATTTCTGGTTAAAATTATTCGAATAGACTCAATTGACAAAATTGAAAAGGTTTAAAACTCAATTGACATAATTAAAATATTTAAAATTGAATTGATAAAAATAAAATAAGTTTAAAACTTTTTAAACAATTTTTTCCCATTCTTCTCACGCGCCACCTCACATTGCCAAGACTAACCATCTTTCCTCTTCGTCTCTTGGCCTATCTTTTTTCTTTTTGGGGTCAAATTTCTTGGCGAATGATTGAACAGTCTGCTTATTCTCTTGTTTAACTTGCGAAACGGTGGTCCAAGTCATCTAACGATGATGACAAAGTACTCCCTTCCAGACGGGGCCAAATGGGGTGACCGAGGAATCAAAGTCTTGGGTTGCCCTTTCTTCTAGGCACCTAGCATCCACTGTTATAAGTCAAGCGAAAGGACACCAGTGGACCAACTTTTATCTATTTTGCGGATTCCCAAGGCCTATATTACATCAAAGAAGGGAAAAAAAAAAATGCTTTGTTCAAGTGAGCAGGATTAAATGAATGCCAATGTTTTTTAATTGTATGGGTGTCTAGAGTGTTCGATCAGATCATGAATTTGATTATCCGATCCAAGTATATGTACAAAATTTGGGTCTTTCATGAAAGGGGAGAAAAGAGGGGCGGGCTTTGTTCTGGTCGATTTACACAGAGTTTATGCTGATTTCTCTCACACTAGTCTAAATTTACTGAATTTATTTTGTTTTATTTTATTTAGTCAAAGTAACATTTCATTCATTTCCGTCAAAATACAAGAGAGGAACATCACGGTCTAATTGCAAACCAAAACAAATTCCTACCAATTTCCAAACAAAACAAGTTATAGATAACAAGATGAATTATCAGGATAAGATTAGAAATCACCCACTCGAAGAGCAAATCTAAGATTTTTTTTCTAATCAAAATTAGCGACCACCGTATTTGTCTTCAATAATGAGCATACATTAAGATCTCCATCTATCGCCATTCAAAGAAAGAAGGTTGAACGAGCACAAATTAGACACTTGTGAAACCAAAACGTTTACGAAGCTCATCCGATTTCCTTTGAAACTCGATTTATACACCAACGAAACTCGAGAGAAGCAAAAATTCCAAATTATACATGCAAAATCCAAAATCTCGACTAGATGGGGATAGAAATCTCCCCGAAATAAGAGAGATAAGCTTTTAGATCTAAACTAGATCCGAAAAAGAAAAGCTCCACAAAACTGGTGGAAATTAAGAAAAAGAGAATAGAAAACCATATTAACCACGGAAAAAGGAAGGGGGGATCCAGATCTATCTCAAAGCCTCCCCTCCATAGAAGTTGAAAAAGAAAGCTATGTGAAAATTAGAGGGAAATGAGAAAACCCTTAGGAAAAGAGAGAAATGATCTTTTAGTGACTTTATCTAAGTTCAGCCTGCCAAGATTAATTCTTTGTAGAGTACATAGACAATCCATAAGTAGCTTGCCATCATTTACAAAGAATTGCAAATTGCTGACGATGGGCACAATAAAGGTCAGAAACGCACCCTAAGGGAACGCATTTACTTGAGATTTCAGAAAATTAGTAAAAGCTGTTGGCATTGGCACGTGAAACAAACCTCTCTGCATCTGCAAATTAGAAGCACAAAAAGTGAAGAGATTCCATATATTTCAGCAATTGGAATAAAATCAAAAGAATAATCATAATATGGTAGATAAGCTCTGTCATATGAAAACCGGAATCCTAGCCTAGCATAAAGGACTAATCTGAAAAGGGTTTATAGGAAATCAAATGGCATGTCTGACTCTATCCTGGAAAAAGACCTACGAAATGGCTATTTTGGTGGAAGCTGCTGGGCGTTTTGACTTGATAGAAGACGTGGACAACACGATTCTCCTTTCTCTCTTTCTTGGCAACTTCTGAAGTTAATGAGTTCGAAGCAAGGACTATTCTTCTGTTTTTCCCAGTTTCTGCAATGAGCTTATGAATAGAAAATTCAAGATTCGCACTTTCAGCCTCAACTAATTGTTTCCATGTTAAAATCGCACTTGATGGAAACCGATGTGGTATCCCTCCCCATCACAACAGTTTGAAATGTCAAGTTTTCTTTGTGATGAGCAGCACGATGATAACTCGGAATCCTATTCTTTCACTGTAAACCGATTCAACGCGAAAGCAAATACATCACAAGCAATTTCTTTCGACCACATTGATTAAAAGGACTAGGCTGCTGGGAAGGGAAAGCAAGGGGAGGTGCCAAGGTACGCATCCATTACTTCAATTTACATGAAGTAGGAATTATTTTCTTGTTTCACGATTGAGAAATATCGACCGAACATCCAAAGCTTAGAAAGGAAAACATTGGTATCATAGTTTGCACTTCATTTACATGGTGGACGAAAAAGGTGACAATTACTTGCTTAAATTCATGAGAAAGGTGGATCCTCACTAATTAAGACCTCGACCAAAGACCTCAACTACAGTCCGTGGTACTTGAGGTGTCATTCATTCAGTCACTTTTGTTGCCTCAGACATCATACCACATAATACTCAATAAAAAAGACAACATGAACACAGAAGAGGGGTCAGTATTTGCCCTGCTTCTTCTTTTTCTACTTCAGGGAAGTACTGGCTTGGACATCCTAAGCCAAAACAATACTATCAGAGATGGCAATCTCTTGGTCTCCAGCGGTAAAAAGTTCGCTCTCGGTTTCTTCAGCCCAGGTAATTCTAGCCACCGTTATGTCGGAATTTGGTATTACCAAGTTTCTGAGCAAACCGTTGTTTGGGTTGCTAACAGAGAGAGGCCAATCAATGGCACTTCAGGAGCTCTTTCGATTGATTCTGATGGAAATTTGGTGCTCCATGAGACAAATGGAAGCTTTCTTGTTTGGTCCACAAATGTTTCTTATGCATTGTCCAATTATTCTACTACAGCCCGGCTTATGGATTCAGGCAATCTAGTCCTGGTTCAAGATTTTAGCGAAAGGATGATATGGCAAAGCTTTGATTATCCAACAGACACTATGCTTCCTTTCATGAAACTTGGGTTGAACCGCAAAACCGGTTTGAGCCGGTTCCTAACATCATGGAAGTCCCCAGAGGATCCGACGCCAGGCAATATCTCCTATAGGATCGACCCAACGGGCTACCCTCAATTGCTTCTGTACAAGGACGGGGATCCATATTGGCGTGCCGGGTCATGGACTGGAGATCGGTGGAGCGGTATACCTGAAATGACTCATGCTTACATCTTTAACGTAAGCTTTGTAAATGATCCAGACGAGGTTTCTATAATGTATGATGTCATTGACGCATCGATCATCACCAGAACGGTGGTGAACGAATCGGGGTCACTCCGACGATTCACGTGGCACGACAGAGACCGGCGGTGGATAGAATTCTGGTTCGCTCCAAAGGACCAGTGCGATTATTACGGCAAGTGTGGGCCCAACAGCAACTGCAATCCATACATTACGGGCCCGTTCGAGTGCACATGCCTGCCAGGGCTCGAGCCCAAGTCCCCGGGCGATTGGTACCTTAGTGATGGATCGGCAGGGTGCATAAGGAGGGGAGGGGTGTCAGTGTGTCGAAGTGGGGAAGGATTCGTGAGGGTGGCACGTGCGAAGGTGCCGGACATTTCAAAAGCACGTGCCAACATGAGCTTGAACTTGAAGGAGTGCGAGGAGGAATGCCTGAGGGATTGCTCTTGCACAGCTTATGCTAGTGCCAGTGAAAGCCTAGGAGGTTCCGGGTGCCTCATATGGCATGGCGATTTAGTCGATACAAAAACATTTGCCGATTCAGGTCAAGATTTATTTGTACGGGTCGATGCCATTGAGTTAGGTACTCTTGCTTCTATAACTTATGTTACTAGTACTACTTTTGTTAATGTGATGCATATCCAGCATCATTTGTTATATTAAATTAGTATTGTCCAGCAAATGATGAACCAAACTTCAAAACAGATTAAATTCATGAGCATAAGAATTCACATCCACAATTCTAGGAATCAAGTTTGAGCTTTTGGATCGCATAAACTGTGTATTTTTTGAGATCCACTTGGTGATATATGGTTTCAAGTCGAGGTTGAAAGAATTTTACTTCCTTTACTTGGCACAAGCACTTTCGAGGTCATTGAATCTGAAATACTGTGTTTGTACTTTCCTTTCAGCTCGTCACAGGAAGACAAGATCCCTCAGCCGAAAGGCAATGGTTGCGATCATTCTAGTTTCAATTTTGACAGCTCTACTTCTCGCCGGCTCCTTCTTGTATGGCTTGGTGATCAAGAAGAGAAAGGGTGCGTCACTTGGTCCTCAACATTAGTGCGCTCTTTATTATATTTTCCAGCTAAAATTCATCACCTCTTATTGTTCACCACTTAATAAAGGACGTAAATTTTAGTCGGTTCAATCTTGGAACTATTCTTAGCTATAGGAAGTCAGTTACGGAGTGAATTCTATGTTTTATTTAATCCATTCCGAATCTAAGAACCTTGAACAAACGAAAGCACGATTATGCCAATTCACACCTCGACTCAGCATTTCAACAATGAAACTAAACCAGCACAAGGCCAGTTTCAAGGTACAAGAGACGAAATCATAAAGTACATCAATATAAAAACCAAGAAGATCTTTTAAAGCTAACAACTTTCATTCGGTTCAACGAAATGAATTACTGAATGAGGAATCTCACAATTTCTCCAAGGTTGTAATGGCATTTATGTCGTTGTCTTGGAAACAGATCGCAGAAGCCATAATCCACAGGTGAGTGATATGACCAATTCAATGTATTTCAACGAGCCTCAGAGTGTAGAAGACCGCAGTGATGAACCGGGGGGAAACAGAGATGTGCCGCTCTTTGATCTAAGTACCGTAGCTTCGGCAACAAACAATTTCTCCGTCCTCAATAAGCTCGGTCGAGGCGGTTTTGGATCAGTATACAAGGTAAACTTCCATTACACAACAAAGCTAGTTAGAAAAATTGATAAACACTTGCATATTGGTAATATAATTGACAGGGCGTTATGGACAATGGAATGGAAATAGCGGTCAAAAGACTATCGAAACATTCAGGACAAGGAGTTAAAGAATTTAAAAACGAAGTCCGGTTAATTGCGAAGCTCCAGCACCGGAACCTGGTGAGAATACTAGGTTGCTGTGTCGAAGAAGACGAGAAAATGCTAATTTACGAGTATTTACCTAACAAGAGCTTGGATACCTTCCTTTTCGGTACATTTTCTGCTCTCCCACTAGCTAGAATACTCTGATTTCATAGATCGACCCATGACAATGAACAATGGTTTGTTGATGTCTTGATCTTGGTCCAGACAAAACAAAAAATTGTTGCCGGATTGGAGAAAACGGTTCGAAATCGCATCTGGGGTGGCTCGAGGACTCTTGTACTTGCACCAAGATTCAAGGCTCAGGATCATCCACCGAGACTTAAAGGCCAGCAACATCCTACTCGACGCTGCGATGAATCCAAAGATATCGGATTTCGGTATGGCTAGGGTATGCGGCGGGGACCAAATCCGAGGAAACACAAATCGAGTAGTTGGAACATAGTGAGAATTCTTGCCATTGCAATGCTTTACCCACTTATTGATTTCAAGAGCCTCAACTCAACTAACTAGTCAAAACCCCTTTTTTTCTGCTTCATTTTTTGCACGGCAGCGGGTACATGTCGCCAGAATACGCAATGGAAGGTATATTTTCAATAAAATCCGACGTCTACAGCTTTGGAGTTTTGTTGTTGGAGATCATTAGTGGCAAAAGGAACGGTGCATATTACCATGAAAGTCCATCTTCCTTGGTAGGCCATGTAAGTACTAGAACTCTGAATGAGTACAAGAGATAGGACTGGACTCATACATAATACATAGCCTAATATACTCAGCTTCTTCACTTCACTACACAATCGCAGGCATGGGAGCTATGGAAAGAAGGGAACTGCGAGGACCTTATCGACGAGTCGATGGGTGATTCATGCACCAAAGAAGAGGCCTTGAGGTGCATCCAGATCGGTCTTTTGTGCGTGCAAGAATTCGTGGACGATAGGCCGGACATGACCACCGTTGTGTTCATGTTGGCAAATAAAGATGTGGTTCTTGCATCCCCAAAACGACCTGCATACGTTTTCAAGAGCAAGCACCATGGCGCGAATCTATCCACAAATGACAAACCAGCTTCTGGGAATGACGTTACGATTTCGATGCTCCAAGGCCGCTAATTATGCCGTCTCTTGCCATAGATTAGTTTTATGATACAAATTCACTTTAAAATATATTGGGCAATAATTCTCGAGATTTTGCCCTAGATTGGTTATATAGCACAAATTCTCTTCAAAAACCCAAGCAGTTTATGCAAGTATTGGGTACTAGAATGCCAAACGTGTTTTGAGCCGGCAAAAGTCCGAAAGAGAATCATTTGCATGGCTCGGCTGTCAAACCGATATGGAATCCTTATGTTCATAATGTTTGATATAATTTGGAAACTGAAAATTGCATGGTGCTTGCTTTTTAGTTAACTTTGATACTTCGCTTATAAATACCAGGATTGGAGTTCCATTTAGGTTATTCTCATGATCTGATATGCACAGTCGTACTAAAAGAAGTAAATCCACGAAAAATGTTGTGAGACAATAGCCTACTACTCTAAAAAATTAAATATGTATGATGTATACATGGTTTAATATTTAAATGTTACAACATTACCCCTCATGCATAGGCTGAAATTTGGTCTAAGAGCAATCTCGGAAAATTATAATAATTGATAAAAATAAGGGACTTGAAAGATTTTTTTATGGACCTCCTATTATGATATCACGTTAACATTTAGAGTCAAATTAAAAATAATGACCTAGTGGCTAGTTGTGATTGCCTAAAATAAAGTAATCAATACAATCAAGTAGGCCCATCAAACAAGTAAATCAGGTTTGGGTTTGGGTCGAGTCATAAATGACCCAACCCAAATAGATCCCATTTTGATCCATTTCGATCCATTTGTATACAATACAAACAAAATTTCTAGTAGAAATCATTAAAATTTTAATTTTCCGATTTCCAAATCTATCTCTAGAATAGAAATCTATTCCAAAATAGAAAAATCAAATTGTGTTATCAAACGAATTTCGAAACTTCATAATAGAGAAACAAATAAAGAAGTATAGATTTTATCATTTATCCCATATTTATGAAATCTCATATTTTATCCAATTTGATAGCCAAACCGAGATAAAAGTGCGAAATAAGTGAGTGTGAGATCAATTGAAGGCAAAACTAAAGAAAGAACTACATAAATGAATTAGGTCTAAGTAAATTATAAATCAATTTATGACTCACTTAATACTCATATTGTATTTAAACTCATTTATAATCAATTTAACACCCATTTGGATTATTGGGTTTACAATTTTAATGGGTCTACAGATAAAAACATAATTATAGAAAGATTCTTAAGGCATCTCACTTACACATTAACAGTTAACACCAATCTGTTTTTGTATAATTTAATATAGACCCTTGATGTGTTGTTGGATGCTTTATCATGAAAGACCGGGGGTGATAGCGATGCTTATCCTCTTGCTTTTGTTTTTATTTTTTTTCAATAACATTACTCACTAACCCAAAATTAATTAAAAGAAAAAGAAAGAAAAGAAACGGAAGAAGGCAATAGTTCCAACCACGTCGATTCTGATACAAATTTACTAAGTGGGCTTTTCCGACATGGCTTAAGTTAAAAGGCAGGCGCGAATCTTCCAGAGATTAGAAAGCAAAGAAAAAGGTTAATTATTAAGCATGGAAAACTGGGGACAAAAAAAAAAGATGCCGAAATTGACTTACTCAAAGTCGTTTGCGTGCGCGACGATAAAGTTAAACCAAACCCAAAAAAAAAAATTAAAATTAAAATTTTAAAAAATATATTATTAAAAAAAAGGAAAAAGAAATCAATTTAACCCATATCAACGGCCCCAACTACCATGCCACTAGAACTTTTCAATTCTCGTGGATCACGTTCTAAGCTTTCAATTTTTTTATTTTTTTTATTTTCTTCGTATGTTTTGCCACGTCAGCGGGCCACTTTCGTGGTTTTCTTTATTCTTGGCCTCGCTGGGGTAAAATCTTAACGTGAGGTCGAGAGCGTTGAACCGGTCCATGTCGGTCGCCTCGAGCCATCGCTTTCGTGACAGCTGGCAACGTGATTCTGTGCGAACGTGGGGGAGTGGGGGGGGGCTCAAGGGGAGGGAAGCTCACCACCCCCACCACCATCCCCAAACCCCAAAAAGAGTCATTTTCATTTGGAGTTCTTTACCCCCCAAATGGCACCAACTAAAAGGGCGTTCGGCAAAGAAAAATAGCCATGCAGATAAATATAAGGGTGTTTAAATAAGAATAAAATAAAATCTTATATATCACAATAAATTCTAAATTAATACATGTATCCAAAACTAAATTTTTGATCATTAAAAAAACTTTAAACTTGTACATCTCTTTTAGAAATTTTTCTTTTATTAATTTTCATTAAATTTTACCATTAAATTATTAAGTTGAATAATACGCGATAATTGATGAGTATATCAATTTACAATTTTAAACTTATTTTGTTACATGTATACCAATTTATGGTTTTTCATAATATTAATTCAATTTAACAAAAACTAATAGAGATAAATTTATCACAAATTACCTAATTTGTGATTTTTTATATTCAAAAAATTAGTTTGAGGTAATTATGTCACGAGTATATCAATTTATAGTCATTGGTAGTCAAAAAATTAATTTGAAGTAAATATATCATAAGTATACTAGTTTGAGATTTTTCATGATATTAAACTTTAATAAAAATTAATTTATTAGGTGATATAAAATGTTCTCACATCCCATGTTAGGGCTTGGACACAGTTGCCTGAAGCCAATTGGTTATGCATAGAAGAAAGCAGGTGATTGATCCATAGATTTTTGTTATACATTATGAGAATTCGATTCTAAAGAGGTAGAATTGGGGCTATTAATGTTCTTTTGGGTTAAACATGTAAATAGGTAGACTGGTTAGTCGATGATGATTAAGTAAGGTAGTAGATATAGGTGACCATCTCTTAGGAAATTGAGGTCAATGAAAGAGTCAAGTACGCTCCATCAGCACGTCTGCATTGCCATAGAAGAAGGCGTTGACAAGTGTAGATGGAAAGCTGCTTTATTCTGAAAAAGAGTCGAAAACTTGAGAGGATTGCCTTTCGAAGTGTTTGCAGGTAACTGAAGTGCTCACTTCTCATATTATGTCAAGAATAGGACATTCTATTGAGTATTTTATGCATATGGAATAAAACCATATTAAATATGTAATGTAAAAAATTTATGTTTTGGGATTAAAAAAAAAAGAAAAAAAGAACAAATGTTATCAAGTTGAACTTATAGATCCCCATGGACAAATAAAGTATTATTTGTATTAGTTATACTAATGATGTGACGTAATCAATCAATTACGTGAAATTTTATTATGTCTCATTTCAATGCACATTTCCATTCCTAAGCCCCATATCCCTGAACAGTATTTTTAGGCATACATCCTAACTAATTTTTTGCTTTTGAAATTTAAATGCTTGCTTCTTAATTATTTCCTAGCATTTTTCTGTCATTGTCATATAGTGTGATGATGATCACGTAAAATACTTTCCATTCGCGGCCAATTCCACTTCATCATAAGTGACACAAACATAGTCATTGTCACCTAAGACAGTGACCACCTCATGACGCGTGTCCCTCGAGGAATACAAACACCACCACGAGGTGGTACCAATTTTACATATCTATCATAGATTTCAGACAAATATATAGAACATCTTCTAGAATGACTGCCGCAAGTTGATCTCCATGGTCCAAAAAAAAGGTGGCGCTCTGCGGAATTTTGCGCGGGATGTCGCTCGCGCAAACGTGAGAGAGAGAGAGAGAGAGAGAGAGATCGGGCAACCACGGCGGTGACTATAGCCTTTTTGTTCCTTTTTCCATTTCCCCTTCATTTTTGTTTTAATGCATCTAAGCTCATCATCTGTCCTGAGTCGAGTTATTTCATTTAGAGTAGATAAGTTTGATGTATGTCTGAGTATATACCCTCCCGGGACATTACCGAACTCCATTTGAGCATATCTCATCCACGAACATTACCAATCTCCGAGAAGAATGAACATTTCCTCATAAACCTTTGACATGCTTATTATACAGGGCAAAAACCATTCCTAAACTACGCTAACTATAATATATTCACCTTAATTTTTTTGTGACATGAAAAACCTCAAATTTTTATTTATGTGATACATTCACCCTCCTTCAAAATTCTGTCAATGAAAACAGTTAAAAATCTGTCTAAATGGAGTTAGAAAGCAATTAGTGTTAATGTGACACTTACGTAGATTAATTGAAATATAAACGACATTATTTTGGTGAAAAATCATCTAACTAAACTTTAATGGAGGTAAATACATCACATATGTATAAGTTTGGGATTTTGTATGTAATAAGAAAAAGGTTCAAAATGAATGTGTTATAGTGAATATAATTTGGAATTTTTAATATCACAAAAAATGAAGTTTAGAGCAACTATGTTATAGTGGACATAATTTAAAAGTTGTTTATGGCTTTTTTCCTATCATATAATCTTTGAAATTAGGGAAAAGTCAAATAAGGAGGGATACTAAGTCATGATTTCTCTTTTAACCTGCCAAACTTCAAGACAAAGCGAAGCACCATCTATGTAAAACTAAGGGGTACAACCACACAAAGCTTACTTCCAGACGACAATTTGACCTACACTACATTGTTAAGGAATGAGGACAATATTTAAACAATGAAATAGACTCCGATTTCTCTAAAAATAATCATTTATATCACAAAAAATAATCAATCAATTAAAATATTTTCATTATCAACAACAATTTATGTCTAAATACTATTGTGAATGATGAAAATATTTTTGTCCATTCACTTTTATGAGTAACACATGCAATTATTTTTAGAAATATTTTTTAAATTTTTTTTTTTTTGCAGGACAAATGCAATGAAAACAATCTTTGTTTTTTTGTTTGTTTTTTTTCTAAAGAATCAATATAAATTTTGTTAGAGCTAAGATCTAAAGAATTACGATGTGCTGGAAATCTCAATTTTATCCAAGGTTTTTTACATCGCTAGATGTGATCTCTGTCAACTTTGGACGAGCAGAGCAGACCGCATGCCTCTCTCTAATTGCAAAAACTTTCTTGTTTTTCGGGGGGGTCAAACCTCTCATCGCAATTTATTATTCACAACATTGAACATGTGCTGCGGCACGAGGTTTGCAATATACAGGCACGTTCTAAAGGCGCCTAATTCCAAGACAATCCTCATCTAAGTCATTGACCTATCTTTAGGGCGACTCCAACGTCTAACTATTTTCTTTTTTCAAAAAATCACCCAACTAATCCTAAACATATCACACGTTTATGAAATCAGTTTTGAAAATTTTCAATTTCTTCAGTTTTAGTCTTAATTTTTTACCGTAAAATTTTCACATAATTATTCCGACCAGTTTTCGTAAAAAATTATTAGGAATCAGTCATCGTCAGTCATTTTATATGGTACGATATCATGTCAACTACAAAAAAAAAGTGGTTAAATTTTAAAAATTTGCAACTAAATTAAAATCCGTACGATAGGTTTGGACAAATTCTCCATGTGTTTTGCAAGCTCAAAAACATTAGAATTATTGATCATGTATTTAAACATTATACAAAATTTTCTTTTAGACTTCGTTTATTTCACTAAAAATGAATTGATTTGAAAAAATATAATAATCGATTGTATCATCGACAAAAATTGAATAAATGAAAAATATATTCTTTATCCACAAAAATGTCTAAACATAAATTATCGTTAGTTAATGGAAAAATTTTCATCAACCAACTATTTCAAATTATACAAATGATTATTTTTATTAAATTATTCATTTTTCACAAACACTGTCGGAGCCTTAATCACTAACTACAGTGAGCAAAATTTCCTTGAGATTACGAATTGACCCCATAGACAATCTTAAATAATTTTTTTTATTGTATTTCCTCCAAATGTCATTTTCGTTGGCTCATTTCTTTTAATTTCACAATTTAGCCAATTCGGAAATAGAGGAAAAGTGGGGGCAGGAGGAAATTAATAAACTAGAGAAGAAACGCGTTGCTTGAGGCGAACGCATGAAGAGAATGAGCCACGGATTAGACGAAGTTAGGGGGAGTTGACCCACCCGGTCGTCACGGGACAAACCCCCTTCATTATTCCAACGGCATCGCGCCCAACGATCGACACGTGGCAAATGCGTTGCACCAGTAATCACAAAAATATTCCATTGTACGGACATCCTTGATTTACAGGGATGTAATATTAATTCGGCAGTACCGTTAGTAAATAGCTGCCCTTTTATGGGATTGCATTAATTCGGCATTACCGTTAGTAAATAGCCATTAGAATATGTGAATTAATTACATGTTCATATAACGAGGGGGAATGTTTCCAGATTTTATCTAAATTCTATTTAGAACGTGGAACCTACTTGTTGGAATAGATTTTTCAATTTTTGGAATTTGAAAGCTATTTTGCATACACAATAACCTGAAATCTAATAGTTCAAGTCAATTTTAAAATCTACCGAACTTCTACCTATACTATAAATTAAACGATTATCCTTATGTTATAACTCATATTTTGATAAAAAAATTTATGAAATATTAACAAAGTAAAAATTTCAATCATAAATATCTCCGAAGATGGAAGTTCAGTCACGTACTTATTATTGAACGCCATGAAATGACATATGATCACATGAATATATAGAACAAGAACAACATGGATTTGTTTTAGATACTAGGTTTTTGGTTTCACTCAGAATTTGTTGGAACAAACTCCTCATTTTGAAACTTGGATCCTACCATGCATATCTTAAAACTTAAAACTAAAGTGATTTCTTTCGATTTAATTATCAGATTCTCGAGTTTACTTTGGGATTCTGCTGACTCCTATCATCTATCAACTCAATCTTCTAGAAAAATTGTGCTTTCGTCCACAGAATCTCATTATTATAAATATAGTTGACATAATATAAGCGGTTATTTTTTATAATATTTTGTATTTGGGGGCCAAATTGTGTGATATAAGCGATTCGTAATTTTCAAACGGCACTTTTTCTGTGGACCACCTTTTAAATTTAAAAAAAAAAAAAAAAAGAGGAAGGAAAACTCGTCATTCACGGGAGAAAACCAGCGGTCCGATCAAAGCCCCCACGCAACCCCCGACCGGCCGTGACTGTAGACTTTTCCCCGTGACAGCCGCGGGCCCCACCTTCACTTTCGTTACGTTACTGAAAGCTTTTTCCCCCTTTTCTTTTCTTTTTCTTCTCCCTTTTCTTTTTTTCCCATAATGGGCATTAAATTAAAACGGACCGTTGGACCCGAAATGGGGGGCGAAATGACCCTTTTGCCCCTCTCCTTTTTCCCCCTCATCAACTGCTGAGAACAGGGCTTTTATTGGCTTTTTCTGTCTTTTTTTTTTTTTTTTTTTTTTTTTTCCACCCTTTTTGGGTCTGTCATCAATGAAAAAGTCGAGAGCGTATGATGACTTTCGCTCCCCCTTCCCCTTCCCCTTCCCCTATTCTCTTTGTTTCCGGCAAAGTGACCGACAAGCACCAATTGCTGATTGACATCGCGAGAAATAACCTCTTCCTCAATTTATTTCCCAGGCATGTTGTATGCCAAAGGTTGTCCTTTCATTTGTTCCATTGGGCAGGATGAGTTGGTCTGAATTTTGAAATGTGAAATTTAGAAGTACTCCCATTTAGGTGGGAAAGACAAAGATACACTTCGAAATAAGGGGAGCCGTTGGAAATTGTCCTTTCTTTTGTTCCATTGCTAGAGGGATGAGGCCGTGCCGACCAACACAACGGTAACTTCCAAGGAAGTGGGGCAGTATGCTAGCGGTTTCTTCTTTTGTCTTGCTTCCCAAAGGTTCAAGACCCACTCAGAGCAAAGATGGGTAGTCATTGAAAACTACCATCTCCAAAGGGATTTAATAGTTCCACTCTAAATGACTATGTGTTTGCAAAATGAATATTGAGGATAGCAATTAATGTTATTGCTTTTGCAATTTTTTGTTTATGGACTGACCGCCCTTGCTACCATAGTTTTAAAAAATTGAATTCGAGCCTATCAACGTATCATGACTTAGTAGGTATTACTATGTCATTCATGCATCTAGTAGCAATTCTAATCGTTCAAGTAAGCTAGCAAAGTACCATATCTACATCCCACTCATTGTATGGACCATGTAACGCTATATCAGATGATTTTCCTATTGTGGAAGTTGGTCTTTTCTCATTGTATTGGTTCAAGATCCACGTGGATCAAGCTCCATGTACTAAACTTTGAAGGCAAGTCGCTACCATGTGTCGCTTCGCACAACCGATTTAAGACCCAGTGTGAAATCTCGAACATTTTGCAATTAAAACATGATGCATCGAAGTGAATATCAGTCAAACGAAAATTTGAATACGACCTTCTTATTCCGCCGATCTTCAAATGCACCAGGACGACCTAACTCGCCCGAACGCACGTGTTCGCGACACATCACCGCACCATCGCGAAAACCTGCGCGTAATCTAAAAAAATGCTGTCGAACCTTTGACGAATCTAAGCGGTTCCCGAAGCGCAATTCGGGCAAAATCCTCCGAACGTTTGCCGAAACGAGCTTAGCCGCAAGCCGAGCTTGTTTCGTCAACTTGCTTCGGGCCAAAAAAAGATAAAAAAAAAGAAAAAAGAAAAAAGAAAAGCTCCTGCTTAATCTTTATACCCATGGAGGAAGAAGGAGCAGTCTCCAATTCGAATTCTCGAGTCTTTTCTCTCTCTATATAGCTTCTCTCTCTAGAATTTCTCTGCCAAAAACCTCATAAACCCTGCAACGGCAGAGCAAGGACGCCATTGACGGACCTCGGTGGAGAGAGGGAGAGAGGGGAAGGAGCGAGGAGATGTCGACGACCCAGTTGCCGGACGACTTCCGGTGCCCGATTTCGCTGGAGATAATGTCTGACCCGGTGATCCTCTCCTCCGGCCACACCTTCGACCGCTCCTCCATCCAGCGGTGGCTCGACTCCGGCCACCGGACCTGCCCCATCACCAAGCTCCCCCTCCCCGACCGCCCCTCCCTCATCCCCAACCACGCCCTCCGCACCCTCATTTACAACTTCGCCCCCCGCCCCGCCTCCGGCGCCCGACCCGACCAGGGTCCGAGGCCCGAGCCGGGCGCCCTCGTGGCCGCCCTCACCTCCCGCGCCTCGCCTCTCGAGGCGAAGCTCGAGGCTCTGGCCCGGCTGACCAAGCTCTCCAAGCGCGACCCGGTCTTCCGCCGGCGGCTCACCGAGTCGGGCACCGCGTCGGTGGTGCTCAGCTGCGTTGACTCGGATGATGGGTTGATGCGCGAGAGGGCTCTGAGCTTGCTGCTCAATCTCAGCTTGGACGATGATAACAAGGTGGGGTTGGTGGCGGAAGGGGCGGTCTCGAAAATGGTCGGCGCGTTGAGGGCGGATTCGGCCAACTGCAGGGCGCTGGCCGCCACGATAATCACCAGCTTGGCGGTCGTGGAAGTCAACAAGGCCACGATCGGTGAGTACCCTTTTGCGATTAGTGCTCTGATTTCGCTTCTGAGTGATGGGAATGTCAGGGAGAAGAAGGAGGCCGCGACGGCGCTCTTCGCCATATGCTCGTTCCCGGAGAACCGGAAGCGGACGGCTGCGAACGGGTCGGTGCCGGTTCTGATTAGGGCCGCGGATTCGGGGATCGAGAGGGCGGTCGAGGTGTTGGCGATGTTGGCCAAGTGCAGGGAAGGGAGGGAAGAGATGGGGAGGTGTGATGGGTGTGTGAGGGTTTTGGTGAAGGTGCTGAGGAATGGGGGTTGTAAGGGAGTTCAATGTGCGTTGCTGACTCTGTATTCGCTCTGTTGTTTTAGTGAGAGAATTTGTGTGGAAGTGAGGAGGCTTGGGGTTTTGGAGATGTGCATTAACTTGGTGGAGGATGATAACGAGAAGATTAGGAGGAACGCCACCAGCTTGGCTCAGCTTCTTCAGGGTGATTCCAATTGATCATGAGATGATCATTCGAGGGGGTAAATTTGTGGATGATTTTGGAGGGGTTGACATGAAATTGGACGTGTGTTTTGTGGTCAAGGTTCGGTTTTTGAATGATGCATAGGCGAGTGAGGTTTGTTGTTCCTGTGTCTTTCTCACCTTTTGTTGGATAGATTTCTGTACAGGGCAAAAAAAAAGGGTTAGATTTTATTGATGGACTTGTTTTCTGTATCTTGTATATTTGAATAAAGATAACAAGCATGGGCTGTTGCTCCAATTCTACTTGATTGCTCTGTCTTTTCTGGTATGAAGAAAGTTCATTCTTCTTCGATTTGTGATCAAATGACTTCAAGAAATCTGTTTGGATAGTTTAATAGATTCTTCTTTTGGTTGTTTGGTAATACTAGTAATGGAGGAAAGCTAGTTCTAGAGGGTGAGTTTTGCTTTTCCATTTGAAGCTCGTGACTGGAAGAAAAGGAAACTGGAGGCATTTTTCTGTACTAGGGTTGTTACCCGTTTTATCAAATTAGTTGTTTCTCTGATGGTAGAATTGAGGGAGTCTGAAATGCGTGTGATTCCAATTGTCCAATTTGACGTGTTCAAACTGTGCGAAGATGTTCGCCTGCTTGATTTCTGATATTCTGTACATTATCTCCTCACGGTTTAATCTGGTCTGGCCATGATTAGCTTCTTTTGAATGGCCTTGAGTTAGCTAAGGTCTCATTTATACCACATGTTCTATATCATAGTGAAGGAAATTTAGGGAGAATTTTCTTTTCACTTAGCTCCACTGTCTCCGTCTTAAACATTTATCAGTTGTATTTGCCTTGCGATGGTTTTAGATGTTCGACATTTACCCAGTTGGTGTATAGAAATTCAAGGCTGACCCTGATGTAGAAATAGTTTATACACACTATGGTGGCAAAGGATATAGTGAAAAGTCTCTCTCTCTCTCTCTCTCTCTTCTTTCTCTCTCTCTCTCTCTCTTCACCCTGTATATTGCTGCTCATCAAGCCAATTGCAAATAAATGTCAATTGCTGCAATATCGAGAGTTTCCTTGGCAAGCTTTTAGTCAACTGGCTTCCCAAAGTACGAGTACATGCGCTGGAGACCTTAACTCGGCTGTCCCACGCAACCCTTCCCAAGCGAGTAAGTGCAGTAACTTCTTCTGCTTCCTTTCTGAGTTTCATTTTGCAACTTGCTCGACTTCATTGCGGTGCAAATAGGAGTTGCAGCGGGTTGGTTACTGTAGGCAATTGTTGGGTCACCCGACTTGAAACTCTCTCCTCTGGTCAATCCGTGTTTGGTGGGTCTCTCTCATCTTCTGTCGTTGGCTTCACTTCAACTGCCAAGCTTGAAGAGAGCATTAAAAAAGGCTTGTGCTTGTTACTTTAAAAAGAAACTGGAGAGGCGCACGAGTTTGCCCTTGGTTGACCTGATTTGGTCTTCTCTTTCTCTGCAACATGTTCACATTGATTGGTTCATTTATTCGTCGTGCTTGGCAGTGGTTGCCGGCGGACGAGAGGGATGTGGTCAGCAAGAGAAAGGTCTTTGTCCAAAGGGTTGAACCGGCCTAAAATATTGTTTGAACACGAGTTTACACCTTATGAATATTACCCACGTCCAAATTTAACTAGAATCAGATGTGGGCAACGTGGGTTCTCGTAACCTTCTAAAGAAAACCCTCTATTGGAAAAGACCAAATAATTTGTTCTTGCAAACTCATCGCAGTATCTTGCTTAGAATTTAAGCGGTTTTGAATGTTATGTGTGGTTGCGAGAATTTGGGATCTGGGAATGCACCATTTTTGGAAGAAAATGATTTTTTTGTAAATGGGGCATGAGAATAATTGATATAAATGTGCAAACAGATCTCCAAGGTTAAGTACGTATTTGGTATCTTCATAAATAGAGGTATGTAAGTAATCATTGGATGGGAGACAATGTCCGTTTGTGGTAGTTTTCCTAATTCAAGGAAACACGCAACATTTAATAGATTACTAAGAGGAGGTAGAATAAGTTCTCGGAAAAATATTGTCTGGAAATATTAATCCTTATAACTAAATGCGTGTTTTGGTAGACAAAGATCCTTAGACATCTAAGGATACAACAAAATTTCTCGTCAGTGGATTATGTGGTCCATTCTTGTCATAACCAATGACAAGCGTTATACTTTTCCTGAAACTCCAACCGAAATTTTGATATGTTCAAGAATACTTACCACCTTGTGATCAAGGTGGCTTTATCATGTAAGTCGGTGATATGTTATTTCGTGCGGACCTAACTTTTCTTTAAAGGTAGATACCTTGAAATTCCTAAAAGTAAGTCACGAAATTCAATTGGGGGACCATATTCAAGTTGACAAATTAGTGGTTACCTAATCTGAGGAGTTACATGTGGGGTGCTGGTAGTAAATATTGTAATCCTATGTATTAGATTAATCAGAATTGACTAATGGAGGCATTAGTGTGATTATGCAGTTCACGATTTGAAATCAGAAAAGTCAATTTGAAGATATGTCCATCTTATGTGTTAAGCTGTATGGACCTATTTTCCAATTGGATCAACTTGACCTCAGTTTCTAATGGCGTCATGTCACCTATCTAGCCTTTGTGACTTGATAAAATCACTTTTGCTGCTTGACTTGAGAATAAGAAGGTTCTGTCAGATTATATTTTCCATCACCTTCTTTTCTACAGCTTTCCCTTTCGGAAGTTTATGGTCGTGGGTCGGTAATTAGTGCGCAACTTGGCAGTAAAATTTACAGCAACGGTCATTGCAATGATGACTATTACGTTACAGGTCTATTATAAATTAACTGCATACTTGTAATAGTTTATTTCGCGGTTTTTTAATCTAGAATTGGTAATTTTTCTGAAGTCCTAGTGATTTCACGTCGATAAAGAGGCAGCAATTAAGGGAAACCTTTTTCTTTTCTATTGTGTTTTTCAATATATTCTTCCAATCCTTATGGAAAGAAACTCTCCTCAACTATTCTTCTAATTTTTAATGTTAACACATTATGAATGTTACCCACGCCCAATTTAACTAGAATTAGATGTGGGAAAGGTTCGGGGTCGTAACTTTCTAAAAACCCTACATTGAAAAAGATCAAATAATCATTTCTTGCAAACTCATTATAGTATCTTGTTTAGGATTTAAGTGGTTTTATATGTTTCGTGTGGGTGCGAGAATTAAGGATTTAGGAGCGAGCATCTTTCGAAGAAGATGATATTTTTGTAATTAGGGATGGGAGAGAAGTTGATATAAATATGCAAATAGGTCTCTATGTATGTATTTGGTATTTTTCACAAGTAAAGGTGTGTAAGTAATCATTGGATGGAATGTATGTTTTTGGTAGTTTCCCTTTTTTCAATTAAACACGCAACATTATAATAGATAGCAAACAGAGGGTTGTATAATTTCTTGGAAAAATGTTGTCTACGAATGTTAATCCTTATGTCCTATGCTGTTTCGGAAGACAAAGATGCTTAAATGCCTTTGGGTTTGCATGAAACCCACATGATATAACAAGGGAAAATGAATAAAAAGGTCATAAACATTTTCTAATTGTGCTAATTCAGTTATAAACTTTTTTTTTTGGCCAATTAAGTCATAAACCTTTTACAATTATACTAGTTCAGTCATTCTGGCCAAAATTAGGCGGCCAGCGCTAACGTGGCCGTCAGCCAATGTCGGCAACAAACTTTTAATAATATTTTATTTTTTGAATTTTTTAAATTTTTTTAATCTTTTTAACTTTTTTTTTCTCTTTTTTTTCCTCCCTCCTCCTCCCCCCTCCACCCTCCTTCTTCCTTTGGCTCTAGCGATCCACTAGCCCTCACCGGTCACCAAACTAAGGCTGCCAGGCGAGCTCGCCTTGTCGTTGTTGGGCAAGGGCGAGCCCCCATTGATTTGGCAAGGGCTTGCCTCACCAAACCTAACAACGGTGAGGCCCCCCTCATTGGATTTGGTGAGTTCTCGCCTCGCCGTTGCTAGGCAAGAAATAGCTCCCCTAGCCATTGGCAAGGCAAGCCCTCGTTGATTTAGCAAAGGCTTGCCTTGCCAGCCTAGCGACGGTTGGCTAGCCCTCGTTGGTCATTAGAACTGAGGGGACTAGACGAGCTCATCTCGCCCAGCAATGGCAAGCTCGCCCAGCCACTGGTGGGCGAGCCCTCTTCGAATCTAGTGAGTGCTCGCCTCACCGTGGTTGGGCAAGGGGCGAGGAATCCTTCATTGTCGCTTAGGCTGGCGAGGCAAGCCTTCGCCAAATCCGGTGAGGCTTGCCTTGCCAGTGGCTAGGGGAGCTACCCATCACCCAATGACGGCAAGACGAGGCCTTGCTAGATCCAACGGGGGCTTTTCCCGCTTTTGGTTGGGTGAGCTTGCCCTCGCCTAGTGACGGCAAGGCGAGCTCACCTAGCCGCTTAGATCCGACAAGGGTTGGCTAGTTTCCGAAGCCAAAAAAAGGAGGAAGGAGGGGGAGGATTAAAAAAAAAAGAGAGAGAGAAAAAGGTAAAAAAGATTTAAAAATTAATAAGATAATTCAAAAGAATAAAATATTATTAAAAAATTTGTTGCCAGCGCCGGCTAGCATTGACGATTTTGTTCGGAAGGACCGAACTAGCACAATTATAAAAAGTTTAGGACTGAATTTGTCAAAAAAAATAAATTTATGAATAATTTGGCATGATTGCAAAAGATTTAGGACTTTTTAGGTAATTCTCCTGATATAACAAAGTTTTGGATATTCCATGAATGAGTATCTCATCAGTAGGTTATATGGTCCATTCTTGCCATAACCAAGCGTCATGCTGTTCATGAAACTCCAATCAAATATTGGATATGTTCAAGAATACTTACCACCCTATGATCAAGGTGGCTTTATCACATAAGTTGATGATATTTTATTTCGTGCGGACCTAACTGTTCTTTGAAAGGTAGATATCTTGAAATTCCTAAAGGTAAGCCACGAAATTCAATCGGGGCCAAATTTGAGTTGACAAATTAGCAGTTACCTAATCGGAGGAGCTATATGTGAGATGCAATAGTAAATATAGCAATCCTATTATATTAGATTAGTCCCAATTGACTAATTGAGGCATCTTTTTTCTTAAGGAAGTATGATTATGCCATTCACCATTTGAGATCAGAAAAGTCGACTTGAAAATATGCCTATCTTATGTAGGAGGCTCTATAGACCTACTTTCCAATTGATCCAATTTGACTTCAGTTTCTAATTGTTTAATGTCACCTATTTACGTTTGATTATTAATTATAATTAAAAGCTACGTTAGATATTACTTAACTTATTTGGATCTATAACTATAACACCAAATACATGATTAATAAATATAATAGTGAACACGTAAACATTCATAAAAATAATGATGTTATCTTTTATAATATATCGCACTTTAATATATTTGAACGTATTTGTAATAATGATTATATATTACTAATTATACTGATTAATCTTCAAATTGTAGTAAAATTTTATTTTTCAGATCCATCATACTATTATTTATAATAACTAATGCGTGTTTTAACATAATCCCATATATAAAATTAATTTTTTAAGATAATTATAAATTAATTATCAAAAATTAAAAAAGATTTATATCAAAAGGCAATACCTCGAATATATAGGATATTAAACCCATGATTGGCTGTTCAAATGATAATTATTATTTATAATGTTATTTTTATATATTCATATGTTATGTGCTTAAATGTTAATTCTATTCGTAATTTATTGAAATATAAAAAGATTAATTATCCAGGGGCTAAGGCATGGAGGCGCAGCTACATGAAGGCCCATGAAATGCCTTGCAAGCCCCATGAATTGGCGAAGACTAGGACTTTAGCCTGTACATGTGCCTTGATTTAGATGGTTTGCACACAGTTGATGAAATTTGAATGGAAGACTTCACTTCTTGATTTGCAAATTAGGCAATGCCCCAACTAATTACACCAACTCTTCATAGTCAAATATAAATAAATATTTGACAAAAATAAATTTTGCATCTAATAATACATGGGAGCCATTAGACATACCGACCATATCATCCTGATTTTAGGGGAAATCTGAGAAATCTAATGCTACTCACGCTTATTACATATGTCAGTCATGAAACTAAGCAACGTAAATAAACCAAAGAGTACAATAGGTATTACAACTCTATTACATTACCGCATAATTCACGTGCTTATTTCATTACTACAACCAGACGGGCTGCTATCGAATTATAATTCAAATAGGTTCAATATCTGGTTGATAAAAAAGGGGATTTCCCGTAGCATGAACTTTTAGGTTTGATCTCACTCGACCTATCGCAACCTCTTGAAGCAATCCACAAAGAAGTGATTCTTTGCTAGTCTTGCCAACCATGGCACTGCCAGCCAATATATTTATTCCTTCAGTTTTTGTCAAAACCTCATAAATCGGGTCAAATGATAAAAAGCGAGTATCGTTATTTATTTCTTTGAATTGCAAGGGGACAAGCATAGAGACTAGACGGGAAGATCACGGAACACTTTACAAGTCTTAAAATCGATTAAATTTGGGCATTTAATATGTGCAAGTGGCTCTAAATTAGAGATTTTGTTTCACATAGTAGGATTTGAATAATGAAATTCCCGATGCACCAACCATGCAAAAGAAGGATGGAAACAAGCAGGAATTTCGTTAATCAACTGCGACGATAGGCTTACATGCTGGCCTGCTATCCCAGCATTTGGGCCGGCTCATTATACTCTTAAATTGTCGAAGGTGAATTGCAATTTGCCGAGAAGCCCAATTGAGCCTAGCAAATAGCCAAGATTGCTTCTTAGTTCTTGCCAGCAACCCTATCTTGTAGTCGCGGATCGTGCTCGTGTTGGGTCAAGTTAGAGCATCATGTTAATAATATAATCCCGACATGGCCATTCAACTTCATTATGTGTAGATCATTCAATTAATCATGCATGCAAGAACTTTGCTCCTAGAATAATTTACCCAATTTGTTAATTGGGAGTACATACGAGAAATGAATAGCTCGATCCATAAGTGAAGTGGACCACTGTAATTCCGAGCACGACCCACCATGGAAGTATCTATCAAGTACATATATATAATGGGAAGAGGACGTCCTACTTTTCAAAATTGATCCACCTGACTTTTTCTTTTATCCCTAAATTCATTTGGGAGGTTTGGCAACTTCAAGAAATTTAAAAAAAATTCAACTTGTTAATCAGTACTATAGACGTGATAAGGATATGAAAGGCACAATAAATAGGTGAAGTGGACCATTGTAACACCTAGCTTTTGCTGTTAATAGACAAACATTAGTTGAAATACATTAAAATTTAGAAACAATACATTTGAAACTCATTGACAAACCCTACCTCCATCGAACTCTTATGCACGCCAAGTAAAAAAAAAAAACTCTTATGCACGCTAAAGATTATATTCGAGAGCAAAATATGCATAAACTTTCTAGAAAAGTGTCAACTCTTACTTTCTCCTTTTTCTTTTTATTTTAGCAACTTGTGGCAACGTGTGAGACTCTTTATGAATTATTCAGCTGAATTCTATCATTAGTTAAGTTACTAGCACGGGCCAATTTCCAATATAATCAAGTAAAACCCCAGTAGAATTGCAGTGATCCACGCTAGTCACCGGACTAAGGCTACCACGCAAGCTTGCCTCATTGTTCTTGGGCAAGGGTGAGCCCCCATTGAATTTGGTGAGGGCTTGCCTTGCTAGACCTAGCGAACGGCGAGGCCCCCCTCATTGGATTTGGTGAGGGCTCACCTCATTATCGCTAGGCAAGGGGTGGCTCCCCTAGCCATTGGCGGGGCAAGCCGTTGTTGAATTTAGCAAGGGCTTGCCTTGCCAATCGAGCTACAGCCGACTAGCCCTCGCTGGTCGTCGGACTGAGGGGACTAGATGAGCTTGCCTCGCCTAGCAATGGCAAGCTCGCCCAACCATTGGCAGGGCGAGCCCTCACCAAAGCTACGGGTGAGGGGTGAGGACTCCCTCACTATCGCTCAGGCTAGCGAGGTGAGCCTTTGCTAGATTCAGCGAGGGCTTGCCTCATTAGTGGTTGGGGGAGCTACCCATCGCCAAGCAATGGCGAGGCAAGCCCTTGCTAGATCTAGCGAGGGCTCTCCTCGCTTGTGGCGGTGAGCTTGCCCTCAACTAGCGATGGCGAGGCGAGCTCACCTAGCTACCTCAATCCAGTGACCGGCGAGGGCTGGCTGGTTGCCAAAGCCAAAGAAAAAAGGAGGGAGGAGGGGGAGGATAAAAAAAAAAAAAAAAAAAAAAAAAAAAAAAAAATTAATAATTAATAAAATAATTCAAAAGAATAAAAAAATTATTAAAAAAATTGTTGCCGTAATGACCGACCCTAACAATTTTGGTTGGAATGAATGAACTAGCACAATTATAAAAAATTTATGACTCAATTGGTCAAAAAATAAATTTAGGACTAAATTGGCATAATTACAAAATATTTAGGACTTTTTAGATAATTCTCCCAATATAACAAAGTTGTGGATATTCCATGAATGAGTATCTCATTAGTAGATTATATGGTCCATTCTTGCCATAACCAAGCGTCATGCTGTTCATGAAACTCCAATCAAATATTGGATATGCTCAAGAATACTTACCACCCTATGATCAAGGTGGCTTTATCACATAAGTTGATGATATTTTATTTTGTGCGGACCTAACTGTTCTTTGAAAGGCAGATATCTTGAAATTCCTAAAGGTAAGCCATGGAATTCAATCGGGGCCAAATTCGAGTTGACAAATTAGCAGTTACCTAATTGGAGGGGCTATATGTGGGATGCAATAGTAAATATAGTAATCCTATTATATTAGATTAGTCCCAATTGACTAATTGAGGCATTTTTTTTTTCAAGGAAGTATGATTATGCCATTCACCATTTGAGATCAGAAAAGTCAGACTTGAAAATATGCCTATCTTATGTAGGAGGCTCTATAGACCTACTTTCTAATTGATCCAATTTGACTTCAGTTTCTAATTGTTTAATGTCACCTATCTACGTTTGATTATTAATTATAATTAAAAGCTACGTTAGTTATTACTGAACTTATTTGGATCTGTATAACAATAACACCAAATACATGATTAATAAATATAATGGTGAACATGTAAAACATTGATAAAAATAATGATGTTATCTTTTATAATATATCGCAATTTAATATATTTGAACGTATCCGTAATAATGATTATATATTACTAATTATATTGATTAATCTTCAAATTGTAGTAAAATTTTATTTTTCAGATCCATCGTACTATTATTTATAATAACTAATGGGTGTTTTAACATAATCCCATATATAAAATTATTTTTTTAAGATAATTATAAATTAATTATCAAAAATCAAAAAAGATTTATATCAAAAGGCAATACCTTGAATATATAGGATATTAAACCCATGATTGGCTGTTCAAATGATAATTATTATTTATAATGTTATTTTTATATATTCATATGTTATGTGCTTAAATGTTAATTCTATTCATAATTTATTGAAATATAAAAAGATTATTTATCGAGGGGCTAAGGCATGGAGGCATAGCTACGTGAAGGCCCATGAAATGTCTCGCAAGCCCCATGAATTGGTTAAGTCTAGGACTTTAGCATGTACATGTGCCTTGATTTAGATGGTTTGCACACAATTGATGAAATTTGAATGGACGACTTCACTTCCTGATTTGCAAATTAGGCAATGCCCCAAATAATTACACCAGCTCTTCAAAGTCAAATATAAATAAATATTTGATAAAAATAAATTTTGCATCTAATAATACACGGGAGCCATTACACATACCGACCATATCAATCCTGATTTTAGGGGTAATCTGAGAATTCTAATGCTTCTCCCGCTTATTACATATGTCAGTCATGAAACTAAGCAACATAAATAAACCAAAGAGTACAATAGGTATTACAACTCTATTACATTACCGCATAATTCACGTGCTTATTTCATTACTACAACCAGGATCGACCTCACTCGACCTATCCCCACCTCTTGAGGCAATCCACAAAGAAGTGATTCTTTGCTAGTCTTGCCAATCATGGCACTGCAAGCCAATATATTTATTCCTTCAGTTTTTGTCAATACCTCATAAATCAGGTCAAATGATAAAAAGCGAGTATCGTTATTTATTTCTTTGAATTGCAAGGGGACAAGCATAGAGACTAGACGGGAAGATCACGGAACACTTTACAAGTCTTAAATTCGATTAAATTTGGGCATTTAATATGTGCAAGTGGCTCTAAATTAGAGATTTTGTTTCACATATAGGCTTACATACTGGCCTGCTATCCCAGCATTTGGGCCGGTTCATTATACTCTTAAATTGTCGAAGGTGAATTGCAATTTGCCGAGAAGCCCAATTGAGCCTAGCAAATAGTCAATATTGCTTCTTAGTTCTTGCCAGCAACCCTATCTTGTAGTGGCGGATCGCGCTCGTGTTGGGTCAAGTTAGAAACTTAGAGCATCATGTTAGTAATATAATCCCGACATGGCCATTCAACTTCATTATGTGTAGATCATTCAATTAATCATGCATGCAAGAACTTTGCTCCTAGCATAATTTACCCAATTTGTTAATTGGAAATACAAACGAGATATGAATAGCTCGATCCACAAGTGAAGTGGACCACTGTAATTCCAAGCACAACCCACCATAGAAGTATCTATCAAGTACATATATATAATGGGAAGAGGACTTCCTACTTTTCAGAATTGATCCACCTGACTTTTTCTTTTATCCTTAAATTCATTCGGGAGATTTGGCAACCTCAAGAAATTTAAAAATTTCAACTTGTTAATTGGTACTATAGACGTGATAAGGATATGCAAGGCACAATACATAGGTGAAGTGGACCATTGTAACACCTAGCTTTTGCTGTTAATAGACAACCATTAGTTGAAATACATTAAAATTTAGAAACAATACATTTGAAACTCATTGACAAACCCTACCTCCATCGAACTCTTATGCACGCTAAATATTATATTCGAGAGCAAAACATGTGTAAACTTTCTAGAAAAGTGTCAACTCTTACTTTCTCCTTTTTCTTTTTACTTTAGAAACTTGTGGCAACGTGTGAGACTCTTTATGAATTATTCAGCTGAATTCTATCATTAGTTGAGTTACTGGCACGGGCCAATTTCCAATACAATCATGTAAGACCCCAGTAGAATTGCAGGCTGAAAATATCTAGCGTATCGTGTTCGATCATTTTCATATATCTCGTGTCCAAATAGGCAATCCTAGGAAAGCTCTCAAAATGGACAACCCTCAACTCGCCGGAAAAAAAACCAAACACATGAATGTTGCAATAGGACTTCAACATGTCGAGACGAAGTGGTGGATCCCGACATCGAACCTTTGACTGTGGAGGAACTGGTATGCTAGCGGTCGGCCAACTTTGATTTTCCCTTTATTCTTTTTCTTCTTAAAGCAAAGAGAAAAGATAGCAGGAAAGTGATGTGGGTTGAGATGAATCATGTGATGTTACCACGCACGCAGGAACACGAGCCTTTTTCATGATTGTATCCTCCCCAAAAAAGCCAACTCGAAGCATGATTATGCAGGCGGAAGATGATAAAGAAATGGGAATCGTAATTACCCATGAGTAGTTCATAGAATCTAAGGAACCGTTTAGGCTATAATGACTATAATGACTTTGATCGCTAGAGTCAATTGGTGACCCACCATTACTGGGTTACAGGCTTACAGCCTGCTATTTGGACCTAACAAGTCATGAACAAGCTTGTTGTATCTAAGTAGCTCGTGCATATGGTGCCCCTAAGTTAATACTTGGCTAGTAGGGGTCGTCCCCTCGACCTTTCTTGAATGGCTACACTTTTCGAGATTGGGTTGATCATTGTTACTCCTTGAAAGTGCACTAATAGTTCTTGATAAACCTGCCATTCACCTTTCTTCAAGGAGATTAATTGTGTTGGATATCAGTCTAATCTACTGTAATGTTGTGCTTGGATCGACCCAATTATGTGGAAAGCTGTGCCTCGCTAGTCTATGTCATGCCGTACTATGTTGTGGCATGTAGCCCAAGCGCTAATCGATCGCGTCTATTTGTGATCATGCTTATGTCATCGCTTTGTTGTCTATATGCCCGCTCCTATTGTATTCATATATTTTTCTTTTCTATTGTCGATCACTCGTTAACATTCACTTGGACTTTGCCTTCTATTCTTAGTGTCTCCATGGAAATCATAATTTTCCACTAGAATTGAACTCGAAGTCAGTCGGTCAATCTCGTGCCCGTCGGGCAAGGCCGTGCTATGGGTGGCTCACCCAACCGCGACCTCAAGAAGGACAAAAAGGAATACCGATGAAGCTTCATGGCACTTGGCTTGCATATGCCGAGAGACTTCCAAGATTCTTCCTTGCTACGATGTTTCCTTCCATCTAAGTTGGTCCCGATAAGTTAAGACTTTTCTTTCGAATTGACACATGATGACCGATTTGGGTTTCTAGAAGTGCTTCATAAACTTTTGTACAACGCACGGACCCCTACTTTGGAGAGGTTTACGTCCGTCGCCACTATGTTCGTTTTGTCTCTTCTGAATTTGGAGATGATGTGACGTCCTTTTTTTTTTCCAGGATGGTCGAGAGGCTTCATCAGGTCCAATTAATAGTCGGTTAGGACTTTGATCGAAGAACGGAAATATTCCTTAAAGTTTAGCGACCATACTCGTGTTTCATATTAAAAAGTCCATTCAAATTCTTGTAGGAATTTAATATATTATATATCATATAGAAGTCTAAGTACCTATTTGGATTGATCTTTACACTTTGCTTAATCTGAATCTTACAACCTACGCACTTTTACTATTTTAAAGTTCACATATGGTAAAAGTACTTTTGGCTTATTTTTGGGAGTAAAAAACAAGCCTAATGCACTAAAAACAAAATTTCAAGCTAAGAATTAACGAGGAGTGTGTAAAAGAACTAGGAATCGCTCAAAATCCGATTAGACGGGCTTAAAATCGGTGATTTCCATGAGGATCGGTTCAATTCCCGGTTTCGGATGTGGAATTGCCAGCTCACTTAATTACCTGGATTGGACCTGTACACATACAATTCTTTTCAAACTTTTATGTTTTAACTTTTAGATCAAAACCTTAATTTCTTCTACGTCTCTCACCTCACTCATCTTGGAGCATTGTCTCCCTTCCTCACCCTCGCTCTTGATGGCCTCGCTCTTAATAGCCTTCGGCCTCATCGATCCCTCTATCACTCTCACTTCCGATCACCTCCAGCCTCGTCACTCCTTCTGTCACTCTTACTCTCGATCACCTTTGGCCTTTGACCTCATTGCTCGCTCTCAAGTTTCATACCTTTTATGAAGCGGGGTCATTTCAACCAATTCCATGGATGAACAGTTTCCAATTCCGATTTTTTGAAACCAGCCATTGATAGTTCTTGGTTCTAAGGTGGAAGCTGCCCACCCTAGAAATGATCACCCCTACAACTAACTTTAATGATATATAATGCAACTTTTTAGAACTTTTCTTAGGGAAATTGTTCATCTTCTAAAAAATTATTAGGATATTAAAAGAAGATGTGATTTGTTAGTTAAATACTCCAATAAAATGGAAAAAGTACCAAAAAAGTGATAAATCTATGGCATTGATACATATTTAGTTCTAAACTTTTTAATTAGACCGATTTAGTCCTAAACATTTTCATATTAATATTAGTTTAGTTTATTCGGTCAATTTTGAGCTACAGACACCGACGTGGACACCAACCGATTAGCGAACGTTGATGTGACAACCTTTAAATATTTTTTTTAGAATTTTTTTCCTTTTTTTTTCATCATCTTCCTCTTAGCCTTCCTCTTGGAAAAATTTAATAAAAAATTTGAAAAATTAAAGAATTATTTCAAAATCGCCATGTCGGCATTCGCCCATCGACCGGCATCCACATCAATGATGGCTGATCAAAATTGATTGGATGGATTGAATTAATATCAATATGAAAAGATTTATGATTAAATTAGTCGAATTGAAAGGTTTATAACTAAATTGGTACTAATGTCATAGGACTTTTTTGGTACCTTTCCCACAAGAAAACTATTAAATGAAGAGGTGCTTTTGATATTTCAATGCTCTAACAACTTCAAATGACATAACATAAGGGCCTGTTTATTTAGGTTTAAGTGAAAGTAGAAAGGTCTCGTCAAATTTTAAGATATTATCCAATTTGCATAAAAAAATTCTGCGTTAATCCAAATGTCGTGGAAGTTTCAGACAGGTTAAAGAAATCCAAAGCGAATCTTTTGCAAAATCTATGTTCACATTTAAAAATAAAAAAATTAAAGGTCAATCAAGCCAGCCCTAAATGGTCAAAACATCGATACTCGGCTAAGGCGGACACAAGGTTGGCAGGTCAATTCTTTTAAATGCAGGAAGATATTTATGGAACCTCAGCTGAAGTCTTGAATTTCTACGAACTAAGAATATTCCATGGGAAATATTTCGAATCGATGCCTTTTTACCTTCACCCTCCTAAAGTTTTGTCATGACAAGTCATGCCACTTTGATAACATTAAAAAAAAAAAATTAGTTGGCTTAATGACCTGAAACCAATTGATGCTTTGCAAGGTCGTCGTACGACCCGTTCAAGCCTGCGCACAAACAGTATAGAAATAAACAAAAACAAAATAAATAATTAAACAAGAAAATCCGTTTACTATGAGAAGGAAAAGCAAAACCGAATGCAAATTTGGACAGTACCCGGCAGTCTTGTTAATTTATTGATTTTTTTAGGATCGATTTGCACTTGTCATGTGAGCCTGGTGATCTGTACCCGGCAAGCCATTCAGAAGATGTTTGGAATTTAAAATCCTATTAATTTATTCAGTTTATATATATATATATATATATATATATATATATTTATATCTAATTTCGCTGTGTCCGCACGACTCGCCCACTATTTTATGGAAAGTCAGGGATCTCGACGCCTCAACAGCTGTGTGGTGTGTTGTATCTAGACGACGCCGCCGTCCAAAAGCGGAGGATATGATCTGAAAAATTAATGAATTATTTCCTGTTCTAAAATATATAAAAAAAAAATTTGGACGGCCGGCTCGCCCGCTGACATACAACTAAATTCACTTCCCGTAGCCTGGTTTTAATTTCATTTGATCTTCTCCTATGAAGTTAATTGTCAAGTATATATAGATTGGCCACATATGAGGAGTGAATACCCATGTCATATAGAGGATTACGAAATTTAAATATTAGCTCAATTTTGTAATATGCACAAATTTAATGGTGAGATAGGTCCTTAATCCTATAATTACATCGTGTTAAGTGAGTTTCTAGATTGATTTGGGGTGAGTGCAATTCTAAAAAAAAAAAAAAATTATGGATTTAGCAACTGATGGCAACTTGTTATGCAACCTAACTTGATGTCACTAAAGCATTATTAAATTGTTATGTAACTCGACTGGATATATTTTGCATGTTTTTAAGTGTATTTTGAATCTGGGTTATTTAATTGGTTGGTTTGGGACTTCCCATATGCAAAATTCATCTCGGATTTTTGAATTCAAAGTCGCATTGATAGGGATTGAATTTTCAGTCTACCATTCCAATGTGATACATCACAACCATGGGAAAGATTTAGGTGACGATAGAATGATGCAATAGTGAGGTATGGAATAAACTTGTTATTTTTGGACAGTGATGTGAGGAATACAAATTTACCTTATTGTAGCCGTTTGGTAGATGTTAAGATTGCTTTTTTTTTTTTTACAAAATATAATAATAATAAAATAAAAAATTCTCGTGTAAGGTAGGACCGCAATCAAAATAGAAAATTCACCGAAATATGCAAAATTGCAGTAAAATAAGGTCATTATAGGTTCATGCGTAGAGCATGAGAAAATTAATGAGTCGCCCTCTGATTTGAAACTTGTTGTCGAATATTCATTTAATGCCTTTCTTTTCTTACCCATATATTCCATAGATATATTTGATCTATTCTATCAAGCAAAGATGACCTCCTACCCACGAGGATCGCAATTCTTCTCTTCTTTTCCAAAATATCCTTTAGTAGTTTTTATTTTTATTTTTATAAAGAGTATTCTATTGATGGAAAATTCGAATTCTTAATTTGTCAGGAAGTGTAGGAAAGAAACTATTTTCCAAAAATTGAAATCTCATGATCCCACCCCTCCATCGTAGGGGCTTAGTTTTGGTGCTAGTTTTTTTTTTCCTTGATTGAAAGAAAATTATATTTATTATTCAAAAGAATACAAAAATACATAGTGTTTGTGACAAAGCAAAGCGAAACAAAGCATGAATATTGAAAAACAAAACCAAATCCATGAAATAAAGAGAATCAACAAGCACTAGCAAAGTTAAGCATAAACTCGTTTTACAAGAATAAATCTATCAAACAAAATCAACAGCTCATCACTGGATCTTATGTTTTTGTTAGTGATAGGCACATGTCGAAAATTCCTTCTCTAGTAATTATGACGTTGTCAGTTCACGGTGTGCGTCTAGATTCGGCTTCCTCAATACCATTATTGTATAGAGACAACCATTATCATATAGAGACAACCATAGTAGGTTAAACAAATACAGATATAAGATGTGGAAGAGTAAGTCTTCGTAATTTAACGACACGTCAAAGCTCCTATGATCATCATTGAAGCTGGAGGTAGAAAATCTGTACATGAACAAAGCAGAGAGGCATTGGATCCCCAAAGATATATCTATCAAACTGTCATATTTAGATAGGGAGAGGATAGCACCAAAATCTAGAGCTAGCTCTCAAATCGAAGATTGGACTGGGAGAAAAGAACTCCCAAATCTAAATCAGAGAGAAGAAGAAGTAAGAAAAGAACAATAAAACACAAACAAAATCAACAAAAGAGATGGAGGAGGGTGAGACTAACTCAAATCCTACCCAATGGCTAAAGGTTGAAGAAGATGAGAGAGAGAGAGAGAGAGAGAGAGAGAGAGAGAGAGAGAGAGAGAGAGAGAGAGAGAGGACTTTTCAGCTCCTTGATAGAGCATTTTTGGTGTTAGTTCTATTTGCCCTTTTCGTCCAAAAAAGACGGATTCAAAGGTTTTCTTCTCAAGGTCGAGAACTTCTCTTGTTGTCCTTCTTTCAATCGGTCATGACTCCTAATAGTGTGTATGACAAAATTTCTATTTCTCTACTTCTTTATTTTTTATTCTCTAGAATAGATTTGGAATAAAAATCCATTTGGTAACACAATTTCATTTTTCTATTTCTGGAATAAATTTCTATTCTAGAAATAAATTTAGAGTAAAAATCAGAAATTGAAACTTTTAGCTTTTTTATTTATGGAACAAAAATAAGAAATGGAAACTCTTCTTATTGTTTATTCTTGTCACCTCCTGCTGCCTACTCGTCACCCCTGGGATGCTAGCTACTGGTCACCAACCATCGGACATCGGCCGTTAGACACTTGTTGCTTGTTGCCAGCCGCCCGTTTTCAAATGTTGAACACCGGATGTTGGCCACTCGCTGAACGCCGATTGACAAACACCACACAATGGTCACTGCCATCTTAGAAATAGAAATTTTATTTTGTTATTAAATGAATTTTTGTTCCTAAAACATGAATTTTGAGTTGTTATCAAATATGTTTTTTTTACTTAGAAACTCGTTTAGGGAATACAAATTAAGAAATCAATTTATGACCAGAAAATGACTTATGTTCTAGAAATTTTGTCATGTGTGCCCTAACTTTCTTCTCATCCCATTAATCATATAAAGCGGCAATCGAATTGAAAACAAGTTAGAGGCATCTTATAAGTATTTCTCTCTTTGAATGTATGTGTGCAATTTATTTATTTATTTATTGCAAATTGATGCTTTAGATATTTTGTAATTAAAAAATTCTAGCAAAAAGGATATAAATGTCAATTTTTGATATGTATTGTGCCAAGCATAATTAACACGAACATTATTAAGAAATATTGTCTTATCATAGTTACAATTTCATTCGAAAGATTGTGGATAATGTAAATATGATATTATTCGATGAGATTACTAACCATGGCTAATATGCCTTTCTTTTGGTAAGGTCAAAGAGAAGTTTAGAGATATATGACAGACATTGAAATGTGACTAAAGAACGATGCAGGCATGACATCAACAGGGTTTGGATATAAGTAAGGTGATAAAAATAAAAAGTGTGAGAATGTGATTGTGTACATCCGAAACGTCCAGAAATACGGTAAAATTTAATGCAAGCAGGAAGAGAAATACAAAATGAACTTTATCAAGAAACCATGACATCATAATGCATAGTTTATTAGGAATTATTACGTAAAAATGACGTTGGGATGACATCGGCACGTGCTTATGTGTCATTGGGAGGACGAGATTGACCGTGTCAAAATAATAACAGTCAAACGACATTGTCTGGAAATACACGTAGTTCAAAGCAAGGATTATTTCTTTAAAAGATATGGCACGGAAAAAGTGCGATTATTAGAAAAATGTCGACGTGATGAATGACATGTAGGAATATTAACATTACAAATACAAATATAACGACTCTAAGGCGCGGAGTCTCGAAACGGAAATTCTCGGATAATTGACAAAATCATATAAAAAAAAAAGTCACGGTCCAAAAGTGCCGGTACATTCTTTCATTTATAAACTTTATAAATGGGTAAGTGAAAAATAATTAATCCTTTCATCCAGGAAAGAATTATATTTTTTTTTTGTTGAAAAAGAAACATGAAAATCCATCAATTAATGATTCCATTTTTATTTGCCATTTATTTAAAATTTAAAATTTGAATCTTTTCAATCTTATAGACATTTTTTTTTTCCGGAAAAAAGAGTTTTCTCTTATTATATGTTTGCATATTCTTCATATTGTATCAATGATCTCTTTTTATTTGTTAATATTTTAAAAATTTTCCAATAAGGCAATTTTGCAAATTGTTTTTAATCGTCAAGTTTTTATAAACAAGCAACGCGTGGGTACTTTTACTAATATGTATACTGCCAATCATAATTAACAAGAACATTATTAACAAAATATAGTCTCATTATAGTTACAACTCATGAGGAAAGATTTTGGATAAAAATAGTATGATGTCAGTTGAAGGACCTTTAAATGAGATTACAAACCATGGCTAATTTGCCTTCTCTTTGGTAGGTCAAAGAAAAGTTTATTAGATATATTGCAGAGATTGAGATGGGACCAAATGACATCCGAAACGTCTACAAATGTGGTAAAATAATGAAATTCAACGCAAGCAAGAAGAAAAATACAAAATGAACTTATCAAGAAATAATGATATCATAATGCACAGATTATTGGGAATTATTACGTAAACATGATGCTGGGATGACATCGACAATGTCTACATACTTATGTACTGTTGGGGGGAAGAGGTTGAACAGGTCAATGATTATAAAAATCGAACCACTTTGTCAATAAATACATGTACTTCAAACAAATGATTATTTCTTTAAAAACGTGGCCGGAAAAATTGCTGGTACTAGACCAATGTCGATGTGATGAATGACATGTACGAATATTAACATTACCAATACTACCATAACCAATCCAAGGCAGGGGTGGAAAAAGAAAATTTTCGAATAATCTACGTAATTATGTCAAAAAAATTCATGTTCGAAAAGTGCTATTGTTCTATAAATAAAATTCTTAAATAGGTAAGTAGAAGATAATTAAGCCTGATCACCCAGTAAAGAGTTACCTTTTTTGCTAGAAAATAAAAATCTGTTATTTAATAGTTCAATTTTTATCTGTCATTTATTTAAAATTTAAAATTTGAATCTTTTCAATCTTACATACTTTTTAAATTTTTTAAATCTTGAAAAAAAGGGCTAAAGGTGACATTTTTCAAAAATTTCATTTATTGCGTCAATAATCTCTTTTTATTAATTCATACTTTTTTTTGTAATAAGATAATTTTGCAAGATGTTTTAAATGTCAATTTTTTACATATACGTAGCATGTGGGTACTTATATATAGTGCCAGCCATAATTTACGTTAATGTTATTAAGAAAACATTATTTTACTATGGGTCTAATTCCCCTAAAAATCCCCAAACATTAACACTGAACTTATTATTATTTTTTTTATTTACAAAATCAAACTTTAGGTCTAGTCCTAAATCTACATCAAAATTTTATTTTGTCGAAAAAAATCACCAACTTTCAATCTATTCTTAAATCTACTCCCGTGAACCAATCCTAACGAACAAGGCATTTCCACGATTATAATAAATCCATATCAACAAGGTGATATCGAAAATTATTTTCAAAATGAAAACGTTTTGAAATATGAAAATTAGGGATGACTTATAGTAATTTTTAAACAGGGGGCTAATGGAGACGTATTTTGAGACTCTTGATTGGGATTGGACCTAAAATTGGGTCTTTTTTTTTTTTTTTTAAATAGAAAAGTTTGAGGCAGATTTAGAATAAATCTAAAGTTTGGAGATTTTTTTTTTTCTAGTAAAAAAAATTCCAGACAAAATTGGAACTAGACCTCGAATTGGGCTTTTATGGAATTAAGCCTCTTCCTATAATAACAACTCAAAAGGAAATATTGTGGATTATAAAATTATAATAGTAATTATTAACCATGGCTTAGCTCAAAGAAAAGTTTACAGATTTAAGATGGTGATTGTAAATGACTGAAGAACGACGCAGGCATGACGTCAACAGCGTTTCCACATAAATAAGGTAATAAAAAAAGCTAGAGAACGTGATTGCTGACATCCGAAACGTCTACAAATATGGTAAAATAATGAAACTCAATGCAAGCAAGAAAACGAATACAAAATGAACTTATCAAGAAACCACGATATCATAATGCATAGGTTATTAGGAATTATTACGTAAGAATGATGCTGGGATGACATCGGCAATGTCTACGTACCTACGATGTCAATGTCTACGTACCTATGTATCGTTGCGGGGAGGAGGTTGAACATGTCAGTAATTATAAAAATGAAGCGACATTGTCTAAAAATATGTGTACTTCAAAGCAAGGATTATTTTTTTAAAGGAATATCGATGTTCCAAGCACAAATATTATCATTACAAATGCAAATATAACGAATGTAATGCAAGAGGAATCGAAATAAAATTTCCTCCGATGATCGACAGAATTTACATAGAAATATGTCATGCTTGATAAGCGTTGATACATTTTTTTTTATAAGGGTTAATAACACGAAAAATTCCAAACTAATTTACTTATGATAAATTTATTTTTACCACTAAAAATCTTAAATTGATACCCTTGGACAAATTTACCTTTCGTAGGTTTTCGTTAAATTTTATTGTGAAATTGTTTGGTTAGATAACACATAGCAGCCAATGGATGTACCCGTTTGGGATTTTACCTTTCATTTATCATATGTATATTGGTTTGTGGTTTTTCGGTGGCATTAAACAAATTTAATGTAAATTAATGGAGGATAAATTTGTCACAAATGTACTGGTTTGATATTTTTGATTAGTTTCGTTTTTTTGTGGTATTAAACCAATTTAACATAAATTAATGTATGATAAATTTGTCACAAATATACCGGTTTGAGATTTTTGGTTAGTTTGTGATAAATTTATCAAAAATGTTTTAGTTTGAGATTTTTGGTTAGTATGAGATAAATATATCATAAGTATATCGTTTTGAGGTTTTTCGCGGTATTAACTTTTTTTCATAAATAAAATTCATAAATGGATAAGTGGAAGAGAGTCAAACATGTAACAATACGGGATTCTCATTACTCGAAACGTGATGTCGGGATGACATCAAACCACGTTAACATAAATGGACCGAAAGGAGCACAGCTCACGCACGATTGCGATCCACGCCTTTAATGTCGCGGACTGGATTCGAGCGACCCTTCTGCGCAGACGGCACTATAAATACGGGATCCCCTCCTCGTTCTTCCTCCCTCATCTGCCAACGCCGCTTTCGCTGTCCGTTTTACGAATCGAATCGACCACCGTCTTCGCTCGTTGCACTCAGGAGAAGAGACGCCAACAGCAGCGCTGTCATCAATGGCCGCCAAAGTCTACATTGTGTGAGTACCGTGTCTCGCGAGTTGCCTCCTTAAACGCTGCTCCGTTGGCTTTCTTGGTGGGGGATTTGTTTTTTTGTTTGTGCTGCTCTGTTTTCGGATGCTCTGGTTTTGCTCTGTTCGACTGTGAATTTTGTTTGTGCGACTCTTTCGTTGGCTTGTTCCTGTTTCTTGGCGATCGGAATTCGTATGTAGTTTCGGTCCATTGTTCGTGTGTTAGAGTTCTTTCGACAGTTTTGTCTTGTGAGTCTCAAGAAAATTCTGGGTTTTACTCTGTTTCCTGTCCTTTTGGAGGATGTCAAAAGCTTGGCATCAACTTGAAGATAAAGCTATTTTCTAGAACAAGATTCATTCTCTTTGATAGCTGCAAGTTCACGGAGCGATTTCGAGTCCTTGTGTGGTATCGATCTGTTAATTTGCAAGAAGCCAAACTGACGAGTGATAGTGAAGTCTGACCAAACTTTTGAATCATGATTGGAGGAAGAAAATGCAACACCCGGCTGCCCGTGCTTTTCTTTTCGCCCTTCGAGCCCACGTGGTCCCCTGCAATTCATCATTCTTTTGATTCGCTTGCACTCCAATATTTGTAACGTGACACTAATCTCAGCGATTGCTCCCCCTTTTTCTTTCTGTTTTGAACAGTATCTGCAACTTTTCTCTGTCTCTCCTAGGCTCACGGCATGCACAGAATGGTGGTTTTAGAAGGCTGGTTTAATGTATTATAATAACCAATCTTAGTCAGGCCAGAAACAGTTGACGTGCATCTTGTTTTCCTTGGAGAAAATGTCACATAGCAAAGAATATGATGTTTTTAAACCTTGATTTGAATGTGACTAGTGACCAAGTTCCTGTTTCCACCGAGTTTCTTTAATTTCGTTTAATGATCAGCGGAATTTCTTCTTCCTGATGCAGTTACTATTCGATGTACGGTCACGTCGAGAAGCTCGCTGAAGAAATCAAGAAAGGAGCCGATTCAGTGGAAGGAGTAGAAGTAACATTATGGCAGGTATGAATTTCATGTTAAAGTTCACATCTTTTGCTGTAGTTATTGTAGTCTAACGTGTGCAAATCTGCAATAGAAGAATGCCTGGCAACTTCTAGGGTTCGACCCTGCGAGATTTTGATTGGAATATGAGCGGTGTCCACCATGTTCATAAGTTTTTCTGTGATCCTAAAGAAGCATTTTCAACTGCCGTTTCCGCCTGATTGAATGGTGTTAGCGAAAATGACAGGTTCCCGAGACATTGCCTGAGGAGGTTCTGGGCAAGATGGGCGCCCCGCCGAAGAAGAGCGATGTGCCGATAATCACCGCGAACGAGCTCGCGGAGGCCGACGGCATCATCTTCGGCTTCCCGACCCGGTACGGGATGATGGCTGCGCAGTTCAAGGCCTTCATGGACTCGACCGGCGGCCTCTGGGGCTCACAGAAGCTGGCGGGCAAGCCCGCGGGGATCTTCTTGAGCACCGGGTCTCAAGGAGGTGGACAGGAGACCACTGCGTAAGTTGCCGACTCGCTGATCGAGTTCGCGAGCATCATTTGATTTCGAAGTGACTTCAAAATCCTTTCAATGTCTATCTTGCGCACTCACACGTAGCGTGATTTTTCCATTGTTCTTTCTTGGTTCGATCAGATTGACCGCGATCACTCAGCTGACCCACCACGGTATGATCTTCGTCCCTGTCGGGTACACTTTCGGGGCCGGCATGTTCGAGATGGAGAAGGTGAAGGGCGGGAGCCCATATGGTGCTGGGACCTTTGCCGGCGACGGCTCGAGGCTGCCGACGGAGCTCGAGCTCGGGCTTGCATTCCACCAGGGCAAGTACTTTGCCGACATCGCCAAGAAGCTCAAGGGCACTGCTTGAATTTCTGCTCTGATGATATGGAAACTCAGTGAATAATCTGATGGTTCAGTGAATAATCTGTTCTCTTCAAATAGCCTTGGCTTTCAACTTTCACATTGTAACGAGTTTTTAAGATATTTCATTGTTTTGGGTATTGAATGTTTTGGTCTGTGTAGTTTATTTTATATCCTATTTTTACCGTCTATCTTATTGGACCTTATTCTCTCTTCTTTCCTACATATGGTGGCAACTTTTGAAGGGAAAAATTTCGCACACAATTTTCATTTAAGCTCTCGTTTTCATAATATGGGGAAAATTTTTGGAGTCCCTTTCTCAATTTCTTCTGACTAATAGAAAAAGAAAAATTAAAATGCTGATTGCATTCACATGTTACAAATCACAAGTTAGATAGTATTTGCCTATTTACTTTGATCGGTAAAAAATAAGAACATGACGATATTCCTAAACCTGTATTACAAGTATAAAAATCTCAATTTTTTATATGGTAGAAATAAAAATTAGGGTGATATAGATTATAGAGTTAACATTGACTTTTGGCATATGGCTTTTAATTGGACAGATTATTTTTTACCCTTTAGAAAATATTTAAGAAAAATCAAAGCACTTTTAAAAAATTGAATATACCTCGACAAAAAAAAAAATGAATATTCGTTTTTATTTATTTATTTATTTCCATTCCGTCCTCTGATTGCTTTTATATCGGTCCAATAGCACCACAGTACTCTAGGAGGGCCCAAACGAAGGTGTGACATTCCTTTGCCAAAACAGGAGTATAACTAAAGCCTTCTCCTTCTAATATAATAATAGCTGCTTTCATTAAGATGGTGCAATTTAGACCATGTTGCTTTCATTTCTGGTAATTTATTTATGCCCCCATCAACCAATCAACTGTCAATTCCTAGCCAAAACCATGCCAATTGGTGGGCAATAATGAATTGAGAGTGTATAAATTAATAGTTGTCAATGTCCTTTTCTCAAGGATTATTTTCTTTCACAAACTATCACTCAGCATCATGTGTGATGTCCTCAGTACATCACGATTAACATATCTACTAAAGTCTTTTCACTTTTTAAGTATGCAAAAGTGTGTACGATTAAGATGTGGTCTAAAACTTTTATGAAGGACGCTAGTCCAAATTATTTATCAAAAATCCTGTAGCAAATGGAAACTGAGCAAAGGTTTGGAAATGGCTTATAAAAACAATTTTGGACTTGCATAGTTTTTGAAATATATTTTGAACATACAAAGTCTGAAAAAAAAACTTGAAATTAAAGTATATCGTAAAACAAGGCATAACACACAATTTTCATGAAGAAAATCCCATCAAATTTGTACTACAAAGACCTACACAAAATTGGCAAAATTCAGCCTACAGTACGTTGACCCAAAACCGTCATAACCTTCGATACATCCACAATTCATGTCAATTAAGCTCAAATCAGTACATATTTCAACATCTAGCGTTCCAACAACATATCCATAGTTTCAATGAACTAGAAATTCAACAATCCTTGCAACACATATATGCTGGAAACCGTTGACGAACATAATTAGACACGAAATCAATCGAGATGCTTAAAACTCAAGGAAATCAACCTCAACGTATGGAAATCAACCTATGTAGCATAAACAGCAAGTAATTTACTTGCCCTCAAGTCCATAGGCATGTCTTTAGCAGGGTTTTGAGAACCTGAGTTATGGTTGGTCCTTTGGCAGTTCGAGACAAACTGAGAAACACGAACAGGAACAGCATGGTTGGTTGGCTGGTTGAATGAGGGCGCGTTGCCGGCAAAGGTGGCAGCGAGTCGTGGTGCGGCGCGGCCAAGGGACTGAGAGGAAAGAGTGGGATGTGAGCGTGGCTGGGTGTTGCTGAAGGGTGAATGAAGAAACATGGGCTGGTTGGATTTAATTTTCGGTTCTTCTCTCTTCCCACCGTCTTTGGATGGTCTTGGTCAACATTTTCAACTCGTGGCAGCCCCAGGGAGAAGACAGCCGGAGCGGAACGTGGCTTGGCTGGGTAAATTGTAATTTACCTCTTTCACCGCTTCATGGGCGTGGTCCAATTTGATTGCCACATTACTTCAGCTCCAGACAGCCCAAGGAGAAGCCGGCTGGGTGAGGTTACGCGGGTTTGGGGCTGAAGACCTGGCGCAGCAATTTTGGTGCCTCATCTTGCCATAGTTGGTGGCCAATTGAAGCGCCAATCGGAGAAGACTCCGCTAGGCCGAGTGGTGCAGCAAGGTGGCGGTGCGGCGGTGACATGGTGACGAGGTGGCGCGGTGATGATGGGGATGAGCTGAGGTGGCAAGTCCTTGCGATGGTGCAAATGGTGCAATCCTACAATGACCTCGATGACGTGGCGTGAACTGTTAAATAACTTGCTATTCCGTTGAGCAAAAATTCAGACGTCACATTGTGCGATTCTTTTTATTGGGTTAATTGTAAACATCACCGCCGATTCTCTATGTTTGCGCCCTTAAAATATTATGGGTGATGATAAATTAAGATTTGGCAATAGCTATATATGCTGGCATTGAAATGATTAGATATATATCACGTGTATGAGGACTGAATCTTGATTAGCGATATATATGTCCGATGAGAAGTTTGCGTAAGCTTGTTTCTGACCAGATTAACTGGACTTATAAGTTGAATTGTCTAGTGAGATTAATCGCATAGACCCGAAAATAAAGAACGAAAAAGATAACCAACTTGTGTGATTATTTTCAGCTACCACATTTATTGATAATAGAATGAGTCTGTTCACTATCTTCAAACGCATTAACAATTTAAATTCAAACACGTCTCAAATGTATAGCACCTTTATTTAGTCTCAGTTCCTAATGTATAGCACCTTATACACAGCTTCCTAAGATGACCATGCATATGTATATAAATTTCACAAATCATGAAACTAATGCCAACAGTTCCACCAGAAAAAGCACCTTATATTCCCAGTTCCATACCTACCTTCACATACAAACCGGAGGAATGCTTTCGGTTGACCGCCTTCATACACCTTGATCAGCAGCTACTAAAGGTATTTTTCCTAACCTAATCACCAGGGTCTTCTCTGTAGATGGCCCATCACTTGTCTCCATCATTTGTCTCTCTCCAATTCCTTCTGCTTTTCCTCTTTTTCCCCTCAAGACAGCCAAGCTTGAGGTCCCTCAGCTTTTTGTGTCTTCTTGTTCTCCTTTCTGGGCTGAACTGAAGTCAATGCGTCTCCAAAGTAATGACTGTTGAAGAAGTGAAGGGCTACTGTAGTTAACTGTCTTAATGTTAAAGCGCCCTTTATCTTCCTGGCTGAGTCATCATTCCCTAGGTGAAATTTCCTTCCAGAGTCGGCGTCCAAAAATGCGGCGTTGCGCTGGTAGCGACTGGATATGTGCTGGAAATCGGCATCAGACATAGGCCTCTGCTTCTTAGGTCTTGTTTAGAAAACCCTTGCTGATCATCTTTTCGTTTTCCTAGAGCCTGCCAAAAAACGTATATAATAGTTTGGATCTATGATGGACATGATTAATTACAGTACAAATCTCTCTCTCTCTCTCTCTCTCTCTCTCTCTCTCTCTGTTTTTTTTTTTTGGTGAACTTTAAATCCTCTAAATTTTAAATTTTTTGATTCGTTGATTGTAACAACGGGGTTTAGAACAACATATGCAGCATAAGTATCCAGACCATATAGGCATGTAGGCTAATTTATGAAATGATTGTGGAAGCCTGTTGAATGAAAAAGGATTCCATGCTACACTTATATCTTATGACATGTTCCGTATCGAATGACTACTTGGCGGCAAAAACATGACATTACATTTTCTACTTATAATACCATATTGTCATTAAGCTGTTATACGAAGCACATGAATACATTGTTAGATGGTAATATGTAATGCACATCACATTAATATTTGGTGTTGTATAGATGTTACATGAAATAATTTTTAAGATGAACATTGTACCACAACTGGCGCTTCATTTCCCATGTATGGAGAACACAAAACCTGAAATTTGTGAACATAAAACACATATTATCAGAATGATGCGAGAGCTGGACATGCTCCAGCATTTGCTGTTAGCTAGGGGAAACGAATATTTTCTTCATAACGACATGGATTTAACAAAATGAAGAACAAAACATACACTGACTTGATCTTGTAAAAATTTGATATACTCGACGGCTTCATGGAGAACAGATGCCGTGTCGGTCTGATAAAGAGAATAAAGTGATAGAAGCAAATCAATTTGAGGTGAATAAAGTGGCTGGAGCTGAGAATTATTCATCTCCATAAAGTAAAGTACTCCCCTTTTTGTACTCCTGTATCAAAAAGGGGAAGCGTATAATGCTGAAGCGAACCTTTCCAAAAGGCGAAACTAGTTGCTGGAGTGCGGTCACTCGGTCCCCTAGCTTCTCTTTTCGCACCTGTTAACCGATTCTTGTGTTTAAATTCAAGCTCCTGATATCTTAAAGCGACATAGATTTAAACCGGTTTGAGGTTGCATCGATCTTTATCCAAGTTGTTACTAAATCGGTCCACAATGTCCTTACCTTAAACGTGGGTAACGGTGATGGTGTCTCAAATCGAGGCCTTTTAGATGCAGGTTCAACGCCAATATTCTTTGCCATGGAACCCAAGTTTCCAACATCTTCACAGCTGGTCTACACGTTCCAAGAGAAAAAGAAAAACAGCTGCATATTCAGTCTCAAAACCCTTGCTAATACCCCCTATGTAACTCAATTTACCAATCACAAAGAGTTATCTCACCTTTGGGCAAGAGGGTTGTTTCTCTTCCAGTGCAGGATGGACAAATTGTGCATATGATCCATTGATGAAGCTAGATTCATTCAGGGACGAGTTATTGGAGTGCAAGCCACTAAATTGCTGCTGAAAAAAAAAAAGGAATTACAAGTGAGCAGCATTTCCACCGTCATGTTAATAGTTTTGCCTAGTTAATCTGCTGTTGATGGTGAGAAATAACAATTACCTGGTTGTTGAAAGGCGATGGTTGAAGCTGGTGATGTTCTGGTTCTAAAGAACTTCTGATCGAATTTGAAGGGTAAGCGTAAGAAGTGAATGACCCATTGGTAGACATACCATGACAGGTGGGTGCACAATGACTCCCCCAGTAATCAGTCTGAATTTGATGTGAAGAATCATCAATCGTCACATCCTTTGCTTGATTTTTGTCATATTTGAATTTTGAACTCGCCATGTCTTCTTCTTGCAGCTTGGAATCAATGGTACTGCGTTCGTCAATTACACTAGATTGCCTGCAGAAGCATCGAAGTATATAATACAAGCTCAGTTATAACATGCTTGATAATTATTCATAATTCCCTAAATTCAGCATCTATATATGGCCCCTTTTTCTCCCTTTATTGTTTTTCACACTTTAAATATCATGGGGAAAGGACTTCCTTGAACTCATAAAGTACTTTCCATGTAAACAAGTGTCTTCATAATCTTTTGTGGACAAACATCACGTAGCTATAACTTCTCAATTGTTGGTGTGAATCGATGTCCTACTAGTTGTCCCGGCAAGCAGGTGTTTACAAGATCAACCTAGTAGTGATCCAATCTTATTTGAGTTTGGTTCCTCCATAAAAGAAACTTAATAATGATTGATAAAACTAAAAGTATAAGGAAGTTCATACTCACGGTACAGCAAGGTTCCAATCAGATGATGCAGCAAAAAGATCAAACCCCATCATATGCAAGCTTGTGGAGTCCATCATACAATCTATTTGATGAGATCTTTGCACGAAATCATCTTGGAAAGCTATGAATCTACCAGCGTCATCATCATTCACTTCTTCACTAGACCTTCCAACCTTGATGATCTCCACCATATCTGCTGAGCAGTCTCTGAAACTTCTGCCGTCGATACCATTTGGTTCTCGAGTTGAACATGGGGATGATGAGAGAAGCACGTAGTCTCTCGGCGGATTCCACCAGTTGTTGCTGTGTATCCCCATCTCGAAATCTTCCGACATCGCCAACGAATCAAAACAAAAAGGATTTGAGTTCAAGAATGTCTACCTGTTGTTGCCTTCTTTTTGGTCTATATCTCCTTGTAATGGTCTTGAAAAGACGACGGTCTTTTTCTGAGACAACTGTAGGTTGAATTTATACAACCAGGAGCTGAAACGCGGAACCCGGTTGACATTTCTAGGGACGGTAAGATGAATGAGAAAGAGCAGGCATTTTTTGCTGGAATTTTCTTTTTATATATTTTATATTATTGTACTTTTTTGATGGGTAAGTTATGCGTTTTCATTTCTTCAAAGCAGGGCAAATACCCTCAAAATAGAATTATTTATTAGACTGTTAAGCATATATGCTTATAAAAAGATAATTTTTTCACATAGTCGTTATCTTGGGGTCTATTTATAATTATCTTGGTCGTCTTTTTTGGACGATGGTCGTCGATAAAGAATATTGTTCTTTCTGAATAAAGGGGGCAAGGGTATGACGACAGCAGTTGATATCTAACCCACCGTACGTCATACTATTTCATTTTTTTTTTCCTTGAGATCCAGCGGCTGATAATTACCAAATTTTCAAGGGGAGAGTTATGGTTGGTTAAAAAGATCGACCAAGATTGGCATACAAAGTTCTAGGCGCTGATACATAACTTGTCGTTTTAGCTTAAATCATGACAGCAAGCAAATGATGTAGGATACATAACTTGTCTTTCTATAATCCATCCTTACAAACTTTTTGTTCCCCGAGCATTAAATCATATTACGTTAGTGACAAACAACAATATTCGTTGTTCTTGAGGTACTGTAAACACACAATCGATTTATAATTCTAAATTGGGAGGATCCATGTCCAGCGGAAAATATGTAGTGCACTACTTTTTTCCCCCGCATGCTAAGTTATATTTGTATTTTCAAGTTCTCAATAGGTTGGCAATACATGGTAAAGTCAGCATCGTCATCAAAATGGATATACAAGGTGCTTTATTCATGTACGTATGTATTCAAGATGCAAGCCTCCTAATTGTCCTTTAAACCCACCACAATCGAAATATAGGATTAATTTATTATACTGAGCTGGAAAGAAAATGAGGAGGACCTCTTCATCTTGAATGCTCAGTTGGTAGTAGTAGGTCCAAATCGAATCGTATTTTAAGTTCTTCGTAATTGGGTAAGGTTCCTATAACTTATAAGCTTGTCCTGGATTTTCTGTGTGTTTGCTTTCAAAACTCATGTTCGAATTTTCCGGTATAAAGTTATGTGGGACAAATAATCATTGAACAGCCAACCAGATTGTAGACATACGCGCATCAACATTACCTTTAATTATGTGAACCAACTTGTCCCTTTTTGTAAAGGACCACAGATTATCACCGAATCCCACTTTTTAATTTATTTTATTTCTCATGATTTGAAAGGACGGTGCACGAGTCTTGAAAAAGAAAATAAATTTCACGAGCTATCTAACCGCTTGAAACCGTGTTTTTCTAGAGATTATCTTTTAAATTCGACATGGAGCTGAAGAGGCAGCTTGTTTGACCACGGTTGGTACTTTTTAATTCGTGAATAACATGCCTATGATCCTTTGACGATTCGTCATCACCATGGACCGTCACCTAATAACATCAAGTGATCATTTCTAGAAAATCGATATGAGAGAAGAAGGATGACAACAGCTTGATCTGCTAAAAGGGTTATGGTGAAGAAATCATCAGACATCTAGAAATAGGATCGGTTAATACCTAAATTCCACACCAACTTGGTCAACGGCATTCTATTATTTGGGAAATCAGTTCCTTCATCTAATCCGCAAAAGGAGACCATCAGGAATATAATCATAAGATACTCACCAAGTAAACCTTATATCTTGCTGCTAATTTAAAAACATGAAAGTTGATCTATTCTAGAATTATGAACTCAAATTCGGTAAAATTAAGAAGATTAGGTTGTGACAAGCACGAGACATTTTATAAACTAACTTCTAACTTTTTAATAATGATTTTATCGATTAGTTAGGCATAAATCTTAAAAGTTAATCTGACAAATATATATATGGATTTACATGGAATATTTCCAAAGAAAATTCGAGATCAAAGTCCCCTCTCAAATTTTCTTTTTCATGCTATAAAGATGGTCAGATTGGAAAATTCATTTTTACGCAAGACCCACGACTTTTTTGAGTTATTATAGAATTTCCTCTAGACTTATTTGGGAGGACGGGCTCAATTGAATACTGTCCGTGATTTAAGAAGGTTAATGCGGCCAAAAGTAGGGTCAGGGTGGCGGGGGCTTGCGGCAACATCCAGGGGACATCCCTACTCTTCGATCTTGACACCTTTTTCTAAATCATGATTTGGCTTCTGCTTTTATCCCTTTCAACTTTTTCCCTCCCATATCCCTATTGGAGTGTCCTTTGGGTCAATCTCTCGGGTGTTTGGAGATGTCCTTATCTTCCTTAGAAGGGAAAAAATCTTCACGAGCATTCGACACTTTATGGATTGTGTAAAAGAGAGTGTTGGGGTGTCATTTAAAACGTACTAGAGTTGATAATCTAAGATTGTGTATGATCATCTTTGCTTTGACCCACTTGCTTTTTGTGCCTGACATTAACGTATGACATGAGATAGATACATATCATAGAATATATAGAAGTCCGTGATCAAAAAACTATTCTCAAGTTATAACTGGCGAGTCATTTGAGGGTGGAGGAATGTATCCAATTTGGCTGGAGACTTTATTAGACAATTTCCTCAAACTATAATAAGTCACATGGCCTTGAGCAACAAGCTTGAGAAAGAGAGAGAGAGGTTGTCCACAACGATGAGCTCCTTAGCGAGGGGCATCGGCGTGCGGCGAGAGGGAAGTGAGAAAGGGTGTACTTGAAAGTTTGATGAAACTCTCTTAAGATAAAAAAAAAAAAAAAAGAGGATATATTGCCCACTAATCAAAATTCAGTGTGGCTTATAGAGAACTTTAACAGTTAAAAATCTCTAAATTTCATAGTTATAATTCCTGCCCTGGGAACTCTATTGAGATAATACGATATTTTACCTTATTGCTATTTTCTGACACAATGAATAATGCTCGAAATAAAGGGATTTGTTTACAAGTAGCTATATGATGCTTGCATATGTTTAACTTATTTATTTACTCTTACTGAGCTCGTCAACATTATTATTATTATTATTTCTTTTTGGTAAAGCTCTTCAACATTATTATTTGTATCTCCGGACCCCAAAAAAAAAAAAAAAAAAAACCGTTATATCTCAAATAAGCTTGTAAATGGGCTGTCATACCTTGGTGCAAGAATGGCTTTTAGGCCCCATCCATTCACGCCCCTGGATTTTCCACTCAACTTCTTGTGCTTGAATATTTTCGCTTGGGTTTTCAAACTAAAACGACCCTATGGGTCTTGTGGTTCATACAATAGCAGCTCCAAAACGCCTACAATCCCGGAAAGCATTTTTAGAAAAAGGTTATTGAGACATGGAATTTTTTAATAAATGCTTCAATAGTACTTGCAAAATAAATAATTAAGATAACATTATAATTTTTTATTACATTAACTATCTGTAAAGTGTATGATCGGTGTCTTGAAAATTGAAGCCATCCTATATGTTCATACGGTCGTCAGCAGACCCTTATTATACTGCAACAGAACAAACCGCAAATAATCGGAACTTTAGAGTAAATTATTTTATGAAAATAGAATCCCCTATAAGTACGCGAAATCAATTAAAACTAGCACAAGCCACGCCATTCCAAACATATTTTGTTTTTCTCCTGCATTTGTCAAAACAAAAGATAATCGATTTGAATAATAATCGGACTGTTGGAAGGAACAAGAATTTAGATCACGTGAAACCAGAATTTATAAATATTAAAGTTTGGTCTAATTTTCATGCTCGTTTTAGTTTTTCCCCCTTATTTTAAACTTTTCCTCATCCGCGTATTTTCAGGGAATCCCCGAATGCAAACAACTTTTTTAAACAGCAGATAGAACATGGATTTGGTCAACCCATCTGCATTTAAACAAACATTTGATCTTTTTCCCCTTAATTTATTTAAGTATAATTGCAGTTTAGCTGCCTCTCATGAACATACTAATAAAAGTGTTTAAACCTACCTCTCATACGACCCTCCTCAGAACCAAACGATGTAATTAGATAAAAAAAAATCATAAAACGTGCTCACTCTTTATTACAGACACGGTACTTTATGAACTTAGTGCATAATACTAAATTGGGATATGTCCACTAAAAGTCTTAAAATTGATCACAAAATCAAAATTTTAAAACTTTTAAAAATGTAATCAAGCCATAAAACTTGCAATGAAATTGTAATCGAGTTATAAAATTTTTAAAAAGCACAATTAACAGAAGGACTTAATTGGATTAATTTGACAATGACTTGATTGTACTTTTTAAATGTTTTATAACTCGATTGCACTTCATGATAAGTTTTAGGACTTAATTGTACTTTTTTAAAGTTTTAGGGATCAATTTGATAAATTTTAGGATTTGATTATACTTCATGACAAGTTTTATGATTTAATTATATATTTTTTTGAAAGTTTTATGACTTGATTGTATTCTTGTGACAAGTTTTAGAAATTCAAATGCATTTATCCCTATTGAATTTGATCTAGATTATGTGATCGTATTAGATACATGTTATTAGGGAAATCCCTTATGATGTTTTGATGATGATAAAATAAATTAAAGGCTACTAACGTGTTTAATGGTTAAGTAATAGCCTATGCAGGTGATAGAACATGTAAATGATATTGTCGAAATCTACCAGAAAACAAACTCTATGCTGAAGCTGAACTTATTTAGACTGTGTCTAGACTTTAAGGTTAAATCTATTCAGAAGCAGAATATGTTCAGACTTACGTCCAGCTTGTAAAGTTTATTTCAGACGGAAGACACTCAAACTCTACTTTAGACGGAATATACTCAGACTTTACTTTTGACAGAACACTTTCAGACTTTACATCCAGAATGAGAAACAAGTTTAGAACAAAACATATTCAGAATGAAACAACTTGACAGAATGTAACACAAGCCCCAAACATATAATGGCTAGTGATCTGATTTGGATTCTATATCAAGATAGATTTGATTGATTCAATCTAATTGATTGACGATTAGATATTGAAGACAAGAACTTTGTATACAAAGAAGCTCTACTTATGGAAACCGATATTCTGTTTATATGGGCGATCATAATCAATTTGTGATTTTACTTCTATTACTCAACGGCTACTAAATATTCTAGATACAGATTTGTCCAATGGGTAGATTGGAAGATGATCCTCTAAGATACTGTCCAACGGTTAGTTTGGAAGTGGAGGAGTATTTAAGAAGATCAAGGATCGATGAGCAAGTAAAAGACAGAGTATAGAATTTATAATTCCAAAGTCCGAGCGAATTTCGATCATACACTTGTCTTTTATGAGCTTAAACATTTGTGATTGTGAGAGAAATACCAAAATAGTGAATTAGTGAGATAGTGTATATACCTCTTAGTGTTTGCACTCAAAGTTATAATCTCTTGTTAATTGCATAGTGGAAACTAGTCAGGAGGCTGTCAGCGTGAGAGAGTGAATGTACGCTTGGTTTAAGTCGAATCACTATAAATTTTGTGTTCTTATTTTCTTCCCTGAACTCCTTTATTTTGTTAGTAATTCTATTTAATTGCTAAAATCTGAACTCGCTCAAAGTCTGTTGTTCTTTAGACTCAGTTTCAAAAGCAAAATATTTTTATTACTTTTTGTGAAAATTTTTCTTTGCACGTATTCACTCCCATCTAGATGTTCATACTAGTACTTTCACATGTAAGGTCCAGTATTTTAAAATTTGGATAAGATCGGTAGGCTTTACTAGGAGAGTGTAGTAGAAGTCGCGATATCTTTGCTTGAGGAGATCACTAAAAGCAAACCCAAGTTTGAGTAAGTCAATGTGTACAAATGGTTTTACCTTCATTCAAATGCTTAAGCTAGTGAGTTACGGGTTAATTGAGATATATTAACTATTTCGCACCACATCACTTATCTATTGGATTTTTTTCTAACATTGCTCATACATGCATATCAACAATCTCCTTCTCAAGTCTGTCTTCACATAGTCTCTTTCTCCGGATCAATCCATGAAGGCTACCATCAAGATCATGTTGATATACAACAATGCCTACCTACTTGGTAATCGCGCTGGTCACTAGATTTCTTTCTTGAGATGTTTACCAAATAGGGAAACCTTTCTTGGAATATTCACCAAACATTGGAACATAATGGACCCATCTACTATCGACTCTAATACTAATTGTTGTGAAAGCAAGAGATTAAACAATAAAATAGAAAGCAAAGAAAATAAACGGACACTAGAATTCATAAGGAGAGCAACAAAGAATTTTACTATAAATCAAACGATACAATAGAGGTTACTACCATCTCAAGAAACTCAAACATTCTAAGTATTTTCTAGTTTCTAATTACATCTAATAACTCACACAATGTTTGGCCTAACAATTCCTCATGAAATATTATTTTAATCTCACAAATTAATTCATAAAGTCTCACCACAATATTTAATCGACTTGAACACTCTCAGATTGTTTCCGGGTGTAATTCACAAGAAGCCACCTCTTGAATCCTTTTTGGATGAGCATCCACTTCTTATATGTAGGCAGGAAGTGAACTAAAATAGAAAAACTTCTTCAACTAAGAAATCAATTCAAAATAGGAATCCTACTAAGATTAAGAAAGTTTCCTCTTCACACTTAAACTCAAGACATATTTTTAACAGGCTTAGTAGAGTACCTACATGTCCTTTGATCTGATTTAGATCCTATGCCGGTTGTAATCAAAGTTGGTGAAACTAGCCAAAAACAAATCGGGCTGGTCATACGATTTCGTTTAAAACAGGGTCCCTGATTTTGCAAAATCAAGAAGAGATTGAGTAGACCGAAGTTGCAAGCTTGTGCACTGATGGAAGGCAATTTTTTGTAATCACGTAAAGTCAGTTTAGTTCTCATTTTTAAAAAGATTTTTGAAGTCAAAGGCCATGAGACTTAAATTCGAGTCTTCTTGATACATATTATAAGCTTGTATTTGGTGCGCTGAGCCACTCACCTACAATTTATGAGCAATTCATATACTGACTGCTATGTAACTCTTAACTCATCTATTTTGAAACTAGCCCGCTCTCCGGTATGAATTTTAAAACATAGGTAAAATCCACATGGGGTCATCATCTTGAGTGCTTATTCAATTTAATTAGCATATCACACTCCTATGCTATTTTCTCCTACTCCACACTTATGCTCATGACAAGTCTTGACATGGCAACATGACTCAAACACAATATCAATTCACCGATAGAAGGCAACGTGACACGACGTGACACAACACAATTTAATTTGAAAATAATGTGAATTGACATGTCTTTTAGACAATTTGAATGACAAATACTTATTAATCACATTGGAACATTTTTGTAATGGAAGAAGATGAGACAAATAATCACTGCGGATTTAGCGTAGGAAGCCAAATCACTAGTCTGCCCATACACATAGTATTAATTTATTAGAGCAAAAGCAGAGGCCCATGGCAATTTAGGCATAACAAACACAAGGGACTTGAGAATAATCCTAACTTGATGCAGTTTATATAAAAAATAACCATATGCCCTCAAAGAATTCTCTTTCAGGCTCATATTGTAGATTCATCTTACCATAAATTGGACTCTAGAGATTCATATATGGTGATTGACATCCATACAAAATCTGCAAGTATTCACCATTGTATGGCCTCAACTTCCATGTATGTAAGGTGGTTGTTGTAGTGGTCTCGGTGCCTGGGCTGGGTTCATCATGGCCGAGCCAAGTCCATACAGGTCGAGCTTGAGATCTTAGTGCTCGTGATGCGTCTTCCAGCACAGCCGAGCCAAGTCCATAGAGGTCGAGCTTGAGACCTTAGTGCTCGTGATGAGTCTTCCAGCTACTCATGCCTAAATCACTAGTGCCTGAATAGTGCATATCTCTTTAAGAACATAAAAGCAAGTTTCCCTCACTAAACAACGGAAAACATTTTTCAGTTTATTTTCAGGTTTTAGCCAAATATTAAAAATATTGCCATGTTTTTGAAAAGCGAAATATCTTTCAGAAATTTTATATTTTCCGTAAAACAAATGAAGCTTGTATTCCCAAAAATAATATTTCCTTTTATCTTTTATAAACGGCTTATTTTCGCAAGATTTTATCAATGGGTGTAAATTTGTTAAGACTAGCTCGTGTTATAATATAGTTTCCAGCGAATTTCTTAGTAACTAATAAATGTAAATAACCTGCCTTTGATCAGAGATTAGTTGACTACCGAATAAGTCCACAACAAATCTACACCAAATCCCCAAAAGTAGAAAGAATTCCGAAGAAATGTGTGGAAGTGCAATATCCACGAAATACATATTCCGAAAGACACAAAAAACTTATCAAAACGGATGCAATTTATATAGAAATAATTATATGACCTCAAAGAATTCTCTGTCAGGTCCATATTGCAGATCTATCTTGCCATAAATTGGACTCTAGCTATTCATATATGGTGATTGATATCCATACCAAATCTGCTAGTCTTAACTAGGGTACGGCGTAAATTTCCATATATATAAATAAGGTAGCCGTTCTAGCGGTGCTCGAATTGCGTTTACATATACATATATAATGTTTCACAACCAAATATATAATCATTACCTAAATAAAAGTGAGAAAAAAAGGTCATCAAATGGCTTCAGGAAGAGTTTGTCTGTTCGTCGGCCTTCTTTGCCTCATCTCGCTTTGCTTCGCGGGTATTGTTGGCTTCAGTTTCATCTCAGTCGAGTTCATTCTGTTTCAGTTTAGAGCACCCTTGAGACCTATATCCGACTCGAAAGCTCGAAAAGATGCATTTATCTGTTGGATCGAATTAACGAAACACCATGTCTATAATCTATATTATGTCTTACGCTGATTGCTGAAATTTCTTGAGTTTTGGTGCATCTTAGAAACATCAGTTGCGGAGGAAACGAAGGCTGACTCCATATGAAGGGATGAAGCGCTCGTGGAAAACATCTAGCAATTGAGAGCCGTAGTGGAGGAGCTTTGTGGCGGAATGATGGGGAATGACATGAGGGTTAATGGTGATCGAGAGCTACCCTGGGGAAGGCCGTAACATCAATGAGACACCTCTAGAACACAACATAGAAGACATCGGCATTATGATGATGATAAGGCTGACATGGAGGATGATCGAGATGCTCGATTTTGGAAGGTGGAATGGAGCCCGAGGATTTAGACATCGAGAAGATAATGAACTTGGCAATATTAAGATGAAGATTCATTCTTTCTAAAGGAAGAATGATCCCGATGCGTATCTAGAATGGGAGAAACGCATGGAGATTGTATTTGATTGCCAACGATACTTTGAGCTCAAAAAGGTAAAAATTGCAATTGTTGAATTTACTGATTATGCTATAATTTAGTGGGATCAACTTGTGACTAGTAGGAGGTGCAATGGTGAAAAACTGATAGAGATGTGGGATGAGATGAAAGCGGTGATGAGGAGACGTTATGTACCAAATCATTACCACCGAGATTTGTTTCAAAAGTTACAAAATCTCACACAAGGCAATAAGAGCGTAGAAGAGTATCACAAGGAGATGGAGATTGCTATGATCCGTGCTAATGTGGTGGAGGATCGTGAAGCCACAATGTCAAGATTTTTGAGTGGTTTGAGCCGAGACATAGCAAGGGTGATGAAGCTACAACACTATGTTGAATTGGAGGAATTGGTGGACAAAGCCATTAAAGTTGAGCAGCAATTGAAGTTGGACCGAAATCACAAGAGTGGATGAGGTTCAAATTAGAATTGCAGATCCAATTGGAAGAGAGATGAGAAGCCAAATTGGAGAGGAAATAACACCAAAATCGAAACCTTAAAGGAGAAGGAGAGGGACGGTAAAGTTGGAGTGAATCCAGTTTCAGGTAAAACTGAAAACCCTAATACTAGAACTCGTGAGATTAAATGTTTTAAGTGTTTAGGCAGGGGTCATATGGAAAATCAATGCTTTAATAAGAGGGTGATGATCTTGACTGGACATGGTGTTATTAAGTCCGAAAGTGAAAGGGAAGAAGAGGATGATGAGATGGCACCATTGGAGGATTATAGTGATGGAGAAGTGGCTATAAAAGGAGACTTATTGGTGGTTAGGCATTCTCTGAGTGTGCAAGTAAAGGAGGAGGAGCATCACCAACAAAGAGATAACTTGTTTCATACAAGATGCGTGGTAAATGGTAAGATTTGTAGTATGATAACTGATGGAGATAGTTGTGCAAATGTGGCAAGTTGTATTATGGTGGATAAGTTGGGCTTGAAAACGACAAAGCACCCTAGGCCTTATAGACTTCAATGGTTAAATGATAGTGGTGAGGTGAAAGTATCGAAGCAAGTTCAAATTCCATTTGAGATAGGGAGATATAAGGACAAGGTAGATATCTTGCTTGGAAGGCCATGGCAATATGATCGAAAGGTACATCATGATGGGTATACTAATCGTTATTCATTGGTGATGAATCAAAATCACTTAGTGAGGTGTATCAAGATCAGTTAAAGTTACAACGAGAAGCTGAGAGAGAGAGAGAGAAATTGTGAGAAATTCGAGGGCTTGCGTGGTGTGTCTGAGACGCAAGGAAAAGGAGAGGCCAAGAGAAGAATTGTGGTAAAAACCGAGGGAAAAAAAGAGAGGAAAGAAAATAGACAAAAGAATTTTTATGCAAAATTGAGTGAGGTGATGAGAGCTTTAGTTACCAACCGATACTTGTACTTTTGTACAAGGAGGTTTTGTTTTCTACTAACGATCTTGACCCAAATTTGCCTAGTCTTATTCTGTCTTTATTGTAGGAATTTGAAGATGACTTTCCTGATAAACTTCCTGGAGGGATACCACTGATTCGAGGCATAGAACATCAAATTGACTTGATTCTTGGTGCGCCATTACCTAATCAACCCGCCTATTGAAGTAATCCCGAGGAGACAAAGGAGCTTTAGTGGCAAGTTAGCAAACTATTGGAACGGGGGTATGTGAGAGAGAGTCTTAGCCCATGCACTATCCCTATTTTGTTGGTGTCAAAGAAGGATGGAACTTGGCGAATGTGTGTCGATTGCCGAGCAATCAATAATATTTTGGTAAAGTATTGACATCTTATTCCTAGGTTGGATGACATGTTGGATGAGTTACATGGTTCTTGCATTTTCACTAAGATCGATTTGAAAAGTGGCTATCATCAAATTAGGATGAAAGAAGGTGATAAATGGAAAACTACATTTAAGACCAAGTATGGATTATATGAGTGGTTAGTCATGCCATTTGGATTAATTAATGCACCAAGCACATTTATGCGACTTATGAATCATGTTTTCCGTGCTTTTATTGGTCAATTTGTAGTTGTCTATTTCGATGACATCCTGATATATAGCCGAAGCCCTGATGACCATATTGAGCATATGTGAGCTGTCTTGTAGGTTTTAAGGGCCGAGCAATTATACGCTAATCTAAAGAAGTACTCTTTTGTTACCAACAAATTAGTATTTCTAGGATTTGTTGTTAGTGCTGATGGTATACAGGTTGATGAAGAAAAGGTCAAAGCAATTCGTGAATGGCCAACGCTTAAGACCGTGGGAGAGGTGCGTAGCTTTCATGGATTGACGAGTTTTTATCGACGATTTGTGAGAAATTTCAGCACCATTTCCGCACCTTTAACTGAGGTTATCAAGAAGCACGTGGGTTTCACGTGGGGAGAAGAGCAAGAGAAAGCATTTAATCTTTTAAAAGATAAGTTGACTATTGCTCCTTTGTTATCTTTACCAAATTTCAGTGTTACTTTTGAGATAGAGTGCGATGCTTTTGGTACAGGAATTGGAGCTGTGCTAATGCAAGGAGGGCGTCCCATAGCTTATTTCAGCGAGAAATTGAGTGGAGCAACATTAAATTATCCTACCTACGATAAGGAGATGTATGCTTTAGTGCGAGCTTTGGAAACTTGGCAACATTATCTATGGCCGAAGGAGTTTGTGATCCACACCAATCATGAGACCTTGAAGTACTTGAAAGGGTAGCAAAAGTTGAATAAAAAACATGCCAAATGGATGGAGTTCATTGAGACTTTTCCATATGTGATCAAGTACAAGAAAGGTAAGGAGAATGTGGTAACCGATGCACTTTCTCAAAGGTACACGATTCTAACTATTTTAGAAGCAAAGTGTCTAGGTTTTGAGCATATCAAGGGCTTATATACTGATGATGATGACTTTGGGAGAGTGTATGAAGCATGTGAACACGCTGCATTTGATAAATTCTATAGGCATGATGGTTATCTTTTCCGTGAAAACAAACTATGTTTGCCCAAGTGTTCTTTGCGTGAATTGTTGGTGCGAGAAGCGCATGGTGGTGGTTTAATGGGACATTTTGGCATTAGTAAGACTTATGGAGTGCTATATGAACATTTTTATTGGCCACATTTGAAGAGAGATGTCACACTTGTCTATGAGAGATGCATTGCTTGTAAGCAATCGAAATCTACAACTAAACCGCATGGCTTGTATACACCATTACCTATTCCAACGCATCCTTGGACTGATATTTCTATGGATTTTGTGTTAGGATTGCCTAGGTCTAAGTATGGTAGAGATTCTATTTATGTGGTTGTTGATCGGTTTTCAAAGATGGCTCATTTTATACCTTGTCATAAAACTGATGATGCATCTTATGTTGCTGATTTGTTCTTTACGGAGGTTGTACGTTTGCATGGCATACCTAGATCGATTGTTTCAGATCGAGATTCTAAATTTCTTAGCTGCTTTTGAAAAACATTGTGGAAAAAATTAGGAACACAGTTGTTATTTTCTACTACTTGTCATCCACAGACTGATGGTCAAACCGAGGCAGTTAATAGAACTTTAGGGGTATTGTTGCGTGCTATTATTAAAAAGAACATAAAATCTTGAGAAGATTATCTGTCACATGTTGAATTTGCATATAATAAGAGTATGCATTCTGCTACTAAATTTACACTATTTGAGGTTGTCTATGGTTTTAATCCATTAACTCCGTTAGATTTAACCCCTTTACTTGTTGATGAGCGTGTGGATTTAGATGGAGCAAAGAAAGCAGAATTTGTCAAGGTGTTGCATGAGAAGACGCGCACAAATATTGAGCGCAAGACTGAGCAATATGCAAGGCAAGCCAACAAAGGGCGCAAGGAAATGGTGTTTGAACCCGGCGATTGGGTTTGGGTTTATATGCACAAAGAGAGATTTCCTGAGTAGCAACATTCTAAGTTATTACCGCGAGGGGATGGACCATTCATGGTTTTGGAAAGAGTTAACAATAATGCCTACAAGCTTGATCTTCCAAGTAAGTATGACGTTATTACCACATTTAATGTTTCGATGCCAGTGATGATTTGAGGGAAAATCCTTTGCACAGGGGAGGGAATGATGTGGATATCGAGCCATATCGAGAGGTGCTAATGACCCATTGTCTATTCCTACTGGTTCGACCACTCAAGTGTGGGCCAAGCAATTTAGGCAAGCTGTTGGCGTCATGGTTCGTGATCTTCGGCGTGAAGATGACCTTGGATCAAATCTTGAAGAATCTTAGAAATCTTGACGCAATTTGATTATCTGGTCACCAAATATTTGACCAAGTCAATATATATATCTTCTTATTTAGGAATATTATAGAATATGACGCATTAGATTTTTAGGGTTGGTTTTAGGGTTTGTGTGGTGGCTAGAAAGCCTATATAAAAGATTTGCCAAATTTCTTTGGGGCAGAGATATATTTTATTTTTGAGGAAAATAATTGAGAGGTTCTTTTTTACTGTTCTTTTGAGGACTTGACCTAATCAATATTCTCTTGTGGCAGTTGATTTGACTTATCGAGCGAGAGAGCGAATTCTTTCCCTCGTGGCATCTATAACGTTGGTTGGTTGACATGCGTTCGTCAACATGTCGCGTTTATACCAAGGTTGCCAATCACAGGTTTGATTGGAGGTCGAGGTTCGCAATTCGCACAATCCGGACCTTCGTAGAACGATCTTTCCATAACGACTCACATCAGAAACGAATTGGATTTTGGACATGGGGCCATGTTCATTGTTCCTAGATTGCAATGAGGCTTGCAACGAACTGGGTGAACACATGACAGGGGCTTGCCGGGCCAAAGGAACCAAAGATTTTCATTGTTATTGCACATCAACTTAGGTGAAATTATGTAATATCAAGCCATGTCAAACTATTTGTTATCATGATTTCGATTGTTTTGAATAAAATTCCATCTTCTGTACAACTTTTCTCAAAAAACAATGGGTATTTGGTGCAAGTTCACTCATCGCCAGACATCTTTACCCTCATATTTCCTCTTTCTCTCTCTCTCTCTCTCTTTTTTTTTTTTTTAATTGGTATATTACAAACTTTGCAAGCTTAATATATGTACATGATATTTTGCTGATATATGATCTATAGTTGTAAAACTTAACTTGGGATCCTATAAGCTCTCCTTCCCACAATTTTTTACTATTCTCATGATGGACCTCAAGAAAAATGAAATTCATTAGAGGCGAAAATTTCTGTCCAATCATTCCAAGATCAATTTCAAAATTGAGAATCTTTTAAGATTTGTGAACTTTGGAAATGTAAAGATTGTGATACATTGTTTCCATTTCGACTCTAGCGTGACAATGAATTTCAATTATTTGCATTTGTGGATATTCAATGAACCAGCACAAGTCCACTCTTGTATAGTCTCACGAACAATTCCTTTCATGCTTCACACTGGAATGACTATTTGCCTTCTAAATATCAAGCATATTGATGTCCTCTAACAACGTTGTTAACCTTTTCTTCTACAGACAAATTGGAAAATGTTATGCATGTTTGGTGTGAGAAATATCGTGAATTATATTGATGAGTTAGTCATACATCATAAGAATCTAGGGAAAATCGTCCAATAAGTCTTAAACTTATTGTATATTGGCCAATTCAATTCTAAACCTTTAAAGAATTTGTCAATTTAGTTTCCTAAACCTTTCAATTGTACTGATTTAGTCTTGAACCTTTTGAGGATTTATCAAAATAATTATAGATCTTTCAATAAATTATTAATATAGTCATTTTGGCTAAATTTGAGTGGAAAGCAATGACATGGAGGTCTAATGAGCGCTGGCCATCTTATGTGATGTGGCTAGTACTAACTTGGATATTTTTTTGAAAATTTCTTTAAAATTTTTAAAATTTGTTTCTTAATTTTTAATTTTTATTTTCTCATCTTTCTCTCATTTCATTTATTGGTTCAAAGGGCCAGCGGCTGCCGATTGGCTGAGGGCTGGCCACCCTAGCGAGCCTTCACCTGCCACAGTGAATATTTTTGGATCCTTCAGCATGGCAAGCCAACAGCGAATGTACCCAGTATGATTGGAGACTTTATTGCACAACGTCTTTGAATTGTAATCAAGTCACACGATTGTGACCTACGTGCTTTAATGTGTCTATATGTTTGAGTGAGAGAGAGAGAGCTTTAATTACAATCATCTCTTTTCTCTATACATAATTTAATGCCAATGCGCTGGACCAATATGGGTCTTGTGGTTCATATTGGCAGCAGCTACCATCCCAGGAACATTTTCCAAAAGGCTATATCCCTGGAACGTTAATAAATAATTAAAGAGTACCTAAACCTTTTTATATTGATAATAATTAATTTCATTTGACCAATTTAGACGGAAAATCTTTAATGTGGATGTTGATCCTTCTATGTGGTAAATGATGACCTAGCCAATTTTATAAAATTTTAAATATTTTATTGAACTTTCAAATAAAAAATTTCTTTCTTCTTTTCATTCCTTTTTTTCCCTTTGCTCCCAGCATTTGATAGCCAATGGAAGTCACCGACAAGGGTTGAGAATGAGGGTGATAGGTGAGGCTAGCCCTTATCAACCTTTGGTGAGGGCTAGGTGAGGCTAGCCCTCATCAACCTTGCCTGGGTGAGGTCTCTTGCCATTTGGGCAAGGTTGACCCTCACTAAAAGCTAGCAAGGGTCGGCCTTGCATGTGGCTAGCAAAAGTGTCTTGTCTCTCGCCCTCGTGGGCAACGATGATCTTCATTGGCTTTCACAGAGGTTGGCGGAGGGAAAAAAAAAAAGGAAAAAAAAAAAGGTAAGAATAAAATAAAAAATGAAAGGAAAAAGCAAAAATTAATAAAAAATTTATAAAATTGTCCACATTAGCACTTGTTGTGCTATGTAGGACGACCAACGTCTATGTTAATAATTTTCTGCCTATATTGATTGGATGGATTGAATTGGTACTAATGCGAAAAATGTTTATGACTAAATTGGTCCAACTGAAAGATTTATGACTTAATTAATATTAATTCAATAGGTTTATGACTTTTTTGTTACATTTCCTTTAAAATGTTAGTGTGTGGGCCAATATATAAGTGTGGAAGTCTTCTAACATTACAATTGAAAAATTAAAGCTTGTAGGTGTGTAATTATTAAGCGCCCTTACAAAATTTGAAATGTTGTATTTGTTCAAACATTAAATTCAAAATTTATAAATTTGAAAATAAAAAATGAATAAATAAATAACTGCTAATAGTTGTGTTCTTTGAAATGGTATGTCTATTCACAAAAGGGATTGGCTATCGTATATTCAACGTTCCAACTTAATATTATTACACCCCAAACCCCCAAGCAAGTGAAGATCCCTCAATAGTCGATTAATTGTGACTTCTTATGATGCATTGCTGACTCATTTTTTTTTTTTTAATCTTTCAATTAAACACAAACACAAGCATTTAACATATACACCCACTCAAACATCAAAACAGGAATAGTATAAATACAATATCAAACATTTCCAAAAAGGAAACACAACTTTTGTTTAATTACTGTTAATCCTAGGAAGTTTAACAATTACAAGTCTTTCGATGGCCACCTCTTATTGACCATTTTGAAAGCCTTCAAGGGTTAAGATTAACCTAAACTTCACTAATAGTATAACCGGTCGAAGAGTGACGCATCTCGCGTCCATCATAAAAGCACATGACGATTCTCCGTACTATGGGCCTGAAAAACAATTATTATGACCCCTTAAGCCACGAACAACACAAGAGTTGACAGTCTTCTCGCATGATCGGGTATTGTCTCATCCCATTGGGCACAACATCGTCCTGTGTACTCATATGCATCATGACAACGTTCTATTAGGAGTATTTTCATTATCACCGTCTGCCATCTTAGCGTGATTTCGTCAGTCGCTTTTTGAATGTACGCTCGATTTCTGATCAAGTTCAACAAGTTCCCCTTGTTGGCTACGTGTCATAAACCGATGTACTTGGCATCTAGATCTCCTAATTAAATACTAAAATAGACTAATTCTAAAATTTATCTAACAAATCAAAATATAATTATGAATGAATTAAAAACGAAACTTGTAGACTAAATGCAGTAAAATCATCCGATAAAATCAAGCATTGTCTCGTATATTCATATGCATCAAGAACATAGTAAAGAAAAAATATAAATATAAATCAAACTCAGAAATCGTTATCCTCCTCCTCTCTCTCTCTCTCTCTAAAAAACCCTAGTTTATAGTATATCAAAGATCATCTCCAAACGCATTAGGGCCATTATGTGATCACATGAGCATTCATTCTTTTCTTTATCTTCTCCATATCTCATTATTCTGCCGTTAAGAAGGAAATCCAATTCTTATCTTAGGTAAAATAACTCTATTTTTATAGACTTAGCCAATGTCAACTACGACTTGGCATCTAGATCCCACTGAGCATCCGATTCATGCTCAAACCACAAACTTTGGAAATTTTTACACTTAATATTGCGGTAAAATAATCACACTTGATCATGTACTTAAAAACAATATGCTAAATTTTGCACACTTTCCTTTAAAAACCTCTTTGCCCATTTTACATGTAAAACATAGCGTCCAAACACGACATCTCAAAGTTTGCCATTTTTTTATTAATAAAAAACTTATGTGAAATAGCATTTAAAATTCATGATTTGAGCAATTAACATCATGGCATTACAAGCTCAGACAATCAAAATTATGTATAATTCCATCCGATAAATCAAACCTAAAATTCTAATTATTGACTAATCCATGATTAATTTGCACTAATGACGATTAATTAAGCTAATTATGATTAATTAAAACAGCAATAATTGATTAAACTAACCGCACTTATTTAAGCTAACCATGATTAATCAAACTAAATATGATTAATTAAGCTAACCACACTTAACTAATCTAATCACAATTAATAAACTAACTATGGTTAATTAACCTTATCATGATTACTTAAACTAACCACGGTTAATTAACCTAACCATGGTTACTTAACTAATTATCATTAATTAAGAATAATTCTTATTAGCCTTAATCTTATCCATCATTAATCATAATTAACTAACACTAACCCCCATTATCCCTGAATTAAACCTACCCCTAAATGTAATTAACTCTATAACCAAAGATTAGGAGTTAACTAATGATTTTTTCTAGTGATGGCAAGCTCATGATGATGAGAACACGGGGCTCACAGTCTAACGGCGGTGGCGGCTCCTCAAGCTCATGGCCAAGCTTGGGCTCGGCTTGGTGATGATTTGGTAGTGGTGGTTCGAATGAGCCACATGGTCGCAACGGTGAGCAACGGTGGTCACGGTTGCAAGGGGTAGCTATAGACGGTGATAAAATGAGGAGGAAAAAGAAGAAATTGAGAGTAGATGGAGGCGAGGGAAGGGTTGGCCAAATGGGGAATGAGGGGAAGAAGAAAGAGAGAGAAATGGAGGGGAAATGAGGGTTGCCGAATGGGGGGTGAAAGGAGGGGGAAAGAGAGAGAAGGAAAGAGAGAGAAAATGATTTTTCCCAAAAAAATCTTCCCTAAAACCCTCCCTAAGATCCTCTCCACCACATCCTTTTTTCCTTTTTTATTTATATTTTCTTTAATGCCAAAATTTCCAATTTTGCCCTTTGGCTCATTTGTTTAAATGGGCTTGAATTGGGCTTGGTGTGTTTGACTTGGTCCACTTGGGCCCTCATGGCCGAAATCTATGGGCATGGGGCCCATTGGGCCTTTGCTCGGCCCGGCTCCTTTTCCGTCTTCTAATTCTTGATCGATTAGTCCTTATCAGAAAATTTTAATGCTTACCGATGAATCAATGGACAAATGAGGCAATGACCAATAAGTTAGTCTTGAAATCCTCGAAAGTTTGATCCTCAAAATCAAATTAAATTTCATAGTTAAAATTGATCAAATGCGACTTTAGTACGACTGAAACTATCGGATTATTTACCTTTTACCAAAAAAAAAAAAATATATCGGATGGCTTTTAGGGGTTTTCGCGCGATTGACCCATGGTCGATAATTTTTCGATTCATATTTGTGCTTCTTCGAATCATGGATGACTCTTGGTTATTATGTAATTGCGAGGGTTTAACTACATACTTTGAGTACAAGATCAATAGAAAATCGGTTTATTGTCATTCGATGCGAGTATCGTAATCTTGTAGAACACTTGCGAACCGATTACATACTTTTGTCGAATCGATTTATATTAGTTCGCTAATTGACTTATAACAGCGTAGTATTGTCCCTTGTTTATCCTTATAGTTGAATGATCAATTCTTGATTGAATTCTTTGGTCTTTTGCATTTTAATCCTATATGGCTTTTCCTAATAGATTAGTTAACTTATGATCAGTTTAGAGTAAATTTACTATTAGTGCATTGATGAAATAACCATTTCATATATTTTGAAAAAGGTTGAATTTCATGATATCACAAATTTTTTTATTACTTTTTCAATTTTCTTTCTTTTGCAAAAAAATTACTACTTTCATTCTCCAATTATTTTCTTTTAAGATTTCTTGAAAAAAATAACATAAATGCTAACTAATATTCTCATTTTGAGATTTTTTTTTGGTGTCCTAGAGGATTTTTATCCATAATCATTAAGAATGTTGTGGGTTAAAACAATTCTTTAGAGATAATGTTTCACGCCTCAAAGTCTGATTTATTCTTTCCAATCATTTTTTTCCTAACAAATATTAGGCATGAATTGATGTCTTGTGGTTATCCTCATGGGCTAGTGCTTATGAGATCAACCTAGTAGTGATCCAATCTTATTCAAGAGCTCTATATGTTGCAATTGGTTATTTGAAGGAAAAACATTTAAAAGAAATGTTGTTGATAGTTGATAGTAGTGTTTTACACATGAGATACACTGCTTATATATTAAACTTGATTGTAAAAGATGGCTTGACTATGATACGTGAATCTATATTAAACTTAATTGTAAAGATGGCTTGACTATGATGCATAAATCTAATGCACATATTTGAAAACGTGGTTAGATTTGTGAGGAGTTGTCCTAAGAGAGCCAAAACATTTTAATCTTGCATTGAGGGTGAAAGGATCACTTACAAGAGTTTAGTTATTCTTGACATCACCATTAGATTGAACTCTTACCTCATGTTAGACACTGCCATAAAATTAAAAAAAGTTTTTGAAAGGATGGAAGAACACAATCTATCTTTTGTAGGTGAGCTTAATCATGATTTTCCTAGAGATGATGATTGGGAAAATGCCATTCTTTTGGAATTTCTAAAAAAGTTCTATGATGCCATCAATCAATGTTGGGGAGTTCATATACTATATTTAATGATTATTTTAAGGGGATAGCTCTTTTGTATAAATATCTGAAAGCTGAAAGATGCGGTGGATGCTTCAAATCCTAAATTTCAAGCTATAGATATGAAAATGAAAGATAAATTTGGCAAATATTATAAGAGTTTGAATAAAGTGAATATGATGATATTGATTACAATTGTGATGGATTCTAGAGCCAACTTGAATTACATAAATTTTTTGTATGGAAAAACTTAAGATGATAAATAAAAAATTAATGAGATTCATTATAAGGTGAATAACACATTGGAGCGTTTGTATGAATTTAATGATCATTCTTCTCTTGCTTCAAGTGATTAAAATTTTTGTGTCTAAAGTTTGAATGTAAGCAGTAGTGGTTCTAATGCTGATGTTGGTGGTAATGAAGGTAACAAGAAATATTACATCCAAGCTTAGCGGAGAAAATTTATGCACTCGAATCAAACAGTATGTGATGAAAAAATGAGCTTGATCGGTATCTTTAAGATAAAGAATGTAAAATCTTAACATTATGATGTGGTGGAAGACTAGTGGCTCAAAATATAAAATCCTACTTTTGATACCTTAGGATATTTTGTCTATTCTTGTAACTACTATTACTTCATAGTCGACTTTTAAATCATCGGGTTGTGTGCTTAATAGTTTTCGAAACTCTATGACTACCAAAGTAGTGCAAGTTTTGATTTCCACTCAAGATTGGTTGAGAGCCGTTCATGTGCTGATTAATGTTGAAGAGTGCATCGAGAATGCAAAAAAAAAAAAAAATTGAGTTGGGTAAGTGATTTTTATATCCTTATATGTAGTAATTCCTTTCATATATTTGATAAGTAAATGTTTTAATAAGTATATATTCTTTTAACAAGTAAATGTTTTATTTAATCTCTTTTTTTAATAGATATAAATTGTCTTAATGAGGAGATTATCATAGGTGTCGCGACCTACCCCTCGGGGGGAGGGAACAGGTTTAGGGGTATTGCCCAAAGGACGGGCTTAAGACCCATGATTAGGCGTAAGCTCTCCCAAGCCCATACCCCGCGTGACATTGAGATATTTTTAAGAGATTTTGGATCAAAGGAGTCGCCACTAGTCTATTGGGGTCGGCTAGGAACCAAGTGAGGCATGGGAGCGTACCTCACTTCCTACGCAACCAGAGAATCTAGGGTCGGGGACTTGATTACACTAATTGACTAATTAGTGCCCTTTCGGTACCTAATCTTGTTCATTTTATCAAAATAATTTTTAGCAGGCAGCTTGAATTGATTTTATGTTTATCCATTAACATGTGAGGTTCTTGCAAGTGCGCAATCATTAAAATAATAATCATAGCTACCAAGATCCTAATTGCTGTAAAATTGAGCACATGCGATTAAACATCCACAAACGTAATTGAATATGCAAATTAAAAATGCAATAAAATCAAGGTACAAGAAAAGAAAGGCGCAATTGCACTAAAAAGGCAAGACGCAACAATTCCTAACCAAACCTTACGTTTTTTTTTTGAAATTTTTAATTTTTAATAATTTTTTATAAATAAAAATATTTTTTTTTAATTTTTTAAATTTTTTAATTAAGAAAAAAGGTCGAATTTTTTTAATGCTTTCTGAGTTTTTGAATTTTCGGAAATATTTTTGAATATTTTTGAATTTTTTTTGAAAATTTTTGAATTCTTGAAATTTTTAATATATTTTTTATCTTTAATATTATTATAATCGGGTAAGGGGTTCAGAGCGGGTAGATCCGATCCGGCCATTGACCCGACCCAAAGCCAGATTCTCCCTTTTGGATAAAAAATATATTATTTTCGATTTTTCAATTTTTTAATTTTTTTATGTTTAAAAAAAAAAATTCTTTCTTTTGTCTTTTCTCACTGCGTCGTACTGTGTTCTTTTCCTGCACCTCCTGTTCAATAGCCATTCCCGATGCCCACTTTTCATTTGATAGTTTTTCTATTTTTCATTTTGCTTTTCTTTTCTTTCTTTTGATTGATTTTTTTTGTTTCTTTGTTTTTTATTCTTTCTTTCTTCCCTTCTGGCCCTTTCACCGAACATCCCCATCTATTGTCTTTCTTTCCTTTTTTTGGGGTTTTCCTCTTTCGTTCTTTTTTTTATCATTTGCTGGTTCTCCTCTTTTCTTTGTTCTTATTTTTTTAATTCTTTTTGTCCTTTTCCCTATTTCGGTTATTCTACTGCATCTTCTCCTTCCTAAAGCTAACGCCAATCCTGCAACTTCCTCACCGGAGCTCCTTCCCACCGAATCTCATCCGCACACTAACGACACGGCCCTGAACAATCGGTGACCCTTCCATCGCCCGTCCACCGGTAGTCGCTATCCCACGGAAAGATGAACAGGCGCAAAAGAACAACAAAAAGACGAGGAATGGAACACGGACACTAATGAACAGCCGAATTCCTTAGATATTAAGGAACTAAGTCAACATCAAGAAATGTTCAGATTCAGCCATAACAACAACGCAACCTAACGAAATCACGCTCAATGATCCATAAAGGATTCCTTTTACGCAAGAAAGGAGCATACTCATTCCAAATGATCCGAAATTCACGACCTAATCCACGTTAACTTAGTTCAAGCGTTTTATCAAACACGTGGTGAGCACTGACTCGGGATGAAGTTATTAACTCCCTTTTGGACCCGCTCGAGTCTAGACCCAGAGAAATCATCAAGAAACATGCAAGATCAACCACATCAACTTACTTAAACTCAGCGTGCATATAGGCTAACAAAAGGAACAAGACTTGCCTTTCGGTTAGACCAAAACAAGGAGGAGCAGCAAGGGTTCGTGCGAACAAGCATCTCATCACAGAGTTCCCTACCTAACTCGAAGACGGCAGGAAGCGGGCTTACTTGCGACAAATCGAGCTATAGCTCGCCGCTTTGGTATCTTCGAGTTGAGATCCTCGGGCAAGAGAGGTTTAAACCAAGTAAAGAAACTCACCGGTGACGCCGAGATTTGTGGGCGAAAGATCGTATGCTAGAGGGTACTGGCCAGAGGTCGTCAAAGATGGTTCGAGCGTGGCCGATCTGCTAGCAAAACTCCTCCTCCCTCTCAAGTTTCACTCTCTTCCTCCCAGTCGCTCTCCGTCTCTCCCCCCCTTTTCTGCTCATCCCTTGTTTTCTTTTAAACTGCCGTTGGTTCCCTTTTTTTTTTTTGCCTCTGTCCGAAATGTCTTTTTGCTAGCCCACGAAGCCAGCTCTCTTTCTTTTCCATCTTCAGCTCTAATTTTCCTCGGTCAGTCCAACCTCTTTGCCTCTATGTATGTCTGCGGTCAGTTTTCTCCTTGGGATCGAGTTCAATCTATTTTCAGCTACAACGATTGCAGGTTTTCTTGGACTTCGTCAATTGCAGGAGCTGCCACGCTGCAGCCAAGCGTTCATTGCTTCCATTTTTCTGAAATCACAGTTGTTGATCCTCTGCAGATCCTTCTTCGGCTTCCTCCTGTTCTGTCTTTTGTTCTGTTTCTTTCTTTTTTCCAGGTCTTCGAAGACCAACACAGAGGGAAGAAGACCCTCGCTCGTGGGCTGAAAGGGAAAAAGGAGGGTTGGGTTGTTGTTGTTTCTTTCTTCTTTTTTTTTTTTTTTTTTTTTTTTTACTTTTTTGATTGATTTTTTTTTTGTAAAAATAGGTGTCAACAATAGGTAAATAAAGTTTACGAATTGAAGCAAAATGATATGTGGTAAGGCTTTCTAATTATTATTGTAGTTTAATTAATAGTACTTTTCAAAAAAAATTATTATTGAGTGATTAGCTATGATTGTTGTTTTTATTTTATTTGTTTATTTAAGGTCATTAGAATTTGGAAAAAAAATTCGTGGATGATTGAAAATTGAAGTTCTAATATGGTTTTTGTGAGCAAGATTTATTTCCTAGTATCCCAAGTTTCTTTGTTGTTCATGGCATCCAAACCATTGGCACTGGATTAGGATATCAGTCCACTTGATGGATGCTTTCCAGAAGGTGCCCCAAAAGCTGTTTGGTTCCCCTGCAAGCATACTTCTTGCTGTCATCTTTCTTTCCTTTTTCCTGCTTCCCATTTTGTTTGCTGTCTTGGAAATTGTCTTGATCAACTTGCTAGTCTCTCGTGAATTCTATTGCGCAAGTTTAATGTATAACATCAAACGACTTGGTTGAGGAAACACCAACTTTCCACGAGAGTGAGTAGAAACCGGTTAAGCCAGCCAAACCATGTGGGTCAATCATGCCGTTTCGTTAAAAATTGAATATAAAGAGAGTGAGTGGACCAGAATTTCGAGCTGTTGCGCGAAGGTGAGGTTGTTGGGCAAGATTTGCGTAGTTAACCGTGGAATTTTGCGGGATCACGCTGGGCAAGTGATGACGGTTTCGTGCGGCAGGTTCGAGCCTCATCCCCAGTTCAAGTTGAAACCCTAGCGATTTTGCAAGGGCTGAAGCTTCTGCAGTTCAGAACAGATTTGCACGAGGGAGAGACAGAATTCGGGCAAGTAAAGCAAAGTGAAGTGGAGTGCGAAACTGACTGCTTTACTGCACACCAAAGCATCTTGGGCTGGGCCGAGATTCCATGGCAAGTGAAGCCCATAATCCAGCAATGCACAAGCCTGCTCTCTCGCTTACCATCAACGAAGCTGATTCACTGCTCACGGAACGCTAACAAAGCGGTAGATATGCTAGCGAAATTGCACAGCAAGAACTCACTACCTCAAAATTGGAGGTCCTTCCCTCCTCCAGCCCTTTCGGAGATTTTGTGCTCGGAATATCACCTATTATCTTCTTGTAAGTCTTGCTTATTATGAATGAAAGTATCTATCATTTCCGACCAAAAAAAAAAAAAAAAAAGGCCACGAGACTCAAACTCAAGTCTTCTCGATGCACTTTGAAATCTCACATTAGCTAGCTGAGGCACACACTTACAGTTTATGTGCATCTTATTATATATACCAGCTATTATATTACTTTTATTGTCATGGTATGGCTTTAAAAATATTGGCAGGATTTACTAGGATCTTCATCTTCAATGGTTTCGATTCAGCTTAATAAGTATACCACGCTGATATAACAATTTTTCCTCGGTTCCACGTCAAACCTCATGTCAAGTTCTGACACGCCATGAGAAAATAACTAGAACACTATCAATTTAGTGAGAGACCTGAAAGTAATACGACACTACTTTATTTTGGAACCAACATGAATTGAATACATCTTCAGCCATCTTCAATGATAAATACTTTGTAATCACAATGAAACATTTTCAAAATGGTGCGACAAGAGTAATCCACACAGAAAGCCGAATTGCCAGTCTACCTATACACACTCTACTAATTTATTGAAGCAAAAGCAAAGCTGCTTGGCGACTTAGGCATAGCAGGCACAAGCAAGTTGAGAACAAACCAAACTTGATTAGTTGCTTCTCGAAGCTTCTAACAGTATATGTTAGAATGTAGATGCATTTCCAAAACAATCTTTCCTTATTTCTTTCATAAAAGCCGTATCCACACGAGATCTGATCAATGGATCGTAAATCTCTTTTAGACTAGATCGCAAGGATATGGTTGTTCAAGGAATTCCTTTGTAACAAATTAATGTGGATAGCCTGGTGTTGATCACAATAAAAAAGTGAAATTAGTTCATTACCAAATAGGAAAATGAACAAGTCTGGGAATGTATATAAAATGCAAAACCCATAAAAATGAGAGCGGCTAAAATGGGAGGCTAGCATAACCGTCCTTTGCAAAGTGAGGGTCAGACAGTCGAAGGGAAGCCACAAATATGTTTTAAGGAACTGGGAGACTTTTTCAATTTTTGACTGTATGTTTCCTTTTTCTTTTTCTTTTTTCATTTTACTTTTAAGTTTCCTTATTACAAGCTCAAATTGAGAAACAAAATCACAAGAGGGCTCGAGGAATCAATTTCTTGAACATGAATAAATAAAAAAATAAATTAGCTACCAAAATATTAATAATTAGAAGTAGAAAAATATCATCACTTACTAAAGAGAAATCGTCAATAAGATTAGAAGAAACATCTAAGCATTATATGTCTAAAATATATAGGTAGAAGCCAAACTTTGATGACAATGAATACCTCGTACTTTCTTGCAATCAAGAAGTAGAGATTAACAAACCTTTATCCATAGTTATGACTTATTCGATTACAAAGTCCAACAATAATCGGAAGTTCAAAGTATACAAGATAATTACATTCCATTTTTTTTATGAGTTATTAAGTTATTTTATTTTATTTTATTTGGGAACTATAATCTTATTCTTTGGCCGGAGAATAATAATCAATATTTTAAAAATTACAACTAAGTTTATCGTATATTTTTTATTGTTTGACTATTATCACTTTGATTTGTTTCCTTAAATAAGACGAGAACCTGTTTAGTAAGTCTCCGTATGAATGATTCTAGACAATGGGAACTTTGTTTGAATATTTCCTCAACAGATTTGGTCGTGACCTGCTTTGGAAAATGTATATAATAACAATGGGAAATCTGCTAAGTAATTCTCCCATCTTGAAGATGGAAAATGTGCGGCTGAGGTATGGGCGTTCCTATTCAAAACTAATGGCATGGTAATTTCAGCATTTTCCCATGACAAGAATATATGGTTTGAGAACGGTAACCTTTTGTTGGAGCATAGCCTGTATCAACTCATTATTTGATTCCTCAATCTGTATGTTATCTTCAAACAACAAGATCGCTGCTTGGGTTATAATGCGTCTTACAATCCTTGTGTGGGTGATTGCCCATCTGGTTCGTTGAAACCTTGGTATATCAATAAGTAGATTGCTGCCTGCTACAAATATTAAAGGCTTTATTATTGATAAAGGAAAACGAGGTTATACAGTTGTCATCGGAGGTTTCATTACTTTTCCCTCATAATGTCGTCGCCAGCCCGGAAATCAGGTTGAGAAATCTTTCATCCAAGAGATACGTCTTCCTATTGAATTCTATTCCGTGACCACATTGATTAGGCTAGGAAAGGAATGGAATCTTCGCGTATTAATTTTAAAAACTTTCCAAATTCATAAGAAACTTAGCCAAACCTAAAGAGATTTTCCATAAAAAGTGAAATCTAGAGATTCATATATGCTAAGATATCCATAATTTCCATATAAGTAGGATTGCTGTGGTAGTGGTGCTCGAATTGCTTATATATAGGTAGGGATTGTGTGTAATTTTCCACAACCAATCATACCATCAAAACCGAAAGAGAAAGTGAGAAAAGAAGGTCGTCAGAATGGCTTCAGGAAGAGTTTGTTTGTTCATCAGCGTTCTTTGCCTCACCTTTCTCTGCTTCGCAGGTATTGTTAGCTTCTTTTTCATCCCTATCGAGTTCGTTTCTCTTTTGGCTTAGATCACGCTCGAGACTGGAAAGCTCGTATGACACGAATTTATTTAATCTATCAAATTAAGGAAAAACCATGTCCATATAATTTATATTATGTCTTACGCTGATTGCTGAAAATTTTTGAATTCTGGTGCATCTCAAAAACATCAGTTGCGAGAGAGATTAATGCAGAAACCTTTTGGGACCTGGGGTCATGTTCAGAGTTCCCGGACTGCAACAAGGCTTGCAGAGAACAGTTGGGGACTAGCATTACAGGGTTTTGCAAGGTTAACGCAGGCGGAGCGAATCGTTGTTATTGCATAATTCCATAACTTTGAGCAATGTCATAGTGATTGCTATCACGGTTTTAATTGCGATGAATAAGATTCCATCTTCTGTACAATTTTCTCAATGAATGATTGGAAGTTGGTGCAAGTTCACTCATCGTCTCTCACGTCTTCCCTCCTCTTTTATATATATGTTTTTCCTTCAGTTGATCGATGGACATTACATGCTTCACAAGCTAAAGATGTGTACCTGAATTTGTTAATATGTGATCTTAGTTGTAAAAGTGAACTTCTGGGATTCTATAAGCTCTTCTTCCATAATTCTTGACTATTTTCGTGATTGACTTCAAGAAAAATGAAACTTGTTAGAGGCAAGTTTTCAGTTCGATATTTGTAAGATCAATATCAAAATTTGAGCTACAGAATGTTAACGTGATACATTGCTGTCAATTTTGACACCGGCAGGACATAAAATTACAATTGTTTGTAATAGCCGGTATGGTGGTGAAGAAGATTAAATTGAAATTTGATGAACCTAACCCTTCAATCCTTCCAAGCCGTATCCTTCCAATCTTTCCAAGCTTCATTTTGGAATGACAATTTACCTTCTAGTATTTTATTAACGCCCCAATAAACCTATCAACTATCAATTCCAATGCCATGCCAATTGGTGGTCAATCAGGATTTGAGAATGTATAAATTGATAGTCATCCATGTCCTCAAGGATTGATTTCTTTTCCAAACCGTCTTGTCACTTCTTATTGGGTTAATTATAAACATCAGTACTAGGTTTCCTAAAACCCGCATCTTCCTATGGGGTGTCTGCCAGAAGATCTCTACAAAAGAAAGATCGTACTTAACCCCATCTGAATCTTGTGCTCACAAGCTCCTGAAACCGGCGAGCACCTATTCCTCTGCGGATGGATATATTGTCAAACCAAAGCATTAACTTAAAAATCTGGGCATTCCTCGGATGGACAGACGGAGAATGGCGGTACTCACTGCTCATGTTAAATTGGAACTCACCTTCGAGAGAATTAGTCGCTGAAGTACTATGGTGGTATGTAAAGCAAGAAACGCCCGAATCTTCCAAGGCCGCATACCTAATCCGACCGTGATTGCTGAGACAGCCCTTGCTCAAGACAAGAACTGTGTGAGGTGGAACCCATGTTTAGGAAAACAGAGCAAGAGCAGAATTAACTCACTTGGACAATGGATGCCCTCGGCCAGTGGAACCCTCAAGCTCGTGGGTGGAAGGAGCATCTGACAGATCTGTGGCTGGCGTTTGTCACGATTCAAGTGGAGCTTTGGTCGCGGACTTCGCCAATTCAGCCCACGCACCTCAGTTTTGACCGCCGAAACCTTAGCACCGGACAGATCTGTTGTTGTACTTGCTGGAGAATTTAGACCAGTTCCTCCTGCCAGACACAAGAGTGGAAGTGGAGACAGCACTTTAGATCCGGGCAAGGAAGAAAGTCCATGGACCCTGCGTCCACTAGTGGACGATTGTAAGCTGCTCTTGGGTCAATTGAAGTCCATTGGAGGCACTCATTGCTCCCACGGAGGCAATTCCGTTGTAGATTGGGTTGCTAAAGTCCACATTCGGAAAATTCTTCCGACTAATTGGATCATTAATCCCTCCCAGCCTTTTTGGATTATCCTATGCTCGGGAACTGTTATGTTTTGTTCCCATATTTCTCGTGAATGAATAAATATTTTATTTTTAACCAAAAAATAGAAAGAAAGAAAAATAATACTCACATGTGCATCTCAACCATTGATTGCATTGTGGAGTTAATTGCATATCACAAAAGACTGTAAGGGCCCATATGTATAGCACTAAACTGAATTGCATGTCCCACATACTGACTAGAGTGCTCACTCACTAGAGAAGAGAGCACAGCAGCATCTTGTTTTCGAGGAGTCAACGCGACAGATTTAACAAGCATCTAAATTAATTGACAAAGAGGCATTTAGCCTTCGTGGAGCTAGTTCCGGAATTCCTTGCGTTCTCGCGCGTCTCGGAAACATCAGTTGCGAGGGAGCCCGGGGAGAAACTGATTAAGAAAGTGGAAATAGGGGCGTGTGAACACTTCTTGCACGGCTGCAAAGAGACTTGCTCATAAAGGGGTTTTCCACGGCAATGGCTTGCGAGGTTGGGCCCGGAGACGTCTTGGACTGCTTTTGTCACTATACTTGATGGAATTACTTTAAGCCGAGTCAAACTGTTTGTTCTCGTGATTCAAATCGTTATGAATAAAATCCTATCCTCCATTTAACTTTCAATGAATAATGCATGTTTAGTGTAACTTCACTCATAGCCTCCCATGTTAACACTCCTTGTATATGTTTCTTTACTTCCCTTCATCAATTGATGGACAGTACAAACTTCGCAAGCTCGCATATGTGTACATAACTTTTCTATAATCCAATTTATAGCTGTAAAATTTATCTTCAACTGTTGGGATCCTATAAGCTCTCCTTTCCCACAATTTCATTACTATTCGGGTTATTGGTTTCAAGAAAAATGAAATTTATCAAATATATTAATTCAATCTTCACAAGCTCAATTTTCAAAATTGGGAAATTTTCAAGTAGAGAACAGTTTGTAAACTATGAAAATGCTGATATTGTGATATGTGGTTGCCATTTTGACAATGACGTGAAATCAAATTACAATTGCTTGTAATAGTTGTTGTGGTGGCGAAGTAATCCGAGATAAATTCAAAAGTTCAATAAACTAAGACAAGTCTAATGTTGTATAACCTCACAGGTAGTAAATCTTCTTGATTTTTAATGGTGGAAACTGCTTAGTCTTCTTAATTGCTTATAATTGCAGGAGTTGCTTTTGCATATGTTCCCTTCATTCTTTTCACATTGAAATGACTACTAAAACAACTGTACCATCTGCTGGTCCATCCAAGTCTTAATGATCCCATGTTCAATAACTTATTCACCATCTATACGGGTCAATCCAAGTCTTAATGATTCTAGGTTCTACAACTTGTTCACCTTCTATACGGGTCCTTCCAACTTTAGACACCCTTTAAGTCAATATCTTGTTCAACCGCTGTTCCAAACTCCACTTTCATATTCATTTGTGCATCTACAAACCGGTTCTACACAACCAATGAATACATTATTAGGTTTGACTATTTTATAATCTTCAAATTATTGAAAATTTTCTCAACAAACTCTAGATTTCAAATTACATATATGTTCAAATGACAAACGAATTAGAGTTCCGGGTGCGTTGAATGTATAAGAGATATGCTTATTATGCCAAAATAGTATGAGTTTAGAACAAGGCATAAAAATCATGCATTGGAAGCTCAAGATTCGATGAATATGAATAGGGGATATCATGTTGAAGAATTATGAGCAAAAACGCGATAGTTTATAGCAGCTCTTACTTCTATGCAAATTACTTAGTTACATTAAAATTAAGTAAGAGTGGTATAATTCATGTGAACAAACAAATTTGATGTTAGATAAGTTAAAGAATTTTTATTATAGCTTAATTTTAAATTTGAAGGCTTTTAAAGAGGTATGTGTTACCACATTTTGCAAATTAAACATAGTCACCATTATTTTTGCAAACTTAGAGACGTATCAGAGTTAACTCCTTCTCAAGACATACAATTTATCCCTTAGAGTGAATAAATATGTTGCGAGAGACATTGCACCCTCTGCACATTGAATTTCCTGCATCTAAATGCTTTGATTGTGAGGTCTGGGTGGTGTCAAGGTAAAGGTCAACAGGGCTAAAGCACAATGGAGATTGTAGATTTTGTTCTATTCTAAAGAAATGATAGCCAAAAGCTTTTTGCAAAGCTTCCACCTTAATCATGGTATTTGCAATGTTTGATAATAATTCTAATAGAGTTGTGTAGTTGAATAGAGAAATATACTATTAAAATGTAGAGAATAAAGTATTGCTACAACAAGCATATATATAATATATGCTATAACTTTATATCCTTAGACTCATGTTATATTTTGGCCCAATCTCTCTTGTAGGCTCTCGCCGATGGTCGGCCAAGGTTGCCGGCCACTGGCCGGGGCCCCATAACCCCAGCTAACCCTCACCCCACCGCCATCGGCCCTTTCCAGTGATGGTGGGGCGGTGGTAGTGGCCAGGGCCATAGAGGCCCTCATTGTTTTGCTACAACCCTATTTTAATTTAGCTTTTTTATCTTAATTTAATTAATATTTATATTAAAAATCAATTTTGGGGCAAAACGACATTGTTTTGAGACAAGCTAGCCACTTGGATAATTTTTTTTATAATAATTGCCACCTCAACAAAAATTGTCACCTGAAAATGCTACGTTAGCATTTTGGCAAGGATTTCTTACCGTTGACACTAAAGTGTCATTTTTTTCTCCGATTTTGATAGTTAAGTGTATCTTTTGGAAGTTTTACACTTAAGGGCCTATTTGGTAACCAACTAAACAATGTTTCATTCTATTATTTTGTTCTTTGGAACAAAAAAGAACATAAATTTGTTTAGTAACTTATTTATTTCAGAATAGATTTGGAATAAAATTAAGAAATATAAAAAAGTTGCTCATTTGTTTCAACAAATAACTTTGGAATCAAGTCCATTTTCTTTATTTTCCCTCTTTTCTTTTCTTCTTTTCTTCTCCTTCTTCCCGACAACCGGGTTGATGAGGGCCAACGAACTTGTTGGAGCGTTCGCTAACCCCCAATGAGGCTCAACCTCGCCAAGCCATTGCGAAGGTGGTGTTGCTCGGCCTTGGCAAGGCTGATCTCATGATGGCTTGGCCAAGTCGAGCCTCGCTGGTGACTGGGCAAGCTTGGCCTCACCAAATTTTGACAAGGCCAAGCTCACATAGCTAAGGCGAGGCCAAGCCTTGCCTAGTCACTAGGAGGCTTGGTTGGGGAGGCTTGAACAACGAGGCTTAGCCTCATTAGGATTAGCCAAAGAGGAAGAAGGAGAAGAGGAAAAGGAAAAAAAAAAAATAGAAGAAAAAAATACAATAAAATTATTTAAAATTTTAAAACAATCTAAATCATAAAAGAATTTGAGGTTTTATTCAACACAAATTTATTTCAATAGAAATTTTGTATAGTTACCAAATACCGTCAAATGTTATGAAACTTGTTTAGTGAACATAACAATAAATAATAGCAGAAATTATTCTCGGAAACAAAATAATTGCCAAACAAGCCTTAAGTGTCCACCCATGCCAAGTTTGGCACTTGAGGTATTCGGCACTCCTTATATATAGGGTGGGATGTGTGTAATCTTCCAAATCCACTATACCATCGTAACCTAAAGAAAAGGAAGAAAACAAGGTCATCAGAATGGCATCTGGAAGAGTTCGTTTGTTCATAGGCCTTCTTTACCTCATTTCTTTATACTTTGCGGATAATGCTAGCTTCTGCTTCATAACCCTTCATGGAGTTCGTTCTACTTCAGTTTAGACCTCGGTTAGACAAGCTGATTTCCACTAGGTAAAGAGAAAATGGACTGAAACGGTCATACATGACCCATATTTCTTATAAAAGTCCAAACCCAGCCCATGTTCTCAAAGCCCAAGCTCAGCCCATCAACTTAGTCAGCCCATAATTTATCTTTCCAATTTCCTTTAACAGCTTCGCTGAAGAAGTAGCCAGCAACGGAAGGAACAAGAAAAAGAAAAGAGAAGGAGGGCTCGGCCATGAAGAAAGGAGGAGTAAAAAGAGAGAGAACCTTCACGCGTTCTCAATCCGAAACTGAAGCAACATCATTTTGCAATGTCGGGTAAGTGTTTGAACCTATTATTCACCTGATCAGAGTAATCGTCGAAGTTAGAGCAGGAAATTTGAATTTATATCAATTCGGAGTTGTTGCATTCAATTGAGGAGTAGCCGGGCTGCATATATTATAGAAATGTTAATTTAGGATATTGTGAAGTTATATCATTTTACATATCTCGCTTTGAGTGTATGATTTATTCGAAACGAAATTTTGAAGTTGGCCTCGTGTGCTGGACATATTATGAATAGTAACTTCGTGGCTAAATTTTTTTGGAGTGATTAGTTCTCATTTCGGTCTAATAGAATTAGTCACTTTTTTTTCCCACTACTTGATGCTTTCTATTATGAAGAAATAAAAAAAAAAAAAGTGTCAGTTTTGCTTTTTTAAAGAAATTAAAGAAGAGTATATGTAATTGGTTCGGTCCGGTTTGGTTGGGTTCTCCCTTGGAACCGGGAATCGGACCAACTAAACACCAATTCTGCTTTTAGGAATTGGGAACTGAACTGACGCTCCTAAAAACCTAGTCCAGTCTAGTTTGGGCAATTCTTCAATCGAGAGGTCCATTTTGCACACTCCTAATATATTTCAACTATTTCTAGCTAGAATTTGGTTAAGCCAAGTTGGAGCTCTTATAGTACAGCAAAAAAGCTTTATATGGCTTGTACACTTGCTTGAAATAGAGTTTTGTGAAGAAAGTTATGACACAAACAAATCCAATGCACAAGCTATTCATCGCGAACAATAATGATACCCACCACGGTGAGCTTTTTATTTGCGCGTAGGTGCCATTTTATCGAAGAATAGACGTAGTTTAATCAAGTTGGCTGTTACAATATTGTTTTACTTAGTTTTTTATATTGTTTTTTTAGCTAATTATTACGAATTAGAAATCATTGGTTTGAGTAACCACCATAGGTTGGTTTTTGGCTTTCCTAGGTGAGTGATACCATATTTTCTTTGGTTTGTAAACTTTGAATGTGGATTAGATTTGCTATGAGTTAAGAAATAGCATCTTTGTTGCATAAATTAGGATTAATATTTATTGTTGTTTTGTCTATTTTAAATGGAAAGTCATCTTTTGGCTTTAGTTTGAACTTACTGTCTATAAATAGCTTGTGAAATCTTTTACAAAAGAATCACGAAAAGTTCATAATTTATTAATGTAGTATGTGAAATGCACTTTGATATATAGATCGAATGGTGAAAAGTTGTAATATAAGTTTTTAAATGGTTTCTAATTTTTGTTGTGCACCATAGGAGATTGAGCTTAATGGACTATGCTTAGTGTCTCTGTAAACCCATTGAAGAATTTGTGGGTATGCACATATTGACCTAGGATATCCTTGTGAGTTGAGCTTCCAACTAATAATAGTTAGAGACTTAACCAAGGGAGGAATATCAATAGCCTTGTCATGGGGCATTATGTGTAACCATGGCTAAATACTAGAGCATGAGTTTAGTCAATGTAATAGACCATTGATTTATAGTTTGATAAAATTAATCAATGGATTGGACTATTGAAATTTGTTTTGATATCATCGATTGAAATAAGCGCTTTTACTATGAATATGTTATGTTGAAGTGATATGTATATAAAACTCATTTTGGTCTTGAAGATTTGTTAAATTCTAGATTTGGCGAAATTGAGTTATGTTTGTATTTTAAATATGCATAATAATTGTTCAATCCACTTAAAAGAAATGTATTACTCATTAAACCGTGGTAACTCACTCTTTCTATCTTACTTGCATTTTTAGGTTCTTTAGCAATCCGCAAGTAAGACGTGAGCATTTCGGTATCGGGGAAGATATTTTAATAGTGGGGACTTTTGTGTACAAATTGTGTATAGTTGATAAATTTGTGAGTCAATTTTTCATGGACATGTACATGTGTTATTTTGATGAATTATAGAATAACTCTGATATCGTAAAAAGTGACTTTTTATCAAACATATATATATAAGTTGAATTATGATTACATTGAGATTGCATCCTCTGGGTGAATGGACAACAATGTCATTGCCTTTGCTCTCATTGAGTTGAGGGTGTGATAGAAACAATGCGAATACTTGGAGATAAACTTCTATAGATGGTAGGAAAAACGATTGAGATGAAATGCCATGGTTTTAGAAATAAGGAAAATCAACGTATCTCAAAGACAGTACTTGACCCTTTAGGAGTGCATGAAAAGTTGACTTTTGATCTTGAGAGAGAAAGAGATTGAAATTATAATTTGGAAATTTAGAAAAAATCATCTGTTATCCGGAAATCATGACACGATATGACTTAACTTGAAACATATCCATTCCAATTCTGTAGTATCTTAAGTGGCATAATTTCTCTTATTTCGAAATCATGACACAATATGACTTAACCTGAAACATATCCATTCCAATTCTGTAGTATCTTAAGCGGCATAATTTCTCTTATTTCGAAATCATGACACAGTATGACTTAACCTGAAACATATCCATTCCGATTATGTAGTATCTTAAGTGGCATGATTTTTATTTTGGGGAAACTGATAAATGCATTATCCCATGAGATAAATATTCAATGAGATTCTGTCGTATCTTCTGTATGAAAGGGATTTATTATGGGATTCTCTTATTTATACATTTTTCCATAAAAGGGGACTCAATAGAGTCAGAAAATCAATCGGTCACCGAAATTCAAGAAATCAGCAACAATCAAGAAATCCGCAACGATCAAGCAATCAGCAAGATTCTGGCTCCACCAAAGGTGGTAACACCAAAGAAGGAAGACTGGAAGAATCAAGCAAAGAAGGAAAGCTACAACAAACTCTTTACCAAAGAAAGACACAAATTGATAGAATCAAATCCCCACAAATCAAGCATCGACAAATCACTACATCAATTCCCAATCAGTGAATTACGTTTCCTTTCAAAATCCCCTTAATTTTAGACATTGATCTTCTCGTGAAAGTCAATAAATGGAGCCTATGTAATTGTAGAAACATATGCCAGAAAAAAAAAAAATACAAACGTATTCCTTCCTTTGCTCAGCTGTTCAATTCTTACTCACTATAATTTGGTTTCAAACAAACAGATTTCTGGGTGGTAATTAATAACTCAAGATGTGCAAGCATTCAATACAAGTGGTGCTCGAATTGCTTATATAAAGGTTGGGATTCTGTGTATATCTTCTCGACCAATTGTCCAAACAAAACCTAAAGAAGAGTGAGAAGAGAAGGTCATCAAAATGGCTTTAGCAAGCCATTTCTCTTTGCTTCGCATGTAATGCCAGCTTATGTTTCGTGAGCCTTTGTCGGGTTCATTCTGCTTCAGTTTCGGTCGCGCTTGAGACCAGTATCTGATCTGGATGCATTTATCAGTTGGAACAAAAGTTGTTTTATGTCCAGTGTTGATTGCTGACGTTCCTTGACTTCGTTGTGTGTCTCAGAAAGATCAGCTGCGAGGGAGGTCAAGAAAGAGACGATCTAGAAAGTGGACGTAGGTCCGCGTTCAAAGTTCCCCAACTGCAACAAAGGCTTGTATCGAATATAAGTTTCCAACGGGAGGGTCTTGCGAGAAGGCCGGGGGAGTCAAGTCCAATGAGTGCTATTGCAAGTATACTTAAGCCAAATCACATAACTTTGAGCCTAGGCGAACTGTTCTCTCTCATGGTTTAGATTGTTGCAAATAAAAGGGATAATTTCAAAGAAGGATCTGAAATAAATTTATTTTCTCAAATAAGAATCTAAAGTGAATTTTGTGTCATATAAGGTCCTGAAGTGGACCAATTGTTTCAAATAAGAACCCAAAGTGAATTTTGTGTCAAATAAAGTGATCAAGTTAATATCTATTGAGAATCTTAGTTCACTTCCGGCGATTAAAATATGAGCAATTTTGTCAGAAATTTGTGATTAGAAAAAAAGGGAAAATTCTAAATTAATTAAGTTTAGGTTGTTAATTTAGATGTTAACGTTTTCTTCTTTCTTCTCCCCTACTTGCTCCTCGGTCAAATCATTGCCCAGTGATCATCATGACTTGATTCTCGTTGCTTCTCACCTTGCTTGACTGGTGGAGAATTTGGGTCTCCTCAAACAAAGAAAGAAGTATCTAGTTTTCTTCTTGTTTTTGAATTTGTGCTTCAACCAGCGGAGAATTTCGGTCTTTGACTTTGCGGAGGATGGGTACAAGGAATGGGGAGAACAGAGGATGGGTACAAGAAACGAGGAGACCGTAGAAAACCTAGGGTTTTTTTGTTTTTTTTTTTAGGATTTGTTAATTTTCCTTATATTTTTTTTGGACAAAATTGCCCAAAACTCCAGTTGTCGGAAATGTCAGATGCTTTATAGCCAAGGAATATTTGACTGACCAGCAAGCTTAGGTTTTTATTTGGAATTGATTCAATCACTTCGGATCTTTATTTGAGATAATGGGTCCACTTTAGGTCTTAACCTGATACAAAGTTTATTTCGAGTTCTTATTTAAGAAAATTGGTCAACTTCGAGTCTTTATTTGAAATTTTCCCGAATAAAATTCCATCTTCCGCTCAACATTCTCCAATGAATGATGACTTTTTGGTGCAACTTCACTCATGACCTCCCATATCTACACTCCTATTCATGTTTCTTGTTCTTTCTTTTTTCAACCAATGGACATTCCAAGTTTACCAAGCTTGCGATGTGTACATGATATTGCTATCAATCTGATCTTTTCAAGATCAATTCCAAAATTGAGAAGTTTTCAAGTACATGACAATTTGTAAAACTATGAAACTGCTAGTGTTGCAACCCATTGTCACCATCCGCTGTCGGCGTGACATCAAATTACAATCGTTTGTAGTAGTAGATGTGGTGGCAAAGTAATCAGAGACGAATTAAAAGTTGGATAAATTAGGACAAGTCTAATGTTGTATAGTTTCCAAAGCTTGGTTTGCCCAAATTTTCCTTCTCCTCGAGCTGCAAACATTTCTATGTACTTTCTCTATGTGGGCCTGGCAATGCATTAGACCTGATCCGGCCTCACCTTAGCTCACTCATTTTATGCATGTACCATATGATTTTAACTTTTTGCTTTTTGAAAATCTGATGACCATCACTATGATATGACTTGTGACTCCTATTTAAGAGTGAATTAAAATTGTATATAATTTTTAATTACTTTCTAAAATATCAAAAAATTTATAAAAAATTCAGAAATTGAAAAAAAAAAATATACAAAAGTTATTCATGTTAGCCCTAATTGTGTCATGTGGGACAACCGGCATCCATTAGCATTCCCAACCAAAATTGACTGGTAGGATTACATTAGCAAATCACTAAAAGGTTCCGGATTAAATTAATCAAATTAAAATATTTATAACTGAATTGGTATCCATATGATATTTTTAGGACTTTTTTTGTAATTTTTCCCTGACATAAACCAAAAAATGTTGTCCCTCTTTCTCACTCACACACAAACAACAATCCCAACTAACTCCATTTGCCATGTATCAACTACTACCCCGAGGATGAGACATTTAATAAGAGTGGACATTACAATGTTGTAATAAGTACCTTACTTATGTATGATGGTAGTTAAATTAAAGACCAAAGAGGAGGTTTAGCCTAAGAATGATTATAAACGATCGAGTATGATTTACCTAATTGAGTAGTATCATAAATCTTGGACAAAAAAATGGGGGTAAGGGTCAAGCATGAATCTAATGACGACGTGTCATAAGAAAAAAATATAATAATGAAAGTTTATCTTATGATTACACATTCAATCATTACTGTCATTGATGTGACAATTAATTCATTGTTTATTATGTGATAGATTAAGTGTGAAAGCATGCTTCTTCATCGTGTTTGATTTTGCTTTTAGTACCTCCTGAGAATGATGTCAAGCTGTATCTCCCAAAATAACAAAAAAGAAAAAAAATGGATCGATGCTCTACAAAAATATGTGGACCTGATTATAGTAAAGCCGATTGATAGACTACAAAATAAGTGGACCCGAATATTCTTCTGCATAGAGTTGGAGGCTAATAGGAAAAGTCTCCTTTGCAATAAGTTTAAGAATTAGTACATTTAGAAATTCCAAAAAAATAGTCTGAAGACCCACTTATCTCAAACTCATTTTCATCTCATAAAAAATTCAAATTAGTACATTTTACCCAAATCTATCTTTCTATTAAAAAACACAAGTGTCGAGACATGTAGCTTCCATGTTGAATACGTCATCCTTTACGTTAAATCCATCTGGCAATCCCTTATTATGTGTGTTGTAGCACATGCCTTTTAATATGATATTGGACGAAATATTAAGGGGAGTAAATATGGATTTGGGGCATCAATTCAATATAGTTTTATCAGAAAAAATAATTTAGGATAAAAATATTATAAATATTGGTTTGAGATTTTTAATGGTGTTAATTTGAAATTAAATGCAAATTCAAGTGACGAAATCATTTACATAGACCTAATTATGACTGTAACAGCTTCTTTGAAAACTTTTAGATCGGACCCGAGTTTCAAGTAATCAATTTGGCTTTACCAAATGGCAAATAGCTGTGACCTTTTGATCTCCCACTTCATTTTGTCTGGGAGGCTCTGTCTGACACTAGGCTGAGTATAAAAACATAATTATCATTTTCTTGTGGAACGTTTGAACTTTAGGAGCACTTTTGTACATGGGAAACATAAATTTATATATATTTGCCAGCCGATCATTTCGAATTAAAAATTCAATTCTTGAATCTCGTTCCATTATATTATAGTAAGGCGGCAAGGGCATAATATTTTTTTGTTCCTATTGTCTTCATTTATTTGCAATATAGGAACATGAAGCCTGATTTGAAAACACCCATTCCGCAGCAGTCCCAAGCTCTCCTCCCATTCACAGAATGTCTCTGACACAGCAATCTTTCCGCTTTCTCTCTCTCTTTCTGTCTCTCCTGTTCGTCTTGTCTGAATCCACTCTCTCGTCATCTTCCGCATCCAACTCCATTCAAAACCTCCTTCAAAGCCAAGGTTTGCCCGGAGGGCTCTTCCCGCACGATGTCAAGTCTTTCACGCTCCACCCAGATGGCCTCCTCGAAGTCCTCTTGGACCGTCCTTGCCTGGCCAAGTTCGACACCGGAGTCTACTTCGACAGCGTCGTGAGAGCCAATCTCACTTATGGTAGCGACAGAGCAACAAGAATTCGGCATGACAATCATCTCTTTCTTGGGTTTTTCTCTGTTCTGATGTTTTTGGCTTTTGGGTTTTGACTGGTTTTAGGTAAGCTTATGGGAATGGAGGGTCTGTCTCAGAAAGAGCTGTTTCTGTGGCTTCCAGTGAAGGATATTATTGTGGACGATCCATCTTCTGGTGTCATAGTGTTTGATATTGTGGTTGCTCATAAGCAGCTCTCTCTTTCTCTCTTTGAAGACCCTCCTGTGTGTAGGCCTACAGGTCTCTCTCTCTCTCTCTCTCTCTCTCAACGTTAAGGCAGAAATGAAAAAGTCGGAACTCTTTGGTTTCTTGTGCTCTGGTGAGAAGCTGAAACAGATTGTCAGTTAATTTGATTCTTTTCCGTTTTGTACTGATGTTGCAGATTTGGAGGTTCTACAGCCAAATATTGGGAGGAAGAAAATTGGATTTGAAGCTCTGAGATGAAAGTCAGTTCCATTTTCGTTTCTCAGAGAATTTACAGTTCGTACAGCGTCTTTGGGAGTTTTGGGTGTTTGCTTTCCCTTTTTTTTTCCCCTTCTGAGTTTTGCTTGTAAAAATGCACGAGGAAATGAAGATCATAAATGAGATAGATGAATATTGCAGACAGAGATATAGAAATTGTATGTTGGGATGAGTCTGTGAATCGAAGTTGGTGAAGCCCTCCCCATTTGGAAGAACCGAGTTCAGATCATTACCATTCAATCTTTTGATTCTGATTGATTGTTATTAATTTTCTTGCATAAAGCACAAGAAAAAGAAAGAAAGAACCGTCACAAATTAATCTCACTTATCTCTCGTCTGTTGGTCAAGCCATTTCATGGGATATGACTAGAGATTGACATTACGCAGGCAGAGACCCTAATTTCTCTCGCCTGAGCATCAAAAATCACACGGTATTGTACCATAATTTTGCTTGTAATGTTCTGTGGTGCCAGAGTATAATAGCTAACTTTTGTTATTTTATACAATTGCCGGTGAAGACACATGACAGATTGAGCGGACATACGAGGATAACAAAACAATTTGAAGGGTGTACGAAATCATTGAAAAAGATGGACATAATATGAAATGAACATCGTGTTGAACTTGAAGATTATACTTGAAGAATGTGTCATCTTGATAATCGGGGATGCGCTGGAAGATGATGACACCACACAATGTGTCAAGAAGTGCTTCATAAGCTCCAACTTTTGCAGAAAAGATGTAACTCGCAATATGTTTTGCAGAATCACAGTTCGTACCTAATTCAGATCTTTTGGCATGAATAGGCAAGACAAAGAATCAACTTTAGTGCTGTCATTCAACCTACAATGTAATACTTTATTGAGCATGCATGCCCACGGAGTTTCCAGGAAGTTGGTTTTTCAAGGAGGCAATTAAAACTGGAGAAATCTTGTCTTCTTGGTCTTTGGTTGGACTTGCGAGGCATAAATGTAGACGGTTTCTAGTCAAAGCAAAGGGACGAACAAAACGAAAGCTTTAAGGTTTGAAAACATGTGCTCTGCTTTTCCATATGTCTCATCGCTCATAGCAGCTCACATCTCGATTGCACTACATTATATTAGTATGACCTCTCCGTCCACCAGAGCTCTGCTTTAATATTATATCATTCTTAAAAAAATTTTAGTCTCTGGCAACCGGCGCTTCTTTCTTTCAGCCATTTGTTCGCTACTGTACTCAAACCACACTTCCGTTACCACATTTCCATGGTAGGATTTTATTTTCATAGTTTTTTCAGGTAACTTTGCTTGTGCTGTGTATTGGATATAACTTCTTCGCTTTCCCAAGGTGCTTTAGGTGCACATCGCTCAAGCCCAAGGTGCTTTAGGTGCACATAGAGCGCACATTCTTCCAGTCTCCCTCACCTTCTCCACTCAATCCGTTTGTAATTTTCCAGTTAATTGGATATTTCCAGTGTTTGATTACCAAACTCGATAGTGATGGTTAATAACCCTGGATCCTTTCTGGACTAATTCTCGTCTGTAACTGTTATTCTTGGCTTGTGATATCGTGTCTCGAGTATGTTTGAACTGCATCTCATATAGTGAAGGGATTTAGGTTGTTCATATTACTTACCTAATATCCTGCTGGATAAATCCGTCGGTGCATACATGAATTGTGATTATCTATAATGCCTGACCAAGGCAACAGCCTTACTGCTTGTCAAAAACCAATCTGGACCAGTAGAGAAAAGATATGAAACTGCCTCGCCTCAACAGGAAACTACATAAAGAGATCAATGTGGTTTTAGTGTTATGGAGTCACTACTGGATCTGATCATTCTAAATTAAACACTCAATCAATATAGCGTACAAACTGCCTCTTTTTCTATTTACAGATGCACTAAAATAACATCTATTACACAATGCACTACTACCGTCCTTGTAGACACCTTTTGGTGCCCACTTTGCATGCCAATCACAATCGCTGGTCTATTTTCTTCTCGACATGAAGAATAAACATCAGATGTGAATGACTCAAAACTTCGAGATTCTCAGGTGTGATCACTCTCTTTTCTCTTTCTTGTAACCCGAATGTAGCACAAGACTACTATGACCAAGGCCATCACAAATCCTCCCAGGATCACATCCCCACCAGCCGCCGTAGAGGAATGATGCCTTTGTACTCTTCTTGTGGCTCTCATCACTGGAGCTTCTGCCATCACACTCGATCCAATCCCACCTTCAGATGGAGCCGGGCTTAGAGCAGGCGGATATAACCTTCTCTCCGTCGGTAATCCTGACATGCCCCAATCATCATTTGCCCATGTCTCTGCCACGAACATGAAAAACATGGCCGTTGCAATATACATGACTGGATGCAGCTGAGCCATGAAATTGCTGCCTTGAAGGATTCTTGGACCAAGATGCAGAGCAATGCAAATGTATGAAACAAAAGAGGTTTATTTATAAGGGGACGGGTATGATTGAATCCATCCCTTCTTTGTAAAGTAATCTCAAAAAAGCTGGTAAGACCATCGTATGAAGACTGCAAATCAATGAGAGCGTGAAGAAAAGCAGGCGTCAAAACTTAGGCAGATGCTTTAGCATTTAACAAGGGGAGGTTGTGTTTGGATAGGTTAGATCTGAGGAAACATCTTAGGACCATGTATTGAGACTTTAAATTATTGTTTTCATATGCACAGTCAGTGAAGATGAATTGTCAGATTACATAAGACAAGCAATAACCACTCTGTCTTTCTAACGCGATCACACGATCGTTCAGCACTCTTGTGAAGAGAAATTTTATTAAATTAGATTCTTTCTTCCCTTTTTCCATGGAATACCTCGCTGTCTCGTTGGATATGTTATGCTCTATTACGACAGGACGAGCGTGCAGTGACTGTGAACAAGTCAATGAATCGAAATATATTAAATCTCAGCTGCAAAATCACAGTCACGTGGAATCAAACAGATTGCGAAATTTGTGTCTTGATGTAAAATATGAAAAGAGTTTTGAGTGAGTATGTCTAGAGGCAAGAGTCAGATCACATTAGACAACTCTGTTCAGTATCCCATGTTCCTGATTTCTTAGTTGTCTCTCTTGACAGGCATGATGAACTGAAGACAGTTTACTACTTAAATCTCTCAGCCTCTTGAGGGTCACTTATCATCACACATTATGCATTGGTTATGTATGATTAGTTTTAATTGTTCCAGCCATTCAGAGAGATCTTTGATTCTACAGGTGATCCATCATGTCGATGTTACGTATAAAAAATGTAAATCATACTTATGCATAGATTTCGAGCTTAATCTGACTTTCCAACTGCTAAATCCACGGAATCAATCACCAGTCCTTACATAATCATAAATGCATAGGATAATGTATCTGGGGAAGATAACAGAAAATTGGAGAAGTGTCCCTCATTTTATTTTGTCTCAAGATCTCTCCTGACTATAAATTTTTTGTCTAATTAAATGCCTTTGATGATCTCTTGGAGCAAGTCTTTGGTCCGTGAAGCCTCAAGCATTTCGCCAGAAGCTCCCTAAAAACAAACCATAAAACACATATCACAGACCACTGATCAACCATGTTCAATTGTCAAAGAAGTTCATTTACTTCTATTGAGCATACCTCAATACATGACGATATGAGCATCGCCAATTCACATGGCGCAAATGAAGGATGGACTGAACTTCAAGTGAGTGGCCAATTGGGATAAATCTTGCTGAGGAGGAGACATTGAGAATGAGGTACCTCAAATGGGAGCTTGTCTTAGATTTTGGTTAAACAAAGCATAACCTCACGAGAGTAACATGCCGTGTAGGAAAGAAATTCTGTTGGTTGCTGTGAGCTCTCATCTTGCTGCTAAAGCTGTCGGGTAGTTCAGCGGAGTTGTTGATTCCATTCCGTTGGGCAATCTCTATAATGACAAAACACCAAAAGACACAAAAGAAAAGAAAAGATTATTTTTATGAGTTTGTAAGATAATCAAGGGATGAGTAATTGCTGAGCAAAATGATGGGAATCGTGCTCATTTCCTGTGGAAAAACGAAGGGCTTTTATTGATCATCGTCCACATAAGGTCATTAATCAGTATGGGGAAGTGTGGTCATTGTTAGATTTTATATGAGGAGTTGCCATAGTTGACAGGAAAGAACGAATGAGCTGGCGTGCAGACGCCAAGTTTATGTGCTGTCCAAGACGCGAGGCAATAGAAAAGTTACCTACTTTTTTTTTTTTTTTTAAACAAAGAAAAGTTACCGACTTGACTTACCAGAACAGTAACACAATGCATCATCATTCTTTTGGAACGTGGAAACCCGTTCTTTAAAAAGAATATATATCTACATATACAGAACTATAAATTTACATATATCGAAAAGTATATACATAAAGTGTATATATATATATATATATATATATATATATCCTAATTAATAAAGCCCCCGTTTTAATTTTCCACGTCTTCCTTGACCATAATGAATTTTATTTAAAAGCCTCCCCGCAAGGATGAAAAGGATACTTTGGACATAGAACTACAAAGAGCTTACCATAGGGTTATATATATGATTCAAAGATCTGTTTGTACATTCTTGTGTTTATTTTTCTAATGGCTCTTTTCTACCCTTTTCTCAACTAATTCACCTCAGCATCTCTCTCATATGACCTGCTAGTTGTTTCCTTTTTCCCTTTTGATAAATTCAATTTGTTGGTCTAAAATCTATCCTTTTACGTTAAATGTGTTGGAGAATAGGGAATGAAGATAAACATATGAATTAAATATGAGGTCTTGTTCTCGAATAAACACTGTCCTTAGAGTCTTTAATTTCCCAACTGTAAACGTGGCTGTGTTCAGAGGAATACAATCCTAGTAATTTCTTAAGCTTCTTTCGATGGCCTATCTAAAGAAAAAAGATTAAGAGAAAAGGAACGTAAATTTTAATGGTGAGAAGGGTATTTGAAACATTCATGTGAGCAAAATAAACAGCAAATCTAAAGTTGGAGAGGAGCAAGAATACACAAATTCGTTTATTTTGACTCACTGATAAAAAAGTAAGACACAAAACATTTCGGATTTGATCGATTTACTGCCAATCACCGGAAGTCACAAACCAACAATGAATGTATCTCCTTGCAATTATTTTCAGAAATTAAAATAATTTAAGATAAACCAAATAATTATTTTCTGAAATTTACTTAATGGAATTAAAAAAAAATTTACTTGCCTAGTGTCAAGTGGCAATTTTTTAATTTTTAATAACGTAGTAGTTTTCTGTTTTCCTCTATACTCTTTTCCATTAAATTGAGTCTCGATCCTTTACACAAACTCTAGAGTTGCCCCCAGAATTTCTTTAATTTGCTGTCTTTATCTTTTCATTTCGATCATCACAGAAAACTGTAATACTTATTGAATTTGAGTTTCATATATCAGTGTAAATTACAATGTTGAGAATTTGCACATACCCAAGGCTTGATGTGGGTCTTCATTGACCTACCACAGATGTACTTGTGCACTCGCAATGCTGAGGTTTTGCCGGCTAAAGAATCAACCATTTTTATAGCCCTCAATTTTCTTTCGATTAGTTCAAGTCAGCGAAGAGATACCTAGGCGAATCTATTGGCGCTAGTCCACTAAAGAAAAAAAAAAAAATATATATATATATATATATAATTAAAAAAACCCGTGTACATACTATTTAACCACGTGATAAATTCCCATTTTATGATTTTGTTTCAAATTCATGTGCCTACATAAGCTAAAATAGTGAGAATAAAACTGGATAAGAGCTCACGAAGCACAGTCAAAGTTAAATAACCGGTTCTTCCTACGGCCATGTCATGAAGAACATGGATTTAAGAAGTGAAGAAAATGGCACAGGACAATGTCTGGTTTTTGCCCTCGGTTTCCTTTCTCCTCACAAAAATTTCAAATTCTAACTCCATTTTTCAAGTCCATCTCTCATTTGCTGTAATATTTGTATGGTCAACAAGTCAAAAAGTTAAAAAAAAAAAAAAAAAAGGACAATTTGACCGGTTAACAAAGAGGAGAGAAGCGGACTTTACTCAATTTGAGAGAGAAAAAGAGAGCACCAAAAAGGAAAGGAAAAGAGAGGAAAGAAAACAAACAAGAAGAAAGAGGGGGAAAAGGGAAGAAGAAAACTCAGATACGTACGCCATGGACGTCTTGTCAAGCTTTTTTTTTTTTATTGATCAAAAAGATAACATAACATTCAAGAGTTAAAAAAGTTACAACCCTTAGATAGGGCATCGGCACATAGCAAATTAAGAAGAGGTAGGGAGGATTAACATGTTTCATAACGCTCAGTAATGATTTAACACAAAACTAAAATAGTGAGAATAAAAATGCATAAGAGCTCATGGAGCACAGTTAAAGTAAAACAACTGGCACTTCCTTAGGCCATGTCTTGGAGAACATGGATTTAAGAAGTGAAGAAGATGGTATTGGACAATTTCTGGTTCTTGCCTTTGGTTTCCTTCCTCCTTACAAAAATTTCAAATTCTAACTCCATTTTTCACAGTCAACACTCATTTGCTATAATATTTGTGTGGTCAACAAGTTAAAAAGTTTTTTTTTTTTAAAAAACCGACCGGTCAACAAAGAGGAGAAAAGTGGACTTTGCTTAATTATAAGGAGAGAGAAAACAGACAAGGAAAGGGGAAGAGAGTGAAAAGAAAAGAAAGAAGAAGAAAGAGAGAGCAAAAGGGAAGAAGGAAATTTGCATGTACATGCCATAGATGCCTTGGATCAACACTTTTTCATAATGCTCAGTAATGATTAAGTCATTTGGTCATCTAATAGGAATAGTTTTCAAAATTAGGGCTTAAATTCAGAATTAAGTGAAATTTGATATGTAAAATCTGATTTAAGAATGGTTAAATTAGGGTACTGTGGAGTTGTAGGATTTTACAAAACTCGGTTTACATTTATGGTTTTCTTAAAACGAATTTTCAATGTTGGGCATGCGTAATTGACAGTATGTGCTTGATTTTTGGTCAGCTAAGTTAAGTGTCTTCCAATACTCCAAAAAGGCTTTCTTTAGAAAATAAGCTCGCTTGAAATGAAGCTCAATAGAGAGAGTTATGAGGTGACCAAGTTTGACACAAGCTTTACGTTGCGAACAACTTTTAATAATCGCTTTGGACAAACGATTTGTGGGAATATTGGAGTCATTTGGTTAGTGCTTATGCTTAATTTGTTATAGTCGAGGTAGCTTTTTACTTGAATTTAAAGTTGTTTCTCATATAATTGATAAGATTTTAGTATTGTTGGCTTCAATAGCTATATTATTTGGTTTTGGGCTTTTCCAAGTGAGTGGTGCTATGTTTTCTTCGAGTTTGTGACAACATATTTCAAAAGTGATATATTTTGAGTCATGAAATAACATTTATTGCATAACAATCTGGGTCAAGCATTTACTACTCTTTAATATTTAAGAATGGTTTTGGGAATGTGATAGGAAAAGAGTTGTAAAAGTTTATATATATATATATATATATCTCTTTTGCTTTGTGAACTAATTTATGAAGTAAGTTCTCAAATGATTTGAAAAAATGTTCTATAAAAATCGCATGAAAGGTTATACATATCGATTTGTGAATTTGGTTTATGAAGAATTTATAAATGGTTTGAAAAATGTCTTGCAAAATATATTTTGTTAAATGAGCGGAGTTGAGAAAGATTATGTGTTTTATTTTGTGAAACCCATTGTTATATGTATTGGTAAAGGACTATATGGTACATGGCAATGCAAGTCTCGTGGGAGCTACCTATAGGGGTACTATTGATATGTGTTAGTCAATATTAAGGATGCGTTTAGGTGGACATTTGGAAAAAGCCTTTGGAAAAATGCAAATGACTTTAAGTTAAAGGAGTTTTGTAAAATATAAATTGCATTAAATAAATTGTAATTTAAAAGTCCTTTGTGAAGTACCTTTGAGCAAAATAGTATTTAAAGAAATTTGCATTTACAAATAACTTTTTTGATTTAAAAAAACAAAAAAAAAATAGTTGGTTGGCAAAGGGCAAGTGGTCACCAGCAATCGAAATCTAACACTTGTGGCTAATGTCTCAGGTTGAAGACCTTTAGTGGTTGTTGGAGACCATCGATGAGATTCACTAGGGCGGTTGATGAGGGTTGTGCAACCCAGGTGAAGGCCGCCAAAGGTCACGTGACCTTAGCGAGGGCCGCCTAGTTGTGCGTCGTTGAGATCGCATTGCCAAACTTATCACCACAACATATTCTCCTCTTCTTCCACCATCATCTTCTCCTCCATCTTCTTTTCCATCATCTCTCTTCTTGAGACCACGAAGAAGTAGAAGCCCGGTGGTCTAGCACCTCTCCACCACCCTCACCCACTACCCTAAGGTTGCGTCCCTCAACCTCTCCCTTTGCCCCCACGTCACTAACACCTATCTCATCGTCGTCACAACCACCCACCGGACTCCCTTTGCGCCATTGACCTCTCCAAGTGCTTCAAGCTTGCCAACGGCTCAAGTGACCTAGATTTGGGTCGCGATGACTCACGTTTGGATTGCATCAACCTCCATGGGTCGTCATGCCGTGTGACCACAATGAGGGGGCCACCAATATGGGTTGGGCGATCCCTCGTGAGTTGCGGTGACCTAGAAGGTGACCTTAGCCATGGTCACGCGGTGTGGCAACCAACGGCGGAGGTCACCTAACCCTTTGGCGATGGTCGCCTAGGTTGATGCGACCCACCGGCGTCTCTCAAGCCATCACTAGCCCCTCATAGCTCAAGGAAGATGAACAATATCACAAAACAAGGGTAAAAACAGAAAAACAAAAAGTTGGTGAGTATAGTTTTAGAAAAGAGAAAAGATTGTGCAGTACCACATGGGCATGCCGAGAAAGTTGAAAGCCCAAGGTAGCCTCCTACCTATCTTGGGCTTTCAACATTCTAAATGTCCCACTTTTCCTCAAAGTGGTTTGCAAATTTTTTGCCAAATAACCAATATTTGGCCCAAAGGACTTTGGGTGTCTAAAGTCTTTTGCAAATGCAACTCCCAAACGTACCCTAAGTGCTACATGGCAATGTGAATATTGTGAGAGTTAACTCTAAGGCCTTGTGGTTAAGGACTAAGGGCAACACAACGAACGTCAATCTCATGAAAACCACCATAAGGTCTTATACTATTGACACACGTTAGTCAATGCTAAGTGCTACATGGTGACATGAGTCTTGGGAAAGTTATCTCTAAGGTCTTGTGGTTAAGGATTAAGTGCCATACAGTAACGTGAGTCTCATGAAAACCACCACTAGAGCCTTGTACTATTAATATACATTGCTCAAGAACTAAGTGATTTATGATAAGGCAAATTTTGTGTGAGTCATCTCTAGAGCCTTCAGTTGGATATTGAGTATGAAATTGATCATTGATGTGCAAATTGAGATTAGTCAATGAAATAAACCATTTAATGTGTGATTTAGTGAGATTGATTAACGAATTTGACCATTGATGTTTGAATTGTGATAATGGATTTAATGAGTATTTTTTTTTTGGTCGGTCTTATTCTATTTTTATGCTAACTCTCACTCTCAGAATTTTGCCATGCCTCCTTACAGGGTGTGGGAGTTGAAACCCACTCTTGAAATTAAATCGTCCCCACCCCAATCCCCCTAAGAAGGTGGGGATTCAAACCCCAAATGAGTATTTCTAATTTGTATAAAACTTTGTTAAAATGGAATAAGTCATATTTGATTTGATATATATATTATATGCCAAGTGGTTGCTTGATTTGTTTTGAAGAGATGTGCTACTCGCTAGACCGTGGTTGATCATTCTATTTGTCTTTAATTTTTTTTTCAAGTTCTCAGCTAGCAACTAATCGTATGAGGATGCCATCGATGGGGGCTTTTAAGAGTTGGATTTTTGGGTATGAACTTAGTTAGCTGTATTTGATTGAGTTGATGCTGTTGGATTTAGGCGATAATTGAAGTTGTAAATATTCTTTTGATGGATTATAGAAATTCTAATAACACTACCAAACTATTATTTATTAGATATATATTTGTTGATAGAGATATTTATTTTGATAACAGGTTGTTGGTTTTAGTTGAAGTTGTATCCTTTGGGTGGTAAGAGGTGGGACATTTGCTTCCCCTACTCATCTTCCAACACAAAGCCTATGCCTCAAGTGATGGAAAATGCTGGCATGTAGGCTCTTGTTGGCTTGCAACCTCTATTTTTTTTAATAAAAAAATTAATTAATATTTATATTTAAAATCAAATTTGGACCAAAACGACGTTGTTGTGGGCTTATTCTTCTTGCTTTAGCCACATCAACGCTACATAGGATAGAAAAAGTAATAAAAAAGCCACGTCAGCATTTTCTGTTACAAAATTAAGCAGAGTTAATGGAAGGACTCAATTGTACTAATTTAATAAGTTTTGTGACTTAATTATATTTTTCGAAAGTTTTGAGACTAAATTACATTGTTGTGATAGATTTAAGATTTATATTGAAGATATCCCTTTTGATTATTATTTTCTATGTTTATTAACTAAACTAGCCTAATCAATACTAAGTTAAGTTAATCAAACTAAGTCTCATCGCCACCTTGAACCACCTCCTTGAGCTCTTGGACACTGATCTCCAATATTGATTTCATTCAATCATTCATGCAATCACTTAATTCAAGCATTAAAAGAATTTAACATTGAGGACTCAATTTGAATTTTTAGCCTAAAAGTTAACTTCTATGAATTTCAAACTCAATATCTCTTCGGCCTCATTTTGCGCCAGCTCAATATATTTTTGAAAATATCAAACTTAACATATTTTGACTAGCTATGAACAGCTATTCAAATCTTATGAATACAAGTTTTCTTGATTCATTTTAGATTATTTCAAAAATATCAAAGAACATGTTTAGGTATGATCAAGTTACGATTTTCTAGAAACTCTTCACATCTCCAAAAGCTCTTTCAACCTGTGTTCTTATCATTTTTCTAGAACTATAGTGTCTTCAAGCTTATTTGATGAATACTCAAACTAACCTTCAAACTCATAAGAACATCTAAATCATCATACAAATCAAGGAAATTTCAAATAATCAACTCAAAAATCAATTCTAATTACTCATATTCCACTTTTGTCTAACATAAATCAAACTTGGAGCAAAATAATACTCAATGATCATCAAAATCATACTGTGGGAGGTTCAACCACATGCAAATTTGGAGAGAAATTTTCATGTAATCATCTATTGAACTTGAACTAAGCTCAACTCCTGAGGATTTCTTCAAACAACATGAAATCAAGCTCAATCAACAACTATATACCAAAATTGACACCAAACCTTCAACCTAGATTATTCAGTCATCAAGAGATTATAGTCCTAGAGTGATTTAATCATGCAATTAGCTTTAATTTTTGAAAGAAATTGAACTAGTTTTAACTATTATTACCTAATCAATTTCATCACATCCAAACATAGGATTGTTTATAAATTGAAGACAACTTTCAATTTTATACTATAATCAATGTTAGTATCATTGGATGCTTGTATTAAATTGTAATCAAAATTGAAATCCTACCTTTGATTAGAACTTCCAGAGAACAACAAGCAAAATTGACCAAATCGAGGGACCTTCATTGAGAATGAGGAGTGGCTCCAACCATGACCAACTCAAGGACTCACCAAGGGAGTTAGGCCCCGTTTGGTTCATCATTTGGAAGGGGCTTTGGGGCTCTAAAGGGATTTAGGCAAATGCAGATGGTGTTATTTTTTTCAATTTTTTGAGGAATTTGGGAAGATGCAATTGCATCTCCAAAGGGCTTCAAAGGCCTTTAGAGGAATGGAGGGGTAGAGGTGCATTTGAAAAGTAGCATTTCTGGAATGCAACTTCTTTGTTTAATGAAAATATATTAGTTGCCAATTTTGTCCTCATTTATTAACCAAAATCCGTTTTTACCATTTTCTAAATAGAAAAACCTAAGCCTCGTCTTCCTCACTATAGCCTCACGCTTTATGTAGCCTCACGCCTTCTCTGCACTCTCACGCCTCTCTTCGTCGTCCCTCACCGTCTCCTTCGTGAGTTGCTCTCAGGTGTCCATTTGAGATCATCCATCACAACCTCGAAGATCGCCTCCTGCTATTCCGCTCTCGCACTCACGTTGCGCTCGTAACAGGGTAGTTGGGTAAGCTCGAAAGCTTTGATTCCATCGCTCGTTCGTCCGATTTCATGATCGCCGCTGAAGATTCCGCACGAGATTACTTGTGAGGGCCGTGGGTATTACTCTTCTTACACTCTCATGCCTCTCTCTACCTCACAATTGTTTTGTGTCCGACCCTCACATTCACTTGCCTCTCCATGTAAGATTTCCTTGGTTCTATTCGGATGTATGGAAGTCCCTCACCTTTCTTGTACCTTGATGACTCCCCCTTTCGTGCTTGAAGCAGTGTTCCCTCACGGTTGGCAGGGGTTTGAGTTCTCTTCCTCACATCACTCTTTCACACTTGCTGCCCTCGAGCTTTCCTGTCACGCTTGCACTCGCACTCGCTTCTGTCCAGGTCAAATTTTCTCAATTCATGTTGCGATTTTTGTGAAAATTTGTGTGGGTAATTGAATATCTTATGGCTAGAGTGGCATGTTCTAATTTGGCAAGAGATTGTAGCATGTTATTAGGTCGAGGCACAATGTGGATTTTGAGGTAGCTTTCGCTGTAATTTGTTCTTGTCATATGGTTTAGTCTTGATTAAGTTTTAATATGGGATTTAGCGGGTATGTAGGCTAGTAGCTCTTGTTACATTGGCGATTATGTAGCATAAGAAGATGGTTATATTTCTTTCTTGTTTGAAATGGATTGTCTTCTTTCACTAGTGGGGTTTATCATAGCATGTGGATGAACATAATTGCAGTAGTAATGCCATGTGGCTTTCTGGTAGGAGAATAGTTATTGGATAATGGCTGTTATGCTTATGACAAAAATTTACTTATCTGGAGCCTAAGAATTTTTAGGCATCTTATTGCTTGTAGGTTGCATTATTTTTTATTATTATTATTAATCTCGAATATATTTAGTTTATATAAGCTCTTACTAGAAGAGATACATGGACGTATCATCTGATTTTCCCTTCTCCAATTCAATATTGTCACTAAAGTAGTAATAGGTGTTGGAGGCCCCAAGGTTTTCCACAAAAAACCTTTTCTTCACTTACCTTGAGTTGCGATGGGTGAAATCCCACCTATCCCACCTGTAATAGAAGTATATCCCACCTGTAATAGAAGTAGATGCTATTAGTAGTCAGCATTCTACCTCATGAAAAAAAAAAAAAAAGGCTTATCTAAATGCCATGGTTATACAAAACTATAGCAAAGGAATCTAGTGAACATAATAAAGGGAGTGATTATAGAAGTGGAATAAAACTTATGTATGTTTTTAGTTGAATAACTTATGCTAACACCCAAAGTGGAACATCAGTCTTATGGTGTCTTAGGATTTTAATATTGAACCCCAGCATTTTGGAAATCAAATATTGTATGAGCGGCTGTTTAAGGACACTAAATTTCTAGTTTCTACAGGCTAGGCATATAAGCGCATATGCTTTTTCTTATATGAATATGTTTCAATCTTTACTTGCTATTTCAGCATATCGATTCTCAATTCTCAAACATTCAATTATACTAGTCCATAGAAGTTGAAATGCTTATATACTTTCCTTAATCTCTCAAGTACCATGTTGGGTGTTGTCCTAGTGTATGGTAGGATTTTCTAGTGAGTCCACCAAAATGGAATGAACATAATTGGTGTTGTACATGTATATTCTCTCATATCCAATGGATTTGGTGTTAATAATGTCATTCTGATGCAATCTCAATGTTACTAATTATGCATAATTTGGTTGTTAAAGATGCTTCTTAACTGACGATTCATGCTACCCTACCTCTTTTGTTGTAAGTTTTTAGTTGTATTTCTTATGTGAGATGCAATGGATGTCCTTCTTTCACCCAACAATGATGTGGTGATCTTTACTATTTTGGCAGAAAGAGAAGGATAGAAAATTTTGGGCTAGATCCCTGGCTAACTGAGGAACCAAAGTTGCAATTACTCTCTTGATAATAAAAAGTCAGGTTACAAAGAAATGCATATGCATATAGATGAGAACTCATGTTTTTGCAGTCAGACGCTAATACCAAATAGAAGTCACCAAATTAGCGTAGGTGGCTGAGGCAAACATGCAGATGGGCTTCAGCTGAAATTTGAATAGCCTCGATATTTTGGCTCTTCCATTTGCCTAGCCTATTCTCTTTGGCTAATATCTTGCTGGACTATTGCACCTTTGTGGTGCTTAATTCTTATTGTCCAGCTTGAGCCACTCCTAATATAAATATACAACTTATAGAGACAAAACGCATGCTCTGTATTCAATGTAGATAATCTACAAAATGTCAAATCTTGTTATTTTTTCCCTACTTAGGAATGGATCCTTTTGTAAGAAGTAAATGAAGGAGGCAGATTTCCTGTTCTAGAGCTCTCCTTTGGTGATCCTTGCTAAAGTATTAAATTGCGATGGTGCCAATATGAGAGTAACTTTTGTATTTATGTGATCGACTGGTGTAGTGATGAAGTTTTGTCCAAGTAGATAATGTCTCCTTATCCTGAATGGTGACTGTGGCCTCGACAAGTAGCGAACTAATTATGTGAAGCTTCACTTGATCTTCATTCAAAGCTGACTTAAGATCAAGCGAAAGCTCCATATTAACGTGAAGATGGAAAGTGAAGAATGCTAAATACTACAAAAGAGTTTGAAGTTTTGGGCGTTGGTGAAGCACTGAAAGATGAAAACTGCAGAAAATTGTTTTTAGGTTAAATTAATGTAGGGTGAATTGTAGCAAAGTTTCATACCAAAAAAAAAAAAAAAAAAATTGTGGCAAAGTAAGGGTGTTATTGACACTAGTTGGTTATGTAAGAAACCAACTTCTTAATTGCCCAAAAGAAAGTTTTGCCGGCATCGTTGCCTAGAAATGCATGAGTTGAGTCGGTGAACAAGCCATCCGTTGGAGTGGTTAAGAATTTTGTAACATAATTTAAGACACGAAAAACCCGCGGTCATGCTACTTTTTGTTTTTGATTTTAAACAAATGAAAGTTGCAAAATTTTAAAATTGGCACATGAAAAGACTTTCCAAATGTATGTGTTTACCAAACAACATTTTCCCCAAATTGTATTTCAAGGCATCTTTTTAATTATAGTTTACCAAACAGTATTTGCATTTCGCTAAACCCCTTTAGAGTAAAGGCCTTTGTATTTCCCTAAGGACATTCCCCTAAAGCCAAACCAAACGGGGCCATAGTTGCATGAAGATGACGTTGAGTCAACACTATAATTGGTCTAGCAAATGAGGAAATCTAGTTGAAGGAGAAGATGAGAGAGAGAGAGAGAGAGAGAGAGAGAGAGAGAGAGAGAGAGAGAGAGAGAGAATTTTTCTCAAAAAATTTATGGCTAATCTCCAATTATGATGCAAGGCATTAAGCCAAGAGGGAAAATGTGAGGAAAATTAAAATAAAAAATTGAAAACTAAGTGATCTTAGCCCTATAGGTCATCAAGTAATCCAATGACTAAGGTTCACCGCATAATGGCCAAGAAAGTATTCTATTAGCTCTTGATTAAGGCACATGATGGGTGACATGGCACCTTAGGTGGCTAAGATTGAATGGGTAACATGAATTGCCTTGATTAAACCTTAGAGGCTAAGTAATTAACCAAAACCAATATTTTCCTATTGCTTTCTAGGCTGGGTCAAGTGGACTAGTGGGCTTGAAATTTTTTAGCTCAATGGGCTAGACCCAATTGGGCTTATAATTAGGTCAACCCAAGGCTTTCCAATTGTCTTAATTCTCCATTGATTCTTCTTATGGGCTTGGCCAATTCAATTGATTTGGTCCATTGAGCCGAACCAGGTTGGGTCAAATTTTTAGTTAAAATATGAGTTTTACTAGCATAACAGTATTTGGGGAGGAGAATTACCAAAAAAGTCTTAAACCTATTGCAATTGTGCCAATTTAGTCCTAAAGCTTTTTTTTTTTTTTTGCCAATTTTAGTTGTGCCAATTTAATTCTTCCGGCCAAAATTGGCTAGTCGGAGCTGATGTGGATGTCGGTCGAGACAACAGTTGGCCATCACAATTTTTTAATAAATTTTTTTGAATTTTTTTTTTTTTAATTTTTTTTTTTGAAATTTTTTATTTACCTTCTTCTTCCTCCGGCGCCGGCTAGAGGTAAGGGCTGGCGAGGGTGACCTCGTCGGCCACTAGCGAGGCTCGCCTCCGTCGGCCATTGGCGAAGGTGAGCCTCACCCAGTGAACGGTGAGGCCGCCATCGCCCAGCCAAGGCGAGGCTCGGCCTTGCCCAACCATGGCGAGGGCGAGCCTCGCCAAATTTGGTTTCGGCCTTGCCAGTGGCCGGCAAGGCCGCCATTGCCAGATCTAGCAAGGCGTCCTCGCCATGGTTGGGTGAGGCTAAGTCTTGCCTTGGTTGGGCGACGACGGCCTCACCGTCGCCAGATCTGGCGAGGCTCGACCTCGCCATGGCTAGGTGAGGTCGAGCCTTGCCTTAGCTGGGCAACGGTGGCCTCACCGTCGCTAGCAAGGCTCGCCTTTGCCAGTGGTCGGCAGGGGCGAGCCTTGCCAGTGGTTGGTGAGGTCAGCCTCGTCGGCCCTCACCTCCGGCCGGCCAGAGGAAGAAGAAGAAGGTAAAAAAAAAAAATTCTAAAAATTTAAAAAATTATTAAATAATTTTCGCCGACTAGCTATCTTCTTCGGCCGACATCCATGTTAGCGTTGGCCGACCAATTTTGGCCAGAATGATTGAATTGGCACAATTATAAAATGTGTAGGTTTAAATTGACAAAAAAAAAAAAAAAGGTTTAAAGTTGAATTGACATAATTGCAATAGGTTTAGAACTTTTTGGTAATTCTCTTGTATTTGGGCTATTATGAAAATAACATCTTGTTATGAGTTATAAATTTTTGAATGAGTAAACATCACAATAATTTATAATTATTTATTATTTTATTTTTATAATTTAGAATAGACTGTTATGCTTATAATAGATTAATGACAACACAATGTAAAGAGATGTCAAAATGCAATTTGGTGTGCCATTTTATTCCTATGAAAAGTGGCATGCTAAAGTTAGTAGTGCTTTTCATATTTTCTCTAATTTTTTTGTTTTGTATTTTCGTTACAACTTCTTGTGCTTAAATAAACTAGAGCAATAAGAAATAAAACTGGATATAAACTCATCAACAAGCGTGTTCTCCTTTCAACTGAAAGCTAAGAACTTTCATACAGAGGATGAAGATGTAAGCGGAGATGGGGTCCTTGTGGTTGTGGAGCTTAACAAATCGGCATTGGCGGTGATAAAAGGCTGAAGGAGCTCGGTTTCCTCGGTTTCCAATTACTGGATGTAAGCGAGGCATCTATGGGCCATAGACTTCAGACCATATAACTCAGGTTTTTATTCATATCAAGAACTGAGAAGTGAGTGGGGCGCAAAATACTATGTGAAATGAGTGGGTGATAATCAGTCCAGCTTATTATGCAAGATTGGGTGTTATATATTCTTGGCCACCAAGACTTAAGTAAATATAATATACATATATATATATGTGTGTGTGTGACACTGTGTGTGTGTGTGTGTGTGTGTGACACTAGGTATTGAGGTCACAATAAGTCCATCAACTTCATATAAACTGGTGACTTTTCATCAACTACATCTATTTATTGATTTTGTTCAATCTACTTAAGTGACAACATTTCGACTTGTGATATTTATGCTAGACTGACGATTGATCAAGTTTCTATTAAACAAAAAGACTCAACATAGGACCTGATAAGACACGTTATAATTAGACCTTGCGTTAATATCTCAGTCGAGAGTAAGAGGCTCAATCACCGTGGATAGAATTTGTAGCCTGATGTCGCCGTCTTGGACTGCTGAACCCATCTTTGAACTGGTAGAGCATATGCGTAGCTCGAGCTGCGTTCACAGCGACATCAACAAAGGGTCGGAGATTCATTGCCAAAGCTATGAGTATTAATGCTTTTCCATGCTTGGTTTATCAATCCCTTGATGTGCTCTCGATCGACGTCTTTTGATACATTCATTCGTCGCATGTAACACAGACTAATGATGGAGAATCTCCTCTCTCTTTTTCAGCCTAATAAAAAAAAAAAAAAGTCAATTTAATGTTTTAACGAGATTTGACAGGCCACTATGTTCAGCAAGCTGAAGATCGATTTCATAAACTACAAAATAGGCGGTCCTGAATATTCTTCTGCATAGACCTGGAGGATAATAGGGGAAGTTTTCTCTGTCACAAATTTAAGAATAAATACTATGAAAAATCTCAAATTAATATCCTCAAGAGACATTCATTTCAAATTCAATTTTGTTTCAACCCAAATCTACCATCCTTCAACATTTTGTCAATTATCTAGTTAATATAAATGCGTGTCCATACACGTGAGTTTTTCAATTTAAATCTATCATTCTCCATGTCAGATTTATCTTATAGTCATTTGTCACATGTATTGAATTGGACGGAATGCCAATGAATAGATTTGAGTTGGGATGATTGATTTAAGACTTTCTGTGAAATAAAAATTGATGGACGATAAATGTATAATGAGATACTAATTTGAGATTTTTAACTATATTAACCCAAAATTTAATGCAAGTTCAGGTCAGCAAATCATTTACATTGACCAACTTATGACTTGACCGCTTTCTGTTTTTGACCGTAACAGTTCATTTGAAAGCTCTCTAGTTGGACCCAGGTTTCTGGTAATCAACGTGGCTTAAGGAAAGGGGAGAAAATTGTGACCTTTGGTCTTCCACTTGATTCTGTCTGGGAGGTTCTGTCTAGGACTAGGATGACCAAGAAAATATAATTATCATTTTCTGGTTGAACGTTTGAACTTTGGGAGCATTTTTGTACAAGAGAAAAATATATAAAAATATATGCGCCACGATCATTTGAATTAACACTTCTTTTTCTTGAATCTCATTCTTTTGTATTATAGTAAGTCGGCGAAGGCGCCATATTTTTTCCTCTTCCCTAAATTTGATCGTAATATATTAACATGAATCCTGATTCAAACCTGAATCAACACAACACTGAACACACCCATGTCGTCAGCAGTCCCGAGCTCTCCTCCCGTTCACAAGAACGTCACTGACACAGAAATCTTTCCGCTTTCCCACTCTTTCTCTCTCTCTGCTCTGTCTTCCCTGAATCCACTCTCTCGTCGTCTTCCTCATCCAACTCCGTCCAAAACCTCCTCCGAAGCTAAGGCTTGTGCGGAGGGCACTTCTCGCACGACGTCAAGTCGTTCACGCTCCACCCAGATGGCCTACTCGAAGTCCTCCTGGACCGTCCCTGCCTGGCCAAGTTCGACACCAGAGCCTACTTCGACAGCATCGTGAGAGCCAACCTCACTTATGGTAGTGGCAGAGCAAAAAGAATTCAGCTTTAAAATCGTCTCTTTCTTGGGTTTTTCACTGTTTTGATGCTTTTGGCTTTTTGGGCTTTGATCGGTGTTCGGTAGGCTTATGGGAATGGAGTGTCTGTCTCAGAAAGAGCTGTTTCTGTGGCTTCCAGTGAAGCATATTATAGTGGACGATCCATCTTCTGATGTCATAGTGTTTGATATTGAGGTTGCTTATAAGCAGCTCTCTCTCTCTCTCTCTCTCTCTCTCTCTCTCTCTCTCTCTCTCTCTTTGAACACCCTCCTGTGTATTGTCCTCCTCCAGGTCTCTCTCTCTCTCTCTCTCTCTCTCTCAATTTTAATGCAGAAAGAGAAAGTTGAAACTTTTTTAGTTTCTTGTGCTCTCTGGTGAGAGCCTGAAACAGATTGTCATTAATTTTATTCTTTTCCGTTTTGTACTGATGTTGCAGATTTGGAGGTTCTACAGCCGAATATTGGGAGGAAGAATATTGGATTTGAAGCACTGAGATGAAAGTCAGCTCCACTTTTGTTTCTTGGGAGTTTTGGGTGTTTGGTCTCACTTTTTTCTTTCCCTTCAGAGGTTAACTTGTAAAAAATCCACAAGCAAACGAAATTCGCAAATTACATAGATGAAAATTGCAAACAGAGATATGGAAATTATTTGTGGGGATGAATTTGTGAATCGAAGGTGGTGAAGCCCTCAAGCCATTTGGAAGAACAGAGTTCAGATCATTACCATTCAATCTTTTGATCCTCATTGATTTTCTTAATTTTCCTGCATAAAGCACAAGAAAAGAAAGAAAGAAAGGGATGTCACAATGAATCTCACTTATCTCCCGTCTATTGGTCAAGCCATTTCATGGGATATGACTAGAGATTAATATCATGCAGGCATAGATTCTAGATTCTCGCCTGAGCATGAGAAACCACATGATATTGTATCATAATTTTGCTTCTCATATTCTCTGCTGCCAGAATTTAATAGCTAACTTTTGTTATTTTATATGCATGCCGGTGAAGACACGTGACAGATTGAGCAGGCATATGAGGCTGCACATATGAAACTGACAAAATAATTTAAAGGGTCTACGAAATCATTAAAAAGATGACATAATATAGATTCAACATCGCGTTGAACTTGAAGAACACGTCATCCCAATTAATCAGGCATGAGACTACACAATTTGTCGGGAGTAGTCAAGTGCTTCATAAGCTCCGACTTTCACTGAAAAGATGTAGCTCGCAATATGTTTTCAAGAATCACAGTTCATGCCTAATTCAAATCTTTTGGCATGTCAAAGAAATCAACTTTAATAGTCAACCTACAATGCAATACTTTACTGAGCATGCATGACCAGGAGTTTCCAAGAAGTTAGATTTGCAAACCTACTGACTAGGGCAGTCTAAACTGGAGAAATCTTGGTCTTTGGTTGGACTTGGGAGGGGTGTAAGTGTGAACGGCTTCTGGTCAAAGCAAACGACCAAACAAAATAAACGAGAGATTTTCGGTTTGAAAACATGTGCTCTGCTTTTCCATATGTCTGCTTCCCTCATAACAGCTCAAATCTCTCTTGCACTACTACATTATTGTAAGTACGACCTCTCTGTTCGCCAGAGCTCCGCTTTAGTTTTATATCATTCTTAAAAAAATTTTAGCTTCAGCAACCGGTGCTCGTTTCTTGTGGCCATTTGTTCACTACTTTACTCAAACCACACTTTGAGGGTAAGATGTTATTTTCGTAGTGTTTTCAGGTGCCTTTGTTCGTGTTGTGTATTGGCTATAACTTCTTCGCTTTTCCTTTTTTTTTTTTCCCTCTCTTTGGTATTCTTGCTCAAGCCAACAGTGTTTTAGGTGAACATAAAGTGCAAAACTTCCAATCTCCCTCACCTTCTCCACTGAATCCGTTTGAGTGTACCAGTTAAATAATTACTTTCTAGTGTTTGATTACCAAGTCGATATTTGATGGTTAATAAGAATTCCTTGGATACTTTCTAGACTAATTCTCGTCTGTAACTGTAATTTTTTAATTGTGGTAGTCTCTTGTACGTTTGAACTACATCTCATGTGGTAAAGAGATTTAGGTTGTTCCTATGATTTACCTAATATGCTGCTGGATAAATTTGTTTGGCGTGTAGATAAATTGTGATTATCCCTAATGCCTGACGAAGGCATCAGAAATACTACTTGTCAAAAACCAATCTGGACATGAGACTAGAGAGAAAATTATGAAACAGCGTCACCTCATGAGTATAATATAGAAAGAGATCAAATTGGTTTTGGTACCATGTAGACATTACTTGATCAGATCATTCTACTACAAACCCTCAATCAATATAAAGTACATATCGCCTCTTTTCTATTCAAAATGCACTAAAATGACCACAATTACTTGATGCACGACAACTGTCCTTGGGGAACCTTGTGATGCCCATTTCATATTCCACTCACAATCGCTTGTCTATTTTCTTCTTGACATCAAGAATAATGATCAAATGTGAGTGACTGAAAACTATGAAATTCTCAGACATGATCAGTCTCTTTGCTCTTTCTTGTAACCCGGATGTAGCACAAGACTACCACGACCAAGGCCATCACAAATCCTCCAAGGATCACATCCCCACCAGCTGTGCTGGAAGAATGATGGCTCTGTACTCTTCTCGCGGCTCTCATCACTGGAGCTTCTGCCATCACACTTGATCCAATCCCACCTTCAGATGGAGCCGGACTCAGAGCAGGTGGATTGCTTCTCTCCGTTGGTAGTCCTGACATGCCCAAATCATCATTTGCCCACGTCTTGGCCACAAACATGAAAAACATGGCTGATGCAATATACATGGCTGGATGCAGCCGAGCCATGTAATTGCTGCCTTGAAGGATTGTTGGACCAAGAATGCAGAGCAATGCAAATATATGAGACGTGAGAGGCTTATATATAAGTGAATAGGATTGAATTGAATCCTTCTTTTGTAAAGTAATTTAGAAAAAGTTGGCAAGACCGCGGTCAGAAGACCATGGTTAACAAGCGCAAACCATATTTTAGGTTAAGGTTGACTCAAACTTTTGAAAACAAGCGTCAAAACTTAGAAAGATGTTTTTTGCTTTAACAAGGGGAGGTTGCGTTTGGGTAGGCTTGATCCGAAGAAGCATCCAAAGACCATGTATTGAGACTCTTACCTCTTTTTTATATATGCGTAGTCATTGAAGAAGATGAATGTCAGTTCACATAAGACAAGCAAGAACAACTGTGTCTTTCTTTCTAACACGGTCTCAGGAACGTTCAACACTCTTGTGAAGAAGAAATTTAGTCAATGAGATTCTTTCCGTTTTGCCAGGGAATACCTCATTGTCTTGTTGGATATGTAATGCTCTATCACCATGGGACGAGCGTGCACTGACCGTAAGCAAATCAGTGAGTTGGAACAAATTAGATATCAGCTGCAAAATCATAGTCACGTGGAATCGAACAGATTGCGAAGTTTGTATCTTTAAGTAATATGAAAAGAGTTTTGAGTAAGTCTGTCTTGAGGCAAGAGTCAGATCACATTACAAAACTCTGTTTGGTATCCCATGTTCCTGATTTCTTTTACTGCCTCTCTAACAGGCATGATGAACTGAAGACAGCTTTCTACTTCAATGTCTCGCTTTTTGAGGTTCACTTATTATCAAATACTATGGATTGATTAGGTATGATTCTACAGTTGATCCATCATGCTATTGTTACGTATAAAAAATGTAAATCATTCTCATGCATATATTTCAAGCTTAATCTGACTTTCCAACTGTGGAATCCACAGAATCAATCACCAGTCCTTAGATAATCATAAATGTGTAGGATAATGTATCTAGGGAAGAAAACTGAAAATTGGAGAGATGTCCCTCATTTTATTATGTCTTAAGATGTTTCCTAATTATAAAATTTTTGTCTGATTAAATGCCTTTGATGATCTCTTGGAGCATGTCTTTGGTCTGTGAAGCCTTGAGCATTTCGCCAGAAGTTCCCTGAACCATAAAACACATAATCACAGACCATTGATCAGCCATGTTCAATTGCCAAAGTTCATTTACTTTTGTTGAGCATACCTCCATACATGACGATATGAGCATTGTGCCATTGAATGTGGTGATGCTGGCATCTGTCAGTTCGAAACCACAAATACTCAGCATCTCCAACAACTTGGTGAATTGGCCCCTTCTCTTTGGGATTACAATCTTAATCCACAGCTTATGTTCATCGATGCCGGTCACCTGAACATCTGGCTGTGCACCCACCAACAAAGAGTTAGACCAATCAGTTTCAGAAGTCAGCATCAAAAGATGACCCGACATTGAATTTCTAAACCTTAATCCCATTTGCTTCCATATCCTGCGCTGCATCAATCTCATCGACCAATGCCTTTGGCCCATCTTCAGGCGATGCCTCCATTTTGAGAAGTTGTTCGCTCAGGGCCTCCGAATTCTTCTGCAGGTCCACTATGTAAGTTGCTGCATCATCTAAAATTGTTGCCAAGTTCATCTGACATAGACAGAAAAGCACAAAAATATTCGCAGGTCAGAATCTATACTCATATATGTCCGCACAAAAATGATCAGTAGGTTCGTGGGTATTTGCATTTGTGATTTTCGGGACTAATGAGCGTAGTGTCAGGAGCCTCTGGCTCAGCTTTAATCGCCTCCGCCTCTCAGCTTCCAGGTTCTTGGACTTGAATTGAGTGTCGTCACCATCGTCCTCAAGCTGCCCTCGGCCAATCCTCCCATCTTTGCAACCTCCAATTTCACTCAAGCACAGTCCGTCCATGCTGCAAATCAAGGATGGATTGAACTTCAAATGAGTGGCCAATTGGGATAAATCTTGTTGAGGAGGAGACATTGAGAATGAGAAGTACTTGAAATGGGAGCTAGTATTGGATTGGTAATATAAAGCATATGCTCACAAGAGTATCATGCCATGTAAGGGAGAAATTCTGTTGGTTGCTGTGAGTTCCTATTTGTTGGGTAGTTCAGTCCAGTTGTTAATTCCATTCTGTTGGGCAATCTCATTTATGACAAAACCCTAAAAGACAAAAAGAGAAAGAAAAAAGGTTATTCATATGGGCTTGTAAGATAATCAAGGGCTGAGTAATTACTGGGCAAAATGATGGGAATCATGCTCGCTTCTGCAGAAAAATGGAAAGGGTTTCCATTGATCATTGTCCATAAAAGGGTTCGTTGATCAGTTTGCGTGACTCAATGTAAGATTTTAAGTGGGCAGTTGCCATAGTTGACTGGAAAGAACGAATGAGCCGTACTGCAGACGCCAAGTATATGTGCTCTCCAAGGCGCGAGGCAATGGAAAAGTTGTGTACTTGGCTTACCAGAACAGTAACAGAATGCATCATCATTCTTTTGGAACTTGAAAACCCTTCCTTTAAAAATATCTATAACTATACATATGCATGACTCGAAATTTATACACCTATATGTTCCTAATCAATGAAGCCCGTTTTAATTTTCCATATCTTCCTTGACTATAGTGAATTTTATTAGAAGTTTCCCATGGAAGGATGAAAAGGATACTTTGGACATAGAACTACAAACAACCTACCTTAGGGTTATATGTGTTAAAATATTTAAATAATACATCATACATTCATCTAATAACTTAAGCTTTTATAATAGTTAGTTATAATCTTACAATATCTCACATGATATTAGATTTGGAGATTATGAGTTCAAATCTTTTTTGACCCCATTTATTTCCTCAATTAAATTTCTATGATTAGTTGTTAACAAAAAGACTAGACTAAGCTTTTAGGACAATTGCAGTGATCTTACAAATTCTCACAATAGATATGATTCAAAGATCTCTTTGTACATTCTTGTATTTAAACGGGTAGTGGCTCATTTTTGCCCTTTCCACAACTAATTCTTCTTCTTTTTTAATAAATATTCTTGACATTTTTTTCCTAATTTTATTTTTACGCAGTTTCACTTTCCTCGTACACATATTGCCCATTGGGATATTATACTCTTCTTGCATATAGTTATGATAAATCCACCTTAGCGTAATCTCTTACATTACCAGCTAGTTGTTTAACTTTTCCCTTTTGATAAATTCTGTTGGTTGGTCTAAAATCTATCCTTTTTATATTAAATGTGATAGAAAATTGGGGATGGAGAGGAAAATACAAAAAAACTTGAGATAGCAAAATTTTAAACTTCTTCTAATGGTCAGTCTAAAGAAAATGATGAAGCGAAAAAGGGTGAAAAGTTTAATAGTGAGAAGAAAAGGTATTTTCAGATGCTCATTTGCACACATAATTAGAGAATCTAAGATTAGAGAACAATACGAATGGACATGTTTGTCTATTTTTTTACTCATCAACTAAGCTAAGAAACGTAACTTTTCAGATTTGATAGGATAAAGCCAACCACCAAAAGTCACGAATTAATGTCCAACATATCTCTTGAGAATTATTTTCGGGAATTTAAATAAGTTAACATTAACCCAAAATTAAAAATCAAATTCACCTCCCTTAAGTCACTAGAGGTTAGGGTGAGCCTGGTTTGAAGGTACAATCTAGAACTAAAAACTAGACCACTAGGGAAACTATTTGGTTTCAAGTTCTAAGACACGCATGTAAGTTCCAAGTTTCAAATATTAGAAAACCTACTCCGATGGTTAATTCTAGGTTCTAAGTAGGTGGATCTTGGAACTTGAAATAAGTTTTTGTATTTTTATTGATTTATATCTTCATGTGATCCTATAGTATTTTGGCGCCCAATAATTATAACTATAAGTCCGAGTTTTCATTTTATGACTAAAATTTTACTTTGTTAATATTTTATATTTTTCATGTGTCTAAATATAAATTGTGGTCAATGAATTATATACGATGATTTATTGCAATTATTTAATTAATAATACAAATGGAATTCGGTATAATTGAAACTTGTAATACATTAATTTCTAGGTTCCAGAATATACAAGTGGTATGGTAAAAATTCATAATGAATGTTACTTTGGGTTAGAGAAATCCTCACTTTATGTTCTTTTAGAAATTTTAAAACGCAAAAGATTAGTTTTGCGACTAAAATATACATTTAAGACAACTTTTAGGACATGGAATTGACCCTAAAACTGACTTACGTTGCAACTTCGAAACGGGATCCGACCCTGTTGTCGCAAACGAGACAAGCCCTTTCTAAAGAACATTCCTCTGATCCGTTCGTGGGAAAAACCGACCCGGCATGTCCTCAGTGCTCCGGCGACTCCACGGCGTCTTCACCGGACGGCCCAGACTCCCCCGCGTAGACCTCGGCAAACAATGCGACCTCCAGAAACTGGTCGCCGAGTTCAAGCAACTCTCCGAGTCGGTCGAGTTCCGTCGTAGACGTGTCCTCTACGAGAAGACCGTCCAGCGCCTTGCCAAGCACCGGCGGTTCGCCTTGATCGAAGAACTCCTCGAAGACCAGAAGCAGTACGTGGGGGGGTCCAGCGAGAAGTTCGCGGCCCGTTTGATAAGCCTTTACGGGAAAGCGGGCATGTTCGAGCATGCCCAGAAGCTGTTCGACGAAATGCCTAGCCTGAAGACTGACCGCTCGCTGCTGCACCTGAATGCCCTTTTGGCCGCCTTGCGTTTGTTCCAAGAAACTCGATAAGGTTGACGAGATTTTCCGGCTGTTGCCGCGAAAACTGTCGCTGGATGTTGATGTTTGCACTTACAATACGGTTATTAAGGGTTATTGCCTGATGGGGGCTCTTGATCCGGCTCTTTCATTGCTTGATGAGATGGAGAAAATGGGGATTGGACCTGATTTAATCACGTTGAACACCCTGCTCGAGGCTTTCCAAGCAAATGGCAGGTTCTTGGAGGGAGAGAAGATATGGGATCTAATAGTGAGCAAGAAATTTAACCCTAGCATCAGGAGTTACAATACAAGAATTCGTGGGTTACTTTCACAGAACAGAGTCACCGATGCCGTAAAGCTGTTTGATGAAATGCGGGATAAAGGAATCGAGGCCGATACTTATAGCTTCAATGCTTTTATTGTTGGGTGTTGCCGAAATGGAGACTTGATGGGAGCCAAGAACTGGTACTGCCGGCTCATGGAGAGTGGATGTGCTCTCGATCGGGTGACAATATCTGCTCTCACTCCTTTCCTTTGTGAAAAGGGCGACTACGAATTGGCTCACAGGCTTTGTATCAAGGCCATAAATAAGAAGTTATTTCTTGGAACGGATACTCTGCAGTATGTTGTGAATTTCTTAGTTCGGGAATTGAAGGTTGAACTGGCAAAAAGATTGTGGAACATGGCAAGGCACAGAAAAAACCATATGATCTAGAATTGTCTCAAGCAGAATAACGGCAATTTTTCATGCTTTCGATCTCATGGTTACTACTTGTCAGATTCGTTTCTCCGAATGGTGCTTGCTGGCCTCAACCCTCAATATCTGGTGTCATAGATGACATTGCCTCAGCCACTAGGCCATGATAAAGTAGCGCTCATCAAGCCTTGAGCGAGACTGAGATCTAAGGTTCAGGAGCCATGGATCTCAAGATTGTTGTCGTCCCGGTCTTATCGACGAGGGTGGTGATACGGATAAAGGCGTAAGGGAGAGAGAAGGCTGATCAGGAGAGCTAAAATTGGAAAAAGAGGGCTGCTGCAGCAACATTTGGAGGAGCAGAGCACCTCGGACTGGATTTTGTGCAAACAAGTTTAATGAGGATGAGGCAACATTAGACTCGGTGAAACCTCGAGCCGAACATTTTTTGGGACACTGTGAGTCCGTATGATAACGTTTAAGGGAGGCGACTATGATGTTCACCTCCTTCCGAATTTCATTTTTGATGGCTAATGAAAAGGGTTCTCGTAAAGTTAAATAAATCACTAGATGAAAAGACCCTAAAAGCCAAGGTTTTCGAAGTTGGATTAGGATGCATTTCTTTCGTTCCCTCGAGTTCTGATGTCTATGGATACCGGAATTTTTGCCTAGAGAAACTAAGAAAATAATGTTATTATAGGTCCACAAATCCTTTTAACGTGTTTGTTCGAAAATCAAAATCATCTCGCCACACGTCGTAGTTTAATTTTTCTTAAAAAAAAGGGGCTTTGTACCATAAAAAAAAATTTACAATTAATTATTTTGTTAAATTGCTTTGTCATAATGGCCATGGAGACACCACAATGCCTATTCCAAAAAAATTAGGCATATATATGTCGCCCTCCTATTAGCATCAAATTTTGCCCCTACATTTTACCATTGGATCGGAAAGTAAAATGATCATAAGCATCCAGCTTGAGACATGGTGCAAATTCAATCGAACAGTAAAATATTATGAGGAAATTGTTCCTGCTAAAATCCATAAAATCACCCCCTTTTTTTTTATTTTTAAGTAGCTGGAAAATCAAAAAATCTGAGCTCGAACTTATAAAAAAAATGAACTCCAGCCTTATAAACGCAAATGCTAAGTATCTTTCTGGTATTGGTATTTTCTTTTCATAACCATGACCTGTCTTCGAAAAAAATTAATAAAAGTAAGATGAAATTCGTGAGCTAACTTGTCAGATATAAGTAGTACAGAGTTCAAGAACTCCATTCGACAAGATAATTAAATAACTCGGGTTCGAACTAAATTCGAAATTAGACGAGTCGATCTCAAATGATCATCGATCGAGAAATAACTAATTAATTGACTCGGTTTTTGCCGTTGCTTTGCAATTGCAACTATACTCAAAACGGTTCTAAAGCCCTTCCTCTGCAAGTGTCCGAACCTTTGGCGGAAGCGAGCACCGCCCCCATCCATGTCTTCCTTACTCCGTCGCCTCAGCGGCGTCTTCGCCAAGCCGCCACCCCGCCCTCGCGTAGACCATCTCGGCGGACGACAAGACCTCCGGAAGGTGGTCGCCAAGTTCAAGAAGCTCTCCCGGTCGACCCACTTCCGTCGGAACAGCGTCCCGTACGAGAAGACCGTCCAACGCCTCGCCTACCACCAGCAGTTCGCCCTCATCGAGGACCTCCTCGAGCACCAGAAGCAGTACGTGGCGCGCTCGGGCGACAAGTTCGCGGTCCGCCTCATCGGCCTCTACGGGAAGGCGGGCATGTTCGAGCACGCCCGGAAGCTGTTCGACGGAATGCCTAGCCTATCATCGCGGAAGCCCTCGCTGGTGCACCTCAATGCCCTTTTGGCCGCCTGTGTCGATTCCAAGAAGTTCGATGAGGTCGAGGGGATCTTCCGGCTGTTGCCGGAGAAGCTGTCTCTGGACGTCGATGTTTGCACTTACAATACGGTTATTAAGGGCTATTGCCTGATGGGTGATCTTGATTCTGCTGTTTCGTTGCTTGATGAGATGGAGGGAAAAGGGGTTGAACCTAATTTGATAACGTGGAATACCCTGCTTGAGGCTTCTTATGGAAATGGCAGGTCATCAGAAGGCGAGAAGATATGGGATTTAATGGTGAGCAAGAATGTTACTCCTAGCGTCAGGAGTTACAATCCAAGACTTCGTGGAGCAGTTTTGCAGAACAGAGTCGCGGATGCCATTAAGCTGTTAGATGAAATGCAGGATAAGGGAATCCAGGCTGATACACACAGCTACAATGCTTTTATTGTTGGGTGTTGCCGAAATGGAGACTTGGATGAAGCCAAGAACTGGTATCGGCGGCTTGTTGAGAGTAAGTGCAATGTTGATCGGGTGACGGTATCCTCTCTTGTCCCCTTGCTTTGTGAAAAGGGTGACTATGAATTGGTGCATAGGCTTTGCATCGAGGCCATGGATCAAAAGTTACTTCGTGTAACAAATACTCTGCAGAATGTTGTAGATTTCTTGGTTCGGGAATGCAAGGTTGAATTGGCAACAGAGATTGTGGAACATGGCAAGACCAAGAAGACACCATATAATCTAAAATTGCCTCAAGCAGCATAATGGTTTTTATCGCATTATGTACCAATCAACTGTTATGGTTACCAACTCAAGACTTCATTTCCTCAATGGTCTTTGCTGAGCTCATCCTCGATATGTGATGTTGTGCATGGCATTTTATCAATCAACTAGGCCATGGTGAACAAGGCCAAAGCATGAAACAGGTTCCTGTTATTGAAGAAATGCCTTTTACTTTCACTGTTTTCACTGATTTTGTTGTTGTTGTGGAGCTGCAAATTGGTATTGACACTGTTGATAAGACTATAGAGTCTTGACTTCCTGGGTTTTGAACTCTTCGGTGTAACTGTAACTGAAGCATTGTGTAATGCATAGAGTTTCAGGCTATCACGCTTCTTGAGTTCCTTTCAGCAACAGGGCCGAGTGCTGCTGGCCATATGTATTATGATTCTTCATATTACCTGGCCAAGGTGAGTCAAGGGCTCCGATTCACAGGCTCATTCACGTTGGGTGCATGGCATTTCTTTCTTCGCTATCTAACCTTTGGATTGTTGCGTTGCACTGTCCTGATGTCTGAGGGCTTCTGTTGAAACAAGAAGTGCCTGTGGTTGCGATGTTGCATGCAACCCTTTGCTTTTGCGACAAATCTTTATCTTTCGTGGGATTTTTGCTGCCTATTTTTGCAGAACTCTCGACTCTTTTTGATAGGTCTCTTTTCAAGTTTTGGGACAGGGATTTATTCTTCTCTCCGTTTACTGTCGCTTTCTCATATGACTTAAAACATCTGTTCTCCCCCCCTTTATTTTTATTTTTATCAAAATCTTATCTTTCATAGATAAGAACATGTTAAAAGATGCATCTGAGTTCTTATTTGGAAAACTTGTGGATTTATTACCTAATAGGTCCTTCGATAAGATCAAGGTAATAGTCTGAATTTTTATCTTCAGTCTATCAATTAATAAGCTTTGATTGGGAGGCTTAGCTGTCCGGTACAGCAAATTGACCATTTTTTCTCCTTGAAATCAGAAAGCAATAATTGGACTATTACATGATTATTTTCATTTAATTTTGTGAAATTCCTTTTACAAAACTTAGTGTAGGACCTCAAAATAATTGATTGAAGATACCCTATCATAATATATATATATATATATATATATATATGTGTGTGTGTGTGTGTGTGTGTGTGTGTGTGTGTGTGTGTGTGTGTGTTTGTGTATTTATGTATGTATGTATGTATGTATGTATGTATGTATGTATGTATGTATACATTTTTACGAAAACACAAATTAAGTTGCACTCTATGATTGGATCCTCTCCATCGTATGGCCCGAGTGTTGGAGGTTTGTTTATAAAAACAAATTAAGTGCATTTTCCTTGTCCCACATAGGAAAAGTGAGAAAAAGTGCGCCAATTAATAAGTGTGGGGTTTCCTTTGTGTACTTAAATGAATGATTGGGTAGGGCTAGACCACACCATACCTACGTGCAGGTGTGCGATTATTTGGCGCACTTTGCACGCTTGTGCTTTTTGTTTCTTGTGAAAAGCGTGCTTTTTGTTTCTTGTGAAAATTAGCTGGTGAAAGTTAGCTGGTGAGAACATTCCTCACACTTTACACGCTTGTGCTTTTTGTTTCTTGTGAAAATTAGCTGGCGAGAACATTCCTCCCTTAAAATAGCAAACTGACTTGCAGAAAAACAACAGAACTAGTTCTATGGATTTTACGAAATTTTCTAGATGGAGTTGACTTTAAACTTTTCATGAAATTTGTAGAACACATCTTTAGGAATAATATATCAAAATTTTAGAACAAACGGTCGAGATTCGGGTTGTGAAATGATCATTCTTCAGTAGGCACTTAATTTGGAAGTTGCTGCAGAATTTAGGGGTAAAGACAACAAATTACTGCTCTTTATACAATGAGATATAGGGTTAGGTTTCTTCATGAAAAATGTTAATCTATGTCTCTTCTATAACGCACTAAAATTTCGTAGCATTTCGATGAGATTTGATGCATTTTCTGCTTCTGTGATTGAAACTGCCTGTGTGTGCTTGTATCCTGCCTTGATCCGAGACTGTGCAATAGATGTTGTGCTTCTTGTACCTGATTTTCATGGCATATAGGGAGTCTAATGATCATGTAATAATGGTTAGTTTGTATATGAGCATGTCTCTTCCGTAATTCGAAGTGTGGCCATTGTACGGTTATTAATTATGGTATGTGTGTGCAATGAGTGCAACATGAATGAAATGCTGTGTGAGCATGAGTGCTGCTTATAGTGATTGTGTGCTCTTGAGGTCTCATGCATGCCGTGATGTGATATAATTCAAAGGTGTGATGTGTGGAATGTGAGAATTAAATGAGTAAGAGATTTCCATCGATATTGAGATACTGGTGATGCCCCGGGGTGGGATGTTCATGCTATGTGATCTTGGATGCCTCGGTTGAGTGAGATATCAGAATGCCTCGGAGTTGAGATGCCCTTGTGTGTGATCAGGGATGCCTCAAAATGAGATGCCCTATGCTGTATGATCTTGGGATGCCTCAATGGTGTGATACTGGGATGTCTCGGAGTGAGATGCTCATGATAGCAATATCGTGGAAGTCCAGACATGGGATTCCGGAAGTGACTCGATTGGGCTGACTTGCGTTTTGGTGGGTAAACTGATTGAGGATGGGCTTTGATATACAACTATAATATAAATTCCACTTAGCGTGTGAGTTTGCCTTTGTTATCACATCTCATCTTAGTTCAGATTAAGAGCATGAGGCATACATGTGCATTTAGCATGTTTGTTACGAAGTGACTATTCATATGGCATTTTAGTATTTATTTAGTTATATTTGTGACAATCTTGCCTTAGTATGTTGAGCTATTTGATTGTATTATCTTGCTTTCTTTGGCAACTAAGGATTCTCTAGCTTAGGGTCTTATTATTTTTTTACTGGGCATTGCTCATTCCTTTCTATTTTTCAGATCATTAGTATGGATGTACCACTGATCACTTGTTATGGGGTGGTAGCGTACATTGATGTTTCTTTTCACGACGTATATGACCCCAATATCAAGTTGACTTGCACGAGATATGAGGCTACACTTTGGATGGACAATGGCAAGATAGACTAGATTCCTATGAGGTTCGTTGCTTGGTTCATAAACCATGAAAGGGAGTTGTTTAGCTGTTTGGCCCTCTTTAGTTCGACGCTAGAGGACCTGTAGCTGGGACAGGAAGTGCTTAGGCACCCAAATCATGATGAAGCCGAAGAAGATGTCTTTTGTTTTGCTTTTTGTTTTGTTTTTGTTTTTTGTTTGTTTGTTTGTTTTTGTTTTTGATTTTTTGTTTTTTTGTTTTTTATGAACGTGGGCTAGTGTAGGGGGTAATGAAGTTAGAAACCTCTCTCACCCTTTCCCTGGCTAATTACTTACACTTTTGTTCATGAACATATAAATATATGTTATGCATCGATGAAGGACTTGTAAGTAATCCAGATCGACGTATGTAAGCCTGAATGGTTTTCAACAAGAAAGTTAACGAAGCTTCTCATGATCCTTATATATGTTATTAGTTGGATTGTCTAATGCTAAGTGATAGGATTGTTACAGGGTGATCGTGTGTTATAAAAGTTTCAAATCATAAAATTAACCAATTAGGTTTGGATGCTATAGTTTGATAATTGAAACCAACAAGTTCTGTCATGATAATAATTTATAGAATTTCCACTTGCGCTTAGTATGTGACACTGCTCGGACGTCACAAAAGGTCTCCTCTCTGATCACACTCAGTAATCACGACACAAACTACCAAACATTTGGCACATGCTTCACATGCCTTAAGCTAAACAAAACTAGAGAGAGAGAGAGATGGTTTGGGCAAGGATGTGCGCGAAATTCAAGAGAAAATCTAAGTGCCTGAAGAAGCAACTATGAATGGAACAACGAGATGTACTGGACTTAAGATGTGCGCCCAAACTTCTAAAGACGCATTGCTGTTCCAAGATGGAACCATGCACAACAGGAGAACTGATGACATCCCCTGCGTTGATTGGAAATGGACTTTTCCCTCACTCTACAGTCAAAGATCTTCTCTACCCAGAACGACGAACCCAGATCCAGACCTGGAGACAACTGTGACACCCAAACACTGTGCTTCAACCTCCACCTCCTCAAGGCAAGGACCTTTTTTCTTGTCCTTTGCGGTCCGTGTTTTAAAAATCGAATATTTTGATTATTGAATTAGCATATAAATAATATGTATCTCGAATTACTTGTTTGTCCATATTTACTTTTTAATTTTTTTTTTAAAATTTATCATAATCGAACTCTCAACTCACTTTCAGACTTTTACTTTGTTTCTTTATAGATTGGGGGAGTCAAATCCCACACTTGAAACTAAACATCTCTATCTTTAGCTGCCTTGAAAATGTGAGAAATCAAACTCCTCACCTCTCCCCCTATGTGGGAAGGGCGACAGTTGCGGCAATCAACATGTAAACAACATGTATCTCAAATCACTTGTTTACATATATGTACTTATTTAGTAGATATTACGGACGGAAATTGACTTTTTTGAGAGTATCGTAGGGGGCAATGGTCATGGCACAAGTTCTAAATTGCCACGAGAGAAAGCTTTCTTGACTATACCATCCATCGAATGCTTTCGCCTTCCAACAAGTGTCGAAGACTTGAAAATTCACAGAAATCAAAATTGTTTTTTCTTTTAAATCCACCGTCAAAAAAAATCTTCGTCTACCCTAACAACTCCTAAATTATGTCCACGGTGATGCCAATACCACAAAAAAAAAAAAAAAAACTTCGTTGTCACTAATAACCCGTACTCAGTAACCCAAAAATACCTTCTGTCATATTGCCATCAACGATGGCTATAAAAAATCTGACGCGGCGTCTTGCATGGACAATGGCAAGGAAATAGGGCAGACGTGATTTTAGTCTACTCCAAGGCGACATAATTTGTCAATTTGTAGGTTTATATGTGATTTATATGTATTAAAATCCACTTGACCCTCAAGGTTTACAACCGGTAAAACTAGGTGTTTTTCTTCAAAAGATGACCTCCTCTATAATAAATTGTCTCTTTGGCTCTTTTTAGAGTCCTTGAAGTGACATAATCCATGAAACAATGTCCTTTGGCATAGATGAAAGCAGTGTCAAATCCATATCCGTTCCATTGGCCGACTATTGTGCATGCAAGCCACCACTTCGGATTTTTAGCCGTCATTTAGTGATGGGGGTTGTTCTTATTACAGTAGTACATGTTTAGGGACTTTTGTTACAAAAAAGAACTTTCGATATTAGTGTCATTGTTGAAATAGATTGGAAGCGCCCTTGATACAAAGAAAAGGTTGGGACATTACTGTCACCGTAAGCATAATTTAAAATTTTTTGATGGTATTAGCTCATCATCTTATATTTTATATAGCCGATCGAAGATGCTGGTGGGAAGATTCTCAATCTGCACACAATCGCCTCGTTAATGGACCTTATGAGAATATTTTTTCCAACCATGGACAAAATAGGGGCCCAGCAACCAGCAAGCTTTTCCCCAACTTTCTCGCTGACTAGCAAATTTAGAGGTCCCTCTTGAGAGTGCTAGTATGAACACCTAGAGGGGGTGAATAGGTGTTTAAACTAAACCTTGGTAAATATATGCGGAATAAAATAAATTTCAAACAAATGAGTTAGGGAAGAGAATAAGAACACAAGATTTATAGTGGTTCGGCTTAATCCAAGCCTACGTCTACTTTCCTACACTAACAGCCTTCTTGGCTGGATTCTACTATGCAATCAACAAGAGATTACAACTTTGAGTGCAAACACTTAGTAGTAGATCACACTATCTCACTAAATCACTCTTTTGGTATTTCTCTCACGATTACAAACGTTTAAGCTCTCCAAAGACAAGTGTATGATCGAAGGTCGCTCAGACTTTGGAATTATAAATTCTACGCTCTATCTCTTACTTGCTCATCGGTCCATAATCTCCTTAAATACTTCTCCACTTCCAAACTAGCTATTGGACAGTATCCCAGAGAATCGTCTTCCAATATATCTAGAAAATTTGGTAGCCGTTGAGTGACAAAGGTAGAATCCAAAATTGATTCTGATCGTCCATACAAATGAAATCTTGGTTTTCATAAGTAAAGCTTCTTCGTATAGAAAGTTTTTGTCTTCAAAATCCAATCGTCAATCAATTAGATTGAATCAATCAAATCAATCTTGATGTGGAATCCAAATCAGATCACTAGCCGTTATATGATTGGGCTTGAGTTACGATTCATCGAATCTGGATGTAAAGTCTGAGAGCAATAGACTTTACAATCTGAGTTTGAGTGCGATAGATTTTGCAATCTGAGTTTGAACATATTCTGCTTCTGAACAGATTTAGCTTTAAGGTCTGTACCTAGTTCAGAACTTCAAAGATAGAGTCTCGTCTTCCGGTTCTTCATTCACGTTCGATCTGGAATTTGTCGAATGAGCAGAACTTCGATGTAGAATAGACTTTGACACTAAAGTCCGTCTTCGACTTTGACACAAAAGTCTGGAAATCTTCAGAATATACTTTGAACATATGTTACGTTCGGTCTTCCGGTCGTCTTCATACTTTAACAATATCATTTACATGCTCTATTATCTGCATGGTCTATTACTTAACCATTAAACATATTAGTAGCTTTTGATTTATTAGTCATCTTCAAAACATCATAAGGGATTTCCCTAACAATCTCCCCATTTTTGATGATGACAAAACAATCTCTGAATATGCAGATTTGTAAACATGCTTTTAAAAATATTAATTTAAATTAAAGGATATCGAGAAGATAGCAAATAGATTGAGCATAAGAATATATAGAAAAATAATCGCAGCTCAATATTATGCAATAATATCAACCAATCAACACATATGCATATTCATATATTCTCCCCTTTTTGTCATAATCAAAAAGCGATAACAATAGATTCACGTAGAGAATATAAAATGACATATAATTTCCAAAAAGATCAGCTTTTATAAAACAAGTCGAATATTAAATATATGCAATATAGCTCACTTTGATCATATATATCAACAAATATCCAATAAAAATCACGGATGCATCATAAAATTCACTTGACCCATTTTGTCATGATAATATCAATAAGAGATTTGTTAATGATAAAAGGTAATAAAAGATGCACTAACCGGATTTTTTGAACAAATTCTGACACATTTACCTTTCATTCCATTCATAATAAGATCACGATCAATCCAAAAAGATTTTTCCATAATTGATCAATGCTCCTCCTCAATTTGTTGCCTTTTTGAGATGATCACGATTCTTTTCCTTTTTCTTTTGGATTCGTTTTCTCTTCCCGTGATCATGACAATATTTGCGGATAGAAACAATTGTGGCTTGTGCATGTTGAACATAATATTTTTACAATATTTCCTTCGTAACAACAACATCCGCAACGATCACTTGCATTTTGAAATTCAAGACAAAAATTTATTTTCTTTAACCAAGCTCATCTTGAATTCAACCTGCATAAACTTAACAAACTTTTTCCACAAATAAGCTGTAATAATTTCCATATAATATATAATGCCCTTTCTTCAAATAAATAATTGAATAGCATATATGAAATTATCAATTATTAAAACTCAGAACTACTCAACCTTTTGTACGACACATAAGAGATTTCCTCAATAATCAAAAATTTGCACAAGGGAATTTTAAACCTTCAAAATATAGTACAGAATTTCCATGATTTTCAAATTTAGCTTTCCAAAATTGAAATGGAAGATTCTTTTGTGACCTGCAAATTTAGATAATAATCCTTGCAAAAATATCACGTAATATCTTTCTTTGATTTGCGGATTAAATTTGCTAAATATAATATATCTTCTAAGAATATAGCAAGAATATCCATGAATATGCAGAATATCTTTCGAGATCAAAGAGATTTTCTTGAGCATAAATTTCAGATATGCATTTTGCAAAAGGAAAATAGATATTTCTGTCACGTGCCAAAATTGCAATACCTTATATTTATGACAAAAGATATTCACAATAAAAAATCATCCAAAATCATGATAAATGCATGTAGAAATTTGCAAGGCGGGAAAAAAATTTCTCTTACCCAAGTATATGTTTCAAATATACCATTGATTAAAAAAATATTACCAATCTTCGCCTGAGATTCTTTTCTTATTGCTGCAAAATCTGCGTAGATTTGTAATCATTATTGCCTTATTGAATTTTCTGCAATCAACTCATTTCCCTTTTTGGTATCCATTAATTTGGATCCTTCCTTGACGTTAGAGCAAAATAGAAAATCTCAATAATCAAATATTCTTTCTTAATTCATCATAATAGAGTATTCAAAGAAGGAATATTATGAAAATAAATTCTCACTTAGTCAAAGTACAATAAAATCAAGGAGAATGAAATCTTTGAATATCTAAGAATATCTTGCATCATCACGTAAAACAGATTTTCACTTTGCAAAATATGATTAGATCTGAGAGTATAAAATTAGACAAAATAATCTGAATTATCTCAAATAATCAAATCTCAATTCACAAATCACAAAAACAAATCATACGATTCTTTATTCAATAAAGCAAAATATGATCATTATAAAATCTCAATCAACCAAGGATATATTGAATATCAAGTATAATGAGAATTATTGCCCAAATCAAATTGAGAATAAAAAAATATACATTCATTACCAAACTCTCATTCTTCTCTTCCTTTATAATCTGCAAAAAATAACTAATCTTTTCTTTGGTATCCATTTTTTCTTGGGTCCATGAGAGTTAGTAGAATATATTTTTTTTACCCAATTTTTCTTGATCCATTTCCAAACTTTAGGACAATCTTTCTCAAAGTGTTCGAGTCTCCACAATTTGAACACTTGAATGCCTTTAGACCAACAGGTTTTACAAACACTTTTTGAAAATGATTTTTGTAAAATGCCTTTGAAAGTTTTTGTCTAAGTCTCTCTTTTACTTTAGGAAAATCAATTAAAGAATTATTTTCCTTATTGAAACCAAGTCCCGACTTATTATAGCAAGGAACTTGTTTAAAAAGAATATGCTCTAATGTTTTTGATCCATTTGAAAATCTTGTTGAAATATTTGAAAAATCTTTCTTTAAAGAATCATTTTCTTTGACAAGTAAATCTTGACTTTCTTTTGGTTGTAGAAAATCTTTTTGCAAAATTTCAAAATTTTCTTTTTGAGAAAGATAACGTTGCCTAAGCCGAAAATTTTCCTTTTTAAGTTTGGAGATCCTTTTAAGAGAAGATTTGAGATTTGAATAAAGCTCATTTATATACTTTGAAACTTTGAGAGGAATTTTTGAATTGCTTACCTCGATTTCCTCATCGGATTCTGAGTCTGTGTCCGAGTCAGACTTTGATTCTGAGTCTATGTCTGAGTCAGACTTTGATTCTGAATGTGCCATCAAGCATAGATTTCCTTGCTCATCATCTTATTTTATTGTTCTTTTCTGGCCATTCTACTTGTATTTTCTTTTGCCACTGAATTTGCTTCCTTTTCTACTCAACTTTTTGAATTTCTCAATCATAAAAGCAAGTTCTTCGTCATCCATGTCATTTTCGGAGTCTGTTTTATTAAAAACAACATTAGATATTAAAGCAATGGACTTCTTACCTTCGAGATCTTCATCGTTGAGTTGCTCCACTTCATAGGATTGAAGAGTGCCAATCAATTCATCACTGGAGAATGGCATAATCCTTTGAGTCTCTTGGATTGAGGTCTTGATATGATTCCAATCTTTTGAGAGACCTCGCAAGAGTTTGTTGACCTTCATTGGGGAAGAAATTGGATGACCTTGATATGCCAAACCGTTTATAATTTTTGTAAAACGATTAAACATATCTCCAATCGACTCTTATTGCTTCATCTTGAAGGATTCATATTTGCCGAACAAGAAGTTTACTTTTGTCTCTTTTACACAATCGGTCCCTTCATATGTAACATGAAGTCTATCCCAAACTTCTTTTGTTGTTTCACATGAAGAGATTCTATTATATTCAGCAAGAGACAAAGCACAATATAAAGAATAAATGGCTTTTGCATCAAGCGTTTCTCGTTTGAACATCTCCATCCGAGACATAGGAGCACGAGGTTTGGTTTCTTTGTCTTTGCCATTCTTATTTGATGTGGATGCAGCAAATGGGGTTGATTCCTCTTTCCACAACATCCCATTGCAAGGTATCTTTGGATCTTAGGAATGCTTTCATTTTGTTCTTCCACACGACGTATTACTTTCCATCAAAATATGATGGCCTTGTGTTGCTTTGCCCTTCTATAAGTCCTGGTGCCAACATACTAGCCACAAAGAATTTTTAGCTCAAAAGTAAAAACACTTTTATAAACCGAGCACTTGACTCTGATATCAGTTGAGAGTGCTAATATGAACACCTAGAGGGGGTGAATAGGTGTTTAAACTAAACATTGGCAAATATAAGCGGAATAAAATAAATTTCAAATAAAGGAGTTATGGAAGAGAATAAGAACACAAGATTTATAGTGATTCGGCTTAATCCAAGCTTACGTCCACTCTCCCACGCTAACAGCTTTCTTGGCTGGATTCCACTATGCAATCAACAAGAGATTACAACTTTGAGTGCAAACACTTAGTAGTAGATCACACTATCTCACTAAGTCACTCTTTTGGTATTTCTCTCATGATCACAAACGTTTAAGCTCTCCAAAGACAAGTGTATGATCGAAGATCGCTCAGACTTTGGAATTATAAATTTTACGCTCTATCTCTTACTTGCTCATCAATCCATAATCTCCTTAAATACTTTTCCACTTCCAAACTAGCCGTTGGACAATATCCCAGAGAATCGTCTTCCAATATACCCATTGGACAGCTCTGTATCGAGAAGATTTGGTAGTTGTTGAGTGACAAAATTAGAATCCCAAATTGATTCCGATCGCCCATTCAAACGAAATCTTGGTTTCCATAGGTAAAGCTTCTTCATATAGAAAGTTCTTGTCCTCAAGATCCAATCGTCAATCAATTAGATTGAATCAATCAAATCAATCTTGATGTGGTATTCAAACCAGATCACTAGCCGTTATATGATTGGGCTTGAATTACGATTAATCGAATCTAGATGTAAAGTCTGAGAGCAATAGACTTTACAATCTGAATCTGAGTGCGATAAACTTTGCAATCTGAGTCTGAACATATTCTGCTTTTGAATAGATTTAGTTTCAAGGTCTGTACCTAGTTCAACTTTAGCATAGAGTCTATCTTCTGGTTCTTCATTCACGTTCAGTTTGGAATTTGTCAGAATGAGCGGACTTCTAATGTAGAACAGACTTTGACACTAAAGTCTTGATCTTCGACTTTGACACAAGAGCATTTACGATGCTTATATCCACTATTGGGTCCAAATTGCTTCTATCCTCCTTAGTGACATTACTGGAGAGAAATATCTTTGACTTTTTCCTGTTCCCTCTTCGCCCCGATGAATCAGAGAAAAGAGCGAGCACTTAGCTAACGGATAGAGATCATCCACAAGGAACAAACGGGTGACAATCGGCGCTTCGGAAGCATCAACTCCATTACAATTGCCATGAGCATGTTCTCTTTCCATAAGAAAGCTAGGGACTTTCATAAAGAGAATGAAGATGCTAGAGGAGCTGCGTCTTTGTGCCGGTACGAATCTGCAGAGGTTGACTTCCGAACATTTAGCGAGGTTTTATTCACATCAAGAAATGAGAGGTGTGTGGGGCCCAACATATTATGTAAAAGGAAATCGCAATATTTAGTCCAACTTATTATGCAAGAGTGGTCGGCCCACCAAGATTCAACTCTTCATTTTATCAAAGATGCTTAGATAACAAACTTTCTGATTGAGATATTTGTAACAGACTGACGGTTGATAGAGTGTTCATTCAACAGGACATAATAAGATATAATACTATTAGACTTTCCGGTAATATCTTAATCAAGAGCAAGAGGCTCGATCACAGCAGATAGCATTTGCTGCCCAATCTTGCCGTCCTGGACGCCAAACCCATCTCCGGACTGGTAGATCATGTGCGCAGCGCGAGCAGCATTCACAGTGACATCGATGTAGGGTCGGAGAAATGGTGTCTCAGCATTGATGAAGCAATGAGCATTAATGCTTTTCCATGCTTGGTCTATCAATCCCTTGATATGCTTCCGAGCGACGTCTTCTGATACTTTTGCTTCTCGCATGTAACACACCACTGATGATGGAGCATCTCCTCTTTCTATTTCAGCCTACTCGAAAGATAAATCGATTTAATGTGTTAATGAGATTCAATCTCCTCAATTTACTGTCGACAAACGTTGTTAGTATAAGATTTTTTGGCAGCTAAGAATCTGTACATGCCAAATCCAATGCGTACGTAGCTTTTTCGCAGGATTTTGATGGTTACCTTAGACGTTCTTAGGTCGTTGCAGAGTCGGATTATCATGGACGCATTGTATATCAGATCCTTGTTTCTCTCCACCGACTCTGCTGCATCCTCCAATTTCATATGTCCCACAAAGAAATAAGCATGGGACAAGAGCAGGGGTCCTGAAGAGGATGTCCAAGCATTGCTCAAGTACTCTTCCAAAGAGGGTGTGTAGCCCAAATGGTCCCACTTTGCTTCAGTAAGTAGTGCCTTGCAAAAGTCTGCCCACTGAAATAAGGTAAGGAAAGCAAATGATTCGATCAATGATTAATTATGTAAGGGCACAAAATTAATTAGGATGACCATTGCAAGCATATGCAGTTATCCACAAGCTTTTTGCTTACGGCTTTCGTGAGATGTGGTAGCACTCGATGCCAATCTTCCTCCTTGCCAATTTCATGAGCGATTTCGTATGTAACGTCCTGAAGTGCTCGGAAACAGACCTTCATGCACTCGGGAAGCTGTTGAATCGACTCTGAGTCCCATCTAGAAGAATTGGACTTTCTAGTTAGCAAAAATGAACGGACAAAGACGAGAGGAAGGGATCGGGAGGCAACGGGGCCAACCTGGTAACGGCGCTGGTGAAGCATTCTAATTCCTCCAACGAACCATAAAGGTCGTAGACGTCGTCAATCACTAGTATAAAGATGACGACTTTTGTGAGAGATTTTCGGAGTGAGCTGAACCGTGGCTCCTGAGAGAGTCCGAGGGCGTACAAGAAACTCTCGACTGGACGATCCCTTGTGAAGTCCACACGTTCGATAAGTCCCAGATCCCTCCACCACCTGAAATTACCAAAGCAACTAATCAAAACCAAAATAGATTAAACTCACATCACGTCTGGTATACATAACATCAAAACTGGCGCATTCCTAGGCTGAATTTAGCCAATATATCATGAGTGAGTTTTTCATGTTTAAATCTTGACACGAATCGAAGGTATGAGCTTGCCTTCCTTCAAAAGAAGGATCTCGGTTGAGTAAGTCACCGCATTTTCTATATCTTTTGTGCATGCTAGAAAATCACCTGGATATCTCTATAAGATCTCTCTGGTGTGTGGCTTGGACCATGTTGAAATTGAGCTTGGCAAGCTCCAGCAGATTACTTTGCTTGTCCTCTTGTTGCTGGTACAAGTCGATTTGCCATTTGACGTCGAACCACTGGACCCTCCAGTGCATCGGAAGCTCCAAAGCATGGACGGCGCCTTTGAGGAGCGGACCGTCCAAATTGGAGACTCTCTCGCGGAGAATCCCTGCTGAGAAGGCTTTCCCTTCATCCAAAATGTCTTCGCCTTCCAGAGCCAGATGTGAAGCCTCCAGAAGCTGCATCATGGCTTCAATATCTTCGCAATTGCTTCTGTTGAATGTGTCGCTCTCTTCTTTGAAGCTTCTCAATTCATCTGATTACAGAATTGAAAGTGGAAGATGATGACAGGACAGAACTGACAATAATTGCTAATACTACTAACTATACCCAATATATTACTACATATAAGAACGTTCGAGGACTAAGGACTCAGAAGATAATATTTTTAAGCAATGAATGATGACATATGGACGTTGGGTAGATTGTATGCACTTAATTTCATAGTACCTCTCCGTGGACCGGACTTTCTCAACCGTCTAGTCCACAATTACTTTTCTTTTGATAATCCTCCCTCTAGAAATGAAAAGTTTTGCTCGGTAGAACTAAGTCCAAACGGGTGTCGATTTCACGGCTGCTGCATTAGACGTACTGAAAGTCCCGTCATGTCGATTAAGCGACTTTTCCATTAGATATTGAAGTCGATGTATGTTGACTTTTTAATGATATCTCAGAAAATAGTTTGATGAATCAGAGATTTTAGGCGAGGCTTGTCATCACAATAAGAACAGATTGGAAATTCGTGTATGGTTTCATCAGTACATAAATTGGAGCAATTGATTTCCTCAATAGGATCTTTAGCGTTCGAGGGATATCGAGTCCACTTAAATGTATGAATGGCCTATGATTTAGAATAATTTATGATGTAACGTTTCCATTAATTGATAAAAGCAAGCATGGGGATATTAAATGACTAGTAGGGCACAAACCAACTTTTGTAAAATAATCTTTATTATCTCCAGCATTGTTCATTGAATTAACGTTGTGATTTCGATAGTAACATCTCAGAAGAATTCATTCATAGAGGGCCGCATTTAAAACATACCTTGTGAAACGACATGACCTTGCTGTCGAAGGAGTTTAAAGCGAAGTGCGCTAGCATAGACATGATCTTCCTTTGCGAAATTGCCATCGTTGGTGGAGGCAACCGTCTCAAGAGCTTCCTTCATCTCCTTGTCAAAAAGGTCGGACAACCCCATTTTTCTCATCCAGTCAATCAACTCTAACTTGGTAAGTGAATCGATTGCTTCTGCTAACATTGCCTTTACATCCTCCATGAGTCGTTCCATCCGTTCTCCATTTCCTTCTTGCTGCAGGAATAAAGATGAATACATTATATTGAAATCTACCTCCACAAGGCTTTAAATAATTCAATCTATACTGCTATGGCAATATGTTGGGATTTTGTCATATTTTCCTTTTGCGAATGTATGGTAAGATTTGTTGTGAAGTGTTAATTTCTTGCATGTAGGTTTTTGACATTGAAGGTGTACGCTAGAATTACTCAAGAAAAATTACTAGCTTTCAATTTTTTCAGTCTAAAAAATGACTTGCTATTGACTTTTGGTGGGACATCTAGGGGTTACAATTGAAAGGGATGCTTGCCAGCCAACGACTTTTTGGGCCTTAAAAAATGACTTGCTATTGACTTTTGGTGGGACATCTAGAGGTTACAATTGAATTGAAAGGGATGCTTGCCAGCTAACGACTTTTTGGGCCTTAAAAAATGACTTGCCATTGACTCACGGAATCTCTGTGCCCACGTCATTTTTCAGAATACGCAAGAGCTGATGTCAGCTTTCATCTCAATGCATGATGCACGCGGGGCACAAGATTGCTAGCTGGATCAAGTGAACGGTGAGAGAGAGAGAGAGAAATAGAATGTGAAAGGAGGACTTCATCTCTTCGTGGACTAATCTGAAGTCATAGTTTTTTCTTTCTTTTGTGTGAGGGGTTATTATCCCTTCCTCTTTTTGAGATTCGAATCTCTTTTTCTATTAGCAAGAGGAAATAAGACTTTTGACTCCATTAGTCCTTAATACATTATTGACACTGGAATTTTAAGCAGTAAACTGCTTAAAGAATGTGGACTTAGTATGTTTCTGATATCATGACTGATTTGTTTATCATCGTAATTGACTGTGTTATAAAACAAGTCTTTATGAAGTGATCGGCTTCATTTCAATTGCTAGAGGACTCAACTAGGGAGCAAGCTAATTGTTCTGATAAGTTGAGTGCTTACATATATATTTATACGATAGCTATAAATCAAGTGTAGATGTGATGGCTGATATGTATGATAACATTGCCCAACACTAGAACATTTCTAGCTATATTTAAAAGGTAATGGCATGTATTAGTATCCTGGATGTGATGTTACAAATGAATTTGGAACAACATACTAACATGCTTGATTTCAAAAACATCACTATGTGCCTCATGTGCAAATACTTTCACATTGCATGCCAATGTCGGTTCGCCCTAGTGAGGAATAGATCACTTGAATTATAAGAAACATGTCAATAATTAAGGACCAAATTAGCTCAAACTCATCAACACGGAAGGTAAAAATAATAATCTTACAAGGTCGAAATTGTTGTTAAGCGACTGGAGGAAATCGTATTTCCAAATGTTGGGCTTATAATTGGCGGATCTTCTTTGATGCATCGAGTCCACAGCTTGCCGCGAATTCGCTTGGCAAGGTTGGAACTGGACTTCTTCTCTTTTGTTCTCCATGACGAGTGAGCGAACGTCGAGAAGATTGGTGAGATTACGAATCGTGCGAGTTTTGTGATGGAGTGCGTGTGGGTGCTGTTGAGCACAATGCTTCGATTTATATAGGCGAGTACGAATGTGAGTGTTTTTGGGGCTTCAGAGTAACCGTCAAATCTGGACGGCTACCTCGTACTCGGTCGGTCTCGTCACCGACCACACGCAGCAATCACGTTGAGAACACGACAAAAACTAACAAACATCGGCACGTGCTTCACATGCCTTAGCTAAACAAAACTACATAGCAAAAGCAAGGCAACTTCACCTAGCCAAAATAAATATTGATTTAAGGGATTGACCACTTTGACCAAAAAAAAAAGGATTAATCAGGAATAAATTGATCATTGTTTGTGTTTGAGAATATGTCTCGATATTGAGCCCTTTGAACAAAACCCAATTTGCATAACCGTGTAGAAGTACAGTCGACATTATGTGAACACATGGTCATGTCGTCAAGGACAGTACGACTAAGGTTTAAAGTTGCCAATCTATTAAGAATGACTAAATCTTTAAAGTTGTAGATTTTGAAAATTCTTCATGTTTTGTTAACTTTGCAGCCAACTAGAGGAATCATTTTGCCACGAACCAACTTTTTGTATTCCTTTAGAGATTGTCTTGAGAGAAATTGTGAAGGGTAAATACTGTGTAAGCTTTTTGGTATAATTTCAAATTGGGAAATGCTAAGAGTATTTCAATGGCTCAAATGTGATCTTAATGTCCATTGTGCTATTTGATCTATAATAAAATCTTATATTTTTGTACTTATGGAGTAAATCACACCAAGTGGACCATATGAATCAGGTATTCAATTTTTTTTCGTTTTTGTTTTCTGTGTGCGTTATTGTTCATTTGCTTGTTCTTTCACAACGCTTTTGCACTTATTTGGCCATTAACATCTTGATGTTCAATATGAGATTAGTAGAGCGTCTGTGCATCACATGAGATTTAAATATTTGTTTTTCTGCTTGGCTCTAATAGACTATGCACCGAAGTTAGCCACTATGTTCCTTTGATTGAACTTTCCAATTTCTTTAATCTAACTTCGTTTTCATACAAGAACAATTTAGTATAAATTTGTTTAAATTGTCCATGTGTATGTATAGATTTTCATCTCAATGATTTATCTTTAGTCAATGGAATTAAATTATAATAATTATTATTATCTTTGCTCATTTCATTATGCTTAACTTATAAGGCTAGATTTGACCCCAAAAGAAAAAGACTTAGAAGGCTAAAATGTGTGTGAAACCAGTGTTCATTTCTACACGCTTCACTGGTTATTGTCTGTGTCCGCATGTCTTATTAGACTGAATCTTGATTCCATGTCAATTAAATTAGGGAAGAGAATCACAACAGCATTTGTTTACCTATAATGGGGACAAGATACCCCTAATGATAATATAATTAGAGTGGCCTTTGGCGGGACTCCAATTACATTCGACCACGCTGAAGCCTTGATCTTCGCGAGCACCTACATTTACCGTTCTAAAAGGTGTGAACACGAATCACGTTATGGGACTTAGTCCGACGTGAATATGATTTGCACATGGACAAGCGGGTTGTTATATATAGTCATACAAGCAACATGAGTCACATGTCGATAGCGATTCTTTAATCGGTGGATAGCGAATTGCCTCAACAACGATGTGTTTGACCGTGGATATGCTTCATACCATATTTACGCGTCATACTTAGGGGATGTCACATGTTTACGCGTTGGTTTAATCCCGCGGGAGCCTAGAGCTTGTGGACAATCAAGGACGATTATCTGACAATTTCATAAGACAAAGCATCATTTTATTTCGTAATTTCAAGAAATTTTCCAAGTAATATAACTTTCCTTCTTTCCTTTTCTATTATCGTTTGCTTCATATGATTATATTTAAGTTTTCGTAAAGAAAGTTTGATTATTGGACTATCATTTCTTATGAAGCGGCAAGGCTGAGACCATAGCAGCATAACTCTACCTAATCCTCCTCTCTTGAACGCAATCCTGCAAAAATAGTTGTTGCGCAGGTCAAGTTTCTCGATATGCACGATATGTTTGTTCTTTTTTTCTATTTTTAGACTCCGTTTGTTTTGTGAAATATAACTAATATAAAAAATATTTTCCTAAAAATAAATATTTAAAATATATAGTTAATGAAAAATATTATCATCAATTATTATTTATGTCTAAACATTTTTATGTATAATAAAAAAATTATTTATTTATTTTTATGAGCAATGTAAGTGTCTTTTTTTTTTTCTTTGGTTTCAGTTTTTTCAATTGCTTGAAAGGACAAACTTTTATAGTCAGCTTACCAAACGGTGAGAAGTAAAACCTATTCAAAAATTAGACAGATAGCGGTTGCACAAAAATTTAGTTCAACAAAACATTGAGATGTAAAATACCGGTACAAAACAAACAGAAATATAGAACCATTGGGAAGTGTCCAGCTCATCCCTTAGCCAAGCTAAATAAAAGTTAAAGCAACAAAAAATAAATCTCATCTATCAAAAGCAACAATCCATTAAAATATGAACTCGTAAAATGACATAAAGATAAAAAGTTCAACATGCAAGAATAAATAGAGAGAATATGGTTATCTCGGCCCAGTTCTCCAGTGGTCCAATTTTGCCCCCGGATCAATAATAGTTGGTTTAAAAAATTTGGCATCTGGAACAAGACCATAACCACTTAGATACAATTCCCGAGTCTACCTTGAACTGGTACTCATCCCTTAATGTAAGTCCTTTAAAATTAATAATCTTATGGTAAGATTTGTACATTTTCTTGTAAGATGGATGAGATTTTTTTTTTCCGAAGAAACTATGAGGTCTAAACATTGTATATATTATTTTAGTGTAATTAAGGGTTGGGAAACACTAAAAAAATTTGACTAACTCAAGTATAGTTGTGATATTTATGGTAATGCTTAATCTATAATGGAATCTTATCTTGCACTCACCATGGAGTAGATTTGCCAATTTTCAGATATTTATAGACAACGCATGAGAAGAAACTATTCTATCCATGAACCAAACACCATGACATATGTGAGGTAGGTATCCGACAAGTCATTTTCTTTTGAAAGAAGTATATACACACCACACAGGAAAATACGTTGTTTCTCTTCGAAATAATTTATTTATGTAATTTTTGATTGGTTACTATTTATCTTTACATTTTACCTATATTCATGACATATAGACATATCGCATGAGAATTCAAATGAATTAGCTTTTCTCTTGATATATAGAATCAATGTTCTAAAAATTAAATATTTTCTTATTGAGCGTACTTAAAGATGATCATTTTTCTAATGACAACATCGTGCCCATCAAGAGTTAAGATAGTTACAACTCTATGAGAACCCAATTGTAGCATGAAACTATTCATCACATCACTTGATAACTACTAGAATTCTCAGCTACATCTTCTGAGTAACAAAATATGGAAAATATTACATGTTCGTACTTTTGCAATCACTATTTTAATAGTCAAAAAGTCTCTTTATTGGATTGAATAGGGAAATGCATCCAAAAAAAAAAAAATCATAAACCTATTGTATTAGTATCAAATCAACTCTAAACCTTTCAATGGGAGCAATTTAATTATAACATTTTCACATTAATACTAATTTAGTCCATCCGATCAATTTAGGTTGGAAATTATTAATGTAAACCCAATCATATTATGTGGTACAATCAATGCTGACGTGAATATGTTTTAATTTTGTAACACTTTTTCTCAAATTTTTTATTAATTTTTTCTTTCCTTTCTCTTTTTTCTTATTTTATTGCCCCCAATATATATATGTATATTGCCAGCTGGCGGAGGTCGGCAGCCACAAGGGCGAGGGTGAAGATACTCTCCACGGCCATAGGCAAAGGCCCACCTGCCAGCCTTGTGCAAGGCCTAGGTGAGGTGGCCCCTCTCCAGATCTGGCAAGGGGACTCTCCAGCCTTTGCCATATGGGCGAGCCCAAATCAAAAGCAAGATCGTCATTGTTTGTTTCGTACCAAGCTTCCATTTAGGACTCTTAAGGCGCCCGGCTATTTCGTTTTCTTAGGCGGAGACACCATCTCCATCTCTGCATCTCACGAACACACTAACTGAGAAAGAGAGAGAGAGAGAGAGAGAGAGAGAGAGAGAGAGATGGTTTGGGCAAGGGTGCGCGCGAAATTCAAGAGAAAATCTATGTGCCTGAAGAAGCAACTATGAATGGAACAACGAGATGTACTGGACTTAAGATGTGCGCCCAAACTTCTAAAGACGCATTGCTGTACCAAGATGGAACTATGCACAACAGGAGAACTGATGACATCCTCTGCGTTGATTGGAAATGGACTTTTCCCTCACTCTACAGTCAAAGATCTTCTCTATCCAGAACGACGAGCCCAGATCCAGACCTGGAGACAACTGTGACGCCCAAACACTGTGCTTCAACCTCCACCTCCTCGCGTCCTGCTCCTAGGTGATAGTCGGCCGGCAAGGGAGCAACGCTAGAGGCCAGCGAGGCCGTCCCAACCTTGGCCCTCCCCAGAAGTTGCGTCCTTCCTTGATGGCGACTGCTGAGGGTGATAAGGAAAAAAAGAAAATATTAATACCACGAAAAACCTTAAATTAGTATGCCCATGACAATTTTCCTCAAACTAATATTTTTATCACAAAAAAATCAAAATCGGTGCACTTATAACAAATTTTCTCACTACAAAAAATCATAAACTAATATATTTGTAACGAATTTACCATTCATTAGTCTTCGTGAAATTGAGTTAATACATAAGTGATAAACGAAGAGTAAAACCCCAAATTTTTATATTCGTCAATTGTTACGTGTCATCCAACTCAACAATTTAACAATAAAATTTAGCAAAAATTAACAAAGAATAATTGTGTCACGGCGTATTGGCTTAGAGATTTGCATAGTATTAACTCAAAAGGATAAAAGAGAAAAGAAAGAATGAGAAAGAAAATAAAGGAAAAGAGAATAAAAAAACAAAAATTTAATACAATATTGGAAAAAAGTATTTAAAAATTGGGTTAGTACAACTAAGGGTCCATTTGGTTCATCTTTCCAAATGGACTTTGGGTGTAATTCAAATTCTAAAGCTAAAACCCTTTGAGAGAATGTAAATTTGTTTAGTAAAAACTCTTTATAAATGAATTTTTGGTTTCAAGGAGTGTTTGACAAAAAAAATTTCAATGGGCTTTGACTATAGTTTTTATATTTTTTTTTATTAGAAAAACATGAATCCTTTGTTGAAGCCCAATGAAGGGCAATGGTTGTCATCAAGCCAGATCTAATGCCGGCGACCATCAACTGAGGTCCCTAACCTTAGGCAATGTCAAGGACCTCAAGCAACCCTCGGTGAGAGTCACGCCACCTAGGTAGCATGCAACTCAAGTGACCGCTGCCTGGGTTGTGACCTCCTAGATCTTGTGACCTCAAGCAAGGGCCGTCAAAATCGCACGACCTTAGCCAAGGTCATGGAAGTGGCGAGACCTAGGCAATAGTCACTCAAGGTCATACGACCTCTGGTTAAGGTGCTTGGGTCGGGCAAACATCCCTTGTCGACCCTTCATCAAGCATTGGTTGGCCCTTTGCCAATGAGATATAGCCTCCTTAGCCCTTTGCGGCCAAATTTAGCTTCACCAACCATCACACAAAGAAGATGAACAGTTACACAAAGGGCCCAAAAAAAAAAATAAAAACAATTTAGTTTTAGCATTTGACTAAATACTAAAAGCTTAATGCAAGTCCATACTAATATTGGGCTTCCAACTTTCTCAAGGTCAGCATTTGGTTGAAAACTTCTTAGGAAGCTAAACCCAAAGCACTTTAAAAATCCCAAACTAGTACATTTATAACAAATTTTCTTAAACATATTTTATACCACAAAAAACCCATATTAGTACATTAGTGATAAATTTACAATAAAATATTTTTTTTACCACTAAAAACCCTAAACTAGTGTATCCATAGTAAATTTACCCTCCTTTTTTCTGTGAAATTAACTTAATATCTCAAAAAATCACAAATTGATACACATGTGACAAACAAATTATAAAACTCCAAACCGGTATGCATGTCATTTAACTTAACAATTCAATAGTAAATTTAATGGAAACTAATGATGAGTAACTTTCTCACAAGTATACCAATTTGAGGTTTTTAATGATAAAAAATTTACAAAAATTAAAAAATTCAATGATAGCTCCAATTATGTCAGGTAAGATAGTTAGAATCTATGTGACCAATTTTCAATTTAAATTGGTCGAATGAACTGTATATGTATCAAAGTGAATAGGTTTATTACGGTTTTTGGCATTTAGAATTTAAAACATGTTTATGCATCCCTAACTATTTATTAGACACGAGGGACAGAAATAGAGCTGTTGAGAGAATGGAAGGGGGCAATGGTCATGCAACAAGTTCAAAATCGCCTCGAGGGAAAGGCTTTCTCGACTTTACCATCCATTGAATGCTTTCACCTACCAAAAAGCGCTGAAGACTCGAAAAATCACATTTACCAAGGATGTTTTTTTTTTTTTGAATTATATAATCTGCGTCAGCCTAAGAAAATGTGCATTTTCAAATATCAATGATGCTTGTCCGCGAGTCTGAGAATTGAGACTGCTGTTATTAGATCCAAAACTTGCATTAAATGCTCACGCTCACCGGTGGATGTTGTCATGTCGTCCAAACACTTCAATCGAACAATACCATCTCCTTCTTTCATCCAATGAAAATAATTCATTTTTGTGAATGCTTCTACGAGTATTTCTTTTTCTGGTTCATTGTTATACTTTGAGATATTCCAAGCGTCAACAATGAAACACACTTCATTCAAAGATAAAAACCTCATGGTCAAGTGGGTTACACGATACCGACTAAAAAAAAAAGTGGTCACATTACAGTTTATTTTTATTATTGAAAAAACAAACCAGACAAAGAAAGATAACACATCTCAAGTCAACTCCGCCTTCTCTTCTTATAGGTGCAATCAGTTTATCAAAAATAGAAACTTTTCTCATTGAATTTTCTTAATAAGAACTGACTTTAGGGACCGAGAGTGGCACATTATTAGTGGATTAGACCTTAGAAAGGATCGAGACCCTTTGATCCATACCGACTTTCACGTGCCCTCATCCTTGGATGAAAAGAGACTACCAAATCACCAAAAACTGAGCTAGCAAAAAACGTTGTCAACTCTTAAAAATTTAATTTGAGGTAATGTTCTTTTTATGAAAAGAATGGGCTTGATTTACTCTCTAAAGCAAGATATGCATGTCTAGCGAAAGGAATACATAAATCCAAGTCCATTTATTAAAACATTTTCGGTTCTGGTTAAAATGAGCAGAAGAAGTATAAAAAAAGAACATCACTCCTCTCTATACGAGCCAAAACTTGACGTAGACCAAAGCATAGATTCTGTCTTGAGAATAACAAAAAGAAAAGAGGTAACATATTTTTATATTATGGCCATCACTCAAAATCGTGGGTCAAACTTATAATAACCAATAAATTCAAAAAAAGAGTTAATAAGTTCAGAAAAGTCCAAAATCCTTTGGTTTATGCATTGTCTGGGGGCTGTATTGTCTGTTGTTCTGAGCCTCTAAACGAGCGCGTTCTTCTCCGCAGTCGGCGATGAGCACGAACTCGTAAATCGTTACGTATATTCTTTAGAAACATCCATTCATCGTATTAATAAATTTGTCCCATTAATCATGGTAATGGGTTAATTGAAGGACATGGGTTGTCAGATTTTGTCATCGATAAATGAATTGACAAATTAAATTTGTTCTTAAGAAGGGTTTTGTCCCCTTGAATTTCTCAATCTCTCTTCTAGTTCCTTTCTTCACTTTGAGTCTGAGTAACTAAATCGTCTTCGTTAAATGTTCAAATTGATTGCACACTCACATTAATATCGTATCAAAGCCAGTGTGCTCATGATTTTCATAAATTCATTAGACTTTCTGTAGATTTCTTGCCGTTCTTTGAAAGTAGGGCGTCTAAATTGGCCTTTTTTTTTTTTTTTTTTTTGGCGCCAGAGATATTGCTCTTTGATGATTTGAGATGGACTTTGATTCTATATACCACAAAAAGGATTGACATTCTTCGAGTATACTTATCGATCACCCTTATACCTGTCACCGGCATAAATATGTCGTGTCTGTTGCACCGCATTTTATGAAATCTATACAAATCATCTCAGAACTACAGAAAACAGAGGTAGAAGAAGATGCAAGGCGACTTACCTATTCTAGAATGACTAGCCCGAAAGAAAAAAGAAATGGAAGGAAACAGGTCCCAGCTCTGAACACAATCATAGGCAATTGAGAATCCTGCATTGCACTGACTGGACAATTGAGTTTGCGGTATCTGATCGCACCGACTTGTAGATTCCCTCTAGCACCAACTATCGTGTGATTTTCGCTTTCCCTTGACCTTATCGCTGACATTCTCTAGTGTGCCTGGGACCAGGTTCTTGAGCTTATGTTGCAGCATAAGCAGAGCTTTAACAGTGATTTTGGGTGGAAAATTTGCGTTGTAAGCCAGGTCTCCTAGAGCTGCTGTAGAGAGCTTCTCATGATTTAGTACATCACATATTCTCTGCTTCTCTTGTGGACATAATTGTTGATGGACCTGCAAACAAATTCTCTGCTGATAAGCATTTTATACAGGAAATGCTCAAGCATTTGCATAAAACTTATAAGAAATAGCAAGAAACAAACTCAGAAAATGATGTTTCAGCCATGAAAATTAAGTGAAGTAAATGAAGTACTCAGCAGTAACTTTGTTAAATGTTCTTCTAAACGTGGAGCTTTGAGAATTTTCTGTCCAAGTATGGTACCTCAATGTAGATGTCTATGACTCTGTATAGGCTGTCATGAGAGTCTCTTGCAGCCTCCGGCAAGATTGAGACCAGCTCTTCGAATGTCACGGGCTTTACATACAAATCGGCAGCCACTTCTCCTATGTAGGAATCAATCAAGTGGCCAACCTTCTTAAGCTGACCTGCAGGTGATTGATCGCCTTTGTGCAAGTATGCTTTAATAATCCTGATGATCAAATAGACATCATATGCGTACTTTTTCCCCTGAGGCGATTGAACGAGCAGATGGTCAACCGTGGCTTGGTCCAATCGCGAGCCGATCAAGCTCTCCAAGAGTTCTTTGTGGCCAGTGCTTATGTTCCACCTCAATCCGAGGCATAGTAGCTCAAAGAGGCATTTGCAAGAGATGTTGCTCGAGCCCCGATCCACCAAAGATAGCAGACTGATCAAGCCCTCTAAAATCCTGCGTTTCTCGATGACCGTGGCGCCAGTGGATTTCATCTTTTGATAATAGAGGAGGAATCTACTTATGGCGCAATGGTCATGTTCTTTTGATACCATTGCTCTCACTATTTTGTCTAGCCAATCAATTTCCAAGAATGTAAGATCTTTCAACCGCCACGCCATGTGAGAGCAATTGCTATTGACACTATCCATGCTTGAGCGAGGATAGTACGAACTGTCTGACGAAGACGTGCACGAGCTCGCATCAGTAGGCAAAGATAACCTCTCTGTTATGCAGTCCACAATTTTCTGTACTAAAAAAGACGAATCTTTAGCAGGTAATAAATCCTGGCATTGTTTCAACGACGCTAGTAGTTCAGACCAAGACCAGTAGCTGATCCCTTTGAGGGATTTCTCCATTTGTTCCTCCAAATTTTGATTGCCCGGTGCTTCATCGCAGTACATTTCCATGAAACGTGCCACGCGGCTCAACAGGACGATGTTGTAAGGGTTTATCTCGACTTTGCCATTGTTGTAGCAGAATCTTGACATGAGCTCAAAACCCTCTGAACCTCCTGGAAAATCATGAAAGATCACTTTCTGCTTCCCATTTGATGCTCCTGATTTTTTACCAAACAATCTGTTAAGCCTCCTTGAAAACGATCCCGTAATTTTCTGCACAAGAAACAAAAAACGGAGACAGTGTTAACAAAAGGGGAAAAGAAAGGAAAAAAAAATGTTAAAGTCACATCAGGATGGTCTAAGTCTTCAAAACCATAATAGGGATAACCTGAAAAACTTCAAAAAAGTACGACAGGCTTCTCAATGCAGGAAAGACTATTTTTTTTCAAGAAACAGGAATCAATCGATTAGGCAGAAGTCCATTTCATCAGCTGAGTGACTTCACAGTTCGAGAAACTCAAAGCCCAATTACTAGTAGTAAAAACTGTAACAAGAAGCAACATCACAAGAACTTGAACTGAAAAAGGTCATAAAAACGGGAAAGGTGATAACCTAAAAAATGAGAGAGAAAGCAGAGCAAGTAATTACCTTGTCCACCAGGAAAGTCTCGAGGCCATTGACGTCTACTTCAAGAATGCAGCATATTTCCATTGTTGGAGAAGAAGACTGCAAATTAAAAACACCTTCAGAGACAAAACTCTACCGCTTCATGAAAATGGTTCTGCATGTGAAAAGGCTAGCACTTTTGGGATCTTTTCCACAAGGGAATTAAGTGAACAGTTAGACCAAGTGCTCGATATGGGAAAGTCAGTGGGAACTGAGGAAGAGGCCAGAGAATCTAATCTCTATGCTTTATCAAAAGACCTTTCGGACAATTGTGGGTCACAATATATAAATAGACAATGGAGGGAACAAGAAGCGAGGTTATGTTGTGTGCGCATGTTTTATCTGTAGGAATGCATGATCGCTCTCATCTTATGTAATTTCGGGTCTCATCCACTCAAAAAATACATGTTTATCAAACCCTCACAATGGTTGGTGATAGCATTGACTTTAGATATCGGACTTAAATTCTGAATAAGAGACATGCATCATGAACATGGAAGGAACCCCATCACTTTCAGATTTCATGCTCCGGATTTTGATTTCGTGCTAGAAGCCATAAGAAGGGGCAAAGCCCCCAAAACACATGTTCATAAATTTTCATTTTTGTGAAAGAGGAAAATTACAGATTTGACTAAGTTCTATCAAGTCAACATGGTCTATCATCTGATTTTAAGTTGAATATATTGATCGGATGCTCTTTTGAATCAATTCCAGCTTGACGGGTATTGCTTCTGTATGTATTTACTTCGATCCATCTCGACTCAATAAATCAATTGCAGTTTTCATGTGTTGCTAATTCGGACTACATCTATTGTTTTGACTGTGCCAATATGTCGATAAAACATCAAATCCAAATCTAGTAACTTGAAGAAGCATCTTCCAGCAACAGAGGTCTGGTGACAAACTTTCAAGTGAGACCCCAGGACCAAAGTTTCAAACCAAGGAGTGGTTTACGGTTTTGAAGGTCAAATAATTTGACACAATTTAACCTTTTTGCCGTTTCTAATGCCGCCGATGAATGCAGTGGCATTTGACTCTGCGGCTGCCTGTTAGTGGACAATGGATCCCACCAATAAATGCTCCAAATCATCCTATAACAACAGGAAAAAAGTATTTCATAATCTGACAGAGTTGGCCGATCCGTGCGGACTGAATTATCTCACCGCATTAAATATGAGAAATACATGCGTTTTCCCAAATCCAGAGTGGTCCAATCCAATCATCTGTGATTGACTTGACTATTGAACGAGTCTCGTCACGATTTCGATGCTCTTGAGAGAAAAATGTACCATCCTTGACATGTGCAACATTCAAGTCTAGCTAACGGGGGATTAGTCAAATTATCACTATCTCAATTATCCTTTTTTGTAAAAAAGAAAAAAAAAAGTATCCTTTTCTAGAAATGTGATTCACATGGATTAGACAAATTCCGCATATGGTTACGTTACCTTGTGCGATGCTCAGTATGGTAAGATGGACGTTTTGTAGGGATTTGATTGTTACAAATTGTTGACTCCAAAAAAATGACTAAATCTTTCTTATTGACATTGTGCCAGCCTGAATAGATATAGAGCTTGGAGTTAAGTATGATTATACTATCAATGAGTTATTGATAGCGGATATGCTTGTTGATGACTATGACGTATCGATTACCATGATACAGCTATTGATGTATCATGCTGATTGGTCTATGATTATTATTATGGACAAGTGTTGAAAACAGAAATTAAAGACAAAGTGAAGATGTCAAAGTGAAGATAGCGATTATTTGCCCTGTAATTGGTTAGCGTATCCCCTCAACCCCTCTGGGAGTTACTTTGTTTGGATGCTCCCTTGGTGAGTACTTATGTTTGAACACTTTTATTAAATAAACTCATATTCCAACCCAGTGAAGATAGCGATTAATAATTAAGTCCAATGACAATTGAAGAATTGTAACTGCCTATAGATTTGGTCAACATACAATCATGGAGCCTAAAGTCATGCAAATGCAATTGTAATCAATAATTGGAATACTAATCGCTTGTATGCGGTTACACTTGGTACAGGGCTATATAAAGCCGTGTTGTATTGTTGTAAAAGACACGATCCTTAACACAAATGCTTATGTAATTTCTCAATTTTAATTTTTTTGATTTATCAATTTCTTGTACATGCATTTACTTTTCTCTAGATTAAATCGTTCTTGTTGCACAATTTGCTTTCTGTCCGACTCGCCACTGAACCCGATTCAATAAAATCAATAGATCAACCTTTGATGATAAAGGTACTTGGCCGATATTCCCACCGAAACACAAACGCAATTATTGCATAGCGTAGGATACAATCTGCCTATAGCCCTCAATCTTTGGACCGGCAGCAGCTAGTCTAGCTTACACACCAGCTCTGTGATTACACTTGCGTCAATATCTCAGTCGAGAGCGAGAGGCTTGATCACAATAGATAGGATTTGCTGCTGAATGTCGCCGTCCGGGATGGCAAACCCATCTCCAAACTGGTAGAGCATATGCACAACACGAGCCGCATTCACGGTGACATTGATGAAGGGTCGGAGAAACGGCTTCTCGGCATGGCCAAAGCAATGAGCATTAATGATATTCCATGCTTGGTTTATCAATATCTCGATGTGCTTCCGGGCAATGTCCTCTGACACATTCGCTTCTCGCATGTAACACACCACTGAGGATGGAGCATCTCCTCTTTCTCTTTCAGCCTAATCAAACAAATAAATCAATTTAACTTGTTAATCAGATTCGATCTCCTTTACTCTGAATGTGTGTAAGCACAAGATTTTTCTGCAAGCTAAGAATTTGTCCATCATGTCAAATTCAGTTTGTTTATAACATTCACACAGAAGTTTGATATTTACTGTTGACGTTCCAAGGTCATTGCAAAGTCGAATTATAATGGACACATTGTAAATCAGATCCTTGTTTCTCTTTAGCAAATCTGCTGCATCCTCCAATTTCATTTGTCCCATGAAGTAATAAGCATGAGACAAGATCAGAGGTCCTGAAGATGATGTCCATGCATTGCTCAAGTATTCTTCCAAAGATGGTGTGTAGCCCATTTTGTCCCACTTTGCTTCATTAAGTAACGCCTTGCAAAAATCTGCCCACTGTAAAAATGAGGGAAAAAGGAGATTTAATCGGAGATGATTCATAATGTGAGGGATTAAATTAGTTATGGTGACATATGCATGGATATGCAGTTATCCGACAGTTTTTTTGCTTACGGCTTTCGTGAGATGTGGTACCACTTGATGCCAATCTTCATCCTTGCCAATTTCATGAGCAATCTCATACGTAACATCGCGAAGTGCTCGGAAACAGACCTTGATGCACTCGGGAAGCTGTTGAATCTGCTCTAAGTCCCATCTAGAAGCATCGGACTTTCCAGTTAGAGAATATGAACTGAGCAAACACGAAAGGAAGAAATTTGAGAGGCACCGTGGCCAACCTGGTAATGGCGTCAGTGAAACATTCTAGCTCCTCCAACGAACCATAAAGGTCGTAGAGATCGTCGATCACCAGTATCAAGATGATGACCTTGGTGAGAGATTTTCGTAAAGAGCTGAACTGTGGTTCTTGAGAGAGGCCAAGGGCACAAAAGAAACTTTCGACCAGCCGATCCCTTGCGAAGTCCACATGTTCGATAAGTCCCAGATCCCTCCACCACCTGAATTTACCGAAGCAACTAATCAAATAAAAAGCTATGAAAATCACGTCATGTCCCTTAAAGATATCTTCAAAGTAGACAATTTCTTAGGATGAATTGACACCATGTGTATCATGAGTGAGTTTGAGCGTGCAGAAATTACTTGGATATATCTCTAAGATCTCTTTGGTGTGTGGCTTGGACAGTGTTGAAATTGAGCTTGGCAAGCTGAAGCAGATTACTTTGCTTGTCCTCCTGTTGCTCATACAAGTCGATTTGCCATTTAATGTCGAACCACTGGACCCTCCAGTGCATCGGAAGCTCCAAAGCGTGGACGGCACGCTTCAAGAGCTGACCGTCCAAATCAGAGACTCTCTCTTGGAGAATCCCAGTTGAGAAGGCTTTCGCTTCCTCCAAAATGTTTTCGCCTTTCATAGCCAGATATGAAGCCTCGAGAAGCTCTATCATAGCTTCAACGTCTCCGCAGTTGCTTCCGCTCAATGTGTTCCTTCCGTCTCTGAAGCTCCTTAATGCATCTAATTGCAAATTGAAATGCAAAGTTTTACGACTTCAAAGAACCGAGAATTATTGTTGATACTATTAATTATACTTGATGTTACTAAATATTAGAAATACGACAACTGACCGCTAAGAAGATGCTATTGCAAAACAAGGAATATTGACATGAACTTTGAGTAGATTGTATGCATTCAATTCGATAGTGCCTCACTGTGGACGAAACCTTCTTCGCCATCTAGCCTACAATTACACTTTCCTTTCATGATCCTCTCTCTAAAAACAAGAAGGCTTTTCAGAAGAGCTAAGTCCCAATCGGTGTGCCGATTGCGGGACTTCTCCATTTGGATGTTCCAAAAATTCTGTCGGAAACTCAACGAGTGATATCAAAATCAAGAAAATTTCCTGAATTGGAAATTCACGTTAAGTTTGTGGGTACAAAATTTGGAGCAATCGATATCCTCATAAGGCTATTGAGCTTTTGATCTAGTGATATCAAGTCCACTTAAATGTATGCAAACTCTCCATTAATAGATTATCGATAAAAAGTAATTCTAGGGATGTTAAGAATGGTATGGAAGGAATCAATTTTTGTACAGTAATCTTAGTTTCTTTGGCATTATTTATTGCTTTATTTGATATGTGCTGTGATTCGATAGTAACATCCAAGACAAAGGAAATCGCATACATCCATATTTAGAATTTACCTTGTGAAACAACATGGCCATGCTGTCTGAGGAGTCTAAATTGAAGTGCACTGGCATAGAGATGATCTTCCATGTTGAAAACACCATTGTTGGTGGATGCAACTGTTTGAAGAACTTCTTTAATTTCATTACCGAAAAGGTTGGACAACCCTAATTTTCTCATCTTGTCAATCAATTCCAAATTGAGGAGTGAATTGACCGCTTCTGATAATGTTGGTTTTACTTCCTCCACCAGCCGTTCCACCTGTTCTTTAGTTCTTTCTTTCTGTCGAATCAAGTCATATTCGTTAGATCAAAATCTACCTCGAGGCCTCAAAAATTTTATAGAGCAATGTCAATATATTGTGATTATACTAATTTATCCTTTATGAATATATTGTAAAATATATTGCAAAGTATTGTTGTAAAATGAGCCTCACCGAAAGGGTTGGCTCCATTTCGATCCCTAGAGGACTCAACTCGTGCACACGCTAATTTTCAGAAATAATTAGTACATGCATATGTATAGAGCTAGATGAATTGGTTTCTTACATTATACGTTAGCTATAAATCAAGTCTAGATGATGGCTGATATATAGGATAAACAGGCATATTGATATCATGCATGTGATATTACAAATTAATTTAGCAACATACTACCTTGCTCGAATTTTGGAAAAAAAAAAAAAAATTAACATGCGTCTCATGTTCTATACTACAACTAAGGAGGTCAACCAAAAAAGAGCAATTTGGATGATTAACAACCAAATTAAATCAGACTTATGAGCACGGAAGGTACAAATTAGAATCTTACAAGGTCGTAGCTGTTGTTAAGTGATTGGAGGAAATCGTATTTCCAAAGGTTAGGCCTATAATTGGCTGATCTTCTTTGATGCATCTTGTCCCCAACTTGCGGCGTACTAGTTTTGCGATGAAATGAGAATTGGCTACAAACTGCAAAAATATGGAGCACAATTCCTCAATTTATATGGGCGAGGACAAGGCTAGTGTTGTTGGGGCTTGAGAGTGACTGTTCAATTTGATCCTTACAGCAAGCCCACCGCGGCAATTCATTCAATTGGTCGTCTCCGCACACACGCAGTAATTACGTTGAGAACACGACACGACCTCATAAAACCAAAAATTTGATGGCTAGTTAATGTTACAATTCAAACTAGCAAAAATCTGCCCATGCTTCTCCTGCCTTAGTACAAACAAAACTAGATAAACCTATAAATGCCTAACTAGCAAAAAGCAAGCCTCATTCATCTAACCAAAAAATAAGATTTAAGAGATTAATTAGGAATGAAGTGGGTGCGCAATCCACTTCTCTATATATTACGGATATTGTCGGTAGAATACTGCACTCTATGATCTTAATCAAGTTGGGTGTATTGAGGTTTTGATCATTTATTTTCTAGAAAAACATAGACTCCTCTAGGATTAATGTCTACAAGTCCCTAGTTTAATAGGTGGTAGTTGAAGTTTGCGGGCAGAGATAGATTGGTGGATCGAGCCTATAAATAGGCAAGGCCGTTGGGTTAAGTGTATACAAGAAAAATGCATACCGTGTACACAAGTCCTTGTCATACAAATCCATCGAATCTCTAGTGGTCCTTCTTTGCTCCAAAATCAGCCACACACTATTCTTCCATTACCAATGTTTTCATCTTTTCTCATTCTATGCCAAACTAACAGTCATGTTAGAGCCTCGTTTGGTTGTTTGCCTATTCACTTGCTACTAAAATCTTCCATCTACATATCCAACACCAAGATTAAGGACAGCTCTAGCTCATACTTACTATTTATTACTACTTTCAATGGGAATAACTAGGGAGAATTACCAAAAAAGTCTTAAACCTTTTACAAGTGTGCCAATTCAGTTATAAACTTATTTTTTTAGCCAATTGAGTCCTAAATCTTTTACAATTGTGCCAATTCAATCCTTCCAGTCAAAATTAGCCACCTAGCGCTAATGTGACCGCCAATTAGTGCCAACCATAATTTTTTCAATAATATTTTTTATAATTATTTTATTAATTTTTAATCTTTTTTTCTCTTTTTTTTTTTCTTGTCCTCCCTCCTTCTTCCTTTGGGTCCGGCGATTGGCGACTCCAACGACCGGCAAGGGCTGGCTAGTCGCCGGAGCCAAAGGAAGAAGGAGGGAGGAAAAAAAGAGAAAAAAGGATTAAAAAATTAATAAAATAATTCTAAAAAAAGATATTATTAAAAAATTATGGCCAATGCCAATCGGTAGCCACATTAGTGCCAACCAGTCAATTTTGGCCAGAATGACTGAACTAATACAATTATAAAAGGTTTAGGATTCAATTGGGTATAAAAATAAGTTTAGAACTGAATTGGCATAATTGCAAAAGGTTTAGGACTTTTTGGGTAATTCTTCCAAAATAACTATGACTATACGAGTATCAAAATCACTTTTTTTTTAAAGCCCAAGATTCATGGGACATTGTGGAGAAAGGGCATGCGACTCCAAAAGAAATGCGAACGTTCCGACGGCACCACTACAAAAAAATGCAACGCCTCTATGTGTCATTCAATAAGCTCACTTTGAGAAGAGTTCCAAGCACAATAAGGGCAAGCACTATTAGACTTCAATCTCATATAACGGAATTCGAAAATGCTGACACGAAAGATTATAATACTATCCAACAATATTATGGTAGATTAAAAGAAGTAGAAAATCAAATGAGTGCCTATAAAGATGATATCACTATCATGACATTTACTAGAAAATACAATTTTATTGCCTCATCTATATAAGAATATAAGGATTGAAGTACTATATCAATAAGTGAATTAATTAGCTCTATAGAGGCATACAAAAAAAGAACGATGATAGAAGATAAAGAATCAGTCAAAAGTATCTTTCAATCTACAATAAAAATACAGTATCATATATGTAAAAAATGGTGGAAGGAGTTTGAGGAATTTTTTCTTTAAAAAAAAAAAAAAAAAGAGGAGAAACCTCTCCAAAAGAAGAATATACATCTTATTGTATTTGCAAGAAAACAAATCACTTTAAGAAAAGTATTGTCACTCAAATTTAAACTACCAAGATAATTATGTTGAAAGAAAAAATACAAACAATATGTTCTAAATAGGCCACGAGGCAAACGGGGAGGAGAATGATAAGTATTATATTGATGATGTGTGTAGTAATCACATGACAGGGGAACATCTAAATTCATTAATATTGATACATCGATAAAAGCCAAATGAAATTGGGTAACGGTGCAGTACTGGATGCGAAAGAATAAGGTACTATAGCCTTTGAAACAGGGCCTAACTATATTCGTGATGTATATGTAATACCCAGCCTAGCACAAATCTTATTCAGTGTTGAAGTTCTGATCAGCTTTTTTAAAAAAGCCTGGACCCCTCTAGGATTAATGTCGATAAGTGCGTAGTTTAATAGGCGGTAGTTGAAGATTGTGGCCAAAGAAAAAAATAAGAAGAAAATCTCTGATAAATGCGGAGATAAATTGCATGTATAAAACAGCGGATTGAGCCAATCCATAGGCGAAGGCTATTCAGTTGAAAGTACGAAAAAAATTACAAAGAAGCATATCATGTACGTAAGCCCTTGTCGTCCTTTTTCTCCAAAGACAGCTGCAGGCTACTATGGACCCTGGAATTTCGCTAACAATTTTTTTTTTTTTTTTTTTTTTTTTTTTTTTTTTTTTTGGGTTGATAGCTAACAAGTTCATCACGTTTTTTTTTTTTTGAAAGAAAATCATTTCAGGAAAATCAATTCTGCTAGATACGGCAGAATTTGACCCTCGTAACCGACACGTTCTTTATGCACGTATATACTATAAGCACGATAGTTGAGTAATAACTAGGGTTAATTTTGTGTAGGCCCTCACAGCATCTCTAGAAGATTAGTAATCGATTGCATCGATATAGACGCAATCTGACCACTAATCGAAAACGTCTACATTAGGTCATCTTGAGTCCATTTCCCACTGCGTTTCTTCTACACTTTTAAGCCAGGGACAGTGTAGTATTAAAACCTCAGGCCCTGCAGCTAAAATTTTTGTCAACAGCAACATCAAAGAGTATCAACTGCCTCAATTCACACTTGGTCCCAACCTCTTCTCCGACAACTTTGGCGTGTCTTTCCCTGATTGATATAAGGCTCAAAGGAGCTCAGAAAATTGCAAACCAGGTATCATGACGAGCGTACTCGAGTTTATTTTCTAATGATATATGGCCCGCCCATTAGTAGCTTCCTGGGTTTTCCGTTTTCCGGGCTGGTGTCGACTGGTGCACCTTGACAAATTCCGATGATGAATGGGCTTTGAAAGGGGACTTTCCTATGGCCATTGTAATAATATGGCCCAACAGGTCAAGCCCGAGCTCAACTCTCTTTCTCTCTTCTTGTTTGAGCTCGTGCAATGAAGCACAAGAGGATAAGAAGAAGCTGAAGCAGAAATAGGGGAAAGAAAAGGGGCTTGCCAAGAAAGAAGAAAAAGGAGAAAGAAGAAAGGAGGAAAGAGAAAATTTTCATGTGCTCATGATCCATATGACTCGTCAAGCTGACTCAACTCCGTTTTGCAATGCAAGTAAGCGATCAAAACCCCCAATTGTCTATTCGAACAAATCATCACAATTAGGGCTTGAAATTCGTTTTGAATTGAAGCAACCTCTACTACCTTTAAATCTGACAAGTTATCGAGAGGTCTATTGTCGAGTTCATATGATAAAGGGAGGTTTGAACGAGCAAGCTACCTTGTCTAGATCAAGGTTTAACTCTCACAAAGAAGGTATTCGCCAAGGGAAGAGGCCCATGCCTGGAAATAGATTCCAAGTTCCACCAAATAGGAGAGGTGGAGTTGGCAAGCTAGTGCCAAATAGGATTGAGTTATGTCGTGCTTGTGGATGGCGACATGGAGTGAACCAGTGCCCCCAAAGGACGAGCGCCTATTTTGAATGTGGCTAGCAGGGTCACCTAGCCAAGAACTGTCCCCGAAGACAAGGGAGATCTCAATAGTTGCCGCCGCTACCACCGTTGGGTCAGATCAAGGGGAATGTACTGCAGAATGTACTACAAGGAGGACAACTTAGACCTTCGGTTTAAGGCACGATGTATGCTATCACTCAAGGTCAGGCAGAGGCTGCACCTAACGTGATCACAGGTATGGTTTCGCTGAATAACCATCCTGCTTATGCTTTATTCAATCCAAGCGTAACACATTCCTTTATTGCCGAGCAGTATGTTAAGTTGATAGGGTTGAATCTTGAATTACTGGAATCTGTTGTTAGCATATCTACACCATTGAAGGATAATGTGTTATCTGCTTTGGATTGTTTTGGTTGCAAGTTAGCGATTGGTGAGCGAGAGGGGAAAATAGACTTGTCAGTCCTAGCCATGTATGACTTTGATTTGATAATTGGCATGGGCTGTCTCACCAAGCAACGAGCTAAAATGGACTATTATCGCAAGTCGATTCAGTTTTACCCATTAAAGGGTGAGAGCTTCGAGTTTGTAGGGAACCGAGGAGGACCCTCGATTTCCTTAATCTTGTCGCCTGAGGCAACTCGTTAATTAGACAAGGGTTGCCAAGGTTACTTGGCAACTATCGTGGATACGACAATTGAGGAACTAAAAATGAAAGACGTTGCTATAGTGCAAGAATTCCCAGATATGTTCCCAAAAGAATTGTCGGGATTACTGCCAGAAAGAGAAATTGAGTTTGTGATTGAGTTAGCACCCGGGACAAAATCAATCTCTAGGACTCCTTATTGAATAGTGTTATCTGAATTGAAGGAACTGAAGGTGCAAATGCAAGAATTATTGGATAAGTGATTCATTCGTCCCAGTGCATCAAGTTAGGGAACACCGGTTTTATTTGTAAAGAAGAAAGATGGATCGGTGCGCTTATGCATCACCTATAGGCAACTTAATTAGGTAACGATCAAGAATAAGTATCCATTGCCAAGGATTGATGACTTGTTTGATCAGTTATAAGGAGCGTCGATATTTTCAAAAATCGACTTGAAGACAGGATATTATCAATTGAGGATTAGGAAAGAGGACATTCCAAAATCAACATTTCGTACTCGGTATGGTCATTACGAGTTCACTGTGATGCCATTCGGGTTGACGAATGCCCCAGCTGCTTTCAAGGATTTGATGAACCGAGTATTCAAGGAATACTTGGATCAGTTCATGATTGTGTTCATAGATGATATTTTGGTGTATTCTAGAAATGATCAAGAGCATGAGAATCATTTGAGATTAGTGCTACAGACACTGAGAGTCCATCAGTTGTATGCCAAGTTTAGCAAGTGTATGTTTTGGTTAACTCGTATTGCTTTCTTAGGTCACGTGATTTCAAGCGAAGGAATTTTGTGGACCGGAGTAAGATTGAAGCCGTGATTAATTGGCTAAGACCGACTACAATGACAGAAAATCAAAATTTTTTTGGGTTTGGTAGGTTATTACAGACGATTTGTGGAAGGGTTCTCATCATTAGTATCGCCTTTGAAGAAAGAGGAGAAATTTGTGCGGACAGACAAGTGCGAGAATAATTTCCAAGAGCTTAAGGAAAAGCTGACTATCGCACATGTGCTGACAATTCCATCTAGTCTTGGAGGATTCGAGATCAATAGTGATGCGTTACTAAAAGGATTGGGTTGTGTGCTGATGTAACATGGCTAAGTTGTTCTATACACCTTCCATCAATTGAGGCCTCATGAGTTGAACTACTTGATGCATAACTTAGAACTCGCAACTATCATATTTGCCTTGAAGATTTGGAGACATTATTTGTGCAAAGAAAAATTCTAAATCATCACGAACCATCAAAGTCTCAAATACCTATTCTCTTAGAAAGAATTGAACATGAGACAGTGGCGATGAATGGAATTACTGAAGGACTACGACTATGATATTTTATATTATTTGGGAAAGGCGAACAAGGTCGCCGATGCTTTGAGTCTTCTTCGTTGCTCATATATTGATTAAGGAGTAGAACTTAATCAAGAGAGCTCGAGATTCGGTATTCAAATTTGAGGTAGACCACCTTTCAAGTCTTATGGTCACCCTTAGAATTGAATCGGATGTCCAGATCAAAATCAAGCTACTCCAACCGACAAACCCAGATGTAAAGAAAATTCTACAAGAGGACACTAACAAAAGAAAAGCTGATTTTCAAGTTTCTGATGATGGAACGCTAAGGTTCCGAGGACATTTAGTTGTACCTGATGATGTGGAGTTTAAGGAGGATATCTTGTCAGAAGCGTATCGTAGCAGTTATAGCATTCATCTTGAAAGTACAAAGATATATCAGAATTTGCATCACCATTATTGGTGGTCAGGCATGAAGGTAGACATCGCCAAGCATGTCGCCAAGTGTTTAACGTGTCAGCAAGTTAAAGCTCAACATTGCAAGCCGGGAGAACTTCTGCAACCTCTCGAGATCTTAGAATGGAAATGGGAACATATCACAATAGATTTCGTGACTGGACTACCGAGGAATCAAAGAGGAAATGATTCGATTTCAGTAGTGGTCGACAAACTGACATAGTTGGCTCACTTCATTGTTATACGAAAGGACCTTAGTTTGGATAGACACACAGATCTATACGTGCGTCAAGTGGTTCGTATGCATTGAGCGTTGGTTACGATAACTTCAGAGAGAGACCTAAGGTTTACTGCCGCTTTTTGGAAGAGCTTGCAAAGTGCTCTAGGTACAAAACTTCAGTACAATATGGCATATCATTCTTAGATAGATGGCCAACCTAAGAGGACCATTCAGACCCTCAAGGACATGTTGAGAGCTTGTGTACTGGACTTCAAAGGAAGTTGAGAAGATCAACTACACTTGGTGGAATTTGCCTACAACAATTGTTATCAGTAGAGCATCAAGATGGCTCCATTTGAAGCACTATATAGCAGAGTGTGCATGATAACTGTGTGTTGGGATGAAGTTGAGAAAAGAAAGATTACAAGCCCAAAGTTGGTTCAGCAATCAGTCGATGCCGTGGTAGTTATCAGAAATAGATTAAAGACCACTCAAAGAAGACAGAAAAGTTATGTAGACAAGCGTTGGAGGTCTTTGGAATTCCAAGTTGGTGATCACGTTTTTCTGAAGATGTCACAAATGAGGGGAACTTTGCGCTTTGGAAAGAAAGGAAAATTGAGTCTGAAATACATAGGTCCCTTTGAGATTCTTGAGAGAATCGGGAGCCTAGCGTATCGTCTTGCGTTGCCATCGAGATTGGAGCAAGTGCACAACGTCTTTCACGTGTTGATGTTAAGGAAGTATGAACCTGACCTGACCCACATGCTCAATTTCGAGGAATTGGACATAGATGACCGTGTGTCATACGTTGAAAGTCTGATTTAGATTATGGATTGAAAAAAGCAAGTTCTACGTACAAAGACTATTCCGTTGGTCAAAGTGGTCTGGCAACACCATAGTACTGAAAGAGTGACCTAGGAGACTGAAGAGTTGATGAGACAGCTGTACCCTCACATTTTTGATGAAGTTTTGTAATAGTTTATATTTCGAGGATGGAATTTTTATAAAATGGGAAGAGTTGTGACAGCTTGAATTTTCAAATTTTGTTTTCAATTAAATAAATCGGTTTTTTTTTTATCGATGCACCTATAGTACTATTCTCTAAGCTGATCACTCATGAGATAACTGAACTATTTAGGGAAGTGATTAAGGAATCTAAATGTAATGAACTTGAAAATTCGACTAGGAATTGACTACCGATCGTGTTGGTCTGCAAGGGTCATTATAGCACTATCGAAATCAATCAGAGGCCGAAGATAGGTTGACTTAACCAAGATATGTGATTAAAATGTGGGTGATTCCACATGATTGCAAAATACTTATTGATCAGCACTAGAACGATTTTTCTATCGTTTTGGTACCCGGTGCTCATATTTGAAATCTTAAGATTTTCACGACAATCAATAGTCACCAATGAGTCGAAGATGTACAATGTGACTCGAGATAAATCAATCACGGGTCAATTGCATTAAAAATTCCTAAATGCTACCTAATAGACTAGATCACGCTAAAATCGCTTCGAAGTGAAATTAACTGTGAATTTAAACTCGATTTCAGAAATTGAAAGTTCTATCATGTCACGACTATTTTAGAATGTCAACTCATCCTCCGAAGAATTTTCGGAGATTTAGAGATTTTTACGGAAAATTGATTCGGACGATGCAGAAAATTAGTGGAAATTCGATTTAGCTTGTTTGAAAGAAATTTTGACTTACAGACCGAGCTACTTGATGACAGGAAAGTGTGAAAATTCTGTGGGCTTTTCCATGATGAAATTTGGATGTTGATTTGAGAAATTTCGTGAAGAAATTGGAACCTAAAGTGGTGAAATTCGGAGCTTTGGTTGAGGAGTGCATTATTTGCATCAAAATTCAATTATTATGGGCTTATCTTATTGGAAAGTATTAAGGGGGACAAGAAGTTAATGGAAGGGATAATGGTTGACTAATATTCCCTATTTGCTGGCTTCTACCTCACGGTTCAGCACCCCCCCTCCTTCGAATGTCTTCTCTTCCTTCATCCGAACGCTTCAGCCTTCTCGGACAAGCTTCGCTGCCTTGTCTTCTCTCCAGCTCGAGCACCCACAACAGCCGTTCACGAATTTTCCCCACGCCACCACCGAATCCCCATCGCCAGTTTGTGCTTCTCCACGCGTCGAAGCCAGCTCCTTCGATCAACTCTCTCTTCTCCGCTGACTGCAGTAGCTCACGCCAATCTTCCACCTAGCGAAGCCGAGTTCATGCCAGCGAGCTACCCACGTTGCCTCTCGCCTTCAGCCGTGTGAAGCCCAGCCCATCAGCAGCTCTACAAGCCCACGTTTCCCTACAACTCAATCAACCGAAGCTGCTCCATCTTCGTGCCCTCCTGCCTTCTCACACTGCAGCCCTTCGTCCACGTGTCCTCGACGGTCAACCCTCCAAGCATGAGCAATTACAAGACTCTTTGGGAAGACAAAAGGGCTCATAAATAAGGACTCTAGAAACTTAAAATGACATTTTACTAAACCTTGAAAATATAAGAAATAAATATTGTTGGGTGTAGGTATCCAAGACTTGCTTGATTCAATGAATGTAGGTACCCTTCAAAACATGCGGCTACCGAAGTATCAGTATAGTTACTAAAGTATCAGTAACTATGAGATCGGTAACACTTTTGTAGAACTGATGTTGTCTCAGAAGGCTCCGGCATTATTTGACATTGCAAACGCAACTGAATAATTGCTCAGCCTAAGATACACTTTGCATATAGTCTTCAATCTTTTGACCAGCAGCAGCTAGTCTAGCTCACACACTTGGTATGTGATTACACTTGCGCTAATATCTCAGTCGAGAGCAAGAGGCTGGATCACGGTAGATAGAATTTGCCGCCGAATGTCTCCATCCTGGATGCCGAGCCCATCTCCAAACTGGTAAAGCATGTGCGCAACACGAGCTGCATTCATGGCGACATCAATGAAGGGTTGGAGAAATGGCAACTCGGCATTGCCGAAGCAATGAGCATTAATGCTTTTCCATGCTTGGTTTATTAATTCCTTGATGTGCTTCCGAGCAACGTCCTCCGACACGTTCGCTTCTCGCATGTAGCAAACCACCGAGGATGGAGCATCTCCTCTATCTCTTTCAGCCTAATCAAACAAATAAATCAATTTAACTTGTTAATTATATTCCGCAAGCTAAGAATTTGTCCATCATGTCGAATTAATATTTGCATAGAAGTTTGATAATTACCGTAGACGTTCCCAGGTCATTGCAGAGTCGAATTATCGTGGACACGTTGTAAATCAGATATTTGTTTCTCTCTAGCAACTCTTCTACATCCTCCAATTTCATATGTCCCACAAAATAATAAGCATGAGACAAGATCAGTGGTCCAGAAGATGATGTCCAAGCATTGCTCAAGTACTCTTCCAAAGATGGTATGTGGCCGATATTGTCCCACTTTGCTTCAGTAAGTAACGCTTTGCAAAAATCTGCCCACTGTGAAAAGTAAGGGAAAAAGAAGATTCAATCGGAGATGATTAATTATCTAAGGACGTAAATTACTTGCGGTGACATATGCATGGACGTGCAGTAATCCGACAGTTTTTTGCTTACGGCTTTCGTAAGATTTGGTAGAACTCGATGCCAATCTTCATCCTTGCCAATATCATAAGCATTATCATATGTAACATCGTGAAGCACTTGGAAACAGATCTTCATGCAGTCGGGAAGCTGTTGAATCTGCTCTGAGTCCCATCTGAAAGCATCAGACTTTCCAGTTAGAGAAAATAAGCTAAACAAACACGAAAGGAAGAGATTAAGAGGCATCGTGGCCAACCCGGTAATGGCACTGGTGAAGCATTCTAGCTCCTTCAATGAACCATAAAGGTCGTAGACATCGTCAATCACCAGTATCAAGATGATGACCTTGGTGAGAGATTTTCTAAGAGAGCTGAACCGTGGTTCCTGAGAGAGTCCAAGGGCGCACAAGAAACTTTCGACCAGCCGATCCCTCGTGAAGTTGACATGTTCAAGAAGACCAAGATCCCTCCACCACCTGAACTTACCAAAGCAACTAATCAAAATCAAAAGCTATGAAAAACATATCATGTCCGGTACAGATATCATCAAAGTACAATTTCTTAAGATGAATTTAGACCACATAAATCTTAAATGAGTTTGACTGTGTTAAAATTACCTGGATATTTCTATAAGATCTCTTTGGTGTGTGGCTTGGACAGTGTTGAAATTGAGCTTGGCAAGCTCGAGCAAATTACTTTGCTTGTCCTCCTGTTGCTCATACAAGTCAATTTGCCATTTGATGTCGAACCACTGGACCCTCCTGTGCATCGGAAGCTCCAAATAATGAGCGGCACGTTTGAAGAGCAGACCGTCCAAACCAGGGACTCTCTCGTGGAGAATCCCAGTTGAAAAGGCTTTCGCTTCATTCAAAATGTTTTCGTCTTCCAAAGCCAGATGTGATGCCTCAAGAAGCTCTACTATAGCTTCAACATCTTGGCAGTTGCTTCCGTTCAACCCATTGCTTCCTTCTTTGAAACTCCTTAATTCATCTGATTACAAATTGAAAGCCAAGGATTTACGACAGGGCAGAACCGAGAACAAGTGCTGATACTGCTAACCATACTCGAATTTACTGAATATTAGAACGTACAACGACTGACTACTTAAAAGATATTATTATAAAGCAGTGAAAAAATACGTGAATTTTGAGTGGCTTGTATGCATTCAATTTCATATTACCTCTCTGCAGACGAAACTTTCTTCACCGTATAGTCCACATTTACATTTTCTTTGACAGTCCTTTCTCTGGAAACAAGAAGGGTTTTCAGAAGAGCTAAGACATCTAGGCATGTCAATCGCGCGCTTCTCCAGTAGGGTGCACTGAAAGAATTCCATTGTAATCTCAACGAGTGATTTCAAAGCCGATGTGTGTCTAGCTTTCTAATGGTTACTCAAGAAAGGATTTCATAAATCATGGATTTCAGGTGGGGCTTGCCATCACAATAATAACGTGCTGGAAATTCACGTCAAGTTTTGTCTGTAGATAAGTTGAACCAATTTATGTCTATGATTTAAACTAATTCTTCATGCATTCTCTCCATTAATTGATTAAAAGTAACTCTAAGGATATTAAGACGGTATGGAAGGAACAACTTTTGTATCGTAATCTTCATTGATTATTTGATGTGTGTTGTGTTTTGATAATAACATGTCAGAAGAATATTTAGAACTTACCTTGTGAAACGACATGGCCATGCTGTCGAAGGAGCCTAAACCGAAGTGCATTAGCGTAGAGATGATCTTCCATGTTGAAAATGTCATAGTTGGTGGATGCAACTGGTTCAAGAGCTTCTTTCATTTCATCACTAAAAAAGTTGTACAACCCCAATTTTCTCATTCTATCAAACAACTCTAACTTGGCGAGCGAATTGACTTCTTCCGATAACATTGGCTTTACTTCCTCCACAAGCTGTTTCACCCGTTCTTTAATTCCTTCTTTCTGCTGAGTCAAGTTGAATTCATTAGATCAAAATATACCTCGAAAAGGCCTTAAAAAATCAATCTATAAAGCAATGCCAAATGTTATGATTTTAGTACATGCATATGTTGAGCTATAAAATTGGTTTTGTACAGTACATTTTAGCTATAAATCAAGTCTCGATGTGATGGCTGATATATATAATAACATTCACCAAAACTTAAACATTGCTAGCCACAATTAAATGAATAATGACATATATCAATATCATGCATGATGTTACAAATGAATCTGGAGCAAAATACACCACCATGCTCTATTTCAAGAAAACATCAACGCATGTCTCATAGGGAAAATTGTCCAAGAAGTCAAAAACCCATTGTATTTTTACTAATTCAATCTTAAACTTTTCAATTTTGCCAACTAAGTTTTAAACATTTTGCTAATTTGTCAATTGAGTCAATCCAGCCAACTTTTTTTGGAATTCTCTAACTGCATGCTAGCCATCGTATATAAGCCATCGTTGATGTAGATAATTTTTTTTATAATATTTTAACTTCTTTTTTATATTTTCTCTTTTTTCTTTTTTTTTTTTTTCCTTTTTTTCCTTTTTTCTTCCTCCTTTTGGTAGCGATTGACTACTGGCCATAGGCAATGGCTAACCATTGGCCATGGTTGAGCAAGTTAGCCTTGTCTAGGTGAGGGTTGCTGTCGGCTGCCAAAGATGAAGCCACCCTAGCCTATGCGAGGATTGGCCTCACTAGATCTAATATGGGTGAGGCCTCATTGGGCCTCACCTAAGCAAGGGTGAGCATGGTGACATCAACAATGGCCGGGACCACCATGAAAATGCCCGCTCCATACAAGAGGAACACCATAATGAACAAATGCCCTACACACGCACAATGCAGTGAAAGAGAGAGATGAGTAAGCGTATGTACCACATCAACTTTGCAAATTGCCATTGCTCAAATCTGCCTTGAGCGAGGCCCACCATCACTAGGGGTTCCCTTTGCCCAGGAGATGCTCGGAGAGGGGAGCCCTCACCGAGCCTGGCCATCACCTATGGCTATTGGCCAGTTATCGACAAATGGAGGAAGAAGAAATGGGGAAAAAGAAAGAGGAAAAATCAAACAAATAATAATAAATTGAAAAAAAATATATATTATTAAATATTATCCACATTAGTGCAGGCTATGACGCATAGGATGACCGATGTCCGTTAATGAATTCCCAACAAAATTGGCCAAATAGACTCAATTGGCAAATTTGCAAAATTGAAATATTTAAAATTAAATTGGCTAAAGTGTAATAGGTTTAAGATTTTTTGGATAATTTTCTTATGTCTCATGTGCAAATACTTGCATGATTGGATGCCATTAACTATTCACTCGTATGAGGAAGGGATCACTAAAACTAAGGCCGACACCAAAGAAGAACAATGTCGATAATGAACAACCAAATTACCTAGAACCCACTAGCGTGGAATATATAAGGTATATTCTTACGAGGTCATATTTGTCGTTAAGAGACTGGAGGAACTCGTATTTCCAAATGCTAGGCTTGTAATTGGCCGATCTTCTTTGGTGCGTCTTGCTCCCGACTTGTGGCGAATGCGCTAGGCATGGTTGGAGCTGGACTTGTTCTGTTTTGACCTCCATGACGACCGAGCGAAAGTTGAGAAGATTGTGAGAGACAAATTTATACAAGTTTAGTGATGGAATGAGTGTAAGCGTTGTTGAGCACGATGCTTCGATATATATAGGCGAATCCCTTGGGGCTTGAGAATGACCATAAAACTAGCAAATATCTCCGAACAGGGGCTTGAGAGTGACCATAAAACTGGCAAATATCTCCGAACACACGCAGATATCACGTTGAGAACACGACACAACCTCACAAACCAAAACTTAGAAGGCTACATAAGGTTCAGTCAAATAAAACTCGGTTGATCTATAAATGCCTAGCTAGCAAAACGCAAGCCACATTCCTCTAGCCAAAAAAAAAAAAAAAAAAAAAAAAAACAGATTTGGGGGATTAATTAAGAATAAAGTGGATGTGCAATCCACTTCTCTGGGTGATATGGATGTTTGCTTGTAGGGTACTCCACTCCATAGTCTTATAAAATTGAGCAATCAACCATCATTTGTGATGACAATATGTCTCGAGATTCAAAAACCTAACCCGAATTGAAGTGTGTGGAAGTATGGTTCACATCGAGTGAACATTGGTCACGTCCCCAAGGACAGCTGGACTAGGACTTTCAAGCTGCTGATATGTTGAGACCGGCTAAAGCTATAAAATTGTAGATTTCCAAAATCCGAGTTCATAAGAGTCCGTATCATGGGATTAATGTAAGTGTTGTAATTTGGATTTTTTTTTTTTTTTTTGCTTAGTGCCTTTGTTTGTGCCAAGAAGATACAAAGAATGTATTGAAAAATTCCCCTCGTGAGTTCTGTTGACTTTGCACCTAAACTCAAGAACCCTTCTACCATGAGATCAACTTTGTGTATTCTTTTGTATGATTAAGAGATTGTTTCGAGAAAAATTGCAATGGCTAAAGACACTGTGAGTTATTGGATATAGTTGGGAGCTAGAAAATATTATGAATGTTTGAGTGACTTGAATATGATTATAATATTTATTGTATCGCTTGATTTATAATGAAAGCTTGTACTACTCTCCCTGATTAGGTCATATTGACCAAATTACATTAATCCAAAATTCAGTTTACTCATCTGTTTTTTGGTTTAATTCTGTATGGTCACATGTTTTTTTCAACAACAGTTTGTGCTTGTTCATGATAAACTAGTCCAATATTAAATCACATCTTCATTTATAGCTCAAGTTGTTTAGAGCAGTTGGTAGTAGTCTTTCTAAATCTCACAAATTGGTCGTTAATTTCTTGGTGCTTTTCATATAGAGATAACTTAGTTTATGACTTAAATTATCTTTCACATACACGTATAGATGGAGTTTACTCACATTAAATTATTTGTTATCAATGGAATTAAATGATTTTTTTTCTCATTGATTATGCTAAACTTAGAAGGCTATAAGGTTAGTCAAACCTTGTTAGGCTAAATAAACTAGATAAACAAATGCCTATAACTAGAAAAAGAAATGGAGGACAAAGTCACATGTCCTTGGTGATTTTTAAAGGACGACACATCATGCTCACGAGTCTATGCTCTTTCAACCTTATTCGAGCAACGTAAGTCACATGTCTATAGAGATATTTCATTCGATGGATGGCGGTTTGAGTCGATGACCCTGTGTTGACCATGGACCTACGTAATGAAAGCAAATATCAAGAGAATTCTATATAGTAATTTCTCTCTCTCCGAGAACAATTTTCAAAGCAGTATTAACGTGAATTAAGTTTCTCAGCATTGATTTTTGGGGCGGTCGATGATCAATTGTCTCTACTTTGATAAGTGATGGAAATCCTCATTAATTTTGTTTAAAATATATATCTTGAGTTTGAACTCGAAAATAAAAGTTTCCTTAATAGGTTTCTTAGTTGAAATAGGTTTCCTATTTAAGTGGTTCACCTAGTTTGAGCAGAATTTGTTGCGAAAACTATCAAAGAGGTGGCTTTCAGGAATTACATCAGGGTGTTTGAAGCAGTGAAAATCTTGTTTTAAGATTTTAGTTTTTTGGTCTATCTTGTATTAAGATTTTGTGTAATTCTTTTTGTAAGATTAAAAGATTATTTCATGAGAAATTGTGAGGACTAAACAATATGTGAGTTATTGAATGTAATTGAATGTTGAGAAACACTAGAGTGTCCAACTGACTTGCGTATGGTTGTAATATCCTTTATGTTGTTTGAATTATAGTGGAATATGTGCTACTCTCCTTGTTGATATAGGTTAAGTTGAACGAATCACATAAATTCTATGTCCGAACTATTTTCTTATAATATTTATTTTATTGTTCGATCACTTGTTTTCTACAGCAATAAATATGATCACCACATCACTAGTTTACGAGGTTATAGATAAGCCTTTATATGCTTGCTGTCTACTTCCAAGAAAGAATTTTTACAAGCTTTTTAATTGGACAAGTGCTAACACGGTATCAAAGTCATATTTTGCCTTAAGTTTATTTTGTGTGGATATGATTCCCCATTCGTCAATTCGCCTACCAGTTTTCATTGTTATTTTCACATGAAAGGAGGCGTGGATTACCCATTCTCCTCATGCTTTCGTTTCTTCCGTCATTTCAGCATTTGAGATAGGACATCCAATCGTCTACAGAACGCAGAACGGGGAATCCTCTTCAATTCTTCGGAAATATCTCGACGTTTTACCCCTTTAGAATTAATATCTCGAGTGATGAAAGCGAACATACTGGTTCTTAGAATAAAACGGTTGAGCAATCAATCTCGACTGTCACCAAATAAGCTTGCGACAATGGTGAATGAGTCTGTACGACGCATGGGCGTGTCAGCACTGCCGTGCCCTGCTAAATTGGAGCCACAAAAACTCATCTTCGGTGTGTGAGGTAGACATGCCTAGATTTTCATATGAGGGTCCGTCGAACCTTCGACGATTTTTCATACAATATGTGCGCGTTCCTCATGAATTGTGACAGCCTCCTATACGTGTCCATCGATCGCTATCACTTACATAAAGTTCAGTACCTCGTCACTCAGAATTCTTGGATCACACATGTATGATAAGCCAAATGAGGACGTGATGCACGATAACACCATCACAGCCATTGATCCGACAGTATTGATTTATAGAAACTAAATAGACATACTAACTTTTCCTTCGGAAATATCCTCTGTCGAGCTCAAATGCCTTTTTTGTCTGCATATTATTGTTTTTAGTCTCACAAGAACACAAGAAAGAGACAAGCGCGTGCATGAATTTCATTGAGTCACTGGACCAAGAAGATTCGAACTTTTCCTTCACTAATATTGGCTGTTGAGCTCAAAGGCTTTTCAGGTCCCCACATTCTTAATCTCTACCATCACAAGAAAGAGACGTCAAACGGGGAAGAGACCACCGACAGAGAAAACGAAGAAGTGAGAAGAGGTGCTAATCTGTGAACTATGAAAAGAGAAGACGGAGGAAATAGGGGAAAAGAGAAAAAGCTTCGTTGATAGCCGATCCGTACGTCCTAACTAGTCAAATCAATCGCAAATTGCAACGCTTGGTAAATGTTCAAGTCCATTGTTTCAGAGTAATTTTCAAAGTTAAGGCATAAATTCAAAGTTATGTTGATTTTGAACTGTCAGGTTCAATTGACGAGTCGTCGGGCTGTGAATATAAATAAAAATGATATGTAGGGCATTGTAGAGTTGTGTGGTTTAATGAAAATCGATTCTGAAGTACATGTTGATTGAAATGAAATTATGAACTTTCATGTACAAGTTACATGTAATAGAAAATATGAACGTCCTTTATAAATGAGTTTATTTACTAGCATGCAAGAGTGGACTCATTGATGATTGAGCGTGGTTTAGTCAAGTCATTTGTTGGAGTAGTTTTTACTCAAATTTTAATATCATTTTTCAGCTAATTAATAGGAATACGAGTGTGTCAACTTGAGCCACTGAAGGTCAATCGATTTTCAGTTTTTTTCAAATAAGTGCTGCTATCTCTTCTACAAATTTATAAACTCATATCTTAAAAGTAAGAAAGATTTGAGTATCATACGTGTAACTAAAGCATGTTTGTTGCATAAATATTTAGATTAGGCATTTATTGTTGTTCAATTATTTGAGAACAATTTGAGAAATGTGTTATGGAAGGTAAGTTCATATATATTGCAAATTGGTTTATGAAATGAGTTCTAAAATGAGTTGAAAATGTTATATGAAAAATGTTAGGAAAGGTTACATACATATATTAAATTGTGAATTTGGTTTATGAAAAACTCTAAAATTCTTTGAGAAATGTCTTGTGAAATAAATTCATTTTGATGAACAGAGATGTGAAAGAATATATGTTTTGGTTTGTAAATTGTACTCTGATTATGGGATGGATTTGGATTGGTCTTGTGAATTATCGAGATGATGAATTGATGTTCATGATCGTTGTGAATCTAATGATGAGTTGTCAATATGCATATCATGCAAGAGCTAAGTGCTACACCAGGATGTGAGTTTAGTGTGAGCTGCCCTTAGGGCCTTGTACTATACAATGTGTTGACACCTTAAATTTTAAGCCAGCACGACCCAATTATTTGTTCATAGAAAATTAGAGATTAATTTTTAAGCTCTAAAAAAAAAGAAATAAAATAAAAATTGCATCATAACAAATAAAAGAGAAATAAGTGGAAAATTAATTTGATTGATTATGCATGGAATATGAGAATTTTGACTAGCTATTCTTGCTTCAATTAGATATTCAATCTTGGTAAATGTGGAGCTGAATTTCCAACCAAGGATCAAGAAATCAAGTGAATAGAAAGTCAAAATGGAAACCAAACCCAAAATCGGTAAGAAGAATGACCAAATTAATAAATCGAAGGGAAAGTATTGAGAGTTATACTTATTAGGTGAGCTATTTACAATAATCAAGAATGAACTTGGATGCATTGCTGGTAATACGAGAAAAAAGAATCGAAGTGCTAGTTCACGGTGGCAAGTTAGGGCTAAAATTCAGTAATCCCCACAATCAAGGAAGTGTAACTTTCTAGAGGTCAGTAGAGGTTTTCGCTATAAAGAGGACATTTCGTCAGCAGAAAGGGTGGAGCGAGAAAGGGTAGAGCGACGAAAGAAAGAATTCGTGCAAGGGGGAGAATTCGCCAAAAAAAAAAAAAAAAAAAAAAACCGTTCCCCCGCCATCTACGACGAAGCACATTACGGCCGCCCGCTCCGGCGCTCGCCCGTCTCCGTGCTCGTTGCTGCTGCGGCCAAGGAGGAGGAGATCCGAAGATCGGGAAGCAACTCGGCGCCGGAGGAGCGGGTGAAGTCGCCGTGCGTGGAAAACCAGATTCGGAGGATGTCGCCCAGGCGTAAGAGATAGAGTGAAAAAAAAAAAAAAGGAGGAGAGCGGGAGGTGGGCGGGAGGAGGAATACGCAAGAAAAGGAGGAGGCGAGTGTGCCGTGAAACAAAAAAAAAAAAAACCCATTTTGCGAAGCAATGAAGAGACAGAGAGGATGAAAAAATTCCTTTTTTCCACCATAGAGAGAAGAAAAACAGAGGAACATTTTCCCTCGTAGAAGAAAGGACAGCTCCTTTTTTCTCCTCTGACAAAAGTACAAAGAAAAGAAAGAAGCAAGGCTGAAAAGACAAGAGAGGAGAGAGTGAGCAGAGAGAGAGAGAGAGAGAAAAGAACAAAAAAATCCTCCAAATCTGGTTTTCCACGCACGCATATTACAAAAAACAATAGAGTGTCTTCTTCCTTGGATTCTTAGAGACGCCCGGCATTGCCCTCTCAAATTCCCCGGCGCTCGCCGCGCCCTCGGCGCCTGCAAAAGTACAAAGAAAAGAAAGAAGCAAGGCTGAAAAGACAAGAGAGGAGAGAGAGAGAGAAAGAACAAAAAAATATTTAAAAAAAACAAAAGAGTGTCTTCTTCCTTGGATTCTTGGCGACGCCCGACGCCCTCTCCGCCGGGCGCTCGCTGTGCCTCACCCGCGCCTGCCTCCCGCGCCGCTCTCCTCCTAGCTGCTGACGCCCCCCTCTGCCCGAGCACCATCAGCGCCTGTACGTCCGCGCCACCGTCCTATCTGTCCCCGACGCCAGCAGCACGCCGCACCTCAGCCCGTCGCCGACCTGCAACGCCGGACGCCCCCCTTTCCACCCGGCCCTCGCCGCGCCTCACCCGCGCCTGCACCTCCGCACCACCGCTGCGCGCCTGCACGAGCACCACCGTCGCCGACGCCGCAGCAACCCGACGCCCGAAGCCGCAACCGCCCGCTTCTGGACGGCGAACCCACAGCAGCATCATCGTCGCCCCGATCGCCGCCACTGTTGCTTCCCTCCTGCCGTCGCTCGCTTGCAGCAGCTGTCGACGCCCCCCCTCCCCCCACCCTCTGCCTTCGCCTGAGCGCCACCCCGCCGACGCCCACGCCTCCCTCCGCTCGGCGCCGCTTGTCACTGCACCAGCAGCCTTCGCCCCCGAGCCTCTGATTGCCGTGTTGCTGCTGTCACACCACCACCACCAGCACCTCCGCTTGCAACCTGCTCCTGTCATCGCTGTGGTTTTCCCACCAGTCGCCGTGCTTCTCGCTGCCCGACGCCCGCGCCACCGTCCCCAACCCCGGCGCAAATCGTCGGTCCAAATCCGGCGCGCTAGTCTTTTTTTTTTTTTTAATGAAAAAATTCAAGGGAGTTTTTTTATTTAGTTTTTTTTTATATTTTTAATCAAGTTTTGTCATTATTGCTCAAATTGGAACATTGGACGTCGATGTTCATTTCGTTAATATTTTAAGCATTATCCTTAGGGTTTTACCAAAAATTACTGTAATTATTAATTTGACGTCGATGTTTATTAATTTGATCCGTAAGTCGTCGAATTATTTTTTAATTATATTGATTTTTGGGGCATTCTAATAAAATTTTAATTATTAAATTATTATAATTATTAATTTGATCCATAAGATTTCGGATTAAATTTTTCATTATTTTGAATTTACTCTCATGTGATGTTTAAAATTAAAATAATCGTTAATTTAACTAGTGAGACAACTGATTTTTTTTTTCAATTATTTTAATCATTCTTTTGATGAATATCTTGATTAGTTTAAATATAATATATATTTGATAATTGCTTATCTTGAAAAACACTAAAAAAAATCAAAAAAATCAAAAAATCAAATCTTGCATTGAAATATGTTGGTTTCGTAAATTAGGATTGCATTTTTAGATTACTCATTCTAGTAATTTTGGAATAGATTAGGAATGGATCTAAATATTTTTTTTTTATATAGATAAGGTCTTAAATAATGTTTACACATTTTAATAATCTCTTTTTTTAAAAAAAAAAATTAGTTTTCTAAGATAGGATAGGGTTTAAGTCAAATTAACCCTCAAAGCATATTAGAAAATTATTCATTTAAACAATTTAATTATTTTTTAATAAAAATATAAAAATATTAGGTGCATGTCAAATAGTTTGCATGTTAGGTTCATTTAATTAGAATTTACTTATTAATACAATTAGGTCATGTAGTTAAAGTGCATGTTATATAGTAAAGTTCTAATTTCAAGATAAAAGCAAACCCAAAAAAAATTGCTTGCGATTGACTTGATTTCATAAAATAAGTTTCACCATGATTTGATTCTACTAAGCAAATAATGTACCACCACCGACCAATTACAACATTCAATGTCACATCAAATGAGAAGGGTCAGATTAGTACGATCTTGAGTATTTCTTTTCAAAGTGCATTTCTTGTGGATCAGACCAACTACGAACATGGTTACTTTGTGCGATATTGTAAGATGGACATCTTTAAGAGATTTGGCCATTGTAAACCCAAGTAAATGATTATGCAGCATAGGATACAATTTGCGTGGAGTACTCAAATCCTTCGACCGGCAGCAGCTAGTCTAGCTTACGCACTTGCTTTGTGATTACACTTGCGCTATCTCAGTTAAGAGCGAGAGGGTGGATCACCGCAGATAAAATTTGCCGCCTAATATCACCGTCTTGGACGCCAAACCCATCTCCGAACCGGTAAAGCATATGCGCAACGCGAGCCGCGTTCACGGCGACGTCAATGAAGGTTCGGACAAAGGGCGTCTCGGCATTGCTGGAGCAATAAGCATTGATGCTTTTCCATTCCTGGTTTATCAATTCCTTGATGTGCTTCCTAGCGATGTCTTCCGGAACATTCGCTTCTCGCATGTAACACACCACCGCCGATGGAGCATCTCCTCTGTCTCTTTCAGCCTAATTGAACAAGTAAATTAATTTAATGTGCTTATCAGATTCAATCTCCTTGATTCAATTACACCATATGCCGTGTTAGTACAAGATTTTTTCTCACAGGCTAAGAATTCTTAACATCATGTCAAATTCAGTTGGTTTATAACTTCAGCACAGAAGTTTGATAATTACCGTTGATGTTCCAAGGTCGTTGCAGAGTCGAATTATCATGGACACATTGTAAATCAGATCCTTGTTTCTCTCCAGCAAATCTGCTACATCCTCCCAATTCCTATGTCCCACGAAGAAACTAGCGTGAGACATGATCAGTGGTCCTGAAGATGATGTCCACGCATTGCTCAAGTACTCTTCCAGCGATGGTGTGTAGCCCATATTGTCCCACTTTGCTTCAGCAAGTAAGGCTTTGCAAAAGTCTGCCCACTGTTAAAAAATAAGGAAAAAAATATTTATTCAGAGATGATCAATTATGTAAGGATAAAATTTTTTTGGGGTGACGTGCATATGTACGGAATTCTCCACAAGTTTTTCTCTTACAGCTGTCGCGAGATGTGGTAGCACTCGATGCCAATCTTCATCTTTGCCAATATCATAAGCGATCTCGTAAATAACATCATTAAGCGCTCGGAAACAGACCTTCATGCACTCGGGAAGCTGTTGAATCTGCTCCGAGTCCCGCCTAGAAGCATCAGATATTCCAGTTAGAGAAAATAAACTGAACAGAGACGAAAGGAAGAGATTGGGAGGCATCGTGGACAACCTGGTAATGGCGCTGGTAAAGCATTCCAACTCTTCCAACGAACCATAAAGGTCGTAGACATCGTCGATAACCAGTATCAAGATGACCACTTTGGTGAGAGATTTGCGGAGCGAGCTGAACCGTGGTTCCTGAGAGAGTCCAAGGGCACACAAGAAACTCTCGACCAGCCGATCCCTCGTGAAGTCCACGTGCTCCATAAGTCCCAGATCCCTCCACCACCTGAATTTACCGAAGCAACTAATCAGAATCAAAAGCTAGGAAAATCACATAATGTCTGGTAGAGATATCTTCAAAATAGGCACGTTCCTAGGGTGAATTCAGAGCATATATAAATCGCAACCGAGTTTGTTGAGTTTTCATCCTGAGATGAGTTGCAAAAAGAACATGACATCCTTTAAACATATGACCTTGGTCAAATGAATCGCTATATTTTCTACATCATTTATGAATACATACAAAATTACCTGGATATCTCTCTAAGATCTCTTTGGTGTGTGGCTTGGACTGTGTTAAAATTTAGCTTGGCAAGCTCAAGCAAATTGCTTTGCTTGTCCTCCCTTTGCTCGTACAAGCTTATTTGCCATTTGATGTCGAACCACTGCACCCTCCAATGCATCGGAAGCTCCAAAGCATGGACGGCGCATTTAAAGAGCTGACTGTCCAAACCAGAGACTCTCTCATGGAGAATCCCAGTTGAGAAGGCTTTCCCTTCATGTAAAATGTTTTCACCTTCCAAAGCCAGATGTGAAGCCTCAAGAAGTTCTATCATAGCTTCAACCTCTTCGCAATTGCTTCTGTTGAATAAGATGCTTCCTTCTTTGAAGCTCCTTAATTCATCTGATTACAGATTGGAAGTCAGATTTATGACAGGACAGAATCGAGAATAATTGCTGATAATACTCAATATTAGAACCACGATGACTAATGACTTAGAAGATCTTATCGTAAATGAGTGAATAATGGCGCATGAGCTTTGAGTGGCTTATGTGCACCCAATTTCATCGTACCACTATGGGGACGACACTTTCTTCACCGTCTAATCTACAATAACATGTTCTTTGTCCTTTCTCCCGGTCATGCAATGGGCTGCCAGCATCAATAGCCAAATTTGGCCTCAGTGGCTGCCCACTAGCTGTTAAGTCTTTGGCCGGTTTTGAATTTAAAAAGAAAAAAAAATCAAAAAAGTGCTTTACAAAGTGTGACTTCTCCAAATATTATTTACAATAAAGTTGTTTGTCAATGCATTTTTAAATTACAATTGATCAAACACTACTTGTATTTTGAAAAATTCCTTTAACCTCAAAGTTTTTATATTTTCTCAAAGACTTTTTTCAAAAGCCGAACCAAACGTACCCCAAGACCATATAGGTATGTCGATTGCAAGACTTTTCCAATATTATGAATAAAAAATTCAATGATAATCTCAACAAATGATATTGAAGTCTAACATGTGTCAACTTTTCAATGATATCTCCAAAAAAGAACCTACTTTTGTATAGCAATCTTTAGTATATGAAGGATTTTATTTATTTATTTATTTATTTGTGATTTGATAGTAACATCTTACACCTATGAATTCACACAGCTCCATATTTTGAACTCACTTTGCGAAATGATATGGCCATGTTGTCTGAGGAGTCTAAACTGAAGTGCACTGGCATAGAGATGTTCTTCCATGGTGAAAACACCGTTGTTGATGGATGTAACTGTTTCAAGAGCTTCTTTCTTTCATTTTCAAAAAGGTTGGACAACCCGAGTTTGGTCATGCTATCAATTAACTCTAACTTGGCAAGTGAATCGACTACTTTCGATAACATTGGCTTTACTTCCTCCACGAGCCCTTCCATCCGTTCCTTGATTCCTTCTTTCTACAAAATTGAGTCATATTTGTTAGATCAAAATCTACCTTGAAAAGGCCTCAGATAATGCAATCTATAGAGCAATGCCTAGATGTTTTTATTTTAGTACATGCATATGTAGAGCTATATGAATTGGTTTTGGTACATGATATGATAGCTATAAATCAAGTATGGATGTGATGGCCAATACATATGATAACACTTACCAAAACTTGAACATTGCTTGCTACATTTAATAGATACATGCATTGTAATGTTACAAATGAATTTGGAGCAAAGTACTACTTCAAACATCAATATGCATCTCATGTGAAAATACTTGCATGATTGCATGCCAATGTCCATTCGCTCATATAAGGAAGAGATGGCTAGAGTTAAAGAGAACAATAAGATAGTGTGGAAGCTACAAATTATAATCTTACAAGGTCATGTTTGCTGCTAAGCGACTGCAAGAAATCGTAATTCCAAATGTTAGGCTTATAATTGGCTGATCTTCTTTGGTGCATCGTGCCCATAACTTCTGGCAGATTCGCTTGGCATGGTTGGAACTGGGCTTGTTCTGTTGCGTACTCCATGACGCGTGAGTGAAAGTTGAGAAGATTGGTGAGATTGCGAATTTCTACAAGTTCTATGATGAAATGAGTGTGAGTATTGTTGAGCACAATCCTTTGATTTATATAGGCGAGTCCGAGGGGAGTGTTGAGGGACACCGTCACATGTGAATGGTGACTTTTCAACGATGGGAGACCTTCCGCAGGCATCGATGCTCTTTTAACCTCATGCAAGCAATGTTAGTCACGTGTCGACACTGATTTTTCATTCGATGGATGGCCATTTGAGTCGATGACCACGCGCTGACCGTGGACGTAAGTAATTAAAGCAAATAGCAAGAGAGTTTTTATCCCGTACTCCGAGAGTTCAATCATTTTCATACCAATAATGATATAAAACGGTTCCTAGCCAAAGAAAGAAAATAATGATATAGAACGAGTTTCTCTCTTTTGACTTTTGGGGCAGTCGATGATTAATTGTCTCAACTGGAAAATTAAAGCATTGCCAAAATGGAAATTCTCTCTAATCAAAACATGATCGCAATATTACTTAATTACGAGATTATGAATGAGCCATTGTGTGTACTACCATCTCATTCCAAGTAAAAGCTCAGTCATTTCGATTCGACAAATAATAATATGGTCTCGGTGCCACATTCCGTCTTAAATTTGTTTCATGTGGATGATTTCTTATTTATCGATTCACGTGTCATCTCCATCACGCTCTTCATTCAAAAAGAGGTGTCGATTATGCATTCATCACATTCCCTTTTTCCCTATCATTTCAACACTTGAGGTGTGGCGTCAATTTATGTTCCCAATCGTTTCCAAGACACAAAACATGGAACTGTTTCCGTTTCTTTCGAAATTTCTCAAAATTCTTCCTCATAAATTTGGAGATACAATAGAAACTAACACTCTAAACAATGAAAGCGAACATGCTCATTTTTATAATAAACGGGTTACACATTCAGTCTCGAAAGCATGCCAATAAAGTTGGAATGAATCTGTGCATCAAGTGAAAGTGCTAGCGATTCACATGGAAGTTCCAACGCTAGTGTAGAAAAGTCATCCTAGGAGCGTGAGAGAGATGTGCCACGCTACCACATGCGTACCGGTCCAACGTTGGATTGCGATGGGCATCGGGGCGACCCCTTCCAAGAAGATGCATGTCCATTGATGGCTAAGCGATCGTAGCAGCCTCAAAACGAGCAAACGTCAAGGGACCTACCGATTCATTGCATTGCTGGGCCACACGTTATATGGCCACATTCAGCTGATGATCTGATTCTAGTATACTAGATCGAGATATTTCATCACCCTAACAACGCCCTCATGAACTTGGCAAATCCTTGATGTGACCCCACTTTGCTCCGCTGTACACCATTTGAATATCTCTTGCTCAATCAATCGATCTGAAACTTCAAACCGGACATGCATGAGAGGCCAAATGAGAACGTGATGCACAGAAATTCCCGGTGGCTGAGCTTTCCATTGGACAAGCAGCATTATTGGTGACCTTTTGGGAGAGAGTCCGGCCCCTGATGGGTCGATCAACGGAAACCAAGCCTATACGACAACTTTCTCCTTTGGAAAAATCCTCCGGAGACCACCAAGATTTTTCAAATCACGCATGGTCGAGGCTTTCCATTGGACAAGCAGCCTTGTTGGTGACCTTTTGGGAAAGAGTCCGGCCCCTGATGTCTCGATCAACCGAAACCAAGCCTATACAACAACTTTCTCCTTGGGAAATATCCCCCGGAGAGCACCAAGATTTTTCAAATCACGCATGGTCAAGGCTTCACTAATTCAAGAGAAGGACGTAAGCGTGTGCTTTGAGTTTTATTGATTAGGTTGCAACAAAAGAAGTTTACAAATTTTATTGATTAGGTTGCAACAGTAGAAGTTTACAAATGAGAAATGATTGGGTGACAGCCTTTAATTTACTGTAAGAATAATAATCTATTTTGAACCAAAAAATAAACCAAATAACAAATAATTATAAAATATTGTAAGGTTCACTCTATCAAAAATTTATGGCTCACAAGAAGTTATTATTCTCAAAGTAAACCAAAGACTGTTAACCTAGCAAAACCCTTTACAAATTTAACTTTGTAGAACTTCAGTACTCTCGTTTCCATATTCGATCAGTCCTCATAGGAACCTATGTTTGTGTTCACTATCTCAACAATTCAATTACGGCTTATTTAACAAATTTTAATGTCACATAGAGGATTTCACATGGATCCAACCAAGTCTTTAATAAATTAAATCTCTTAATTTTAATTCAAAATTGGGAATAAACATGTTCGGAAAAGGTGATTAATTAGATGAGCCATGTCTTAACTAGAGGTGAACGGCTCGGTTCGGTTCTGATATCTATGACACCCGAACTGAACCAAATACAAAGGACTTAAGCAAATTGTGACCCAAATCGACTCGAGAACCGAACCTAAACTGATTACACCTTCAATCATTTTTCAAATACAATCCAAATACTAGAAGATATTTTCAGTCACGTATCATCAAGTAAAGGAAAACTAACCGTTTTCCTGGAAAATGGTTTCCCAGAAAACATTTTCCAAAAACGTTACGTTTTTTATTAAACAAACACACCCAGGGTGCACCCGATGCACTCAAAATTTCCTTAAGATCGCTTAACTCTTATATCAAGAAATATATATATGCAAAAGAGAAATGTGAAATTTCTATATATTTTAATATATTATGATAAAAAGTATACGAGCATATATGTATGTTTTATTAGATGAGACTATCTAAAGTATCACGATAATAAAATATCTATCAAAATCAATTATGGATATACACAATTCTAAGAGATATGGAGAATCAAAGGAAATATAAGAAACAAATATAACAATATGCATCGTCCTCTCCCTCCATTCGTCTTCTCTTTCCCCATCACTTTTAGCATTTAAGATATGACATCAAAACTTTCCAAATAAGCTCGCAACATAAGTGGAATGAGTCTGACTACTACATGGAAGTGTTAGCACTATCGTGTCCTCCTGTTGACGGGAGGCTGGAGCCACGGAGAAGTCAGCCGAGGAGTGTGAAAGAGACATGCCATGATTTTCATGACATGGCCCGCGGTGCGCCACGTGAGTGTCTATCGGTCAAGTACTCGCTTGGACGCTTAGGATCACGCGTCTATAATGAGCCAAATGCGAACGTGATGCACCATTCGAACGTCCCTTTATCAAGTGCTCACTCAAAAAGCTTAGGGCCACATGTCTATAGTAAGCCAAAGGCAAACGCGATGCACAAGAGAATCTGTTGGAAAAGCTTTTAGAATCGGAGGCTGGCAAGATAAGGCTCAAGCTTGCTAGGGTGTGCAAGCTCGACCTTGCCGGATCTATCGAGGCAGCCTGAAGTGGGTAGGTAGGACTCAGTTCATGAATGGAATTTTTAGCCTACGCCTGTCCATGTTGCCCTTTTGGTTAATTGAGCATGGCCACACCGGTGCACGCCGCCAAGCCATGGTCACCTTGATCTTCATAGGTTTAATCTGTAATTTTAGTTTATTCATTTACATAAACTTCAAATATAATTTGTCATTTTACCGTATCCTTCACATGGTTCACACTTGTAGGCTGACATATCGTGCTTTTTAGGGGATGGTTCTTGAAATTTTTCTTACCTAATCGAACCATGTGATAATGATCACTAATTTAGTAAGTTTCACATTGCCCGGTCGGCCCAAAAGCCAAAAGCGGGGCCTTGAATAACATCATTGGTCATCTTCATTGGGTTCCCTATAATCTTCTGAACCATTCGCATGGGCTTGTCAGCACTGCCGTGCACTGCTAAATTGGAACCACAGAAAACTCATCCTCGGTGTGCGAGGGAGACAGGCCTAGATTTGCACATGATGATCGGCCCAACTTTCGACGATTTTCCATAGAATGCGCGCTTGTTCCACATGAATTGTGACGGGCCCCCGATGCATGTCCATCGATGGCTATCATAAAATATAACATACGAACGGCATAAAGTTTGATACCTCTATCGATTATTCACCCAGAATTCTAGGACCGCACATGCATGATAAGCCAGATGAGGACGTGATGCACGATGACACCATCACAGCCATTGACACGACGATATTGATTTATACAAACGAAATTGATATACTAACTTTTTCTTCAGAAATATACTTTGTCAAGCTCAAATGCTTCTCATGTCCGCACATTATTGTATTTAGTCTCATAAGATCACAAGAAAGAGACATAAGCGTGCGTGAGTTTCATCAATTGAGTCGCGGGAGCAAGAAGATTCGAACTTTTCCTTCAATAGTATTCTCTGTTGAGCTCAAAGGCTTTTCAGGTCCCCACATTCTTAATCTCTACCATCACAAGAAATAGACGTAAGGCAGATACAGACGTTTAAATAGGTTGAATGATTACAAAAAAATGATTCCAACCTTTTCGATCAAAAATATTCTCTATGGAGTTCAAAGAATTTTCAAAGTCCCCACCCTGTCGAATCTCTAATACGACGAAAAAGAGACATGAACCATATTTAAAACTTGAGTCGCACGGAATGAATTTTCGAATCATTAAACTACAAATTCTTGTTTTCATATTCGATAGGTCCTAATGATGTAATAATGGGCTTAAGTAGCCCATTATTTTTTTAGTAAATCCAAGCTCATTATTTGTTAGCCCAGCCCAAAAGCCTTTCAAATTTTATCCTAAAAAACTCAGCCCACTTTCACCAATTCTTCATCAGAAGCACATGTGACGGTAAAAAGGGAAAGAGACGACGACAGAGAAAACAAAGAAGTGAGAAGAGGTGCTAATCCGTGAACCAAAAAGAGAGAAGACGAAGGAAAAAGGGGAAAAGAGAAATAGGTTCGCTTGAAGTCGGTCCAGACGTCCTAACAAGCCGTATCAATCGCAAATTGCAAATCAAGCCTATTATTTGTTTAATCAGAGTAATATATAATATACATCATGTACATGGTTAGTTAAAGTTGGACCAACCCTAAACTTCCATAATCGAGTACCAACCTACACAGTGGAAGATCCAAGGGTCCCAAGATCAAGGACCGACCTAGTACCCCTTGGAACCAAACTAGGACTAGCCGGGTTGGGCTGGTCCAGAGTCAGCCCAAGGTTGACCCTGAACCAATGCTCATCTCTAAGAGAAAGTAGAGAGAGTGAGATGGGGGTGTTTTAATAATAAAAGGAAAAGGGTTACCGCCAAAAATATTTTCCTTGTAGTGGGTGTTAGTTCCCTCTCTACATACTTGCCTTTTTTTGGTCCGACTAAGACTTTAAAAAGTAATGAGATATCTTTTTTTAAAAAAAAAATTGGTTAAATTAATAAACTATTTTTAAAGAAAATAAAATATAGGTATGGACAGTTGTATTTTACCCTGATTCCCAATTCCAAAACCACTTGATCTAACTCCCACTTCAACAATTTTGGAACCAAGAGCCACAGGGTCAATTCGTGATTTTAGGTGGGCACCAACTCATTTGGAAATCAATCACCCTTAACAAGTCGAGCGAGTTGAACCTGTTAGGGAATTTGGCAACATTTCCTTTTCCCTTTGTTTGACTGAAATTAGCATGTGCTAAACATGTATTGCACCAAATTAGAAAAGAATAAACCACAAAGCCAGAGCAAGTAATTACCTTGTCCACTGGGAAAGTCTCAAGGCCATTGACATCTACTCCAAGAATGCAGCATACTTAAATTTTTGGAGAGGAAGACTGCAAGCCAGAAACACCTTTAGAAATAAAACTTCACTGCTTCTTGGAATAAAGTTTTGCATATGAAAAAACATAGAACTTTTGGGATCTTTTCCCCCGAGGGAAATAAGTGGAGTTGGACTAAGTAACTCGATAGGGGAAGGTCAGTGGGAACTGAGAAAGAGGCTGGAGATTCTGATTTTTATTCTTGGTCAAAAGTACTTTCTGACATAGGATAATTGTTAAAGTATATGTCTAATTTCAACCCCATATGATATTCGATCTAATTGGAGGATGCAATCCATATGATAAACCGAATTCGTTGACAAAAATTCCCAAAACGGTTTAAAATCTCTCCGTTAAAGAAGTTTCCTAAATTGCATAAAGGAAGGGGCACACAAAATAATAATTTGGGATTTTCCTTTTCAAAAAAAAGGGGTTGACCAATACGACGGGTGTGGACTTCGTGGGTCTTGTTGTGATCCTCTGGCCAAGACTTGAAGTATAGAAAGAGACGCACAGGGAAGTTCTCTCTTGGCCGCTGTGTTAGGACGCGAAGATTTGTTGCTGCGAGCTTTACATCCATATCAAGTTGTTTATTTATAAACATCATGCATTTGGGTCTATTTTAAGAGCGTAAAAGTAATTATAACTTTGATTCTCTAATTATTAGTGGATTATTTGTCATTGGCTCTTCCGTATAATAAATACTTATATTCAAACCAAATCATATAAAGTTCTATTGTCCTTTATTGTTCTCATTTATTTCTTTGGTGCTTTCATGTTGATTCAATTGCAAAATCCTATATTTTCCACATTAATTTTACAACATGGATCATAACAAATAAATGGACATGAAGGGAACACGAAGCAATGTTGTGTGGGCGTGTCTTATTTACAGAGAAGTATGGTCTCTATGATTTGAGGTGGTTTCTTGTCTCATCCACGCTGATAAACATGTCTACCAAACCATTACAATAACTTGTGACATATAACACGTTAACACATTTTCCAATTTCAGACTTGAATTCTAATGAAAGACAATGAGTGACAAACACAAAGCGATGAGTTCGGGACAAAGTCCCCACTATACACATTCATAAATTTTCATTTCTGAAAAATAGGAAACTACTGTTATAACTAACTTGAATCAAGTCGACGCGGCCTATCATTGGACTTCCAGTTTAACATACGTCACATCCTTCTCAAAGATGAGCTACCCAGAGAAAAGCTAATGGATTACTAAGCATGGTGCGTAGTTCTAGCTCTCCCAAACCTTCCTAATCACAACTTGGCACTTAATTCAATCATGTATAATCTCTTACATTTTAGAGACGCCACTAATCAGTTATAGGCCAAACAGTGGCCAATCTCGTACACTTGTATTTTGCTTTCCAATTATATGCTTGGCTTGATCATATTTCTCTGTTGATTGCATATGACCAGGCCGCGAATCTCTCTCTGTCGTGAGTGGCCAAATCTTTCTGCCGATTATCCCTATCTTGACAAAAATCACACATGCTCAACCGATATTGTACATATTTGCCGTGTCTACCCTTTTCATTATAAAGGGTATGGCCTCTGGATCAAAGAGTCAACCCTCTAAGTTAAGAACACCCTCTGTGCAATGCACATGTGCAATTTTCGGGTACGTCAGCAAGTTCAATGGGCTTGATCGAAATTCAGGTTCGTTGCAGTTTGTGTAAGTTTAATGCTAAAATTGCTCTTAATACCTAAATGCGATTTAACTATTATTTTTATTGAAAGGTCAGGATTGATCCTTAATTTTTCTATAAAATGAATTATTAATGGGTCGTCTAAATTTAGGTATCAATAGTATAATGGATTTAATACTTTTTGAAATCAATTCTAGCTCGACAAAGGTTGATTTTGTACATATTTAGTCAATGTGGGTTGCGAATTCTAATTCATGTTTGTCGTTTTCACCATGTCAGTACGAAATAAAATCCAAATCTACTAACTTGAAGAAGAGTTTTCGACGGATAGAGAACTGATGACAAACTTTCAAGGGGAAAATGCATTGGCATTTGATAAGGCTGCATGTTAGTGGATAACGGATCCCACCAATAAAACCTCACAAATCATCCTATAACAAGAGTTGAAAGTATGAGAAACGAGTTCATCTTCCCAAACCCATCGCGGTCCAATTCTATTTTTAGGTGCGATTGACTTGATTTCATAGAATAAGTTTCACAATTATTTCGATTCTACTGAGAAAATAATGTACCATTACTAGCCATTTACAACATTCAATGTCGCATCGGATGAGAAGGGTCAGATTATTACGATATCGAGTATTTCTTTTTAGAGTGCAACATATGTGGATCAGGCCGACTACGCACATGGTTACTCTGTGCGATATTGTAACATGGACATCTTTCAGAAATTTGACTATTGTAAACCCAAGTAAATGAATATGCAGCATAGGATACAATTTGCGCGGAGTACTCAAATCCTTCGACTGGCAGCAGCTAGTCTAGCTTACGCACTTGCTTTGTGATTACATTTGCGCTTTATCTCAGTTAAGAGCGAGAGGGTGGATCACTGCAGATAAAATTTGCCGCCTAATATCACCGTCCTGGACGCCAAACCCATCTCCGAACTGGTAAAGCATATGCGCAACGCGAGCCGCGTTCACGGTGACATCAATGAAGGTTCGGACAAAGGGCGTCTCGGCATTGCTGAAGCAATAAGCATTGATGCTCTTCCATGCCTGGTTTATCAATTCCTTGATGTGCTTCCTAGCGATGTCTTCCGGAACATTCGCTTCTCGCATGTAACACACCACCGACGATGGAGCATCTCCTCTGTCGCTTTCCGCCTAATTGAACAAGTAAATCAATTTAATGTGCTTATCAGATTCGATCTCCTTGATTCAATTACACCATATGCCATGTTTTTCTCGAAGGCTACAAATTCTTAAAATCATGTCAAATTCAGTTGGTTTATAACTTCAGCGCAGAAATTTGATAATTACCCTTGACGTTCCAAGGTCGTTGCAGAGTCGAATTATCATGGACACATTATAAATCAGATCCTTGTTTCTCTCCAGCAAATCTGCTACATCCTCCCAATTCATATGTCCCCCAAAGAAACTAGCGTGAGACATGATCAGTGGTCCCGAAGATGATGTCCACGCATTGCTCAAGTACTCTTCCAGCGATGGTGCGTAGCCCATATTGTCCCACTTTGCTTCAGTAAGTAACGCTTTGCAAAAGTCTGCCCACTGTAAAAAAAAAAAAAAAAAAAAAATACTTATTCAGAGATGATCAATTATGTAAGGATAAAAATTTTTGGGGTGATATGTCCATATGTATGGAATTATCCACAAGTTTTTCTCTTACGGCTTTCGTGAGATGTGGTAGCACTCGATGCCAATCTTCATCTTTGCCAATATCATAAGCGATCTCGTGAATAACATCGTTAAGCGCTCGAAAACACACCTTCATGCACTCGGGTAGTTGTTGAATCTGCTCTGAGTCCCGCCTAGAAGCATTAGATATTCCAGTTAGAGAAAATAAACTGAACAGAGACGAAAGGAAAGAGATTGGGAGGCATTGTGGACAACCTGGTAATGGCGCTGGTAAAGCATTCCAACTCTTCCAACGAACCATAAAGGTCGTAGACATCGTCGATCACCAGTATCAAGATGACAACTTTGGTGAGAGATTTGCGGAGCGAGCTGAACCGTGGCTCCTGAGAGAGTCCTAGGGCACACAAGAAACTCTCGACCAGTCGATCCCTCGTGAAGTCCACGTGCTCCATAAGTCCCAGATCCCTCCACCACCTGAATTTACCGAAGCAACTAATCAGAATCAAAAGCTAGGAAAATCACATAATGTCTGGCAGAGAGATCTTCAAAATAGGCACGTTCCCAGGGTGAATTTAGAGCATATATATATCATGACCGAGTTTGTTGAGTTTTCATCCTGAGATGAGTTGAAAATAGAACATGATATTCTTTAAATAGATGACCTTGGTCAGATGAAACGCTATGTTTTCTACATCATTTGTGACTACATATAAAATTACCTAGATATCTCTCTAAGATCTCTTTGGTGTGTGGCTTGGACCGTGTTGAAATTGAGCTTGGCAAGCTCAAGCAAATTGCTTTGCTTGTCCTCCCGTTGCTCATACAAGCTTATTTGACATTTGATGTCAAACCACTGGACCCTCCAATGCATTGGAAGCTCCAAAGCGTGGACGGCACGTTTAAAGAGCTGACTATCCAAACCAGAGACTCTCTCGTGGAGAATCCTAGTTGAGAAGGCTTTCGCTTCATGCAAAATGTTTTCACCTTCCAAAGCCAGATGTGAGGCCTCAAGAAGCTCTATCATAGCTTCAACATCTTCGCAATTGCTTCTGTTGAATAAGATCCTTCCTTCTTTGAAGCTCCTTAATTCATCTGATTATAGATTGAATGTCAGATTTATGATCAGACAGACCCGAGAATAATTGCTGATAATACTCAATATTAGAACCACGATGACTGATGACTCTGAAGATCTTATTGTAAAGGATTGAATAATGACACATGTGCTTTGAATGGCTTATGTACCCAATTTCATCGTACCACAATGGGGATGTCACTTTCTTCACCATCTAATCTACAACTACATTTTCTTTGTCCTTTCTCCAAGTTGCGCAACGGGCTGCTAGCATCAACAGCTAGATTTGGCCTCAGCGGCTGACCGCTGGCTGCTAAGTCTTTGGCCGGTTTTGAATTTAAAAAGAAAAGTACTTTACAAAGTGTGACTTTTCCACATATTATTTAAAATAAAGTTGTTTCTCAATGCACTTTTAAATTACAATTGATCAAACACTACGTGTATTTCGAAAAATTCCTTTAACATCAAAGTTTTTGTATTTTCTTAAAGACTTTCTTCAAATGCTGAACCAAATATATCCCAAGTCCATATAGGTATGTCGGTTGCATGAGTTTTCCAATAATATGAATAAAAAATTCAATGATAATCTCAACAAATGATATTGAAGTCGATATATGTCAACTTTTCAATGATATCTCCAAAAAGAACCAACTTTTGTACAGTAATCTTTAATGTATGTAGGATTTTTTATTTTATTTTTTTGTGACTTGATGGTAACATCTTACACCTACAAATTCACACGGGTCCATATTTTGAACTCACTTTGCGAAATGACATAGCCATGTTGTCTAAGGAGTCGAAACCGAAGTGCACTGGCATAGAGATGTTCTTCCATGGTGAAAACACCATTGTTGATGGATGCAACTGTTTCAAGAGCTTCTTTCATTTCATTTTCAAAAAGGTTGGACAACCCCAGTTTGGTCATGCTATCAATTAACTCTAACTTGGCAAGTGAATCGACTACTTCTGATAACATTCGCTTTACTTCCTCTACAAGCCCTTCCGTCCGTTCCTTAATTCCTTCTTTCTGCAGAATTGAGTCATATTTGTTAGATCAAAATCTACCCTGAAAAGGCCTCAGATAATTCAATCTATAGAGCAATGCCTAGATGTTTTTACTTTAGTACATGCAAATGTAGAGCTATATGAATTGGTTTTGGTACATTATATGATAGCTATAAATCAAGTTTGAATGTGATGGCTGATATGTATGATAACACTGACCAAAACTCTAACATCGCTTGCTACGTTTAATAGGTACATGCATTGTAATGTTTCAAATGAATTTGGAGCAAAGTACAACTTCAAACATCAATATGCGTCTCATGTGCAATAAATTGCATGATTGCATGCCAATGTCCATTCGCTCATATAAGGAAGAGATGGCTAGAGTTAAAGAGAACAATAAAATGGTGCGGAAGCTACAAATTACAATCTTACGAGGTCATGTTTGCTGCTAAGCGACTGCAGGAAATCGTAATTCCAAATGTTGGGCTTATAATTGGCTGTTCTTCTTTGATGCATCGTGCCCACGACTTCGGGCAAATTCGCTTGGCATGGTTGGAACTGGGCTTGTTCTGTTCCGTACTCCATGTCGCATGAGTGAAATTTGTGAAGATTGGTGAGAACGCGAATTTCTACAAGTTCTATGATGGAATGAGTGTGAGTATTGTTGAGCACAATCCTTTGATTTATATAGGCGAGTCCGAGGGGGAGTGTTCATGGGGCTTGAGAGCAACTGTTTTAATTTGGTCCTTACGACAAGCCCCGCACGATAACCTCGGGATTGGGTCCCATCTCGAGCCACACGTTGTTCTCTTGAAACCAAAGCTTAGCGGGCTTGTTCAGAATAAAGCCAAACCAAACTAGACAAATCTACAAATGCCTATCTGGCAAAACGCAACCACATTCGTCTTGCCCGAAAATCAGATTTTGAGAAATCAGTTGGGAATAAAATGGGTGTGCAATCTATAAACGTTGACCAGGGTGCACAATTAATCATTGTTTGTGTTGATAGATATATTTTGAGATTGAAACAATTGAACGAAACCCGAGTTCGTATTAGAGTCGATCTCATATGATTAATATAAGTTTTCTAATTAGGGTTTTTTTTTTTTTTTTTGGCTTTGTGCCTTGGTGTGCCAAGAATGTGTAGAAAAATTATTCTCATGAGTTTTGTTCACTTTGCAACTAAATTGAAGAAACCCTTTGTCATTGATAAATTTTGTGTATTCTTTTTTGAGATTGAGAAATTGCTTCCTTAATAATTGTGAATACAAATTACTAGAAACGTTCGACTAACTTGAATGTGTTTATAATATACATTCTTTCACTAGATCTATAATGAAATCTGAAACTTCTCTTCCTGGAGTAATTCACACCCCCCGAATTATGTAAATTTGATATCTAGCTTACCTTTCAATTTTCTAGTTTATTGCTGTCCAATCTCATGTTTTTTCGCAACAAATTGCACTTGTTCGGTTATTAATTTCTTGGCGTGATTCAATATAAAACTAGTAGAGGATCCGTGCCTCCCACAAGATTTGAAAAATTAGTTTCTATGCTTTACTCTATGATATTAAATACCAAATTTGTTGTGATTTCTATGACTATGTTCCCTTTAGGTGAATTATTCAAAATCTTTAATCTAACTTTGTTTACCTACAAAAACAACTCAATCTACCTTTCACGTACACATATATGTATATATGGATTTTCTTCGCAGTGAGTTAGTGTTTATTAATGGAATTAATGATCAATTTTTTATGGCTTGTTGATTATGCCAAACTTCTTTTTGTATGTCCTACTTTAACTTTTAACTCACTCTCATATCTTTACCTTGTCTCTTTGCAGAGTGTAGAAGTCGAACTTTACACTTAAAACTAAACGTTATCATCCCCAACCCCTCTAAAAAATTGACGAATCGAAATACCACCTCCCATTTTTTTTTTTATGTGGGAATAGTGGCCACCCGGCGCAACTCCCATAGTTAATTATGCTAAACTTAGAAGGCTATAAGGTTAGTCAAACCTTATTAGGCTAAATAAACAAGATGAATAAATGCTAGAACTGAAAAGGACATGGGACAATGTCACATGTGGGTGGTGATTTTTTCAACGATGGGAGACCTTCCTCACGCGTCTATGCTCTTTTAACCTCATGCGAGCAACGTTAGTCACGTGTCTACAGTGATTTTTCATTCGATGGATGGCAATTTGAGTCGATGACCACGAGTTCGTATTAGAGTCGATCTCATATGATTAATATAAGTTTTCTAATGAGGGTTTTTTTTTTTTTTTTTTTTTTTTGGCTTTGTGCCTTGGTGTGCCAAGAATGTGTCGAAAAATTATTCTCATGAGTTTTGTTCACTTTGCAACTAAATTGAAGAAACCCTTTGTCATTGATCAATTTTTTGTATTCTTTTTTGAGATTGAGAAATTGGTTCCTTAATAATTGTGAATACAAACTACTAGAAACATTTGACTAACTTGAATGTGTTTGTAATATCCATTCTTTCACTAGATCTATAATGAAATCCGAAACTTCTCTTCCTGGAGTAATTCACACCCCCCGGATTATGTAAATTTGATATCTAGCTTACCTTTCAATTTTCTAGTTTATTGCTGTCCAATCTCATGTTTTTTTGCAACAAATTGCACTTGTTCGGTTATTAATTTCTTGGCGTGATTCAATATAAAACTAGTAGAGGATCCGTGCCTCCCACAAGATTTGAAAAATTAGTTTCTATGCTTTACTCTATGATATTAAATACCAAATTTGTTGTGATTTCTATGACTATGTTCCCTTTAGGTGAATTATTCAAAATCTTTAATCTAACTTTGTTTACCTACAAAAACAACTCAATCTACCTTTCACGTACACATATATGTATATATGGATTTTCTTCGCAGTGAGTTAGTGTTTATTAATGGAATTAATGATCAATTTTTTATGGCTTGTTGATTATGCCAAACTTCTTTTTGTATGTCCTACTTTAACTTTTAACTCACTCTCATATCTTTACCTTGTCTCTTTGCAGAGTGTAGAAGTCGAACTTTACACTTAAAACTAAACGTTATCATCCCCAACCCCTCTAAAAAATTGACGAATCGAAATACCACCTCCCATTTTTTTTTTTTTTTTATGTGGGAATAGTGGCCACCCGGCGCAACTCCCATAGTTAATTATGCTAAACTTAGAAGGCTATAAGGTTAGTCAAACCTTATTAGGCTAAATAAACAAGATGAATAAATGCTAGAACTGAAAAGGACATGGGACGATGTCACATGTGGGTGGTGATTTTTTCAACGATGGGAGACCTTCCTCACGCGTCTATGCTCTTTTAACCTCATGCGAGCAACGTTAGTCACGTGTCTACAGTGATTTTTCATTCGGTGGATGGCAATTTGAGTCGATGACCACGCGCTGACCGTGCAAGAGATTTTTTATCCCGTACTCCAAGAGTTCAACCATTTTCATACCAATAATAATATAAAATGATTCCTAGCAATAAATAAATAAATAATGATATAAAACAAGTTTCTGTGTTTTAACTTTTGGGCCGGTCGATGATTAATTGTCTAAACTGGAAAATTAAAGCATTGCCAAAATGGGAATTCTCTCTAGCCAAAACATGATCGCAATATTACTTATTTATGAGATTATGAATGAGACATTGCAAGCACCGCCATCTCATTCCAAGTAAATGTTCAATCATTTTCAATTGACATATAATAATATGGTCTCAGTGCGACATTCCATCTTAAATTTGTTTCACATGGATGATTTATCATTTATCAATTCACGTGTCATCTCCATCACACTCTTCATTTAAAAAGAGATGTATTCATCGCGTTCCCTTTTTTCCTATCATTTCTACACTTGAGGTACAATGTCAATTTATGTTCCCAAACATTTCCAAGACACAAAACATGGAAATGTTTTCGTTTCTTTCGAAATATCTCAAAATTTTCCCCCATAAATTTGGACATACAATAGAAACTAACACTCTAAACAATGAAAGTGAACATGCTTATTTTTATAATGAACGGGTTACATATTCAATCTCGAAAATATGCCAATAAAGTTGAAATGAATCTGTGCATCACATGAAAGTCTTAGTGCTTAACATGGAAGTGCCAAAGCTAGTGTAGAAAAGTCATCCTAGGATTGTGAAAAGTCATCCTAGGAGCGTGAGAGAAGTGTGCCACGCTAACATGTGCGCACCGATCCAACATTGGATTGCGATGGGCATCGGGGTTACCCCTTCCAAGAAGATGCTTGTCCATCATTGATGGTTAAGCGATTGTAGCAGCCTCAAAACGAACAAACGTCAGGGGACCTACCGATTCATTGCATTGCTGAGCCACACGTTATATGGCCACATTCAGCTAATGATCTGATTCTAGTGCAGTAGATCGGGATAATTTGTCACCCTAATGACGCCCTCATGAACTTGGCAAATCCTTGACGTAACTCCACTTTGCTCCGCCGTGCACCATTTGAATATCTCTTGCTCAATCAGTCGATCTTAAACTTCGAACCATACATGCATGAGAAGCCAAATGAGAAAGTGATGCGCTGAAATTCCCGGTGGCTGAGCTTTCCATTGGACAAGCAGCATTATTGGTGACCTTTTGGGAGAGAGTCCGGTCCATGATGGGTCGATCAACGGAAACCAAGCCTATACGACAACTTCCTCGTTTGGAAATATCCTCCGGAAAGCTCCGAGATTTTTCAAATCACTCATGGTCGAAGCTTTACTAATTCAAGCGAAGGACATAATTACGTGCTTCGAGTTTTATTGATTAGGTAGCAATAGAAGAAGTTTACAAATGAGAAATGACTGGGTTACAACCTTTAATTTACTGTGAGAATAATAATTTATTCTAGACCACACAAAAAGTAAACAACAAATATTTATAAGATATTATAGGGTTCATTCTTTGAATGTGTGGCTCACAACAAGCTATAATTCTCAAAGTAGACCAAAGAATATTATACTAGCAAAACCCTTTACAAATTTAACTTTGTAAGACTTTAATACTCTTGTTTCCATATTCAATCGGTCCTCATAGGAACCTAAGTTTGCGTTCACTATCTTGACAATTCAATTACTACTTATTTAACAAATTGTAATGTCGCGTAGAGGATTTCATATGTATCCAACCAAGTTTTTAATAAATTAAATCTCTTAATTTTAATTCTAAATTGGGATAAACATGTTCAAAAAAGGTGATTAATTAGTTGAGCCATGTCTTAACTAGGGATGAACAGTTTAGTTCAGTTCAGTTCAGTTTTGATATCCGTGATACCCGAACTGAACCAAACACAAAGGACTTAAGCAAATTGTGACCCAAACCAACCCGAGAACTGAACCTAAACTGGTTATAGTTCTAGTTGGTTCTCTTTTTCTGGTTTTTCCCCTTGTCTTCTTCAGCTTCATGTGCACAGTGATTCTCAACTCAAGAGCACTCCCCTCTCTCTCTCTAATCACATTTTGTTTGGGATAAAAACGGGATGAGTGTTATAACTTTCGTATGATGCTTACTTAAGGGTCATAACTTCTTCTTCTTTTCGCTCATTTTAATGCCACATCAAAGTAAAATCGATCATTTAAGTGTCATTTATACCAAATCACCCTATGTTGATTTTTTAATCAATTTTCCTTTCCACGTGGATTTTTTTTTAACATTTCTTAAATTTTTATTATTTCTTGATATTTTTTTTTTTTTGAATTTTTATTTTAAAAATTTCTTTTCCTTTTGGTTTTGCTTTTTTCAATGCCGGTGAGGGTCGCTTGCCCGAAGGCCTCACCCTCGGCTGGTGTGGCCACAAAGGCCCCAAATGAGGCCATCCCCAATTGCAAGCAAGGGCCTTGGTGCTCTTGCCCATGGCCACAAGGGCCTTCGCTAGCAAATGATGGGCCCGCGAAGCCCTTGCCGAGGGCCATTGCAACCTCGCTAACCACAGGCAAGGTTATGAAGGCCCTTCCTAGATCTAGGCAAGGCCATGCTCACCCGCAACCAACCCAACCCAAATCGAACCAAACCAAATCGAGGTAGAAACTTTTCTATTTGCTATCCGAACCAAAAAGACTTGAATTTTTAGTTTGGATCAGTTTAGTTCGTTTTGGCACCCATGATCTTAACCTTGTCTGATCTACGATGATCTTAAAGATAAGTTGTCAACTAATTGAGGATACTTTTCCATATTTGTTTCGACATTTATGGTGCGTTTGGAAGAGGCTTGAGGGGATGACTTTGCACTCAGACCAAAGGCTTTGTCTCCAAGGACTTGGGGCTTCACAAGCAAGCTTTCTGTCTCTCCTGTTGCTATTTGCAAAGTAAAAAGCATGAGACCTGCGAAGACTACTCCCACCAGCAGCCGCACAGTGCACGACCCCTAGTCAACCACCAGTTCCGACCATTAGATACGAGCGTGCCGTCGCAGGAGGAGGATGCCTTACAGATATTAAGAATATTTCCCATCATTTTCCACGTAAAGAAAATGGGGATATTAGTTGTTATTGAAAACAAGACTGACGATACGAGAGATTAGCATTGGAAGCACACTCGGGGTGCACCAATTTCCTCAAGATCACTCAATTCTTATATCAAGATAAATAAATAATTATATGCAGTCGAGAAATGTGAAATTTCTGTATATTTCAATGTGTTCTGATAAAAAGTATACGAGCATTGTATGTTTTATTAGATGAGACTATCTAAAGTATCAGGGTAATAAAATATCTATCAAAATCAATTATGGATATACACAATTCTAAGAGATAGAGAATCAAACAAAATATAAGAAACAAATATAACAATACGCATCGTCCTCTCCCTCCATTCGTCTTCTCTTTCCCCATCACTTTTAGCATTTAAGATATGACATCAAAACTTTCCAAATAAGCTGGCAACATCAGTGGAATGAGTCTGACTACTACATGGAAGTGTTAGCACTACCGTGTCCGCCTGTTGACTAGGAGGCAGCAGCCACGGAGAAGTCATCCGAGGAGAGTGAAAGAGACATGCCATGATTTTCACGACATGGCCCGCGGTGCGCCATTTGAGTGTCTCTCGATCAAGTATTCGCTAGACGCTTAGGACAACGCGTCTATAATGAGCCAAATGCGAAAGTGATACACCATTCGAACGTTTCTTGATAAAGTCCTCACACAGAAGCTTAGGGTCACGCGTCCACAGTAAACCAAATGCGAATGTGATGCACGAGGGAATCTGTTGGCTGAGGTTTCAGAATCAGAGACGAGCGAGGCGAGGCAATGCTCGAGCTCGCTGGGGTGTGCAAGCTTGACTTCAGTTGATCTAGAGAGGCGGAGCCTTGCCTAAGGCTCGCGGCTCGAGCTAGCAGGGTTTGAGCCAAGGTAGAACCTTGCTGGCTCTCTCCTGTGGTTGTCGCGACTTAACTTTTCTGTCTAGACTGGAAATTACATAAGTATAAGGGAATTGCCTAAAAAATAGACTTACAACCCTCAATTAGGCGCGGATTTTCTTAGGCTCATACATTGTGAGACATTAAGATATTCGATGTCAAGTCAAACTGATACTATGAGAATTTTCAAATGACGAGTCACCACTAACCCACTGAGGTCGGGAAACTTTATTTTATCATATCTATTTCACCTGTGGGAGAAAAATGGTTCCTACGAGGGTTTGGTCTTATTATTTCTTTTGCCTGAGTAGCCGCACGCATGCAAAAAGGAAAACAGAAGACTCCGTGGGCTCCCCATTCTGAACAGCTACAATGGAGAAGCCACGGTTGCTCGAAGGGATAGAAAAGGAACGCACCTTGTTTCCAGCCATAGACGAGCGTTTTGATTTGGGCTTCAACATGCAGTGATTTTGCACTATGATCTTATATGTAATTGAGTACAATGTGAATTTGGATGTAATTTAGGCATAGGAAATATTTGAGCATGTAAACAATTATAGTTCTGTAATTATCTAATTATGGTTTGCTCTAACTCTTTATGTAAATATAGGTGTCAATACTCAGACCAAATCACGTAAATCTCTAGTGCCTTAATTATTTATTGTTTATTTCTCTAGTGATTTCATGTTAGTTCAATTGGAAAGTCCATTAGCGTTTTCATGTTATATTCTTGACACGAAAAAACGGCAGAAGTAGGAACATGTGGCAAACGACTAAATGGCCGATGCCTAGGGTCACCAAACATCACCGGAACACTTTGACAAAACGAGGCCATGTGCGGCCAACTCGATTTCATCCAAAATGAGGAAATTAAAACTATGTGTCATTGTGGCATTTCAAAAAACACATGGCGGGCACCAACTAGAAAAGCAAGACGGAGTCGATTAGAGCTAGGGGCAAAATCGACAATCAACACAGAGTAGGTAACAACATGCCACGGTGACCGACCCCAACTCTGCAAAGCTCAAAATCAAGTATGCGCCGGTGCCGACGAGTCTCGGCCCCAGTTAGCTGAGATGGGGGATGAACCAAGCAACTAAAAGGGATCGGCCGCGGGTCCTGACTCGATTCGGCAACGACAGTTGGAAGGCAAACCCAAAGCGAATTGAGATATGGTTAGTCACCTCGATGTCTCCAAGCTAATATCCTTGAGATATAAGTGGATCGAACCCAAAGAAAACTCACTAGAAATTTAGGTGTTGTGGAAGAGCAGGCTACAGACTTGGTGTCAGCTAGAAGTCGTCAATTTGCAGCGAGATTGCCGAGCAACATTCAACCGAAAACGAAGTTCACTTCACTTTCTCTCAACCCATCGCCTTCTTCCTTTCCTTTTTACTATTTTGTTTTAAGGGCTAAAGTTTAACCCCTAATTTTCTATACAATTTATTATTAAATAAGTAGTTAAAATTTGGGTGTCAATAGTGGCTGATCATCGGCCATTGCCAAGGCACCTTGACGAGCCAAGGAAGAAGAAAAAAAAAAAAGAAAGGAAAAATAAAATAAAACATTATTTAAAATTTAAAAGTTTAAAAAAATTGTAAAGTTATCAACGTTAGTGTCAGTTGTGCCACATAAAATAATTAGCATCCATGTCAGCAATTGTCGATAAAAAATGAAAATAATTAAGATGTTAAGGACTCAATTAACACAATTAAAAGATTTAAAACTGAATTGATATAAATACATTAACCTTAAGACTTTTTAAATAATTTTCTCGTGATGGGCAAGTAGACCAAATGATGCCAATAGGATTCGAATCTCTATTACATGCCTTGTTACGTTTTCTACATAAACTTTCACACCACGCAATTTTTGGAGGAAAAAAAAAAAAAGTAACTACACAAGACTTAATCAATAGGTGGCACGATGCTTGAAAATCCCTATACCGTAGAGGTGATCTGTCTCTAGAATCGAGAACCAAACTAGACAAGATTCGTTTTCAATCTATAGAACTAGGAACCAACCCTATCCACCCTAAAAACCAGGTAGCCTTTGTGTAGTTCCCAAGTTGTCCTAAGAACTAACGGTATTACTTTTTTAAAATTTTTACTTTCCTTCTAAAGTTCATATATATATTGAAAGTTACTTTAGTGTTGGGTAAAATTAGTAATCATGGGAAGTTACGAGTAAATAAAAAAATTACTCCTACAAATAACATGTACTTTTTTCCCTTAGTGAATAAAAAATTAATAATACACTATGGACTGGTTCCGCTAGTTCGAACCAATTAGTCCAATTATTTTCCAAGAATCAGAGACCGAAGCAATTCCCATATGAACTACCTAGAACCAATCATGGCCCAGTCTAATCCAATTCACGAATTGAACTAGACCAATGGACAGCCCTACTACACGACGTCCCATCACTATCTCAATGATTAAAAGTTTTTCAATACTCTGCATAACATTGATCAGGCCTAGGCAACCTAAAATGGATAGGGCTCAGTTCATGAATGGAATTTTTAGCCTTCGCCTACCCATGTTGCCCTTTTGGTTGATCGAGCATAGCCAGGCCGATGCATGGCGCCGAGCCATGGTCGCCTTGATCTTCATAGGTTTCTTTTGTAATTTCATTTTATTCATTTACATAAACTTCAAATATAATTTGTCATTTTACCCTATCCTCCACGCCGTTCGCACTTGTAGGATGACATATCTTGCTTTTTAGGAGGATGATTCTTGAAATTTTCCTTACCTAATCGAATTATGTGAATCACAATCATTGGTTTGGTAGGTTTCACATTGCTCCACAATAAGATTGCTTGTGGTCGGCCCAAAAGCCAAAAGCTGGGCCTTGAATAACATCATTGGTCATCTTCATGGGCTTCTGAACCATTCTATTCCACAAAGGCCCTCCTTGTACTTCTATAGTCTGCTATATCACTTTACGAGAAACAATGAGTCCGCCAAAAATATTTTCCTTCTAGTGTGTGTTAGTTCCCTCTCCACACACTTGCTAGGGGAAAATATTTTTTTGTCCCACTAAAACTCAAAAAAAGTAATGAGATATCTTTCTTTTTAATTATTTGGTTAAATTAATAAATTATTTTAAAAAGAACATAAAATATAGTTTCGAAAAGTTGTATTTTATCCCAATTCCTTATTCCAAAACCCTCTGAACTGACTCCAGCTTCAAAAATTTTGGAACTGAAAGCCACAGGATCAATTCGTGGTTCTAGGCCAAGACCAACTCATCCAGAAATCAATCACTCTTAACGAGTTGAGCGAGTTGAGCCTATTTAAGGAATTTGGCGAAATTCCCTTTTCCCTTCGTTTGTGTGAGATTAACATGTGCCAAAGATGTATTGCGCCAAATTAGAAAATAATAAACCACAAAGCCAGAGCAAGTAATTACCTTGTCCACCAGGAAAGTCTCAAGGCCATTGACATCTACTTCATGAATGCAGCATATTAGAATTGTTGGAGAAGAAGACTGCAAGCCAGAAACACCTTTAGAGATAAAACTTCACTGCTTCCCGGAAAAAGAAAAAAAAAATTGCATATGAAAAAGATAGGACTTTTGGGATCTTTCCCACGAGGGAAATAAGTGAAGAGTTGGACTAGGTAACTCAATACGGGAAGGTCAGTGGGAACGGAGAAAGGCTGGAGATTCTGACTTTTATGCTTGGTCAAAGTCCTTTATGACCTAAGGAATTATTAAAGTATATATCGAATTGGAGCTGTATGTGATATTCGGTCCGATTGGAGGATTCAATCCATATGATAAACTGAATTTGTTGAGGAAAAAAAATCCCAAAACGGTTTTAGAATCTATCCGTTGAAAGAGTGTACTAAATTGCATAAAGGAATGGACACAAAAAAAATAAAAGTGGGGATTTTCCTTTTCAAGAAAAAGGGTTGACCAAAACAGAGGCTGGACTTCGTGGGTCTTGTTGAGATCTTCTAGCCAGGACTTGAAGTATAAAAAGAGACGCACAGGGAAGTTCTCTCTTGGCCGCTGTGTTAAAACGCGAAGATTTGTTTGCCAGTAGCTTTACATCCATATTGAGTTGCTTATTTATAAACATCATGAATTTGGATCTATTTTAAAATCATAAAAGTAATTGTAACTTTGATTCTCCAATTATTAATAAATTATTTATCACTGACTATCCCATATAGTAGATATTGATATTCGGACCAAACTACTTAGGACACATTGGGTAACCATTCTATTCCCCTGGAACAGATTCGATTATAAATAATTCTTTTTGATTCTGTTCTCTTAATAATTTCGAGCAAAAGAACATGTTTTGTAACGTACAAAATTTCCGATTCTTGAATAAATAAATATAAAGAACGAAAATGCATTTAGTAACTACATAAAATTTCTATTCCAATTCTAAAATTTTATCAAATTATAGAAATTCTATTGATTAATTATATTTATACTAAGTAATAAACATATTAACTAATCAAATTTTTATTAAATAGTAAATAATAACCTATAGTATAAACTATAAATATAAATATTAAATAAAAAATTAATATAAAAAATTAAATATGTATTCTATATATAGAAAAATTTCCATTTATACTTCAAATCAATTTTTATTTTTTAAATAATTTTATTAAATTTTTTTCCTTTTTTTTCTTTTTTTTTTCCTTTCTTCCTCACCTTCTTCTTCTTCTTCTTCTTCTTCTTCTTCTTCTTCTTCTTCTTCTTCTTCTTCTTCTTCTTCTTCTTCTTCTTCTTCTTCAAGGTGGCCGGTTGCCAACCTTGGGATGACCAACACCAGCCAGACGAGGGTCAGTGACCTCACCGAAACATCGACAGCCCTCGGTGAGGCCGTGCCTAGTCAACCGAGCCTCACTGACAACAGAGCAAGGCTTGGCCGAGCCTTGGCTGGGAGAGCTCGGCCTCGCCAGATCTGGGCGAGCCTCCAGCAGTTGGGTGAGGCGCTAGCGCGCTTGCCAAGCCTCACCAACAGCTAAGCAAGCCTCCGGCGAGCTTGCCAACGATCGACGATGGTGGGCTGTAGATGGTGGCATTCGGTGGGGGCGGTGGCGACGGCAAACGGCAATGGTGGCGGTGGCGACACTTGAAGAACAAGAGAGGGAAAAAGAATAAAAGAAGAAAGAGAAGGAAAAAGGAAAAATTAGGTAGATTTGATTCTAGAATTGTTCCCAGGAACAAAGAATCAACTTTTTTTTTTTATTCTTGATTCTTCTCCAAATCTGTTCTCGGGAACGAAAATTTTTCCAAACACAATTCTGTTTCAAAACTACTCCCGAGAACAAAAAATCAAAATCGAGTATTGTTTGGATGATTACCAAACAGCCCCTTATTGTCCTTTATTGTTCTCATTTATTTCTTTAATGCTTTCATGTTGATTTAATTGAAAAATCCTATATTTTCCACGTTAATTTTACAACATGGGTCATAACAAATAAATGGACATGGAGGGAACAATGAAGCAGGATTGTGTGGGCGTGTCTTATTTACAGAAAAGTATGGTCTCTCTTATTTGTGCGGGCGTGTCCTATTTATGGTGACAAACGTGAAGCGATGAGTTCGGGATAAAGTCCCTATCATACAAATTAATAAATTTTTATTTTTGAAAAATAGGAAACTACAATTATGACTAAGTTGAGTCAAATCAACACGGCCTTTCATTGGACTTCAAGTTTAATATATGTCACAACCTTTCTAGAGATGAACTACCCAGAGAAATTTAATGGATTACTAAGCATGGCACTTAGTGCAGGCTCTTCTAAATCCTATAAAATGCAACTTGATATTTGATTTAATTATGCAATTTTTCTTACCCTTTAGAGCCACCACTAATTGGTTACAGGTCGAATAATGGCCAATCTGCTCATTCCAAAGATCACATCCATACGTTTTGTATTTTGCTTTCCGACTATACACTTGGCTTGATCATGTTTCACTCTTGATTGCATCTAACCTGGCCGTGAATATCTCTCTGCCAGACCAAAAAAAAAACATCTCTCTCTGCCATGAGTGGCCATATCTCTCCGCCCGTTACTCCTTTCTTGCAAAAAATCACACATATTTAGCCGATATTGAATATATTTGCGGTGTCTACACTTTTCATTATTAAGAATGTGCCCTCTGGATCAAAGAACCAACCCTCTTAGTTAAGAACACCTTATGTGCAATGCACATGTGAAATTTTCGGCCACATCACGAAATTTGATGGGCATGACCGAAATTCAAGTTCAACGCAGTTTATGTGGGTTTAATGCTAAAAATGCTCTTAACACCTATTTGCAATTTAATTATTATTTTTTATTTAGGGGTCGAAATCAATCCCTAATTTTTCTACGCAATGAATTATTAATGGTCACCATAAATTAGGTGTCATAATATAATGGAAAGGATACTCTTTAAAATCAATTCAAGTACGACGGAGGTCGATTTCTTAACATATTTAGTTGACGCAAGTTGCAAATTTTGTCGTTTTCACCATGTCAATACGACATAAAATTCAAATCTACTAACTCGAAGAAGCATTTTCTATGGACAGAGACCAGATGACAAACTTTCAAGGGGAAAATGCTTTGACATTTGATAAGGCTGCGTGTTAGTGGATAACGGATGCCACCAATAAACCTCACAAATCGTCCTATAACAAGATGAGAAATTATGAGAAACGCATTCATTTTCCCATACCCATTGCGGTCCAATTATTTTTTTACGTGCAATTAACTTGATTCAATAGAATAAGTTTCATCATAATTTCAATTCTACTGAGAAAATAATATACCGCCACTGGCCATTACAACATTCAATGTCACATCGGATGAGGACAATCAGATTACTATCATCTCGAGTATCTCTTTTGAGAGTGTGATTCATGTGGATAAGACCGAGTAGGCACATAATACTCCGTGCGATATTGTAAGATGGACATCTTGCAGATATTTGACCATTTTAAACCCAAGTAGATGATTATGCAGCATAGGATACAATTTGCGCGGGGTACTCAATCTTTTGACTGGCAGCAGCTAGTCTAACTTATGCACTTGCTAGGTGATTACATTTGCGATAAATCTCAGTTAAGATCGACAGGGTGGATCACTGCAGATAAGATTTGCCGCCTAATATCACCATCCTGGACGCCAAACCCATCTCCGAACTGGTAAAGCATATGTGCAACACGAGACGCGTTCACGGTGACATCAATGAAGGTTCGGACAAAGGGCGTCTCGACATTGCCAAAGCAATGACCATTGATGCTCTTCCATGCCTGGTTTATCAATTCCTTGATGTGCTTCCTAGCGACGTCTTCCGGAACATTCGCTTCTCGCATGTAACACACCACTCACGATGGAGCATCTCCTCTGTCTCTTTCGGCCTAATTGAACAATGTAAATCAATTTAATGTGCTTATCAGATTCGATCTCCTCGATTCAATTACACCATATGCCGTGTTAGTACAAGATTCTTTTCCCAGGCTAAGAATTCTTAACATCATGTCAAATTCAGTTGGTTTATAACTTCGGCGCAGAAGTTTGATAATTACCGTTGACGTTCCAAGGTCATTGCAGAGGCGAATTATCATGGACACATTGTAAATCAGATCCTTGTTTCTCTCCAACAGATCTGCTGCATCCTCCAAATTCATATGTCCCACGAAGAAACTAGCGTGAGACATGATCAATGGTCCTGAAGATGATGTCCACGCATTGCTCAAGTACTCTTCCAGCGATGGTGTGTAGCCCATATTGTCCCACTTTGCTTCAGTAAGTAAGGCTTTGCAAAAGTCTGCCCACTGTTAAAAAAAAATAAGCAAAAAAAAAAAAATACTTATTCAGAGATGATTAGTTATGTAAGGATAAAAAAATTTTGGGGTGACATGTGCATACGTATGGAATTATCCACAAGTTTTTCACTTACTGCTTTCGCAAGATGTGGTAGCACTAGATGCCAATCTTCATCTTTGCCAATATCATAAGCGATCTCGTGAATAATATCGTTAAGCGCTCGGAAACACACCTTCATGCACTCGGGAAGCTGTTGAATCTGCTCCGAATCCCATCTAGAAGCATCAGATTTTCCAGTTAGCAAAAATAACCTCAGCAGAGACGAAAGGAAGAGATTGGGAGGCATCGTGGACAACCTGGTAATGGCGCTGGTAAAGCATTCCAACTCTTCCAACGAACCATAAAGGTCGTAGACATCGTCGATAACCAGTATCAAGATGACAACTTTGGTGAGAGATTTGCGGAGCGAGCTGAACCGTGGTTCCTGAGAGAGTCCTAGGGCACACAAGAAACTCTCGACCAGCCGATCCCTCGTGAAGTCCACGTGCTCCATAAGTCCCTGATCCCTCCACCACCTGTATTTACCGAAGCGACTAATCAGAATCAAAAGCTAGGAAAATCACATCATGTCTGGTAGAGATATCATCAAAATAGGCACGTTCCCAGGGTGAATTTAGACCATATATATCTCGACCGAGTCTGTTGAGCTTTCATCCTAAGATAAGTCAAAAATGGAACATGACATCCTTTAAACAGATGACCTTGGTCAAATGAATCGCTACATTTTCTACATCATTTGTGAATATACATATAAAATTACCTGGATATCTCTCTAAGATCTCTTTGGTGTGTGGCTTGGACCGTGTTGAAATTGAGCTTCGCAAGCTCAAGCAGATTGCTTTGCTTGTCCTCCCGTTGCTCGTACAAGCTTATTTGCCATTTGATGTTGAACCACTGGACCCTCCAATGCAACGGAAGCTCCAAAGCGTGGACGGCACGTTTAAAGAGCCGACTATCCAAACCAGAGACTCTCTCGTGGAGAATCCCAGTTGAGAAGGCTTTCACTTCATGCAAAATGTTTTCACCTTCCAAAGCCAGATGTGAAGCCTCAAGAAGCTCTATCATAGCTTCAACATCTTCGCAATTGTTTCTGTTGAATAAGATGCTTCCTTCTTTGAAGCTCCTTAATTCATCTGATTACAGATTGAAAGTCAGATTTATGACCGGACAAAACTGAGAATAATTGCTAATAATACTCAATATTAGAACCACGATGACTTTCAAAGGAGTGGCTTATGTGCACCCAATTTCATCGTACCACTATGGGGACAACACTTTCTTCACCGTCTAATCTACAATTACATTTTGTCAAGAAAAAAAATCTACAATTATATTTTCTTTGTCCTTTCTCTAGGTCGCACAACGGGCTACGAACTCCAGATCTAGCTAGTTAGCAGCCAGATTTGGCCTTGCCGGCTGCCTGCTGGCTACTAAGTCCTTTGCCAGTTTTGAATTTTCTTTTTTTAGAAAAAAAAAAAAAGCAAAAGAACTTTACAAATGTGATTTTTCCAAACACTATTTAAACCAAAGTTGTTTTCCAATGCACTTTTAAATTACAATTGGCAAACACTACTTGCATTTCGAAAAACCCCTTTAATGTAAAGGCTTTTGCATTTTCTCAAAAACTTTCTCCAACAGCAAAACAAACACCTAAGTCCATATAGGTATGTTGATTCCTGGACTTTTCCAATACGATGAATAAAAAATTCAATTGTAATCTCAACAACTGATATTGAAGCCGATGTGTGTCAACTTTTCAATGATATCTCCGGAAAGAACCAACTTTTGTATAGTAATCTTTAGTATTTGTAGGATTATTAATTGTTTTTTTTTTTCTGTTGTGATTTGATAGTAACATCTTACACCTACGAATTCATACATGTCCATATTTTGAACTCACTTTGTGAAATGATATGGCCATGTTGTCTAAGGAGTCTAAACCGAAGTGCACTGGCATAGAGATGTTCTTCCATGGTGAAAACGCCATTGTTGATGTACGCAACTCTTTCAAGGGCTTCTTTCATTTCATTTTCAAAAAAGGTTGGACAACCCCAATTTGGTCATGCTATCAATTAACTCTAACTTGGCAAGTGAATCGACTGATTTTGATAACATTGGCTTTACTTCCTCCACAGCCCTTCCATCCGTTCCTTTATTCCTTCTTTCTACAGAATTGAGTCGTATTTGTTAGATCAAAATCTACCTTGAAAAGACCTCAGATAATTAAATCTATACAGCAATGCCAAGATGTTTTTACTTTAGTATCTGCATATGTAGAGCTATATGAGTTGGTTTTGATACATCATATGATAGCTCAAGTCTGGATGTGATGGTTGATGCATATGAGAACACTAACCAAAACTCTAATATTGCTTGTTACATCAAATAGATACATGCATCGTGATGTTACAAATAAATTTGGAGCAAAGTACTATTTCAAACATCAATATGCGTCTCATGTACAAATACTTGCATGATTGCATGCCAACGTCCATTTGCTCGTATGAGGAAGACATGGCTAGAGTTAAAAAGGACAATAAAATAGTGCGGAAGCTACAAATTATAATCTTATGAGGTCATGTTTGCTGCGAAGCGACTGTAGGAAATCGTAATTCCAAATGTTAGGCTTATAATTGGCCAATCTTCTTTGATGCATCGTGCCCACGACTTCCGGCTGATTCGCTGGGCATGTTTGGAACTGGGCTTGTTCTAGTCCTACCTCCATGACGCGTGAATGAAAGTTGAGAAGAATGGTGAGATCACGAATTTCTACAAGTGTTTTTTTTTTTTTTTTTTAATGGAATGAGCATGATTATTGTTAAGCACAATCCTTCGATTTATATAGGCAAGTTCGAGGGGGTGTGTTGATGGGGCTTGAGAGCAACTGTTTCAATTTAGTTCACACGACGAGCCCCACACGGCAACCTCGGTACCGGTTCCTCCTCCGGTCACATGTTGAGAGCGCGTCAAAATATCTTGAAACCAAAGCTTAGAAGCTTGTTCGGGGTAAGGCCAAACCAAACTAGATATGTCTACAAATGTCTATCTGGCAAAATGCAAGCCACATTCATCTAGCTAAAAAAATCGAATTTAAGAAATCAGTTGGGAATAAAGTGGGTGCACAATAAATCATTGTTTGTGTTGATAAATATGTCTCAAGATTGAAATCATTGAACGAAACCTGAGTTCGTATTAGAGTCGGTCTCTTGGGATTAATATAGGTTCTCTAATTAGGTTGTTTTTTTTTTTTTTGGGCTTTGTGCCTTGGTTTGTGCAAAGAATGTGCAGAAAAATTCTTCTCTTGAGAAACCTTTTGTCATTGATCAGTTTTGTGTATTCTTTTGTAAAATTGAGAGATTGTTTCATTAAGAATTGTGAGGGCTAAACACTATAAAAGCTACTAGAAACGTTTGAGTAACTCAAATGTGTTTGTAATGTCCATTCTTTACTAGATCTATAATGAAATTCGATACTTCTCTTCCAAAAGTAATTCACACCCCCGAATTATGTAAATTCGATGTCTCATTTACCTTTCAATTTTCTAGATTATTATTGTCTGATCTCATGCTTTTTCACAAGAAATTACACTTGTTCATTCATTAATTTCTTGGCATGATTCAATATGAAACTAGTAGAGGATCCGTGCCTCCCACTAGATTGAAAAATTAGTTTCTATGCTTTACTCTATGATATTAAATGCCAAATTTGTTGTGATTTATGTGCCTATGTTCCCTCTAGTTGAATTATTCAAAATCTTAATCTAACTTTGTTTTCATACAAAAATAACTCAATCTACCTTCCACGTACGCACACATACATATGGATTTTCTTCATGACGAGTTAGTGTGTATTAATGGAATTAATGATGATTTTTTTTTTTGGTTTGTTGATTATGCTAAACGTTTTTTTATATATCATATTCTAACTCTCAACACACTCTCAGACTTTTGTCATGACTTTTTCTAGAGTGTGGGAGTCAAATTCCACACTTGAAACTAAAGGTTCACATCCTTAGCGCCCTAAAAACTTCCCACCTCTCTTTTTTCATGTGAGAAAAGTGCCTACTGGAGCAACACCTATGATTAATTATGCTGAACTTAGAAGGCTATAACGTTAGTCAAACCTTATTAGGCTAAATAAACAAGATGGATAAATGCATGGAACGAAAAAGTACGTGAGACATGTCACGAGTGGATAGTGATTTTTCACCGACGGGAGACCTTCTCCAGGTGTTTATGCTCTTTTAACCTCGTACCTGGTAACTCGTACGAGCAATGTCAGTCACTTGTCTACATGTTAGTCACTTGTCTATAGTGACTTTTCATTCGATGGATAGCGATTTGAGTCGATGACCACGCTGTGACCATTGATGTACGCAATTAAAGCAAATACCGTACTCCAAGAATTCAATCATTTTCATACCAACGATGATACAAAACGAGTTTATCACTTTTGACTTTTCTCGATCAATCATTAATTGTCTCAACTGAAAAATTAAAGCACTACCAAAATAATGGGAATCTCTCTAATCAAAACATGATCGTGATGTCACTCATTTATGGGATTATGAATGAATCTTTGCATGCCTTATCATCTCACTTTAAGTAAAAGCTCAATCTTTCCAATTCGACATATAATAACATGGTTTCGGTGCAATATTCCATCTTAAATTTATTTCACATTGATGATTCCTCACTTATCGATTCACATGCCATCTTCATCACACTCTTCATTGAAAAATGAGGTGTTGATTCCGCATTCATCCCATTCCCTTTTTTCCCCTTTCATTTCAGCATTTAAGGTACGATGTCAATTTATGCTCTCAAATGTTTCCAAGACACAATACAGGAACCCTTTTCGATTCTTTCAAAATTTCTCAAAGTTTTACCCCCATAGATTTGGACGTACGATAGAAACTAACACTCTAAACAATGAAAGAGAGCATGCTCATTGTTAGAATAATGGGGTTATGCAATTAATCTCGAATGCATACCGATAATGTTGGAATGAGTCTGGGCATCACGTGGGAGTGTCGGCACTAAAGTAAAAGAATCGTCCTAGGAGCATGAGAGAGACGTGCCACACTAACATTTGCAAATCGATCTGACGTTGGATTGCGACGGGCGTCCAGGTTACCCCTTTCAAGAAGATACATGTCCACTGATGGCTAAGCGACTGCAACGGCCTGAAAATGAAGAAAAGTCAGGGGACCTACCGATTCATTGCATTGCCGGGCCACACGTCACATGGCCACATTCAGCTGATGATCCAATTCTAGTACAGTAGATCGAGATGCTCTTATCGCCTTAACAAGAACTTTCTCCTTGGGAAATATCCTCCGGAGAGCACCAAGATTTTTCAAATCACGCATGGTCGAGGCTTTACTAATTCAAGAGGACATAAGCGCGTGCTTCAAGTTTTATTGATTAGGTGGCAACAGAAGAAGTTTACAAATGAGAAATGATTGGGTGACAGCATGTGAGAATAACAATATATTCTGAACCACAAAAAAAAAAAATAACAAATAATTATAAAATGTTGTAAAATTCACTCTAACAAGAATTCGTAGCTCACAACAAGTTATTATTTTCAAAGTAAACCAAAGATTGTTATCCTAGCAAAAAAATAATGTACCATTATTGGCCATTTACAACATTCAATGTCGCATCAGATGAGAAGGGTCAGATTATTACGATCTCAATATTTCCTTTCATAGTGCGATATCTGTGGATCAGGCCGACTACGCACATGGTTACTTTGTGCGATATTGTAACATGGACATCTTTCAGAGATTTGATGATTGTAAACCCAAGTAAATGAATATGCAGCATAGGATACAATTTGCGTGGAGTACTCAAATCCTTCGACCGGCAGCAGCTAGTCTAGCTTACGCACTTGCTTTGTGATTACACTTGCGCTATCTCAGTTAAGAGCGAAAGGGTGGATCACCGCAGATAAAATTTGCCGCCTAATATCACCGTCCTGGACGCCAAACCCATCTCCGAACTGGTAAAGCATATGCGCAACGCGAGCCGCGTTCACGGTGACATCAATGAAGGTTCGGACAAAGGACGTCTCGACATTGCTGAAGCAATAAGCATTGATGCTTTTCCATTCCTGGTTTATCAATTCCTTGATGTGCTTCCTAGCGATGTCTTCCGGAACATTCGCTTCTCGCATGTAACACACCACCGAAGATGGAGCATCTCCTCTGTCACTTTCGGCCTAATTGAACAAGTAAATCAATTTAATGTGCTTATCAGATTCAATCCCCTTGATTCAATTACACCATATGCCATGTTTTTTTCGCAGGCTTAGAATTCTTAACATCATGTCAAATTCAGTTGGTTTATAACTTCAGCAGCGCAGAAATTTGATAATTACCGTTGACGTTCCAAGGTCGTTGCAGAGTCTAATTATCATGGACACATTATAAATCAGATCCTTGTTTCTCTCCAGCAAATCTGCTACATCCTCCAAATTCATATGTCCCACAAAGAAACTAGCGTGAGACATGATCAGTGGTCCTGAAGATGATGTCCACGCATTGCTCAAGTACTCTTCCAGCGATGGTGTGTAGCCCATATTGTCCCACTTTGCTTCAGTAAGTAGGGCTTTGCAAAAGTCTGCCCACTGTAAAAAAAATAAGGAAAAAAAATACAAATTCAGAGATGATCAATAATGTAAGGATAAAAAAATTTTGGGGTGGCATGTGCATATGTATGGAATTATCCACAAGTTTTTCACTTACGGCTTTCATGAGATGTGGTAGCACTCGATGCCAATCTTCATCTTTGCCCATATCATAAGCAATCTCGTGAATAACATCATTAAGCGCTCGGAAACAGACCTTCATGCACTCAGGAAGCTGTTGAATCTGCTCCGAGTCCCGCCTAGAAGCATCAGATATTCCAGTTAGAGAAAATAAACTCAACAGAGACGAAAGGAAGAGATTGGGAGGCATCGTGGACAACTTGGTAATGGCGCTGGTAAAGCATTCCAACTCTTCCAACGAACCATAAAGGTCGTAGACATCGTCGATCACCAGTATCAAGATGACGACTTTGGTGAGAGATTTGCGGAGCGAGCTGAGCCGTGGTTCCTGAGAGAGTCCAAGGGCACACAAGAAACTCTCGACCAGCCGATCCCTCGTGAAGTCCACGTGCTCCATAAGTCCCAGATCCCTCCACCATCTGAATTTACCGAAGAAACTAATCAGAATCAAAAGCTAGGAAAATCACATAACATCTGGTAGAGATATCTTCAAAATAGGCATGTTCCCAGGGTGAATTTAGAGCATATATATATATCACGACCGAGTTTGTTGAGTTTTCATCCTGAGATGAGTTGCAAAAAGAACATGACATCCTTTAAACAGATGACCTTGGTCAAATGAATCGCTACATTTTCTACATCATTTATGAATACATATAAAATTACCTAGATATCTCTCTAAGATCTCTTTGGTGTGTGGCTTGGACCGTGTTGAAATTTAGCTTGGCAAGCTCAAGCAGATTGCTTTGCTTGTCCTCCCGTTGCTCATACAAGCTTATTTGCCATTTGATGTCGAACCACTGGACCCTCCAGTGCATCGGAAGCTCCAAAGCGTGGACAGCGCATTTAAAGAGCCGGCTATCCAAACCAGAGACTCTCTCATGGAGAATCCCAGTTGAGAAGGCTTTCCCTTCATGCAAAATGTTTTCACCTTCCAAAGCCAGATGTGAAGCCTCAAGAAGCTCTATCATAGCTTCAACATCTTTGCAATTGCTTCCGTTGAATAAGATGCTTCCTTCTTTGAAGCTCCTTAATTTATCTGATTACAGATTGAAAGTCAGATTTATGACAGGACAGAACCGAGAATAATTGCTGATAATACTCAATATTAGAACCACGATGACTAATGACTCAAAAGATCTTATCGTAAAGGAGTGAATAATGACGCATGAGCTTTGAGTGGCTTATGTGCACCCAATTTCATCATTACCACCATGGAGACGACACTTTCTTCACCGTCTAATCTACAATTACATTTTCTTTGTCCTTTCTCCTGGTCACGCAACGGGCTGCCAGCGTCAACAGCCAGATTTGGCCTCGGCGACTACCCAATGGCTGCTAAGTCTTTGGCCGGTTTTGAATTTAAAAAGAAGAAAAAAATCGAAAAAGTGCTTTACAAAGTGTGACTTCTCCAAATATTATTTAAAATAAAGTTGTTTGTCAATGCACTTTTAAATTACAATTGATCAAACACTACTTGTATTTCGAAAAATTCCTTTAACCTCAAAGTTTTTGTATTTTCTCAAAGACTTTTTTCAAAAGCCGAACCAAACATACCCCAAGACCATATAAGTATGTCAATTGCAAGACTTTTCCAATATGATGAATAAAAATTTCAATGATAATCTCAACAAGTGATATTGAAGTCTAACATGTGTCAACTTTTCAATGATATCTCCAAAAAAGAACATACTTTTGTATAGTAATCTTTAGTATATGTAGGATTTTTTTTATCTTTTTTTTTTTTTTTTTGTGATTTGATAGTAACATCTTACACCTATGAATTCACACAGCTCCATATTTTGAACTCACTTTGCGAAATGATATGGCCATGTTGTCTGAGGAGTCTAAACTGCAGTGCACTGGCATAGAGATGTTCTTCCATGGTGAAAACACCGTTGTTGATGGATGCAATTGTTTCAAGAGCTTCTTTCATTTCATTTTCAAAAAGGTTGGACAACCCGAGTTTGGTCATGCTATCAATTAACTCTAACTTGGCAAGCGAATCGAGTACTTTTGATAACATTGGCTTTACTTCCTCCACGAGCCCTTCCATCCGTTCCTTGATTCCTTCTTTCTGCAAAATTGAGTCATATTTGTTAGATCAAAATCTATCCTGAAAAGGCCTCAGATAATGCAATCTATAGAGCAATGCCTAGATGTTTTTATTTTAGTACATGCATATATAGAGCTATATGAATTGGTTGGTACATGATATGATAGCTATAAATCAAGTCTGGATGTGATGGTCGATACATATGATAACACTGACAAAAACTCTAACATTGCTTGCTACATTTAATAGGTACATGCATTGTAATGTTACAAATGAATTTGGAGCAAAGTTCTACGTCAAACATCGATATGCATCTCATGTGCAAATACTTGCATGATTGCATGCCAATGTCCATTCGCTCATATAAGGAAGAGATGGCTAGAGTCAAAAAGAGAACAATAAGATAGTGCGGAAGCCACAAATTATAATCTTACGAGGTCATGTTTGCTGCTAAGCGACTGCAATAAATCGTAATTCCAAATGTTAGGCTTATAATTGGCCGATCTTCTTTGGTGCATCGTGCCCACAACTTCTGGCAGATTCGCTTGGCATGGTTGGAACTGGGCTTGTTCTGTTGCGTACTCCATGACGCGTGAGTGAAAGTTGAGAAGATTGGTGAGATCGCGAATTTCTACAAGTTTTATGATGAAATGAGTGTGAGTATTGTTGAGCACAATGCTTTGATTTATATAGGCGAGTCCGAGGGGGAGTGTTGATGGGACAGCGTCACATGTGGATGGTGACTTTTCAACGATGGAGACCTTCCTCAGGCATCTATGCTCTTTTAACCTCATGCAAGCAAACGTTAGTCACGTGTCGACAGTGATTTTTCATTCGATGGATGGCCATTTGAGTCGATGAAAACGCGCTGACCGTGGATGTACGTAATTAAAGCAAATAGCAAGAGAGTTTTTATCCCGTACTCCAAGAGTTCAATCATTTTCATACCAATAATGATATAAAACGATTCCTAGCCAAAGAAAAAAAAATGATATAGAACGAGTTTCTCTCTTTTGACTTTTGGGGCGGTCAATGATTAATTGTCTCAACTGGAAAATTAAAGCATTGCCAAAATGGAAATTCTCTCTAATCAAAACATGATCGCAATATTACTTATTTACGAGATTATGAATGAGCCATTGCATGCACCGCCATCTCATTCCAAGTAAAAGCTCAATCACTTCGATCCGACAAATAATAATATGATCTCGGTGCGACGTTCCGTCTTAAATTTGTTTCATGTGGATGATTTCTTATTTATCAATTCACGTGTCATATCCATCACGCTCTTCATTCAAAAAGAGGTGTCGATTATGCATTCATCACAATCCCTTTTTCCCTATCATTTCAACACTTGAGGTACAGCATCAATTTATGTTCCCAAACGTTTCCAAGACACAAAACATGGAACTGTTTCCATTTCTTTAGAAATTTTTCAAAATTCTTCCCCATAAATTTGGAGATACAATAGAAACTAACACTCTAAACAATAAAAGCGAACATGCTCATTTTTATAATATTATGATCTCAAGTATCTCTTTTGAGAGTGCAATTCATGTGGATCAGACCGAGTAGGCTTATAGTTACTTCGTGCGATATTGTAAGATGGACATCTTGCAGATATTTGACCATTTTAAACCCAAGTAGATGATTATGCAGCTTAGGATACAATTTGCGCGTAGTACTCAATCTTTTGACTGGCAGCAGCTAGTCTACCCTATGCACTTGCTATGTGATTACATTTGCGCTTTATCTCAGTTAAGAGCGACAGGGTGGATCACTGCAGATAAGATTTGCCGCCTAATATCACCATCCTGGACGCCAAACCCATCTCCCAACTGGTAAAGTATATGCGCAACACGAGCCGCGTTCACAGTGACATCAATGAAGGTTCGGATAAAAGGCGTCTCGACATTGCCAAAGCAATGAGCATTGATGCTTTTCCATGCCTGGTTTATCAATTCCTTGATGTGCTTCCTAGCGACGTCTTCCGGAACATTCGCTTCTCGCATGTGACACACCACTGACGATGGAGCATCTCCTCTGTCTCTTTCGGCCTAATTGAACAAGTAAATCATTTTAATGTGCGTATCAGATTCGATCTCCTTGATTCAATTACACCATATGCCGTGTTAGTACAAGATTCTTTTCACAGGCTAAGAATTCTTAACATCATGTCAAATTCAGTTGGTGTATAACTTCAGCGCAGAAGTTTGATAATTACCGTTGACGTTCCAAGGTCATTGCAGAGTCGAATTATCATGGACACATTGTAAATCAGATCCTTGTTTCTCTCCAGCAAATCTGCTACATCCTCCAAATTCATATGTCCCACAGAGAAACTAGCGTGAAACATGATCAGTGGTCCTGAAGATGATGTCCACGCATTGGTCAAGTACTCTTCCAGCGATGGTGTGTAGCCCATATTGTCCCACTTTGCTTCAGTAAGTAAGGCTTTGCAAAAGTCTGCCCACTCTGAAAAAATAAGGAAAAAAAATACTTATTCAGAGATGATTAATTATGTAAGGATAAAAAAAATTTGAGGTGACATGTGCATATGTATGGAATTATCCACAAATTTTTCTCTTACGGCTTTTGCGAGATGTGGTAGCACTCGATGCCAATCTTCATCTTTGCCAATATCATAAGTGATCTCGTGAATAACATCATTAAGCGCTCAGAAACACACCTTCATGCACTCGGGAAGCTGTTGAATCTGCTCCAAGTCCCATCTAGAAGCATCAGATTTTCCAGTTAGCGAAAATAAACTCAACAGAGACGAAAAGAAGAGATTGGGAGGCATCGTGGACAACCTGGTAATGGCGCTGGTAAAGCATTCCAACTCTTCCAATGAACCATAATGGTCGTAGACATCGTCGATCACTAGTATCAAGATGACGACTTTGGTGAGAGATTTGCGGAGCGAGCTGAGCCGTGTTTCCTGAGAGAGTCCAAGGGCACACAAGAACTCTCGACCAGCAGATCCCTCGTGAAGTCCACGTGCTCCAGGAGTTCCAGATCCCTCCACCACCTGAATTTACCGAAGCAACTAATCAGAATCAAAAGCTAGGAAAATCACATCATGTCTGGTAGAGATATCATCAAAATAGGCATGTTCCCAGGGTGAATTTAGACCATATATATCGCAACTGAGTCTGTTGAGTTTTCATCCTGAGATAAGTCGAAAATAGAACTTGACATCCTTTAAACAGATGACCCTGGTCAAATGAATCGCTACATTTTCTACATCATATGTTAATATATACATATAAAATTACCCAAATATCTCTCTAAGATCTCTTTGGTGTGTGGCTTGGACCATGTTGAAATTGAGCTTGGCAAGCTCAAGCAAATTGCTTTACTTGTCATCCCGTTGCTCGTACAAGCTTATTTGCCATTTGATGTCGAACCACTGGACCCTCCAATGCATCGGAAGCTCCAAAGTGTGGACGGCGCGTTTAAAGAGCCGACTGTCCAAACCAGAGACTCTCTCGTGGAGAATCCCAGTTGAGAAGGCTTTCACTTCATGCAAAATGTTTTCAACTTCCAAAGCCAGATGTGAAGCCTCAAGAAGCTCTATCATAGCTTCAACATCTCCACAATTGGTTCTGTTGAATAAGATGCTTCCTTCTTTGAAGCGTCTTAATTCATCTAATTACAGATTGAAAGTCGAAGATTTATAACCGGACAGAACCGAGAATAATTGCTGATAATACTCAATATTAGAACTGCGATGACTGATGACTCAAAAGATATTACCGTCAAGGAATAAATGACACATGAGCTTTGAGTGGCTTATGTGCATCCAATTTCATAGTACCCTTATGGGGATGACACTTTCTTACCATGTAATCTACATTTACATTTTCTTTGTCCTTTCTCCATATCACGCAACGGGCTGCGAACCCCAGATCTGGCTTGTCAACAGCCCAATTTTCGCCTTGCCGGCTGCCTGCTGGCTGCTAAAGTCCTTTGCCAGTTTTGAATTTTTTTTTTTTTTTGAAAAAAAAGCAAAAGTACTTTACAAATTGTGATTTTTCCAAACACAATTTAAACCAAAGTTGTTTTCCAATGCACTTTTAAATTACAATTGCAAAACACTACTTGCATTTCGAAAAACCCCTTTAATGTAAAGGCTTTTGCATTTTCTCAAAAACTTTCTCCAAAAGCGAAACCAAACGCACCATAAGTCCATATAGGTATGTCGGTTGCTAGACTTTTCCAATACAATGAATAAAAAATTCAATTGTAATCTCAACAACTGATATTGAAGCCGATGTGTGTCAACTTTTCAATGATATCTCCAGAATAACCAAGTAATCTTTAGTATTTGTTGGATTTTTTTTTTTTATTTCTATTGTGATTTGATAGTAACATCTTACACCTACGAATTCATACAAGTCCATATTTTGAACTCACTTTGTGAAATGATATGGCCATGCTGTCTAAGGAGTCTAAACCGAAGTGCACTAGCATAGAGATGTTCTTCCATGGTGAAAACGCCGTTGTTGATGGCGCAACTCTTTCAAGAGCTTCTTTCACTTCATTTTCAAAAAGGTTGGACAGCCCCAGTTTGGTCATGCTGTCAATTAACTCTAACTTGGCAAGCGAATCAACTGATTTCGATAACATTGGCTTTACTTCCTCCACGAACCCTTCCATCCGTTCCTTTATTCCTTCTTTCTGCAGAATTGAGTCGTATTTGTTAGATCAAAATCTACCTTGAAATGGCCTCAGATAATTCAATCTATACAGCAATGCCAAGATGTTTTTACTTTAGTATATGCATATGTAGAGCTATATGAATTGGTTTTGATACATCATATGATAGCTCAAGTCTAGATGTGATGGTCGATGCATATGATAACACTGACCAAAACTCTAACATTGCTTGTTACATCAAATATATAGATGCGCCGTGATGTTACAAATAAATTTAGAGCAAAGTACTATTTCAAACATCAATATGCATCTCATGTGCAAATACTTGCATGATTGCATGCCAAAGTCCATTTGCTCGTATGAGGAAGAGATGGCTAGAGTTAAAAAGGACAATAAAATAGTGCCGAAGCTACAAATTATAATCTTACGAGGTCGTGTTTGCTTCTAAGCGACTGTAGGAAATCGTAATTCCAAATGTTAGGCTTATAATTGGCTAATCTTCTTTGATGCATCGTGCCCACGACTTCCGGCTGATTCACTGGGCATGTTTGGAACTGGGCTTGTTTTGTTCCGTACTCCATGACGTGTGAGTGAAAGTTGAGAAGAATGGTGAGATCGTGAATTTCTACAAGTTTGATGATGGAATGAGTATGAGTATTGTTAAGCACAATCCTTCGATTTATATAGGCAAGTTCGAGGGGAAGTGTTGATGGGGCTTGAGAGCTTGTTTGGGCTAAGGCCACACCAAACTAGATATGTCTACAAATGCCTATCTGGAAAAACACAAGCCACATTCGTCTAGCTAAAAAATCGAATTTGAGAAATCAGTTGGGAACAAAGTGGGTGCACAATTAAGCCAACCGTGGGCAACTACGCTGGATTAGAGTCTCTCCTTCATCACCGAGATCGAGGATTTGAAACTCGCAGTTGCTGAAGCGTTGTAAGTAGAGGGTCATGGTGTTGGGGTCTTATGCTAGTCTCTCCCGAGGTATAGGAGTCGGGCTCGACAGGACCATCGGGTGCGGCGAGTCAAGGTGGAATTCTCAGTTACCCCAAAAAAAAAAAAAGTGGGTGCACAATTAATCATTTTTTGTGTTGATAAATATGTCTCGAGATTAAAACCATTGAACAAAACCCGAGTTCGTATTGAAGTCAGTCTCTTAGGATTAATATAAGTTCTCTAATTAGGGTTTTTTTATTTTTTATTTTTTGGCTTTGTGCCTTGGTTTGTGCCAAGAATGTTTAGAAAAATTCTTCTCGTGAGTTTTGTTCACTTTGCACCTAAATCGGAGAAACCTTTTGTCATTGATCAATTTTGTCTATTCTTTTGTAAGATTAGGAGATTGTTTCATTAAGAATTGTAAGGGCTAAACACTATACAAGTTACTAGAAACGTTTGAGTAACTCAAATGTGTTTGTAATGTCCATTCTTTCACTAGATCTATAATGAAATTTGATACTTCTCTTCCTAAAGTAATTCACACCCCCGAATTATGTAAATTCGATGTCTCGTTTACCTTTCAAATTTCTAGATTATTATTGTCTAATCTCATGTTTTTTCACAACAAATTGCACTTGTTCATTCATTAGTTTCTTGGCGTCATTCAATATGAAACTAGTCGAGGATCCATGCCTCCCACTAGATTTGAAAATTTAGTTTCTATGCTTTACTCTATGATATTAAATGCCAAATTTGTTGTGATTTCTGTGCCTATGTTCCCTTTAGTTGAATTATTCAAAATCTTTAATCTAACTTTGTTTTCGTAAAAAAAATAACTCAATCTACCTTCCACATACACACACACATATATATGGATTTTCTTCACGACAAGTTAGTGTGTATTAATGGAATTAATGATGAATTTTATTTTACTTTATTTTTGGCTTGTTGATTATGCTAAACTGTTTTTATATGTCATATTCTAACACCCAACTGACTCTCAAACTTTTATTATGCCTCTTTATAGAGCATGTAAGTCAAATTCAACATTTGAAACTAAATGTCCACATCCCGAGCCCCCTAAAAAGTTGGGGAATCAAACTTCCCACCTCTCTTTTTTCATGTGAGAAGAGTGGCTACTGATACAACGCCTGTGATTAATTATGCTAAACTTCGAAGGGTATAAGGTTAGTCAAACCTTATTAGGCTAAACAAACAAGATGAATAAATGCCTAGAACTAAAAAGTACGTGAGATAAGGTCACAAGTGGATAGTGATTTTTCAACGATGGAACACCTTCCCCAGGTGTCTATGCTCTTTTAACCTCGCACGAGCAACGTTAGTCACTTCTCTATAGTGATTTTTCATTCGATGGTGGCGATTTGAGTCGATGACCACGCGCTGACCATTGACGTACGCAATTAAAGCAAATAGCAAGATAAGTTTTTATCCCGTACTCCAAAAGTTCAATCATTTTCATACCAATAATGATATAAAACGAGTTTCTAAATTTCGACTTTTGGAGAGGTCGATAATTAATTGTCTCAACTAAAAAATTAAAGCACTACCAAAATGGGAAATCTCTCTGATCAAAAACATGATCTTGATATCACTTACTTACGGGATTAGGAATGAGTCGTTGCATGCGTTGCCATCTCAATTTAAGTAAAAGTTCAATCTTTTCAATTCAACATATAATAACATGGTTTTGGTGCAATATTCCATCTTAAAATTTATTTCACGTAGATGATTTCTCATTCATCGATTCACATGCCACCTTTATTACACTCTTCATTTAAAAGGAGGTGTCAATTCCACATTTGTCCCATTCCCTTTTTTTCCCCTATTATTTTAGCATTTGAGGTACGATGTCAATTTATGTTCTCAAACATTTCCAAGACACAATGGGGAACCGTTTTCGATTCTTTCAAAATTTCTCAAAGTTTTACCCCCATAAATTTGGACATACAATAGAAACTAACACTCTAAATGATGAAAGAAAGCATGCTCATTCTTAGAATAAAGGGGTTACACAATTAATCTCGAATGCATGCCGATAATGTTGGAATGAGTCCGCATGGGAGTGTCGGCACAATTGTAGAAAAATCGCCGTAGGAGCACGAGAGAGAGGTGCCCCACTTCTGTCCACATCGATATGGCGTTGGATTGCGACAGGCGTCCAAATTTCCCATTTCAAGAAGATACATGTCCATTGATGGCTAAGCGACTGCAGCAAGTAGAAAACGAAGAAACGTCAGGGGACCTACCGATTCATTGCATTAATGGGCTACACGTCTAGGGGTGAGCATCGATCTAGGGTCAACCCTGGACCGACCCTGGACCGGCCCAACCTTGTCTGTCCAGGTCCAACTCCTAGGAAGATTAGGTCAATCCTTGGTCCTAAAATTCCTGGATCAGCATTGTGCGAGTCGATTCTCGGTCTTAAGAGTTCTGGGTCAGTGAAATCCAGACCAACCCTATATATATATATATATATATATCTAATATATTTTTTAAATTTTGTATATAGAGAAAACCTTAAAATAAACGGCATCAACAACATCAAACAGCTCTTTAGTGAGTTCAAGTCATTTTACATTATTCTTTAATAACTTAGATTTTTAATGCCTTTTATGGCATCAATTGTCATAAGTTATGAAGAAGGAAAATGTTTTTGCAATGAGTCTTCATGACGTCCAAAAAGGTATAAACAACTTCTTATGACATCCTCTAGTATTCATTCTCTTCTGACTTATTTGTCATCTTAGTCTTCAATTGACCAAAATCAAAAGAAACAACTTCTTCTCTTGCCACTCAACACTCGTCTCGCTCTCTTTAGGTCACTCGTGCTGCTCGCCGCTCAATGCTCGCTTGGCTTGTTGCTCTCCGCTCGACATTTGATGCTCATTCTGTTCAACGCTTACCCCACTTGACCCTTATCACTTGTTTTTCTTAGCTGACCTCACTCATCATCAAACCCATTGGATCGGTACGGTCTTCGGATGCCATTTCAAGGAGTACAAAAAATTAAAATAAAAAAATTATTGGTTGGTCCTAGGTTGACCTTAAAATCGGACTGAACCCATTGAGTGATTGATTTTTTAAGGTGTATAAAAAATGAAACAAAAAATTATCAGTTAGTCTCGAGTTGACCTTGGAACCAGACCAAACCTATTGAGTCGGTCTAGTCCTCGGTCCCAAGCTCAATAGAATCAATCCCCAATCTAAAAAATTAAGAACTAGCATTGTGTGGGTTGGTCCTAGGGTTAGGGGATGGACCGGCCCAACCCAAACCTCAAACGTTTCCAAGACACACTATGGGGAACCGTTTTCGATTCCTTCAAAATTTCTCAAAGTTTTACCCCCATAAATTTGGACATATGATAGAAACTAACACTCTAAACGATGAAGGAAAACATGCTCATTCTTAGAATAAAGGGGTTACACAATTAATCTCAAATGCATGCCAATAATGTTGGAATGAGTCCGTGTGGGAGTGTCGGCACAATTGCAAATAAATCGTAATTGGAAGTGTCGGCACGAATGTAGAAAAATCATCGTAGGAGCATGAGAGAGACGTGCCCCACTTATGTGCACATCGATCTAACGTTGGATTGCGACGAGCATCCAGATTTCCCCTTTCAAGAAGATACATGTCCACTGATGGCTAAGCGACTGCAGCAAGTTGAGAACGAAGAAATGTCAGGGGACCTACCGATTCATTGCATTGCTCGGGCCACACGTCTAGGGGTGAGCATCGATCTAGGGTCCACCCTAGATCGACCCTGGACCGGCCCAACCTTGCCGGTCCAAGTCCGGTTCCTAGGGAGACTATGTCGGTCCTTGGTCCTAAAATTCCTAGATCAGCATTGTGCAAGTCAGTTCTTAGTCCTGAAAGTTCTGGGTCAGTGCAATCCAGACCAACCCTAAAATATATATATATATATATATATATATATATATATATATATATTAATTTTTTACATAGAGAAAACTTTAAAATAAACGGCGTCAACGATATTAAATAGCTCTTTAGTGAGTTCAAGTAATTTTACATTGTTCTTTAATAACTTAGATTTTTAATGTCTTTTACGGCATCAATGGTCATAATTTATCAAGGAGGAAAATGTTTTTGTGATAAGTCCTCATGACGTCCAAAAAGGTATAAACAACTTCTTATGACATCCTCTAGTATTCATTCTCTTCTGACTTATTTGTCATCTTAGTCTTCAATTTGCCAAAATCAAAAGAAAAACTTATTCGCTTGCCACTCGACACTCGTCTCGCTTGCTTTAGGTCACTCGTGCTGCTCGCTGCTCGATGCTTGCTTGGCTTGTTGCTCCTGCTCGACATTCGATGCTCATTTTGTTCAATGCTTACCCCACTTGACCCTTATCGCTTGCTTTTCTTAGCTGACCTCACTCATCAGCGAACCCATTAGGTCGGTACGATCTTCAGATGCCATTTCAAGGAGTACAAAAAATTGAAATAAAAAACTATTGGTTAGTCCTGGGTTAACCTTAAAATCGGACCAAACCCATTGGGTAATCGCTTTTTTAAGGTGTATAAAAAATGAAATAAAAAATTATCAGTTGGTCCCGAGTTGACCCTGGAACAGGACTAAACCCATTGGGTCAATCTGATGCTCGGTCCCAAGCTCATTAGGATAAATCCTCAATCCCAAAAATTAAGGACCAAGATTGTGCGGGTTGGTCCTAGGGTTAGGGGATGGACCGGCCCAACCCGAACCTCAAACGTTTCCAAGACACAATATGGGGAACTGTTTTCGATTCTTTCAAATTTCTCAAAGTTTTACCCCCATAAATTTGGACATACGATAGAAACTAACACTCTAAACGAAGAAAGAAATCATGCTCATTCATAGAATAAAGGGGTCACACAATTAATCTTGAATGCATGCTGATAATGTTGGAATGAGTCTATGTGGGAGTGTCAGCACAATTGTAGAAAAATCATACGCACAAATGTAGAAAAATTGTCGTAGGAGCATGAGAGAGACGTGCCCCACTTATGTGCACATCGATCTAACGTTGGATTGCGACGGGCATCCAGATTTCCCCTTTCAAGAAGATACATGTCCACTGATGGCTAAGCGACTATAGCAAGTTGAAAACGAAGAAACGTCAAGGGACCTACCGATTCATTCCATTGCGGGGCCACACGTCTAAGGGTGAGCATTGATCTAGAGTCAACCTTGGATTGACCCTGGACTAGCCTAACCTTGCTGGTCCAAGTCCGGCTCCTAGGGAGACTAGGTTGGTCCTTGGTCCAAGAATACCTAGTCAGCATTGTGCAAGTCGATTCTCGGTCCTAAGAGTTCGGGGTCGGTGCAATCCGAACCAACCCTAAATATATATATATATATATATATATATATATAATATTTTTTAAAATTTTTATATAGAGAAAACTTTAAAACAAATGGTGTCAACAACATTAAACAGCTCTTTAGTGAGTTCAAATAATTTTATATTGTTCTTTAATAACTTAGATTTTTAATGTCTTTTATAGCATCAATGGTCATAATTTATGAAGAAGGAAAATGTTTTTGTAATGAGTCTTCATGACATCCAAAAAGGTATAAACAACTTCTTATGACATCCTCTAGTATTCATTCTCTTCTGACTTATATGTCATCTTAGTCTTCAATTTATCAAAATCAAAAGAAACAACTTCTTTGCTTGCCACTGGACACTCATTTCACTTGTTTTAGGTCACTCATGCTACACACCGCTCGATGCTCGCTTGGCTTATTGCTCCCCGCTCAACTTTCGATGCTCATTCTATTCAACGCTTACCCCACTTGACCCTTATCGCTTGTTTTTCTTAGCAAACCTCACTTATCATCAAACCCATTGGGTCGGTACGGTCTTCGGATGCCATTTCAAGGAATACAAAAAATTTAAATAAAAAAGTATTGGTTAGTCCTGGGTTGACCTTAAAATTGGATCGAACCCATTGGGTAATCGCTTTTTTAAGGTGTATAAAAAATGAAATAAAAATTATCAGTTGGTACCAAGTTAACCCTGGGATTGAACCAAACCTATTGGGTCGGTCTGTTCATCGGTCCCAAGCTCAACAGGATCAATCCTCAATCCCAAAAATTAAGGACCAGCATTGTGCAGGTTGGTCCTAGGGTTAGGGGATGGACTAGCCCAACCTGAACCTCAAACATTTCCAAGACACACTATGGGGAACCATTTTCGTTTCTTTCAAAATTTCTCAAAGTTTTACCCCCATAAATTTGGACATACGATAGAAACTAACACTCTAAACGATGAAAGAAAACATGCTCATTCTTACAATAAAGGGGTTACACAATTAATCTCAAATGCATGCCAATAATGTTGGAATGAGTCCGTGTGGGAGTGTCGGCACAATTGTAGAAAAATTGTACATGGGAGTGTCAGCACAAATGTAGAAAAATCATCGTAGGAGCATGAGAGAGACGTGCTCCACTTATGTGCACATCGATATGACGTTGGATTGCGACGAGCATCCAAATTTCCCCTTTCAAGAAGATACATGTCCACTGATGGCTAAGCAACTGCAGCAAGTTGAGAACGAAGAAACGTTAGGGGACCTACCGATTCATTGCATTGCCAGGCCACACGTCTAGGGGTGAGCATCAATCTAGGGTCCACCCTGGATCGACCCTGGACCGGCCCAACCTTGCTGGTCTAGGTCCGGTTCCTAGGGAGACTAGGTCGATTCTTGGTCCTAGAATTCCTGGATCAGCATTGTGTAAGTTGGTTCTTGGTCTTGAGAGTTCTGGGTCAGTGCAATCCGGGAAAAATTTAAAATAAACGGCGTCAACAATATTAAATAGTTCTTTAGTGAGTTCAAGTAATTTTATATTGTTCTTTAATAATTTAGATTTTTAATGTCTTTTACGGCATCAATGGTCATAATTTACCAAAGAGGAAAATGTTTTTGTGATAAATCCTCATGACGTCCAAAAGGGTATAAACAACTTCTTATGACATCCTCTAGTATTCATTCTCTCATGACTTATTTGTCATCTTAGTCTTAAATTTGCCAAAATCAAAAGAAACAACTTCTTCGCTTGTCACTCGACACTCGTCTCGCTTGCTTTAGGTCACCTGCTCGCCGCTCAATGCTCACTTGGCTTGTTGCTCTCCGCTCGACATTCGATGCTCATTCTATTCAACGTTTACCCCACTTGACCCTTATCGCTTGCTTTTCTTAGCTGACCTCACTTATCATCAAACCAATTGGGTCAGTACGGTCTTCGGATGCCATTTCAAGGAGTACAAAAAATTGAAATAAAAAATTATTGATTAGTCTTGGGTTGACCTTAAAATTAGATCGAACCCATTGGGTAATCGCTTTTTTAAGGTGTATAAAAATGAAATAAAAAATTATCAGTTGGTCTTGAGTTGACCCTGGAACCGGACAAAACCCATTGGGTCGGTCTGATCCTCAGTCCCAAGCTCAATAAGATAAATCCTCAATCCCAAAAATTAAGGACTAGCATTATGTGGGTTGGTCCTATGGTTAGGGGATAGACCGGCCCAACCCAAACCTCAGACGTTTCCAAGACACACTATGGGGAACCGTTTTCGATTATTTCAAAATTTCTCAAAGTTTTACCCCCATAAATTTGGACATACGATAGAAACTAACACTCTAAACAATGAAAGAAAACATGCTCATTCTTAGAATAAAGGGGTTATACAATTAATCTCGAATGCATGCCAATAATGTTGGAATGAGTCCGTGTGGGAGTGTCGGCACAATTGTAGAAAAATCGTATGTGGGAGTGTCGGCCCAAGTGTAGAAAATCATTGTAGGAGCATGAGAGAGACATGCCACACTCATGTGCACATCGATCTGACGTTGGATTGCAATGGGCAATCCCTTTCAAGAAGATACACGTTCACTGATGGCTAAGCAACTGTAGCAGGCTGAAAACAAAGAAAAGTCAGGGGACCTACCGATTAATTACATTGTCGGGCCACACGTCACATGGCCACATTCAGCTGATTATCCGATTCTAGTATAGTAGATCGAGATACTCTTATCACCTTAGCAACGCCCTCATGTACTTGGCAAATCCATGATGTGACTCAACTTGATGGGGTATCTTAGGATTTTGGGATTATATTATTTTATGTAAATATCTAACAAAATATTCTAACATCCAATAGAGTATAGCATACAATTCCATAATATATCAAACTACTCAAATAAGGCAATAAAATATTTGCAAATATACTAGAGATGTGCACCTTACCTAATTTGAGGATTTTATTTCCAAATTTGCTTACAATGCAATCAGATCGGAATCGCGACCAGTTCCTCGACGGTGAATGGCAACAAATGGCGGTGAGCGGCAGTGACGCATTAGCGGGTGTCTATGGCCCGGCAATTCACGGCCAAGGAGGACTCATTGACTGCTTATACACCATGAGTGGGGGAGTTGGCGGCTCAATGTGACATGATCACACGATGGTCAAAGACAGCAAGGACAACCGGTTGTCTCGCAATGGATCACGAGCGGCTTGTAGGAGTTGCTGCTCAACACGTAGGACTCCATGGTTGGGGATTTCAGCACAATTACTTTTGGTAGTTGGAAGCTATTGGTCGTTGAGAAGCCGTGTAATTGTCTAAGAAATTTCGCCTTTGATGCCAATAAATCACCGTGGAAGTTGCTGAACAAACGTTGAATGCAGCGCCGAGATTGGACTGCAATTTGACTTAAGAAAACCTGCAGCAAGAAAAATTCAAGTGGGGCTAAAGCAATGACATGGCGAGGACAATCTCTAACACGTTAGGAAATTGGTGAGTGCTGGTGCTTCGTTGAATTGGTGAGTGCTGGTGCTTCGTTGGTCGTCAGGGCTGGGCCCTCGGAGTAAGTGAGCTTGATGGCAAAAGGTGCACAATGGCATGAGGAAAAGCCATGATGTGAAGACCACGTGCAATTGCCAGAGGAACTTCACGATTTTCCCTCTAACTCACAATGGGACCATCTAAGAAGACCAAACCACAGTCTCCCTTTTCTCCCTTCTGACAGAATGTGAATATCTCTGTGTCTCTATATTATGTGCTCCAAAAAAAGAAAAATTAGCCAACCCCCTTTGACTCAAGCGTCTCAATTACATATTCTTTTTTCTGCGCATTATCTTGACATATTTTATTCCCTTTTCTATTTGGCAGAGATATCAGTCAATATTCATATTGGACTAAATCTTTAAATGACCAAGCGCACATGAATGGCCTCTTCATATGCAATCGGTGGCCGCATATATGTCACTCTCTCTTTATATTTTTTGTTCAAATAGCCCACTACGCACAAACAAAACGAGGATTACGCCGATTGTTTTCCTTCCTGCCACATGATCGAAAGATTTTAAGATATTGCTTTTTTTAAAAATTCACCTCGATCTCAACATCCATGAACTTGGCCAAAAATTTTCCTCACCACAGGAATTCAAATCCATATGTTACCGGTCCAATGCAAAATGCAATACAATTTAATATTTTTGTTTAGGGGCTAAAGTTCAGTCTCTAATCTCTTATGCAATAAATGAATGATCGGGTTATCAAAATTTAGGTGTCAACACACGAGAGTTGGCGAGACAAGGCGAGGCTTGAGCTTGCTGGGGCATGCGGGCTTGACCTTGCTGGAGCCTTGCCCAAGGCTCGCAAGGCTCGAGTTAGGGGGGTTCAGGCTAAGGTGGAATCTCGCCGGCTCTCTCCTGTGATTGTCACTTCCTAACTTTTCTATTCAGACCGAAAAGGATATAAGTTTAGAGAAATTACCTAAAAGGAAAGCCTACGGTCCTCGATTAGGTGCGGGTTTTCCTAAGCTCATACATTGCACAACATTGAGATATTCAATGTCAAGTCAAATTGACACTATGAGGATTTTCAAATAATCAGTTGTCACTAGCCTTCTAAGATCGGCGCACTTTGCTTTATGATATCCATTTCACTCGGGGGGGCAAAAGGTCATTGCAAGGGTTTGGTTTTATTATTTCTTTTGACTGGGTAGACGCATGCATACAAAAGGAAAAGAGGAAGACTCGAGCCACAGTTGCTCGAAGGGAGAGAAAAGGAACGCATGGGACGTTCTTGTTTTCGGCCGTACATGAGCGTTTTGATTTGGACTTGAACACGAGATGATTTTGTGCCATGATTTTATATTAAATTGAGTTGTTTTATTTATAAACAATGTAAATTTTGGTATAATTTAAGCATAAGAAATACTTAAGCGTGTGAGCAATTATAACTTTGTAATTTTCTTATTACAATTAATTATTTATTACTAGCTCTCTACGTAGATGTAGTGTCAATACTTGAATCAAACCACGTAAATCTCTAGTGTCTTTATTGTACCTCGTTTATTTCTTTGGTGATTTCGCATTGGTTTAATTGCAAAAACCATTACCGTTTCCACGTTATATTCTTGACACGAAACAAAGGCAGAGGTGGGAACATGGGGCCAATGACTAAATGGCCACACCTAGGGTTGCCAAACATCACTAGAACGCGTTAACAAATCCAGGCCACGTGCGGCCAACTCGATTTCATCTAGAACGAGGAAACTAAAATTGGATCTCATTGTGGCATTTCAAAAAACACATGGCGGGCACCAATTGGAAAAGTGAGATGGTGCCAATTAGAGCTAGGATCAACATCAACAGTCAACACAGACTAGGTAATAACACGCCACAGTGACTGGGCCCAACTCGCCAAAGCTCGTAATCAAGTATGAGCCGGCACCAATGAGTCTCGGCCCCGGTTGGCCGAGACAAGGGAAGAACAAAGCACCCAAAGGGGCTCGGCCACGGGTCCTTACCCAATTTGGCAATGACGGCGGGAAGGCAAACCCAGAGCAAATTAAGATATGGTCGGTCACCTCGATGTTCTCCAAGCCAGGATCCTCTCCTCGATGTTTTCGAGCCGGGATCCTCAAGATAAAAGTGGATCGAACCCAAAGAAAACTCACCGGAAATTTGGGCATTGTGGAAGGGGAGGCTGCAGACTCGAGGGCGTCGGCTAAAGGTTGGCAGATTGCAGCAACATTGCCGAGCAGCGCTCAGCTGAGAACGGAGTTCGGTTTCTCTCAACCCATCCCCATCCTCCCCCCCCTCTCTCTTTACTATTTTGTTTAGGGGCTAAAATTTAACCTTAATTTTCTATGCAATTCATTACTTGAGTAGTCAAAATAATATATCAACAGTGGCCGGTCGCTAGCCATTGCCAAGGCACGGTGACCGACGGAGGAAGAAAGAAAAATGAAAAAAAAAATATTTAAAATTCAAAATGTAAAAAAAAAAATTGTAAAAATTATCAACTTTAACATAGAATGTATCATGTAAAATGATTAGCATCCTGTAAGCCATTTTTTGGAAAAAAATGAAAATTATGAAAAGGTTAGGAACTCAATTAACATAGCTAAAAGGTTGACCTTTTTTTGTAATTTTTTTGTGATTGGCAAGTAGATCTAATGACAGAATCAATTGACAATAAAATTTGAATCTCCATTACATGCTTTGTTTTTTTTTCTACATAAACTTTCACATGACGCAATTTGTGGAAGAAAAAAAAGTTACTACACAAGACTTAATCAATAGATAGGACAATGCTTGAAAATCTCTACACCATAGAGGTGATTTGTCCCTAGAATCGAGAACCAGAATAGATAGGGTCAGTTCTTAGTCTGTAGAACTAAGAACTAACCCACCCTGTCCATCCTAAAAACTGGCTAGTCTCTGTCTAGTTCCCAAGTTGCCCTAAGAACTAATGGTGTTGCCTTTTTTAAAATTTTTACTTTCTTTTTAAAGTTCATGAATTTATTGAAAGTTACTTTAGTATTGGGTAAAATTACTAATCATGTTAAGTTACTAGTAAATAAATAAAAAAAATTACTCCTGCAAATAACATGTACTTTTTCTCCCTTAGTAAATAAAACATTAATAATACACTATGGATCGATTCTGCCGGTTCGGATTAATTAGTCCATTTTTTTTTCTAAGAATCATAAACTGAACCAATTCCCACATGAATCACCTAGAACCAGCCATGCCCAGTCTAGTCCAGTTCACGAATTGGACCGGACCAATGGACACCCCTACTACACAATGTCCTATCACTATCTCAATGATTAAAAGTTTTTCACTACTCTACATAACATTGATCGGGCCTGGTGTTGGAGAAATCTTTCCAGAATATTTTGAAGCTGACAAAACGTTTCTTTCAGTCTAAGTCTGGATGTTCGGAGACCGTCAGTTTAAAGTCTGAAGACTTTGTACTCCCAAGACTCAAGACCCAAGACTCAAGACTCAAGACCCAAGACTCAAGACTCAAGACCCAAGACTTAAGACTCAGGACTCAAGACTTAAGTCTATTCTCACTGACAGTCTTTCTAATCCAGTGTCGAAGGAAATCCAAAGTCGAGGTTTATGGTTGAGGATTCGATCTTATCCTCTGGAATAGATTCTTTGGTTGGATAATCATTTCGGATTCTTTAATTCTTATCTAAGATCGATTAAAGATCCGTTGGTCGACGAAATAATCTTGGAATGTTCTATTCTTGGAAACCGAGATCCCGATTGTATGGGCGAACAGATTGATGGGCTATCATCGATTCCTTAAATAGCTCGGATGATCTTCTTGATTGATTCCGTCCAACGGGTAGATTGGAGGAATTCCTTTGGTAAGTGCCAACGGCTATGATGGCATGAAGGAGTATAAAAGGAAGACATTCTAGTAGTTTTAAGTGTGTGATCGATAGAAAAATTCCAAAGTCTGAAGATCCTTGATTGTTAGACTGTTCGAGCGAAATTGTATACAGAGAGTATTTATACTTGGTGACGCCTTGAGTGAGTGTGGTAGATCATCTACACCCAGAAATCAAGGAAGATTAACACTGTAACATCTCTTTGATCATAGTGGAATCCAGCCAATCGGCTGTCAGTGCAGAAGAGTGGACGTAGGCTTGAATCAAGCCGAACCACTATAAACCGAGCGTTCAATTCTCTCTTTCCCTTACTCAGTCTTGCGATTGAATTTTTAACTGTTGCAAATCCTCTAACTGTTTAAATATCGTGCAAGCTTCGAGAAATTTTTTTTTTATACCTATTCATCCCCCCTCTAGGTACTCGTACTAGCTATTTCAATTGGTATCAGAGCTCGTGTTCTTACTTTGTTTGAAGTGTTTTACTTCAAAGTAAAAGATCCATGGCTAGTATGCTAGCACCTGGGCTGATGGAAGGGCAAAGCAATACCAGACCTCCCTACTTCGATGGAAAGGATTACAACATCTGGAAGAACAAGATGAAAGCTTTCCTTCGATCAAAGGATCCTCTAGAATGGGACGTTGTGGAAAGAGGAATCACTCATGCTGCTGCATCAATCTCTGAAAGAGGGAAAGACACTATTGAAACCAGCGGAATGGCTCAGGAAGAGATAAACAAGAGACAAGCACTCGATGCAAAAGCAATTTACTCTTTATACTGTGCTTTATCTCCAACTGAATATAACAGAATATCTTCTTGTGTTACAGCAAAAGAAGTATGGGATAGATTACACATCACCTATGAAGGGATAGATCGAGTGAAGGAGACCAGAATTAACATTCTCCTCGGTCAATATGAGGCCTTCAAAATGAAACCAGGAGAATCTATAACTGACATGTTTAGTCGCTTTACGTATATTGTCAATGGTCTTGAGAACCAAGGACAAAAAATTTCTGATCCCATGAAGGTGAACAAGCTTCGCGTGGACTCTCCAAGGATTGGAATCATATAAAGACTTCAATAAGAGAGACGCAAAGAATCATACCATTATCTCGTAGACGAACCGATTGGAACTCTTCGATCTTACGAAGTGGAATGAATTAATGAAGACGAAGATCCAAGAGGTAAGAAATCTATTGCACTAAAATCAAATGATGATTCGATGATGCAGATTCGAAGATGATATGGATGATGAGGAGCTCGCCCTCATGATAAGAAGATTCAGAAAATTGAATAGAAAAGGCAGAAGGTTCATCCCAAAGAAACAAAGTTTTCGAAACAGCGAGACCAAGTCTCGTTGATGATGAGGAACCAAACAAAGATGTAGTTTGCTTCGAATGTAAAAAGAAGGGACACATCGAGACCCAACCGTCCTCTTCTCGAAAAGAAAAGAGGAAAAGCTGAGAAGTCTCGAAAAGCTCTTAAAGCCGAAACCCGGAGCGATACGAGTGTGAAGAGAGTGATGAGGAATATGCCAACCCGTGTCGATGGCGCAATCGGACTCGGACTGGATCGACTCGACGTGAATTTGAGGTAAGTGATTATAAAATCCCCCGTCAAAGTCTCTAAATACATTGATGAATTATGTTTTAGTCTTAAGACTTCTCTTAAAAAGATTTCCGAACTTAAAAAGGAAAACTCAGTTTTAAAACAAAAGGAAAACATTTTAAAAGAAAAGGTAAAAAATTTAGACTTGTATGTTTGTACTCTTAAAGTGAATGAAGACAAACTTTCAAAAGATAATGCTTTCTTAAAAACTGATTTATCAAATATTTCAAAGAAATTTTCAATTGGGTCCGAAAAGCTTGAAAAAGTCCTTTCAATCCAAAGACCTTACTTTAATAAGTCTGGTCTAGGTATGACAGCGAGAAACGATCCCCTTGATTGATTTTCTGAAAGTAAAAGAAAGAATTAAGAAAAGACCGTCGAGGGAGGCTTATAAAAATCATTTCAAAAGAGTTTTTGTAAAGTCTCGTAGGTCGAAATGCTTTAAGGTGTTCTAAGTGTAACAAATCGGATCATTTTGAAAAAGAGTGTCCTATGGTTTGGAAGCCTGTTAAGAGAGTATGGCCTAATAATGCTCATCCTACTAACACCAAAGGACCCAAGAAAATTTGGGTACCAAAGAAAGCTTGAGACTCTTTTTTGAATGCAGGTCTCTGTCAAAAAGAAGGTAAAGTGGTATCTTGACAGCGGATGCTCAAGACACATGACAGGAGACTCAAATTGTTTCATAAAGCTTATTCAAGTAAATGGTGGAAAAGTTTCATTTGGAGGAAATAGCAAAGGAAGTATTGTGGGATTCGGAACAGTGAAAATTGGAAATCTCACAATAAGCAATGTCTGTCTAGTGGAAGGACTCAACTACAATCTACTCGCATTAGCCAACCGTGTGATACCGGTTACAAGATCTCCTTTCAAGAAGGCATATGTTCTGGAATTAGCAAAGATGCGGCTCAGTCTTTCATGGGTCGAAGGCATGGAAACATCTACCTCCTTGATGTAAAGCCAAATGAAGAACAATGCTTAATCTCAATTCAAGATGAAGCAGTTTTATGGCACAGAAAACTTGGCCATATCAACAAGAAGCAATTAGCCAAAATCTCTTCAAAGCGCTTGTTCGAGGTCTACCCAAATTGCCATACCAAAAGTCGACTTATGCACTCCATGCATTCAGGAAAGCAAGTAAGAAATTCATTTAAGCAAATAAATCATGTATCTACTAATCATGTACTGCGTTGCTTCATATGGATCTCTTCGGACCAATAAGAACCCGAGCATTGGAGGTAAGAAATATTGTCTAGTAATTGTAGACGATTACTCTCGCTTTACACAGGGTATATTTTCTTGCAAATAAATCGAAACCTTTTCGTACTTTGAGAAGTTTGCTAAAAAGGTTCAAAATGAAAAAGGATGTGCTATTTCTAGTATAAGAACAGATCATGGAAGTGAATTTGAAAATCAAGATTTTACGAGATTACGTGATAAATCTGGTTTTAATCACATGTTTTCCTCTCTATATACTCCGAGCAAAATGGAGTTGTGGAAAGAAAGAATCGATCTCTTCAAGAAATGGCTAGAACACTTTTAATTGAAAGTAAAATTTCTTCACGATTTTGGGCTGAAGTCAAGTTTTCAACTGCTTGCTATATTATAAATAGAGTCTTTCTAAGACCTATTCTTAAGAAAACCCCCTATGAATTGTTCAAAGGTAAGAAGCCTATTGTTTCATACTTTCATGTGTTCGGTTGCAAATGCTTTATTTTGAAAAATGCAAATGATCGAGTTGGTAAGTTTGAAGAAAGATCGATGAAGGCATCTTCCTTGGATATTCTACATCAAGCAAAGCCTACGAGTCTACAACAAGAAAAGCCGGTCTTCAGGAAGAATCAATGAATGTCAAATTCCAAGACTCGGTGCAAGATGAATCCAGCCAGACTCGGTACGAAGAGACTAAACCCGCTCTAGACCTTCCAATGTCTACATCTCAAGAAGCATCTCAGATTCTGGAAGTCCATCATCAAAACGCTCATGGTGAATCAAATAAAGAAAGAGATCATCAAACGGGCAATTCAACTAGTAACTGGAAGCACAAATCCAGTCATCCCAAAGATCTTATTATTGGCGAACTTAATGAAGGAATCCGCACCAGATCAAAAAGGCATGAAGAATCTAGTGCTTTGTGGCTCTCATTTCGAAATTGAACCAAAAAGCATAGAAGAAGCTTTATCGATGAAAGTTGGATCGAAGCTATGCAAGAAGAACTCGCATTAGGCAGTTCAACATCAATGATGTCTGGGAATTGACATCTAAACCAAAAGGTAAAACCGTTATTGGAGCCAAGTGGGTGTTCAGAAACAAGATGAACGAAAAAGGAAAAGTCGTACGAAACAAAGCAAGACTCGTGGCCAAGGGATACACGCAAGAAGAAGGAATAGACTATGATGAGACTTACGCTCCTGTAGCAAGGTTAGAAGCTATTCGTCTATTACTTGCGTTTGCTTGTTACAAAAATTTCAGGTTATTCCAAATGGACGTCAAAAGTGCCTTCCTAAATGGATTTATCCAAGAGGAAGTTTATGTGGAACAACCGCCTGGATTTGAAGACCCAAAGAAGCCAGACTCAGTCTTCAGACTGAAAAAGGCTCTGTATGGTCTAAAGCAAGCACCTCGAGCTTGGTACGACAGACTAAGTAAGTTTTTATTACAGAACGGATTTGTCAAAGGTAAAGTAGATACTACTTTATTTATCAAAAAGGAAAACAAAAACTTTTTACTTGTTCAAATATATGTTGATGACATTATTTTTGGATCCTCTAATGAAAGTCTTCGCAAGAAATTTTCTAAGTCTATGCGGGATGAATTTGAAATGAGTATGATGGGAGAGTTAACATTCTTTCTTGGACTCCAAGTGAAACAAATGAAGGAAGGAACTTTCATCCATCAAGAAAAATATGCGAATGATCTTGTCAAAAGGTTTGGATTGGAAAAGTGCAAAAAGACCGACATACCAATGTCATGTTCTCGAAGATAGACAAGGATGAAGAAGGGAAGAAAGTAGATCAAAAGCTGTACGGGAGCATGATCGGTTCACTTCTTTATCTTACTGCTTCTAGACCTGATATTTTGTTTAGTGTTTGTATCTGTGCTAGGTTTCAATCAGATCCTAGAGAATCACATCTCATTGCCGTAAAACGTATTATCAAATACGTTGCTTCATCTTCAAGCATCGGTCTTTAGTATCCAAAGAAGGGAGATTTTAATCTTCTAGGATACTCAGATGCAGATCTGGCCGGTTGTAGAGTCGATAGAAAGAGCACTTCTGGAACTTGTCAACTGCTTGGAAACAGGACAGTGTCTTGGTTTTCAAGGAAGCAAAGCACTGTAGCTCTCTCAACGACAGAAGCAGAATATGTAGCTCTTGGAAACTGCTGTTCGCAAATTCTATGGATAAAACAACAGCTACAAGACTTTGGCATTGAAGACTCATGCACGAAATCGATGTGATAACACCAAATACGATCAATCTCACCAAAAATCCAATCCTTCATTCAAGAGCAAAGCATATTGAGATTCGTCATCACTTCATTAGAGATCATATTCAAAATGGAGAAATCTCGATTAAATTTGTTGATTCAAAAAGTCAACTAGCGGACATATTCACAAAGCCTTTGGAGAAAAATCAATTCGACTTTATCCGCTCAAGACTCAACATTTTGAAGCTTGAAGAAGTTAAAGTCTAGAGACTCACCAACTCTAAGACTCGATCTCTTAGACTTTAAATCCCGAGACTCAATCATTCATGGCTAAAGACTCAAAGTTGCTATTTTAACTAAAAGGTACGAATTTTCGTTTATCTTATCTCGAAAAGGTACGTTCTTTTATTCAAATATAATTCGTGTGAAATTTGAAATCTTGTCTTTTTTAAAGGAAGTTAATTTTGGCGTTATTGATTTTGAAAAAGAAGTGTTCGTACACTTTCCTTGTACCGATTAAACTTCTCTTTTCAAATCCGAGGTATATATATATATACAATTATTCTACGCCCAATTTTCAAAACCCTAAAAGGCATTCTCCTCCCGATACTGTTTCTACTTCTTGTTCATTGTCGAGAAAGTGGTCATTTTTCTTGGGAAAAGCAAGTGAAGGAATCTTCCAATAGACAAAGGAAGATGTCGTCTTCGAGGAAATCATCAAGAATCGCAAGCAGGGGACCACAAAGAATGGAGAAGGGACCGACTCACTTCGATCTCACCGAGGAAGAAGACTTATCAAGTCGGCGACAAAGTCCGATTCGCTCTCCTCCACGTCATTCAGCATCTCCCCCCCACAAAGTGCAAGTCAAAATCTGGAAGAAGAGATAATCGAGGATGCCGACCCGAAGAGTCCAAAAACCCTCGTTATCTATAAGCTTTATCGTGCGTTGAAAAGCACCGGTTCTTCGTTAAAATATATAGATGACTTCCTTAAGGACAAAAATTATGGGAATGAGTATCTTTTTCTGCGGAAAATGGAGGAATTGGGAATTGCTCCTAAAGGAAGAGCAGAGGAGGCTCTTGCGAACATTCCCAGTGATCCTCGTATGCCAGGACAAAATCTGATTGACGGGAACGATGATGACAAAATGTTCCTTGAATTTAAACCTAGAATGGGTGTGGCAGCAATGGTGAAAGGAAATCGGATGGATTTGTTTAAATCCAAGGATCGGGAAAAAGTGTATTTCAGTCATTGAAAAGAGGGGTAATCAACCCTAGAAGTGTCGATTTTGACTTCCGGATACCATCAACTTGAACTTAAGAGAGAAGTTGAATTTGCTTCAACTTGAGACTTTTTGCTCTGACTCTACAGACGGGTATGCTCAACTGACCGCTTATTTCTATTCAAATCTTAGCTTTTTGGATGCGAATAGAATTTCATTCGATGTTCGAGACCAAGTCTATGTGGTAGATGTGAATATGTTGGCGGACATAGTTGGAGTTGAATGGGGACGCTATCTCCCAATCAAAGTCTCACCTGCTCGTACTACTCGGATCTTGTCAAAGATAGGGACGTAGATAAGAAAATTACCTATTCCAGGATGAATGCCATCAACATTGTGCTTCATAAGATTGTGATCAACCTGTCTCGACCAAGTCTACGTCAAAGACTTCGTGTCTCTTTCTCGAAGCAAAGTTGATGTATGCGATCAACTCGGACGGAAGTTTTCTCTCCCGCACACTATTCTTTTCCATCTCGTACAAAGCAAAGTGTCAAAAGACAAAGGACAATTGCCTTATCCCGGTCTCTGTGACCAAGATCTTCGAGACATCCGAATATTGAACCGCCACATACTTTTTGTGTTCGACCGTGTGATAAGATGGTGGTAAGGTTGAAAATCTTAATGAAGATGCGTCTGCAAGAACTCTCCAAGGCAATGGAGAAATTCAAAGTGAAATCTCCAAATCCCGATCTGCTTCAAAAAGGAAAGGAAAGGAGGCCATTGGTGCCTCATCGAAAAAGAGGAAAAGAACTCTTATCCCGGAGGATGAGGATGAAGATGAAGATGATGAAGATCCCACTATCCCAAAGACTCGACAATAACAAGACGTTCGTGTCTTATTCGACGAACTTAGGCGGAAAGCGAGAGAAGACAAAGAGCGGAATGTAGATGAAGAAGAACAGAGGACGAGAGAAGGAGAAAGAAGTTGAAGAAGAAGGAGAAGAAGAAAAAGAACAAATCACTGATAAACTGGGAGAGAAGGGAAATCAAGAGCATGATCATCACTCTTCCCCTTTCGATGTCCTAGAGACAGGGGAGTTAGCGAACAAGAGAGCTCTACACCTCATGCTGCTGTCAATGAAGATCTAAGACAATCTCCAGAAGACCCAGAAGAAGTTCAGGTCTCTCAATTGCCTGAAGAAGGTGATACGTCGATTCCAAATCTGCTAGACCGTACAGAAGCGCCATCGTCTGCATACACACCATCTGAGAAAGCCAATGCCAGTACACAGACGGATGATTCTGCAGATTTTCGTAGCATCATGAATATTCTTCTAGAAATGCGTAGCCAGATATATGTTCTGGACTGTGAAATCCAAGCTTTGAAGCATGCTGGACAAGCATCTTCGGTCTCTCTAGAGGATAAATTCAAAGACCTCGCTCTGCAACTTCAAGCTAATGCCAAGGGAGAAGAGGTAGCTCATCTGCGAGAAGACTTGAAGAAGCTCGAAGGAGTAGTCCAAACCCATTGGGGATTTCCGGATCGTGCGCATTCCCAGCGAGACATGACTCCTTTCTCACCCTTTTCAATGCCGACAAAAAGGGGGAGAACAAATTTGAACAATCATCTTTTAAACTTTAAAACTTTGACCTTTGTGGTTATGTTTATTTTTTAGTATGACTTGAGAACTTGAACTTGGGTGTGAATTTGACTGAATTGATTGTGGATTATGATGCTTGACTGGTTGCATTTATTCAAGTGTTGTTATATGGTGTTTCTCATGAAAGACTAAGCAATTTTCTGTGGATGCAGAGTCTGGTTGTTTTATTAATCTTTATGAGTTAGCCATATTGCTTGAGAAATGTTTTGCGGTCAAAGTTGTTCAAATCTTCAAGAAAGTTTTGTCACCATCAAAAAGGGGGAGATTGTTGGAAAAATCTTTCCAGAATATTTTGAAGCTGACAAAACGTTTCTTTCAGTCTAAGTCTGGATGTTCGGAGACCGTCAATTTAAAGTCTGAAGACTTTGTACTCCCAAGACTCAAGACCCAAGACTCAAGACTCAAGACCCAAGACTCAAGACTCAAGACCCAAGACTTAAGACTCAGGACTCAAGACTTAAGTCTATTCTCACTGACAGTCTTTCTAATCTAGTGTCGAAGGAAATCCAAAGCCGAGGTTTATGGTTGAGGATTCGATCTTATCTTCTGGAATAGATTCTTTGGTTGGATAATCATTTCGGATTCTTTAATTCTTATCTAAGATCGATTAAAGATCCGTTGGTCGACGAAATAATCTTGGAATGTTCTATTCTTGGAAACCAAGATCCTGATTGTATGGGCGAACAGTTGATGGGCTATCATCGATTCCTTAAATAGCTTGGATGATCTTCTTGATTGATTCCGTCCAACGGGTAGATTGGAGGAATTCCTTTGGTAAGTGCCAACGGCTATGATGGCATGAAGGAGTATAAAAGGAAGACGTTCTAGTAGTTTTAAGTGTGTGATCGATAGAAAAATTCCAGAGTCTGAAGATCCTTGATTGTTAGACTATTCGAGCGAAATTGTATACAGAGAGTGTTTATACTTGGTGACGCCTTGAGTGAGTGTGGTAGATCATCTACACCTAGAAATCAAGGAAGATTAACACTGTAACATCTCTTTGATCATAGTGGAATCCAGCCAATCGGCTGTCAGTGCAGAAGAGTGGACGTAGGCTTGAATCAAGCCGAACCACTATAAATCGAGCGTTCAATTCTCTCTTTCCCTTACTCAGTCTTGCGATTGAATTTTTAACTGTTGCAAATCCTCTAACTGTTTAAATATCGTGCAAGCTTCAAGAAATTTTTTTTTTATACCTATTCACCCCCCCTCTAGGTACTCGTACTAGCTATTTCACCTGGGCGGCCTGCAGTGGGTAGGGCTCAATTCATGAATGGAATTTTTAGCCTACGCCTGCCCATGTTGCCCTTTCGATTGATCAAGCATGGCTCGGTCCATGCACACCGCGAAGCCATGGTCACCTCGATCTTCATAGATTTCTTCTGTGGTTTTAGTTTATTTATTTACATAAACTTCAAATATAATTTGTCATTTTACCCCATCCTTCGCGTGGTTCACACTTGTAGGATGACATATCGTGCTTTTTAGGAGGATGGTTCTAGAAATTTTTCTTACCTACTCAAACCGTGTGAATCACAATCGTTAATTTAGTTTCACATTGCCCTACAATAAGAATGCTTGTGGTCGGACCAAAAGCCGGAAGCTGGGCCTTCAACAACATCATTGGTCATCTTCATGGCTCCCTCTAATCTTCTGAACCACTCCATCCCACAAAGGCCCTCCTCGTACTTCTATAGACTGCTATATCACTCCACGAGAAACAATGAGTCCAGCACCGTCGTTAGGACTTAGAAGACGTTGGATCTCATAAAAGATTGAAATGTGTTGAGATTGTCCGAAGCCCTTTTCACACGATGTGGACTGCTGCAAAATATTATGGTTGATCATATGGATCTCAGGCAGGAATGCACAGAAAGGAGGGGCCTCTGGAATAGACAGAGCTGGACTTTTACTTAATCTCATTTTTGTGCCTTCTATGTATATGCAAGCAGAACTCAGATTTTGGGAGCTACCAGTTCATCAACTTGGTAGACGCTCGTACATTGCTTTCACGAAACAATCGATGGTTTAGGATTTAGCTTCAAATTTGTTGGGCCTGCTTATGTTGATAAATCCTAAACTCTAAATTCTGAACCTTAAAAAAGAATACTCCGAGCACTTGCAGTGGTAGGGTTCGTTGATATTCCTAGTATGTGGATGCTATCACACATAGAATCATACTCAATGTGATATAATTGTTTGATCTTAAAGGGGATCTTCTATAATTTCGCATGTGATTCATTTCATCTCATATTGTGTCTCGTCTCGTTCAAAATAGTTTTATTTGCACTTCATTGTGTTTGATTTTCAGAGGTTATTCACCAAGTTCTGAATCTGGAAGCATATAATCATGGTTATGTATATCGTGTCATTGTCGATCACTGCAAAAGATGAAGCGAAAAAACTAAGCTGATAGATGCAGTAGAGGTGAACCAACTTCTCTTACAAAGTTAACAGATCCATTACATTTGGTAAAGAGTCCCAATTGGAAACGTTGTGGCATCATTGACGTTCATGGTTTAGAAAAGATGCAAGAGCTACACTTTTCAATTCGCATCGATGAATCATTCAATTGGAACAAGCTAACTAATAGATCTCAATGACCTGTTATTCTTTCACCCTCTTCCTGGTCAAGCATTCCTCTGATTTCTGCAGAACCAATTCCCACATGAACAAGCTTATAAATCAAGTATGAGCCAGCGCTGACGAGTCTCGGCCCCAGTTGGCCGAGATGGGGGAAGAACAAAGCACCTAAAGGGGATCAGCCATGGGTCCTTACTCATTTCGACAACAACAGCCGGAAGGCAAACCAAAAGCGAGTCGAGATATGGTCAGTCACCTCAATGTCTCCGAGCCAGTATCCTTGAGATATAAGGGGATCGAACCCAGAGAAACCTCACTGGAAATTTAGGCGTTGTGGAAGAGCAGGCCACGAACGTGGTGTCGACTAGAAGTCGTCAGTTTGTGGCAAGATTGCCGGGCAATGCTCAACTGGAAACGAAGTTCACTTTCTCTCAGCACCCCCCCCTGTTATTTTGTTTAGGGGCTAAAGCTTAACCCCTAATTTTCTATACAATTTATTACTAAATGAGTAGTTAAAATTTAGGTATCACCAGTGGCTGGTTACCAGCCATTGCCAAGGCACGGTGACTAGCGAAGGAAAAAAAGAAAAACAAAAAGGAAAGGAAAATTTATTTAAAAAATTATTTAAAAAATTAAAAATTTGTAAAAATTATCAACATCGACCTCAAATGTGCCATGTAAAATAATTAGTATCCATGTTAGCAATTGTCTACAAAAAATGGAAATAATGAAAATGTTAAGGACTCAATTAGCTTTATTAAAAGGTTTAAGATCGAATTGAACCAAGAAACGACCCTTTCTTTCTGTTCAATTATTTTTTCTTGATTTTTATAAGCTAACCAACAAAATTGTCTTTCTTTCTATCATTTCTCTCATCAATTTCATAATACAAATGCCCATTTACACCCAACAAGATATCATCTTATTCCACTTTGCCTAGAAAAAGTTGTTAATTTCACTTTGTGGTAGCATATTTTTAATCACAAAAGCGACATAAAAAATTAGAAATTTCTAGTTTTGACGGCTTATGAACACACAATTAATTGCCTTTTTATTTATAAAGTAGTTTGAGAGAAACTATATTTCAAAGTGCAAAAATAAAATTCAAGATAATTGTCTAGTCAATCTTGATCAAATTTGGAAGAGAAAAATTATCAAAATATGAAAAAGGTTGATTTTTAGAAGCATGATCAAATGTTGAACATATTAATTTATATGTAGATATTAACAAGAGATAAGCAAAAAAGGAAAAAAATGAAAGGAATTTCTTGTTGTTTGACTCCTACGATAAAGAAAGTAATTAATATCAATTGTGTCACACCCCAAAACTACAAAGAATGCGGATGACTCAGCCATCCTTCCACACAAAAGATGTAGCCTCAAATACAACCAACAACCTAATATCAACACGCACGCACGCGCGCACACACACACACACACACACACACACACACACACACACACACACACATATATATATATATCTCAAACCATATATATATACATATCAAATAAACCAACAGGTTGGTTGCAACATCAGAGTTTTATACTCCACCAAAAAGAAATATACAATTAGAACTCAGCCAATCCAACCACTAGCAATAACTATGTACACTATTTCCTTAAACTATACCCAAAATAGCACTTCCAAAAGTTTCTCAACGATGACGCTTTCGCTCTACTCGCCACTAACCGAGAAACTTGAAAAGATTAAAGAAAGAGTGGAATGAGCACTATAGCTTAGTGAGTAGTATATATTTTCTAAACAAATCAAGCAACCACTATGCATGTATACAAAGCAATATCAAACTTCATAACTCAAACTCAATATATAAAATGCATATCGAATCATATAAGAGTTATTCCTTATCATCAAAACTTTATACTAATATGAAAAACTCATTTCAATCACAATCACAATTTAAGTACCAATGGTCAAGTCCATTGAATAATCTCCATCAAATATCACACATCACTAGTCCATCCATTGACTAATCTATTGCTCAATACCCTACTATGGTCACGATGCAATGCCTAGAGACAAGGCGATCAAGATTCCCCTTAGCAAGGTCTCCACCTACAAAGCCAATGACTCGACTCAAAAAGATATCCTAAACTTGGTATGCATACTCCAAAAACTTCTCACTAGGTTTACAGTCATATAGAGCATAAACAACCATCCTCCAATACCAAAAATCCAATTTAGAAATCAATATCTTAAACCAAGCCAATAACATTTTGCAACATAGCCCATCATCCATTTCCTATCCATTTCTCAAATCATCATTAACATTTCCATAAATCAGTCACAAAGCAATTTCATATATATTACTCCACGAACTTTGTATAACACGCTTTTCAAATATTCATAATCAACCAAATAGTAGCAAATGCTCGATCCAGCTTTTATGCAATAAAAATGCTCCTCAATTTAATATGCATATACATATATACTTCAAGACTTGATTTTACAAAACTAAAGATATAGTACCACTCACCTCATTTTTTTATGACCAAATGACAAACAATACCCATATCGTCAAACTCATGGCCTTATCAAATAATCGGGAATAATGTTAAAATCAAATAAAACTCTATCTCAACTACAAAATGACTAAATTACACCTTAACTCTAGCAAAAGGATTCCTATGCACTAACAAATTACATAACCAAAGCGATTGTTCAAGTTGTTCATAACACGGAGTTTAAGCATAAAACTTAGTTACACTATAACTTCCTCCTCCGGTCACGACCTACCCTCGAGAGGAGGGAACAGGTTTAGGGGGTATTGCCTAAAGGATAGGCCTAAGGCCCATGATTAGGCGCGGGCTCTCCCAAGCCCATACCCCGCTTGACATTTGGATATTTTTTAGGAATTTTGCACAAAATGAGTCACCACTAGCCTATTAGGGTCAGCTAAAAACCAAGTAAGACATGGGACTATACCTCACTTCCTACACAACCGGAGAATCTAGGGTTCGGAGACTTAATTACACTAATTGACTAATTAGTGCCATTTTCGGTACCTAATCTTGTTCATTTTAACAAAATGATTTTCATCACACACTTGGATTGATTTCATACCTATCCACTAACATAGGAGGTGAGCATGCGGGTGCGCAATCAATAAAGTAATAATTATAACTACCAAGATCCTATTTGCCCTAAAATTAAACGTGTGCAAATTAAACACAAAACACGCAAATTAAACATGCGATAAAAACAACATACAAGAAAATAAAGGCCTAATTACACTAAAGCGGCAATACATAACAATTCCTAACCAAACCCCATTATTTTTTTATTTTCGAAATTTTTAATTTAATTTAATTATTTTTTATTTTTTAATTTTTTTCTTTAAAAAATTCTAATTTTTGAATGTTTTCTGAGTTTTTTGAAATTTCGGAAAAATTTTTGGATTTTTATCATTTTTTGAAATTTTTTATTTTTTTTTTTTTAATTTTTAATATATATTAAAATTTAATATTATTATACTTCAATAAAATGGGTTTGGACCAGGTAAACCCAATCCGGCCCGTGGACCCAACCGAAACCCAAATCCAACACTTTTGGATTTAAAAAAAAAATCATTTTCAATTTTTTTAAAAAAATTAAATAAAAAAAAATTCCTTTCATTAGTCTTTTTTCACTGCACACTCCCCTCCTGCGATTCCTCCTTCCCAAGACCAACTTTTCCTTTCCTTTTAATATTTTGTTTTACTTTTTTCACTTTTTCCATACTTTTTTTTCTCTTTCTTTTATTCTTTTTTTTCTCTTTTTGGTCTTCTTCTCCTTCGTGCTTGCCCCCTGCACACCTTCAACCCTCCCGAAGACTGTCTTCTCCTTCCTCGCGACACACCTCAGCAAAATTTGTTTCTTTACCAAAACTAATTCGAACGACAACAATAACCAAAGCACTTAGCATCCCTTCTAACACCAAACCACCCCAACCAACACAAATCAATGCTAGCCATCTAACTCTGAGGGCTGTTACGCCATTTTTGGATGCAAACACCCCCACCTCAAACACACATGATTACTTCACGAAAATCGCATGAAATCACGATGAAAACATAAAAGACAGACATGGTCCAACATATATATGAACAAGCGCAAATTAGACCAAGTTTGAACATAGGTTTTTTCTCGATTCTCTTTGAGACATTTTGTCAAACATTGGGTGTGCAGCAGCTAAAAAGGGCATGCGGGCTCACTTGAGGCTCGAATCCGAGTAAAGATCAACACAATATGCACAAGCAACACTCAAGATCCAGTAAGGGACATATATCACACTTGAATAGATGTGAACACAACAAGTATTTTCAGCCACAACTTACTCACAAACTCGAATCTCTTTCAGGCATTTCATCAACCGATTAGCATACACAACAAAAACGAAGGATCTTCGGACTGGTATAGACTCAAGCACAAGCTTGACGTCTATCAACATGCCCTAGGACATCTATGAGCTTTCATGGAAGACCGGTGAAGCCAAAGCTTGCATGAACAAGTCGGCCGTGAGCTCCGGCCTGAGACCTCGAAGTGAAGCGGGAAGCCTACCTAGTTCGGATGGCGAGCAACAAGCGTACTTCAGGCGACGGCGAAGCGCTCTCTCCCCAATCGTCTCTCTCTCTCAAGCTCGCCCTCTAGTGCTCTTTTTTCTCTCTTGACCAAAAAAACAGCCACGAACCCCCCCATCTACTGTTTGCTCTCTTCCTTTTAAGCTCGGCCAACAACAGGCGCGCATGGCTCCTACCACCGCTAGCCTGTTGCGGCCGCTTGATCTCTGACCCTGGGATCATGCCGTCCTCTGCCTTCGCGATCCTCTAGCCTTGCGATCCTTTGTTCCTCTATTTGTACCCTCTTCTTTTCTCCTTTTTTGCAGAAGCATGGATGTTGTGAGGGAAGGAAGATGATTTGCACACGGCCGAGTTGAAATAAAAGGAGATGGGCCAGCCCAAGTGCAAAAAAAGAAAAAAAGAAAAGGAAAAGAAATATGTGGATAAGCCCATGCATGAAGAAAGACCCATATACTTGGCCTCATTCGATTTTGATACCTTTTAATGGATCTTTTTTTCTTTCTTTTTTGTAAACTTTTTTCTGACAATTTTGGAAAAAAAAAGACCATTCACTATGCCGTGCAATAATGAAAACACGATACCTTCATGAATTTTATTTTTTTTACTTTTTCCTCTTCTCTTTTTTCTTTTTTTAATTTTTTTAAAATTTCAAATTTTGTATTTAAATTTTTTGTAATAATTTTTTTTATAAGTTTTAAAACTAGTGATGCAAATGCTCCTAATGCCAAAATTTAAGTGTCACTACGCCCCTCTTTGAATGGGAGCTCGAAGAGATTCCTTTCAAAGATGAGAGAGACCTAAATTTTGTCCATGGATGATGACGATCAGGGGCCGTAGATGAGAAAAGGGGATAAAAGGACAACCTTACTTTGTAAGAAAATAGCCTTTGACTGAGATGGGAAAACCTTATTATATGGTAACTAGTTCCGACTAGAATGGAGGTTTCACCGTGTACAAATGGGTTTTGACCGAATGCGAACAAGTGTGGTTTTCGGATGAACCCACAAGCCATGTAGTTTAGGAAAGCCACCAACCCCGTGGTTTAAGGATAAACCCACTAATCATGTGGTTTAGGAAAAGCCACCAACCCCGTGTTTTAAGGATAAACCCACCAACCTTGTGGTTTAAGGATAGACCCATGAACCATGTGGTTTAAGAAAAGCCACCAACCCCATGGTTTAAGGATAAACCCACCAGCATTGTGGTTTAAAGATAGACTCACGAACCGTGTGATTTAAGGATAGACCCACGAACCATATGGTTTAGGAAAAGCCACCAACCCCATGGTTTAAAGATAAACCCACCAACCCTGTGGTTTAAGGATAGACCCACGAACTATGTGATTTAATGATACACTCACAAACCGTGTGGTTTAGGAAAAGCCACCAACCTTGTGGTTTAAGGATAAACCCACCAACCATGTGGTTTAAGGATAGACTCACAAACCGTTGGAAATGGCATGATTTAAGGCTAACCATGAACCTTTGGAGATGGCATGGTTTGAGGTTGACCACGAACCTTTGATTTTTAAGGAAACACCCGCTAACCCCTTGAAAACTACATGACTTCACTAAAGAATCCTATCAAACTCAACTTGAGCAAATGTCTTTAGAGACGTCATCAAGAGATGTATTAACAATATTACAGCATTAATTGAACAAGATAATCAAGCTAAGTTCGACTGCTTAAAAAAAACATTCGATGTCAATCATTATCATGTAGCGCAAAATTGTCATTTTGCTCGAGGATGTATCATTAATTATCAAATTCTTTGGAAGTCAAGTTCTTATTAGAACAGCTATGACTCGTGAAAAAGACTCATTAAGCATGCTAAACTAAAGCTTTTATTAGAAAGGATTTCTCACACACTCTCGATAAAATGGCTACTTGATTCTATCCATTCATGTGGGAGGTAACTAATTGCTGAGGATATCTCACATAAACCATATCAAAGGCTTTCAGAAACATTTGCTATGAGCACAATCTAATTGATCAAAAAGGTCTTTTGAAAGGACCGCAATATAAGTTTCGTCACGGGCTTACACAAAGGGATTACTGCTTTGAGGCCAATAAAAGAACATTTGTCACTATCTTCATCGGGTTTATGGGTCGAGAACTTGGAAGATAAGACAAGACAGAATTACTTCCACTCCTTCAAGCAATAGCTTCTTTGTGGTATTCTCATTTTCACTTAAACCATCCCAATCAGAAGAAACTTCAGAAGAGGGTTGTAATGTTGGCTCAGGAGAGGCTTGAAAGGCTTAAAATTTTCAATGCGGTTTTTAAGTGTCAATGATCATCATAGCATCGTGACCAGGTCACTCGATCTTTCGAAGTCATTTGGCTTTTGAAACACAATGCATCTCGAAAGTCCCTTAACTAATCATTTCTGCATGAGAGCTTCGCTTCTCTCTAATTTCCTTTGCACTTGCGATGATTATTTTTTTTTTACACAAATACTTGGACTTTGATAGTTTTTCTTTCACATAAGATGTAGCATTTTGACTCTTTTTCTTGACGGGCATTAGCCTTGCTTTTATCAAGCATACTGCTTTTTCATGCCCCCTAATTTGTCAAACTTTTTGCTCTTTGAACTTTTGTAGCTCTTATGACTTTCGAGATATTTTTTCACATCTTCTTGTCATTGTCAATTGTATTTGGTCAAATCTTATGCATTGCCCCAATGAAGGGAGATGATCACCGCTCGGGGTTCAGAAATGAATAATCAGGTCCAAATTGGTTAAAGCAATGGGTATCAGTGTTTGGGTAAAGAAGGAAATGCTCTTCTTCACCTTGAGATGATTCAAGCTCTAACGAGAATTCCTCTGAAGCTATCATGAGAAGATTGATACAAGTGAAAGTAATAGAATCTTTCTTGATCATTCGCTCTACGACACGACCGTAACCTCCTATGATGCCCCAATGTAAGGTCATTCTAGACAAGGGTATTTTGAAGGATTGTCTTTATCTGACCCAAAGGGCTAGCAAGAGATTAGTACGGTGCTTGGGATTGATGAAAGAAATGCCCTTATCATTTCAATCTTTGTGCTCAATGCGAATGAATCCTTCATCCTAAGAGAAGGTTATTTTCCACTTGACTCTCAAAAGTGTTTGAAGGATGTATTTGGGAATGGCCTACCTTTCTTCATTCTAAGCACTTCTTGTTTGGCATGATTAACATTCCCTTTTAGTTTTGTCAAAATCACTCATATGAAGTTCCCCTCATGAAGACACAATTAACAACAACTGAATCGACAACATGAATGACATTAGGCACTCTACTTTTCATTCATTCATCTCTTTCATCATTTTCAATATTTTTGTTTGTTTTTTTTTTTAAGTGGGAAAAGGAATACTTGATTGCCTTTGCAGAGGTTGGGTAGCCATTTGAATCAACCTTTCAGGGGCAATAATCAACTTCTTCCATTCTATTGTAACTTCATCGAGCTAGTAGATACCTAAAATACAAATAAATATGCATGTATGTGATGTATGCATGACATGCATGATGCTATGTGACTCGGATAATGCGCAAAATGGCTCTACGGCCTTGATCTCATTCATGGGAAATATTTCTTTACAACATCAGCATTTACAAGCTTAGATAGCTCACGGCTATCCATTTCAACTAAAACCATATCACCACTCAGGAGGATCTTCTTAATGACATAAGGTCCCTCATAGTTCGAGTGAACTTGCCACGAGGATCAAGGATGATTGGTAGCACTTTCCTTAGCACCAAGTCATTGACCTCAAAGTGCCTAGGATGAACCTTCCAATTGAAGGCCTTCGCGACCCGTTTCTAATAGCATTGACCATGACATATTGCTTTTAGCCTTTTCCCATCAATCATGTTTAGTTGCTCATGCCTCTACTGTATCCATTTGGCTTCATCGAGCTTCAATTGAGAAAGGACCCTCAACAAGGGAATCTCGACTTCTATAGGCAGGACAGCCTCCATTCCATATACTAATGAAAAAGAGTTGCCCCTTTGGAGGTGCAAATAGATGTTCGGTATGCCATCAATGCGTATGCGGAAGCCTTTCGTGCCAATCAAGATCATTTTCGTTGTCTTTGCTAGGATCTTCTTTATGTTCTTATTTGCTACTCAAAATGCCACATTCATTTGAGGACAATATGGTGATGAGTTCAAATGGCGAACTCGAAACTCATCAAGCAAGTCATCTACAACTTTGTTGTTTAAGTTGGACCCATTGTCAGTGATGATCACCTCCGATACCCCATAATGGGCAAAAATATCGCGGCAAATGAATTTGGCTAAAGCCTTTCATGACATTGGCGTATGAGTTGGCTTCAATCCACTTCGTAATGTAGTCGATCGCCACCAAGATAAATCGATGTTCATTTGATTCCTTGGGATTGATGGGCCCGATCACGTCAATTCCCCACATAGAGAAGGACAAAGATTTGGACATTTGGTGAAGCTCATTTGGTGGAGCGTTTATCTTATCCCCATAAATTTGACATTGGTGACAACATCGCACGTGTTGTATGCAGCCAAATTCCATTGTCAACCAGTAGTAGCCGAGTCGCATGATCTTTCTCACTAAGAGGTGACCATTCATGTGGGGGCCACACTCCCTTTCATGTATTTCCTTCATCAAACGATTGGCTTCTTTGGCATCAACGCATCTTAGTAATGTTGAGTCAAAAGATCTTTTGTGAAGCTCACCTCCATTGATGAAAAATTTCAATGCCAACTTTGTTAGGTATTTTCTGCCTGACACGTTGCTCTCTTTGGGAAACTCGCCATTCTGAAGATAATTTAAGATGTCAAGATACCATGGCTCTCCATCAGGTTCGTCTTCAATTATCATACAATAAGCTGGGCGTCTAATAATTTCAATTCTTAACGGTTCAATGTCTATACCTCCAACTACTCGCAGCATTGAAGACAAGGTAGCCAAGGCATCAGCGAACTGATTTTGGGACCTTGGTAAGTATTTGAATAATATTTCTTGGAATTTCTCCGTCAACTCTCCTAGGAACTCATGATACAGAATCAATTTAGAATCTCGTGTTTGCCATTCACCTTCGATCCGTAAGATAATAAGGGCCGAATCACCATAAACTTGCAGCTTCTGGATCTTCATATTGATGGTAGCCGGATCTTCATATCCCGAACCTCCGGCCGCTTCACCTAAAGGCCGGGGCCCCCAGAATGCATGCATTGAAGCATCGTATTTCCCCCGCCCTAACGTTACCGCGGGCGGTGGTTATTTAGCGACGTTATTCGTACAAGGAAATGTCAATTTAGTGGTGACAGGATAGTGTTGTCCATCTAGGGAAATAAGGACCACCCCAGTACCAAACCAACTAAGTTAACTGCACCATCGAAGTACATCGTCCATGTGTCACTTGATATAAGTAGAATTCGCTCCTCCACATCACTATCTTCATCAGATGCTCCAAACCCTTTGGAACTTTCCGCTAACATGTCTGCTATGGTGCGACCTTTAATGGAATTCTATCCCAAGCTCTAAACGTCAAATTCTAAATTTAAGATTTGCCATTTAGCCAACTTGCCCACTAATGCCGGCTTCTCTAAGAGATACCTGATGGGATCATTTTCGATCACTAGTAAGATTTGGTGATGAAGCGTGTATTGTCGCAAGCTGTGCAAAACCCAAATTAAAGCCACACAAGTTCTCTCAACCTCCGTGTAGTTCATCTCAAAATGGTGAACTTCTTGCTCAAGTAGTATATCGCGCATTCTCTTCCATCACTTGGTCTTTTTATGCCAACATGGCTCCCAATGATTCATCATGTATAATTAAGTACAAAATTGGGGAAATTTTAGGGAGATGGGGCACTAGGACTAGTGCGTGAGTGAGATGATGTTTTATCTTCTCAAAGGTGTTGTGGCACTCAGCATCCCACTCAATCTTTGCATTCTTTTTCAGGAGCTTGAAGAACGGTTTCACTATTTCTGACAATTGACAGATGAACTTTGCTACATAATTGAGTCATCCCATCAGACTGTGAACTTCCCTAGTGGTAGTCGGGGGTCGTAAATCACAAATAGCCTTTACCTTTGACGGGTCAATCTCTATGCCCTTACTACTGACCATTAACCCTAACAGCTTCCCAGATTTCGCTCCAAAAACACATTTTGCGGATTGAGGCGTAGCTTAATTTCCAAAGACGTTTGAACAATTTCCACAAGACCTCAACATGGTCTTTGCCTCATCTTAATTTCGCAATCATATCATCTACACATACTTCAATCTCCTTATGCATCATGTCATGAAACAACGTGACCATGGCTCTTTGATACGTTGCCCCAGCATTCTTCAAACCGAAAGGCATCACTTTGAAGCAGAAAGTTCCCCAACGAGTTATGAACGATGTTTTGCTCCTATCTTCCTCCTTCATATGAATTTGGTTGTATCTAGAAAAACCGTCCATGAAGGAAAATAACTCAAATCCCACCATACTGTCAACTAAGACATCAATATGCGGGAGTGGGAAGTCGTCTTTTGGACTAGCTCGGTTCAGGTCACGATAATCTATGCACACCCTAACCCGCCCATCTTTTTTCATGACAGGTACAATGTTTGCTATCCAAATAAGTAGTGTGACACTTCAATGAAATCCACTTTTAACAACTTCATGACTTCCTCCTCGATTTTCTTAGACAACTCTAGCTTCATCCTTTTGAGCCTCTGTTTTTTAGGTGGCACATTAGGATTGGTCGGAATGGCAAGCTCTACAATATCAAGGTCTAACCCTAGGCATGTCGGCATAAGTCCAGGCAAATATATCTTGGTATTCTTTTAGGAGATTAATCACTCATTCCGCTTCTAACTTCGAGAGACATGCCCTAATCTTTATTTCCTTGACATTATATATATCACCCAAATTTATAGTGACCATTTGCTCTTCTGTCATCGGTTTTGATCTCTCATGTTGATTCCAATCACGCTCGATCTCTTTCAGATCTTCATCGGCATCAGATTCTAAAAGATCTCCCTCACACGAATCCAAGTCACATGAATCTTTGTCATGATTATGCATAATGTAATGCCTGAGATGCGATGAGATGAGTTAGTATGCATTAATAACAAACAAAATGTGGGTCATTTATGAATGATTTTTCAAATAATTTTTGGAAAACTATTTCGAGAGCTCATCCTCATATCCTCAGATTTCCTTGCTCTTACGAAATTATGAAACTAGGGAGCATGTAGAAGCCCAGCCCTCAGTGACCATCATAGAACTAGTTTGGTGTGCTTCCACATGTCCTTAATAAAACATGCATCTTCATTGAAAGGGAAATGATAAGGCCATATTACAACATACTCCACCCAAGACCAACGGCTCAAAGTCAAGGGCTTAACAGAGTTTACATCATAAGCAACTCAAACAAGCAAATTGAAATAACAACGAGTTCCCACGCAAGGGAAGAAAACATAGAGTAAAAAGCTACGTTGAGCTAAACCGTCCTACTATGAAGGGTTGGCGATACTCCCAAAAGATTTAGCCTCCTTGCAAGCTAAAAGGGTGCATATAATATTCTCTTCAAACATCTTGGTTATACCGTCAATAGCTCCATCTTCTTCCATCAGCATTTTCGGAGATCCTGAGAATATTTCTTTTATTGTAGGAGGAAGAACACTCTAGTAACTTCTATCTTTTATAATTCGACTTCCGCGATCGCCTCAACCTCCACGTTCACCTCGACCTCCTCTAGTGCCTCAACCTCCACACTCACTACGGCCTCCTCTATTGCCACGGCCTCCATACTCTTCGACAAACCCTAAGCCTTTTCTCTTTAGAACTCTTCGAGCCTCGATAAGCTTTCAAATCCCTTGTTCATGCAACCCTAGACCATCTCCGGGTTGTATCCACTCACTAGCATAATCTTCCCTACCACTAGGGCCGGCTTGGATAATTCAGGAATACCCACGTAAGAGCCCTCAAGAATGTGGACCATAGACACCAGCTTGAAAGTCTAAAAGCTCGACTCTTCTTTGCACTCAGGTTCCACGTATGGGATGGTTGTTTCCTAGTACACATTGAAGTTTGTTTCCCCGTGCACAGTGATGAGTCTATCACCAACCACAAATCGTACTTTTTGGTGGAGGCTAGAAGGGACAGCGCCTGCCATGTGAATCCATGGTCTTCCCAACAGGAAGTTGAAGGTAGTTGGTATATCTAAGACTTTGAATGGTACCAAGAAAAGCACAAGACCAATAAGTAGTTCCAACTTGATTTCTCCTAGTATCTCTTTCCTCATCCCATCAAATGTGCGCACAATGGACTTAGTTGGATGTATCATTTCCATCTCAATACCTAAGCGATGGAGTGTAGCTAATGGACATATATTCAACACAAAGCCATTGTCAATCAACGCTCTAGAGACAACGATGCTATCATGCTTCAATGAAATGTGCAGCGCCTTTGTGTGATCACCTCCGTCAGTAGGGAGGTCTTCATTAGTGAAGGCGATCTGATCCTTCAGTAGGATGGTCCCCACGAACTCCTATAGTTAGGTGTCATCAATTGTTTCCAAGACATGTACCTCATTAAGGACCTTCAACAAAGTGTTTATGTGCTTTTTAGAGAATTGAATTAGCTCCGGATAGAGATTTGGGCTGGCATCTTCCGTAGTTGATTTACTACGTTAAATTCGCTCATTTTCACCATGGCTAAGAATTGCCTCGCGTCCTCCTCTGTCACGGTTTTCTTTTTGGTTCCTCCGACAGGCGCATAGCAACGACCTGATAAAGTGACGGCATCTACTTCCTTTGTCCAATAATCCCAAGGTACTGCTTTGGTGTTGAATTCCAAGGGAGGTTCTAGCATTGTCACCTCGTCCTTTCCTTGAGGCGACAGTTCGATCACGACCGGTGTCAGGCTTTTCCTCCAAGATTTCGATCGCTAATAATTCTTTGATCATAAGATCAATCATCATTGGCTTAGTGGTTTCCATCTTGACATCACTAATGCGATCCTCATCAAGCAATCTATTACCACTAGAGTAATCATAGTGACCATCCCCTCCTCTTGTGGCATTAGATCATCCATACCTCCCCATCCATTAAGGATGATGTCCTTAGGATCATCAAAGAAACTCGAGGCAGGCGAATATTTCACGTAGTAGTCATATTTTCCGCTTGGTTGACCTAGCGTATCAAACACTTCACCTTTGTCACATATCTTCTTTAAGAGATCATGGCTCCGAAAGGTTCCCTCAAAATTTGTTTTCGAGGCATTTTCTATTGCCACTTGTTCATCCTCCTTTGGGAAAGGAGGCTTAGCTTTCTTCACTTCACGGTCACAAATAGCATCGTGAGATGATGAGCTAATCATGGATGGTGTCATCATGGGTAGTTGTTTTTTTTCTTCAGTGACACTTCGAATTACCCCCATGTCTATCATTTTGCGGATACATTCTAGTTTTTCCTCCATGGTTATGTCTTCCCCTCTTTCATAGTGCCCAGCTAGCTCGAGGGCCTCATACAGTTTAGGGACCTCATACAAGAGGTCACTCATTCGCTTGCATTTCCCCAAGAATCATATTCACTCCTTTAGCATGATTGGGCAAAGGGTTTTGTTGCACGTTGGGTGTAGCTTCTTTAAAGGTTAACTTTCCTTTATCCAGTAGATTCTAAACTTTCAATTTCAATGTGTAGAGTTATCGACATCATGCCCCCTTTCTCCCATGTGGTATTCACATATCTTGGTCACATTAAAGCCCGGAATCTTGGAGGGTTGTCTCTAGGTACTTCCTTGGATACCAATCTCTTTTCGAAGAGGATAAGTAACAATTTTGATAGAGGTCGGGGTAGAGGTGTGAATTCTTTTCAAGAGAACTTCCTGCTTCCGTCAAATCCCTGTGACCCATTTCCTTGCATAGCTCTAGGCTTTTGTGAAAGTATCGACACTAATTTAGGTGTAGCTGGCTCCTGGATAAACGCCACTTCGACTGCCATCTCCTTGTCCTTCCTCGTTGTGAACTTCTTGCTATTCCTAGTAGATATTCTTCCATCAATTATCGCCCATTCAACCCTTCACCAACCTCCACCAACTGTGAAAATGTTTGGCAACCAGAGTACACTAATCCCTAGAAATAGTCAGATGGCAAAGTCCTCAAGAAAAACTGCCTCATTTCTTTCTCACTCAGTGGAGGCTTCACTTGTCATGCCATCGTTCTCCACCTCTGGGAGAACGCTTTAAATGATTCATTTCTCCTCTTTTCCATCTAAACTAGCTCCTCTCTTGTAGGGACAATCTCAGAGTTGAATTTATATTGCTGTAAAAACTCATCAGCGAGGTCGTCCCATCTAGTGAGCTCTTTAATATCCAGTGCAATAAACCACGATAGGGCAGGACCTTCTAAGCTATCTTCAAATGTATGTATGAGGAGCGGGACATTGTCGGAGTAGCGAGTCATTCTCCTCATATAATATTTGAGATAGCAATGCCATCATATTTTCTCATGAATTCTGGTTCCTTGAAATTCTCGGATACTTTCACCTTAGCATATGGGGTTAGCTTGTCCACTCCCTTCATCTCATATCCTTGGAGGACACAAAGTCACTCCTCCATCTTAGCCAAGCGTCTTGCATTTTCTTCATCGAAGCAGATGGCGGATCCCTCCTTTGGAGGGGGATTTAGATTGACGATTGCAAGCATAATAGAAGGGCTTCCTCATAAGCACCTTTTTCAACAAGATCGGTGACATGCGGCTCTCTAGCTAAGGGTGGAGTGGGTCCCGACAAAACGGGAATAGAGGTTCCGGCTATGGCCAAGGCTAGAGGTACACTGATTTTTTGGCTTATCTCGGCCATCAAAGCAATGAGTTGAGCTAGCTAGTTCTCCATGTTGGCCACACGTATGCTAACATCCTCATTCTCCATCCTAGCTTTTGCGCAAGTACGAATTGGAGATCTCCTCTTAGCCGTGTTGACAGTTGGATGAAAGTAGATGACCTGCTAGTACTTGGACAATGATAGATAAGCATATATAAGCATTAAGTAATAATTAGGTGGTCGATCCATGACAAAGATCTAATCACCCCAATTTGTTCATTTCATTGAAAGTAAGATTACTACATAACGCAAGAAAAGACATGAGGGAGAACCCCCAAACAACAAAGCTAATCATGAGTCCTATTTCCCGATATTGCGACATGAGACAAACTCTTTAATATTATAACACATGTGGGCATGGGCCCATTTACATATCACACTTGACTTAATCTAACTAATAAATACAGCTCCCGCTTGTGGCAGCCCCACTAATTTCGGGTCAACTTCGAAGCGTGCTCCTCGGCTTCTTCGAGCTTCCTTTTGAGGCGCTTGATCTCAGCTCGGTGGATGGTCTTTAATGGCACATCGAGAATCTTCGGGCGTAGGCTCTTTGGGATTTTGTGCCTAAGGATGTATTCCATCTTAATAGGTCCTCTTGCCATTTCAACTCCTCTTCAGGCCATATCAGCTTTTGGGGGTGGCACATATCCCACATTGACTTGACTAACGCGACGGAGTCTTCGTGATCTTGGCATCCGTCAATGAAGTCTATCCTAAGCGGCCTTCTTGAATCATCGGTGGAAGTTGTTGAACCTCTTGGAATTGGCGAGCGACCCGAGTCGGGTAATACTCAGTGACTCCGGTAATTCCCAACAAAAGAACAGGTCCAGTAAGCCCACACACAAACCGCATTTCTTGAACTCAAAGCCATTTAACATGCCATTGGAAATCTTCTGGTCCAGGGTTGGTCATGAAAACTAACCACTCAGAATAATGATAATCGGGGGCAAATGTCTTCATATCTTTAAACTTCAGGATAGGGTGGTGAGAGTCAAAGATGTCATTCACGGTCAACAAGCTACCAAACCCTTTAACGTGAGAGAATAACCAAATTTGCAAGAGTTCAAGAGGAGCATGGAAAGTTTTGTTTTTGTTTTCTTTAAAACGAGTGAGGGAAAAAAAATTTTTAGTTAGGACTGCGTTAACAAAGCCCTTTCCCATACATACCTCATGAACTACTCATGCCATGGAAAGGTTAATAGCATTCCTACAATGTGGGAATAACACAAACCCGAAGAAAGCTAACAGGAAGATCTTATTCTTTTGAAAAGATGGAGCATTTTGAAAAAGCTTGTTTAGGAATGAAAACGGGCAAGTCTTGCGGTTAGCTTTCAAAACTTTCCTCACGTCATCCTCCTTAACTCTAAGGAAATTAGATAAGGTCAATGCATGCTCAATCCCTACAGGTGTGCCATTTAACTCTGACACCAAGGGCTTTCCAATGGCAACACTGTATTCTTTCAAGGTTGGAGTAAGTTCATGATCACTGAGTATGAACGTGCAAGTTTCGGGGCACCAAACATGCGCTAACACTTGTACTACACCAAAATTAGTTTCTATCTCTAATAGAGGAAGTAAACATCCAACATATGATCACACCCAATCACCGCCAGTTGGATCCAATTTATCCAACCACGCGCGAAGCTCGGTTTTTGGGACAAAGATGATGTGAAGGTCGGGTACCCCCATCATATGGTCAACCTAATTTGTCATGGACCGACCAAAAGGAAAGCGAATAAGTAAATTGCGAAGAAAAGAATTCAAACAAAAACTTACCCTACTCATTGAGAAACAATGCTAATGCCTTAGACATGCGCATGAACGGTAGTTCGATTTCTACTCTAAACGGCCCAAAATGAAGCCATGGGATCACAGGACTAAACCAACAAGCTCGCAGCTAGGTCGTGTCACCCATGACTCCGACTTCTTCAAAGGACCGACCCATGTCGCATGCTCGCAGACCAGGGTGGGGACCTCCAACATCAAGAAAGGAGTTTCAAGGATGAGATGGGCGACTCGTACTACATGCTTGTAGTTGGAGTGGTATCCACCTCAACACCATCCTAAGTGATCCTACGCGGCCCAGGTCCGACGACGGGTTGTGTGTACTATAGTGTAGTGCAATAAAGAAAACGCAAGCATGATACTTTATAGGCAAGCAACACTTAATACATAAAAAATAAACCATACATTCTTGCACCTCTACAAAACAAAGGTTAGAAATCACCACCCCTTATAACTCCTATAAGCATTCAACATTCGACATGTTATGGATGCACATGATATCTTCACCGCTAAACAAAAATATTTTTGAACAAAATTAATTTTGGCCTAAGTCCTTTAAGATTTAAAACCAAGTCCTCAGTGGAGTTGCCAAATTATCACGACCTACCCTCGGGAAGAGGGAATATGTTTATGGGTATTACCTAAAAGACGGGCCTAAAGCCCATGATTAGGCGCGAGCTCTCCCAAGCCCATAACCCCGCGTGACATTAGGATATTTTTTAGGAATTTTGCATAAAATGAGTCACCACTAGCCTATTGGGGTCGGCTAGAAACCAAGTGAGGCATGGGAGTGTACCTCACTTTATACGCAACCGGAGAATCTAGGGTTGGGGATTTAATTACATTAATTGACTAATTAGTACCATTTTCAATACCTAATCTTGTTTAGTTTAACAAAATGATTTTTATTAGGCAGTTTTGATTAATTTCATACCTATCCACTAACATAGGAGGTGAGCATGCGGGTGCGCAATCAATAAAGTAATAATTATAACTACCAAAATCCTATTTGCCCTAAAATTAAACACATGCAAATTGAACACAAAACATGCAAATTAAACATGCAATAAAAACTACTAGAAAATAAAGGTCTAATTACACTAAAGCAGCAATACATAGCAATTCCTAAAAAAACCCCATTATTTTGGGATTTTCACAATTTTTAATTTAATTTAATTTAATTTTTTAACATTTTTAATTTTTTTCTTTAAAAAAGTCTAATTTTTTAATGTTTTCTGAGTTTTTTGAAATTTTGGAAAAAAAATTTTGGATTTTTATCATTTTTTTCGAAATTTTTGATTTTTTTTTTTTTTTTGAATTTTTAATATATATTTAATATTAATATTATTATACTTCAATAAAATGGGTTCGGACCGGGTAAACCCAATCCGGCCCGTGGACCCAACCCAAACCCGGATCCAACACTTTTGGATTTAAAAAAATCACTTTCAATTTTTTTAAAAAAATTAAATAAAATAAAAATTCCTTTCGTTAGTCTTTTCTCACTGCACACTCCCCTCCTGCAATTCCTCCTTCCCAAGACCAACTTTTCCTTTCTTTTTAATATTTTGTTTTACTTTTTCACTTTTTCCATACTTTTCTTTTTCTATTTCTTTTATTCTTTTTTTTTTCTTTTTGGTTTTCTTCTCCTTTGTGCTTGCCCCCTGCATGCCTTCAACCCTCCCGAAGACTGTCTTCTCCTTCCTCGCGACACTCCTCACCAAAATTTGTTTCTTTACCAAAACTAATTCGAACAACAACAATAACCAAAGCACTTAGCATCCCTTCTAACACCAAACCACCCCGACCGACGCAAATCAACGCCGGCCATCTAACTCCGAGGGCTGCTACACCATTTTTGGATGCAAAGACCCCCACCTCAAACACACATGATTACTTCACGAAAATCGCATGAAATCGCAATGAAAACATAAAAGACAAACATGGTCCAACATATATATGAACAAGCGCAAATTAGACCGAGTTTGAACGCAAGTTTTTTCTCTTTGAGACATTTTGTCAAACATTGGGTGTGCATCAGCTAAAAAGGGTATATGGGCTCACTCGAGGCTCGAATCCGAGTAAAGATCAACATAATATGCACAAGCAACACTCAACATCCATTAAGGGACATAAATCACACTCGAACATATGCGAACACAGCAAATATTTTCAGCCACAACATACTCACAAACTCGAATCTCTTTTAAGCATTTCATCAACTAGTTAGCATACACAATAGAAACGAAGGATCTTCGGACTAGTATAGACTCAAGCACAAGCTTGGATGTCTATCAACATGCCCTAGGACATCTATGAGCTTTCATGGAGGACCGGTGAAGCCGAAGCTCGCGTGAACAGGTCGCCATGAGCTCCGGCCCGAGACCTCAAAGTGAAACGGAAGCCTACCTAGTTCGGATGGTGAGCAACGGGCGTACTTCAAGTGACGACAAAGCACTCTCTCCCCAATCATCTCTCTCTCAAGCTCGCCCTCTGATGCTCTTTTTTCTCTCTTGACCAAAAAAATAGCCATGAACCCCCCATCTACTGTTTGCTCTCTTCCTTTTAAGCTTGGCCAACAACAGGCGCGCATGGCTCCTGCCACCGCCAGCCTATCGTGGCCACTTGATCTCCGACCCTGGGATCTTGCCATCCTCTGCCTTCGCGATCCTCTGTTCCTCTGTTTGTACCCTCCTATTTTCTCCTTTTTTGCAGAAGCATGGATGTTGTGAGGGGAGGAAGATGATCAGCGCACGGGCCTAGTTGAAATAAAAGGAGATGGGCCAGTCCAAGTGCCAAAAAAAAAAAGGAAAAGAGATATGTGGGCAAGCCCATGCACGAAGAAAGACCCATATACTTGGCCTCATTCGATTTTTATACCTTTTAATGGACCTTTTTTTCTTTTTCTTTTTTAACTTTTTTTTCACAATTTTGGAAAAATAAAGACCATTCAATATGCCGTGCAATAATGAAAACACGATACCTTAATGATTTTTTTTTTTACTTTTCTTTCCTCTTCTCTTTTTTTTTCTTTTTTTTAATTTTTTTTTAAATTTCGAATTTTTTTATTTAAATTTTTTGTAATAATTTTTTTAATAAATTTTAAAACTAGTGACACAAATGCTCCCGATGCCAAAATTTAGGTGTCAACACCTCCGAACCCCATTCCGAACATATTTATAGCCAAAAGAAAGTCCTTCAAACATACTATAAGAATCCCAACTTGACTGTCCCAAAATCAAGCTAAAAAATGACAAAATACAAGCCCAAAACTGCTGAACGCGTACTATTCACTATGTGTAGGAAACTTCGAAATTTTGTTTCGAACAAACCATAAGTTAAAATCACGATCCGTAAAATCTTGTTACTCTACAACATCCTAAACTATGATTTCTATATAAATACGTGGCTCAACGACTTCAAAATCAGATTTTGCCGCTCGATTTTCCAAAATTTTTGAATTTGAGCTCTAAACCCGTAAATTACTTCTATTGGACAAACAAGGAGCCTAATCTTTACAGGATACAGCATTATGGAGTCAAGTCAACTTGGTGAGGCATCCGTGGCGTGCATGTTCCAAAACCCCTTTCCTTTCTTCCTTTTTTTTTTTTTTTCTTTTTCTTCTTTCTTCTTTTCTCTTTCTCCCAAAGTGGTTTGGCTCTTTAAAATGAGCAACCACTGCTCACCCCTTTTTCTCTTTCCTTTCTTTTTTCTTTTTTTTTTTTTTGACTTTTCAACCCTTCTTTTGTTTTCTTCTTTTGGGCCCACCAGCCAAATATTACAAATTGTAGATTCAATCTCATAACAAGTGGATCAAAAGTATAAATTATGCTTAAAACTTTTCTCTTGAATAATCTAATGTGAGTTTGAAAGTGAAGAATGTGTAACAAGACTTTCAACCTCCATCTTGCAATTTAGATTCAAATGTGAAAAACTCATAAGAAAGCACAAAATAAACAAAGTTTAACTTTAGAAGATATTATTCTAGAAAAACAACCACAAGGTTAAGATCAGCTAGATAATTAGATTGAATTTTAATTCTCAACTTTGAAACAGAGGTTTGCTCAAACTATTTGATTAAAAATGAGCAATTAATTGTGTATTCATAAGTCCTTAGAAATATAAATTTAACATCTTCTATGTGGCTTTTGTGAATTAAAGATGAGACCATGAATTAAAATTAACAATCTTCTCTAGACAAAGTGATAATAGGATATAAGATATTATGATATCTTGTTGGATGTAATTGGACATTTATATTAAGAAATTGATGAGACAGATGATAGAGATAAATGCAGTTTTTTTTTAATTAGCATGATTAAAAAAACAGTAAATTGAAGAGAAAAATAAGGTTAATTTGATTGGTTAATTGAAAAAAAATAGTTTCTTAACCAAAATGAGGGTGGAAATAGCGCTGCCCCATCACTTTTTTCATTGTCTTACATTTTCATTCTCTACTACATTCGTCTATATTTAATAATTTGGAACATTTTTATTTGTGAATAATGTGTTTCCATTAAATTGCATTGAATTGGCCCAATATGTAATCCCACATTGAATTTGGGCCCTGAACTTGCTGAACTTTCGAGGTTAAGCCCACACAAGCCTTAGGAGTGTGCATCAGTCTAATCCAACCCACTACCAGCCCGGTTCCCGGTTCCTCATGCTAAATTGAACCAAATCAACGAAACTTGCCAAAGGTTAACCTCAATTAAAATTAGAGCTCTTTCTCTTTCTTTTAAACCTCAGCTTCCCATCACCCTTTCTCATGCTCGACAATCAACGCCCCTCGCCTCCCTCTCTTGCATATGGCACGCTCACCTCCCTCTCTCATGCAACCACCACCAAGGTCTCATGCAGCTACCATCACAGCCAAGCTAGACAAAAGTAAAGTCGCCATAACAGTGAAGCTAGATGAAAGTTAAGCTCATCATGTGGAAACTGAGGGTGAAAGAGAAAGATGAAAGAGGTTCATCAATGGAGGAACCACTGGGTGCTTAATGCAACTGAGAGAAAGTAGAGAGAAAGTGGAGAGAGTGAGATGTGGGTGTTTTAATAATAAAAGGAAAAGGAAAACCGCCAAAAATATTTTCCTTGTAGTGTGTGTTAGTTCCCTCTCCGCACACTTGCCAGGGGAAAATGTTTTTTTGTTCCATTAAGACTCAAAAAGTAATGAGATATATTTCTTTTTTTTTAATTTTTTGGATAAATTAATAAACTATTAAAAAACATTAAATATAGTTTCGAACAATTGTATTTTATCCCAATTCCTTATTCCAAAACCGTCCAAACTAACTCCTACTTCCAAAATTTTGGAATTGAGAGCCACAAGATTAATTCATGATTCTAGGCCGGGACCAACTCACCTAGAAATCAATCACTTTTACGAGTCAAGCGAGTTGAGCCTATTTAAGGAATTTGGCGAAATTCCCTTTTCCCTTCGTTTGTGTGAAATTAGCATGTGCTAAAAATGTATTGCACCAAATTAGAAAATAATAAACCACAAAGCCAGAGCAAGTAATTACCTTGTCCACCAGGAAAGTCTCAAGGCCATTGACATCTACTCCATGAATGCAGCATGCTTAAATTGTTGGAGAAGAAGACTGCAAACCGGAAACACCTTTAGAGATAAAACTTAACTGCTTCTCGGAAAAAAAAGGATATTGCATATGAAAAACATATGACTTTTGGGATCTTTCCCACGAGGGAAATAAGTGAAGATTTGGACTAAGTAACTCTATACGGGAAGGTCAGTCGGAACAGAGAAAGAGGCTGGAGATTCTGACTTTTATGCTTGGTCAAAAGTCCTTTATGACCTAAGGGAATTGTTAAAAGTATATATCGAATTTGAGCCCTATATGATATTCGATCCGATTGGATGCGGTCCATATGATAAACTGAACTTGTTGACAAAAAAATCCCAAAACTTTTTTGGAATCTCTCCGTTGAAAGAGTGCACTAAATTGCATAAAGGAAAGGACACACAAAATAATAATTTGGGGATTTTCCTTTTCAAGAAAAGGGGTTGACCAAGACAAAGGCTGGACCTCGTGGGTCTTGTTGAGATCTTCTGGCCAAGACTTAAGTATAAAAAGTGACGCACAGGGAAGTTCTCTCTTGGCCGCTGTGTTAAAACGAGAAGATTTGTTTGCCACGACCTTTACATCCATATTGAGTTGTTTATTTATAAACATCGTGAATTTGGATCTATTTTAAGAGTGTAAAAGTAATTATAACTTTAATTCTCCAATTATTAATGAATTACTCGTCACTGGCTCTCCTGTATAGTAGATATCGATATTCGAACCAAATCACTTATTGTCTTTTATTGTTCTTGTTTATTTCTTTGATGCTTTCTTGTTGATTTAATTGAAAAATCCTATATTTTCCACATCAATTTTACAACGTGGGTCATAACAAATAAATGGACATGGAGGGAACAAGAAGCAAGGTTGTGTGGGCGTGTCTTATTTACAAAGAAGTATGGTCTCTCTTATTTGTACGGGCGTGTCTTATTTACAGCGATAAACACGAAGCGATGAGTTCGGGATAAAGTCCCTACCATACACATTAATAAATTTTTATTTCTGAAAAATAGGAAATGACAATTATGACTAAGTTGACTCAAATCGACTTGGCCTTTCATTGGACTTCAAGTTGAATATATGTCACGACTTCCTAGAGATGAACTATCTAGAGAAATTTAATGGATTACTAAGCATGGTACTTAGCGCAGGTTCTCTTAAATCCTATCAACCGCAACTTGTCTTAAATCCTATCAACCGCAACTTGATATTTGATTTAATTATGCAATTTCTCTTACCTTTTAGAGACGTCACTAATTGGTTACGGGTCGAATAATGGCCAATCTGCTCATTCCAAAGATCACATCCATACGTTTTGTATTTTGCTTTCCGACTTTACACTTGGCCTGATCACGTTTCGCTCTTGATTGCATCTAACCTGGCCGTGAATCTCTCTCTGCCACGAGTGGCCATATCTTTCCGCCCGTTATCTTGCAAAAAATCACACATATTTAGCCGATATTGAATATATTTGCGGTGTCTACCCTTTTCATTATCAAGAATATGCCCTCTGGATCAAAGAACCAACCCTCTTAGTTAAGAACACCCTATGTGCAATGCACACGTGAAATTTTCGGCCACATCACGAAGTTTGATGGGCAAGACCGAAATTCAAGTTCAATGCAGTTTATGTGGGCTTAATGCTAAAAATGCTCTTAATACCTATATGCAGTTTAATTATTATTTTTTATTTAGTCAAAGTCAATCCCTAATTTTTCTATGCAATGAATTACTAATGGGTCACCATAAATTAGGTGTCATAATATAATGGAAAGGATACTCTTTAAAATCAATTCAAGTACGACGGAGGTTGATATTTTTTAAATATTTAGTTGACGCAAGTTGCGAATTTTCTCGTTTTCACCATGTCAATAACATAAAATTCAAATATATTAACTCGAAGAAGCATTTTCTATGGACAGAGACCTGATGACAAACTTTCAAGGGGAAAATGCATTGACACTTGATAAGGCTGCGTGTTAGTGGATAACGGATCCCGCCAATAAAATCACAAATCGTCCTATAACAAGATGAGAAATTATGAGAAACGCATTCATTTTCAAAAACCCATTGCTGTCCAATTATTTTTTTACGTGCGATCAACTTGATTCAATAGAATAAATTTCATTATAATTTCGATTCTACTGAGAAAATATTGTACCGCCCCTGGCCATTACAACATTCAATGTCGCACCGGATGAGAACGGTTAGATTATTATGATCTCGAGTATTTCTTTCAAGAGTGCAATTCATGTGGATCGGACTGAGTAGGCACATAGTTACTTTGTGCGATATTGTAAGATGGACATCTTGCAGATATTTGACCATCGTAAACCCAAGTAGATGACTATGCAGCTTAGGATACAATTTGCGCGTAGTACTCAATCTTTTGACTGGCAGCAGCTAGTCTACCTTATGCACTTGCTATGTGATTACATTTGCGCTTTATCTCAGTTAAGAGCGAGAGGGTGGATCACTGCAGATAAGATTTGCCGCCTAATATCACCGTCCTGGACGCCAAACCCATCTCCGAACTGGTAAAGCATATGCGCAACGCGAGCCGCGTTCACGGTGACATCAATGAAGGTTCGGACAAAGGGCGTCTCGGCATTGCTGAAGCAATAAGCATTGATGCTTTTCCATTCCTGGTTTATCAATTCCTTGATGTGCTTCCTAGCGATGTCTTCCGGAACATTCGCTTCTCGCATGTAACACACCACCAACGATGGAGCATCTCCTCTGTCTCTTTCGGCCTAATTGAACAAGTAAATCAATTTTATGTGCTTATCAGATTCGATCCTTGATTCAATTACACCATATGCCGAGTTTTTTTTCGCAGGCTAAGTATTCTTAACATCATGTCAAATTCAGTTGGTTTATAACTTCAGCGCAGAAATTTGATAATTACCGTTGACGTTCCAAGGTCGTTGCAGAGTCTAATTATCATGGACACATTATAAATCAGATCCTTGTTTCTCTCCAGCAAATCTGGTACATCCTCCCAATTCATATGTCCCACAAAGAAACTAGCGTGAGACATGATCAGTGGTCCAGAGGATGATGTCCACGCATTGCTCAAGTACTCTTCCAGCGATGGTGTGAGCCCATATTGTCCCACTTTGCTTCAGTAAGTAGGGCTTTGCAAAAGTCTGCCCACTGTAAAAAAATAAGGAAAAAAAAATACAAATTCAGAGATGATCAATAATGTAAGGATAAAAAAATTTTGGGGTGGCATGTGCATATGTATGGAATTATCCACAAGATTTTCACTTACGGCTTTCGCGAGATGTGGTAGCACTCGATGCCAATCTTCATCTTTGTCAATATCATAAGTGATCTCGTGAATAAGGAAACACACCTTCATGCACTCAGGAAGTTGTTGAATTTGCTCCGAGTCCCGCCTAGAAGCATCAGATATTCCAGTTAGAGAAAATAAACTCAACAGAGACGAAAGGAAGAGATTGGGAGGCATCGTGGACAACCTGGTAATGGCGCTGGTAAAGCAATCCAACTCTTCCAACGAACCATAAAGGTCGTAGACATCGTCGATCACCAGTATCAAGATGACGACTTTGGTGAGAGATTTGCGGGGCGAGCTGATTTGTGGTTCCTGAGAGAGTCCAAGAGCACACAAGAAACTCTCGACCAGCCGATCCCTCGTGAAGTCCACGTGCTCCATAAGTCCCAAATCCCTCCACCACCTAAATTTACCGAAGCAACTAATCAGAATCAAAAGCTAGGAAAATCACATAATGTCTGGTGGAGATATCTTCAAAATAGGCACGTTCCGAGGGTGAATTTAGAGCATATATATATCACAACCGAGTTTATTGAGTTTTCATCTTGAGATGAGTTGAAAATAGAACATGACATTCTTTAAACAGATGACCTTGGTCGAATGAATCACTACATCTTCTACATCATTTATGAATACATATAAAATTACTTGGATATATCTCTAAGATCTCTTTGGTGTGTAGCTTGGACCATGTTGAAATTGAGCTTGGCAAGCTCAAGCAATTGCTTTTCTTGTCCTCCCATTGCTCGTACAAGCTTATTTGCCATTTGATGTCGAACCACTGGACCCTCCAATGCATCGGAAGCTTCAAAGCATGGACGGCGCGTTTGAAGAGCCGATGATCCAAACTAGAGACTCTGTCGCGGAGAATCCCAGTTGAGAAGGCTTTCGCTTCATGCAAAATGTTTTTGCCTTCCAAAGCCAAATGTGAAGCCTTAAGAAGCTCTATCATAGCTTCAACATCTTCACAATTGCTTCTGTTGAATAAGATGCTTCCTTCTTTGAAGTTCCTTAATTCATCTGATTATAGATTGAAAATCAAATTTATGACCGGACAGAACCGAGAATAATTCCTGATAATACTCAATATTAGAACCACAATGACTGATGACTCAGAAGATCTTATCATAAAGGAGTGAATAATGACGCATGAGCTTTGAGTGGCTTATATGCACCCAATTTCATCATACCACTATGGGTACGACACTTTCTTCACCGTCTAATCTACAATTACATTTTCTTTGTCCTTTCTCTAGGTCACGCAATGGGCTGCCAACGTCAACAGCTAGATTTGGCCTCGGCGGCTACCTGCTGGCTCCTAAGTCTTTGGCCGGTTTTGAATTTAAAAAGAAAAGTGCTTTACAAAGGGTGACTTTTCCAAATATTATTTAAACCAAAGTTGCTTCTCAATGCACTTTTAAATTACAATTGATCAAACGCTACTTATATTTCGAAAAATTCTTTTAACCTCAAAGTTTTTGTATTTTCTCAAAGACTTTCCTCAAAAGTTGAACCAAACATACTCCAAGTCCATATAGGTATGTCGGTTGCTGGACTTTTCCAATATGATGAATAAAAAATTCAATGATAATCTCAACAAGTGATATTGAAGTTGACATGTGTCAACTTTTCAATGATATCTCCAAAAAGAACCAACTTTTGTATAGTAATCTTTAGTATATGTAGGATTTTTTATTTTTTTGGTTGTGATTTGATAGTAACATCTTACACCTACTAATTCACACAGGTCCATATTTTGAACTCACTTTGTGAAATGATATGGCCATGTTGTCTAAGGAGTCTAAACTAAAGTGCACTGGCACAGAGATGTTCTTCCCTAGTGAAAACACCGTTGTTGATGGACGCAACTATTTCAAGAGCTTCTTTCATTTCATTTTCAAAAAGGTTTGACAACCCCAGTTTGGTCATGCTATCAATTAACTCTAACTTGGCAAGTGAATCGACTAATTTTGATAACATTGGCTTTACTTCCTCCACAAGCCCTTCCATCTGTTCCTTAATTCCTTCTTTCTGCAAAATTGAGTCGTATTTGTTAGATCAAAATCTACCTTGAAAAGGCCTAAGATAATTCATTTTGTACAGCAATGCCAAGATGTTTTTACCTTAGTATATGCATATGTAGAGCTATATGAATTGGTTTTGATACATCATATGATAGCTCAGGTCTAGATGTGATGGTCGATGCATATGATAACACTGACCAAAACTCTAACATTGCTTGTTACATCAAATAGATAGATGCATCGTGATGTTACAAATAAATTTAGAGCAAAGTACTATTTCAAACATCAATATGCGTCTCATGTGTAAATACTTGCATGATTGCATGCCAAAGTCCATTTGCTCGTATGAGGAAGAGATGGCTAGAGTTAAAAAGGACAATAAAATAGTGCCGAAGCTACAAATTATAATCTTACGAGGTCGTGTTTGCTGCTAAGCGACTGCAGGAAATCGTAATTCCAAATGTTAGGCATATAATTGGCTGATCTTCTTTGATGCATCGTGCCCACGACTTCATACTGATTCGCTGGGCATGTTTGGAACTGGGCTTGTTATGTTCCGTACTCCATGACGCGTGAGTGAAAGTTGAGAAGAATGGTGAGATCGCGAATTACTACAAGTTATATGATGGATTGAGTATGAGTATTGTTAAGCACAATCCTTCGATTTATATAGGCAAGTTCGAGGGGGAGTGTTGATGGGGCTTGAGAGCAACTGTTTCAATTTGGTTCTCATGACGAGCCCCACACGGCAACCTTGGTACCAGTTTCCTGCCTCCGGCCACATGCTGAGAGCGCGACAAAATATCTTGAAACCAAAGCTTAGAGAGCTTGTTCAGGGTAAGGCCACACCAAACTAGATATGTCTACAAATGCCTATCCGGCAAATAGCAAGCCACATTCGTCTAGCTAAAAAATCAAATTTGAGAAATCAGCATTTGAGAAATCAGCATTTGAGGTACGATGATGTCAATTTATGTTCTCAAACATTTCCAAGACACAATATGGGAACCGTTTTCGATTCTTTCAAAATTTCGCAAAGTTTTACTTCATAAATTTGGACATACGATGGAAACTAACACTCTAAAGTTTTACGCAATTAATCTCGAACGCATGCCGATAATATTGGAATGAATCGGTGCATCACGTGGGAGTGTCAGCAAATGTAGAAAAATCGTCTTAGGAGCATGAGAGAGACGTGCCACACTAACATGTGCACATCGATCTGACATTGGATTGCGACGGGCATGGCTAAGCGACTGCAACAGCCTGAAAACGAAGAAACGTCAGGGGACCTACCGATTCATTGCATTGCGGGGCCACATGTCACATGGCCACGTTCTGCTGATGATCCGATTCTAGAACAGTAGATCGAGATACTCTTATCACCTTAACTACGCCCTCCTGTACTTGGCAAATCCATGATGGGACTCAACTTTGCCCCGCGGTGCACCATCTGAATATCTCTTGCTTAATCGGTCGATCTGAAACTTCAAACCATACACGCATGAGAAGCCAAATGAGAACGTGATGCACAGAAATTCCTAGTGGCTGAGCTTTCCACTGGACAAGCAGCATTATTGGTGACCTTTTGGGAAAGAAACCGGCCACTGATGTGTCGATCAACGGAAACCAAGCCCATACAACAACTTTCTCCTTCAGAAATATCCTCCGGGGAGCACCAAGATTTTTCAAATCACGCATGGTCGAGGCTTTACTAATTCAAGAGAAGGACATAAGCGTGTGCTTTGAGTTTTATTGATTAGGTCGCGACAGAAGAAGTTTACAAATGAAAAATGATTTAGTGACAGTTCTTAATTTACTGTGAGAATAACAATCTATTCAAGATCAAAAAATCAAATGAGAAATAATTTATAAATTGTAGTGAGGTTCACTCCTTCAAGAATTTGTGACTCATAACAAGTTATTATTCTCACAATAAATCAAAAATTGTTATGCTAGTAAAAGCCTTTACAAATCTAATTTTTTTAGAACTTCAATGCTCTTGTTTCCATATTCGAATGGTCCTCATAGGAACCTAAGTTTGCATTCGCTGTCTTGACAATTCAATTATTGCTCATTTAACAAGTCGTAATGTCACATAGAGGATTTCGCATGGATCCAACCAAGTTTTTAATAAATTAAATCTCTTCATTTTAATTCTAAATTGGGGATAAGCGTGTTTGAAAAATGTGATTAATTAGTTGAGACATGTTGAGACATTTCTTAACTAGGAGTTTTAACTGTTCGGTTCAATTCCGATATCCGTGATACATGAACTAAACCAAATACAAAGGACTTAAGCAAACTATGACCCAAACCGGCCCGAGAACTGAACCTGAACCAATTACAGTTCGAGTCGGTTCCCTTTTTTTTGTTTTTTTCCCCTCGTCTTCTTCATCTTTGCTGCAAAGTACACAATCCTATATGATTTCTCTAATACCATTTCGGTACCGTTCTTTTCATAAAAAAAGAATGTTTATCATACAGCTTAAGTTCATTTTATCACTCCCTAACATGTGAAGTGATTACGCGGGTGCACAATTCACCAATTTAACACCCAATAAAACAATTAATAAATTGCAAAACTTATCTCATATCAACAAAAACATCTACAATATTAGCTCAGAATTCACATCAACAGTCCTCTATATGATTTCTAATTAACACGCAGTCACTTAATATTTTAGAATTTTCTCTTATTTAGTGGAACCTAATTTACGTGCAATGTGATGCAGATGTACAAAAATAAATCTATATCCTAATATGCAAAATATATGTCATGCGATGTTACTTACGTGATTAGACGGGCATATATTAATGTAACTATCATAATATGTCAAATGTGAAAATGATCCTAAGCATGCAATGACTAAATGATATGCAAGGGATGACCTAATTTTACGTGACATGTGCATGATATTTTTTATGTTTTCTTTTTTAAAGTGAAATTCGAAATTAAAATTACCTTATAAATAAACATGCAATTTTAATTAAGTAAATCTAACATCCTAAAGCAATTTTTTTGTATTTTTATTTAAAAAATTCGGAACAAATAAATAACCTAATCTAAACATGCAATCTAGCATAAAACAAGCAATATTCTAGCAAGAATCGAATCTAATTCAAAGATATTTTTTGGGGTTTTTTTTTATTAAAGCAAGCAATCAAATAAGCATAAATATCTAATTTAATAATGCAATCCACAATCTTATGTTATCTATCTCAATAAGGACACGAAATAAACCAACGATCATATCCAAGTGGTTATGGATATTGATGGAAGGCTTATCCATTCAAATTTGGAAACGAGATAATCAACAATCATATCCAAATGATTACAGATAGGATGGAAGATTTTCCATACCCGAGCATCGTATCTCATAATTAGAGATCGAATGGTCATCCAAGTATGTTCTTAAATCAGGAAAATTTCCTAACTTGATGGGGTATCTTAGGATTTTGTGAATTATATTATTTTAAGTAAAATATCTAACAAAATAGTCTAACATCCAATAGAGTATATCATACAATTTCAGAATATATCTAACGACTCAAATAAGGCGGTGAGTGGCATTGACTGCTTATACACCGTGAGTGGGGGAGTTGGCAGCTCGATGTGACATGATCACACGATGGTCAAGGACGGCAAGGACAACTGGTTATCTCGTAGTGAATCACAAGCGGCTCATAAGAGTTGCAGCTCAGCACTTAGGACTCCACGGTTGGGGATTTTTGCACAATTGCTTTTGGTAGTTGGAAGCTGCTAGTCGTTGAGAAGCCATGTAATCGTCTAAGAAATTTCGCCTTTGATGGCAATAAATCACCGCGGAAGTTGCTGAACAAACGTTGAATGCAGCGTCGAGATTGGACTGCAATTTGACTTGAGAAAACCTGCAGCAAGAAAAATCAGATGGGGCTAAAGCAATGACGTGGCGAGGACAATCTCTGACACGTTGGGAAATTGGTGAATGCCGGTGCTTCGTTGGTCGTCAGGGCTGAGCCACGTGCTTCACGATTTTCACTCTAGCTCACAATGGGACCATCTAACGAGACAAAACCACCGTCTCCCTTTTCTCTCCTGGCAGAATGTGAATATCTCTGTGTATCTCTATATTATGTGCTCCAAAAAAAAAAATTAGCAAACCCCCTTTGACTCAAGCGTCTGAATCATTTTTTTATTTTTCTGCGCATTATCTTGACATATTGTATTCCCTTTTCTATTTGGCAAAGATATTCAATCAATATTCATATTGGACTAAATCTTTCAATGACCAAGCGCACATGAATGGCCTCTTCATATGCAATCGGTGGCCGCATATATGTCACTCTCTCTTTATATTTTTTGTTCAAATAGCCCACTACGCACAAACAAAACGAGGATTACGCCGATTGTTTCCCTCCCTGCCACATGATCGAAAGATTTTAAGATATTGCTTTTTTTTAAAATTCGCCTCAATCTCAACATCCATGGACTTGGCCAAAAATTTTCCTCACCACAGGCTTAGTCTAATCTCATCAAGTTAAAGCTCAAAAACATCAATTTAAACCCATATGTTACCGGTCCAATACAAAATGCAATATGATTTAATATTTTTGTTTAGGGGCTAAAGTTTAGTCCCTAATTTTAATGAATGATCGGATTATCAAAATTTAGGTGTCAACACACGAGAGAATCTATCTACTGAGCTTTCAAAATCGGAGGTTGGCGAGACAAGGTGAGGCTTGAGCTCGCTGGGGCGTGCGGGCTTGACCTCGCAGGAGCCTTGCCCAAGGCTCACAAGGCTCAAGTTAGCGGGGTTCAAGCTAAGGTGGAATCTCGCCGGCTCTCTCCTGTGACTGTCACAACTTAACTTTTCTATCCAAACCGAAAAAGATATAAGTTTAGAGAAATTACCTAAAAGGCAAGCCTACGTCCCTCAATTAGGTGCGGATTTCCCCAAGCTCATACATTGCGCGACATTGAGATATTCAATGTCAAGTCAAATTGACACTATGAGGATTTTCGAATGATCGGTCGCCACTAGCCTTTTAAGATCGGCACACTTTGCTTTATGATATCCATTTCACTTGTGGGGGCAAACGGTCATTCCAAGGGTTTGGTTTTATTATTTCTTTTGACTGGGTAGACTCATGCATACAAAAGGAAAAGAGGAGGACTCTGTGGGCTCCCCATTCTGAACAACTACAATGAAGAAGCCACAGTTGCTCGAAGGGAGAGAAAAGGAACGCATGGGACGTTCTTGTTTTCGGCCGTACATGAGCGTTTTGATTTGGACTTGAACACGAGATGATTTTGTGCCATGATTTTATATTAAATTGAGTTGTTTTATTTATAAACAATGTAGATTTTGGTATATTTTAGGTGTAGGAAATATTTGAGCGTGTAAGCAATTATAACTTTATAATTTTCTTATTACGATTAATTATATGTTGCTAGCTCTCTATGTCAATGTAAATGTTAATATTCGAATCAAATCACGTAAATATCTAGTGTCCATATTGTTTCTCGTTTATTTCTTTGGTGATTTCGCATTGATTTAATTGCAAAATCCATTACCGTTTCTACGTTATATTCTCGACACGAAACAACGGCAGAGGTGGGAATATGGGCAAATGACTAAATGGCCGACACCTAGGGTTGCCAAACATCACTAGAACGCATTAACAAATCCAGGCCATGCGCGGCCAACTCGATTTCATCCAAAACGAGGAAACTAAAATTGGATCTCATTGTGGCATTTCAAAAAACACACGGCGGCCACCAATTGCAATTAGAGCTAGGATCAACATCAACAGTCAACACAGCCTAGGTAATAACACGCCACAGTGACTGGGCCCAACTCGCCAAAGCTCGGAATCAAGTATGAGCCGGCACCGATGAGTCTCGGCCCCGGTTGGCCGAGACAAGGGAAGAACAAAGCACCCAAAGGGGCCCGGCAACAATGGCGGGAAGGCAAACCCAAAGCAAATTAAGATACGGTCGGTCACCTCGATGTTCTCCAAGCCAGGATCCTCTCCTCGATGTTTTCGAGCCGGGATCCTCAAGATAAAAGTGGATCGAACCCAAAGAAAACTCACTGGAAATTTGGGCGTTGTGGAAGGGGAGGCTGCAGACTCGAGGGCGTCGCCTAAAGGTTGGCAGATTGCAGCAAGATTGCCGAGCAGCGCTCAGCTGAGAACGGAGTTCGGTTCCCCATCCTCCCCCCTTCCCTCTTTACTATTTTGTTTAGGGGCTAAAATTTAACCTTAATTTTCTATGCAATTCATTACTTGAGTAGTCAAAATAATATATCAATAGCGGCCGGTCGCTAGCCATTGCCAAGGCACGGTGACCAACGGAGAAAGAAGAAAAAAGAAAAATAAAATAAATAATTATTTAAAATTCAAAAATTTAAAAAAAAAAAATTGTAAAAACTATCAACATCAACAATTAATGTGTCATGTAAAATGATTAGCATCCTATAAGCCATTTTCGGCCAAAAAAAAAAATTATGAAAAGATTAGAAACTCAATTAGCATAGTTAAAAGGTTGATGTTTTTTTTGTAATTTTCTCGTGATTGGCAAGTAGATCTAATGACAGAATCAATCGACAACAAAATTTGAATCTCCATTACATGGTTTGTTTTGTTTTCTACATAAACTTTCACTTGACGCAATTAGTGGAAGAAAAAAGTTACTACACAAGACTTAATCAATAGGTAGGACGATGCTTGAAAATCTCTACACCATAGAGGTGATCTGTCCCTAGAATCGAGAACCAGAATAGATAGGGTTAGTTCTTAGTCTGTAGAACTAAGAACTGACAATGTCCATCCTAAAAACCGGCTAGTCTCTATCTAGTTCCCAAGTTGCCCTAAGAACTAATGGTGTTGCCTTTTTTTAATTTTTACTTTCTTTTTAAAGTTCATGAATTTATTGAAAGTTACTTTGGTGTTGGGTAAAATTACTAATCATGTTAAGTTACTAGTAAATAAAAAATTACTCCTGCAAGTAACATGTACTTATTTCCCTTAGTAAATAAAACATTAATAATACACTATGGATGGATCAATTAGTCCATTTTTTTCTAAGAATCATAAACTAAACCAATTACCACATTAATCACCTAGAACCAGCCATGCTTAGTCTAGTCCAGTTCACGAATTGGACCGGACCAATGGACACCCCTACTACACAACGTCATATCACTATCTCAATGATTAAAAGTTTTTCACTATTTTACATAGCATTGATCGGGCCTGGGCGGCTTGAAGTGGGTAGGGCTCAGTTCATGAATGGAATTTTTAGCCTACGCCTGCCCATGTTGCCCTTTCGGTTGATCAAGCATGGCCAGGTCCATGCATACCACCAAGCCATGGTCACCTCGATCTTCATAGATTTCTTCTGTGGTTTTAGTTTATTTATTTACATAAACTTCAAATATAATTTGTCATTTTACCCCATCCTTCGCGTGGTTCACACTTGAAGGATGACATATCGTGCTTTTTAGGAGGATGGTTCTTGAAATTTTTCTTACCTACTCAAACCGTGTGAATCACAATCGTTAATTTAGTTTCACATTGCCCTACAATAAGAATGCTTGCGGTCGGACCAAAAGCCGAAAGCTGGGCCTTCAACAACATCATTGGTCATCTTCATGGCTCCCTCTAATCTTCTGAACCACTCCATCCCACAAAGGCCCTCCTCGTACTTCTATAGACTGCTATATCACTTCATGAGAAACAATGAGTCCAGCACCGTCGTTAGGACTTAGAAGACATTGGATCTCATAAAAGATTGAAATGTGCTGAGATTGTCCGAAGCCCTTTTCAGACTATGTAGACTGCTGCGAAATAATATGGTCGATCATATGGATCTAAGGCAGGAATGCACAGAAAGGAGGGGCCTCTGGAATAGACAGAGCTGGACTTTTACTTGATCTCATTTTTGTGCCTCCAATGTATATGCAAGCAGAACTCAGATTTTGGGAGCTACCAGTTCATCAACTTGGTAGACGCTCGTACATTGCTTTCACGAAACAATCGATGGTTTAGGATTTAGCTTCAAATTTGTCGGGCCTGCTTAAGTTAATAATTTCTAAACTCTAAATTCTGAACCTTAAAAAAAGAATACTCCGACCACTTGCAATGGTAGGGTTCGTTGATATTCCTAGTATGGTGAATGCTATCACATGTATAATCATACTCAGTTCGATATAATTGTTTGATCTTAAAGGGGATCTTCTATAATTTTGCATGTGATTCATTTCATCTCATATTGTGTCTCGTCTCGTTCAAAATAGTTTTATTTGCATTTCATTGTGTTTGATTTTCAGAGGTTATTCACCAAGTTCTGAATCTGGAAGCATATGATCATGGTTATGCATATCGTGTCATTGTCGATCACTGCAAAAGATGAAGAGAAAAAACTAAGCTGATAGATGCAGTAGAGGCGAACCAACTTCTCTTACAGAGTTAACAGATCCATTACATTTAGTAAAGAGTCCCAATTGGAAACGTTGTGGCATCATTGACGTTCATGGTTTAGAAAATATGCAAGAGCCACACTTTTCAATTCACATCGATGAATCATTCAATTGGAACAAGCTAACTGATAGATCTCAATGACCTGTTATTCTTTCACCCTCTTCCTGGCCAAGCATTCCTCTGATTTCTGCAGAACCGCAATGCCAACAGAAATTACTACACCTGCAACAGTCCCTTTTCCTTGAAGTATTCGACAGATTGGTCATAGATATCCTCAATGCTGTACTTGTAGCTGAAGCCCTCCTTGATTAGCTTCTCTGAAGAGATGATCAACTTGGCCTTGGATGGGAAATCCCCGAATCTGCATGTGGCAATCGGCACAAAATCAGAACAACCATCCGATTGGATCATTGGATGTCCAGAATCTGTGCATACAAATATACCAGAAAGTTTTGGTCAACATTCAAGTGACTTACTCTGTTGGGGATTTGTATTGTGGGTATCTTTTGTTAAGGAATTTTGCGAGTTCCGGAACACTGGTGTTAGCAGCACAGCAGATGTATCGTCCCGAAGCAGATTCCTTCTCGGCCAGGAAAATGTGGGCACGGCAGACGTCCTCAACATGCGTTATGGAAATAGAACCTGACAGCATTTGCATGCCTTTCAGCCCATTCATCAAGAACTCGTCTCCTGGAAAAGAAATATTGGAGTCATTAGGACAAGCACTCTTATCTTATGCTTTTCTGTGATTAGTTTTGTTTTGACATGGGATTAGTTCTGTCCGGCCTCCCAAGTTAGTGAAATCATAGTAGTGTGGACAGTTTCGGACCTCTCAGCAGAGACATTGCAAGGCAGACGCTGCTGGGGACATCCAGAGTGAGAGAACGGCCAGCCATTAGGGATGGGATGACAGTTATAAGTTTGATATTGTTTTCCTCCGCGAATTTCCACGCTGCCTTCTCCGCCAGGGTCTTGGAAGCAGGGTACCCCTGAAAATAGTGAAATTGAAAAGCCCATCGATTTCAATTTTTCTTCTTTAACAGCTCAAATGTCAAAACTGTATCCTATGGCCAACTGATTTTACCCAGGTAGGCGGCTTCGCAGAGGACAAGAACTCGACATCCGTCCAGTTTTTCTCATCCATGACCAAGCCCGTTTCCTGAAGATTGTTGATTGAAACTGCGGCTGCTGATGAAGTCATCACGACACGTTTCACTGTCTTCGCTTTGGCACAGGCTTTGAGAACATTCAGGACTCCCTGGATTGCCGGCTTGATCATGTCATTCTGTAAAATCGGAGAAGAAGTTTCAGAACCAATATAATGTCTCATCGAAATTTACAGTCAGCTCCAAATGATACACTAGTTTCATACCTCAGGGTCTTCGGAAGCAAAGTTGACCGGGGTCGCTAGATGGAAGACAAAGTCGCAGCCGGCTATAGGAGCATCGAAGCTTGATTCGTCGGTGAGATCCGCCCTGAAAATCTTAAGGTCGCCCAAGTTCTGGAGCTCATGGAGATGGCACACCTTCTTTTGATTATCTGCAGCAATATAAGATAGCAAATCAACGAACAGTTCCGACTAAAGCGCCTAATTCATTGGTTCCTCAGTTTCCCAGCAATCAAGCTACGTCAACCCTACCAAATTACTACAACACAGCTTTTAAAGTCGGAACTATGTCGCGGCCAATTTAAATATGTTTGCCATCCTTGTTGATAATGCGAAACGAAAGTTTCCCTTGAATCGGAGGGCTAATGGGCATTTTCCCAAACAGATGGGGGTCTAACCGCAAGGAGCTAACCAGCAACCAATGAATGCATATGCCACAAGAACAGAGCATTCAACAGACGAAGAAGTAGAAGAGAGATCAACCTGGGTCCCTGACGGTGGTGTTCACAGCGTAGCCCTTCTCGAGCAAAAGCTTGACCAGCAAAGAAGCCACAAAACCAGTCCCTCCGATGACACACGCCTTCTTGTTCCCTCCAATCTCTGTGGCCATCTCTCTCTAACGGTGACAGAAGCAGCAGCGGCAGCAGCAGAAGAAGAAGAACAAGAAAAAACTAACGGTGGGTCTATGCTGGAATTCTTGGGGCGAGTTTGGTTGTCTTAAATAGGCCTTAGGATTGTCCTTCCCACGTTATTCCCCCATCTAACCGGAGGGAAGAAGGTGAGCACGTGGCCTTCCTTGGTGCCCTCTACCTACGACTCAAAGCAACCCCGTACAGCCAGATAGATTCGACCCACAATGAATTGAACTTTCCTTTTTGCTGACCAAAGGAAGAAAATAAAATACCTAGAATACTAGCTCCTCTTGGTATCGTCAGGTGTCTGTACCTCAAGGCGAAGTCGCTGTTCGGTTTTTGATTGGACCGGGACGAGGATGTAGTAACACAGGACCGTAGGAAAGTTAAGTACAGGGTGCTAAATGTACCCAAGTCAAGCTATGTTAATAAGCTCGGAGGGACATGGAGATCATGTGGAGTCCAGCTTTCAATATAGTTCGACAACATCATTGGGCTCCTTAATCAGAAAGAGAGAGAGAGAGAGAGAGATGAGCTTGAGTATTAGATTATCCATCCCTTTCAATTTGGTTCAGGTCGATCGTATTGCAATTTCCTCATTAACCCTACAAATTATAATTATGACACGCATTCTTTTTAAATTATTTCCTTAACACCTAAAAATGATCTCATTTTGATTATTATTGACAAGTGACGGACTTAATCAATAAAAGCATAGTTTGGCGAAAATAGAAAGTTGATAATGAACTGAACAATCGATTAAGCACAATGTGAAAGTTATTACGAGAGAGAAAGAGAAATACTTAAAAAGTCATATACATAATTTATAGATATTAATTAAGTCATAAACATTTTGATTGGACCAATTTAGTACTAAAATATTTCACATTTATGCCAATCAAATCCATTTGGCCAATTTTGAGCAAATGCGGACATATTAACAATTTTCACCCAAAATTGGCCGGATAGATTCAATTAACATGAATAAAAAAAGTTTAAAACTAAATTAATCAAAATTTAAAAACTAAATTGGTATTTATACACTATATTTATGACTTTTTTTTATTACTCTTGTGACAACTTTCACATTTTGCATCGTCAATTGTTTAGTTTATTAACCACTTTTTGTTTTTTCAAATTCTGCTCTTATCAATTAAGTCTATCACTTATTAATAATAACCAAAAGGTAATTGTTTTTAGACACTAACAAAATCATTTAAAAAGAATGCATTTTGTAATTATAATTGTAGGGTCAATGAGGAAATTGCAATATGATCCAGTCGGACCAAATGAATAATCTAATACTCAAATTTTTCTCTTTTTTTTTTTCTTTTTAATAAGGAGCTCGATGATATTGTCAAACTACATTGAAAGCTGGACTCCTCATGACCTCCAAGTCCGAATGAGCTTACATAGCTTGACTTTGGTAATATTGACCCTCTGCACTGAATTTCCCAATTTAATAATTAGGTGGAAAGACCTTTTCTTCGGTTTTGTCTTATTATATCCTCGTCCCAGTCCAATCAAAGATCAAACAGCAACGTCACTTAGATCATTATTGGAGGGCTATGTTTATTGTCGCTATTTTAAAATCTTTATAACTTCTTATAGATCATTATTGCCAGGTAATATGCGGTTGTGTAATTTCTTGTAATTTTTTAGAGGACTAGAAATTTATTTATTTACTTATTTATTCAAATTTAGTAATAATTGTATGTCAATCCTGTCGTTGGTTATAACCATCTTAAGTGTATTGATCATAAATTCCGGATCCATCGAAGAACTCAACGTTTTTCTATACATTTATCTTTTATTTTTTACTTTCCTGCATTTTTTACAACTGTTGCCAATTTCGTACTTGTAAATTCCTTATCAATAAACTATCATGCCCAAATTTAAAAAAAAAAAAAAAAATTATTCATCTCGATCCATCCGTATTCTTAAAAGATACTCCGTCATCCCTTTGGTGAAACGGATTCAAAGAATTGTGTTCCCCGAGGACATCATCCAAGACCTAGTAATCTTATCTACAATCATTTCTTACCGGGTGTTTGGGGTTGACGAAATTGACAGTTTAAATTTTGGGCATGACAGTTTATTGATAAGGAATTTACAAGTACGAAATTGACGACCCAAACTTTCCCCGAATATTATTTTCAAAGACGACTTTGGCATTATATATATATAACAAGTAAATAGCACAGCGTGCAAAAGGGTGAAGGGAAGGTGTTTGTGGCAAAGCGAGGGAGGGTAGTTGTCGACTCAAACGGGGTAGAGGAGCATCACGTGATCAAATTCATGTTAGGTGAGCTTCTGAGCAGAGAAGGACGCATCTCCTGCTAGTCTCTGACTGCAATGCACTTCATGCAATATTTAAGATAACAATTTCTAGAAATAAATAAATAAATAAATAAAATTATTGGATAAATAGATAAGTAGCCCTATACTTCTGTAATTCCGAAAAAAAAAATTCTAATTATGTGTAATGATATCTATCACTGTCCCTTCATTAATTACTAATATTGGCCACATTATTCAGTATCATGTACAAATCAAGATGGAGAAAGGCAAGATGCTGACCTACCTTGGTCCTAAAGAATTTTTTTTTTCCTCTGTCCAGGTTTTTCTCCTGAACGTGTTTTCTTCTTAATACCCTTATCCATTTTTGCCGCTAACAAACTCTTTTGTGATATGCTGTGACATTTCAAATTACATTTTCAAAATGTCTGCATCATCCATCAATTCTACTGAATGCATTGCACATGTGCAAACAATAACCCGATGTAAAGTGTCCATTTCGTACGACATTAAATACCCAAAAAAAAAAAGAAAGAATATCGTGTTTGGACTATCTTTTCATGTGTAAGCTCGCAATTGGCTTTATTTACAAGGTTAGCGAGATATTTCATAAATTCGAATTTACCATTGAAGCGAGGTTGCTAGCCCAATCACTTAGACCCGCAAGATGAAGGTATTCTAGAAGCTGCCCCATGTCTTCATCTCATGGTCTCTGGCTTCATTGTCCAGAATTTTTTTTTGACGAGACAGTCCAACCATAAAAATGATTCCTTTCGATGGTGTTGTTATTGTCAACACATTATGATAATGATCTTGACTCTCGTGGAGATTATTACTGTCTTTTACTTTGTCCATGCATTAATACATAAGAGAATCACACAAATAATCCTAAACTTTATATATTGTTACTAATTCAATCACAATTTTTTCAATTTGATTAATTTAATCATAATTTTTTCATATTAATACTAATTTAGTTCATTTGGTTAATTTAGGACAAAAATTGTTAACGTGGACTTTGATCATCTTACATGATAAACTAGCGCTAATGTGGATTTTTTTTTATAATATCTAATATTTTTCATATATTTTTTGTTCTTTTTTTTTTCTTTCGCTTTATTTCCTTCATTTGGCTATCAAGGATAAGTGAGGGTGAGCAAGCCCTCGTAGGCCACGGGTAAGGTTGCTCTCGCTCGGATTCCAAGAGGACTTTTGCGCCCTCACTCACTAGCAACAAGGTCGCAAGCTATCACCTAAATTTAGTGAGGGCCTTCACAACCTCACTAGCAGTGAGCGAGGCAGCCCCCGCCTAAATCTAGCAAAGGACCTTTACACCCTCGCCCACCACCGACAAGGCCACAACCCTCACTTAGATCTACTCAAGGGCCTTCACAGATTCACCAGCCAAAATGAAGGGGGAAAAAGAAAAAAAAAAAGAATAAATAAATATAATTAAAAATATCAACGTCAAGACTGATCGTCTTACGTAAACGATCAAGATCACGTCAAAGAATTTTCAACATAAATCAATTGGGCAAACTGAATTAGTACCAATATGAAGATATTTATGATTAATTTTTCAAATTAAAAATTTTATAATTGAATTTGTACCAAAAAAAAAAGTTTAGAGCTTCTTCTTTTGGTTCTTTTTCCGGTCTAGTCGTGATCTAGTAAACGCATCCGAGAAAATTCTGGGAGACCCATTCGAGGACCCAACTCGGGTTTGAAGCGGACTTGAGATATGTGATTGGGCTCGTCAAATTCAGATCCGAGGCTGAATCAAACCTCCTAAATCTGATCAGCTGAAAGCCCAACTCAGATATGGTAGTTTCCCTCCTTTCGATTTTGTAGTTTCCTTCAAGTTTTTAGAGAAGAGTAGGTGAAGTACTAGTCGATTTTTGCATAGCTTTGCGAAGGGAAACCTAACATGAACCCGAACGTTAATTGTGATTGCATTGTTAGGTTGTAAATTGCGGTTGATATAACGTGAAATGACAAGACGATGCCAGAGAGACTGATCGAAATATCAAATTGTCATCTTTTGAGGATTTCAAAGTTGATGCTTCCTTGTCTTTTTTTAATCAATTGGGCATTTGAATATGCATTATTGTAATTAGGGTCCGTTCATTTGACAAAAAATACAGTGTCTTTGAAAAATATTTTTCGAGAAATCATTTTCAATGAAAAGGATAATTTTTTCAGTATTTGGCTAAAACTTAAAAATGAACTAGAAAATATTTCCCTTTTTTTCGGTATAGAAAATTCGATTTGAATTTGATTTTCCACCCTACACTCTTTTTAATAATTTTTATTCTTCTTTCTTTTAAAAAAATAATTCTTCATTTTTTTATTTTTTTTCTACTTTTTTTTTTTTAATTTTCCTTTTCTTTTTTTAATTGTCCTCCTTTGTCTCCTATGGCCGGTCATTGGCCATAATGCTAGCCAACAACCAGTCAAAGGCAAGCTCAAGGCTTGCTAGATTTCGGCAAGTCTCAAGCTTACTGTGTTGGTAGTGTAGAGTAGAAATCCAATAACTTCACCTTGGGAGATCGTCAAAAAGGAGTCCAAATACAAGCCTATCAATATATCTAATTAGACTCATCTTCACTCAAAAGCTTAAACTATTGAGTTATGAATTAACTAGTATAGATATATTACCTACTCTACACCTCTATACCACATCAATTCTCTAATGTGACACATTAATTCTCCGATATGCGATTTCTCTAGCATAATCCACCCACGTGTGCATCATAACAATCTCCCCATCATGTGTAATAAGGCATCCTTATGCATCAATAATTGCCTCAATTGGCCTCCATGCTAAGTGACGAGAGGAGCCGCCGCACTTGGACAATTTGGGCTACAAAGATAAATACTATGAAAGATTATTGCTATTTTTTTGAAGATCAGCCCCCAAGTGGGCAATTGATAAGAGTTATAAAGTATAATAGAGGAAAACAATATTCAAGTGTAAAAACAATTTATTTTGGGCAGGCATTTCCCAATAACTCATTCATCCTATGATGTTAAAGTAGATAACCAGGCTTTTATTGCTGCTAATGACATATATGTAATTTTCATCATAATTATGTACGCCATAGATTGCTGCTATATATAGAGGCAATATCTTTTATAGTTGAACGTTGAGGCTTATAACTTTAGAGCTTGTAATGTTGATAGTAATACTAGAGAGATTCTTTTCCCTTTTTGATTTTGGGAAGGGTTTTTCATGTAAAAATTGTCGCCTATTTTTCTTCTCAATTTTTCTCTTCATATATTCGTGTTGCTAACATGATGGCCTTAAAAAGGCTCCAAATCAATGAGCCTGAGGCTCACGCTTGCCAATCAAGTAATCCTCAAGCTCGAGCTCACCCTCGCCCGATCACAAACTGTAGCCATGGCCAATGATTGGCTTGGAAAGAAGAAAAAAAAAGAAAGAAAGAAAAAAGAAAATAGTTAAAAATTTAAAAAGAAAAAGAAAGAAGAGGGGGGCAAGCAAGGTGTGAAATAAGAAAGAGTTAGTAAGGAAAATGTTTGTTTTCTTCTATTTTAGGAAAAATTCCAAATAATGACCTAAAATATCATCATTTTCTTAAACAATAGCTTGAAGCAGATCTTGTTATAAATAAAAGCATAAAGTGCCATCTTTTTTTAAGAAGGGCATGAAATGGATTTTGCTTCAAATATGGGTCTGAAGTGATTGTATTAATTTCAAAAAAGGACCTAACTTTCTAGCTAGTCAAAAACATTTTTGTCATTTACCTTTTTTCTCCTCTTTTTTTTTTTCCTTTTTTGGATTTTCCCTTTCTTCTTCGCAAGTGGTTGGTCTTTGCCGATGGCTAGTCTCAAGTGATGGCTAGCGATGCCTAGAGAGAGGGCCATCGTCGTCAACTACAAAGCAAGGCCGGCCCTTGCCAAATCTAGCCAAGGGTCGACTCACTAGCAGTTGGCTAGGCAACCCTTGTTAGCAACCGACAAGGGTTGCTAGGCCCTCGCCTACTTTTGCCAGAAATGGGGCAAAAAAGAAAAGAATAAATTGAAAAAATAAATTGTAATTATAATTGTCTTTTTGACGAAAATGCCTTTGACCGGTTGGAAGATCTAGCCAACCAACAACTAACAAGGTCAGGCTTTTTTGGGAAAATTACACAAATAGTCCCTATATTTTCACTCAATGTCCAATTTCGTCCCTGAACTTTCGATTGGCTCAATTTGGTCCCTGAACTATTGATAAAATGTCCGATCTAGTCCCTGAACTTTCGAATGGCTCAATTTGGTCCCTGAACTATTAATAAAATGTCCGATCTAGTCCCTGAATTTTTGATCGGCTCAAGTTGGTCCCTGAACTATGATGAAATGTCCGATCTAGTCCTTCGTTACTATTTTTCTTTTTCTTTTTTTCCCTTTTTTTCCTTTTTTTTCCTTTTTTTTTTTCGCTTTCCCTCCGCCGGCTCCAGCGGAGGGCCGGCGTCCGGCGAGGGCCCCTCGTCGGCGTCCCTCGCAAGCGGGCGAGTCCCTCGCCGATCTTGCGAGGGAGCTCCCTCACAGATCGAGCGAGGGGCCGTCCTCGCCGACGTCTACGAGGAGAGCCCTCGCCGACATCGGGGCGAGGGCGAGGCGAGGGCTCTCCCTCGCAAATGCGCGGGGCCGTCCTCGCCGGCGTCTACGAGGGAGAGCCCTTCGCCGCGTCGGGGAGGGCAAGGGCGAGGGCTCTCCCTCGCCGGGTCCGCGAGGGAGAGCCCGCGCGACCGCCGTGTCGGGCGAGGGCGAGGGCAAGGGCGAGGGCTCCCTCGCGGCGTCCCTCGCAAGCGGGCGAGGGGCTCTCCCTCGCAGATCCGGGCGAGGGAGAGCCCCGCGCGAGCCGCCGCGAGGAGGGCCCTCGCCCGGATCTGCGAGGAGAGCCCCTCGCCCGCTTGCGAGGACGCCGGCGAGGGCTCCCTCGCAAGATCGGCGAGGACGCCGATGAGGGGCCCTCGCCGATCCGGCGAGGGGCTCCCTCGCCGGACGCTGGCCCTCCGCCGGAGCCGGTGGAGGGAAAGGGGAAAAAAAAAAGGAAAAAAAAAAGGAAAAAAAGGGAAAAAAAAAGAGGAAAAAAGGGAAAAAAAAGGAAAAAAAAAAAGAAAAATAGTAACGAAGGACTAGATCGGACATTTCATCATAGTTCAGGGACCAACTTGAGCCATTCGAAAGTTCAGGGACTAGATCGGACATTTTATCAATAGTTCAGGGACCAAATTGAGCCAATCGAAAGTTCAGGGATGAAATTGGACATTGAGTAAAAATATAGGGACTATTTGTGTAATTTTCCCGGCTTTTTTTAAAAATATCATAATCACTTTAGGCCCTTATTTGATATAAGGTTTACTTCATGTCATTAATTAAGAAAATAAGGGTATTTCATGTTCTTATTTAAAAAAATTCCCCTATTTTAGCCGTTGATAGAAAATATTTTCCCAAACCAATTCATTTTATGTTAAACGAAACTCCATCCAAATGTTGAGCTCCTCAACATGTGCATTTTCTTATGACCCATTGATCCACGTCCTCTTTTTCCAGGACATAATACCTGCAATGAAGCGGAGCTTGTCATCGCTGTTTGAAAGGGCAGGAATTAAAAGGGAACATGCTTATAGAAACTAGGAGAGATGACATGAAAGTGACAACAAGTGAGATAATTCACAGTCGGCACAGACGTCTAGAGAGAGAGAGAGAAAGATGGGTGTTGCCATTAAGTATCCAAATTGCTCTTGCTTCTCTCTTCTCCTTACTAGCTCATAAATCAGCATAAGATGGTCCCTGCCACTCTATCCTTTGGCGAAGACATCGGCGAAAGATCTTTCAGCATTTGCAAAGTCGAGGGCACATGCCGAGAAGGTCCACTGAAAGAAACCTTCCTTTAATGCAATTCACAAGCTCTTGGACTTTTCCCTACATTGCAGTCCCTGGTGATCAACATTTTCCATCAAGATGACGGATGGCCAATCGAACTTTTTAAGTACACCCTCACCGATGGTCGCCTTTAGTTAGGACCAGAGTTCCCTAATTCTGAAGGCGCTGTCGATGCAGTATCTACAAGTCACAGCACGATCTACTCAAGTTCACGCACAATCCTTATGAATGGTATTATTGCCGAAGAACTTGCTGATAAATTACCATTGACGATGCTGTAGAAACATAACATGTCGAGCGTGTTCTTTTCGGTGGAAGTGCAGTCCATCTTTTGTAGCGTATCGAAAGGTGAGTAGCACGGCATTGACTGGCAGAGAGAGGAGATTTCCACGATATAAATGAATGCTTCACCTAAAATGGAGGTCAACATTCTCCAGACTGGACAGAAAGGCTCATCTGACAACCAAAGCTACGACAGTAAATGCAAGGTAACAGGACTCTGCATCTGACTCACCACATTACATCCTCTGATACCATAGTTCTTCGTGGATTATGTATATTAAACTGTTCATCAATTAAGTTGCTTAATTTCACAATTCGTTCGAGAGCTTTATGTTCCGATTTCTGTACAAACACGTTCAAGCTCACAAATTTTTTTGCGGTCTTTCTTTTATTCTCCTAATAGAAACCTACTTATTCGAACCGTCTTTGGTTATACTTGACAGTACTCAGTACCGGGCATTTCGTAGATCACTTCTTAAGCACAGAAGAACAGCAAAAGTGAAGGAACTGTTTTAGTGTTGATGAACATGATAAGAATAAAATCAATATTATTATTGCATCCATTAGAAGAAGCATTACAGATGTTGCAGAAGAACTGTCCATGTCTGGAAACTGGAAGATTTTTCTTTTATAGCCCCCACTTCAATCCCGTTTCAGATTTTGCAAATTACCACAAAGCAAGGCAAGAGAGCTCTCGGATTCCATAAATAAAGTTCTTCGATGCTTGAATACTGACCCACTTTCCCGGCCAATGAGTCGAACCCGGATAGGCTCGCCACTTCGTGAATATTTTCGACAGGCTTGTGGACTCTCCCAGCAATTACTCTGCAAACCACCAGAGCCTTCCTGAGGCACCCATCTCCTTCACCTAATTTGACCGATTCGAAGGCTCTTCCGCTCGTGGATGAAGTAAAAATCCCTACACCACCAGCCAATTCCTTCTTCGAAGGAAAACCTTGTCTCAAAATCCGACAAACGGCACAATTGTTGAGATCACATAGGCCAGAGGAATCGGCGCCGAGCGAGCAAGTCATGGTTGTGCCATAGAATCTTAGGAGCTCGTTCCCATCAGCCAAACAGCGGGGGTGCTTCTTGGATAACTTGCTGGCTCTGATCTTGACCATCTCTCGATATTCTTCGAACCGGGCGAGGGTCCTTTGCATGTTGTGGACTTTCAAGACCCTCTCAATCTGTCCACAACTGCTGTGCTCAGACTTCAACCAGCTCGTTTGGCAGATTATTTCCACTATCCTTTTGGATGAATCTCCATCACTTAGTTCAGTTACTGGAAAAAGAAAAAGTTGCAATGACATTAATCAAATTGACCGTTTAGTCTAAGAATTACCATCCTCAGATAAGCTAAAAACCAGAAGTTCAATCCCCAATTCGTTCAGGCTACTCCAAAATTATACAAACGATTATATATTCATCTAGACCAGAGAATGAGAAACTGCAAAGGCAATGCAGAAACAGATATGATCATTTGGTTCAAGGTAAGATGTTATTTTACCAGCATGTTTGGAGAGATGATGAGCTTCAACAGCATCCAACTTCTTGAATTGCTCCCCGCACTTGTGGCAGATGAGAACCGAAGATCCCGAATGAGTATCAGGCCCCACCATAGTCCTGGACTTTGGGAAACCACTGCCTCTGGAACCGCCAGACGTGGCCGAACTCCCGCCAATCTTCCTTGAGGGAGTACTCGTCGACCTTGGGAAACTGTAACTGCTCGGAACCGTGTACTGGCCTCTAGGACCAGGTGTTCCGGGATGAAGTGTCCCAACGAAAGTCGACGAAGTCGGATCACTCCTGCTGTGATTCCCGCCGACTTTGCCTCCGACGCCCATGATCTTGATCTCGCATTTCGAGTTATTAAAGACCACTTCATGGGTTATGGGGTTGATGAATTCATTGCTGGCGATGGATCTTGGGCTACAGCTCGGCGGCTTCTGAGCAGCCTGCCTCTTGCTTCCATGGACAACATCTCTGAGATGCGAGATCGACTTCGAGCAACCGCACCTCGGCCTCCTCACGACGATGTTGTCGAGGCCTCTCGACTTCGGCTCATGAACATCCGACTGACGACTCGACTTGCAGTCCAGTGACCTCTTGAGGGCAAACCAAACCGCCGGCATCGTACCGATCCCTCGCTCGCTCGCCGCCGTCCTTGGCTCTTCTCTCGTGTTTCTCTCACGACTTCAGTTCTCCAAATCTTCAAGTACGGAAAGGGTCGAGCGAGGAAGAGTCAGAGGGCGTTGTCTTGCCATCGCCCTGCGCACAAGTTGAGGCAATAAAGGAGATGTGACTCGGGCAAGGAGGAGGAAGACATGCCTTGATTTCTTTAGGACCAGCGAGCATTGAGGGATGTCTTATGCTTTTTATAGAAAGCTTTTGAGAGGGACGAGGATCTTGTTATAGAAAATCTCGAGTGCAGGCATGTCATGACTTCTGGTGATCGTAGATGGCACTGTTCATTATGGTAAAATTGGTGTCAATCGAGGATGACCTGCTCATCATTCCGATTGAATTGATTAATTTGCCCGATCCGCTGTATGCACACAATACGTTACCAAACCCGATGACGTTGAACTTACTCGATCGAATGAATCTAGCACTATGCATACTTCCTCGGATTCCAAATTCCTCGCTGAAATATTCACTTTGCTAATTGGTTATCATTGTAATTATTATATTTGATCATAGAGTTGGCTTAGCGATTAAGAAGTGGACATATGTACATAGCGAAAATCATTATGGACGACTCCGTGCTGAGAATAATTTGTTAGGTATATTCTAATGAAGCATCTTGGCTTGATTGAACGTTTCCTTACACTAGATGGGTAAGTGGGCTAATGCTTGCCCAAGACTCTTGAACTATGTATGGAGAATATCCGATGAGTTTGAGCCCGTAAAGGAAACTCAATCCTTTGATCCAAATAAGTTTTTTAATAAGTTTCTTAATTTGAATGCTTTCCTAATTTGAGTATATTTCCTAAAAAAGGTTCGTATCTTGAATTCAATCGCTATATATAAGAGGGAAATATATGAATTTTTGGGTAAGATTTTGTGATTTCCTCTATAAGATCAATAGATTATTTCAGGAAAAATTATAAGGGTTAAAAGAATTATACTAATTACTAAACATAATTGGAAACATTATAAGTATTTGAGTAACTCGAGCATAGATTTAATTTTCATAGTATCACTTGATCTATAGTGAAGTCCCATGCCACTCTTCCCATGAAGTGAAGTAGGTCTCACGGCCGGACCACACAGATCCAGATCGGGTAAATTCCTTTGTTCCGTGCATTATTGCATTCGGTCACTTACTTTTCGCAACTACATGGAAGCTATAAGTTCAATTACGGCTAATACACATTCATCAATTTGATTGGAGACCGCGCATTTACGTCGTTAAGTGGAACGATAGAGTTTGCTCATCCTTCACACGCGATAAGGCGACATTGTAAAATCGACGTCAAGGTTAGCAACTAGCGTAGACCCAAAGGGTTACCAACAACCTGCTGGCCAGCATCTCACGGACAGGCGCCTTATAATATCCAAAACAGTCTCTAGTCTTACTTGATCACGCCATAACCACATCGGACCTAAGTTTTGTTTTCTTGCGTTACTTAATCGTTGAAAGTCCTTCTCGAACGGGCAAACGTTTTTGTTTGTATCTTTCGGACTGATTGATGAAATTGTCTGTTTACTGGAAAAACCGTGTCGGCCCACTCGACGTTCCGACGCTGTTGGACCCGATTTTTATAGTCCATCTACTCGGTCGGTATGCGACTCTTTCACGCATGAGACGGAAGATCGCAGAATCTTGTCTCAATGCGACAAATGGGCGCTAATCAAGATGAGAGACAAATGATATGAGACATTAACCAAATAACACAAGTAGATCGTACGAAACCGGCCCCTGTCCAATCAGAAGTTTGAGAGTGATCGGTCCCCACTTCCGAGAAATAGATTCCTCACCACTAAATGCCTGTACCTGCCCTCAAGAATAGATGAAGCACATGCCCGGATTCCTCCACTTCTTTCGTAGGGAGAGAGTTGGATTGTCATGTTCTTCGTTCACTTGATCGGCAACGGTACGTTCCTGCATGCAAGACCCGGTAGCACGGTCCACCTAATCATTGTACTCGAAGACAGCTGTTCATTGTCGGCGAAAATAGTTTTCCGATGATCCAGGTTGCTAGACAGTGTCCCAACCTAGTTGTTCTTCTAGTGCAAAGGCAGCCAGTAATCATTCTTGATCTGAATCGTGGTAAGCACACGTACCATCTCCGGCACAGGAAAGGTAGAAGGAACAAAATATCCAGCGTCAGCCCCTTACAATTGACACTGCTATCGAGTGGAACAACTGTGCTGGTCAACCACAAGAACGAAAGCGATCTGACCAATCATTCTATGCCTATAGAAGTGCACATGCAGAAGGTTGTCAACTGAATCGTTTACGACTGGCAGAATTTTGCAAATGTATCTGATTATATGACAAACGTGAAGCATGAACATCTGCGGGCTCAAAACCACGGCACAGAACTACCTCTAAACTTCTATCCTTTCTTGCGGATGGCTCACATGATATTTCATGAAAGGGACCACTAGTAGCTCCTTCGCTTGATTTCGGACTTCTGGGAATGACCTCCCTTCGTACCATTGCCCATTAAAAGAGAAAAAGGACCAGTCTACATACAGCTGAAGATAGGCTTGGCGACTGGCGTCATCTTGGATGGCCCCAGGTGATCTTTCAAACTAAGTTTTCCTTCTTCCATCTTTATGGACAAACTTATCTACTACTTCTGCACTTAGATTGCAGAACATAGGTAAGCTGTAAACATCAGTTCATTAGAATACTTGCAGTACAAATTATGAAGTGATGCACCATGTTGGCAGACCGTAGGATGGACAAGTAAAAGGGCAAGTGATTTTGAGAAGTTGTTTCCCACTTCCTTCACTTCCTCCTTCCCAGACTGGTTTCTCGTTACAAAAGATGCAGTTTCAGATGGACCAACTCCCACTACTTCAATGTTTTAGCCATGAGATTTCAAGATGGACAAAATTTAACTTTCGCAAATTAACACTTTTCCTCACAAGATAGAATAAATCTGAGCTCATTGCAGGCAACTGTATAAAGACAATTGAAAGAACCCTGCTAAAAGAGCAACACTTTTCCTTATAATGTTACACTGTCTCTGATCATATTTGTGGCATCACAGCCAATGGTACAAGACACAGAACAGCAGAATTCTGTAACAAAGGGAGTTTCCAACATGGTATACACATCTTTACACTCTCCTATTCAGAACAGGAAGTAGGAGGATCCAAGAACTGATGAATGGTTTTTACCCAGCTTGCGCCCTCTAAGACACTCCAAATCCATGACTTGAGAGTGATCAACAAAAAGGTTAACCTGAAAATATTGCATGTGAAAAACACGCGGTGATCATTGAAGAAATGAAAGCCATCCAAAAGCACAGTTTGCATTCCGGGACATACATACCCTGGGCCCATAGCGTTGGATGAACCACTCCGAGGTTCTGGCATTCGATGCTTCAAACATGGTTTTCTCAAGACCTAGACGACCTACAATCTTTGCAATAAGATCTGCTCGGACAGCATCAGCATTGCAGATATCATCAGGATCTATCATTATCATGTCTGCCCCAGCTTCCAAGCATCTCTCTGCCCTTCTGATCAAGAGATCAACATCTTCAACGAATTCTACAGAAGCACAACCCACAAAAGCAAGCAGATGTGAAATATCTTATTCAAAATCCAAAAAATAGCGTCACTTCTTCACAAATGATAGCAAGATTACAGAAGTACTTTAACAATGATTCCAATGGTGTTAAAACACTATTTAAACCTTCCTTAAAACTTAATAGTCTAAAGGGTAAAAATTACAGCATTAGAAGAATAAAATCTTGCTATCTATTGCGGAACAAAGAATGGGGGAATTACCAGACACATGGATTCAAATGCTGCTTCTGAGAAGTTCTAGAGCTCATATTCACACATATTAAGTTTAGGCAATAATTGATTTTAAAGCCATGAAGCCCACAGTCACACATATTGAGGATGAAGCAGCAAATAAGTAGCCAAATTGAAAAGATGAGCAAACTCAGCAAAACTTCTCCCATGCAATTAAAGGTACATATCATCAATTATCAAATAAAATATTCATAACACGACACTGCCAGGAGCCAAAAATGTGAGACATATTTCTTTCAAAGTGACTTTTCACAAGGACGACTATCCGGTTAAGATGTTGATCTCATCAAGACATTAGCAAGAATACCATGACAGGACTTCACATCCTCTCCAAAATATCCCAATGGCCACATCAGTCACTCATTTCATACATTGCTAGGACACTTCATCATCTGTACGGGAAAATGTGCATCTATGTATCACTGGTATAAATTTTCCTATAATGCATCATTAATACCAATATTGCACTGAGTAAACTATGTAAACTTAAATAAGTTGCTTCTTACCAGAACTTCGAGGCTGTGGAACTACATATGCCCCAAAAGCTCTATCACCAGCCTTAGGGATGTCAGATTTGTTAAACTTCACCGCAAACAGTGGCTTGACTCTAAGACCATCACTCTTAACAGTTCGCACGAATCTCAGAAGGGTGTCTTCTGGAATCTCCAGAGTCCCCACATTTAGCTCAACCGTGTCGAATCCCAACTGCTTGCACTCCTGATTAATATCCATGAACAGCATACTGCATCAGCAACACACATAAAACCTCGAAAAAGGAAAAGGAAAGACAGGGAAAGAACCTCTCTGGTGCATCTCACCTGAACATATTCCTTGAAAGCTGATGGACCCCTGCGCAGCAAATGCTCAGCCCAATCCCCAGTGCTCACGTACACGTTATGCTCGTGAGCTATATCAGTGATCTCTTTGATAAAAGACTTGGGCATTAGACTGTGCGAACCCCCAGAGAACTTCAACCCATCAACGAACGGCCCCATCGACTCGAAAATATCCTGCATCGCATGACACATTACTTATTAACAGGAAGTGCACGAGCGGCAAAGTCACCCCTTAGGATCGTAGATTAGCTTAACCAAAGCAAGCATTCTTCGGAAACAATCATACATAGTCAATGGAAAGGTGCATTTATTGAAGAAAAACCGCAGCTTGATCCGCGGCGATTAAGGTATCGGCCAATTTCTTTCCGATTCGGCGAAAAACAATCCTCGCACGCTACACAGCAAAACACTACTCCCCAATTTAGCAGCAGGAGGCAAGCCGCCTCAGCACGCTGCTCGATCGACTCGAAACAACTACACTAATCCTGTCCTACCGTGGCGGCACTCCATAAAAGCCAGAATCCAACTAAGAACAGCTCCTAGAACTAATCATCAGCACGCGCCAACCGCTTCTGATCTCCAACACTCGACCTCGTCTCAACCGTCCAGAGCTATAAAAAAAATAAAAAAAAATCACTCTGCAGATGCCGATTCTCTGATTCGCACTATCTAAACACTCTCCGATCGAATCATCTCGAATCCACAGCAAATCGGACGGTTCAGAAGCCCCACTGGAGCCGCCGCCGCCTCGGCGCCCGCCCGATCACCGGCGCATGCACGAAGCCGAGAACAAAATAAAGCAGAAGAACCAAAAGACGATGGGGGAGGGGAGGAGGGGGGAACCTGGAGGAGGTTCTGGTTGAAGAAGGAGTAGTGAGGGCCCCTGATCTCCGTCACGCCGTACCGCCGCGGCTTCTCGGGACGGTCCTCGTCCTCCTCGAAGCTCTTCCACCGGTACGCCGCCATCACTCCCTCCCCGCCCGCCCGCCGGTTCGCCGGAGATTGAATCGGAGCTGCAAATCTCTCTCTCTCTCTCTCTCTCTCTCCGCGCGAATGATCGTGATCGTGTTTCAGTTTATAGCTCGGTTCGATCGGGGAGGAAGATGGAGAAGATGGGAGGGGATTCTAGAACTGCGTCGTGTCTTCCAACGTTCGTCAATTCGTAATGCGGTTTGCCCGCCACGTGGCGCGCGGGCCATGCATGTTCAGCTTCGAGCATCGCCTCCCTCCCCGCTGCTGCTCCCAGACGGGGCGTCGTTTCGGTTCATTACGTGTCGCGGCTCGAGCACTTTACACGTGGCGCTGGATTAACGCACTTCAGAATTTCTCTTTTTTTTTTGGCGCTTTCATATAATATTCGCAACTGCTCCTTAGTTGTAATTCAATGCATATTTTTTTTTCTTCCTCCTTTCAGGTCTTACTTTAGCCCACTGCAGTAGGAATAATAATAAAGTAGCCGATTAAGTTGCAAAAGCCCAGCGTTTTGATTTTCTTCCTAACAATTGGACGACTAGCCCCTCTTATGCTCTTTTGGATTTACTTTGAAATGATGCACATGCTGTATTAGCTTCGCCTTTTATCTAATAATATTAGCTTTATCAAAAAACAAAAAGAAAAAGAAAAAACCTCCATGGAGGAAAACGGCACGGGTCAAATCTCTGTCTCCTCCCCTTTTTTCCCCATTTTCTTTGGCTGGTTTGGTTTTCTATTTTTTTTCTTGCTTTCCTCCCATTTTGTGGAGCTTTTCTCTTTTGATTTAACTTAGATTAATAAGTTTTTTTTTTTGGTAAATAAGTATTTACTTGAGCTATAACCAACAATGTACAAAGCAGATTGGCACCAAAAACTTACACTCATAGGACAACCTAGTCTGCAAGAATGGAAGGGTGCCAAGAAAAAATTATAAGCTGTCGAAACGCAAGGCCACCAAGGCAGTGAAGCCTAATCAACAACTACAAAAGAACCAAAACAAGACCAGCCAAACAACGGCAAATACACACAGAGACGGAGGCAACCAATAGCTAGAGAGCATCCCCAAAAATGTATTCAAAGACGGAAAGACAACCATCAACCACACCACCCTAGAGCAAAAAGATTCGCCAACCCTAGTAAAAAATTAGGGCTTAAAGGACATCAAACGTCCACCTCCTCTTACGATTCCAAATTTTGCTTGTATGATTCCATGTTTCACTTCCATCGAATTTTAGAGCACAAGTCTAGTTTCAAAGGAAATCAGGATAATTTTGTTAAAGTTTCACTCTCAATGATGTCGGATCTGCATGTATTCAATCTTATTACTATGAATATGTTAAATTAATATTTTGAGTTTGAATTCGAATGATGATTTATTATGCCGAATTTTATTGATAAAGATTTCTCAAGTAGAAGAAAATTTGCTGGACTGCATGAAGATTTAGATAAAAAATTGCAGGTCTTTTATTTTCCTTTTTTCGGACGGCCGAAACCTAGAAAAGGAAAGCCGCGTGACTCCCTCTGCACGTGAAAATTGGATATTGGTGGGGCCCAAGGTCAAACCTTTGACCTTGGGCGCGCGCACACACGTATTTCACGCGTGGGCTTCTGTATGTGAGGCAAGGAGCAGGTGGGCCCTCGAGGGGCACACACGTGTAAAAGGAGAAATAATTGTTGCAGGTCTTTTGTGCCATGAGTTAAACACTTCAAATTTAATATGAAAAATACTTTGAGCTTGTGCGTTTGAGTAATTGTAAATTAAATTTTGATTTTAGTGAATTATTTATTCTTACTCTCCTCACGAAACGTAATACCGATATTCGAATCCGAACCACGTAAATTTAATGTCCTTATTTTTTCGTTTATTTCTCCGGAGATTTCGCGTTAACGTAAATCAGCAAGATCCCATATTTCCGCATATTATATCCCAACACAATAGATGGATATCTCAATGTTTGCTCATTATTGAAGACGGATTTGCTGATTAACCATCAATTTCGACACAAAAAATTTATAGATAAGAGCATCGAACCCATAACCTTCATTGTGATGATTCATCTTCTTATTTAGGATTTGTTTGGAATTTGGGTTAGTTTATAGTTGGACTACGTTTCTTTATTGTATATCTATGGAAATAAATTAAATGTTTCTTCAAAAAAAAAATCCCAATACACAAATTAATTGGCTCCATTATACTTGTTATACAATATGTGCTATCAATGATTTCCCGCAAGTGTTGGTAAGGCAAAGTCCGATGTGCTAGTACCATTAATCGATTGCCATCAATTAAGTACCAAAAAGACGAAAGCACCAAATCCCATTCGACTTACATATGGTAAGCATGCGACCAACATTCATCCCAAGTTAGCATCGAACTCCCCAAGAAATTATTCTAATTTGCCCACTAATTGGTTCTATTAATGGCAAATTAAAAAGGAATAAAAAGCTAGTCCCTTCTTGCTTCTTATCTTGACATTTGGTCTTTCGTGTATAAAACATATTAACGACTAAATTCTATTCACTGTCAAAGCAACTCACTTGTGCTGCTATAAAAAGTAATTACCTTTTTTGGATGGCGTCCCGATTTGTTGACTTTTTTTTGTCTTTCTGTATATTATACAACTTTGCACGTGACAAAGTGAAGTGTTCAACCCTAGTATGAAAGTAGTGAAAATCAAGCTTAATTATTCAAACAATATTCAAGTGTTATTAACGATAAGGAACTAATAGATTGTCATTCAGTTTCATTATTTCATAATATTCTTGTACATTCATTAATCACACTAATTATATAAAAAATATGACTTTATTATGAATTTGCAAATCAAGCTTCTAAAACTTATAGTCTATCATCAATTTGCCATGAAAAAGACCTATAACTAAGTGTTTTATGAAACTTTAGCATTAAATTTAAGTCTGAAATCTCCTTTCAAGCTTATTCAAAATATGTAATTAGCGATTATAACGAAATCAAATAAGAATCCCATGAAATCGAAATATATTGAAACTAAATTATGTTCGTCTCTATTTTAGGCAAAAAGAAGCACCTCGATATGATTTCAAGATCAAACGGCTAAATTCCACAAAGTTACACCTGAGAAATAACGATGACGACCATCATGAAAACTAGAAAAGCCATGTATAATCAGAAAAAAAAAAAAACAATAATTTGCTGACGAAAAAGGGGAGGAAATAAATTATTGGGTTTCCTCCTACTTTTTATTTATTTATTTGACCTTTCTACCCTTGCTTTATATATATATTCACGCACCGTCTCCGCTGCGCACTGACCTCGCCCCCCTTCCTGCGTCTCTCGCGGATCGACCGAAACGCTAAAACCCTAAAAGCCGTTGCGCTCCATGGCCCCGAAGCGTCCTCTTCCGGCGGAGGATCCGCCGCCGGCGTCCTCCGAAGACGACGAGCCGGCCGGCAGCTCCGAAGAGGAAGAGCCCAAGGAGGAGGACGAGGACGAGGAGGAGGAAGAATCGGGAGAGTCGGAGGCCGATTCCGAGTCCTCCGGCGACGAGGACGGCAAGGGCGAGCGGAAGAAGCAGCCGCAGCCCAAGCCCACTCCCCCGCCGCCGCCGCCGCCTCAGCAGCAACCGCCGCAGACGCAGCCGCAGCAGAAATCTCAGGGTGGGTCTTCGGCGGCGGCGGCGGCTGGGTCGGAGTCGGAATCCGAGTCCGGGTCCGAGTCGGGGACCGAGTCCGAGTCCGACTCGCGCCGCTACACCGTCAAGCCCATAGCCTCGAAGCCCATGGAGAAGGTCGAGACCCCGCCCGCGAAGAAGCAGAGGGCGGAGCCGCCGTCCTCCTCCCCGAAGCCGCAGCAGCCCCGGCGGCGGCGGCGGCGGCGGCGGCGGCGAAGCGGAAGGCCGAGCCGGAGGGCGGCTCGAAGGCGAAGCGGAAGGTCGAGCTGGAGGACGCCAAGGAGAAGGAGCCGAAGAGAGGAAGGAAGAAGGACGCGGCCGAGAACGGGTCGGTGCAGAAATCCGGGGAGGAGTCGAAGAAGCTGTTCCAGAGGATATGGGGCGACGACGACGAGCTAGCTCTGTTGCAGGGCATGATCGATTTCCGGGAGAAGAAAGGTATGGACCCTTTTGCCAACACTAACGCGTTCCATCATTATGTCAAGAAATCGCTCGGGCAAGAGTTTACCGCTAGTCAATTGGCGAACAAGATCAGGGTTTTGAAGAAGAAGTATAGCAACAATGAAGGGAAGGGGAAGGATGGTGAGGATAGGTCGTTCTCGAAGCCCCACGAGCAGAAAGTTTTCGAATTGTCGAAGAAAATCTGGGGTGCCAATAAGAGCGGCGATGCGGGTGGGAGCGGCGAGCAGACGCCTGTGCTGAAGGCGAATGGTACTGCTAAGAAGAGTAAGGCTGCTACTGCTGCCAAGGTGCCCAAGTTGAAGATGGAGACGTCGCTGGAGAAGCCGAAGGAGAATGGTGAACTAGTGCTGTCCGAGCATATTGATGCCGGAAGCATGTTGTCCTGTGATAATAAGATGTTGCAGATGTCTGGGCTTTGCTTGGAGCAGGACTTCATGAAGAAAGGGTGGGAGATGGTGGATCAGTCGAGGAAGGAGGAGTTGAAGGAACGTTGGAGGAAAGTGCAATTGGCTGAGATGCGAGTATTGGCTGAGAGGGCCGCATTGATTAGTGATCAAACCAATGTTGTTTTAGAGGCTTATGAGCGGGCTAATGGAAAGTAGGATGGGACTGCCGGTTCTTTTTTGTGCAAAAAATGTGTAGGTGATATATCTTGTTTACTTAGGTTTTGGGTTCATGTCGGTACTTTTTTTCGATGGTTTTGTAAGTTTAATGCATGTAAACCTTGGATTTTTGCATGTCCTCTTAAGTTTGATGATATTCTCTAAATGCTTTGGCCTGTTGCCAGTGCCTGCTATTGCAGTCTGCCGGTTCTCAGTCATGAGCGAGCTGGTTTGTTGTCATGCTTTCTCTGGACACCGATGTCATGATCACTTCTGTTGGTTTCTGAAGCAAGTTGTGTTGCTGATACATTACTTCATCTCCTGTAAATCAGAGTTGCTTGGCCCGTTTATTGTTTTGATTGGCAAACATTTTATCCCATTGTTCTATCGAAAAACACCTGGGGCTTGTAAGAAGCATAGGGGTGTCTTAACATCTTAGTCCCCACTATTTTGCTTGCATGGATATCTATAGTCAGTCTAAAGCAAGCATGAATCAGGGGGATACAACAGAGTATACAAATCAGATTAGATTGGACAGGAGATCAATTAGGTAAGATCATGCCAAGCTTGGGTTTTAGTTTTGTTGTGCATTGTTTTCAAATCTTCCTTTGGTGTATCATGGATATTGGGTTGGCTAAAGATTATTTTGTTCTCGTTGTTTTAAGTTGTAAGGTTTGACCTCTGCTAGATTTGTGGTCAATTAGCTTGAGAAATGCCATGGACATATAGTTCAACAAGGACATGAATGCTTGTTAATTTATTTTAGCGTGAGTTGGAAGATTCCTTTATCTCGGGATTTGAAACAAATGCCTGTTGCAGTATTGATGTTGAGGTTACTTGACCACTGCTACATTCATAGTTGATTAGCTTGAGAAAAGCCATGGACATGTGGTTAAACAAGGACACAAATCCTTGCCAATATATGTTAGCGTGAGTTGGAAGATTTCTTTATCTCAGGATTTGAAACAAATGCTGGTTGCTTTATTGAGGTTGAGGTTTCTTAATGTCTATAGAGATTTACCTCTCTTCCAGCGCAAGCTGCATTTCACTAGCAGTCTGGAACACGCGTGGACTCTCTTACGATATCATCTTGCATACAGCTAATCAATGCAGCATGAGCCGTGTTACCCTTTTTCTTCCAGGCTCTAAATGTCTGTTGATCTCTCCTAGTTTGGGCGTCGTCCTTGTCAGGGTCATTCATGATTTGGTTCATATCTTTGTTGGTGCTTGTTCTTTCAGCACAAGTTGCACTCTTTGGTATCAGATATCAAAGTTATCACCATTCAACTGTTCACCTTGATACAAGTCAGTTGTGATATTCTTTCTTGTGGCTATGATTAGTAACAGATGAAGACAGATTACGGGACACCAAATCCTCAGCAAAACGTACATTATATTGGACAGAATTACCGAGTTTTCAGTCATCATCCTCAACCAAATGGTTAATTATCATTATTTTGCTACATTGTGCAGAATTTATTGTTGCACATAGGGACTGCCACTTAATTAGCATATCCAATATAGAGCAGAATGCTGAACCATTTATATAATAAGAGTGTAATGCTGAACATGTTTTAGCAAAGTACAAACAAGTGATATTCACAATCAAAAATCAAACCAAACAAAGGAAATATTCAGGTGCTATTCCTCAACTAGTATTCTTCGCTTGCCTCAACTACACTAAAGAACAGTTTCAACGTTTCTCTATTCTCTCGGTGCCTGATTAAATCGGTGTCGCAACGAGAGTGACCTTTAGTTTCAAATTCAACCCTTCGACCATTGCATGGTCGGATAGTTGAGCCATGCCACACAACACATCACAATCATTCGGACAAGTTCGACAATTTCATGACGGACTATATCCATGCACCCTAGTAGAATGCAGAAATAGAGAAATTGCAATCTACTGATATATTGGAGGGGTGCAACAGAACGTTTTGGATGCCGCTAGTCTTTTTTTCGTTCATGTTACCGGTGTGTGGACCGTGGTACCGTGGCACATTGCCAGTGGGGTTACATCGAGGATGTAGAGTATGACCAGAGCCTGCAGCTGTGGCACACTGCTTCGGAGACGAGATCTGCTATAACATGGATGAACAATTGCATACCAAGGATGACCACATGACATTAAACAAGACGTTTCTGATCATATGGCCTGCCGAGGCTGTGATCAGCAAAATAGGGTAGAAAGATGAGCATGCCGAGCTTGTCGACTTCGTCTGGAGACAGCCGGTGGCAAAGGACTGCAGAGCCAGCCAGGCTGAACCCTGCCTCGAAATCTTGGCGGTGGATTTGAAGGTACACCCCGATGATGTGAAAGCAGAAGAATGAGCAAATCAAATATAGCGAGACATTTCCAGGCTGAGAAATGTAAAATTCATAGCGAATACACTGATGAGACACCTAAGCTAATGCAATGAAGGCACGAGATGATGCAAATTGTTAAAATTTGGCTCATTAGATTGCGAGTTTCCTGCTGCTTCACGTTCGACCATGTGAGCTACGTTCGATGCCACAATCCCTACTGCTTGTAAAGGCTCTCATCGAGATGCTTTCTAATCGCATGCCTAGCGATGGTCTGTGAAGTTGTTGCACAAAAAGAGTTGATAGGACTCAACTTTCGGCGTGATGTTAATTTTGAATGAATGGGCGTGTTCTCCAAGTTGATATGTAATGCTTCTCAAGTACAACTCTGAACATGAAGTACAAGAGTTGTGCATTTATCTTCAAGAAAAAAGACTCGTAGCGATAGTGAAGGAGAAGTTAACAAAGCATTATCCGGATTGGAAAAGAGATTTCTTCAAATGCCCTTAACGGAGTGTCCGATAAAGTGTGACAAATAGACAAACTTGATTTAGCCAAGCTTGGCAAGAACATCATTAAGGGTAGATACAGTCTCAGCATAATATTTCTCTGCTTCTGGGGTGCTCTTGATCTTCGCCGCGTAGTCCAACTGCTCAAAAAGCACATGTAATTAAAATCGCGCCAGTCAGGTATTTTCAAAGGCGAATTGAATGAGCAAGACATGTTTCAAGATTTTCTCTGTTGACTCACATTGTTGATGGTCTGGAAGAGCTTGCCAGTAAGTTCCTTGAGCGACTTCTTCTCCTCCTTGGATTTTGCGGAAATGACAGTGTTGAGGTCATAGCGGAGGTACTCGGCCCTGAGGCGGAGATCGTTCTGAACATATGGCCATGCCTTCTTGTCTATGAATGACTTCACGTTAACAATTTCCTTGGCCGATTCCTTTGCCCTGGCTGCCGCCTGTGCCGGAGTCAGTGGCTGAAGGAAGAATCTGTCCTTCAATGGGAGATCGAGATCTCTTGGCTCATCAGAGTTCAGGGTTCCAGCTACATAAAGAGAAGGCATTTCATTGCCATTATTCGTTAAGCCACAACTTCGAATGCTACAGTTCTTCATTATATTTACATTCTACAGTCCTCAAGGTTAAAGAGAAATCAGAATCTCGCTGAACAATGCAAGAACTCGAGCACTAATTCAGTCACTATTCTAATACCGGGTAGATAGGGTCATTACCGACCATGGATAGAGCCAGGTTGAATTTCGAATTTGCCAAATTTTGGCCTCTCCAAAGCAACAGTTTCATCAGAAAGGAATTAAATGCTTTCAGAGCAGTATGCCAAATATCCATATCAGATACATCTCTAGATCTAATCACACATTAAATTACAACAATAGGATAATCACAATCAAGTTGGTACTGGTCTCCAAAAACAACCGGGTATGTGAACAGTGCAGATCTAGCTTTGTGTTAACAGTTTCAATTCCTTTTCAACAGAGAAGCAATTGCAAGGGAAAAATCTTCAGTGCAATGCAACATTCTTGTCTAGTTCTCGAGCAAGATTTATCTGCAACGCTCGTAGATGTAGACTAAGAGAAGAAGAGAAAAAGGCAGGAGGCTTACGCAGTCCGCCGGATGGTGGGGGAGGCCCGCCTACCTTGATCGACCTGGCTTCGGCCAACACTGCTTGGACAAAAGAACCTGAAGCCAAAGCGGTGGCGACCAGACCGAGAACTGCCCTCCGGCTAGTGTCGGCCTCGGCCGAGCCCTGTTGAGCTCTAATGCTGAAGCCAGGCCTGGCCAAGCCAACCCTGTTGCCACCGCTGATGCCCAGGCGGGTCGAGCCGCTAAGCTGGAGGCTACCTTCCAGCACCGCCTGAGAGGAGCCCCGTAAGCCAGCCATTGAAGCCATAGCATGGGCCATACTCACCTTCAATATCAATTCTCAAATGCTATTGCTCAACAAGTTTTGATTCAAGAGGCTCAAATGAGGAAATATATTCCTGTGAATTGGATGAAGTCTCTCGAATAGGCCGTGAGGTTATGTGGTGTGAAGTGATCTGGGACACCACCTTATCTGCCCATTTTCCTGCTTGGATTACTTGGATATGGTCCTGGCCACTCCCCTGCCGCCACGGGGATTATGAGGGTGTTTCAATTTGACAGGTAGGATTGGGTTGGGGGAATGGGCTGCTTGTATTTCGACACGTGGACTGGGAATGATTTTGGCTCAGGACACCAAGCAGTTACAGCTGCGGACTTGCTTTCCTGAGCTCTTATGCTGATTGTGTCGCTATCAATAGTCTCTTTCTTCTTGAATTGTTCTTTCTTTCGGAAGATATCTACTCATAAATGAAATTGAGTAACTGGGTCTGAATCATAAATTGTTTTTAGTGCAAAGTTCCTGTAACATCAAAATCAAAAGCAGGGGATACAAGAATGTCAGCAAATTCACATTTAGCAGAACTTCCATCCATGCCCTCTGCAAGTTTTTGAACTTTTGAGGAAGAGACCAGTGTGCAAAACCCCACCTTAAGCGTCGCCGAGGGGACTAATCATGCTGGATTAGCAGGCAGTTCAATGAGTGAAGAGATGATGAAGATGACTGGTGATGACTGGCCATTAACAAGCAAGAAACGAGACGCACCTTTTGTTCTTTCCATCTTTCTCTTTGGGAAACCAAGCTTGGAGCTGGGTCAGGTCGGCTCCAACTAAGAATGAATTGGGCTATCTGATCTCTGCAGAATCAGGCTAATTTAACTGATGGGGCCTGGCCATGCCTATCATCAGAACACTTGGGCCTTTGCCCAATGCCTTTTGTCGCCATCATCATCTCGTGAGATGAGCGACATGACCAGCCACAATCCGAGTGATTTGATTTCCTAGGTACTCTATCATGGTCTGCCACTGACCCAAAAAAAAAAAAAAAAAAAAAAATGATGGTCTGCCCACCCTCAACTCTTCATCACGACGCTGCTTTCAGGTGATTTTAAAGATCTCAAAGCATTAAAATAGTTTGTAATGACATCTGTATCAAGACCAAGTCTATCTACAAACTTGACGCGCTACATAATATAATCAATCATTAGTGGGCCTTAAAAAAAGTATATGATACTTAATGCCTAATAAAAGTTCAACACATCATCTTATGTGGATATTCTATACTTAATATGATTTCACATGCAACTCAGCAATAGGGGGATTTTCTTATCTAGACCTGGAGATATTGGAGTGGATCGACTACAATCATTGATTATGTAAACCTTTCTTGTGAGATCCACGCAAAATTCTTATAAGAAATTTGCCTTGGGAAGAGGGAAAATAGGGGATTTTGTTTAACTATCCTTAACACCATCGAATGGTTTTCCAATTTAGGATATATGAATATATTTCCCAATTAGGAAACTAGAGAGGAACTAATGCTAGGACAACAACAGCCGCAAACGGATGGCTATTGGAGAATAGCTGTAGCTTCATTAGATGAACAAAAGATTGTATTTAAATGGTTGATGGTACCTTGGATCTGGAAAAAAAAATAAAATAAGGCTGATAGTACCTAGTACTAATACCTATCCATCAAACAACAAAAATGATGTGAAATACTTTTGACTTTCTTTGCTTGCATTGCAAGTAACAAGGGCAACATTGCTTAATTTATTAACATAGAATTGAAAATATGTCGAGATAATAAATTCATATTCTAATTTTTCGCCAAACTCAACATGAATTTTGAAATGCCAAAAACAAGGCTAAAAATCACCCATTATTGAAATTCTATCACCACCTCTAAACAAATTCCCCCTAGCGTAACCTATTAAGATCCGAATGACTTTCCCACATATCGGTTATATTAGTCTAGTCCAAAATCGATGATTCCGAAAGTTAGATAACTCTTATGTCAGCTTGACACATGACAGCTTGCAGATCACGTTCATGATCTGAGCAATGGTGTCCCCTGGCCTCCCTCACTGCTCAAGGACATATTCCAGGATTGGCACGCAAGTGGGCCAATTGGGCCCACCAGAGGAAAAAGAAGTGGACCCATGGGCCTGAAATGGACAATAAGGTGGGCGCCCCCAGGATGATGATGCTGCTCCTGGAATACAAAAAGATTTCTCTTCCTAAATTATTCCCCAAGTGCATATCCAAAAGTGGGCCCCACCCCCTGCCTTTTTTGTTTTGCAATCAGACCAAAGAAGGCATCAACCTCTTTGCTTAAATTACAATGGAAATTCTCTTGAAGCTTCAGGAGCAGGAGGGAGGTAGAGAAGGAGAGGAAGACCAGGGAAAGCACCAGCACCAGCACTAAGGGCAAATCTCTTCAGGGCAAGCAAGAATGGAAGGGCAATATGACCAGCAGAACAAGTCCCGGGTCGTGAAGGTCGACTCGCCCGAGTCGTGGGAAACCTGCTTGACTCAGGCCGCCGCTCAAGCCTGCCCTGTACAGCTTTTTTTCCTGCTTCTTCTCGTACTGTTGCGTCTTCTCCGTTGTAATTCAGAAAAATCTCGACTTGGGTCTCGTCAAAGTTTCGAACTTTTTGCCTCCCGATGACTGTGCTGCTTGCTGCAAACCCCTGTTTCGGTTTTGAGATTGGGAATTTCCTTCTGGGCTGTGAATTTCGAAGGAGTGGCGTGATGGGTTGGTGTTGATGCAGGTGGTGGTGCACTTCACCGCTGCTTGGTGCATGCCTTCGGTGGCCATGAACCCGTTCGTTGAGGAGCTGGCCTCGGCGAACCCAGATGTTCTGTTTCTCACGGTTGATGTTGACGATGTTAAGGTAACGCCCAGGTCTTGTCTTGGAGTAATTTGTGCAGGAGGACTTGAGTTTTAGCTCGTTACATTAGGATGGAATCCATTTTCGGCAGTTGGGAACCTACAGTTTAGACTTGGGATGTCATTGAGATCATTAGGTGTTTGTACTCTTTTCTTCTTGTACATAAGCTTGTGACATAATATATGTTGTGAACTGTAGTATATGAAATTTTTTCTTTTCGTGTCTAGCAAGATTAGAATACGTTTGCTTTTGCCTAGGGTTGGGATTATGATTTTCATTAAAGCAACAAGCGATTTCCCCAACCACTTTGAAAGTTTTATTCCCGTTTGACGATTCTGTACTTTCTGCTGCAACTTGAATCTGCTTTGTTGGTGTTTGTCTCCTGAATGTTTGCTTTAGTATTAAAACTACTACACAGTGGAAAACTTGGGAGTTCAGTCTTGATCTTTGGTGGAGCTGTTTCGAATTCTTTGGAAAGCAAGTGAAACTTCCAAAGTAGGACGCATAGTCGCTGAAATTTCTCAGCAGGCGCGATTATCTTTTCCCATTTGTGAGTTAGAATGTCTGTTGTTTTGGATGGTCTCGTGGTTCTGAAAGTAACTTAGGCTGTTGATACTGGCACTCTTAAGCTTTATAAGTTCGCATTCCAGCATCGATGTGTCTCTTTTGATATGTAGTTGGGGGGAGAAGAATAAATGAAGTATTTTTGTGTTGCAAAGCTTGTCGTCTTGATCTTCCATCAAAGAGCAGAGGAGGCTTATTAGTCATGATAAGTCTGCAACGATATGCGTTTGAAAGATCTTGTCACATTTTTCTCTGGCTTACCAATATGTTTATGCCAAGCCTTGCCTATGAGGAAACATCGTTCTTAAGGTTTGCTTTTTGTAGGAGGTAGCGACTAGAATGGAGGTGAAAGCCATGCCAACGTTTCTACTGCTGAAGGACAAAACTACGGTCGACAAGCTGGTGGGTGCTAATCCTGAAGAGATCAGGAAAAGGATAGATGGTTTCGTGCAGTCCTTCCGCGCCAGCGTCGCCTAGTAACGGCTTCTTGCCCTCTGATGGGGACGTCACTGTACATTTCAGTCTTCCTAAGATTTGTGGTCTGAGTCTGCCATGGTGTCGGCATTTGCAAGCATGTTGTTTGTAAATTTGTCTTGTGGTATATCGATCCGGTAAGTGTCAAATGTCTTAATGGTGGTTTACCACAAGTATTCATACCTTGGTCTTTGGAGTTTCATCGACAGCATTCATCCTGTGCACATCTTTGCTGTTCGAGTTTTTAGACCGTCTTGTCTAAGATAAATTGTTGACATTGAAGTGTTTCGTCCATCGTTAATTCGTGTCAACATGACAGAACAGGGTATATACTCAAATTCTGTATACGGTACAATCACTGGAAATTTGAACTGATACTAAATCCATGGATGATGCAGCCACTTGAATAGTTAGTATCCAAGGTAAAAAATTCAACGAAGCGAATTGAACAAGAGATGGTCGAATCAATATAATTCCCTTTAAAGTTCTGTTTCTGTCTAGGCGTTGGGATCGATATCTAATGTCTAGCGATAAGATGCGCAATGGAATTGCGTGAGTACGCTTTCGTTCTTTTTAGTCAGAAGTCAGTTTACCAGATTTTACGAAGGATCATCTTTCCAGGTCAAGAAATTTCCCTGTGCGGCCAATGAAACTACAGACATCCCAAATTTTGTCCGTCGGGTCAATCTCCTGTAGAGAGACATGTTCAAGTATGTTAGCATTATCCCAAAAATGCCTAACTCTCTCCTATTCCATGTTAGTTGTTTGAGAAATTAGCCGATCTAACTTTCGTAGCGTCCGTGCTTAAGTGAGTCGCTTAAGCGCAGAAGCAGCGTCGTCAGCAAGGAGGTTTGACGGCTCCAAATCGGATGATGAGACCCGTGCTCAAAGCCATCACAATGCCTACGGAGAACACGATGAGCGAGGCACTCCAGTATAACCTTACGGCCCTCTGAACCACGTATAATCCCAGGAGCGACGCGACGAAGCAGGCGAAGGAAAATGTCAGGACGATCTCCATGTGCTCCATCCCCAGTAGGAGAAAACCATGAACGAGCAAGTCGCTCCTGTAACCTGCGAGATGAACTGCAGGTTATGTCGGCCTTTCAGAAACGGTATGATCCGTCGTCGATGCGACCCATGATACAGGACCCGGACCCGACTGGTTTTCTACCATTCGCTCTGTCTATGATGCTAGACATTACAGTGACCAAGAAGTTACCTTAGGTGCAATTTCCACTAGCAGGAGAGAGGGCTTACAGGCATTCCACCGCCTTTTCCGAAAATCCCTCCCAGAAGTCCGGTGAAGAGTACCATTACCAGAAATATAAGCATGTTGGCTGGTCCTTCTCTGCCCGGGTCATCGACATCCTCCAAAGAAAAGAACCCAATTTTAATGAGCTTCTCTAGTTCATTCATATAAAGCTAATTTATTACATTAACAATCATATTTGCTGTATCTCTTTTCTGTAAATAACCAAACACCTTCTGACTTGAAGCTTAATGTGGAATGCTTTCTTTCCTGATAAGAGTCCACGCAGTAAAGGCCACAGCTAGACGAATCTGAATGGATGAGAGTAACCATTATGCTGGACCACACAGGGCTTAATTGGGATAATTCTCTGCACATAATTTCAAAGGTCATGCACACTAAATCTGGAAAAAAAATGTTGAAGGAAAAGATGCTATTGCAGAACAGTCATATGAAGAATCTTTGCAAGGATTTGCTCGGCGAATGCAGAAAAAATAAACAGAAAAGTAAAGAAAATCTAGCGGGAAGTTGGTGTAATGTAAACTTCACGCAAGATATAGCGCAGCGGACCTAAAAGACGAGTGGTATCATCATCGTAATAAGCCGGTCATTTCCGGCATGTGTTGCAGGAATACAAGACAGGAAAGGCGATCCATGGGATCAATTTAGCGATTTCATGGCAAGATTCGAGATGGCATATTGGAGCTTATTTGCAATATCTAAGATAAATGAAAGATTTACACAGTGCATTAGAATATCATAATCTAGACCCACAGGAGTCCCAAGTGCAAGAATCGAGCAAGTCATCCCTCAATTATAGAACACAAGGGAAACAAATTTGCATTGCTATAGCATGACTAAGGGCCTGCATGGTAACGTTTTTGTTTCTTCCAATTTCTGTTCTTTTGTTCATCGGAATAAAAAAAAAAATATAAAAATCCGTTTGATAACGCAAATTTATTTTTCTATTTCCCAAATTAGAAAAATACTTGGGAAATAGATTTGGAATTGCAACAAGAAAAAAAAAAGTAGGTTTTTGTTTTCGGGAACCATTTCTAGAAATAAGCCAATTTTTTCTTTTCTATTTTTCTTTTGTTCTTTTTCCTTGCTATGGCCACTATCAGCTACTTGCTAACTATTGGCCACCTCTAGTTGCCCGCGCCATTGTCGGGTCGACTGATCGTTGATCGTTGTCATTGTTGCCGTCGCCCGATTGCCGACTGTCGCCACCGTCCACTACCTATAGCCCATTGGCCATTTCTATTGGTCAACGACCGCCACCGATCGTTGCTGCCGCTGCTCGATTGCTAGCAGCTTGTCACCACTGCTGATTGTTGACCGTCGCCACCAACTACCATCGCACGATTGCCGCCCACAACCCACCGGCCGTCGTCGCCGACCGCTGTCGGATTGACGGCGGCGGCTTGGGCAGTGGTTGTACGGTGGCAGGCGGTGGTCATGCAGCAGCGAGCGACGATCCATGGACAAGAAGAAAAAACAAATAAATACAAAAAATTATAAATCGTACCAAACGCATTTCTATTCTTTTTCTATTCCAATAATAGAACTTTCGTATAGTTACCAAACACGTTATTTTATTCAGAAATTGTTCCTCGGAGTAGAAATAGAAAATAACTATTTCTAAAAAGAAATTATTTCTGGAGTAGAAGTGTTATCATGCGCACCCTAAATGTCCCCTGGTATGAGCAACAAGGTTTTTCTACAAAAAATGTCATTTTCAAGATAGACCCACGAACATCCCAAATGTTAGTCCCTCAAAAGTTCAGTTGAAGGTGACCCACTAGATAAGAACAAGGCGCAACGATCTAGTATGATCTACCTATATATTGAACCTGATATGCAATTGAATAATATTAAATAATGAAGATGAAAAAGACATGGTTGGATCTTTTGGAATGCGGTATGCATTCACATGATTCAGTCACAGGGACATGAAACATCCTTAGCCTTAACTAAGATGATGAAGTTAAAGGAGATCAGAACAAAAAAACGTTGACAAAAAAAGTGTAACAGAAGAAATTCACCTGTCCATATCGATTTCCACGATGAATATACACCGAGAAGAATGAAAACCAGACCAGAACCAAGACCCCCATTTTCATCCATGGGAGCTTTTCTTGACATTTTGGTTCATCATGCAAAGCAGGCCCTTCTGCAATTTTGGCTTCCTCTGGCCCACCAAAACCCCCTTCTCCCACACACCCGTTTTTCGAGTTTACCATCTCCCTCCCTTGCTTTGAATCCAGTTTCCAATACGAGACCCCTTTTTCTGCAGGTCTTAAAGGTGGACCAAGCAAGAAAGACTGCAAATAGTAGAGTGAAGAGCCACTCGGGGAAGACAACATTGAAGACAACATTGCATTTGACCCTTATTGCCGGTCAGCCGGATGTTTTCTGTTACTCCTCGACAAATTTCGGATAAGGCTAAACTTCTTCGATTAGCTGAAAATACGATGGTCCTTCTTAAATTTAGAGAGGGGTAGACCGTGCAATGACGGCGGGCGGGGCGGATTGACCCGAAAGAGTAAAATTAATATTGACCACGGGCGTTAAATTCACTTTCAGCAAAATCGAGGCTCGAGGACCGACGGCGGCTCTTTTTACAAAATATACATGTCCTTTGCAGCGAAAGGAAGTGGAGACATGACTATAAATTTCGAAACAACATTCATTTCTTAGAATTTTTTTTTAATTGGCAACACACGATGTTGCTATTGCATAGTTACTTTTTTTTTTTTTTTTTTTTTTTTGGTGGAAGAGCCTAGCACTAGCCAAGTCATGATCCATTAAACTAAGGGTGTGCAATAAGAATCGCCCGAATTAGAAATCTCAATTGGTTGGTTGGGTCTAATTTTCAAGAGTATCGGTTCAATCTTCGGGAGTGAAAGTTCAATTCCTGGTTTTTAAAAGTGAAACAAATGTTCGGACAATCTAGTTCTCACAAGGAATTGGACTGAACTGACTATATATATTGGTTTAGTTTATTATTTATGAGGAAATAGAAATTTGTAATTGAACAATAAGATATCTGGATGGGAGTATATGATTTATCTCCAGTTTTAAATTTATTCATAGTCATGCTTTTAGACAATAAGATATTCAATTCCTAGTCTTAGGACCAACCGGTTTGGTCCTCGGTTATTGGTTCCACCTTGGAATTGGACCGGACTAGGCCGATCACCCCTGCGTTAAATGAGTTGTGGTACCGTTGGGCCCAAGGTTGAGAAGGGCGTTGCACTACACCCTCTGCTCCTAGGCCTGTAACCGGAGGGGCCTTGGGTTGGCCTAGGCCCATGGGCCCTAATGGGGCCAACCATGCCCAAGCTTCCCACCAATGGCGTAATGTTCGTCTAGCGGGGGAAGATAACATGGCATATGACCCCTATGCTGACTCCAAACGAGCACTTGCCACCAAACTTGGGCTCTTGATGATCATACTGCAGATGACATTCACAATTGACACACCAGTGACCGTGAAGGCGAAGAATCTCGAGGCTGTCTGGAGTTCAAGGCCGGCAATGATGGCGAGAACCGGCATGAAAAGCCCACCTCCACGAATCCCCCCTGTGCTTGAAATAGCAGATGCTATGAAGCACAAGACACCTGCTTGCACCTTTGGAGGTGAAAAAGACTTGAACTCGGCATGGGTTTCTCGAGATTTCGTCACCTGGGTGTACCTCCATCGACGAGTTTGGTTGGAAAGAGCATGACTTTTGGTGATCCTTGAGATGGGTTCCCTTTCTTTTAGCATAAGGAGACGGTTGAATTAAAATAGTCCCCTCTAAAATTCTATTTACGTCGAGGCATTGGGATCGATATCTTATTTCAAGAGATAAGGTCCTGGAATTCCATGAATGCACTTTTATGCTTAATATTCATTACTCAATCTCATCCTCATGCAAAAGATTATAATTCTTGTCTTTGGAGTTTCATCGACAACATTCATCCTGCGCTGATCTCTACACCCCACAATTCGAGTTTTTAAGAGCATCATCTCTCAATTAATTGGCGACATTGAAGTGCTTTCAATCATTGTCAATTTGTGAGAATTTTAGTGAATGGGGTAAATATGCAAATTCCGCAGATGATATGATCACTTGAAATTTGTACCTATGCTAATTCCATGGACGATAGGCCAACTTGAATTGGAAAGCTGCATATTTACTGATACTCTATGGAGAATGTCATGCGTCAATCTTCACAATGTTTTGATCTTTCAACTGCAGACCATGTAGAAATTCTAGTCTCCCTATGTGCAAGGGAACCTATCCCTTGGGATGGGAGTCTCAGGTCAATGTCTCTGCCTCTTGTCGTCAGTGCATTCCTATAAATTCTGGAAACACTTAGAACTCTTGAATCGCATAAACGAGATCAAAATAATTGGGAAACTATGTGATTACTTATTATCTAACAGAAGATATTCAACTGAACAAATTGAAAAAGAGATGGTTTAATAAAAAGAGTTCCCTTAATAATTCTATTTCAATGGGGGCATCAGGATCGATTTCTAATTTTAAGCGACAAGAGATGTCACAGAATCACACGAGTGCTCTATTGTGCTTAATATTCAAAGGTCAAGCTCATGGCGAAGATTATCATACTTATCTTACAAGATTTCACGAAGGGTCATCTGTCCAGGTCAAGAAGTCTCCATGCAAGGCCCTTCCACTCCCATCTTTACACAAGAAAATACACGACATCATGAAACTAATCTATTGGAACGATCTCCTGTAGAGAGACATGTTCAAACATGTTGGCCTCATCCCACAAATGGCTAACTCTACCTATTCCATATTGGTTGAAGAGAAATGCAATGTTTCTAACTATTACAGCATGCGCGCTTAGTGAAAATTCCATGCGCTAGCACTGTCAACAGGGAGATTTGAATCCCATATACTTGCCTGAAATGTAGTCTTTCCGGACCTTGACAGCTCCGAACCCGGTGATGAGAACCGTGCTCAAAGCCATCACAGTACCGACAGAGAACACGATCAGCGAGGCCCTCCCATATTCTCTTATGGCCCTCTGAACCAGGATTATTCCCAGAAGTGATGTGATGAAGCAGATAAAGGAAAATATCAGGGCGACCTCTGTGTGCTCCATCCCCAATAGGATATACTGGAGTGCCGACATTGTGGACGAGAAGAAAACCATGAACGAGCAAGTTCCTGCTGTGACCTGCAAGATGAAGTGCAGGTTATGCCTAACAAAATCTGAATTGGGCTCAGCCTTTCAGGAAAGGTGTGATCAGAAGTGGGTGGGAGCAGTAATATAGGATACGGACCTTGCAGGTTTTCTAAGATTGGCTTAGTCTATGATGCTAAACATTGAAGTCACTTCACCTAATAATTTCTCCCAGCTCGTGCAAGGAACAGGTAGAGTCACGAGTGGATATTTCGAGCAAGAAGTTACCTCAGGAACTATTCCCACTTGCAGGAGGAGTGGACTTATAAGCATTCCACCGCCTATTCCGAAAAATCCGCCCAGAAGTCCAGCTAACAGTGCCATTACAGGAAAAATAAGCCTCTTGGCTGGTCCTTCTCTGTTCTGATCATCAATGTCCTTTAAAAAAGAACCACATCTTAATGAGCTTCAAGCAATTTTACTACAATAACTTTTGCAGTTCTCATTAATCTTTTTCTATATATAACCCAACAACCTGCTGGCTTGAAACTTGATGCTGAATGCTTTCTTTCCTGAAAAGAATCCATGAAGTAAAGGCCACCGCTAGTGGAATCTGAACAGATGAGAGTATCCAATATCCTGGACCACAGGGCTCAATTGGGATGATACTCTGCACATAATTTCAAAGATCATGCACAATAAATCTGTAGTATAAAGTTGGAAGAAAAGATAGTATTACAGGACAGTGACATTAAAAATCTTTGCAAGGATTTACTGAAGAATGCAGAAAAAGAAAAGAAAATTTCGTGGCAAGTTAGTTTGATGTAAAGTTTAGGCAAGAAATGGCGCATTGGACCAAAGGTGAGGAGTATCATCATCATAAAGCGACCCCTTATGGTCAGTGTTATGTGAACACAAGGCAAGAACGGAGGACCATGCTATCAGTATTGTGATTTCATAGCAACATATGAGATTGTGGTATCAGAGATTATTTGTTGGTTCCTTCCTAGATTTAATTTGATAGCACAAAGTGTCTTCCAAGTTGCATTCACTGAAAGCAACACAAACTGAATATTGATGTCTTTGTAGTTTCCTTCCATCAGTTGACACTTAAAATTTAATTTGAAGCAAGCTAAGGAGTCACCATCCATAAACATGAACTCTATATAAGTGGAATGAGACACTTCGATTTTGGAAAAAGAAAAGAAGAAAGAAAAAGCTTACAGTATACCACCGGAGTGAATGACAAATGATCTATTAAAAGGACCCCTTCTAAGGAGACAAAAGCAAAGGAAAAGTGAATCTAATTTCTTCATCTTCTTTAAAACTATCTGTGGAACTGTTGATTCTTAATACTTGGCTTTGTTTTGTTGGTGAAAATTTTTCATCTTAAGCCTTCAGTCTATCAATCCTCTTTTGCTCATCCTAATGTGATTAAACATCAACTTCCAGTAATCTGTTTAAAAAGCCCAAAAAAAGATATAGAATGTTACAAATCTAGAACCATATCAGTCACACATTTGAGAATCAACCGAGTCATCCCTGAATTATAGAGCACAAAGGAAACAAATTTTCTGTTCTATAAGATAAATAAAAATGTCCCCAGGATGAGCAACGGGTTTTTCCTCAAAATTCTTTTCACGTCTGAGAAATATCATTTTTAAGATAAATCCATAAACATCCTAATCATCACTAACTTAAAATTCAGTTGGAAGAAGTGACTCAATAGATAAGAACCAGGCAAAAAGATCTAGTACGATCTGTCTATATATTGAGAATGATCTGTAGTTGAAAATCAAAAAATGAGAATGAAAACAAAACGGACAGATCTTTTGGTATACCGTATTCATTCACCTAATTCAGTCACAGGGGCATGATAATTCTCTAGGCCTTATATAAGATGATGATGGAATTAAAGGAGATAAAAACAAAACAACAAAAAAAGTGTAACAGAAGAAACACACCTGTCCATGTCGGTTTCCACGAAGTATATACACGAAGAAGAATGAAAACCAGACCAGAACCAAAACCACCAATTTCATCCATGGATACGTTTCTTGACGTTTTGATGCAGCACGCAAAAGAGGTTCTTTTGCAATTTTGGCTTCCTCTGACCCATCATCAAAACCCTCCTCTCTCGCAGACCCATTTTCCAAGTGGACTCTCTCTCCCCCTTCCTCTGACTCCAGTTTCCAATACGAGACCCCTTTTTTGCAGGTCTTAAAGGTGGACCAAGCAAGAAAGACTGCAAATAGTATCGTGATGAGCCACTCAGGGAAGATGACATGGCATATGACCCCTACACTGACTCCCAACAGCATGCATGGCACTGAGAGGAGTGCAATGTCATAGTCGATCAAGCACTTGCCACCAAACTTGGGGTTCTTGATGATCAAACTGCAGACAACATTCGCAAGCGACACACCAGTGACCATGAAAGCGGAGAAGCTCGAGGCCATCTTGAGCTCAAGGCCGGCGACTATAGCAAGAATCGGTATGAAAAGCCCACCTCCACCAATCCCACCCGCGCTGGAAATAGCAGATACTATGAAGCACAAGGCACCTGCTAGCACCACTGGTGACTTGAACTCGACACGGGTCTCTCGAGATTTCCTCATCTGGGTGTGTCTCCATTGATGAGTCCGGTTGGAAAGATCATGACTTGTTGTGATTCCTGAGATGGGTTCCCTTCCTTTAGCATGAGGAAGGCTTAGGATTGTGAAGAAGAAGACGAAGAAGGCGACGGCCAAGAGTAGCAATTGAGCGGAGAGTCTCTGGTTCTTCATATTGAGAGAGCTTGGCGAATGGACGGAAACGGAAACTGAACTCTCCTGATATACAGCGGTTCGAAAAGTGAGAAAATAAATGAGGATCGTGCTTTTTTATCCCACCCGGTATCCAACCAAAAAAAAAAAAAAAAAAAAAAAACCACCCCGTATTCACTAAAATAACAAAATTACACTCAACCATTTAATTGTAATTAATAATGGTGGAAGTTTAATTTACTTTTCTTTTTTAGTTTTTCTATTGTTGTGTAGAATCCAAGGAATATCACATATTTTCCTTTTACTTATTGTGGGTATCCCATGTCTATTAAAGTTATTATGCTCGCTTCTTTATTTTATTTCACTTTCGTCAAAATTAGCTTTGTCAAAAAGAGAAACTTTCAAGAAAGCTAGGTTTTTTCTACATTATCAAGCAAATTTATGAATTAATTGTCAAGTAAAATTTATAAAAATTTAATAGAGACAAATTTTTTATTTATTCACACGTTTATTAACTTTTTACTTGTACCATCATAAAAGAATTTCCATGAATTTAGTCACATATAATATTAATTTTTGTTAATCCAAAATGATGAAATTTCATTGGCATTTAAAAACAATTGCTTATTTTGTGCAAAGTTTTGATTCAATTAAATTTAAAGTTTCATGTTCAGGAATGTAATTGTGATTTTGTGATGGAAAATCTTTAAAGAGATTTTTTTTTTTTTTCGTCCAACACCCCTTTGTGTGTCTCTCTATCTATCTATCTATAAAATAACTGATAATAAATGGTTTGATGGTATGCCATCTTATAAATAGTACTCACATTTCGGACCAAAAAAAAAATAAAATGGTTTGATGGTGGTATGCACAATAAAAGTAAAATTTTATAAACATGTGAATATGTTAACAAAGTTGTCTCTAGATTCCACTTGATAATTAATTCATACATTTGCTCAACAGTGTAAAAAAAGAACTGGGTTTTGTTGAAAATCTCTTTTCAGCAAAAGTAAATTTTTGGGAAGTAAAATCCAACAATAGAAAAGAAAACATAGTGCCTTTAACATACATAGATACCCACGATAAGCAAAAATAAGACATGTGATATTTTTAATATGCAACTTGATGCTACCTACAAATAGAAAAAAGTAAATAAACTTGGAGCCGCTACTTTAAATTGCAATTGAGTAATCGAGGGCAATGTTATCGTTTTAATAAAAATGAGATGGATAAGTGGTGGAAATAGCGCTGTCAATAAATAAATGTAAAATGCAATTATTATAAACTCTTAGCACAGCAAGGAGCGAAGTAAAAGATGAAAGAATGTGGAATCGGTGAAACTACAGACTTACCATGGGTCGTTATGTCATCCAAGTTGGGTGAAGGAAAAGCAAAATCATGCAAATTCCTCGGACTACTCTTTACTCCCGACGACTAGAAAAGTCTTCGATAGATGGAGAGAATGTTGATTTTTAATTTTAAGAAACAGGTTGTGGAGGTCTGTCTGTCGAAGCTTCGGTTGTGGCTTAGGAGAGAGTGAGAGATTTAGATGGATTTGGTGAGAGAAGGTAGATTCTTTCTTGTTGTCAAATTCTAGTTCTATCAGGGACTGATTATTATTATTATTATTATTATTATTATTATTATTATTATTATTATTATTTTGGCCCTTGTGCATAATTTTATGAATAATGCTAATATTATAATTAATGTGGTTCGAATGGTCCGATTTAGATTTTGAATAAAAAAACAAGCTTAAGAGATTGATTCTAAGAAAATCTAGACTTAAAAGTCAAATGGGTCTGCGCCAAGTGGCCACACGGTAGAACCATGAACTTGTCTATTATGTTTATATAGTTTCAATATATTAAAACACAACAATCAATCTTTTTATTTTCATTTTTATTTTTCAGTTGAAATTCTGTCTCTGGAAGCCTTTTTTATTATTATTTTGAGTTGATAACTTGTTAACAATATATTTCTCTTTTCTTTTTTTTTGGTCAAAACATGTTCGCTAGGGTCAGAGACGTTTCAAGATCCGAGGAATCCGACCTGGTCGGATCCAGGCTTAGGAGTGCCACGTAGGCCACACTCCAGTCCAGTAGTTGTTCACTACGTGTCGGAGCGGGCCCCCACTTCTCCAATTTTCAGGTGCCCACTTCCTCACGTTCTCCGTCACTGCTCTCTCTCTCTCCCCTCTCCGTCTTCGGCCGTTTCAATCTTGCCGCATTGATGGAATGGCTTACGTGGCAATAGATCATTGGACTGGCGCACACTCCATGATCAGGGACTGCGGAGTGACGTGGCAGTCGCCGTCGCTCAGGGTTGTCAGCATTGAGGAAGGTGACTTGACAGCGGTTTATCTCAAGGTTCTCAACTGTCCATTTTATGATCCTTGATTCCTTTCATGTTCCTTTTTGTGGAAAACTAATACTGATAGCATGGTCCTCCGCTCTTGCCTTGGGTTCACATAACACTGACCATAAAGGGTTGCTTTATGATGATGATACTCCTCATCTTTAGCCCAATGCGCCATTTCTTGCCTAAACTTTACATCACACTAACTTGCCACGAAATTTTCTTTTCTTTTTCTGCATTCTTCAGTAAATCCTCGCAAAGATTTTTAATGTCACTGTCCTGCAATACTATCTTTTCTTCCAACTTTATACTACAGATTTATTGTGCGTGATCTTTGAAATTATGTGCAGAGTATCATCCCAATTGAGCCCTGTGGTCCAGGACATTGGATACTCTCATCTGTTCAGATTCCACTAGCGGTGGCCTTTACTTCATGGATTCTTTTCAGGAAAGAAAGCATTCAGCATCAAGTTTCAAGCCAGCAGGTGGTTGGGTTATATATAGAAAAAGATTAATAAGAACTGTCAAAGTTGTAGTAAAATTGCTTGAAGCTCATTAAGATGTGGTTCTTTTTTAAAGGACATTGATGATCAGAACAGAGACGGACCAGCCAACAGGCTTATTTTTCCGGTAATGGCACTGTTAGCTGGACTTCTGGGCGGATTTTTCGGAATAGGCGGTGGAATGCTTATAAGTCCACTCCTCCTGCAAGTGGGAATAGTTCCTGAGGTAACTTCTTGCTCAAAATATCCACATCCACATGTGACTCTACCTGTTCCTCGCGCAAGCTGGGAGAAATTATTAGGTGAAATGACTTCAATGTTTAGCATCGTAGACTAAGCCAATCGTAGAAAACCTGTGAGGTCCGTATCCTATATTACGGCTCCAACCCACTTCTGATCATACCGTTCCTGAAAGGCTGAGCCCAATTCAGATTTTGCTAGGTATATCCTGCACTTCATCTTGCAGGTCACAGCAGCAACTTGCTCGTTCATGGTTTTCTTCTCGTCCACCATGTCGGCACTCCAGTATATCCTATTGGGGATGGAGCACACAGAGGTCGCCCTGATATTTTCCTTTATCTGCTTCGTCGCGTCACTTCTGGGAATAATCGTGGTTCAGAGGGCCATAAGAGAATATGGGAGGGCCTCGCTGATCGTGTTCTCTGTCAGCATTGTGATGGCTTTGAGCACGGTTCTCATCACCGGGTTCGGAGCTGTCAAGGTCCGGAAAGACTACATTTCAGGCAAGTATAATATGGGATTCAAATCTCCCTGTTGACGGTGCTAGCGCATGGAATTTTCGCTAAGCGCGCATGCTGTAATAGTTAGAAACATTGCATTTCTCTTCAACCAATATGGAATAGGTAGAGTTAGCCATTTGTGGGATGAGGCCAACATGTTTGAACATGTCTCTCTATAGGAGATCGTTCCAATAGATTAGTTTCATGATGTCATGTATTTTCTCGTGTAAAGATGGGAGTGGAAGGGCCTTGCATGGAGACTTCTTGACCTGGACAGATGACATGTATTTTCTATGATATGGTCATTCACTTGAGGAGGGCGATATGATGCTTAGCTGTCATAGACTGTTTTGATCTCAAAACAAGAAAATTCTCTATGACATCTTTCAACAGTGGTAATTTCACTTTAGCAAAATCTAGGCTCAAGGATCAAGGATGGCTTCTTTTATAAACGTAGACACATCCTCTTTAGATGAAAGATAGTTGAGACATGGTTATAAAATTCAAGCAATACATATTTTCTTAAAAAGATGTTGAATGCTCGATCACATCCATATAGAACTACATCTTCTCAATGTTGAAAGGTCTTTTCAAGGATCGTAATCTAGGCTTGGTATCGATTAAAGAAACAGAGAAAATCTCCTAAGAAGGATCGAGTAGATTCAAAACAAATGTACATAGATATCAAATAGGTAAGGCAAAGAATCCATCTGACATGTTTACTAAGGAAGTAGACATAGAGAAGTATCCTTTTTGTACTAGTATCATTTGTATTACTCCACATTAGTTGATGACTAGGATTGTAGAGGCACAAGTTCCTATTACTAGCTTTTGAAGCAAATGCAAGCTTGACCAAAAAAAGAAAAAGAACAAGAAAAAGAGTGGACGGATGCAAAGTCACTTGGTGCATTGAGTACATTTATCTTTAAGTAGGAGATTGTTGGTAGGCGAAGCCAGACTTTTTTATTAAGGGTTTTCCTATCTTTTCTCTTCATTTTACTTTTAGGTTAAAAGTTACACTTCACATATTAGCTATTGAGAGGTGACAGTTGTGATAGCTATGAAGAAACTAGAGAGAAAAGACGAGAGATAGTGACGGCCAAATAGGAAGAAAAATGCGAGTGTGTGCAGTAAAGAGAGAAGAAAAAGTTATTTTATTTTATTTTATTTGTGAGTATTTTCTTTTTGTGCGTTAATCTTGAGAGAAGATTATCATTATATACCTACTTTCTTTGAAATCTAGTATAATTTGAAGGGATGCAGAGTAGCTCAAGTCTAGATGAACTTCGATAACAAATTTTCTTGTGTGTTTTTTCATTTCATTCTTTTATTATTATTATTATTATTATTATTATTATTATTATTATTATATATTTCAATCTGTGTGAATTATTTACTTGTGTTATTTTTCTAAAATTGGTGTGTGATTCCTATCACAACTATCTTTTACCTTTGTCTTTGGAGTTCTATGGACAACATTCATCCTCTCCCGATCTCTCTGCCTTGTAGTTAGTGTTTTTAGATCAATTGTTAACATCAAAGTATCTCATCCATTGTTAGTTTGTGAGAACCTTTGTGAGAACCTTCGAGAAGATCTCTCTACCTTGTAGTTCGTGTTTTTAGATCAATTGTTAACATCAAAATATCTCATCCATTGTTAGTTTGCGAGAACCTTTGAGAAGAAGGTATATACACGAATTCTGCAGATAATCACTTGAAATTTGTACTATACTAATTCCATGGATGATACGGCTACTTGAAATTTGTAAAGCTGCATATTCCCTGATACTTCGTGGAGAAAGCCATGCATCAATCTTCACAATGTATTGATCTTTCGACTGCATGTGATGTAGAAATTAAAGTCTCCCCCCCTTATGCAACTGAAGTCACCTCTAAAGATGTCAATGTTTGTGTCTTTTGTCATCAGTGAACTAAATTGCCTGTCTCGTCTGTGCATTACTTTGATTTCTGGAATCACTTGCTAAACTTGAATCGCATAAAAGATATCACAGTAACGGGGGAACTATGTTATTACTCCGTATTCAACATAAAATATTCAACTGACCAAATCCAAGCCGAGATGACTGAATCAAAGTAATTCCCTTTATAGTTCTATTTCGATCAGGGTAGTGGGATTTGTTTCTAATTTTGAGCGATGAGATACGTCGTGGAATTGCATGCTCTATTGTGCTTAACATCGAAAAGTCAGTCTCACGGCAAGGATTATCATACTTGTCTTACAAGATTATACAAAGGATAATCTTTCCAGGTCAAGAAATCTCCATGCACGGCCCTTCCGCTCCCGACCTTACACAAGAAAATACCCGATATCGTAAACTAGTCTATTGGAACAATCTCCCGTAGATAGACAAGTTCTAATATGTTGGTCTGATCCCACAAATGGGATAGGCCTAATCCCCATTCCATATTAGCTGAAGAGGAGCGAGCTGTTTATAACTTTTACAGCATGCGCGCTTACCGAAAATTCCATGTGCAAGAGTCGTCAACAGGGAGGTTTGAATCCCATGTACTTGCCCGAAATGTAGTCGTTCCAGACCTCAACAGCTCCGAATCCGGTGATGAGAACCGTACTCAATGCCATCACAATGCTGATGGAGAACACGATGAGCGAGGCCCTCCCGTACATACTTATGGCCCTCTGAACCACGATTATTCCCAGAAGTGATGCGACGAAGCAAATAAAGGATAATATCAGGGCGATCTCTGCGTGCTCCATCCCCAATAGGATATACTGGAGCGCCGACATTGTGGACGAGAAGAAAACCATGAATGAGCAAGTCGCTGCTGTAACCTGCAAGATGAAGTGCAGGTTATGCCTAACAAAATCTGAATTGGGCTCGGCCTGACAGATTCAGCCTTCATGTAGGATATGGACCGCACGGGTTTTCTACAATTGGCTTCGTCTATGATGCTAGACATTCAAGTGATTTCACCTAATAATTTATCCCAGCTCATGCGAGGAAACGATAGAGTCGCATATGATATGTGACCAAGAAGTTACCTCAGGTGCAATTCCCACTTGCAGGAGGAGTGGGCTTATTAGCATTCCACCGCCTATTCCAAAAATTCCGCCCAAAAGTCCAGCTAACATTGCCATCGCTGGAAAAATAAGCCTGTTGGCTGGTTCTTCTCTGTTCAGGTCATCAATGTCCTTTAAAAAAGAACCACATCTTAATGAAGTTCAAGTTATCGAGCTTAATTTACTAAAACAACTCTTACAGTTCTTATTAATATTTTTCAGTATATAAGCAAAGACCTGCTGGCTTGAAACTTGATTTTGGATGCTTTCTTTCCTGAAAAGGATCCATAAAGTAAAGGCCACAGCTAGTGGAATCTGAATGGATGAAAGTATCCAATATCCTGGACCACAGGGCTCAATTGGGATGATACTCTGCACATAATTTCAAAGACCATCCACATCAAATCTGTCGTACAAACTTGAAGGGAAGTATCGTATTGCAGGACAGTCACATGAAGAATCTTTGCAAAGATTTACTCAGGAAGGCGGAAAAAGAAAAGAAGAAAATTAAGCAGCAGGCTAGTGATATGTAGAGTTTAAGCAAGAAATGGTGCGGTGGGCCAGAGATGAGTGGCAACTTCATCATGAAGTGGCCATTTACGGTCAGTGTCACGTTTATACAAGACAAGGAAAAGGACCATGGTATCAGTATAGCGGTTTCATGGCAACATCCAAGATTGCGATTCCAGAGCTTATTCGTTGGTTTCTTTCTAGGTTTTGATTTGCTAGCTGAAAGCATCTTCTACTTGGCATGCACTGAAAGCAACTCAAACCGACATTAAAGTCTATGTAGATCACTTCCGTCAGTTGACACTTTAAAATTGATTTAGAGCAAGCTAATGACTAATGAGTCACCATCCATAGATAAACATGTACTCTATATGAGTGGAATGAGATGCTTCAGTTTTGGGAAAAGAAAAGAAAAAAAAGAAAGAAGCTTTCGATATACCACCAGAGTGAATGTCAAAAGATCTGTTAAGAGGACCATTCTAAGGAGACAAAAACAAGAAATAATGGATCTAATTTCTTTTTGGAGATATTTGTGGAGCTTTTGATTCTTGATTCTTGGCTTTGTTTTGTAGTAAAAAGAATTTTCATCTTAAGCTTCCGAGTCTATTAATCTTCTTTTGTTCGATCAAACATTGACTTCCAGTAATCTGTTTAAAAAGCCGAAAAATAAGAATAAGAATAAAATTTGTATATGTATCTTTAAAATAATCCATTTTTTTTAAACTTCTAACACGGTGGAGTAGAATATTAAAGATATAGACCCACAGGAGTCCCACATTTAAGAATCAAGCGAATTATCCCTGAATTATAGAACACAAAGCAAACAAATCTGCTGTTCTGTGACATGACGAAGTGTCCCCGGCACGAGCAGCAACTTTTTCCAGAAAACTCCTTTCGCAATATCATTATTAAGATAAATCCATAAACATCCTAATCATCATTTCCTTAAAAATTCAGTTCAAGAGGTGACTCACTAGATAAGAAGAAGGCAACAAGATCCACTATGAAAATCTTTATATTGAGAATGGTCTATAATTGTAAAATAAAAAATGAGGATGAAAACAAAATGGACAGATATTCTGGTATATTGTATTCATTCGCCTAATTCAATCACAGAAGGCATGATAATTCTTTAGCCTTATCTAAGATGATAGTGGGGTTAAAGGAGATATAAAAGAAAACAACAAAAAATGAATAAAAGAAGAAACAAACCTGCCCATATCGATTTCCACGAAGAACGTACACCAAGAAGAATGAAAACCAGACCAGAACCAAAACCCCCAATTTCATCCATGGAAACTTGTCTGGACATTCTGGTTCAACACGCAAAAGAGGCTCTCTTGCAGTTTTGGCTTCCTCAGACCCATCAAGAACCCCCTCTTTCACAGACCCATTTTCCAAGTGTACTATCTCTCTCCCTTCCTGTGACTCCAGCTTCCAATACGAGACCCCATTTCCGCAGGTCTTGATGGTGGACCAAGCAAGAAAGACTGCAAATAGTACAGTGATGAGCCACTCAGGGAAGACAACATTGCATATGACCCCAACACTCACTCCCAACAACATGCATGGCTCTGAGAGGAGCGCGATGTCATAGTCGATCAGGCACTTGCCACCAAACCTGGGGCTCTTGATGACCAAATTGCAGATGACATTCGCAATCGATCCACCAGTGACCATGAAAGCCGAGATGCTCGAGGCTGTCTTGAGCTCAAGGCCTGCAATTATAGCGAGAATCGGTATGAAAAGCCCGCCACCGCCAATCCCGCCCGCGCTTGAAATAGCAGCTGCTACGAAGCACAAGACACCTGCTAGCACCATTGGAGGTGAAAAAGACTTGAACTTGACACCAGTCTCCCGTGATTTCGTCATCTGGGTGTGTCTCCAAAGATGAGTTTGGTTGGAAAGATCACGAGTTCTTGTGATTGTTGAGACGGGTCCCCTTCTTTGAGCATGTGCAACGCCTAGGACTGTGAAGAAGAAGAAGAGGGCTGAGAGCAGGAATCGAGTGTTCATGTTGAGGGGACTTCAGTAAAAGGCCAAAAAGGGAAACTGCACTCTCTTTATACACGGGCAGGGGAGCATCTTCGGTCTTTTGCCTGGCATTAGTGACGAAACCGACAAAAAGCGAGTGCATAAAGAAATAGTTCAAAAGGGATTATGATTGCTTATCGGCACTGCAGAAAGTGAAAATAATTAGTAAAGGATGTGAAAGTAGGGAGAGTACCAGCTGTCCCAATACCATCCAAGTTCGGTGAGGGAAAATCAAGTCGTTCAAGTTAGGCGAGGAAAAGCAAATCGTGCAATTCGTCGATGATAAAGGTCTGCTCGATTTATGTACTTATCAAAAGCTACCTCCACTTCTAGATATGGGAATTTCCTGTTTACTCTCGGTGACTAAAAAGAGTCTCAAAGTTAGTGAAAAACCATTCAGAGAGAGAGAGAGAGAGAGAGAGAGAGAGAGAGATTTGTGTATCTTTTGGTACGTGACTAATGAAAAAGGTTGTGGAGGGCTGCTCCTGAGGTAAGTTGGAAGCTTCGCTAACGGGGAGGGGAGAGAGAGAGAGAGAGAGAGAGAGAGAGAGATTAGGAGGGAGAAGGTTTCCTGCTGTAAAATTCTCTGCTTGGGCGAATGATATTTTGATGCTTCTGCTTTATTTTAGAGAGAATGCTACCGCTAGTGAGTGCATGTGCAGCTGAATTTGGAAACGGAACCATTGGAATGATTCCAGAAAATCCAGGATGGGGTATTAAATCGGTCTACTCCATAACTAACTTAGAACCAAAATGTTTGTCTAGTAGAACTAGAAACTTGAACTCCATTTTCCTAAATTTTGGTATGTTAAATTTGAAATAACCATTTTTTTTTTCATATTGAGTTGAAACTTTGTTTTTAGAAACCTCTTTTCGTTATTTGAGTTATTAACTTGGTAATAAAACACTTTTCTTTTTTTTTTTTCCGGAAATATGCTCACTTGTTCAAGATTGATTTTACCCGAGAACCAGCCTAGCTAGTTCACATTTACACGGGGTCAAGATTGAATCAAGGGTTGAGTAGTGTTTGGTCGGTTCCTAATTCCTGTGTTTTAAACCCCTAAACCTACCTGGTTTTCTTTGAAACCAGCCTTAAGCTGAGTTAGGAAAAGATCTTGAAAACCTTGGGATTATGTTTGGTCATCTGAATTTCTAATCAAGATAGAACTTGATAGGATATGATATGATATAAAATCCAATGGATTTTGATATATCTTATATACTATTTGGTGATTACAGTAATAAAGTCGGATATATTCACATCATATCATTTACATTGTTTAGTATAAATGACACATTAGTAAAAATGAACTAAAAATTTTACAAACGGATATAGTAAAAATCTCTCGCGATGCTCTTGCTTACTTTATTTTATTTGATTTTCATTTCTTTTATTAATTAATATCTTTTTTTATAATTTTTTCTTCCCTTCCCATCATTCTCTAATAAAATTTTATTAACTGTTAGATTGTACTAATAAAACCTAAATACTAAAATACCTAAAATATATAATAAATGTAAATATATATTTATATATATTGAAATTATTTTATAAAATATAATTAAATTCGAATATATAAAAATAAAAATAAGAATAAATTAAAATAACTAAATTTTTATTTTTTGTTATTTTAAATTTCTTACGTTAGAATTCAAATATTATTTATATTGAGATATAATTTTAATTTTGTTAATTCAAAAATTTGTTATTTAAGAAAAATAACTTTCCAATTGTGTCGAAATTCTATCCATCTTTATCCCACTTTCCTCATAAGATAATTTTATTCGGTCTATATTTTCATTATATCCCCATTTATCCTGTCTTGAGTAGGCACCAAACATAGGATATGATAAATTTTATCATATCCTGAATTTTATCTTGGTTGCCAAATGTAACCCGAATGTTCAGCCCTTTTCCCTCCTTATACTGATTTTTTTTTTTCTTGATAAATGTGACTTCTCCCATTGACTGAAAAGATGCAACGCTTCTTCTTAGATCTAGAGGAGAGGACCGAGTAGCAACAGTGAACACCACCAAGGGGTTGCTCATTTGAGGGTGATGCGGTGCTTAGATCTCACATCTCAAAATTCATATTTTAGAGAAAGCGATTTTAAGTCGGTTTGGCTCCAGAAATAGAAACTTGATGTTGGCATTTTGAATTAAAAGAAAGTTCCACAAAGCTGCGTACATGTTTAAACAAAATACGTCAAGATAATACCTAAAAATTGCTTTGTCAATGAGCGTGGATTGTATTCTCCACATTCACGCGATCTTGACCCTCTAAACATGAGTTCGACCTATTCTATTCTCCAGGTCTCATGCACTTGAGCCACAAATTCAACACCAGTCGTCATCGCTAGCCAAGCCCTGTGATAGAACCGTTGATCAGAATTTTTTTTAATAATTAATAAAATAAATAATTGCATTTTCTTTTTTATGGCAAATATTCAAGGCATATGCCATGCGGATAAGAAAAGTATTAAAAAAGTCATAAACCTATATCATTAATATCAATTAAGTTCTCTTTCAATTGGACCAATTTGATTTTAAATCTTTTCACATTGGACCAAAATTTTTGTTTCAAATTGTAATAGTTAACGACTTTTCACACGGTGAAGATCCTTTACATTTGATTATCTTAAAAAAAAATAGTCATTATTATTTTATTATTATTATTTTTTTTTTGTCTTGATGACATAACCTTACATTATAATGGGAAGCCCGACCCCAGTTATTTCCCCTAATTTGACAATGATTTGATAGTTATGGTGGATGAGTAAGACTCCATGAGAAACAGTAGGATAATTTATCTGGACTTATCCCCCTAGATGAAATAAATCAGACGTCAAACATGTAGATCTCCTACAAATAATCATTTTTACGTAAATTTTCTCCATTGTGATCGAATATGTAAACAATGTAATTTATTCAATAAATACCTATACTATGTATTATAAATACCTATACTATATTATACATATATACAATGCAAAACCGAATCAAACCATTGTCATTTTCAATAAGCACAAGCTTTTAGAAAGTTCCACAAAAAACCAAACAAATATTTGATTCCACTTTCTCTAAGTCACTAAAATATTAAAAAATAAAATTCTCTTTCTGTACACATTTTAAAACTTTTTCCCCACCATTTTTTGCACCGTTGCTAGAACATAAGAAATTATTCTTTTTGGGGACCTTCTATGGTCCACTGGGATCGATCCCCCATTCTCACCGATCATGATTTAATTGATAAGTTTTTTGTCCTAATTTTTATCTAAAGCGCCGTAATTCACACAAAAGTTTAGAAAATTTGTTATCAACAGGTGAGACTTTCTCTCATATAATTCAATTGCCACCGTGTCCCTACAAAGATTAGATTTTTGGGATTTTGTGGAAACTCATTTCTTTTAGAAATGATTGAGACCAAGGGCCTTTACATAAAAAACGAAACCTACTTCCCGCACTTTTCTACCTTTTTTCCCTAGTGCTCCGAAACATACTTTTGCATGAGGCTAAGGTTTGACAACACGAGACCGGACCACATGTCCAAAAGGGTCATCGTCATCTTTGGCCTGCCTCATCTATTAATTTACGATAGACACTTTCTGCCTGCTCATTTTGTCTTAATCCTTTGAATTAATACTACAAAAAACTCTAAATTGATATACAAATGACAAATTTACCAAAAAAACTCTAAGTATAAACCTACCAAAAACTAATTTTTTGATTACAAAAAACCTCCAAACTAGTATACTTGTGATAAATTTTCCATCTATTAACTTTTGTCAAATTTCCATGTTAAATTTGCTAATCTGGATGACACATGGTGATGTGGTATTGTGGAAATCTATAGGGTAAATATTACGAAAAACTCTAAATTGATGCACTTGTGACAAATTGACTTTATTGATTTGGAGATTTTCATAGTTTTAATGGTATGGATTTTCACATGGACTTGCCACGTCACCATACCACATTACCATGTGTCATCCATGTTAGCAAATTTAAAGGTAAAATTTGACGGAAGTTGAAGGAGGGTAAATTTGTCAAAGGCATACAAATTTGGGATTTTTAGCAGTTAAAAAATTAGCTTGGGATAAATTTGTTATAAGTGTATTAGTCTAGAATTTGGTTAAAAAATTAGTTTGGGCTAAATTTGTCAAGAATCTATTAGTTTGGGATTTTTTGTAGTATTAATCCTAATCCTTTTGTGGTATTGCATGTTGGACCTAGTACTTTGTATTTGAGAAGAGAAGTATGCTGAAGTTGCCACCTCACTGATTACCATCTATACCATATGTTATGTCAAATGAAATTCAACTATAAAATTTCACCAATGGTACAGTATCAAGGGGTGAATCCATGTATATGAAGTTGGGATAATTAAATCTCATGGACTTTACATACAGAGTTTTACCATAAGCCGAATTAGTTTGATGCACTTGTTGAAGATTTATCGGTAGAGAGGCATCCAGTGCCGGCGTCGGTGGAAGATTGATCCAACATGAAAGATTTGCCTATAGAGAAGGGAGGCGATTTGGGGTGAGGAAGGTCTGATTCGCTCCCGAGCATGAGGACGACTGTCGACATAGTAGGCCTAAAACTCGGATCCTCTTGAACGCACAACAACGATATATGGATCAATCTTAAAGCTTCGTTTCTCGGATAGGATCCGATCAAGTTTGCATCCACTAACTCTAGCCCTTTGTCTTCGTTCCACAGTAGCCATGCCTGTCAAAATCCTACCTTCTCTTAGTTTTAACTGACAAAAGAAACAGAGATATTACAAAATTCAATATGGCCTAATTGCAAAAGATGAAGAAATATGTGGCTCACACTTGATACTAGGCTCTGACCATGATCACAGTTATTAAAAATAGAGCTGCACTTTCGTCCGCTGAGGATTTCGAGCAGTAAGACCCCAAAACTATAGACATCGGATTTCACTGAAAATAGCCCTTCCATAGCATATTCTGGAGCCATGTACCCACTGTTGATAATCGACATTAAGAAGGAAGAAACAATAACATTTGAGCCAAGGGAAAGAAAGCAAAAATAAAGGAAATATAGTAGGAGAAAATGCAAAGGCCTTTCAGCTTTCAAAATGTAAGTAGTGTTTGGTGAAATGTATTTTAAAAATATATTAAAAAGCAACTTTGATAGAAACGTCATTTGAGAAAAACCACACTTTGTAAAGGATTTTTGCTATTTTGTTTTTATAAAAAAAACTTGAACTATTTTCCGATGGAATTAGCCACCGCTGGCAAGCCAAATTGGCCAGTGTCATCAGCTGTAGGTTGACTACTCAATACTATTTGCATTTGCCGAAAGGGGTTTAGGGCCCCAAAGGGTTTTGTAAATGCTTAACCAAACACACCCTCATCTCTTTTGTCTATTTCAATTATGTAAGAAAATAATATGATCCAAGTTTTTATAAAATAATGAACTCAATGGAAATACAAATATGAGCAACTCACTATGTCCCGACGATCTTGTTAGTGTTAGCTTCGATTTGATTGCCTTCGAAAATTCTAGCAGTGCCAAAATCTGATATCTTCGGGTTCATCTCGTCATCCAATAGCACATTCCTCACTTTCAAATCTCGATGGATGATTTTGAGCCGAGAATCCTCATGCAGATACATAAGGCCCCTTGCTATTCCCCTGATAATATGCACACGCTTTGTCCAGTCTAATTTGCTCCTTTTCACTGATCTGCATTGGGAAAATAGGAAATTTTTTTTAGTATATAGCAAGCAATGCTTCATAGAGAACACAATAGATAAATGAATAGATAGAGGTAAGAGACTGAACCAAATAGGAAGGCATCAAGACCACAGTTTGCTAGGTATTCGTATACAAGAAGCTTTTCGCCTCGCTCGACGCAGCATCCCAATAGCCTCACTAGATTTCGGTGTTGAAGCTTAGCAATGAGCGTCACTTCGTTCTTGAACTCTTCAATGCCTTGGCTCGATCTCATCGAAAGCCTCTTGACTGCAATTTCTTTCCCATCAAGTAGCTTGCCCTGCATTTGGTAGTCATGTTCCCCAATAAGCAGTGAGGGAGAGTAAATTGCAGACAACAATATCACGTGACATGAAAGTAGACATCAGTATTAACTATATCAGTCGATCGTGGAAAGTAGGCTTCCTGACCTTGTAGACTGGCCCGAAGCCACCTTCTCCAAGTTTATTAGTATCGGCGAACTTGTTTGTAGCTGTTAGTATAGTAGGCTGGTCAAAATAGCGTATCTCGCCGCTTTCGTCTTGGTATCCATTGGGTGCGCTTCTCTCCTTCAAGCTCGTCCTGTGCGCAGAATCCTCCATGCTTCGCAAAAGTGTATCTTCACTTGTTTCTCCATCTGTATAATCACTGTGTTAGAATATGACTAAACTAGTGTTACTTAATACTGGATTAATCATTACATGTACCTCTTTGCCGACTCTTTCTATGCCTGGATAAGTGGTAACAAGACACCAGAAGTGATGCCACTACTAAAATCAGTGACTGAGTAAAGGCTATGATCTTCGTCGTGTGTTTTTGTCCCTTTCCTGCTTACAATTAGTGCATGAAACTGGGGATCAGAAATAACGCTAACACTAACGGGACTACAATTCGAATTGCATATGAATTTGAATAATAAAGAGTGAGCCTAAAGGAAGTGATTCTCCCGCTGCTATTATTGGAATTCAGCAAAAACAAATTTATAGCGACGAAAGGCACACATCTACTAACAGTTGATACCTGAAATCTCCATATATCCATGTACATGGTGACCAGAATTGAATCTACCATATAACGGGAAAACCAAATTACTGATGTTGACCTTGTCTAAGGTTTTACATGGGCAAATAAGAAACTTCTCCTCTACCTAGACAAAATTCCCTGAATGAATTCGCGAGACATGACTATTCTGCTTTAAAAACAGGGACCCCTACATCAGAGCCTACAATTAGGGTAGAGGAAGAGTAAGCAAATGTCCATGACCACGTAAACAAGACTAATTGTTCACTTTCTAAGCATCAAGATTGGTTAATTCTATGACTCATAACTTGTACACCAAATAATCTTATACTTTTCCAGTCCCAGGAACAAGCCTGCTTTACATTGCATATGCCTTTTGGAGTACTGACCTTTATCTGTAGATGAACTCGGAAGAGGTGAAGCCGCCTATGTTGCTGATAGAAAAGGTAATCTTCATATCGGAGATTACAGCTCGGGCTCAGAATTCGCCAACCATTTTTCCCTTCGCAGCACTGCTTGATATCTTCTGTCAGATCTGAGTCAAACAAGATCAGCACTGAGTACTATTGATGTCTCTACTACACTGCACTAGTCCATATCTTTGCTGTGAGCCGTTGCCTCTATCGGATTCATGCACTTCATACATCGTAGAAGTATCCGGAACATTATCCACAAGATCGTCTATCAAAGCGAGAGCACTGACATCCAGATCATTGGGCGATGTGTTGTTCTGGACATTCCACATGAAGACCCTTGGGTATGTCGCCATCACTCCAAAGAAGTCGGCATCTGAGTAGTGCAGCATGCACTCATCATACCATATGATCGCTTCCCGGTGTGACAGGCATCGATTGGGTAGCGTTTGAGTTGCATTCTCGATGCAGGACTGGCAGGAGCTGCTTGAAACATCGCCCCGGCAGAGAAAAAGGCCAAAGATGCCGTTGGAGCCGTTCTTGTAGAAGCTATTGTTGAGGAATGCTTCAGAGGATAAAGAATCTAAAAGTGTGGCAAGATTGGAACCAAAAGTAGAGTTTGCTGTATCATTAGATGGGCGTAAACAGACATGGTCATTGTAGGTTGGTTGGCAAGCGATGGGCTTGAATTTGATGAGCACAAACGTGAGGACAACAAGGAAGGGCATAGATTTGTCCAGCGAAGACATTGCTTACCATTCTGAGTCTTCGCAAATGATATGCACGCGAGGATTAAAAGGCACAAAATGAGCGGAAGAATTTGCCGGGATCCAAGTTTGATCACTTTAGAGACTTTGTCCAATTTCATTGAATACGATCGATCGCTCTAGCCGGTGGGGGTGGGTAGGTCTCATATCGATTAATTTAACTTTGTCAAAAGGAATCTCTTGACAGGATCCGTTCAGATACTTAAAAAAATGAGGTGTCTCGACGGCTTAAGGAAGCCTCTGTCTCAGGACAACTTGTGCTTTTTTGGTTAGAAAAAAGGGTAGAAGCTTTTGAAAAGTGCCGTTGGAATGAGTCTCGGTCGAGAAAATAATGTCTACATTTACTTTACGAGTAACGTAGAGAAGAAGAATTAATCAAAAAACCACCCAGGAGAGTTTCCCCCTGAACCTTTATTTCCCTGAACGAACAAGAATTAATCACAACGGGGGCTGTGGATGGGAGGAGCCAATGGGGCCGGTATATCTTTATTGAGCCCCCGGACCTAGGACTCTATCTGCAAGTTCTTGAAACATGCCTGTCTACGTTTACTTTACTGGTCCATTAGACATTTTTATGAGATTGGATGATAAGCCTACAAGTTCTCGAAATGTGCCTGGTTTGGTCCATTAGACATTATATAAAATGCTTGCTTTCTATGGTTCCACATTCGAACCGGCAAAGTCTTTGTCATTGTTAAGTCCAAGAGATCGATTCTTCCAAGTCTTTGGATTCCAGATTATCAAATTGACCCCTTCATACTTATACGGCGGTAACAAGAAAATAACGACTGTAATTTGTCAAACTTCTAGCAGAAATTCAATGGTCCTACTGTCATTCTTCTTGAGGTTCAGAGGGTTGGGGTGGGGGGAAAGCGACTTTAGTAATGCATCATGGTTTTTTGGAGTGTGAATAAATTGTAGATTATCATAGCTATTATGTGCCCACGTTTGAAGTATCTAATAATTAAGTGATATTCTCCATAGATTATTTATATATGGTAGAATTACCACTAGACATATGAGAAGGCGAACAGAAAGATTTTACCTACGTCACAAAAGTAGAAAAAGAAGAAGAAAAGTCTCCAAATTAGAGAGAAAATGAAGAAAAGAGATGGTTATATTTTGAAATGGCAGTTTTGTTATTACTTAAAGGATCGATATTGTTACTTTCTACAAAATGGAATCTTGTTCTATTCACTTTCACTGCCCCATTTCCTCCTCATCCAAACAATGTCTAGAGCCAATTCTAACTCGTTCATTCGCCCAATTCCCTGTCTTTCGTTACTTTTCTCCCCAGACACAGGGTTGGTGTTTGTTGACTTGGCAAAATGTGCTACAATAGTCAATCGAAGTTTAGTATGGGTAAGGATGCTCTAAATTCAAGGAATAGGCTCGTGTCATCAATTTACCCGTTCTTGATGATCGATACTTGGACGATGGGGTCTTTTCACTTTTCTTTCTCATTTTTCCTCTTCTTTTCCACTCTCTCCTATGATCTAACGCCACCGTTAGGTCAGGTCTACCTCCGACCACTGCCAACTTTGGCGCCGTACAATCAACAATTGCCACCGCCACCTCTCTCTCTCTCTCTCTCTCTCTCTCTCTCTCTCTGTGGGGGGTTGAGGTGGGAGAGGGCATAGGGGCAGGCTCGCTAGCGCTGGTATTGTAGGGATGTGCGTGTATGTGTTAGGCTTGCATGTGGAGCTGGCCAAGGCTTGAACTCTCCTGCCTAGGTCCCGTCCTAAAATTAATCAGGTCCAAAAATTTTGGCCAAGTCCGTTCAGACAGGCCTAATTTTTTTGCCAAGCCAATCTGTTTGGTGGGTGGCCCCATAAGTCCTGCCACATTCATGATTAGGTCTATTTAAAATATAATTGATGGCTTCGAATGAAATACATCGAAGAAGTTATTGGCTTTTTTGTACAGAGCATAGCTCATGGTTTCTAGTGGTCTAGAAAAGATGCCAAAAGAGAAAGAAAGAAGAACTTTGATATTTGATATCAAGGAAAATTATGAAGTTCTAGTTTACTAGAGCGACAATTGGGGTGGCACGATGCGCTGTATTTCGAACGATGGACCCGCTACATTAAATAGTGAGCTTTACGTCACCGGCATCCAGGGCTTGGTTTTGGATTGTCCGGATCTGCTCCACCTGCAAACTCAAATAAGAAATACATTAAAAAAAAAAAAAAAGAAAAAAGAAGAAGTAAGCGTTTCAACCACAAACTGCATATGAAACTATTAAATTTTAACGATTAATTATTTTCAAAACCTCACGTGACTGCAGCTAACTGAAAAAGCCAATGACAGAGACCCAAACACAAGGTTAAAGTTCGATGATGTGCTTCAAAACTGTAAGACACCCGCACCTTTTCTGCATGGCTTGCCAAGAAGGATCACAGCCAGGAGTAGGCAACAAAATCTCACCAAGGAATGATAAAAACTGAAAGAGGAAGAGGAATAAGATGAAGCAATCTGTGCCATCTTTCTCTGATCAGTTCTGAGAACTCTTCGGTCGTGTTTTCTAAAGCTGTTCAAAAGTCATTGCTCATGAAATTCCACAGTCCAATCTCACTTTCTGGCCAAACAGCACTTTTTACTTTGTGGACTTCAATCACATTTTAGTACGCCATTCGTGGTGACCAAGGAAGAAGGAAATGAAGCGAAAGATGAAGGTGGTATTCCCGCGATTTTCCTAATTTCTAACTTTTATAAGGGGCATAGAAAGTGAGGTTGGCGTTTTTGACACAATTTTTTTTTTTTTTTTTTAAATATTGTGAGATCAATTGAAATATTCACGAGTTTCATGATATATTTTGGATTTTGTAATTGTAGCTAACTAATAAAGTTGTGTTTCGTACTTGAGCGGGTAATTTGTTTCGTTAAGTAGAGTTCGGATAATGACGAATATTATTTAATTTTAATAATTACTTTTTTATTTCATTTAAATTATTTTAATAACTCAAACTTATACAAGCATGGGATTTTTATGGCTTCATGAGGGGTGAATGTACCATTCTCAAGTTATCGTATTATAGTGCATATGTTGCATCTCTTATAACATAAAACATTTCAAGAATTTCAATGAATGATCGAGATTTGTTCTTTCGTGATTCAATTGTCACTAATCCTCAAGAATTTGATCCTAGGGTTTTTAGAAGTGCCTGGTATAAGTATTATCTCTATCATGATTTGTCTTATATATTCAACTTCTCGCCAAAATTGTGTGACCCTGATGATTTTGCCCTCCCTCCCTCCCTCCCTCCCTCCCTCCCTCTCCCCACAGCTTTCTTGTTGCCAAAGATTGGCTAGGGCTTGGCGGCCCTCACCGGTGACGCTCCTCTTCCTCCTCTCTCTCTCTGGATTTGAGTTTTTCTTTTCAATTTTCTACTATTTTTATTTAGGTGACACAAGAAAAATATACACTTAACTACCGATTTATCCAATTGAAAGTATTATTTCCTTTTTCTTTTCTTAAAAATGAAGGACCAATTCAAACAAAAAGTATATAATTCCATGTGACCGATAAACATTTAACTAGCGATTAATTATTTTCAAAACCTCATGTTCTAAAATAACTATTGCCATTCGAGATCGAGAAATCATATCAAATCTATACAATTCTGTGGGACCGATAAAATTTATTGGTTGCAGTTGCACCAGGTCACTTTATTTGAATGAAAAAAAATGTAAATCTCACCGTAGGGTTCGTGCAATAACAGTGTAAATCGACTTATTATACATCGTTTAAAGACCATGTGGCTCTCTCTCTCTTTTGAGATGACGAGCTTTCTCTACCGAACTGGTAGTTTGGATTTCTTTCCTACCTGAACCTCAATTCCATGGTTTTCTCATCTTTCTGAGCTTCGGTAGTCCGCTTAACTCTGTTTCCCTCATCTGAGTTTTCTTTCTTCTATATACATCCGCTGGGCAGGTTCCCAATTTCCTTTATCCTCTTATCGCGATGCCCATTTTTCTTACCACCTCCGATTCCCTTACTATAATTCCGCTTTCCCTCTTTCACCTGGTCTTGCTGATACCCGCATGCTTTGGTCACTAGATTTCCCTATTGATTCATCGAAATTTTGCATGCAACACCTTCCGTAATCCATCTACCTTGAATTTCCACTTGAATCTGTGATTTGATGGAAAATGCAGAATCGGCTGAGGAAGCTCGGCTGTTTGCCTTATGTAGTCGATTGGGTCGCCTTTGGTCTTCTCAGCATCTTGAGGAGTGGGATGAAGCACCACCTGAAGATACAGTCGCCGAATGTAAGATGATGCTGGTAGGCAAATTTCTGGCTAATACTACTGTTAATTTCCCAGCCTTTCAACAGACAATGAAGAAAGTATGGCGTAATGATTATGTAGATATATCTCAACGAGAAGAAGGCATGTATGTTTTTAAGTTCACTTCCGAGGAGGCCAAATATCGAGTGCTTCAAAATGGACCATGGTCTTTTTCTAATAATCTGCTTATGCTAAAACCATGGGTTCCTAATACCCCTCTGCATTGCTATAGTTTTACCACGTCTGTGTTTTGGATGCACATTTTTGGATTACCTCTGGAACGAAGCAATGAGCAGTTCATAAGACAGGTTGTTAGGGAAGTTGGTCAACTTTTGGATGTCAGTATTGACAAGAAGGAGGGATCCTCTATTAAAGCAGTGAGGGTGAAGGTTGAACTAAATATATCAGAACCTCTCAAGCCGGGTAAACTTATTCGAGTGGAAGGGAAGTATATCTGGCTAGATTTCCGTTATGAACGTCTGCCTCATTTATGCTATTCATGTGGTGTTTTGGGTCACTACGCTTCCTATTGTCAATCTATTCCTTATGAGGAGGAGAAGTTTGAAGGGCGGGATACTATGTACCACGGACAGTGGCTGAGAGCTGAGGTAAAAGAGCATAGTCCGTTTTGGCAAGCTTTTTATGAATTTGATAGTAAGAACGTTGCCACAGAAGACAGTGTACCTGAAACACCTCAGTTTGGTTTATTGCTATTCCTTGCTGCTCCTCTTGACTTGCCAACAAAGCCATCTACCATGAATAAAACAGCAGGGCAGCATCAACAACTTTCAAAAGACAAATCACCGATCACTTACCCTGTGCCAGACATCTCCCAAGGAACCACGGTGAATCTGATGGAAGAGCTTCCTTCCCCTGCGCCAGACACAATCCCAGAGGTCATTGTTAATCATATTGCAGCATCATCATCCAAAAAACTCAAAAACTCTCGTTTGCTGCCCAAAACCACTCCTTTGAAAAAAGTTAAAAGACGTTCTCTATACGACTGTGCCTTGATGGGCTTGGAAACTAAGGGGTGTGCCTACACTTGGGCAAATAATAGAAGTGGGGAGGACTTGGTGAGGAAGAGATTGGACAGAGCAGTGTGTAATATTGAATGGCGTCTAACCTATCCAGAAGCTGAAGTGGTTGCACTACCAGCAATAGCGTCGGATCACAGTCCGATTCTATTAACTACTCAAATAACCACAAGGAAAGGCAAACGAAATTTCACCTTTGAAGCCTTCTGGATTGAACATGAAGAGTGTCGACAAGTGGTGGAGGATGCTTGGTCTGCATCATATCTCAGGAATTCTTCAATCTCTCGGAGGCTCCAGGTCACAAAGACAGCTCTGACACGGTGGAGTAACTCAACTTTCAAAGATAATCATCGCAAACTCCATCTTTTACAGCAGCAACTCCAGTTTTATACAAATCAACCTGCAGGTAATTATGATGAACAGCAGGTTAGTAACTTGAAAAACCAAATACAGCAGAGCTGGTCACAAGAGGAACAATATTGGGGGATGCGTTCCAGAATTCGATGGCTGCGTTGGGGGGATAGAAATACAAGATTCTTTCATGCTACTACTGTACAAAGACGAAAAAGAAACAGAATTAGCATGTTGAAGACTGAGAACGAAGAATGGACCCGAGACCCGGAACAACTGAAAAATATGACTGTTTCTTTTTTCACTAAGCTCTATACTTCATGCGTCCGAGAGCCTTCGAGCCGATCTTATCACAATGTTCTAAAGTGGTCACAGATTCGATGAATGCGACTCTAACTGCTGCGGTTACACGAGAGGAAGTTAAGCATGCTACCTTTCAATTAGGAGCAACTCAAGCCCCTGGACCCGATGGATTAAATGGTCTGTTTTATCATACTTACTGGGATCTAATTCAGGATGATGTTTTCCATACAGTTCATAATTTTTTCATCACAGGGAATATGCCAGCAGATTTAAACAAAACAGCCCTATCTCTTATTCCGAAAGTCCCAAACCCTGAGAGCTTAGATCAATTTCGCCCTATCAGCTTATGCAATTTTATCTACAAGATCATTTCCAAAGTTTTGGCCAATCGATTAAAGCCTTGGTTGCCCACTTTAATTTGTAAAGAACAGAGTGCTTTTGTCTCTGGGAGGCAGATACAGGATAATGTCCTGTTGGTTCAGGAAGTCATACATCAATTAAAGATTCGAAAAAGAAAGAAAAGATTTCAGGGGATTCTTAAAGTGGACATGCAGAAAGCATATAACAGGGTGGAGTGGGATTTTCTACAGGCTTATCTTCATCAAATGGGTTTTCATGAGTGCTGGATTAATTGGCTGATGCAGTGCATTACTACAACTTCTCTTTGCGTTAACTTTAATGGCGAATTTCTTCCCTATTTCCAACCTTCAAGGGGACTTCGGCAAGGTGATCCTCTCTCTCCTTATCTATTTATTCTAATGGCCAATCTACTGTCCAACCTTATACATCAAGGGGTTGATATGGGTAATCTTAGAGGGATAAAACTTAACCGCTGGTGTCCTACATTATCCCATTTATTCTTTGCCGACGATGCTATCTTTTTTATTGATGGAACGATTCGAGAATGTCAAAATCTAGCAAGTATTCTGAATCAGTATTGCCTAGCCACGGGTCAAGCTATAAATAGGAATAAATCAGGTTTGTTCCTTACCAATTATTGCCCTCCTACTCTCACAACTAACCTCGCTAGAGAACTCCGAGTACCTTTGATGGATAAAACCGGCAAATATCTAGGTTTGCCTTCTGATTAGGGGTCCTCAAAACGGGATATGTTTGCTTGGATTCTGGCTAGAGTCAATTCTAAGCTTGAAGGATGGAAAGAGGGTCTAATTTCCAAAGGCGACAAAGAGGTTCTCTTGAAATCTATTGTACAGGCTTTACCTCAATATGCTATGATGACTTTTAAAGTTCCTGTTTCAATATGCAAAGCTGTTGAGAAAAATATAGCGCGGTTTTGGTAGAGAAACAATAGTAACAGAGCTGGAATTCACTGGAAAAATTGGGATCATCTGAAAGAAAGAAAGGAGAAGGGAGGGATGGGCTTTAGGGATTTAATCTCTTTCAATAAAGCATTATTAGGAAAACAGGCCTGGCGACTCTATCATGCTCCTCAATCGTTATGGGCTACTGTTTTTAAAGCTTTATATTTTCGCTCTACAACGCTTTGGAAAGCGAATACAGGAATGAGACCTTCTTGGGGTTGGAGAAGCATCCTTATGGGAAGAGATTCTATTCTAGATGGGCTCAAATGGTCCGTCGGAAATGGGAAATCGATCTGTGCTACAGAGGACAAATGGCTTCCTATGGGTATTCTTGGCGGACCGGTTAACAGGGAGGAACCTAAGCTGGTAGTAGATTATATTATCCCTAATCAGAATGCCTGGAACACAGAGCTTCTACATCAGAATTTTCAGCCACAGATAATTGAGGAAATTCTAGCAATACATTTATGGACAACATCATCAGAGGATAAACTCTGCTGGACAGCAACTCAAGATGGCAACTACACAGTTAAGAGTGGCTATCATTATATTAAGCAATCAGCACATAGTGTTTTATCTTCTCAGCCATCATCCTCTTATACTCCCCCTGCAAAGCTTTGTAAACAAATCTGGAAAACCAAGACAGCCCCTAAGATTCGAAATTTCATATGGGCATTATGCCACAATGCCTTACCGATGAAAGCAAATCTATTCCAAAGAAGGATTATTCAGGAACCCTATTGCAAACTCTGCTCATCCAATATCCTAGAAACATTAGAACATTTATTTCTCCTATGTCCTTCGACACATCTCATATGGCAGCACCCCAAAGTTAATATTGCAACCTCCAGCCACACTACACATCGAATAGAGATTTGGCTAACACACATTATCGAGCAGCAGCAAAACTTACTGGATTTTGAGATCGTTGCGGCTCTGTTATGGCAGCTGTGGAAGGCTCGGAATCGTCTCCTTTTTCGCCAGCAACGAACCCATCCGGATATCCTCATCGACTCAGCACTTAATCTAGCTAACTTGTATTCCCATTCTCACCAGCAGCAGACACCCGTGGAGCTCCGTTCACAGAACCCTTGCACCACATGGCAACCACCACCAAAAGGAGTTATGAAAGTAAATCTTGACGGAGCTTTTTGTGGTCCCACTCAACTAGGGGCGATTGCAAGCATCACACGAGATCATACCGGGCGAATAACAGACGGATTCACGTGAAGCGTTCATGCCTCAACAGCGCTAGAAACGGAGATCAACGCACTCTTACAAACATTGAGGGAGTTCGTGAACAAAGGGAACACAGACACTCACCTCCAGATCGAATCCGACTACTTAATCCTCGTTCAGATCATCAATCGGAATCGCCCGCCACCATGGGAGCATCGTGCGTTGATCGCGGAATGTCAAGCCCTAATCCCCTGTTTCTCCCATCTCACTGTGCAGTACGTGCGTCGAGAGGCTACTGCCCTTGCTGATTGGGCCGCAAAAGCCCATGACAAAGGTCTTCTTCAGTCCAACTGGGTTTTATTTCCTCCGCAAGCGATGATGGACATCCTTTGTATTGATGCCCTGGGAAAGGGTTGTACGTTTTTTCCTCCTTAATGTTAATATATTACTTCTTCCGACCAAAAAAAAAGACCATGTGATACTTACTCGAGAGTGCATGGGGTCCAATATAGAATGCATACAATACTTTGGGGAAAATATAAAATAGAAAAACAAGACAAATGAGATTTATGAAATCCTGATTAATTAACTGGAGCCACAGCTTTGGTTGGACGACACCCTTCATTTCGAATGACGGACCTCCTGCAATCAGTATATCAAAGTAAAATTTTCCGAACTGAAATAATTATCTGGTAATACAAGAGAATGTGATGTAAACACACAATGATACGAATTTTCCCCGACACACTTTATTTTGGCGGCTTACCTGCATCAACGACATCCAGGGCTTGGCTTTGGTTTGCTTGGATCTGGTTTACCTACAAACTCCAAAATAATAAAGTTACTATCTCTCTTGCAATACCAGTTGAATTCAACAATTTATTGCTTGCTAAATCTCACGTGACAAGGGTAAAATTGAACAAGCCAATTAATTTTCTGGACGAATTAATATACAGAGAAAACGCACCTACGGGTACATAACTTCTGCATGATGTGCCTTGAAGGATTATCACAACCAAGAGAAGACAACAAAATCTTACAAAGGAATAATATGAACCGAAAGAAGAAGAATAAGAAGAAGAAGAAGAAGCCCTCTGTGCCATCTTTGCTCTCGTCTTTGCACCCTCTTCTCTCCTTTGTTTTATAGAGATTTTGTTCAGTCAAAGTCATTGCCCATGAAATTTTATAGTGCTCTTGCATTCGTTGTTCTATCTTTCTGTCATAAAAGTTGAACATTTTCCTCACTCCTTACTTGAATAGAGGGCATTCACACTTGTATAACTGGCGATGATTGAACACAGAGAGAGAGAGAGAGAGAGAGAGAGAGAGAGAGAGAGAGAGAGAATAATAGCGTGATGAAATTGTTCTTGGGTGAGTGGGAGAGACAAACAAGGATGTGATGAAATTCTTAGGTTCGATTATCAGTCTCTGTTATTAGACAAATTTTTGGCTCAAATTGGTCCTTCATTGTAAGAAAAGAAAATAGAAATGCTGCTGTGGTCCTGATAAACTAGTGGTTATATGTACCTTTTTCTCGTGCAGACTGGGAAAAAAAAGAATCCTTTTTTTAAAAAAACAACTCAAATCAGCCCCTGCGAAACGTCCTCCACCTGGTCCTGCTAATCGAGACTGCCACCTCGGCGAGTGGCCAGATATATATGACAAACCATGATAGAGATAATACTCTTCAGCCGTGGGGGAGGGTCTGAACTAGTCTCACCCTCCCCTCCCTCTTTTGTTGATTTTGTTTCAGTTTTCTTGTTCTTTTCTCATTTTTTTTTCTCTCCCGATCTAGATCTGTAAGCTCTTTTCTCCCGATCTAGTCCTATATATGAGAGTTTGAACTCTCTCAATTTAGTTCTAAATCTAAAAGCCATCGTCATCTGATTTAGATATGTGAGTAATAATGTTTTTAGGATTCAATACCCTTGTACTCTGTCTATGTGTAGGTTCTCTGCTTCTAGCTTCAATGATGATCGTAAGAGTTCTAGCGTCTCGTTGAATTATGAAAATTTACTCTTCCAAATGTTATATCTCTATTTATTCAACTTGTTTTGGTTGTCTTTGTAAAGCGATCGTATACAGGAAGTTAAACCTAGATGTGCACTGCCAATTAGTAACACCATAATTATTGGAGAAGGAATGTCTTGCGTGTGCTCATAACTATCGATGATACAAGTCTAGTGATTGGCCGTCGATTATTTTGCTTAACAAATTCATTCTCATGGAACGAGTGTATGTTTAACCCTGCTAGTGCTTTATTGATCCTCTTTGTTTTCTACATTTAGCTTTGTTTTGTAGTATTCAAGGTTTTGCTCTACTTCGGTTTGCTTTGCTATGGAAGTCTATAAACTTCTATATCCTTTTGAGCAATGAATATAATTTTCTTTTGATAAAACAAAATCATGAAGAACAAATCTTGTCATTTATGGAAATTCTTGAACTATTTGTGTGGTATTGCATTCTGTGTAGGAGGTACAACAAAGTGCACTACAGTACGACAATTCTAGGACGGTGCATTGGAACCTCGAGAAACCATCGAAGCTCCATACTCGTATGAGTTTGTATAACTGATATAACTTAAAAAAAATAAAAAAATGCAGTCATCTAAACCGAAATTTACGCATGTCATTTTTGAACCCAACTTAAATAAACAAGTTGACCGCTCTATGACGAGAAAAGGAGCTTTATTTGTTAGCTACAGTAAAAAATTCCAAAAATATACCATGAAACTCACTCATATTTCGATTGATCTCTCTACTTTTGTTTTTAATCTTTGTCGGATGTGCTTTTCGTCTATTCCATTCGGTCATGAAAATCCGTACATTACCCTTTTACAGAATAATTATCCAAATTAGTTTAACAGGTCGTGGAGGAAAATAATGTCAATCAAAATCTAAATAATTATCCCGATTCCGGATAGTCTCTTCAATCACCACCAACCTCATTTTCTATGCCCCTTAATACCAGCTAGAACTAAAAAAAATGGCGGGAATACCTTCTTCATCTTCCTCTTCATTTCCTTCTTCCTTGGTCATCACCAATGACGTATATAAAAATAAGGGATAAGTGCTGCACAAGTCCTAAAACTTATCACGAAAATGCATTTGAGTCCTAAAACTTACAAAATATGCATTTAAGTCCTAAAACTTGTCAAAATGTTTCAAACGAGTCCTAAAATCGACGCCGTCTAATTTCTTAACGGAAAAAGCTGACGTGGCCCCCACGTGGCTTTTTTTAATCGTTTCTCTCTCCTCCGTTGTGAATAGTTAAAAAAATGCCATGCATTCAAAACGATGTTGTGTCCTCCTTTCTTCTTCACCATCATCTTACCTCCCCCTCCGTCTGTACGTCTTCTTCACCGTCGTGTTCCCCCTTCCCCCTCCGTCTCTACGTCTTCTTTCGCTATTCCGAGTGTCCCCTAAGCCCCAAATCGAATTCGTCCAAACCCTAAGCCCCAAATTGAATTGACGATCTGCAGTTCTCTTGCGATTTGGGTCCTCATCGACCTCGAGTTTGACGCTCGTCGTGAGTTCGTGTTTTTTCCTTTGACGATTGCAAGTTTGTGCGAAGACCTTTCTTGTGGGAGTCTCGACATCTCAGCGGTGAAGTGATTGGTGTCGGGGACGACGACAGGGTCAGCAACGGCGATGGCGACTCCTCCTCACGCAGGTATCGCTCTCTACATTATAGCATTTTGTTGTTCTCATGGTAATGCTACGATTTCTTTTGTTTTGCAAAGGTGCTTTAATCTGTGCATTATGCAAAATGATGTCAGTTGGCATCCTCATTTCTTCATTATTTGGAGTTTAGACAGCTCGAGTTTGACACACATCGACTTTATGTTCTCTTCTTTGACGATTGTGAGTTCGTGCAAAGACGTGTCTTGTGGGCATCTCGGCGTCTCAGCAGCGGAGCAAGCGGCATCGGGGACGGCGATGGCGACTCCTCACGCATGTATCGCTCTCTACATTACAGCATTTGGGTATGTCATGGTAATATTACGATTTTTGTTTTTGTTTTGCAAAGGCATTTTACTCTCTACATTATAGCGGCGTTTTACTCTCTGCATTATAGTTGTTTTGCATTTTCCAATTCTTGTGATAAATTAGAACATTGCTGCAAATTAGAACATTGCCTACCGAAAGGTGACAATAGGTCCCTCGCTCTCACTATTGATCATGTAGTTGCATTGTGGTTGTAAAGCGCATTATGCTAATTTGCTGTTTCTGTATTGATTGTTAGTCTTTTATAAAAATATCTTCAATTTAGAACTTGAACATTGCTTCAATAATTTGACGATTGAAAGTGCTCTGCTCTTTGTTTTTGTTCCCTTGTAGGTCCAATAGCCGAGAACAAAGTTTATGTTACTGTTCGCTATGGAGGTGAATCTAAAGTTGGCCCACCGTTGGAATACATAGGTGGAAGGGCTGATGTTGCTGAAATAAGTCTAAGTAAGAGTTCATTATGTAGTATAATTGAAGCTATTGAGGCTTTGGGTGTGTGTAAAATAGAGAAACTCTTTTACAGAGTTCCTGGAAGTATTACTCTTGTAGATGGAATAACTCTTAGGTATTTATGGGATAACTCTGATGTGATGAATCTATTTTATCATCATCTATGCTTTGAAAATATTAAGCTATATGTTGAGCATGTTGATGATGAAAAGACAGGAGCTGAGATGGGGGTGTTAAGATGGAAACTGGAGGTATGTCTAATGTGATTGGGAATATTGATGATGACGATGCCAATAGGGATCTAGATGAGGAAGAGGATGATGATACACATAATTTGGTGGAAGTGGAACAGTCGAGTGACGATGATGATTTTGAATTGGTTGATGCAAGGAAAAAATTAAAGGAATTTTCAGCAAGACATAGGCTCAAAATTGGCGATTATAGTGAGGCAACTGGTACTTCCCAACCACCGATTGTGGATGAGGCTCAATCGTTAGATGATTTTGGGTATGAAACAGAGTATGCTGATTCAGATGAGGAAGACAGTCTTCAATCAATTTTAAATGATGAGGGTGATGAAGAGGTTGATGTTATTTCAAGGAGGAGAAGTAGGTTCCCATCATATGATCAAAGTGGTACAAATCCAATATTTATTGTTGGCACGACATTTGAGGATGCAACTGAGTTCAAAAATGCAATTTTGAAGTATTCTGTGGCTGAGCATGTGGCATCCCAAAGTTCAAAGTCAAGTTATAAGGTGTGTTAAAGCCTCTAATTAGGTAATGAAATTACCTATGGTTTAATGCTTTAGCCATTAGTCTCTTTTAAGATTAGGTGATTTGTGCTTGTGTTTATGAGATTTTAAATTAGATAGATTAATGATAATAATTTATGCTTGGCCATGCACTTTATAAATTAAATATCTATAAATAAAATATCACAAGACTTTGGCTATGTAGAATTTAGTAATTTAATTCTTAAAATAAAGGATAAAAAAAGGGGGAAAAGTTAATTTTTATTTGGTTGGGCCTTAGGCCCATTGGCAAGCCTTGATGGGCCAAGCTAGTCGGCCCAATTAGGCCCACTAAAGGGGCTGTCGACCAGCCCAAGAGGAGGTCCAAGAGTGGCCGGCCCAAGCCCCAAAAGCCCAAGCCCATTATGCATGTATTGAGACAAGTGGCACAAAGGAAGATGGCATACATTGGCTAATTAGGAGGCAAGACAATGATTATTAATGATGAGGTTTAGGGGAAATAAAAGGGAAGAGAGAGAGAGGTGGCCAGTTGCTTCATTTGGCCAAGAGAGGGAGAGAGAGAGAGAGGGAGATCGTGCGAGAGAGAGGGAGAGTGGCCGAGAGGGAGGAGAAGCCGAGGAGGAGCCGCCGTCCGTCCGCCGTGTTCGCCGCCGTGTGCCGCCGTTCGTGTGGTCTAGAGGCAAGTTGGGGTCCTTTGCTGCTCTTGCATGTGTGTGTGTTACATGTATGTCGAATTTTGGGTGATTAGGAGAGGGAAACCGAAGCTTGGATGGCTTGTTCTTGAGTGGTGTTGCTGTTTTCGCTTGAACAGTTTGAGTCAGAATGTTGTGTGAGCTTGCATGCATGTTTAGAGTTCGATTTTGGCTTCGATCTCTTCATGAAAGTTGTAGCTAACATCTTAAAATACAACATACTAAAATTTTGTGGAAAATGATGGAGATGTAAGGGGTTAAACTCTCATTCTACAGAGACCTCAGATCTGGAACAATTTCACTGACATCTTGATGGATTTGTGGTTGCATGTTGATTTGTGCTAAGAATCTCTCTTCAATTACTTCATGAAAGTTGTAGGGGACATCTTAAACTACAACATACTCATATTTGAAGCAAAATGAACTAGTATAACCTAGTAAATCGACTAGATCTTGAAGACGGTAATTCTGGAGATGTATTACAGGATACCCGAGACTTCATGGACCCAAATGACGACTATAATCTGGTTATTTGACTTAGATCTCTTCATGAAACTTGTATAGAACATCTTTATGTAGAACATAGCCAAATTTCAGAGGAAACGAAGAAGAATAGGTAGGTTAAAACTCAGTATTTCGGAGAAGCATGTACTGGACGATTCGGTGTTGGATCCAGGAGCTTCGTGTGACTGTAGAAAATAATCTAGAAAGAATCTGACATGGAAGTATTCATAAAAAATGTACGTAAATGTCTTGGCTATAACTTGGTAAAATTTCGTAATTTTTGGAGGTCATATGGATATTTTAATCGAATTTATTTGGAGACTGTGCATTCTGGTTTCATCCGAAAATTACATGCTATTTTGTGTGAATTATGGATTTGTGTGGAATTCTCATTGGCTGTGTATTTTGCATGAAATCATTATCCTATGGTATTATTTATTACGTGCCTTAATTTTATGATTTTTGAGGTTATATAAATAATTAAAATTTAATATTTTTGAAAATGGCACAAGCTGGAATTTAAATAAATGTAAAAAGGGCATGATAAATGGATTATTTTAATTGGCATAAATTCCATGAATTTTATTTTATAAATAATTGCACCATGTAATATGTGTGATGAGGTCTTGATGTATGCATTGAGATGCATGTGTGAATTCAATGTTGAACATGATTTTTGGTTGCCATTGCATCATATGCCATGCTAAATTGAGACCGAAATTGGTGAACATGAATAATGTTAAATGAGGAGATTGTTATGGCGGATGATGATGCCCGGAATGTATAGAGATACATTGCCGGATGGCCCTGGGAGTTTCAAGATGCCAGGAATGTGGGGGTGCCGGAAGCCCTGTGGGAGGTCTTTGCCCAAGGGGAATGCCTCGCGATGCCAGGATTGGGGTGCGGGATGCCCGGCCAGGGAGTGTAAATGCCGGAAGCCCTGTCGGAGGTCTTTGCCCGAGGGGAATGCCTCGTGATGCCAGTTGGGATGCGAGATGCTGCGAATGTGGGGGGCCGGATGCCCGGTGGCCTTGAATGGCTGAATGCCGGAGGTTTTTTTATTTTTTTTATTTTTTTTATTTTTATTTTATTTTCTCGCATGGGATGCGAGTGTAAAATATGAGATGAAATTGATGATCCGAGGAAGGGTGATGTGGTGATCAAATTGAAAGCTAAAAGTGGAAATTGAACCATGCATGATATGATATGATATGATGATGATCACCCATGGCATGATGATATGCATGAAGATGATGATGTATGATGTGATATGATGATGATCACCCATGGCATGATGATATGCATGAAGATGATGATGTATGATGTGATATGATGATGATCACCCATGGCATGATGATATGCATAATATGATGATGATATATGATATGGCACGATGACATGCATATATGTTGTGAATGATGATGTCATGATGATGATGACATGTGTATGATATGATGATGATGACATGTGTGATAAGATGATGTCATGATGATGATGACATGTGTGATATGATGATGCCACGATGATGATGATATGTGTATGGTATGATGGTGTCATGTATATGATGATGATGACATGTGTGTGATATAATAATGTAATGATGATGATGATATGAGTATGACATGATGATACACATGTATGTGTTATGATTGTGGTGATGATGCATGATAGTATATGCATGGCTTCAAGGTAAGTAATGCCTGCAATGCATGTATGACTTGTATGATGCATTGAGTGGTTATTGGATTCCTTTACCTGCTGAGTGGTTGTACTCACCCCTTTTGGGGACCAACATTTCAAATTAGCAGCATGCCGCTTCCCGCCGTTACGCGGGGTGTGTTTTACGGTCTACCATCCGATGTAGAGGTCGAGTGCGAGGAGTTCGGCTGTCCTTCTGTTCCTGGATTGACATATACACGAGTGCGCTGTTTAGTCATGTATGACGTAGGCCTGGCTGGGGGCCCGGTTGTCCAGGAGTTCATCTCCGTTCACGTTCATCACGACGGTGTGATGAGAGGGATGTTGCCACCACCACCGCCTGATGCATCGGATTGGGTGTGAGGCCCGTGCGTGACGAGTAGGAGCTGGTTTTTTTTGGGATATTTAGCCGACACTGATGATGGGGGTTGTGCACGTGAGATGTAGTGGGTCGAGGGTTCTTTTTGGGGTTTTAGGCCGGACGTGGCTGAGTCTTGGCTTTTCCTTTTGATGTACCGACCCAAAAGAAGTCCCATCTTGAAAATATATGTAAATAAAGTATCGTGGCTTGTCTTTTAATCATGATGATTAGTGGTGTGTATTTGTATCATGGTTGCTGGAGGGAGAGATGGTGATGTTTTATTTTGCTTCCGCTGATGAGTCGCACTGGGACCGTTTTATAAAAAAAAAAATGTGTCTACTAATTACGACACCTCTTTTAAGAAGAAAGGTAATAAGGTGTAACATTAGTGCTTGTGGCGACCTACGAGGGTTCGGGGTGCCATAGCCGCCCTTTTTTTTGGTATCAGAGCGAATGGTTATAGGTGGAGTGATAAGGAGCCTCATTTGGAAATTGAGGAACATGATGACAACGCACACCATAGGATGTAAAACGAAATAATTGAATAACGGATGATGAGTATTCACTCGTAGATCCCTAGTAGTTTATTTTGAGTTGCCTTTAGGAACCAGTAACATGTATATGTTACTTATGAAGTAGTAGTAGTTGCTTTGAATGGAGGTAGTGAGTCTCAGATTATTCCTGAGGCAATGCTTGGAAATTGCAGGAAAGTCATGGTGCGAGCTAGAAGTGCTCATCCATCGAGGGCTGAAGCCTCTGCTACAAGAGCTGAACCCTGAATGGAAGACATCCTGCAGGTATTAGCCAATATTTGAAATCTGATGGAAAGGCAGGCGTAGCAACAGCCCGGAGTAGAACGCCGTACTCAAGGACTGGTGGAGCAGTTTCTGAAGCTAAAGCCACTTAAGTTCAATGGAATGGGAAGTCCTGAGGAGGCGGAACAATGGATTGATGGGATGGAACGAATTTTCCGGCTGTTGGATTGCACTGATGCTGAGAAAATAGTTTTAGCAGAGTACCAGTTGGAGGGAAATGCAAAGTTTTGGTGGAGAGCTTCGAAGGACATAATCTTTCCACCGGGTATTGATGTTAACTAGGAGGAGTTTGTTAGAGCTTTTAATAGGAAGTATTTTTCTGACTGTGCTAAGGATAGGAAGATTACCGAATTTGTTCAGCTAGAACAAAAGGAGTTGACAGTAGATCAGTATGAGGCTAGATTTTCTGAATTGTCTAGATATGCTCCTAGATTGATTGAGGATCAGGAGGAAAAGGCTAAGAGATTTCTGAAAGGACTAAGGACTGACATTAGAAAGCAACTGGTGCCATTGAACATAAGAGACTATAATGAGATTTATGAAAGGACACAATTAGTGGAGCAGGAGCTGCTAAGAGAACGGTCGGAGTTTAGGAAACCGCTGAATTTTAATGATGTGAGAAGGGGTAAGAGACCTTATTCTGGTCAAGGTCAGGTTTGGAATGTGAAGAAGAAGAGTAATTTTGGAAATTTTGGGGGAGCAAGGAGTGGTCCGAATATAAGGAAAGCACCCTATCAGCCTGGTGTTTGTCAAAAGTGTAATGGGCGACATGGCCCAGGACCTTGCACTGGACGACTGAAATGTTTTGGTTGTGGACAAGTGGGTCATCTTAGGAGAAGTTGCCCACAAGAGAGGTCACAAGTGAGTGTTGGCTCAGTGCGACAGGGATATCAGAGTGCTGTTAGATCGAACTTACAAGGGAATCCTCAGAGGCCACCAATACAAGGAAGAATGTATGCGATCACCCAAGAGGAAGCGGAAGCTTCCAAAAAAGTTATCTCAGGTACGATTCTTATAAATGGTGAAAAGGCATATGCATTGTTTGATACGGGTGCAATGCATTCATTTGTGTCTGAAAGATATAGACGTTTGAATAAGATAGAAGTTATGCCTCTCGAGACACCTCTTTATGTTTCCACGCCTTTAAAGGATATGGTATTGTCTACGCTGGTGTGTGGAAATTGTAAGATATCAATGGGAGGAAAAGATATGGAAATAGACTTGGTTGTAATGGCCATGTATGATTTTGACATTATTATAGGAATGGACTGGCTTCGTAAGTATCGGGCTAGAATGGATTGTTATAGAAGAGTGGTTCAATTCGTTTTACCTTATCAGTCTAGTTGTGAATTTTTAGGAGGTCAAACCCATCTTCCTGTAGCACTTATTTTGGCAGTAGAAGCCTGTAAGTTACTTGACAAAGGATGTCAAGGGTACCTAGCTATAATTAAAGATTACGCAAGGGAGGAGCCTAAACTTGAGGAAGTTTGTGTAGTTAACGAATTTCAAGATGTATTCCCTGAGGAATTGCCTGGATTGCCGCCAGAGCGGGAGATTGAATTTGAAATTGAGTTAATGCCTGGAACAGGACCAATATCAAAAGCCCCATATAGGATGGCCTTAGTTGAATTGAATGAATTGAAAGTGCAACTGCAGGAGTTGCTTGACAAAGGATTCATTAGACCAAGTGCTTCACCTTGGGGTGCACCGGTCTTGTTTGTGAAAAAGAAAGATGGATCGATGCATTTGTGCATTGACTATAGGCAGCTGAACCAAGTGACCATTAAGAATAAGTATCCTTTACCTAGAATTGATGACCTGTTTGACCAACTCCAGGGAAGTTCGGTCTTCTCTAAGATTGACTTGAGGTCGGGATACCACCAGTTAAGAATTAAGAAGGAGGACATTCCTAAGACTGCGTTTAGGACTCGTTATGGACACCACGAGTTCCTTGTTATGCCATTTGGATTGACTAACGCGCCGGCTGCATTTATGGATCTAATGAATAGAATATTTTAGCCTTGTTTAGACCGGTTTGTGATTGTTTTTATTGATGATATCCTGGTATATTCAAAAGGACCTAAAGAGCATGAGCAACACTTGAGGATAGTTTTACAGACCCTAAGAGAGCATAAGCTGTATGCCAAGTTTAGTAAGTGTGAGTTTTGGCTGGACCAGATAATATTTTTAGGACAAGTGGTGTCAGGAAAAGGAATTGCAGTAGACCCGGCAAAAGTTGAAATGGTAGTAAATTGGCCGAGACCAACGACACCCACTGAAATACGGACGATTCGGTGTTGGATCCAAGAGCTTCGTGTGACTGTAGAAAATAATCTAGAAAGAATCTGACTTGGAAGTATTCATATAAAATGTACGTAAATGTCTTGGCTATAACTTGGTAAAATTTCGTAATTTTTGGAGGTCGTATGGATATTTTAATCGAATTTCTTCGGAGACTGTGCATTCTGGTTTCATCCGAAAATTACATGCTATTTTGTGTGAATTATGGATTTGTGTGGAATTCTCATTGGCCGTGTATTTTGCATGAAATCATTATCCTATGGTATTATTTATTACTTGCCTTAATTTTATGATTTTTGAGGTTATATAAATAATTAAAATTTAATATTTTTGAAAATGGCACAAGCTGGAATTTAAATAAATGTAAAAAGGGCATGATAAATGGATTATTTTAATTGGCATAAATTCCATGAATTTTATTTTATAAATAATTGCACCATGTAATATGTGTGATGAGGTCTTGATGTATGCATTGAGATGCATGTGTGAATTCAATGTTGAACATGATTTTTGGTTGCTATTGCATCATATGCCATGCTAAATTGAGACCGAAATTGGTGAACATGAATAATGTTAAATGAGGAGATTGTTGTGGCGGATGATGATGCCCGGAATGTATAGAGATACATTGCCGGGTGGCCCTAGGAGTTTCAAGATGCCCGGAATGTGGGGGTGCCGGAAGCCCTGTGAGAGGTCTTTGCCCAAGGGGAATGCCTCGCGATGCCAGGATTGGGGTGCGGGATGCTCGGCCAGGGAGTGTAAATGCCGGAAGCCCTGTTGGAGGTCTTTGCCCGAGGGGAATGCCTTGTGATGCCAGTTGGGATGCGAGATGCTGGGAATGTGGGGGGCCGGATGCCCGGTGGCCTTGAATGGCTGAATGCCGGAGGTTTTTTTTTTTATTTTCTCGCATGGGATGCGAGTGTAAAATATGAGATGAAATTGATGATCCGAGGAAGGGTGATGTGGTGATCAAATTGAAAGCTATGGAAATTGAACCATGCATGATATGATATGATATGATGATGATCACCCATGGCATGATGATATGCATGAAGATGATGATGTATGATGTGATATGATGATGATCACCCATGGCATGATGATATGCATGAAGATGATGATGTATGATGTGATATGATGATGATCACCCATGGCATGATGATATGCATGATATGATGATGATATATGATATGGCACGATGACATGCATATATGTTGTGATATGATGATGTCATGATGATGATGACATGTGTATGATATGATGATGGTGACATGTGTGATATGATGATGTTATGATGATGATGACATGTGTATGGTATGATGGTGTCATGTATATGATGAATATGACATGTGTGTGATATAATAATGTCATGATGACGATGATATGAGTATGACATGATGATACACATGTATGTGTTATGATTGTGGTGATGATGCATGATAGTATATGCATGGCTTCAAGGTAAGTAATGCCTGCAATGCATGTATGACTTGTATGATGCATTGAGTGGTTATTGGATTACTTTACCTGTTGAGTGGTTGTACTCACCCCTTTTGGGGACCAACATTTCAGATTAGCAGCATGCCGCTTCCCGCCGTTACGTGGGGTGTGTTTTACGGTCTACCATCTGATGTAGAGGTCGAGTGCGAGGAGTTCGGCTGTCCTTCTGTTCCTGGATTGACATATATACGAGTGCGCTGTTTAGTCATGTATGACGTAGGCCTGGCTGGGGGCCCGGGTTTCTAGGAGTTCATCTCCGTTCACGTTCATTACGACGGTGTGATGAGAGGGATGTTGCCACCGCCACCGCCTGATGCATCGGATTGGGTGTGAGGCCCGTGCGTGACGAGTAGGAGCTGGTTTTTTTTGGGGATAGTTAGCCGACACTGATGATGGGGGTTGTGCACGTGAGATGTAGTGGGTCGAGGGTTCTTTTTGGGGTTTTAGGCCGGACGTGGCTGAGTCCTGGCTTTTCCTTTTGATGTACCAACCCAAAAGAAGTCCCATCTTGAAAATATATGTAAATAAAGTATCGTGGCTTGTCTTTTAATCATGATGATTAGTGGTGTGTATTTGTATCATGGTTGCTTTGGAGGAGAGATGGTGATGTTTTATTTTGCTTCCGCCGATGAGTCGTTACTGGACCGTTTTATAAAAAAAAAAAATTGTGTCTACTAATTACGACGCCTCTTCTAAGAAGAAAGGTAATAAGGTGTAACATTGGCGCTTGTGGCGACCTACAAAGGGTTCGAGGTGCCGCAGAGCAAAGAGCAATCATATACACTAAGAACACAAAAGGCTTTGTAAGAGCCAGGTGTGCCCATAAGAATTGTAATTGGATGATATATGGTGCTCTTGATAGCAAAACTGGGTCATTTCATTTGAGAAGGTATATAAATCAGCATATATGTAGTATCACTTTCGAGAATAAGAGAGTGTCTAGTACTTATTTAGCTAAGCACTTCATGACTCTCATTCCTGCAATGCCTAAAATCAAAGCACCTGAGTTAAAGAAATTAGTTAGAGAACAATTGGGAGTAAATGTCACTTTTAGTCAGTGTAGGAGAACAAAGCTAAAAGTATTGAAAGAACTACAAGGCAATTACAAGAAGGAATATGCACAGATGTACGACTACTTGGGAGAGCTTTACACTGCAAGCCCTTCAAGCAATTTTAAATTGAAAGTTGAAAGTCTATTGCCAAATTCTCTACCATTATTTGATAGGGCTTCCATTTGCTTTGATGCTTGGAAGAAAGGTTTTTTTGGCTGGATGTAGGAAGACCATTGGATTGGATGGATGTTTTTTGAGGGGTTTGATCAAGGGCGAGTTGTTATGTGTCGTAGGAAGGGATGTCAACAATCAAATGTATCCAGTGGCATGGGCAGTGGTAAGAATCGAGAATAAGGACACATAGACTTGGTTTATCGAATTGTTGAAGTCAGACCTCGATATGTGTAATGGTGACGAATGGGCTTTGATTGGTACCAACAAAAGGTATGCTTTTCTTTCTGTTTTCATATATATTTTCTTTTTTTGGGTAATTATCAGGGTCTCGTCCAATTTGTAGCTGAACTTTTGCTAAATGCAGAGCATAGGATGTGTGCAAGGCACATATATTCCAACCGGGGTAAAAAATACAAAGGAAAATAGTTGATGAGACAATTTTGGAGTTGTGTCAAGAGTAATAATATGTCAGATTTCAAGGTACATTAACAGAGGTTGAAGGAAATGACTCAGGAAGGTCATGATGATTTATTCCATATTGAGCCAAAATATTTGTACAAAGCCTTCTTTGACACCAACATTAAATGTGATGTCGTTGATAATAATCTCAGTGAAGCTTTCAATGGCAGATGTGTGGAAGCTAGGTGCAAGGCCATTGTGAGTATGCTGGAGGATATTAGAATCATGGTTATGAATAGAATGCATACTCAGAGGTATGGATGTGTTAGGTGGACTAGAAATTATGGTCCAAGGATTATGCATAAATTATATGAGAATATAACTGCTAGTAGATATTGCCATTTGATATGGAATGGAGATGAAGGATATGAGATTACAGAAGGTGGTGACAAATATTTTGTTGATTTGAATTTAAAAACTTGTTCTTATAGAGCTTGGAAACTTAGTGGAATTCCATGTTGCCATGCCATTTGTGCAATACACCATAAGAGAAATGACTTGACTGACTATCTAGCTGAGTGCTTCAACAAGGTAAAGTATCTAAGTGCTTATCAATTCATGATGCTTACAGTGAGAGGACATAAATTTTGGAATAAAGCCAATAAAGAAGCTCCTCAACCCCCACCAATGAAGAACATGCCTATAGGCCAAAAATGAGTAGAAGAAAGCAACCGATTGAGCTTGTAAGAGGTGATAGAATGACTAAAGAGGGTAAGCAAATGACTTGTTATGCTTGCAATGTGATTGGACATAACTGCAGGGATGTCCTTTAAAAAATGTATTTCCTCAACTAACTGATCATTTTAATGCTGGGCATGTCACTTTAACATGTTGTCAATCAATGCTTAATATGTGCTTCTCAGGCCAATGCTCGGGTCAATGTATGTACATCCAATGCTTGGGCTAATGTATGTACATCCAATGCTCGGGCCAATGTATGTACATCCAATGCTTGAGCCAAAGTATGTACATCCAATGCTCGTGCCAACGCAAGTACAGCTGAAGCTCATGCTCAATCTCAGGCTAATTCCACTGGATTAAGGCTTGGAAAAAGACAAGTAAGTTGTTATCTAACCATTATTGTAAGTTTTATATGTCGAGGTTCCAATTTAGTAATTATGAATATATATTTAGGCTAAAACTAAAGCAACGACAAGCGTAACTGAAAGAAGATCCGAAAGCCATGCCAATGCTTTTGCTGTGGCATCCTAAAATTTTTGGCAACCTATAGATATTACTCGACCTATAAAAAGGGTAATGGAAGTGTTTTGTTTGAACCATGAGAGACCAAGGCCGAGTATCTCAATGGAATTGTATCTTATGTTCTTAGGATTATCAAAGTTGGTGCTATAGGATAATTTGATAATGAGATTTTTTTTTTTTTTTGTTTTTGGCTATACACTTAATGGATTTGATTTTTCACGGATCAATGCCGCAAGTTTTGGCCATTTTATTTTTGCAAGTTAGGTATTTACTTAAGTGGAAAATATTAGTAGATTATTAAAGGGGAAGTGGGCCGAAATTCTTAGGCCAAGCCGGCCCAAAAGCCCACGATCACCTACATTCGGCCATTCAAGCTCGGCCCAAAGCCAAGCCCAGGAAGCCCCATTGGGCCCTTGACCAAGGAAGGTTCGGAGGGAGGAGCCGGCCCAAGAGAGGCCCATCCTCTTGCATGAAAAATCCACAAGTGGCTAAAGGGACTAAACAAGTGTCATCTTCCATGTAAACCAATGATTACATGCAAATCATGAGGGGGAAGAAAAGAAGAAGGGGCGGATTGAACAAGGGGGGAGAGTGTCGCATGAAGGGAGAGAGGAGAGAAAGAGAGAAAGGAAAGGAAGAAAGGAAGAGAGAAAGGGGAGACCGTGTGTGCGAGAGGGAAGGAGGAGGTCTGTTCGCTGCCGTGCGTGCGCCGAGTCCCGCCGTCGAGCCGCCTTGCCCCTCCGTTCATTGCTTGCTGTGTTCACTTGGGCTAGAGGCAAATAGAGTCCTAAAACCTACCCTTTGCTTGCTGTGATATGTGTTGTAAGGGATGATAAACTTTGGTTGTGGTAGAAGTGAAGAAATTCGAAGCTCTAGGGAAAATATGGTAGCCTTGCATTCTGTTTTTCTAGAAAGGCAGTCCGACCTTTGATGAATTCTTGAGCTGCATGCGACTTTTTAGTTAGAATTTCATTTCTAATTCTCGATGAAAGTTGTAGAGAACTTCTTGGAGAGTAACATATCAAAATTTCGGAAGAAATGAACAAGTATAGACCGGTGAAACTATTTTTCTTTAAAGAAGTTAGATCTGGAAATCGTGATGCTGACCTAGTGTGATTTTGTGAATTTTATAAAATTCTCCGATCGAAATTTGATCTCGTGTTCTGAATAAAAAATTAGAGGAAATGGATGAGTTTAAGTTGGTGAAACAATCTTTATTCAAAACGGTTAGAACTGGAATTCGGTGCTGAGGGTTATAGACGGTTATGGTTATTATAGATTTTAATCTATCACGAATATGGTTTTGCGCTCTTCATGAAATATTTACTTCTGAATTTCATCTATAGCATATAGAAATTTCAGAATTTTTGGAATTAATTTAGGATTTTTACTGAAATTGTGAATAAAACTGTGTATGATGATATTCCGAAATTTTAAAGACTGTGATGTGTGGACTGTACCGAATTGTATGATGTTCTTTTGATATGGTGTTCTTCACGGAATATTTTCCTCTAGATCTTATATATAACATGTCAAATTTTTAGAATTTATTAAGGCTTTTTACTAAATTTTCAAGAATTATGATCAAAGGAGTGCAATCTGTTTTTATCCGAAATTGCTGTATTTTCAAAAATAAATAAAATTGCTCCATGTGATATAATGTTTTGAGTGGTTGATTATGCTGCATATGTGGTGACATATGGCATGTTATATGACATCAAAAGCTGGTTGCGAACCTTGATATTGTTGCACCAAATGCCATGTTGAAATTGAGATACATGTGTAAATATAAATTGAGATAATAACAAGACCATCGGAGGTGTGAGCTGACGATGCCTCAGGAGTGTTGGGATGCTCGGAGTGTGTGTGCTGGATGCTCGGAGGTGTGTGCCGGAAGCCTTGGAGGCATGTGCCGGGAGGATTCCTCGTGATGCTAGTTGGGGTACGAGATGCCCGGAGTGTGTGTGCCGGATGCCCAGAGGTGTGTGCCGGAGGCTCCTCACGATGCCAGGTTGGATGCGAGCGATAATTTGTGGGATGCAAACATTGGTCCCTGGGAAGAAAATGATGTGATATAACTGAAAGTTAAAGATCGAGAAATTGAATCATATGGCATGGGATGAACCTCATAGGAATGCAAGCATGGAGTGCATGGTGGTATATGCACGTTGCATGGTGATATGCATGGCTGCTCGATGATATAAGTACAAGTGCATGGTGATTTATGCATGTTGTATGGTGATATATGCATGGCTGTAAGGTGAGGTATGCTTGAATGTATGAATGATATGTGTTTTATTCTTGATACCTTGATTGTTCTGTTTGACGCATTGTGTAGTTTGGTGGATCTTTACTGCTGAGTGGTTGTACTCACCCCTTCTGGGGATTAACATTTCATATTAGAAAGATGCCTTTGCTACCAGTTGCACGCGGTACTTATTATGGATTGCCATCTGATGTCGAGGTGGAGTGCACAGAGCATTCCTGTATTAGTGTACCTGGTCTGGTGTATGTTCGAGTCCGTGTCTTGGTGATGTACAATGTGGGTCTTGCTGATGGCCCGGTTATCCAGGAGTTTTTGTCTGTTCATGTTCGGCGTGGTGGAGTGATGCTAGGGATGCCGCCGCTGCCGCCGCCCGATGCACCGAGTTGGGTGTGATGGCACGTATAGCTGGTGGGAGCTGACACTTTTTGGGGATAGCCGACGCTTGTTGATGGAGAGGTGTACATGTTTGGTGTAGGGTCGAGTTCCCTTTTGAGTTATAGCCAAGTATAGTTAAAAATCTTGGCCTTTTGCTGTATCGACTCGAAATATCCATCGTGAAAATATAAATAAAAGTGACTCGGCTTTGTCTTTTCATTTAGAGCGTAGGTGGTGTGCATTGCATTGTTGTTATTGAAGTGAGGAATGATGAGATACGTTTATGCTTCCGCTGATGAAATGCACTGGGACCTTTACAAAAAAAATGGAAAAGAATTCTATTGATCAACCCCTATGAACTATGGTTTCACTTTAATTAAAAAGTTACCTTACTGGTATGTAGTAGGATGAGTGACAAGTACCTGTGGTGATCCTAACGGATCAGGGGCCGTCGAGGGGTGCCACATTTGCAAATGCCAATTCAATAGGAGACAATAGTGGGCATGTTAATGCTTCTGCTTAGGCTAGTGCAAATGTAAGAGGGTGTAGTGCTCGTACAAATGTAAGAGAATGTAGTGCCACTGCTTTTGCTCAGGCTAGTGCTGATGTTAGAGGATGTAGTGGTGAGGCCAATGCTTTTGGTGAAGTTTGTTCTGATCAAGGGGAAGACATTTATTGTGCACCGGCCAATATAATAGCTAAGCATAGACCTGAAAAAATTCTAATGAGTAATACCTCAACCCCAAGCATACATGTATTGTGACTACATTCTCATGTTGAATGAATTTTCTATTATTTCAGTTTAAAAAACCTGCCATTGAAAATGATATGATACAAAGAGAATCATAGGCCAAGAGGATGAAAATGGTAGGGTTGAGTGTTGACGCAAATCCTATGACAAACCTTCATATTCTCAAGGTGAGTAATATTTTTAAAATTTTCTAATAGCAATTGCTTATCTCCCTAAGCTAAAAACATGCTCATTCTTATGTAGCCTAATACAACTGGTGCAAGAATCTTTAACCTACCGGACAAAGGGGTAGTTTCAAGAGCTACGTCAATAGCAAAGGTACATTCCTAAGTCAGTGCACAACCTCAGTCATATCATGTATCAGCAGCTCCTCGAAAACAAATTGTGGTGACACCAAAGCCATTATTATAACCCAAGGCCAGTTCCCAATCTCAGTCATCTCATGCAATAGTAGCTCCTCCAAAGCACGTTGCAATGAAGCTAAAGGCACTATCGCAACTTGAGGCTAATTCCCAGGCTCAGTCATCTCAAGCTACAAGAGCTCAGAAGCATCTTGGTTTAAAGTGAAAGGCACCATCACAACCCCAGGCAAGTTCCCAACCTCAATCATCTCGTGCAACATTAGCTCCTCGAAAGCATGTTGCGATGAAGTCAAAGCCACTATCGCAACTTGAGGCCAGTTCCTAGGGTCAGTCATCTCAGGCTACAATAGCTCAGAAGCATCTTGGTTTAAAGCGAAAGGCACCATCACAACCCTAGGCAAGTTCCCAACCTCAATCATCTTGTGCAACATTAGCTTCTCGAAAGCATGTTGCGATGAAGCCAAAGGCACTATCGCAACCTAAGGCCAGTTCCCAGGCTCAGTCATCTTAGGCTACAACAGCTCCTCGAAAACACGTTGCGGTTAAACCAAAGCCACTATTGCAACCTAAGGCCAGTTCCTAAGCTCAGTCATCTTAGGCTACAACAACTCCTCTAAAGCCTATCACTGCAATACCATATATAAGGAAAAGCGCCAGAATTATGAATCAAGTGAAGGCTCAACCTACTGGACCACCGGAGACCATCGTATTGTATTGATATGTTTGTTGAAATTGGTGTTGTTAGGTGAATTTATGTCAATTATTAGCTGGTTTTTTATATGAGACATGTAGCATTTGTGCATAGAACCTTTTGTGCACTGAAGGTGCATATTTTGTTTTTTTTTGTTTTTTTTAGATCTAAGGTGCATATTTTGTTGAAACGAACATTTTGTTCACTGAAAGTGCAGGCATTTTGTTGAACAAAGCCTTTTGTGCACTGAAAATGTAAGCATGTTGCTTTGTCAATGAATCATGTTTCAACGAGTTATGTGGGATGCTTAGTTTTGGTTTGGCTAACGAGTTATGTGGGATGCTTGGTTTTGGTTTGGATAATGCACGAAAGTGGTTGCTCTTTAGGATTGTTAATAGGTGATTACTGAAATTAGCTATGAAGAATTTTCATTCTTCCAATACTTTTGTCATTTTCTTTCCCATACATTGTTAATAGGATTGTTAATAGGTTCCAAATTTATTCTGGTGGCAATAGCTCATATAGTGCTATTGATAAGCACACAAATCAAGCAACATTTTTCAATGCGAAAGTAATTTCTCTCATGGGAAGCAACCGGTCTTGCAAACTACAAACTCATATCAGATTTCATTCCCATCTCAATTATCCACAACTAGTGTTCAAACTTACAAACTTAGAAACAAGTACCTATGGAAGACTTAGAAAATTCCCACCAACTTTCACATTACATATAACCAATACAGCAATATAACACATGTATAGAATGAATACCGATTGATATAACATCTTTCCTTTCTTTACTTGTGCGAGCTCCTCTTTTAAACGTCCATTTTTCGCCTTTTCAGTCTTCATTTCAGTTAGCAATGAGCTCACATCGACTTTGTCATGCCTCGATTGGCTTGATTCACACAATGCTTGATTTCTTTCAAGTAGGTCAACTATCATGTCTCTCACATGATTTGGTATCTTTGGATCAACCCATATGAAGAAATCGTAGCAACTTAGACTATTAAACTTAGCACATCCATGAAACATTCTTTCTGCATTTTTCCTTGTCTTTGCCATAAGAATTGGCGATTGAAGACCACAATAACATGTTGGCTCCGAGTTGACCTCATTAGGAGTTACGCCACTTGATTCAGATGTTGGCGCCCTCATTCTTCTGGGCTTCGTATTATAGGAACCTAATAGAAGTATATTAGCTATATTATGGTTCCTTCATAACATCTTCATAAAAGTAACTTTTGCATAATGCAATGCGTTTACTTGAGAGATAGGAGATGTTGCAATCTCCAAAAAACATCTCTCTTTTCATATGCACTGGATGAATAGACAACCATAACTTACTAGTATTGGAGAATGGAAAGCAACAAAATGCTATAATGCAGAGAGCGATACCTGTGTGAGGAGGAGTCGCCATCACCATCGCTAACCCTGTCATCATCCCCGACGCCAATCGCTTCGCCACTGAGATGTCGAGACTCCCGCAAGAGAGGTCTTCACACGAACTTGCAATCGTCAAAGGAAAGAACACGAACTCACGACCAGCATCGAACTCAAGGTCAATGAGGACCCAAATCACAAGAGAACTGCAGATCGTCAAATTCGATTTGGGGCTTAGGGTTTGGACAAATTCGATTTGGGGCTTAAGGGACACTTGGAATAGCAAAAGAAGATGTAGAGACGAAGGGGGGAGGGGGAACACGACGGTGAAGAAGACGTATAGACGGAGGGGGAGGTAACACGATGGTGAAGAGGAAAGGAGGACATGACGTCGTTTTAAATGCGTGGCATTTTTTTTAAACTATTCGCAACGGAGGAGAGAGAAACGATTAAAAAAAGCCACGCGGGGGCCACGTCAGCTTTTTCCGTTAAGAAATTAGATGGCGTCGATTTTAGGACTCGTTTGAAACATTTTGACAAGTTTTAGGACTTAAATGCACTTTTTATAAGTTTTAGAACTTAAATGCATTTTTGTGACAAGTTTTAGGACTTCTGCAGCACTTATCCCTAAAAATAATTGAAAGCCATAAGCTGAAAAGTGCTGTTTGGCCAGTTAGAACTAAGGAAAATGGCGGGAATTCCTTCTCCTTCATCTTCCTCTTCATTTCATGAGTAAAACATTTTTGAACAACTTTAAGAAAACATGACCAAAGAGTTGTAAAATCTAATCACGTAAAGGATAGAGTAAAAGGACACTTTTATATCTACCTACTGAAGAATCTTGTTTTTCTCGTTGCCGTAACGTGTGCTATGTGCTGTTCCAAAGGTCATAAATGAAATGCTAATTGTTCTTCTTGTTCTAGTTTTGGCACATGTTCATAATTATAAAAATATTACATTATCTTATCAGAATTGACCCCACACAATTTGTTTCCTCACATTGGAATAGTCATGAGTCAAAGAAGATCTTGGAATTTGCAGGAGCTGATTATTATAGATAATAGGTAATAATTTTTTTGATTATATTCGATGATATTATCTTTTTTTTTAATTGAAAGACAGGAATGTTTCAAAGGACGGTGGTGAAAAGGTTCGTCTTTCCTCTAGTCCCACGAATCAAAGAATCATGACAGATCTTACCACCTAAGAATCAGATTCTTCCTCAAGTCATAGAGTTTCTTTATTAAGAATGTGATCAAATACACTGTTACTAGTCAGTCCTAAGTCTTCGAAGTCTAATTACTATGGTGTGTCTATGCTCATAAAGTATGTTTGTAAACCTAGAGAAGTTGATAGGACATTGCAAAATTGTGTCAGAATTGACCCGACACAATTTATTTCCTCACATTGGAATAGTCGTGAGTCAAAGAAGATCCTGGAATTCGCACAAGTTGATTATCATAGATAATAGGTAATAATTTTTTTTCGTTTATATTCCATTATATTATCTTCTTTTTCTTTTTTTAATTGAAAGGCAGGAATGGTTCAAAGGACGGTGGTGAAAAGGATAGTCTTTTCTCTAGTCCCACGAGTCAAAGAATCGGGACAGATCTTACAACCTAAGAATCGGATTCTTCCTTACGTCATAGAGTTTCTTTTTTAAGAATGTGATCAAACACACTGTTGCTAGTTAGTCCTAAGTCTTCAAAGTCTAATTATTCTGGTGTGTCCATGTAACGTATGCTTGTAAACCTAGAGAAGTTGATAGGACATTACAAAAATTGTGTTGGAATTGACCCGACACAATTTATTTCCTCACATTGGAATAGTCATGAGTCAAAGAAGACCCTGGAATTTGCTTATTATAGTTAATAGTTAATCATTTTCCCGATTATATTCAATTATATTATCTTTTTTTTTTAATTGAAAGGCGGGGATGGTTCAAAGGACGGTGGTGAAAAGGTTAGTCTTTTCTCTAGTCTCACGAATGAAAGAAATCTTACCACCAAAGAATCGGATTCTTCCTTACGTCATAGAGTTTCTTTATTAAGAATGTGATCAAATACACTGTTACTAGTCAATTCTAAGTCTTTGAAGTCTAATAACTCTGGTGTGTCCATGCTCGTAAAGTATGTTTGTACCCCTAGAGAAGTTGATGGGACATTATAAAAATTATCCCCGTACTTTGAACCGAATTCAGTTTTGGTCCCTGTATGTCCTTATAATTTAGCCACCCAACTTATTTCTGGCTCAACTTATTTCTGGCTACAATTCGGGACAAAATTCAATTATCTGTCAAAATGTTGAAAGAATATGATTTATTCTGTATTTAAAACCAACTCATTCAACCAAGAAGATCTGTGCATATTCAAGATTGACAACACTCTCATCGATAAACCTAATGTCGATAGACCTCATCCACAAGTGAAGAGCCTCATCTTTGACTTTGTCATAAAGGTTTTGTCATTTTCCATGCATCGAAGTTTGCATCAAGACACTTTGGAATAACCGCAAGCATTCGAAATATTGTACATTTAATAGCTCCTAGTTTCTATGTACATAAATGATTATTAGTTTCTAGGTTTGAATCTAGCCTTTTCTTGTTCTAACTATAAAAGGTCATTGAACCTCTGTAAATGGACACCGAATTTGATTAACGAAATTTGCTTAGTGCAATTCCCTTGAACCTTGAAAAGTTCAAACTCCCTTGAAAACCTAGAAGAATTTTCACTATCCTTGAAGAGTCAGGACTCAAAAAGCCTGCATCCTTGAAGAGTTGCAGCCATCAATCTCGAAAAATTGATGCCATTTCAATTTTGTTGGAGGCATAGAAGAGCAACCATTAAAGTTCCTATTCTTTCTTCATTCTATCCAATCCCGTTTTGCTCACTTCCATCAAAATTCGATAAGCCTACAGTGCTACAAGCCTATAGTGCTTAGCTGAGAAATCTCAAAACATAAAATTTGTAGAGCATTGAGTCTCTGTTCTTTTGGCTTTGGAATCAAGTCATTCCGATTTGAATTGGCAAAGTTATGCCATTTTCCCATCCATGTCTAGAACAGAAATTTCTGCTCGATTTTGTGACTAAAAGTTTCCGTATGGGTAAGTCACTCTCCTGGTCCTACTATTTGAATAGCCAACCTTGGGCTACATCATTTGGAATCAGAGCTTTGGAGGAGAGGACAATGTGTCCAAGAAAAGCAAGGCGTCAAGGCGGCAGAACCATTCCATTGAATAAAGTACAAATACTTGCTGAGAATTTGCAATAATAAATGCAACAACAAATTGATGACTTGATTCGAGAAGTTTAACATTTAAGGGCTGAACCTCATTCCAGACCTGGAGAATCCAATGGGGATTCCTCTTCTTCAGAAAGTGTTCAATTGTTTCCCTAAAGGAGGAACGCTTCATATCGCACACAAGCAGTTTGTGAGCCAGATTGGGAAAAGGAAATCAAGAGAGATATTCCAAAATTTTCTGGTACTGATTTTGGTAATGAAATTGTCGATTAGTTGACACTTGTGAATGAAGTTTTTGAGATAGGAATGTTCTAGAAGATTGAAAGTCTTATTAAGATAAATATTATTGTATGTAACCTGTTACAACTAATATGATGTGGAGTTGCTTATGGAAATAAAGTTTGATGGTTTAATACAAACTTTATAACAAATATTACGCTATAAAATAGAGAGTTAAATTGTCATTAAATTACTTTGAAACCATCTTTTTTCCTTAAAAGTCCACGTAGATACTTTTGTATGAATCTGAACTGAAAATGTGGATGTTAAGTTATTGCATGTGATGGAATTAATCCTAGTTGGGGCTGTCAATCAGATTGTGGACACTAGCGAAAGTAGGAACGCCATTCCTCGGTCATGTACCCATCTAAAGTGTGTTAATACTGTTGCTTGTATTAACCTAATAAATATGAAGCTTCTTGCGGCACTTCCCATCGATTCATTGATTGGAAAAAAGAAAAAGAAAAAAAAGAAGATACGTTTACCACCCGTGGAGAGAGTTGACCACTCCAGAAAATGTGGTTGAAATTGCACCCAACGACTGAAGCAATACCGTATGGGATTGTCCACTCACTTCTTCTTCTTCTTCTTCTTCTTCTTCTTATTATTATTATTATTATTATTATTATTATTATTATTATTATTATTATTATTATTATTATTATGATTATTGTGATTATTATGATTATGATTATGATTATTATTATTATTATTATTATTATTATTATTATTATTATTATTATTTTACTATATTGAACTGCATGTCTGTAAAAAGCGGGCATTAACGAACCCATACTTAGCCACCACAGTGGTTGACCCACAACGTACTCCTTCTCAAATTTTATTGGCTTACCTACTCCACGATTGGTAAACGTATGTGATTGTTCATTTGGATCCCACTCCAGCAAATGTGGTCGAAACTGCACCTAATTACTGAAGCAACACCGTGTGGGATTGTCCACTCACTTATTTTTTACTATATTAAACTGCATGTTGGTACAAAGCGGGCATTAACGAACCCATGCTTAAACACCACAGTGGTTGGCCCCGACGGTTGAGGGGACACATTTCAACGGGGTCATCACTGATTCATGTTATTGAAACCAAGTCTCGACTTATTATAGTAAGGTACTTGTATGAAAATGATATGCTCTAATGTTTTTGAACCATTTGAAAATCTTGTTGGAATATTTGAAAATTCTTTCTTCAAAGAATCATTTTCTTTGACAAGTGAATCTCAACTTTCTTTTGTTTGTAGAAAATTTTTTTGCAAAATTTCAAAATTTTCTTTTTGAGAAAGATCATGTTGCCTAAGCCATGAATTTTCCTTTTTTAGTTCGGAGATCCTTTTAAGAAGATTTGCAATTTAAGCAAAGCTCATTTATATACTTAAGAACTTTGATAGGAATTGCTGAATGACTTACCTCGATTTCCTCATCGGATTCTAAATCTATGTCTGAGTCAGACTTTGCTTCTGAGTTTGTGTCTGAGTTAGACTTTGCTTCTGAGTCTGTGTTTGAGTCAGACTCTGATTCTGAATGTGCCATCAAACATATATTTCCTTGCTCATCATCTTCTTTCATTGTTCTTTTCTGCACATTCTGCTTGTATTGTTTTCTTCCACTGAATTTCCTTCCTTTTCTACTTATCTTTTTGAATTTCTTGATCATAAAAGTAAGTTCTTCGTCGTCCATGTCATTTTCTGAGTCTATATCATCAGAATCAGCATCAGATTTTAAAGCGATGGACTTCTTACCTTCGGGATCTTCATCATCGATTTGTTTCACTTCATAGGATTGAAGAGTGCCAATCAATTCATCAACGGAGAGTGGCATAATTCTCTGGGTCTCTCTTATTGAGGTCTTTACATGGTTCCAATCTTTTGAAAGACCTCGCAAGAGTTTGTTGACATTTATTTGGGAAGAAATTGGATGACCCTGATACGCCAAACCGTTTACAATTTCTGTAAAACGGTCGAACATATCTCCAATCGACTCTCCTTGCTTCATCTTGAAGGATTCATATTAGCCAAGCGGGAAGTTTACTTTTGTCTCTTTTACATGATCAGTCCCTTCATATGTAACATGAAGTCTATCTCAAACTCTTTTTGCTGTTTCACATGAAGAGATTATGTTACATTCAGCAGGAGACAAAGCACAATATAAAGGATAAATGGCTTTTGCATCAAGCGCTTCTCTTTTGGACAACTTCGTCTGAGACATAGGAGCAGGGAGTTTGGTTTATTTGTCTTTGCCATTCTTATTTGATGTAGATGCAGCAGTGGGATTGATTCCTCTTTCCACAGCATCCCATTGCAAGGGATCTTTGGATCTTAGGAATGCCTTCATTTTGTTCTTTCACACGTTGTATTCCTTTTCATCAAAATATGGTGGCCTGGTGTTGCTTTGTCCTTCTAAAAGTCTTAGTGCCAAAATACTAGCCATAAAAGATCTTTAGCTTAGAAGCACACGAGCTCTGATACTAATCGAAAGTCCTAGTATGAACATCTAGAGGGGGTGAATAGGTGTGAAGAAAATTTTTCGCAAAGAACAGTAGAAATATTTTTCTTTTGAACCAGAGTCTAAAGAATAATAGACTTTTGAAATTGAGTTTGAAGAGCAGCAGACTTTGAGCGAGATCAGACTTTAGCAGTTAAATAGAACTACGAACAAAATAAAGGAGTTGCGGGAAGAGAATAAGAACACAAGGTTTATAGTGGTTCGGCTTATATCAAGCCTACGTCTACTCTCCCATGCTAACAACCTTATAGCTGGATTCTACTATGCAATCAACAAGAGATTACAACTTTGAGTGCAAACACTTAGTAGTATATCACACTATTTCACTAAGTTACTCTTTTGGTATTTCTCTCACGATCACAAACGTTTAAGCTCACTAAAGACAAGTGTATTATCAAAGTTCGCTCAAACTTTGGAATTATAAATTCTATGTTCTATCTCTTAGGGTGCGCATGACAACTATTCTGTTTTAGAAATAGTTTATGGAACAAAAATAGATTTTTCTATTTCTATTTCTAGAAGAGTTTCTAAGCAAAAATAATCGTTTGATAACGACACAAAATTTCTACTCTAAAAATAGAAATTTGTTTGATAACGACACAAAATCTCTTCCTTTCGGACGGCGGCGGCGACCGACAACCTTTAATATAAAAAATAAAAATAAAAATGATTTAGTAACAAAAAAATAAAGAATAAAATAAAATAAAATAAAATAAAATAAAATAAAATAAAATAAAATAAAATAAAATAAAATAAATCATAAAAATAAATATATCATTTTATTTTAAAATAAAAATACTTAAAAATTAATTTATTTAATTTATTCTATTTTATTTTATTTTACAAATAAATTTATTTTAAAATGAATAAAAATAAAAATAAAAATAAAATTATTTGGCAAAACACTCAAGGCAAATAAAAATAAATTTATTATTTTTTTAATAAAAATAATTTATTTTTATTTATCATAAATAAATTATTTTAAATAAATTAAATAAATTTATTTTTAATAAAATGAAAATAAAATGATAAATAAAAATAATTTATTTATTTTTAATAATTTTTAATAAATTTATTTTTATTTTTAAATGAATAAATTGAATAAATTTATTTTTATTTATTTTGATTTTTAATAAAATGAGGAGAGGTAGAGGAGGATGAGGAGGATGCGGAGACGTAGAGGAGATGAGAGAGACTCACCGAAATTAGGGTTTAGTGGGAGAAATTATCTCTGATTTCTCTTCCAGAAATCAAAAGTAGAAAATTTGTACTTCTGATTTCTCTTTCAAATCAATTTCTAGAATAGAAATCTATTCCAGAAATAGAAAAACTGAGTAGGTTTATCAAACACGTTTCTATTCCAGAAACAGGTTTGGAATAGAAAAATTATTTCTGGAACAGAAATTTTGGTTATCATGTACCCCCTTACTTGCTCATCGGTCCTTGATCTCCTTAAATACTCATCTACTCCCAAATTAGCCATTGGACAGTATCTCGAGGACCGTCTTTCATTCTACCCATTGGACAGATCTGTATCTAGAAGATTTGGTAGCCGTTGAGTGATAGAAGTAGAATCCCAAATTGATTCTGATCGCTCATACAAACAAAATTTTGGTTTCCATAAGTAGAGCTTCTTCGTATAGAAAGTTCATGTCTTCAAGATTCAATTGTCAATCAATTATATTGAGTCAATCAAATCAATCGTGATATAGAATCCAACCAAATCACTAGCCATTATATGGTTGGGGCTTGTGTTACGGCCTGTCTCGTTCTTGATGTAAAGTCTGAGAGCAACAGACTTTACAATATGAGTTTGAGTGCGATAGACTTTACAATCTAGAGGTAAGTCTGAACAAATTTTGCTTCTGAATAGATTTAGCTTTAAGGTCTGAACACAGTCTGAATAAGTTCAGTTTCAACATAGAATTTGTCTTCTAGTTCTTAATTCACGTTCAGTCTGGAATTTGTCAGAGATGGCAGACTTCTGAAGTAGAACAGATTTTGACACTAAAGTCTGGCAATCTTCAGACTTTGAGACAGAAGTCTAGAAATATTCAGAATATATTTTGGACATGTGTTACGTTCAGTCTTCTGGCCGTCTTCATACTTTGATAATATCTTTGACATGTTCTATCATCTGCATGGTTTATTACTTAACCATTAAACATGTGAGTAGCATTTGATTTATTTTGTCATATTCAAAACATTATAAGAAATTTCCCTAACAATAAAACATTAAGCCTCGACTTTTTACATTCCCACCTTCAGTCTTCTCGGGCAAGCTTTGCAGCTGATCGACTTGCCTCCTCCTTTCTTTTTTGAACCTCTGTCTTCTTTCGGCCCTAAGTTCATTCGTTCCTGTTTTGTTTTTCTTTTGCCTTCATTCCTCTACCGAAGCAGTCCAGCCACGATCGCCTCCTTGTGTCTTCATCTCCACCGAAGACAACCCCGGCATCTGCTCTCCGCCAATCCACGCAGCCATCTCCACGAAGCCACCGTCTGCCAGCGTTGCCTTCTCCACCGCATCCTTCTGTCAGCACGTTTGAACCATCCCCACGCCTGGTCAACAATAGGGTCCAGCAAAGCTAGTTGTTGACCACCGAAGCTGCTTCAACGATCTTTTCCCCTTCAGTTGCCCTTCAACTACCAGCTCAATCCACCAAGTCAACAATCCCCTCTCACGTTGACTCTAGCAATGTCCCACTTGATCGAAGCAGCTCCATCCAACATATTCGACCAGAATCAGCCCAATTTCTACTCCTTGCCAGCAGCTCATCGTCTCGCCCCCTCCCCCAGTTTGCAATTATCTTGTTCAGTAGCCCACGAAACTTTCTTTTCAGCTCGCTAATTGAAGTCCAGCCCAGCGAAGTCAACCCATCTCCAGTCGCAAGCTTCAGCCTATCTTCACTGCAGCAGCTCGGCCCAAGTTTCAGCCCAACGGCTTCTTCAAAGTAATTCAACCCATCTTGAAGCCCGCGAAGCAAGCCCATCAAAGCCTAAGCCTAGACCAAGCCCAGCAATTTGCTATGGGCTTGCAAGGCCTTTTCGGCCCAGTCCAAGTGCCCGTTGATGCCATTGAAAGTTCGAGTTTCGGCTGCCGTCGCGGTGAACCGGTTTCCGCGATAAACTAGTGAGTTTATGCACTAAACTCTTCTTAGTAGGCTAATGACATTTAAAGGGTGTTTAGTTTAAATTAATTAGGAATTAGGTTGTTAGTTAAATTAGATTAGTGATTTAATTAGTTAATTATGCATGTTAGGAGGTTAGATTAAATTAATTGAGACCTAGATAAATCGTATTATTTATCTAGTTTGGTTCGGGAATTTTTCAGACCCGTTTCGATATTTAATTTAGTGATTTTGGCTTAGGTTAGTATTTTTAGAATTTAAATTGAATTATTTAATTAATTTTAGAAATTATTTAATTATTAAATATTTTTCCGGAAATTAGACCAGGATAGCTTGTGATCGGAATGTCATGCCGATTGCAATGGTGTGGTTAATTTCTGTAATTGAGTGTTAATTTGTGCAAATTTAGTGCTGATTGGAATTTTGAGCATTTAATTCCAAAATTTGTGAATTTCGTTATTTATTCAGAAAATCCCAGGTTCGGATTTTAACACCGAAAATGGTTTTATGTACTATATAAAACAATTGGATTTTAAATTGGTAGATATCAATTTTTCTGATTCAATCTGACCGTGTACCTACACACGACTATTTTATCGTGTATTCTAATAAGAAGAAAATAGGCCAAGTTCACCATTTTAATGGAGATATTTGAGTGCAATGCACTATGCCCTGGACCATAATTGAGTGATCGTGTGTTGGTTAAGAGAACCCATCTCGGGCTATTAAGTTGGATGGTAACCCTTATATGGGACGCCCCTAGACAACGGAAAGCCGGTCGTGGTAGATTCTGGACATGTGCTCCCTCGAGAAAGTCGCCTAGGAAAGACGTAGCCATGCTCAATGGTGTGAGACGTAGCCTAGCAATGCTAGAAGACCGTCGAATAGAGAGTAGGCTGTGCTATATGCTGAGATCAAAACTATGAACGAATGATTAATTGAGTTGAATGAACCAGATTTTGGGACAAAATTGTGTGGCACGGTATGGGACGTGTCATAACGATTAGACCTTATAATCAGGACCCTTGTGCTTTGTTATAATTGAGTATGGCGTTCCTATTGATGAGCTCAATTGTTGGTCATATCTTTATGGTTGTCTGTGATATAAATTGTACTGACCTGTAGGGTGGATCTGAGACGAGATAAGTCTTTATGGTTGTATGATTGTGTGGTTAGGATGCCTCTGGGCGTATTACCCTCCTAATTGGGGTTTAGAGCATGAACTCGCTGAGATTTATATCTTATCCCGTCGTGGGCTTAAATTTTCAGGATCGTAGAGTGGTAGATCCGGAGCTTAGCTGAGGGGACTTGAGGAGTTAGTCGGTTAGGTCAACTTCTTTTTGGAGAACCGTCTTTTGAAGTCTTTTGGTCATAGACTTTGTACATGACTCAATATGTTTATAAAAGCATGTTTGTTTGTTAATGTATTGTCCTACTTTTCTATCCTAAGATGGCTATGGTCAGGGGATTTATTATTTGCTTTCGCATGTGCAATAAAATGAAAGGGTCAGCGACTCATCCTCGGAAGTCACAAGATTTTATTGACCACAGAGGGATGGACACGTGCTCGAGGATCGGGTCATGACATCCCTGTTTAGTGGTAATAGAGCCGGTTTGTGTTTGGAGTGATAAGGTGCGATGGGTTCTTGGGATAGTTAATAGGAATGGTTTTTATTTTATGCTGATGCATGTGATTGATAGCTGTTTGGTAAATTGTTTGTGGGGTCACTCAAATTCTAATCTAGTATTGGAATTGGAAAGCAGGTTTTTGTAAAGAATCCACATGATGAGTGATCAAGAGCGGAGAACTCCTTGGCAGAGTTCAGTAGGACCTGTAACTCGGGGTAGGACGCCGACAATGATCGGTACCTGAGGCAGAGCGCAGGCTTAGGCCAGCACGAGTGTAAAAGTACCGCCGCAGGCCAATACCGAGAGTGTAGCAACATTGAGTGATCCTAGGCTCGACGGGATCGTTCAGGCACTAGAGACCTTGGGAAGCATTTTGGGTCAGCAAGCATAGAATGAAGCTACCGCTGCCACTGCCGTCGCCAATGCCGTAGCTGCCGTTACTGCCGCACCTGTTGAGGTCCAGCATGGGGATATGTTATGGGAGCATGCTATCGCATCTGAGTTAAGATTTAGTTCCAGCAGAAAGGGCAATCGATTCAGGAAGAAACCAATGACAGAAGGAAAGCACTTCCGTCGCCCCCACTTGAAGGAGTTTAATGGGAAAGCCAGCACCTGGCTAGTTGAGAGTCTGTCGTTCCTGTGGAAGAAGACGTGGATCAGCCTCGTGTCCTGCTAGGACGAGTGCTTGTTTTGTGTGTGGCCAGTAGGGTTACATGGTCAGGAACTACCCCAGAAGGCAAATGTAATCACAATAGCTGCCGCCATCGTTGCCGATGGACTAGAACTGAGGAATCGCGCCACCAAATGCGCCGCAGAGTGTTTTGAACAGACTTCCGGTGCAAGGAAGGGTGCATGATGTCACCCGACAGGAGACAGAAGACCGACCAGACATGTGCTAAGTTTGTAGAAAAAGGCATGGGTCTGCCTCGTGTTTTAAAAGGACGGGAGCTTGTTTTAAATGTGGCCAGCATGACCACCAGTATAAGGATTGCCCACGTAGGTCTAGGAGAGCATAAGCATCGCTACCGCAAATAAGACGTCGCTAGGTTGGCAAAAGGGACAGGAAAGAACCGACCATGCATGGATCAGAGGAAGAATGTTTTTGGGATGATGATATCAAAGTAGCATAGCAGAGTTGTGATTAGGTTTATAGAACTTCAATTATTGTAATAAAGTTGTAGAAAGAAGAACATTGGCTAGAGTTTTACTTGACTGGTTTGCGTATGTATAATGTTAACGTCATGTATAAAAAGGTTTGGCTCGTGGAGTTTTTTGTTGTAATGAATTGTTGTCATAAGGTGATCCAATTTAAACCTTTAGCAGGTGAAAGCTTCGAATTTATCGAAAGTCGAGGAGGACCTCGATTTCCTTAATCTCATCACTAGAGGCAGCTCAGTTGTTAGACGAGGGTTGTCAAGGTTACCCGGTGATTGTCATGGATACGACAATTGAGGAGTTGAAGATTGAAGACATTGCAGTGGTCCAAGAATTTTTAGATGTGTTCCCGAAAGAATTGCTTGGTCTGCCGCCATAAAGAGAGATTGAATTCGTGATTGAGTTAGCACCTGGGACAGAGTCAATCTTTAAGGCTCCTTACCGGATGGTGTTGTCAGAGCTAAAAGAACTAAATGTACAAATGCAAGAATTATTGGAGAAGGGATTTATACGTCCTAGTGCATCACCTTGGGGAGCACTAGTTCAGTTCGTGAAAAAAGAAGAAGATGGTTCGTTGCGTCTGTTCATCGACTATCATCAACTCAATCAAGTGATGATCAAGAACAAGTATCCACTTCCAAGGATCGACGACTTGTTTGATCAGTTACAAGGAGCGTCGATATTTTCGAAGATCGACTTGGGGACGGGATATCATCAGCTGAGGATCAAGAAGGAAGATATACCTAAGTTAGCGTTTTGTACTCGATACGGCCACTATGAGTTCATTGTAATGCCGTTTGGGTTGACGAACGCCCTAGTTGCTTTCATGGATTTAATGAACCGAGTTTTCAAGGAATATTTGGATCAGTTTGTGATTGTATTCATCGATGATATTCTGGTGTACTTGAGAAGTTCAGAGGAGCATGAAGGGCATTTGAGAATGGTACTGCAGACACTGAGGAATCACGAGTTGGACGCTAGGTTTAGCAAGTGCGAGTTTTGGTTGACTCATGTTGCTTTCCTAGGTTACGTGATTTCAGGAGAAGGAATCTCCGTGGACCCCGCCAAGATCGAAGCAATAATCAACTGGTCGAGACTGACTACAGTGACAGAGTTAAGAAGTTTTATGGGTTTAGCAGGGTATTACAGAAGGTTCGTGAAAGGGTTTTCAGCGTTGGCATCGCCAATGACTCAATTATTGAAGAAGGAAGAGAAATTCGTATGGATAGACAAGTGCGAATGTAGTTTCCAAGAGCTTAAGCAGAAGCTAACTACCGCACTTGTGCTGACCATACCATCTGGTCATGGAGGATACGAGATCTATAGTGATGTATTGTTCAGAGGATTGGGTTGCGTGCTGATGCAACATGGTAAAGTCGTTGCATACGCGTTCCGTTAGTTGAGACCTCATGAACTAAATTACCCGACACATGACTTAGAACTCGCAGCAATTATTTTTGCTTTGAAGATTTGGAGAGATTATTTGTGTGGAGAAAGATTTCAGATCTTCATTGACGGTCAAAGTCTCAAGTATCTATTCTCTCAAAAGGAGTTGAATATGAGACAGTGTCTCTGGATGGAACTCCTGAACGACTATGATTGTGATATCTTGTATCATCCTGGAAAAAAACGAATAAGGTCATTGATGCGCTTAGTCGGAAGTCCTCAGTTGCACAGATGTTGATCAAAGAGTGGAATTTACTCAAGAGAGAGCTCGAGATTCATTTTTCAAGTTTGAGGTAGGCCACTTTTCAAATCTTATGGTCACCTTCAGAATTGAGACGGAAGTGCAAATCATAATCAAGATGCTTCAGCTGTCAGATCTAGAGATTTAGAAGATCCTGCAAGAGGATACTGAGAAAAGGAAGACTGACTTTCAAATTTCTAATGATGGAACAGTGAGGTTTTGAGAATGATTGTGTGTACCTGACGATGCAGAGCTTAAGGAAGAGATCTTATCAGAAGCTCATCGTAGCATTTACAGCATTCATCCTGATAGTACAAAAATGTATGAGAATCTGCATCAACACTATTGGTGGTCCAGAATGAAGGCGGATATCGCCAAACATGTAGCAAAGTGTCTGACGTGTCAACAAGTAAAGGCATAGCATTGTAAGCCAAGAGGTCTTTTGCAACTTCTCGAGATTCTCGAATAGAAATGAGAATACATCATGATGGACTTCGTGACAGCTTACCGAGAAGTCAGAGAGGTAATGACTCTATTTGGGTAGCGGTCGACAGATTAACGAAGTTGGCTCACTTCATTGCAGTATGAAAGGACCTTGATTTGGATAGGCACGCAGAATTGTATGTGCATCAGATAGTTCGTTTGCTTGGAGTGCTAGTGACGATTACATCAGATCGAGACCTGAGATTTACAGCTGCCTTATGGAAAAGTTTACAGAGTGCTTTCGGAACGAAGTTGCAGTACAGTACGGCCTATCATCCTCAAACGGATGGCCAGTTTAAGAGGACAATTTAAATCTTCAAGAACATGCTGCGAGCTTGTGTGTTGAATTTCAAAGGAAGCTGGGAGGAACAGCTTCACCTTGTTGGCTTCGCCTACAACAACAGCTACCAGCAGAACATTCAGATGGCTCCCTTTAAAGCGTTGTATGGCAGAGCGTGCAGAACACCAGTATGTTGGGATGAAGTCGGGGAACGGAAAATCACAGGCGTAGAGTTAGTCCAGCAGTCAGTGAATGCAGTTGCCATCATCAGAGATAAATTAAAGATCGCTCAGAGTTGCTAGAAAAGCTACATAGATAAGCGCCAGAGACCATTGGAATTCCAAGTTGGTGAACATGTTTTTTTGAAGGTGTCACCAATGAGGGGTACTTCGCACTTTGGTAAGAAAGGAAAGCTGAGTCTGAGGTATGTAGGTCCATTTGAGATTCTGGAAAGAATCGGGATCCTAGCGTATCGTCTTGCATTACCATTGAGGCTAGCGCAAGTGCATGACGTCTTTCACGTGTCGATGTTGAGGAAGTATGAGCCTGACCTGTGGCACCCCCGAAACGGCCCCCGATCCGTTAGGGTCACCACAGTTTGCTTACCTTTCACTTTTCCTAATAAAATGTCACTCTGATACCATTGAATTATAGTGGGTCCATATATCTTGGGGGATTATAATTTTTTTTTCAATCGGTCCCAGCGCAGTTCATATAACGTAAGCATATTCGACATCTCCCTAACCCATACTCAAACTAAATAATAAAATGCAATGCACACCAACTACACCTTTCATAGATATATATATATATATATATATACACACGTTAGAGCCGAAACACTTTTATTTACATAGCTTGATCGGATATCAAGAGTCGGTACATCAAAAGGCCAAGGCTTTACTAAGCTCGGCTATAACCCAAAAGTACCCGACCCCACATCAGTCATGTACACCAATCCATCATCTAGTGTCGACTATCCAAAAAGTGTCATCCGCTACCAGTCACATGGACAATCACACCCAGCCCGGTGCATCGGCTGGTGGCGGCAGCAGCATCCCCATCATGATCCCATCGCGACGAACATGCACGGACAGGAACTCCTGGACTACGGGGCCATTAGGTAGACCCACGTCATACATAACTAAAACTCGAACACGGATGAACACTAGTCCACGAACACCAACACAGAATGCTCCGAACACTCAACCTCAACGTCGGACGGTAAGCCATAGAAAGTACCACGTGTGACCGGTAACAGAGGCATCTCTTAATTTGAAATGTTAGTCCCCAAAGGGGTGAGTACAACCACTCAGTAGTAAAAGATTCCTCAAGCTATATCAAGCATTACTATTAATATCCAGATTCAAGTATGGTAGACAAAACAAGAAATTTAACAATAGGTATGTATCAAAATCATGAAAACCTTCAATGTAATAACAATGTAGTCCTAATGTGTAGTGCAACATATCCAAGATAGACAAATCTCAATCATAGGGTCAAATTGAAACATCACGTTCCATTCCATGCCATACGCTCAGTCTTATATCCAAACCCACACACACTTATAATGGAATCATTCATTTTATTTTTCAAAAGGTTTCATCCCTGGAGGACCAATGTTTGCGTCCCTCCGGCATTCGCACCCCTCCAGGTATCATGAAAGCCTCTGGCATTCAGCCATTTAAGGCCACCGAACATCTGGAGCAAATCACGCCTCCAGGCATCTTGTACCCCACCCGACATCACGAGGAACCTCGAGGACCTCCCATGAAAATGGTTACCCTGGCAATCCGGAATTACGTACCGACTAGCATACCACCGGGCATCCCGAAACTCCCGGGGAAAAACCTCCGGCATTCAGCCATTTAAGGCCACTGGCCATCCACAAGGCATCGACTCGACTCACTTGATCCTTTGGGCATCCCGACTCCCGGGGCATTGTTGACCCAAGCGTTCAACGGTACCAATTTAGCATTTTAATGCACAAGACATTTTCAAATGCTAAAACAAGACATCTCATGGACCCTCTATCACATCTCAACATTGCACAAATATCCACAGCCAATACCATCATATCACATAGCCATTCGAAACACCTTCACTTTCGGACATTTTTGTGAAAATTCGAGAACAGAATAGCCCGACTTTTACAATGCACAGTTCGGGAATTTTTTTTTGAAATAAATACTAAATGGACTCAGAAAATTATGAAATTTTGACACGTTATCAATGAGACCTAAAGGAACAAATTTTATGAAGAACACCAAGTCAAATTCCATACACATCGAGAGTAAAAACTTCGGTATTTCTTGCTACAGTTTCTGTAAAATTTCCAGATTTAGCATTTCTGTATAAAAATCATTTCGTCGACCAAATCTTGTCCATTTATGCTAAATTTTTGATATGTTACTCTTACAGATGTGCTCTCCAACTTTCAATGAGGACTCGAAGTCAAATTTTGGCTAGAAAATTACAGAAAAATCAAAAAGTCACCGAGGGTCACACTGTCCTTTGCAAAACAGTCCACTGATCTAACTAGAATTTTTCCTACTCCTTGAATTTCGACCTCCAACATCCACAATCAAATGTATACAAGTGTATTACACTATAACACAGCCTTATCACTTCCAAAAATCCTCCATAGTCAGATCTTTAAATTCTTGTTCCATCACAAAATTCGAAATCCACAATGCATGCCCTGTTTTTACCTAGTTTTCTTGGTCTAGCTTCATCTTTCATGTCCAAATCCAACATGCAGCTCTAGTATTTCACCTTTCTCGCATCTACCAACTCCTCACTAGATAAAAAAGCAAGCCAAACATAGATTGAAGAACTTCTACTTGCCTCAAGTTCAAAGCAACCACAACAAGCAAGTTGGCAACTTGGGGCTCCGGGCACGGCTCGATCGACGGTAGAACTAGGCGGCGTCGATGGCGGCAGTTGGGACACAGTGGAAGACGGCCTTCCTCTTCCCCCTCTCGGCCCTCATTCGCCCCTCTCTCTCTTGCTCGAACTCTCCTCCTCTCTCTCTCGCTTGCTCGCCCGCTCGGTCTCACTCACTCTCTCTCTCTCTCTCTCTCTCTCTCTCTCTCTCTCTCTCTCTCTCGATCACTCCCTCGCTCACTCCGCCCCTCTCTCTCTTTTTTCTTTCCTTCACTCTCATGATTAGCTAGTAATCATTGGATTTGCATGGAGATCACCGGTGAAGCAATGGGGGCAGCGACACTTGCTTAATCCCTCTTGCCACTTGTCAATCTTCATGCAAGGATGATGGGCCTCATTTGGCTGGGCCTTAGTCGACTGATCAAGAGGAAACGTGGGCCGGTTTTTGGGCAGTTTTGGGCCTTAAGAAATCAGCCCACACCTTCTCCTAATATCTCACTTTAATCTCCACTTATAATTACATAATCACAAATATTCACATGGCCATAAAATATTGCAACATTAGTCAAGGGAAATACGATTCATAGGGTACATGGCCAAGTATAGAAAATTTCTTATCAATTTATCCTTTAGTACAATCCTTGATCACACATGGACATAGGATACATTTCCAACAAAACAATTGTCCATTAAATGCTCGGCCTTGTTTAATTGTAATCCATTGGTCTAATGGCTATAATATAGTCCGATGGCGCTTCCATCACCTATTCATGGGTCGTAGTGCATCTAGAGATTGCTATGAAATTTTAGGATGCCACATGACCCGACCCACGCTTAATTTTGAGGAATTGGACGTGGACAATAGAGTGTCGTACATTGAAAGCTCGATTCAGATCGTGAATCGGAAAGAGCAGGTCATGCGCACCAAGACCATCCCGTTGGTCAAAGTGGTCTGGCAACACCACGGCACAGAAAGAGCAACCTGGGAAAGTGAAGATTCGATAAGACGATTATACCCCCACCTTTTTGTTTAAGATTTGTAATAGGTTTAAATTTCGATGACAAAATTTTTATAAGAGGTGAAAAGTTATGACATCCTGATTTTTCCAGTCTGATTTTGATGAGATGAGTTGGGCTTTTCATCGACGTGCCTATAGCCTTTTTCTTTGAGTTGGCCACTCACGAGTTAACTAGCCTATCGGGTGAAGCCGTTAAAGAATCTAAACGCAATAGACTTGAGAATTTGACCAGGAATCGATTGCTCGACTGTGCTAATCTGCAATGGTCATTATGACACCGTCAAAATCGATATCGATCGAAGATAGGTCATTTTGATAGAAGTATGTGATTAGTACATGGGTGATTCCACCTAATTGTAAAATTTTTGTTGAACGGCACTAGACCAATTTTTCTATCATTTTCGTACCCTGTGTCTATATTTGAAACCTTGAAATTTTCACAACAACCGAGAGTCACCAATGTGTCAAAGATGTATGTTGTGGCTTGAAAATAATCGACCACGGGTCAATTGCATTAAAAATTCATAAAAGCTACCCGGTGGATTAGGACACGCTAAAATCACATCAGATTGAAATTAACCGCGAAATTGAACTTGATTTCAGAAATTGAAAAGTTCTGTCGTGTCACAACTTATTTTAGGAATGTCGACTCATCTTCCAAAGAATTTTTAGAAATTCCGGGATTTTTACGGAAAATCGATTCGGATGATTCGGAAAATGAACAGAAATTCGGATGGGCTCAATTGAAAGGAATTTTGACTTCCAAGCCGAGCTATTTGGCGATGGGGACTTGCAGAAATTTAGTGGACTCTTTCTTAATCAAATTAGGACCTCAATTTGGAGAGATTGGAAATGAAATTAGAGTTCGAACTTAGTGAAATTCGGAGCTAAGCAAGGGGGTGCAACATTTGATATCAAATGGATTTATTTGTGGGTTAATTTTAAGAAAGTAAATGAGGGGACCAAGTAGATAAACTTGAAGGCTTTCTTGGACAAATTCATGATGAAATAAGACATTTAGCCTTAACTTTTTACATTCCCACCTTCAGTCTTCTCGGGCAAGCTTCGCAGCCGACCGACTTGCCTCCTCCTTTCTTTTTTGAACCTGTCTTCTTTCGGCCCCAACTTCATTCGTTCCTGTTTTGTTTTTCTTTTGCCTTCATTCCTCTACTGAAGTAGTCCAGCCACGATCGCCTCCCCGTGTCTTCATCTCCACCGAAGACAACCCCAGCATCTGCTCTCTACCAATCCACGCGGCCATCTCCACAAAGCCACCGTCTGCTAGCGTTTCCTTCTCCACCGCATCCTTCTGTCAGTACGTTCGAACCATCTTCACGCCTGGTCAACAATAGGGTCCATCAAAGCCGGTTGTTGACTACCGAAGCTGCTTCAACGATCTTTTCCCCTTCAGTTGCCCTTCAGCTCAATCCACCGAGTCAACAATCCCCTCTCACGTTGACTCCAGCAACGTCCCACTTGACCGAAGCAGCTCCATCCAACGTCTTCGACCAGAATCAGCCCAATTTCTACTCCTTGCTAGTAGCTCATCGTCTCGCCCCCTCCCCCAGCTCGCAATTATCTTGTTCAGCAACCCACGAAACTTTCTTCTCAGCTCGCCAATTGAAGTCAAGCCCATCGAAGTTAGCCATTCTCTAGTCGCAAGCTTCAACCTGTCTTCACTGCAGCAGCTCGGCCCAAGTTTCAGCCCAACGACTTCTTCAAAGCAATTCAGCCCATCTTGAAGCCCGCGAAGCAAGCCCATCTCAGCCCAAGCCCAGACCAAGCCAAGCAATTTGCCGTGGGCTTGCAAGGCCTTTTCAGCCTGATCCAAGTGTTCGTTGACGCCACCGAAAGTTCAGGTTTCGGTCGCCGTCGCGCCACCATCACGGTGAATCGGTTTCTGCGATAAACCAGTGAGTTTATGCACTAAACTCTTCTTAGTAGGCTAATGACGTTTAAGGGGTGTTTAGTTTAAATTAATTAGGAATTGGGTGGTTAGTTAAATTAGATTAGTGATTTAATTAGTTAATTATGCATGTTAGGTTGTTAGATTAAATTAATTGAGGCCTAAATAAATCGTATTATTTATCTAGTTTGGTTCGGGAATTTTCCGAACCCATCTTGATATTTAATTTAGTGATTTTGGCTTAGGTTAGTATTTTTAGAATTTAAATTGAATTATTTAATTAATTTTAGAAATTATTTAATTATTAAATATTTTTCCGGAAATTAGACCGGTATAGCCAAAGTGACCAGAATTTCGTGCTGATTGCAATGGTGTGGTTAATTTATGCAATTGAGTATAGATTTGTGCAAATTGAGTGTTGATTGGAATTTTGAGCATTTAATTCCAAAATTTGTTAATTTTGTTATTTATTCAAAAAGTCTCGTGTGCCGGATTTTAACACCAAAAATGGTTTTATATACTATATAAAATAATGGGCTTTTAAATTGGTAGGTATCAATTTTTTTTATTCGATCTGACTGTGTACTCACACACGACTATTTTATCGTGTATTTCTAATACGAAGAAAATAGGTCAGGTTCATCTTTTTAGTGGAGATATTTGAGTGCAATGCATGGTGCCCTAGGCCATAATTGAGTATCATGTGTTGCTTAAGAGAACCCGTCCCGAGCTGTTAAGTTGGACGGTAACCCCTATATAGGATGCCCCTAGATAACAGGAAGCTAGTCGTAGTAGATTCTGGACATGTGTTCCTTCGGGAAAGCCATAGCTATGCTTAGTGGTGTGAGACGTAGCCTGTTAATGCCAAAAGACCACCAAACAGAGAGTAGGCCATACTATATGCCAAGATCAAAACTAGGAACGCATGATTAATTGAGTTGAACGGGTCGTATTATGGGACAATATTTTGTGACACAGTATGGGACATGTCATAATGATTTGGCCCTATAATTAGGACCTTTATGCTTTGTTATAATTGAGTATGGCGCTCCTATTGATGAGCTTAATTGTATTGACTTGCATCTGAGACAAGGTAAGTCTCTATGGTTGTATGATTGTGTGGTTAGGACGCCTCTATGCGTATTACCCTCCTAATAAGGGTTTAGAACGTGAACTTGCTGAAATTTATATCTCACCCCGTCGTGGGCTTAAATTTTCAGGATCGTAGAGTGGTGGATCCAGAGCCTAGCTGAGGGGATCTGAGGAGTAGGTCAGTTAGGTCAACTTCTTTACCATCTTTTGAAGTCTTTTGGTCATAGACTTTGTACATGACTCAGTATGTTTATAAAAGCATGTTTGTTTGTTAATGTATTGTCCTTCTTTTCTATCCCGAGATAGTTACTGTCAAGGGGATTTATTATTTGCTTCCGCATGTGCAATAAAATGAAAGGATCGGCGATTCATTCTGGGAAGTCACAATTTTTTTATCAACCACATAGAGATTGGCACGCGCTCGAGGATCGGGGCATGACAATAATTCTATTTTTTTTTCTTTTTAAGAATAGAATAGATTTAAAACAGAATTAAAAAGTAGAAAAGAGTTTGTTTGTATTCTCAAGAACAATTTCATAATCAAGCCCAATTTTTTCTTTTTTCTCTTTTATTTTCTTCTTTTCTCCTTCTCTCTCTTTTTTTTCCCTCCCAGCTAGTTACTGGCCATTGCTGACCACTGTCAGCAACCGATGACCGACTGGGTGAGGTTCGGCGAGCTCGTTGGAGGCTCGCCTAACCATCACAAGCCTCAACTTCACATATTTGAGCGAGGCTCTCCTTGCTAGCTGGCGTGAGATTGGGCCTTGCTAGGCTAGGCCAAGGCCAACCTTGTGTTGCTTAGGTGAGGTCAAGTATGATGCCTCAATCCTTAAGTGAGTGCCCATCCCTCGGTGGTCGATAAATTTTGCGACATTCTCAGGACACGTCACCGATCCAATCGTTTTAAGCACATGTGAAAGCATATAAAACAAATCCCCTAACAACAAATAACATGGGATAGAAAAGCAGGATAACAAATTCATCATCAAAGCACGCTTTTATATAAACAAGCTAGTTTATACATGGATGCCAACTCTAGGGTCTATATACAGGAGGTCTACCTCCAAAAAGAACTACTGAGCCACCCATGCTTCTAACCCTTCTGCCTCAAGCTTTGGGTTCTTCACACTAGAGACCTGAAAATGGTAACCTATGATGGGGTGAGATATAAAGCTTAGCGAATTCATGCTTTAAACCCCAATTAGGAAGATGATACACCCAGAGGTAGCCTATATACGCAACCAATAAGCTCGCCTCAGTTTCTTTTTGCACATCACTACAGTTTGTAAATCATATGCAGATAATCAATGAACTCATCAATTGGAGCATCTCACTACCAAACCAATCAAACACAGGAGTCCTGATTATAAGGCCAAATCATTATGACATGTCTTATTCTGTGTCATACAATTTCATCCCATAATCAGGCGTGAGTAACTCATATTGGTGGTTCAATCCATACCTGATATTCACTCTCAATATTCAAACTCCAAATTCAAACTCAACATCCCAAACTCAAGGCTCTAACTCAATAATAGACTTAAGGCTTTAGAGATGACCCCCACGAAGTCTCGTCATCGTGTGGTACTTAGTCCTTGATCACAAATAGCAGTAGTACAAGGCACTAGAGGTGACTCACACGAAGTCTCACTATCGTGTAGTACTTAACCCTTGACAACAAAAAGCAAAAGTATAAGGCACTAGAGGTAACTCACACGGACTCTTGCTATGGTGTAGCACTTAGCCCTTGACAACAAAAAGCAATAGTATAAGGCACTAGAGGCAACTTATACGAAGTCTCACTATCGTGTAACACTTAGCCCTTCATTATGCATGACAATACTACAAGGCTCCAGAGGTAGTTCTCATGCGACTTAAGTCGCTATGTAACACTTAGCCCTTAATTACAATAAGCAGTAGTATAAGGCACTAGAGGTGACTCACACGAGTTTCGTCCTTGTATAATACTTAGTCCTTTACCTGCTCACAACCCATTCACATATATAAGCAATAGTATAAGGCTCTAGAGGTGACCCACATTAAGTCTCGTCATCGTGTAGTACTTAGTCATTTACTTGCTCACAACCCATCGAGTTCCCTTAGCATAACACATGTCACCTCAACATTCAATAGTTACATTGCCATGATTATAAACCATTACACGATTATCAAGCATAAGCTCTAGGCATGTCGCAAACCAACCATATCATCAAATATGCACAAACCAACAAGCATTGCACCAATAACACCACAAAATCATAACTGGTCCTAACCGGCAGAAAAGGCCCACTCGCGCGTCTCCGAGTTTAAATCCATAAACCTAACCAAACGAATTCGGAAAATTTCCAAATTTGAATATTTTATAGAGGACACATAATTTTTTTATTTTTTTATAAGACACCTTAACCCAGATCATTCTAGATTTGGCCCAGTAAATCACTCAATCTAGTACCAAAAACTTGGCCTGTTTCCAGAAAGTCTATTTTCCAAAATTAGTTTGGGTCGAGATCCAAAACTTGTTCATTTGATCTAAAATTTGACTATGTTAAACTAAAATATGTGAAAAACAACTTTTGTGAAGAAATCATTTTAAAATTCGAGCCCGAAGAGTTGATAAAAACCCATAGAATCTCAAAAGGTCACAAATTCCAGCACAGTTTGAGATTCTGTTTGCAAATGACGGAATTGATATCTCATTCTTTTAAATATTTAAAAATCTTGAGAAAAATATATGCTATAGCTGACAATGTCTAAAATATTTCTCAAGAAGGAAGTAACCTCAAAATCATAACACATTTCGGTCCACAAAAATTGCAAATGGTGAGGGTCTAGGAATCAATTATGAGGAAAAGCCACTAAATTCGACTAAACCATCCTCATTAGTACTAATCCAACCAATTAGATCAACAATAATTCATTTTAAGACTAATCTACCATTCTAGATTATCACTAATCCATTCTTAAGCTAATATAATTAACCCTTAAGCATAATTAACCTCCTAAGTAAGGTTTAGTGAGTAAATCACCGGTTTTGCGGGCCAATGAGTTCACGGCGATGGCAACATGGAGGTGAGCCGAACACAAGCCCACGGTGACACCAAACGAGGCCCGGAAGAGGTCTAAGATGGGCCACAAAGTTTCAGCCCTTGCTAGAACTTTTGCTTTTGTCCAAGGCTGAACCGAAGGGGCTTCACAGGCTAAAATGGGCTGGAAACGGCAAGGCAGGCGGCTATGGGTGAGTAGGGGCAACGGCGGTGGCTTCGGCGACTAGACGGCTTTGACGGCGACCAGGGTGAGCTCGGGATAGTAGGGGACACATGGCTGGAGGTGTGGGGATGAGCGGACACACAAGTGACGAGCGCGAGCGTGCGGCTGGCGCGCGACGGGCAGCTGCTGCTTGGTTTGCTCGGCGGTGGTTGGCTTGGCTGGCTTCCTTTGGTTCTTGAGCTCTCAAATGACACAAAAATGGAGAAAACAAGCCAAGGGAAGAAGAAGAAGAAGAAGAAGAAGAAGAAGAAAAAGAAGTGTTCAGCTGAAAGGGGGCCACCATTTGGCCTCCAAAGTCCACAATTCTATTCAAAACACTTGAGTTCATGCCCTACCACCTTGGCTGTCATCCATGGCCTCTTTTCTCTCACAAAACTTCCCTAACAAGCCTTAGTTGAGGTTGAAATGTTGCACCCCCTTTGGGCCTACGAATTTTGTACACTTAGCCCTTCAATTTCATTCAATTCCCCTCCAATTGAGTTCAATTGAAGCCCCAAAAATTCATCCAAGGTGCCATCATCCCTCTTATGATTTTTCCTCATCAATTCTTCCAACTTGAATCCCAAAAATGCGACCAAAAACGGCCCTTTAATTTTTTCGGTCCAAAACGGCCCTACTTTGACTTTTCGCCAAAAATCCCGGTTTGCAGAAAAATCTTCGGAGGATGAGTTGACATTCCTAAAATGAATCATGACATGACAGAACTTTCAATTTTTGAAATCGGGTTCAAATTCACGGTTAATTTCAACCGGGTGCAATTTTAGTGTGACCTAGCCTATTAGGTAGCTTTTAGAAATTTGTAGTGTACTTGACCCATGGTCGATTATTTTTGAACCACATTGTACATTTTCGACTCATTGGCGACTCTCGGTTGTTGTGAAAATCTAGACGTTTCAATTATGGACATAGGGTACCAAAACGATAGAAAAATCGGTCTAGTGCCGATCGATAAGAATTTTGCAATTAGGTGGAATCACCCACATTTAATCACATGGCTCTGTCGAATTGACTTATCTCTAGTCTCTAATCAATTTTTGACTGTGCTGTAATGACCCTTGCAGATAGCGCGGTCGAGCAGTCGATTCCCGGTCAAATTCTTAAGTCTATTGCGTTTAGATTCCTTAACGGCTTCACCAGATAGACTAGTTATCTCATGAGTGGCCAACTCAGAGAAAAAGGCTATAGGCGTGTCGATGAAAAGCTCGACTCATTCAGTTGAAAAGAAAACCTGAAAATTAGGATGTCACATCAAGCCTCGTCGATGGCTAGGTGAGGCTTGTTGAACTCGGTGAGGCTTGCTTGGCCACCGGTGAGGCTCGGCTTTGCCTAGATCTACGATGCTGAGGCTCGCTGCTGCTAGGCAAGCCTCCGGTGAGCTCATTAGACTTGGCCATCGTTGTGGCCAGCAACCAGCCACAAAGAAGGAGGAAGAAAAAAAGAAAAGGAAAAAGAAAAGAAAGAAAAATAAGAGAGAAAAATAAGAAAAATATAATAAAAATATTTAAAAATTAAAAGAAACAAAAAGATTTAAGAGTTCTACCAAATGCATTTCTATTCTGGGAATAAAAGTTTTGGGCAATTATTAAGGGCCTTCAAAAACTTAGAAAATTTTCCCGAGAACAAAATAAGAAAAATCATTTCGAGTAAAAATTGTTCTTGCGAACTGAATGGTTACTAAACGCACCCTAAGTTGTGTTGGAAAAATAGTATAGAGACTAAATTAAATTCATATAATAGCATGAGTAATGAGTTCTATAATTTCTCCTAAGCTCATATGCGTCCTTTCTTAGTTTGTTTAGGGCAAACTTGCTAGAAACGGTCTTTGGATCCCTTTCTTTTATTATTATTATTATTATTATTATTATTATTATTATTATTAATCTTCCATTCTTATCATTTTAGCTTGCTACTTGTTGACTCACTTATTCTTTTCAACAACCATAAAGGGAATCCGCAATGGGTAAACTCCTAACCCCCCCGGCGAAAGGTGAGATGGAGCATTTTCTCGGGGTTCGATTGGTGACAATAAAGAAAAGGACATTTTTAGCTTACGATGACTAGATGTCCCCGCGAAGAGACTTGTAGAGAGACCGAGACGTATGGTGAAAATTGAGGGGACCAAGCACTAGATAGACAAAAACAACTCAGAGCAAAGAGGATCGTCCGCTAGCTTCCTTCTGTAAGAAAACATGACTACATTTGCACTTTCCAAATTACTTTATGGGTTGTAGAAATGCATTCTTCACTAATTGGAGCAATAAGAACTTATATTCAGGGTATTCTCATATTATCTCTCGTCAGAGTTTCTTTGCGACTTTTCTTTTGGGTAAGATTTTTTAGGAGTATAGACTATCTATATTCAGTGTATTCTCTTTTATAAAGCAGCTTGCATTTAATTGTAAATTAGTAATATGAACTAGAGAGTTTCTTTTATGTGCGCCTCATGCTTGTTACACTTCATCTATGTTGTGAGTTAACATCATCAAAGCAGCAAGCATGTTTGATTTTAATCTATGGGCACTTCAAAGGAACAAATGTTCTCTTGGATTTTAGCTCAAGCAAATATGATACTGCAGGGTTGGAAGAAAAATTTACTATAAAAGGATTTGAAGGAAGTTCTGTTAAAGGCTATGGTGCAAGCTGTCCCACGATACGTGATTTGTATTTTCAAAATCCTGGTACCTTTTTGTAGGAGTATTGAATAAAAAGTTGCTGATTTTTGGCAGAAAACTCATGAAAAAAGCTAGGGCTTGCGTTGGAAAAAGTGGGATGTTCTGAAACTAAGAAAGGATAATGGAGAGGTGGGCTTCAAAGACCTAATATCCTTTAATAAAGCGATGTTAGGAAGTAGGCATGACTGCTAGCACAATCCCCCTCCTCTCTATGGGGCTAGGTACTTAAAGGCTTATATTTCCCAGAATGTGATATTTGGAGAGCAAGACACAACACCCAACCATCATGGGGCCCACAAAGCATCTTGATGGGGAGAGAAATAATTGAACCATCTATCAGGAGGGGGTAGGGGACGGGGAAATATTAGAATATAGGAGGACAAGTGGATGCCAAGAGGTTCTATAGGAGGGTCTGCAGATAAAGGTGAACCTACAACCATTGCCTAATTGATGAATAGAGAAGAAAACTCATGGAAGGAACAAACTCTCATTAGTATATTCAATGAGCAATTAACCAGTGAGATCCTCCCAATCCCACTTGGATCATCACCAATTAAGGACAAGCTGGTTTGGACTAAAACAAAATCGAGAGAGTATACAATCAAGAGCAATTATAATAGAAGCAGAAAGGCGACTGAGAAGCAAAGCCATATTTCGCCCTTAGGCCTTGTGGAGTAAGATTTCAAGACCAAAAACGTCTCCTAGAATAAAATTTTCATTTGAGGTTGTTGGAATTTCAGTCGTCGGAAGACGATTTACCTTTATCCGATGCGTAAACAACAATTAATCCCGGGAACGAATGTTGAATTGCGGATGAATCACGAACAATATTACCTCATGTTGGTCTGAATGTAATCACGAGGAAAACATCTGATTTCCATAGCGTAAATGCCGATTGTTCTTGTAAAGGAGAAATGTAACGCTTCCTTTTCTTTTGATGGAAAGGGGACAAGACAAGGAGAAAATTCTGATCGTGCGTTCTGCCAACCGTGCCAACAGTTGTCTTCTAGAGTCTTTTATATGACTCCATCACACCCCTTCAAATGATATCTTTCCATCTTAGCATATCAAGGTGAAACGGTGCGTTCTCATCGCACCCCCTCATGGACGTACTAATTCAGTATAACATCTCCCACTCGGACATGATGGGCTTGATAGCGCTCTATCAAGAATATAAGGCATTCAACATTCATCAACTTTACAAAATAATTCATACCGGCAAGTAAGCCGTGCGACCAGTGAGTACACTTGCACTTGGGACCTCAAATTATCCACCTGTTAGGGATGACATAATGGCTACAACCTCGAAAAGAAATAAACAATCGATGTCTCACAGTGCCCCAAACATATTTTGTTACTTTAGTCCAAGTATACTTATCCCTTAAAAGCTATACTTGACTATTCTCACAACACCATGTATTTACAATTATATCTGGAACCACATAAGGCGATATAATTGGTCGATCGGTAAATACATGTGATAGATGCAAAACAACAATAGTCTTCCTTCGCACTCATGTCTCTCTCCATTTCAGGACAAGTGCTTTTCTAGACACGTCCCATAAAGCCATATCTATTCATAACCGCTGATAACATGCTAAAGTAGCAACATTGATTTTTCACTTCAAGAACATAATCAGAAGTAACATAGGGCACAAAATGAGGTAAATTATAAATTACCTCAACAGCTCACACGATGAGTAAATAGGGATAATTTTACTCACTTTCCCTTATTGGTCGTACAATACACATGTAGTATGAATTACATGCTATAATTGATTTCTTTTTCTATAATAGCGTATGTCATTTATTAAATATATCCACTATATGGATCTTAGCCTAAACATAGTCACGTGCTTCTCACGTATTCATGTTTAGCCTGAGTGCCATATCAGCTCGCTTTCTATAGCACCCAATTAAGTACTGCATCCGGCATCTTACAAGCATATATGATTGTGGGACTATTATATTCAGTCTTATTATAAACAAATCACAGACCTCATATTGACTCCAATCAAGGCGATATATTTTATGTACCAGATTTGCTCTTCAGCATTTATTTGTACATAATGTCTCATCTCAATGTGCTAACTATAGCACTTGAGGCGATTGCTCGTGTGAGTGAGCCGATCATTGCCTGCTGACACACTTTCCAATAATATATGTGTGCTTGTGCTAGTCTCATAATGGATTTGTACTTATTGATAAAATATCAAGTCACTAATAAACAAACAAGTACAATACATATGTCCACATATACATAAATCAATGATCCTCTACAATAACACATGTCACATTCTATGCAATCCTAGTGACATCCTGTGGGTCAAAAATATGACTCTAGGAATAGCATTTGTAAATGGATCAACAACAATTTTATTGGTTAAAATATATTGTAGGATCACTTCTTTCTGCGCTATTATATTTCTTATGAAGTTGTTCTTTATATCAATGTGTTTTGTCCTTCCATGATACTTGGGATCCTTTACATAGGCAATAGCTACTTGACTATCGCAATAAACTATCACCGGTCTTGAAACCTCAGTGATAGTGGCTAAACTTTTCAAGCAACGTTTTAGCCATACTGCTTCTTGCACTGTGGCAGAACATGCAATAAATTCTGCCTCTATCGTAGACAAGGCTGTGCATGTCTATTTCTTGCTATTCCAAGAAATTGCACCTCCATTAAGCAAGAACGCATATCCAGAAGTTGATTTACGCTCATCTAGGTCTCCATCCCAATCGGCATCTGAATAGCCTAATAGGCATAAATCATTCCCTTGGTAACAAAGTTGATAGTCCACAGTGCCCTTCAAGTATCTCAGGATCCTCTTCAGTGATTTTCAGTATACTTGACCAGGATTTGATTGATATCGGCTCACCAATCCTACGGCATGACATATGTCGGGTTGAGTACACATCATAGCATACATTAAACTTCCGACCGCACTAGTGTAAGGAACAGTTTCCATTACTTTAATTTCTTCTGGAATTTTAGGACACATTTCAGTACTTAGGCCTTCACTTGCATGACAGGGGTATAAATGAGATTACAATGCTGCATATTGAAATGCTCAATAATCTTCATTATATAAGACTCTTGTGATAAAGCAAGGAGTTTTGTTGATCCATCTCTTTCGATCTTAACTCCTAATATATAAGCAGCTTCTCCCATGTCATTCATTTCAAAATTGGAGGACAACCATTCTTTTATGGTGATAACCAAAACCTTATCATTTCCAGCCAATAGAATATCATCCACATAAAGTGATAAAATTATAAATTTATCTTCAGACTGCTTGACATATACACAGTGATCTTCTTCAATCATTGTGAAACCAAAAGTCATTATGGTTCGATGAAAACGAAGATACCACTGTCTAGATGATTGCTTAAGGCCATATATTGAGCAATGAAGCTTGTAAGCTTTATGCTATTGACCTTTAGCTATGAAACCTATTGGTTGCTTCATATAGATTTTCTCATCTAGTTCTCCATTGAAAAATGCCGTCTTTACATCAATTTGATGTAATTCAAGGTCCAAATGTGCAATAATGGCTAGGATAAAGCATATTGAGGCAAACCTTACAACTAGTGAAAATGTTTCCTTATAGTCTATACCCTCTTGTTAAGTATAACCTTTCGCCACAAGACGAGCCTTATACTTTTCAATTGATCCATCCGCCCTTTGCTTAACCATAAAGACCCATTTGTTTCCAATGGCTTTACGATTGGGTGGTAGATCAACAAAGTCTCAGACATTATTTGCCCTCATTGACTCCATTTCATCTTCCAAAGCTTTTCTCCATTCTTCCTTATCAGATGATGAAAGAGCCTCTTGAACAGTCTTAGGCTCGGCATTGTCTTTCTAAGTAATCATAAATGCTTCCCTTTTAATCTCAAAACGATGCGGGGAATACTTTTACGATTACTTTTACGAAATTGAATTTCTCTTGAATTCAATTCGTCAGGTGATGCAACACTCCCACTAGCTTTTGCATGTTGAAATAAATCTTCATTTCCCTCTAGAACATTAGTGGGTGTGTTATTAGGATCTTCCTTCTCATATAATTGGAAGTCCTTATCAATCTCACCTCTAATAGGAAAATTGTTCTCCAAGAACGTGACATCTCGTGACTCCATTTCGGTCACACTTCCATCAGCTTGTTCACCTATGAACACGTACCCTTTGGAGTATTCAAAATATCTTATAAAGATACATTTATTCCCTCTAGGACCTAATTTGCCATATTTATGGGAAGAATCATGAACATAAGCTGCACATCTTCATGAACGTAGACTACTTAAGTTTGATTTCCTACCAGTCTATAATTCATAAAGGGTGGAAGTGATCGATTTTAAGGGCACTCGGTTAAGTACATAAACAACAGTCAATAATATATCTCCCCAATAAGAGATAGGTAAATTTGCTTGTGCCATCGTAGACCTAACCATTTTCAATTGGGTTATATTCATTCTCTCAGCTACCTCATTTTGTTGTGGAGTACCAGGAATAGTTAATTGTCGTACAATTCCATTTTCATCACAAAAAGCCTTGAATTGCTTCGATAGATACTCACGTTCGTGATCAGTTCTCAATGCCTTTATTGTTTTGTTCAACTAATTCTCTACCATCGCTATATATCGTTTAAAGCAGTCTAATGCTTCTGACTTATAGGAGATCAGAAAGACATAACCGAAACGCGTGAAGTCATCTATCAATGTGATGAAATATGAGACTCCATGCCTCACCCTCACATTCAAAGGACCACAAATGTCATAATGTATGAGTTGTAATGAAAATTCGGCTCTAGTCCCTTTACCGAATGGTTTTCTAGTTGTTTTTCTGCTAGATAATGTTCACATACGGGTAGATCAACATTAGTTAGTGATTCTAAAAGGTCTTCTCTATCTAATCTTTGCATTCTTTGCAACTCAATGTGACCTAATCTAGCATACCAAATATTTGCATCAATCTCAACATTACTAGAATATGCAATTAAAGAAAAACAACCATCAACATTAATATTGTACTGATCATAGTCAATGTCTAACACCATAAAACCATTCGATACATGACCTGAACCATAATAAACTATTCCATACAAAATGTCAACACAATCACCATAGAAATTCAATACATAACCTAAGCTAAGAAAAACAACTACGGAGACCAAGTTTCGTCAAACATCATGTAGGAATAGGTTTCGACGACCACGTAAAATTAATTTACATGTGCCGATACCCTTCACTTCAATTCTTGAGTTATTCTCAACATATATCAATCTTCTTCTAGGCTTAATCTGACGATACTCCACAAATGCTTCTTGGTCTCTAGCTACGTGGTCTGTTGCTCTTGAGTCTATAGTCCACATTGGATGAGATTCAACAAGCATTACAGTGCTAGAAACAAAAGTATTACTTAAAGTAATGGAGTAATAGGGTACCTCTTTCAGCTTCGTGCATTCACGAGCAAAGTAACCTATCTTGCCACAATTGTAGCACTTTATCTTGGCCTTGTCCTTCTTCCCACCACGCTTCTTGTGTTGGAAGGTCTTAGCCATCTTAGGTGCCTGATCAGTCTTCTTCTCTTTGTTGTTGAATTGAGAATTCCTTTTGCAGTTGAAGCCCGAAGCTTTGTGTGAAATTGATTCAGCAACATAAGCATGGATAAAGGATCTCGCAGCCTCTAGGCGCTCATTCTCTAATTCCAAATGACGCGCTATATCATAAAAAATTACAATATTCTCATTATGTGTCATATTGATTTTCATATGCTCCTAATTGTCAGGAAGAGACCTTATAACAGTCTGAACTTGCTATTCATTAGTAAGGGAGTGACCTGCCGACTTCAGCTCACGAATCATGTTTGACATCTCCCGAAAATGCTGCCTCATTGTTACATTTGGGCGTTTTCGGTATGTGTCAAATTTTATGGTGAATCTCCTTCGCTTAGTGGCAGATGTACCCCCAAACTTAGCTTTCAAGACAACGCATATAGCTTGAGCTTTATCATAACTTTTAAACTTACAAATGAGATCATCTTGCATACAGCTCAGCAAAGTGATGCGAGCAATGCTATTTTTTCTTTTCCAAGCTTGATAAGTTTCTAGATCTCTCCTGTGTTGAGCTGAAGTTCCATGCTCAGGTTCATCCATGGTGGGGTTGAGGGTTTCCAAAACCTCTTGCTCCCAAGGATGTACTGAACCTTTCGTTGCCAAATATCATAATTGTCACCGTTCAACTTCTCACCCTTATTGAGGTCAGCCACAATGATCTTGGATGCTGAAATCATAATCAATTTGCTATAGCACATTGACATAATAAACGCATAATCAATACTAGCATATTATTCAAAGGGCAGAAGAACAGCCCAAGTGCCAAAACATGGCACGCTGGGACACTTCAGTGCGAAAACTTTGAAAGGGTACACTTAAGTGCCAAAATCGAAGTAACATGGATCACTTAAGTGCCACTCCGGCCAAATTTTGGCCAAATTATCGACGTGGCAATTTTCGGGTGAAATTGGTGTAAAACGGCGTCGTTTTGCATGTTAATGCGGCGAGAAAATGTAAAAACGGTGTCGTTTTTGCTCGATGCGTAAATAATTAATATACAAATTAATTAAATTAAATTTATTTAAAATATTCTAAAAAACTTAATTTAAAAAAAAAAAAAGGGTGGCCGAAGGGGGGGGCCGAGGGCTGAGCCCTCGCCGCCGCCGTCGGGAATGGCCGGCGACGGAGGGGGGAGGGTCGGCCGGGGTTGTCGGCCCTCGGCTGACCGGCGGTGAGGGCTCATGAGCGCTCACCAGACCGCGGTGAGGGCTGCGATCCTCGCCCTAGATCTGGGCGAGGGCTTGTGGGCCCTCGCCGCCGGTCGGCTAGCGTCGCCGGCCCCTGGCCAAGGCCTGGCGACCCCGGCCGATGCTCCCCATCGTCGTCGGCCCTTCCCGGCAACGGCGGGGAGGCGGTGAGGGCCCGCGAGCCCTCGCCCGGATCCAGCGAGGGCTCCCAAGCCCTCCCCTAGATCCGACGAGGGCTCGCGGGCCCTCGCTGTCGGCCTTTGGCCAGGGCTTGGCGACCTCGGCCGATGCTCCCCCCACTATCGTCGGCCCTTCCCGGCGACAGCGGGAAGGCAGCGAGGGCTCGCGAGCCCTCACCTAGATCTAGGGCAAGGGTTGCGATCGAAAGCCAGCAACCCCGGCCGACCCTCTCACCTCTGTCACTGGCCCTTCTCGATGACGGTGAGGGCTTAACCCTCGCTTGCCCCTTCGGCCTCCACTTTTTTTTTTTTAAAAAAGTTTTTTTAATTTTTTAGAATATTTTAAATAAATTTAATTTTAAATTAAATTTAATTAATTTTTATACTAATTATTTACACGTCAAAGCAAAAACGACGCCGTTTTTGCATTTTGTCGCCACATCGCGTGTAAAACGACGTTGTTTTGCACCAATCTCGCCGGAAAATTGCCACGGTAGCAATTTGGTCGGATTTTGGCTAGAATTGCACTTGAGTGATCCATTTTACTCCGATTTTGGCACTTAAGTGTACCTTTTCAAAGTTTTGGCACTTGAGTGTCCCTCCGTGCCAAGTTTTGGCACTCCAAGCGTCCCAAACACTTATTCAGAGTAACACACGTTTAATTTGTAGCAAAAACAAACTAAATTAATGATAATTCAACAAAAGACACAGAAATAAAAGTTCACTATGTTCCCAATCAACTTCTATATACGATTGTTCTATTATCATTAATTAGTTTAATTTGCGCAAATTTTAAGTTCTAGGTGAGAACTTCTTTGAATTCTACCAATCTACGAACTCCCACTAGGAAAAATAATTATATGACCTCATGTAATTTCTACATTTTTTCATTAACACAAAAACATAGCATGATGTGAACCAACATACAAAAAATAATCATGCTGTAACTACAATCAAAACCACAATTCAACATGTAATGGAAAAACAAGGATTTCCTACCATTGTTTTTTTTTTTTTTTTTTTTGGTAAATGGTAAGTAGTATATTGACTTTTGAACCAAGAGGCTATACAACTATACAACAAAGGGACCCCGGCACCAAAAAGCTTGCACTCAAAAAGACAAAGTAGTCAAAAAGAGTGGAAGGGATTTCCTACCATTGTTTGATTTTTCTTAGAACTAGAAAATTGCAAGTATATTAAACTATATAAAGGCTACCATTGAAACAAGCTCTACACAACTTATATGACATCATTTTCATATAGGCTAGCTACTGTATTTCCTAAAATACAATAAAATACAAGCTAAAAACGAACCAAAAATACGGGTACTTAGGGTTCCATACATATTTTTATATATTTATAAAATTAAAAAAATAAATAAATATACTACAGTGTAGAGAACATCCATACGAACCAAACGCCGCCGACCATGCTCCAATCAGAGCTCCCACGCGCTCACACGCACTGCCTGAGTGTGCAGCGCGTGTCTCGCAGGAGCCAGTGAGCCAAACGGCTCCAGGCCGATCCGATCGGTCCAACCGATGACCGGTCTGACGGTTTGACCTTCAAACCGGTCAACGGTCAAGTCGGTTCTAGGTCGGGTCGTGGGTCAACCTCGGGTCAGGTCCCGGGTCGAGTCGTCGGCTGGCCAACCACTGTCGACGGTGACGTCATCGATGACGTCATCTAGCAACCGACCGTTGGATGATGTCACAGTGACGTCATCACGCGTCGGTTCACCGGCTGGCGCGTGTTTCGCACACGTCGACGTTCCCAGCGCTTCAGGTGCGTGATGCCCATGTACAGCGGCTTTTGGCTGCGCATGTGGGGGTGTCCGACGTCCTCTAGTAGCACTCTACCCATTGTCGGACTCATCTCCACGAGTATTTTCAACCTGTATATTTAAAAATTAATTTTTACCGAAAAAATATTTTTAAAAATGGCCAAAACCGTACTGGTATACGCGACCCCGAACCCATTCTTCGCTTTGGTTCGTTTTCGATGATTCAAATTGCAATTCCAAGCAATAAACATCAAAACAGTGTAGAATACAATCTCTTGATCTCGATATCAGGCGGTAAACAAGAAAATTCGATGAAAAACAAGGCAGAAATCACGACCGGGCTCTGATACCAATGTTGAAATTCAAGTCAATGGAAGACGACTTACCTTTATCCGATGTGCAAATAAGAATTAACCCCGGGAACGAACGTTGAATTGTGGATAAATCATGAATAATATTACCTCACGTTGGCCTGAATGTAATCACGAGGAAAACATCCGATTTCTATAGCGTAAATGCCGATTGTTCTTGTAAAGGACAAAATGTAACGCTTCCTTTTATTTTGATGGAAAAAGGGACAAGACAAGGAGAGAATTCTGAGCGTGCGTTCTGCCAACCGTGCCGACGATTGTTTTTTAGAGTCTTTTATATGACTCCATCACACCCCTTCAAATGGTGTCTTTCCATCGAAGTGTATCTAGGTGAAATAGTGCGTTCTCATCGCACCTCATCATAGACGTACTAATTAAGTACAATAGGGGTTTATGTCAAAATGCTTTACCAACTTGAGTTGTGACATCCTGATTTTTTAGTCCGATTTCGATAAAATGAAATGGGCCTTTCATCGAAGTGCCTATAGCCTTTTTTCTTTGAGTTGGCCACTCACGAGTTAACTAGCCTATTAGGTAAAGCCGTTAAGAAATCTAAATGCAATAGACTTGAGAATTCGACTAAGAATCGACTGCTCAACCGTGCTAATCTGCAAGGGTCATTAAGGCACCGTCAAAATCGATCAGAGACCGGAGATAGGTCGATTCAATAGAGGTATGTGATTAGTGTGTGGGTGATTCCACCTAAATGCAAAATTTTTGTTGAATGGCTCTAAACCAATTTTTTTGTCATTTTTGTATCCTGTGTCCGTATTTGAAACCCCAAGATTTTCACGACAATCGAGAGTTGTCAATGTGTTGAAGATGTACATTGTGACTCGAAAATAATCGACCACGGGTCAATTGCATTAAAAATTCCTAAAAGCTATCTGAAAGATTAGGACGCGCTAAAATCGCGTCGATTGAAATTAATTGCGAAATTGAACTCGATTTCAAAATTTGAAAGTTTTGTTGTGTCACCATTCATTTTAGGAATGTCGACTCATCATCCGGAAGAATTTTCGGAGATTCTGGGATTTTTACGGAAAATAGATTCGGATAATTCGGAAAATGAACGGAAATTCGGATGGGCCAAATCAAAGGGAAATTGGGCTTCCAATCTGAGCTATTTGGCGATGGGAACTTATAGAAATTTTGTGGACTTGTTCTTCAACAAAATTGGACATCGAATTGGAGAAATTGGAGAAGAAATTGAAGCTTATATGGTGAAATTCGGAGCCTAGGATTGGGGGTGCAACATTGGCATTAATTTGAGCTATTTATGGATTTAAATTTGTTAGAAATTTTTGTGGGGGACAAGCTTTTAATGGAATGGATATCTCTCTTTGACTTCATCCTCCAAGGCTTCTTCGGCATGCCGAATTCAAGTTGGCCTCCATCTTCTTCGAGCAGATTGCTCCCTCCGAACTCAACTGCTTCTGTTTTCTTTCCCTTTTATTTCTTCCTTCAAAGACCACCCATCACCGAAGCATCCCCACCATCTTTTGTCTCTTGCCATTGTGTTGACCAAGTTCTTTAACGCCTACAAGCCGCCCTCTCCACTCGCCTTTGTCCCCTTCTCTTTCATCTTCCGCGTGTATTTCCTCCATCTTTGCTGCCAGGCGTCCCCAACTGAAGCTCCATCCCTCTGCCACATCCGAGTCTTCTCTCGCTGCCATCCCCACGTCCAAGTCTCCAGCTCCTTCGATCAACAAAAGAAGCCACACACCAGCATCGACTCCTCTGCCGAATTGGCCACGCGTCTCCATCAAAGCTAGCGGAACTGAAATAGCCTCACGTTCGTCTCTCTCCTTCGTGTAGCCCAAGTCCACCGAAGCTATTCCACACTCGTCTCTTTCCCTCATCCTTTGCCGCGGCTAGCTCCAATTCAGCTGCTTCAACCAAATCGCGTAGCTTCTTCGATTCTAGACCGAGCCTAGTAGATTTTTGATGTGGGCTTGCTGGATTGTTTCAGCCGGTCCGAGCTTCCCTCGGCCTCGCCATGAGCCCAAATCTTGGCCGCCGTCACGCTGCCGTTGCCGTGAGCCGGTTTTTGTGCTAAACCGGTAAGTTGCGTTCTAATCCCTAATTAGTAGGCTAATGACACTTAGAGGTGGATTAGTTAGCTAATTGATGGATTAGTTAGGTTAATTAAGCTTTGAGTAATTTTGTTAGATTAAGAATGTAGTTAGTTATTTAGTTAGTTTAATTAGAATAGTTAGGTGGATTAAGTTAGGAATTAGTTTATATAATTAGTGTAATTAGATTGAATTAGGTAGAATGATTTAAATTAATTGTTAGTTAGATTAATTAGCCTGGTTAGTTTAGGTTAATTTAATTAAGTGCTTTAATTTATTTATTTTGTAATTTATTTAATTGCTGGTAATTTATTTAATTATTAATTATTTTCCAAAAATTAGACCGGATAGCCGGTGATCGAAATTTCGTGCTGATTGCAATGGTGTGTTTAATTTGTGCAAATTGAGTGCTAATTGGAATTTTAAGTATTTAATTCCAAAATTTGTGAATTTTGTTATTTATTCGAAAATCCCAGGTGTCCAATCCGATTGTGTATCCACACACAACTATTTTACCGTGTATTTTTAATACAAAGAAAATAGGCAAGGATCATTATTTTTATTGAGGCATTTGAGTGCAATGCACGGTGTCTTGGGCCGAGATTGATTGGTTGTGTGTTGGTTAAGAGAACCTGTCTCGAGCGATTACGCCGGACGTTATTAAATCCCTTTTTGGGTTACCGATGCATTAGGGTAATGGGTCACAGTAGATTTTGGACCTACGCTCCTTTAGGAATGCCGCCTTTGAGAGATGAAGCCATGCTCAATGGAGAAGAGACGATGCCTGGCTATGCCAGTAGACCGCCGAACTTGGGAGTCGGCCGTACCTTTGAGGGGTGTAATTATCAACTAGAACGCATGATTGATTGAGATGGATGCGCCAGATTATGGGACAAAATTGTGCGGCATGGTGTGGGACGTGCCATAACGATTTGGTTCTATAATTAGGACCCCTTTTCTTGTTAAGATAAAGTTGTTGGCATTCCAATTGTTTAAGCATGAATGCTGTGTATATCTATAATGTGAATTGTACTGCCCTGTAGGGAGGATCTGAGACGAGGTAAGTCTCTGTGATTGTGTGATTGTGTGGTTAGGACAGCTTCTTTTTTAGAGTCAGTCTTTTGAAATCCTTTGGGTATAGGCTTTTTTACATGACTCAATATGTTTATAAAAGGATGTTTGTTTATGAATGTGTTGCCCTGTTTTTCTATCCCGAGATGGTTACTATTAGGGGATTTGTTATTCGCTTCCGTATGTGTAATAAAATGAAAAGGTCGGTGACTCGTCCTAGGAAGTCGCAAATTTTTTTATCGACCATAGAGGGATGGGAACGCGCTCGAGTATTGGGGTGTGACATCCCCATTTAGTGGTATTAGGGTAGGTTAGTGTTGGAGTGATAAGGTGCGAAGGGTTCTTGGGATAGTTAGTAGAAATGACCTCTATTTTATGCTAATTGGTAGATTATTTGTGGGATCACTCAGTTTCTAATTCTGTATGGAATTAGGAACAGGTTTGTAGAAAGTTTGCATTATGAGTGATCAGAAGCCAAGAACTCATAGGAAGAGGACCATAGCATCGGTGACTCGTGTTAGGACGTCGACAAGGGTTGGTACCTGAGGCGGCCGAGGTAGAGCGCAAGTGGAGGCCAGCATAAGTGGAGTAGCACCGCCTCCAGTTCATGCAAGCCCTCAAAGTCATGGGAGCATAAATGGGGCAATAGGCCCAGAATCAAGCTACCGCCATTACCGCCACCGCTACAGCTGCCGTTACTGCTGCTGCCAATGCTGCTATTGTTGCTACCGCCACTGCCGTACCTGCTGAGGTTCCACTCGAGGACGTGGCCGCTGGGAGGCCGATGCATAAACTGATAGAACAGTTTTTAAAGTTAAACCTACCAAAGTGCACTGGTGCGGGAGATCTCGAGATTGCAGCCCTCTGGATCCAGGAGTTGGAGAATGCCTTTGCACTGTTGATCTGCACCAAGGCAGAGAAGGTCGTCCTTGCAATCTATTAACTGAAGGGGATTGCAAGCACATGGTGGAGAGCCACCAAAGGAACGGTATTTGTGAAACGTGTGGTTTCGGAGTGGAACGCCTTCGTCGAGGTCTTTAATAACAAATACTTTCTAAGGCTGCCAGAGAATTGAAGATGGCAGAATTCTAGTGCCTTCGCCAAGGCTCGATGATAGTTGATTAGTATGAAGCGAAGTTCGCTGAACTGTCGCAATATGCCCCTAGGTTGGTCGAGGATCCGATAGACCGAGCTAGGAGATTCAAAGATGGAGTCATACCAGAACTGAGGAGTTCGTTGATAGTACTCAACTTGAGGAACTACAACAATCTGTATGAACAGGTCCAGATGATTGAGAGAGACCAGAACGAACAAGCCGCTGCATTTGGGTCGCGGTTTGGTTTGAACCAGGATGTGAATCGGTTTAGGAAGAGATCGATGACTGGAGGAAGGTATCATCTTCCGCCTAACAGGAAGGGTGGGATAGGGAAGTCAACGTCGAGCCAGAATAGACTGTGTCATTCCTACGGAGGACGACATGGATTAGCCTTGTGCCATTCTAGGATGGGTGTTTGTTTTATGTGGGGCTAACAGGGTCACATGGCCAGAAATTGTCCCAAGAGACAGATGGGACCACAGTTGCCACCATTGCCATCGATGGGTTAGATCTGAGGACTTCCGCCACCGAATGCACAGCAAGGTGGATTGATTCGACCTCCAACTCAAGGAAGGACGTACGCTATCACCAGAGGACAGGTGGAGGATGCGCCTAATGTGATTACAGGTACTGTCTCGTTGAACAACCATGCTGCTTATGCTTTATTTGACCCTAGAGCTACTCATTCATTTATAGTTGAGCAATATGTTAAGTTGGTAGGATTGATTCCTAAGTTGTTAGAGTCAATGATTAGTATATCGACACCGCTAAAGGATAAGGTGTTAGCTACAGTGGGTTGTCCTAGTTGCATGTTAACGATTGGTGAGTGAGAGAGGAAGATAGACTCAATAGTCTTAACCATGTATGATTTCGATGTGATAATTGGCATGGACTGGCTCACCAAGCGACGAGTTAAGATGGACTACTATCGCAAATCAATTCAGTTTAACCCATTAGAGGGTGAGAGCTTCAAGTTTATTAGGAGTCGAGGAGGACCCTCGATTACTTTAATCTCGTTGCTTGAGGTAACCCGGTTGTTAGAAAGGGGGTTGCCAAGGTTACCTGGAAACTGTCGTGGACACAATAGTTGAGGAGCTGAAGATCGAAGACATCTCTGTGGTTCAAGAATTCTCAAATGTATTTCCAAAGGAATTGCTAGGTCTGCCGCTAAAGAGGGAAATAGAGGTCGTGATCGAGTTAGCCCCTGGGACAGAGCCAATCTCTAAGGCTCCTTACCGGATGGCTTTGTCAGAGTTGAAAGAACTGAAGGTGCAGATGCAAGAATTGTTGGATAAGGGATTTATACATCCCAGTGCATCACCTTGGGGAGCACCAGTTTTGTTCAAGAAGAAGAAAGATGGTTTGTTGCGCCTGTACATCGATTATCGTCAACTCAATCAGGTGACGATCAAGAACAAGTATCCACTGCCGAGGATCGATGGCTTGTTTGATCAGTTGCAAGGAGCGTCGATATTTTCTAAAATCGACCTGAGGATGGGATATCATCAGCTGAGGATCAGAAAGGAGGATATACCGAAGTCGGCGTTTTGTACTCGATACGACCATTATGAGTTTACTGTAATGCCGTTCGGATTGACGAATGCTCTAGTTGCTTTCATTGATTTGATGAATCGATTTTTCAGGAAATATTTGGATCGGTTGGTGATCATGTTCATCGATGATATCATAATGTATTCGAGAAGTGCTGAAGAGCATGAGACTCATCTAAGAATGATACTGTAGACTCTAAGGACTCATGAGTTGTATGCCAAGTTTAGCAACTGTGAGTTTTGGTTAACTCGTGTTGCTTTTCTAGGTCACATGATTTCAAGAGAAGGAATCTCCATGGACCCGACCAAGATAGAAGCAGTGATCAACTGGCCAAGATCGACTATAGTGATAGGGATTATAAGTTTTCTGGGTTTAGCAGGGTATTATAGAAGGTTCATAGAAGGGTTTTCAGCATTGGCGTCCCCATTGACTTGACTATTGAAGAGGGAAGAGAAGTTTGTATGGACAGACAAGTGTGAGTATAGTTTCCAAGAGCTTAAGTAGAAGCTCACTACCGCACTGTGCTAACGATTCCATCAGGTCCTGGAGGATACGAGATCTATAGTGATGCATTATTTAGAGGGCTGGGTTGCGTGTTGATGCAACATGGTAGGGTTGTTGCATACGCGTCCCGTCAGTTGAGACCTCATGAACTGAACTACTCGACACATGACTTAGAACTCACAGCTATTATTTTCGCTCTGAAGATTTGGAGACATTATTTGTGTCGAGAAAGATTCCAGATCTTCACTAACCATTAAAGTCTCAAGTATCTACTCTCTCAAAAGAAGTTGAATATGAGATAGCATCGCTGGATGGAACTCCTGAAGGACAATGATTGTGATATTTTATATCACTCTGGAAAGGGGAACAAGGTCGCTGATGCGTTGAGTCTGAAGTCTTTAGTTACACAGATGGTGCTCAAGGAATGGACTTTAATTGAGAAGGCTAGAGATTCGGTTTTCAAATTTAAGGTAAGCCACCTTTCAAATATTATGGCCACCCTGAGAATTGAACTGGAAGTGCAAATCAGAATCAAGATGCTTCAGCCAACAAATCCAGAGATTCAAAAGATGCTGCAAAATGATACATAAAAGAGAAAACCTGACTTTCATATTTCTGAAGATGGAACACTGAGATTTCGAGGACGATTGTGTGTACCTAACGATGCAGAGTTTAAGGAAGATATCTTATCAGAAGCTCATCATAGTAGTTATAGCATTCATTCTGGCAGTACGAAGATGTATCAGAATTGGCTTCAACACTATTGGTGGTCTGGTATGAAGGAGGACATCGCCAAGCATGTCGCCAAGTGTCTGACGTGTCAGCAAGTGAAGGCATAGCATTCTAAGCTTGGAGGACTTCTGTAACCTCTCGAGATTCCTGAATAGAAATGGGAACACATCATGATGGACTTTGTGACGGGCTTACCGAGGAGTCAAAGAGGAAATGATTCTATTTGGGTAGTGGTCGACAGACTGACGAAGTCAGCTCACTTCATTGCAGTACGAAAGGACTTTGATTTGGATAGACATACAGAATTGTATGTGCCTCAGATAGTTCGTCTGACACGTCATATTCCAAATGTATGTAATTAATGCACACAACAATTGAAATGCTTCATCAACTCAATCAATCACAAGGGTCCCGATTATAAGGCTAAACCATTATGACACGTCTCATACCATGCCAGATAGTTTTGTCTCATAATCAGGGGACATCTAACACAATCATCCATGAGTTCCAATTGTTAATTTCACCCCTCAAGGGTACCACCTACTCCAAAGTTCGGTGTCTTCTGACGTAGCCGGGCTTCGTCTCACCCCCATTGAGCACGACGATGTCTCTCAATTAGACGGCTTCCTCGAAGGGGCGTAGGTCCAAAATCTACTACGACCCGAGTCCTAATGAATGGGTAACCCATATAGGCTAACGTCTAGCTTAAAAGCTCGAGACGAGTTCTCATTAACCAACACATGACCAATCAATCTTAGCCCAGGATACCGTACATTGCACTCAAATGCCTCCATTAAAAATGGTGATCCTAGTTTATTTTCTTCTTATTAAAAACACTCTATGAAAATAGTCGTGTGTGGGTACACGGTCATATCGAATCCGAAAAATTCATAACCTCAAATTAAAAAATTCCACTGTTTTATGTAGTATATAAAACCGTTTTCGGTGTTAAAACCCGACATGTGGGAATTTCTGAATAAATATTGAAATTTCCTAAATTTTGGAATAAATTACCAAAAATCGAATCAGCACTCAATTTGCACAGATTAACATCCAATTGCATAAATTGAACAGACCATTGTAATTAGCACGAAATTTCGGTCACCGTCTATCACGGTTTAATTTTTGAAAAATAATTATAATTAAATAATTACCAAAATTAATTAAATAATTCAATTTAAATACCCAAATTGCTAACCTATGACGGAATTACCTAATTAAATACCAAGACGGGCCCCGAAAATTCCCAAACCAATCTGGATAACTAATACAACCTATTGTGGCCTTAATTAATCTAGTCTAACAACCTAACATGCAAAATTGGATAATTAAATCACTAATCTAATCTAACTAACCACCTAATCCTTAATTAACTTAAACTAATTACCCTCTAAGCATAATTAACCTCTTAAGTGAGGTTTAGTGAGTTAACTCACTGAATTTATGAGCCGGTGAGTTCATGGTGACGGCGATGCGACGGCGAGTGATAATTTCCAAAGTGGCGACGCCAACGGGGCACAGATTAGGCCCGAAAAGTGGCCCGCAAGTCACGGCCAAGGGCTGGAATTTGCGGCTGACTTTTGTGGAGATGCTGGGCTCGATTCACTGGAAACGTGAGCTAGGCAAAGGAGGAATGGACGGCTTCGATCGCGTGGGGTGTTGCCGGAGGAAACACTTGAAGTCTGCTTGGGGGAGTTGACTCATGTGGGACAAATGGTAGTGGAGATGGGCGATCTTCGAAGAGGGAGTAGCTACAGAGTTGAATAGAGGGTGAGCTGGTGGACGTGCGAACGTGTGGCGGTCAATCTCGGTGGAGGAGATGTTGGTTTGTTGACTTGTGGACATGTGGTAGGGGCTAGGAAAAAGAACTCAGTGAGTGGAGAAGCAAGGCAAAGGAAAAATGAAGGCAAACAGAGGTGGCTGGGGTCTTCAAAGGAAAGATGAAAGAGAAGCAGAAGTATGAAGATGAAAATGAAATGGATAAGTAGCGAAGGGGGTGTCGGCATGAAGACGTGCTCGAGAAGATTGAGGGGGGGGAAGAATAGTCAAAAGAAAATATCCAACCTCTTCAATGCTTGGTCCCCCAAAAGTATTCAATCTTATCCTACTTGTCCACAAATACTTTCTTGCAAAGTGAATTCCACAAATAATAAATTTTGAAGCCAAAATTGCTGCCCTCAACCATAGCTCCGAATTTCCTCATTTTGAGCTTCCATTTCTACCCAAATTCCTCAATTTTATGTCTAATTTTGTAGAAGAAAAAGCCCACACAATTTCTAAAATTTCCTTTCACCAAGTAGCTCGCTAAGGGATAAGTACACTATCAATGCCATAACTTATGTACGGTGCTCACTTTGGTGCCAAAAGTTTCCGTTGGATCACTTAAGTGCCAAAAAATTTGAAAAACGATCATTTTAGTGCCAATTCCAATTTGGTTGGCCGGAAATCCGACGTGTCACTTTTTTATTAATTTTTGAAGCTGATGTGGCTCGCCAGAGAGTACAGTCAGCATTTAAACAACAAAATGACGCCGTTTGGTGTGTCTCCTCCAATTCAAAACCTTAAATCTCCGGCCAGTTGCCGTCCTTGACGGCCCCCTCGCTTGGCGGCCGTGGCTCCGATCCCAACCTCGACCCTGACGACGGCCACTCGACGGCCAAGTCGAAGGCCGTGATCTAGCCCGTGCTCGGGGAGGCCGCCGACGAGTGCGCCGCCCCCGATCTCTCCCTCTCCATCTCTGATCTCCTCGATGAGTGCTTGACCTGCGGCTTCCAGTACCTAGATTTCGGCGACCCGGGCCGGTGCTCCCTCGTGTGTCGCAACTGGCTCGTGATCGAAGGCCAGAGCTGCCAAAGGCTCGCCCTCCATGCCCACTTGGAGCTGCTGGACGTGGTCCCGGCTTGAAGAATTTGAGGTCGTTGAAGCTGGTGAGATGTTACCGAGATTGGGACACGGTGCTACTACGACGGAGGCCGAGCGACGACGGCCGAGCGACGGTGGTCGAGAGATGGAGGCTGAGTAACTTTGGCCGAGTGACAGCGGCCGAGCGACGACAACCAGCATTGGGCGAGGATTGGACAAAAAAACCATAATTTCAATCCCCAAATAAAAAAAAAAAACCCAATTGAGTTGTGCGACATCATTTTCTCGAGGCCATCCACTTAGGATGGCAAAACGACGTCGTTTCTTAAGGAGGACTGAAAACAATGTCATTTAAAAGTCTTGTCGATTTTTTTTTTACAAAGCCACGTAATAATTTTGGCCGAAATCTCTCACTGGTGGCACCAAAGTAATCGTTTTTCTTCTGATTTGGCACTTAAGTGATCCAACGGAAACTTTTGGCACCAAAGTGAGCGCCGTACACAACTTATGGCACTGATAGTATACTTCTCCCGCTCGCTAAAGAGGCCAAAAATCCCTTCAATTTGGTTAATCCAAATTTCCATTTTTTTCTTAAACGTCCGAATCGATTTTTTGTAAAAATCCCAAAATCGCCCACACTAATAATTTCTGAAATTGGGTTCAAATTTACGGTTAATTTCAATCTGACACAATTTCAGTGTGACCTAACCTACTCGATAGTTTTTAGGAATTTTTAGTGCAATTGACCCGTGGTCGATTATTTTCGAGCCACAATGTATATCTTCGACACATTGGCGACTCTCGGTTGTCGTGAAAATCTTGAGGTTTCAAATACGGACACAGGGTACCAAAAACGATAGAAAATCTATCTAGTGTCGATTGACGAGAATTTTGCAATCAGGTGAAATCGCCCACACTTATTCACATACCTTTGTCGAATCGAACTATTTCCGATCTCTGATCGATTTTTAATTGTGCCGCAATGACCCTTGCAGATTAGCACGATCGGGCAGTCGATTGCTGGTCGAATTCTCAAGTCTATTTGCGTTAAAATCCCTTAATGACTTCCCGAGATTGTCTAGTTATCTCATGAGTGATCGGCTTAGAGAATAACACTGTAGGCATGTCGATGAAAGGCCTGATTTATTCCATTGAAAACATGATTGAAATTTTAGGATGTCACAACTCTTTCCCTCTTATAAAAATTTCGTCCTCAAAATTTAAACCTATTACAAATCTGTAAACAAAAAGGTGGGGGTACAGTCATCTCATCGAATCTTCATTTTCTTAGGTTGCTCCTTTAGTGCCATGGTGTTGCCAGACCACTTTGACCAACAGAATGGTCTTGGTGCGTAGAATTTGCTCCTTGCGATCCACAATCTAAATCGGGCTTTCAACGTACGACACTCTGTCGTTCACGTCCAACTCCTCAAAATTAAGCACGTGGGTCTGGTCAGACTCATACTTCCTCAACATCGACACGTGAAAGACGTCATGCACTTGTGCCAGCTTCGGCGGTAATGCAAGACGATACGCTAGGATCCCGATTATTTCAAGAATCTCAAATGGACCTACGTACCTCGGAGTCAGCTTTCCTTTCTTGCCAAAGCGCGAAGTACTTCTCATTGGTGACACCATCAGAAAGACATGATCACCAACTTGGAATTCCAATGGTCGCAGACGCTTATCGGCATAGCTTTTCTGGCTACTCTGAGTGGTCTTTAATCTATCCCTAATGACGGCAACTGCATCCATTGACTGCTGGACTAACTCTGGGCCTGTGATCTTTCTTTCCCCGAATTTGTCTTAACACACTGGCATTCTGCATGCTTTGTCATACAACTCTTCAAAAGGAGCCATCTGAATGCTCTGCTGGTAGGCGAACTCGACAAGGTGAAGTTGTTCCTTCCAGCTTCCCTTGAAATCCAACATGCAAGCTCGCAGCATGTCTTCGAGGGTTTGAATCGTCCTCTCCGACTGGCCATCTGTTTGAGGATGATATGCCGTACTATACTGTAGTTTCGTTCCCAAAGCATTCTGCAAACTTTTCCAAATGGTAGCCGTGAACCTCGGGTCTTGGTCTGATGTAATCGTCACCAGCACTCCGTGCAGATGAACTATCAGACGCACGTACAACTCTATGTGCCTGTCCAAATCAAGGTCTTTTCGTACTCGATGAAGTGAGCTAACTTCGTCAGTCTGTTGATCACTACTCAAATGGAATAATTTCCTCTCTGACTCCTTGGTAAGCCCGCCACAAAGTCAATTGTGATGTGTTCCCATTTCCACTCGGGAATCTCGAGAGGTTGCAAACCTCCCGACTTACTATGATGTGCCTTTACTTGCTGACACGTCAGACACTTGGCGACATGCTTGGCGATGTCCGCCTTCATACCAGATCACCAATAGTGCTGATGCAAATTCTGATATATTTTCGTATTGTTATGATGAATGATGTAATTGCTATGATGAGCTTTTAACAAAATCTCTTCCTTAAGTACTGCATCGTCAGGTACACATAATGATCCTCGGAAGCTCAGTCTTCCATCTTCAGAAATTTGAAAGTCAGTCTTCCTCTTCTCGTTATCCTCTTGTAGGATTTTTTGAACATCTGGATCTGTCGGCTGAAGTGCCTTGATTCTAATCTGAATATCCAGCTCATTTCTAAGGGTGGCCATAAGACTTGAAAGGTGGCCTACCTTAAACTTGAAAACTGAAGCCCGAGCTTTCTCAAGCAAAGCCCATTCTTTGATCAACATCTGTGCCACTGAAGATTTCCGACTTAGCATGTCTGCGACCTTATTCGCCTTTCCAAGGTGATACAAAATATCACAATCATAGTCCTTCAGGAGTTCCATCTAGCGACGTTGTCTCATATTCAACTCCTTCTAAGAGAATAGATACTTGAGACTTTGATGGTCAGTGAAGATCTAGAATCTTTCTCCGCACAAATAATGTCTCCAAATCTTCAAAGCGAAAATGATCACTGTAAGTTCCAAGTCATGCGTCGGGTAGTTCAGCTCATGAGGTCTCAGCTGATGGGATGCGTATGCAACAACTCTACCATGCTGCATCAACACGCAACCTAGTCCTCTAAATGAAGCATCACTGTAGATCTCGTATCCTCCAGGACCAAATGGTATGGTCAATATAGGTGCGGTAGTTAGCTTCTTCTTAAGCTCTTAGAAACTACACTCGCACTTATCTATCCATACAAACCTCTCTTCCTTCTTTAACAATCGAGTCAAGGGCGAAGCTAAGGCTGAAAACCCTTCTATGAACCTTCTATAATACCTTGCTAAACCCATAAAGCTTCTGATCTCTGTCACTGTAGTCGGTCTTGGCCAGTTGATCACTGCTTCAATCTTGAACAGGTCCACGGAGATTTCTTCACCTGGAATCACGTGACCTAGAAAAGGAACACAAGTCAACCAAAACTCGCACTTGCTGAACTTGGCATATAGCTCATGAGTCCTTAGAGTCTGAAGTACCATCCTCAAATGCCTCTCGTGTTCCTTAAGACTTCTAGAGTAAACCAAGATGTCGTCGATGAACACGATCACGAACTAATCCAAATATTCTTTGAACACTCGTTTCATCAGATCCATAAAAGTAGTTGGGCATTCGTCAAACCAAACGGCATGATCGTGAATTCATAATGACCATATCGAGTGCGAAACACTGGCTTCGGTATATTTCAATTCTGATCCTCAGCTAATGATATCCCATCCTCAAGTCGATTTTAGAAAATATCGACGCTCCTTGAAGCTGATCAAACAAGTCATCGATTCTCAACAATGGATACTTGTTCTTGATCGTCACCTGATTAAGTTGATGATAGTTGATGTAAAAGCGCAACGAACCATCCTTTTTCTTTACGAATAGAACTGGTGCTCCCCAAGGTGATGCATTGAGATGTATGAATCTCTTATCTAACAATTCTTGCATTTGCACCTTCAGTTCTTTCAATTCTGACAACGCCATCCGGTAAGGAGCCTTGGAAATTGGCTTTGTCCTGAGGGCTAACTCGATCACGAATTCAATCCCTCTTTCTGGTGGTAGACCTAGCAATTCTTTCGGGAATACATCTGGAAATTCCTAGACCACTGCAATATCTTCTATCTTCAGCTCCTCAACTGTCGTATCCATAACAGTCGCCAGGTAACCTTGGTAACTCCCGTCTAACAAACGGGTTGCCTCAAACGACGAGATTAAAGTAATCGAGGGTCCTCCTCGACTCCCAATAAACTCGAAGCTCTCACCCTCTATTGGGTTAAACTGAATTGCCTCGCGATAATAGTCCAGCTTAGCTCATTGCCTGGTGAGCTAGTCCATGCCAATAATCAGGTCAAATTCATACATGGCTAGGACTATCAAGTCTATCTTCCCCTCTCGCTCACCAATTGCTAACGTGCAACCAGGGCAACCCACTGTAGCTAACACCTTATCCTTTAATGGTGTAAATATAATGATCACTAACTCCAATAACTCAGGAATTAATCCTACCAACTTAACATATTGCTTGGCTATAAATGAATGAGTAGCTCTAGGGTCAAATAAAGCATAAGTAGCATTGTCGTTCAATGAGACCGTACCTATGATCACATTAGGTGCATCCTCTGCCCGTCCTCTCGTGATAACATACGTCATTCCTTGAGTTGAGGGTCGGTTCAAACCACCCTGTGGTGCATTCGGTGGCACAATTCCTCGAATCTGACCCATCAGTGACGACGGTGGTAACTGCAGTCCCGTTTGTCTTTTGTGACAGTTCCTGACTATATGACCCTGTTGGCCACATACAAAGCATGCACCCGTCCTAGCTGGACACGGGCCTGTTCCATGCTATCCTCCATAGGAACGACACACTTTAAACTTATTCACTGACTTTCCTACCCCACCATTCATATTGGGTGGAATAGGATACCTTTCTCTGGTCATCGATCTCTTTCCAAACCGATTACTATCTCTATTAGAACCAAACCGCGACCTAGATGAGGCAACCTATTCGTTCAGATTCCTCTCAATCAGTTGGGCTCATCCATACAGCTCATTATAGTTCTTTATATCAAATGGTACCAGCGGATTTTTCAGCTCCAGTCGGAGGCCATTCCTAAACTTCCTCGCTTTTTCCTCGGGATCCTCGATCAATCTTGGAGTGTACTGCGATAACTCGGCGAATTTCGCCTCGTACTGGTCCACTGTCATTGAGCCTTGATGAAGGCGATAAAATTTTGCTATCTTCCGATCCTTAGCACAGTTGGAGAAATACTTGCCGTTGAACGCCCTAACAAAGGTGTCCCACACCGGATCCACACCTTCTGGGAATACCTCTTCTCTGGTGGCCCTCCACTAAGTACTAGCAATCCCCTACAGCTGATATACTGCAAGAGTTACTTTTTCTTCCTCAGTGCTTTCTCTAAGTCTTGTATCCAGAGGGTTGTAGCCTTGGGATCTCCTATTCCTGTGAATCTTGGCGGGTTCAACTTCAGAAACTGCTCAATGAGCTTACGGATTGGTCTCTCGGCAACCACGTTCCTCGGTGGAACCTCAGCAAGTGCGGCAGTAGCGGCGACTTGATTATGGGCCTATTGCCCCATCAGATCTCCAATCGTCTGAAGCACCTGCATGATCCCTTTGAACCTGGGATCACCAGGGGCTGCTACCCCAGCACCAACCGGCGGCGGTGCTACTCCACTTGTGCTGGCCTCAGCCTGTGCTCTACTATAACCACCTCAGGTACTGACTCTTGTCAACGTTCTACCCCGAGTCGTAGGGCCTACTGCCCTTTTCCTAGGAGTCCTCGGCTCCTGGTCACTCATTCCGCAGATCCTTTATAGAAACCTGCTTTCTAATTCCAACACCAGATTAGAGTTTGAGTGACCACACAAACAAGCTACCAATCAGCTATCAATCGCATGCATCAGCAAATTAAAGTGGTTTTTTTCTACTATCTCATGACTCATCGTACCTTATCACTCCAAACACAAACCTTGCTTTAATACCACTAAACGGGGATGTCACGCCCCAACCCTCAAGCGCACGCACATCCCGCTGCAGTCGATGCTATTGCGACTTCCTAGGATGAGTTGCCAATCCTTTTATTTTTAATGCACATGTGGAAGCGAACAATAACCCCTAACAACTTTACCAATAAAAACAATAACCCCTAACAATAAACAATATGTGATAGGAAAGCACGGCAACATTTCACAAAAGCGCACTTTTATAAACAACTGGATTTATATACAAAAAGAGTCTAGGCAAAGGTCTACAAAATATCGGCTCCCAAAAAGAAGCTGCCCTACAACAACTAGTCGGACACATATTCCGATCCTTTAGACTCCACATCCACAGACTCCGGGGCTTCGGTCCTTCTCAACCACCATCTAAGGACCTGAAAATGTAAGCCCACGATGGGGTGAGACAATGTCTCAGTAAGTTCACCCCATCGTGGGCCTACAATGTGGCACCCCTCAACACGGCCCTCGATCTGCTAGGGTCGCCACAGCTTACTCACCTATCACTTGTCCTAATAACATGTCACTCTAATACCATTTGAATTGTAATGGGTCCATACAACCTGGAGGTTTACATCTTTTAGATCGGTCCCAGCGCAGTTCATATAACGGAAACATACTTGACATCTCCCTAACCCGTACACAGCAACTACAACCTTTCATATATAAATATATACTTTAGGGCCGAATCACTTTTATTTACATAACTAAGATGGATTCCACAAGTCGGTACAACAAAAGGCCAAGACTTTAAGTAAGCTCGGCTAATCCCAAAAAGAACCCGACTATACATCAGACATGTACATCTATCCATTAGCTAGTGTCGGTTATCCCAAAAAGTGTTAACCTCCACCAGTCACACGCTCCTATCACACCCATCCCAGTGCATCGGCCGATGGCAGCGGCAGCATCCCCATCATCCTCTCATCTCGACGAACATGGACGGATAGAAACTCCTGTACTACGGGGCCATCAGGAAGGCCCACATCATACATAACCAAAACACGGACGCGGATAAACACCAGACCATGAACACCAATGCAGGGGGTGCTCCGAGCACTCAACCTCAACATCAGATGGTAATCCATAAAATGTACCACGTGTGACAGCTGATAGAGGCATCTCTCAATCTGAAATGTTAGTCCCCAAAGGGGTGAGTACAACCATTCAACAGTAAAGATCCATCAAACTACACAATGCAACAAGTAAGACAATAAAGATATCATGAGTAAAGCACATATCATCCATGCTATGGAGCATACATCACCATGCGGTCGTGCATATATCGCCATGCAGTCATGCATATCTCACCATACCATCGTGCATATACCACCATGCAGTCATGCTTGTATTTCCATGAGGTTCATCCCATGCCATATGCACATACATACGCATGATTCATATCATCCATACAACCATGTATATATTCCCATGAGATCCATTCAAACATTCATGATCGCATTCTCAATGTCAAATGGCATCAATTTACTTTCATAAGTAGATCATGCATCATGCCATACGCACATACCCATGCGCATGATTCAATTTCCCGTTTTATCTTTCAAAAGGATCTCATCATTTTTCCATCCAGGGACCAATGTTTGCATCCCTCACTTATCGTTCGCACCCAACCTGGCGTCGCAAGGAACCTCTGGCACACACCTCCAGGCATCCGGCACAAACCTCCGGGCATCTCGCACCTCAACTAGCATCACGAGGAATCCCCCCGGCACAAACCTCCAGGGCTTCCGAGATTACGTACCGACATACCACCAGGCCTTCCCCCTGGAATTACGTACCATATACCACTGGGCATCTCGAAACTCCCGAGGACCCTTCGGCACAAACCTCCGGGCATCTCGACACTCCCACGACATCGTCGGGTCACACCTCCGACGGTATCATTATTATCACAATATATAATCACATATATGTCTCATTTTCAACATGGCATTTAATGCAACAATATCAAAGGTCTAAACCAGCTTTTTTATGCCATATGATATGCCAAATGTCACCACATATGCAGTACACATAACACCCACGATATCACATTTCATAAAGTAATTCATTGGTTTTTGAAAATAGAACCAATTTTCAGGTAAAACAGAATGCACCTCCTTAGTAAAAATTCTTGGAAAATTAGTAAAAAAATCTCAATAAATTCTGAAAATTTAACATGATGTAAACAAGACCTAGAGAAAGATATTTCGTGAAGAACACCATGTCAAGAAAGTTTCACATCAATCACATAGATCAATACATCACAACAAAAGAATTTCCAACGCCGCTTTTGCACAGTTTCGGGAATAATTTCGATTAAGCCCTTAAATGAGCTCCGAAAATTCTGATATTTTAATATACTATAGAAGAGATCTAGAGGTAAAAGTCCTATGAATAAATTGAAGTCCAATTCCTTCTGGATTAAAAGCTAGAATTTTTATAACTCTCGGTTCACTGTCCAGATTCATCCTCTTCAAAGAAAGTCATTTTCCCCATTCAATACTTGTTCTTTTATTCTCAAATTTTAGTATGTTGCTCCTCAAGGTATCGTCTACAACTCTTATCAAGAACCTGAGATCAAATTCGGACTGGATAATTTCGCAAAATTTACAGAATCACAATAGATCAACATAACAGTTTCCTGATTTACTTTCTTCAAAGAAAAATGGTTTCACCTACCTATACTTGTTCATTTCCTCTCAAATTTTGATATGTTACTCTCCAAGAAGTCATCTACAACTTTCGTCAAGAATTCAAAGTGAGATTCTAACTAGAACATTGCATGCAACTCACGAAATCATCAAAGGTCGGACTGTTTCTACATGCAACAACTCACTTGGAACATTACCACCATTCATTCGAGTTTCCAGCATTCAACATCATAGCTCAAGCATTTCCAGCATTCAACATCACAACCACAGCAAGCAAATGGTAGATCAATGGACTTTACTTGCCTCTAATCCAAACAAAAATTGCAGCAAACAAGAATGGCGAGGCAAGGCGGCTCGACAGCGGGACTAGGCGGCACACACGGCAGCGATGGGCCTCCTTCTTCTCTTCTCTCTTTCTCTCGCACGACAGCTCTCTCTCTCTCTCTCTCTCTCTCTCTCTCTCTCTCTCTCTCTCTCGAAACCCTCTCTCCCAATCCGCCTCTCCTCTCTTAAATCTTCTTTCCCTTTAATGATTAGCTATTAATCATTACTTTGCATGCAAGTTGACACTTGGTAAGTCCCCTAAGCCACTTGGTAATTTTGCCATGCAAGCTGATGGGCTTTCCTTGGGCCGGTCTCTCCATCCATTCCTCTCTTCCCATGGTCGACAGCCCATTGGGCTTCTTGGGCCGGTCGAACAATGGGGCTATGAGCTGGTCTTTGGGCAGTCCTTCTCTTAATAATCTATTCTAAATCCCCACTTATATAAATACCTAATTGAAATTTCTAGGGCCATAAAACTTGCAGCATAAATCAATAAATTCCAACTCATAAAATGCATGGCCAAGAATAAAATTTTCCTATCAATTAATCATCCATTAAAAAGCTCGACCTTAATCTTATTGCAAATCATGGGTCTAATGGCTACAATATAATCTGATGGTGCTTCACCTATTCATGGTTCATAGCATATCTAGAGGTTATCATGAAATTCTAGGATGCCACATACAAGGGTGGCCTAGCCACACAACCACACAATTAGAACAGGGAACTTACTTCGCCTCAGTTCCTTCCTGCATGTCAGCACAGTTCATATTTTAAATGCATATAATTAATGCACATAATAATTGGAATGCTTCATCAACTCAATCAATCACAAGGGTCTCGATTATAAGGCCAAACCGTTATGACATGTCTCATACCATGCCACATAGTTTTGTCTCATAATCAGGGGCATCTAAGTCAATCAACCATGCGTTCTAATTGTTAATTTCACCTCTCAAGGGTACCACCTACTCCAAAGTTCGATGTCTTCTGGCATAGCCAGGCTTCATCTCAATTGAGCACGGTGACGTCTCTCAATTAGACGACTTCCCCAAAGGGGCGTAGATCTAGAATCTACTGCGACCCGAGCCCCAATGAATGGGTATCCCATATAGGGTAACGTTCGGCTTAAAAGCTCGAGATGGGTTCTCAATAACCAACACATGACCAATCAATCTCGGCTCAAGACACCGTGCATTGCACTCAAATGTCTCCTTTAAAAATGGTGATCTTGGCCTATTTTCTTAATATTAAAAACACTTTGTGAAAATAGTCATGTATGGGTACACGGTCATATCAAACTCGAAAAATTCATAACCTCCAATATGAAATCCCACTATTTAATATAGTATATAAAACCATTTTCGGTATTAAAACTTGACACCCAACAATTTCTGAATAAATATTGAAATTTCCCAAATTTTGGAATAAATTACCAAAAAGCCAATCAGCACACAATTTGCACAAATTAACATTCAATTGCATAAACTAAACACACCATTGCAATCGGCACGAAATTCTAGTCACCGTCTATCCCGGTCTAAATTCCGGAAGATTATTAGTAATTAAATAATTACCAAAATTAATTAAATAATTCAATTTAAATACGAAAATTGCTAACCTTGGTCGAAATTGCCTAATTAAATACCGAGACGGGCCCGGAAAATTCCCGAACCAATCTAGATAATTAATACAACCTATCTAGGTCTTAATTAATCTAATCTAACAACCTAACATGCAAAATTGGATAATTAAATCACTAATCTAATCTAACTAACCACCTAGTCCTTAAATAACTTAAACTAATTATCCTCTAATCATAATTAACCTCCTAAGTGAGGTTTAGTGAGTTAACTCACTTGATTTGCGTGCTAGTGAGTTCACGGTGACGGCGGCGCGATAGCGAGCGATAATTTCCAAAGCGGCGATGCCAACGGGGCATGGATTGAGCCCAAGAAATGGCTCGCAAGTCATGGCCAAGGGCTGGAATTTGCGGCTGACTTTGTGTGGAGATGTTGGGCTTGATTCGTTGGAAACATGAGTTGGGCAAAAGAGGAATGGGCGGCTTCAATCGCGTGGGGTGTTGCTGGAGTCAACACTTGAAGTTTGCTTGGGGAAGTTGACTCATGTGGGACAAACGGTTGTGGAGATGGGCGGTCTTTGACGAGGGAATAGTTGCAAAGTCGAATGGAGGAGGAGCTGGCAGACAAGCGAACGTGTGGTGGTCAGCTTTAGTGGAGGAGATGCTAGTTTGTTGACTTGTGGATGTGTGGTAGAGGTTGGGAAAGAGAACTCGGTGAGTGGAGCAGCGAGGCAAAGGAAAAATGAAGACAGACAAAGGCGGCTAGTGTCTTCAAAGGAAAGATGAAAGAGAAGCAGAAGTGCGAAGATGAAAATGAAATGGATAAGCAGTGAAGGGGGGTCGCCGTGAGGACGTGCTTGAGAAGATTGAGGGGGGGAAAGAATAGTCAAAATAAAATATCCAACCTCTTCAATGCTTGGTCCCCCAAAAGTATTCAATCTTATCTTGCTTGTCCACAAATACTTTCTTGCAAAGTAAATTCCATAAATAGTAAATTTTGAAGCCAAAATTGCTGCCCTCAACCATAGCTCTGAATTTCCTCATTTTGAGCTTGCATTTCTACCCAAATTCCTCAATTTGATGTCCAATTTCATAGAAGAAAAAGCCCACACAATTTCTAAAATTTCCTTTCACCAAGTAGCTCGCTATGGAGGCCAAAAAGCCCTTTAATTTGGCCAATCCAAATTTCCGTTCTTTTCCGAAACATTCGAATCGATTTTCCGTAAAAATCCCAAAATCGCCGAAAATTCTTCGAAGAATGAGTAGACATTCATAAAATGAATCATGACATAACAAAACTTTTAATTTCTGAAATCAAGTTCAAATTCGTGATTAATTTCAATCTGACGTGATTTAAGTGTGGCCTAACCTACTCGGTAGTTTTTAGGAATTTTTAGTGTAATTGACCGGTGGTCGATTATTTTCGAGCCATAATGTACATCTTCGACACATTGGTGACTCTCGGTTGTCGTGAAAATATTGAGGTTTCAAATATGGACATAGGGTGCCCAAAACGATAGAAAATCGATCTAGTGCCGATCGACGAGAATTTTGCAATCAGGTGGAATCACCCACACTTAATCACACAACTTTGTTAAATCGACCTATCTTCAGTCTCTGATCGATTTTTAATTGTACCATAATGACCCTTGCAGATTAGCACGGTTGAACAGTCCATTCCTAATCGAATTCTCAAGTCTATTACGTGAAAATCCCTTAATGACTTCCCCAAATAGTCTATTTATCTCATGAGTGATGGACTCAAAGAATAGCACTGTAAGTGCGTCAATGAAAGGCCCGATTTATTCAATTGAAAACATGATTGAAATTTTAGGATGTCACAACTTTCATGCAGATTTAGAGAACAACACTTTAGCTACACAAGATATTGAGTTTACGAATAAGTAAACATTAGATAAACATAATACTTTTTGAAAGCAATCACAACTCAAGAAGTTTGCGAAAAACTACACAAGAAGCACGCCAACAACCAAAACTTTAAAATCTGTAATGTCTCCTCCTTTTTGTCAACAGTAAAAAGAGAAAATCAAACTAGCACAAAAACATAAATGAAGTGTTTAGGAAAGATTAGGGGTTTTTAAGAACGTGAACAAAACAAAAATCCTCCATATTCTACATGGTCTCTTCAAGCTTTGTCAAGCAGTGACCAAAGATAGTCTCAACCTTAGCCAAATTCTGAACTGCTTGCTAGTTGATGGTTTGAACTTTGTCATCAAGTGACTGTATCTTTTCATTAAGAGATTCTACAGTAGTATCAAGAGAGGCATGCAACTTTTGGATTTCAACCTCCATTCCATACTATTGTACACTAATCTTCAGAAGGAGCTCAATTGTTTTAGGATAAATTGAATCTTGTTTGGTTTGAGCACTAGCTTTTGCAAAGTGAACTAGAGGGATATCCAAATTTGAAGAAAGATCAGTCTGTACTATGGAAATATTTTTCTCCCCCTAAACATCAGCTTGTTGGTCCTTAGCTCCAAGAGATTCCTTAGGGAAATGGGAGACGTAAATGTCCTCTGCGTCTGGTGGAAAGTGACCGATACCATCACTTATGGTTGGTTCTACAATTGGGTCCTGAAAATGAGTTTACTTACCAACTCCCCTTGTCTTAGTAACTTCAATCTGAGGAATAATATCTCTACATTTTGGAATACTTCCTTTTCCAGCACCTTCAGAACTGATTTGTTGATTGTTTCCCTTGTTTTTTTTTTTTTAATCTCTAGCAGCATCTTCGGCATGTTCCCTTACATCATCTCTTTTTTTGTCAAAATATTTTTGTTCCTTATTTTGATCATCATCTTCCTCTGCTTAGTCTAGGTCGTCCTCATCTCCTTCTTTTTCTCTAGTTTCTTCTTCTTCACTTTCATTTTCTAGTTCTTTCTTGCTTTCTTCAGCTTCGTCTTCAGAATTTGCTATACTTGTAATAGGGTCTCTCACGGCAATATTTGCCACAATATGAAAAATAGTTCCGTCTTCATCTTCTTCCTCATCCTCATCTCTTAACAGAAGGACAGGTCTCTTTCTTCTGGGGGGACGAGAGACTACACTTTTTCCTTTTCTCTTTTTCTAAGATGCAGATCTTGTCTTAGGTGAACTAGTAGATTCACTTTACATAAGCTTCAAAACACCAAAGAGATCCTTTAATCTCATCTAGGAGATCATTCTAAGTCCAATTTGTATAGGAAGGGTGGTTCTGAAGTAAAAGGTAGAAGGAGGTTGAATCCGAAAGTGTTGAAAGAGACTAGTTATCAATGCTGCATAAGGAAATTGACTGTTCTCATTCATTACTATTTGTATATGTCTAGTAGAATGGTGTGAGACAGAGAGAAGGCAACTTCATTGCAAATGGCCTACATCATTTTGGCTTCAAATTTTGAGACATTAGTCTTGGAGGCAGCCTTCAGTCTGATACAGTTGATAACAATCTTATGAAGCAAAATGTCATAAGCAAATAGCTTGTAATAAGTTATACTTTCCCTAGGAATCTTCTCCTTCACCAAAAACTTAATTATTTCATCATTCAAGGCATTTATGGACATAAAACCACTTCTTTCAACTCATAAAATATCAACTAGTAAATCAACATCAACATCAAATACTTTCTCACATATAATGAATTAAATATGTGTGGGATCCAGAATAGACAAGTTTGAGTAAGAATAGGTAGTTAATTAATGATAAGCATCGATGGCTCTACACAAAACTTCTTCATTTGAAATTAAGCAAATTTCTCCCTCAAATGTGTTGAGAAAACTCCTACAAAGTTTTGAAGTTGACAAAATTTTCTAGTTCTTATTCTTATTTGAAGAACAAAATACTTTTGAAGTTATATCGTAGACTCTTGCCAAAATCCATTCATTCCAGATGTATTTTCCACTTTGATGTAATCCAAATTGAAACCGTGTCCAAAACGAGGATAAAATTAGACTTAGATTCATTGATCTTACGACAAGAATTTAGAATGAACGCATTAGGAATTTATTCTACAACATCTAGTTCTCTGGCGAGGAATCTCACTTACCTTCTATAAATATGTTGATCGAATCAATCACAAATTGATGAAATAAATCTTGAAGACAAGTTCCTTTTTGAGAAACATCTACTTATGGAAACCTAGATTTTGATTGTATGAGCAATCAAAATTAATGGATTTTTATCTCAATCTTCAAATGGCTATAAGATCCCCTTAGTCGATTCTGTTCAACGGAATAATTGGAATAAATTCCTCTGAAAAATGCCAATGGCTAGTGAGGCATAGAAAAGTATTTGAGGAGGTAGAGACGTGAAAATTAAAATTCCTAAGTCAGAAGTCTTTCTAACTACTTGTTCTTCATCAGCGGTACTTGCAAATTGTATTCAAGAGAGAAACTCACAAGAAGAGTGACATAGTGAGAGAAAATGGATTTTCCACTAAGTGTTTACACTAAAAAATTGTACTTCTTTGTTGATTCTATAGTGAATTTCAGCCAGAAGGTTGTTAGTGTGGAAAGTGGATGTAGGCTTGATCTAAGCCGAACCACTATAAATTTTGCGTGCAATCTTCTTTTCCCTTAACTCTCTTTATTTAAATCCGTTGCATTCTTGTAGGCATTGCAAAAATAGTTCCATCTCTTATCTGATTCTTGAGCATTCATCGAAGTCTGATGACTTATTTGAGACTTTGATTTTGTTGGAAATTTATTTTATTTAAATTTCTTTTAAACACCTATTCACCCCTCTCTATATGTTTATACTAGCATTATCAAAATGTACTTTGATTGAATATAGAAAATCAAAGTCTATCGTGCGAGAATTGATAACACCTCTGTTCAACATCTGTGCATAAACCTTTTTGTGTTGTTTAGACCTAAATAACTTTCCCTTAGAACTAGTGATCTCGGTAGCAACACCCATTTTGGGTTGGAAATTCTTAAACATCTTATCGACGTCTTCCTTCTTCCCTTCAGTCTGACTTTCCGTTCCAAATCTAGGGTCAGTGGGAAAAACAATAAACTCCTCCGCTTGTCCAAGTTTCACTAACCCCAACTTCTCCATGGCTTTCAAAAACATAGTCTCGTTTCCGTGCCATTTTCTTTCAAGAAATTCGTGATAAATTCCACAGGACTCCCTCCTTTCTTTAAGAAATTGTAATGCTTAAGGAGAACATCGGGTTTCCTTACCAAGGTGGGAATTGCATCTTAAGTAACTTCTTCCTCTATAGATGGTCGCTTTGTGCTCCACGGTGATTCTTCTCCAATGAGATCAAAGTGTGTCTGAGTATCCTTCATGAAACAAGGCCCACCACTAGCAATTTCATGCCCCGAACCCTAGACACGCAACAACCCCTTCCTTGGTCGATAGAAAGCAACGTCCCAAGTCTCGTCGACGACCATTTATTTTAAGCTTTCATTATGCGCAAGTGGAAAATGAACCATCTCCTCGTCAAACAAACAATCAAGCAATCAAACAGGGATAGAGAGATGAACAACAAGAACAACCACAACTACTCGTATATACATTCTTATTGGATTAACCAACGGAGGATCGTTTCCGATTTTCAAGCCCAACAAAGGGGCCGATCCATCCTCTAAGCTAGAACAAAAAGAAACTAGGCTAGGCTAATCCAACTATACACAAAAAGAACCCTCGGGTTTTACACTACTGTCACTCGGATCCAGCGGACTCAGACTCCGTCGAGTCATAGTCGAAGGCGTACGGGTCGATCACTAGTGGAGCGGGGGCAGCATCCTCCACTATACCGTCAGGATGGTTAAGCTCCATGGGATCCCAGTTGGCGTCCTCAAGGCCCCTACTGAGCGGCCCGTCAAAACCTCACAAAGGACCGATCAGCATATCACCATCCCGGATGAACCATGCCAGGAACTGATGGCGTATCCATTTCCCCGGTCCCTCATCCACCTAGATGGTGGAGAGATACTTCTCATAAAGATGTGGCCGACTTGGGAAGCAGTGGTGTGTCACAACGATATCTCAGTCCTTAAGGATGTCGAATCTCACTAGCAGATGTGCCATTCTAAGGACCTGAAAGTGGTTATATAATAACCAGTGAGATAAAAATCTCAGTGAGTCCTCCCCTTAAGCCCTTGGTTAGCACACCAACTCAAAATCTCTCCAGAACCACCCCACGAGCAAGCCAACAACCAACAACCGACAAATAACAACAGCTAGGGCCAACCAACAATCAAATAATCGATTCGCATGCAACCTTACCCGGTATGCCATACCCTGCATGTTATATCTTAGCACAATACATGCAATGCACATGGCCATTGGATGATGCAGTTCATCAATCACATACAAGTCGCATCACAAGCGATCACACTTGGCCATTGCCACACCTTGCACGTTATCGATTCATGCGTGCGTACCATAAACAATGTGATCAGCTCATGTATAACTGGAACCAATGATGCCATGATTCTCATACGCTCTTGCACATTAGTGTGCCACATAACATATATCAAACAATCACACAGGTCCCGATTATAAGGTAAAATCGTTATGATACGTCTCATACCGTGCCACACAATTTTACCTCATAATCAGGTGCAACTATCTCAATTACTCAGACACATTCCAGTTATTATGGTCCATCGGCCACGCCAACTCCCTAGTCAGTGATCGTCTAGTCCCTCGCCGGGCATTTGATAATAATCGAGCATCATCTCACCCTGTTGGGCACGACAACATCTAGAACTTTTGCCTAAATGGCATTCCCGAAGGAGCATGGGCTCGGCCTCTACTGCAACTCTGCCTCCAAACCCTCGTCGGGCATCCAATAAATCGGGCATCGTCTCCAAACTCCCACTAGGTGACGATTCAACTTAGCGATCACGTAAGCACACCACCACAACTTACTTTTTATCTTTGAGCATTAGTCAATGCACACATGTTTGCATATACAACACCAAATCATGTTCTCATAAAAGCAATCCATTTCCAACATCCCTTAGATAAATCATTTTCCCCTTTTTGGTGAAAACCTTACGATCCATGCGGATGTCTATGCATTTACACATCTAATTCACCTCCTAAGATTAAAACACATGAATTTAGACAATTTTTCTCTTTTGGATGAACAATGCGCGTGAACAGTATTTTATGAACAAGATCACGTGAACAAGGCACGCGAATAGTGCATAATGAACAATAAAAGTTTAGAATTCCATAATTAATAAATAAAATCCAAAAATCACTAAAAAAACATTAATTAAAGCAAAGAATCAATTAATCAAGGGAAAATATGCTTAATAACACATAAACCACAATTAAGCAACATTAAGCAAGATTAGCCTAAACTAATCTTAACCATCTATCTAACCACCTATCTTAGGGCTAGAGCAACTTAATTAAAACCCTTAAACTAGAATTAGCCCTAACTAAACCAATCCTAAGCAAGTTTAGGCACTAATTGACGGATTAGGAGATAAACTCACTCGTTAAGCGGGTCAGAGACACAGACGTGGCGGCGACAATGGAGGCTACACATGGGGACCTCGACCATAGCGATCCAAGGCAGTCCCAAGGCTGAAACAGTAGTAACAAACTCTGCCTCTCATTGCAACTCTGGAAAACTGCACTGCCGGAGGAGGAAAGAAGCTGAGTGGGCTGATCGGAGCTCCGGCGAGGGGTTGGCCAACAATCGGCAGCACCTGGGGGTCAAGGGGGATTGGTTGGTGGCTGGGTTGGGCGGAGGTTGGGTCAAAACAGGAGGAAAATACTGAACTAGGCAAAACAAAGCAGGGTCAAGCGGCCAAGCGAGCGACGGTTTCTGGCCGACCGGCGGGTCAACTGGCGGCTCCGACCAGCAAACGGCCGCTTTGGGGCGTACGGTTTGGATGTCCTAAGCATGATGGTGGGTGGCACGGGTGATGATTTACACATGAAGGTAACAAACAACTTAGGTTTTTAGAGGAAGGTCTGCAGGAGAGGAAGAAGGAAGGGAAGGAAAACAGGGGAGAGGGGGGGCTGTGAATTTCTGGGTTGAAGGGGAAGAGAGAGAGTGAAGAAAGAGCTAAATTCAATGCCTCATTAAGGGCCTTCAAAGCTTGCTTCAAATCCCCATGCACATGACATCATCTTCTCTCTCTTCTTTTGACTTATCCACATAATATCTAGGGGCAAAATGGTCATTTCTACCTTGCACAATTCCTAATCTGCCCTTGGGCTAAAATGAAGGCCGGGCCTAAGAAACGGGCTAGGAAATGAATATGAATGGGCTCGGGAGTTGATTGGGCTCGAAATCGCTCAAGACTAGACAATGGGCTCGGAAGGTAAAATGGTTGGTTGAGCCCAATGGGCTCACTTGCTTACCTTAGGCTTACCATGGTGGCTGTCCCACCTCAGGCCTGAGGCCTACACTGGCCTTGCTCGGCCCACATCCTCACAAGCTTGTTTCCTTGGTCCGTAAGTCCTTTTTCCCCTATACTCGGCTTAACTAGCACTATCGACTGTTGAAGTAGCATCATCCAATAGTCCATCCCAGACGTTCCCGAAAATTCGAAGTCCAATCTTGGGCTCTCATGCCATGTCAATTTCACCAGAATACCATTTTGGTACAACTTAGACTAACAAACGGCTTCGAGGATTCACGTGTAACCGACTCGTGCCAAACCACGTTCAAGATATCTCGACACATGGATGTCATTGACTACATGAAATTGCGAAGGATATATTCTTATTTCAAAGTACATGATTACCGAGGATTGACAAAGGGTTGTTCATGGGCTCGATAACAATAAATAGAATCACCTATCGTCCCATTATGTTCTGTTTGCGAATCGACTTCTAGTCATCCCCGAAATCGACTTGCCTATCTACAGGATTGTCCTCACACAAGTCTCACAGTCAAGTCATTTTCCCCAAGTTAAGTTCTTTAGTCGCAAGAGTTTTGTCCTCATTAGCCTTTCCCCTTAAGGTTAGTATCTCGGGAGTGATCAATTCCGAGTGAGATCAACCAACAATGGATTGATGAAATTTACGTTCATTGATCCCTCAATGGGCTCAAATTTCAGGATGTCACAGGCAATGTGGGATGACTTTCGCTGTAAAGATCAAGACAAACTTGGAGGATTTGAAGACATGATGGCGATTGATTGAGGCTAGGGTTTGCAAAGTAAGAGATGATCGAGAATGAGAGAGAAAAGAGAGTTTACAGAGATTAGGGATTGTGAAAGATTTTGTAGTCTTAAGAAGAAAACTAGTAGGTTTATTTAAAAGAACTAAACTGAGGCAAATGAATGGACACAAGGAAAAAAATAACTTCCATTTTGGAAATTAAAAAAAAACCATAAAAATTTTGGAAATATTGAATCCAAAAAATCGAGATGTAAATAAAAGATAACAATTTCCAAAAATCATAATTGGTAAGTAAAAATTTGATTAAAATATTCATACATGTTTGAGAAGGAAGGAAACTTACATGCCAAAATTTAAAATATAACTACTTGAGTCTGAAAATTCTTTCGGAAGGATGTCTCTTCAAGAAGATCAAACTAAGGGGTCTCCTTGCATAAACTTTTACCAAACGTATAAGTAATATTCAATTTTTCATGAATGAATTTAAACGAACCTTTCTCCAGAGGCTTGGTGAAAATATCTGCCGGTTGATTATTTGAATCAATAAATTGAATGTTGATTTCACCATTTTGTACATGGTCTCTTATAGAATGATGTTGGATTACAATGTGTTCCACTCTTGAATGGAGAATGAGATTTTTGGTGAGATTGATTGCGCTTGTGTTGTCAATGTCTCTTAGTTGTTGCTTGATCCATAGAATTTGAATAACAACTATTAAGAGCAACATATTCTGCTTCTTGATGAAGCTAGTAAGAACACCTAGAAGGGGTGAATAAGTGTTTAAAAGAAATCTTGAAAAATAAGTGCGGAATAAAATAAGTTGCGAGCAAAGTTTAAATAAGGATCAGAATCTGATAACTGAGCCACCAGATTTTTTTATAGATGTTCAGAATTTGTTAAGCGATGGAATAGATTTTTAAAATAACCTACAAGTATGCAACATACTTAAATAAGGAGAGTTAAGGGAAGAGAATTTTGCGCACAAAATTTATAATGGTTCGGCTTAGATCAAATCTACGTCCACTCTCGCATGCTAACAGCCTTCTAGTTGGATTCCATTATATGATCAATAAGAGATTACAACTTTGAGTGCAAACACTCAGTGGTAAATCACATTATCTCACTAAGTCACTCTTTTGATATTTCTCTCACGATCACAAATGTATGATCGACAAGTGTATGATTGAAGCTCCCTTAGACTTTGGAATTTTAGATTCTACACTCCGTCTCTTACTTGCTCATCGATCCTTGGTCTCCTTAAATACTCTTCCACTTCCAAACTAGCCGTTGTATATGTGGCATCCCAAAAATTCAAGTTAAGCTCTAAGGTGTATTAAAGCCCATAATTAGGTAATGAAATTACCTATGGTTTATGCTTTAGCCATTAGTTTTCTCTTAAGGCCAAGTGATATGCTTGTGTTCATGAATTTTGAAATTAGGACTATAGGATAAATTAATAAATAATCTATGCTTGGCTATGCACCTCATAGATTAAATTCCTATAAATAAAATGTTACAAGACTTTAGCCATGTGAAAATTAAAATTTAAAATTTATAGAAGAAAGAATAAAAAAGGGGGGCAAGAATTTAATTCTTATTTAGGTTTGGGCCTTAGGCCCAAAAGGGGGATTTTTGGTGGGCCAAATGGAGGCCCAATGGAGGCCCACGGATGGGGCTGTCGCCGGCCCAAGGGAGGCCCAAGAAGAAGAGGATGGCCGGCCCATTGCATGGGCTTTGCCAAGTGGCAAGGAGGAGCTCATGCATTGGCCATTAGAAGAGGCAAGCTAATCATTGCAAATGATGAGGTTTGGGGGAAATAAAAGGGAAGAAGAGGAGAGAGAGTGGCCGGTTGTGTTGTTCGGCCAAGTGAGAGAGAGAATCGTGCGAGAGAGAGGGAGAGTGAGGCCAAGAGGGAGGAGAGGAGGAGCCGCTCGCCGTTCGTCCGCCCGTCACCGCCCATTTGCCGTTCGTCCGCCCGCCGTGTGCTCGTTGCTAGCTTGGTTTAGAGCCAAGTTAGGATCCTTTTGCTGCTCTTGCATGTGTGTGTTGCATGTATGTTTGGAGTAGTGTCAAATTTGGGTGCTTAGGAGGGAGAAACCGAAGCTAGAATGACTTGTTGCTGTTTTCGCATGAACTGCCTGAGTCAGAATATTGTGAGAGCTTGCATGCATGTTTTGAGTTCGATTTTGACTTTTATTTCTTCATGAAAGTTGTAGCCAACATCTTAAACTAAAACATACTAAAATTTGGTGCCAAATGATGGAGATTTAAGGGGTCAAACTCTCATCTTACGGAGATACTAGATCTGGAATGTTTTCGCATGAACCGCCTGAGTCAGAATCTTGTGAGAGCTTGGATGCATGTTTTGAGTTCGTTTTTGACTTTTATTTCTTCATGAAAGTTGTATCCAACATCTTAAACTACAACATACTAAAATTTTGTGCCAAATGATGGAGATTCAAGGGGTCAAACTCTCATCTTACGGAGATACTAGATCTGGAATGTTTTCGCATGAACTGCCTGAGTCAGAATATTGTGAGAGCTTGAATGCATGTTTTGAGTTCGATTTTGACTTTTATTTCTTCATAAAAGTTGTAGCCAACATCTTAAACTACAACATAATAAAATTTGGTGCAAAATTATGGAGAATTAAGGGGTCAAAATCTCATCCTACGGAGACACTGGATTTGGAACTGTTTTGCTTACCTTGTGGTAGATTTGTGGTTGCATGTTGATTTTTATCAAGAATCTCTCTTCGACTTCTTCATGAAACTTGTGTAGAACATCTTAAGGATTACCATACTCAAATTTGAAGTAAAATAAACAAGTATAGCCTAGTGAATCGACTTATTCTTGAAGACGGTAAATCTGGAGACGCGGTACTGGACACCCGAGATTTCATGGACCCATATGGTGAGTGTTCTTTTTCAATTTGACTTAGATCCCTTAATGAAAGTTGTAGAGGACCTCTTGAAGTAAAACATACCCAAATTTCAGGGGAAACGAAAAAGTATAAGTGGGTAAAAACTCGGTATTTCGGAGATGACTATACTGGACGTTTCGGTGTGAGAACCAGGAGCTTCGGACGACTATACGAAATTATCTAAATCTAATTTGGCCTAGAAGTCTGCACGAAAAATCTACTTTAGTGTCTTAACTATAACCTGGTAAAATTTCATAATTTTCGGAGGTCGTTTGGGTATTTTGATCGAATTACTTCAAAAACTGCACATTCTGTTTTTATCCGAAGTTGCATGCTGTATTTGTGTGAATGATATCTTTTGTGTGGAACTTTATTGGCCATGTGTTTTTCATGAAATCAAAGTCTTATTGTCTTATCTATCACATGTCTTAATTTCATGATTTTTGAGAATCATATGGATATTTAATTTAAATATTTTCAAAAATGGTACAAGCTGGAATTTAAATAAATTTCAAAAAGGCATGATAAATGGACTATTTTAAATTATGGAATTCCATAAATTTTATTTTTATGAATGATTGTGTCTTGTTGCATGTATGATGATGACTGATGATGCATGTATAGATCGAAGGATGAAAGTGATTTTGTTTGCCATTACATCATGTGCCATGCTGAGTTGAGACCTAAATTGGTAAACATGAACAATGATAAATGAGGAAACTGTTTGTGGCAGATGATAATGCCCTGGGAGTATCAGGATGCCCGGGATGGGGGTGCCGGCTACCCGAAATATATAGAGATACATGGCCGGATGGCCCCGGGAGTTTCGAGATGCCCGGGAAGTGGTTGGGTGCCGAAAGCCTCGGAGGTTTTGCCCGAGGGGATGCCTCGTGATGCCGGTTGGGATGCGAGATGCCCGGAATGTGAGGGTGCCGAATGCCTCGGAAGTTTTTGCCTTAAATGGCTGAATGCTGGGGATTTTCGCGATGCCCGGATGGGGTGCGGTGTAAAGGATGAGATGAAATTGATGATCCCGAAAAGAGTGATGTGGTGATCGAATTGAAAGTTAAAAGTGGAAATTGAATCACGTGCATATGATATGATATGATGATGATCACCTATGGCATGATGACATGTATATGATATGATATGATGATGATCACCTATGACATGATGACATGTATGTGATATGATTGTGATGAATGATGGATGCATGGTATGATGATGATATACGATATGATGGTAAGTGTATGACATGATGGTGGTGACTATGTATGAGTATGCTTGGATGCATGAATAGCATGTATGATGTTGTGATTGTATTGTATGATGCATTGAGTTGTTATTGGATTCCTTTATCTGCTGAGTGGTTGTACTCACCCTTTCGGGGACCAACATTTCAGATTAGCAGCATGCCACTCCTTACTGTCACGCGGGGTGTATTTTACGGCCTACCTTCGGATGTAGGGGTCGAGTACGAGGAGTTTGACTGTCCCTCTGTTCCTAATCTTACGTATATTCGAGTGCGTTGTTTAGTTATGTATGATGTGGGCCTGGCTGGGGGGCCTGTTGTCCAGGAGTTCATATCCGTCCACATTCGTCGAGACGGAGTGATGCATGAGATGTTGCCGCCGCCACCGCCTAATGCACCGGGATGGATGTGAGGGCCCGTGCATGACAAGTAGGAGCTGAAACTTTTTGGGATGGATAGCCGACACTAGTGATGGGGGATCTTGCACGTGAGTTGTAGTGGGTCGAGTGTTTCTTTTTGGGGTTTATGGCCAAGTGTGGCTTCATGTCCTGGCCTTTCTTTTGATGTATCCGACCCAAGGAAACCCATCATGGAAAATATGTGAATAAAGTGTCATGGCTTTGTCTTTTATTATGGTGTTTAGTGGTGTGCAATTGTATCATGGTTGTTGAAGGGAGAGATGGCGATATTATATTTTGCTGCTGCTAACGAGTCGCGCTGGGACCGCTTTCAAAAAAAAAAAAATGTGTCTATGAGCTACGACGCTTCTTTTAAGAGATGTAATTAGGTGTAGCATTAGGTGCCTGTGACAACCTAAGGTGGTTTGGGGTGCCACAACGCCCCTTTTTGGTATCAGAGCGAAAGGTTATAGGTGGAGTGATAAGGAGCCTCTTTTGGAAATTGAGGAACATGATGACAATGCACACCATAGGATATAAAGCGGAATAATTGAACAATGGGTGATGAGTATCCACTCGTAGATCCCTGGTAGTTATTATGAATTGCTTTTAGGTACTAGTAACATGTATATGTTACTTATGTAGTAGTAGCAGTTGCTTTGAATGGAGGCAGTGAGTCTCAGATTATTCCTGAGGCAATGCTTGGAAATTGCTAGAAAGTCATGGTGCGAGCCGGAAGTGCTCATCCATCGAGGGCTAAAGCCTCTGCTGCAAGGGCTGAACCTCGAATGGAAGACATCTTGCAGGCATTGGCCAATATTGGAAATCTGATGGAAAGGCAGGCGCAGCAACAACCTGAAGCAGAACGCCGTATTCAAGGACTGGTGGAGCAGTTTTTGAAGCTGAAGCCACCTAAGTTCAATGGAATGGGAAGTCCTGAAGAGGCAGAGCAATGGATTGATGGGATGGAACGAATTTTCCGGCTGTTGGACTGCAGTAATGCTGAGAAAATAACTTTGGCAGAGTACCAACTGAAGGGAAATGCAAAGTTTTGGTGGAGAGCATCGAGGGACACAATCTTCCCACCAGGTACTGAGGTGAACAAGGAAGAGTTTGTGAGAGCTTTTAATAGGAAGCATTTTTCTGACTGTGCTAAGGATAGGAAAATTACTAAATTTGTTCAATTAGAACAAAAGGAGCTGACAGTAGACCAGTATGAGGCTAGATTTTCTGAACTGTTTAGATATGCTCCTAGATTGATTGAGGATCAAGAAGAGAAAGCTAAGAGATTTCTGAAAGGGTTGGGAAGTGACATTAGAAACAACTAGTGCCTTTGAACATAATAGATTATAATGAAATCTATGAAAGGGCACAGTTAGTAGAACAGGAATTGTTGAGAGAGCGATCGGAGTTTAGGAAACCGCTGAACTTTAATGATGTGAGAAGGGGTAAGAGACCCTATTCTGGTCAAGGTCAGACTTGGAATGTGAAGAAGAAGAGTAATTTTGGAAATTTTGGGGGAGCAAGAAGTGGTCTGAATATAGGGAAAGCACCCTATTAGCCTGGTGTTTGTCAAAGGTGTAATGGGCGACATGGCCCAGGACCTTGCAATGGACGACTAAAATGTTTTGGTTGTGGACAAGTGGGCCATCTTAGGAGAAGTTGCCCACAAGAAAGGTCGCAAGTGAGTGTTGGCTAGGTGCGACAGGGATATCAGAGTGTTGTTAGATCAAACTTACAAGGAAATCCTCAGTGGCCTCTAGCACAAGGAAGGGTTTATGCGGTCACCCAAGAGGAAGTGGAAGCTTCCAAAAATGTTATCTCAGCTACGATTCTTATTAATGGTGAAAAGGCATATGCATTGTTTGATACGGGTGCAACGCATTCGTTTGTGTCTGAAAGATATAGATAGTTGAGTAAAATAGAAGTTATGCCTCTTGAGACGCCTCTTTGTGTTTCCACGCCTTTAAAGGATATGGTATTGTCTACGCTGGTGTGTGGGAATTGTAAGATATCAATAGAAGGAAAGGATATGGAAATAGACTAAGTTGTAATGGCCATGTATGATTTTGATGTTACTATAGGAATAGACTAGCTTCGTAAGTATCGGGCTAGAATGGATTGTTATAGAAGAGTGATCCAATTCGTTTTACCTAATCAGTCTAGTTGTGAATTTTTAGGAGGTCAGACCCATCTACCTGTAGCACTTATTTCGGCAATAGAAGTCTGTGCGTTACTTGACAAAGGATGTCAAGGATACCTGGCCATAGTTAAAGATTATGCAAAGGAGGAGCCTAAACTTGAGGAAGTTCGAGTAGTTAATGAATTTCCAGATGTATTCCCTGAGGAATTGCCTGGATTGCCACCAGAGCGGGAGATTGAGTTTGAAATTGAATTAATGCCTGGAATAGGACCAATATCAAAAGCCCCGTATAGGATGGCCTTAGTCGAATTGAAGGAGTTAATATTGCAACTACAAGAGTTGCTTGACAAAGGATTCATTAGACCAAGTGCTTCACCTTGGGGAGCACCAGTCTTGTTTGTGAAAAAGAAAGATGGATCGATGTGTTTGTGCATTGATTATAGGCAGCTAAACCGAGTGACCATTAAAAATAAGTATCATTTGCCTAGAATTGATGACCTATTTGACCAACTCCAAGGAAGTTCGATCTTCTCTAAGATTGACTTGAGGTCAAAATACCATTAGCTAAGAATTAAGAAAGATGACATTCCTAAGACTGCGTTTAGAACTCGTTATGGACACTACGAGTTCCTTGTTATGCCATTTGGATTGACTAACGCGCCGGCTACATTTATGGATTTAATGAATAGGATATTTAAGCCTTATTTAGACCAGTTTGTGATTGTGTTTATTGATGATATTCTGGTATATTCAAGAGGGCCTAAAGAGCATGAGCAACATTTGAGGATAGTTTTGCAGACCCTGAGAGAGCATAAGTTGTATGCCAAGTTTAGTAAGTGTGAGTTTTGGCTAGATCAGATAATATTTTTAGGGCATGTGGTGTCAGGAAAAGGAATTGCAATAGACCCGGCTAAAGTTGATATGGTGATAAATTGGCCGAGACCAACGACACCTACTAAAATACGAAGTTTCTTAGGACTGGCTGGTTATTATAGGAGGTTTATTGAAGGATTTTCACGATTGGCAGGACCTTTAACTAAGTTGACCCGAAAGAATGTGAAATTTGAATGGAATGGGGAATGTGAAAAGAGTTTCCAGGAGCTTAAAAGGAAATTGACCTCAGCTCCAATCCTGACTATACCTACTGAACCTGATGGTTTTACAGTGTATAGTGATGCATCTCACAAAGGACTGGGATGTGTTTTGATGTAGCATGGCAAGGTTATAGCCTACACATCTAGACAATTGAAACCCCATGAACTGAATTACCCAACGCATGATTTAGAACTAGCAGCTATAGTGTTTGCCTTGAAGATATGGAGACACTATTTGTATGGGGAGAAGTTTGAGATTTATACGGATCATAAGAGCTTGAAATATCTGTTCTCACAAAAGTAATTGAACATGAGACAAAGGAGGTGGATGGAGTTGTTAAAGGATTATGATTGTGAGATAAGATATCATCCAGCGAAAGCGAATAGGGTAGCAGATGCTCTTAGTCGTAAGTTGGCTATGGAGATGGCCAGTTTAAGAATGGTGGAATGGAGCTTGTTAAAGTCCGTTATAGACTCAGAGTTTAAATTGGAAATGGATTGTCTTACTGGTATGCTTAGTGCATTAAGAATAGAACCCGAGATTATTCAGAAAGTTAAAATCTTACAAGAATTTGACCTGGAGATTTTGAAAGTGAAAGATGCTGTGTCTTTAGGAAAAAGACCGGAATTTCAAGTCTCTGATGATGGAATAGTAATATGTCAAGGACGACTTTGTGTTCCCGACAATGAAGAATTAAAGAAGGAAATTCTGTCGGAAGCACATAAGAGTAATTATAGTATCCATCCAGGTAGTACAAAGATGTACAGGAATTTGCGCCAGCAATTTTGGTGGAATGGTATGAAGGCGGATACGGCTAAGTATGTTTCTCAATGTTTGACGTGCCAGCAAGTAAAAGCGGAGCATCGCAAACCCGCAGGGCTCTTTAGACCATTAGACATACCAGAATGGAAATGGGAGCATATAACAATGGACTTTATGCAAGGATTACCAAGGATGTCAAGCAGTCATGACTCTATTTGGGTTATAGTGGACCGTTTGACTAAATCGGCTCATTTCCTAGTTGTTCGCATGGACTATTCAATGGACAAATATGCGGACATGTATGTAAGTCAAGTGGTACGCTTACATGGTGTTCTAGTGACTATTACCTTAGATCGGGATTCGAGATTTACTTCGAACTTTTGGCGAAGTCTTCAATTTGCATTAGGAACTAAGCTTTAGTTTAGTACTGCTTTTCATCCCCAGATAGATGGACAAACAGAAAGAGTAATCCAGAAATTAGAGGATATGTTGAGGGCTTGTGTAATTGATTTCAAAGGGAATTGGGATGAAAGATTGCATTTGGTAGAGTTTGCCTATAATAATAGTTTCTAGAAAAGTATAGGCATGGCTCCCTATGAAGCATTATATGGAAGGAGATGTAGGACTCCTGTCTGTTGGAATGAAGTAGGTGAAAGGAAATTGACAAGACCTGAACTGGTACAAGTTACCACTGAAGCTATTGAAATTATCAGGAAAAGACTTAAAACAGCTCAGAGTAGGCAGAAAGACTACGTAGATAGGCGTAGAAGGCCTTTGGAATTTAGCGTGGGAGACCATGTATTCCTTAAGGTATCTCCAATGAAAGGGATATCTCGATTTGGGATGAAGGGTAAGTTAAGCCCTAGATTTGTTGGACCTTTTGAAATACTCGAAAGGATAGGGGATGTAGCTTATCGCTTAGCACGACCTCCTAAGTTAGGGAATTTGCATGATGTGCTTCATGTATCGATGTTGAGGAAGTACTAGCCGGATCCTGGTCACATACTCGATCATGAAGCCATCAAAGTGAATGAGAAAGTAAGGTACATTGAAGAACCTATGCAGCTATTGGATCGAAAGGAACAAATTCTTAGGACTAAGAAGATCCCTCTGGTTAAGGTATTATGGCGACATCATGCTATGGAGGAAGCCACATGGGAAAGTGAAGATCAAATGAAGGAAAAGTACCCCTATTTGTTTCAAGAAGGCACGAGTGGTGTCTAATTTCGAGGATGAAATTCTCTAAGGAGGGGAGAATTGTGGCATCCCAAAAATTCAAGTCAAGCTCTAAGGTGTATTAAAGCCCATAATTAGGTAATGAAATTACCTATGGTTTATGCTTTAGCCATTAGTTTTCTCTTAAGGCTAAGTAATATGCTTGTGTTCATGAATTTTTGAAATTAGGATTATAGGATAAATTAATGAGAATAATCTATGCTTGGCTATGCACCTCATAGATTAAATTCCTATAAATAAAATGTAACAAGACTTTAGCCATGTGGAATTTAAAATTTAAAATTTATAGAAGAAAGAATAAAAAGGGAAAATTTTAATTTTATTTAGGTTTGGGCCTTAGGCCCAAAGGGGGGATTTTTGGTGGGCCGAATGGCTGGCCCAATAGAAGCCCACGGATGGGGTTGTCGCCGGCCCAAGGGAGGCCCAAGAAGAAGAGGATGGCCGGCCCATTGCATGGGTTTTGCCAAGTGGCAAGGAGGAGCTCATGCATTGGCCATTGGAAGAGGCAAGCTAATCATTGCAAATGATGAGGAATTGGGGAAATAAACGGAAGAGGAGAGAGAGAGAGGGTGGCCGGTTGTGTTGTTCGACCAAGTGAGAGAGAGAATCGTGTGAGAGAGAGGGAGAGTGAGGCCGAGAGGGAGGAGAGGAGGAGCCGCTCGCCGTTCGTCCGCCCATCGCCGCCTGTTTGCCGTTCGTCCGCCCGCCGTGTGCTCGTTGCTAGCTTGGTTTAGAGGCAAGTTAGAGTCCTTTTGCTGCTCTTGCATGTGTGTGTTGCATGTATGTTTGGAGTAGTGTCGAATTTTGGGTGCTTAGGAGGGAGAAACCGAAGCTAGAATGACTTGTTGCTGTTTTCGCATGAACCGCCTGAGTCAGAATCTTGTGAGAGCTTGAATGCATGTTTTGAGTTCGATTTTGACTTTGATTTCTTCATGAAAGTTGTAGCCAACATCTTAATATACAACATACTAAAATTTGGTACCAAATGATGGAGATTTATGGGGTCAAACTCTCATCTTACGGAGATACTAGATCTGGAATGTTTTCGCATGAACCGCCTGAGTCAGAATCTTGTGAGAGCTTGCATGCATGTTTTGAGTTCAATTTTGACTTTTATTTATTCATGAAAGTTGTAGAAAACATATTAAACTACAGCATACTAAAATTTGGTGCCAAATTATGGAGATTTAAGGGGTCAAACTCTCATCTTACGGAGATACTAGATCTGGAATGTTTTCGCATGAACCGCCTGAGTCAGAATTTTGTGAGAGCATAAATGCATGTGTTGAGTTCGATTTTGACTTTTATTTCTTCATGAAAGTTGTAGCCAACATCTTAAAATACAACATAATAAAATTTGGTGCAAAATGATGGAGATTTAAGGGGTCAAAATCTTATCCTACGGAGACACTGGATTTGGAACTGTTTTGCTGACCTTGTGGTAGATTTGTGGTTTCATGTTGATTTTTATCAAGAATCTCTCTTCGACTTCTTCATGAAACGTGTGGCGAACATCTTAAGGATTAACATACTCAAATTTTTAGTAAAATGAACAAGTATAGCCTAGTGAATCGACTTACTCTTGAAGACGGTAAATCTGGAGACGCAGTACTGGACACCCAAGACTTCATGGACCCATATGGTGAGTGTTCTTTTTCAATTTGACTTAGATCCCTTAATGAACGTTGTAGCAGAGCTCTTGAAGTAAAACATATCCAAATTTGAGGGGAAACGAAGAAGTATAAGTGGGTAAAAATGCGGTATTTCGGAGATGACTATACTGGACGTTTCGGTGTGAGAACCAGGAGCTTCGGACGACTATACGAAATTATATAGAACGAATTTGGCCTAGAAGTCTTCATAAAAAATCTACTTTGGCGTCTTAACTATAACCTGGTAAAATTTCATAATTTTTGGAGTTCGTTTTGGTATTTTAATCGAATTATTTCAAAAACTGCACATTCTGTTTTTATCCGAAGTTGCATGCTGTATTTGTGTGAATGATATCTTTTGTGTGGAACTTTTTTGGCCATGTGTTTTTCATGAAATCAATGTCTTATTGTCTTGTCTATCACATGTCTTAATTTCATGATTTTTGAGAATCATATGGATATTTAATTTAAATATTTTCAAAAATGGTACAAGATGGAATTTAAATAAATTTCAAAAAAGGCATGATAAATGGACTATTTTAAATTGTACGAATTCCATAAATTTTATTTTTATGAATGATTGCGTATTGCTACATGTATGATGATGACTGATGATGCATGTATAGATCGAAGGATGAAAGTGATTTTGTTTGCCATTACATCATGTGCCATGCTGAGTTGAGACCTAAATTGGTAAACATGAACAATGATAAATGAGGAAACTGTTTGTGGCGGAAGATAATGCCCTGGGAGTATCAGGATGTCCGGGATGGGGGGTGCCGGATGCCCGGAATGTATAGAGATACATGGCCGGATGGCCCTGGGAGTATCAGGATGCCCGGAATGGTTGGGTGCCGGAAGCCTCGGAGGTCTTTGCCCGAGGGGATGCCTCGTGATGCCAGTTGGGATGTGAGATGCCCGGAATGTGGGGGTGCCGGATGCCCGGTGGCCTTAAATGGCTGAATGCCGGAGGTTTTTCCCGCGATGCCAGGATGGGGTGCGAGTGTAAAGTATGAGATGAAATTGATGATCCCGAGAAAGAGTGATGTGGTGATCGAATTGAAAGTTAAAAGTGGAAATTGAATCATGCATATATGATATGATATGATGATGATCACCTATGGCATGATGACATGCATATATGATATGATATGATGATGATCACCTATGGCATGATGACTTGCATATATGATATGATATGATGATGATCACCTATGACATGATGACATGTATGTGGGATGATTGTGATGAAGATGTATGATGGTATATGCATGGCTTCAAGATAAGTATGCTTGGATGCGTGAATGGCATGTATGATGTTGTGATTGTATTGTATGATGCATTGAGTGGTTATTGGATTCATTTACCTGCTGAGTGGTTGTACTCACCCCTTCGGGAACCAACATTTCAAATTAGCAGCATGCCGCTCCCTGCTGTCACGCGGGGCGTATTTTACAGCCTACCTTCGGATGTAGAGGTCGAGTGCGAGGAGTTTGACTGTCCCTCTATTCCTGGTCTTACGTATATTCGAGTGCGCTGTTTAGTTATGTACGATATGGGCCTGGCTGGGGGCCCTGTTGTCCAATAGTTCATATCCGTCCACATTCGTTGCGACGGAGTGATTCGTGGGATGTTGCCGCCGCCACCGCCTAATGCACCGGGATGGATGTGAGGGCCTGTGCGTGACAAGTAGGAGCTGAAACTTTTTGGGATGGATAGCCGACACTAGTGATGGGGGATCTTGCACGTGAGTCGTAGTGGGTCGAGTGTTTCTTTTTAGGGTTTATGGCCGAATGTGGCTTCATGTCCTGGCCTTTCTTTTGATGTATCCGACCTAAGGAAACCCATCATGGAAAATATGTAAATAAAGTGTCATGGCTTTGTCTTTTATTATGGTGTTTAGTGGTGTGCAATTGTATCATGGTTGTTGGAGGGAGAGATGGCGATATTATATTTTGCTTCTGCTAACGAGTCGCGCTGGGACCGCTTTCAAAAAAAAAATGTGTGTCTATGACCTACGACGCTTCTTTTAAGAGATGTAATTAGGTGTAGCATTAGGTGCCTGTGGCGACCTAAGGTGGTTCGGGGTGCCACAGTATAGTATATAGAGAATCGTCTTCTAATTTACCTATTGGACAGATCTATATCAAGAATATTTAGAAGCCATTGAGTGACAGAAGCAGAATTTCAAGTTGATTCTGATTGCCCATACAAACAAACTCTTGGTTTCCTAAGTAAAGTTTCTTTATTTAGAAAGTTCTTGTTTTCAAGATCCAATTGTCAATTAATTAGATTGTGTCAATCAAATCTATCTTGATGTAGAATCCAAACTAGATCACTAGCCGTTATATGTTTTGGGCTTGTGTTACATTCTGTCAAATTATCTCCTTCTGAACATGTTTCATTTGGAATCTGCTATGTTATGAACTTGTCATGTTCTTGATCATGCTTCGTTTAGAATCTACTACATTATGAACTTGTGACAATCTCGATCATGTTTTGTACTTGTGCCATTCTTGTCGCGACCAATTTTTTGCAGTGAACCATATAGGGTTTGGCTAATGGATTGTTAAGCCTAAACTTAACTCGGGCTCTCCCAAGCCTATACCAATTCGCGACGTAGGTTCAAGTTCTTAACATGAAAATGATATTTTAGTTAGGAGTCGCCACTAATCTATTTTTGGTGGGTCGATTAGAAACCCAAGTAAAGTAACAGGAGATTTACTTTACCCCTGCGAACTAGAGATTTATGAGTTCGGGGACTTGGTTACGCTAGATTTCTTTAATGCCCTTTCGGTACCTTTCTTTTTTGTTTTGAAAAAAATGTTTGGCAAGCAACTTGAATTAATTTTAAGCTATTTCCCTAACATGTGAGGCGATCATGTGGATGCGCAAACCATCAATTTAACATCCAAGAAAAACAATAAATAAATTGCAAGACTTACCTCATAGCAATGAAAGCATCTGCGTTGTTAGAACAATTCACATCAACAACCCTAGATATGATTTCTAATTAACATGCAATTTCCTTTCTTTTTGTTTTCACTTATTCAATGAGAATCATGCAATGCATGCTACTAATCTAACATGAAAATATATGACGTGGCAACATAACCTAATAAGATGCAATCTATACTAAAAAAATGGAATCAATCTATTCTAAGACATTTTTTAGTATTTTCCATGAAATTCAAAGTTATAAAAATGCGAAAATTATCTATCTAAATTAAAATATCATCTAATTTGTATTAGGAATGAGGTTAAGCCAAATCCTAATTTAAATTAGAATGTTATCCTAACTTAGAAATCCCTAACTAAAATGCAATCTATCTAAAAAAATTATCTAAACTTATAACAAAGTAAAAAACTATTGTCTAGAAATGCAATGACATGCAAAGAATGCCCTAATTTTAATGTTTCTTCGTTTTATTTTTTTCTTGTTTTTATAAAAATTAGAAATTGAAATTGGCAAGTAATTAAACATGCAATTGAAACAAAAGTCTAACATCCTAAATTTATGTTTTTGGTTTTTTTATTTCAAAAATTCGAAATAATAAATTTCCTACCCTAAATATGCAAAAACCCTAAAACAAGAAATAAATCTAATCTAACTCACATTTTTTGGATTTTTTTTACGATAGCAAAATCAACTTAAACACACGACGGCAAATCGGAGCCAGATAAGATTGATATCCAATAAATTGTCGAACCATATCTCGAGCATGAGATCGGGTTGGCCAATTTTAAATAAAATCGCGAATCGAATCTTGGGCGTGAGATCGGATTGACTATTTTGCAAGCGATTGCGAATCGGATTTTGGGTGCGAAAATTGGACTGTCAATCCCAAATTTCATAGGCAATTTCATGTCGGGCAATCTCAATCTTACATTAAGGAGTAACTATACTAAAAAGACCTAGTAAAATAAAATAAAATATAATAAAAAAATAGAAAACTACCTAATGTGATTTTCTATTTTGCTTTTTTGCTTTTTCACCCACGACTTGGTAGCTAGTGGTGGTTCATGGTGGAGGCTTGGCGAGTCTCAAGGGTGAGTGGTTGTGATGCTTGCCAAAACAGCGGAAGGTTAATAGCAGGAACGAGTTGCCGCAGCGACGGGCTTGTTGGACGCACGTGATAGCCTGCGAAATTTGGTGCTGAGGTCTACAAGTATGCTCAATGAAGGAGTGGAAACAGAGAGAAAAAATAAAACAAAAATTCTTCTTTTGTTGTTGGCTTCCTCCTGCTCATGTGTCATGGAACGACCTGCAAACTCTTCTTTTCTCTGACCAGGATTTTGGTCTTTAATATCCATTGCTTATACTCTTTCTTTGACTTTTCTATGCCTCCAACCTCACAATATTTGCTTTCCACTCACCGCTTCCCCTGTATTGCAGACGTCCTCTCTCCAACTCGTGAGCGCGTTTTTTCTTTGTAAATGTATTAATATTTCTGCTCAATCGGCATCAAATTGATCGTGAGAGTCGCCTAGAACAGGGCATTAGAGATGAAGGGGCTCACCAGGATTGCTTTGATGTTGGCTAAGATTCGCTCGATGTCCTGGCTGAGCAGTTGGGCGCGGGTGCAGGGGAGGGCACCAGACTGGCTGGCCTTGGTGGGCGTCCACAGCTGGAGGACAAGCAGCATCGTCGGAGTGCTACTGGTGGTCATGGCTAGCAGCAGTGATGGTAGGCAGTTGCGGCGGTAAGTGCCGCGGAAGAGGACCTGTGGCCAAGGGTGTCCAGCCGTGGGACACCTTTTCCTTCTCTCTCTTTTCCCTCACTCATGATTTTTGTTGTGGCCATATGCTTTTTTTTTCTCAAGCCCCCTTCTACGAAGTGATGAAAAAAAAAAAACCCTTGTGTGGCCGTATATTCAATGTGTGGTCTCTTTGAACCTTATATGTTTTAACCTATTTATAGGCCACGAATTAGGGTTTTTAATCTTTCCAAATCGGTATCCACAAAGATTCTTTTTCCAAATGCAATATTCATTTTTCCGAATGCAATATTCGTTTTTCCACTTGCTCTATCCGAAAAATTCCATCATATCTCGGAAAATTTCAAATTCTTATTTTCACAAGATAATTTCCGATCATAAAAAAGGGCTTGGGCCCATTTGCTCGCTTCATGAGCTTAGTCCGGCCTATCAATTTAAAGCTCATAACCACTAATTCAAACCCATCCGCCATCGATCCAATAAATGCAAAAAATTGCAAATGTACCTAAATCTATATGCTATGCACTTAATTAATTAACTAATATATATTTTTTTAGCGGTTAAAATTAATCCCTAATTTTTAATGCGATAAATGAATAAACGGGTCGCCAAAATTTAGTTGTCAACAGTTGCCACTCTTTGAAGGTGAGGTCGAAGAGGTTGCCTTCAAAGACAAATTGAGACCTAAATTTTGACTATGCATATGCATTGAATGAATTTTTTTTGTTGGAAAATGAATTCCATTTTTGAAGGCAATTTATATAATGCAAATGGTAAATGAACTTACCTAAAATAACTTACCTTCAAGGAGGGTAGAGTAATTCAAGATAGTTGGTGTTACATGTCCAGGACCTGTACCATTCTACGGTCGCCCAGAATAGTAACATGGCTTTGTAAAGAAACTACTTTCTTAGGACCTGTACCTTTCTACGGTCGCCCATTATGACAGTGTTTGGTTGTGTCTAGGACCCGTACCTTTCTATGGTCGCCTTGACGAAGAAATTGAGTTTATAGAACCCGTACCATTCTACGGTTGCCTGAATGATAATAAATGTTGTCTAGGACCCGTACCATTCTACGGTTGCCTGAACGGGGGTTCACCTTCCAGGATTCGTACCATTCTACAGTCGCCTGAATAGGGAAATAGATGTTGTCTAGGACCGGTACCATTCTATGGTCGCCTAAACGGAGATTCGCCTTCCAAGACCCGTACTATTCTACGGTCGCCTAAATCAGACTGAATCTGGAGAAAAATCTTTTGGGGACAACTCAATTGAGTGTCGATGTAAAGGACTCTGGGCTATGAAAGCACGCCAGGTCGATAAAAGAAAACCGGGCTATGGAAGCACGCCGATTCGATAAAAGGGAACCAGGGCTACGAAAGCACACCAGGTCAATATAAATGGACACCGGGTTATAAAAGCACACTGGGTCGATAAATAGGGACTCTAGGCTACAAAAGCACCCCGGGTTAGGAACTTCAGGTTACAGAAGCACATCCATTCTATTAAGAGGGACATCGGGCTACGAAAGCACGCTGAGTCAATGAAAAGGACTCTGGGCTACGAAAGCACGCCAGGTCAATATAAAGGACACTGGGTTACGGAAGCACGCTGGGTCAATGAGATGGACTCTGGGCTACGGAAGCACGCCGGGTTGATGAAATGGACTCTGGGTTACGAAAGCACGCCAAGTCAATATAAAGGACACCGGGCTACGAAAGCACTCCGGGTTGATAAAGGACTCTGGGCTACAAAAGCACACTAGGTCAATATAAAGGACAGCTTGACCGAGTCAAGTGTTGATGCACTTGAGAGAGAATACCTGCACAATGACAAGTATTTAGAGTGTGGGTAGAGATATACTTACCTGGTGATATCTCTGATTCTTGGAAATATGTCTTTTGGAATTTAGATATCTTGTGGAGGTCTCTCACCTCCTTGTGGAAATAAATTTGGGAACATCAAGGATGCACCTTGAATGTTCGCGAAGGTTTCTCATCTCCTAATATCATGAGGTATTCTGAAAGGAACCTGAATGTCAGGAGCTCTTTTGAGAAAACATTATCCATCAGACATGATTAGAGCAAAAGTGCATTTACCAAAGAAATAAGTAATTAAGGTTGTTTTGGAATGCACACTTCAAAATCCACTGAAGTTTTCATCACCCAAATTTCCACCGGAGAGAATTATCGTTCAAGACAATTTTCAATCATGACATGGATTTCCTAAGAATACTAAATGAGAGACTTTCAGTTAAAAAGGACTTTCACTCGCTCTCATTAAACAGGGCTTTTTCGGAGAATCACTCCATCTCACTATCATCATACCAACAACAGTCCGAGTATTATTGCAAGTGGTACGACTTACAAATCTGAGAGGTCTTTAATAGGGACCGTAATGTGGGCTTGGTCAATGGCTTAACAAAGGGACTCTTTCAGTCAAGGCAATTGAAACAATAATTACGTAATCGTCTCCGGGTTTACAAGTCAAGAACCCTACAAAATGAGAAAGAAATAATCTTGCTCGCACTTCTTCGAGCGATACTTATAAACATATGAACTCCCATGTTAATTCAAGTGCCCTAGTTGGAAGAGTCTTTGCAAGGGACGTAACGTAGGCTGGGTTCATAGGTTGAAAAATGAAAGGATCAGTAGGCTCAAAATATGTGTAAAGGGTGAGAGTTGATGATCATCTTGGCATTGCCACCAACTTTCTTTTTCACCATCGGGGATTGTCTTCATGTAGTGCCCTATTGATTGTAAAAACTCAGCATTTGAGTTCTTTGAGTATTGCTCCATTAGAGATACAAACTTATTTCGACTCTTTTTTTTTTTTTTCATCTATAAGCATCAACCTTGCTTTTACCAGGCACATTACTTTTCATGCCCTTAGTTCTCATTCATTTTTTCTTCACTTCTTTTTCATGGGCAATTGGCCTTGCTTTTAATAGGCATACTGCTTTTTCATGCCCCTTAGTTCTATTTTGATTTCAATTCTTGTGCATAATGCATGCATCAAGCAATTACACTTTGAATGACACTCGAACTTTCAAGAGTCTTGATCTGCCTTTTGCTTTGGCCCAGTATGGGGATGATCACCAACTGAGTTTAAAGAAATGAAATTGCAAGCTCAAGTGGGTTATGCAAAAGATATAAGTGTATAGGATAGAAAAAGAACTACTCTTCGTCATCCTAAGCCACTTAAATTACCACATGAATTCATTGTAATGTAATGGCACGACTCGAAGATTGATGCAAGTGAGAGCAGGAAAAAAAATGTCTTTTCATTTTCCTTACCTCATGATGTTATTTTGCCTCCAATTTGCCCCGATGTAGGGTGGTTCTTGACAGAGATAATTTGAAAAGACTTTTCATAAGTGTATGGAGCTCAAAGGAGTTAAGCAATGGATCACCTGTAGTGTTTGGGATAGAGAAATAAACTGTCCCTCATCATTTTGGTCATCGTACCTTTTTGTGAGAGAACTCTTTACCTTGCAGATATAAAACTTCATACATTAATCTCACAGGTGTATAAGTAGGGGACTGTGTATAGGATAAGGCTTGCTTTTCATCATCCTGACACGTCTCATTCAGCATTCTTAAGCATTGATGTCACTCCATTAAATTGTCTATCTTGACAAATCTCCATTTGAAATTGGTGAGTTAAATAGACAAAATCATTATCAAAATTCTCTTTTGAGAAGATTCCGACAATTTAAGCATGAGAACCTTTTGTGACTTCAAAACAAACAATTTATCACACTCAAAAATGTTTTCATAAGCACGATTCTGCCCATTCATTCAAAGAATTGTCCTACGAAGGCACCATCTCAATAACAGTTGTTCCTGGATTGCCCCTATCGAAAGGGAACACACACATTAATTGATCAATCGAGACTAAAAATATGGTATTCACTTTGATAGACGCTCCATTCTCGCTTTTGCCCCTGATGTGCTTTTTTCAGATTCTTTCTCATCAGGCCAAGAAAGTAATGCTTTGAAACATAAAATAAATGAGTCAGAAAATTAAACGGGGCTAACATAATGCATGTTTTTGGAAATGGCTTGAAAATGATTTTTTTTTTTTGGAATTTTTTTGGATGAGGAAGCATGAAGAAGCCTAGTCCTTAGAATTTCACCATGGATGATATTTTCTTTTCATTGTTGGATATCATCACTAGGCTGATTTGGTGTACCCCATCATGTCCTCAAAACAAAACTTGTAATTTTATTGATTATCATCAATCGAATTACATTTATTGGAATGTGATATTCAAACACAGAAGAAATTGAAATCAATCTCTAAAAAGCGATAAGAATTAAAACACAAGGGAAGGTGCATGCCCCTAATTAAATGAGGAAATTGAACTACTTAAGACCATGAATCATGTGTACTTGAATTCTTCACCCTCCTTGATCTTGTGATGTGAACCCTTCAGGTAAGATATTCTTCCCTCTAGATATGTCACTAGTCTCTTCATGGTGGCATCAAATTCGGCTACCTCAAGAAATTGAGACGGTTCAAAAAGTCTTCTTGGCTCTCTTCCTGGAGTCGCAATTTCTCAATGAAGATAGAGCACTTATGTGATCGCAGCACTTTTGCTTGACGAGATAGGCTCTTTTTCATCCGTCATTTTAGCTCTCGATCGTAAACGGATGGGTGAGCGAGATCGCTCCATAATCACCTAATCAAATGAACGGGAATGTGTAAGCATGAGGTGTAATTAGAAAGTCAATCCATGACAATGATCTAATCGATTTTTCCATTTCTTTTATTAATGAGAAGTTCGTACAAGAAGGGCTATTCCTAAAAATGGACTAGGAAAATAAAGATAAACATTCCTAAAAATGAATTGAAAACAAATTCTCAATTTTTTTTTTTTTTTTTTTTTTGCAAATGATTCATTGCATGGCAATTTCCTCATTTCATTTCTAATTGACAAATGAATTAGATCAAATGACTAACCTAGATTGTCATGGACGGACTAAAAATATGACAAAGTAAGTAAATTTGCATAGTATAGGGATAGAAAACTTACTTCACCAAGGAAAATTAATGGTAATCACATAGACATGCGCATGGTAAGTGGCTCGATTTCTAATCTATAAGGTTTATCAAAGTGAAGCCACAAGGATGATCGGACTAGCCATGGGCGTGTGGACTATGTCGGGTCCTCATGCGCATGGTGTGGACTATGTCGGGTCCTTAAATGTTAGGGACGTACCTGAGATCCTCACTGCCAAATAAAAATATTTTTTCAAATAAAAGAGAAAATTGGCCTAAGTCCACTAAGAGTATTATTAACTTAAGTCCCCAGCGGAGTCGCCAAGCTATCACAACCAATTTTTCGCAATGAACCACCTAGGGTTTGGCTAATGGATTGTTAAGCCTAAACTTAACTCAGGCTTTCCCAAGCCCATACCAATTCGCGACTTTGGTTCAAGTTTTTAACATGTAAATGATATTTCAGTTAGGAGTTGCCACTAATCCATTTTTGGTGGGTTGATTAGAAACCCAAGTAAAGTAATAGGAGATTCACTTTACTCCTACAAACCAAAGATTTATGAGTTCGGGGATTTGGTTATGTTAGATTTCTCTAACGCCCTTTCGATACTTTTCTCTTTTGTTTAAAAAAAAATATTTGGCAAGCAGCTTGAATTAATTTTAAGCTATTTCCCTAACATGTGAGGCGATCATGCAAATGCGCAAACCATCAATTTAACATCCAAGAAAAATAATAAATAAATTGCAAGGCTTACCTCATAGCAACGAAAGCATATGCATTGTTAGATCAGAATTCACATATACAACCCTAGATATGATTTCTAATTAACACGCAATTTCCTTTCTTTTTGTTTTCACTTATTTAATGAGAATCACGCAATGCATGCTACTAATCTAACATGAAAGGATATGACATGTCAATATAACCTAATAAGATGCAATCTATACTCAAAAAATGGAATCAATCTATTCTAAGACATTTTTTTAGTATTTTCCATGAAATTCGAAATTATAAAAATGGGAAATTTGTCTATCTAAATTAAAATATCATCTAATTTGTATTAGGAATGTGGTTAAGCCAAATCCTAATTTAAACTCGAATGTTATTTTAACTTAGAAATCCCTAACTAAAATACAATCTATCTAAAAAAATTATCTAAACTTATAATAAAGTAAAAAACTATTATCTAGAATTAAACTATATGAAATTTTACCCTAAAATGCAATGAAATGCAAAGAATGCCCTAATTTTAATTTTTCTTCGTTTTGTTTTTTCTTGATTTTATAAAATTTCGAAATTAAATTTGGCAAGTAATTAAACATGCAATTAAAACAAAAGTATAACATCCTAAATTATGTTTTTGGTATTTTTTTATTTCAAAAATTCGAAATATTAAATTTCCTACCCTAAATATGCAAAAACCCTAAAACAAGAAATAAATCTAATCTAACTCACATTTTTTTATTTATTTTACGAAAGCAAAATCAACTTAAACCAGACGACGGCAAATCAGAGCTAGATAAGATTGATATCCAAAAAATTGACTAACCATATCTTGCACATGAGATCGGGTTGGCCAATTTTAAGTAAAATCGCGAATCGAATCTTGAGCGTGAGATCGAATTGACGATTTTGCAAGTGATTGCGAGTCGGATTTCGGGCGAGAAAATTGGACAGTCAATCCCAAATTTCACAGGCAATTTCATGTCGGGCAATCTCAATTTTACATCAAGGAATAATTATACTAAAAAGCACAAGTAAAATAAAATAAAATAAAATAAAATAAAATAAATAGAAAACTATCCAATGTGATTTTCTTTTTTGCTTTTTTGCTTTTTCACCCATGACTTGGTAGCTCGTGGTGGCTGAGCAGTTGGGCACGGGTGCAAGGGAGGGCACCAAACTGGCTGGCCTTGGTGGGCATCCACAGTTGAAAGACAAGCAGCGTCGTCGGAGTGCTACTGGTGGTCGTGGCTACCAGCAGTGATGGTAGGCAGTTGTGGCAGTAAGTGCCGCGGAATTCGACCTGCGGCCAAGGGTGTCCAGCCGTGGGACATCTTTTCCTTCTCTCTCTTTTCCCTTGCTCACGATTTTTGTTGTGGCCGTATGCTTTTTTTCTCAAGCCCCCTTCTACGAAATGATGAAAAAAAAAACCCTTGTGTGGCCGTATATTCAATGTGTGGCCTCCTTGAACCCTATATGTTTTAACCTATTTATAGGCCACGAATTAGGGTTTTTAATATTTCCAAATCGGTATCCACAAAGATTCTTTTTCCAAATGCAATATTCATTTTGCCGAACACAATATTCGTGTTTCCACTTGCTCTATTCGAAAATTTCCATCATATCTCAGAAAATTTCAAGTTATTATTTTCACAAGATAATTTCCGATCATAAAAAAAAAGCGCTTGAGTCCATTTGCTCGCTTCATGAGCTTAGTCCGGCCTGTCAATTTAAAGCTCGGAACTACTAATTCAAACCCATTCGCCACCGGTCCAATAAATGCAGAAAATGCAAATGGACCTAAATATATATGCTATGCACTTAATTAATTAACTAATATATTTTTTAGGGGTTAAAATTAATCCCTAATTTTTTAATACAATAGATGAATAAACGGATTGCCAAAAGTTAGGTGTCAACAGTTCTAGACATATCACATTATGGACTTGTATTTTGTTTTGGACCTTGTCACGTTCTATATGTAAAATCTGAACGTGTTCTATTTGAAGAGACTTTTCAATCCGGATGTAAGTCTGAACATATCCATCCTTAGAGTCTGCTTCTGAACATATTTAGCCTTAAGGTTTGGACACAGTCAGAATAAGTTCAGTTTCAACATAGAGCCTACCTTCTAGTTCTTCCAAGTATAAACTTTGATAATATCATTTATACGTTCTATCATCTACATAGTCTTTTACTCAATAACTAAACACGTTACTAGCCTTTGATTTATTTTGCCATCTTCTATACATCATAATGGATTTCCCTTACAATTTCCTCATTTTTGATGATGACAAAACAATCTTTGAACATGCATATGTGTAAACATGCCTTTAAAGACAATAATAAATCAAGGCAATCTTAAGCACATAAATAATCTTTGAATATGAGATATTCAAAGCATGTAATTCAAATCAGAAGATAGCAGAAGATAACAAATAGATTGAGCATAATAATATATGGAAAGATAATCGCAGCTCAATAACTAAAATCAACACATATGTATATTTATATTCTCTCTCCTTGTTTATCATAATCAAAAAGTGACGACAATGGAAATGATTTTACGTAGAGAATATAAAACGATAATAAATATATTTTACATGAAAGACAATTTCCGAACACATAAGCTTTTACAAAGTAAGTCGAACATCAAAGATATGTCATATATCTCACTTCGATCATATGTATCAACAAATATCTAATAAAAATCATGGATGCATTATAAAATTCACTTACCCTTTTTGTCATAATAAAATAATAATGTAAATAAGAGATTTGTTAATGACAAAAGGCAATATAAGATGTACTAACAAGATTTTGTAGAACTTAACAAGTTCTAACACATTAATCTTTTCCTTTGTTCCAAAATAATCAAGATCATGTTCAATTCAAAAAGATTTTTTCATAATTGATCAATGCTCCCCCTCAATTAGTTGCCTTTTTTAGGTGATCACGATTTTTCCCACTTATTTTAGATTCACTTTCTCCCCCCAAGGTATATGTTTGAAATATACCATTGATTAAAAATGATCATTGCCAATCTTCGCATGAAATACTTTTCTGATTGCACCAAAATTTTCGTAGATTCACAATCATCCTTTCCCTATAGAATTTCCTGCAATCAACTCACTTCCTTTCTAGTATCCATGAATTTGGATCATTCCTTTCCGTTAGAGAAAAATATGCGATCTTCATAAATAATCAAATATTCTTTTTTAAATCATCATAACATATTATTTTAAGGAAAGAACATTATGCACAATAATATCTTGAAAAAAAAATTTATCACTTAGTCAAAGCATGATAAAATTAGAGAGAATAAAATCCTTGAGTATCTACCCAATCAACCGAATTATTTGAAGGCAAGATATCAATCAATCAAATTATTTAAACAAATTTCATCTTACGAATTACCAAAAATATATCACACAATTCTTCCTTCAATGTAACAAATCATAGAATACAATCATTATAAAGTCTAAATCAATTGAGGCACTAAGTGGATATATCGAATATCAAGTATAAGGAGAATTTTTAAATTATGTACCCAAACCAAATTGAGAATTTAAAAATATACATTCCTTATGAAATTCTCTTTCTTCTTTTCCTTTATTTCTTGCAAAAACAACTCATCTTTTCTTTGGCACCCAAATTTTCTTGGGTCCATGAGAGTTAATAGAGTATGTTGTTTTTATTCAATCTTTCGTAACGGGTCTCGAGACTTTAGGACATTTTTTTTCTCAAAGTGTTCCAAGTTTCCACAATTTAAATACTTGAGGGCATTTCGACCAGCAGGCTTTGTAAAGATACTTTGAAAATGCTTCTTGTCCACAAGTCTAGGAGGTCTTTGTTTAAGTCTCTCATTAATTTTAGGAAAGTCTATTAGAGAATCGCTTTCCTTATTAAAACCAAGTCCCGACTTGTTATTATAATGTACTAGTATGGAAAGGATATGCTCTAATATTTTTGAACTTTTTAAAAATTTTGTTGAAATATTTGAAATTCTTTCTTTAAAGAACAATTTTCTTTGACAAGTAAATCTTGACTTTCTTTGGTTTCTAGAAAATCTTTTTGCAAAATTTCAAACTTTTTTTTCGAGAAAGATCTTGTTGCCTAAGCCATGAGCACACTTGATATTTAAGCACAATTTTATCAATATATTTAGATACCTTATAAGGGATTTCGAGGTAATTTACCTCAAAATCTGTGTCTGATTCTGATTCCAATTCTGAATTTAAGTCTTAGTCTGAATGTGCCATCAAGCATATATTTGTTTGCTCATCATCTTCTTTCATTTTTCTTTTCTACCCATTCTGTTTGTGTTGTCTTTTTCCACTAAATTTTCTTTCCTTTTTGTTTAACTTTCTAAATTTCTTTATGAGGTGTGCGAACTCTTCATCGTCTATGTCATCTTTTGAATTTGTATCATCAAAATCAGCATTGGATTTTAAAGTAATAGACTTCTTACCTTTGGGATCTTCACCAATGATTTATTCCACTTCGTAGGATTGAAGAGTACCAATTAGTTTATCAACGGAGAGTGGCATAATCATCTGAGTCTCTCGAATTGAGGTCTTGACGTAGTTTCAATCTGTTGAAAGACCTCGTAGACATTCGTTAACCTTTATTGGGATAGAAATTGGCTGACCTTGATATGCTAAACCATTTATAATTTCTGTAAAATAGCTGAACATATCTCCAATTGATTCTCCAACCTTCATTTTGAAAGACTCATATTGGCCAAACAGAATTTTCACCTTCGTCTATTTTACACGATTTGTACCTTCATAAGTAACATGAAGTTTATCCCAGACTTCTTTAGTTATTTCACATGAAGAGATTCTATTATATTAAGTAGGAGATAAGGTGCAATATAAATAATAAATGATTTTTGCATCAAAAGCTTCTCTTTTGGACATCTCTGTCTGAGGCATAGGAGTAGGGGGTTCGGTTTCTTTGTCTTTACCATTCTTAAATGATGTAAATGCAATAGCGGGATTGATTCCCTTTTCCACACATCCCATTGCAAGGGATCTCCACATTTTAAGAATGCCTTAATTTTGTTTTTCCAAATATTGTATTCATTTCCATCAAAATAGGGTGGCCTAGTGTTGCTTTACCCTTCAACCAGCCTTGATGCCAAGATGCTAGCTATAGAAGATCTTTAGCTCAAAAGTAAAAACATTTCAATAAAATATGCACTTGGCTTTGATACCAATTAATGAAGCTGGTATAATACCTAGAAGGAGTGAATAGGTGTTTAAAGAAAATCTTGACAAATAAATGTAGAACAAAATAAGTTGCAAGGAAAGTCTAAATATGGATTAGAGTTTGATAAATGAGCCACCATAATTCTAGTAGATGTTTAGAATCTATTAAGTGATGGAATATATTTTTGAAATAATTTGTAAGTGTGCAATAGATTTAAATAAGGAGAGTTAAAGGAAGAGAAGGTTGTACACAAAATTTTTAGTGGTTTGACTTATAACAAGTTTACGTCCACTCTCCCACCCTAATAGCCGTCTGGCTGCATTTTACTATATGATCAATAAGAGATTACTTTGAGTGCAAATATTCAATAGTAGATCACACTATCTCACTAAGTCACTCTTTTGGTATTTCTTTGATAATCACATATGTTAAGCTCACGAAAGATAAGTGTATGATCGAAATTCGCTCAGATTTTGTAATTTTAGATTCTATGCCCCATCGCTTACTTGCTCCTAGGTCCTTGGTCTCCTTAAATACTCCTTCACTTCTAAATTAGCCGTTAGACAATATCTAGAGGATCGTCTTCCAATCTACCCATTGGACAAAGTTGTATCATGAAGATTTAGTAGCCATTGAGTGACAGAAGCAAAATCCCAAGTTGATTCCAATCGCTTATACAAATAGAATCTTTGTTTCCATAAGTAGAGCTTTCCCATTTAGAAAGTTATTGTCTTCAAGATTCAATTGTCAATAAATTAAATTAAGTCAATTAAATCTATCTTGATGTAGAATCTTTGTTTTAGGCTCGTGTTACATTTTGTCAAATCGTCTCATTCTAGATCATGTTCTCGTACTTGTGTTGTTCTGGACATATCACATTATGGACCTTGTCATGTTTTGAACTTGTGTCTCATTTTGGACCTTGTCACATTCTATAAATAAAGTCCGAGTGTGTTCTATCTAAAGAGACTTTTCAATCTAGACGTAAGTTTGAACATATCCATCATTAGAGTCTGCTTCTGAACATATGTAGCCCTAAGGTTTGGATATAATCTAAATAAGTTCAGCTTCAGCATAGAGTCTATCTTATGATTTTTCCAAGTATAAACCTTGATAATATCATGTACACATTCTATCATATGCATAGTCTTTTACTTGATCATTAAGTACGTTAGTAGCCTTTGATTTATTTTGTCATTTTTAAAACATCATAAAGAATTTCCCTAACACTTTTGTCATTGAGAGTGCTATAGTGTTTTGCTTTTTAGATAACCAAGGCAATAACATTTGTCCCAAGAGTTGGCATGTCCCAAATGTACTTTTTCCTGTTGACTTTACAACTAGCTACATTAGCGTTTGAGTATCAAAATAGAGTAAAGTCTTCTCCTTTTGGATACCACAGACTTAACTTTGGATTATTTGCAATATATTTGATAATACGTTTAACAACACTGAGATGTGATTCTCTAGAATTAGCTTGGAGCCTAACACACATGTAGTAGTTGATGATGCTAGTACGAACACCTAGAGAAGAGTGAATAGGTGTTTAAAAGAAATATCGACAAATAAATACGAAATAAAATAAGTTGCGAGTAAAGTCTGAATAAAGATCAAAGTCTGATAAGCGAGCCACCAGACCTCTGGTAAATGTTCAGAATCTATTATGCGATGGAACAAACTTCTGAAATAATTTGTAAGTATGCAACAAACTTAAATAAGAAGAGTTAAGGAAAGATAATGTTGCACATGAAATTTATAGTGGTTCAGCTTAGATCAAGTCTACATCCACTCTCCCATGCTAACAGCCTTTTCGCTAGATTTCACTATAAGATCAACAAGAGATTACAACTTTGAGTGCAAACACTTAGTGGTAGATCACACTATCTCACTAAGTCACTATTTTGGTATTTCTCTCATGATCGTAAACGTTTAAGCTCTCAAAAGATAAGTATATGATCGAAGTTTGCTCAGACTTTGGAATTATAGATTCTACGCTCCGTCTCTTACTTGCTCATCAGTCCTTAGTCTCCTTAAATACTCATCCACTTCCAAAGTAGCCGTTGGACAATATTTAGAGAATCGACTTCCAATCTACCCATTGAACAAATCTATATTAGGAATGTGACATCCCAAATTTTCAACTATGTTTTCTTCTAAATGAATCAGGCATTTCATTGACGCACCTATAGGGCTATTCTCAGAACTAATCATTCTTGAGATAACTAAACAATCTGGGGAAATCATTAAGAAAATTTAAGGCAATAGACTTGAGAATTCAACCAAGACTCGGCTTCTCGACCATGTCCATCTTTAGAGACCATTCCAGCACAGGTAAAAATTGATTTGAAATCAAAGATAGACTGGATTGACAGAGATGTCTGACTAATCGTGGGTGACGCCACTAAATTGGAAAATTCTCGTTGACCGGCACTAGATTGATTTTCTTATTATTTTGGTACCCTGTGTCCGTATTTGGATCCTTGAGATTTTCACGATAACCGAGAGTCGCCAATGAGTCTAGTAGGTTCATAGTAGCTCCAAGAAAATCGACCACGGGTCATTGGCACTTAAAAATTTCTAAAAGTTAGCCGGTAGTCTAGGTCACACTAAAAACGCGCCAAGTTGAAATTAACTGTGAATTCAAGTCCGATTTCAGAAATTGAAGTTTTTGTTATGTCACAGTAAATTCTAGGAGTATCAACTCAGTCTCAGAAGATTTTTCTAACAACCGAGACTTTTTGGGAAAAAGTCGTCGCTGGGTCGTTTTTGTGTAGAAAATGCCAAAGACGGTTTTCGATCGCGAAATTGAGAAGCATGAGGGATTATTGGATGAGGAAAATTGTCAGTTGAGGTATTGAAGTACCAATTGATTTTGTAGAGGTCAAATGAGATTAAATCGAGCAAAGATCGGAGTCCAATTGAGAGGGGTTTGTGTCAAAATTCGTGTACCCCAACCAAGCCACAACCTTTGGACCATTTTGGCTTCTAGAAGAGGGGCATGTGTGGCTCAATACAAGCCAAGGACCAATGCTTGCTTAGGATGGCATTGGAAGATATTTGTTGTGGAAAATCAAGGCTTGGTGGAGCCCCTCACCTCTCATCTCTATCCATCTCCCTCTTCCTCTCACCTCAACCGGACAGCCTTCTCTCTTCTCCCCATTTTGTGCAACACCTCCAGTAGACCAAGGAGAAGACCGCCCACTACTGCCCATCATCTTGCCTACCACCACCCACTGTCTTCTCCATGTACTGCAGCACCCCCGACCCAACAGCAACACTTACTGCTTTCCACCGAAGTCCCAGTCCATGCTGCAGTTTCTCAGTCAGGTTGTTGACAGCAATTTCCATGTTCGGTTGTCCACGACGGCACCTGGTCCAACATCTGCGAGCAACTTCATCTTCGCTACTTCGTGCGTCTCTAGCCACGCATCCAAGTCCCAGCTTCTTTGGTCAATTTCCTTTACTGTGAAACCCGCGAGATCCACCGAAATAGTACCATTGTCCACACGCTTGTAGCAGCTCCAACCATGCGTCTTCCATCTTCACCGATACCCACATTGAAGCTGCTCCACCTGCACGCGTCTTCAACTCTAGATCGACACCAGCAAGTTGCCGAAATTGCTGCTCCAATTTCAATCGACTAGTGGGTCTCCATCCAATATCTTCGGCCAGGCCCAGTAGCAAGCCGGCCCACTCTAGTAGCTCTTCAATCGGCAGCCCTTGCTGCTTCTCGCACAGCCCAAATTGCAGCCCAACAAGCCCACGGGATTGATACAATTTGAAGCCCATCTTCAGCAAGCCCAACCCAACTTGGGTCCAACCCAAAATCAAGAACAAATGCCAGTTGGGCTGAGATTTGTTGGGCCAAGTTTAAGGCCCGGTCCAAGCCCGTCAGTATTGTCCAAAGCCCGATTTTGGCCGCCGTCGCGGTGTCCTGGCCTTCGCTTTTAACAAGTGAGTTTTACTCACTAATGCTTTTTTAGTTTGCTAATTATGTTTAAGGGTTGATTAGTGTTAATTAAGTAGAATTAGGTGGTTAGATTAGAATGGATTAGTAATTATTAGATAATTGTGATGCATGTTGGGTAATTGAATTGTGCAATTAGCAAGTAGAGACATACTATTGTTTATTGAATGCATCTCGGGATTTTTCCTGACCCGTCTTGGGCTTCAATTAGGCATTACGGGCCTAAATTGGATTTATTTCTATTTAATAATTATTTTTCGACATTAATTTATTAATTATTTATTTTTCCAAAAATTCAACCGAGATGGTCGGTGACCGAAGTTTCATGCTAATTGTCGTGGAGCAGTCCGTTTATTTAATTGAGCTTCAATTTGTATGGAATTGATTTAATTATGAATTTTTAAGATATATTCCTATTGAGTTGATTTTTGATTATTTGATTGAGCAATAATTAGGTATCGGTTGTCAGTATCAATAGTGGACCGGTGATTAAGTATGGCATCTAAAAAGGGCACGTGACTCGGTAATCTGATGCGTCACTTTGGCGAACAAGTGCCTTAGAGAATGCATGTGGGCCTAACGTTTTAGAATGGCATCTAAAAGGACATGTGACTCGGTGATCTGATGCGTCACTTTGGTGAACTAGTACCTTAAGGATTGCACATGGGTCTAGTGTTTGAGTAAGGCATCGTGAAAAAGGGCACGTGGCTCGGTGACTTGATGCATCACTTTGGCGAAGAGGTCGCCTTAAAGAATGTACGTGGGCCCAATTTAATGGGATCACTCATGTTTGACCACGCATCTCAGTTGAACTGACCTATCTCTGATTTTTAATCGATTTTTAACTATTCCATAATGATCTCGGTAGATGGGCATGGTCGAGCAACCAATTCCTGGTCGAATCCTCAAGTCTATTTGCCTTAAAATCTTTAATAGCTTCTATAGATAGTCTAGTTATCTCACAAGTGATCAGCTTTGAGAATAGCACTATAGGCGCATCGATGAAATGCCAGATTTATTCAATTGAAAGAAAAATAAAAAATCTAGGATATCACAACTCTTCCCCTCTTATAAAGGTTTCGTCCTCAAAATTTAAACCTTACACACTTTGAGCAAAAAGGTGGGGGTACAAACGCCTCATCGACTCTTCAGTCTCCCAGGTTGCTTCTTCTATACCGTGGTGTTGCCAGACCACTTTGACCATCGGGATGGTCTTTGTATGTAGAACTTGCTCTTTTCTGTCCACAATCTGAACCGGACTTTCAACGTATGACACTTGGTCATCCACATCCAATTCCTCCAAATTGAGCACGTGGGTCGAATCAGGCTCATACTTTCTTAACATCGACACGTGAAAGACGTCGTGCACTTGCGCCAATCTCAGCGGCAACGCAAGATGATACGCTAGAGTCCCGATTCTCTCTAGAATCTCAAACGGACCTATGTACCTCGGACTCAATTTTCCCTTCTTGCTAAAGTGCAAAGTTCCCCTCATTGGTGACACCTTCAGGAAAATGTGATCACCAACTTAGAATTCCAAAAGTATTCGATGCTTGTCTGCGTAGCTTTTCTAATAACTCTGAGAGGTCTTTAATCTGCTTCTGATCACTGCCACGGCATCCACTGATTGTTGAACCAACTATGGGTCTGTAATCTTTCTTTCCCCAACTTCATCCCAACACACAGGTGTTCTGCACGCTCGGCCATACAACGCTTCAAATGGAGTCATTTGAATGCTTTGTTGATAACTGTTGTTGTAGGCGAATTCCACGAGATGAAGTTGTTCCTCCCAACTTCCTTTAAAGTCCAGTACATAAGCTGGCAACATATCTTCTAGGGTCTAAATTATCCTCTCAGACTGACCATCCGTCTGAGGATGATGTTTCGTGTTATACTGTAGCTTTGTACCTAAAGCACTCTGCAAGCTCTTCCAAAAAGTGGCGGTAAACCTTGGGTCTCGATCTGACGTTATTGTAACCGGCACTCCATGCAATCGAACTATTTGGCGCATGTATAACTCAGCGTGCCTATCCAAGTTAAGATCTTTTGGCACTGCGATAAAGTGAGGCAATTTTGTCAACCTGTCAACTATTATCCAAATAGAATCATTACCTCTCTGACTCCTTGGTAATCCGGTCACGAAGTCCATCGTGATATGTTCCCATTTCCACTCTGGGATCTTAAGAGGTTACAAAAGTCCTCATGGCTTGCAATGTTGAGCTTTGATCTATTGACATGTCAAACACTTGGCGACATGTCTGGCGATGTCCGCCTTCATATCAGACAACTAATAGCATTAACGCAGATTCTAATATATCTTGGTACTTTCAGGATGAATGCTGTAACTACTACGATGAGCTTCCGATAAAATATCCTCTCTAAGCTTTGCATCATTAGGTACAACTAATCGTCCTCGGAACTTTAACGTTCCATCATCAGAAACCTGAAAGTCAACTTTCCTCTTTTCGATATCCTATTGTGAAATTTTTTGTACATCTGGGTTTGTCAGCTGAAGTAGCTTGATCCTAATTTGCACATCCGGCTCAATTCTGAGAGTGGCTGTAAGATGAGAAAGGTGGCCTACCTCAAATTTGAACATCGAATCTCGAGCTCGCTCGATTAAGTTCCACTCCTTAACCAACAAGTGCGCAACTAAAGACTTTCGGCTCAAAGCGTCGACGACCTTATTCGCCTTTCTTGGGTGATATAAATATCACAATCATAGTCTTTTAAAAGTTCCTTCCATCAGCGTTGTCTCATATTCAACTCCTTTTGAGAGAATAGGTACTTGAGACTCTGATGGTCCGTGAAGATTTGAAATTTCTCCCCACATAAGTAATGTCTCCAAATCAACAATGCAAATATGATAGCTGCAAGTTCTAAGTCATTCGTCGGGTAGTTCAGTTCATGAGGTCTCAACGGGCGGGAGGCGTATGCAACAACCTTACCATATTGCATCAACACGCAACCCAGTCCTCCGAACGACGCATCACTATAGATCTCGTACCCTCCAGAACCAGATGGAATCGTCAACACAGGTGCGGTAGTTAGCTTTTGCTTCAGCTCTTGAAAACTACACTTACACTTGTTTGACCAGACAAATTTCTCGTCTTTCTTCAAGAGCCTTGTCATAGGTGATGCTAAAGCTGAAAATCCTTCCATGAAACGTCTGTAGTAGCCTGCCAAACCCAGAAAACTTCAGATTTCTATCACGGTAGTCGGTCTCGGCCAGTTGATCACGGCTTCAATCTTGCTCAGGTCTACAGAGATTCCTTCGCCTGAAATCACGTGACCTAAAAATGCAACACGATTCAGCCAAAACTCGCATTTGCTAAACTTAGCGTACAACTGATGAATCCTCAAGGTCTGGAGCACTAATCTCAAATGTTCCTCATGCTCCTCAGCACTCCTTGAATACACTAGGATATCATCGATGAACACGATCACAAACTGATTTAGATATTCCTTGAATACTCGGTTCATCAAATCCATGAAAGTAGCTGGGGCATTCATCAACCTGATTGGCATCATAGTGAACTCGTAATGATCATACCTAGTATGAAATGCTGACTTTGGAATGTCTTCTTTCCTGATCCTCAACTGATGATATCCTGTCCTCAAGTCGATTTTCGAAAATATCGACGTTCCTTATAACTTATCAAACAAGTCATCAATCCTTGGGAGTGGATACTTGTTCTTGATCGTCACCTGATTGAGTTGGTGATAGTTGATGCATAAACGCAATGAACCATCTTTTTCTTGAAAAAATGAATTGGTGCTCCCCAAAGCGATGCATTGGGACGTATGAATCCCTTGTCCAATAACTCATGCATCTGCACCTTCAGTTCTTTCAACTTTGATAAGGCCATTCGGTAAGGAGCCTTAGAGATTGGCTTTGTGTTGGGTGCTAACTCAATCACGAATTCAATTTCTCTCTCTGACAGTAATCCTGGCAATTCCTTTGGGAATACATCTGGAAATTCTTGCACCACTGAAATATCTTCAATCTTCAGCTCCTTAACTGTCGTATCCACGATAGTTGCCAAGTACCCTTGATAACTCCCGTCTAACAAATGGGTTGCCTCTTGCGATGAGATTAGGGAAATCAAGGGTCCTCCTCGGTTCCCTACAAACTTGAAAATCTCACCCTTCAATGGGTAAAATTGAATCGACTTGCGATAACAGTCTATTTTAGCTCATTACTTAGTGAGCCAGTCCATGCTAATTATCAAATCAAAGTCATACATAGCTTGGACTAATAGATATATTTTCCCCTCTCGCTCACCAATCTCCAACTTGCAACCAGAACAACCAAAAGCAGACAACACTTTATCCTTCAAAGGTGTAGATATGCTAACAACAGATTCCAGCAATTCAGGATTTATTCCAATCAACTTAACATACTGCTTGGCAATAAAGGAATGAGTTGCTCCCGGATCGAATAAAGCATAAGAAGGATAGTTGTTTAGCGAAACCATACCAGTGATCACGTTAGGCATAGCCTCTGCCTGATCTTGAGTAATGGCATACACCGTGCCTTGAACTGGGGGTCTGAGCTGTCCATCCTGCGGTGCATTCTGAGGTGCATACCCTTTAATCTGTCCAATTGGTGGCAGCAGCGGTAGTTGCGGTTGTCCTCTTATCCTTCTTGGACAATTCCTAACTATGTGACCTAGCTAGCTACACTCAAAACAAGTGCCCGGCCTAGATTGGCATAGGGCAGATCCGTGTTGCCTTCCACACAAGTGACATACACCATTCTGGTTAGGCCCAGGCTTGCCAACTCCACCTTTTCTACTGGGTGGGATATGAAATCTTCCTCCGACCATGGGCCTCTTCCCATGTCAGATTACATCTTTGTTTGCATTAAAACTTGACCCAAATGTGGCGGCTCTCTTATTCTAATCTCTCTCGATCATCTAGGCTCTCTCATATAGGTCATTGTAACTTCTCAAATTCAACGAAATCAATACACTCCTTAAGTCTGGCTTGAATCCGTCCCTGAATCTTCTCACTCAGTTCACTGGATTCTCAATTAGTTTAGGAGCATATCGTGATAGTTTAACAAACTTCGCCTCATATTGATTTACAGTCATGGAGCCTTGGCGAAGGCGCTGAAACTCTGCCGTTTTCATCTCTCTAGCAGTCTCTGAAAAGTATTTACCATTGAAAGCCTCAAGGAAGGCGTTCCACTCCGGGATGACACCTTCTATTAATACTACTCCTTGGGTGATTCTCCACCAAATATTTGCAACTCCCTCCAGTTGGTAAGTTGCAAGGACAACCTTCTCAGTCTCACTGCACATCAATAGTGCAAAGGCTTCTTCCAATCCTTAAACCCACAGAGCAATAGCTTTGGGGTCTCCTGCCCAGTAAATTTTGGTGGATTCAACTTCAAGAACTATTCCACTAGTTTATGTATCGGTCTTCCAGCGACCACGTTCCCTAGTGGAACCTTAGCTAGTGCAACGGCAGGTACGGCGACAGGAGTGGCAATGGCTGCGGCCTCAACAACGGCGGCTTGAGTGGCAGTAAAGGCGGCAACTTGATCCCGAGCTTGTTGCCCCGTCAACTTTCTCATGGCCTTTAAGGCCTAGTTGATTCCTATAGTTCCTTGATCACCCAGGGCTGCTACCCCAGCACCCACTTGAGGTGGTGCTACTCTACTGGCACTAGCCTATGCTGGTGCCCTACCTTAGCCTCCTTGGGTATCAACCCTAGTCGGTGTCCTACCCCGAGTAGTAGGTCTAATTGTCTTCTTACTAGGAGTTCTTTGCTTCTGCTCGTTCATGGTTTAGTCTTTTTACTAAAACCTATCTTCCAAATCCACACCAGATTAGAAGATGAGCGATCCACACACAACAAGCAATTTTACCAATCAACTACCATAGACATGCACCAGCACGAATTTAAAGGCCTTCCTACTTGCTATCCCATATCCATCGCACCTTATCACTCCAATTTCTAACGACCACACTCTGATACCACTAAACTGGGATGTCACGTCCCGATCCTCCGGTTCCATGCCCATCACTGCTTGGTTGATATAATAGCGATGTCCCAGGATACATCGCCGACCCATTCATTTTAAATATGCATGTGAAAGAAGATATAAATCCCCAGACAATAAAACAATGGGATAGGAAAGTAGGGCCAAAATTTTAAATCCAAATCGACACACATATATACATAACATCACCAATCATGTATATATTACAATACCACCACTAAAGTCGAGTCTTACACAACTAGTCAGAAACAAAGTTTGCAAACAGGGGTGGGGGTCTAACAACCACGGCTACTCATCATCATCCTCTTCAATCTCTCCTTCCTCCAAGCTCTAGCTGGAGCTTACAGCTGAGTATACCAAGGAATTTGGATCACCGAGCTTCGGGTCCTTCGCATCCACCACCAATCTAGCTTTAGGGTCTGCCGTACCCTTTCCAAAAGCAACCTCTAAAACATACAGAGGTACCTTACATTTTGATACAGGGCCCACCCTCTGCCTAGTATGATAATGGCAGTACCATGATCAGTATTGATGGGGCACCTTATGGGGTAATCCTGCATTAACCCAGACGATGGATTTCACCAGCACATATTCCAAGCCCTCAGGGTGTCCGTGTATCGGAATGTGGTAACTCGTCTCTGTGAATTTCTTAGGTTGTCTAAATGGTCTGGCGGGGCTGCCATCTACAGGCCTAAAATGTTATCCCACAATAGGGTGAGACGATGTCTCAGTGAGTTCTAAACCCTAAGACCCAATTAGGAAGAAATTTCGCCCTAAGGGCTGCCTAACAATAAACAGCCGTTAAAGGACTTACCTTGGCATCAGTTCCTTCCTGCAAGTCAGTTCAATTCATAAATTCTGACAATCACAACGCCCCAATCAAACAGATCGAACCATCGATCAATCGACTTAGTCGATTACATGTCATTGAGACCATCACTAGATCATCTCAATTATTCAATCTCAACTCTTAGTCACGGCCCAACAGGCACGACCTAGATTAAGTGATAATCACGGCCCAACTGGCATAATTTAGATTTAGTTATAATCACGGCCCCACTGGCAATTTTCTAGACTTGGTGGTAATCACGGCCCCACCGATAATTTTCTAGACTTTGTGGTAATCACGGCCCCACCGGCAATTTTCTAGAATTGGTGGTAATCACGGCCCCACTAGCAATTTTCTAGAGTTGATGATGGGGCAATTTTCTAGTCAAATACCCGCATTATCCAATTTTTGGGATAAATCCCCATAATCACCAATTTCACTCTATTTTCACAATCCGGTACTCAAATAAATAAACAGATAGCACCACAAAAATCAGCACAAAATTCCAGTCATCGGTTATCCTAGTTGAATTTCCAGAAAATAAATAAATAATTAAATAATTACGAAAATGATTAAATAAATGCAATAAATCCAACTTAGGCCCGTAAATGCTTAATTGGAAGCCAAGATGAGCCCGTACAATTTTCGAACCACTCTAATTAAATACTAGAGCCCGTCTAGGCTCTAACTACAATAAACTATCCACCTAACATGCATTGACAATTAATTAAATTACTAATGTAATATAATCTAACCACCTAATCCATCTTAACCTAAACTAATCAACCTTAAGCAAAATTAACCTACTAAGCAAGGATTAGTGAGTTAAACTCACTTGTTTCACGATCCAGTCGGTTCAAATCGACAGGGACGCAACAGGGGACGACTTTCTCCAAAGTGGGCCTAGCTTTTGGGGCCAGGAAGCGGGCCAAAACGGGCCTAGACCACTGCTGGAAACCCACAACTTTTGCTTCTGTTCTTGGTTGTAAAACAGAGGAAATAGGGCTGGTTGAGGCAAACAAGACCGGTTGAGGTGGCTAGGCTGCTCAGCAACTAATAGTGACGGTTTACAACGGTTGAATGGTGCCCAGACAGCTCTGGCTGGGCTCGAGCAGTCCTAGTGGCGTCTTAGGGCCACATTGGGAGTAGAACGGTGGGCTAGAATAGCATGAGGGAGAGACAACCAAGCACGGGTCGCGAGTGGCGTGGCAAGGCAAGGACGACGTGCGGTGGTGGCTCGGCGGTCAGACGAGCTTCGGTGGCTCTTCTCTGAGCTGCTGAGGTCTTTGAACAGCAAGGACACAAGGGAGGAGGGTGGTGGATGGCAGGTGAGGGATGAGGGAAAGATTAAGGGAACAATGGGGGGGCCACCAAGCCTTATCTCTTCTATTTGGTGCCCTTGACCAAATCCAAACCTCAGCTAGTCCCTTGACCTCAATTCAGCCACCAAGGCTTCACTTTACAACCTTTGAAATAGTCCAAAAGCTCTAGGCAAGAGGGAGCTACGAATTTCAAGTAATTTTGCTCTAAATTGAACCTAATTGCTTCTTGAATCCACTCATTTTGGCATCTATAAATTCCAATGTTGAATCAATTATCAAATTGGTATTTTTCCTCACCAATACAACCCACTTGTATCCCAATTGCGTGATCAAAAAAATGGTCCCTGACTTTTTCTAGACAAAAACGGCCCTATGACGACTTTTTACCAAAAAGTCTCGGTTTGTATAAAAATTTTCTAAGACCGAGTCAACATTCTTAAAATGACCTGTGACATGACAGAACTTCCAATTTCTAAAATTGGATTCAAATTTGTGGTTAATTTCAATACGGCGCGTTTTTAGTGTGACTTAGGCTACCGGTAGTTTTGAGAACTTTTTAGTGCAAATAATCCGTGGCCGATTTTCTTCAAGCCACAATGAACCTCTTTGACATATTGGCAACTCTCGGTAGTAGTAAAAATCTCGAGGTTTCAAATACGGACACAGGGTACCAAAACGATAGAAAAATCAAACTAGTGTCGATCGATGAGAGTTTTGTAATTTAGTGAGATCACCCACGTTTGACCACACATCTCAGTCGAACTGACCTATCTCTGATCTCTAATCGATTTTGAACTGTGCCGTAATGATCTCGGTAGACGAGCACGGTCGAGTAGCTGATTCCTAGTCAAATCCTCAAATTTATTTGCCTTAAAATCCTTAATGGCTTCCATAGATAGTCTAGTTATCTCACGAGTGATCATCTCTGAGAATAGCACTATAAGCACGTCGATGAAATGCCCGATTTATTCAATTGAAAGCAGAATCGAAAATCTAGGATGTTACAATAAAAGTAAGTCCTTCATTGTCCATGTCATTTTCCAAGTCTGTATCATCAGAATCAGCGTTAGATTTAAGTGCAATGGACTTCTTACCTTCGAAATCTTCATCAATGATTTCTTTCACTTCGTATGACCGAAAAGTGTCAATAAGTTCATCAATGGAAAGTGGCATTATCCTCTAAGTCTCTCGGATTAAGGTCTTGACGTCGTTCCAATCCTTTGATAGACCTTGCAGAAGTTTATTGACCTTCATAAGAGTAGAAATTCGTTGTTCTTGATATGCTCAACCGTTTATAATTTCCATAAAACTGCTGAACATATCTCTAATTAACTCTCTTGACTTCATCTTAAAGGATTCATATTGGCCAATTAGGATGTTTATTTTTGTCTCTTTTACACGATTAGTCCCTTCATAAGTAACATGAAGTCTATCCTAGACTTCTTTAGTTATTTCACATGAAGAGATTCTATTATACTTAGTAGAAGACAAGACACAATATAAATAACAAATGGCTTTTGCATCAAGAGGTTCTCTTTTGGACATCTCAATTTGAGGCATAGGAGCAAGGGGTTTAATTTTTTTTGTCTTTGTCATTCTTATTTGATGTAGACACAGTAGTGGGATTGATACCTTTTTCCACAACATCCCATTGCAAGGGATCTCTAGATCTTGGGAATGTATTCATTTTGTTTTTCCAAATGTTGTATTCATTTCCATCGAAATGGGGTGGCCTAGTGTTACTTTGCCCTTCAACTAGCCCTGGTGCCAAGATACTAGTCATAGAAGATCTTTAATTCATAAGTAAAAAACACTTCAATAAAATGAGCAGTTGGCTTTTGTCGCGACCAAAATTTTAGGTGCACCACCTAAAATTAGGCTAATGGACTACTAAGTCTAACTTAACCTGGGCTCTCCCAAGCTCATACCAATTCGCGACTTAGGTTCAAATATCTAGCATGCAAAAGGAAGTCGCCACTAATCAGTTTACGGTAGATCGATTAGACACCTAAGTAAAATAATGGGAGAATTATTTTATTTCTATGAACCAGAGACTTTGGGTACGAGGACTTCGTTACACTAGACTTTTCTAATGCCCTTTTGGTATCTTTCTTTTTTATTTTTGAAAAAAAAAGTTTTGTAGGCAGCTTAAATTGATTTTAAATTTATTTCCCTAACATGTGAGATGATCAAGCAGGTGCGCAAATCACCAATTTAACACTCAAGAAAGCAAATAATAAAAATGCAGAACTTACCTCATAGCAATGAAAGCATCTACGTTGTTAGATCAGACTTCACATCAACAATCCTAGATATGATTTCTAATTAACACGCAATTTTTTGTTTTCACTTATTTAATGAGGATCATGTGGTGCATGCTAATAATCTAATATGAAATAATATGACATGGAAACATGACCTAAATTACACGACATAAAGCAGTCTATCCTAAAAAAATTATCTAAAACTATAACTAAGTAGAAAATAAAATTAAACATGCAATCCTACCCTATTATGCAATGACGTGCAAAGAATGCCCTAACTCTAAGTTTTCTTTTTATCTTTTTCATAAAATTCGGAATTAAAGAAATGCAACAATTAAATATGCAATCAAAATTAACCAAATGACCTAATTCTAATGACGAACAATTTCTAACTAAATGAACCTAGCAACAATCACTAGATGATGGGAATTTCATGAATCTAATCCTACTTGACATGTGCATGATTTTTTTGTATATTTCATGGAAACTCAAATTAAAAAATTACTAAAAAAATCTAACTAAAGTGAAATGCCACTTATTTTAATTGCCTCCTAAACATGCATTTAAAAAAAAAACTAACCTATCATGCAATCTACATGGAATGCAAAATGCAATTTTTTTTTTTTTTTTGTATTTTTGAGATAAACAGAACAATTAAGAGATAAACATCAAACCATCCATGGTCATCAAAAATATTATCCATCACTCACTTTGAAATTCAAACTTGATTATTTTGCTAATAAAACCTTAAGCCTTAAAGATCAAGATATCAATTTTACTCCCGTGATCAATTATTCCATCTAAAGCCCTATAAATGGAATAAAATTTCAGATGCGGTTGTGAATTGAGGCGGTAGATCGGGAATTTCAATCGTGCATTGAGAAATATTTCAAACAAATAAATACAATATCGAAACTAAATAAGATAAAGTAAATCAACCTAATAAATTAAATCTACCTAAAAAATAAACCTATCAAATAAAATAAAACAAATCTCTACCTAAATTGATTTTCCAAAAATCCCATCGGTAGAATGGACCACGATGGAGTGGATTTCTCGGCAGTGCCCTACGATGACAAAGCGAGTAGCCACTAGCAATAATGATGGGCGGTTCAGCAAATTGGACTCCACTTGGATGTGTATCTTCACTCAGTCAACACTAGACAAGTGAACCTACAAAAAAGAACTCAATTGTAACTAGAGTAAGAAGACTACAAGCCTTGGCATCAGACGAAATTGAGACAAGCTAGGTTATTGGCTTGCGGTCCTGGCGCCGAGATGGGCTGAATGCAACGACACTCCTTAGGTAGTGAGCGGGTGCAACTAGGCTCCTCGGATAATGCTAGAACAACACCTCCGAGTGGCGATAGTTTTATTCAACCAATGCTGCATCAACCCTTGGGGTCGCCTGAGATAGAGAATAGGCGCTGGTGGCTCCCGGACAGCGGGCAAAAGAGGACAACACCTTGTGGACAGCAAACAGCAATGTTGGAGCTCACTCGGTTGCTGCTCAGAAAGTGAAAAGCAGCGTCACCCATCTAGCGTTGAGACCTCAACGTGTTGTCGAAGGTTGATGTGGACAGTGCGTCGGAGTGTGGGGATCCACGAGCAACTGTGTTTTCAGCATGGTAAAACCAAAGCAGTAGCATTGTTGTGCGGTAGCAAGAAACGTCTCAGCCAGAGGGAATGCGGGCCTGTGGCTCAGGCTTGGCTCGGCATGGCCACAGATTTGGCCGTGCAAGAAGGTGCCGGTGGAGGGGGGTCTCGGCCGAGGCACTGCTGGCCACGGGTTGATGTGTAGGCGAAGATGTGAGCACTGGTTTGGACGAGTAACTTCAGTGCAGCAACGGGACGCGGTGTGAATCACGAGATGGAGCAGCTGCAAATTATCGAACTACTTGTGGCATTGAAGAGCTGAGGTGCGCGGCTGTTGGAGTTGCAGCATTGTTGGGCAGGTCACGGCGTTGGGATGGGTTCCTGTGTGGAGGTGCTGGGCAGCAAGACAGCGGCAGCGGTTGTCTACGACAGCAGCAGCTGGTGCTGCGACAGGGAGCGGAGACCGGCTTGGCAGAGGGCTACTGGCGTCAGCGCGGTGAGCAGGGATGTCAGGTCGCAAGGGGGGCCGTGATGGTGGACGCCGCCACGGCTGCCGGCGCTGGGCTTGCAAACAACGGATGCGGGCGGTAGGTGCGAGGGGAAGAAGACGAACAGGGACTCTGCTTTGTTTTTTCTTTTCTTTTCTTTTCTTTTTCCTTTTCTTTTCTTCTCTCTCTTGTCCCCTCTCACATCCCTTCTCTCTATTTCTTTCTACAGTTGCTGCCTTCTACTGCTGCTTTGTACTTTTTCAGTAGAAGCTTTTCATTTGCTGACTTTTTCCTCAAAGTGGAGAAGCTCCCCCGCTTCAGCTAAAATGAAGCTGCCCCCACCTTTGTTGATTTTTTTAAAAAAAAAAAAACAAAAGGACTCACCCTAACAATAAAAAATAACTCTCCTTTTCCTCCATCGAACGAAAAACCAAAAAACCCTTTTTTCTTCAACAATTATGGCAGTGTCTTTCTATGTTGTGTGTTTTCCAAACCCTACGCGAACAACCTATTTATAGACCAAGGATTAAGGTTTTAACTTTTTCAAATCCATATCCACAAAGATTTCTTTTCCAAATACAATATTTGCTTTTCCGAACACAATATTTGCTGTCACATTTGCCCTATCCAAAAAATTTCATCATATCCTGGAAAAATTTTAAATCCCTATTTTTTCACGAGATAATTTTCGATTATTAAAAAAAGGGCTTGGGCCAATTTGCTCACTTCTTGGGCTTAGTCCGGTGTGCCAAGTTAAAGCTCAAAACCATTAATTTGAACCCATCCGTCACTGGTCCAATAAATAAATGCAAAAAATGCAAATTAAAAATAAATGCACCTAAATCTATATCTTGTGCAATTAATCTTTTTTCAGGGATAAAATCAACCCCTAATTTTTAATGTAATAAATAACTAAACGGATTGCAAAAATTTAGGTGTCAACAGCTGCTTCTCTTTGAAAGTTGAGCTCATAGAGGTTGCCTTCAAAGACAAATTGAGATCTAAATTTTGACTATGCAGATGCATTGAATGGTTTTTTTTTTTTTTTGTTGGAAAATGAATCCCATTTTAAAATGCAATGTATATGATGCATGGAAATGCTAATGCAAATGCATGATGTGAAAGGAAAGAACGTACCTACAGTTAGTTACCAATTAGTGCAATAGAGCATCCTGAGGTACATGATAAATCCCCGTTTACTCCACAAGTATCCGGTTTTCACTCGAGGTTCCTTGAAAAGTTTAACAAGTAATAAATTGAGACATCGAGACTGAGAAGAACATTCACATCCGGAGTAAAGTGTTCAACGAAAAGAATTAAGACATTTAGATCCAGACTGAGATGTCAAGAATTTTGAACCCGAAATACCTAGATCCAGACTAAGGTATAACAAGAAAAATTAAAAAACATTTACATCTAGAGTGAAAATTAAGATATCCAGATCTAGACTGAGATGTCAACATTTTGGAACTCGAAACACCTAGATCCAAACTATAGTATAATGAGAAAGATCGAAAAACATTCACATCCAAAGTGAAATGTTCAACGAAAAGAATTAAGACATCTAGATCCAAACTGAGATGTCAAGATTTTTGTACTCGAAATACCTAGGTCCAGACTAAGGTATAACGAGAAAGATCGAAAAAACATTCACATCCAGAGTGAAATGTTTAGATGAAAATAATTAAGACATCCAGATCCAGAGTGAGATGTCAAAATTTTTGAACTCGAAATACCTAGATCCAGACTAAGGTATAACGAGAAAGATCGAAAAACATCCACATCCAAAGTGAAATGTTCAACAAAAAAGAATTAAGACATCCCGATCCAGACTGAGATGTCAAAATTTTGGAACTCGAAATACCTAGATCAAGACTAAGGTATAATGAGAAAGGTCAAAAAAATATTCACATTCGAGTGAAATGTTTAGATGAAAATAATTAAGATATCCACATCTAGACTGAGATGTCAAAATTTTTTAACTCAAAATACCTAGATCTAGACTAAGGTATAACAAGAAAGATCAAAAAACATCCACATCCAAAGTGAAATGTTCAACAAAAAAGAATTAAGACATCCAGATACAAACTGAGATGTCAAAATTTTGGAACTCGAAATACCTAGATCCAGACTAAGGTATAACGAGAAAGATTGAAAAACATTCACATCCAAAGTGAAATGTTTAGATGAAAATAATTAAGACATCCAGATCCAAATTGAGATATCAAAATTTTAGGACTCTGGGCTACAAAAGCACGCCAAGTCGATAAAAGAAATCAGGGCTACGGAAGCACGCCTGTTCAATAAAAGGAACTCTAGGTTACGAAAGTACCCGGGTCAATATAAATGGACACCAGGCTACAAAAGCACGCCGGGTCGATAAAGAGAGACTCTGGGCTATAAAGGCACACCAGGTCGAGAACTCCAGGCTATGAAAGCGCGCCGGGTCTATTAAAAGGGACATCGGGCTACGGAAGCACGCTGAGTCCATGAAAAGGGACATTGGGCTATGAAAGCACACCAGGTCAAGAACTCCGGGTTATAAAAGTACGCCGAGTCTATTAAAAAGGGACAACGGGCTACAAAAGCATGCCATGTCAATGAAAGGAACTCTGGGCTATGAAAGTAGGCCAGGTCGTGAAAAGGGCTTTGGGCTACGAAAGCACGTTGAATCTCGAGACTTCAAGGAGTAACTTGAACATCAAGTATTAGTCAGTCTTCAAGGAAATATTACCTATCAAACAAGGTTAGAGCAAAAAATTATATGCATTCATTAAAGACGTATACAATTTGAGCTACTCTAGGATGCACCTTTCAAAGTTCAGTGAGGTTTTTATCCATTCAATCAAGGTTTATGCATAATGACTTTGCCATATTTGCATCACCCAAATTTCCACAAGAAATAATTGCCGTTCAAGACAATGGCATGGATTTCTTAAGAATACTAAATGAGAGACTTTTAGTTAGAAAGGACTTTCACTCACTCTCATTCAGAAGGCTATTTTATGATAATCACTCCATCTCATGATCATTATATCGACAATGGTCCGAGTATTCTCGCAAGCAGTACGACCTTACCAATCTGAGAGATCTTTAATAGGGATCGTAATATGGGCTTCGTCAACGACTTAACAAAGGGACTCTTTGAGTCAAGGGAAATGAAAGAATAATTCTATAATCATCTCCGGGTTTACAAGTCAAGAACCCTACAAAATGAGAAAGAAATAATCTTGCTCGCACTTCTTTGAGCGATGCTTATAAATATATAAACTCCCATGTTAATTCAAGTGCCCTAATCTGAAGAGACTTTGCAAGGAACGTAACGTAGGCTTGGTTCATTGGTGAGAAACAAAAGGATTGTTAGGCTCAAAATGTGTGTAAAGGGTGAGAGTTGATGATCATCTTAGCATTGCCACTAGTTTTCCTTTTCACCATCAGGGATTGTCTTCATAAAGTGCCCTATTGATTGTAAAAAATGTTCTTTGAGTATTGCTCCATGAGGGATGCAACCTTTTACAATTGATAGTCACCTCTCTTGACTTTCTTCATTTTCATTTATGGGCATCGGCCTTACTTTGACCAGGCACACCGCTTTTTCATGCCCCTAGTTGTCATTCATTTTTTCTTCACTTTTTTTTTCATGGGCATTAATCATGCTTTTACCAGGCACACTGCTTTTTTCACGCCCTTTAGTTCTATTTCGATTTCAATTCCTGCGCACAATGCATGCGTCAAGCAATTACACTTTGAATGACACTTGAACTTTTCAAGAGTCTTCATTTGCCTTTTGCCTTGCCCTAGCGTGGGGGATGATCACCAACTGGGTTTAAAGAAACGAAATTGCAGGCTCAAGTAAGCTGTGTAAAAGATATAGTTGTATAGGATAGAGAAAGAAATACTCTTCATCATCCTAAGGCACTTAAATTACCACATGAATTCAATGTAATAGCATGACTTGAAGATTGATGCAAGTGAGAGCAAGAAAAATTCTTTTCATTTTCCTCACCTCATGATGCTGTCGTACCTCTAATTTGCCCCGATGTGGGGTGGTTCTTGACAGGGGTAATTTGAAAAGAATCTCCACAAGTGTATAACGCTCAAAGAGGTTAAGCAATGTATCACCTGTAGTGTTTGGGATAGAGAAATGAATTGCTCCTCATCACCTTGGTCATCGTACCTTTTGCGAGAAAACTTTTTATCTTGTAGATATGGAACCTTCCACACTCAACTTACAAAAGTATAAGTATGGGACTATGTATAGGATAAGGCTTGCCTTTCATCATCTTGACACGTCTCATTCAACATGCTCAATCCATTGAATTGTCAATCTTGACAAATCTCCGCATGAAATTGGTGAGTTAAATAGGTAGAATCACTATGGAAATTCTCTTTTTAAAAGAGTCTAGCAACTTTAAGCAAGAAAAGCTTTTGTGACTTCAAACAAACAATTTACTACACTCAAAAATGCTCTCATAAGTATGAAAAACATGATTTCAAGCGTTCATTCAAGAAATTGTCCCACGAAGGGACTATCTCAGCAATGGGTGTCCTTGGATTGTCCCTATAGAAATAGAACAAATACACAAGCTGATTAATCGAGGCTAAAAGTCCGATCTTTGATTTGATGAATTCTAACTTTTGCCCCTGCACAAAAAAAAAAAAAAAAAAAACATGTATGAATAGGATACTATGCAACATCAAAGTAAATGCACATGGAATATCCATTTTGGTTTGGGTGGAGATTTTGTCTCTGTCGGGTCACTACCAACATCTGTCATGTCCCTAATTTGTCATCTGCAAAGAAAAGAACAGAGTGTCATTGCCCAAAATTAATTATGTTCAAGGATGAGACGTACTTCTTCCACCAGAGAATGGATGGTCCTCTTGTTACTTGCCCCTCATTTTATTAAGTCTTTAGAAATGTGTTCTCAAACTTGTTGAGTAACAGTTTGGTCAATTGATCTATCATCATAACCTGATGTAGCTTTTCCAGGAACTTCTTATCAGGCCAAGAAAGTAATGCTCATTAATCATGTGTACTTGAGTTCTTCACCCTCCTTGGTCCTCAGGAAAATGAGATGGTTCAAAAGTCTATTGGCTTTCTTCTTTAGATCGCAATTTCTCACTTGTTTTGATATGCTCTTTTAGCTCTTGACCGTGTACGAATGGGTGAGCGAGATCGCTCCATAATCACCTACTTCAGGGAAATGAACACACGTATAAGCACAAGGTGGAAATAGTGAACCTGTGATGCAAGCCTAGGGTAGGCTTTCTCAAACAATAGGATCGGGAGAGTGACTCACGCACAAGAAATGGGACGAACAGAAATTTCAGCACTGCGCCAGCTCAGGAGAACAGTCGTATCTTTGTCGATACAGATCGGATCGACCTGATTCCAAAGCCAAATGAACAAAGACTTCTGGATCTACAATTTTACTGTTTTGGATTTTCTGAAATAAGGACTGTAGGATAGTCGAAATTGGGTTGGAAGTAACGAACAGAACATGAAAAGATAGGAACTTCGCTGGTTGCTCTTCTAGGCCTCCAAGGAAGTTGAAAGGGACACCGATTCTTCTAGATCGATGACTGCAACTCTTCAAGGATGCAGATTTTGAAAGCTCCGACTCTTCAAGGACGGAGTGAAAACTCTTCTAGGTTTTCAAGATATGAACTCTACAAGATTCATGATACTTGCTTCAATCAAAGCTTTTCATTTATCAAAAGTCGTCTGTCTTCTACAAGGGATTGGATGGCTTATATCATCAAAGAAATAAAAACAGAGCATAGAAACTTGAAAGCATTAAAGAGCCTAGAAACTAGAAAAATAATAAAGAGCTTAGGAACTAGAAACTAGTAAAAGCATCACGTCTTCATGGCTCCCAAGGTGTCTTCTTTCAAACTTCTGGAATGGACTCAAGATATCATTATGGCTTCTCAGTTTCGTCGAGCTTTAATGCGGGCTGATCTTCTTGGTCGAGAGAGCCGGTCTTCAATGTGGGCTGCATCATCCTCCCCATCTTTAAAAGAATTCATCCTCGAATTCTTGCCATCATCATTAGAAGAATCTCCCACCCTATTAGGTGCCAACGTAATCTTCTTGCCTCCAAATTCAAAAGAATATGTATTTCGATAACCATCATGCATAGTCCTTCTATCGAATTGCCATGATCGACCAAGAATAATGTGACTAGCATCCATCGGTAGAACATCACACCATATCTTGTCACTATAAACCGAACCAATGGACAAATTGACAAGGCATCGTTTTGAAATAGTTACCTCAACGCCTTTCTTCAACCACGACATTTTATAAGGCGTAGGGTGCGTTTTTAATTCCAACTTCAGCTTGTTTGCCGATACTTCAGAAATTATATTCTCACAACAACCAGAGTCAATAATTAATTGACATACCTTTCCCATGATTGTGCAAGCAGAATGGAAAATATTGGTACGTAGCCACCTATCTCCAGTGTCTTCTCGAGGAGTACGAAAGATTTTCCTCACCATAAGAAGTTCGCCGGTGTCAGCATGCACTATTTGTTCATCATCCGCAGCTTCTTCATCATTGTTCAACTCCTCTTCATGTGGATCCTTAGCATTCTCATCAGAATCATTATCCACCAAGAAGGCTTTACCGGCTGGTCGATTCTTATTGATTCGACAATTGCTAGCACGATGATCCAACTCCCCACAAGAGTAACAACGTATTTCGGATGTAGCAGGTTGATTCGAAACATGGGGTTGAGTAGAAGGCTTACTAGCATATTGCTGTCTCCGAGAATGAGAGCACTCCATTTTGAGTGCCCGTTGGTGTGCATCTCCTAAGTCCCAAATGTCGAGGACTTCCAAGGCGTCTTGAATGTAAAATTGAAGACCGTTCAAGTATTTGTTCACAAGCACATCCTCTGGGTCCTGGATATTCTTACGAATCACCAACTCATTGAATTCATTGGTGTATTGGTCCACCGTTCGCGTACCTTGTTTTAGATTTTGTTACCGTTGGTAGAGCTCTCTCTTATATCCTTTGGGAAGAAAATATTTTTGAATCTTGCCCTCCATCTTTCTCCACGAAGTGATTGGTGCTTTGCCAACGGCTTGGTGAGTTTGTTTTTCACGTCTCCACCAAGCAATCGCCTTGCCTCGGAATCGCATAGCAATGATCCCAACGCGACGATTCTCCGGAACATTTCGATGCTCAAACACCTCATTCACAAGTGTTAGCCAATCAACAATTTCATCAGGAGACTTAGTACCTATAAATTCTAGAACATCTTTCTTGACTTCCTTTTCCCAATCGGGCTCACGAATATGTTGTAAACGATGTCGAACATGCCTCCGACCGTGAATAGATTGAACACTCTCCGAAGAGGAAGAGTCACCATGGGAATCTTCAGTCCTGGAACGGGGTGGAGAATTATTTGCTTCAGCCCTCAAACGCTGAACTTCTTGCGTCAATTCATCAATTTGTTGTTGCATATTCTCAGCGAGTGTGTGCAATTCATTGAGGAGAACGGTTCTGCCGCCACGACGCCTAGCTTGTCTTGGAGGCATTGTCCTCTCCTCCAAAGCTCTGATACCAAATGATGCAAGCCTAGGGTAGGCTTTCTCAAACAATAGGATCGGGAGAGTGACTCGCGCACAAGAAATGGAACGAACAGAAATTTCAGCACTGCGCCAGCTCAGGAGCACAGTCGTATCTTTGTCGATACAGATCGGATCGACCTGATTCTAAAGCCAAATGAACAAGGACTTCTGGATCTACAATTTCACTGTTTTGGGCTTTCTGAAATAAGGACTGTAGGATAGTCGAAATTGGGTTGGAAGTAACGAACAGAACATGAAAAGATAGGAACTTCGCTGGTTGCTCTTCTAGGCCTCCAAGGAAGTTGAAAGGGACACCGATTCTTCTAGATCAATGACTGCAACTCTTCAAGGATGCAGATTTCGAAAGCTCCGACTCTTCAAGGACGGAGTGAAAACTCTTCTAGGTTTTCAAGGTATGAACTCTACAAGGTTCATGTTACTTGCTTCAAGCAAAGCTTTTCATTTATCAAAAGTCGTCTATCTTCTACAAGGGATTGGATGGCTTATATCATCAAAGAAATAAAAACAGAGCATAGAAACTTGAAAGCATTAAAGAGCCTAGAAACTAGAAAAATAATAAAGAGCTTAGGAACTAGAAACTAGAAAAATAATAAAGAGCTTAGGAACTAGAAACTAGTAAAAGCATCACGTCTTCATGGCTCCCAAGGTGTCTTCTTTCAAACTTCTGGAATGGATTCAAGATATCATTATGGCTTCTCGATTTCATTGAGCTTAATGTGGGCTGATCTTCTTGGTCGAGAGAGCCGGTCTTCAACGTGGGCTGCATCAACCTGTCCGTGACAACAATCTATTTTTTAGTCACGAAAAGTCCACACATGAAATGGATTTCCTAAAAATGGACTAGGAAAATAAAGACATGGGATGCCCTAGCAAGGACAAAATTTCCTAAACATGAAATAGGAAATGCCAAAATTTGAACCTTCTTGATAAGAACAAATTCTCCAAAGCTTTTTGTTATTTTCTAAATGATTCATGGTATAGCAATTTCCTCATTTCATTTCCGATTGGCAAAGGAATTAAATCAAATGACTAACCTAGATTGTCATGGACAGACCAAAAGTATAACAAAGTAAGTATATTGCTTTGTATAGGGATAGAAGACTTACTTCACCAAAGAAAAACAATGGCAATCATATAGACATGCACATGAGATGTAAGACTCGATTTCTACTCTAGACAAGCTAGCAAAGTGAAGTTTAAAGGGTGGGATGACTAATCACAGCCTCACGTACTAAGTCAAGTCCTCTTAACTCTAGCTCAGTCAAGAATGATACCCCAATGTGACGCAGTCTCACGGACAGAGGTAAACATTCTTGACACCAAGAGAGAAACTTTTGAAATTGAGTTGGGCAACCTCTACTTCGCGGCCTTGTGCTCGAAGTTGTATCCAACTCAATACCATCCGAAATATCTTAGCGTGGCCCAGGTCCGGCGGCAGGTTGTGTGTGCAAAAGTGTAGTGCAAAATGCAAAACATGCACAACAGTTTATATCAAGCAACACTTCATATGTGAAAATAAACCATACATTCCCAACTCCAACCTGCAAAATAATGGTTAGCAATCACTTCCCCTTATACCTCTCGATCTGCAAGAACATTTAACACCTTAAATGTTAGGGACGTACCTGGGATTCTTGCTGCCAAACAAAAATGTTTTTTCAAAATAGAAGTGAAAATTAGCCCAAGTCCACTAAGAGCTTTAACTCAAGTCCCCAGCGGAGTCGCCAAGCTGTCACGACCAAAATTTCGGGTGCACCACCTAAAATTAGGCTAATGGACTACTAAGTTTAACTTAGCTCGGGCTGTCCCAAGTTCATACTAATTTGCGACTTAGGTTCAAATATTTAGCATGCAAAAGGGAGTCGCCACTAATAAGTTTATGGTAGGTCGATTAGACACCTAAGTAAAATAATGGGAGAATTATTTTACTTCTACGAACCAGAAACTTTGGGTATGGGAACTTGGTTACACTAGACTTTTCTAATGCCCTCTCGGTACCTTTGTCTTTTATTTTCGAAAATATCTTTTGTAGGTAGGTTGAATTAATTTTAAATATATTTCCCTAACATGTGAGGTGATCAAGCGGGTGCGCGAACCACTAATTTAACACTCAAGAAAGAAAATAATAACAATGCAGAACTTACTTCATAGCAATGAAAGCATCTGCGTTGTTAGATCGAATTCACATCAGCAATCCTATATATGATTTATAATTAACACGCAATTTTTTGTTTTCACTTATTTAATGAGGATCATGTGATGCATGCTAATAATCTAATATGAAATAATATGACATGGCAACATGACCTAAATTACATGACATAAAATATAAGTATGCAGTCTATCCTAAAGAAAATTATCTAAAACTATAACTAAGTTGAAAATAAAATTAAACATGCAATCCTACCCTAGTATGCAATGACATGCAAAGAATGCCCTAACTCTAAGTAAATTTTTTTCTTTTTCTTGAAATTCGGAATTAAAGAAATGCAACAATTAAATATGCAATCTAAATTAACTAAATGACCTAATTCTAATAACGAACAATTTCTAACTAAATGAACCTAACAACAATCACTAGATGATGGGAATTTCTTGAATCTAATCCTACATGACATATGCATGATTTTTTTGTATTTTTCATGGAAACTCATAATTAAAAATTACTAAAAAAATCTAACTAAAGTGAAATGCCACTTATTTTAAATGCCTTCTAAACATGCATTAAAAAAAAAAAAAAAAAAAAACTAACCTATCATGCAATCTACATGGAATGCAACATGCAATTTTTTTTCGTAATTTGGAGATAAATAGAACAATTAAGAGATAAACATCAAACCATCCATGGTCATCAAAAATATTATCCATCACTCAATTTGAAATTCAAATTTGATTATTTCGCTAATAAAACCGATAAATTGATCTTAAGCCTTAAAGATCAAGATATCAATTTTACTCCCATGCGATCAATTATTCCATCTAAAGCCCTATAAATGGAATAAAAATTCGGGTGCGGTTGCAAATTCAAGCAGTAGATCGGAAATTTCAATCGTGCATTGGGAAATATTTCAAACAAATAAATAAAATATTGAAACTAAATAAGATAAAGTAAATCAACCTAATAAATTAAATCTACCTAAAAAAATAAACCTATCAAATAAAATAAAACAAATCTCTACCTAAATTGATTTTCAAAAAATCCCATCGGTGGAATGGACCCCGATGGAGTGGATTTCTCGGCGGTGCCCTATGATGACAAAGCAAGTAGCCACTAGCAATAATGATGGGCGGTTCAGCATGGGTAACTAGCAAATTGGACTCCACTTGGACGTGTATATTGACTCAGTCAACACTGGACAATTGAACCTACAAAAAAGAACTCGATTGTAACTAGAGTAAGAAGACTGCAAAGCCTTGGCATCGGATGAAATTGAGACAAACTGGGCTATTGGCTTGCGGTTCCGGCGCCGAGATGGGCTAAATGCAACGACACTCCTTGGGTAGTGACCGGGCGCAACTGGGCTCGTGGGACAATGACGGAACAACACCTTCGAGTGGTGATAGTTTTATTCAACCAACGCCGCATGATCCCCTGGCGTCGCCTGAGACAGAGAATAGGCGCTGGTGGCTTCTGGATAGCAGGCAAAAGAGGACGACACCTTGTGGACAGCAAGTAGCGACGTTGGAGCTCACCCGGAACCTGCTTGACAGTGAAAAGCAGCGTCACCTGTCTAGCATTGAGACGCCAACGTGTTGTCGAAGGTTGATGCGGGCAGTGCGTCAGAGTGTGGGGATTCACGAGCAACTTTGTTGCCAGCACGGCAAAACCAGAGTAGTAGCATCGTCGTGCGGTAGCAAGAAATGTCTCAGCTAGAGGGAATGCAGGCCTGTGGCTCAGGCTTGGCTCGGCATAGCCACAGATCTGGCCGTGCAAGAAGGCGCCGGTGGAGTGGGGTCTCGGCTGAGGCGCTTCTAGCCACCGATGGATGCGCAGGTGGAGATGTAAGCACTAGTTTGGACGAGTAACTTTGGTGTAGCAAGGGGAGGCAGCGTGAATCACGGGATGGAGCATCTGTGAATCGTCAGACTACTTGCGACGTTGAAGAGCTGAGGTGCGCGGCTGTCGGAGTTGCAGCATCATTAGGCAGGTCATGGCGTCCAGATGGGTTCCCGTGTAGAGGTGCTGGGCAGCAACACGGCGGCGGCAGTTGTCGACGACAGCATTGGCTGGTGCTGCGGCAGGGGGCGATGACCGGCATGGCAAAGGGCTAATAGCGTCTCACGGCAAGCAGGGACGTTGGGTTGTAGGGGGTTGCGACAGTGGAGGGCGTGGCAGCTGCCGGCGCTAGGCTTGCAAACAACGAATGCAAGCGGCAGGGGGGAAGAAGACAAGCAGGGACTCTGCTTTGTTTCTTCTTTTCTTTTTTCCCTTTTCTTTTCTTCTCTCTCCCGTCCCCTCTCACATCCCATCTCTATGTTTCTTTCTACAGTTGCTGCCTTTTGCTACTGCCTTGTACTTTTTCAATAGAAGCTTTTCTTCTGCTGACTTTTTCCTCAAAGTGGAGAAGCTCCCCCTTCAGCCAAAACGAAGTTGCCCCCACCTTTGTTGATTTAAAAAAAAAAAAAAACAAAAGGACTCACCCTAACAATAAAAAATAACTCTCTTTTTCCTCCATCGAATGAAAAACTAAAGAACCCCTTTTTTTCTTCAAGAATTATGGTCGTGTCTTTCTATATTGTATGTTTCGCAAAACCTACGCGAACAACCTATCTATAGACTAAGGATTAGGGTTTTAAATTTTCCAAATCCATATCCACAAAGATTTCTTTTCCAAATGCAATATTTGCTTTTCTGAATGCAATATTTTCACATTTGCCATATCCAAAAAATTCCATCATATCCCATAAAGATTTCAAATATCTATTTCTTACGAGATAATCTTCGATCATTAAAAAAATGAGCTTGGGCCAATTTGCTCACTTCGTGGGCTTAGTCTGGCCTGCCAAGTTAAAGCTCAGAACCACTAATTCGAACCCATCCGTCACCGGTCCAATAAATAAATGCAAAAAATGCAAATTAAAAATAAATGCACCTAAATCTATATGCTATGCAATTAATCTTTTTTCAGTAATAAAATTAACCCCTAATTTTTAATGCGATAAATGACTAAACAGGTTACAAAAATTTAGGTGTCAACAGCTGTGATACCAATTGTTGATGCTAGTACAAACACCCAGAAGAAGGTGAATAGGTATTTAAAAGAATCTCAACAAATAAATGCGGAATAAAATAAGTTGCGAGTAAAGTATGAATAAAGATCAAAGTTTGATAAGCGAGCCACCAAACCTCTGATAAATGTTCAAAATCTATTATACGATGGAACGAACTTCTGAAATAATATGTAAATATGCAACATACTTAAATATGAAGAGTTAATGGAAGAGAATGTTGCACACGAAATCTGGAGTTATTCAGTTTAAATCAAGCCTACGTCTACTCTCCCATGCTAATAGCCTTTTGGCTAGATTCTATTATATGATTAACAAGAGATTACAATTTTGAGTGTAAACACTTAGTAGTAGATTACTTTATCTCATTAAGTCACTCTTTTGGTATTTCTCTCACGATTGCAAACATTTAAGCTCACGAAAAAACAAGTGTATGATCGAAGTTTGCTCAGACTTTGGAATTCTAGATTCTATGCTCCGTCTCTTACTCACTCATTGGTCCTTAGTCTATTTAAATACTCCTCCACTTTCATACTAGCCATTGAACAATATCTAGAGAATCGTCTTCCAATCTACTCATTGGATAAATTTGTATCAAGAAGATTTAATTGTTGTTGAGTGATAGAAGCAGAATCCCAAGTTGATTCTGATCGTCCATCCAAACAGAATCTTGATTTCCATAAATAGAGCTTTTTCATTTAAAATTTTTTTTGTCTTCAAGATCCAATTGTCAATCAATTAGATTGAGTCAATCAAATCTATCTTGGCAAGAAATTCAAACTGGATCACTAGCCGTCATATGTTTGGGGGTTTGTGTTATGTTATGTTGTCTCATTCTGAACATGTGTCTCGTTTTAGACCTTATCACGTTATGGATTTGTGTCTCGTTTGGTATGAAAAGTCTTAGTGTGTTTTGTCGGAAGTAGAGTTTGAGTGTCTTTGGTCTAATTGATTTTACAATCTAGATGTAATGCTAAACATATTCTGCTTCATTCTAAACATATTCTGCTTCTGAACATATTTAGCATTAAGCTTTAGATACAGTCTAAATAAGTTCAGCTTCAACATAGAGTCTATCTTCTTACTCTTCCAAATATAAACTTTGATAATATCACTTACACATTCTATCATTTGCATAGTTTGTTACTCAATCATTAAACATGTTAGTAGCATTTGATTTATTTTGTCATCCTCAAAACATCATAGGGGATTTCCTTAATAGTAGTAAGATAAAGAAGATAACCGATCATGCTTCTATAAGTTTTTTGGTCCATTTTCTTCCCATCTTCATCTTTATTGAGTTTGGAGGAGCTTGACATAGGAGTTTTAGTCCTTTTGTGGTTCTCCATTCTAAACTTCTTGGTGACATCTTTGGCATATTTCTCTTGATAGATGAAGATTCATTTGAAGATTCCTTCTTTTGATTGTCTAATTTGTAGACCCGAAAGGAACATCAATTTACTCATCATACTCATCTCGAACTATTCTTGCATAACTTTGAAAATTTCTTGCACAAAAGTTCATTAGAAGAACCAAAGATGATATCGTCTACATATATTTGAATAAGTAGAAAGTCTTTACCTTCATTTTTGACAAACAAAGTGGTGTCAACCATACCTTTCTTGAAACCATTATTCATCATAAGCTTACTTAGTCTCTCATACCAAGCTCGAGGTGGCTGCTTCAAAACGTATAAAACTTTCTTTAGTCTATAAACAAAGTCTGATTTTCTAGGGTCTTCAAACCCTGGTGGTTATATCATATAGACTTCTTCTTGGATGAAACCATTTAGGAAGCCATTTTTGACGTCCATCTAGAATAACTTGAAGTTATGAAAACATGCATATGCAAGTAATAGCCTTATAGCTTATAACCTAGCTCTCGGTGCAAATTTCTCATTATAGTTTAATCCTTCTTCTTGCATATATCCTTTTGCTACGAGTCTTGCCTTGTTTTTGGTCACTTCACCCTTTTAATCCATCTTATTTATGAACATCCACTTTGTTCCAATCATAGATTTTCCTTTTGGTTTGGGAACCAACTCCTAAATATCATTAATCTTGAATTGTTTAAGCTCTTCTTGCATTGCTTTTGTCTAATTTTCATCGGTTAAGACTTTTTCTACTCCCTTTGGTTCCTGTTTAGACATAAGAGCTAGAGTAGTTGAGTCTCTTTTGTCCTTGGATATGGTACAGATTCCTTCTTCTATGTTGCCAATGATGAGATCTTTAGGATGACTTAATTTGTGCTTCCAATTCTTGTTGAATCTATCCTTATCTTCAAGAATTTGCTAAGTCTTTGCTTCTGTTAATTCTTCAACTTGATTTTGTTCAATAGAAAACTGGGTTAGTTGAGGAGACTCAGACTTCATTAAGTCTGAAACTAACTTAGATTCTTCAAGTTGAGTCTAATCTTGTTGGGTTTGGTTGACTTCTTGAAACTTGATATCCATTGATTCTTCAACAGTCTATGTGTTCTTGTTGAAGACTCTGTATTGTTTGCTTGTCGTAGAATATTCAAGAAATATACCTTCATCTGACTTTTCATTAAATTTACTAAGATGGTCATTTGCATTTTTCAAGATAAAACACTTGCAATCAAAATTATGAAAATAAGAAATATTCGGCCTTTTGCCTTGTAAACTTCATAAGGGGTTTTCTTTAGGATGCGCCTTATAAAGACTCTGTTGATTATGCAACAAGCAGTAAAGACTACTTCTGCCTAAAAGTGGGAAGAGATTCTACTTTCAATTAATAGAGTTCTAGCTATTTCTTGTCAAGATCAATTTTTCCTCTCTATAACTCCATTTTGTTCTAGAGTGTATGGAGAAGAAAAAACATGTTGAAAATCATTTTCATCACAAAAGCTTATCAAATCTTTATTTTCAAATTCTCCCACATGATTAGTTTTGATGCTAAAAATAATATAACCTTTCTCATTTTAAACCTTTTTAGCAAATATTGAAAAATAAGAGAAGGCTTCTACTTTATTTGCCAAGAAGAAAACCCATGTGAATCTTGAGTAGTCATCTACAACTACCAAACAGTGTTTGTTATCGCCAATGCTTTGGGTTCTACTAGGTCCAAAAAGGTCCATGTGAAAAAGCTGCAAGATGTGATTAGTCAAAACATGATTTATGGATTTAAATGAACTTCTGACCTGTTTTTCCAAGGTACATGAGTACACAACACGGACCTCTGGTACACCATTTTAGGGGATTGCAGGCCAGCTTCTTAGAAGATAGTTTAGCAATTTGCTTCATGCTTGCGTGTCCTAACTTGGGTGCCAAAAATTTGCTTCATCTCAAATTGAGATAAGGCATTGAGAACTCTCTTGATTTATGTCTATATGGTAAATGTTGCCATGTCTTCAACTAGTGAATATTTTAGAGAAGTCTTGACTGACTCAAGAACAAACATTCTCTTGGAAGTTGATTCTGAACCCTATATCACATAGTTGGCTTATACTCAGAAGATTGTAGTTAAGACCTTTTACTAGAGAAACATTATTGATGATTGAGTTGCCAATTCTCACCGTTCCATGTCTAATAATTTTTTCCCTCGATATTTCCACCAAAAGAAACATTTCCTCATTTTTGTTTTTATAATTTGATGAAACTATTTGAGTCTCCTGTCATATGTCTAGAACAATCACTATCCAAATACCATTTCATTTTCCTTTTAATAGTAACCTATAGTTAAAAATAAATTTTAAACTTTTTTTGCTACCCAAATTTTCCTAGGTCCTAAAGAGTTAGTCAAAAAGACTATTTTTGCCTAATCCTTCTTAATAGGTCTCTAGACTTGAGGACATTCATTCTCAAAGTGTTTTTGAGTCTCCACACTTAGAACATTTAATAGCATTCCAGCCAATAGGTTTTGTAAAAATTCTTTGAAAATGATTTTTGTAAGCAAGTCTAAGATGTCTTTGAATCTCTCCTTGACCTTCGGAAAATCAATCAAAAAATCACTTTCTCTATTCAAACCCAAACCAGATTTATAATACAGAATTTGAGCAGAAATAATTTGTCCAAACCAGATTTATAATACAGAATTTGAGCAGAAATAATTTGTTCTAAAGTTTTTAAGCCTTTCGAAGAATTTGTAATTCATTTTTCAAAATCTCATTTTCTTTGGAAAGATAATCACAACTTTCTTGTAAATCATCAAAATTATTTTTCAAACTCTCAAACTTTTCTTTCCAAGAAATGTCATGTTGTCTAAGTTTAGAATTTTCCTTATTTAGTTCGGAAATCCTTTTAAGAGAGGATTTAATATTTAAACAAAGCTCATTTATGTATTTTGACACTTTAATAGGAATCTTAGAATGGCTTACCTCGATTTTCTTGTTAGACTTCAGAGTTTGTGTGTGAATTAGATTGTGATTATGAGTTTGAGTGAGCCATCAAATAGCTATTTGCAAACTCCTCATCACTTTCCTCATGTTTTGTGTCGCTCCAAATTCTGCTTTTGAGCTTTCTTGTACTTCTCATATTTTATTTTCTTCTTTTTCAGTAAGAGATAGTTTGGTTTGCTGTGTCTCTTCTTATTACACTCAAAACATATCACATCCTTATTAGTTTCATTGTCTTCCATTGATCTTTTCTGGAGATTTTGATTGTTTTGCTTTTTCCAGTCGAATCTTCTTCCCTTCCTATTTAGTTTTCTGAATTTTTTGATTAAGAGAGCAAGTTCCTTGTTGTCCATGTCATCGTTTGAGTTTATATCATCAGAATCAACATTAGATTTAAGTGTAATTGACTTCTTATCTTTAAGATCCTCTTTGTTGTTGATTTGTTCCACTTCATAGAATTGAAGAGTGTTTATCAATTCATCAATGGAGAGTGGCATAATCCTCTATGTCTCTCGGATTGAGGTTTGCACATGATTCCAATCCTTTAAGAGTCATCACAAAAGTTTGTTAACCTTCATCGGGGCAGAAATTGGCTAACCTTGATACGCCAAACCGTTTACAATTTTTGTAAAACAACTAAACATATCTCCAATGGATTCTCCGGGTTTCATCTTGAAAGATTCATATTGGCTAAGTAGGATGTTCACTTTTGTCTCCTTTACGCAATTTGTTCCTTCAAAAGTGACATGAAGTCTATCCCAGACTTCTTTAGCCATTTCACATGAAGAAGTTCTATTATACTCAGTAAGAGATAAAGCACAATATAAAGAATAAATGGCTTTTGCATCAAGGGCCTGTCTCTTGGCGATTTTTGCTTAATCAATTCCTTTAGCATCCTTATCTCAGACTTCTTTTCCACTTTCAGAAGTAGAAGCAGCCTTTGGATTGATTCATTTTTCCACAACATCCTACTCTATAAGATCTCTAGATCTTAGAAAAGCATTCATTTTGTTTTTCCGCACATTATATTTCTTTCCATCAAAATAAGGTGGCTTGGTATTGCTCCAACCTTCCAAGAGTCTTGATACTATGATACTAGCCACATAAGATCTTTAGCTCGGAAGCAAAAACACTTCAAAAAGATAAGTATAGGGCTCTAATACCAATTGATAATGCTAGTGATATTATCTAGAGGTGTGAATAGGTGTTTAAAAGAAATCTTAACAAATAATCGCGGATAAGTTGCAATTAAAGTCTGGATGAGACAAAAAATTAGATTCACGAAAGACCAAACTTCTGGAAGATGTTCAAAATCTGTGATGCGATGGAACAGACTTCTATGATAACCCGTAATATTGCAACAGACTTAAGTAAAGAGAGTTAAGGGAAGAGAATATTGCATACGATTTTTACAGTGGTTCTGTGACATCTTGGATTTTCAGTCCTGTTTTAAATTGAATAAATCGGGCCTTTCATCGACACGCCTATAGTGCTATTCTCAGAGCTGATTACTCACGAGATAACTAGACTATCTGGGGAAGTCATTAAGAGATTTTAATGCAATAAACTTGAGGATCCGATCAGGAATCGGCTACTCGACTGTGCTCATTTGCAAAGATCATTTCAGCATAGTAAGATCGATTAAAAACCAGAGATAGGTTGGTTCGACTGAAATGTGTGTTTAAACATGGATGATTCCATTAAATTGCAAAATTCTCATCAATCGGCACTAGATTGATTTTTCTATCGTTTTGGTACCCTATGTCCGTATTTGAAATCTCGAGATTTTCACGACCACCGAGAGTCACCAATGTGTCAAAGAGGTTCATTGTGGCTCGAAGAAAATCGACCACGGGTCATTTGCACTAAAAATTTCTGAAAGCTACTCGGTAGCCTAGGTCACGCTAAAATTGCGCCAGATTGAAATTAACCGCGAATTTGAATCCGATTTTAGAAACTGAAAGTTCTGTCATGTCACAAGTCATTTTCGGAACATCGACTCAGTCTCCGAAGATTTTTCTTCAAACCGAGACTTTTTGGGAAAAAGTCGAGGTAGGGTTGTTTTTGTCTAGAAAATGTCAAGGACCGTTTTTGATCACACAATCAGGAAGCAAGTAGGATCAATTGGTGAAGAAAATATCAATTTAATCGAGGACTCGATATTTGAATTTTTTAGGGCCATTTAGTGTTGCTTCAAGAAGGAAGTGAATCCCAATTGAAGGAAATTCAATCAAATTTCGTGTGCCCCCGTGGCCCATGACCTTTGGACCATTTCAAGCTTCTAGAAGAGTGTTGGGTGGCTGAAAATTGGCCATGGACTCCAGCTAGGTTGTGGTGAGGTCTTCCAAGGGGACAAGAGGATGAGAGGAAACCATTGGTGGCCCTCTCAAGACCAATTGATTCCCCCCCTCTTCTTCCTCCCCTATCTTGGTCTAGCACTCCCCTTTCCCAGCAGTTGAAGACCTAAAAAATTCTAGAGAATCTAGCCAGCAAGTTGCCGGTCACCTCTGCCACCACTGGAGCCCAAGCAGCCGCTGTCTCGCATCCGTGCATGCCCGCACGTCCCATGCAAGCCGCCCCCTTCTCGACGTCTAAAGTTGCGTCGCTCTCAGCCAACTCACCATCCAGCAAGTCGCTGGAAGGCCGTGAGTCACCGCCTAAGTCGTCAGAGCCGCCATTTGCATCTGCTTGGACCCGCGACCAGCCCCTCCGCCCATCTTCGCTCATTTGAAGCCCAAGCCAGCATCAGAGCAACTTCTTCAAGCCCCCAACCAGCTCAGAACCGAGTGGGTCTCTAGCCCACAGTTTGGCCCGCTTTGGCCCGTTTCCCGACCCCGAAAGGCATTCCCGCTTTGGAGTTTCTTGTTCCCTACCGTGTCCCTATCGTTTTGATCCGAGTAGATCATTAAACAAGTGAGTTTAACTCACTAATCATTGCTTAGTAAGTTAATGACATTTAAGGGTTGATTAGTTTAGACTAAGTATGGATTAGGTGGATAGTTAGATTAGATTAGTAATTTTAATTAATCGTTATTACATGTTAGGTGGTTAGAGTAGTGTAATTAGAGCCTAGACAAGCTCTAGTATTTATCTAGAGTAGTTCAGAAATTTCACGGGCTCATCTTGGCTTTTAATTAGGCTTTACGGGCCTAACTTTGTATTTTTGGTATTTAATAATTATTTATTTATTTTCCGAAAATTTGACCGGAATAACCGGTGACTAGAATTTTATGTTGATTTCATTAGTATGATCTCGGTTATTTAATTGAGTTCTAATTTGTGCCGATTGTGTGTGATTTGTGATTTTGGGAATTTATTCCTAATTTTATTTAATTTCAATAATTAATTGGAAAATCATCAGCGTCTCTTTTCAACGCCAAAAATGGATTTGTTGACTATTGAAATTAGTTGGATTTTCAAAGGTGAAAATATTGTATTTTTGGCTAAAGCCGACCGTGTACTCATTCACGAATATTTTTATTGGGAATGATAAAAATGGTGATTAGAGCATTATCATTTTTAGTATACTATGACAGTATATCTAACAGCTTCTGGTGAGCATTATTATTTTCAGTATACTATGAAAGTATATCTGGCAGCTTCTGGCGAGCATATATAATATACTATATCAATAATTGAGGCAGTTTCTGGTGAACATATATATAGTATATTATATCAGTATTTAAGGCAGCTTCTGGTGAGCTATACTATCTATTATCAACTTAAAGTAAGCAGTTTTGGACTACGATTGGACTTTATAGATAGTATTGATTAAGATGACCAGGGAATGGTCTCATTGACATGTAATTGACTGAGTCAATTGATTAATGATTCGATCTGGCTGAATAAATTGATTGTGAAGTGGATGGTTATTTGAATTATATTGACTTATAGGAAGGAACTGAGGCCAATGTAAGTCTTCTGACTCGTGATTATGCCTAGGCAGCCCTCAGGGCGAATTTTCTTCATAGTCAAGTCTTAGGAGGTTGAACTTGCTGAGACATTGTCTTACTCCATTGTGAGATAACATTTTCAAGCCCATATATGGCAGCTCCTTTCGAAAATTTTGGAAAACTGAAGGAAATCACAGAATAGAGTAATTTCATTCCATTTCATGGGGACCCTAGGGGATGGGAGTACAAACTCATACGGACTATGGTTTGGGTCGATGCGGGTTTATCCCAACAGGTGCCCTATTGATACAGTTCATGGTACCGTCAAGATCGTAATGGTCAGAGAGAAGGCCCCATACCGGAATCTGAGATACCTCTGTATGTGATGGAGGTTGCTTTTGGGAAAGGCACCACAGATCCTCCAGAAGGTTTAGTCGTAGACGCAATCAACCCTAAGCTTGAAGATCCAAGATCTTCGGTGTATTCCGTTGTAGGTTCAAACTGGAGTGTGGAGGGAGATGATGAGGAGGATGATGATCTGTAGTTTTAGGAAAACCCCCTGTGTTGTAAACGTTATAAATAGACCATCTTGTATTATATATGACATGGTTTGCTATGTATATATATATGAGTGTGGTTGTGTTTTCAGTTAAAAAATTTATGGCCTTACTTTTCTATCCCATCTTATTATTGTCTGGGGATTTATTAATCGTTTCCGCTTGCACATTAAAATGAATGGGTCGACAATGCGTCCTGGGACGTCGTTATTTTATCGAATAAGTAGGGATGGGCACATGCTCGAAGGATTGGGACGTGATAGGTTCGGCTTAGATTAAGCCTATGTCCACTCTCCTACGCTAACAACCTACTAGCAGGATTTCACTATAGTATTAGTAGGGAATTACGACTGAGTGTAAGTACTCAGTGATAGAACCTTCTAACTCACTAAGTCACTCTTTTTGTATTTTTCTATCTTGAACACAATTTGTAAGGCACAGTGAATAAGACAAGTAATTGAGAAAAGTTTCAAACTTTAGAATTCTAATTTTCACATCCCCCTCTTCAACTTGATTGATTTACTTCCTTTAAATACTCTTCCGCACCAAATTAGCTGTTGACATTCTCCTAAGGAATTTCTTTCAATCAACCCGTTGGACAAAATCTATTTAAAAGATCCTGTAGCTGTTTGAAGATACAGATAGAAATTTCACTAATTCTGGTTGCCCATATAGTTAGAATCTAGGTTTCCATAAGTAGAACTTCATCATAAGGAACTTATCTTCAAGATTGATATTGTCAAATTTGTGATTGACTTAATCGATGTGTGTGTGTGTCTATATATATATATATATATATATGGAAAGTGAAATCCTTGCCGAGAAGATAATTGTTGAAAGAGTCTTTTGTTTCAAACAAAGTTCATTTGTCTCGCATGTTGCTGACTCTAGCTCTAGACTCTTTCTCGTTTTGGACACGATCTCGATTTGGATTTCATAAGAATGGGAAATGTTTCTAGAGTGAAATAGACTTAAGCAAGAGTCTTCGATAGAACCTTGATAAGTCCTCGAAAACATTTCACATGCAATTTGTACTTAAAATAAGCATTAGAAGTAGAAAGTTTTGTCAACTTTAAAATATTGATAGGAATTTTCTCAACAACTAGTAGGTGGTCTTGTATGGATAGTAACTATCATGACTCCAACTTCATCTCCAAGGTCTCGAGCAACAAGGGTTATTTTTGTAACATTCCAAGCGCGTCGCCCTTCCATTTCTTTTATCTTTTCACTTAAGAACATACGGAAACGTATATACAACACCCATACAATAACAAACAGCTAAGAAAACATCCACTTACAAACACATAATTATATCAGTTATATTTACAAGCCATTTTATCATGGGTCATTATATTTACAATTACTACATGCTCTACTTCAAAGGCTGGGGTAAACTTTAACTCCTCTAGCGAGACTGCAACTCCTCCATACCTACAATTTTGAAAAATAACTAGGTGAGTCATGGACTCAGTAAGTAAAACCCTTAATTCTCTACTAAGAGGACATCTCATCATCAAAGTCTAATAGGTACTACACTCGCAATACAATGTTTATGACAAATCAATGGCAACCTTACTGCTACACTTTGACTACATGTAAATGTCCATTGCTACATACCTCAATGCATGCTTACCTTTGGATTATCAAGAAACATATTGACATATCATACCTAAGCATAATCGACACTCGTGCAAATTCATTCACCATCGTCTTGGCTCGACTAGGCCCTCCCATTTCGACTGGGGCTTCCAGCTTCTTGCTGGGCTTCTTGGCTCAACTACAGCATTCCAGCTCAATCGAGGCATCTTGGCGCTAGCTCACTAAGGCATTCGGGCTTAACCCAGGCATCCCGACTCAATTGGAGCATCCCAAGGCTAGCTTACCCGAGGCATCTAAGCTTAAACCTAGGCATCCCAGCTCAACCAGGGCATCCTATTCAATGAATGAGGCATCGTCACTAATGCTATGTGGCGACGGATGCTTTTTCCTCTCTAAGTGCATCATAAAAGGGCATCACACAAACCGGTTCTTACTTTTCTTCTTAGTCCACTCATTTATGGCCCGAAGGCGTGCTCATTCAAGTAAGTGTGCCATGACTCTTAACATCATACTATATGATATGTCGGGCATGATTCCTGGTTCATAACTTGAGCCGCATGCCTAAGCTGATGTATGCACCAAGCAAGACTTGGAACCAACATGCTTCAATGCCGATATAGGGCCTCGTGGTTTAGGCCATCACGACTTGACGTCGATTGTAAGCCAAGTGAACCTCGACCTCGTCCCAAGGCATGAACACATTCAAGCATGCAGATATGAGCAAACCATACAAAAGAACGTTACAACATACACGCGTGGGTAAGCACACTACTAAATTTGATGACATAAGCTATCGCGCTAGCCAAGAGTTGAAGATACTACTTACCATCGATGAACTTTGATAAACTACAAGTGGTTTTACCAAGAGAGGGCTGTCTTGTGAGGTGGTGGGCAAGCAGAGTCGAGAGTGGGAGAAGGGCGACAGTAAGAGGCCATGAGAGAAAAGGAGATAATAAGTGAGGGAGAAGAGATGAGGTGGCGTGTGTGGTGTGGAATTGAGGGGGGAAATGCCTCTATTTATAGGCAAACCCCTCATAATTTCTATTCCAAGTGGACCAATCACATTTTTTTAGGTGGACAACCTAGGATGAGGAGATGGCAAGCTAAAGAGATGGGTTGCAAGTCTAGTTCCTAGGGGGGACACTTGATCATCTTTCCATTAGTCCACTTAAGGGATTGAGTCATCATAGAATGATTTCATGTAATGATTGTGGAGACACCTAAACCATATGACTAACCTCTTCATTAAATACATTCAATCATTAGGGGACACCTAAGCATATGACTCACTTGTCTCATTAATTGCCAAGATTTCATTCAATCATTCGGCTTAGATGTGTTCACATTACCCAACTTGCTCTTCAAGTTTCTTCTCTTTAACACACTAAGGTCCAAAAGTATTTAATATATTGTTATCTTCAAGCCAAAAAGTCTATGGATTGGCTTCCTCATCAAGTTGGGCGTTCAACCCCTTCCCCTCCAAGGTGAAAAATGGTTTCGAGTAACTTTCGAAATCAATGTCATTATCTTACCAAAATGATTTGAAAAATTATAAAAATTTAATATGCTATGGAGAAGACATTAATTAACATTTCTCATGCAAGAAGCCAAGTCAAATTCGGTCTGTGAAAAGAGCAACAAATTACTGAGCACAACCCTACAATTCGCTTGTTGAACAGATTCAATGACCATAGAAGAAAAGCCATTTTGGAAATACAAATCTTCATAAAACCCTTTGAAATATTAATATGTTGTAGAAATGGATGTATTCTATGACCCTGAAAAGAATTGAGTCCATGATGGGATGAGATATAAATCTTAGCGAGTTCACGCTCTAAACCTCAATTAAGAGGGTAATATGCCTAAAGACGTCCTAACCATACAACCACACAATTACAGAGACTTACCTCATCTCAGATCCTTCCTGCATGTCAGCACAGTTCATATCTCAGACATAAACAGTATTCATGCTCAACCAATTGGCACGCCAACACTTTCACCTCAACAACACAAGAGGTCCCAATTATAGGACCAAATTATTATGAAATGTCTCATTCCGTGCCACACAATTTTGTCTCATAATCCTGCATGTAAATTTCACTCAGCATGTGTTCCAATTGTTAATCACGGCCACACACGGGCACGACCTACTCGAAGTTCGGTGGTCTACTAGTGTAGCTAGGCATCGTTTTGCCTCATCAAGCACGGCAACGTCACTACGTCGACGGCATTTCATAAAGGAGCATCGATCTAGAATCTACTACGATCGACATCCATCGGTAGGGCATTCCATATAGGGGCACTTCCAACTCAACAGCTCGGGACGGGTTTTCTTAACCAACACACGACCATTCAATCCCAGCCCAGGATACTGTGCATTGCATTCAAAAGCCTCAATTAAAATAGTGATCTTGGCCTATTTTCTTCGTATTAAAAATACACGGTAAAAATAATAGTATGTGGGTACACAGTCAGATCAAACCCGAAAAATTGATATCCTCATTTTTAAAATTCCACTATTTTATATAGTATCTAAAACCATTTTCCGTGTTAAAACCCAACACCCGGGATTTTCTGAATAAATATCAAAATTCACAAATTTTAGAATAAATAACCAAAATTTCAATCAGCACTCAATTGCATAATTTAACTGTCAATTGCATAAACCGAACACACCATTGTAATCAGCACGAAATTTGGGTCACCGACTATTCCGATCTAATTTCCGGAAAATATTTAATAATTAAATAAATACCAAATTAATTAAATAATGAAAATTAAATCAATAAATGCATACTTAGGTTAAAAAATTGCTAATCTAACCACCTATTTAACTAATTAAATTATCCTAACCATTCTAACTACAAGGCTACATAATAAACTAACTAATTACAAGTTCTAGCCACCTAATTCACTAATCTAACTAACCTAAATTAATTAAACAAGCTAAGAACTACCATAATCTAATCTTAATTTAATCTAAACACCCCTTAAACGTCATTAGCATCCTAATGAGAGTTTAGCGCATAAACTCATCGGTTTAGTGCAAAAACCGGTTCACCGCGACGGCAACACAACGGTGGCCAAAACTCGAGCCTACGGCAATGCCAAGGGGAGCTTGGACTGGGCCGAAAAGGTCTAGCAAGCCCACAGCGAAGTTGTTGGCTCGGTCCTGACTTAAGGGAGCTACTGGATAAGTCGAGACGGAGGAGTTGGTAGCATGTTGTGGTTGCTACACGTGAAGGGAATGGAGCAAGGGCGTCGACAGGGTCAACAAACTAGTTGGAGGAGCTTGGCGCGTTGACTCCTACCGTGGGATGGTGCTGCGTGGATGGTGGAGTAGCGAGCGAGGGAATCAGTGGAGATGGCAGCTGGCTTGCGAGTTAACTTCTAGCTTCATTGGAATCCTGGAGTTGACTCGATGGAGAGGGAGATGGACATGTGGCAATGAGGGGAGAATTTGGTGGAGGTGGCTGTTCGCTGGTGGACAAGTGGGCGCGGGATTCTTTTGATGGGAATGGAGGAAAGAAGAAGCAGATCGTCCAAGAAAGGGGGAAGTCGATTGACAAGCGTACGTAGGAAGCTGAAGAAGAAGGGAGCAAAAGTCAAGCATAAAAATCTATTTCCATCATTGTTTGGTCCCCAAAAGTCTCCAAGCATATCCCCTTGTTCCCCCATAACACTTTCTTGCATGATTTCCCACAAATAACTCATTTTGGTGCCAAATGTTGTAGCCCCCATCAAGCCTACGAATTTCCTCACTTTGTGCTTCAATTTCTTCACCAAATTCCCCAATTTGATGTCCAAATTTTCTGTGAAGGAAACCTACACAATTTCTACAATTTCCCATCACCAAATAGCTCACTAAGGAGGTCAAACATTCACTCAATTTGGTCCCTCCGAATTTCCTTTCTTTTCTGAATTGTCCGAAATGATTTTCCATAAAAATCCTGAGCTTGCTGAAAATTCTTCAAAGGATGAGTCGACATTCCTAAAATAAATCGTCACGTGACAAAACTTTCAATTTCTGAAATCAAGTTCAAATTTGCAGTTAATTTCAATCTAAAGCGATTTTAGCGTGACCTAATCTACCTTGTAGCTTTTAGGAATTTTTAGTGCAATTGACCCATGATCGATTATTTTCAAAGCACAATGTACATCTTCGACACATTAACAACTCTCGATTGTCGTGAAAATCATGAGATTTCAAATATGGGTACAAGGTACGAAAATGACAAAAAAGTTGGTCTAGTGCCGTTCGACAAAAAATTTGCAATGAGGTGGAATCACCCACACACTAATCACATACCTCTATCGAATTGACCTATCTCTAGTCTCTGATCGATTTTGACGGTGCCGTAATGACCATTGCAGATTAGCATGGTCGAGCAGTCGATTAGTGGTCGAATTCTCAATTCTATTGCGTTTAGATTCCTTAACGACTTCACCTGATAGGCTAGTTATCCCGTGAGTGGCCAACTCAGGGAATTGAACTATAGGCGCGTCGATGAAATGCCCAACTTATTCAATCGAAGACAAAACCTGAAATTTAGGATGTCACAGCCGATTCCTCTAGGTAGTCCTTGGGCCAATCGACCGGTCCTGTAACTGGTTTTGTGGCCTAGTAGTCGCGACCACAATAAGAGTCGAAATCGAGGATGTTACAGTGAATCAAAGCAAGAGACAAAGGCTTATATGAATCTTGGTGTTAGCGGCGGAAGGGAATTCTAAAATGAACATTGATGGCTCATTCATGGAGGGCTCAATAAAGCATTTGTAGAGTTTTCTTTAGTCTCCTAGTGTATGCTTTTGCCAAAATAGTGAAGGTGAACTTGGCCACGATGGTGGAGGCAGGACCAATTGTGGTAGATTGCCTATACAAAAAAAGAGGACAGCGGATTGTAATGGAGTCAGACTATCCATCTCTTGTGGAGGCGATGAAAGGTGAAGACATTTGCACGTGGGGAGCTGATCTTCTATCTAAAGTTGATCTTCTTCTCTATAAGGCTAGATCTAAGCTGTTGAGCTTACAGTAGATTTGCAAATTAGGCTGTTAACTAGCTAGCTAAGGCCCAGCGACACAAGCCCACCCCGTGACTGGTTAGCCAATCCCCTTGACCTGTTTTGGAATTTACTTTGCTTTGAGTCTTCTATTATGTTATTGCAAAATCTTAGCGAGAAATGAAATTTCTTCTTTTCCGACCAAAAAAATTATTTATCAAAGCAACATCTCACAAAATGATTTTGTTTCTTTCTTGAAAATTCTTGTCATATGATGTGATAAGGAGTAAATTCTAAATGCATGCTCTAGCATGAAAGGTGACCATTAAGCTTTAGAGGATACCAACTTTTGAGTTTTCGTAGGTACGCTTGTGTACCTTTCAAGGAGGTTCATTTGATATCCAAAAAATGATCAACAACAGTTTAACAAGTGGAGAATCTTGAGGTCAACCAAAAAAAGTTGGATTGAGCTTGATCTGAATGTTAGCTCGATAAGTGTCCTGGTACCATAAATAGGAACTAATAAAAAGACCTATAATACCGTAGAAAGAGATCACAATCCCTTGCGGGAAAAAACAAATTGCTAAGATAGAACTAAAGATATCAAATTCTTACCAAGAAAGCTGAAAGATCTAACTAATATGAATCCTAGTGAACCTAAATAGAATTATTTTGTTGTATCCAGACTAATATTGATTCAACTAATTTCATGAAAAAAAAAATTATGATGCTTTTGGACTAATAGGCTTTATGTACGTCAATTTGTACTTGCCCACTCTATTCAATTGCGGCCTTATAATGCAATCACATTCTTTGGTCTGATTGCTATTTTTGTTTATGTATTCCTGATTTATCCATTAGGTTATTCTGGATAATTCTTCGCCCCTAGTTTTGGTGTAGTAGCTATTTTTCACTTCATCCTTTTTTCCAAGGGTTTCATAATTGGACATTGAACCCACATGACCAGAAATTCAATGCATAATCTTAGCATTCAATGTGAATTTTTGATTAATTTCATTTTCAATTATTGAACCATTTCATTTACCAAGTTCAATGGTAGCTAGATTAGTCAATTGGGAGCTTGATTGCAAGACTCACCCATCGAGCAAGGACGAAAGTCAGCCTTAGTGATTCGATAGTGCCAAGTAGAAGGGTTATCGCTCAATAAATAAAAGTTACTCTAGGGATAATAGGCCAATCTTCATCAGACCTACAATCCCAAAAATTGGGAGAGAATCAATAGATTCCTTTTTGGGAGCGATTCATCCGTATCGGACACAACATACAACTCTCCTTTGTAATACATTCTCCAAATGGAGATCAAATGGTATAATTCTTTTGTTTGTTGGTAGATTGGAGGATCGAAAACATGACTATCGCTTTCCAATTGGATATTTTTGCGTTAATTGCTACTTCATAATCCTACTGATTAGTGTACTCATTGTATTTACTTCTCATGATGGTTGGTTGAATAACAAGGAATGTAGACTTTATAGATAAAGCCCGAGGATTGGCACTCCATTACTGTCATTTTAAATATATATATATATATATATATATGGTTATAATTATCTACGTTCCCAATGTACTTATGATGTAGCACCAATTGGACTATTAGTTACTGCGTGTCATTGTACGAGAATAGAGTATGGTGTAGATCAATCGGAAGAGGTATGCATAAAAGTACTTGCCCTGAGGATTATTGCTTCTATGAACATAGTAGATAAATAATCCAAACATGTTACATAAGGTAAATATTGTATAACAATTTGATTTTCCATAAATTTTTCCATTCCTCTGTGTAAATAATCCAATATTAGTTCACAATTAGTAACATTCTTGACACCTAAATTTTTGCCCAAAAATCATTTCCGAAAAATGGGAACTTGTTTTTCCACAAAAATATTTCTTGTAAAATCCTTGCATATAGATTATCTAGGTGTTTAGTATAGTTTTTTTTTTTTTTTTTTTAAATGGAAGATGTTTTTCCTAAAAAATATTTAAAAAAACGAAAGAAAGAAAGAAAAAAAAAAAACCAAGTTGGGGCCAATGATCTAAATGTGACTAGCCAAGCCCAGAAGGTCATATTGGAATTAAAATGGCAAGTTGGGACCAAAATGCAATTTCCAAAAGTTGAGGGACCAATTTGCAAATTTTGCAAAATTTCAGTCTAGCCCTTAAATAATCATCTTGGTCCCCAATTGAGTCGAAATTGAACTTGAGTCAGGTCTAATTAATCAAATCTGGCAAAAAGGACCAAATTACATTGAATTGGGTATTTTCGGGCAAGAAAATGACTAACTTTAAGGGACTCTCTTGCAAAATTGGGTGGAGACAATTGCGAAAAATGATTGAGATCTTAAACTACTATACATGAGCTTCCTAATTGATCAAAAATCACAGTCAAATTGATGGATTAAAGTACTCAAACCAGCTATCAAAACCCAGCCCACGGTTAAGTTTCAATTCGGAGCTGCTAAGTAAGCATATTAGTAGCCCCATCATATCCTGCTCAGCTGCCCAATCAACTTGATCTCTGCATGTGATGGAAGACCATTGGTAGTGCAAGTGGACAAAAATTGGTCAAGGATAAGCTGCTGAAAGCACGGGAAAATCGCAGCAAAATTTACACACTCAATAGTTGCAAAAGTTGAAAATTTGGCCAAGTTAGAAAGTTGTTGAAGTAATCCTGTTGACAGGTTTGGTAGGTAGACAAAAGACTGACCAAAAACCCCTTAATTCAGAGGATAAGATCACTGAAGCAAGCTCTTTTATGACATGAAAGGTAGGAGATGAGAAGGAGAAGAGAGAGCTCACAGTCATCCCCCAAAGAGGCCCTCAGAAGCAACTTCAGAAAAAGCAAAACCCGTAAATTCCAAACCGACCTTGGGAGAGAAAAGTGAAATTTTTACAAAAATTAGTCAAAACCTTCAACTAGAGAGTGAAACTTCACTCAAAGATCTTTCCAACCATAGGTCGTATGTTTCAAATGGAGATCGGGAAGGCTTCCTAAAGCTCCCCGAAACAGTACCCTCCTAGCGGGTCAAGAAAGTCCGAAATTTTTTTTTAAGTGTTGAGCCCGGTTGGTTACGATTGAGGGAAAGTGAGTGTTTTTGAGAAAATTGAGAGATGAATGAGGCAATAAATGACTTGTAACCCAAACTATAATATATATAGTTTGGTTCAGTGTTAATTTGTCCAACAAAAAAGGTCCTACAGTCTAATTTTGGAGGTGAGGTAAGACCTTCGTTGTTAGCTCTTTCTGCAGATCTCATTTCCAGTTTGAAGGAGCCAACTTCCATGTGCTCCCCGAGAATAATTTCTTGGTTTCCTCAGCCAAGAAACTAGGAAGCAAGGTAAGTATCCTAGATGTATTTTTGTTCGAGTTTAAACATGTTTTAATAGTGAAAAATCAAGAGGAAAACTAGTCTAAAAAACTGATTTTAAGGCTGGAATTTTTCTAAGTGTTGAAATCTCTTCAAGAGTCTTGCATGTTTGATTTACTATACCCCATTTTTGTGCATTACTTGTCTTTGTGATTTTGATTAATGTTATATGGGAGTACAAATGATGCATAGGTCAGCCCGGTTTAGTCTTTAAATCTCTGTGTGAACTATGAGATCGACTAAAACTTGGGCCAAAAACCAAGTTTGTCTACATTGAATTATGGCTGGTCAGTGTGGAATTTGCATGTGTGCTTCTTGGAGAGGTCGTTTTGATGTGTTCAGCTGGTTATTCTTTGTAATGTTTGTTACATTTGAAAGTTCGTGTTACCTACTTTCAGTCGAATCAAGTAATGTTTCCCTTAGATCTTGTATGTGATGAGTGTCAGGGTTTGAATTTGGGCATGCAACCTGTTTGCTTGACTTGGGTTCAAACCCAGATTTGTAAAATCAGCTCAAACCTCCATATTTGAGACCGATTTCAACTTAGTTCTTGTGTGTTTTAGGTTATGATTTCTATCTAATCTTGCTCCTTGCATGTGGTAGTATAATCTTGATACTTTAGTTCCACATAAGATTGCTCATGGGTCAAGATTGAAGGTCACGAATACGGCTCGAGGAAGTTGCTTAAGGTGGGTTGATGAACACCACTTGTTTGACGAAATGCCCAAACTAAGTTTCAATCTTGAAACGGTCGATTTGAGTTTGATTATTGTGATATTCATGTGCTGTGTTATTCTATGTTAGCATAGATCAGTTTAAAGAATTATTATTATTATTATTATTATTATTATTATTATTATTATTATTATTATTATTAGTAGTATTATTATTATTATTTTCAAAAAAGTAATAAAAAAATCTGAAAATTTCAAAAAATATATAAAAAAAAGTTAGATAGTATCAAATTAGGGCATAAATGACATTTATGAGATTTACCTAATTTTATAAAGTCGTTGTCCTAACTTGATGCTATTTTGATATTCTATAATCATTTTTGTAAATAATCTATTTTGCGTAGATTAAAATTATTTAGAGTAATTTCATGCATCTAGAGTAATTTCATGCATATTTAAATTCTCATTTTGCTCATGGGGGTCTTATCCTGGGTCATGACAACAAGGCCATGTAATAATATTTGTTCAACTTGTATTAGGTTTTCCTTTTCCGCATTACTTTCAAGTCCTTCCAACTCTTGGATGTTTATTTACTGCACCGCTTTTCAATAATTTGAGTGTAAATTTCTTTTCTAAATTATGCTAGGATTAGTCTAGACATTTAAAAAAAAAAACCTATAAAAACATTTGCATGGACACTTAGTGGTTTCATAAAGATTATAATTGGTAATCAAGATTGTGTGGCCATTTACATAAATAACCTTCTAAGTTAGTGGTACCGCAAGGGCGCTAATAGAAACATTAGCGTAAACAAGTCTCCATTCCTAGAAATCTCTGGTTGCGTAGGAATCGAGACAACACTCCTGTGTCTTGATTGGCTTCTAGCCGACCCCAATAAGCTATTGACAACTCCTAGAAATACATAGGTTGTTAAGAACTAAAAAATAAAATTCAACGTCATGCGACGTATGGGCTTGGGAGAGCCTGCGCCTAATCCAGGTCCGTTGGTCCGCCTCTTTAGGCAAATACCCCTAAACCTTCTTTCTTTTCCCTCAAACGGAAAAAGAGAGGTTGCAACAAACATGTTCACCATATAGAGTAAGGATGCCTCGATATGTGGAATCATCTTGCGCAATATGCATTGAGATTGCTCGAGACACATCGTGTCATCCTTGTTCTGGCTTGGTTTTTAGGAGCGTAATTATTTCAACAAGTGATCATTGGACGAGAGTGTCTTGAGGATTGATAGGCCATGAGGACATCAAGAAAGGCTATTTAGGGGCGAAAAACTCAGTCTTTCTTTGATAAAGACATACGAGCTTGGAGAAGTGGAAGCAAGCCACGAGCAAGGACCCAAATGGGCCTAAGCCCACGTTGGGTGGCCCAACAAGCCCAAGCCTGCAGTGTAAGGCCCAATTGGGCCCATGCCCTTAATGGACAACACAAAGGCCCAAGCCCATGAAGTGGGTGGCCCAAAGGGAAAGACCATGGGCTTCCCTAGCATAATCTAGACCTAGCCTATGTACTTGAGTGTGATCTATCTCCCATTTAATGCTAAGATTTTACTTATTTCACAAGCCACCCTTGATGGACAAGAGACAAGGGATTTGATGGGTATTTATGGAGACAAGGCCTCTTTCTTCCCTCTCCCTCCTCTTCCTCACGCTGGCCACCTCTCCTCATCCCCTCACTCTCACTTTTCCCTCTTCAAAATGTTAGATCTTCATTCAATGAAAGCCTAGGGTTAAGAGATATTGAAGATTTGGAGGGCAATGCATTAATAAGGGACAAGACCACTCTCTCTCCTCCCCTTCTCCCCTCCTCACTCTCTCATTTTCCTCACTTACAATCTTGAAAACACCCTTGCCCTCTCCCTAGCCTCAATCGAACCCCCACACCTCCATTTTCTCTCATTGCAAACTTGTTCTTCACTTATTTCACACACCAGAGGCTGTACCAATGCCGAACTGCCACCGGACTGCTGCGGAGCCGCCACTGGAGTAGCGACTAGCCACCATCCAGCTCCCTCACGCACGGTGGACGCACGACCAGTAGCCTTTAGATGCTATCCGATCTTGTTGCTCCTTCCCCTTACGTGTTTCAAAGCTTGAGTCATCCGTAAGTGGCTTTCTAGCCTTTGTTTAGAGCTTACATTTAGGAAGTAGTTTAGGGTGGAATAATGGTAATCTATGTAATTTAAGGGATGTTCCATGTGGCTCTATGGTTGAACATGTTATTTAGGTTATGTGGCATGTGGTCCTATGGTTAAACATGTTATTTAGGTTATTTGCCATGTGGTTCTATGGCTAAACATGTTAATTAGGTTATGTGCCATGTGGTTCTATGGTTATCCATGTCAATTGAATGATGTGCTAGGTGGATTAGTGATTATATATGATGTTTGGATGATGTGCCATGTGGTTTAGTGGTTGTCCATGTTATTTGGGTTATGTGACATGTGGTTTAGGGATTAAACATGTTATTTGGATGATGTGCCATGTGGATTAATGGTTAAAAATGATGATTGGAATATGTTCCATGTGAATTAGTGGTTAAACACGATATGTGAATTAGTGTCATGAGTTTTAGGAAGTGAATGGTGCATATGTGTATGATATAAGTGATGTGCGTGTATGGAACAATGGCATTTGGTAAGTGAAGTTGCATATCGCATGAGCATCATACGAGTTAAATAATGAAGATAAGAAATTGAGTATGTGATGGTATGCTTGTGTGATCACCTAAGACCCTGATGCCTTTTACATGGGCTGTGAACCTATCCTGAGACGTTTTATGCAAGACAATGCCCAATTAAGTTCATATGCTCCCAAGTCAACGGGATGCCATTTGCGGATAGATTTTGGAACGAAACTCCTTACAGGAATGCCCCCAAGTTAACGGGATGCCGTGCTAAATGGGGTGAGACGATACCCGGTTATGCTGAATGATTTGTGAACCTTTGAGTTCTTTAGGTCCTAAGTGGCCGTAATAATTTGGACAATTGTGTATGAGAAGTACGTGAGATTCGTAAGTGATGAAGTCCGGATTATAACATGACATGAGTGCATGATTTAGATCATTATGTGTATTCCTATGTTTAGCTCGAGAATATGAAGTCTATGTTATGAAATTGCCTATGCATCTAGTTTGATGGCCTTGTATGGTAGACAAGTTATTTATAAATCGACGAGAGTAAAGTGAGAAGTGTGTGGCCATGTTTTGCCATCAATAGACAATTACACATTTAGGGCACTTCCAAGGTGAATGACTTCTCTACGCGAAGTTTATGAAGTTCACTCATTGGGCTGGTACTTTTGGATAGGCGGCAAGAGCCACGATCCCATCCGTGACTTCGACTGTTTGCCGGGTGCCAGAGGATCTGGGGGTGGCATCAGTTGGGATGCCAAGGATGTAGATGTTCCCGATGAGGAAGAGTCCGACCCCGAGATCGACCTCGTGTTGGTTGCCACATGGGAGGTTTAGAGCCTAGAGACCATTGGGGCTTAGGTATTGATGAGGTTGCTAGCACTTTTTATGGACCACCCTTGTAGTATTAGAGGCGTAGGTTTACCCCGGGCCATTTTTTGGAGGAGGTCGTGGCAAAGTGGTTAGGCGTGTTGGATATGTGAAACTAGTTGTTTAATTTTGAACTCATTATGTATGATATGATAACTCATGAAGCTTTTCTATATATATATGACTATGTTTTAATTATCCCTGCTATTTGATAATTGAAGATTTACTCACGTTTCCGCTTGTGCGTTTTGAAGTTATTATGATTTGGGTCGGTGACACCTTATGGGACATTGCAATTGAATGACCAAAGGATAAAGGTTCGATGGGCATGGGTTTCGCGTGGCCGTAGAGGTTTGGGGCATGACACACACGGTCCAAGCCCGGTGAAGAAATGCAAATTTCAAAGATTTTGCTTGTTCTTCAAAGTCGGCTACTGATGGGAAATGCTTACCTCTATCTAGTCAAGGAAAGTAATTCATAGACAAGGCTTTTTTTTTTCAACACATTGTGCGAAGGAGATATCCTTGTTCAACAGGAAAGTCAAGTCGTAAGAAGTAAGTTGTTTGCATAGAGGGAATATTGCTTTCGATATTGCACTAGAAAAAAGAAAAGTTTTCCATGCAGTTTAAGCAAAAGCCATTATTAAAGGCATCCGTGCATTAAGCAACAATCACTTAGTGGATCCAATATTGAGATGCTCTTTCCATGCTTTCTTTGAGACAGGATCAATCCTATGTTGAAAACCAGAACAGATGGAAAAGAAGTTTCAAGCTTGAAGAGAACTTCGTACGCACAAAAGCCCAACTACAAAGTATTGGATTTGGTTCCCCTAGAACGGACGAAATCTTACAACAAGGAGCTCCGTAGATGTGTCGAAGGAACTACTAGTCTTATGTTGATGCGGAATAAACACTGAATGCCATTGTTGTATGGCAAAAGGCTCTGAAGAACACCATGCATTGATGGGTGGTGAGGTCTTATAACTCTCAATTGATTGAACATGTATTTCATGAGTGGACAAACACTTTGAAAATTATTGTTGATTTATAAACTATCTTGTTCAATGTGTTGTTGATGAATGGTTATATAGACAAATTATCAAAGATTTATGACTAAATTAATGAAATTGAAAAATTTAGAACTAAATCAACTGCGACTTTCCACTCTTTCATGACATTGGAGTAGTCATGAGTCAATGGAGATCCTGCTAATATTCTTTCTATTCTATCCTATTATATTATATTATACTTTCTCAATTAATGGTAGAATTGTTTTCCAATGTTGGTGGATCGGTCCTTTCTTCATTTCCATGAAGTCATAGAGTCATGATGATCCTAAAGAGGAGCACTTCTCCATATATGATAGAGTTCCTTAGTCAAGAATGTAACGACCCGAGCCCCACTGTGTAATATTATCCGCTTTGGGCACTGAGTCCTCACGACTTTAAAACGTGTTATACAGATTAAAGGGACCCCAATCCTTATAAACTAGCCTAGGACTCCCCCCTAAGCGATGTGGGACTAGAGAGGATGATAACTCGTGAAGCTTTTCTATATATATGACTAAGTTTTAACTATCCTTGCTATTTGATAATTGAAGATTTGCTCACGTTTTTACTTGTGCGTTTTGATGTTATTATGATTTGGGTCGGTGACACCTTATGGGACATTGCAATTGAATGACCAAAGTATAAAGGTTCGATGGGCATGGGTTTCGCGTGGCCATAGAGGTTTGGGGCATGACACACATGGTCCAAGCCCGGTGAAGAAATGCAAATTTCAAAGATTCTGCTTGTTCTTCAAAGTCGGCTGTTGATGGGAAATGCTTACCTCTATCTAGTCAAGGAAAGTAATTCATAGACAAGGCATGTTTTCAACACAATGTGCAAAGGAGATATCCTTGATCAACAGGAAAGTCAAGTTGTAAGAAGTAAGTTGTTTGCATAGAGGGAATATTGCTTTCAATATTGCACTAGAAAAAAGCAAAGTTTTCCACACGATTTAAGCAAAAGCCATTATTAAAGGCATCTGTGCATTAAGCAACAATCACTCAGTGGATCCAATATTGAGATGCTCTTTCCATGCTTTCTTTGAGATAGGATCAATCCTATGTTGAAAACCAGCATAGATGGAAAAGAAGTTTCAAGCTTAAAGAGAAGCTTCATACGCACAAAAGCCCAACTACAAAATATTGGATTTGGTTCCCCTAGAACGGACGAAATCTTACAACAAGGAGCTCCGTAGATGTGTCGAAGGAATTACTAGTCTTATGTTGATGCAGAATAAACACTTAATGCCATTGTTGTATGAAAAAGGCTATGAAGAACACCATGCATTGATGGGTGGTGAGGTCCCATAACTCTCAATTGATTGAACATGTATTTCATGAGTGGACAAACGCATTGAAAATTATTGTTGCTTTATAAACTATCTTGTTCAATGTGTTGTTGATGAATGGTTATATAGACAAATTATCAAATATTTATGACTAAATTAATGAAATTGAAAAATTTAGAACTAAATCAACTACGACTTTCCACTCTTTCATGACATTGGAGTAGTCATGAGTCAATGGAGATCCCGCTAATATTCTTTCTATTCTATCCTATTATATTATATTATACTTTCTCAATTAATGGTAGAATTGTTTTCCGATGTTGGTGGATCGGTCTTTTCTTCATTCCCATGAAGTCATAGAATCATGATGATCCTAAAGAGAAGCACGTTTCCATATATGATAGAGTTCCTTAGTCAAGAATGTGATCAAATTATACTGTTACTAGTCAGTCCTAAGTCCTGATAAGTTTAATTATTTTGGTGTGTTGACTCATAAGGCAACGCATTTAAATCTAGTAAACTTTGGGAGACCACGCGTGCTAAAAGCATAGTCTAGAGATCGATATTAAATTCGTCTATTGGCACGAACACTGAGTTTTATAATTTCTCCTAAGCTTTATATTTACGTCCTTTCTTGACTTGTTCTGGGCAAACTTGCAATAAACAGCATCTGAATTGACAATTTTGACATGTCGGGTGGTCAATCATTTCAGTTGTGACACTCACATGGTTTATTAATAAAAAGAAATGCGTTTATGACTTGTGGAAAGAGGCCTTTTTTTCGGTGGTGGAAAGTGTCGACCCACTCCAGGAAATGTCGTTGAACCTTCGTACTAGTTATAGCGTTGACTCACCTTGGGTTTCTCCTTCCTCGTGTCCATTTGAATCCCCTATTTTTCATTTCTTTTTATCTACCATACTGATCATTTTGTCTTCCTACTTGTTGACTCATTTATCTTTTTACCCTTTAAGTTTATACAACGAAAAATCCTAAATTGATAAATTGTAACAAATTTGCCTCTAATACATTTGTAATAAATGCACCATCTGTTAATTTCCATTAAATTGAATTAATACAACAAAACCACAAAACTCATATAGCCGTGGCAAATATAGAATAAAACCTTAAAAATGATATAGCTATCAATAATTACGTGTCATCTAACTCAGTAATTTGATAGTAAAATTAAACAGAAACTAACTGAGGAAGAATTTGCCACATGTGTGCCGATTTGGAATTTTTGGTGGTCGAAAAATTAGTTTGAGATAAATTTACCATAAGTGTACTAGCTTGAAATTTTTTATAGTGTTAACCACTTTCTTTTGAATGACCATAAATGGGATTTGTGACTAGTAAACTTCTCAGGTGAGCATAAGATCTCCTCTTCCTCTCTCGTCACGCCCCAACCTTCAAGCATGTGACAACCCCCAATTCACTTTGGTCATTTAAATGTGATGTCTAAGATGCATCGCCAACCCATTCGTTTTATGTTTCGATTAAATGCAAGCAGAATCATATAATAATCACCTAATCAATCGTAATAGTAAGGATAGTGTAAACATAACAACAAATATTTCCAAATGCACTACTTTTATTTATATACTTGTTAACCCTTGGAAGTTTAATTATTACAAGCCTTTATAATGGCAACTTCCTACTAACCAACACAAAAACCAATAGGGGGTTAGGGTTAATTTAAACTTCTCTAAAGCAAGGGCTGGCCAAAAAGTGATTCATCTCGCGCCCATCACAAGTCGTGGTATTTGAGTGGCGTCTCAGGGTTGTAATCGAAGGGGTACTCCTTGCTCGGATTAGTCTCCGAATCCTCTATGAAACCATTGGGGTATCGATATCCGTTGGATCTCAAATTTGCTCCCCAAGACCCTTGTCGGGTAGTCCATCAAAATCACGAATCAAGCCAAAATGGTCATTGCCAACCCGAATTTATCACACCTTAAACTAGTGAGCCATCCAACTGTCCTATCCCTCGTTTACCCAAACAATGGGAACAAAAAGTCCGTACACATGGTTGGTCCCCAGGACAAGGTATGGGGTCACAACAATGTCTTGGTCCATAGGACTCCCAACCAAATGTAACAGTTCTCCATACTACAGGCCTGAAAACAATAAACAATAACAAGTGAGATAAAATCTTAGTAAGTTAACAAGCCTCATTTAGGATGCTAACTCGCCTCAGGTGCAACCTACATATACAGCATTATATTGATGGTAGATCAATAGCAACACAACGTCTATTTGGCCTTAACTATAACCATAATCAGGTAATTTCACCCAAAGACAAACGTCAAAGCCATCAATTAAACTTGCAAGTATTCTTACCTCGCTTTGGCAAACCCCTACATAACATCAACCAGCACATGCCCATAGCAATGCAATAAGCATAATATATAATCATAACACTTCTCATACTTTTCCATGCACAATGCATTTACATGTGTTTCAATTATTACAACCACTCAAGGCCATAGCCAACACAAGAGTTGGCGGTCTTCTAGCATGAGTGGTTATACCAATTTCATTTCTCATCAATTAACCAATGCAAACATGGTTTATGATCATGTATATAATTAACTCGTCGAACTTTGTACACTTTCATTTTAAAACATCATTGCCCCATATGACACATAAAACATGGCACCCAAACACAACACCTCGTGAATCACCAATTATATGTTTATAAGAACCTTCTTTGAAATTAGTAACCGAGGGTTCAAATTAGGTAAACATTTCATATGGCAATACATGCTTCAAACAACATAAAACATGTATAAATTCACCATTTTAGCTTAAATATGAACCACATATAATAGCCACTTATCACCCAACCATTGATAACTTATTGCGCTACCAATGATAGCTTATCACCGAATTAGTGATAATTTATCACATATTTTCCAATAGCTTATCACTTCTTTGGTGATAGCTTATCGCTATTTTATTGATAACTTATCACTTAATTTCTAATAGCTTATCATCCCTTTAGTAATATTAACAGCGACAGGCGACGATTGCGCTGCGGCAATGAGAATGTGGTGCCTACGATTTGAATGGCGGCTGTGACATCCTGAATTTTCAGTTCTGGTTTCGATTAAATAAGTTGGACTTTTCATCGACGCGCCTATAGTTCTTTTCCCTAAAATGATCACTCACGAGATAACTAGTCTATTAGGTAAAGCCGTAAAGGGATTTTAATGCATCAGACTTGACAATTCGACCAGCAATCGACTGCTCTATTGTGCTAATTTGCCAAGGTCATTACAGCACTATCAAAATTGATCAGAGACCAAAGATAGGTCGATTTGACAAAGGTATGTGATTAGTGTGTGGGTGATTCCACCTAATTACAAAATTTCTATCATCGGTACTAGACCAATTTTTCTGTCATTTCTGTACCCTGTGTCCGTATTTCAAACCTTGAGATTTTCACGACAACCAAGAGTTACCAATGTGTTGAAGATGCACGTTGTGGCTTGAAAATAATCAACCACTAGTCAATTGCGCTAAAAATTTCTAAAAGCTACCTAGTAGGCTAGGTCATGCTAAAATCATGCCAGATTGAAATTAACCGCGAAATTAAACTCGATTTCAAAAATTGAAAGTTCTGTCATATCACGAGTCATTTTAGGAATGTTGACTCATCCTCCGAAGATTTTTCTGCAAACCAAGATTTTTGGCGAAAATTTAAAGTATGGCCGTTTTCTACTGGAAAATTTAGGGGACCATTTTTTATCGCGTCTTTTGGATGCAAGTTGGTTCTATTGGTGAGGGAAAATGTTAATTTGGTCGATGACACCTTGGTTAGATTTATAGGGACCAAATTGGATCCAATTAGAGAGGATTTAAACTCAATTTGGGGGACAATGTTTCAAAATTCGTAGCCCCCATGGTGTGCCACTTTTGGACCACCTCCTTGGCTTGCAAGGTAAGTCTTCTGACTAGGGTGTATAGCTGCCTCTAGACGTATTTCCTTCTTGGTCGGAGTTTAGGGGGTGAACTTGCTGAGACATTGTCTCACCCCGTCGTGGGCTCAACTTTTTCAAGTCCTTAGATGGTTGTACCTCCTAAGTGTTTTGGTGGCCCATGAGGGTAATCAAGCGAGCTTTTAGCTACCCTGATCTCGAAAGCCATAGGTCTATGAGCTAGTAGTGACCACAGTCTGGGTCAAAGAGGATTTATCTTATAGGGTACCTCATCGATTCAGGGTGTGGTTTCGCTATGGACCCAATGGATTCAAGGTAGGTCCTTGTAGGGGTTTTGAAATTCCCACTGTGGTAGTTGATGCCACTTTGGATGAGGATGCAACTGACCCTCCTGACGGTGTTGTGGAGGACCTGTCGCCCTTGGAGCCGGTGGAGACTGAAGAATTGGTGAATTAGTGTGGCTAGTTGGCCTTAGGATAGCACGCTTTTTGTTGAGATGATCTTTGTAGACTTTTGTCTATAGACTAGTATTGTAAATAAACTAGTCAGCTATGTATAAAGGTGTGTTACGATTTGTGAATTTGTGGTCTTGCTTTTCTATCCCATCTTTGTGTTGTCTGGGGATTTATTTATACGCTTCCACATGCGCATTTAAATGAAAGGGGTCAGCGACGTGTCCTGGGACATTGCAAATTAATCAACCACCAAGGGATGGGCATGCGCTCGAGGATCAGGGTGTGACATCCCAGCCCAGAGTGATATCAGAGTTGTTCAATAGTTGGAATGATAAGGTGCGATAAGTTATGGGATAATTAATAGGAAAGGCCTTTATTTCATGCCAGTGCATGTCAGTAATAGTTGTTTGGTAAATTATTCGTGGGGATCACTCAGCTTCTAATTTTGTGTGGAATTGGAAGGCAGGTTTCTGTAGAAAACTTATGTGATGAGTAATCAAGAGTAGAGGACTCCTAGAAAGGGAACCATTGGACCTGCAACTCGAGGTAGCACGCCGACAAGGGTCGATACCCGAGGAGGTCGTGGTCGAGTGCCAGCTCAGGCTAGCGGTAGTGGAGTAGCACCGCCTCCTATTGGTGCTGGGGTAGTAGCCCCTGGTGATCCTAGGATCGAAGGGATTATACAAGCGCTTCTGGCAATGAGAGACCTGATAAGGCAGCAAGCCCAAAATCAAGCCACCGCTGCTCAAGATGCTGCTATTATTGCCGTTACCGCCACTGCTGATGTTCCACCTGAGATCGTGGTTGTATTGAGAGAGAGACCGATTCATAAGTTGGTGGAACAGTTTCTGAAGCTAAATTGGTCGAGGTTCACTGGTGATAGAGATCTCAAGACTGCATCTTTCTGGATTCAAGACCTGGAGAAGGCTTTTGCACTGCTGATGTGCAATGAGGAGGAAATGCTTTTGCCACCGAGGCACAGTATTCCCGGAAGGCATTGTCCCGGTGTGAAATGCTTTCCTCAGAGCATTTAATAGCAAGTATTTTTTGGGTAGCGCCCGAGAATAGAAGATAGAGGAATTTCAGCGCCTTTGCCAAGGAATGATGAACGTGGATCAATACGAAGCTAAGTTCGCAGAGCTGTCGTAGTACGCTCCAAGACTGATAGAGGATCCTAAAAACAAAGCTCGAAGGTTCAAGAATGGCTTTCGACTAGAGTTGAAGAATCTGCTGGTGCCGTTTGATCCGAAGGACTATAATGAGGTGTATAGTCAGGCCTAGCTGATAGAGAGAAGTTTGAGTGAACAAGCTGCCTCGTTTAGATCGAGGTTCAGATAGAGATGGGAACCGGCTCAGGAAGAAGTCCATGACCGGAGGAAGGTTCCATGTTCCGTCCAATAGGAAGGGTGAAATTGGCAAGTCAATGCCAAATCAGAGTGGCGCATGTCACTTTTATGGAAGGCGACATGGTTCCACCCCGTGCCCTTTAAGGACAAGTGCCTATTTTGAATGTGGCCAGCAGGGTCACTTGGCTTGAGATTGTCCCAGAAGACCGAGGGGACGATAGCAGTTACTACTGCCGCCACCGAGGGATTAGATTAGGGGTTTAGCGATGTAGATTGCACTGCAGGGCGGACAAATTTAACCCCCAGCTCAAGGGACAATGTATGCTATCATGAGAGGTTAGGCAGAGGACTCACCTGACGTGATTACAGGTACAGTTTCGCTGAACGACCATGCTGCTTATGCTTTATTTGCCCCGATGCGACTCATTCTTTCATTGCTGAGCAATATGTTAAGCTGGTAGGATTGAGTCCTGAGTTGTTGGAGTTAGTGGTTAGCATATCTACACGGTTAGAGGATAAGGTGTTGTCTGTATTGGGTTGTTCGGGTTGCAAATTAGTGATTAGTGAGCGAGATGGGAGGATAGATTTGTTAGTCCTAGTCATGTATGATTTCAATTTGATAATTAGCATGGACTGGCTCACCAAGCAATGAGCTAAGATGGACTACTATCGTAAAGTGATTCAGTTTAACTTGTTAGTGGGTGAAAGCTTCAAGTTTATTGGGAGTTGAGGAGGACCCTTGATTACCCTAATCTCATCGCTTAAGGCAACCCATTTGTTAGACAGGGGTTGCTAAGGTTACCTGGCAACTATCGTGGATACGATAGTTAAGGAGCTGACGATCGAAGATATCTTAGTAGTCCAAGAATTTCTAGATGTGTTTCCAAAGGAATTGCCAAGCCTGCCGCAAGAAAGGGAGATCGAGTTTATAATTGAGCTAGCACCTGGGATAGGGCCAATCTCTAAGGCTCCTTTCTGGATGGCATTATCTGAGTTAAAAGAACTGAAGGTGTAGATGCAAGAGTTGTTGGATAAGAGATTCATATGTCCTAATGCATCACCTTGGGGAACATCAATTCTGTTCGTGAAAAAGAAGGATGGTTCATTGCGCCTGTGCATTGACTATCGTCAACTCAATCAGCTTCAAGGAGCATCGATATTTTCAAAGATCGACTTAAGAACAGGGTATCATCAGCTAAGGATCAGAAAGGAGATCATACCGAAGTCAATGTTTCGTACTCGATACGGTCATTATGAGTTCACTATAATGCCGTTTGGTTTGACGAACGCCCCATCTGCCTTTATGGATCTGATGAATCGAGTGTTCATGGAATATCTTGATCGGTTCGTGATCATGTTCATCAACGATATCTTAGTGTATTTGAGAAGTGCTAAGGAGCACGAGAGGCATTTGTGGATGGTACTTCAGACTCTGAGGATTCATGAGCTGTATGTCAAGTTCAGCAAGTGTGAGTTTTGGTTGACTCATGTAGCTTTTCTAGGTCATGTGATTTCAGGCGAAGGAATCTCCGTGGACCTAACTAAGATCGAAGCAGTTATCAACTGGCCAAGACCGACAACCGTGTCAGAGATCAAAAGCTCTTTGGGTTTGGTAGGGTACTACATAAGGTTCGTGGAAGAGTTTTCAGCGTGGGCGTCGCTGTTGACTCGACTATTGAAGAAGGAAGAAAAGTTTGTCTGGACAGACAAGTGCGAGCGTAGTTTCCAAGAGCTTAAGTAGAAGCTGACTACCGCACCTATGCTGACCATTCCATCTAGTCCTAGAGGATACGAGATCTATAGTGATGCGTTGTTTAGAGGACTGGGTTGCGTGCTGATGCAACATGGTAGGGTTGTTGCATACGCGTCCCGTCAGTTGAGACCTCATGAGCTGAATTATTCGATGCATGACTTAGAACTCGCAGCAATCATTTTTGTTCTAAAGATTTGGAGACATTATTCGTGTAAAGAAAGATTCCAAATCTTCATTGACCATCAAAGTCTAAAGTATCTATTCTCTCATAAGGAATTGAATATGAGATAGCGTCGCTGGATGGAACTTCTGAAGGACTACGATTGTGATATTTTATATCACCTTGGAAAGGTGAATAAAGTCGCAGATTTGCTGAGTTGGAAGTCTTCAGTTGCGCATATGCTAGTTAAGGAATGGACCTTGGTTGAGAAAGCTCGAGATTCGATTTTCAAATTTGAGGTAGGCCGCCTTTCAAATCTTATGGCTACCCTCAGAATTGAGCCGAAAGTGCAGATCAGAATCAAGATGCTTCAATGGACAGACCCAGAAATTCAGAGGATCCAGCAAGAGGATACCGAAAAGAGGAAGACTGACTTGATGACAAAACACTAAGATTTCGAGGACGATTGTGTATCTGATGATGCAGTGCTTAAGGAAGAGATCTTATCAGATTTTCATCGTAGCAGTTACAACATTCATCTGGGCAATACAAAGATGTATCAGAATCTGTGTCAACACTATTGGTGGTCTGATATGAAGGCGGATATTGCCAAGAACGTCGCCAAGTGTTTGACGTGTCAACAAGTGAAGACACAACATTGTAAGATGGGAGGACTTCTGCAACCTCTCGAGATTCTCGAGTGGAAATGGGAACACGTCACAATAGACTTTATGGCGAGCTTACCGAGGAGTCAGAGAGGTAATAATTCTATTTAGGTAGTGGTCGACAGACTAATGAAGTCAACTCACTGCATTGCAGTACAAAAGGACCTTGATTTGGACAGGCACGCAAAATTGTACGTGTGTCAGATAGTTTGTCTGCATGGAGTGCCGGTGACGATTACATCAAATCGAGACCTGAGGTTTACAGCTGCCTTCTGGAAAAGTTTGCAGAGTGCTTTGGGAACGAAACTACAATATAGTATGGCCTATCATCCTTAGATGGATGGCCACTCTAAGAGGATAATTCAAACCCTCGAAGACATGCTACGAGCTTGCGTGTTGGATTTCAAAGGAAGCGGGGAGGAATAGCTTCACCTTGTCCAGTTCGCCTATAACAACAGCTACCAGCAGAGCATTCAAATGGATCCTTTTGAAGCGTTGTATGGCAGAGTGTGCAGAACGTCAATATGTTGGGACGAAGTCAAAGAAAGAAAGATCACAGGCCCAGAGTTTTGTTGCGGGCTTGCAAGGCTTTTGCGGCCCAGTCCGAGCTCCCGTTGGCATTGCCATGAGCCCAAGTCTCAGCCACCGTCGCGCCGCCATCGCCGTAAATCGGTTTTCGTGTTAAATCGGTGAGTTCGTGTTCTAATCCTTAATTAGTAGGCTAATGACACTTACGGGTGGATTAGTTGGCTAATTTGTGGGCTAGTTAAGTTAATTAAGCTTAGGATGATTTAGTTAGAGTAAGAATTTAGTTAGTTAGTTAGTTAGTTTAATTAGAATACTTAGGTGGATTAAGTTAGGAATTAGTTGGACTATACAATTAGTGTAATTAGATTAAATTAGATAGAATGGTTAGATTTATTTGTTAGTTCGATTAATTAGCCCGGTTAGTTCAGGTTGATTTAATTGAGTGCTTTAATTTATTTATTTTGTAATTTATTTAATTGCCGGTAATTTATTTAATTATTAATTATTTTCCGAAAATTAGACAAGGATAGCTAGTGACCAAAATTTCCTGCTAATTTCAATGGTGTGTTCAGTTTATGCAATTGGCTGTTAATTTGTGCAAATTGAGTGCCGATTGGATTTTGGTCATTTATTCCAAAATTTGGGAAATTTCAAAAATTATTCAGAAAATTCTGGGTGTCGAATTTTAACACTGAAAATAAAACAGTAAGATTTTAGAAAGGAGGTTATGAATTTTTCGAGTTCAATCTAACCATGTACCCACACATGATTAATTTCATCAGGTATTTTTAATACGAAGAAAAAAGGCCAAGATCACTATTTTAATTGAGGCATTTGAGTGTAATGCACGGTGTCCTGGGCTGAGATTGATTGGTCGCGTGTTGGTTAAGAGAACCCGTCTTGAGCGATTACGTCATACGTTACTAAATCCCTTTTCAGGTTACCCATGCATTAGGGTATTGGGTCGCAATAGATTCTAGACTTACGCTCCTTCGGAAAAGCCGTCTTTGAGAGACGTAGTCGTGCTCAATGGGGAAGAGACAATGCCTAGCTACGCTAGTAGACGGCCAAACATGGGAGTCGGCCATGCCCTTGAAGAGCTTAATTAACAATTGGAACGCATGACTGTTTGAGCTAGATACGCCTGATTATGAGACAAAACTGTGTGACACGGTATGGGATGTGTCATAACGGTTTGGCCTTATAATCGGGACCCTTGTGATTGATTAAGTTGATGAAGCGTTTCAATTATTGTGTGTGTGATTATATGTATTGTGTATATAAAATGTGCTAACGTGCAAGAGAGAACTGAGGCGGGGTAAGTTCTCTATATTGTGTGGCTAGGCCACCTTGGGTGTATTTTCTTCCTAATCAGGGCTTAGAGCGTGAACTTGCTAAGATTTATATCTCATCCCGTTGTGGGCTTTAACTTTTTCAGGGCTGTAGAGTGGAAGACCTAGAACCGAGCTGAGGGGATCTAAGGTGTAGGTCATATAGGACAGCTCCCTTTGAGAGTCAGTCTTTTGAAGTCTTTTTGATTATAGACTTTTGTACATGACTCAGTATGTTTATAAAAGCATGTTTTATTTGTGAATCTGTTGTCCTGCTTTTCTATCCCTAGATGATTACTGTCAGGGGATTTATTATTCGTTTCTGCATGTGTAATAAAATGAAAGGGTCAGCGACTTGTCCTGGGAAGTTGCAATTTTAATCGACCACCGAGGGATGGGCACGCGCTCGAGGATCGGGGCATGACAAAAAAGGTTATTCCTTCTAAATTATTTATTATGTTCCAGTTATAAATTCAAAAAAGATTAGGTAAGAGCATGCAGACAGAATGTTGTCACATGACCAAACCAGTACATACTAAAACATCTTATGTTAAGCATTTTCCATCACTTAAATTAGACGGGGTTAATGGAAGTTCATTTTTGTATTAATTGGTCAAGTTTTAGGACTTGGTTTTACTATTTAAAAGTTTCAAGATGTGAATACATATGTGTGACCAATTTTAGATTTGTTGGTAAATTTATCCTTTAATTATTTTTCAATTTACCATCTTTTGATGAGTGTTTTTGCTTTGGTTATCAATCCCTTGAGCTTATTAACAAAGTACCAATTTTAATTGGAGTGACTTACTAGCATTTTTAATCTCACTTGATTGCAACAAGGATTTTATATAAACTTGTGTAAAAAAGGTTATACCTTCGAAATAATTTATTATATTCTGGTCATAAATTCAAAAAAGATTTAGTAAGAGCGTGCGGAGAGAATACCGTCATATGACCAAATCAGTACATATTGAAATATATTATGCTCAGCATTTTCCACCGCTCAAATTAGATGGAGTTCATGGAAGTTTGTGACTATATTAATAGATCAAGTTTTAAGACTTGGTTTTACTATTTTTAAAGTTTCAAGACGTGAATACATTTTTGCAACCAGTTTTAGGTTTGTTTGTACATTTATCCTTTAATTATTTTTCAATTTACCATCTTTTTATGGGGTTTTTTTTTTTGCCTTGGTTATCAGTCCCTTCATCTTATTAATTTTAATTGAAGTGACTTACTAGCATTTTTAATCTCACTTGATCGCAACAAAGATTTTAAAACTTGTGTAAAAAGGGTTATTCCTTCTAAATAATTAATTATATTCTGGTCATAAATTCAAAAAAGATTAAGTAAGAGCATGCATAGAGAATACTGTCATATGACCAAATCAGTACATATTGAAATATATTACGCTAAGCATTTTCCATCACTCAAATAAGATGGAGTTAATGGAAGTTTGGGACTATATTAATTGGTCAAGTTTTAAGACTTGGTTTTACTATTTAAAAGTCTCAAGACGTGAATACATTTTTGCGACCAGTTTTAGGTTTGTTTGTACATTTATCCTTTAATTATTTTTCAATTTACCATCTTTTTTATGTTTTTTTTTTTTGTGACATTCTAGAATTTCAATTATGCTTTCAATTGAATAATAGGACATTTCATCGACACGACTATAGTAATATTCTCAGAGATGATCACTCGGGAAATAACTAAACTATCTATGGAAGCCATTAAGGATTTTAAGGCAAATAGACTTGAGGATTCGACCAGGAATTGGCTGCTCAACCATGCTCATCTGCCAAGATCATTACGGCATAGATATAAATCGATTAGAGATTAGAAATTGGTTGGTTCGATTGAGATGAGTGGTTAAACGTGGGTGATCCCACTAAATTTCAAAATTCTCATCGATCGACACTAGTTTGATTTTTCCATTGTTTTGGTACCTTGTGTCCGTATTTGAAAACGTGAGATTTTCACGACCAGTGAGAGTCACCAATGCATCGAAGAGATTCATTATGGCTCGAAGAAAATCAACCACAAGTTATTTGCACTAAAAAGTTCTGAAAACTGCCCGATAGCCTAGGTCAAGCTAAAAACACGGCACAGTGAAATTAATCAAATTTAAATCAGATTTCAGAAATTAAAAGTTCTGTCATATCATAGGTCATTTTAGGAATGTCGACTCAGCCTCTGAAGATTTTTCTGCAAACCAAGACTTTTTGGGAAAATGTCGTCCTATGGCCGTTTTTGTCTAGAAAAAATCGGGGGCTGCTTTTGGGAAGCAAATGGTATCAATTGGTGAGGGAAAATACCAATTGGATCAATGAGGTGTTAATTGAATTTTTAAGGGCCAAAGTGGGTGGATTCAAGAGCCAATTAAGTTCAATTTGAAGCCAAATAACTTGAAATTTGTAGCTCCCCCTTGCCTAGGATTTTTGGACCATTTCAAACGTTGCAATCGGAGCGTCGGTGGCTGATTTCCAGCTAAGTAAGGTAGCTGAGGTTGAGAATTGGTCAACGGGACCAATTGGATGAGAATTGAAGCCTTGGTGGCCCCATTGTCCCCTTATCTCTTCCTCCTTCTCCCTCAAGCTGGCCGGCCACATCAATTCCCCCTCATCCTTGCCATTTTTTAACTTAGCAGCCAAGAGAAGAAGCCGTCCGATCATCTAGCCGTCGCATGCACCGTCGTTGCCGTTGCCGTCCTCTCGTGCCACAGCCACTCACGCGCATGCCCTCTGCCTCGCCGTGCCTCACCGATGTCATCCTCGCCCCCTGCTCGAGCCTAGCGAGCTGCCGTGGACACCTGGACCACCGTGAGCTGTTGCTAGCCGCCATTCGAGCTCCGCCGAGTCTCACCTAGGTCCGATTTTGCTCCCTTGATCCATTTCTGCCTCAACCGAGCCACCACCTCGCCTTTTTAGCCACCAACCGGCTAAGAACAAAGAGCAAAATTAGTGGGTTTCCAGCAGCTTGTTGGTCTGTTTTGAGGTCATTCCTGGCCCTGGAAGCTAGGCTCGCTTTGGAGAAAGTTGAGCCCCGTTGCATTCTCGTCGATTTGAACCGCTTGAATCGCAAAACAAGTGAGTTTAACTCATTAATACTCGCTTAGTAGGTTAATTATGCTTAAGGGATGATTAATTTAGGTTAAATGGATTAGGTGGTTAGATTATATTAGATTAGTGAACTTAATTAATTGCCAATGCATGTTAGGTGGATAGTTAGTGCAATTAGAGCCTAGACAAGCTCTAGTATTTAACTCGAGTGGTTCAGAAATTTTTCGAGCTTGTCTCGGCTTCCAATTAGGCTTTTCCAAGCCTAAGTTGCAATTATTGTATTTATTAATTAATTTCTATAATTAATTATTTATTTATTTATTTTCAGGAAATTAGACTAGAATGGACGGTGACCGGAAAATTACGCTAATTGCAAAGTGGTGTGATCTCGCTTATTTAATTGAGCTTCAAATTGTGCTGATTGTGATTTAATTGTGAAATTAGGAATTTATCTTTAATTTAATTAATTTTAATAATTAATTGAACTTTTACCAGGTGTGTGTCTACAACGCCAAAAATATATTTCTAGATTGAAGTCAAGTCGGGAAGTTTAAATTTTGAAGTTAAGGCTTTTTGGCTCAGCTAACCTGCACCACACACGACTATTTTTATCGGGTATGATAAAAATGATAAATTGATTTGATGGTCAAAGCTATATATTTTATTATCAGCTTCGGGTGAGCTATAAAAGTGATTTATATTATTATCAGCTTCGGGTGAGCTATATATGTGTGATGTACTATTATCAGCTTTGGGCGACCTATATATGTACTTGTCAACTTTGGGTGAGTGAATTATATTATCAGCTTTGGGCGAGCTATACTATCTATATTTTCAGCTTTGGGTGAGCGGTCCTAATTTAATATGACACTATAGATAGTATTGGTTAAATGGACCAGAAAGTGGTCGTGATGACATGTAATCGACTGAGTCGATTGATCGATGATTCAATCTGGTTTGATTGAGTAATTTGATTGTTAGTATTTGTTAATTGAACTGACTTGCAGGATGGAACTGAGGCCAAGGTAAGTCCTTTGACGCCTGATTGTGCTTAGGCTGCTCTTAGGGCTTATTTTCTTCCTAATCAGGTCTTAGGGGGTAGAACTTGCTGAGACGTGGTCTCACCCCATTATGGGATCACATTTTCAAGTCCTTAGGTGACGGTCGTGGAGAGCCAGAAGTCCCGGAGTTTGGGAAGGTGGAAGAAGAATAATCAGCGAACTTGTATGACTAGTTAGTCATAGGACAGTTCCTTTTTGATGAGTCGACATTTTTGTAACTAGCCTGCTCTTGTGTATAAATGCGTTTGTTTATAAAAGACTTGTTATGCTTTTCTATCCCATTGTTTTATTATCTGAGGATTTATATCTGCTTCCGCATGCGTATATTAAAAAGAATGGGTCGGCGATGTGTCCTGGGACATTACTATTATATCGACCAAGCAGGGATGGGCACAAGCTCGGAGGATTGGGACATGACATCCCAGTCAGTTTAGTGGTATCAGAGCGTGGTTGTTAGAAATTGGAGTGATAAAGTGCGATGGATATGGGATAGTAAATAGGAAGGCCTTTAAATTCATGACCGATGCATGTTGATGATAGTTGTTTGTAGAGTTGTTTGTTGTGTGTAGATCGCTCAGCTTCTAATCCATTGTGGATTTGGAAGACAGGTTTCGGTAGAAATATTAAACCATGAGCGATCAAGAGCAGAGGACTCCGAGTAAGAGGACAGTTAAGCCTGTGACTTAGGGTAGAACGCCAACCAGAGTCGGTACCCGAGGAGGCAGGGGTAAGGCACCAGCACAGGCTAGCACTAGTGGAGTAGCACCACCTCCCGTGGGTACTAGGGTAGCCACCCCAGATGAGCAAGGAACCATTGGAATCAACCAAGCCCTGGATGCCATGAGAAAGTTGATGGAGCAGCAAGCCCGGGATCAAGCTTCCGCCTTCACCGCCACCCAAGCAGTCGCTACTGCTGCTATTGCTGTCGCTGCTGAGGTCGCAGCCATCGCCGCACCTGTCGTTGCACCCGCTAAAGGTCTGCCAAGAATCATGGTCGTTGGGAGACCGATTCATAAGCTAGTGGAACGGTTCTTGAAGTTAAATCCACCTAAGTTCACTAAGGCAAGAGACCCCGAAGCTGTTGCTTTGTGGATCCAAGGACTTGAGAAGGCTTTTGCACTATTGATGTGCAATGAAATGAAAAGGTAGTCCTTGTAACTTACCAACTAGAGGGAGTTGCAAATACTTTATGGAGAACCACCCAAGGAACAGTATTCCCAGAAGGTGTCGTCCCAGAGTGAAACGCCTTCCTTGAGGCTTTCAATGGTAAATAGTTTTCAGAGACTGCCAGAGAGATGAAGATGGCAGAGTTTCGGCATCTTCACTAAGGCTCCATGTTTGTCGACCAATATGAGGTGAAGTTCACTAAACTATCGCAATATGCTCCTGAACTTATTGAGAATCCAGCGAACCGAGTGAGAACGTTCAGGGATGGATTCAGACTAGACTTGAGGAGTATATTGATTTCGCTGAATCTGAGGAGTTACAATGACCTTTACGAGAAAGCCCAAATGATCGAGAGAGATCAGAATGAGAGAGCCACTACGTCTGGGTCAAGGTTTAATTCCAATAGAGATGTAATCCATCATGGAAAAAAACCCATGACTAGAGGTAGATTTCAGATCTCGCTTAACAGGAAGGGTGGAGTTGGTAAGTCGGGGTCAAATCAGAATGGTTTGTATCGCTTCTATGGGAGGCGACATGGTACAGCTCCGTGCCCCCGAAGACCAGGTGTATGTTTTGGTTGTGGCCAGCAGGGCCATGGTTAGGAATTGTCCTAGTAGACCAAGAGGACAACCGCAGCTACCGCCGCCGCCACCAATTGGATAGATTAGAGGGTATGCACTTTAGAATGCACCGCAGGGTGGATAGCTTAGACCCCCAGTTTAAGGCATGGTGTATGCCATTACTTAAGGTTAGGCAGAGGCTGCGCCTGACGTGATCATAGATATGGTTTCGCTAAACAACCATCCTGCTTATGCTTTATTCGATCTAGGAGCAACTCATTCATTTATTGCCAAGCAGTATGTTAAGTTGATTGGAATAAATCCTGAATTGCTCGAATCTGGTGTTAGCATATCTACACCTCTAAAAGATAAAGTGTTGTTTGCTTTGGGTTGTTCTAGTTACAAGTTAGAGATTGGTGAGCGAGAGGGGAAAATAGACTTATTAGTCTTAACCATGTATGACTTCGATTTGATAATTGGTATGGATTGGCTCACCAAGCAACGAGCTAAAATGGATTGTTATCGCAAGTCAATTCAATTTTACCCATTAACGGGTGAGAGCTTCAAGTTTGTCGAGAACCAAGGAGGACCCTCGATTTCCCTAATCTCGTTGCAAGAGGCAACCCGTTTGTTAGATGGGGGTTGTCAAGGTTACCTGGCGACTGTCGTGAATACGACAGTTGAGGAGCTAAAGATTGAAGATATTTCAATTTTACAAGAATTCCCAGATGTATTCCCGAAGGAATTGCCAGGATTGCAACTAGAGAGAGAATTTGAATTTGTGATTGAGTCAGCCCCCGGGACAGAGCCAATCTCTAAGGCTCCTTACCGGATGGCACTATCGAAATTAAAGGAACTAAAGGTGCAGATGCAGGAATTATTGGATAAGGGATTCATACGTCCCAGTGCATCACCTTAAGGAGCACCAGTTCTATTCGTGGAAAAGAAGGATGGTTCGTTGCGCTTGTACATCGACTATCAACAACTCAATCAAGTGATGATCAAGAACAAGTATCCATTGCCAAGGATCGATGACTTGTTTAATCAGTTACAAGGAGCATCGATATTTTCAAAAATCAACTTGAGGACAGGATATATGGGTCCCCGAACCCTTCGTAGGTCGCCACAAGCGCCAATGTTACACCTTATTACCTTTCTTCTTAGAAGAGGCGTCGTAATTAGTAGACACATTTTTTTTTTTTTTATAAAACGATCCCAGCGCAACTCATCAACGAAAGCAAAATAAAAGATCACCATCTCTCCCTCCGGTAACCATGATACAAATACACACCACTAATCATCATGATTAAAAGACAAGCCACGACACGTTATTTGCATATATTTTCAAGATGGGACTTCTTTTGGGTTGGTACATCAAAAGGAAAAGCTAGGACTCAGCCACGTCCGGCCTAAAACCCAAAAAGAACCCTCGACCCACTACATCTCACGTGCACAACCTCCATCATCAGTGTCAGCTAACTATCCCCAAAAAACTAGTTCCTACTCGTCATGTACGGGCCTCACACCCAATCTGGTGCATCAGGCGGTGGCGGTGGCAACATCCCTCTCATCACACCATCGTGACGAACGTGGATGGAGATGAACCCCTAGACGACCGGGCCCCCAGCCAGGCCTACGTCATACATGACTAAACAGTGCGCTCGTATATATGTCAATCCAGGAACAGAAGGATAGTCGAACTCCTTGCACTCGACCTCTACATCGGATGGTAGATCGTAAAACACACCCCGCGTAACAGCAGGAAGCGGCATGCTGCTAATCTAAAATGTTGGTCCCCAAAAGGGGTGAGTACAACCACTCAGCAGGTAAAGGAATCCAATAACCACTCAATGCATCATACAAGTCATACATGCATTGCAGGCATTACTTACCTTGAAGCCATGCATATACTATTATGCATCATCACCACAATCATAACACATACATGTGTATCATCATGTCATACTCATATCATCGTCATCGTGACATTATTATATCACACACATGTCATCATCATCATAGCATCATCATATCACACATGTCATCATCATCATGACATCATCATATCACACATGTCATCATCATCATATCATACACATGTCATCATCATCATGACATCTTCATATCACAACATATATGCATGTCATCGTGCCATATCATATATCATCATCATATCATGCATATCATCATGCCACAGGTGATCATCATCATATCACATCATACATCATCATCTTCATGCATATCATCCTGCCATGGGTGATCATCATCGTATCACATCATACATCATCATCATCATCATCATGCATATCACCATGCCGTGGGTGATCATCATCGTATCACATCATACATCATCATCATCATACATATCATCATGCCATGGGTGATCATCATCGTGTCATGTCATATCATGCATGGTTCAATTTCCACTTTTAGCTTTCAATTTGATCACCACATCACCCTTCCTCGGATCATCAATTTCATCTCATATTTTACACCCGCATCCCATGTGAGAAAAAAAAAACCTCCGGCATTCAGCCATTCAAGGCCACCGGGCATCCGGCCCCCCACATTTCGGGCATCTCGCATCCCAATTGGCATCACGAGGCATCCTCTCGGGCAAAGACCACCGACGAGGCTTCCGGCATTTACACTTCCTGGCCGGGCATCCCGCACTCCTACTGGCATCGCGAGGCATCCCCCTAGACACAAACCTCCAGGGCTTCCGACACCCCCAACTTTCCGGGCATCCTAAAACTCCCAGGGCCATCTAGCAATGTATCTTTATACATTCGGGGCATTATGCATTATCATCCGCCACAACAATCTCCTCATTTAACATTATCCATGTTTACCAATTTCAGTCTTAGTTTAGCATGGCATATGATGTGATGGCAAACAAGTCATATTCAGCATTGAATTCACACATGTATCGCAATCCATTGTCATGCATACATCAAGACCTTATCGTACATGCTACATAGTAAAATTATTTATGAAATAAAATTTATGGAATTTATGCCGATTAAAATAATCCATTTCTCATGCCCTTTTTACATTAATTTAAATTCCAGCTTGTGCCACTTTCAAAATGTTAATTTAAATTCCAGCTTCTGCCACTTTCAAAATATTAATTTAATATCTATATAATTCTCAAAGACCATAAAAATTAAGGCAAGTGATAATCAAGACAATAGGATAATGATTTCATGCAAAATACATGGCCAAATAGAATTCCACACAAATCCATAATTCACACAAAACAGCATATAATTTTCGGATGAAATCAGAATGCACAGTCTCCGAAGAAATTCGATTAAAATATCCATACGACCTCCAAAAATTACGAAATTTTACCAAGTTATAGCCAAGACATTAAAGTACATTTTTCATGAAGACTTAGTCAGATTCTTTTTATATTATTTTCTACAGTCACACGAAGCTTCTGGATCCAACACCGAATCGTCCAGTACATGCTTCTCCGAAATACTGAGTTTTCACCTACCTATTCTTCTTCTTTTCCTCTGACATTTGGATATGTTCTACATCAAGATGTTCTCTACAAGTTTCATGAAGAGATCTAAGTCAAATAACCAGAGTATTGTCGTCATTTAGGTCCATGAAGTCTCGGGTGTCCTGTAATACATCTCCAGAATTACCGTCTTCAAGATCTAGTCGATTTACTAGGTTATACTTGTTCATTTTGCTTCAAATTTGAGTATGTTGTATTTTAAGATGCCCCCTACAACTTTCATGAAGAAATTGAAGAGAGATTCTTAGCACAACTCAACATGCAACCACAAATCCATCAAGAGGTCAGTGAAATCGTTCCAGATCTGAGGTCTCCGTAGGATGAGAGTTTAACCCCTTAAATCTCCATCATTTTCCACCAAATTTTAGTATGTTTTAGTTTAAGATGTTAGCTACAACTTTCATGAGAGATCGAAGCCAAAATCGAACTCTAAACATGCATGCAAGCTCTCACAACATTCTGACTCGAGCGGATTTAAACGAAAACAGCAACCTTACTCAAAAACAAGTCATCTAAGCTTCAGTTTTCCTCTCCTAATCACCCAAAATTTGACATACATGTAACACACACACATGCAAGAGCAGCAAGAGGACTCCAACTTGCCTCTAGACCGGACGGATGATGGCACACGGCGGCGATCATGGCGGCACACGGCGGACGGACGGCGACTCCTCCTCTCGGCTTCTCCTCCCTCTTGGCCACTCTCCCTCTCTCTCGCGAAATCTCTCTCTCTCTCTCTCTCCCTCTCTTGGCCGAACAAGCAACTGGCCACTCTCTCTCCTTCCCTTCTCTTTTATCCCCCCATTTCCTAATCATTAGTAATCATTGTTTGCCACTCCAATTAACCAATGCATGCCATCCCTCTCTAAGCCAATGCATGAAGGCCTCTTGCCACTTGTCTTAATGGGCTTTTGGGCTTGGGCCGGCCACTCTTGGGCCTCCTCTTGGGCTGGTCGACAGCCCCCTTTCGTGGGCCTAATTGGGCCGACTAGCTTGGCCCATCAACGCTTCGGCCAATGGGCCTAAGGCCCATCCTAATAAAAATCAATTTTATCCCCTATTCTTATCCTTTATTTTAAGAACTAATTTACTAAATTCTACATGGCCAAAGTCTTGTGATATTTTATTTATAGAAATTTAATTTATAAAGTGCATGGCCAAGCATAAATTATTATCATTAATCTATCTAATTTAAAATCTCATAAACACAAGCACAAATCACCTAATCTTAAAAGAGACTAATGGCTAAAGCATTAAACCATAGGTAATTTCATTACCTAATTAGAGGCTTTAACACACCTTATAACTTGACTTTGAATTTTGGGATGCCACAGGATATCATCATCTGAGGATCAGGAAAGAAGATATTCCAAAGTCAGCATTTCATACTCGGTATGGTCATTACGAGTTCACTGTGATGCCATTCCTGTTGACGAATGCTCCAGCTACTTTCATGGATTTGATGAACCAAGTATTCAAGGAATATCTAGATCAGTTTATGATCGTGTTCATCGATGATATTCTGGTGTATTCAAGAAGTGCTGAGGAGCATGAGGATCATCTGATATTAGTGCTCCAGACCTTGAGAATTCATCAGTTGTATGCTAAGTTTAGCAAATGCGAGTTTTGGCTAAATCGTGTTGTGTTTCTAGGTCACGTGATTTCAGGCAAAGGAATCTCCGTGGACCCGAGCAAGATTGAAGCAGTTATTAATTGGCCAAGACCGACTATCGTGACAGAGATCAGAAGTTTTCTAGGTTTGGCAGGTTATTACAGATGGTTTGTGGAAGGATTTTCCACTTTGGCGTCACCTTTGACAAAACTCCTAAAGAAAGACGAGAAGTTCATATAAACAAACAAGTGCGAGTGTAGTTTCCAAGAGCTGAAGCAAAAGCTGACTACTGCACTTATGCTAATGATTTCATCTGGTCCTAGAGGATACGAGATCTATAGTGATGTGTTGTTCAAAAAACTGGGTTGCGTGCTAATGCAACATGGTAGGGTTATTGCATGCACCTCCCATCAGTTAAGACCTCATGAACTGAACTACCCGACGCATGACTTAGAACTCGCAACTATCATATTTGCGTTGAAGATTTGGAGACATTACTTGTGTGGAGAAAGATTTCAGATCTTCATGGACCATCAGAGTCTCAAGTACCTATTTTCTCTGAAGGAGTTGAATATGAAACAGCGTCAATGGATGGAACTTTTAAAAGACTATGATTGTGATATCTTATATCACCCAGGGAAAGCAAACAAAGTCGCTAACGCTTTGAGCCAAAAGTCTTTAATAGCTCACCTATTGGTTATGGAGTGGAATCTAATCGAGTGAGCTCGAGATTCGATATTTAACTTTGAGGTAGGCCATCTTTTTCATCTTATGGCTACCCTCAGAATTGAACCAGATGTGCAGATCAGGATCAAGCTACTTCAGCCGACAGACCCAGATGTTTAGAAAATTTTACAAGAGGATATCAAAGAAAGGAAAGTTGACTTTCAAGTTTCTGATGATGGATCACTGAAGTTCCGAGGACGTTTGGTTGTACCTAACAATGTGAAGCTTAGAGAGGATATTTTATTAGAAGCTCATCGTAGTAGTTACAGCATTCATCCCGGAAGTACCAAGATGTATCAGAATCAACGTTAACACTATTAGTGGTCTGATATGAAGGCGGATATCGCCAAGCATGTCGCCAAAAAGAGGTAATGATTCTATTTGGGTAATAGTCGACAGGTTAACAAAGTCGGCTCACTTTATTGCAGTGCGAAAGGATCTTCACTTGGATAGGCACGCGGAGTTATACGTGCACCAGATAGTTCGACTGCATAGAGTGCCAGTTACGATAACTTTAAATCGAGACCCAAAATTCACCGCTGCTTTTTGGAAGAGCTTGTAGGATGCTTTAGGTACAAAGCTACAGTATAGTATGGCATATCATCCTTAGACGAATGGTCAGTCTAAAAGGACAATTCAGACCCTTGAAGATATGCCGTGAGCTTGTGTACTAGACTTTAAAGGAAGTTGGGAAAAACAACTTCATCTTGTGGAATTCGTCTACAACAACAGTTATCAGCAGAGCATCCAGATGGCTCCATTTGAAGCGTTGTATGGCCGAGCGTATAAAACATCAGTGTGTTGGGATGAAGTTGGAGAGAGAAAGATTACAGGTCCAGAGTTGGTGCAACAATCAATGGATACCGTAGCAGTTATCAAAGACAAATTAAAGACCACTCAGAGTCGTTAGATAAGCGTCGAAGGCTTTTAGAATTCCAAGTTGGTTGGTGACCACGTTTTTCTAAAGGTGTCGCCAATGAGGGAAACTTCGCGTTTTGGCAAGAAAAGAAAACTGAGTCCGAGGTACGTAGGTCCATTTGAGATTCTTCAGAGAATTGAGACTCGGGCGTATCGTCTTGTGTTGCCACTGAGATTGGCGTAAGTGCATGACGTCTTTCACGTGTCAATGTTCAGAAAGTACGAGCCTAACCCGAACCACGTGCTCAATTTCGAGGAATTGGACGTCGGTGACCGAGTGTCATACGTTGAAAGCCCAATTCAGATTGTGGACTGAAAAGAACAAGTTTTGTGTACAAAGACCATCCCAATGGTCAAAGTGGTCTAGCAACACCACGGTACTGAAGGAGCAACCTGGGAGACCGAAGAGTCGATGAGGCCTTTATACCCCCACCTTTTTGCTTAAGTATTATAAAGGTTTAAATTTCGATAACGAAATTTTTATAAGAGGGGAAGTATGACATCCTAGAATTTCAATTCTGCTTTCAATTGAATAATCAGACATTTCATTGACGCGATAATGCTATTCTCAGAGCTTACCACTCGTGAGATAACTAGACTATCTATGGAAGTCATTAAGGATTTTAAGGTAAATAGACTTGAGGATTCAACCAAGAATCGGCTGCTCGACCGTGCTCATCTACTGAGATCATTACGGCACAAATATAAATCGATTAGAGATTAGAGATAGGTTAGTTCGATTGAGATGATTGGTTAAACGTGGGTGATCCCACTAAATTTCAAAATTCTCATCGATCAGCACTAGTTTGATTTTTCTATCGTTTTGGTATCCTGTGTCCGTATTTGAAATCTCGAGATTTTCACGACCACCGAGAGTCCCCAATGTGTCGAAGAGGTTCATTGTGGCTCAAAGAAAATCGACATAGGTCATTTACACTAAAATGTTCTAAAAGCTACCATGTAACCTAAGTCACGCTAAAAACGTGCCGAAGTGAAATTAACCACGAATTTGAATCCAATTTCGGAAATTGAAAGTTGTCCTACAGTTTTTGTCTAGAAAAAGTCAGGGACTGTTTTTGATCGCGCATTTGGGAAGCAAGTGGGATCAATTGGTGAGGAAAAATATCAATTAGATCAATGAGGTGTAATTGAATTTTTGAGGGCCAAAGTAGGTGGATTCAAGAGGCAATTAGGTTCAATTTGAAGCCAAATCACTTGAAATTCGTAACTCCCCCTTGCCTAGGACTTTTGGACAATTTCAAAGGTTGCAATTAGAGCATTGGTGGCTGATTTCTAGCCAAGGAAGGCAGCTGAGGTTGAGAATTGGTCAAGGGGACCAATTGGATTAGAATTGAAGCCTTGGTGGCCCTCTTGTCCCCTTATCTCTTCCTCCTTCTCCCTCAAGCTGGCTGGCCACATCCATTCCCCCCATCCTTGCCATTTTCGAACTTAGCAGCCAAGAGAAGAAGCCGTCCGATCGTCGAGCCGCCGCACACACTGCCGTCGCCGTTGCCATCCTCACACGCCACTGCTGCTCGCGCACGTGCCTGTCACTTGGCCGCGCCTCATCAACGTCATCCCTGCCCCCTGCTCGAGCCCAACGAGCTACCATGGACACCTGGACCGCCGTGAGCTACTGCCGGCCGCCGTTCGAGCTCCACCGAGTCCCATCTAGGTCCGGTTTTGCTCCCTCGATCCATTTTCGCCTCAATCAAGCCACCATCTCACCTTTTCAGCCACCAACTAACCAAGAACAAATAGCGAAATCGGTGGGTTTCCAGCAGCTTGTTGGCCCGTTTTGAGGTCGTTCCTGGCCTCGAAAGCTAGGCCCACTTTGGAGAAAGTTGAGCCCCGTTGCGTTCCCATCGATTTGAACCGCTCATATCACAAAACAAGTGAGTGTAACTCACTAATCCTCGCTTAGTAGGTTAATTATGCTTAGGGATTGATTATTTTAGGCTAAGATGGATTAGGTGGTTAGATTAGATTAGATTAGTGAATTTAATTAATTGTCAATGCATGTTAGGTGGATAGTTAGTGCAATTAGAGCCTAGACAAGCTCTAGTATTTAACTAGAGTGGTTCGGAAATTTTCCAGGCTTGTCTCGGCTTCCAATTAGGCTTTTCCTGGCCTAAGTCGCAATTATTGTATTTATTAATTAATTTTTGTAATTATTTAATTAATTATTTATTTTCCAAAAATTAGACCGGGATGGCCGGTGACTGGAAAATTACGTTGATTGCAGCAAGGTGCTTCAAATTGTGCTAATTGCAATTTAATTGTGAAATTAGGAATTTATCTTTAATTTAATTAATTTTAATAATTAATTGAATTTTTACTAGGTGTGGGTTTACAGCACCAAAAATATATTTCTAGACTGCTGAAGTTAGTGGGAAATTTAAATTTTGAAGTTATGGTATTTTGGCTCAGGCCAACCGTGTACCCACACACGACTATTTTTATCAAGTATGATAAAAATGATAAATTGATTTGATGGTCAAAGCTATATATTTTATTATCAGTTTTGGGTGAGCTATATAAGTTATTTATATTATTATCAGCTTCGGGTGAGCTATATAAGTGATTTATATTATTATCAGCTTCAGGTGAGCTATATATGTACTTGTCAGCTTTGGGTGAGCGAATTATATTATTAGCTTTGGGCGAGCTATACTATATATATTTTCAGCTTTGGACGAGTGGTCTTGGTTTAATAGGACACTATAGATAGTATTGGTTGAGTGGACCAGAAAGTGGTCATGATGACATGTAATCGACTGGATCAACTGATTAATGATTCGATCTGGTTTGATTGAGTGATCTGATTATCAGTATTTGTTAATTGATTTGACTTGCAAGATGGAACTGAGGCCAAGGTAAGTCCTCTGACGCTTGATTGTGCTTAGGCAGCCCTTATGGCGTAATTTTCTTTCTAATTGGGTCTTAGGGGGTAACTCGCTAAGACGTAGTCTCACTCCGTTGTGGGATCACATTTTCAGGTCCCTAGGTAACGATCGTGGAGAGCCGGAAGTCTCGGAGTTTGGGAAGGTGGAAGAAGCATAATTGGCGAACCTGTATGACTAGTTAGTCATAGGACAGTTCCTTTTTTATGAGTCAACATTTTTGTAACCAGCCTGGTCTTATGTATAAACCTGTCTATTTATAAAAGACTTGTTATGATTTAAAAAGGTTTGGCCTTACTTTCCTATCCCATTGTTTTATTGTTTAGGGTTTATATCTGCTTTCGCATGCGTATATTAAAAAGAATGGGTTAACGATGCGTCCTGGGGCATTACTATTATATCGACCAAGCAGGGATGGGCACGGGCTTGGAGGATCGGGACGTGACATTTTTTTTTTCTTTTTTTGGCCTTGGTTATCAATCCCTTCAACTGAAAATTTTAATTGAAGTGACTTACTAGCATTTTTAATCTCACTTGATCGCGACAAAGATTTTAAAACTTGTGTAAGAAAGGTTATTCCTTCTAAATAATTTATTATATTCTGGTCATAAATTGGGAAGCAACCGCAAGTGGGAGCTTACACAAGAATTTATAGGTTGAGAAAAGTTTGAGCACGAGACATTTTTTTATTTTGAACCTTTTTTGACTTCTGAAATGACAAAGTGGACGGTGTGTGACCTGTGAGATTGCCTAATTTGAGGAGTTTGATTGGCCATCAAAAAAGAATTTTACTAATTAATAATTGGGGAGGTGCTTTTCTTATTAAGGAGGACGTGCTTTGATGACTCTTACACAAAATTAACAACGGTCTTATCCCATGACTTTACTTTAAGTGGGGCTGTCTCCTCCCTTTTATGTAGTTCTTATTAAGGAGGACGTGCTTTGATGAATCTTACACAAAATTAACAACGGTCTTATCCAATGACTTTACTTTAAGTGGTGCTTTTTAAATAGAAAGCCAGGCATGTTTCGGCAGGCATGTTTCCAATAAGGAGGACGTGCTATGGTATTGTCCTTTTTAAATAGAAAGCCAGGCATGTTTCCAATATCGGTGGTTAAAAAGTTGGTGTTCTTTTCATTACCACGAATCAAAGAGCCGTGACACAACCTACCACCGAAGAATTGCATGTTTGGATATATAATAGAGTTCCTTTACCAAGCATGGGGCCGATACACTGTTACTAGTCAGTCTTAAGTCCTCGAAATTTTTAATTATTCTGGTGCGTTCAGTCTTAAGTCCTCGAAATTTTTAATTATTCTGGTGAGTCCACCCTCATAAAGAAACGTTTGTAAGTCTAATATACTTGAGGGGAAATTACAAAAATTGTCCCCGTACTATTAGCCAAATTCAGTTTCAGTCCCTGTACTGTACTTCATTATAGTTTAGTGCCTCAACTTTTCTCTGGCAATGATTATGGGATTAAAATTCAATCCAGGGATAAATGTACCAAAAAGTTTTAAAACTAGTCATGAAAATGCAATTAAATCATAATACTTTCTTTCTTTTTTTGGGTCGGTTAATCATAACACTTTCAAAAAGTGCAATTAGTACTAAAATTTATTAGCATTTTCTTTTTGTTAAGCTGGATAGAGTAAATGAAAAGACTTGACTGCACTAATTTGACAAATTTTAGTACTAGATGCACTTTTTGAAAATTTTAGGATTAAATTGTATTTTCATAACAAATTTTATGACTTTTAGTACATTTCTCCTTTTAATTTACATCAATGTATGAATGGACTAAGCTGAGCCAGCATTGACAAATTGGCATGTGGTGCCCACGTACCTGCTGTACAAGTTTCGATAAAAATTACACTATTGATCCACGTGCTATAAGGAATATTCAATTTGAGTCCTTGTACTGTGTTTTTGTTACCAAAACCAGTCCTCATATATTTTTTTTTCAACAAAAAGGTAAATTTCTTTCATTACATCTTAATCCAAAATCTCATAGGAAGGTCAAATTGAAAAGCGAGTGTTAGTTAAAAATTGCTCTATTTACAAGTTTGCCGAATCTGATTGAAAGTCATATTAAGATAAATGCCGTCATCAAGCATTTTCCATTACTCAAAGCTGAAGAAGTTCACGACTGTACTTACTGGTCATGTTTTAGCAATAATTTTATTTTTTAAAAGTTTTAGCACTTCATTACATTTTTTCGACAAGTTTTTAGTCACTCGGTACATTTATTCTTTATCTATCCGTTAATTTACAAACTTTCCTATCGCGTTAGCATTTTATTTATTTATTTTTCCTGTGATTATCGACATCTTGAATTTACACACATTTTTTACAAAGTTCCACAATTATAATTGGAACTATTTATCTAAGTCAGACAAATAGAAGGTCGTAAATTTGTATAAGAATTGATATATTTAAGGTGTTCATAAAAATATCCAGACACCCTCAACTATATATCAATCATAAGAACAAAACATGTTCTATTCAGAACACTAGAATTCTCCTCCATTATAAAAGTCCATGTTGTGGCCTCACAATTGAATGCAAAGAACGAATCCCACTTCATCACAATTCACATACCACACGCACAGCAAAAGAGTGAGAAGATGCTAATGACACTTTTTCCACTTCTTTGCACGCTCAGCTTTTCCACCATCAATGCTGCTGAATTTGCCCTCACCATGAGCAGCCATTACTGCTCCAACTCAAGCACCTTCACCCCCAACGGCACCTACCACGCCAACCTCAATCATGTTCTTGATTGTCTCGTCAGAAATACGGGCGCCAACCCTGATGACGGGTTCAACTTCGCTTTGAGCGAAGCCAGCTCGAGTGAGGCCGTCTACGGCAGCTTTATGTGCAGAGGCGATGTCTCGAAGAAAGAGTGTGCCGACTGCATAAAAAACGCGAGGCTTGAGATAACCCAGCTATGCCGGATGACGAAAGTCTCCTTCATGTGGTACGATCAGTGCATGTTGCGCTACTCCGACACGAATTTTACCAGGAAGGTGGAGCTGGAACCTCGATTGGGTGGATACAATGAAGAGAACATAGACCAGTCAGATGAATTCCTGAAGCTACTGAACGAAACGACTGATCACGCGGCTAGAGAGGCTGCTCAGCATCCTCCTAGGATGTATGGCCATCGCGAAGCCAAGTTTAATCAGGAGAAAACATTGTACACGTTCGCACAGTGCATGCCTTATCTTTCCAACAACGATTGTTCGGAGTGCCTTCACAACGCCACATCGAGCCTCTTAAGGGTCCAGGAGGGGAAAATCGGGGGCCGAGTGTTGCTTCCGAGTTGCTTTGTCAGGTTTGAGATTTACCCGTTTTACAGGAGCAGCTCAAAAGGTAGGTAGAACCTTGTCAGCGATATTAAGGATATTAGTGATATTAAATTATCTTTTAAAAATATTTAGGATATTTTCTCTAATTTTCTATTTCTATTTTGATTATGCACACCTAATTTGATTTTCCTTGATTCTCTGTCTAAGCCTATATATAGGTTGTCCTTGTATTCTTTTATATATATTGAAATATACAGAAAATTCCCAACTTTTTTTCTACTTTATATTTAACTTAGTATAGAGCCTTCATTCCTACGGAAACCTAAGTACACCAGTGCACATCGCACCCACTGCACCCAAGCGTTCCACCGCACATCCGAAAATAAATCCATCCCTGCGTCCCCCGAGCGTCCTGTTGCACATCAAATAAATTCATCCTTGTATCTCAACAATGTTGCCCAAATGTCTTATTTGAGGAAGCACTTAATTAAACCAATTCCACAATAGTTAGTGTTTTGATGCTATTCGCATCGATTGTGTCACATAGTCAAGCCATTTTTATGGAGGAGGCTTTCTTTCAGTGCTAGCCGCATAGGCCGCATCACTCAGTAACTATCTTCTCAAGCCAGTCATTTAGGCTGCTTGATGCTATGACACCAGTCGTATAGGCCACGTTGCTCAATTATTGTTTTGCAAGTCAGCCGTACCGACTACTTGTTATTTCCACTCCAATCCTCGACATCGTCGTTTTGAGAAGCCAACATCACCTCCAAATGACTTGCCGACCTCAAATGATCTTAGATCTGAAAGATGCTAATTCACACACCACCCCACCACAACAAGCCCGTCCCGCAGTGTCGTTAGAATAACAAGTTTTTTGTGGCACTGTTTGACATTAATTCAAACTCCAATTGATAATGTCACCTTCAATTTGAGAGGGGGTGTTAGTGATATTAGGGATATTAGCAGTATTAAAATATATTTTAGAAATATTTAGGATATTTTCTATGATTTTCTATATCTATTATTATTATGCACATCTAGTTAGATTTCGCTTGATTTCCTTTGTCTAAGCATATAAATAGGTTGTCCTTATACTCTTATACATACATACATACATATATATGTATATATATATATATATATATATATATTTATATCAAAATATACAGAAAGTTCTCTATTTCTCTTATGCATTCTTCTTCTATATATATCATGCTTGTCACTACTTCGAAGATTCCAACAGAATTCATGTTGTCCGCTTAAGCTGAGTCTTTGCTCTCCCAGATGTTATTTGAGTTTTCTGCCAGCAAAAGAAACCTTTTCTTTTCAATTCTGCTACAAATAAAATCTTTACAGCTATATCACTCACAGCTCGTTTTAGTTAAGTACAGCCCGTTTAATTGTCTGAAACAGCTTCCGAGTGGAGTTGGGGAATATCTTCTTCTGATGTTTTTGCTGGAAGATGAAATTTTATAACTAGAAGGAACCTCATTTTCATGTATGTCAATGACACTATTAACAGCGACTACAAATGCAGGGACGGTGTCCTTTCCGTTGAAAATATCCGCTGCAATTTTCGCCACTATTGTAGGATTGATGCTACCTATTTACATGATAGCTCAGCATTTACTAAGAGGAAGAAGAAGAATTCTAAGGACGGACAGTGAAAGTTGCACAGAAGAACATCCGACTGGTAACTCGACAAAACAATACTATTGCATACATACGATTTATTGATTTCATTTCACTAGCGTCTAAAGATATGCGAACCATTTAACTTTCAGTTGGGAGCCAAATTTCTGAGCTCCATTCCATACAATTTGATCTGCAAACAATAGAAGCTGCCACGAATAAGTTCTCGAGCAACAACAAGTTAGGGGAAGGTGGATTTGGTCCGGTTTACAAGGTAATTAAGAAGTTCAATCGAATCATTCAGCTTTTAACTTATCAAGAAGCTGATAATTGCAATTTTCAAAATTAATCATAATGTAGTAACTCATCATATTTTGGTTCACAATGAGGCCTCTCGAAGCTCCAGAGAACTTTTCTCCTATTTCAATGCCCAATCGCATATTAGTAAGTAAAATCAGAAGTGTAATAAAACAAAGAGACAATAAGATGCGTCTATTTCGGGCAAATTTGTTTTATGTCTATTTTGTTATTAGGGTACGCTAGCTGGTGGTCAAGAAATTGCAGCAAAGAGGCTATCTAGGAGCTCTGGACAAGGAGTGGAGGAATTCAAGACTGAGGTTGAACTAGTAGCCAAACTTCAACACAGAAACCTGGTGAGGCTTCTGGGATTCTCCATGGAAAGAGATGAAACAATACTGGTCTATGAATACGTGCCCAACGGGAGCCTCGATCGCTTGTTATTTGGTTTGCCTCTCTTTTATCTCCTTTTCACCACGTTGATTCACCAGCATTTCAGTCTAAATGATACGTTTCACTCAGAGAAAATGAGAAGAAATATTATTCTGGCTAAATGAAGACAAACTAGAGATATTAGTGATAGCAGGACGACATAATACAAACAAACATCCTGTTATTATTTTGCTTAGTTTTCCTTGTCACTTCATTTCTACATAGTGAAGAAGTAGATAGGAGAAACGAATTTCGTGATAATGAGAGGATTGATCAAAAGTTGATGAAAGTGACTATATGTGATGAATTGGGCATGAGCATTATGCCAATGTGAATTGATGCAACTCATAAACTAATTTTTTGACTGACATACAGATCCCAAACTCAGCGGACAATTGGATTGGTCAACACGTTACAAGGTCACGGTAGGGGTGGCGCGTGGACTGCTATACCTTCATGAAGATTCTCGGCTTCGAATTATTCATCGTGATCTCAAAGCCAGCAACATTCTGCTTGATGCGGACATGAACCCAAAAATCTCAGATTTTGGTGCAGCTCGGATCTTCAGTTCTGACCAGATTCAAGCGAGTACTAAAAGAATTGTTGGAACATAGTAAGTCCAACATCGACTAATCTGACTTGTTATTGGCAATGAACAATGTGCCATTGGCATTGATTTGGAACATTTTCTTGACAAGCAAGAAAAACAGACTCATCCTAATTTGTTTCAAGCAGTATATGCCCATAATTAAACATTCTCTCAACTGTGTTAACATATTGTGCTCAATGCAGTGGCTACATGTCTCCTGAGTATCTGATGTTTGGACACTTCTCCATAAAATCTGACATCTTCAGTTATGGTGTGTTTATGTTGGAGATTATAACTGGCAAAAAGAATAGCCAATTCTTTGCACTGGACTGTGATGAGGACCTGCTAGGCTATGTGAGTATCGTAATAAAGCCATTCCTCTTTGGCTGAAATCACTTTTAATATAATAACAACAGTATTTTGAACAAAAATTACTAATATAACTATTCTCTTAGGTTTGGAAGCACTGGAGTAACGGAATGCCATCGAAAGTAGTGGACCCAGCTTTAAGTGGTGCTTATTCTGTGAATGAAGTGATCAGATGCATGCACATTGGCTTGCTCTGTGTCCAAGATGAGATGGAAGACCGACCTTCCATGGATACGGTTATTCTGATGTTAAACAGCCATTCTATTAGCATCCCAGTGCCTCAAAGACCTTCGTTCTTTTTTCCTGGTAAGAAGTACAAACAGGCACATTGTGTTCTGAAATCAGATCAATTAAACTACAAGGTGGGCCAATCTATTTGCAAGATAACGTCGCTAGGGTCTCTGGCGGACCTGGATTGTACTGATCCAGGTCCACGGTAACCGAGATTTTGAGGCTATCATTTAGATCAATTCATTGTTTAGATTACTAGATAAATTGTGTAAACTTCAGAGTACATCTTCGTTGCCAGGATTGTGTTAGAGGATTGCAACAGTGGATACCTTTGATGAAAAGTAGACTCTACATTTGCCGATATCATTAATGATGTTAAGCCTGTAAAAGTTTTTTAAGAGCAATCAGTGAACTTTTATAATCATCGCTCGTACTGAATCTGTCATCATTTAGTGAGAAATCACCAGTCTCTGAGTTTCTGAAAAGTTACTAGCTTTGGCACGTCATGGCGTTAGCATATTGAGCTTTCTTAATAGTTTCTAAAGAAGTCTGCCTGAACATATTGGCTGCTAAAATGTTTCACATAGGATCTTATTCACCCTGCGCGTAAAGTATTCTCAGCCAATCGCTCACGCAGAGTAATGCAAGCCTGCTTTCGATAACTTTCTTCTATCTTATTGACCTCAAACAGATACGTAATATTCCAGCAATTAAAAGAGATAATCCAACAGGGAGGATTGTGAAATTGAGGGCAATATAACCCGAGCTAGTATCCCATCCTGAAAAAGGAAGAGTTCTCATGTTAGACAATAAACTCATAGCCATCAATGTTGAGACCTAATTGCCAAAACTAGTTTTTAGGAGGGCCTGCGCATTGAAAGGAGTCCATAGTGTTGTTCTATCAGTTTCCAGATGAAAACTTCAGACAACGGTATATTAGCGAATACTAATGGGTAATGTCTAAGGTGGAATATCAGTTGGCATGTAGATCTCAAGCTTCCTGTATTATATTGAGGTGACCAAACTGAAGTTGGTCAAATGAAATCGAAGTATTTCAAAACTACATAAGGATTTGATATTCTTGCTATCCCAGTCCTCCAATCGTCCCACAACATTGTCCTAAGTTTCACCAGTAATCTTAGGTAGGCGATGGATATTACTGATAACATTATGCAAATCTACGTCCTCTCCAAAAATTAAATATTTGATGAGCGCATAATATATAGTCTGATTCATTGCGAACTGGTCTGAATTTTATACTTTCAGTTTATCCATTACGTGCACTTTTTCAGTGTAAATCAGCATAATGGATAAAGAGATGTGAAGAAACCGGCACTTATAGGACAGATGTGTAGAAAATAAAGCCGAAAATAGACTCAGCACATCAAAATACCTTAGCAAACGGTCGGAAAACGTTCGAACCAATCGGTCAATGGTCCGGCTGGTCTAGCGGAACTGGTCAATAGCCAACGGTCAATGATTGTGCAAGGTCAACTGCTGACGTGGCAGGATGATGTGGCGGTGACGTTAGTAATTGGTTAGAGCATGCATGTGGCTGGCACGTGAGAGATGATATTTGCAATGCGGTAGAGGCTTCTGGCGTGGGACGACACGTGGATCGCAGTCATAGTGGGGCTTGATGGCATGTGCGGACATGTGCGGTGGTGATGGGCGATGTGGCCTCCAGAATTTGACTCGTTGGAGAACGTCGAGACTGATGGTGGTGTTGATTTTCTAAAACAAGCCACCAAAAGCATCAGAGATTCAGAACATCACTCAAGTGCGTCGGGTTGTTGGAGTCCCATGAGTCACAGTGGCACGCGTATGCGCCTGGGAGATTGGGTGGCAGCGAATTGCTGCGAAAGTGGTGAAATAACACTCAAGAGCGGCAGGTTCAGTGCCACCACTTTGTAAAAGACTCAATGGGCGCTTGCTCAAACAAGGAGTGATCGAATGAATAATTATAATATTCAAGTATCATTCGAAAATTATGACATTTGTAGTATTTTTATTCCCCACATATTTTGTAACGCATATAAAATCAGACTTATTCATTCATATTACACCTATTATAAGTAATATAGAGTTTGAGTCGCCGATAATTTTCATTGGTAATTTAAGTTTTTATAGGACATAATATAGTATTTAACACACTAGAAGAACTGAATTTTTTTTTTTTTTTTGCGAGCATCACCTCATAATTTATTTTTTTTGGTCAGTCATACTCTATTCCTATTCTACACTCATTCTTAGACTTTTGCGCTGCTTCTTGCAGGGCGTGGGAATCGAAACCCACTCCTGAAACTTACGCGTCCCCACCCCATCCCCCCTGAGAAGGTAGAGATTTGAACCCCTCACCTCCCCATGTATTTAGGAAAAATGCATCATCTATTCATGGGAAACATTATCATGCCTCGTTTTCTATTATAGTAGGACAATAATAGCTAAGCCTCATGTCATTAAGTGATCAATTATACATGAACTGCTTCGAGCTCATGCAATCTCTCTCTCTCTCTCTCTCTCTCTCTCTCTCTCTCTCTTCTGTGCGAAACATTGTCGTGCCTCGTTTTCTAGTATAGTACGACAATCAATAACTAAGCCTCATGTCATTAAATGATCAATTATAGACGAACTGCTTCGAGCCCATGCGATCTCTCTCTCTCTCTCTCTCTCTCTCTCTCTCTCTCTCTTCTACGTTGTTTTCTTCTTTTTTCCTTGTTGGCTTTATTTTGGTTTTTTGGCTCTTTTTTTTTATTATTAAGTTTTTGGCACCGTGGTAAGATTTGTTCAAGTTAGCATTTTCCTTAGAAATATTAATAATTAAAAAAAAAAACCTATGTTTAAAAAATGTTAAAAAAATAGCATGTTAAGCATTTCGCATCACTCAAATTGTATAGAGTAAATTGAAATTCATAATTGTACTCATTGGCAAATTTTAGAATTTGATTGCATTATATAAGTTTTAAGACTTGATTGCACTTTTATAATAAATTTTAGGTCTTCTTATACATACATCCTTTTCTTTAACATACCAACTTTTTTATTTGGTTAATTTTTTCATTTTTACCTTGGTAGTCAACCCCTTTTACTAACATTTTTTAGAGAGTACCTAACTTTAATTGTAGTGATCTACTAACTTGTGTTCCATTAAGTTGTCAACTCATATATATAGGCTTTTTCATACATGTGTCAACTACTCTGATGATTTTCTGAAGTTTATTTACCTTATTTACCAAGTTTCGATTTATGAATTATTTTATCTAGTGATAATTTTTCAATGATTTAATTTTAAAGTAGTAAGTATTATGTTATTAATTCTTATTTAGAATTTGTTATCCATTCAAATTTGTTTTGCTTACTAATAGTTGAAGTTTATCGACTGTTAGTCAAAATTACCTTCTTTTTTATTGGATGTAGTTGTCAACTTTTTTCCATTTAACATATGAGTTAATTTTAGTTTATCAATGATATTTAATTCATTTACCAACGTCTATTTACTCCTTTGGAAATTATAAATATTACGGATATCTTATTGACTATTATTTGCCTTGTTTATCAACGTTTTGAATCTAGTAACTCCCATAGGAAATCACCATCTTTTATGTGACTGAAAATGACGAATTAACCTTTAGCCAATTGAAAATATTGCAACTATTTTCAGACATTTCAAATTTAAAGTACTTTGTGCTTGCTGATATGATAATGTTGAGCTACAAAAGAGTTACTCAAGCTTACTTTGATGGTTACCCAACCTTGTAAGGACTATTTTGGTTAATTCTAGGTATCCAACCGGTTGATGAGACTAAGCACTAATACAAAGGTTGAGTTTTGATGCATGTTATCGGTGATTTGAGTACTTCATGGACCTTTCCTTGAAATTAAATTAAACAAAAATTAAGCTCAATGTCTCAAATAAGCATTAAGATTCCAATTTTGGGATAATGATAATGGCCCAAAAAAAGAAAGAACAGTTGAAAGAAGAAACACTCTTATATTTATTGAAGAATCTCGTTTCTCCCATTGATGTAATGTGTGCCGTGTGATGTTTCACAAGTCATAAATGAAAATTTAATTGTGACATCCTTTTCAATTAAATTAATCAGGCTTTTCATTGACACACCTATGGTGTTGTTCTCAAAGCTAATCACTCTCGATATAACTAGACTATCTAGGGAAGCCATTAAAGAATTTTAATGCAATAGACTTGAGAATTCGACCAAGAATCGGCTACTCAACCATGCTCATCTTTAGAAGCCATTATGCCACAGTTAAAAATCGATTAGGAGATCAGAGATAGGTCGGTTCGACTAAGATGTGTGGCTAAACATGGGTGACTCCACTAAATTGGAAAATTCTTGTCGACCGGCACTAGACTGATTTTTATATCGTTTTGGTACCCTGTGTCCGTATTTGAATCCTCGAGATTTTCATAACAACCGAGAGTTGCTAATGTATCGAACGGGTTCATTGTGGCTTAAAGAAAATCGACCGCAGGTCATTTGCACAAAAAATTTCTAAAACTTACCCGGTAGCCTAGGTCACGCTAAAAACGCGCCAGAGTGAAATTAACCACGAATTTGAATCCGATTTCAGAAATTGAAAGTTCTGTCATGTCACAAATCATTTTAGGAACGTCGACTCGGTTTAAAAAAATTTTCGCAGAACCGGGACTTTTTGGGAAAAAGTCGTCATAAGGCCGTTTTTGTTCAAAAATCATCAAGGACCGTTTTTTATCGCGCAATTGGGTTGCAAGATGGTTCAATTGGTGAGGAAAAATACCAATTTGATTATTGATTCCATAACGAAATTTTTAGAGACTGAATTGGATAAATTCGAGGAGGATTGAGTGTCCAATGGAAGAGAAACCAAACCAAATTCGTGTGCCCCCACCACCCATGATGTTTGGACCATCTCAAGCTTCTAGAAGTGAGCTTTGGTGGCTGGTTTGTGGCCAAGAGACCAGCTAGTGGTGGAGGAATGGTCAAGGGGACAAGTTAGGAGAAACTAAGGCTTGGTGGCCCCCCTTTGCTCCCTCATCTTTCTCTTTCCCCCCAGTCGGTCGAGCAGCACCCCCTCAGCCCTCCCTCTAGCCATTCGAAGCCCCAATAGCTAGCAGAGAAGCCGCCAAAGACAGCCTTCGCCGCCGGACTACACGCCGCCACCGTTCGCCATTCCCACTTCGCCTATGTGCTGCGCACGCCTCCGCCTAGCCGCGCAACTCCGGTGCCTCATCTTACCTGTCCCAGTATCCCAGCTATTGTCTCGTGCCTTACGGAGCTCAATAGGAGCCATCTAGCCGCCGTTTCGCCACCGTGCGTCCCCGCTTCAGCCCGCTGAGCACTGCTATAGCTCCTCCGCCCATTTTCGACCTAAGCCGGCCCCGGTTCAACCCTTAACCAGCCCTGATCAGTGAGCAAAATAGTGGGTTTCCAGTAGCTATCTTGGCCCATTTTGGTCCGCTTCCCGACCCCAAAAACTAGGTTCGCTTTGGAGAGAGTTGATCCTCGCGGCGTCCCCGTTGTTTCGAACCGAGTGGTTCATTAATCAAGTGAGTTTAACTCACTAATCTCCGCTTAGTAGGTTAATGACACTTAAGGGTTGATTATTTTAGACTAAGTATGGATTAGGTGGTTAGTTAGATTTCATTAGTGGATTTAATTAATTACCAATGCATATTAGGTGGATAGTTATTGTAATTAGGGCCTAGACAAGCTCTAGTATTTATCTAGAGTGATTCAGAAATTTTCCGGGTCCGTCTTGGCATTTAATTAGGCTTTACGGGCCTAAGTTGCTATTTATTGCATTTATTAATTAATTTCCATAATTATTTATTTATTTATTTATTTTTCAAAAATTAGACCAGGATAGTCGATGACCGGAATTTTATGCTGATTGCAATGGTGTGATCTATTTATTTAATTGAGCTTTAATTTGTGCAGATTTTATGTAATTTTATTTTAGGAATTTATTCCTAAATTTATTTAGTTTCGTAATTAATCGAAAAATAACGAGCGTCGGTTTACAATGCCAAAAATATTTTGGGGGACCATATAAAATGGTGGGATTTATGGAAAGGAAATTATTGTATTTTGGCTAAGACCGACCGTGTGCCCACACACGAGTATTTTTATCGAGTATGATAAAAATGATGAACTGATTAGATTATTAGTATGGTATATTATATCAATCTACGAGTTCTGATATGTCAGCTTTGGGTGAGTGATATACCATGGGGTCAGCTTCTGGTGAGCGTTATTAGTATACCATATTCATTTACGAGGCCTCGATATATCGCTTTGGGCGAGCAAAATAAATTATCAACTTTGGGCAAGCAAAATAAATTATCAGCTTTAGGCGAACAAAATATATTTTCAGCTTTGGGCGAGCAAAATAAATTATCAACTTTGGACGAGCTATACTATCTATATTTTTAGCTTTAGGTGAGTGGTCCTAATTTGATAGGACATTATAGATAGTATTTATTGAATTGACTGAGAAGTGGTCTTGATGATATGGAATTGATTGAGTCAGTTGATCGATGATTCGATTTGATTGAATAATTTGATGTGTTGATATGACTCGAGGAGATTATGAACTATATTGACTTGCAGGAAGGAAATCGAGGCCACGGTAAGTCCTCTAACTCGTGGTTGTGCTTAAGCAGCCCTTACGGTATATTTTCTTCCTAATCGAGTCTTAGGGGGTATAACTCACTAAGACGTCATCTCACTCCGTTGTGGGATAACAATTTCAAGCCATAGATGGCAGCTCGAGAGTTTTTTGGACGACCTAAGAGTGTTACAGAGCAGGCATCTTATTTTCCGTTGCTTGGGAGCTCTAGGGGCTGAACCTATGAGCTAGTGAGGTCCATAGTTTGGGTTAATGCAGGTCTCACCCACAAAGTGCCCCACTTATACAGGTCGTGGTACCGCCATGCTCAAGATAGCCAGAGAGAGGGTCCTATTCCGAAATCTGAGATTCCTCTGTACATCCTAGAGGCCGCTTTTGGAAAGGGGACAGCTGATCCTCCTCAAGGTTCGATAGTAGATGTAGTAGACCCGGCTCTTGCAGTACCAAAGTCCCCTATGTAGTCTGCTAAGGGCTCCGCTAGAGCGTGGAAGAAGGAGAGATCGACGATGATGATGACCTGGAGTAAATTGGAAACCCCCATCCCTATCTATAGACATGGTTTTCTGAACTTGTTTGAGTAGGACCTGACTTGATAGTTCGCATTGTATATATATGCACTGGTTTGCAATGTATATAAGTGGTTGTTTTTCAGGTTTGAGATTTATGACCCTACTTTTCTATCATATTATTTTATTGTCTGGGGATTAATTATATGCTTCTGCATGCATATTAAAATAAAAGGGTCGGCGATGCGTCCTAAAACATCGCTATTAATCGACCAAGGAGGGATGGGCACGTGCTCGGGGAATCGGGGCGTGACATAATTGTTCTTTTCCTTCTAGTTTTGGCACGTGGTGATAATACATGAATGAATTACATTATCTTATTGGAATTTATGGTACGCAATTTATTTCCTCACTATGGAATAGTCATGAGTCAAAGGAGATCTCGGAATTTTCACGAAGTGATCATTGTTTTCAAAGCAAGTAGCAAATGTCCAATACATTCGCTTGGGGACATCGCCAAGAGGGAGTGAAATCCAAACCTATCAACAAATCCAATTAGACCTATCTTAACTAAAAAATTTAAGCTAATGAGTAATGAGCAAATTTGGATATATTAACTACTCTATAGCATACCAATTCTCTAAGACTTCTCTAACATAACTCACTAGTGCATCTCAACAATCTCTCCCTCAGGTACTTCATGACCTTCTCTCGAGTTAACCACCTAGGGGATGGTTGGCTAATGAATTAATAAATTTACACTTTCTCTTCCAAGCCCATATCAATTTGTAACTTTTGGATTGATTAACATGCAAAGATCAATTCATATAAGAGTCGCTACTATTCGGTTTTTGGTAGGTTGATAGACACTTAAGTAAAGTGTGAAAGATTACTTTACTTCTATGAACATGATATTGTGGACTCCAGGATTTGATTATGTCTAACGCCCTTTTGATATATTTTCTCTTTTATTTCCAAAAATATTATGCAAACAATTTGGATTGATTTTAAACCTAACCACTAACATGTGAGGATATTTATGCAAGTGTGCAATCATTAAAAATAATACTAAATAAACTAAATACAATACTAAATTACTAGAATAGGGAAACCATTTAAATACCTAAATGCAAGCAGAGCACATCAATTAATTTACCAAATTTGCAAAGTATTTATTAAAATGCAATGGCTAGCCTAACATGATTTCTACGAACTAATTAACAACTCTAATCATTTCTCTTTCGTTTGGTTTGCCTTTTATTTATGAAGATAAGCTATTTGCATTGCATGTGATGCAAATTCTAAATTATGACCTTATTTAACATGACATGCCATTAAAATAAAACTATTCTAATATAACATGCATCTTAAATTAGATGACCGTATGCAATCGCTAAATGACATGGAATTGATGATGTGGCATAGATGATGTAGGAAGGAACGTGACATGACATATATGATGATATGGTATGAATGACACGGTACAATGACAATGAAAGAAGACATGACAAGCTATTCCTATATGACATGCACATGCTCCCTTTTTGGATTTTTTTTCCGAAGATCAAAATTAATAAATAATTTTAAAAATTATCTAAAGTGAGATATTATCCAATTCAAACTAGGAAATAAACTAGATTAATCCTACTTAACTTGGAAACTTATCTTAAACTATTAGATAATATCTAACATGCAATCTTATCTAGAAAAACTATCCTAATCTAACATGAGATGCAATACCCACTGTCCATAATGGACATTAATAAGGGAAAACAAAAAACATTGAACATTTAAGCCAAGGGAAATAAAGCAAAATAAGAGGATATATGGTAGGAGATTAAGCGTGCATTTGGTTCCATTTTAGGTAATGTCTTTGAGACAATATTTAGGCCTTTGAGCTAAAGGAGTCTTCCGAAATGTAAGTAGTGTGATATCTTGAAATCTAGCAACTTTCGAAATATATGAAATTTTTATATTATCAATGCACTATAGTTGAATTTACTCTGAATTAATCACTCATAAACTAACTAATCTGTTGGAAGAGGCAATAAAGAATTAATATGTGAATGGCCAAAGAATTCAATTAGGGATAGACTGCTCGACCATAAGGATCAATAATGGACAATACTACATTGTTATAAGTCAATTAGTGAACAGATATAAATCAATTCAATAGAAGTATGTAGTCAGTCTGCAGGTGGTTCTGCACGATTACGATACTCGCTACAAAAGACAATAAACCGATTTTTTATTGATCTTGTACTAAGGGTGAGTAATTGATTCCTTGCAATTACATGACAACTATGGGTTATCCACGATCTCAAGAGGCATAAACGTGAATCGAAAATTATCGATCACGGGTCAAACGGGCGAAGCCCCTAAAAGCCACCATATAGTTTAGGTTGTACTAAAGTCACATTTAATCGATTGTAACCACAAAATTTAATTTGATTGCAGGTATCGAACTTTAAAAGATTTCAAAACCAACCTATTGGACGTTGCCTTATCTACCTATCCATTTATTGATAAGCTTTAAATTTTTAGATAAGAATTAGCGGGTCGAGAATTAGAAGCCAAAAAAAGGAGTTAGGCCAAGCGAAGGCCCCATGAGGCCCACCAAGCTAAGCCAAGCCCATTTCAAGCAATCGGATTTAAGGATAAAATTGAAATTTTTGTTAAAGATTGTGAATTGACTAAAATGCCCCTTTAGAAGGTTTTAGCACTAAAGAAAATAAAAACAAAGGGGAAAAGATGCATGGATGGGAGGATTTTAGAGAGATTTAGGAAGATTGCGAAGAAAAATCTCAAGTTCATCTCTCTCTTCCTCCTTCCCCCATTTTGGCCAACCACCCTCCTCCTCCTTCATCTCTCTCTCATTTTCTTCATCTTCTTCTTCTCCTCCTCCTCTCCATCACCACCCATACTCGTTCCCTTTGCCACTTGTCCATGGTCCAACTATGCCACCATCACCATCATCCATCACTTGATGCTATGCCGTTTGATGTACCTCAAGCCACAAGCCAGCACCACCACTAGACCACCCCCAAGCCACCAAGCTTCCTTGGCCGTGAGCTTAAGCCACCACCACCGCCGTGGTGCCACTCTTTGAACCGTGACCTCCGTGTTCTTGTCACCATCATGCCGCCATCGCCGTTAGCTTACCACCACCGTAAAACCATGAGTGAACTTTGTAATCTTGGATTAGGGTGTTAATTGCATTTAGGGGTAGTTTAGATTAAAGCTAAATTATTCTTAATTAATGAAGGTTTAGTTGATAAGTTATCACAAGAGTGCAATAAATAGTAATTTTTATGTGTTTTAAGCTTGTGATGCCATGAAGATTTGCCCAAGCTAGAAACCTTGTATGCTATTTTAAAGAAAGGTAGTATTAGCATTTAAATGGTAAATCATGAGGCGTTGTGTTTAAATGCTATGTTTTATGTATCGGGGATGTTTTAAAATGGAAGTGTGTAAAGTTTGATAGGTTAGTTTTACATACGTAATCACATGTGAATATTTTAGTGCAATTTTAGGTGTGAAAGTTGCAGTAGTTTGTTGAATGAGCACAAACAATGCAATATCCTCAATTTCGACCCTTATTTTGACACTGACTAGTAGGCCGATAATTGATAGGCTAATGGCAAGACTAGGCCATGAGCTGGGCCCAAGGGTCAGTCATGAGCCCATAGGCCCGATCAGGACTCGGCAACCAAGGGTTTGGATATGGAGTGTTCGACCATGGGATGGTGATTCAATCATAAGGATTAGTCGTAGCTTCTTGACTAGTTTATTTGAGGCATATAATAGAGGTCTATTAGAAGACCTATGGTGCCAACTAAGGGGAGGGAAGACAAGTGTGACGGTTCATTAATTGAAGGACTAGGTGGACCAATTGGAGGTTGGCTACCTTGTCCCCACGCTTTCAACTTAGGCCACCATCATTAATAGCTCGTTTGGACCGTTCTTGGGGTAAAGCCCTATAAATGGGTGCAAAACCCATTCACCCCAACACCACCTCACCAAAGCCATCCTCCTCTCTTTCCCTTCCACCATCGACCACCTCCTCTCTCCTTCTAAAATTGGGCCTTCTCTCCCTTAGAAATTCTTACTGTCGCCTTGCCATTGTCGTCACCGTTTCAAGACAATTGGTTTAGAGAGTAATAAGTAGACTTGCTAACATTTGGTTAGGATGTTGTGTTACGCCTGTCTAAGCTAGTCCATGTTTGATTTGTTATTTTGATTGAGGTTTTATACATGCTTGCTTGAGTTGGTTTTGAATTGGTGTTGTGCCTTGGCTTGACCTTTGGCTTTTGAATTTGAAGTGACGTAGTCCATATGCTTAATTGTTGTGCCTTGGCTTGACTTGTTGAAGTGGCCCAATTCTTGTGCTTGTTTCACTATGATTTTGCTTTACTTTGATTCTAACAGTTTAAAAAGTGTTTTTAAAAAAAAAAAACTCGATATTGTTTCATAAATCTTTATAAACCACTTCTTTTAAATGTATGTCCACGACCCGAGTTCCAAATAAGGATTTCTCCAACCTTGGATGAATGTGAGACCGCAACAGATTTGTCCTTTCTTGGTCTTGGGGCGATATTAAGGCATATTGATTTCTTGAGCGAATTTTGGTACTAAATCGGTATATCTACTAGTGAATCCAAGTCGCAAACATTATTCAAGCTAGGCATGTTCAACGACTTGGAACTAGTAAGGCATTTCACACATTATGCACGGCATGCCTTCAGGCCTTGAATTAAAAGTGAAGATAAGAACTAGCTTGTGTTGCTTGATGCATGGACACACGACAGACTAAATTATGCTATCAACTAATGGATTTCGGCAATGATGCTTGATGGATTTTGGAAGATCCGATGGATTTCGATTATGCCATCAACTGATGGATTTTAGTGACGATGCCCGGAGGATTCCAAAAGGACCGATGGATTTCGATCATTAATAAATGAACCCCATGTGCATGAGTTTCTCATAGGTGTAATGGATCCTTGGTGTATGCTTGCATTTAATTATTTGAAGATCTCTCATGTGTTTACTAAAGGCATGATTTTCATCTTGCTATTGATCTACCGTCGACAATTGCATGAGATAAGTTATTTGCTTGTTGAAGGATGAGGCATCATTCTACCCGGATTTTGGTGGGTTTACTTACTGAATTATACTCCCTCCTTATTTTTCTTACAGACTTGTAGGATGGTTGCACCTCCAATAAGGTTCAGTGTTCCTATGGATATGACTGTGTAAGAAACTAGAATCTATTTTGCAAGTATTTATAGAAATTATCAGATGGTCACTACAACCATATAGGTGGATGAAGGATTAGGCGAATTCATCCCTCACAAATACCACGCATGGTATGAGTGAGTTGACGGTGGTTTTGTCGTTCCTTTTTGCCATGTTGATGGTCCACCTGGCCTTGATGGCGACACTCCACCCGATGGTATCATAGAAGACTAAGTTAGTAGTCGGTCCTTAGAGGTACCAATTTTGGTAGAATCTTGTCAGAGGAGAATAGGATACCCAAAAATTCATATGTTATGCGAAACTGTATGTGTGGAACTTGACCCAAGTAGATGGGCTTGTAAAATAAATAAAGCATGTTATGTAAAATTACAAGTAGTTGCCATGTATAGGTAATATATGGTTGTATGTATGTTTTCCTACCTATTTATTGTTATTGTGATGTTGTGATCGGGTAGTGATCGCTTTCACATGCGAATAACTTGATAATTAACAAAAAGAAAGAAGAATGGGTCGACAACACATCTAGGATGCCACAAAAAATTTTAACCCTCACCATTTATGACCTTAGAGGAGTTGGGGTCATTACAAACCATGTTTGCATTGGCTAATTGATGAGAAATGTAATTGGCATAAGCGATTGAGTGCTCGTGTGATCATATAATGGCCATGATGCATATGATTACGTGAGATAATGATTTCGTCTTGATGCATATGAATATGTAGGACAAAGCCCGATTTTATCGGATGCTTGGCGGGGTCCAGATGTCGAGTCATGGTTAAGATCGAACCAATGCCCCTAATAGAATGTCCTCCTCATGTGTATGAGCACAAGGGATGATACCATGCCCGATAGGATAGACTGATGCCTAGTCATGTTGAAAGACTACTAATACTTGTGTTGGTTGTGGCTTTGAGTGGTCGTAATAATTGGAACATGGGTGAATGCATTGTGCATGGGAAAGTATGAAAAGTGTTATGATGATGTTTTATGCCTGTTGCATCACTATTGGCACATGGTAGTTAATAATATTATACAGGGGTATGCCAAGGCGAGGTAAGAATGCCTGCAAGTTTATTTGACGACTTTGAGTAACCTGATAATGTTGATAGTTAAGGCAAAACAGGGGTTGCTTTGCTATTGATTTGTCGTTGATACTATGCTGCATGTGTAGGTTGTACCCGAGGCAAGTTAGCATCCTAAACGAAACTTAGGTTATTAACTTAATAAGCTCTTATCACATTCGTGTTGTTTATTGTTTTTCAGGGCCATAGTATGAAGAACCATAATGTGCAGTTGTGGAAGGCACGAAATGTGTCCCTTTTTGGCTAGCTCTTGTTTTAGAGGAGTTAAGTTAATCTTGACATTTTTAATTATTTTTGTATATTGGTCATATAGGAAGTCGCCCTTTTGTGATGTGCTTGTAATTATAAAGGGTCCATGCAGTAACACTTCTCTTATGAGGAACGATTTCTTTTTAGAAATATTTTTTTTTTTGTTTACCCTCGGACTTCTAGAGTGCCAAAAGTTGACATAAAGGGACATTTAAGTGCCAAAAGTTACGAAAGTGACACTCAAGTGCCAAAATTGGAGTGAAATGGATCACTTAAATACCATCGGCGAGAAAATCCAGCCAAAACGCTAACGTGACAATTTTGGCGAGCTGCGTGCAAAATGACGTCATTTTGTATTCGATGTGGCTAAACAGTGTCAAAACAATATCGTTTTGGTATAATTCAAACTTTAATATAATAATTAATTAATTAATTAAAAAAAGCAGGGGGAAGGAGGAGGAAGGTCGGCCGAGCTCAACAACCTTGGCCGACCCTCCCCCACCCTCCGGTGATGGCAGGGAGGTGGTGGCGACAAGGGCTCGGCCCTCGGTGACCAACCGCCTTCTTCCTCCTCCTCTTCCTCCATTTTTCTTAATTTATAAATAAATATAAATTATTATTATTATTATTATTATTATTTTGTTTTCAATTTAATTTTATTAATTTTTATATTATATTAAAATTCAAATTATGTCAAAATGACATCGTTTTGGCCGATTTAAGGGCTCTATTTTGGCCAACTATAGAAACAACATTGTTTTGGGTGAATTAGAGCTAAGTCAACTCTCCGGTGAGCCACGTAGGCGAGCAATATTAATATTTAATTATCATGTATGATTTTCAGCTGATTTTGCCAAATGTGGCACTCAAGTGTCCCACTTTTCTACAAAAGTGACACTTAAGTATTAATTTCGTAACTTTTGGCACTTGAAGTGATCTTTTGCCTTTTTTTTTCATTTCTATTCCCGGGAACAATTTCTCAATAAAAGAATGCGTTTAATAATTATGTAAAATTTCTATTCTTAGAATGAAAAAAAGAATATAAATGCGTTTGATATGATTCACAATGTATAATTTCTTTTAAATTTTTTCTTATTTTTCTTTATCGCTACCAACACCGACCGTTGTTGACCGCCGACCGTCGTCGCCAGCCACTGATGACTAATGATGACGAACCGCCGCCTGTTGCCACCAACTGTTGTGGTCAACTGCCGACCGAGGCCAGTCGGAGGCCGACAGTAGTTGGTGGTCATCAGTGGGTGGTGTTGACGATCATTAGCACCGGTCAGCTAGTCAGCTAGCCGATGGGTAATAGCATCTATCATCATCGACGGTGGGCTCAACAGCCGACGACGACGGCAGTCGATGGTGGTGACGGCAACCGGTGGTGGTGACGACGGCCGGCTATCGGCCAACCGGCAAGCAATGGTCTTAATGATCATCGGCAGTGGGCACGGCAGGCGGCAATAGCAACGACAACGACCGACCGGTGATTTATCAGTGGGCGGGTAGCAGGAGGCGGTCGGCTAACAGGTGGTGGCAGCAGCCGACAATGGCAGTCGGGCAGCGACGGTGGCCGAACCGCAGGGGCAACGACGAAGGGAAAGGGTAGTAAGGAAGAAGAAAAAGAAAAAAAGAAAAGAAAGAAAAAAATAACTTATTTCTAGAAATTGTTCCCGAAACAAGAAGCTATTTTCTTTTTACTTCTTGTTTTTATTCGAAATCTATTCTCCAGCTACTTTTCTATTCTCGAGAATAGAAAAATCAATTGACGTTACCAAACAGATTTCTGTTCTTTTTTTTGTTCCGAGGAGCAAAAGAACATAAATTAAGAGGAATAGAAACATTACCAAACATGGCCTAAACTTGCTAGGGTTTAAAGCAAATGTATTAAAGAAGTGTATGGTTTGATGTTATTGTGTTTTCCTTGCTATCCCTGTTATATTTTGTTATTGAGAGGTATTATTCACATTCCGCTTATGTTTAATTAAAAGACAAAAAGAATGGGCCCATGACGTGTCCCGAGATGTCACAGCTAAATGACTATTGAGGGATGTTCATGCGCTTGGGAGTTCGGGGCGTGGCATCCCCATTTAAATAGTATCAGAGCTTGGTCAAACACTGGAGTGATAAGGTACGATAGGTTTCGGGATTGTTAACTAGGAAAACATCTTATACTTGTGATTGATTGATTGATTTTGAGTAAACGTTCTAGGTTTCTAATTCCGTTACGGAATTATATAACAAGTTTCATTGAGAATCCTATAAGATTCGCTACCCTAATCCACTTCACATAAAGGAGTACAAGGGGATCCTAGGGTGGATGGGTTCTTGCAAGCTCTCGAAGTAATTGGAACCTTGATAGGTTAGTAGGCTCAAGAACGAGTTGCTACTCCTACCGAAGCTACTGGCTACTATTGCTGCTAATCTCAGTGACAACCCTGGGAGTGGAAATGGGAATCGGGACAAGCAGATGCATCAGTTAGTGGAGTAGTTTCTAAAGCTAAAACCCTTTAAGTGCCGTGGGATTGGTGATCCTTAGGCTACAACCTTCTGAGTCAAGCAGCTAGAAAAAGCCTTTGCACTTCTGAAGTGCTCTGAGGAGGATAAGGTAACCTTAGCAGTTTACCAGTTGCAAGGTAATGCAAGCAATTGGTGGAAAGATACCTAAGTAAGGGTCTTTCTTGAAGGCAAAATTCCGACTTGGAATGCCTTTGTCAAAGCTTTATACGGAAAGTATTTTTCGGATTGTGTGGGGGCAAAAAATGGTAGAATTCTAGCGTTTTGACCAGAACCATCTCTCCATCAACCAATATGAGGCAAAGTTTGCCGAGCTGTCTAAGTACACACCGACGCTGATAAAGGACCCTACAGATAGGGCAAGGAGATTTAAAGACGGCTTGAAACTATAGATAAAGGACCAACTGATGCCCCTAAATCTCAAGGATTATGACGAATTATATGAGAGGGCTCAGCTAATTGAAAGGAACATGACAGAACGAGCAACTACTTTTGGGTTGCAATATGCCCCAAATCGAGATAGCCATTGATTTGGAAAGAAACTGATGGCCGGAGATAAGCATTTTCTCCCACCTGTTAAGAAGAATATTGGAAAGCCGGCTTACAACCCAAATGGTGTGTGTAAATTCTGTGGGAGACGTCATGGGAATGCCCCTTGCATAGATAGGATTGGAGCCTACTTTGGACGTGGCCAACATGGCCATCAAGTGAGAAACTATCCATGTCGGTTTCTCAAGTGGGATCACAGGCTAGGAATGCTCCACATACTAATCTTAACCAACCCCAAGCGTAAGGAAAGATGTACGCTGTGACAAAAAAGGAAGTAGAGGATTCACAGGCCATAATCACAGGTGTGGTCTTCTTACATCTGCATGCTGCTTACGCACTCTTCAATCCGAAAGTCATGCACTCATTTACTACTGAACAGTTTGTTAAGTTATTAGGGTTAAGTCTGAAACCATTGGAAGCGATTCTTAGTATTTTTACTCATTAAAGGATAAAGTGTTGTCTACGGTAGGGTGTTCACGTTTCAAGTAATTATTAGTGGTTCAGAGGAAAGTATAAATTTAATTGCACTGGCGATGTATGATTTTAATGTTATCATTGGTATTGATTGGTTCACCAAGCAACGGGTTACGATGGATTGTTATCGTAAATTTATTCAGTTTTACCCGTTAGGGGGTATTAGTTTCGAGTTCATTGGAAATGGAGGTGGACCCTTGATCCCTATACTTTCTTCGTTGGAGGTGACTCAATTGTTGGATAAGGGTTGTCAGGGTTATTTGGCGACCGTAGTTGTCACGACCCCAGCTCCATCCCTAGGGTCACGAGTAGCAAGGGTTATTTTTATGACGTCCTAGGTTCGTCACCGTCCCGATTCTTTTTATCTTGTTACCATGCACATGTGGAAACATGAACGAACAACTCCTTGGACAAACAACAGCTAGAAGATTGTGACATACATCATACTGAACACACCGACTTATATTATAACAGTACTTTTACAAGCCCCTTCCTCTACAGGCTCTCTTTTCTTTTTACATCACAGTACAAGTTTTCCACATAGGCCAAGGGAAATCCTATCTCCTCTAGTGTGACTGTAGCTCCCAAAATTGACAAGAGACTTCCATGCCTACAAGACTAGATGAACCTCCAACTAGCGAGCAACCTACAAGGATGGGCGGCTTGCTTGAGGCTAAAGGAGAGAGTGGGCGTGAGGAAAGAGAGGGGCGACTAAGGAGGAGAAAGGTGGAGAAAATGAGAGCAATGTGAGGAGAAATGAAGAGGCGCCTCCTATTTATAGCCCTTGGTATCATCATACTAAGCCAAGTGGTCTATTCCGAAGTGTCCAACCGTGCTTGCCATCACCATCGTCTGTTGCTTGACGCCGTGCCGTTGCCATCCCTTAAGTCGCGAGCCACCACCACTGCCAGACCATCCCCAAGCTACCAAGCTTCCTTGGCAGTGAGCCCAAACTACTGCTGCCACTATGGTGCCACCATTTGACCATGAGCTCCGCGTTCTCATCACTGTCGTACTACTGTCAACATTTGCTCGCCACCATCGTAAAACCGTGAGTTAACTTTCTAATCTTGTAGTTAATCTTAATTAATGATGGTTTAGTGTTAATTAAGGTTTACTTTTCATTAATGAATGTTTAGCCAATAAGTTATCACAATAGTGCGATAAGTGGTAATTTTTATGTGTTTAACGCTTGTGATGCCATGAAGGTTATTTGTCCAAGCTAGAAACCTTGTATGCTATTTTAAAGAAAAGTTTTATTAGCATGTAAATGGTAATTCACGAGTTGTTGTATTTAAATGACTTGTTTTATGTGTCAAATTGGGCAAAGAAGTTTTTAAATGGAAGTGTACAAAGTTTAATGAGTTAATTTTACGTACGTGATCACATGTGGATATTGTAGCGTAATTTTAGGTATGAAAGTTGTAGCAGTTTGTTGTATGAGCACGAATCGTGTCTGCATCAACTAATTGATGAGAAATGTAATTGGCATATGTAGTCGAGTGCTCATGTGATCACATAATGGCCCTAATGCGAATTGTTACGCAAGATAATGGTTCCTTCTTGATGCGCATGAATATACAAGCCGATGCCTGATTTTATTGGATGCCCGGCAGGGATCCGAATGCCAAGTCACGGTTGAGGCCGAACTGATGCTCCTAATGAAATGCCATCCTCATGCATATGAGTATGCAAGATGATGTCGTCCCCAATGGGGTGGGACAATGCTCCATCATGCTGGAAGACCATCAACACGTGTTGATCGTGGCCCTAAGTAGTCGTAATAATTGGAACACCCGTAAATGCATTATGTATGGGAAAGCATGAGAAGCATTTTGATTATGTGTTATGCCTGTTACACCGCTAGTGGCATGTGGTAGTTAATAATAATATGCACGGATGTGTTAAGGTGAGATAAGAACACCACATATTTATTTGATGGCTTTAAGTTGCCTGATCATGTTGATAGTTGAGGCAAAACTGGGTTTGCTTTGCTATTGATTTATTGTCAATATTATGTTGCATGTATAGGTTGCACCCGAGGCAAGTTAGCATCCTAAACAAAGCTTAATTTGTTAATTTGTAGAGATTTTATCTCACCCGTCATTGTTTACTTTTTTTAGGGCCGTAGTATAGAGAACCTCATGTACGGTTGTGGAAGGCGGGAGGTGCATTACTTTTTGGCTTGCACTCGCATTAGAGGACTTAGGTTAACCTCACCCTTTCTAACCATTTTTGTATATTGGTTGCATAAGAAGTCGTCCTTTTGTGATGGGCTTGTAATTACTAAATTTCATAGTGGTAATAGCAAATGTATTAAAGAAGTGTTTGGTTTGATATTATCGTGTTTTTCTTGCTATCCTTGTTATATTTTGTCGTTGGGAGTTATTATGCACGTTCCGTTTGTGTTTCATCGAAAGATAAAAAGAATGGGTCAACGACGCATCTTGAAATATTGTAGCTAAACGGCCATTGAGGGATGTTTGTGCGCTCGGGGTTCGAGCGTAATAAGTGGTGTTTGGTAAGTTGTATTTTAAAAATAATGCCATCTGAGAAAATATATACTTTGTAAAGAATTTATCTTTTTTTATAAAACCTTAAACTATTTGCCAATTAAACTTAGCCTCCGTCAACAAGCCAAATTAGCCCACCTCACTGGTGGCCTAAGTAGCACCGACACGCGACACAGAAACACGACATGACACGACACGTCGACACATCATTTCTTAAAAATAAAAAATTCCAACACGTTGGGACACGTTGTATATTAAATAAATATTTTTATTTAAAATTAATTTAATTCAAATTTATAAATAATTAATAATTAAAAAAAAAAGAACTTACAATGAATTTACATTAATCATTCAACATTCAGTACTTTTATTTTTCGAAATTACTTCTTAATTTCATTTAATTATTTTTTTATTAAATAAAAAGTCCCTCATCTCTTTCCCCTCCCCACAACTCCCTTTTTTTCCCTCTTCTCTTCCCCCCCCCCCCCTCCATATTTTTTTCACTTTTCTTTCCCTGCCCCACCACTTGACACTTCCCCCTCCCTCCTGTCACTTCCCCCTTTTTTCCCTCGTCTCTTTCCTCCCACCCCCATATTGTTTTCACTCTTCTTTCCCTCCCTCATCACTTGACACTTCCCCCTCCCTCCAACACGCCAAATCCTTTTTTATTCTTTTAGTTTACTTCTCAAAACCCTAGCAGTGCCCTTCTTCTCCTCCTCCTTGCCGCACGACCCCTTCCTCTCCTCTTCCTCTCAATCTCTGCTTGCTCTCGGTCCTCATCATCGTTCACCGTCTCGCCTCCAGTCCTTCCTCCCTTGCAATTGCAGTCTTGTCTCCGATCCATCGCAGCATCACAGAGTGGCGCCTCGCCTCAGTGTCTGCTCTTTCTTTGGCCTTCTCTTGCCATGGTGGGCTCTGCTCCCTTGCCCTTGCCTCCACCCTCCGTTGTCTTTGGGACACGCGTGTCGACACGTGTCGACAAAAGTTGACCACGTGTCGACAAATCCGACATGTGGTCAATGCGTGTCCAAGCGTGTCGACGTGTCCAACACGCTCCGACACGACACGGAAGCACGTGTAACGTGTCCGTGCTTCATAGCTGGTGGCAGTAGGCTACTTGATGGTATTTGCATTTGTAGAAAGGGCTTTAGGGCCCCAAAGAGCTTCGCAAATGTTAAACCAAACAGAATCTCATTTCTTTTCTTTGTTCCATTTATGTGAGAAAATAATATCATCTAGGTTTTCATATAATAATGAACTCGATGGAGATGCAAATGTGAGCAACTTGCTATGTCCCGACGATCCTATTAGTGTTAACTTTGATTTGATTGCCTCCAAAGATTCTAGCAGTAGCAAAGTCTGATATCTTCAGGTTCATCACATCATCCTATAGCACATTACACGCTTTCAAATCTCGATGAATGACATTGAGTCGAGAATCCTCATGTAGATATAGAAGGCTCTTCGCTATTCCCCTGATATTGTGTGCACGCTTTGTCTCGTCTAACTCCCTTATTTTCACCGAATCTGCCTTGGAAAAATTGGAAATATTTTTGACATAGAGTGAGCAATGCGTGGAGAACACAATAGCTAAACGGATGGACAGATAGAGAAAGAGACTAAACCAAATGGGAAGACATTGAGATTACGATTTGCCAAGCATTCATATACTTGAAGCTTTTTGCCTCCCTCCAAGCAGCACCCAGTAGCCTCCCTAGATTTCGGTGTCTAAGCTTAACAATTAGCATCACTTCATTCTTGTACTCCTGAATGCCTTGGCTTGATCTCATTGAAAGCCTCTTGACTGCATTTTATTTCCCATCAAGTAGCTTGCCCTGCATTCAGTAATCAGGTTCTCTAATAAGGAGTTAGGGAGAGTAAATTGAAGATGACAATATCATGTGACACGAAAGTAGATGTTAGTAGATGTTAGTAAGTTTCTGAACCACGTAGACTGGCCCAAAGCTGCCTTTTCCAAGCTTATTAGCACCGACAACTTGTTTGTATCTGTTACTATGGTAGGCAGGTCAAAGTAGCGTATCTCGCCACTTTCGTCTTGGGTTCCATTGTCCATGCTTCTCTCGTTCAAGCTTGTCCTGCCGTGGAATCCTCCATGCTTTGTAAGATCAAGGCAGAACTTGAGCCGCAAACTCTACTCTAATTGCCACTGCTAGCCAAGCCTTGAGCCATGTAACAACTGTCCATAATCGACATTAATAGGGAAGAAACAATAACATTTGAACCAAGTGAAAGACAGCAAAATAAATGGAATACAATAGGAGATTAAGGGTGCATTGGGTTCAGTTTTGAGAAAATACGAGGGCCTTTGGGATAAAATGATTTTATGAAATGCATATATTTTGATAAAGTGTATTTTGAAAATAATGTCGTTTGAGAAAAGCTACACTTTGTAAAGGATTTTTGCTAATTTTTTGTTTTATAAATAAAACCTTAAACTACACGTTCGTGGAACGCCGGTTGCACGAGAATTGCTCATCCTGTGCACAGAATCCTCCATGCTTCTGTCATGACCTACCCTCGGGGAGGAAATAAGTTTAGGGGTATTGCCTAAAGAACGGACCTAAGGCCCATAATTAGGCGCGGGCTCTCCCAAGCCCATACCCCGTGTAACATTGGAGTATTTTTTAGGAATTTTGCAAAAATGAGTCGCCACTAGCCTATTGAGGTTAGCTATAAACCAAGTGGGGTATGGGAGTATACCCCATTTCCTACGCAACTAGAGAATCTAGGATCAATGACTTGATTACACTAATTAACCAATTAGTGCCATTTCGGTACCTAATCTTGTTCATTTTAACAAAATGATTTTTGGCAGGCAGTTTGAATTGATTTTATGCTTATCCACTAACATGTGAGGTGATCATACGGGTGCACAATCATTAAAATAGCAATTAGCAACTAAGGAAAGCGATTAAATAAATTGCATGAAAGAGCAAAAATTTAACACCAAAGAAAAGATAAATACTAATCCTAACTAAATTAAAGAAAAGCCAAAATCAACATATCAATATTATGCATTCAAAGGCATTTGTTCCCAAGGACAATTGAAATCTTAAGATATAGCTCTAAAGGCTTAATCAAACTTAAACACAATTCCAAATTGAAAAGTTTTCTATTTTTAGGAGAAAATTACTCTAAAGATTAATTTCAACCTTTTCAAGGAAATTTAAATTTTTTTAGATTTTTCTATTCTTTTAAAAAAAAAGGAATTTTCGAATTTTCCAAAAAAAAAATGGATTTTTGCAATTTTTTAATTTTTTTAATTTTTTAATTAATTTTTATTAAAAAAAGGTAGAATTTTTTAATGTTTTCTGAGTTTTTGAATTTTCGGAATTTTTTTGAATTTTTTTATTATTTTTCGAAATTTTTTATTTTCGTTTTTTTAATTTTTGAATTCTTGAAATTTTTAATATATTTTTAATATTTAATATTATTATATTCAGATAAAGGATTCGGATCGGGTAGATCTGATCCGGCCATTGACCCGACCCAAAACCAGATTCGACCCTATCGGGTTGAAAAAGAAAATAAGATTTTTAATTAATTTTTTTTACTTTTTTTTTATGGCTTCTTCTATGTTTTGTCTTTTCCCTGCACTATCCTCTGCATCCTCGCCGCCTTCACCGAACGTCTGCCTCCCCACGTCTTTTCCACCTTTCTATTTTTTTATTTCTTTTCATTATTCTTTTTATTTCTTTTATTTCTTGTTTTTCTTTTAAGCCTTTTTTTTTTTTTAGGTCGTCTTCTTCCTGGTCTTCTTCACCTTTGTGTTTGCCCACTGCACACCCGAAGCTTCTCTTCCCAAAACATGGCCTCATCGAGACTCAGCCAAACAACTACGCAGCCCGAAACAACTGGCGACCCTTCCACTGCCGAACTTCCGTTGGCCACTAGTTGGCCGGAGATCGTCACCATCATCGGCCGAGCATACCCTCCTCGGCCAAACACCGAACAAGCAACAACAACAATGGGAACGTAGCGAACGACCACACGACCGACGCCCAAGGTCACCCAACACCACCGGAATATCACAAAAGAGCGCGACACGCCCGAACAACTCGATTTCAGTCAAAGACAAAACCGCGAAGACTGGATCTTGTTGTGGCATTCTATCAAACAAGTAGAGGGCGCTCCCGAATCACGCGGTTTCTAGCTCAACTAGGACCTGAACCCAAACCGAGACTCTCACCAACAAACAGTAAAACATCCAGCAACCAAAGAGGGAGTGGACAGGGCCGGAGTTCACGCAAACCAGTCGAACGTAAACTCCGGCCCGGGATGCATGGAACCGGGTGAAAACAGGGCGCAAGGAGGACGTATCGGATCCAATTTGAGGACGTTGGCCGAGGGGTCATCAGGCGGGGCTCGCGCGCAGCTGAGGCGACAACTGAAGCTCCCTTCCTCTCCCTTAGTCGCTTCCTCGCTCGGACTCCTTCTCTCTCTGGCCTCCTCTCTTCTCTTTCCTCTCTCGGCTGGCTCAGCGTCGGGACTACATTGAAGCAGATGGTGGTGGGCGACAACGACTCGGCGGAGATCCGGTGCGGCGACGGCGTCGAGGGATGACAGGGACAATATGGCTCGGCGCAGGGACGGCGTTGGGTAGCGTCGACGGCGCCTCCTCTCCCCTTGGTTTCTCTCCCTCTCTCCGGTTTTCCCTTTTTCGAGCTCTCTCCACCCCTCATTCCTTCGCTTGAACCCCAGAACCAGCCGAGAACCCCCTTCTGTTTTTCCTGTTCTCCTGGTTCGGATGACGAGCAACGGGTGTACTTCGGGCAACGATGAAACGCTCTCTCCCTGATCGTCTCTCTCTCTCTCTTAAGCTCACTCTCTGGTGCTCTTTGTCCTCTCTCGACCAAAAAAAAAAAAAAAAGGCGAGCCCCCCCTCCTCTTTCTCTTTCTCTCTTCCTTTTAAGCTCGGCCAACGACAGGCGCGCATGGCTTCTACCATCGCCAGCCTGTCGCAGCCGCTTGATCTCCGACCCTACGATCACGCTGTCCTTTGCCCTCGCGATCCTCTACTCCTCTGTTTGTACCCTCCTCTTTTGTCCTTTTTTGCGAAAGCGTGTATGTTTTGAGGGGAGGAAGATGATCTGCACACGGGCCGGGTTGAAATAAAAGGAGATGGACCAACCCAAGTGCGAAAAAAGAAAAGGAAAAGAGATATGTGAGCGAGCCCATGCACGAAGAAAGACCCATATACTCGGCCTCATTCGATTTTTATACCTTTTAATGAATCTTTTTTTTTAACTTTTGTTTATATGATAATTTTGGAAAAATAAAAACCCTTCAATAAGCCGTGCAATAATGAAAACACGATATTTTAATGATTTTTTTTTTTTTACTTTTCTTTCTTCTTTCTTTTTTTCTTTTTTCTTTTTCTCTTTTTTTATTATTTTTTTTAAAATTTCGATTTTTTTATTTAAATTTTTTGTAATAATTTTTTTTTGATAAATTTTAAAACTAGTGACACAAATGCTCCTAATGTCCATATGTGATGCAATTTTAGTGAAAACTTTTTATTAAGGGGTTAGAAATTAATCTCTAATTTTTTAATGCAATTAATAAACACTTAAACAAATCGCCAAAATTTAAGTGTCAACAGCTTCATAAAAGTATTTCTTCACTTGTTTCTCCATCTGTATAATGATTCTGTTTTGGAATAAGACTAAACTAGCGTTACTCATTAATGCATTTGTCCATTGCATGTACTTCTATGCTGGCTTTTTCTACACCTGGCTAAGAAGTATTTAGACACCAAAGTGTTGCCACTGCTGAAATTAATGACAGAGTGACGGCTATGATCTTAATCGAGTTTTTTCCTCCTCTCTATGGTTGAGGTTAGGGGCGGGCTCGCTAGCCAAGGCTTGAACGCTCCTGCCTAGGCCCCATCCTAAAATTAATCAGGTCCACAAATCTGGGCCAAGTCTATTCAGACAGGCCTAATTTCTTTGCCAAGGCAGTCTTTTCGGCGGGCGGCCCCATACACCCTGCCACATCCATGATAAGATCTACTTAAAAAATATTTAGTGGCTTCGGATGAAGTACATCGAAGAAGTTATTAGCTTCTTTTCGCAAAGCATAGCTCACAGTTTCAAATTTTCTAGAAAAGTCGCCAAATGAAAAAGGAAAAGAATAACTTTGATATTTAATATCAAGGAAAATTATGCATTCTTCTATTCATTTATAGCATACTCCTGGTTCGCCAACTTTGGGTTAAACTAAAAAATTAGGTAAATTGAGTTTATGAAGTTATCGTTTACTAGAGTGACAATTGTGGTGGCACGATTATCTTCATTCTGACGAAGGACCTCTTACATATATAGTGAGCTTTACGTCAAGGACATCCAGGGGTTGGTTTTGGGTTGTCTGGATCAACTCCACCTGCAAACACAAATAAGAAATACATAAGAGAGAGAGAGAGAGAGCGAGGGGTAAGCATTTTGACCACAAACTACATATGTAACTATTGAAATTTAACGATTGATTATTTTCAATACCTCACATGACAACAGCTAACTGGAAAAAGCCAATGACTGTGAGACCCAAACACAAGGTTTATGTTCGATGACGCGGTTCAAAACTGTAAAAGACACGCACCTTTTCTGCATGACTTGCCTAGAAGGATCACAGCCAAGAGTAGGCAACAAAATCTCACCAAGGAATGATAAAAGCTGAAAGAGGAAGAGCAAGAAGATGAAGCAATCTGTGCCATCTTTCTCTGATCAGTCCTGAGAACTCTTCGGTCGTGTTTTATAAGGCTGTTCAAAAGTCATTGCTCATTAAATTCCACATTCCAATCCCACTTTCTGGCCAAACAGCGCTTTTCACTTTGTGGACTTGAATCATATTTTAATACGCCATTCGTGATGACCAAGGAAGAAGTAATTTAAGCGGAAGATGAAGGTGGTATTCCTGCGATTTTCCTAATTTCTAACTTGTATAAGGGGCATAGAAAGTGAGGTTGGTGGACTTTACACAATTTTTTTTAAAAAAAATATTGTTAGATCAATTGAAATATTCACGGGTTTCATGATATCTTTTTGGATTTTGTCATTGTAGCTAACTAATAAAGTTCTGTTTCATCCTTGTGCAGTTAACTTATTTCCTTAAGTAGGGTTTGGATAATCACACGACTATTCTTCAATTTTAATAATTGCTTTTAATTTCATTTAAATTAGTTTAGTAACTCAAACTTACACGAGCATGGGATTTTCATGGCTTGATGAGGGATGAATGTACTATTCTAAAGTTACCACCGGCTGTGGTGACTCTGTTGGGTAGGCTCCAGACCTCCAAACGGGAGATCCAGAGTTCGAAGGCCCTTCAACACAAGTTAAAGGGAGGCTGGCAGGCCATCTGGTGTCTTAAGTGTGACGTCGGGGTGGTGGATCCTCCGCTAGCATCATCTCGGATTTACCTCGTCCGATCACGGCTATACGGGAGTTCCCGGGTCATAAAAAAAAAAAAAGTACTATTCTAAAGTTATGGTATTCAAATGCATTTGTTGTATCTCTTATAATGTAAAACATTTTAAGAATTTCAATTAATCAAGATTTGTTCTTTCATGATCCAATTGTCACTGATCCTCAAGAATCTAATCTTAGGGGTTTTTAGAAGTGCCCAGTATAAGTATTATCTCTATCGTAATTTATCTTTATGTATTCAGCTCCTCGCCAAAATTGTGTGACCCTCATGAATCCTCTCTCTCTCTCTCTCTCTCTCTCTCTCTCTCCACCACCCCCCCTCCCCCTTTCGCTCTCCCTCTCCCTGTCTCCCCGCAGCTTTGTTGTTGCTAAAGATTGGCCAAGGCTCGATGGCCCTCGCCGGTGGCCCTCCTCCTCTTCCTCTCCCTCCTCCCTGCCCCTCTCCCTCTTTGTAAATTTAACTCTTTCTTTTCAATTTTCTACTATTTTTATTCGGGTAACACAAGAAAAATATACATTGAACTGCTATTTCAAAGTATCATTTCCTTTTTCTTTTCTTAAAAATGAAGGACCAATTCAAAAAAAAAAAATTATATAGTTTAAGGACCCAATTGCACAAGAAAAATGGCAAAGGACATAATTTACCAATTTGCAATAGCTCAAAAACACACAGTGCCTTTATCCTTTTTATTTATGGCTAGGTTGCATCTTCACTTGCGTATTATGTGGAGAGGTTTTCCAAAACAACTCTTAAATATCAAAATCATACTAATTTAATTCTTTCATTTTTATGGGGACTACCTCAAAATTGTGCTCCGAAAATTGCCAAATAATTATTTATAGATTGAGTATTCTCAAAATTCTGAAAGAACTATTGCAATTCAAGATCGAGAAATAATATCGAATTTATGCAATTTAGTGCTACCAATGAAATTCATTGGTTGTAGTTGTACCAAGTCACTTTATATGAATGAAAATACATGTGGATCTCACTGCAGGGCTAGTGCAATAACAATCTAAATCGACTTATTTTACATGGTTTAAAGACCATGTGATATTTACTCGCGAGTGCATGGGGCCCCATATGGAATGCATACAATACTTTGGGGAAAATATAAAAGAGAAAAACAAGACAAATGAGATTTATGAAATTCTAATTAATCAACTGGAGCCGCAGCTGTTGATTGCACGACACCCTTCATTCCGAATGACGGACCTCCTGTAATTAATAGTAATTAACATAATTTGGTCAAAGTAAAATTTTCCGACAGTAATAATCTGAGATACAAGAGAATGTGATTTATATGCATAATGATACAAATTTTCCCCGACACATTTATTAGGTGGCATACATGCATCAACGACTTCCGGGGCTTGAAGGCGGATTGCGATTTGAATTCCGTCCCCTACATTCTCCAAAAATAATGAAAACAAAAAAATTCTCTTCCACAACTAGTTGAATTTTAAAAAAATAATTGGCCGCTAAATTTCACGTGACAAGGGTTAATTGAATAAGCCAATTAATCTTCTGGACGCAATAAGATACAGAGAACACGCACCTAGTGTTTGCTTCTTGTATGAAATGGCTTGAAGGATTATCAGAACCAAAAGAAGACAACAAAACCTCACAAAGGAATAATATGAACCGAAAGAAGAAGAAGAAAAAGAAGCCTTCTGTGCCATCTTTGCTCTCGTCTTTCCACCCTCCTCTCCTTTGATCTATAGAGATTTTGTCCAGTCAAAGTCATTGCCCATGAAATTTTATAATGGTGTTTGTTGATATCTAAATTTTGATCTTTTTATTTAGGACCTAATCGTATAGAAAATTAATGGTTAATTTTATAACCCTAAACAAAATAATTTTGACAAACAGACATTAGGAACATTTGTATTATGAGTATTAATTATGATAATTTCTTTGAAAAAAATTAATTAAAAAATTATTGTTATTATATTTAAAAAGAAAAAAGAAAAAAGAAAAAGAGAAAGCGAGGCCAGGTTGGGGCTAGGCCGGCCCAGCCTTCTTTCTTTTACCTTCTTCTTCCTTATTCTCATTTGGGCAAGACCCATTTCCTTTATCCCTTCCCAAGCCCGACCCATGCGCCTATCTTCTTGCTCCTTCCTCCCTCATGCGACGCACGCTCTTTTGCGACGATAGAGATGTACAAGAGCAAAAGGCAAAAGCAACTGTGATCCACGAGTCGGGATCAGGCCGATTGGTAAGCTGGCAACGGCAGAAGCCATGGGCGCTTGCCTGTTGCCTTTAAGAGGGAGAGAGGGGACTCATTTCAAGGGGGTTTCCTGGTTGAGAGAGAGAGAGAGAGAGAGAGAGAGAGAGAGAGTGGAGGGCGAGCCAAAGGGAGAGCATGAGATCGAGAGAGCGTTTTGCCATCACCTAAGGTCTGCCCGTTGCTTGCCGTCCGAACCAGGTAGGCCTAGCTGAGCCATGTGCTCTTTTTTTGAGGTGTCGGGCCAAAGTTCACGTTCGACCAGTTCACACGAGCTCCAGCCTCACTGGTCCTCCATGAAAGCTCTTAGATGTCATGGTACATGCTTATAGAAGTCTAGGTTTGTACTTGAGTCCATATCAGGCCGAAAGTCCTCTGTTTCGGTTGTGTATGCTAACTTTCTATTGAAATGCCTGAAAGAGATCCGAGTACGTGAGTATGTTGTGGCCGAAGATACTTGTTCTACATTCACATCTGTTCTAAGTGTGGTTAAACTGTCTCTAAGTCAGCCTCTGGTGTTGCTCGTGCACTTCGTGTTGACCTCTGCCCAAATCCAAGCCTCAGGTGAGCCCCTGTGTCCCTTTTAGCCGTTGCATACCAAGTGTCAGACAAAATGCCCCAAAGAGAGCCAAAATATAGTTTGTGTTTTTAACTCAAAATCGACTAGTGCCTGCTGCTATCTCTATTAAATCATGTTATTTTTATTGCTTACACTACGTTTTTGTATGGTTTACCTGAAATATTTGTGTGTTATTCGAATCTCCGATGTTTTTCATCGTGCCAAAAATGGTTGTTGGAGTAGGTGGCCGGAGGTGGTCGGCATTGGTCAAAATGGATGATCAGTAGACGGTGGTGGTTCGGTGATGGAAGGGATGGTGGTTGCTCCCACCGGTGTTCTCGTGTGAGCAAGGTTGGGGTTGAAGCATGGCTTCGGTGAAGAGTCGGGCACGAGAGTGCAATGAAGAAGAAGGCCACAAGGGAAGAGGAAAAGAACAAAAAAGCAAAAAGAAAACGAAAAACCAGAAAATAAAAATTAAAAAAGAAAACAAACACAAAATGAAAGAAAAGAGAAAATGGGCTGTGGTTTGTCTGCTTGGGCTGGTCGATGGGCTGGTATGATATGGGCTGTGCTGAAGTGGCTTAAAATCTAAGTGGGCTGGGGGCCGTCCCTTTTTTCTAAAACAATTTTACTTGGGTCTTTTCGTTTTTTCTAAGTGGGCTTTAAGGCCAGCCCGGTTTAGCCCAACCCGGACAGATAGGGTCCGGGTCGGTTTGGTAGGGCCGGGTCTCGTGACCCGGTCCGAATTGTTTTTAATATTAAAAAAATATTAAAAAATATAAAAGATCCAGCAAATTCTAAAAAACATTAAAAATTCAGAAAGCCATAAAAATATTAAAAATTCAGAAACATTTTAAAAATTAAAAAATCTATAAAAATCCTTGGAAAAATAAATTATTCGAATTTTTTTTTAAAAAATTAAAAACATTTAAAATAAAAAATTTCCTAAAAATCAAGAAAATGATCAAAAAATTTAAATTTCTTGGAAGTGGCTGAAGAAGTCTTTTTGGCTAGTATTTTCTTTAAATGTGTGAAAATCCCCATACTCAATTGAATAAGCTTTTATGGCTCTATCATAGGGTTCCGATTACTCTTAGGAAAATACCCTTGATTGATTATAACTTCCCTTTCACTTAGTTAGGAATGGCGCTTAATTATCTCTTAGTTGTTAGATGTTCCTTTTCCCTGCAATTTATTCAATGCCTTCTTGGGTTATTGTTGGTTACATGATCACCTTGCAAATTAGTGGATAAGTCTAAAATTAATCCAAATTACCTAACAAAAATCTCCTTTAAAAAAAGACAAGATTAGGTATCAAAAATACACTAATTAGTTAATTAGTGTAATCAAGTTCTCAACTCTAGATTCTCTAATTGCGTAGGAAGTGAAATATACTTCCATGACTCATTTGATTTCTAAACAACCCCAATAGACTAGCGGCGAGTCCTCATTAGAAGATTTTTATGAACATCCCAATGTCGCATGAGGTATGGTTTTGAGAGAGCCTATGCTTAATCAAGGGCTATAGGTCTGTCTTTTAAGTAATACTCCTAAACTTATGTCTTTTCTCCTTTAGACAAAAAAGGTAAGTCGTGATCCTATTACATTCTTTGCTCTATCTTCCTATCATATTAGTTGGACATTTTCCTTACTCCTAACTTGTGTAAAGGGTATTCACATTGGTATAATGGAATTGGTGATGATTGAAATGAGTTGACGAATGAGGGAAAAGAACAAATCTTGGTCATTCATTGACATTCTTGAATTGTTTGTGTGGTAATGCATTTTGTGTAGCTACGACAAAATGCACTAGAGTATAGCAAGTTTAGGATGGTATTGATCACTCGAGAAACTAGAGAAATTCTATACTTTTATAAGTTTATAGGGTTAATACCCTAAAAACTCCAAACTTGTACACATGTGACAAATTTATCCCAACTAACCATAAAAAAACCTTAAACGAGTACATTTGTGACAAATTGTTTATCTGACCGCAAAAGACCCAAAATTGATAAATTTGTGACAAATATACCCTCCGCTAAATTGGATTAATATCACAAAAAAAAATTCACAAAAATTGTAAACTGTGACAAACAGAGCGTAAAATCTCAAATTGGTATACCGGTCAATTGTCATAATAATTTGACAGTAAATTTTAACAAAAACTAACAGAGGGTAAATTAGTCACAAATATATCGATTTAGGGTAAATTTATCAAAAATATATTAGTTTGGGTTTTTCATGGTAAAAAAAAATAGTTTTGAGTAAATTTTTCACAGGTGTACAGTTTGAGGTTTTTCAGGGTATTAATCCAAGTTTATATCACTAAAATAATTTTAAAAGAAAAAGCGCAATTATTTCTTAAGGACACAAGTTAACTGCTCATGGACGAGAAAAGAAGTTTTAATAAAAAAAAATTAGGAGGTAGTTTTTTCTACTCCATTTGGTCAGAAAATTTCATACATGACGCTTTACAAAGATCATGTCAATCAAATTCTAAATAATCATCCCGATCCCGATTTGTCTCTTTAACCAACACCAACCCCAATTTCTCGATCATTCAAATAACATGTGGCATTAATTTTGAATATATAAACATGTCAACTCAAAATAGATAACTTTGTTTGACGACATAAATTAATCTAAAATGGAGAAATTAGGTTCAAACTTGCCAAATGCATTTACACTTTGGTAATACACTTGCATCAACGACATATAGGGCTCGGCCTTGGGTTGCCTAGATCTTCTCCACCTGCAAACTCATAAAGGGAAATGCCGGAAGAATTGATAATTCTACGACATTCTTCATCTGATACACAACGGCATCCCCAACTTTCCAAATATTCCAGCAAGAATAAGAAATCCTCCTCAGTTGAGCTTTCAAGTCCTCCTAGCTCAACCGTTGTCCTTCCACCTGCATTGAAAGCTACTTATCAAAAGTTTGAGTTGATGTTCATTAGTTTTAGTTTCATCATAGAAGACACGTTTAGAGGATTCTATGATCTTTCTTCGATATGAGTCTTCAGCAGTAGCTAATGCACCAGAACACAAATCCCACATAAAATGTTTAATCTTCAGCTGAAAATCAATGATTCGGATCGGCTTCCACACCTTACTGTCAGTCCTATGATTAAGAACATGAAGGTTTATTTTTCATGCAAGTTTCATTCTTAGGTCTCATAGCTACATTATAAGCAGATTTAACAGAAAAAAAAAAACTCCATTTCTATTCCATGGCCACATCATGTTGTCTTTCTATCTCCTATCCCAAAAAATCGCAATGCAGTATCATATATATGATGTGCTAGCTTTGTATGAAACAAAAACTCTAATGCTAACCCAACAAGCCGTAAAAGAGGAAAAGCTTGATCATACTTGAGAAGGAGAGCATATGCTCCTCCATTATTTTAATCTCTTTGAACTTGGCTTATACCTGAGGCAAATGTCATGGCCAAGAGGTTTCTATAGCTAAAGGGCCATGCCTTTCCGTGGAGGACCTCTTGCAATCGCTAGGATTCCCAAAAAGACTTTTTCCAGAACGTCTCAAGGACGGGTGATTCGGTAATTGAGCCAAATTCTAAAATTCTCCTGTCATTAGTGTCGGTAGTTGGTAAGTTTGGTAGTGCGATCTTGTCTACTGGATGAATTATCGATCAATGGATGTAATCAGATGGCCTCTAGTATAAGAAGGAGTGCTCTCCCCCTCATTTGTATACATCCAACTATTTCAGCAATACAAAGACTCATTTTTTTTCCAGAGCTTCTTTCTATAGAAACTTTTTTTCTCTACGATTCGGGTGAGCGAGTGAGCGATCAATCAAGCAAGACTTGGCTTAGGTGATCCAAAAGAGCCTAAGTCGCCGCACGGTCGTGATCTCAATTGATCGGCTTGTGACACAAACATATGAGATTCCACAGCTAAATTATCATTGTACTTCATCACATTCAGCTCTTTTTTTTCTTCTCTCACCAGATCTATTTTTCTCCACTAAATAATCATCTTCCTCAATCAAAAAAGGCAGGGTCTTTCTCTAATCTTACCAAAGAAATCCTCACGTCTGAGACAAGGAGCTTCTATCTATGGCAGCTTCAAATCTTTTCTCTCTTAACCCTCCATGCATTTTGCATATGGCTAAGTCTACGTCCCCAACACCTTCCTTCACGGTGGTGAACCTCTCCATTCCAACCTCAAGAACATTTTGAACAGCTCGATTACGTTGAACAATGAGGCCGTGAAGGAAACGAGAATGTGGAGGTCACGTTGCTAAATCTCCTCTTGTTAAAGAGGCCGGTTATGATCAAACGTGTCCAAACTCACTTACAATATTCCATACTGAAAAGGAACTTAGATATATGATAATGGTAATAAAACAAGGAAAATTTGAAAGGAGAAAACACTCATATCTATCAAGAAATCTTGTTTCTCCAATGGCCGCAATGTGTGGTTTGTGATAAATGAAATGGTAACTATTTTTTTCATTCTATTTTTGACACGTGATTGATATGTTATCGATAATGCTAGAATTAATCTATACTATTCTTTTCATTTTTTCCCTAAAAGTCCTCCTAAATACTTTTGTATGAATCTATACTGAAAATGTGGATGTTAAGTTATTGCATGTGATGGAATTGATCCTAGTTGGGGCTGTCAATTAGATTGTGGACAAACGCAGGAACGATCAATTAATAATTTGTTTTAAATTGACATTGCCATAAGATTTATGATAATTATGCAATGAAAGAAATCAAGTTCTTATTGAAAATTAATCAAGGACTAATCCTATAACTAAAAGAAATTATAGGACGGAAATGGAACACTCTTTAAAGCGGGAGGACCAAAAGCAGAATCGATAGGCACCATGTGTCGATTCGCTAGTGCTGACGGAGCACATTCCGTGCACATTTAAAGAAAAGTGGAATTATTAGCTAGGAAATGCCATTCCTTGGTCGTGGACCCATCTAAAGGTTGTCAATACTGTTGCTTTTATTAACCTAATAAATATGAGGCTTCTTACGGCACTTCCCATCGATAATCGATTTTTTTTTAAAAAAAAATAAAGAAAAAAAAAAGATGCGTTTACCACTTGTGGAGAGAGTTGACCACTCCAGAAAATGTGGTTGAACCCTTCACCAGTTAAAGCCTGCAACAAACTCCTTTTCCGAATTTCATTGGCTTAGCTTCTCCATGTGATTCTCGTTTATCATCACCATTTGGATCCCATTCAAAAAAATGTGGTCGAAACTGCACCCAACTACTGAAGCAAAACAATGTGGGATTGTCCACTCACTTATGTTTAACTATGTTAAACTGCATGTTGGGACAAAGCGTGCATTAATAGGCCCATGCTTAGCCACGACAGTGGTTGGCCCTAACGGTAGACGAGACACATTTTGGCCAGGGTCATGAGTTTGATTCACTTCTCAAGCAAACTTTTATTGACTGGATTGCGTTGTTTAGTTGTGGCATATCTTATATGGAGAGATTTCTGAATTGTTAGCTTACATCTTGAAGAGATTGCAATGATGTGCTAGCCAACCTCGAACCTTTGAATCACAAGTGGTGTAGAGTAGTCATGGCTCAAATTGAATAGTCCATATTAGGTATCGAACTCATATGACAACTCTTAAAGGGCTTGTAGCGCCAGTTGCCTTTCTTGCTCCATTAGTTTATAACAGAGAAAATTAACCCGTGCCAAAATAGCTTATAGCTCTATCTCCTCTCTAATGCGATGTCCTGCCATTTGAGAATAAAGCTTATATTAATCGTTATTAGGTATTTCCTTTGTTTTTTTTTTCGTTGCTGTCATATCTTGGCTATAGCCATGATGATGGCTGACTTGGTCAAGTTAGCATTTTCCTCAGTAACGTTACAAAAAATCAAAGGAACTATTTTTTTTTTTGAAGAGTATTGAAATATATCGCATTAAGCATTTTCCATTACTCAAATTTGACGGAATGAATGAAAGTTTATGACTGTACAAATTGATCAAGTTTTAGGATCTGATTTTACTATTTAAAAGTTTCAAGACATGAATAAATTTTTGTGACCAGTTTTAGATTTGCTAGTACATTGATCCTTTATTTATTTTTCAATTTACCATCTTTTTTATGGTTTTTTTCCCTTGGTTACCAGTCCATTGAGCTTATCAACAAAATATCAATTTTAATTGGAGTTACTTACTAGCATTTTTAATCTCACTTGATCGCGACAAAGATTTTATTTAAACCTGTGTAAAAGAGGCTATTCCCTCTATATAATTTATTATATTCTGGTCATAAATTGGGAGGCAACCGCAAGTGGGAGCTGACACAAGAACTTATAGGTTGAGAAAAGTTAGAGCATAAAACCTTTGTTAATTTTGAACTTTTTTGTCTTCTGAAATGACAAAGTGGACGGTGTTTGACCTGTGAGATTTACTAATTTGAGGAGTTTGATTGGCCATAAAAAATTGGCCATCAAAAAGAATTTTACTAATTAATAATTAGGGAGGTGCTTTACTCATTAAGGACCACATGCTTCGATGGATCTTGCACAACAACGGTCTCATCCCATGACTTTACTTTAAGTGGGGCCGTCTCCCCCTTTATGTAGTTTTTAGACCCTAAACTTTGTTTTGTCGGAAGAAAACAATTTCATTTATTAAATCTAATCATTAAAGAAGACGCACTTAGTATATACACATATTAATTAGTCAGCCACTCAACAATATTTTTGATGAAAAATTTAAAAAGATTAAGTAAGAGCATGCGAAGAGAATACTGTCATGTGACCAAATCAGTATGTGCAATTTCTTAAGTTTGTAGAAGAAAGTCTCAAATCTGGTTATTAATTCACCTTATGTGTATAATGAGGTGTCAAATTATCTCACATTGATTGTTTATAAGATTTTATACTCTTTGTATACTTTTTATATAGAGAGAGTGAGAGAGCAGTTGGACATATTAAGTTTTTCATCACAGGTACTACCAATCTATAAATAACATATCATTTCTTAAGAAATTTTCATAAAAAGATCGAATGCTATTAAAAATCAACAAAATACATTAAAACAAATAAATAATTAAGCAAACAACCTTCTCTAGCTTTTGTGGGAAGTTTGTTCTCGCTCATAATTATTTGGATAAGGTCCGTGTCGACATTCTCACATGATGTTTGACAAATTTATCTAGACATGATTCTATTGGTTTAAGTTACCAAGTCTCATTTGAATTACTTATCAAGGTGTTTTTGGAATTTTCCACACACGTATCAGCTTTTCTATTGCTTTACCAAATTTTATTAGTTTGGCTAATCAATGTTTCAATTTACAAACTCTTTTATGAAACTATCACTTTCCCTGATTTTGGAGTCGTTAAGTAGAGCTTAAAATGGCAGCATAAGTGCTTCCTGCTGAATTGAAAACTTTGTAACACAATGCTTTTACATGATTGACCCTTCTTAGTCGATATTGTGACTCCATCGCCGTATTTGTTTATGCAATAATCTGATCATTTTCATTTACAATTTTCCATATTAATTTTTTTATCCATTATCTAACTTATACATATGATAATGGTCCTAAGAAAAGGAACATTTGAAATGAGAAATGCTCCTACATAAATTGAGAAATCTTGTTTTTTCCTTTCTCATTGCATGTGCTTTGTGATGTTTCACACGTCATAAGTGGAATGCTAATTGTTCATTTCATTCTAATTTGGACATCCCTAGTTAATATATCTTAAAAAATACATTATGATTGGAATTGTCATGAGTGAAAGGAGTCCCCGGCGTTTGCACGAGCTGATGCTGGTAGCCTAAATGCGATAATATTTTTCTATTCTAATTATATGGTATTGTCCATTTTTAAATCGAAAGGCAGGCATGTTTCCAATGTCGGTGGTTACAAGTTTGCGGTCTGTTCATTCCCATGAATCAAAGAGCCGTGACGCACCCTACCAAGCATGGGCCCGATACATTGTTACTAGTCATTCTTAAGTCCTAAGAATTTTTAATTATTCTGGTGCGTCCGCTCTCATAAAGTAATGTTTTTAAGTCTAGTGTGCTTGAGGGGAAATTACAAAAATCGTCCCCGTACTGTTAGCCGACTTCAGTTTTGGTCCTTATACTATACTTCATTATAGTTTAGTCCCTCAAATTTTCTGCAGCAATTTTTGGGATTAAAATTTAATTTAGGAATAAATGCATTGAAAGTCCTAAAATTAGTCATGAAAGTGCAATTAGATCATAAAATTTTTAAAACGTGCTGTTAAGTCTTGAAGCTTATTAGTATTTTCTATTTGCTAAGTTGAACGGATTAAATGAAAGGACTTGATTGTACCAACTTGACAAATTTTAATACTTGATTGCACTTTTTTTGAAAATTTTGGGACTTAATTGTATTTTAATAATAAATTCTAGAACTTCTAGTACACTTATCCCCTTAATTTACAATCAATGTGTGGATGGAATACGCTGAGTAAGCATTGACAAATCAATATGTGGCACCTAAATATACAAGTTTCGATAAAAATTAGACTTTCGATCCATGTGCTAAAAGAAACATTCAATTTGAGTCCTTGTACTTTGTTTTTGTTACCAAAACCAGTCGTATTTTTCAACGAAAATTTAATTTCTTTCATCTTAATCCAAAATCTCATAGGAACATCAAATTGAAGTACGAGTGTTAGTTTAAAATTGCTATATTTACAAGTTTACCCAATCTGATTGAAAGTCTTATTAAGATCAATGTCATCATTAAGCATTTTCCATTACTCAAATTTGAAGAAGTTAATGATTGTAATTATTGGTCAAGTTTTAGCAATGATTTCACTTTTTAAAAGTTTTAGAATCTAATTACACTTTTGCGACAAGTTTTTAGTCACTTGGTGCATTTTTTTTTTGGTAAGATAATTTTTTTTTTTGGTAAGATTAGTCACTCGGTACATTTATTCCTTATCTATCCATTAATTTAAAAAAATCTTCTATTGTATTAACATTTTGCTTTTTTTTTTTGCCTTGATTACCGGGGTCTTGAATTTACTCACATGTTTTACAAAGTTCCACAACTATAATTGGAACAATTTATCTAAGTCAGACTAATAGAAGGTCGTAATTTTGTATAAGAATTGATGTATTTAAGGTGTTCATAAAAATATCAAAACACCCTCAACTATATATCAATCATAAGAACAAAACTTGTTCTATTCAGAATAGTAGAATTCTCCTCTTATTTAAAAATCCATGTTGGGGCCTCACAATTGAATACAAAGAACGAATCCCCCTTCTTCATCATAATTCACATACCACACGCACAGCAAAAGAGTGAGAAGATGCCAATGACACTTTTTCTACTTCTTTGCACGCTCAGCTTTTCCACCATCAATGCTGCTGAATTCACACTCACCATAAGCAAACATTACTGCTCAAACTCAAGCACCATCGCTCCCAATAGCACCTACCAAGCCAACCTCATTCGTGTTCTTCATGATCTCGTCTCTAGTGCAAGTTCCGACCGTGATGAAGGATTTTTCCTCACATCGAGCGAGGCGGTCTATGGCAGCTTTATGTGCAGAGGAGATGTCTCGAAGGCAGAGTGCATGGAATGCATCAAGAACGCGAGCGTTGAGATAACCCGCTTATGCCAGTTGACCAAAGTCTCTATCCTGTGGTACGATCAGTGCATGTTGCGCTATGCCGATGTGAATTTCTCCTCAACTGTGGAGATGGAACCTCTGTTGGACGGTTACAATGGAGAGAACATAGAAAAGCCCGATGACCTCGTGAAGCTACTGAACAAGACCATGAATTCAGCGGCAACAGAGGCTGCTCAGCATTCTCCTTGGATGTATGGCCATCGAGAGGCCAAGTTCACTCGGGGAAAAAAGTTGTACACGTTCGCACAGTGTGTGCGTTATCTTTCCAAGAACGATTGTCAGGAGTGCCTTCGCAATGCAACATCGAACCTCTTAAGCCTCCAAAAGGGGAAAATCGGGGGCAGAGTGTTGCTTCCGAGTTGCTTTGTCCGGTCCGAGATTTACCCGTTTTATCAGAGGAGCTCAAAAGGTAAGGTAGCCCCTCATATTTTATTTTTTGAAAGTTCATCATCATGCTTGTTGTTTCTTCTAAGATTAAAACGGAATTCATGTTGTCCGCTTAAGCTGAGTCTTTGCTCTTCCAGATGTCATTAGAGTTTTCTGCCAGCAAAATAAATTTTTTCTTTTCAATTCAGCTACAAATAAAATCTTTACAGTTATATCACTCAGAGCAAGTTTTAGTTAAGTACAGCCCATTTAATTGTCTGAAACAGCTTTCGAATGGAGTTGGGGAATATCCTGCTTTTATGTATGTGCTGGAAGATGAAATTTTATAACTAAAAGAAGCCACACTTTCTTGTATGTCAATGATACTATTAGCTGCGACTACAAATGCAGGGACGGTGCCCTTTCAAGTGAAAATATCCGCCACAATTTTCGCTGCTGTTGTAGGATTGATGCTACCTATTTACATGATAGCTCAGCATTTACTGAGAGGAAGAAGAAGAAGAGGAATTCTAAGAAGAGATGGTGAAAGTTGCATAGAAGAACATCCAATCGGTAACTCGGCAAAACAATGCTATTGCATAAATACAATTTATTGATTTCATTTCACTAGAGTCTAAAGATATGTGAACCATTTAACTGCCAGTTCAGAGGCAAATTTCTGAGCTCCATTCCCTGCAATTTGATCTGCAAACAATAGAAGCCGCCACAAATAAGTTCTTGAACGACAACAAGTTAGGGGAAGGTGGATTTGGTCCAGTTTACAAGGTAATTAGGATTTTCAAAGATATCATTCAGCTTTTGATTTATCAAGAAGCCAACACTCACTAATTCTCGTTTATATTCATAATGTAGTATTGTCGTTTACAGTGAAGCCTCTCGAAGCACCAGGGGATTCTTTCATTTACATTAGTTAGATAGGAAAAACTTCGAGATTATGCATCTGGTTATCCTATTTCAATGCCCAATCACATATACGCTATAACCAAAAGTATAACAAACGAAGAAACAGAGGTGTCTATTTTGGCAAATTTGTTTTTATGTCTATTATGTTATCAGGGTACATTGCCTGGTGGTCAAGAAATTGCAGCAAAGAGGCTATCTAGGAGCTCTGGACAAGGTGTGGAGGAATTCAAAACTGAGGTTGAACTAGTAGCGAAACTTCAACACAGAAACCTGGTGAGGCTTCTGGGGTTCTCCATGGAAAGAGATGAAACAATACTGGTCTATGAATACGTGCCCAACGGGAGCCTCGATCGCTTGTTATTTGGTTGGCCTCTCTTTTATCTCCTTTTCACCACGCTAGTTCTCCAGAATTTCAATCTAAATGATATGTTTCGTTAAGAGAGGATGAGACGGAAATATTATTTTGGCTAAATGAAGACAAACTAGATATATTAGTGACAGCAGGACAAAGTAATGCAAATAAACATCCTTTTATTATTCTACTTAGCTTTCTCCGTCACTTCATTTCTACATGCACGAATGCAACTTTAAAGATAGAACATAGTGAAGAAGTAGATAGGGAAAATGAATTACTTGATGATGAGAACATTGATCCAAAGTTTATGAAAGCAACTACATGTGATGATTTGGGCATGAGCATTATGCCAGTATTAGTCAATGCAACTTACAGATTAATTTCTTGACTGATGAATGAATAGATCCAGAGCTCAGGGGACAACTAGATTGGTCAGCACGTTACAAGGTCATGGTAGGGGTGGCGCGTGGACTGCTATACCTTCATGAAGATTCTCGGCTTCGAATTATTCATCGTGATCTCAAAGCTAGCAACATTTTGCTAGATGCTGACATGAACCCAAAAATATCTGATTTTGGTGCAGCCCGGATCTTCAAATCTGATCAGACTCAAGCGAGCACTAAAAGAATTGTTGGAACATAGTAAGTATAACATCGGTTAATCCGACTTGTTATTGGCAATTAACAATGTGCCATTGGCATTGACTTGGAGCATCTTCTTGACAAGCAAGAAAAGCAGACTCGTCCTAATTTGTTTCTGGCAGAATATGTCCATAGTTAAACATTCTCTCAACTGTGTTAACATATTGTGTTCGATGTAGTGGCTACATGTCCCCTGAGTATCTGATGTTTGGACACTTCTCCATAAAATCTGACGTCTTCAGCTATGGTGTGTTTATGCTGGAGATTATAACTGGCAAAAAAAACAGCCAATTCTTCTCACTAGACTGCGATGAGGACCTGCTAGGCTATGTGAGTATCTTAATAAAGCCATTCCTTTTTGGCTAAAATCACTTTTAATAGAATTGCAGCAGTACTTTGAACAAAAATTACTAACATAACTATTCTTTTAGGTTTGGAAGCACTGGAGCAATGGAATGCCATTGAAAGTAGTGGACCTAGCTTTAAGTGGTGCTTATTCTGTGAACGAAGTGATCAGATGCATGCACATTGGCTTACTCTGTGTCCAAGATGACATGGAAGACAGGCCTACCATGGATTCAGTGATTCTGATGTTAAACAGCGATTCTATTAGCATACCAGTGCCTCATAGACCTTCGTTCTTCTTTCCTGGTAAGAAGTACAAACAGGCACCTTGTGGTCTGAACTCAGATCAATCAAACAGCAAAGTGGACCAATCTGTTAGCAAGATAATGTCGCCGGGGTCTCCGAGTGATAGCAATAATGCTGATCCAGGTCCACGGTAATCAAGATTTTGAGGCTATCATTTAGATGATTCATTGTTTAGATTACCAGATAAATTGTGTGGGTACGCTTCATAACACATCATTGCCAGGATTCTGTTAAAGGATTGCAATGGTGGATACCTTTGATGAAAAAGTGGATATCACTTTTGCAAATAACGTTAATGATGGTAGCCTCTAAAAGGTTTTCCAGAGCAATCAGTGGACTCCGATATCTATCGCCATTACCGAATCTGTCATCATTTAGTCAGAGATCACCATCGTCTGAGTTTCTGAAAATTTTAGAAGCTTTTGCACGTTATGGCGTTAGCATTTTGAACTTTCTCAATAGTTTCTCAAGAAGTCTGCCTGAACTTATTGGCTGCTAAAACGTCTCACGGAGGATCTTATTCACCCTGCGCGTAAAGTATTCTCAGCCAATCACTCATGCAGAGTAATGCAAACCTGCTTTTGATATCTTTCTTTTATCTTCTTGACCTCAAACAGATACACAATATTCCAGCAATTAAAAGAGATAATCCAACAGCTAGGATTTTGATAACGAGGGCAATATGACCTGAGTTTGTATTTATCCCGAAAAAGGAAGAGCTCTCATGTTAGATAATAAACTCATAGACATCAATCAATGTTGAGACCCAATTGCCAAAACTAGTATTTAGGAGGGCCTGAACATTGAAAGGAGGCCATAGTGTTATTCTATCAGTTTCTAGACAAAAACTTCAGACACCGGTATATTAGCGAATATCTATGGACAATGTCTAAGGTGGAATTGTTGTTACTGATCAAAACAGTAAACAAGAAACAGAAAACCAGAAGCTATATATTTCGAATGAGGAAGAGAAGCACAGAGAAAACAGAACACAAACTTGCGTACATCAGTCTCTCGGAGGAAACTGTCAAGTACAGGACAACTTAAACAAAAACAATAACTGCTTACAAACCACTCACACACGTGCAGCATATAACTGCATCTGAATGTGCTAATTCACTTCCTAAATTACAAAAATACTAGCTGCATAATGTAACCAACTTAGCAAGAAAAATAAACCATAAAAAGAAAACATAACAGAGGAACATCAGTTGAAAAACCAGCAGCACTGAGACATTATAATCCAACAAACTCCTCCTTGGATCAGTTGCTGCTGCATACTCCAATTTTCTTTCTTAATACTTCAAATCTTCCAGCTTGAAGTGGTTTTGTGAATATGTCTGCAAGTTGATCTTCAGATTTGCAATAAACTAGCTTAACTTCTCCACTTTGTTGCACCTCACGTAGAAAGAAGAACTTAACCTTGAAATGCTTAATTTTGCCATGAAACACTAGATTATGAGATATTGCTAGAGCAGCTTGATTTGCAGCTGCAGTAGCAGCTATAAATTCTGCTTCTGCAGTAGATTGAGCCACAATTTCTTGTTTTTTAGAACACCAAGAGAAACAAGCTAATCCAAAACTGAAACAATATCCAGATGTACTCTTCATATCATCCATCGAGCCAGCCCAATCACTATCAGAAAAACCTTGTAAATTGAATTCTTGACCCCTCTGAAACTTCACACCAAAGAACAAGGTTCCTTTTAGATACCTCAAGATCCTCTTTGCTACAATCAAATGAAGCTTACTTGGATTACTCAAATCTGGATAGAACACTTACAGCAAATAGAATGTCTGGTCTGGTTGCTGTAAGATACATGAGACACCCTATCAGACTTCTATACATCGAGGCATCCATAGCATCTGTTCCATCAACCTTCTACAACTTCTCTTTAGCTGCCATCGGTGTACTGACACTTCGACAGTCTTCCATTTGAAACTTCTTTAAAATTTCCTTCAAATATTTTCTTTGGCAAATGAAGATTTCATATGGACTTTGCTTAACTTCCAGACCTAAGAAATAAGCCATTTTTCCTAAGTCTGTCATCTCAAAAGCTACAAACAAACCTTGCTTAACATTTTCTATCAGTTCTGCATCATTTCTTGTCACCAATAAATCATCCACATAAAGTGACAGAACTACCACACTTTGATTTACTTTCTTGATATAAAGAGTGAACTCACTTAAACTTTTTGCAAAACCAAAATCCTGTAAATATCGATCTATCTTTCCATATTAGGCTCTTGGAACTTGTTTCAGTCCATATAGAGCTTTGCGCAATCTATATACACTTTCCTCTTGCCCTTTAATTTTGAAACCTTTAGGTTGTTCAACAAAAATTTCATCTTCAAGCTCTCCATTTAGGAATGCAGACTTGACTTCTAACTTAAAGATAGTCCATCCCTTCTCTGCTGCAACAGCTAACAGAAGCCTTATTGTGTCCAGCCTTGCAACTAGAGCAAAAGTTTCAGAATAGTCTACTCCCCATATTTGAGCATAGCCTTTCACAACCAATCTTGCTTTATACTTATTGACAGAACCATCAGGATTGAGGTTAGTCCTAAACACCCACTTAACTCCAATCATATTCTTGTCTAGTGGCCTATCTACTAATTCCCAAGTCTGATTTTTTTGAATCATTGCTATCTCCTCATGCATTGCTGCAATCCACTTCTGATCTTCCTTGGCTTTTGCAAAGTTGGATGGTTCGAGCACTGCCACATTACTTCTTTCATAGATCTCAGTAAGTGACCTTGTGCCTCTCACAGGTTGATCATTTATACTCTCTTCCATTTCCTCTGTAATTCCATTAGTCTCCACATCTGTTTTAGGCAGTCTTTCGAAGTGCTTCAATTCTGTGATCTTTCCATCTATCCAATTCCATTCATCTTCCTCTAAAAACATGACATCTCTACTCACAATTATTTTTCCTGTCATGGGATAGAAAATTCTGTAAGCTCTTGATTGAAGACTATATCCAACAAAGATCCCAATCACTGCCTTATCAAGTTTGTCCCTCTTAACATCAGGAACATGAGCGTAACACAAACATCCAAAAACCTTCAAGTTTTTCACAGAAGGTTTAATATCTTGCCAGCCTTCGAGAGGTGTTAATTTCTCTAAGGCTTTTGTAGGCAATCTATTTAATAGAAATACAGCAGTATTGGCTGCCTCAGCTCAGAACCTCTTAGGCAAATTCTTCTCTTGCATCATACATCTGGCCATCTCCATAATACTTATGTTATTTCTCTCACTGACCCCATTCTGTTGAGGTGAGTAAGGAGCTGTAAATTGTTACACAATTCCTGCTTGCTCACAAATCAGCTTAAATTTGTTAGCTGTATACTCAGATCCATTGTCAGACTTGAGAGCTTTATTTTTCTTCCCACTTTGATTCTCAACTAAAGCTTTAAACTTCATAAATGCATCAGCTACTTTAGTCTTAGCTCGCAGAAAATAGGTCCAGCTCATCCTAGTCAAATCATCAGTAAAGGTAATAAAATACATTGCTTCCATTGAGAGAAGGTTCAGACATAGGTCCGCATACATTAATATGAACTAGTTCCAGCTTTTGACATATCCTTGAGACTCCTCATTTGAAGGGAAATCTAGCTTGTTTGCCAAGAAGACAGGTTTTGCATTGTGGAAGTTCTTCCTCCAAGCTTGGCAAGTCATCTACCAAGCCATTTTTCTACATAAACAACATACTCCTCTTATGAACATGCCCAAGTCTTTTATGCCATAACTCTGTATTTTCTTCTTTGCATTTCAAAGCCATCTATTGCATCTCATGTGGCTTGAACATAAAACTTTTATCCCTCATTGGAATTCTGAAGACTTCTTTGTTGTCAGCATTTTTAATGAGATTCCCTTCCTTCGAACTTCACTTTATAGCCCTTCTCCACTAACTAACCAACACTTAACAGATTTTGGTCAATATTTGGCACAAAGAGAACATCCTTGATTAGCTTTACCTCTTGGTTTCCTTCAATAGCAACTACACCTTTACCTTGCACTTCAATATACTGTCCATTGCCAATTCTAACTCTGGACCTTACTGTCTTGTTTATGTTCCTGAATAGCTTTAAGTTACCAGTCATGTGATTGGTACAACCACTATTGACCAGCCATGTATTATTTTAGACTGAAGATTCACCAGCTGAAGCTACAAACAGGTGCTCTTCATCAACTTCATTTACTGCCACTTGTGCTTCTCCTACTTGCTAATAAGTTTTCCCTTTGCAAATAGCTTCCATGTGACCTAACTTGTGGCATCTTCTGCACCAAGCATATGGCTTTCTCCAGCATCTAAAAGATGATAATTGGTTCCACCACAATACTACATGGCCTTTTATTATTTTTCCATTTGCTAGATCCACCAGTGTTCCTTTCTTTTGGTAAAAACCTCGAATCAGCATCATTTCCTCTAAACGGAACCCATTTCTTCCCTTTGCCTCCATCATTTTGCTTTACTTTGGCTTGCAATGCCCCCTCTACATGTTCTTCTCTCCTCATTAGTCTTTTGTGTTCCTGTGCCTATAAAGCATTCAACAACTCTGCAAGTTTTATATCAGCCAAGTCCCTTGTGTTTTCCAGAGAAGCTATAGTAGCTTTGAATTTCTCCGGAAGAGACACCAAAATCTTCTGAACAAGCCTATCATCCTTCAAGTCAGTCCCCAAAAATCTAATTTTATCAGCTATCCCCACTAGCCTATTAGAGTATTTCTTCACTAACTCAGACTCTTTCATCTGCTGTCTCTCAAATTTTCTCAAGAGATTCAGCACCTTCATACCTCTTATCTTCTCATCTCCTTCATATTCTTCCTTCAAGAAGTCCCATATGGCCTTTGCAGAGTCACACTTCATAATTCTGGTAAAGATGGTAGGCGAGATAGCAGCATACAAGCAAGATTTTGCCTTGGATTTTCTTGTGGTTCTCTCTTTATGAAGTTTAATTTGATTCATGGTCGGATTATTTGGAAGTGGAGCAACTTCATAATCATCTTCCACAACTTCCCACAGATCATGACCCTCCAAAAGTGCTGTCATCTTAATAGCCCATGCTTGATAATTCTCTCCAGTAATTACTGAAGAAGCCATCGCAGAGAAACCACTCGACCCTGTCTCCATCACCCTTTAACTTCTTTACACTTCGATTCTTGCTTCACTTCACAGTCTCTCAAGATCATTCATGCTCTGATACCACTGTTGTTACTAATCAAAACAATAAACAAGAAACAGAAAACCAGAAGCTATATATTTTGAATGAGGAAAAGAAGCACAGAGAAAACAGAACACAAACTTGCGTACATTAGTTTTCTCAGAGGAAACTGTCAAGTACAGGACAACTTAAACAAAAACAATAACTGCTTACAAACCACTCACACATGTGCAGCATATAACTGCATCTAAATGTGCTAATTCACTTCCTAAATTACAAAAATACTAGCTGCATAATATAACCAACTTAGCAAGAAAAATAAACCATAAAAAGAAAACAGAACAGAGGAACATCAGTTGAAAAACTAGCAGCATTGAGACATTATAATCCAACAGGAATATCAGCTGGCAAGTAGATCTCAAGTTTCTTGTGTTATATTAGGGTGAACAAACTGAAGTCGGACAGATGAAATCAAAGTGTTTCAAAACTAGATGAGGATTTGATGATTCTTGCTATCTCATTCCTCCAAACGTTCCACAACTTTGTCCTCAGTTTCACCGGTAATATTAGTAGGTGACGAATATCATTGATAACAGATCGCCAAATCTGCATCCTCTCAAAAAATCAAATGTTTTATGAGCCCAGAATACATAGTTTGATTCATTGTGAAATGGTCTGAATTTAGACTATCAGTTTATCTATTACGTGCACTTTGCAGTGTAAAATTAGTAGAATGGAAGAAGAGATGTGAAGAAACCGGCACTTAGAGGGCACACGGGTAGAAAATAAAGCCGAAAACAGGCTCAGCACATTGAAATACCTTAGCAACGATCGGAAAACGTGGGAACGATCGGTCAATGGCCAGGCCGGTCTAACTGAACTGGTCAACAGTCAACCGTCAATAGTTGGGCAAGGTCAACTGACGACGTGGCACGATGATGTGGCGGTGACGTTAGTAATTGGCTAGAGCATGCACGTGGCTGGCAGGTGAGAGATGACGTCTGAAATGCCGTAGAGGCTTCTAGCGTGTGACGAGGCGTAGATCGCAATTATAGCGGCGCTCGGTGGCATGTGCGGTGACGATTGACGATTTGGTCCCCGAGATTTGACTCATTGGAGGACGGCGAGACTGATCTTGGAGTTGATTTCAAAAACAAGCCACCAAAAGCATCAAAATATCATTCAAAGGCATTGGCTCATTGGAGGAGCATGAATTCTATTCGCAGTGGCGCGGGTATGCGCCTGAGAGCTTGTGTGGCGGCAAATTGTTGCAAAATTTCAGGATTTGGCTTTCTAAGGGTGATAAGTCTGATGGCGATGTTGCTTTTTAGAAACAAGCAACGGAAAGTGGTGAAACAACACTCGAGCAGCAGCTTTGGTACTGCCACTTTGTAAAAGACTCAAAGGGCATTGCTAAGATAAAAAGTGATTGAATAAATAAATTATAACATTCAAGTGAATATCGTATAAATGTTATGATACTTATGATATTTTTATCTCCACATGTAAGGTCGGACTTGTTCATTCGGAGTACACCTATTATGAGTAATGTAGATTTGAGTTACACTTAGTTTTCATTAATAATTTAATTTTTTTTAGGACATATTTCAGTATTTAGCACACTAGCAAAACTGAAAATTTTCTTCCCGAGCATCACCCCATAACTTAAGTTGATGTATTTACTACAGGAAAAATGCATCATCTATTCACGCAAAAAATTTGTTATGCCTCATCTTCTAGTATAGCAAGACAATCAGTAACCAAGCCTTATGTCATTAAGTGATCAATTATTTATGAACTGCTTCAAGCCCATGCGCCCTCTCTCTCTCTCTCTCTCTCTCTCTCTCTCTCTCTCTCTCTCTCTGTATATTCTGCTTTTTTTTTTTTTTTTTTTTTTACTTGTTGGCTTAATTTGGCTCTTTTTGTTTTGTTTTTGGCACCGTGGTAACATTTGTTCAAGTTAGCATTTTCCTCAGAAATATTGAAAAACTTATTATTAAAAAATGTTAAAAAATAGCACGTTAAGCATTTTGCATCACTTAAATTTTATTGGGTGATGGAAATTCATACTTGTACTAATTCGTCAAGTTTAGGATTTGATTGTACTATTTGTAAGTTTTAAGACTTAATTATACTTTTGCAATAAGCTTGAGGTCTTATACATTCATCATTTTTCTTGAATGTACCAACTTTTCTATTGGGTTATTTTCCATTTTTACCTTGGTTATCGACCCCTTATATTTATTAACATTTTTTTAGAGAGTACCAACTTCAATTGCACTAACTTACTAACTTTTGTTCCATTAAGTTACCAACTCTATATATGTATATATATTTGGTTTTTTCATACATTTGCCAACTAGTCTATTGATTTTCCGAAATTTGCCTTGCTTACCAAGTTTCAATTTATGAACTCTTTTATGAAGTGATCACTTTTCAATGATCTAGTTTCGAAGATGTAAGTATTATGTTATTAACTCTTATTTAGAGTAAGTTATTCATTCAATTTTTTTTTTCTTACTAACACTTGAAATTTATCAACTGTTAGTCAAAATTGCCTTCTATTTTTATTGGATGTAGTAATCAACTTTTTTCCATTTAACTTATGAGTTTAAGTTTAGTTTATTAATTGATACTTAAGTCATTTACCAACGTCTACAGACTCCTCTTGAAATTACCAATGTTACGGATATCTTTTCGACTATTATTTGCCTTGCCTATTAACGTTTTGAATCTAGTAACTCTAATAGAAATCACCATCTTTTTTTTTTTTTTTTTGATGCCGAGGATCCGGCCTAACTCACCTTATGGGAGCACAACACTAACTATACCTCAGAGGAGACTGGCCCAGCAAGCCACCACCGGGGCCCCCTGCTTAAATCACGAAACTACTTTGGGAGTCGTGAATGCCTCAAGGAGTCGAACCCCTAACCTGGTGACCGAATCGGGGTACGCCTCAACCAACGCAGCCATGCGTGGGTGGGTGCCATCTTTTATATGACTGAAAATGAAAAATTAAATTTTATCCAATTAAAAATATTGCAACCATTTTAGGACATTTCAAATGTAAAGTACCTTGTGCTTGTTGATGTGATAATGTTGAACTACGTAAGAGTTACTCAAACTTAGTTTGATGGTTGCTCAACCTTGTGCGGACTCTTTGGGTTAATTCTAGGTATCCAATTGGTTGATAAGATTAAGCACCAATACTAAAGTTGAGTTTTGATACATGTTGTAAGGGATTTAAATACTTCATGGACCTTTCCTAGAACTAAATTAACCAAAAATTAAGTTCAATGTCTCAAATAAGCATTGAGATTCCAATTTTGGGGTCATGACAGTGGTCCAAAAAAAAGAAGGAACATTTGAAAGGAGAAACACTATTATATTTATTGAAGAATCTTTTTTCTCCCATTGCGGCTACGGGTGCCGTGTGATGTTCCCAAGTCATAAATGAAATATTAATTGTTCTTTATCTTCTAGTTTTGGCAAGTGGTGATAAGATATCAACAAATTACATTATCTTAACAGCATTGACCGGGATGCAATTTATTTCCCGTAATGGAATAGTCAGGAGTCAAAGGAGATCTTGGAATTTTCACAAGTTGATCATTGTGTAGGGAGTGAGTTTCCCTCACGGTACTTGTACGCTATCGGTCATTGAGGAATACTTAGGCTTAGAGGGTGGTCCCCCTTTCTCGCGTAAAAGCGATCTTTGAAATCCCACTATAGTAATGCCTATAAAAATAGAAAATGAGAGACCCAAAGTAATGAGAAAATGACTTGTAACTAGCCATGGAGCCTGGATACGACAGAGAAGACCTCTTTAGCCGGGGAAGACCCTTACTCAAAGAATACCCCCATTGACGAATAGGGCAAAGCTAATCCTTTTAATTAGGAATGAAACTCTAAGAGTAACTTAGCATTACTCAAAAGAATGAAACTTAAAAAACCGGCTATGCAATAGCCTAAGCCATAAGGAAAGCTACTTCAGGAGCAAAAGCAACTGAACTAAAAAGGACAGGAGACCGCAAAGAGGGAACTTAAGTCTAAATACATCAATATATCTAGTTGAACCCATCTTGACTCAAAAACTTAAGCCAATAATTTATTGGCCAATTTGGATATATTAACTACTCTATATCATACCAATTCTCCGATGTGAAATTTTTCTAACACAATTCACATGTGCCTTTTAACAGTTTCTACTATCATGACCTTTCCTTTAGTGAACTAACTAGGGGATGGCTAATGGATTACTAAACTTGCACTTTTTCCCTCAAATCCATACCAATTTACAACTTTTGAGTTTATTAATGTGCAAGATCAATTCATTTAGGAGATGTCACTAATTGGTTTTTTTAATAGGCTGATTAAATATATGGGCTCCATTAAAGAAAATTAAAAAAATGTTTTATGGATTTTTTGGTGTTTGTTTCACAGACAATGAACTAGTCAATAAAATTGTTTTCCACTATTAAAAAACACCTTCAAAAGTGGGAAAAATATTTTCCACTATTCATAAAATTTTTCTTTCATCAAACACATCCTTTTATTTCTATGTATTCATTTTCTTTTTTTAAATCAAGTTTTAAATATTTTTTTTTTTTCCTTTTCTTTCCTTTTCTTTCCTTTTCTTTTTCTTCTTGGGCGGTTGCCGGCCATGATGGTGGCTAGGGGTGACTATGGTGCCAAGGTAAAACTTGGAACCTAAGAATCGGATTGGTGGGAACATGTAGGTTTCATATTTGAAGGTATGTTGGGTAAGTTTCAAGTTCCAAAAAATAAGTAACTTGTTTCAATGGGTAGTTTTTAGGTTGGTAGTTCGAGGAACTTGGAACCTAGAACCTGTAATCTAGAACCTCTAACCTGGAACAATTTTTTTAATGTTTTTCTTGGTTCATGTCTCCATGCGATCCTCCAATATTTCATATTGTTCAATGATGAATGTATAATCTGGATGCACTAATCTAAGTTTTCATTTTATTACTAAGATTTTTACTTTATTAATGTTCATATTTTAAGTATGTCTAAATATATATTATGGTTAGTGAACTGTAATTTCAATAATAATATAGATGAAACATGGGTAGATCCTACAACCAACCTTGGAACTTGTGAATGGATAAAGTCCAAGTTTTGGGGCATGTAGGCTAGGTTCCAAATTCCAAAAAATGAGGAACCTATTATAATGGGTAGGTTTCATGTTCTAGTTGAAACCTACACGAAATCTAGAACCGCTCACCCCTAATGGCAGCTAGCGACCAATCATAGGCCAGCTCGAGTCTTGCTACAAGTCGTTGAGGCTCGAGCTTGCCAAATATCGACCAAGCTCGAGCTCATCAACTTGTGGCAAGATGGGCGAGGCTTCATCTCTCCTAATTCGATTAGCTCGAGCTCGTTCGAGGCTAAATCCAGTTAGTTGGGGGAGGCTCAAGCTCGCCTGACTTTCCTTAGGCGAGCTCAAGCTTGCTTGGATCGGCAAGCTGTGAGCTCGATGACCTAGGCAAAGCTTGGGCCTGTTGATTTGCATTTTGGTAGGTCATGGGGCAACCAGCCAATGCCAAGGCATGTTGCAACGGAGGAAAGAGGAGAAAGAAGGAAGAAGGAGGAAGGAAAAGGAAAATCAAAAAAGAAAAAGAAAGAAAAAAATAATAAAACAATAAAATTTCACAAATAAAAAATAACTCAAATTCATTTTTAATAAATATATACAAATTAAAATAAAAAATTTTGGTCGATTAAAAAATTTAAAATTGATTTTTTTGGTAATTTTTCCCAAAAAATCAAATCAAATACCACATAATGGAAAATATTTTCCGCTTCATTTTCAGGTTTAAGCCGAACATTGGAAAATATTGTCACGCCCCGATCTTTGGGCACGCACCTATCCCTCACCTTGGTCGATTAAAAAGCGACGTCCTAGGACGCATCGTTGACCCTTTCATTTTAATACGCATGTAGAAGTATATAATATCCCAAAACAATAAAGTAATGGGATAGGAAAGTAAGATTTCAAATTTCAACTCTGAAAACAACCACACTTATATACATTGCAAATCATGGTGTAAATATATACAAGTCGATATATTAAGTCAGGTTCTAAACTACAAATTCCTATGAAGTTTGCAGAAAGGAATCAACTTCTATCAAAAGAGGCTTGTCCTATGACTAACTAGTCAAATAGGATTGTTATTTCTTTAGGCTTCACTTTCTACTCTTCGGGCCTCTAGTCCTTCATCAACGCCATCTAAGGACCTGCAAAATGGTTATACAATAACTAGTGAGACAACGTCTCAACAAGTTCTACCCCCTAAGACCCTATTATGAAGCCAATACACTTTAGAGACTACCTAAGCACAACACAAGTCAGATGACTTATCTTGGTCTCAATTCCTTCTTGCAAGTCAATATATATATCAAATATATACGATCACATCACATCACATCATTCAGATCGAATTATTGATCAATTGACTTAGTCAATTATATGTCACCACGACTCTTCCTTGGTCGGTACGTTCAATATCATCTACTCTCCAAGATGGTATATTTATTCATCGAGCTTACGTGCATTTTCTAAGATGGTATATCTAATCATCGAGCCCACGTGCATTTTCCAAGATGGTATATCTAATCATCAAGTCCACATGCATTCTCCAGGTTAACGTATTTAGTCACTGAGCCCACGTGCATTTTCCAAGATGGTATATCTAATCATCGAGCCCACGTGCATTCTCCAAGTTAATGTACTTAGTCATCGAGCCTACATGCATTCTCCAAGATGGTATATCTAGTCATTGAGCCCAAGTGCATTCTCTAGGTTAACATACTTAGTCACCTAGCCCACGTGCCTTCTCCAAGATGACCTACCTAATCACCGAGTCCATGTGCATTCTCCAAGTTAACATACTTAGTCACCAAGCCCACGTGTTTTTTCCAAAGTGATATATCGAATCGCTGAGCCAACAAATTATGATGTTTTTCTCATCTCCTTAGCCATCGAGCCAATGTAATATGGCATTTTTTTCCACATTTTATTATACCCGTTAAAATAGCCGTGTGTGAGTACACGGTTGGTCTTAGCCAAATATAATAATTTCACTTTTTTTATGTCCCACCATTTTCAATAGCCCATAATATACTTTTGGCGCTGTAAACCGGCGCTCGGTTAATTTCTAATCAATTACCAAAATCAATTAATTTAGGAATAATATCTTAAAATTAGAATTAAATCCATTCAGCTTGATTTAGCACTCAAATAAATAAACAGACTGCACCACAATAATTAGCATAAAATTCTAGCCGTCGATTATCCTAGCCTAATTTCTGGAAAATAAATAAATAATTAAATAATTAATTACAGAAAATATTAAATAAATGCCATAAATCCAACTTAGGCTTGTTATAGCCTAATTAGAAGCCGAGATGAGATCGGAAAATTACCGAGACTCGTTCAATAAATACTAGATCTATTTACTTGCTAACTGCACTAACCATTTGCCTAACATGCATCAATAAGTCTATAATTTAATTACTCTAATCTAATCTATTCACCTAATTGCACTTAATTAAATCTAATCAACCCCTAAGCATCATTAGTATACTAATAAGGGATTAGTGAGCAAAACTCACTTGATTAATGAACGGGTTGGATCAAATCGACGGGAACGTCGCGGGGGACGTTTCTCTCCAAAGCGGGCCTAGGTTTCGAGACTTGGAACCACCTCCAAACGGGCCTAGAAGTTGGCTAGAAACCCACAAAATTCCTCTCTTTTCTTGGTTGTTTGATGGTTGCGAAGGTAAGAGGATGGCTTGGTTAGGCAAAGCAAGACTAGTGGAAGGCTTGGCGAGGCAACCGGTGGCCGAATGGCGAAGAAACGGGTTGATCGGAGCTCCGGCGAGTGGGTGGTCGGCAACCGATGGCTCCCGGGTCAAGGGGGATGTGCTAGTGGTTGGAATGGGCAAAAGAACGGTCAAAATTGAGAGAAACTCATGAAAAACGTGAAACCATTCACTCGGCAGGGCTTTAAATGGTCCCGCGACCGATAACTTCATGCCGGCGTATCGGATGGCCAGCGGCTCCGTTTGGGACAAGGTTGGGGTTAATGGAATGGTCTGGATGTCCTTGTCACGAAGATGGGTGGTTTGTTTGCTGATTCATCCGGGAAATCGACTTTTTACTCAAATCTTTGGCGAAAGGTCGGCTGGAGAAGAATTTGGAAGAAGTGAAAATAGAGGAGGAAAACGGTCCGGCGGTGGTGTGGTTGTCTTCCTTGGCTGCTATTGTCGAGCAAGGCAAGGAGGAGAGAGAGGTGGGATGGACGGCAAGAAGGAGAAGGAGGGAGGGGCAAGTTGGCTTGGTGGGGTCTCATTGGCCTTGATTTTCTACAACTTGTCCCCCAAGACTCATCCTTGGCCAAGCATCTTCCTTGGCTGTCCATAAGCCACCAAGGCTCCTCCTTTCAACCTTGAATTGGTCCAAAATGGGGGTAGATGTGGGGAGTTACGAATTTACACGCAATTAGCTTCAATTGGACATCGATCTTTGCTTGATTCAATCCCATTTGGCCTCAACAAATTCAATTGACCCTCCATCGATCAAATCGATATTTTTCCTCACCCATATATCTATCGTGCTTCCCAAATTTGCAATCAGAAACGATCATCGGCTTTTTTTGAACAAAAATGGTCTTGTGACGACTTTTTTCCAAAAAGTCTTGGGTTGTAGAAAAATCTTCTGAGACTGAGTCAACGTTTCTAGAATTTATTGTGACATGACAAAATCTTCAATTTCTAAAATCGGACTCGAATTCGCGGTTAATTTCCATTCGGCGCGTTTTTAGTGTGACCTAAGCTATCGTGTAGTTTTTAGAGATTTTTAGTGCAAATGACCCGTGGTTGATTTTCTTTGAGCTACTACGAACCCGCTCGTCACATTGGCAACTCTCGATTGTTGTGAAAATCTTGAGGATTTAAATACGAACACAGGGTATCAAAATGATAGAATAATCAATTTAGAGTCGGTCGACGAGAATTTTCTAATTTTGTGGTGTCACCCACGATTAGCCACACGTCTCAATCGAATAGATCTATCTCTATCTCAAATCGATTTTTAACTGTGCCGTAATGGTCTCTAAAGATGAGCACGGTTGAAAAGTCGATTCCTGATCGAATTCTCAAGTCTATTGCATCAAAATTCCTTAATGGCTTCCTTGAATAGTCTAGTTATCTCAAGAGTGATCAACTCTGAGAATAGCCCTATAGGCGCGTCAATGAAATGCCCGATTTATTCAGTAGAAAACATAATTGAAAATCTGGGATGTCACAAATATCGTCATTTTTTTGGAAAATGGCTTTTTGGAAAATATTTTCCGAAAATATGAAATTTTCTATGAAATAAACGAAGCCTTAAGTAAACTATAGGAGATTACTTATTTCTATGAATTGGAGATTACTTATTTCTATGAGCTAGAGAATATGGACTTAAGGACTTGATTATGTTAGATTACCTTCATTTACTATTTTATTTATCAAGAATATTTTGCTAGCAACTTGGATTAATTTCTAACCTAACCATTATCATGTGAGGGGTGATCATACATGTGTGCAATCACAAAAAATAACACTTAATGAACTAAATACAATAAATATATCGCTACAATGGATAAAGAGATTTAAATTCCTCAATGCAAGCAAAGAACATAAATCAATTTCCCAAATATCTGCAAAGTATCTATTAAAATGCAATACCCAGCCTAATGTGTTTTTTACTAACTAATTAACAACTCTAATTAATTCCCTTTTGTTTGGTTTTTCCTTTATTTATGAAACTAAGCTATATGCTTTGTGTAAAATGAAAATTCTACATTATGACCTAATTTGACATGACATGCAATTAAAATAAAACTATTTTAATATAACATGCATGCTAAGTTAAATGACCTTATACAATCACTAAATGGCATGAAATTGATGATATGGCATAGAAGGTGATATGGCATATATGATACATGGCATTAATGACATGGCACTATGACATGGTTCATAACAATGACGTGGCATTAAATGACATGGTGAGCTATTCCTATATGACATTCACATGCTCCTTTTTTTTTTTTTTGGATTTTGTTTTATTAAAACTCAGAATCAATAAAGAATTAAAAGAATCTCTTATCTTCCCAAAAAAAAAAAAAAAAAAAAAAAAAAAGAATTAAAAGAAATGATTTAAAGTGAGATATTATCCAATTCAAACTAGGAGAAAAAAAAAATATATATATATTTATTTTTTATTTTTTTTTTACCTAGAAACTTGTCTTAAACTATTAGATAATATCTAAGGTGCAATCTTATCTGGAAAAACCATCTGAATCGAACATGAGATGCAATCTTTTTTTTTTTTTTTTTTTTTTTTGTATTTTTTAAATATATGAAATTTCACCAAATCGAAGAATGAAATATATGAAACCCACATCAAGACATTCATTGTAATTTAAAACGAAACATCAAGACAATTGAAAAAATATTCTAACATCTCGTGTTTCAACTTAACAATTATCATAATCTAAATTCAATAAAAAATCCAAAAAAAAAAAAAAGATGATCGGACATCTCGTGGACCAAATTAGTGATTATAGCCATTTTTTAAACTTAAGATCTCCTTATTGGATAATGCCAAAAATATCTCAAAATATCACATTAGTCCAAGATATGTTCAAATGAGGCAATAAAATATTAAATTCAAAACCGATAAGGAAAGTTACTGTTTTGAGAGATTTGGTTTCCAATTAAAATCGGTGGCTAGGGAGATTTGTGGACAATGGTCAGCGGCCAGCGGCAGTGGTTGGACAAGTGGGATTGCCAAGGTGCTCGTTGTGGCTTAGTAATAGCTCGGCTTAGCTACTTGTCACGAGAAGGTTGCAAGCAGTGATGTCCCGCCTAAAAAAACCTGCAAAAACAAATTCAAATTTTGGTGTAGGCGGCTAGAGGCACGGCCGGCAAATCCACAGAGGGCAGCAGATCGTCGCGATAATTCAGGGCTCGTTGATGGCTTCTCGGGATGACGTCATCGAAAACAGCAAGAGGCAGCGCCGGGCTCGGAGCAGGGTAGACAGCAGCGTGGTTGGTGTAAGGGAATCGAAGCAGCTCATCGTCATCACTATGGAGGGCTTCTAGTCGTTGAAGAGGGCTTCTCGGATCAAGGCAGCAGTGTCGTCGTAGTGAGGCAGGGAGGGAGGCTTCGTCGCGGCAGAGCAGCTTCGTCAGAGCAGCAGCAGCGACTGAGGGTTCGACGGCGCCATGGTGACATCCGGCGAGGAAGAGTCGCGTCGTTGTCGATGGACCCCGGCCATAAAGGTCTTGGCTAAGTTTCCCACTCCAAGCACTCCTTTTTCTCTTTTCTCTCGTGTTTTCTCTCGATAAGCTCTCACTTCTGAAATTGCCGTCCTCTCAATTGTGTAGACCTAATGCGTTTTGGGCATTTTAATAATCAAAGGCCTAATCCTTATGGGCTTGTTAAAATTAGACTCAAAGCCTTTTATTAATTTGGGATTAGTGCACCAAAAGTGTTAACACTTATTACAAAAGTACAATAAAATCCTAAAACTTTTGGAAAGTTCAATTCATTCCTAAAAATTGTCACGAAGTGTAGCCAAGTCCTAAAACTTGTCTCAAAATTTTCAAAGTGTACAATCAAAGAAAGGACTTGATTAGATTATTTTGGCAAGATTTATAACTTGATTGCATTTTTTTTTTTAAAAAAAAAATTAGGACTCCATTGTATTTTGTGACAAGTTTTAAGACTTGATTACACTTTTAAGAGTTTTAGGACTCAATTGCACTTTCGTGACAAATTTTACGACTTCTAATGCACTTATGCTTGTTAATTTTAACCCTCATGGACTAAACCTAACTCAATTAAAACTCATAATCTTTATTTTTCTTTGTGGTTTTTGGCCATAGAAACTTCGTCCTAGACTCGGGCCAAGTTTTGCCTCTTTCTCAGGCTTAGTCCAAATGATTCAATTAAGTTCATAGTTATCCACTGCCGGTCCAATGCAATTTTATGGTTGTACATTTAGGATTAGGAATTAGTTAGTAGGTAAAAATCAAATATCTCAACTTAAATCTCAATTAATACCCAATTTCATCTTTGGTCTCTTTCTTTAGACTTAACTTTAAAGTTTGTCATTGGGCTCATGTTGCTCTAACAGCATTTGTTAAAAGAATACAATAGAAGCTTGATAGCTTCACCAAGGGAGATCGCCAAGGAAGAACCTAAGTTTGTGCCCATCGACATATTTAGTTGGACTTACATTTACTCAAATGTTTAAATCAATGAGTTATGGGCGAATTATAATATATTAACTACTTCACTTCACACCACACTACATCAATTCTCTAATGTGGGACTTCTTTCTCAATAGTCTCCTCTCACGTATGAGCTCAATGTTAAGTTTTCTCCACCTTAATTCGGGTATCCTTTTGCATCAATTTATCTCAACTTGAATATCCATCGCCCACCTTCATCCCTAGTCTCTTTCCTAGGACCGAACTATGAAGGTTGCCATTAGGCCCTCTTCGCTACATCACACCTCCCATCACCCAAAAACTGTGTTGGTCACCATATCCATTACTTGAGATATTCACTAAACATTGGAACAGATTGGAGGCCCACTGATCTATCATTAGTTTTGATACCATTTATTGTGAGCGCACAATAGAAGTGTGATATCTTTGCCTAGAGAGATTGCTTAGAGGGAGCCCAAACATGATCCCGTCAATGTATTTTATTGGACTTACCTTCCCTTAAAATTTAGGCTAATAAGTTATAGATTAACTTGGATATATTAAATGTTCTATACCACACTAATTTCCCAATATAGGATTTTTCTAACATAACTCACAAGGTAAGATCTTTTCGATTATATTATCTTTTTCTATTTGAAAGGCAGGAATTGTTCAAATGAGAATGGTGAAAAGGTTGGTCATTTCTTCATTCCCACGAATCAAAGAATTGTGATAGACCCTACCACCAAAGAGAAGTATATTTCTATATATAATAGAGTTCCCTAATCGAGAATGTGGTTAAATACATTGTTACTAGTGGATCCTAAGGCTGTAAAAGTCTAATTAATCTAGTGTGTCCATGCTCATGAAGCAAAATTTGTAAATCTAATAAACTTTGGGTGACTAAGGCCTCATTTGGTAACGCTCCAAATAGGGTATGAGTATATTCTTTTGATCCCTAGACCAAAAAAAGAAAAAAAAAATCCGTTTGATAAATTTTTTGCTCTCGAGAACAAAACTATTTTCTTTTTGGTTATCGGAAATAAATTTGGAATAAAATTAAGAGATAGAAAAAAAATTGCTTCTTGTTCCCAAGAATAATTTCATAATTAAGCCCAACTTTTTTTTTTTCTTTTCTTTTCTTCTTTTCTCCTCTCTTCTTCTTCCCCCCAGCCGGTTACCAACCACTACTGGCCACTGCCGTAGTTATCGGTGGTGGCCGGTGACCGGTTAAACAAGATTTGGCAAGCTCGCCTAGCCACCGCGAGCCTCAACTTCGCAAATCTGGGCGAGGCTCTCCTCACGACCTCGCCAGGCCAGGGCAAGGCCAACCTTGTGCTACATGGGTGAGATTGAGCCTCGCTGACCATCGGTGAGGCTCAACCTCTCCCAAATCTACGATGCTGAGGTTCGCAATGGTCAAGCAAACTTCCGGTGAGTTCGTTGGACCTTGCCAAGTCAATCCTCGGCCAGCATTATGGCTAGTGACCGGCCACAAAGAAGGAGGAAGAAGGGAAAAAAAGGAAAAAGAAAAAAAAAAAAAAGAGGGAAAAATAAACAAATATAATAAAAGTATTTAAAAATTAAAAGAAACAAACAAATTCAAAATTTTTACCAAATGCATTTATATTCCGGGAATAAAAAATTTGGGTAGTTACCAAGAGCCTTCATAAATTGAGAAATTCTTCCTGGGAATGGAATAAAAAAAAATTATTTCAAAGCAAAAATTATTCTTGTGAATAGAATGTTTACCAAACGTACTCTAAGTGTGTTGGAAATATAGTATAAAGACCAAATTGAATTCACATAATAGCATGATATAATGGCATGAGTAATGAGTTCTATAATTTCTCCTAAGCTTATGTACGTCCTCTCTTGGCTTGTTCAGACAAACTTGCCGAAACGGTCTTTGGATCCCTCTCTTTTATTATTATTTTTTTCCATTCTTATCATTTTATCTTGCTACTTGTTGACTAACTTATCTTATTCTTTTCAATAACCATAAAGGGAATCTGCAATGAGTCCCCCAAACCACCAGCCACCCTCCCCCCCCTAACGGTGAGATGGAAGCATTGGCTTGGGGTTCGGTTTGTGACAATAAAGAAAAGGACATTTTTAGCTTACGATGACTTGATGTCCCGGCGAAGAGACTTGTAGAGAGACCAAGAAATATAGTGGAAATTGAGGAGACCAAGCACTAGATAGACAAAAACAACTCAGAGCAAAGAGGGTCATCCGCTAGCTTCCTTCTGTGAAAAAACATGACTACTTTTTCACTTTCCAAATTACTTTGTGGGTTCTTGGAAAAAAAAAAGAAAAATTACTTTGTGGGTTGTAGAAATGCATTCTCCACTAATTGGAGCAATAAGAACTTATATTCAGGGTATTCTCGTATTTTCTCTAGTCGGAGTTTCTTGGGGTCAGATTTTTTAGGACTTTAGACTATTTGTATTCGACGTATTCTCTTTTATAAAGCAGCTTGCATTTAACTGTATATTAGTAATATGAAATAGAGATTTTCTTTTATGTACGCCTCATGCTTGTTACACTTCATTTATGTTGTGAGTTAACATCATCAAAGCAGCAAGCATGTTTGATTTTAATCTATGGGCACTTCAAAGGAACAAATGTTCTCTTAAATTTTAGCTCGAGTAAATATTGAACTACAGGGTTGGACAAAAAATTTAATATCAAAGGATTTGAAGGAAGTTCTGTTAAAGGCTATGGTGCAAGCTATCCCACAACATGTGATGTCTATTTTCAAAATCCTGGTACCTATTTGTAGGAGTATTGAATAAAGAGTTGCTGATTTTTGGCAGAAAGCTCATGAGAAAAGCGAGGGCTTGCGCTGGAAAAAGTGGGATGTCCTGAAACTAAGAAAGGATCTTGCTGGGGAGGGAAATAATTGAACCATCTATAAGATGGTGGGTAGGGAACGGGGAAAATATTAGAATACGAGATGACAAGTGGATGCCGAGAGGTTCTATAGGAGGGTCCGCGAATAGAGGTGAACCTACAACCATTGCCTAATTGATAAATAGACCATTGCCTAATTGATAAATAGAGAAGAAAACTCATAGAAGGAAGAAACTCTCATCAATATATTTGATGAGTAATTAACCAGTGAGATCCTCACAATCCCACTTGGATCATCACCAACTAAGGACAAGCTGGTTTGGACTAAAACAAAATCAGGAGTGTATATAGTCAAGAGCAATTATAATAGAAGCAAAGAGGCGATTGAGAAGTAAAGCCATATTTCGCCCTCTACCTCTTTTGAGAACCTAGGGCCACGTGGAGTAAGATTTCAAGACCAAAAACCTCCCCTAGAATAAAATCATTTGGGGTTTATGTCAAAATGATTTACTAACTAGAGTAAATATGTTAAGAATAAGCATTATAGAGGAGGATATCTACGAGCTATGTAAGCAACACCCTAAAATACTAGAGCATCTATTCATCTTGTGTCCCTAAATAAACGAAATTTGGTCAGACCAAGCCGTGCAATTCCAAATCTCTCCATAGCTGCTACCAAGAATTAATGATTGGCTACTTAACTTCTCAAGCCCCTCAATCAATTTTGACTTCCTAGCAGTGATTCTTCGGCAAGTTTGGAAAATTAAGGAACAATTATCCATTTAAGTAATCTAAGCTGAATTTGTAATACCTGGTGAGCTCTACTTTGGCCGGCTACCAGAATATTAGTAAGTGGTCTTATATGGATAGTAACCCAAGAGAAAGAGACAAAGGCTTACCTAAATCTTGGTGTTGGCCGGAGAAGGGAATTATGAAAGTGAACATTGATGGCTCAATGGAGCATTTGTAGAGTTTACTTTAGTCACCTAGTGGACAGTTTTGCCAAAAAAGTGAGGGTGAACTCGGCCACGATGGTGGAGACAAGAGCAATTGTGGTGGATTGCCTTTAGAAAAGAAGAGGACAACAGATTGTAATGGAGTCAAACGATTTATCTCACGTGGAGGTGACGAAAGGTGAAGACATTTGCATGTGGGAAGCTGATATTCTTCTATCTAAAGTTGATCTTCTTCTATATGAAGCTAGATCTAAGCTATTGAGCTTGTAGTAGATTTACAAATCTGGCCCTTGACATGTTGGTTAAGGCTTAGCGACACAAGCCCCGTGACTGGTTAGCCAATCCCCACGAACTATGGTGGAATTTACTTTGCTTTGAGTCTTCTATTATGTTATTGCAAAATCTTAGTAAGAAATGAAATTTCTTCTTTTCCGACAAATAAAAAATATTATCAAGAAGGTGGGACCAGTTCTTTCTCAGATTACTATTCACCTTTCCTCTCATTTGGGTGTTTTTAGCTCTTGCTCATCACGGCCAGTCTTCTACTCCTCCCGTCCACTATAGGCCTTCGTTTGGCTTGAGATTTGGAGGTTCGCTTCATATGATGTGCCTCTTCTTTCTCACCGAATGCTTTTTCTGATTTGGTCTCAAGATCGAGATCGAAGCTACCCTAGTTTGCCTTGAATCGCCGCTGCTACTGTCTGCTCGGGCTCTGCTCATGCGGGCTGCCAGTGCTACTTTAGGGGTCCTTGTGGGGGAAGTTGGACTCCTTAGCTCTTATCATCATCCTGCTTAGCTTTTGCCTTGGTCGAGTTCGTAATCTCTTTGGGTCTCGGCGTCTCGCTGCTGCAGCTGTCTTCTCGAGCTTTATTTGTGCGAGCTGCCAGAGCTGGTTGGTGGGGCTTTATGGTGGTTTCTCGGCTCTTCAGCATCCCTCTTTAGCCTGGTTCTTCCCTTGCACTGGTATGGTCCCATTCTCTGTAATGCCTGTACTATAGAAGGGTTTTAGACTATGTAGAGGATTGTTGGTGTAGTTATGGCTTCTTCATCTGCTATGGTGGGTGGAGTGAGTAATGAGACCCAGCCTAGTTCTAGTTTTGAGGATGGATTTAGCCCTTCTTCCTGCATTTGATTGACCCTGCCTTCCTTGCCCACGGGTAAGGCCCTTGCTGCTACTTTGAATGAGAAGTGAGATCCCCCGAAGACTCCGGTCTGTGCTAGACGATCCAGATGACGAAGTCGTGCGAGGTTTGCTTCTAAGAGACCTCAGGCCCCTCACAACCAAACGACCAGCTCGAAGCCTCCCCTGCATGCTCTTGGGTGAATGTTGCAAGGCTTGCTGCCAAGGGGTACGATCTGACTTATGTACCCCTTTTCCTTTGAGGAGGATGACCCAGCTGTTAATTTCCCAAAAGAGGTGCTCAATGATGTGGATCCTAAGTGGCATGAGTGCCTAGTTGGATATTTCGTGGGGAGAAGGCTCTCATTTTAGCTTATGGAGCAATCGCTCAAACATAGCTGGGGGTTGAAGTTAGTCGAGGTCTTGGCCAACGATCACGGGTTTTTCTTCTTCCATATTCCCGATCCGTTATTCCGGAGGAAGATTTTGGAGGATGGGCCCTTAACGGTTGCTAAGGCGCCACTCATTTTGTAACAATGGAAGTCTCTTTAGAGTTGAAAAGAGACAAGCAAACTTCGGTGCCAATTTGGGTTAGATTGAAGAATCTCCCATTCGATTTGTGGACTGCACCGGCAATTAGTGCCATCACAAGCATCGTTGGCAAACCCCTCTATGTGGATCAACGCACAAAACAATTGAGGATGATTTCCTTCGCAAGGGTGTGCGTGGAGATCCAAGCCAATCAACCAAGAGTGTCTTCTGTGAAGGTAACCTTAAATGGGGTGACTCGATCGGTTGCTATTGAGTATGAATGGAGAGCGATTGAATGCTCTAAGTGTGGAACGTTTGGGCACAGTTGTGCTACTTCTCCAGCGATCCCAAAGCTAGTGGAGGTCTTGCAGCAAGATCAATCTCTACCCATCCTCCCCCCCCCCAAAAGCCCGCCTCCCCAGTCTTGCTCCGGTAGTGGTGGTGGGGCCCCACGAGTTTGACCTAGATTGGAAATAGGTTAAGGGAAAGAAAAAGAAGCCTCCTCCTCCTAAGGATTTAGTCTTGGCCCTCCCAGTCAGCTCTAGTAATGAGGGGCGGCTGATCAAGCAAAAGGCTAGTGCGGTTGAGAGGGGATTGCCCTCTACCTCAACTCGAAAGGACCATAGAGAATTGTGGATCCATACAAAGACGGATGCCTCTCTTCCCTCCATTGAGGAGGATGTGATCAGCATTGATGAGGCCTCAATGGTAGTACCTCATAGTCAAGATGAGGAGTTGGACGAGTCGGCGGACCGGTTTGGCAGCTCAGACGAAGACCTACTTTCCCTTTGCTCGTCATCGAAAGCTCTTCCTGCATCTACGAAAAGCGAGACCATATAGGATAAGCTCTTGGCTCTTGCTTTAGACCCGCCTCCTCCCTCGACCCGTATTGCTCCACCCCCTAGTCGGCGTAAGCCCGTGAAGAGGAGGTAACCCTTGGTCCCTCTCATTTTCTTCTATATATGTACATAGAATGTTGGACTGTTAGGGGCCTTATGAACCCCATTAGGCAGGTGGAGGTCCGTAGCCTTGTTTTTGCGAACAAGTTGTCTTTGGTTGGTTTGATGGAAACGAAGGTGCCGCAAATGTTTTTTAATTTCATTTCTGAGAGATTGTTGAGAGATTGGTGCTGGATTGCAAACTATGAGTTCTCCCTAGGGGTAGGATTTGGGTTGGTTGGGATTCAGTTCAGATTAGTTTCGAAACCTTCTCATTTACTAACCAACCAGGCCATTCATAGGAACCTTAAGTGGTTGGATTCGAGGTTGACTTGCTACGTGTCGGTTGTTTATGGTGAACACTCCTTTTCGCTCCGAAGACCTCTATGGGAGGGTCTTATCCTCAAAAGTATTGCTTTGCAGAACTCAGCTTGGCTAGTAATGGGGGACTTTAATGCTATAAAGGACCCTTCTATCAAGTCAGCGGCTTTGATGCTTGGATCCCTCTTTTTGATGAGTTTAGATAGTACTTGGTGCAGTTTGAGCTGGAAGACCTGAGATATGTAGGTTTTAGATACACTTGGACCACTTCTTCGGGGCTCTCTCGGAAGGCAATGAAGATTGACAGAGTCTTAGTGAACTCAAGATGGAGCCTAAAGTTCTCCTTTTTGGAAGCTTCCTTCTTAGCGCGGGGTATTTCTGATCACACTCCTATGGTGGTCAAGGTTTTCAATCCGTTGTTGCGAATGAAGCCCTTCAAGTTCTTTGACATTTGGATAAAGCATCCGGAGTTCAACGCGATTGTCTCTCAAGTCTGGGAGGCTCCAGGTGAAGGTGTGCCTATGTTTAGACTTGTGTGTAAGCTCAAGGCTCTCAAGTGTAGGCTCAAGCAATTGAATAGAGAGTCATTCTCTAATATATCCACCAGGACGTTAGAAGCGAGGGTCGCTTTACCACTCAAATAGGCTTGCAGTAGGATCCCACCTCTGTTGGCCTTGTGGAGTTAGAGAAGAACCAACGGCATGTCTTCGCAAAGTTGCAATCCATGGAGGAGTCCTTCTTTAGATAGAAATCTAGAGTTAGGTGGCTTAGAGAGGAAGATCGCAACACCAAGTTCTTCCATCAGTATGTCAACAAAAGGCAATTGAGGAATCGAATCCTTTCGATCCTGGATTCCTCGGGCATCCAAGTTATCGAGCCGCAGATGGTTCAGCAACGTTTTGTTAAGCACTTCCAAGACCTCCTAGTGACGCGTCAGGAGCTGGATAGGCCTTCGGTTGGAGATATTCGTGAGGTTATCCAACACCCTTTCTCGGCTGATCAGATTAGCTTTCTTGCTCGTCCAGTTACCGAGATGGAGATCCGGATACACTATTCTCTCTAGCTAAGGGTAAGGCTCCTAGGCCGGATGATTTTACGGTCGAATTATTTAAGGAAAATTGGGAGATGGTTGGGTAGCTGGTTACGGCAATAGTGATGGACTTCTTCACCTCTAGGAAGCTCTTAAGGGAGATCAATAGCACCATTTTTGTGTTGGTTCCAAAAGTGCCTAATGCGACTTCCATTGATGATTATAGGCCAATCGCTTGTTGCAACACTATATATAAGTGTATTACAAAGGTGCTCGTTAACCGGGTTGCAGTAGTCTTGAAGAGTGTGATCAAGCCTTTTTAAAGTGCTTTTGTAAAGGGTAGGCGGATCAGAGACATCTTATTGGCCCAGGAACTCTTCTCTAGTTTCCATCTTGAGCCCTACTTGCTAAAGTGTGAGATAAAGGTGGACTTCCGAAAGGCCTATGACATAATTGATTGGGTCTTCCTCGAGAAAGTTCTCTTAGCTTTTGGATTTCCTGATTTTATCACTCAGCTTATTATGACTTGTGTTCGCACTCCCAAATTTTCTATTGCCCTGAATGGGGAGCTTCATGGGTTCTTTGTGTGTGGTCGTGGCCTTCGTCAAGGTGATCACATCTCTCCCTATTTATTTACTTTGGTTATGGAAGTGCTGTCAGGGATCCTTCTTAGGTGCTCGTCGAAGCCGGAGTTTAAATTTTTTTGGAGATGCAAAGCGGCAGGTCTTTCGCATTTATTTTTTGTGGATGATATCTTTCTATTTTGTGAGGTTGATCTCCCTACCGTAGCTCTCCTTAAGGAAGGCCTTCAAACCTTCTCGAAATGGAGTGGTTTGTTCCCTAATCCAAGTAAAGCGAGATCTTCCTGGCTGGAGGTTCGCCTTCTTTAAGGAATTGGATTCTCCTAGAGCTTTCCAAGAAGGTAACTTGCCAGTGCGATATATGGGGTTCCAATTATTACTTCAAGGCTCAGTAAGGCGGATTGTTGCACTCTCGTCAATCGCATTACAACGAGAGTTCAATCTTGGACGCATTGCTTCCTTTCTTTTGCTAGTTGACTTCGGCTCATCAAGTCAGTCCTTCATGCTATCCAAACCTATTGGGCAAGTGTATTTATTTTACCTGTAGCTATTTTAGACTAGATCAAGAAAATCCTCAGGCAATTCCTGTGGAAAGGCCCGGAATTGGGTAGGGGGTGCTAAGGGAGCCTGGGATGATGTGTGCCTCCCAAAAGAAGAAGGAGGTCCTGGTATTAAGAGGCTACAAGATTGCAATAAGGCTTCCATGCTGAAGCACATTTGGCTCTTATTTACAGACAAGGAGGCGTTGTAGTGTAAGTGGGTTCATTCCACCTTCTTAAAAAATAGGAACTTTTGGGTCATTAAGAAACCAACCTTCTGTTCCTAGGCATGGAAGAAGATCTTAAATTTCAAGAGGGAGTTCCGAAACACCTTCTAATGGAGGATTGGAGATGGCCTCTCGGTTTCGCTTTGGTTTGATAACTAGCATCCTAGGGTTCCTCTAAACTTAATCTTTTTGGATTCGCTTATCTATAGTTCTGGGCTCTCTAGGCAGGCTATAGTGGTAGATCTTTTATCTGATGCGAGGCGGTCTCTCTTGGCGGTGCTAGAGTCGTGGGGGAACCCCCTCCCGAACCTATCTCAAGACCCAGACTGCTTTTACTAGAGGGAAAACTCGGGGGCCAATTCACGGTGGCTACAACTTAGGAGGCCATTAGGCGGAAGAGGACTCGTGTCCATTGGCATGCGTTCATCTGGAACAATGCAATCACTCCTCGGTACCAGTTTAACTTTTGGATTATAGCTAAGTGCAGACTTCCCAATCAAGCTCTCTTATTTCGTATGGTAGAATTGATAGTGGCTCTTATGCTTTTTGCAATGAGATGCCTGATTCCATTGACCATTTATTTTTTGGTTGCCGTGTCACGGCTGGAGTTGCTTTCTTTTGGGCGGCCAAATGCAATTTGCCTTGGCGCAATAGGACCTGGGGGAAAATCTCCATTGGGCCACCACCTTTTTGATGGGTAAGGATTTCTATAAATGCATTGCTCGCTTCTCCTTTGGTGCTTTGTGTCATATTATTTGGAAGAACAGGAACATCATCCTTTTTAGGGATCAACCTTTTGTTGTTTCGGCTATGAAAAACCATCTTTTCAAAGTGGTTAGAGATAAGGCTATCACATTCAGGAATGTCAATGATAATTTCAGGAATAGAAGGTTGCAGCGGAGCTAGGGCTTTGACCCGATTATTTTTTCTGGGGATCCCTAAACACCTCCCCTGGCTTAGCTGATGCTTGGAGATGATTTCCTTCTAAGTTTGCTGTTTTTGCTTTTGTAGTGGTGGTGTCCCTCCTCCTTAGTCGGGATGTCTTGTATTATGGGAGCCGGTTGTTCTTGCTGTGCTTGTCTCTTGTTGGTTCAGCTTCCTTGTTCTAGGTGTCGTGTGTTGTTGCTTTTACATCTCGGCATCCTTCCACTCATAATGTCTTCTCATCTTGAGCGTAATTTTTTGGTGCCGTGATCTTTTGTACATTTGGTCTTTCTCCATTATATTTATTACGTTTTACCCAAAAAAAAAAAAAAAATTATTAAAGCAACATCCCACAAAATGATTTTGTTTCTTTCTTGAAAATTCTCGTCATATGGTGCAGTAAGGAGTAAATTCTAAATGCATGCTCTAGCACGAAATGTGACCATTAAGCTTCAGAGGATACTAACTTTTGAATTTTCGTAGGTACGCTTGCATACCTTTTAGGGAGGTCCATTTGATATCTGAAAACTGCTCAGTAACAGTTTAACAAGTGGGGAATGTTGAGGTGAACCAACAAAAGTTGGGTTGAACCGGATCTAAATGTTAGCTAGGTAAGCGTCCTGTAGTATGAGGAGTGTTAGCACCATAAATAGGAACTAATAAAGAGACTTGCAATATCGTAGAAAGAAATCACAATCCCTTGTGGAAAAAAAAAATAATTTGTTGAGATAGAACTAAAGATATCAAATTCTTACCAAGATAGCTAAATGATCCAACTAATATGAATCCTAGTGAACCTAAATAGAATTATTTACTGTATCCAGACTAATATCGATTCAACTCATTTCATGAAAAAAAAAATGAAAAATTATGATGCTTTCGCACTAATAGGCTTTATGTATGTTAATTTGAACTCGCCCGCTCTATTCAATTGTGGCCCTATAATGTAATCACATTCTTTGGTCTGATTGCTGTTTTTGTTTATGTGTTCCCGATTTATCCATTAGGTTATTCTAGATGGTTCTTTCCGCTTAGTTTTGTTGTAGTAGCTATTTTTCGCTTCATCTTTTTTCCAAGGGTTTCATAATTGGACACTGAACCCATATGACCAGAAATTCAATGCATAATCTTAGTATTCAATGTGAATTCTTGAATAATCTCAATTTTCAATTATTGAACCATTTCATTTACCAAGTTCACCTCATCGATCGAGGAGGGATGAAAGTTAGCCTTAGTGATCTGATGGTGCCAAGTAGAAGGGTTGTCGCTCAATCAATAAAAGTTACTCTAAGGGTAATGGGCCAATCTTCATTGCACCTATAATCCAAACAATTGGGAAAGAATCAATAGGTTCCTTTTTAGGAACGATTCATCCTTCTCGAATGCAACATACAACTCTTCTTCGTACTGCACTCTTCAAGTGGGGATCAAATGGTATAATTCTTTTGTTTTGTTGGTAGATTGGAGGATCAGAAACATGACTATTGCTTTTCAATTGGCTATTTTTTGCATTAATTGCTACTTCATAATCCTACTAATTAGTGTACTTGTTGTAATTGCTTCTCATGATAGTTGGTTGAATAACAAGGAATAGAGACTTTACAGATAAAGCCTGAGGATTGGAATTCCAATGTTGTCATTTTATATGTATATGGTTATAATTATCTATGTTCCCAATGTACTTATGATGTAACACCCGGTGGACTATTAGCTAGTGCATGTCATCTTACAAGAATAGAGTATGGTGTAGATCAACCGGAAGAGGTATGCATGAAAGTACTTGCCCCGAGGATTATTGCTCCTATGGACATCATAGCTAAATAATGCAAACATGTTACATAAGGTAAATATTGCATAACAGTTCGATTTTCCAAAAAAATTTTCCATTTCTCTGTGTAAATAATCCACTATTGGTTCACAATCAGTGACATCTTCACCATCTAGAGTAAGGATGCCTCGATTTGTGGAATCGTCTTGCGCCATATGTACTGAGATTGTTCAGGACACATGGTCCAAGCCTGGTGAAAAAATGCAAATTTCAAAGATTCTGCTTGTTCTTCAAAGTTGGCTATTAACAGGAAATGCTTACCTCTATTTAGTCAAGAAAAGTAATCGATAGAAAAGGCATGTTTTCGACATGATGCATAGAGGAGATATCCTTGTTTGACAGGAAAGTCAAGTCATAAGAAGTAAGTCATTTTCATAGAGGGAATACTACTTTCGATATTGCACCAAAAAAAAAAAAAAGCAAAGTTTTCCACGCTTTTAAGCAAAAGCTATTATTAAAGGCATTTGTGCATTAAGCAACAATCACTTAGTGGATCTAGTGCTTAGATGCTCTTTGCTCTTTCCATGCTTTCTTTGAGACAGGACCAATCCTATGTTGAAAGCCAGGATAGATGGAAAAGAAGTTTCAAGCTTGAAGACAAGTTTCGTACGCACAATAGCCCAACTACAAAGTATTGGATTTCGTTCCCCTAGAACGCCCGAAAGCTTACAACAAGAAGGAGCTCCGTAGATGTGTCGAAGGAATTACCAGTCTTATGTTGATGCGGAATAAACCCTGAATGCCATTGTCGGAATGGAAAAAAGACTCTAAAGAACACCATGCATTGATGGGTGGTGAGGTCCCATAACTCTCAATTGATTGAACATGTATTTCATGAGTGGACAAACACATTGAAAATTATTGTCGCTTTATAAACTATCTTGTTGAAGGTGTTGTTGAGGAATGGTTATATCGACAAATCATCAAATATTTATGACTAAATTGATCGATTGAAAATTTTGGGACAAAATCCATGGCGACTTTTCCACTATTTCATGACATTGGAATAGTCACGAGTCAATGGAGATCCCGGTAATATTTTTTCTATTCTATCCTATTATATTATATTATCCTTTCTCAATGGTAGACTTATTTTCCAATGTTGGAGGTGAACAGATCGGTCTTTTCTCCATTCCCACGAAATCAAAGAATCATGATAGATCCTAAAGAGAAGCACTTTTCCATATATGATAGAGTTCCTTAGTCAAGAATGTGATCAACTACACTGTCACTAGTCGGTCCTAAGTCCTCAAAAGTTTAATTATTTTGGTGTGTTGACTTATAAGGCAACGCATTTAAATTTAGTAAACCTTGGGAGACCACGCGTGCTAACTGCATAGTATAGAGATCAATATTAAATTCGTCTACTTGCACGAACAATGAGTGTTATAATTTCTCCTAAGCTTTATATGTCTGTCGTTTCTTCGCTTGTTCTGGGCAGACTTGCAATACACGGCATCTGAATTGACACTTTTGACGTGTAGGGTCGTCAATCATTTCAGACACTTCACATGGATTATTAATAAAAAAGAATGCGCTTGTGACTTGTGGAAAGAGGCCTTTCGGTGGTGGAAAGTGTTGCGCTCCAGGACATGTGGTTGAACCTTCATACTAGTTATAGCGTAGGCTCACCTCCTCCATAAGTTTCTCCTTCCTAGTCTCCATTTAGATCCCCTATTTTTCATTTCTTTTTATCTACCAGACTGATCATTTTGTCTTCCTACTTGTTGACTCATTTATCTTTTTTTCTTTTAAGTTAATATAATGAAAAACCCTAAATTGATCAATTGTAATAAATTTGCCTCTAATATATATTTACTATATATTAATTTCCATTAAATTGAGTTAATACAACAAAACCGCAAAACTCATATAGCCATGTAAAATAGAGGATAAAACCCTAAACTGACATAACCGTCAATAATCAAGTGTCATCTAACTTAATAATTTGACAGTAAAATTTAATATAAACTAACTCAAGCTAAATTTGCCACATGTGTACTGATTTGGAATTTTTTATTGTTGAAAAATTAATTTGAGGTAAATTTACCATAACTGTACTAGGTTGAAATTTTTTGTAGTGTTAACCACTTTCTTTTGAATGACCATAAAGGGGACATGTGAGCAATAAACTTCTCAAGTGAGCATAAGATCTCCTCCTCCTCACCTATCTTGCCCCAACCTTGGAGCACATGACAACCCCTAATTGACTTTGGTCATTTAAATACGACGTTCCAGATGTATCACTGACCCATTCGTTTTATTTTTCCATTAAACACAAGCAGAAACATATAATAATCACCTGGTCAATCGTAACAGTAGAGATAGTGTAAACATAACAACAAATATTTTCAAAAGCACTACTTTAATTTATATACTTGTTAAACCTTGGAAGTTTAATATTTGCAAGCCTTTAAAATGGCAACTTCTTACTAACCAACACAAAAACCAGCAGGAGTTAGGGTTACTTTAAATTTCTCTAATGCGAGGGCTAGCCAAAAAGTGATTCATCCCGTACCTATCACAAGTCATGGTATCTGAGTGGAGTCTTAGGGTCGTAATAAGAGGGGTGCTCCTTGTTCGGATTAGTCTCTGAATCCTCTATGACACTATTGGGGGTATCGATATCCATTGGATCCTAGATCTGCTCCTCAAAACACTCGTCGGGTAGTCCATCAAAATCACACATTGGGCCAAAACGATCATCGCCAACTTGAATTTATCACACCTTAAACTAGTGAGCCACCCAGTTGTCCTACCCCTCATCTACCCTAATAGTGGTAACAAGAAGCTTGTACACATGGTTGCTCCTCGGGATGGGGTATGGAGTCACAACAATGTCTTGACTCCAAACTAAATGTAACGGTTTTCCATACTACGGGCCTGACAATAATAAACAACAACAAGTGAGATAAAATCTTAGTAAGTTAACGACCTAAGTCTCATTTAGGATGCTAACTTGCCTTGGGTGCAACCTACATATGCAACATTATATCGACCGCAGATCAATAGCAACGCACTCTACTTTGCCTCAACTATTACCATGATCAGGCAATTTGACCCAAAGACAAACATCAAAGCCATCAAATAAACTCGCAGGTATTCTTACCTTGCTTTGGCACACCCTTGCATAACATCAACTAGTACATGCCCATAGCAATGCAATAAGCATAATATATAATTAGAACACTTCTCATACTTTTCCATGCACAATGCATTCATGCGTGGTCCAATTACATATATAATATTAACCATGATTCAATGTTAAGATAACATTAATATTTTTTAATGTTTGGTTCAGTTAGTTTAATTTCTCGAAATGAATTTATGATTTTATAAATATTTCTATGAAGGAATCAAGAGAATGGATTATAAAAAGAATATATATATATATATATATATATATATATATATATGCTGAGTTATTTATGCTTGATTTTACTCAAACAATTTGAAGGGCTTTAAGCCACATTTGATTTTCCTCAAATTTGATTTATGAAAATTACAAAGAAATCTAGATGATTTTGAATGCTAATATTTATTTGCTTTTGGGATTTTTTGCGTTTAGAGTAACAATTTCACACTTTAGGTATAAAAAGTAAAAGTCAAGAGTAAAAGTGAAAGCAAATACCTAACTCTTTCGCCCTCTAGAAGACCCACATCACAGGTTCATGATCGAACTCCTCTTCAAATTTATTCTCGAGCTGCGTTAAAGCAGCCTCTGACATTTTCTAAAATCAACATCTACTACGAGAAACTTGATTTGAACCATAATTATTCAAATCGGCAGTGGTCCGCTGTTGAAAGATTTGAAATTGACCTTCTCCCTTATGTATGTTAGCAAAACTCCAAAAAAAAAAAAAAAAATACTGATTGAAAATAGATCCAAAAAGCAGATCGCTCTCTTCTTATTGTATAAGAAATTACATTTTATTGTGAAATACGGGTTATATGTACAAAATAGAAAAAAGTTATGCATCGGAATATTTCTTTAATTAGTTGTAATATTATTACTATGATTGATGTGTGGTTGTGCATATGGTGGCATCAATAATCAACAATTATTATTAATGGACATTTTGTTTGATAAATAAGAGTAATTGCTAAATTTTCTTTATTATATCAATATAAAAATGGGATTAGAAATTTAGGATGTCTCATTTACCTGTGCCATATATTTGATACACGTTAAGAGTCATGGTACTATAGACTCATTAAGCCTGCAACTCAAATCATCAGTTAGAAAGAAAAGGGAATCCGAAAATGCTAAAATGCAACTCAAAATATCAGTTTCAAGGCATAACAACAGTCAAACTTCAATCTCTTAGAAGGAAATCCGAAAATGCTAAAATGCAAGATATTTGAGACCGTAAACAATAGTGGGGTAGATTAATAGAATTACAAATGAGGGCATATGGAGATGATACCAATTACTAAAGGTTAGTAAAAAAATGTTAGTGACACTTACCAGAAAATACAACCCTATTATCATCTTGAAGAAGAATTAAGGATTTAAGAACCCGTCTATGAGTGGCTTTAATTGGCTCTCTAGAGGCACATGAGAAAAGACCCATACAAGATCAAGAATTAGTTGAAAGTGCCTTTCAGTCTCATGTAAACAAATAATCTCATAAATTTGAAAATGGGAAGCATTTTGTGGAAAAATAAAAGAGGAGGAGAAACTGCTTCAAATGAAAAATATCAACCCTACAGTATTTGCAAGAAACAAGTCACCTGGAAAAAGATTTTCGGTTTCCTGGTAAACCATAAGGTTGCTCTTGTAAAAAGTTTGCCCACCAAGAAACAAATTGTCACTTAAAAGCAAACTACCGAGCTAATTATGTTGAAGAAAAAGTAAATAGAGACAATACTTTCTATGTAAGCCAAGCAACAAAGGCGTTGGAAGAATAATACGTGTTATATTGATGGTGGGAATAGTACCCACATGACGGGGGTTCTCCGAAAGGTCATAAACTTTTGTACGATAGTCATTTCATTCTTAAAATTTTCAATTATAACAATTTAGTTATAAATTTTTTGACAAAATGCCAATTTAGTTATTTTGGTAAATTTTAGCTGGAAATTGCCTAGACTTGACCTGGCCAACATAGATATGAATGATTTTTGGAAAATTTTAATTTTACAATCTAAAAAGTCAAGCCATGTGGCACTCTAACAATTTTAATCATGTTACTCCTCCTCAGGTTTTTTTTTTTTTTTTTATAATTATAATTTTTAAATTGTTTTTGCTATGATGTCATGGTTATGGCTATGATGATGCCCGATGTTGTGTGTAAAGTCACCCAATCCAGATGTTTCGTTTCACATATAAGGTCGGACTTGTGCATGCAAGAGTACACCCGTGATGATTATTAGTACAGAGGTGACTCACTAATATTTTTCAATGGTTTTTTTCTTAAGGACATATTTTAGTATTTAACATACTAACAGAACTGAAAAAGCTCTTCCTACGCATCATCTCGTAACTTAAGATTATGCATTTGCTGTAGTAAAATTCCATCATCTATTCACGTCAGATATATGCATCTCCTTTTACTCGTTGGCTTTATTTTAGTTTTTTTTTTTAATTAAAATTCGGCGTTGTGTTCACATTTGTTCAAGTAAGCATTTTAATTGGAGAGTCTTTTAACTTTTTTTCAATTAAGATATTTGGTAGATTTAAATTACTAACATTTTTTTTTTAAAGGCGATGCTATTTTCACCCCCTAAATAACTAAAACCACCCTATTTACACTAAAATGACAAGACTGCCTTCAATCTTTCAATTGCAGTTTAATGTGATAGCCCCACTCCTTTGTTTTCTATTGTATATTTTCCTGTTTAGCAAGATACCATAATAAAACATTTCGCATGTTTTTTTTAATGTATTAAAGAAAAGTGCATTCTCGGCTACTCTTACAATGTTTTACATGTTCCATGTAAAATTATCTCACTTATATTAAGGAAAAATGACATTCATTGATATAGTATAAAACTGAAAAGTCTTTTTCTTTATTATTGGTCTTACAACAATGTATCTATTAGTGTCCCTCTTATCTCAAAAGCTCACTTTCATGGGGAAGTTTTCATTAAGTTCATTAGTCTAAAATATATATTGTTTCTTTATTTAATATATTAAATAATTTATCTTCCTTATTTTATTAGCGAGATTATTTTATATAGAGCATGTAAGACATTTAAGGAATATTTAGGAATACACTAAAAATGTTATACACAATAAGGTCTCTTTAATTATTTTCATAAATAGTTCATATATGATATTAATTTTTTTAATCCAAAAATGATATTTCACAGGCATTTCCAAAAAACAATTCTTACTTTATCCAGAAATTTCATCTATTTAACAATTTATCCATAAATTTTGATCAACAGCATGGAAAAAAACTAAATTTCTTGGAAATTTCTCTTTTTGACATAACAAATTTTTATGGAAGTAATATCTACCAATAGAAAAAAAAAACATAGCGTCTTTAATGTACATGAAAAAACAATAAACAATATATATAATTCTTAATTATGGTAAGTAGTTCCTACATATATATATATATATATAGAGAGAGAGAGAGAGAGAGAGAGAGAGAGAGAGAGAAACTAATAGAAAAGGGAAAGTAAATACATTTATTGCAATTGAAGATAGAGGGTAATTGTGTTTTTTTTAAAAAAATTGAGTGAATTTAGTCATGTGGGGGTGGAAATAGCACTGCCCTTTTTCATAATAAGTTATAGGATTGATGTAAACATAAGGTTTACCCATCTTTATTAACAATTTCTCTCGTTCAACTAGTTTTAGGTTAGCCACGTTTATGCGATTTACTATCCAATTCCAACTATTGTTGCAAATATCAAAACTTCGCCATAAATCCCCAAGCTTTATGGTAACTTTCTTATTTTCTTATTTTCTTATTTTTTAAATTAGATATATATATATATATTTTTTTTTTTTAAAATTAAAACCACAATTTCAGTGACTTTCCATTCTTTACCTGTTGGTAATCTTATAGGAGAAACGTTGACAAGTGAGGACAAATAAAATGTGGTAAGTTCGTATGAAAGTTGATAAAGTGAGGCGTTAGATAAGAATATCTAAACACCCATCTCAACTATATACGAATCATAAGAACAGAACCTGTTTTATATAAGAACAATGCTGCTTTAGGACTACGGAGAGGTGTTCATTGTTAGTGAATCATGTACTCGAGCACCCATCTCTCTTAGCATATCCATCATGTATCAAAATTTTATTGCCTGTCATTCATTTGCAACTGTTCTGTGCTAGAACATTTATATATTATATCATGCTTTCATCAAATGGCTTAAAATTTTTAGAACAGTTGACGGTGGTCTTACAAAATTGTATATTCGAACCTTACTAAGGATTTTGGCACGTTCCAATCTTCAGAAGTTTGACTAGTTGTACTCTAATTAGAAATTTTCCATGTTCTATATTCCTCCACAAACACAATTAGCAACAGCTCAACCGCGACGACCTTTCGTCTTTTGAGAAGCCGCCGTGGAAGGAGGCCGATGTAAAGTAGCCACATAGACTCCTAGTCCTCCGCCATATAAAAAAACCCATGTTGTGGCCTCACCCTGAATACAAAGAACAAATCCCCCTTGTTCATTATAAAAACCGCACGCACGCACGCACACAGCAAAAGATAGAAAAGATGCCAATGACATTTCTTCTACTTCTTTGCACTCTCAGCTTTTTCACCATCAACGCTGCTGATTCCACCCTCACCATGAGCAAACATTACTGCTCAAACTCCAGCACCTTCGCTCCCAATAGCACCTACCAAGCCAACCTCAAACGTGTTCTTCATGATCTCGTCTCCAATGCGAGTTCCAACCGCAATGAAGGATTCTTCTTCACATCGAGTGAGGCTGTCTACGGCAGCTTTATGTGCAGAGGCGATGTCTTGAGGGTAGAGTGTGCAGAATGCGTCAAGAACGTGAGCGTTGAGATAACCCGCCTGTGCCAGTTGACCAAAGTCTCTATTTTGTGGTACGATCAGTGCAGGTTGTGCTACTCCGATGGGAATTTCTCCTCGACCGTGGAGATGAAACCACAGTTGGGCGGATACAATGAAGAGAACATAGAAAACAAGGATGAATTCATGAAGCTACTGAACAAGACCATGCGTCATGTGGTGGGAGAGGCTGCTTGGCATCGTCCGAGGAAGTATGGCCATCAAGACGTCAAGTTCACTCGGGAGAAAACCTTGTACACGTTCGCACAGTGTGTGCCTTATCTTTCTCCAAATAATTGTCGGAACTGCCTTCACAGTGCCACAACGAGCCTCTTTAGCCTCCAAAAGGGGAAAATCGGGGGCAGAGTGTTGCTTCCGAGTTGCTTTGTCCGGTTCGAGATTTACCCCTTTTACAAGAGCGCTCAAAAGGTGGGGTAGACCCTCAAACTTTACTTTTTAAAAGTCCATCATCACGCATGTTGCTTTTTCTAAGATCACAACGGAATTCACGTTGTTGGCTTAAGCTGTGTTTTTGCTCTTCAAGATGTTTTTAGAGTTTTTCTACCAGCAAAAGAATACTTTTCCTTTCAATTTGGCTACAATTGAAAGCTTTACAGTTATATCACTCACAGCTCGTTTCAGTTAAGTACAGCCAATTTGACTGTCTGAAACAGCATTCGAATGGACTTAGGGAATATCATGTTCTTATGTATGTGCTGAAGGATGAGATTTCATGAGTAGAAGGAGCCATACTTTCATTTATGTCAATGATACTAATAACTCCGACTACAAATGCAGGGAAAGTGCCCTTTCCGTTGAAAATATCAGCTGCAATCCTCACCGCGACTGTAGGATTGACCCTAATTATTTACATGATAGCTCAGCATTTAGTAAGAGGAAGAAGAAGAAGAAGAGTTCTAAGAAGGGACAGCGAAAGTTCCATAGAAGAATATTCGATTGGTAACCTGATGAAACAATGCTATTGCATAAATATGATTAATTGATTTCATTTCACTAGAGTCTAAAGATATATGAACCATTTAACTGCCAGTTAGGAGGCAAATTTCTGAGCTCCACTCCCTGCAATTTGATCTGCAAATAATAGAAGCTGCCACAAATAAGTTCTCGAACAACAGCAAGCTAGGGGAAGGTGGATTTGGTCCAGTTTACAAGGTAATTAAGACTTTCAACCATCATTCAGCTTTTGACTCATCAAGAAGCTGATACTCGCTAATATGATATTGTGGTTTATAGTGAATCCTCTCGAACCACCAGAGCATTTTTCTCATTCACGTTAGTTAGATAGGAAAAACTTCGAGATTGTGCATCCAGTTCTCCTATTTCAATGCCCAATTGTATATAGGTGTAATAACAAAAAGTATAACAGAATGAAGAAAAATTAAGATATAGTCTGTTTCGGGCAAATTTGTTTTATGTCTGTTATGTTATCAGGGTACACTACCTGGTGGTCAAGAAATTGCAGCAAAGAGGCTATCTAGGAGCTCTGGACAAGGAATGGAGGAATTCAAGACCGAGGTTGAACTAGTAGCCAAACTTCAACACAGAAACCTAGTGAGGCTTCTAGGATTCTCCTTGGAAAGCGAGGAAACAATAGTGGTCTATGAATATGTGCCCAACGGGAGCCTTGATCACTTGTTATTTGGTTTGCCTCTCTTTTATCTCCTTTTCACCAAGTTAACACACCGGCATTTCAGTCTAAGTGATATATTTCACTCGGAGAAAATGAGAAGCAAATATTATAACCAGAAATATTAGAGATAGCAGGATGAAGCAATACAAACAAACCTCCTGCTATTATTCTGCTTAGTTTTCTCCACCACTTCATGTCCACATTCACAAAAGGAACTTTAAAGATAGAACACTAGTGAAGAAGTAGATCCGGAAGAAGAATTACATGATTCAAAGTCGATGAAAGCAACTATATGTGATGATCTGGGCATGAGCATTATGCCTGTATGAGTTGATGCAACTTACAAATTAATTTTTTGATTGATGCATAGATCTCGAGCTCAGTGGACAAGTAAATTGGTCAACTCATTATAAGATCATGGTAGGGGTGGCACGTGGACTGCTATACCTTCATGAAGATTCTCGGCTTCGAATAATCCATCGTGATCTCAAAGCTAGCAACATTCTACTAGATGCTGACATGAACGCAAAAATCTCAGATTTTGGGACGGCTAGGATATTCAATACTGATCAGACTCAAGCAAGCAACAATAAAATTATTGGAACATAGTAAGTTCAACATCGGCAAATCTGACTTGTTATTGCCGATGAACAGTGTGGCATTAGCATTGAACTTGGAGCATTTTCTTGACATGCAACAAAAGTAGACTCGTCCTAATTTGTTTTAGGCAATTCATATCCATAATTAAACATCCTCTTATTTCTCTATTGACATATTGTGCTCAATGTAGTGGCTACATGTCTCCTGAATATCTGATGTTTGGACACTTCTCCCAAAAATCCGACGTCTTTAGCTATGGTGTGTTAATGCTGGAGATTATAACTGGCAAAAAGAACAGCCAATTCTTCGCATTGGACTGTGATGAGGACCTGCTTGGCTATGTAAGTATCTTAATAAAGCCCTTTTTTTGGCTAACATAACTTTTAATAGAAGTACAACAGTAGTATCAACAGAAATTACTAATATAACTATTCTTTTAGGTTTGGAAGCACTGGAGAAACGGAATGCCGTCGGAAGTAGTGGACCCAGCTTTAAGAAGTGCCTATTCCGTGAATGAAGTTATTAAATGCATGCACATCGGGTTGCTCTGTGTGCAAGACGATGCGGAAGACCGACCTACCATGGATTTGGTTATTCTCATGTTGAACAGCAATTCTATTAAAATCCCAGTGCCTCAAAGACCTTCATTCTTCTTTCCTGGTAAGAAGTACCAACATGAACCTTTTGTTCTAGACTCAGGTCAATCTAACAGCAAAGTGGACCAATCCATTAGTGAGATAGCGTCGCCGTGTTCTCCAACTGAGTGATCTTGCTGATCCAGGTCCACAGTCGCCAAGATTTTAAGGCCATCATTTAGAACGAATTATTGTTTAGATTTCACCAGATAAAACGTGTGTACAAGTTTATAAAAATTGTGACATCTCCATAGCTAGGATTCTGTCAGAGGATTGCAGTAGTGGATACCTTTGATGTAAAGTGGATAACACTTTTCCAAATGCCATTAGTGATGGTAGCAAATAAAAGTTTTTGCAGGACAACCTGTGAACTTTGATACTTATCCCCCATACTGAATTCGTCATCATTTGGTCAAAAGTCACCAACCTCTCAATTTCTGAGAAGTCACTAGCTTTTGCACATCGTGGATTAGCATGTTGAGATTGGTCAACATTTCTCAGGAAGTCTGCCTAAAACTATTGGCTGCTAATATGTTGCACATAGGATTAATCAGAAGCTGTTTTGGACATCTTTCTCCCAGCTTATTGACCTCAAACAGAAACATAATATTCCAGCAATTGAAAGAGATAATCCAGCAGCTAGGATTGTGAAATTGAGGGCAATATAACCCGAGTTCGTATCCCGTCCTGAAATAGGAAGAGCTCTCATGTTAGACAATAAACTCGTAGACATCAATGTTCAGACCCAATTACCGAAACTACTTTTTAGAAGTGGTTGCACATTTAAAGCAGTTCTTGGTGTTATTTTTTCAGTTGCAAAGATGTTACTTCAGCTTATGGTATTTGAATCAAAAGAAAGAAAGACTCATCATGACTACAGAAATCTCATTAATTTATCGTCTGCCAGTCCTTCATGCTTATACCTCTTTGAAGAGGAATCATAAAGTTTACTATGAGAAGATCCATCGTCCTGGGAACTTATTGCAATCAACATCAAAAGTTGAATTACATCATGCTTTGAAATCCACTTACCGCAACCGTACTCAAAGGAGGAGGAGAAAGGGGAGGAGGGGAAGGAGAATTACAACTCCCAGTATCCGTTACGTATATTCTTCTTCTTGCTAATTCCACACGTCCGCATTCTTCGCGTTTGCATTTACTGGGGTCAATTATCTGTCCTTCAAACATTAGACTTCAAATCTCAAGACCGATGTCATTAAGGTTAAGGTTGTGTTCATTTCGTGGAGAACTTGATGTAGGAAAATATCTTTCGTGAAAGGCATTTTAAAGGACAATCATTTATAGGGATTATCCTACGAGTTGCATCATGTTTTATTTGCCATGTTCCTTAGTCAAGACAGCCCTAATTAGTCTATTCATACTGAAAGTGTGCATGCATATGCGAGTTTATTCTTGCGAACTTCATTTCAATATGCTATCTGTTCAGTAAAGAACTTAATAACTCGTGCGCTTATACTGAAAAGAAAAACGAAAATGTGGAGGTCACGTAGCTAAATCTCCTCTTGTTAAAGAGGCCAGTTTTGATCAAAATGTATCCACAGTCCTTTTGGGGCTTGGACCGTGCAAATATGGGCCCAAACTATAGCAACAAATCAATTTAATACCTAGATGATGCTTTTTTAATTATTTCTAAGACATTTAAATTTAAAAGGACGTTGTGCTCGCTGACATGAGAAATCTCGAGCTACTTAGGAGTTCCTGAAACATAGTTTGATGGTTACCCAACCTTGTGTTGATTCTTTTGGTTCATTCTAGGTATTTGATCGGATGATGAGATTAAGCACCAATACTAAAGTTGAGTTTTAATGCATATCATAAGTAGTTTGAGTACTTCGTGGACCTTTCCTTGAACTTAAATCAACCGAAAGTTAAGATCAATATTTGAAATAATCTTTGAGTTTCCAATTTTGCAGTCACGAAGTGGAGCTTAACAATGGCAGTATGAGTGCCTTGTTCTGAATTGAGATCTTTATGACATAGTGCTTCTACATGATTGACCCCCTAGATGGATATTACTGGCACTGTCCCTGAATCAGTTAATGCACGAATTCGATCAATTTCATTTACACTGATCCATACTAAAATGGGACTTAGACATATTATAATGGTGATAAAACATGGAACATTTGAAAGGAGAAAGCACCCTCATCGATAAATCTAGTATCTCCCATTGTCGTAGTGTGTTGTGATAAATGAAATGCTAACTACTCTTTTCATTCTTATTTTGACTCATGTGATTAATATATAATCAACAATACTAGAATTGGTCTAATTGAAAAGTTTGGAACTGAATTAGTACAATTGAAAAGCTTAAGATTAATTTGGTACAAATGCAATAGATTTAAGACTTTTTTTTGTACTTTTCCCTGCATTATCTCATAGGAATTTACACAATGTAAATCATTTCCTCACATTGGCCTAGTTATGAGTCAAGGTACAGATTGTTAATATTTTTAGAGTTCGAGTCCAAAAAGGAAACCTATCCAAGTAGATTTTCTAGTTCGAGTAGGTTCCTAAAAGGGGATTCTTATTTTGAATCCATAATATTTTATTTAATATTTTATATATGTAGTGTCATGCCCCAAACCCGGGTACGCGCATATTCCTCAATGGTCGAATAAAATGTGACGTTCCTAAGACGCGTCGCCAACCCTTATTTTTTTTTTTTTAATCTTTCAATTAAGCACATCCAAAAGCGGATTAAACAGATATCCGGATACCCTGACAACCATCAAACACTGGGATAGTAAAAACACATGCCACACCTTTTTCATAAATCACACTTTATATACATGTCAAGTTAACCTAAGGGTTCATATTAACAAGTCTATGTCCAAAAGAAAACCCTAGGCCACCTACGCTCCAGACCCTACAACCTTGGGCTCCGAGTTCTCCATCTAAAGATATGAAAAGATTTAATACCCTGATTTAAAATTTTCTTTTAAAAATATAGGCATTTCCCTAATTTGAGAAATTTTTGAAGGAATTCTCATGCACCCTTTAGAGAAAAATGCTCTTTCTTGAATTTTTTTTTAAATAATAATAATAATAATAAGCTGGCTGGGGTCATTCAGATCTAGGCCCCGCCCCGATTAAAAGTATTTCCTCTCCCAAAGTGGACGAAGGACTAAGAAAAACGCGCGCACTTCGGTTAGGCGTTTCATCGAACGAGTAAGTCGCAGTAGCAAAAGCAGAGGGAAAACGAACCAACCGAGCCCCGACTCACGACTCACGCCGAAGCTAACAGCAGTGAACGAGCAACAACCCAAGGGCCGCAGTATACACATGAACGGGGCCGGAAATCATGCGCCTTGGATAAACGGCGAAACTCGCGACGGGGCAAAACAGGGCAGAAAAGCAGGGGAGGTTCGGCCGAGGGACCCTACCCCGATCACGGCGTCGGACGGCGGACGAGCCCGAAGATCGGGCTACGTCCGTCCGCCTCGCGCGTCCCCGAGCCGAGATCCATGGGAAGCCAACTCCGAGTCGGGACGAACGACGAAAGAAAAGAAACGAAACACCACCCACCGGATGACGCCCCGAGAAGGGAAACAACGCCGGCGAGCCCGGCCATTTCTTTGAGCGTAATCGTCGCCGGGGGGTCACTTACCGACTCTCAACCTCTATCTCGGCTTGCTCTCTCAGATCTCTCTCTCTCTCTCTCTCTCTCTTGAATCCCCTCTTTAGAACGTGCTCTCTCTCTCTCTCTCTCCTCGGCCCCCTCTACCTCCTCCACCTCCTCCTTCATCGAGTTCCAGAAGGCCCTATTTATAGGCTGGAGGGTCCGGGTTTCTAGCCGGATCTCGCGCTGCTCCGTTCGGCAGCATTGATGGGGCCTGCGAGACGTCCGACCCGTCCGTGTCTCTCGCTGGGTCTCTCTCCCTCGGTCGGCTTTCGCGCGCGAGATGCGGGAAGGAGGAAGGACAAATGAAGAGAAGGGGGAAGGGGCCGGGCCGAGGGAAATAAAAGGTGGAATGGACCATCACAAATGTTTGGCCAGGATGTGAGATTGGACTGTAGATTTTTTTTTTTTTTTTTACTGTAGAATTTCAGTAGCAAAGACTTTTGAACAACTTTACAAAACCCGATCAAAGAGTTGTAAAAACTGATTACAGAAGGATAGTGGAAAATGATATTTACAGCGTCGCAACTTTCATTTAACGCTCATTTTTGTGCCGCGACTTTTCAACTGATGATTTAAGTACTGCAACTTTTAAAAGTTAATCATTCAATTGATATCGGCCATTTGTATTGTCGAAAAATCACATGTAGCATTATATTATAATAAATTATTCAACATGTCTGGCTCAAAGGAAATCTAGGCATTTGCTCGAGCCTATTTCTGTAGCTTATAAGTAATTTCTTTTTATTATATTCTATTAAATTAAATCATCCTTTCTTAATTAAATGTGCGGATGTTTTCCAAGGTCACTTGTGAAAAGGTTGGCCTTTTCTTCATTTCCACAAATCAAAGAATTGTGACAGACACTTCCATCGAGAGAAGCATTATTCCATATATAATAGCATTCCTTAATCAAGAAGGAGGTCAAATACACTCTTACTAGCCAAATCCTAAATCTTCAAAGTCTAATTATTCTGGTGTGTCCACGCTCGTAAATCAAAGTTTGTAAATCTAGTAAACTTTGAAGGCTAAGTGTGTCGGAACATGGTATAGATACCAAAATTGAATTCACAAAATAGTACTAAATAAAAAGTTTTGTAATTTCTTGTAAGCTTCCTATGCATGTCCTTTCTAGGTTAGTTCGGGGTAAACTTGCAAGAAACGGTACTTGGAATGATGCGTCGAAGCACCGGTCCTTGGTCATGAACCCATGTAAAAGGGTCTTTAAAAACATTGCTTGAATTGACAAATTTGATATAAAGTGTCATCAATCATTTTAGTTGCGACGCTTCATATGGATTAAACTTGACAGGACATGGCACTCAGGGCTGGCTGTTTTGTTTTCATTCTTTGTTTCTCTTTAAGTCTCGATCTTCGTGCTCTTGACTATCTATATATGAAAGGAAAATAATTGCCACTTTCAACCAAGTCTCCCCCTTCTCAAGACTAAATTAATCAAATTTAAAAAAATTTAAAATTGAATTAATCGCTGTAATATAGATTTACGTTTTTAGGTTATTTCATGTCACAAGTCAAAGGAGATGTCCACATTTGCACAAGCCTATTCTCATAGCTTATAAGTAATATTTTTTCTATTCTATTATATGATATTATCCTTTCTCAATTAAAGGTAGGGATGTTTTACAATGTGGGTGATGAGAAGGTTCGTCTTTTCTTCATTTCCAGAAATCAAAGACCGTGACAGACCCTTCCACCAAATAGAAGCATCTTTCCATATATAACAGAGTTCCTTGCTCAAGAAGGAGGTCCAAATACACTGTTTCTAGTCAGTCCTAAGTCCTCGAAGTCTAATATAGTATTGAGTAACGAGTTTCATAGTTTCTCCTAAGCTTCGTATTTACGTCCTTTCTAGGCTCGTTCAGGACAAACTTGCAAGAAACGGTACTTTTAATGGTGCGTCAAAGTACGTTCCTTGATCGTGGACCCGCCTAAAAGAGTCTTTAAAACCGTAGCTTGAATTGACAAATTTAATCACTCCAGAAAAAATTGTGGTTGAACCTTCACCAGTTATAGCCTACAGCAAACTCCTTTTCTGAATTTCATTGACTCACCTCCTCCATGCTCCATTGGATCCCTCTCTTTTTTTCATTTTCATTTATTTTATCTTCCGTTCTTATCATTTTGTCTTGCTACTTGTTGACTCACTTATCCTTTTGTTTTTAATATCTATAAAGGGAAATCGGATCATTATCGGTCACCTCCTTCCCACCACTATAGTGAGATAGGATCATCGTCTCAAAGGGTTTGGACTCGCACAAATTGTACAGCTGAAGCGTCGTTCGTTGGTTGCGGACCCACCTAAAAGGGTCTTTAAAATCGTTGCTTAGATTGACAAATTTGATCACTCCAGAAAAAAAAAAAAAAATTGTTGTTGAACCTTCACTAGTTATAGCCTATAGCAAACTCCTTTTCTGAATTTCATTGACCCACCTAAAAGGGTCTTTAAAATCGCTGCTTCGATTGACAAATGTAATTACTCTAGAAAAAAATTGTTGTTGAACCTTCACTAGTTATAGCCTACAACAAACTCCTTTTCTGAATTTCATTGACTTACCTCCTCCATGCTCCATTGGATCCCTCTCTTTTTTTTTTTTTTTTTTTTTTTTTCCTTTTCATTTTTTAATCTTCCGTTCTTATCATTTTGTCTTGATACTTGTTGACTCACTTATCCTTTTCTTTTTAATAACTATGAAGGGGAATCGGATCATTGTCGGCCACCTCCTTCCCACAACTCAAGTGAGATAGGATCATTGTCTCGAAGGGTTTGGACTCGCACAAGCTATACGGTCGAAGCCGTACCCAACTACTGAAACAACACCGTATGAGATGGTCCACTCATTTATTTTATACCACATTAAATTGCATGTTAGTACAAAGCATCCATTAACTAATCCGTGCTTAGCCACCATATTGGTTTGCCGTAGTCGTAGAGGGGACACATTTCAGTGAGTTTGCGAGTTTAATTCACATCATAGGAAAACCTTCGAACTGCTTGATTGCGTTACCTAATTACGGCATATCTCGTGTGGAAAGATTTCACAACAGTCAGTATATATTTTGATGAGATTGCGGTGATAGGCTTGTCAATCTTGGACTTTTGGATCACAAACATGATAAAATAATTATGATTCAAATCGAACATTTCGTAATACGTAATGAGCCCTTATTGACAACTATTAGAGGGGCTATAGCATTGGTTGCCTTTCCTTGCTCTATTAGTTTATAGAAGAGAAAATTAACCTGTGCTTAAATAGCGTGGGATTTTACCTAGCTTATAGCTCTATCTCCTCTGTCTTGCGATATCCTGCCATTTTGAAATCTAAAATCAAGCCATATGGCACTCTAACAATTTGAATCATAATACTTCTCCTCAGGCTTTTTATTTTTATTTTATTTTTTCTATATGATGATGCCCGATGTTGGGTATAATGTCACTCAACCCATATGTTGTTTCACATACAAGATCAGACTTGTACGTGCAAGAGTACAACAGTTATAATTAGTATAGAGTTAAGTCGCGGATATTTTTCATTGGTTTTTTCTCAAGGACATATTTAAGTATTTAACACACTATCAGAACTTAAAAGCCTCTTCCCAAGTATCACCCGTAACAAGATTCCTAGGATTCACCACACAATTACAAAGAAAAATAAAGTGTAAAAGTGAAAAAGAGAATTTGAAACAAAAAATTTTATATTTGTTTATCCTTAAACACGGGTTACATCCAGTTGATGATTCCACTATTATTAGCACCTCGCACTTCTCTATTATACCCCTCAATCACAAGAGAAAAAGAACACGCATGCGTGCACGCACACACGCACACACACAAATATATATCCAGTAACTATTTATGAGCAATAAATATGAAATCAAACTATAAAAGTCCTCTAGTGTTGCGGAAGCGCTGCCCTTACACAGTTGATGGGTAATATGAGCCACACCCAACAAATATTATGCATTTGCTCTAGTAAAATTCCACCATCTATTCACGCTAACTATCTGCATTTTCTTTTAGTTGTTGGTTTTATTGTAGGTTTTTATTTTTGGATTCTTTTATTCTGTGCTGTGTAGCATTTGTTCAAGTTAGCATTTTAATTGGAGGGTCCCTTTAACTCTTTTCCAATTAAAATAACATTTTAATCACATGTATTAGAGCGGGACAATCTGGGTTCAATTTTCAGGCGCAGTTTTTGCCTCACCCCTTTATCACATCTTCTTACTAGAGCACACCTGAAAGTCCTCATTGCATGAAGACAGAATGATTTCGAATGAGCTTCTCTAATCTTATCCTCGATTGAAGGAGTTTATTATTCTTTATAAGTACATTTATTATTACTCTTGTCCTTTTCTTATGTGCCGCACACCTAAGGAAGCTCTCTCTCCTTTCCTGCACTAAAATGTGCACATATTGATATTTAACCGTTAGCATTCTAATAGGTTAAATTTTTAGAACAATTTGACAATGATAACTCAAAATCTCACGGATTGCAACAAGACTAAACCAAGGAAGCCTTTTCTTCTCTCCTGCACTAGTTTGCGCACATATCGATGGTTGCTGTATATCATTCTATGTCATAATGCATCGATGGCAGAGATTTTTGCTATCAATAAGGACCCTTAAATCAACAGGCAGCAGCTATATAAAGGTCGTAGCAATGGCCTTATTCCACTGATAAACTTGTTTCAAACCCAATCCTCCTTCCTTTTCAGCTTTGCCATCAGATCCATACCACAGGAAAGAATTACAGGGGCTCCCAGTGTTCTAGCACACCATCTACGAATTCTGCCCACTATCGGCTAACGTTTTGAGGCAAATCTCAGAGAGTCCTCGTTGTCTACCTTTTTCTCTTTTCATCAGAGTTAAAGTGAGTCGACCATTGGGTCGTAGTTGGACAACGAAAATTCTGTCGCATAATATAAAATTCCAAATCTGGGAAAGTTCACGTTGTCTACCTCCTCCTTTTAATATCCAATTATCACGTCTTCAAATTCGAATGAGCCACGACTTATGCCGACCAAGACATGATTTCTTTCACACTTCCTAAAGTTATAAATGTAGATATATAGAGCTGAAGTTATGACTACGGGGGAACGTATAAAATGGTTCTCCTCATCCACCGTGTTCTTTGACCATACTTTCTTCTGGCTTAAGGTTTCCAATGTCAAATCTCCCGACAGCCAATTACATCGATGAAGGCCAAAAGACCGACAGCCCATTGGAATATATACTTCGCCGTACTATATGACTATCTAAATCTGGAAATCTTTCTAGGTATTCTTGATTTAATTTAAGCTGAAGAGTATGAAGGTTGAATTTGACATAATGAGACATTTAGCATTCATAAAAGTTACAACATCTCTTTCTTTGAACGAGTTTTAACAGCTTAATTTCCAGGACAAATGTTTCCATATATGTCTTGCCTACACTATGGTTAATTGTCTCTAACTTGGGGCAAAACAATTGGTTTATGAAAGAAGAAAGTCTATTGTTACAGAAACATCAATAGTATATATGATGTACTTGAGAATAAATGTTTGTGCTATATGGTGTGGCTTTAATAATTAACATGAATAACGAAAAGAAGTTGTTTGAAATTAGTAAGAACAATTTATAAATTATTTGCATTAAGGTAACAATGAAATTACAATTACATTTTCTCTTTTAATCATACGATTTAAAGGAGCTTAGTTGAGCATGTGTAATATTAACCACAATCCAATGTTGATAACATTAATATTTTTTAATGTTTGGTACAGTTAGTTTAATTTCTAAACATAAATTTATGATTATATAAATATTTCTATGAAAGAAACAAGAGAGTGGATTATAAAAAATATATATATTGCTGAGTTGGTTATGCTTGATTTTACTCAAACAATTTGAACGGCTTTAAGCCACATTTGATTTTTCCTTAAGTTTGATTTATCAAAGTTACAGAGAAATCTAGATGATTTTGACTGTTAATATTTATTTGTTTTTGGGATTTTTTGCGCTTAGAGTAAAAATTTCACACTTTAGGTATCAAAAGTAAAAGTCAAAAGTTGAGAGTAAATGTGAAAGCAATTACCTAATTCTTTCGCCCTCTAGGAGACCTTCATCATCAGTTCTTGATTAAACTCCTCGAGCTGTGTTAAACCAGCCTCCTACTTTTTCTAAAATCAACGTCCAGTACGAGAAACTTGATTTAAACCACAAGTATTTATATATTTAGTTCTTTTAACTAATTTTAGCTGGAAATTGCTTGCGTGGCATGACCGACGTTAATGTGAATGATTTTTTGAAATTTTTAAAATTTACAATCCAAAATGTCAAGCCATGTGACACTTTAACAATTTGAATCATAATACTCCTCCTCAGGTTTTTTTTTTAAAATATTTTTCAGTTTTTATTTTGTTTTTGGTATGACGTCATGGTTATAGCAATGATGATGCTCGATGATGTGTATAAAGTGACCCAACCCAGATGTTTTGTTTCCCAAATGAAATAGGACCTGTACATGCAAGAGTACACCTGTTATGATTACTATAGAGTTGAGTCACCGATAATTTCATTGGTTTTTTCTTAAAAACATATTTTACTATTTAACATACAGAACTGAAAAAATCTCTTCCAAAGCATCACCCCGTAACTTAAGATTATGCATTTGCTCTAGTAAAATTCCATCATCTATTCACGCCAGATAGATGCATTTTCTTTTAGTTGTTGGCTTCATTTTGGGCTTTTTGTTTATTTGGCGTTGTGTGCACATTTGTTCAAGTCAGCATTTTAAATGGAGAGTCCTTTTAAACTTTTTGCAATTAAGATATTACGTAGATTAAGATTGCTAATTTTTTTTTAATGATAAGTCATAAAATTGATGTAAACTTAAGGTTTAACCATCTTTATTCTAGTTTTAGGTTAGCCACGCTTATGCGATTTACTATCCAATTCCAACTATTGTTGCAAATATCAAAACTTCGCCATAAGTCCCCAAGCTTTATGTTAACCTTTTTTTTTTTTTTTTTTTTTCTAAAATTAAAACCACAGTTTCGGTGACTTTCCATTCTTTACTGGTTATGCCCATTTTTTTTTTTTTTTTTTTTTTTTTGGTAGAAGTTATTGCCAATTAAGGAAGCAATAATTTCACCCAAAAAAAAAAATTAATGAAGCAATAATATGATTCTTATGCACATAGATTACTAATATTTTCTATTCATTGGATAGCCAACTAAGAAGCTTCTTTTGAATTAAAATAAATAAATAAATAAATAAGCCGCACATTATGTTCTCTTTTCAAATTTATCTTGACGCTAACATTAAGTTTTGAGTTGGTACATCAAAACTAGTTGACAATCTTATGGGACAAAAGTTGATAGGTGAGGACATATAAAACATGATAAGTTCATAATTTGAGGCGGAAGATGAGAATATTCAAACACCCATCTTAACTTTATGAATCATAAGAACAAAACTCGTTATATATCATATAAATCATGTATCAAAATTTTATTGTCTGTCATTCATTTGTAAGTGTTCAAAGCTAGAATGTTAATATATTGCATTATGTTTTCATTAAATGGCTTAAATTTTTTAGAGCAGTTAGTAGAAGTCTTATAGAATTGCATATTTGAATCTTACTCAAGGGGATTTCGGCACATTCCAATCTTCACAAGTTTGACTTGTATTCCAATTAGAAATTTTCCCTGTATGTTCCTCCACAAACGCAATTAGCAACAGCTCACCCGGGCCGACATTTTGTCTTTTGAGAAGCAGCGGTGGAAGGAGGCCGATGTAAAATAGTAACATGCAGTCCTAGTCCTCCGCCATATATAAAAGCCCATGTCGTGGCCTCATCTGAATACAAAGAACAAATCCTACTTTTTCATCATAATAACCGCACGCCCACACAGCGAAAGATAGAAAAGATGCCAATGACAATTATTGTACTTCTTTGCACTCTCAGCTTTTTCTTCATCAATGCTGCTGAATCCACCCTCACCCTGAGCAAACATTACTGCTTAAACTCCAGCACCTTCGCTCCCAATAGCACCTACCAAGCCCACCTCAATCGCGTTATTGCTGATCTCGTCTCCAATGCAAGTTCTGACTGCAATGAAAGATTCTTGTTCACATCGAGCAAGGCCGTTTATGGCAGCTTTATGTGCATAGGGGATATCTCGAAGGAAGAGTGTGCAAAATGCGTCAGGAACGCGAGGGTCGAGATAACCCGCTTGTGCCCGTTGACCAAAGTCTCCATCCTGTGGTACGATCAGTGCGGGTTGCGCTACTCCGACACGAATTTCTCCTCAACCGTGGAGATGAAACCATGCTTGGGCGAATACAATGAAGAGAACATAGAACAGCCGGATGAATTCATGAAGCTACTGAACAAGACCATGGTTCATGTGGTGAAACAGGCTGCTCGGCATCGTCCGAGGAACTATGGCTATCAAGACGTCAAGTTCACTCGGGAGAAAACCCTGTACACGTTCGCACAGTGTGTGCCTAATTATTCCCCAAGGAATTGTTGGAAGTGCCTTCACAATGCCACAACGAGCCTCTTAAGCCTCCAAAAGGGGAAAATCGGGGGCAGAGTGTTGCTTCCAAGTTGCTTTGTCAGGTTCAAGATTTAACCCTTTTACAAGAGCAGCTCGAAAAGTGGTAGACCCTCATACTTTATTTTTCAAAAGTGCATCATCATGCTTGTTACTTCTTCTCAGAACACAACAGAACTCGCATTGTCGGCTTAAACTGTGTTTTTGCTCTTCAAGATGTTGTTAGATTTTTTCTGCCAGCAAAAGAACTCTTTTCCTTTCAATTCGTCTAGAATTAAAAGCTTTACAGTTAGATCACTTACAGCTCGTTTCAGCTACATACAGCCAATTTGACTATCTGAAACAGCATTCGAATGGATTTGGGGAATATCTTGTTCTTATGTATGTGCTGGAAGATGAGATTTCATGAGTAGAAGGAGCCATACTTTCATGTATGTCAATGATACTAATAACTCCGACTACAAATGCAGGGAAAGTGCCCTTTCGGTTGAAAATATCAGCTGCAATCCTTGCCGCAACTGTAGGATTGAACCTAATTATTTACATGATAGCTCGGCATTTACTAAGAGGAAGAAGAAGAGTTGTTCTAAGAAGGGACAGCGAAAGTTCTACAGAAGAATATCCGATTGGTAACTTGACAAAACAATGCTATGGCATGCGTACCATTTATTGATTTCATTTCACTAGGGTCTAAAAAAATCTGAACTATTTAAATGCTAGTTAGGAGGCAAATTTCTGAACTCCACTCCCTACAATTTGATCTGCCAACAATAGAAGCCGCCACAAATGAGTTTTCGAACAACAGCAAGTTAGGGGAAGGTGGATTTGGTCCAGTTTACAAGGTAATTAAGACGTTCAATCATATCATTCAGCTTTTGACTCATCGAGAAGCTAATGCTCGTTAATATACTATTGTGGTTTACAGTGAAGCTTCTCGAAGCACTAGGACATTTTTCTCATTCACGTTAGTTAGATAGGAAAAACTTCAAGATTATGCATTTGGTTCTCCTATTTCGATGCCCAGTTGCATTAAGTAATAACCAGAAGTGAAACAAAACAAAGAAACAATAAGATGTCTGTTTCAGACAAATTTGTTTTCTGTAAACTCTGTTATCAGGGTACACTACCTGGTGGTCAAGAAATTGCAGCGAAGAGGCTATCTAGGAGCTCTGGACAGGGATTGGAGGAATTCAAGACTGAGGTTGAACTAGTAGCCAAACTTCAACATAGAAACCTAGTGAGGCTTCTGGGATTCTCCATGGAAAGCGAGGAAACAATAGTGATCTATGAGTATGCGCCCAACGGGAGCCTAGATCGCTTGTTATTTGGTTTGCCTCTCTTTTATCTCCTTTTCACCGAGTTAACACGCCGGCATTTCAGTGTAAATGATATATTTCACTGAGAGAAAATAAGAAGCAAATATTATTCAGGCTAAATGAAGACAAACCAGAAATATTAGAGATAGTAGGACGACGCAATACAAACAAACATCCGGCTATCATTCTGCTTAGTTTTCTCCATCATTTCATTTCCACATTCACGAAAGAAATTTTAAAGATAGAACACTAGTGAAGAAGTAGATAGGGAAGAAGAATTACATGATAATGAGAACACAGATCCAAAGTTGATGAAAGCAACCATATGTGATGATTTGGGCATGAGCATTATGATTGTATGAGTTGATGCAACTTACAAATTAATTTTTTGACTGATGCATAGATCCTGAGCTCAACGAACAACTGGATTGGTCAACACGTTACAAGGTCATGGTAGGGGTGGCGCGTGGACTGCTATACCTTCATGAAGATTCTCGGCTTCGAATAATCCATCGTGATCTCAAAGCTAGCAACATTCTGCTAGATGCTAACATGAATGCAAAAATCTCGGATTTTGGTACAGCCCGGATCTTTAGTGCTGATCAGACTCAAGCAAACACTAACAAAATTGTTGGAACATAGTAAGTTCAACATCGGCTAATCTGACTTGTTATTGCCAATGAATAGTGTGGCATTAGCATTGAACTTGGATCATTTTCTTGACATGCAACAAAAGTAGACTCGTCCTAATTTGTTTCAGTCAATTCATATCCATAATTAAACATCCTCACATTTCTTTCTTGATATATTGTCTTCAATGTAGCGGCTACATGTCTCCTGAGTATTTGATGTTTGGACACTTCTCCATAAAATCTGACATCTTCAGCTACGGTGTGTTAATGCTGGAGATTATAACTGGCAAAAAGAACAGCCAATTTTTCGCATTGGACAGCAATGAGGACCTGCTAGGCTATGTGAGTATCTGAATAAAGCCCTTTTTTCGGCTAACATGACTTTTAATAGAAGTATAGCAATAGTTTGAACAGAAATTACTAATATAACTCTTCTTTTAGGTTTGGAAGCACTGGAACAACAGAATGCCGACGGAAGTAGTGGACCCTGCTTTAAGAAGTGCCTATTCCGTGAATGAAGTTATCAAATGCATGCACATCGGGTTGCTCTGTGTGCAAGACGATGCAGAAGACCGACCTACCATGGATTCGGTTATTCTCATGTTGAACAGCGATTCTATTAAAATCCCATTGCCTCAAAGACCTTCATTCTTCTTTCCTGGTAAGAAGTACCAACGGGAACCTTGTGTTTTGGACTCAGGACCATCTAACAGCAAAGTGGACCAATCCATGAGCGAGACAACATCGCCGTGTTCTCCAGCTGACAATGATCTTGCTGATTTAGGTCCATAGTAGGCGAAATTTTGAGGCCATCATTTAGAACGAATGTTTGCTTAGATTTCACTAGACAAATCGTATGTGCACTTCATAGTTTATAAAAATTGTGACGTCTCCATAGCCAGGATTCTGTCAGAGGATTGCAGTAGTGGAAAACTTTGATGTAAAATGGATTAAACTTTTGCAAATGCCGTTGGTGATGGTAGCAAATAAAAGTTTTTGCAGAACAACCTGTGAACTTTGATATCTGTCCCCATTCTGAATCCGTCATCATTTGGTCAAAAGTCAACAACCTCTAAATTTCTGAGAAGTCCCTAAACCAAGTGGGCTCCCGCTTGGCTTTATTACGTTTTCTGAATTTTTGTTTGAGCGATGAATGTCTGACTAATTTAGTCAAAGATGAGCCTGTTTTGTAATGATTTATGTTGACTTAGACGTCGATCCATCTCGTCTAAGTCAAGCCCTACAATGAAGTTACTTCTGAAATCCATAGTCAATCGTGCATACTGTATTCGATGAAATGCCTCAATGAAACCCCGAAATATACTTTGCAGTTTAATGTTTGATTATTCATATATTGTTGAACTTGGTATTTCTTCATGTTTTGTTGCGCTTTCATGTGACTTTGCACCGTCCAAGTCGGTCTTGCATCCTCACGCCGGCGACCCCTACGGTTCAAGACCATTCGAGTCAATGTCTCTCCTCAATGAAGATCGGGCTACGTCCGTCCGCCTCGCGCGTCCCCGAGCCGAGATCGGGACGAACGACGAAAGAAAAGAAACGAAACACCACCCACCGGATGACGGCTCGAGAAGGGAAACAACGCCGACGAGCCCGGCCATTTCTATGAGCGTAATCGTCGCCTGGGACGCACTCACCGACTCGCAACCTCTATCCCGGCGCGCTCTCTCAGATCTCTCTCTCTCTCTCTCTCTCTCTCTCTCTCTAGAATCCCCTCTTTAGAACCTATGTAGCACGGACACGCGACACGCGACACGCGACACGACACGACACGACACGCGATACGTCATTTCTTAAAAAGTAGAGAATTCCGACACACGTTCCGACACGTTATATATTAAATAAATTTTTTTATTTTTAATTAATTTAATTCAAATTCACAAATAAATAAATAAGAACTTATAATAAATTTACACTATTTATTCATAAAAAAATTTAAAAAACATATTCATACGTGTGCATATTTGTTAATATATTTTTTATTTTAACAAAAATTACTCCCCCTCAAATCCTCTCAAATCCTCTCTCCTCGTTTCTCTCTCCCCCTCTTTTCCCACGCCACCACCCCCAAAATCCTCCCCTAAGATTTCTGCGATCTGCCCCCACTCTCTCTCTCCCCCTCACCTTCCCCCTACGCCCACTTGCTCCCTGCGCCCCCCATCAATCACCCCCAGCCCCCTCAATCTCTTCTCCTTCTCTCTCTCTCTCTCTCTCTCTCTCTCCCCTACGCTACCACCTGCTCCCTGCGTCCCATCACCTGCGCCCCCATCAATCACCCCCATCCCCTCGGTTTCTTCCCCTTTTCTCCTCTCTCCTCTCCCCCTCCCCCTCCCTTTCCCCCCCACGCCACCATCTGCTCCCTGCGAGGCTGTGCCCCCCATCACAATCCCCTCCATCCCCGTTCTTCCCATTCTCTCTCCGCCCCCCCCCCCTCCCCCACGCCACCACCTTCTCCCCGCCACCTCAGGTTCTTCCTCAAGATCTTCTCAACTCTTTCGGTCGCCACATCGCTGTCGCCTCCGCCCTTCCTCCTTCGCAACAGCTGCAAGCTGTAGCCTCGCGGCGAGGCCCTCGCCGCCGGCCCTCCATCGCTCAGTTTATGCTCTTCCTCTCGCCGTCGCGGTCTCACCTCCGCTTCCTCGGCCTCTTCCTCGACCTCACCTCTCTACCCACCATCGTCTTCTTCAACAATCTCTCTCGGACACGCGTGTCGAAGCGTGTCGAGAAAAGTTGACCACGTGTCGGATTTCTCGACACGCGTTGACCGCGTGTCCGAGCGTGTCCGAGCGTGTCGGACACGTCGACACGTGTCGGACACGACTCGGAAGGCTCGGCAACGTGTCCGTGCTTCATAGTTTAGAACGTGCTCTCTCTCTCCTCGGCCTCCTCTACCTCCTCCTTCATCGAGCTCCAGAAGATCCTATTTATAGGCTGGAGGGTCCGGGTTTCTCACCGGATCTCGCGCTGCTCCATTCGGCGGCATTGATGGCGCCTGCGAGACGTCCGATCCGTCCGTGTCTCTCGCCGGGTCTCTCTTCCTAGGCCGGCTTCCGCGCGTGAGACTCGGGAAGGAATAAGGACGAAGGAAGAGAAGGGGGAAGGGGCCGGGCCGTGGGAAATAAAAGGTGGAATGGGCCATCACTCATGGCACATATAAAAAATACTTAAAAGACCATAAATTAAAAGGTAACTGTTTGGCCAGGAAGTGAGATTGGACTGTAGAATTTCACTAGCAAAGACTTTTGAACAACTTTATAATACCCGATCAAAGAGTTGTAAAAACTGATTACAGAAGGATAGTGGAAAATGATATTTAGAGTGTCGCAACTTTCATTTAACGCTCATTTTTGTGCCGCGACTTTTTAACTGATGATTTAAATACTACAACTTTTAAAAGTCAATCATTCAAGTGACTTTGGCCATTTGTATTGTCAAAAAATCACATGTAGCATTATTTTATAATAAATTATTCGACATGTCTCGCTCAAAGGAGATCTAGGCATTTGCTCAAGTCTATTCCTGTAGCTTATAGGTAAATTTTTTTTTTATTCTATTCTTTTAAATTAAATCATTCGTTCTCTGGGGATGTTTTCCAAGGTCACTTGTGAAAAGGTTGGTCTTTTCTTCATTTTCACAAATCAAGGAATAGTGACTGACCCTTCCACCAAAGAGAAGCATTATTCCGTATATAATAGCATTCCTTAATCGAGAAGGAGGTCAAATACACTGTTACTAGCCAATCCTAAGTCCTCAAAGTCTAATTATTCTGGTGTGTCCACGCTAAATCAAAGTTTGTAAATCTAGTAAACTTTGAAAGGCTAAGTGTGTCAGAACATGGTATAGATACCAAAATTGAATTCGTAAAATAGTACTAAATAATAAGTTTTGTAATTTCTTGTAAGCTTCCTATGTACGTCCTTTCTAGGCTCGTTCGGGGTAAACTTGCAAGAAACGGTACTTGGAATGATGCGTTGAAGCACTGGTCCTTGGTCATGAACCCATGTAAAAGGATCTTTAAAAACATTGCTTGAATTGACAAATTTGATATAAAGTGTCGTCAATCATTTCATTTCAGTTGCAACACTTCACATGGATTAAATCTTGACAGCCCAAGGTATTCTGGGCAGGCTGTTTTGTTTTCATTCTTTGTTTCTCTTTAAGTCTTGATCTTCGTGCTCTTCACTATATATATATGAAAGGAAAAGAATTGCCACTTTCAACCAAGTCTCCCCTCCTCAAGACTAAATTGATCAAATTGAAAAAAAAAATTTAAAATTGAATTAGCCGTTGTAATATAGATTTACGTTTTTAGGTTATTTCAAGTCAAAAGTCAAAGGAGATGTCGACATTTGCACAAGCCTATTCTCATAGCTTATAGGTAATATTTTTTCTATCCTATTCTATGATATTATCCTTTCTCAATTAAAGGTAGGGATGTTTTAAAATATGGGTGATGAGAAGGTTCGTCTTTTCTTCATTTCCAAAAATAAAAAACCGTGACAGACCCTTCCACCAAAGAGAAGCATTTTTCCATATATAACAGAGCTCCTTGTTCAAGAAGGAGGTCCAAATACACTGTTTCTAGTCAGTCCTAAGTCCTTGAAGTCTAATAAAGTATTGAGTAACGAGTTTCATAGTTTCTCCTAAGCTTCGTATTTACGTCCTTTCTAGTCTCGTTCAGGACAAACTTGCAAGAAACAGTACTTTTAATGGTGCGTCAAAGTACGTTCCTTGATCGTGGACCCGCCTGAAAGAGTCTTTAAAACCGTAGCTTGAATTGACAAATTTAATCACTCCAGAAAAAATTGTGGTTGAACCTTCACCAGTTATAGCCTACAGCAAACTCCTTTTCTGAATTTCATTGACTCACCTCCTCCATGCTCCATTGGATCCCTCTCTTTTTTTTTCATTTTCATTTATTTTATCTTCCGTTCTTATCATTTTGTCTTCCTACTTGTTGACTCACTTATCCTTTTGTTTTTAATATCTATAAAGGGAAATCGGATCATTGTCGGTCACCTCCTTCCCACCACTATCGTGAGATAGGATCATCGTCTCAAAGGGTTTGGACTCGCACAAATTGTACAGCTGAAGCGCCGTTCCTTGGTTGCGGACCCACCTAGAAGGGTCTTTAAAACCGTTGCTTAGAATGACAAATTTGATCACTCCAGAAAAAAATTGTTGTTGAACCTTCACTAGTTATAGCCTATAGCAAACTCCTTTTCTGAATTTCATTGACCCACCTAAAAGGGTCTTTAAAATCGTTGCTTAGATTGACAAATTTGATCACTCAAGAGAAAATTTGTTGTTGAACTTCACTAGTTGTAGCCTATAGCAAACTCCTTTTCTGAATTTCATTGACCCACCTAAAAGGGTCTTTAAAATCGTTGCTTAGATTGACAAATGTAATCACTCTAGAAAAAGATTGTTGTTGAACCTTCACTAGTTATAGCCTACAACAAACCCCTTTTCTGAATTTCATTGACTTACCTTCTCCATGCTCCATTGGAACCCTCTCTTTTTTTCCTTTTCATTTTTTTATCTTCCGTTCTTATCATTTTGTCTTGATACTTGTTGACTCACTTATCCTTTTCTTTTTAATAACTATGAAGGGGAATCGGATCATTGTTGGTCACCTCCTTCCCACAACTCAAGTGAGATAGGATCATTGTCTCGAAGGGTTTGGACTCGCACAAGCTATCCGGTCGAAGCCGTACCCAACTACTGAAACAACACCGTATGAGATAGTCCACTCATTTATTTTATACCACATTAAATTGCATGTTAGTACAAAGCGTGCATTAACTAATCCGTGCTTAGCCACCATATTGGTTAGCCGTAGTAGTAGAGGGGACACATTTCAGTGAGATTGCGAGTTTAATTCACATCATAGGTAAACCTTCGAACTGCTTGACTGCGTTACCTAATTATGGCATATCTCGTGCGGAAAGATTTCACAACTGTCAGTATATATTTTGATGAGATTACGGTGATAAGCTTGTCAATCTTGGACTTTTGGATCACAAGTAGGATAAAATAGTTATGATTCAAATCGAACATTTTGTATATGATGATGCCCGATGGTTGCCTTTCCTTGCTCTATTAGTTTATAGAAGAGAAAATCAACCCGTGCTTAAATAGCGGGGGATTTTACCTAGCTTATAGCTCTATCTCCTCTGTCGTGCGATGTCCTACCATTTTGAAATCTAAAATCAAGCCATATGGCACTCTAACAATTTGAATCATAATACTTTTCCTCAGGCTTTTTATTTTTATTTTATTTTTGCTATATGATGATGCCCGATGGTGGGTATAATGTCACTCAACCCATATGTTGTTTCACATAAAAAATGAGACTTGTACTGGCAAGAATACAGCAGTTATAATTAGTATAGAGTTAAGTCGCGGATATTTTTCATTGGTTTTTTCTCAAGGACATATTTAATTATTTAACACACTATCAGAACTTAAAAGCCTCTTCCCAAGTATCACCCGTAACAAGATTCCTAGGATTCACCACACAATTACAAAGAAGAATAAAGTGTAAAAGCGAAAAAGAGAATTTGAAACAAAAATTTTTATCTTCGTTTATCCTTAAACATGGGTTACATCCAGTTGATGATCCCACTATTATTAGCACCTCGCACTTCTCTATTAGATCCCTCAATCACAAGAGAAAAAGAACATATATATCCAGTAACTATTCATGAGCAATAAATATGAAATCAAACTATAAAAGCCCTCTAGCGTTGCGGAGGCGCTGCCCTTACACAGTTGATGGGTAATATGAGCCACACCCAACAAATATTATGCATTTGCTCTAGTAAAATTCCACCATCTATTCACGCTAACTATCTGCATTTTCTTTTAGTTGCTGGTTTTATTGTAGGTTTTAATTTTTGGATTTTTTTATTCTGTGCCGTGTTAGCATTTGTTCAAGTTAGCATTTTAATTGGAGGATCCTTTTAACTCTTTTCCAATTAAAATATCATTTTAATCACATGTATTAGAGCCGGACAATCTGGGTTCAATTTTCAGGCCCAGTTTTTGCCTCGCCCCTTTATCATATCTTCTTACTAAAGCACACCGGAAAGTCCTCATTGCATGAAGACTGAATGATTTCGAATGAGCTTCTCTAATCTTATCCTCGATTGAAGGAGCACTTATTATTTATTATAAGTACATTTATTATTACTCTTGTCCTTTTCTTATGTGCCCCACACCTAAGGAAGCTCTCTCTCCTTTCCTGCACTAAAATGTGCACATATTGATATTTAACCGTTAGCATTCTAATAGGTTAAATTTTTAGAACAATTTGACAATGATACCTCAAAATCTCACGGATTACAACAAGACTACACCAAGGAAGCCTTTTCTTCTCGCCTACACTAATTTGCGCACATATCGATGTTGCTGTACAGCATTCTATGTCATGATGCATCGATGGCAGAGATTTTTGCTATCAATAAGGACCCTTAAATCAACAGGCAGCAGCTATATAAAGGTCGTAGCAATGGCCTTATTCCACTGATAAACTTGTTTCAAACCCAATCCTCCTTCCTTTTCAGCTTTGCCATCAGATCCAGACCACAAGAAAGAATAACAAGGGCTCCCAGTGTTCTAGCACACCATCTACGAATTCTGCCCACTATCGGCTAACGTTTTGAGGCAAATCTCAGAGAATCTTCGTTGTCTACCTTTTTCTCTTTTCATCAGAGTTAAAGTGAGTCGACCATTGGGTCGTAGTTGGACAACGAAAATTCTGTCGCATAATATAAAATTCCAAATCTAGGAAAGTTCACGTTGTCTACCTCCTCCTTTTAACATCCAATTATCACGTCTTCAAACTCGAATGAGCCACGACTTATGCCGACCAAGACATGATTTCTTTCCCACTTCCTAAAGTTATAAATGTAGATATATAGAGCTGAAGTTATGACTACGGGGGAACGTATAAAATGGTTCTCCTCATCCACCGTGTTCTTTGACCATACTTTCTTCTGGCTTAAGGTTTCCAATGTCAAATCTCGCGACAACCAATTACATCGATGAAGGCCAAAAGACCGACAGCCCATCGGAATATATACTTCGCCGTACTATATGACTATCTAAGTCTGGAAATCTTTTCAAGGTATTCTTGATTTAATTTAAGCTGGAGAGTATGAAGGTTGAATTTGACAAAATGAAACATTCAGCATTCATAAAAGATACAACATCTCTTTCTTTGAACGAGTTTTAACAGCTTAATTTCCAGGAAAAATGTTTCCATATATGTCTTGCCTACACTATGGTCAATTGTCTCTAACTTGGGGCAAAACAATTGGTTTATGAAAGAAGAAAGTCTATTGTTACAGAAACATCAATAGTATATATCATGTAATTGAGAATAAATGTTTGTGCTATATGGTGTGGCTTTAATAATTAACATGAATAACGAAAAGAAGTTGTTTGAAATTAACAAGAACAATTTATAAATTATTTGCATTAAGGTAAAAATGAAATTACAATTACATTTTCTCTTTTAATCATACGATTTAAAGGAGCTTAGTTGAGCATGTGTAATATAAACCACAATCCAATGTTGATAACATTAATATTTTTTAATGTTTGGTACAGTTAGTTTAATTTCTAAACATGAATTTATGATTATATAAATATTTCTATGAAAGAAACAAGAGAGTGGATCATAAAAAATATATATTGCTGAGTTGGTTATGCTTGATTTTACTCAGACAATTTGAACGGCTTTAAGCCACATTTATTTTTCCTTAAGTTTGATTTATCAAAGTTACAGAGAAATCTAGATGATTTTGACTGTTAATATTTATTTGTTTTTGGGATTTTTTGCGTTTAGAGTAAAAATTTCACACTTTAGGTATCAAAAGTAAAAGTCAAAAGTTGAGAGTAAATGTGAAAGCAATTACCTAACTCTTTCGTCCTCTAGGAGGCCGTCATCATCAGTTCTTGATTAAACTCCTCGAGCTGCGTTAAACCAGCCTCCTACGTTTTCTAAAATCAACGTCCAGTACGAGAAACTTGATTTAAACCATAGTTATTTAACACCGCCTATGGTCGGCGGTCCAAAGATTCGGAATTGACCTTTTCCCCCTATGTATGATAGCAAAATTCAGAAAACAATATCTAATGGAAAATAGATCATAAAAGCAGATTGATCTCTTCTTATTGCATAAGAAATTACATTGTATTGTGAGATAGAGGTTATATGTACAAAATAGAAAAAAGTTACTTGCATCGAAAAATATTTACATGCATTCGAATAATTTTTTATTAGTTGTAATATTATTACTATGATTGATATATGACTGTGCATATGGTGGCGTCAATAATCAACAGTTGTTATGAACGGATATTTTTTGGTTAATAAACGAAGATTCATGTAAGCCTATAAGATGGCATGGTAAAAAAATAAAGACGTAGTTTTGTATGGAAAAAATGTAACCTATGAAATTGATATTGGCTAATATTATTATTGAGTTAGAAGAGCTCAACGAGTCTAGTTATTATGGTTAATAATCATCAAGCAGCTGCAGCAATGTGGAATAAATTTCTAACATGTATAAGTCCCGTTTCTTGTTGAAGATGAAGGACACATCTTAAAACTTTAAAAACCAAGCCGTTCCTCATTTTGACTCAAAATTAACGCAGCTTATATGGGAAAAGTATCAAAAAAGTTCTTAACTTATGATATTGGTATAAATTTAATCATAAACCTTTCAATTGGACTAATTTAATCCTAATTTTTTTTACATTAGTATTAATTCAGTTCATCCGGCCAGATTTGGTTGGCTAGGCCCGGCGTGGATGCTTGCCGGCCCGACCGACAAACGCTGACGTGGCAATTTTTAAATAATTTTATTATTTTTTTCGAGCTTTATTAATTTTTTCATTTTCTTGTTTTTTTTTTCCTTTTCATTTTCCTCTTCTCCTCATGGCCTTCTTCTCCTACAGTGACCAGCAAGCTCCGGCAGCTCACCAGCCACTACATGGAATCCAAGGAGAAAGAAGAGAAAAAAATGAAAAAGAAAAGAAAAAGAACAAAATAATAAAAAATTTGAGAAGATAAACAAAATTATTAAAAATTGCCATGTCAGCGTTCGTAGGCTGGTTGACGTCCATGTTAGTGTCGGTCAGCCAAATTTGACTGGATAGATTCAATTGATACCGATGTGGAAAGGTTTAGGATTAAATTAGTCTAATTGAAAAGTTTAAGACTAAATTAACATAAATGCCATAGATTTAGAACTTTTTTGATACTTTTCCTCAGCTTATATTCACATGCAACATGTGAGTATCTTTGCTATTATATATAGGATGTCTAATTTGCCTGTGCCATTAATTCAATATATGTTAAAAGTCATGTTACTGTAGACGCATTAAGCCTAAAACTCAAAACATCAGCCGGAAAGAAAAGGCATCCTTTATCGACAACACCGTGTCAATTTCAAGGCACAATAACAGTTAAACTTCAATCTCTTAGAAGGGAATCCTAAAATGCTAAAATGCGAGATTATTAGACCATAAACAATGGTGTGATAGATTAATAGAATTACTGAATCAAATGGGGGCATATGGAGATGGTATCAATTAGTAAAGGTTAGTAAAAAAATATCGGTGACGCTTGCCAAAAAGTAGAACCCTATTATCACCTTGCAGAAAAATTTAAAGATTTAAGAACCTTGTTTGTGAGTGGCTTTAATTGGCTCTCTAGAGGTGCATGAGAAAAGATCCATACAAGATCAATAATTAATTGAAAGTGCTTTTCAGTCTCAGATAAACAAATAATCTCATAAATTTAAAAATGGGAAGACGTATGTGGAAAAATAAAAGTGGAGGAGAAATTGTTCTAGAAGGAAAATATCCACCCCCACAATATTTGCAATAAAACAAGTCACATGGAGAAAGATTGTTGGTTTCCTTATAAACCATAAGGCTGCTCACGTGAAAAGTTTGGCCACAGAGAAAAAAAAATTGTCTTTTAAAAGCAAATTAATGAGACAGAGACAACACTTTTTTTTTTTGGTAAAGGTAAGAATATATTGATAAGCTTTGGACAAATGTACACAAACGGCACCAAAACTTACACTCTAATTGCGAACAAAAGAGTGGAAGGGAGCCGCGCAAAAGCCTCAAGAGGCAAGGACAGAAAGAGCGCAATCAACAGACACAGCCTAGCCACCAGATTCAGCCACCAGACCTCCATGGACGCCTGGGAAACCGTGAGGGGAAGGCGCAACGCTAAACGAAGCCCAAAGACATCCGAGCTGGAGACGACCAAGCAGGAACAAGGATAGAAACCCCTAAGGGTTAAGTGAAGATGATTGGGTCAAGATCCCAACCCCTCTGAAGACATCGATTCCTTGGAGTGTCAGGGACATCCTTGTAGGTAATTGCTTTATCTTTAACCATCTTTATCAAATGGTTCTTCAAAGCGGGAATATCAAGAGATTCCCCTCGGAAAATCATAGCATTTCTCTTCTTCCAAATTAGATAGCAAAGAGCTCCAAAGGAATAGCGGGAAAGACTATGAAAGAAGTCCTTACCAGCAAGGAATTTCATAGCCCAAGCAAGGTTTTCCACCCAAGTGCCGTTCCTCCACGGCAAATTGCACCTAGTTGCCCAAAAGTAAATAATGGTATTTGAAATATTGCAATCAAAGTACAAATGGTTGGTCGAGTCCGGCCGAGTATTACAAAAAGTGCCAACCGAGTAATCAATCCTTCCATATGAGAGAAGAAGTGACTGTGTTGGCAAGCGGTTTTTAGTAATAAGCCACAAAAGGAATTGAAACCGAGGGGCTAAATCCTTATCCCACACAAAAGAAGTCCAAGGTGTTTTGGCTTTAGAAGCTCTGATGACGTTCCAAGCAGAAGCTACGGAGAAGGCCCCGAAGAATCTTGACGCCACACAAAACGATCGCTATCAACCGAAAGAGGAGGAAGCGAGAAACCACAATTCTCCAACCGCAATTTACAGGATCTTCCAGCATAAGAATATAAAGAAGCCACAGTCGCCTTCGCAGGAACGTTGGGGTCCAACAAAAGAGATTAAGGAACTTGCAGATGAAGAGGGCCACAAGGCAACCAGCTATCGAACCACAATGAAATAGATCGGTCGTCACTGACCTCCCAACTGAAGGATTGTCTACAACAGCCTCGAAGTTGAAGGATCTTCTTCCAACTCCATGCACAAACCGAAGGCTAAGGGGCAACCCAGAAGTTATGTTTCTTTAAAAAGTTGGAGTGGATCCAACGGCACCACAGAGATTCCTTATCCGTAAAGAGGATCCAAATAAATTTCAGCATTGAGGCTTTGTTACAATCCTTGATAGACCGAATACCCAGGCCCCCTTCCTCCTTAGGCAAACAAACATCCGCCCATGAGACTTTAGCACCTCCCTTATCCAAGGAGGTGCCTTTCCAAAGAAATCTACGAAGAATGCTTTCAATCCCCAGATAACCGAAGAGGGCAAAGTGAAGACACTAGCCCAAAAAGACTGAATAGCGTGAAGCACTGATCTTATGAGCTGAAGTCTCCCAGCAAAAGAGAGGAACCTGTGGGACCAGGAGCGGGCTCGCGCGGTAATGCGGTCAATTAACTGAGTACAGTCAGCCTTACTCAACCTCTTTGAGATGATCGGCACTCCAAGATACCGAATCGGGAGTTTACCTTCCTGAAAGCCAAATGCAAGGAGGATTCTGTTGCACAAAGCAGGATCGCCTCCCGAAAGAAAGATGTCGCTCTTATTTTTGTTGGGGAGAAGACCACTCCATGAAGAGAAAATGTCGAGGCTTCTTTTAAGGATCACAGCCGATTTCCAATCTGCTTGGCAAAAAAGGAACACATCGTCTGCAAAAAACAGATGAGTAAGCTTGGGAGACTTACATCTCCAATAACATTTAAACTCTTTAGCCGAAGACCTTTGGTTCAAAATTCCCGAGAAGATTTCCATGATCAATGTAAATAGATAAGGTGACATTGGGTCGCCCTGTCTAAGGCCTCTGCTTCCTGGGAAGAAGCCATGAAGCTCCCCATTAATAGAGATAGAGAACCTGGGTGTGCGTACACAAGCCATAATCCGACGAATAATCCACAAAGGAAACCGGAAGGCAGTAAGAGTAAGCTCTAGGAAATCCCAGTCCATAGTGTCATAGGCCTTACGAAAATCCACTTTGACCGCACATCTTGGGAGGTATGGGTCTAGGTGGAAGCCTGCAAACAGCTCTTGAGCCAATAAGATATTATCCCTTATTCTTCTTCCCTTTACGAACGCATTCTAGGACGGACTAACAATATCCTGAAGTACAGGCGCAATTCTATTGGCCAAGATCTTGGTGATAAGTTTATAGATAGTATTGCAGCAAGCAATCGGTCTGAAGTCGTTTAATTCACAAGCATTCGGCACCTTGGGAATTAGAGCTAGGATAGTCGCATTAACTTCTTTAAGAAGACAACCTGAGGAGAAGAAATCTTTCACAACCTCTGTAACTAAAGAGCCCACGATATCCCAGTTACTTTTAAAGAATTCTGCTGTAAAACCATCTGGACCGGGGGCTTTTCCCTTCGCAAGCGAGAACAAGGTCTTCTTAACTTCCAAATCAGAGACGGGTGAAGCTAGGGAACATACCTGGCTATCGGATAGCGGCTTTCGAATGAGAGAAGTAAGCTCTTGAAGATCAGGCTTAGCTAAGCCAACTCGAGGAGCAAGAAGATCCGAAAAGAAAGATAGAAAAACTTGGGGCACCAAATCAGGATCCGAGATCACCGTACCTGCAGTGTCTTTGACAGAGAGGATACGGTTATTGAGATGTCTAGCTTTAACACAGTTGTGGAAGAATCTCGTGTTACGATCTCCTTCCTTCAGCCATCTAATTCTAGATTTTTGCTTATAGAACGATTCCTCTTGACCACGAAGGTCTATAAAAGCACGGCGCTGCCCTTTTTCAAGTTCAGCTAGTGGAATATTTTCAGGATCCAACTGAAGGAGATGCTGAGTAGAACGCAGAGCTTCCCTCGCTTCAAGAGTTCTCAAAGAAATATCCGAGAAAGCCTCCAAATTAAGATCCTTGAGGCGAGATTTCAACAATTTCAGCTTCAAAACTAGTTTAAACATGGGAACTCCCCAAACTTGACTATCCCACACCTGCAAAACCGTAGAATGGAAGTCCAGGTGATCAACCCAGAAATCAAAGTACTTAAAAGGCTTCCTCCTTGGACACGAATCCACAACCCTGACAACCATAGGAGTATGATCAGAAATTCCTGGATTGAGAAATGATGCCTCTAAGTATGAAAAGTCCATTCTCCATTTAGAGTTGACAAGAACTCTGTCAATTTTTCGCATCTTCCTAGTCGCACTCGCCGAAGTCGACCAGGTAAACCGAAGGCCAGAGTACCTGAGATCCTCAAGTTCCGTTTGGTCCAGACATAGCTTGAATTCATCAAAACAGGGGATCCAGGCATTAGAGCTACCAAAGCGATCGGAAGGGTCCTTGATTGCATTGAAATCTCCCGCTACTATCCAAGCATAGTCTTGAAAAAGATCGTCACAATGGATAAGATCAGACCAAAGAGGCCTCCGCCGCACAAAGGAATGCTCTCCATATATAGCAGAAACACAGCAAGTAAAATTAGAAGATAACCCCTTCAAGCACCCATGGATGGCTTGGTCATTCGAAGAGATCAACTCAAAACTAATGGTAGCTGGATCCCATCCAATCTAGACTCTACCATGCAGAGCAAAATCATAGTTCGCAATCCAATTCCAGCCTCTCAAAATATTGGAAGATATGGAACCAAACAAAGGCTTTGGAACTTTAGTTTCAAAAAGCCCAATAAGGCAAAGCTTATTTGCAACAGCAAACTTTCTAATCTCCGCCCTTCTGACAGGGTTCATAATACCTCTAACATTCCAAAATCCAAAAAACATAGAAAGCAAAAGGAGAGAATTACTTTCGCTTGGCGCTCTTGCACCTAACTCTAGTCGCTTTCGAGTCCACTGTAGGAGACGGTCTCGGCGGGTCAGGCAGCAAAAGGAGAAGCTGATCTTGGCTCGAACCAGCCTCAGTAGGTTCCGAAAGACCACTCAAAGGAGCAGTTTTAGGCGTGTGGCCACCATCTTCATTAGATGAAATTGATTTGCTGGTGTCATCTTCCTGGTCTCCAGACGGCATAACAGAATTCGGTGCCAAGTCAGAAGCCTGAGAGGAGAGGCCAGAACTGATTTTCACGAGAGGTTTAGTAGGGACTTTAGGAGGCTTTTGTCCAGGCACAGCTTCCTTCAGGTTGCGAGGCTGCCCCTCCTCCGAGTATGGTGTCAACGAAGCATTCAGATGCGGCTTCTGCTCCTTCTCTTTGCCTTCGACTTGATTCCCATGCTGAGCAAGGTCAATTTGGTGCGATGGGAGAGGTTCCTCTAGATCCGCAACCTGCTGAACAAGAGGAGAGGAGCCACCAGAGGAACTCCTGATCTGTCCTGCATCAATTTCCGATTCCAGAAGAGGGACCAAAGGCGCACCCGAAGACATTCCCCCTTGATCCTCAGACGCCACCGAAGATGGTCTGGTTTGCTGAGAGTTGTTCCCGCTAGCGGCCTTGCTATGAGGTTCAGAATCCTCTGAAGAAGGACCAGCGTCAGCACGTTCTATTCCAGGTCTACCAGGCCTAATAGCCGTTGCACAATTGTGGCCAAAAATGCCACATCCAGCACAGGCAGTGGGTCGCCACTCGAACTCCACACCTATTTCACACTTCGTACCATTATGGGTTGTCTCAATCATTTTACAATCAGGTTGATCAGCAGTAATTTCGATGCAGACCCTAGCAAAGGTAAGGCTGTTCACTTGCTCTGTTCTCTTATCCACATAAAGGGGTTTGCCAAGCGCACTTGCAACTCTCCCGATGAAGTGGGCAGACCAGCACGAAAATGGAATATTCAATAGTCTAACCCAAACAGGAACCACACGGTGGGTCTCCCTTCTCAGCTTGAGACCAGGGGTCCATTGCTGCAGAACAAGTGGTATTCTAGCAACCGTCATCCGACCACTTTCAAGCACAATTCGACGGAATTCCCTATCAGGAATGCGAAACATAAAGAGACCTTTGCCATTTGACATGACTTCAGCAAGGTTTGGCCCCCACACTTTCTTCATGGCCTCCTCAACTACCTTAAAAGGCATTCGGCGACCAATGAAGTAGCCCATTAAGCATTCAAACATCTTGGGATCTGCAACTTCCAGATCTTGATCAGTGATCTCAATCACAGGTCTATTGTTAACCATAGTCGGTGGAGTATACACCAGATCGTAGCCCTTGGCCACGGTTCTTGCCACCGCAACCCACGATTTCCTTGATGAATTCTTAGAGGTATCTCTGCCTTGAGGCTTAGCTGAGCGGGACCTTCCTCGCTGGACAGGTCACGCCCCACCACTTGTGCGAGGAACTCGCGATTCGTTCAGACCAAACGGAGCAGTGTCCGAACTCGAGTTTCCTCCCATAACAGTCATCAGCGAAGGTTCCTTAGTCAGAATGGGAAGCCCACCATGGGAACTTGTCCCCTTCTCCTCATTACGAGCCCTCATTGACTCCGTATCCATCTCAACCTATGAATCACAGCAGCAGGCAGGCGGGCGGAACCCTAGCCATAGACAGCCATGCGAGTTGAGAAGAGAAGACGATGCAGGGGGTTTGAAAGAGAGGCAAGAGGCGCCACTTTCCCCCAAAAAATTGGCCCAACGAACGGGCACCGTGTCTGGAATCAGCAGCTCGGATTGCAGAAGAAACAGTAACCAGTCGCCCAAGAAGAGAGAACCGTGAACAGTAACCCAAGAAACCAAATGGCCGAAGCTTTTTGACAGAGACAATACTTTCTATGCATGCCAAGCGACAAATGTGGAGAAGAATAATACGTATTATATCGAGAGTGGGTGTAGTACTCACGTGATGGGGCTTGAATCTATTAACGAAAAATAGTACAAAAAGTAATAAATTATTGTATGACGGATAATTTATTCATAAATTTTTTAAGTATACTAATTTTGTTATAGATCTTTTTTATGATTGATCTAATAGTCCTTTTAACTAATTTTAGTTGAAAATTGCTTGCGTGGCATGACCGACGTTGATGTGAATGATTTTTGAAATTTTTAAAATTTACAATCCAAAATGTCAAGCCATGTGACACTTTAACAATTTGAATCATAATACCCCTCCTTAGGTTTTTTTTTTTTAAATAATAATTCACTTTTATTTTGTTTTTGCTATGACGTCATGGTTATAGCAATGATGATGCTCGATGATGTGTATAATGTGACCCGACCCAGATGTTTTGTTTCCCAAATGAAATAGACTTGTACATGCAAGAGTACACCTGTTATGATTACTATGGGCGCGCATGACAACCATTCTGTTCCAGAAATAGTTTCTGGAATAGAAATAGATTTTTCTATTTTTATTTTTAGAAGAGTTTCTAAGCAAAATAACCGTTTGATAACGATATAAAATTTCTACTCTAAAAATAGAAATTCGTTTGATAACTATACAAAATTTCTTCCTTTTGGACAGCGGCGGACCGGCGGATAGCGGTGACGAATGGCGGCGGCGACCGGTGACTGGCAGTGGTGGCGGCCGGTGACCAACGACTGGCGACTGACTACCGACAGTGGGCGACAGGCGGCAACCGGAGGCGGCGGCGGCCGACAACTAGCGATCGGCGGTAGCCAACGGTCGGTGACGGAAGAAGGAAATTGAGTTAGAATATATAAATGAGTTTCAAAATGTTTAAAATTGTCTAGCCACATTATAAGGAGATAATAATCTAAAGAATTGTTCTGCTCTGTCGACTACATCAAAGTCAATTTAATTATTTAATCGTAAAACAATTTTCAATTACTAATGAAGGTTGACATTTGTATGGTCTCGAAAATTAGAGGTGTCTAAATAATTACTAGAAATTTAAGCTGATATACGAGGTTGGACAACAACAGCCACTACAAACAGATAAATGAATTATCTAAATTTGTTAGGGTTATGTCCTTTTATCTCATCATCTCCATTTTCAAGCTCGAAATATCGTGTCGATGACAGAAGTCATCATAAATTCAGTAACTATATGTAGAAATGACAGATGGGCGAGTTTGGACGGGAATGGCCAAATACCAGGCCTAAACATCTTTGCTCGAGCACTCGGTAATTTGACAAATCATTACGTTTTATTTGTAAAGTGACCGAGCCTGAGCGGGCACAAGCTAGACCAAATGAACAAAGTAAAAATCCAAAAAGAAAATTGTTTATTCAGGCTCCCTTAATTTGTGCAAACGACCTTTGTGAGCCTAGGTGAGCCCGGGCAGGATGCCCAATTAGCTTACAGGCCAACGATGAAGTAGGATGTAAGGACAAAATAGTTTTTAGATAGTGAATGAAATAACTTATGTCCTTCTATTTTAGGGATAAAAGAGAGCATTATTTGCATGCCAACAAAAAAATCAAATAAATATATACTTTCCAAGGAAAATAAGTGTTTGGAGACTTGGTTGTTATTTTGTAAAAGAATAAAGGCCTTAGCCTCCTAAAAAAATTAGAGATTTAAGGAACCGTGATTGCAAGTGTCACAGATTTGATTTACTTTTGAATTATGATTTTGCCCTCATTAAATCAATAGTGCTCAGATCGAAACTATTATTTAGGTTTAATTTTTTTGATTTTTTTTTTATAGATAATGATATTATTATTTTCGAACATGGAGTGTAGCAACTAGCAAGCCTAAAAACTAAGGCAGGACAAGGAAGGTTGAGGAGCCCCCTTCAAATTCTACGTTCCTGAACTTGGGGAAAAACTAAAAGAGAAGGCCTGGGGGGGTAGGGCTGTCGATGCATGTGAGACGATCTCTTCTGACAGTAAAAAGACCGCAAGAGACAAAAAGAGAAATATACGGAGATGTCTGAATACAACACGAAATGAAACAGTAAGCTGAATCAGTACCTTATTTGACTCGTTGGATACAAGTTGCAATATATTGATGCCAACACTGAATTGATTTGATGGTGGATACAACTATAACAAAGAGAGAGAGACGTATTGGCAGTCCTGGCATGAAAAATCGGTTGTAGTGACACGACACCCTCCGTTCGAACAAAGGTCTCCTACAATAACAATGGCCATCTTGGTCGCCTGGTTTAGGTAGCAAACTTGCATCAAGGACATCCCGGGCTCGGCTTTGGGTTGCTTCCTCCTGCTCCACCTGCAAACTCAGGAGCAAAAAGAAGTTAAATAACCCAACCACATCTCTTGTAGAATTTAACGACCAATTACTTGCTGTAAATCTCGTGTTGATGACCATTGATTGAAACCCGATAAGAGTGAGACCCAAATAGCACATACAATTAATATATGTTAAAAAGATGAAGAAGAAGCAGATATATAAGGTATATATGTATGTCTAAATCATTTCCCATATAGGAGGTATCGGTTCAGAAATTGCATGTATGCATACGTAGAATGTGTAAATATCAAACTGAACCTTCGTTTAAAAATTTAAGCTGTTAGATGTATTTACATATAAAAGGGTTTTATGGGTATAAATTGAAATATAAAAAGAAAAAACACACCGAATTTTGGGGGACGACGTCTACATGACATTGCTTGAAGGATGATCACAATCATGAGAAGACAAAAAAACCTCACAAATGGGTGAAAACTTGTAGAAGGCGAAGGAGGAGAAGAAGAAACAGAAGCTCTCTGTGCCATGTTTTCTCTTTGGGGGTTCCTCACACTCGTATGATCTCTCGTTGTTCCTTAGGCGGTCGTGGTTTTATAAGAAAAAAAAAAGATCTGTTCGTCAAAGTCTTGCTTGGCAGAGCTCTATTTCAAAAGTCTTTGATCACAAAAGTCCAGTTCTGGGACTTTCTGGGCAGGTTGCATGCACTTCCGTTTGGTCGTTGAACTCAATTAATTTGAGTCGACGTCCGGTCACCTCAATAACTATCCATTCATATGGAAAAATGTTCATGAAATTTATCACTAAATACATCTACATTTGAAATATTTATTTATAAATATTTTGAGTTTGAGTGTAATTTAGGCGTGAAAAACACTCGAATATATGAATGATTGTAATTCTGATTCTTTGATTATAATAGATTATTTAGTATCGGCTCTTCCTAAAAATATAGGTATTGACATTTGAGCCAAATTACGTAAATTTTTAGTGTATTTTATTATTCCTCATTTATTTTCTTCAGTAATTTACATTAACTTAAATTGCAAGATCCGGTTAGTTTCCACTTTCGTTATTTTAACAACAATTTACACTAATCTTTTTCAGTACTTTACATTTAAAAATCCTGTCAACTTAATAACACTATTTATTTATCGCTTTAATGATGTGTAGGAATTTCAGTACTAAAAGATATGAAAAAAATCATGAATGATCAAAGAGAAAAATGGGTGAGGTAGAAGATGATATGAGGGGCTCTATTAAATCATCTAAAAGCCTACTTTTATGTGCCTTAGAATTAAGATATATTTAGGGATTGAGTTGTTACGAATAACTCTGAAACGTAAATAACTTAAATTACGTACAGCGATCTTGTCCTGTTTTACAAAATTTATTCGAATGAAAATTTCAAAATGATTTTTGATGCGGAAAACTCATATTTAATATTGTAAAAGGATTCTTATCGTAGCCCTTTGGAGTGATTTTCGATATAGATAATTAATATATGGTATCGAGCGAAATGATGTTCATAGGTTAGAGCAAATTCGCCAATCCTGAACTTGGGAGAAATAAAACAGAAGGCTCGTGGGGGTACGGCTGTCAGTATATATAAGACAATCTGTTCGTACGGTAAAACTGCAGTAGGAGACAAAATAAGAAAATATATATAGACAAAATCCGAATCAACCCAAAATGAAATGATAAGCTTAACCAGTAAATTACTTGACTTGTCATATAGAAGTTACTATAAATTGATGCTAGCACAAATTGATACGATCAGAGATACAAGTATAACAGATAGGGACGATGTGGCAGCCCTGGCATGGGGTTTATTCGGTTCTAAAATAGTGGAGAAACAGTTGCGGCGGCACAACAACTTCCGGTTCGAAGAAAAGATTTCTGACGAGGACGATGACCATTTTAGTAGCCTGATTTTGTTAATAAACGTACATCATTAACATCCTGGGCTCTTATGTGGGTCGCCTCCACCAGCTCCACCTGCAAACTCAGAAAAGCAAAAAAAAAAAAAAAATGAAATTTTGAAAAGAAGTCAACAACCCTGCTACGTATTTAACAATCGATCAAGTTGATGCCCACTGATTGAAAGCCAATGATCGCGAGACCCAAATAGCAATATATCTATGCATTCTTAGTCAAAGTCGTGCCAGCTACAGCTCAACCTCAAAATGTCTTCAGTCAAGAAAATCTGGTAGTGCTAGCAATACCGGGCACCCAAACTAATGTCCAAACTTGTTAATTTAGACAGTAAAAATTAGGAAAAATTACAAAGAAATTTCATGGTCTATTGCTGAAGTGGTAAGGCTCCTATGCAATTTTGATTCGTGCAGATTATTTTGATAGATTTGATCTTTGAACTCATATTTAAGTCCCAATTTTATGACTGTCTCTTGTAAAAACATTTCCACTTTTCACTACTTTTTTTGGTGCATGTCTTAATCCATACTATCTAATATTTCCTCTTGAAGCAAGATCGAGATCGTTTACTAAACCTACGAGGGGGAAACAAAATAAACAATACATCGCTCCTTATAGCTTGTCATGCACACCTGTAGTACCCAAGACACCATTCTCCATGGTGGTAAACACATCTAAAATAGGGTAAAAATTGGCCTTTGCATTGGTAAAACAACATCAAATATGGTAAACGTTTCATTAAAAAAGTCCATTCGCATTGATTTGCCGACTGATATGTCGAATATGGATAAAATGTAGATATCAATACGTAAAACATATCCTTGTAATAATAAATATATGAATAGAATCACATGATATCTCTATTTACTATGAGCCGAATTACTTATTAATTTTGATGTCAGAAGTGATCAACACCACCACCGATCAAACTAAAATATAAATTGCACAGGTGGATCTGCAAATCTCACGCGACAAGGATTAATTTGAACAAGCCAATAAGTGAGACACCCAAATCTAAGGGATTTAAATTAAAGTTTTGAAATCATCTAGCTGTCTATAAACGGATGAAGATGAGAAGAGCACGCACCACTTGCACCAAGAACAATTCTGCATGATGTGACTTGCAAGATGACCGCAATCAAGAGACTACAAAATCTCGCAACAGAAGAAGAAGAAGAAGAAGAAGTCCTCTGCGCCATCTTTGCTCTCGTCTATTCACTCTCTTCTCTCGTTTTCTTATATAGAGATTTTGTTCAGTCGAAGTCGTTGCTTTCTCTGCTCTATTTTCAGGTCAAATAGCTATGATGAAATTGTTTTTGGGTGAGTGGAAGAGGCAACATGGGATTTAAGATAATTTAGATTCGTCTTATTGAAGCGACAAATCAAAGGGCAAAAAATCAAAATAATTACAGTGCCTAATTTTCTATAAATCAACATGAAGATAATACATCAACTCGTGCATTTACCATAATATCTCTCATTTCAAAATGGATAATGTATTGGACTTCGTTTGGAAATCGGGAATCAAAATATATATATATAAACGCAGATTGTGAGATAAACCCTTAAAAACATTGCCAGTATAAACTTTTCACTTTTTTTACGATTGAGATCTAGACATATTTTTATATTAAGAGTCATGGTAATGAGTACCTTCAAAATATTTCATTAAACATTTGAAAAATTTAAGACTGAATTTGTTGACATATAATTGATTTAGGATTTTTTTGGACAATTATACCGAGAAAAAAACAGTGTAAGCTGACTAGTTTGCCCAATGAACGGAAATTGAGCATGCGAAGAATTTTGGGTCGGACTGAGACAAAATATCAAAGTATACGGTGTTGACTGAGCAAAGAAACAACAAGGCATGAACCGAGACAACCATTAATATATGGAGGGCAAGTCAGAATTAGCCCAAAAGTGAAGATCATGATAGTGGATCTGGATGGGGAATATATGTTACTATTAGTTATATTAGTTATATCTAGTTTACAATATTAGTGTATTAAGTTAGCAAGAAGCTTATTGGTAGAGAAAAATGATGAACAAAAATACAGGTTAGGCAAGATTAATATTGACTAGTGGATACCGAGATGAAAGACTTTGGGACTTCAGAAAAAAAAAAAAAAAAAAAAGTAGGGGGCATAGCACCGAGAACAGATAGAAATGCTTAGGATGAGACTAATTCTCGTGAAAATAATGGGTTTGACCTTCATATCATTTCGACAGTGTTTACTTAATGCAAAGAAATTGTAACTCAGACAAAATTATTACTTGAAAGTCAGGTGAATAAAGTTTATCATCATCAATGTAACTATATATTCTCATTTATAGCACAGATAATATATTGGCCTAAAAATAAATCGCAAAACGGATGCCTCACTTACAAGGATTTTAATCCAATTTAGGGCACAAGGGTCTATTTTTCCGATACTTGCTAAAAATATCAAATTTTGGGATCGTAGACAAGTTTCCTGAAAGGTATTCATAAACTAATCCACCACGTTTTATTAGCTTGAGTGCGTCTACAACAATTTCTGGATAATTTCCACTATGGAACCTTCAGTTGGCCAACACTAAATACTTTTGACTTTGTCTATTGATTGACTTAGACATTTCGGTGGCATTAACTGACTGCAAACAGTTCCGGTATACTTGTACAAGCCAAATATCTTAACTTAATTAATAAGCGGGGCTTGCAGGTGTTCCGTGAGTCTTTAATTAGTCAGGCCTATGCATTGATGCCTCTATATATATATATATATATATATATATATATATATATATATATGTATATGTATATGTATATGCATAAACGAACATTGGATTTGATATTATCCATCAACGATGTGTTAAATATTGAGTTTGTAAAAATAGACGAGAACACGGCATGTGAAGAGGGCTCCAAAAACATTCCTCGTCCTCCCTTAGTTTCTAGGCTTGCTAGATATCACATCATTGTATATATGAAAAAAAAAAAAAAAGGATGCCGAAGTAATAGTTTCAACCTCAAATTTAACAAATTCCATGATCCTACATACTATGTTGAGTGAATATTATTATACAAAAGTAAATTAAATCTCTCAGACTTGCAATCACGATTCCTCAAATCTCTAATTTTTTTTAGGATGTTAAATCCTTATTCTTTTACAAAGTAATGAATAAAATCTCCAAACACTTCTTTTCCTAGAAAACGTACTTCTTTTATTATTTTTTTTCATGCAAAGCATGTTCTCGTTTATCCGTGAAATAGATAGAAAAAAGTAATTAAATATTCACTGTCTAGGAACTATTACGTTCTTCCATCATACTTCATAGTGGGAATATTGTTTCGATGAAAAGCGTGAAAATATGAACCGATGCGCACTAACAAATGTCTTGAATGGAGCTTTTGTTGATTCCTGTACAGGAAACATAAATGACAAGAAAATTAAAAGTATTAAAACTGGAAACAATATTTAACTGCCATGTAAAGGTACTATAATGTAAAGACGAATTGAAAGGAAATTTGAACAACTGGGATTCTTTGCTTTATTGGCGGTTTTTCCTAAAATTGTACCTATTGTCAACGGTTTGCAACAATCAAAAGAAATTAAACACATCATAAATGACTCCTACGATCCAGCAATTCCTATTTACTAAGTAGTTATCCAAAAATAAAAGGCTCCACTACTTCAACGCTTGCGTCCTCTTCCCTACTTTTTTTTTTTCTTTTTGGTCATAACCTCTCCACTACTTTAATAGCTATGTCTTCTCCACATTATTAGTTCATGAAGGAATTCTTGACTCCACTCCTCGACGATAGCATTGAGTTACTCTCTTGCAAATGCCTCTTTCACGGTTGAATCTGAAATCATCGGCTTCAACACTAAGATAGTTATTTCAATCTTATTCCGTCGGTCATTACGTCAATCATGGCCTTTGCGTTGCTTAGGCCAATCTTCATTTGTCAATATTTTGTCCAAGACTTGGTTATTTTTCACTTACATTCTCTGTGGGCTAAAACCAATTTGTTTTGTCAATCAACTGAATTTGCTGCCTAAGAGCCTTCAACACTTAGCTAATTTTGCCTCTGTCCTATCTAACTCGGTCTTTGCTAACCGAGTCGACAATCAAGGACTTTTTTTCCTTTTTTTTTTTTAATGTCAACAAATGTCCATAGTTACATGAACAAAGTTTACTCGCAAAATAGGTAGAAAGAAGTTTTAAGAACTCTCGAAAAGGGAGGTGTGAGAGAGAGAGAGAGAGAGAGAGAGAGAGAGAGAGGGGGAGAGAGAGAGATAAGCAAGAAGAAATGTTACTTCATTTGAGATTGGTGACGGTCAAGTCTTTGTAGCAATGAGCGTGACCGACACAGAGAATTGTACCTGAAATTCTGGCGATGAGCGGGCCTGAGCAATAAATTAGCGTTCATTGAACGAGATCTGGCCCCTGTTCAAAAAAAAAAAAAAAAAGAGATCTGGCCCCACTTAATTTTTATATCCAGTCCAAATCACGGTGCATATCTTGAGTGGGTTTGGGTGAACAATTCCACAAGTGGGCTCCTTCTCATGCTGGGCTTCGAACTCCAGCCCAGTCACAAAATCATGTCCACTTCAGGGATCATACAACGGTATTTTTTTTTTTTGGTCGGTTACAACGATGATTAGTTTTGCAAAATTCTTAATTACGACACGATAGTGGCTTGCCTATACTGGAATGCTCAACATTATTAGTTTTTGCAAAAGTTTTAAAATAAGAGACTTGCAGTGTTTCGTTTTGAGCTGGTTCAAAACCGGTTCTACCCAGAGCTGGCCTTGAAACCATTATACCTAGGAACTGACCGGAAGGCCAAGAACTAGGAACCAAACTAGTCAATGTCGGCTCCTAATTTTTCTATCCAGAAACTATACCAAGCTCCGTGTGTGAATTGGTTTGGAAATTGCTGAGTAGGACTGGTCTGTTCGATTCAATTCTTAGGTTGAACCAGTCCAGTTGCACACCCTTAATAATGATTATAATGACAAAATTATTTGGATAAATATTAGGAGAGAGCATGTTTTGCATTTTTTAGTGAAATTGAGTTCAATTAGTGTTATACTTCATTAGTACGTCCATGATGGGGTGCGATTAAGACACACCGGTTCATCTTGATACATTATGATGGAGAGATACTCTTTTGAAAGGGTATGAAGGGAGTCATATAAATAACTTCTTGATATAACCGTTGGGGCAGTTGGCAGAAAGAACGTTATAAAAGAAAGTTTTCTCTCTTCTTCTCCTCTCTCCATCAAAGAACAAAAGGCATTCCATTACTGCTTTGAGAAGATAATCGACATTAATGTTGTGAAAATTGAATGTTTTCCTCGTGATTGCATTCGGATTATCGTGAAATCTTATCATCTTTTGTTCGCTCGTGATTCAACGATTGTTCTAGGATAAATTGTTCATTGTGCATCAAAGAAGTTAGTCATTTCTTCCACCGACTTTATTCCTACATTGGTATCAAAGCCTGTGTTATGATTTCTCCCTTATTTTCCCATCGAATTTTCTCGTTTGCTGTTTGATATGGGGATCAATAGGATGAACTTCACATCGTCTGGATGTTTCTTTACTCAAAAATTGCAACATGAATCATCGAAAATGAACCGAAGCAAAGAATGGCTTTGGAGGTTGCATACACCCATACGGTTTTGGCCATTTTTTGAATTTTTTTGTTTGGCCAAAATCAATTTTTGAATATACATGATGAAAGTACTCGTTGAGATGAGTTGAACGGTGAGTCAAACGCTGCTAGAAGATGCCGGATGTGTCCACATGCGTAACTAGAAGGCGAGGCATGTAGGCATCACGTGTGTCTAGGTGAACCGACGCATGATGACATCATCAATGACGTCACCAAACCGGCTATAGTTGGCCGATTGACGATTGACTGGTGACTCGACCCGATCAAAGACCCGACCTAACCAAAAACCCAAATCGGTTGACTAGTCAATCAATTTGACCGATTAGTCGGTCCAGAGGTTGGACTGATTAGATCGGCTAGGAGCCTTGTTGGCTCGCTGTCACATGCGCCACAAGTGCTATGCACTCAAGTGGGGCGTATCGACGTGTGGGACATCGGATCGGCGTGTAGCCAGTGGTGTTTAATTCATATGGATATGCTTTACATTGTGATATAGTTATTTTACATGTTTGAGATTTTCAAATGTATAAAAATGTGTACAGAACCCTAAGTACGCTTATTTTTTTAGGTATAAGTGCATTGTTTTTTTTTTTTTTTGGTAAAGAAATTATTAATGCATTGTTTATTCCTTTTAACATGTTTTTCTTATGGTTTTGAAAATACAGAAGTTAGCCTACGTGAAAAGGACCACATATATGTTGTGTAGAGCTTGATTCGATGATAGCATATATATAATTTAATGTCTTCACAATTTCCTGATTCTGAGTAAACTCGAACAATGGTTGAAAATCATTGATTTTTTTATTATGAGTTGAATTTCAGTTTCAATTATAGTTGCTGCATGATTTTCTTTTTTGTATTTTAGTTCACATCATGTTATACCTTTTATATTTAATAAAAAAATGTGGAAATTACATGAGGTCATGTAATTATTTTTTTCTAGTGAGAGTTCGTAGGTGAGTAGAATTCGAATGAGTTTTCACTTATAACTTAAAATTTGTGCAAATTAAATTAGTTAATGATAGTAGAATAATCGTACATAGAAGCTAATTGGAAATATAGTGAATTTTCGTCTCTATATCTTTTGTTAAATTATCATTAATTTAGTTTGTCCTTATTGCAAATTGAATATGTGCGCTACTCTGAAAATGTGTTAGTATTGATTATGTGTGACATGTGTTATAGCAATTGATTATGCATTCAGCATTCAAGACTACTTTGACTAACCTCAATAAGGGTGAGAAGTTGAACGGTGACAATTATGATATTTGGCACTGAAAACTTCAATACATCATTGAGGAATAAAATATTTTAAAAATCCTCAACCATACCATGGATGAACCTAAACATGGAACTTCAACTCAACATAGGAAAAATCAAGAAACTTACCAAGCTCGGAAAAAGAAAAATAGCATTGTTCACATTACGTTGTTGAGTTGTATGCAAGATGATTTTTACATGTGAGTTTGAAAGTTATGATAAAGTTCAAATAATGTGGGTTACTTTGAAAGATAAGTTTGGGGATATGTCTGCCACTAAATTAAGGAGACTCACTATCAAGTTAGACACATACCGAAAGTGCCCAAATGTAACTATGAGGTAACATCTTCAAAAGATGTCAAACATGATTCATGAGCTAAAATCGACAAGTCATTCCTTTACTCATGAACAATAAGTTCAGACTATTATAATGCATTTTCTTAATAGTTGGGAGCATATGAATATCAACATGACGCATAATGAGAATATTGCCATTTTTAATGATATAGCATGTTATTTAAAATTAGAGGATGAATATCTAGAGGCTGCGAGATCATCTATGTATATTTATGTTGCCAAATTGAGTTCGCACAAAGATTCGGACTTCAATTGCAAAAGGAACCATCAATTCAATAAAAAATGGAAGGAGACTGATTAGGCACATAAGAGGGCCAAGACCTTTTGACACAAGAAACGTGGTGGGAAGAAAAAGAAAGCTAAGATAAAATGTTACAATTGTGGTAAGACATGTTACTTTGTTTGTGAATGCACTGAGTCAAAAAATGTACCATATTACTCCATTATTTTAAGTAATACTTTTGTTTCTAACACTATAATACTTACTGGATTTTATCTAATGTGGATTATAAACTTAGAAGCAATAGACCACGTAACTAGAGACCAATGAGCATTTGTGAAGTATTGTCGAATATAAACTAGAAGAAGATGGATATATATTGGAAATAACTCCATAATTTAAATGAAGGGTATCGACACATATAAATTAATTTTACATGCTAGTCGAAGCTTATTCCTATATGATATCATTTATGCTCCAAATATTCGACGGAATTTGGTCTCCGTAATTGTTTTTTTTAGCCTAGGTTATATATTGAATTTCCATAGTAATTGTGTTGACATTTTGTTTGGAACAGTTTATTATAGTTCTAGTCATGTATTGAATGGTTTTATAATATTAAACATTGACTATGATGTGTATAATGTTAATATTGATGGTTGTTTTTCTTTAATGGTATTTTCTAATAATGTTGATGCTGATGCAAGTACTTGACATGCTAGATTATGTCATATTAAGTTATAAAGAATGCGAAGTTTAGTTAGATAAGGCCTTTTAGAGTCACTCGCTAATGTTGATTTATCCATATGTGAACATTAGTTAGTAGGAAAAGCAACAATTAAAGCTGAACTTTCATTCCAACTCATATATTTTGACATTTGTAGTCTATTGAACTAAGGGTGTGCAAAAGAACTAGAACCTGCTCAGACCGCTTGGAACCGGACCGGAATTGCTCGAAACCCCCCGGAACCGGTGGTTCTTAAGGGAATTGGTCTAATTCCCGATTCCAATTTATAGAAACTAGTGGGTACCGGTCCGGTTCCCAGTTCCCGATTCCATGGGCGGATCCGCCCACCTGTCCACTTGGATCGGATTGGATCGGTTATATTATAATAATATATTAATTTTTAATATTAAAAAAATTCGAAATTAGCAAATCTAAAATTTAGGACTCTAATCACCATCTTGTCTCAATTCACTATTCTCCTACTCCATCTCATTTCTCTTAGTTCAAAATCTCCCTGAGCTCTCTCTTCCTCTCCAATTCACCTCCGGATCTAGTCATCTCCCTTCGAGTCCTAGTCTAAACTCAGCGAAACAGTGAATTGATTCTCTTTTCCCCTCTTGAACTTGAACTCTCTCTCCAAATCGTTGTCATCCTCGTCGCCACCTCCGCATTCATTGTCACTATCGTCTTCTTCGTTGTTGGGCTCGTCCCGCTTCTACCTCCCCTCTTCCTCCTCCCTCTCCTCAGGCCTCTCCCCATCATCCTCATTTTTGGGGACAAGGGCAAACTCCAAGTCTAAGAATGGCTCATCATCCCCATTGTCCTCCTCATTATCAGTCTCTAGGGAGGAGTAGGAGACGGCATAGGCGATGGCGAAGATGGTGGTGGTGGTTGGGATAGAAGCGGTGCAAGGGTCACGATCGCCGCCACCGCAGCGCTAGTACTTGAGAAGAATAAAGCTACCATGGTCGAGAGAGCCAGAATAAGTAGATGTGAGGAGGGCAAAAAGGGGAAGGCGCAGAGGTTGGACTGGTTTTATGGATCCACTTGGGAACCGAACCGGACCGACAGTCCGGTTCCCGGGTGGATCCATGCAACTAGCGGGTGGTTCCCGGTTCTAAGTCGGGAACTACCCACCCGAACTATGCACACCCCTACATTGAACATGAGGGTGAGTCACGGAGCCTCCTATTTTATCACTTTTATAGATGATTTCACGCAATTAAATTATGTTTTTCTAATCTTCCTTAAGTCAGAAGCATTAGACTACTTTAGACGATATATAACGTAGGTAGAGAATCAGTTAAACAAAATAATAAATACATTGAAAACCAATCACGAACATGAGTATTTATTTGAACAATTCAAGGCTTTTTGTGATTAAAAGGGAATTCTACTACAATTGACTATTTTTGATACTTGGCAACAAAATGAGGTTGTTGAGAGAAGGAATAGAATTCTATTGGAAATTGTTAGATTTATGATGGCACAAGCAAATCTACTTATCTCATATTTGAAATATACATAATGACTGCTGTCTATATACTTAACTATATGCCCTCAAAGTCAGTCACTTCTACCATTTATGAATTGTGGATTAGTAGAAAATTAAACTTAAGCAATCTACGTCCTTGGGGATATGTAACTTATGTTCATGATTCTTTCTATAAATATGGAAATTATGCCATAGAGGGAAAAAGTGTTTCTTTATAAGATATTATGAACACTTCAAGTTATCTGTATTCATAGGTGAATAAGCTAATGAAACTTTGACCGAAATGGAGTCACGAGATATCATGTTCTTGGCATACGATTTTCCTAGTAGATTCACGAGATGTCATGTTCTTGGAAAATGATTTTTTTAGTAGATGTGAGATTGGTAAGGACTTCCAATTATATGAGATGGAAGACCCTGATAACACACTCACTAATATTATCGAGTGAAATGAATATTTACCTCAACATACAAAATTTAGTGGGGGTGTAGCATCGTCTAGCGAACTAAATTCAAGAGAAATTTAGTTACATAAAAGTAATTGTAAAAGTATTTCTCATCATCGTTTTGAGATTGAAGGGAAGCATTTATAATTACTCCACAAGACAATGCTAAGCCTAAAACTATTCAAGAGGCTTTCTTATCTTCTGATAAGGAAGAATGGAAAAGAGCTTTGGAAGATGAAATCAAGTTAACGAAGGCAAAACCATGTTTAGGACTTGGTTAATCTACCATCTAATTGCAAGACTATTGAAAACAAATGGGTATTCAAGATTAAGTGAAGGGGGATGGATCAATTGAAAAATATAAGATTCATCTTGTGGTGAAAGACTATACTCAACAAGAATGTATAAACTATGAGGAAACCTCTTCACCAGTTATAAGGTTTGCCTTTATACACATTATCCTAGCTATTGTTGCACATTTAAACTTAAAATTACATCAAATGGATGTAAAGACGACATTTCTCAATGGAGAATTAGAAAAGAAAATCTATATGAAGCAGTCAATAGGTTTTATATCTAAAGGTCAGGAGTGTTTGCAAGCTTCATCACTCAATATATGACCTTAAGCAATTATCTAGATAGTGGTATTTTTGTTTTTATTGAGTCATAACATCTTTTGGATTCAAGATGATCGAAAAAGATCATTGTGTATATGTCAAATAATCTAGAGATAAAATTTTGATTTTGTCACTTTATGTGGACGATATTATGTTAGTTGGAAATGATAAGGGTTTGGTTATCATCATAAAAGAATGATTGTCCTCCAATTTTGAAATGAAAAACATGGGATAAGCTATTTATATATTAATAGTTAAGATCGAAATAGATTGATTAAAGAAACTTCTTACTCTATCATAAAAGTATTATATAATGAAGATTTTTTAGCGTTTCAATATATAGTATTGTAATCCCATTGATACTCTTATCATATAAGGCTAAAGCTTGAGTAATACAATATCTTAAGACTTTTGAAGAAAAAAAAGAAAAGGAAATTATTCCTTACGCTAGTGAGGTTGGAAGTTTAATGTATTCTATGATGTGTACTCAACCTAAGATATGTTATGCCGTGGGGTTGGTAAGCCAATATCAATCAAATCCTAATCAAGAACACTAGAAGGTAGTGAAGAGGATTTTGAGATACTTAAAAGATACCGTGAATTATTGACTTTGCTGTTAAGGAAATGATTTACGCTTATTAAGCTATTCCGATACTGATTGGGGATGAGACTTAAATGAGCATAAATGGACTTACAGATATGTGTTCTTACTCAATAAATGTACAATGTTTTGGAATAGCAAGAAATAGACATACATGGCCTTGTTTATGATTGAGGTAAAATTTATTACATGTTTTAACGCAGTGCAAAAAGTAGTATAGTTAAAACGTTTCTTAGAAAATTTAGCTATTGTTATTAAGGTTCCAAGATTAGTGATAGTTTATAGTGATAGTCAAGCAGCCATTACCTATATAAAAGATCCCAAGTATCATGGAAGGACGAAATACATTGACATAAAAAACAACTTCATCAGAGATATAATAGTGTAGAAAGAAGTAATTCTTCAATATATTTTAACTAATAGAATGGTTGCTAATCCATTTACAAAGGTTATTCCTAAAGACGTGTTCTTGACTCACAATATGTCTCTAGGGTTATGTAGAATGCGATATTTAATATTGTAAATGATCATTCGTTTATGTATATATGAACATATATATTGCGAATTACCGGTAGTCTTGCGCGTTATTGGGCGGCCAAGTGTAATTTAGCTTGGCAAAACAAAGCCTAGGTTGATAATATAGCTTGGGTTACCAAGCATCTTGCTGACAATAGTTTCCATCTTATTTGGAAGGAATGGAATGAGATTATCTTTCACAACCACTCCGTTTTCCTCCCGGTGTTAAAGATGCACCTTCATAAGGCGATAAAGGATAAAGCTTTGTCCTTCAAGCATGTCCAAGACACTCTCAAGAATAGAAGATTGCAACAAAGTTGGGGATTGCCTTCGTCAATCTTTGATTAATTGTTCGTTCTTTCCTTTTCTTGTTGCTATTTTCGCTCCTCGTGGCTTTTGGCTTTCTTGTGGTGGAGCCACGGCATCCCTACACTCTTTTGACTTCCTTGTCTTTTGATTGTTTGCTTTTGTTGGTGCCGGGCCTTCTTCCTTGTATATTCTTTTGGTAAAATCTTTATAATACTTACCTTTACCAAAAAAAAAAAAAAAAAAAAACATATGTATTGTATTCGTTTGTCTTTAGTGACTTGATGTTTTATCAATAAGTATAAATTCATTATAAGACTAGCGCAAACACATATATATTGTTGAAAAGTATGTCAGTAGGCAATGATTGATTCACTTACACGAGCAATCACCTCAAGTGTTATAGTTAGCATATTGAGATGAGACATTATGTACTTATAAATGTTGAAATGACTAAGTTTAGTACATAAAATAACATGTCGCCTTGATTGGAGTCAAGATGAAGTCTGCGATTTATATGTGATAAGACCGAACATGATAATCCCACAATCATGTACACTTATAGGATGTTAGATGCAAATATTTAATTGAACGTTGTAGAAAGCAAGCTAGTATAGCACTTGAACTAAACATGAGTATGTGAGAAGCACGTTATTATGTTTAAGCTAAGATCCATAGTGGATGTGTTTAATATATGACATGCGCTTTTATAGAAAGAGAAATCCACTATAACATGTAATTCATACTACATGTGGATTGTACGACCAATAAGAGAATTTGAATGAAATTATCCCTATTTACTCATTGTGTAAACTCTTGAGGTAATTTATAATTTACCTTTTTTTGTGTCCGATATTACTTCTAACTATGTTCTTGAAGTGAAAAATTAATATTACTAATTTAGCATGTTATCGGCGATTATAAATAGATATGACTTTAGAGGACATGTCTAGATAAGTAGTTGTTTTGAAATGGAGAGAGACATGAGTGTGAAGGAAGATTATTGTTATTTTACATCTATCACATATATCGACCAATTATATCACATTTTGTGGTTTTGGATATAATTGCAAATATATGGTGTTATGAGAATAGTCAAATATAGCCTTTAAGGGATAGGTGTGCTTGGATTGATGTAACAAAATATGTCTGGGGCATTGTGAGACATTAATTGTTTATTTCTTTTTAGGGCCATTATGTCATCCTTAATAGGTGCATAATTTGAGCTCCAAAGTATAGATGTACTCATTGGTCGCATGGCTTTCTTGTCGGTATGAATTATTTCTAAAGTAGATGAATGTTGAATGCCCTATACTCTTAATAGAGCACTATCAAGCACATTATGTCCAAGTGAGAGATGTTATACTTTATTAGTATATCCATGATGGGGTGCGATTAAAACACATCGGTTCGTCTTGATATGTTATGATTGAGAGATACCATTTTGAAAAGATATGAAGGAAGTCATATAAATAACTTATGGAGATAACCGTTAGGGCAGATGGCAGAAAGGATGTTTTGAAAGAAAGCTTTTTCTCTTATTCTCCTCTCTCCATCAAAGAACAAATGCATTCCATTACTGCTTTAAGTAGACAATCAGCATTACCGCCGTGAAAATTGAATGTTTTCCTCGTGATTGCATTTGGATCATCGTGAAATCTTATCGTCTATCGTTCACTCGTGATTCAACGTTCGTTCCAAGATAAATTGTTCATTGTGCATAGAAGGAATTAGTCATTTTTTTTACCGACTTTATTCCCACAATTAGATAAGTGATCAAAATATGGACTTTGTTGTGGGGGTCTCCTTGTGATGAAGTATTAAACTCTTGTGTTCTTGTCAAAATGACATATAACAATGGCAGTTATTATAGTAAATAAACAAACATTGAAAACCAGCATCAAGGCCCCATGTTTTCTAGTCTTCGAAGTGGAGCTCAAAATTCAGAAAAACAGAGCAACCCGGTCGATAATAATGGATTTAATCGGTCACCCGTGCTACGCGAACAAACTGTTATAGAACAAAAACAAAAAGAATGAAACATGTAGAAAGATATTGACTTGTAATTTACTTGAGACCTACATTGGGCTTGCATGGTTGTGTTCTTTTTTTTTTTTTATGAACAAAAATTCTGTTTTTTTGTTCCCGGGAATAAAAAAAGAACAGAAACGCGTTTGTTTGCGTTTTTGTTCCAAATCTATTTTTGTTTCCGGGAACAAATTTGGAACAAAAACAAGAAACAAAAGAAAACTTGTTTCTTGTTTCTGGAACAATTTTTAAGAACAAATTTTTTCTCTCCTTTCTTTTCTTCTCTTTTTTTTCTTCTTCTTTTCTTCTTTTTTTTTTCTTTGGCCGGTCGCCGGCCTCGGCCATGGCCAGCGATCGGCTGTCAAGGGCCGATGACCTCGTTGGAGCGTCACTGGCCCCCGGCGAGGCCGAGCTCGCCCAGCCAAGGTGAGGTCAAGCCTAGCCCACGCCGGCGATGCTCAGGTTCACCCAGATCTAGTGAGGCTGAGCTCGCCCAGCCACTGGCGAAACTCGGCCTCGCCGAGCCACCGCCAAGCAACTGGTGGCTAGGTGAGCTCGGCCTCACCGGATCTAGGTGAGCCTAAGCTCGCCCAACCAAGGTGAGGCCAAGCCTCGCCTAACCATGGCGAGGCTCGGCCTCGTCGAGGGCCAGCGAGCCTCGTCGTGGTTGGGCGAGGCCACCGGCCACGGCCAAGGGCGGCAATTGGCCAAAAGAAGAAAAAAAAAAAAAAAAAAAAAAGAAAAAAGGGAAAATAAAATAAAAATATTAAAAAAATAAAAGAAACAAAAAAAAAAGAACATAAATTTAGCAAATGTGTTTCGGTTCTTTTTTTATTCCCGGAACAAGTTTACCAAACGCATTTTTTTGGTTAAAAATTATTTGCCGAACAGAAATAGTGTTTTTCTTTTTTGTTCCCTGGAACAATTTTTGAACAGAAACACAAACAAACGCACCCGTTATAATTTACCACAATATATATATATATATATATATGTATGTATGTATGTATGTATGTATATATATAAACTAGTGATGTGAAACTGTGAATGTTGTTACCATCGAAGGATGAAGCTGAACATTAAAAATGCGACTTAAAATAGTCCTAGAAAGCCCCGGCCATCTTGAAGTCCATCAAGGGGGAAAACTAGTGCACCTGGTGACTCCAACTTGACCAACAAAAAAATTACCAATTTGGTCATAACTTATGGTATAGATGTCAATATAGTTATAAAGTTTTCGATATATATTCATTCACGATGATGCGAAAATATAATCAGTCCTATCAATTACTGCTGAAAATCGCAAACATAACCATCCATGTGCTACCTAAATCACTTGTATGCAATTAAAGAAATTTTGCAGTTTCGAAATGCATTCTCTTATTATATATAGCTTTGAAAATAAAAGTTATTTCATTTAAAATATGCTTAATAAAGTGTTCCGAAGTCACTCACTAACATGATCCTTAAAATAAAAATAAATGTACGTTTAGATCTCAAATTCTTTTATCGAGAAAAGTTTATATTGGTGATATTTTAAGAGATGGATTTATCTCACAATCTTCTTTTGCCTTTCCTTTATACTGGAAAAAAAAAGGTGGCTTTTGATACATAAAATTTGCGCACAAAGTTCTGCACATCATCCATTTCGTAAATGAAAGATTTTATGGTAAATGAACCTAAATTATCGCTCCCTTCATGTCTCTTCCACTCACTCAAGAACAATTTCATCATACATGTTATCCATTATTAGATTATGTCTTGAGTTGAAGCTATCGAATAAAACCAGATCTGCAATAATTTGTTAAATATAAAGAAACAAAAGTTGAAGAAGAAGAACGACAACGGCACGTGTTGAAAAACAATAAACAAAAGAAAGCAGAGGGCTTGGCGATGCAGCAAACTACAAAGAGATGATGATCAACGGTGAAGAACTCATGATGAAGACCAGCTTGGATCGACATCAATGAAGGAGATGCCTGAAGTGGAGAATGACATGGATCGCCAAGTTATATAAAATTAACACGTGTGCTATGAGGTGTAATCTGTTAGTTGTATTCTGTTTTCCTTATGAACTATATTCAGTTTTATTGGTTACTAAGGAAGAAGAACTTCGTCTTCTATAATAAGGAGAAGTGAGCGTAGAGAGAGGGGATATAGAGAAAGAGAGATATCCTCCATGAATGCTCTGCATCACAGTATCAAATGAAAGCTTCAAGGAATGATCAATGGCTGAAGGTTTCAATGCAGAAGATACAAGTAAGATAGAACAGAGGAAGTAGAACAGAGAATCTTTATTCATTGTTGTTTCAAATACTTGGTACTACAATGATACTTTGATACAATGAAATACGAAGCACTTCCAGAATTGATTACTCTATCCTAGATTCTATTCTTCATCTCCATCTGCATTTGTTCATCTTCATATTTCCATCTGGTTCTCCATCTTCACATAATTCACGTAAAGCACCTCGCTGATTTTGTGAGATTTTACTTGCACATGGGTTTTGTTGTTTTTAAAAATATTAAAAAAATAAAAGAAACAAAAAAAAAAGAACATAAATTTAGCAAATGTGTTTCGGTTCTTTTTTTATTCCCGGAACAAGTTTACCAAACGCATTTTTTTGGTTAAAAATTATTTGCCAGAACAGAAATAGTGTTTTTCTTTTTTTGTTCCCTGGAACAATTTTTGAACAGAAACACAAACAAACGCACCCGTTATAATTTACCACAATATATATATATATATATATGTATGTATGTATGTATGTATGTATATATATAAACTAGTGATGTGAAACTGTGAATGTTGTTACCATCGAAGGATGAAGCTGAACATTAAAAATGCGACTTAAAATAGTCCTAGAAAGCCCCGGCCATCTTGAAGTCCATCAAGGGGGAAAACTAGTGCACCTGGTGACTCTAACTTGACCAACAAGAAAATTACCAATTCGTTCTTAACCTATGGTATAGATGTCAATATAATTCTAAAGTTTTCAATTTTGCCAATATATTCCTTCACCATGATGTGAAAATATAATCATTCCTATCAATTACTGCTGAAAATCGCAAACATAACCATCCATGTGCTACCTAAATCACTTGTATGCAATTAAAGAAATTTTGCAGTTTCGAAATGCATTCTCTTATTATATATAGCTTTGAAAATAAAAGTTATTTCATTTAAAATATGCTTAATAAAGTGTTCCGAAGTCACTCACTAACATGATCCTTAAAATAAAAATAAATGTACGTTTAGATCTCAAATTCTTTTATCGAGAAAAGTTTATATTGGTGATATTTTAAGAGATGGATTTATCTCACAATCTTCTTTTGCCTTTCCTTTATACTGGAAAAAAAAGGTGGCTTTTGATACATAAAATTTGCGCACAAAGTTCTGCACATCATCCATTTCGTAAATGAAAGATTTTATGGTAAATGAACCTAAATTATCGCTCCCTTCATGTCTCTTCCACTCACTCAAGAACAACTTCGTCATACATGTTATCCATTATTAGATTATGTCTTGAGTTGAAGCTATCGAATAAAACCAGATCTGCAATAATTTGTTAAATATAAAGAAACAAAAGTTGAAGAAGAAGAACGGCAACGGCACGTGTTGAAAAACAATAAACAAAAGAAAGCAGAGGGCTTGGCGATGCAGCAAACTACAAAGAGATGATGATCAACGGTGAAGAACTCATGATGAAGACCAGCTTGGATCGACATCAATGAAGGAGATGCCTGAAGTGGAGAATGACATGGATCGCCAAGTTATATAAAATTAACACGTGTGCTATGAGGTGTAATCTGTTAGTTGTATTCTGTTTTCCTTATGAACTATATTCAGTTTTATTGGTTACTAAGGAAGAAGAACTTCGTCTTCTATAATAAGGAGAAGTGAGCGTAGAGAGAGGGGATATAGAGAAAGAGAGAGATATCCTCCATGAATGCTCTGCATCACAGTATCAAATGAAAGCTTCGAAGGAATGATCAATGGCTGAAGGTTTCAATGCAGAAGATACAAGTAAGATAGAACAGAGGAAGTAGAACAGAGAATCTTTATTCATTGTTGTTTCAAATACTTGGTACTACAATGATACTTTGATACAATGAAATACGAAGCACTTCCAGAATTGATTACTCTATCCTAGATTCTATTCTTCATCTCCATCTGCATTTGTTCATCTTCATATTTCCATCTGGTTCTCCATCTTCACATAATTCACGTAAAGCACCTCGCTGATTTTGTGAGATTTTACTTGCACATGGGTTTTGTTGTTTTTTCGTTTAATGTTCAGTCGTTGCGCATGGGCTTTCATTCATGATTAGCCGCAAGAAGATCTGTTCTCACCTTCAGATCACTTGAGAGATTTGCTGTTTTCAGTGGAAGACAGCTGAGATGGTGAGTCTTTTTCAATTTCTTTAGCTGCAAAGGTGACTTTCCATGCTACTATGAAGACATGATGGTGATTCACGCGCAGCAACAAATTAAATTAAGGCATTATGGTGACGTTCTCCCGGTGCACTATAAAAGGCAATGGGAGACGACATGAAAGGCACGGTCGAGAAAGGTCGACAAAAAGCAAAAGAAAGAGCATCCCTCCTTCTTCTTTTTAATTGAAAGTAGGCGGGTCCATTTGTTTTGTCCTCTTTCTGAAGAGTCTCTCTTAATCTGGGGCGCAAGAGAGTGTTTTAAACACCCAAGTTCTATGCAAATTATTGAGCGTTTATGTGAGATTAAAAATTATGGGTATGGACCTTACCAAAAAAAAAAAATTAGGGCTGAAAAATACTTGAATGCATAAGTGATTGAAACTCTATGATTATTGTATTATTTAATAAATTATTTGCTATCTCTCCTCATGAACGTAAGTACTAACTGTTAAATATTGTCCCACACCACTTGATAACTAGTCTTAAATATTCTTTATATTCATGTGATCTCCCTCAATTGATGAGATTAAACCTTTGGGTTGGACTTTTTATCATGTTATCAGAATGTGTGTTCACCCTTATCAAATTACATGGGTCACTCGTAATCTGGCCTAAATGTTATTTATTTTTATGTGATCCCACATTTATACCCAATTTTCTCTTAAAAGTTACGACTATTCGACATGAAGTTTTCCACGCTTCGTGCCTTTTCGTGACAACCATTTGGTCTTGATGGGAGACGATGTATAAATAGGGACGTACGTTCATTTCGACGGGTGATCAAGGTCTAACACAAAATCTCACATTTAGAATACACCATCGGTACGTGAGAAGATTTGGTTAGTAGAGTGCGCCTATTACTTTCTTGATTTCAGGTTTTTCAGACGAACGTGAATAAGAACAATGGCTGGAGGTTTGTCTTAAATTGATCCTGGCTTCCGCATATGAATTTTTATGTCTTACATTTGGTATCGAGCATGTTTATAGCCTCTGCCTTGTTTTGTTAAATTTTGGTGTATTTTTGGTGTGTTTTTCGTTGAATTTTCGGCCATTTTGTACATGAACAGTAACTCGAAGTTTTGAGGCCGAGAGAGAAAAACTCAACGATTCCGGCAAATCCGCGAGACCCACCCTCTCGATTTCGGACCCATACGTTCGCACCGCCATGGGGAACATTAGCCATGAGTTATTTCGGCATATCGATACTCGCCGGAGGCTAATCAGGCGGCAAAAGTCACGATGGTTGAGGATTTGTGTTTTTGGAAATTTTCGTTTGATTTGGGGCTAATTTCTTGCTCATTTTCATCGAAACTTGGATCCATGTGGTCATGCCAGCATGCTCTCCAAAACCCATTATTTATTTTTGTCTGAAATGGGCTGCCGGAGAAGAAACGGCCGGCGAAATCCGCGGCGGAAAATGGCGAAAAACGGCGAAGAAAGACTTCGTTCGCGCGAGGAAGAAGGCGCGTGGAGCCCACGCGCGCGCTGCGGTTGCGGCGCGTGGATTCCACGCGCGCCACGCGCTCTCACGCGCGCTCAACCGTTGCGCGCGTGGGATCCACGCGCGCGCGCCACGGGCGCGTGCGACGCACGCGCCTGCGCGTGAACCGCGCGCATGCGTGCGGGTCACGCGCCCGCGCGCTGAACGCGCGCGTGCGGGGCAGCACGCGCCCGCGCGGGGGTTCTGGCGCGTGCCGAGCACGCGCGTGCGCTGGACGCGCACGTGCTCGGCACGCGAGTGTCGTCCCCTCTTCCGCGGCTATTTTTTCACTTTTGCCCCAAAATTTTTTAAATTTTTGCAATCTTGCCCTTGGCCAATTTATTTATTTACTGTTCTGCCCTTGATGTATTTATTTATTATGTTATTTCATGCATTTTATGAATATTTTATGCATGAAATTAAATGTCCAATGGTCCATATATTTAATTAATTAGGGAGTAGCCACAGCATCTTTAATTAATTAAATTATATATTAAAAGCCTCCGGATCATATTTAGAAATGGACATTGATTGTAATTAATTATATTAATATGATGAATTTTATCCCACAGGAATTTTCATTATATTAATATGATTAATTAGGATGAAATATCATATTATTTTTCTTAATTTACCCACAGGGATTAAGAAAATGCATATAATATGGTAGTTTCTTCATGATGTAATTATGAATCTATTTAAATTAAAAACTTAGCCCACATGTAGTTTTTATGTTATGTGATTCATATTGTGACATGTTTACATTGGTAAAACATGATTTATTTATATTTGCCTCAAATTTTGTGACATAAGCATGATTATTTGATATGCAGTTTCGCAACCTGTGAATTTCTCTGAATTTAAGTTTGATGTTCCCATACTGAATGGTGAGAACTATAAAATTTGGAAGGAGTCAGTTCTTCTTCAATTGGGGTGGATGGACATTGACTATGCTATAAGGAAAGACGAACCACCTACTCCTACTGATTCGAGCACTCCAGCTGAGATAGCTCTTTATAACCAATGGGAGCGGTCCAACCGCGTTTGTGCCATGTTTATAAGAGCTAAGATATCTCCTAGTATTCGTGGTTCGGTTGCTCAGCATAGCAATGCTAAGGCTTTATTGGAGGCCATAAATGCGCAGTTTGAAAGTTATAAGAAGGCGCATGCCATGACCCGTATTATGAAGTTTTCATCATTGAAGCTCACTAGTGTTAGAGGTGTGCGTGAGCACATCATGCAAATGAGGAACATTGCAGCTCGGCTTAAGAACCTTGAGGTTGAGATATCTGAATCATTCCTTGTGTATTATATTCTGAACACTCTCCCACATCAATATGCTCCTTTCAAGATCTCTTATAACACACATAAGAATAAATGGTCTATTAATGAACTCATGACCATGTGTGTTCAAGAGCAAGAAAGACTGGTTATGGAATTGGGAGAAAGTGCTCATTTGGCAACACAAGGAAAGAATAAGGGCTATGGCAAGAATAAGGGAAAAGGTAAAATACCTCCCCAAGCTGACATTAAGAAAGAATCCAAGTGTTTCTTCGTAGACGAAATGGGCATATAAGGAAGGATTGTGTCAAATTTAAGGCCTGGCTCGAGAAGAAAGGTAATCCAATCTCTTGTGTTTGTTATGAATCTAATATGACTGATGTAAGTCACAACACTTGGTGGATTGATTCTGGATCTACAATCCATATTTCGAATTCCTTGCAGGGTTTTCAAAACCACCGGAAGCCAATGGGAAGTGAACAAAGCATCTATTCTGGAAACAAGATGCGTTCGCATGTGGAAGCTATTGGGACATATAGACTAGTTCTCAATAGTGGTTTTGTTTTAGATTTGGAAAAGACCTTTTATGTTCCTAGTTTTTCTAGAAACTTAATTTCAGTTTCAAGACTTGTACCTTTGGGATACTCTTTTAACTTTTCAGATTCAAACTTTTGTTTATCATTTAAATCTGAAATTGTTGGGAGTGGTATTTTGTCGATGGTCTTTTTCGAATTAATTTACAAGACAATGCCTATTATGATGCGATGCATGTTCATGATAAAGCTGGTATGAAACGATGTGTTGTGAAAGAACATTCTTCTATGTTGTGGCACCGGAGATTGGGACATATCTCCATAGAAAGAATTAAGCGATTAGTAAATGATGGAGTACTTAGTACTTTAGATTTTATTGATTGTGATACTTGTGTGGACTGCATAAAGGGAAAGCAGACTAACAAGTCAAAGAAAGGTGCCAAGAGGAGTACAGAAATATTAGAAATCATACATACGGATATTTGTAGTCCGGATATGGACTCATGTGGTCAAAATACTTCATCTCTTTTATAGATGATTATTCACGTTATATGTATCTCTACTTGATTCATAATAAATATGAAGCATTAGATGCCTTTAAAGTATTTAAGGCGGAAGTAGAGAAACAATGCAATAAGCAAATTAAGATCGTGAGATCAGATAGAGGTGGAGAATTCTATGGTAGATACACTGAAGATGGACAAGCACCTGGTCCATTTGCAAGATTTCTTCAAGAGCATGGGATAGTTGCCCAATATACTATGCCTGGTTCTCCGGACCAAAATGGCGTAGCGGAAAGAAGAAATCGGACCTTATTAGACATGGTGCGTAGTATGCTTAGTAGCTCCAAACTTCCTAAATTCTTATGGACTGAAGCACTTAAGACGGCAGTGTACATATTAAACCGAGTTCCGACCAAGGCTGTCCCAAAGACACCTTTTGAGTTATTTAAAGGTTGGAAACCGAGTTTGCATCATGTGCGCGTTTGGGGATGCCCGTCTTGAAGTAAGAATTTATAATCCACAAGAAAAGAAGTTGGACCCAAGAACCATAAGTGGGTATTTCATTGGATATGCTGAAAGGTCCAAGGGATACAGGTTTTATTGTCCATCTCATACCACTAGGATTGTGGAATCAAGAAATGCTAAATTTCTTGAAAATGACTTGATTAGTGGGAGCGATCGACCAAGGGATCATGTTCCTAAGGAAGATCATTCAGACACTCAACTTTCCACCTCAAGTTTAAGATTGGTTGTTGCTCATAATGCCCCTTCAGTTCAGCCGGCTATTGAACAACCAATTGTTGAAGTTCCACAACCTGTTGATATTGATCCAGTAGATCTAGTTGTTCAGCAATTACCAGAAACTATTGAACAACCAGTTGAGCAACATGCTCCTCAAGAGAATGTTGATGCAACATTGAGAAGATCTACTAGAACAAGGAAATCGGCTATTCCTAGTGATTATATTGTGTATTTACAAGAGTCTGACTATAATATTGGAGCTGAGAATGATCCCAAAACGTTTTCACAAGCCATGGATAGTGATAAATTCAATTTGTGGTACAATGCCATGAAGGAAGAGATGAGTTCTATGGCATCTAACGAAGTTTGGGATTTGGTTGAGTTACATGATGGTGCGAAGGCTATTGGTTGTAAATGGGTTTTCAAAACTAAGAAACATTCATTGGGTAACATTGAAAGATATAAAGTTAGACTAGTTGCCAAAGGATTCACTTAAAAGAAAGGAATCGATTACACGGAGACTTTTTCTCCTGTATCTAAGAAAGATTCTCTTCGTATTGTTTTGGCATTGGTTGCCCATTTTGATATGGAATTACATCGATGGATGTGAAAACGGCGTTCCTCAATGGAGAACTAGAGGAGGAGGTTTACATGAAACAACTGAAGGATTCTCCTCTAGTAAAGGTGAGCATTTGGTGTGCAAGCTTAAGAAATCTATATATGGCTTGAAACAAGCATCCCGCCAATGGTACTTAAGGTTTCATGATGTTATCTCTTCATTTGGTTTTATAGAGAATGTCATGGATCAATGTATATACCAGAAGGTTAGTGGGAGCAAAATTTGTTTCCTTGTGCTGTATGTGGATGATATACTACTTGCAACCAATGATAAGGGGTTGCTACATGAGGTGAAACAATTCCTCTCTAGGAGTTTTGACATGAAGGATATGGGTGAGGCATCTTATGTCATTGGCATTAAGATCCATAGAGATAGATCTCGAGGAATTTTAGGACTATCTCAAGAAACCTATATCAATAAGGTCCTAGAGAGATTTCGGATGAAAGATTGTTCACCAAGTATAGCACCCATTGTGAAGGGTGACAGATTCAATTTGAACCAATGCCCGAAGAACGATCTAGAAAGGGAACAAATGTGCAACATTCCATATGCTTCTGCTGTTGGAAGCTTGATGTATGCTCAGGTTTGCACTCGACCTGACATTGCTTTTGCTGTTGGAATGTTGGGAAGATATCAGAGTAATCCAGGTTTAGACCACTGGAGAGCTGCAAAGAAAGTGTTGAGATACCTTCAAGGTACCAAAGACTATATGCTTATGTATAGACGGACTGACAACCTGGAAGTGGTCGGTTATTCGGATGCGGACTTCGCGGGTTGCGTTGATTCACGAAAATCAACATCTAGATACATTTTTATGTTAGCTGGCAGAGCCGTTCATGGAGAAGTGCCAAGCAAACTTTGACTGCTACTTCCACTATGAAGGCTGAGTTCGTTTCTTGTTTTGCGGCTACCTCGCATGGTGTATGGTTGAAGAGTTTCATTGCTAGGCTTAGAATTGTTAATTTAATTTCTAGGCCATTAAGAATATATTGTGACAATTCAGCTGCAGTTTTTATGGCTAAAAATGCCAAAAGTGATAGTCGAAGTAAGTATATCGACATTAAGTATTTATCCATAAAGGAACGTGTTAAGGAGAATAAAGTGGTCATTGAACACGTTAGCACTGAATTGATGATAGCCGATCCTTTAACTAAAGGCATGCCACCGATGAAGTATAAGGATCATGTAACTAGTATGGGAATAGGTCCCATTATGTGTTTTGTCGACATATGAACAATTTTTGTTGTATGGAACTCTTATTCAGTTGTAATGTTGATTCTCAATTTTTGTGTACACATTTTGTTGTTTATGAGAATAACATTTATCCTTGATTCTGGAATAAACATGAGGTTTATTCATTAAGATATGTTGTCACATATAGGCTGATATTAAAGAAATAAGATGCATTGTGATACATGGAAGGTATTACTCACTCTTAGAGGACATGTCGCCATGATCCATGTGTTTTGTTTCTTTTCTTTAAGCATAAAGTTTTCGTGGAATTAGTTGAATGATTCGTATGATGAAAATGATGGGATCAAGTGGGAGAATGTTATTTATTTTTATGTGATCCCACATTTATACCCAATTTTCTCCTAAAAGTTACGACTATTCGACATGAAGTTTTCCACGCTTCGTGCCTTTTCGTTGACAACCATTCGTCTTGATGGGAGACGATGTATAAATAGGGACGTACGTTCATTTCTGACGGGTGATCAAGGTCTAACACAAAATTCTCACATTTAGAATACACCATCAGTACGTGAGAAGATTTGGTTAGTAGAGTGCGCCTATTACTTTCTTGATTTCAGGTTTTTCAGACGAACGAGAATAAGAACAATGGCTGGAGGTTTGTCTATAAACGATCCTGGCTTCCGCATATGAATTATTTATGTCTTACATGCTAGTGAAAATAGTAAGCTTGACCTACATACAATATTGCTAGTTTACTTAATACGGAGAAGTTATGACTTAAACACAAAATTGTTACTTGAAAGTCAGGTGAATAAAGTTTGTTATCATCAATGTAACCATATGCTCTCATTTTCAGCCTTCCCAATATAGCACTGATGATATATTGGCCTTGAAATAAATCACAAGATAGATGCCTCACAAGGATTTTAATCCAATTTAGGGCACAAGGGTTTATTTTTACGATACTTGCTAAAAAATATCAAATTTAGGAATCGTAGACAAGTTTCCTTGCTAATTGATGTGAAAGTTATTCAGAAATTAATCCACCACGTTTTATGTTAGCTTGAGTGTGTCTACAACAATAATTGGATAATTCCCACTATGGAACCTTCGGTTGGCCAACACAATATACTTTTGACTTTGTCTTAATGATTTACTTTAAGACATTTTCGATCATATAATCCATCCTTTGTTGAGCGTCCACCACAATAACCAGGCTAAACTTCCATTCTGGCATCAAACAGTGGAGAGATGATTGATTTTCTCGGATCCATGTCTTTGTACTGTCTATTTCTGCTTGTATCGCAAGTTCTACTGCTAGTAAGGAGTTGTGATGCGAAGAAGAATCACTTGTGCTACTACTTCTTGCGGCGAGATTCGTAATATAAGCTATCCCTTTCGATTGAAGGGCGACCCAAAAGAATGTGGCCTCTCTAAATATGAGCTGACTTGCGAAGATAATTGCACTATTCTATATTTGTTTGCCGGGCGATATTATGTGAAATTGATCCATTATAGTCACGATCATGAGAAAGATCACATCCTTGGTAATATCACAGTGGTTGATGACAAACTGCAAAAGGGTAATTGCTCGTCCCTCCCGCGCTCCAACTCTATACCCTCCAACAATCTATACGATCCTTATCGTCCATCCTTTCAAGCATCGGTGGTCTTTATGAAGTGCTCACAACTCGTTACTTCTACTTCGTATATCAATACCAAACCATGTATCGATGGAGCATACTCTGTCGACACACTCCCTAACTTTTTCCAAATGAAGGAGAACTCATATGCTGTACAGCATGGGTCTGGTCTAAAGGTAGGGGATATTAAGGATTCTTGCACCATAACCATGATGGCATTAGCACCGGACTTCTGGAGGTGGGAAGGGGATCAACATAATGGGAGCTCACCATACAAGGACCTCCAAAGCATGATGGCCGAGGGATTCAATCTCTCCGTCTGAGAAGATGCAAAAACACAGTTTCCAGTGTGCTTCTTAGGTAATCAATACGGAAGGATGCTGTGCGTACCCTACTTCGCCCGTAAGTGTCTTTCCATGTAACATTTCTTTCTTCTACCTCTCGGTTACATTCATTAAAGCTTTTCTTAAAAGAAATTGTGTATATATAGACCATGTTGACCCAGTTCACTTGACTTAATGATCATATAGTTTCACAATAAGACCCATATAATTATTAATTCAGATGATAGTCCAGATTTTACATGGTTGAACTCAGGCAAGAAGTTGAGAGAAGTGTCAAAATGGGTCATGGAGTCATTATTTAATTTATACTTTTAGGACCAAATTGTCTATGGATTTTTTAAACGTTAAAGGGTCATGTGAAAGTCTGATAAAAACTTGGAAGTTTAATCAAAATTGGGTCTTAATGAATTTCCAAAGATGCCTTTTTGGGGCCTGTCTGGCTGATGAGGAAATGTGGTCAAGTAAGCTTGCAAAGCACACTAGACTGGGAGTGTCTAGTTGTCCTACTTATGCTCATGTTGGATGGTGGTACACTGGAGCCGAAGGCGAGGGGTGCATAGTTCTAGGCTATGTACAAGTGGTGGAAGGATATGGTACAAATAAGAATTCATTTAGTGTTAAGATCAGCAACAATGTTACCTTCAACGAGTCTCTTCTATTTCAGAATAAGAGTGAGGGACCAATTTTTGAAAGAGATTTAGATGGTGTTTAAAATTAGGTGGGGATTCAAGGTGAGACAGAGACGAGGGTGCTGTAGAGGTAATAGCTTCTATAGAGCCACCAAATTCCCTAGCAAATGACAGATCCTTCGAGGCTATAATTGAGAGTGAAGCTTCGACTTGGTTGATGGAGGTTGATAAGCTGGAGCTATAGTTAACCGCAGACGTGGAGATGGATGATTTTCGGGCAGTGAAGGAAGTTTTCGGTATGTGGATGCATAGATTGATGATGGCTAAGGTGTTGCGAGCGACTCTCGAGAGAGTTACGATGGGAAAGAATCTAAGTGCTTCAAAATTCAGCTAGTGAAATCTGTAACAACCTCTTTTGCTACTTATTATAGATCACATAAACTATCAGGGCACATTGAGGTAGAGGTGGAGCATTTGTCCCATGCTTTATATACTTGTACCCCTATTGGTTGATATACTAGACCTGATCTTTCACATGCCATGAAGAGAATGCATATGACTAATCGAAGTATGCATTGTGAGGTAGTGAAATTGACCCTCGTTTATTTGTTTGGGATAAAGGCTCTTTCTGGCATAAACAAAAGAGAATAAATCTGATTATAATTTAAAAAAAAATGCAAAGAAAAGGTAGATTTACATCGTTTTCTAGAGGATGGAAGTTCAAGCAGTGAGGTAGTAACAGATTTTGCGGACGAGAGATACTTAAGGAACCTGAAGAGTCATGGATTTTAATGCTAACATCATTATGCATTGATTGGAGTGAATTAATTGAAGAAAAAAAAATGAACTAAATCGTTCATATCCAAGCTTCAAAATTTTGGATCTAACATCCATGGCCGAAACTGGGTTTTCCCAATTTTGAGCCAAAAAAATTTAATTTAATGCAACCAAAATGTTCTAAAACATATATATAGCAATACCCATATAACAATTTCTAACATACATCATTCAATAGAAGGCAATTTGAAAATTTTAGAACCTTTTCAAATTATGAAACCTAGAAATTCAAATTCAAAATTCTCATTCAATATTCAATGAAACTATACAAATTACATATGGTTGGAAGTATCTCGACATGTAGAACAAAAGTCCTAAGGTTTTAGAATTGATTGATAAAAAAAAATCACATGAAATAATAACGACAATATTCACGTTTTAAAAGAATTTTGAATTTTTTTATTAAAAAAATATAATTTTGCGTTCTACAATTATATATGACCTGCTTTGATATCACATGTTGATATTAACATCATAAACATCAAGATTAGTCAACATAAACAACCAAACAATAAAAAACAATCGGATCCATATATGAATGTAAAACACCATAAAAGATATGCATAGCGGAATTAGATTGTACCTATTTGAGTCATTATTTTACTCAAAGGAAGTAGATCAGTTTAATTGGGAATCAATGATTTATTGGAATGCCGGATCTTCCTTTCTATAACATATTTCATTATAGCAGCTTTAATAAGAGTAAAACAACTGATAGGTATACCATATCTTTATATAGGCTAAAGAGAGGACCTAACAAACTCTGATCAATTAGTGTGCCAACTGGGTCTCTCTCATCATGAGCTTCAATTAAAACACAATTACCTACACTTTGCTACTCAACTAGGCTCATTAAGCCCAATTCAACAGGATCACTAAAGGGTTCTACATATATTGGAATATCTATTAATCCGATCATAATTAATGTAAGCCCATATTCAGGAAATTTCCAACAGTTGCACCTACTAATAATGGCAATTGTGGGTAGCTCTAATTATATTACTTTATGTTTAGACATGGGCCATACCTTAATGCCAATAAGTTATTATATTGAGCACAACTTAAATAAAAATATAAACATTTCCAATCAAAGTAATACGAAATTTTGTTTCATATTTTTTAAAAACATAATGATTTTATAAAAATTATATACTTTTCTATCAAAAGTCCTGATTTGGGAACAGAAGGCCCCAAACAACCTTTTAAGTCTATGCATATGAATCTATTGTTGGTTGATTTCCTTTTCTTGTGTTATTGCATCGCGTTGTTTATTAGTACCAATTTTTGTATTCCATCCAATTTATGTTCCTTCCTTTGTTAATTCGTATTATAATTCGTCGATTGGTCTTTCATTATTCAGTTACTTTTAGTGACTTTTCTTGTTTGTCTGCAGACAAATCCGTATGGAGTATCACCGCAAATGTTGCAATAAATGCATTTCCAAATATCATCTTTATCTTTGGTATGAAAAATTCTTTTCTGCTCGCAGTTTTCGATGTCTCACTTGTACCCCGCCAAACGATAAAACCTCTTTAGACGTTCTTCACATCCATGGAAAGACCTAAAGAAAAGATTACTCAATGCTAATCCTTTGACAATTTTCTCTGCAGTTCACTTCATGGCCGCAAAATTCATACTTGGAGCTCCATGCGTATTGATATTTTTAACCTGTAAGTGGATGAGAAGGCACCAAGCAATGGATGCAAATATCGAGGAATTTCTTCAAACTCATAACAGCTTTTTGCCTATAAGGTACTCTTACTTGGATATTAAAAAAAAAAAATCACAAAAAATTTCAAACACAAATTAGGGGAAGGAGGTTTCGGTTTTGTGTACAGAGGAACACTTAGAAGTGGCAATGAAATTGCAGTTAAGATTTTGAACAAACCAAAATCTAATGGCCAAGACTTTATAAGCGAAGTGGCTACTATAGGAAGGATCCACCACATCAATGTTGTACAACTTGTTGGCTATTGTTTCAATGACTCCAAACAAGCTCTCATGTATGCTTTCATGCCAAATGGATCTCTGGATAAGCACATTTTCTCTAGGGTGATGATAGATTTCTTGATCATAAGAAGATTTATGAGATCTCTCTTGGTGTGGCTAAGGGAATAGAATATCTACATCGGGGATGTGACATGCAAATTCTACATTTTGATATCAAGCCTCACAATATTCTTTTAGACCAAAATTTCACTCCGAAAGTCTCTGACTTCGGGCTTGCAAGACTTTTTCCTGTGAACCAAAGCATAGTGTCGTTAACTGTTGCAAGAGGAACCTTGGGATATATGGCTCCTGAGCTATTTTACAAGGATATTGGTGGTGTCTCTCATAAAGCTGATGTTTATAGTTTTGGGATGTTGCTCATGGAAATGGCCGGTAGAAGGAGAAATGTAAATGCAAATATTGAGCGTTCAAGCCAAACTTATTTCCCTTTGTGGGTTTATGATCAACTCAATAAAGAATATGTGGTTGAAATGGAAGAAGTAGGATGAGGAAAGAGAGATAACTAGAAAGATGGTAATAGTTGCTCTTTGGTGTATACAATTAATGCCTAATGATCGCCATCAATGAGTAGAGTCATAGATATGCTTGAAGGAAATATTGATAAATTGCAACTACTCCTGAAACCACTTCTATATCCGTCCGATGAAAACGATTGATGATGTTGACATTGAAATAGAACTTGAATCATTTTCAAAATTATCAAGTGCTCCAACAACTTTTGAGGGGTACCAATTTCGAAATAGCAATGAAATTACAAAATCGTGCATTGTTTAATTTTCTTTTGTCCATGTGACTATAATGCATGATGAACATAGTTCCATCTGAAGCATAATTGACATGTAATTGGTGAACCTAGATTTCATCGTTTGTTTGTTTTTTTTTTTTTTTTTTGGACGGAAAGAACTATTTGCTCATTACGTAGGGAAATTAGTACAACCCGCAAGTAGGGCTTCATTACAAATCAGATCTAACATCGGAGGAACAGTAACGAAGCCCAAGTTGGGGGAGGACACCTCGACCATGGGCTTTCGCAGCCCAGTCAGCTAGGGCATTTGCTGATCTTCTGCAGTGAGTCACCGTCAGATTGGAAAAAGAGGGCAAGACGTCTGCGCATTCGGCGAGAAGAGCGCGGCAGTCCCACGGCGGGAGACGCTCACGATGCATCACTTCAACCAAAATTAGGCAATCGGTTTCAATGATCAGGTGAGAATGATGCTTCCCTTGTTGAAGAATGTCTTTCAGTGTATATAATAGAGCTTGAATCTCTGTTTCAAGGGCGGAGGATGCTGGAACGCTTTTGGTGAAACCACCGATCAATCTGCCTGTGTGATCCCGATGGATACTGGAAATCGCACCCAGGTTTTCTGCAATGGGAAAAGCACCATCTATATTGACCTTCACCATACCCTGTACCGGTGGGATCCAGGTAGGGTTAGGGCTCGGCGAAGTCGTTCCTGTCTTCTGTGGTTGCTTCAAGTGGTGATTGTGAACTGTACTTTGCAGGTGAGTGAGCGCTAGAGCTGATTCCACGATCTGGTCCGGGTGCGTGAATTGGTGGCGAAATATGACATGGTTTCTGGCCTTCCAGATTTGCCATAAAAGAGCTGCTATAGTCTCAAACTTCGGTACGTTTCCTTGCTGTTGTAATATATCTGCAAGCCAAGCGTCAATGCGATGATTTGCAAAATCTGTGACTATGAGTTGTACTTTAGGATGATTCCAAATCTGTTGTGTCCAAGGGCACTGCAGAAATAAATGTCCTGTTGATTCGGGGGAACGGGTAGAACAGAGAACACAAAATGGATCAGTGGTGATTCGGCGACGGAACAGATTGTGCTTTGTAGGAACTGCATTATGGCTGATAGACCAAAGAAAGATGCGAATTTTAGGGGCCGTCTTGGTTTTCCAGATTTGGTTCCATAAGTGACTGGGGGTAATATAAGATGAGGATGGGCGAGAATCTGTCTGTTGAGCCTCTAATTGCTGTTAATTTCATCGTTTGTTAATTCCTGTGTTTTTTACAAGAATTGCCTCATGGCTATTTATTTACACTTCTTATTTCCCGAGTGCTCTTGATATGACAGACCAAACTCGTTTTGTATGGAGCAATAAGCCTTTCTCCCGTTCTCTCCAACGCCCAATATAAAGCCGATTCAAACTATCTCCTTGCCGCCGAAACCTCACACCATCAACCCTCGACTGCCACCTGATCACCCACCTCGATGACGGCCACCTCAACCTCATGTCCCGAGATGGGTCCCATCCCAACCTCCTCTCCTTCTCTCTCCTCCTCAACTCCTCCATTCGCTTCTGTGCGTTTGAGCTTGGGAGCCACGTCCATCGCGCTTGATTGGCCCCAGCTTGAGCCCGACTCGGCGATCCTCAGCTCGCTCATCTATCTCTATTGAAAATGCAATGACCGGGCTGAGGCGGAGAGGATTTTTAGGGACACGGGTAATAAAAGGGACTTGGTTTCTTAAAGTTCCACGATCTCTTGCTTTGCCAATAATCTCATGGAGTTTAAAACAGTTTGTACTTTCGTTCATATGCTTGAAGATGGTTGTTTCCCTAGTGATTAAGTGTGGCAGCAGTTATCCAGACTTGTTTGGTTCCGAAGAATGCATTGACTGTTGATACAGTTCTCGGGTTTATTATCTAAAGTGGGCTGTCTTGATTTCGATGTGTGTGTTGGGTGTGCACTGGTTGACATGTTTGCAAAGGGTAGTACTGATTTGGTTTCGGCTCGTAAGGTGTTCGAGAAAATGCCCAAGAGGAATGTGGTTGTTTAGACTTTGAAATCATAGAAAAATAATAATTTATTATTTTTTTAATTTATTTTTTGTGGAATTATCTTTTTGCTGGAAATCGAGTCTTGAGACCCGCTTTCAGAACTTTTTTTAAGTATAAAAACAACTTTTGCCAAAATAAAACTCAAGTTAACAAAGAGTAAAATTAAATAGCTAATGAAGTACTTATGCAAGTAAAAACTTACGGCCTTTGATCAAACTAAGATTTTAACTTCGGTGAAAGACTAATATTACGATGGATTTTTTTATGTTGCTAAAGTAAATAAAAGTTTATAAAACAAATCTAGAGAACTCTACTTATAGAAATAACTTCGATAATACCCTTTATTATTTCCTCTTAAGAAAAATTAAATGCATATTTTTTCGTTTTACGTTTCACATTAATCTTATGGGCAGTTCCCACATGCAATAAAAATAATCATTGATTATTGGTGATTGCATATGAATTTCGCACCCACCCTTTGTTAGGATCCTAGCTCTGTCGAGGACCTATCAAAGCAAATAACATTACAAGTGATAGTTTCTGATACGACATAATAACATAACTCAAATGGTATTGAGGTTTTTTGTGTTTAGATCAATTCCAAGTGAATCAATGACACTCAATTAGGGCATGTATGACAAAATTTTTATTTCTCTATTTCTTTATTTTTTGTTACCTATAACAAGTTTGGAATATAAATTCATTTGGTAATATAATTTCATTTTTTCTATTTTTGAAATAGATTTCTATTCTAAAAATAGATTTGGAGCAGAAATTAAAAGTTAAAATTTTTAGCTTTTCTATTTCTTGAACAAAAGTGAAAAATGAAAATTCTTATCATTGTTTACTCTCATCATTGCCCGTCGCTCACCTATCACTCGTGGGATGCTGGATGCTCGCCATCGAAAGTCGACTGTGACATCCAGACTTTCGGGTTTCAATTTGACTGGATAAATAGGATCTTGTCTCATCGCTCGTCAATTTATTGACGAGTCCGAAATTTCAATAAAGAAATTATCGGAAGAAAATTGAAGACCAAATTAAAATAGAAAGGAAAAGGAAAAGAGGAAAGGAAAATTTGTATAAAGAATTATACATTTCCTTTTCTTTTTCTCCTCTCTCCCTCTCTTTTCTTTCCTTTCTTTTTCTCTCTTTTCTTTCTCTCTCCTCTCTCCTCTCCCCTCCCCCTTCGTGCGATTCCCCCCACCGCCCACCTTCTCTCTCTCCTTTTTACTTTGACCAGTCAATACCTATCTCTTCTCTCTCTCTCTCTCTCTCTCTCTCTCTCTCTCTCCTTTCTTCCCCCATGCGACCGAACCCCTCCTTTCTCCTTTCTTCTTCGCGGAAACCAGACGGAGGAAGGACAGCAGCTCGCCGCGACCGCCGCCCGCTTGCCGCTCATCCCGCCGTCACACCGCCGCACCGCCGCCCGCGCGCTTCGCCCGCGCCTAGCCGCCCGTCCGCGCGCCCAGGCCGTGCGAACCAGCTGCTGTTCGCCCCCGTTCCGCACCGACCAGCCCATCTCCGGCCACCTCCGGCCACCGCCCAGCTCCGCCCGACCTCCCCAACGTTCCCCTCGCCCTCCACCGGCCTTGCTCCGCCATCTCAGCCACCGGAGCAGCCTCGTTTGGCCATGAACAGCAGCTGGAAAAATGGGTTTCCAGCACTGTTCAAGGCCGTTTTGGGCCATTTCCGGGCCCCGAACCCGAGGCCCGCTTTGGGAAGAATTGTTCCTCGCGTCGCCGCCGTCGGATTGATCCGATTTGCACACGATTTGGTGAGTAATCTCACTAATCTTGGATTAGTTGACTAATTATGCTTTAAGGTTGGCTTAGTTTTAATTAATTATGTTTAGGTTGTTACATTAGAATAAATTAGCAATTATTAGTTAATTATGATGCGATTTAGTTAAATTGATTGTGCAATTAGCAAGTAGACGTGGTCTACTATTTATTGAGAGTGTCTTGGGAATTTTCGGACCCCTAATCGGGCTTCAATTTGGCGATTCGGGCCTAAGTGGGATTTTTGGCATTTAAATATTAATTTTCGGAATTAAATTAAATAATTATTTATTTTCCGAAAATTCAAAGGAGATGGTCCGGAACCGGAATATTATGCGGATGACTATGGTGAAGTCCGTTTATTGAATCGGGCTTTATTTTGAGCTAAATTGAATTTTTAATATTAATTATTTAATTTTTGAATTTAATTAATTAATTATTTATTTCCCGAAAATTCAACTGGGATGGCCCGTGACTGGAAAATTATGCTGATGACCGTGGTGAAGTCCGTTTATTTAATTGGGCCTTATTTTGAGCTAAATGAAAATTTTTAATAATTAATAATTAATTTTCGGAATTAATTATTTATTTATTTATTTTTCGGAAATTAAGATTTTGATGGCCGATGACCGAAATCTCGTGCTGATTATCGTGGCGCAGTCCATTTATTTAATTGAGCTCTACGTTGTATGGAATTAAATAAATTGTGATATTTTAGGGATTTACCCTAAATTGATTGGAATTGATTGAGATTGAATTGTTGATCGGTAAATGGCCAAGTATGTTTATTCAGCATTTATAATGCTTTGTTGAGTTGTAAAGTGAGTAGAATTGTGAGAGTGATTTGAATATACTTTTGGCTGAGATCGATCGGGTACGTTAAATATCGTGTGAAGAATTGAGTGAGTTGATGAGTATGTGGGGATTTATCCCAAAATTGATCGGTGTCGGTATTCAATTAGAATTTGACTGTGAGAGGTTGTGAGTTAAACCTCAGAAGTCGCCGAAGTATGGCTATGCCAGTTGGGCCGAGATTTGCCACCGAATTTGGAGTCGGTTGCGCCTGAGAAGGCCGTAATTTGCCACTCGATACGGGTCACGCCTGAGAAGGCCATAATTTGCCACCCGATACGGGTCGCGCCTGAGAAGGCCGTAATTTGCCACCCGATACGGGTCGCACCTGAGAAGGCCGTAATTTGCCACCCGATACGGGTCGCGCCTGATAAGGCCGTAATCCGCCACCCGATACGGGTCGCGCCCATTGGGCCGTAATTTGCTACCTAAAGATAGGTCGTGTCCTTTGGACTGTCATTTGTTGCCAAGAAATTTGGTAGTCTATGCTTGTGAAGTTGTGAGTACGATTTGAAACTGAATAAGGGAAACGACTGGGGAATGATCCAACTGACATGTAATCGACTAGGTCGATTGATCATTGCTTTGATTTGATGTCGTGAATTGATTGGCTAGATGGAAATGACCGTGAGTGGTCTTATTGGCTTGTAATCGACTAGATCGATTTGATTGATGCTTTGATCGGTGATATGATTACTTGGGTGCCTATTATGAATTGTACTGACTTGCAGGTGGGATCTGAGGCCAAGGTACGTCTTCTGCCCTATGCGTGTATAGGCAGCCTTTAGTATAATGGTTTACTAATTGGGCTTAGTGGGGTAGAACTCGCTGAGACGTAGTCTCATCCCAGTTTGGGGAAAAACATTTCAGGACCCGATGAGGAGCTGACGAGGAGGAGTCTGAGAAGGAGAACTCGAAGGTGAAACTTGAGTAGAAGGATTTTTTTTAAAGAAGAAGATAATCCTAAGAGGGGCCTTGAGTACGGCCGAGATGAATTAAGATTCTGTCTTCTTTTGAGATCTCCAATTGATGTGAATAGTTATGAAGTTCTCTGATTTGTGTTTTGTATAAAAGTTTGGTTATAAGTTTCAGTATGAAAAATATGGCCCTGCTTTTCTATCCCATTGTTTTATTGTCTGGGGATTTATAATTGCTTCCGCATGTGCTTAATAAAAGAAAGGGTTGGCGATATATAGTCCTGGGATATCGCATATTAAAATCGACCAAGAGAAGGATGTGCGCGTGCCCGAGGATCGGGGCGTGACACGACCGCTCACCACCGATCACCAATTGTTCACCACCAATCACCGCTAGACGTCGATCGCCACTAGACACTTGGTGCTGGACACCAAGCATCAACCACTAGATGCCAGCTACCAAAAGCCAAACCAAACCGCTACCCCCTTAATAATAGAAATTTTATTCTAGTATCAAATGAATTTATATTCCAAAAATAAAATTTTGAGTTGTTATCAAACGCATTTCTTTGCTCAGAAGCTCATCCAAGGATTAGAAGTTGAGAAATCAATTTCTGGCTAGAAATTTTGTCATGCACACCCTTAGTAATCATGTCATATAGTTGCGAGACATGAATAACTTGTTTAATTTATTAGATTATATCGACATGATCAGTGTGTGACTCCGCTTAGCCATAATTAGTTAAGAGACAATTATATCCATGTCATTCACTATAAGATTTAATAGTATCCCATTACCCATAAACATTATTTTAATATGATTCATTTATAATCGGAAGACAATTTATTGTGATATGTAAACAAATTTTTTTTTTAAATTGAGGATAATTTATGTCGAGTTCGTGGGTTAATTTCATGTCATAAATCAAGCAATTATGTCAACCTGTTATTTGATTTTGTTACATAGATCATGTTGTGTGAACCTATCAATTTTTAGATCATGTTTATTAAATATTTAAATATTAAACTACACTTTTATCCAACAATTTAAAATTTTGGATCAATTGAGATTGGTCTTCCAAAATTTTAAATACGGGTTCATGAGTTCAAATATCTTGGGACTCAAATTGCCTTATTATATATTTCAGAGCTTTATTCTAGCCTATGTAAAAGTATGTTAGCTTCAGATTAGCTTTAGATGTGGGTTTCGATCCTCACGTATTGTAAAAGAGTAGAGTAAAAATCTGAGAGTGAGTTAAGAGTAAAAGTAGAACTCAAAAAAAAAAAAGTTGGGATATGCCACTTTTAGATTCTTTTATCTTTTAATTAAAGGAGGGACAAATGTACTTATGATGCGCTAGAACTAGTGCGCAAGGACCACTGCCAGGTTTCTTAAGATGCACGTCATAAAAAATATAATTATTATATGTAGGATTGAATATCTCGTTTTCAGTAACCATTAAATATATGTGTATATATATATTTTAAAAATAGCTTATCAACAAGTACGACTCAAGCTATAAAAGGGAAAAAAGAAAAAAGAAAGGGCAAAAAGGAAAAAAAGAAAGAGCTACAAGAATTAATTGACAAGGGGCACATAAATTTTGTACAGTAACTCGTGTTGATGCTTCCCCTATCTAATGAAGAGATCTCGATGAAATTGACATACAAAAAATTTACTAAGTTCCATCTTTTACACAAACACACACAAAAAAAAAAAAAAAAAAGATTTTTGGTACCTCACCATGCATTTTGCAAGCTGCAGCACAAATAATATATGGCACATTAATATTGAAGGAAGTATATGGACTTATCCATTGTCTGAGGCAACTCCCTCTAATTCCATCACCTAGGCTCCTTATTTCATGAAAAATGAGTAATTGGGGAAACATTTTTCTGAAAAAAAAAGTTGCTTTTATTACTTAAAGAAATAAATTAACCAATAATATTTTTATCTTCCACAAAAATATTTAGATATAAGTTGATATTGATATTGAAGATATTTTTCATTGATTTAATTTAATTATTTCAAGCAATACAAGCAATCATTTTTCAAAAAATATTTTTCAAATCATTCATTTTCTGCAAAATAAATGAAATGTTAAAAGAAAACCAAAATAGAACACTTGGATCAACACCCTTCAATGGAACAATGAAAAGTCATTTGAGCACCAATACAAATTCTCTTTACAACAATAAATCCTTTAAGAAAAAATTGGCATCATGCATAATTCTAGACATGTTCATACTTTGGTAATAAACTTGCATCAACTACATCCAGGGCTCGCCCCTGGCTTGCTTGGATCTGCTCCACCTGCAAACTCGTAAAAGAGATGAACCGAAGAAACTTAATAATCCTACTATATGAAATTATGTTTTTTCCATTTCAAAAATGTAACTTCATCAAAATTTCATGGGCCAGCGGTTAATAATTAGAAGTCGATTGTTACGAGACCCGAATCAAAAGTATAGCCCTTATCTTCATTTTGCTTTTCAGCTGAACCATCTATATAGTTGATGATAATGTTCAAAGCTCCATAAGTGTAAGATTTTTCTGGCATATGTACAGTGAAAGGTAGGTATTAAGATAGAGAGAAAACATAATTACCTCGGGGACTTTCTGAGCATGACCAGCTGGAGACGTGAAGGATTACAGCCAAGAGAAGATATCAAATCTTCACAAGTGAATAGCAAGAACCGAAAGAGGAAGAAGAGGAGGAAAAGAAGCGCTCTCTGCCATCTTCGTTTGTTCCTGAACGTCTCTGAAGAGCTTGACAGGGTCGTGTCTTATAAAGAAGTGGTTCTGTCAGAGTAGTGCTTCATTCGCAAAAGTCAAAGTCTTCGTTCATCAAACTTCGAGGATCTCATCATTTCCCTTTTACTTATCATCAGATGTTGCGATGCCCTTTCCATGGTGGTGTTCAAACCAAGGAAGAAGGAAATTGAGTTAGAATATATAAATAAGTTTCAATATGTTTGAAATTGTCTGGACACATAATAAGGAGATGATAAAGAGTTGTTCTGCCCTATCGACTACATCAAAGTCAATTTAATTTTTTTAATCGTAAAAAAAAATTCAATTACTAATGAAGGTTGGCATTTGTGTGCTCACGAAAATTAGAGGTATTTAAATAATTAGTGGAAATTTAAGCTGAAATAAGAGGTTGGACGACGACAACCACCACAGACAGATAAATGAATTATGTAAACTTGTCAGGACTATGGCCTTTATCTCATCATCCCCATTTCCCAGCTAGAAATATCGTGTCGATCACAAAAGTCATCATAAATTCAGTAAACCATATGTAGAAATTAAAGATGGGTGAGTTTGGGGGAGCATGGCTGAATTCCAGGCCTAAACATCTTTGCCCGAGCAGCCCGTAGTTTGACAACCATTACGTTTTATTTATAAAGTGATCAGGTCTAAGTGGGCGCAGAACGGCTCAAGTGAACGAAGTAAAAACCTAAAATAAAAATTGTTTGTTCAGGCTCACCAAATTTGTGCTAAGGACTTTTGTGAGCTTAGGTGAGCCCAAGCAGGGAGCCCACTTAGCTGAAAGGCCTTTGATGAAGTAGGATAGAAGAACAAAATAGTTTTTAGATAGTGAATAAATAACTTCTGTCCTATTCTAGGGATAAAAGAGAACACTCTTTGCTTGTGGAAAAAAAATCAAATAAGTATATTTTTCAAGGAAAATAAGTGTTTGGAGATTCGGTTCGTTGTTTTGTAGAAGAATAAGGCCTTTGCCTCCTGAAAAAAATTAGAGATTTAAAGAATCGTGATTACAAGTGTCAAAGATTTGATTTACTTTTGAAATATGGTTTTGCCCTCGTTAAATCAATAGTGTTGAGATTGAAACTATTCTTTGGGTTTGCTTTTATATATATATGATATTATTTTTCTCGAACATCGAGTGTAGAAACTAGCAAACCTAAAAACTAAGGGAGGACAAGGAAGGTTAAGGAGCCCCCTTCAGATGCCATGTTCTCATCTACTTTCACTACCTAAAATATGCTAGATCGTGTTAATTTTAATCATTACTTTGCAATTGAAAATCATGTCAACTTAATGACACTATTTATTCTTCGTAGCAACGATGTGTAGGATTTAACTGCTCCCATTAAGAAATCATTGTACTGAATAACTATAGATAGTTAACTAGTAAATAGCTTACTAAGAGGTATGAAAAAAAATCATGAACGATTAAAAAGAAAAATGGATGAGTTAAGAATTTGATGTAAGTGCCACTATATAATCATGTCAAAGCCCATTGCTATGTACCTTAGAGTAAAGATTTTTAAGGATTTTAGTTGGGAAAATTACTCAACCGATCATAAACTTATAATATAGATGCTAATTCAGTGTTACATTTTTCAATTTTATCAATTTAATACTAAATCTTTGCACTCTTACAATCAATTTTAATTAAAAATTGCTGACATGATGGTTTAATCATTGTTGGCCATCCCATGCAGCACACTACCTTGTCAGTAGTATTTAACAAAATTGATTGAAATGATTACATTGAAATTTTGAATAAAAGATCAGAATTAAATTAGCAAAATTTAAAAATTTTGGACTTAAATGGTATCAGTACGATTAGTCTAGGACTATTGTGAACAATTTCTCCTCGAGTTGTCTCAAGTAAATATTATATCGCCATTGGGAATAATTATTTTATGTAAAAGAGGAACAATTAGGGTATGAACTTGACTCGAGTTGCCTGAAAAGAAGATGCATTGAATGTTATTTAGGTTTTTTTGTGTAGATTGAATAGCTTTTCTCTTTGTAACTAGCTAGAAAAAGAGGTAGAACATAAAGGGAAGAAGGAAGGGGTTGATAAGCTGACAAACCCAACTTTTGTGTATTATACTCGCTCTTGATGATAATCATTTTAAGATTCTGCTCCACGAATAAAAGATCGCGGAACTAAAATAATGTAATTGCGAAAAAAAGAAAAAAAAAAGAAACCTAGTCTCACTTTACAATATTTATATCTGTAAAAATAAAAAATGACCTTTGATGTAGAAAGCTGATATTTGATATTGCAAAACAATTCTTAGCCTGGCTGTTAAAATATCCACATTATTTGTCTGTTGGGCTTACATGCTCTTCATATATATGTGATCTTTCTCCACTTATAAGTTTATATTTTTATGTTGGACTTTTGAATATGATAAGTTTTTTTTTTTTGATTAAACATTATAAAAGTAGCAATCTAGAGTGGTTTTTGTCATAGAAAAATGATGTTTGGAATTAAGCGGAACTATGCATTCATTCATAGTTTAGAGCAAATTCCTCGTTTTTAAACTTGGGAAAAACTATAGGAGTAGGTTTGTGGGGCTAGGGCTGCCAATGTATCGGAGACGATCTCTTCTGACATTAAAAAGACGGCCAAAGAAAAAATAAGAAATTTATAGAGATGTCTGAAGAAATGAAACGATAAGCTTGATCAGTAAATGATGAATTGTCGGATACAAGTTGCGATATATTGATGCTAGCACGGAATTGATTTGATCGTGGATACAACCATAACAAAGAGAGAGACGAATTGGCAGTCCTGGCATGGAGAATCAGTTGCGTTGGCACGACACCGTCCGTTCAAACAAAGGTCTCCTACAATAGCAGTGACCATCTCGGTCGCGTGGTTCAGTCAAACTTGCATCAACGGCATATGGGGCTCAGCTTTAGGTTGCTTCCTCCTGCTCCACTTGCAAACTCATGTGTTGGGAATAACGGATCCCCGAAAACCGGATTCGACACCGATTCGAACCCCTAAATCAATGCGGAAGACGAAGCCTGGGAAAACACACATCACCGATCGTAAAGCACACCACGGATTCGAGCGTACCTTGTTAGCTACAGATTAAACACCGACGCCGACAAGAGGAAGAAAATCTGGCCCCATTCAATTCGATGAAGCCTTGAAGGGAAGAAAAGTGCGCCGTTTGCTTACTATCTTTTCTTTTGGGAGAGAGAGAGCGTGGAGAGAACGTACGTCTTTTCTTTTTCTAAAAACAACGATATGTTTTTCTCTCTCTCTCCTCCCTTTTATACCTCTCTCCTTCCACGGGCCCTATTCCCATGAGCCGAGCTTTTTGGGCCCAACTTGGGCGGACGGGCCTTAAGCCCAATACCAATAAAAGCCTTCATCTCCCACTCGCACATGGTGGGCCGAACAGGATTCTCTTTACCTCTCTTCAACATTCATACTGGTGAATAATCCGTGCGACCAACATACTTTGAGAGCTCGTTGCTATACATCTGTTAGGAATATATAGCAGCTCATAATGGGCGTCACACTCCGAGTAGATTTAGTATGCAGTACCTTAGATCGATCGATCACATTTATATCTCCCTTGATCTCTTTTAAACAATAATATATATATATATATATATATATATATATATATATATTGTATTCACAATTATAATTATCACAAAGACAGTCATAATTGGTCGATCAGTGAATACAAAACCACAATGTGATTCTCCAAAATCGATCTTCCTCTTTCCTTCAAACTCTCAATTTCAGTCAAGCTTGCTTTTCTAGAAATGCCCCATTAGATCGAATCATCTCATGACCATTGGCAACACCCTAAGATAGCAAACACTAAATAGAAATCTTGAGAATAAGTAAGAGTCCTGAGGGGACTAAAAATTGAGGAACTCTTTTCCTCAAGAGTCTCACACGTCATAAAAGTTGAGATCAAACTTTTTGCCACTCTTATTGGTCGTCTCATGCATACGTAGTATAAGATACGTATTACGGTATTAACTCATTTACCATGGAGCGTATGTCTACACCTTTCAATACCGTACAGATGATAGTTCAGACATACCCAATGTTTAACTCGAGTTCACGTATCTACTCATTTACAAAATTCATCAGAACTCACATCTAGCATCTTAGACAGATAAAGTAAAATATGTGGGTTATTTTACTTTCGGACATCTTTAGTATTATGTCATCATCTTAACACTCAATTAAAGCGACATACGTATTTTAAGCTTGAGCTCTCGATTATCACCTAGATAATAAGCTTAAAAACAGTATCATCTCTATTTATCACACAGTAAACAGAGGTGATTACCCGTGTGAGTGGGCTAATCTTATATCTGTCCGACATACTTCTCAACTTAAAATAATGCACTGAGCATTAAGATGCATAAAAATCATACAAAGATTCATAGGCATTAATCAATGAAAAACAAAATTTCATAAATGTGAACAACTCAGGGAAATTACAATATCCAGTACATTAGACTCTACGCAATCCTAGAGATTTTACATGACCACAAAACACATCTCTAGGTATTGGCTTTGTCATAGGATCTGCTACCATTCTATGCGTAGATATGTACTACAAGTTCACATCCTTTCGTGCAACCATATCTTTTACAAAGTTATACTTGGTATCTATATATTTGGTCTTGCCATGATACTTTGGATCTTTGGTGTACACTATAGCTGCTTGGCTATCACAATTAACCAACAATGAATTTGCAGCTTTCTCAATAACACCTAAATGATCCAAAAATCTCTTAAACCAAACTCCTTCTTGTACCGCTGCTGATAATGCCACAAACTAAGCTTCCATCGTGGACAAGGCTATACACGTTTGCTTCTTACTGCTCCATGATATGGCGCCATTGTTCAGTAAGAAAGCAAATCCAGAGGTAGATTTTCTTTCATCTTAATTTCCTCCCCAATCAGCATCTGAATAGCCTTCAAGTCGCAGATCATTTCCTTAGTAATTTAACTTGAAATCAGCAGTTCCCTTCAAATACCTCAGTATTCTCTTGACGGCTTTCCAATGTGCTGGACCTGGATTGGATTGGTATCTACTCACCATTCCAACTGCAAAGCATATGTCGGGTCTTGTACACATCATAGCATACATCAAGCTCCCAACAACACTAGCATAAGGAACATGTTTCATTTGTTCCTTCTCTTGTGGAGTCCCCGGACACGCCTATGGCTCAATCCTTCACCTTTTGCAATAGGAGTGTCTATGGGTTTACAGTCTTGCATACGAAATCGTTCAAGAACCTTATTTATATAGGTTTCTTGCGAAAGAGACAACGATCTCTTTGAACGACCTCTCAAAATCTTAACTTCAAGAATGTATGCAGCCTTACCCATATCCTTCATCTCAAAGTTAGAAGACAACCATCTCTTGACAGTATTAACCAACTCCATATTGCTTCCAGCAATCAGTATATCATCAACATATAATGATATGATCACAAATTGATCCTTGGATCTTTTGATATATACACAATGATCCTCATCAATCATTTTAAAATCATATGCCACTATGGCATTATGAAAACGTATATACCATTGTCTAGATGACTGCTTAAGACCATATATCGACCTCAAAAGTCGACATACTTTTTCTTCTTGGCCTTTCACTATGAAACCAGTATGTTGTTCCATATATATTTCTTCCTCTAATTCTCCATTGAGAAAAGTAGTCTTTACATCCATTTGATGTAACTCAAGATCCAGACCTGCCACTATTGCTAGAATAATGCGAATCGAGGTAAATCTCACTACAGGAGAAAACGTATCTTCATAATCAATTCCTTCCTGTTGATTATACCCCTTCGCTAGAAGGCGAGCCTTATGCCTTTCAATCGAGCCATCAGCCTTTTGCTTTATTTTGAGAATCCACTTGTTCCCAATAGCTCTGCGTCCCTTTGGAAGATCAACCAATTCCCAGACTTGGTTTGATTTCATTGACTCCATTTTCTCTTCCATTGCATGAATCCACTTTTTCCTTACTAGGGCAATTCATAGCCTCGTTGATATTTTTTGGCCCATCCTCATCTTGTGGAGCAACCATAAAAGTTTCCCCTTCAATGTCAAAATGTCGACAGGGAATACTTTGGCGACTTGTTCGCCGTATGGGAGATTGTACACTTTGCACATCATTCTCCATTATGCTCCCACTTGGATGAACTCCACTAATATCATTGTCTTGATCCAAGGTCTCAAATAGGGAGTGATCTTCCCCTATTTCGCCCTTCTTAGGAAACTCATCCTCTAAGAATGTAACATCTCGTGATTCAAATTCAGTTACACTCCCACTTTCCTACTCACCAATGAACACATACCCTTTCGAGTGTTACGAGTATCTTATGAAAATACTCTTCTTTCCTCTGGGACCCAATTTTCTAAACTTGTGAGAGGACTCATGTGTATAGGCAGCACAACCCCATGGCTTAAGAAAACTCAAGTCCAGTTTTCTACCTGTCCATAACTCATATGGAGTGGAAGTAACTGATTTGGAAGGCACCCGGTTAAGTATATACGCAGCAGTTAACAATGCATCACTCCAAAAGGTGATGGGCAAGTTAGCATGCGCCATCATGGACCTAACCATTTCCAGTAGGGTTCTGTTTCTTATTTCCGCAACACCATTTTGTTGAGGAGTGTACGGAATAGACAACTGTCCTTATATTCCTTTTTCATCACATAATTTTTTGAACTCATCAGATAAATATTCTCTACCTCGATCGGATCTCAATGCTTTTATTTTCTTGTCTAATTGATTCTCTACTAGGTTCATAAACCTTTTAAAACAACTTATCGCTTCAGATTTATGAGAAATCAAATAGACATATCCGAATCGAGTATAATCATCAATAAATGTGATGAAATAAATAGCCCCATGCCTTCCTTTTACATTCATTGGACCACAGACATCAGAATTGATTAAATACAAAGGAAATTCAGCTCTTTTTCCTTTTCCAAATGGTTTCCTTGTCGTTTTCCCTTCTGGGCAATGCTTACATATGGACAAATTGACTTTTTCAATATTGCCCAACAAGCCCTCTTTGGCTAGTCTATTCATACGCTGTTGGCCAATGTGACCAAGTCTAGCATGCCACACATTCACATCATTATCATATTTATTAGGAGACGTGAGAAGGGAATAACAAACATTAACATTAACATAATCAATATCTAATACAATAAAACCATCCAGAAAATAGCCATAACCATAGTAATTTGTTTCCAAAAACAAATTCACACCTCTACTATAGAAGTTCATATTAAAACCTAATTTAACCAACACTAATACAGACACTAAATTCCGATGAATCTCCGGAGCATACAACACATCATGAAGAAACAAAGTGCGTCCACCACGCATATTCAGTTGGCATGTGCCAATTCCTTTCACTTCAGCTCTGGAGTTGTTTCCCACATAGATCCACTTAATTCCAGTTGGTACTCGTCGGAATTCCACGAAGGATCTTTTATCCTTCGCTACATGGTCCGTTGCTCCTGAATCAACAGTCCACAAAGGATTAGACTCAGTTAAGAACACAGAACTTGACACATAAGCAAAGTTCTGAAAAGTACAAGGGGTGCATACCTTCTTTGGCTCACGACAGTCGCGAGCATAGTGACCCTTCTTGTCATAGTTGTAGCATTTCACCCTTGCAACCTTTTTCATGCGAGAACGCTTCCTCTTCCATGTTGGTTAAATTTGGGTTTCTTCCCTGAAGGACCTGCTTCTTCCTTGCCTTTCCCCTTATTAAACCAGTTAGGGCACTTGCGCTTGGAGCTTGAAGCTCCATTTGAGCTAGAACTAGCATGATAGAGTTCAGCATCCGGCTTAGCCGCCAACAAGCGGTCTTCTTCCAGCTCAAGATGACGCATTGCATCCTCAAAGGTTTTGATATTTTCGTTATGAGTCAGGTGCACCTTCATATGCTCCCAACTCTTAGGCAAGGAACGAATCACTGCTTGCACTTGCTGCTCATCTGTGAGGACATGGCCAGCATCTCTCAGCTCAGTTATCATGTTTGACATCTTTCTAAGATGTTGCTTCATGGTCTAACCATGAGGCTTCTTATAGGAGTCAAACCTGATAGTGAGCTGCCTCAGTCTAGTCACCGAAGTATGACCAAATCTAGCTATCACTGCCTCCCACATTTCCTTGGCATTGTCAAAACGCCGAAACTCTCGCATGACGTCATTTTCCATGCTACTCAGCAACGTGATGCGAACTAGAGAGTTCATTCTTTTCCACGCAGAAAAAGCTTCTTTGTCTCTTTTATGCTTGTGCAGTGGTTCCATCTTCAGGTTCTACCATGGTCATGACAAGAGCCTCAAGTGCTTCTTGCTCTTCCAGCACATACTGGATTTTCATTTGCCAAATTTCATAGTTGTTTCCATTGAGCTTTTCACCTTTGTTTAGCTCGGTAACTATGCTCTTTGTGGCTGAAGCCATTGATCTGAACAAATCAGACAAATATGCACGAATTATTAATGCCTATCATTTATGCATCCCTTTTTATATAGACCCATCATATTAATGAATAATTTCAAGTAAGGCTTCAGAATCAAAAGGTCACTACATTTCCAATCATCCTCCAAAAAACCTAACTTAAAACTATCATTAATATGATTGTCATATGCAAAATCAATTCTATGAAGCTACAAAAACTTCTAAAACTACCCACAGCTAATTACCCACAGCAACCAGCAATAACATAAAGCAACAGATAATTGACATACAATTAAAAAATAATAATGCTTTCAATTAACACAATTAGGTAGTAATCATTACATTAAGTTGTCCACAAAGCACACTTAATATATATCAGCCAATACAACTAACACAAAGTTAGCACACGAACTGGGAAAGATCTTCTTTTGTTCAATTTCTTGATCTTTTCCCTTGAAACAATACAGTAATATTCGTTTACAAAATCCATCACAATTTTCTTATAGGAAGCAGCTCCGTTGACATCCCATATGCGATTCAAGACATCTTGCCATTCAGGTGGAAGAGTGTTTATGAAAAATCGCACCATCTCTAACTGTGACATAGGACGACCAGTCCATATGACCTGTTGAATTTTCCCGTTGACTTCAAGAACATGATCAATTAAGTCACCTCTCTCCCATCGATGATCAGTCAGCTCAGCTATCAATTTAGACAGTCTATCCCTTTGTTCATCGGTAACTGCGCGAATAGGTGTGCGCAACCTTAGGGGAGGCATTGTTCCTACAACAAATGCAGAATAAATAAGGGATCACATTATAATCCACATAGACTTAATTGAAAAAGAAACAAATTCTTTTCCCCTTTCTTCTTTTTTGGGTCAACGGTCAACGGTCAACGATCATCGGTCAACGGTCGTCGGTCAACGGTCAACGTGGTCAACGGTCAACGTGGTCAACAGTCGTCGGATGTTGGATCGGATGGACCGGTCGGACCGTTCGCGCGGACCGACCGCACGTGCCTCGCGCGTGCGGGGGATGACGACACGCAGACGTCATCCGGCACGTGCCGGGTGCGTGCCTGCATCCGCGAGTCAGGTCGGGTCGCCGGCCGGTGACCGCCCGACGAAACGTCATCGGCGATGACGTCATCGATGATGTCATCCGAACGGTTACCGACCGTTGGATGACATCACGATGACGTCATCGCGTGACATCAGCACGCGTCGGTCCGCGGACTGGCGCGTGCCGGTTTGCCCGCCGGCGGCATTCACGCGCCGGTTCGCCGACCAGCGCGTGCGCCACACGCACTGGCCAATGCCAGCGCTTCGGGCGCGTCGCGCCCACGCGCAGTGCCTTCCGACCGTGCTTGTGGGCGCGTGCAGCGTCGCCCGGCGGCAGTCGATGTATCGCCAGACTCGTCTCGACGTCGCCTTTCTCCCCATGTGTTCAGAATTTGATTTCGACTTACAAAAACTCGAAAAAATGGCCGAACAACGCTTGCGTGTCGGGATTTTTGCCCCAATCCGTACGGCTGAAGTTCTTTTTGTGAAAAATCAAACAAAAATCATCAAACAAGTCGGGAAAACGTGAACTAGGGCTCTGATACCAATGTTGGGAATAACGGATCCCCGAAAACCGGATTCGACACCGAATCGAACCCCTAATTCAATGCGGAAGACGAAGCTCGGGAAAACACGCATCACCGATCGTAAAGCACACCACGGATTCGAGCGTACCTTGTTAGCCACAGATTAAACACCGATGCTGACAAGAGGAAGAAAATCTGGCCCCGTTCGATTCGATGAAGCCTTGAAGGGAAGAAAAGTGCGCCGTTTACTTACTGTCTTTTCTTTTGGGAGAGAGAGAACGTGGAGAGAACGTACATCTTTTCTTTTTCTAAAAACAACGGTATGTTTTTCTCTCTCTCTCCTCCCTTTTATACCTCTCTCCTTCCACGAGCCCTATTCCCATGGGCCGAGTTTTTTGGGCCCAACTTGGGCGGACGGGCCTTAAGCCCAATACCAATAAAAGCCTTCATCATGAAAGCAAAAAGAAATCAAATAACCCAACTACATCTCTTGTAGTATTTTAAGACCAATTACTTGCTGTAAATCTCATGTTGAGGACGATTGATTGAAGGCCAATAAGCGCGAGACCCAAACAGGAGGTGTCGGCTCATAAGTTTATCAATGTACAAATGGATCTATGCGTTGTTAGAATATTAAAATGTATCTAACCGAAAGATCAAGAAAGAGAGCACACCGAAAGTTGGGGGACGACGTACGCATGATATGCCTTGAAGGATGATGCCAACCAGGAGAAAACAACAAAATCTCAGAGATGGAGAAGAACAGTAGAAGCCAAAGAGGACGAAGAAGGAGAAGAAGCAGAAGCGCTCTGTCTCTTAGGGTTTTCACAGTCTTGTTTTTGTTAAATTGCTAAAAAAGAGGAGAGATGAGGCTGAAACTTCATCTTACGTACTGAACAACCAAGTCTTTTACAAAAAACAAAATATATAACGTAAAACACACCATAACTATAATTACCCATGCTCTCCATAAAGCACTTGCCCTACTAACACCTAAAAGCTAGGATAACCAACACACAAGACTCCACTAACTCTAATAACTGAAAAACCAAATCAACAACACGTGCAAAAGGAAATAACTATTATATTAACAATCCCTCCCTCAAACTGATGTTTGCTAACATTTAGTTTAAAGCCTTGACTTTTTTCACCATGCAAACAACTAGTAACCTTCTGAGCTTCATAAATGACTCCATCTCAAGGGCCTTGGTGAATATATCAGCAACTCGATCTTCACTCCTGCAGTAGATTAGATCAATTGTTCCATCATTGCTAAGATCTCTCAAGAGATAAAACTTCACATCAATGTGCTTGCTTCTTCCATGCAACACCGGATTCTTGGAGAGTTTTATTGCTGAGTTATTGTCACAAAAAATTTTAGTGGGTCGCAGTTGCTTGAATTGTAACTCCTCAAGAATTCTCCTTAGCCAAATAGCTTGATAAGCACTAGCTGTTGTAGCAACAAATTCAACTTCTGTATTTGACAATGTGACAATTGGTTGCTTCTTGGATGACCACAAAATAACACATATTCCAAACATAAAAGCATAATCCAAAGTGCTCATCCTATCATCTTGATCTTCTGCATAGTCACTATCAGTAAATCCCAACAAATCGGACTTTTCACCCTTCTTGTAAAATAACCCAAAGTCTCTAGTTCCTTGCAAGTAACAAAAGATTCTCTTAGCAGCTAACAAATGCATTTGTGTAGGATTCTCCATATATCTACTAATTAAACTCATAGAATACATTATGTATGGTCTTGTTGCAGTTAAATACATCAAACTGCCCACAATTTGTTTATAAAGTATGCTGTCAACCTTCCTCCCTTCATGATCTTTGTATAACTTTAAGCCAAACTCAATTGGAGTGTTTACAGGATTACAACCCTTCATCTGAAACCTGTCGAAAATTTCTCCCACATATTTCTTTTGAGAAATAAAGATCACATCATCCGATTGTACCACTTCTATGCCAAGGAAGTAATGCATCATACCAAGATCAAACATTTCAAACTCACCCATCATAGATTTCTTGAAGTCTACAAACATGCCATCACAATTTCTTGTAAATATAAGATTGTCAACATACAAGCAGACAATAAACATTTTTCCTTTATCTCCAATCTTGACAAAAAACGTATGATCATAAGGACATTTTGAAAAACCAACTTTAAGAAAATTAGTTTCAATACGACTATACCAAGCCCGAGGGGCTTGTTTTAGCCCATAAAAAGCTTTCTTCAATCTATAAACTTTATTCTCATTTTCAATCTGGACATAACCAGGGGGTTTGCTCGACAAATACCTGTTTCTCCAAGTACCCATGCAAGAATGCCGATTTGACATATAGTTGGAAAATAGGCTAAGAATTCTATGCCACCAATGCAACCACCAATCTGATCGTGTCATGTCTCGCAACTGGAGAAAAAACCTTTGTATAGTTGATTCCATATTGCTGCTTGTATCCCTTGGCTATCAAACATACTTTATATTTGTCAACCTCACCATTTTCTTTCAGTTTTGTTTTAACGACCCACTTTACACCAATGGTTTTTTGTCCATTCGGAAGATCGGATAGCTCCCAAGTATCATTTCTTTCGATGGCATTAATTTCATCATCCATTGCTTTTCGCCATTTTTCTTCTTTGACAGCACTCTTAAAAGTTGTAGGGTCATAATATGAAAATAAGGCAAAGTGAGTAATTGAATCTCCAATTCCAGTTATCTCATAATCTTCCATCCAAATAGGCTTTCTTCTAACACGGCGAAGAGATTTGGACTTCTTCTTCATTGACTTCAGCACCTGTTGGTGAAATTCCAGCAACTGTAGAAGTTGTATTTGATGAATTTTGGGGCATATAAGGTGCTAAAATTTGCTCATGTTCAGCATCATTGTCATAAAGAACTTAGGTAGGCTATTCCTATTCCAATCCCAAGTGTTCTCTTCATCAAAAACAATATCCCTGCTAGTCACAATCTTTCTTTGTTAGTGGATTAAATAATTTATATGCTTTGGATGCTTCACTTACATTAAGAAAGACACATTTTTTAGTCTTGTCATCAAGTTTATTCCTTTTCAGATCCGGGACATGGGCATATGCGATACATCCAAAGATTCTGAAGTGATCTATAGCCGGTCTTCTCCCACTCCAAGCCTCTTCAGGAGTCATATTCTGAACAACAAAAGTTGGACTTCTGTTCAAAACATGAATACTCAAATTTACTGCTTCTAGCTAGAAAGTCTTTGGAATTCTTCCTCTTGCCAATAAGCTTCTCACCATGTTGAGAATGGTTCTATTTTTCCTCTCAAATACACCATTCTACTGTGGTGTATATGCAGCAGTAAGCTCTCTTCGAATGCCATGCTCTGCACAAAAAACTTCAAATTCTTTTGAGCAATATTCACCACCATGATTTGTTCGAAGAGTTTTAATGATCTTTCCTGCTTCATTTTCAACACGAGCTTTGAAGCTTTTAAATGTGGGGAAAGCTTCTGATTTTTCCTATAAAAAATAAACTCAAGTTTTTCCGGAAAAATCATCAATGAAGGTAATTAAGTATCTTTTACCTCCATTAGAAGATGGGTTTATTGGATCACAAATGTTCGAATGCACCAGCTGCAAAACATCATTTGCTCTCCATGACTTTTCTTTTGAAAATTGAGAACGATGCTATTTGCTAACAACACATTCTTCACAGACTTGGGAAGGAACAGTAATTTGAGGAAGACCCGTCACCATGTTTTTCTGTTGGAGGGTCTTCAATCCACCAAAACTCAAGTGACCATAGCGAAAATGCCACAGCCATGAGGGATCTTTCTTTTCAGCCATCAAACAAGACTAAATATTTTCAATCTTTAATGGAAACAATCTATTTGAACTCATAGGAACAATTGCAATAGCACCTCTAACAGAATCATAAATTTCACAAGCACCCCTCTGAATGGTGATTACATAACCATTTTCTTGTAATTGGCCAGCACTGAATAGGTTACTTTTCAAGTCAGGAACATATAACACATTAAAGATCGAAACTACAAAACCATTATTGGTTCTTATCTTAATATCACATTTCCCATCACTTTCACAGTAGAATGATCTCCAAAACTCACAGTGGAATGAAAATCTTCATTTAGATAAGAAAAAGAAAACTTACTTCCACTCATGTGGTTACTGTAGCCTGTATCCATATACTAAATATTTGACTCGCGCTCCTTTTCATCTTGAACAGCCATCAATAACGTTTCTGCTTCCTTTTCTTCAACAAAATTTGAACTTTCTGCCTTTTCTTTATTATTAGGTAGCCTAGTATAACATTCATATGCATAATGACCAAATTTATGACATCTAAAACACTCTACATTGGCTTTGTTAGGATCTCGTCCTCTGCCTTTGCCTTGAAATTGGTCATTATTAACTTTGAAATTCCTGCCAACATCTCTATTTTGTTGATCTCCCCTTCCTCTACATCTACCTCTACCCCTTCCTCTGAAATTGTTGGAATGAGTATTGGTAGAAGTCTTCAACGCTTGATCCTCTATTGTTGAACTTCTGTTCATCTTCTGTTCATGGACCAATAAGGAGCTTTGCAATTCGTCAAGAGAGAGTGTATCTATGTCTTTCGACTCTTCAATTGAGCAGACAATATAATTAAACTTTGGTGTCAAAAAACACAAAATCTTCTCCACAATGGTGACGTCGTCCATCTTCTCGCCATGGAATCGCATCTTGTTGCTAATCTCCATTGTTCTGGCACAATAACTAGTGACAGATTCTCCATCCTTCATTGCTAGTGTCTCAAAATATCTTCTCAAGGCTTGAAGCTATGCACGCTTCACTCTAACAGAGCCTTGATATTTCTTCTTCATAGAATCCCAAATATCCTTGGAAGTTTCTTTGCAAAGAATAGTCTCCAAGATGGAACGATCGATAGCCTGAAAAAAAAATAATTTTTTGCCTTCAGGTCCTTCAACTTTCTAGCTTCCAATTCAGCTTTCTGGGGATCTGTCAAAGCCATGCCTACTAGTAGCTCTTGAATTCCAGATTCGACAACCGACCAATACTCCTTTGATCGTAAAAAATTCTCCATCAGCATACTCCAATGGTCATAGTGACCATCAAAGCGTGGAATTGCTGGTTGAACAAAATTGTCGGTGGCCATTGGAAATATTGTTGCTGCAATTTTCTCACGAAAGTTTTTATTTTATTTTTTAAACTCTCTCACGTTTCTCTTAGGCTCTGATACCACTGTTAAATTGCTAAAAAGGAGGAGAGATGAGGCTGAAACTTCATCTTATGTACTGAACAACCAAGTCATTTACAAAAGACAAAATACATAACGTAAAACACACCATAACTATAACTACCCATGTTTTTCATAAAGCACTTGCCCCACTAACACCTAAAAATAGGATAACCAACACATATGACTCCACTAACTCTAATAAATGAAAAACCAAATCAACAACACGTGCAAAAGGAAATAACTATTATATTAACAGTTTTATCTCCAAGTCGTTTTCCGGTTGGTCATGCTTTATGAGGAAAACAAAAGATTGTTGGTCAAAGTGGTGACTGGGGGAACTTAATTAAACTAGACTTTGTTCGAGAAATTCCACTGCTGTCACTTCCTGGGCAACTTCCATGCATTTCTCGTTTGATTCGATCAATCAATTATTTGCACCAGCATCTTTGACAAACCATCTCTCTCTCTCTCTCTCTCTCTCTCTCTCTCTCTCTCTCTCTCATATATATATATATAGTTATGAAATTTATCCCAATTATTTTTTGCAATAGGGATAGACCCGAGGCAAATAACGTCTATCGAATTAATTGCAAGAAATAGTTGCCTAGCAATACCATACATGCAAAATAATGTCGAAATTTTTAAATTTAGATAACAAAGATTAGGACACATACCAAGAACATTCCATGTTCTATTGTTATCGTGCTAATGTCCCAGCCCAATTTTGGTTCGTGCAGTTTATAATTTATAAGACAGATTTTATTGATCTTTGAGAAAAAAATATTCAATCCCATTTTAGAACTGTCTGTCATCATCATTTCGTCTTCTTAACACACTTTTTCGTGCATATATTAACCCATGCTATCTAATATGGAATGATCAATAATACATCGCTAATTAATAGTTTGTCACGCACATCTGTAGTGGCCAAGACTCCTTTGGGCGAGATGGTGTACACATCTAAAATAAGGTAAAGTTGCTTTTTCATTAATAAAATATGGTAAATATTTCATAGAAAAAGTCAATTATTTACATTAATTTGCCTCATAATACATTAAATATGGATAAAATGTGAATGCGAGATTGTACGTAAAATATATCCTTACAACAATAAATACATGAAATGTTCAGATGATTTTTTTATCCAGATTCTACTTAGACAGATCAACGCAAAATAAAAAAAGATAATTAATTAGTTGTACCTGAATTGATATAACTTAGGCTACTATGAATCAACATACACTATGAATTTTGATGTCAAGACTGAGCAATGTCGAATTGCGACGTTATTCAGATATTAAAGGGTATAACATGCACTTGTCCATGTTTAAGACAACGCATCATCCCCTTTAATTAGGTAAAGACTAGGGAAAAGACCCTACGATATTATGTTCTGATTTCTCGGAGTAACATATTTACGATCTTTTATTCCGATGATGGTATGGCAACAAATGGTGAGGCAAAATAAGTACTCCAATAGTAATAATAATTCTGAAAGGAGCGTGATATCGATGTAAAGTAGGTACAAATCTTCCAGATTTATTTATTTATTTATTTATTTATTTTTGGCAAAGAAATTTCCAGATTTATTGATCCTTTGTTTAGGTAACAAAGTTACATTAACGATATCCATGGATCGGAATTGGGCCGCTTGGATTTGGTAGCCCAAAAAACTCAAAGAGAAAGAAAAAGCAAGAAAGATTAATAACTGTCCTAATCTTTGGTAAAAAATGAACTTACATATGCTAAATCTCATATCTCCAATGAGATGTACAGTTGACATTAATCAAGACATACGCATATAAATACCATATGTATGGCCTTCACTTTTTGCATGAGATGCCTTTTCGAAGGATCAAAACCAAGAGAAGGCAACTAAGTTCAAAAACAAATCATGAAAGCCGAAAGGGGAAGAAGAAACACAAGCTCTCTCTGTCTTGTCTGACGAGCTGTTTTGGGCCTTCTCGCATTTATGAAAAAGTTGTTGCTCAGTCAAGGTCGTGAAGTCCCCATGGATCGTGGCATTTAGTTCTTTCAACGAACATGATATCTCAACTTGCAAAGGAAAGAGGACGGAAATGAGGGAGTAAGTAGGTGGTGAAGGTTGATTCCTTCTTTCCAATAAAATATCAAAATATGCGATTTGTCAAGCATAAATGTTCCCTCATAGAATACTAGCAGTCAAATCTTGTCTCCATCGATTATTAGGCTCCTGCTTATCCCAACCCTATATGACTTATTGTTTTGGAGGGAAGTATGGAAAGTTCTCCGTAGAAATGCCAATTCTGGAATGCCCCTTTCAATTATTCAATTATTCAATTCTGGACCTAGGCTTAGTTACTAGGGTTGTGGACTTGCATGTCGAGAACGCCAGCCTAGGTGCAAAGGGCTAGGTCCCAACCTAGGAGGACTCAAGCCTAACCATCTTGGTCCAAGTTGCAAGAGCCAAGGTTTCTCTAGCCAAGCCACTTGAAACTTGAGCACAAGCATAGGTGGACTTGGGACCTGCCTTGATGGACCTTAAGCCAAGTTTTGGTGACTTGAGTTTGGGAGTTGGCTACTTGGGCATGTCTATTGCAACAAGAGCCTCAACACTAAGGTCTTAGGCTCGACCTTGAGAGATCTAAGCCCCAACACTACTGACTTGGGCAAGTTAACCAAGACCCGACAATGATAACAACATCTCAAGCCTGATGTTAAGAACCAAGCCTAACCTCTTTGAACATAGGCTCAGCCTCGATGGACCCAAACCCCAATGCTAGTCACTTGGGCGCAAGCTAGGTACTCATGGGCTTGAGCATAGGCACAAGGGTAGTGGCCCTTGCCCTTCTGATCTTGAACCCAACTACCAAGGAATTGGGTTTGTCCTTGATGGACCTATGACCGAGCGATAGTGACTTGGGCCTCGGAGCCAAGTACTTAGGCATGGCTAACAGGAACCCAAGCGCAAATGCCAAGGTTCCAAACCCAACCTTCGAGAGACTCGAGCCCAACTTCAATGGCCTCGGGACAAGGCATTGGTGTCTTGGGTGTGAGAGCTAGGTGTTGAGGCCTAACTACTTAGAATTGAGCATGAGCACTAGGGTCTTGGGTTGGATTTTGGGGGATTTAGGCCTAGCATTTATAAGCTTAGACTTGACCGTTGAGGAACTACTTAGCCTCAATGGACCAATGCCTAAGTGACATTGACTTGGGCGTGCGGGCTGAGTAACTTAGCCTGACCATTAGGACATGGGCATGGGCACCTATGTCCTTGAGTGACCTTGACAGAGCCGGGTTGGAGTATTAGTACTTAAGTGCATAGCAATATGGGCATTGCACAATTGTCCTATGTCCTACCTCAAAAGACCTCGGGTTGATCTTTTATGAATTTGGGCTTGTCCACCGAAGACCCTAAGGACAAGCATTGGAGTTCTTATGTCCGAGTGGCTGAGATTTTTTATTTAAGTGCCAATATTTAGTCGTATTTTAGAAAAGTCATTTTTAATTTTTAAAAGGGACATTATTTTCTTGAATGTAATAATAGGTTTTTTTTATTGATTATGAATTTCTTTTCCATTGACTCATATTTTTAATCAATTCGAAAGTCAAAAAAAGTTTTCGGACAACAAATTTTCAGTGAATCAATCGAAAAGTTAGCAATTTTCTTTGGTCTCTCTAAGAAGATATCTTTCACAAAACAAACGTAATCTTTAATATAGTAGGTTTTGATATTTGAAGTCTAATAATCTTGGAAGGACAATCAATTGACTTTAGTGAATGCAAACATGATGATGCGGACGTGTTGAATAATTAACAAAGAAGAGAATACATAATTATATTAGACATGTATAGTAAGTGAAACGAACCGGGTCATATTGCGGTGTACATAATTAACGTGTAACGTCACGATTGCCAATTCTCTTGCTATTTTGGGTGTTTCTTTTTACAGGTCACAGTCAACGGTTTAGTCTGTCGGGTGGAAGTCAACGTCAGTGCTGATTGGCTCGAACGCGCGTGCGTTCCCGCGCCGTATCCCCTCCCTCTCTCTCTCTCTCTCTCTCTCTCTCTCTCCGACAGAACTGAAACTCAAGTAAAGCTTCCGATGATCGCTCCGCCGCGTTCCGCCGTCCTCCTCCTCCTGCTCCTCGCTCTTGCTGCCTCCGCCCATGGCGCCGACCCTGTCAAACTCTTCTGCGGGACCACTGGCAACTTCACCGCCAACGGCACCTACCAAGCCAACCTCAACGCGCTCCTCGCCTCTGTGGTCGCCACCGCCGCAGCAGATGGTCACGGCTTCTACAACCTCTCTGCCGGCGGGAGTACTAACGCCATCAATGCCATCGCCCTCTGCCGGGGTGATGTCGGGGCCACCGACTGCCAGAGCTGCCTGAATGACTCTGCCCCCCAAAGTCGCCCGCCAGTGCCCAGTGCAGAAGGAGGCGATCATCTGGTACGACAACTGCATGCTCAGGTATTTAAAGGGTATATAGTATGCACTTGTCCATGTTTAAGACTAGTCTTCATTCCCTTAACGAGGGAAAGACTAAGGAAAAGAGCCTGAATTTTTATGTTTGGTTTTCTCGGAGTAACATATGCATTGATGTATTACCAATTTACCACCTTTTATTCGAACGAAGGACCTCATTGCAACAAATGGTTAGACAAAATACATTCTCCAAATAATAGTAATTCTGAAACGAAAACATGATATCGACGCAAGATACGCGCAAATTGTCACAAGTACTTACATCAACGACATCCGGGACCACCCCCGGGTTTCCCGGAACTGCTGGACCCACTAAAAGTTCGAAGGGAGAGAAAGAGCCGGAAAGGTTAATAATTCTCCTGATCTTTGTTAGAGAATTGACTTTCCTATGCTAAATCAGATGTGTAATTGAACACTAATCAAGACACACACGTATACATAAACATACCTGCTGTATTGCCACCATAAGTGCATGAGATGCCTTTTTTGAAGGATAAGAACCGAGAGAAGAAAACAAAATTTCGAAAACAGATCATAAAAACTGGAGGAAGAAGAAGCACAAGCTCTCTCTGCCATTTTTCTGCAATCAGTTTTGATACTATATTCTCTCTCTCTCTCTCTCTCTCTCTCTCTCAAGAAAATTCAAAGTTTTTGGTCATGAAATTTGGACACTTCTACCATTTTCCAAGCAAACAGTTGCAATTATCTCGCAATCATGGCATTAATAGGTGGTGTAGATTGATTCCCAATTTGGTATGGGATATTGAAAAAATCGAGTTGTCAGGCATTTATACCATCACTCGGATCTTGTCTCAATAGATTATTGGAATCTACTCATCCAAACATTGTGACTCATATTTTTTAGGATGGTATAGAATGTACTTGTGTTAAAATATCTCGCATTGTTTGTTTACGAGCTTTATATATTCTTTACATGCGTATGTCATCTTTTCATTTGCTTGTTAAATTTCACATGTTGTTCCTAACCTGAATTAAGCAAGAGGAAGGGTGTTGAATTATGTCACTTGTTTAGCTCTTTATGTATATGTGGCTTCTCAAGTCTTTGGGTTAGACTTTTTAATGATGAAAATACTAATTTAGAATGCTCTTTTATTCAATTCTATAATGACACTTCTTCTTCTATTTTGTTTTTCTGGTTTGGATGCTGATTGTGGTATTGCTCTTTGATTTATTATTATTTATTTTTAGAATGAATTCTCGTGTGATGCTATAAGCACCAAGAGACTAATTTAGCATTAAGTTTGTTAATCATTGCTAATCATTGGAATTTTTATATTTCGGGGTTCGGCCTTATTCTTTTTGCATTGCTTTAATTTAGTAATAAAAAAATTAAGATTTATTTGTATATATTGATAATATTTTGTTTATAGCACCTCAGTATCTTATTTCGGGAATTAAATATCATCACCGGAGTCCCGTCGCGACCGTTGTAGCGTCACGATCGGGATTTCTCTTAAACCTGTCAAAGTCAACGGTCAAGTCCGCCGGTCAGAAGTCAAAGTTAGGCGCTGATTGGTTCAAAGCCGTGTGGCTTCCCGCACGGGATAACCACCCCCTCCCTCCCTCCCTTTCCAACGGAACTGAAACTCAAGACAAGCTTCCGATGATCGCTCCGCCGCGTTCCGCCGTCCCCCTCCTCCTCTCGCTCCTCACCCTTGCCGCCTACGCCCATGGCGCCGAACCTCTCTACTACTTCTGTGGGACCAACGGCAACTTCACCGCCAACGACACCTACGGGGACAACCTTAACGCCCTCCTCACCTCCGTCGTCACCGCCGCCGCCGCCGACTACGGGTTCTACAACCTCTCTGCCGGCGGCGAGAGCGCCAATGCCATCAATGCCATCGCCCTCTGCCGGGGCGACGTCGGGGCCGCTGACTGCCGGAGCTGCCTGAACGACTCGGCCCCCGCGATCGCCGGCCGGTGCCCAGTGCAGAAGGAGGCGATCATCTGGTACGACAACTGCATGCTCCGGTACTCGAACCGCTCCATTTTTCGGGCCATGGAGGATTTGCCCGCCTTCGGCTTGGCGAACCCCAACAACGTCACCAACAACGTCGATCAGTTCAATCAGGTTCGGAATTGGAAAGTTCAGCTTTTAGCATGCTGACGATCGGCATCTTTCGTTTGAACAACCATTTGCATTGCATTTCGCTTGTTTCCAAGAAAGCAGAGTGCATGATGCTTCTGTACGCGTTGACTTCGCTTACTTCATGGAAACTTTCAATAGTTTTCAACATAGTAAACCATGAGAATCCTCATCTCCGCTCGACGACGTGCCCGACTAGGCAGATCGGTTAAATTGGGTTGCTGTTTGAGTGTAATTCATCCTTGTTTAGCTGCACTTTGTAATTCATCATAGCACTTGTTGTCATTATATCACGGTGCTGGTTGTGTTTTTGTGTTCTTGTTCTCCAAGAACGTGTTTTTCTTTTTTTCTTTTTTTTCCCCTTTCAGTCTTGAATTCTTGAACTTTATGTTTCCTGTAAGCCATTGGGATTTGGCACAAAGCTTTTCAAGTAGTATGAGCTCACAGGAGCATTTGATTTGAGGTCTCATTCTTGGAGAGCAGCTAGCAATTCAAATCGCATTAAGGTTGAGTAGGGATTTATGGTGCAGGTCCTGGCGAAGTACTAATTCTTGTCTTTTTGTCCTGACAGTAGCTTATATTCTTGGTTCTGTTTTCTAGGTTTTGAGAAATCTGACGGATGGTTTGAGAGACCGAGCTGCGAATGGCAATTCGACGAGGAAATTTGCGGTCGGGAACGCGACAGCTCCAAACTTCCAGACTCTGTTTGGACTAGTGCAGTGCACTCCAGACTTGTCGCAGCAACAATGCGACAATTGTTTGGTGAATGCTATTGGAAAAATTCCTTGGTGTTGTGATCAGAAACAAGGAGGAAGGTATGTTGCTCCCAGTTGCAATATCAGGTTTGAAGTGTACCGCTTTTTTGATCCTTCGGCTTATGAGTCGCCACCATCACCACCAGAATCGCCAGTTTCTCCTCCACCTCCTCCAACGAATAACCCATCCCCTAAAGGTACTTCCTCTTAATGTACACTTACATAAGCCAGAGCATTCTATTTGTGTTTTCAATTGTCTGTAGGACAAACACGACAATAAGTGTGAGCAAGCTTGCTTTCAACTTCAATGAGCTCCTTTTACAAACAAGAGACTCCTTCCCCTGCACCTCCTCCTTTGAATATGGTTGCATTAAGTGTATTTTAAAGCATGATGTAATTTAATGTTTGATTCTTGGTTTGATAAGTTCCCGAGACACTTATTTTTCCTCTTGAATGAGGTATAAGCATGAAACAAGTAGCAGATGAGAAATTAATGAGATTTCTGATGTATCATGAATCCTCCTTTCTTTCGATTTAAGTATCACCGTCTGAAGTAATTTCATCAGGAAACTTATAGAATAACACCAAGGACTGCTTTAAATGTGCAATCCCTCCTAAAATCTGTTCTTGGTAATTGGGTCTCAACATTGTTCTCTGTGAGTTTCTTGTCTAACATAAGAGCTCTTCCTTTTTCAGGAAAGGATACTAACTCAGGTCGTATTGCCCTCATTATCACAATCCCAGCTGTTGGATTATCTCTTTTAGTTGCTGGAATATTATGCATCTGTTTGAGGTCAAGAAGATTGAAGAAAAATTTCGAAAGTAAGTTCTCATTACTTTTGCGTGACTGATTTTCATAAAATGCTGGATGAACGCAACCTATGTGAAACAGATTAGCAGCCAGTTTGTTAAGCCTTGATGTGCCAAAGCTAGTAACTTTTCGGTAATTCAGAGGTCGGTGATTTTTGACTGAACGAGGAAAGATTCACTGTGGGCTATATATATCAAAGTTCACTGATTGCTCTGGAAAATATTTTATTTGATAGCATCACCCAGGGGCTCAATTTTCCTTAGAATGGATTATCTGTTAAAAAAGAAAAAATTATTATTAACTGTTAAATCACCAGACATGCTTACTGATAATGTGGAATTAGACAATGAGCAACTTCCGATTTTCTACTTTGTAGCTGTACCTGTAGATGAAATCGGCAATGCAGAATCCCTGCAGTTCGACTTGAATATCATCAGAGAGGCAACAAATGACTTCTCTGAATCAAATAAGTTGGGACAAGGTGGATTTGGCGTAGTTTACAAGGTATTCACTGCAAATTGTTCATTCATAAAATAACAGAGAATTTGAAACATTCACATGTATGTGGCTGCTTTTTGTGCATTCTTTTTCAGGGAACATTGGCCAATGGACAAGTTATAGCAGTAAAAAGGCTGTCTGTAGATTTGGGATAAGGTGATCAAGAATTCAAGAATGAGGTCCTCTTGGTTGCAAGGCTTCAACACCGGAATTTGGTTAGGCTCTTAGGATTTTGCCTGGAGGGGAGAGAGAGGCTTCTTATATATGAATTTGTACCAAACTCAAGCCTGGATCACTTTATATATGGTATGATCTTGCCATTTTTGTTCCAGCATCATCCGATTTAAGAGTAATTGAAGTGCATGTTCTTGCCAATCTGTATTTAGAAAGTCACCTTGCCCTAGTCACATCACCGTAACCTTTCGTCAATGTACTATGCAGATCCTGTTAGCCGTAGCCGGCTGGATTGGGAAAGGCGTCAAAAGATAATAGGGGGCATTGCTCGTGGGCTTCTTTATCTTCACGAGGATTCTCAACTTCGAATCATTCACCGGGATCTTAAAGCGAGCAATATTTTGCTTGATGCAGAGATGAACCCTAAAATTTCAGATTTTGGTACAGCAAGGCTATTTGCGGTGGATCAAACTCAAGACGCCACAAGCAGGGTTGTTGGCACATAGTAAGTAATAGATAGCAGAGTATCTTAAAATAAATCCAATTATATTTCCTGCACTCTTCTCCATATAATCTGAATAGCTAGCAAATGGAAAGGCACGGCATCTTAAGTGGAATTGCATTGAAAGTGCTCATTATTCCTGTGATGCAGTGGGTACATGGCTCCAGAGTACGCAATGCATGGATTGTTCTCAGTCAAGTCAGATGTCTTTAGTTTTGGGGTGTTGCTACTAGAGATTATTAGTGGTCAAAAAAGTAGCCGCTTCTGCAACGGGAATACCACGGAGGACCTTCTTAGCTATGTAAGAAAATATCTTTCAATCACTCTCCTTTACCGAAAGAATCACTAGGAAAGAGTGGCAGACACAAACTCGAATGAGTCAAGCAACTGTCCTTACCATGCTGAGTTTGTGTTTATGATTCATTGCAGGCATGGAGGAGTTGGAGGAAGGGACCCCCTCAGATCTCATAGATCCTAATTTGGCTGATGGTTCGAGGATCGAAATGTTGAGGTGCATTCATGTTGGATTGCTGTGTGTTCAAGAAATCGAGGCCGACAGACCAACCATGGGTGCGGTGGTTTTGATGCTCAGTAGTTACTCCACCACCTTGCCACTACCATCACGACCTGCATTCATTATGTCCAGTATCCCTGAATCTAACACAGCTTCGCGGGTGATGGTAACTCATTCGAATCGATCCGAAAACAGAGAAGTCCAAGAATCAGTGAATGAGGCTTCTATCACCGAGCTATATCCTCGATGATCACAGATTGGAGTCTAAATTTGTGTATCTTCTGTTCCATTGCGGATGGAACAACGAGGCATTATGCCATATCAGTACATCATTTTATATTGCATTATTTCATGTGTTGAACGGAATTTGGGATGATTATATGCTGCTATGATCTTAAAAATGGGTGAAGTGCATCACTTATATTACATTAATGGGAAAGATATTTGAAAGTTACTTTGCATTATAGAAATGCTATTAGTCACGTGTGGATGTTGAATTTTGATATATCAATCGTTAGTTTCTTATGAGAAAACTAATGAGTCTCATGAATAATTACTGTATTTTCCCACATTAAATTTTTTTGACCAATTTGAGAAATTACTAGCTACTGAAATGTTTGAACTTACTTTTGTATGTGTGAAGTTACTATCAACAATGAGAAGTAGCTACTCCCAACTTGTCGTATAAAAATTTGGTGAATGAGTAAGATAAAGTTGGCAATTTCATATACTTCATTAAAAGTTAGTAAGTTATTAACGATAAAGTTGGTAAATGAGCTGTTGTGAGTCCTCACAACGTGATTACAAGCTCTCCCACGCTCATGCCTCTCATGACAATTGAAGGTGTCATGACTCTCTTGCAATCAGTTTTGATAATATATTCTCTCTCTCTCTCTCTCTCTCTCTCTCTCTCTCTCTCCCCTCGTCCGATAAGCTATTTTCGCTCATTTTAAAATTAACTTACAAATTAAAAACTTGTCCACCGGGTCATGCATGAATATATTATAATATAATAATATATGTTGACTTGTCTTCATCGGGTCGTGCCCTTGTCTTGCATGAATTTGTTTAAATATGTTGACTTGTCTTCATTGAGTACCCCGGGTCGTTTTTTTTTTTAAATAAATTATAATATAATAATAAATAATATTTTAATAAAAATAAAAATAAAAATAATTTATTTCCAAAAAATAAAAAATATCTCATATTTTTCCAAAAAAGCCAACAAGTCAGAAAAAAAGCCAAAAATGATTTATATTTTCAAAAAAGATTAAAAATCCAAAAAATGCTTTTTAATGTCCAAAAAATAAGAAAAGACCCAAAAAAATGTTTTTTCTCCACAAAATGCATGGAAAATCCTTCAAACATCCAAAAAGTCCTAAGGTTTAAACAAGATTAGGTGTTGGAATGACATTGATGATTAACTAGTGTAATCAAGTTTCTGAACCTAATTTCGTTGGTTGCGCAAGAGCGAATATTTCTCCCAATATTTCGCTTGGGTTTCTAATCAACTTACCCTGAATTGATTAGTAGTGACTCCGTTTTAAAATTAACTTACAAGTTAAAAACTTGGACGATTAAGTCATAAATTTGTGGATTTGGGAGAGTCCAAGTTAAGCATAATAGACCTAGCCGAACCATTAGCCTCCACAAGTGCCCATCCTTAATGGGGACGCCGAAAAAAGAGGTTGCGACAGTGTTCTCTTTGACCCAATCTGACCCGAAATGTATAAGACCCGCAACGAAAACCCACATCATGTTGGGTCCAGAAAAGATGAAGATTTGCACGAAATATGATATAATTTAATTAGTAATGATACCAACCAACATATTTTAATTTTACACAACTTCAAAAAAAAAAAAAAAAACACGCCTGTGCAACGCATGGGTATGCTACCAGTTTAATTGGAAATCAAATGATAACAGATCATCATGTGATCGATTTTCAATAGAAAAGACAATGCTGGATCTCTTCGTGTTCCATTTAATATTCTTATTGTACTATATTCATTTAGCAAGATATAATGATTGGTGTACAAACCTAAACTTTCCCATTTTAGCTATTTATTCTTAAATTAAATATATTTATCCCTTCATATTCATTGCTAATATATAGGGAAAGTTTTAATTAAGGGCCTAAAGTGGAACCGCTTTCTCAAAAAATGACCAAAAATAGACATTGTCTCAAACAAGAACCTGACGTGACCAACTTACTTTCAAATAAAGGCCTCAACTTAAAAGCCAACCAAATCTTATTTGCATTTAGGGGTATTTTCGTCTAAAGACTTTTTTTTTTTTCTTTTTTTTAAATTCATTTTCTCCTTCTCTTTCTTTTCTTCATCATCATCGTGCCTTCGCCTTTTTCACTCTTTAGATTGCGTTTTTTTCCAAAGTCCATCTCTATCTTCCTTGCCGAATTAGCCATCAATGCCCTCAACCTCATTTGGCATTGCCCTCAACAACAATTCCGGTACCTTTGTTGAAAGATGGAAGTCAATCCAAGCCCTAGATCGAGCATGAGTGGACCAAGATGTGATGCTTGGCTCGATTTGATCCCCACATCTTGTGGTGGTGATCAAGCACGAAGCATGATGAGGTGTAAGCCATTAGCTTGCTGCCCCCGTTGTCATCGATGCTTGAATTCAAATCGGTGCTCACACAAGCTATGATCAATCTTAGCGAGGATAAGCCAGATTGAAGTGCCTAAGCCAAATTTATTAGAGGTTTTTGAGGAATCTCTGTGATACTCACGTGCATTGATTTGTTCAGTGAAATACATGGTTTTGGAAATTTTTGAGCGATTTTGCACTTTTTTCATCTTGTTATTCTCTCTCAAATCTATGTAGATAATATTTCAGAGTTAGAGAGCTAAATTTGTTTGAACATTTGTAGACCAAAGTCATTCGTTTTTTAGATTAAGTGTTGTTGATTCGAATCACCACCAAAGGCGAGTATCTTCAATCACGGGTCAAAATGATTTAGCAGCCTTTGAAAATAACCAGCATACATGACACAGTTAGACCCTCTCAAGAAGTCACATATTCCACCTCAATGCAAGTTGCATCTACGAATATTATGAATAATCCAACCCGAACCCAATAAAACATTCCCAAGAAGCTACGAGCAAAAGTTATCATGGCAGAGGTAATTTCATTGGCAGGAGAGCATGAAACTGTTACTTTAATTGCCATAATAAGTTTTTACAAGCAAATTGAATAAAAACAAAACCCACTTAGGATATTTCTTGATTCTCAAGTTCATTATTGTTATCGGAGAAGGTGAGTGGTGGCAAATAACTTAAAAACCAGCTTATGCCGAAATTGATGAGTTCTTGAGTGAGGATGCAAAATTGCAAAATGTAGAGCATCCACTTTGAAGTTAGTTGATGGGGAGGCTGCAGAACTAAAGCACACAATTTGCAGTTTTGCAAAACTGCATAACTTCTCGAATATCTTTTCGTTTTCTTCTTTTCCTAAATTGTTCAAATTGTTTTGCACCTATGCAAGCTTGTGCGTGAGGAGTTTGATGCATTTGTTAAGAAGGAAATGAGCAAGATGAAAAAAGAAAGAAAAGGAAAAAGAAAAAAAAGTCTTTAGACGAAAATACCCCTAGTTGCAAATAAGATTTGACTGGCTTTCAAGTTGAAACCCTTAATCGACACTAAATCAGTCGCTTTAGGCCCTTATTTGATACAATGTCCACTTTAGGACCTTTTTTGAAAAAACAGTTCAACTTCAGGCCCTTAATTGAAAATTTCCCTAATATCTATGATCATCAATGAAACAAAAATTCAATTATATAGACAAAAAAGTCAAGATTATCTTAAGGAACATTTTTCAGGTAGAAAAAAAGAGAATGGCATCTTAGGGCGCAAGATGACAACTATTCTCGTCTGAAATAGTTTAAATGCAAAATAGATTTTTTTATTTCTATTTCTAAAATAGTTTCAAAGCAAAAATAACCGTTTGATAATGACATAAAAATTTTACTCTAAAAATAGAAATTCGTTTGATAACAACACGAAATTTCTTTCTTTCTGATTTGGCAAAGAATTAATGACGACCTTTAATATGAAAAAAATAAAAATAAAAATGATTTAGTAACAAAAAAAATAAAGAATAAAATAAAATAAAATAAATCATAAAAAAAATAAAATAAAAAATATCATTTTATTTTAAAATAAAAATATTCTTTAAAATAAATTTATTTTATTTATTCTATTTTATTTTATTTTATGAATAAATTTATTTTAAAATAAATAAAAATAAAAAAATAAAAAAATTTATTTGGCAAAACACTCAAGGCAAATAAAAATAAATTTAATAAATTTATTTTTAATAAAATAATTTATTTTTATTTATCATAAATAAATCATTTTTAATAAATTTAATAAATTTATTTTTAATAAATTAAAAATAAAATGATAAATAATTTTTTTTATTTTTAATAAATTTTTTAAATAAATTTATTTTTATTTTTAAATGAATAAAAAAATGAATATATTTTTTTTATTTTTTTTATTTTTAATAAAATGAGGAGAGGCGGAGAAGGAGGAGGAGGTAGAGACGTAGAGGAGATGAGGGAGGACTCACCGAAATTAGAATTTAGTGGAAGAAATTATTTCTGATTTATCTTCCAAATCAATTTCTGGAATAGAAATTTATTCCAAAAATAGAAAAACTGAATAGGTTTATCAAACAAATTTATATTCCAAAAACAGGTCTGAAATAGAAAAATTATTTCTGGAATAGAAATTTTGGTTATCATGCATCCCTTTAACTTTGCTACTAGCTTATTAAGAGGTATGAAAAAAATCACCAATGCTCAAAAGAAAATGAATGAGCTAAGAATTTGATATAAATAAAAAATTTGACTATAATCTAAACCATTGAATGATCGCAAACAAATATACAGACCAAATCTGAATACATCACGAAATGCAACAATAAGATTAACTAGTAAATACATGGCTTGTCATTTGAAATATGTTGATATATTATGCTCACACGAAACGATACGATCATAGGTACGAGTATAAATTGTTAGCCATAGTGACACCCTCCGTTTGAATAATGGATCTCCTACGACAACAATGAACATTTTCGGCCGCCTGATTTAGGCAACAAACTCACACTAATAACATCTTGGGCTCGGTCTTGGGCTGCCTCCTCCTGCTCCTGCTCCTCCTGCAAACTTAGAAAATCAAAGAAAGAACCTTAAAAAGAAGTTAACAAGCCTGCTACATCTCTTGTAGAATTTAACAAAGATCGTCATTTTTATTTATTAAAATTCGAATTTATAATTATAGAATAACCATTGTGTTGTATTGAAACATTATGATTGTTCATAATAGACTGAAAATTATTTTTAAATTCATTAATTTCGAATTTATTAGTTCTATCTAATAATTATTAAGCACTCTCACAACCTGTTAACGTTTGGAGAGTTGTGTCTATTCGGACATAACTTCTTCTCCTTGAAGTGTTGTAATTTTTCATAAATTATGAAATTCGGAATTAAAAAATAATTTTATTTTTTATTCCGAATTTTCAATGTCTTTTCAATATGTTTTTTGAGAAAATATCAGTTCGGACATAACTTCTTTTGAAAGGTTGCATTTTATTCTAAAAAGACAATATATATTCACAATTTTTTGTCTAAATTTTTTTGACAATCTCGAGACTCCTTTCAAAGATATACAGTCATAATTTCCAATTGTTTCCTTTTGAGAGATTCTGGAAAAATGCTAAATTATTATCCGGAATTCTCATTGAGACTTTGTTATATCTTGGAGAACTTTTATCGATAATCATTAACAAGGTTGTGGAATAAATAATTTCTTAAGGAGAGTATTATCATACCTCAAAGTCAGATTCCATTTTCTTCCCTAACCGATGATTTTTCCCCCATGTATGTTTATATGTATAAAGATAAAAGGAGAGAGAACGCAACCAGAAGAAGACAACAAAATCTCAGAGATGGATGAAGAACAGCAGAAGCCGAAGAGGACGAAGAAGGAGAATAAACAGGCGCTCTGTGCCATCTTTTCTCTTTGGGTCTTCAGAATCTTGTTTTATCCGGTTGGTCCTGTTTATTAAAAAGAAAAAGAAAAGATCTTTGGTCAAAGTCGTTCTCGGTAGGCTTTATTTAACAAGTCTTTGTCCAGAAAATTCCTGTGCGGTCCCTTTCTGGGCAAGTTCCATGCACATCTCATTTTAATTAAATTATTTGCATCGACATCTTTGACTCCCCCGTTCGATATCTCAATTATTGAACTATCTATTTATAAATGTCATCCCAATTGTATATTGCACTGGCGATCACCCAAATGAACCGAGTCAACATAAATCAATTTTGACTACTAGAAATAGTTGCCTAGCAATATCGGACACATAGAATAATGTCCGACCTTCAAATTTACATATTCAAAATTAGGACAAAATTACAAAACTTTTCCATGTGCCGTTGTTAATGTGCTATGGTCCTTGTCCAAATTTGGTTTGCGCAGCTTGTTTTGGCAGATTTGATTTTGAACTAATATTCAGTACAAATTTTAGGACTGTCTACCATTTAATCTTCTCCATTTTCCAATACAATTTTGTCGGGCATATCTTAACCCGTACTATCTAACATTTCCTCTTAAAGCATGGTCAATAGTAACATCGCTACTTATAGTTTGTTATGAACATCTATAACACATTAAAAATAGGGTAAGATGGTCTTTACACCGCAAAATAATATAGAGTATGGTAAATATTTAATGAAAAACTCCATTATTCGCATCGATTTGCCTAATGATACATTGAATATGGATGAAATGTAGATGCGAAACCCTACCTAAAATATATCCTTGGAATAATAAATACATAAAAAGAATCACATGATATTTTCAGGTCAAGTTCTACCTAGAGAGATTAACGCAAAGGAAAAGGGCATATTAGTTGGTTGTAGGCACAATGTTAAAGTACGTCATACAACTTAGGTTACCATGAATTATCGCAAAAGAAAAGAGCTTATCATATAATTTACTGATTATGCAACATCATTACTCGACAAGGATTACTAATGAGAGACTTCAGCCTGTGTTATGTTCCTATGCTATTGTTGTACTGATTTATAGTACAATTTGCGACATGATTCAGATGTTGAAGGGTATAGTGTTGTCTTGTCAATGTTCAAGACAACTCCACAATTCCTTAACTAGGGAAAGACTAAAGAAAAGAGCCTGGATTTTTATGTTCTAATGTTTTGGAGTAACATATTTAGGATGTATTGCCGATTTACCACCTTTTATTCGGACAAAGGGCTTCCGACGATAGCAACAGATGGTTAGGCAAATTAAATTCTTTAAATAACAATAATTCTATAAAAAAAAATGTGATTTCAGTGCAGGTATGAACAATTTCTTCAGATATATATTATGCTGAGGATTTGGCCTGACTCAACTTTACGAGAGCATAGACCGGCTATTTATTTATACATATATTGATAATATCTTGTTTATAGCACATCAGTATCTTATTTCGGGAATTCAATATCATCATTACCGGTCTCCCGTGACAATAGTCGTAGCGTCTCGGTCGTGATTTGTCTTTAGCCGTCAAAGTCAACGTCGAGGCCGCCGGCAGAAGTCAAAGTTAGGCACTGATTGGTTCAAAGCCGCGTGGCTTCCCGCACCGGATAACCACCCCCTCTCCCTCCCTCTCTTTCCGACAGAACTGAAACTCAAGACAAGCTTCCGATGATCGCTCCGCCGCGTTCCGCCGTCCCCCTCCTCCTCTCGCTCCTCGCCCTCGCCGCCTCCGCCCATGGCGCCGACCCTCTCAAACACTTGTGCGGGACCAACGGCAACTTCACCGCCAACGGCACCTACGGGGACAACCTCAACGCCCTCCTCACCTCCGTCGTCGTCGCCGCCGCCGCAGCAGACGGTCGCCGCTTCTACAACCTCTCCGCCGGCAGCGGGAGCCCCGACGCCGTCAACGCCATCGCCCTCTGCCGGGGCGACGTCGGGGCCGCCGACTGCCGGAGCTGCCTGAATGATTCCGCCGCCGAGATCGCCCGCCAGTGCCCGATGCAGAAGGAGGCGATCATCTTTTACGACAAATGCATGCTTCGTTACTCGAATCGATCCATCTTTGGCGTGGTGGAGGTTTTGCCTTACTTCCACGAGTGGAACGTCAAAAGCGTCACCAACAACGTCGATCAGTTCAATCAGGTTCGGAATTGGAAAGTTCAGCTTTTAGCATGCTGACGATCGGCATCTTTCGTTTGAACAACCATTTGCATTGCATTTCGCTTGTTTCCAAGAAAGCAGAGTGCATGATGCTTCTGTACGCGTTGACTTCGCTTACTTCATGGAAACTTTCCATAGTAAACCATGAGAATCCCCATCTCCGCTCGATGACATGCCCGACTATGCGGATCGGTTAAATTGGGTTGCTGTTTGAGTGTAATTCATCCTTGTTTAGCTGCACTTTGTAATTCATCATAGCATCTGTTGTCATTATATCACGGTGCTGGTTGTGTTTTTGTGTTCTTGTTCTCCAAGAATGTGTTTTTCTTTTTCTTTTTTTTCCCCTTTCAGTCTTGAATTCTTGAACTTTATGTTTCCTGTAAGCCATTGGGATTTGGCACATAGCTTTTCAGGTAGTATGAGCTCACAGGAGCATTTGATTTTAGGTCTTCTTGGACAGCAGCTAGCAATTCACATCGCATTAAGGTTGAGTAGGGATTTATGGTGCAGGTCGTGACGAAGTACTAATTCTTGTCTTTTTGTCCTGACAGTAGCTTATAGTCTTGGTTCTGCTTTCTAGGTTTTGCGCAATCTGATGGATGATTTGAGAGACCGAGCTGCAAGTGGCAATTCGACGAGGAAATTTGCTGTCGGGAACGCGACAGCTGACTTCCAGACTCTGTTTGGACTCGTGCAGTGCACTCCAGACTTGTCGCGGCTACAATGCGAGGATTGTTTGGTGAATGCTATTGGAAAAATTCCTTGTTGTGATCAGAAACTAGGAAGAAGGTATCTTACTCCCAGTTGCAATATCAGGTTTCAAATATACCGCTTTTTCGATACTTCAGCTTATGAGTCGCCACCATCACCACCAGAATCGCCAGTTTCTCCTCCACCTCCTCCAACGAATAACCCATCCACTAAAGGTACTTCCTTTTGATGTACACTTACCTATGCCAAAGCATTCTATTTGTGTTTTCAATTGTCTGTAGGACAACATGATAATAAATGTGAGCAAGCATGCTTTCAACTTCAATGAGCTCCTTTTACAAACAAGAGACTCCTTCCTCTGCTCCTCCTCCTTTGAGTATGGTTGCATTACGTGTATTTTAAAGCATGATGTAATTTAACTTTTGATTCTTGGTGTAATAAGTTCCTGAGACACTTATGTTTCCTCTTGAATGAGGTATAAGCATGAAATAAGTAGCAGATGAGAAATTAATGAGATTTCTGATGCATCATGAATCCTCCTTTCTTTCAATTTTAAGTATTACCGTCTGAAGTAATTTCATCAGGAAACTGATAGAATAACACCAAGGACTGCTTTAAATGTGCAATCCCTCCTAAAATCTGTTCTTGGTAATTGGGTCTAAACACTGCTCCCTGCGAGTTTCTTGTCTAACATGAGAGCTCTTCCTTTTTCAGGAAAGGATACTAACTCAGGTCGTATTGCCCTCATTATCACAATCCCAGCTGTTGGATTATCTCTTTTAGTTGCTGGAATATTATGCATCTGTTTGAGGTCAAGAAGATTGAAGAAAAATTTCGAAAGTAAGTTCTCATTACTTTTGCGTGACTGATTTTCATAAAATACTGGATGAATGCAACCTATGGGAAACAGATTAGCAGGCAATAGGTTAAGCCTTGATGTTCCGAAGCTAGTAACTTTCCAGAAATTCAGAGGTCGGTGATTTCTGACTGAATGAGGAAAGATTCAGTGAGGGCTATAGATATCAAAGTTCCCAGATTGCTCTGGAAAATCTTTTATTTGCTAGCATCACCTAGAGGCTAAATTTTCCTTAGAATGGATTATCTGTTATATAAGAATGAATTACTATTAACTGTTAAGTCAGCAGACGGAATGAATTACTATTAACTGTTAAGTCAGCAGACGGGCTTACTGATATTGTGGAATTAGACAATAAGCAACTTTGGATTTTCCACTTTGTAGCTGTACTTGTAGATGAAATCAGAAATGCAGAATCCCTGCAGTTCGACTTGAATATCATCAGAGAGGCAACAAATGACTTCTCTGATGCAAATAAGGTGGGACAAGGTGGATTTGGCATAGTTTACAAGGTAATCACCACAAATTGTTCATTCATAAAATAATAGAGAATTTGAAACATTCACATGTATATGGCTGCTTTTTGCATTCTTTTTCAGGGAACATTGGCCAATGGACAAGTTATAGCAGTAAAAAGGCTGTCTGTAGATTTGGGACAAGGTAATCAAGAATTTAAGAATGAGGTCCTCTTGGTTGCAAGGCTTCAACACCGGAATTTGGTTAGGCTCTTAGGATTTTGCCTGGAGGAAAGAGAAAGGCTTCTTATATATGAATTCATAACAAACTCAAGCCTGGATCACTTTATATATGGTACGATCATGCCATTTTTGTTCCAGCATCATCTGACTTAAGAGTAATTGAAGTGCATGTTCTTGCCAATCTGCATTTGGAAAGTCACCTCTTGCTAGTCACATCACTATAATCTTTCGTCAATATACTATGCAGATCCTGTTAGGTGTAGCCAGCTGGGTTGGCAAAGGCGTCAAAAGATAATAGGGGGCATTGCTCGTGGGCTTCTTTATCTTCATGAGGATTCTCAACTTCGAATCATTCATCGGGATCTTAAAGCAGGCAACATTTTGCTTGATGCAGAGATGAACCCTAAAATTTCAGATTTTGGTACAGCAAGGCTATTTGCAGTGGATCAAACTCAAGACGCCACAAGCAGGGTTGTTGGCACTTAGTAAGTAATACATAGCAGAGTATCTTAAAATAAATCCAGTTATATTTCCCGTCCTCTTCTCCATATAATCTGAATAGCTAGCAGATATAAAGACACAGTATCTTAAGTGGAATTAAATTGAAAGTGCTCATTATTCCGTGATGCAGTGGGTACATGGCTCCAGAGTACGTAATGCATGGATTGTTCTCAGTCAAGTCAGATGTCTTTAGTTTTGGGGTGTTGCTACTAGAAATTATCAGCGGTCAAAAATGTAGCCGCTTCTGCAATGGGGATACCACGGAGGGCCTTCTTAGCTATGTAAGAAAATATCTTTCAATCGCTCTCCTTTCCCTAAAGAATTGCCGGGAAAGAGTGGCGTATACAAACTCGAATGAGTCAAGCAACTGTCCTTACCATACTGAGTTTGTGTTTATGATTCATTGCAGGCATATAGGAGTTGGAGGGAAGGGACCCCCTTAGATCTCATAGATCCTAATTTGGCTGGTGGTTCGAGGACCGAAATGTTGAGGTGCGTTCATGTTGGATTGCTGTGTGTTCAAGAAATCGAGGCCGACAGACCAACCATGGGTGCGGTGGTTTTGATGCTCAGTAGTTATTCCACCACCTTGCCACTACCATCACGACCTGCGTTCATTTTGCCCAGTATCCTTGAATCTGACACAACTCCGCTGGTGATGGTAACTCATTCGAATCGATCCGAAAACAGAGAAATCCAAGAATCAGTGAACGAGGCTTCTATCACCGAGCTATATCCTCGATGATCACAGATTGGAGTCTATATTTGTGTAAATCTTTTGCTTCATTGTGGATGGAACGACGAGGCAATGTGCCATATCAGTACATAATTTGATAATGCATTATTTCATGTGTTGAATGGAATTTGGGATGATTATATGCTACTATGGTCTTTAAAAATGGGTGATATCTATTGCTCACATTACCGGCTATAGACGGCATTTACTCTGACAAAGTTACCTCAATTGCATTTTATATTAAGGGAAAAGATATTTGAAAGTTACTTTGCATTTTAAAGGCAGAAATACAGTGTAAGTGCCAAAATTTGGCCCATGGCACACTTAAATACCCAAAGTTACTTTGCATTATAGAAGCAAAAATACAACACAAGTGCTAAAATTTGATACGGATGGATACTTAAGTGTCAAAAGTTCCAAAAAGTATACTTAATTGCCATTTTTTTTTTGAAAAATTCGACAGTTAATGTGATATCCGGATTTTTCGTTTGACAAAATAGCGAGCCTCAATGTTGCCATGTTCTTGAACTCACCACGCCACGTTAATGAACTCGCCTTTGGCACCATCAGGACAACTCAAACCGTCAAATCGACATTGTCGCAACGCGCCACCGTCACTCCGTCGTCCCGTGCTATGTGGTTGAGCCGCCATCCGAACAAGTCACTAGCGATCACCTCGCATTGCCAAGCCCACTATTAAATTCCATCACCAGATTTTTCGTGCCTCGCTTCAGCAGTCCCGGTCATGGTCGAACCACCTTGGCCATCGGACCACCGCCGCGACAACCACCAACACTAACACCGCCTCAACCCACCGGCCAGCAGCCCACATCAGCCACAAGTGCCGCAAGTCAAGCCACCAACGCCCAAGGACACCTCGGCCGGTCTAGGGGACCGGCTGTCCGTTTCATCTGAAGACAACAGGATTTCAAGCGCCTCCACCAACGACACTCGTCGGCACCGAGAGAACGCAACTCCAACGGCACCGCTTGAGGACCCCAAAAGAAGTCGCTACACTTCTTCCTCTCTTTATTCTTTCGGCAGATTACCTCTCCTCACCGTTCTTCCTCAGCAACTCACTAGCTTTCCATCTGCTGCTCACAACAAGCAGTCGCCACGTGCTTTGTTCAATAGCCAGCGAGGAACAGCCCCTCTCCTCAACTTGAAGCTAGAGGCAGCCCTTTCCTTGCAACTCAACCAAGCCGTCGCTACCGCCAGCCTCGCCTCAGTCCCACCGAGACATCACTACAATCCACGAGGACTCGAGGCTAGTAGATATCCTCCGTTCTATCCTATAGCAATTGACTGTTGTCTGACAAGTATGGTTTCGTAAAAATCCTGTAGGCATTGTCTGGATCCTCATTCGATCAAAAGTTTCAATTGTGTTACCTAGCTAAATTGTCGAATTCGAAATAGTCAACTTTGCGTTTGTATTGTAGAATGCATAGTTGGCCGAGATCTAGCACGTACGGGGACTGAGGTGGGTGAATTCCTAAGCAAAACTAGTACTTGGATTGAAGACAGATTCAAATTCCAGCGTAACCCCAAGTTTTGCTAATTATGTACCGACTTAGGTGATGCGAATTTCATGTGGCGTTTTTTTCTTATTGGCTGTTCCACGGCATACTTTAATTTCAGAATTTTTGAACTTCGTATGACAAAACCATATATGAAAAACTACAGGGCTTGAAATCTGTTTTCGAGGTCACTGAACCGACCTCTGTTTGCTTTCAATTTTCCAAAAAAATTTTGGTCAAAAATTTTAACATTTATCCTTCATAAAAGTTGTAGAGTACATCTTATGGTAATGTATATTAAATTTCCATGATTTTTCAGTCTCATTTAGCCTATGAAATATGTATTTTACTTCTCTATTATGTTTTGGAAATTTTTACCATCGTGGGCCCGGATTATAAAAATTATTTAGAACTGTACAAGCTGAATCGGACTTTGAGTTCTTCAGAAAAATTGTCTCTCCAGATCTTGTCTAGCTCATATTAAAGTTTCATAATTTTGAAACCTGTTTACCTAGACAACAATTATCGTTTCTAAAGGCATATGGAATGCCTTATAAGGCTAGTTTGGGGCCTAGGATGTGGGATTCTTTTTGCAGTTCACCTGATATTAGCACAAGTGAGTTTATATTAGTCTAGGAGTTTAACAATGACTGAGAATTCATTAGATTCATGCTTGAGTCATTGAATAGTAGTAATGCCAATGTGATTTTAAATTGAATTATAGAATTACTGCATCATGACGTGGATGTGTGACTAAGAATGCCATCGGTCCTTGGGACGACAATGCCTTCGGTTGTAGTAGGGATGCCTAGAGGAGTAAGGCCCTGTTTGGTTCAGCATTTGGAATGCTCATATGGGCTCTAAAGTCCCTTGGCCAAATGCAAAGCTGTTTGGTTCGTTTTTTTGCATGACTTTGACGAGATGCAATTGCATCTCCAAGTGGCTCTAAGGGCCTTTAGCCCAATGCAGCTCTTGAGGTCCTTTGACAAGTTGCATCTTCGAAATGCAACTTCTGGTTTTGTTCATCTCTTCGTTGGAGAAGCCAATCGGCCGCCTGAATAAAAATAAATATGTTTATATTTTTATCTAAAAATATATATTATATATTTTATATAAATATATAAACATATATATTTTTATATTTTATGTTTATATATATTTTATATAGATATAAACATATCCATTTTTTATATAAATATATTTTATGTTTAATAAATAAATAAATATTTATAAATATAAACATATCTATTTTTATATATATTTTATGTTTAATAAATATATTTTATGTTTATATTTTTATATAAAAATATGTTTATATAAAAAACATAAACATATTTTTTATTCAGGCGGTTCGTCCGCCGAATTCGGTGGTCCGGTATAAATATATAAACATATATTTTATGTTTATTTTTTATATAAAAATATAATATATATTTATATAAAATACATATTTATATATATTTTATATATTTTATATGTTTTATATAGATATAAACATATCCATTTTTTTATATAAATATATTTTATTTTTAAAATATATATATATATATATATATTTATAAATATAAACATATCTATTTTTTCTCCGATTGCTTTTATATAAATATATATTTATATAAAAATATCTATTTTTTATATATTTTATGTTTAATAAATATATTTTATGTTTATATGTTTATATTTTTTATACAAAAATATGTTTATATAAAAAATATAAACATATTTTTTCTTTTTTAATTTAATAAAAGTTAATTACAAATGTAAATTTTACCAAACGGTATTTTGGCCAAAGTTGTTTCTCAATGTAAATTTTACCAAACGACATTTGCATTTCGGAAAACCCCATTTACCCAAAGGTATTTGCATTTCTGCAAATGCATTCCCCAAAAGCCGAACCAAACGGGCCCTAACTAGGTTCCTTTAGATGTCTAGGAGGCCTAACGCCAATCCCCCAGATGCCCTCACTATGTTGGGTGGGTGCGAGATGCTAGGGGGTTACAAGGTTCGCTGAATTCAACCTTGGTACTTTTAAATTGAGTTAATGCTTTTATTGATCTATATTATTTTGAAAAGGTTCTCAGTTAAGTTGATAATAGTTGTACTTTATACTAAGGTTATCTTTGTCAATACAGTGATCAATCCATGTAATACAGACCGGTGGACCTTCCGCTTGCTGGGTTTAGACTCAATAGTTGTTGATTTTATCTTTTTAGATCAATAGAAATGTCGATCACATCTGCCTCTCCTAAGGTTTGTTATGGGGTACAGGTTGATTTCACTTGGCAAGAGGACGAATTCATAGACCCTAGTTTCCTAGATACACTTTTCATCTGGATCAAGTCTCATTTGGTTGTGGATATTGAGCCTCCGACCAAGCAACTCACTCTTGGGGTACAGGTTGATTTCACTTGGCAAGAGTACACAATGCATGGATTGTTCTCAATCAAGTCAGATGTCTTTAGTTTTGGGGTGTTGCTACTAGAGATTATTAGTGGTCAAAAAAGTAGCCGCTTCTGCAATGGGAATACCATGGAGGACCTTCTTAGCTATGTAAGAAAATATCTTTCATTCACTCTCCTTTTCCGAAAGAATCACCGGTAAAGAGTGGCAAACACAAACTCAAATGAGTCGAGCAACTGTCCTTACCATGCTGAGTTTGTGTTTATGATTCATTGCAGGCATGGAGGAGTTGGAGGGAAGGGACCCTCTCAGGTCTCATAGATCCTAATTTGGTTGATGGTTCGAGGATCGAAAGGTTGAGGTGCATTCATGTTGGATTGTTGTGTGTTCAAGAAATCGAGGCCGATAGACCAACCGTGGGTGTGGTGGTTTTGATGCTCAGTAGTTACTCCACCACCTTGCCACTACCATCACGACCCGCATTCATTTTGTCCAGTATCCTTGAATCTAACATAGCTTCGCGGGTGATGGTAACTCATTCAAATCAATCCGAAAACAAAGAAATCCAATAATCAGTGAACAAGTGCTGCGACCTAAATTTTCAGGGCAATCCTAAAGTTTAGGTTAATGGATTACTAAGTCCGAAAACTTGGCACAAACCCTCCCAAGTCCTACCAATCGCGACTTGATAGAAATTAACTCATTTAAACATGCAATTTCAATTCAATTTGGAGCCGCCACTAATCAATTAAGGTTTGATTAGAAACCCAAATAAAGTATGGGAGAATACTTTTTTTTTTTTTGATGACCCAGGGAACCCCTGTACGCTGCTTCGCGACTGGAGTAAACCCTGGGGAGACACGTGAGGACCCACCACCCATGTGCCCCGGGTAAGACACGGCTTGCACTTAAAGCTCGACGACACCGTGGATCGAGAATACTTTATTTTTACGAACCAGAGATTCAATAAATCCGGGGATATGATTACGCTAGATTAGTCTAACGCCCTTTCGGTACTTTTATTTTAATTTCAAAAATATTTAGCAGACAATGTTGATTAATTTTAATCTAAGCTACTAACATGCAAATGGTGGTTATGCAGGTGCACAATCAATAAAATAACATTCAAATAAATAAATAGAAAATGCTAATAAAATGCATGTCCTAAACATGATTTCTAAATGACAGGACACCTACTTTTTCTTTTTCTTTTAAAAAATATTAATTATATGCAATCTTAATTTAAACTTAATATGCATGAATTTTACTTTAATGACATATGAGATGCAATTCATGTGGCATAATTCAAATCATTACAATATGTGTGCAATCTAATTTACATAACCCTAAATATGCATATGCTGTATGATATGAAATGTATGACGTGATAATTTTATATGCATGTTCTTTTTATGATTTTTTAATGATTTTTTTATTACACATATGCAACCTGCACTAACAATGATGACATGAAATATGATCAATTATAAACTAATTTATTAACTTACCAAGTAAATGACCTCTTGTGTTTTCTTTTTCAAATGACTTAATGGTTCTTATTAAAAAGAAAATAATGATGAAATATTAATCTTCGGCCTTTTTTATTAAAAAAATGCATGACTAGAATATTAAAGTATTAACCTATGACCCACTAACTAAGGCGCAACATGTGGTGTACACATTATGAAATCTATATAACCTAAATAACATTTTTTTTGTTCTTTTTTTGTTTTATTAAAGGAAAATTAACCTAATCCTATATGAATCTAAAAAATATCGAAACGCAAAGCTTTAAATATGAAATGCATATGGACCTAAAGTACATAAATTCTAGATATGCATAATATGTGAGGAGCAAATAATGATGATGCACCAAAATATAATCCATCAATGTATATCAATGACATATATTTCAAAGCTAGTCAATACTGTAAGGCAAACCACAAATTTGTCATAAAAAGTTGAGATAATCAAAAATCTAACCCGCTGTCTCGCGATTCAATATTTTTGATTATCATGGCTTCATATGACAAATTTCCTAATAAGATAATAAATCAAAATAAATTAAAGTAAATCAAGTTAGAATAAAAACAAAACATGAAATCAAATATAAAAATTCACCTAGCTTAACTCACGGTTGACTTGAGGAAATGGCGGGGAAGCAGTAATGGCTGAACTGCGATGGTGGCTCGCCAAGGGTGATGGGTCCTGGTGACCGGAGCTGGGGTGGTCGTCGGAGCTCCGGCAAGAGCGGAACTCAACCAGACCAGCAGCGAAACAGGGGAGGCAGCAAGTGGTGGTGCCACGGCAGCAGGTGGTGGTGCCACAGCAGCGAGCACAAAGCGACTGCAGAATCGTCGCACGAAGGAGGAGACGTTGAACACCGGGCAGTCGCAGACGGAGGTGATGCAGGGGCGTCAAGCACCGGGCGGAGGCGGAGCAGCGCGGGCTACTGGTGCGATCGTCGGGCAGAGGCGGAGCAAGGGCATCGTTGCCGGTGCAGTGGGTTGCTTGGAAACGCAGCGTCAACAAAAGCGAGCGTCAACAGAAGCGACGGGAGACGCGGCGACGGAACTCATAGGTGAGGCGGTGGTCCTGGGGCTCCTGGCTCTGGGTGGATCGCGGACAGGGCAAGGAGAGCTGCGACAACGCTGGTCGGCACAACGGTGGTTTCATCGAATTGGTGGAACGGCTCCTCAGTAGCTAGCACGGCGAAGAAACTCCGGCGCGGGCTGTGCGGGGTGAAGTGGACGGCAGTGGTCGTCGGGACTCGCGAGCAGAGACCGGTGGCTACGGTCGGTGGGGGGAAGGCGTCGCGAGGGGGTTTCACCGACGGCGAGCTGAGATGGTTGGCGTCGGCAGCAGGGAGCAGTAACGGAAGCTTCACGGGCGACAGTGACTGGCGCAAGGCGTGCTGGTGGAGAATTCGGACCGGCGGCAATGTGGGGCTTCGCAGACGGCGGTGGTCGCGATTGTGGAAGCAACAGCGGCGTGGGGCTTCACGGAGGAGGAATCCACGAGGAATATGAACAGTGTGTCCTATTTTCTTCTTCTTTTTTGTTTACTTTTTCTCTCTTGACACTCTCTCTCACCTAGGGGTGTGCAACGGAAACTGCCCGAACCGGAACTGGACCGAACCGGACCGGACCGGCTGGTTTTGGGCGGTTCCCATGATCGGCGGTCCGGTTCCCGGTTCCTAATCTTGGAACCGGCGGCCGGTTGGTCCGGTTCCCGGTTCCAAGGTGGGAACCGGACCGACCGGACCGACCGGACCGGACCAAATTTTTTTATATATAATTAATATTCATATAATATATAAACACATATAATATATGAATATTATATATGAAACTTATTGCAATTGGAATTGCAATTTAGGTAACAACCTTTTATGTGGCCAAGAGACCATCAAAACTCTTGTTGTTACTCTTTATTTATAGAAAAAACTCTCCTCATGCTCACGTTCTCTCTCTTGCTCCCCTCACTTGCAAACGACAAGGCACTTCAAGCCTTAAAAAGTCTTATATCGACTAAACATTCAAAGTATAGAAGAGAGATTAAACCTAAGCCAAGCACAACCTTTAATCACGTTGTTCATGGGTTTTATGCTTAAAATTAAGCATGAAACACATAAACTATGATTGATATTCACACAAGTGAAGTTTGAATATTTTGCACGTGGAAACATGTGTGAGTAGTTTTATTAGATTGCTCGGAAACCGAATTTGATTGACCGGTCCGGAACATGATTATTCTTTAGTGAATGGTCATTCTTTAGTGAAAAAAGAAATTGCCAATTCTTTTGGACCGAACCGGACCGGACCGGAACCGATGGTCCGGTCCGGTTCTCGGTCCTAAGACCAACGGTCCGGTCCACGGTTCCCAAAATTGGGAACCGATTCTCCCGGTCCGGTTCCCGGTTCCACCTTGGAACCGGACCGAACCGGGAACCGATCACCCCTACTCTCACCTATCTCTCTCACTTTCTGCAGAAGCAAAAGCTTCTGACTTTTCTTCTCTTTTTCGTTTTTTGTGAAGAGAAACTCCCCAGAGAACTCTCCTTCCTTTATGACTTTTCTTCGACGAAAACCAAGAGAACCCCCTAAACGATAGAATTTTTGCTCTGATTTTTTTCGAACTCCCCCCCCCCATGAACCGAAGCTCCCTTTTCTCAACCGTTCAACAAATTAGCAGCTCCAAAATCACATGATTTTCGAACTTTTTTTTAAATTTTGAAATTTGGTTCAAATTTTTTTTAAAAAAATTCCCTCCACAACCAAATTCTCTATTATTATTTTCTAAAAGATAAATTAAATTTTAAAATAGGTGTCAACAACAAAGCTTCTATCACCGAGCTATATCCTCGATGATCATAGATTGGAGTCTAAATTTGTGTATCTTCTATTCCATTGCGAATGGAGCAACGAGGCAATGTGTCGTATCAGTACATCATTTGATATTGCATTATTTCATGTGTTGAATGGAATTTGGGTTGATTATATGCTGCTATGGTCTTAAAAATAGGTGAAGTGTGTTGCTTATATTACTGGCTATAGACGATATGTACTCTAAAAAAGTTAACTTCAATTTTATATTACATTAATGGGAAAGATATTTAAAAGTTACTTTGCATTATGGAAATGCTATTAGTCACGTATGGATGTTGAATTTAGATATATCAATAGTTAGTTTCTTATGAGAAAACTACTGAGTCTCATGAATAATTACTATACTTTCCCACATGAAATTTTTTTGACCAATCTGAGAAATTACTAGCTACTGAAATGTTTGAACTTACTTTTGTATGTGTGAAGTTACTATCAACAACGGGAAGTAGCAACTCCCAACTTGCCGTATAAAAATTTGATGAATGAGTAAGATAAAGTTGGCAATTTCATATACTTCAATAAAAGTTAGTAAGTTATTAAAGATCAAGTTGGTAAATGAGCTATTGTGAGTTTCCTCACACGTGGTCACAAGCTCTCCCAAGCTCGCACCTCTCGTGACAATGGAAGGTATCGTGACTCTCTCTGCCATTTTTCTGCAATTAGTTTTGACACTACTCTCTCTCTCTCTCTCTCTCTCTCTCTCTCTCTCTCTTGTTATACAGAAGTGGTTCTTCGGTCAAGGTCGTAGTGGTGAAAGATAATTCCTTCTTTAATAAAAATGTTGAAAATATGTTAATTTGTCGAGCATGAATAGTTCCTTCATCGAGTACCACTACTCATACCTTGTCTTCATAGACTAAGGGTGTCCCCTGTTCAATTGGAACATGAAAACATAATGTAATTGGTCCCAATTACTCTTTGGGACGGAGTGGTCGTGCATGAATATATTATAATATAATAATATATGTTGACTTGTCTCCATCGGGTCGTGCCTTTGTCTTGCATGAATTTGTTTAAATATGTTGACTTGTCTTCATCGAGTACCCCGGGTCGTTCTTTTAAATATATTATAATATAATAATAAAAAATAAAAATTATTATTATTTCCAAAAAATCAAAAATATCTCATATTCTTCCAAAAAAGCCAACAAGTCAAAAAAAAGCCAAAAATGATTTATATTTTCAGAAAAAGATAAAAAATCCAAAAAAATGCTTTTCAATGTCCAAAAAATAAGAAAAAGACCCCCAAAAATGTCTTTTCTCCACAAAATGCATGGAAAATCCCTTAAACATCCAAAAAGCCTTAAGGTTTAAACAATATTAAGTACCGGAAGGGCATTAGTGATTAACTAGTGTAATCAAGTTTCCAAACCTAGTTTCTTTGGTTGCGTAGGAGCTAATATTTCTCCCAATATTTCACTTGGGTTTCTAATCAACTCACCCCGAATTGATTAGTGGTGACTTCGTTTTAAAATTAACTTACAAGTTAAAAACTTGGACGATTAAGTCATGAATTGGACTTGTGAGAGTTCAGGTTAAGCCTAATAGACCTAGCTGAACCATTAGCCTCCGTAGCCGCCCGTCCTTAATGGGGACGCCGAAAAAAGAGGTCACAACAGTGTTCTCTTTGACCCAATCTGACCCGAAATGTATAAGACCCGTAACAAAAACCTAGGTCATGTTGGGTCCAGAAAAGATGAAGATTTACATGAAATATGATATAATTTAATGAATAATTATACTAACCAACATATTTTAATTTTACACAACTTCAAAAAAAGAAAAAAGAAATCACGCCTGTGCAACGCATGGGTATGCTACCAGTTTAATTGGAAATCAAATGATAATAGATCATCATGTGATCGATTTTCAATAGAAAAGACAATGCTGGATCGCTTCGTGTTCCATTTAATAGTCTTATTGTATTATATTCATTTAGCAAGATATACCGATTGGTGTACAAACCTAAACTTTCCCATTTTTAGCTATTTATTCTTAAATTAAATATATATTTTCCCTTCATATTCATTGCTAATATCTATGATCATCAATGAAACAAAAAATCAATTATACAGACAAAAAAGTCAACATTATCTTAAGGAACTTTTTCAGGTAGAAAAAAAGAGAATGGCATCTTAACTTTACTACTAGCTTATTAAGAGGTATGAAAAAAAATCACCAATGATCAAAAAGAAAAATGAATGAGCTAAGAATTTGATATAAATAAAAAAAATTTGACTATAATCTAAACCACTGAATGATCGCAAACAAATATACAAGACCAAATCTGAATACATTGCGAAATGCAACAATAAGATTAACCCGTAAATACATGGCTTGTCATTTGAAAGATGTTGATATGTTGATGCTCACACAAATTGATACGATCATAGGCACGAGTATAAATTGTTAGCCATAATGACACCCTCCGTTTGAATAATGGATCTCCTACAACAACAACGAACATTTTCGGCCGCCTGATTTAGGCAACAAACTTACACTAATAACATCTTGGGCTCGGTCTTGGGCTGCCTCCTCCTGCTCCTGCTCCTCCTGCAAACTTATAAAATCAAAGAAACAAGAACTTAAAAAGAAGTTAACAACCCTGCTACATCTCTTGTAGAATTTAACAATCAAATACTTGCTGTGAATCTGATGTGATAACCATCGATTGAAAGCAACAAGCGCAAGACCGAACTAAGAGGTATCGGTTCAAAAATGTATGTATGTATCGTTGGTAATTTGTTTGTAAAAAAAATTAAAATGCACCTCATCCCACATCCAAAAAATGTGAGTGCGCACATGGACGGAATTTGGCATTAATCAACGATCATCATTTTTAATTATTAAAATTCGAATTTATAATTATAGAATAACCATTTAAATTATTTAATTTCGAATTTATTAGTTCTATCTAATAATTATTAAGCACTCTCACAACCTTTTAACATAGAGTTACTTCTTCTCCTTGAAATGTTGTAATTTTTCATAAATTATGAAATTCGGAATTAAAAAATAATTTAATTTTAATTCCGAATTTTCAATGTATTTTCAATATATTTTTTAAGAAAATATCAGTTTGGACATAACTTCTTTCGAAAGGTTGCATTTTGTTCTAAAAAGACAATATATATATATATATATATATAGTTTTATCTGTAAATTTTTTTGACAATCTCGAGACTCCTTTCAAAGATATATGGTCATAATTTCCAATTGTTTCCTTTTGAGAAATTTTGGAGAAATGCTAGAATTATTATCCGGAATTCTTATTTAGATTTTGTATATCTTGGAGAATTTTTATAAGTAACCATTAGCAACGTTGTGGAATAAATAATTTTTTAAGGAGAATGTTATTACATCTCAAAGTCTAATTCCATTTTCTTCCCTAACCGATGATTTTTCCCCAAGTATGTGTAAATGTATAAAGATAAAAGGAGAGAGAACGCAACCAGAAGAAGACAACAAAATCTCAGAGATGGATGGAGAACAGCAGAAGCCGAAGAGGACGAAGAAGGAGAAGAAACAAACGCGCTCTGTGCCATCTTTTCCCTTTGGGTCTTCAGAATCTTGTTTTATCTCCAATTTGTTCTCCGGTTGGTCCTGTTTATTAAAAAGAAAAAGAAAAGATCTTTGGTCAAAGTCATTCTTGGTAGAGCTTTATTTAACAAGTCTTTGTCCAAAAAATTCCTGTGCTTTCCCTTTCTGGGCAAGTTCCGTGCACATCTCATTTGAATTCAATTATTCGCATCGACATCTTTGACTTTTCATTCGATATCTCAATTATATGAACCATCTATTTATATAAGATAAAATAAATGTGCATCCCAATCGTATATTACACTAGCGATCGACCCAAATGAACGGAGTCAACATAAATCAATTTTGACTACTAGAAATAGTTGCCTAGCAATATCGGACACATAGAATAATGTCCGACCTTCAAATTTACATATTCAAAATTAGGACAAAATTACAAAAAAGTTCCGTGTGCCGCTGTTAATGTGCTATGGTCCTTGTCCAAATTTGGTTTGCGTAGCTTGTTTTGGCATATTTTATTTTGAACTAATATTTAGTACAAATTTTAGGACTTTCAACCATTTGATCTTCTCCATTTTCCAATACAGTTTTGTCGGGCAAATCTTAACCCATACTATCTAACATTTCCTCTTAAAGCATGATCAATAGTACATCGCTACTTATAGTTTGTTATGCACATCTATAACACATTAAAAATAAGGTAACATAGTCTTTACATTGCAAAATAATATAGTATGGTAAATTTTTAATAAAAAAAAAACTCCATTATTTGCATCGATTTGCCTAATGATACATTGAATATAGATGAAATGTAGATGTGAAACCCTACCTAACATGTATCCTTGGGATAATAAATACATGAAAAGAATCACGTGATATTTTCAGGTCAAGTTCTACTTAGAGAGATTAACACAAAGGAAAAGGGCATATTAGTTGGTTGTAGGCACAATGTTAAAGTACGTCGTACAACTTAGGTTAACGTGAATTAACGCAAAAGAAAAGAGCTTATCATATAATTTACTGATTATGCAACGTGATTACTCACCGAGGATTACTAATGAGAACTTCAGCTTGTGTTATGTTCCTATGCTATTATTGTACTGATTAATAGTACAATTTGCGACCTGATTCATATGTTGAAGGGTATAGTATTGACTTGTCAATGTTTAAGAGAACTCCACATTTCCTTAACTAGGGAAAGACTAAAGAAAAGAACCTGCATTTTTATGTTCTAATGTTTTGGAGTAACATATTTATGATGTATTGCCGATTTACCACCTTTTATTTAGACAAAGGGCTTTCGATGATAGCAACAGATGGTTAGGCAAAATACATTCTTTAAATAACAATAATTATACATATAAACGTGATTTTGGTGCAAATATGAACAATTTCTTTAGATATATATATTGGTAACTCATGAATCTCGTAGAGTCGGCAACTAACGAGTAAACCAGTGAGGACACATAAGTGGGATGACTCACCACCCCCGGCGTCCCACTTAAGACCCCAAGCAATCGTGAGGGGATTTGAACTCCTCCCCTTCGTAAGAAGGAGAGAGCTTAAACCATCGCGGCCACCAAGTCGGTGGTATTTCTTCAGATATATTGATCCTTTGTTTAGGTAATAAAACTTACATGAACTGCATCTAGGTTCAGAAGCTTGGATATGCTCCCCCTAGAAACTTGAAAGTAAGAAAAGCTGGAGACGTTGGTAATTCTCCAAATCTTTAGTAGAAAATTTACTTACATGTGCTAAATTTCATGCGACAAAAGTTGATTAAAAGTCCACAAATGTGAGGTTGAGACTATAATTAGATGTACAATTGACCCTAATAAATACACACACGCCTTCATTTCTGCATGAGATGCCTTTTTGAAGGATCAAAACCAAGGGAAGAAAACTAAGTTTCAAGAACAAATTATAGAAACTAAGAGAGGAAGAACACAAGCTCTCTTGGCCATTTTTGTGCAATCAACTTTCACACTTCTCTCTCTCTCTCTCTCTCTCTCTCTCTCTCTCTCTCTCTCTCTCTCTCTCTCTCTCTCTCTCTCTCTCTCTCTCTCTCTCTCCTCTGATGAGCTTTTTTTGGGTCATTCTTTATTTTTAAACGGGTGGTTCATCATTCAAGGTCGTGCTCGAAGAAGAAAATTCAAAGTTTTTGGTCATGAAATTTGGACACTCCTGCCATTTTCCAAGCAAACGGTTGCAATTATCTTGCAATTATGGTGTTCAATCCCTCGCAACTTGCCAAGGAAGAAGAGAAATGAGAAAATAGGTGGTGTAGATTGATTCCCAATTTGGTATAAGATATTGAAAAAATCGAGTTATCAGGCATTTATACCATCACTCAGATCTTATCTTAATAGACTATTAGAATCTGCTCATCCAAATGCCGTGACTCATATTTTAGGATGGTATAAAATGTACTTGTGTTAAAATATCTTGCATCATTTGTTTACAAGATTTATATATTTTTTACAAGCGTATGTTGTCTCTTCATTTGCTTGTTAAATTTTACATGTTATTCCTAACTTGAATTGAGCGAAAGGAAAGGTGTTGAATTATCTCAATTGTTTAGCTCTTTATGTATAAGTATTGACACCTATTTTTGAACAAAAAAAATTAATTAAAAAAACAAAACAAAACGTTTAGGGGTCGGGTCGGGCCGGATCCGGCCTTGGCTCGGCCCGCCCCTCTTCCTCTTTCCTTTCCCCCGCGCAGCCCAGCCTCCTGGTTTCCTTGGGCCCGGCCCACGTCCAACGGTCCATCCTCTGCGCACGGGGGGGGGTGTGGTTGGGGAAGCGGAGAGGAAATGGGTTAGAGACAGAGCTGGAGGGAGAGACCGTTGGTCACCGCACGGCCGACAACCCGCCGCCGTGCCTCCTTTCCCGCTCCAAAACTCCGACCAGAGGCGACCAGAGGAGACCCAGAGAGCAGAGAGCACCGCCGGGAGAGAACAGAGACGGAGGAAAAAAGAAGAGGGGAGAGGAAGAGAGCAGGGAGGAGACGAGGAAGAGAGTCTTCTTCCTCGGGAGCCCCTCCGCCGCTGTGGGGCCGAGCCCTTGCGCTCGCCGCCTCCGCCACCGCCACCGCCCGCTCTGCCGCGCCGGAACGCCGACCCGAGCCTGCTGCTCGCGACCTCGTCCGCCTCGCCGCTGCTGCAACCCGACCCCAGCAACCCGAGCTGGTCGCCGACCCCCCTCGCCGCGCGACCTGCAACAGACGCCAACGTTGCGGCCGGCCGCCGCCGCTCCCAGTCCAGTCGTCGCACCTCCGCGCCACCGGCTGCTGCTGCCAAGCCGAAGTTGAAGCTCGCAAGCAGCAGCCAAGAGAGAATCCGCACGAGCAGGCCAGATCTGGAGGGAGACGACACCGTCGGTCCGCGCCACCTCGCGCTGAGCGCCTCCTCAGCCAAGCCGACGCCCCGCCCGTCGCCGCGCCTCTTCCCGACGCCTGCGACCCGTGACGCCGCACCTCCGCCCGTCTCCGCAGCTGCCCATCGCCGCCCACACTACCGCTGCCCACCGCGTCGCCGCCGCCGAGTCGCCGGCGTGGGTAGGGTTTGGTCTTCGAAGTGGGTTGGGCTTGGATCGCTCTTCGGGCCGGGCTTCTGGTCTAACGCGGGCTTAGGAAATAGGTGGGTCTTCTTGACTTTCTTTGGGCACTGACTAAAGTATAAAAAAAAAAAGGAATTTTAGGCCCACTCGAGCCCGTCGCCGCCGACCGGGCCGAACCGACCGGACCCGACCCGGTTTGCCCATTTTTTAAAATTAAAAATTATTTTTAAAAATAAAAAATGTAAATATTTATAACTTTAAATTTTTTTATAATCGCCACGCTGGGAAAAAAAGGCTCTAAAAAAATTAAATACACTCTTGCCTTTCAAAAGAACACTCACCAAGAATTGAATTTCCAGGGAAAATAGAGAGGTGTAACATTTAAAATTCCACCTATTTCTTGTTTTCCAAGGATTACAAGAATATTAATTCAAGATTATTGATGACATAATTTTTTATCATTATTATACGGAACAGATAATTTAGCCAAAACAGAAAAGTGTCCCACTTGAAAAATGTGAACAAATCGTTTAAAAGAAGATGACAAAGATTTAAAAAAAGAAAAAAGAAGCTTATTGTATCCTGTATCAATGCCGTCTTTTTTCTTTATATTGTGTAATTTTTTGCAAAGTAACTACCCATGTTTTTTTTCTATGAACTCTTTATTATATACATCTAAAAATCTTTCTTTTGTTAAGGTAAATCAAAAAAGAAAATTCCAACTTTTTAAAATCCTGTCCTACTAAATGATGTAGATAATGTAACAAAAAGAAGAAACTCTGGGGAACGATCTCCAACTCATTATTATAATAATTAAAGAGCTTGTGATGTTAGAGTTTCTATAGGAAATCAATCTCCAATCTTAAATCTTGAAATTATTTCCTATTTTACTAATCTTAACCTGACTTGAATTAGGAAAGAAACTCTCACTCCTCAGTGCACTCTCAAAACTTGACTACAAAGCCATCCCAATTCCAATGGTAAACCAACCGTGTAATATTATAATGATTGCGCATTAGGAAACAAATGCAGCCTCTTGCATTTTGGAGTTCTTTTTGGTGGAATCCAATGCTCCACGCAATTAGATACCACATAGAATCAAGTGAATCCAAATGTCAAGAAATCTCCCCCTTTTGACTTCTGAGTTTCTAGATGGTGAAAATGAAGCACTTGTTTACTAGAAATAAAAATAAACCTTAGTTTGGTGGTAACCTATGTTGCCATCCTCCCATCACGAATATCAAGGAAAATACGAGTTAGAGGTAATGTCAAGTTGAGGGCTTATGGTCCTCAATCAACGTGAATTCTTCCAAGCCTTGTCTTGTGCGACGTTTGAATTTTCATTTAGAGGAGTCTCTACTAATGTATTGGAATTGGCTATCAACTAAGTTAGGTATAGAAGTATATGTTGCTTCATACGCAACTATAGATTTAGGGTTAGGGAATTGATTACATTAGCTATCTAATAACACTTTGTGGCACCTAAACTTGATTACTTATCAAGTAAGTGTCACATGCGGTTTTTTATTTTTTTTTTATGCAATTATGAATTCTAAAGTTCTTATCCACGCTCATGCAATATTTATATGTTTATTACAATCCTAAAATGAAGCCTAACCTCTCAACTATGCAAATGAATCACAACACAAAAAATGATATACAAGTATTCACAACAAATGCTTCAACAATAGCAATGAAGAACGAGTATACAATGCAATGAAATATTTCAATACGAGTAGGGTAAAAAAATATTATATGGTCTTGTTATTAAGCCCTAGGACAACGATCCCATGAGCTTAGTTCAAATTGAGTTTGATTTATTTTTTAAATGGTTAATCTTCCAAGACTAAACTAATTCTAACGCCAAAATCTAGCAACCTAATTTAAGGCCTATTTTTCTGAGCAATTTTCTTACTTTTAAAAATATTTTTTATCTCTAGAAAATGGAGACTCGGGCTTGTTGCTGCGCCCAATCAGAATATGGTCCAAAATGGTTTCATGGGTTTGGGCCAAAGGACACGATTGGGCTTTCATACAAAACCCCTTTCTAGTTCTAAAGCCAATTTACTTCTTACTCCTTGTTTCCTTTCTTTGTAGTAAAAAAAAAAAAAAATATTATAATGATTGCGCATCCGCAAGATTATCTCATATGTTAGTGGATAGATATAACATTAATTTAAACTGCCTGACAAAAATCCTTTAAAAAAAATGAAAAAATTAAGTACCAAAATGGCACTAATTGGTTAATTAATGTTTTAAGTACTCGACCTCATATTCTCTGGTTATGTAGAAAGTATGACATACTCCCATGTCTCACTTGGTTTCTAATCGAACCCAATAAGTTAGTAACAATTCATTATTGCAAAATTCTTAAAAATACCCCAACCTCATAGAGATATGAGATTGGAAGAACTCGCGCCTAATCATGGGCTTTAGATTTATCCTTTAGGTAATATTTCTAAATCTATTCCCTCCCTCCGAGGGTAGGTCGCGATAATAAGTGGTGTCTCAAGTCTTTGGTTTAGACCTTTTAACGATGAAAATACTAATTTAGAATGCGCTTTTATTTAATTCTATAATAAAACTTCTGCTTCTATTTTGTTTTTCTGGTTCGGATGCTAACTGTGGTATTGCTCTTTGATTTATTACTATTTATTTTCAGAATGAATTCTCGTGTGAAGTGCTACAAGCACCGAGAGACTAATAATTTAGCATTAAGTTTGTTAATCATTGCTAATCATTGGCGTTTTTTTATGTTTCGGGGTTCGGCCTTATTCTTTTTGCATTGCTTTAATTTAGTAATAAAAAATAACTTAAGATTTATTTATATATATTGATAATATCTTGTTTATAGCACCTCAGTATATAGCACCTCAGTATCTTATTTCGGGAATTCAATATCATCATTACCGTAGTCCCGTGACAATAGTCGTAGCGTCTCGGTCGTGATTTCTCTTTAGCCGGTCAAAGTCAACGTCAAGGCTGCCGGCAGAAGTCAAAGTTGGGCACTGATTGGTTCAAAGCCGTGTGGCTTCCCGCACCGGATAACCACCCCTCTCCCGCCCTCTCTTTCCGACAGAACTGAAACTCAAGACAAGCTTCCGATGATCGCTCCGCCGCGTTCCGCCGTCCCCCTCCTCCTCTCGCTCCTCGCCCTCGCCGCCTCCGCCCATGGCGACGACCCTCTCCGCTACTTCTGCGGGACCAAAGGCAACTTCACTGCCAACGGCACCTACTGGGACAACCTCAAGGCCCTCCTCACCTCCGTCGTCGCCGCCGCCGCAGCAGACGGTCGCGGCTTCTACAACCTCTCCGCCGGCGGCGGGAGCCCCGACGCCGTCAACGGCATCGCCCTCTGCCGGGGCGACGTCGGGGCCGCCGACTGCCAGAGCTGCCTGAACGATTCCGCCGCCGAGATCGCCCGCCAGTGCCCATGCAGAAGGAGGCGATCATCTATTACGACAAATGCATGCTTCGTTACTCGAATCGGTCCATCTTTGGCGTGGTGGAGATTTCGCCTTACTGGCACGTGTGGAACGTCAACAAAATCACCAACAACGTCGATCAGTTCAATCAGGTTCGGAATTGGAAAGTTCAGCTTTTAGCATGATGACGATCGGCATCTTTCGTTTGAACAACCATTTGCATTGCATTTCGCTTGTTTCCAAGAAAGCAGAGTGCATGATGCTTCTGTACGCGTTGACTTCGCTTACTTCATGGAAACTTTCCATAGTAAACCATGAGAATCCTCATCTCCGCTCGATGACGTGCCCGACTATGCGGATCGGTTAAATTGGGTTGCTGTTTGAGTGTAATTCATCCTTGTTTAGCTGCACTTTGTAATTCATCATAGCATTTGTTGTCATTATATCACGGTGCTGGTTGTGTTTTTGTGTTCTTGTTCTCCAAGAACGTGTTTTTTTTTCTTTTTTTCCCCTTTCAGTCTTGAATTCTTCAACTTTATGTTTCCTGTAAGCCATTGGGATTTGGCACATAGCTTTTCAGGTAGTATGAGCTCACAGGAGCATTTGATTTTAGGTCTTCTTGGACAGCAGCTAGCAATTCACATCGCATTAAGGTTGAGTAGGGATTTATGGTGCAGGTCGTGACGAAGTACTAATTCTTGTCATTTTTGTCCTGACAGTAGCTTATAGTCTTGGTTCTGTTTTCTAGGTTTTGAGCAATCTGATGGATGGTTTGAGAGACCGAGCTGCAAGTGGCAATTCAACGAGGAAATTTGCCGTCGGGAATGCGACAGCTCCAAACTTCCAGACTCTGTTTGGACTAGTGCAGTGCACTGAAGACTTGACGTGGCTACAATGCGACAATTGTTTGGTGAATGCTATTGGAAAAATTCCTTGTTGTGATCAGACAATAGGAAGAAGGTATCTTACTCCCAGTTGCAATATCAGGTTTCAAGTAAGCCCCTTTTTTGATACTTCAGCTTATGAGTCGCCACCATCACCAACAGAATCGCCAGTTTCTCCTCCACCTCCTCCAACGTATAACCCATCCACTAAAGGTACTTCCTTTCGATGTACACTTACCTATGCCAGAGCATTCTATTTGTGTTTTCAATTGTCTGTAGGACAAATGATAATAAATGTGAGCAAGCATGCTTTCAACTTCAATGAGCTCCTTTTACAAACAAGAGACTCCTTCCTCTGCTCCTCCTCCTTTGAGTATGGTTGCATTACATGTATTTTAAAGCATGGTGTAATTTAACTTTTGATTCTTGGTGTAATAAGTTCCTGAGACACTTATGTTTCCTCTTGAATGAGGTATGAGCATGAAATAAGTAGCAGATGAGAAATTAATGAGATTTCTGATGCATCATGAATCCTCCTCTCTTTCGATTTAAGTATCACTGTCTGAAGTAATTTCATCAGGAAACTGATAGAATAACACCAAGGACTGCTTTAAATGTGCAATCCCTCCTAAAATCTGTTCTTGGTAATTGGGTCTAAACACTGTTCTCTGTGAGTTTCTTGTCTAACATTAGAGCTCTTCCTTTTTCAGGAAAGGATACTAACTCAGGTCGTATTGCCCTCATTATCACAATCCCAGCTGTTGGATTATCTCTTTTAGTTGCTGGAATATTATGCATCTGTTTGAGGTCAAGAAGATTGAAGAAAAATTTTGAAAGTAGGTCCTCATTACTTTTGGGTGACTGATTTTCATAAAATACTGGATGAATGCAACCTATGGGAAACAGATTAGCAGCCAATGGGTTAAGCCTTGATGTTCTGAAGCTAGTAACTTTCCAGAAATTCAGAGGTCGGTGATTTTTTTTTTTTTGGTAAGATTCGGTGATTTCCGACTGAATGATGAAAGATTCAGTGAGGGCTATAGATATCAAAGTTCCCAGATTGCTCTGGAAAATCTTTTATTTGCTAGCATCACCTAGAGGCTAAATTTTCCTTAGAATGGATTATCTGTTATATAAGAATGAATTACTATTAACTGTTAAGTCAGTAGATGGAATGAATTACTATTAACTGTTAAGTCAGCAGACGGGCTTACTGATATTGTGGAATTAGACGATAAGCAACTTTGGATTTTCCACTTTGTAGCTGTACTTGTAGATGAAATCAGAAATGCAGAATCCCTGCAGTTCGACTTGAATATCATCAGAGAGGCAACAGATGACTTCTCTGATGCAAATAAGGTGGGACAAGGTGGATTTGGCGTAGTTTACAAGGTAATCACCACAAATTGTTCATTCATAAAATAACGGAGAATTTGAAACATTCACATGCATATGGCTGCTTTTTGCATTCTTTTTCAGGGAACATTGGCCAATGGACAAGTTATAGCAGTAAAAAGGGCCTCTGTAGATTTGGGACAAGGTAATCAAGAATTTAAGAATGAGGTCCTCTTGGTTGCAAGGCTTCAACACCGGAATTTGGTTAGGCTCTTAGGATTTTGCCTGGAGGAAGGAGAAAGGCTTCTTGTATATGAATTCGTACCAAACTCAAGCCTGGATCACTTTATATATGGTACGATCATGCCATTTTTGTTCCAGCATCATCTGACTTAAGAGTAATTGAAGTGCATGTTCTTGCCAATCTACATTTGGAAAGTCACCTCTTGCTAGTCACATCACTATAATCTTTCGTCAATATACTATGCAGATCCTGTTAGGCGTAGCCAGCTGGGTTGGCAAATGCGTCAAAAGATAATAGGGGGCATTGCTCGTGGGCTTCTTTATCTTCATGAGGATTCTCAACTTCGAATCATTCATCGGGATCTTAAAGCAGGCAATATTTTGCTTGATGCAGAGATGAACCCTAAAATTTCAGATTTTGGTACAGCAAGGCTATTTGCAGTGGATCAAACTCAAGATGCCACAAGCAGGGTTGTTGGCACTTAGTAAGTAATACATAGCAGAGTATCTTAAAATAAATCCAGTTATATTTCCTGCGCTCTTCTCCTTATAATCTGAATAGCTAGCAGATGTAAAGGCACAGCATCTTAAGTGGAATTGCGTTGAAAGTGTTCATTATTCCTGTGATGCAGTGGGTACATGGCTCCAGAGTACGCAATGCATGGATTGTTCTCAGTCAAGTCAGATGTCTTTAGTTTTGGGGTGTTGCTACTAGAGATTATTAGTGGTCAAAAAAGTAGCTGCTTCTGCAATGGGAATATCACGGAGGGCCTTCTTAGCTATGTAAGAAAATATCTTTCAATCACTCTCCTTTCCCTAAAGAATTGCCGGGAAAGAGTGGCGGATACAAACTCGAATGAGTCAAGCAACTGTCCTTACCATACTGAGTTTGTGTTTATGATTCATTGCAGGCATATAGGAGTTTGAGGGAAGGGACCCCCTCAGATCTCATAGATCCTAATTCGGCTGGTGGTTCGAGGACTGAAATGTTGAGGTGCGTTCATGTTGGATTGCTGTGTGTTCAAGAAATCGAGGCCGACAGACCAACCATGGGTGCGGTGGTTTTGATGCTCAGCAGTTATTCCACCACCTTGCCACTACCATCACGACCTGCGTTCATTTTGCCCAGTATCCTTGAATCTGACACAACTCCGCTGGTGATGGTAACTCATTCGAATCAATCCGAAAACAGAGAAATCCAAGAATCAGTGAACGAGGCTTCTATCACCGAGCTATATCCTCGATGATCACAGATTGGAGTCTATATTTGTGTAAATCTTTTGCTTCATTGTGGATGGAACGACGAGGCAACGTGCCATATCAGTACATAATTTGATAATGCATTATTTCATTTATTGAATGGAATTTGGGATGATTATATGCTGCTATGGTCTTTAAAAATGGGTGATATCTATTGCTCACATTACCGGCTATAGACGGCATTTAATCTGAAAAAGTTACTTCAATTGCATTTTATATTAATGGAAAAGATATTTGAAAGTTACTTTGCATTTTAAAGGCAGAAATACAGTGTAAGTGCCAAAACTTGGCACATGGCACACTTAAATACCCAAAGTTACTTTGCATTATAGAAGCAAAAATACAGCACAAGTGCTAAAATTTGACACGGAAGAATACTTAAAGTGTCAAAAGTTCCGAAAAGTATACTTAATTGCCACTTTGAAAAATTGGACAGTTAATGTGCTATCCGGATTTTTCGTTTGACAAAATAGCGAGCCTCAAATGTTGCCATGTTATTGAACTCACCACGCCACGTTAATGAACTTGCCTTTGGCACCATCAAGACAACTCAAACCGTCAAGTCGACATTGTCGCAATGCGCCACCGTCACTCCGTCGTCCTGTGCTGTGTGGTTGAGCCGCCATCCGAACAAGTCACCAGGTCTAGCGACCACCTCGCATTGCCAAGCCCACTATTAAATTCCATCACCAGATTTTTCGTGCCTCGCTTTAGCAGTCCCGGTCATGGTTGAACAACCTTGGCCATCAGACCGCCGCCGCGACAACCACCAACACTAACACCACCTCGACCCACCAGCCAGCAGCCCACATCAGCGCACAAGTGCCGCAAGTCAAGCCACCAACGCCCAAGGACACCTCGGCCGGTCTAGGGGACCGGCTGTCCGTTTCATCTGAAGACAACAGGATTTCAAGCGCCTTCACCAACGACACTCGTCGGCACCGAGAGAACGCAACTCCAACGGCACCGCTTGAGGACCCCAAAAGAAGTCGCTACTCTTCTTCCTCTCTTTATTCTTTCGGCAGATTACCTCTCCTTACCGTTCTTCCTCGGCAACTCACCAGTTTTCCATCTGCTTCTCACAACAAGCAGTCGCCACGTGCTTTGGTCAACAGCCAACGAAGAACAGCCCCTCTCCTCAACTTGAAGCTAGCGGCAGCCCTTTCCTCGCAACTCAACCAAGCCGTCGCTACCGCCAGCCTCGCCTCAGTCCCGCCGAGACGTCACTACAATCCACGAGGACTCAAGGCTAATAGATATCCTCCGTTCTATCCTATAGCAGTTGACAGTTGTTTGACAAGGATGGTTTCCTAAAAATCCCGTAGGCGTCGTCTGGATCCTCATTCGATTGAAAGTTTTGATTGCGTTACCTAGCTAAATTGTCGAATTCGAAATAGTCAAGTTCGTAGTTGTATTGTAGAATGCATAGTTGGCTGAGATCTAGCACGTACGGGGACTGAGGTGGCTGAATTCCTAAGCAAAACTAATACTTGGATTGAAGACAGATTCGAATTCCAGCACAACCCCAAGTTTTGCTAATTATGTACCGACGTGATGTGAATTTCATGTGGTGTTTTTCTCTTATTGGCTATTCTATGACATACTTTAATTTCAGAATTTTTGAACTTCGTATGACAAACCATATTCGAAAAACTACGGGGTTCGAAATCTGTTTTCAAGGTCGCTGGATTGATCTTTGTCTGCTTTCAATTTTCCAAAAATTTTTTGGTAAAAAATTTCAACACGTGTCCTTCATAAAAGTTGTAGAGTACATCTTATGGTACTTGTTGACACCTAAATTTTGGCGGCCCGTTTAATCATTTATTGCATTTAAAAATTAGGGGTTAATTTTATCCCTAAAAATAATATTAATTGCATAGCATATAAATTTAGGTACATTTATTTTTAATTTACATTTGTTGCATTTATTGGACCAAAGTGGTGAATGTGTTCAAATTAATGGTTTTGAGCTTTAACTTAACAGGCCAAACTACGGCCACGAAGCGAGCGAATTGGCCCAAGCTTGTTTTTATGATAATCGGAAATTATCTTGTGAAAGTAAGAATTTGAAATTTTTCGAGATATGATGGAATTTTTTCGAATAAGGCAAGTGAAAAATGAATATTGCATTCGGCAAAATGAATATTGCATTTGGAAAAAAGAATTTTTGTAGATACCGATTTGGAAAGATTAAAGAAACCCTAATTCGTGGCTTATAAATGAGTTAATTCACATAGGGTTTAAGAGGAGGCGACACGATAGGAATACACGGCCACATTGGGGTTTTAATGGGATCATGTCGAGGGGGCTTTTTCTTCGTTTTCTTGGTAAAAGGAAAATTTTAGCCAAAGAGAGAAAAATTTCTTTGATTCTTAGGGTTTGTGGGAGAAAAACTTTTTTGACAGGGGGGAACAAGAGTTACTGTTTTTCTTCTCCAAGCTCCCAGCCGTTGCTATCCATCGCACCACCACTGTGCCAGCACCCCAACGTCGGTAGCCGAGCTATCGCCCACCATCGCGCCATCGCACAGCCCACGCCCATCGACTGCCTCGCTCGTAGCTCCGCCGGCGTCCGTCCTCACCGCGCTCTGCCAGTATCCCGCGAACCTCTTTGCGCCCAGATCTCCTCACCGGTGCACCACTGTGCCCACGGCCCGCCTTAGTGTGGGCCACCGCACCAGATGCTGCCGCTACGTCACTCTGTTAATATAATAGTTATTTTTTTTTTGCACGTGTTGCTGATTTGGTTTTTCAGTTATTAGAGTTAGTAGAGTCATGTGTGTTGGTTATCCTAGTTTTTAGGTATTAGTAGGGCAAGTGCTTTATGCAGAACATGGATAGTTATGGTGTGTTTTACATTATGTATTTTGTCTTTTGTAAAAGACTTGGTTGTTCTGTACTTAAGATGAAGTTTCAGCCTCATATCTCCTCTCTTTAGCAATTTAACAGTGGTATCAGAGCTAGAGAGAAGCATGAGAGAGTTTTTTTTTTTTTTTTTAAAGAAGGTTTATAGGTGTGAGATACTTTCTTGAGAAAATTGCAACATCAATATTTCCAATGGCCACCGACAATTTTGTTCAACCAGCAATTCCACGCTTTGATGGTCACTATGCCATTGGAGCATGCTGATGGAGAATTTTTTACGATCAAAGGAATATTAGTCGGTTGTCAAATTTGGAATTCTTGAGCCACTAGCAAGCATGGCTTTGACAGATCCCTAGAAAGTAGAATTGGAAGCTAGAAAATTGAAGGACCTGAAGGCAAAAAATTATTTTTTTTAGTCTATTGATCGTCCCATCTTGGAGACTATTCTTTGCAAAGAAACTTTCAAGGATATTTGGGATTCTATGAAGAAGAAATATCAAGGCTCTGTTAGAGTGAAGCGTGCACAGCTTCAAGCCTTGAGAAAAGATTTTGAGACACTAGCGATGAAAGATGGAGAATCTGTCACTAATTATTATGCCAGAACAATGGAGATCAACAACAAGATGCGATTTCATGGTGAGAAGATGGACGATGTCACCATTGTGGAGAAGATTTTGCGTTCCTTGACACCAAAGTTTAATTGTGTTGTCTTCTCAATTGAAGAGTCAAAAGACATAGATGCGCTCTCTCTTGATGAATTACAAAACTTCTTATTGGTCTATGAATAGAAGATGAACAGAAGTTCAACAGTAGAGGAGCAAGCGTTGAAGGCTTCTACCAATACCTATTCCAACAATTTCAAAAGAAGGGGTAGAGGTAGAGGTAAAGGTAGAGGTAGAGAAAGGAGAGATCGAGGAAATAGAGATGTTGGCAGGAATTTCAAAGCCAATAATGACCAATTTCAAGGCAACAATTTCAAGGCAAAGGCAGAGGACGAGATCCTAACAAATCCAAGGTAGAGTGTTTTAGATGTCATAAATTTGGTCATTATGCATCTGAATGTTATATTAGGCTGCCTAATAATAAAGAAAATGTAGAGAGTTCAAATTTTGTTGAAGAAAAAGAAGTAGAAACGTTGTTGATGGCTGTTCAAGATGAAAAGAAGCGCGAGTTAGATATTTGGTATGTGGATACATGTTACAATAACCACATGAGTGGAAATAAGTTTTCTTTTTCTCATCTAAATGATGATTTTCATTCCACTGTGAGTTTTGAGGATCATTCTACTATGAAAATGATGGAAAAATGTGATATTAAGATAAGAACCAAAAATGGTTTTGTGGAAATGATCTCTAATGTGTTGTATGTTGCTAATTTGAAAAGTAACCTATTGAGTGCTAGCCAATTACAAGAAAATGGTTATGTAATCATCATTTAGAGGGGTGCCTGCGAAATTTATGATTCTGTTAGAGGTGCTATTTCAGTTATTCCTATGAGTTCAAATAGATTGTTTCCATTAAAGATTGAAAATATTCAATCTTATTTGATGACTGAAAAGAAAGATCCCTCATGGCTGTGGCATTTTTGCTATGGTCACTTGAGTTTTGGTGAATTGAAGACCCTCCAACTGGAAAAACATGATGACGGGTCTTCCTCAAATTATTGTTCCTTCCCAAGTCTGTGAAGAATGTGTTGTTAGCAAACAGTATCGTTCTCAATTTTCAAAAGAAAAGTCATGGAGAGCAAATGATATTTTGCAGCTAGTGCATTCAGACATTTGCGGTCCCATAAACCCATCTTCTAATGGAGGTAAAAGATACTTAATTACCTTCATTAATGATTTTTCCAGAAAAAGTTGGGTTTATTTTTTATAGGAAAAATCAGAAGCTTTCTCCACATTTAAAAGCTTCAAAAATCGTGTTGAAAATGAAGCAAGAAAGACCATTAAGACTGTTCGAACAGATCGTGGGATGAATATTGCTCAAAAGAATTTGAACTTTTTGTGTAGAGCATGGCATTCGAAGAGAGCTTACTGCTGCATATACACCACAACATAATGGTGTATCTGAGATGAAGAATAGAACAATTCTCAACATGGTGCGAATCTCATTGGCAAGAGGAAGAGTTCCAAAGACTTTCTAGCTAGAAGCAGTAAATTGGAGTATTCATGTTTTGAACAGAAGTCCAGCTTTTGTTGTTCAAAATATGACACCTGAAAATGCTTAGAGTGGGAGAAGACCGGCTGTAGATCACTTTAGAATATTTGGATGCATCGCATATGCCCATGTCTCGATGTGAAAAGGAAGAAACTTGATGATAAGGCTGAAAAATGTGTCTTTCTTGGTGTAAATGAAGCATTCAAAGCATATAAATTATTCAATCCACTAACAAAGAAGACTGTGACTAGCAGGGATGTTGTTTTCTTTATGAAGAGAACACTTATAATTGGAATAGGCAACTGCTTACCCAAGTTCTTTATGACAATGATGCTGAACATGAGCAAATTTTAGCACTTGTATGCCTCAAAATTCATCAAATACGACTTCTACAGCAATTGGAATTTCACAAACAGGCTCTGAAGTCAATGAAGAAGAAGCTCAATCTCTTCACCGCATTAGAAGAAAGCCTGCTTGGATGGAAGAATATGAGGTAATTGGAATTTGAGATTCAATTACTCACTTTGCCTTATTTTTAGATTATGACCCTACAACTTTTGAGAGTACTTGTCAAAGAAGAAAAATGACGTAAAGCGATGGATGATGAAATTAATATCATCAAAAGACATGATACTTGGGAGCTATCCAATCTTTTGGATGGACAAAAAACCATTGGTGTAAAGTGGGTCTTTAAAACAAAATCGAAAGAAAATTGTGAAGTTGACAAATATAAAGCACGTTTGGTAGCCAAGGAATACAAGCAGCAATATGGAATCGACTATATAGAGGTTTTTTTCTCTAGTTGCGAGACATGACATGATCAGATTGGTGGTTGCATTAGCGGCACATAATTCTTGGCATATTTTCCAACTAGATGTCAAATCGGCATTCTTGCATGGGTGCTTGGAGGAACAGGTATTTGTCAAGCAACCCTCTGGTTATATCAAGATTGGAAATGAGCATAAAGTTTATAGATTGAAGAAAGCTTTTTATGGGCTAAAACAAGCCCCTCAGACTTGGTAGAGTCGCATTGAAACTTATTTTTTTAAAGTTGGTTTTTCAAAATGTCCTTATGAGCATACGCTTTTTTTCAAGATTAGAGATAAAAGGAAAATGCTTATTGTTTGCTTGTATGTTGACGATCTTATATTTACTGGAAGTTGTGATGGCATGTTTGAAGAATTCAAGAAATCTATGATTGATGAGTTTGAAATGCTTGATCTTGGTATGATGCATTACTTCCTTGGCATAGAAGTGGTACAATCGAATGATTGGATCTTTATTTCTCAAAAGAAATATGTGAGAGAAATTTTGAACAGGTTTCAAATGAAAGATTGTAATGCTGTAAATACTCTAGTTGAGTTTGGCTTAAAATTATACAAAGATCGTGAAGGGAGGAAGGTTGACAGCACACTTTATAAACAAATTGTGGGCTGTTTGATGTATTTAACTGCAGCATGACCAGACATAATGTATTATGTGAGTTTAATCAGTAGATATATGAAGAATCCTACACAAATGCATTTGTTAGCTGCTAAGAGAATCCTTCGTTACTTGCAAGGAACTAGAGACTTTATGCTATTTTACAAGAAGGGTGAAAAGTCCAATTCGTTGGGATTTACCGATAGTGACTATGCAGGAGATCAAGATGATAGGAGGAGCACTTTGGGTTATGCTTTTATGTTTGGAACAGGTGTTATTTCGTGATCATCCAAGAAGCAACCAATTGTTACATTATCAAGTATAGAAGCTAAATTTGTTGCTACAACAGCTAGTACTTGTCAAGCTATTTGGCTAAGGAGAATTCTTGAGGAGCTACAATTCAAGCAACCAGGACGTACTACAAATTTTTGTGAGAATAACTTAGCAATAAAACTCTCCAAGAATACGGTGTTATATGGAAGAAGCAAGCACATTGATGTGAAGTTTTATTCTTTGGAGATCTTAGCAATGATGGAACAATTGATCTAATCAACTGTAGGAGTGAAGATCAAGTTGTTGATATATTCACCAAGGCCCTCAAGATGGAGTCATTTGTGAAGCTCAAAAGGTTACTAGGTGTTTGCACGGTGAAAAAAGTCAAGGCTTTAAACTGAATGTTAGCAAACATCGGTTTAAGGGAGGGATTGTTGATATAATATTTATTTTCTTTTCCACGTGTTGTTGATTTGGTTTTTCAGTTATTAGAGTTAGTGGAGTCATGTGTGTTGGTTATCCTAGTTTTTAGGTGTTAGTGGGGTAAGTGCTTTATGTAGAACATGGGTAGTTATGGTGTGTTTTACGTTATGCATTTTGTCTTTTGTAAAAGACTTGGTTGTTTTGTATGTAGGATGAAGTTTCAGCCTCATATCTCCTCTCTTTAGCAATTTAACACACTCGTCCGCGTCTCCACCTCTGCTTTTGCTCCACCAGCCCGACGAAGTTGCTTTTGTGCCGATCCATAACGACCCCGACATTGCTCTTGGTTCGTTCGTCACCGGTCCGCCTCCCAGCCGGTTTCGAGCTGGCCCGCCGCGCCTCTGCTGTTACTGTGCCTCTGACAACCCGAGTACCAGACTCCATGACGCTTGCACCTTCGCTAGAACCAAACTCGAACCGGATCGCAGTCCCTTCCGCCTTGACGACATTGCAGCCCTCCGCTTGTGCCAATCTCCGCTGCTCTTGGTTCGAGCCTCCGTTGTGTCGCGACCTAGTAGATCGTGAGCCAACTCCCTCCGCCCAAGCCTTCCTAGCTCTGCCCTTGTGCTGCTGTTAGCGCCACCGATTCACCCTTGCCGAAGTTCTCCTTGTCGGACCGACGACCTGCTGCCCTTGGAGACCCACAAGCAAGCTGTGCTTGGGAAGAACAGAAAAAAGAAAAAAAGAAAAGAAAATCAATTAGGTAGTTATTTATTTATTTACTTTATTCTATTTTTTTTATGTTATTTTCACTTATTTACTTTGTTTTTTAGTAGAATTATTCTTGGATGTATGATTGAGATTCTCGACTGAGACAACTCTCAAATTAAGGATTGACAGTCCGATTTTCGCGCCCGAAATCGGACTCGCAATCTCTTGCAAAATCGTCCATCCAATCTCATGCCCAAGATTCGATTCGCGATTTAATTTTAAAATTGACCAACCCAATCTCATGCGCGAGATATGGTTCGCCAATTTAGGGATATCAAACTTATCTTACTTAATTTGCCGTCATGTTGGTTGAATCAATTTTATTTTTTTTAAAAGGAAAAATTCAAAAAAAAAAATCTGAGTTAGATTGGGTTTGTTTTAGAATATTATTTGCTTTAGGGAGATATTCGATATCTAGAATTGGAAGGTTTATTATTTCGAAAATCCAAAAAAATGCATTCATTTAGGATGTTAGTTTTAAATTTGAATTGCATGTTTAATTATTTGGCAATTTTAATTTCGAATTTTCTAAAAAAAACACAAAAAAAAAATCATCATGCATATATCATGTAGAATTAGGACATTCTTTGCATGGCATTGCATATTAGGATAAATTGCATGCTTATTAAGAAAATAAAAATCATATGCACGTCATATAGAATTAGGTTCATGAAATGCACGTCATTTAGTGATTGTTGCTAGGTTCATTTAATTAGAAATTGCCCATCATTAGGATTATGACATTTTAGTTAATTTAGATTGCATATTTAATTATTGCACTTTTTTACTCATGTCATGTAATTTAGATTATGCTGCCATGTTATATCATTTCATGTTAGAATATAAGCATTGCATTGCATATGGATTATATTCTCATTAATTAAGCGAAACCGAGAAAAAAAGAAATTGCTTGTTAATTAAAAATCATATTTAGAACTATCAATGTGAATTATGATTTAACATTGCAGATGCTTTTGTTGCTACAAGGTAAGTCCCGTAATTTATTCATTGCTTTCTTAGGTGTTAAATTGGTGGTTTGTGCACCCACACGAACACCTCACATGTTAGGGATGTAAATTAAAATTAATTCAAGTTGCTTGCCAAACATTTTTTCAAAAAAAAAAAAAGGTACCGAAAGAGCGTTAGAGAAATCTAATGTAACCAAGTCCCCGTACCCATAATCTCTGGTTCGTAGGAGTAAAGTAAATCTCCCATTACTTTACTTGGGTTTCTAATCGACCCACCAAAAAATAAATTAGTGGCAACTTTTAGATAAAATCTATATGCATGTTAAGAACTTGAACCTAAGTCGCGAATTGGTATGGGCTTGAGAGAGCCCGAGTTAAGTCTAGGCTTAACAATCCATTAGCCAAACCTTAGGTGGTTTACACTGCGAAAATTTGGTCACGACAATACTGTATATTAAATTTCCATGATTTTTCAGTCTCATTTAGCCTACGAAATATGTATTTTACTTATCTATTATGTTTTGGAAATTTTTACTATCGTGGGCCCGGATTACAAAAATTATTTAGAACTGCACAAGCTGAATCGGACTTTGAGTTCTTCACAAAAATTGTCTCTCTAGATCTTGTCTACCTCATATTAAAGTTTCATAATTTTGAAACCCGTTTACCTAGACAACGGCTATTGTTTCTAAAGGCATGCGGAACACCTTATAAGGCTAGTTTGGGGCCTAGGATGTGGGATTCTTTTTGCAGTTCACCTAATATTAGCAAGAGTGAGTTTATATTAGTCTAAAGGTTTAACAATGACTGAGGATTTGTTAATTCATGCTTGAGTCATTGAATAGTAGTAACGCCAACATGATTTTTAATTGAATTATAGAATTACTACATCATGAAGTTGATGTGTGACTAAGAATGCCGTCGGTCCATAGGACGAGAATGCCTTCGATTGTAGTAGGGATGCTTGGAGGAGTAACTAGGTTCCTCCAAATGTCTGAGAGGCCTAATGCTAATCCCCCAAATGTCCTCGTGATGCTTGGTGGGTGTGAGATGCTCGGGGGTTATAGGGTTCCCTGAATTCAACCTTGGTACTTTTAAATTGAGTTAATGCTTTTATTGATCTATGTTATTTTGAAAAGGTTCTTAGTTAAGTTGATAATAGTTGTACTTTTAAACTGGTGGACCTTCCGCTTGCTAGGTTTAGACTCAATAGTTGTTGACTTTATCTTTTTAGATCAATAGAAATGTCGATCCCACTTGCATCTCTTATGGTTTATTATGGGGTACCGGTTGATTTCACTTGGCAAGAGGACGAATCCATAGACCCTGGTTTCCTAGATATGCTTTTCATCCGGATCAAGTCTCATTTGGTTGTGGATATTGAGTCTCCGACCGAGCAAGTCACTTTTGGTTCGTCAAATGTACGCCCGCATCAATGTGCGCATGGTGGGTCCCCTCCCACTGTTCCTCAACGGGCCAAGAGATGCAGGCAACCCCACCGCATAGAAGGAAGGTAGGAGGGCAGTTGGATTTTTGAAAACTTGGAAGATTTTGATTGAGCCAAGGGTCAAGGTTAGGCAACCACGTGTACAACTAGGTTGGGATAGGGTGACCGACTTATAGTACGGTGTAGTCAATAGTACTAACCTTTTGAAATTTTCTAGTGTACCCAAACTATCGCCTGGCAAATGTATATAAATAAATAAGAAATGAAGTTGCCTAGTTTATAGAAGTCCTTGTATACCCCAGGATTACTTTAGTTCTTTACGCATTTGCATGCTTAAGCAAAAGTGAAACGAAAATGATAACTGCGCCAGTATCTCTACATTAGCTGTGACGTGCTGAGGGCGTCACATCTCTAATGGTATTAGAGCATAGGTTTGACTAGAGTGATAAGATGTGTTAGCAATTGAAGGAGCTAGGATGAGTGCTCACGATAAGATACTAAATGCATATGTTTAAATTATTTTGGACAACGGGTGATGGACTGTCACTTATAAAGTGCAGGTAACAATTTTAAGTTATCTATGTATTTCAGTGACATGCATATGTTACTGATGTGATTTTGCTTATGGTTATACGATTAGTGATGCTGGGTCACTAATCGTTTACGTGGGTAATGCTCAAGAATTTGCAGGAAAACATGGTGAGGTCAAGAAGTTCTTCTCCATCGAGGACAGAGGCCAACACTGACAAGCTAACATGATATCTCCTAAAAAAAATTCAAATCATGCATATTGAAGTCTCCTATATCCATGAACAGATTCCACGCTTGACGGGCTTAAAACAAGTGCTCTCACGAGCAGGAACGATGGGAGATGACAATCAAAAGATATTTTACGATTTCCCTATTCAACCAAATACATCACAAAAACTTAACGAATGGTGGGTAACAAGCTCTCATTTTAACCTCAAATATTGATAGGATTATGAGATTGTTGGCACATATAGCTATGTTGTTTGATCATAGGCATTCCAAGGTGAGTGGTGTTATCACTTCTTCAAGTTTATCAATTCCTGTTTCAAAAGCAATATGGATTATATATTATATAAGTTATGAAATGGGATTGCTATTGCATAACAAACCAGATCGACATTTACCATTTCTTGATTATTTATGAATGTTTTAGAAAACGTGTTATGGAAGTTGTTGGTGAAAGTTTACATATATGTGTTATGTTGCAAACAAATTTATTGAATGAATTCTAAAATTATTTGGGAGACATTTTGAAATGTTATTGGTTTATGAAATGAATTCGAATGATATGAGTAATGTCTTGTATATTATATATTTTATTTGATAAACAGAGTAGGGTAAGATGATATATTTTGGGTTTGCAAAACTTTTTTTATAGAATTTCATTGGCTTTGAGTTGTTTTATGAAAGGTGATTTGATTCAATATATGAAACCTATTGTCATATGGACTGGTGAAGGGGTAAGTGTTATATGATAATGTGAACTCATGTGAGCCACCTTTAGGGCCTTAAAGTCAAACGTGCTACATGGCAACTCGAGCCACGTGGAAGTCACCTCTAGGACCTCATACTATTGATATATGTTGGTCAATGATTAAGTGCTACACAAGAATGAGAATGTAACTTCGTGGGAAAAACTAAAAAAGAAGGTGTGTGGGTAGAGCTGTCAAAACAAGACTATTTGTTCAGGCAATAAAAATGCGGCAAGAGACAGTAAAAAGTGTATGGAGAAAATCTGAATACAACACGAATGAAGTAATAAGCTTAACCAGTAATTATTTGACTTGTCGAGTAAAAGTTACGATATATTGATGCCGACACGAATTGATACGATAATAGGTATGGGTACAACATATAAATGACGATTTGACCACACTGATAGGGTTCATGTGGTTCTAATGAAGTGGAGAAACGGTTGTGGTGGCACGATACCCTCTGTTCGAACAAAGGATACCACAACAATAACCATTCGGTAGCCTTATTTTTGTGATAAACTTGCATCAATAGCATCCTGGACTCAACTTTGGGTTGCCTCCACTTGCTTTACCTGCAAACTCAGGATAGCAAAAAAATTAAAAATTAAAAGAGAAGTCAACAACCCTACTACGTCTCATTTGGAATTTACCAATCAGTAACTTGCTCATGTCGATAACCATTGATCGAAAGCCAACAAGCACGAGACTCAAATAGGAAGTATCAGTTCAGAAATGCACGTGTGAATGTATAAATTGTTCAAAGTCAAAGTCAAAGTCGAGCTTGGAAGAGCTCAATTCCAAAAGTATTTGGTCAAGAAAATTCCAGTGCTTTCACTTTCTAAGCAAGTTGCATGCATTCGTCCTCCCATTCAATCATTTTCACCGCGTCCTCGACCTTGGCTAGTGCTCCCATTTGATATCTCAATTATAACACATCTAAAATAGGGTAAAATTGTTTTTTGTATTGGGAAAATGATGTAAAATACAGTAAATGTTTCATAGAGAAGTCCATAATTCACATTGATTCGCCTCATAATTACATTGAATATGGATGAAACATAGGTGTGAATAACTGAATATGTCCCAGTAATAATGAATTCACATAATATCTAAAGTTTAAATTCTACTTAGACTTATTAACACAAAATAAAGAGCTAATTAATGGGTCGTATCCATAATGTTTAATATGTGGATGTATATGACCTAGTTTACATGAACCAACATATGTTATAAATTATGCTATTGCTGTGATGGTTTTAGAACAATTTGTGGCATGATTCACATACTAAAGGGTATAGTATGCACTTATCCTACAAGTACTCATTCCCTTAACGAGGGAAAAGACAAAGGAAAAGAGCCTGAATTTTCATGTTCCGTTTTTTTGGAGTAACTTATGTACGATGTATTGCAATTTTACCGCCTTTTATTCGAACGACGGGCCTCCGACAATGGCAACAAACGGTTAGGCAAAATAGGTTCTCCAAATAATAGTAATTCTAAAAAGAAAACATGATAACGACGCAAGATACAGTTGTCGCAAGTACTTACATCAACGACATCCGGGGCCATACGGCGGGTTACGTGGAAGTGCCGGCCCTTTGCCCCCTGAAAGCTCGAAGAGAAAGAAGAAGCCGAAAAAGGTTAATAATTCTCCTGAGCTTTGTTAGAAAATTGACTTGCGTACGCTAAATCAGATATGTAGCTGACACTAATTAAGACAAACACGTATTCATAAATATACCTCCTCTATTGCCACCACTTGTGCATTCCGTGACTTTTCCAGGGATCAACACCAAGAGAAGAAAACAAATTTTCGAAAGCAGATCATAAAAACTGAAAGAGGAAGAGGAAGAAGAAGCACGAGCTCTCTCTGCCATTTTTCTGCAATCAGTTTTCGACTCTCTCTCTCTCTCTCTCTCTCTCTCTCTCTCGTCTGATAAGCTGTTTTGGCCCCTTTGGGTCGTTCCCTATTTATACAGAAGTGGTTCTTCAGTCAAGGTCGTGCCCGCTTAAAGTTCAAAGTCTTTGGTCTTGAAGTTTCTACTGTCCTGCCATCAAGTAGTGGGTGAAGGACGATTCCATCTTTGAATAAAAGGAAAAACAAAAGATTGTTGGTCAAAGTCGTTCTTGGTAGAGCTTTATTTAATAAGTCTTTGTCCAAAAATGTCCAGTGCTGTCCCTTTCTGGGCAAGTTCCATGCACGTCTCATTTGAATTCAACTATTTGCATCGACATCTTTGACTCCACCATTCGATTATATCTACTATCTATTTATATAAGATAAAATAAATGTACATCGCAATTGTATATTACATTAGCGATCGACCCAAATCTGGGCCCACCACTTCTTCGAATTTGGGCCGGCTCCTCCTTTGCAACGGAAAGTAAACTTTGCTACACATATATTCTATTTTATTTTCTCCTTTCCGGTTAATTGCATTTTATAAACATTCAACCTTGAGCATATATAAGATCAAATAAATGTAAATCAACAAAAATCAATTTTAACTACTAGAAATAGTTGCCTAGCAATATCGGACACATGGAATAATGTCCAACCTTCAAATTTACGTATTCAAAATTAGAATAAAATAAAAAAAAATTCCATGTTCCGTTGTTAATGTGATGGTCCTTGTCCAAATTTGGTTTGCGAAGCTTGTTTTAGCAGATTTGATTTTGAACTAATATTCAGTACAAATTTCAGGACTGTCTACCGTTTAATCATCTCCATTTTCCCATACAATTTTGTCGGGCATATCTTAACCCATACTATCTAACATTTCCTCTTAAAGCATGATCAATAGTAACATCGCTACTTATAGTTTGTTATGCACATCTATAACACGTCAAAAATAGGGTAAGATGGTGGTCTTTACGCCACAAAATAATGTAGAGTACGGTAAATATTTAATGACAAACTCCACTATTCGCATCAATTTGCCTAATAATACATTGATTATGGATGAAATGTAGATGTGAAACCCTACCTAAAATATATCCTTCGAATAATAAATACATGAACAGAATCAAATGATATTTTCAGGTCAAGTTCTACTTAGAGGGATTAACGCAAAGGAAATGGCATATTAGTTGGTTGTAGGCACAACGTTAAAGTACGTCATACAACTTAGGTTACCGTGAATTAACGCAAAAGAAAAGAGCTTATCCTATAATTTACTGATTATGCAACATCATTACTCGGCGAGGATCACTAATGAGAGACTTCAGCCTGTGTTATATTCCTATGCTATTATTGTACTGATTTATAGTACAATTTGTGACATGATTTCATATGTTGAAGGGTATAGTATTGACGTGTCCATGTTTAAGACAAGTCTACATTCCCTTAACTAGGGAAAGGCTAACGAAAAGAGCCTGAATGTTCTAATGTTTTGGAGTAACATATTTAGGATGTATTACCATTTCACCAACTTTTATTCCCACGAAAGGCTTCCGACAATAGCAGCAGATGGTTAGCCAAAATTCATCTTTTAAATAACAATAATTCTGAAGAAAAAATGTGATACCAGTGCAAACATGAACAATTTCTCCTGATTATTGATCCTTTGTTTAGGTAATAAAACTTACATCAACCGCATCCATGGCTCCGAATCGGGTCGCCTGGATATGCTCCCCCCTAGAAACTCGAAAAAAAAAAAAAAAGCCCAGAAAGGTTGGTAATTCTCCTAATCTTTAGTGGAAAATTTGCTTACATGTGCTAAATTTCATGCGACGAATGTTGATTAAAAGTCCATAAATGTGAATGTGAGACCCAAATCAGATGTAGAGTTGACCCTAATCAAGGCACGCACATACATACCTTTTGCATGGCCTTCATTTCTGCATGCGATGCCTTTTTGAAAGATCAAAACCAGCAGAAGAAAACCAAGTTTCAAGAACAAATCATAAAAACTGAGAGAGGAAGAAGAAACACAAACTCTGTCCCATTTTTGTGCAATCATCTTTCACACTACTTATACTCTCTCTCTCTCTCTCTCTCTCTCTCTCTCTCGCTCTCTCTCTCTCTCTCTCTCTCTCTCTCTCTCTCTCTCTCTCTCTTTCTCTCTCTCTCCTTGAGCCTCGAGCCTCGAGCCTCGAGTGTGCGAACATTCCTCAACGGTTGATTAAAATTGCGACATCCTAGGACGCTTTGCTGACCATTTTTTTTTCTCTCTTTCGATTAAATGCATGTAGAAGCAATTTATATAACCACCTAGTCAAACAACAAACAATAACGATAGTAAGAACCCAAAAATATTCCAAAACAACACTTTAATATATAAATTGTTAACCCTAAAAAGTTTAATAATTACAAGCCTTTCTACAGCCACTTCCTACCGACCATCTTAAAAACTTGTAGGGTCAAGGTTAACCTAAACCTCACTAACAATGAGACTGACCAAAAGTGGCACCATGTACACTCGTGTCTCGGTCCATCAGGACCCCAGATTGCACCCAACGGTTCTTCATACTACAAATCCGAAAATATTTAACAATAATAGGGTGAGATAAAATCTCAGTGAGTTAACAACCTAAACCTCTATAGTGCATGCTAAATGGATCTTAGCTGTCCCACATTGCTTGAGAGAAGCCCTCTAGCTTGCTTGATAACCGTTGCGGCTCCTCTCACCTCGCAAGACGTCTTTCGAGGCTGAGACCCCCCAAATTGGCATTAGAGCCAGGTTAAGGTTGATCCGAGTGCATGCTATAGGGATCTTAGCTGTCCCACATCAGGCTGCTTGATAATCGCTACGGCTCCCCTCATCTCACAAGACGTCTTTTGAAGCTGAGACCCCTCTACATATTAGTACACCACATATGCCAACACCAATGCAACTAGCATAATCAATAATCTGAACACATAACTCTCACCGTGCCTCACAGTTTTGCCTCATAATTAAGTGCAATGTAACATAATTATTTACACGTGTTTGATTATTACGATCTCTTAGGCCACGGCCAACGTACGAGTTGGCGGTCTTTTGGTATGACTAGACATCGTCTCGCCCCATCAAGCACGGCATCATCTAGAACCCTCATGTAATGAGCTGTGACATCCTAGAGCGTCACATACTAAGCGCAAGCGGAATTATAATTATTATTCTTGTAAACTCTTTTAGATAACCTATAATATTTACCATCGAAGGTTATCATGTATAACATGGATTTTTTTTTAAATCTCATGTTTATATTATAAGGTTATCCTGCAATGCACATAGACAAGATCATAAAAGGCTTCCTTTCATTTTATCATCATCGGGGCATGCAAAATTATAGACTTGGACTCATTCCATGTTCTTCGCCTATATATTTACATCATATACAAAACAAAAGTAAGGCGCAACAAAAGCCAAGGATATGGGTGAGGTTATCTAATCCACGAGTTCCCACACTAGCCCACATCTAACAAAAAACAAAAGTCAGTCAGCCTTTACACGATCCAAGGCGTCTAGGCGTAGTCCATCCCCGCTCCAGGTCCTCCTGCTCCAAAGGGTAAAGGTCCGAACATCTCTCCTTCATGGTTGATAAACCATGCAACGAACATCATCGGTAACAACTCAGCTCTGCCGTCATCCAACCATAAGGTGGCCTCATACTTGGAGAGAGTCATGTCCATGTCGGAATCATACTCGTCATGAAGAGAAACATCAAGAGGCACTACCGCCTCGTATCGAGCTACTGGCAGTACATCCATGCTATCAATCTGAAAATGTAAGGTATGAGCAAACAACCTTGCCCAGTAAAGAATGATAAAACTCTAACTTAAACAATCCATAGCCATCAAAGCTACGAGTGAATCATCAAACAATTTAGGATGCTAAAGGAAGTATATCACCAGCATAAACAATTGGATAATAACACAATATGTACATAATCACCTTATGAGCATCCATTTCTATGCTTACCTTTCTCAAACTCAATCTCACATCAAAATATAATGCAACAATAATAGATGAACTCACTCGCCAAATAGAATTATATTTAGTGTGCATAAAATCCACCCTCGAATCAGTCACAACCGGGACTCTACCGGCCTGATCGAGTCACTTCCGGAAAGTACATTATCCAGACTTCCACAATACCTTTAATTGTGGGCATCTCACTTTGAGGCAACCCGGTATCACACAACCGAGGTCCTCCCAAGACCACACAGCAAGGGGCATCTCACTCCTAGGCATCTCAGTATCACACAATCGAGGCATCCTTGATCACACACAAGGGCATCTCACTCCGAGGCATCTTAGTATTTCTCTATTGAGGCATCCAAGACCACTTAGCAAGGGCATCCAAACTCCCGGGGGCATCACCGGTATCTCAGTACCGATGGGTTTGTTCATCTTAAGCACATGTTTCACACCACCACACCTTTCATTAATGCATTTATCGTATGCAAAAGAAAAAGACTCTAAAGTATCTATCTAACTCTCATGAACCTAGCACACGTGCATGTCCAAATTATAAGATAAAACCCATTACATCATGTCCCATTCCATGGCGAACAAATATTTATCCCATAATTAAGCACTATGCACCACACTCATTGCACACACATGATTCTATATGCACTTATATCTCAAATGATATATGAGACTTACTCATACACAACTAACATCTAGTATAAGGTTTATTAGAATCTATGTTCATCATACAAGTCTAAGATACAAGACACTACATCTAATATGTGTTCTCGAGTACAAACAGTATACTAGCTAAATGAACAATTTCGATTTCGAACACAGAAGGTATATTAATTATTGTCGAAATATTACCAAACTTTAGTATGTTATACTTGAGACATAGATTGACATTTTCTATGAAGAAACTTAAGTCTAAGTCTCACTATATTAAAATTAACAATTGTCATAATCTTTACTAGCACCCTGTACCGATGTCCAAATTCTTTATCTACAAAGAAAATTGTTTCACTAGCCAATTCTCACCGATTTAATCTCAAATTTTGACACGTCATTCCTTAAGGTGTGTTCTACAATTTTTCATTAAGAATTCGAAGTCCAAATCTAACTAGGTAATTACAAAAAATTCATGTAATCAGTAAAGGTCACACCGTTTCTCACAAAACAGTTTACTGGTTTTACTAAGTTCACTTCCATCTCTACGTTTTTATATATTCATATGGTTATAGCTACGTGTATAATTCAATCTCATAGATGTTCTATCATGTAAAAGGTTTCTTTCTTATCTCTATTAACATACATAAAGAAAATTAAACACAAACAAAAGACTCCATAACTGTTTTCACTTAGAATAGAATAGATTCACAAATTTTCTCACTTCTAACTCAACGAAACAACTTATCTATCCACAGATCTCTTCTAAAATACTCCAATGCTTACTCACAAAAACTCAAAGCAACTTCAGCATATCTTTCTCTAACAAATGATCAATTCCATAGCTCGGCTCGAAGTGTCGTTGCATCCGTAAGCCACTTATCACGATTTTTACCAAAACAACACACTCAGCATCCATTTCATCACTTCGCTCAACAAAACAACATACTCACACAAGGATTTCGAGACATGCAATCCTCAAAAACAACATGCAATGGCTTCTAACTCTAATCTAACACTTACTCAGCTTAGATTAACCACAAAACAGCAACTACAAACTATATCCATCACTATTTGGTTAGATCCTCAAGCTCCCTTGATGAAACAATGGATAACTTTCAATTTAGAGTTAGATCTTTCCTTACCTTGCTTCAGCTACTAAACAACACAGAGATGCTTCAAGATCAACACTCAAAATCAGCATGCAAGAAGGAGAAATCGCCGGTTTGCTTTTGGTTTTTTGCTGCTCAGCCAAGAGAAAAGAAAGAAGAAGACGAAGATGAGGGTTTCTCGGTTTTGAGGAGAGAGAGAGAGAGGATTTTCGGTTTTTATGTGGGGAAATAAGCTATGAGCTAGTCCTAGGTTAGTGTAATGATTAGATTTGGCTAATGATTATGCTTCCTTGGAGTTGCCATCTTCAGTTCTATGGATTGAGAAAAACCGTGGGTGTTGATGAGAGAATCGAGAGAGAGAGAAAAGTGTCGTGGCTTTCATGCATGAAGATTTTCGCCATCTGTCGATCGTCGCTAATTAACAGTTTATCGATATCATTCGTTAGCTCATTAGCTTCTAATATTTTCATCTAATTGCCTTTTGTTTCTACTTAATCCCAATTATACAAAGTCATAACATATATATAACATATCGACTGGTCAACGTTAGTCTATAAAGAATTCATCACAAAAAGAATGCTAAAGTTAGAAATTGGTATTAGCATTATAATCATTAATCAAGTTATCATAACTATAATCTATAAAATAAAATAAAATCATTCGGGCCTAAATATTCATCTCCGGTCCAATAGGCTTAATCTATAACAATCCCGGCCCAATAAACTAAATCTACAAATCTAATAATTCCGAACCTTGGCCTACTTCAAGCCAAGTCCAAGCCCATAATCTCTCATTAGATTTCTTAAGTCTAATTCGTGTGGCCCACTTATTTCTCAAGCCCACACGTTCCTCACGATCCATCGGGTTCATTTTCTAGCCCAATCTAATTAATCTAAGTTCGTAATGATCTAATTACACTAATGAAGGTCAATGAAATTTGGGATGTCACACCTCGCTTAGACAGCATTCCATAAAGAGCATCGATCAAACCTCAACCACGACTCAACATCCGGACCCCAGCTGGGCATCCAATAAACCAAACTCTCATTAGGTGACTGATTCAATTAAGTGACCACACAAGCACTTTCACACTCAAGCTAATTTTTATTTGTCATCAATTAGCCCAATGTAAGAGAGTTCGTGCTTAACTAACAAATCTCGGAAAATCTTTATATTTAAAATTCCGATAGAATAATCGCACATGGTCACGTACTTAAAATCAACCCACCAAACTTTGCACTCTTCCATTTTAAAACCCCATTGCCCCATTTAGCATGTAAAACTCCGCATTCAAACACACATCTCAAAGTTTGCCATTTTCTTTTTAAATAAACCTTTGATGAAAATAGCATTTAAACTCATGATTTGGGCAATCAACAACATGGTATTACAAGCTCAAACAGTCATAATTATGCATAATTTCATCCAATAAATCAAGCATAAAATTCTACTTAACGGCTAATATGTCATTAATTTCCACTAATCGCGATTAATTACGACTAACCACAATTAATTAAACTAACTAAAATTAATTAAAGTAATTAAAATTAATTAAACTAACCACACTTTAATTAATATAAACATGATTAATTAAACTAACCATCCTTAATTAAGACTAATCTCTATTAGTCTTAATCTAATCTATCCCTATCCTTAACCTTAGTTAGGGCTAAACTATAATTAAAGGCCATTAACTACCATTAGCCCTAAATTAAACTACCCCTAAACTCAATCAATTTTCTAATCAAGGATTAGGAGTTAACTCACCATTTTTCCGACAACAACAAGCTCGTGATAACGGCTAGCTCGCAACAACGGTGACACGTCGACGACGAGAACTCGGGTCTCACGGCTTGAGCGAAGACGCAAATAGCGGCGACTTGAGACTTGAGACACACAACTTAGGTAAGGAGGAAAGGGTGTTCGGTGGTGGCTTGTGGCGGTGGCAAGTGAGGTGGCGATGAGTGACGGCAATGAAGACAACGAAGATGGTGTAGCGGCGGCCACTTCTCAAAACCCACAGCCAAGCTTGGCTTGGCTTGGGCGGTGGTGCACTACAATGGAGATGGAGATAATAGTGGACGGTGGTGCTCGGTGAGGTGGTGAGAATGGCAGTGGTGGCTTGAACGGGTGGCATAGACGGGACGATGGTCATGGCATGGGAGGAGTGGCTATGGAGGAAAATGGAAGAAGAAAAAGAAGAAGATGAAGATGAAGATAAAGATGATAATGAAGAAGAAGAAGAAGAAGAAGAAGAAGAAGCAAAATGAGAGAGAGAGTAGGAGAAAGGTTTGGCATCCATGGGGGAGGAAAAAGATTTCCCAAGATTTTTCCAAAATCTTGATCATTGCAAATTCAACAAAATTTCCTAAAATCCTCTCCTCCTTTCCTTTATTTCCTTTGTCTTCTAGTCCATAAATGCAAGGACATTTTGGACATTTCACATACTTTTTGTCCAAACTTTCCAATTTTGCCCTTGGGTCCATTTGCTTGAATTGGGCTTGGTGGGCTTGGCTTGGCCCACTTGGGCCTCCTTGGCTGATCCACATGGGCATGAGGCCCAACGGCCCTTGCTTGGCTTAGCTTCTCTTCCCAACATCCAATTCTTGATCGGATAACCAATTTTCGAAAAATTTACGCTTGCCAATAAATTAACAGGTGAATAAGGCAACATCTAATATGTGGTTTTGGAAATCCTCGAAAGTTCGATTCTCGAAATTGAATTAAATCTCATGATTAAAATCAATTAAATGTGACTTCAGTTCAAACTAAACTATCGGGTAGCTTTTAGGGGTCTTCGCACGATTGACTCGTGGTTGATAATTTTCGATTCACGTTTGTGCCTCTTCAAATCATGAGCAACTCTTGGTTGTCATGTAATCACGATGGTTCAATTATGTACTCCTAGTAAAACATTAATAGAAAATCGGTTTATCATCATTTGACGCGAGTATCACAATCACCAACTATATACTTCCGATTGATTTATATCTGTTCACTAATTGACTTATAACAATGTAGTATTAATCCTTGTCAATTCTTATGGTCGAGTGGTCGATCTCTAATTGAATTCTCTGGTCTTTTGCATTTTAACCATTTATAGTCTTATCTAATAGATTAATTAACTCATGAGTGATTAATTCATAATAAATTAACTATCAGTGCATTGATAAAATAATTATTTCATATATTTTGAAATGAGTCAAATTTTGAGATATTACACACTCTCTCCACCCCTCCTCTCTCTCTCCCTCTCTCGTGTCTCCCCATGATGAGTTGTAATAGTGAACATGGTCCGAGTTGGACTGATCCAATACCTAACCCAAAGACCAATCCACATAGTGTTGGTCCTCAATTTTTGGAACTAGAAACCGATCTTACTAAGCTTGGGACAAAGGACCAAATTCAATTTTCTTATTACATTTTTTGTATTCCTTAAAAAGACAAACATGCTATTTCAAATTATATATCTATCAACAATGCGACATTAAACAACCAACCTATGAATACCAGTACATATCATATATAAATCTAAGATTAAAAAAAAATAGAAATCTCCATTTGTGATTATTGAGCTGCATTCATGAGGCGGGCCAAGAAAGGCGAGCAATTTCAACAGTTGACCTACACTTGTGAGGTGAGCAAGGCCAGTAAAGAGAGGCAAGTAACAAGCAAACAAAGCGAGGTGAGTAGAGAGGATTTCTATTTATTTATTTTTTATTGAATTTGGGCTGGGTTTTTGTTTTTATAATTTATATGAGAAAACCACAAAAGAAAAAATAGAACCGAAGGTGCAAAGGTTTAGAGTAGATAAAAAAATAATAATATATATAGAGTTGGTCCGGATTAAACTAAACCTAAAGTCCTAGGATTGATGACTAACCCGTATAATTCAAGGTTCAAGGGTCTTAGGATCAAAAACCGGTACAATTCCCAGGATTGGTCCAAGTTTAATCCTGAATTGATGCTCACCCTAATAAGCTGTTTTTGGGTACTTCCTTATTGATAAAGAAGTGGTTCATCAGTCAAGGTCGTGCCTGGTGAAAAATATTCAAAGTCTTTGGTGATGAAATTTGGACACTCCTGCCATTTTCCAATCAAACAGTTGCAATTCTCTCTCAATCATGGCATTCAATCCCTCGCAAAATGCCATGGAAGAAGAGAAACAAGGGAGTAGGTGGTGAAGATTGATTTCTTCTTTGGAATAAGAAGTTGAAAAAATGAGTTGTCAAGCATATATAGTACCTTAGTAGCGTACTACAACTCACATCTTATCTATATAAACTATTTGATTCCTACTTATCCAAATGTTGTGTGACTTGTATTTTTTAAGGATAGTACGGGAGGCATTTATGTAAAGTATCTCACTTCACTCATTTAGGAGATTTATATGCTCTTTTATCTATGTATGCTCTCCCTTCACCTGTTTTTAGGTTAGATGTTTTACCCTATTTATTTTGTGTGTGCAATCTATATTTGTCAAATTTCACGTGCTTTTCTTCTTCTAAATTGCACAAAAGAAAAGTGTTGAAGTATCTCACTTGTCTAACTCTTTATGTACATGGTGGCCTCTCAAGTCTTTGGATTAGACTTTTTAACGGTGAAAATACTAAATTAAAATTCGCTTTTATCCAATTCTGTGATGAGACTTCTTCTTCTTTTTGTTTTTCTGGTTCAGATGCTAATTGCGGTATCGCTCTTTGTTTTATTATTATTATTATTTATAATGAATTCTCGTGTGAAGTGCTGCAAGCACCGAGAGACTAATTTAGAAATAAGTTTGTCAATCATTGTTTTTTTTTTTTTTTGGGTAAAGAGTTTGTCAATCATTGTTAATCATTGGCATTTTATATATTTCGGGTTTGGCCTTATTCTAATTTGGATTGCTTTAATTTAGTAATAACAAAAAAAAAAAAAAGCATAAAAAACTTCCTTTTCGAAAGAGGGAAAGATCACTCCTAAATGCCGATGCCAAAAAAAAAATAACTTAAGATTTATTTGTGTGTCTATATATATATATTTATATATATATATATATATTAAGGTCGGTGACTTATTTGTATATATTGATAATATCTTGTTTATAGCACCTCAGTATCTTATTTCGGGAATTAAATATCAGCATTACCGGAGTCCCGTCACAATCGCTGTAGCGTCACGATCGGGATTTCTCTTAAGCCGGTCAAAGTCAACGGTCAAGCCCGCCGGGCAGAAGTCAAAGTTAGGCGCTGATCGGTTCAAAGCCGTGTGGCTTCCCGCACCGGATACCCACCCCTCTCCCTCCCTCTCTTTCCGACGAACTGAAACTCAAGACAAGCTTCCGATGATCGCTCCGCCGCGTTCCGCCGTCCTCCTCCTCCTCTCGCTCCTCGCCCTCGCCGCCTCCGCCCATGGCGCCGACCCTCTCTACCACTTCTGCGGGAGCAACGGCAACTTCACCGCCAACGGCACCTACGGGGACAACCTCAACTCCCTCCTCACCTCCGTCGTCGCCGCCGCCGCCGCCGCCGCCGCCGACTATGGCTTCTACAACCTCTCCGCCGGCGGCGGGAGCCCGATTCCGTCAACGCCATCGCCCTCTGCCGGGGCGACGTCGGGGCCGCCGACTGCCGGAGCTGCCTGAACGACTCCGCCCCCGAGATCGCCCGCCGGTGCCCGGTGCAGAAGGAGGCGATCATCTGGTACGACAAGTGCATGCTCCGGTACTCGAACCGCTCCATTTTTCGTACCAAGGAGGACTCGCCCACCTTCTACATGTGGAACCTCAACAACGTCACCAACAACGTCGATCAGTTCAATCAGGTTCGGAATCGGAAAGTTCAGCTTTTGCATGCTCACGATCGGCGTCTCTCATTTGAGCAAACCATTTGCATTGCATTTCGCTTGTTTCCATGAAAGCAGAGTGCATCATGCTTCTTGACGCGTTGACTTCGCTGACTTCATCGAACCTTTCCGAAGTTTTCGACATAGTAAACCATGAGAATCGTTGTCTCCACTCGACGACATGCCCAACGATGCGGATCGGTTCGATCAGGTTGCTGTTTGAGTGCAATTCTTGCCGGTTTAGCTGCACTTTGTAATTCATCATAGCCCTTTTGAAGTGCTAGACAGTGTCCGGAAGAGCCCATGGTTATATCATGGGGCTGATTATGATTTTGTTTTCTTGTTCCTTTTTGTATTGTCTCTGCAACTTGTTCTCAGAGAATGTGTTTTTTACTTCCTTTCGTCATGAATTGTTGAACTTTATGTTTGAGGGTAGTCTGAGCTCAAAGGGGCATTTTATTTTAGGTATCATTCTTGGATAGCAGCTAGCAATTCATATTGCATCAAGATTGAGTAGGATTTTATGGTGCGGGTTGTGATAAAGTACTAATTCTTGTCTTCTTGTCCCGGTGGTAGCTTATAGTTTTGATTCTGTTTTCTAGGTTTTGAGGAATCTGACCGATGGTTTGAGAGACCGAGCTGCAAGTGGCAATTCGACAAGGAAGTTTGCTGTCGGAAACGCAACGGCTCCAAACTTCCAGACTCTGTTTGGACTTGTGCAGTGCACTCCAGACTTGTCACAGTCACAATGCGACGATTGTTTAGTGAGCGCTATTGGACAAATTCCTCAGTGTTGTGATCGGAAACAAGGAGGAAGGGTTGTTAGTCCCAGTTGCAATATCAGGTTTGAAGTAGGCCGCTTTTTTGATCCTTCGGCTTATGAGACGTCACCATCACCACCGCAATCGCCAGTTTCTCCTCCACCTCCTCCAACGAATAACCCACCCGCTAAAGGTACTTCCTTTTAATGCACGCTTACCTATGCCAGAGCATTCTATTTGTGTTTTCAATTGTCTGTAGGACAAACATGATAATAAATGTGAGCAAGCATGCTTTCAACTTCAATGAGCTCCTTTTACAAACAAGAGACTCCTTCCCCTGCTCCTCCTCCTTGAGTATGGCCGCATTAAGTGTATTTTAAAGCATGATGTAATTTAATTTTTGATTCTTGGTGTGATAAGTTCCTGAGACACTTATGTTTCCTCTTGAATGAGGTATAAGCATGAAATAAGTAGCAGATGAGAAATTAATGAGATTTTTTATGCATCATGAGTCTTCCTTTCTTTCGATTTAAGTATCACCGTCTGAAGTAATTTCATCAGGAAACTGATAGAATAACACCAAGGACTGCTTTAAATGTGCAACCCCCCTAAAATCTGTTATTGGTAATTGGGTCTAAACACTGTTCTCTGCGAGTTTCTTGTCTAACATGAGAGCTTTTCCTTTTTCAGGAAAGGATACTAACTCAGGTCGTATTGCCCTCATTATCACAATCCCAGCTGTTGGATTATCTCTTTTAATTGCTGGAATATTGTGCATCTGTTTGAGGTCAAGAAGATTGAAGAAAAATTTCGAAAGTAAGTTCTCATTACTTTTGGGTGACTGATTTTCATAAAATACTGGGTGAATACAACCTATGTGAAACAGATTAGCAGCCAATAGGTTAAGCCTTGATGTTCCAAAGCTAGTAACTTTCCAGAAATTCAGAGGTCGGTGATTTCTGACTGAATGAGGAAAGATTCAGTAAGGGCTATAGATATCAAAGTTCCCAGATTGCTCTGGAAAATCTTTTATTTGCTAGCATCACCTAGAGGCTAAATTTTCCTTAGAATGGATTATCTGTTAAATAAGAATGAATTACTATTAACTGTTAAGTCAGCAGACGGGCTTACTGATAGTGTGGAATTAGACAATAAGCAACTTTGGATTTTCCACTTTGTAGCTGTACCTGTAGATGAAATCACAAATGCAGAATCCCTGCAGTTCGACTTGAATACCATCAGAGAGGCAACAAATGACTTCTCTGACACAAATAAATTGGGACAAGGTGGATTTGGCGTAGTTTACAAGGTAATCACTGCAAATTGTTTATTCATAAAATAACAAAGAATTTGAAACATTTACATGTATATGGTTGCTTTTTGCATTCTTTTCAGGGAACATTGGCCAATGGACAAGTTATAGCAGTAAAAAGGCTGTCTGTAGATTTGGGACAAGGTGATCAAGAATTCAAGAATGAAGTCCTCTTGGTTGCAAGGCTTCAACACCGGAATTTGGTTAGGCTCTTAGGATTTTGCCTGGAGGGGAGAGAAAGGCTTCTTATCTATGAATTCTTACCAAACTCAAGCCTGGACCACTTTATATATGGTATGATCATGCCACTTTTGTTCCAGCATCATCTGATTTATGAGTAATTGAAGTGCATGTTCTTGCCAATCTGCATTTAGAATGTCACCTTGTGCTAGCTACATCACTATAACCTTTTGTCAATATACTATGCAGATCCTGTTAGGCGTAGGCAGCTGGATTGGGAGAGGCGTCAAAAGATAATAGGAGGCATTGCTCGTGGGCTTCTTTATCTTCATGAGGATTCTCAACTTCGAATTATTCATCGGGATCTCAAAGCGAGCAATATTTTGCTAGACGCAGAGATGAACCCTAAAATTTCAGATTTTGGTACAGCAAGGCTATTTGCGGTGGATCAAACTCAAGACGCCACAAGCAGGGTTGTTGGCACTTAGTAAGTAATACATAGCATAGTATCTTAAAATAGATCCGGTTATATTTCCCGTGCTCTTCTCCATATAATCTGAATAGCTAGCAGATATAAAGGCACAGCATCTTAAGTGGAATTGCATTGAAAGTGCTAATTATTCCTGTGATGCAGTGGGTACATGGCTCCAGAGTACGCAATGCATGGATTGTTCTCAGTCAAGTCAGATGTCTTTAGTTTTGGGGTGTTGCTACTAGAGATTATTAGTGGTCAAAAAAGTAGCCGCTTCTGCAATGGGGATACCACGGAGGACCTTCTTAGCTATGTAAGAAAATATCTTTCAATCACTCTGCTTCCCCTAAAGAATCGCCGGGAAAGAGTGGTGGACCCAAACTCAAATGAATTGAGCATCTGTCCTCACCATACTGAGTTTGCATTTATGATTTATTGCAGGCATGGAGGAGTTGGAGGGAAGGGACCCCCTCAGATCTCATAGATCCTAATTTGGCCGATGGTTCGAGGATTGAAATATTGAGGTGCATTCATGTCGGATTGCTGTGTGTTCAAGAAATTGAGGCCGACAGACCAACCATGGGTGCGGTGGTTCTGATGCTCAGTAGTTACTCCACCACCTTGCCACTACCATCACGACCTGCATTCATTTTGCCCAGTATCCCTGAATCTGACACAGCTTCGCGGGTGATGGTAACTCATTCAAATCGATCCAAAGACAGAGAAATCCAAGAATCAGTGAATGAGGCTTCCATCACCGAGCTATATCCTCGATGATCACAGATTGGAGTCTAAATTTGTGCACGTCTTCTGTTCCACTGCGGATGGAACGATGGAACGACGAGGCAATGTGCCACATCAGTACATCATTTGATATTTGCATTATTTCATGTGTTGAATGGAATTTGGGATGATTATATGCTGCTATGGTCTTAAAAATGGGTGAAGTCTGTCGCTTATATTACTGGCTATAGACGGTATTTACTCTGAAAAAGTTACTTCAATTGCATATTATATTAATGGAAAAGATATTTGAAAGTTACTTTGCATTATAGAAATGTTATAAGTCACTTATGGATGTTGAATTTAGATATATCAATAGTTAGTTTCTTATGAGAAAACCACTGACTCTCATGAATAATTACTGTACTTTCCCACAATAATTTTTTTTTTGACTAATCTGAGAAATTATTAGCTACTTAGATGCTTGAACTTACTTTTGTATGTGTAAAGTTACTGTCGACAATGAGAAGTGGCCACTACTAACATGTCATATAAAAAGTTGGTAAATGAGTAAGATGAAGTTGGTAATTTCATATAATTCAATAAAAGTTGGTATCTTATTATAGATCATTCGTTATTTAAGCGATCTACAATGTTTATGAGTGGTTCAAATAAGAGTTGGTCACCTAAAATTAGGTCACAATTTCAAAGTTAGTAAGAAATTGGTAAATTATTAGAAAAGTTTGGTAATTTAGAGTTTGACTAAATAAACATAGGTAAATCAATTATTATCACTCTACACCATCAATGTACATGTTAACATCTATGATTTAATGTTAATGTATCGAACTTTGAGCGATTACAATCATGAAAATCATCCTTCACACTTTTCTCACAAAATTAGTAACCCACCTAAGATTTCATAGGTGCCATCCAATACTCCCAACTAGTTAATACTTAACTTTACATCCCAAATATTATTATCGAATTTATAATTCAAGATATCGTATTTAGATCAACATATTGTCCAAGTTGGACGTCTTTTTTATAAGAAAACCACAAAGACATTAAAATTTCATATAAAAAAGTCGTGTGGGATGAATTGTAGAAATTTGTCACCGTTGACACTTAAGTAATCGATTTTTCTCCGATTTAGCATTTAAGGCATCTAAAAAAAAAAATTCTTGCACCAAAGTGAGCATTGTACAAAAGTTTGTATAACCTAACATTTATCGACTAACTTTTGATGAGCCTATTAGTTAGCACTCAATCTAACCAAAGAAAGACTTATTTGCTTATTTTTCTCCAAATCTTATCATGTGGTTGCCTTTTCACTCTCAATAGAAAATGATGATTAGTAAGTTTACATACTACAACAAAACTTACTAACTTATTAGCATGGCTAATTAATTATACTTGAAGAGATAAAAGTAGAACTATCTTCTTTTACATGAAAATTGAAGACTCGTTAAATTCATGTTACAAAGTTCAATACCTATTCATTCAATGCTCAACGCTCAAAGAAGTCAATCTATTCATCATCCATAATTAATAATAGGTGTATAAGTGAATCGAAAATGTTCATGTGGCAATTGCAATTTTAAAGAGATACAAGATTTAATGAAAGTTACCACCAATCTCAATACCCACAAAATAAAAGTTCATGATACACAACTCGGGTTGTCTAATATTGGATTTTCATGTGAAGTAATTCTCCTAGATCTCGTGGTGTTCCAATTATATGTAACGCAATTTGAGTTCTTTCTTTGTTCATTTGGGGATGTATAAAAGTACTTTTGGTTTTGCTAAAAATGTGCCGAGTTGAATCTTTAAAAAAAAAAAAAAAAACAATTTCTTCAAATTTTTCAATTTTTAACCTTTTGGAATTAGAGAATGCCATACGCTTCTTTTTCTTCATTTATATATCTAGGAGGTTGTACTCCTTATAAAAAGTTACTTTCTTCAAATTTCATTAATTAATTTTAGCCCATTAAGAGAATCCATATAAAAATAATGGCAGATAAATTTTTTTTTCACAAATTTGCCTTATATGTATTTCTATATGAATCTAATTTCTTCTGTCTAATCTATTATTTTCTCAAGTCAATATAAAATTCTGCAACATACGAAATAATTTATTGGATGTATTTTCTTTCTACTTTCAATACAAATTTTAAGAATAAAGCTATGCATTATTATAAACTTTTATCATGCGTGCAATCGATCCCATACAAACATTCTAGTAGATTATTATGTTTATGGGATTGGGAATTTTTTTTGGAGTTAATTTATTCATAATTTTTAAGATAATTAAATTCAATGTCCCTCCAAAATTCTATGTATCAGCCTCACGTTGACCGAAACAGATCCTGTCCCTGTCCCCTCGCACGACAAGCCTGCGAGTTTCCTTGAACTTTCTTCTCCTTGTTCCGACAGTACTGGAGTTCAGTACTTGGGTCGTTCCCCCGCTGCAGCTCCGAGCCTGCCCAGCTCCCGCCGTACAAACGAGAGTTCACTCGCTACATTGGGCGACACCCATTTGCACCCTCTTGCTCTGTTCGTAGCGTCGATGGCGGTTCATCTGAGAAAGCTCGCTGCTTTGGGTGGTTCGAGTTCGGTCGCCCACCTTCTTCCCAAGACGAAGCGCCCGGAAAAATTGAATCTTTTGGCTGCGTTCGCTGTGGGTAGCGTTCGGGGCGTGTCCACATGTTCGGCGGATGCGAGTGCTTCCAGGTTTGTCTCGGTCGAGTGTCGTGCGGCTCATCTGTTCGACGAAATGCGGCTTTGAGTAGATAAATTTGAAAAGAAGATCCGAATGCTGGCAAGTGACATTGGGCTTCGAGCTCTAATGCCCATGTTAGCTAATGTTTGACTTATTTATTCTAAGAAGTTTTAGTTGGTAGATAGATAATGGCCGGAGGAGGATTGACGATATGTCGTCTAATGTCTTGGCAAAGCAAAAAGCATGAAGTGAGCCAACGATGCATTTAATAGTGGTTAACTCGCATTGTATATGAGGAAGGGATAATTTCCACGTAGGATCTTATTGTTTATGTTACTCAAAAGTTTAAGCTGAAAAATGCTGTAGCGTGTGTTTTATATGTTAATGCTTAGTAAAAGCCATTAAGCATGATTTTCATTCTTGTACTGTGTCTGATAATAAGTGCGCCTTAGCATTTGATGTGGAATATGAAGTATGTTGGCAGATGTAAGATGATAAAACACTGAACCTACTTTTGCAATCCCCTAAATGAAGATTAGAGGGTGGTGATGGGACAAGTTACCAGGAATTTCTGAGATGTCCAAACGGAGGTGGAACTTTCCATGAGTCTGCTTGCATTGATCCAACTGCACTCATTGAAGTGGGTGCTGTTGTACATCCAAAAGCAGTGCTGGGTGCACATGTACATGTGGGATCAGGAACAGTTATTGGACCTGCCGTTACGGTTGGGCCATCAACGAAGATTGGGTAGCATTTACTTCCTTCTCTATATTGGATCACTGCTTGGCTGCATATTGCATCTGTCTGTTTTCAATTCCTTGCCGATTCGCATGACTGTATGTGTTTTTGTTTATACTTGGCTTGGCTAGACCTTAAGGTTGAGGTTCATATGTTGTCTGGATTGTGTGTATTGCAATGGATGCCTTTGCTTCACTCTACATAATGGTTAGTCGCGTTTTTGAGGTGGCTCTTTGCAATTATGTCTTTGAACTTGTCCAACTTTTGTTTGTCCATGTACATTACATCCACGTTCTGCAAGCAAGTATATGAGAAGGAGCATATATTATTTCATACTACCACAAATTGCAGATGTCTTGTTACCGATCCTGTATATCTTTTCTCTTTTTAACATTTAAGTTCTTGTGCAAAGCGATCTTTAAGTTGTTTGTCTCTTGATTCCAAAGAGAAATTTGAATATGAATCAGCCTTTTGCTTTCATAGGGCTGGAATGGCCAAATGTTTGGGGGAAAAATGTGCTCAGTGTCAAAGGCCAGTAATTCTAGCTCTATCATACTTGACCTATATCCATGAATAGACTCAGCAACAACTGAATGACTCAAGCATTCATTATATGTGTCAACTATGTTAAAGAAATGTTGTTTGAATTATTTTTATGATGTATAATAGTATCCTTTTAGTGGAACTGTGAAGAATCAATTGGCGTTGCTTGATAATCACATCTTCAACAGGTACAATGTTTCACTGGGTAACTGTACTGTTGGTGGATCATGCATAATCCACAATGGAGCATGCATTGGTCAAGATGGTAAGGCTGCACAATTTTTCTCCTTTATTAGCTTTTCTCATCAGTATTTTGAGTGTTTTCAATTCTCATTAAAATGGCTGTCGTTTATGCTTAACTTTCCATTGATAGTGTCTCAGCCTATTTTATTATAAATCAAGGTCCTATTTTGTCGTGACCAATATTCTATGCATCTTGTTATCTCTGGGCTTATGTTGGTAATCATGACATGCTTGCTTTGTGATGACACGATAGTGTGCCTTTTGCATGGGCTTGTATGGATGCTACTACAAACGTCTGTTTATAAACTTGCTGCCGGCTGCTATGTGGTATTATAAACAATTTTCTAAGATATCCTTTGTTTGATTCCATAAATAAGGTCTTGCATCTAAGAATTTCAACCTAAGTTTCTTCTAACATAGTGAGTGGACACAACTTTCCCTTCTTGACTTAAGAGTTACTGTCTGTCATTATTTTTTCCACTTCCCTGAAGTTTGGTGTCATTTTGTTAACAGGATTTGGATTTCTTGTGGATGAGTCTGGAAACATGTTGAAGAAGCCTCAAGTTTGTCTTGCGTTTGAGTTTATAATGAGTTTGATTAGTTATTTTGCTTACCTACAATATCTTTTAATCTTGTCCACTCATGGTTATTTGGTCCAATCTATGTTTCCGCATAACTATTCAATGAGCAAACTGAGGACCAAGGCCCAATTCCTGTTTGGAATCTTGGGAGTGTTCCAGCTGGTTCATCTAGTACAACGATGTGTGATCTGTTTTTATTCTTCTTTTCCTCTGACAGATGCTGAATGCTAGGATAGGGGATGATGTGGAGATTGGTGCAAATACATGCATTGATAGAGGCAGGTTTGTTGCACTCCAAATGAACTATTGAGATATCACAATTCCAAAAAAATCCTTTTTCCCTGTATAAGATTTAAAGACTGATCATGCGAACTATATGCATGTGCAGTTGGAGAGACACGGTCATTGGGGATTGGTCAAAGATAGATAATTTAGTTCAGGTGGGTTTTTTTTTTTCTGACTACAATGTTTCCATTAAACTGCTTGATTTATGATATGAACTTTTTGTGGCTTTTCAGATTGGTCACAATGCAGTTATTGGGAAAAGTTGCATACTCTGTGGCCAAGTTGGAATTGCTGGTTCAGTAACGTATGTTGTTTTCACTGACAAGTTTTGTAATCTCTGAACTTGTGAACGACCTTTCACCATTTTTTTTCCAGTCACAGCTCATTTAAGTTTATATTCTGATTAGTTTTTTGTTTTGGAGAAGCTGAGTTGTTAATTACCAGAGTCTAACTTTTGACTTTTGATATCTTCCTTGCTTCAGTTTAGGAGATTATGTGACTCTAGGTGGAAGGGCAGCTGTTCGCGATCACGTCTCTATTACATCAAAGGTATCCACTTGTTAGAATTTTCTGGTGAAGTGAAATTGCTAAATGACTTCAATGTGGTAAGATGTACATTGTAATGATCTAAGCATGTACTTTTGCTTTTGAGCTTTCTTATGACAGAAAAATCGCCATCACATTAATGTGATTGAATCATATGATGTTCGTTGAACACCATATCCTTTACTATTTCAATCATTGCAAACTTCAAATTTTTCATGTCATGGCCAATGTTGAAAAATGAGTTGTAACTGGTTGGTTAAACTTGTTTGACCAAGAACTGTGCTCAGCTCTGGTCCCGTTAACCCGTTCAAATTACCTTCCAATTCTGATTGAAAACTTAAAAGGACAGAGATTTGTTGGAGTTGAAATTGGATTGTGTACGATATGCATTTACATGTAGGTGCAATCATAAAATCCATGTTATTGCCATTGAGTTGCTTATTATGCAACTTTTGCTTGGGTTGATTTCAGTAAACTTTAATATCTCAATATTGGAACACAGGAATAAATCATTGCAATATCCTTTTTGCTATAGAAACATAAACAAGAAAACGAGTTTTGCCTGTGCATGTTTAAAGAGTCTTAGTCACAATCAAATAACATTTGAAAATGCAGGTGCGTCTGGCTGCAAACAGCTGTGTCACCAAGGACATAAAAGAGCCAGGGGATTATGGTGGCTTCCCGGCTGTAAGGACCCTATCAGCTGATAATACTTTTGCAGTTTTCAATATACTGAGGTTATACTGAGTATTACCAGGATCAAGAGCTTATTGATGGTGTCAGCTGACCAATATTTAATTTGTTGTATTGGCTGCTTTTGCAGGTGCCAATAGGTATCTGGAGGAGACAACTTGTTGCCCGCGGTAGGTCTTGAAGGAGAGGTGTTCCATGGAGTTTGCTAATGATATAAGATTCCAGATGTTTTAACATCGTGCTTCGGATGCGGAAAAGATCATGCCAAGGTGCGGTCTGCTCTGTCCCCTACTGGCCTTAAAAAGAGAAGTTACAGGAGCATTGTTTAGCACATTGTCTTGTTAGGAACATATTCTTTCTTTGGTGGCGAACAGCGGTCAGGTATGAAACTTCCTGACTGTAGGTCCGCATGTCCTGCTGTTTGCTTTAGTGCTGTCTTACGTTTTTAATCTCTAGGGGCCAATGCTTATTTTTATTGGTTGGTTGTTGCACAGAAAAGTCTCCACTAATGTTGTCCTGATGGTCTTGGAAAGAATTTAGAGTGGCCTGTGACGCCACGAGTAGACATTTATGCCATCTAGAGACTCGGCACGATTTTCAGCTTCATATTACTTTCTCAATTACCATCAACATTCGTTGATCCTCACTTTAGAACTTTCTTTGGCATATCTTACAAGTTAATCTAATTGTCTTTCAGTGGGGCATAACTTTTCAAAAGTATCAGACCTTTCTAGATTAGAAATGCTATTCGACTTATCAAGTATTTGTTCTCTTTTCCTCTTCCCCCATAAAAAGAAGAGGAATAGGGAAAACTGGTTCAAAAGAATGGTGAAAGTAAATGGTTTGGGGCCTTTGAAATCGCTATCGTTGTTGGGAAAGCAAAGACGAGTCCGTGGACTCTTGCTCTTGAAAAGCTTTTAACTGTGTTGCTTCCTTGAAGGCGCACTTAATTGCATGGTTATCGGGAATCCCAAAAAGCGAGACTTTGAGCGCGCGTGTTTGACCCGTAATGGTATACTTTTGGGAGTCTTTGATTGAGTGATGTATCAGCTTTATTAACTTTATTCCACAATAATGCTTGTGTATATGCTGCAATTTGCAAGAGAAATTGATTCTTTTGTGCCGGGGAGGGGACCGGATCCTGTCTTCGTTGGATTCCGTTCCGATACTGTCAAGTCTCGACTCTGCTCAAGTCAAGTGGCCTTTTTATCTGGTCTGGCGAAGCAGAGCCTTTCCTTTTTCTTTCTTTTTCTCTGAGTGGAGAGAAAGCTTTAATTTTACTTTGGCTCTTTAAAGTTTTCTTCGTGCCCTTTCTCCTGATCAATCAAGCGTTATGGAGAGAGGCTTCTAAGCTTCTAGAGGCCATCAATTTTGAGGACATGGTGTTGGAACATTTAAATCTTGAACACATGGTTCTTACCGTACCTCATCTGTTTTTTAACAGCACATCTCGAAATCATTAAATAAAATATATTTCCAGAGTTTTGACTACGCTAATATGCAACCGAGAAGAAACGAACCCGTTTGAGTGGACGGCTTGAACATTTGTCCAACCATATGCCAAATTTGAAGCATGAAAAGCTGATGTTCTTATTAAAGCTCCAGTGTCCTTGTCACAATGTACCATATTGTAAAGCCTAAATGCTAATCCCAATCTAATGGCTGAACTCGTCTGAGCTAATGGAGTTGTTTACACATGTGGCATCCTGTTCTGGTCCTACGAGAAAGAATGAGCCAGAGTTACGGCAATGAAGATAAGATGAATCCTCATACAACAGTGAAGTGTACACACACGAGTTATCCTAAACAATGTGGATCTAAATGATAGCCTAAGAATCTCGCCTACCGTGGAACTGGCTCAGCATAACCACTATCAGTTGCAGATGATGACGACGTTATCTTATTATTAGATTGGTCCACTTTGCTGGTGGATAGATCTGAGTTCAGAACAGAGAGTGCCGGTTTGTTCTTCTTGCTTGGGAAGGAGAACGAAGGTCTTTGAGGCACCGGGATGTTAACAGACTCGCTGTTTAACATGAGAACGACCGAATCCATGGTAGGTCGGTCTTCCGTGTCGTCTTGCACACAGAGCAAGCCAATGTGCATGCATCTGATCACTTCGTTCACTGAGTAAGCATTACTTAAAACTGGGTCCACTATTTCTGACGACGTTCTGTTGCTCCAGTGCTTCCAAACCTAAAGGATTAGTTAATATTAGTTAATTTCGTTTGAATTACTGCTGCACTTCTAATAAAAGTGACGTTAGCCAACAAAACAGTGCAGTATTAAGATACTCACATAGCTTAGTAGGCCCTCGTTGCAGTATAATGCGGAGAATTGGCTGTTCTTTTTGCCAGTGATAATCTCTAGCATTAACACACCGTAGCTGAAGACATCAGATTTTACTGAGAAGTGTCCAAACATCAGATACTCTGGAGACATGTAGCCACTGCATAGAGCACCATGTGTTGACATAGAAATGAGAGGATAAGATAGAAATTTTCGCTATGGATATAAAATGCTTGAACAAATTAGCACAAAGGCCCCAAGTTCAATGCTAATGGCACACTCTTCGTTTTTAATAACAAGGCAGGTTACCAGAAGTTGAACTTACTATGTTCCAACAATCCTATTTGTGCTTGCTTGAGTCTGATCGTTGCCAAAGATTCGGGCCAAACCAAAATCTGAGATTTTTGGGTTCATATCAGCATCTAGTAGAATGTTGCTGGCTTTGAGATCACGATGAATAATTCGAAGCCGAGAATCTTCATGAAGGTATAGCAATCCGCGCGCCACCCCTACCATAACCTTGTAACGTGTTGACCAATCCAATTGTCCACTGAGCTCGGGATCTGTACATTAGTCAAAATAATCTGTAAGTTACATCAACTGGTACTTGCATAATGCTCTTGCCAGATCATCACACAGAGTTGCTTTCGTCAACTTTTGATCAATATTCTCATTATGATGTGATTCATTGCTTTCCGTATCTACTTATTAAATAATGTCAATCTTTAAAGTTGCATTCGTCAATGTAGAAACAAAATGATGAAGAAAACCAAGCAAAATAACAACAGGTTTTCTGCTTGCATTACGTCGTCCTGCTATCTCTAATATCTATGGTTTTTCATTTAGCCAGACTCATATTTGCTTCTCATTTTCTCTGAGTGAAACATATCATTGAGACTGAAATGATGGTGTGTTAACTTGGTGAAAAGGAGATAAAAGAGAGGCAAACCAAATAATAAGCGATCAAGGCTCCCATTGGGCACGTATTCATAGACTAGTATTGTTTCATCTCTTTCCATGGAGAATCCCAGTAGCCTCACTAGGTTTCTGTGCTGAAGCTTGGCTACTAATTCAACCTCGGTCTTAAATTCTTCGACTCCTTGTCCAGAGCAACTAGATAGACGCTTTGCCGCAATTTCTTGACCATTGGGTAGTGTACCCTGATAACAGAAGACATAAAAACTCCAAATTTGCCCAAAACAGATGCCTCTTATTGTTGCTTCATTTTTATTGTATTTGCACTCTTACTAATATGAGATTAGAAGGGCATAATCTTGGAGTTTCTCCTATCTATCTTATGTGGAGGAGAAAAATGCTTCAGAGCTTTGAGAAGCTTCATTGTAAACCACAATATCATACTACATTATGATTATATATGAAAATTAGCAAGCATCATCTTCTTGGTAAGTCAAAAGCTGAATGATCAGATTGAGCATCTTAATTACCTTGTAAACCGGACCAAATCCTCCTTCCCCTAACTTGTTGTTGTTCGAGAAGTTATCTGTGGCAGCTTCTATCGTTTGCAGATCGAATTGCAGGGAATGGAGTTCAGAAATTTGCCTCCTAACTGGCAGTTAAATAATTCAGATATCTTTAGACTCTGGTGAAGCAGAATCAATAAAATTGTATGCATGCAATAGCAGTATATCGTCGAGTTACCAATCTGATCTTCTTTTATACCACTTTTGCTCTCCCTTCTTAGGATTCTTTTTCTTCCTCGTAGTGTATGCCAGACTATCATGTAAAAAAGTAGCGCCACTCCTATGGCTGCGGCAAGGACTGCAGCATATATTTCCCACTTAAAGTGCACTTTCCCTGCATTTGTTGTCGGAGTTAATAGTTCATTTACATACATGGAAGTATGGCTCGTTCTAGTCATGACAACTTCATGTTCCAGCACACACACGAGACAAGATATTCCCCGACTCCATTCAAAAGCTGTGGCAGACAGTTGAATTGACCGTACTTAAATGAAACGTGCGTTGAGTAATCCAACTGCAAATATTTCAACTGTAGCAGAATTGAAAAAATAAAAAGTAAAATCTTTTGCTGGCTGTGAAACTCTAATAACTCCTTGAAGAGCAAAGAAACAGCTTAAGCGGACAACACAAATTCTGTTGTAATCTTTGAAGTAGTAAGAAGCATGATGATGAACTTCTGAAAAATCAACTATTAGGTTCTACCTTACCTTTTGAGCTGCTCCCGTAAAACGGGTAAATCTCAAACCTGACAAAGCAACTCGGAAGCAACACTCGGCCTCCAATTTTCCCCTGTTGGAGGCTTAAGAGGCTCGATGTGGCGTTGCGAAGGCACTCCAAACAATCGTTATTGGAAAGGTAAGGCACACACTGTGCGAACGTGTACAACGTTTTCTCCTGACTAAACTTGGCGTGGCCATGGCCACACATCCTAGGAGGATGCCGAGCAGCCTCTCTAGCCACGTGATCCGTAGTGACATTCAGTACCTTCATGAATTCATCAGGCTGGTCTATGTTCTCTTCATTGTATCCAAACAACCGAGGTTCCAGCTCGACCTTCCTGGTAAAATTCGTGTCGGAGTAGCGCAACATGCACTGATCGTACCACAGGAAGGAGACTTTTGTCATCCGGCATAGCGGGGTTATTCGAATACTCGCGTTCCTGACGCAATCCGCGCACTCTTTCTTGAGGACATCGCCTCTGCACATAAAGCTGCCGTAGACGGCGTTGCTTGAGCTGGCTTTGCTTGAAGTGAAGTTGAACCCGTTATCAGGGTTGGCGCCCGCGTCTCTGACGAGATCATCGAGAACGCGATTGAGGTTGGCGTGATAGGTGCTATTGGGGGTGAAGGTGCTTGAGTTTAAGCAGTAATGGCCGTTCAAGCTGTTCAAGGTGAGGGTGAATCCAGCAGCTTCGACGGTGAAAAAGCTGAGCATGAAAGGAAGTAGGAAACGGATCATCCGCATCCTTCTCTCTCTCTCTCTCTCTCCTTCTCTCTTTTTGCTGTGTGCGCGTGGTTTATGATGAGTAAGTGGGATTTGCTCTTTCCATTCAACCGTGAGGCCCCAACATGGACTGCTAAATGTGGTGAAGGACTACAGGCCCACGTGACTGCGGACATCATCCACTGTCAACCCCGGCTTTTCTTTGCTCAAAAAAAAAAAAAAAAAAAACCCGGCTTTTCAAAAGATAAAAAGAAATTAGCGTGTTTGTGGAGGGCGGCAACACATGGGATTTGTCGTTTTTGCCTATTCCTTTCCCAGGAGCTTGCTTTCTTGAAAGCCATCGTTGTTGAAATAAAATCAATGATATTACCAGTTTGCTTTAAATTTTGGGTGGCGTGAATCACAAAAAGATTTCTAGTTACCACTGATGTTGATGCCACTTGAGTCTCTCTTTCTAAAATCATGTTGAACCAACTATTTGCTAGTCCCATAGTACAAAGGCTCTATTTCCCGTCTTTCAAACTTTAGCCAGAATCTCATTTTCTAATTTCGCAAGATCCGATGCCACTAATTCTAATATCTCTTTACTCACCACCATCCACTGCCGCAGACAATCGCCCCACCATTCTCTCACTGCCATCTTAGCAGCCACCCTCTCTCTCTCTCTCTCTCTCTCTCTCTCTCGTGACCACCATGGTCTGTAGTCTTGATCCTGCTCGCGACCTCCATTTTGTTAGGAGCATGGTTCATATTCCCCATTAATAAAAAGGCACAGAAATTGCATTTCTCGATGAGCGGGCGGGGGTCCAGTGGTTGTGAAGGTAGTGCCCCTAAGCTATGCCGGAAGGCTTTTATAATTTAAGTCCACATTTTATTGGTAATTTGAGTTTCGGCCTATGAATAGCTACTAGGCATATATAACATATTTCTCTTGTAAATTAAGAGTTATAATAGAGAGGTGGGAGGTACTAATCATAGTAGAATGCTCAGTTGGACATAACCTTAATTTAAGAGTGGATCGGGATAAAAATCTTGTGTCTATATTTCTTTTTCTTGTTTTGATTTTCTATTTCTTTGTGATTGTGTGTCAAATCTTGATACATCTAAGGTTGCAAGTTTCCATAGACGACCTCAACCTAAGGTTGTCCACGTCCACAGGCCTATTACCTCAATTTGAGGTGGTCCAAGCCCTGAGAAGGCATGTGGATTGAGGTTGCCGATACCTTGGCTACCTTGATTGATAATGAGAGGAAGGGAGGGTGGAAGCACGAGAGATCATTGGTGGATGACAACGAGTGAGGTGGATATTCATCGGGGTACCGTGGAGCTTGATTTAGGATTTGGGTAATTGAATTTTAAGTTGTTTTGGAAGTTTTGCCTAGGTGAGAAATTTAAAATTTCTCTAGGGCCATTTGGGAAGGAGAACGTGGATATTGTCCTCAGAGTTACGATGGTTAGGAATGAGCAGTTTTAGGTTCCATCTGAAACTTAGAACCTATCTATTATAACAAGTTCCTCATTTTTTGGAACTTGAAACCTACCATAAACTTGGAACCTACTCTATCATAAGTTCTAGTGTTGGTTCCAGTGATTGGATAATTTCTAGGGTCTATAATTAATCAAACCATTGTAGTGAATTATCACATTTAATAACCACCACTTATTGCTAATCCGTTGACTAGAACTTATGTTTGACATACGAAGAGCATGAAACATTAATAAAGTAGAAGTCCCTATCATAAAATAGAAGTTTAGACTAGTGGTTTCATATTATACATTTATCATTGAATGCCACAAAATATCGTAAGATTACGTGAATATACAGACCAAGAAAAATATAAAAACTTATTTTAGATTCGGGTTCTAAGTTCTAGGTTCCACCTGTCTAAAATTTAGAATCTACCAAATTTTTTAAACTTGAACTTATCTTGCATATCTTGAAACCTTAAATTGAACAGGTTCTCACCTATGCGTTCTCCGATTCTAGGTTCTACCCTAAAATTATACTCATCCCTATTTATGGTAACTAATGTCGGGTACAAATTAGTTTCTAGAGCCAAAACTCAGGGTGTACATTAGTGATTTTTATAAAAGAAGGAGTAAAGTGATATTGATGTTAAAAATAAGGATAATTCTGAGTATTTTTCTTGAAAGTACGCAACGAGTAGGTTAGGAAAATTTCTGCTTGAGTTATTTCATTACATCACCTTACTAATTCATAAACGGATTCTGTTAATGTGTGCCCTCGAGAACTAGTTAAGCATGCTTAAATAGGAATGGTTCAATTTTCAAGATAGGGGCAACACATAACATAAGAAGAGACAATGCATTGAAAATTAACAAGTATACTCATTAACAAAATGCTCCATAAAAGAAAAAAGAAAGAAATTGCAATTATCAAATGAGTACTTTACATGTTTGAAAAATTATCAATAATTTTAAAAGTTCTGAGTGTCGATATTTATAAATTTTGGAAGATTCTGGGTATTTCCCATTAGATAAAACACGAATCGGGTGATCTGTGAGAATTGAACCAAAAAGTAAAAATAAATAGCGAACTCCTTAACAAACTCTTATTTTCCTGCCACAATCAAATATCAAAGTTGAGTTGCCTACATTTATTTCATGCCATATTTGCAAGGAAAGGCCTATCATCAGCCAACAAAGTTCAAGTCTAATCCAATCATTCATGGGTCCCTTGTCTGTCTATAATGCGTCCTTTGCTTCTTTTCGTGAGTCACGTGAAGATGGATCTAGAGGCGACTAGGTCAATGGGGAGATAAATTATGACGCCTTATTGCCCATCAATTTATCTTTTATCTTTTTTTTTTTGTCTGATCTTATCTTATATCTCTTTTACAAGTTACTACGTGTTGTATGTAGATTGTAAAACCCTACCTCCTTTCTCACGTGTCCCCACTCTAGCTCCCTCACGACATATAATATAATATGTTAATCACATCCTCCTCCATTGTATTCACATATGATAAGTTTTCTTATTGATTTCTACCTTTTTCTTCGTTTTTTCATTTCCCATTTTGTCTTTTTTTTTTTTTTTTTTTTTTTTTTTTTTTTTTTTTTTTTTTTTTGGGGGGGGGTAGGTATCTCTTTTACAAGTTACTACGTGTTGTATGTAGATTGTAAAACCCTACCTCCTTTCTCACGTGTCCCCACTCTAGCTCCCTGACAACATATAATATAATATAATATGTTAATCACATCCTCCTCCACCATGGTATTCACATATGATAAATTTTCTTATTGATTTCTACCTTTTTCTTTGGTTTTTCATTTCCCATTTTGTCTTTTTTGGGGGGGGGGGGGGGGGGGGAATACCAATTCAATCCTACACTTAAACTTTTCAATTTTACCAATGCAGTTCTAAATTTTTATGTGAAACTCCTATGTGATTCTTCTAGTCAATTGCCATGGCATGAGTACATTTGTTGTGACATCCTAACTTCATATTTTGATTTTGATTGAATAAGTTGGATATTTCGTCAATGCAACTATAGTATTTTTCTCTGAGATGGCCACTCATGAGATAATTGACTTATTAAGTGAAGCCATTAAAGGATTCTAATGTAATAGATTTGAGAATTCAACTAGGAATAGACTGCTCGACGTACTAGTCTATAAGGGTCATTAGGGCACAATTTGAAATCGATCAAAGATTGGAGATAGGTTGACTTGATTGAGACGTGTAGTTAAACGTGGGTGATTCCACTAAATTGTAAAATTCTCATCGATCGGCATTAGACCAATTTTATGTCATTTTGGGTATCCTGTGTCGTATTTAAAACCTCGAGATTTTCACGACCATCGATAGTCACCAATGTGTTGAAGATGTACATGTGGCTTGAAGAAAATTGACCACAGATCAATTGTAGCAAAATTTTTTAAAAGATACCCAGTAGGCTAGGTCATGCTAAAATTGCGTCTGATTGAAATTAACCGAAAATTTGAATTCGATTTCAGAAATGGAAATCCTGTCGTGTCACAAGTCATTCTAGGAACGTTGGCTCACATTTTGAGGAATTTACGGCGAGTTCATGATTTTTACGGAAAATCGTTTCAGACGTTTCGGAAAATGAATGGAAATTTGGATTTGCCAATTTGAAGGGATTTTTGGTATTTGGTGTAAGTGAATTGGTGAAAGGAAATTTCGTGGGCTTTTTCTGCTGTCAAATCGAACCTCAACTGGAGAAGTTTGTTCAAAAATCAAATTCTGAGAAAACTGAAATATAATTCGGATTTGGGAGAAATTCGTGGGATTGAGGGACCGTCTTATTTTGGTGTCCAATTGGACTTCAATTGTTCAAGTTAGCGAAGAAATTGGCTTTAGGGTGATCAATTGACAAAGTTGTGAAGTTTAGTGAATTTTCAATGGTGTTTTATGTTTTCTTTTAATTTTTTTTCCTTTTCCCTCTAATTATCCCCCCCCCCCCCCCCCCCCCCCCCAAAACGGCTGATCTCCTCCTTGCTTTTCTTTGATTGACTTTTGGTCAATTCCCTCTCTCTCTCGCGTTGGGCTGCACGACGCCCACGTCTGCCAGACCCCTTGCCGCGCACCTCTTCTCCTCTCTCCTCCCCATCCATTCGTGCGGCCAGCTGCCCCGCAATTCCCCCTTTAGTCTTCAACGTTTACTTTTATTTTTCCTTGGCTGACGTTCATCGCTTGCCCTCTCTCTTTCATTTATTTTTATTCCCTGCATGAGTTCTTTGACTGGTTTTGCTGCCCCACGAAGACGACGGCCTTCTCTCCTTCCCGTTCCTTGTTGCTGTCCATTTCCCTTGCACATCTTGCCCCACCGACGCCCCCACCTGCGTCCATTTCTCCTTCGCCAACATCACCAATGCACCAACCCACGTACAGTTCGTCCACCGCTTCTCAATCGGGCCCGTCTCTGCTGCATCGAAGTCGCCTTTTCGTCCGTCCACATCGGGCCATCCTCGAAGCCCACCGTTGCAGCCCATCAGCAGTGCTCTTGTGGCCAATTTCCAGCAAATCCAGCAACTAACTTGGCTCGGTTCATGGCCATTTCAGCAATGGTTCGCACCACCACCCGCAGCCGCCAAACCTAGCTTCGAACCGTGCCCGAACCAGCCCCGGCTCGTTCAGCCCTTGATCAGTGGCCAAAATCAACTAGGGTTTGTGGGCATAGTAGCCCGTTTTCAAGCCCGTCCCGCCCCGCTTGGCGGTCTCACTTTGGAAGTTATCGTTCCTCGCAATGATCCTGTTTTGATTCGAGCGGATCATTAATCAAGTGAGTTTAATTCACTAAACCTCGCTTAGTAGGTTAATGATGCTTAGTGATTAAGTAGATTACACTAAAAAAAATTAGGTGGTTAGTTAGACTTAATTAGTGAATTTAAATTAGTTATCAATGCATGTTAGGTGGTTAGTTATTGCAATTAGAGCCTAGACAAACTCTATTATTTGGTTCGGTAAATTTTCGGGCCCGTCTTGACTTCCGTTTAGGCATTTCTGGACCTAAGTTTGATTTATGTTATTTATTGGCATTTATTTATTTACTTCAGTAATTATTTAATTAATTATTTATTTATTTTTCGAAAATTCAGTTGAGATGGTTGGTGATCGGAATTTTGTGTTGATCTCAATGGTACTTTTTGTTTATTTAATTAAGCACCGGTTTGTGAAAATTTAGTGAATTGAAGATTATGTGGGAAATTGTTTCAAAATTTGATAGTGTCAGTATTCAATTGGAAATTAACCTTGAAAGGTTATACGTGGGCCTTGAAAAGCTACCGAAGTATGGCCGTGCCAATAGGGCCGAGATTTATCACTGAATTGGGATCGGTTGTGCCCAATGGGGCCGTGAGTTACCACCTGTTAAAGGTTGTGCCAAATTAGGTCGTAATCCACCACCTGATAGAGGTCGTGCCCATCTGATCGTAATCTGCCACCTATTACATGAAATCGATCAATCGATTGATCGATGAGTCGATGTTGGCATGATATGATTATCACTTGCATGTAAGACTAATGGCAATGATTGGATACCATGTCTTAGCAATTTTGTGGGATCACATTTTCGGCCCTAGCAATTGTCCAAAGGGACTACATTAGAATTTCGTACTTACATTTAGAACTACATTAGTAAAATTCAAAAATTTAGGACTAAATTAACATTTGTACAATAGGCTTAGATTGATTGGGTAGTTGTTGAACTTTTTCTTTTGCTCATTGGTATAATGGAGGCATTTTAGTTTGGTCGCTATTGACAAAATTAAAATGAACTATTTTGTTTGTTCTAGCACATAATTTACCTTTGCACTGAGGAACGTGCCATTTTCTATTCCAAAGTGAGAAAAAGATACTTCACTTGTTACTGAGACCCATCGAAATGAACTATGTTGTTTGGTATAATCCCATACACATCTTTATTCCTTACATAAACCACCATGCCAACTATTTCAATTTTATTTTAATTGTGATACAATGTTGTGATCCCAATTGCATGGTATGGGATTTGAATCCCATATTGATGGTATCGGACTTTGACTTGCGGTTTATATGACCGTGGGCTCTCCCACCTCAATAGCGCATTTTTAGGATACGGTTCTCCTATGGTCTGTATCATACAACAAGTTACTTGTGGATCTTTTGTCAAAAAAGAGTGTAATAACAAATAAAGAATCTTAAGTAATCAGAAAAACAAATGTCTAATGGGGCCCTTCGCATGAGTTTTGCTTTTTACTTTGTAACTTTGCATTACCGATTTTGATAACTGAGAAATTGTCTAAGAGTTATGCTATAGATGGTCATTTCCATATCTGATAAAAGGCACAACCACTAATTTTTTATTTTTGGTCAAAAATACCGTAATCCATTAGCTAACTCAAGGAGTGCGAGGGTAAAATACTTGTTTCAGATACAAGTAAGGCCAATTATGAGGTAGGGATCTATTCTTTTGGGTTCTAACAATCCAATTCGCTAACTTATTGTGCTCTCTATTGTAGAGGGCCAACCTCAAATTCGGAAAGCCCATAATGAGAACCTTTGCCTTGGCGACAAGGACTTCTGCTTCCCACGTGAAGTGATCTGCCCCTTGAGGTATCTTCACAAGAGTTTAAGTTGTTTGACTCAACCATAATAGTCTTACTCGTGCCGTGTCTTGCTAAAAAATCTAAGCATTTCGACCATCGCTAGAGTCTCCGTTTGCTTGACTGAGCTCGACCTCACCTCCATCGCAAAACCATCAATTAACTCTCCATGGCAGTTCCTGCCTACGCAGCTAGTGGCCCCGGTCGTCGATCCCTCGACGAAGGAAACATCAAAGTTGAATTTGAGGGTTCCCTTGCTGGGGTTTCTTTTCCAGATCTGAGGGAAGCTATCTTTGTTTGCTGGTGATTTGCTCTTGATTTTGGCCCACTGAACAAAGCATGGGTAATCGGCCACGGCAGAACTAGCAAGCCACTGTGGATCGGGAGCTTTCTTGCAGAAAATGAAGCCATTCCTTTCTTTCCATATATGCCAAAGAACAATGGCAACGGGGTCGAAGATCGAGGAGGTATGCTGAAAATTTAGTATCCATTTTTTGATTCGAAGTGAGAACAACGTGTGAAATAGCGATTTGCGATGCAGGGTTCGACCAAATGCTCCGCGGCTAGGGACAGAGTAAAAAGAGGTACTCCATGGTTTCAGGGTTCTGTTTGCACATGTCACAGGTATTATCTTCACAAATTCCTCTTACCATAACCACAGCAAGTTTCTTTCAAAGATCACCGACAAACATAATTCTATGGATACCACCCCATGGTGGCTGAGTTGGTGGAATCGAACGTTGGCCACACGCAAGGCCAGGGTTCGAAGCCCTAACTTGTCATGATGCGCGATTAAAGTGGGGAGCCGTGGGAGGTGGGTCCCTGTATTAGCACTCCGTGGTTTACACGTAATTGCTTTCGGCCGTGAGACGGTTCCAAGGTCATTTAAAAAAAAAAATAATTTCATGGAAATGAAAAAGAGAGAAGGTGTTACACGGAAAAATCAAAACAACTATGCAAATGCAATGGACCTGCCAACATTAAATAAACCCAAAAAGGACAGAGATAAAAAGAAAGCAATGGGAAAAGGTAATGGCACCACAAGCATTTCAACGTTTGTTGTCATTCTTGAATTTTTTATGGTTAAATATCATATGCGTGGCCGTTAAAGTTACTGACGCGTCGCTTTTACTTTTTCCATCTCGTCCTTGGACTTTATTTGCTTGTTCTATTTCATCCTTAAGCTATTATATTTTCTTTCTCATCAACAGCCTTCATTTGAGCATAGTGAGAATCATCAAATAATTTTCAAGATAAACCTTGCTGACTTTTATTTAAGACTAGTAATTTTCAACACAATCCTTCGACAAGACATCACACACACCACATGTGTTAATGTGCTTGTAATAAAACCAAATCGTGATGAATAATAAATATGTCATGTATGAAGTGACCCTTTTACTTGTTTGTAGTAGCACGCTTGGTATTGTTTAGTTAAAGAATGTAAAATGTTCCTTATATCTACGTGACATGTTTAGATACATTTAAAATTAATATTTACAACTTCTAAACATAAATAATAATTTTTATACATAAAAACTTATATCTGAAATGGTATGTGATGTGTAATCCATTTTACTAACTTTTATGTTTTGGCTATAATGTGGTGACATAATTAATAAACAGTTTGGGTCGGGATTATATTCAAATTTGACAAAGCCCATTTGACAGAGAGAATAAGAAAGCAGTTCATGATCTGAAATTGAACAGATAGACGAAGTATGGGGACATCATTGAATAAAAATGATGATGAGTCATAGACAACATCATATTTCGTCCATGTTAGCAGAGTCTGTCGATAATTTTAATGGAAGGATCACATCAAACCACTTTTTAGACAACACTTAATAAAAAAAATGTCCAGAAATGGCATTGAACAACAATAAAAATTTAAAGGTTATTGGTGTCATTGCCCAGAAAAAATACTTTCAAAAATAAGAAAATGGCAAAAAGACCACCTTTCTGGCAAGTGATCTTTGATGAGCGGCTCACGGAGATTTGGAATTTGAGAAGTCGTCTCAACATTTTCCCCTCTCAAATCGTCTCGTGTCCCAATCGACCCAAATGCTTTGTTATATGTTACATCCAAAAGTCTCTTCTCAAAAACAAATCATTTATAAGTAAAACCACAAAAATGATAAAATCTATATGAGTGACATTGTTAGTGCAAAATATTTTTTTACACAAAAAGTCAGGAAATTAAAACTCTCATCTACTCATGGAACGAATCTTTTCACCAAGATCACATAATATATTTGCGTCGGCGGCTTATTTTGTTTGCGTAACGATATTTTTATATGACCTATGTATAAGTCCAAAATATGTATTGTGGTGGTCCCAACATTCATCATGAGTTCCAACTTAGCATGGACTCGCCACTGGACATGTAAACACAAACAGGAAAACGCCAACGACCGAGATCAAACAGGGTCTACACATAATTCATTGGAAATTCAGCAAAGCGTATGTCTTGATTTTAAACTTTGAACCGGTTTGAGGGCCGATCTTATCTTCTAAAACGATCTTGAACGTGTCGACAGGGGAATCTGTGTATAGACCATGTCAATGCACAGCTAAGTCTTCGAAGATAGACTGGCAACACTGTCGGTTGGAGACCACGGCGGCGTTATCTTGCTACTAGATTGGTCTGCTTTGCCAGTAGATTGATCTAAGTTCAGAACACAAGGTGCCGGCTTGTACTTCTTATTTGGGAAGAAGAATGAAGGTCTCTGAGGCATTGGGATGCTAATAGACTCACTGTTTAACATGAGAACGACCGAATCCATGGTAGGTCGGTCTTCTGTGTCGTCTTGCACGCACAACAGGCCAACGTGCATGCATCTGATCACTTCGTTGACGGAGTAAGCATTACTTAAAGCTGGGTCCACTACTTCAGATGGCGATCTGCTGGTCCAATGCTTCCAAACCTGAAAGATTAGTTATATTAGCGGTTTTTGTTCAATTTACTGTTGTACTTCCACTAAAAATGATGTTAGCCAGAAATCAGTGCAGTATTAAAATACTCACATGGCCTAGCAGGCCCCCATCACAGTCCAATGCTAAGAATTGGCTGTTCTTTTTGCCAGTAATAATCTCCAACATTAGCACACCATAGCTGAAGACGTCAGATTTTACTGAGAAGTGTCCAAACATCAGATACTCAGGAGACATGTAACCACTGCATTGAGCAACATATGTTAACACAAAAATAAGAGGATAAGCTAGAAATTTTCACTATGCATATAAAATGCTTGAACAAATTAGGACAAATGCTCAAGTTCAACAATAATGGCATACTCTTCTTTTTTAATAACAAGTCAGAATAGCAGATGTTGAACTTACTATGTTCCAACAATCCTATTTGTGCTTGCTTCAGTTTGATTGGCACCGAAGATCCGGGCCATACCAAAATCTGAGATTTTTGGGTTCATGTCAACATCTAGCAGAATGTTGCTGGCTTTGAGATCACGATGAATAATTCGAAGCCGAGAATCTTCATGAAGGTATAGCAGTCCGCGCGCCACCCCTACCATGACCTTGTACCGTGTTGACCAATCTAGGCGTCCACTGAGCTCGGGATCTGTACATCAGTCAAAATAATATGTAAGTTGCATCAACTTGCACTTGTATAATGCTCATGCCCAGATCATCACATATAGTTGCTTTCATTAGCTTTTGATCAGTATTCTCATTGCCATTCGTTGCAATCCTTATCTAATTCTTATCATGTTCGATCTTTAAAGTTGCATTCGTCAACTTAGAAACAAAATGACGAAGAAAACTAAGCAGAATAACAACAGGATGTTTGTTTGCATTACGTTGTCCTGCTATCACTAATATCTGCGGTTTTTCATTTGGCTAGAATTATATTTGGTTCCCGTTTTCTTTGAGTGAAATATATCATTTAGATTGAAAATGATGGTGTATTAATTTGGTGAAACGGAGATAAAAGAGAGGCAAACCAAATAACAAGTTGTCAAGGCTCCCGTTGGGCACGTATTCATAGACTAGTATCGTTTCATCTCTTTCCATGGAGAATCCCAATAGCCTCACTAGGTTTCTGTGTTGAAGCTTGGCTACTAATTCAACCTCGGTCTTAAATTCTTCGACTCCTTGTCCAGAGCTCCTAGATAGCCTCTTTGCTGCAATTTCTTGACCACTGGGTAGTGTACCCTGATGATAGAAGACATAAGACGCATCTTATTGCTGCTTCGTTTTATTATACTTCCATTTTTACCACTATAAGATTAGAAGGGCATTGAAAGAGGGGAACTAGGATCATAATCTTGGAGTTTTTCCTATCTAACTTTTGTAGATGAGAAAAATGCTCTGGAGCTTTGAGAAACTTCATTGTAAGCCGCAATATGATACTACGTTATGATTATATATGAAAATTAGCAAGCATCAGCTTCTTGATAATTCAAAAGTTGAATGATCAGATTGAACATCTTAATTACCTTGTAAACTGGACCAAATCCACCTTCCCCTAACTTGTTGTCGTTCGAGAAATTATTTGTGGCGACTTCTATTGTTGGCAGATCAAATTGCAGGGAGTGGAGTTCAGAAATTTGCCTCCTATCTGGCAGTTAAACAGTTCAGATATCTTTAAACTCTAATGAAACAGAATCCATAAAAAAATTTATGCATGCGATAGCATTAGTTCGTTGATTTACCAATCGGATCTTCTTCTATACAACTTTCACTCTCCCCTCTTGGAACCATCCTTCTTCCTCCTAGTAAATGCCAGACAATCATGCAAAAAAGTAGCGTCGATCCTACGGCTGCGGCAAGGATTGCGGCAGATATTTTCAATGGAAAGTGCACTTTTCCTGCATTTGTAGTCAGAGTTAATAGTTTTATATACATACATGAAAAAATGGCTCCTTCTAGTCAAGAAAACTTCATGTTCCAGCACATACACGAGACAAGTTACTCCCCAACCCCATGCAAAAGCTGTAGCAAAGTTGAATTGACTGTACGTAACTGAACGAGCGTTGAGTAATCTAACTGTAAAGATTGTAACTGTAGTAGAATTGGAAAAAAAGAAAAGAAAATTGTTTTGCTGGCTGAAAAACTCTAATGACTCCTCAAAGAGCAAAGACACAGCTTGAGCGGACAACATAAATTCTATTGCAATTTTAGAAGTAGTAACAAGCATGATCATGAATTTTTAAAACAACAACTATGGGGTTCTACCTTACCTTTTAGGCTGCTCCCGTAAAATTGGTAAATCTCAAACCTGACAAAGCAACTCGGAAGCAACACTCGGCCCCCGATTTTCCCCTTTGGGAGGCTTAAGAGGCTTGATGTGGCGTTGCGAAGGCACTCCCAACAATCGGTTTTGGAAATATAAGGGACACACTGTGCGAATGTGTACAACGTTTTCTCTCGATGAAATTTGGCTTCACGATGGCCATAGATCTTAGGAGGATGCTGAGCAATCTCTTTAGCCGCGTGATCAGTTGTCTCGTTCAGTAGCTTCATGAATTCATCTGGCTGTTCTATGTTCTCTTCATTGTATCCATTCAACTGAGGTTCCAGCTCCACCTTGCTGGTGAAATTCCTGTCAGAGTAGCGCAGCATGCACTGATCATACCAAAGGTAGGAGACTTTCGTCATCCCGCAAATCTGGGTTATATTGAGCCTCGCATCCTTGACGCAATCCGCGCACTCTTTCTTCGAGACATCGCCTCTGCACATAAAGCTACCGTAGATGGCCTCGCTCGAGGTGGCTTTGCTCGAAGTGAAGTTGAACCCATCATCAGTGTCAGCATCCGCGTCTCTGACGAGATCATCGAGAACAAGGTTGAGGTTGGCGTGGTAGGTGCTATTGGGAGAGAAGGTGGTTGAGTTTGAGCAGTAATGTATGCTCATGGTGATGGTGGATTCAGTAGCTTTGAGGATGAAAAAGCTGAGCATGAAAAAGAGTAGAAAACGTGTCATTGCCATCTTTTTCTCTCTATTTTGTTGTGTCTGTGTGGGTGTGTTATGATGTATAGGTGCGGTTTGTTCTTTCCATTCCATTGCGAGTCCACAACAGGCATGTTTAAATATGGTAAAATACTGCGAGTCAATTTTTACTGCGAGTCAATTTGACTCTACATATCATCCACCTTCAATCGCGGATTCTCAGAAAGGAAAAAAAGTTTGTCCCGCGTGAGCCGTTGCTGGGTGTGTTTCTCGAAAGCTGTGCTTGATGGTATTACTCGGTTTAAATCGGAGGTGGATTTTTTTTTTTTTTAATGTACTAATTGCCATCAGTATCGATCCCACTTCGGATCCTGTATTTCCAAAACCACCTCTCTGATTGGCAAGATAGAATCTTGTAAGTACAAAGACTATTGCTCTTCAGTCAAATTTTAGCCCTTTATCTAATTTCACAAATTCCAACCCCCAAAAACTCCGACATGTCTCTACCCACCTCCACCCGCTGCTGATGCCCCACCATCCTCTCATGCCCCTCCCTGCCACCACCTTCAACACCTCTCACATCCGATGCTCTCACTTCGACCACCATGGATAACCTCAAATTGAGGTTGTCCCTTGTCTCAATGCTGCTCGTGACATCAATCTAAGGTCGCAAGTCACCATGGATGACCTTGATTGAGGTCGTTCATGGACCTGGATCTGAGGTTGTCGATGGCCTCGAAGAGGCCTATCACCTTCATTGAAGTTGGTTAAATGCCATAAGAATGTAAGTGGATCGAGGTCACCAACAACTTGCCAAATTAGTTTTGGATATGAAAGTTATAATGGTCACTTATGTCAAGAACGAAATAGGGTTATATAAGTGATTTTAGCATAAAGGAGTTGGGTATTGAAGTGAAGAGCCAAGAAGCACCAACACTCTCCGGGAGTTCTTGTGTCATGTTGAATATTTCGATATGTATCCGACACTCTTTGATACTTGGTCAATGGGGGTCAACTCTCTTGACACTCTTCTAGAATTCCAATATGTGAGTTCGGAATGCCGTATATAAGTTTGAAATTCCAACATAAACGAGATTAATTTTAAAATTTTTTAATAAATGAGAAGTCAAAATGTAAATATGTAAAAAAAAAAATAATAATAAAGAGGAAAAGAAGAAAGACCTAATGTTTTATTCTTCTACTCTCACTTCCCATGACACATAATTCACTCCCAAGTTTATTTATTTATTTATTTATTTTGACATGCTCTGACATGTGAATTCAGAATGTAGATTGTTTAGCTTTTCCCCCCTCCAAGTGAATGGAGCTGAATTTGTCAAATTAATACAATGAATGATATTAACAAATGCTGGATTAATGTTTTATTGTAAATTCATTTTAGGATCTTTTTTTATTAGTTATTTATTAGTGAATTTGAATTAGATTAATTTGATTAAAATAATCATAAAAAGATAATTTAACATGTATATATATATACACACACACACATTTAACATACAACATGTCCTAGCGTGTCGGAATTATCTATTTCTTGAGAAACGACGTGCCAGCGTGTTGTGTCGTGTCATGTGTCGCATGTTAGTAATGGTGCTACTTAGGTGAAGAGTAAAGATGATTTTGAGTATCTTTTAAAAGAAAATATGATCGGAAAAGAAGGTTAGGAAAATTTATACCTGAGTTGTTTCATTGTATCCCCACAGTAAGATAGACAAGGGTCCTATTAGAAAGTTTTCTCAGGGCACCAGGTAAACATGCTTAATTAGGAATTGTCAATTTTTAATGTAGTTATGACACATAACACGAGAAGCATAGTGCACTAAAAATTGTTTGTGAACTTTCCTTAATTACTTTCTTTACAAATGCACTCATTTACGTAAGCGTTGATAGTATAGAAGAGAAAATGCAATTATGTTAAAATAATTATAAATATCAATATTGGTATTTTTTGGGATAGGTACCAAAAAGGTCTGAAATCTATTATAATTGTGCAAATTCAATTATACGTTTTTTTTTTTTTTTTAGCTAATTTAGTGATAAGCCTTTTGTATTTGTGCAAATTCAATCCATCCAGCTAATTTTGGTCGACTAATGCTAACATGGACAATTTTTAATAATATTTTATTTTTTTCGAGTATATTAATTTTATTTTTTATCCCCTCCTTTGGTCGGTTGCCACCGGCTAGAGATGAGGGCCAGTAATGTGAGCTCCTATCAACCACTAGCAAGGGAAGCCTCGCTTGGGGAGGCAAGGAGGCAGCTCGCCTCGGTCTAGTTTTTAGCCCAAGGGAGGAGGAAGAGGGAAAAAATGAAGATAAATAAAAGAAAAAAATAATTAAATATATTTGAAAAATATTTAAAATTATTAAAAATTATCTATGTCAGCATTGGTCGTGCCATGTCAATGTTGGTCGATCAAATTTGGCCAGATAGACTGACTTTGCATAATTGTAAAAGGTTTATGACTCAATTTGCCAAAAAAAAAAAAAAAAATAATAAGCTTATGACAGAATTGACACAATTACAATAGGTTTAGGATTTTTTTTTTTAATAGTTCTCTTAGTATTTTTGGGAAGAATTGAGTATGTCGCAATAAATAAGACACCAATTGTGTGATCCGCAAGAATTAAAATAGAAAACTTAATAAAATATGCTCCTAAACAAACTTTTCAATTTTTCCACAAAGCCAAAATCAAAGTTGAGTTGCCTTCTTCTTTACGTCGTGCCATATTGTCAAGGAAAAGCTCCACTGATTCAAATATTCCAGCATTCACATTCTATTGAATTCAACGCATTTTTCGGTGGCCTATCATAATCCAGCAATGTTCAAGCCTTATTCAACCAATTGAGGGTGATTTGTCTATCTATAGTCAGCTCTTTTCTTCTTCTTTTTTTTTTTTTTTTTGGTAAGAGGCAAGAAATATAACAAGAAAATGTCAAATGTACGAAAGATCACGGCACCAAAAACTTACACTCAAGATGAGAAAATCATTATGAGTAAAAAAATGCCATGATGTAAAAGCCACAAACGAGGCACCCAACAACACGGACAAGGACACACAACGACTAAAAACAAGCACGGCCAAAAAAGTTATGTTGAATAATCTCCAAGGATGATGAACTTTCTAACTTTGCATTATTAGGACTGACAAAAAAAAGAAAAAACTTTTCATTATCGATTTTAATATGGTTGTCTAAGTCTCCATTTATTATTGACTTATGTGGCCTATCACTAGCCAACAAAGTTCAACCCTTATTCAACTATTCAAGGGTCATTTGTCAGTCTACAGTCAGTCCTTTATTTCTTACAGGTTAAAAGTTATGTTGAATAGTTTCCAAGGGTCTTGAAATTTCTTACTTTCCATTATTGAATTTAATAAAACTTCCATTTTTTGAGACCGCGACCCATCGCAGAGCACTTTCTTACTGATTTAATATCATAGCTCGGACATCCATTTCAAATGCATATCCCATTTTTGCACAGCAGGGTTATGAAAATCCATGAGAAGCGACCGGACGTATAATAATCGAACTGGGGGAGCTTGCCAGGATGGCTTGGTAAGCAAGCAACCACTGAAATATTTTTCCATCTCGAGGAGATACTCGTTTATTCAGTATAGGACCATCCATAGCAGTTATACAAAAATAGAATGATGTGTAAATTATTTTCCTAAAAATGATCATTTATATCTTTTGAAATAATTGGTCAATTAAAAATATTTCCATCATTGATAAGGATTTATGTCTAAATATTTTTGTGAATGATGAAAAATATTTATTGTCTATTCATTTCTACGAGCAATCATTTTAAAGAAATTTTGCGAAACAAGTGTACCCCAAGAGTAAAGATATTGAAGTTCACTTTCGTTTACACAATTCAAAGAACATATGTTGAATTCATATGCGTCATTATCTTCTAATAAAAAGCACAACAGCTACTATATCCTCAACAAGTGTCTTTCAAAATCACAGTCAAAGCATCATTACATGGAAATGGAAGGGAAAAAAAGGTGTTACGTGGGAAATGAGAAACAACGGTGCAAATGCAATGGACCCGCGAACATCAAGTCAACCCAAGAAAGATAGTAAGAAAATAGATTTGGAAAGATTGCCGAAAGGGGAAAGGGACTGCCGAAAGGGAAAAGGGACTTTTGCTAGTTGCTCCGTGTCGTTGCTACACCTTTTAAGTTTTGTTTAACGTGGTCTTTCCGTTGAAGATTTACAAAATTTATTGATGGGCCTGTGAAGGTTACTTACCTGTCATTTTTTTTTCTGTCCAATTTCGCACTAAAATTTATTTGTTTGTTCAATTTCATCTTTAAAACTATTATATTTTGATTTTTTTTTTCACTCCAATAGCCTTCACCCGAGCATGGTGAGAGTCTTCAAATATTCTTTGAGATAAACCTTGATGACTCTTATCTAGGACTAGTAGTTTTCGAGACAACCCCTCAATAAGAGATCACACTACACGTGTTAGGTGTTTGTATAATATTTAATGGCGATAAATAATTAATGTGCCATATTAACCACTTACCTCTCTATAACGGGATGGGTCTTGTTTAGTTAAATAATTTAAAATGTTCCTTATATACATGACATGTTTAAGTACATTCAGGATTAATGCTTACAACATGCAAACACAAGTAATCACTTTTAAGTATAAGAATTCATATGTTAAGTGATATGTGTTGTGTAACCCATTTAGTTGAAGTGCCATATTTGGGTTATAATGTTGTGAGATAATTAATAAGCATTCTATGTTGAGATAAAATCTAAATTTGATAGAGAGAGAAAGAGAGAGAGAGAGAGAGAGAGAGAGAGAGAGAGAGAGAGAGAGGTTCATGGACAAAAATCGAACAAATAAGCGAAGTACGATAATGAAATTAAATAAAAATGATGATAAATCACAAACTAACAAGATATTCCGTCCATATTAGCAGAGTTTATCAATAATTTTAACAGAAGAACCATATTGAATCATTTTTGGACAACATTAAGAAATATTTTCCATAAACGACATTAAACAACGAGAAAAATTTAAGGATTATTACTTTTATTGACAAAAAATGTTCTGCAAAATAAGAAAGGGGCAGATTGGCTAATGGTCTTTAATAAGCTGCTTAAAGAGATTTGTGGGAGAATTATCCCAAAATCTATTCAGTTTCAAGCTTTTCAATTTTGCTAATTTAGTTATAAATCTTTTAGCGATTCACCAATATAGTATTTCTGGCCAATTTTGGCCAATTTTGGCTGGAAAATTTTAAGTTGGATGCCTAGTCAACTTCAGTTGTCCAACATGGCACAATCAACATTGAAGTGAATGATTTTGTATTTTGTATTTTTATTTTAAAATTTTTTAGTTATTTTTTTTCTTTCTTTTATTTTCTTTTTCTTTTTAATTCGCAGGAACTCCAGCCAACAAGGGCACTAGGGCCTAAATGATGGTGAATGAGCTGCTGGACCCTGGTGTGACTTTTAAAGAAGAAAAAAAGAAAAAGAAAGAGAAAAAGGAAACAAAAGAAAATTATTTTTTTAATAAAATTAACAAAATCATCAATGTCAGCACCCATGTTAGCATTTCTTGGCCAAAATTGACTAGGGAGATTACATTGACAAATTGTTAAAAGAGTTAGGAATAAATTTACAAAATTTATAAGTTTAGAAGTGAATAGTTTATAACTATATGAACAATTATCCTGAGACTTTGAATTCAATTTCGTCTCAAGTTTTTCTTTCGCTCAAATAGTCATGTGTCTCAATCAACCCATATGACAAAAACGTGAACACAAACAGTAACTCGCCTTGGTCCGAAAGACAACATGTAAACGCAAACAGGAAAACGAGAAAATGAATGACGGCTGGGAACGCGAAACACATGCATGGGCAACGCCGACGACCGAGGTCAAGCTGGGTCCACACATAATTGAATGGAAATTTAGTGATGGTTGTATTGATGGAGAATCGACAAACCAATTCAACAACGTGTTTGTAGGGCCGATCTTATCTGTTAATCTTATCTTGAATGAGTCTGCTAGGCCAGTCTCTTTCTTGACCATGTTGACGGACGACTAAATCCCCAAAGATGACTTTTACCTCTGATTGAACCTCCAGCCGAGAAGAGGCGCGCCGGTTTTCCACCCGAATTAGCCCGTCCCTTCAGACCCGTCCCATAACCTCTTGCATTGAGGACTAGAGGTCTAGTTAAAGTTGGACCACGAACCAAAATGTTTCAGTCCAGGTGGGATCTGAGAATGGGTCGTGTAGGTAAGCTAAATGGGTGGTAGGGGGTGATCGGTAGAGGTTGGACCACCCAAACAAAAATCGATTGGACTAGACCTAACTCACCAATTTGGTCCGATTTTCAAAGACATTGGCCAGATTCAAAGACATTGGTCAGATTGCCGGTTCATGGAACCCTCATGGAACCGACGCTACTCGGTCTGGTTCTCCATTCCAAAGAAAGAACCAACTATCAAGACCGGACTGACCTTTTATTTTTAAAATTTTTAATTATTTTCACCAAACGCATTTTATTTTTGAATGTTTATGACAACTAAAGTGCCACTTCAAGGCCCCTCTCAATGCTATTGTATCTTCAACAAAGCATAAGAGATTGGCTGAGGCTAAGAGATCGCCCATTTTTCCGGCGCTATATTTTGTTGGTCTCTACTAAATAGTCGATGTGGGACTAAGCAATTCACTCCCTCTCCCTCTCCCTCTCTATCTCTCTATCTCTCTCTTGCCGCCCCTCGCCTGCAAGTGTCTACCCAGGCCTTCAACAGTTCTACATTGAACAATTACTCAAAGAGCATTTGAGAAATTACCTATAAAAAAGAAGCCAAGCAGCCTTAGTGAGCATGCTATTTTTGGCCTTTCGACTGAAATTAAATAAGAAGCTTGATAAAGGAGGGAATGATGTTTACTCTAGTCAAATTTGAATTTTTTTAACATGAGGCGCGGTTGGTTCCATTGGACTGCTTGGGAACCAAACCGGACTGATTTGTTTAGTCACTCCTTGGTTCTAGCCTTAGTCGGTTCAGTCCTTAGTTCCAAAAACGAGGAACCGATCCCTCCAACCTAGTTCCCGATTTTTGGGTGGGAACCAAACCGATCGGAAACCGATCACCCTTAATGATCGGGTCCAACGTGGGTAGGTTCTACACTTGGATCCTATATCCGACCCCATTTGCACTAGATCTTCTTTTGGAACCATCCCCTTTTTTTGGTCCAATTCCAGAGTCAACCCTATTTCCATTAGGCCAGTTCCCCTTTTGTGCACAATATACTTTCCTCCTAATCTTGCATACTCTCAAGGCCTATTTCCCCACAAAAAAATAAAAATAAATAAATTCACCCTTCTTTAGTATAAATATAGTGCAGGAGTGAAACTCCAACAGCAAGAATAGAGAAACTACACCCGCATCCAACTCCAAATTCGAAAGCGAAGATTCTGATAGAAAACCAATTCGCTTAGCGAATCAATGCACCGACACGAAGCCAAGCCACTCATCCCATTTCCGATTTCGGTGTTTTAAAGCTCACTCCTCAACACAAACAACACTCCCTAAACGATAAACCAAGATCCACACCCAAGTTCCTGCCTTTCTACTCAACCTATCATAACATGAAACGAGAGCCAAAATCAATGAACTTGAGGGGCATGTCGCGATGTGGGAGCGCGGAGGAGGACGAAGAAGGAGGAGATCCGAGATCCAAGGATGACATCTGGAGGACTACTTGATCATAGAAGAGGAACAACAAAAGAGAAATGCCACGTACGATTTATGAGAGGAAAAAAGCTGTGCAAGTAAGATTAGAAATCAAGGTAAAAAAAACGAGGTTTTGGACTTTTAGGCTTACAAAATCGGTTCCCAAATAGGTTTAGTCGATTTGGTTCTCAGTTGGGTATTCACTTGGAACCGGGAACTAGATTGGTTTAAATCGGTTTTGAATTTTGGGAACTAGTTTCCAACCCTATTTTCTGGGTGGACTAGTCCGGTTCCTAGGTAGACCTGGTTCGATTGCACACCCATTGGGTAGGCATAGATTTTATTTTAAGTTTTGGTATGATGAAGATGTATAGAATAATACAAAATTGATTATTTTGATTGTTATAGATTCGATCATGTTGGCTAGTGGTTTCTAGATGGGCTGCTTGCATACTTAAAAGAAGGTTGCAAGTAAGAAGAGCCATTAAATATAACTATTAAAGATAGCCGTTGCCTTTTCTTTTAAAGGCAAAATAAGACATCTGGTTATCTTCAATCTGTTTTGTTTTCTTCAATAATTAGTGTTAATGTTTGTGCTTAGTTTGTGTGCATTTAGCTTCTATACAAATCACAATATTTGTAGAATTTAGTGGATAAAACGGCTATACCAAATTGGCCAATGTGGAAGCATTTGATGTTTTAAGAAAAGAGGACAAAGATTCTTTGGTGGAGTCCCGAAAGAAAGATCGAAAAGCAATGTTTGCTTCCTGAATCAATCTTGGCATACTTTGATTGGGTACAAACCATCTTTAACTAGTTGAGGGTTAAAGGTGAAGAACTTCAAGATGTGTGAGTTTCAAATGTCATGGTAATCAAAGAAGGGCAAGACGTGTCAACTCTGACATTGAGCGGTTGATGGGTTCAATGTGTTTGCATGAGCAAAGAATGAATCAAAAGTCTATTAGTTTGAATCCCGAGCAAGCATTGTAGAGTTAGGTCACTCAATCTAGTTGAGAAGGCTATCAAGGTGGCCGGCGATGCAGAGATGGTTGAGGATGCAAAGGTGGATATTTAAATTTCATTGAAAAGATAAAACACATGACAAATAAATGGCCATGTGTTTTACATGTAACAAATTCCGACAGTATAGATCTAAATGCCAAGTAAAGGTTGAATACGAGCATGTAAAACCGGTGCCAGCCTCCGATGCTGATGAAACCATGATGCTAGTGTCACGGTCTGTGAATCCTCCCGTACTCGTGACACTTGTGAGTGACGCTTGGGGTTATTTGGTGAAGAGTGTGAGGCGGAAGGGGTAGAACACAACTGGTCCGTGGGAGTGGCGTCAAGACGGTTAGTACTAGGAGTTTTAAGATAGAAAGATTATATCACTTAGGAGCTCTGAAGACGGGGTAGGCCTCCCATGCACAAACTGGTCGGGAGTTGATGCCGCTCTCCTGACGAGGCCATGGCAGGCCGAAACCAGTTATTGTGCCTAAAAGAGAACTGCTGTCTTACTCAATGGAATAGACGCCCAAGTGAAGTTGGGCGTGGTAGGATCTTGTACGAAGAATCATTTACTGTATCGTTCGTGGAACAGCTAAAGAAGGAAGGTTGGCCTGGCGAATTCCGTTCGCTAGGCGCCCGCGGGTCGTTCCGAGGCCAAGGAAACTCTCGGCTCATGACAAGTGGTATTAGAGCAGGAATCCCTCTAGTAAGTGAGTGAGCAAGTTGGAGAATCGAGCTTCTCGCTCTAGTGCGTCGAACTGATGAGTGCCTGGTCCGATCCTAGCGCAGTGGAAAGTGAGGCCCTATTTGGCAACCATCCAAACAGTGCCTGATTATGATTTTTTGTTCCCAGAATCAGTTTGGGAACATAATCGCGTTTGGTAAATTTTTTGTCCAAAACCGATTCTCGGGAACAAATTTACTCCCGAAATCGAGTTTTGGACAAGAATTCGAGAATCGAGAAAAAAGATGATTCTCCGTCCGAGAATCAAAAAAGAGAATCAAAAGTGCCGAATCAAAAAAAAAAATTATTTCTATATTTTATTTTTATTTCTTCCTAATATGAAATATATATTTGTTGTATATAGAATACATATTTAATTTTATGTTATAATTTAGTATTTTTATTTATTACATATTGTAGGGATATTAGTATAGTTTATACTATGGTTTATTATTTACTATATAATAAAAATTGATTAGTTAATATTTTTATTACTTAGTATAAAAATATAATTAATCGGTGAATGGTTTATGAAAATTCAATATCAAATTTATTTTAATCTAAAAAGGTAATTAAAAAAGAATTGGAATAGAAATTTTATATAGTTACCAAACGCGTTTCTATTCTTTTTCTATTCCGAATAAGAAATTTTATTTGTTACCAAACGCGTTTTTTTACTCGAAATCGGTTCCGGAACGAATCGAAATAATCATTTACGGTCGAATCGATTCCGGGAACAGAATCGTTACCAAACGCGTCCTGAATGGCCGGGGCAAAAGATGCTCGAACGAAGCTGCGCTCTCTACTCTTAGGATGGCAATGGTACTAGGATGAGTCGGTTCCTCGCCGAGCCGATAGGGAGTTCGAGAAGAACCGAACCCTTGCTAAATGGGGATAACGTTCCTGGATCGATCGGTGAATTTGAATAAGAGGTCTACTATCACGTTTTCAACAAGAAAAGAACCTCCATTGGTCTGCTGGGGTCAAGATGCTGATTAGGCTAAAATGGTGCTGCCAAAAGATGCGGTTGGTGAACGATGCCACACTTGCCGGAAAGCGTAGGCGACCAAATGGCCGAGCGGCTGAGATCAAAAGAGGCCACCAATGGAGCAAAACCTGTTTTGTTGGGTGAGCATAACCGTTCGATGTGAATTCCCAAAAGTGGCACATCAATGGTTAATTTACGCAAGGAAGCGATAGAACATATCGCAACGAGGGCGTTGCGAATTGAGTGGGGGAGAATGTCTCGATTTGTGAATCCTCCAGTACTCGTGACACTTGTGAGTGGCGCTTGGGGTTATCTGGTGAAGAGTGTGAGGCAGAAGGGGTAGAACACAACTGGTCAGTGGGAGTGGCGTCAGGACGGTTGGTGCTAGGAGTTCTAGGATAGAAGGATTACATTACTTAGGAGCTCTGAAGACGGAGTAGGCCTCCCGTGCATAAACTGGTCGGGAGCTGATGTCTCTCTCCTGACGAGGCCATGGCAGGCCAAAACCAGTTGTTGTGCCTAAAAGAGGACTGCTATCTTACTCGATGGACTAGATGCTCGAGTGAAGCTGGGCGTGGTAGGATATCGTACGAAAAATCATTCATCGTATCGTTCGTGGAACAGCTAAAGAAGGAAAGCTGATCTGGCGAATTCCGCTCGCTAGGCGCCCGCGTGTCGTTCCGAGGCCAAGGAAACTCTCGGCCCGTGACACTAGCATGCAAGAAGGATGACTCGAGCAGTATGGACACTAATATTTGGTATGTTGACTGGGTGTACTAATCATATGTGTGGCTAAAAGGAGTAGTTCTTACAGTTAGATGAGATGGCTCACGATCAATTCAATATCAAGAATTAAATAAAAAAAGTTTCTTGTAATGGGTAATCATAACATTAATACAAAGTCAAAAGATGGGACTAATGTTACCATTGTAGATGTTTATTTTGTGCTAGGACTTACTTGAAATTTGTTAACTATTGGCCAACTGTTCAAAAAAGGCCACAACGTCCATATTGAAAATGGAATCAGCACCATTAGAGGTGTAAATAATAAGTTAATTATGACAGTTCATATGATGAAGAACTGGATGTTCCCTTTGACTCTTTAAACAAAGAATCTTTTAAGTTTTCAAGCTAGGATGAAAGATAACAACTGGTTGTGATATATTTTATCTGGTCATCTAAATTTTCGTTGACTAAAATGAATGTTCTAAAAAAAGAAGTTTTTTTTTCTTTGATCTAACTAAAAAAAAAAAAAGAAAAGAAATTGACTAGCATGCCTTTGGTTGACAATCTAGATCACTCATGTGAATGATGTCTCATTGGAAAATAACACCAAGAATCATTTCTAGTTGGAAAAGCCAAAAGAGCAAAATAACCCTTTGGGTTGGTACATACAAACATCCGTGGCCTTGTTGAAGTCAAATCATTCAAACGAGAAAGACACACTTTAATTTTGTGAATGATTTTACTAGAAAATACATGGGTAACTTTCTTGGGAGAAAAATCTAAAACTTTTGGCAAGTTTAAATTTGAAGTCTATGCTGAAAAGCATAGTGGCTTTTATCTAAAGACATTAAGATTAGACAAAGATCGAAAATTTACCTCAAATGAATTTGATAAATACTGTAAAGTTGATGACGTGAAATGTTAATTAACTGCTAGCTATACTTCTCAGTAAAATGGTATATTAGATAGATAATAATAATACATTCTTGAAGTGGCAAGAAGTATGCTAAAAGCAAAAAATTTACTGAAGAAATTTTAGGCAAAGCTATTGTTTGTGCTATATTTCTATTAAATGGATGTCCAACAAGAAATGCTCTTGGAAGAACCATGGAAAAGGCTTGTAGTGGCTATAAACTAGTTGTTTCATTCTTACAAGTATTTGGGTGAGTGGCATATCCCCATTTACCAACAAACCAATAAAGAAGTTGGATGAGAAAAGCTAGAAGTGCATGCTCATTAGCTACAATAACGTAACTAAGGGTTATAAGATACAGTCACTGGAAAGGTAATCATTAGTAGGAATGTCCAATTTTTTTGAAGATGAAGCTCGAGACTAGAACCAAAAGATTGACCAGAAAAGCAGCATCATTAATGACGAAACATTGATGGGAGAGAAAGAGAAATCTTCAACTAATGATCCATCATCTTTGCTTGGTAGTTCATTTTCTTCACCAAGACTAGTTTCATAATTGTTAATACGTCATTCACAATGATTGCGGGAGATGCCAACAGAATTCAAAGATTATGTGGTCACGTGAAATGATGATAGTGATAGTGATAGTGATAGTGATAGTGAAGGAATCATTGATGGAAAGAATGGTAATGTTTTGTTTATTTGCAGAATTTGGCTTCAAATCCTATGCTAATGTAGTAGCAGATGAGAAGTGGATCCAAGCTGATGGTTTTATATGAGATGGGCTTAAGGCCCGTCCGCCCAAGTTGGGCCCAAAAAGCCCGACCCACGGGAATAGGGTCCGTGGATGGGAGAAGGTATAAAAGGGAGGAGAGAGAGAGAGAGAAGACACCTTTTGGATAATTCAACGTATGTACTTTCCTTTTCCCGCGCTCTCTCTCTCAAAAACAAAAGAAGAAATAGTAAGCATAAGGCATCGTTCTTCTTCTCTTCAAGGCGCCATCGGATCGAACAGGACCAAATTTTCTTCCTCTAATCAGCGTCGGTGTCTAATCTATGGCTAACAAGGTACGCTCGAATCCGTGGTGTACTTTAGGATCGGTGATACGTGTTTTTCCCGGGCTTCGCTTCCGCATTCGTTTTAGGGGTTCGATTTAGTGTTGAATCCAGTCTTCGGGGATCCGTTATTCCTAACATTGGTATCAGAGCCCTAGTTCGCGTTTTCCCGATCTATTTTGATGTTTTTGATTGATTTTTCGCAAAAGAAATTCGGCCGTATGGATCGGGGTGAGAAATCCCGACACCCGAGCGCTGTTCGCCCATTTTTCTGAGTTTTCGTAAGTCGAAATCGAATTCTAATGGCATAGGGAGAAAGGGCTCGTTGAGATGAGTCTGACGACAGGTCGTGTGCCGCCGGGAGACACCGCACGCGCCCACACGGGCGGCTAGAAGCAGCTATGCGTGGGCGTGACGCGCCTGAAGTGCTGACATTAGCCAGTACGTGCGCCACACGCGCCGGCGACGAACTGGCACCTGCGCGCCGGTGGCCGGCCAACCGGCGCGTACTAACATCACCGTGATGTCACGATAACCGCCGCGATGACTTTATCGGTGACGTCATCGCCGACGACCGTTGGCCGGCCGGCGACCCGACCCGACGACGACCTGACCCGAACCACGACGCCCGGCACGCGCGTGGCTCGTGCCGGCTGACGTCTACATGACGTTAGCCCGCGCACGCGCGCGGCACGTGCGGTCGGTTCGCCCGAACCGGCCCGACCGACGCGACCGGTCTGACCGGTTCGACATCCGACGAACTGACCGTGACCGTTGACCGTTGACCATTGACCGACGACTGTTGACTGTTGACTTTGGCCATTGATCGTTGACCGAAAAAAAAAAGGAATTTATTTCTTTTTCATGTATGCCTATGTGGTTTATACGTAATCAATTATTAATTCTGCATTTGTTGCATGAATTTTGGAAAATTATGTATTTTCCCTTATGTAAATTATGGATTATGAGTAATCCATTTTTAGTTCTGCATTTGTTGTAGGAACTATGATGCGTTATGCATGGATACCTGCAATCCTGAGAACGGACGAGGAAAATGCAAGACTTAAAAGGCTGATGTTAGATTTAGCTAATTATCGATGGCATAACAGTGATTTAGTATCACATGTGGTCAAGGTCAATCAGATGATACAAGAAATCATCAGTAATGGTTATCTTATGCCGGATTTTGAGAAAGTGACGGCTTTGATGAACACTCTTCCACCTGAATGGTAAGCAGTGCTAGATCGGCTATGGGAGGTCAACGTGGTCCCAGGTTATAGGAGGCTGGTGGAAGCTTTTGTAAGAGAGCACTATAGGATTGAGTTAACCAAAACTTCAACCCTTAGGTTGAGCGCCACATGGCGCAGAGTGAATGCGCCTTGGTGGCGACATGAATGCTCTCCAAAAGTTTTTCCATAGTTGGCAAATGTGCCTTCAGTTTTCTCATATGTTTTGACTGATAGATTAGAAGGGACATTCCCTATTTTTTTCTTTGATTAATTATGTAATGTTTACTACTTGATTGTTGTTGATGTAGCAACCGATATGTTAGTTGTATCATGTGAAAGCATTGTTATTTTATTGGATGTTAGATTTTATTTGCTTTCTGTTATTGCTGGTTGCTGTGGGTAATTAGTTGTGGGTAGTAATAGAAGTTTTTTGTAACTTTATAAAATTTATTTGCATAAGACAATTATATTAATAATAATTTTGAGTTAGGATTTTTGGAGGATGATTGGAAACATAGTGACCTTTTGATTCTGAAGCCTTACTTGAAATTATTCATTAATATGATGGGTCTATGTAAATAGGGATGCATAAATGATAGGCATTAATTATTCATGCATGTATGTCTGATGTGTTCAGATTGATGATTCAGCAACTAAGAATGTAATTGCTGATATGAACGGCAACAATTGTGAAATATTGAATATGAAGATTCAATATGTGCTGGAAAAGCAAGAAGTACTAGAAGCTCTTGACCATGTTATGAAAGATCTTGAGGATGTCATGCACCACCTTGAGCTAGCTGAGGACCGCCTAACGGCATTTGAGCCGAAAATAGATATTTTCAATGTTGGTTCTAGCTCAGAAAGGGCTTTGTGCTGTAAACGCAAGAGTATTGATTCGTTCAATATGTGGGAATGCAAATGGTCAAGTCCTTATTGCAAGAAATCAATAGTTAACCAACACAAGAGATGAAAACGTCCTCAAGTGAAGAAAATGTCAAGGGTGAGATGTTACAATTGTGACAAGAGAGGTCACTATGCTCGCGACTGTCATGATCCAAAGAAGGTATACACCTCTTGTATATTTGAGAACTTTGCTTATGTGTTAAGTTCTACATTATAGGTTGAATCCAATCCTTTGTGGAATGTAGATTCAGGAGCAACAGACCATGTAGTAAAGGATAGAGGATCCTTCGTGGAATTCCGGCGAGTATCAACTGGAACTAAGTGGATCTATGTAGGAAATAACTCTAGAGATGAAGTTAAAGGGATTGGCACCTGCCAATTGAACATACGTGGTGGACGCACCTTGTTCCTACATGATGTTCTATATGCTCCGGAGATTCGTCGAAATTTAGTGTCTGTTTTGGTGTTGGTTAAGCTTGGTTTTTATATGAACTTCCATAATAAATGTGTAGATTTGTATTTGGATACAAACTATTATGGTTGTGGTCACTTTCTGGATAGTTTTATTGTACTAAATGTTGACTATGGTGATGTCAATATGTTATTCCCTTGTTTCACGTTTTCTACCTTATATGATAATGATGTGAATATGGTGGCATGCTAGACTTGGTCATATGGGCCAACAACATATGAATAGATTAGCCAAAGAGGGCTTGTTGGGCAATATTGAAAAAGTCGATTTGTCCATATATGAGCATTGCCTAGTAGGGAAAATGACAAGGAAACCATTTGGAAAAGGTAAAAGAGCTGAATTTCATATGCATTTAATCCATTTGGACGTCTGTGATTCAATGAATGTGAGAGGAAGGCAATGAGCTGTTTATTTAATCACTTTTTTTATAGATGATTATACTCGAGTCGGATATGTCTATTTGATTTCTCATAAATCTGAAGCATAAGTTGTTTCAAAAGGTTTATGAACCTAGCAGAAAATCAATTATACAAGAAAATAAAGGTATTTAGATCCGATCGAGATTGAGAATATTTATCTGATAAGTTCAGAAAATTATATGATGAAAAAGGAATAGAAAGATAGTTGTCTATTCCATATACTCCTCAACAAAATGGTGTTGCATAGAGAATAAACAGAACCCTACTGGAATGGTTAGGTCCAAGATGGCGCATGCTAACTTACCTATGACTTTTTGGAGTGATGCGTTGTTAACTGCTGCCAATATACTTAACCGGATGCCTTCCAAATCAGTTATTTCTACTTCATATGAGTTATGGACAATTAGAAAACCGGACTTAAGTTTTCTTAAGCCATGGGGTTGTGTTGCCTATATTCATGAGTCCTCTCACAAGTTTGGGAAATTGGGTCCCAAAGAAAACAAGAGTATTTTCATGAGATACTGCGAACACTCAAAAGGGTATGTGTTCATAGGTGAGCAGGAAAGTGGGAGTATAACTAAATTTGAATCACGGGATGTTACATCCTTAGTGGATGAATTTCTTAAAAAGGGTGAAATAGGGAAAACTTACTCCCTATTTGAAATCTTGGATCAAGAAAATGATGTCAATGGAGTTCGTCCAAGTGGGAATAATATGAGATGTGATGAATTGAATTCAACTCATTCTCAATTGCAACCACCTGATATGACGACATCATCATTACCTGAACCAAGTGGGAGCATGATGGGGAATGATGTGCTAAGTATACAATCTCCCATACGGTGAACAAGTCGCCAAAGTATTCCCCGTCGATGTTTTGACATTGAAAGGGAAACTTTTATGGTTGCTCCACAAGATGAGGATGAGCCAAGAAATATTAATGAGGCTCTGAATTGCCCTAATAAGGAAAAATGGATTCATGCAATGAAAGAGGAAATTGAGTGAATGAAATCAAATCAAATTTGGAAACTGGTTGATCTTCCAAAATGACACAAAGCTATTGAGAACAAGTGGGTTCTCAAAATAAAGCGAAAGGTTGATGACTCGATAGAAAGGTATAAGGCTCGCCTTGTGGCAAAGGAGTATAATCAACAGAAAGAAATTGATTATGAAGATACATTTTTCCCTGTAGTGAGATTTACCTTGATTCGCATTATTCTGGCAATAATGGCAAGTATGGATCTTGAGTTACATCAAATGGATGTAAAGACTGCTTTCCTTAATGGAGAATTAGAGGAAGAAATATATGGAACAACATGCTGGTTTCATAATGAAAGGCCAAGAAGAAAAGGTATATCGATTTTTGAGGTCGATATATGGCCGTAAGCAATCATCGAGACAATGGTATATACGTTTTCATAGTGCCAAAATGGCATATGATTTTACAATGATAGATGATGATCATTGTGTATATATCAAAAGATCCAAGGATCAATTTGTGATCATATCATTATATGTTGATGATATACTAATTGCCAGAAGCAATATGGAATTTGTTAAAACAGTCAAGAGTTGATTGTCTTCCAACTTTGAGATGAAGGATATGGGTAAGGCTGCATACACTCTTGGAGTTAAGATTTCAAGAGATTGTTTTGAAGAGATCGTTGTCTCTTTCGCAAGAATCATATATAAATAAGATTCTTGAACGATTTCGTATGCAAGATTGTGAACCCATAGACACTCCTATTGCAAAAAGGTGAAGGATTGAGCCATAGTCTGTGTCCAAGGACTCCACAAGAGAAGGAATAAACGAAATATGTTCTTTATGCTAGTGCTGTTAGGAGTTTGATGTACGCTATGATGTGTACAAGACCTGTCGTATGTTTTGTAGTTGGAATGGTGAGTAGATACCAATCCAATCTAGATCGAGCACAATGGAAAGCCATTAAAAGAATACCAAGGTATCTAAAAGGAATTGTTGATTACACGCTGAGTTATAAAGGAAAGGATTTGCAACTCAAAGGCTATTCTGATGCTGATTGGGAGAGGAGATTTAAATGAAAGGAAATATACCTCTGGATTTGTTTTCTTACCGAATAATGGCACCATATGTTAGAGCAATAAGAAACAAAAGTGTATAGCCTTGTCCATGATGTAAGTTGAGTTCGTGGCATTATCAGCAGCAGTGTAAGAAAGTGTTTGGCTTAAGAGATTTTTGGATAATTTAGGTGTTATTGGAAGTGCTGCAGATTAATTGTTGGTTAACTGTGATAGCCAAGCAGCAAAAGCGTACACCAAAGATCCAAAATATCATGGCAAGACCAAACATATAGATACCAAGTATAATCTTGTCATGGATATGGTTGCACGAAAAGATGTGAACTTAGAGTACATACTACGCATAGAATGATAGCAGATCTTATGATAAAGCCAATACCTAGAGATGTGTTTTGTGGCCATATGAAATCTATAGGATTGCGTAGAGACTAATGTACTGAATATTGTAATTTTCCTAAGTGTTCACATTTGATGAATTTATGTTTTCATCATTAATGCCTATGAATCTTTGTTTGATCTTTATGCATCTTAATGCTTAGTGCATTATTTTAAGTTGAGAAGTATGTCAGACAGATATAAGATTAGCCCACTCACACGGGTAATCGCCTCTATTTACTGTGTGATAAATAGAGATGAGACTGTTTTTAAGCTTATTATCTATGTGATAATCGATAGCTCAAGCTTAAAATACGTATGTCGTCTTAACTAGGTGTTAAGATGATGATATAACACTTACTATGTCCGAAAGTAAAATACCCCACATATTTTAATTTATCTGTCTAAGATGCCAGATGTGAGTTCTGATGAATTTTGTGAATGAGAAGATAGGTGAACTCAAGTTAGACATTGGGTATGTCTGAATTATCATCCGTACGGTATTGAAAGGTGTAGACATACGCTCCATGGGAAAGCAGTTAATACCGTAATACGTATTTCATACTACGTATGCATGAAACGACCAATAAGAGTGGCAAAAATTTGATCTCAACTTTTATGCCGTGTGAGACTCTTGAGGAATAGAGTTTCTCAGTTTTAGTCCCCTCATGACTCTACTTATTCTCAAGATTTCTATTTAGTGTTTGCTATCTTAGGATGTTGCCAATGGTCATGAGATGATTCGATCTAATGGGACATTTCTAGAAAAGCAAGCTGAACTGAAATTGAGAGTTTGAAGGAAAGAGGAAGATCGATTTTGGAAAATCACATTGTAGTTTGTATTCACCGGTTAACCAATTATGACTGTCTTTGGGATAATCATAATTGTGAATACAATATATATATATATATATATATATATATATATATATATATATCATTGTTTAAAAGAGATCAAGAGATATAAATGTGATCAATCGATCTAGGGTACTACATACTAAATCTACTTAAGATGTGATGCCCATTATGAGCTGCTATATATTCCTAACAGATGTATGGCAACGAGTTCTCAAAGTATGCTGGTCGCATAGATTATTCACCAGTATGAATGTTGAAGAGAGGTAAAGAGAATCATGTTCAGCTCACCATGTGCGAGTGGGAGATGATGGTTTTATATGAGATGGGCTTAAGGCCCGTCCGCCCAAGTTGGGCCCAAAAAGCCCGGCCCACGGGAATAGGGCCTGTGGATGGGAGAAGGTATAAAAGGGAGGAGAGAGAGAGAGAAGACACCTCTTGGATAATTCAACGTACGTACGTTCCTTTTCCCGCGCTCTCTCTCTCAAAAACAAAAGAAGAAACAGTAAGCATAAGGCATCGTTCTTCTTCCCTTCAAAGCACCATTAGATCGAACAGGACCAGATTTTCTTCCTCTAATCGGCGTCGGTGTCTAATCTATGGCTAACAAGGTACGCTCGAATCCGTGGTGTGCTTTAGAATTGGTGATACGTGTTTTTCCCGGGCTTCGCTTCCGCATTCATTTTAGGGGTTCGATTTAGTGTCGAATCCAGTTTTCGAAGATCCATTATTCCCAACACAAGCAATGGTTAAAGAACTCCATTCCATTGAAAAGAATTACACATTTGAGCTAACTTCTCTACCAATCGTTAAGAAGCCCATTGGTGTCAAGTTGGTGTACAAGATGTAGTACAAACCTAACAATTAGATGGATTGATACAAAGCTAGAAAGTTCATAAAAGGCTGCAAGCAAAAGCCAAGTGTTGATTATTTTGAAATATTTGCATTAATGGTTCGAATGAATAACATGCGGATGATCTTAGCATCATTAGTAAGTCACATTAATTCAAGTTGGTAATCTCTAATAATAGTTATTAAATTTAAGTGGTTATTAATCAAGATAAATAAAGTTAATAACTCAATAAAGATGGCAAATTAAAGAAAGAACCAAATTAATGTTGGTAAAGCTAAGAGTTGGTGACCCAAAATTAATTGGTAACACAATCTAACAAAAGTTGGTAAGTAATTCTAATTTAGGTTGGTAATTTAATATAAGAGTTACCAATTCTAAGTGTCAGTAAATTATACAAATAAAAATTGGTGTGTTTGTACAAGTTAGAGTACTTCCAAACTGTCATAGAAAGCTAGATATTTTAATAATAATGCCGGCAAATTTCTAACAAGTTGGTTGGAAAAAAGTTATCGATCAACTTTTTTAATCAACAGTTCTTGACACTTACTAGTACTTAATGACAAAAATTTAATATGGAAAAAAAAATCCTTATTTCAAGTACAAAATAACGTAATTATGCTTTTACAAGAGCAATCCTTTTCTATTGTCTCGAAGAATACAGGAAGATAAACCACACCAAACTAAAGAGTTGATTGAAATATGCTTCTCTAACATTCACAGTTAAAGACAAGAATGAATCCTCCACTATACTCTTTGATTGTTACTTTCTAAATTCTTCCGGTTGCTCTCATTGAGAATGGACTCTCAGACACTTCGTAATTTGGAGCTTGAAGATACTATTTCTTGCAAAACAGAGTTCGTATTCTTTGTAAGATACTCGGTTTTGACCTCTTGGCTCATGAATTGTACAATGATCAGTGAATTTCGAGGTGACCATGATCTTTTCTCCTTCTCTATCGAGGAACGACATCAGTAAGACAGCCACTGATCACTGAACATTGCGGCATTCTCTTGCTGCTATCGAGTCTCTCACTTGATTGATTCGAGTTTTGATCTTGCGATTGTTGAAGAATGTAGGTTGCTCAGGCACAGGGAGGCTAACGGAATTTGCACTATTAAGCATAAGAAGGACTGTATCCATAGTCGGTCGGGCATCTTTGTTGTTCTGAACGCAGAGCAAGCCGATGTGAATGCATCTGATCACTTCATTTGCAAAGATAGATTCACTCAGCGCCGGATCCACAATTTCCAAAGGTGCTCCAATTCTCCAGTGTTCCCAAACCTAGAACAAACGTTGGTACCGTCATTAATTTATGAGAAGCGAATGGTATTGCAAAATCATATTGTACTCACATAGTCTACGAGGCTCGCATCTTGATCTGATATGTAAGAGTACTGACTTTTTTTGCCAGTTATTATCTCGAGCATGAGCACACCGAAGCTGAACACATCAGATTTTACTGAAAATTGTCCATGCATTGCGTATTCAGGAGACATATAGCCACTGTAAAGCAATTCAAATAGGAAGACAGTCATGATTCTTGTGAATGAGCATAGTTTGCTTAAGGATCAAGATGTTAGGGCACAACATACTCTATACACTAAAAAATCTAATTAAAGGCCGAATCTGTTAGCATAATTATTGCAAATTATCTGGTGGGGTGCTCTCTATGAACTCAAGTAATATAAATGTGAACTTACTAAGTCCCGACGATTCTGTTTGTACTTCCTTGAGTTTGCTTAGCACCAAAAATCCTAGCCATACCAAAATCTGAGATTTTTGGGTTCATATCATCATCGAGCAGGATGTTACTAGCTTTGAGGTCACGATGGATAATTCGGAGCTGAGAATCTTCGTGAAGGTAAAGAAGACCACGCACCACCCCAACCATGATCTTGTGGCGGGCAGACCAATCCAACTGTACGCTTTGCCGAGGATCTGTGTTGGCCAGATTTTGTAAATGTTTGTGTCAAAAGATGCTCTACTTCATGTATGAATCTAATTGACAAGTGATCGTTGTAACATTTAATATCGTTTTAAACCATCATCAACTCGTTTAAATGATGTCCCAAGACATAATGCTAAAGTTTTGCTTAACCATTGGACATATTTCTAGATGGTGACTAGGATTGTAAAAAGGGAACAAAACTGAGTGGACTGGAGTCATTTTTAAAGAAGATGAAGAGCGAGGTACGAACCGAAAAGCAACTGGTCGAGGCTTCAATTAGGAACGTACTCGTAGACCAGTATCGTTTCTTCTCTTTCCATGGCAAATCCTAATAGCCTCACTAGATTTCTGTGCTGAAGCTTGGCTACCAATTCAACTTCGTTTTTGAATTCCTGCACGCCTTGTTTGGAGCTTTGAGACAACCTTTTTGCTGCGATTTTTCTCCCACAAGGAAGTGTTCCCTACAAAATGCAAGACATAATTGAAAATGTCAAAGACAGATCATGAGTAGAGATTCTCTCTCGGTGGTGCTATATGTGATATCTCTATGTTAAAAACTTCTTACCATGTAAACTGGACCGAACCTGCCTTCCCCTAATTTGTTGTGATTTGAGAAGTAAGCAGTGGCAACTTCAATTGCACACACATCAAATTGCAGGGAATGTAGTTCCGAAATTTCACTCCCTAGTTTGTAGCAATAATCCATCAACTTCTCAATACGTATAAACCGTAAGGGAAAAGACTAATTCAAGCGTGTAGGCCTATGACATTTCTTACCAATAGGATCTTTGTCACGGTTCCTCTTGTTCTTTTTTCTTTTGCGGATAAAGCAGAGCACGGCACAAAGCAGCATGACCGCTGAAGTTGCAGAAGTTATCCCAGCAACTAATCTTGATGAAGAATGCCTTTTCTTTTCTACTGTATTTCATTAGTTGGAGCCTTCATTAGTATATTGGCGTTACCTTTAGCATCTATCAAACAGTAGAGAGAAACGCGTTATAACTAGTAAAATAAGTCGAGTTCTTTACCTTCAGAGAGCTTTGCATAGAATGGGTATGCCTCGAATCTGACAAAGCAACTTGGAAGCAAGACTCTGCCCCCAATTTTCCCGGTTTGGATCGTCAGGAGATTAAAAGTCGCATTCTGCAGGCAATCCTTGCAGTTGGCCACCGAGATATCATGCCTGCACTGGACAAACGTGTAGAGAGTTCTGTCCCATAATTTGAGGTAGGCCTCTTTGTAAGCATACTTCTTGTCTAGTCGTTCAGCGGCTGGGGTTATCAACTGGTTCATTGTTTTGCTCAATAGCTTCATGAACTCAGCGGGCTGTTTCATGTTCTCTGCATTATACTCATACAGAAGAGGCACTTTGTCTGTGGCTGAAAAGAAGTCACGGTCCGAATACCGCAGCATGCACTCATCGAACCAGAGGATAGACACTTTGGCCATAGGACAAATCGCTTTGATCCTGACACCAGCATTTGTCACACATTCCATGCACACATCCTTGGTGACATCTCCCCTGCATAAGAAGCTGCCGTACACGGCATCGGCATCACCTGGCTTCCCTTTGCTCATGTTGAAGAATCCATCGCTTGAGTTGGCGTGAGAGGAAAGGGACTCGAGGAGAAGTTTGAGGTTGGTCTCAAAGGTGCTTTTCAGACTGAAAGTGCTCGAATTCAAACAGTAATGCCTGCTGATGGTAATGGTTGATTCCACTTTCAGGGTGAGAAAACTAAGCATGAAAATGAGAATTGCAAAAGGCTTTGTCATATTGTTTTTCTGGGACTTGGATGGAAGTTCTTTCCCTTTCATTTCAGCACCATGTAGTACAAGGTATCTTGATAAACAAACTTTCTATTCTCTCTCCCCCTCTCTCTGACATCAGATGGTCACTCCAGATCACAAACCCGGATTAGTTTTCTACGCACGGGCACAATTCGGAACCTTCATCGAAGATCCGACTGACTCCGTGGGGCCACATTCCCCATGGACTCTAGTAAATTACGCAGGACTTTACTAGCCAAGAAAGAAGAAATTGAGACTGTATGCATGAGAACATGAATCTTGGTGGCGGCTTCCAAAAGAGCAGTTAGTGGTGCAGGGATTTCTTTACAGTCTTCTCGCATGGACGACCGGCGGGTCATTGTCATTCAACGAAAGTTGAAATGGATTTATACTTTAGATGAAACGGTGGTCATTGTCATTCAACTAAAGTTGAAATGGATTTTGTATTATTATAAACAATCAACTATCTGCAGGATATTCTTTCCAGCATACTTTCTTTGACGTCTCTGTTCTCAAGCGCACTGGGGTATACTTTACTTAATGGATAAGATGGGAAAGAAATTCCACACATAAACTATTCAAGTAAAGTTAAATTGGATTTATTCTTTAAATGAAACGTTCGTTGGAATCCACTAGTTTATGTTCTTTGTCGTAATCTATAGCATCGAGCATGTTCTTCCCAGCACACTTTGAGATCACTGTCCTCCAGCACTCTTGCGTATATTTAACTCAGTGGATAGGATTGGGAAAATAATTTCTCACATAACAAGATGATTAAATCAAGTACAAATGTGATCCACCGAGGAACAATGGCATGATCGAGTGCAGAATATTCCGCTAATTGAATCCGAATCTTTGAAATTGGATTAGTTTAATTTGATTGGGAATTAATAAAGATGTGGCTCGCAAAACATGCATTGACAAATAGTAGCCTTTTTTGGCCTCCATTTGGTTGATTTTTGCTATGGGGTCTCGGCAGCAACAACTATTATTTCATACTTCTAGCCGGAAAAAAAGCTAGGTCGGAGAAACGGAAAATGTCAATAGCCTTTTGAAGAAGAGGCTGATAATTTATAAAGCAAATCATTTTCGATGTGTTTTTCGGCTCGTTATAAGACATCATTCGAGCGATCGAGGGTGAATCAAGCTCTATCATCCTATCCAATGTTTGAGAAATTGCAGGCGAAGGTACAAATTTTCAGAAGTTAGTTTCTCAACTATTCTTTGGGTGCGTTTGTTTGAAGGAAAAGTTTATGATAAAGGAAATCACTTTTTGAGAAATCATTTTCTGAGAAAATAATTAATTTTTCTTTAGATGGTGATATGTAACTGAATACATTTTTTGGTATTTGGATCTCATTAGAAAAAATGATTTTAATCTTATGGCTTTATTTTAGACAAAAGGAAAATCGAATTTTTAATTTTTTGATATTTTCTTTTCTTGTCTTTCATTTTCTTTTTACTTCTCCCTCTTTCAGTCATCAAGCCTTATTGACAATTGGTGACATCCACTAGTGAGCTCGAGCTCATTGGGATCAAGTGATCTCAACCTTGTATGGATCAAGCAAGCCATAAGCTTACCGAGATTCGGTGACCCATGAGATCATCGCCCTTAGCTAAGCCCGAGCTCACTGGGACTAATTGAGCTATGAGGTCACCTAAATATGGTGAGCCTTGAGCTTGCCAACCAGGGTCATGGCTAGTTGCTAGATTGTCGGGCATTGCTAAGGTAGGTAGCTAGCAAAGGAAGAAGGGAAAGGAAAAGAAGAAAAGCGAAAAGAAAAAAATAAAAATAAAAATAAAATAAAGGAAAAGAAAAGAAAGTATAAAACAATTAAAAAAAATTAATTTAAAAATTAAAAATAATTAAAAAATAAAATTTTTAATTTTTTTTTTTTTTTATATAAAAACAAACATTTCATTAATCAAAGACCCAAACCTGAGCATCAATGACTTATGCATGATTTTGTGGTCCAAGCCTATGCCTGGGAGGTCGACCATCAAGTAGCAATTGAAATGTGGTGGCTCAGTAGCAGCTTGAGCTTTAGCCAAGGCTTGCCTAGAAAAAATGAAGGAGCTTCGGGTGGTAGGTGTCGCTCGAGAAGGGGCATCATGGTGAAGAAGATGACGCAGGGAAGAAATAAAAGAATGGAAAATGAAAAAATTTCTTTAAAAAAAAAATCTTAAAAGAAACAAAATTCGGATAGAGTGGGCCATTTTGAGTAAGTGGACTGGAGTCACGTTAGGCCTAAGTGTTGGGCCTCAGTTATAGTTTGTTGAGTTGGGCCCAGTTTATTAAATTGGTTTGGGCTTAATTTTGTTTGGGCTTCGTGATTTTCTATTTGAGTGGGCTTGTTTTGAATAAGCCTATTTTTGTCCGCAGCCCAGACCCGCGAGATCAGAGTCAGCCCATATTTGGACTGGGCTCGAGAGTCCGGCCTGGGTCCCACTTTCGGATTAAAAAATTTAAAATTTTAAAAAATTCCGAATTTTTTTATTTTTTTCTAATAATCGGAAAAAAACTTTCAAGATAGTTTTTTCGAATAGTTTTCTCTTAAAAGGTGGGAAATCATTCATTTTTTTAAAGTCATGAAAAAGTCTAAAAATTAAAATTTTGAGTAGTTTTATCTTAAATATGTGCGAAAATCTTTGATGAAAAATCATGCTCAAAATTAAATAAATTCCTAGGGCTTTACAATAGGGTTTGAATTTATTTATTTTTAAGCGAGTGCCCTTGATCATGCACCTTCAATATGACAATTACATTTTCCTTTTAGCTAGTCAGGATTGACATTTTTATTATTTCGTAACATTAGATTCTTGTTTTCCCTTGTAATTCAATGATTTATTGGTTACTAATTGTTATTTTAATGATTGCACACTCACATTATTACCTCATATGTTAACAGATAGGTTTAAAATTCATCTAGACTACCTAATAAACATTTTCTTGAAATGGATAAAATTAGGTATTGAAAAGGCACTAGTTGATCAATTAGTGTAATTAAATTCCTGATCTTACATTTTCTGATTGCGTAGGAAGTGAGATATATTCCTATGTCTCACTTAACTTCTAACCAATCTTAATAGACTAGTTGCGACTTCTTATTAGGAAATCCTTATAGCATCAAGTGAAGCTAAAATAGAATACCTTAATGTTGCGCGGGATATGGACTTGGGAAATCCCTTGCCTTTTCAGGCAATACCCCTAATTCGATGTCTTTTCCTTTTTGAAAGGGAAAGGTACATTGCGACATTAGGAATTGTGGTTTTTGATTTAGGATTTGTGTCATTACATTATAAATCGATTTGGGATTTTCGAGTGGGTGAGAAATTTAAAATTTTGAATAGCCAATTTGGAGAGGAGTATGTGGATTTCGTCATCAAAATTATAGTGGCAGCTAGTGTCAGGTACAAATTGGCGTGTAGAGCCAACGCTTCGGATGTACATGAGTAATATTCGAAAAGAGGGAGTCAAGGGGAGTTGACGTGAAAAATAAGGCCGATTTTGGGTATTTTCCAAAAGAAAAAGTTAAAAGGACAAGTAGGTTAGGAAAATTTCTACTTGAGTTTTTCCATTATATGGTGAATCATGTTTACTTAGGAATAATTGAACTTTCAACATAGTGATAAAACATACCATAGCAAGAGTAGTTCCAAATTTCTTATAGATTTTACTTGGAACCTAAAACCTACCTATTGGAAGCTTGAATTTGGAATATATTTTGTCACAAGTTCTATGGTCTAATAGGTGTGTATGTGTGTGTATATATATATATAGTTAAGCTAAACAAAAATGAATGCAACAATAAAAATGAAAGTTTTTCATTTGTCAATAGTAGCAATCATAAAAGGTGAATAAGTAAAATAAAATAAATAAGAAATTGTTCAAGACACGTAACATACAATCTAAATTAGAGAACTTCATTCATCAATCATCCATGAAAAATTGTTCCAAATTCTAACCACCTTAACAAAAAACAACGATCATAGTAATCACTCAATACTAGTTTTAAATCTAAAATTATTATTAACTAAACTAAAATAATTATTAGAAAGCCTCACCATATATGTTTATTTTGCTTCAACCGGTAAACTCTATTTACCAATGATAATCTATTTATTAAGACAATTCACATGTAAAAAAACAAATAATAGATTAAATAAAACATTTACTCATTAGATATATAAAAGAAATTACAATATATAAAAATCTAAACATCACTTTATGTTCCAATTTGGGAGACAAATTAGGGATTTTATTTTAGGTTCCCAATCCAATTCTAGTTCCCAATCCTAGTTCTGGTTTTAGTTCCGATTCCTGATTCTTAGTTATGGTTTGGTTATTATGGGAACTGGGAATCAAACCAAGAACCAATACTTCCTATAAAAGTGGAATTGGTTCAGTTCTTTGGATCCCCATTCCAACCTAAAACCATGCTCACCTCTAATAATAGGGCACCAAATTGTAAACATTCCTCAATTGCTTGTTTAAAAAGCGCACTCATCATTAAAATCCTTCGCAAAAAAATTAAAGAAAATTGAAGTACATGATGTCAAATGAATACCTTATCCATTAGCTCTAATGTCAATATCTTTTTTTTTTTGGTTAAGGTAAGAAATATATTAACTTTTAACCAAAGAGCTATATAAGGCTATACAGCAAAAACTCGGTCCCATTAACTTGCACTCACACAGGCAACAAATCAGAGCGAGTAAAAGGGGGCCAAGGTAAAAGAAAAACCAAGCCAAGGCAAGGGAAGGGGAAGGCCAAACAACGGCACAGAAACAGCAAGCCTAAACCAACACAAGCAGCAAAGAGACAGCTCTAATGTTGGTAATGGATTGTCTTGGAAGCCAGAAGGAGGGCGAATCCATCAGCTTGCCAAAATGGAGGGGTTGAGCGACCAGCTTTGCAATAATCTTCTGTTAGCCGCAGTGGGAGGGACCTGATGGAAAGACATGGCTTTGTCCTTTATAACTTGTTCAAGGCGCCTTTTCATGACCAAAAGGGAGGGAGGTCTACCCCGGAATAGTATATTGTTACGCTCCTTCCAAGTGATGTTGCATAGAGCAGCAAATGCAAAGCGAGCAAGAGAAGAGCGGAAGGAAGGTCCTGAAAGTGAATTGATTGCCCAAAGCAAGTTTTCCTTCCAAGATTTATTCTGCCAAGCATAATTAAATCTTGCGGCCCAAAAAGTGGCTAAGGCAGCAGGAATGGGGCATCCAAAAAACAAGTGATCAATTGAGTCTGGGCGATAGGAGCAAAAGGCACAGTTCCCATCCGGTATTCTACCATAGGTAAGGAGTAGTACCTGAGTCGGTAGTTTATTTTTTGTAATCAACCATAACAAGAATTGGTAGCGGGGTACCAATGAATTGTTCCAAATGAAGGGCGCCCACTGTACTGGATGACTAGTTGGCCGAAGAGCGTCCCAAGCAGACGCAGCAGAAAAGGTGCCATCCGAGCTGCCTAGCCAAAGAAAACGATCATCTTCATCATTGCGTTCAGGAAGGGGATCATCCCAGGAGGTAACCACATCCAAAACACCCGAATATGGGTCAGGACAGGAGAAAAAGTCAGCGACTATAGCTTCTTTGGGTAACCGAGAGCGATAAATGTCTGCATTGGAAAATAATAAGTTCAGCGGCCCTTTGGGGTGCCAATTGTCGTACCAGAAGGAAGTTGAGCAGCCATTTCCAACACGCCAGCGAAAGCACTTGCGAAACTTCACACGAAGGTCCAAGATTTTTTTCCAAGACGAAGAGCAAGAGGTGGGTTTAGATGCCAGCCAAAAACTAACATTTTTCAAGAAGACAGAGTGTATCCATATGCACCAAAGGGATTCTCTATCTGTAAATAACAACCAGATGTGTTTTAGCATGGCCGCGGTGTTGCTTTCCCTGAGTCTTCGGATTCCAAGGCCCCCTTCAGATTTCGGGAGGCATACATTAGTCCAAGCGACCTTGGCACGACCCCTACCAAGGTCCGAGCCCTTCCATAGGAATTGCCTCAAAATCCGCTCAATATCATCCAGAACCAATCTAGGAAGAATGAAGACATTCGCCCAATAGGCTTGAATGGAATGGAGCACTGACTTGATAAGTTGTAGCCGACCCACAAACGAGAGAAAGCGTTGTGTCCAAGATTGAATCCTTGAAGTGATGAGATTAACCAATGTAGCACAATCAACTTTGCGAAGTCTAGAAGAAATAACGGGAACCCCCAGATATCGGAAAGGCATGGATCCCTCTTGGAAGCCAAATAGAGAGATGAAATCGCTTCGAGATTCAGGGCCGACCCCTGAGAAATAAATCTCACTCTCATGTAGATTCGGTTGGAGGCCAGACCATGTGGAAAAACTATCCAAGCCTACCTTGAGAAGAGAAAGGGCTGGCATAGACGCCTCCGCAAACAGTACCACGTCATCCGCAAAAAGCAAATGAGTAAGTCTAATCGGCTTGCATCTCCAAAAAAATTGGAACGATGGTTGATTGGTTTGCTTAGTGATGATGCCTGTAAAAACTTCCATGACAAAGGTGAAGAGGTAGGGTGACATGGGATCTCCTTGTCTAATGCCTCACCGCTAGGGAAGAATCCATGGAGTTCGCCATTAAGGGAGACCGGGAAATGAGACGATCGAACACAGCTCATAATAAGGTTAATAAAGTGGAGGGGAAAGCGAAAAGCTTGAAGCGTTACCTCAAGAAAATCCCAATTGAGTGTATCATAAGCTTTACGGAAATCAACTTTGATGGCGCACGTAGGCTTATGTGGGTTGAGGTGGAACCCCGCAAAAAGCTCCTGAGCTATAAATATGTTGTCACTAATTCGTCTTCCTTTAACAAAGGCGTTTTAAGCAGTACTAATGACAGAAGGCATGATGGTAGCCATACGGTTGGCAATAATCTTTGTAATGCATTTGTATATCGTGTTGCAACAAGCAATCGGCCTGAAATCATTTACCGTAGTAGCATTTGGGCATTTCGGTACAAGGGTGAGAATAGTGTTGTTAGATTCCTTGAGGAGCTTTCCAGTAGTGAAGAAATCACTAATCGCATTAGTAACCAGAGGGCCAACAACATCCCAGCAATGCTTAAAGATTCCACGCCAAAGCCATCGAGGCCCGATGCTTTACCAGTTGAAATGGAGAATAAGGACTCACAAATTTCCGCATTAGAAACAGGCCTTGAGAGGTTGAGAACCTGGCTGTCATGAAGAAGCCGAGGGATGATTGTTGAGACATCTTGAGCTGAAGGTAGATTAGGGAGAGCAATGGAGGCCAAAAGGTCTCGGAAGTGAGAGACCACAAGTTGTTGAACTTGAGGAGGGTCTTGAACCTAAATCATCCCTTAAAGATAGGATTCTCCTGTTTTTTTGGTGTTAAGATTACCAAGCCAAACCCGAGATTTCTGAAAAATTTCTTCAGCATTCATTCTTATCAGCTCCAACAAAAAGGGCTCCAGTAAGGGTTCCATTGTTGTTCTGTAATGTCTGAAAATGATTCTTTGTTAAGGCTCTTGAGTTTAGCCTTTCTTAACATAGAGAGTAATCTTTACAGATGGATTTAGAGGCATTAAAATCGCCGGAAATCACGACTAGATCAATGTGGGAGGATTGCTCAACACACCTACGCACAAAGTTGTTGCCCATGAATGACTTGATGGGAGGAAGAGAGGGAGGTAAACCAACCGCTTTAGGATTCCATCCAATCCAGATCCTCCCTTTGTCGAGGGCTCAGATAATGAAGGAAACAAAATGGGAGAAGCCTGGCCCAAACAACTCAGGATATTGACTCTAATGAGGTTACGGATCTCAGCTTGTTTAACAAGAGCACCCAATATATTCCAATCATATTTACAAGATGGCGGGGACTTACTTTTTACCTCGCTTTTTCTTCGAGGTAGTTTTCGGTTTGGGGCTACCCGGAGCATTACCTGTACTTCACTTGGTCTGGATATGGAGGTCACAGCAAGGGGAGACAGACCCACCGGAACTGAGGAAGCAGCAAGCAACCTATCTTCTTCAAATTCGGATCCAGCAATAGAGGCCTCAACATCCTAATCATCCTCAGAGACAGAGGAGGTAACCACCCGCATGCGGGGGGCGTTAAGGTTTATCGACAAGGAGGGTCTAGCCTTTTGCTGGTTGGGAATAACCCCCTTAGTAGGAATAATTGGGTTTTGAGGAGGATCAATAGCGAAGATAGGCAAAGAAGCACCAACATGGGTGCCTTTTTTTCCCTGAACCACCTTCCACCCTTCATCTACTCGATAGATACCAGGAGGACGGGCAGGTATGTTGGGGCTGACCAAAGGAGCAACAAGCAGGGCATACAACAGTATTCATACTAAAAAGTTATGTTGAATAATTGATCAGGGTGATGAACTTTGTAACATTGCATTGCCGATTTTTATAACTGAGAGGTTGTCTAAGAGTTGTGGTATCAGGTCACTTCCAATGTAAAAATTATTTTTTGACATTGAGCTAAACGAATAAAATCTGGCTTGAAGTGAAGTGGTAAAGTTAACCATCCGCAGTCGTTCGCAAGTTCATCGTCTTGAGAGTTTCTCTTCAATTTCCAGATTCACCAGCTTCTCCCTTGACTGTGTCGTGGATGGTGATTCTTTTCACGTGCAGAAATCCGGTGGTGAGGGCACCATAGGACATCTTCCCAACCTTTTCTTGAGGGCATGACACATATGAAGAATCACTTTCAGCCCCAGACCATGGCGAGGTTATCTTGCTATTAGAATGGTTCTCTTTGCTGGTAGATTGATCTGAGTTCAGAACACAAGGTGTCCGTTTGTATTTCTTACAAGGAGAGAAGAACGAAGGTCTTTGAGGCACTGGGATGCTTATAGAGCCGCTGCTTAACATGAGAACAACCAAATCCATGGTAGGTCGGTCTTCTGGGTCATCTTGCACACAAAGCAAGCCAATATGCATGCATCTGATCACTTCATTCACGGAATAAGCATTAATTAAAGCAGCGTCCACAACTTCCGACGGTGTTCTGTTCATCCAGTTCTTCCAAACCTGAAATTTTAGTTATACGAGCAACTTTTGTTTAGATCACTGTTGTACTTCAAAAAGTGACTTTAGCCATAAAAAAAGAAAAAAAGAAAAAGAAAGTGCAGTATTAAGATACTCACATAGCCTATCAAGCCCTCATCGTAGTCCAATGAGGAGAATCGGCTATTCTTTTTGCCTGTTATAATCTCTAGCATTAACACACCATAGCTGAAGACATCAGATTTTATCGAGAACTGTCCAAACATCAAATACTCAGGAGACATGTAGCCACTGCATTAAGCACAATTTGTTAACGCCGAAATGAGAGGATAGCCTAGAAAGTCTCACTATTGATATAAAATGCTTGAAACATATTATGATGAGTCTGCAATTCAAGCAAAATGCTCCAAGTTAAATGCTAATGGAACACTGTTCATTACTAGTAATAAGTCAGATCAGCAGATGTTGAACTTACTATGTTCCAACGATTCTACTTGTGCTTGCTTGAGTCTGATTAGTATCGAAGATGCGGGCCAGACCAAAATCTGAGATTTTTGGGTTCATGTCAGCATCTAGCAGAATATTGCTAGGTTTGAGATCACGATGAATAATTCGAAGCCTAGAATTTTCATGAAGGTATAGTAGCCCTTGCGCCACCCCTACCATGACCTTGTAACGTGCTGACCAATCCAGTTGTCCACCGAGCTCGGGATCTATAAGCCATAAACAATAATCCGTAAGTTGCATGAACCCGTTCTTGCATAATGCTCATGCCTAGATTATCACATATGGGTGATTTCATAAATTTCGTATCAGTTTCCATTATCATGTGACTTGTTTCATTCCATATCTACTTTGTCATTAATGCTCGATCTCAAAAATTGCATTCATCAATGTAAAGAAATAATAACAGAGAACCAAACAGAATAATAACAGGACGTTAGTTTGTATAATGACATCCTGCTATCACTAATATCTCTGGTTTGTCTTTGTTTAGCTAGAATTGTATTTGCTTCTCATTTTCTCTGAGTGAAATATATCATTTAGACTGAAACGCTGGTGTATCAACTTGGTGAATAGGAGATAAAAGAGAGGCAAACCAAATAACAAGCGATCAAGGCTCCCATTGGGCACGTATTCATAGACTAGTATTGTTTCATCTCTTTCCATGGAGAATCCCAATAGCCTCACTAGATTTCTGTCTAGAAGCTTGGGTAGTAACTCAATCTCAGTCTTGAATTCCTCGATTCCTTGTCCAGAGATCCTAGATAGCCTCTTTGCCGCAATTTCTTGACCACCAGGTAGTGTACCCTGATAATAGAATAGACATAAAAACCTGAAATTTGCCTGAAATAGCCCCATTCTATTGTTTGTTAATCTTATAATACTTCTGATTTTTAACCAATGTGAGATTAAAAGGGCATTGAGATAGGAGAACTAGTTGCATCATCTCATTTTTTTTTTCTATTTGACTAAAGTGGATAACAATAAATTATATCAAACTTCGAGAGGCTTTATTGTAAACCCCAATATGATAATACATTAGGATTATATATGAAATTTAGCAAATATCAGCTTCTTGATAACCCAAAAGCAAATGACCTGATTGAAAATCTTATTTACCTTATAAACCGGACCAAATCCACCTTCCCCTAACTTGTTGTCATCCGAGAACTTGTTTGTGGCGGCTTCTATTGTTTGCAGACTAAATTGCAGTGAATGGAGATCAGACATTTGCCTCCTAACTGGCAGTCAGAAAGTTCGGATATCTTGAGACTAGTGAAATGGAATCAATAAAACCGTACGGATAGCATTGTTTTGTCGAGTTACCAATCGGATCTTCTTCTATGCAACTTTCAGCATCTGTTCTTAGAACTCTTCTGCTTCCTCTTCCTCTTAGTAAATGCCAGACTATCATGTAAGATGGTAGCGACAATCCTACGGCTACTGCGAGAATTGCAGAGGACATTTTCAACAGAAAGTGCTTTTTCCCTGTAATTCTAGTCAGAGTTAATAGTTTCATTTATGCATGAAAATATGGCTCCTTCTAGTAATGAAAATTCATCTTTCAGCACATATATGAGACAAGATATCCCCCAACTCCATTACAAAGCTGTTTCAGACAGTCACATTTTTTCCACTAACCATAACGAGTTGTGACTAGTTTAACTAAAAATATTTTAATTGTGGTTGAATTGAAAAGAAAAATTATTTTGCTGGCTGAAAAACTCATCTCGAAGAGCAAAGACAGAGCTCAAGTGAACAACATAAATTCTGTTGTAATCTTAGTAGTAACAAGCATGAAAATGAACTTTTGCGAAAACAACTATAAGGTTCTACCTTACCTTTTGAGCTTCTCCTGTGGTGAAACGGGTATATCTCGAACCTGACAAAGCAACTCGGAAGCAACACCTGGCCCCCGATTTTTCCCTTTGGGAGGCTTAAGAGGCGTGATGTGGCGTTGAGAAGGCACTGCGAACAGTAGTTCTTGGAAAGATAAGGCACACACTGTGCAAACGTGTACAACTTTTTCTGCTGAGTAAACTTGGCTTCCCGACGGCCATACATCCTGGGAGGATGCTGAGCAGCCTCTCTTGCCGCATCCATCGTCACTTTCAGTAGCAGCATGAATTGATCTGGCTTTTCTATGTTCTCTTCATTGTATCCAGACAACCGAGGTTTCGTCTCCACAATCCTGGTGAAATTTGTGTCGGAGTAGCGCAACATGCATTTACTGTACCACAAGATGGAGACTTTGGTCATCCGGCATACGAGAGTTATCTCAAGCCTTGCATTCTTGACGCATTCCATGCACTCTTTCTTAGAGACATCGCCTTTGCACATAAAGCTGCCATAGACGGCCTCACTCGAGCTCGTTCCACTGGAAGTGAATAAGAACCCTTTATCAGCATAGGTATTATTGACGAGATCATCGAGAACATGATTGAGGTTGGCGTGGTAGGTGCTATTGGGAGTGAAAGTGGTTGAGTCTAAGCAGTAATGGCTGCTCATGGTGAGGATCGATTCAGCAGCTTTGATGGTGGAAAGGCTGAGCATGAAAGAAAGTAGAATACGTGTCATCGCCATCTTTTCTCTCTCTTTTGTCGTGTGAGCGGGGTTTTAAGATGAACGAGTGGGATTTGTCTTTCCATTCTATTGTGAGGCCTCCACTAGGATCTTTAAATAGGGTAAAAGGACTCCGAGTCTATTTGACCCGGCGGACCATCGTCCACATTCAACCGCGGATTCTCAAGAGATAAAAGTAGTTCGCCCCGCGTGAGCCGTTGCTAGGTCCATTCCCACTTAAGGCGAAAAAATTGATATGACCAGATTCATTTTGACTGTATCTGGCCTATACTAAAGAACAAAATTTACAAATCATCATGGGTATCGTTTCCACTTTGCATTCTCTATTTCTAAAACCGCTTTGCATGGCAAGATAAAAACCGCAAGCACTAAGACTTTATTGATCTTCATTCAACTTTTAGCCCGGAATCTCAATAGTTACAGCCAACCACCACAAACTCTAGGGCTACGCGGTTTGGATTTTTAATTAGGATAGTATTGCATAAAATAAGATATGAAATTAAGAGATTTTACTATATATTTTCCATTATTTGGTGAATTGCAACAATGAATTCATATATATTCAAATCATATAATATATATTGTTTGGTATAAGTGACATATTAGTGCAAATGAATCTAAAAATTGTATAAATAAGGATGATAAAAATACCTCATGATACTTTTGCCTACTTCATTTTTATTTTTTCCCTCTCTTTTTTAATTATTTTATTTCTTTTTTCCTCTTCCATCATTTTCTAATAATTTTATTAAATAATAAACTATATTAATGTACCTGAAATACTAAAATACTTAAAATATGTAATAAATATAAATATATATTTATTTTTATATATTGAAAGATAAATAGAATTAAATTTGAATATATAAATAAAAACAAGATTAAATTAAAAACTAAATTGTTGTTATTTTTTCATTATTTTGAATTTTTTATATTAGAATTTAACTATTATTTATATTGAAATAAAATAAAATATAATTATTTTAAGAAGTTTATTATTTGAGAAAAAAAAAAAAAGTTTCCTACTAGGAATATTAGAAATCTTCCCTATCTTTATCTTATCTTTCCCATTAGATTATTTTATTCAGGCTATATTCTTCTTATATTCAACTTTATCATAACTTGACCAAGCACAAAACGTAGGATAAATCCTATCTTGAATTTTATCCTAATTGCAAAACATAAGCTAAGATCTCTCTACCCATCATGAGTTGCCACCATCGATAATTGCCCCACCATTCTATCATGGTCATGTTCGCCGTGTTAGGATGTACATGCAAGTGAGTTGTGTTAGAAAAATTCCACGTTGAAGAATTAATGTGGTATAAAGCAGTTAATATATTATAATTGATTTATAATTCATTAGCTTAAGTTTTTGAGTGAAGGTAAACGCAACTTGATATAATAATGGAGTCCATTTGGCGATCTCCCCAAGCTAAGGTATCGGATTTCTACTGTGCGCTCACAAAAAATGATATTAGAGCTCATGGTTATGGTTTCTAGGCAAGTGGACATTGTGGCATAGTAATGTGGACTCATAAGAAGTTGATACAAAATGATGCCTGAATTAGGAGTAGCGAACCTAAAACTAAGCTCATATGTAAGGGGGAAATTGTTAGGATGCATGTGTGAGTGAGTTGTATTAGAGAAATCTCACATTGGAGAATTAATGTGAAGTAGTACATTTAATATATCATAGCTTGGCAACTTTTTGACACCCAAAAATGACCAATTTTTTAGTTATAATCAACAAATAATAGACTTTATCCATTATAGTAAAAGATAGAAGAATGAGAAATTTAATTTCTTTTGATTTACTTTCCTATTCAAAATTAATAAAAAGACACTTCATATCTTTTGTCAATTCACACATCAGTTCACACGATTCAAAAGTTATTTCATTGTCGATTAAATTTTGGCAAAACATTTTTTTGGATATATGAAAAGATATTTTGTTGTCGATTCAATTCAGCCCAGACATGACCTTAATCGTAATCATTAGATAAAGAGGGAGGATTTACGCATCGAGGATCGGTGGTGCTAACCACAATGTGAGGTGGATATACTCATGTGGCAGGTGACCACATGAGTTGGGGTAATGTGGTTCTTGATTTAGGATTTGCCTACTTACATTTTAAATTGATTTGGGATTTTCAAGTGGGTGAGAAATTTGAAATTTTGAGCAGCCAGTTTGGGGAGGAATACGTGGATTTTGTCATCAAAGTTATAATGGCAACTAGCGTCAGGTACAAATTGGTGTCTAGAGCCAGCGTTTAGGAGTCAAGTGGAGTTGATATGAAAAAGAAGGCCGATTTTGAGCATTTTCAAAAGAAAAAGTTGTAGGACAAATATGACAGAAAAAAATTCTACTTGACTCATTTCAGTAACCTTTCTTACAAATTGGACCAAAAAAAAAAAAAACTACTTGCACAGGAATAGTTGAACTTTCAAGATAAGTGACAAGACATACCTGAAAATTATAAACTTACTTATTTAACAAGTGCACTCTTTAATAAAATCATTTAAAGAAGGTACGCTATGCGGAATGAATATTTTGCAGAAGTGATTTTTTTTTTTTTAAATGTTCTAAATGTCAATATTTGTATATTTTGGAAGATTTGGACATTTCACATTGAATAAAACACAAATTGTGTCATCCACAAGAATTAAAATTGACTAACCCTAAAAAGTAAAATCCTAAACAAACTGTCGTTTTTTTTTTCCACAACGAAATATTTCAGCATTCACAATTATTAGCCAAAAACGTTCAAGTGAGGGTCCGTTTTTGTTTGTAATGAGATCTATTTCTTTCCTTAATTGTTTCCATAAAGACGGATTTAGAGGTGACTATGTCAATGTGGGAAGAAAACTTGACACATTGTTGTCTTCAAATCAAACCTAAGAAAATTGCTTATGTCAATCGTCCATCAAAGGATGAGTCATTTTAGGTTTCATATAAGTTTCACATAGAATTTGTGACCTACCCATTAGAATAGGTTCTTTAATGTTTGGAACTTAAAACCTATCCTATTTATCGAGAAACTCGGAACTTATCCCATCACAAGTTCTAGGAGCAATTTCAAGGCCTACTAAAGTTCCACATGTACTCTTAATTGAATTATTATAATGAATTATTACATTTAATGACTATCATTTGTTACAATCCATTAATCACAACATATATTTACATACACAAATATTATGGAATATTAACAAAGTAAAATTCTAAGTTATGGATATCGTTGGAAATGGAAGCTCGGAATAATGATTTCAAATTATACACTCATAATTAGATATTATGGAATGCATGAAGGAGTAAGAAAAACAAAAATACTTATTCCAAATTCTAGGTTTTTTATTCTAACTAGAACTTAAAATTTATCTATTTGAATAAATTTCTCAATTTTTGAAACTTAAAATCTATCCAACATATCTTAGAATTTGTAACTGGACCTTTTCACTTATCTGGTTTTAAGATTCTTGATTTTACCTTGAAATTATGCTCACTTTTAATCTATTATTGTATTCACATGTGAAAAGTTGTTATCAGTTGAAAGTTATGCCAATAATATCCAAGAGTGATTAACTTTATAACTTTGCATTACCGATAATTGGTGGTCACTTCCATTTATACAATTTAAAACATATGTCTTCTAAAAACTCATATCCATCGTTCTCTTCTAATAAAGGCACGACAATTACTATTTCCACGACAGGTTTCTTTCAAAAGTCATCGACAAGCCATCGCTCCAAGGGAAAGGAGAAACAACCGTGCAAATGCAAGGGACCTGCCAACGTCAAGTCAACCCAAAAAAGGAAAGATGTTTGCAGAAGCTAATGGAAAGAGGGACCTGCCAACGTCAAATCAACCCAAAAAAGGAAAGATGTTTGCAGAAGCTAATGACCCGTGCAGCTTTGAACTTTTGTCGTCATTTAGTGTCATCTGATTTTTATTTTTATTTTTATTTTTATTTTTATTTTTTTTTTTTACGAAAGTCCTTCGTGAACTTTTTATGTTTTGTTTACCCCTAAGAAAAAAAAAAAAACTTTTTATGTTTTGTTTAACGTGGACCTTCTCTTAAAGATCTAGCGAAATGTGTTGATAGTGCCGTTAAAATTTTGCCTAATCATTTTTTTTGTTCAATTTCGTACTTGAAATTTATTTGTTTTGCCAAGATCGTTGTTAAAGTATTATGTTTTAGCTCTTCTATCTAACATACCTCGCTTAAGCATGGCTAGAGTCATCAAATATTCTTTCAAGATAAACTTTGAAGACTCTTATTTCGGACTAATAATTTTCAACACAACTCCTCGATAAGACATCACAGTATACATGTTAACGTGAAATAAAACCTAATCGTGCCAAATAATAAACATGTCGGGTATGAATTAACCCTTTTACCCGTTTACAACACTATTGGTCTCAAGAGGCCGTCTCAAACTTTTTCCACTCTCAAATTCTCGTGGCCCAATCAACCCAAATGCTTTGTTATATGTTTGAGCCAAAAGTCTTTCCTCAAAAATAAACTAGAAAAATAATAAGATATGTATTGATGATACTGCTAGCACAAATTATCTTTTACGCAAAAAATTAAGAAATGAAAACTCTTCTACACTCATGGAACAAATCTATTCATTAAAATAACAAATTATATATGCGTCAGTGCCTTATTTTGTTTGTGTAACGATATTTTACTTAGTTGGCATACTTAATTTAATATATATATATATATATATATTGGTGGGGACTCGCCATAAGTTCCAATTTCGCAGCGACTCGCCTCTGTCGAGAAGACAGCATGTAAACACAAACAGGAAAAAGAGAATATAAATGACGGCGAGAATATAAATGACCGCGGAGAGCGCGAAACACATGCATGGCCGACACCAATTAGTCAGGTCAAACTGGGTCTAAACGCAATTCATTGAAAATTTAGTGATGGTGGGCCTGAAACCATGCTCGTAGACAATCGACTTCCCAATTCAACAATATCGTTTGTCTTGATTTTAACCTTTGAAACGGTTCGAGGTCTGGCCGTGTCTCCCAAAAGAGATCATAAACAAGTCGGCTGGAGAATCTGTGTGTACACCGTGTTGACTTACAACTAAGTCTCCAAAGATGACTTTCACCTCTGATTGAACCTCCAACCACGAATGGTAATGACCTCCAACATTTAGGATTAGAGAACTGGTTGACAGACTACGAAGCGAAACGTTTTAGTCCAGGTGAGGTTTTTTGAGTGCGGAACTTCAATCTGAGAAGCAGGTCGTGAAGGGAAGCCAAATGGGTATGCATAGATTCTGCTAAATCTGGGAGATCTGGATTCAATTTTAAGAATGAGAGAACACTCTTGTTGGTTGCAACGTCGGTTGAGAAGGGTTCGAGCATCTTATGGGGTGCTTATGGCGGCTGGATTTGGCAATGGTGAGAGCAGTACATAATGAGAGGTTCTTTTTCCTTGTTTTGGTCGAAAAGAAAATTACATGCAGAGCATTTTTCTTTGAAACTTTTGGTATGATGGTGAGAAAGTAGATTCCACAATCCCAGTTGCTTGGTTTCTTGGAGGCGTAGCCAACGCCACTGCAGCACAAACGCACGAAACCGTGGTTGGCCTTCCCCGGCGAAGTACCACTCCCGACCCACCACCATTCCCCTCTTGAGGTCCATATAATCTCATAAGGATGTCATCCTAGCAATTTCCGTCACTAGAATTGGGCGGAGAAAAAGTAGGTCATTGGTTGCATTATTAGACAAGTTTTAGGACTATAACTACTTGAAATTTTAGGATTCAAATGCACTTTGTCAATAAATTGTAAAATTCTTGTGCATTTGTCTAAATAAATAAAGGTTAATTATGACTTAAATAAGAGTTAGTAACCCAATGCTATGTGGTAGCTTAATGGGACCAAATTTAGCAAGTCATGTTAATTCATATTGGTAATCTCTAAAAATAGTTAGTAAATTTAAGTGGTTGTTAATCAAGATATATAAATTTAAGGGTTAATACTACAAAAAATCCAAAATCATTTCATTTGTGACAAATTTACTTCAAACTAAATTTTTTACTATCAAAAACCTCAAATTGGTACATTTATCACATGAGTGCCAGTTTAAAAACTATCGATTTAAGATTTTTTATAATATTAATCCTAAGGTTAATAACTCCATAAAGATAGTGAATTAAAGAAAGAAAACCAAATCAATGTTGGTAAGCAAAGAATTGATGACCCAAAATTAGTTGATAACATAACCTAACAAAAATCTGTAAATGATCCTAATTTAGGTTGGTTTTATATTTATTCAAAGTTCTAGTAAGTTATATAAAAAAAAAAAAAAAAAAAATTGGTTTGTTAGTATATGTTAGGTACTTTCAAACTCTCAAAGAGAGTTGATAATTTCATAATAATATCGGTAAATTGCTAACATATAACTTGGAAAAAAGTCATTGATAGATTTTTTTTATCAACAATCTTCACACTTCCCAACACTCAATAAAACTTATAGTAGTGGGAAAACTTCAAATTTTTAAAAACAGAATAAAAGCAATATGCTGTTACAAGACCAATCCTTTCTATAGTTTCAAACAATAGAGGAAGATAAAACATAACAAACCTAAAAGGCAAAAAGACACTAGAAATATCAAAAATTTTATGTGGCACTCATTTTAGTGCTAATTTTTTTTTTTTTTATCACTTAAGTGTTAATTCTTTTTAAAATGGATCACAAAAGTGTCAACCCCAATTTGGGTTCTCAAAAATCTGATATGGCCTTTCTCCGGTCAACGTGGCTTGCCAACATGCCCAATTAGCATAGACCTATAAACGACATCGTCTACAACATTTAGCCCAAAATATTAACTTAAAATTTCATTTTAATTAATTAGGTTTTACTTTTTTTTTTTTTATCTTTTTTTCGGATGATAAATAAACAAAGAAAAAAAAAAAGAAGAAAAAAAAGAGCAAAGCGAAGCAAAGAAGCCCCGCATGGGCCTTTTTGCCCATCGTCGACTCAAGCCCGGCCCCTCCGCGTCGTCTTCTTCCTCACGCCACGAAGAGCACGCGGGGTAGGCGCGACGGAGAAGCATGATAGGAGCAGGTGGCGTCGACGGGACGTGACTGGAGGAGGTGATGATGGTGGATGGGACGGCGGTCCAACCGGCGGGTCGAAGCCTCGCTGATCGACCACTCCCGCGCCTATAAATAGAGGGGGACCACCGTCAACGAAAGGGGGCACCGAAAAACAGAGACACGCACAGAGAGATCCGAGAAGGAGGGAGGTCGGCCGAAGCTCGAGGTCCCTTGAGAGACTTCGGGGAGTTCGAGCATAGGGTCGGCCGTGGCGTGGTGAGCTCGGAGGGGTCCCCGAGAGACTTCGGGGAGTTCGCCGTGTGATCCCGATCCGGCGTGGGTCCGGCCACAAACCATCGTGCTTGCCACCTCCTCTCCATAGCTCGATCATTGCTACCAACCGCTGCCGGTTGCCGGGCCAAGTCGTCGCCGTCGCCCCGCTGCACCTCGGTCTTCTCCCTCCTCGCGCCGCGATGGAAACCCTAGGGTTCCCGATTTTCCGGGTTAAAACCGATCGGGAACCGGGTAGGGATTCCCCAAATTGCGGCGAAAAGATTCGACCGGGTAGGGTTTCTGTGGGAGTTCACGTGAGCGGCCTGTCGGGCCGGCAAGTCGGCAAAAAACGCCCAACCCGGCGTTTTATTTTCATATTTTCCAAAACTCCATTTTAAAAATTGACAACATCTACAACATTTAGCCCAAAATATTAACTCTAAATCACAAATCGAAAGAAATTCTCCAATTTGAAACCAAGGGAAAAGTGTCCAAGAAGTCCTAAAATTTTTGCATTTGTGACAATTTAATCCTTATTTTTTTATTGGTGCCAATTAAGTCTTAAACATTTTCATTTTGTGCCAATTGAGTCATTTCCAATTAATTTTGGCTGGATTTTGCTAACTAGGTGTCGGTCATCGATGTGACACAATTGACACCGACGTGAATAATTTTTAATAATATCTTAATATTTTTTGAATTTTTTATTTTATTTTATTTTTTTTCCCTTTCCCTTTTCTTTTTATTTTTCTTTCTCCTCCTCTTTCCTCTAGTCAATCATCAAACCTCAACTACTAGCCAAAGGCAATAGCCGTGAGATCGAGGTTGACCTTGCCAACCTTTGGCGAGGCTCGGCCTCATTAGCTATGGGCGAGGCTCGACCTTACTAGATCTAGCGAGTTCAAGCCTTGCTCGGCCTCTGGATGAGGCTAGCTCAAGGTCACGGGTTGCCTTGCACTAGGCAATGAGGCTCACACTCATTAGAGCTGGCAAGAGTCAAGCCTTGCCGACCATGGGCACCAAAACATGAATTAAAAATGACAATCCCAATTTATCAATCACAGATAAATTCATACAAAATTCAGGATCGATTTGCGGAAACGTAAAGATTAATATACCTCCAGCCATTGATGAAAATTTGTAAAAACGGAAAACCTCAAAACCTTGAATGAATTCATGCAACACGATTGATTTGCAATATGGGGAACATGAGATTTGTACGTCTTGTTTTACTAGCAAATACTCCTCAAACCTGATGGTGTGCTTTCTTTTGTGATAGAGTTTGAACTATACAATCTGACGTTTTATTTAATTTTTTACGTTACCGATATCTTCCATCAAGACCATTATGGTAACATATGAATGGACAAATATCATGTTTGCATCTCATCATGAGATTCGCTCCATTTATCACTCCAACGTTTGGGATTTGATGCATAGATTATTATAATGCTCAACGCTAAATTACCCTTTTAAATGGTGTGCCCCTCCTGAAAATTGTGTGTACATATTAGGATAATAATTGATAAAAGTACCATTGTTTTCAAGTTGTTTTCATAATTTAAAGTTTTAACATGTTACAATCTCCTAAGATGTAGATCAACTTCACATGGATTTAATTGACTTGACCTAAAAAAATGTTAAATTGAAGAGAAATGCGATTGAGTTTATAGATTATGTTAATCGGCATGGCCGACTTTTCAATTATTTAAATTTAATTTTTGCCCTGAATCAATGTTTTCTTTCGCCGACAATTAAGCAAGTTATTTTTATATTAGGAACAATAAAGGAAGTTTTTTTTTTCTTTGGTCGGTAATAAATGAAGTTAGTCAAATAAAGAAAGTTAGTCATCGCAAAGGTTTAAAATTCTTTTGAACAAATTATCATATCTTTTGTCATTGGTCAATAGCGAAAACGCTCGATGCTGCTAGCGCGAGGTGGGGCCCGGAGTCAAAAGACGATGGACGGGGGAGTATCCGACGGTTACGAATCGGCGTGCGGCTTGATGATGTGGACACGTGTAAACTGGGGGATGCATCGCCAAAACGTCTCGTGCTTCATGGGCCAACAACGACCAATCAGAGGCGAAGATTCGGCTGGACAGTCAGGCAGGGGGAGGGAAGCTCGTAGGGCCTTAAATTTTTAAAAGATTTAGAACTAAATTAGTATAAATAAGAAAAAATTAGAAGTTTTTGAAGACTTTTCCCATGAAACCAGTTTAACCCAAAATCAAAAATCTAATTTGGTTTGCTCCCAAAACTAATAACTCAATCTTGCAAATGGACGGTAGAAGCATGAGGAGCGGCTCAAATATGATCATAACTCATCAAACAAAACTTTGGAATTTCAATGATTTACAAAGGAGTGACATGGACGATTCTTGGCCTCAAATTTCACCAAAACAGTGGAGAATAGGGATGATGAAATTGCCTGGCTCAAAAAGGAGTCATTTGGCTCCAGTTACGGAATTCGAACTGGGAGGCTCTAAACACGTTTCTTGAGCTGATGAGTGTTGGGGACAAGTCTTTAATTAAGCGCGCCTCACTTCGAGCTTTCCCGGCCGTGAAATGGGTTGAAAGAAAGTAATGGGGCGACTACAATGAGAATCGACTGAGACGGCGGTTTTCTCTGACTGACAATTATTCAACTGGTAAAGGGGTCCAAGTGGCATCGTGCTAACGATTCGAGCCGGTGAAGGAGGATCGAATGAGCTAGAAGCACTTCAAGCTTCCTGGCCGATTAACAAGGCAATACAGAGCCGCTCCTTTGTTGCTCTGGGATGACAAATGGCAACGGTCGATAGCAGCTCCAGCAGCTTGAAAACGGTCAGGAAAGCCATCACCGGCGGTTGACGCTGGTGAACATGCCTCGGGCGAACCCCAAACTCTTCAAGCTTTCTTCCTTGGAAAACAGGGTAATAACGGGATGAATTGACCGTGGCTTCCCCAGTGACCAGTGAGGGCAGTGAACGACAGGCAGCTTTTATCTATGGCCGGCTTGAGATATTGGCGACTCGTGCGTGTTAATAGTGGCCGCCCATGTCTCTGCTCGTGCTCGGTTGGGTGGTGCCTTCGGGAGATTGGCCGAGGAGGCATGGTGATTGACGGTGGCCATGCATGGAACAACAATGGCTATGCATGGGGTTGGCAGTGGTTGGGAGTGTTTCCTCTATGAAGAGGAGTGGTGGATGGCGGGTAGCAAACAACGGATGGCGGTGTCGTTTGGTGGCGAGCGTGCAATGGGATGGTGAGCATTGAACACCAGCATTTTTCACTTGGGAGTGGTGCGACGTCCTTTTCAGACAACCCGGTCATATGATATCTACGTGGACTAGTTTTTATAATAAAATGATAACTCATTTAAAGTTTTTATTATAAAAGCCACGTAATATTTTCTGCTGAAATTTCTTGCCAAAGGCAAACAAGTGATTGTATTTTCTCCAATTTACCACTTAAGTGAGCGGGCAAAAATTTTTAGTACTAAAGTGAGCACCATACGAAAATTTTGAGACTTCCTAGCATCCTTATGCCCTAACTAAAGAGTTGAATATATTTCTCTACTCATTCACAGTTAAAGAAAGAGGAATGAGTCCTCACTTTATTCTGCTATTGCTGCTATATAATTAGTTCCGGTTGCTCTCATAGAGGATGGACTCCCACACACTTTGTAATTTGCAGCTTAAAGTTCTAGCTCCTTGCAAAAGATAGTTCGTATTCTAACGCGGTTTTGACCTCTTGTCTCATGAATTTGTACATTGATCAGTAAATTTCGAGGGTGCTCTAGGATCTTTTCCCTTTCTCTATCGGGGAGCCAAATCAGTAAGCCAGCCGCTGATCTTTGAAATTGGGGCATTATCTTGCTACTATTGAGTTTTTCCCTTGCTTGATTCGAGTTTCAATCTTGAGATTGTTGTTTGTGCGAAGAATGTAGGTTGCTCGGGCACCCGGCGGGGGTGGGGGGTGGCTGGTGCGGCGGCTAATGGAATCTACACTACTAAGCACTAAGCATAAGAACAACTGTATCCATAGCAAGTAGGGCTTCTTTGTCGTTCTGAATGCAGAGCAAGCCAATGCGAATACATCTAATCACTTCGCTTGCAAAGATAGATTCACTCAGTGCTGGATCCACAATTTCCAAAGTTCTTCTTCTTCTTCTTCTTCTTCTTCTTCTTCTTCTTCTTCTTCTTCTTCCACCAACTTCTGCTTGGTTCCCCCGAGCCACACACTTTCGGCTAAGCTATTGGCTTTGATACCATAATGTGGGACTTAGGGCCCACTCGCAATGCTCATAACAATATTGTTTGCTTTGGGCCGGAGCTCGTATGGTTTTGTTCTTCTAGGCCTTCCTTAGAAAAGGTCTCGGTATAAGTTAGAACAAATGCCATCACATATAAGGCACTTCGCCTCACCATACTTAGGTGATGTGAGATTCGGTTCATTCCTACCCCAACGCCATCCTAGAGTTGGACCCGCACCTTGTCCAGGCCTTTTTTGGCCCTAACAATTTGTGATGACCTAGATCTTGAAGGTGGGCAGCGTGGCTAGGATGCCAGGGGTGGTTGCACCGACAAGCTATTGTGACCCAAAAGCAGGCAAGGCTAAGCACATGTCTTTTGTCCCACATCGCCGATAGGGAGAATCCTAGGCTAGTTTATAAGGCTTAGATTTTCTATTATATGTAACATGTTTTAAAGCCGTGAGGGCTAGAGGCCCAAAGCATACAATATTATATAGTGATAATCCCTAGGTCCTTATAAGTGGTACAAAGTTGACTCTCGACAGCATGTGGAGCCATAGCTAGAGCGTTGTGCTGTAAGTTGTGGAGAATGTGACTGTTGGAATATAATATGCGAAAATAACGGAATCTTGCAATTTATGTCAACGCACAAACTCCATAGAAATAAACGAGAAATAATAAGGATACCAGAAATTTACATAGTTCGGTTTGAATATCGGTACCTACGTCCACAGAGAGAGTCAGCAGCAAATAATCCACTATAATCGGAAAATCAGAGTTTATAATCGCTCACACGTTCGAGTGTTTCCCACACCTAGATTTAACTCCAAACCTAAAGTGTTTATAAATAAACAACTCACTTGGACATAAACTCACTGCACAAATCACCACACGTTCAAGCTCTACCAGAAACGCTCTACATATACCAAAAACAGGAACTCCAACATTCGTTTTTGGTGAGTTTATAATCGCTCACACGTTCGAGTGTTTCCCACACCTAGATTTAACTCAAAACCTAAAGTGTTTATAAATAAACAACTCACTTGGACATAAATTCACTGCACAAATCACCACACGTTCAAGCTCTACCAGAAACGCTCTACATATACCAAAAACAAGAACTCCAGTGTTCGTCTTTGGTCCACGTACGTAAGTCTTCACGTTCATGTTCAAGGCTTCATGTGGCTTCAAAACTTGCGGCTCCTCTCTCAAACGGATCGTGGACTTGCTCTGTGGACGTGCTACACCTTCTTCTTCGTGGGGCTTCACATCACTTTTTCAACCTAAAAATACACACTCTTTTAGATGTGTGTGTGCCCAAAGGTCAACAATTTGACCTGGACCCACTACTTTATCTTCAATGTGAACAAACTTTTGCAGAAGAAAGAAATTCTTATTTTATCTTTTATCTCCTCTTTTGTCTTGTAGTGATAGGTTAACTTCATTCTTTTAGTTCCTTGCTTATTTTGCACGTTTGAAAGAAAAGTCCAAGAAGGAAATTGTTTATTCTTTCTTCATTTGATTTCTAATTGGTTAGGGAAAATCTTCCCTAACAAAATTCGGTTTAACAAATCGTTATTCGAATTCAAACTCGAGACATTAATGTAACAATTCTCCACATCAGCTCGACGTTTAAAGCTAAGTTATAGTGCTCATTATCCATGCTGCTCTCCCGATGCCTCGACGAGCGCTTACTCTCCACAGACACCAATAGATTCTCAAGTAGAGAGCTTGAGTTTCGCCAAAGGAACATATTTAGTCATCATGTCTGCTGGGTTATTTGCTATCGCAGTCTTTTTTATAATAACATTACCCTTAGCTAAGACATCTCGAATAAAGTAGTACTTGATGTTGATATGCTTTGTTCGCTCATGATAAACTGGATTATATACCAAGTATATCGCACCTTGGTTATAATATGCGATCTCAAGCTATGATATCAATTGTTGGAATATAATATGCAAAAATGATAGGATTTTGTAATTTATGTCAACGCACAACTCCAGAGAAATAAATGAGAAATAATAAGGACACCAGAAATTTACGTGGTTCAGTCTGAGTATTGGTACTTACATCTACGAGGAAAGCCAACAGCAAATAATCCACTATAATCGGAGAATCGGAGTTTACAATCGCTCACACGCTCGAGTGTTTTGCACACCTAGATTTAACCCCAAACTTAAAGTGTTTATAAATAAACAACTTACTTGGACATAAACTCACTACACAAATCACCACACGTTCAAGCTCTACCAGAAACGCTCTATGTACACAAAAGACAGGAACTCCAACATTCGTATTTGGTCCACATACATAAGTCTTCACGTTCCTTTCCAAGGCTTCGCGTGGCTTCAAAACTTGCGGCTCCTCTCTCAAACGGATTGTGGACGTGCTCTCTGGACGTGCTGCACCTTCTTTGTAGGGCTTCATGTCACTTTTTCAACCTAAAAGTACACGCCCTTTTACATGTGTGTGTGCTCAAAGGTCAACAATTTGACCTGAGCCCACCACTTCATCTTCAACGTGAACAAACTTTTGCAAAGAAAGAAATTCTTATTTTATCTTTTATTTCCTCTTTTGTCTTGTAGTGATAAGTTAACTTCCTTCTTTTATTTCCTTGCTTATTTTGCACGTCCAAAAGAAAAGTCCAAGAAGGAAATTGTTTCTTCTTTCTTCATCCGATTTCTAATCCGCTTGGGAAAATCTTCCTCAATAAAATTTGATTTAACAAATCGTTATCCAAATTCCAATTCGAGACATTAATTTAATAGTGACAACCTAGACCTCGAGGGCAAGTAGCATGGCCGGGATGGTAGGAGAGGCGACGCCAGTGAGCGATTGTGATCCAAAAGCGGCGAGGTTAAGTGCATGTCTTCAGTCCCCCATCACCAAGGGGGAAAATCCTGAGCTTGTTGATAAGGCATGGGTTCTCTATTTTGTGTAAGGCATTTTAAAGTCATGAGGGCTAAAGATCCAAAGCGGACAATATGACACAATGGTAGCTCCCAGGTCCTTACACGATCACTCACGTCCTCTTCAGATCAGGTCATTATAATAAAGAAGATTGCAAGCCACCCCAACCATGATCTTGTGGCATGCTAACCAATCCAACAATATGCTTCGGTGAGGGTCTGTGTAGGCAATAATTTGTATATGTTTGGGTCAGAAGAGGCTCTATTTTTTGTCTAATGTAACTGACAAATGGTCACATGTAATTTTCTTTTGAAACCATCATCAAAGTGTTTGGAGAGTGTCCCAAGACATAAATACTAAACTTTTGCGTGAGCCTTGGAAATATTTTTAGATCATGATCAGGGTGGGAAAGAAAGAACTGAACTGAGTGGAATGGAATCACTTTTAAAGAAGATGAAGAGTGAGCCGCGCTCTGAAAAGCAACTGGTCAAGACTTTCATTGGGAATGTATTCATAGACTATCTTCTCTTTCCAAGACAAATCCTAATAGCCTCGCTAGGTTTCTGTGCTGAAGCTACCAATTCAACTTCGTTTTTGAATTCCTGCACGCCTTGTTTCGAGCTTTGAGACAACCTTTCGGCTGCAATTTTTTTCCCACAATAAAATGTACCCGCAAAGGACTGGTCATGAATATTCGAATAGTACAAACCGATCGATGAATATCCCATGTTAAGACGGAACATGAATTGAGATCGAGTCTTTAGGTAGTGCTTTATGTCATATGTCTATGTTAAAACTTCCTTACATGTAAACTGGCCCGAACGCGCCTTCCCCTACTTTGTTGTGGTGTGAGAAGTAAGCTGTGGCAGCTTGGATTGCACACACATCAAATTACCGGGAATGTAGTTCCAAAATTTCGCTCCCCACTGTGTAACCGTAAGCCATCAACCTTTTTATAAGAATTACCGTAAATGAAAGTTTAATGTTGGCAGTGTAGATCTATGGCTTTTCTCACCAATAGGATCTTTTTTGACACGGTTTCTCTTGTTCCTTTCTCTTTTGAGCATAAAGAGGAGCACAGCGCACAGTAACGTGACTGCTGAAGTTGAAGAAGCGATCCGGACAACTATTCTTGATGAAGAATGCCTTTTCTTGTCGACTGTAATTTAATAAGTTGAAGGCTTCATTAGTATGGTGGCGTTACGTTCAGGATCTAGCGAATAATTGGTACAGGCAATTTAGTATTTTACGTGCCAGCAAACGTGGTCAAAACATAGAGAGAACTGTACTATAAGTAGATGAGAAAATAAAAAGTCGAATTCATTACCTCTAATATATGGGCCACAAAATCCAGCCCATTATTTTTATTAGCCAAAGCCCAACCCATTTATTTTCCTTTCCCCTCAATTAGTGCCATTGAGCATAAATGGAAAGAAGGAGGCTGCGACGGCAAAAGTAAGGGAAAAAATAACAGAAGCGTCCCTGAAAAGGGGAAAGAGGAAAGGAAGAAAAGAGAGAGAGAGAGTCTGGCACCTACAGGATCTGGACACCCCGGCTAGCAGAATCAACTACGAATCGCAATGCCGACTGAGTAGTTAAGCCTATCATTCGCCTAATTGAAATAATTTGCCGGTTTAGGAGACAAAAATTCGTGCTTTTATCGATTCTGAACTACGAGGTCCAATTCAGTAATTATTAGGCTATGTTTTTGTGGAAATGATAGTTTAAGACCTTGTGGAGTTGTGGCATTTGACAAAAATCGGATCCAAAGTATGCGTTAATTGAAAAGAAACTTTGAAGTTCGTGTGCGAATTACACTTAACGGATAGTACACGCATGGAAAAATATGAAGTTTGCCTTAAATGAGATTACTTGGTAGTGCGTAGATGCCATTTTATCGACAATTAAGCGTGCTTTAGTCGATCGTTCATTAGAGTAGTGCTTTTACTCCGATTTTGATATCATTTTTCAATTAATTATTAGAAATTCGAGTACCTTGGTTCAAGTAACCACCATATATTGGTTTTCAGCTTTTCTATGTAAGTAGTGCAATCTCTTCTATGAATTTGTAATACTCATGTTTTAAATTGATAATGACTCATACATATGTAGAACTAAGAAGAGCATGCTTTTTGCATAAAATATGAATTAGGTGTCTACTACATTTTGAAAATTATGAATGGTTTGAGAAATATTTAAGGAAAAGTATTGCGGATATGTATATATATATATATATATATATATATATATATATATATATATATATATATCTTTGTGAACTTGGTTTATGAAATAGATTATGAAATGGTATGCGAATGTATTATGGTTTACGAAATGGATTCTGAAATGATTTGGGAAACATATTGTATTTTAGAAAATGGTTTCAAGATTTGGCTTTGTGGATTGTGAAGAATGCTGTTGTGAGTTTTTATTGATCCTCAATATCTCTGTGAACCTATTGAGGGGCTTATGGTTATGCATAATGGTCAAGGTTTAATAATAGATGGAAATATAACCAAGGAGAGAATCTTGGTCACCTGGCCATGGTCATTATGCATGACAATGACTAAATATTTAAGCATCTATTTGGTTAAAGGAATGGACCATTGACATGTGATTTGAGATTAGCCGATGGAATGGACCATCAAGTGTGCTTAAATGAGATTATTCAATGGAATAGACCATTAATGGTTAATTTGTTATTATGAATTAATATTGTTATTGATCTTATACGTAAAAAGGTTCGTTGGAAAGATATTATAATAATATAGCTTTGGGATTGATGAATGGTGATATTGTGTTTGTAAAAGTGCATAGTAGTGTTCAATCCGTTTTGTAGAAATGGATTATTTATTGAGCTATGGTTATTCACCTCTCTATTTTCTAATCTTTTTTTTTTTCAAATTCTTTAGCTAGCAATGAGTAGTATGCAAGCGATATCGACAACGAGACTTTTCAGAGTTGGATTTTGGTGGTTTGATGCTATATCCTTCAAGTGGAAGGACAGCCGTGTCATCTCCCATTCTTCATAGTTTTGGGATGTGACATTACCCTTCAATATGTTGGAGTAGTTGGAGGTATTTTCATAAAATAGGTATATCACAAACCTAACGAAGCAACCTGGAAGCATGTCGTGACTTGACCCCTCTTGCAGGGAAGGAGCTTTTGTTAGGATTACAGGTATTGTCAACTTCAAGCCAACGGCCTTCCATTGACTCAAGCTCTTCCAAGTCTATACCTCATGCAATATCGAGCATTCAAATTTTTAATCAATTAAGCTTATGCAAATTTTGACTAATAAGTCACCACTAGCCTTTTTGGGCTTGGTATAAACTTAGTAATATACACAAGGATATCTTATTACTAACGCAACCAAGATTTTGCACTAAAGGAGTTGATTATGTTAGCTCTAAGGCTAATGCCTTTTTGGTACATAACCTAATCATGTGTCAGCTAATGCTATAGTAATCTATTAGGAAAAATCTAAGGTTTGTCCTAACCATTCTAGAACAAAAAAAGTAACATCCAAATATGGAAAAACACAATCAATTATAATCATGATAGAAAGTATGCAAGCATCCTAAAATTGTCCATAAAAAAAAAACGAAAACAAGAATCTTTATTATATAAGGCCCTAAAGGCTTATCCAATTTTAGGACTCTAACATTTTTTAAAGGGATTTCCAATTTTTCTAAAATTTTCTATTTTTGAATTATTTTTTGAAAATTTCCGAATTTTTTTAATGATTTTTATAATTTTTTTGTTGGTTGGGTTTTCTATTTTTAATTTTTTTTCTAAATATTCCAAAATTTTTATGATTTTTTGGATTTTCTAGATTTTTATGGATTTTCTTTTTTTTTTTCAAATTTTAAATACCTTTCCAAATTTCTAATAATTTTTTAATGATTTTCTGAAATTTCTAATTTTTCATTATTTTCGAATTTTCTAAATTTTTTTATTATTTCCTAAAATTTTAAACAGCTTTATCCTTTTCTGAATTTTTATTTTTTAATATTTTTTTCAGAATTTTTTTAATTTGTTAATTAATTTATTATTATTAAACTCAGGGGGCCATGTTTGGATTGGGTTTACTCGATCTGGCTTATTGACCCGGCCCAAACTCGAATTTGACCAAGTCGGATTTGAAAAAAGAAACATAAATTTTCAATTTTTCTTTCTTTTTCTCTTTTGTCTTCTTCTATATTTTGTCTGTTTCCCCTACATCATCTCTTTCGTCATAGAGGAGTGCAATGGGAATCACCCTTACCGAATTGGATAGGCTAGTTTTGGGCAATTCCTAAGGTTGGTGATCCAATTCCCGATTCCCGATTCCCGATTCCTATTCTTGGAACTAGTGGCCAGTCAATCCAATTCCGTTTAGTTCGGTTCCAAGGAATCAGGAACTTTCTAACTATCCGACTAGATTTCTGGACCAATATGCATATAATATATATTTATTATATTTTATACATATTATATATAAATATCATATAAAAAACATATTGTAATCGGAATTACAATTGAGGTAGCAACCTCTATGTGGACAATAGACAACCAAAACTCATTTCTCAATAATGCTTATCAAGATGTTTTTTCTGAAGAGAACGGCATATTCTTTCAAAAAAATTCTTTTCTTTTGAGTTCTATGAGATCAACAGGTAATGATCAATTTGGGGTGGAGGTTGTGGAATAATAGGATTAGGATCAAGCCGTGGTTCTTGATTACCTAAATCTCTTAACAAGAAACCCTCATTCCTCATTTGGTAATGCAAAGTTGCTACTATAGAATCGTAGTTTGAGGTGCTCTAGTGAGCTAGATCTAGCTTTTTACGCTCTCTCTTTTGCTCCCCTCACTTGCAAAAGACAATATATTTCAAGCTTCCAAGAGTCCCACGTCAACTAAATACTCACATGGCATAAGAGGGATTATTTAGCCAAGTACAATTTTCAATTATATTGTTTATGGCTTTTATGATTAAGATTGAGCATGAAACACATCAAGTGTGATTGATATTCACGCAAGTGTAATTTAATTTTTTTGCATGTAGAAACATGTGCAATTAGTTTTATTGGACCACTCGAATTGGATTAATTGATTCAGAGCGCGGCCACTCTTTAGTGAAAAAAAAAAATTGTTGATTTTGTTGGACCGGATCGAATTGTGGACCGGACTATTTGGTCTTAGGACCGGGAACTTGGGAACCGATTCTCTAGGTCTGGATCCTAGTTCCAAGGTGAAACCGAATTGGACTGGGAACCGATCAGCCCCCTACTTCATCATGCCTTGCCCTCTTCTTCCTGAAGCCTTCCTTCTCTGCAACTTCATCTTCTTCTCATCTTATATTTAAAACCCATATAACCAGACACCATACCATCCTCTACGGACACCGCTGCACCCCGCTCCAGTCAGTGACTGCTAGCACCTGCATCACCGAGCCAACATCACCGACCGGTCATTTGTTCCAAATGACAGCCACCAACTCCGGCTACTCATCCCATCGACCACAACCATGAACAAAAAATATTTACCCGAAACTAATCCCTTCCATCCTAGCCTTTCTAACAAACAAACAATCCCAGTACACTACAAAGCGAAAAGATAAACTGACTGGGATAGCTCGAACCATGAACTTTGCTGGCGAGGGGAGGTCTCCGACGAACAACTTTCGGGCATGGGGATATGTATACACGTTGAACTCGAACCGGATTTTTCACCAAATCGGACGAGAACAGATAAAATTCTAGTATTAGATATGATTCAACAAAAAACACAGCAAGTATGAATTGATCTTGAATTTAGACCCGACTTAACAGTCGGCCCTATTTTAGGCATTTTATCAAACATGCAACATGCAGATCTTCCTCTGATTTTCCGTTTTGATTTTAACAAGATTCTCAACCTCACACATTACGTACAGACTTAAAACATCATGGTTAGCAAATCGATCGAACTGAGCATGTCTTTCTCGGCCAAAACCGAGACAAAGTAGAGCGTTTGGAGTGAGATCATACCTGGTTCAGGATGGGTCTTTGTCGTCGACCGGTCACTGGTGAAGCCTCGACGGCTTGGAAGGGACCTTCGGCGGGCGTTTCTTCTCCGGCGAACCTCCTCTCTGCCTATGATATCTCTCTATCTCCGTCTTTGTAATCTCGTTTCTGCCCAGGAGAAGGTTCCCCCAACCCAATATGCGACTTTCCTTTCTCTCTTGCAGCCACCAGCGTTTTTCTCCCCTTCTGCCCGCCGAAGAAAACCTTCTGCTCTCGCCACAAAACCAGTCCGACCTCTCTCTCCGGCGTTCCCTTTCTGGCTTTGCCCAGCTCTCCTTCTCCCCTACGCACGCTGCTCACGCCTCTGCCCGAATCGTTTTCTGTCATCCCCTCGCTAGCTCAGCTGGTTGTAGAAGGTGCTGGCCATGCTTCGGTCACTGTTGTTGCGCCTCACGCTCGCTCACAAACGCTCGCTCGTTGCTGTTCTCTCCTCACCCGCGCGCCACTTTTTCCTCTCCTCACGGACGCTAGTTGGTGCAAACAAGGGGAACAAGAGACCCTGGGCCGGGCCCTTTTTTTATCATTTTTTTATATTTTTATATTGTTTTCTTTTTACCCTTTTTTTTTAACTATAAATTTCTCTATTTTTTGCAAAATAAATGAATATTTAAAAACGTCAACAAAAATTCGGATATCAACAAAGCAATGTTAAGCCCCGGATTTTTCCCTTTTCCTTTGTCAGGAGATTGAAAGTCGCATTCTGCAGGCAATCCTCACAGCGAGCCATCGACATATCGGGCCTGCACTGGACGAATGTATATAGAGAAGTGCTCCTTGGTTCATCGACGGAGGCTTCATTGTAAGTGCACTTTTATGGGGTCGTTGGTCGAATTCGAGCAGAAGTGCTCGCTGGTAGGGACAATTGGTTTTCCGTCTCAAGGGTGAGAAAGCTAAGCATGAAAATGAGGGTCGCAAAAAGCTTTGTCGATTTTTTTCCTGGGAGCACTTGGCTGAAAGTGGCTGTTCTTTCCCTTGCATTTGAGCAACATGTGGCGCATTGTGTCTTTATATGGTCAAACAAGAGGGAGATCTTGACTTAAGGTCGGAACATAAATCGAAAATGATTAGTTAACCCTATATATTATAAGGTGTCAAGAATAGTGATCTCCCGTACCTCATGTTTTTTCGTTTGATTATTTTATTCGTTCCGAGCCGAGTTAGATGACACCGATGTTCTCTCTTGAATACAGCCACGTGGGATAATTCCTCGAAACATTAATGTGACAATTGAACGGTGGGATTTTTTGGCTAGTTAGGCTACATAGTGCTCCGAAAACGACACGTCGTACGGCGGGGGCCCCATCACCCAGCAAAGCTAGCTAGTGCAGTCAATGTCGCGAGAAAATATTGAGTATGTGAAATACTCCATGCAGACGAAATGGAAAACCACACAAAATTTGACATGTGTCGCCACGCGTAATCCAGGCCCATGCTGAGGAAATTCGAAATTTTGTTCTCCCCCTCCTTTATCTCCTTTATCTATTTCTTGCAAAAACCCTAGCCCACCTCTGCACACGTTTTGACCCTCTCTCTCCTCTACAGACCATCTCTCTCCTCTCTCTCTTCTCGTTCTCCGTTTTCCTGACCTTGACGCCGACGACGCCGACACCCCTTCCGCCTTCCTCTCGTGACCTTTGCTCCGCTCTCTCTCTCTCTCTCTTCCCATTCTCCGTTTTCCTGACCCCGACGCAGACGCCCCTCCGCCTTCCTCTCGTGACCTCTGCTCCGCTCTCTCTCTCTCTCTCTCTCTCTTCCCATTCTCCGTTTTCCTAACCTCGATGCCAACGCCGACGCCCCTCCGCCTTCCTCTCGTGACCTTTGCTCCACTCTCTCTCTCTCCCCCCCCCCACTTTTGAAAGTTGCGCTTCTCTTCTAGTAAACCACAAAACTAATGCCCCTCCACCTCCACTAGTTGCCTTTGTTGCCCTCGACGCCGACGCCAACGCCCCTCTACCTCTCTCTTGCGACCTCTGCTCCGCTCTCTTTCTTTCCTCCGCGAAGTGCCCCTACTCATTGATGCCAATGCTGACGACCCCCTACTTGCATTTCTACCTCCCTTTCCATTGGCTCTCTCTCTCTCTCTCTCTCTCTCTCTCTCTCTCTCCACGAAGTGCCTCCTACTCCTGAACACAGACACCACTAATACCATTGCCTCCTCAAGCTCTACTATCGCTTGTCATAGCCCCATTGGTGGCTCCCACACATCCTGATGTTATTACTATTATTTTTTTGGGATTCTACTCAGTAAAGTTTGATGCGATGTTAACATGATGTTAGTGATTGTGATTTGATAGGTTCCCGTCATTCTCTCTTGAAGCCACGCCTATGCCGTCGCCTCCTGAAGTCCTTTCGATCAAACTCTGAAAGCAAATCAGAAGGGTCAAATTTTCATTCCCAGCAGTCTTAGATGACCTCATTCGTTTATTAGTTTCTATAAAAAGATAGGTATGACATCTTGATTTTTGACCTTGTCCCGATAATATGAATTGAGCTTTTCATCGATGCACTTATAGTCTTTTTCTCTAAGTTGATCATTTAGGAGTTAACTAATCTATCAGGTGAAGTTGTTAAGAAATATAAATGCGATTGACTTGAGAATTCGATTAGAAATAAACTACTCGACCGTGCTAATCTGCAAGGGTCAATACGGCATCGTTAAAATTGACTAGAGACCGAAGATAGGTCGATTCAACAGAGGTATATAATTAAAGTGTGGGTGATTCCACCTGATCGCAAAATTCTTGTCAAACGGCACTAAACCAATTTTTCTGTCGATTATGTACCCGATGCCTGTAATTGAAATCTTGAGATTTTCACAACAACCGAGAGTCGCATATGAGTCGGAGATGCACAATGTGGATTGAAAATAATCAATCACGGGTCAAAAGTGCTAAAAATTTATAAATGCTACCCATTAGGTTAGGTTATGCTAAAATCACGTTCGGTTGAAATTAATCATGAAATTGAATCTAGTCTCAGGAATTGAAAGTTCTAGCACGTCACGATTTATTTTTTGAATGTCAACTCATCCTTGGAAGAATTTTCGACGAGCCCGGATTTTCGGCGAAAAATCAAAGTTGGGTGATTTAAAGCCGGGAAATTCGGAGGGGCCAAATTGAATGCATTTTTGGCCTTCAAGTTGGATCATTTGGCGAGGGAAATTGTGGAATTTAGAGTGGACTTAATCCTTAGCAATTTGGTCATGAATTGGAAGCCATTTGGAGTGGAATTGAGTTGCTTTGGTGAGGGGATTGCATGAAATTCGTGGGCCATGGGGGCCGCAACATTTTGAGCATCAATCTTGGCTTGTTGAGGAAGCTTAGGAGAGGAAAACAACTGCTTCATGAGGCTGAAGGCTGATTGGGGCGGCTACTTAAGTGTTTAGGATATTTTGGTGAGCATTGAAAGCTCTTATCCCCCTCCTTTCCAGCTGCAGCCCCATCTTCTTCTTCCTCAGCTTCTTCTTCACTTGAGAATCAGTTGAAGACACCATTTCCAGAGCTACAAGTCCAGCCAAGCCCCTTGCCGTCTGTGCCAGCCTCACGCCGCCGTCACTAGTCTGCCCGAGCAGCCGGCACGCCTGCTAGTCGCCTATGAGCCTGTCCCTGTCTGAGCCAAGCTGCTGCGAGTCTAATCCGTGCGCCATCCTTGCCGTTCCGTCGACCAGGCCGTCCGTTCGCCTATAAGCCGTTGGCGTTGCTCCAGTTGGTCCTCGTCGCCGCCTGGCCCCGCCTAACCGTCTGCCACCCTCCTCCTCCTCCTCATGCCATGCCCCAAGCCAAGCCTTCAGTTCATCCACAGAACCGAAGTTCTAGCTTAGAGATGAGGCTTCGTGGGCCCTTTTTGGGCCCTTCCAAGCCTCCCTTGGCATCACCGTAAGCCTGAGTCTTGCTCACCTCTGTGTCACCGTCATCATGAACCGATTTATTTGCTAATCCGGTGAGTTTATGTCCTAAACTCTAATTATGGTGCTAATCATGCTTAAAGGTGGGTTAGTAGTTTAATTAGAGATTAGGGGGTTATTTAGTTTAATTAGAGATTAGTGGTAATTAGTTATATGCCTAAGTTAGTAGGATTGGTTAGTTAGCCTAATTAGCTATTAGGTGGTTAGATTAGATTAGTTAGCTTAGTAGATTAGTTAATTAAGTGGTTGGATTAGTGTATATAGTTTAATTAGTGATTTATTTAATTATTTTGTAATTTATTTAATTATTTATTATTTTCCGAAAATTATACCGAGATAGTCGGTTGCTAAAATTTGGTGTTGATTGTCGTGGTGCAATTATTTTGTGAAATTAATTGTTAATTTGTGCAATTGGATGCCGATTGATAATTTTTGATTTATTATCTCAAAATATAGAATTTTGGTATTTAATTAGAAAAATATCGGATGTCGGTTTTTGACGCCAAAAATATTTTTAGGTACTATATAAAATAGTGGGATTTTTAAAAGAGAGGATATCACATTTTATGGTTTAATCCGATCATGTACTCACGCATAATTATTGTTACTGGGTGTTTTTAATATGAAGAAAATATGCCAAGTACATTATTTAAATTGAGGCATTTGAGTGCAAAGCACGATGTCCTTGGTCGGGATTGGATGTGCATGTGATCATTATGAGAACCCGTCACGAGCTTTTATGCCGTACGATGCTCTTTCAAGAATGCCCCATGTCAACGGATGCCGGTCGTAGTGGAGGTTGGGTCGATGCTCATTCGGGAATGCCGTCTAGAGATAGACGTTACCGTGCTCAATGGGCCAAAATGATGCCTGGGTATGCCGATGACCGCTAATTATTGAGTCGACCGTGGCCATTGGGTCGTAATTTAATTGGAACGCTTGAATGAGTGATTTGACATCGCTTGATTATGGGCTAAAATTGTGTAACATGGAATGGGACATGTCATAATGATTTGACTTCATAATCGGGACCTCTGTGATTGGTTGATATGTGAAAGTGAAACATTTCAATTATTGAATATATTGACTGTATGCTTATGTTATATGAACTATATTGATGTGCAGGGAGATGTTGAGGCGAGGTAAGTATTTTTCAATGAGTGTATAGGCTGCCTCTAGGTGTATTACCTTCCTAATTGGGGTTTAAAGTGTAGACTCGCTAAGACATTGTCTTACCCCATTGTGGCTTACAGTTTTCAAGTCCCAAGATAGAGGCACGTCATGTGCAATACAGGGTCTTGCAGACGATGGAGTTTGAGTTTACCTACTTCTTTATTCCTAGGACCACCCTGAGCCGGGAGTTGGTTAAGACCACGGCCTGAGTCAAAGAGGGCCTACCTCAGTTGGTATCTCACCGATTCATAGCATGGTACATCAACTTCCCTCAAAGGGGTCAAGAGGGTCTAATTCGAGGTTTCGACAGGCCTCTTGTTGGGAATGGGGAGTGGGAAGCAGCTCACCCAATGGATCTCGACACTCCTGATGGTGTCGTGGTGGACCCGAAGCCCATGCTTGTAGAGCTAGGAGTTTAGATAGCTCAATGGCCCTTTTTGAGTTAAACCCTTATGTATATAAACTCAGTTTGTTTATAAAATGTGTTTTGTGTGAATCGACTATCCTACTTTTCTATCCCATGCTTGCTTGTTGTCTAGGGATTGTTTATTTCGCTTCTGCATGTGTAATAAAAATAAATGGGTCAACGACGCGGCCTGGGAACATCGCAATTCGATCGACCACCGAGGGATGTGCGCGCACTTGAGGTTTGGGACGTGACAATAGGTCTCTAGACTGGTGTGGTTTTATTAACTTGCCCTAATCGATGCAAGTGAACACTATCATCAACAAGCTCCAAAATGCTAAATTGGACTGAAGCATTTTTATTTTTTTTGAGGTATTGTTGTGGTATGAGAGAATAGGCCATATTCTCCTAGCAAATGGCTAGGTTGGCCCATGAGTGTAACATCAACCTCTTATGATTATAATATATATGCATTTTGGGATATGTATTGGTAATAGCTTCAAAAATGCATGTGCCGACTCACACATGTCACTTGGTTCAATATACTTAATTCATAGCCAACCATTTGAGATTGCAAATAGGTGTAACTCTGCATTCTATATGCAACAAACTATGCACATTTGCCTATCACTCATTTTAGTACTACAGAAACTTATACGTTGCACCTCAATATGGGTTTTAACTCAATAACATCTCTCAATCTCACTACCAGTAGTCATAAGAATCAAGTAGGATGTGGTTTGTAGGTGTTTACTAAAAATGCTAATATTACCACCTAGAGGGGGTTAATAGGTGTTTAAAAGAAATTTTGACAAATAAATGTGGAATAAAATTAGTTACGAGCAAAGTATGAATAAGGATCATAGTCTGATAAACGAGCCATCAGATTTCCGGTAAATTTTCAGTATCTGTTATGCGATGGAACAAACTTATGAAATAATCTATAAGTGTGGAACAAACTTAAATAAAAAGAGTTAAGAGAAGAGAATGTTGCACACGAAATATATGGTGGTTCGGCTTACATCAAGTCTATGTCCATTCTCCTATGCTAATAGCCTTCTGGTTGGATTCCATTATGTGATTAACAAGATATTACAATTTTGAGTGCAAACACTCAGTGGTAGATCACACTATCTCACTAAGTCATTCTTTTGGTATTTCTCTCATGATCACAAACATTTAAGCTCATGAAAGATAAGTGTATGATCGAAGTTTACCCGGACTTTGGAATTATAGATTCTATGCTCCGTCTCTTACTTGCTCATCAGTCTTTGGTCTTCTTAAAATCTCATCCACTTATAAACTAGCCGTTGGACAGTATCTAAAGGATAGTCTTCAAATCTACCCATTGGACAGATTCGTATCAAGAATATTTAGTAGCCGTTGAGTGACAGAAGCAAATCCCAAATTGATAATGATCACCCATACAAACAGAATCTTGGTTTTCATAAGTAGAGTTTATTCGCTTAGAAAGTTCTTATCTTCATCAATCAATTAAATTGAGTCAATCAAATCTATTTTGATGTAGAATCCAAACTAGATCACTAGCTATTATACGTTTGAGCTTATGTGACATTCTGTCAAGTTATCTTGTTTTGAACGTGCTTCGTTTTGAATCTGTTACATTTTTAACTTGTGTCTCGTTTTGGATGTAAGTTTGAGAGTGTTTTGTTGAAAGTAAAGTCTGAGTATCTTCTGTTTGAAGTAGAGTTTGAGTGTCTTCCGTTTGAAATAGACTTTACCATCTGAATGTAAGTCTGAACATATTCCGCTTTTGAACATATTTAGTCTTAAGGTCTGGACACATTTTGAATAAGTTCAACTCCAGTATAGAGTCTATCTTTGGGCTCTTTCAAATATATACTTTGACAATATTCTTTACATGTTCTATCATCTGCATAGTCTATTACTCAACCATTAAATACGTTAGTAACCTTTAATTTATCTTGTCATCTTCAAAACAACATAAGGGATTTTCCTAATATTTACAATTTTGAGCTTTCTTCCATTAGAAATTGGTTTTTTTCCTCCAAAAATTGCTATGAAGTACTTATTTTGTCAAGTTCATCTATATCGATGTGATTAGTCTTCTGTGTGCTTGTAGGATTAGACTTTCTTTAATGATTCACAAAACATTGGGGTCTTCGATGTTCTTGTTGCTACTTTTTGAGCTCTTCTGTGTTATTTTTGAAACACCTTAGGTATTTTTAAGAAGCACTTCGCTTCAAGCTTCTCATTGTTTTTTTTTTTTTTTATGTAACATAATTTGTTATGACTATGATCGAATGGCAGCAATTAACTGAGTTGCTTGCATTTGACAATACTCTCCTTTTAGGCCATTGTGGTTCATGGATTCCAACTTCTTGAAATATGGGTAAATCATTCGGCAAGACACAACAGTGGTTGTTAAATGTTTAAGTTTATAGATACATTTGCAGCAGGTATTACTTGATCCCTCGTACATGCATGAAGTAAAAACATGAAGGAAGGTAACATGGAGATGGATGAGAGGAATACTATTAATTTTGACCAGATTTGTATGCAATCATCAGTGTCTTTTCACTTGCCACAGCACAGTTTCATGAGAGAGTTGAGCCTAGCAAGGATAAAATTCCAGCTCAGGTTTATCAGGCTAGTTCAAATGATTTTGATGTGACCTGGAAATATGTGGATTGTTTGACTGCACTTGCCATGGGGAAAGTCCAGGTCCGTGAGTTAGTCTATGGTTTCAACTTTTGAGATTGATTGGAAATGATTTTTAAAAATTTTCTTTTCGTATTTGACTAGATTCTGGTGGACCCATTGTTTGTGACCTATAATTTGCAAAGGCATGAATTGTTGCTCTGATTGGGGTATGTTGAAGTTAAATGCTCTATGCAGATTAAAAATGCGTGACGTCACATTCTGACAAACGGTGAAAAGGAAAGCTATGTTTCAAATTTACTGTCTCTAGCTAGTCAACAAATAATAATTAGTTTCATGGTTGTCTGGATGAAGTATACGTTCCTTTAGCAAGATTGTATATAATCAATCTCTAACTAATCTCATAAGCATGGTGACAAGTAAAGTCAATTAGAATCGACAATCTTTTGGCATTTGTTTCATTTTGTTCTATATCGGGTTCTATTATTGCATTCTCTAGCTCTTTGGGAATTTTGTTACTAAGCATGTTTAGTTTCTAGTCAGTGTCTAAGTTGTCTATGCTGTGACACATATGACAATACGTTCTTTAATCATCTTTTTGGTTTCCAAATAATATTCTCTTTTCCTGATTGAGTTCTCTAGGTAATCTCTTTTATCCTTACTTTTCTTTACTATTTCATCTATAATTATAGGCACCGGGTACTTGAATGTGAGCATGCAAAAGAAGTTTGAACTTTTTTGGCCCCTCCTCTGTTGGTTTAGACAAAACGGGAGGATAAAACAAATTGCTTTTGTTGGGAAGAGCTTTACCAAATTCAAGAATCACAATAGCCTTGGCAACCGAGATTCGAGATGAGTAGCTCAGGTCGTTTCAAAAGTATGCAAATCTCTACAAAGTTTCATTCTAGTTGCTCGAAATATATGAACTCACAATGCCGTCTTTCTGGTTTATCAGGTAAAAAAAAAAAAAACAATACTATATAGCAGCTTGGAGGAGTGACACAGATAATTTGTGAGGAGGCCTTGATGTGCATTTGGTTTCACAACTATCGTCAGACATTCAATTTGGCCTTCCTTGAAAATCAAAGGATTAGTGCATCATATTACTTCGAACAATGTTTAGAAAGACTTCTTGGTGGTCGTGTATAAGATATTATGACAAATATTATTGTGCTTTAACTAATTATTCTTAAGCTCGTCTATCGTCTTATCAAGATTCAACTTTTGCCCTTCATTGGGTTTAGTTTATTGAGCTAGAGCACCATCGGACATGGATTATATAAAATATATGCTTTGACAAGCACTGTTTAAAGCTCTTAGTTGACTTTGCCCTATATGATATTCGCTCAAAAGAAGGTAATTTGCAGCCATATATCAAGAATGAATGGACAAGTGATTCTTGATTGCACCAGCATATCAAACACAACAAGAGCGACTATTATTTTCCCAGAGCAAAACATCAACCCCTCAACTGATTCCATAATCTACACCACAGTAAAACTTGGCAGACTAATGTTGCTTGAACAGTCTAAATTAAACCGATTGTTTTCTGAACTAGAAGGCAGTAAACAAAATACAATATGATTTGAACTGAACTACAAAGAAGCTGTCCATGGAATTAAAAGTTTAATCATATCATTTCTAACGGGAGAGCTCTTCAGCAGTTGCCAGCTACAACAATTTTTGTAGGACCGCTCTTAAGCTTTCATGGATGCAGCTCTAGGTCTCTATAGTCCAACCCTGTATTTGCAGGAATACTTCAATATCAACTTCCATTGTAAAACCAAACAAGAACTTAGGAACTCTTCACAAAGAAAGTGGAATGTCCTTACAAGTGGTCCAACTAATGTCATTTGAGATCAACCCAATGATAAATCTTAGTGGATGAAGCAACTATTCCCCTTATTAATGTTAATCAAAAAGTTTCCAATAAAGTTACTACTACATGCACACTTGACAATGAGCTCAAACAATTTCCAATCAACTTCAAAGGTAAAAAGATCAGTTTTAGATGCACTAATTCTTGATAGTGATGTAAAATTTGACAGTGTTGAAAAAATTCAATTTCGTCTATCAATATATGTTCAAAGCATGCCTCACAAATACAATAGATGTTTGGCTCCTTACCATTATGCAAATAACACAAACACATATTTAGCCTATTCAATAGACAATAGTCATTGTAGAAAGTTATCCATAGATAAAAAAGACTAGCCATTAAAGTAAACTCTACAAAACAAATTAGTTCCAGTCTTCCAGATGAAAAAACTATATAGGGCGAGACTTTAGAGCAAGATTATGAACCTAGTCAATACTTCACCTATATAATGACTTGTTTTCAAATCATTAATGCATAAAAACATGCCAGAAGATCATCTTCTACCAGTAAAATGCCTAGTCATATGAAGGGCGAAAATTGAGTAGTGTCATGTCCGCACTTTTGCATATACAAGAGAAACAACAGTGTTAGAAAGATGATTGAGCAATGATCCAAGGAAAACAATTTAAATGTTTGCAAGGGATGCCAAGTTTCTTGAGCTTAAGTGTGCGGGAAACAAGTAAACTCTTGAAGTCGCCAATATCATAATCGAGTTTGGCAACATGGGTTTCGACCCCTCCGCCAATACCCTTACAAAAACTCCAGTATCCCAAGTTTCGCTGCACAAAACAATGCAGGAAAAGACACGTCGTTAGGCCTGCAACTCGTGGTTGATCGGCATGATTACATACTTTTGCTTTGACCAAATGAAGATTTCTAGAGCACCGGTTGTCATTCACTCCAACATAAAGTGAAGACAATACCAAACCTCCTTCAAACCTACAGCTTTATAGACATAGTAGGACATCACACCAAAGCTATAGAACTACGTGTTGAAGACTAAAAACTAATGGCATTGGAATCATCGTTGTACTGCTCGCAACTACTTTAGCTAACATACACTATAAACAATACGACAACAATACACGGCACAACCACCCCTGTCCATCGCCCAAAACACATTTCTCTTGTCACTGTGATTAAGCTCATTTACCCATTATTACAAACAAACCCATCATAAGTTATTTAGCTCCAAACACGATATAATTCAAAAATCCATCTCAAAGCACATATTTCTCTACCTCATTCAGCTAACTAGCATGAAGAAAAACAAAATTTTGCTCTCTAAATGCTTCTTTCAACAGCTCTATGCATTACTAGAATTACACAGCCAGTAAAAATCGAAATTTAACCTACCCGCATACGAATCGGATTTGGAGAAGAATCTAGAAAATGTAGGAGCGAACCAATCCGATTGAGCTCACAAAGGTGAAGCATCTTGAGCTTACGGAGGTTTGAAAATAAAGGGTTTTGGAACTCGAAATCAAAACCAAGTGAAGAAGAGGGAAAAGAAAAGAAGAGTGTATAATTTCAAAAGAAACACACTTCAACTGAGAATGTGGTAATAAAAGAACAAGAGTATTTTCAGCTTACCAATGACAGAGGAGCTTTTCAAACGGCGTTGTTGAAACAAGGATATGGGTATAGTGAAAACAAGAAGAAATACCACCAAGAAAAAGCAGAAAAAAAAAATGGAGAAAGTTCTTCTTTGTCTCTTGATTCCCAAGGTGAGAGAAAGGAGCAAAGCGCGCACAAAGTTCAATGGTGCCACTGATGGGGCTCCAAAGGCAATAATGAAGGCGAAGGCGGCGACAGGACCCAGCTACGATCGACAGGCTCTAGATACTGAAGCCTTCCTCTGCCCACGGGGTGAAGGTCCGCGCTTTGGTGCTTTTTGTAGTGCTGGGCATTCCACTCGCTGTGAGTTGAAAATGGGAATTATCTGCAATCACAGACATGGGAATAAAAAAAGAAAAGAGGGGCGTCGCGTCACATCGAGGGTGATGGAGAGAGAGAGAGAAAGAGTCTAAGCATGCGTGGACGTAGGCCAAGGTTTTTGGAAGAGAGAGATAGAGGAGGGGGCAAAACAAAATTTTGAATTTCCTTAGCTAGATCGGTGACTTGTGTCAAATTTTATACGGTTTTCCATTTCACTTATGTGGAGTATTTCACCTACCTAATATTTTCTCCAAGGTCGCAAGGGGGTCCTATTAAGGTTGTTTTGAAGACTTGAAGCTCGAAGTGGGCCTCTCCACACACATAATTATTTTATTGTTCCTAGTTTTTTTGAATGAGATATTAAGAGTGCGTTTGGTAACATTTTTATTTTGAAAAATAATATTTTTTTTAGAAATATTTTTTTCTATTTTTATTTTCTATAACAATTTTTGAGTAAAATAACAAATTTAATAACTATACAAAATTTATATTCCCAAAATATAAAAAAGAATATAAATGCGTTTGATATGACCCGCAATTTTTTTGTGCCATAGAATTTCTTTTAATATTTTAATGCTTTTTTATATTTTTCTTTTTTCTTTTCTTTTTTTCCTTTATTCTTAGCCGATGGTGTTGGCGATCGGTGATTGGTGGTAGCAGTGGGTGGCAAATCTCCATTAACCGATTAGAAGAGGAAGAAGAAGAAAAGAAAAAAAAAAAAAAAAAAAAAGAAAAAGACTTATTGTTAGAAATTGTTCTCGGAAACAAAGAAACTACTTTCTTCTACTTTTTGTTTATATTTCAAATTTATTTTCTTTTCTAGTCACTTTTGTACTTGGGAGAATAGAAAAATTAACTAATGTTACCAAACAAATTTCTTCTCTTTTTCTATTCCGAGGAACAAAAGAACAAAAAAATATAAAAATTGGAGCATCACCATGCAAACCCCAAATTCCTCGAAGTATCTTAATGAAACGATCTTAAAAAAGAAAGAGAGAAAAAGAGCCACTCTCTATACCAAACTACCAAAGCACTTGTAAATTCTTAATACAATCGCTTGTTTCACTTCAAATCTTGAAACGACTTCGTTGACACCTAAATTTTACAATTTTATTTAAGACTTAATTTCGTAAAAATTAGGATTAATTTTCAAACCCTAGCCAAAAAAATTAAAAAAAAAAAAAAAATTACTAAATCGCATCCCATTTTAGCATTAGGAATATTTGCATCAACGATAATTTTATTTATTTATTTATTTTTTATTTATTTATTTATTTATTTATTTATTTATTTATTTTACTTCATTTTATTTTTCCAAAATTTTGCTAATTAAAAAAAAAAAGACGAAAAAAGGAGGAGAAAATCGAATTAGGCCGAATAGAGGGCTTTTCTTCGTCCGTGGGCTTGCTGACCTATCTCTTTTCCTTTTCTCTCTTTTGCACTTGGGCCAACCCATCTCCTTTTATTTCAACCCAGTCCATGTGTGAGTCTTCTTCCTCTCCTCACACCAACCACATTCCTACAAAAGAAGGAGAAAAGAGAAACGTACAAGCCAGGGGGCGAGGCAGAGGATCGCAAGGTCAAAGGATCACGAAGGCAGAGGACGACGTGATCCCTGTAACGACCCGGGCCAACTATGTGATATTGTTCGCTTTGGACACTGAGTCCTCACGGATTTAAAACGCGTCACACAAGTTAAGAGGGACCCACCCAAGCCTTATAAAAGCTCCCAAGACTCCCCCTTAAGCGATGTGGGACAAAGGGAGAGGGATCCCTTCCTTGCGCACGTCCGGGGACCGAGGCGCGGACACACCGCCATCCCTCCTCCCCACGCACCACCGCTCGGGTCATCACACTCTCCCCTCCTTAACAAAACAGCGTCGTCACTATGGCCCCACATATTGCGGGAGTCAGCTCTGATACCATTTGTAATGACCCGAGCCAATTGTGTGATATTGTCCACTTTGGACACTGAGTCCTCACGGTTTTAAAACGCGTCACACAAGTTAAGAGGAACCCAAGCCTTATAAAGGCTCCTAGGACTCCCCCCTAAGCGATGTGGGACAAAGGGACCCAAGCCTTATAAAGGCTCCCAGGACTCCCCCCCTAAGCGATGTGGGACAAAGGGACCCAAGCCTTATAAAGGCTCCCAGGACTCCCCCCCTAAGCGATGTGGGACAAGAGGGAGAGGGATCCCTTCCTTGCGCACGTCCGAGGACCGAGGTGCGGACATACCGCCATCCCTCCTCCCCGCGCACCGCCGCTCGGGTCGTCACAATCCCAGGGTCGGAGATCAAGCAGCCACGACAGGCTGGCGATGGCAGAAGCCATGCACGCTTGTCGTTGGTTGAGCTTAAAAGGAAGAGAGCAAAGAGGAGAGGGGGTTCTCGACTAGTTCTGGGGGACTAGTTCAAGGGAAAAACACAGAGCGAGAGCAGAGAGCTCGAGAGAACGGAGGTCGAGCCAAAAGGAGATGTCTTCGGCTAGGAGAGAGAGAGATCGAGAAGGAGGGTGAGCGAGAGAGCGACCTAAGAGAGAGCGCAAGCTCAAGAGAGTGGTTGGTCATTGCCGGAGGTTCATTCGTCAGCCGCCAATCGCCGTAGTCCTCCTCTCGAACCATGTAGGCTTTGTTTCAACCGTGCGTCCCTTGTTTCTTGGGAGTCGTCGGGCCAGAGCTCATGCCAACTAGTTTGCACAAGTTTCTGTCCGAGCCGGTCCTCCTTGAAAGTTGCTAGTTGTTCTAGTATGCGTCGTAGGGGTTTGGATTTGTCTCGCGTCTCTATCAAGTGGAAAATTCCCCGTGTCAGTAATGCTCACCAAATGCTTGTGGAAATGCCTAAACGATATCTAAGTTCTGCAAGTTTGTTGAAGCTCGGAGATAGTTGTTCTTCGTTCATATCTGTTCCGACTGTGATTAACCTGTCCATGAGCGAATCTTGAGTGTTGCTTGTGCATGTTGTGTTGATCTTTCCCCGAATCCGAGCCTCGAGTGAGCCTGTATGGTCTTTTTAGCTGCTGCACACCCAATGTTTGACAAAATGCTTCAAAGAGAGCCAAAATATAGTTTGTGTTTTTTAACTCGGAATCGACTAGTGCCTGTTGCTATCTCTCTTAAATCGTGTTAGCTTTCCTTGCTTACGCTGCGTTTCTGTATAGTTTGTGTGAAATATTCGTGTGTTTTGAATCAACGAAGTTATTTTGAGCGTCGAAGATGGTGGCCGGAGTAGGTGGTTGACACCGGTGGTGATGGACGTCTGGTGGACGGCGCTGGTCCGGCAATGGAAGGGACAAAGGTTACGCCAATCAGTGTTGTCGTGTGGGCGAGGTCCGGGTTGAAGTATGGCTTCGGTGAAGAGTCGGGCGTGAGAGTGCATTGGGGAAGAAGGTAGGTTTTTTTTTTTTTTTTTTTAATGATGAAAAGAACAAATGCAGAAAGCTAAAAAATAGAGAAAAGAAGATGAAAGGGGCTTCGGGAAGGAGGAGTCGCATAAGGGGAAGGTGCAGAGAAGGGATGAAGTAAAAAGAAAAAAGAAAAAAAGAAAGAAAAAAGAAAGAAAAAAGGATAAAGAATAAAAAAGGGAAAAAAGCAAAAGTAATAAAAGAAAACTATGAAGTGGCAGAGGGAGCTTCGGCCGTGCAAGGAGGCGTCGGGGAGAAGATGAGCACAGAGAAAAATAACAAAAAGAAAAGGAAACAAAAATACAGAAAAAGTAAAAAAATAGAGAAAAAGAAAATAGGAGTTGGCTTCGGAAAGGACCGTTAAGCAGATGGTGTAGGGAAAGGGCGCAGTGAGAAGAGACAAAAGAAAGAAAAATATTTTAAATTTTAAAAAATAATTATAATAAAAATTATTTAAAAAAATGAAAACGAAAAAATCCAAAAGTGTTGGATTCGGGTTTGGGTCAGGTCCACGGGCCGGGTTGGGTGTACCCGGTCCAAACCCTTTTTCTTGAAGTATAATAATATTAAATATTAAAAATACATTAAAAATTCAAAAGTTTTCAAAAAAATAAAAATAATAATGACAATAATAAAAATTCAAAAAGTCACCGAAAATTCAAAAACTCAGAAAACATTTAAAAAATGTGCCCTTTAAAAAAATTCAAAAATTCAAAAATTCAAAAATTAAAATTCAAAACTCAAAAAATTCAAAATTTTTAAAAAAGTAGGGTTTGGTTCGGAATTGCCATGTCTTTTATTCTTAGTGTAATTAGACTTTTATTTGCTCGTATATTGATTATATCGCAGGTTTAATTTGCATATTTAATTATGTTTAATCATATGCTCAATTTACTACAACTAGGATCTTGGATGTTAATTGTTACTTTAATGATTGTGCACGCATATCACCCCACATGTTAGTAGATATGTATAAAATCAATCCAAACTGCTTGACAAAAATCTTTTTTTTTTTTAAATGAACAAGATTAGGTACCGAATGGCGTTAATTGATTAATTAGTGTAATTAAATCCCCGACCCTAGATTCTTTAGTTGCGTAGGAAGTGAGGTACACTTCCATGCCTTACTTGGTTTCTAGTTGACCCCAATAGGCTAGTGGCAACTCCTTTTTGCAAAATTCTTGAAACTATCCCAACTTCATGAGAGGTATGGGCTTGGGAGAGCTCGAGCCTAATCATGGGCCTTAGGTCTGTCATTTAGGTAATACCCTTAAACATATTCTCTCCTCCTGAGGGTAGGTCGCAACAAACCCTAGTCGAAACTACCCTTCCTAGGTCATGGATGATTATATTGTTATGGAAAGTGCTAATAACTAAGATCACAAAATTAAAGATATAGGAAGTCACTTACTTTGAATACGCAAAACACATGATAAATCATGTCTGATAAGAATAGGAAAAATAACTCAATTAAAGAACAAGTCTTATAAATACCAGCTCTTAATGTCTAGACAAGCAAAAGTTGATTGCATTTTATAATAAGTTTTAAGACTTAATTGTATTTTAATGACAAGTTTGAAGACTTATAGTGCACTTACTCTTAAAATTTACTAGTATGGAAAAAAATAGTTTATTTTGTATGCCTAAAAATAACATCCTACCGTTATAAGAGTTATCCTTTCCTTTGTCTTAAAGAAGAAACGAAGATAAACCGTAATAAGTTAAAAGAGTAGAGAGAAATATGATTCTCTCGCATTCATAATTAAAGATAGAAGAATGAGTAATTTACTATATATATATCGATTTGTTGCTATCTAAATAGTTGCGGCTGCTCTGATAGAGAATGGACTTCAACTCACTATTATTTAGAGCTTAAAAATCTTGTTCCTTCCAAAAGAGAGCTTGCATTTTTTTGTACGATACTTGGTGTTGACCTCTTGGCTCATAAATTGTACATTGCTCGGTGGATTTCGAATGTGCTCCATGATCTTGTCCCGCTCTTTATCGAGGAGCCACATCAGTAAGAGAACCACTGATCACTGAATACTGCGGCATTATCGTGCTCCTATTGAGCTTCTCATTGGATTGATTCGAGTTTCGATCTTGATATTTTTGTTTCTGCTTCACACTTGGGATGAAGAATGTAGGTTGCTCCGGCAAGGGGAGGCTAACGAAATCAGCACTACTAAGCATAAGAACAACTGTATCCATGGCGGGTCGGGCTTCTTTGTCATTTTGAATGCAGAGCAAGCCAATGTGAATACATCTGATCACTTCGTTTACTGAGTAAGATTTAACGATTGTTGGATCCACAATTTCTAATGGTTCTCCGATTCTCCATTGTTCCCAAACCTAGAACATATGTTGGTACTATCATTAATTTACAAAAAAAACAAAGAAAATTGTATGAGCAAATTGCACTTACATAGTCGAGAAGGCCCTCATGGTCATCTGATACGTAAGAATACCGATTCTTCTTGCCAGTTATGATCTCAAGCATTAGCACACCAAAGCTGAACACATCAGATTTTACTGAAAATTGTCCGTACATAGCATATTCAGGAGACATGTAGCCACTGCGAATCAATTCAAAGACAAAGACTAAGTCGTGATTCTTGTGAATGAGCATAGTTCACTTAAAGATCTAGATGTTAAGGCTCAATATAATCTATGCATTGGAAATCTAATTAAAGGGCAAATCTGTTAGCATAACTATTGCAAATTATCTATTGGGTTGTTCTGACCATGAACCAAAGTAATATGAAATTGAACTTACTAAGTTCCGACGATTCTATTTGTACTTCCTTGAGTCTGCTCAGCACAAAAAATCCTAGCCATACCAAAGTCTGAGATTTTCGGGTTTAGATTTTCATCGAGCAAAATGTTGCTAGCTTTGAGGTCACGATGGATAATTCGGAGCCGAGAATCTTCATGAAGGTAAAGAATACCACGTGCCACCCCAACCATGATCTTGTGGCGTGCCGACCAATCCAACTGTATGCTTTGCTGAGGGTCTGTGTTGGCCAGAATTTTGTAAATTTTAGAGTCGAAAGAATCTCTACTTCATGTCTAAATATGATTGACGAGTGACCATTGTCACATGTAATTTTCTTTTGAAAGCGTCGTCAAATTGTATGAAGAATGCCCCAAGACATAACTTCTGAATTTTGCTCATACCTTGGAAATATTATAAGATGGTGACCAGGATCGGAAAGAAAGAACTAAACTAAGAGGAATGGAATCATTTTTAAAGAAGATGAAGGGAGAGGTGCTAACCGAAGAGCAACTGGTCTAGGCTTCCGTTGGGCACGTATTCATAGACCAATATCGTTTCTTCTCTTTCCATGGCAAATCCTAATAGCCTCACTAGGTTTCTGTGTTGAAGCTTGGCTACCAATTCAACTTCATTTTTGAATTCCTGCACGCCTTGTTTCGAGCTTTGAGACAACCTTTTTGCAGCAATTTTCCTCCCACAAGGGAGTGTACCCTACATAAGACAGAATATGAACAAACATGTCATGTAAAGGCAGAACATGCATAGTGCTTCATGTCATATCTCTATGTTAAAAGCTTCTTACCCAATAAACTGGACCGAATCCGCCTTCCCCTAATTTGTTGTAATTCGAGAAGTAATCTGTGGCGGCTTCAATTGTGCCCACATCAAATTGCAAGGAATGTAGTTCCGAAATTTTGCTTCCAACTGTGTAGCAAATAGCCATCAACTTTGCAATACGAATAAACTATAAATGGAAAGACTAATGCAAGCAACGTAGATCTATGATGTTTCTCAGTGGAAAATTGCAAAGGAAGTACTAAATGTTACTTACAGAATGCAACTGAATCTTAAACCTTTCAATTAATTAATTAATTTTTAAAGCTTCTTTCAAAAGTCCAATCAAGTCATTTCTATAAATAGTAACTAGAATTAGCTCTCAAAAAGTGCCAAGGTCCCTTAAGTTGCGCTTTTCCACGTAATTTTATGAATTAATTGTGTTTTCCATTAAAAATTACAGACTTGATTGGAGCAATTAAAATATTTAAAACTCGATTGCATTTTTCTAAAGAGTTGATTAAATGAGTCAAAAGGCTTAGGACTTACTAGTATTCCATACATAAAGTGTAAGACTTTTGGTGCAATTTTCCCCATTCTTACCATTTAGATCTTCTTCGACATTGTTTCTCTTGCTCCTTTCTCTTTTGAGGGTAAACCAGAGCACGACACAAAGTAGACCAACCGCCAAAGTTGCAGTAGTGATCCCGATAGTTAATCTTGATGAAAAATGCCTTTTCTTTTCGACTGTAATTTAATTAGTTGAATGCTTCATTAGTATAATGACATTACGTTCAGCATCTGGCGAATATATGGCACCGGCAATTAAATATTTTACGTGCCACCAAACGTGGTCAAATCAGTAAATTGAAACGAGTTAGAACTAGTGAAACGAAAATTTTGAACTCATTACCTGTGTAGAACGGGCTTATCCCGAACCTGGCGAAGCAACTCGAACGCAAGATTCTGCCTCCACTTTTCCCGGTTTGTTTTGTCAGGAGAATCGAAGTCACATTCTGCAGGCAATCCTCGCAGTGAGCCGCTGAGAGATCAGGCCTGCACTGGGCAAACGTATACAGAGTAGCGTCCCTGTATCCTTTGAAGGGGGCCTCTTTGGAAGCATACTTCTTATCGGATCTTTTAGCAGCCCGAGTAATCAACTGCTTCAATGTTTTTTCCAACAGCTTCATGAAATCGGTGGGCTGGTTCACATTCCGCCGATTATAATTTTCCAGAATAGGCACTTCATCCATCGCTGGGAAGAAGTTACGGTTAGAATACTGCAACATGCACTCGTCGTACCAGAGGATGGCCGCTTTGATCATAGGACATTTCTCTTTGATACTGACACTAGCAGCTTTCACACATTCCAGGCACACTTCCTTGGTGACATCTCCCCTGCATAGGAATCTGCCATATACAGCTTCGGCGTCGTTTGGCTCCCCCATGCTCGTGTTCGTGTTGAAGAATCCATTGCTCGAGTTGGTGTGAGAGGGAAGGGATTGAAGGAGAAGGCTGAGATTCACCTCGTAGGTGCTATTCAGTGTGAAAGTGCCCGAATTCAGGCATGAATACTCGCTGATAGTAATGGTTGATTCGGTTTCCAGGGCGAGAAAGCTAACCATGAAAATAAGGATTGCAAAAAGCTCTGTCATTTTTTTTTTTTTTTTTTTTTTTTGTGGGCGACTTGGCTGAAAGGGGCAGTTCTCTGATATCTAAATTCTTTGGTTATTCTGCTTTTCAGGTTTCCAGACTAGTTAGATAATTTCGACGTTCTCTGTTATGTATAGCCGTGTAGGATGATTCCTGGAAACACTAACACAGAAACTGGACAGTGGGACTATCTTTATTGTCAAGCAAAGTGCATTGACTAAAATCACCAAAACAAAAAGTGGGGACAAGTGTATTAAAATCTGTAAAACTTAAGTGCAATTGACCTCTAAAATTGTCATAAAAATATAATTGGATTTTAAAATTTTCAGATAACACAATCAAATCCTAAAAAAAAAAAAAAAAAAATTATTTTGAAATGCACTGCAAAAATAATAAGAAATATGTGAGTGACACAGCTAGCACAAAATATTTTTCACTTATCGGGAAATAATAACTCTCATCTACTCATGAAATGAATCTATTCACCAAAATCACAACTGTATACATGAGAGTGCCTCATTTTGTTTGTATATTGGTGGGCCCACCGTTCGCCACAGCGACTTGCATCCGTCCAAAAGACAGCATGTAAACACAAATAGGAAAACGAGAAAATGAATGTCCGCGGGGGCTGCACCAACGACCGAGGCTAAAGAGGGTCTAAGCATAATTCATTGGAAAAGTGTTTTGTCTTGAATTTAACCTTTGAAACCGTTCGAGGGCCGACCTTATTTCCTGAAATGATGTTGATCACGATTTTTCCTTCAATCTTGATGACTTTAAATTTCTTATCATCTACTTTTCTATCCAAATTCAACAAATGACTCTTCATATCTTTTATTGATTCACACATTAATTCATATATATTCAAAATGTATTTCATCGTTGATTAAATTCTAGTCAATTATCTTTTCGAAAATATCAAAAAATATTTTATCATCGATGCACTTTTGACGAAACCCATCCTTAATTGGGATCATTAGAAAGGGAGTGTGAAAGGAAGGGAGGTTGAAAGCATCAAAGATTGCTGGTGGCTGACAACGAGCGAGGTGGATATCCTTAGGCAGCAGGTGATGACGTCAATCGGCGTACTATGGTTTTTGATTTAGGATTTGCCTAATTACATTTTAAATTGATATTGGATTTTTGAGTGGGTGAGAAATTTAAAATTTTGCCAATTTTGGAAGGAATACATGGATTTCGTCATCGAAGTTATAATGGCAACTAATGTCAGGTACAAATTGGCTTCTAGAGCCAATGCTTAGGGTGTACATAAGTGATATTAGAAAAAAAGGGAGTCGAGTGGAGGAGTATTTTTTTTTCTAAAGGAAAAGTTATTGGACAAGTAGGTTAGGAAAAATTCTTGAATCATATAATTGTATAGTAAACCATGCTTACTTAGGAAGAGTTGAACTTTCAAGAAAGTGATCAAACAAACAATAATAAGCATAGTGGACCAAAAATTGTAAGCTTTCCTTAATTGCTTCTTTAACAAGTGCACTTGTCAACAAAACCCTTCACAAATAAGAGAAAAATAAGAAAGTACATTATGTCGAATGAATACTTTATTACCTTAGTTCTATTTTTGGATATTTCACATGGAATAAAATACAAATTGTGCAATCCGCAAAAATTGAAAATCGCAAACCCTGAAAAGTAAACTCCTAAACAAACTCTTGCTTTTTTTCCACAATAAATTATTCCAGCATTCACATTTATCAGCCAAGAAAGTCAAGTAAGGGCCCTTTGTTTTCTGTAGCTAGGACTTTATTTCTTTCATTGATGGTTACATAAAGATGGATTTAGAGGTGGCGAGGCCAAAGTGGGAGGAAAACTTGACATGTTGTTGTCTATCCATCAGACCTCCGAAATCTGCTTATGTGAATCACGTTGTCCATCATTATATTTCACATTGAATAAAACACAAATTGTGTCATCCACAAAAATTGAAAATAGAAAACCCTGAAAAATGAACTCCTAAACAAACTCTTGCTTTTTTTTCCACAATAAATTATTCCAGCATTCACATTTATCAGCTAAGAATGTTCGAGTAAGGTTCCTTTGTTGTATGTAGCTAGGACTTTATTTCTTTCATTGATAGTTACATGAAGATGGATTTAGAGGTGACTAGATCAACGTGGGAGGAAAATTTGACACGTTGTTGTCCACAAATCAAACTTTAGAAAACTGCTTATGTCAATCACACCGTCCATCTTTGTATTCATATACGATAAGTTATTATAGGTTGAAAGTTGCTCCGAATAATATCCAAGAGTGATTAACTTTCCAGCTTTGCATTACCGATAATTGATGGTCACATCCATTTCTACAATTGAAAGAATATGTCTTATAAAAATTCATATCCACCATTCTCTTTTATTAAAGGCAGGACAACTACATTGCAGACTGGGCCACTAAAGCCTAGGGACGCTGTCTTCTTCCATCGAATTGGACTGTTTCGCCTCCCCAACCCCTTTTGGACCTTGTTTGCTCTGAAGCCCTGTACAAGGGTTGTTCTTTTTTGCGAGCGTGAATAACATCTTCTGTTTTCTGACCAAAAAAAAAAAAAAAAAAAAAAAGGCAGGACAACTACTATTTCCACGACATGTTTCCTTCAAAAGTCACGGACAAAGCATCATTCCATGGAAAAAGAGAAACAACCACGAAAATGGAAGGGGCCTGCTAACATCTAATCAATCCAGAAAAGAAAAGAAAAAAGAAGGGAAGATATTTGCAGAAGTTATGTTGTGAGTAGCTATGAACTTTTGCTCGTCATTCCGTGTCATCCGAACTATTTTTTTTCCGAACGTCCTTTATGAATTTTTTATGTTTTGTTTAACGCTGCCCTTCTGTTAAAGATCTAAAGAAATTTATTGATAGTGCCGTTGAATTCTGCCTTATCATTTTTTTTTTTTTGGGGTTCAATTTCGTGCTTCTGTTAGGGAAATCCCTTATGATATTTTGAAGATAACAAAATAAATCAAAGGCTACTAACATGTTTGATGGTTGAGTAATAGACCATGCAGATGATAGAACATGTAAAGGATATTGTCAAAATGCGAAGACAACCAGAAGACTGAACGTAACACATGTCCAAAGTATATTCTGAAGATTTCCAGACTTCTGTGTCAAAGTCTGAAGACTGCTAGACTCAAGACTCAAAGTCTGAAGACTGCTAGACTTTAGTGTCAAAGTCTATTCTACATCAAAAGTCTGCTCATTCTGACAAATTCCAGACTGAACGTGAAGGAATAACCGAAGACGACTCTATCTTTGAAGCCGAACTGGGTACGACTTTAAAGCTAAATCTGTTCGAAGCGAGAATATGTTCAAACTCGATTGTAAAGTCTATTACACTCGGACTCAGATTGTAAAGTCTATTGCTCTCGGACTTTACATCCAGTTTCGACGAACGTAACTCAAGCCCAATCATATAACGGCTAGTGATCTGGTTTGAATTCCACATCAAGATTGATTTGATTGACTCAATCTATTTGATTGACGATTGGATCTCGAAGACAAAAACCTTCTATACGAAGAAGCTTTACTTATGGAAACCAAGATTTCATTTGTATGGGCGATCGGAATCAATTTGGGATTCTACCTTTGTCATTCAACGGCTACCAAATCTTCCAGATATAGAGCTGTCCAATGGGTATATTGGAAGACGATTCTCCGGGATACTGTCCAACGGCTAGTTTGGAAGTGGAGGAGTATTTAAGGAGATAAAGGACCGATGAGCAAGTAAGAGACGGAGCGTAGAATTTATAATTCCAAAGTCTGAGCGACTTTCGATCATATACTTGTCTCTTGAGAGCTTAAACGTTTGTGACCGTGAGAGAAATACCAAAAGAGTGACTTAGTGAGATAGTGTGATCTACTACTAAGTGTTTGCACTCGAAGTTGTAATCTCTTGTTGATTGCATAGTGGAATTCAGCCAAGAAGGCTGTTAGCGTGGGAAAGTGGACGTAGGCTTGGATTAAGCCGAACCACTATAAATCTTGTGTTCTTATTCTCTTCCCTAACTCCTTTATTTTACTCGAAGTTTATTTTATTCCGCATATATTTGCCAAGGTTTATTTTATACACCTATTCACCCCACTAGGTGTTCATACTAGCACTCACAATTGGTATCAGAGCCAAGTGCTCGGTTTATAAAAGTGTTTTTACTTTTGAGCTAAAGATTCTTTATGGCTAGTATGTTGGCACCAGGACTTATGGAAGGGCAAAGCAACACAAGGCCACCGTATTTCGATGGAAGAAAATACAAGCAGAATGGCCAGAAAAGAACAATAAAAGAAGATGATGAGCAAAGAAATTTATGCTTGATGGCACATTCAGAATCTGAGTCTGACTCAAACACAGACTCAGAATCAGAGTCTGACTTAGACACAGACTCAGAATCCGATGAGGAAATCAAGGAAATAAAGGAAAAGAAGAAGTTGGTAAGGAATGTTTTTGGGCACATAATTCTCATTATGCTTGAAATTCGATATATCCTTGGTTGATTGAGATTTTATAATGATCATATTCCTTGATTTGTTTTATTAAAAAAAGAATCGCATGATTTGTTTTTGTGATTCGAGAGTTAAATTGATACGTGTGATCATTTTTTATATCATACTTACAGACAAAAGAATTTATTTGGTTTGATTTTATACTCTCAGATTTTATTATATTTTGCCAAATAAAAATCTGTTTTACATGATATTAATTTATGATGCAAGATATTTTTAGATACTCAATGATTTTATTCTCTCTAATTTTATCGTACTATGACTAAGTGAGATTTTATTTTTCAAAATATCATTGTGCATAATATTCTTTCTTTGAATACACTGTTATGATGAATTAAGAAAGAATATTTGATTATGGAGATTTTCTATTTTGCTCTAACGTCAAGGAAGGATCCAAATTAATGGATACCAAAAAGGGAAATGAGTTGATTGCAGGAAATTCAATAAGGCAAGAATGATTACAAATCTACGCAGATTTTGGAGCAATAAGAAAAGAATCTCAGGCAAAGATTGGTAATATTTTTTTAATCAATGGTATATTTGAAACATATACCTGGGTAAGAGAAATTTTTTTTCCCGTCCTGCAAATCTCTACGTGCATTTATCATGATTTTGGATGATTGTTTATTATATTGCGAATATCTTTTTTTTTTTATAATTATAAGGTATTGCAATTTTGGCACGTGACAGAAATATCTATTTTCCTTTTGCAAAATGCATACCTGAAATTTATGCTCAAGGAAATCTCTTTGGTCTTGAAAGATATTACTGCATATTCATGGATATTCTTGCTATATTCTTAGAAGATATATTATATCTAGCAAGTTTGATTCGCAAATCAAAGGAAGATATTACGTGACATTTTTACAAAGATGATTATCTATTATACAAGAATTTGCAGGTAACAAAAGAATCTTCCATATGAATTTTGGAAAGCTCGATCTGAAAATTATGAATATTCTATACTATATTTTGGAGGTTCAAAGATTCCATTCCTTGTGGAAAATTTTTGCTTATTGAGGAAATCCCTTATGCATCGTACAAAAACTTATTTGTGGAAAAAGTTTGTTAAGTTTATGCAAGTTGAATTCGGAGATGAGCTTGGTTAAAGAAAATAAATTTTTGCCTCGAATTTCAAAATGCAAGTGATCGTTGCGGATGTTGTTGCTACAAAGGAAATACTGGAAAAATATTTTGTTCAACGTGCACAATTATTTCTATCCGCAAATATTGTCATGATCACAGGGGAGAAATCAAATCAAAAAGAAAAATAAAAGAATGGTGATTATCTCAAAAAGGCAACAAATTGAGGGGAAGCTTTGATCAATTTTGGAAAAAATCTTTTTGAATTGATCGTGATCTTATTATGAATGGAAGGAAAGGTAAATGTGTCAGAATTTGTTCAAAAAAATCCGGTTAGTGCATCTTTTATTACCTTTTGCCATTGACAAATCTCTTACTGATATTATCATTTTATTATGACAAAAAGGGTACGTGAATTTCATGATGCATCTGTGATTTTTATTGGATATTTACTGATATATATGATCGAAGTGAGTTATATTGCATATCTTTAATATTCAACTTGCTTTATAAAAGCTGATTTTTGGAAATTGTGATTCATGCGAGATATTTGTTATAATTCTCTATGTGATACTTTTTTCATTATTATCGCTTTTTGATTATGACAAAAAGGGGGAGAAGATATGAATATGCATATATGTTGATTGGTTGATATTATCTATGGCATAATATTGAGCTGCGACTATTTTTCTATATATTGTTATGCTCAATCTATTTGTTATCTTATGATATCCTTTGATTTAAATTAATATTTTTAAAAGCATGTTTACAAAATCTGCATATTCAGATATTGTTTTGTCATCATCAAAAAGGGGGAGATTGTTAGGGAAATCCCTTATGATGTTTTGAAGATGACAAAATAAATCAAAGGCCACTAACATATTTGATGGTTGAGTAATAGACCATGCAGATGATAGAACATGTAAAGGATATTGTCAAAGTGCGAAGACGACCAGAAGACTGAACGTAACACATGTCCAAAGTATATTCTGAAGATCTCCAGACTTCTGTGTCAAAGTCTGAAGACTGCCAGACTCAAGACTCAAAGTCTAAAGACTGCCAGACTTTAGTGTCAAAGTCTGTTCTACATCAAAAGTCTGCTCATTCTGACAAATTCCAGACTGAACGTGAAGGAAGAACCAGAAGACAGACTCTGTGCTAAAGCTGAACTGGGTACAGACTTTAAAGCTAAATCCGTTCAGAAGCAGAATATGTTCAAACTCAGATTGTAAAGTCTATTGCACTCAGACTCAGATTGTAAAGTCTATTGCTCTCAGACTTTACATCCAGATTCGACAGAACTTAACTCAAGCCCAATCATATAACGGCTAGTGATCTAGTTTGGATTCCACATCAAGATTGATTTGATTGACTCAATCTATTTGATTGACGATTGGATCTTGAAGACAAAAACCTTCTATACGAAGAAGCTTTACTTATGGAAACCAAGATTTCGTTTGTATGGGCGATCGGAATCAATTTGGGATTCTACCTTTGTCATTCAACAGCTACCAAATCTTCTAGATATAGAGCTGTCCAATAGGTATATTGGAAGACGATTCTCCGGGATACTGTCCAACGGCTAGTTTGGAAGTGGATGAGTATTTAAGGAGATGAAGGACCGATGAGCAAGTAAGAGACGAAGCGTAGAATTTATAATTCTAAAGTCTGAGCGACTTTCGATCATATACTTGTCTCTTGAGAGCTTAAACGTTTGTGATCGTGAGAGAAATACCAAAAGAGTGACTTAGTGAGATAGTGTGATCTACTACTAAGTGTTTGCACTCGAAGTTGTAATCTCTTGTTGATTGCATAGTGGAATCCAGCCAAGAAGGCTGTTAGCGTGGGAAAGTGGACATAGGCTTGGATTAAGCCGAACCACTATAAATCTTGTGTTCTTATTCTCTTCCCTAACTCCTTTATTTCACTCGAAGTTTATTTTATTCCGCATATATTTGCCAAGATTTATTTTACACATCTATTCACCCCCTCTAGGTGTTCATACTAGCACTCACAGCTTCAACTTTACTTGCTTGTTCAATGTCGACGTTTTTTTTTTTTTTTTTGGGTCTATAAAGAAACGATATATTCAGATATACGAAGTTTTACAGCCAGTCGCAAGGGCATCAACATACAGTAAATCCATCAAAAGATAGGGAGGGAAGACATTCTAGTTGTGGGCCAAAGGCTGTACACGCTGGGCCTTTGCGGCCCGGTCAGCAACCGCATTTGCTTCTCTCCTACACAGCCGTACCGTCAATTGGGGGAAAAGGGTTAATGAAGTAGCAGTTTCCGTGAGCAAGGAGCGGATCTCCCATGGCGGCGATCTACCATCTGTAACGGCGTCAACTACGGTACTGCAGTCAGATTCAATCAGTAGACTCGCCTGATTTAGCCCTCGCCGCAGCAAATGCGTGATCGTTAGAGAGAAGGCTTGGAACTCCGCAACCAAAGCTGAGGCGGCCGGAAATTTGCTGGTGTATATTTCGGTAAGCTGACCTCGATGATCTCTGAATACTGCAGCCATTGCTCCTTCTGTACTCCCCGGTTGATAGGCTGCATCTATATTACATTTTAAGGTACCTGGCTCAGGTGGTCGCCTGAGATGTGCCGGGATCAGGGTTGCGATGTTGTGTCTGGAGGAGGAAGGAGACAAGATCTGGGAGAGTCGCATCTTTGTCAAAGCTACTGTCACTACGTAGAGTGGATCAAGTCGTTGATGGCGAAAGATAAATCCATTCCGCATCTTCCAAAGCTGCCAACAGACATTAGCTACCAATTCCAGAGAAGGTGAGTTGTCGGTTGATTTACTTTGTGAAGCCAACCATGTTTCAAATCTGTGAATAGATTGTGGCTGTATGTCAATGGTAATCTGAGGGTGTGCCCAGATTGGTCTCATCTAGGAACAAAGTAGGAATATATGCTCTAAAGTTTCAGGGATTCTTTGGTTACAGAGCTGACAATAGGGATTTTCAATAATTTCCCTACGAAACAAATTCTCCCTAGTAGCTACTGCATTTTGACATAGCGACCAGATAAAAGTTCTTACTTTTGGTACCGTTCGCATGGACCAGATTTTTTTCCATAGGAAAGTAGGAACCTGATAAGAAGATGAGGGCACATGATTGTTGATGTTGCTGGAAATGGTTGTTAATAAATGATAATTACTCTTCACCGAGTGTTGGCCATCCTTTGTTGCTGGCCAAAGTAATTTATCGTCAGTAAATTGAGGTCAACTAGGATGGTTAGAATCTCTCGGATAATCTGTTCATCCAGAAAAGTTTGGAGCAGAGATGTATTCCAGTTGTTGTGGATCGGGTCTATTAGATCAGCCACCAGCTGGGGTTCCTCTCGAGTCGCCGGTCCACCAAGAATTCCTCTTGGTAGCCAGGGATCCTTACGGATTCTGATGTTAGTCCCTTTACCAACAAACCATCTAAGATGAGGGAGAATAGCTTCTTGACCAGTGATAATACTCTGCCAAACCCAAGATGAACGATTTCCTTTTTGTGCTGATTGAAAATCTGTTGAATGATAATGTAGCCCCTTTACTAGTTGACTCCATAGAGCTTGAGGATGTTGTAATAACCGCCATGCTTGCTTGCCAAGCATGGCCCTATTGAATTCCAAAAATCACGAAATCCGAGCCCGCCTTTTTGCTTACTGCACTTGATAATATCTCATTTCTTCCAATGAATACCTCCTCTATTTAGATTATTTTTCCACCAAAATCTTGCAATACTGTTCTATATTTCGACAAAGTGACAAAGGAAGCTTGAAGACCGACATTGCATAATGTGGAATCACCTGAATAACAGACTTGATTAGAATTTCCTTTCCCCCTTTTGAGATAAACTTTTCTTTCCAACCTTCTAATTTAGAATGAACTCGCGCCAAGATCCAAGAAAACATGTCCCGTTAGATTGCCCCCAGTTCGATGGGATTCCTAGATAATTTCCATACCTTTGAAGCACAGGTATTCTAAGCTCAGAAGACATATTGTGCTGAAGTCTAATAGGGCAGTTTTTACTGAAAATAAGTCCTGATTTGTTCCTATTCAAGGCTTGCCCCGTAGCTAGACAATACTGATTTAAGATATTAGCAATATTCTGACTTTCCCGAATGCTGTCTTCTAGGAAAAAAATTGCATCATCGGCAAAAAAGAGGTGTGAAAGAGTGGGACACCATCTATTCAATCTAAGACCCTTTAAATGTCCTATAGCAACCGCCTGACTGATCAAAGTTGAGAGTACATTTGCTAAAAGAATAAATATATAAGGGGATAAAGGGTCACCTTGCCTGATGCCACGAGTTGGATAGATAAATGGAAGCAGTTCTCCATTAAAACGGATGCTGTAAGATGTAGTAGTAATGCATTGCATAACCCATTGTACCCACAACTGATGAAAGCCCAATTGAAGTAGATAATCCCTAAGGAAATCCCATTCAACTCTGTCATATGCTTTTTTCATGTCAGTCTTAAGAATCGCATTGAATTTGGTGGTCCGCTTTCGGGTTTTAAAATGGTGGAGAACTTCTTGAAAGATTACAATATTGTCTTGGATCTGTCTTCCACTAACAAAAGCAGTCTATTCCATAGAAATTAAATCAGGTAACCAAGGTTTTAAGCGATTGGCTAGTACCTTGGAAATGACTTTATAAGCAAAGTTACAGAGGCTGATTGGTCTGTATTGGTCCAATCGCTCTGGTTGAGGAGTTTTGGGAATCAAGGTAATGATAGTGCGATTCAGATTGGCTGGCATCCATCTTGTCTGAAAAAAAGTCTGCACAAGAAGAAAAAGATCGTCTTTGATGATATCCCAGTGAGAGTGATAGAAAAGCCCATTAAAACCATCAGGGCTAGGAGCCTTTGTAGATCCCAGCTAAAAGGTAGCCCGGCGAACCTCTTCTAAAGTGACCACTTCTAGCAGATGGTTGTTCATTTCATTGGTAACCACATGTGGGCATTGTCGAAGTATAGGAGTGTAATCCCGATGGCCAACTGTTGTATATAACTTTGAAAAGAAATTGCAAGCCATAACCTGTAAAGCATGAGGGTCACGAATCCATTCATTTTTATCATTTCGAAGCATGCTGATTCTATTTCTTTGCCATCTCTGAAGGGCAGTTGCATGAAAGAATTTCGTGTTTTTATCACCCCAGTTTAACCATTGGATTCTAGACCGTATAGCCCAAAATTGCTCTTCACGCTGCCAAGTGCGTTTTAATTCCTCACGGATTTGAAAAACTTCTTCTCTGTTATAGGAGCCATGCTGCTGGTTTATTATCTGTTGGAGCTATTGCTGTAAAGAAGCTGCTTTAAGATCACCTCTGGAAAATTTGGATTGGCTCCATTTCATCAGTGCGGCAGAGACACGTTGCAACTTGATGGTGAGTCCAGCATTTCGATCTCTTACTGAATTCCATTTTGCTGATATAATGTCTGAGCATTCTGCATCTTCATTCCAGAAGGCCTCAAAGGTGAAAGATTTTCTTCGTGCCTTATAAGATGCTGAAGAGTTGACAATCAATGGACTGTGATCCGACCCAACAGCCGGCAGAACAGAGACCTCAGCTGCAGGGAATAATAAAAGCCAGTTCATTGTGCACATCACCCGATCGAGACGTTCCTTCACTAACTCATCTCACTCACGGTTGTTTATCCAGGTAAACTTACATCTTTTACTAGGTAATTCCATAAGAGAACAGTCATTGATAACGGCTCGAAATGATAACATCCTATATTGTTCTGCTTAGCGCTTGCCTATTTTTTCCCATGGATATAGTATTTCATTGAAATCCCCAAGGCATAGCCATGGATATGTATTAGCCATACTGATCTCTCTAAGTTCATTCCACAGGTGTTGTCGATTGTTATATGTAAAGGGAGCATGAATACAAGTAAGACGCATAGTCCGACCATCTTGATATTCTTTGTAGAGCATATCAAAGTACAACTGAGTTGAGGTAAGCACAGTTAAATCTACCTGATTGTTCCAAAATATCGCCAATCCCCCCGCCAGACCAGTAGGATTGATCATATAGGAATTACTGAAATGCAAGTTGCGTTGTAGACTTCAAAGTTTCTCCTAAGAGTTTTTGGTTTCCATCAAAAAAATCATATTGGGCTTTTCCTTAGCCGTCATGGCCTTTAGAGCTTGAACTGTCAGGGAGTTGCCCAGTCCCTGACAGTTCCAGCAGATCAGCTTCATTGATGAGGAGGTGGCTGTTGAGGGCCAGCCACCGAATCCCATTGTCCTGCTTCACCCGCTGCGAACACAGGTGTCTCAGTAAGGTGAGAATCATCTAAGTTCTCCAATATTAAGCCTGCATTGTTGTTTGGAATATGTCTTTTCTGTTTTTTGGTGACACCAACTTTCGGTGTCAATCTGGTATATCGTTGCTTCTTATTGAGATGTATATCTGTAGGAAGGGTCTGGATACCCTTTAACTTTGCTGACGCTGGAATAAGAGTAATATGAAGGGAAACGGTAGGCATAACTATCTTTGAGGGATAAGTACACTAATGGTGCCATAAGTTGTGTACGGCGCTTACTTTGGTGCCAAAAGTTTCTGCCGGATCATTTAAGTGCCAAATCGGAGAAAAAACGATCACTTTGGTGCCACCAGCGAGAAATTCCGGCCAAAATGATTACGTGGCTTTATATTTATAAAAAAAAATCGATAAACCCTTTAAACGACGTCGTTTTGCCGTCCTATGTGGATGGCTTAGGAAAAACGACGCCGTATTGCTCATTTGTGATTGAAATTAGGATTTTTTTTTGTTCATCCTCACCAACCAAGCTTGCTCGGCCACCGTCGCTTGGCCACCGTGCTCAGCCACCGTCGCTTGGCCACCGTGCTCGGCCACCGTCGCTCGGCCACCGTGCTCGGCCACCGTCGCTCGGCCACCGTCGCTCGGCCACCATCGCTCAGCCACTGTGCTCGGCCACCATCGCTCGGCCAAGAAGTGATGGGAAAATAAGAGGCGAGGGCAGAGGAGGAGGAGGAAGAAGGGGGATTGAAGGTGCAGAGAGAGAGAGAAGACGAGGAGTGTGAGGGAAACAAGGAGGGCGTAGATGGAGATGGTAGATTGGGCTTTGTTCAAAGAATCGCTGGTGCTGGTGTTGGTGTTGTTCTTTGAGGAAGAAGACGCTGCCGCCATGGCTTCTCTCTCTCTGTTGGCGTTGTTCTTTGGGGAAGAAGACGACATCGCCATGGCTTCTCTCTCTGCTGGTGTTGTTCTTCGGAGAAGAAGATGATGCTGCCATAGCTTCTCTCTCTCTGTGCTGGTGTTGTTCTTCGAGGAAGAAGACAACGCCGCCGCCATGGCCTCTCTCTCTCTCTCTCTCTCTCTCTCTCTCAATTTGGGGATTAGGGTTTCGACTTGGGGTGCCAAATGACGTCGTTTGGTGGTTTACTTGCTGACTGGACTCTCCGGCGAGCCACATTGGTATAAGAAATTAATAAAAAAAAGGCCACGTCGGATTTCCGGCCAATTTCGTCGGCGTTGGCACCAAAGTGAGCGTTTTTCAAATTTTTTGGCACTTAAGTGATCCGACGGAAACTTTTGGCACCAAAGTGAGCGCCGTACACAACTTATGACACCATTAGTGTACTTATCCCTATCTTTGATTCTTGTCGTTGGTCAGGGACCAATACTGGGAGAGCAACCAGAGGTGCTGGATCTATAGATGTCACTACGTCGGTGTGGCTTGGAGGGGGTAGAAGGGGTATATTCTGCACTTGCGATGGAGGAGTTTCAGGTACGCTGTCTACAGACTGTTCTGATGAATGTTGGGGTGAATGAAAAGCATACCAGTAAGGACTATAGTCCTTTACTTCTGCCTTGAGCCATGGACCATATGTCATTGTATCCTGTCCCTCAAACTGTGCTTCATCATATGGAATGTCTTTGCAATACATAGCGTAGTGTCCCAGTTTGTCGCAAGAGTAGCAAAAGTGGGATAGACGTTCATATCGGAATTCAATCCAAATAATTTTTCCATCCAGACTAATCAACTTCCCTAATTTTAAAGGTGCTTGCAGGTTTAACTCCACTCTAGCACGACCAGTCTGTAAGGTAGTCCCTTCTTTAGTGTCAATGCGAATTCCTATGACCCGCCCCATGTCCTGCATTGCTTTTGTGATCATTTTTTCTGTACTCCATTCTAAAGGTAGGCCAATTATCTTCACCCAAAATGCACATGTTGAGAAGTCATAATAGGGTAAGGGCATATTTGGTTGCCACGGCTTAAAAATCAGAAGGTGGTTTGAAAACAGCCAAGGACCTCCTTCCTGGACCCTCTGTTTATCGGTAAGGGATTTGAATTTTGCGACATATAGTCCCGTTTCTCGCTGCGATATGTCCACTTGTTCAGTCCGCCAAGCCTTCTTTAAGGTACTTTGAAATGCAGGAAAATTTATAGATGGGTTGGACAGGATCTTCCCTACTAACGTAAGCCTACACTCTTCCAATGTTTCAGGGGAAGGATCATCAGTCCATACTTCAACCTGTTGCTCAGTATTAAGACGACCCAGTCTAGCACACAGAGAGGCCAAACGAGCAGATTCATCGTGCTCACTGAATTCCATCCCAGAACAGGAGCACCAGCTCACAGTAAAAGGCAAGGAAAGAGCAGAAAAAGAAAAGGAACAATCCAAATGCACCACTAAATAGGCTGAAAGCGAGATAAGCTCACCGATAAAACAGATTCAGTGAGGATAAAGGACATGCAAAGAGCGAAGCAGTCGTAGGAAGTCTTCCGCTTGAATTCGGGCCTCGCCATCAAGGATCAGCGCTGCCAGAGGTAGACGATCGCGCACACAAGGGAATTAGAGATAGAATTGTGAAGAACAAGGGTTGGGACGAGTAATGGCGGAAAGGGGTTTGGTGAAATTATACTACCCAAAGGTAGAAAAGTACTCTGCATAGCGAGAGAGACGAACTCTACATAGCGTGAGAGAGAGAGAGAGAGAGAGCCAAAGGAGGGGGGGGGGAATTGTTCAATGTCGACGTTAAAGTATTATGTTTTGCTTCTTCTCTCTAATATACTTCGCTTAAGCATGGTTAGAGTCATCAAGTACTCTTCAAGATAAATCTTGATGACTCTTATTTAGGACTAGTAATTTTCAACACAACCCCTCGACAAGACATCACACTACACTTGTTAACAGGTAATAAAACCTAATTGTGTCATGCATGAATTGACCCTTTTATCCATTTATAACACGATTAGTCTCGTTTAGTCAATTTAAAATGTTCCCTATATTTACATGACATGCTTAGATATATTCAGAATTGATACTTACAACATGTCAACATAAGTAATCATTTTTATATATAAGAATTATATCTGAAATGGTAAGTGCTGTGTAATCCATTTAATTACTTACTTTATGTTTTGCTATAATATTGTGACATAATTAAATAAACAATTTGTGTCGGGATTATATCCAAATTTGACATAGCGCACATAAGAGAGGGAATAAGAAAGCAGTTCATGAACTAAAATTGAACAAATAAACAAAGTATGGAGATAGAATTGAATATAAATGACGATGAATCATAAACAACGCCATATTCCGTCCACATAGTCTGTCAATAATTTCGGCAGAATGACCCATTGAACCACTTTTTAGACAATATTAACTAAAAAAGGGGGGAAAACTGCCAAAAATCTCAAACTATGACTATTATAATATATTTACTTCAAGCTTTTTTTTTCGTGACAAATAAAACCCTAAACGTGTACCCGAATGACACATTTGCCATCCAATTAGGGTTCTGTTAGAAATCACCATTAAAATGTTGGCGCTGCACTGATGTGGTGCCGACATCAGAAAAAGACTAAAAAGAAAAAGAAGAAAGAAAATAGTGGCACCGTTCATCGTCTTCTCCTGTGCTCACTACCCACTGTTGCCCACACCCCGGCGGTGCTAGTTGGCATAACTCCCAATTGCTCATTCAATTAAAAAATCCGAGGACCGATCAAGTTGCAGTAAGGAGTGGGCACTCACCGGATAGATCAAGTGGTCGCATTCCAAGTCCGTGAGGAACCCTTCGTACACGAATATTCAGTGGAAAACACCATCAGGTTCAATTTTTGAAGAAACAAAAAATGATGCTACGTAGTGAATTGGGTTTGCTTTAGAATTTGAAATTAAAAAGAAAGAGGATAGACCTGCGTTTCCATGAGACTTGGGTAAAAATTTAAGGTAAATGTGTCACCGTGGACATAATATAAAGTTTCTGGTGATTTTTTTCCCCAAAAAAAATGCAAAAATGACATTGAATAATGGGAAAATATTTAAAAACTGTTGGTGTCATTACCTTTATTAACAAGAAATGCTCTCAAAATTAAGAAAGGGTAGATAGACCACCTTTTTGGCAAATGGTCTTTAATGAGCGGCTCGTGGAGATTTGGAATTCGATAGGTCGTCTTTTAACTTTTTCCCTTCTCAAATTGTCATGTGTCCAAAATCAACCCAAATGCTTTGTTACATGTTTGAGCCAAAAGTCTATCCTAAGAGTAAATTATTTAGAAGTAAGCCGCAAATCTAGCTGTGAAGACCTTGGGCGAGGCCTTTGGGGCCTTGCCATGCTCTGGGTAGCGTCGCCCATGACCTACGAGGGCCGTGGTGGCCTCTCTCATGGCCTTCATGGCCGAGGGTGAGGCGGTCCTCACCCAATCTTGGTGAGGCAACCACAATCGGCAAGGGTCGCCGATGACCCTCGCCTGCCCTAAAAAAAATATAAATAAAAATAAAATATTCAAAAAAATTAAAAAAATTCACATGGGACCTTTGGCTGGAATTGACATTAAAGTGATCGATTTTTATCTAATGTGACACTCAAGTGAGAGAAAAAATAAAATAAAAATTGTACTTAAGTAAGCATCGTATGAAAGTTTTGGCACTCCTACTGTTCTCATGTCCAATGCGTTATAGAACAATTATAATATATTAACTACTCTACACCATTCCAATTCTTTAATATGGGATTTTTCTAATGTAACTTAAATGTGTATCCTAACAATCTCCCTCTCGTGTGTAAGCTTAGGGTTAGATCTACCTCCTCATAAAGTAGGTATCCTTCTGCATCAAGATATCTTAATTTGAATAGATTAGGGGTCCATCAATTTACTATCGACTCGATACAATTGGTTGGGAGCATGAAGTAGAAGCCCGATACCTTTCACCTTTCGCTTGGGGAAATCACAAAGATGGAGCATAAGTCTGAGCCTGATTAACGCATTCAGTTAGACCACCTTCACTCAAAAGCTTAAACGAATGAATTTTTGGGCAACTAGGATATACACTACTCTATATCACTCCAATTTCTAACTTACATGGGTATCATAACAATCTCTCCTCCATTTATGAGTTCAATGTTAGATCTACTTCCCCTTAATATAGGTATCCTTCTGCATCAAGATATCTCAAGTTGCATAGACTAGAGGCCATCAATCTACCATCGACTCTATACCATTTATTGAGACTTGAGCTGATTAGGGCCTAACCAATTTACCATCGACTCTAATATTATTTGTTGGGAGTGGGCAACAAAAGCTCAATACCTTTCATCTAGAGAAATCACCAAGAGGGAGCTTAAGTTATAGCTTATCTACATATTCAGTTGGACTCACTTTCACTCAAAAGCTTAAACTAATGAGTTATGGATAAACTATGATATACTGACTGCTCTACATCACTTCAATTCTCTGATACGGGATTTTTTTTTTTTTAACACAACTCACCCATGTACCCTAACATAATCAAGTGCAAAATATCCCACTAATTGAATTTGGATAATGATTGATTTACTTCAATTGGGAATTAATAGAGATGGCTCGAAGGACATGCATTGACAAGTTTAGTAGCCTTTTTTGGCCTCCACTTAGTTGAGTTTTGAGATGCGATCTTGGCAGCAACAACTATTATTTCATATTTTTAGTCGGCAAAAAGGATTCGTCGGAGAAACGGAAAATATTAATCGACTATAGAAGAAGAGGGTGATGGTTTATAAAATGACAGTAATTTTTTATGGGTTTTTCGGCTCATCAGAGACATCGTTTGAGCAATCGAGAGTGGCATTATCAAGTATTGGTTACCCTAGCCGATGTTTGAGAAAATGCCGGCGAAGCTACAAATGTTCGGAAGTTAGCATCCTCTAAAGCTCAATTTTCACCTTCCATTATAGAACGCGCATCAACAATTTGCTTTTTACTTCACCATAAGATACGAAAATATTCAAGAAAACTAATTCTTTTTTATGTATGTTGCTCTGATAATGTTAACTTGAAACATGCATGGAGTGTCATACACACAAGGCGCACATGAAAGAGGGATACTTACCCAATCAATCCTAAACATATTGTATGGATAATAATTTAGTGCTAAAATTGTATACAAAATTCTAATATAAGTCTATCTGGCTAATTGCCACTATAAATCGCTATCATAGCAATCCATTAGGTGTCCACATCAACGTGCCATGCAAGATAACTAGTAATGACTAGACGTTATATCAACCACATCATGCAGTAATCGTTCAAAAAGACTGCATAGGAATTTTGCGCAATGATTTACAATTGCATTAGTAAAATTAAAAAATTTAGGACGAAATTGACATCCGTACAGATTTAGGACTGTATTGATAATTTTCTTTGTAAAAGAAGCTCTCAAGTTTTCATTTCCAATATATAATTAAATGCAAATTGCTTCGGAAAAAGAGAATAACATGGGTATAAATAGTACAAAGTCCTTGATAAACTCTTATAAGAGATAATTTGAAAACATTCAAAAAAGAAGAAGAAGAAAAACTGCAAGAATAACTACTGAAAAGAAAAAAAAAGGAGATAACTAACTGAAAATCTAAATTTAAATTAAATAAAGAAAGAAAGAAAGTATCAAATAAGAAAATCCTAAATCTGTTTAATAGCTTATGAAAATCAAATCTCGATGTGGCCCATATTATTCTCCTTCTACATAAAAAAACTCGACCTCGAGTTCTAAAAACATTGTGAATAGTACCAATGATGATATTGAATATTTTGAAATAGTCGAGGGATTAGATTGGGTAAATTAAAAGTTTAGGGATTAGATTAAATATTTAGAAATAGTTCAAGGATCATATTGAACAAATTAATAGTCTAAGGATGACATTGTACATTCAGTCAAAGTTTATGAATTACTGGTGTAATGATCTAGTCCAATGAGAATGGGGCGTGGTCATTGAGGATAGAGAACCTAGACAAGAAGAAAGTCTAGGTAGGCTTCTAAGATGGCGAAGGGGGAAATAATGAATTGAACTATGCAATGGACGGGGGAGAATGATCATATGTGAAAACCTAGAATTAACTCATAGAAGCAGCCTTTGATGTAATAGTAAGTTTTGCTTTGGAACTCCAAAATTAAGCAAACCTAGGCTAGAGCATTGCCAGGATGAATGACATCTTGGGAAAGTGCTTGTTTGTACGACAAAAGATAAAATTGTGAGGTTTGGTATAATACAGGCCAAAGCGGATGATGCGTCGAGTGAGTTAGTCCAAAAATGTCACAATTGATGTCATTCTCCCACCTTTTGTTTAAATGTTAAACAAAATTCTACTTGGTTATCAAGGATTGGGAAGAAAGAGCGAAGCAGAGAAGAACGGAATCATTTTAAAGAAAAGAAGAGCGAGGCAACCTGAAAGCAACGGTCGAGGCTTCCCTTAGGCAATTGTAGGCTATTAATATTTCTTCTCTTTACATGGAAAATCCTAATAAGCCTGATTAGGTTATATGTTGAAGCTTGGCTATTTGTTCAACTTCACTTTTGATTTTGTATACAAGGAAGTGTACCCTTCAAGAAAGAGAAGATATAAGAGCAAAAGTTGTCGGACAATGAGAACAACTACGATAAATTTGTATCGTGAAAGCAAAAATAATAGCACTCAATTGTTCTTTTTCAGAGTATCTAATATATTTGCAGAAATTCTGAATCGTGTTACTAGTGATCTTGTTCCATACTCTAATTTAGATTTGGCATTTTCCTATTAGAGTCCATAAATTTTTAATGTTGGTAAGTTAAGCAAATAAAAACTATAATTTTAGTGCAAGTTGGTATTTTTTTAGGGGTACATGATAACCAAAATTTCTGTTTCAAAATAATTTTTCTATTCCGCACTGTTTAAAATAGAAACCATTTGATAAACCTACTCAGTTTTTCTATTTTTGGAATAGATTTCTATTCCAGAAATTGATTTGGAAGAGAAATCATAAATAAAAATTTTCTACTTATGATTTTTAGAAGAAAAATCAAAAATAATTTCTCCCAATAAATCCTAATTTCGGTGAGTCTTCCCTCATCTCCTCTACGTCTTTGCCTCCTCCTCCTCCTCCTCCTCCTCCACCTCTCCTCATTTTATTAAAAATAAAAATAAATATATTCATTTTATTCATTTAAAAATAAAAACAAATTTATTATAAATAAATAAATTATTTTTATTTATCATTTTATTTTTAGTTTATTAAAAATAAATTTATTAAAAATAATTTATTTATGATAAATAAAAATAAATTATTTTTATTAAAAATAAATTTAATAAATTTATATTTATTTGCCTTGAGTGTTTTGCCAAATAAATTTTTTTATTTTTTTTATTCATTTTGAAGTAAATTTATTCGTAAGATAAAATAAAATAGAATAAATAAAATAAATTTATTTTTAAGGATATATTTATTTTTAAAAAATGATATTTTTATTTTATTTTTTATGATTTATTTTATTTTATTTTATTTTATTCTTTATTTTTTTGTTACTAAATCATTTTTATTTTTATTTTTTATATTAAATGTCGTTAATTGTTGCCACCACCATCCGAAAGAAAGAAATTTTGTGTTGTTATCAAACGAATTTCTATTTTTATAGTAGAAATTTTGTGTCGTTATCAAACCTGTTATTTTTGCTTAGAAACTCTTCTAGAAATAGAAATAGAAAAATCTATTTACGTTAAACTATTTAACGGAAATGGTTGTCATGCGCGCCCTTACTGTCAAAGAAAGTTGATAGTTTCCTAAAATGTCGGCAAATTCTTAATGATTTACCTAGAGAAAAAGGTTATCAATCCATTTCTTTATCAACAACTCTTGACGCTTACTATTATTTGATAAAGTATACTAGTATGGACAAAAATCCCTAGTTTATATGCAGAACTATAGAATTCGGCTGTTACAAGAGCTATCCTTTCTATTTCTTGAAGAAGGAAAAAAAGATAAACCATGATAAACTAAAAAGTTGAGAGAAATATGCTTCTTTAATATCTATAATTAAAAACAGAAGAATGAGTTCTCTGCTTTATTCTTCGATTTGTTGCTATCTAAATGGTTCTGGTTACTCTCATAGAGATTGGACCTCAACACACTCATGTAATTTGGAGCTTAAAATCCTTGCAAATGAGAGCTTGCAGAACTATACAATTCTACTGTTACAAGAACTATCTTTTCTATTTTCTTGAAGAAGGAAAAAAAGATAAACCATGATAAACTAAAAAGTTGAGAGAAATGCTTATTTAATGTCTATAATTAAAAACAGAAGAATGAGTTCTCGACTTTATTCTTCAATTTGTTGCTATCTAAATGGTTCCAGTTACTCTCATAGAGGTTAAACCTCAACACACTCATGTAATTTGGAGCTAATATCTTGTTCCTTGCAAAAGAGAGCTTGCATTCTTTGTACGATACTTGGTTTTGACCTCTGGGCTCATGAATTGTACATTGATCAGTGGATTTCGAGCGTGCTCCATCATCTTTTCCCATTCTTTATCGAGGAGCCACATCAGTAAGACAACTGCTGGTCTCTGAACATTGTGGCATTATCTTGCTGCTGTTGAGCTTCTTGCTGGATCCATTCGAGTTTGGATCTTGAGATTGTCGTTTGTTCTTCACACTTGGAACAAAGAATGCTGGCTGTTCAGGCACGGGGAGGCTAACAGAATCAGCACTACTAAGCATAAGAACAATTGTATCCATGGCAGGTCGTGCTTCTTTGTCGTTCTGAATACAGAGCAAGCCAATGTGAATACATCTGATCACTTCGGTTACTGAGATAGATTCCCTAATTATAGGATCCACAATTCCCAATGGTGCTCCCCTTCTCCAATGTTCCCAAACCTAAAACATATGTTGGTACTACCATTAATTTACGAAAACCAAACGAAATTGTAGGATCAAACTTTACTTACATAGTCAAGAAGGCCTGCGTCGTCATCTGATATGTAAGAGTACTGATTCTTCTTGCCAGTTATGATCTCGAGCATTAGTACACCGAAACTGAACACGTCGGATTTTACTGAAAATTGCCCGTACATGGCATATTCAGGAGACATATAGCCACTGCGAAGCAGTACAAAGAGGAAGACATTGATGAGATTCTAGTGAATGAGCATAGTTCACCTAAAGATCAAACTGTTAAGGCTCAATATAGTCTATGCATTAGAAAGTCCAGTTAAATTCTGAATTTGTTGGCATAATTATTGCAAATTATCCAGTGGATTGTTCATACTATGAACTGAAGTCTTTTGAAATTTGACTTACTAAGTTCCGACAATTCTGTTTGTTCTTCCTTGAGTCTGCTCAGCACCAAAAATCCTAGCCATACCAAAATCCGAGATTTTAGGGTTCATATTGTCATCGAGCAAAATGTTGCCAGCTTTGAGGTCGCGATGGATAATTCGGAGCCGAGAATCTTCATGAAGGTAAAGAAGACCGCGTGCCACCCCAACCATGATCTTGTAGCGCGCCGACCAATTCAATTGTATGCTTTGCTGAGGGTCTATGTAGGACAGAATTTGTAAATTTTAGAGTCAGAAGAAGCCCAACTTCAAGTCTGAATCTAGTTGACAAGTCATTGTCCTATTTAATTTTCTTTTTGAAACCGTCGTCAAATTGTTTGAAGAATGCCGCAAGACATAACTACTGAATTTTGCTCATACCATGGAAATGTTATTAGATGGTGACTAGGATTGGAAAGAAATAACTAAATTGAGAGGAATGGAATAATATTTAAAGAAGATGAAGGGGAGGCACGAACCGAAGAGCAACTGGTCAAGGCTTCCGTTGGGCACATGCTCATAGACCAGTATCGTTTCTTCTCTTTCCATGGCAAATCCTAATAGCCTCACTAGGTTTCTATGCTGAAGCTTGGCTACCAATTCAACTTCGTTTTTGAATTCCTGCGTGCCTTGTTTCGAGCTTTGAGACAACCTTTTTGCTGCAATATTCCTCCCACAAGGGAGTGTGCCCTACAAAAGACAGAATGTGAACAAAAATGTCATGTAAAGGCAGAACATACGTAGTGCTTCATGTCATATCTCCATGTTAAAAACTGCTTACCCAATAAACTGGACCGAATCCACCTTCCCCTAATTTGTTTTGATCTGAGAAGTAACCTGTTGCAGCTTCAATTGCACTCACATCAAATTGCAGGGAATGGAGTTCGGAAATTTCGCTTCCAGCTGAGTAACCATAAGCCATCAACTCTGTCGATATGAATAAACTGTAAATGGAAAGACTAATATGCAAGCAAAGTAGATCTATCGCATTTCTCACAGGAAAATTGCATAAGAAGCCCTATACTTTATATACGGAATGCAAATGAGTCTTAAACTATTAAGTTGACTCAACCTATTTATAAACCCTCTTCTAAAAGTGCAGTAAAGTCATTTCTATTAGTAGTACCTAAAATGAGCTGTGTGTTACTCGAAAAGTACTTCAGTGGTTTCTTTAAGTTGCACTTTTCCACGTAATTTTAGAGCTTCATTGTATTTTCTAATAAAGGTTAAGGACTAATTGGAGCAAATAATGTGCCTAAAACTTGATTGCACTTTTTGATAAAGGAGTAAGACTTGATTAAATGAATTGAAAAGGCTATGAACTTCATTGCATTCTGTAAATAAAGTTAAGGATTTGTGGTGCAAATTTTCCCATTTGTTACCGATTGGATCTTCTTCGACATTGTTTCTCTTGCTCCTTTCTCTTTTGAGGGCAAAACAGAGCACGGCGCAAAGTAGCACGATCGCCGAAGCTGCAGAAGTGATCCCGATAACTAATCTTGACGAATTTTCGCCTGTAATTTAATCAGTTGAAGGCTTCATCAGTATGATGGCATTACATTTAGCATCTGGCATATGCATAGCATAGACAGTAAAATGTTCTACGTGCCACCAAAGGTGGTCAAAACAGAACAAAAATGCGTTATAACTAGTTTAAAAAAAAAAAAAAAAACAAGAAGAAGAGTCGAGTTCATTACCTTTTGAGACGGTTTTGTGAAACCGGTATATCTCGAACCTGGCGAAGCAAGTCGGAAGCAAGATTCTGCCCCCGATTTTCTTCGTTTGATTTGTCAGGAGAATCGAAATCACATTCTGCAGGCAATCTTTACATTGAGCCGCTGAGAGACCAGGCCTGCACTGGGCAAATGTGTATAGAGGAGTGCTCCTTGATTCACTGAAGGCATACTTCTCACCACGCTGTTGAGCAGCCCGAGTTATCAACTGTTTCATTGTTTTGTTCAATTGATTCATAAACTCAGCAGGCTCTTCTTTCACATCCTCCGGATTATACCCGATCAGAGGAGGCTCTTCGTCCATGGCTGAAAGGGAGTTACGGTTAGAATACTGCAACATGCAATCGTCGTACCAGAGGATGGACACGCTTTGACCATAGGACATATCTCTTTGATACTGACACTAGCAGTTTTTTGCACATTCCACGCACAAATCCTTGGTGACACCTCCCCAGCATAGGAATCTGCCATACACAGTGTCATCATCGCTTGGCTTCCCTCCACTCGTGTTGAAGTATCCACCTCTCGAGTCGGCATGAGAGGAGATGGAGTCAAGGAGATGGTTGAGGTTGGTCTGATAGGTGCTATTTGGATCGAAAATGCTCGATTTCGAGCAGTAATGCTGTTTGTAACGGTTGATTTGGTTTTGAGGATGAGAAAGCTAAGCATGAAAACGAGGATTGCAAAAAGCTTTGTCATTTTCTTTTGGGGGACTTGGCTGGAAGTGGCAGTTCTTTCCCTCTCATTTCAGCACCACGGAGTGCAATGTACCTTGATTTATAGCGAAGAAGGCGAAAGATCAAGCTGTAAGGAGGGGGAAAAAAGGAAATTGATTAGTCAATTCTGTTTGTCATAAAGGTGTCGAGTTCAGACAGCTTCGACATTCTCTATTGGGTAACAGCTATGCGGATGATTCCTGGAAACAGTGATGATCAAAGTGGACGGCGGGATTATTTTTATTGTTATCCAAAGTAAGTGCATTGACAAAAGTCACCACAATTAGCAAATACGGGATAGACTCCGCCAGACACCGATAGGAAAAGCGACTCGCTTGACGGACAAGTCCAATAAACGTTAGCTCCCGATGTCCAGGCACGCGTAAGTTACTGGCTTCGGCGTCGGAGGGCCGCTCCGGATTACAATCTCGGATGCATAGCTATCTATTTGTGGGCGCAAATGGGACCGTTCATCTGAGACCCAACCAACTCCGCGGGACTGGATTCCGCATCAACAATAGTGAATTTATGTGGGAGGAGTATTTAAGGAGATCAATGACCGATAAGCAAGTAAGAGATGGAATGTAAAATTTATAATTCCAAAATCTGAGCAAACTTTGATCGTACACTTGTTTTTGGTGAACTTAAACGTCTGTAATCATGAGAGAAATACCAAATGAGTGACTTAGCGAGATAGTATGTGATCTATCACTAAGTATTTACACTCATAGTTGTAATCTCTTGTTGATCACATAATGGAATCCAACTAGAAGGCTGTTAATGTGGGAGAGTTGACATAAGCTTGATCTAAGTCGAACCAGTATAATTACTTTGTTCTTATTCTCTTTCCTAAACTCCTTTATTTTGTTCATAGTTCTATTTAACTGCTAAAGTCTGAACTCGCTCAAAATCTGTTGTTTTTCAGACTCAGTTTTAGAACCGTTCCTTGCGAAAAAATTATCTTCACACTTATTCATCCCCTCTAAGTGTTCATACTAGCACTTTCAGACTTTACTTGGAAGCTAAGGCAATGTGTGTGAGAACTCGAATCTTGATTGCAGCTCCAGACATTATTTAGTGCCGCGATGCATGGATTTCTTTATACGCACGCACGTCTCGCGTGTTATTTGTTATGTCACTAAACTCGATTTGGATTTATTTTTCAAAGGGAGCCAACGTAAAGAATGCATTACTGTGTTGGTTAAAATAATCAATAGCCATCAAGCGTATTCTTTCCAGCACACCTTTGTTGACACGTCTCTCCTCCAGCTCACTGAGATATATTTAACTAAATGAAGGGACAGAAATTCTACAGATATCAAGACTATTAAATGGACGGTTTGACATGAACGTGCCCATCAAAGTCGTTGTGACGTAACCCTCGATGTATGTACCTAAGTAAGGTCGCCTCTTAAGGAAAGGGGGCGATGGAGTGCAAAATATTCCGCCAATCTAATCCGAATTGTCGGAAATGGATAAGCTTACTTCGATTGGGAATTAATAAAGATATGGCTCGCGAGGCATGCATTGATAAATTTAGTAGCCTTTGTCAGCCTACATTTACTTGACTTTTGGTATGGGCGACAAAAAGGCTTGGTCGGGAGAAAGGGAAAAAATATTCATAGCACCTTTCAACAGGATAGTGTGAGTTTATAAGACGACAGCCATTTTCAATGTGTTTGTCCCCTTCCCCTTCTAAAATACACAGTTTGCACAATTGAGAATGGCATTACTATAAGAAAATCCATTATCCTAGCCGATATTTACGAAAATGCAAGCAAAGCTACAAATATTTGGAAATTATCTGGAGCTTATTGCTCACCTGCTCACCTTCTGTGCTAGAAGGCGATTTAACAATTTGCTTCTGATCACACCATGAGATAATAGAATTTTCGAGGAAGCAACATCTTTTTGTGCGATGTAGCTCTTGGAATGTGAACTCGCAACACCCACGAAGTGTAACATGCACAAGGCGCACATAAAAATAAAAAATATAAAATAAACTCTCAATTTTTCATTAGCAATACATAATAATCATATGTGAGATGCCTAAGGAAAGAGAATACCGTGAATATAAACAGTTTGAAGTCCTAAAGAAACTCCGATAAAAGATAATTAAAAAACCATCCAAACAAATGAAGAAAATTTCTAATAACTTATCTGAATTTTGATTGGATAACAAACGAAAAGACAAATAAAATTACCCAAGTCTCTAAGATAAGTATCTAAAATTCGAAAATCACGTTAAATTAAAGAAAAATATCAAATAATGAAATCTTAAATCTATTAAATAACATATGAAAATAAATAAAATTACCCAAGTCTCTAAGATGAGTATCTAAAATTCGAAAATCACGTTAAATTAAAGAAAAATATCAAATAATGAAATCTTAAATGGCGGAGGTGCTCGTGGATATTGGTCCACGCATACCAATAATAGGTTTCCAAAGTAATGGCAAGGAAATCCCTAGGTAAAACGACAAAGCTATTCGTGCTGTTTCCCACAAACGGCACCATATTGTTGCTACACAGCTTAGTCTCCGAGGATCCATTCAGATTTTCACCTCTGATTGAACCTACAACCGCGGACACAGGTTAGGGCGATCGGGTTTCTTGTCCAAATTGGCCCTCCGATGCTTAAGTTATAGTTTTGGAGGAGGATAGAAATGCAAGACAGTGTATATCGGAGTCAAGAGGTCCAAACATGTTTCTTAGCCTCCAAACGTCTTTTCATAGTTTTGTCTACTCTATTTATCGGGTTATTGCAAGCGGTTACCGCACTACGATAAGCGTCAGTTAGTCATAACAAATGGTAAGACATCATGACAAATGTGATATATTTTGGCATACGGTGGACAAATCGTCCACTTGGCGAATAAGCGGTTTCACTATTAACTCCTAGAATAGGATAACTTTCAAGCGGAGGTCTCGTAAATGTACTCTCCACTGAGTTGACTTGTCTCGACTCAACAACCGAGTTATTTTCCTCCTTAGTCATTCGCGTCGAGTAGGAGTAACCTCATTGGGTGGGGCTAATATGAACATGTGTCCAACGTCTAGTGGCTCACCAAACCCATGATTGTCAAATCACATTTTTCTCTCTCTCTCTCTCATCATTTTGCAAGCTTTCTCCTTCTCCACATGAAGTAGGAATTATCGTAACAACATTAGTAACAAAAATGTTGTCTTTTCTTCGTCCAACATTGCTCACATCATAAATCATGTGACATACAAACTTTAAGTGTATCACCCAAATATTGGAGTATGTTTATTATGTGTCACATGCCTAATTCATACACACTAGTTCTTCTCATAGTCCATGCTCTTAATTGTCGTGCCTTGATGTTATTTCTGAAGTTTTTATCAACAATTCTTGACACTTAATACTACTAAAATTTAATTTATTGGTATGGAGAAAAAAAAATTCTTGTTTATGAATTCCGCTGTTTCGAGAGCTATCCTTTCTATTGTTTTGAAGAATAGAGGAATATAAATCATAACAAGAATATACTCCTCTAACATTTACAATTGAAGACAGAAGAATAAGTTCTCTACTCTTTTTTTTTCGATTTGCTACTAGCTAGATAGGTCCGCCTGCTCTCATCATAGAGAACGGACTTCCACACACTTTATAAATTGGACCTTGAAATCTTGTTCCTTGCACATAGAGAGGTTGCATTCTTTGTATGATATTTGGTTTAGACCTCTTGGCTCATGAATCATACAATGATCAGTGGATTTCTTTTCCCTTTCTCTATCTAGGACTTACATTAGTAAGATAGCCACTATTCATTGAACATTGTGGCATTATCTTGCTGCTATTGAGCTTCTTGGTGAATCTATTCGAGTTTAGATCTCGAGATTGTTGTTTGTGCTTCACATTCGGGATGAAAGATGTAGGTTGCTCATGAACGGGGAGGCTAATGGAATCGGCACTACTAAGCTTGAGAACAACTGTATCCATAGCAGGTCGGGCTTCATTGTCATTTTGAACGCAGAGCAAGCCAATGTGAATACATCTGATCACTTCATTTGCAGGGTAAGATTCACTCATTGTCGGATCCACAATTTCCAATGGTGCTCCAATTCTGCAGGGTTCCCAAACCTTGAATATATGTTGGTACTGTCATTAATTTGCCAAAATTCAATGAAATTGCAGGAGCCAATTGTACTCACATAGTCTAGAAGGCCTACATCGTGATTTGATACATAAGAACACTGATTCTTCATTCCAATTATGACCTCTAGCAGTAGCACACCAAAGCTGAACAAGTCAGATTTAATCGAAAATTGTCCGTGCTTTGCATATTCGGGAGACATGTAGCCACTACGAAGCAGTTTGGAAAGGAAGACATAGTCATGATTCTTGTAAATGAGCCTAGTTCACTTAAAGATCAAGATATTAAGGCACAACAACTGTGCATTAGAATATCCAATTAAAAGCTGTATCTGTTTCCACAGTTATTGCAAATTATCCGGTGGGTTGTTCCTAACATGAATAGAAGTAATGTGAATATGAACTTACTAAGTCCCAACAATTCTGTTTGCACTTTCTTGAGTATGCTTGGCACCAAAAATCCTGGCTATCCAAAAATCCAAGATTTTTGGGTTCATGTCGTCATCGAGTAGCATGTTGCTAGCTTTGAGGTCATCAAGAATCTTCATGAAGGCAAAGAAGACTACGCCACACAAACCATGATTTTGTGGCCCATTGACCAATCCAACTCTCCGCTTTGCTGAGGGTCTGTTCTGGCTAGAATTTGTAAATTTTAGAGTCAGAGAAACCTATTTTTCGACTGAATCTATTGGCAAGTGATCAAGATCACATGAAATTTTCCTTTTGAAATCATCGACTTCTAAGAAGAATATCCCAAAGATAACTACTAAACATTTGCTCAAACCTTGGACATATTTCTAGATGGTGACTAGGGTTGGAATGAAACAACTAAACCGAGTAGAATGGAATCATGTTTAAGGGAGAAGAAGAGCGATGAACCAAAGAGCAACCGGTCGAGGCTTCCACTGGGCACACGTATTCATAGACTAGTATCGTGTCTTCTCTTTCCAAGGCAAATCTTAATAGCCTCACTAGGTTTTTGTGCTGACTCTTGGCTACCAATTCGACTTCGTTTTTGAATTCCTGCACGCTTTGTTTCGAACTTTTATGCTGCGATTATTCTCCCACAAGGAAGTTGTACCCTACAAAAGACAGGATATGAAGATAGATTGAGTCTCTAGGTAGTGCTGTATGACACATCTATCTATTAAAACTTGTGTTGGAGAAATCTTTCCAGAATATTTTGAAGCTGACAAAACGTTTCTTTCAGTCTAAAGTCTGGATGTTCGGAGACCGTCAGTTTGAAGTCTGAAGACTTTGTTCTCTCAAGACTCAAGACTCAAGACCCAAGACTCAAGACTCAAGACCCAAGACTCAAGACTCAAAGACTTAAGACTCAGGACTCAAGACTTAAGTCTATTCTCACTGACAGTCTTTCTACTCCAGTGTCGAAGGAAATCCTAAGCCGAGGTTTATGGTTAAGGATTCGATCCTCTGGAATAGATTTCTTGGTTGGATAATCATTTCGGATTCTTTAATTCTTATCTAAGATCGATTGAAGATCCGATGGTTGACGAAATAATCTTGGAATATTCTATTCATGGAAACCGAGATCCTGATTGTATGGGCGAACAGGATTGATGGGCTATCATCAGATTCCTTAAATAGCTCGGATGATCTTCTTGATTGATTCCGTCCAACGGGTAAATTGGAGGAATTCCTTCGGTAAGTGCCAACGGCTATGATGGCATGAAGGAGTATAAAAGGAAGACGTCTAGCTGTTTTAAGTGTGTGATCGATAGAAAAATTCCGAGTCGAAGATCCTTGATTGTTAGTCGAGATCGAGCGAAATTGTACACGAGAGAGTGTTTATACTTTGTGACGCCTTGAATGAGTGTGGTAGATCTTCTACACCTAGAAATCAAGGAAGATCAACACCGTAACATCTCTTTGATCATAGTGGAATCCAGCCAATCGGCTGTCGGTCTTGAAGAGTGGACGTAGGCTTGAATCAAGCCGAACCACTATAAACCGAGCGTTCAATTCTCTCTTTCCCTTACTCGGTTTGCGATTGAATTTTTAACTGTTGCAAATCCTCTAATCGTTTAAATATCGTGCAAGCTTCGAGAAAATTTTTGTATACCTATTCACCCCCCTCTAGGTACTCGTACTAGCTATTTCAATTGGTATCGAGCTCGTGTTCTCACTGCTTTTGAAGTGTCTTACTTCAGAGTAAAAGATCCATGGCTAGTATGCTAGCACCGGGGCTGATGGAGGGGCAAAGCAATACCAGACCTCCCTACTTCGATGGAAAGGATTACAACATCTGGAAAAACAAGATGAAAGCTTTCCTACGATCAAAGGATCCTCGGAATGGGACGTTGTGGAAAGAGGAATCACTCCCGCTTTGCATCAATCTCGAAAGAGGGAAAGAAACTGTTGAAGTCGGCGGAATGTCTCAAGAAGAATTAAACAAGAGACAAGCACTCGATGCGAAAGCGATTTATTCTTTATATTGTGCTTTATCACCAACGAATATAACAGAATATCTTCTTGTGTTACAGCAAAAGAAGTCGGGACGGGTTACATATCACTTATGAAGGGACAGATCGAGTGAAGGAGACCAGAATTAATATTCTTCTTGGTCAATATGAATCCTTCAAAATGAAATCGGGAGAATCTATAAGCGACATGTTTAGTCGTTTTACGATATTGTCAATGGTCTTGAGAACCAAGGACAAAAAATTTCTGATCCTATGAAGGTGAACAAGCTTCTGCGTGGACTCTCCAAGGATTGGAATCATATAAAGACTTCAATAAGAGAGACGCAAAGAATCATGCCATTATCGTAGACGAACGATTGGAACTCTTCGATCTTACGAAGTGGAACGAATTAATGAAGACGAAGATCCAAGAGGTAAGAAATCTATTGCACTAAAATCAAATGATGATTCGATGATGCAGATTCGGAAGATGATATGGATGATGAGGAGCTCGCCCTCATGATAAGAAGATTCAGAAAACTGAATAGAAAAGCGGAAGGTTCATTCCAAAGAAACGAGTTTTCGAGACAGCGAGACCAAGTCTTTGATGATGTGGAACCAAACAAAGATGTAGTTTGCTTCGAATGTAAAAAGAAGGGACACATCGGACCCAACTGTCCTCTTCGAAAAGAAAAGAGGAAAAGGTGAGAAGTCTCGAAAAGCTCTCAAAGCCGAGACACGGAGCGATACTGAGAATGTGAAGAGAGTGATGAGGAATATGCCAACCCGTGTCGATGGCACAATCGGACTCGGACTGGATCGACTGGATCGGACTCGGACGTGAATTTGAGGTAAGTGATTATAAAATCCCTGTCAAAGTCTCTAAATATATTGATGAGTTATGTTTCGGTCTTAAGACTTCTCTTAAAAAGATTTCCGAACTTAAAAAGGAAAACTCGGTTCTAAAACAAAAGGAAAACATTTTAGAAGAAAAGGTAAAAAATTTAGACTTGAATGTTGCTACTCTTAAAGAGAGTAAAGACAATCTTTCGAAAGAAAATGCTTTCTTAAAAACTGATTTATCAAATATTTCAAAGAAATTTTCAATAGGGTCGAAAAACTTGAAAAAGTTCTTTCAATCCAAAGACCTTACTTCAATAAGTCGGGTCTAGGTATGACAGCTGAAACAATCCCTTTGATTGATTTTCCGAAAGTAAAAGAAAGAATTAAGAAAAGACCATCGAGAGAGGCTTATAAAAATCATTTTAAAAGAATTTTTGTAAAGCCTGTAGGACGAAATGCTTTAAGGTGTTCCAAGTGTAATTGTCAGGATCATTTTGAAAAAGAGTGTCCTATGGTTTGGAGGCCTGTTAAAAGAGTATGGCCCAATAATGCTCATCCTACTAACACCAAAGGACCCAAGAAAATTTGGGTACCAAAGAAAGCTTGAGACTCTCTTTTGAATGCAGGTCTCTGTCAAAAAGAAGGTAAAGTGGTATCTTGACAGTGGATGCTCAAGACACATGACAGGAGACTCAAATTGTTTCATAAAGCTTATTCAAGTAAATGGTGGAAAAGTTTCATTCGGAGGAAATAGCAAAGGAAGTATTGTGGGATTCGGAACTGTGAAAATTGGAAATCTCACAATAAGCAATGTCTCTCTAGTGGAAGGACTCAACTACAATCTACTCGGTATTAGCCAAGCGTGTGTGATGCGGTTACAAGATCTCTTTTCAAGAAGGCATATGTTCTGGAATTAGCAAAGATTCGACTCGGTCTTTCATGGGTCGAAGGCATGGAAACATTTACCTCCTTGATGTAAAGCTAAATGAAGAACAATGCTTAATCTCAATTCAAGATGAAGCAGTTTTATGGCACGAAAACTTGGCCATATCAACAAGAAGCAATTAGCCAAAATCTCTTCAAAGCGGCTTGTTCGAGGTCTACCTAAATTGCCTTACCGAAAGTCTAATTTATGCACTCCATGCATTCTCGGGAAAGCGAGGTAAGAAATTCTTTTAAGCAAATAAATCATGTATCAACTAATCATGCATTGCGGTTGCTTCATATGGATCTCTTCGGACCTACAAGAACCCGAGCATTGGAGGTAAGAAATATTGTCTAGTAATTGTAGACGATTACTCTCGTTTTACACGGGTATATTTTCTTGCAAATAAATCTGAAACCTTTTCGTACTTTGAAAAGTTTGCTAAAAAGGTTCAAATTGAAAAAGGATGTGCTATCTCAAGTATAAGAATTGATCATGGAAGTGAATTTGAAAATCAAGATTTTACGAGATTACGTGATAAATCTGGTGTTAATCACATGTTTTCCTCTCCGTATACTCCGAGCAAAATGGAGTTGTGGAAAGAAAGAATAAATCTCTTCAAGAAATGGCTAGAACACTTTTAATTGAAAGTAAAATTTCTCCTCGATTTTGGGCTGAAGCTGTTTCAACTGCTTGCTATATTATAAATAGAGTCTTTCTAAGACCTATTCTTGAGAAAACCCCCCCATGAATTGTTCAAAGGTAAGAAGCCTATTGTTTCATACTTTCATGTATTTGGTTGCAAATGCTTTATTTTGAAAAATGCAAATGATCGAGTGGGTAAGTTCGAAGAAAGATCGATGAAGGTATCTTCCTTGGATATTCTACATCAAGCAAAGCCTACAGAGTCTACAACAAGAAAAGCCAGTCTGTGGAAGAATCAATGAATGTCAAATTCCAAGACTCAGTGCAAGACGAATCCAGCAAGACTCAGTACGAAGAGACTGAACCCGCTCTAGACCTTCAAATGTCTACATCTCAAAAACCATCTCAGAGTCTGGAAATCCATCATCAAGACGCTCATGGAGAATCAAGTAAAGAAAGAGATCATCAACCTGACAAATCAACTAGTAACTGGAAGCACAAATCCGGTCATCCCAAAGATCTTATTATTGGCGAACTTAATGAAGGAATTCGTACCCGGATCAAAAAGGCATGAAGAATCTAGTGCTTTGTGGCTCTCATCTCGAAATTGAACCAAAAAGCATAGAAGAAGCTTTATCCGATGAAAGCTGGATCGAAGCTATGCAAGAAGAGCTCAGACAATTCAACATCAATGATGTCTGGGAATTGACATCTAAACCAAAAGGTAAAACTGTTATTGGAACCAAATGGGTTTTCAGGAACAAGATGGACGAAAAAGGAAAAGTCGTACGAAACAAAGCAAGACTCGTGGCCAAAGGCTATACGCAAGAAGAAGGAATAGACTATGACGAGACCTACGCACCGGTTGCAAGGTTAGAAGCTATTCGACTATTACTTGCGTTTGCTTGTTACAAAAATTTCAGGTTATTCCAAATGGATGTCAAAAGTGCTTTCCTAAATGGATTTATCCATGAGGAAGTTTATGTGGAACAACCGCCTGGATTTGAAGACCCAAAGAAGCCGGACTCGGTCTTTAGGCGAAAAAGGCTCTGTATGGTCTAAAGCAAGCACCTCGAGCTTGGTACGACGGACTAAGTAAGTTTTTATTACAAAATGGTTTTGTCAAAGGTAAAGTAGATACTACCTTATTTATCAAAAAGGAAAACAAAAACTTCTTACTTGTCCAAATATATGTTGATGACATTATTTTTGGATCCTCTAATGAAAGTCTTTGCAAGAAATTTTCTAAGTCTATGCGGGATGAATTTGAAATGAGTATGATGGGAGAATTAACATTCTTTCTTGGACTTCAAGTGAAACAAATGAATGAAGGAACTTTCATTCATCAAGAAAAATATGCGAATGATCTTGTCAAAAGGTTTGGATTGGAAAAGTGCAAGAAGACCGACATACCAATGTCATGTTCTCAGAAGATAGACAAGGATGAAGAAGGGAAGAAAGTAGATCAAAAGCTGCACGGGAGCATGATCGGTTCACTTCTTTATCTTACGCTTCTAGACTGATATTTTGTTTAGTGTTTGTATCTGTGCTAGGTTTCAATCGGATCCTAGAGAATCACATCTCATTGCCGTGAAACGTATTATCAAATACGTTGCTTCATCTTCAAGCATCGGTCTTTGGTATCCAAAGAGGGGAGACTTTAATCTTCTAGGATACTCGGATGCGAGATCGGCGGTTGAGAGTCGATAGAAAGAGCACTTCGGAACTTGTCAACTCGCTTGGAAATAGGACGGTGTCTTGGTTTTCAAGGAAGCAAAGCACCGTAGCTCTCTCAACAACGGAGCGAGTATGTAGCTCTTGGAAGCTGCTGTTCGCAAATTCTATGGATAAAACAACAGCTACAAGACTTTGGCATTGAAGACTCATGCACGAAATCGAGATGTGACAACACAAGCGCGATCAATCTCACCAAAAATCCAATCCTTCATTCTAGAGCAAAGCATATTGAGATTCGTCATCACTTCATTAGAGATCATATTCAAAATGGAGAAATCTCAATTCAATTTGTTGATTCAAAAAGTCAACTAGCGGACATATTCACAAAGCCTTTGGAGAAGAATCAATTCGACTTCATCCGCTCAAGACTCAACATTTTGAAGCTTGAAGAAGTTAAAGTCTAGAGACTCACCAACTCTAAGACTCTGATCTCTTAGACTTTGAATCCCGAGACTCAATCATTCATCGCTTAAGACGTAAGTCGATATTTTATCTAAAGGTGCCAATTCTCGCTTATTTTATCTCGAAAAAGGTACGTTCTTTTATTCAGATATAATTCGTGTGAAATTTGAAAACTTGTCTTTTTTAGAGGAAGTTATTTTTGGCGTTATTGATTTTGAAAAAGGAGTGATCGTACACTTTCCTTGTACCGTTTAAAATTCTATTTTCAAATCGAGGCACATATAAATACACAACATTCTACCCCCAATTTTCAAAACCCTAAAAGACACTCTCCTTCCGATACTTTTTTTACTCTCTGTTCATCGTCGAGAAAGTGGTCATTTTTCTTGGGAAAAGCAAGTGAAGAAATCCTCCAATAGACAAAGAAAGATGTCGTCTTCGAGGAAATCATCAAGAATCGCAAACGGGGACCACAAAGAATGGAGAAGGGACCGACTCACTTCGATCTTACGAGGAAGAAGACTCACCAAGTCAGCGACAAAGTCCGATTCGCTCTCCTCCACGTCATTCAACATCTCCCGACCCACAAGGTGCAAGTCAAAATCTAGAAGAAGACATTATCGAGGATGCCGACCCGTAAGAGTCCAAAAACCCTCTGTTATCTATAAGCTTTATCGTGCGTTGAAAAGCACCGGTTCTTCATTAAAGTATATAGATGACTTTCTTAAGGACAAAAATTATGGGAATGAGTATCTTTTTCTGCGGAAAATGGAAGAGTTGGGAATTGCTCCGAAAGGAAGAGCGAGAGGAGGCTCTTGCAAACATTCCTAGTGATCCTCGTATGCCGGGACGAGAATCTAATTGACGGGAACGATGATGACAAAATGTTCCTTGAATTTAAACCTAGAATGGGTGTGGCTGCAAAGGTGAAAGGAAATCGGATGGATTTGTTTAAATCCAAGGATCAAGAAAAAATGTATTTCAGGCTGTTGAAAAGAGGGGTAATCAACCCTAGAAGTGTCGACTTTGACTTCTGGATTCCATCAACTTGAACTTAAGGGAGAAGTTGAGTTTGCTTCAACTTGAGACTTTTTGCTCGACTCTGACCGACGGGTATGATCAACTCGACTGCTTACTTCTATTCAAATCTTAGCTTTTTGGATGCGAATAGAATTTCATTCGATGTCCGAGACCAAGTCTATGTGGTAGATGTAAATATGTTGGCGGACATAATTGGAGTTGAAAGGGGACGCTATCTCCCAATCAAAGTCTCACCCGCTCGTACTACTCGGATCTTGTCAAAGATAGGGACGTTGATAAGAAAATCATCTATTCCGGGATGAATGCCATCAACATTGTGCTTCATAAGATTGTGATCAATTGTCTTAGACCAAAGTCTACGTCAAAGACTTCGTGTCTTTTAAAGCAAAGTTGATGTATGCGATCAACTCGGGACGGAAATTTTCTCTCCCGCACACTATTCTTTTCCATATGTACGAAAGGTGTCAAAAGACAAAGGACAATTGCCTTATCCTGGTCTGGTGACCAAGATCTTCAGACATCTGAATATTGAACTGCCACATACTTTTTGTGTTCGACCGTGGTAGGGTTAAAAATGTTAATGAAGATGCGTCTGAAAGAACTTTCTAAGGCAATGGAGAAATTCAAGGTGAAATCTCCAGTCCAGTCTGCTTCAAAAAGGAAAGGAAAGGAGGCTATTGGTGCCTCTTCGAAAAAGAGGAAAAGAACTCTTATCCTGGAGGATGAGGATGAGGATGAAGATGAAGATGATGAAGATCCCACTATTCCAGCACTGACAAGAACAAGACGTTCTGTGTCTCATTCGACAGAACTTCAGCAGAGCAGAGAAGAAGAAGAACAGAGAAAGAAGGAGAAAGAAGTTGAGGAAGAAGGAGACGAAGAAAAAGAACAGTCTGGCGATAAATGGGAGAGAAGGGAAATCCCGAGCATGATCATCATTCTTCCCCTCTCGATGTCCTAGAGACGGGGGAGTAAGCGTGCAAGAAAGGTCTACACCTCATGTTGCTGAAGATCTAAGACAATCTCCGGGAGACCCGGAAGAAGTTCGGGTCTCTCAATTGCACGAAGAAGGTGATACATCGATTCCAAATCTGCCGGACCGAACAGAAGCACCATCGTACGCATACACACCATCGAGAAAGCCAATGCCGGTACACGAGACGGATGATTCTGCAGATCTTCGTAGTATCATGAATATTCTTCTCGGAAATGCGTAACCGGATATATGTTACGACCGTGAAATCCAAGCTTTGAAGCATGCTGGACAAGAATCTTCGGTCTCTATGGAAGATAAATTCAAAGACCTCGCTCAGCAACTCCAAGCCAATGCCAAGGGAGAAGAGGTAGCTCGTACGCGAGAAGACTGAAGAAGCTTGAAGGAGTAGTCCAGTCCATTGGGGATTTCCGGATCGTGCGCATTCCCAAGCGAGACATGACTCCTTTCTCACCCTTTTCAATGCTGACAAAAAGGGGAGAATCAATTTGAACTTTCATTTTTTAATCTTTGACCTTTGTGGTTATGTTTATTTTTGAGTATGACTTGAGAACTTGAATTTGGGTGTGAATTTGACTGAATTGATTGTGGATTGCGGATTATGAACTTGACTGGTTGCATTTATTCAAGTGTTGTTATATGGTGTTTCTCATGAAAGACTAACCAATTTTCTGTGGATGCGAGTCTGGTTGTTTATTAATCTTTATGAGTTAGCCATATTACTTGAGAAATGTTTTGCGAGTCAAAGTTGTTCAAATCTTCAAGAAAGTTTTGTCACCATCAAAAAGGGGGAGATTGTTGGAGAAATCTTTCCAGAATATTTTGAAGCTGACAAAACGTTTCTTTCAGTCTAAAGTCTGGATGTTCGGAGACCGTCAGTTTGAAGTCTGAAGACTTTGTTCTCTCAAGACTCAAGACTCAAGACCCAAGACTCAAGACTCAAGACCCAAGACTCAAGACTCAAAGACTTAAGACTCAGGACTCAAGACTTAAGTCTATTCTCACTGACAGTCTTTCTACTCCAGTGTCGAAGGAAATCCTAAGCCGAGGTTTATGGTTAAGGATTCGATCCTCTGGAATAGATTTCTTGGTTGGATAATCATTTCGGATTCTTTAATTCTTATCTAAGATCGATTGAAGATCCGATGGTTGACGAAATAATCTTGGAATATTCTATTCATGGAAACCGAGATCCTGATTGTATGGGCGAACGGGATTGATGGGCTATCATCGATTCCTTAAATAGCTCGGATGATCTTCTTGATTGATTCCGTCCAACGGGTAAATTGGAGGAATTCCTTCGGTAAGTGCCAACGGCTATGATGGCATGAAGGAGTATAAAAGGAAGACGTCTAGCTGTTTTAAGTGTGTGATCGATAGAAAAATTCCGAGTCGAAGATCCTTGATTGTTAGTCGAGACGAGCGAAATTGTACACGAGAGAGTGTTTATACTTTGTGACGCCTTGAATGAGTGTGGTAGATCTTCTACACCTAGAAATCAAGGAAGATCAACACCGTAACATCTCTTTGATCATAGTGGAATCCAGCCAATCGGCTGTCGGTCTTTGAAGAGTGGACGTAGGCTTGAATCAAGCCGAACCACTATAAACCGAGCGTTCAATTCTCTCTTTCCCTTACTCAGTTTTGCGATTGAATTTTTAACTGTTGCAAATCCTCTAATCGTTTAAATATCGTGCAAGCTTCGAGAAAATTTTTGTATACCTATTCACCCCCCCTCTAGGTACTCGTACTAGCTATTTCAACTTGTTACCCTGTAAACTGGACCAAACCCGCCTTCTCCTAATTTGTTGTGATTTGAGAAGTAAGCCGTGGCGGTTTCAATTGCGGACACGTCAAATTGCAGGGAGTGTTAGTTCTGATAATTCACGATCAACTGTGTAGCAATAAGTCATCAACTTTTCGTTAGAACAAACTTCAAATGAAAGTTTTAGGCAAGCAGTGCAGATCTATGACATTTCTCACCAAAAGGATCTTCTTCAACATAGTTTCTTTTGTTCCTTTCTCTTTTGAGAGTAAAGCAGAGCACAACGCAAAATAGCACGACTGCCGAAGCTGCAGAAGTGATCCCGATTACTAATCTTGATGAAGAATGCCTTTTTCTTTTCCACTGCAGTTCAATTAGCGAAGGCTTCATAAGCACAGCGGCATTACCTCGAGCTCAAACGGCCTCCCTCCGAGAGAGAGACATCGGGGGAGGCCGGCAGCGTGCTAACCTGAGAGGGAGAGAGGGCGAGCGAAGGGGGATTCCTGGTTCATGGGTTGCAGGAGCTCGGACAACAGCCGTGCTCGGCCGGTCCGTCGACTGCCGCTGATGGATCTGTGGTGACTAGCGGCGACGAACGGTGATAGGCGGCTTAATCGGCTACGATGGCCGGCCAAGTGGAGCCCAAGGTGGTGCCGGCGGAGGCCAGGTTAGGTGCTTGGGTCTTAACCGAGTAGGGTTTCGGTCAGTCCGGGCCAACCGGGCCCAATCGCACAATGGGTGTGTTTGGTTGGACTTTTGGGGAAAGCCTTTGGAAAAATGCAAAGGACTTTGAGTTAAAGACATTTTTCAAAATGCAAATTGTGTTTGGTAAATTGTTGTTTGAAAGTCCATTATGAAATACCTTTGTGCAAAATGTTGTTTGGTGAGATTAATTTACAAATGACTTTAGTGATTAATAAAAAAATAAAAAGTAAAAAGTAAAAAAATTGGCCGATGAGATAGGTGGCTGCCGACGGCCTCAAGCGCCCGGAGACGACCAGCGAGGGCCGTCGGGGGTTGCCCAACCCCCGGTGAGGGCGGCCTAGGGTCGGGTGACCCTCAGCGGCCCTTCACGAAGGTCGTCCGACCCAAATATGGGTCCGCCGAAGGTCGCGCGACCTTGCGGCAACCAAATCTGGGTCATGCCTGAGGTCGCGTGACCTCCGGCGTTGGCACAACCCGTATCTAGTCGCTGCGAGGTCGCGCGACCTCCTAGCGACCAAATTTGGGTCGCGCTCGCCGCGAGGTCGCGCGACCTCTAGCGACCTAGATTTGAGTCGCGCCTGGGTCGCGCGACTAGATCATGTGGCTCGCCAGAGGTAGCGTGACCCACCGGCAACGGTCGCCGTGATCATCACCCGCCTCTCGCTAGTTCGTCGCTCGCCGTCAGTAGCCCTGCACAATCCGTTTGCCTCCACGAAGAAGATGAACAGCTCAGCCAACGAAGAAGATGGGAACAGTAGAATGAAGGGCAAAGCCAAAGCTGAAAGCCCAAGGCACCCCTGGGGTGCCTTGGGCTTTCAGCCTTCAGAAGGCTGGCTTTAGTTCAATGGGGTTTCAAAATTTTTCCCAAATAGCTGATACTTGGCCAAAAGGCCTTTAGGTGTCTAAAGATACTTGGGAAGGTAGTTCCCAAATGCAGCCAATGGCCCTTTTGTTTTTTATTTTGTCGACCTTGATTAAAAAGCCTAAAAGAAAGGGAATCCTGGGCTGGGCCTATGCTTTGGGCCCACCCGAGCCTACAGCCGCCGACTCCCGATCATTTTTTAATATATTATATTATTATAATAATAAACGATATTTTAATAAAATAAAATAAAATAAATCAAAAATAAAAAAAATTATTTTCCAGAAAATCATAAAAAATAAAAAATGTCCCATGTCCTCCCAAAAAGTAAAAAGAAAAAAAAAAATAGAAAAAGCCAAAAAATAATTTATATTTTCAAAAAGACCAAAAATCCGAAATCCCTTTTATGTTCAAAAGTTTTTTTTTTTTTATAGAAAAGCCCTAAAAAAATTGTTTTTCCTCCACAAATACATAGAAACCCCCTCAAAAATCCAAAAATTCTTAGGGTTTAAACAAGATTAGGTATCGGAAGGGCATTAGTAATTAACTAGTATAATCAAGTCATCGATCCTAGTTTCTCTAGTTGCGTAGGAGCGAATATTCCTCCCAATATTTCGATTAGGTTTCTAATTGACCTACCTCAAATTGATTAGTTGCGACTCCTTTTAAAATTAACTTATAGGTTAAATTATCAAACCATTAAGTTATGAATTAGTGGGCTTGGGAGAGTCCTAAGTCAAACCTAATAGACCTAGCCGAACCATTAGCCTTTACAGGCGCCCTAAGTGGGTGTCAAGAAAAAAAGAGGTCGTGACACTCTTCTGAAGCTGGCAATGACAAGTGGTCAAAAACAATGATGTATGGCACTAGATGATGGGTCCAAATTCTCGAGCAAACTTCATATGAGCAAACCGAATTAGGGTTTCGATTTTGGTTGAATGGTCATTACGGTTTCAAATAAGGGAATTTCTTTCAATTTGTGATTTAGGGTTTATAGTTTGGAGCAAAACGTTATAGAAGATGTCATTTAGGGCTTTATATGCTAACTAGGCACGCCGGTGAGCCATGTCAGCCAAAGAAATTAATAAAATATGATAACGTCATATTTCCAATGACTTAAATCAGAATTGGCACTTAAATAATTTAAAAAAACTTTTGGCATTAAAATAAATATCATGCGAAACTTTTGACACTTTTAATGTCTTTTTGCCGAAAATTAGGCCTAGGAGATATAGAGAGGTTCATGTAGAGCATACTTCTTCGCGTGCCAAACTCCGGGTAATCTCGCATCCTTCTGGGCTGCTAAGTTTAATATTTTGTGGCGTAACAAATCCTGGCGAGAGAACCTGGTTTGGGCGATGAAGCACTTCTCGGATAAGAGCTTTTATAACTCTTTGGCTAGGTTTAGCTTTGGAGCCCTTTGCTACATCATTTGGAAGGAGCGCAACAATATTATTTTCATAAACCAGACTTTATTCCTCCCGGCGATGAAGATGCATCTCCAGAAGGCAATCAAGGATAAGGCGTCGACCTTTAAGCATGTGATAGATACCCCGAAGAACAGAAGACTGCAACAGAGCTGGGACTTGAGTCCTTCTATCTTTCTTTGATGGAGGGTTTTGGTTTTAGCTTAGTCTTTCTTGTTTAGGGTTTCTTTTGTTGTCCGTTGGATCCCTTGGCACCCCCTCACTCTTCCTTGACTCTTGTCTCTGTGAGTGGTCATTTTGTTGGTGCCAGGCATCCCCCCTTGTAATTTTGTGCAAAATCTATTACACTTCTTACCTTTACCAAAAAAAAAAAAAAAAAGATATGTAGGTTCTTTTACCATAAAAAAAAAAAAAAAAAAAAAAGACATGTAGATTCTTGAAATCCTATTTTCTTGGCTTCTTGGAAGCAGCCGACCCCACCACTGCACCAACCAAGGGCCTCCGATGCACGAAACCGCTGTTGGTCCTCACTGGCAAATGTGGGGCAGCAGTGCTACCCCTTCAAACCCCAAACCACATGGTGCCCCATTTTATTTCCGATGAGTAGTTTTTATATCTTAAAATGTCTTGCATTCTTTCTCTTTGGTTCCAAAAAAAAAAAAAAAAAAAAGATTGGCTTTTTTTTTCCTCGATATGGTGCCTACTTGACATCGTATCAGTCCCACACAACCTTGAAAATTAATCGAAGTTAACACTTCAGCGTTTCCCATCATTTAAATGGAGCAAAGCTAATGGAGATCATTAATTGAATCAATTATACAAGATTTAGGACTTAATTTTCCTTTTACAAGATTGCACATTCCCAATAAGTTTAAAGATGTCTGATAAACTTATTCCAATAAATAAAAGTCATTAACTAACTCAAATAAGAGCTGTAGCCCATTGCTTTGCAGTAGCTCAATGGAAGCAAAGTTATAAGTCCCATTATCCAAGACAAAATAGAAGTAAATAACTCAATAACTATGGTAAAGTAATGGAAAAAACCAAATAAATATTAATAAGCTAACTCAAATGAGAGTTGATGACCCAAAGTTAGATGGTAATATAATCTCACAAAAGTTGGTCAGTGACTCAAATTTAGATTGGTAATTTCATATATGAATTAGAAAATTTAAACTGTTAGTAAGTTATGCAAATAAAACTCGGTATGTTATTACAAGTTGCTATTTTCAACTGTCAAAGAAAAGTTCATAATTTCATAGAAATGTAGGTAAAATTTCTAATAAATTACCTAGAAAAAAGTTAACGTTTCGTTTTCTTATACCACAATTCTTTCCAGTTACTAGCACTTATAAAATTTACTAGTACAGAAAAAGAAACTTTCTTATTTTAGGTACGAAGAGATAGAATTCTGCTGTTACGACAGCTATTCTTTCTATTGTCTTGAAGAATGAACGAAAACAAACCATAACAAACCAATGAGTTGAGATGACAGAAATATGCTTCTGTAGTCTTGAGTAATAAAGGAAGATAAACCACAACGAACTAAAGAGATGACAGAAATATGCTTCTCTAACACCCACAAAAAAAGACATAAGAACGAGTTTTCTACTTTACTCTTCGATTTGTTGCAATCCAAATAGTTCCGGTTGCTCTTATAGAGAACAGGCTTCTGCACAATTTGAAATTTGGAGCTTCAGTTTTGTTCCGTGCGAAAGAGAGCTTGCATTTTTCGTAAGATACATGGTTTCGACCTCATGAATTAGACATTGATCAATGGATTTTGAGCGTGCTCCCTGATCTTTTCCCTTTCTTTATCAAAGAGGCACATCACTAAGACAACCGCTGATCATTGGACATTCCGACATTGTCTTGCTGCTATTGAGCATCTCGCTGGATAGATCCGAGTTTCGATCTTGAAATGGTTGGTTGTGCTTCACACTTGGGAAAAAGAATGCAGGTTGCTCGGGCATAGGGAGGCTAACAGAATCGACACTACTAAGTATTAGAAGAATTGTTTCTATAGCAGGTCGGGCCTCATCGTCGTTCTGAACGCAGAGCAAGCCAATGTGAATACATGTTATCACTTCATTTACTGAGTAAGATTCACTCAGTGTTGGATCCACAATTTGCGCCAATGCTCCAATTCTCCAGTGTTCCCAAACCTAGGAATTATGTATCTACTGTCACTAATTTACCAAAACTTGAATGAAATTGGAGGATCAAATTGTACTCACATAGTCTAGAAGGCCCGCATAGTGATCTGATACATAAGAATACTGATTCTTCTTGCCAGTTGTGATCTCTAAATTTAGCACACCGAAGCTGAACACGTCGGATTTTACTGAGAATTATCCATACATTATGTATTCAGGAGACATGTATCCACTGCAAATCAGTCCGAAGAGGAAGACAATCATAATAATCGTGAACAAGCATAGTTCACTTAACGATCAAGATGTTAAAACTCAATATACTCGATTCATTAGAAAATCCAATCAAAGGGCGACTATGTTAGAATAATTATTGCAAATTATCTAGTAATAGGAACCGAAGTAATATGAAGTTGAACTTACAAAGTTCCAATGACTTTGTTTGTTCTTCCTTGAGTCTTATTGACACCTAAATTTTGGCAATCCGTGTAGTCATTAATCGCATTAAAAAATTAAGGATTAATTTTTAACCCCTAAAAAAATAGAATTGCATAGCATATAATTTTAGTTGCACTTATTTATTTGTTTATCACTTTTGCATTTGATCGGCAGCGGATGAGCTTCAATTTTACGAGTTGACAATTCGGTATTTTCATAAATGATTCATATTATTCCTCAAATATTTGGTAAATATATCATATATTCACGTAATTTATACATTAAATGATATATTTTACTGAAGATTTAAGTTATCAAGAGATTATTGCGGCATATCTTGAGCAATATATTCTATGTCACTAGACAAGAAATATTTCATGGCCTCATATGTGAGCTGAAAAGAGAAGAAACAGGAAATAAAGAAAAATTGGCTTACAAATGCATGATACGCAAGGGTGAGGAAGGAAAAGGAATTTCAATATATATCATAGATGCTCATAGACAGGATTGTGGGCATCCATTGGAGCAAAAAAAACAGGAAAGAAATAAACTATAGGCAGGGAAATTTCGGTCACGTCCTTGACCTCTAAAAGATGGGCGCACTATAGACAAAAAGGGGGGCCACACAATAGAGAATACACGGCCACCATTGCGAGAGGGAGAGAAAAGGTTTTTTTGTTCTTCCTGCAGGCTTTGAAAGTCCGCATAATGAGAACACGAAAGAGGAGCAACACACGTCCGTAAGAAAAAGGGAGAAGAAGAAGACATAAAGATAGGTGGAGAGCGAGGTCTTTTCCTCGTAGTCTCGGCTTCGTGATTCCTCCCACCGTGGCGTTGCGCTCCCGCTTGTTACAACGCTTCCCTCGTTTAAGCCGCGATGCCGCGCACCCCGTGTTGGACTGAGATGACGAGCCGCCATCCTGATCATTACCACCATGACGTCGGCGGCTGCTCCCGCAACTCCAGCCCTCAGAGCAGCATCGCACTAAGCTGCCCTTGAGTCGCTCTCGAAGGCACGCGACGGTCTCTCTTGCACCCACATCGAAGCGGCTTTTTGTTGTTGAGTCCAACAAAGCCCCATCGGCGAATCCGGATTATTTCTTGCGCTTGCAGCACGCCCCATCATCACAGCCGATAAACAATTTCGCCACCTGTGAATTTTCTCTTGCAGGACTTATGGTGAATTGCTTATGAGTGAACCTCAGGAATTATGGTGTCCTTCATACAAAAAATCACACTAACTCGTGGAGTTGATGTCCCGTGAGGCAGCCATAGAGTTTCCCATGACGAGTAACCTTGGTCAGGCCACATCAAGCTGCAACAACGTGTCTGGTTCCATACGACCGAGACCGATCCTGCAAAGTTCTATCCTTTATTTTTACTGCAGATTTATTTTATTTTATTTATTTTATTATTTTTTTGGCACGGTTTCATCACCCATTACACGTAGAAGATGCCACTTTCTTATTTCTTTTGATGTATAGAAGTGGCCTAAGAGGGTTGCTCGGTCAAAGTCTTCAGAGGAGGCATTCAGCAAAGAACGAGAAACGAAAAATCCCACATTTGACCTTCTTTTGGGAACAGACGAAAAGCAGGAATTAACCAAGGCATTCTTTTATCATATTTCATGCCGGCGTTCCTTTAATATCATTAGTGGTGGAGTCCCTGGCGAGTTCATTGACTCGCTGTTGCCCTGCCATGCTGAGCCGTGAAGCCTCGACGTGAGCTGCTCCGACACCATCCTTTGGCCCGATGTCAAGACAAGCTGCCGTCCCGTTGAGCTCATCCCCAAACCAAGCATCCCGTGAAGTTTCTGTTTTGTAGGTTTGTTGATCGTAAGCACCACCGAAGAGACCCATCGGCCAGCATCACTATGAACCACCCCGTGACCCACCGCCACTCAAGTCACCACCATCAGTTGCGCCATTGGCCACCGTTTGCGAGCCATCCATTGACAAATTCCAATTTTGAATTATATCCACAAATTAGGTAAAAAAATCTCATCCAAATTTGATTTAGATATCATATTGCCTAGGTTGATGAGATTGATATCTAATTTAATCTTTTTGAGTAATAGGCATAATGTCAATTATAATTTATTGCCTAATCCGCAACTGCACGTCAATTTTTTATTTCATCTATAATAGACGGAATAATTAATCACAAGGGAATAAAATTGATATCTTGATCTTCAAGACTTAAAGATCAATTTATCAATTTTATTAGCAAAATAATCAAGTTGATTAGATATCGTTTCCAGATTCAAACGATGAATAATATCTTTGATGATCGTAAATAATTTGGTGCTTATCTTTTAATTGTTTTGTTTATCCCAAAAATACAAAAAAAAAAAAATTGCATTTGCATTTCATGTAGATTAGGATTGATTTCCTAGATAGAATTGCATTAATATAATTAGAAAAGAATCTAACTATCATGCAATTCTATCTAGGAAATCAATCATAATTTACATGATATGCAAATGCAATTTTTTTGTATTTTTTGGGATAAATAAAGCAATCAAAAGATAAGCACCAAATCATTCACGGTCATCAAAGATATTATCCATTGTTTGAATCTATAAACGATATCTAATCAACTTGATTATTTCGCTAATAAAATCAATAAATTGATCTTTAAGTCTTAAAGATCAAGATATCAATTTTATTCCCGCATGATTAATTATTCCATCTAAAACCTTATATATAGAATAAAAAATTGGCATAGGATTGCGAATTGATTAATAAATCATAATTGGGAATACACCGATAATTCAAATATGCATGTAAGATATCAAAAAGCATGCATTAGGCAATAAAATATCTAAATCAAATTTAGATAAGATAATTACCTAATTTCGTAAATAATGTTACCAAATTTGAACCATTGGCTCGGCGGATGACTGGCGGTAGATCACGAGTGAGGCTTGGCACAATGAAGAGATGGTGCTATGACACCAAGGGATGCTAGACACGTGGTGCAGATGTGGAAGGAGCGTGCAAGGGCTGACTCACCGGAAGAGACCGCCCGGTGCAGATGAAAGGAGCTGGTGATGATGATACGTGGCGGTTAATGGCTCGGTCAAGACGTCTTCATATCAGCGGAAGCGAGAGCACTGTGTGGGCGTGAAGAAGGCTCGGTCCTTTGCTTGAACGGGCGTCTGGAGTTCACTGGACTGAGCTGTCGTCGATGCGGCGGGCGCTGATGTAGCGCGGCAGGGACTCGGCCAGGCGGGGGCGTCACAGCTGGGCTAGACCGGCCAGGAAGGGACTGCGCAGTGGTAGTCGGAGACCGGCTGAGGGCTGGAGCAGCGAAGTAGTTGGGGTCAGTGGGCAGCGGTGGCGACGGTTGTTCGAAGCTCCGGCGAGGGACAGAGGGGCGGCAGCGAGCAGCTGCAGGCGCCGGGCATGGGCAGGGCACGGCCACAGGGCCGGTGCGGGTTGCTGCAGCTGGTTCGCGGCTGAGGGGTAGCTGAGGTGCGGTGGCTCGACGTTCGGTTCTGGCGTCACGGGTCGGCAGCAGTGGTGGGCGTCGGCGCTGGGTGGTGGCTGCAAAAGCGGCAGAGACCGGCGGGTCAGAAGACATTGGGCAGATGTGGGAGCAGCGGAGGCTTCGCGGACGGCGACCAGCGGGGCGGAGCTTCGGACGGTTGCCGCGCACGGTCGCGGGTCAGCAGCGGCTTCTGGCGTCGCTGAGCGGTGCGGGCGCGGCGGTCGGCACAGGTGCTCGTGGACGGAGGCCGGCGGTGGGGAGGACACCCGCACGAAGAAGACCACTGTTTGGCTTTTCTTTTTCTTCTTTTTTTCTTTCTCTCTCTCCCCTGTCCTCTCACGTCTCCTCTCTGCACACTTTCTGCTCCTTGACTTTTCCCCCAAAAGCTTTTTCTTTTCTTTTGTTTTTGTGTTGTTTAAGATCCTTCCTGCCAAAATCAAAAGAGAAGACCCCCAAGAGAAAATGAAGAAAAAGCCCCCTGAAAAACCCTCAAAACGAAGAAAGAAGTTTTTCTCTTTTTCTCTTGAATTTTTTACCTAGAAAACCGAGAGAAAAAGCCCCCTTTTACCCCATAAATTGTGGCCGTGTGTTTCTATTGTGTGCCCCCCTCTCTCCTATAGTGTAGCAACCTATTTATAGGTGAGTGGACTAAGGTTTTGAATCAACATCCACGCAATATTTCTTCACCAATTTTATCACATATTGATAAAGATCCAAGATCGTGATAGAACTTTTCTCAAATCCCAAATCTTGCAAAGATGAGCTCGTATATATTTTTTTTGTCACATTTACCATATTCGATGATATTGAAAAATCCTCATCATATCCTAGAAAATTTCAAATCACTATTTTTCACAAGATAATTTTTTGTCATAAAATAAAACAAGCTTTGGCCAATTTGCTCTCTCCGGGGGTTAGTCCAACCTATCAATTTAAAGCTCAGAACCACCAATTTGAATATATCTATCATCAGTCTAATGCATATGCAAATTAAAAATAAATGCTCCTAAATTATATGCAATGCAATTCATTTTTTTATAGGTTAAAAATTAATCCCTAATTTTTATGCAATAAATAAATGAATGGATTGTCAAAAATTAGGTGTCAATACTTTACGAGTGTGACCACACTAGAGTAATTATACTTTGAGGACTTAGGACTGATAAATAACAATGTATTTGAATTGACCACCTTCTTGAATAAGGAACTCTGTTACCTTAGGAAGAATCAAATTCTTTGGTGGTATGCTATGTCAAGATTCTTTGATTCTTGGAATTAAGAAAAGGCCAACCTTTTTACCACCACCCTTTCAACCATTCCTGCCCCTTCAATTGAAAAAAAGAGAGGATAATATTATGGAACGAAATAGAAGAAGCTGCTACCCGGAAGGATCTCCATTGAATCATGACTCTTTCAAAACAATCGATTAGCATTTCACTTATGACTTTTGTCGAACGTCACAGACCACACATAAGGACAAAGGGAGAACCAGATTTCTCAATAGGACTCCATTTACTTCGCAAAAAATCAATGATTTGAAAAAACAATTCTCTTAAAATGGTCGCTTGTATTATTTGCATATATGAATGAGTTGACAAATAAAAAAGATATGCAGAAGAGAGTAATTATGTGTATTTTGATATATTATAACAAAGATTTCATCAACCTATATATAAGTTTTATGAAATTGCTAAATAAAATAACATATTAATCAAGATACAGACAATCATAAAGGATATTCATACAATCTTGAAAAATATAGAAAACCATCAGAATTATCCTAAATATCTCTAATAGAATGAACGAAAAGTATTTTCTTCGTCCACAGAGTATTTAGATATAATTTGTTGTAGACAAGGAAAATATTTCTCATTCACTAATTATTTCGAACAATTTACTTTCTAGATAATATTTTTTAAATTATTCATTTTTCATCAAATAAACGCACCCTAAATGTTGGAGTGTTTCTCCTTTCAAATGAGCCCTTCCTTAGGACCATTATGGAGCCATAATATCTAGTGAGTGGGCCAATCATGTAAGAGCACTGTGCTATAGACTAAATTTTTGGTTGATTTTTAAGTTCAAGGAAATGTCCATGAAGAAGTCAAACTACTTATACCATGCATTAAGACTCGACTTTAGTATTAGTGCTTAATCTCATCAACCTGGACAGATACCTAGAATTAACCAAAAGAATCACTACCAAGGTTGGGTGACCATCAACCTAAGTTGAAGCAACTCCTCTAAGTAGCTCAAAATTCTTAATATCAGCAAGCACAACGCACTTTAAATCCGAATTGTCTTAAAAAAATCATTGCAACATCATCACCTGAGTATTAGGTTAATCTTTTGCGTGGTCCAATTGCTCATGAAGAAACAACAAGTTGGGCCCAAACATATGCTATAGAAAAGCATAATGGATTTTGAGGCCAGAAACCACGTCGAATTAACTTACGTGGAGGGCTCTGAACTGATATTATAGACCGAGTATCACACCCTAATCAAAAAGGCAAAGCCAATAAATTTACTGAATGCATGATTCCTATTTCGGAGGTTGCCTTTTGAACTTTTATTTTCTGAACGCTAGGAAACTCATCCAATCGCGTCCTATTTGGCGTGGTATCACCAGATTAATCATGCTCCTCTCTTTTGTTAACATGAGAACTAAGGACCCTTTTACTTATAAAAAATTTCGAGACATAAAATAACTCCCGAGATATTTAAATTTTTGCCTTCGAATACTGCAAGCAAAAGGAGGAAGAAAATTGAACAGAACATTATAAACCATTGAATTAAGAGCACATTTTGCATTCTACAATAACTGGACAATTCATAGGTTCATAAAGATAATTCCCCAATTATCAAACTTTATAGTGATGCTTCTTGAACGCTTTCCTCTTGCCAGAAGCATGATGTAGCTTAATTTTCTTCTTCTTCTTGCCTGAAATTTTCCCATCAGAACCAACGGGCACAACGCCTTCTAAGTTCATCCCATGATGTTTGCTCTTCTTACCCCACGTTTTATATCGAACCTGAGTTGCTAGACTCACCTTCAACTGGGCCGTCGCGTTCGCCACCGCACGAGCAACGCCACTCCAAATCTGCGTATTTTTCGCCTTCGCGTCTTGTCTCACGTGATGAGTCTTGTCCTTCCCTTGGTAGAACGAAGATATCACATCATCGGCAACTGGATCTTGCCCGAAAAAGAACGTCATGAGAATGTCGTCATAGTAGACCCCAGAGTCCTTGTTCGAATTCTGAATCTCAAGCTCGTACGTCAACGAACTCGAGCCGTTCTGAATGTTGTTCGAGGTCGGAACGGAGAGGTCCACCACCGTGAAGGAAGGCTGATTGGGACGTAGGCTTAGCCATATGCAAAAAGCAAGGATGGCCAAGAGAGAGAAGATCTGAAGCAGCCATACATAGAAGCTCCTCGCCTCGGAGGTGAAGATTTCGTCAGTAAAATTAGGACAAGGCGATGACATTTTGGGGTGATGAAGACGATTATGTTATTGAAAGAAATAGATTTGTGAGAGAAAAAGGAGGTGAACAAGATGAAGTGCCAGCATAATATTTCTGTGGAATCTCTTTTTTGCCTAGGGTATAAGTCAAGTTCATTAAAGTATTAGTGGAACATATGCTTTTCTTCTCAAGCATGATGACGCTTTTCCTCTTTAGGAGCTTGTTGGGTTAGCATGATAGAGTTTTTGTTTTCTTCAAAATCAGCACATCACAAATGTGAATCCACATTGCGACTATCCGGAATGGATTACGTAAAGGATTTATCAGGTCCAATATCGATGCAAAAAATTCTTCACCGTATTCACAGTTGAATGGTGAACATCTCAGAATAATTTGATTGAAAAGCTAACCCCAAAAGCACATGTGACTCCTCTAACATTGAATTTTTACACCGACAGTGGATCTAACGAGAATTTTTGTATAAAAGTCGTAACACTTTTAGATTGCAATTAAGAGAGTTCATCACATGAATTTTAAGTCGTAAGGTGGCAAATCAGTCAGACCTCACATTATAACTTTATAAGCACTTTTACTTCCTACATCTAAAAGCTTACAAGAAGAGCTCAAATCTGTCGTGCTGTTCTCTGATTCTGTTCTCTGATTTCACCACCTTAGCGGTTGTACTGCATAGCTGTGCGATCATCCCACGGCTGATTATCTAATTCATCTTTCTAGGGACGAGTATACACATTTGTTTTGAAAAAATGAATTTATTTTTCTTTTCTTCTTGCCGGTAGAATTCTGAAAGAATTTGTATGTATCGAAAAAAAATATTGCTAAGAAAAGTTACCTGTCCCTTGATTTCCAGATAGTTCGTTGGTAATTTACAACAGATTATACTCTTCTATTATCTTGTAACTTTTATTTGTTTTTCTTACCAAAGCTTTATATTTATAGACTATTATATCAATTTATTAATATTTATTTAAGTAACTTACCGGTTTTTAATTCGATTGAATTATTAAATAATTTTGTGCTTCCAATTCTCATTTTAATTACACGCAGAATTCTCATCTTAACTACTTGCAGATTTTCATTTATATTTTTTTATCGACTTTTCTTATTGTTTTCCAACTTTTATTTGTCTCCCATGGCAGTTAAATTCATCAACTGCGTTATGACTTTGGTTTAATACCACCAAAAAATCCCAAATTGATATACTCATACCATATTTATCCCAAATTAATTTTCGTGTCACAAAAAATCTCAAACTGGTACACAATAATCACATTTATCCCAAACTTAATTCGTGTTATTAAATATATCAAATTGATATGCCCATGATTAATTTACTTTCAACTAGCTTCTATCCCTCAATTAGCTTCTATCTAATATCCCCGTTGCAAAATAATTTGAAAACTACGGCAAAAAAATGTTGATAAATTTATGAAAATTTCATAAGTTACCAACAAGTTTCCTGAACAATATTTGACAGTCATTCTTTTACCAACAGTTATTTTTTCTTTTGCATTTGTTGAAGTTTATTGAAATTCATTAGCACGAAAAAAATCTGATTCTTTTTTTGGGGGGCACCGAACAATAGAATTGTGCTCTTAATGAGCAACATTTGTCCAAATCTGATACTTCGCATAAGATGTCACCTTTTTGACAGAAAGGTATGACATCTGCAAGTCACTTGGGTTCGAAGTTTAATGCATATCATCGTACTTCCTGCAATTCCCAATTACTTTTTTTTTTCTCGCCATCTCGGTAGCAATTTCATATTGAATAATTGCAAAGACAAATTCCCTCATAGATTCACGAAAAGAAATGATACACAAATTGTACATATGCTTCTTAATCAGGAAAACTCAATTACAAAGTTACCAATGAATTATCAAATGAGGCAGCGAACCCAATTATGACTTGGAAGAAAAGCTAGCAAGAGCCAATCAAGTGAAATAAACCGGGCATCTCTTGTCCTTGGAAGAAAGCAAGATGTTCCCATCGGGTCCCACAGCCACCGTACAGCTGGCGTGCATCCGATGGCGCTTGCTCTGCCACGTCGACACCTTGAATCGGATGGCCGACGTCAGTTCCATCCGGAACGTCACGCTCCCCGCCGCACGATCGCCCAAGAACTCCATCCAGCGCTGACTGGTCACGGTCAACGTGGCCCCACTCAACACGTCGGTAACAGTCGTCGTGGTCTTGGGGTCCTGATGTACCCCCGGAAACAACGACTTCGACCCGATCTTTTGATCCTTGTAAAAAACCGATCCGTCCAATGCATCGTAGTCGATCGAGATGTGCTGGTTCGAGTTCCGGAGCGTGATGTTGAACCCTAGCTCCGCGTTCTCGAACCCGTTCGCTTGGCTCAGGCCCGGGACCGAGAACTCGTGGATGAAGACCCGGGGCCTGTGCGGGCGGAGGCTCAGCCACAGGATGAACGTGATGATGCCTAGGATGAGGAGGAGGGTCAAGAAAATGGCGCACACGATCTTGGAGACCCGGGTGGCGAGGCTCTCCTTGACGCGGTGCACGTAATACCGCGGCGTGTGGTGGGGCTTCACAGGCTTCTGCAGCTTCTCCGGCGCGTGTGCAGAGATGATCGGTATCCGGTTAGGGTCCGACATAGGGTCCGACATCGTCCCCTTTTGTTTCCTTTTCGTTTTCTTTTGTGGTCTGAGCTCGAGAGACTAGCGATCGAGAGTGATCGTTGATGATTATGTAGACAACGGTGAAGAGAATTTCCAGGAGGGCTTTTTTGATCGGAGAAAGAAAGGAATAAGACTATGGTATCAAATGTTGTGCATGTTATCTACGACACGAAGGATCGATACTGTAGTTGTGTAGCTGAGCAAGCAAGGGAGATGCTACTTTTGTGTTGAACACTCCATCGTTGTCTGCGGCAACCAATAATAAAAGGGTGCTTTTACCATTAGGAATCTAACCAACCATGGGCACATATCCCTTGGCCCTTTTTCGCGTGAGTTGATACCTAAGTTCTACTTTATGGCTAAACAAATCACATACATGATATATATAAACACGCACGTATGTCAATAAAAAAAAATCTTAATTTGCTTGTATTACCCATCATAGGGTGCCAATTTATATACAAAATAATGCTTAACATATCATACAAAATAAAATCTATCAATTATCTCTAGCCGATTATAAGAGCCAAACCAATGATTATGCTAACTGAAAATTAGATATCGAATATTTAGTAAATGTTCTGTTGATCTCACCTAATACTCCCCCTCAAGTTGGCACACGAAGGTCATACCCAACTTACTTGGTAAAAATGTCAGTTTGTTGAAGATTAGAGGGTATGAATGCCCAAGTTGTATATATTAATCTTGATTTACTTTGTTCGTTAGTGAAATAATAAGTTTGCCAAGATTTATAAAGCAGTTTGGCTATTCCAATATAGACTCATCAATTTATCGTGCAATACCTTGAGAAAGGCGAATAAACTCCACAGCCAAATCAATTTACTGGTGACAATTGCCATAATACAATTTTCAGCTTTAGTAAAGGACCGACAAACTGTGGGTTTGCTCTTGGTTCTCCAAGACATTGGACAACCACCAAACATGACAAAGTAATCAGGAAGTAATCCAGCAAAGTAAGGGCGGAGCCGATAACGTTCCCCGTAGGTTTTTCTTGAGATATTGGGAAGGGCTATGTAACGGCTTCCCAGTGCTACTCCTTCGGTTCCTGCATGAACTGGGAAAGCATTTGGATTGAATAATGTAATTCAAGACAAGTGATAGTAAGATAAAGTAGACATCCAAGTAGACATCCATGCGGTTGCTCCTTTGGAAAAGTCGTTAGTTTAGCTGCCAACATGTTGTACTCAAATAAGATTCAAGTGCATACTTTCTCTAGCACAACCGTCCACTACACTTTTATTTTTAAGAATACTTAAATTGCCCAAGGTCCTTGATATGAAAACATTCAACAAGTTACAATTTGAGCTCTGCACATTACTGTGAGTTATTTTGTCCACGAAGATTAGATCGTTAACATACACTAACACAATAGAAAGTATTGCCATGAGAGTAGGTGAACTACGTGTAATCGGCGAATGATTGATCAAAACCATATTCTCTCAATGTATTAGAAAATCTTGAAGTCCACTTTTGAGATGCCTTTCAAAGACCATCTAAGGACTTCCATAGTCGATAGACACTATTTCAAATCGTTGTTGTGAAACTTAATGGAAACTTCATATAAATGGTCTCATTCAAATTACCATATAGAAATGCATTGTTGACATCCATATGATACATCCAATTATGAGCCAATACAACAAGAAGTCATTGTATAATGACTGGATTAGCTGCTGGCGCAAAGGTTTTATGGAAGTCCAAGTCCTCTTCTTGAGTGAATCCCTTTATGACAAAATGAGCTTTACATTACTCAATACTATCATCATCTTGACACTTGGATTTGTAAACCCACATCTACCCTGAGGGTTTCTGACCCTCTAGCAAAGTGGCCAGAGTCCAAGTCCAAATCATCCCTGAGTGCCTTACTTTATGTCGTTGTTGGTTGTCTCCGCAAAGGATTTGAAATTGCCTCCTATAATTCTTGGGCTCGGTATTAGAATCAAAACGGCTAAAAAAATCATTGTGAAGCTCAGTAAATCATTCATAAAAAAAAAAAACTTCTCTATTGAATAGGTAGTCCCTATAGAAATCAACAGAGGGAACTGAGGAGTTGGGGTCTTCATTTGGATCATATAAAGTGCTTTCTCTACCGCTCGCCAGGCTGTCACAGCCTCGCCTCATTGTTTGCTCATTTTCTTCCAAAAAGTAGAGTCATGTATAGGTGCACGAGATCTGATACATGACTTCTTGGGGGAAAGAAATCATTCATTGAATTTAAAAAAAAAAAAAAAATCGAGCCATATCACTCCAAATCATTTGAATTACTTGACCAAATTGGATTTTATTGAATGATGGAAATTGACACAGATTTGGTACACCTTTGATTCTTCCTTCATCAAATACACCTGAATTGCTTGACTATAAACATCGACAATAGCTAAAAAAATAATGTGTACCCGAGAGATTCCCTATTTGAACGGCCCCCATACATCAAAATGTTACAAATAAAAAATTCCACCGGCTTTCTCATTGTTTAAAGGAAATTAAGTACATTGTTGTCGCACGACAACATATATAACACATTGGGCTTTTTTATTTATCCCAATATCGGTTATCAAATTCAAAACTTATCGTGATGCTACCCTAATTGTTGATGCCAGATGTCAATCTTTTGTCCCTTGATCGCTGGAAAAGGTGAATGAGTGTCGAGGCTAGGACCACCTTTTGACAACTGAGAAAAGAGAATGAGCATTGCAAATACAAACTCAATTTTACAAGATTGCACTTAAAATTGCCACAGTGTGCAAAACAAAATCAAATCCAAAATAAAAATTGCAATTTTGTGGTGTGAGTCACATGTCCATTGAAGTTCATGTAGGATATGCATCTGTGATGTTTCACCATTGATTTGAAAGCAAGAGCCACCATGTCAATGTTGAGAGGTGACACTATCAATAATCCAATCTATGGAAAGATCATTAAACCGACGCACCTCACCTATGAGTTGATCATTCGAAGAGGGTGGTTTCATTGCTGAGAAAACTAATCAAATGCTAATATTGATCCCAACTCATGTTTTCGTTGTCTCGATCCGTTGAGGACCTTCCTGATTGCTATCTCATATTTTTTGGGATCAACTCCCGATATTAGTCCCCTTGCCCGACCTTCCCACAATAGTCACATATAAGTTTCCCGAACAATGCCTTCCTAGGGGCTGCTCTTCCAGTCGAGAGAGCAGCACTCTCGATCTTCTCTTCCTTCCCTCGGGCAATTGATTGTCGGCATTCCTCCTGTGTGATTGTAGAATTAACTTTATCAAGGGACGGGAGTAAACTGATGTTGAAAGCTTGAGGATGGACATTCTCAATGTTTAGGCCCATATGAAACTAGTGGATCTTCTCCACCTCTTTCTTCTTTGCATACTTCATGGCTACAACAGAGGTACATGGACGACATCATAGTCATCAAGTTTATCCCCTACGACCTTCTACTTTGTGTAATATTTCACACCTGAGAGTCCACCATGCTGAAGCAACCAAATCTCGGTTTTGATCCAGTGAATACGAGGTCTGTTCCCTTGGGCGAATCTCTCCTTTAGCCCGTCCCGCGTTGTTCTTGCTTCTTTTGTGTACGCCATGATTCCCTATAGACTTTTGTCAAGGGAAGTGAAGATTCACGAAATTATCATGGAATTACAAATGCCCTGGACAGTAAACTCAAGTCTCCTCAGATCAGGCTTCTCTAGTGATCCAATGATAAGCCCAAGTTTGTATTTCGTCTTCAACCATGTTGTGTAGTTTGTCCAAAGTCAGCACACACAAGACAAGTACGTTATCGGAATTGGCTGAGGAATTGAGGTAATACTGTGAGGAAGGGTCAATCACCTTTTTAGCAGATGCTTCGTGACCATATCGCAAACAAAGAGACGGATTGTTTGATATGTTTTAATCTCCCTACATTAATTCCATGTGAGAATTGGTACCTTGCTTGTATTACTCATCCTATAGTGCAAATATATGTGCAAGATAATGCTTAACAGATCAGAAAAGGATTACCTCTAACTACTTTTGAGAGAGAAACCAAATATTTTGCTAACTGAGAAGCAGAAAGCAAATATTCAGTAAATCTGAAGTTGATCTTCCTCAATTTTATTTACAGTATAATCTTGGGAAGGACTTCGATCCTTCGTATAGTTCGATTCCCTGAAATCATGACTTCCTTGTAAACTATATCTCGGTCAACCATCTCCGTGGCTGACTATTTGCTGACCTAGAAAAAAATTAATCTTTTAGGTCAAGCACTGTCGATATGGTGTGGAGAGAGAGAGAGAGAGAGAGAGAGAGAGAGAGAGAGAGAGAGAGAGAGAGAGAGAGAGAGAGAGAGGTTTTCTTTTCCTAGTTTGCACGGTCACTAAATACGTGTACGTGTGACAAAAATTGAGTGAAGACACTGTTAATCTGGATAGTTCGAAGGCCGCCTAACTTCATGCTTATTAAGAGAAACAACCCAAAGTGTATCAATAAAATCTTATGTTAGTTTCCATAAAAATAGACCTGAAACCCTATAACAAATTACAATTGCTTAGGCCAGCCAAATTGGAGAAGGGTATTAGCTGTATAAGCTTAGGAAAAGATCTCTGAATCTCCAGGACGATGACGTCTTGTCTCTTCTACTGTATACATGCTGAATTGGTGGAGGGATTGGAGGAGAATCCATAGTGGGTTTCATAATGACATATAGAGAGGAATCATCATCCATTGTAGGAGGCTCAATTGGTTCATCAGAATAAATAGTTGACTCAAAAAAAAAGAAACATCTGCAGTGGTGAAATACTTTTGCAAAGGAGGACAATAACAATGATATCCCTTTTGTGTATGAGAATACCCCCACAAAAATGCATTTAAGAGACCAAGGATCTAGTTTGGAAAGCCATGGATGATGGTCACGAATATAGTAGACACAATCAAATATACAAGGTGGTAAATAAAACAATGATTCCGAAGGAAAAAGAAGAGAGTATGGTGTCGCACCCTTAAGAACAGAGGACGGCATGCGATTGATAAGATAGCATGTGGTCATGATAGCATCAGCCCAAAAAGATTTGTCTACATTCATTTCAAACATCAATGATCAAGCAACTTCTAGTAAGTGACAGTTCTTCCGTTCGGCAACACCCTTTTGCTATGGTGTATCTGAACAAGAAGATTGATGAAGGATGCCCCATTGGGCCATGAATTCAGAAAAAGGATTAGAAAAATATTCTTTAGCATTATCACTTTGAAGAATACGAATAGGAGTTGAAAATTGAGTATGTACTCTGTTAACAAATGCACAAAATATAGAAAATAACTTATAACGACTTTTCATTTGATAGAGTCAAGTGGCGCTTGAATAGTCATCTACAAAGATAACAAACTACTTGAAACCCAACTTAGAAAGAGTAGGACGAGGACCTCATATATCATAATGAAATAACACAAATAGCCGAGAGGCTTGTTTATTGACTCTTAGACGATAACTAATACGGTGCAATTTGCCAAACTGACATGACTCACACTCAAGATTAGATAAAGACTGAAACCGAGCATCTAACTTCTTTAAACTTTCCAAGGATGGGTGGCCCAAACAATAAAGGATCTGATATGGAGAAGCTGTAGAACAAACAACACTTGTAGTATCATCAAGCAAGTATAGCCCTCCTGACACATGTCATTTACCAATCGTCTTCCTCGTCTTCAAGTCCTAAAAAACACAGAAATCAAGATAGAAAGTTCTGGAACAATCATATGCTTTGATAAGTTGACTGACAAACATAAAGTTGAACGGAGAACTAGGGAGATACATGACTGAAGATAAAGATATGAAGGCTGTTAGGAGAATTGTGCCTATCCCCTTCACCGTGGATAGAGAACCATTAGCTAATGATACATTAGATATAGACTCATGAAAATCAGAAAAGATACCTAAGACTCTAGTCATATGATTAGTAGCACCTAAATCAATGACCTAGGGGCAAGAGGCAGAAGAAAGACACGCTTTTGCATTACCTGTCTGAACAAAAGTAGCTATGGAGGAGGATTGTGAAATTGTCTGGGAAATCTAGAGTTGATTATACCTAGCAAATTCCTCCTCCGACATTCTGATCAACTTTCCTCTCATAGCAGATTATGAAGAGGCACTAGATTCTACTGCATTAGCTACATTAGTTGTAACCTATTGAGAGGGCCTTCCGTGAAGCTTATAACAAAATCTCTAAATATGTTTAGGTAAACCAAAGTAATGACAAGTTTGAACCAAATCGGTATTACCCCCTATGTCACTATTGTGTTGCTAGCAGAGGGTGGTTGGCCTCTAACAAAACTATGGCTAACGCCACCACTTTGACCACCACCACGACCTCAACTACCACCACAATTTCCTTAAGCTGCTAAGGCTAAGTTCTCACCTATAGAAAATGCATCATTAGGTGGTTCATGTGAGACCCTCAAAACACGAGCAAATGTCTCAGTGAGTGAACTCACCCTATCTCCTCTAAGTATTTGGGAACGGACAACATCATACTCTTGCCTTAATCCTCCCAAAAAACTCATAACAGCCAATATTGCTCTTGCATTTCCTTGACATTAGAAGTAATGGGTAGTAGAGAGCTCCTCATACATCTGTTTGAAATCAACAAAATATTAAGTGGCTGATCCTTTCTATCAGCCTTATAAAATCCTCAGAACACTTCATTATCCTTGAAAGATTATTTTGTCCAGAATAAAGGACATTCAAGTAGTCCCAACACTCCTTCACAATATTAATATGTGTAACCAAATCTACAATTTGTGATTCCATGGAGCTCAACATTTGACCAAGAATTCTAGCATTCATGGTATCCCAATTTGTATCGGAGGCAGATCTTTTACCTATTAGATGATTCTGTTGCTCTCTCCTAGTCAACACTAACAACACGATTTTCCTCCATTGTTGGAAATTGGTGATACCTTGTAACTTCTTCTTTGTCAAACGATTAAAGGATGTAGACACAACATCAACTACTACACCTCTATTCTCTGCCATAATTTGATGTGTACCAATATAACGCAAGAACTTTCAGCACATTAATCAAATTCAAATCCCTCCAACTAATTCAATTCAACAAACTTCTGTGATTTGTTTCAAACAATCCAAATCTCCATAATACTTCAATCATCTCATCCTATTTCCTCAAGACAAATGCCCAAAACATAGATTATGCTCAACCAAAATCATCTCATCCAACATCAATTTTGTGGCAAACGAGATCAGCATCTCCATCAACCAAGTTGCTACAGTTTTTTTTTTTTTTTTTTAATAAAATGAGAACAATGAACACATGAGCGAACATTAGAGGACCACGCCAATCAAATCAGCTTGCACGGAGGGGCGCGAGCTCAACCAACATCAGATCTTGAATGAATGGACAAGACTGCGTGATGCCGGACGACATCGGATCTAAGCCAACAAGGCTAGATCTGAGCCGACTACGCTTGTCGGCATCAAATCTAGACTCGGGAGGGCTGGCCAACTCCAACTTGGGTTGAGTGATGCTTGTTGATGTGGCTCTGATACCATGTAGAAATTAATATATGAGAAGAAAATAGAGCGATGTAGAAATTGATTAAGAAGGAACAAGGAGGACGTGTAAAACTGAAAGGAGGAGAACGTGAAAACTGATTAGGGTTTTCCACGTCTCACACTTTTATTATTAAATAATACTTAATGACCATAATAACCCTATCAGTATTAATGACCATAATAACCCTCACACTGTAACACGTACAATGGTTTTTTGAATGGTGGAGCCAACATAGGGCCGTCCAACTTCCTTTGTCAAAGAGAGATACATGTCACCCTCACCACCGGTAGCCGGCAACCTCCGCCAGGCATTGTGATGCCTAGCAACCGGTGGAGGGAAATAGGAAAAAAAGAAAAAATCAGAAAAATTAAAAAATTGCAATAATCTTCCACATTAGTGCAAGTCATGCCACCTAGGACTGGTTGACACTAATCGAACAACCATATCAATAATTTCCGATCAAAATTAGTCCAAAAATTGGCAAATTGTCAAAAAAATTAGAATTACATTGACGTGTTACAAAGGACTAAATTACCCAAATTGAAACTATATGACTAAATTAGCCGCTATAAGTTAGATTTGAAATTTTTGAATAATTTTTTTGTCTATATAAAAGAGAATGCGTTAATCATCATGATGATAGTTAACCAAGATGGGATGGAAGAATGACACTCCTACCTATTTAGAAAGAGAAACAATAATAATACACTATGGTATTAAACTATAGATTCTAATCATGGTTATCACTTGACTTTGTGAAACTATGCCTGTTGATTAGTCACTTTAATCTGACAAAAGAAAACCGATTACAATCACTTAGATACACATAAAATAGGACATCTCAAACTAATAAGGGATAATAACGCAAATGGGTCATGAACTTTGGCCCAAGGTAAATTATAGTCCTTAAACTTTAAATTTGTTCAATATTGTTTTTTTAATTTTAGCTCAATATGCAATGTCGCCCTTAAATTTTTAATTTTTTTAATATAATCCCTAAGATGTCCACTATTGTCTTTTCATTAATTTAAGTTCAAGGACAACATTGAACATTTAAAATTATTTAAATAATCTAAAGACTAAATTGAAAATGTATCAAAAGTTTAAGGATCACATTGAACAAATCAAAAGTTCAATAACGATATTGCATGCTAAACTAAAGTTCAAGAATCACAATGAAAAAATTTAAAAGTTTAGAGTCCCCGTTGCACATTAGATCCAAATTTAAAATTTATTTGTGTCATTTACCCTAATAAAAGTGACTTTCTAATGTATTATATAAACATGTTGCTCAAACTTCGATTGTGGCCATAGCAGGCGGACTGCTTGTGAACTGCACTAGTTAGCCAAAGAAATGCATTAAGAAAAGTTACTTAGCACTTCATTCTACGTCATCGTCGACATTAACTCACACCGATGTACTAACATCCATAGTACACGTAATTCAGCGTGCTCTGGGCTCCAAACTCGATGACCAGCTGCATTTGCGAGGGAAAACTTGTAAAGCTAAGCAAAACCCTAGCTTTTAGCCTGCACAAACTAGACAAAAAAGCCAGTCGTGTGTCAATTTAGGATCTACAAATCAATGCATACTCGAAGTTCGCAACCTTGTCTAGCTATAATTAATGGGGAAATAGAATAATATTGTGCGTACGCAATTGAGAGATCTATGAGATTGAGCCAGCTTTCATTTTCTACTTGTTTTCTTGTTTATTATTCATGTTCTAACAGGTACGAACTTATTTTAAGCCAAATGTGAAGTTCTAAGACCATAAGAACCCTAGTCCGGCGCTTCTAGTGTTGACTCTCTTAAAGTAATACCAGAAAACTCTTCATCAATATGGTCAAATGGCACATCCTTTCATGTCCATATTTATGCATCATCCCTTGCATAAGGAGAATTTTCAAAGAATCCTAATTCGGCTTCTGATTTAAAAAACTAGGAATGAAACCGATCACCTTTGCGAAAAATACCTAACATTTAAATTTCCCTCTTGTCCATTCTAATAAAAAATAAATCATTTTCCACCTTTCTACCCAAAGTTCCGTATTTCCAATTATCTCACCATTTTTCAAATGTAGCTTAGTTCACGACATTTAAAATGGAGTCTCACTAGTTATTATCAAATACAGGTAGAGCGATATGAATCACATAGTCAAATTTGGGCAATTAAATACGATGTATCTCTTTAAGGAACCATGCGTAGTTCTTTGTTTTTTTCCTGGGGGCATAAATATTCCTTGGCCTTTTTCGTCTCTCAAAAGATGCTCCTAAACACTGATTCGAGCACAAAACCTATCATATGAAGCGTTTGACCCCTAAACCGGTCTCTGGACGTTGAGAATGTATTTCTTCTCTAGCTAACAAACAAATTTCAAGCTGTAAAAATGAATAATTCGCAGCTATAACTTTCTTCCTTGAGCAAGGCTGTTCTCCACCAAACATGGACTCAATACTCGCAACACGGTAACTTCTGTTTCGAGCAAATCGCATTGAGTATTGACTCGTCAACCACGCTTATCTTTCTTTTCCTCCATTGTAATAATCCTCACTCTGGTATGAAATTTATATTAAACGAATGCAGCATGTTCAAATAGCACAGTCAGGCAATATCTTACATGATTTGCATTGACTCTCTTCCGAACCTACATGAAACATTTATCACGTCGGAGAAGGATTTCGCATCATTCTGAGGGCGAGGTTTAGCTGCTACCAGGCAGCAAAAGCAACGCTGCCACCCGCAGCCCGGACGCTCGTTGACTGAGCCCCGTTTCCCTCACCTACATGTAAATTACTAGGAAATTTCCACCCATCAAATATTGAAAACGTGCCCCCTTGATCTCATACATTGAAGTCACCTGGTCATTATGGCATCATGTCTTTGACAGAAAACTCTTTTTCGTGCATGCACATGCAGGTAGGCCATGTGCACGTAGCTTGCTTAGTTTCCGCTCGCATGGACTCGAGGAGGTTCGCATTGATGATTTTGAAGAAATCAATTAAGTAAAAGACCGCGAATCCCGATATTAATCGTTCACATCGCACAGGTCTCTCAAGAACCCTCAGTATATCATGGTCTAGAAATCACCCACATCTGCATCAAATAAAGTGCACACAATCTCTCTATATATATACAGAGAGGGAGAGGGAGAGGGAGAGGGAGGGAGGCAGAGAGGGAGAAGACATAAGAAGATCCTACGAGTTAGAGAGAACGCAGAATACTTCGTATAATAATTAAATCGAGCTATGGCAATCTTGGCTCTTCGGGTCGTGGCGACGGCGACCTTGATGAGCATGGTGGTGGCGGCGGCGGCAGCACAGCTGCAGGTGCATTTCTATAAGGACTCGTGTCCTCAAGCTGAGCTGGTGGTGAAGGGGATAATGCAGCAGCGCTTCAGCGCCGACCCGTCCATTCCCGCGGGTTTGCTTCGTATGCATTTTCACGACTGCTTCATCCGTGTAACTCCTCTCTCTCAAAGATACATTTTCTTTCTATGATATCAACAGATAATTTTCCTTATGTTTTCTCTCTTATTTTCTTTCGATGATATCTTTTGTCACTTCGTGTACAGTTAATTTCGTTGGGACTATAAATGGGATGAATTTTCTCATAGTAATGTTGAATTGCCTGTCCAAAAATTTAATCTCTAATCTGATAATTTAGATATTATCTTTCTCTTCTTATTCATCATCCTTTCCTACAGTTAGCACGGATTTCTAATTATTATTCCATCTTCTAATGTTTTTTCTTCTATTGATTATATTAAAAACTTGTTAGCTCCCTTTTGAAAAACCGGGGGAACAGAGCTAGCATTTGGTGATTACTATACCAGCCTTACCCGACGATAGCCGCGCATACAAGTATGCTTTGACGTAGACTCTGCTTTCCCCACCGTGAGGCCTCTAAATTTTCTGTCCATTTTTGTTTTCCCGACAAAAAGGGAATATGGAGGATAGCACGAGGTCTTTCATTCTAGGATGGTTCTCCTGCCTATTTCCTTCCTTAAGTCCTTTTAAGGACTTGCTCAAGTCCATCTACACATATATATCAAGAAAGTTAGAAAATAATAGAAGACCCCAATTTATATTTCACACAATAAAATATACTAGCAAATTTGTCCTCTTTTTTATTACCCTAACCTCTTGGGAATGCTTCCTAAATTAAGCAATTGACTAGGTACAATTCTCTCATTAAATTATGCACATACATATTATATCTTAGCACATGGACTTTATCATCCAACTCATCATGTAGTAAGCATCCAATGCTTGAACTACGGTACTATACATCTCCAGACATTTTTAACTTTTCTAATAAACTAATATTTCGTCCTTTTCTGTTTACCGCGATTAGGGTTGCGATGGCTCGGTCCTCATAGACAGTAATGGCAACAGGGTGGCCGAAAAAGATGCACCTCCTAATTTGACCCTAAGGGGGTTTGAGGTCATCGACGAGATCAAAGCCGAGCTAGAGAAGCAGTGCAAGGGGATCGTTTCTTGTGCGGACATACTGGCCCTAGCCACCCGAGACGGCGTTGCCCTAACCGGAGGGTCGGCCTATGCTCTTCCCACCGGACGAAGGGACGGGACGGTCTCGAACATCAGCGACGTTCATATTCCCGGACCATCCTTCTCCGTTGCTGCGGCGACTAGTGCCATGCAAACTATCAACCTCTCCCTAGAAGATCTTGTCACTTTATTAGGTAAAGCAATGTTCACTTGCTCGAATCTTCAATCTATAAATAGGACAAGACGTGCTTATTGATAAGAAGATGATATCTATGGCCAGGGGCACATGCGATGGGATTTTGCCAGTGCGGTTTCTTTGTGGACCGGCTCTACAACTTCTTAGGTTCGGGTCAAGCCGACCCGAATATCGACCCGCAATTCCTGGGCGTCCTGAGGCAAAAATGTCCGCGACCCGACCCCAGTGTCCCGTTCAATCTCAGTACCGACCCCAAGATCTTCATGACCCCATCGTCCAGCACACCTTTCAAGCTCGACACTTCGTTCTATCGAGGGGTCCTCAATGAACAGGCAACTCTTCAGTTGGATCAAGAGCTGGCGTTCACCGACCTCACGCGCCGGATCGCGGCAGACTACATCAGCCGACCCAACACGTTCCGGCGGAAATTCGCCAAGGCGATGATCAAGCTGGGGAATACGAATGTTTTGACTGGACAGCAGGGAGAGATTAGAGCAAACTGTAGGAAATTCAATCAACCAAGTCATTGACTAAATTGTTCTATTATTTGGAAAATGATAGTGTTTGTGAATGCTTCCTGTTCAAAGACGCGAAATGACGAATCGTTACTCATTTTTGGTTATATAGTGTGCTGGCGTGACATCAAATTTTCCCTCTACGTTGTGTACTAATTTCAATCATTATTCTCTTCACCAATCTCCTTACTACATAGGTAAATTAAATTGACACTCACGCCTACATGAGAAATGGGTGACTACATAACGAAATTAGTCCATGCCTATTATTCTGGCCTAATTTTTCGTTTCTCCTCAAAGAAAAAAGAAAGAAAACTATTTTAATAGGAATAATGGAAGTGGGAAATCAATTCAATTAGGGGTATAAAAAGAAAGTCTGGTTTCGATATAACCCAACATCGTCGATTATTTTTCGTAATGAGGTTCGCTTCGTAGGACTTCTAAATTTGTTTTATGAGTTCATGTCAAGCCGAGTCCCAAATGTTGTATTTTCATTGAACGTGCCAAAATGAAGATGTAATTTCGGTTCTACTGAATTCACTGGGGCTTCGGGTTTGACGATATCTATTTCTGTATACATAGGGGTCAGGAAATTTCGTGAGAACAAACGGTTTGACATGTTTATGCAAATGGAGATGACAAATCAGAGAGCGCCATGAGTGTGGCACAGTTCTAGAATTCGGCATGTGGTGCTTTGAGTTAGGATCGTGTATGTTTGTCAACACTTTGGAAATAGCAATTTTGAAATGAAAACGCTTCATTGGAAAACAAAGAACGAGTTGCCGATATTGCTTTTAGCACTTTTAGCTGTGAAGAATTGATATTTTTACTCGAAAGGTCAAGACAAAAACAATGAAAAATAAAACCCAATAATCATTTCATAAACGATAAATGAATTTCTCTGTTACATTGATTATATATGAGAAAAATGCTGTCCTTTTTATTATAAAGATGACACGATCAAATACATTATAACTATATATAGAAGATTTTTTTTTCACGTACCAAGATTTGTTAAAACCATATATTATCATAGGTATATTTACTTCATAATATAATGAAAGGACCCCTATTAAAAAAAAGTTTTTAAAAATGCCGTCCTATTTCCCATGGATTTGTCAGGGAAGCAGTTGTCTTCACGTGAACTCTCTAGAAAACTAGGAAAGTTGCACAAGTTCCAAAGTTGTCAGAACTGGAAAGTTCACGGCTGCACATGCATGCGATCGGGACTCATTGGTTTCCAAAACTAGGATGGTTTTTTGGGGTTTCTTTTTTCTTCGCTAGAAAGGACAGTTTTTTAGGGTTGTTTCCATCCTTTTTACCCCTTGATTCTTGCAATTTACCGCCATAAATTTCATAAATCGATTGCAAGGTGCCTCCTCACGTTATTTGGTTTTCTAGTTCGATCTCATTTTCTACATTTGTTTTTCATATTTACGGTAATTAAGGGAAAAGAGGCATTTTTCTTATATAAAATTGAAAATACACTTTTATACATTTTAAAACTCACGAGCGTTGCACATACTAATAGAAAATAACGGATAGTTAAAGGCTGTAAAAAATTGGAAATTTCATTGGCGTTCTGTGTAATTAAAAAAAAAAACTATTCAAAGGGGTTAATGATAATTTACTTTAGTAGCTCCTGAAGTAACGATCGACGAGTTTATAATATTCTTTGCCTCGACCTGGAATTCATTCCCCATGCCAAATTGCAATGAAAAGCGAGCGAAGAGAATGAGTTGGATTGGAATTTGGGCCTACATACCCATGGGGAAAGCCTACTTCCCCAAAAAAAAATCCTTTTTTGTATGCATTCGGCTTAGCATTTGAAAAAAGTCTTTGAGTAAATATAAAGGATTTGTCTGTCATGCTTTGGCAAAAAGCATCTTGTAGGTTCCCCTTCGACGAAGGAACTCTGGAGGACTCGTGGAAAGACCTCACATGCCAAAATATGGGACCAACATGACTGGACTAGCCGTCGGAAAAACAAACGTGCTCGATGGTATTAAATCTTAGATGAGACATTACGTAAATTTCGTCAAATTGGTAAATACATCAGTGCCTCCACTAGATAAAAGACAATGTCTACAGTGGTCCTCAAATTGGTTTGATCATTGTAGAGCGCTACATATCATTGAAGTCTAGGTATAAGTGTCTTTTGTTATCACTATTTCTCAATGAACACTACCAATCATCATTGAAAGTCGCTACTTATCAACTGCAACTCGATAGCCCATATATAAGATGAAACACTCATTCTATTGAGAGGGCCAACAACTCTCACTCTTCCTTAGCAATTAAGTTTCTCAATTTCCCTCTCACAAGTATTGATTAAGCAACAAATACTCAATTTGGGTGCAAACCCGAACGTCTTAACCCGAATTCTATGGTGCAGATTGGCACTTGAAGTGGAGCTTTTCCTGATTGGTTGATTTCTAAGTCGAGCATAAACACTCTTAGTTAAAGCTAAAAGCTATGATAAAGAAGCACTAACTACCCTGATTGATTCCGAAAAATCAAACCAAACACATCCAAACACATGTCTAGATTCCCAAGTCTAGAAGATATCTTTAGCTATTTATTAAGGGAAATACGACTTCTGAATAAGACTCTCTGGAAAAACATATGTACTAGTAAGTATGAATAATTTAAAGGGCCTTGTGAAAGTGGATATCTTATGGATGTTCTTTCATAGTAATTATACGTATTTATTTCTATCTTAGCATCTTCAAAATATCAAAATGAGAGAATGAAAACATTTTACGAGGTTGGTGCGGAGCCACTTTCATTTTCTCGTTCTTGATATTTATCTTGAGATTTAAGCTAGCGTTAGAACATAATTTCTTTTTGAAATTGATGAGTTAGTCTCACAAATTTCTCCAAATCCATATGCCCAACTAATTTAAGTTTGTTGATTGGTTTGGAGAACAACTACACAATGAGCTTTACCAAAAAAAAAAAAAAACTACACAATAAGTCTTAAACATATTATACGAATGCCAATTTAATCTTATATTTTTCAACTTCATCAATTTAGTCCTAAACATCTACAAAAAATTTTTACATAAGCATTCCAACCAATTAGAAACAAAAGTTTGTTGACATAACGGTATGTCACGTAGAACAAATTTCCAATCAAAATTGATCAAAAGAATTATATTAGAATTTTATGCAAATTTAGAATGGAAAGACAAAATTGAAAGATTTAGAATTGGATTGAAATCCTTACAATATGTTTAAAATTAATAAGATAATTTTCTTCTTCATATGGACTTGATCGACTAAAATGGCAATCACGAAAGTTCTCATTGAGTGCTCCATGTCCACGTGAGCATGATTACTTTAATCACCGATTTTGCAAGTTATGTATGTCCTCATTCCCAGTCACTCTCAATCAACCTAATCTTGACAAGAACAGATCATTCCTCTCCGGAAGCCCCCACGTGGCACTTGTTGAATATTTTAATAATTTAATGTAGTCTCTAGTGATAGCCCCAAGAACTTTAGCTTCCCTAGAAAACCCATCTTCTTCATTTAAATTATTAGTTGACCATGATATGTACACATAACCACATTTCATCCATACACTTGTAAATCCATTTGGTGGGATGCTTTCACGTTCCGGATGTACCTTTCGTAATATGATTGCCCAATAATATCAATATTAATAATACTAAGCATCGAAAATAAAGAGAAAATTATCTAAAAAGTTATAAATTTATCACACAATAGCAAATTTAATTATAATTTTTAATTTGACCAATTTAATCATAAACCTTTTGACGATGTACCAGTTTAATCCTTCCAACCAATTTTATTTAGAAATCACTAACACAAGAATCCAGTCAAACATCAACAACATGGATGCCCAAAGATGTAGATACATGAAGCCATCTTGTAACTAAATGAATTTACTAGACTAAATTCATCAGAAAAAATCCTTTAAAAGATAAGAAGAATCAACATAAACAAATACTCTATTTATTTCGCGAAAAAATAATAAATTAGAATTTTTTTCCCTAAAAACAATCTTCATATCACTTGAAACAGTTAATCTATGAAAAAATTTATTATTGACAACAATTTATGTCTAAACATTTTTATGGATAATGAAATATTTTTGCTTTTTTAATTTAGTAAGAGATGAAGGTGGTCATTCTTAGAAAAATATTTCTTAAATTATTCATTTTTTTTAAATAATCGGAGTCAAAGTGTATGCACGTTTTGACTACTTATTGGATGAGAAGACTACTACACAGCAGAGAAATGAATTTGAGTTACACCCACATGGCCGCACCTTCATGGTACGTGGCGAAATCTGTTTATTCTATTAACTTATAATAAATTAAGCCCTCCAGATGAAATCTGCTCCGGTAGTGCGATTTGCTAGATCAGTGATCATTCTTCTTTAAAAATACAATTTTCTTTTATTAATACAACAATATGTCAACCCCAACAGCAAATACCAGCAATAATCCCACAAGCACAATCGGATAAAACCACTTAAAAATTCATTAGTCGAATCCGACGGCCAAGAAGCTATCATGACAATACCAAGTATCAAATCAAATCAAATAGGGAAAGTTACTTGCGAATATCTGAGCCTCGAGTTAGAACAATCCTTCAAATCATTAACTTCCGCAATCACATCGGATGACCTAGAAAATCAACAAAACAGCTTAGTCTAACACCAAAAATAAGAAATATAATCGGATATAGCCACAAAAAATAGAGAAATAAGCTACGGCAGAAAATCGGGCAATGGAGATAATCGAAGTTGCTTGGTTCAAATTGCCCCCCACAATAAAAACAAAAGGGAACATAGAAGATACGAAGGAAGGGAATGACTGCCCCAATGAACAGTGGTCCAAACCTTGACATTGACTCCTTGAGATTAGCCATAAAAATCTGCTGGATTGTTTTAACCGCACAACCATGTCGACTCTTGTGGATGGCTCTCGATGATTGTTCTTTTGTCTTACCTTGGTTCGCACTTATCTTGGGAACAAGCTTGTGGATTGTAATAGACCTATCGTCGAGAACATGCCCAAGCCCTTGAGATTCTAGCCAGAAGAAACCAACCATATTTCACATGTAATGTTAAAATCTCACCGTGCATGCATTTGACATCTGATCTCTACATAGATATGTTCACAGCGCCCTGAATTGATAGCAGTACTTGCTGCATAGATTCTTTTCACTGGCATTAGATAGAATGAAAATCGATCTAGAGAATCTGGTGGCAGTTGAAAGCAATCGATGATGCATACAAGTACCAGAAATTCCACCAATTAGTTTCAATAATTGACTTGCTAATGTGGATTCTTGAGGTGAGCAACTGGCCTGTCTAACCCGGGACCAAACCGATCCAGCCTTATCAGACCAATGCCAGTTCACACAGAGTTTGGGTAGGTTTCTTGATAAAAAGTTGGGAACCCGCCTTTTCCACCATGAAGTTAAACGAATTTAAGAAAAGTTGAGTTCCCTTTGTTCTTTGCAACCTTGCATTATGTTTGATCTTTTTGAATGAATGTTCTAAAAAAATTTGTCTATACTTCACTATCGAATTTATTAAGAAAATTAAAAAAAAAAAAACATTTGCTTTCTTACCTAATAATTTGTACTTGCACCGTCTTCATTCTCCCATCATGTGCCATGCACGAAGTTTCTCTACTACATATGCATATTACCTGTCATTCTCTTTGTCATTGTACGATATATCATTCACAATCTGTCATTCTATCACACATGCAGATGTATCACTCATAATATATTTTTCTCGAGGCTAATAAACGATCTTATAGGTTATTTGAGATCGAGGCGACATGTGGTTAGACCTTCATATGCTAACGTGCCCGATCTCTAATAAACCAAAAGTTTGATGCACGCAATGCTTTATGCTTATTGTATATGATCTACTTTCTTTTTGGATTTATGTAGGGTTAGCTAGCTTGTTATCTTTTGACAATTCCATTTTCTTTATGCCATCATTGCCAAAACCTCCCTCCACTCTCGCGACAACAACATTAATAATACGGGAATATAATCTTCATGTGCTCTTGCACATGGTAGGGCATGGCATGCCAATTGTGAGATTTTTCTTCTACAAATCGCCCATGAATTGAAGTTTTGCTTCTATTTAAGCGTTATTATGTAAACAAGATTGAGTTAATTTTAGACTAGTCAAACAGGTTGGTCGGATCAAATTTGGGTCAAGTCAAAAATGATTTGATTCAAATTGATCCAACTCTATACAAAACTAAATTAGTAACTTATATCTAACTCGATCCATATTACTAAAACATTTCCATGTTTAACTCAATCTAGGAAAATTAGTACCCAAATTGAAGTGAGAGTACACAGTGAGCGAGTGCAAGGTCAACTAAAGATGTGAGAAAGTGAAGAAAAAATAAAGATGCCTTGGGTCTAAATAAGTGTGAACTAATTTAACACTTGTATCATTTTAGTTTTTGCTACTCTAAATCTATATATGATTAGTTTACTAAACATAATTAATCCATATAACAACTCAGTACATCAAATATGGGTTAAGAAATGGGTCAATGACCCATTTTGACGATATTATATATATGTTGATGCGCTAGATGGACCTAATTATTTTGTAAAAACCTAATGAAATTTTGCACACATTTGTAAAAGGTCCATTGAAAGGTTCGTTATTCTCTTTTACACGATTGGTATGATTTGATGAAATGAATTTGGATGGTACGTTCTCCCGTTGTGCGCTTCCCTAGCCAACATCTCGAGAGTACGAACCTAATCCCTAAACCATTAGGCCAACCATCTTATAAAGTGTGCATGGATTCATAAAAATTATCCGCACACTAACGCAAAAATTTCCTCGTATGATAATTTGGACAAATTTATAGACCTCGTGTCAATTCATAGTGGGACTTGCCAAGTAGGTATACATGACGGATATAATGGACTAACGACTCAAAAAGTCAAAAGCGGTCATCACCTTGAGATATGTTTGGTAATATTTACGTTCTCAAGAACAATTTATTTTAAACATTAATTATTTTTTATTTCTATTCCATATAATAGTTTATGAGTAAAATAACTTATTTAGTAATTGCATAAAATTTATATTCGAGAATAAAAAAAAGAACTTAAATACATTTAATATGATCCATGATTTTTTTTTTGTGACATAGAATTTCTTTTAATTTTTTAATAATTTTTTGAGATTTTTTCCTCTTTTCTTCTTCCTCTTGTAATTGGTCATGAGGCGGCAGCAATGGGTGGCAATGGGGGAAAGTGGCAGGTGGTGGTAAGCTGCGGGCACGAGGAAGAATAAGAAAAGAGAAGCAAAGCAAAGGAAAAAAAAAGGCAATGACTTATTTCTAAAAATTGTTTTAGGGAACAAGAAATTATTTTCTAACTTCTTGTTTCTATTTTAAATCTATTCATTAGCCACTTTTTATTCCGAGAAATAGAAAAATTAACTAATGTTACTAAATAGATTTCTATTTTTTTTTTTCAATGAACAAAATAATAGAAACATAGAAACGTTGACATACAGATCTTTAGTCTCCCCCTTCAACTCTCATTAAGACAGCAACACCTTGATCCTTTTTTTTTTTCCGGGGGGGGGAGAGCAAGGAGGGGAGGGACGTTTGGTTTGTAAAAAATAAATGATTTGATCACTCGTATTATTTACAAAAATGAATGATTTTTTTTTTTGCCTTATCCATGAAAATATTTAAAGACAAATTGTTGTTGATAGAAAAAATATTTTCATCGATTGATTATTTTAAATGATATAAGTGATCATTTTAGGGAAAATATTTTTCATATCATTCTTTTTCTTCCACGAATAAGTGGTGCATTAATCTTTATAATTCTTCCCAACACACTGTGTGGAATTAATGAAATTGTGTAATCAAATGAAGGATATGTTTTCTGCTAATTTGTGCTTAATACTCATGGTTGATGGTAGCTTATGACAAATTTAAAGGCGTAAGGTTTGTGGGAGTACCGGCGTCTTTTTCTTTTTTTTTTTTTTTAAAAGGGAGGACGAAGTGTTAGATCGATGTTCTTAGCGGCGATGGGATTACACTCATTGAAATGTTAAGTAGCTTTGTACTAAAGTTTGTAATTATCTTCCTTTCACACACCTAAGCATAAAATTTTAAACACTTTGTTTATCTAGCTTGCTTCTTTTTTTGTAAAGAACATCTGGATAGCTTTATAAAGATCTGCTTTTTCTAAAGGTCAAGTTTATAATAATGCATTTATCTGTAGGATAGAATCTTCTTATCCAAACTATGCAAATATAGAAATAGTTGTTCAAAAAGTCTCAAATGACAGCTAATTCAATTTTAAATATTTTTATTTGGTCAATTTAATCTTAAACTTTTTGACGATTTACTAAAAATTATTAACATGGATGCCAACCAACTATTCTTCTGCCTAACATGAACAATGTTAATGTGGACAATTTCTTTAATTTTGTTTCAATCTTTTGAATTTTTCATTTCCTTCTCTTTCCATTTTTTTTTTTCATTTTCCCCTATTTTCCTCGATTGGATTCCACATCTTTTGAAAAAAATTGATCGAAAGAACTACATTCTCAAATCTCAAAAGATTTAGGATTAAATTAATTAAATTAAAATTTGATGATTAAATTAGATGCCATACAATTGATTTTTGAATAATTTTTCCTTGTAAGTAGGTCATTATGGGTCTCAATTTCAATTTACAGGGAGAAAGTCATCGAATCGTTTGTCCGTCAAATGGTGTAGACTTGAAGTTGGTACTTTTGCAGAGACCGTGGGCAGTAGAGCATGATAATTATTAATTAATGTATAATACACCAGAATCACAGTTGCGGTCATCAATTCCCTCTACCGGATAGAACAGACTTTTTATGCAAAATAAAACTCTCCTATAAAATATCTTTCAAGATAAATTTCCCCTAAAACTATTTTTAAGGCTGGGTTTCTCACTGACTAATCATCCTTAAAATTGTCTAGTCACCCTCTTCATCTTAACCACTTTTCCTTATCTCCTAAAATTGTAAAAATTATTCCCATTATTTTGCACAATCTTTACTGTTTTAGGATCATTTATCACAAATAATTAAAGTTTTTAAACATAAGTTGCATGCAATCAACAAATGAATTTTCATTTATAGATTTTTTATTGTACAAATTTAATCCCGCATGAAGTTTATATTACAAATCTTGACAAAAACATTTCAATATGAATTTCAAACATATACAGCATCCGGTGAATATGCTATATATATAAAGACACACAAGTATTACAACCCAAATTTAATATAGATTTTATATTATTATAAATATTATTTAATATTATTATTTTTATATATACTATATGATGAACAGAAAATACTGACAAAAATAAATTACAGAGAAATCCATTTATTTTCTAATATATTATATTCACTTTTGTAATCATATTCAACATAGGCTATATAGTTTAGTTGTACTTCAAATCTTTTTATCTGTATTTTCAATTTAAACTCCACGAGAAATTAAACTTGTGGAGTAACAAATCAATAAATTCAAAATTCATTTCCAAGGGAATATACTTTTGTAAATAATGTGAAACACGATATTTAATTTGGAAAAAAAAATTATATGATACGATGATGCTCAAGTTGTTGGCACTACCACCTTTATAATAAGGTGCTGCCAAGTGGACCGCCTATATGCGATTCAAGAGCAATTGCCGAATCATTTCTAGAGAGAGAAGCAAAGCATACTTGAAAAAGTCAAATGATTGATTAATTGAGAAATGGACATTCACTTGTCTATAGGATCAAACTTTCAAAATTATTAGTCTCATGAGATTAAGACCCTAGTTGACTTATTTCGTTTCTCTAGATTATAATATAACTACCACACAAAAAATACATCATGTCATCAAACAAGATGGAAAAACCTATTAGCAGTTGAGATTTACTCCAAGGTCAGGCCATGGCACAGGGACTTATAGATGGACTAATAGATCACTTATCAACAGGGGACTGTTGAAGTGCGAGCCAAACCTTGTCAATGCAAAGTGCCCAATTCTAATCAGCTGAGCTAGCCCCTCCATTGGTATCAAGATTCACTTTTAAGTAATGGGCATCACGAGAATCCATATACCCATTCTCTATTAGCATTTGTCGCCGTTTTCAAATTTTCAACCAGAATCCAAGTGTTATCTAGTTGAAAAAAAAAATCAAAAGAAGACCCAATAAACAAATATAATTAATGAAATCGGATGAGCAGATTTTGGCTGCAACTTTGAGCCATTTAAAGAGAAGTTCAAATCTGTTATGGGCTGAAGAAGGCAATCGAATCCAATTTATCAAAGTAAAGTAGGGACTTTATGGAATGGTCAGATCCCAAAAGCAAAATATCCGATACACCATCTCCAAATAACAAAAAAAAAACCTCATTTAAAGTGTCATGCTGAGGAGCGGATTAGCTTGCCAACACGGCACTCAAACAGAGATCATATAATCATCGCTGGTTGTGAAAAGAAACTTGGAACATCCTCTGACGTTGCCCTCCCCCTCTCCCTCTCTCTCTCTCATGTTTCTTCAAGCAGAGACTCAAGACATAACCTTGGCAAATCATTTGTCCACTTCTTCCGTCGACGTTACCTCGGCAAATCATCTTGTCCACTTCTTCCGTCGACAAGATCCCTGACGCCACGTTCTCGCCTTTCCTCCAGAATCTCTGAAACATAAGAAAAAAGAAGTCGCTTCATCTTACACCCTCTGTCTCCTGTTTCCTCCCCTCTCTCTCTCTATTTATCTCATCGACAGACAGACATTAGCCTCGGCGTCTGTGCGACTCGAGAGGCAAAGAAGGGCTTTCTATATTCATTCTTTAAGCGGTCATGAGAAGTGGGTGCGCATCGAGTCAATGAGCACTGCTGCGTTCTGCGTCGTCACAGGGGTTCTGCTGAAGAACTAGGAGAGGATTGCATGGACAAAAAAAGCAGGGGAAATCGCGAGAAGACATAGAGGGGGCGATTTCTTGTCCGTGATTGTTAAGGTCAGCACGCTCTTCCCTCCTCTCCTTTGTCGTTCTTCGCCTTCTCGATTCGAATCGGCTTCGATGGTTGACGTGGAAAAAGCAAAGTCTTTGATGGGAGAGCTTCCTTCCCAATTTTTCTTTCCTTTTTGTTTACTTTTTCTCTCTGTTTTCGCGCTTTTGGGTTTGGGAGCGTCCTCCATCGTTCACGAGACTTTGTTTCCTTGCGTACTTTGTTTACTCATGCAGCTGTTGTTTTTCTCGGGAAAATCTTAAACACAAATTTTCCTTTTTTTTCCCTTTTTATATAATCGGAGCGTCTCTTCTTCCAATCAGATGGTCGATAGCTGTTCGGTCGCGTGCCCCGTTCGGTGCGTCATTTCGTTTTTTTTTCTTTGACATTTTCTCTCTCTCTCTCTCTCTCTCTCTCTCTCTCTCTCTATTTTCTCTCTCTTGCTTGGGTTTTTGGACTTTTTCCTGGGAAGTGACGGAGATGGCGGAAAATCCGAAGTTGGTGAGAATTTCTTGGGTGTCCGGGGGTTGTTGAATTCTTGCGTTTTATGTTGGAAAAAATCACGCCTTTCGCTTGGTTTCCCGACTGTTGTATTGAGCTCAAGCCTTCATTTCCTCGTCCAGATTATTTCAGTTTCGTCTGATTCTTCCGAAAATTCTCTCCGTCGCTCGATCGCTTTCTCTCTCTAGGAATTCGAGGGGAGTGGGTTGGAGGATAAGATGGGAACCCAGAAAATCACGGTGTCGGATCACATGAACGGATTGCCAGCCGATAAGTCCGATGACTTGGTCATCGACATGGAAAGCTTCTCGCATCTCGTTCCTCCTCCTTGCAAGGACATCAATTCCAGAATCACTGTAAGTCTCTCTCTCTCTCTCTCACGAGTGAACAGGGTCTTCTCTGCTCACAGTGTTTTTTATTTCTTGGAGTTAACGCTTTTTGGGAGAGGAAAAAAGAATAATTTGACCTGGTAATGTTTCAAAGTTTGATTCTTGGTTCTTGTGAATGTGTCTGGGGGTGTTAGAAGTGAAAATGAGCAGAATTAGCTTTCGACGCCTTCCTTGATGTTGCTTGAGTTTGTGCAATGTTGTCCGGCATGTACATTGTACAAAGCAGCAACATGAAAACACATGCACTGCGAGAATTCGAGTGTTCTGATACGACGAATCATTAAATCGGGCTAGTCCAAGAATTATGAAACCGCACACAGAGCAAGTTCTTAGAATTACCCAGGGCAGCGAATTCGTTTGTGGTGAAAAAAGCAGAAAATGTCTGCTACTTTTGGGAAAATTTGAAATGTGGGTGGTGAATTTCGAGATATTTTTCCTTTGAGATAGCGTTTGATTTTGGTTTTGATCGAAATTAGTTGACTGTTTTCTGCAATTTTCCTGATAAACCCTTTATTCTCTGTTTCAAGAAGGAATTTTTCCGCACTCTACTGATTACTAATTGCCTTTTCTGGGTTGAATGTTTTATCTGGGGAAGTTGCAGAGAAGCCTTTCTCGAAAGGGGTCTCAGCGTGTGGGCGAGGACAAGGTCATCTCCAATCCCAGTGCCGCAGATAAAAACGATAGCCAACCAGGGATCGTTCTGGCCACATCCTCGCCCAGGGGTACGCCCAGAGGTACCGTTCCTTCTCCATATATGCGATGTGCGTGTCCTTGCGTGATTTTGCTATCAGTGATTCCGTTGTCGTCATTGCATTTGTGTCGGCGACAAATTGGAATTTCTTGAAAGCGGGCAAGCTGTCCATTGCGCCCCTTCTTGTCATCGAATGCTCCAAAGAAATGAAGGAACAAAGTTGCTTTCTCTTTTTTGAGGGAAATTATTGTAATTGTGTTACACACAAAGCTTGGAACATAGTGGAAGTTTGAAGAGTGAGTGATTTTGGTTAGTTGGCCCATCAGGGCCATTTGGTTCACAATTTGATAGGGACAGAATGATGCAGATGAATAATAATGGTACCCAACAGAGTGCTAAATCTCCAGGTTTTGTATATTTGATCAACTAGCTGTATCCAGCTTGATGGGGATGACTTGCTCTGCTTTGAAATTTTATATTAACTCAAACAGTTAATTGTCAACTAGATTATGGACTGATCATTGAAACCTGATCTTCTCCAGCTGCTGGTTAGTTAGATTGAGAAAATATGCTGCCTCTGCTGGGTTAATCAAGTTAGGTCTGATCAAAACCACGAAAATTTTATCTTTTTTCTAGAGAAAATTTAGGGTTTTTCATTGAATTTTCTGAGGATTTGGTAGAATATGGAGCCTATTGCTGTCATGGGTTTGGTTTAATAATCAAGCATAGTTGGTGGGAAAGTAAAATGAGGCTCTGTATTGGCAGAAGCAACTAACTGCAGGTCCACTCCAAGGAACAGCAAGTGGTGAATTTGGTTGGCAAAATTATGAAGAGTTGATGAAAATGTCTCACTGGCATCTATGGTTGTTGATTTGCAGCTTCACTTCTAGGGTCCAACTCGATGGATGCAGCCACCATGGCTGCTGTCATGACAATGGATCACACTAGTAAACTGCAGAACCACCATCAGATCACTGTCACCACAGGAAGCATCGGGACTGCTAATGAGAGCCGGTTCACTATTCGAAGAAATAGTTTTCGACGATCTTCTTCATCATGGATTCTTGATCCAAAGAGAATCCTTTTCATTTTTGCTACTCTGTAAGTTTACGATCCGTCATCTTCAAAGTGTTGTCTATTGTCGATTATTGTAGACAACACAACTGACACTCGTAAAAAGTTTCAATTGCAATGCTGTATATTGATCTGAATATTCTTGTGACAGGTCGAGCATGGGAACGATTTTATTAATTTATTTCACCCTTTCAATCAGCAAGTCAAGCACGGGTGGTGGTGATTTTGACTTGCCGCAGTAATCCATCTTTACAACAGAGACTAGATTCAGCTTTTACGGTTTGGAGTTTGGACTTTGAATTCGCAGCACAGAGCTAGCGTATGGTGAGGTCATTTTTAGAGATAATTGGGCACTCTCTTCTTGATGTGGAAGTTCAACAAGCAAAAACCAATCAAAATCGGTGAAGAAACGTCAAGAGAAAGGAAGGTGAAAAAGGATTTTGGGTAGATGAGAAATGATTGGTTTAGGAAAAATGAAAGAAAAGGAGAGGAAAAAGCTGAATCCATTCCATTGTCATTGATGCAGCGGGACCAGAGAAATCTTCGTGGCTGGGCTTTCAGAGGATTATTTTTATAGGTGAAGACGCACTGCGAAGTGACAAAGAGGAGGAATCTTCTATTTTCTAAGTAAAGGGAAAGAGAGATCAAAGGCACATGGTTGGGTGCTCTGTTTTTGTTAGCATCTGGTGTCTCTTTACAAGCAATGGGATGTTTCAGAATGTCACTTTTTTTCTGTGAATATGTCTTCTCTTATATAGATTTTGTTCCCTTTTTGAAGTATCTGGCTTGAGATTGAACCTTTTTGCGCGTGCATGCACATTCAAGCATGTGTAGGAACAAATGTCTCTGCCTTTTTTCCAGAGAACATTAGTATAAACAGGGCATGTTGGGGAAAGTACATTAGGGAAGAGGAATGTTGGAGGGCCCTGTTATGATCTCACTGCCCAGGACTGAACAAGAAAAGGGAGAAACCAAAATCAATTTTTGCACGAAAAGCTGGTGGATTATGATGACCTCGCTTAAGAATTAAAATGGAGAGGATATTGGTGCATACAATAGAGAGGATCATTTCTATAACATTTCGTCAACCCACCAATTCTTAAATCGAAAACTCTTAAACCCTATGCAGCCAACATAACTTGCACTGTTGGGTCAAGACGGAAGGTGAAAAGAACAAGAGACAGTTCGCTCACAACTGGCTCTTCTTCAATTTTTGGTATCATACTGTCTGTGACAGCAAAAAGTTGCCAAGATATTGATGATTTATCAGAGTTGGTTCGGATTCTACCATCCTCACGCCCTCCCTATCTGTCCAGCAGGCATAACCCAGCAATCAATTATTGCTTGTTCGTATGGCGAGCTTTCCACTTCATGTGAGTAATGACAAAACCGGTCATTGCGACTAAGTTCGCGCAAAGGACAGCCATTAAGGCCCATCTCCAAAAGGAAATATCACAACTGCTTTGGCAAGTAGCAATAATTGCCAACGGCACCATCGTGCCAAGAATCAGTCGGTCATGCGCAATAAGAGCAGGAGATAGCAGATAGCAACATACTAGATAGAATGAAATGGTAGAGAGTAAAGAGTAGAGTAGACATAGAAAAAGAAAGCTAAGTACTGATAGGCGAAACCTTAACTGGAAATATGATGGGAAATGATTGCAAGTTGCATCATCTGTCCGTTAAATTCTAGGACCAGCATTAGGACCAGAAGTCGGAAGAATTTTCTTCCCAACAACCGAAAGACCAGCTCCTATAACATTAGGAATAAGAACCAATACCAACCATGCATTTAATTCATCTGACGAGGATTGCCATATGATTTTAATTTATTACATCATTTCTTCAAAACGTGAAAGACATTATAAGTGCTATGTACAAAAATACAACTTGCATCACGAGTGTACGAGGATGCTTACATACTCTGTAGGTAGGTATTATTAGATATTGTGCTACAGCAACAAAATAACGACCTCAGCAGGAGCATTGGCAATGCTTTTTCCGCCCTAGCAACTATGTGGTTATATTGGAAGAAAAACACATGGAAACATCCATGATGCTTCAGCATAATTGTTGGTGAAATTCACATAAATTAATAGAATATAGTCAGATCACTCTATGCTTTGTAACCAGACCTTGCTCAGATGCGGGAACGAAAGCTCAAGCAGCAAAGGACTCCTTTTGGTGCAGTATACAGCTTCAGCATCTCATCTTGGTACATGAGGACTTGGAAGTTGACTTCCTCTTCTCTTAATATCGCTTTGAGATTCTTGGCATCGAACATCTTTGCTTCCTGTCATGGTAAAGCCTCAAAACAACAGCTGCGGTTTCTTCAATTGCTTTTCCCGTCACCTCTTTAAGAAAGGACAACAAAACACTTGAGATTGTTACAGAAGTGTAAGGTTTTCAGAAACTTCAAAGACTTCATCGAGACTTCATTTATTGATCTTCTTACAATGTATGTAGATGAAATTCTCACATTTTTTGCCCCAAAACAGTGAGACTTAATAGTAGCAACAGAGAATGAAAAACAAACAAGCGGATGAAAGATGTCCTCACCAATGACAGGCCAAACTGGATTTTGAGAAAAAATCTTCCCAGCAAAATCCAGTTCTTCTCTGACATGGTCCATCTCCGAATAATTACTCCGAGACTCCTCACTGAAGCCCATGCTCTTAGCTCTGGCTTTTCTTATCGTTTGCAAGACAACAGGATTGATCGTGAGACCAAATACCTTCTCTGGGTCTATTTCAAACAGAGTCTTTGGCAGCTCTACACCCATGACAATAGGCACGTTTGCCACTTTGTAACCTTTTTGTGCCAAATAAATCGATAACGGAGTCTTTCCAGTTCGAGAAACACCAGCAAGGACGATATCTGCCTTATGCAAGTTTTGCGGCAATGCACCGTCATCTTGCTTTATTGTAAACTCGACCGCTTCAATTCTTTTAAAATACTCATCTGTAAGAGGGAAGCTCCTCCCAGGTGCACCACGGGGAAGGCCAGAAGGAGAGACACCTAAATGGGTAGCAACAGCCTCAGTGATTGGGCCAAGGACATCGGTGGATGGTACGCCCCAAAGCTTGCAGGCTTGTCTTGCTGATTCGGCCATCTCAGGGTCGGCAAGGGTGTAAACAAGTATTGCACCTTCTCTCGCAGCTTGCCTTACAATCTCCAGCAGCTTCTCCACATCATCTATCTAAATATGGATGTCAAAGAATAAAAATCAGGAGGTACGATACCTAACTTGCTGAAATACGTATCAGCAGATGTTGATAAATTGACAACCAACTACACGATGGACTTATCATCAATGCTACAAGATTTCAAAAAAGGGAAGAGGTTGCTTCCCATCACCAATCAACCTTAGAAACAATGCATTTCCAGGGATTCTCATCGTAGGAATCAGCAGGGCAAGCAGCAACAAGACACTGTGGCGATTCAAGCCAGGGTCCTTTGTCCCTTCTTGAGGACAAGTGGTACCGCCACTATGCCACCAACTCAGTTGGCAAAGGGAAACTCATTTAGGCTATGTCTCATTTACAAAGATCCAACCAATCCCGATCTAAATTTGTGCATCTCCTCTTTGCTCACCGCAACCCAAAACCCCCAAGGCGCCAACTAATAGTAATGGGTAGCCACTATGCCACCAACTCAGTTGGCAAAGGGAAACTCATTTAGGCTATGTCTCATTTACAAAGATCCAACCAATCCCGATCTAAATTTGTGCATCTCCTCTTTGCTCACCGCAACCCAAAACCCCCAAGGCGCCAACTAATAGTAATGGGTATCACCACTCACCATCAGAATACCAATTCATCAGGCTGCCATTTACATGATTTCCTCAGAGATGCGAAACTCCACTAAAAGTTTTCCAGTCGGATTAGAGAAAAAACGTTAATGCTTTCGAGTGACTGCAAGTTTGCAACAACTATCGAGCAAACAAGCGAAGCTGCAGCACCAAATAAAACTATGCATTGAAATGGTTCCTACATAGCCATGGAATCCTCACCATTTCGTCAATGAAACACAACAATGCACGTCGCCCCATCATCAAACAATAAGCGATTCAAAGCATATGACCGATAAAGAAGCAAACTTTATGCAAGGAAAAAGTGAAGACGAATTACCCCAGAAAACAAATGGGTATTCACAGAACACCCGCGATCCACCAAGCAGAACTCGAACTGGCCCAGCGCGGCGTTGACGGAGTGCTCCGCCGTCCACCCCGTCCCGTCCGAGACCATGTATATCTGCTTCACCGCCGTCGCCGTCGCCGTCGTCTCCGCGTCATCGTCGCCGTCGCTCCCAGCCAAGCCTTCCGCGTCCCCCGACGTCCCCGACAACAGCCCGTCGAGCAACGCCGCCTGAGGACCCAGACGCTCCGGCGCCGGGGACTTCCGGACCGGCCGGTCCAGCTTCCGGCCGGACCGGATCGCGCGGGCCCTGGACCACCGGTTCAGCTGGGCGCTGCCCTTGAGCTTGCGGGCCGCGGATGGGTCATAGTCCGGCTCCGTCCGGGCCCCGGGCTGGGTGGCCGAGGCGGGCGGAGGAGCGGGCGCGGGCGGCGGCGCTCGACGGTGGCCCGGGAGGTTCACGGCGGAGGCGGAGGCGGAGGCGGCGGCGGACATGTCGGATTTTCTTTCGTGTTTGTTCGTTTCAGTTGTTGATCGATTGATGAAGATTTTTTCGATCTGCTGAGAAATGAGGGAATTTCTCTGCCCGGGTGGCGCAGTGACATTGCGAGGTAGACAGCTTCCTCAAAAAATGAAAAAACAGAGATACACAATCCAAAGAAAAAATAATTAATTAATTTTTATTTATTTTTAACAAAAAATGATCAAATATAAGTTACTTTTATGATGAAAAAACTTTTCGATTTTCATAGAATGGCGCTATTTCTATCCCTATATGACTAAATCCACTCAGTTTTCACTAAAAAGGAAAATCGTCATTTATCATTCAATTGCAATTTATATTGGGGGTCCAAATTTATTTATTTTAGTATTTCTTTATTTATGTAATATTTACTCACCACAATTAATAATTTCGTATGTTCAGTTTTTGTTTATTATAGATTTTCCATGTATATTAAAGGCACTATTTTTTTTTTATCATCTGATATTACTTCCATAAGAATTTGCTTTGTTCAAAAGAGAAATTTCTAAGAAATCTAGTTCTTTTCTACGTTGTTGATTAAATTTATGGATAAATTGTTAAATAGATGAAATTTAATTAAATCAGAACAATTCATAAGATAAAGATATTTTTTTGAAAATATAAGTGAAATATCATTATTTTGGATTGATAGAAATTAATATTATCTATGAATTATTTATGAAGAAAACATGAAAATACGTCATTGTGCACATTATTTTTAGTGTATTCATAGATATTCATCCAACATTTTACATGTATAAAAGTATTTCTTCAATATAATAAGGACAATAGATAGATTCTTTGATAGAGTAAATAGAGGGACTTGATATTTATTTTAGACTAATGAAATTAATAAAAGTTTCACCAAGAAAGTGACCCTTTGAGATAAGAGGAACAAAAAAGAAAAAAAGAAAAAGATAAGTTACTATAAGATCAATGATAAAAAAAGAGACTTTTCATTTTTATATTATATACTATTAATGAGATAATTTTACACGAAACATATAAAACATTATAGGAATATTTGAGAATGCACTTTTCTTTAATATGCTAAAAAATGTATGATATATTTAATCATGGTTATTATCTTGAATAAAAAGGAAAAATAGAAAGAATAAAAAGGAGTAAGGCCATTATTTTAAACTACAATTGATATATCAGTAGTAGTTTTGTCTTTTTAGTGTAAATGAGAGTATATATAATTATTTAAGAGTGGAAATAGTGTTGCCCTTCTTAAAATATAAATTAGTCTTTTGCAAAATAAACACAATCCTAAAAAGCCCTCAACTTTAGGTTCAATTTCAATTTTTCTAAGATCATCATACCTCTTTTACCCTCCATCTAAATATCATGGCATTTTTACGTGTGAGAAGTCCATGTTAGTAAGATTTTTTTTTTTTTGGTCGAAAATTGAAGATATTTCATTACTAACCCGAGATGATGGGTTACAAAATAATTCAATGTCCGAACATAAAATAAGCCAAAGAGGATGAGGGGATTTAAATTCCAGTTCGTTGGAAGCGTGTCAGTTTGATGAGCCTTAGCAACCCAATCGGTGGCCTGATTAAATTCTTTGGGCTCAAAACATAGTTTAATCTCAAGTTGGCCCAACAATTCATTGTTGGATAATAGAGCGTGTAGCCCATGGAGGTTTAGCCCAACCTAAGATGGACCCAACCCAAAATGGACTCCACCACTTGCAAGCCGTCGGACACCAAGACTCCATTAAGAACATTTGTAGTGCACGTGTTCTGTTTAGCTGGGAGTGTTGCTCCAATTCGTTCACTTCGTGCGACTTCTTTCTCTTTTCACTAGTTCAACGCCTCACAAACAACTAGGGTTTCAGCCATGAACGCGGAAGGGGCGAAAATCGGTTTCGCAAATCCATCGAGGAGGATGCCCTCTCTATTTCTCCTCACCCCTACTATTGATTCCTTAAGTTCAGAGCTAATCCATGAGCTATCCACCGAGATCTTGAAGAAGAAGTTTGTCGGTGGGTCCACCAGATTGTGCAGCTTCTGGAGGTCCGTTCTTTGTTCGGTTAGAATTATTTATTCCCCGTTTCAATTGTAGTTGTGTCGAAAATATAGATTCTTCGACTATTAAACTCGGATTTGGGTCTTTTCCTTTGAAGATTCAACTGTTCCGCACCTTCCATATCCTCCAAATAGATTCAGTGAACTTGGCTTTGGCTTGTAGGCTCTTCCTTATTGTGAGATTCTCCCATATCCATCTATCCATTTGATTACTTGATTTCTAGAGAAGTATTGGCTACCATTCGCTGATCCGACCATATTGCCTTTGTCCAGGGACAGTGAATAAATACATGCTTAGTGGATTTAGGAACTTGGTCACAAAAAGGACAATCTTGTTCAGGTAAAATCTTCCTCTTGTGTAGGTTTTCTTTTGTAGGTAAACCATTGTTGCATGTACTCCACATAAAAAATTTGACCTTCAAGGCAATTTTGAGTTTCCATATTTCTATCCATAGTTTTTTAAGAGGCTGGTATGACGAGGATGGTTGATTTGCCATTTGAAATCTTTCTGAGTCTCGAAGCTTGTTGTATTTGCTCTTTACCATATAATCGCCTGAATGATTCGCTGTCCATATCATCTTGTCTGGCTCGAGTGTTAGGCTCAAAGGCGTAGCTACAATTTCTTTCGCAAGTCTATCATCAAACATCTCCCGTAGTAGTTGAGAGTTTCATTTCCTTTCAATTTGATTAATTAATTCTACTACAAGAAGAGGATCATTTTTATTTGCTGGACCACCTATCTTGCCTGATATGAGCCATCTATCCTCTCTAATTATGATCTTACTACCATCCCCAACCTCCCATTTTACTTCATGTGCAATTGCATCTCTTCCCACTAGTAAGCTTTGCCATCCCCACGAGGGCCAGGGACCTTTTTTAGCTATCCAGAAATCACCTCTAGGGAAGTAGATACCTCTCAACATCCTACTCCATACGGAAGTTTGGTCTTGTATAAACCTCCAAACTTGTTTCCCCAACACCGCTTTGTTAAAATTAACTAAGTCTTTGAAGCCTAACCCTTCCCCCCCGCCCCCAACAATCTTTCCTTATTTTTAAAATGTCCCATTTGTTCCAATGGATGCCCTTTCTTGCAGCATTTTGTTTCCACTAGAATGATGAAATTCTCTTTTCAATCGCCTTGCAAATTGATATAGGAATTTTAAAGATCGACATGGCAAATTGGGGTAATGCTTGGACTATTATCTTGATTAGTATTTCTTTCCCAGCCTTAGTTATCGGCTTCTCTTTCCACCCTACTAATTTCCTCCCAACTCTTGTTAGAACCCAAGAAAATATATGTTTCCTTGTTTGCCCCAAATCTAAAGGTATTCCTAGATACTTACCTATTTTTTCAATGGTTGACACCCTTAATTCAGCTGCTATATTATGTTTTAGTACTTGAGGGTAGTTCCTTTCAAAGAAAATTCTTGACTTGTTGAGATTAATGGACTGTCCCGATGCAAAGCAATATTGGTTCAAAATATTTGCTAAGTTCTGAGCCTCAATAATTGTACCATTTGGAAAAAAATATAGTATCATTTGCAAAAAAAAAAAAGGTGTGATAGTATTGGACAGTGTGTGTTTAGCTGAATACCCTTTAGGCTTCCATCTCTGATAGCTTTTAGTAATAAGGAGGAAAGGACATTTGCCATCAAAATGAATAGATAAGGAGATAGTGAATTACCTTGTCTAATTCCTCTCGTTGGTTTGAAATAGTCACATGACTCCCCATTTACTTGGATACTAAAGGACACCGAGGAAATACAAGACTTAACCAAAGTAACCCATTTGTCACAAAATCCCATTTTCAACAAACAATCACAAAGAAAGTCCCATTCGATCCTATCATAGGCCTTTTGCATATCCAATTTTAGGATTGCTTGAAATTTCCACTTTCTTTTCCTCACTCTAAGTTGATGTAGTACTTCTTGAACAATGAATACATTATCCTGAATTTGTCGGCCCCTGACGAATGCACTTTGTTCCTGGGAAATAATCTTTAGGAGCCAGGGTTTTAGTCTATTGGCCATTACCTTTGCGATGATTTTATAATTGAAATTGCAAAGACTAATGGACCTATACTGAGTAATGTTTTCTGGATTTGAGACTTTTGGAATGAGAGTAAGATGGGTCCTATTAAGTTTAGGATCAAGCATACCTTGGTTGAAGAAATTGTCCACCATGCTAAAAATATTCTCATGAATTTCTGACCAATTAATTTGGTAGAATAATCCATTGAGTTTGTCTAGTTCCGGTGCCTTTGTGGCACCCATTTGATAAACTGCGAGTTTTACTTCTTCCTTTGTAATAGGCCCAGTTAAAGCTTCATTCATCTCAATAGTGATCACTTCTTTACATTGATTTAACACCGGTTAATATTCTCTATACCCCACCATCGTATATAGAGCTTGGAAGAAGCTTGATATGTGTTGTTTAAGGATCAAAAGGTCCCGACTCCAATTATGATCATCGATTTGTAGCATAGAAATCTTATTCCGTTGTCTCCTCTATATTGTGGAAGCATGAAAATATTTTGTATTTTTATCCCCCCCATTTAATTCAATTAATCATGGATCTCATACCCCAGTACATTTCTTCTTGTCTCCACAGCTTTCAATATGCTGGACAACTTGGCAATATTCTTCATGGTTTTGGCTCCCTTCAGCCCTATTCATTAACTCGGTGAGTCTACCTTGTAAATAAGGAATTTCACGGAATGCGTTTCTGAATTTTTTGCCACTCCATCGCCTTAATGCATTAGCTACCTTCCTAGTTTTGCCCACAATATCTAGCTACTAGCCTTTTTCAACTCTCCAAGCTCTTTGGATCACTTTTTTGCATTCTGAATTTTTTATCCAAAAAGCTTCAAATCTGAATTTCTTCTTTTTCCTCACCAAAATTGTATTTGTTCGTAGAAAAATCGAACAATGATCCGAACCAATTGCTGGAAATGCATATGCCTCCGCATTAGGGAGTGAGACTCTCCAATCAAGGTTGCAAAAAGCCCTATCAAGTCTTTTTTGACGAGTTCAGCAACTTCTCGGTTATTAGACCATGTGTAAGTACACCATTTACTCTCTATATCCATCAATGAACAAGAGTTCAAGAAGTCCCGGAACGCCGCCATTCTATATTTATCCACGTCACATCTTCTACCTTTTCCCACTAATACAACACTTCATTAAAATCTCCAATACATAACCATGGGATACAATTTAAGATATGAATAGACTACAATGTTTGCCATAGTTTCAACCTTTCTTGGTAGTTAGTAGAAGCATGACGAAAAGAAATTTTCATGATGACTCCACTGTTTTGATCTTTGCATCTAATATCAATGAGTTCATCAATATTTGTTTCCAAATCCACCTTAACTTCCTCATCCCAAATAAGAACTAATCCACCTCCAATCCCAACCGAATTAATTACAATAGCATTTTTTTTTTTTAAATTGAAGACATTTTCTAACCCTTTTGACAACATTTTCCTTATTCTCGGTTTCCATAAGGAAGACTAAGTTAGGAGTCTCTTGAGCCACTAAGGCTCGAAGATGCTGAACTGTCAAGGGATTGCCCAACCATTGACAATTCCAACTCGACAACTTCATGTCTCTCTTGGTGGCTTATTAGGGGTAGCCACCAAAGCCTAGTCATTAACCCCTTCCCACACCTGAACTAAGGTATCTAGTAAGTTCTCTTCATCTAGCAAGTGCCCTGGTATCCCTCTCTTTTCATATGGAGTAAGTGCTTTTGTTTTTTCGTAGCTGGTTTTTTAAGTCCTACCTTCTCCCTTTTTTAAGTCCTACCTTCTCCTTCTTTGACGAACCTGCACTTTTGTAACTTTTTGTGGAAGGCAGATGTAGTACTTGTGGTTGTTGTGTTCTTTTTCCTTTCTACATGGTTGCATCTTCCTCCATTTTTCCATCATGTATTATAACATTTTTCTGTTGAGTTGTACACCACTAGAGCCTTATTTAGCCCTGTCTGATCATGTTGTAGGTCCACATCTTCCGGAGGATGGACATTTCTGGTGCATTTTCCTCTTCCTCAAGATCGAGATCTATTTTCCCATAAAAGGTCTTCCAACACATGTTATACTCTCACTTCAGCCTTCAACCATGAGCCATACCTACCAGGTTTGTCTTGAGCTAGACTTGTCTCCTTGTAAGGATATTTTGGAGAAAAGCTGGCATAATGTCCAATGCAACCGCACAAATAGCAACAATGAGGCAATCTTTCATATTTGAAATCAATCCACCACTTTTTACCTCCCAGTTCAATTATCTCCATGATGAAAAGTTATTCAATATGAAAATTGAGGAAATTAGGAACAATCAAAGTGATTTTTGGAACGATGATAGATTTGAAATTAGAGTTGAAGTTTAGGATAGATCTGAAACCATATCTAAAGTTGGAGGCTACTTTTAAATTAATAAAAAAAATAATAGAAGAAGAAGAGTTAGGCCACTATTTTAAGGAATTATGCCACTAAAATGGTAAACTATTTACAGGAGCAATCATCAAAAGACGTGCTTCAAGTGATAGAGGGGACATTTGCACAAATTGTAGTAATTTCAAGGTCCTCCTTCTATACATGATCCGAAAAATTCAATTTGAAAGCCCCATTTAGGTGGATTGGCAGGCCTAGTAGAAGCCCATGCCCAAAAGAAAATTGATGATGGTTTTATTTTTGGGGAAATTTAAAAGTGTATGGGTGATGTTTCTGGGACACACCATATCTATCACCGATGATGATATATTTGGATTTTGTTAAAAATAAAAGAAATACAAATTCTTTAGTTCTTATACGCACCACCATACCAAAATGGTCGAAGATTTAGTAGATAATACAAGTGCAACAAAATGGATACTCATCATTTGAGGAATCGATCGATCTCCAAGTACTTAAGCATATAATGTGGTAGATCCTAACCACAGGTGAAATTCATCAGATGATATAATCCCTATCATTCAAAAGACAACCTTATCCAACAACGAGGTATTAAGTTAACATAGGATTCTAAGAGTTCAATTATGAAATTTATTGATTTGAATACTTTGACTTCTTAAATGAACCAAGCATAACTTCTTTTAAAAGACTCCAAATAGCATAAAACCCGATGCATTAGAAACTAGACACATTGGGCTTTCCATCAATATATTATGAGAGGATATTGGAGCATGAAATCATCATCAAATCTCATAAGAAAAAGACCTTTGAAATCCTATTGGAAAAGATAAACTTAATATTTAAGCCATTTTACATTAATTGTTTGATAAGGCTTTGTTGCTTCATCACACTGCCCGAACAAAAATTGACACTAACACGATTTACTAATTAATTGAGTGAAATTTGCACATTACTAAAATTTATTATTATTATTTCACAATAAATTAAGTGATCTTATGTTAATCGATCAATTACTTAGGGCATGCATGATAATCATTTTATTTATCTATTTTTCTATTTTTGTGCTATTGAGAACATGTTTGGAATTGAAATTTGTTTGGTAAAATAATTTTATTTTTCTATTTTTAAGACAAATTTTTGGCCTAGAAATAATTTTTGAATAGAAATGAGAAGTACAAATTTTCTAGTTTTCTATTTCTTTTTCTAGAAATAGAAACAAAAACTCTTTTATCGCTTACTCCCTCTCTCGCATGCGTTCTCCCACGAGAAGATCACCCTCCTCCTCCCCGAGACTCTTCTCGTCCTAGACCCCTAAATAGGCCCTCGCCTCCTTTGGCCCCTTCGACCCCTCCACCTCCACCTCCACCTCCACCTCCACCTCTTCCAACGGTGGCTATTACACCTCCACCTCCCCCAAGCTCTCCTCTAGCACCTACACTAACACCAACATCGGCACCTCCTTCCTCTCTAACAGCACCTCCCTCTCCGGCTTCCACCACTCCATCCCAAATAATCTCGTTATCTACAACTTCTTAGAGTTTCGCTTTGCCACCAACAACTTCCTTGCGAAGACTTGCTACTCCTCATCCTCATCATCCTCCTGGTGCTACTCCCTCCGTGATAATGACATTGTCATCTTCTAATGCAATTTTAGGCACAAGATTAACATGGGCTACCTTAAGGACCTCCTTGTGATGATCTATCAGATTCATGTGATTAGCATCGCGGGACTACTTGGCTCCTCCGTCTTTGTTGACAACACCTTCTTGGTCTACGAGATCGTCGATGGTGCTAGCCTCTTCGATTGCTTGTGGAATCCTAAAATGCCTAATTTCACGATCCTTGGGACTTGGATATCGCGCATGACCTCGATTACATCAACAATAACACCGGCCTCAACATGATCATTGTCCACAACCATATCAAGAGCAATAGCATCGTGATGACAGAGCCGTTGTTCAAAGCAAAGATTGCCACTTTAGAACCACCCAGCGGTGCGGCAAGGCAAATGAGAATGACGTGTTTCGAGAGCGGGTGAGTCCGGCAAAGGGTGGCAGCACAATTAGGGAAGAGCGGAAATTTTATATTATTATCAAAAGAACTTTTGTTTCGGAAACATAAATTTTGTGTTGTTATTAAACGCAATTAGATGCTAAAAAATTCGTCCAAGTGATAGAAATTGAAAATTCTATTTATGGCCAAAAATTGTTTTGTGTATATGGTAATTGATTTTTCTTTGGTGTTCCAAATTCAAGTGAAACAAATCTTAAAGTTTTAAATAAACTAATGTGGATAAGCGCCCCCCCCCCCCAAAAAAAGAAAAAAGAAAAAGAGAAGAAAAAAAAAGACTAATCTAGAACATTCATTCCAATGTAAAGTTATTGTCTCACAAGCTAGATAGAGTTTTTTTTTTTTTTTTTTTTGAAGGTATTGTTTTGAAAAAAACGAGTTTTTGTTCTAAGGAATTTTCAATTTTCTAAATTTAATACGGACCCTTTTCTTCTTGGAAATTTTGGCATGTGAACTTCTTCATGATGGTTTTAAATATAATCTTCTTAAGTAAAATAAATGGTTAATATCATGAAATCTCAAATTGGTACATCTGTGATAAATTTATCTCAAACTAATTTTTTTAATTATCAAAAATCCAAAATTAGTACACCTATGACAAATTTAACCTCCGTTAGTTTTTGTTAAATTTTACCGTTAAATTACTAAGTTGGATGACATGTGACAATTGACGAATATACTAGTTTAGGTGAAGAGTACATGTGTATCTAAATTAGTGGTTTTAATGGGATTATTTTATTATAAATGTACCAGTTCGGGTTTTTATGTGGTCAAAAAATTAGTATGGTACTACCACCTTGGTGGCTGCGATGGTTTGAGCCATCTCCCCATCACGAAGGGGAGGAGTTCGAATCCCCTCACAATTGCTTGAGGTCTTAAGTGGGATGCCGAGGGTGGTGGGTCCTCCCATTTACGTGTCCTCCTAGGTTTACTCGCCGGCTACTAGTTGTACAAAATTCTTAGGCCATAAAAAATATATAGTTTGGTATAAATTTATCATATGAGTACTAGTTTTGAATTTTTAGTGGTCAAAAAATTTAGTTTGGGTTAAATTTATCATAGGCATATTAATTTGGAGTTTTCGTGATATTAACTCTAAAATTAAAAAACAAAAGTTTGCATTATACCATCCAAATAAAAAGCTGTGAAACGAGCTACATGTTAAATTGCAAAACCCTAGTTCCTTGTACGTAGACAGAATTTGGATTCTCAAACCGATATCAAACTTATGCTAAAAACTATAAGCTAATAATCTTCTAGCTCCCTACATTTTCTTAAACTTCCAAATCTACATATACAAACCTGTCCATGTATTTTCTTCCTTCCTGTTTTCTTCCAAGTACCCTTCTTTTCTGTACTTTCTTGATGATCACCAAGAACTAGCTTAACTAGCTTAACTAGCTTGTCAATTCATAAGGACAACATCTGGACACAAAATTCTCATCAGCTTTTACACGAGAAATCTGGGAAGCCCGATCTTGTGACCCAGCTTTTGTACATCTTCTTGGACCTGTCGTCTGAATTCTCGAAAGCTGAAGCTCCTGTAGACAGGAGGCCAGTTGCAGCTCTCGACCACAGTGTCGTACGATGGGCAGAAGAAGTACGCGGTCGAGTACCGCTCCCGTTTCGAGTTGGTCATCACCCGGTGCTGAACGCTCTTGTACACATCATTGCTCCATGCCTGAAACAAGCGTGTGTAGATGCTCATTCATCAGAAAGCATGCAACCATGACAATCCCCCGAGAAATTAATAAACAACGCCATATTCATCTAAAGAAGGGTTTAACCCACACAAGACATCCGACGAGCATATCCTAATCAACAGCACTACAGCCCAACTCGCAGGGTTCTTCCGGCATGAAGAGGTTCTTGGTGAAGAGAGACTGTTTCGAATGACTAAGTTCGCGGTGTTTTCAGCTGTCAAAAGTGCTAATGATTGAAAGCGAGAAGAAAGGAAAGAAACACATATATACCTGAAATAAGTCGCCAATGTTAATGATGAGAGCATCGGGATTAGGTTTAACAGCGATCCACTCCCCATCTTTGACCAATTGCAGACCCCCCACCTCGTCCTGATGCAGGATCGTGAGGAAGTCGCTGTCGGTGTGCGGCATCAGCCCGAGCATGTCCGGTGAAATTGGACATGGTGGGTATCTGTTCATTCTCAGATAGCATGTGCTCGGCAGGCAATTCTCCATGAAGAAGGTCGATTTGTGGCCCAGTTCCTCTGCTAAGATCTCGGCTAATTTCTGCGCTAGGTTTGATACAGTCCCGGCAAATTGTTCCATTGTCGAGCTGGTGACAAAGAATCATAGCCCCACAGGCAAATGTAACATGTAAGTACAAAAGACGAGCGATGGTCGTACAACGTACAAAGCGAGAAAAGATCAAACATGAAGGAGCTTGAAATTTGAGGATGTTAAATGCAAACCGTCCGATGGTGTACTTAAAGCTTCGAATAAATCCCGTAAGTAAAGTAGGATAAGTAGCATTAAAACAGATATTTTATAGAGAAAAGAAATTGGAGCTTGCTTGATCATTCCAGGAATTCACCATTTTGCTCTTAGAAAATTCATGCGTGCGTGCCCTATTAAATGCAACATCAAGTGATATCATGTTAAAATAGGACAGCTATATGACCTAATGCACTATTTTCCTGCGAAAATAGACAAAACATAAAGGAAGAGTTGATGATTAAGAGTGTTTACTCTGTCCGACTAATGGAAATACAAACCGCCATCCATAGGTGGTGCTAACAAACTACCATAGAAAATAGTGTACTAAGAGTGTTAAACGTTGTGTATGGGATGCAATCAAGTCCGAGATCTTTTAGTTGATTCAATTAAGTCCTTAGCCTTTTTCACAAAGTATGATTAAGGCCTTTTGATGAATAAATTTTGAAATAGTCTATGTGTCACTTAAATATTGGCTACTGGTATCCTTAAATTACAATTTTCAACGTGAGTTTTAGATTGAACTTAAGTGAAACAATCGAAAAGTTTAAGATGTGATTGCAATTTTTGGTAAAAATTTAGGATTAGATTGAACAAGTTAAAAGGTTCAGGCCTTGATTGCATTATATACATAAAGTTTAGGACTTGTAGTGCAGATTCCCCCACTAACTTAAATCCAAATCTAACTCATTCATGAAATGGTGAATGGACTAATTGACCATTTCCATAGACTTGGTTGGGCTCGTGCTTGGGTCAATGCCAATTTGAGTTGTAAATTGGATTGTGTTAATTGATCATTATACATAGGAGTGTGAGGGAAAAATATACTAAACCAACATGATTGCGTAGATTTCAAGGGAAGTATTCAAGATCACAGGGTAGGTTCCAGAATTCAAAGGTTTGGAACTAAGGAGGAATAACATAGATTTCCTGGTATGGCATCAAATTCACCCAATACACAAATTTAATAAATAAATAATGCTTGAAGAAACTATAATATTCAATACTCATACGTGGAAAAAATAATTAGCCGAATGACTTGTTATGGTATTTACATTTAAATCAAGGAAAATCTAGCATCCTAAGGGATGACAATTATGTTTATTAGACTGCAATTTTTTCTGCTTTCATCAACTTTAGCTTCGCCTACCCACGATGATGTAATAGCTGTCCCCATGAGCAACCTGTGTCTAATTAAATAAAACGTACATATTTTTTCGAATCTACACAAGATGTGATGACCAAAAAGGGTATACTTTATCTTTTTTCGTGGAATCAAGATAGATTCCAAACCCCCCTTCCCCCTCTTCCACAACACACAAATTTTCAGGAAGATCCGAAGAAAGATGAGGTGCTTTTCCAGGCCACGTCATGTCTGAGTACAAGCGTGGCAGAATACCTGCTCATCTTGCTTGCGGAGGTCACATGCCGAGGTGACAAGATGCATGCAAAATTTATATCACGTACATTCTTTATGATGTGCCAGAAATGTCGAATGCATGTCTTGGGATCTACAAATAAAAGAAAACTTGGCCATATTATCTTCTCTCTAATAGCTTTCAATGGGCAAATACCATTTCTTCCTCGTTCAAGGGCTGCGCTGCCATGACATGGTTAACCTAAAAAACAAGTCTTTCAAGTGGATTTTGATTTATGTTTACTTATATGGCTAATTGACCTAACTTATCTCTCTAAAATTGGCATGATAGTGTGATGGTACCATAAGGGGGATTCTAACATTTCTGTACGATTTGAGTTGTGATTAATGACATCATTTCCTAATGTTTAGAATGACTATATGTATGCTTAGGACAAAAACCCTCATGTTATGTACTCGCTCTGCCTATGACATTTAAGACCCATTCATAGTTTTTACTCATGTTTACTTATCTTTAATAAAAAATAAATAAAATTATCCATGTTGCATATGATAAAAGTTTGAGGGTTTGAGAACCAGATTAATAATCTCCAATATCAATTTTAGAATATAAGAAAAATGGAGGCATGTTCTTTGGTCTCCAAGTTGTTTTTCTCTCTTACTTTCCTTGTCTGGGGTTCCAAAGTCCTTGAACCTGACTCAATAAGAGCAGGACAACTAATTTAGACTAGGATTAACCAATTTCTAGTTGGACGATTCTATTGATGTAGAAGTAATCACACATGCTCTAGAAATTAGCCAGCTGCTTTGTAGTACTAGCCCTAGTGGGCTTACTAAACTAATGTTAACCTTCCTAGATCTTATCTTGATATCCATACAAACGTTAGACATATGAAAGATACATGAAAATGCAAACGCCCTAGAAATGAAAGAATTTTAAGAAAAAGAACCTTGACAATAAAGAACTTTGCGTGCGAAACTCCTTTTAAACAGCATGGCGATTAATTGGTTGTGATTAGTACCTGAGGGTGCTGTTGCAACCTCTTGTGCCGGAGATGATATCACTCAAAGGGACATGGAAAGCCTCGGACCACGACAACTGCTGCAAGCATGTCGCAGAAGGAGTCCCCCATCGATAACTCCCCGCCGAGAAATCCAAGTACTTGTCCTCTCTGCTCTTCTTCTCGAACGGCTCTCGGAACACCTTGATCTGTTCCTCCCTCATTTTCTCGAGGATCTCTCGTGAAATCCCATGGTTCAACACCTGGAAGAACCCCCACTCCCGCGAGGCCCTTGCGATCTCCGCCTTGCACTCCCGTCTCTCCTCCTTGCTTAGGCTCAGCCGACCAAGGTCGATCACTGGGAGGTCGCCCTCTTCGATGACAACGGGCGCGGTCGGGCCTTTGTTGGCTGCCTTCTTGAAGAGGGCCTTGTAGGTTTCTTGAAATGGCGGGTCCGATGAGTCCATGGTTAGAGGCTGCAAGACAGACAGGTGGATGTCTTGGGTTATATATACAAGGGACATGAAGAGGGCGGTTTCTGCTTTTCCCTTTTGGTTTTGGGACTTTAGCTTGTGGGATTGAGACAAAGAGAAACAGATCCGAACACCGCGTACATGTCGTCGTCGATGAAAACATCATCCTAGCTCTCCTCAAGTTTTATGACTCTTAAGACAAAGTTAATCGATTGTGTCTTCTTTCGGTTGATATATTGAAGATATCTAGAATCCCCTTGTTTTTCTAGTTTCTCTAAGCTACATCTTTGTACTTGCAGCTCATGATTTAAATGTAAATTTATCTTATGGGGAGGCAGATTTCTGTCATGGAAGAAACAGTGAGATAACTATTTTAGACCAGAATAAGAAGATTCATGGCACTTCTCAAATGCCGTCACAAACTTTGGACCATATGAAATTATCAGCATTAGGTTAGGCTAGGGATGAAGCCATTTACACCCTGGCATCAGTTATCTTCGAAGCCTCCGCTTGTCGAAAGTTCTAGTTCCAGTCGTCATTATCAGTCGTACATTGGGGGTAAATCCATTTCATGTCAAGTGCGGTTAACATAATTGAAAAGTCAATAGTATGTGAAGTTATATTAAAGAATGAGACGTAGTAGAGAGCTAGATAATTCTCGGGTTACCAATTTTTGGGTCCACCTATTAAAGATTGACATGGAGCGATTGGATAAAAGAGTCAAAAAGTCTCAAAATTATTCAATTATAAAAGTCCCTCCATTCAGAATGTGACACGTGTATGACTAAATAAGAAAAATCTGTAAAAACTCTAATCTCAAATTGGTAATCTCATCTATATAAATGACACACTTCTAATTAAATCGAAGGTTTTGACAATCTAGTGCCATTTAACTTTTTGCACAGGGGAGAGAGTAGATAACAAACGTAGAGGTTCAAACATAGACCATGGAAAGGCATAACATGAACGGTATATTCTCATCTTAAAGGCTGTCTTACAGTCATGCTTCTCATGCCATTTTCAACTTTCAAATAAGGGGAAAATGTTTCCTCACTAAACTTAAATGGATGGACTAGATCGCACCCTCCCAATTCAACAAAGCATCGGAACTAGGCACCGGATATTTCACTTTAACACACTAGCACATATCATTGTGATCAATATAATTGTCTTATTCACAACGACGCCGACATAGAGCGAGCCTATACGATATATTTTAAATTTCAGCACCATGACAGAAGCTTCAGCACAGATGATGGCACGCTGGCCCATCACATTTATCTCGAATTCTCGAATTCACCATTGTCTTTTGGCTGGCTATTACTTTCTTCGTCCCCCATCGACTGAACGTACACCACGAGACAGCCTCATTAACTCCTATTTCGATTTCTGTCGCTTTCCAAACATTAAATTCAGAAGCGCTGCATATCACTTTTTCGCAGGGGGTCAAAAGGGGCCAAGAGACCTTTCAATTATTGAGCATGATTAGAAGGTCCTCGGACAGCCTTTCATTGATAATGACCACCCCACTCAAGTTGGTGCTGATTTCGCTTGCTCAATGAAATTGAAAAGCTGAAAAGAAAATTGGTGGAAAGGTGATGCCGATCTTATGGTGTTTGTCCAGCCTACTTGTACACTTTTGGGCCCCCAGTATCTAAAAAGTTTTGTGTAAGTTATACACTAAAAAAATTAATATTATCATATATTAATTAACTATTCGCATTCCTAATAACATTATAAGAAAAATTATGAGAATGAAGAGACTTTTCAAATATGTGCTAATTCCTTATTAACATGCAATCAGATATAAATATCACATAAAAAATAGTTCAAATAGATTCATCCTCTCGATTAGATTTATAGATCTACTCCAAATTTGTTGGGCTAGGATTTACCATCAACAAGGGTTTATGAAGGGAAATACTCCTTTATTATTCTATTTTTCCTTTTTATGTAGTTAAGAATAAACATAAGTTTAAATGGATCGAATTGATAGAGCTTGTCAAGCTCGTCTTATCAATGGACTTTTTTTTTTTTGGCTCAGATGTCATATGAAGAGACTTGTGGTCATATCATGTATGGAATATCACAATGTCCTATTAGATTTTATTGATTAAATATATGTTCTGTATCTTTCTTCTAATCTTGCCTTTGTCCAACTCATTACACCCAACTCTCTTCCACTCCCCTCACCATATCTTTTCCAACTCCCCCAATTTTATTTGAGTCCATCCATGATGTAGATTGAAAAGGGTAGAAAAATCAAAATCCAGACCTCCTAATTATTTAAAAAAAAAAAAAACTCAAAATATGAAAGAAGTAGAGGAAACTGATATTCCTTTAAAATGAAAGGTTAATATGTTGACTCATGCATACCCCAAATGTGTAATTATCTAGAGTAATTTCCACGGAACTTCCAAATGTCTGACCTCATTGGTCATGCAATCCCAGTCAAATTAATTAAATCAATTCTTGTGTCTTAATATATTTGTCGAAAGTCCTCTGAGGTAACATATCATCGTATACCAAGAGTATATAAAAGAAAGAGACATATATAAAAATTATAATATGCAAAACATTCTCCATAACTTACATATTAAATATTGCGTTAGTCCACATCTTGAAATTAGAATGTCGTGCACTTTTTCAGGCTGACCCATAAGTTCTGGAAAAGCATTAAATGGTGGAATCCCAGCAGCACACATGTTTGTGATGAATAAAATAATAAGCTAGTATTATGTTAGCAAGGACTATGCAGTATGCCCAACAAGTTAAACGATGAAGAAATATTTGGTGTTGGCTTCTCTTACATGGGTCAGACTCTCGACCAAGTTGACGACCTGCACCATGGCTTGCGTCCTTTTACCTTGAGCTCTGCGATAACCCAGAAACAAATAAAGAAACAAAAAGGTATTTTCAGTTGAGCATTATTTTGTGCCTATTGATAATGCCAAGAATATATGAGAAAAGCTGAAGATAGTAACCTGCATACCGATGCACGGAGACGTCAACTTCTCTCGCTGCTTGTAGTTTGCTTGCTCGCTCAAGTAAAGAAAATGAAGAGAAGGGACACTCGCACACTGGGAAAAAAAGAATGAGTGCTTATATAGGAGTGACTTGCAAGTTGAGGAGAGAGAGAGAGAGAGAGAGAGATAGAGAGAGAGAGAGAGAGAGGGGGGGGATGTGTATGTATGTGGTCCTTTAAGTTTGGAAGTGAGAGAGCTATTTATCATGGAGTGTGAGACTATGTTTATTAGGGAAAATTCTTATATATGAAACATGTGAGTTCGCTCCATCTCAATCATTAGATCATATGAGTTTCATACAGGATTCACGCTAATTGATGACTAAAATGGGATGGACGTACATGTACCAAATACATCAACACTTTCTAGCTCATGAGAGAACACGTGTCTTCAAAACCCATCAGAGAAAATGTTTCCCCAAGGTTTTGCCATTTTCATATTTATTCAAACTTGCGTGAATAAAAGGGAGACTATATCTTTGTTTTCCATTTATGGACAGAGATTGGGATATTGACAAAGAGAGGATGACAGAGAAGTGAACAACTTGGAGGAATGAGAACCAAGTGAAGTTGGAAGTTGATAGGGCCCATCATTTCAATGTTAGGTGTAGTGCTAAGAGTATCGAGAATATATGGATTTAGTCCATTAGAACAAGCCAATCATATCTTAACAGCCAATGGGATTATATGCTGGACTTGACAAAGAAAAAATAATCTCTCTTTTAGTTTTAGTTTTAATTTTAGTTTTTTTTTTTTTTTTAACATTAGGATAGATTGTTTCCAACCAGCTTATCATCATTTGAAAAATATGACGATGTCAAAATAAACGCTAGACACCTCATTTTAGGTAGATGAGTCAGGGAGCCCTTTTATGATCTCATCAATAAATTTAGTTGGATATGCCTTCTATCAAAGTATTTAAATCACTCTATCATTAGCCATCTCGATAAAATAATTACTTCATCTCTTCGTCAAATTTTAAAAAGTAATGGAGTTATATTAGATTTGACAAAGAGAAAAAAAAAATTCTCACATGTATATGTCTAGTTATTTAGATTACATTTGGTCTCATTTAAATTCTTATCATCCCATGGAATGTGGTGGGAGTCAAGATAAAAATCCAATGCCTAATCTTGAAGAGATTACCTTAACGGAGCCTACACCGAAGCCCATCAAGATGTTTGATAGGATCTACTCCCTCTCAACCATCTAATTATAAGTCAACTAGATACATTACCAGGGCTGCTTCATCTCCAGTGAATCATCCTATATTATGTCACGCCAGCACATGCTCATTATCATAGTATGACTCAAGGTGTTTGGCATGACCATGAAAGTATCAGCTAAATCTCAATGGACGGGATACAATGACGAATTGTAGTTCGACCGACGAAAAATGTCATTAGTGTTTGGTCCCTCAAATTTCATCCTCACTAGTTCATAACTTCTCTTCTTTTCTATCACTTAAATGTCAAACAATTCTATCTTTCATCATCATTTCTCTAATCAGTCAAACTCATTAAATAGACGGTTGCACACTCGCCATCAACAAATCATGAAATCTGGCCAGTACGAACGTATCAGATGTAGTGTTGGTTCGAGAGAGACTTGGATGAATGAGCACCAATTGAAAGGATGTCAACTCATCCATGAAGAGAGTATCACTCTCTCTCTCTCTCTCTCTCTCTCTCTCTCTCTCTGGGCAAGTGTGGTTGTCCGAAACAGGGCACATGATTGCTACTGGACCCGACCCGACCGTGGAGCCGTAGCCTCTGAGTCCATTTCCGTACGCGGCAGCGTCGAATGTCACATGCACGTCGAAATGATACTGATGAAAATTTTCGTGTGAAGGGTAAAAAAAAAACATTAGATTACGGAGGGAAATGCATGCAAATGCAGTGCAGTACTTTAAATGATGAAAGGCGTGGAGGTACATGTACCTTCTGTGCCAAAAAAGCTTCACTTATATTGTCGATGAAAGCAACTATAGGTTGCCAAGCTGAAGTCCCAAAATATCTATAATTACTTGTCCCGAAACGACAATATCTGTTAACTGAGGAAAGAGCAATAATGTAAGCTGAAAAGTGTTAGGGTGTATGTGCGAGGATATTAGGTAAAAGAAGTCTAATATCGAGGACATCATACAATGCGAGTGAATTAATGTATTCTAGTTTGTTTATCACTCATTAGCTTAAGTTTTTTTGAGCGAAAGTAGATCTAATTTGGTACGTTAACATGTTTAGATTTAGGCTTATTCTTGGTGATTTCCCTGTTAAAGGTATTACATTTCTGCTGCACATCCCAATAAGTTGTATTAGAATGGATAGGTTGGGTTATGGATCAACGTGTGGTGAATTTCTCAAGGAAAAATTTTGGATGTGACTTCCTAATCCCATTGTCAAATGACGTCCCCTAGCTTCCCGCTAAACTTAGTTGGGCTAAGGAGATTTAAGTAGAGTCCGAAGGCCGATGTTGGTTCTCTCACCAACCATTTGCCAAAAACTTAGATAGGTCAAGATAGAGATTCGAGTTGAGATAATGATGGAGCTAAAAGATAACTAAATTGAGGAGCAGGGTGCCTAACATAAGTGCCTCATACGTGAGATGGAGATTTATTGAGGTAGACATGTGTGGTGTTAGGTGAAAGAAGTCCCACATTTGAGATATGGTGAAATCCTAATGAATTGATGTATCTCAATCGGTCCACAAGTCATTGTGTTAAATTGTTTAGTGAATATGGATCCAAGTAAATATATCCACGAGCTCGGATTAGGATTATTCTTGATAATTTCTCCGAGTGAAGCTGTTGCATTTCTGCTACGCCTCCAAACAAAAGGAATACCAAGATTAATAGAACGACCTGAGGAATTTATGTGATTCGGCTACTTTTCCATTTCCATGGGCGAAGGAGGAGAAGATCTACAATAGTCAAATTCGAAGTACAATGAAAAAGGATAGAAAGCTCTCTCCCTAGCCCCCGAAATATATCTGACCTCTCTTACACACTTTGATATCACAAACCGATATTCATACTAAATCCAATCCCACCGCTTCCATCACATACCATCATGAAAATTTTTCAATCGAATCATTACAAATATTCAAGTCGCAATCAACGAATTGATGATTGATCGCACAGTTAGTTGCGCAGCCAGGGAGTTTTATTATACAGGTGATTAGTAGAAAATCAATTATTGAGGGATCTCTTTGCGGTGAAATGCAATATATACAGGCTTAATTCCATTTTAATTGGTGGAATGTAAAATAATGGCACACACGTCCCTTTTTCTACATCCATATTGACAAGATAGCACTAGCAAAATCAGTGAAGCTAACAGCTTTGGAGGCTCCTTTACTTCAACTTGTCTAATTTGTAATTTCTACTCCTCCTTTCCTTTGTGATGTTATTTTCACTATGACAACGGGGATGCTCAATCACTAGACACATCTTGCGTGTAGGCTTTGATAGCGTGACAATGTCCAACCCAAAAGATTAAACTAATAAATGGAAAGAAATCACATGCATATGCATATGAAAAACATATAAACTTGTAGACAAGCGATGTGTAAAATTCTTTAACAAATATATTTTTTAAAATGAATCTCTTACTAAAATTCTACATTATGCGGCATTAATATCTTTCTATTAAAAGGTGATCAAATTGTCTAATTAATCCTATATCTATTGTACAAATGCCAATTTAGTTCTAAAATTTTTCAATTTTACCAACTTAGTCATAAGCCTTCACTCAAAATTCTACTATAATCCTTTTGGTCAATTTTTCCCGAAAATCACTATGTTGTGGTGTACCACATAGAACGGCTAACGATGATTGGACCGTTGCCACATCAGTAATTTCAAGAAAAAATTGATTGGAATGATTATATTGAAATTTCACGCAAAGTGTAGGACTATATTAGTAAAATTGAAAAATCCATAACTAAATTGACATTCAAATTCGGAACTCAATAGGTAATTTTCCTATTAAGACGTGGATTGTCATGAAAGAGAACGAACACATCACGTCAGTGTCATCGGCTTATTCTAGGTCACCATACAATATGACCTGACTTTTGAATGGAAATTTTGTGACCTGGGTTCACAGTATTGTCACTGTTTTGCACGTTATGATTTTCGTTTGTGAAAGCTGATTGTATGATATATCATTTCAATCTCTAATGAATTGATGCCCACCACACGAATCTATTTGGGCGGTGTCTGCATTTCAAAAATCTCTCACTCCAATTGGCTCGTTTCCTCACGTGACGCCGTCGTGTTATATAATCCACGTCTTTCTCCTTAATTTCAAGGTTATTCATCCCGTTGCTCAAGCCTCAACGTATCTATTTGGTACAATTTTTTGACAATAATTTCAATTGTGAAAAATACATCGCAACTTTTATAAGATGTCTGACTATTACCTCTATGCAATAGCAACTTTCAGAAAGCCAACAGACCAACCTGTAAAAGTGTTGCGGGTTTAAAATATGTATTACCAAAACATACACAAGACACCGCATGCTACAATTTCATCACAACACGACACATATATAAGTACAGTTTAACCAGAATTGATAGCCTAATACTAAGCCGGTGCTAAGTCAAACTCTCCAACCACTAGTAAGTGATTTATTAAACTCTAAGATTATGACCCATATGATTATATCTTCTCACTAATCCACCCCCCACTCTCTCTCTCTCTCACATTCTAGTGTTGTAAAAAGATAAGCTAGAGATAGGCAAAACTTAGATTATGACCCATATGATTATATCTTCTCACTAATCCACCTCTCTCTCTCTAGAGAGAGATGGACATTAAGGTCTTTGGATAATGAATCTGGCATGATGAATTGTAAAATATGAAGGATAGATGTCACGATTCGATGAATGAGACAGCATTTTTAAAGTGATAATGCTGGGGCAAACACATGTACTGTTTTGGATCGATTCTACGGCAAAAACTATGGCGTATACTCTCTCTCTCTCTCTCTCTCTCTCTCTCTCTCTCTCTCTCTCTCTCTCTCTCCCTCTCCCTCTCCCTCTCTCTCTCAAGATCGCATTGATCATAGAAAGTGGACTAGTGAAACAGGAACAAAATAGTTTGAAAAGATACGAAAATGACTAAATAAAGTAGAAAGAGGTTGTTTCGTTTGATTAAGTTACCATGGCAAGGACATTAAATAGAGTTTCATAACATCGCCAGGTATTTGGCTTAGTGGTGCAGGGCTTACTTCCAAGTGATTTGAAATCCCCCAGGTCATGGGTTGGTAACCTCTAAGTTAATTCCCGACTTTAAGAAGCCTTGGTTTGTTTGGGATATCAATTCAATCATCACACCAACGCAGGATAACTCGGATTCCACTCCTAATAGCACCATCGTGGGGCACAAGTGACGGGCTAAGCAATGGTATCTTTTTCTCAGCCTTTCATTGGTAAAAAATTGCTTTAAATTATTCGCTACCTCCGAATTTCATTTAGTTGATGGCAAATAATAGTAACTATTTTCAGAATTGCTTCTCTCATATCCTTATATCAACATAATGGTAAAATCCAACCCTTCAACTTAAAAAACTTCTATATTATATACCCAAAACCCAAAAGCAAATTTTATTAATGCATAGTTTATATTAAACTACTTAAATATTATATCACACGCCTTCAATTAAATATTTAAAACTATTAGAAAAGTTGGTGATGGTTCTACAAATTACACAAATTTGAATAATAAAATATGCCCTTTTTCCATGATACAATTATAGAGTTACCAAAGGCTACGTTTTCAAATAATATAAGAGGGAACAATGAGAGAGAATTCAATTAATTTTGTTCACATGGGATATGCGTCCCCAAGATCAATACCAAAGCATGTGATGTATTTGTCCACAAGGAGTAGCACCTTTTGGTTGTAATATGGCAAAGCTTGAGCTGTCATTGTGAAAATACATATGTGTGTGTATATATATTGTTATTTCTCGACCAAAACCCTACTTGAAAAATATTTTTATATATGTCATGGACATGTATTATTTCACACAATAATTTGATTAATGAATATCCATCCCTCATGAAGTGTATATGACAGCGCATCTTGTTAAAATCTTATAATTTATTGTGCTTCTAATAAGTCACAGAAAAAAATGATATTATTGTTTGAAGGTGTTAGAGAATGTTGTTTATTTCATAGTTTTGGCAACGCGCCATGCGCATCCGTGAAATTCGATGTTCATGCATCAGAAGAAACTTCGTTGTTGTTACCAAATGAAAATGGGCAGTTGTATTAAATTATAATTATGGCCTTATTTTTTTAGTATTTTAATAGGCAATGCAGGGATAATTTGAAAGATCTAATGAGTAAAAATAATGCCTATCTTCTGAATTATAGCAATAGATACATCGAGGCCCCTAGTCTATAATATGCCGGACTACCTTAGAGGAATAGAAGAGAGTGAAACAAAAAAAATTGTGAGGGATAGATTTGTCATTTAGAAGATAGATATTAACTAAACGAATTTTAGTTATATGGGGTGCGGAAATAGCGGTCCTCTGAACTTTCTATATTATTATCAAGGAAACATGACTCCTAAGATCATTTATCGATTCACAGCTTCTTCTTCTTTATTGCCTAATCCATAAGAGCTAGCATCACAATATATCTTGTGTCTCCCCTATGTTTTTATTTTTTCGCTCAGAATAAATGGTTCAAACAATTTTTATGTTTACAATATGATATGATAGGTCAATTAACGTACTGGTTACCTGTCCATTTGTACTGTACATTTATAAAACTTAGATGTTGCATAACTTGCCAAAAACCTATATTTCATGAATGTAGTTGAGTTTGAGTGTGTTATGAATTTTGTATGGACTTATGTTAGAAATATTAAGACTAGTGTACAAAATCGATTCATGTTGTGCTAGATCCAACCTTTCAAAATCCAAGCAAGTGTTAGTTATTCATTTTCAATCTTGACTTGCATATGTATTTCGAAGCAGAAACTTCAACGATCCAAAACTTTTATTGGGAACATTATTGTAAACCCTAGAACAGCAATGATGACGAAATATTGTTAATGGTACTAAAAAAGTCCAACCGAATGTAGATTGAAATGCTTTCGTCAATCTGAAACACAGAATGTAAACATTTGTGCATGTTGAATTATAAGCGAGAGAGAGAGAGAGAGAGAGAGAGAGAGAGAGAGAGATGGCATTAGATTTTTCTGAACCTGGGCCTGCAAATGAGCAATGAACACGGGCAACAAAGATGTACGTTAGAACATTCATTAGTGTAGTCACATTAATATATCCCTTTCAAGATTAGCAACAGCTGTAATTTCGATTGATTACTAAAATATTGTTTTCTTTTTTATTCAAATTGGTGTGCTGTCTGACGTACTCGATTGGTCAAAGTTGAGTGGTGGGATGGGTTTTGCGGGTCATGTCGTTGTTGACCCTTTTTAATTGAATTTTGGGACCTTCTGTGTGGGGAAGCAATCATTATGGATGACCCTAAGATCCGACCTTTTCAATTTTAATTTTGTGGATTCTACGTGTTGTAGATATCACGCTCAATTCAAAAGTAAGATCCCATTACTCATGCTCCCTGTTGAAGTGTCAAAGCATATGATAGGAAAGATGGGTATTATCTAACACTTGTCATGATTACCGACCAAATTAGTAAAAATTCAATATCCAAAATTAGTTACATATACAAAGATATGTCCTTTCCGGTTTCAATGGTACCATTCACGAATAATTCTGCAACAACAAATATAAATAATTCAGAAATCTTAAAATTTACTGTGAAAGTGTAATCGAATCGTAATACATTCAAAAAGTACAATCGAACCCTAAAATTTGTTAGCCTGGTATAATTAAGTCATTTCGTTAACTGTATTTAATTTGGATAATAAAAATGCGAACGAGACTTTTTTTTTATTACTTTTTGAGGATATGTGTCATCCGCTAAGCTCCTCATCATAAAAATAAACATGGAAATTTAAATTTAAAAAAAGAAAAAAACGCTACAAAACAAAAGACGAAAAATAATATCAAAACATAGGCTCCTCCTCTTCCTCTTTCTTTCATTGATGCCGAACTTATGAAAACTTACCGTTCATCTTCTTTCATTCTCTAATTTTGATGTTCGGAAGCTCGAGCGGTCATAACCCAGCTCAACAAAACTTAAGTGGCCATGGCCGTAAGCTTGAAGCTTTGAAGCTGAAGTAGCCATGATTGCGAAGACCGCTTTGCTCCGACCTACACAACCTCAGATAGGGTCATGATTGTTGCGAGGCCGAAGGAGTCACTGGGCGAGGTGAAGAAATTGTGATTGGTGTGAGGCTGATCTGGCAATTCTGCATTGGATGATAAACTGAAAGAAATTTGGAAAAGTTAAGGTTGGCTCAGAAATTCATTATTACGTCTTCATTTTTAGAAGAATCTTAATCCTATATGTGAGATTAAGTGTCCTTCAAGTATGTTTAATTTTTTTTTTTTTTTTTAAAAAAAAAAAAAAAAAGCTAAGGTCGGCTAAAAAATTCGTAATCACATCTTCATCTTTTGAAGAATCTTAATCCTATATGTGAGATTATGTGTCCTTCAAGTATGCTTTAATTTTTGTCCAAAAAAAGAAAAGTATGTTTTAAATTTTTTTTTTTTTTAAAAAGAAGAAGTTCTTTTGCTTGTCATCATTGCATCCTCAGTGCCTCAAATCATCATCGAGTCTAGTGTGAACCACATGAGCCACCGCACACACTTCACTACCCCTCCTTCGCATTGTGGTCGTCCATCACTCTTCATTCGCCCTAACTTGGAAGGTGGCACCGTAGCGTCACCACCTCAAATCCAAAGTTGTCAACCCTAGGTGGTCCCTTATGTTGTTTGTCCGAGGCCATCACTCATGTAGCCATCGCAGCCTTTGATGGCTGCCATTGCCTGATTTGAATCGATTACAGCCTCAATCCAATGATTTTTCAAGTCTTGACCTCACTAAATTTGAAGGACCAAAATTTGACTCCATGAGAATTTGGAAGCCCATATTTTGAAAAGCAGTCCACAAATCGAACCTAAAAGTACTCATAACCTGCCCACGGTCCTCCAGAAAGAAAAAATCTCAAGTGAAACTACCCAAAAGAAAAAGAAAAAAAAAAGCCAGGCGATCACCTTAATCAATTGAAGAATTTTCGTATGCTTTTTTAATAATTAGTCGAGAGAAACATAGAATGGTGTTTCCTTCAATTATTTACCTCTGCAAATTACCATTGATTTGCCTATTAATACTTCTAAAATGGTGAAAGAGTTGTCCATACAATTAAAATGAGAGACGAATTGATGAAAGATTTGTTTGTTTACTTGCATTGAAAAATAATTATGTGACATTTTCAAGAAATGGAAACATGATTACAACATTTACAAAAGGGTGGCGCTATTTCCATCCTTTATATGACTAAACCCACCCTCTTTTCAATACAAAGACAAAGTTACCCTTAATTATTCAATTACAATTTTTAGAGGTGCCCCTAATTTGTGTACTTTCCTTTTTAATACTTTTTCTATTCCTATGTAGGATTTAGTTGCCATAATTAAGAATATCAAACGTATATTAACTGCATTATATTTTCTCTTTGTTTTTTGATTTTTCTTCTATAAATGTTAGTTTTCTCGAATTTTCACCCAAAAAAAAAAAAAAATTAGTTTTCTCGAAAAGAGAGATTTTGAAGAAACCTAGTTATTTTCTTCATCGTTAAGCAAATTTATGGATTAATTGTCCAATAAAATCTAGAAAAAATTTAACATAGATAACTTTTTAAAACAATCATGGGTTTGTAAATTTTTTTACATTTTTATTGTGGATGTCACCATCAAATCTATTTTTATCTTTTGTCTTCTATATACATATACAAATACATATACATATTATGGGATGATTGGATGAAATCACAAAAAAAAAAAAAAAAAAAAAAACCTCTTTAAAGCTTTTCGAAGACAAAATGAGAGTTACGTTCCCATTTACGAAACTTCAAAAGATGGAATCTAATTATATCAAAAGTTTGCATTAAATAAGGATTTTTTGTAAAATGCCATTGAAATTTCATTAATTTGGATTGACAAAAATTAATATCATTCGTAGAGTGTTTGCGAACAATATCATAGTGCCTCATCATGCATAACTTTTCATGTTAATATTTGTAATGTTTTTCTAAACACTCTTATGACGCCTTATGTGCTTGGTGTTAAAGCATCTCACTAATAGTAATGAAAAAAGATAATTTCTTTAGTATAGTAAATTAAGTGATTTGATGTATATTTTAGACTAATGAAATAAAAAAAATAGAAAATTTCACCAAGAAAGTAAGTCTTTGATAATGAGGGATGGAAAATAGATAAGTTGTTATAAGAGTAATGATGTAGAAGAGACTTGTTTTATTTTCTAAATAGTAATAAGTTCAAATTTGATGAAAAACCATAATAATAAAAATAAATAAATAAATAAAAAGCATGTGACCTTCCTAATTATGATAATTAGATTCTACAAAGAAATAGAAAATCTAAAAAAAGAAAGAAAGTCAATAAATTCGAAGCCACCACTTTAAATTGCTATTGAAATTGAAGACAATATTGTCTTTTTTGCAAAAATGCGGGTGGATTTTGTTATATAGGGGTGGAAATAGCATCGACCCTATAAAAAGATCCAATAATCCCTTATCAGTTTTTTTATTGCCTTTTAACTTTTAAAACTTCCATTGAAACTTTCATATGCTTGTTGCAACTCTTCATCTCACGCTCCCACCGATAAAATGTTCTAACTACGTCCCTTCCATTTGGTGGCTTAAAAAAAAAAAAAAATCTTCAGTTGTTACTAATAAAGCTAGTTATATTAACTATAAAAGGCTTACACAAATTTGTATTGTGTACTAGAAATAGCCCTCACTATTTTCCATTTTTCCCATTTTCCAAAATGGAAAATGCTAAAATTTGTATTTAAAATCTCGTAGATGAACAATATGGAAACTAGTATTTGTTAAGAAATGAAAAAAGGAAAATCAGGCAAATGATTTCCAAACTTTGATTTAAAGTGTAACATCATCTCTGGATTTTTTTTTGTTCAATGTGGTTCGTGAATTTCAAATATTTTATGTAGTTTAGATATTACATTGAACAAATATCAATATAAAAGTTTAGGGAACCACATTGGACACATTAAAAATTTAATAATGACATTTGTGCTATCATCCCTAAGAAGAATAATGACTCAATTTGGACATTGGTAAAAGTATGCAGATAAAAAATGTAATTTTGATAGAAAGGCATCCCGCGTCAATAGCTGATAGCGATTCAATATGTCTAGCAAAATTTGGATGAAGATTTGTTAGAATTGAAATTATCGCTAGGGACAGTGGAAGATTTAAGATTTATGACAAAACAAAGTATGGGGACAAAGGGAAAATCTTTTGGGATTACTAGGGGTGAACAGCTTTGTGGCGAGTAGTTTTGGAGTGAGTAAGTTTTGAGCCAAAAATTTTGATCCTATCTTAAATTAGCAGAGCTGGTTCCTAATTTTTGAAATTAGGAACCAAAACTATTGATCTTGAAAACCAAATTGGCTTCTTCCAATTTGATTCTAGGGTCGACTTGGAAATGAATCTACTTGTTTTTACTCCATTTTTCGTGTGCAAAAACATGGAATGCTGATGATTTTCACCTATCCTAGAGGCCTAAATGGGATATGAGAAAGCCTTCAGAGATGTATCTTAGGATTCTCTTTTAAACCGGTTCAAAGCCAATTATGCATGAAAGCTGAGTGGTGGGATGGGGCTCGCGGGTCATGTCGTTGTTGACCCTTTTTAATTGAATTTTGGGACCTTCTGTGTGGGGAAGCAATCATCATGGATGACCCTAAGATCCGACCTTTTCAATTTCAATTTTGTGGATTCTGCGTGTTGTAGGTATCACGCTCAATGTAAGATCCCATTACTCATGCTCCCTGTTGAAGTGTCAAAGCATATGATAGGAAAGATGGGCATTATCTGACACTTGTCATGATTACCGACCAAATTAGTAAACATTAAATATCCAAAAATAGTAACATATAGAAAGATATGTCCTTTCCGGTTACAATGGTGCCGAATCTTTCTGCTATGACAAATATAAATAATTCAGAGATCTTAAAATTTATTGTGAAAGTGTAATTGAATCCTAATACATTCAAAAAGTACAATCGAACCCTAATGTCACGACCCAATTTTTTGGGTTCACCACCTAAAACTATGTTAATTGATTACTAAGTCTTTAAGTTAGCTCGGGCTCTCCCAAGCCCATATCAATTCATGACTTAGGTTCAAATTTTTTAACATGCAAATGGATTTTATTTACGAGTCGTCACTAATCAGTTTATGGTAGGTCAATTAGACAGCTAAGTAAAATAATGAGATAATTACTTTACTCCTACGAACCAAAGACTAAGGATACGAGGATTTGATTATATTAGATTTCTTTAATGCCATTTCAGTACTATTCTTTTTATTTTCAAAAGAAGGTTTTGCAGGCAGCTTGAATTAATTTTAAACTATCTCCCTAATATGTGAGGTTATCATGATGGTGCGCAAACCACCAATTTAATACCTAATAAAGCAATTAAATAATGCAGAACTTACCTCAAAGCAACGAAAGCATCTGCGGTGTTAAATTAAAACCACATTAACAATCCTAGATATGGTTTCTAATTAACATGCAATTACTCAATTTTTGTTTTCATTTATTTAATGAAAATCATGACTTATGCAATGCATGTCACTATTTTAACATGAAATGATATGATAACATGACCAAAATTGTATGACATAAATAAGCATGCAATCTATCCTAAAGCATGAAATGAATTCATTCTAATTCTTTTATATTTTCCATGTAATTTGAAATTAAAGAAATGCAACAATTAAATATGCAATCTAAATTAATCAGATGACATAATTCTAATGACAAGTAATGCGATGCAATGATATACAAACTTATTTTAACTAAAATGACACGCAACATACAATTTAGTATGCGAATTATATGTCATGCGACATTTATTAAATGACTTAGTCTAATGACGAGGAAGTTCTAATTAAATGAACCTAATAAAAACTAAATGACGTGCATTTGATATTTCTATTTTTAAAAATGCAAAAATGATCTAGCTAGATTAAAATTCTATCTAATTTAAACTAAGGATCAAGTCACATTAAATCCTAATTTAAACTAAGATATTATCTTAATCTAACATGCAATTTATCTAAAAAGATGATCTAAATTTAAAATGAAACATGCCATTCTAACCTAATATGCTCAATGATTTTTTTTGTGATTTTCTTTATGAAAATTCGAAATTAAAATTAATACATAATTAAACACGTAATCCAAATAACAAACTAACAACCTAAATGAATACATTTTTTTCTTGTTTTTTTATATTTTTTTTCTAAATTCGAAATAAAATCCCCATTCTAGATATGCAAGATAACAAGAAATATTGCAAAACAAACTGAATCCTAATTCAAATGTTTTTTTGGATATTTTTTATTGGTTTTCCAAAACAAGCAATTATCAAATAAACATTGCATTTAAGCTAATCGGGACATTCAATCAAATAAAGGATTAAAATAATCGAAAAAATAACATGTTGTTTCACAAGTCAAATTAACGATTATCCTAACCCTAATTATCACGACAAAGTGTTCAAAATAACTAAAAATCCGATTCAAATTCTTACGGATCAAATTAATAATTATATTGATTCAACATTTAAAATACTATCGACAAACCCCAGAAATTAATATAATTAAAAAAATAATTCAACATCTTATGGATCAAATTAGTAATTACAATAATTCTGGGAGACCCTGTTGATGATGCCTACAAAATTCATGAAATGAAGATCACTTCAAATTTACACAATAACAACTGAACTTAAAAGAAATAGATAAAATAAAGTTAATAGAAAAAAAAAATAAAACTACCTAATTTCCTTTTCTATTTTTTCTTTCCCACGTGTAACCGTGGGTCTCAAGGGCAGCCGGTTGATCAGTCCGGCAAGGGAACTCCGGCGGAGGTAGGCCAGTGAACCAGCGGCAGCAGAGGGATGCGGAGCACGGATCACGTGTGGGCGGACGGCCACCGGCGTCGGCTTTGCGGATGGCAACCGGCAGGCGCTCGGGCGGAGGAAGACTCAGGCGTCGGGGACTCGGAGCGGCGCGGCGGTCGCGGCTGGCTTCGGGGCGGCGAGCGGCGCGGGTCGGCAGGACGTCGGGGAGCGAGATCGGCGCTCCGGTGCGGTAGATCAGGCTCCGAGCGGGTGCGGGGACTGAGCAGAGGGCGGTGATGGCGCGGTGCGGTGCAAGCTGTCGGAGCGGGGCTCAGGCGCGGCGGGCTTCGGCCACCGAGCGAGCAGGAGGCGAGGTGCTGCGGAGGCGAGCTGCCGAGGCGGAGGCCCGAGCGGCGTGCAGTGGGGTCGAGGGTCACCGGTGTGAGGCGGTGCTGGTGAGGCGACCGGTGCGGCTCGGTGGCTTCGCGGCTGCGGGTGGAGGGCGGTGCCGCTGGTGCTCGAGCAGATCTGGGCGGAGGGTCTGAGCGGATCGGGAAGCGGCGGCGCCGGCAGAGGAGCGGCGGTCGGCGACTCGGAGGTGGCTGGTGGCTCGGAAGGTAGAACCGAGTCTGGCAGATGAAGGGCAAAGCGGAGCCGGCGAGTGCGAGGGAGACGATGAACAGTAAACGTCCCCTCACCTCTGCCTTTTTACTTTTACATTTTCTCCTCTCTCTTTCTCACGTCACTCTTCCTCTGCTCCCTGTGTACTTTGCAGGAGACTTTCACTTTTCTCCCCAAAATTTTATTTCTTTAAGATCATCAAAATTTAAATGTCAACACCTAAAATTCATTAACTTGGTATAATTACGTCATTTCGTTAATTCTGTTTAATTTGGATAATAAAACTGCGAACGAGACTTTATTTTTATTACTTTTTGAGGATATGTGTCATCCACTAAGCTCCCCATCATAAAAATAAACATGGAAATCTAAAATTAAAAAAAGAAAAAGAAAAAACGCTACAAAACAAAAGCAAAAAAATAATATCACAACTTAGGCTCAGGCTCCTCCTCTTCCTCTTTCTTTCATTGATGCGGAACTTACGAAAATTTACTGTTCATCTTCTTTCAGTCTCTAATTTTGATGTTCGGAAGCTCGAGCGGTCATAACCCAGCTCAACAAAACTTAAGTGGCCATGGCCGTAAGCTTGAAGCTTTGAAGCTGAAGTAGCCACGATCGCGAAGACCACCATGCTCCGACCTACACAACCTCAGATAAGGTCATGATTGGTGCGAGGCCGAAGGAGTCACTGGGCGAGGTGAAGAAATTGTGATTGGTGTGAGGCTGATCTGGCAATTCTGCATGGATGATAAAGTGAAAGAAATTTGGAAAAGCTAAGGTTGGCTCAGAATTCATAATCACGTCTTCATTTTTAGAAGAATTCTAATCCTATATGTGAGATTACGTGTCCTTCAAGTATGTTTAAAATTCACAAAAAGCTAAGGTTGGCTCAAAAATTCGTAATCATGTCTTCATCTTTAGAAGAATCTTAATCCTATATGTGAGATTATGATTCCTTCAAGTATGTTTAATTTATTTTTTGAATAAGTTCTTTCACTTGTCATCATTGTATCCTCATTGCCTCAGATCATCATCGAGTCTAGTGTGAACCACACGAGCCACCACACACACTTCACTAGCCCTCCCTCGCATTGTGGTCATCCATCACCCTTCCTTCGCCCTAACTCGGAAGGTGGCACTGTAGCATCGCCACTTGAAATCCGAAGTTGTTAACCTTAAGTGGTCTTGTATGTAGTTTGTTCGAGGCCATCACTCATGTAGCCATTGCGGCCTTTGATGGCTGCAATTGCCTGCTTTGAATCGATTATAGCCTCAATCCATTGATTTTTCAAGTCTTGACCTCACTAAATTTGAAGGACCCAAATTTCACTCCATGAGAATTTGGAAGCCCATATTTTGAAAAGCGGTCCACAAATCGAACCTAAAATTACTCATAACCTGCCCACGGTCCTCCAAAAACAAAAAATTTCAAGTGAAACTACCCAAAAAAAAAAAAAAAAAAAAAAAAAAAAAGCCAGGCGATCACCTTAATCAATTGAAGAATTTTTGTATGTTTTTTTAATAAGAGTGTGTTTGGTAATATTTCTGTTTAAAAATTGTTTTTGGGAATAGAAATAGAAAAAAGTATTTCTGCTTTAGGGAACAATTTTTTTAACAAAAAAACACATTTGGTAAATTTATTCTAGAAATATAAAAAAAAGAATAGAAACACGTTTGGTAAATTTATATAATTTTTTTAATTTCTTTTAATTTTTTAATGTTTTTATTTTCTTTCTTATTTTCTTTTTCTTTTTCCTTTTTTCTTTTTTTCTTCTTTTGGCCGATCCGCCGTAGGCCTCGACCATGGTCGGTGGCCGTCCGACAAGGGCTGGCGGCCTCGCCGGATCTGGGCGAGATTGAGCTCGCCCAGGCCGGCGCGAGGTCGGCCTTGCCTTGGTTGGGCGAGCTCAAGCTTGCCTAGATTCGGCGAGGCCGAGCTCACCCAGCAGTTGGCGACGTTGGCTTGGCGGTGGCTCAGCGACGCTGATCCTCGTCGGCCGTTGGGCAAGCTTTGCCTTGCTGAATCTGGGTGAGCTCGAGCTCACCTAGCCAAGGCGAGGCCGAGCCTTGCCAGGGGCCGGCAATGCTCGGCCTCGCCGGGGGCCGGCGACGCTCCGTCGAGGGTGCCGGCCTTGACGGACCGATCGCCGGCCATGGCCAAGGCCGGCGACCGGCCAAAGAAAAAAGAAAGAAAAAAGAAGAAGAAGATGGAAAATAGAGAAAAAGTGTTCTTAAATTTTGTTCTAAAAACAAGAAACAATTTTTTTTTTTTTGTTTCTTGTTTATGGGAACAAAAAAATAAATTTGGAACAAAAATGCAAACAAACGCGTTTATTCATTTTTTGTTCCCAGGAACAAAAGAACAAAAATTGTGTTCCGGGGAACAGAAACAAAAGCCAAACAAACAAGCTTTAATTAGTTGAGAGAAACATAGAATGGTGTTTCCTTCAATTATTTACTTCTGCAAATTACCATTGATTTGCCTATTAATACTTCTAAAATGGTGAAAGAGTTGTCCATACAATTAAAATGAGAGACAAATTGATGAAAGATTTGTATGTTTACTTGCATTGAAAAATAATTATGTGACATTTTCACGAAATGGAAACATGATTACAACATTTACAAAAGGGTGGCACTATTTCCATCCTTTATATGACTAAATCCACCATATTTTCAATACAAAGACAAAGTTACCCTTAATTATTCAATTACAATTTTTAGAGGTGCCCCTAATTTGTTTACTTTCCTTTTTAATACTTTTTCTATTACTATGTAGGATTTAGTTGCCATAACTAAGAATATCAACCGTATATTAAATGCATTATATTTTCTCTTTGTTTTTTTGATTTTTCTTCTATAAAAGTTAGTTTTCTCGAAAAGAGAATTTTGAAGAAACCTAGTTATTTTCTTCATCGTTAAGCAAATTTATGGATTAATTGTCCAATAAAATCTAGAAAAAATTTAACATAGATAACTTTTTAAAACAATCATGGGTTTGTAAATTTTTTTACATTTTTATTGTGGATGTCACCATCAAATCTATTTTTATCTTTTGTCTTCTATATACATATACAAATACATATACATATTATGGGATGATCGGATGAAATCACCCAAAAAAAAAAAAATCCTTTTTAAAGCTTTTCGAAGACAAAATGACAGTTACGTTCCCATTTACGAAACTTCAAAAGATGGAATCTAATTATATCAAAAGTTTGCATTAAATAAGGATTTTTTGTAAAATGCCATTGAAATTTCATTATTTTGGATTGGCAAAAATTAATAGAGTGTTTCCGAACAATATCAAAATGCCTCATCGTGCATAACTTTTTCATGTTAATATTTTCAATATTTTTCTAAACACTCTTAGGACGCCTTTATGTGCTTGGTGTTAAAGCATCTCAATAATAGTAATGAAAAAAGATAAATTCTTCAGGATGGTAAATTTAGTGATTTGATGTATATTTTACACTAATGAAATAAAAAAAAATTTCACCAAGAAAGTAAGTTTTTGATAATGAGGGATGGAAAATAGATAAGTTGTTATAAGAGTAATGATGTAGAAGAGACTCATTTCATTTTCTAAATAGTAATAAGTTCAAATTTGATGAAAAACCATAGAAAAAAAAACATGTGACCTTCCTAATTACGATAATTAGATTCTACATAGAAATAGAAAATCTAAAAAAAAAAAGAAAGTCAATAAATTTGAAGCCACCACTTTAAATTGCTATTGAAATTGAAGACAATATTGTCTTTTTTGTGAAATTGTGGGTGGATTTGGTTATATAGGGGTGGAAATAGCATCGACCTTATAAAAAGATCCAATAATCCTTTTTTTTAAAAATAAAAGTTATCATTTTTATTATTTCCTTTTAACTTTTAAAACTCCCATTGAAACTTTCATATGCTTGTTGCAACTCTTCATCTCACGCTCCCACCGATAAAATGTTCTAACTATGTCCCTTCCATTTGGTGGCTTAATAAAAAAAAAAAAATTCTTCAATTGTCACTAATAAAGCTAGTTATATTAACTATAAAAGGCTTACACAAATTTGTATGTGTACTATAAATAGCCATCACTATTTTCCATTTTTCCCATTTTCCAAAATGGAAAATGCTAAAATTTGTATTTAAAATCTCGTTGATGAACAATATGAAAACTAGTATTTGTTAAGAAACGAAAAAAGGAAAATCATACAAATGATTTCTAAATTTTGATTTAAAGTGTAATGTTGTCTCTAGATTTTTAATTTGTTCAATGTGATCATTGAATTTCAAATATTTTTATGTAGTTTAGAGATTACATTAAACAAATATGAATATAAAAGTTTAGGAACGATACTACATATTATGCCAAATTTTGGGTACCACACTGCACAAATTAAAAATTTAATAATGACATTTGTGCTATCATCCCTAAGAAGAATAATGACTAAATTTGGACACTCATAAAAGTATGGGGATAAAAAAATGTAATTTTGATAGAAACGCATCTTGTGTCAATAGCTGATAGTGATTCAATATGTCTAGCAAAATTTGGATGAAGATTTGTTAGAATTTAAATTATCGCTAAGATTTATGACAAAACAAAGTACGGGGACAAAAGGAAAAATCCTTTGGGATTACTAGGGGTGAATAGCTTTGTGGCGAGTAGGTTTGGAGTGAGTAATTTTTAAGCCAAAAATTTTGATCCTATCTTAAATTAGCAGAGCTGGTTCCTAGTTTTTGAAATTAGGAACCAAAACTATCGATCTTGAAACCAAACTGGCTTCTTCCAGTTTGATTCTAGGGTTGACTTGGAAATCAATTTACTTGTTTTTACTCTATCTTTCATGTGCGAAAACATGGAACACTGATGGTTTTCACCTATCCTAGAGACCTAAATGAGATATGAGAAAGCCTTCAGAGATTTATCTTAGGATTCTGTTTTAAACCGGTTCAAAGCCAATTATGCATAAAACCTGAGCTTGAAACAGGTCGAAAACCGTTCATAGCCGAGAATAAGGCCTTATAAGATCAAATGTCGAGTGAATCCGAACGGTTCATGGTATAGAAACGATCAACCGGACCAGTCAAGATCGGTTTCCGAATTTTTTACTCGGGATCGAACCGGTCTAAAAACCGGTCGGGTTGAGGCAATCCCGTTACCGGGTCAGATCGGCGCGGTTTCTCACCTCGAAAGGCTAAAGGCGTAATTTCACTCTTGATTCCGTCGGCGCGATTTCTCCCCCAGAAAATCATCGCCGCACCAGGGCGGCGAGCCTTTCTCAACTCCGCCGCCGTCTGCTCTCCGATGCGACGCCTGAAGCTCGAACATGGCGCATTCTCTCGTAAGCTGCTCCTCCTCCTCCTCCTTCTTCTTGTTGGTCTTCGTCTTCTTCGAAATCTCCGTTGACACTCTGTTCTCTCCGATGCCGTCGTCGTCGTCGTCGTTCTCCGGCGACAGGTTGGTCACTTGGTCCCGCTCTCCAAGACCCTCGAAGAGAACGCCTCGTGCCCCAGAATACCGCTGGCGGAAGGCCCCAACGTCATCGGCCGCGGCGCTGCCTCTGTTCCGGACAAGCGGCTCAGCCACAAGCACATCACCCTGACCGCCTCCGCCGACGGCTCCGCTTCTCTGCTCGTGGTAGTTTCACCGCTCTCTCTCTTTTTTTAGCTCCCTTCTCGCTGCGGCCGAAACGAAAACGGGGGTGCTTTTGGAAAGTCCCGAGTGAAAATGGGTGACTGGTGAATCGGGGAAAATTTTGGTTTTTGGGGATGGGGTGCGGCTGAAATTTGAAGTGAATGAATCCATTGCAGGAGGGGAGGAATCCCGTCGTTGTTAATGCTGGGAAGGAGAGGATGAGGGTGGGAAGTGGAGAGAAGGTGGACATTGGTCCTGGCTGCGTGATAGAGTTGATTCCTGGACATCACTTTTTCAAGTATGAAGTGTTGAGTGGTGACCCGAGTGGGTCTTCAGGTGGTGGAAAGAAGAATGATGCGCGCGCATTTGAGGATCGTGGTCGGAAGAGGATGCGAGAAGATGTTCAAGACCAGTCTTTTGCGCGGGACTCTCAATCTCAGGTGAGGTGATGTTCATTTGTGTTTGTGGAGGTTTAAGAATCGAAACTTTCGAGTTAGGTATGGTCTCTTTGATTTTGTCTCTCCTGAGTGCTGCAGTGTCTTGCGTGTCTTTCCACAAGAATTGGTTTTGTTCATTATCAAAATGTCATAGACATAATTCTTTTTGGTTCGTGAAGGAGACATTACTGGTTTTACAAGCTTGAAGTGTCCTATATGTTGGCAGGCAAACAAGGGACAAAGTGATGTGGAGGTGATTCGTAACTTTCATGTTCCAGAAGAATTGTTGCCGTACACCTTTAGGCTTCTACGTGTGCAAGGTCTCCCGGCATGGGCAAATACATCCTGTGTTTCCATAGGAGATGTAATAAAGGTAAATATCCTGACTTTAAACTCTCATTATGCATAAGACTCTTATTCTTCTTGGTTTTCATGGTCAGATAAAGAGCCCCAGTTTCTATTTGCTTATAGATAAACATAAATTCAGGGATTACGTTCATCCATCTTTTAATAATTGTGGATCAAGATTTGTTATGTGACAAGGACCATTTGATCATCGATTAAGGGCAAAATTGCTGCTTTAGTGATGAAGCTGGCTGTCTTGTCAGCTTTGCTAACTTTCTTTTAGCGGCCCATAGGGCTTGTCAATTCCTACTTGCCGCTGTTATGTATTGTTTTACATAGCAGTCTTAGCTATGGGACATGTCCTGATACCTTGCTTGATTACCCTTTTTGTACACAGGGCGACATTATTGTTGCTATCCTTTCAAATTACATGGTGGACATTGATTGGTTGATCCCTGGTCAGTTATATTTAATTATGAAAAAAGATCCATCTGCAGTCGATATTTCTATGTTATAGTCATCAATTATCTATTATTCAAGCTTTCAACACTTGCAATGCATGGGGAAGGTGTTTCTAATGCATTATGAGTTCTAAATTGCATTTAGGCATTCAGACACCAAAGAACTTTGATATTTGTGCTAGCTTGAAATGATGGCATCTCTAAGTTCTCTCTCATTGTTCTTTTCTGGATGTAGCCTGTCCAATACTGGCAAAAGTTCCTCATGTGTTGGTTATCCATGGGGAGGGTGATGGTACATTGGATCATATGAAGGTGCGTCAGCAGTAAATATGATTGCTTTATCTTGTGCTTCAGTTCGTCCAAACTAGGCACACTTCAACTCTCTTGATCTCATCATTTTTCTAGAGAAAGAAACCAGCAAATTGGGTTTTACACAAACCTCCACTTCCCATCTCTTATGGCACGCACCATTCTAAGGCCATGCTTCTTGTCTATCCTACGGGAGTGCGGATCATTGTACACACTGCCAATTTGATATATGTTGACTGGAACAATAAGAGCCAAGGATTGTGGATGCAAGACTTTCCTTGGAAGGACCCAAGTAATGCTAGCAAAAGGTGTGGATTCGAAGATGATTTGGTGGATTATCTTAGTGCACTAAAGGTATGACCCAGTCGCAATTACAATCCATCGGACTTATTATCTTTTGATGGTGTGCTGTTGTTGGCCTAAAGGTTAACTTTAATCTGGAAATAGGAAATAGTGAATTGGATCAACTTCAGGGAAAGTTAAGTAACAATCTAAAGTATTGTAATTTCAACTTGCATCGAAAGAAACCTTAAAGTTTCTATGACCTTGCAATGTGAAAAGTTCTTAGTATCATCTTTTCAAACATATATGTGATGGAGAAAATTTTTAGTCTACCGTACAAAATGAAATCTTTTTCCGGTAGGGTGATATTGTATTCTAATAAGGAAATCTACAATTGCTGAAGAACTTTAAATGTTACTTTCTGTCTTGCAATATTCCCTTGCTTATCCTCCAGTTCCTTTGACTTTATTTGGCCTTATATTCATTATAAATCAATTTGGGCATGTTTCTTGTGGAGAATATAGGAACTCTTGCACTCACCTTTTTATTTCAATGACGCAACTGATTTCTTGCCTATTGTGATCAAAGTTCTAGATCTCGATTCTGCCGTTTTATAGTTCAGGGTTAATCAATACTATTCTGATTTCTCTCCAGACCCATATACTTGTTTCCCTCGATCACCGATACTCTGCATTAAAGAATGCTGCAGATATCCACTATTGATTGGTGCGGTGCTGTTACTGCAAATAATATCGACTAACCCTTGCCTTTATCTTATCGCTTGGTGGGACTGATCACAGTGGCCCGAATTCAACATAAATATACCTGCTGTTGGCAAATTCACTATTAATCCTTCTTTCTTCAAGAAGTTCGACTATAGAGACTCAGCGGTATGTTCTCTGTTTATTGCATTCAGGCCAACTTTATGCCCTATTTGATTTTTCTTTTTCTTGTTTCCTTGTCACCCTTGTCATTCATTTAATGATGAACGAGTAAAATGAATTATGAGTTCCAGGTTAGACTAATTGCATCAGTACCTGGATACCACACGGGTTCCAACCTGAAAAAATGGGGTCACATGAAGCTGCAAAGTGTCCTGCAAGAGTGTACTTTTGACAAAGATTTTCAGAAGTCTCCTCTTGTTTATCAGGTTAGAGTTGATGTAACCTGTTGTTCTTGACTTGTGAAGGTTTCACAAAATTATTTGCATTCTGCTACACATGCATGTACACACATGCAAGCAAACACGCACTCATACATACAAGGAAAATGTAAATGCATAACTGTGGATTAACTGAATACTACTATTGGGCCCCTTTGTTTTTGTATTCTGCATCATCACATGGTGTGATTGTTGATCTTAACCAAAATATTGTCCCGCTGTTTTTCCTTTTGGCTTATTCAGTTTTCCTCCCTTGGGTCTTTAGACGAAAAGTGGATGGCTGAGCTGGCATCTTCAATGTCATCAGGCTTCTCAGAAGATAAAGTACCTCTTGGCTTAGGTGATCCCTTGATCATATGGCCCACAGTGGAAGATGTTCGATGCTCCTTAGAGGTACCATTGACTAGTATAATTTCTTGGTTGGAATGCGTTTCACTGATCTCTTAGAAGTTATAAAATGGTGTTTTAAATGATTTTTCAGATAGACCCATATTATCTTTGCTATTGTTGTAGAAGTTACATGACCTGCTGAATGCATTTGGATAAAGTTCTATTTTTCCTCGAGGTCACTCAAAATTTAACTTGAGTTGTCTATATTTACTGCTGGGATGAGCTTTTCTGATTAAAAACATCACATGCTGGGGACAGTATGTAATTTGATCAACATCAGAGATGTTTCATCACCGTGAATTAGTACTGGACATTTAATCCAGTTCATAGTTTGGACGTTGTGATTGTTTTTGTCTTTCTGTTGAGTGCGGATGGGTTTGGAGCTTGCCTTCTTCTGATCGAGCATGCCAAAGGCAATTGGAACTTTTCCTTTTCATTATATTTCTCTACCTATTACTGATTCACTCTGACATACTATCTTATTTGGATTACCTTATTTGTATTTACCTAGGGTTATGCAGCTGGAAATGCCGTACCAAGTCCACTGAAGAATGTGGAGAAGGAATTTTTGAAGAAGTATTGGGCAAAATGGAAGGCGAGCCATACTGGTCGCTGGTAAGAATAAGACTAATTTTGTTGATTCCGTTGATTATTACTTAGCTTTCTTAATTTGACAACATCACCCTTGTGAGATTCCTCACATAACTCGATCTAATTCGATATCTTCAGCCTTTTTTATATGGAATAATTGGAAATTTATTTAAGCTTGGGTTGAAAGTTGCCCCTAATGCTACTATCTACTTAACAGCAAAATGGAAGTCTTGTTTTTCTGTTTATTCTTAGAAAGGACTATTGATTACCTGCTAATACATAATCTCATTGTTGCAGTCGTTCTATGCCACACATAAAGACATATACACGCTATAAGGGTCAGAAACTTGCGTAAGGATTGTTTCCTTGGCGTATACTGTACATTTCTCAAAACTTATTTACAAAGATGTTGCCGATTCTTGCAAACTGAATTTCTGAACATTCTTGACTTGAGCAGTTGGTTTCTGCTAACTTCGGCAAATCTCAGCAAAGCTGCCTGGGGAGCACTTCAAAAGAAAAACTCTCAGTTGATGATTCGGTCATATGAGGTATGTAATGATTGAATTTATTTGAAGATAAGTAATTCCAACAGTGTCATGACGGTTCTGTTTTGAAGCTAATGACCACAAGTCAGTAAAAAGCTCATCTCAGAATATCCAATGCTTTGGCAGTGTGTTGCTTCATTTCATTCAAGTAATATCTAGGTTGTTGGAGTTCAGTTAGCCATTAAGTTTTTCTTGAGCATCCTAATAAAGCAAAAGTCTCACGTCTTACTTTCAGTTGGGTGTGCTATTTTTACCATGTTCCATCAGAAGACGAGGTAGAATATTTTCTTGCACAAAGAATGGGGTTTCTTCAGAGGTAACAGCTAAATCCTTCTCTTGTTTGCATAGTCTCTTTTTCTTTATCCCCCTTTTTTCAGGGGTAGTATTATCGTAAGATAGGATGCAGCAGAATGGAGTTCTTTGTATTTCTGACTTTTACCGAAGGGAAACTGCAACAGCTCTCATATATTATTTTTTACCCCAGTTTAAGGATGTATCTGCATCATCTCGAAATTCTGATGTCAGCAGAGCCAAGCTGGTGAGCCTGGCATGGCAAAGATCCCAGGATAAAGATTCCTCACTCGATATAATTCCTTTGCCTGTGCCTTACGAGCTTCCTCCTCAATCATATTCTCAAGAAGGTGGCACACTGAACTTAAATAGTCTGTTGGTTTTTTCCCTGCCAAGGTTGCCATTGTCTGAGTTCTTTGAACATTGGATGCAGATGTGCCCTGGTCATGGGATCGGAGGTACACAAAAAAAGATGTGTATGGTCAAGTGTGGCCACGGCAAGTTCAGTTGTATGCTTTTCAAGAGTCCTGACTTTCATGAACTTTTCTCTCAGACTTTCAAGATGCTATGTCTATTTTATATGTCGTGTATGATTCCACTGCACCGCGTTTTGATTCTAACAATTTGTAAGTGATAGTTGGACAAGCGCAGTGGTTGGTTTCACTGTCTAGGGACTAACCTGTGGTTATGAACTTGGGTGGAGCTGGCCATCTTAAGAATCGAGCTGTAAATTGGATGATTTCACTTTGGAACTGCTCTTGATGTAAACACTTCAGATTTATTCAAGTTGGTTTCAAGTTGAACTGCTTCAGTAGCCTTCAGGAGAAATGTTTGTCTTCAAATGTGCAAGAGAAGAGTATGGCAACATGTTCATTGCTTATTATTCCATTTAGAAACAGATATCACAAAATGCATAATTATGTGGTTAAATACTCCACTTTTGTATGTCTCATTTTGTTACTCCAGTGTAAATGAGATAAGTTGATTTGACCGAAAACTTTACTCGACCTGCCTAACGTTCTATCCCGTTCGACAGACCTATTCCTATCCAAATTTGATTTGATCAGAAGTTGGCTACCATAAATTTGAATTGACGAGATTTCAAATTGATCAATCTTAGGATGGAAATGATTATTGCAAATTTATACCTGAATCGATTTTGAAGAAAATTGAGCCTCAATAAGGCTGGATATAAGATGACTAAGGGTGGGTTTAAGATGAATAATAAGGAAGAGACGTGATTCCCAATATGGTAATTTCAATCATATCATAAATTCCATAAATGGTAATTTCAAATGTGTCATAAAACTTGCATAGGAGGGAACCGAAAGAAAATGTTAGAACATTTGAGTAGATGATAATAAGAATTAGTATCTTAGTTCCAAACAGATCAACATGTACATCGATCATACATCCGGTCCTCCAAATGCAGCCTCTACATTTAATTTCAGTTATTATTATTAGCCAAAGAAAATAAAAAAGAAATGCAACGAAATATCACACGGTCATTAGCATTCTATGTCTAATTCATGACATGTATCACAAGGGGCCGTTGGACATTGAAGAATTCCTTCATGAGATGGAAACATATTCAACTACACAAATGGTGGTAAATCATGCAAATAACTCAGATACAGTAAGATCATGACTCATAGTTATCGGATTTTCTTTCCATATATGTTCATTCCACTTCTATCTCATTGATCCAATCTTGTGATCCTAAGCATTCAAACTGAGCTTCATCACACAACATTTTCGCGCCGTTTTTTCTCAAAAAATGGATGTGTTCTTTGAGCCCCAGGAAGGAAGTCCTTTCTGCATTCAAATTGGCTTCCATGATACAGTCCTAGAGATCAAAGAGAAGATCGAAAAACACCAAGGAATACCCGTCTATAGACAAACTTTTGTCTTCAACGGTGAGGCCCTTGATGACGAGCTTGATGTCGAGGGCTGCAACATCATCAATCACTCGTGCATTCAGCTCATTGTCGCACCGGAGCCACCACCATCCACTAGGATTGAATTATGCATCGGAACACCACCATCCAAAATGCGGCTTCCCATAGAAGTTGGAGTGCATGACCCTGTGAAAAGCCTGAGAGAGGTTGTTTGGTCCCTGGAAGATGTCCCTCTTGAGCGGGTGAAGCTATATGCAGATGGAACTGAACTTGAAGATGATTGCCGGATATGCGACTACGAGCTTCAAGACAATTCCAGTGTCGATGTGCACATCAAGCCTCTGAAGTTCACAGTGATGGTGTTGCCGTGGAAAGCCAACCTCAAAGTTGCGGTGGAAGTGAAACAGTCGGATAAAGTTAAGGTTTTGAGGAAAGAGCTTGAGAAACTGCAGCCGATCCTGAAGTTCGATCTTCCTTCAGAGGGGTATTTTTTCATACATAACCAGAGTGGGATGGATGAAGATAATTCATTCAAATGGCACGGCGTTGAGATGGGCGATACTATAGAGATTTTTAGAGGAACGATTTCACGATGAGACTTGGTTTTCGCATCCAATTAGTGGTTTTGCTGAGAGATCTAGAGCAAGATGACAATAAGTGCTTAGTGTGAGTACAGGTTACAGGTCTAGGGACAAATGCGATCTCCTTTTACCTTTTATATTGGCGTTATCAGGTTTTCTAGGTTCCATTTTTCCTTCTCCCTTTTTCATCTTTGTCGTCGTTATTACTCTCTTCTTATATAAGTGTTGTTAGGAACATCGTTCAATCATGGTGTGTTATATTCTTATCTCATTTCAATTCCGTCTGCAAAATGGTGAATTACATCAGCCAGTCAAGCCAATTAATTTGGGTTGAGAAACGGTGGAATAGAATAGTTTCTGGATATGGATTGCTTAGCTTGTACACACATTGCCTTCTCTGATTGATAAGTTTTCAATGGATCTTTCACTTGTTCTCCTCAACTTGTGAATCCTTCTTGCCAAATTCTTGCACCAGCCAAAGAACTTTCAGTTGTGAAATTCACCCAAATGCAACATATGCTCTGTGATTATCTACCAAATGAGCAATCTTGCTAAAATGTTCTGAAGGAAGAAAGATAGTTGGTATCTCGCATGTTACCTTCTCCATAAAATTGGACAATCGTGTCCTAGATGGCACTTCTTTCTTACAGAAGATGATTGACTGCGCTCTTTCTTTCTGCAAAATCTGGTCAATGCTATGACAACTCTAGCGAGCCATACCAAATCAAATGGCCGGGAATCAGTTTAACAGAGATTGATCTAGATCAAGGGGGATATTGTTTAAGTACTATGAAACTTTGTTTCATAATCTTGGTGACAAGATCATCATCCTCAACGAAGTCTTTGATATTTGAAAGGGATTGCAGTCATGTATATATTGTCATCACTTTGGAATTAACTTAAGGTAAATCCATTCCTAGAATTATATTACGAGACCACAAATAGGGTGTCTCTGAGGAATACATATGATGTTGCTGTTCACTAGCAGTAGGATTCCATTTAATGCATAGTGAGAGCTGTAAGTGATGTAACCAAATTCATTGCCCAGTTGACTGTTGCGAGATCCACATGAATTGTACATAAGCAACTTTTATATCTCAATCACCCGTCACTTACAATTGATGCTAGCATACACTGGATTAGTTCACAGGCTTTTGCTTCTTTCTAGTGCATTACGCGGCTTTAGTAGGATGACCTCGCAATCCCTGCATGAGAGAGCAAAGCCCACAAGTGAGTTACAAACTCCCCTCCTCTAGTCAAATGCTCTGCATGCGCTTTCGTATCATCTGAAGGTGCCACGTACATCACCAGTTCCACCCAAAAGTCAGCTAGAATCCTCCAAATCTCATCCTCATGTTTTATATCATTCGTAAGCTGATTCCTGAGCCGAGAACCTCGGTTGACAATAGTTTCTTCATGTGCAGATATAACTCTGTCCTTCCTCTCCATCTCCCTAATCCAATCGTTTTTATTGCATCTCCCAAAGAAGTCCTTGGCTTCGATGATCGCCTGATCGAAAACGTGCTCTGCAACACAAGGGTGATCCGGTAGTAGCTGAGGAGCAAAAGCAACCAAGTAAGCCAAATATTTGGATAAGCTAGTCGCCACTAGTAAATTCCTCCTTGTTTCGGGCGAGTTTGAGCTTTCTGGCAGTTGGTGCTCACAGAAGCTAGTGGCGATGTGCCACACCATTATGACCTGAGTCTGTGTCTCAAGTTGACATGCCCACAACAACTCCTTAGACTCATTGCTCCCCCTTAGTGAGGCTTGTCCATTCTCCAATTTGATACCATCATGTGACTTCAGAGCATGAAACCCGGCTTGCTTGACTTCTTCAGGCAGTTTGATCGGCGTGCTCTGTCTCTGGCCATCCCTAGTTTGATCGATGTAGACTGCCATCAGCTTGTTGTTCAATAAACTAAAAGGCTTGTAAGAGTACTGCTCGAGCAATGAGTACTGACGAAGCTTTTGCTCCCAAGGCTTCAGTAATCGGACCCAACATATCACTCTGATCATTCTCTCAATCCACACATTTTCTTGCCATGACTTCTTTTGCACATACTGGCAGATCCACATAACTTTAGCCCATTGTGAGAAACATATGAAGAAGAGCTGCATGAGCTCCACAACAATGAATGAGATTATCATCACGTTGGTCATGAGTATGTCGAGAGTCACCCCATGCAGCACAGTGACTGGTTTGTCAATATCGCAGTGTTTCTTGTAATTCTTCAAGATTGATGTTGTATACCAAATGGCGACAGCGACATACATAAGCTCCACCAATTTGAGCAACAACCGGCCGGGCTGGAATATGATATTATACTTGGTGTACAAGAAATCAAAAAGGAATGTGAGCTCAACCTCAACGACTCGAAATGCCCGCTTGTAACCGTCTTGTTCTGAGAGCAATCCATGGTGAATCAAATTACATGTCTTCTTGTAAGCCTCTTGGGGCAATGAGTAGCCAGCGTATCTCAAACGGAGGAGCTTGAAGAGTGCAAAAGAGAGGCATATGTCTTTGAGCTTGTTGTGGGGGTCTCCTCCTTGGCTTAAGAGCCTCCCTTCACATTTCCATACCTGAGTGAAGAGTTTGAGCTTGCATGTAAGTTATGGCCAAGTTAAACTGTTTAAGTACGTGGTCGAGCACTGTCAAGAGTTTAGATCCCGATACTTTGCTCTCAAAGTCATAGCTCGTGGAAGGTTCACAACAGCTTGCTTACGCAAATAAGTCGAGTTGTACACATGTAAGGGGTCTGCTTACATGAGAGGAGTATTAATCGTGATCCCACATCCCCTAAATGCGTGGTTATAATATATCTTATGTTCATATGATCTCTCTCCATCTAATGGGCTAAGTTTTTGCCTTGGACTTGCTAATGTGCTAAGTGAAATCAAAATGCCCAAGTATACTCGAACGAAGCATATGCTAACATAAAGAACCCAAAAGTAATACGAGTCAAAAGTAATCAGGAATTTAAAGAAAAAGATCTTTTGCACTCTGTTCATGTTCTGATTAGTGCCTTTGTAATCTCAACCGTAGATTCATGGAAAAAGAAGTTGGTTTTGAAATCAATCACTCAGCCCACCAATGAAATTCATCACGAAAAGATGCATGGCAAATGTTAATATATTTCGACTTTTAAATAATGCGCGGTTTCCGATCTCAATTTGTCTCATTGTATTACATCACTAATTATGCATAGTGCTATCATTTCTGTTGTACTTTGTTACAACCAATCGAAATGATTAATTATATACCTTCTCGACAGTGATTAATTCATCTTCGTTTTCCAATGGCGTTCGATAGTCCGGTGCCAGCGCCGGATTCTTCCTCCCTAGACACCACTTGATAAATCGCTTAGGAGCAAGGTAATTCGCCCATCTCTCCTCTTCGCCCCTCACTAAGTATTTATATCCTCTCATGCTAATTGGATCAACTTCACCACCATTTTCGTGCTCCCTGCTCATATAATCAGCAATCACTTTGGTGCTCCTCTCCAAAGAATGCCGGCTTGCTGCCTTCAAGGCACGAGCCCTCTCGTCGCACTTCAAGGCCCAGATGAAGAAGAGGCACGCGTACAGGATCGTCTTGTGGGACAGGTCGCCGTTGGACAAGCCTATCAACAAGCCCAGCCAGATCGATTTGATCCCGAGCTGCCAGTTATAGCTCTTCCACTTCTCGTTGTCCTCGAGACTGTATGCAGAGAGAGAATCGGCGCTCCCCAGGGCGATCATCAGGAGCATTGCCCAGATGGGGAACAGTGGGTTGTGGAACCGTATATTGTGCATGAGGCCTAGAGAGAAGGTGAGTATGTAGTTCGAGAGAGAGTAGGCTGCGAAGATGACGAGCCGGAGCTTGTCGCTGTTGCAACAGCGTCGGCACGAGCCGAAGATGACGAGGAAGAGGAGCAAGAAGGCGGAGGAGATGACTAAGAGCTCGATCTGCAAGAGCATCCACTTGGGACTAGGCGGGGGCATTATGTTGGCCCCCCTGGCTTTGCAGTTTGCCTTCGTCGCCGATGCCATCCCCATTGTCTGGTTCGTTTCCATCAATTTCCTCTGGTTGTTCAGCCTCTGATTGCAGGAAGAAATGATAGAATTTCTATGAGAGAGAGAGAGAGAGAGAGAGAGAGAGAGAGAGAGATCGTTCGGGGACTTAAATCTTATTTCTTGCAGTGCAGGGATGCCCGGGACTAATACGAGGATGTCAATTTTTCCTTTGAATATTATAGGGCATCCGAAATTGTCTCGGATAATTTTCACAATCGCAGATATTAAACTACTCAATCCACTGGCATCAAGGTCTGATGGTAAACGCCTCTCGCAAAGTTACTACATTGGAAGATGCTATGACTTAAATGTATAATGTCCAGCATCTAAACCAAGTGCTTTAAATATCTTAAAGTAGCATTATCCCCCTCGATACATGAAGAAATCATTGAAGGGGTTATGGTGTGTTAGAACCAAATAAATGTTAACGAAGAATTACTGTAGAAACAAGTTTATTTTGGGAACTCATGGGGAATCGCACAGTTTTCTGACTTTGTTGTTGTCTTAGAACCTGGATTCAATTTGCTGAGGGGAAATGTAACCTCACATTTTTTTTTTTTCAATTTTGGTCTTGAACTTTCAAAAGATCAATTTGATTGTAATCCTTTCATGAAAACTCATAACAATGTTATGTGACGTGGTGATAATATATTGTGGCTTCCACATGCGCTTGTGAGTGTGTATCCATCTCTCTCTCTCTCTCTCTCTATATGTATATATATATATATTAGAAATCATTATCTTATTTAAAGTTTGTGTTAAATTATGATTCGAGTTTGAATGTTTGCTAAAATGCGAAATTTGGTAGACTCGTGAAAGAAATATAAAAATAAAATAAAGGAGGAAAGTTGTTTGCTGCATAATCCTTTACGAAATAGAAAAGGAAAGTCGCGTGAAGCTTCTCCGTGAAGAACCGAGAGAAAGGAGTCCGCGAATCCTGCACGTGAAGCTCTAAGCAGGAGGTGGGGCCCAAGGTCAAACTTTTGACCTTGGGCACACACACATATAAAAGCAAATATTATGCAGATTTTCTTCTTTTGGGGCTTCTGAAAAATTGCCGGCCAAAACCCTACGTGGAAGTCACAAAAGAGAGCCGCAAAAGAGGTCTTTTTCGAGGTGTTACTGATGCACCCGTACGAGATAAAAAGAAGGAGCCGCATGTCTTCAAGCTAAAGTGCGATTAAGAAAAGGAGTTATTTTTCAGTGTTTGTTTTGAATTTGTCTAATAATTTTGTACCGTGAGTTGGCTTTTGGGTTAAATTAGGGTTTGGAAAATATCGATAGAGTGTTTGAGTGACTTGAATATGTAATCTCATTGTATCGCTTGATCTATAGTAAAATTCGCTATTGCTCTCCCCGTGGATGTAGGTCTTTACGACTGAACCACGTAAATTCGGTGTCTGATTTATTTTTCTTCTTCCGTCTATATTTTGTTCGATCGCTTGCCCCATCGCAACAGCTTGGGTATCAATCCCTTCACTTGTGACTACGAATGACTTAATAAGTTGAATAAATGGCATCCCTATAAAACATCCTTCCTTTTAGTGAAAGATATAAAACTAAAAGTAATTGCTTAAGCCTTCTTTGGTTATATATCATAATTTTGGTCCAAAAAGAAAGGGAGGAAAAGATTTGCTGACCTGGGAAAACAACGTGACAAGACACCCTATAGCTTAGCCCAATAAATACTAACGTGACAGTCCAAGTAGAAAAATAGATGGGATATGGCAATATATTTAGTGAAAAGATTACATTATTCGAACTTTTGAAAGTTCATATACTAAACGAAATGAGGAAAATATCTATGGATGACATTGACTATTGAAAAAAAGTTAAAAAAGAGCGAGAACTTTGTAAAAATATGCGGCCTTTTGGTGTGGTTTAGTTTGCTTTTTAATCACGCGTAACCCGTAACCTTGGACAACACGTTGTCGGAACAGAATATATGCGGCCTTCAGCTTTAATTTGCGTTTTAAGTAGGCAACGCTGATTCTATATATTGGTACACAATAATATTCACATCAATCATGTTTGCGCTAGAGTCTACATGAACTTATATTTGAAGTGAGTCCGAGCCCTGTCATGGAAATTTGTCCTTCGATTCAAAGAATAAATGATATGTGAGATTCCATTATCTATTGAATCGTGATGTAAATACATGAAACATTCCCAGCACGTAAAATAATATGAATTAGTAAGAAACATGAAAGCCTAAATAATAGCTTTCCTCACAAGTGTTTATTTTCTGCAATTGTCTAGGTGTTGAAAATACTAGCAAGTTAATTTGTCTAGAGTCTACTTACGAGTAAAATCGTTTCTGCTCTTCTCTATCTGTAGAGAATTAGAAATTATTTTCTTTAAGATCATCTTCCAATTTAATGTATTTCCATTTACTTTTTTTTTAACGGAAATTCTCCCCTTTTCTTTAGGTGACCATTTTAATTCTATTTTTAATTTTTGACAATAATTGATGGATATCTCCTCGTTCGTGACAATGCATCACAAAGAGAATTGTTGTATTTCTTGCAAAAATTTGCAATATTCAATTTGTATTTGAAAGAGAATTGCAATATTTCTTTCCCGAGAATGCATATCTAGAATTCCCTTGATTTATATTCAAAATATAATATTCACATCATTCCTTCCATATTAATTTTGGTGAAAATTTGTGGGTAAGAGTTGGTTGTTAAAATATTTAGCATTTATTGATGCTTCCGCTTAATTATTTTTTTTTCCAGCTTTGTAAATCTTAATTGGGTTTCATCATAATTTTGGTTCTTTTATATTTATGTTGTTATAGTTAGAATCTTATATAGACATTCAGGTCACAATAGTGAAATATAAAGGCCATGTACTATAATATCTCCATGAAAGATTGATATTAAATTAATGCTCACGCTATTTCCACCCCTTTGTTGATTCATGACATCCTTTATCACATTGGATTGGATACAATTTAATATGATTTCTTAAGTTTTTATTTCCTCTTCCTCTTTTGATCCAATTTTTGCTAGAGATGGAGTTATCCATGCTCCTCTCGATAACATTTATTAGGTTAAATGTGGGGCCCACTTTCAATTTAAGATTATTCATTGCCTTCTTTTCTTCTTTTTAGGATTTTTTTCATTTATTTCTCCATTTGGAACAAAATTGGTGTCTTTTTTTTTTTCCTTGAAAAATAGTTTCTTTGATAGATAGCTACCTAAATATTGCTTTAATGACTAAGCACAAATAATAGTTAAAATGTTGTAAAATATTGCATTGCGAATATATAATAGCGAAGAGATTGAGAAGAGAAAGCAAGTGAACACCAGTAGAGAAAGCCGGAGAAGAGAGTTTTATTTCCAGTGTATGACTGTATTTTTACTGTGTGTCTCTACAACAAAAAACTAAACTTCTATTTATAGGAAAACAATAATGTACTTATCATTAATATCAATGTATCGAATGATACATGTACTAGATAGGGGAGATGAACGTTCATTGTATAGGGAGATGTACTTAGAATGTATGATACAAATGTACCATAATAAGTACATTAGATAAGATGAATATAATGAATATTCATTCATGTTCATAACATTAAAAAAATCTACCACTTTTAGTACACACTTCGTTTGATTATAGCTTTAATACATGACATTATGTTGTACTTTGTATATTTTAATTGCTTGACTTTCAATTTATTACATGACTCTAATGGTCCAATTTTTATTTATATTTCATGCCATCATTGCATGATGATAGATACTGTCACAAAAATAAAAAATATAAATTCTAAACATCCACTATTATCATGCAAATACATAATAAAATGTTCCATAAATCATTATTACATAGAATACTCTCTTTTCCTTGATTACATGATATAATTAGTTGTTGACAAGAAATTATGGCAATTGACATGACATTATAAGACAACCCATTCAAACCATTTGCAAACACATTTTTTGGGGTCAATTCTAAGTGCATCAGAATTTTCATATAATAATTAATGCAAAGAAAACTATCCTCAAGGTACAAATGCATAGCCAACTTAAAATGCAATAATAAAATGCATAGCCAACTTAACAAAAGATATTATTTGTTTGGCTACTTGGCTCCCATAAGAAAGTTTCTTTCTTGAAAAATATCTTACCTAACTTAGGCAATAAAATATTTCAATTACATCAGTAAAAGAGTCACTATTCACTTGAAACAAAAATATTTGAATGAATAATTTTCAACGTTTAGTGTGGGAAGCTCGAAATGAACTTGTGGACATGATTGATTGCAGTTTCATCATAAATTGATACATTTAAGCAGATTGGGGTCATCTTCAATATTTTTTTTTCATAATGGCCACTCTACAAAAACAATACAATGAATGTTGAGTAAATTGTTTATAGTGCATTCACCAACCAAAATATTCAATCTTTAAGTAAATTCTCATAAATTTGTTCTACAAATCAAAGTTGAAAAATTCAGGAGAAGGGGGATTATCCAGGGAGCTAAAGTTAATAATTGATGCAATAAGTATAGAAGAAAACAAACAAGAATGAAAAGTTGAAATATAATGTGTGTGGAAGAAGTGGTTAGGATGAAAAAGTTGTTTGTAAGGGATGTGGATAATTTTGTCTTTTAATAAAATTGAAACACAAGAAAGAAAAGAAAAAAAAATTTAGAAATAATCTTTAATTAGGGGTGGGACCCGTAGGGGATTATTTATTCAATTTAATGTATTAAGAATGGTCAAGAGCTAATAAGGTAGTGGAAGTAGGTTGAGCCTAGTTTTATTATTATTATTATTTTTTTCAGTTCTACTCTAATTCTCACTCTTATTATTTTTGCTCTACCTTTTTGCAGGACGTGGGAGTTGAAACCCACTCCGGAAACTAAGGCGTGTTTGGTAACATTTCTATTTAAAAATTGTTCCAGGAAACAAAAATAGAAAAAAAGTGTTTCTATTCCGGGGAACAATTTTTGAACAAAAAAACTCGTTTGGTAAATTTGTTCTAGGAATAAAAAATGAACAAAACACGTTTGGTAAATTTGTATAATTTTATTTTTTTATTTTATTTTTTCTATTTTGTTTTCTTATTTATTTTTCCTTTTTTTCTTTTTTCTTTTTTCTTCTTTTGGCCGATCGCCGGCCTCGGCCATGGCCGGCGACCGGCCGACGAGGGCCGGCGGCCTCGCCCAGCCACGGCGAGGCTTGCCGGCCCCCGGCAAGGCCAAGCTCGCCTAGCAGTCGGTGAGGCTCGGCATCGCCAAGCCACCGCTAGGCGACGCCGACCTGGCGGTGGCTCGGTGAGGCCGAGCCTTGCGGCCGCTGGGCGAGCTCGGCCTCACTGGATCTGGGCGAGATCGAGCTTGCCCAGCTTGGCGCGAGATTGGCCTTGCCGGATCTGGGTGAGATCGAGCTCGCCCAACCCGGCGCGAGGTCGAGCTTCGCCAGGGGTCGGCGACGCTCGGCCTCGCCGGGGGCCGGCGACGCCGGCGAGGTCGCCGGCCATCGACGGCCGGTCGCCGGTCCTGGCGCGAGGCCGACAACCGGCCAAAGAAAAAATAAAGAAAAAAGAAGAAGAAAAAAGAGAGAAGAAAACGGAAAGTGTTTCTAAATTTTGTTCCGAAACAAGAAACGACTTTTTTTTTTTTGTTTCTTGTTTCTGCGTTCTGGATCTGTTTTTAGGAACAAAAAAATAATTTCGGAACAAAAACGCAAACAAACGCATTTTACTCCTTTTTGTTCCCGTGAACAAAAAAACAGAAAAAGTGTTTAGAAATAGAAAAAAGAAATAAAAACAAATGCAACCTGAATCGTTCCCATCCCAACCCCCTGAGAAGGTGGGGATTCGAACCCCCCATCGCTCCTTTCATGTTGGAAGAGTGGCCACTAGGGCAAACCCCGGTGGTTAGCCTAGTCTTATTTACGAGGCCATCTTTGGCAAAGAAGTTTCTTGGATATGCTCCTTAGAATGACACTAGTTGCAAATCATATCCATATGCTTCGATTTTCATCTGAACTTGCCATTATTACTTCTCTCAATAGATCTTCCTCTAGCAACTAAACCGGCCCCATGATCATTATTGCCTTCAAGAGTCAATTCTCTATCTAGTTTGTGCTTATTTAGGAGACTAGTCTTGACACCTTCAACATCGATAGTTTCTCTACTAACAATCATGGTTTCTCCAAAATTCTTATGTTGACACCTAAATTTTGGCAACCCATTCATTTATCGCATTAAAAAATTAGGGATTAATTTTAATCCCTAAAAAAATATTAGTTAATTAATTAATTGCATAGCATATAGATTTAGGTGCATTTGCATTTTTTGCATTTATTGGACCGGTGACGGATGTATTTAAATTAGTGGTTTTAAGCTTTAAATTGATAGGCCGGACTAAGCTCATGAAGCGAGCAAATTGGCCCAAGCTTTTTTTCAGTAATCGGAAATTATCTCGTGAGAAAATAAGAATTTGAAATTTTCTGGGATATGATGAATTTTTTGGACAAGGCAAATTTGAAAAGTGAATATTGCATTTGGAAAAAAGAATCTTTATGGATATGAATTTAGAAAAATTAAAACCCTAGTCTGAGGCTTATAAATAGATTAGTTATATAGGGTTTTCAGGGGCTACACATATTGATACACGGCCACAAGAGAATTGAGAGAAAAATCCCTTGTGCGCTGTCCGAAGCTATTGCTGTCCATTAACTGCTGCCCAATACGTGCCCGATATCCTTAACGTCCAGCAGCTTTCAGTCGCAGCTTCCAGTGAGTAGCTCGAGATGGTTCCCGGCGTTTCAAGCCCTCTCGATTTCCTGATTCTTTGACAGATTTCCCGATTCTTTCATAGATTTCCCGGCGGACCTAACCCAACGCAAGCTGCTGCCCTTCATCACCGCCTCTGCTCGTGGCTACCTCCGGTGCCCGTGGTGCCGATCTTTTCCATGATCTGACGAGGTGCTGCTGTCTTGTTCCAGTCCCGCGACTATGTTCCTGACGTAAGCCCGACGCCGAGTAGAGCTGCTCCCTGTCGTTGTGCGGATGAACGACACCGTCCTTTGACCCGGCATCGAGACGGGTTGCTATTTCATCGATCTCTGTCCCGGCATTCTTGCATGACCAGACCGGTTTTGCCACAGAGCTATCTTCCCCGACGTGGGCTATAATAAGTTATATTTTCTTTTCTTTATATTTTCTTTTCTTTTCTTTGAACGATTCGCTCGAGTTTTGTTGCAGCTATTCTACTTGATATTCACGGACCGTAAGGGTAGGCAAGTCAAAAATTTGACTGTGGAGCTATGAAAGTCAAAGCTGAATATTCAAAGAATATTGTCATCAGAGTGACCAGAATTCGATCAAAAAGCTAAGGGATTTCTATAGTTACCGTGTGCATTCAGCAAGCCCGACGTCCGCCAAGTCAAGTTGAAACGCCGGCGGTAAGGAGATTCGAGGGTTTGGGGTCTAATTCTTTAATCCCATATATTGCGTTGGTCCTTGCCGCGCATTTGCTTTGATTTTGCAGTCAACCGAGCACCACACCGTGAATTACCAGCTCGAGCATCCCAAGCTGAGATGCCTTGCCGGCTTGCTCTGAAGCACAATTGGTCATTGGCCGCTGTTCGAAGACCAAATTTGGAAGCAAATATTTGGGATAAGTAAAAATGCTTTGTATTTTAATTTCTGAAAATTTTGTTTCCTTATTTGATATATTCATTGGTGCACATGATGGAAATTCATGATATGCCATGATACTCGCAACTCGAGTAGCCTTCTAAATTAGGAAATCTCCTAATTTTGCAATGTGCATATGATTAACGGTTTGATTTCATGCTCGAAATACGACCCGCAATCACACGGAAAAGTCACCAATCCGATCTTACGCTCGAGATACGATTCATGATTTTGTCTAAAATTGGCCAATCCAATTTCATGTGCGAGATACGATTTGTCAATTTATTTCTAAAATTAAATGGACATGGATGATATTTTGTTGGATTTGTTGCATTGCTAATGCCTTTATTTGTTTGCTCCCGTATAAGGAAAGAAAAAAACATTTGAGTTAGATTAGATGCATGTTAGGATATTACTTGTTTTAGGGTTATTTTGCATGTCAAGAATAGGAAATTTATTTATTTCTAATTTCTTAAATAAAAATACCAAAAACATAAATTTAGAATGTTAGATTTTCATTTCACTGATTTAAATTGCATGTTAATTATTTGATAGTCTTAATTTCGAATTTTTATTAAAAAATACAAAAATTGTCTTAGGATAAATTAGTTTCAATCTCTAGGATAGATTGCATGCTTATTAAGAAAATAAAAAAATCATGTGCACGTCATTTAGTGATTGTTGCTAGGTGCATTTAATTAGAAATTACCCATCATCGGGAGTAGGTCATTTTGGTTAATTTAGATTGCATATTTAATTATTGCATTACCTTACTCATGTCATGTAGTTTAGGTCATATTGCCATACCATATCACTTCATGTTAAATTAGTAACTAGCACATTGCATGATTTTCATTAAATAAGTGAAAACAAAAAAAAGAAGAAATTACGTGTTAATTAGAAATCATATCTAGGATTATTGATGTGAATTCTGATCTAACAACGCAGATGCTTTCATTGCTATGAGGTAAGTCCTGCAATTTATTTATTGTTTTATTTGGGTGTTAAATTGGTGGTTTGCGCACATGCATGATCGCCTCACATGTTAGGGAAATATATTTAAAATCAATTTAAGCTGCCTGCCAAAGCATTTTTGAAAATAAAAGAATGGTATTGAAAGAGCATTAGAGAAATATAGCATAACCAAGTACCCGTACCCAAATCTCTGGTTCATAGGAGTAAAGTAAATCTCCCGTTATTTTACTTGGGTTTCTAATCGACCCACCAAAAATATATTAGTGGCGACTTTTAATTGAAAATCAATTGCATGTTAAGAACTTAAACCTAAGTCGCGAATTAGTATGGGCTTGGGAAAGCCCGAGTTAAGTCTAGGCTTAACAATCCATTAGCCAAACCTTAGGTGGTTCACACCCGAAAATTTGGTCGCGACATCTTATAAGACTAACAGTAAGAGATCCTGATCCTCATTTTTAACCTTAACATCGATATTTCTTAATTTAGAGATAATAATATTGAATTCAGAAATATGAGTTTTAAGAGAAGCATCTTTAATCATATGAAGAGTGAAATAGTGATTGCTTGAGCCTTAATCGATTGGTGAGGGATTTTGCCATAAAAATACTCTCTAATTTATTCCATAAACCTGCAACTGTTTCTAATCTAGTACCTCCTGTAGAACTTCATTTGTGAGGCACAATTGAATAGTAGATACATGCTTTCTAATTTCTTCATATTTCCAAACAGAGCTTTCTTTAAACCTTGCTACGTAAGAATAGCCAACACATAGACTAGGTTGAAATTGCCATTCCCATCATACTTCTCAATATCAAATCTTGTCGTTGACTTGAAGCCATAACTAGAAGATCGTGAAAAACCCTAGGCCTTTGATACAAGATTGTTATGGCAGATGCAAAAACTTTAATGAAATTGAAATTTAGAATAATAAAAGAACGATAGATTTTATGTGAAAACCCTTAGGGGAAAAACCATGGGGGAGAGAAGAAACAAAATCCATTTAGAAATCAAGGATTACAAAAGGTGGCTCTCAAAAGTTAAGACTTTTTTTGTTTCAACTTCTCATATATAGGCAATAATCAAATCCAAAATAACCTCTTTTTAGGAAACCTACTCGAATTACAAAACTTTTCTTTTCAAGCTCAAACTTGAGAAATATCTAATAGCATTATATGTCTAACTCACAAAATGTATCACATGGGGCCATTAGACATTGGAGGGATCCTTCATGAGATGGAAACATCTTCATTTGTGGCGGTGCCTCACACAAATGGCTCAGATACAGTAAGATCATGACTCATAGTTATTGGATTTTATTTCCATATATGTGCTCATTCCACTTCTATCCTATTGAATTAATCTTGTGACCATAAGCTTTTAGACTGAGCTTCATCAAATAACATTTTCATGTTGGTATTTTCTTGAAAAAGGATGTGTTCTTTGAGCCCCAAAAAGGAAGTCCTTTCTGCATTCAAATTGGTCTCCATGATATTGTCCCAGAGATCAAAGAGAAGATCGAGAAACACCAAGGAATACCTGTCTATAGACAAACTTTGATCTTCAACGATGAAGCCCTGGACGATGAGCTCAATGTCGAGGGCTGCAACATCATCAATCGCTCCCACATTCGGGTCATTATTGCGCCAAAGCCACCTCCATCCACTCAAATTAAATTACGCATCGGGATGCTGCGATCCAAAATGCAGTTCCCATATAAGTTGAATTGAACGACCTTATGAAACGCTTGAGAGAGTTTGTACGGATGTCCCTCTTGAGCGGGTGAAGCTATATGCAAATGGAATTGAACTTGAAGATGATCATGGGATATGGGACTACAAACTTCAAGACAATTCCAGTGTTGACGTGCACTTTAAGCCTCTGAAGTTCACGGTGGTGGTGTTGCTGTGGAAAGCCAACCTCAAAGTTGCTACAAAAGTGAAACAGTCAAATAACGTAAAGGTTCTGAGAAAAGAGCTCGAGAAGCCGCAACCAAGCCTGAAGTTCAATCTTCCTTCGGAGGGGTATTTTTTCAGACATAACAAGAGTGGGATAAATGAAGATTAGTCGTTCAAATGGCACACGTTGAGATAGGTGATACTGTTGAGGCTTTCAGGGGGATGATTTCATGATGAGACCTGATTTTGGCATCAAATTAGCGATTTCACTGGGAGATCTTGGGCGTGATGACAATAAAGTGGTTAGTGTGAGTAGAGGTTGTAGGTCTAGCAACAAATGCAATCCCCTTTACCTTTTATATTGGCGTTATCAGGTTTTCTCCCTTTTCCGTCTATGCGTTATTATTATTCTCTTGGCCGTTAGGAACATAATTTAATCTTGATGTGTGATATTCTTATCTCATTTCAATTCCCCCTACGATTAAAAACGCATGGTGAATCACATCCCACAGGTTGAGTCGATAAATCTGTGATGGGAAATGGCGGAATCAAATAGTTTTTGGATTCATATTGCCTAGTTTGTACACACGTTTGCCTCTTCAAGTACGTGCCCTAATTGACAAGTTTTTAGTTGATCATTCATTAGTTCTCCTCAGCTTTTGAATCCTTTTGGCCAAATTCTTGCACCAGCTAAAGAAGCTTGGGGTTGTAAAATTCACCCAGATGCAACATCTACTGTGTTTTTATCTACTAAACTAGCAAATTTGCGGAAAAGCTCTCAAGCAAGCAAGATAGTTGCTATCTTGGAGGTTATCCCTTAAGTAAAATTGAACCATCGTGTCCAAGATAATACTTCTTTCTTGTGCAAGATGATTGATTCAATTTGAATCTATATGATCGTTAGAGATGAATGACTTCTTCCCTTCCTTCTGTAAACAATTTGATCAGTGCTATGTCACTCTATATACTCATCCATGACCATTTATCCTAGAATGTAAGCCATACCAAGCCAAGTGGCTCGAGAAGCAGTTTAAATAGAGATCCATCTAGATTGAAGGGAATGCTTGTTTGACATATTTATTCTCGATCTTACTCACAGCAAAATGCTATTAGCATTGTGAAGCTTTGTCCCGACCTACCTTTTCCATTCGGAAGGAAAAGAAATATAGATTTAGAGGTATTGCCTAATTGGGCTAATGTCCTTGATTAGACGCAAGAAAATCCACACCTTTTGCAACATTGAATTTCATTTTTTGGGTTCATAACAACCTAAGAGTCGCCACTAGCTTATTAGGTTAGCTAGCAACCAATTGAGACATAGGAGTGATGCTATGATTTCTATGCAACAAGAGATTTTAGGATTGGAGACTAAGCTACATGTATACTAATCAAGTGAAACTAAACTAAATCTAATGCTAAAAAAAAAAAAAAAAAAAAATCTTGAAGAACTATTTCCAAGCATTTTTCTATATATTTAAAAAAAATTTCAAATATATTCGAATTTTTATTTTATTTTTAAAAAACTCTTTAAAAAAGTTTTAATTCCGGAATTAGGGACGTGGGCTGCGACTCGTCTTACGAAGCTGGCTGGGGAACTAAATCAGGGCCTCGTGTATCAAGCCCTCACAAATTCATTAGCCCATTTCACTAAAATAAACCCAGCCCATACTAAAACCTCTTTTTATTTCAAAATTGTTCCTAGCCCAGCTTGGAAAATACCTAAAATAAATCAAACCCACTAAACTTCAACAGTCAAGCCTACTCGCATTAAACCTACGGCTTACTAAGCCCATAACTCACCACTCTAGCTATCTCAGCATGGTCTTTCACACCCCAACGCACGCCCGCAGCCTCCTTCCCCAGCAAATTGAGAACCTCCAGAAACTTGCACACTTAACACATTCAAGCTTCAAGTTAAAAGTAACCCGTGCACAACCACAAGCTATATGCAGCCACCACGCACCACCATCCACAGACAACGCCATTAACCATCTCTTCCGAGCACCACTATGAGCCATCAAACATTTTTTTTAAACAAAAACTAGGCAGAACAAATACACGCAGGATGTGAATGAGAGAGTTGAGATGCGGCTAGCTCGAGTTTTTACCTAAAATCCTCATCTGTATCAACGATTTAAAGACCGTATTTCTCGTCGAGAATCACTGTCCATTAGCATTGAGCCACATAGAGCGCCCACAATGGCAAAGACGGATGTTTGGTAAGATGCTCGGATATGGTCAAAATCAAGTCAACGATGAGTGGAAGGAAACAAATGTGCCAAGTGGTCAGTGTTTTGAACGAAGAATGTCTAAAATTTGATAGGTTTGCTTTTCTCTAACAATGGATAATGCAAGCTGATGATCATGGATCTGGCTTATGTATTTCATCGAACACGTAGTTGGCATGGATTGAGAAGAAGGTGTTGACCCACACGGGACTCGAACTTACGGCCAGATTTAAAGGAAATCGGCAAGCAATGTTCGGAACCAACGCGACCAACTTATTCAGGCTTGTCACAAGCATGAACCGCAGACAACGAGTCTCCACGTCTTTACTCGGAACATGGCAAAGCAGGGGTTGAATGGGACGAGCGTTTTAATACGAGGAGGTCCCTACTCGGCTTCGGAGACCGACCGGGTGAAGGGAAAAAAAAGGAAAGGTGGGCCGCCCAGGTGAAGGGAAAGAAAAAGGAAAAGAAAGAGGCCGAGCCGACCCGCCCCCAGCCCGGTCTCGCTTTTCCCCTTTTCTTTTCTCTTGTCTTTTTTTTTTTTCAATTAATTTCTTTAATTAATTTTTTTCTTTTTCTTTCCTATTTAATTTTTTCTTTAAAAACTTCTATTACTGTCAATGCAAATGCTCGTAATGTCTATATGTCGTGCAATTTAATGAAAATTATTTTTTGCTAGGGGTTAAAAAGTAATCTCTAATTTTTTATGTGATTAATGAAGGATTAAACGGATTGTCAAAATTTAGATGTTAAGAAGCTTCATTACATAATCTTATTTACAAGAACCATCTTTTGGCAAAGAACTTTCATGTATATTCCAAGGAATTCCAACGTGTGTATTTTGCTATCACTTTGGAATGACCTCTAGGTCAATCCATCCCTTGGATCATTATTACTAAACCAAAAATAGGATGTTTTTGAGAAATACATATGAAGAGAGGATTACGTATAATGCAGAGTAAGAAATGCAAGCGGTGTAACCAAATACATTGCACAATTAACTAGCGCAAGATCCACATGAATCATACATAAGCAACCATTCATTATCGCAATCACCGGTAACTTGGAACTGATACTATCAAACACTGGAATGATCTCTTTGGATCCCTGCGTGAGAGAGCAAAGCCCACAAGTGAGTCATAAACTCGCCTCCTTTAGCCAAATGCTCCACATGAGCTTTCGTATTGTCTGAAGGCGCCACATACAACAATAATTCCACCCAAAAGTCGGCTAGAATCTTCCAAATCATTTCCTTGTCTTTAATATCATTCACTAGCTGATTCGCAAGCTCAACACCCTGTTCAATAATGTTTTTATCATGGATAGAATTATCATTGCCCATCCTCTTCATCCTTTTAATCCGGTCCTTCAAATTCTTGCATCCCTCGAAGAAGTACCTGGCTTCGATGATCGCCTGATCGAACACATACTCTGCAACGTAAGGGTGATCTGGCAATAGCTGTGGAGCGAAAACAAGCAAATAAGCCAGATACTTGGATAAGCTAATCGCCACTAAAAAATTCCTTGATCGTGGGAAGTTTGAACTTATCGACGAGTTTGATCTTACTAGCGGTTGGTGCGTGCAGAAGCTAGTGGCGATGTGCCAGACCATTATGACTTGAGTATGTGTCTTCGGAAGACATGCCCACGATAGCTTCTCGAACACATTGTTCTCCCTCAGTGAGGCCTGTCCATTCTCCAATTTAGTATTGCTTTTAAATTTCAGAGCATGAAACACCGCTTGCTTCACTTCTTTGGGCAATTTGATTGGGTTGCTTTGTCTCTGGCCATCCCTAGTTTGATCAATGTAGGCCGCCATAGACTCGTTGTTCAATAACCTGGAAGGTTTATAGGAGTACGACTCGAGGAATGAGTATTGATGAAGCTTTCGCTCCCAAGGCTTGAGCAAGTGGACCCTACATATTGCTTTGATCATCCTCTCAATCAGCAAATTCCCTTGCCATGACTTCTTCTGCACGTACTTGCAGATCAATATCACTTTGGCCCATTCCGAGAAACCCATGAAGATGAACTGCATGAGCTCCATGATGGTGAACGAGATTATCATCAAACTAGTCACAAGTTCGTCAACACTCAACCCATTTGGCATAGTGACTAGTTGACGGTTATTGTTAAGTCTCTTATAATCCTTCAAGAGGGATGCCGTAGCCCATATGCCCATAACAACACTCATAAGCTCCATCAATTTGATTAGCAACCGGCCGGGCCAGAATATGATACCATACTTTGTGTAGAAATAATCGAAAAGGAACGTGAGCTCGATCTCAACGACTCGAAACGCTCGCTTGTAATCGTCTTCATGTGGGAGCAATTCATCGTGAATTTGTGAGAGCAATCCATCGTGAATCAACTTCCGTGCATTCTCGTGAGCCTGTTGGGGCAATGGATAGCCAGCATATCTCAAACGGAGGAGCTTGAAGAGTGCAAAAGAGAGGCATATGTCTTTGAGCTCGTTGTGGGGGTCCCCTCCTTGTGAGCTTAAGAGCCCCTCTTCACACTTCCACACCTGAGTGGGGAATTGAACTTCACATATAAGTTTATGGCCATAACGTGGTTATAATTTGTTTTATTATATGCAGTCTTTCTCCACTTTACGGTTTAACCAATACTAACATCGTATCAAAACATAGGTCAATAGTTCAAGTCCTGGCACTTCCTTCTTAAACTTATTACTCTTGATAAAATTTACAACTGGCTAACCAAAATAGTAGATGTGTCCATTTCACAAATAACAAGCTGAGTCATACACGGTTAAGGGGTTGGCTTACATGGAAGGGGGAGTAGTAATTGTAATCCCACATCGCTTAAGTACTTAATTACAACATGCCTTACATAAATTTACTCTTCCTCTATCTAATTTAAACTTTTGTGTCAGACTAACAACAGGCCAAATGGAATTTAATCACCTAGTGTAATAAATGAAGCATGCTGAGATAAAGAACTTAGAAGTAATATGAGTCCCGAAGTGATAGAGAGTTGACACAAGCACATATTGTACCCTCATTTATGTTCTCCTTTAGTGCCTCGGTAATCCTAACCATAGATTTATGTGAAAGAGGTTATTCTTGAAATATATCCCTCAGTGCATTAATAATTGAGATTCGGTGAGATATTTTGCAAGATAAAGGATCCTCATGGAGGACGAATGACTTATTTTAATCTACCCTGTGGAATCATGTCTCTAATAAAACATAGTGTCATCATTTCTGTTGTACTTTTTCATAACCACTTGAGATGATTTTATTTTGTTTCTTTTTAATCCTTACTAAATCGAAGCTAAGAAAAATCTTTATATATATAAAGCGCTGTTATGCTTTTCACAGCTAACCAAGATGATTTTGCAGATTTTATTTTATATTTTGTAAATTTTTTGCATGAGGAGAAAATCCTTACTAAATCAAAGCTTAGAAAAATAAAAATAATCAGCCGTTGTAGATATACCTTTTCAATGGTGATCAATTTGTCTTTCTTCAATGGCATCCGGTAGTCCCGTTCTGGCGCGGCCTTCTTCTTCTTCTTCTTCCCTAGACACCACCTCTTGATAAATCGCTTAGCAAGAACGAAGGCATTCACCCATCTCTCCTCTTCACCCCTCACCAAATACGTATACCCTGTCATTGTAACCGGATCAACTTCACCACTCGAAGCGCCCCCACTTTCGTGCTCCCTGCTCATATAATCAGCAACCACTTTTGAATTTCTCTCCAAAGAGTGCCGGCTCGCCGCCAACAAGGCCTGAGCCCTCTCGTCATATTTCACGGCCAAGACGAGGAAGAGGCACTCCGTCGCGATCATCTCGTTGGACCTATCGCTGAAGTACAGGTCTATCAACAAGAACAACCAAATCGATTTGATCACGAGCTGCCAATTGTAGCTCTTCCACTGCTCGTTGTCCTCAAGACTGTATGCGGAGATAGAATCGGCGCTCCCAAGGGCGACCATCAGGAACATTGCCCAGACGGGGAATAATTCGTTGCGCAACGGAGCATCGCGCATGAGGCCTAGAGCGTAGGTGAGTACGTAGGTTGAGAGAGTGTAGGCCGGGAAAATGACAAGCCGGAACTTCTTATTGTTGCAGCGACGTCGCCACGAGCCAAAGATGACGAGGAATAAGAGCAAGAAAGCGGTGAAGATGGCTAGGAGCTCAATCTGCAAAAGCATCCCCATGGGAGTTTGCAGGGACACCCTGTTGTCCATCCTGACACTGCGGTTTGTGTTGGCCGACCCCGTCCCCGTCGTTTGGTTCGTTTCCATCATATTCCTCATGGTCAATACTGATTATTTCGCGGGTTATTCAGCTTCTAATTGGAGAAACAAATGGTAGAATTTCTGAGAGAATTTGATTATGCTAGAGTACTGAAAACATCTTCATTGACATGAACTGCTGGCGAATCGGTGGCCTTCGGGAGGTCCAAGGGAAAGGAGACAAGGAAAACACAAAGAAATGTAAACATTGCGACGGATTGCAATGCCAACCCGGCCAAGTAACTCAGATAAAATTTGAGGACTAAATATTAGTTCTTATAGAGTAGGAATGCCAGGGACTAAAATGAGAATGTCGTTTTTTTTCTTTTAATAATGTGGGGCATCCGAATTTGTCTTGGATAATTTTCACAATCATAGGAATTAAACTACTCAATCCTTGTGCATCAAGTAAGGTTTGATGGCAAATGTCTCTCGCAAGATTACTACATTGGAAGATTCTATGACTCAAATGCATAATGTGCTATGTTGAAATAAATTACTTTACATAGCTAAAAGTAGAAGTATTATTGCCATTGAGACATGAAGAACCCATTGAGCGGGTTGTGAGAGCTCATTGTATATGACATAGTTTCCTGTAATGTTATCGACTTTGCTCTAGGATTCAATTTTACTGAGGTGAGAACATTACAATTAGCTAGTCTATGAGGATTATGCTTCCATAGAAACAAAAGGATAATAACAAGGGCGATTTTTAAATTTCTTTAATGTTCAACATGATCTCTTAACTTTTTCTTTTTTACTCTAGGTCTTGAATTTTTAAAAATCCAATCAATGTGGTCCTCCCGATAAAACTTATAACACCGTCAGCTAACATGGCAATAAGAGATTTTTCATGCTAGCATGCACGCTGCTTATATATGTATATAACCTATACAGTACAAATATATGTCTCATTATTTTGGCCCTAAAAGAAAGGAAAGAAAATTTGTTGACTGAAAATAGCAACAAAGGCATGATCGTTTAGCCAATAAATACTGACATGGCAGCAGTCCACGTAAAGAAGTACATGTGGCGTAATGCTTAACAGAAAGACTATAATATGCGGACTCTTGAAAGCTCATAAATTAACATTGAAAAAAAAAAGATATTCATAATATTGGGAAAAAAAGGTTTGGGATCCTCGCGTCATTACCTCGAAAGGAAAAAAAAGAAAACAATATAATAAGATGCTTACTCTGCAATCTGCATCTACGTTATGCATGAGCCACACTCTTTAGGGAAGCAAGGGAGTGCAAGAACATTTTTTCTCTGCCAAGAAAAGAATTTTCCTTTCGATTTGCTCACTTTTTCTCCCTTGAGATTAAAAAAAAGCACACAAGGCCCCTTGCAAAGAAAGAAAGCAAAAACCTCCGTACTGCTTTGTTTCCGCCCTGTCGGAACGAAATATATGCGGCCTTTTGCTTTTAGTTTGCTTTTAAAGCAGACTAGCAATGCTAACATTATATTTCTTAAATATTACTTCCAACGTGAAATAATATTCACATCAATCAAATCTGCGCCTAAATTTACACAATAAATATTTGAAGTGAAAAGGAAGCCCGTCAAGCAGATTCATCCTCGTATTAAAAGAATAAATGAGATATAATATTGCATTATCTATTGACTCATGGTATAAGTATTTGAAATATTTTGAGCACGTAAAATAAATATGAATCAGTTAGAAACATGAAAGCATAAATAATAAATTTCTTCAATTTATTGATATCTTCATTTTGTGTGATTGTTTTGGTGTTGAAAAAGCTAGCAAGTTAATTCGTCTAGAATGTTCCTAAAATTTAAATTGTTTCTACTCCTCTCAATTTATAGAGAATTAGAATTGATTTCCTATGAGATCAACTTCCTATTCCATATATTACAGTTTACTTATTTTATGGAAATTCTCCCTTTTTCTTGTTGGTAACCATTTTATTTTATCTTTTCGTTTCGACAATAAATGATGGATATCTCGTCATTGTCACCTATGAAGCACCAACACTCTTCAAGAGCTTTCGTGTTGTGTCAGACACGTGTCGGACACTTGGACACGTGTCCGACACTCTCTAACATTAGGTCAACAAATGTCGAATAATTCAACACTTGGTCAACTTTCCTAATACTCTCTGACACTCGAGTCGGAATTCTAACATATGAGTTTCCGATATGTGATTCCGAGATCGAGGTCAATTTTAAAAATTCAATAAATGAGAGATCAAAATATATATATCAGAAAAAATAAAACACAAAAATAAAAATTATAAATGGAAAAAGAAGAAAAACATAGTCTTTTCTTTTCTTCTGACTCCCAATTTATGATACACAATTCACTTATTAATTTTTTTTTCCTCTTCCAATATATCTAACATGTGAGTCCAAAATATGTATCGCTTGTTTTTTCCCCAAGTTTTATGAATTATTAAAATAGGGTTGAATTTGTCAAATCAAAACAATGAATGATATTAATAAATGGCGGATTAATGTTTTTAGTGTAAATTCATTTTAGATTTATTTATTTATTTATTTATGAATTCGATTCAAATTAATTTGATTGAAATAATCATAAAAATGATAATTCATTACGTATATAAAAATATATATTTAATATACAACGTGTCTCAACGTGTCCGAATTTTCTGTTTTTTGAGAAATAACGTGTCGGCGTATCATGTCGTGTCGTGTCGTGTCGCGTGTCGCATATCAGTGTCGGTGCTACTAAGTTCGTCACAATGCATCACAAGAGAACTATTGTATATCTCGCAAAAATTTGTAATATCCAATTTGTATTTTAAAGAAATTCACAATATTTCTTTCCCAAGAATGCATATGTATAGTTCCCTTGATTTATTTTCAAAATAAGAATATTCACATCATTCCTTCCATATTATTTTTGGTGCAAATTTCATTGCTAACAGTAACAGTTGGTTGTTAATACATTTGCATTTATTGATGCTTCCGGTTAATTATATTGCAACTTTGTAACTCTTACTATGGTTGTCTCATAATTATTGGTTAATATTATTATTTTTTTATCTATGTTATATATCTAGAATCTTATATAGACATTCAGGTCACAAAAGTGATATATTGAAGGCCATATACTATAATATCTCTATGAAAAAGAAATGTTAAAAAATCAAAAGGAACATAAGATATTGTTTAGAAGTTACATAAGATATATCTTGAAGTATAATGCAGATAATATTTTGAACTTTTTGCTTCTATTAAAAAAATGTTTTAGATTAGCCAAATGGGTTAAACAATGCCAATAGATGACTGTAAATATCTTTTAATTGACCAACCCTATTGGATACACTGAATGTTGATCGATATTATCTTGAGTGCTCTATGAAGTCCATCGAACTTGCCCTTTTTTTTTTAAAAAAAAAAACAGAGCTGTCCAATGGGTATATTGGAAGACGTTTAATGGGTTTGAGTACATAGCTAAAGATTCTTTATGGCTAGTATGTTGGCACCAGGACTTATGGAAGGGCAAAGCAACACAAGGCCACCATATTTTGATGGAAAGGAATACGACGTATGGAAGAACAAAATGAAAGCATTCCTAAGATCCAGAGATCTCTTGCAATGGGATGTTGTAGAAAGAGGAATCAACCCCATTGCTGCGTCTACATCAAATAAAGACAAAGAAAGCAAACCCCCCGCTCCTATGTCTCGGATGGAGATGTCCAAAAGAGAAGCGCTTGATGCGAAAGCAATTTATTCTTTATATTGCACTTTGTCTCCTACTGAATATAACAGAATCTCTTCATGTGAAACAGCAAAAGAAGTTTGGGATAAACTTCATGTTACATATGAAGGGACCGATCGTGTAAAAGAGACAAAAGTAAACTTCCTGCTCGGCAAATATGAATCCTTCAAGATGAAGCAAGGAGAATCAATTGGAGATATGTTTAGCCGTTTTACAGAAATTGCAAATGGTTTAGCATATCAAGGTCAGCAAATTTCTACCCCGATGAAGGTCAACAAAATCTTGCGAGGTCTCTCAAAAGATTGGAATCATGTCAAGACCTCAATCCGGGAGACTCAGAGGATTATGCCACTCTCCGTTGATGAATTGATTGGCACTCTTCAATCCTATGAAGTGGAACAACTTAATGATGAAGATCCCGAAGGTAAGAAGTCCATCGCTTTAATATCTAATGCTGTTTTTGATGAAACAGATTATGACATGGACGATGAAGAATTTGCCTTTATGGTCGAGAAATTCAAAAAGTTGAGTAGAAAAGGAAGGAAATTCGATGGAAGAAGTCAATACAAGCATAATGGCCATAAAAGAATCATGAAAGAAGATGATGATCAAGAAAATATATGCTTGATGGCACATTCAAAATCTGAGTCCGACTCGAACGGACTCAAAATCAGAGTCTGACTTGGACATAGACTCAGAATCCGATGGGGAAATCGAGGTAAGCAATTCAAAAATTCCTCTCAAAGTTTCAAAGTATATAAATGAGCTTTGTTCAAATCTCAAATTTTCTCTTAAAAGGATTTTCGAACTTAAAAAGGAGAATTTTCAACTTATGCAACAAGATCTTTCTCAAGTCTGGAGACCTATTAAGAAAAATTGGATAAAAGCAGCATATTCTGCTAACTCTCATGGACCCAAGAAAAAAATGGGTACCAAAGAAAAGATAAGTTATTTTTGCAGGATATAAAGAAGAAAGAAGAAAGAGGATTTGGTAAGGAATTTTTTATTCTCAATTTGATTTGGGCAATAATTCTCATCATGCTTGATATTTGATATATCCTTGGTTGATTGAGATTTTATAATGATCATATTTTGCTTTATGAAAAAAAAAAAAAAGGATCGTATGGTTTGTTTTCGTGATTTATGAGTTGAGATTTGATTTAACGTGAGATTATTTGAAATAATTCAGATTATTTGGTTTAATTTTATACTCTCAAATTTAATCATATTTTGCAAAGTGAAAATCTGTTTTACGTGATGATGCAAGATATTCTTAGACATTCAAGGATTTTATTCTCTCTGATTTTATTGTGCTATGACTAAGTGAGAATTTATTTTTCAAAATATCATTGTGCATAATATTCTTTCTTTGAATAATTTGTTACGATGAATTAAGAAAGAATATTTGTTTATGGAGATTATATATTTTGCTCTAACATCAAGGAAGGATCCAAATTGATGGATACCAAAAAGGGAAATGAGTTGATTGCAGGAAATTCTCTAAGGAAAGGATGATTGCGAATCTCACGCAAATTTTGGTGCAATCAGAAAATATCTCCTGCGACAATTGCAACAATTGCTTCTATTCGCAAATATTGTCATGATGACAGGGGGAGAAATCAAATCCAAAAGAAGAGGAAAAGAATCGTGATCATCTCAAAAAGGCAATAAATTGAGGGGGAGCTTTGATCAATTTTGGAAAAATCTTTTTGATTGATCGTGATCTTGTTATGAACCCGTTTATTTGACTTTCTTTCAAAGAAGTAACACCCCTGATGAAATTAACGTGAAGTTTTAGTTATCATTACTAAATGTAGTTAAATTTATTTGATGCCAGTCTAATATTTACCCATCTCATTTTTCTTATAAGCAATATCTAGGCATATAAATTTTTCTTTATATATTTTTTGAAATCATAGGCAACTCTTGTGTTGATCTTCTATTCATTTTTTTTTTATATCATTTACGGCATACATTTGTAAAGAATGTATTTAATATGATGTACTTTATGGTGTGAATTCTTTCAAGACCTAATCAAAACACATATAATACAAAAACTCGTTCGAAAGCTCATTCAAAACTTACTCTAACTCTCTTCAATTGTAAGGTGACAAGAGTTATCTTCATCAACTATAAAGTGATATAAATAATATTTTTTAATTCATTTAATCATATATGAATAACTTAAAAATTCAAAGTAATGGGCTCTTAATATTGTTTTAGATGCTTGGTGACATGCAATTTTCGAATATAAATATTAAAAGCTATCTATAATTATGCATGTAATCATAAGAGTCACCACTAATGATTCGTTAGTCATATTTATTTATGAATTTGGGAAATTGTATGTTAAAAATATATTTTAATTCTAAAAAAATTATTTAATTATATTTTTTCATATTAAAAAAATTATTTATGTTATTTTAAAGAAAAAATGACATATAATTATTCTCTAAAGCCATCTATTCGTCGGATATGGACTATCATGTTATATATAGTTTTTCTAAGGATCGTTTAACATCATTTATTTGTGAAAATTGTTTTATATTGTGTATCTCTGTATTATCAAACTCCTTCAAAAGCATCTAAATCGCAAAACGGTAAGAGTGATCTCTGATTTTGCATTGAATCATAAGGGAATCATTCATTATGTTTTTGTCATATTTAATCATGAAGACGCTTTAAAAATATGCTATAATTTTTTAATCATGTGTTCTTTTTTATTTAATTATAATTATTTATTGATTTTTTAATATTCGTTATTTGTAAGAGGTGACCTATAACTCCTTAGCGATGAACTTCTTTATTTATTTATTATCGTTTAACGTCCTTAATTTATCAAACAGAGGGCATCATCTTTCTTTTTTGGTCGGAACAGAGGGTATCATTCATACTACATTATTTTATTTTATTTTTATCGATCCTCAACATCTTATATTTATGAAATATGCACTATCATGTCATAGAGTCCTTGTAAAGTAATTTTTTTATTCAATTAAATATTTGTGTTAATTTATAAATTAATTATAATTTGTAATATTCTTATGTACGTAAAATATGTGTTATCATCTTACTTAGATCATGTTTACATCATTTATCTGTTAAATATGGACCATCATTTTATGTAATGTTTAATCAATATTTTAATATCATTTTGTTAAATAGGGCATAATGCTTTGTCAATTGTGTTTCCATACGTGATAGACTTACTTTGTCTTATCAACTGTCAAGTGGTATAAATAATACAAAATATAGAAGTTTGTTCTCATCAACTACAGAGAGTATTGGAATTTTGCCAAATGTAGAGTTCTAATCAAAAGAGTAGTCAATAACTATGGGCCTACTCATATTTATTTGCTTGTAAAATACGCTGAACCGTGTAATGTAGCCCTCTGATGTTTTTTTTTTTTTTTTTTTCGGTTCTATGGACTTTTTGTAATAATGGATAACTTTTTTTCTATTGATTTGCTGTTCGTTGTTTTTATTTGTTATATTCAATTGTCTGTGAAGCATGTAATATCATTCTGTTTACATGACAATGGATAATTCTTTTATTCCTCTAATTCTACAGACATACATACATACATACATACATACATACATACATACATATATATATATATTTAGCACAAATATAATTAACATTTATATAATTGATTTTATTAATCATGGGCTTGCACCTCATATAACCCTTTTTTTTAATCAATTTGTTGACATCTTGTTACTTTGGAAATACGACAAAATATATTGTCATAATGGGTACCTATCAAGCTTATAGCACTCATTTGAACATAATATGGGAATTAAGTATTCTAAGAACAGAATAATCGATAATGTTAACTAATGATACTTGACATTTGATCACAATATATGAGAATCTATTCACCATGTAGCTCATCATACAAAGTGCAACCGACAAAAATCTCCAAACCATATCAACAGTAACGTGCATTTCATGGAAGTCTCCAAAAACAGTTTGATCATCAACTTTGCAACCTATTGAGGTTCAATAGCACTAGTACACTGTCTCACTATGACTTCCTCTCTGCAAAAATTCATTTAAAAGCTTCAAATAGAACTCCATGTCATTGTCAATCTACACATGTTTGTTCATTTTACAAGTCTCCATTTCAGTCAAAGCTTCAAGTATTAGTTTCAGACTGACTATATCTATACATATTCATTGTACTCCTATCAACACATTCTCTCTCTACCTTCTCCTACTAAATCAATAACACTGGTTCACTGGATTCTCTCCAATGATTATTCTCACTCAAAATCAGATTGCCAACCTCATCAAACGTCAAACTTCTTGACCAAGAGAAAGTACTAAAAGCAACAATGGTAGTACTGCAGCTATTAGGCAATGGAAAAAAATGAATCAAAGCATATACCTCATCATCCAAACCAATATTAGTCGAACTCATCAAATTGACTCAAAAACTAGTGCATCTTCCAACATCTTTAAGTGAAACAAATGCCACATCAAATAGACTTTATTAACTGCAATCAAGTGAGAAGGGTGATGGGGCATGCAAAGTGTTTTGTGAGCTTGCAGATAGTCGAGTCTCCACGGCCCATGATCCTATAAACAAAATCATTGCAGAAATGAAACTTTGTGGGTGAGGCTAAAGTGTAGGTTAATACGTAAGTCAAGAGCGTGTAAACTGTGAAAATAACAAGGCAGAACGTGCCGCTATTGCAGCGGTGGCGGCACGAGGCGAAGGAAAAGAGCAAAGAAGGCGGTAAAGACAACCAGGAGCGCGAAACGTTAAAGCCTTCTCTTGGGTGTTTCGAGGAACCGCATGAAGCCCTTTGTGACGTTGTAGTTTGTCATTGTTGCCGCCGCCATCGTCTTTTGGCTTGTTTCGATCAGTTTCCTCATGTTCTAGGACTGATGATTTCACTAGGGTATTCAGCTTATGCGAGAGAGAGAGAGAGAGAGAGAGGGATTTTCTTGAAGTATGGAATCAATGACTTTATTACAATGAAAAAGCAAAAATCAAAGGGAAGATTATGTGAGCGTGGTTCCTTAAATAATAATATCTTATGCACATGCATCAAATATATTAATGATTTTCTTTTACCGGTGATATTAGAGAATATTAAATCTTTATTAGAACTTATTGGTAAAGTGCATTCATAGTCTTTAAAGTCTGACAATTTTTACTTCGCTTCCCACCCTTTTCGACTAAAATATAAATATATTGTAAAGTGCTTTTATAGTCCCTTTGATGAAGACTGTCTATCGTGTTAGATTGTGATTTGGCTCGGTTATGTTAAAAGAATTGACACCATTTTTGGCTTCAAATCAATGCCAGGTAGCGGTCTGCCCCAAATAATAATAATAATAATAATAATAATAATAATAATACCGGGCAGCAAAATTGCATTATCATGAAAGTTTAGGTATTAAATATCACGTTATAGGGACTAAAGTGCGAATGACGAAACTGCGAGGACCCCAATATTTGTTTCTCCAAACGAAGGTACGGTAAGATTACGCGAACGATGAGAAAGTACTGTTTGCTCTGTTAAAGGAAACGGTGCTGAATTAATGCATAAGAAGATAAAGGGGACATAGGTAACATATGGCATAGAGATATGTGTTTTTCCTTCCTTTTTATTTTTGTATAAGTTATTATGGATTATCGTTTTTGCAGATGATGTCGAATTTTTATTTATTTATTTATTTTATAGAATAAAGTGAAAAAGCCTCAAAATTGATGCACTTGGCTGGTGTATTGAGAGATTTTCAATTTAGGAAATCCAGGTTATTCAGTCAAATTCCACCAATTGTGTTCAAATTAGTCTGAGTTAAAGGCTGCATGCATAAGCCACATCTGTGCCCCGGTCTACAAAAGAAAATAAATGAATGATAGAGTCTACACGGTATTAAAGAATGAAGGAGTTGGGTGGCTTTTGTTAAGGTGAGTGTTACGTTAGCTCTACGAGGATCTGAACTACTTCCTACATAGGATAATTGGATGCTTACGGATCATTCCAATGTTCCATTGTGTCAAAATCATTTCTATACCGGTAAATTCATGAAAGTGTTGATAACTATCGAATTTTGTGGGTGACAAAAATTTGACTAGCAACTTGCTTGACCTGTCACACGTTAGTAATTTACTAACATTTCTACAGAATTACCGATATTAATTGATTGTTTCCAATTACAAACAATTACAAACATTTATTTTGGTATGCCATTAGCGTGTTAAATTGATTATTATTATTATTATTATTATTATTTTCTTTTTGGAACTACCGATTTCCATTTGAGTTTTCCAATTTAGAGACTAGTCAATGATTTACTAACATCCTATTGACTCAATTATACCAACTTGTCAAACTTACCAAATTAGCGTTGTTATCTTCTATTTGAAGATGATATGCTCGGCTCGACGAGAATGATGCTTACGAAACTCTCTTCTGGGAAAGAAAAAAAGTAAAGGTAAAAGACACAACATAAAGGGAAGGCATATTAAAGAAATTTTCTTTGCCAAGAAAAAAAAATTTCTTTTCAATTCGCTTTAACTTTAGTTTGTGCTGTCTTTGGAAACTTGTACGGTGTTATTTGATAAAATTATGGTCACTTATTTGTGTATTAGTAATGTTCTGGCTCAGTAAGGAAATTGCTGATGAAGATAGGGTTAATAAGCTATTCCAGATCATAAGAATTGTAAATATATATTTCAAAAAATCAAATCCAAAAGATTAAATTATCAGAGCACACAAATGTGTTTCACATTTTAACACTCCATTCACATAATTGGATGATTACTGACAAAGTTAAATGTAAATCCTGATATGCGAGGCCAGCTTGAAGTCATATTTGCATAATGGGGGGCCGTGAAATTGAGGTTGGGGGGGCCAAAAAAGTGTTTTTAGTAAATAACATATACATACCATCTACTATATATATAAATTTTCGCCCGAAAGCATATGCAATTTTTGGACCTATGGAGTGAGGCCACCACTAGTCCCCTCTTAGCTTCCTCAATACATATACAACAATCTTATCTAAAAGCCTAAACTATCACGTGGAAGGTGACTTCATGCATATTAGGCCAATTGAAAACCTGTAAATAAGTAATATGAGATATTTTAATACCTCATCTCTCGTGAAACTCAGATACAAAACAACACTCGAGATTGATGATTTGGGGGATACGATCAACAAAATACACAGAAAGCATGAATTTTCAAGTCTAGCCAAAACTTGAATCTAATGTTGTGTTGAAAATCCCAAGTAAAGAGTCTAATTTATTAGAGTATGACAGGATTTATACTTTAAATCTTAACTTATCGCATCTCATTTGATGTGTAGATAATTCACATAAATGTTGTGATGGTTTAGAGGTCTTTTTCATATCGAATTCTTTCTTACATTGGGATTTCTTTCTGTTTAAGTTTTGAATCTATATCTTTGTACCTTTGGCGTTTGGCATACGAAAAAATGAGTAAGATTTGACCAATGTTTCTATACTCGGACTGGTTAAAGAATTGGCTTAGCCTCCGGCTTTTGGGTCAGCCAACTTGACCGATTCGGCCGCCAAGTCAATATAAATTGAACATTTAACAAAAAAGGTGAGTAACATAAATTAAGTATGCTTAGGTGTCCAGTTAGATAGGAATGACCACTTAGCTAATTGGCTAAATATCTCTTCTCCCTTCATGAGATCATGGGGTCCATCCTCCTGTTCCTCACCCTTAAATTTTTTACACGAGTCCGAGCCATAGTCAAAGATCCGGTCAAACCGGTGACGGGTCCACCAGGTTGACTAATGTCACGCGATTTGATCGGTTCTTGACCATCTAGGCCATTGACAAAACCAGACCAAATCACAGTCTGGTTCGCAGTCCATTCGATTAAGCTGACTGGCCCGGTCCGGATTTAATTTGAAAACACTAAATTAAACTAAAGTTGGGTGGAAGCATTAGCACTACATTTGGAAAATTACCAAAAAAATATTCAATCTATTATACAGATACCAATTTAGACATAAACATTCTAACTTGACCAATTTATTCATAAACTTTTTGATAATTTGTAATTCAATTATTTCAATCAATTTTGACCTGAAATCACTGACGTGAATGTTGAACGTTCTATATGACACAACTGACATTGGTCATGATCCAAGTTTTTTGAACATTGGAATGCAGTCACTGGTTTCACTGTCAAGGAAACTAACCTATCGCTACAAACTTGAGTTGAGAAAGCTTTCTTAAGAAATCGTACTGTGGATCGGAATGTTTCACTTAAGAACTGATCTTGAACTTCACGGTTTGATTCATTCAATTGGTTTTCAAGTTGAACTTGTTCAGTAGTCTACAGAAGAAACGCGTGCCTTCGAATGTGCAAGACAAGGAAATCAATAGAAGTGTGGTGACATTCTCATAACTTACTATACCATTTAGAAACGGGATAAGTACACTAATGGTGCTATAAGTTGTGTACGGCGCTCACTTTGGTGCCAAAAGTTTCCGTCGAATCACTTAAGTGCCAAAAAAATTTGAAAAACGCTCACTTTGGTGCCAACTCCGACGAAATTGGCCGGAAATCCGACGTGGCCTTTTTCTATTAATTTTTGACGCCGACGTGGCTCATCGGAGAGTTGAATCAGCATCCAAACACCAAAACGACGCCATTTGGCATCTTTCCCCCAACTTTGAAACCCTAATCCCCAAATTGAGAGAGAGGGAAGCTCATCTTCGTGTCTTCTTCTTCCTCGAAGACCCACACCAGCAACGGCACCGGCACGGCACCAGCAACAGCACCGGCAGCACTCCAGCAACGACACCAGCAACGCACCAGTAGCAGCCCCTTCGACCCATCTTCTTCCTCCTCCTCCTCCTCCGCCCTCGCCTTCGATTTTTCCTGCAACAATCTCAGTCTCTCCTCGCTCACTTGGTCGAGCAACTACAATGGTGGCTGAGCGACGGTGGCCGAGCAACGACGGAGGCCGAGCGACGGCGGGCAAACAATAGTGGCCGAGCGGCGGAAACCCTAATTTTTCCCCATGTGAGCTAAACGGCGTTGTTTCCATGAAGCCATCCACGTAGGACGGCAAAACAACGTCGTTTTCTTAAGGAGGACCAAAAACGACGTCATTTAAAGGCTTATCGATTTTTTTTTTTAAAAAAAATAATTTTGGCCGAGATCTTTCGCCGAAGGCCGGAATCTTTCGCCGGTGGCACCAAAGTGAGCGTTTTTCCTCCGATTTGGCACTTAAGTGATATGACGGAAACTTTTGGCACCAAAGTGAGCGCCGCACACAACTTATGGCACCATTAGTGTACTTATCCCATTTAGAAATAGTACCAGAAAATGCGTTTGTTAGTCCATTGTAAATGAGATGAAGTTGATTCCCAAAAATTTACTCGACTTGCCTACCGTTCCACCCTATTCAACCAACCCATTCCTATTCAAATTTGATTTGATGAGAAGTTTGCTACTATAAATTTGAATTGACACAATATCAAATTGATCAATCTTATGATGGACATGGCTATAGAAAATTTACATCTGATCCTAATTTGAAGAAAATTGAGCCTCAATAGGGCTGGGTTTAAGATGACTGATAAGGAAGAGACATGATTCCACATATGGTAATTTCAATTTTGTAAGATACGCTTAATTTTGTAGGGAGCCGAAAGAAAAGGTTATTATAGGAAAATATGGCTTCAAATTGAATAGAATAATCAAGTCAGACTTCAAAGTGTGATATCACTTTTTTTAAAAATTTATTTGTCTTACAATGTTGCTAATGGTCATCGGCAAATATCCTTAAATATATAAGAAAGTCTCAAATGAGAATATTATATAGCAATTCTAATATTTCTCCAATGTCTCTCTAAAAAGCAATCGAAATAATGTCCATAGTTTTAAAAAGAAGACTCGAAAAGACTCAATTCTCATTCATGCCAAAAACTAACATATATATAAATATTGATCTGCGAGAAAAGTTGCAAAGTGAACAAAGACAACCCTTTGGGAAAGGTTGCAAAGTGAACAAAGGAAACTATTCAGGAAAAATTGTGGAGTGAACAAATGCAACATTTCATGAAAGGTTACAAACTGAATAAGGATAATTTCTAAGGCTATCTTGAAAAGGCATATAAAATTTGGAACAATAAATAATAATATTTTTAATTAAAATTCCGAATTTCATATTTCCAAAAATATTGAATGAATAAACACAACCTTTCGACTAATAAAGGTTAACAACATAACCATATGAAACTGAAAATTAAAATTAAAAATAAATATAATCGTGCAAATATTGGCGCACCTACACGTAGGTATTGTGGCGTCTAGCTCACACCTCAACTCTTTCTTTGAACACATTAGAAAAGGCTCACATTTATAAAGTGGCCCATCTTCTCCCATCTTCTTCCATTTTCTCCCAACTTTCTTATGTGGGACAAGGAAACAAAATAACAAACAACCAACCACCCACTGGTGGGTAGCTGTGATGGTTCAGGGCTTGCTCCTCATTGCCGAGGTCGCATGTTCGAATCTCCAGGTGCTAACGTCTTAAGTGAGGGGCTATGGTGGTGAGATCCTGTGCTAGTCTCCCCCGAGGTATAGGGGTCCGGCCTTGCTATTCGGGCATGGAGGGTCCATGGTGGAGTACTCAGTTATCAAAAAAAAAAAAAAAAAAAAAAAAAAAAAAAAAAAACAACCAACCATTATAATTATGACTAAATGATAATAATGTTTCATATCTTAATTCCAAATTGATCTCCAGCTAAAAGAGTGAAGGCGATGACTCATTACGTGAAGCCGTATCAACGCATATGTCAATCTTAAACTCTATCCTCCGAGCACAGCCTATATTTTCGGTTTAAATTATTTTCATTAGCCAAAGAGCCAAGGAAATAATAAAAGAAAAGAAAAGAAACAATATATATTATTTTTATATAAAAGAATTTCCATCATTCGCACTGTATGTTTAACTCATGAAATGCTGCACATGGGGACTGTGGACATTGAAGAGATACTTCATGAGATGAGCATCTTTAACTACACAATTGGTGGTGACTTATGCAAGTGGCTCAGATACACTAAGATCGTGAATCATAGTTATTGGATTTTCTTTCCATATATGTGGTCAATCCCCATCTATCTCATTGATTCAATCTTGTAACCATAAGCATTCAGACTGAGCTTCATCACAGAACATTTTCATGCCATTTTTTCCCGAAAATGGATGTGTTCATTGAGCCCTAGGAAGCAAGTCCTTTGTGCATTCAAATTGGTTTCCATGATACAGTCCTGCAGATCAAAGAGAAGATCCAAAAACACCAAGGACCCATCTATAGACAAACTTTGGTCTTCAATAGGGAGGCCCTTGATGACGAGCTCGATGCCTAGGGCTGCAACATCATCAATCGCTAGGGCACTTGGCTCATTGTCGCACTAGAGCCACCACCAGCCACTAAGATTGAATTATGCATCGGAACACCGCCATCCCAAATGCGGCTTCCCACAGAAGTTGAAGTGAACGACCCTATGAAAAGCCTGAGAGAGGTTGTCCAGTCCCCAGAAGATGTCCCTTTTGAGCGGGTGAAGCTGTATGCAAATGGAACTGTACTTGAAGATGATTGCCAGATATGCGACTACGAGCTTCAAGACAATTCCAGTGTTGACGTGCACATCAAGCCTCTGAAGTTCACGGTGATGGTGTTGCCATGGAAAGCCAATCTCAAAGTTGCGATGGATGTGAAACAGTCAGATAAAGCAAAGGTTCTAAGGAAAGAGCCTGAGAAGCTGCGGCCGATCCTGAAGTGATTTCCTTTGGAGGGTTATTTTTTCATCCATAACCAGAGTGGGATGGATGAAGATAAGTCATTCAAATGGCATGGCGTCAAGATAGGTGATACTATAGAGATTTTCAAGCGAACAATTTCATGATGAGACCTAGTTTTTGCATCCAATCAGCAGTTTCACTGAGAGATCTAGAGCAAGATGACAAAAAAGTGGTTAGCGTAAGTATAGGTTGCAAGTCTAGGGACAAATACAATCCCCTTTTACCTTTCATATTCGTTATCAATTTTTCTAGGTTCCATTTTTCTTTCTTTCTATCTTTGTCGTCATTATTACTCTCTTCTTATATAAGTGTTGTTAGGAACATTGTTCAATCTTGGCATGTTTATATTCTCATCTCATTTCAATTCCATCCACAAAATGGGGAATCACATCTGTAGGTCAAGCCAATTAATTTGCATTGAGAAATGGTGGAATCAAATAGTTTCTGAATGTGGATTGCTTAGTTTGCACACACGTTGCCTCGTAATCACCGGTCACTTGCAGCAGATGCTATCAAACACTGCACTAGTTCAGAAGCTGTGCCTTCTCTCTAGTGCATTAAGAGATCCCTGCGTGAGAGAGCAAAGCCACAAGTGAGTCACAAACACAAACTTGCCTCCTCTGGTCAAATGCTTCACATGCACTTTCGCATTGTTCAAAGGTGCCACATATAACACCATTTCTGCCCAAAAGTTATCCAGAATCCTCCAAATCATGTCCTTGTGTTTTATATCATTAGTGAGCTGATTCCTGAGCCGAGCACCCTAGTTGATAATAATTTCTCCACACGCAAAAAGACCATTGTTGTTCTCCTTCATCTTCTTAACCTGATCCTTCATTCTCTTGCACTTTCAAAGGAAGTCCCTGGCTTTGATGATCACCTGATCAAACAAGTACTCCGCAATGTAAGCATGATTCGGCCATAGCCATGGAGCGAAAGCAACCAAGTAAGCTAGACACTTGGACAAGCTAGCTGCCACTAGAAATCTCCTCCTTGTTGCAGGTGCGTTTGATCTTTCCAGCGGTAGCTAGTGCCCACATAAGCTAATGGCGATGTGCCACACTATTATGACCTGAGTCTTTATCTCAAGCTGACATGTCCACAATAACTTCTTGGACTCATTAATTGCTCTTATTGAGGCCTATCCATTCTCCATTTTAGTACTGTAATTTGACTTTAGAGCATGAAACACCGCTTGCTTGACTTCTTCAGGCAATTTGATGGGCGCACTTTGTCTCTGGCCATCCCTAATTTGATCAACGTAGACTGCCATCATTTTGTTGTTCAAGGACTTGCAAGGCTTGTAAGAGTATGACTCGAGGGAATGAGTATTGATGAAGCTTTTGCTTCCAAGGCTTCATCAACTTGACCCGACGTATTGCTCTAATTATCCTCTCAATCTACACATTTTCTTGCCATGACTTCTTTTGCACATATCCATCTCACTAACCCATTCCAAGAAACCTATGAAGAAGAACTGCATAATCTCCACCATGATGAACGAGATTATCATCATGCTGATCACGACTACTTCAGGCTCAACCCATTCGGCATAGTGCATAGTTGATAGTTACTGTCATGTCTCTTGTAATTCTTCAACATTGATGCCGTAGACCAAATGCCAATAGTGACAAAAATAAACTCCAGCAATTTGAAGTGCAATCAGCCAGGCTGGAGTATGATACTGTACTTGATGTAGAAGAAATCAAAAAGGAATGTGAGCTCATCCTCGACAACTCAAAATGCTCGCTTTTACCCATCTTCTTTCGAAATTACCCATCATTTTGCTAACATGACTGGATAATTAATATAAATGGTAATTAAATTAAATTTAAAACCAAATTATTAAAAAAGGGGAGAATATGAAGATTGTAGAATGTGAGGGCTCAGTCTTCGCCGCCGCCTCTCCACCATGGTTGAGAAGGGTCGGCGACAGTGGAGGAAGGGTTGGCCATGGTCATCAAGTAATAGCCACGAGCCGACAACCCTAGTTGAATAGCGGCAAGGGCCTATGAGCGCTTGCCCAGATCTAGGGCGAGGGTTACAATCCTCTAGAACAATGGGCGGCAGCCCTTGGCCTAGCTAGACAAAGGCCAAGGGTCCTCCCTCCACTGTGGCCGGTCCTTCCCGAACACGGCGAGGAGGCGGCGGTGACGAGGGCTTAGCCCTCGCCATTTTGCAATCAAATATGTTTCTTTTTTAATTAAATAATTTGGTTTTAAATTTAATTTAATTAATATTTATATTAAAATTCAAATACGAGACAAAATAACGTCGTTTTGACATTTCTTTACCGAGTCAATTTTTCGACAAGCCACGTTGGCAAGTAATATTAATAAAAAATTGGCATGTAAGATTTTCGACGGGATTCTCTGAACTTAATACTTAAGTGTCATATTTTTCAAAAAAAGTTACATTTAAGTGTACCTTTCGTAACTTTTAATACTTAAGTATCCCCTATGCCAAGTTTTGGTACTCTAGATGTTCTTTTGCCCCGTCCTAGGTTGGGCTAGGATTGCCGATTGTAATCCTACTTTGCTTAAAGTTACATGATTATAATGTGCCTCATTTGCCTTTAGTTTTCCTCTACCTCGTAACTTAAATTTTTCATTGAATTTCACTAACGTGTAAAATGAAATCAATTGACCTGAGTATGATAAATGATGCATGCTGAGATAAAGAATCCATAAGTAATATGAGTCAAATGTAATCAGGATTGACAAGAGGAGATCCTCCACCCTCATTTGTGATCTTATTCAGTGCGTCAGTAAGCCCAACTCTATGTCCAATTGAAGGGGATTAGTTTTGAAATCTATCACTCAATGCATCAATAATTTAGATTCATTAAAACACTATGCCAGGTAGAGGTTCATATTGTCATTTGGTGCCTCAATAATCCAGAACATAGATCCACGTGAAAGAGGCTAATTTTAAAATTTATCACTGTTGACGCATCAATTTTAATTAGTTAAGTTTTTAATTTTGTCTTTCCGGATAAACAAAAAAAACAAAAAGAAAACAAGAAAAGAAGCAAAAAAAGAAAAGCAAAAACGGAAGCAGCCTCCGCATGGGCCCTCGGCCCATTTCCGCCTCGGCCCGGCCCCGCCATGTCGTCTCCTTCCTCGCGCCTCTGCAGAGCATGCGCAGGAGGCGCGACGGAGGGGAAGGACGGACGGACGGCGATGGGACGTGGAGCAGGGGGGCAGCTGGGGTCGGATGGGACGCCGGTTCGGCCGGCGACGGCCGTGGCGATCGGCGGTCGAAACTCCGTCGACCGGCCGCCCCTCGCCTATAAATACCTCCCCCCCCGACGACGAAAAGGGGAGCGAGATCGCGGAGAGAGAGAGGGAGAGGATCGAGTCGCAGCCCTTGGACACCCCATTGAGAGACTTCAGGGGGGCCGAGGGCTCGCGGCCTCAGATCCGAGCCCCGCCGAAGGAAGAACAGAGAGAGGGAAGCGAGGTCGGAAGAGGTGCGGAGGTTCTTGATTCGCGAAGAGGGGTGGAAGAAAGCCCTACCCCCGACGCCGCTGCTGTGCAAAACCCCGACGCCGCTGCTTCCTTCGATCTGGCGTTGTTGCCGTCGCCGTCTCTGTTCGAGAGAAGGTAAAAAAACGTCACCGCCACCGTTGCCGTCGCCGCTGTAGTCGCCATCGCCGCCAAGCATCTCGGTCCCTCCCCTTGGCGCCGCGGATTCGCAAACCCTAGGGTTTGCGATTTTCCGGGTCGCCGAGTCGGATCCGGGTCTCGGAACCGGGTAAGGTTCCGCGAGATTTGGGGGGCGACGGAGGTCGGGTCGCGACGCGGATCCGGGTCGGGTAGGGTTTGCTGGAAGCCGGGTCGCAGAGCGGGTTGCGGAACCGGGTCGTCGGGCCGGGCCGGGCGTCCCCAAACGCCCGGCCACGGCGCCGTTTTTTCAAAAAAAAAAAAAAAAAGAAAAAGGGCGAAAAAATCCGAGTCGGGCCCGCAACGCGGGCCCGTCCTCATTCGGACCGCTGGCCCGGGTCGGACCCAACCCGTGGATCCGACCCGGGTCAGTTTTTTAATATTATTTTAATATAAAATAAATTTTTAAATAAATAATATTTTATTTCAAAAATAAAAAAATGTTTTATTTTCAAAAAATATTTTAAAAATGTTTTATTTTCCAAAAAAATCGAAAATAAATAAAAAATAATTTATTTTCCAAAATGTCAGAAAATATTTAAAAAATATTTTATTTTCCGAAAACCAAAAAAAAAATAAAAAATATTTCATATTTTCCAAAAAATGTCAAAAATCCAAAAAAAGGCCAAAATTCATGAAAAATCCGAAAAAATTCAGAAAATGCCAAAAAGACTTGTATTTTTCCAAAAAATACCCAAAAATCCTTTTGTGTCAAAAAAAAATTAGAAAATGACTCAAGAAATGTTTTTCCTCCCAAAAATGCATGGAAAATCCCTTGAACATCCAAAAAAACCTCGGGGTTTAAATAAGATTAGGTACCGAAAGGGCATTAGTGATTAACTAGTGTAATCAAATCCCCGATCCTAATTTCTCTGGTTGCGCAGGAGTGAGTATTTCTCCCGATACTTCACTTGGGTTTCTAATCAACCTACCCCAAATCGATTAGTGGCGACTCCATTTCGAAAATCAGCTTGCAGGTTAAAAAACATGAACCATTAAGTCGTGAATTGGTGGACTTGGGAGAGTCCGGGCATAATTAATTTCAGCCGAGCCATTAGCCTCCTTAGGCGCTCGTACCCGATTGCGGGCGTCGAAAAAAAGAGGTTGCGACAGCTTGGCGACTCCGCTGGGGACTTTGAGGACTTAGGCCATTTAATCTTTGTTTAAACGCTTTGCTGACTTGGGTTTCTTTTTTTTTTTCTTTTGTGCAGGGTAATAGCTTAAAGTTTTTTTTTTTATTCTGTCAAAATAAAATGTTTTGTGATTATAAACTGCTGTGCATGCTTTACTGTTTTCAACACTACACATGGCACACACAACCCGGCCGCCGGACCTGGGCCGCCATAGGATTTCTAGGATGGTGTTAAGAAAGATACGACCTCGAACGCGAGACTGCGATGTAGAGGTTGCCTTTCTTTTCCCCGAATTTCTTAGCCGAGGTTAGAAGGGTATGCTACTAACGCGAGACTGCGATAGGCGGATACCTTTTTAATTTCATCAAGCCTTATGAGTTAGAAATCGAGCCACACGTTCCATGCGCATGTCTTTGTGCTTGCCATTTTTCTTTAAAAGCAAAGTGATTTCTTTACTTTTACTCAGTCTTTTTATTTGGCCCATGGCAATGTAGGATAAACTTTTCAAGTCCCCAGTTTATATGTGATGGGGAAAGACGATATCCAGTTCATTCCTGCTCCCAAGGCGAAGCTCTTCAGATGGTGGGGTCAATTAGATCAGTTTGCCCAGGAGCGCGTGAAGGCCAAAATTGGTCATCTCCTATCGTTGATCCAAATCACTGTTCGTCCTGAAGTCATACAAGCCATGGCACATTTTTGGTGCCCGAAGACAATTACTTTTATATTCGGTAGGTTTGAGTTAACCCCAACCCTGGAAGAATACAGCATCATCACTGGAATGCCTCTTGAGAAAAAGCTTGTCAAGCCATCAATAGGTGCCCTCCCATGGCGCAAGTTAGCACGAATTTTAGGAACTGAAATCCATGTCATGAGACAAAGTCTTGAAGACAACCATAATACCTGCCCACTAGAATTTATGAATGTCTGTTTCCAAAATCAGCCTATGACCCAAAAAAGTGAGATTTTCCTCCTAGCCTTTTTCAGACTCATCATCTTCCCCCATCAAAGAAATGCCATAACTCCCAAGATGGCATGGATAGTTGATCAAATCTTAAGAGGGGGGAATTATGTCAACATGATTTTAACTGAAACATTCTTGTCTTTTAATCGTTTTAAAGACAACTCCGAGAAAATCATGCGAGCCTCTCCTGAAATTTTACAAGTCTGGTTCTTTTCTCACCTAAGCGAATTTCGAGACTTCATGCGATCGCCTGAAACAAATGCTTTTGAAAATCCATTACAAAAATTTATGGTTTTAGGATCGCACATTCCCAATCAAAGCTGTTTAAATTGGGTAAGCTTTCTAAGAAACCCAGCTCCTGAGGCATTCCAATGGTGTGCTGGTTGGTTCCATGAAAAAAGGGCTCGCTTTGCTTACATGCGCACCCGCCCAATTCCGTTGCTCGGTCTCACCGGCGCCATTCCCTACTACCCGTATCGGGTAGCACGACAATATGGAGCCCTTCAGGAGATCCCACCGCCTTTCAAGATGATGGTCCCTCCAGTTCTTTTCAACACAAGCCGTGACTATGAATTCGAAATTTCTACTGCTGAGGAAACCTGGGAAAAGTGCCATCGTAAAAGGATTGTGATACCTGAAGGGCTTGAGGGAGAAGAGAAAGCCCACCACGCCTCCATGTCCTACATCCACAACCATTGTATCCCAACAAGATGGAAGCCATTAGTCCCTCACTCAGTCAGCGAGAGCAGCCAGCACGAGCAAGCAGAGCTCATGGAGAGAGATTTGGGAATGGATTGGATGCACACCTCAGAACTAGTTCAAGGAAGTAGGCGTCATCGCAAGAACAAGGCTCCCCGTCACATATAAATCATGTGCCCCTTAGTGTAAATAGTGTGAAAGTTTTGTCCCATTGTTTAGGGACTCTTGTTTAATATCTAGTATTTCATCCTGTCTTTTCAGTTTCAAGTTCTAGATGTCAGAAGGCTGCAGTCTATGAAATCCTCTTTTGATGAATAAAAAAGCAGTTAGACCATTGCCATGGGTTAATCTTTGTTTACTTTCGTGCTCATTCATTGTTTTCATAACAAACAGGTAATTATGAATCGCCAGCCACCAATTGCTTGTGATTGGCCTCATGCTATAGGACCCGATCAGAATGATATACAAAATCGTCTCATTAACATTGAAGACGGCGTAGGACAGATGTCCATTGTCCTTCAACAACTCTCGAGACAAATGAAATCCGCTCAAGCTGAGCCCAACTCTATAGTTGCCTCAAACACCGTCATGATGCCCGCAAATTTGCCAGAAAATAGCCAGCACCATAGACAATTTGAAAAGATCATGAAAAAGTTAAACGAGCTGCAGGAGCAGAATCCCATGGACCTGTCCAATTACACCGGCATTGAGATCCCTGAAAAACTCAAAGCACCTGAATGCGAAAGGTATGCCGATACCTCCCACCCAGAGACCTACTTGCAGGCCTACTTGGTCCGAAGGATGATTCAATCGTACCAATCAAACTTGACTGGCCCTGCCTTGCGATGGTACATTGTCAGGAAGATTAGTCCCCTTAAAACCTGGAGGGAACTAATTCATGTTTTTCACCAAGAGTATGATATTGACATCACCCCTGACATCACCTTGCCCTATGAAGAGCCAATGATCGCGGAGCACGAGGAGCTGTTAGTCGCTGAAATAGGGAAGGAACATGTCAATGAAGCCTTGCATAATAAATGGGCAGTTGAGCAGCATCCTGTTACTGGAAAATTTCCCACTAGGAAAGGCAAGGACCCTTTGTACGAGGTCAAAGACACAGAGTCTGTTCAAGAGTGGGGCACAACTGGACAACTCCCCAAGCTTACTCCAAGAGCTAGGGTCCAAAGAATACCAACCCCTACCAACCTGGAAAGCGAATCAGACAGTGAAACTCTAATGTCTCTCGCTTCCCTTGACAGAATCAAGTTAGCAAAACGAAGGGCCTTACTCAAAAGGTCTGGACCAAAAGCCAAGAAAAGAAAGCCCAATCAGATAGATTCAGCATCTACCGACGAGCCACCGCACCAAAGCTTTGAACATTCCCAAGAATACAACTTTGAGGGCCACCATCCTCTAGAGTACAATCCTGAAGACTTCCCGGCCCTAGAATACAATCCCAAAGACTTCCAGCGTTATTTCAACAATGAAACTGACGATTCATCGTATAGCTGTTTCCTACTCTCATCTGGAGATGAAGGCCCATCAGAAGAAGAAGCATACGTCTTTATCCGCTACGATCCTAACGAAGTACTAAGCTCGTCCCCTGACCATGAGGATAGCTTCAATGCTTCATCCTCATTCGGGAATTTTAACCAAGAAGAAAGTAATGGAGTAATCTCGGCAGAATCCAACTTCCCTGAAACAGAAAAATTCACCACTACAACAGATATGCAGTGGGAAAACCAGCAGCCTAGCCAAGACATACCGGGCTCGTCTTGCCCTCGTAGGATCATGACCCCAATAGAAATGTGGATACCCGATCTCTGCAAGTATAACGGCACAACTTGTCTTGTGGCCCACTTGCAATATCTCCATGTGGAAGTGAGTCGGTACTATGGCCCGATATCGTTCACAACTCAGGCATTCCAAGAAACTCTTACGGGGTTTGCATTACAGTGGTTCATCACGGAAAATATTTATCTCTTAAAGGATTGGAATGAGTTGACTTCCACATTCTTGCATCAGTACCAAAACCAGATTGGAACTGAATTGCCTTGTGAAAGTTTAGCTCACTTCACAAGAAGACCAATGGAGGATTTCCAAGCATACGCAGGGAGGTGGAGAGCTTTCATGATGCAAACCTGCCCTCAACTGGCTGAAGAGGAGTTAATGAAGCAGTTCATAGAAGCTTTGTCCTGCAAGCATCGCTGTTGGCTGCATGGGTTACGCTTCCATAGCTTCAGCGAGGTAGTCATCGCATGCGAATACTTCGAGTCTACTGAAGGCGAGGAATTCAAAGATGCTTAGCTTCAAGGCCAACACTATCAAAGCACTCCTTTGCACAAGGGTTTTCATGAGTTTTACTTGTTTTTATAATTTCATGTTTCTTATTTTGTCTAGTGTGCTACTGTTGTATTTTCCATTCCAAGTACTCTATTGTACAGTTATAATATTTTGAGAGCATGAGGCAGTACTCCAAACTAGCCCAGTGATGTTATCCAACCATGAAAAGAAAATATCATCCAAGGAGAATACTGAGGGCTGGGCTTCCTCATGCTTTTTCTCCCCCAAAGACGTATTTTGAAAATATTTCATCACCCAAAAGCTTTTGTTAAAACAAGATGATAAATTTAACCGTGTTTGTCTTTCTGACTCATTCGCTTCATGTCTCAGAAGATTATTCCCATCCCCTTTGACTTAGTGTGACAGGGGGCATTTGAAGCAAGAGCATCAGGCGAACTCACCAAATTCAAAGACACCCTGCCAAGAAAACAGGGGCAAAGAGAAAGAATCATCCTACACCAAAAGAGGGTAAGTCTTATTCTTTGAATATAATTTGGAAATGATGTTCTCTCTCTTCTATTTGCAGGATACGAAAGATGAAACATAATAGGTACAGGCATAGAGTTGAGATCGAAGCATCCATGATATGCCTCACTCCTGCCTAGCTTCATCCTGAGCCAAAGGACTATCTTGTCACACGACACGCCCAAATAGCTAGATGTTACAGTTCCAGCTTTGACAAGCTAAAAAGCACAGAAAATGAATTTCTCCTCTCGAATTGGCTACTGTCAACAGGGAGAAAATCTAGACGGTCAAGGCGATCTATAGCCCCACACCCTGGACAATGACTTTGGAATTTAGAAGCTTCACTCCAAACGCATATTCTCGTAAGAAGTAATTGCCATAAGAGAATTGGAGGTTTTGATTGTCCATCTCAGATTCCATAGAAGCTTGAAGTACATGACTTTGGTCAATACTGCTAATGGTCTTATAGTCAGACAGAAGGAGAAATTCCACAGAAGGAAGGCGTTGAAGATGAATAAACGACCAGCAATCATGCATACATGGTCACAAACGAAGAGGCCCAATCAAAAAAGACATTGAACTGTGTCAAAGACAAAAGCCGTCATTGGCATTCAAATATCCTTAGGAGTCAGCAAATATAAACTTTGGGGAAGAGTAATTTGGTATCGTTTCCAATACTCCCAGTATCTGAACTCACTTTTAACATATTTTCTCCTATTGACAGGAAGCATAGGATTTAAGAAGCAAGCTTAATGGTTAATTTGGGCAAATCAAATGATCCATATCAATTTACCTAACATGGTATGAAAAGACGTGTCGTCCAGAAGCCGGTTCGGTTAAATAAAAAAGGAAGCGCCCTACGGACACCGTCGGCGCCTTTAGCCGAGTGGTATCCGGGAAGAAGCAAAGCGGTCCGAAGTCGGGGGTTTGAATCCCCGACGCGGCAGTTAGCTGCTTGGTAAAAAATAATAAAATTTTTTGCTTCTCTTGCACTTGCAAATTACGAGAGAACAGGTGACCTAACGAAGCAAAAGACATAGGACTTCATGTCCCACTTGCACTTCAAGTCCATCCAATCATCTGCGAACCAGTGAAGGGTAATTCAGTATCGTTTCCATTACTCTCACTATCTGAACTTGCTTTTGACGTATTTTCCCTATTGATAGGAAACATTGGGAATCAAAAACCAAACTTGATGGTCAATGTTGGCCAAGCGAGGTTCATGGAAATGACCCGCATCAAATTCACCTGGCTTCGTGTAAAAGGACGCGTCATCCAGGAGCCAATTCAAAGAATAATCGACCTAACGAAGCAAGGGACATAGGACTTCGTGTCACCCTCTCACTTCAGGTTCACCCAATCGTCTGCAAACTAGTGAAGGGTAAAGTTGTATCGCTTCCAATTATTCGACTCTTAAAAGAGTTCATGACTAACACATTCCCTCTTATCTGTTGCAGGATCACCTCACTGTCAAAAACAAAGATAACAAATCAATGAGAGGCCTGGTAGACTCTCCCAAGCAAAATGGTGTCTCAAGTATTGCCAAAGCAAATGACAGAGATCCTTCAGGCCTTAATTCACCCTTAATTTTGCCCCTGTTGATTGATCCATTTTCAGCTTCTTCTCCGCAAAAAGCAAGAGTAGAAATTCCTGATCAGATTCCCAATCCCTGGTTAATCATTCATATGTCATGTCCCTAACCAATAGGAGCAATCTATCAACACCCATTTGCGAATAACCCTTTTGCTGTTCAAAATTTAACATATTTGGGAACACCATTTTGCTAAACCTTACAGCTATCAACAAGGTCTTTTTGAGCAAAACCATTCATTTGTTTTAAGAGTACAAACTCTCTCATGTTTAAAATGCTGCATGCCTTTTCCAAATGGATCTTTGCATGATGATTTTGTCTGTCTAAATCACTGATTCCATTGAGAATTATTAGAATAGACAGCTAAATGAAGAATACAAGATTAATTGAGCATGCTGGATGAGGCGCGTCAGAATGATGAAAGGCAAGCCATATCCTACACATTGACCCCCATCTATACACTTGTGAGATGAGTGCAGAAGATTCCATGGCTGCAGGGTGAAGAGTTCTCTCGCGAATGGTACCATAACCAAAATAGTGAGAGGCATTCCATCGCTCACCCCATTGAGCCCCATACATTGGTGAAGCTTCTCCCATACCCTCGTCAAGAACCACCCCACATTGGGGCAGAGCAGAGGCAAAGCAGCATTACAAGGTGAGAAGAGAGATAGAAATTTTCTTGCTCGCACTTGCATCAATCTTCGGGTGTATTTATTGCATATGAACACTCGCGTTAATTTAAGTGCCCTAGAGTCGTGAAGAGCAATTCTTTATTTACGCACTTGTATCCATTGTACAACTAAATTGAGTCTGTAAATTCACCCTCACATGGAGGCAAAGCAGAAGCCACTGTCGTTTGAGCGGCATAATCAAAAGTACCAACAAAAGATGAAAACTCCATAGTCTAACAAAGGCGTTTGCTTGAACTTGCCAAGATCAATTCCTCAAGCAACAAGAGCAAAAACTGGGGCATAAAAAGCAGTGTACCTAGTAAAAGCAGGGTCAATGCCCATGAACGAAAAATTGAAGAGAGGAGTAGGGGCATAAAAAAGCAGTGTGCCTGGTAAAAGCAAGGCCAATGCCCCAAACAAAAATACAACCATTTGTATTCCCAAGAGAAATTGTTGTTCAATTGATACAACCTCCATCTGACCATGAAGAAAGACTAGTGACAAATGCAAAGAAAGACTAGTGACAAATGCCAAGACAATCACCAACTCTCACCCTCTTACATGTGAGCCAAGACTACGTTACATTCCCATTGTAAAAGTCTCTTCAGACTAGGGGCACTTCAATTAGCGTAGGATTTCATGTGTACATAAACATCGCTTGAAAAAGTACAAGCAAGATTACTCTATCTCTTTTCGCAGGGTTCTTGACTTGTAAATCCGGAGATGATCATGCGGCATTTTTATCCATCGACTTCGACCTCGATGATCCCACTTGATGAGCCGTTGACCAAGTCTTCATCACAATTTCAACAAAGACCTCTCACATTGGTAAAATCGTACCGTTTGCGAGAATACTCGGACCCCTGCTGACATGATGACAGTGAGATGGTGTGGTCCTTATAAATCTTGCATCAATGGTCAGGATAGCCTTCTCCATGAGAGTGAGTGAAAAGTCCTTTCAGACCAAAAGTCCCTCATCTGGCCTGCTCAAAGCATCTATATTCCAAATAAATGTTGTCTTTCAAAATCTTCCCCAGTGGAAATCAGATAATGCAAAACTGACAAAATTATCATGCATGAATCTCATTTGAACTCATGAATTTTCAGTGTATACAATCATGTGTGCATATTGTACAGATAACAGGCATACTCTCAGAGATCAGAGATATTGCAAGGTAAGCATATCTCTATCCCCATTTGTCTTAAAGTACCTATCACTATCTAGGTACTCTCTTATTGACACTCGGCTTATTCGAGTTGTCCCTTGAGTTTGGGTGCTTGCAACTGTCTAAGTATCCCCTTGTCTTTGAGTACCGGCCATCGTTCGGATACTCCTTTTTCCTGACACTCGATCTGTCCAAGTTGTCCCCAGAGTATTGATATTTACGACTGTCCAGTTATCCCCCTTGTTTTTGAGTATCCACCACTTGCTGGGTGCTCCCTCTGTTAACACTCGACCTATTTGAGTCGTCCCTTGAGTTTAGATGTTTGCAACTGTCTCGGCATCCCATTGCCTTTGAGTACCGGTCACCGTTCGGATACTCCCTTTTCTTGACACTCGACATGTTCGAATTGTCCTTAGAGTATTAATGCTTGTGATTGACCAAGTATCCCTTTATTGTTGAATACCTACTGCTATTTAGGTATCCCCATATCGTCGAGTACCTACCGTTGTCCAGGTACTTCCTTTTCATGACACTCAGCCTGCCCGAGTTGTCCCCAAATAATATAGCAGCTGTTCGAGCATTCCATTGCTTCGCTTGGCACCACCGTCCAGGTATGTTTTCTAGCACTTGGACCAGCCTGAGTGGTCCCAAATCATATCATTAAATACTTGTGTTCATCCAAGTATTCCAGTACTTTGCACACCTGTGGCTATCCAGGTGTCCCACCTCTTTAAGTGCCTGCAGCAATCCAAGTAAGCCTCATACCACAGTCAAGTTTATAATACCAGGAGGTGAGAGACCTTCACGAATATCCCAGGTACACCTTCGATATTCCCAATTACCAGGAGGTGAGAGACCTTCACGAATATCTCAGGTACGCCCTCGATATTCCCATTTACCAGGAGGTGAGAAACCTTCATGGATATGCGGGGCACGCCCTCGATATTCCCATTTACCAAGAGGTGAGAAACCTTCATGAATATGCGGGGCACGCCCTCGATATTCCCATTTACCAGGAGATGAGAAATCTTCACGAATATGCGGGGCACGCCCTCGATATTCCCATTTACCAGGAGGTGAGAGACCTTCACGAATATCTCAGGTACGCCCTCGATATTCCCATTTACCAGGAGGTGAGAAACCTTCATGAATATGCGGGGCACGCCCTCGATATTCCCATTTACCAGGAGGTGAGAAACCTTCATGAATATGCGGGGCACGCCCTCGATATTCCCATTTACCAGGAGATGAGAAATCTTCACGAATATGCGGGGCACGCCCTCGATATTCCCATTTACCAGGAGGTGAGAAACCTTCATGAATATGCGGGGCACGCCCTCGATATTCCCATTTACCAGGAGATGAGAAATCTTCACGAATATGCGGGGCACGCCCTCAATATTCCCAATTACCAGGAGGTGAGAGACCTTCACGAATATCTCAGGTACGCCCTCGATATTCCCATTTACCAGGAGGTGAGAAACCTTCATGAATATGCGGGGCACGCCCTCGATATTCCCATTTACCAAGAGATGAGAAATCTTCACGAATATGCGGGGCACGCCCTCAATATTCCCAATTACCAGGAGGTGAGAGACCTTCACGAATATGCGAGGCACGCCCTCAATATTCCCAATTACCAGGAGGTGAGAGACCTTCACGAATATCCAAGGTACGTCCTTGATATTCCCAACTACCAGGAGGTGAGAGACCTTCACGAATATGCGAGGCACGCCCTCAATATTCCCAATTACCAGGAGGTGAGAGACCTTCACGAATATCTCAGGTACGTCCTCGATATTCTCATCTACCAGGAGGTGAGAGACCTTCACGAATATGCGAGGCACGCCCTCAATATTCCCAATTACCAGGAGGTGAGAGACCTTCACGAATATCTCAAGTACGTCCTCGATATTCCCAACTACCAGGAGGTGAGAGACTTTCACAAATATCCAAGGTACGCCCTCGATATTCCCATTTACCAGGAGGTGAGAGACCTTCACGAATACCCAAGGTACGTCCTTGATATTCCCAACTACCAGGAGGTGAGAGACCTTCACGAATATCCAAGGTACGTCCTTGATATTCCCAATTACCAGGAGGTGAGAGACTTTCACGAATATCTCAGGTACGTCCTCGATATTCCCATCTACCAGGAGGTGAGAGACCTTCACGAATATGCGAGGCACGCCCTCAATATTCCCAATTACCAGGAGGTGAGAGACCTTCACGAATATCTCAGGTACGTCCTCGATATTCCCATCTACCAGGAGGTGAGAGACCTTCACGAATATCCAAGGTACGCCCTCGATATTCCCATTTACCAGGAGGTGAGAGACGTTCACGAATACCCAAGGTACGTCCTTGATATTCCCAACTACCAGGAGGTGAGAGACCTTCACGAATATGCGAGGCACGCCCTCAATATTCCCAATTACCAGGAGGTGAGAGACCTTCACGAATATCTCAGGTACGTCCTCGATATTCCCATCTACTAGGAGGTGAGAGACCTTCACGAATATGCGGGGCACGCCCTCGATATTCCCATTATCAGGAGGTGAGAGACCTTCACGAATATCCAAGCTACGTCCTTGATATTCCCAATTACCAGGAGGTGAGAGACCTTCGCGAATATCTCAGGTACGTCCTTGATATTCCCAACTACCAGGAGATGAGAGACTTTCACAAATATCCCAGGTATGCCCTCGATATTTCCCAATTGCCAGGAGGTGGGACACCTTCACAAATATCCAAGGTATCTTCCCAAATCGATGCCCTGAGAAAGATCGGTGCATCCTCCCGAGAAAGGTCGGGTTCCATCCAGTGTCTTTGACAGAAGTCAGACACCCCAACAAATACGATGCCCTGAGAAAGGTCGGCGCATCTCCTGAGGAAAATCAAGTACCAGCTGTTGTCTTTGACAGAGGTCAGACACCTCCCACAAAACAGATGCCCTGAGAAAGGTCAGCGTATCTCCTGAGAAAGATCGATGCATCTCCCGTCAAGGCGACCGAAGAAAGGTTCGGGTCCTAGACAAATCATTGATTGTTTTAACAGGCGACCGAAGAATGGTTCGGGTCCTGGAGAAGCAATTTCCCGTCACGGCAACCGAAGAATGGTTCGGGTCCGAGACAAACCACTGATTACTCCAACGGGCGATTGAAGAATGGTTCGGGTCCTAGAGGAGCAATCCCCTGTCAAGGCAACCGAAGAAAGGTTCGGGTCCTCGACAAATCATTGATTGTTTTAACAGGCGACCGAAGAATGGTTCGGGTCCTGGAGAAGCAATTTCCCGTCACGGCGACCGAAGAATGGTTCGGGTCCTGAAGAAGCAATCTCCCGTCAAGGCGACCGAAGAAAGGTTCGGGTCCTAGACAAAACAACTTATTGCTCTAACAGGCGACCGAAGAAAGGTTCGGGTCCTAGAAAAGCAATTCTCCGTCAAGGCGACCGAAGAAAGGTTCGGGTCCTAGACAAAACAACTTATTGCTCTAACAGGCGACCGAAGAAAGGTTCGGGTCCTGGAAAAGCAATTCTCCGTCAAGGCGACCGAAGAAAGGTTCGGGTCCTAGACAAAACAACTTATTGCTCTAACAGGCGACCGAAGAAAGGTTTGGGTCCTGGAAAAGCAATTCTCCGTCAAGGCGACCGAAGAAAGGTTCGGGTCCTAGACAAAACAACTTATTGCTCTAACAGGCGACCGAAGAAAGGTTCGGGTCCTGGAAAAGCAATTCTCCGTCAAAGCGACCGAAGAAAGGTTCGGGTCCTAGACAAACTATTGATTGTTTTAATAGGCGACCGAAGAAAAGTTTGGGTCCTGGAAAAGTAATTCCCCGTCAAGGCGACCGAAGAAAGGTTCGGTCCTAGACAAACCAAGTTGATTGTTTTAACAGGCGACCGAAGAATGGTTCGAGCCCTGGAAAAGCAATCTCCTCATATCACCAGGTAAGATGACGCCTTGATACTTGCCAAACTCGGGGCTCACACCCTATCTCACTCACTCCCGGTAAGTAACTACAAGTATCTTCTTATCTGTCTTAGAATATGTAATGTTATATTGCTCTTTTCCGCATAGAGTAATAGGCCCTAAATAAAATCTATTGCGCATGCATGGATAAAATTGAGGCATCAGTCTGTCTTTGAATGCAACCTCTGCGAGCTCACCTTCAAAGAGGGGCAGCTGTTGACGCATCAATTTTAATTAGTTAAGTTTTTAATTTTGTCTTTCCGGATAAACAAAAAAAAACAAAAAGAAAACAAGAAAAGAAGCAAAAAAAGAAAAGCAAAAACGGAAGCAGCCTCCGCATGGGCCCTCAGCCCATTTCCGCCTCGGCCCGGCCTCGCCATGTCGTCTCCTTCCTCGCGCCTCAGAGCATGCGCGGGAGGCGCGACGGAGGGGAAGGACGGACGGACGGCGATGCGACGTGGAGCAGGGGGGCAGCTGGGGTCGGATGGGACACCGGTTCGGCCGGCGACGGCCGTGGCGATCGGCGGTCGAAACTCCGTCGACCGGCCGCCCCTCGCCTATAAATACCTCCCCCCCTGACGACGAAAAGGGGAGCGAGATCGCGGAGAGAGAGAGGGAGAGGATAGAGTCGCAGCCCTTGGACACCTCACTGAGAGACTTCAGGGGGGCCGAGGGCTCGCGGCCTCAGATCCGAGCCCCGCCGAAGGAAGAACAGAGAGAGGGAAGCGAGGTCGGAAGAGGTGCGGAGGTTCTGGATTCGCGAAGAGGGGCGGAAGAAAGCCCTACCCCCGACGTCGCTGCTGTGCAAAACCCCGACGCCGCTGCTGCCTTCGATCTAGCGTTGTTGCCGTCGCCGTCTCCGTTCGAGAGAAGGTAAAAAAACGTCGCCGCCACCGTTGCCGTCGCCGCTGTAGTCGCCGTCGCCGCTAAGCATCTCGGTCCCTCCCCTCGGCGCCGCGGATTCGCAAACCCTAGGGTTTGCGATTTTCCGGGTCGCCGAGTCGGATCCGGGTCTCGGAACCGGGTAGGGTTCCGCGAGATTTTTGGGGGGGGGGCGGAGGTCGGGTCGCGACGCGGATCCGGGTCGGGTAGGGTTTGTTGGAAGCCGGGTCGCGGAGCGGGTTGCGGAACCGGGTCGTCGGGCAGAGCCGGGCATCCCCAAACGCTCGGCCACGGCGCCGTTTTTTCAAAAAAAAAAGAAAAAAAAGAAAAAGCGCGAAAAAATCCGAGTCGGGCCCGCAACGCGGGCCCGTCCTCATTCGGACCGCTGGCCCGGGTCGGACCCAACCCGCGGATCGACCGGGTCAATTTTTTTATATTATTTTAATATAAATTAAAATTTTAAATAAATAATATTTTATTTCAAAAATAAAAAAATATAAAAAATGTTTTATTTTCAAAAAATATTTTAAAAATGTTTTATTTTCCAAAAAAATCGAAAATAAATAAAAAATAATTTATTTTCCAAAATGTCAGAAAATATTTAAAAAATATTTTATTTTCCGAAAACCAAAAAAAAATCAAAAATATTTCATATTTTCCAAAAAATGTCAAAAATCCAAAAAAAGGCCAAAATTTATGAAAAATCAGAAAAAATTCAGAAAATGCCAAAAAGACTTGTATTTTTCCAAAAAATACCCAAAAATCCTTTTGTGTCAAAAAAAAAAATTAGAAAATGACTCAAGAAATGTTTTTCCTCCCAAAAATGCATGGAAAATCCCTTGAACATCCAAAAAAACCTCAGGGTTTAAACAAGATTAAGTACCGAAAGGGCATTAGTGATTAACTAGTGTAATCAAGTCCCCGATCCTAATTTCTCTAGTTGCGCAGGAGTAAGTATTTCTCCCGATACTTCACTTGGGTTTCTAATCAACCTACCCCAAATCGATTAGTGGCGACTCCATTTCGAAAATCAGCTTGCAGGTTAAAAAACATGAACCATTAAGTCGTGAATTGGTGGACTTGGGAGAGTCCGGGCATAATTAATTTCAGCCGAGCCATTAGCCTCCTTAGGCGCTCGTACCCGATTGCGGGCGTCGAAAAAAAGAGGTCGCGACAATCACTCAATGCATGGTTAAGATTTGTTGTGACATCGTGCATGCTAGAAGACTATGCTCTGTCCCGAAAGTCATAAATATATTGCGCTTTTACCAATCCAATTATAAACCTTTCAAATTTGTGAATTAAGTCTTAAACATTTTCACGTATTGTCCATTGAGTCCATTCGGAAATTGCTGACGTGGATGTCATTGTCCTACATGGACAATTTTTATATATTTTTTTAAAATTTCTAATTTTTTTCTCCTTTTTTTCCTTCCAAGCCCGGTCGGTTGACCCTCACCAGCCACTAGGCAAAGGTTGTTGGCCCTCGCATGTTGTTAGCTAGGCCTCAATTGTGACTGGCAAGGATTGGCCGGTGACCATCACCGAACTTAGTAGAAAGAAAAGGAAAAGAAAGAAAAAAAAAAGGAAAAGGAAAAAGAAAAACACTAATAAAAAAATTGCTTTTAATAAAAATTTGTGCATGTTAGTGCCAACCATCGGCACTATTGGCGTCCACATTTAAAATTAGTCGGATAGACTCAAATGGCAAAACAAAAAAAAAAAGATTTAGGACTAAATTAGCAAATTGAAAGATTTAAGACTAAATTAGTAAAAGTGTAATAAATTTATAACTTTCTGAACAATTTTCCTGATGTCTGATCATGCTCTATCCTATGGTATCACATAATTTATAATGCATACTATTATAATTTCCGTTGCATTTTTTTCACAACTAATCGAGATTTTTCTTTTTTTCAATTGAGAAGAAGATCTGTATTAAATCGAAGTTTAGAAAAAAAAAATCGAACAGTTGAAGATATACCTTTTCAATGGTGATTAATTCATCTACGTCATCCAATGGGGTCCGATGGTCCCGTGCCAGCGCAGCCTCCTTTGCCTAGACACCTCTTGATAAATAGCTTAGCGTGAACGATGTTATACACCCATCTCTCCTCTTCACTCCTCACCAAGTACGTGTACCCTCTCATGCGAACCGGATCGACTTCACCAGGTGCAACGCTAATCAGCAATCATTTTGTATTCCTCTCCAAAGATTGCCGGCTCGCCGCCATCAAGGCCGGAGCCCTATCCTCGGACTTCAAGGACAAGAACAGGAGGTACCCGGTCGCAACCCCCCTGTTGGAACTGTCTCGTAAGTGCCACTTTACCAAAAAAAGCAACCAAGTCAAATTGATTGAGACATGCCAATTGTAGCTCTTCCACTTCTCGCTGTCCTCTAGACTGAATGCAGAGATAGAATCGGTGCTCCCGAGGACGATCACCCGAATGACGCCGCTGCTGCCGCTGTATCATTGGCCATTGCCGACGGCCATTCTACTGCCATCAACGCAATGCTCTACAACCGTGACGTTAAGGAGGAGGACGGAACAAGACTTGTACAAAGAAAACATTAACTAGAGCTCGTTCACTCTCCATTGAACGCCATCCCATCACCACCGAGACCATCAAGCACAATAATAGAACAGGCGTCGTCCTCACAAACATGCCTCAGAGTCATTTCATCGAACACGTTACGATCGTTTGCGGTCCAAATCATTTTTGTGCAACATCAAAGCAGCAACGATTCATTCCAAAGTACCACGAGTAACACCGAAGGGACTTTAAATCATCGGTTCAACTTTGAACTTAGCAGGATTCTAGGCCGACACGAGTAGAGTTGTCACCTTTGCACAGATAGACTTCTGACTCCGGCGAGCGAGAAAACGCGGAGCACGGATATTCAGGAAATGACACGAACAAAGATAGATCATCTTGCGAAAACAGCTGGTGGTAACCTTTCGGGTCTTGAGACAATGGCGTCTCTCCTTTCTTCTCGCTGTCACTCTCATAGATTTTCCCTCTTCAGCCCCCAAGCCTTCCCTCTGCAAACGAGCGCTCTGCTCTTTTTTTCTTGGCCTCGCCTCTCTCTTCAACGAGCATATACTCTCTTCTTCTTCTTTCTTTCTTTCTTTCTTTCTTTCTTTCTTTCTTTCTTATGAGAGTAAAGACGCCGGGGATGGGTCGTCGGACGTCGGTGCCGGGTGAAGTCCTAAAGCTTGCGGAGTCGCCGCCGACGTCGGGGAAGAGGACGAGCGGTCAGAGTGGGCTAACAGATCCTACTAGAAAAAACGGCCGAAATAGGCTTGGCGATTGAAGGCCGGACAGGGCTTTTTTATTTTCTTCTGATTTGTTTGTTATTATTGCTGCTATGTATATTTATAAAAAAAATATTTGTTTATTTTTTACTTTTTTTTATTTTTAAATTTTGAAAAAAAAAAATGGACACTTGAATACTTGACAAATATTCCATTGTCAACAATCCTTAGAGAAGAATGACTACGTTCCTTCCTTCTACAAATAATATGGTCGTAGTGCTATGGCAACTCTATATACTCATCCATGATGATTTATCCTAGAAAGTAAGCCATAAAAAATCAAGTGGCCTGAGAACCAGCTTAAATAGAGATCCATCCAGATCATATTTATTCTTGATCTTACTCATAGCAAAATGCTATTAGCACTGTGAAACTTTATTACATAATCTTATTTACAACAACCATCTTCGACAAAAATATTTCATGGATATTTCAAGGAATTCCAACATGTGTATTTGCAATCACTTTGGAATAACCTCTATGTGAATCCGTCGCTCAAACTATTATTATTAAACTAGAAACAGTATGTGTCTAGAAAAGACATATGATGCGGTTGATCAATAGTAGAAGGATTAACCACTGGGGTTTACCTTAGTGGCAACTCTTCTAACATGGAAGGTGGATGTGGGGGGGTTCAAATTCTTATCTTTTCGAGAGTTGAGATTGGGACAATTTAATTTCAAGTGTGAGTTTCGACTTTCACGCCCTATAAGGAGGCATGACAAAAGTCTGAAAATAAGAGTTTAAATAGGAGTAGAATAGGATTGACAAAAAAAAAAAAAGTAGAATGATTACATTTAATGCTAGTAAGAGTTGCAAAAGATGCAACCAAAATAAATAGCACAAAGGTCCACATGAATCATACAAAAGCAATCATTTACTATAGCAATCATTTATTATGGCAATCACCATTAATTTGCAACTGATGCTATCAAACATTGGATTAGCTCAAAAGCTATCGCTTTCGTCCAGTGCATTACTTGGCTTAGTAGTAGGATCTCTCTTGATCCCTGCGTGAGAGAGCAGAGCCCATAAGTGAGTTACAAACTCGCCTCCTCTAGCAAATGCACCACATGTGTTTTTGCATCATCTAAAGGCACCACATACAACACCAGTTCCACCCAAATGTCGACCGTAACCTTCTAAATCCTTGCCTTCTTGTGTATATCATTTACTAGCTAATTCCCAAGCCGAGCACCCTATTTGATAACAATTTTTTCATTTGATGAACCGCTACTATCCACCATTCTCTTCCTCCTCCAAAGGAAGTTCCTAGCTTCGATGATCACCTAATTGAACTCATACTCTGCAAATAAAGAGCGATCGGGTAGTAGCGATGGAGCAAAAGCAATCAAATAAGCCAGATACTTGGACAAGCTATTCGCCATCGAAAAATTCCTTGGTTCAGAGAGTTTAAACTTACTGACAAGTCTGGTTTTATTGGCATTTTGTGTTCATAGAAGCTAACCGCAATGTGCCACACCAGTATGACCTGACTATCTGACTCAGGCTAACACGTCCACAATAGCTCCTCATACACATTGTTCCATTTAAGCGAGGCCTGTCCATTCTGCAATTTAGTATTGTAATTCGATTTCAGAGCATGAAACACTGCTTTCTTCGCTTCTTCATGCAATTGGATCAGCTTGCTTTGTCTTTGGCCATCCCTAATTTGATTAATGTAGGCCGCCATAATCGCATTGTTCAATAACCTGGAAGGTTCATAGAAGCATGACTCGAGGAATGAGTACTAAGGAAGCTTTCTCTCCCAAGGCTTCAGCAAATGGACCCCACATATTGCCCTGATCATTCTCTCAATCCACACATTCTCTTGCCATGTCTTCTTCCACACATACTTGTAGATCCATACCGCTTTAACCCATTTCGAGAAATCCATGAATAAGAACTGCATGATCTCCATGATGATGAACAAGATTATGATCACGTTGGTCACGAGTACATCGACACTCAACCCATTTGGCATAGTTGCGTGTCGACAATTACTATTATGTCTCTTGTAATGCTTCAAGAGAATTGTCGTAGCCCAAATGCCCATGACGATGAGTATAAACTCCATCAATTTGATCAGCACCAACCAGGTTGGAAATATGATACCATACTTGGTGTAGAAAAAATTGAAAAGGTATGTGAGCTCAACCTCGACAATTCGAAATACTCGTCTGTAATTATCTTCTTTCAAGAGCAATCCATAGAGAATCAAGTGTCGTGTCATACACCAAAAACAAACGCCATTCTGGCAGATACAACACATATGTGCACGCCAGGACAAAGAAGAAACAACTGACTATGGCGGCCTCTAACCACGGGCTTCGCCAATAAGGAATGGATTCTCGGGCTGGGCGTCCATACATGGCCGAGTCATTGACTATTAAATGTGAAAAGCCAAAGCCATGAGTGTTGATTATATTAACTACAGAAGCTTTGGTGGTCGTCCATGTACGAAATCCTCCGATGATGGATGCTCCACAAAAATTTAACTTGAAAGGAACCCTTGGCTCAAAGGCTCTCTACTGCGAAGCAGAGCAAAACCGAGCTCGTCCGATACTCCGATAAGGCTGACGACGACGAGGAATGGCAGCGAAAGCCCCCTCTCTCGCTGCCTTCCCCCCCTCAATAATATAGGGATCTTGTAATTCCCCTCCTTTTTTCTTTTTTTCTTTCTTTATATTGTCTACCTTTTTTCTTTTTATCTTCTCCTTCAGCCGCCAGACACTTCAAAATAGACAAACCATTTTTCCTCTTGTCTAGGGTTTAGTGTGATCGCCCCAATTGGCCTGCGATCATGGGGAAGAGTGAGTTCCCGGAAATAAATCGCAAGGTGTTAAGTGTCGTGCTTTAAATGATTGACTTGTCTGAAGGCTCCACGGATTGAAACTTCTTCAATCGGACCCGACGTCTCTAAATTTCACTGTCCCCAAATCAAAGTGTCTAAAGCACGACTAAAAACTAACAAAATTCTAATTTAACTCTTTTTCGGTCAAAGGTTAAATTATTTGTTTCGACAAAAAAAGGTTAACATTCGGCCATTTTTATGAAAATTTGAAATATGAAGGCCTAATTCTACATGCCTACGCTAAGTAAACATATATATGCATATCAGATACTAAGAAAACTAATATGATTTTTTGGTCACGAAGTGAGTTTCACGATGATCTCGAATCTCGAATTTTTCTAGCTTTAATTATCGGGAAAATTCAGGTGCAAGAGTATTTTGTAATCACTTTGGAATAACCTTTAGGCAAATCCATCCTTGAGACTATTATTACTAGACCAAGAACAGGATGTCTCTGATAAATACATATAAGGCAGCTGTTTAGTAGAGGTAGGATTACATTTAATGCATAATGACAATTGCAAGTGATGCAACCAAATAACATTGCACAATTTACTAGCGGGAGATCCACATGAATCACACATAAGCAATCATTTATTATCGCAACACCGGTAGCTTGCAATTGATGCTACCAAACACTGGATTAGCTTAGAAGCTTTAGCTTCTCTTTGGTTAATTAAGTGGCTTGGGAGGATGATCTCTCTCAATCCCTGCATTAGAGAGCAAAGCCCACAAGTGAGTTATAAACTCGCCTCCTTTAGTCAAATGCTCCGCATGTGCTTCCGCATTGTCTGAAGGCGCCACATACAACACCAATTCCACCCAGAAGTCAGCCAGAATCTTCCAGATCTTGTCCTCGTTATTTATATCATTCACCAGCTGATTCCCAAGCCGAGCACCCCGGAGGATGATACTTTCTTTATGCACTGTTTCTTCATGCGTTGAATTGCCATTTTCCTTTATCTTATCAATCCGATCCTCCCATGTCTTGCGTCCCTTAAAGAAGATTCCGGCTTCAATGATCGCTTGATCGAACTCATACTCAGCAACGTTAGGGTGATCCGGCAATAGTCGAGGAGCAAAAGCTACCAAATAAGCCAGATACTTGGACAAGCTATTTGCCACTAAGAAACTCGTCGACTTACGTGAGCCTGAGCTTTCTTGCATTTGGCGCTCGTAAAAACTAGTGGCAATGTGCCACACCATTATGACCTGAGTCTGTGTCTCAAGTCGACATGCCCACGACAGCTGCTCAAACACATCGTTCTCTATCAGTGAGGCTTGTCCATTCTTCAATTTAGTATCCTTAATTGACTTCAGAGCATCAAGCACTGCTTTCTTCACTTCTTCATGCAATTTGATCGGGCTACTCTGTTTCTGGCCATTCCTAGTTTGATCAATGTAAGCAGCCATAATCACGTTGTTCAAAAATAAATTAGGTTTATAGAAGTAAGACTCGAGGAATATGTACTGACGAAGCTTTCGCTCCCAAGGCTTGAGCAACCGGACCTTACATAATGCTTTGATGATCCCCTCAATCCACGCTTTCTTTTGCCATGACTCCTTCTTCACATAATGGCAGATCAATCTCACTTTAGTCCACTCCGAGAAAACAACGAAGAAGAACTGCATGAACTCCACAATGATGAACAAGATTATCATCACGATGGTCACGAGTTCGTCGACACCAATCCATTTGGCAAAGTGGCTAGTCGACAGTTACTGTTAGGTCTCTTGTAATGCTTCAAAAGTTATGTCGTAGCCTAGATGCCCACGACGACGAAAATTAACTCCGTTAATTTGTTTAGCAACCAGCCAGATCGGAATATGATACCATACTTGGTGTAGAAAATATCGTAAAGGAACATGAGCTCAACCTCAACGACTCGAAACGCTCGCTCATAACAATCTTCTTGCGAGAGCAATTTGTCACGAATCAACTTCCATGCATTATCATGAGCCTTTTGGGGCAATGAGTAGCCAGCATATCTTAAACGGAGGAGCTTGAAGAGTGCAATAGAGAGGCATTTGTCTTTCAGCTCCTTCTGGAGGTCTCCTTCTGATTTTAGGAGATGACCTTCACAATTCCACACCTAAGAGTTGAGCTTGCGTATAAGTTTATGGCCAAGTTAACTGTACAATTACGTGGTTATAATGGTCTTATTATGTGTAGCCTTCTCCCACCTAATGGTTTAAACCAAGACATACAAATGTCTTACTAGGGTACAGGTCAACAGTTTAGATCCTGGCACTTCCTTCTTAAACTTATCACTCGTGATGAATCTACTACTGGCTCGCACAAAATAAGAGTTGTGTCTATTTCACAAACAACTGAGTCGGGTCGTACACCTATAAGAGGTTGGATTATACATAAGGGGGAGTAGTAATTGTAATTACACGTGGTTTAAGAATGTGATTATAATATGACCTATATGAATATAGGTCCCCTCTATTTAATAGCTTAAAATTTTGCGGTAAACTTAGAACATACCAAATGAAATCAAGTCACCTAAGTATAATGAATGAAGCATGCTGTGAAAAGGAAGCCAAAAGTAATATGAGTCAAAAGTAATAGGAAGTTGACAGAAGGAGATTTTCTACCCTTGTTCTTGTTCTTACTCAATCCCTCAGTAATCTCAACCATAGATTCATGTAGGAGAGGTTACTTTTGAAATCTATCACTCAAAGCATCAATAATTGAGTTAGTTGAGATATTTACAATACCGAGGATTTTCGTAAAGGCCAATGCCTTATCTTGATCCATGCTGTGGTATCATGTCATTATGTTGTAATATTTCACAAACAATCGAGGCGATTTTGTTTCTGCTTTTTTTTTTTTTTTTTTTGGTGAGAAGAATATCCTTACTAAATCGAAGTTAAGAAAATCTAAAATATCGAATAATTGAGAATGTACCTTTTTAACGGTGATCAACTCGTGTCTCTGTCATTACTTTTTCGCAACCAATCATGATGATTTTGCACTTTTTTTTTAATTTTATTTTTGGCGTGAGAAGAAAATCCTTCTCAAATCACTGTTCGGAAAAATAAAAATAATCAAACGATTGTAGTTATGTAGGTATACCTCTTCAATGGTGATCAAATTGAGTCCACGCAATGGCACCCGGTAAAGCGGTGCCTCCACGACGGGGATCCCAAATTGGTCTGCCACGTCGTCGGGGACCTCAATCCCTATATAGCCCAGGATAGCATGAGCATTCTCAGACGCCTAACTCCATAAATTTTTCTCTTCCCCCCACACCACAAACTTATACCCTCCCTCGCTAGCCGGATCACCTTCACCGCGTGAATCGACCCCACTTTCGTGCTTTTCTCTCATCTAATCAGCGAGCACTTTTGTACTCTTCTGCAAAGAAGGCCGGCTCGCGGCCATCAAGGCCCGAGCCCTCTCGTCGGCCTTCTGTTGCAAGAGGAGTGCAAGGAACACGGTGGCGGTAATCGCCGCCTTGGACCTGTTGTGGAAGTAGAAGACTATCAACACAATCACCCAAATCAATTTGATCTGGATCTGCCAATTGTACCTCCTCCACTGCTTGTTGTCCTCGAGACTGTATGCAGAGATAGAATCGGCACTCCCGAGGACGATCATCAGGAACATTGCCCAGATGGGGAATAACTCGCTGCGGCACGGAGCATCATTCATGAGGCCTAGAGCATAGGTGATTACGTAGGTTGAGAGAGTGTAGACCAAGAAAATAACAAGCCGGAACACCCTGCTGTTGTAGAAACGTCGGCTTGAGCCGAAGGCAACGAGGAAAAGGAGCAGGAAGCCGGTGAAGATGACTAGGAGCTCGATCTGCAAGAGCATCCCCATGGGAGTTTCTAGTGAGTTCATATTGCCCAACGTGATATTGCAGTTTCTGATTGTCCCCAACGCCATTGTCGTCTTTAGTTTCGTTTCCATCAAATTCCTCATGTTTGGTACTGAATTAATTCGCTGGTTATTCAGCTTCCAATTGGAGAAACAAATTATAGAATTTTTTTTGTGAGAGATACAGATAGTTTGGGGACTAAATCTTAGTTCTTATAGAGCAGGGATGCTAGGGACTAAAATGAGAATGTCAATTTTTTTTTTTTTTAAATAACATGGGGCATCTGAATTTGTCTCGGACAATCTTCACAATTGCAGGAATTAAATTGCTCAATCCTTGTGTATGCAGTTAGGTCCAATGCTAGACGTCCCTCACAAGGTTACTACATTGGAAGATGCATGACTTGAATGTATAACGTCTTGCATCTAAACGAAGTACTTTAAATAGCTAAAAGTAGAAGTGTTATCCCCGTTAAGACATGAAGAAATTATTGAAGTGGTCATGATGTGTTAGGAAAAAAATCAATGTCAATGATGAATTTATGTAGAAACAAGTTTATTTTGGGAGCTCATTGCGAATCGCACAGTTTTCTAAAATGTTATTGACTTGTTTTTTTAATTCAATTTACTAAGGTAAGAATATTACAATTAGCTAGTCTATGAGAATTTAAAGTGCTTCTAAACAAACAAAAGATTATTATACGGGCGATTTATGAACTTTTCTATGGTATTCGATTTTTCTTGTGTTGAATTAGTTTTTCAACTTTCAAAAATCCAATCAATGTAATCCTTCCATTAAAGTTAATAGCACCGTCAATTGACATGACAATAATGGATTTTTCATTTTAGCGTCCATGAGGCTTATTAGCCCAAAAAGAAAGGAGAAAAAAAAAAAAAAAAAAAAAAAAAAAAAAAAAGATATACTGACTAGAGAAAACGGCATGGCAATACGCATTATTATTTTAGCCCAATAAAGACCAACAGGGAAGTTCAAATAAAAAATATATAAAAATATATATATATATATATATATATATATATATACATACATGTGATGTGGCGATATACAAAATGAAAATGGTACAATAGTCGGATTTTAGAAAGTTCATATACCACCCTAAACGAAGAAAATATCCATGAACCTTATTGAATATTGAAATATTTTTTGAGAATCCTCACGTCATTACCTCCAAAAAGAAAAGGAAAATTGCATATTGAGATACTAACTCTACATCTATGTGATGCATGAATCACACTCTGAGAAACATGGATAACACGTTGCCAGTGAAAGCGTGGGACTGCATGAACTTTTTTTCTCTGCCAAGTAAAGAATTTTCCTTTCGTTTTGCTCCCTTCGTCTCCCAAGAAAGAGGAAAATAACACATAGGGCCTCTTACAAAGAAAAAGTAAAAACCTCCGTACTCCCTTATTTTCTCCCTTGTCGGAACAGAATATTCGCGGGCCTTTTTGCTTTAGTTTGCTTTCTAAGTAGACTAGCCAGGCTGAGATTATATTTCTTGTATTGCTCTAAATAGTGGTATTGATGTGAGGTTTTTGTAAGAGAAATAAAATCCAGAAAATTTCAACAAAATAATTTTTGCATCAATAAAATCTACACTAAAGATTACTTGAACTTATAATTGAAGTGATTCCAAACCTCATCATATAGATTTGTCATTATTAAAAGAATAAATGAGATATAAGATTACAATATTTATTGAATCATGACAGAGAACATGAAATATTCCGAGCACATAAAATATGAATCAGTAAGAGACATGAAAGCATAAATAATAGCTGTCCTCAATTTATTGAAATCTTCATTTCATGCACTGCGTGTCAAAAAGTTAGCAAGTTAATTTGTCAAGAATCTTCTTAAGGCTCGATTTGTTTCACAAAATATGAATAATTTGCAAATACTTTCTTAAAAAATGATTGCTTGAATCGCTTGAAATAATTAACCAATGAAAAATTTTTTATTATAGATAACCATTTATGTCTAAATAATTTCATGGACGATCAAAATATTTTTTGTTAATTCATTTTTGTAAAAAATACAAGCAATCATTTTTTAGAAAATGTTTTCAAATCATTTTTTTCTTGCAAAACAAATGGAGCCTAAGAATAAAATCATTTTCGCTCATCTCTATATATAGAAAATTAGAATTGATTTCTTGCAAGATCGAACTAATTTCCATTAAGCTCATCTTCCAATTCCATATATTTCAGTTTGCTTACTTTTATGGAAGTTCTCCCTTTTCCTTATTAGTAACCATTTAATGTCCATCTTTTTGTTTTTGACAAGCTCACAATTTGTGACAATGCATCACAACGAGAATTGTGGTATGTCTTGCAAAAATTTGCAATATTTAATTTGTAATTTAAAGAAATTCGCAAAATTTCTTTCCCAAGATTGGGATTGTTTGTACTAACAGGCGAGTTTCACATTGAAAGCTATCGCTTGAGAAAGTGGAAACAAAGTTAGCTTATCTCATCTTTAGGTTTCTTGATTTGTAAACCCGACGACAATGATGACCAATGATTATTAAGTTTATTAGCCAATAATGCTTATAGATCATTGAAACCATGACCAATCCTACATTACGGTCCTTTATAAGACCACTTGGATTAGTTAATGTGTACTTATTGCCAATGATTCTCAATATTGAATGGTAATGGATGTTTTCCAAACAAATGAATTTACCTTGATTTGCTCATGCAATCAAAGCCTTTTTTTGTGATGATCCTCTTTTGATATTGTTTCTTATGACTTTTATTCAAATGACGATGATCCCGCCCGGTATGCTCACGCTACCAGTGCTCTTAATATATTTCGTTAGTGATCGTAGATTTTAGCTTCAGAGCCCCATCTCTATAAGTGGCAGTAACTTGTTGCCTCAAAATCTATTTTCAAATGGTGAGTTCATGAAATCTAAAACATCTTCATCTCCGCAAGTGATCGCAACCTAAAACCTCAAAGCCCGGAGCACTTCCGACCGCCAAGCTTTCATTCCCCCGAGCATCTTTACACGAGGAGCTTTAATAGTCCGGAGCGACTCATTTCCATCAAGACACGGAATCTTCTCTTCATGGTGCACTTATGTAGCACGGGGCACTTCATCGACCTATCGAGATTTCACAGCCTTGGGTCTTCTCCTTCACACAATGAGCTTTAGTAGCCTAGAGTGACCCATTTCCATTAGATATGTGAACACAAACGCAAAATTTTTCTTTGCACTGTGAATAGCTCAGAGTAGTTCAATAACTTGGCTAGCTTTCGTAGCCTAGAGTCCTCTCCTTCACACAATGAGCTTTAATAGCATGGAGTGACCCATTTCCCTGGCATTTTTACAAAAGTAGCAGGATCAGTTGATTCTTTCCAATTACCAACAATTCTAAAGATTTGTCGATATTCATTTTTGTATGTCATCAATGAGTTAAAATAACTAATATCTCTCTGAAATTACCAACTTTTGTTGGAGTCTTCGAATTTAGCAACTATTCAGTGATTTACCAACATCGTATTGACTCAATTATACCAATGTATTAAGCTTACCAAATTAGTTATATGAAAACGATAAGGTCGATTCACCAAAAACGATACTTACAAAACCAGGACACGGCATAATGGAGGAAAAAAGAGGATAGGTAAAAATAAAAAGTAAGAGACATAGCATAAAGGAAGGGCATGTTAAAGAAGTTCTCTTTGCCAAGAAAAGAATCTTTCTCTTTAATTAGCTTTGATTTTGGTTTGCATTGTCTCCAAGTACTTGTTAACACTTGAATATTCATCAACAAGTCCAAAAGGACATCTAATTCGAAGACCATAACAATTCAAGATTTCAATTTCGCAACAAATTACAACCCATAGACCATATGGCCTCCCCACTCTATCCCTAATTGCAAAAATGTCATTCTCTCAATTACCAAAATTAAATTCCACACCATCAATCCTTAACAACATTAATTTTAGCCATTCATTTCTCCTCTAATCAAGGCCTTAGAAAATATATGGCTAAGAATATGCCATCTCTAATCATATCATTTCTTACTAATTAAGCAAAGAACTTCAAGACCTTAGGACATCCATATCCTCTTAATTACTAAAATTATATTCCAAGTCATCAATCCTTAAAGAACATCAATCTTAGCCATTTATTTTCCTTCTAATCAAGACCTTAGGATATGCCATGTCACCTATTCATGATTCATGTGACTTAATTTGAGCCAATCATATCATTTCTTATTCATTAAGCAAAGAACTTCAATCGTAGGATCATTAGGCGAGTTGTAGGGCTAAGATTAGTCCCAAATTTGATTTTTTTTTCCTCTCCAAAATTTCCCTCCTAACCCCTAAGTCCGAATTTAATGTTTTTTAGGTAGTCCTTTTCCAAGAAAGTGACAATATTTTATGCTATTTGGTTGAGGCTTAAAAATGAACTTGAAATTTTTTTCCGTTATTTGGTAAGAAATTAGATTTTTCCAAATAGGCATACATTATTCGGATGCTAGTAATTTGTGCATAGGTAGCTAAGGAACCTGGCAAGAGCATTGGGGTCTCAAGCCTAGAACCCCAACTCTTGAGCATGAGCACTGTCTTGGGTCCATCGAAAGCGAGCCTGAGAACTCAATACCTGTGCCTAGCTCCCTCACAACCCAGTCTTGGTCTACAAAGGCTAAGATGAGGTCCTCGGCACCCGAGCCTTGGTCCATCAAGACCAAGCCCCGAACCTAGCACTCGGGACTAAGGCCCCAACACTTGATACTGGCCTAGTTTAATCAAGGCCGAGCTTAGAACTCGAGTGCCGGAGTCTCGGCCCAACCTCAATGGACCTAGGCACGAGCGCCAAGGACTCAAGCCTGACCTCGATATTATCAGGCCTAGTATCCCAAGCATGGGATCGAACATCCCCTAGCAGGGGCGTGAAGACTGGGGTCTCAAGCCTGAGCTTGATGGATATGGGATTCGGCATTGGGGACCCAGCCTTGTTGCCAAGGGCCTAGGCACAAGCATTGGGGTTCTCATGCCCAAACACAAAGTTTTTGGTTCAAGCATCAATATTGAGTCATATTTTTAAAAATGATTTAAGACTTTTTGTAAAAGAAATTATTTTCCTAAATTTAAATTGCGGTGGGAAAACATTTTCCATTGATTTATTTTCCTAAACAATCCAAATACCAAAAAATGAGAAAAATATTTTCCCAAAGAAAGCTTAAGGCAAGAATCATTGAATCATAGCCTAGTTCCTTCATACCCGACGGATGAGACTTGCCAACGATAAGATTGTCACTACTTGAGATATGTTGGCGAGACAAATGGAGTCTAAGTCTTGAGATATAGCGCATCATTTAATGTATAGATAATTCACGTAAATGTCGTGATGGTCGTAGAGTTGTTTTCTATGTCAAATTCTTTCTTCTAATGGGATTTCTTCCATTTTGTGATTTTGAATCTAAAATCTTTACATATTTTCCATGTGCCCTGTGTCATAAAGTAAAACTTTGACCAATGTTTTTATACTTGGACTGGTCAAAAAACTGCTTCGCCTTTTGTTTTTGGGTCAACTAATTCAACCGGTCTAACCCCCCGAGCAAATAAATAAACATTTTACAAACAAATTATGGCATGCATCGAATAGGCCAATCTACCGAGTTAGATAGGTATGACCTCTTAGCTGATTGGATAAGCCTCTCTTCTATATTGAAGATTGTGACAACCCAAGGAAGGGGACGAGTCCTCTCTAGTCCCACATCGCTTAGGGGAGAGTCTTAGGGCTAGTTTATAAGACTTGGGATCCCTTTAACTTGAGTAACGCGTTTCACGTACGCTTCCGCTGTGCTAAAAACAAAGCCGTGAGGGAGGGCGAGCCGGTGGGTCGCGCCTCCAAAGCGGACAATATTATGGCTTGGGAGAGGAAAGGCCCGAGGAATGGCCCTCTGCCCCTGCGTAATGCGTTTTAAAGTCGTGAGGACTCAGTGTCCAAAGGGGACAATATTACATAGTGGGGCCCAGGTTGTTACAAATGGTATTAGAGCCAACTCCCGACCGCGTGTGGGGGCCACAGCGAGGACGTTGTGCCCTTAAGGGGTGGAGAGTGTGACAGCCCAAGGAAGGGGAGAGGTCCTCTCTAGTCCCACATCGCTTAGGGGGGAGTGCTAGGGCTAGTTTATAAGGCTTGGGGTCCCTTTAATCTATGTAACGCGTTTCACATACGCTTCCGCTGTGCTGAAAACAAAGCCGTGAGGGAGGGTGAGCCGGTGGGCCGCGCCTCCAAAGCGGACAATATTATGGCTTGGGAGAGGGAAGGCCCGAGGGATGGCTCTCTGCTCCTGCGTAACGACTTTTAAAGTCGTGAAGACTCAGTGTCCAAAGCGAACAATATTACATGGTGGGGCCCGAGTCATTACAAAGATCATGGGATCAATCCTCCTATCCTCACCTCACCCCTCAGTGTCCAAAGCGAACAATATTACATGGTGGGGCCCGAGTCATTACAAAGATCATGGGATCGATCCTCCTATCCTCACCTCACCCCTTAAATTTTTTACAACGCGTTTGAGTCATAATCAAATATCTAGTTAAACCGGCACATGTTGATCGGGTTGACCAATTTCGCAGGATTTGATTAGGTTTCTTTTTTAACAATCCAAGCTATTAACAATATCGAACCATAAAACTGTCTTCTTCCCAATCCAATGGGTTAGGCTGACTAGTCTAATCTGATTTGAGAACACTAAATTTAACTATGGGTGGGTAAAAGTTTTAGCACTACTTTTTAAGGATGAGCATAATTCTAGGGTAAAATCCAAAACCTAGAACTTGACCAATGGAAATCTATCCGATTCTAGTTTTCCAAGGTATGTGAGGTAGGTTCTAGGTTACAAAAATTGGAAACCTTGTTTCGATAAAGTAGGTTCTTGGTCTATGCCTTCATGTGATCTGTGTATTCCATAGCGTTCGATAATGAGTGTATGATCTGGAACCACTAATCCGAGCTTCCATTTTATGACTAAGACTTTTACTCTGTTAATATTTCATATTTTTTATATGTATAAATATAAGTTATCGTCAATGAATTATAGTAATAAGTGATGGTTATTAAATGTGATAATTCACTACAATCGTTCGAGTTAATAATAAACGTGAAATCTGAGTAGATCTTGGAACCTATCTTAGAACTTGAAACATGATAAGTTTCAAATTCCAGGTTGGCAAGGTAAATTTTAGGTTCTAGAAAATGATAAACATGTTTCAATGAATAGATTCCAGGTTCCAAATTCTAAGTAAAATGTATATGAATAGGAAATCTGAAACTATTCACCCCTACTTTTTTTGAGTTGGAAAAATGATTTTAGAACATATGTCTTGACTCATATATTACTGTACATGATTGAATTTGGTCAATTAGATTTTGTTTATGAAATAGGTTAGAATGGGTCTAGCAATAAGGCTCAACTAAAAAATGATCTCAATGGGTTTAAATCTACCTTATTTATGATCTATATTTATTAAAATGTAGGAGAAAAAAATAGTGCTGTGATTAAAAAAAGATAGAGAAATTTAAGGAGAAAAGATAATTAAAAAAAAAAGTAGAATGGCAAATTTAAGGAGAACAGATAATTAAAAAAAAAAAAATATTTCGTAGAATGGCGACACTTGCCGCCACCTCCGGCAGCGATCCCAACAGCCACATTGCAATCATCACTAGAGGCAGGCATTTTCAACGTCGATCGTGCTCTCTAGTGGTTGCTAGAGTGCATGTGGACCTGGAACTATGACATTTTTCCTTTTTCAAATATTTCGATATTCAAATCTACTTATGCAGGTTGCTTTATAATATGGTGCTTCGAGTAGGTAATACTATAAAATGAAGTTTAAATGCATTATATGGTAAGTATGATTCAAGTTGAATATGGAAATATTGATGCAAATATGTTTTAATATTGCATTATAAAAATGAACAAACCCATTTCCGATCGATTCCTATCCCACCAAGCCTAAACAATCCATCCGTTGCCTCCAGGCTCTAACTATTGTCCCGACCTTTGCCACGCATCAACAATCTCTCTAATCACTCATTTATATATTTAACACTAAAAATCGAACCACACCAAAATATTCCAAATCGCGATCCATCTTTCTCTCCTCTCCCCCATCGACTCCCCTTCACACCGCCAACCATTCAACACCACCGCCACCATTACTTGCACAGCAGCCGGGCTCCTCCGTGATCCTCAGCCCCAAAACCACCACCGTCAACATGTCTGTATAGTCCACCGCGGTGGTTTTTCATTCGACGTCAATGAAGATCACGGTCAAGGTCGTCGCTCAATTCAACGGTTGGAATCCTCGAGTAGGACAATCGGACGGCAACAAGCGAGTGGGCCCCTCCACTCAGAACAAACAGCAACAACATCAAAAAGAAAAAGGCCAAACTCTATGCGAAGCCGCGTGGAAATTTCCTCCGCAATCCCCCCCCCCAACCCCACACGTACACGTGTCCCCATATCTACCTTTCGCAGATTGATTTTTCCCGTTGACCGAGTCAACCTCGCTACTGCTCTATAAGAAACAAGGCCCACCAGCCCCCTGCTTCTTGTTCTTCCCTCGGTGTTCTTCGGGTAACGTCTCGCGATCTTCGCAGGGTTCTTTAGGCCTTTGATAACCCATACTCATCACGATGATCAAGTTTAGTTACTGTCATCTATCCATGCAGACACAGATCCACGTGAAGACCCTGACGGGCAAGACCGTCATCATCGAAATGGAGAGCTCGGAGACGGTCCCCAACGTGAAGGTCAAAATACAGGACCGAGAAGGCATTCCCATGGATCAGCAGAAGCTCTTCGCAGGCAAGGAGCTCAAGAACAACATCCGGACGCTCGCCGAGTATGACATTCACAGTGAGTCCGTGCTCTACCTCCATCTCTGTCGAAAGGCCAAGAGGAAAGGTATGTGGCCTTTTCTTGCTTTGGCTCGGTGGCTTCTGAGGTGAATATTTCGTAGTCTATGTAATTGTGTGTTGATGAGTTATTATTGATGTGTTGAAGAGAATCAATTGATCTCACACATCATGAAATAAGCTTATCCTTAGAGTTTGCCAATTGAAGAGGACCTGAAAGACCTTGCTATTCTGCACAGCAAACCAAATCTAAGACCAATGTAAGGATTTTTTGACTTTATGAAGCAACATATATGTTTTTTCCCATTTTGAGAGCTTTGTACGAGCCTAAACACGGCAGCCGTATGAATGAGTATGAAGAATCTTGAAGGGATTTAGTATACCGTACAAAATGATGTCATATTTCCTTCTTTTTTTTGTTTTTTTGGGTCCTAAAGACAGTTTAATGTGCGCGCAGGCTCAATTTGTCGGCTGAATCATCTGTGTCCAGAATCTACATGTTTAATTTGTATGACCATTTTCATTGCTAAATGAGCGAGGGCTTTCAGCTTTAACGTGGATTGTGATAATACGGGCGTGACAGATTAAACACGAATTGGTGGAGGCTGTTTTTTCATTAGTTCATCGGATAAATAAAGGAACTTCTGCAGTTGAACTTTTGTCATAGGCCAGTCGAGTAGGAGAGAATATTAGTAGACATAGCGTTGCCCTTTTGTATTCTTTTCATGGTGCGATTAAATGACTCCAACTGTATATTAATTGTTCTTTAGTTTGTTTCTTGCTAGATGTATCTGCAGATGAGGATGATACGGATATGGAATCCAAAATCTGATGAAAGATCGATACTCTCAAACCCTACCAGACAATCAACCATGTTAGTGCTCCTTAGTACTGATATTATAACTCAAACCTGCGCTAGATTGGATGCAAGATCTCACTATACACACGTGCTTCAAGACTTTCATTTTGGCAGGCCTCACATGGCTTGAGCTACAGAGTTCCGTCGAACCATGACACTTTCGAAGGGGAAGGCCATTCATGTTCCTGATGCTTAAATTGGCATGGGGGCTTTTGTTTACTTCACGCGGAAGATAAGAAACATGAAACTCCTCAACGAAAATCATTTGATGTGGTGGAAATCAACAAGAAGAATGGTTTTTCCAAGAGATGATTCTTGAAAGATGAATGGATTTTGCGAGAGAATGCTTGCCACCACATGGTCGACTGGCACCCATACAGCCACCCTGAAAGATGTCAACAAACACAGGCGATGATTTCTGATTTGCACTGTGGAAGAGGTGGAAGTCAAATTTCTCTACAATAATTCGACTATATGGACAATCCAAGATAATAATAAATAAATAAATAAGAGAACTTTGAATTACGTGGACAGGAGACGCTGGAGTCAGAATTTCAATTTCAGCTCTTGGGATCCATTGGGATGAACTTTTTGAAAGGAAATCTTGGGGGCCCATATCTTTTTAATTAGAAGTGGTAATGGGGTGGGTTGACAGGTCAGTTTGAAATTGGGCTATCTTGAATTTGAATATAGTTTTTGGCTTTGGGTGGTTCCGGGTCTTTCTTGAATGCACTGAGTGGAGTTCGGGTTGAACTCAATTAATCCTCGAGACATCTTCAGCTTCACCTTCTTCGGATGTATAGAGGTTAGGTTCTACTTAAAAGTTTTATGATACTCAAATGTTCGGAGAAAAAATTATAGCATACTTTAATTGATTAACTTGTTCAGAGGCTCCACGGATCCGAATTTCTTCATTCAGAATCGGCACCTCTGAATTTCTCTATTGCCAAATCAAATGCCTAAACACAAGATTAAACACTAACAAAAATCTAATTTAACAGTTTTTCTTGGTCAAAGGTTAGATTCTTGATTTTGACAAAAAGGTCAACATTCGGCCATTTTAATGAGAATTTGAAATCTAAAGACCTAATTCTACATGCCTTCTAAGCTAACATATATATGCAATCAACGTACTAAAAAGACCATTTTTTTTTGGTCAAGAAGCGAGTGTCGTGATGATCTCGAATTTTCTAGCTTTAACTATTGGGAAAATTTAGGTGTTCATAGTATTCAGCAATCACTTTGGAATAACCTGTAGGTGAATCCATCCCTGGGATAATTATTACTAAACCAAGAACAAGATGTCTTTGACAAGTACATGTGATGCAGCTATTCAGTAGCAATAGGATTATATTTAATTCACAGTGAGAGTTGCAAGTGATGCAAACAAACACATTGCACTGTTATTTAGTGTGAGATCCACATGAATAATATAATGCATAAGCAACCATTTATTATCTCAATCACCGATAGCTTGCAACCGATGCTGTCAATCAATGGAATGATCTCTCTTGATGTCCGCATGAGAGAGCAAAACCCACAAGTGAGTTACAAACTTGCCTCCTCTAGTCAAATGCTCCACATGTGCTTGTGCGTCATCCGAGGGCGCCACATACAACACCAGTTCCACCCAGAAGTCGGCCAGAATCTTCCAAATCGATTTCTCGTATGTATTATCTATGAGCTGTTTCCTAAGCTTAGCACCCCGACCGATGACAGTCTTTTCCTCCGCTAACCTGCTATCGCCCTCTATCTTAGTAACCAGTTTCTCCATTGTCTTGCATCCATTAAAAAAGTTTCTGGCTTCAATGATTGCCTGATCAAACACATACTCTGCCACGTAAGGGTGATCCGGCAATAGCCGAGGAGCGAAAGCAACCAAATAAGCCAGATACTTGGACAAGTTAGTCGCCACTAAGAAATTCGTCCACTCGGGCGAGCCTAATCTTTCTGGCTTTTGATGCTCACAAAAGCTAGTGGCAATGTGCCACACCAGTATGACTTGAGTCTGTGTCTCGAGTTTACATGCCCACAACAGCTGCTCCACATCGTTCTCTATCAGAGAGGCTCTTCCATTCTTCAATTTAGTATCCTTAATTGACTTCAGAGCATTGAGCACCGCTTTCTTCACTTCTTTATGCAATTTGATCGGGCTACTCTGTTTCTGGCCATACCTAGTTTGATCAATGTAAGCAGCCATAATCATGTTGTTCAAAAAGAAAGTAGGTTTATAGAAGTAAGACTCGAGGAATATGTACTGACGAAGCTTTCGCTCCCAAGGCTTGAGCAACCGGACCTCACATATCACTCTGATGATCCACTCAATCCACGCTTTATTTTGCCATGACTTATTCTTCACATACTCGCATATCCATATCACTTTAGTCCATTCCGAGAAAAACATGAAGAAGAACTGCATGAACTCCACGATGAAGAACGATATTATCATCATGCTGGTCATGAGTACATCGACACTCAATCCATTTGGCAAATTGGCGAGTCGACAGTTACTGTTAGGTCTCTTGTAATGCTTCAAGAGTGATGTCGTAGCCCAGATGCCCACGACGACATAAATTAATTCCCCCAATTTGTTCAACAACCAGCTAGACTCGAATAAGATACCGTACTTGGTGTAAAAAAAATCGTAAAGGAACATGAGCTCAACCTCGACGACTCGAAACGCTCGCTTGTAACCATCTTCTTGCAAGAGCAATCCATCACGAATCAACTTCCATGCATCCTCGTGCGCCTTTGGGGGCAACGAGTAGCCAGCATATCTCAAACGAAGGATCTTAAAGAGTGCAAAAGAAAGGCATGTGTCTTTCAGCATGTTTTTTTTTTTGGTAAAGGTGTCTTCCGGCATGTTGTGGGGTCCTCCTTCTGATCTTAGGAGATTACCTTCACAATTCCACACCTAAGAGTTGAGCTTGCATATAAGTTTACGACCAAGTTAACTACACATATACGTGGTTATAATGATCTATTATGTGTAGCCTTCTCCAACCTAATGGTTTAAACCAAGACATACAAATGTCTTACTAGAGTACAGGTCAAGAGTTTAGATCCTGACACTTGCTTCTTAAACTTACCACTCATGATGAATTTACTGAAACCAGCTCACACAACATAAGAGCTGTGTCTATTTCACAAATAACCGAGTCCAATCATACACGTGTAACAGGTCGGCTTATACAAAAGGGGGAGTAGTAATTGTAATCCCACGTGGCTTAAGTATGTGATCATAATGTGACGTATATGAATATAGCCTCCCTCTATTTAATAGCTTAAAATTTTGCATTAAACTTAGGACATACCAAATGAAATCATGTCACCTAAGTATAATGAATGAAGCATGCTATGATAAAGAAGACAAAAGTAATATGAGTCAAAAGTAATCGGAAGTTGACAGAAGGAGATTTTCTACCCTTGTTCATGTTTTTATTCGGCGCCTCAGTAATCCCAACCATGAATTCATGTGGGAGAGGTTACTTTTGACATATGTCACTCAGAGCATCAATAACTGAGTTAGTTGAGATATTTTGCGAGATCAAGGATTTTCATAGAGGTGAATGTCGTATCTTGATCTTTGCTTTGGTATCATCTCATTAATACCGGATAATGCAATCATGTTGTAATTTTCACAACCAATCGAGGTGATTTTTTTTTTTTTTTTTTGAGAAGAATATCCTTACAAGATTGAAGTGAAGAAAAATCTAAAATATCAAATAATTGAGAATGTGTCTTTTCAATGGTGATCGTCTTGTGTCTACATCATTGACCATGTATAGCGTTACCTTTTCGCAACTAATCAAGATGATTTTGCATTTTTTTTATTTTTATTTTTTATTTTTAGAGTGAGAAGAAAATCCTTATTAAGTCAAAGTTCGTAAAAATAAAAATAAAAGACAATTGTAGGTATACCTGGTCAATGGTGATCAAACTGTGTCTAAGCAATGGCACCCAGTAATGCGGTGCCTCCGCAAGGGCGACGTCAATCCCTACACACCTCTGGATAGCAAGAACACCGTCAATCACCGTACTCAACAAAGTCCTCTCTTCCCCCCACACCACATACCTATACCCTCTCATGCAAACCGGATCAACTGCAGACAATGAATTGCCCCGACTTTCGGGCTCCCACCTCATATAATCAGCAAGCACTTTTGTCTCCTCTGCAAAGAAGGCCGGCTCGCAGCCATCAAGGCCCGAGCCCTCTCGTCGGCCTTCTGTTGCAAGATGAGTGCAAGGAACACGATGGCGGTAATAGCCGCCTTGGATCCGTTGTGTAAGTACAAGACTATCAACACAATCACCCAAATCAATTTGATCTGGATCTGCCAGTTGTACCTCCTCCACTGCTCGTTGTCCTCGAGACTGTATGCAGAGATAGAATCAGCACTCCCGAGGACGATCATCAGGAACATTGCCCAGATGGGGAATAATTCGTTGCGGAACGGAGCATCGTTCATGAGGCCTAGAGCATAGGTGATTACGTAGGTTGAGAGAGTGTATACCAAGAAAATAACAAGCCGGAACACGCTGCTGTTGTAGCGACGTCGCCACGAGCCGAAGGCAACGAGGAAGAGGAGCAGTAAGGCGGTGAAGATGACTAGGAGCTCGATCTGCAAGAGCATCCCCATGGGAGTTTCCAGGGACTTCATATTGCCCAACGAGATATTGCAGTTTCTGATTGTCGCCAGCGCCATTGCCGTTGTTTGGCTCGTTTCCATCAAATTCCTCATGTTTGGTACTGATTAGTTCACTGGCTATTCAGCTTCTAATTGGAGAAAGAAACGATAGGATTTCTGAGAGAGAGACAGAGAGACAGATGGTTTGGGGACTAAATCTCAGTTCTTATAGAGCAGGGATGCCAGGGACTAAAATGAGAATGTCAATTTTTTTTTTCTTTCACTAACACGGGGCATCTGAATTTGTCTCGAATAATCTTCACAATGCAGGACTTAAACTACTCAATCCTTGTGCATCGAGTAAGGTCTGATGCTAGATGTCCCTCACAAGGTTACTACATTGGAAGATGCTACAACTTGAATATATAACGTCCGGTGTCTAAATGAAGTACTTTAAATAGCTAAAAGTAGAAGTGTTATCCCCGTTAAGACATGAAGAAATTATTGAACGGGTCATGATGTCTTAGAAATAAATAAATGTCAATGATGAATTTATGTAGAAACAAGTTTATTTTGGGAGCTTATTGCAAATCGCATGGTTTTCTAAAATGTTATTGACTTGTTTTTTGTATTCAATTTATTGAGAAGAGAATATTACAATTAGCTAGTCTATGAGAATTTAAAGTGCTTCCATACAAACAAAAGATAATAATATGGGTGATTTCTGAAGTTTTTTACATTTTTGAATGTGATCTCTCGATTTTTTTCAATTTAGTTTTTGTACTAATCCTTCCATTAAAGTTAATAGCACCATCAATTGACGTGACAATAATGGATTTTTCATTTTAGCGTCCACAAGGCTTTTTAGCCCAAAAAGAAAGGAAAAAAAGATATACTGACAACAGGAAACGGAGTGCACGATCTTTTTTCTCTTCCAAGAAAAGAATTTTCCTTTCGATTTGCCCCCTTCGTCTCCCATGAGATAGGAAAATAACACACAAGGCCGCCTACAAAGAAAGAAAGCAAAAACCTCCGTACTTGCTTTATCTTCTCCCTTGTCGGAACAGAATATTTGCGGGCCTTTTGCTTTAGTTTGCTTTATAAGCAGACCAGCAACGCTAAGATTGTATTTCTTATATCGTTCTAAATAGTGTGGTATTGATGTAAGTTTTTGTAAGAGAAATAAAATCCAGAATCAGCAAAATAATATTCGGATCAATAAAATATGTACTAAAATTTACTTGAACTTATAATCGAAGTGATTCCAAACCCCATCATGTAGATTTATCATTCGATTAAAAGTATAGTTGAGATAGAAGATTGCAATATCTATTGACTCACGACATGAGAACATGAAATATTCCGAGCATGTAAAATACGAATCAGTAAGAAACATGAAAGCATAAATAATAGCTTTCCTCAATTTATTGAAATCTTCGTTTCCTGCTCTTGATGTCAAAAAAGCTAGCAAGTTAATTTGTCTAGAATCTTCTTAAGGCTCCATTTATTTCGTTAAATATGGATGATTTGCAATATTTTCTTAAAAATGATCGCTTGAATCACTTGAAATAATTAACCAATGACAAATATTGTTATTATAGATAATCAGTTATGTCTAAATAATTTCATGACTGATCAAAATATTTATCATTCATTCATTTTGGTAAGAAATGCAAATGGTCATTTTTTAGAAAATGTTTTCCAAATCAATTTTTTTGCAAAACAAGCGGAGCCTAAAAGTAAAATCTTTTTTCACTCCTCTCTATATATAGAAAATTAGAATTGATTTCTTGCAAGATCGAACTAATTTCCATTAAGCTCATCTTCCAATTCCATATATTTCAGTTTATTTATTTTTATGGAAATTCTCCCTTTTCCTTATTAGTAACCATTTAATGTCCATCTTTTTGTTTTCACAAGAGTTAATGGATATCTCATCATTTGTGACAATGTATCACAACAAGAATTGTGATATGTCTTGCAAAAATTTGCAATATTTAATTTGTAATTTAAAGAAATTCGCAAAATTTCTTTCCCAAGATTGGGATTGTTTGTACTAACATGTGAGTTTCACATTGAAAGCTATTGCTCGTGGAAGTGGAAACAAAGTTAGCTTATCTCATCTTTAGGGTTGTTGATTTGTAAACCTGACGAAAATGATGACCAATGATTATTAAGTTTATCAGTCGATGATGCTTATCTATCGTTGAAATTATGACCAATCCCACATTATGAAACTTTATAAGACCACTTGGATTAGTCAGTGTGTACTTATTGCCAATGATTCTCAATATTGAATGGTAATGAATGTTTTCCAAACAAATGAATTTACCTTGATTTGCTCATGCAATCAAAGCTTTTTTTGGTGATGATATTCTTTTGATATTGTCTCTTATGACATTTATTCAAATGACGATGATCCTGCCCAGTATGCTCCCGCAACTAGTGCACTTGTTTAATATATTTCAGCAGTGCTCGTAGATTTTAGCTTCAGAGCCCCAGCTCTATAAGTGACGGCAATTTGTAGCCTCAAAATCTATTTTCAAATGGTGAGTTTATGAAATCTGCAACATCTTCATCTCTACAAGTGATCGCAACCTATAACGTCAAAGCCCGAAGCACTCCCCACCACCAAGCTTTCATAACCCGGAGCATCTTTACATGGGGAGCTTTAATAGTCCGGAGTGACTCATTTCCATCAAGTTTGCGAATGCAAACGCTGAATCTTCTCTTCATGGTGAAATTATGTAGCGTGAGGCACTTCATTGACCTGTCGAGATTTTGCAGCCTTGGGTCTTCTCCTTCACACTGTGAGCTTTAGTAGCCTGGAGTGACCCATTTCCATTAGATTTGTGAACACAAAAGCAAAATTTTCTTTGCACTATGAATTCACGTAGCTCAGAGTAGTTCAACTTGGCTAGCTTTTGTAGCCTAGAGTCCTCTCCTTCACACAACGAGCTTTAATAGCATGGAGTGACCCATTTCCCTGGCATTTTTAGAAAAGTAGCAGGATCAGTTTATTCTTTCCAATTACCAACAATTCTAAAGATTTGTCGATATTCATTTTGGTATGTCATCAATGAGTTAAAATAACTAATATCTCTCTGAAACTACCAACTTTTGTTTGAGTCTTCAAATTTAGCAACTATTCAGTGATTTACCAACATCGTATTGACTCAATTATACCAATGTATTAAGCTTACCAAATTAGTTATATGAAAACGATATGGTCGATTCACCATAAACGATACTTACAAAACCAGGACATGGCAGAATGGAGGAAAAAGGAGGATAGGTAAAAGAAAAAGTAAAAGACATAGCATAAAGGAAGGGCATATTAAAGAAGTTCTCTTTGCCAAGAAAAGAATCTTTCTCTTTAATTAGCTTTCATTTTGGTTTGCATTGTCTCCAAGTACTTGTTAACACTTGAATATTCATCAACAAGTCCAAAAGGACATCTGATTCGAACACCATAACAATTCAAGATTTCAATTTTGAGATTTTGAGCTTAAATGGGTTGTCCAAAGTTCAAACACGACTTTAGGGCTATGGATAAATATTCGCAATGAAGTTAAAGAGCATAATTTAAAGCTCATTAGGCCAAATTAATTCAATTTCAATATCACTTTGGGCACAATTAGGGTAATTGAAGAAATTGAGTTTAAAATGACGATTTGGGAACAATGGGTTGGGCAGGTCAACCTGGCTCGGCCCAATGGGCCAAACATATGGTAATAGCCAAGTTTATAAGGTAGTTTGAAGGGAAATAGGACAATTAGAAAGTCTTGGATCAACCCGTTTGACCCGTTTAACCGTTAACTTAAGTCAACCCAAAAGTCAACAAATTACAACCCATGGACCATATGGCCTCCCCACTCTATCCCTAATTACAAAAATGTCATTCTCTCAATTACCAAAATTAAATTCCACACCATCAATCCTTAACAACATCAATTTTAGCCATTCATTTCTCCTCTAATTAAGGCCTTCAAATATGCCATGTCACTTAGCTATGATCCATATGAGTTAATTTGACCCAATCATATCATTTCTTACTCATTAAGCAAAGAACTTCAAGACCTTAGGATATCCATATTCTCTCAATTACTAAAATTATATTCCAAGTCATCAATCCTTAAGAACATCAATCTTAGCCATTCATTTTCCATCTAATCAAGACCTTAGGATATGCCATTTCACCTATTCATGATCCATGTGAGTTAATTTGAGCCAATCATATCATTTCTTACTCATTAAGCAAAGAACTTCAAGACCTTAGGATATCCATATTCTCTCAATTACTAAAATTATATTCCAAGTCATCAATCCTTAAGAACATCAATCTTAGCCATTCATTTTCCTTCTAATCAAGACCTTAGGATATGCCATGTCACCTATTCATGATCCATGTGACTTAATTTGAGCCAATCATATCATTTCTTATTCATTAAGCAAAGAACTTCAATCGTAGGATCATTAGGCGAGGTGTAGGGCTAAGATTAGTCCCAAATTTGATTATTTCTCTCCAAAATTTCCTCTGAACCCCTAAGTCCGAATTTAATGTTTTTTAGGAAGTCATTTTTCAAGAAAATGACAATATTTGATGGTATTTGGTTGAGACCTAAAAATGAACTCCAAAATTTTTTTCCGTTATTTGGTAAGAAATTAGATTTCCTAGATAGGCATAAATTATTCGGATGCTAGTGACTTGTGCATAGGTAGCTAAGGAACCTAGCAAGAGCATTAGGGTCTCAAGCCAAATCCCCAACTCTTGAGCATGAGCACTAGTCTTGGGTCCATCGAAAGCGACCTCGAGAACTCAATACCTATGCCTAGCTCCCTCACACTCCAGTCTTGGTCTACAAAGGCTAAGATGAGGTCCTCGGCGATCGGGCCTTGGTCCATCAAGACCAAGCCCCGAACCTAGCGCTTGAGACTAAGGCCCCAACACCTGATACTGGCCTAGATTAATTGAGGCCGAGCTTAGGACTCACGTGTTGGGGTCTAAGGCCCTACCTCAATGGACCTAGGCACAAGTGTCAAGGACCCAAGCCTGACCTCAATATTATCAAGCCTAGTATCCCAAGCATGGAAACAGGCATCCCTATCCCAAGCATGGGCATGAGGATGAGGGTCTCAAGCTCGGGCTCGATGGATCTAAGTTTCGGCATTGCGGACCCGGCCTTGTTGCCAAGGACTCAAGCACAAGTGTTGGGGTTCTCATGCCCAAACACGGTGTTTGGTTCAAGCATTAATATCAAGTCATATATTTAAAAATGATTTAAGACTTTTTGTCAAAGAAATCATTTTCCTAAATTTAAATTGCAATGGGAAAAGATTTTCCATTAATTCATTTTCCTAAACAATCCAAACACCAAAAAATGAGAAAAATATTTTCCCAAAGAAGGCTTTTAGCAAGACAAATGGAGTCTAAGTCTTGAGATATAGCGGATCATTTAATGTATAGATAATTCACATAAATGTCATGATGGTCATAGAGTCTTTTTCTATATCAAATTCTTTCTTCCGATGGATTTCTTCCATTTTGTGATTTTGAATCTAAAATCTTTAAATATTTTCTGTGTGCCCCGTGAGATAAAGTAAAACTTTGACCAATGTTTTTACACGTGGACTGGTCAAAAAACTGGCTTCGCCTCTTGTTTTTGGGTCAACTAATTCAACTGGTCCGACCCCCAAGCAAATACAATGAACATTTTACAAACAAATTATGGCATCCATCGAATAGGCCTATCTACCGAGTTAGACAGGTATGACCTCTTAGCTGATTGGATAAGCCTCACTTATACATTTAAGATCATGGGATCGATCCTCTTATCCTCACCTCACCCCTTAAATGGTTTACAACGCGTTTGAGTCATAATCAAATACCTAGTTAAACCGGCGACAGGTTGATCGGGTTGACCAATATCGCAGGATTTGACCAGGTTTCTTTTTTAACAATCCAAGCTATTAACAATATCGAACCATAAAACTATCTTCTTCCCAATCCAACGGGTTAAGTTGACTAGTCTAATCTGATTTGAGAACACTAAATTTAACTATGGGTGGGTAAAAGTTTTAGCACTACTTTTTAAGGATGAGGGTAATTTTAGGATGGAACCCAAAACTTGAGAACTTGACCAATGGAAGTCTATCTGGTTCTAGGTTTCCAAGGTATGTGAGGTAGATTCTAGGTTCCAAAAATTGGAGACTTGTTTCAACAAAGTAGGTTCTTGGTCTATGCCTTCATGTGATCCTATGTATTCCATGGCGTTCAATAACGAGTGTATGATTTGGAACCACTAATCCGAGCTTCCATTTTATGACTAAGACTTTTACTCAGTTAATATTTCATATTTTTCATATATCTAAATATAAGTTATCATCAGTGAATTGTAGCAATAAGTTATGGTTATTAAATATGATAATTCACTGCAATCATTCAATTAATAATAAAAGTGAAATATGAGTAGATCTCAGAACCTATCTTGGAACTTAAAACATGATAGGTTTCCAGTTACAAGGTTTGTAAGGTAGATTTTAGGTTCTAGAAAATGAGAAACATGTTTTAACGGATAGATTTCAGATTCTAAATTCTAGGTAAAACATGTATGAATACAAAACCCAAAACTGTTCACCCCCAACTATTTTCTGAGGTGAAAAAATGATTTTAGAGCATATGTCTTGACGCGTATATTACTGTATATGATTGAATTTGGTCAGTTAGATTTTGTTTATGAAATAGGTTAGAATGGGTCTAGCAATAAGGCTCAACTACAAAATGATCTAAATGGGTTTGGATCTACCTTATTTATGATCTATATTTATCAAAATGTAGGGGGAAAAATAGTGCTGTGGTTGGAAAAAGATAGACAAATTTAAAGAGAAAAGAAAATTAAAACAAAAGTAGAATGGTGACACTTGCCGCCACCTCCAGCAGCGAGCCGAACGGCCACATTGCAATCATCGCTGGAGGCAGGCATTTTCGACGTCAATCGTGTTCTCTAGTGGTTGCTAGAGTGCACGGGGATCTCGAACTATTACATCTTTTCCTTTTTCAAATTTACTTATTCAAGTTGCTTTATAATGTGGTGGTTCAAGTAGTTAATATTATAAAATGAAGTTTAAATGCGTTATATGAAAAGTATGGTTCAGGTTGAATATGAAACTATATAAAGAAAAATAAATCCAAACATATTATCTTGTAAAAATTGATAAAACCATTTACGACCAACTCAAATGCCACCGGGCCCAAACAATGCATTTGCTGCCTCCAGGCTCTAGCTACCGTCCCGACCTTTGCCATGCATCGGCGGTCTCCCTAATCACCCATCTGTATATATAACATCAAAAGTCGCATCCCACCAAAGTATTCCAAATCGCGATCCATCTTTCTCTCCTCTCCCCCATTGACTCACTTTCATACCGCCAACCATTCATTGCCACCACCACCATTACTTGCGTAGCAGACGAGCTCCTCCGCGAACCTCAGCCCCGACATCCACCTCCGTCGACATGTCTGCATAGTCTACCGCGGTGGCTTTTCATTCGACCTCAATGAAGTTCACGGTCAAGGTCGTCGCTCAATTCAACGGTTGGAATCCTCGAGTAGGACAATCGGACGGCAACAAGCGAGTGGGGCCCCCCAACTTAGAACAAAAGGCAACAACACTGGAAAAAAAGGCCAAAGTCCAAAGTGGGGGCTGCATATATGCGAAGCCGCGTGGAAATTTCATCCGCAATCCTCCACACACCCCCACACCAACTCCACACGTACACGTGTCTCCATATTCACTTTCAGAAATTGATTTTCCCCGTTGACCGAGTCAACCTCGCCGTTGCTCTATAAGAAACAAGGCCCACCAGCCCCCTGCTTCTTCACCACCGTCTCTTCTAAAGCCGTTCAATCCCAAACGACTCTCTTGAGGCAAAGAGAAGGTTCGAGAGACCCCTCAATCTTGTTCTTCCTCGGTATTCTTCGGGTAACGTCTTGCGATCTTTGCAAGGTTCTTCAGGCCTTTGGTAACGTATTGTTGACACCTAAATTTTGGTGACCCGTTTAGTCATTTATTACATTAAAAAATTAGGGGTTAATTTTATCCTTGAAAAAATAGTTAATTGCATAGCATATAGTTTTAGGTGCATTTATTCTTAATTTGCATTTACATTAGGCTGAATTGATGGGTTCGAATTGATGCTTCATAAACTTTAATTTGATGAGTCGGGCTAAGCCCACGAAGAGAGCAAATTGGCCAAAGCCCGTATCCTTGGAGAGATTTTACGGATTTATCTTTGTGAGATTTCAATTTAAAAGCAAATATTGCGTTTGGAAAGGCAAATATTGCATTTGGAAAAGAAATTTTTGTGGATATGGTTTTGGAAAGTTAAAAACCTTAATCCGTGGCCTATAAATAGATTAATACACGTAGATTTTGGAGGAGGCCACACATATAATACACGGCCACCAAAAAAAAAAGAGAACTGACGTTCTCCACGACGGTGAGGGTCGGCAAATCAGAAATCTCAAAGCATATTGAGAGAAAACAAGTTGAGAAGATAGAGAGAGAGGAGCCCCATGGCCGAATACCCTTGGCTGTGCGACCCTTGCGTCCGAGACTTCACCGATGTTGGTGCAGCCTCCCAGCTTGACCAGCTTGCTGTCTTGACCAAGCCACCTGATGCTCATCCGTGAGCCACCTACATCGACGATCGACGCTGCCGCTTCCTCCTCCAGCAACAACTTAGCACTTGCACTGTGAGGCGACAAAGCATCCAGTTACTGCAACCTAGGTAGCACCGACACACGACACGCGACACGACACGACACGACACGCGACACGCCATTTCTCAAAAAGTAGAGAATTCCGATACGTTCCGACACGTTAAATATTAAATAAATATTTTTATATATACATGATTAATTATTATAATTAAATTAATTTATTCAAATTCATAAATATAAAATAAAATAAAAAAGAGCCTATAATAAATCTATACTAATAACATTAATAAATTTATTCATAAAAAATTGAAAATACATTTTTTTTACTTTAACAAAAGTTATCGATGAAATAATTAACTAATGAAAGATTAGAGTCAAAATAAATTTATATTTTTCTATGATGATCAAAATTTATCATATTTAATATCTAGTGCTTTTATTTTTTGAAATAACTTTTTAACCTGTCTATTTATTTATTTTTTAGCCTTATCATGTATTAATGAAGTTATTTAATGTTTCATATTTCTTTTTAGGATTTAAATGGGTCCCACCCATGTTCAGCACACGTTTTCTTCCCCCATCCTCACCCACCCCTGCGCCTGTCACTTCCCCTGCACCTGTGCCTGTCGCTTCCCCTGCACGAGGACGCCTCGTCTCTCTCCTTTCTATTCTCCCTAAAAATAGCCCAAAGGGCAAAAACCCTAGCAATCATCATATTTTTCCTCTCCTTTGCTCGGTTTGACGTCTCCACCTCTCTGGCCGCTGCCTCGCCTCCGTTCTTCCCTTTGCCGTCGAAGCCTCGTGTCCAGCCCTCCATCGTGGTGTTGCGGTTTTTCATCTCGGCGTTGCAATCGGCGGTCGCAGCCGACCAAGACGATCAAGAAGGCTTCTCAGCGCAGTTGGCAGTCGTAGCCTTGTCCGGCGTTGTAGTCGGTGGTCGCAGCCCTCCCTCGCGTGAGCGACGGCTCCCTCACCCTTGCCTCCACCCTCCATCACCTTCTTCCTTCGCACCTGCAGATTCGCCATCCGGACATGCTCCGACGCGCGTGTCGAAAAAAGTTGACCACGTGTCGGAAACTCCGACACGCGTTGACCGCGTGTCCGAGCGTGTCCGAACGTGTCCGAGCGTGTCAGACACGTGTCGGGGTGTCCGACACGACACGGAGGCCTTTTGAACGTGTCCGTGCTACCTAGACAGCAACAACGATGAGTTGATGAAGCTACTACACTGCGACGAGGTCACATGCACCGAGCCGTGATGCAACTCGACGGCCCAGTTGTGTCACCGATCCACCTACTGCACCACGATGACAATATATTACCGCCATCGCTATTCTTTACCAAGCTGCAGAATTGTATTTTTTCTTTTCTTTTGCAGGTGAGTGACGCCGAGCACACCCACGGGCGAGAATCACCAAGCCAGTCCCACGAAAACTGGAGTCCAAGGTTAAAAGGGCTGTTGAAATTTTGGTGAAATAAGTAAAAGAGGGGAATTTGTCTTCTTTTGATTGTTGTCCAGAAGTTATAGTACGAAAGATAGTCAAAGCTTCCTCACTGCGGGATTGCCCCGACGTCTTCGCGCCGAGCCTAAAGTTCACGGTCAAAAGAATTACTAGATTAATTCTAAGTGGTGAATCTATCTTCTTTTGCATGTTGTTCAGATTGGACAATAACAAGTGTGGTTTTTGAAATTTTATTTCATGCATGCAAAAGGATCTTCCTTGGCCAGATGAACGTGAGCAGCTCGGCATCGCTGTGTTCTGTTTCGCAGGTCCTCAGAAGCTCGTCTTCGATCACTAATCCAAGCTAAAGCCAACGTGGATCTGCGAGTCTCGCTGAGAAGCACCCCGGGTCAAACTCTTCCATGGCCCCACGTTTGGTTGTGACAATCGCGAAGGTCACGAGTTCGAGCCACCACTGAACCTATTTCGACGCTCTAAGCCCCAATAATTCCAAGCGAGATTTCGGCCCAGCGTGTCTTTTGCAAGCCTTTCCAGCGAGTTTCCCACGACGAGTAACCTTGGTCGAGCCACATCAAGCTGCAGTAACGTGTCTGGTTCCATACAACCGAGACCGATCCTGCAAAGTTCTATTCTTTATTTTTACTGCAGATTTTTTTGGCATGGTTTCATCACCCATTACACGTAGAAGATGCCACTTTTTTTTTTTTAAAAATTTCTTTCGACATATAGAATTGGCCTAAGAGGGTTGCTCGGTCAAAGTCTTCAGTGGAGGCATCCCACATTGAACTTCTTTTGGGAACAGACGAAAAGCAGGAATTAACCAAGGCATTATTTATCATATTTCATGCTCGCGTTCCTTTAATATTATTAGTCGTGGAGTCCCTGGCGAGTTCATTGACTCGCTGTTGCCCTGCCATGCTGAGCCGTGAAGCCTCAACGTGAGCTGCTCCTACACCATCCTTTGGCCCGACGTCAAGACAAGCTGCGTCCCGTTGAGCTCATCCCCGAACCAAGCATCCCGTGAAATTTCTGTTTTGTAGGTTTGTCAATCGTAAGCACCACCGAGAGACCCATTGGCCAGCATCATTATGAACCACCACGTGACCAGCCTGCTCCAAGAGCCTTAGCCGTGTTCGGTCAAGTTCCCCTGCAAGCCGTCCATTGACAAATTCGAATTTGGAATGTTTTCGGCAATTAGGTAAAAAAATCTCATCTTAATTTGATTTAAACATCATATTGCCTAGATTGATGAGTTTGATATCTAATTGGAGAGGTATAATATTCATTGGGATATATTTCATGATTCGTAACTGCGCCTGTGTTTTTTATTCCATCTATAAGGCTTTAGATGGAGTAATTAATCAAGCGGGAATAAAAATTGATATTTTGATCTTTAAGGCTATTAATTCATCAATTTTCTTAGCAAGATATTATTCCTTGATCTTAATGATATATGATATCTTTGATGATTCTGAATTGCTTGGTGCTTGTCTCGTCTTGATTGTTTTATTCATCTTGAAATATGTTTGAGCTAGATTAGGTTAATATTAGAATGTTGCATGCTTTAGGGTTATTTGGATATTTAGACTAAACATTTTATTTATCATGAATTTTCGAAATAAAAAAATAAATTTAGGATGTTAGATTTTCGTCTCATTAGCTTAAATTGCATCTTTAATTATTTGACATTTTTTAATTTCGAAATTAATTAAAAAAAGCAAAAATCATCATGCATATGTCATGTAGAATTATGTCATCCTTTGTACGTCATTGTACATTAGGATAAAATTGCATATTTCGTTTTTAGTTTAGGTTGATTTTTTTGGATAGATTGCATCTTAGGATAGAAATTGCTAAGTTAAGATAATATCTTTGTCTAAATTAGGATTTGGCTACAAATTGAATAGAATCTTAATTTAGTTAGATAATTTTCACATTTTTTTAATTTCGAATTTCATGAAAAATACAAAAATGTCTTACAATAAATTAGTTTTATTTTTCTAGGATAAATTGCATTCTTTTTAAGAAAAAAAGAAAAAGAAAAAATGTCATGCGCATGTCATTAGGGTTAGATTCATGAAATGCATGCCATTTAGTGATTGTTGCTAGGTCCATTTAATTAGAAATTGTATGTCATTAGAATTAGGTCATTTAGTTAATATTGCATTGCATATCGCATAATTTTCATTAAATAAGTGAAAAAAAAAAATTGCGTGTTAATTAGAAATCATATTTAGGACTGTTGATGTGAATTCTGATCTAATACTGCAGATGCTTTCGTTGCTATAAGGTAAGTTTTGCAATTTATTCATTGCTTTATTGGATGTTAAATTGGTGGTTTGCGCACATGTATAATCACCTCACATGTTAGGAAAATAGATTTAAAATCAATCCAAGCTGCATGCAAAAAATATTTTTGAAAATAAAAGAAATGGTACCGAAAGGGCATTAGAGAAGTCTAGTGTAACCAAGTCCCCGTACCAAAGTCTCTGGTTTGTAGGAGTAAGATAATTCTCCCATTATTTTACTTAGGTGTTTAATCTGTTAAGATATGAAATCTTTTTCTGATATTATTTTTTGAATATGAAATCTTTTTGATATCTTTTTTATTTTCATATTAATATACCAACTGTAGATGAGTTGGTATTCCATGATTCTTGCTCTGTCAAAATATTGTATTTTTTCCTTCTCTTTATAAGTGTGTACAATCTGTAAATTATGTGATATGAAAAATCATCCACACATTGTGAGCTTCTTCATAATCGACCTACCATAAACTGATTAGTGGCGACTCCTAGATAAAATCCATTTGCATGTTAAGAAATTCGAACTTAAGTGGCGAATTAGTATGGGCTTGGGAGAGCCCAAGTTAAGTCTAAGCTTAACAATCCATTAGCTAAACTTTAGATGGTTCACACCCGAAAATTTGGTCGCGACATGTATATTCATCACGATGTTCAAATTTAGTTACTGTCATCTATCCATGCAGACACAGATCCACATGAAGACCCCGACAGGCAAGACCGTCATTGTCGAAGTGGAGAGCTCGGAGACCGTCCACAACGTGAAGGTCAAGATACAGGATCAAGCAGGCATTCCCATGGATCAGCAGAAGCTGATCTTCACGGGCAAGGAGCTCAAGAACGATGTCTGGACGCTCACCGAGTATGACGTTCTCAGCGAGTCCGTGCTCCACCTCAATCTCTGTCGAAAGGCCAATAAAACAGGTATGTGGCGCTTTCTTGCTTTCGCGCGGCGGCTTCTGAGGTGAATATTTCGCAGTCTATGTAATTGTGTGTTGATGAGTTATTATTGATGTGGTGAAGAGAATCAATTGATCTCGCACATCATGAAATAAGCTTATCCTGAGAGTTTCTCAATTGAAGAGGACGTGGACGACCTTGATATTCTGCACAGCAAACCAAATCTAAGACCAATGTAAGGATTTTTCGACTTTATGAAGTAGCATATATGTTTTTTTCCCCATTTTGAGAGCCTTGTATGAGTCTAAACATGGCAGCTGCATGAATGAATTTGAAGAATCTTGAAGGGATTTACTGTACTGGACAAAATGATGAAGTCAAAGTTTAATGTGCGCACAGGCTCAATTTGTCGGCTAAATCGTCTATGTCCAGAATCTACATGTTTAATCTGTATGACCATTTCTATTGCTGGATGAGCGAGGGCTTTCAGCTTTAGCGTAGATTGTGACAATGCGGGCGTGATAGAGTAAGCACGACTTGGTGGAGGCTGTTTTTTCATTAGCTCGTCGGAGAAATAAAGGAACAGCCATAGCTGAACGTTTGTCATAGGCCAGTTGAGTAGGACTCGCTTAAATCATTCTTTTGTGATAGATATACACCCTTACCGACGAGCAAAGGAGAGAATATTAGTACATACAGCATTGCCCTTTTGTATTATTTTCATGGTGCGATTAAATGACTACAACTGGGTATTAACTATCCTTTAGTGTGTTTCTTGCTAGATGTATCTGCAGATGAGGATGATACGGACATGGAATCCAAGATCTGATGAAAGATGTTAGTACTACTTAGTACTGATATTATAACTCAAACTTGCGCTAGGTTGGATGCAAGATCTCACTATACACGCGTGCTTCAAGACTTTTATTTTGGCAGGTCTCACATGGCTGGAGTTAACAGAGTTCCGTCGAACCATGAAGCCTTCAACGGGGAAGGCCATTCATGCTCCTGATGCTTAAATTGGCATAGGGGGCTTTTGTTTACTTCATATGGAAAATAAGAAACATGAAACTCCTCAACGAAAATCATTTGATGTGGTGGAAATCAACAAGAAGAATGGTTTTTCCAAGAGATAATTCTTGTCACCCCATGGTCGATCTGCAACCATATAGCCACTATGAAAGATGTCGACAGACAGCCGTTGATTTTGACGTGCACTGTTGAAGAGGTAGGAGTCAAATTTGTCTCCAATAATTCAACAATATGGACTAGTTCAAATTAGATTTCTCCGAAATTAATAATAATAATAATAATAATAATAATAATAATAATAATAATAATAATAATAATAATAATAAAAGAACTTTGAATTAGATGGACAGGAGATGTGGAAGTACGAATTTCAATTTCAGCTCTTGAGATCCATTGGGATGAACTTTTTGAAAAGGAAATCTTGGAGGCCCATATCTTTCTAATTAGAAGTGATAAAGGGTTGGGTTGATGTTGACAAGTCAGTTTGAATCTGACCAAAAAAAAAAAAAAAACAGGGTTATCTTGAATTTGAAAATAGTTTTTGGCTTTGGTAGTTCCGGGGTCTTTCTTGAATGCATTGAGCGGAATCCTGGTTGGACTCAATAATCCTCGAGACATCTTTAGCTTTACTATCATTGCATAAATAGAAGTTAGGTTCTAGTTGGATAGTACCAACTTAATTCTGGATCGTTTGGGTTTTTGTTTTTCTTCAATTACTAATTCAATGGTCAAATTTGAATAATATGGGAAAATTGTCTAAAAACTCATAAATCTATTGCATTTTTGTCAATTCAATTCTAAACATTTCAATTTTACTAATTCAGCATTTTCACTTTTTACCAATTAAATTTATCCGGTTAATTTTAGCTTGATATTATTGATGTGGATACCATCAATATGGACGGCACTAACAAGAACTATTTTTAATAATTATTTGTTATTATTTTTCTTTCTTTTTTTCTTTTTTCTTCTTCCTTTTCCGTCATAGGCAATGGCGAGCTACCAACCATGGCCAAGTCAGTTGGCCTCACCTGGGAAAGGGTGGCCCTTGCTTACCTTAGGCAAGGCGTGACACGATGAGGCTTGCCCTCACCCAAGCAAGACTTAGCAAGGGTCAACCTTGCCTAACCAAATATGGCGAGACCAGCCCTCACCAAGACCAAGATGGCCTTGTCGAGTAATGACCAAGTCAAGACGACTCCAAGCGAGGGCCGTCTTGGCCTAAGCAAGGCCAACCTTCACCAAGTCTCACTTGGGCTAGGGCAAGCCTTGGTGAGGACTCCCCTCCCTAAATCTAGCGAGGCCAACTCTCACTCTAGCTAAGGCAGCCTTGCCAAGCATTGCTTGTGGCATGTGAGGCCATCCCATCCGGCCATTGCCTATGGATGGTGGCCAACCACCAACAAAAGAAAGAATAAAGCAAAAAAAAAAAAAAAAAATCAATAAAAATTTTGAAAAAAATTTAAAATGTTATTAAAAATTGTCCACATTAGTATGGCCGTGTCACTCATTTAGAACAGTTGATGTCCATGTTAGCAAATTCTAGTCAAAATTTGCTAAATAAACTCAATTAGTAAAATATGAAAAATTTAAAAAAATTAGTAAAAATATGATAAGTTTAAGATATTTTGGATAATTTTTCTTTATAATACATTAGGGTTGCATTTGGCTGGGCTTATTTTGTCTTTGGTACTTTTGTGATTGGGCTCCTATCCATAGCTTCATTTCGGAAGAATGGGAACTGTGCCTATATACGAATCTCATCTCCTGTCCTCATTATATCAATTGTTGGATGTGCGCTCCATGACAATTTATATACCCAAAAAAAAAAAAAAAAAAAAAAAAAAAAAAAGCAGTATCCTTTGTCACCTTAGCCTACATCGTTGTGCCTCATGGCTTCCATCAAGCCGCCTATATGTGTGTCCCTCTCCCCATCAGTTGGCTCTACAAACCCATCACCTAGGGTCAATTCGGACCTCAAAAAACACACCTTTGACCATCGCCAACACTGATTGACCTTGCATTAAGGCCGATCGGAGGTCCTTGACCTCAGAATAACCTAGATCTGAGGTCAAGCGAGTTCTTCATCTACTCCAATTCAACTAGAGTTCAGCCTACAAAATTGTTTGGTAATTTAATAAAAAAAAGTTAGTAAGTCAGACAAAAATAATTGATAACTTTATAAAATAGTTAGTAAATTTAAAGCATTGGTAAGAAATGTTAACAAAAATTAATAAAAGATCAGAGAAGTTGGTAAAAATATATATATAAACATAAGTTGTGTTAATGCAACTAGCTAGTAATTTAACCATAAAAAACTCGATAATCACTTTAATTGAGGTTGAAATTTTTCACAAATAGTTGGTAAATTTTAAGAGCTGGTAAGCAAAATAATAAAAGTGGCAACTCAATAGAAAAGTTGGTAAATTTAAGAATTGATAAATAAACATTGGTAAGTAACTCAAAATAGGTAAATAACTTAATCAAAGAAAAATTTATGAGTCATACAAAAGAAAGTTGGCAATTCATGTAATTCTTAGTAAATTTAAGCATGGTAAATAAGTGATAAGAGAAATTTTATGTTAAAATGAGTGTGGTAAGATCGGTAAATAAGTGGTAAGAGAAGTTCTTTTGTCAAAGATGATAAAAATTGGTAATTTAAAAAAAAGACCCTGATAACAAATTCAAATAAGAGCTGGTGATACAAAACCAGCTTATAATTTTACTAAGAAAACTTGGTAATCATGCTAACTACTAGGGTTAGTAATTTATAAAATAAAAAGAGGTAAATTCTAAAATTGGCAAACAAGAAAAATAGAAGTGATAACTCAATACAAAAATTGGTGAATTTAAAAAAAAAAAATTAAACGCCATTTTCTTATAAGTTGGGGAGTTTAATAGAGTTGAGAATCTTCCATTATTAACAGTTGCTACTTCTGAATGAACGCATCCATGAAGAGAGCATCTAATTGTCACAATGAGAACATACATAGTTGAAGATTATATGTAATCCATCGACCGATATTGAAATCTTTATTAGGTTTTGTATCTCTATAGCTAGAGTTGGCACTAAGCCTCTCTGTATCAAGGCTGATCAAATCAGATTATGATTCACCTAAACCGATAATCATAATACGTACCAATCAAATGCATATGGCATTCAGGCTGATCAAGCAAGAGTCGAATGTGCAGAATCCACCATTAAAAATCGAAAAGGAACGTGAGCTCCACCTCAATGATTCGAAACGCTCGCTCGTAACCGTCTTCCTGTGAGAGCAATCCCTCACGAATCAACTTCCATGCATTCTCATAAGCCTATTGGGGCAATGAGTAGCCTGCATATCTCAAACGGAGGAGCTTGAAGAGTGCAAAAGAGAGGCACATGTCTTTGAGCTTGCAGCCGGGGTCTCTTTCTAAGCTTAAGAGCCTCCCTTCACAATTCCACACCTAAGTAAAGAGTTGAGCTTGCATATAAGTTAATGGAAGTTAATTATGCAAATACATGATTATAATGGGTCTTATATGTGCAGCCTTTTTCCACCTAATGATTTAAACCGAGACATACAAACATTTTATTAGAGTACAAGTCAAGAGTTGTCATGACCTCTCTTTTTCGTTCAGAAAGGGAAAAGACATAGATTTAAGGGTATTGCCCAAAATTGAGCCCATCCGTTAGGCATGGACTTTCCCAAGTCCATATCTTGCGCCAGAGTGTCGTCTCGATTCCTATTAAATCAGAGACTCTAGAATCGAAGACTTGTTTACACTAATGTTTCTATTAGCACTTTTCTAGTGCCTAACTTGAGAGTATACTATCTAAAGTGGTTATGCAATGTTGATTTTCAATTATGATCCTAAGGGCATTAGTCCACTAAGTGAGCATGCATATGTTTTTGCAAGTTTCATCATAATTTTAAATTAATCCAAGACATTCTAAAAAAGGAAAATTAAAAAAAAATTATTGAAGTGTGATATGGTAAATAGAAAAACCAAGTATTGAAATTGCGAGCATTAAACACACAAACTTCAAACAAACAAGGCAAGGTGCAAGAAAGAAAATCCAACGTCCGTGTCCCTAATCGCACTAAAGGGACAAGACAAGATACTTCCTAACCATATTTCTGCAATTTTTTTTAATTTTAAAATATTTCTTAATCCTAAAATACTAATATTATAGTATACTATATTATATTATATTAAATCATAATATACCCAATCGGATCGGATCTACGCATTTGACCTTGGTCAGGTCCAACCCGGTCCCCCGGCATGGGCCACGGCTGGACTAGACTCAGCGATTGAGCCTAGTCCAAAACCCTCAAATTCAAAGGTAAAAAGACTAAGCCCGACCTGAATTCCTAATATAAACATAATCCTAAAACTAAAGCCTAACTAAACCCAGCCCATGAAAAACCTCAGCCAGCCAGCCAGCACCGATGAGAAGGCCTTTAGCCGGCCAGCAGGATTGGCCGGAATCCGACCCGGCTTCATCAGCAACTTGACCCGACTCCCTCTCAGTGCCTCCCTACTCCTCCCGGCCTCAACAGATACAAGTCCAAACGAGCGGTGTCACTTGTCTTAGCCTAATCGCATGCCCACTCTAGTGACGCTTCAGCCTCTTCCCGGCCAGCCACCATCGTCGGCCTAGACTTGTCTCGGCCTCCTCCAGGCTCAGCTGGGATCTAACTCAGCTAGAGTTGGCTAGTGGAGACGGCTCGGCTCAAGGCAACCGTGGCACCACCACTCCTAGCCCCAACACAACCACCCCTCAACACTCATCTAGGCTGCCAGTCACTAGCCTACCTTCATACCACCGGCCGGGTACCCAAAAAAAAAAAAAAAAAAAAAATGGCGGGGTTGAGGTGAAACAAAGTCGCAGGTGGCCCCAAACAACCAGCACAAAAATCACAACAATGGGGGAAGGTGAGCGTTACACGGGAATGCCGATTCGGCCAGAAATGGAGAGCACAGAAATGAAGTTGAGTCAGACATTTTAACGAATGCCGAGTATACGCTAACTGCTTGAATCCACACCAATAAACAACGTAGAGAGACAACAACGCCCCACGGCAGCCGGGGAAGGCTCGCCGACACTCGAAACCGAGTGAAAATGAGCATCGGCGAGTCTCAGCCCCATTCGACCGAGAAAAGAAATAGCAAGGGAAAGCAGGACATGTCGGTCATGGGTGGGGAGGCTCGTATGAGGGTTCTTACTTAGCTCAGTGACGACAGACAGAAGGTGACCCCAAAGAAAATCAGGCCGTGACCGGTCGCCTTGAGGTCGCTAAGCTGGGATCCTTGGGGCAAAGGAGGTTTGGACGCAAAAAAGAAAGGACCTACCGAAGATATGGGCGCCGGGTGGGGGCTGTCAGAGGGCGACGATGGCATCCGAGTGTGGTCGAGCCAAAGGCATGAGCCCCACTCTCCTCTCTACTCTTCGTCTTTCTCTATGTCTCTCCCTCTCTGCCCTCCCTCGGTCACTCTCGATCCCTCTCTCTGTTTTGCCCCCTTCCCCTCGCTAGCCGCTCTTCCCCGTTTCTTTCTCTTATTGGTCTCCCTGTTAAGTGTTTGGCTCAGTCTCCCTCCTCGATTTTCTGCCTATGCTCTCTCTGCCACCCCCTTCGGAAATTGCAGCTAGACGCCTGGTATATAGCTCTGTCTTCTCCCAGCACACGCAAGGGAGACGGAGAGGAAAAAAGAGGAAGGCATGCGGGGGTCGGGATGAGAAGGGAAATAGACTGGGCTGAGAAAAAATAAAAGAAATGGGCCAGGGAGGGGGCTGGAGCCCGACCTCCGAGAGCCGGGCCAAATCGGTTTTTGGGGACTATTTTAGACCTTTTACACGTGTAAGAGTTCAACTCACACAAAAAGGGAGTAGTAATTGTAATCTCACATGGCTTAAGTATGTAATTATAATGTGCCCAATATGAATAAAGTCTTCATCTATTTAATAGTTTAAACTTTTGTATCGAATTTAGAATATGCCTGATGAAATCAAGTCACCTAAATATAATGGAAGTATGCTGAGATAAAGAACCCAAAAGTCATATGAGTCAAAAGTAACTAGAAGTTTTTTTTTTTTTTTGATCAAACTAGAAGTTGACATAAGGAGATTTTCTACCCTTGTTCATGTTCTTATTTAGTGCCTCAATAATCCCAACTTAGATTCATGTGAAAATGTTACTTTTGAAATCTATCACCAGAGCATCAATAATTGAGATTCATTGAGATACTTTGTAAGACAGAAGATCTTCATAGAGGATGAATGTCTTATCTTGATTTATTTTGTGGTATCATGACATTAACAATGCATAGAGTCATCATCTTTTACTTTTTCACAACCAATCGAGATAATTTATTTTGTTCTTTTGTTAAAAGAAGATTCTTACTAAATCAAAATTAAGAAAAATCTAAAAATTTAAATAATTGGAGATGTGCCATTTCAATGGGGATCAACTCGTCTACATCATTGACACCGTATGGTGTTACTTTTTCACAACTAATCAAGATGATTTTGCCCCTTTTTAAATTAAATTTTTAGCCTGAGGAGAAAATCCTTATTAAATCAAAGTTCAGAAAAATAAAAATAATTAGACGATTGTAGGTATACCTGTTCAATGGTGATCAGTCCGTCTATACCCCATGTCATCTGGTTGTTCGGTGCCAACGCCACCTCCTTCTTCCCAAGACACCTCTTGATGAATCGCATAGCAAGAACAGAGCCATTCACCCATCTCCCCTCTTCACCCCTCACCAAATACGTATACCCTCTCACGCTAACTGGGACTTCACCCTAAAAACGCCCCCCCTTTCGTGCCTCCTCATCATATAATCAGCAACCACTTCCACATTTTCCTCCCAAGAACGCCGGCTTGCTGCCATCATGGCCCAAGCCCTCTCAAAGAACTTCATGGCCAAGACAAAGCCGAGGCACCCGGCCGTGACCCCCACCTCGGACTTGTCACTTAAGTACAAGTCCATCAACCAAACCAACCAAATCAATTTAGTCGAGAGCTGCCAATTATTTCTCTTCCACTACTTGTTGTGACATAGAGCATCGTGCATGAGGCTTAGAGAGTATGTGAGTAAGAAGGTTGAGAGATTGTAGGCCGTGAAAATGAAGAGGCGGAACTTCCCCCCGTTGCAGCGATGTCGCCATGAGCTGAAGATGACTAGTAAGAGGAACAAGAAGGTGGTGAAGATGACTTGGATATCGATCTGCAAGAGCCTCCCCACGGTAGATTTCAAGGAATTCATGTGGCACAGAGAGAGAGAGAGAGAGAGAGAGAGAGAGAGAGAGAGAGATTCAAAGTTTTAACTATGCTAGAGTTTTGAAAACATCTTCATGGATGAAAACTACTAAAGAATCGATGCCTTTGGGAGGTCCGAGGGAAAGGAGAGAAGGAAAACAACTAATCAAGATGATGAAGTGCCTCGGCGATCCCTACCACAAATTCGTAGTCTTAACCATAGATTCATGTGAATGAGGTTATTTTTGAAATCAATCCCCCAGCGCATCAATAATTGAGATTCATTGAGATGCTTTACAATAAATAGGATACTCGTAGAGGATGAATGTCTTTATTAAAGAATAGTGTCATAATTTATATTCTACTCTTTCACAATCAATCGACATGATTTGAAGTATTTTTTCAATCCTCACTGTCGCGACCTACCCCTTGGTATGGAGGAAAATAGGTTTAAGGAAATTATTTAAAAAATGGGCCTGCGACTCTCATTGTAGATGTGAGCTCTCTCAAGTCCAAATCTCACGCGATGTTGGGTATTCAAATTGATGCTGTAAGAATTTTCTAAAAAGAAGTCACCATTAACTTATTAGGGTTGACTAGAAATCAAGTGATGCATAGGAGTATACTTTACTTCTTACGCAACAAAAGAATTTAAGGTTGGAAACTTGATTACACTAATTAACTCATTAGTGAAATTTCAATATCTAATCTTATTAATTTAAAAAAAAAAATGTCAAGCAGTCTTGATTGATTTTATATTTATCTAATAACATGTGAAGTGATCATACAGACATACAGTCATTAACATAATAATTAGCAACCAAAGTGACATCGAATAAATTGCATGGAAAAGCAAGCATCTAGCAGTAAGAAGTAAATAAATGTCGGTCCTAACTAAGCAAAGGGAGATCATAATCGTCATATTGAAAGTGCGCAATCAAGGGCTTTTGTCTCTAAGAACTGTCAAAATTCTATGGTAAAGCCATAGGGCTTATTCAAATTTTGTGCACAACTTAAGATCAAAAGGTTCCCACTTTTTAAGAGAAAACTACCCAAAAACTATTTTTTTAAGCTTTTCGAGGAATACTAATCTTTTGGAATTCTTTGGGATATTTAATTTTTAAAATGATTTTTTAATTCTAAAAAAGGAACTCGGATCGGGTCAGGGACCCGGTCCGGATGTGGGTCTGACCCAAACCCTAGAGGCCGGGGTTTGGTCAAGAATTCGGACCGGCCCTAAGGTCGGCCCCAATAAAACTATTTCGCTCAAACCAAATATACTTGGCCCGGCCCTTTCTTCTAATCATACTAAGCCCACTGTACAGCAATTTAAGCCCAAGTTTTCTGAAGCCAGACCAAAGCAAATCAGGCCCGAAAATCACCGGTCCAAATATAACTGGAAATAGACCCGAACTTAACAAATCCTAGTTGAGCCCAAAGCCAATAATAGATTTTGTTAAACCCATGATAACAGAAACAAACCTAAACCAACTTAAGCCCATGCTAATTAAACCTAATTAACCCGTCCGCACAACTTGCTCCTGATTTGTTTATCCCTCCACTGATTGTCTTCCTCAAAGAACGGAGCAAAACCAAAATCAAATATAAGGGACCCATACAATGACAAATTCATTCTTGTAAGCGTTTTGTACTTTGTTCTTTCCTTTCTCCTGCTATTTTTTTTTTTCAGAAAATAAAACGATTCATTTAACTCAATTCAGGCTGCTATGAGACTTCTCTCCCTTGACCATGAAAATTCAATGTGTAACATCGTTCAGCAGGGAGGAACACCATATGTTGGTATAGCGTGTAGAATGGCTTAAATTGATTATTGCACCTAACGTAAGCTTTACTTCTCTATTTGGGACAAGATCCCTCAATTAAAAATTCTTCCAAGACAGAGATCTATTAAAGAATGCTTTTGTAATTTTATAAATGAAGAAATTGAAGATTCTATGTAATTGTGATCTTATGTAGCTGGAGTTGTCTCAATATATACATCAATACTTAAAAATGACTTTTAAGCTGGTTGAAACACTTGTTAACTCCCCTGATTGCAAAGGAAGAACCTGCATCACTTTCGTGGTTTTTGTTATATCATATGAAGTATCGACCCGTTTAAGAAATGTATATATGGATGAAGTTACATGACTTGAAAACGAGGGAAAGAAGGAATAAGGTAACATTGTCTACATGTATGTTTGCAGGTTAATTTAATTACAACCAAGTAAGCTCTTTTTACACTAAGTGCATTGCACTGTTTGTTTTTTTCCTTGTGATGATGATTGTGGGGTGCAATCTAATCATATACCAAACTCATCAGGATATATTTTTTAAAACCATGCTGTATAGCCAAAAATCTGTTCAATTGGCAATGCACAACTGTAGATGCATTAGAAACTGTTGTTCTTTTTTGTCCATGTCATTGATGCAGACTAAAGATATTTGTTCCTCTAGCATTCCTGGCACGGACTATTTTGGTACTAGTAAATTGGACGAATAGCACTATAGAGCTGGCCAAGCTCAAGTGCGTGACTTCTAGCAATACTGACAAACTCTCAATTTCAAATGTCTCCCTAGGATCGGTTACGTATGGAACTTTTGCTCATTTGGTCCAGCTTTCTTTTCCTTTTTTGGTAATCACCAATGTGAGTCTATGTTTCAGCGGTTGATAGGCTGCTAGTCGGTATTCAATTTGGGGCGTGACTCCGATTGTAGTGGACCTGTTACTTATTTTCGCAAGGCTTGCTCTATAGGCTTTCAGTTTAATCTTTTGTATTCTTTTAGTTGTATTGAAACAATTGACCTGAGGATGAAAGGATAAAAAGAGTTTACCTGAAAAGTTGGAAATAAATTATTCTGTGATTGGTGGGACCAACTCTAGAATCTTGGACGTTTGGTGTTATCTTATGTACTATAATTGAATGTGGTGGTCTTCAATCGAAGTACATTCATTATGATAATCATGATATCTGACTCCACTTGAACCCGACAACAATAATGACATTTTTCCATGTTTGTTAGAAGCAGAGTGTAGCTAGTGGTCGTGCATATAGATAAATGTTGCATTAATTAATTGGTACTTGATTTAGATGTTTCTCATGAAGAGGAACTGTCGTTCTCTTTACCAGCGTTATGTAGGAGAGTTACTGCCATCTAAATCACTAGGGAAATAAAAGGGGGAGAACCAACTAACCTTCTAAAAACATGAGAAAGAAATGTCATTCTCATTTGCATTAGTAATATCACTTCAGTGCTTACTGGACTCTTGTTATATTTTGGTATCGGTTACTAGCTAACTATTTTTTTATGCACCATGTGGCAGGTTCGGGCTCATATTGTAATGGCTCATGTATTTACCTTTTGGACATGCTTTGTGTTGCTTAAGGGGTATGAGACGGTTGCTTCAATGCAGCTGCAATTTGTTGTATCAGAACGGGGACGCGCTAATCAACTTTTAGTAGGGTGGACTACATGTGTCGTTCTGATCAACTTTTGGTAGGGTGGAAATTAAGCTAGACAGATGATCGTTTGTTAATGTTGATTTGGTTGAAATCTTTAATTTTGGAACTTGGAGGCTATTTATTGCAAGGGTTTGTCTGTAATATCCTATAGTTTTTCGTGGACCCAAATCTTAGCCGGTGCTTATGAGAAATGTTCCCCCATATCCAAATGAGTCTGATAGTGAGCTCGTGGAGCACTTTTTCTTGGTTAATCATCCGGATCATTATCGGACCCATCAAGTTGGCTTGATGAAACTGAAGGTCTTTCTATCATAAAATCTGGTAGATATTTTATATGGGAATGGCCACGCTGTGGCTTCATGTTTCTTGTCAAGATTTAAAATCACACCGTCGAAACCCATTTGCTCACCATGCTGCCTTTTAGGATCTGCGATAGCTTCTATCTGTGCGACCATTCCCTTATGGTATATTTGAATCTTGTTCTGTGCTTTATACACAATTGATTGCTACAAAAGCTTTCCTTTTGACACCAAAGACTAGCATGGTATACGAGCAAGATTACATTTCTTTCTCCCCTTCCTTGTCAATCCACTGGGCAGAGGTATCGACTGGCGCTGTTGAACAGTTCCCGGATGGCATCTGGCTTGTTATTTGTCATTTTTTCTATTATCACTAATATATGGCCAGTCCTTCTGGAAAGAGATAACTTAGATAGGGAGACAGGCCGAAAGAGGTTTCTAGGTTTGTATAGTTGTACTGCATGGTTGTTTCTCCTTGGATCTTTAATCATTTGGATAATGTTGTTAGGCCCGTGATGCTGACGATTAGGGAAAAGAGAAAGCAAAAGCAAAAGAAAGATGAAAGTTTTTTCTCGTGATGTTTGGTTTGGCCATCGTTTTCAAGAGACGATGAGGAATGACCCTCTAGAACATGCAAGGGAACCGAACCTGAACATGAACTTGAACGTGAACATGAAGAGCTTCTTTCAAAATGCATATCTACACTGGGTATTGAAAAGTGCTGACGATGACGATGAAGACAAAGAAGATGATGATGTTAGTAAAGACTTCCGGCCTTGAGTTTCGGGCAGGGACTTGTATTTTAGCTATAAATTATGCCCTTAGGAGAGAAGGGTTACCCGTGAATTAGATGAGCTTATGAACAACGCATGCAGGATGAGTATTTTGTTTGTGTAGAGGGTGGGCGGGTCGTTGAGCGGCATTATCTGTAGAACATTGAAGTAGTTGGCAAGATGTTCTTAAGTTTCAGTACCTTGAAAATAAGGCGCATTTGAGGCAATTTTACATGACTTTGATGTTTTCTTAAGAGGGTTGAATGTCGTGGAAATTTTTCTGTGGAAGGGATTTACAAGTCATGAGAGAGGTAATTTTAGTTTATTTGGTAGCTTAACAAGACCCGGGTGCTTTGATAATTAATGAATGAGAGAGACTTGAGATCATTGTAGTATCACATGGGATTATGATACACCGAAAAGTTAAAAAAAAAAAAAAAAAAAAAAACCAATCGTTAGCTAATGGATTCCAAATTACATGATGGATGGCAGCTAACGGATTCCAAATTAGTCGATGGACGGCAATGGTTTGACAAGAAAGGCGACAAGTTGTGGAATTTCTGTGGCCGTGTCAAGCGTGTTTGAGCCAGGGATTGGGAACTAGCAAGGGGGTCGTCGAGGCATTGCTTTCCCCATTTACCTCTTCTCTCTTGGGCCGGTAAGCTCAGAAAAAAGTACATTCTTCACCCATGCTATAGAAAAAACTTCAGTCGAAGAAGCCCCGTATCGAGTAGTCAAAATGAAGGCATTAGAATATTTAGGTTTATTTGCAATGACTAACTTGAAGTCAAGCATATGTGGTTAACGTTATAAGTGTGCAATTCGGGAGATTGGGCTTTTAGTGCAATGGGCCTCTTAGTTTAGTCGGCCTGGCCAGACCTCCCCTCCTCCCTCCCTTCCTCCCTCTCTGTCGGCCAAATCCTCCCATTTGCTCTTAAGGTTTTTATTATAGCACTCATTCCACTCCGATCACCTCCCTGCCGTGCGCTGCCTACCCGACCCTCCGACTCGCTCAGATTCCACTCCCATCAATTCCTTGCTAACCAGACCTCCCGATCCTCCCATAGATTAAACTCGGATCACGGTTAGCGTTCGAAGGTAGTGAAAGTGAAGGATGCTGATATGGTTCTTAGTTTTGTGAAGTCTTACTATGCTTAAATAAATTTCTCTCCATTTCCTTTGTCATTTGTACCATCCATTTTTCTCTCGTTTAGATGGCACCATTACAGGTGCATAATTTTAGGCTTTGCAGATGGGTGTTCTTATGTCCATGGAGAGTAATTGAAGCCTTGTGCCCGAGTTTCTTTAAAGTGCTAACTTTCTTGATTGCTTTTCACTTTGTTAGATCCCAAGGTCTAAATCGAAGATGATTGTTGTTTCTAATTTTGACCCAATAATTCAATGAGGGCATTTGCATGGAACATCCTATCTTGAGCCCGACATGATTGTTTCTGTTACGACTAATAAGGCCACTCATTCTAAATTAGAGATCACTTATATAGGGAGACACACCCGAAAGAGGTTTCTAGGTTTGTATAGTTGTATTGCATGATTGTTTCTCCTTGGATCTTTAATCATTTGGATAATGTTGTTAGGCATGTGATGCTGATAATTAGGGAAAAGCCAAAGCGAAAACAAAAGAAAGATGAAATTTTTTTTCGTGGTGTTTGGTTTGGCCATCGTTTTTAAGAGACAATGAGGAAGGACCCTCTAGAACGTGCAAGGAACGTGCAAGGGAACCGAACCCGAACCCGAACCTGAACGTGAACGTGAAGAGCTTCCTTCAAAATGCGTATCTACACCTAGTGTTGAAAAGTGCCAACGATGACGATGAAGACAACGGTGTTGGTGAAGACTCCCAACCTTGAGTTTCCGGCAGGGGACTTGTATTTTAGCTTTAAATTATGCCCTTAGAAGAGAAGGGTTTCCCGTGACTTAGATGAGCTTATGAACTACGCGTGCAGGATGAGTATTTTGTTTGTGTAGAGGGTGGGCAGGTCGTTGAGCGGGTTTGCATTGTAGCACTCATTCCACTCTGATCACCTCCCTGCCGTGCGCTGCCTACCCGATCCTCTAACTCACTCAGATTCCACTCCCATCAACTCCCTGCCGACCAGACCTCCCGATCCTCCCACCCAAGGTTTTGTTGTAGCTTCCACTCGGATCACGGTTAGCGTTCGAAGGTAGTGAAAGTGAAGGATGCTGATATGGTTCTTGCTTTTGTGAAGTCTTGCTATGCTTATTTAGGCGAAATAAGTTTCTCTCCATTTCCTTTGTCATTTGTACCGTCCATTTTTCTCTTGTTTAGATGGCGCCATTACATGTGCGTAATTTTAGGCTTTGCAAATGGGTGTTCTTATGTCCATGGAGAGTAATTGAAGCCTTGTGCCCGAGTTTCTTTAATGTGCTAACTTGCTTGATTGCTTTTCACTTTGTTGGATCCCGAGGTCTAAATTGAAGATGATTGTTGCTTCTAATTTTGACCCAATCATTTAGTGAGGGCATTTGCATGGAACATCCTATCTTAAGCCTACCATGATTGTTTATGTTATCACTAATATGGCCACTCCTTTTGGATTAAGGAGACACGCCCGAAGGAGGTTTCTAGGTTTGTATAGTTGCATTGCATGGCTATTTCTCTTTGGATCTTTGATCATTTGGATAATGTTGTTAGGCTTGTGATGCTGATAATTAGGGAAAAGCGAAAGCGAAAGCGAAAACAAAAGAAAGATGAAAGTTTTTTCTCGTGATGTTTGGTTTGGCCATCGTTTTCAGGAGACGATGAGGAAGGACCCTCCAGAACGTGCAAAGAACGTGCAAGGGAATCGAACCCGAACCCAAACCTGAACGTGAACATGAAGAGCTTCCTTCAAAATGCGTATCTACACCCAATATTGAAAAGTGCCGACGACGACAATGAAGATGATGAAGACAACGGTTTGGTGAAGACTCCCAGCCTTGAGTTTCTAGCAGGGGACTTGTATTTTAGCTGTAAATTATGCCTTTAGGAGAGAAGGGTTTCCCGTGACTTAGATGAGCTTATGAACAACGTGTGTAGGATGAGTATTTTGTTTGTGTAGAGGGTGGGCGGGTTGTTGAGCGGGTTAGCTGCAGAACACTGAAGTAGTTGGCAAGATATTCTTAAGTTTCAGTACTTTGAAAATAAGGCAAATTTGAGGCAATTTTACGTGACTCTAATGTTTTCTTAAAAGGGTTGAATGTCATGAAATTTTTTTGTGGGAGGGATTTACAAGTCACGAGAGAGGTAAGTTTAGTTTATTTGGTAGCTTAACAAGACTCGGGTGCTTTGATAATTAATGAATGAGAGAGGGTTGAAATCATTATAGTTTCACACGGGATCACAATACACCGAAAAGTTCAAAAAAACCAATCGCTAGCTAATGGATTCCAAATTACATGATGGACGGCAACTAACGGATTCCAAATTAGTCGATGGACGGCAATGGTTTGATAGGAAAGGTGACAAGTTGTGGAATTTCTATGGTCGTGTCAAGCGTGGTTGGGCCAAGGAGGGTGAACTGGCAAGGGGGTCGTCGAGGCGTTGCTTTCCCCATTTCCCTCTTCTCTCTTGGGGTGGTAAGCTAAGAAAAAAGTACATTCTTCACCCATGCAACAGAAGTTCTTCAGTCGAAGAAGCCCCGTATTAAGTAATCAAAAAGAAGGCATTAGAATATTTAGGTTTATTTGTAATGACTAACTTGAAGTCAAGCATATGTGAATTGATGTTATAAGTGTGCTGTTGGGGAGATTAGGGCTTTCAGTGCAATGGGCCTCTTAGTTTAGTCGGCCCAGCCCGACCTCCCCTCCTCCATCCCTTCCTCCCTCTCTGTTGGCCAGACCCTCCCATTCGCTCTTAAAGGTTTTTACTATAGCACTCATTCCACTCCGATCACCTCCCCGCCATGTGCACTACCTACCCGACCCTCCGACTCACTCGGATTCCACTCCCATCAACTCCCCGCCGACTAGACCTCCCGATCCTCCCACCCGAGGTTTTGCTATAGCTTCCACTCGGATCACGGTTAGCGTTCGAAGGTAGTGAAAGTGAAGGATGTTGATATGGTTCTTGGTTTTGTGAAGTCTTGCTATGCTTATTTAGGCGAAATAAGTTTCTCTCAATTTCCTTTGTCATTTGTACTGTCCATTTTTCTCTCGTTTAGATAACACCATTACAGGTGCGTAATTTTAGCTTTGCAGATGGGTGTTCTTACGTCCATGGAGAGTAATTGAAGCCTTGTGCCCAAATTTCTTTAATGTGCTAACTTGCTTGATTGTTTTTCACTTCGCCGAATCCCAGGGTTTAAATCGAAGATGATTAATGCTTCTATGTTTGACCCAATCATTCAGTGAGGGCATTTGCATGGAACATCCTATCTTGAGCCTGACAGGATTGTTTTTGTTATGACTAGTAAGGCCACTCCTTGTGGATTAGAGATCACTTATATAGGGAGACACGCCCAAAAGAGGTTTCTAAGTTTGTATAGTTACACTGCATGGCTATTTTTCTTTGGATCATTGATCATTTGGATAATGTTGTTAGGCCTATGATGCTGACACTTAGGAAAAAGCGAAAGCGAAAACAAAAGAAAGATGAAAGTTTTTTCTCATGATGTTTGGTTTGGTCATTATTTTTAGGAGGCGATGAGGAAAGACCCTCTAAAACGTGCAAGGAACGTGCAAGGGAACTGAACCCGAACCCAAACGTGAACGTGAACATGAAGAGCTTCCTTCAAAATGCGTATCTACACCCAGTATTGAAAAGTGCCGACGACAATGATGAAGACGACAAAGACGACGATGTTGGTGATGAATCCCAGCCTTGAGTTTCAGGCAAGGGACTTGTATTTTAGCTATAAATTATGCCCTTAGGAGAGAAGGGTTTCCCGTGACTTAGATGAGCTTATGAACAACGCGTGCAGGACGAGTATTTTGTTTATGCAGAGGGTGGGCGGGTCGTGGAGCGGGTTTTTACTATAGCACTCATTCCACTCCGATCACCTCCCTGCCGTGCGCTGCCTACCCGACCCTCCGACTCGCTCGGATTCCACTCCCATCAACTCCCCGACGACCAGACCTCTCGATCCTCCCACCCAAGGTTTTGCTTTAGCTTCCACTCGGATCATAGCTTAGCATTCGAAGGTAGTGAAGTGAAGGATGCTGATATGGTTCTTAGTTTTGTGAAGTCTTACTATGCTTATTTAGGCGAAATAAGTTTCTCTCTATTTCCTTTGTCATTTGTACCATCCATTTTTCTCTTGTTTAGATGGCGCCATTACAGGTGCATAATTTTAGGCTTTGCCGATGGTTGTTCTTATGTCCATGGAGAGTAATGTTGATCATTTGGATAATGTTGTTAGGCCTGTGATGCTGACAATTAGGGAAAAGCGAAAGCGAAAAGAATAGAAAGATGAAAGTTTTTTCTCATAATGTTTGGTTTGGCCATTGTATTCAGAAGGCGATGAGAAAGGACCCTCTAAAACGTGCAAGGGAATCGAACCCAAACCCGAACGTGAATGTGAACATGAAAAGCTTCCTTCAAAATGCGTATCTACACCTAGTATTGAAAAGCTTTGACGACAACGATGAAGACGACAGACGACAATGTTGGTGAAGAATCCCAGCCTTGAGTTCCAGGCAAGGGACTTGTATTTTAGCTGTAAATTATGCCCTTAGGAGAGAAGGGTTTCCCGTGACTTAGATGAGCTTATGAACAACGCGTGCAGGACGAGTATTTTGTTTGTGCAGAGGGTGGGCGGGTCGTTGAGCGGGTTTTTACTGTAGCACTCATTCCACTCCAATCACCTCCCTGCCGTGCGCTGCCTACTCGACCCTTCGACTCGCTCAAATTCCACTCCCATCAACTCCCTGATGACCAGACCTCCCGATCCTCCCACCTGAGGTTTTGCTGTAGCTTCCACTTGGATCATGCTTAGCGTTCGAAGGTAGTGAAAGTCAATGATGCTGATATGGTTCTTGGTTTTGTGAAGTCTTATTATGCTTATTTAGGCAAAATAAGTTTCTCTCCATTTCCTTTGTCATTTGTACCGTCTATTTTTCTCTTGTTTAGATGGCGCCATTACAGGTGCGTAATTTTAGGCTTTGCCGATGGTTGTTCTTATGTCCATGGAGAGTAATGTTGATCATTTGGATAATGTTGTTAGGCTTGTAATGCTAACAATTAGGGAAAAGCGAAAGTGAAAAGAAAAGAAAGATGAAAGTTTTTTCTCGTGATGTTTGGTTTGGCCATTGTTTTCAAGAGGCGATGAGAAAGAACCCTCTAAAACGTGCAAGGAACGTGCAAGGGAATCGAACCAAAACCCAAACGTGAATGTCAACATGAAGAGCTTCCTTCAAAATGCGTATCTACACCCAGTATTGAAAAGTGCCCACGACAACGATGAAGACGACAAAGACGATGATGTTGGTGAAGAATCCCAGCCTTAAGTTTCAGGCAAGGGACTTGTATTTTAGCTATAAATTATGCCCTTAGGAGAGAAGAGTTTCCCGTGACTTAGATGAGCTTATGAACAACGCGTGCAGGACGAGTATTTTGTTTGTGCAGAGGGTGGGCGGGTCGATGAGCAGGTTTTTACTGTAGCATTCATTCCACTCCGATCACCTCCCTGCCGTGCGCTGCCTACTCGACCCTCCAACTCGCTCGAATTCCACTCCGATCAACTCCCTGCCGACCAGACCTCCCAATCCTCCCACCCAAGGTTTTGCTGTAGCTTCCACTTGGATCATGGTTAGCGTTAGAAGGTAGTGAAAGTGAAGGATGCTGATATGGTTCTTAGTTTTGTGAAGTCTTACTATACTTATTTAGGCGAAATAAGTTTCCCTCCATTTCCTTTGTCATTTGTATCATCCATTTTTCTCTTGTTTAGATGGCGCCATTACAGGTGCGTAATTTTAGGCTTTGCCGATGGTTGTTCTTATGTCCATAGAGAGTAATGTTGATCATTTGGATAATGTTGTTAGGCCTGTGATGCTGACAATTCAAGAAAAGCGAAAGGGAAAACAAAAGAAAAATGACTGTTTTTTCTTGAGATGTTTGGTTTGGCCATTGTTTTTAGGAGGCGATGAGGAAGGACCCTTTAAAACGTGCAAGGGAACCGAACCCGAACCCGAACGTGAACATGAACATGAAGAGCTTCCTTCAAAATGTGTATCTACACCCAGTATTGAAAAGTGCCGACGACAACGATGAAGACGACAAAGACGACGATGTTGGTGAAGAATCCCAGCCTTGAGTTTCAGGCAAGGGACTTGTATTTTAGCTATAAATTATGCCCTTAGGAGAGAAGGGTTTCCCGTGACTTAGATGAGCTTATGAACAACGCGTGCAGGACGAGTATTTTATTTGTGCAGAGGGTGGGCGGGTCGTTGAGCGGGTTTTTACTGTAGCACTCATTCCACTCCGATCACCTCCCTGCCATGCGTTGCCTACCCGACCCTCCGACTCGCTCGAATTCCACTCCCATCAACTCCCTGCCGACTAGACCTCCCGATCCTCCCACCTAAGGTTTTGCTGTAGCTTCCACTCGGATCATGGTTAGCATTCGAAGGTAGTGAAAGTGAAGGATGCTGATATGGTTCTTAGTTTTGTGAAGTCTTACTATGCTTATTTAGGCGAAATAAGTTTCTCTCCATTTCCTTTGTCATTTGTACCGTTCATTTTTCTCTTGTTTAGATGGCACCATTACAGGTGCGTAATTTTAGGCTTTGCCGATGGTTGTTCTTATGTCCATGGAGAGTAATGTTGATCATTTGGATAATGTTGTTAGGCTTGTGATCCTGACAATTGGGGAAAAGCGACAGCGAAAAGAAAAGAAAATGAAAGTTTTTTCTCGTGATATTTGGTTTGGCCATTGTTTTCAAGAGGCGATGAGGAAGGACCCTTCAGAACGTGCAGGGAACGTGCAAGGGAATCGAACCCGAACCCAAACCTGAACGTGAAGAGCTTCCTTCAAAATGCGTATGTACACCAAATATTGAAAAGTGCCGACGACGACAATGAAGACGACGGTGTTGGTGAAGAATCCCGGCCTTGAGTTTCCAGCAGGAGACTTGTATTTTACTTGTAAATTATGCCTTTATGAGAGAAAAGTTTCCCGTGACTTAGATGAGCTTATGAACAACGCGTGCAGGACGAGTATTTTGTTTGTGCAAAGGGTGGGCAGGTCGTTGAGCGGGTTTTTACTGTAGCACTCATTCCACTCCGATCACCTCCCTGCCGTGCGCTGCCTACCCGACCCTCCAACTCGCTCGAATTCCACTCCCATCAACTCCCTGCCGACTAGACCTCCCGATCCTCCCACCCGAGGTTTTGCTGTAGCTTCCACTCGGATCATGGTTAGCGTTCGAAGGTAGTAAAAGTGAAGGATGCCGATATGGTTCTTGGTTTTGTGAAGTCTCATTATGCTTATTTTGGCAAAATAAGTTTCTCTCCAATTTCCTTTCCTTTGTCATTTTTCTCTCGCTTACACCATTACAAGTCCATTTTTAGGCTTTGCGGTTGTTTCTTACGTCCATGGAGAGTAATTGAAGCCTTGTGCCCGAATTTCTTTAATGTGCTAATTTTAGGCTTTGCCAAAGGTTGTTCTTATGTCCATGGAGAGTAATGTTGATCATTTGGATAATGTTGTTAGGCCACTCCTTGTGATGCTTATACAATTAGGGAAAATCATTGATCATTTGAAATGCGAAAAGAAAAGAAAGATGAAAGTTTTTTCTCGTGATGTTTGGTTTCGCCATTGTTTTCAGGAGGCGATGAGGAAGGACCCTCTAAAACGTGCAAGGAACGTGCAAGGGAATCGAACCCAAACCCGAACGTGAATGTGAACGTGAAGAGCTTCCTTCAAAATGCGTATCTACACCCAGTATTGAAAAGTGCCGACAACAACGATGAAGACAACAAAGATGACGATGTTGGTGAAGAATTCTAGCCTTGAGTTTCAGGCAAGGGACTTGTATTTTTGCTGTAAATTATGCCCTTAGGAGAGAAAAGTTTCCCGTGACTTAGATCAGCTTATGAACAACGCGTGCAAGACGAGTATTTTGTTTGTGCAGAGGGTGAGCGAGTCGTTGAGTAGGTTTTTACTGTAACACTCATTCCACTCCGATCATTTCCCTGCCGTGCGTTGCCTACCCGACCCTCCGACTCGCTCAGATTCCACTCCCATCAACTCCTTGCCGACTAGACCTCTCGATCCTCCCACGCAAGGTCTTGCTGTAGCTTCCACTCGGATCATGGTTAGCGTTCGAAGGTAGTGAAAGTGAAGGATGTTGATATGGTTCTTAGTTTTGTGAAATCTTACTATGTTTATTTAGGCGAAATAAGTTTCTCTCCATTTCCTTTGTCATTTGTACCGTCCATTTTTCTCTTGTTTAGATGGCGCCATTACAGGTGCGTAATTTTAGGCTTTGCCGATGGTTGTTCTTATGTCCATGGACAGTAATGTTGATCATTTGGATAATGTTGATCATTTGGATAATGTTGTTAGGCCTATGATGCTAACAATTAGGGAAAAGCGAAAGTGAAAAGAAAAGAAAGATGAAAGTTTTTTCTCGTGATGTTTGGTTTGGCCATTGTTTTCTGGAGGCGATGAGGAAGGACCCTCTAAAACGTGCAAGGGAATCGAACCCAAACCCGAATGTGAATGTGAACGTGAAGAGCTTCCTTCAAAATGCGTATCTACACCCAGTATTGAAAAGTGCCGACAACAACGATGAAGACGACAAAGGCGATGATGTTGGTGAAGAATCCCAACCTTGAGTTTCAGGCAAGGGACTTGTATTTTAGCTGTAAATTATGCCCTTAAGAGAGAAGGGTTTCTCGTGACTTAGCTTATGAACAACGCGTGCAGGATGAGTATTTTGTTTGTGCAAAGGGTGGGCGGGTCGTTGAGCTGGTTTTTACTGTAGCACTCATTCCACTCCGATCACCTCCCTGCCGTGCGCTGCCTACCCGACCCTCCGACTCGCTCGGATTCCACTCCCATCAACTCCCTGCAGACTAGACCTCCCGATCCTCCCACCCGAGGTTTTGCTGTAGCTTCCACTCGGATCATGGTTAGCATTCGAAGGTAGTGAAAGTGAAGGATGTTGATATGGTACTTGGTTTTATGAAGTCTTGCTATGCTTATTTTGGCAAAATAAGTTTCTCTCAATTTCCTTTGTCATTTGTACTGTCCATTTTTCTCTCGTTTAGATAACACCATTATAGGTGCGTAATTTTAGGCTTTGCAGATGGGTGTTCTTACGTCCATGGAGAGTAATTGAAGCCTTGTGCCCGAATTTCTTTAATGTGCTAACTTGCTTGATTATTTTTCACTTTGCCAAATCCCTGGGTCTAAACCGAAGATGATTGATGCTTTTAAGTTTGACCCAATCATTCAGTGAGGGCATTTGCATGGAACATCCTATCTTGAGCTTGACAAGATTGTTTCTATTATGACTAGTAAGGCCACTCCTTGTGGATTAGAGATCACTTATATAGGGAGACACGCCCAAAAGAGGTTTCTAAGTTTGTATAGTTGCACTGCATGGTATTTTTCTTTGGATCATTGATCATTTGGATAATGTTGTTAGGCCTGTGATGCTAACAATTAAGGAAAAGCGAAAGCGAAAACAAAAGAAAAATGACTATTTTTTCTCGTGATGTTTGGTTTGGCCATTGTTTTTAGGAGGCGATGAGGAAGGACCCTCTAAAACGTGCAAGGAACGTGCAAGGGAACTAAACCCGAACCCGAACGTGAACATGAACATGAAGAGCTTCCTTCAAAATGTGTATCTACACCCAGTATTGAAAAGTGCCGACGACAACGATGAAGACGACAAAGACGACGATGTTGGTGAAGAATCCCAGCCTTGAGTTTCAGGCAAGGGACTTATATTTTAGCTATAAATTATGCCCTTAGGAGAGAAGGGTTTCCCGTGACTTAGATGAGCTTATGAACAACGCGTGCAGGACGAGTATTTTTTTTGTGCAGAGGGTGGGCGGGTCGTTGAACGGGTTTTTACTGTAGCACTCATTCCACTCCGATCACCTCCCTGCCGTGCGCTGCCTACCCGACCCTCCAACTCGCTCGGATTCCACTCCCATCAACTCCTGCCGACCAAATCTCCCGATCCTCCCACTCGAGGTTTTGCTATAGCTTCCACTCGAATCATGGTTAGCGTTCGAAGGTAGTGAAAGTGAAGGATGCTGATATGGTTCTTGGTTTTGTGAAGTCTTATTATGCTTATTTAGGCGAAATAAGTTTCTCTCTATTTCCTTTGTCATTTGTACCATCCATTTTTCTCTTGTTTAGATGGCGCCATTACAGATGCGTAATTTTAGGCTCTGCCGATGGTTGTTCTTATGTCCATGGAGAGTATTTGAAGCATTGTGCCCGAGTTTCTTTAATGTGCTAACTTGCTTGATTGCTTTTCACTTTGCCGATCCCAAGGTCTAAATTGAAGATGATTGTTGCTTCTAATTTTGACCCAATGAATCATTGAGGGCATTTGCGTGGAACATCCTATTTTGAGCCTGACAGGATTGTTTCTATTATCACTAATATGGCCACTCCTTCTGGATTAGAGATCATTTATATAAGGAGACACGCCCGAAAGAGGTTTCTAGGTTTGTATTGTTGCATTGCATGGCTATTTTTCTTTGAATCTTTGATCATTTGGATAATGTTGTTAGGCCTATGATGCTGATAATTAGGGAAAAGTGAAAGTGAAAACAAAAGAAAGCTGAAAGTTATGGAGGTAGTGAAAGTGAAGGATGCTGATATGGTTCTTGGTTTTGTGAAGTCTTGCTATGCTTATTTAGGCAAAATAAGTTTCTCTCCATTTCCTTTGTCATTTGTACTGTCCATTTTGAAGTGGATTTTATGGTGATCGTGGGGAGTCCCAAAACTATAATGAAACGACATCAATGTTTATTTGACTGAATTCTCGAGTCCTTTTTTATTTTTCCTTAAGTGCTCTGAAATTGATATTCTTTGATGGTCTCGTTTAGATGGCCAAGGAACTGAAGATGGAGGCGATTACGGATAGCAAAAGAGACCTTTACCATAATTTAAAAATCCTCTTTAAGGGAATGGTAGAGGATAGTCAATCTAAGTGAAAATGGGATGGACGCAAGGAAGAGGTAGAAAGACTCTTGGCAATGACCTTGAATTTGAAACAAGTGGAGAAGACGAATTCGAGTTTAAGGGATCGAGTGTCATTTTATAAGGCCAAAAAGCTGAAATTGACAGCTTGATGGAATCATTGATGGGAGTCACCAAAAAGCTTCAGCAACAATTTTATAATCTCTTGTTTGATGAGCTGCTACTACTGGAGTCTAAAATGTGGGCATCGGCTATGTTTCGCAAGAAACTAATAGTATGTTACACGACTTTGTTCAGAAACTTGTCATATCATAGCAAACTGTCAAACAAATGGTTTCCCAAACCCCTTCCTCCACTGGTAATTGACTGTTCGATGCCATTTAGAGTCTACTTCTTTTTTGTTTTGTCTATCACCACTAACATTTCAACTGTTTGTTTTTTCTTTCCTTGTTTTAAGATGAAAGGGTTGAAGTGGAGACTAAAGAGGAAGATGAACAAAAACGTCGCATTGAAAATAGAATGATTGGTATGCAAAAAGAGTTGGTAGAAATGGAAAGCAAGGCAAACAACATCGTGGTTGTTCATGGCAATTATCTAGGAGTGTGTTCTCTTCTATATAACGCAATCGCCTTAATGATTAACTGCACATGGTATACTTGGTTTTGTGTGGGCCTGATGCTGGCTTTTGTATTTCTAATGTTGGGGCAAATTTACTTTTCATATCACAAGATACAAAACATTGGCAAGAAGAGACGGATTTTAATCAGACAACTAAGGGAATTATGGGAGGATGGTAACATACTCGCTAGAACTCTTCAACAACAATCGTCCATAAATGGAAATCCTCAAACAAATTCATCTACAAGGACTGTGATAGAGCTTGCTTCAAAGTCTGATCTAGAGTGGAGTATATCACTATTTTCCGGGATTTTCCTTATTCAACTGATCTTGCCAGCTATATGCCTAATTATCGTATTAGGTGTCACAATGTATTCTGGTTGTCAAGGTTGCGATAAGATAATTTCTTTATGCTTTGTTTCGAGTTATGTTCAATTAATAATAGTTGGTCTGATGTGTTTTAATAGGCAAAGCGCCGACACCAGCCCCTTACATTGGGGAAATGTGAGATTTAGTAGGTAAGCTTTTCTTTTGGTTATACAATGCTAGAAAGAAATTTAACTTTGTATGCTATGTATTAGAGATGTGGCCGGAGCTCAATTTTAAAACCAAATTGTTTGTGAGTATCGTTTTTCGCAACATGGAATTGCCACAAACTCAATCTACATTCTGCTGGTTGGGATTGTCTTTGGTAGTTAATCTTTGCGCTAAAAAAATGTCGGATCATTGTTTTTTACTATTTGAGCCAAATGAAGGAGAGTCTCTTTTGTTCTATTGATAAGGGCCATCAATTGACCTATAAACAATTGCTGCTTTGACTGATGCCTCTTGAGCAATGAAATTATGCTTCTGTGAGGTTCGATCTTTAGTAGTTGAAATAGTTGCAGTTTTCATGATATAGGAGAAAAAGAGGAGAAAGAACCGGGTCCCTGAAGGCGTGGGAGAGAAGAAGAAGAAGTTGGCCGGTAGTTTTTGCAACAGAGGCCATGGTAAACCTCTCTTGAACTTTGAGCGGTTTAGAGTAGGAGGCCTCATCTTGTATAGCGGTTAGAGTAGGAGATCTAGTACGGTGGGTAGAGTAGGAGGCGGCATCATTTTGGCATTTTGTATATTTGCATGCTAGATGTGTTATTTATATGTCAATTATGTCTATACATAGTCTCTTTGGGATTATTTGTTGCTCTTCCGAATATCTTTGCTTAGCATGGGATAGGAGATAGAGGAATGGGCACGGGACAAAGCCATGCCCTGTAGTCAATTTTTCTCCGAAAATGCTTCTACGAAGAAAAGAGAAAAATTAATTGTTTTTTTTTTTTTTTTTGGTAACCCAGGGAACCTCCGCTCTGCCGCTTCGCGGCGGAGAGTAAACCCTGGAGCGCCGGGGCCCCCACCGCTGACCCCGTACGCGGGTAAGTCGCGCGTTGAGCATTGAAGCACTGCGTCCACGAAGTCTCGAACTCTTCCCCTTGGCGTGGAGGGTACCAAGCCTTAACCGCGCGGCCACCGCGGGCGGTGGTGAAAAATTAATTGTTATTGGTATCAAATAATGAACTGAAAGGGTGACACAAGATATTAAATGGAACTGTAAAGTAAACCGATGTATGGAATGGGTACTCATGGATAGCGGGCAAGAAGGAATGAGTACCTATATCTTTATGGAAAAGATCACTTGATCGAAATGAAAGTAGGTAACATTGACTTTCAAATGCAACAAATATCACAAAGAATGATTCATCGAACACATCGAAACGACCTCTTCAAGAAGCATATACGCATGGTCCACACTAACCAGCCATGAATCAATGTGGATTCTAATATTCTAGGAGAAGATAATTCGTTTGGTAAGTCCAATATATGTAATATGTATTATCCACACTCATGTTAGTCAAAAGTAATCGGAAGTTGACAAAAGGAGATTTTCTACTCTTGTTCGTGTTCTTATTCAGTACCTCAATAATCCCAAACCATAGTTTCACGTGGGAGAGGTTACTTTTGAAATCCATCACTCAAAGCAACAATAATTGAGTTAGTTGGGATACTTTGTGAGACTAAGGATTTTCATAGAGGGTGAATGTTTTGTCTTGATTTATGCTGTGGTATCATGTCATTATGTTGTAATTTTTCGCAACCAAACAAGGTGTTTTTTTTTTTTTTTTTTTGGTGAGAAGAATATACTTACTAAATCAAAGTGAAGAAAAATCTCAAATATCGAATAATTGAGAATGTATCTATTCAACAGTGATCAACTTGGGTCTATGTCATTGACCTTGTATAGTGTTACTTCTTCGCAATTAATCAAGATGATTTTGCACTTATTTTATTTTATTTTTAACGTGAGAAGAAACTCCTTATTAAATCATCGGAAAAATAAAAATTTACAGACGAGTATAGGTATACCACTTCAATGGTGGTCAATCGGGGTCCCTTCGATGGCACCCGGTAATGCGGTGCCTCCGCGCGGTGGAAGTCAATCCCCACCGTAGCAAGAGTTTCCTGCATCCTCGAAATCCCAATATTTCCCTCTTCCCCCGACTCCAAATGCCTCATCATAGCATGAGCTCTCTCCATCGCCAAACTCCAAAAATTTCCCTCTTCCCCCCACACCACATACGTATACCCTTTCATGCGAACCGGATCAACTTCACCACAGGAACTGTCCCCACTTTCGTGCTTTTCTATCATATAATCAGCAAGCACTTTTGTATTCCTCTGCAAAGAAGGCCGGCTCGCAGCCATCAAGGCCCGAGCCCTCTCGTCAGACTTCTTGAGCAAGACGAGTGCGAGGAACACAGTGGCGGTAATCGCCGCCTTGGATCTGTTGTGAAAGTACAAGACTATCAACACGATCACCCAAATCAATTTGATCTGAAGCTGCCAATTGTACCTCCTCCACTGCTCGTTGTCATCAAGACTGTATGCAGAGATAGAATCAGCACTCCCGAGGACGAGCATCAGGAACATTGCCCAGATGGGGAATAATTCGTTGCGGAATGGAGCATCGTTCATGAGGCCTAGAGCATAGGTGAGTACGTAGGTTGAGAGTGTAGACCAAGAAAATGACAAGCCGGAACTTGCCGCTGTTGTAGAAACGTCGCCACGAGCCAAAGGCAACAAGGAAAAGGAGCAGGAAGCCGGTGAAGATGACTAGGAGCTCGATTTGCAAGAGCATCCCGTCAGGAGTTTCCAGGGACTTCACATTGCCCATCGTGACATTGCACTTTCTGATTGTCGCTGGCGCCATCACCATGCTTTGGTTCGTTTCCATCAGATTCCTCATGTTTGGTACTGATTAGTTCGCTGGCTATTCAGCTTCTAATTGGAGAAAGAAACGATAGGATTTCTGTGAGAGAAAGACAGAGAGTTTAGGGACTAAATCTTAGTTCTTATAGAGTAGGGATGCTAGGGACTAAAATGAGAATGTCAATTTTTTTTTTTTTAATAATACGGGACTTCCGAATTTGTCTTGAATAATCTTCACAATCACAGGAATTATTTGCACAATCCATATGTATTGGGTAAGGTCCAGTGGCAGACCTCTCTCACAAGGTTACTACATTGGAAGATGCTATGACTTGTATGTATAATGTCCCACCTCTATATGTACTTTAAATAGCTAAAAGTAGAAGTATTATCCCTGTTAAGACAAGAAGAAAAATACTTTATTATGGAAATTCTCCCTTTTATCTTGTTAGTAACCATTTTATGTCTATCTTTTCGTTTTGGCAACAGTTTATGGATATCTAGAATTCTTGTCATGACAATGCATCACAAAGAGAATTGTCGTATATCTCGTAAAAAATTGCAATGTTCAATTTTTATTTTAAAAAGATCTACAATATTTCTTTCTTGAGAATGCATATCTAGAATTTCATTCATTTATTTCCAAAGGAGAATATTGACATCATTCCTTCCATATTTTTTTGGTGAAAATTTCGTTGCTAACAGTCGGTTTTTAATATATTTGGCATTTATTGATGCTTCCGGTTAATTATATTTTCAAATTTTATCATAATTATTGTTTTTTATCTACATTATTATATCTAGAATTATATATATATATATATATATATATATATATATATATATATATTAAGGTCACAATAGTGAAATATTGAAGGCCGTATATTATAACATCTCTATGAGAAAAGAATTTGATAATAAATCAAAAGGAACATGAGATATCGTTAGAAGCTACAATAAGAAATAGCTTAAAGTATGATGCATATAATATTTTGAACTTGTTGCTACTTTAAAAAAATATTTTAGAATAGCCAAATGGGTTAAACTATGCCAATAGATGATTGAAAATATCTTTAATTGACGAGCTTTGTTGGATATTGTCACGACCTATTCTTTCTGTCCAAAGAAGGAAAAACGTATAGGGTTTAGGGGTATTACCTAAAAGACGGGCCTACGGCCCGTGATTATGCACGGGCTTTTCCCAGTTCGTACCTCACACAACAATAGAGTGTTCAATCTAGGATTATAAGGATTTTCTAATGATGAGCCGTCACTAGCCTATTGGATGGCTTAGAAACCAAGTGAGGCATAAGAAGTATATCTTACTTCCTACGCAACTAGAAAATTTAGTGTGTCAAGAACTTAATTACACTAAATAATCAATTAGTGCATTTTCGCTACCTAATCTTAATCATTTCAAAAAGATTTTTGTCAAGCAGTTTGTATTGATTTTAAACATATCCACTAATATATGATGTGATCAATGTGGGTGCACAATCATTAAAATAATAATCAAAAACCAAGAAAACGTCACATAAATTGCATGGAAGAGCAAGAATCTAACGTTACCAAATAAGGTGCATGCCATTACTACCTAAAGGGAGGCCCTAGTCATCATAAAAGTGCGCAATCATAACATTCATTTCTAAGAACAATTGAAACCCTATGATAAAGTTCTAAGAGATTGATCAATTTTTTATCTCGATTTTTGTGAAGGATTTTTGCACATTTTAAGGGACAGCTACCCAAAAGACTACTTTAAAGCTTTTTTCAAGAAATTTTATTTTTTATTTTTTTTTTTTTTTTTTGGGTTTGGGATTTTGAGATTTTCCAAATTTTGTAAATTTTTTTGTGATTTTCTGAATTTTTAAAATTCTTCTGATTTTTATAATTTTGGAAATTTTTATAGATTTACTTATTTTGTAAAATTATTTATATTTATTTTTAAAATTAACTAATTTTGTTATTAAAATAATAATAATGATATTATAGTAATATACGGACCCGGATCGGATCTCCACATCCGACCCAGGTCAAGGCCGACCCGGACCTGTACTGGGCTCACCAAATCAGCCCGGTTCGACCGCGGCCACAAACAAAAGAGAAGACAAAACGAGCCAAGCCCAAAGCTTCCTAAAAAACAGAGACTTAAGTTTCGACCGGCCCACACCCGAGCCCGAACGAAACTAAGCCCACCATAGCAGTCTGCAGCCCGTATCACTATTCCCTTATTCTTATCCTTTTTATTTTTCTTTTTTTTATTTCCTCTTTCGCTGCATCTTCTTCTTCTCCCCACTCTCTCCTTCCCGAAGCACGTCTCCTTCGCGACGGCCTTCTCCGAACCAGCAACGCCCAGAGCAACACCATCTCCCAAACGTATTGTCACCGGCACCTACACCGACGCCGAACCACTACCATCCACCGGTCGTCCACTCCGACCGCCACTCGTCGGCGGACCTCCCCGCAGTCGGCCGAGCATACCCTCCTCGGCCAAACACCGAACAACAACGGCGACGATGGGAACGCGGCGAAAAACTACATGGCCGACGCGCAAGGTCGCCCAACACCACTGGAACATCACAATAGAGCGCGACGCCCAAGGGCAACTCGATTTCGGCTAAAGACGAGGTGCAAAGACTCGATCTCGTTGTGGCATTCTATCGAACCGGTGGAATATGCTAGAGGAACGAGAGATTCCGGCTTGACCGAGACTCAAATCCGGACCGGAAATTTCAACAAGCAAACCAGAACACATAGCAGCTCAACGGGGAACCGGCGGGGCCGGAGCTCGCGTGAGCCGGAGCGGCCGTGAGCTCCGGCCCGGCGTGCCCAAGACAGGGTCCGAACAGAGAAAATAAAGGGGCTTACCGGTTCAGCCTGAGGACGTCGACCGGAAGAGATCGTCGGACAGGGTCCACGCGCGACCCAAGGTTCCCTTGCTTTCTCTCAATTACACTCTCTCTCGGCGCGTCTGTCTCTCACTCCAGGATCTCACTCCGCTCCTCCCTCTCTCTCGACCTCTTCTCAGTTGCTTTGAAGAACCCCCGAAAAATCCCCCCCGAGCCAACGTTCCTCTCTCCCTTTTAAGCTCCGACGCCAGCTGTGCCGCCAGCCTGCCCTGTCCGAACGTCCGGCCTGGACGTCGCGTTATTGTGCCCTGTACCGGCGTCCTTCTCTTTGTCGCGTTCTTGCGTCCTCGTTCTTTTGCCTGCGTTAGGGAATAGAGAAAGCGAGAGGGGATGAAGGAGGCCGGGCTGGGGGAAGAAAGGAAAACAGGGGAGGCTGGGCCGGGCCCAGGCGAAAAGAAATTGAAGAAGAGAAATGGAAAGAAGGCCGGACCGGCCTAGCCCTGGCCCGGTCTTGCTTTTTTTTAAAAATAAAATAAAATCATTTTTTTCTGTTTTAATTAATTTTTTAATACTAGTAATTGAAATGTTACAGATGTCTATGTGCAATGAAATTATATGCAATTTTTAGTCATAAATAAATAGGCAAAATTTAAGTATGAATAGATATACCAAACGTTGATTAATTTGCTTGTCTTGATCGCTCTATAAAGTCCATTGAAATTGTTGTATTGTTCCTCTAATGAGTCCAAGCGCATATACATTAATTTGCTTCTTTTTTAACGCCCGTGATGCAAATAATGAAGTCTTAGTTATCATTGCTAAATGTAATTAGATTTATTTGGTGCCCATCTAATATATATTGATCTCATTTTTCTTAGAACCAATATCTTGGCGCATCATTCTTTTTATATGTTTCTGAAAACATAGGTAACTCTTGCGTTGATCTACTATTCATTTTTTTTTAATCATTTACAACATTCACTTAATTGTTAGTTTGTGTTTATTAAAGTGTACTTTATAGTGAGAATATTCACAATACTTATTGAAATCCATATAATACAGAAACTCCTTCAAAAGCTTGTTCAAAAACTTACTACGACCCTTAATTCAAAGTTTATTCTCATCAATTATCAAGTGAGAGGAATTATTTTCATCAACTATAAAGCGATATAAACAATCTTTGATAATTCACATATATGAATAACTACAAAATTTGAAGTAATGGGCCCTTAATTTTTTTTTTTTTTTTTTTTGCGTGGTTGGTGCTGTGTAATTTACAAATATAAATATTTAAAGTTATTATAATTATGCATTTAATCATAAGAGTCACTTGTTAATGATTCATCAGTCATATTTATTTAGGAATTTGGGAAATTGTTTGTTAAAATTATTTTTATTCTAGAAAAATTATGTAATTATGGATTTTTATATTTGACAATTTTTTTATTTTTAAATACTCATTTATTTGTAAAAACATGTAATTTTTCTAATTATTCTCTAAAAAGTCATATATTCATCAAATATGGACTATCATGTTATATGAACTTTTTCCAAGGATTGTCTAACATCATTATTTGTGAAAAATATTTTATATTGTGTATCTTTATATAATCAAACTCTTTCAAAAGTATCTGAATTGCAAAATGATAAGAGTGATCCCTGATTTTACATTGTATCTAAGGATAATAACTAACTATGTTTTTGTCATATTTATTCATGAAGATGCTTAAAAAATATACTATAATTTTTTTAATGATGCACTTTACAAATACTTATTTTATTGATTTTGTAATATTCATTATCTATAAGAGATGACTGATAATTTCAGCAATGAACTTCTTTTTATTGATCGTCTAATGTCATTTATTTATCAAATAGAGGTATTTTTATGAAAAAAAAATCATTGATCCTCTAAATTCATTTAATTATGATATATGCACTATCATGTCATGGAGTCCTTTTAAAGTAATTGTTTTCTTCCATAAAATATTTGTGTTAATTAGTAATTTAATTATTAATTTTCAATCTTCATTTGTACCTAGAATATGTGTTATCATCTTACTTAGATCATGTTTACATCATTTGTCTGTTAAATATGGGCCGTTAAGCCATGTAATATTGTATCCATATATTTTATTTTATTTTTTGGTAAAGGTATCCATATTTCAATATCATTTTGTCAAATAGGGCATAATGCTTGGTCAATTGTGTTTTTGTACGTTATTTGACTTACTTTGTTCTTATCAATTTTCTAGTGGTATAAATAATACAAAATAAAGAAGTTTGTTCTCATCAACTACAGAGTAATTGGAATTCTACCTAATGTAGAGTTTTAATCATAAGAGTAGTCAATAATTACGGACTTACTCATACTTATTTGCTTGTAAAATATGCACGACTGTGTAATAAGACCCTCTAAAATTTTATTATTTTCGATCTTTAGACTTTTGTTAATAATAAATGACCTTTTTTCTATTGATTTGCTATTAGTTGTTTTCATTTGTTTCATATTCAATTGTTTGCAAAGCATGTAATATTATCTGCTTAAATGATGATGGATAATTCTTTTAATCCTCTAATTCTATTTATTTGTAAAATATAGACTATCATGTCGTAAAAGATATTACTTTGGAAGCATCCTATTTAGCATAAATATAATTAATATTTATATCATTGATTTGTTAAATATGGGTTAGCACGTCATCTAACCTTTTTTTTTATTAGCAAATCTTGTTACTTTTAAAATACAACAAAATATAGTGTCATAATGGGTATCCATCGAGCTTATAGCACTCATTCAAACATAATGTAGATAATTAAATATTTTAAGAACTAAATAATTGGCAATGTTACCTGATAGTACTTGACATTTGATTGCGGTCTATGGGGATCTACTCATCAAGTAGCTTATTATACAAAGCGTATTCAGCAAAAATCTCCAAGCCATACCTACATTAAGGCAATCTCCAATAACAGTTTGGTAATCAATTCCACTCCTGTTGAGGTTCAATAGCACTTGTACGTTGTCTCGCTATACATTCTCTACGTAAAAATTCATTTAAAAGCTCCAAAGAAAACTGCATAACACTGTTAGTCTATACATGCTTGATCATTTACTAGTCTCATTTTAATTAAAGCTCTAAACTCCATGATCTTGAATATAGCATCAATCTTATGCTATAACACAAACATCAAGCTTTTCCGCAAGTAGCCATCCACAACTATTAGTAGAAGTCTAGCTCTCTTACTCAAATGAAAAAGCTTGCAAACATCAAAGTAAATCAACATTGCGATCTCCATGGTTCCTCTAACAATCATACTAAACTGCAAATTCTGCTATTTGCTTCGGTTATATCACCCATATACATTTAACTCCCTAACTATGTTACCACACAAAGATTCCTTATATTTCGAACTTCTGGACTTTTCTCACCGATGTATCCCACACGCACATGCCATAATTATGACTTTCAAATCAATGCATCCAACATTTAGCAGGCACCTCGAATCTGAGTTGAACCAACACCCAACTAAATTTGAAGTACTAAAGAAAATTTGTTCTTCAACTCTAGAATGTGCCTCACACCAATCAATATCCTCATCCTATTGTCACGCAATATAATTTTGATATCGCTGATAACATCACACCCAGCAATGTTTCCCTACTGCTCTTTATCACTACTTGGGGCATAATAACCAGTAACCACTTTCGATATGGTATAGCGTGAAAAGATTAATCGAAATCCAACAACATCTACTAAGTGATGAATCCTTAGTGAAGCTCATGATAAAAGTTGCACTATTCTACTTACGATCAACTATTGCAGCAATATTTAGTACTCTAATTCATTTACCCTTCTTATTTCTCAACTTTAGACAATTCCTTCTAAGATGCTTTCTTTTACCATAGTTTCAATAGACAATAATATTAGCTCTAGACTGAGTAGGTTTGTATAGATTCATATTAGTCCGCTAACATATTCTTCTCTACCTTCACCAACTAAAGCAATAAACACAGGTTCACTAGATTCTCTTCAACGGTTGTCCTCATTTAGAATCAAACTGTGAACCTCATCAAACATCAAGTTTCTTGACCCAAATGAATTATTAAAAATAATAACGTTAGTACTTCAACTATGAGGTAATGGAAAAAATGAACCAAAGCACATACCTCATTATCCAAGCTAATATCAATCAAACTGAATTAACTAATGATCAAATGAAATTTGGTAATATGCTTAGAAACTACCATTACTTTAAGTGAAAGAGATGCCGCATTAAATAGACTTTATTAACCACAGTCAAGTAGAGTGGGTGATGAGGCTTGCAAGGTGTTTTGTAAGCCTCTAGATACTTATGTCTCCATGGCTGTGGCTCTATAAAACGAAGTAGGCAAGATATCGTGGGCGATTTTTACCATCTCTATTTGTTAAATTTTTTATTTATTTATATCAAACAATATACATGATATGATATAAATATATCCGATTTTATTATTACAATTACTAAATAATGTATATGATATAGCAAAATCATTGGGTTTCATATCCTGATTAGAAATCCAAATGACTAAACGTGGCCTAAGATCATGACTCATAGTTATTGGGTTTTCTTTCCATATATGTGTTCATTCCACTTCAATCTTGTGACCATAAGCATTCAGACTAAGCTTCATGACAGACATTTTCGTGCTGTTTTTTTCTCGAAAATGGATGTGTTCTTTGGGCCCCCAAGAAGGAAGTCCTTTCTGCATTCAAATTGGTTTCCATGATACTGTCCTGGAGATCAAAGAGAAGATCGAAAAACACCAAGGAATACCCGTCTATAGACAAACTTTTGTCTTCAACGATGAGGCCCTTGATAACAAGCTCGATGTTGAGGGCTGCAACATCGTCAATTGCTCCCCCATTCGGCTCATAAGATTGAATTACACATCGGAATGCTACCATCCAAAAGGCGGCTCCCCATGGAAGTTGAAGTGAACGACCCTGTGAAACGCTTGAGAAAGGTTGTCCGGTCCTTGGAAGATGTCCCTCTTAAGCGGGTGAAGCCGTATGCATATGGAACTAAATTTGAAGATGATCGTCGGACGTGCGACTGCGAGATTCAGGACAATTCCAGTGTTGATGTGCACATCAAGCCTTTGAAGTTCATGGTGATGGTGTTGCTGTGGAAAGCCAACCTCAAAGTTGCAGTATAAGTAAAACAGTCGGATAAAGTAAAGGTTCTGAGGAAACAACTTGAGAAGTTGTAGCCGAGCCTAAAGTTCAATCTTCCTTTAGAGGGGTATTTTTTCATACATAAGCAGAGTGGGATGGATGAAGATAAGTCGTTCAAATGGCACGGCATCAAGATGGGCGATACTATTGAGGTTTTCAAGGGGACGATTTCACGATGAGACCTGGTTTTCGCATCCCATTAGCGCTTTCAACGGGAGATCTAGAGCATGATGACAATAAAGTGCTTAGTGTGAGTATAGGCTATAGGTCTAGTGACAAATGCAATCCCCTTTTACGTTTTATATTGGCGTTATCGGGTTTTTATAGGCTCAGTTTTTCTTTCTCCCTTTTCTGTCTTTGTTGTCATTATTACTCTCTTCTTATATAGGTATCGTTAGGAACATCATTTAATCTTGGCATGTGATATTCTTATTTCATTTCAATTCTTCTTGCGAAATGGGGAATCACATCCGCAGGTCAAGCCAATTAATTTGCGATGAGAAATGGTGAAATCAAATAGTTTTTGGATATGGATTGATTAGCTTGCACAAACGTTGCCTCCTTAAGTATATGCTCTGATCGACAAATTTTCAGTTTATCTTTCACTTGTTCTCCTCAGCTGCTGAATCCTTTTGGCCAAATCCTTGCACCAACCAAAGAAGCTTTAGTTGTAAAATTCACCCAAATGCAACATATACTCTGTCATTTTCTACCAAATGAGCAGTCTTGTGGAAAAGCTCTGGAGGAAAAATAGATAAATGCTATCCCACATGTTATCTTCTCTATAAAATCGGACAATCGTGTCCGAGGCAGTACTTCTATCTTGCAAAAGATGCTCAATCCAATCTGAATCAATATGATCCTAAGAGATGATCGACTAGGTTCTTTCCTTATGCAAAATCTGGTCAGTGCTAGAACAACCCTATATGCTCATCCATGAGGATCTATCCTAGAAAGCGAGCCATACCAAATTAATTGGCGAGTATCAGTTTAGCAGAGATCAATCCAGATCAAGGAGAATTACTATTTAACATAATTGTTCTCAATCTTACTCATAGCAAGAATGCTATAAGTATTGTGAAACTTTGTTACATAATCTTGACTACAAGAACCACCTTCCGCATCGATGTCTTTGATATATCAAAGGGATTCTAGTCATGTGTATAATGTCATCACTTTGGAATAAACTCAAGGTAAATATTCCTAGAATTATATTACAAGACCAAAAATAGGACGTCTCTGCGTAAAATATATGATGTAACAGTAGGAATACATTTAATGCATAGTAAGAGCTGCAAGTGATGTGACCAAAGACATTGCATAGTTAACTGGCGTGAGATCCATATGAATCGTACATAGGCAACCATTTACCATGACAATCACCGGACGCTTGCAACAAATGCTATCAAACACTGGACTACTTCAGAAGCTATTCCTTCTCTCTAGTACATTACGTGGTTTAGTAGGAGGACCTCTTTCAATCCCTGCGTGAGAGAGCAAAGCCCACAAGTGAGTCACAAACTCGCCTCCTCTGGTCAAATGCTCTGCATGTGCTTTCACATTGTCTGAAGGTGCCACGTATAACACCATTTCCGCCCAAAAGTTAGCTAAAATCCTCCAAATCATGTCCTTGTGTTTTATATCATTAACGAGCTGATTCCCGAGCCGAGCACCCTGGTTGATAACAGTTTCTCCACACGCAGAAGGACCACTATTGTTCTCCTTCATCTTCTTAACCCGGTCCTTCATTCTCTTGCACTTTCGAAAGAAGTCCTTGGCTTCGATGATCGCCTGATCAAACAAGTACTCCGTAATGTAAGCATGATCCGGCAATAGCGATGGAGCGAAAGAAACCAAGTAAGCTAGATACTTGGACAAGCTAGTTGCCACTAGAAAACTCCTCCTTGTTGCAGGTGAGTCTGATCTTTCCAACGGTAGTTGGTGCTCACAGAAGCTAGTGGCGATGTGCCACACTATTATGACCTGAGTCTGTGTCTCAAGCCGACATGCCCACAATAGCTTCTTGGACTCATTGTTTACTCTTAGTGAGGCCTGTCCATTCTCCAGTTTAGTACTGTAATTCGACTTTAGAGCATGAAACACAGCTTGCTTGACTTCTTCAGGCAATTTGATGGGCGCACTTTGTCTCTGGCCATCCCTAGTTTGATCGATGTAGACTGCCATTCCTTTGTTGTTCAATAACTTGCAAGGCTTACATGAGTATGACTCGAGGAATGAGTATTGATGAAGCGTTTCCTCCCAAGGCTTCATCAATTTGACCCGACAAATTGCTCCGATTATCCTCTCAATCCACACATTTTCTTGCCATGACTTCTTCTGCACATACTTACAGATCCATATCACTTTGGCCCATTCCGAGAAACCTACAAAGAAGAACTGCATAAGCTCCACCATGACGAACGAGATTATCATCATGCTGGTCACGACTACTTCAACGCTCAACCCATTTGGCATAGTGCCCAGTTGATTTTTATTGTCATGTCTCTTGTAATTCTTCAATATTGATGTTGTAGACCAAATGCCAATAGTGACAAAAATAATCTCGAGCAATTTGAAGTGCAATCGGCCAGGCTGGAATATGATACTGTACTTGGTGTAGAAGAAATCGAAAAGAAATGTGAGCTCATTCTCAACGACTCGAAATGCTCGCTTGTAGCCATCTTCTTTCGAGAGCAATCCATGGTGAATCAAATCCCATGTCTTCTTGTGCGCCTCTTGGGGCAATGTGTAGCCAGCATATCTTAAACGGAGGAGCTTGAAGGGTGCAAAAGAGAGGCATACATCCTTGAAGTTGTTGTGGGGGTCTCCTTCTGAGCTTAAGAGCCTCCCTTCACACTTCCACACCTGGGTGATGAGTTGAGCTTGGATGTAAGTTTATTGCCTAGTTTATTGTCCTAAGCATTTTCACGTTTTGCCCATTGTATTAAATTGAAGTTTAGGGGAAAAAAATCGAACAGTTAAAGATATACCTTTTCAATGGTGATTAATTCATCTACGTTATCCAATGGGGTCCGATGGTCCCGTGCGAGCGCAGCCTCCTTCTTCCCAAGACACCTCTTGATGAATCGCTTAGCACGAACAATCCCATCTACCCATTTCTCCTCTTCACCCCTCACCAAGTACGTGTACCCTCTCATGCGAATCGGATCGACTTCACCAGGTGCAACGCCCCCACTTTCGTGCTCCACGCTCATATAATCAGCAATCACTTTTGTAGTCCTCTCCAAAGATTGCCGGCTCGCCGCCATCAAGGCCCGAGCCCTCTCGTCGGACTTCATGGACAAGATGAGGAGGAGGTACGTGGTCGCGAGCCCCGTGTTGGAATTGTCTTGGAATTGCCAGTCTACCAAAAAGAGCAACCAAAACAGGTTGATCGTGACCTGCCAATTGTAGCTCTTCCACCTCTCGTTGTCCTCGAGACTGTATGCTGAGATATAATCGGTACTCCCGAGGATGATCACAAGGAACACTGCCCAGACAGGGAATAACTCGTTAAACGGAGCGTCTTGCATGAGGCCTAGAGCGGAGGTGAATACATAAGTTGAGAGAGTGTACGCCGCAAAAGTGATGAGCTGGAACATGCTGCTGCTGCAGCGGCGCCGGCATGAGCCGAAGGTGACGAGGAAGAGGAGCAAGAAGGCGGTGAAGATGACTAGGAGCTCGATCCTCACGAGCCTCCCCTTGGGAGTTTCCAGGAGCTGCATGATGCCGTCTGTGACATTGTCGTCTGGGATCGGCACTGGCGCCACCGCCGTGTTTAGGTTCGTTTCCATCAAATTCCTCATGTTTGGTACTGATTACTTAAGCTGGTTATTCGGCTTCTAATTGGAGAAAGAAATGATGGAATTTCTGTGAGAGAGAGAGAGTCGCAAAGTTTTGATTATGCTAGAGTACTGAAAACACTTCATGGACGCATATCTATGACGAGAGAATCAGTGGCTTTTGGGAGGTTCAAGGGAAAGGAGATAAGGAAAAGAACGAAGGAGAAAGGAAGTTGACGACAAGAGCTTTAGGATTGGGTTTGTCAAAAGAAAGGGAAGTCGAAAATATCTTTGCCTTTTTTTTTTTTTTTGGAACTTTTGGCAAGTACTAACAAAATTCCACACAGTGGGCCCTCTCTATATGTGTCAATCAATTAATCAATCAATCAATCAATCAATGGGCCTAGTACAGTCTACTTGGCACTTGTGAAGTATGCGGTATGGGAAGACATTTTCTCATACATGCGATATTTTCTCTCAAGGATAAATACGGTGGTATGAACTTGAGTGGAGCCATGGACATGTTGAGAAATCGTGCTATGACATGGATGGTTTTAGTTTGGAACTGCTCTTGAACTTTCGCGATTTGATTCAATTCAATTTGACTTTCAAGCTAAACTGGCTCGATAGGCTTTAGGATAAACGCGTGCCTTCAAATGTGCAAAAAGAGGAAGATTAACAAGAGTATGGTAACGTGTTCAGAGCTTATTATACCATTTAGAAATAAGTATGATAAAATAAGGGTGTGCATTGATCTCATTCCAACTCGAGAGCTGGACCAAATTGGATCAAGCCAACTAGTTTTGGGTTATTTCTACAAGAATCGATCTAGTTCCAAGTTCTTGGTTCCCAATTTTTGGAAGCGAGAGTAGCTAGTTTGGCTGCATTTGTTAAAAATTGTTTCTGTTCCCAAAACAAAAATTTTTATTTTTTTGTTTAAACACAAAAAGGAATAAAAACGCGTTTGTTTATGTTTTTGTTAAAATTATTTTTTTTTTAAACACATCTCTAAATGCAGAAAAAAAAAAAAAAAAAAGTTATTTCTTGTTTGTAGAACACATTTTAGAAATACTTTCTTTTCTTCTCTATTTTTTCTTCTTCTTTTTTTTTTCTTTTTTCTTTGGCCGGTCGCCGGCCTCGGCCAGGGCCGGCGACCGCCGTCGAGGGCCGAGGACGCCGTCGGGGCCGGCGAACTCGTCGGAGCGTTGCCGGCCCCAACGAGGCCGAGCGTCGCCGGCCCTTGGCGAAGCTCGAGCTTGCCTTGGCTGGGCGAGGCCGGCGGCCCTCGTCGGCCGGTCGCCGGCCATGGCCGAGGTCGGGCGGCGTCAAAAGAAGAAAAAAAGGAAAAAGAAAAAAGAAAAAAGAAAAAAGGAAAAATAAATAAGAAAATAAGAAAGAAAATAGAAAAAATATTTAAAAATAAAAGAAATAAAAAAATTATATAAATTTACCAAACGTGTTTTTGTTTATTTTTTATTCTCGGAAAGTTTTTACCAAATGCGTTTTTTTGTTGAAAATTATTTTCCGAAACAGAAACATTTTTTTCTATTTCTCGTTTCAACAATTTTTAAATAGAAATATTACCAAAATGCGCCATTTGCTTCCTAGCTTTGAGGGATGAACTGGACCAATTGAAACAAACCGATGGAATTTGTTAAAATTGCGACTTAAGTTTGACCACACAATATCCGATGTAAATTTACCGATTGCACCAAACCGATGGTACGTTTTGACCAATGCGCAGAAGAGTCCTCATTTCCCTTCTTGTGCGGGAATGTCACAAGCTACCTCCGTTTGGAGTCTTGCACGGGTGGACAAGTTGACAGAGACTTCTCTTATCACAATAGAAGGGCGAGAAACTCTTACAGACGAAGAAACGAAGGAAGGAGAGAGTCCCACTTTTATTAGTATTTTAATAAGGAATGAATATACTAAATATCCTAAGACTTATCATGAAAATATAATTAAGTTATAAAACTTTCAAAAAGTGTAATGGAGTTCTTCCATCAATACAATCAATTTGGCTAATGGAAAATATTGACATGGAAATTTTAAATTATTTTCTCTCTTACATGGCATTTTTATTACTTCTTTCCTTTAAATTTTATTTAGTTTAGACTAAAAAACTTAAAAAAAAAGGCTAAAATGCTTAAAGTTTGCTTTGTTTCATATAAATTTCGAAAATAATCAAGTTAATTTCAAATAAGGGCTCAATCTTACCGACGGGCCAAATTTTCACCGGCAAGCGGCACTTGATTTTTCTGGCTGTGGAAACATAAAAATCCTTCCAGCAAAGGACATGACGCTGACTTTTTTTCTTGGGCCTGGAGGGCGGCCAAGGAGTCCTGCAACATGCAGCTTTTCTCCTCCATGTCCTCCTCCATGAGCATCTTACTCACGTACCTAAGAATAGAATTAGAGTTTCCCTATCTTTGGGAGATTGCACCTCCGAGCTACTGGAAGCCGCGATGCATCAGCAATCGGGTTATCGGGTTAGCAACGTGTTTGAATCCATTAACAAGATTCCGACTTGGGTGGATCAAAAAATCAAAATCAATCCATGGTCAAGCTTCAACTCATTTAAGGAATTAAAATGTTCTGTGAAAAGTGTTTCCATAAAAATCTAACCCAGAAAAATCCAGACCACAATTCCTTGCAAAAAAAAATTGAGAAAACGAAGATGCCACGTGTATTCAAGAAGCGTTAAGCCTTCTAATGCGCCTCATCCTGCTCTTCACCGATCTCGACCTCCGCCATGGCGTCCGGCTGGAAGAGTGCGGAGAGGCCCGACATCGAGCTCCGCCAGCCCAGATTCGTGGACAAGCTCTGTCATGAAGCCGAGCATCAGTCAACTCTCGCCAAGGGTCAACTGCTCTCGCCGGGAAAATCCAAGCGGCCATGGTGTACGCCCCCACCATCTGCAATCTCTCTCTCTCTCTCTCTCTCTCTCTCTCCCCTAGTTTGAGACTTCTTTTTTTCTTTTTCTTTTTGGGTTTTCCAGTTTTTCTTTTTTCGTTTTAATCTTTGTCCATATTTTTTTTTGGTAAAAGGCAAATAGTATAAATAAGGGAAGGACAAATACAAAAGATCGGATCCACAACCTACACTCTCAGAACAAGAGTGAACGGGAGCCGATGTAAAAGAAAAGCTAGACAAATAAGGAAGAGGGAACTACAACCGCGGGGAAAACCCACCGCAACAACCAGAACGGAAAGAACGGAGAAAACTAAAACAAAGCGAGCAGAAACACGATCATTGAGCAGAAAAGACCGCCGGATCGAATCCCCAGCACCTTTGAAGTCTTTTGTTCCTCGGAGAAGGAGAGACCTTCGAAAAAGAGATAGCTCTATCTCTAACTGATTTGATAAGATGATTCTTAAGTGCAGAAATAGCAACTGTCTCATCCCGGAAGATAGCAGCGTTCCTCATCTTCCAGATCAAATGGCATAAAGCACCGAACGAGAAACAAACCATCTTGTGATAGAAGTCTTTGCCACTGAAAAACTTGGTAGCCCAAGTAAGTAAATCATTCCAACTTCTGTTTTTCCATGGGATGTTGCAGCTGGCGGCCCAAAAGAAGGCCAGAGGAGCCAAAGTGCGACAACCAAAGAAAAATTAAGTACTTGTTAGTCGGCAAAGCCAGATCCTTATTTAAAACCAACTCCGCCATTTTAGAATTTGTTTGAAATTAGGTTGCTTTTGAATTCTATTTTGTAAAAAAAATTCTCCCACTTTATGCCCTTATTTATAATTTTCCTTCATCAATTAGCGGTCCCTCCCTTGTGCAAATGTCTCAAATACATTTAAGATCATGAACCCTAGTAATTGGATTTTCTTTCCATATATGTATCCATTGCACTTCTAAGACATTCACTCAATCTTGTGACAATAAGCATCTGGATTGAGCTCTTCTTCAAATCACATTTTCATGTTTTCTTTGAGCCCCAGGAAGGAAGACCTTTCTGCATTGAAATTGGTTATGATGATACATTCCTGGAGATTAAAGGGAAGATAAAAAAATAACACGAAAAATCCATCTATGGCCAAACTTTTGTTTTTGACAGTGAGGTTCTTGAAGACAAGCTCAATGTCGAGGTTGCAACATCCTCAATCATTTCCACATTTAGGTCATCGTTGTGCCGGAGCCACTACCGTCCACTAAAATTGAACTTAGCATAGGAATGCCGCCATCCGAAATGCAGCTTCACATCAAAGTTAACATGGACGATCCTGTGAAACCCTTTAGAGAGGTAGTCTGATTCCTAGAAGATGTCCCTCTTGAATGGGGGATGCTATTTGCAAATGGAACTGATCTTGAAGATGATCACCGGATTTGCTATTATGAGCTTCAAAAAAATTCTAGTGTCGACATTCAAAGCAAGCCTCTGTTGAAGAAGTTCGCGATGATAGTGTTACCAATTCTAGTGTTGACATTCAAAGCAACCCTTTGTTGAAGAAGTTCGCAATGATAGTGTTGCCATGGAAGGCCAACTTGAAAGTTGTGATGGAAGTGAAACCATGGGATAAAGTAAAGATTATGAGGAAAGAGCTCGAGAAGTCACAACCAAGCCCAAAGTTCAATCTTCCCTTGGAGGGGTATTTTTTTCATACATAAACAAAACAGGATGGATGAAGATAAGTCATTCAAATAGCGCGACGTTGAGATGGGTGATAATATTGAGGTTTTTAGGGGGACGATGTCACGGTGAGTCCTGGTTTTTTCTTCCAATATCCATTCAATGCGGTTTCCCAGGAGATCTATGGCAGGATGACAATAAGGTTCTTATTATGAGTAGAGTTTAATGGTCTAGCGGCAAATGCAATCCCCTCTTATCTTCTATATTGGCATTATCAGGTTTTCTGAGATCCATTTTTTATTCCTCTTTTTTTTTCGTCGTTATCGTCATTATTACTTTCTTAGGTCTTTTTGGAACATAATTTAGTCTTCGTGCGTGAAATTTGTATCTAATTTCAATTCCGCCTGCCAAATTAACAATAAGACACTTCACTTATTAACTAATATGTATCTAATGAGGCTCACATTTCAGATTTTTCAAAAATCTATTTTTTTATGTCACCTTTCTTTTTCCATGTTTACACTTTACACTCACCTTCTCCCTCTCCTCCGTTGCTCTGTTCTCCTCTCTTCAACACCCCTCGCATTTTCCTCCCCCAAAATCACTACTACCGCCTCCTCCCACCAACAGCCGCTCCATTGTCCCAATCTCTCCTCATCTGCTGCTGCTGTCCCCGCCCCTGCCATCTCCTTTGACCTGTCTCGCCTCCCTTTCCTCTCTCCCTTGCCTCCAAGCTCTTCGGCGTCTCTCCCCCAATCGCGCTCTCCGGCTTTCCTCCTTTCGCGGCTCTCTCTGCCTTCTTTCCTCTCCTCTCCTCTCAATCGCAATCTCAACTCAATCCACTCAGTCTCTCATCGTCCTCATGATCGACACCTTCGCCGAAGGAGATTCTCTTTCTATTCACTTCCCTCCAGACTCGCCTCTTCAAAGCAGAGAAAATATTGGGTTACCTAAGAGCGCCACGCAATTTGTGCGCTGAACGATTCAGAGCGTGACACGTGTCCGTGTGTCGGTCCACGTCGTCCCACTTCTCCATTTCAAACGAACGCGCGGGAGGTTCTCTCTCCTCTCTCGAGCATAAGCCCTGGCGCTCTCTCTACCCGTTCTCCGTTCCGTTGCGGGGAGAACAAAATTGCGGAGGGTTGAGCCCCTCCGCCTCCGCTTGCGTCTCTTCCAGCAAAACGCGACGCCGACGGCCCTCCACCTCCGCCGGTTGCCTCCGCCGCCCCCGACTCCGACGCCGACGCCGACGCCAACGCAGCCTCCGCCTTCCTCTTGCGACCTCTAGTCCGCTCTCTCTCTTTCGTCCTCGAAGTCGCGCCTCTCTTCCAGCAAACCCCGACGCCGACGCCCCTCCGCCGGTTGCCTCCGTCGGCGTCGGAGTCCATCGCCCCCGACTCCGACGCCTCCGCCTCCGCCTCCGCCTCCGCCTCCGCGTCCGCCTCCGCCTACGCACCCGACGCCAACGCCGACGCCGACGCCCCCTTCGCCTCCCTCTCGCGACCTCCGCTCCGCTCTCTCCCTCTTTCCTCTGCGGGGCACCCTTACTGGCCAACCCCGACGCCGACGAACCCCTGCTCGCGTTTTGGCCTCCCTCTCCGCGAGCGAAGGTCGCTCTGCTCGCTCTTTCTCTCTTTCCTCCGCGAAGCGCCCCCTGCTCCTGAACGCGGACGCCGCCGACGCCGTCGCCTCCCGCCGTCGCCTTCCCAAGCCCGAAAGATAGGCACCCCATTGGCGACTCCCGTACGTCCGAAGGTTCGTTTTTTTTTTTGGATTCTACTTGGTAGAATTCGGTACCATGTTAATGTTTAAGTTTATAGATACATCTGCATTAGGTACTGCTTTATCTTACTTGTTGCTGACTTGCTGTGTTATTCAGATAGTTAGTGAAGATAGGAAGATAGTGAAACAGCGGTATCTTTTGAGATTGTTTGCATATAGTCCTCCTAAGGGATTAGAGGCTTCTGAGCCTAAATTGGTCACTCCATGCTTTTATTTTCTCCCAAAATCGCGTCTGTTGGAGAAGTTGATCCTTGCGTGCTTCTGAATAGTCATTTGAGTTGCAATTCCAAAGGTGTAACTCAGTTGTGAAGGATAAGATCAAAATTTCTCTCTAAGATCTACCTTCGTGGTCCACTGATCTATCAGAAATAGGTAGTTTACTTAGGCAAATTCATTGCAGCTTGGGCTGTTTAAACCAACAAGTACCTCTTATTTTGTTCATGTGCCAACGAGAGATATGGTGGGACATCCTCACAAGCATGGAGCCAGAAGCTTATCTCTCTGTTTGCTTTGCGAGAGAACCACTGAAAATTGCAGGTTTCTTGTGTTTAGCTGAATTTGACATACAGAGACTGACCAATTTGTGAAGATGACTAATTTCATGTTGCCAAAGTAGTATTGAGGATTGGCAAAGCACTATTGAGGATTGGCTGATTGGTGCCAGTACATACAAGAAAAGAATGGGAGTTGTATAGCCCATAGATACTTTCCTGTCTTCAGTATTTGTACAGTGCTTGTCTGGAATCTACTTGCTATCCTGCAGATTATGCATATCTTAGATTTTTACCAGTAGTTCTGATGCTGTCAGTGGTTTTTGTTGCCAATTTGATGGCAATAAGAGCTGCTTCCTTCCTTTCTCCATCTAGAAAGGGATTCACGGTGGATAGATGTTGATTGATCCTACAAAGTTCCAGCAAAAGTAGTGACAAATCAACCTTAGGATTAGCTTCTGTTTTCCACATCACCTCATAGATTAAGAGAAGAAGAGAACCATTATTTTAATACTCTATGGCTTTTCTTCTGGGATATTTGGGATTGTGTGGATAAAAGCGGTTAGTGCATGATATTAGAAGAGCACCGACTAGGCGATGTAGTGACAGAAAATGCTCGACAAATTGATATCTATGTATGTGTTCTCAGTTAAGTTTTTCTCTATGCGCCATCCTTTCTATCTGATTCTGGAATTAAACTTTTTATATCAGGATGTTCGTGAATTCTGTGAACAGACTTTGAATTATGAGGACTTCTGAGGCTAATGGACTTGGTACTGAATTACAGAGTCAATTTTCTGAGACTTGATCATGTACATGGTTTTGTATGATCATGATATTTAAAGCATTGTTGAGGATGAGTGCTAACCTTAAGCTGGGTAGCTCTGAAGCTATCCAGGTCCCCGTAGAGCATGGTTGCGAACTTTTGAGTGAACGGTGTGTATAGCTTGCCCATTATACGGTTGTGGAAATGAAAAGACTGGATAAATGGAGCATTTTGAAAATCATGGTTGCTCCTCTCGATGTCCCTTTTCTTTATCTTTTTGTTGAGGTGATACTACCCTTTCCTAACTTTTGTCACTGCCGGTTAAATCAAACTTTGGAATGTCCTATGTATGTTGTGTGTACATATATTCTTGCACTTATTTCTTGTTGATATGTGAGAGAGAGAGAGAGAGAGAGAGAGAGAGAGAGAGAGAGAGAGAGAGAGATGGACACTATTCTTTCTCGTGGATTGTTTATTGGTTCTCCATATTCTCTGCGAAGAAATGAGATTTCATATTAAGAGTCTTTCTGATCAAGCCCACTTGAATTGCTTATCAAACTGGAATTTTGGATGGCATGAGATTTGGCATGTAAAAGGCCGCAAGTCTAGTATTGAGGTTGAAAACTGAGGTTTTCATTTTCTTTGGAACAGAGGATTTTCTGTTTCCTCTTAACATTGATCTTTATTCATTGCTGCAACTTTCAGCACATCCATGGGTCAGAGAAGGAGGAAATGCATCAGATATCCCTATTGATATATCAGTTTTGAACAATATGAGACAATTTGTGATGTACGGTCGACTGAAGCAATTTGCTTTATGGGTAACAAAACTGCTCTGTAAGATTTCTTCAAGGAGGAAAGGATATTATATCATGTCATTGTCTAACAAATATTGCTTGCAGGCACTAGCAAGCACACTTGATGAAGAGGAACTTGCTGACCTCAAGGATCAATTTGCTGCAATTGATGTAGATAAAAACGGTTCTATTAGTCTTGAAGAAATGAGAAAGGTATCCATTTCTTTCTCATTCCACATTCACTCTGATGAATATTTTAATTACATCGTGATCATGAGTGTTGTATGCATGCAGGCCCTTGCTCAGGATCTTCCCTGGAAGATGAAGGAACCACGTGTCTTAGAGATTCTTCAAGCGGTAACTTTTATCTTTACCTTTGTTATGGCCTTGTTTTCTCCTTGTGTATTAGCAATTGAGATTTGTTTTTCTGGTGGATTTGTGGAATACCATTTCTGTCAGTTTCACTTTCTTCTTTTATTGTTTTGGTGATTCTCTTTTTGTTCATATTCGATGCTTAAAGCTTCCATTTAGTTCTTGCTTCATGTTTCATCATTTTGAAAACTTGCTTGTGTTGTTAGCCGAGAAATGTTGGACTGATTTTTTCGTTCATGAGATGAGCTGCTGCCAAGCTTGCAGATTTTGCACAAACATGTGAGTCCTGAATGGTGCATAAGAATCTCTTTTATTTTTCCTTCATGTAGATCGATAGCAACACGGATGGGCTAGTGGATTTTACTGAGTTTGTTGCAGCTCCTCTTCATGTGCATCAAATGGAGGAACATGACTCAGAGAAGTGGCAGCTGCGGTCACAGGCCGCTTTTGAGAAATTTGACATTGATCGTGATGGTTATATAACCCCAGAAGAACTTCGACTGGTAAGTTTGACTATCTTCATTTAATCATCCCTTCCTCATTCATTTGCCCTCTAGTTGTCATTTGTGTCACTATGGGTATGGGTAGAGTGAAAATTAAATTACGTAGACAGGGCTAAATGTATTTGTTTTAATTTGTAAATGAATTTTGACTCTGTCTCTTGGGAGCTTGAAGTTTGTTTCTTGCAAACTTGCCCAAAAGTAGGGATAAGTCGTCTGTCTTTTTGCATATTGGGCACAAAATAGTAGCATAGCTACTTTCTGTTGCAGCTTCACATAAAGAAACTGTTCAGCTTGTGACCTTGATAATTTGGTTATTGTCTCATCTGAAAATACTAGCCCAAAGTCTGAATCTTGCTTTCTTTCTTTTCTTGGTTTCGTGTCTGGTATGCTACTGCAGTGCCTTTTTATACGCTACGTTCTTGGTTCTCTCACTCTTTTCCCGGTTTTCAATCTATTTTTTGTGCTCTTGATTATGTGGGTTGTGGTTTTGCTGGTGTGAGAGAGAGAGAGAGAGAGAGGAGTTATTTGTGTGGGGCACAAGCGTGATGTTTTGGTGCTTGAAATCTGCAGAGTCTAATTGGAGTTTGATAAGGTAGAAGTTTTGGGATTTTCCTTTTCCCCATTAATCTATTAATATTCCTTTAGTTCAAAGCACAAGTTGTGTGTTACTTCAATATATATATTGGGCACAACCCCGGAGAAATCCAATTTTTAGCTCTTTGTTTCTAGCTCTACCTTCTTGTCACAGGCTGAAAAAGCAGCACGTATGACGGCTGAAACAAATAAATGAACTTTGAAGACGTTTTTGTTGTCATAGCCCGGGTGCAAAAGCAGGAGATACTGTGACAGTGTTTTACGACCCTGCTGAACACAGTCTTGCATGGAAAGTCAGAAATTTAGTTGAGATGCTCCTATAACCGACCCACCGGAATGGGCCATTGCCGCCACAGAGAATGGTACCTGCAGAAAATGGTCCTCATGTAAAAGCCACTGGTGAATCTTAAAGTCAAAATGGTCTGTATGTGGGTGCCTGTACAGCTTCTCTAGAAATACAAGAACTAGTCAGTAGTATTCAGCCTGTTTCATTGTTTTTGGATTTATTAATTTCTCTTTCTTAACTTCTCAAATAAAGCTGAAAGAGAAATGATGAAATATGACAATGTGTGGGAACTCTTAAGATATTGTTTTAGCTCATCGTGATTCCAAGATGCTTGTCTCTAGGAGTGAATTTTCTAAGGAATTATATCCTTATGCTGCTTAATAACTAATTGACTGACATACACTAAGTGCTCTGATCAGCCAAAGTCAAAATCATTCTTACATGCAAGTTAATTAGCATGTTGACTTGCTTTACAGTGGAAGTTCCATTGGATGCTTACATGATAGACTTTGTGTTCTCTGAGAGAGAAGATGGAGGGATTTTTGACAACAAAGATGGCATGGACTACCACATACCTGTGTTTGGAGGATTAATAAGGGAGCCACCAATGCACACATTAAACATTGCAGTTGAAATGGCTCCAATTGCAAGGTAATCTCTATGTTGTGATTCCAGGTATTATTGTCTGTCTACTTCGCACTCCTTTATCAGGCCGTTTTTTCTTGACGCTACTGTTGGCCATTAGTTACTCCTCAAAAATACTTCCAACAACTTCAATTTCTCATTTTGTTCAGTGTGGACTTGAGATTTGATACTAAAGAGAGTGTGAGAGTGCAAGGATATCCATGTAACCAGCTCCACTGAGTTGGAGATGGATTAGTGGTTATTTTTGTTGGTAGTCATTATCCTGTTCTTGGGGCATGATTATCATAATAGTACTTGAGAGTGCCAATGCTATCAGAGTTTTAATGGACATGGATTTGATGTTTTTGCAAGTTTTATTATTCTCATGAAAAAATTGTCAAAAGCTGAAGTAGGTTTTTGCCTACTATTTTGCCTATTTGTCCTGCATTGTGGACGAACATTCACAGAAGTAGAAATATTCCATCACCATGGCCCCTTGGAGGACCCTCCAAAGTCTGTAATGTGCTGCACCATGGGGATTGGAATGAACTTGAGTGGTTCTTGTTTGGCATTCCTGGACAATCAAGGACGGGACATGATAGCGAGCTTGCTGAAATATGCCATCATATTGTAAAAGATCATTTTTGCTCCTTTTTGATAGTTGGTCTAGCTTTTAAGCTAAATTAGAGGTTCAAAATCAGTACTCCAAACTTTTTATCCTTACCAAAAGGAAGTTCTGCTCAGCACCTCATTGGCCTTCTTCCTTGTGGTTCTCCACTCAGTTCCTTTGTGACCCCACTCCCGTCCTTTTCTCATATTTGTTGCATGTGGAAAAAATAAGCACAAGTTTTGCAGTTCTGACAGTTTGTCATGAACATGAAACTTGCTCATCATCTCCAGCAGTAGATACTTCTCCAATATAGAAATAGTAAAACTGTCAGGATTGAAGTAGTTGGCCATGTTAAATTTCCATCTTCCAACTCCAAGCAATATGGTATGATGAAGAATCTTCTTCAATGAGAAAAGTTTGGAAGTTGAAACCGAACAAGCGTGGTGGTTGTAATTTTTGCTTTCTTAAAACAGATGATTTTTTCTAAGGGTTAATACCCTAAAAACCCCAAACTGGTACATTTGTGACAAATTTACCCAAAACTATTTTTTTGACCACCAAAAACCCCAAACTAATATACCTTTGACAAATTTACCTCAAACTGGTACACTTGTGACAAATTTACCCTTTGTTAGTTTTCGTTAAATTTTATTTTTAAATTATTAAGTTAAATGACATGTGACGGTTAAGCGGTATACCAATTTAGGATTTTATGCTCCATTTGTCACCATTTACAATTTTTGTGATTTTTTTGTGATATTAATCCAATTTAGCATATGGTATATTTGTCACAAATTTACCATTTTAGGGTTTTTTGCAGTCGAATAAATTAGTTTAGGGTAAATTTGTCATAAATGTACCAGTTTAGGGTTTTTTTATAATCGATCGGGATAAATTTGTCACGGGTATACCGGTTTGGGGTTTTTCATGATCAAAAAAATAGTTTAGGGTAAATTTGTCACAAGTGTACCAGTTTAGGGTTTTTCGGGTATTAACCCTTTTTCTAAATATGACTAGATATGTAAACCTAAATGTTGAATTGTCATGTGATTTGCTGCAGTAGTTTGATGACGTGCAGATGCACTTGCATTGCTTCTCAAGGACCAGAAGAAAAAACAACTTCCCCCACCGCCCCATTATCTTTCTTTACCTATATTGTGAAATTCCATGATAACTTCGGCTTTCATTTGGATTCAATAATGTGCCGTTCATTTTGTTACAAAATTCCTTTTACAATGTGACGCAGGTGGGAGGCCTTGGTGAAGTTGTGACTAGTCTATCCCATTCTGTTCAAGAATTAAATCACAATGTTGACATTGTTCTTCCAAAGTATTACTTTTTGAACCTTGGCAATGTGAGCTTCAATTCTGATGCTTTTGATTTTTAATTTATGTTGATTCTGCTGGGAGTCTTAGTCTTAGCCTTAGTCTTAGTCTTTGTGACTATTGCCTTAATTAACCCTTTATAACATGAATTAGTTAAGATCTATGGAAAGCAGTTTGTCCAACTGCCATGCCTAAACAGACCTAGCATTAGCAAATTTGAATTGGAATTGGAATGGCATCACATCGTTGATTCTAGACCAAGCATAAGGCAGTCCATTGTTCTCATTGGTTGGGAATGTCAAAACATCTTAGAGTTGGCATTTTAAAAATAATAACTTTTTAAGTTGTTCCTGATGTGCCTGTACCTCCATAGGTGAAGGAAGACCTATATCTTTACCACGTTCAGAGTTCCTTTATGGCAGATGGTGCTACATGTAATCTTGCTTCATATTGTTATTGGATGCTTTAGCTTGCTACTTAGTGTAACTGATGATGTAGATGGTCAGCTGATTTGGTTTTTCCTTTTCATTTTTTTGTGGTATCTTGGGTCCTTAAAATACTTTGATCTTTAGGCCTTAAAATGCTTTGTATTAGATCAGCTTTCTTGCACATGACCTTTGTTGGCAGTTTAAGTATTAGTCTTCTCTGCTGAATGATTATAAAGTAAATCAGGATATTTTGCTGGCTAAAGTTTCATCATGAGTTTGCATATCTTTTGAATTTCTTCTGCTCTCTTAAACATTTCTGCGGAAGTGTTGGCCCTGTAACTGTACTCTAATTACTTCTTGTATAAATCCTTTGATTAGGTCAATGACTTCCAGCTTCACAGGAGTTATGGCTGGGGTGGGAATGGAATAAAAGTTTCGCATGGAAAGGTGGAAGGTGTTCCAGTGTACTTTTTGGAGCCACAAAAAGGGTAAATATTTTCTGTAGCACCCATTTGCTTCTTATGAGACTCATACTCTCCATTACATGGGTCCATCTTACTGCAGGAGTTGTCTATTACAAGCTAACTTTTTGAGAAATGTCTAATCTGAGCTGTGTGCTTCTATATGAAATGCTGTCTTTGAAAGCTCTATGAAGGGACTCTTTTGTGGAAACTGCAGTGTCAAATTTGTTTCATAAAAGATAAAGTTGAAGGGGATGGAAAATGAATGTGTCCTGCTTTAATGTGGCACGTACCAGAAAGTTTACTATCTACTTAGTTTATCTTAAATATGCTGTTCTACCATGGGTCTGGAAGTTGCTTTTTGTGGCTAATTAAAGGAGGCATAGTTACTTGATTTATGGTAGGGTAGATCATAAATTCTGCTAATAGTTTGTAGATTATTATTTCAGCATAGGATCATAGATGCCTTGTGCTCTGCGTTCTGAGAGTGCTATGGAACTGACAACTTTTAGACCGTACATCTTAGGATACATACGTGTTGATTATTGCTAGTGACTAAAGAGTAAGGACTCATATTGCCCATGGAACTGCTGTTGTTCGTTATAGTTGAGTTTGTGATACTCAGATCCGACAGTCGATACTGATGCTCCTGGATCCTCTAAGCTAAAGAGTTCCTTAGACACCTGCGAGTTGTCCTTTTTCCATCTGTGTATCATTAGAAAATAATTGCATCTCATTTTTAATGTAAAGTGGATATTTTAAAGATATTGAAAACACACAAAGGCAACCTGCATGAGAACTTCTTTTAGTTTCCTCTGATTTAGTTGAATAATAGTTAAAAAGTAAATAATCACTTTTCAGTACATGTGAAAGACAGTTGTCGCCAATCTGGACATAAAAAAATTTCTTTATGAACCTGTTAATGACAACTATAGCGCGATTATGTTCACAAGTTTTGCTATGTCATCTTGGCTGTGCACTTTTTTTATTTTTATTTTTTATTGAAATATGTGGTTTATGGTAAAATCCACTAAGAAAAGGGCCTGAACCTGTCTTTTCCTTGCAGAATTTTCTGGAGAGGCTGCGTATATGGCTGTAACAATGATGGCGAAAGCTTGGGTTTCTTTTGCCATGCCACATCAGAGTTTCTACAACAAAGTGGCTTCCATCCTGTAAGATCAATTGATCGCTCTCGATCCTTGGGGTTATGATTTTCAGAGAAATGAGGGATTTTCACATCCAGATTACTGTTTAAGTAATTTTGGTTGCTAATCATATGAATTGATTTTCTGTGCATTTTGACATTTATGCATACGCATACTTCGATGTATAGGTGGTGATATTAGGGTTTATGGATATTTACTTTGGCAGATTCACTTCTTGTAGAGATTAAATATCCTTATTGTTTCTTTTGTCAATTGCAAGGATGTTTTTTAAGCTTATATCATAAATGCAAGTGTTCCATTTTTCCTCCTCAATATGGTCTAACTTTTCCTGTTTCTTGATCTTTCGTAGGATATCATCCGCTGCCATCATTGGTCCGGTGCAACCTGTCTCATGGTTGTTTAAGGACAAAGATGAGTAGTATGGTCTTAGCAAAGCTCGGATTGTCTTCACTATCCACAACCTTGAATTTGGGGCACATCTCATTGGGAAAGCTATGGCTTATTCGGACAAGGCTATAACTATTAGTAATTCGCATTCATTCAACTGTTCATTTCATCTGATCCATATTTTATGATATTTTTCATGTGTGGACTTTTAGGGAAAATGGGATTTTGGTTTTATTTACCATAATTCTCTTTGGAAAGAGGATTGACATTTCTCTTGTTGAGGATAAATTGCTCTTTTCAAAAGATGGATGTACTGTCTAGCTAAAGTTATAGGGATATGGGCATAGTTCCTTTGGCTTTTTTTCTTGATTTTGTAAGTCTTTTCATCTGTGCGACCTTCTAAATTGATTGGTAATCTCCTGACCTTTCTGCAGATATCCTACTTTTCATTATCAAAAAATGGTTTTGCAATTACTGATGGAGGAAGTGGTATTGCTGGTAATATCTGATTGATCATTACACGATCTTAGGTTTGCATCGTTCTTTGGTTGCAGGTCTCAAAACATTTATTCGAAAGAGATTTCTGGAAATCCTGTTATTGTTCCTCAACTATATCAAATTCATGGCATTCTGAATGGAATTGATCCAGATATAAGGGATCCATACAATGACAAATTCATTCCTGTAAGCTTTTTGTACGTTGTTCTTTCCTTTCTCCTGCTATTTTTTTCAGAAAATAAAACGATTCATTTAACTCAATTCAGGCTGCTGTGAGACTTCTCTCCCTTGACCATGAAAATTCAATGTGTAACATCGTTCAGTAGGGAGGAACACCATATGTTGGTAGTGTGTAGAATGGCTTAAATTGATTATTGCGCCTAACCTATGCCAATTTTGCTGGTCATCGTAAGCTTTACTTCTCTGCTTGGGACAAGATCCCTCAATTAAAAATTCTTCCAAGACAGAGATCTATTAAAGAATGCTTTTATAATCTTATAAATGAAGAAATTGAAGATTCTATGTAATTGTGATCTTATGTAGCTGGAGCTGTCTCAATATATATATATCAATACTTAAAAATGACTTTTAAGCTGGTTGAAACACTTATTAACTCCCCTGATTGCAAAGGAAGAACCTGCATCACTTTTGTGGTTTTTGTTATGTCATATGAAGTATTGGCGCGTTTAAGAAATGTATATATGGATGAAGTTACATGACTTGAAAACGAGGGAAAGAAGAAATAAGGTAACATTGGCTACATGTATGTTTGTAGGTTAATTTAATTACAGCCAAGTAAGCTCTTTTTACACTAAGTGCATTGCACTATTTGTTTTTTTTCCTTGTGATGACGATTGTGGGGTGCAATCTAATCATATACCAAACTCATCAGGATATATTCTTTAAAACCGTCCTGTATAGCCAAAAATCTGTTCAGTTGGCAATGCACAACTGTAGATGCATTAGAAACTGATGTTCTTATTTGTCCATGTCATTGATGCAGACTGAAGATATTTGTTCCTCTGGCATTCCTGGCACGGACTATTTTGATACCAGTAAATTGGATGAATAGCACTGTAGAGCTGGCCAAGCTTGAGTGTGTGACTTCTAGCAATACTGACAAACTCTCAATTTCAAATGTTCCACTAGGATCAGTTACGTATGGAACTTTTGCTCATTTGGTCCAGCTTTCTTTTCCTTTTTTGGTAATTGCCAATGTGAGTCTGTGTTTCAGCGGTTGATAGGCTGCTAGTCGGTATTCAGTTTGGGGCGTGACTTCAATTGTAGTGGACCTGTTGCTTATTTTCACAAGGCTTGCTTTATAGGCTTTCAGTTTAATCTTTTGTATTCTTTTAGTTGTATTGAAACAATTGACTTGAGGATGAAAGGATAAAAAGAGTTTACCTGAAAAGTTGGAAAGGAATTTTCTGTGATTGGTGGGTTCACCAACTCTGTAATCTTGGACGTTTGGTGTTATCTTATGTACTGTAATTGAATGTGGTGGTCTTCAATTGAAGTACATTCATTATGATAGTCATGATATCTGACTCCACTTGAACTCGACAACAGTAATGACTTTTTTCCATGTTTGTTAGAAGCAGAGTGCAGCTAGTGGTCGTGCATATAGATAAATGTTGCATTAATTAATTGGTACTTGATTTAGATTTTTCTCGTGAAGAGGAACTGTCGTTCTCTTTACCAGTGTTATGTAGGAGAGTTATTGCCATCTAAATCACTAGGGAAATAAAAGGGGAAGAACCAACTAACCTTCTAAAAACATGAGAAAGAAATGTCATTCTCATTGCTTACTGGACTCTTGTTATATTTTGGTATCGGTTACTAGTTAACTATTCTTTTTATGCACCATGTGGCAGGTTTTGGGCTCATATTGTAATGGCTCATGTATTTACCTTTTGGATATGCTTTGTGTTGCTTAAGGGGTAAGAGACTGTTGCTTCAATGCGGCTGCAGTTTGTTGTATCAGAACGAGGATGTGCTAATCAACTTTCAGTATGGACTGCATGTGTCGTTCTGATCAACTTTCGGTAGGGTGGACTGCATGTGTTGTTTGGTGGAAATTAAGCTAGATAGATGATCGTTTGTTAATGTTGACTTGGTTGAAATTTTTAATTTTGGAACTTGGAGGCTATTTATTGCAAGGGTTTGTCTGTAATATCTTACAGTTTTCCGTGGACCCAAATCTTAGCCGGTGCTTGTGAGAAATGTTCCCCTAGATCCAGATGAGTCTGATAGTGAGCTCGTGGAGCACTTTTTCTTAATTAATCATTCGGATCATTATCAGACCCATCAGGTTGGCTTGATGAAACTGAAGGTCGTTCTACCATAAAATGTGGTAGATATTTTGTATGGGAATGGCCACGCTGTGGCTTCATGTTTCTTGTCAAGATTTAAAATCACACCGTTGAAACCTATTTGCTCACCATGTTGCCTTTTATGATCTGTGATAGCTTCTATCTGTGTGACCATTCCCTTATGATATATTTGAATCTTGTTCTGTGCTTTATACACAATTGATCGCTGCAAAAGTTTTCCATTTGACACTAGAGACTGGCATGGTATATGAACAAGATTACATTTCTTGCTCCCCCTCCTTGTCGATCCACTAGGTGGAGGTACCGATTGTCGCTCTTGGACAGTTCCTGGATGGCATTTGGCCTGTTATTTGTCATTTTTTCTATTATCACTAATATATGGTCAGTCCTTCTGGATAAGAGATAACTTAGATAGGGAGACAGACTCGAAAGAGGTTTCTAGGTTTGTATAGTTGTACTGCATGGCTGTTCCTTTTTGGATCTTTAATCATTTGGATAATGTTAGGCCTGTGATGTTGATGATTAGGGAAAAGCGAAAGCGAAAACGAAAGAAAGATGAAAGTTTTTTCTCGTGATGTTTGGTTTGACCATCGTTTTCAGGAGGCGATGAGGAAGGACCCTTCAGAACGTGCAAGGGAACTGAACCTGAACATGAACATGAATGTGAACGTGAAGAGCTTCATTCAAAATGCGTATCTACACCCAGTATTGAAAAGTGCCGACGATGACGATGAAGATGACGAAGATGGCGATGTTGGTGAAGAATCCCAACCTTGAGTTTTGGGCAAGGGACTTGTATTTTAGCTATAAATTATGCCTTTAGGAGAGAAGGGTTTCTCGTGAATTAGATGAGCTTATGAACAACGCGTGTAGGATGAGTATTTTGCTTGTGTAGAGGGTGGGTGGGTCGTTGAGCGGGTATTTGCAGAACACTGAAGTAGTTGGCAAGATGTTCTTAAGTTTCGGTACCTTGAAAATAAGGTGCATTTGAGGCAATTTTATGTGACTCTGATGTTTTCTTAAGAGGGTTGAATGCCGTGGAAATTTTTTTGTGGGAGGAATTTACAAGTCACAAGAGAGGTAAGTTTAGTTTATTTGGTAGCTTAACAAGACCCGGGTGCTTCGATATTTAATGAATGAGAGAGAGTTGAGATCATTGTAGTTTTACACGATCACAATACATTGAAAAGTTTAAAAAAACCAATCGTTAGCTAATGGATTCCAAATTACATGATGGACGGTAGCTAACGGATTCCAAATTAGTCGATGGACGGCAATGGTTTGACAGGAAAGGCCGCAAGCTGTGGAATTTATGTGGCCGTGTCAAGCGTGTTTGGGCCAGGGATGGGGAACTGGCAGGGGGTCATCGAGGCATTGCTTTCCCCATTTCCCTCTTCTCTCTTAGGGCGGAAAGCTCAGAAAAAACGTACATTCTTCACCCATGCTATAGAAGTTCTTCAGTCAAAGAAGCCTTGTATTGAGTAGTCGAAAAGAAGGCATTAGAATATTTAGGTTTATTTGTAATGACTAACTTGAAGTCAAGCATATGTGGTTGATGTTATAAGTGTGTGGTTCGAGAGGTTGGGTTTCAGTGCAATGGGCCTCTTAGTTTAGTCGGCCCAGCCTAACCTCTCCCTTCCTCCCTCTTTGCCGGCCAGACCCTCCCATTTGCTCTTAGGGTTTTTATTGTAGCACTCATTCCACCCCGATCACCTTCCTGCCGTGCGTTGCCTACCCAACCCTCCAACTCGCTTGGATTCCACTCCCATCAACTCCCTACCGACCGGACCTCCTGATCCTCCCACCCAAGGTTTTGCTGTAGCTTCCACTCGAATCATAGTTAGCGTTCAAAGGAAGTGAAAGTGAAGGTTGCTGATATGATTCTTGGTTTTGTGAAGTCTTGCTATGCTTATTTAGGCGAAATAAGTTTCTCTCCATTTCCTTTGTCATCTGTACCATCCATTTTTCTCTCGTTTAGATGGCGGTAGTACAGGTGCATAATTTTAGGCTTTGCAGATGAGTGTTCTTATGTCCATGGAGAGTAATTGAAGCCTTGTGCCTGAGTTTCATTAATGTGCTAACTTACTTGATTGCTTTTCACTTTGTCGGATCCTGGGGTCTAAATCAAAGATGATTGTTGCTTCTAATTTTTGACAAAATCATTTAGTGAGGGCCTTTTCATGGAACATCTTATCTTGAGCCTGATAGGATTGTTTCTGTTATCACTAATATGGCCACTCCTTCTGTGATAGTTTGAATTTTCAGATTTCGTTTTCGATTAAATACATCAGGCCTTTCATTGACGCGCTGATAGTACTATTCTCTAAGCTGACCACTCATGAGATAACTCGACTATTTAAGGAAGCAATTAAAGGATTTTAAAGTAATAGACTTGAAAAGTCGACCAGGAATTAACTGCTCGACCGTGTTGATCTGCAAGGGTCATTACGACACTGTCAAAATCTATCAGAAACTGGAGATAGGTCAATTTGACTGAGATATATGATCAGAGTGTAGATGATTTTATCTGATTGCAAAATACTCGTTGACCGGCACTAAACCGATTTTTCTATCGTTTTGTTACCGGGTGCCTATAATTGACATCTCGAAATTTTCACAACAATCGAGGGTTGCCAATGTGTCGAATATGTATATTGTGACTCGAGATAAATCGATCGTGAGTCAATTGCACCAAAAATTGCTAAAAACTACCCGGTAGACTAGATCACGCTAAAATCACATCGGATTGAAATTAACCACAAATGTGAACCCGATTTTAGAAATTAAAAGTTTTGTGGTCTTACGATCTATTTTATGAACGTTGACTCATCCTCCGAAGATTTTTCGGAAATTCCGAGATTTTTCGGAAATTCCGAGATTTTTGTGAATAATCGATTCGGATGTTGCGGAAAAATAGCGGAAATTCAGACGGGCCAAATTAAAGAAAATTTAGACTTCCAAGCTGAGCTTTTGAGTGTTAGGGAATTACAGAAAATTATTCGGGATTTTTCTTTATTGAAATTGGACCTCAATTTGGGAAATTGAGTAAAGGAGTTGAACTTTAATCGGTGAAATTCGAAGCTGATTTTTGGGGCAGTAAAATTGGTTTCAAAATTTGATTATTTGGGGAATACTAATCAAGAAAATAATTGGGGGACACCATAGGATAATCTTGAAGACTTTTGGGCAAGCCAATGATGATTATAGATATTTTATTTTGGCTTCTCTTCCCCTCAATGTCTCGAGCACGCCTCCTCCGTCCCCATCTTCTTCACGGCTTCTCTTCATTTTGATTCCATCTGTCTCAGCTTTTGCTTTTCTTTCACTGGGTCGAAATCCACCCCACCGAAGCCTCTGCAACTCCTTTGCTTTCATTTCCTCTGTCTCTCTCTTCCACTCACTCTCTTCCTCACAAGCCAATTGAAGCTGTGTGGACCGTTAGCACCGTTTTGAAAATCGAGCAGCCCATATCTCCACGTTTCTCTCCCTTCAGCTTGAGCTCGCCCCAGCCCTCCATCAGCGCTGACTTCCTGCTTTGCTGACCGTTGCCACTCCTTCAGACGCCAGCTGCTCCAATTCACCGAAATTGCCGCAGCTGCCGTCCAAGCCCCCACGCGTCCGAGCCCTCCTCTTGTTCGGTCAACAAACCGGTGAAACTCTCTCTCCCTACTCCATCTTCGACCGTTTGCCAACGTCCCAGCTTCTGCCAGCACGCCTTCACCACCTTGCGTCTTCTTCAGTCGAGCATCCAGCAGCGAAGACGAGCCACCGAAGCAGCTCCCATCTTCGCTCGTGGATCAGCCCTGCAAGCCGTGACCTGTGAATTCATTCTTCGAGCCCAGGTTTCGGCCCATCTTCAGCCGCGAGACCCAGTCCAGCAAGCTCGCAAGATCAATCCTTTTGAAGCCCACAAAAAAAAAAATTGCAGCAGTTCAGCCCATCTCAGCCCATTCAATAAGTCCAACAGCCCAACTTTCGGCCCAGCAGTAAGCCCACGCCTTTTTGAAGCTAGTCGAAATCAGAAACCTGCGCTTTTGAGGCCCAAGTCCAGCATCTATAGCAAGCCCAGTCCAACGCAAAAACAAATCTCAGTTTGGGCTGAGATTTGTTGGGGCAATTTCAGGCCGGTCCAAGCCCGTGGATGTCGTTGTAAGCCCAAGTTCGGCCGTCGTCGCGTCGTCGTCGTAGTGAACCGTTTTCGCAATAAACTGGTGAGTTTATGCATTAAACTCTTCTTAGTAGACTAATGACGTCTAATGGGTGTTTAGATTAATTTAATTAGGAATTAGGTGGTTAGTTAGATTAAATTAGTAATTTAATTATTCAATTATGCATGCTAGGTGGTTAGATTAGATTAAGTGAGGCCTAGATAAATTGCATTACTTATCTAGAAGGGTTCGGGAATTTTCTGAGTCCATATCGGTACTTAATTTAGTGATTCTGGCCTAGGTTAGTAATTTTAGAATTTAAATTGATTTATTTAATTAATTTTAGTAATTATTTAATTATTAAATATTTTCCGAAAATTAGACCAAAAAAGCCGGTGACCCGAATTTCGTGCTGATTGTAATGATGTGGTTAATTTTTATAATCGAGTGTTAAATTGTGAAAATTAAATGCTGATTGGAAATTGAGTCAATTATTCTAAAATTTGTGAATTTTCACATTTATCTAAAAAATCCTAGGTGTCGGGTTCTAAACACCGAAAATGGTTTTATATACTATATAAACCAATGGGATTTTGAAAAAAAGAAGAAGAACGGATATTAATCTTCTGGGGTGAATTGATTGTATACCCACACACGACGTTTTTCATAGTATCTCTAATACAAAGAAAATAGGCCATGTTAACCACTACACTGAGTGGCGCTGCTGGCTTCGAGCTTTCTCCCTCTCGTGAAGGGGAGAAGTTCGAATCCTAGCACATCACAAGTGGACTTACCCACTTCACGGGGGTGGTGGGTTCCTCCGTGGGCCCTAGGATTTGCCCGCCGGCTGTCGGCTTACGGGTTTCCCTAGATCATCAAAAAAAAAAAAAAAGGTCGGGTTCACCATTTTAATGAAGATATTTGAGTGCAATGCACGGTGCCCTAGGCTATGTTTGAGTGATCGTGTGTTAGTTAGAAGAACTTGTCTGGAGTTATTAAGCTGGACGTTACCCCCATATGGGATGCCCTACCAATGGATGCTGGTCGCAATAGATTCTGGATCGATGCTCTTTTATGGAATGCCATCAACGTAGTGACGATACCGTGCACAATGGTGAGAGATAATGCCTGACAATGCCAGATGATCACTGAACAGAAAGTAGGCCGTATTATATGTCGAGAGTAAAACTAGGAACGCATAATTAATTGAGTATGACGTTCCTGTTGTTGGAGCTTAATTGTTGCTTATATCTATATGGTTATTTGTGATATAAATTGTACTAACCTACATGGTAGATCTAAGGCGAGGTAAATCCCTATGATTGTGTGATTGAGTGGTTAGAACGCCTCTGGGCGTATTTCCTCCTAATTGGGGTTTAGAGTATGAACTCATTGAGATTTATATCTCACCCATTGTGGACTTAAATTTTCAAGGTCATTGAGTAGAGGACCTAGAGCCAAGAGAAGATGATCCGAAGTGTAGGTCAATTAGGACTGCTTCTTTTTAGAAAGCCAGTTTTTGTAGTCTTTTGGTCATAGACCTTGTACATGACTCAGTGTGTATATAAAATGTGTGTTTTGTTTGTGAATATGTTGTCCTAGTTTTCTATCCCGAGATGATTACTGTTAGGGGATTTTATTTTCGCTTCCGCATGTACAATAAAAAAAGAAAGGATTGGTGACTCGTCTTGGGAAGTCGCAAAATTTTATTGACCAAAAAGAGATGGGCATGCACTCGAGGATCGGGGCGTGACACCTTCTAGATCTTTTATCATTTGGATAATGTTGTTAGGCATTAGGGAAAAGCAAAAGCGTAAACAAAAGAAAGCTGAAAGTTACGAGGGTAGTGAAAGTGAAGATGCTAATATGGTTCTTGATTTTGTGAAGTCTTGCTATGCTTATTTAGGCGAAATAAGTTTCTCTCCATTTCCTTTATCATTTGTATCGTCCATTTTGAAGCATATTTTATGGTGATCGTGGGGAGTCCCAAAACTATAATGAAAAGGCATCGATGTTTATTTGATTGAATTCTGGAGTCTTTTTTTTTTTTTCCTTAAATGCTCTAAAATTGATATCCTTTGATGGTCTCATTTAGGTGGCCAAGGAACTGAGGATGGACTTGATTAGGAAGAAGAATGTAGAGTTGGATGTCCAAAATGAACTTTGGGAACACGTGGAAATCCTATTCAATACTAAGCATGCGCTATTGAAGCTTGAAATGGATGATGCAGTGAATAATGTTACGACAATGGATGATGTTATAACGGAACTGTGGTGATAGACTTGTTGCTCTAGAATAAACTATCAAGAAAATGATTTCCTCTACTAGTAGGTGACTGCCCCATACTTGTTGTTAGCTACTTGTTTTCCTTTTTTCCCTGTAGCTAGTAGCATTACAATTTTTTTTCTCATCTTTCTTTGTTTTTTGATGAAAGGAGTGAAATATATTATAATTATTTCTTGTCTTTATTTATTTTCATATGAAAAGAGTGAAATTGAGAGTCAAAATGAAAAAATACAGCGTATTGAAGCTAAAATCTTTGATATCCAAAAGGAATAAGTGGAAATGTAGGACAAGGGAAATGGAGTTTTTGTTGTATTTAACAATCATCTTGGAGTTTATATGACGCTTTACAGCATCGGAACAATGATGCTCGATATGAACTCATACATATGGTTATTTTGGATATTGGGGACTTTTTTGGTAGAGCTGACGCTTCAAGTTATGAATTCACACTCGAAGATACAAAAGATTAGTAGGAAGCGAGCGAGTTTGATCAAAGAGTTGACTGAATTACATGTTGAGGCTTAATATTGAGTGACTCTAGAAGATTGGAAGAAGGATTCTCGACTCTTGCTTCTAACTTGAAGCATAGTTTATTGGCATTTTCCTACATTTTTGTGTCTCTTTTAATCATCCCGTTCTATGCCTTCTTATCATATGCGGTGGGATGATTTATTACTTTTCTCGAGAATGTGGTAAGATAATTTCTCTGTGCTTTTTTTTTTTTTTGGAGTTATGTTCAATTACTAATGTTTGGTCTGATGTGCTTTAATAGTCAAAGCAAACGAAGTGCCGGGACCTATCCTTAAATTCATTGAGGAAATATGAGAATTAGCGGGTAAAATTTTCTTTTGGTTATATAATGTCAGAAAGAAATTCATCTTTGTAAATGTATTAGAGATGTGATTGGAGCTCGATTTTAAAATCAGATTGTTTGTGAGTATCGCTTTTTGTGACAAGAAATTGCCACAAACTCAATCTACATTCTGTTGGTTGGGATTGGCTTTGATAGTTAATCTCTACGCTAAAAAAAATGACGGGTCATTAATTTTGACTATTTGAGCAAAATGAATGAGAGCCTCTTTTGTTCCATTGATAAGGGCCATCAATTGACCTATAAACAATTGTTGCTTTGATGGATGCCTCTCAAGCAAAGAAATTATGCTTCTATGAGGATCAATCTTCAATAGTTGAAATAGTTGCAGTTTTCATGATACAAGAGAAAAAGAGGGAAAAAAACCGAGTCCCTGAAGACATGGGAGAGAAGAAGAAATTGGCTGGTAGTTTTTGCAACAGAGGCCAAGAAAAACCTCTCTTGAACTTTGAGCGGTTTAGAGTAGGAGGCCTCATCTTGTATAGTGGTTAAAGTAGGAGATCTAGTATGGCGAGTAGAGTAGGAGGCGGCATCATTTTGGCATCTTGTATATTTGCACGCTAGATATGGTGTTTATATGTCAATTCTGTCTATAAATAGTCACTTTGGGATTATTTCTTGCTTTTCAGAATATCTTTGCTTAACATGGGATAGGAAATAGAGGAATGGGCCCGGAATAACCATGCCCCATAGTTAATTTTTCGCCGAAAAAATACTTCTATAAAGAAAAGAGAAAAATTAATTGTTATTGGTATTAGATAATAAACTGAAAGTGTGACACAAGATAGCAAATGGAACTGTAAAGTAAATCGGTGTATGGAATGGGTACTCATGAATAGTGGGTAAGAATGAATGAGTATCCATTCATCTATGGAAAATATCACTTAATCAAAATGAAAGTAGGTAACATGAACTTTCAAATATAACAAACATTACAAAGAATTATCAATCGAACACATCGAAATGACCTATTCAAGAAGCATATACGCATGGTCCACACTGACCAACCATGAATCAAAATAGATACTAATATTCTAGGAGAAGATAATTCGTTTGGTCAATTCAATATAAGTAATATGTATTATCCACATTCATGTTAAACTGTCAAGAAAATGCAAATGTCCATTATTTTAAGAATTGAGATATGTTGATTAAGGGAGATTTCAGGAGCCAATATGACAATTTTTAGGGTTTGCCTCTTGGTCTTTTTCCACAATTACTCATATTTGTCTGTTAAGAAAATGTAAATATACATTATTTTAAGGATTGAGATATGTTGACTAAGGGAGATTTCACGAGCCAATATGACAATTTTTAGAGTTTGCCTCTTGGTCTTTTTCCACAATTACTCATGTTAGTCTATCAAGAAAATGTAAATGTGCATTATTTTAAGGATTGAGATATGTTCATTAAGGGAGATTTCGGGAGTTAATATGACAATTTTTAGGGTTTGCTCTTGGTATTTTCCCATAATTACTCATGTTAGTCTGTCGAGAAAATATAAATATGCATTATTTTAAGAATTGAGATATGTTGATTAAGGGAGATTTCGAGAGTCAATATGACAATTTTTAGGGTTTACCGCTTGATCTTTTCTCATAATTACTCATGTTAGTCTGTTAAGAAAATGTAAATGTGCATTATTTTAAGGATTAAAATATGTTGATTAAGGGAGATTTCGGAAACCAATATGACTAATGAGTTGCTACCACTAGAGTCTAAAATGCGGGCATCAGCTATGTTTCGCAAGAAACTAGATAGTATGTTACACGACTTTGTTAAGAAACTTGTCATATTATAGCAAATTGTCAAACAAATGGTTCCCCAAACCCCTTCCTCCACTAGTAATTGACCATTTGATGCCATTTAGAGTCCACTTCTTTTCTGTTTTGTCCTATCACCACTAATATTTCAACTGTTTGTTTTTATCTTTCCTTGTTTTAAGATAAAATGATTGAAGTGGAGACTGAAGAGGAAGAGGAACAAAAACGTCGCATTGAAAATAGAATGATTGGTATGCAAAAAGAGTAGGTAGAAAAGGAAAGTAAGGTAAACAACATCGTGACCGTTCATGGCCGTTATTTGGGAGTGTGTTCTCTTTTATATAACACAATCGCATTAATGATTAATTGCACATGGTATGCTTGGTTTTATGTGGGCATGATGCTGGCTTTTGTATTTATGATGTTGTGGCAAATTTACTTTTCATATCACAATATACAAAATATTGGCAGGAAGAGATGGATTTTAATCAGACAATTAAGGGAATTATGAGAGGATGTTAACATACTTGCTAGAACTCTTTGACAGCAATTGTCCATAAATGGAAATCCTCAAACAAATTCATCTACAATAACTATGATAAAGCTTGCTTCAAAGTCTGATGTAGAGTGGAGTATATCACTATTTTTCGGGATTTTCTTTTTTCAACTAATCTTGCCAGCTATATGCTCAATTATTATATTGGGTGTCACAATGTATTTTGATTGTCAAGATTGCGGTAAGATAATTTTTTTATGCTTTGTTTCGAGTTATGTTCAATTAATAATAGTTAGTCTAATGTGTTTTAGTATGCAAAGTGCCGACACCGGCCTTTACATTGGGGAAATGTGAGATTTAGTAAGTAATATTTTCTCTTGGTTATTCAATGCCGGAAAAAAATTTAACTTTATATGATATGTATTAGAAATGTAGCTGGAGCTCGATTTTAAAACGAGATTATTTGTGAGTATCACTTTTCGTAACATGGAATTGTTACAAACTCAATCTATATTCTACTGGTTGGGATTGACTTTGGTAGTTAATCTCTACGTTAAAAAAATGTTGAGTCATTGTTTTTGACTGTTTGAGCAAAATGAAGGAGAGCCTTTTTTGTTCCATTGATAAGGGCCATCAATTGAGTTATAAACAATTGCTACTTTGACGGATGCCTCTCAAGCAATGAAATTATGCTTCGACGAAGCATTATTTTAAGGATTGAGATATGTTGACCAAGGGAGATTTCGGGAGTCAATATGACAATTTTTAGGATTTGCCACTTGGTCTTTTCCCATAAGTACTCATGTTAGTCTGTCAAGAAAATGTAAATGTGCATTATATTAAGGATTGAGATATGTTGGTTAAGGGATATTTCAGGAGCCAATATGACAATTTTTAAGGTTTGCCTCTTAGTCTTTTCCCACAATTACTCACGTTAGTTTGTCAGGAAAATGTAAATGTGCATTATTTTAAATATTAAGATATGTTGATTAAGGGAGATTTCGGGAGTTAATATGATTGATGAGCTGCTACCACTGGAGTCTAAAATGCAAGCGTCAGCTATATTTCGCAATAAACTGGATAGTATGTTACATGACTTTGTTCAGATATTTTTCATATCAAAACAAACTGTCAAACAAATGGTTTCCCAAACCCCTTCCTCCACTGGTAATTGGCCGTTTGATGCCATTTAGATTCTACTTATTTTCTGTTTTGTCCTATCACAACTAACATTTTGACTGTTTATTTTATCTTTCCTTATTTTAAGATGAAATGGTTGAAGTGGAGACTGAAGAGGAAGAGGAATAAAAATGTCGCATTGAAAATAAAATCATTGGTATGCAAAAAGAGTCGGTAGCAATGAAAAGCAAGGCAAACAGCATCGTGGCTGTTCGTGACAGTTATCTAGGAATTTGTTCTCTTCTATATAACGTAATCGCCTTAATGATTAACTGCACATGATATGCTTGGTTTTGTGTGGGCCTGATGTTGGCTTTTGTCTTTATGATGTTGTGGCAAATTTACTTTTCATCATTAAAAGATACAAAACATTGACAAGAAGAGACGGATTTTAATCAAACAACTAAACAAATTATGGGAGGATGCTAACATACTCGCTAAAACTCTTCAACAGCAATCGTTCATAAATGGAAATCCTCAAACAAATTCATCTACAATGATTATGATAGATCTTGCTCAAAAGTTAGATCTTGGGTGGAGTATATCACTATTTTCCGGGATTTTCCTTATTCAACTGATCTTGCCAGATATATGCTCGATTATTGTATTGGGTGTCACAATGTCTTCTGGTTGTTAAGGTTGTGGTAAGATAATTTCTTTGTGCTTTGTTTCAAGTTATATTCAATTAATATAGTTGGTTTGATGTGTTTTAATAGGCAAAACACCGACACCAGCCCCTTACATTGGGGAAGTGTGAGATTTAGCAGGTAAGCTTTTCTCTTGGTTATTTAATACTAGAAAGAAATTCAACTTTGTATGAAATGTATTAGAAATGTGGCTGGAGCTCGATTTTAAAATCTTTATGAGTATCGCTTTTCCCAACAAGGAATTGCCACAAACTCAATTTGCATTTTATTGCTTGAAATTGGCTTTGGTAATTAATTTCTACAATAAAAAAATGTGGGGTCATTATTTTTTACTATTTGAGCAAAACGATGGAGACCATCTTTTGTTCCGTTGATAAGAGCATCAATTGACCTATAAATAATTGTTGCTTTGAAGGATGCCTCTCAAGCAATGAAATTATACTTTTACGAAATATTATTTTAAGGATTAAATATGTTGACTAAGAGAGATTTCGAGAGCCAATGTGATAATTTTTAGGGTTTGTCTCTCAATCTTTTCCCAACAATACTCATGTTAGGCTGTCAAAAACTTGTAAATGTGGATTATTTTAAGAATTAAGATATGTTGATTAAAGGAGATTTCGGGAGCTAATATGACAATTTTTAGGGTTTGCCTCTTGGTCTTTTCTCATAATTACTCACATTAATTTGTCAAGAAAATGTAAATATGTATTATTTTAAGAAATAAGATATGTTCATTAAGAGAGATTTCGGAGCCAATATGACTGAAGAGTTGCTACCAATGGAGTTTAAAATGTGGGCATCGTTTCACAATAAACTAGATAGTATGTTACTTGATTTGTTTAAAAACTTGTCATATCATGGCAAATTGTCAAACAAATGGTTCCCCAAACCCCTTCATCCATTGGTAATTGACCGTTCGATCTCATTTATAGTCTACTTATTTTCTGCTTTGTCCTATCACCACTAACATTTCAACTATTTGTTTTACTTTTCCTTATTTTAAGATGACAGGGTTGAAGTGGAGACTGAAGAGGAAGAGGAACAAAAATGTCGCATTTAAAATAAAATGATTGGTATGCAAAAAAAGCTAGTAGCAATGGAAAGCAAGGCAAACAGCATCATGGTTGTTCATGGCAGTTATTTGGGAGTGTGTTTTCTTCTATATAATGCAATCGCCTTAATAATTAACTGCACATGGTATGCTTGGTTTTGTGTGGGCCTGATGGTGACTTTTATATTTATGATGTTGGGGCAAATTTACTTTTTATATCACAAGATACAAAACGTTGATATGAAGAGACAGATTTTAATAAGACAACTAAGGGAATTATGAGAGGATGCTAACATACTCACTAGAACTCTTCAACAGCAATCGTCCATAAATGGAAATCTTCAAACAAATTCATCTACAAGGACTATGATAGAGCTTGCTTCAAAATCTGATCTAGAGTGAAGTATATTACTATTTTCCGGGATTTTCCTTATTCAATTGATCTTGCTAGCTATATGCTCGATTATCGTATTAGGTGTCACGATGTATTCTGGTTGTCAAGGTTGCGGTAAGATAATTTATTTGTGCTTTGTTTTGAGTTATGTTCAATTAATAATAGTTAGTTTGATGTGTTTTAATAGGCAAAGCACCGACACCAACCCCTTACATTGGAGAAATGTGAGATTTAGCAGGTAAGTTTTTCTTTTGGTTATACAATACAAGAAAGAAATTCAACTTTGTATGATATGTATTAAAGATGTGGTTAGAGCTCGATTTTCAAATTAAATTGTTTGTGAGCATCATTTTCCCAACAAGGAATTGGCACAAACTCAATCTGCATTCTGTTGATTGGGATTGGCTTTGGTAATTAATCTCTATGCTAAAAAAATTTTGGGTCATTATTTTTTACTATTTGAGCAAAATGAATGAGAGCCTTTTTTGTTCCGTTGATAAGAGCCATCAATTGACCTATAAACAATTGCTACTTTGACGGATGCCTCTCAAGCAATGAAATTATACTTCTACGAAGCATTATTTTAATGATTGAGATATGTTGACTAATGGAGATTTCGAGAGCCAATATAACAAAAATGTCACATTTAAAATAAAATGATTGGTATGCAAAAAAAGTTGGTAAAAATGGAAAGCAAGGCAAATAACATCATGGCTGTTCATGGTAGTTATCTGGGAATGTGTTATCTTCTATATAATGCAATCGCCTTAATGATTAACTGCACATGGTATACTTGGTTTTGTGTTGGCGTAATGCTGACTTTTGTATGTATGATGTTGGGGCAAATTTACTTTTCATATCACAAGGTACAAAATGTTGACAAGAAGAGACAGATTTTAATAAGACAACTAAGGAAATTATGGGAGGACGCTAACATACTCGCTATAACTCTTCAACAGCAATCGTCCATAAATGGAAATCCTCAAACAAATTCATCTACAAAGATTATGATAAATCTTGCTTCAAAGTTTGATCTAAAGTGGAGTATATCACTATTTTCTAGGATTTTCCTTATTTAATTGATCTTGCCAGCTATATGCTCGATTATTGTATTAGGTGTCACAATGTATTTTGGTTGTCAAGGTTGTGGTAAGATAATTTCTTTGTGCTTTGTTTTGAGTTATATTCAATTAATAATAGTTGATTTTGTGTTTTTATAGGCAAAGTGCTAACACCAGCCCCTTACATTGAGAAATGTGAGATTTAGCAGGTAAGCTTTTCTCTTGATTATACAATGCAGAAAGAAATTCAACTTTGTATGATATGTATTAGAGATATGGCTAGAGCTCGATTTTAAAATCAAATTGTTTGTGAGTATCGCTTTTCGTAATAGGGAATTGCCACAAACTTAATTTGCATTTTGTAGGTTGGGATTGGCTTTGGTAATTAATCTTTACACTAAAAAAATGTCGGGTCATTATTTTTTACCATTTGAGAAAATTGAATGAGTCTCTTTTGTTCCATTGATAGAAGTCATCAATTGACCTATAAACAATTGCTGTTTTGACGAATGCCTCTCAAGCAATAAAATTATACTTTTACGAAGCATTATTTTAAGGATTGAGATATGTTGATTAAGGGAGATTTCGAGAGCCAATATAATAATTTTTAAGATTTGTTATTACTCATGTTAGTCTGTCAAAAAAATGTAAATGTGCATTATTTTAAGAATTAAGATATGTTGATTAAGGGAGATTTTATAAGTCAATATGACAATTTTTAGGGTTTGCCTTTTAGTCTTTTCCTATAATTATTCACGTTAGTCTGTCAAGAAAATGTAAATGTGCATTATTTTAAAGAATAAGATATGTTGATTAAGAGAGATTTTGGGAGCCAATATGAATGATGAGCTGCTACCATTGGAGTCTAAAATGTGGACGTCAGTTATGTTTCACAATAAACTAGATAGTATGTTACACAACTTTGTTTAAAAACTTGTCATATCATAGCAAACTATCAAATAAATGGTTCCCCAAACCCCTTTCTTCCACTGGTAATTGACCATTTGATGCCATTTAGAATATACTTATTTTCTGTTTTGTCCTATCACCACTAACATTTTGACCGTTTGTTTTATCTTTCTTTGTTTTAAGATGAAATGGTTGAGGTTGAGACTAAAGAGGAAGAGGAGCAAAAACATCGCATTGAAAATAAATGATTGGTATGCAAAATGAGTTGGTAAAAATGGAAAGCAAGACAAACAACATTATGACTGTTCATGGCAGTTATTTGGGAATGTGTTCTTTTCTATATAATGCAATTGCCTTAGTGATTAACTGCACATGGTATGTTTGGTTTTGCGTGGGCCTAATGCCGACTTTTGTATTTATGATGTTGAGGCAAGTTTACTTTTCATATCACAAGATACAAAATGTTGACAAGAAAAGATGGATTTTAATCAGACAACTAAGGGAATTATGGGAGGACCTAACATATTCGCTAGAACTCTTCAACAGCAATCGTCCATAAATGAAAATCCTCAAAAAAATTCATCTACAAGGACTATGATAGAGCTTGCTTCAAAGTCTGATCTAGAGTAGAGTATATCACTATTTTCCAGGATTTTCCTTATTCAACTGATCTTGCCAGCTATATGCTCGATTATCGTATTGGGTGTCACAATATATTTTGATTGTCAATGTTGCGGTAAGATAATTTCTTTATGCTTTGTTTCAAGTTATGTTCAATTAATAATAGTTGGTTTGATGTGTTTTAAATGGCAAAGCGCCGACACCAGCCCCTTATATTGGGGAAATGTGAGATTTAGTAGGTAAGCTTTGTATTAGAGATGTGGCTAGAGCTCGATTTTAAAATCAGATTGTTTGTGAGTATCGCTTTTCGCAATAGGGAATTGCCACAAACTTAATTTGCATTCTGTTGGTTGGAATTAGTTTTGGTAATTAATCTCTACGAAAAAAAATGTCGGGTCATTACTTTTTACTATTTGAGCAAAATGAATGAGTCTCTTTTGTTCCGTTGATAGGAGCCATCAATTGACCTATAAACAATTGTTGCTTTGACGGATGTCTCTCAAGCAATGAAATTATACTTATACAAAACATTATTTTAAGGATTAACATATGTTGACGAAGGGAGATTTAGGGAGCCAATATGACTGATGAGCTGCTACAAATGGAGTTTAAAATGCGAGCATCAGCTATGTTTTGCAATAAAATGAATAGTATGTTATCCAACTTTGTTCATAAACTTCTCATATCAGAACAAACTATCAAACAAATGATTCCCTAAACCCCTTCTTCCACTAGTAATTGATTGTTTGATGCCATTTAATGTCTACTTATTTTTTGTTTTGTCCTATCAACACTAATATTTCGACTGTTTGTTTTATCTTTCCTTGTTTTAAGATGAAAGGGTTGAAGTGGAGACTGAAGAGGAAGAGAAACAAAAACGTCGCATTGAAAATAAAATAATTGGTATGCAAAAAAAGTTGGTAGAAATGGAAAGAAAGGCAAACAATATTGTGGCTGTTCATGGCTGTTATTTAGGAGTGTGTTCTCTTCCATATAACGCAATCACCTTAATGATTAACTGCACATGATATGCTTGGTTTTGTATGGGCCTAGTGCTGGGTTTTGTATTTATGATGTTGGGATAAATTTACATTTCATATCACAAGATACAAAACGTTGACAGGAAGAGATGGATTTTAATCAGACAACTAAGGGAATTATAGGAGGACGCTAACATATTCGCTAGAACTCTTCAACAGCAATTGTTCATAAATGAAAATCCTCAAACAAATTCATCTACAAGGACTATGATAGAGCTTGCTTCAAAGTCTAATCTAGAGTTGAGTATATCACTATTTTCCAGGTTTTTCCTTATTTAATTAATCTTGCTAGCTATATGCTTGATTATTATGTTGGGTGTCACAATGTATTCTTATTGTCAATGTTGTGGTAAGATAATTTCTTTGTGCTTTGTTTCGAGTTATGTTCAATTAATAATAGTTGGTCTGATGTGTTTTAATAGGCAAAGCGCCGACACCAACCCCTTACATTGGGGAAATGTGAGATTTAGCAGGTAGACTTTTCTCTTGGTTATACAATGTAAGAAAGAAATTCAACTTTGTATGATATGTATTAAAGATATGGTTGGAGCTCGATTTTAAAATCATATTGTTTGTGAGTATCCATTTTCGCAACAAGGAATTGCCACAAACTCAATCTGCATTCTTCTGGTTGGAATTAGCTTTGGTACTTAATTTCTTCGCTTCTAAAATGTCGAATCATTGTTTTTGATTATTTGAGCAAAATGAATGAGAGCCTCTTTTGTTTCATTGATAAGGGTCATCAATTGACCTTTAAATAATTGCTGCTTTGACGGATGCCTCTCAAACAATAAAATTATACTTCTATAAATCATTATTTTAAAGATTGAGATATGTTGACTAAGGGAGATTTCGAGAGCCAATATGACAATTTTTATGGTTTGTCTCTTGGTTAATATGTTAATGAAAAAATGTAAATGTGCATTATTTTAAGGATTAAGATATGTTGATTAAGGGAGATTTCGAGAGCCAATATGATTGATGAGCTACTACCACTGAAGTCTAAAATGCGGGCGTCAGCTATGTTTCACAATAAACCGGATAGTATGTTACACGACTTTGTTCAAAAACTTGTCATATCAGAGCAAACTATCAGACAAATGGTTCCCTAAATCCCTTCCTCCATTGGTAATTGATCATTGGATGCCATTTAGACTCTACTTATTTTCTCTTTTGTCCTATCACCACTAACATTTCTACTGTTTGTTTTATCTTTCCTTATTTTAAGATGAAAGGGTTAAAGTAGAGACTGAAGAGGAAGAGGAACAAAAACATCGCATTGAAAATAGAATGATTGGTATATAAAAAGAATTGGTAGAAATAGAAAGTAAGGCAAACAACATCGTGGCTATTTATGGCAGTTATTTGGGAGTGTGTTTCTCTTCTATATAACGCAATCGCCTTAATTATTAACTGCACATGATATGCTTTGTTTTGTGTGGGCCTGATGCTGACTTTTGTATTTATGATGTTGGGGCAAATTTAATTTTTATATTACAAGATACAAAACGTTGATAGGAAGAGACGGATTTTAATTAGACAACTAGGGGAATTATAGGAGGATGCTAACATACTCGTTAGAACTCTTCAACAACAATTGTCCATAAATGGAAATCCTCAAACAAATTTATCTACAAGGACTATGGTAGAGCTTGCTTCAAAGTCCGATCTAGAGTGGAGAGTATATTACTATTTTCTGGGAGTTTCCTTTTTCAATTGATCTCGCTAGCTATATGCTCAATTATCATATTGGGTGTCACAATGTATTCTGGTTATCAAGGTTGCGGTAAGATAATTTCTTTATACTTTGTTTTGAGTTATGTTCAATTAATAATAGTTAGTCTGATGTGTTTTAGTAGGCAAAGTGCTGACACCAGCCCCTTAAATTGGGGAAATGTGAGATTTAATAGGTAGCTTTTCTTTTGGTTATACAATACCAAAAAAAATTCAACTTTATATGATATATATTAGAGATGTGGTTGGAGCTCGATTTTAAAACCAAATTGTTTGTGAGTATCACTTTTCGCAATAGGGAATTGCCACAACTTCAATCTACATTCTGCTAGTTGGGATTGGCTTTGAGAGTTAATCTCCGCGCTAAAAAAATGTTAGGTCATTATTTTTTATTGTTTGAGCGAAATGAAGGAGAGCCTCTTTTGTTCTGGTTATAGGGGCCATCAATTGACTTATAAATAATTATTGATTTGACTGATGCCTCTCAAGAAATGAAATTATGTTTCTGTGAGGTTCGATCTTCAATAGGTGAAATAATTGTAATTTTTATGATACAAGAGAAAAAGAGGAGAAAGAACCGGGTCCCTAAAGCGTGGGAGAGAAGAAGAAGTTGGTCGGTAGTTTTTGTAACAGAGGCCATGACAAACCTCTATTAAACTTTGAGTGGTTTAGAGTAGGAGGCCTCATCTTGTATAACGGTTTGAGTAGGGGATCTAGTATGGTGGGTAGAGTAGGAGGAGGCATCATTTTGGCTTTTTGTATATTTGCACGCTAGATATGTTTTTTATATGTCAATTTTGTCTATATATAGTCTTTTGGGATTATTTGTTGCTCTTCTGAATATCTTTGCTTAGCATGGGATAGAAGATAGAGGAATGGGCACGGGACAAAGCCATGCCCTGCAGTCAATATTTCACCGAAAATGCTTCTACGAAGAAAAGAGAAAAATTAATTGTTATCGGTATCGGATAATGAACTGAAAGGGTGACACAAAATAGCAAATGGAACTGTAAAGTCAACTGTTGTATGAAATTGGTACTCATGGATAGTAGGTAAGAAGGAATGAATACCCATTCCTCTATGGAAAAGATCACTTGATCAAAATGAAAGTAGGTAACATGGACTTTCAAATGCAACAAACATCACAAAGAATAATCAATCAAACACATGGAAACGACTTCTTCAAGAAGCATATACGCATGGTCCACACTAACCAGCCATGAATCAATATAAATACTAATATTCTAGGAGAAAATAATTCATTTGGTAAATTCAATATATGTAATATGTATTATCCACACTCATGTTAGTCTGTCAATAAAATGTAAATGTGCATTATTTTAAGGATTGAGATATGTTGATTAAGGGAGATTTCGAGAGCCAATATGACAATTTTTAGGCTTTACCTCTTGGTTTTTTTCCCACAATTACTCATGTTAATTTGTCAAGAAAATGTAAATGTGCATTATTTTAAGGATTGAGATATGATGATTAAGAGAGATTTTAGGAGTCGATATGACTGATGAGCTGCTACCATTGAGTCTAAAATGTAGGCATTAACTATGTTTCGCAAGAAACTGGATAGTATGTTACACGACTTTGCTTAGAAACTTGTTAAATCAAAGCAAACTGTGGTTCCCCAAACCCCTTCCTCCACTGGTAATTGACCGTTCGATGCCATTTAAAGTCTACTTATTTTCTGTTTTGTTATATCACCACTAACATTTCAACTATTTGTTTTATCTTTCATTGTTTTAGATAAAAGGGTTGAAGTGGAGACTAAAGAGGAAGAAGAACAAAAATGTCACATTGAAAATAGAATGATTGGTATGCAAAAAGAGTTGGTAGAAATGGAAAACAAGGCAAACAATATCGTGGTTGTTTATGACAGTTATTTGGGAATTTTTTTTTTTTTTTTTATATATATCCAGGGAACCCCGTACAACCGGTAGCTAGTGGGTAAACCTTGGAATGTCGCTAGCGGATGACCCACCACCCCGACGTCGTGCTTAGGAGTGTGTTCTCTTCTATATAACGCAATCACCTTAATAATTAATTGCACATGGTATACTTGGTTTTGTGTGGGCTTGATTGATGTTGGCTTTTGGATTTCTGATGTTGGGGCAAATTTACTTTTCATATCACAAAATACAAAACATCGGTGGGAAGAAATGGATTTTAATTAGACAACTAAGGGAATTATTGGAGGACGCTTACTTGCTAGAACTCTTCAACAACAATTGTCCATAAATGGAAATCCTCAAACAAATTCATCTACAAGGACTATAATAGAGCTTGCTTCAAAGTCTAATCTAGAGTGGAGTATATCACTATTTTTCGGGATTTTCCTTATTCGATTGATCTTACTAGCTATGTGCTTGATTATCGTATTGGGTGTCACAATGTATTTTGGTTGTTAATGTTGCGGTAAAATAATTTCTTTGTGCTTTGTTTCGAGTTATGTTCAATTAATAATAGTTGATTTGATATGTTTTAATAGGCAAAGCGCCGACACCAGCCCTTTACATTAAGGAAATGTGAGATTTAGTATGTAAGCTTTTGTATAGATTGAGCAGTTTAACTTTTCTATCAAATATTTCACAAAATTTGATTAAGAACCTTGATTTTTGAATTTTTTAGTTTTAGGTTCTATATCAACCAAAAACAAAATTACTCTTATTCTAGTCATAATTAAATATAGTTCCTTCTTTGACATTTGGTTTAGGGACTCTCTGAAATTTGTTTTAGCATTCAATTTCGCGATTTATTGAGTCAAGATACAAATTATAGTTTTGAGCCCTAATTAGGGGACCAAAATTGATTCGTCATAACCTACGAACGGATGATTGTTTCTCACTCATTTTCTTAAGATAAGTCCAAATTCGAGATCAATTTTGTGAAATTCACACAAGAACTCATCAATTTGATGAATTTTATCCTCCCAAGCATTAGAAAGTCAAGGAAATAAGCTTCAATTGACAAAATTCAAATTGACCCATTCATGACTATGGTTTAATTTCATAAATTTAGGTCTAATTTTAATATTAGACTTAGATCCATTTTTTACCTAAGTTTGAGCACTTCAATTCAAGGTCAATTTGAATGTGGTAAGTGATCTTACCTCTGGGTAGCTTATTAGATAGGGTAATTGTGACACTAATTGAATTCAATTTTGATTAATATGCAATTTTACCCATTGAATTGTAAAATTTACCATTTTAGCCCTTTTGTCCAATTCAAAGCACTCATTGTTTTGACTCATTTTTTTCCATGATAATCATTCAATTAGGTCAATAAAAGACCCTTAGATCAAATTCATAAAATTTGATTAGCTTAATTGTATCTTAATTGGTCAATTTCTTCATAAAAAGGATAAAATTCATTTTCAATTAGGTCTTTTAGGTGTCAAATTGCATAAATTTTTGACCCACAAGGGTCCTAAGTGGAAAAAATGGCAGGAATCGGACCAAACCGATCAAGAATCGGTCAAAATCCGGTAGAATTGGTCCAGTCGGTCTAACCTGCTGCTAGCGGGACTGGCTGGTTCGAGCCTTTGTCGGCTGGTTCTTGGCCTCCGGCCACTGGTTCTGGAACCCTCTCAATACCAAATTCACTTATACACCTTTAGTTTCCCAAAATTTTACAAATTAAGCCTCAAATTTTGTCAAATTACAAATTGACCGATAATTAGACATTTTGACGCAATTCCTGATTTTAGCTTGGTTTTTTGCAAATCAAACCCACTAGATCAATTACCCAACACCTTGAGATCATAATAGAGCCTTCAAAATGGATTTTTGACCGTTGAATCGAGATTTTGGCTATAGGGTCGAACCGACGGCCATAATCGCTTAATGTGGGAGTATATAAGTGAAATATCTTCTATTTTTAGCATAGGGGCTTCAATTGCATGAATTTTTTCTCTTTCCTCAAGCTCTCTCTCTTTCATTTCTCCCTCCAAAATCCTACCCAAACAGCTCAATCTCTCTCTCTCTCTCTCTCTCTCTCTCTCTCTCTCTCTCTCTCTAAGTTTTGGTTCATCTCTTGGACCGATTTTTCTTTTTTTTTCTTGAGTTGGTGATTCGATTGATCCCGATCCGAGCCATAGTGACTTGATCTACATTCTTGGAGTCCCGATCATGATCCGATGATTTGATCCGACTAATCGCAATAGAAACGAACAAAAATCACAATGAAGGTAATGATTCGAAGCTCAAATCCGATGAAATGAGATCGAGTTAGTCGATCGGAGCTAGAATTCAAGCTTGTATAATGAGTATGAATGCTGCAATGAGTTGTTGATGATTTGAATGATGATTATGATTTTAAGCCTAATTTGTGATTTTCGTAGGCCTATACATAGGTTACTGTTTTGGCCAAAACAAGGTCTGAAATGACCTCATTTGAGCTCAAGTCCTCTTAAGATTAGATAATAGACATCCCGAGTTTCGAAATGATAGGTCACATGCCCAAAACGACCATCGTTTGGCCCTCCAAAAACACCTCTAAAGATTAACAATTTTACAGTAGTTTAGGTTTTTTTTTGGTTCTGATCCGGTTCCACCTTCTGACTTTGTTATTTTTGTGTTGATCTCAGGTGATGCCGCTTGAGGTCCATGTGACCTCAGGTGGCGTCGCCTAAGGTCCACGAGCACTAGGCAACGTCACCTAAGGTCCATGCAACCTAGGTGACGCCGCCTGGGTCACGGGTCGCGCCACCCCCTAGCGGTGGTCATTAGGGACGCGCAACCCTCAAGCGGTGATGGCGGCTGCCAGAGAAGCCTGATGGGTGGGGAAGAAGAAGATGAACAGGGAAGAAGATGGGCAGGAAAGAGGAAGACAAAGGGGAAGAGAAGATGAACATTGACACGGTTGCATTTCCAAAATGCCCAATGCCCAAAGCACCTCCTCCCTAGCATTCAACTTTCAGCATTCAGATGACCACATTTGGCAAATGAGCTTTCAAAAACATTTGCTAAACATAAAAAAATTTCCCCAAGGGACTTTAGGGGCCCAAAGCAGAAAATTTCCCCCCCCCCCCGACACAGAACAAAGCAGAAAATATAAGCCCACCAGCCCCTGCATCTTCATCATCGTCTCTTCTAAAGCTCTTCAAAATCCCAAGCAACTCTCTGAAGCAAAGAAGAGGTTCGAACAAGATTGAGACTCCTCAACCTTGTTCTTCCCTCGGTGTTCTACTAAGTTAGATAGGTATGTCATAAGATTGATCCTCCTACTCCTCATCTCGCCCCTTAAATTTTTTACACTAGATTTAAGCATAATCAAATATCTAGTTAAATCAGCGAAATGTCGATCAAGTTGACCAATTTCACCAGATTTGGCTAGTTTTTTTTTTCTTTCTTTTACCATCCAAGCTATTAACAAGATCGAACCATAAAACAATCTTCTTACCAATCTAACAGGTTAAACTGATCGGTCTAATCTAGTTTGAGAACACTAAATTTAATTGTGGGTGGGCAAAAGTGTTAGTGCTACTTTTACATATGGCAAAATGATTTTAGAACATCTATTTATATTTGGTCAATAGATTGTGTTTATGAAATAGGTTAAAATGGGTCTAACAATAAGGCTCAACTAGAATATGATATCAATGGGTTTGGATCTACCTTATTTATGATCTATATGGATCAAAATGTTGGGGAAAAAATAGTGCTGCGATTGAAAAAAGAAAGAGAAATTTAAATAAATAAAAACAGAGAGAGAGAGAGAGAGTAGCGACACTTGCGGCCACTTTCGGCGGCGATCCAGGATAGCCACATTGCAGTAGTCACAAGAGATAGGCATCTTTGACGTCGATTGTGCTCTCCAATGTTCGCTAAAGTACATGACATTTCTTCTTTTTTAAATCTTTCGATTTTCAAACCTGATGATTCAGAATTTTCTTTTTGTTAAGATCATCCTAATTTGTTAATTGCTCTATAATAATGCGGTGCTTTATATAAATAATATTATATAATGAAGTTTAAATGTGTTATATGGCGAGTACGGATAGATTGAACATAGAACTACATAAAGAAAAACATATCCAAATATGTTATGTTGAAAAAACCAATCAATCTATTTATGACTAACTCAAATCTTATCGGACCTAATCTATCCATTCGTCACGTCTAGACTCTAGCCACCATACCAACCTTTGGCACACATCGGCGGTCTCTCTCATCGCCCTTCTGGATATTTAACACCAGTAGTCTCAACCCCACCAGAAAATTCCAAACTTCGATCATCTTCCTCTCCTCTCCCCTTCTACTCCCTTTCCATGGAAATATATAGAGCCGGTCAAGGTCGCCCCTTGATTCAATTGTTGGAATCCTCGAGTAGGACAAATCAAATGGCAACCGAGCGAGTGGGGCCCCCCCACACAGAACAAAGCACAAGATATAAAGGCCAAAGTCCAAAGAGGGCACTGTATCCATACGAAGCCGCGTGGAAATTTCATGCGCAATCCCCTCCAACCCCTCACGTACACGTGTCCCCACATGGACCTTTCACAGGTTGATTTTTTTCCAGTTGACCGGGTCAACCTCGCTGCCCTATAAGAAGCAAGGCCCACCAGCCCCCTGTATCTTCATCACCATCTCTTCTAAAGCTCTTCAGAATCCCAAGCAACTCTCTGAAGCAAAGAAGAGGTTCGAACAAGATTGAGACTCCTCAACCTTGTTCTTCCCTCGGTGTTCTTCGGGTAACGTCTCGCGATCTTCGCAGGGTTCTTTAGGCCCTTGATAACATATATTCATCACGATGTTCAAGTTTAGTTACTGTCATCTATCCATGCAGACACAGATCCATGTGAAGACCTTAACGGGCAAGACCGTCATCATCGAAGTGGAGAGCTCGGAGACGGTCCACAACGTGAAGGTCAGAATACAGGACCAAGAAGGCATTCCCATGGATCAGCAGAAGCTGATCTTCGCGGGCAAGGAGCTCAAGAACGACGTCCGGACGCTCGCCGAGTACGACGTTCACAGCGAGTCTGTGCTCCACCTCAATCTCTGTCGAAAGGCCAAAAGGAAAGGTATGTGGCGCTTTCTTGCTTTGGCGCGGCGGCTTTTTAGGTGAATATTTCGTAGTCTATGTAATTGTGTGTTGATGAACTATTATTGATGTGGTGAAGAGATCCATTTTTCTCGTACATCATGAAATAAGCTTATTCTGAGAGTTTGTCAATTGAAGAGGACGTGGACGACCTTGCTATTCTGCACAGCAAACCAGGTCTAAGACCAATGTAAGGATTTTTCGACTTTATGAATTAGCATATATGCTTTTTCCCCTTTTTGAGAGCCTTGTATGAGCCTAAACATGGCAGCTGTATGAATGAATTTGAAGAATCTTGAAGGGATTTAGTGTACTGTACAAAATGATAGAGTCAAAGTTTGATGTGTACACTCAATTTGTCGGCTGAATCGTCTTTGTCCAGAATCTACATGTGTAATATGTATGACCATTTCTATTGCTGAATGAGCAAGGGCTTTCAGCTTTAACGTAGATTGTGACAATGAGGGCGTAACAGAGTAAACACGACTTGGTGGAGGCTGTTTTTTCATTAGTTCATCGGAGAAATTAAGGAACATCTGCAGTTGAACTTTTGTCATAGGTCAGTCGACCGGGACTCGCTGAAATCATTCTTTTGTGATAGATATACGCCCTTACCGACGAGCGAAGGAGAGAATATTAGTGGACACAGCATTGCCCTTTTGTATTCCTTTCATGATGTGATCAAATGACTCCAACTGCGTATTAATTATTCTTTAGTTCGTTTCTTGCTAGATGTATCCGCAGGTGAGGATGATACGGATATGGAACTAAAGATCTGATGAAAGATCGATACTCTCAAACCCTCCCAGGCAGTCAACCTTGTTAGTAATACTTAGTACTGATATTATAACTCAAACTTGCGTGATTAAATGACTCCAACTGCATATTAATTATTCTTTAGTTTGTTTCATGCTAGATGTATCTGCAGGAGAGGATGATACGGATATGGAATTGAAGATCTGATGAAAGATCGATACTCTCAAAGCCTCCCAGACAGTTAACCATTTTAGTTCTACTGAGTACTGATATCATAACTCAAACTAGCGCTAAATTGGACGCAAGATCGACACCACATCACTATACACACGTTCTTCAAGACTTTCATGTTGGCAGGCCTTACATGGTAGGAGTTCAGAGTTCTGTTGAACCATGAAGCCTTCGAAGGGGAAGGCTATTCATGTTCCTGATGCTTAAATTGACATGGGGGGCTTTTGTTACTTCACATGGAAAGCAAAAATCATTTGATTTGATGGTAATCAACAAGAAGAATGGTTTTTCCAAGAGATAATTCTTGAAAGACGAATGGTTTTGCAAGAGATAATTCTTGCCACCACATGATCGGTCAGCACCCATACGGCCACCAGGAAAGATGTCGACAAACACAGCCGTTTATTTTGACTTGCACTGTTGAAAAAGTAGAGGTCAAATTTGTCTGCAATAATTCAGCAATATGGACAAGTTCAAATTAGATTTCTCCCAAAATAATAATAATAATAATAATAATAATAATAAGGAACTTTGAATTAGATGGACAGGAGATGCGGAAGTCCGAATTTCAATTTCGGCTCTTGGGATCCATTGGGATGAACTTTTTGAAAAGGAAATCTGGGAGGCCCATATCTTTTTAAATTAGAAGTGGTAAGGGGTTGGGTTGACAAGTCGGTTTGAATCTGACCAGAACACGAAAGTCCGTTTCAAATTGGGTTATCTTGAATTTGAATATGGTTTTCGGCTTTGGGTAGTTCCGGGGTCTTTCTTGAATGCATTGAGTGGAATCCGGGTTGGACTCACTAATCCTCAAGACATCTCCAGCTTCACTATCTTCGGATATATAGAAGTCAGGGTCTAGTTGGATAATACCAACTTAATTCCGGATCGTTTGGGTTTGGTTTCTCTTCAATTACTAGTTCAACGGTCAGATTCAATTAATATGAAAAAATTATCTAAAAAATCTTAAATCGATCACACTTTTGCCAATTTAATCATAAATTTTTCAATTTTGTTAATTCAACATTTTTACTTTTGCCAATCTTAAATCTTCACACTTGGTAATCATTCTAACTATTAGGGTTAGTAGTTTATAAAATAAAAGGTGGTAAATTCTAAAGGTGGCAAACAAGACAAATAGAAGTAATAACTCGATACAAAAATTGGTGAATTTAAGAAAAAATAAAATAATTAAACGCCATTTTCTTGTAAGTTGGGGATTTTGATAGAGTTGAGAATCTTCCATTATTAACAGTTGCTACTTCTGAATGAACGCATCCATGAAGAGAGCATCTAATTGTCACAATGAGATCATACATAGTTGAAGATTATATGTAATCCTTCGACCGATATTAAAACCTTTATTGCGCTTTGTATCTCTGTAGCTAGAATTGGCACTAAGCCTCTCTGTATCAAGGCTGATCAAATCAGATTATGATTCACCTAAACCGATAATCATAATATGTACTTATCGAATGCATATGGCATTTGGGCTGATCAGACGAGAGTCGGATGTGCAGAGTCCCCCACTATATTATATAAATGAAATAACCACCGTCCTGACAACGTTGGGCAAGCAAACTTGTGACAGCAACTAAAGATATCGAGATACTATGAAAAGGAATAAACCGCTAAAAGGTCAACCAGATCGAGTTGGAAATCTTATCTGTAAAGCATACTTTAGAATCGGTGATCATACAAAAATGCAAAAACAAAAATAGGTCTTTCAAATTGCTGGTCAAGATTGGTAGGAAGCTGTAGCTGTTGATCACAAAGTTCAGAAGAATATAATAATATTTGCACTGCAGAAACATTTGCTACTATATAAAATTCTATATGATTCATTCAACCGGTTAGGCTCATTTGCTTTTAATCCTTCGTTATATAACTGTCATACACGGCCTCATCAGAGTTTAAGCACTGACAATCTCGTCGTTATGCTAAAAATAAAATAAAATAAAGGAATGTTACTATCGATCCGCTTCATCTAATCTTATCTAATTAAGAGCATGTTCATCGTTTTTTTATTCAAGTGATTAATTAAACTTCAAATAATTGGAAAAAGAAATTATTTGTGTGCCCCACACCTTTCCAAAATGAAAGTTGAGCGGGACATTAGTTAATAGGCTGCGTACTTATCTTGAAGATTATCATTTTTCCTGCAATAGTAAATGTAATTAAACAAAGTTTGAAAGTACGTTTTTTCTTGCTTGTCCCCACATCACCCACCTTCATCGATGCAGACATTACAACCACCGTACGAGAAATTTCTCTGTCGAGGTGTACTGTTTGTTCCATCTCTCTCTCTCTCTCTCTCTCTCTCTCTCTCTCTCTCTCGCCCCACCTCCATTTTGCCCTTTCTTCATTATTCATGTATTCTTAATCCAATTTGGACTTATCGGATGTTTATGATGGAAAGTGTATATTATTCTACTTGAATGAAATAACCCTTAAAATGGACCTACTAGTGTAAAGAGATCTACAAAAGTAGCTACCAACTAGGCACACTTCGATAGATTGAGAATATGGTAATTGATAATTCAATTTAACCTATATTAAAACTTGTGACAAGATGTCAAAATTCATGTGCATATTAGATGGAGAAAAGAGAGATTGTGATGTAATTGATTTTGTTTATCGCATCTACAAGTGGAAAAGAAGCTCAAGTAGTAATTTCTAGTCGCAAGATACTAGTCAAGCTCTTTGAAGGCCTCTTCCGCTGCCGCCCATTTCATCTTGGGATTTAGGTTGGGGACCTTTTGAGATTTGTACTTTCAAGCATTAATACCATTAAAAACTCAAGCGAAACATTCATGACACATTAATCTAGACGAACTTTTATGTCACAAGAATCTTAAATTGACGTCTCAGGATATATTTACATTCTAACTAATTTTCATCAAATAAAAAGATTAAAGCTGATACTCATGCTTTAAATCTACCCTTCATTATAATTTCATCAAGTATCTCATCAAAATGCGTATGTGTCACACAAGTAGAAAGCAAACGGATCTAACGTAGAGAATAATATTCATTTTAATGAAGTGTAGACTTGGGTCATAAATATTCGTTAGGTACTTTTTATGAGACGAAAATTAGTTGAGGCAAATGGGTTATGGCATATCAGCTTGGGAATTATAGGGTACTAAGTCGGTAATATCAACAGTGTTAACTCTAATTTAAATGCTAAGAGTGAAAATCAAAGCATGAATTAAAGGACAAAAACCAAATGTCGTGCCTATCCTCTGTGTCCCCCTTCAATGCAAGAACCATCTATCCTTATTGCCTATCCTACGTTAAAATCACTTTTAGTTCGGCAAGTCCTCGAATAATTTGTAAAGGAGTTCGAGAATCATAACCGGTGAAGGTAGTTCCTGTGAATCTTTCTGCTGCAAGTGGGTGGAGATATGAAGAGCACACAGAATCTGCTTTTTGATGGACATTGGAGGCCAGGACACTGCACAGAGCATATTTGTCCAGGTCCAGGAATTTCTTTATTGCACGTTCCCCTTATTTAATGCATGAATTCCAGCAAAAGGCCATAGGAAATAAATAATTTAGATAGAATTCCCAAAGGTAAAAGACAAGTCCAACCAATTCAACTACCTATCAGACCTGAAAAGACTCCAGGCAGTACCGGGAGCCACACACAGCTTCTTCCACACACAAGCTTCAACTACCAGTCTTCTCCTTCTTCTTCTTCACCATCCATTCTTTGCTTGGCATTTTCATTTTCAATTTTCTTTTATCTCAGTTCCTTTTCTTGTGGGAACATGGTTTCTCCAAGGTGTGTTTCTTCCATTATTAATACACGCCAGTACTTAAAGCGCCTCCAAATTGCCCCAACAGCAAGTAAAATCCCCTCTCGGCTCCTCTTTCTTTTTATGTACATTCCAAGAACAGCGACAGATAAGGCCCCGAGATCTGCAAGTCTTCTTCACACTACTCGCTGATGGCTGATTCTGAACATTCTTCTTCTGATGACACTTACGTGGACTCTAGAGGTAAACTATTTTGACAAGTTAATTTCACTATGTCTCCCTCGTTTCTTCTCCTGTTTATTTTGCATCAGCTTTGACTCTAGATGCAATTATCCTGCTTCTTGCAGTAGAAAGTTCAGTTTTCAGTTAAAAAGACAAATCTTCTTTCTGGGTTTTCCGCCTTTTTCGAGATTTCTTGCAAAGCCCCCATCAATATAAGTTCCTAAGTCTATGAATGATTATGGTTAATAGACGAATATGTAACAGATTTGACCCTGGACGTAATTAATGATCCTGCCCCTGTTTCTTTCACCAATCAAATCAAACACTTCTTTCTGATCCTATTTCAGGATTTCAAGTATAGTTATTGGAAGGAATCCCGTAATTTTTGGTGGGCTTCAACTTTATTTTCAGAGTTGATTATATCATGAACAAGACTAGTTCATGCCTTTAATTTTGCATCATGCAAGGGCCTTGTTCTGCTTCCAAGAATTTGTTTTCTCCTACATATATCGTTCTATTTATCTTTTTGTTCTTGGGTTGTTTTGTGCAGAAGAGACAAGTGAAGAATCAAAGCTAGATTTCTCTGAAGATGAGGAGACGCTTGTAATTAGAATGTACAACCTGGTTGGAGAAAGGTAAGACTCTGTTCTGTCGCTTCTTTCCTACTTCTCTTTTACTTTTACTGTTGATGATTTCCTCTCTTTTTTTTTTCGCAAAAATGAAATTGCTAAGCCAAAATTATATCATCGATCAGGTGGTCTCTGATTGCTGGTAGAATCCCAGGGAGGACAGCTGAAGAAATCGAGAAGTACTGGAATTCTAGATATTCAACAAGCCAATGAAAGTACTAAATCAAGATGACCGTCTTACTTAGAGTGACGTGAATGCTTGGCTCAGAAAATTTCCCCGAAGATTTTCTTAATATGGGTTCTGAACTTAGACCCATTGAAGTTCAAGGTCATTTAATATGATCTTTAGGAATGGAGTTTCTCCCCCCTCCTTTTGTCGGTTGATCTTTGTCTGGTGCTCATGATTAGGGTAAAGCCATTGGTTTTTTTCAAGGTGCAATGTATTTGCAAGTAGGACCTTAGATTCTTGATGTATATTGTCCTCTCTAGTTATAGTGTACAAATGTGTCGCCCCTAGTGTTGTCCCTAATGATATGACATTGTTACTCTCTTTATTTTTTCACCACTAATGTGTGCCAACGTAAGGTGTACCTTAAAGTTTAAAAGTATATGGTACAAACTTGTCAAATCGCAACTTCTAGAGTGTCCATGGTGATACGAAAAATGTTTAAATTTCTAGATCAATCGATATACACACGTGGGTTTCCTTCAAAGGAATTAATGAAAAGGGACCGAGCACTTGACCGACCTAATGAGAGGGCCTTGAAAGTAGAAGTGCAATGTTAGAATTCAAAATACGACAATAACACATAGCTTTACCAAGCCAAAAAAATTGACGTTATACAGAAAGGTAGCTATCGTGGCCTTCTTTCTGACCTATGATCTCATCAGGCAATAAGCTTATCAAAATGAATTGCTGAGGGATCACCCAAGAAAGTTTAGAAGTTAGAATGCACCATTTGGATAAAGTAACGTTAGGGAATCAATGTTCAAATCAAGCAAAGCTTTGCAAGATGACTCACAACATTACTCTTGCTTTTCGCATATCCATCTACGGTACGGCTTTACAACCATCAACGTAGTTGTCATAATTGGAAGATGATATATCGGTTGGTTTAATAACAATTAATCAATACAGATTGTTCTCTGTATGTATGAAGATGACAATCATGTCACTTTCCCAAGAAAGTAAAACCACTTAAGATTGGAGAAATTTGCTCCTTGACTTTCCTTATAAGATGGTAGAAATGGTACAAACAGACAGAAGCAGAAGATATGGCCGATCTTTCAAAAGACATCAACTTTTGACATCGGATCAGATGTACCAAGCTCAAAAACAAAACTAAAGAGATACTATGAAGTATAAAGTCAAATAGAAAATCGTGCTCATCATTATCTTTTAAGTTCCAGCATAGAAAATAATTCAACTGATCTTGCCATGCAAAAAGCCATTCACGGATACAACTAAAACAGTATGCCACTCCCACATATTGACATTATAGTCACCGACCACCCCATAGAGGACAAGGGCGATCCTGTAGAAAACAAGGGCTTCAGAGATGCATGAGCAAGGTGACCGAGGAGGACCTGAGGTCCTCACGCTTGTTTTGTATGATTCTCAACTTTCCAAACATACTAAGACCTGAGCTAGTCAAAAGCTTATGGCCAAATGAGTCATTCGCAAAATCTAAAATGAATAAACAATGAGCCATTCCCCATAACTTCAAATAAACTGTATCCATCCTCCTCTAAAACAATGCATGGCAAAGAATTTAGTGCAGGTTATTTAAGAATCTTTATCTGGGAAAGGAAAGATTGCTGTACAATAGACTCCTAAGCAGAAGGTAAGTGCAGAACTGGATGTTGCATACTGAATTTTCACAAGCATAATTCAACTTTGCTTGTTAAAAAGGAAACTGAAAAGAGCACTAATTGCAGATCATTCCATTCAGGAAATGCAGATATTGCAGATCCTATGAAAATCATACTTTACAGCCTCATTAACAAATTCTTGCCAGCTATCGATAAAGTAATGGTTAGAAGTCATGCAAGAAATCGGCACTATAGGTCATGACATCCTTAAGAGAAGATGGTTGTATTACACATTGCTTTGTTTATAAATCTTGGTGTCCAGTACTTGCTTGCCGCACATCGCACAAACCCCTGCAGTAAAAAGTGAAGATTAGCACTTGCAACATAATACTTGCTCAAAGAGATGAAACTTTCCAAAACAGCAGGAGAATTTGAAAAACACAAAATTGCAAATGCAAAGCACCTTTTGTGTATGCACAGGTGTGACAATACTTGGCATCTTGATGCACCTGCTGCTTGCAAATAATGCACTTTGTATTTCCATAAGGAGTCCACCTGCAAGCAAGTACATTCTAAAATCAAGAAAACCATAGAAAACTAACTCAAACTGACAGTTAGTTCTTGGTGTTATCACAATACAAAATGCTATTATCTAAAGTATAGATAACATGCATGGAAGAACATGACTGACTTCATCAAACCAAAAAAATAAGATAACCCAGAGATTTCCTCTTTCTCCTAGAATATACTCATCGGCACTACGTAATGATGTACAATAACTGTCATTGGTGTGGAATCTATTTCCAGATTTCATGAATTTCAAGAAAACACCCCAGTACACATCACCCATCCACTGATTCGCCAAAATGAACGGATTAGCAGTAGTATTACAATATCCAGCTCAGTCCTTTTGCCCCCAGGTGATTTGTCTTGCCAAAATATGACTGACAAGGCAATAAAACAACTAAAATAGACGTGCATTCCAGTAATCATTCTGGGGACCCTTAGCAGCACGAACTTGCATAAAAAAGAACTACATAAATCATATATCCCACTCTAAAAGATGAAAACTTTCTGCATCCACAACAAACATAATGCCCATTCCCACCAACAATAGTCAAGCAAAAGCGATGAATCACACAGAACAAACAGAAAAACGAGCGATATCTAAAAATGCTTCAAAGGTTAGAACGTGCATTCAGAGATTTCTTCTACCTTAACACGCTAGTGGTTCACATCAAGATTAGTCAGGGAAAAAGCGCCATTGGTTCACAAGACAATAAATCCAAAAACAATTACTCCGAAAGTCATGCTCCCGACCGACTAACATGAAACAGTTCACCAAATTACAAACATCAAAAGCAGCTTCCACGCTTCGACACCAGCTTAGCTCCTTCTCTTGAAAAAGTGCCACTTTCCAGATGACATATAATTCTCCTAAATGCCCGTCAACGCAATTTACCCTAATTAGTAATCGCAATTCGCGGAAACAGCCCATTAACCTTCAAACCCCACCCCAAAACAAGAACCAGCACCGATCGAACTAGAGAACATCTCTCTCTGAATAGAGCGCATCAGCTAGCTACAATCTCAACATCCACAGCTAGTCCGCAGCATAGCAATACAGCTGCCCCCTCGAAATTCCTCTTCCAAAAGAAAGGGCAAGAGAGAGAGAGAGAGGGGGTAACCTGGCCTTCTTGGAGAGGAGCTTGTTCTCGTTGATCTTGCGGCCGCCGCCCTCGGTGGTGTTGCTGGCCCCTTCCTTCCACTTGTCCGGCACTATCACCTTCGCCAGCTTCTTCTCACCTGAACCAACATCACACACGCAGCCATCAGAAACCGCCGATCCCACAAACCCCACCGCAGCAGAGCGCTCGATCGAGCGGGCAGTGGATCGATCGAGGGAAAGGAAGGGAGATCGGGCGGCTTACACTTCTCGCACACCATCTTCGCTTCTCTGTCGTCCCCAAATTCGAAGCCCTAATTCGAGTCGAGGAGGAGAAGAAGAAGGGCCGAATTGGGGATCTTCTTGCTGTCTGCAGAATCCTTGGCGGCGTTCGATTTTTGCTATCTCCAGAATCCTTGGCGTTCCGTTTTTGCTTAATGCGCTCTTAGCGCGGATGGGGTGCACGTTTTCTCTTAGCGAGAAGGGATGTCTGTAGGGCGGTGCTTTGCCACTGGCCAAGTGGCACTTTGCTTAGAAGAAACTAATCGAGAAAATTTGTCGTGGCAAAACTTTGGACAGCATTTATATTTTCTTTGTGAATTAGTCTTTGTATATCTAATGCTACCCGCATTCATATAAAAAACGGAACATAATCATACGTCATGATTTTGGAATTTACTTTTGATTTTGTATAAGTCATGGAATGAAAATATTGACCGAAATGTTGCAATCGACCAGGAAAAGTTCAAAAGAACGCCTTGAAGAGGTGCCTTGAAGATGGTGAAATGTGTCATGATCAGTCTCCTCAACTAATTGAGGGCCAAATTTCTTGTCGGACGATGAGCATGGGACTTTCACAATCTATTTTCGAGCCCGAAAAAGTGGCATTTTTGTCCGATTATTATAAAAATTTGACCCGTTCACGCGCATTTGTGTCAAATTCCCTAATCAGTGCATTAAGCCCCAATCGGCGGTCCGACTGGAACAAAATCAGAGAGAAAGGGAAAAAGTTGAAGGTGGAAGAACATTGCGCGTACGACAGGAGCTTGCACCGTGAACATCAGGAATCGATGCAAACTGGCGAGGCGGCTTTTTGGCTTGCCCGAAGTATGGGGCAAGTACACGCCAGTTTTAGGGTGGTGGAATTAAGGCGTTGATTTGGGGTTTTGATTTTGAGATTGACTTGTGCTCATTTTCTTTTCAACGCACTTGGATGAATTCACTTGTCATAATGTCCGTTTTGATTTGTCCCGTATTGAGTGTTGCATTTTTCTGTAGGTAAGTATTTCTCCAACGAGTTATCCCTCTCACTTGAACATGTTTGACATTGAAGTCCCAATACCGCGTCAAAAGACATCTACACCTCCCGTGAGTTAATTCTAGTGTTACATATATAATCCAAGAACACTTTCTCTCCATTTAGTATGGATTTAGTTCATTCTTACCCCATTTACTATCATAGAAGCCTGCCCATAGCCACATTTTGTCTCAACTCTCTTAACTCATTGATCCCTCCTGCCCTAGTTGGATTAGGTCTTTATAGGCCTACCAATTTCCACATGATTCATTCTCAAACCATACACCTACTGGAAGAGGCCATCCTGTAATACCATAATGCAATAACCATAGATTAACTTCATTAAAATATTGTTCACTTTGGTTCACTGCATATTGACTTTTACAATTTTGTCATCTAGCACATAAGTAGGCATTTTCATAGGAAGTGAACTATCCTAATAATGCCATCACCTAAGCTTGCTTAACATTGGATTTTTAATGTTAAATGTTGTCATTACATTAAAATACGCTTCTTATGAGTTTATTCTAGATTTACATATATACTTTAAGAACATTCTTCTCGTGTTTAATTCACAATTCAGGTCATTCAAGTCCCCCTTTGCCATCCTAGAAGTTTGCTAATAGCCGCTTCTCTTTCAAATCCTCTCACCTTAGCGATCCGCTTTGCTATCTTTGTTGAATGGGATCATTATATTCCTCTTTTAGTGGAGTCATTATGGGTGCTTCAATTGGGTCAATGCCCCATTAGCAATAATCAATCCCATCGAGCCATTTCTATTGTGAAAATTATTTAAAAAGTCATAAGCTTATTACACTTTTATCAATTCAATTCTAAATATTTTCACTTCTTGCCAATTCACTCTTAAATCTTTTTACTTCTTGCCAATTGAGTCCATTTGGCCATTGCCTAGAAATTACTAATGTGGCATTTTTATAATATTTTCAAAAATTTTACAATTTTTTTCTTTTTTTTATTTTCTTTTATTATTATTATTTGGTTTTTGGATCTAAAGTCGAAACTGTCACCAACACTCACCGGCCACAAGCGAGGGTCTTGATACCTTTGTTAGGTCTCGACTAGGCAAGGGCTTGGCGGCCCTTGCTTGGCCAAATCTAGTGAGGGTGTTGTGGCCCCGAGAGTTGACCTCATATTCTATAACCTAAAAAAAAAAAAAAAAAAAAGAGAGCAAAAATATAAAAAAAAAAAGTCAAAATATTATTTTAAAAAAATGTTACATTAGTGTCAACCATCGACATCAACAATTTCTGGCGAAAATTGGCCGGATGGATTTAATTAACAAAAAGTGAAAATGTTCATGATTGAATTGACAAAATTAAAACGTTTAAAACTGAATTGACAAAAGTACAATAGATTTAGAACTTTTTAGATAATTTTCTCCAATTCTAGCCTCTGACAAAGGACTAAAGCTGCATAAGTTGGCTTGCAAAAGAGTAGGAAGAAGAGAGAGAGAAGCTTCTACTTGAAAGACAGCTGATTTCGTGGCTTAATTTACCAACAATCTTGGCTTTGGCTTTTGTTTTTTGTAAATAAAAAAGTGACATGTCCCCCGGTACCGTCATCTAGACCAAGGCTAATGCCGAAAGCGATCCAATCCCATGAATCATACCCCACATCGACTACACCCGAACCTTCTCAATCATAACTCTTTGATAAATCGGCATAGACAAAAGAAGGTTTTTTATTGCACCGCATCTATTAATCGAATCAAAATCGCTAAATAACACAACATATTTGCTTTGTAAATTAGCCTTTGTATCTCTAATATTACCCGAATTCAACGTAACCATCTATTTTGGTCATGGAATTTATCTTTGACTTTTGTGTAATTTACGTCACAAAAATATTGACAAAAATGTTGCAATCGATATGGAAAGTTAAAAAAGAATACCCTGAAGAGGTACCGATCTCACACTCAATCATATCCGAATCACATCGGTCAAAACTATTTTGGTAAATCGGTACAGAAGAAAGAGGGTTTTATTTTATTGTGCTGAATCTATTAACTGAATAGAAATCAATGAATAATACAAACTTACAAAACGAATTACACATATCACATGGTCAAAATAAATAAAGAAAATTGGATGGATCGCATGATCCGAAACTAGCTGTAGCAGATCTTGCCGATCAATCCCAAGGGCTGAGCGAGCACTCCCAAGGCAAGGTCGGGAACCTCTGGGTGTCCTTGCAGTAGTCGTAGATGACGAGGTTCCGCTGAACCCAGGCGTAGTCCTTCTTCTGATCCTCGGACAAGTGCCAGGCGCTGTACTGATCCCACCAGTTCTTGGTCGTCGTCGAGACGCAGGCCGGGAAGGGGTCCTCCCACTGGCACCCGTCGAAGCTGAAGTCCTTGTAGGTGGACACGAAGGGCGCCTTGGTCCAGTCGGTCTTCTCGAGGCCGCCCCTCGTGGCCCAGTCGTCGGCGTTCCAGATGCTCGAGAAGAGGTACATGGGCTTCTCGTTGGGGAAGAAGTTGTTCGCCTCGCCGTTGTTCTTGAACACCCTGACCGGCACCTGGTCGACGAAGAACCTGCAGAAGCGGCCGGAACTTAAAGGAGGGTCGCGCGTGGATCGAGAACTCGAGCAATGCCTTAGCGAGACGGAGAGGGAGAGCTTACACAATCTGGTGGCTGTTCCAGAGGATGGAGTAGGAGTGGAAGTCCTCGGTCGGGTCGAACCAGAGCATGTGCCGCATCTCGCGCGAGCCCGTCCCGTTCTTGTACACGTTGGTCTGGATCAGATACGGCTGCCCGCTCCGGTTCCCCAAGAACTCGAAGTCCAGCTCATCCCTCTCCGGCCCTGCCCCGTTCTCCGAACACATCTGCATCATTTGCAGTTCGAATCGATCAAGATCACAATCGCAATCACTTCTTCCAAATACTTAAACCTTTCTGTGATCTTAGCCAGTGCAGTTAGAGTGCTCGTTAGGGACAAGCTCATTGAGAAATGGGAGTTGAAGAACTCACGTAGTAAGCAGTGACCACTCCGGCCGAGTCGCCTCCCACGAGCTTGAGCTTCATGCTGAACCACCCGAATCGGTATTTCTGCTTCGTTTGGAACCCGCAGCCTGTTCGAGATCAACACCTTCGCCGTCACAACATGCGTTTTTGCAGATTGGAGCGTACACCGTGACTGAAGAAATAAATGCGAAAAGGATTCGGTATTCGAGTGGGTTCGTGCGGTTACCTGTTTCTTTGTCCAGAGACAAGTACCAGATCTGGCCATCTGCGGAGGTCTTGAAGTGCTCCTCCGACCACATTATGTCGAAGTTGTCGACGAAAGACCCCTTGGACTGCGGCGCTGCATCCGATGAGAGTGGCTCGGCCAGAAGAACGAGCGAGATGCAGAGGAGAATCGACAATGGAGAAACCATTTTCTCCATTCTTGAATCTTGCATGAGAAGTTGTGAAAGCAGAGATGAAGAAAGCTCTCGGTTCCTCTCTGACGGGTCTTGTGGAAGCAGAGATGTATATCAAAACGTTCACTGCCTCGTTGGAAATAAAATATTTCTTATCTTGTTGTTGACCATTTTAAATCACCCCATGCGTATGACCTTCGAGACCATGCCAAAACACCAAATTATAATGGAAAAAAAAAAAAAAAAAAAGAGGAAGTATAATTACAGACATGGGGGTCTAGTCACTACCAACGACGTCCCATGTAGACTGCCATGTTGGTGATTTCCAACGGCAATTGATCAAAAGAGCATCATTAGAATTTCGCGTAAAAATTTAAAATTATATTCACAAAATTGAAATGTTCAAATTTAAATTGGTATCTATACAATAAATTTCAAATTTCCTCATACTCTAATTGTTCTTATTAGGGGCAAGGACAAATAGAGCTGACATTGGCACTCTAGGAATCGAGGGTAGAAATTAGAATAATGCGTGTATCAAGGATGTCCAAAAATTCACAGATCTACAACAGGAAAATCCAGCTGCCAATCTAGTGACCATCATTATTTTTCATGATGGGGCCAATGAAAATGGAGATGCTGGAGGGGGGACCCACGTGTTTTCATGTGAGCCTCACTGATTGGCCACACACAATAATTCGAAACTTCTTGGGACTTGACAACTGGAATTTTTTGGATGTGTAGGGGAGAGATGCTGACCGCCAGGGATGTTGAATTAAAGAATTGCCCACTTGAAGAACCATGTTATAAAAAAAAAAATTATTGAATTGAATAATTGATTAGAGAATTGGATGTTGGCCTTAAAAAAAAAAAAGTTTAAAAGAGGAATTCAACCCCCAAGGGTTAATTACTTTAATTGTCTACTTTGAGGATTCTGTAGATTGGTTGGTATCCCTTTAGTGGGACAAGACTGCTTTTTTTTTTTAAATGAATAAAATAAACATTATTATTAATTAAAAATTTTATTAATTATTTTCATCGAAGAGATGAGCTTCTTGATTGAAGAGCTTTCACCATTATTAAGAAAGTTACCAACATGCCCGTCGCGTTAATCTGTAAAGGTCTCGATACCCTTTTAACTTATTCAACAACAAAAATTACCCTAATCGAGGATTTTGGCATAATTACAAATTTTAGGAGAGAAGAAAATTGATTAGTGTGAATTAGCGAACTTGATGGATCCAATAAAATAGTGAAGATTTAAGTCTTGAAGAGGAAATATCCTCCCCATCAAAATTCATTTGTGTGGAATGAATTCATGGGTCAATGGCAATCAAAATCTCTAGATTGGCTTGTACTGAGATCGAAGACTCGGGCCTTGAGTGATTGCGATTGGTATGATCAAACCGTGGTCTACGGTGTCTACATCGATTGTTTTCACCTAGAAATTTGTCGTAAATAAGATGGGCCCACACATGTTGGAGCCATAGCAACGATAGCTCAAAGTCATAAGAGAAACCAGTTGTAATAGGTGTGCTGAGCACTGGGCCAAGAGTCAAATTATTCTAGCAATTGACCGGTTAAATTACTAGACTATAAAGAATATCTTTCCCCAGGAATATCCCCTCCCAGACACTACACCACGTGCAGCACGTGCTCCTCCATTATTATGTGTCGGTGAAGTTTGTTGGGAGAGAGCGTATGGCTATACGTTTTAAGAAATTTATAAAAAAAATTAAGGCCTCTTGGTTAACAGTCGACAGTTTGGCCGAGTGGTCTAAGGCGCCAGATTTAGGCTCTGGTCCGAAAGGGCGTGGGTTCAAATCCCACAGCTGTCACGTTTTGTTATTTTTGGTTTTCCTCCATTCTATTTTCGCTTCTCTTTATTTTTCTTTTTTGCATACTCTTCTCTTTTTTCGGCTAGATTTAGTGGAAATATTACTCTCTTTGAAATGATCGATTTTCCATGTTTGCTACGAAGAGAAATACAAAAGCCAAATTATGTGTTGATTTTTCTTCAGAAAATGCTAAATGTATTCATAAACCTTATTTCTTGGTTTCTTTATCATGTAAATTCCTTTCTACATGAATCAAGAAGTAAGAAGAATGTTTAACTAATAAATGACTCACTTCTTGGATTTCGACCCTCTCAATCACTACAAATGTCCTTCCTCCATTCTATTTTCACTCCTCTCTCTTTTTCTTTGCTACAAACTCTTATTTTTTTGGCCCGATTTTGTGGAAAGATTACTCTATCTAAAATTATCAATTTTCCATTCTCCCTCCAAAAAGGATAGATACAAAAGCCAAAACATATGTTAATTTTTCTTCAAAAAAAAAATGCTAGATGTATTCATAAATCTTACTTCTTGGTTCCTTAGCATGTTAGTTCCTTTCTTTATCATGTAAATTCCTTTCTACATGAATCAAGAAGTAAGAAGAATGCTTAGCTAATAACTAACTCACTTCTTGGATTTCGACCCTCTCAATCACTACAAATGTCCTTCCTCCATTCTATTTTCACTCCTCTCTTTTTCTTTGCTACAAACTCTTCTTTTTTGGGGCCCGATTTTGTGGAAAGATTACTCTCTTTGAAATTATCAAATTTCCATGCTCCCTCCAAAAAGGATAGATACAAAAACCAAAACTTATGTTAATTTTTCTTCAAAAAAATGCTAGATGTATTCATAAATCTTACTTCTTGGTTCCTTAGCATGTTAGTTCCTTTATGTAGGAACCAAGAAATAAGAAGAATGTTTGGCTGATAAATAACTCACTTATTGGTTTTCCACCCTCTCAATCACTACAAATGCTCCCAATTTATATAATGGATGGGTTAATTTATTTGTCTCTTAACTTGAAATGGGAGTAAGTTTCAAAAAGGGATCTTGGAGCATCTTTCCTCCATCTCACCAAAAAGTCATAAACCTATTGTAATTGTGCCAATTTAGTTTAAACTATTTTTTTTTTTTTTTATCAATTTAATCCTAAACCTTAGTTTAGTCTATCCGGCTAAAATTGACCGGTTGGCTCTAACATGGACACTAGCCGCCCGGCAAAAATTGACATGGCAATTTTTTTTAATTTTTTTAAAATTTTTTAAAATTTTTTTCTTTTTTTCCTCATTTTCCTTCCTTTGGTTGGCCAGCATCGGCTAGTGGTGAGGCTCATCCTCACCAGCCACTAACGAAGGCAAGCCTCGCCTAGCGACGACGAGGCCGCCGTCACCAAATCTAGCGAGGTCGAGTCTCGCCGTCCTTAGGCGAGGAGCCTTGCCAGCCACCAATGAGGCCGCTATCACTAGATCTAGTGAGGCTTGACCTCGCCTAGTCATGGCGAGGTCAAGCCTTGCTATCCCTAGGCGAGGAGCCTAGCCAGCCCTTAGCGAGGTCGACACTCGCCTTGGATCTGGTGAGGCTTGACCCTACCTAGCCATGGTGAGGGTCAACCTTGCTAGTGCCAGCGAGCTAAACTCTCACCATGGTTGGGCAAGGCCAAGCCTCGCTAGATCTGGCGCGGCCTTGCACAGCGATGGCGATGTCGACCTCGCCATTGACCGGTGAGATCGGCCTCATTGGCCCTTGCCTCTGGCCGATGCTGGCCGGCCAAAGGAAGGAGAAGGTGAACAAAAAAGAATTCAAAAATTCAAAAAATATTAAAAATTTTGAAAAAATTAAAAAATATTAAAAAATTACCATGTTAGCTTTCGTCGGACGGCCGGTGTCCACATCAGCATCGATTGGCCAATTTTGACTGGATGGACTAAACTAGCATAATTGTAAAAGGTTTAGGTTTAAATTGGCCAAAAAAAATTTAGGACTTAATTGGCACAATTACAATAGGTTTATGACTTTTTTTGGTAATTCTCTCATTTTCATTCCTCTTTCTTTTTCTTTTTTGCAAACTCTTCTCTTTTTTTGGCCTGATTTTGTGGAAAGATTGCTCTCTTTGAAATTATCAATTTTCCATGGTCACTCCAAAGAGAAATACAAAAGCTAAAACATAAGTTAATTTTTCTTTGGAAAATGTTAGATGTATTCATAAATATTAGTTCTTGGTCTCTTTAGCATGTTAGTTCCCTTTTGCAGGAATCAAGACCTAACTTACTTATTGGTTTTCGACCCTCTTAATCACTACTAATGCTCCCAATTTATATAATGGGATGAGTTTATTTATTTATATCTTAACTCGAAATAGAAGTAAGTTTGAAAAGGGATCTTAGAGCATCTAGGGTTGAGCTAGGAGGGATCTCTTGATGCCTATTTCAACTTTAATGAGGTTACAGTAGCGTCCATCCTTCATGTTCTTTCCAAAACGCATGTTAATTTTTTCTCAGAAAATGCTAGATGTACTTAGAAATCTTACTGATGTTTACTTGGTAAAGTGATGGGGTAAAATTTCAATTGGGTTTTGAAATAAGTGGGACCTCTACATAAAATATATTCGTTTCTTTAATTATTCGATAAAACATTGACGCATTGCTGGATAAGTATTGTATATTGAACTTAGTATCTTTGGCATGTTAGTTCCTTTCCGTTAGGATCGAGAAGTAAGAAAAATGAGTGCCTGATAAATAACTCATTTCCCGATCTTTGATCCCCTCAGTTACTACGAATGCTCCCAACCAATATAATGGGATGGTTTATTTATCTACATCTTAACTCGAGATAGGAGCAAGTTTGGAAAAGGGATCTTAAAGCATCTAGGGCTGAGTCAGGAGAGGTCTCTAGATGCCTATTTCAACTTTAAGGGGGTTACAGGAGTGTCTATCTTTTTTATTCTGTCCCCAAAATCGTTGTTCTTTTCAACATGGCCTCAGATTTCATAATAAAGGGAAAGTAAGGATCCTTATTTATTAAAGAATTATTGCAAATAAAAGGAACATATTCTTTGCTTCCCCATCTAAACAATCGATCGAGGGAACAAGGAGATCTCTACTTTGGTGTCACACTTATTTTCTTCTCTCTCACCTATCCTTTTTCTTTGCCCTAGTTATTGAAAAAGGTAAAGAGAAGGCTTAAACTAAAGGGAGAATATATAGAAGATGCCCCGATGAGGGCGGTGGTGGCTCCATTCTGTGCTATTTTAAAAGACGATTTTGGCATCTTGGTGCCTCTTCTACTTTGCGAATAAAAAGCAAATCGGGGTTCGGATTCTCCACCATGCAACCAGTTCATTTACACTTTTATCCCCCCTTTGCTACGGATTAGTCCTAATTTACTCCTACGTCAAGGAGTAACCTTCATGCAAACTTATCGTTTCATCTTATATCAAAGTTGAGGTTGCGTCCTAAATCAATTTACATGTTTATCTAATAGAGTTTTTTCGCCCATCCACAATCCGTCTATGAGATTCGCTTGCCTCGGGAGATCATAGCGAATGATGCGTCTTGCTAGCTACGTTTGACCCGTGACAAAGCTACCCGACAATGTCCAACCAAAAGTAAGAATAAAGAAGTGAAGAACAAGCTGAAAAGTCCTGAGCATCTAGTTTACTCATATTTACGAGAACTTCATCTAGCTGATGAGAACGACCCTTCTATTATGTACCTAAATGACACACCCAAATTCATGCATTAAATCGTTCAGCTGATCTTATGATAAACTATTAGTACTGGCGACTTATGTATGATCCAACATGTCAAATGCTACGTATCTCAATGTACTTAACTAATATTGCTGAAATTTATCTATCTAGGCTTGGAGCCTCACATCATTATAAAAAGAAAAATGCTACTTACTCTACCAAATCGACACGTATTTCAGGTAAACATTACAAATTCCACAGGAATAAGGAAACCATCACTAAGTATGGCATGCACATCTCCAACCTACTCCATCAACTTTGGTAAAGACCAGGTGAGTAATTCTTTTCATCAGGAAAACAAGTAACTAGTTCTCAAAACATTGTGAAAGAGAGGATCAGTATTTCAACCAGATTGGGCCCCTCCACTGTCAAATTGGAGCTATATTGTTAGGGTTTTACTCCTGGTCATTATTCTCTTTTCAAGATGGGAGGTGCATAAAGGTCAATTTGGCCACCTAACTAAAAGAGCTTTCTTTCTCCTCTTTCTCTTGCCCCTCTCGATTTCTCACCCAAGCTCGAACACCTTTATGGACCTGCACCTTCCATATATACGTTTCCAAGAGCCTCACGACGAGAGAGCGATAGAGAGAGATGGAAGAACAAGTTGAATTGGTGGGGAAAGCGTTTGTGGATCACTACTACCAGCTCTTTGACACTGATCGAGCTGCTCTCTCTTCTCTCTACCAGTCGACCTCGATGCTGACATTTGAAGGGCAGAAGGTTTTGGGAGCACATGCCATCTCCGAGAAGCTCATGCAGCTGCCCTTTGATAAGTGCCAGCATCATATCAGCACCATCGACTCGCAGCCCTCCTCCACCAGCGGAGGTATCGTGGTTTTCGTCAGCGGCAGCTTGGCATTGCCTGGGGAGGAGCATCAGCTGAGGTTTGGTCAGGTCACGTCTCTCTCTCTCTCTCTCTCTCTCTCATCTCCCACGCATTTCTTCGTTGGTCTTAACGAGCCTCAGTTGAGTGAAGAAGTTTGCTTTCGACGCCTCGCTTCTGCAGATGTTCCACTTGATTCCATCGACTGGAGGAAGCTTTTTCGTGCAGAACGACATGTTTCGCCTGAACTATGGCTGAAAACTTTGCCATCTGAATGTGCATCTTCTGTGAAGCTAACACTGATTTAATGGGCGTCCATCAGTTCATCTTTCTCTCTGAAATATTAAGAACAATTTATGGAAGTTCGTTGCACACGAATGGGCTTAATGCGGTCGACTGGCCCCGACATACATATGATGACCTTAGTATAAAACCTTGCAGGTGCTGTGGAAATAAAGTCTTGGGCTTACTGTAGCCTAAAGTATGGGCCAACCCAACAATTACTTGTTCTTGATCTTTTTTTTTTTTTTTTTTTTTTCCTTTATATTATTTTTTATTTCGTTGGAATATTACTTTTTATATCATATAGTTAAAGACGAAGAACAACCTAAATGGGCTTGAATACATAATACATTCAAGAGCGGTTAAGGGGCACTGAAAACCCAATTCAAAGGGAGAGACTGGCAAATTTAAGCTTTGACAATCCAATTTGCAGTTTATCTAGGTATCTATAATAGTGAACCACCCGAAGATATGATAAAAGAGAGAGCAAGGCCTCGCCCTCCTTGATAAGTGCTTCTACATCCCACGGTACATAATCTAAACTTAACCACTGCACTTAAATTGTCTGACTCCAGCTATTAGATCTAAACTTACTCTCTCCTTTCTCATTCCCTCACTAACTTCATCCCTTCCACAATGGCTAGGGTTCTGGCATGGTGTGGGAATTTTTTAGTCATTTGATTGTATTGGATTCAAAACCACAATGGTCTTACAAGGCCTCGAAAGCCGCAGAAATATTGATCTACCAAATGATGTAGTTGGTTGTTATTGGATATTTAATGTGACTCGCTTGCTTAAATGACCCTTGGAATCCACCATATCACTTAATAAATTAATTTTGTAAGTGACTCTTAATATGTCTAGCACTGTTCTTGAACTTATACTTTTAGAGCCAGAGCACGAAGTCGACTTTAGTTTCTCAACATATGGAATAATTATCGAGCCATAAACCTTAAGATGTAATTGACATGGTTGGCCACTAATGTCGTATAAAGGTCAGGAAAGGGCGTGTTTTATAATCTTGGTCGATTCATATTGCTCTTTTTCCAAATAGGAGTAGAATTTGATCAAATGTATGTGCCCGGGCCCTTTCTTTGATAAGAGTAAGGGAATAATCGAACCATGAGTTGCGGAGCCTAAGGAAGTGCATGTTCAGACTCAATTCTATGATGGAGGAGATGACGTAGTAAGCCTCAGTTTTGTCCAGTGTTTATTGACTTTTTAGTCATTGGACAGAGTTGTTTGTGAGTTAAATAAGGCTGTCGATTCGCGTTCAAGTGTCAAATGCCGGTTATAAGTTCATTCCAATTTGTTCGTAATTGCAAAACATGAAATCCAATTTTGTTGGACATACGAAAAATTTGATGTGCTTTTGAATTTATATAAGTCCATTTTCTTAAATTATGGTTGTTAATTTCACTCAAGACACAAGAAGACTCAAGGTTACAACTTGTAAGCAAAATATCATGTACATAAAGTATGAGAAAAAATAAATTTCCTCCCACTTGACCTTGCAGTATATTGAATTACTTTGTTCCCAATTGAACAAAATAACAACACTATGAAACTTTAATAATATTGTTTGGAAACTTGCTTAAGACCATGAATTAGAACTTTTCGTCTACACACAAGTTTACTTGAATCTGCTGCAAAATCATCCAATTGCATAATATAGATTTTGTATCTATTTGGCGTAACTTTATATCAAAATAAATTATTAATGCCACGTTCACTCGAAAGAACATTTAAAGAAATAATTATTTCTTCACTATAAACAATCCACCCCTCTTTCGAGTTAAAACGTTAGTTACAAATTTGGCTTTAAATTCCACAATATTTGTTTGAAATTCTTTTTAGTTTTGTACGCCAATTTGCAACTAATAAACTTGTGATCTTTAGACAAGTCAGTAAGTTTCCAAACATGTTTCATATATCGACAACTTGATACTTTTGTCAATGATGAACTTCAAAATTCGGAGTTTAGGCTAATCACTGAAATTGTTGTAATTGGATTTGAGATCTTGAGTGGGAAATGGATGGTAGTATTTCTAGAGGAATTGTCCTCTCTATATCTATGGGCATGAGTTTTATGACCGAATCATGCAAATCTTTTTATGTGCATGTTTCATGGCCATGTCATCTTGTCTACTTCTTCTGAACAGCCTTGTAATTGGTGGAACTAATTACAAATATGGATATCATCCGTATCCATGTTGCATGGGTTTATTCCCAAATTGAAACCCATAAAGAGAACGAAGTCTTTCTATACTAAGCTACTAAATTAACCATGCCATGAAACTTGTGGAAAATGGTAGGTTCATAAAAAATTCCAAGTTATAGAATAGACAAACGGATCAACCGGGGATTTAGATGCGTGGCCACAATTCGAGAGCTATTTCCAATCAATCTATTTTGAGGACATGAAAGCATGTCACTCATTAAAATAAAAAATAAAATAAAAAATGCAATGATTAATGGAGAGAGAGGGTCGATGTGTTCACATCCATCATTAGGTTTAGACATTATTGCCAATGACAATGTGAAATGCCAAGCGATGCACATTGATTGATACCCTGCTTAGCGTCTAATGCATGCTTGTCCAGCAATTAAACCCTTGATTAAACTTGTACAACGCAGAATTTCCTGAGCCCAACTTCCACCTAGAGAAACAATCAATGAGGAAACTGACTCTTATACTAACCTCGGCTTGGGAAGAAGTACTCCACCAATGATTGACCATAATTTTGAAAAATCTAATCCATCCCTCCTTTCATTAAAACTGTCCCCAGGAGAGTATCTAGACTGTGACGTGTGTACCATGGAACGTACCAACGTAATATCATCCACTCAATTAAAGGAATGTTATCTCCTTCTATGCCCGCCCTGTCTAGCGCCCGCCACCTATAATCATGTGTCAGAAAAATTACTCAATTGATTCTAAATTTGTTGTCGGATTTCAAATTGATCCTAAACTTTTGATTTTGTCAAATATTGAACAGCTGCGTGAAATTGTAATATAATTTTTCTGGTCAACTTTTGTTGGATAACTCTAATATGACAGTCTAATCGTTAGAAGACTTATGACCATGTCAATAATTTCAGAATTGACTAGACGGCTCCTCCATTGGACAAAAGGTGCAGACACCATCACCGCCTTCACCAGGGCCCAGCACCAGCCGTCCACACTGACGACCACCAGCACGCACTGTCTTCTCTATCGATTCTCACTTCCGTAGCTGCGTCCTTGAACACCCCGTCTGCACTATCTTCCCAGACTCTGTCCTCTGTCTCTTTCTTTCTCACCACCTGCACACCCAACCTCCCGTTTTTATGCCTCGTCGTTGTGACCTCGAAGCAAGATCGATCCTAGATGGCCGACCTTAATTTAAGGTCAACAAAACTAAACCAATTAAAGTTTTAAGAACCCAAATCGAGACACGGTGCGAGGTTTATTGCCATCACTATCATCAACGTCGAAGAGAGAGAGAGAGAGAGAGAGAGATGTGTTTGAATTGGTGATTAGGCAAGTTGGAAAATCAGCGATGAATGTATACATGAGACAGGCATCGAGCCGTGTTTTGAATGAACAAGAAAAATGAAAACTTGAGAATGGCGATGGGCCTCTCCTTCTCCGTTGAGACCCTTGATCGGAAAGGTGACGTCGACATGTTATACGAATACCATGTAGGAATGTCAATTCTAGCATATTTCATCACAATAACACGAGCATGGAAAGAAAAAATATCACGCATATACTAATGCCATTGCGAAATAGAATTAATGATTTAGTCCCACTCAACTCGGAAGGCTTCTGTGCCTGCAATTGAAGCCAATCGTACGGAAAGTAATGAATATTCGAAGGATTATTTTCCCAGTAGCTGCGTATCTATGTCCATATCCACATATATGTTCAATCTAGTGAAATTATTAGACAAGAAAGTATAGGGGAAAAGTATTAAAAAGGTTGTTATAAATATTTTGTATTTGTACAAATTGAGTCAATCCGGTCAAAATCACCAATATGGACATCAACCATCTTGGTTGCAGCCTACACTGGCATAAATAAAATTTAATAATTGAATTTTTAAAAATATATATTTTTTTATATATATTTATATTTTTTTTTTCAATTTTATTTTCTTTCTTCACATTTTTTTTTTTTGGGGGCTTGGGGGCTACAAACCCTCTCTTGCATTGGGCAAGGGCCGTCTAGGCATTATGGCCTTGCCTAGTATAGGCAAGGGTCGGCCAACAACCTTGGCTAGCCCTCTAGCCAAAAAAAAAAAAAAAAAAAAAAAAAAGTGAAGAAATGAAAAAAAAAAAAAACAAAAAATATTATAAAATCCAAAATATTACTTATAAATTTTGATGTTAACATCAACCATGCCATATAAGAGGGAAAAGTACAAGTCTTTAATATATTGCATTGGTATTAATTCAGTTATAAATCTTTCAATTGGATTAATTTAGTCCTAGGCCTTTTTGCATAGATACCAAGTTAGTCTATCGGCCAATTTACACTAGAAATTACTGACATAGACATCGATCGTCCTTATAACATAGCTAATGCTAATTTTAACATTTTTAAATATTTTTTCCATTTTAAAATTATTTAAAAATTTAGCTAAGGACCAATGAGAACATCGTCATGGCCCTCACCAACCACAACTGGGGTTAATCTCCCAAAAACTAGCTAGGGTCGCCCTTGTGACCTCTAGGGAGGGCTTAACCCTCGCCAAGTTTGATGAGGGTTGCCCTTGTGCCCAAACCACAAGGGTCGAGCCCTCACCAAATCCCACGAGGGTCGCCTTCACCCAAGCTGCAAGGGTCATGCCCTTGCACTAGATCTTGCGAGGGCCATGGTTGGTATCAACCACAAGGCAAAAGGAGACCAAAAAAAGAAGAAGGAAAAAATAATTAAAAAAAGGAAAATTTTTAATAAAATAATATAAAAATTGAAAAAATATAAAAAATAATTAAAAATGTCTACGTCAAAGCTTGCCCTACCACATAAGATAATAAACATCCACGTTAACAACTACTCATCTAAATTAGCTGGATTGACTGAATTTGTACCAATTAAAAAAAGATGTTTATAACTAAATTGATTCAATAAAAAAATTTATAATTAAATTGATATCAAATATATATATATATATTTTTTTTGTATTTATACTTTTCTCCCATGTAGGATAGCCACTATTCATGTTAGTAATTTCCAACTAAAATTTGCCGAATAAACTCAATTGACACAAATACGAAAAGGTTAAGATCAAATTGGTATAATTAAAATATTTGTAATTGAATTGATACAAATACTTTATGTTTATGATATTTTTCATAATTTTCCCAAAATATGGTCATCATAGCGCAATTAGGGTCATTTCTTGATGGGACTTCAACCGCAGATCGTACGACATAAAGTCATCCAACTTTCTTGACCTTTGATATGAGTACGCATCAATGTCCTTAGTCGGTCTTGCGACCTAGCAAAGACTAGATCTATTCGTAATCAATTTCAGACAGATAATGAATGACAAATTATGAACAAGGTCATTTTGAAAAATAACATACAAAGAAGCATAATCACAAAGTGTACCCTGCGAGTTCTCAAATTACAAAACAACCCTTCATCACAAATTGAGGTCCCAAAAAATACCATATATGGGTATCAAAATTATTCTCTAGGGTCCACAGATCCTATACTTTGTGCAATTCATTAGATAAATAATATCCGCCCCATGCGACTTGACTCAAATTGGATATGTTCTTGGTACGTTATTTCACGATCGGTTATACAAACAATGTTCTTCCTTTTTGTGTACTTCTATTGGAGGTTGGAGAGAATGGGGAGATCCTTTGCACCATTTATTAAATTCAAGGTTGCTCATTGGGCGACCGAGAGATTGCCACATTAGGTAGTGGTAGTCAGCGAGATGTGGATTGTGTTCCACCAAAAGAAACAACACCTAACGTGCTAGCAACCATCTATGCCTATATAATATAATATATAATGGAAAAAAAAATCGGATACAACTAAGCATATCTAAGCTACAAAAAGGGGGGAAATAATATCCTTCACACGACTAAACGCACCATCGAGGAGTCGTAGGAGATCCCCCGGAGAAGTCGCAAGAACTTCAGTGCATTGGATCTTGAAATTCTATGCTCAGAAGCATTGCACAAAGAGAAATGATAGTTGGAAGGATGAAATTTTTTATTTGCTTTCGAAACATGACACCTTTATCTATACGAATTGATCAATGCGTGTGAGTGTAATGAATTTTCTTTATAATAACTTTCAATATGGCAATCGAATGGATAAACACGCGGCGCTCCTAAAGCGTCTAAAAGTGTCTTGTTTGACCATCCTTTGGTGCTCTATCATGGTAGAGCTTACAAAGCTATTTAAATAGCGCATTCTGAGAAGTCCATAATTACAGATATGTAGTTTAATGATAGCGCGCATCAATAGATAAAATGCGCTATGAGCAAGTTTTCTCGATCGCAAAGCCCTCTTTTCTCTTACATAACATCATGCAGTCAATTTGGGATCCGAAGTGAAGACACTAACAACAAGTACATCGATACTTGTATCAACCCATAATTTTTTAAAACCAAAAACAGAGAATTCAAGTAGAAAATAGTTCACTAATTACATAGTTGACGTAGCATCCAAATTAATGTACGCATTAGGATGAGCACAGAATGGGATGGAATTGACTGATTTTGGGTGATTTCTGTTGCCAATTCTAAAATTTGGAATTGGTAATAATTGATCTAGTTTTCCAATTCTAGATGTGGACCATCCAATCAGACTGATAGTTTTTTCTTTTTCTTTTTTTATTGCAAAAGGCAGGAGAAGAAAACAAAAACAACTTTCATAGACGCTCTTGCACCCTACAAGAATGTTCCATTCCTCGCAAGAGTTCAAAAACAGCGTTCTTTTCAATCCCTTATCCGATTCCAATGTTCCATTCTCTATCAAGGAATAGGATGAAAAGAAGAAGAAGAAGAAGAAGAAATCAAGCCAGTTCCAAGACCAAGTGGATTGGTTCCCAATTCCACAAATTGGAAACCAATCCTTCTAGTTAGGGGTGTTAGGAACTGAATCAAAAATCGAATTGAATCAAAAATCGAACCGAACCTCGGTTGGGTTCGTTTTTCGGTTCGGTTCTCATTAAAAACCAATATTTTTTTATTGGTTCGGTTTTTATCGGGTCAATCGAACCGAACCGAACCACAAACCGATAAAATCAAAATTCTCCCCCGAGTCTTGTCTCCTCTCTCTCTCTCTCTCTCTCTCTCTCTCTCGAGGCTTTAGGCCAGCTCCGATTCTTAGCTTTCACTGCTCAAACAGGCATGCTTCCTTCTTCGACCCTCTCTCTTCTTCCCCCCACCAACTCTCTCTCTCTCTCTCTCTCTCTCTCTCTCTCTCTCTCTCTCTCGCCACTAGCTGCTCAAATCATTACTTTGCTTTAGATTTGCCCGGGTTCTTGCTCTTCGAGTCACGAACCCCTGTTGTTGTTGTTGTTACTTCAATTGATCCAATCTGAGTGATCGCACTGCGATTCCATTGAGGATGGCCATGGCGAAGGTGACGTGATTGCAGGGGATGCCGGTCAAAGAGAACGGCGCAAAGCTGGAGGAAGGGCTCACTGTCTTCAAGTCCGATAAGTTCGACGCCAATGCTTTGGGGGATTTTTGTGAATTTTCATAATAAAAAAAGAAGAAAAAACCTAAAACTAAAAGCTAAAAGCTAAAATCCGAAAATAAAAAAACCAAACCGAACCAAAATTTCAGTTCGTTCGAGTCTTATTTGGTTCGGTTCGGAAGTTTTTTTAAAAAACCGAACCGAACCGAACTATTGACATCCCTACTTCTACTCTATTTTCAAAGTAGGAACTATTCCAACATAAAACAGATCACCCCTAGTATGCATTGAACATATATGCATGATTTATTTTCCTTTTTTTCACCATGTTAAAGTATCCTAATCGCTTGTCTAAGGGGTTCATATGCTCTTTATTTACATGTATTCTCTCTCGACTTATTAACTTAAATTTTGATCCAACATTCTAACATTGTATCAAAGCCAGATTTTGTCCCAGTTTATTTTGCATGTGCAACTCACCCATTGCTCAAATTTCACATATCATTCCTAACATACTTTACACAAGAGATCAAGTGTTAAAAGTATCCCCACATCATTTGTCTAAGAGGTTTATATTATTATTTTTATACATGTGATTTCCCTCTTCTTAGTTTAAACTTTTGAGTTGGATATTCTAACATACCAACAAGTGCACCAAATTAATTTATTGTAAAACTCTATATAATCTCTCGCACAAAAGTATAAATAATCTAAGTATCCTATCACCTTCTACCGTGAGAGTTTAGACATAGCAATAAACAAGCAATACCCACATTCCAAAAGAATGATAAATCCAAGTTGCATTTCTATTAGTCACAGTTCAATATACTCTTATAATCATGTGGCCGGCACGAAAGAATTGAAAATGGCTGCCGAGACAGAGTATATTCTGTCATCAAATCTTTATTAAAATAGCATCGGCTTATACGGTTGGACTTCAATATCTTTTGGTAAGCTCTCTCTTAATTTTTTTTCCCTAAAAATAAATTTTCAACTACGAATTTTTTGGAATTTGCTGTTGACATATGAAACTTCAAAGCTATAGGAAGCAAAAGCTGGCAATAAGACTTATTAAACAATAATGCCCTATCATCCTAGGAACAAATATAAAAATGTTTGACCCTCTAATTAATTTCTTTCAAAGCAAGAATATTGAGGAATTCATGACAAATGGACGATTAAAATTTTATCAACTAAGAATCATCTCTTAATTCTCTCTTTGCCTTTTGCATGACTAATCAACCAAACTTCCATCTATCCTGAGTCAACTGCAATAATCGCAATTTGGATTGCGTTGATGATAGCTTGTTCGAGCTTTCGGATTATCTCAATTTATACACCTTCGAATTAACAATTGATTGTCCTTCTTTCTTACTCTTACCCTTATCTTTTTCTTCCTTAAGTTGTTATTCACTAAATCAATTTCACCTTATCGTCCATATATGGACCGTGATTTCATTAAGTTATCCATAGATCATATATATTTCGAAGCTTTCTAATGAGAGAATTAGAATGAAAACATAAGAAGAATCCAAAATTATAGAAGAAATAAGTAAAGCGCAAATGTTGTATCACCTAAGCTTTTGTGACCTCTTATCGGATAGTTCAAATATGCAGAATAATCAAGGATTTGTACACTTATCGAAGAAATTATTTTCTATTCACAACTTGAAAATCTACCTTTTTTGGTCAACAAACTAAAAATACCTTCTATCATTCGTTAATACCCTAGCTATCAAAATCTTCCCCATTTTTCATCTCACAAAATAATTAAAGATTTCAAAATTTTCCATTTCAATTTTCTTATTCCACATTTACCACCCTTATAGTGTCATGGTGCAACCAAAATTGGCATGTATGAATATAATAAGAGCATATAATTATATAGGGCACAAACCACATAGACCCTAAATTATGCCTATTATGACACATTTATTATAATTTTTTTTATAACACTAAAAAACTCAAACTTGTACATTAACGACACATTTATCCTCTATCAAATTCTAACAATAAGAATAATTTTAAATTGGTTTATATAAACACTAGAAAGCAAATAGTATTGACATGATAACCATGCAACTTAAGTGAAATAAAAATGATGTTATTTTGATTAAAAAATCATTTGATGAAACATTGACAAAAGGTAAATATGTCACATAGGCATAAATTTTGATTTTTTTATGTCATAAAAGATATTATAATAAATATGTCATAGTAAGCATAGTTTGGGATTTTTGATGTAATAAAAAAAATTCAATATAAATGTGTCATAATGAACAGATTTTGAATTTTTTTTGTGGCTTTTTCCTAATTATATACATATTTAAGAAAATGTGGTCGCATTGGTAATATGGGCTTAAATATATGCTATAAATTTCGTACACATATAAAAAATGGACCAAAAAACATACAATTGCAAACTACGATGCGCCGTTGACTGTTCCAACATTCAGACACGGAACAGCATCGGCCTCCGCACTTCCTCGATGAATCTTCGTCAGTTAGCAGCGCGGTTTCCAAGGTAGTTCATTTTTTTTTTTTTTTGGTCAGAGATAAAACTCATTAAAATAGCTTAAAAGCATCAATGATAAAAAAATAATAATAATAATAAGAAAAAACAAACAAACGAATCTCCTTTTTTATGCTAGAACAAAAACTCACTTGATTCTAAGACATTCTCATCATGGCAAAACAGATCAATTTCATTTGCTAACTAAATTTGCCATTCATGTACTTATCTTGATCTTCATAGAAAATACATAAATAATATATACTATTTATAATGTTAAGCAATTAAACAAAAATATTTTTAATAAATGGCAAATGTCACTCATAAAATATGAATGAAAATAAAAAATATATCTTTTCAATAATTTGAACATAAATAACAAATATATATGTGATAAACTGATGATCGAGCATACCAACAACAGCTTGCAATCATGGAAACGAAATTCCGAGGATGGGAATGTAATTATAATTGAAGTTCTTAACTTTAGTGTTTTAAATTTGCATTTAGCCATGATTTTCTTTTTGTTGGGCCTGGATTTAGTCTTGAGTTAAAGATGTGACGATTACTCTTTTGTAATTTTTGGTACATAGAAACTAGCATTTTCTTAATGACAACAAAAGATTCTAACCAGAGTCTCTATCATCTATTAGGTAACCACATAAAAGATAACAAGATTTTCCATATTTGACTTTTCCTATGATATGGTAATTAATTATTTTGATGTTGAGACTTCCTTGAAAATTTGAGACATGACACTAGTAAAAGCAACAATAATGATCCTCCAAGTTCAAGGACAAATCAAGAATTTTTGTAAGAAATACACTCCGTCCTCTCTCTCTCTCCGAACAAGCAAGGCACCTCCCCTGTATTTTAATGTCTGACTGACCTTTCCATCAATTCCTTCCTTCTACGCCTTGACAGCCTTCCTTCTTCGCCCCTCGTTTGGGAACGTTTTCATGCTCACCCACCTTGTCCTCTGTTCCTCTTAGACCCTTTCTCTCTCACTCTCCCTCTCTGTCTGTCTCTGTCTCTCTGTCTCTCTCTCTCTCTGTCTCCAATTTCTTTTTCTTTTTTTCTTTTGAAGAAGGCAAGAAGAAAGGAAACATGATCCAATTTCCTCGTCATCTTCTCAATCTTGCATCGCCTTAACATCTTTCTTCTTCTTTGTTTTGTGGGTGGCCTTTTTCTGGGTGAATCTTCGGTGCATGCCTGCCCTGCGCTCTTCGGCATTTACAGAGAGGCTGTGTGCATTAGTCCTTTGTTTTTCCATGAAAAACACTGGATAAGAACAATGGAAAATGAAGCCTTTTGGCGATGGTCGAAGGAGCTGTGGACAAACTCGCATCTTTGCTGAACCTTGGCCCACTTTTTTTAAGGTAAAGCTTTAATTTTTGTGCCAGTCGTTTCATGATTGTGTTCTTGTCCTCTTAAACATGGCATCTGAACATTTTCCCAAATTGGGTCCCATGTGGGAGATTCAGTAATAATCTGAGTTAATGAAGTAGCTGGAACATTCGAGGAAAACAAAATGCAGATTTGCTAATTTCATCTTTAACTGAATATCTCTGTTTTTCTTTGCTTTTTTTCCTTTTCCAATTCGGTGACAGGGAGAGTAACTGTCTGAGGTTGGTCAGAGATAAATTAGTCTCACCTTCACTCTCCGTTTTCTTCCTTACTACTGCTGCATTGGGGCTTGCTTTGCTTGTTGCGTCTCCGATGGCAACCAAGATGAAAGGAATCTACAAAGGTTTCAAATACATCTCCCAAATATTTGGTAAAATAATCACATCTTTTTCTCTAATGGGTTTTCTTCTTCTTCTTCTTCTTTCTCGGGTCCCTCTCTCAAAAATTGATGTTTTTGAGCTCACGTTAATGATGCATGATTCCATTTTGTTTTGATTCTTCTGGGACTGCTTCCATGGTGGTGATCTGCTTCTGTTCTGATGCAGTTGTGAAGGAGAGGGATATGGAAATTGGGTACCCAACAGATGTTAAACACGTGGCTCACATCGGGTGGGATGGTCCGTCTGGGAGTGGACCCAGTTGGGTGAGTAAAATGATAGAAAGATGGAAGAGGCGTTCATTTCACTTTCCAGCTTCTGGGTCCTTTTTCATTCTTCCGTCGTGTAATCTTTTCAAAATAATATGAGAGGAGAACGCTTTTCTCGTTGTTTATTCAAACAGAATTTCTTGTTTATGGTGATTGATTCTCGTTTATGCTGTTATTGTTGATGCAGATGAATGAATTCGAGAATGCACCTGATTTTTCCACTTCCCTTGGTACCATTGGCGATCCTGGTGACTCCACCTCTGTGGCTCGTTCCACGTGGTCCTCTCAAGGTCTGTTCCTAGAATTATCCCGCGTTTTCTTGTCTTTACAAGTGTTTCGCTGAAAAGAAAAACATGAAACATTATGGCATGTGGGAAGTAATTGAAATCTAAGGAGTTTTATGCCGAGATTTTCTTTTCTCTCGTACGTATGTCTAGGTCTATTTGTTTGAGTCATGTGGAGGTTCATAAACAGACAAGGATGAGGAGGGCTGCTTTCTTTCACGGGTCACATAGCTGTGCCAGATGCATTCTCTAGGGCCTGTGTGTGTTAGTTCCTGTAGCTTATTTTGTTATGTTATGGGCAAAAAGTTCTCAAGATTCTTTGCCTCCAAGTGCAACAGTTTGGCTCCTGTCACGAGAGCATCCTTCCTTTATCAAGGGGAATCTGCTTCCTCTTGGCCCTGGACGTGTCTTTTGATTTTGGTGGTCCACGGGTTCACCATGTGCTTGTACATGATAGACGGTTCTTTAATATTTATACATGGGGTTTAACATGGAAGTTAAGTCATTTTTCATTTGCCCTAAAATCATGATGAAATCATTGTATGTAGCATACGCATTTATGTAGTTCAAGTAAGAGATCTCCACAGAACACATCAGAGCAAGTGCATTGAAACCAATCTTCTTTGACTAAGGTTAATTGGCATCAGCTTTAAAGTGAACTCCTCATGACTGCGTAGAATATGGAAATGAATTAACTATGATGCTGATCCACTGATCTTTACATTCCATGAGTAGCACTTTTGTGCACAACCCACCCTTTCAAATGGCAGCACCAACCCCAAGACATGCGGTTGCAAACTTCTCGTTGGCTTTTTGACTTCCCACCTTGGGTATAACTTTTGTGTCTCAAAGATTACATAGGAAGCAGAAGTTAATTCTGTGTGTATGCAATCACCCAACTGCTAGACGCTCTAGATTTCTTATGTTTCAGTAGTTGATTAATAGATGAAGTGAGGCATTAGCTCTTATTGGTGGACTTCAATGCTTGAACTGAACATTGTCTTGATGTAAGCATGAACTTTTCCCTTGTAAAGGCTTATTAAAAATCATTGCAGTTAAAAATTACGCCATTCTACATCTCACAAACTGATAAACATCTATTTCCAGTTATGATAGGAAAAATAGCAGCTAAAATATGTCCTAGTTCCTGTTAAAGAAACTCGTTATGGAAGATATCTGCAAGGTCTGCGGATGTTCAAAAAGAAATTGCTGAATCTCTCTGATTCTTTAATGTCATAAGCACTCGTAGTGTGGCACATCCTATCACATCTTCTGAAGTAAAGTGATGACTAATTTGCTAATGAACAGCCTTTTTCATTTTGTTTCAGGTTTCACATAAGTTTCTCAATTTCTACATTTTCCACCTTTTGCTGACGCCCTTTGTTTCTTTTGGTAGATTTTGAGCAAATCTTGGGACAGCAATCGACATCTGAGATGTTCAAAGAAAATCTGCCAACAGATCTTCCGAATATCCCCAAGAAGCAAAAGAGGAAAAAGAGCAAGTCGACTTCATCCCCAAAGTCTTCATCATCGTCAAGATCCTCTCGAGCAGCAAAGTCAAAGGCTTCATTCTAGAAAAGGATAAAACACTGAAACTACAACACTAGACCTGGTGGGCTATAACATGACGAGGAAAGAACGACAATGCCCACTGATGTGCATAGAAGAACTTGCTTGTTTGCTTTTTCTGAAGATGTTTTCGATGAACAAGAAAATTTAGAAAGTCGACAAGTTTGTGTACATTTGAACTTGACTGTTCTTTTCAATTTTACAGGGATGTCGAGAAATAGGTGAGGGTGGAGTTTGGGGGAGAGGGAGGACAAGGGAAAGGGCATGACTGAGTTCACTGACAACAGTGATTTAAGGAAGTTTGCGATTGTTTATTTACATTAATTTTTTTTTTCTTTTCTGTTCTCAACATTGTTGACAGATTGATTATTCAGTTATGCTGGTGAAAGGTTCTGCAATTGAAGTTATTGGCTTTGTCAATGGGTTGTGATCAGGTGGATCAACTGATCCTGCATCGTCACTCAAAATTCATCTGGGTCTGATTTTTTGAGCATTCAGGACACGCTTTCCAATGATATGAGAGACTTATCCTGGAATGATGAAATCATCATATAATGCTTATGAACTTGGAACTTTACTTATAGCTGTTATGCTAGGAAGAACCTTACATATATTTCATGAACGATTCAGTGATTTAAGTAGTAGACCTTGATGGGGTGGTTCGGGGATTCAAGTTGGCAAAAGTGTCTTGTAGTACTTTTGAACTGCAAGAATGGAGGCCAACCGAGAGTGCGCACACAGTAAAAACACCACATCGGTGAGAACAAAAAATAGAGATGGACCAGACCACTGCCCTGCCAATTTATTGGCAGAGTAACTTTCATGGGAGAAACTATTTCCTGAAAGCTTCAACACTCAAAACTAATCAAAGCCGTCGGTCAATCGTTCAGGCGTCAAACGTGGTTCAATATATGGGATCTACATCCACTGATGGAGCAATAACGAGAGTTGGGACACAGATGGCAACCACATTCTACTCTTAAGCTCAGAGAATGCTCTACAAACTTTGATCTAATCTTACAAAGAGCTTTTCCAAAACCCTCCAAGACGATTAACCGCCCTAATCTCTTTGTTAGATTTGACCAAACATGATGAGGAGAACGGAAACAACCATATATATTATAGAGACATTGAGGAAGCCCTTAATTCGGAACTCGATCTATAATTGTTAATAAGCGCTCGCTGTGTGGACTGGCCAACCACCCCTGTCCAACCTAGCCGAGCTCCCAAACGAGTTAGCGGTGCCACCGGCGGGCCCTGAACCTTCTTGTCCTGGCCACTAGACGCTATCCGGGGTTCTTTCCGATCCCTTCAGGCGTTCGCTTCTAATCCTTACTCCGTTGATTTTGTATTTCAATTTTCAAGCATTGCAAGTGCCTACTCAAGATGGCTGTTCAGCGTTCACCAAGTGGGCCAAAACTCAACACAAGAGGGAGGGCGCATTCCACATGCCTATTTAAGTTGAGTTGGCTGTTCACCAGTTGGGTCCAAACTTAACACAGAGCATTTCACTTTCCATGTAGTACGGGTCAATTTTTATTTTTTTTATTTATCGAGAGAGGGGCAATATTTTCCTTCTATCTCTAATCGAAAAAAATCATATCTCTAATCGGTAAATTATAGGTTATGGAGATTGCCTGTGAGTAAGCTTAACTAAATTCAAAATGTGGGCGTGTCCATAATGAAAATGAGTAATGTAACTATTCATATGGAAATTACTTTGACTGCCTTCGCAATTGAGTGGGTTGAATCTTTTTCTGTAAAGGATAAGATGAATGGCATGGACAAAAGTGGTAGGTTTGTGACCTGCATGGGCCAAATTATAATAATTAATTATTAATTTTTATCCAAAAAAATGGCATGGACAAAAAAACTTTATGATGATCGGTCACTTATTAATTTCATTGAATAAAATATGTTTATTTGTGGGATCTTTCGTGGAAAGAGGCATCAATTCTCACTTGGAACACATTTTTGCCTTGACTAAAAAGTGTCCCATCAAAAGGCATTGCACTCAAGGGACAATGTCGGTCTCACTTTTTTCTTGTCACATAATAATACACTAGCCTTGTGTGAGAGTAATATCAGCCAAATGTGGCATCTTGATTCGAAAAACATCCCATCAAATAGTATTGCATTTTACACCAAGAACAATGTTGCTCTCACTTTTTCCGTGTTGCATAAAAATGCTTTCAAGTGTCCCATCAAAAGGCATTGCATTTTACACAAGGGATAATGTCACTCTCACTTTTTCCGTGTCGCATAAAAATGCACTATCCTTGTGCGAGAGTAATATCAATCACATGTGACATCTTGATTGTGACGGTGATGTACAATTGACTAATTTAGGCATGTGCGATTGAAGATGTTACTCACAATATAGGAAAAGCAATTCAATTCCACGCCTCTCTAAGTCTTTGATGGTGGTTGTTCTTGAATAGAAGATGATTACTGCTAGCTTTGAAGTCCATCAAAACATGGCACCTTCAAGAATTTGCTCATGAGCCTATCAATTTCCCCAACATGGTGCGTGCATGCAAATCGTGAAATCAAGATCAAACTGACCCCAAAAAAGTCATTCGTATTTCCAAACAATTTGTATCCCACTTGTCAATAATATTGTATGTTTTGGGCTATAGGACTCACCTGACCCGTGCCTTCACAGTTGTGTCATTTGGGTTTCCCCTTATTTAGCACATTACTTCATTGTCCCTAAGTAATGTGAGATTTGGTTCATTCTTGCCACTTTCATTATCCTCAAGGCAGAGCCACACTCTCATCCCTCGCAAGACTAGGTCGTCACACATGCACAGTGAAGGGACTTGGACACGGAGGTAAATTCAGAAAGTTTTCATTTTTAAATGATGGAAAACATAAGGTGAATGATGGATTTCCCTTCACTTATGTCAAACTAAATTTATCTCCTTATATTCAATAGTGAAAAGGGAAGGAATGATTTTGACTTCACTGGGTGGATGAGAAATTTGTTTTTTCTGCACCCTACATCGATCACTCCTTAATATGGTAGTTTCTTTTTTAACATAGCTAACTAACTACTCATGCCAATAGTGAAGCATGCACATGAGATAAGAAACAAAGAAAAGTTGTGCATGTGCATCATGTGTAAAAAGCAAAAAAAAAAAAAATCATCTTGAAAGAAATGTCGTTTAAGTTGAGACGAGCTCAAAAAGTGGTCACAGCCCATAAACTTAAACTAATTAGGACATGAGATTGACATTAAAATGTTTGCCATTAAGAGCAAAGGGCCATGCCAAACCACCATTGTTTTGTCGTTAAGCTTGAAGGACAAGGCCATAAATAATGATGTCGAATTTCTACAAAAGTAATACTCAAAGGTGATGAGATTCCTAAATGGTATCTCCAAGTAAATTTCTTATACATACCAAATCCCCCATTTGTTATAGGACTTGAGGTATCAAAGAAAAGCTTTTGTAACCACATAAGAGGATCAATATCAATATCCGAATAATGCTATATTTTGAATTTATGGTAATTGCTGTACAAACGCCTCATCTTATTAGAGATAACCAAAATAATTATAGATATGCTGGATGGACGTCAAACCTAGCCGGGCTCCCAAATCAATTAGTAGTACTACCGGCGGGCCCCGACCTTTCATGTCAGATTTACTGGGACATCCGGGGTGTCTTTTCAGTCCCTTCAAGCATTTTCTTCACATCCGTACTCCTTGTCTTTGTATTTCAAGCCTTCCAACTACCTATGGGAGTTAACATAAGAGGTAATATTTTTTATTTTTTATTTATAGAGGGAGAGGCAATATTTTCCTTTCATTGTGCTTGAAAAGGGGCAATATTTTCCTTCTATCTCAGACCGAAAAAAAAAAAATCATATCTCTACTAGGTAAATTATAAGTGATGGAGGTTGCCCGCAAGTAAGCTCAATTAAATTCAAAATATGGACATGTCTGTAATGAAAATGAATAATGTAACTATTCATAAGGTAATTACATTAATTGCCTTTGCGATTGAGTTTGTCAAATCTTTTTCTGTAAAGATTAAAATGAATGGCATGGACAAAAATATTTAAGTATGTTGATCAATCGTTTACTAATTTCAAGACATTTATTTGTGGGATTTTTCGTGAAAAGAGGAATTGATTCTCACTCGGAAAATAATTTTGCCTTGACTTGCAAGTGTCCCATCAAAAAGCACTACGTTTTACATGAGGGACAATATCGCTCTCACTATTTCTGTGTCACATAAAAATGCACTAGTCTCACTATTTCCGTGTCACATGTGGCATCTTGATTGTGATGATGACGTATAATTGATCGATTCGGGCATGTGCTAGAAGATGTTACTAACTAATATAGGAGAAGCGATTCAATTCCACGCGCCTCTATGTCTTTGATGGTCATTCTCAATTAGAAGGTAACTGCCAATTGGAAGTCCATCGAAACATGGTGCCTTCAAGAATTCGCTCATGAGCCTGTCGATTTCCCCAACATGGTGCGTGCATGCAAATCGCCCGACTTGTATCATTGATACTAATAGGAGTTGAACCATTATGGCAAGGAAAAGTTTGATTCAGAGGGAGAAGAAGAGGCAAAAACTGGAACAAAAATATGAAGTCAATATCAAAAAGACCCAAAAAAAGTCATTCTTATTTTCGAATAGTTTGTACCCCACTTGTCAATGATATTGTCCGCTTTGAGTTATAAGACTCACTTACCATGTGCCCTTACAATTTTGTCATTTGGGTTTCACTCAAAAAAGATTTCCTTATATAGCACATTACCTCACCATTCCCAAATGATATGGGATTCGGTTCATTCCTACCCCCTTCACCACCATCTTTGAGGTAGAGCCACACTCTTGTCCCTCACAAGACCGGGTCATTACATGTGCACAGTGAAAGGCCACAAACACAAAGGTAAAATCAGAAAGTTTTCATTTTCAGACGGAAAGCAAACACGCACATAAGATAAGAAACAAAGAAAAGTTGCGCATCATGTGTAAAAAGAAAAAAAAAAATCATCTTGAAAGAAACCTCATTCAGGTTGAGATAAGCTTAAAAAGTGGTGACAGCCCATAAACTTAAACCAATTAGGACATGAGATTGAAATTAAAATGTTTGCCATTAAGAGCAAAGGGCCATGCCAAACCACCATTGTTTTATCGTTAAGCTCGAAGGACAAGGGCCGTAAACAATGATGTCAAATTTCTATAGAAGTAAAACTCAAAAGTGATGAGATTTTGAGATGGTATCTCCAAGTAAATTTCCTATACAAACTGAACCTCCCATTTGATATAGGACTTGAGGAATCAAAGAAAAGTTTCTGTGACCACACAAGAGTTAGAAATTATACATACCGATGAATTTTCGGATAACGCTATATTTAGAAGTCATGGTTATTGTAGTATCGGCACCCCCATCTTGTTTATCATAATCAAAATAATTATAGATATTCTGGATCAATGTCCAACCCGCAGATCTCCCAAATCAATTAGTAATGCCACCGGCGGGCTTGTCAGAGTTACTGGACGCTACCCACGGGGTCTTTTAAGTCCCGTCAAGTGTTTGCTTCTCATCCCTACTCCATGTCTTTGTATTTCAAGCCTTCCAAGTGCCTATGCAAGTTGGGTGTTCACCCAGTGGGCCAAAACTTACCATAAGAGGAAGGGAGGGAGCATTCCACATGCCTATTCAAGTTGTGGATATTTCCCACAATTAAGTTCGACTAAATTTAAATTCAGGCATGTCCTTTGATGTAGCTTATCAATCAGAACACCAGTACGAGAAAATTCACTTCAATCAAGAACGAAGAAAAAAACGACCCTCGTGAAAATGAGTAATATAATCACTCATATGAAAACTACTTAGAGAGCCTTTGCGATAATTTTTTTTTTTCGTTTTTATCTTTGTAAAAGTTAAGATGAGTGGCCCGGACAGAACTTGTAACTGCCTTTTATTATATTTATTAAATAGATGTTTATTCATGAGGTTTTTCATAGAAAGAGATGTTTGGGCCCCAACTTTTAAGTGGCATCAAAGGGCATCACATTTTTCGTGAGAAAGAGGAGTGATTCAAGAAGGTGCCGTGTTTTGTGCGTCGCATAAAGACGCCCTTACTTTCCTACGAGAAAATTCTGGCCATCCCTCAAATATCTGTCGGAATGTGTGCATGTGGATTGTTGGTCGTGATGATGACATTTTTATTGGTCAGAATGGTGAGGTAGAATTGATCGGTTTAATTACGAGTTGTTGGAGACGTTTGTTATATGATTTGTTATATTACTTTAAAAAAAATCAATTTATGACTAATTATTCTCATGAGTGATGAAAACATCTTTTATTCATTCATTTTTATAAGTGACACGAGTGATTATTTTTTGGAAAAATATTTTCCAAATCTTAAGTTTCCCATGAAAGAAACACCCAATAAATCTTGATGATTGTTCTCAAATTAAGGTGATTCATATTAGCTCGGAAGTCCATCAAAACAATGGCGCCTTGGTGCCTTCGAGAATTCATTGGTGAGCCTCTCAATTTCCCTATCATAGTCCATCCGCGCAAATCGTGAGGTCAAAATCAAATTGAACCTAGAATTTGTTCCTATTTCCAAATGGCCATGAACGGGCAAAAGCAAAGATCAATCAACGCACGCGTTTAATATTTTTTCCAATCAGTATTTGGGTCAAAGACTCCCGACACGACAGTGACGGCCCACGCTACTCTTTTTTTAGGTCGCCCACGCTACTCATTCGGACAGTGAAAGGGGCACGAACGCAGGGAGGGAAAGTCAGAAAGTTTTCATTTTGGATTGACGAATTTACCAATGACCCTTTGCTTTTACTAGTATCAAACTAAATTCATCTCTTGTTAATCTATGGCGAATGGGATAGCAATAATTTCGACTTCACACGGACATGTGGCAAAATTTTCCATATTTCATATTAATCACATAATTTCACATATTTTTACTTTAATCCCAAATCTGCCAACACATCCAAAAAATCGCCACAAGTTTCTTCAAAATTATCGACATTGGAGCCAATCATCGATCCATTATCAAAACTTGCATCTTCATCACCATCCCTACTTTTGTATCAACTAAGAACAACATCATAATATTACTAATCTTGAGGGAGGCACGTGGTGATTTTTGGATACCTTGGCAAATTTGAGAGTTAGGCTGAAAGTTGAAAAAAAAAAAAAGGTTCTAACATAATCGAGATTGGACATAGAGTCGGGCGTTTTCTTTAGGGAACAAACCCATTTTTTTTTTTACACGAGTAACTAATTATTTATACCAATGGCGAAGCATTACATTTGGAATGAGAAACAAAAAAGAGTTGCACGTCAAGTGTGAAAAGGAAAATGAAAAGATTCATGCAGAAAGCAATGTGAATTCAGGTCAAGACGAGCTTCGACAAATCGGGACGGATGAACCCCACGAGCCCAGCCCAAATCGATCAGGACGTGAGACGGAAAGTTTGCCATTAACACCAAAGGGGCCATGCCCAGCCACCAATGTTTTGTCGTTGAGCTCGACAAACGAGTGTCGAAAACGATCATGTCGGAACTTGTACAAAGGTACTATTCAAAGTGATGAGATTCCGATAGCCACACATTTGTGATAAGACTCAAGATATAAAAAAAAAAAATCTTTTGTGATTGCATAATAGTAACTTCCGTTGGACACACATGGTATTGTCATAATTTTTTGTACCGGATTATTTAAGTATCATAACTTTTATTAAAATATTTAAATAATAAATCATGCCTTTATATAACAGTTTAAGTTTTTACAACAGTTGATAACGTTCTCATCTAATCTCACATAATATTGGAGTAATTCAAATATTCTAGACTCCTAGTTGCTTCCCCCAATCGAATATTTTCACACTTTAAATTAAAGCCAAAGTTTAACCAATATGTGAGGGGGAGTGCTCACATGGTTTCTTAGGAGGGGTTTCCCTAAAACCCCTTCCCATAGGGTTCTCCGCCACAACCCAAACCCCAAAAGCAGGGTAGGGCAAGGATCCCACCTGGATCCCACGATGCCTCATCCCTGTGAAATACCGGGTCAAGGTACAGGAAATGAAGTGGGGGAAGCATTCTTTTAGTTAGGAAAACGTGGCATTTCTTTTTTGCTTTTCTACAGGCTATTGTTTCTTTTTTGGCACCTCACTTATCTAATGGGTAGCATAAAACAAACCATTGAGTTGTTGTTAATAGGATTTCAGAGTTACTATAGTTACGATGGCTACTAGGAAACATAACAATGCAATAGTATGGTGCATATTCTACTTGATGCAAGCAATCGATTTCTCACTTTTTTTCGTTTATTAGTACTGTCAACCTCACCTGAGATGTGCTGATGACAATGAAACAATCGTTCAACTCATTTAAAGCATGCGCGTCTTCTTCATCGCACCGACCAATTCTAAACCACAAGCTGAGATTGTCTTTGAAAGAGACCGTGACGCCATTCGTGTATAAATACCCGTTCTATATCCTCAGGGAACCACATCGCTCGTTTGCATATTAACTCTCGGCTGCTTACTTTCCGATCCTCAAATCCGTTCTCCACTCAATGACTTCGAGCATCAAATCCGATCTCTTTCTCACCAACAAATTGTCATTTGCTCGAAATGAGCGATCGTTCTCTAGCATGAAACGAGCTGTAAGTAACAACTTGGCTGCTGCTAGCGCCATGAAAAGTGGGTCGAAACGTTTGCATGTGGAGATGGCGCTGCGCGAAAGAAAAATCGATGAGGTTGAGAGAAGAGAGAGGAGTGGCAAGTTTGGGATTTATGGAGGGAAGTTTGTGCCTGAGACGTTGATTAGTTGCTTGGGCAAGCTTGAAGCTGAGTTCAACTTTGTTCTACATGATGCTGAATTTCAGGTTAGTGAGGAGAGAATTCTCACATAAAAAAAATGATATGATAAATTATTGGTTTCAATAATCAGCAGTATTTATTCCTCTTTAACTCCAACTTACACCTTTCTCTTCTAGGACGAAATAAGAAACATTCTTTTCTACTGTTTCCCTGCGCCGTTTTCCTTTTACCATCTTTTTCAGTCGTGGGCTGCTACTATGGAAGAGAAATTGTTGGGGTGTCTGATCATATGTATGAACTTGACACATACTTTCCAATGTGATTGACAAAATTGTAGGCGGAGCTGGCCATAGCTCTAAGGGACTACGTGGGAAGGGAGACGCCTTTGTACTTCGCAGAGCGGCTCACCAACTACTACAAGAACGAGAACGGAGAAGGGCCGGACATTTACCTGAAGAGAGAGGATCTCAACCACTGCGGCGCACACAAGATGAACAATGCCATTGCGCAGGCGATGATCGCCAAGCGCATGGGCCGACGAATGGTGGTGGCGGCAACGGGAGCAGGCCAGCACGGCGTAGCAACCGCCGCTGCATGCGCTAAGCTGTCTCTGGATTGCACCATCTTCATGGGTTCTGAAGAAATGGAGAAGCAAGCTTCTAATGTCTTCTTAATCAAGCTACTAGGTGCTCAGGTTAGCATACTCTCGCTTGAACCGGTGTCATAAAGCGATATCAGCTTTTGCACATAAAAGAGAGGGACTTCCATTCCAGATGCAACTTGCATAAAGTTGCATCTGCACAAGTTTGTTCTAGCAAAGTTTGTTATTGCTGAAAGTGAGCAAGAGAAACCTCCAGTGAAACGTACAAAACATTTCAAATGAACATTGGCTAGACCCCCATCAATTTCAACTAACATCATCAAATCAATGACCTGGAAGTCTCAGCTAGTTCAATCTTGCAGGTGACCAAAGTGGAAGGGAGCTTCAAGGATGCAAGCTCAGAGGCCATAAGGCAATGGGTGAACGACTTGGAAGTGAGCTATTACCTGACAGGGACGGTGGTGGGTCCGCACCCATGCCCGAGCATGGTGAGGGAGTTCCAATCCATCATCGGGAGGGAGACGAGGAGGCAGGCGATGGAGCGGTGGGGAGGGCGGCCAGACGTGGTGGTGGCATGCATCGGGAGTGGCTCCAATGCACTGGGGATCTTCCATGAGTTCGTTGGTGATGAGGGGGTGAGGCTGGTCGGTGTGGAGGCGGCTGGGTTTGGCCTTGACTCAGGGAGGCATGCGGCCACTCTGGCCACAGGCCATGTTGGGGTCTACCATGGAGCCATGAGCTACTTGTTGCAGGACCAGGAAGGCCAAGTTCTTGGTGCTCACTCCGTTGGCGTCGGGTAAAGATCCCTCACAGGATGCGCGTTTGATTCGATTTTGAGAAATGTCTTTAAGAAAATATAAAAGCCTTTGGGCTACAAAGGTTTTCCAACAAGTAAGTAGTGTTTAATAAGTTTTAATTTTAAAGTGTATTGAAAAATAATTTTGACTTAAATGGCGATTGGCAAAATCACACTTTAGAAAGCCTTTTTGCCTTAAAAAAAAAAAAAAAAAAAAAAAAAAAAAACTCAAAACCGGCAAGGACTCGACAGCCAGTAAGCCAAATCTGGCCCTAGTAGCCTCGCTAGGGTTGCACAACCTGGATGTTGAATGAAAGCAAAGTTTGAAGGAGGAAAATTTGTATTTACATTCCGGAAATGCAATATTCCAAATTTCTCGAGACCTCCTTTAGAGTAAAGGCCTTTGGGAGAGTTTTTGAGATATAATTGCATTTCCCCAAAGCTACCCAAAATTTTTTCCAAGCATCATTTGTATTTGCCTAAGGGATCTTAGAGTTTTGCAAATGTTGAACAAAACCATGATCGTTCGTATATCGACTGTGATTACCAGGCTACAGTATCCAGGAGTGGGTCCAGAGCTGAGCTTCCTCAAAGACACGGGACGAGCGGAATTCCATACCGTCACTGACGGAGAAGCCCTGAACGGTAAACGATTCGACCCCACACCCCATTCCTTACGAAGCCACGAATACAAAAATCCATCCTGATTAATTCGTGTGACATGCTGTTTTTGGTTGCAGCATACCAATTGCTATCAAGATTGGAAGGCATAATCCCAGCAATGGAGGCTGCTCATGCACTGGCGTATTTGGAGAAAATCTGCCCGACCCTCCCCGATTCTACAAAGGTTGTGGTGAATTGCAGTGGACGAGGAGATAAAGACGCGCCTCTGTTCTTTCAACACCGACCAGCCCTCGACGCATAAATCTAGCAATATGTATAGAAAGTATAAAAATGTAACATTATGATCTCTTTGTCAATGTCATAGCCTATAAGATTTGGAGAGCACCTGACCGAAGTATCTCATAATTTCCATTATATAACTTAGATCCCAAATGATTGCTGCCGTTTAATCTAAGTTTTCTGAAGGTGTTAAGCGAAATCAACACCAAAAATTTACAATCACATTGAAGGGACAACCACATGCTTCGCGCGTGTTGACACCCGAATTTTGATAACTTAGAATTTTTTTTTTTAATTTATTAATAATTTTATTACATTTTTCTTTCTCTTTTTCTTCTCCATCCTTTAACCAGTCGCTGACCTTAGCCATGGCCAGCCAACCACCGATGAGGGACCCCCCCCTGAGCCTCGCCTTGCCTCAAAGAGGCTTGGCCTCACCCTAGCCGAGGCGACCTCACTCGGCCACCGTGACACTAGCCTCGCCCAGGTCACCCAGGCGACGCCAACCTCACGGTGGTCAAGTGAGGTCAAGCTTGTCTTGGCCGAGTGAGGCTCAGCCTCACCAAATCTAGGCCAAGTCAAGCCTCACTAGTGGCTGGTGACCAATCAGGGGAAGAGAAAAGGAAGAGAAAAAGAAAAAGAAAGGAAGAAAGAGAAAAGAAAGACTTATTTCTTGAGTTGTTTCTGAGAACGAGAAATAATTTTGTTTTTGTTTTTGTTTTTTTATTTCTGTTACAAATCTATTCCGGGAACAAATGTTCCCAGGAATAAAAATATTACCAAACACATTTATATTCTATTTCTGTTCTCGAAAACAAATTAACAGAAATAAGTGTTCCTCACAATGTTATCAAACAACACCTAAATATGATGCGAATTCCTACATAACGTCGCATCGTGTGGTGGCGTCATGGAGGACTAATTTTGTTTAAAGATTTTTTTTCTACAGATACGACAAATTAATTTATTTTGTTTGGTAATATCATTTTCTGTTTCCAAACTCGATAAACGCCCGAGTCCGGGGTACACTCGGGGCGATGAAAAATAAGTACATTAGATTTATTTTCGGTAAAATGAAGCAACACAGAATAAGCTAATTGTGGAATTTATTAGGTTTTGAAGTTTAAGCCGGGGTTTTGGACAGGTGATTCCCCTTAATGATGGCGGGGTGGGGTCGGAGGGTAAGGAAAAGGAGTGGATGGAAAAATTAACCAAATTGGGAATTGAATATCCATGACGTCTTTTAAAGTTACAAATTATAACTTTAGTACATGATCGATAGCATGGGGTAATAGAATTTGTGATTATATTTTGAAATGGTAAGTACCAAGATGTATTTAGTTTGATATGACTTTTAGAAAATTGGCAAAATTACAGAAAAGTTTTATCGAATTCATAAAAGGTGACTTCCGAGATTTAGGTTCTGTTTGGTAACATTCCCTGAAACACGTGTTTATGTTCTTTTGTTCCCCATAACATAAAATAAAACCACCGCCCGCGGTGGAAGCGTTGGTTAGGGCTTGGTACCCCAAACGCAGGGGGAAGGGTTCGAACCTCCGTGGAAGCGATGCTTCAATGCATAACGCGCGTCTTACCTGCGCTTGGGGGTCGGGCGGTGGGGGCCCCGGCGCTCCGGGTTTACTCTCCCCGCGAAGCGCGTTCGGAGGTTCCCCGGGTCACCAAAAAAAAAAAAAAAAAAAAAAAAAAAAAAAAAATAAAAACGTGTTTGGTAACTTTTTTTTCCTGGAAATAAATTGTTCCCAAAACAAATTTAGAACCAAAACAAGAAACAAAAACAAAATCATTTTTTGTTCCTAACAACAACTCAAGAAACAAGAAACAAGTTGTTTTTTATTTTAATTTTTTATTTTATTTTCTTAATTTTCTTTCTTTATCTTCCTCTCTTCTTCCCGTAGTCGGTTGTTAGCCTCGGCAATGTCAACAACTGGCCAGACAAGGTCGCCATCCCTCAATAAGATCACCCCAAGCTCGCCCGCCACCGAAGGGACCCTCCCAACTGCTCGTTGTGGCACAACAAAGCTAAGCCTCACCCAGCCCCAAGGTGAGGCCAAGCCTCACTTGGCCATGGTGAGGCTTGACCTCACCCAACCACCGCAAGATCGGCATTGCCTAAGTGGGTGAGTCCGACCTTGCGGTGGCCAGTCGAGGTCGAGCCTTGTTGAGCCACGGTTAGGGGAACCCCGCCTGGCCTCGTCTGGCCAATCACCAACCGGCCATGGCCAAGCCGACAACCCACTAGAGGAAGGAGAAGAAAATGAAAAAAAATAATGTAATAAAATTATTAATAAATTAAAAGAAATTTCAAATAACAAAAATATTTATGATAATACCAAACGTATTTTTCTTTCGATGACAGAAATTTTGTTTAGTTATCACATGCCTTTAAATACTCAGAAATTGTTCCAAAGAATAGAAATTTAAAAAAAAGTGTTTCTAAAAAGAAACTGTTCCTAGGAATAGAAACGTTACCAAACGCATCCTTAATAAATCTTCACCCCTTTCTCCCTTGGCCTAACTTCCCATGTTCTTTATTAAACCAAAGAGAAAAGGCTAGACGAGAGAGGGAGAGAGGGATGTTGGCAGAGGGAGTTTCGGCCATCAATGAGAAAAGAAGTTGCAGAGGGGGGACATTGGCCATTTAGGGGAGAGAGCTACTAGAGGAGGCGAGGAGGACGTCTAGCTGTGGAAAGAGGTGGATAAAACTGAAAAGGGCTTCGTTCGTCGGGGGAGCAGAGAGAAGAGAACCCTCAGTTCCAAAAATAGAAAATAAAAAATAAAATAATAATAATATGAACGTAATTGACATGACTCTTTAATTCATATTCTTTCAATTTTCAGCAGATGTTTCCCTTGTCTATAAATAGGCATGCTCCTTAGTTAAAAAGTGGATATATACTCCTAAAAGTACTACTTCAGTTTTTTCTGTACCCGTTCCCTAAGTGTGCTGATTTCAAGAAGTAATTGACAAAGTCCTACTTGTATAGTACTAATACAAACGGGTTTGAGGTGTTGTATCTTAGGAGACATAATTTATGAAGCTACTTAGCACCGTTAGTAGGAGCTAATGCCTTAGAGAGATTTGGTTAGTAGTACCTTATCTCTTTTTTTTTTTTTTATCACCTTCTCGGAAATATTATTTTTTTGATTACAAAAATAATGTTGCATATTTTTCTCTAATACGTAATTATATTTTTCCAACAATCTTAAGGCGATTAATTTTTACTGTTTGTTGGGTTTGTCAGAAAATTGAGATGGCTAAAAACAATAAGGTACCCAATGATGTCCATAATGTTTCTAGGGACGTTCCTATGGTCATTTCAACTAGTGAGGTTCAAACCACCTCGCTTGGTATTACAACAGCAAATGGTGCGAGCCTTTGCGCTAAAACCATTTATGATGGTATGGGTACAAGTCGCTTAATTGATATACTTGGGAATGTTTTTCAAAACAATACAAGCCAAATGGCACATGGTTTAATTCCTAGAGGGATGATTCAACAAGCTTTGCCTAATCTAATGATACCAACACCAGTAATACCGAATGAGAAATCGGAGAAATTCACTAATGTGGGCTTTAAGCAATGGCAATAGAAGATATTATTCTATCTAATCATGCTTAATCTAGTCAAGTACTTATTGAAGACGTGCCCGATAATTTGTCTAGATGAGCAAGATGTCACGACGCTTGGGGCATCGAAGGCTCGGAAGTACGGGGACTTCATATGCCTAAACTGTATCCTTAACTACTTAGCAAATTTCTTGTGTAATGTTTATTGCAACATTGAAATTGCTAAACAGTTATGGGAGTCCTTAGAAAAGAAATACAAAACTGAGGACTCCAGCATGGTAGATTCTAAATCAATCATGAACCAGATCAGGGAAGTGCAAATAATTTTGAATGACATATTTGCTGAGGGAATGTTACTTAGTAAATCATTTCAAGTGGTGGCTATTATTGAGAAACTGCCTCCGGGCTAATCAGACTTCAAAAATTATTTGAAGCACAAACAAAAAGAGATAAGCCTTGAAGATCTCATTTTGCATCTCAGAATCAAGGAGGAAAATAGGAGGAACGCAAACACTCTTATGGAGGCAAAGGCCAACACTGTTGAGTTTTCCAATTCCAAGCAAGATGGGAAGAGAATAAAATCCTTTCAATGGAATGCAAGCAGAATGAACAGTCCCAGAAATTCCAAGGGAGATGCTATGTTCACAATAAGCTTGGCCACCGAGCTATGGATTGCAAGAAATGCCCAAACGAAGGTAAAAGTGGTGGTGCAACCATGCATATGAATTTGATAGAGGATGAGAGGCTAATTGCTGTGGTGGTGTCTGAGGTACCCTTGGTATCAAATAATATTGATTGGTGGTTGAACACAAGTGCCACAAATCACATTTTTGTGGATGAACACATGTTCTCGTCTTATGATAAGGTTGAGAAAGAAGAAAAGCTTTATACGGCTAACTTTACGTTAACAAATATTGCCAAAAGAGGAAATGAGATCATGAAATTCACCTTTGGCAAGAAATCACCTTGCTAAATGTGTTGCATGTATTGGAGATTCAAAAGAATCAAATTTTTAGCCCCACACTTTTCAAGAAGGGTTTCAAAATAGTATTTCATAAGATAAATTTGTACTTTCCAAAGGAGGATGTATATGGGGAAATGTTACTTGTATAATGATCTGTTCAAAACCAATGTGGCTCTCATTGATGTAACCTAGAAATTTTTGTATTCAAAGACTATTAATAAAGAGAAGCCTTTAGTTTATATTGTTGCGTCTCATTACCTATGGCATAGTAGATTAAGACATGGAAGCTATGGTGCAATGAAGAAAATAACAAACTTGGGGCTAATTCAAAGGTTTGAGTTGGATGTCCATTACAAATGTAAGACTTACATTAAGGCTAAGTTTGCTAAGAAACCATTCAAATCGGTTGAAAGATCAAGTGAGCCTCTACAACTAATCCGTGGTGATCTATGTGATTTATAATTTGTAAAAAGTAGATGTGAAAAGAAGTACTTCATCACATTTATAGATGGATGTACTCAATTTTTCTATGTTTATCTATTAACTAGCAAAGATGAGGTTATGAGCATGTTTAACAAATATAAATTAAGGTCAAGAACCAACTTGATAAACGAATCAAATTGCTTAGGTCTGATAAAGGAGGAGAATATATTTCTTCAAATTTAAAGAAATTGTATGCTAGTTTATGGATAATTCTTCAAACGACTACACCGTATACTTCGCAACAAAATGGATTGTTGAATGGAAGAATGGAACTCTAAAGGTGATGGATAATGCCATGCTCCTAAGTTCGGATTTATCTCAGAATTTGTGGGCAAAGTAGTTTTAACAACAAACTATATTTTAAATAAAGTGCCTTAGAAGAGATGGGTAAGACTCCACATGATTAATAGAATGGAAAGCTGCCATCCTATAACTTTAAACCGTGGGGGTGCCTAGCCAAGATGGCGATTTCTCATCCAAAACAAATTCGATTGAGACCTAAAACAGTAAATTGCATATTCATTAGTTATGCTTATACCGGTGCATATATATTTTTGGTTCACAAATCTGAAAATGTGAAAACCTGTGCCAATACTATCAGATGCTGAATTCTCTAAGTATATATATTTTGCAAAAACAAATTATGGTAAACCTTCTTAGAAGAGATTTAGAAAATCAAACTTCGAGAATGATGAAGTTAAGGCACACAAAGCTGAACTTCAAAGGAGCAAGAGGTATGCGGATTTAAAAATCATTTAGACTTGAATTTCTAATGTGCATGTTAAAAGATGAGTCTCAAACATTTAAAGCGGTAATGTCAACTTTAGATGCTTCTTATTAAAAAGAAGCTATTAACAATGAAATTAATTCTATCCTAAGTAATCACACTTGGGAATTGATTGATCTTCCATCAAGAAATAAACAAATTGGATGTAAATGGATCTTAAAAAGAAAGCATAAAGCTAAAGGTTCCATTAATAAGTATAAAGCACGGGTTGTTGCCAAAGGATTTAGACAAAAATAGAGTCTAGACTACTTTGATACTTACTCATCTATAATAAGAATAATATCAGTTAGGATGCTAATTGCTATAAATTCGCTATACAATTTACAAGGACATCAAATGGGTGTGAAAACTGCATTTTTGAATAGTGATCTCGATGATAAAATTTACATGAAACAATCCGAAGAATTCTAGGTCAATGGATAAAACACAAAGTGTGTAGACTTGTCAAATCATTTCATGGACTAAAACAAGCTCCTAAAGAATGGCATGAAAAATTTGACCATGTAACGATCCAAAATGGATATAGAATTAATGAGTGTGATAAATGTGTATGCACTAAATCCACGACTGTTGGATGTGTACTTTTTGGAGATAACGCTCAAGTTACCAGAATCACCGAGAATGTTCTCAAGAAAAACTTTGAGATGAAAGACTTAGGTGTTGCACATGTTATACTTGGCGTCAAGATTCTAAGGAATTTTGATAATCTAAGTTTAACACAATCTCATTATATTGAAAAGGTAATTGAGAAGTTTAAAGGGTTCGGCATTAAAAATGTGAATAATCATTTTCTCCCACACTAAACTTTAGAAAGAATAATTGAAACGGTATCAAACAACTGGAGTACTCTCAAGTGATGAGCAGCATCATGTACATAATGAATTGTACTATACTGGATATTACACACTTAGTAGGAAAAATGAGCTGGTATACAAGCAACCCTAGTCTTGAGCATTGCAATGCTCTTTTGAGAATGTTGGGTTATTTGCAAAGATCAAAGACTATGCTTTGTAATATAGCAAATATCCAGCTGTTTTGGAAAGCTATTGTGATGCCAACTGGATTTCAGATTCTGATGAATCGAAATTGACTAGCAGATATGTTTATACGTTAGGAGGTGTCGTGGTATCATGGAAATCCTAAAAGCAAATTCTAGTAGTGTGTTTCATGATGGAATCTGAGTTTGTTGCTTTAGATAAAGTTGCTGAAAAAGCAGAGTAGATTCGACAATTTTGAGAAGATGTTCGATTATGGCCAAAACCTATGCCTCCGATAAGCATTCACTATGACAATGAAGCAACGATTGCAAGGAACAAAACGTGATATATAATAGTAACTCTAGCCACATTCATCATAGAAATAATATTGCAAGGTAAGGCAATTTGCTCTTGAATGAAATAATTTCTTTGGACTTTGTGAAGTCAAAGGAAAACATTGTGGATCTGCCAACAAAAGGTTTGTCGAGAGAGAAGATAAATTGCGTATTGAGGGGAATGAGGTTAAAAGCTTTAACCTAATAAAGAAGTTCCAAGGTGGAAATCTAACCTAGCGATTGGAGATCCCACGAACTAGGTTCAATAGGACAATGCCAATTTTGGAAGCTCTAGTGAGTGCACTATCTCACATTCTTATGATGCAATAGTGCTTCCTACAGCATTTTAAGGGCACTCTATTCATTTAATGATTTCTATAGTTTGAATCTCAATATCCTAGTAAGGTATGGTAAGAATGCACCTACATGCGTGAAGTTGGCCAATTCTATGAAAATCTTTAAAAGTTAGATTTTTCTGAACCATGCATGAATCCTGAGAGATTCAAAACCGAAAAAATGAACACAACCAAGAACAAGTCTTGATTCGGAGGTACTCCATATGAGATCTATTGTCTGGGCTTACACAAACTATTGGCAATTCAAGGCCTAGTCCATTGATTGGTTAATAAGTCCGATAAACTTTCACTAAAAAATGTTCAAAATGAGAGCTACCTATTTTGATGCGGTGTATATCCACCGGTACACTTGGAATTATATGAGTCAAAAATGTTATGTTGAGTCATTAGGGAGATTGTTGTAATTGTAATTGATTATTATTGTAATTATAGGTTTTAATGGCTCAACATTAGTGACACATTTCTTCAGTTGTGTAGCCATTACATCTCTTTGTCTGTTATGTCTCTTTAGATCATGTCATAATTGTTGCATTTTCTTTTATTATTTTATTATTATTATTATTATTATTATTATTATTATTATTATTATTATTATTATTATTATTATTAAAGTTAATGTCTCAACTAATGTGAGCATTACTGACATAACTCATTAATGGCTCAATTAATTTGAGCGTAAATAACATAACTTTTCACTTCATATCCTTTTAGTTTTTTGTAGCTATTTCCCTCGTTTATAAATAAAGGTGTTTCTTAGTTCAAAAAAAGAATATATATACTCCTAAAAGTATTACCTTAGTTTTCTCTGTAGTCACTCTCTAAGTATATTGGTTTCGAGAAGTGTTCGATAGGATCCTATTTGTGTAGTGCTGATACAAGTGAGTCCAAGGTGTTATATCTTAGAAGACATAGTTGTGAAGCTACTTAGTACCGTTGGTAGAAATTAATCACATTAAGAAGATTCGGTTAGTCATATCTCACCTCCTGTTTATTTTGTTATCGCCTTATTGGAAATATTATTTTTCTGATTACAAAAACAGTGTTGGGTGTTTTTCTCCAATATGTAATTATATTTTTCCAACATTTCCGAGCTCATCTTTTCATGTATTTGGAGCGAAAATTGAGCAAAGGACGAAGAGGATTCCCGCTAATCCTTCAACGTATACTCTAAACCTGAAGATTTACGGGAGCAAATTACGATACCAGCCAATCTTCAAAGAGACGTGCTGGTTTCTGGAATCTCAATTTCCAATTTGACCCTCACCTACTCTCTGATTTTCAAAATTCTTTGGAATCTGATGTCGATGTCTCCATGGAAAATGCTCTTTTACATCTTAATCTTTGTTATAAAAATTTTCAGAAAATAAAAAGTTCATTTACTATTTTTACTCGACATCACAAAGTCGCAACAACATTCTGGAATTTTGGCTCACAGTCAGACCATCATGCGTTCCTAAATTCTTATAAAATCGTACATTCAAGATTTGAAAACATGTTCTTCACGAAAGTTTTAGACAAGATTTCTAGCTTTTTTTTTTTACATTGAATTCAAAGCATATGAGGGCCTCAAAAGGCTTGATGAGTGCGCCTGGTCAATTCACGCCCACATCCACCCTGAATACCTGTGTGTGACATTGCATTTTTAATGAGATCAATGTCCTTTTTTTCTAAAAATCCTCAAAACATCAAAGTTGAACCCAAATTCCAAACCTTTCATTTGACGTTCGTTTCTGTAAGATTGAAGCTAGTTTAGTCGTCCGTAGGGTTTGATCAACGTGCATGGTCAATTTGCACCCAAACCCTGAAGTTAATCTTCTTGGAACTTCTGAGTTGGTCTCACCATTTTTAATGAAACTAAAGTCCCCATTTGCAAATTTATCAAACATAAAACTTGTTCATCTCCGTCTCAACTTGATCCATGCATATTTCGGATCTGTATTCCATAGTATGATGGTTTCGATAAAATCATATTTGAATTGGGCCTGCCCCATTTTCCATAATAGAGTTTGTTCTGACATCCGCATGTAGATAGATTTTTCTGCATTAATCCATTGTTCATTTCATAAAACTCAAAACTGAGAATTTGTTTAGCACATTCTTTTCTACATGCACACAAATTTTCATTAATTTTCAAAGTGACTGAGCATTTCTTCCAAAAGTCCTCATTTTCAAACCCGAATAGGGTCAAATCCTGAACCCCTTTCTGTAAATCTTCCATTTCAGGTCAGATAACTTAGAATCAGTTTAATTGGTCTTCTGAACATTTGTTGTACATCTCATTAGCTTTCTAATGACATATGACTTGTATCGTTTGATGATCATTTGGTTGCTATGGCATTAGTTAGCATGTAACTAAGTTAGGTACCGAGAGGGCATTAGTCTTAGGACTAATGTAATTAAGTCCCCGAATCTAAAATTTCTGGTTGTGCAAATAATAAAATATCCTCTCATATCTTAATCGGTTTCTAGCCGACCAAAAAAGGCTAGTGGCGGTTCCTTAATTGAAATTCATGTAGGATTAGTTGTTTAAAATTTAAATGCCCGAGATATGGGTTGGGAGAGCCCGAGTCAATGAAAGGCCATCAGTCCAAAATTGGGAATATCCCTAAACCTAATTTTTGCTCCCTAGTCGAAGGGGTTAGCTCATGGCAGTGCGAAAATATGACCTTCCAAACAAATCCGAAAAACATTACTGGCCATTGTCTATATCAAGTTAAGAATCACCGTACTGGTGACAAAATATGAAATCATGAAGTTGAATGCTAAGCCACGTGATTCAATCGGGCGTCGCTTCCTCCGGGGGGAAAGATCTACTGATAAAAGACAAAAAGCTCACTAGTTTGGCCAACAAGCCACCCTGGATATTTTAAGCGGGAGGGACCCAAAAATAAAGGGAAAAAGCTACCCTGCAACTACCAAATGACTCCCAACTGCAAAAAGGAGAGATTGCCTCCCACGTTCATTTAAATAACATTACTTGAGCCCGCATGAGTTTTCCATGAAATCCTCCAATACAATTAGTATTAAAAGATGTGGGCCGTTGTTCGCAGTCTTCTCTACGTTTTTATGTTTGTCAGGATCTGAAAAGATCCTTATAAACAATGCGAGATGATTGCGACCTTTTACCATGATTGCCATGGTACAACTTTAACTATACATGTACAAGATTTCTCAGCCTATCTCCCTTGCTCCAACACTACAGTAGAATAAGATCAATGACTGAACAGACACAGTATTACAGAAGACACATTGATCTGATTAACTCCGCAATCGTCTTCTTTGACTACCCTCTTCGGCGTTTCCCTGCACAGGGGAAAACAAAGAGAAAAAGTGTCAAATTCCATTTCTTCACTTAAATCATAGCATGAACAGGCTATCAAACTTCAAAGAGATGTATCCGGTCTTATGGTATGATGCAGCAGATCGACTGATGACCACAGTGGATAACAGAAACTCATTTATTCATCTAATCACAGCATAAAGGAAGAATTCCACTAATTGCATGCTGCTAAAATATTCACACTCTCTAGCCTTATCAAACACAAGAATTTTATTCTAAAAAAAGAATATGCAGAGCAATTGCACACAAGCATCATCCTATCAAATGAAACATGAGTAGAGTGATTGTGGTTCGAGCAAGGCAAAAACATAAAACAGGGGAAAAGCAAAACCATTCTTTCGTCAGGAGGGCAACTTACCCCTTCATCTCTGGAAAAATTTCCAGGGTATACTTCATTAGATTCCGACCGGCATTTAGCATGTACAATAGGACCTAACTGAGACCTATCCATTCCAGCAGTTGAACCATCCGGTGCATTCATGTATACAGCTCCTTTATACATCCATTCTTCTGTCTCATCACTGTAAAAATCATCAAAAGGTTTCCCAAAAAAAAAAAAAAAAAAACTTAAATATGATAATTAATCGCTTATTAATTTCGTTCGATAAAAGATGCTTATTTGTGGGATTTTTCATGAAAAGAGGCATCAATTCTCGCTCGGAAACAATTTTGCCCCAACTTTCAACTGTCCCATTGAAAGGCCTTGTGTTTTACATGAGAGACAATGTTGCTCTCACTTTTCCATGTCGTATAAAAATGCACTACCCTTGTACAAGAGTAATATCGGCCACATGTGGCATCTTAATTGTGATGGTTATGTACAATTGATTGATTCAGGTGGTTATGTACAATTGATTGATTCAGGTATGCACGGTTGGAGACGTTTCTAACTACTTTAGAAAAAGCAATTCAATTCCACACCTCTCAAAGTCTTTGATATTGGTTTCTCAAATTGAAGATGATTACTGCTAGCTTGGAAGTCCCTCAAAACATGGCACCTTCAAGAATTCGCGCATGAGTCAATTTCCCCAACATGGTGCGAACAAGCAAATTTTGAAGTCAAGATCAAACTGACCCCCCAAAAAAAATCATTCGTGTCTCCAAACGTTTGGCATAAGAATGGCCATAAAACGCAAAAGCAAGATCAATCAGCTTGCGTGCATCGTGCTTCGCAATTAGTGAAGGGCCCCGGACACGAGGAGGCAAAATCAGAAAGTTTTCATTTTCAAACAACGGCAGATGCACGATGACGCTTCACTTCACTTATGTCAAACTAAATTTATCTCCTTATATTCGAAGATGAAAAGGGAATGAATGATTTTGACTTCACTGGCTGGATGAGAAAAACTTTTTCCCGGACCCCATATCGATCGCTTCTTGATAAGGGAGTTTCATTTTTAACATAGGTAACCAACTACTGATATCAACGGTGAAGCACACATATGAGATAAGAAACAAAAAGAAACGAAAAAAAAAACGCAAAGAAGTTGCGCATCATGTGTAAAAAAGGAAACAAAATTGATTTTGAAAAAGACATCATTCCGGTTGAGACAAACTTAACAAGTGTCGATGGATTCAGAAACTTAAACTGATTGGGATATAAGATGGAAATTTAAAAGTGTACCGTTAAGAGCAAAAGGCCATGCCAAACCACTGTTGTTTTGTCATTAAGCTCGAAGGACAAGGGCCATAAACAACAATATCAGATTTCTAGGGAGGTAATACTCAAAGTGATGAGATTCCAAAATGGTATCTCCAAATAAATTTCCTATACAAACCAAACCCCCCATTTGTTATAGGACTTGAGGTATCAAAGAAAAGATTATGTGACTGCACAAGAGCTAGAGCCTACCCGTGCCGATGAATTTTTGGATAACGCTATATTTAGAAATTATGGTGATTGTAGTGCAAACACCTCATCTTATTTGAGATAATCAAAATAGTTATGGATGTCAAACCTAGTTGAGCTCTCAAATCAATTAGTGGTGCCACCGGCGGACCGTGGACCTTCTTGTTAGAGTTAATAGACACCATCCGGGGGTCCTTTTCAGTCCCTTCAAGCGTTTGCTCCTCATCCGTACTCCTTGTCTTTGTATTTCAGGCCTTCCAAGTGCCTACGCAAGTTAGGTGTTCACCAAGTGGGTCAAAACTTGGCATAAGAGGAAGGGAAGGAGCATTCCCCATGCATATGTTAGCTGTGGATATTGCCCACAAGTAAGTTTAACTAGACTTAAATTCAGGCATGTCCTTTGATGTAGCTTATCAATCAAAAGACTGGTCGAAGAAAATTCTCTTTAATCAAGAACGAAGGAAACACAATCCCCGTGAAAATGAGTAATATAACCACTCATATGAAAACTACTTAGAGAGCCTTTGTGATAATTTTCCTTTTTCTTTCTTTCGTTGTAAAGGTTAAGATGAGTGGCCCGGACAAAACGTAGGAATGGTAATTGCCACTTATTATATTTATTAAATAGACGTTTATTCATGAGGTTTTTCATAGAAAGAGATGTTTGTGCCCCGACTTCTAAATGGCATCAAAGGGCACCACATTTTTCATGAGAAAGAGGCATGATTCAAGAAGGTGCCATGTTTTGTGTGTCGCATAAAAAGGCCCTTAATTTCGTTCGAGAAAATTCTGGACATCCCTTAAAATCGGAATGTGTGCATGTGGCTTGCTGGTTGTGATGATGATGTAGATATTTTTATTGGTCGGAATGGTGAGGTAGAATTGATTGCTTTAATTACGTGTGGTTGGAGACGTTTCTTACTAATTTGGAAAAAGCTATTCAATCTGGCACCTCTTTTAAAAGAAGCGTTTATTTCATAAAAAATTCAAAATATGATTTGTTATATTGCTTTAAAAAATAAATTTATGACTAACTATTTTTGTAGGTGATAAAAATATCTTTTATTCATTTATTTTTATAGGCGATATAGTTGATTACTTTTTGATGTTTTTCAAATCTTGAGTTTCCTACGAAGGAAATGCACCCTAAATCTTGATGATTGTTCTCGAATCAAGGTGATTCCTGCTAGCTTGGACGTCCATCGAAACAATGGTGCCTTCAAGAGTTCGCTCGTGAGCCTTTCAATTTTCCTATCATGGTGCATCCACGCAAATCATGAGGTCAAAATCAAATCGAATCTAAAAATCGTTCCTATTTCCATATGGCCATGAAAGGGCAAAAGCAATATCAATCAACGCGCGCGTTTAATGTTTTGCGATCAGTACTTGGGACAAAGACTCCCAACACGAAGTGCTGTCCCGCGCTACTCATTCGGACAGTGAAAGGAGCACGAACGCAGGGAGAGAAAGTCAGAAAGTTTGCATTTTGGATCGACAAATTTGCCAATGACGCTTCGCTTTTACTAGTGTCAAACTAAATTCATCCATTTATATTCAATGACGAAAAGGGTAGGAATAATTTCAACTTCACCCAAACCCTGTGAAAAAAAATTCCGCATCTCATATCAATCACATAGTTTTACATCTTTTTACTGTAGTCCCAAATTTGCCAATGCATCCAAAAATCACGACAAGTTTCTTCAAAATTATCAACGTGAGAGCCAATCACAAGTCCATTACCAAAACCAGTATCTTCATCAACATCCCCACCTTCATATTGAATAACAAAAACTTCCTAATATTATTAATCTTGGGAGGAACACGTGGTGATTTTTGGACACCTTAGCAAATTTGAGAATTAGACTAAAAGTTGAAAATTTAAAAATTTAAAAAGAAGGTTGTAGACAAAATTGAGATTAAACATGGAGTTGGGGGGGGGGGGTTTTCTTTAGGGAACTAAACCACTTTTGTTTTACACGAGTAGCTAATTACTTACACCAATGGCGAAGCACTACATTTGGAATGAGAAGCAAAAAGGAATTGCACGTCAAGTGTAAAAAGGAAGACGAAAAGATAGATGTAGAAAGAAATGTGAATTCAAGTCAAGACGAGCCTGACAAGTCGGGACGGACGGACCCCAGCAACCCAAATTGAATAGGACGGGAGACGAAAAGGGAAAGTTTGCAATCAACAGGAAAGGGGCCATGCCTAACCACATTTTGTCGTTGAGCTCGGAGGACCACAGTCGAAAATGTTGGTGTCAGAACTTCCACAGAGGTAATACCCAAAGTGATGAGATTCCTAGAACCATACATTTGAGATAGGGCTCGAAATATAAAAATCTTTTGTGATCGCATATAAGTCATAGTGTCGTAATTTTCATATGGCACTCATATGAATGACATAATCTTTTTAATCACTTGAGTATTATAACTTTTGTTAAAATATTTAAACAATGAATCACGTCTTTATGTAACAATTTTAGCTTTTAAAACGGTTAATAACAATCTCATCAAATCTCACATAGTATCAGAGAAATTCGAATCTTCTAAACTCATATTTGCCTCATCCAATTGAATATTTTCACAATTTTGGTTAAGGCCAAAGTTTATCTTACGCGTGAGAAGAAGTGTTATAATATTCAAATAATAAATCACGTATTCATCTAGAAATGATCACCACAAATGTCATGCTTCTTAAAATTATAGCACTCAATTGATCAATTGAAATGTTATGTGACACTCAATTAAATGTTAAGTGAAAAGTTATATGACACTTATCCTAATGAATTTATGGACAACGCTATTTTTAGTGATTATAGTGATTATAGTATTGACGTGGAAACTAAGAGGAGGACGTCTTCGTCTGTGGCTAACAATTTCAATCGATGGGATTTTCAAATGGCAAAATTTAAATGAATAATGCGTGGAAAAAGAGAATACAAAAGTAACGAAACCATGGATTAATCATAGGTATGCATTTTTTTAGATTTGAGAATTATCTCAATTTGTGGAAGGATCCTAAAAAAATGCATGAAAAAATTATTTAAGGGACTAAAAGACTCACCTTTAAAAAAAAAAAAAATTCACGTAAGCTGATATTAAAACGTGACTAACTGCATTGACATGTACAATAAATGCATCCACAAGCGAAATGATGCCATTTATCATTAAAAAAAATGTTTTTTTTAGTTTTTTTTTTCAATCAAGAACTCATTTATTTCCGTGAGAAAGTGGAAAATGAGCAGTCCCAAATTGAAAAAAGTCAGGTCAGGGTCAGTCAACGAGTTCATTTTGCTCAAAAGTCAGTATACCAAAGTTACGGGTTGCAGTGTCTCTTACTTTTTAAAGCTTCGGTTGCCAAATCCTCATAAATGAGGAGTTGTGGTCATTATGGCTGGGGTCGGGTCAATTCTCACTCTAAAACCTAAAACCGGCCTAAACATTCTTAGAATCGGACCGGACCAATCGGTTGGGTCCAATTCTTGGGCCAGTTCCAAAACCAGCAATTCCTTTCTTTCGTTTTTTGGTTTCTTCTATTCCTTACATCCCGAACCCCAAAAATTTGGCGTTTCTTTTTTGCTTTATTATGGGTTACTGTTTTGTTTCTTTTCTAGCACCTTACTTGTCTAATGGGTAGCAAAAAAAAAAAAAAAAAAAAAAAAACCATTGAGCTGTTGTTGATAGGATTTCAGAGTTATTATGATCGTGATGGCTACTAGAAAACATAAGAATGCAACAGTTAGTCTTTGTGGCAGCCGAAGTGCTATCTAAATAATACATAATGATGTTTTCCATGGGCACACCAAGCACCTTAAAATAGACTAACATTTCATTGGATTTAACATTCTTCCAAGTATTGCTCCACTTGTCTCTAATACATGCGCTAAACAAGCTACTAATGTCTTCAACTGAACACATCCATTTGGGTATTTTCCAGATCTTTTCTCCAAACTCAAGTTAACATCTTTCAATTTACCTTGAGTTCAAGGGGATGTTAGAAATATATTTAAGAGATTATATATACTTCCTTTGATTGATCCTAACCGATTGTAATTAATATTTTGCTACTATAGATAGTCACTTGTAAAACCTACAAATAAGTTCATGTACTCTTCATGAATATCATGTTTCTCTCTTTTTTTTATCACTATTCTCCACGTTTTGAATCACAAATGCATGAACTTCGATAATGGCTGTCAATGGAGATGGCAGAGTCAACCAGTAAGGCGGAAATTGAAGATGGCGATGGCACTATCGCATGATGCTGGCGAGGTTGATATAGAGATTTTCGACAGCTGTACTAGTGAACACAGGTGAGGAGAGAATGGTTGTAACAACGAGAACAACGAGTGTACATTTTACAGCGTGTTAAATGGGGGGAAAATTATCAAAACAGTCTTAAACATATTATAATTGTGTCAATTCAATCCTAAACTTTTTTTTTTAAACCAATTGAGTCTTAAACCTTCTATAGTTATTCGCGATCAATCCATCCGACTAAAATTGGCCGATCGGTAATGACATGGCAGCCAACCGACGCCAACGACTTTTTTTTAATAATATTTTATTTTTTGAAATATTTTATTAATTTTTTTATCTTTTTATCTTTTTTTCTCTTCTTTTTTTTTTTTTCTTCTCCCTCTCCCTCCTTCCTCCTCCTCTCCTCCTCCCTCCTTCTTCTTTTGGCTCTGGCGACCGACCAAAGGAGAGGGCTAGCCAATCGTCAGACTGAGGGGGCCAGGCTAGCTCGCCTCGCCATCGCTGGGTGAGGGCGAGCTCGCCCACCAACTAGCAGGGCGAGCCCTCACTAGATCCGGCAAGGGGGGCCTCACCGTTGCCGGGTTTGGCGAGGCGAGCCCCGCCGGATCTGGCAAGCTCACGCCTTGCGACAGTGGGGTGAAACCCCATTGGATTTGGCAAGGCAATCCAGCTGGCTCGCCTCACCAGTCGGCAAGCTAGCACATAGCGACAACGGGGCGAGCCCCTACCAAATCTAGCGAGGGGGGCTTGCCATTGCATCTGGCAAGGCCCTCCGCGCGAGGCAAGCCCTCGCCAGATCCAGCGGAGGCTCGCCCTGCTGTTGCTGGGCGCGAGCTCGCTGACTGGTGAGGAGACCCTACCAAATCACCTCAGTCCGGCGGCGCAACCCAACGGCCTGTCGCGGAGCCAAAGGAAGGAGGAGGGAGGAAGAAGGAAAAAGGAGAAAAGGAAAAAAAAAAAAAAAAAGAGAAAAAAGGAAAAAAATAGCAAAATTTAATAAAAATATTTCAAAAATAAATTATTATTAAAAAAAGGTCGCCGGCTGGCTGCCATGTTGGCGCCGGCAAGCCGGGCGCTAGCTGGCTAATTTTGGCCGAATTGACTCATCGAGAATAATTGTAAAAGGTTTATGACTCAATTAGTAAAAAAAAATAAGTTTATGACTGAACCGGCACAATTGTAATAGGTTTTAAGAATTTTTTAGTAATTTTCCCATTAAATGGGTGCTTGTGACAAGGACAGATCAGTGGATAGGCTTCAATATCGAGCAAGTACTTGATGCCCGCATTCGATTTCTCACTTTGTTCGTTTATTTGTACTGTCAACCTTACCTGAGATGTGCTGACAACAATCGTGCAAACTCGTTTAAAGCATGCGCGCGCCTTCTTCATCGTACCAAGCAATTCTAAGCCACAAGCTGATATTCTCTTCGAAAGAGACCACGACGCCATTCGGGTACAAACACACGTTCGATATCTTTAGGTAACCACATCGCTCGTACGCATAATAATTCTCAGCTGCTTACTTTCCGATCCTTGAATTCGTTCTCCACTCAATGGCTTCGAGCATCAAATCCAATCTCTTTCTCACCAACAACTTGTTCTTTGCTTGTACCAAACGACCGATCTCTAGCATGAAACGAGCTGTAAGTAACAACTCGGCGGCTGCTAGCGCCGTGAAAAGTGGGTCGAGACCTTTGCACGTGGAGAGGGCGCCGCGCGAAAGAAAAATCGATAAGGTTGAGAGAAGAGAGAGGAGAGGCAAGTTTGGGATTTATGGAGGGAAGTTTGTGCCTGAGACGTTGATGAGTTCCTTGGGCAAGCTTGAAGCTGACCCCAACTTTGTTCTGCATGATGCTGAATTTCAGGCTTGTGAGGAGAGATTTCTCACATGAAAATAAAAAATGATACGATAAATTATTGGTTTCGTGATCACCACTATTCGTTCCTCTTTAACTCCAACTTACACCTTTTGTCTTCTAGGACGAGAAAAGAAACATTATTTTCTACCATTTCCCTGCCCTGTTTTCCTTTGACCATCTTTTCGGTGGTGGCTACAACTATGGAAGAGAAATTGTTGGTTTTCTGATCATATGTACGAACCTGGTACACATATTTTCCCAACTGTGATCGATAAAATCGCAAGCGGAGCTGGCTATTACCTGAAGAGAGAGGATCTCAACCACTGCGGCGCACACAAGATGAACAATGCCATCGCACAGGCGATGATCGCCAAGCGCATGGGCCGCCAAAGGGTGCTGGCGACGACAGTTGCTGGCCAGCATGGCGTAGCAACCGCCGCCGTTTGCGCTGAGCTGTCTCTGGATTGCATCATCTTCATGGGTTCCGAGGATATGGAGAAGCAAGCTTCTAATGTGTTTTTGATCAAGCTACTAGGTGCTCAGGTTAGAATATTCTTGCATGAAGCGACTTTCATTTTACATGCAACTTGCATAGAGTTGTATCTGCACAAGTGTTCATGGGCGGATATGTCAGATAAATAAGGAAAATTTAAGAGAGTGGACTGTTCTAGCAAAGTATGTTTTTTATTCTGAAAGTGAGAGCAAGAGAAACCCCCAGTGAAACATACAGAAACATTTCAAATGAACACTGGCTAGACCCCCATCAATTTCCCACCAACATCAACAAACCAATAAGCTGGAAATCTGATCTAGTTCAATCTTGCAGATGACCAGAGTGGAGGGGAGCTTCAAGGATGCAAGCTCAGAGGCCATAAGGCAATGGATGAACGACCTGGAGGGGAGCTACTACCTGACAGGGACGGTGGTGGGTCCACACCCATGCCCGAGCATGGTGAGGGAGTTCCAATCCATCATCGGGAGGGAGACGAGGAGGCAGGCGATGGAGCGGTGGGGAGGGCGGCCAGACGTGGTGGTGGCATGCATCGGGAGTGGCTCCAATGCACTGGGGATCTTCCATGAGTTCGTCGGTGATGAGGGGGTGAGGCTGGTTGGTGTGGAGGCGGCTGGGTTTGGCCTTGACTCGGGGAGGCATGCGGCCACTCTGGCCGCAGGCCATGTTGGGGTCTACCATGGAGCCATGAGCTACTTGTTGCAGGACCAGGAAGGCCAAGTTCTTGGTGTTCAGTCCGTTGGCGTCGGGTAAAGATTGCTCTCTATTTCAACTTCTACACATGATGCGCGTTTGATTCGATTTTGAGAAATTTCTTTAAGAAAATACAAAAGCCTTTAGGCGATAAGGGTTTTCCAACTAGTAAGTAGTATTTAATAAGTTGAAATTTTAAAGTGTATTGAAAAATAATTTTGACTTAAATGGTGCTTGGCAAAATCACACTTTGGAAAGCCTTTTTGCCTTTTTTAGATATTATAAAAAAAAAAAAAAAAAAAAAAAAAAAAAAAAAAAACCAGCAAGGACTCGATGGCCGGTAAGCCAGATCTGGCCTTAGGAGCCTCTTAGGGTCGCGCAATCTGGATGTTGAGTGAGGGCAAAGTTTGAAGGAGAAAAATTTGTATTTACATTCCCAAAATGCAATATTCCAAATTTCTCAGGACCTCCTTCGGAGCAAAAGCCTTTGGAGAGTTTTGGAGATATAATTTTCCAAGCGTCATTTGTATTTGCCCAAGGAATTTTAGAGTTTTGCAAATGTTGAACCAAACCCATGATCGTTGTGTTGTCGACTGTGATTGCCAGGCTACAGTATCCAGGAGTGGGTCCGGAGCTGAGCTTCCTCAAAGACACGGGACGAGCGGAATTCCATACCGTCACCGACGAAGAAGCCCTGAACGGTAAACGATTCGACCCCACACCTCATTCCTTACGAAGCCACGAATACAAAAATCGATCCTGATTAATTCGTGTGACATGCTGTTTTTGGTTGCAGCATACCAATTGCTATCTAGATTGGAAGGCATAATCCCAGCAATGGAGGCTGCCCATGCACTGGCGTATTTGGAGAAACTCTGCCCGACCCTCCCCGATTCCACAAAGGTTGTGGTGAATTGCAGTGGACGAGGAGATGAAGACGCGCCTCTGTTCTTTCAACACCGACCAGCCCTCGACGCATAAATCTAGCAGTATGTATAGAAAGTATAAAAATGTAACATTATGGTCTCCTTGTCAATGTCATAGCCTATAAGATTTGGAGAGCACCTGACCGAAGTATCTCATAATTTCCATTATATAACTTAGATCCCAAATGAATGCTGCCATTTAATATAAGTTTTCCGAAGGTGTTAAGCAAAATCAACACCAGCAATTTACAATCACATTGAACGGACAACCACATGCTTCACGCCTATTGATACCCGAATTTTTGTCGACCTTTGAAGTATTTATTCATTTCACAAAAGATATAAATAAAAAAATTTTAAAAAGAAAAAAATCAATAATAAACTAGTAAAAAAATAATAATTGTAAAAAATGAATGAAATTAAATGAACATATGATGAAAATGAATAAAAATCAAATGAAATCGCATGGGCCAAAGTGTAGTCGATCACTTAAGGCATGTTTGGTAATATTTCTGTTTTCGGAAATAATTTCTTTTTAGCAACACTTTTTTTTTTTATTTCTATTCTTAAGAACAGTTTCTAAGTATTTTAAGATAGTTAATAACTATATAAAATTTCTGTTCTTGGAATATAAATAAATTTGATATATTTCTCTTTTCTTTTTCTTTTTTCTTTTTCTTCTTCTTCTCCTTCCTCTTACCGGCCGCCGGCGAGGTCCCCCCTAAGCCTCGCCTTGGCTCGGTGAGGCTTGGCCTCACCCTAGTTGGGCAAGGCAACCTCGCTCGACTACCGCGAGGTCAACCTTGCCCGGCCATCGAGAGGTCGGCCTTGCCCACCCAAGCAACGCCAGCCTCGCGGTGGTCGGGCATGGTCGAGCCTCGCCAGATCTGAGCTAGGTCGAGCCTCACCGGTGACTAGTGACTGGCCAGGGGAAGAAGAAAGGAAGAGAAAAAGAAAGAAAAGAAAGGGAAGAAATGAAGAGAAAAGAAAGACTTATTTATTGGGTTGTTCGCGGAAACAAGAAACAATTTTGTTTTTGTTTCTTGTTTCTATTCTAAATCTACTACCGGAACAAATTGTAATAAAATTATTAATAAATTAAAAGAAATTTTAAGTCACAAAAATATTTAGGATTGTACCAAAAGCATTTTTATTCTAAGAATATAAATTTTATTCAGTTACCAAAATGCCTTTAAATACTCATAAACTATTCTCGGGAACAGAAATAGAAAAAAGTATTTTTGAACGCACCCTTAATAAACCTTCAGCCCCCTCTCTTTGAGCCTAACTTCCCATGTTCTTTATTAAACCAAGGAGAAAGCTAGACGAGAGAGGGATGTCAGCAGAGGAAGTTTCGGCCATCAATGAGAAAAGAAGTTGCAGAGGGGGGCGTCGGCCATTTGGGGAAGAGAGCTGTTGGAGGAGGCAAGGAGAATGCATAGCTATGGAGAGAGGTGGAAAAAAATTGAAAAGGGCTTCGTTCGTCAGGGGAGCAGGGAGAAGAGAACCCTCACCAAAAAAAAAAAAAAAAAAAAAAAAAAAAAAAAACCCTCTCTAAAAAAATTCTCTTTGAATTTAAGCAATCTCCATTGACCGAACTCCACTATGTCCAAAAACTCTCTCTCTCTCTCTCTCTCTCTCTCTCCTCCAAGCTAGAACGAGAACTTCATTTGGCAAAGAACATGGAGAGGCTCTTAATTTTTGGACTCTTCATCCGCTACCCATTCTCTCTCTTTCTCTTTCCACCGATTCTCTCGGTCCAGATTTTTCTGCTGATTATCTCCGGAGGAATCTCATGTTGTTATTGTAATTGATTATTATTGTAATTATAGGTTTTAATGGCCCAAACATTACTGAGACATCTCTTCAATTTGTACCCATTATGTCTCTTCGGGTCATGTCCTAATTGTTGCAGTTTTATGAATTTAATAATAATAATAATAATAATAATAATAATAATAATAATAATAATAATAATAATAATAATAATAATAATAATAATAATGTTGTAAAATATTGCGTTGCAAATATATAATAGAGAGAATAGAGAGAGATTAAGTAGAGAAAGCATATAAACACCAAAGATAGTAGAGAAAGCCAGACACCAAAGATCGTAAAGAAAGGCAAAGGAAAAAATTTTATTTTCACTATTTATTTTCCTTTTCTTCACTATATCATTACTATGACAAAAATAAGCTCCTATTTATGAGAAAACAAGGATGTACTTATTATTAATGTCATAATACATATATTGGATAGAGAGATGAACATTCATTGAATAGAGAGATGTACTTAGAATATATAATACAAATATATCATAATAGGAACATTAAATAAGATGAATATAATAAATATCCATTCATATATTTCATTAATTCATATATTTCATAACACTTCCCCTTGAATATTCATTGTATTCATTATATTACGAATCTGCATTGAATGATATTGCCTCATTAATAACCTTAAACTAGAAAAACTCAATGGGACAAAAATCAGACAAAAGGGAAAAAAAGTATAGAGCACAAATTTTATGATCTCTTCCTTTTATGGATGCATTAATTGTCTCGTTAAAAACTTTAAGCTAGAAAAATCCTATAGGAAAAAACCGGATAGAAAGAAAAAAGAGTGTAATGCATAGTTCATAATTTCTCTCCCTCAATTGAGCCATATAGCCACTGTTGGGATTAGTCAATCTTGCATCTAGTGAACTCGCCACATAACAATGCCATATACTAATTTCTTAAAAGTTGACGTTGGTAATGATTTGGTAAAAACATCTGCAATATTATTTATGGATTGAGTCTGTTTAATATCAATTTGTCGACTTTCTTGGAATTCATGAGTATAAAAAAATTTCAGCGATGTATGCTAGGTCCTATCACCTTTGATATATCCTCCTCTAACTTGTCCAACACAAGCAGCATTATCTTCATAAATTATAGTAGAAGAATTTGTTACCGGTATTAAACAACATGAATTGTAAATATGCATTATAACGGATCTTAACCAAATACACTCTCTTCCAGTTTCATATAAAGCAATAATCTCAAAGTGGTTAGAATATGTAGCTATTAGCGATTGCTTTGTAGAACGCCAAGCTATAGCGATGCCGTCATAATAAAATAAATAACCGGTTTGAGAATAAGCCTTATGTAGATCGGATCTATATGCAGCATAAGCATATGCAACTAAACCAGAGGTAGTGGAATCATTGGAATAATATAATCCCGAATCTATGGTTTTCAGGAGATAATAAAAATATATTTAACTGCATTCCAATATCCCCAAGTTAGCTCAGAACTAAAACATGCAATAAATTTACCGCAAAAGCAATATTTGGTCTCGTACATTATGCCAAGTACATCAAATCTACAATTGCATTGAGATATGGTACTTTATGACCAAGTATCTCTTATCAGATTCTCTAGGACGAAACGGATCCTTTTAGAGACCTAGAAACCTTACAACCATAGGAGTGCTCAATGGGTGAGTCTTATTCATGTTGAAGCGTTTAAGTAATCTATCAATGTATGCTGATTGATGGACAATTATTCCATTTACTTTATGCTCAAGCTCTAGACCAAGACAAAGTTTAGTTTTACCAAAATCTTTAACTTCAAACTCCATTTTGAAATACTCAATATTTTTAGCTAACTCTTATGGAGTTCCAATTAAATTTATATTATCGACATAAATTGCTATAATAGTAAATGCAATTTATGAATTCTTAATAAAGATGCATGGGTAGATAGGATCATTCTTGTACCTTTCCTTGATTAGGTACTCACTTAGGCACATGCGATCGGATTGCTTTAACACATACAAAGATCTTTGCAATTTTGTTGAAAATAAGTTGCAGGGAGTGCATGCACCAGGTATTTTGAATCCTTCAGGAATTTTCATATAAATATCATAGTCTAATGAGCCATATTAAGATGCCGTAATAATACCCATAAAATGCATTTCTAATCTTTCAGAAAGTACCAGACTAAGGAGAAAATGAAATGTAATCATATCCATCACAAGTGAATATGTCTCATCATAATCAATCTCAGATCTCTAGGAGAATCCTTAGGCAACGAGTCGAACTTTATATCCAACAACCTCAGTTTTCTTATTTCATTTCCAAACAAATATCCATTTATATCCAATGGGCTTTATGTTATTGAGGATTCAAGTTACGGGTCCAAAAACCTCTCATTTAGTTAAGGAAGCTAATTCAACCTTAAGTACTTCTTTCCACTTTGACCAATTTTGCCTTTGATGGCATTCAATAATATATTACGGCTCACAATCATCATCCATAATTTTATGAGCAACTGAGAATACAAAAGCATCATCAATTATGATTTCAGTTCGATCCCAAATCTCATTAAAATATATAATAAAATTCTCAGTATTCCTAGGGTTTGTGTTCTTTTCATGGATTTGTGCCTCTTCAAGGGCAATAAGCTCTTTGGGAGCAAGCACAACACCAAGCCTTTCTATAGTGAATTTCTAATTCTTTCCCCTTCATTTTCGAGAATCAATATCTGTTGATCCTATTGGTCTACCACGCTTCAAGTGTGGGGGATTTTAATCAATTTTAGCCTATCCTTCGTGAACAACTATCCTAGCTGGAGTATTTGTAGCTAGAATATGAGATTTCGTTACCTTAGTAACACCATTAAATGCGTCAAGAAGTCTATTGGCTATAGCCTATAAATGAATTATGCATCGCACCTCGTTTTCGCACTTAAGAGTAATTGGATCTAATTGAGATAATTTTTTCTCATTCTAGGAGAAAACCATGACTAGTTTTTGCTTTGCAATCATAAAAGTTGTAGGTGTCTCAATTGATAGAAACATGTCTCATCGAAATGACAATATGCGAATTTGGCAGTAAAAAACTCACCAGTAGTTGGTTCCAATAACCTAATGTTGGACGATGAATTAAACCCAACATGAATCCTCAAACGGCATTAGAGACCCATTTTTGTTCTTTTTGGTTGTGATACAAGCACTTGTACTGCATAACCAAATGTGCATAAATGTGAAATATCTAGTTCATAACCAAAAACCATTTGAATGGGAGATTGTAAAAGACTAGCAATGGGGCATAATCTTATTAGGGTTGCCGCATGCAAAACTGCATGACCCAATGTTGTATCGTTGATAGTCGTTCTCAATAATAGAGTACAAGCCATGATTTGGGTATGTTTAATCAAGGATTCTGCCAATCTATTTTGAGTATGAACATATGCTACCGGGTGCTCAACCTTGATTCCGAGTAAAGCATAATAAGTATCAAAACTCTTTGATGTAAATTCACCAATATTATCCATCTTTATGCTTTTAATTGAATAATCAAGGAATTGCACTCGGAGTTTTATAATCTGCACAAGCAAACGTGCAAAGGTGACATTGCACGTAGATAATAGGCAAACATGGGACCGCTACAAGATACGTCCACTGATACCATAAAATATAGAAATGGTCCACTTGGTGGTTGTATTGGTCCACATATATCACCCTAAATTTTTTGTATGAATAAAGGGAATTCAAAATTAACTTTTGTTATAGAAGGTTTGGTAATGAGTTTTTCTTGTGATCAAGCTTCACAATTATAATTTTTGGACAATAATACTTTTGTATCCTTTAAAGGGTACTCTCTTGTATTTTGAATTATTCTACGTATCATTCAAGCGCCAAGATGACCGAGGCAATCATGTCACGGTCCAAATTGATTAGGGTTTACCAATCTCCCGGATATGGGGCATAGGTTTCAACAGCCTTAATCATGACATAATACAAACCCATAGAAGAAGCTTATAACTTCTCATGGAAGGTCTGCAGGCTCATCTTATAAGAGATAATACCAATATATTCCATATCTTGCTCAAAAATAATCTCAATGACATACATCTTTGAAGCTGAACATATTCTTTTTTTATCTATTGCTTAGAAACGCATCCTCAATATGTAAGATGATGCCATTTGGCAAAACAATTATGGCATTCCCGAAACCATCAATAATCAGAACAAGACTTGATATTGTATGGATATGTGCCTTACGCAATGTCATACTCGAGAAAAAATGTTTACTACGAAATATGATATGTGTTGATGCACTATCAAGCAAACAAACATTTTCCTTTTTCTCGGTATTTTCATTTGCATTTACATTGACAACTTCAAGTGTCACATATCATAAAATTTGCATATTAGCTATAGAGTCAAATAAAATTTCAAAAGAATAAATATTATATAAGGTTCATAAGCATTTCATTACATTAACATATTAGAGAACGATAAAAGGTAATACATTTAAAGGAAAGCAACTAAAAAAGAAATTATTTGAATTATAAAATTCGAAGCCCAAGTTGTCATCCACTAGTCTGATGCCTCATCAAAGTAATCAGAGGTCCTCAAAGAAATCAGTAACATCTAAAGATGCATTTGCCACTTCAGGAGCAAGAGGAGTCCCACCAACAAAGATATTGTTGGCCTCAACAATAGTTATGGCAGTAGGATTAATTTCAATGGCATGAGATTCACCACACTTACCCGTATTTTTCAAATATGCCTGGTATAGATCAACAACGTGCTTTGGCATATGACAAATACGTGATCAGTGCCCAGTCTTGCCACAGCGATGGCAAATACTTTCATTAGTCACCTTCTTTGGCTTATTCTTTTTTCTTTTTTTTTGTCATGATTCGAGCCAAAGTTAGATTTCTTAGGCGATTAAATTTCCTGCTATCCCTTCTAGAATTATGTTCTTACTTGCGCTTATAAATCTTAAAATGGCCAGTACTTTTCTCAGAGTTAGCATGTGCTTCAGGCAATGCTTTTAAGCCAACACGTCTAAAATCATGATTTTTAGTAACAATTCATTAGTTTGCTTAGCAGTGAGGAGCACAGAGATTAATTGAAAGTATGTGGCAAATTGATGCTGCCAGTATTGCTATTGTAATACAATATTCGAAATATGAAAGATGGAGAAAGTTTTCTTTAACAGTTCCACATTAGTAAATTTGATACCACATAACTCAAGCTGAGAAACAATATCAAATAAAGCGGAGTTATAGTTGGTCACCGATTTAAAATCTTGCCGTCCTAGATTTTGGCAGTCATATTGTACCTGAGGGAGGATAAAAGTCTTGGTATAATCATACCTATCCTTCAACCTCTTTCACAGAATTTGAGGGTCTCTAATGGATAACTATTGAATATGCATGTTCTCATGCAAATGACGACGAATAAAAATCAGTGCATTTGTCTTATCCTTTACATTTGAGATTCCAACTTCTGTAATTGCATTAACGAAACCTTGCCCTTGGACATGCATTTCCATGTTAAGGCACCAAGATAAATAATTATTTCCACTCACTTCCAGGATGTAGAATTTGGGCTTTTTGATATTTACCATAATTCTTACAAAAATAAATTTTTAAATCAATTAGAAGGATTTCAAAATATCCACCACCACTTTAGGAGCATAAGGATATTTTTAGAATTGAAATTGGTTTCAAGCCAAGAAAAAGAAAAATGAAGAATTGATAGGAGATGATGAAGTATAAGTTGATTAATGAAAACAAAGAGAACACTTATCTTACAAAAATTATTTACACAGTTGGTAGATCTTCGTGCTGATAATGTATTGTAAAATATTGTGTTGCATATATATAATAGAAAGAATAGAGAGAGATTAAGTAGAGAAAGTAGATAAACACCAAAAATAGTAGAGAAAGCCGGACACCAAAGATTGTAGAGAAAGTTAGAGGAGAAAATTTTATTTTCACTATTTATTTTCCTTTTCTTCATTATATCACTACTATGATAAAAACTAAGCTCTTATTTATAAGAAAACAATGATATACTTATCATTAATGTCAATGTATTGAATATACATATATTGGATAGGGACATGAACATTTACTGAATAGGAGATGTACTTAGAATGTAGGATACAAATGTATCATAATATGTACATTAGATAAGTATATATAATAAATATTCATTCATGTATTTCATAACAAATGATGATGATGATGATGATATGAACGTAATGTGAGCGTAACTGACATGACTCTTCAGTTCATATCATTTTAGTTTTCTACAGATATTTCCTTCGTCTATAAATAGACATGCTCCTTAGTTCAAAAAGTGAATATATACTCCAAAAAGTACTACTTTAGTTTTCTCTGTAATTGTTCTCTAAGTGTGTTGGTTTCAAGAAGTGCTGGACAAAATCCTGTTTAGGTGTTGTATCCTAGGAAGCATAATTCATGAAGCTGCTTAGCACTGTTAGCAAGAACTAATGCCTTAGGGAGATTTGATTAGTCGTACCTTACCTCTTGTTTATTTTGCTATCGCCTTCTCGGAAATATTATTTTTCTGATTACAAAAACAATGTTGGATATTTTTCTCTAATATGTAATTATATTTTTCCAACGATCTTAAGGCAATTAATTTTTACTGTTTGTTGGGTTTATCAGAAAATCGAGATGGTTGAAAACAATAAAGTACCCAATGATGTCCATAATTTTTTGGGGTTGTTCATATGGTCATTTCGACTAGTGAGGTTCAAACCACATGGCTTGGTGTTACGATAGCAAATGATGCAAGCCTTTGGGCTAAAACCATTTATGATGGTATGGGTACAAGTCACTTAATTGATATACTCGGGAATGTTTTTCAAAACAGTACAGGTCAAATGGCACATGGTTTAATTCCTGGAGGGATGATTCAACAGGCTTTGCCTAATCTGATGTACCAACACCAGTAGCACCGAATGAGAAATCAGAGAAATTCACCAATGTGGACTTAAAGCAATGGCAACAAAAGATGTTCTTCTATCTAACCACGCTTAATCTGGTCAAGTACTTATTGAAGACGTGCCCAATAATTAGTCTAGATAAGAAAGATGTCACGATGCTCGAGGCATCCAAGGCTCGAAAGCACGGGGACTTCATATGCCGAAACTATATCCTTAACTGTTTAGTAAATTTCTCGTACAATGTTTATTGCAACATTGAAATTGCTAAACAGTTATGGGAGTCCTTAGAAAAGAAATACAAAATTGAGTACTCCAAGACTAAGAAATTTGTGATTGCCAAATTTTTGGACTACAAAATGGTAGATTCTAAATCAATCCTCAACCAAATTTGAAAAGTGCAAATAATTTTGAACAACATATTTGCTGAGGGAATGTTACTTAGCGAATCATTTCAAGTGATGGCTATTATTGAGAAACTGCCTCCGGCTAATCAGACTTCAAAAATTATTTGAAGCACAAACGAAAAGAGATGAGTCTTGAAGATCTCATTCTGTGCCTGAGAATCAAGGAGGACAATAGGAGGAACGCAAACACTCTTATGGAGGTAAAGGCCAACATTGTTGAGTTTTCCAATTCTAAGCAAGTTGGGAGGGAGATGAAGTCCTTTCAATGGAAAAGCAAGCAGAAGGAATAGTCCCAGAAATTCCAAGGGACATGCTATGTTTGCAATAAGGCCTTGTTTGGTAAAAGTTGTTTATGTTCCTCGAAACAACTATTTCTGTTTTTTTGTTCCAATAAATGAAAAAAGAATAGAAACTTGTTTAGTAAAATTTTTGTTCCTAGGAACAAAAAATCTATTTTTTTTATTCTCGAGAATATATTTGGAACAAAAACAAGAAATAGAAAAAAAGTAGCTTCTTGTTCTTGGGAATAATTTCTAGAATCTATTTTTTTTTTCTCTCTCCCTTCTTCTCTTTTCTTCTTCTTCTTCTTTCTTTTGGCTGTTCACCAGCCTTAGCCATGGCTGGCACCGGTGATCGACCAGACAAGGGCCGGCGACCTCACTGAAACATAGCCAGCCCCTAGAAACGCCGAGCCATGGCGAGGCTCGTCAGCCCGAGCCTCGTCATGGCTGGGCGAGGTTCGGCCTCGCCAGGCCACCTCTAGGATGCCTAGCGGTGACCCGGTGAGGCTCGGCCTCGCCGGTGGTTAGGTGAGCTCGGTCTCGCCGGATTTGGGCAAGGTCGACCTCGCCCAGCCAAGGCGAGGTTAGGCCTCGCACGACCACGGTGAGGCTTGGCCTCCCTAGCCGACGCGAGGCTAAGCCTCGCTATGGCCAAGCCGGCCTTCGGCGAGCTTGCCGGACCTCACCCTGCCATAGCCGATGACCAACCAAAGAGAAAAAGAAATAGAAAAAAGAAAAAAGGAAAAAAATAAGAAATTATAACAAAAGAATTAAAAAATTAAAAGAAATAAAAAAAAATCTAAGAATCCTACCAAACATATTTCTATCTCGAGAATAGAAATTTTAGAAAGTAAACAAATGTGTTACTTTGCTCAGAAATTGTTCCCGAGAACAGAATAAAAAAAAACTTCTGATAAAAAATTATTCCCCGAAATAGAATCGTTACCAAACGTGTCCTAAGTCTGGCTACCGAGCTAAGGATTGTAAGAAACGCCCAAAAGAAAGCAGGAGTGGTGGTGCAGCCACGCATCTGAATTTGATAGAGGATGAGAGACTAATTGCTATGGTGGTGTCTGAGGTATCCTTAGTATCAAGTAGTATTGATTGGTTGTTGAACACAAGTGCCACAAATCACATTTGTGTGTTGAACACCCATTCTCGTCTTACGATAAGGCCGAGAAAGAACAAAAGCTTTACATGGCTAACTTTACATTAACTGTTCGTAAAATTCTAAACGCAAGTGAACGTGTCGAACAAGTAATATAATGATAAGAAAGAGTCTTGTCCCACGGAGATCGATGATTAATAAACTAATTAATACTAAAATAGATTAATTCTAACTTTACCTAAAAAAAAGATTAATTCTAAAATTTATCTAACAAATCAATATATAATTTAGAATAAATTAAAAAAATTAAAATTTGGAAACTAAATGTAGTAGATCAATCAAATAAATATGTTAGAGCATCCGATTTTACCATAACCACTAGATATGAATTTCAGATTGTTGTGGGTACAAAAACAATATCAAACATGTGATAGCGGAATTTCCTAATCTATTTACTATCCTATCTCTAGGTATAGCAAACCTACTGAGTTTATTAATCCATTATATCTCTATGTGAATTAAAATAAACATAAGTGCATTAAAAACTATGAATATTCCCATCTTACGATGAGTCTTTTGGATCACCTTATCACCGAAAACTATACAAATAACACGGTATATCTCTATCCACGTTTAATTCATGATTATATATTATAATGAGCAATTGCATATTATCACTTCTCAGTAGGGGTGTGCATGGTCCGGGCGGGCGGTTCCCGACCTAGAACCGGAACCGCCCGCTAAGGACCGGTTCTGAAAAATTGGAACCGGGATCCACCCATTTGTTGCATGGATCTACCTGGGAACCGGACCGTTGGTCCGGTCCGGTTCCCGAGTGAATCCATGGAACCGATCTTGATGTGAAACAATTTTGGTTTTCAACATAGAACAGTCGGATCTATGAGTTGGTAAGGAGGGAAGGAGGTCTATGGGCGGGTTTTCAACATAGAACAGTCGCAAAACAATTTTCCGCGGCTATGGCGGGTGGCGGCCAACGCGAGGGGGCGAACAGCAGCGGCGGAGGAGCAACGGTGGTGGCGTCAACACTCGGGGAGGAATCGAAATGGCGATGGGAATAGAAGGAACCGAGGAAGAGACAAAGAGAGAGAGAACCGAAGACGAAGGGAGTGAGGAGATGAGATCTAATCTAGGATTTCTTTTAGTAATTTTTTTTATATTAAAAAGGTTCCAGTCCGGTCCGAGTGGGCAGATCCGCCCATGGAACCGGGAACCGGACCGGTACTCACTGGTTCCGAAAAATTGGAACCGGGAACCGGACCGGTTCCCTCAAGAACTGCCGGTTTCGGGCGGTTCCCTCAAGAACTGCCGGTTCCGGGCGGTTCCGATCCAATTCCGGGCGGTCTGAGTGGTTCCCGGGTATTTTGCACACCCCTACTTCTCAGTCTCAAATATACACATCAGATCATTCAAGTGATGGCCAGTCACTCAAAAGCATTATGCACAATAATATATAACTCACATAAATAAAATCAATTGCAAAACATAAAAATCATAAAATTCACATCATCATGGTTAGGCTACATCGTAGCCCTAACAAAAGAAAATTAGAACATAGTAGAATAAGAAATAAAAATATAAATCAAACCCAGCATCTTGTATCAAAGAACAAGAATTATGTCACCACTTTTGTCTTCTTTTCAAAATACTTGAAAAACTCTCAGAACAATGAAAAACGATCTAACAAAAACCTAGCTGCTCTCCCTCTCAATGTTCTCCTATTTATAGGATATATCCAAGATATCTATCTCCCAACGCTTGCAGATAACATTAGGGAACAAAATCAAGGATTCCCTGATTTGATATCCATCTTCCACTGCTTTTTGATTTGAATTCCTGATTTTTGCCATTATTTTCTTATCTTCTCTATATCTCATTATTCTGCATAAACAAGGAAAATTCAAAAAATCAGAAGGAAATCAAAATATTTTCTTATAGATATCGCATTAATTGTTGCATAAAATAGGTAAAATAACTCTATTTTTATAGAGTTATCATTAACAAATTCTGCCAAAAAAGGAAATGAGATCATGAAATTCACCTCTAGCAAGAAAATCACCTTGCTAAATGTGCTGCATGTATCGGAGATTTAGAAGAATCTAATTTTTAGCCCCACACTTATCAAGAAGGGTTTCAAAATAGTATTTGAATAAGAAAAATTTGTAATTTCCAAAGAGGGAATGTATATGGGGAAATGTTACTTGTGTAATGATATGTTCAAAGCCAATGCTGTCATTGATGTAACTTGGAATTTTTTGTATCCAAAGACTATTAATAATAGAAGCCTTCAATTTATATTGTTGTGTCTCATTACCTATTGCATAGTAGGTTAAGACATGTAAGCGATGGTGCAATGAAGAAATTAACAAACTTGGGGCTAATTCCAAGGTTTGAGTTAGATGCCCATTATAAGTGCAAGACTTACATCAAGGCTAAGCTTGCTAAGAAACCATTCAAATCAGTTGAAAAATTGAGTGAACCTCTACAATTAATCCATAGTGATCTATGTGATCTATGTGATCTAAAATTTGTCGAAAGTAGAGATGGAAAGAAGTACTTCATCACTTTCATAGATAACTGTACTCGATTTCGCTATGTTTTTCTATTAACTAGCAAAGATTGGGTTATGAACATGTTTATCAAGTAAAATATAAGGTCGAGAACCAACTTGATAAACGAATCAAAGTGCTTAGGTCTGACAAAGAGGAGAATATAGTTCTTCAAATTTAAAGGAATTGCACGTTAGTTTAGGGATGATTCGCCAAACGACTACACCGTATGCTCCGCAACAAAATGGATTATGAATGGAAGAACAGAATTTAAAGGAGATGGATAATGTCATGCCCCTATGTTTAGGTTTATCTCAAAATTTGTGGGCAGAGGTAGATTTAACTACAAACTATATTTTAAATAAAGTGCCTTAGAAGAAGATGGGTAAGACTCCATATGAGTTATGGAATAGAAAGCTGCCATCCTATAATTTGAAAGTGTGGGGGTTTCTAGCCAAGATGGCGATTTCTCATCCTAAACAAACTCGATTGAGACCTAAAACAGTAAATTGCATATTCATCAGTCATCCTTAAAATAGTAGTGCATATAGATTTTTGGTTCACAAATCTGAAAATGTGAAATCCTGTGCCAATACTATCAAAGGATCAAGGGATGCTGAATTCTTTTAGGATATATATCTTGCAAAAGCAAATCATGGTAAACCTTCTTAGAAGAGATTTAGAAAAATCAGAATTTGAGAATGATGAAGTTGAGGCACACAAAGCCGAATGAAGTTGAGGCACACAAAGCCGAACTTCAAAGGAGCAAGAGGTTGGGGATTGAAAAATCTTTCAAACCTGAATTCCTAATGTACATGTTAGAAGGTGAGTCTCAAACGTTTAAAGAGGCATTGTCAACTCCAAATGCTCCTTATTGAAAAGAAGTTATTAACAATGAAATTGATTCTATCCTAAGTAATCACACTTGGGAATTGATTGATCTTCCATTAGGAAATAAACAAATTGGATGTAAATGAATATTCAAAAAGAAGCATAAAGCTAAAAGTTCCTTTAATAAATATAAAGCACGACTTGTTGCCAAAGAATTTAAACAAAAAAAGAGTCAAGACTACCTTGATACTTATTTATTTATAATAAGAATAACATCAGTTAGGATGTTGATTGCTATAAATTCGATATACAATTTATAAGTACATCAAATGGATATGAAAACTGCATTCTTAAATGGTGTTCTCGACAAGGAAATTAACATTGAACACTTGAAGGATTCAAGGTCAAAGGATAAGAACACAAATTGTTTAGACTTGTCAAATCATTGCATGGACTTAAACAAGCTCCTAAAGAATGGCATGAAAAATTTGACCATGTAATGATCCGAAATGGATATAGAATTAATGAGTGTGATAAATGTGTATATACTAAATCCACGACTGTTGGATGTGTTCTTTTTGGAGATAACACTCAAGATATCAAAATCACCAAGAATGTTCTTAAAAAAAACTTTGAGATGAAAGATTTAGGTATTGCAGATGCTATACTTGGCATCAAGATTCTAAGGAATTCTAATGATCTAAGTTTAACACAATCTCATTATATTGAAAAGGTAATTTAGAAGTTTAAAGGGTTTAGCATTAGAAATGCGAACAATCCTTTTCTCTCACGCTAAACTTTAGAAAGAATAATTGAAAGGGTATCAGACAACTGGAGTAATCTCAAGTGATCGGCAACGTCATGTACATAAGGAATTGTACTGGATCAAATATTATGCACTTAGTAGGAAAATTGAACTGGTATACGAGCAACCCTAGTCTTGGGTATTGCAATGCTCTTACAAGAATGTTGGGTTATTTGCAAAGAATCAAAGACTATGTCTCACAATATGGCAAATATCCAGCTGCTTTGGAAAGCTATTGTAATGCCAACTGGATTTCGGATTCCGATTAATCGAAATCGACTAGCGGATATGTTTTTACGCTAGGAGGTGCCGCGGTATCATGGAAATCCTGAAACCAAATTCTAATAGTGTGTTCCACGATGGAATCTGAGTTTATTGCTTTAGATAAAACTATTGAAGAAGCAAAGTGTCACGCCCTGAACCTCGAGCACGCCAACATCCCACCATGGTCATGCAAATGCGACATTCCCAAATAGTGTCGCCGACCCCATTCATTTATTAATGCGCAATCGGAACGTATTTTAAAACCCCTAACAATGAAATACGGGATAGAAAAGCAGGAAGCAAAACCACAACATAAAACTTTCGTAATTCGACAGAATATAGACAGAAGCCTACGGCCAAAAGTATACAAAAGACCGGCTCTTAAAAGGAACTGTCCTACGACCTACAAGTCGGACACGTTCTCCAATCCTTATGACTTCACCTCTGCAACTCCTCAAGGTCAACCAAAGCTATCTAGCCGCTCCGACCACCAGGGACCTGAAATTTTAATCCCCAAACCGGGATGAGATAATGTCTTAGCAAGTTCAACCCCTTAAACCCCTATTAGAAAGAAAATACGCCCAAGGGTGGCCTAGCCACACAATATAGAGCACTTACCTCGCCTCGGTTCCTTCCTGCAGATTAGCACAGTTCATATCATTCAATCATATGCAGTAATAAGAACTTAAACAACCAGAACGCATTCACTTTCATATAACCAACAACCGCGGGGGTCCTGATTATAAAACTAAATCGTTATGACACGTCCCATTCCATGCCACACAATTCCATCCCATAATCCGACACATCAACAACACTCAACATGCATTCCAATTGTTAATCACTGCCACACAAAGGCATAGCCTACTCGTAGTTCGGCTATCTACTGGCATATAGCCAGGCATAGCCTCCCCCCATGGAGCGCGGCTTCGTCAGTACGTCGACGGCATTCCCGAAGGATCATCGATCCAGTCGGCCCAGCCTCTACTGCGATCGGCATCCACCGTGTGGGCATCCCATATAGGGGCAAGTCCGGCTCAACAGCCCAGGACGATTCCTCTTAGTTATCACACAGCCAAAGCATACTCGGCCCCAGGACACTTTGCATTCCACTCAATACTTCCACTTCCACTCAATACTTCCACTTAAAATAGTGATCCCGGCCATTTTTCTTCATATTAAAAATATTTCAGAAATTACTCACGTGTGTGAAGGCACGCTAATTTTGAACCAGAAAGCCAATATCTTACTTTTTCAAACCCTACTATTTAATATAATCATTAAAATCCAATTTTTGCATCAAAACCCGACACTTGGGTTTTTATGAATAAAATCCCTATTTATCACAATCAACACTCAATTTGCCACATGCATTCATCAAATTCAAATTCTAAATGCACAGTAGCGATCAGCACAAAATTCTGAGAAAATAAGATTCCGAAATAATTTTCGGAATTTATTAAATAATTAAATTTATTCCGAAAATTAATTAAATAATAATATCCATATTTTTCACGATCCACACTCAATTTATAATATCCAATCATCAATTTCAAAATCTGACTACACAGCAGCAACCAGCATGAAATTATGAGAATTTAGGGTCCTGACAAAATTTTCGGAATTTAATAAATAATTAAATTTATTCCGAAAATAATTAAATAATAATATTTTAATAATTTCGAATAATAATATATTATTAAATTATTTAATAATTTCGGAATACTTAAATAAATCAAAAATAAATTCCTTTAAGTCCCATCAAGGTTTATATTAATATAAACATTCATTTAGCCTTAAATCAAACACACTTTAAGTTAATTAAACACCTTAATATAATCTACACTTAAATAAATTAAACTAACCACCTAATAACACTTAACATAAACTAAGCACACCTAAAACATCATTAACCATCTAATCAAGGTTTAGTGAGTTAAACTCACTCAAATGACGAGCCGAGCGGACCAAAACGACGGGGACGCCGAGGGGAACAACTTTCTTCAAAACGGGCCAAGAATCCGGGGTCGGGAAGCCGGCCAAAACGGGCCAAAATCAGGCTGCCATACCCATTTTTCCAGCTGCTGTCCACTGCGGTTTGAGGCCGAGAAAGGGTAGATTCGGAGCTTGGATGAGATGGAGAAGGATCGGGGAAGGTTGAGGGGTCGAACCGGACCTAGGCGGGACCCGAACGGTGGCCGGAGGTGGCCGAACGGCTCCGGCGCGGGCTGATGCAGCAGCTGCGATGCAAGGGGAGGCGAGCGAAGAGGCAAGCGGACCGGCGAGCGGCGCGCGGGCGGCGCGGGGTGGACACGCGGCGGCGGCGGCGGCGGCGGCGGCAACGGCATGCGAGCAGGAGCGGACGGCCATGGCTGCACCAGCTTCTCCTCTGCATTTTTCTCATCTTCGCACAACAAGGATGGAGGAAAAACCAACGTAAGGGAGAGAGGAAGAAGAGAGAAGAAGGAGAGAGAAGGAGGGGGGAAATTTCTTTTCTTTTTCCCTTTCTTTAATCCAACAAATTGGCCCACCACGACATCACTTGATGATGTCATACTCCACTCACTCAAAACTCCCACAACCTTTCTCCAATGGGTCCATTTTATTTTTCCGCCGAGGCATGAAACTTTGTACATTAATTTCTTTAATTCCATTCAATTCTCTCCCAATTGAGTCCAATTGAAGTCCATAAAATTAATCCAATGTCACCACCCTTCAATTCACATCTTCACTTGTCCATAGAACCAACTTAAGTCCTAAAAGCAAGACCAAAGGCGGGCCTACTAATTTCTCGAGCCAAAATAGCCATTTTCTGATTTAATTTATGAAAAACTTCTGATTACATAAAAAATCTTCCGAAGATGAGTCAATGATCCTAAAATGATTTGTGACACACCCAGACTTCCAATTTCTGAATTCGATCTCAATTCCACGGTTAATTTCACTTTGGCACGATACTAGCGCGGCCAAACCTACTGGGTAGCCTTTAGAAATTTTCATGCATTTGACCTGTGGTTGATCATCTCAAGCCACAATGTACATCTTTGAAACATTGGCGACTTTCGGTTGTCGAGGTAATCTCAAGGTTTCAAATACGGACACAGGGTACCCAATCGACAGAAAAGTCGGTCTAGTGCCGAGCGACAAGAATTGTGCGATCTGGTGGAATCACCCACACTTGATCACATGCCTCTATCGAGTCGACCTATCTCCGATCTCTAATCGATTTTTAATTGTGCCGTAATGACCCTTGTAGATTAGCTCGGTCGAAAGATCACTTCCTGGTCAAATTTTGGAGTCTGATGCATTAGAATTTCTTAACGACTTCACCTGATAGACTAGTTTTCACATGAGTGGCCGACTCAAGGAAAAGAACTATATGCGTGCCAACGAAATGCTCGTCTCAATTTATTGAAAATAGAATTGAAAAATCGGGATGTCACACAAAGTGGCTTCGACAATTTTGAGAGGATGTTCCATTATGGCCAAAACCTATGCCTCCAATAAGCATTCACTGTGACAATCAAGCAGCAATTGCATGGAACAAAACATGATATATAACAGTAACTCTAGACACTTCGTCATAGAAATGATACTGTAAGGCAATTGCTCTTGAATGAAATGATTTCTTTGGACTTTGTGAAGTCAAAGGAAAACATTATGGATCTGTTGAGAAAAGGTTCGTCACGGGAGAAGATAAACTGCACATCGAGGGGAATAAAATTAAAAGCTTTAACCTAATAAAGAAGTTACAAGGTGGAAATCTAACTTAGCGATTGGAGATAACACAAATTAGGTTCAATAGGACAACGCAAATTTTGGAAGCTCTAGTGAGTGCACTATCTCCCATTCCTTTGATGCAATAGAGCTTCCTACAGCGTTTTAAGGGCACTCTATGCATTTAATGATTCTTATAGCTTGAATTTCAATATCCTAGTAAGGTATGGTAGGAAATTTTTAAAAGGAATGCACCTATATGCGTGAATTTGGTCAATTCTATGAAAATCTTTAAAAGCTAGATTTTCTAAATCACACATGAATCCTAAGAGGTTCAAAGCCGAAAAAATGAACACAACCAAGGACCATTCTTGATTCAGAGGTACTCTATATGACGTCTATTTTCTAGGCTTACACAAACTACTGGCGGTTCAAGGCCTAGTCTACCGACTGGTTAAGTATGTCCGATAAACTTTCACTAAAGAAGGTTCAAAATGAGAGCTACCTATCTTGATGCAGTGTATTTCCATCTGTACACTTGGAATTCTATGAGTCAAAAATGTTATGTTGAGCCATTAATGTGGGAGATTATTGTTATTGCAATTGATTATTATTGTAATTATAGGTTTTAATGGCTCAACATTAGTGACATGTCTCTTTAGTCGTGTAGCCGTTACGTCTCTTTGTCCATTATGTCCCTTCGAGTCATGTCCTAATTGTTGCGCTTTCTGAATTATTTATTTATTTATTTATTTATTTATCTATTATTATTATTATTATTATTATTATTATTATTATTATTAAATTAATTATTATTATTATTAATTTTATTATTAAAGAATGGCATAATTTGAGCATAACTAGACTCTTCAATTCATATCATTTTAGTTTTATGTAGCTATTTCCCTCATTTATAAATAGAATTTTTATTTTTAGTTCAAAAAAGGAATACATACTCCTAAAAGTACTACCTTAGTTTTCTCTATAGTCGCTCCCTAAGTATGTCGGTTTCGAGAAGTGTTCGATAGGATCCTATTCATATAGTGCTTATACAAATGGGTCCAAGGTGTTATATTTTAGGAGCCAGTTTGTGAAGCTGCTTAGTACCGTTGGTAGAAATTAATCACCTTAAGAAGATTCGGTTAGTCATACCTCATCTCCTGTTTATTTTGGTATCGCCTTATTGGAAATATTATTTTTCTGATTACAAAAACAGTGTTGTGTGTTTTTCTCCAATACGTAATTATATTTTTCCAACATCTCAAAGCTCATCTTTTCATGTGTTTGGAGCGAACATCGAGCAAAGGACCAAGAGGATTCCCACTAATCCTTCAACGTCTCCTCTAAACCTGAAGATCCATTTAGAGCAAATCACGATACCAGCAAATCTTCAAAGAGACATGCTGGTTTCTGGAATCTTAATTTCCAATTTGACCCTCATGTACTCTCTTATTTTTAAAAAATTCTTTGTTTGGAATCTGATGTCAATGTCTCATGGAAAATGCTCTTTTACATCTTATCTTTGTTATCAAAATTTTCAGAAAGTAAAAAGTTCATTTACTATTTTTACTCGACATCACAAAGTCGCAGCAACATTCTGGAATTTTGGTTCGCGGTCAGACCTTCATGCATTCCTAAATTCTTATAAAATCATACATTCAAGATTTGAAAACATGCTCTTCATGTTTAGACAAGATTTCAAGGTTTTTTTTATATTAATTCCATTGAATTCAAAGCATATGAGGGTCTCAAAAGGCTTGATCAGTGCGCCTGGTCAATTCACGCCCAAGTCTACCCTGAATACCTGTGTGTGACTTCGCAATTTTAATGAGATCAATGTCCTTTTTTCTAAAAATCCTCAAAACATCAAACTTGAACCCAAATTCCAAACCTTTCATTTGACGTTAGTTTCTTTAAGATTGAAGCTAGTTTAGTCGTCCTTAGGGTTTGATCAACGTGCATGGTCAATTGGCACCCAAACCCTGAAGTTAATCTTCTTGGAACTTCTGAGTTGGTTTCACCTTTTATAATGAAGCTAAAGTCCCCATTTGCAAATTTATCAAACATAAAACTTGCTCATCTCCGTCTCAACTTGATGCGTGCAAACTTTGGATCTGTATTTCATAGTTTGATGGTTTCGATAAAATCATATTTGAATTGGGTCTGCCCTATTTTTCATAATAGAGTTTGTTCTGACATCCGCATGTAGATAGATTTTTCTGCATTAATCCATTGTTCATTCAATAAGACTCAAAACTGAGAACAAGTTTAGCACATTCTGTTCTACATGCACAAAAATTTTCATTAATTTTCAAAGTGATTTAGCATTTCTTCCAAATGTCCTCATGTTCAAACCCGAATAGGGCCAAATCCTGAACCTCTTTCCATAAATCTTCCATTTCGGGTCAAATGGCTTAGAATCAATTTAATTGGTCTTCTAAACATCTGTTGTACATCTCATTAGCTTTTCAATGACATATGACTTGTATCGTCTGATGACCATTTGGCTGCTACGGCATTAGTTAGCGTGTAATCAAGTTAGGTACTGAAAGGACATTAGTCTTAGAATTAATATAATCAAGTCCCCAAGTCTAAAGTCTCTAGTTACGCAAATAATAAGATATCCTTTTGTATCTTACTCGGTTTCTAGCCAACCAAAAAAGGCTAATGGCGGTTCCTTAGTTGAAATTCATGTAGGATTAGCTGTTTAAAATTTAAACGGCCGAGTTATGGGTTGGGAGAACCCAAGTCAATGAAAGGCCGTCGGCCTGAAATTGCCAATACCTCTAAATCTAATTTCCCCTCCCTGATCGAAGGGGTTAGGTCATGATAGGGTGAAAATATGACCTTCCAAACAAATCCAAAAAACATTATTGGTCGTTGCCTATATCAAGTCAAGAATCACCATACCGATGACAAAATATGAAATCATGAAGTTGAATGCTGAGCCACGTGATTCAAAAGCCACGGGATTCAATCAGGCGTCGCTTCCTCCGGGGGAAAGATCTACAGGTAAAAGACAAAAAGCTCCCTAGTTTGGCCAACAAGCCACCCCGGATATCATAAGCAGGGGGGACCCAAAAAAAATCGGGAAAAAGCTACCCTGCGACTACCAGGTGACTCCCAGCTAAAAAAAGGAGAGATTGCCTCCCATGTCCTTTGTGAATAACATTACTTGAACCCACATAACTTTTCCATGAAATCCTCCAATACGGTTAGCATTAAAAGATGTGGGCCGTTGTTCACAGTCTCCTCTTCGTTTTTTTGATTGTCAGGATCTGAAAAGATCCTCGTATACAATGCGAAATGATTGCGACCTTTTACTATGATTGCCATGGTACAACTTGAACTATACATGTACAAGATTTCTCAGCATGAAGCCTTATCTCCCATGCTCAAACGCTACAGTAGAATAAGATCAATGACCGAACAGACGTAGTATTACAGAAGATAGAGAGACCGATCTGATTAACTCCGCAATCGTTTTCTGACTACCCTCTTCGACATTCCCTGAACAGGGGAAAGCAAAGGGAAAAGTTCCACTTCTTCACATAAATCATAGTATGAACAGGTTATCAAACTTAAAAGAAATGTATCCAAAGTCTAATGGTATGACGCAGCAGATCGACTGATGACGACAGAGGATAACAGAAACACATTTTTTCAACTTCACAGCATATAGGAAGAATCCCACTATTGCATGCTGCTAACATATTCTCACTCTCTAGCCATATCAAACACAAGAATGTTATTCGGAGAAAAGAATATGCAGAGCAATTGCACACGAGCATCATCCTATCAAATGAAGCATGACGAATGATTGTGGTTCGAGCATGGCAAAAACATAAAATAGGGGAAAAGGAAAACCAATCTTTCATCAGGAGGGCAACTTACCCCTTCACCTCTGGAAAAATTGGGTCGAAAGCTTTGCACGTGAGATGCAGTGATAGCAATGAAATAATAGTACAACTCGTTTAAAGCATGTGCGCGCCTTTTTCATCTTACCAAGCAACTCGAAATCATGGGCTCTTTGAAGGGGACCGCGACGGCATTCATGTATAAACACACATTCGCTATCATCAGGGAACCACATCACTCGTTCGCATAATAACTCTCAGCTGCTTACTTTCCGACCCTCAAATTCGTTCCCTAATCAATGGCTTTGAGCATCAAATCTGATCTCTTCCTCACCAGCAAATCGTTATTTGCTCATACCGAGCGATCAATCTCTAGCATTAAACGAGCTGAAAGCAACGACTTGGCGATTGCTAGCGCCGAGAAATTTGGGCCGAAAGCTTTGCACGTGGAGAGGCCGCTGCGCGAAAGAAAAATCTATGAGGCTGAGAGAAGAGAGAGGGAAGGCAAGTTTGGGATTTATGGGGGGAAGTTTGTGCCTGAGACGTTGATGAGTTGCTTGGCCAAGCTTGAAGCTGACTTCAACTTTGTTCTGCATGATGCTGAATTTCAGGTTTGTGAGCATAAAAAAAAATGATAAATTATTGTTTTCATAATCAGCATTATTAACCCCTTTTTAACTCCAAATTACACTTTTCTCTTCTAGGACGAGATAAAAAACGTTCCTTCCTAGTATTTCCCTGCCCCGTTTTCCTTTGACCATCCTTTTCAGTGGTGGGCTTCCACTACGGAAGAGAAATTGTTGGTTGTCTGATCATATTTATGAACTTGACACATATTTTCCAAACTGTGATTGAGAAAATTGTAGGCGGAGCTGGCCATAGCTCTAAGGGACTACGTCGGACGGGAGACGCCTTTGTACTTCGCGGAGCGCCTCACCAACTATTACAAGAACAAGAACGGAGAAGGGCCGGACATCTACCTGAAGAGAGAGGATCTCAACCACTGCGGCGCACACAAGATGAACAATGCCATCGCGCAGGTGATCGCCAAGCGAATGGGCCGGCGAAGGGTGGTGGCAGCGACAGGAGCAGGCCAGCACGGCATAGCGACCGCTGCTGCGTGTGCTAGGCTGTCTCTAGATTGCACCGTCTTCATGGGTTCCGAGGATATGGAGAAACAAGCTTCTAATGTGTTTTTAATCAAGCTACTAGGTGCTCAGGTTAGCATATTCTTGCATGAAGGGACTTTTATTCGACATGCAACTCGCATAAAATTGCATCTGCACAAGTGTTCCCGGGTTGGATATGTCAGATAAATATGGAAATTTAAGAGAGTGGACTGTTCTAGCAAAGTTTGTTTTTTCTTCTGAAAGTGAGCAAGAGAAACATCCATTGAAACATACAAAACATGTCAAATGAACACTGGCTAGACCCCCATCGATTTCCCACCTACATCAACAAACCAATGAGCTGGAAGTCACATCCAATTCAAACCTTGCAGGTGACCAAAGTTGAGGGGAGCTTCAAGGATGCAAGCTCAGAGGCCATAAGGCAATGGGTGAACGACCTCGAGGGGAGTTACTACCTGACAGGGACGGTGGTGGGTCCACACCCATGCCCGAGCATGGTGAGGGAGTTCCAATCCATCATCGGGAGGGAGACAAGGAGGCAGGCGATGGAGCGGTGGGGAGGGCGGCCGGATGTGGTGGTAGCATGCATCGGGAGCGGCTCCAATGCGCTCGGGATCTTCCATGAGTTCGTCGGCGATGAGGGGGTGAGGCCGGTTGGGGTGGAGGCTGCTGGGTTTGGCTTGGACTCGGGGAGGCATGCGGCCACTCTGGCCACAGGCCATGTTGGGGTTTACCATGGAGCCATGAGCTACTTGTTGCAGGACCAGGAAGGCCAAGTTCTTGGTGCTCACTCCGTTGGCGTTGGGTAAAGATCGCTCTCTATTTCAACTTCCTTACAGGATCCGCTTTTGGTTCAATTTTGAGAAATGATCTTTGAGAAAATACAAAAGCCTTTGGGCTACAAGGATTTTCCAATAAGTAGTGTTTAGTAGATGTAATTTTAAAGTGTATTGAGAAATAATTTTGACTTAAATGATGCTTGGTAAAATCACACCTTGGAAAGCATTTTCGCTTTTTTTTTTTTTTAATGAAAAAACTCAAAACTGGCAAGGACTTGGTGGCCGGCAAGCCAGATCTGGCCTGAGTAGCCTCGTAGGCATCACAGGGCTTGGAAATTGAGTGAGGGCAAAGTTTGAAGGAAAAAAGTTGTATTTACATTTCGAAAACGCAACATTCCCAAGTTCTTCCGGACCTCCCTTGGGTTAAAAAGTGAGATGTAATTGCATCTCCCCAAACCTCCTCAAAATTTTTCCAAGCGCCATTTGCATTTGCAAATGCTGAGCCAAACCCATGATCGTTTATATTATCGATTGCGATTACCAGGCTACAGTATCCAGGAGTGGGCCCGGAGCTGAGCTTCCTCAAAGACACGGGACGAGCAGAATTCTACACCGTCACGGACGAAGAAGCTCTAAACGGTAAACAATTCGACCCCACACCCCATTCCTTACGAAGCCACGAATACAAAAATCGATCCTGATTAATTCGTGGAACATGCTGTTTTTGGTTGCAGCATACCAATTGCTATCTAGATTGGAAGGCATAATCCCAGCAATGGAGGCTGCTCACGCACTGGCGTATCTGGAGAAACTTTGCCCGACCCTCCCCGATTCCACGAAGGTTGTGGTGAATTGCAGCGGACGTGGAGACAAAGACGCGCCTCTGTTCTTTCAACACCGACCCACCCTCGACTCATAAAACTAGCAAGATGTATAGAAAGTGTAAAAGTTGTTAGATCGATGGTCTCCTTGTCAATGTTATAACCTAGAGGATTTGGAGAGCACCTGACCGAAGTATCTCATAATTTCCACTGTACAACTTAGATCCCGAATGAGCGCTGCCATTTAATCTAAGTTCTCCGAAGGCATTAAGTGAAATCAACACCAACAAATTACAATTATATTGAAGGTGAAATCACATGCTCCGCGCCCGTTAACCCCCGAATTTTTGTCGACATTTTAGGTATCCATTTATTTTACAAAAAATATATTAAAAAAATAAAAGATATATAAAAAAGAGCCTGACCTCCTATATAAAAAAGAGCCTGACCTCCCAAGTTCTTTTTTAAACCAGAGAGAAAAGGCTGGACGAGAGAGGATGAGAGGGACGTTGGCAGAGGGAGTTTCGGCCATTAAAGAGAAAAGAAGTTGCGGCGGGAGGGGAGGGGGAGGGGGACGTCGGCCATTCGGGGGAGAGAGCTGCTGGAGGAGGGGCGAGAGAAGAAGAAGGTTGGAGGGAGGCGAGGAGAACGTCTAGCTGTGAAGAGAGGTGGGAAAAACTGAAAAGGGCTTCGTTCGTCGGGGGAGGGGGAGAAGAGAACCCTGACAAAAACAACAACAAAAGGCTATCTCTGGAAAAATTCTCCTTAAATTCAAGCAATCACCACTAATTCTCTCTCATCTTCTTGGTTGGCCAAACTCCACTATGTCCAAAATCTCTCTCTCTCTCTCTCTCGTTTTCCAAGCTAGACCGAGAACTTCATTCGGTAGAGAACATGGAGAGGCTCTCAATTTTTGGATTCTTCAGCTGCTACTCATTCCTCTTCTCTTTCCATCGATTCTCTCCGTCTCAGATTTTTCCACTGATTATCTCTGAGGAATCTCATGTTGTTCTCGTAATTGATTATTATCGTAATTATAGATTTTAATGGCTCAACATTAATGAGATGTCTCTTTGTAGCCATTTTGTCTTAATTGCTGTAGTTTATGAATTTAACATTATTATTAAAGGTTAAAGCTTAACTAATGTGAGGGTAACTAACATGACTCTTCAATTCATGTCCTTTCAGTTTTCCACAGCCGTATCCCCCGTCTCTAAATAGATGCGTTCATTAGTTAAAAAAAAAAGAATATATACTCCTCAAAGTACTACTTTAGTTTTCTCTATAGTCGTTCTTTAAGTGTACTGATTTTGAAAAGTATTCGATAGAGTCATGTTTATATAATGCTAATACAAACTGGTTTCAGGTGTCGTATCTTGGGAGCATGATTCGTGAAGCTGCCTAGCACCATTAGCAGGAACTTAACAACTTAAGGAGATTTAGTTAGCTGCACCTCACCTCATATTTATTTTGTTATCACCTTCTCGAAAAAATAATTTTCTGATTACAAAAATAGTGTTGGGTATTTTCTCTAATACATTATTATATTTTTCTAACAATCTTAAGGAGATTAATTTTTACAATTTGTTGAGACTATCAGAAATTTGAGATGCTGATAACAATAAAGTACCCAATGATATCCATAATGTTTCTGGGGATGTTCCTATGGTTGTTTCAATTGGTGAAGTTCAAACCACATGGCTTGGTGTTGCGAGAACAAATGCTGCAAGCCTTAGGGTTGAAATCATATATGGTGGTAGAGTACAAGTTGCTTGACTGATATACCTAGGAATGTTTTTCAAAACAACACAGGCCAAATGGCATATGAATCAATTTCTGAAGGGATCGTTCAATAGGCTTTGTTGAATTTGATGATACCAACACCAGTAACATCAAATGAGAAATCGGAGAAATTTACCGGTATGGGCTTCAAGCAATGGCGGCAGAAGATGTTCTTCTATCTAACACGCTTAATCTAGTTAATTACTTATCGAAGGTGTGCCCGATAATTAGTCCAAATGAGTAAGATGTCACGATGCTTGGGGCGTTAGAGGCTTGGAAGCATGGGACTTCATATGCCGAAACTACATCCTTAACTGTTTGGTAAATTCCTTGTATAATGTTTATTGCAACATTGAAACTGCTAAACAATTATGGAAGTCCTTAGAAAAGAAATTCAAAACTGAGAACACGAGCACCAAGAAATTTGTAGTTGCCAAATTCTTGGACTACAAAATGGTAGATTCTAAGTCTAGCATGAACTAGGTTCAAGAAATGCAAATAATTTTAAACGACATCTTTGCTAAGGAAATGTTACTTAGTGAATCATTCTAAGTGGCGGTTATTATTGAGAAGCTGCCTCCAAGCTGGTCAAACTTCAAAAATTATTTAAAGCACAAACAAAAAGAGATAAGCCTTGAAAATCTCATTCTACACCTCAAAATCAAGGAGGACAACTAGAGGAACGCAAACCCTCCTATAGAGCCAAAGGCCAACACTATTGAGTTTTCCAATTCCAAGCAAGATATGAAGAGCATGAAGTCTTTTCAAGGGAAAGGCAAGTAAAATGAATAGTCCTAGAAATTCCCAGGGACATGCTATGTTTGCAATAAGCCTGGCCACCAAGCTAAGGATTGCAAGAAACACCCAAACAAAGGCCAAAGTGGTGGTGCAACCATGCATCTAAATTTGACAAAGGACGAGAAACTAACTGTTGTGGTGGTATCTAAAATATCCTTGGTATCAAACAATACTTATTGGTGGTTGGACACAAATGCCACAAATTGCATTTGTGTGGATGAACACCTATTCTTGTCTCACGAGAAGGTTGAGGAACAAGAGAAGCTTTATATGACTAATTCTACATCGGCAAATATTGCCGGAAAAGGAAAGGAAATGCTGAAATTCTCTAGCAAGGAAATCATCCTACTAAATGTGCTGCATGTTCTAGAGATTCGACAGAATCTAATTTATAGCCCCATACTTGTCAAGAAGGGTTTTAAAATAGTATTTGAATGAGATAAATTTATACTTTTCAAGGGGGGATGTATCTGGGAATGGGTACTTGTGAAATGACTTGTGCAAACCCAATGTGGCTTGTCATTGATGTAACCTCGAAATTCTTGTACCCAAAGATTATTAATAGGTCTGCCACATTCGTGTATGACCACACTGATTCTTATGTCCCTTCATTATGGCAACTACATGTGTTCTACTCTCCCTGTGTTGAAGTATATCTGCCAGGTCAATAGTTACAATCCATTCATCAATTAATTTTTTTTTTGGTAAAATCCATTCATCAATTAATTGCACATCACATACTCGATGAAATGCCTCACAGAGTTTCTCCCTAGTCGAAGGGGTTAGCTCATGACAGCGCGAAAATATGACCTTCCTAACAAATCCGAAGAGCATTACTGGTCATTAAATCATGAAGTTGAATGCTAAGCCACGCGATTCAATCGGGCGTCGCTTCCTCCGGGGGAAAGATCTGCTGATAAAAGACAAAAAGCTCACTAGTTTGGCCAACAAGCCACCCTGGATATTATAAGCAGAAGGGACAGAAAAAAAGGGAAAAAGCCACCCTGCAGCTACCAAATTACTCCCAACTGCAAAAAGGAGAGATTGCCTCCCACGTTCATTTAAATAACATTACTTGAACCCGCATGCGTTCTCCATGAAATCCTCCAATACAATTAGTATTAAAAGATGTGGGCCGTTGTTCGCAGTCTTCTCTTCGTTTTTTCGTTTGTCAGGATCTGAAAAGATCCTTAAAAACAATGCGAGATGATTGCGACTTTTTACTGTGATTGCCATGGTACAACTTGAACTATACATGTACAAGATTTCTCAGCCTGAAGCCTATCTCCCATGCTCCAACACTACAATAGAATAAGATCAATGACTGAATAGACACAGTATTACAGAAGACAGACTGATCTGATTAACTCCGCAATCGTTTTCTTTGACTACCCTCTTCGGCGTTTCCCTGCACAGGGGAAAGCAAAGAGAAAACGTGTCAAACTCCATTTCTTCACTTAAATCATAGCATGAACAGGCTATCAAAGTTCAGAGAGATGAATCCAGTCTTATGGTATGATGCAGCAGATCGACTGATGACCACAGAGGATAACAGAAACTCATTTATTCATCTTATCACAGCATATAGGAAGATTTCCACTAATTTCATGCTGCTAACGTATTCACACTCTCTAGCCATATCAAACACAAGAATTTTATTCTAAGAAAGAATATGCAGAGCAATTGCACACAAGCATCATCCTATCAAATGAAACATGACTAGAGTGACTGTGGTTTGAGCAAGGCAAAAACATAAAACAGGAGAAAAGGAAAACCAATCTTTCATCAGGAGGGCAACTTACCCCTTCATTTCTGGAAAAATTTCCAGGGGATACTTCATTAGATTCCGACCGGCATTTAGCATGTACAATAGGACCTAACTGAGACCTATCCATTCCAGCAGTTGAACCATCCGGTGCATTCATGTATACAGCTCCTTTATACATCCATTCTTCTGTCTCATCACTGTGGAAATCATCAAAAGGTTTCCCACAAAAAAAAATTAAATATGATAATTTGTCACTTATTAATTTTGTTCGATAAAGTATGCTTATTCGTGGGATTTTTCGTGAAAAGAGGCATCAATTCTCACTCGAAAAACAATTTTGCCCCAACTTTTAAGTGTCCCATCAAAAGGCACTGCATTTTACATGAAAGACAATGTTGCTCTCATTTTTTCCGTGTTGTATAAAAATACACTACCCGTGTACAAGAGGAATATCGGCCACATGTGGCATCTTAATTGTGATGGTTATGTACAATTGATTGATTCGGGTATGCACGGTTGGAGACGTTTCTAACTACTTCAGAAAAAGCGATTCAATTCCACACCTCTCTAAGTCTTTGATATTTGTTTCTCGAATTGAAGATGATTACTGCTAGCTTGGAAGTCCCTCAAAACATGGCACCTTCAAGAATTCGCTCATGAGTCAATTTCCCCAACATGGTGCGTGCACGCAAATCGTGAAGTCAAGATCAAACTGACCCCAAAAAAAAAATCATTCGTGTCTCCAAACGTTTGGCATAAGAATGGCCATAAAATGCAAAAGCAAGATCAATCAGCTTGCGTTCATCGTGCTTCGCAATTAGTGAAGGGCCCCGGACACAAGGAGTCAAAATCAGAAAGTTTTCATTTTTCAAACGACGGAAGATGCACGATGACGATCCACTTTACTTATGTCAAACCTAATTCATCTCCTTATATTCGATGATGAAAAGGGAATGAATGATTTTGACTTCACTGGGTGGATGAGAAAAACCTTTTTCCGGACCCTATATCAATCGTTTCTTGATAAGGGAGTTTCATTTTTAACATAGGTAACCAACTACTGATATCAACGGGTGATAGAAAACAAAAAGAAAAGAAAAGAAAAAAAAGCAAAGAAGTCACGCATCATGTGTAAAAAAGGAAACAAATTGATTTGAAAAAGAGGTAGTTCCGGTTGAGACAAACTTAGCAAGTGACGATGGATCCAGAAACTTAAACCGATTAGGATGTGAGATGAAAATTAAAAAGTTTGCCATTAAGAGCAAAGGGCCAGGCCAAACCACCTTTGTTTTTTCGTTAAGCTCGAAGGACAAGGGCCGTAAACAACAATATCAGATTTCTACGGAGGTAATACTCAAAATGATGAGATTCCAAAATGGTATCTCCAAATAAATTTCCTATACAAACCAAACCCCCCATTTGTTATAGGACTTGAGGTATCAAAGAAAAGATTCAGTGACTGCACAAGAGCTAGAACCTATATGTGCTGATGAATTTTTGGATAACGCTATATTTAGAAATTATGGTGATTGTAGTGCAAACACCTCATCTTCTTCGAGATAATCAAAATAATTATGGATGTCAAATATAGCCAAGCTCCCAAATCAATTAGTGGTGCCACTGGCGGACCGTGGACCTTCTTGTCAGAGTTAATAGACACTATCCGGGGGGTCTTTTCAGTCCCTTCAAGCGTTTGCTCCTCATCCGTACTCCTTGTCTTTGTATTTCAGTGCCTATGCAAGTTGGGGTTCACCAGGTGGGTCAAAACTTGGCCTAAGAGGAAGGGAAGGAGCATTCCACGCGCCTATTTTAGTTGTGGATATTGCCCCTAAGCAAGTTCAACTAGATTTAAATTCAGGCATGTCCTTTGATGTAGCTTATCAATCAGAAGACCGATTGAAGAAAATTCTCTTTAATCAAGAACAAAGGAAAACACAATCCTCATGAAAATGAGTAATATAACCGCTCATATGAAAACCACTTAGAGCCTTTGCGATAATTTTTTTTTCTTTTTTTCTTTGTAAAGGTTAATATGAGTGGCCCGGAAAAAACTTAGGAATGGTAACTGCCACTTATTATATTTATTAAATAGACGTTTATTCATGAGGTTTCTCATAGAAAGAGATGTTTGTGCCCCCGACTTTTAAGTGGCATCAGAGGGCACCACATTTTTCATGAGAAAGAGGCATGATTCAAGAAGGTGCCAGTTTTGCGTGTCGCAGAAAAAGGCCCTTAATTTCGTACGAGAAATTTCTGGCCATCCGATAAATATCTGTCGGAATGTGTGTTCGTGGCTTGCTGGTTGTGATGTTAATGTAGATATTTTTATTGGTCGGAATGGTGAGGTAGAATTGATTGCTTTAATTACGTGTGGTTGAAGACGTTTCTTACTAATTTGGAAAAAGCTATTCAATCTGGCACCCCTTTTAAAAGAAGCGTTTATTTCATAAAAAAACTCAAAATATGATAAGTTATATTGCTTTAAAAAATAAATTTATGACTAACTATTTTCATAGGTGATAAAAATATATTTTATTCATTTATTTTTATAGGCGATATAATTAATTACTTTTCAATGTTTTTCAAATATTGAGTTTCCTATGAAGGAAACACACCCTAAATCTTGATGATTGTTCTCAAATCAAGGTGATTCCTACTAGCTCGGACGGCCATCGAAACAATGGTACCTTTGAGAGTTCACTCATGACCTTTCAATTTTCCTATCATGGTGCATCCACGCAAATCATGAGGTCAAAATCAAATTGAACCTAAAAATCGTTCCTATTTCCAAATGCCCATGAAAGAGCAAAAGCAAGATCAATCAACGCGCGCGTTTGATGTTTTGCGATCAGTATTTGGGACAAAGACTCCCAACACGAAGTGTTGTCCCGCGCTACTCATTCGGACAGTGAAAGGAGCACGAACGCAGGGAGAGAGAATCAGAAAGTTGCATTTTGGATTGACAAATTTGCCAATGACGCTTCGCTTTTACTAGTGTCAAACTAAATTCATCCATTACCAAAACCAGTATCTTCATCAACATCCCCACCTTCATATTGAATAACAACTTCCTAATATTATTAATCTTGGGAGGAACACGTGGTGATTTTTGGACACCTTAGCAAATTTGAGAATTAGACTAAAAGTTGAAAATTTAAAAATTTAAAAAGAAGGTTGTAGACAAAATTGAGATTAAACATGGAGTTGGGGGGTTTTCTTTAGGGAACTAAACCACTTTTGTTTTACACGAGTAGCTAATTAATTACACTAATGGCGAAGCACTACATTTGGAATGAGAAACAAAAAGGAATTGCACGTCAAGTGTTAAAAGGAAGACGAAAAGATAGATGTAGAAAGAAATGTGAATTCAGGTCAAGACAAGCCTGACAAGTCGGGACGGACGGACCCCAGCAACCCAAATCGAATAGGACGGGAGACGAAAAGGGAAAGTTTGCAATCGACACTAAAGGGGCCATGCCTAACCACATTTTGTCGTTGAGCTCGGAGGACCACAGTCGAAAATGTTGATGTCAGAACTTCCACAGAGGTAATACCCAAAGTGATGAGATTCCTAGAACCATACATTCGAGATAGGACTCGAAATATAAAAAAAATTTGTGATCGCATAAGAGTCATGGTGTCGTAAACTTCGTATGGCACTCATATGAATGGCAAAATCTTTTTAATCACTTGAGTACCGTAACTTTTGTTAAAATATTTAAACAATTAATCACGTCTTCATATAACAATTTTAGCTTTTAGAATAGTTAGTAACAATCTCATCAAATCTCACATGGTATTAGAGAAATTCGAATCTTCCAAACTCATATTTGCCTCCTCCAATTGAATATTTTCACAATTTAGGTTAAGGCCAAAGTTTAGCTTACGCGTGAGGAGTGTTATAATATTCAAATAATAAATTACGCATTCATCTAAAAATAATCACCACAAATGTTATGCTTCTTAAAATTATAGCACTCAATTGATCGATTGAAATGTTATATAGTACTCAATTAAAAGTTAAGTGAAAAGTTATATGACACTTATCCTGGTGAATTTATGGACAACGCTATATTTAGTGATTATAGCGATTATAGTATTGATGTGGAAACTAAGAGGAGGACATCTTCGTCTGTGGCTAACAATTTCAATTGATGGATTAATCATAGGAATGCATTTTTAAATGAATAACGCGCGGAAAAAGAGAATACAAAAGTAACGAAAACGTGGATTAATCATATGTATGCATTTTTTTAGATTTGAGTATTATCTCAAAATGTGGAAGGATCCTGAAAACATGGATGAAAATTTATTTAAGGGACTAAAAGACTCACCTTTAAAAAAAAAAAAAAATCACGTAACCTGATATTAAAACATGACTAACTGCATTGACATGTACAATAAATGCATCCACGAGCGAAATGATGCTATTTATCATAAATTAAAAAATGTTTTTTTCAGTTTTTTTTTTCAATCAAGAAATCATTTATTTCCATGAAAAAGTGGAAAATGGAAATAAATGAGTTCTTGATTGAAAAAAAATATGAACCACTGGGGTTTACCCTAGTGACCACCCTTCCAACATGGAATAAAAATATCAGGGTTTGAATCTACACTTTCTTAGGGGGGATTCGAGTGAATACGATTTAATTTTAAATGTGGGTTTCGACTCCAATAAAAGTTTGAGAGTGACAATTAAAGTAAGAGTAAGAGTAGAACCGACAAAAAAAAAAATGGAAAATGAGCAATCCCAAATTGAAAAAAGTCAAGTCAGGGTCAATCAATGAGTTCGTTTTGCTCAAAAGTCAGTATTCCAATACTATGGTTTGCAAGGTACATTTGGTTGGACTTTTGGGAAAAACTATTGGGAAAATGCATAGGACTTTAGGTTGAAGAGACTTTTCAGAATGTAAATTGTAATATGAAAGTCCTGAGCAAAAAGTGTTTTGAGAGATTATATTTATAAAGGACTTTTGTGATTAAAAAAAAAAAAATGGCTGGCAAGGGCAGCAGTCGCCGACAATTGAAATTCTTGCTGGCAGCCGACATATGACTCAAGCAGCCCCGGAGACGACTAAGGAGGGCTGCCCAGGGTCAACCAACCCCCAAAGACCACCGACGAAGGCCGCTTGGGGTCGCGCGACCTTTAGCAACCTCGTTGTGACCCAGATCGAGGGTGGCAAGGTCCTCCCGTAACCTCGCTACCCCAGATCTAGGTCATGGCAAGGTTGGCGACCCATACCTCGCCACGACCTAGATGACGTAGCGGTTGTGCCACCCTTGTGCCAACCACATCTAGTCACAACCAGATCTGCGACCAAATGTGGTCGCGTGGCCTCGGTGACCTTCACGTGAAGGTCGCAGTGCGGCAGGTGCAACGGTCGCTGGCGACTACCTACCCTTCATCGACGACCGCTCATGGAGAAGAAGAAGAAGATAAATGGCGAGGGTAGAATCGAAAAAAACAAAAAACCAACGAGGATAATTTGGGAAAAATTAATTTATTTACCTCCTCAGCTTAGCATGCCGAGAAGGATCAAAGCCCAAGGCAATCCCCAACCTGTCTTGGGCCTTTAGCCTTGTGAAGGTTGACATTTTCTAAATGGGGTTTGAAAATTTTTTACCAAACACCCTTAAATTGGCCCAAGTATCTTTAGGGGTTCAAAGTGGCTTCTCAAAGCCAATCCCAAACGCATCCGCAATGTCTCTTACTGTTTAAAGCTTCGGTTGCCAAATCCTTATAAATGAGAACTTGTGGTCATTATGGCTAGGGTCAGGTCAATTCTCACCCTAGAACCTAAAACCGGCCTAACTAGTCTTAGAATTGGACCAAACCAATCAATTGGGTCCGATTCTTGAGTCAGTTCCGAAACCGACAATTCTTTTTTTTTTGTTTTTTGGTTTCTCTATTCCTTACATCTTGAACCCCAAAATTTTGGTGTTTCTTTTTTGCTTTACTACTGGTTACTGTTTCTTTTCGTGCAACTCACTTATCTAATGGGTTGCAAAAAACAAACCATTGAGCTGTTGTTGATAGGATTTCAGAGTTATTATGATTGTGATGGCTACTAGAAAACATAAAAACGCAACGGTTAGTCATTGTGGTAGCCAAAGTGCTGTCTAAATAATACATAACGATGTTTTCCATGGGCACACCAAGCACCTTAAAATAGACTAACATTTCATTGGATATCACATTCTTCCGATTATTGCTCCACTTGTCTCTAATACATGCGCTAAACAAGCTACTAATGTCTTTAACTCCATCGGGGCATTTTCTAGATCTTTTTTCCAAACTCAAGTTAACATCTTTCAATTTACCTTGAGTTCAAGGGGATGTTAGAAATATATTTAAGAGATTATATATATTTCCTTTGATTGATCCTAACCGATTGTAATTAATATTTTGCTACTATAGATAGTCACTTGTATAACCTAAAAAAAGTTCATGTACTCTTCATGAATATTACGTCTCTCTCTTTTTTTTTTATCACTATTCTCCACGTTTTGAATCACAAACGCATGAACTTCGATAATGGCTGTCAATGGAGATGGCGGTGGCAACCAGCGAGGCGGAGATTGAAGATGGCGACGGCACTATCGCCTGACGCTGGCAAGGTTGATATGGAGATTTTCGACGGCTGTACTGGTGAACACAAGTGAGGAGAGAATGGCCGTAACAACGAGCATAACGAATATACATATTACAGCGTGTTAAATGGGTGCTTGTGACGAGGACAGATCAGTGGATAGGCTTCAGTATCGAGCGAGTACTTGATGCTCGCAATCGATTTCTCACTTTGTTCGTTTATTTGTACTGTCAACCTTACCTGAGATGTGCTGACGACAATGAAACAATCGTGCAAACTCGTTTAAACCATGCGCGCGCCTTCTTCATCGTACCAAGCAATTCTAAACCACAAGCTGATATTCTCTTCGAAAGAGACCACGACGCCATTCGCGTATAAACACACGTTCAGTATCTTTAGGTAACCACATCGCTCGTACGCATAATAATTCTCAGCTGCTTACTTTCCGATCCTCGAATTCGTTCTCCACTCAATGGCTTCGAGCATCAAATCCAATCTCTTTCTCACCAACAACTTGTTATTTGCTTGTACCAAGCGACCGATCTCTAGCATGAAACGAGCTGTAAGTAACAACTCCACGGCTGCTAGCACCATGAAAAGTGGGTCGAGACCTTTGCACGTGGAGAGGGCGCTGCGCGAAAGAAAAATTGATGAGGTTGAGAGAAGAGAGAGGAGAGGCAAGTTTGGGATTTATGGAGGGAAGTTTGTGCCTGAGACGTTGATTAGTTGCTGGGGCAAGCTTGAAGCTGACTTCAACTTTGTTCTGCATGATGCCGAATTTCAGGTTTGTGAGGAGAGATTCCTCACATGATAAAAAAAATGATATGATAAATTATTGGTTTCATGATCAGCACTATTCGTTCCTCTTTAACTCCAACTTACACCTTTTGTCTTCTAGGACGAGAAAAGAAACATTATTTTCTACTATTTCCCTGCCCTGTTTTCCTTTGACCATCTTTTCGTTGGTGGCTACAACTATGGAAGAGAAATTGTTGGTTTTCTGACGATATGTACGAACCTGATACATATATTTTCCCAACTGTGATCGATAAAATCGCAGGCGGAGCTGGCTATTACCTGAAGAGAGAGGATCTCAACCACTGCGGCGCACAAAAGATGAACAATGCCATTGCGCAGGCGATGATCGCCAAGCGCATGGGCCGCCAAAGGGTGCTGGCGGCGACAGGAGCTGGCCAGCATGGCATAGCAACCGCCGCCGTGTGCGCTAAGCTGTCTCTGGATTGCATCATCTTCATGGGTTCCGATATTATGGAGAAGCAAGCTTCTAATGTGTTTTTGATCAAGCTACTAGGTGCTCAGGTTAGAATATTCTTGCATGAAGCGACTTTCATTTTACATGCAACTTGCATGGAGTTGTATCTGCACAAGTGTTCATGGGCGGATATGTCAGATAAATAAGGAAAATTTAAGAGAGTGGACTGCTCTAGCAAAGTTTGTTTCTTATTCTGAAAGTGAGAGCAAGAGAAACCCCCAGTGAAACATACAGAAACATTTCAAATGAACACTGGCTAGACCCCCATCAATTTCCCACCAACATCAACAAACCAATAAGCTGGAAATCTCATCTAGTTCAATCTTGCAGATGACCAGAGTGGAGGGGAGCTTCAAGGATGCAAGCTCAGAGGCCATAAGGCAATGGATGAACGACCCGGAGGGGAGCTGCTACCTGACAGGGACGGTGGTGGGCCCACAGTTATGCCCGAGCATGGTGAGGGAGTTCCAATCCATCATCGGGAGGGGGACGAGGAGGCAGGCGATGGAGCGGTGGGGAGGGCGGCCAGACGTGGTGGTGGCATGCATCGGGAGTGGCTCCAATGCGGTTGGGATCTTCCATGAGTTCGTCGGTGATGAGGGGGTGAGGCTGGTTGGTGTGGAGGCGGCTGGGTCTGGCCTTGACTCAGGGAGGCATGCGGCCACTCTGGCCACAGGCCATGTTGGGGTCTACCATGGAGCCATGAGCTACTTGTTGCAGGACCAGGAAGGCCAAGTTCTTGGTGCTCACTCCGTTGGCGTCGGGTAAAGATCACTCTATTTCAACTTCTATACAGGATGCGCGTTTGGTTTGGTTGTGAGAAATGTCTTTGAGAAAATACAAAAGTCTTTGGGCTATAAGGGTTTTCCAACAAATAAGTAGTGTTTAGTAAGTTGTAATTTTAAAGTATATTAAGAAATAATTTTGACTTAAATGGCACTTAGCAAAATCACACTTTGGAAAGTATTTTTTCCTTTTTTAGATGAAAATACTCAAAACCAGCAAGTACTCTGCGGCTGGAAGGCCAAATCTGGCCCTAGTAGCCTTGCTGGGGTTGCATCGCCTGAAAGTTGAGTGAGGGCAAAGTTTGAAGGAAAAAATTTGTATTTACATTCTGGAAATACAATATTCCAAAGTTCTCAAGACTTGCCTTGGGCTAAAAGTCTTTGAAGAGTTTTGGAGATGTAATTGCATTTCCCTAAAGCTACCTAAAAAAAATTTCACGCGTCATTTGCATTTGTCTAAGGGATTTTAGAGTTTTGCAAATGCTGAAACAAACTCATGATCCTTTCTATTGTCGACAGTATCCAAGAGTAGGCCCGGAGCTGAGCTTCCTCAAAGACACGGGACGAGCAGAATTCCATACCGTCACCGACGAAGAAACTCTGAACGGTAAACAATTCGACCCCACACCCCATTCCTTACGAAGCCACGAATACAAAAATCAATCCTGATTAATTCGTGTGACATGCTGTTTTTGGTTGCAGCATACCTATTGCTATCAAGATTGGAAGGCATAATCTTAGCAAAGGAAGCCGCTCATGCGTTGGCGTATGTGGAGAAACTTTGCCAGACCCTCCCCGATTCCACAAAGGTTGTGGTGAATTGCAGCGGACGAGGAGATAAAGACGCGCCTCTGTTCTTTCAACACCGACCCACCCTCAACGCATAAAACTAGCAAGATTTTAGGGTGTAAAAATTGTAAGATTGATGTTTTCCTCGTCAATGTCATAGCCTAGAGGATTTGCAGAGCACCTAGGATCCCGTGTGAACGCTGCCGTTTGATCTAAGCTCTCCAATGGTGTTAAGCGAAATCAACACCGATAATTTACAATGACATTAAAAGAACAATCATATGCTTCGTGCAAATATATGATCTTCAAAACAAATCCGGAAAACATTATTGGTCATTACCTATATCAAGTTAAAAATCACCATACCAGCGACAAAATATGAAATCATTAAGTTGAATACTAAGCCACCAACAAGCCAACCCTGGATATTCCAAGCAGGAGGGCCCAAAAGAAAGAAGAAGCTACCCTGCGACTACCAAATGACCCCAACCGCGAAAAAGGAGGGATTGCCTCCCATTTTCTTTTGAATAACAATAATTTAACCCACATGACTTTTCCATGAAATCCTCCAATACAATTAGCATTAAAAGATGTGGGCCGTTGTTCGCAGTCTTCTCTTCGTTTTGATTGTCAGGATCTGAAAAGATCGTCATAAACAATGCGAGATGATTGCGACCTTTTACTATGATTGCCATGGTACAACTTGAACTATACATGTACAAGATTTCTCAGCCTATCTCCCATGCTCCAACACTACAGTAGAATAAGATCAATGACTGAACAGACACAGTATTACAGAAGACAGACTGCTCTGATTAACTCCGCAATCGTTTTCTTTGACTACCCTCTTCGGCGTTTCCCTGCACAGGGGAAAACAAAGAGAAAAGGGTCAAAGTTTATTTCTTCACTTAAATCATAGCATGAACAGGCTATCAAACTTATGGTATGATCAGCAGATCGACTGATGACCACAGAGGATAACAGAAACTCATTTATTCATCTTATCACAGCATATAGGAAGAATTCCACTAATTGCATGCTGCTAACATATTCATACTCTAGCCATATCAAACACAACAATTTTATTCTAAGAAAAAGAATATGCAGAGCAATTGCACACAAGCATTATCAAACAAAACATGACTAGAGTGATTGTGGTTTGAGCAAGGCAAAAACATAAAACAGGGGAAAAGGAAACCCAATCTTTCGTCAGGAAGGCAACTTACCCCTTCATCTCTGGAAAAATTTCCAGGGGATACTTCATTAGATTCCGACCGGCATTTAGCATGTACAATAGGACCTAACTGAGACCTATCCATTCCAGCAGTTGAACCATCTGGTGCATTCATGTATACAGCTCCTTTATACATCCATTCTTCTGTCTCATCACTATAGAAATCATCAAAAGGTTCCCCACACAACGCACATGCATTTTGATCTTCATCAGCAGGAACTGCCATTTCTTCATCGCTCTTCTTTTCTTCAGTACTCTCAGCAGGCAAAAACCCAGGAACTGCCTCAGCTCCCAATGCCTCCGCACCACTGAGCCACATGCTCGTACTTACAAACCATTTCCGTGAAGGTTTCTGCTTGCGACTCTTAGACATTCGGTTCTTGGTCACATGCCAGTCCATATGGCTACTGTGCTCTTCTTGAAACTTAAACCTCAAGCCACATGTTGTACATTGTCTTGGGAGATCATCATATAGGGCTCTTATTGCAGAATCGTGACGAACTTTAAGAAGGTCCATGTTAAAATCAACACCAACAGAATCCTGGATATATTCAAAATCCATGTACAGAAATACCATTTTTAATGTCAACAAACAAAAGATAGAACCAGCTACAAGTAATTAATGTTTGAACTAATACCTGCACCGGGGTCTGATTCGTTAGTGTGATCACTCCTCGAGCCATGAGAGAACTGATTAAACCATGATATGCATTTCCACCTAAATTATTAGGTAGAGCTGCAGTGGGAATTTGTGACATTGGTAATGACTGCGAAGGGACAGGAGGAGGACCTGGAGGCAGGGGAGGCAAGGATCCACCCTGAAATTGCATCATGTTGTTTGAGATGTTTTGGATTGGTATAGAAGATTGTGCTATTTGCAAAATATTTCCTTGCCCTGAAGATAGAATTGGACGGTGACCTTGTCCTGTAAACCCATAATTTAATCCAGGTGCTACCATATGAGATGATGCAGTTGCTGCAGAAGATGGGAGAACTTTTCCTTGAGCCTCCTGTATAGGTTGAAACTGAGGTTGAAATGGAGTATTTTGGTTCTTTTGCCGATTCAGTGGCATGAACCCACCATGCTGATTGGGTACCGATAACTTTGTAGTAGAAGGTAGCTCCTTGCCGTCCAACTTATCAAGTTTCTGTTCAACCATAAGCAAAGGGCGATTTGCACCTTGATTTGCAGCAGTACTAGGACCCGAAATAATGACCGAGCCAGACGACTGCCGCTGCCGGGGAAGTACAGGTCGAACAGGAAGGGAGTTAGACTTATGCACATTAATTGCAGGCCAAGTGCCAGTTGATGTGGAAAGATTGGCGGGATAAGTGGATTCAAAAGTCGAAGAATCCATCTGTGGTGGGATAGTCCTGTCAACTTGTTCAGCAACAGGAAGCTTTCTGTAACCAGGAATCAGTTTCTCATCACCTACTGGCATACCTCCAGCTGAAGACATTGTCTGTAAACTGGAAACTCTCCCCCTATTGAGGAATTGTTGGGAAGTGTGTGTTGACAAATTCAATGGTTTCTCAGAATAGCGGGAACCAGGAATTTTATTTGTCTCGCTTTGAAGTCTAGGCAATTTATCAACTGATCCAGGACCAGACTGCAAAAGTATTTAAACTTTCAAATGTTATTAAAGTTAGCAAATCAACTCTTTACAAACAGTTCCACCAGAAAATGAATCACATACAATGCAAATGCAGGATTCATGGTAAAGAGCAAATTATCCCAATTTTTGACATGATGATTCCAGCTAACATGCAAAGAAAGAGATTGGGAGCTGAAATAGGAACTGCTTTGGTTGTGGAAATTTCTAGAAAAAGATGCATGAGAAATGGAGATGGATTGAAAACTGTGCATGTAAGTATGTGCGTCTGTGTGGATAGGTTGTGATACCAAACCAAACACATCTAATTGACCTTAAGTTTGTTTCATACATTATTCAGCATGATGCCAGCAGAACAAAATCTTCGTTAACATGAAAAGTGATATAGGACATAAACGGAACAGCAGTATTGCAATCTAACACAGGATGAAGACTGGAGGTTTATATCTCAAACTTCCAAACTTTTAAAGATGAAAAAGCACTAGCCAAAGCTGAGATCACAGTCATTGGAGCATACCATAATAGAGGCATCTCCAATATATATAGAGGGATCATCCCGTGCTGTTGCAGGAGGCAGACCAGAAAACCTGCCTCCCAACCTAGACATTGAGCTGCCGTAAGGTTGAACAGATGATTGCACTATATTGTTACTTCTACCACGATCTGCCAAACTGCGGTTCATATCTTCCCAATTGAATTCCTGCTCTTCTGTATCTTGCCATGACATGGGAGCCACCTTTCCTCTGATGTCCGAGTGCTCAATTGGGCTGGGCTTATGGATGGAGGTACTTTTCCTCTTGTCATCTCCATATGCATCAATCAATGCTCTAGGATTCATATGACTGCGTCCATTGGTGAGATTGATTGCAGAAGAATTTCCCAAACGCTTTCGACCAACATCAAAAAATTGATTCCTTTGCCAATCATTTGACAGCTCCTCTCTACCTACTGCTCTTGCAAGGTCATATTCAGAGGCAGGGTGAGATGGAGAAGCCCTGTCGAATTTGCTCAATGTGCTATCAGCAGTAAATTCATCTATTTCTGTAGAAAAAGTCGTATCAGTTCCTCTTCTTAGAGGGGACAAAGTCCTTGTAAAAGCAGCATTGGGAGATGGTTGAAGCTTATTTGCCCTCGGGGGATAGGATGAACGAATATTGTTTTCTGTTGACCTCAACCTAGAAGCTTCACCTCCAACCTGTGAAAAAAGAAACCATCATCAGATTCTCACACACTCTCACGGAATTGCATTTAAGCATGTCTTCAGCCATTTAGATCAGAGGAGTTTACTCCTGGAGGTATCACAAAAATTAGACATCATCTCATTTTAGTTTTAACTGTTTAACCATCATACGAACGTCCATGGTGATTCATAGTGTTGAAAGCTCCTGCCTGGATGCTATTTCCACATAAAGAATCCACAGCACGACAACCTCACCCCCCACCCCCACCCTGGTGACCCATCTAAAAAATTTCAGATAACATCCTGGTGACCCATATTAGTACACTAGGCAGATGTCCATTATCACATCTGCAAAAGTCTGCAGATGCATGGTGAACAATAACAGCCAACCTCTACAACTTCATATAGTGTACTTCCATAAGTACTTGATGGAGAACTTAATCAATGATAATCAAGACTAGCTAAGTTTTACCTCCCAAAATCTATCATTTCCAACCTCAAAAAGACAAAAGGGAAAAGCTGGGCTGCATAGGTAAAAACCCTGTAGATAAAATCTAGAGCACCATGAAGAGTGACTTACTCCTAACAGTCCATCGTAATGTTAATAACAAGTGGAACCCATGAACGAACTACGTAACCTAATATAGTTAATGTCTAACATGAAGAACCATCAGTGATCATGCATGGATATACTTCCCACCAAAAAGCATCGTGTATAAGATATCATTGCAGAGTATAGTACGCCTATAACATATTCTATGACATCACAATCAAGAAAGGGAAGAACAGAATGTTCAAAGGCTTACACTTTCAGCAGATGAATGTTCCAACTGACGCACATACTTTGGATTGACATGAATACCATGAGATGGTCGAGGAGATTCTGAAGCCCTCAAAGAAGACAGGCTAGCCCGTTGATCACTAGCTGAAGAAGAAAATTGCAGTTCCGACTCAATTTTGCGAAGGACCGGTGGTGGAAAAACAGAAGACCATGTGCCAAAAAGGTGGCGCATTGCCCCATATTGGTTAGGGTCAACTTGTCTGTAAGCCTCGCAGAAAACCTTCACAAAACATAAAACAAATGCAGTCACTACAGTAAGTAGCCTGAAACTCTCGATACTCTTATATAATACATGACTGTGCTCTACAGTGTAATGGCTCACCTCAGGTAGCCGGGTCGCAAAGTGCCTAACATAAGCTCTCCCAATATTCTTAACAATGCTATCCAGTAGATATAGTGACGGTAATTTTTGCTCGACAGGGACCTGCAAAAATGCAAAATCTTCAGTTGGTGCAACGCCCATACGCAATCTCTTTGCACCTAAAGCTAACTCCGATCACGCAATGGAGAGAGCCATCACCTCGCTGGCGCAGAATTTCAAACACTCAAATGCCAAATACTCAATTTAAGTTTAAAAATTTCTCTCTTCTTATACTGGGTTATTAGCTCGCGATCGAATTGAACACCATTATAACTAGTAAAGACATAAATTAAATGACCAACTTCGAATTCACAACCGAGACCTCCATGATTGAATCGCATCAAAAATAACTATCACTGAAAGAAGGGAGGAGAAAATAAGAAAAAAGGCGCCAACTTTATCCCGTTTATACAAGACACTAGCTCACAAATCCCACATCCTTGTACAACCATCTCAAAATGGGGCCAAAAAGAAGAAACAAAAAAAAGCCCTAAACCTAAACGCTGTCGGAGCCCACGGACCTCAATAATCCGAGAACAAATCGCGTCCGCAATGCCCTCGGCGTGCTCCCGCTGCTCCCCGGCTATGATCGTCAGATCGGTGATGACTGGCTTCGAATTGAATATCAGCTCCGACAGGACCACCTCGTAGACGGCCACCACCTCCCCCGTGCTGGACGCCGCCGCCGCCGCCCCGTCGTCGGCGGCCCTCAACTCGTCGTCCCGCTGCTTCAGCAGGGCCCGGAACCGGTCCAGGACCGTCAGCGGGGGCAGCGGCTTCGGGACGACGTCGCTGGGCGCGGGCTTGAAGGAGAAGCCCCTAGGGTTTTCTCGCGAGATCGGGGAGATTCTCTCGGTGTCCATGGCGGTGGTGGCGGCGGTGGCGGTGGCGGTGGCGGTGGTGGTGGTGGTGGGGGTGGCAAAATTCAGCGGGCAGGAGAGTGCGGCGGAAGCGTTAGGGTTAGGGTTTCGGCCCGCCGGGCGGCGGCGGCGGCGGCGGCGATCGAATCGGAGCTCGCCCGCTGCATCGAACGGGAGGTTTTAGAGAGAGAAAGAAGGAGAGAGAAAGAGATTGGGTTGGAGCAGCGTCTTTGCTTCGCCTGCGTTGCCGTTTTTGTAATCGAAGAGCGGAAAAGGAAAGGAAAGGAAAGGAAGGGAGAGGAAACGCGAATCGAAACGCGAGCCGTTGCGGGAGGAGGCTGCAACGCAGGGCGACGTGGAATTTCCGGGGGATTTAATATTTCCCTTTTTTTCTCTTTTTTTTTTTTGCTATTTACTGAAAAAAAAATTGTTTTTAGTCTTCCAATTTGAAGCGCGTGATTTAAATTACCAAAAATTGAAAATCGAATTGTTATAGATATAATGTACTTGGTGAATCCCAGGATATTATTCATTAATAAGAAAAACTTTTTGTTCGAGTGGCTTATCTAAATTGTATTAACGGAATCATGAATACAAAGTAAGAAATATTGCAATTTAAAGATGTATTGAATTACGAAATTTTTCTATGCGATAAATTTGTAAAAAAAAGTAGTACTCTTTGACTTTGACTTTTTATTTTTTCAAATGATGGTCGGTCAAATTTTATTTTAAAAAATGATGGAATCTTAAATTACAAATAAAATTAAATTTCCTATAGATCTGTCAATTTTGCGGAGAAGTACATTCAAATTCAAGGTTTTTTATTGAATGATGAAGCACCTCAAAAGTCCAAACATCTAGGGTGCACATGGTAACATTCTAATTTCTCTATTTTTTTATTCTTTTATTCTCCAAAATAATAAATCATTAGGTAATATTAATTAATATTTTTATTCCCTAGAATAGAAAAGTAGCCAGGAAATAAATTTGAAACAAAAACAAGACATAAAAAAAAAAAGTAACTCTTTCATCTTGAGAACAATTTCTAGAAATAACTTTTTTTCTTTTTTTCTTTTTTTTCTTTTCTTCTTCTTCCTCACTGCCCGCCCCTCCTTGTCGTTTGCCATCCACTAGAGGAGGAGCAAGAAGAAGGAAAGAAGGAAAGAAATCTAAAAAAATTATTAAAAATTAAAAGAAATTCTACATTACAAAAAAAAAATATGGTAATACCAAATGCGTTCTTATTATTTTTCTATTCTAATAATAAAAATTGTGTGTAGTTACCACACACGTTTTTTTACTCGAAAACTATTCCAAGAAATAAAGAAATTGTTCATTAATACAAAAATGTTACCAAATGTACCATTATTTTTCAATAGATATCATCCTAAATTTTTTATTTTTTCCCCAAGAAATCCAAATAAAGCCATTAACACTCCTAAAAAATCCAACCAACTCTCACCGGCAACCTCACATGATTTCTCTCAAGAGTATTGGTTCTCTTTCAAATAACGTCCGTGGAGACTTTTTTTTTTTTTTAGAAATTGTTGTGGAAAATTGTTGATACCTAAATTTTAATAATTCATTTATACATTTATTGTATAGAAAATTAAGAATCGATTATGACTTCTAAATAAAAATATTAGCTAAATTGCATATAAACATTATGAGCATTTAATCTAACCACGAGCAGCTGCAGTTGATGTGCGTTCTCTCTTCCATCATAAAGGTTGGGGGTTCGAGCCATCTCGTTACTAAAGTGTCTTAAATGAGGGGTCCTAGTGTTGAGATTCTAGGCTAGCCTCCCCCAAGGTATTGACGCTTGGTCCGGGGTGCAATGCACACTCTACGGGCCATGGGCTACCTTATGTAAGCCCGGTGGGCCCAACGGATCCTCGGTTACAAAAAAAAAAATATATATATATATATATATATATAAGCATTTAAATTAAGCCCATAGAATATTGTGTTGGCGTTAATAGACTAGCAAGGGGGTGTATGACCTTAATTAAATTATATGAACTAAGCTTGGGAAAGTGAAATTCAGTCAGGTCCATTAGAGATTAATAAAATTGCATATGCATAGCACATGTGGAATAATAAAATTGGCAAGATTCCTTTATTTGATTGAATTAGGAGGAGATGAAATATATTATGATTGAAATTATATGCAATATATCTTATCGAAACAAACCAGGAGTGGTAGGGGTGTCAATTTTTTAAAAGAAACCCTAGACTTATTCCTGTGGGGGGGATTGGCGATGCACAATAGAAAAGAAAATGTATACAAGAGAGCACAAAAAAAATAACATACACACACACACACGAGCTCAAATTTTATAGAGAATACGAAAAGGCATTATTATTGAGTTTATCCGGTGGGATTGATGAGAAAATATCTAGAAGTATGTCTTTGTGGAGAAAACCAAACCAGTTGGACCTCTAGGTCAAGACTGAAGAGCTCAACACGCGATCTCGCGAAAACAGTAATTTTGTGTTCGTTCTAAATTGAAATGCATTGTAATTTTGAGAAGACCCCTATGACACCCAGTTCTTCAGCTTCACTAAGAGAATCAAGTATCAAAGATCCAGAGATCTGCTCGACGTTGCTATGCCTACCTTTTGTCATTTCTCGCCGGTTATTGCCACCGTGAATCTACCTCGCGACCCCCTTGCTTTAGTCGTCGTTTGAGTCCATAGTCCAATTTAGATAAGTTCCAAGATTATTTTTTCACTTTGAATAGCTAATTTCCTAATTTGGATTATTTTATTCTAATTCAATTTGGTGCAATGTTTTAGGCGTCCTCAGGATAGGAAGTTTCCTAGTTTGATATATTGCATTATATGCTTGACAATTGAGGCTTCGATCTTTTAAATCGTAAGACTAGATACCCGATTGCCCTTATTTCCTTATCTAAATTTGGTCAATATCTAATTTTGTGGATTTATATATTGCATGTTATTAATTTTGGAAACTTTCCTATTTTGAAAAACACATAAATTGCATTGCATTTAGAATAGATTGCATTCACATCAATTTCCCAATTTAGAATTATTTAGAATAGATTGCATATTTAGGAATCATGTAGTTAATGAGGAAATTATTGTTGGGAGAACATGCCTATGAACTTTTGATGATTCCAAAACTATCTTTGGTACTATTATTCACTGTAACAAATGCAGATGGTTATAGTTTGTGAGTATTATTAACGTTTCTCTTGAATCATTATGAGAAATTAGGCTATGATGTGTAGGTGAACAAGTGTGGGTGATTAGACACGCTGAACACTACTTGTATAGACTAAGTCTCGTCTGTATTGGTTTAGCACTATATTGCCGATGGTCTAATGTATAAATGTAATTTGCAAGTGCATTCTAGTAGTGTGATTTATTAAGTGAAAGTAACATTAATAGCTAGTTGTAACTTCCATGACTGATTACTAAGTAGAATCCAGCCATTGTTAAGGTTGTTAGTTGGAGAGTGGATGTAGTCTTAGGTATAAAGCCAAACCACTATATATCATTGTATGATCCTTGTACTTTACTATATTTACTTACCAATATCACACATGCATCTTACATCTACCAATATCTTGAGTGGTGATTGTTTGATATTTTGCAAAAGTTTTATTACATCACCATACAAACTATTGAATCCCTCACCGCTTACATTGTTAGCCCCAACAATAACCTAATTTAGAATGTGATTAAATATAAATTATTTTCTAATTTAAATTAGATAATCACATATTTCGGCAGTTTTCTATTTTAGTCTTAAAAGAAAATTACAAATATATTTCATGCATAACTCATAAATAGAGCTAGTTTCATAATTTCCATGTCATCATCGCACATTGCCGTGTCATCATTCGACATCATCCTAATTCGCATGTCATATTAGATTAATTCTTAATTCTTTTACTCGTCCATATCACACGCCATTAGTCAATTACAATCCACGTAGACATATCCTGGAGTTAAATTGTACCTCATGCATTGCATATAGTTTAATCTTTTATAAGAAGAAGAAAAACTCAAAAAAATTTGATTGACATTTCACTTAGAAATAATGTTTAGGTCATGCATATGTTATTTTTTGTTTTTGGTCGAAATGCATATGTTAGTTAGTTAACGCTTTACAGAACACTTCATGTGTGGACTTGATGGAGCTTTTGCTTTAGTTGAAGAATTAAAATTTAAAAATTGTACCCTGTTTTGGGCCATTTAATTATTTATTATTTTAATTTATTGAGTGTTATATTATTAATTGAGCGATCGCTCATGATATCTCTAGCATAACTTAGTACTTGTATTGTTGATATCTTTGGTTCACAAGAGTGAAATGTTTTCCCCCACTTTATGTGGGTTTTTAATCAATTCATAAAAGATTAATGACTACTCTTTATTGAATTAAATTGCATATTAAATTAAAACCCCAAAGTTGCGATTGATATATACTTAGAAGAGTCCACGCTAAGTTTTTGACTTGGTAAACCATTATCGTTCTTTTTTGTAGTTCACATTTGGAAAGGTGACGACAAAATCTCTTCAATAAGGTGATGAATAGGAGGGTGGAAATACTGTGTTTTTATGGTATAGAGAGCATGTCTCTTTGTTGGTATATATATAGACAAACCTTGGGACTTGAACTCCTCTCAATTGAGTCTTGACATATTTGCGACTCTGAGAAACTCATGTCTTGTTTAATTTAGACATGTCTGTCATTAAGTTCCATTTTTGTCGTTGTATTCAATGTTGCCGCTAAATTCGGGTTGTATTTGATGTAAAAAACATCGTATGCTAGTCGTGATAATTGATATCATCACTCAAAATATCATCACAATTACACAAGATAAGTTAGGCAAAAAGAAGACTTGTCCATTTTGATGCAAAAGGAATGCACAACACGGAAATACACCCCTGGATATTTCTAGTTTCGCGGAACGATCGCTAATATCGAATTCAGAAACATTGTTATAGGCTAACCAAGAGTCATGATGTCTTTTCTCTCCTCAACCCTAAATCCAATAACATTGCCCTTTATGCTTCATTTATTTCGGCTCCATAAATAGGAAGCGAAGTTAAATTAAGAGTTAATACCCTAAAAAATCCCAAACTAGTACATCTGTGATAAATTTATCCCAAACTATTCTTTTGACCACCACAAACCCTAAACTAGTATACTTTTGACAAATTTACCTCAAACTGGTACACTTATGACAAATTTATCCTATGTTAGTTTTCGTTAAATTTTATTGTCAAATTATTAAATTAAATGACACATGACAATTAACCGGTATACCAATTTAGGATTTTACGCTCCGTTTGTCACAATTTACAATTTTTGTAATTTTTTGTGATATTAATCTAATTTAGCGGAGGGTATATTTGTCACAAATTTATTAGTTTAGGGTTTTTTGGGGTTGAATAAATTAATTTGGAATAAATTTGTTATAAATATACTAGTTTATGATTTTTTTATGGTCGGTTATGGGTAAATTTGTCACAAGTATATCAATTTAGGGTTTTTTTTGAGTCGAATAAATTAATTTTGGATAAATTTGTTATAAATGTACCAGGTTTATGATTTTTTATGGTCAATCGGGGTAAATTTATCATAGGTGTATCAGTTTTTGGTTTTTTATGGTAAAAAAATAGTTTGAGATAAATTTGTCACATGTGTACTAGTTTTGGATTTTTTAAGCTATTAACCCTTAAATTAAAGCATACCATAGTGCAAAATTTGTGGTGCTAACTCCCTGGTTTCCCTACGGCCCATGGCCTTGCCTTTTCTTTCATCATATGATTGCATCAAACGCACAAGAAATTGCACATAATGGCAAGTTGACAATATAGATCAGACATTGACCATGCAAAAGTCATCCAAAAGAGTGTGTCTATATATATAATATATAATGATGAGAAATGAGGGTTTTCTAGACCCTCCTTGGAGATAGTGGAGTGTAATCTCTGCTCTCAATCACTTTCACCCGTTTCTTTTCTTCTTCTTTTTTCTTTCCTTTTTCAAAACTTTTTATTTGACCAAGTCTCTCTACAATTTTATTTTGCACTCCATACATCTTTCTCCTTTTTACTTTTTACTTTACCCTTTTTTTCTCTATTTTCACTTTTTTTTTCGTTCCTTCGTGCATATTGTATGTAGCTTTATTTTAATTTTTCCTCTTTTCCTTCTTTTTTAATTTATTTTTTCTTTTTTGAAATGTTACTTTTTTCAAATACTTATAAATAGAGAGATTTTGCTTTGTGTTTCCTATACAAGACTTGGCGCATGGCTCAAAGTCTGATACTATAGCTGGTCGTATGAAATTAATGTATCCTCATTGAAAGGAAAAAGGATGAGTTAGAAGATTTAATAAAACATAAATCCTATACAATTATATGAACCTTGTTCATATATTTTTATTAAATTTCTACTTGCGTCAATCTTTTATATTCATGCTCTAACCCATTTTTATCTTATCTTATCTTGTCTTTTTTTCATTAATTGATAATTAATAAATAACCTATATAAAATATCTGTGACTAAACGTATCTCTATCTTAATCATATTTATGATTACGAATAAATTAATGTTGATGAGTACCCTATATAGTATATCCACGATTCTGTATAAATGATACCCTACATATACTGCACCCGTTGTGTGGAAAACATGGAATCGGATGCAATGTCGAATTTGTATATTTTAAATTTATCTTAGCTATGCATAAATTAAAATTACATGGAGCTACTGGATGCAAATCAAATTGTGATATGGATTTGAATTATCTCACCGGAGGTTCATCTTTGGGAAATAGAAGAAAGAAGAAAAAACAATATTCGGACGCTATTTATATTTATACCAGTGATTTCCATATAAAACCGGTTTTTGTTCATTGGACATGATCATTGGACATACTTAACAAAATATCATGTCCAATTTACATCATTAACTTGAGTTTAATGGGTGCGGCTATCTATATCTAATCAATCGATGATCAAAGTTATACACAATAACGAAAGAGAGAGAAAGGAATACTAATCACCTCATCATGCGGCATAGAGAAACCATTTGGAGAAGATAATTGGGAAGAATGGAATTGGACTTTGAAGTGTGAATACACTACCTTTGATCAAGATTGCTAATAGTTACTGATAAAAATCTTCCATGATATAATGAAGTCTCAAAATGAGAATACTATATAGTAACTCTTGTATTTCTCCAAGCACTCTCAAAAGAAACAATTGGAGAATAAATGTCGTATTTTTTTTTTTTTTTTGGAGACAAAGAAGAAAATTGAAAAGTAAAATATTGAACTAAAAACATTAAATTAATAATATTGACACCATTTTAATAACAAACACACTGTTTCAAAAGGACACAACTTTTCATTTATTTAAAAAAAATACAAATTTGAGATTTAAAAAAAAAAATCTAGCAAAATGTGCCTAATATTTGCACCCCCACAAGCAAGTACTCTAGAGTTTAGCCCACTTAGCCCACGGCCTTCAACTATATAGTTAGAAGTCTTCCACTTATACATGGGTCCACACACTAATGTCTTTTTGATGCGGTACAATAATGTCCACTTAGAATCTGCCATTACTCAACCCCCCTCGTCCGCCCATGTGCTTGAGAAATTCACTCTTGCCCCAAATCAAACATATCCCAAGCCACCCGCCAAGTATGCACCTTGCGCAGGACCTTGCGATGGGGGTATTCCCAAGTGCAGCTGCAACAGTTCCCGCCGTAATCATGGACAAAGAGGCCATGACTGAAGCAACCCCGCTTCTCACTCTGTGACATTGTATGAAGACGGCAGCTAGCAGTGGCACTGAGCCTCCAATTACATAAGTCAAAGCAGCACAAGCAGCCACAGTACTTGGGCTTGGGACCAGCCAAATCCTCTCCCCAAGCCCCATCCTCATTTCCCTCTTCTCTTGGAACTTCAGGATGTCGTGTTGCGTGTACACCGACACGTACTCGGCGTTGGCCAAGCTCAGTGCGCCGGCGACGAGGGTGGCGAAGCACGTGAGAAGCAAGGGCTCGGTATCATGATGATGATCCTTTGGGGTCGCCATTCCCACTCCTATCAGCATGAGGGCCACCGATGTAAGGCCCTCGTGGCCTCCCAAGACGACGGCGCGCAGCCACAGTGCTTTCGGGGAGTAGTCAACCCATGGTCTCTCTGGAGAACATTGGTTCTCTCTCAAATGTTGTCTGGGCTTATAGGCTGTATGAAGCTTAGCCCCATTTAGCACCGAAATAGCTATGGCCTTTTGCTCAGGGGGGGAAAATATCGTGCATGACTCATCTTGTGCCTAGTCTGAAAGCATACAATTTGAGCAGTTTCCATAGACCGAAATGTTTTGATATACGAGATGAATCTATTATTTAATTTCAATTTGTTACCTTACTCGTTTTGGATTGCCAAATACGGGCGTAAGGTAAGCGAACTCGAGCACTCACCTTTTGGAAAGCAGTAAACCAGAATGGACATGAATTAAAAGGGCGCAAAAATTTACATAGTTCGGTGGTGCATGCCAACGTCAGAGGGAGAGATGAGACAACCTCTACCGTAAAATAAAATTTGCTCACGTTACGTCCTCTTCACAGCGCCAGACATCCCTTTCACAGTGTCTAGAATCTCAACGTGAGTTCTTTCAACCAAGAAAGAGTCCCTTTGATGGTTAACAATTAGCATATCAGAAACAGCGAGGCTTGTGTCACGGGTCGGTCGATGGTCTTTGGATCATGTTCCATCCGTGGGCCGTGTCACTTGCCTGTTGCTACCTAAGGACCGCCTCTCCTCGGCTTCGATCCTGTTGGCGTGTGATTCATACGTGCGCATCTACAGAAGAGAGTGTGTTGACCTGTCTAGGTGCGGCTCGAATGCCCCCCTCTGGCCAAAAAAAAAAAAAAAAAAAAAAAAAAAAAAAAAGGATAAACTGTGTACGAACCTAAGCAATAGATTATATCATTCAGTTAGAGAAGCAAACATCTTCAAACGATTTGTGGACTTCTTTTGTGCAGCTACAGAACAGCTAAAGACAAAGTTCACCTCTTGTTGTATAAATATGGCATGAACATTGGAACCGACTTCACCAAGATATCTTGCGCAAAGACAACAGAGTCCAATTTGGACTTGGAAACGACGTCAAATCCGAGCATTGAAGAAATCCCGTATTCTCCTCTTCGGGCTTTTGACATGCTTTAATTCGGGTCGCATTTCGTGTATCGGGCTAAAAACTCAAAGACGTGCGAAGGAACTAAACTTGAAAGTATGAAAAATGAAGGAACCGAAGCGATCAGTCAGTTAACCAAACGTCTTCAAAAGCATGAAAAGGATGATGAGCATGGTAGCTCAGTCTCATTTCCAAATCCGTTAGGCCCACAATCAATTTGTTGGGAGGCGCGCAATAGAAGCCGGATATCTTCCTCTAAAGAGATCTCTTAGTGGAAGCCCTAGTCCAAGCCCATCATCATCATATCCAATTGAACCCATCTTTATTCATTATATCCAATTAGCCTTATCTTCATTGAAAAATTTAAACTAATGAGTTCTTCTTAATCAATTATGATATATTAATTAATTCACAATCCACCAAATTTCTGATGTGAAATTTTTCCATCATCATACCCATCTTTACTTGATATACTAATTGCAACTCACAGGATCTCATACACACCTTCACTTCTAAGTCTCTTCCAAGATCAAATCAGAACAGATTGGAGGTAAGTCCATAATAAAAGCCCAATACCTTAATCTGAAAAAGTCTTTAAGTGGAGGGCCCAAATTCTAATTCGTGAACATATCTAATTAAACTCATATCTATTTAAAAACTTATATCAATGAATTATGAATCAATTATCATATAACGATAATTGTACACTACACCCTTCGATATAGCAATTTCTAATACAGCTCACACATGGAACCCAACTAAAGAGCCTTAAAATAGATTATTCTCTCTTGAGATACCTCGAGTCGATCAACTTAAGCCCACCCGAGCACGACAGCTTTTGCTAACTGCAGTAAAAGTAATTGAATAGCGGTTGCTACCGACTCAACTACCTCCACCAGAACACTTTCCCTTATTAGTCATCTCCAATAAATTAGCGTTCAAACTTTCCACTTTACTTCACCCTCCGCATGTCCTCATCACGAGCTTGAACTTTGAAGAGAAGTGTCTCTCTCCTGTCGATCAACAGTCCACTATCCATAGGAGTCTACAATCTACGTCGTTCGCAGATGCAAAACTGAAGGGACAGGACAAACAATAACATCACCAGGGAATAGAAGTAGTAGATAGTAGTCTACAATCTACGTCGTTCGTATTCATTCATCTTCAATATGTCTAGTCAAGATAATCAATACCGTCACTTACCAATCGTACGGGCCACATTTACTCGCCCACTTCACGAAATTCGTAATCGATGCTTGTTGTACTCTTTCAGAAGAATTTACTTGGCATTAAGAGTGAAAATTTAATTGATGTGGTAAATAAAATAAGAGAAGTTTCGAATTCAGGGCTTTCAAATTTAAGAAAATCATTATCAACTGTTCTAATAATTTAAGTTGTCTAATGAATACATAATTTATTATTTAAATATTCTTTACTATATTAAACTCGTACATGACCATTAAACATATGTATCAGCATTTTCGGCGCGTTGAATTACTTCTGTTCCGCCTCATCATTCGTTCAGCATTGTTCTCGCATGCTGTCTAACTTCGGCTTATAAATTTCCCTGAACCGCCTCGTCACTTGCTATCTTCTCTTCGCTCAAGAGACAATGGAGCTTTTGGACATCCTCGTATTCGGTCTAGCCGCCGTGCTCCTCTGCCTGTGGTGGAGATACTCTCCCTCCCCCGTCTCCGCCGCCGCTCACGCGCCGGAGCAGCGGCTCCCTCCCGGGCCGCCGGGCTGGCCGTTGGTAGGCAACTTGCTCCAGGTCATCCTCCAAAACCGCCCTTTCATCTACGTGGTACGCGATTTACGTGCGAAGTACGGGCCGATCTTCACCATGAAGATGGGACAGCGCACGCTCGTCATCGTTACGAGCTCGCAGCTCATCCACGAGGCCCTCGTCCAACGCGGCCCGCTCTTCGCCACCCGCCCGCCTGACTCGCCGACCCGCCTGGTCTTCAGCGTCGGCAAGTGCGCCGTCAACTCGGCCGAGTACGGCCCGCTCTGGCGGACCCTCCGGCGGAACTTCGTCACCGAGCTCATAAACCCGGTGCGGATCCGGCAATGCGCTTGGATCCGGAAGTGGGCGATCGAGGATCATTTCAAGAGGCTCGAGAGCGAGGGCTTAGAGAAGGGCTACGTGGAGGTGATGAGCAACTGTAGGCTCACCGTCTGCAGCATTTTGATATGCTTGTGCTTCGGCGCGAAGATCTCCGCGGAGAAGATCAAGCACATCGAGGGCGTGCTCAAGGAAGTGATGATGATGACGACGCCGAAGCTGCCGGACTTCTTGCCGGTCCTCACGCCGCTCTTCCGCCGGCAACTGAAGGCGGCGAGGGAGCTGAGGAGGAGGCAAATGGAGTGCTTGGTTCCGCTCATCAGAGAGAGGAAGGCTTTCGCGGAGGGCGGCGGCGGAGGCGGCGGAGCAAGCAGGAATGGTGGGTCGGGAAACGAGCCTCGCTTCGAAATGCTGAGCCCACTAGGTGCAGCTTACGTCGACTCGCTGCTAGGGCTTGAGCCGGCGGGAAGAGAGCTCGGAGATGAAGAACTGGTCACGCTTTGCTCCGAAGTTATTAGCGCTGGTACGAAAACTTCCCTTTCTCTTCTGTATGATTCGGTCCACACCATTGATATCACACCAAAAGCTGATGCATTCTGATCTTCCCGTACATATAAATCACACGATATCTTTGAAATCTCATATATTGCAGTCGAGTGCATTAGCTATGCGACATAATAACTTCACCTATGTCGTCTGTCCGACCGTATTTATGTGACTTTATATATTTTGCCATGGAGTTGTACAAAAGGATCGATTTATTCTTTTACCAAAAGAAAAGGATCAATTTATTCTTAGCATAAGGGACAGGTAAGTTCAAGAATATTATGATTTTGTCTGTTTGTCATTTGTTGTTTTCTTTTTAAATTCCTACAATGACCTAACTGTTGATTTCTTCAGGTACCGACACCAGTGCAACCGCCGTGGAATGGGCGTTGCTCCATCTAGTGCAAGACCAAGACATGCAGCAAAAGGTGTACGACGAAATCGTCCAGCATGTGGGAAAAGATGGACCGGTCGACGAGAACGACGTCGAGAAAATGACGTACCTCGGCGCTGTCCTCAAAGAAACGCTCCGGCGACACCCGCCGAGCCACTTCCTCCTGTCCCATGCACCGACGGAGGAGACAGAGCTCGGCGGCTATGTGATCCCGGCACAAGCCACCGTGGAGTTCTACACTGCATGGGTGACCCAGGACCCGGACATGTGGGCGGACCCGGACGATTTCCGGCCCGGGCGGTTCCTGGATGGCGACGGCATCGGCGTTGACGTGACGGGGACAAAGGGCGTCCGGATGTTGCCATTCGGCGCCGGGCGGAGGATTTGCCCTGCGATGACCCTAGGCATGTTGCACGTGAATCTGCTGTTGGCGAGGATGGTCCATGCGTATCGGTGGATCCCGGTTCCAAACGACCCGCCCAACCCGACCGAGACGTTCGCGTTCACCGTGGTGATGAAGAACCCTCTCAAGGCAATTATGTTGCCCAGACAAGAAAAGAGTGGCCTTGGCGGGACTAAGGGTGCGTTTGGTTGGGCATTTAGAAAGCCCCTTCAGCCCTGAAAGCTCCTTGGGGAAAAAAAGGAGTGTTTGGCAACCATTTTCCAATTAGCTTTGAGTTGAAAGTTGGCCTTGAGGATGCTGAAAGCTCAATGCTGGTAGAGACCAGCATTGAGCTTTCAGCATTTTCGGAATGCTGAAGGCCTTCATTAATGAAATTTCGTGAAGTCCCTTTTTTACCCTAAAAAAATCATTAGAAACCCAAATTTACCCCTTTATAAAAGAACAAAACCAAGAGCTTCTCCTTGCGCCTCCAGAAACACACGCCCGAGTCCTCACGCTCACTCTCCCAAGAGCCCCCATGAGGACGCCGACTTCAGATCCGTTAATGACAATCTCCAGCACCTTCAGAATTGCCGACGAAAAATCTGGGTTTGTTTCCTCCGCTCGATTCTTCTCTTCATCTGGGTTTGTTTCCTCAGCTCAATTCTTCTCCTCATCTGGGTTTGTTCTTACTTCGATCTTCTGAAACGGAGGATGCAGCAGCTCGCAATTCGACTCCTCCCTCCCTCCGACACGACCACTCCGACCATCGCCTCCGCTCGATTCCCTGCATCCTCGCACGTTTTTCCCCTGCTTGTGGGTAGTAAGGTTTGGGTAGTGGCGGTCTCCTCGGCACAAATCCCAGCCTCTCGATCGCTTCCCCGAGGTAACGAATACTTTTAAACTCTCTCTCTCTCTCTTTCTGGCATCTCCGTCGCTCTCCGTTTGAGATCCGTTTGCTTTTTTTCTTTCTCGTTTCCGTTTTCAGGTTAGATCTGTAAATCTCTCAGATCTGATTGTTTGCTCCTCGTTCGTTAGATCGATCTGTTCCTTTTCCATTTCGTTTGATTCTACGCCCGCGATAGATTAGCCCTATTGCCGTTACCAAGTTTACAGGAGTGTCCGCTCTGCAGATTTGTGTAGATTGCGTAGTAACAATTGATTCTTCTCCTCATCTGGGTGTCTCTAAGCCTATGGAGAGAGAATGCTTCACGTGAAGTTTTTGATCGAGTGATGTTGCAAGGCCCTTGATTTCTCATCTTACCAGTATTACGTGGGAAATGTAGAAATATCTAGCACTAGCCCGTGATTAATTATTATTGCAAACTTACTTAGAAGAGGGATACTCTTGGTTAACAACTTCATAGATCCCAAGAACCACTAGAAATCTAGAAGGAGTAGCCTGGTTTTTTCAGGTTCGTTACAAAGTTGTGTGCCTGAAAATAACTGGTAAAAGAGAAACGAAAAGAAAAATAACAATCTACTTCACTCCCATTTTCAGTTGACTTGGACGAAAGAATAAAGAGGTTTTGACGGTACAGAGACAGGCATTTATTTGAATCCTGCTTTCTATTGCATTAGACAGGGCCACAGAAAGGAGAGAACTCACACTCTAGGGAAACGAATAGCCAAATAAATAAATAAAAAAGCAACCATCCATTTGAATCTTGTCATACCGGATCCCTCTCTCTTCATCATCTTGAATCAGAATGGTGAGTGTGCTTTCAATTAGAATGAGAGCATAGATTCATGGCGTTTTGGTATTCTTTTGGCCACTTAATTAAGTTATCTGTGATTGGCAGATTTCTCTTTGTTTTATTTACTGCTTTTGTTGGGTGTTCCTCCACCGAATTCTCGTATTATTTGCTGTTGTAGAGCTGATCGACCAACGAAATTGAGTTCACCTACAGTATCAGTTATATTCAACAACTGTTAACTATTTGACTCCATTTATTATCGGTGAGTTTTTTTATGTTTGGGCCTTCTGGTTGCTATTGCTTTGCTCCTCTCATTCCTCACACATTGTCAGTTTTAAACTTTGAAAAGGATATTTCCAAATGCAGTAAAAGAATTTAGGATTGTCTCGCTTAAATGTCCATCGATTAGAATCCTATTCCTTTTATTCTAGCTGGTGGTCTCTTGCTCTGTTTGGTGGCTATTCATGGTACAAACTTGCACAACATTTCTAGATAATTCACAATGGCTTTCATTTTCAGGTGAAGTAGAACAGCACATGATCCATTAGCTGGCTCTAACCTTCATCATCAGAACTAAAGGGCTGCCTTCTTAAAGATTCCATTACTTCTCTGGGACGATTGCTTGGAGCGCCCCCACTACCTGTCGGTCCATTGCAAGACTTGACCTTGGGCACTTTGAGAGAACTAAGAGCTGGCGTGGAAGTCCCTCTGTTTACGTCCTTGAGTACAGACCATGCTGTGGCCTCACTGCAGCGTCTGCCAGAGCCGAAGCCACTCTAGAATTGCTCTGCAATTCACTAGAGGACTTGTTCTGGCGCGGCACTCCACTGGGAGCATTGGAAGCCTGAGGCATATGATTATTCCCTGATTTTCCCATTACAGCAACGGTCTCTGCAGCTTCTTATCTGGCCTTTGCAAATTCATGTTTCTGCATGTCATATAAGAGCTCTCTTTGGAGCTGCTTATGAGCAACCGATATTTCATCTATCTCATTCTTGTAGTCCTTGAGGAGGAGACGGAGGCAATCCATGAGGGAACCTGTGAGGGGGCTCTTCTTGCTCTCGAGTAATCTCTCCAGCTCTATGAATATGGGGATGGTGTTCTGTATGAGGGTCTTTCTCATTGCTATGAATTTAGGAAGTAACTAAAGATGTTTGTAATTTTTAAGGATAATGAGCTTCTTTCCTCAAAACATATGTTATCTTGTTTTTATTGTAATGAAAGTATTCTTCTAATGAAAGTATTCTTCTTGCAATTTAGAATGAGAGTACATAAATTTTTTCCATTTGATATTTTTTAGCAAAAGAAAAGAAATTGTAATTTTAATAAAATTGTTTACACAACATCTTTAACATGATTATCAAATATAAATTTAAAAAGTTGCAAACATTATTTTTTTAATTTTAAACAAATAAAAATTAAAATATTTAGATTAATCACCAAAGGGCTTTGCAAATGTGTTTTCTACCAAACAGCATTTCTTTCAAAGTTGCATTTCAAAGCGGGAATTTACCAAACAGCTTTGCATTTCCTTCAAAGCCCTTTAGGCTAAACAGCTTTGCATTTTCCCAATGAGCTTTTCAAATGCTGAACCAAACGCACCCTAAGGAGTAATTAAGGACATTTAATGTCTAGTTTGATGTAGCTTGTCATAGTATGTTCTATTCTGCTTGAACTAGGTCTCGTGTGATGTGTCTCTATTAAAGGATATTAGGCATGGACACAGATGTTCGGAAGTAGCGCCGGCAAACACTATGTGCTCTCTTTAGTTTCTGAAGAACGTGTTAAGTTTTTTATAATCATTGTCTCTTTGGGGCATACTTCATAATTATTATCTCTGAACATTCACCACACAGATCTACAAACTTCTTGAGTTTTAGTTGGTCAAATTCCTCCAAATGAAAAGCTTACCGTTAGGACAGCCATTCATGTAAGTGATTTCTAACTACTAAGAAAAATTAACTGGAAAAACTACAATGGTATAAAATTAAGTTAGCTAAGTTGAAAAGTTGACTAAATTAGCATATATATACAATAGATTTAGAATTATTTTATTAACTGTTTCACATGCAATATCCCAGACTGTCGGGGGCCATTTGGATAAATAAGCCATAATTATCTCCCAATTAGCATATATCACATCAATTACTTGGTAAATCAATTAATTTGATGAATTACTCTTTATATACATACTAATAATGTTCATGTTGATGCAATCCTATGCCCAAACTAAACATAGATATAACTAAACATAGATACCTTCTATCTATTTTGTGTTTATTCACTTTAATTGGAAAATCAAGACAAAACATAAATAACAATTTTCACTCTAGTTAGGTATCATGCAATTTTCACAATTCATGGTCATGACATGTGGTACGGTAAGCCAATGTAGATGAAATCTATAGCAAGCGGACAATGCGATTGGTTAGTCACCCTACATCAGTGGTTTTAACTAACACGATTGTTTTTTTTTTTTTGTTCTCTTTTTGAACACTACATACCGAGAAGTTCATCCTCCCTTGTTTGCATTTTCGATTTGATTTTGGGATCCATTCTTTCCAAGACTGATATAGAACAATATGCAAATGCCTTTATGGAAACATTTGAGCATCATAAGAGCGGGCGGTCCCATAAATCAAAAAGGATTGCGTGATCTTTAAGATTGCAATGGATTACATTATTTGATTCATGCGTTTCCCTGTATTTATTATTAGATTTCAGATATTCTAGTTTATCAATATCGTTTCCTTAATTTGTTATTAGATTTTAGATTTCCTAGTTTATCAATATCTTTTCAATTTTGTTACTAGATTTCAGTTATTTGGTTATTTCCTAAATGGTGACCTCCTTATAAATAGGCGCTTAACATATTATAATCCGCACTTCCTTATTCAAAATAAACACCATCTTTTGGAATTCTTTCCAAGCATTGCTTTCTCTGCGTCAAAGACTCAATGTTTCGCAACAGCTCATGCCCCATGCCCCAACTTCGCAACTGCTCATGCTGTTGGACGATAAACGCACACGTCTCTATCTATAGCAAGCGGACAATGCGATCGGTTAGGCGATGACCCACTTCACTAAATTGAAGCTGCAAGTAGGTTAACACGCGGCTTGACTCACTGTGATTGGAATCCGATTTCCTTGTGACCAGCTGACTTCCGTTATTACCACAACAGCACTAACGGTAAGAGCGAATTCGTTACCTATTCCTCATTAGATGAGATGTCGGTTCCTTTCTGTTATTCCAATTGTCCTGTGAAATCAACAGCAAAGTCATTTGGCAGTTGCTCGCCTTAGGTTTCAACCAGATCCTTCATAAGCCCTTTTCCTATGAAAAAATTATCAAAAAAGTTATAAACTTATTACATAAAAGCCAATGCACTTATAAATTTCTCAATTTGGTCAATTCAATCCTAAACCAATTGACAATTAGTCAATATAATTTTTCCAGTCAATTTTAGTTGAATATCACTAACTTGATCGTCGGTTGTATTATGTGACGCTATTGGGTTGACATGAATAATTTTTGTATTTTTTTAATTTTCTATAAAAATAGAAAAATGGCAAAAAAAATTTCAGAAAATTGGTGATTTTTCTCATTTGTATCTCTGAGTGATTTATGTTAAGTATAACCCAATGATTTGAGATAGTGATCTCTGTCCGGTAAAAGAAAGGGACTTGAGCTGGGCACAAAAGACGGAGATGCTGCAACATTGATTCATTTTCTTCCCTTATTGGATGAGCAACAGCAACATTAATTTCCGCGAACAACCAACTTATCAAAACGTGGTTAGTCTCATTTACGTTTCTCTGCGCATGAACGAAAACGTCGACCCGGAATGATCACGACAGGGCATTTACGTGGGATAAGGACTTTTCAGAGCAGATGTTCATTTGCGGTAGGGTGCAATCAATTCTCGGGTACGGAGCACCCGTTTTTCTCTTGGGGTTCATCTTTCTTTTGTCCTGGCACCTGGATAACTCCTTGAACTTTCCCATTTGTCGGAGTCAACCCCAAACGTAAAATGGGATAATGATAAACCGTTGGAGGCTTGAAACCAATCTTGGTAACCCTTGAGCCAGATCTCTATGATGAGGCCACCTGGCATGCTCGCCAACACAGGAGTAGGGATCAGGACACCTTACCGAGAAATGAAGGCAGCTGGTTCAGACCTGGATAAGTCTTTAAACTTTCCCGTTTATCGGAGTCAACCCCAAACGTAAAATAGGGTAATAATAAACCTTCAGGGACTTGAAACCAATCTTGGTTACCCCCGGGCCAGATCTCCGCGATGAGGCCGTCTGGCATGCTTGCCAACACGGGAGGTGCAATCAATTCTCGTGTACGAGGCATCCGTTTTTCTGTAGGGGTTCATCTTCCTTTCGTCCTAGCTTTTGCATTGATAACTACTGTCCGTTCACATCGTTCCGGAACGTGTAAGATTTCAAGTCACAAAAAAGTGAGATTCGGATTCGATCCTTGATGTATAATCTTTCAAGGTCCATCTTAAATGAGAGTAATAATAAACCTTCAGGGGCTTGAAACCAATCTTGGTTACCCCCGGGCCAGATCTCCGCGATGAGGCCGTCTGGCATGCTTGCCAACACGGGAGGTGCAATCAATTCTCGTGTACGAGGCATCCGTTTTTCTGTAGGGGTTCATCTTCCTTTCGTCCTAGCTTTTGCATTGATAACTACTGTCCGTTCACATCGTTCCGGAACGTGTAAGATTTCAAGTCACAAAAAAGTGAGATTCGGATTCGATCCTTGATGTATAATCTTTCAAGGTCCATCTTAAATGAGATAGTACCTGTTTATGACCCCTCTCGTCCTAAAGTCGGCAATCCATCTTTCACCGGTTGAGATGATGGATTTATGAAGGTGATCGATGTAACTTTCGTTGTCTTCAATCATGAACTTCCTCGTCCCCATTCTTTGATGGATCTTGATGGTCTTCTACGTGATCCAGACGCTTGTATCGAGCAATTTCGATCTCGACTCTAGAATTTCTTCTTTTCTAGGCAACTATTGTCCCATTATCTAAAGGGAAATGATATGGTGGTGTTTGCTCTAGCGTCTAATAACAAAAGAGAACTCCATTTCTTCTGATTTCATCCACAACGATCACATACCCAACAATAATGTCATTCTACCAATTTGCCTCTGCATGTTGTAAAAATTAGGGTTATTGACTGTTACATTCATTGGAATGGCAATCTCAGTCTCAAGAACAAAAGGTGAAAAAAAGGATCATTTTGCAAAACAAAGGTGTAAAACCAGGAATACACACCCTCATCAGTAGCTTCTGAAGTTGCTATGCCCGGCAATAACCTCCGGGACCGCCGTAGCTGATCGTGTAGCCCATCTCCGGTTCATGAGGAGGAGGTGAATACTCGCCATGCGACTAGGAGTCATAACTGAAGGGGGTGCCGGGTACCAGCAGACCGTCGTGATTCGGTCTTATGAAGTTGGTCCTGATAAGACCGCTACCATTGAGAGCATCCTAAACCTTTTGCAGGTGATTGCAACAACATGTTTTAGGGTGCGTTTGGTAACGATTCTGTTCCCGGGAGTAGATTCTGATCAGAACTGATTCTTTTTTATTCTATTCCCGAGAACTAATTCTAAGCATTTTAAGCTGTTTGGTAACTGTCCAAATTTTATGATTCTGGAATAGAATTGCGTTTGGTACCGTATTTATTAATTCTGTTCCAAATCAATTTCTTTTAATTTTTAAATAATTTTTTTTACTTTTTTCCTTTTTTTCTTTTCTTTTTTCTTTTTTTCATTTTTTCTTTTCATGTTCCTTCTTTTTTTTTCCTTTTTTCTTTTCTTTTTCTCATCTTCTTCTTCTTCTTCTAGCCGATCGTCGGACCGGGCGACGGCCGTACGAGGGCCGGTGACCTCACCGAAGTGTCGCCGGCCATCGGCGAGGCCGGCCCTCGTCGGCCGAGCCTCGTCGGCAGCTGGGCAAGGCTCGCCTAGCCCCGCCGATGGCCAGGCCGACCTCGTCGGGGTTAGGCGAGGCCTACCAGGCCACCGGCGGGGCTGGGCGAGCCTCACCTGGCCACCGATGGGGCTGGGCGTCGTGAGGCTTGCCCAGCCCCTGCCCAGCCTTGGCGAGCTCGCTGGACCTCGCCCTGGTCTGGCGAGCCTCCGGCGAGCTCGCCGGACGGCGGCGGCAGACGGCGGACGGTGGCGGGCGGTGGTGGATGGCGGTCGCGAGATGGCCGAAGGGAAGAAAAAAATTTCTTGATTTTGATTCTCAAATTTGTTTCCGGAACAAGGATCAACTTTTTTTTTGTTGATTCTATTCCCAACTGCTCCCGGAACAAAAATTTTACCAAACGCGATTCTAAGCCGAAACGATTCCGGGAACAAAGAATCAGAATTTGGCCCTGTTTGGAAGGTTACCAAACAGGGCCTTAGATGACTTTCATTTTAAATTCGTGTGAGCATAGAACATTTATTGGAATATTTACAAATTGAGAATGATGTTCGACTTGTGAAATTGTAGGAAACAGCATTAAATCACGTGTGGATGTCAGGTCTTCTGAGCAACGGATTCGGGGCAACGCATGGAATGATGAGGAACAATCTGATATGGGTTGTGTCAAGAATGCACGTTCAAGTTGATCACTACCCTATTTGGTTAGTTCCATTATCATGTCAGGATTAACCCCTTTCATGTGAGGACTCAAAACTTTAACTTAAGTTCATGAGAATCCTAAATGTAAAAACATTCGACCTAATAAGGATTCCGAACAGAACTTGTAATACTCTGTCTTTACACAAGATTAACTGCTACAGTACGAATATAATCGTTATGTCCAGACGAAGATTATAACTAATTCTTCCATGCTTCTATGCCACTCCAGGAGCTACGAAATTGTTTTAACTGTTCACCTGCTTCAGTTTTCAGCAACCTTTCAGGTAATTAATAGATATGATCTTGATCACTAGGTGGATAAGGGATGTAGCTTACAAATTTGGGATTGGCAAAACTCTCCAGGTAGAGCTCATAGTGCAGGATATTTTTCACATCGATGAGTATGAAGTTTTAGGCTTGTAGGAATAAACCCGGTGTACCTTATTGAGATTGAATTTCCAAGTTGTTGTCGAGATATGTGAACATGAAGCTTTAATAATATATCTTACAGGGGCGAAGTAGTTGAAATCGACCCGTGGGTTGGAGCATCAGGGAAGAATGGCATGAGGCGAGACTGGCTGATCCGCAGCCAAGCTTCAGGAGTCACTTTTGCTCGGGCAACCAGGTATGACTCAGAAATCTCTTTGACTCGTTTTAGTCAACTGCATATCTACTGTATGGGCTAAATCCACCAGAAACTATAATCAAGCATGCCTGGTCATTTGCATTAACAGTAGCATTAACAGTAGCACATCATCTTGTTCTTTATAATTACTGAATTCATGTTTTTGCATGGCCATCATATTTTCTTTCTTGTTATGTAAAAGCGTAGTAATTGAATTGCGACGAAATCGTGTTAATCATCAATGTACGTGCTAAACACAGGCCGCTCAATCCACCAAGGATGTTGAAAGTATGTGGGAATGCGTGAAGTCACCATCGGGCATGTGGCCGCTTCCCGTCGGAGGACAGACTCCATCACCTCCTCCGGCTAGACCGACTCCTTCCATGCTGATTCTTTCCTATTTGGGCCCGGCCGGCCCATTTTCGCCCTTTGTCCGTGGCCCGGCCCGCGGACCTCTTCCCTCCTTCTCCTTCTCCTCATCCTCACGCAGCGCGCGAGTCTGCAAAAAGGGAGAGAGGAGGAACAGTACAGTCTGTACAGAGGCAGAAGTGCAGAACCTCAGCGACGACCAGGGGTTCGGCTGGGGCTTTTGTACGAGAGAGAGCGACAGAGATAAGGAGGAGGGGGAGGAAACGAGTCTTTTGGGTGTATCTTTTTCTGGTTTTGGTGCCAAGGGGGAGCGAGAGAGAGCGAGCTCGAAAGAGCGGTTGGCCGTCGCTGGAGGTCCGCCCGTTCGTCCGCCGCCGTCCGCCGTAGCCCTCCCCTCGAACCGGGTAGGCTTTGTTTCGAACGTGTGTCCCCTGTTTTTTTGGGTGTATCTTTTTTCTGGTTTTGGTGCCGAGGGGAGCGAGAGAGAGCGAGCTCGAGAGAGTGGTTGGCCGTCGCCGGAGGTCCGTCCGTTCGTCCGCCGCCGTCCGCCGCAGCCCTCCCATCGAACCGTGTAGGCTCTGTTTCGAACGTGTGTCCCCTGTTTTTTGGGTGTATCTTTTTCTGGTTTTGGTGCCGAGGGGAGCGAGGGAGAGCGAGCTCGAGAGAGTGGTTGGCCGTCGCCGGAGGTCCGTCCGTTCGTCCGCCGCCGTCCGCCGCAGCCCTCCCCTCGAACCGTGTAGGCTCTGTTTCGACCGTGTGTCCCCTGTTTTTCGGGAGGCGGCCGGCCAGTTCGCCGCAAGTTTCGGCCCAAGCCGGTCCTCCCCTGAAAGCTACTGGTTATTCTAGTATGCGTTGTAGGGGTTTAGCTTTGTGCTCGCGTCCGTATCGAGTCGAAAATCCCTCGTGTCGGAGCGCGCGCCGAATGCTTGTGAAAATGCCTGAATGGACAGGGACAGGGCCATCGGTTCTCACGTTCATCTTCTCTTCTCCATTTCAGGTTGTGGAGGTAGAAACAAGACCAGCACCGGGTCTCCCTCTTCTCATCGAATATGGAGCCTCCATTCCGCCGGGAAAGCACGAGCCGTCTCAAACAGAGAATGACGGAGCTCGACCGCCGCATCAACGGTCTCCTGATCCGCTCTTTCCTGGACTTGTTCCTCTACGGCGTTGGCCTGTCCCAAACGTCGCGCCTCTTTATCACCGGGTTCGTGTGCATGCCTTTCTCGCCGTCCCTCATCATATTCGCCATCGGCTGCTTCTACTGGTACAGCCGTCTACGGCTCCTGCGGGCTTACTACATGGAGATGGAGCGCGTGGCAGCCGTGCTGGATGGGAGACGACAGAGATTGCTCGAGCTTGGTAGAAACCGCGATGCCTTTGAGGCGGAGATGGCCGGGATATTGGCTGTTCCTGCTTGGAGCTACCTGGCTTGGGGTACTTTGACCGTGTTGCACTTTGTGTTCGTGTCGGTCGCTCTTTTATATCCACAATACCCATTCGAGCCTTTGGTTTGAGTTTATATGGGATCGTCTATGTGAATCCATCTATCTAATATATGTCTCCATGTGTACTCTGACATGAATAGACTCTGATATTCATGCTAGCTTTGAGCATCTTGAAACTCTTAACTCTCTCATTGTTCGTCTTCTGGTACATCGGTGCGTCCGCTGCAAATGTGATGGCTTGATTCTGTGCTTCAGTTCTTGCAAAGTGGGCACCCTTCGACTCTCTTGATTGCGTGTTTTTTCTGTCCTAGAGAAGGACACCCACAAACTAGGTAGTATTCAAACCTCCACTTCCCATTTATTATGGCACACACCAATGCTTGCAAACGGTGTGGTGGATTCGAAGATGATTGTGCACTGAACGTGTGGCCAAATCACAATGGCAATCCATCTGACTTGTTGTGGTGTGCTGTTCTTGACCTAGAAATTGACTTCAATCTTGGAATAGTCAATTGGATTAACTTCAGGGACAACCCTTAAGTATTATAATTCTACTTGCGCCATCAATTTTATGCAAAAGAACCTCAAAGTTTCTATGGTGTTGCAACCTGGAAATTTGTTTGTTTTACCCCTTCACACAGGTGTGCAATGGACCGAATCTCTATTCCACTTGACAAGTAGATATCTAATTTCTTGTTATGATGGTATTGTAGTCATACTAAGGAATTCAGGAATACTGAAGAACTTTAAATGTTGCTTTCCAATTTGTAGCACACTTATTTTGCCTCAAGTTCCTGTGACTTAATTTGGCCCTGTTTTCATTATCAATCAATTGGGAGTGCTTCTTGTGGAGAATAAAGGAAATTTTGCACTCACCTATTCATTTCAATTATTAAACTGGTTTCTTGCCTGTTGTGGTTTGAAGTTCTAGATCTCAACTCTGTCGATTTAAAGTTCAAGGTTTAGTCAACACTCTGTTGTGTTATGTCCAAGCCCAAATACTCGATCACAGTTATTCTCATTGAAGAATGCTACAGATATCCACTAAATTCATTAGTGCAGCGTTGTTACTGCAAATAAAGTCGACCAATGGGACTGATCACAGTTGCCTAAATTCAATCCTTAATGCATCACCTGTTGGCAATTGCTCTATTAATCCTTCTTTCTTCAAGAAGTTCGACTGTCTAGATTTTTAGCAGTATGTTTTCTGTAGTTCCAGGTTAGATTAATTGCATCAGTGCCTGAATACCACATGGGTTCCAACATGAAAAATTGAGTTCACGTGAATCTGCGCCGTATCCTGCAGGAGTGCACTTTCGACAAAGATTTTCAGAAGCCTCTTGTTGTTGTTTTTTTTTTTTTTTTTTTTTATGACCCAAGAATCGTCGAAAGTCGACAGCCGGCGATGCAAACCTGGGATGACGCTATTTTGTATATTCTACATCATCACATATAGCATCACATATAGCATGATCATCGATCTGAACCAAGACATTGTCCCGGTATTTTCCTTTCGGCTTATTCACTTCCCTTCCCTTAGATCTTTGGACGAAAATTGGATGGCTGAGCCAACAAAAAAGTACCTCCTGGCTTACGGGGTCCACTAATAATTTGGCCCACAATGGAAGATGTTCGATGCTCCTTAGAGGTATTGTCAAGCTGTGTGGAGCTCGATTGAATAATTCAAAAGTTCAGGCACTCGATTTGCAAAATGGATAAATATACTTGCAGGATCGTTGCCCCATGATTCAAAGTGTCCTTGAAATAATGCATGTTTGAGATTTTCCACAAGGAAATGCATGTTCTCCACATCGTCCTCGAAAATCTTCCATGTTCACCTCATGCTTTAGTGGTTGTTTGGGCCTATTTTATTGCCTGAAGTGCAGAAACTTTAGAGACTTCTTGATGTCATCGGATGTTCAAATATCCTCATAGTAATGAATGAAGACAAATGGTTAAATCTCCCTGATATCAAACTGCATCTTGCTCCAAGGATGAAGTACTATCTAGTAAAAAGAGAAAAATTAATACTTGAAATTCGATAATCTACGGCTACGCATGCCCAAGCTACACACGCTCCTCTAGCGATGGCAATTGCTGTTGTTGTGCCTCAATGAGAGGAAAAAAAATTCATAACATCGTTTGCACGCTACCCTATTGGGGTATAGAAGCCCAAATTTGGTAATTCTTTGACCTCGAAGAATTTCCATAAGTCGATGCTTCTTCTTCTCGGCTGACTACCCAAATGGGGGATGTCGTCGTTCAAACCGACCATTGTCGATCCAACTAGCCATTTGTTGCCTCGTTTTGCTCGTGGCATGTATCTTCCCTTATTTTATTCACAATGTCACACAATCAATAAGGGGAAATGAGAAGGTGATGGCCGCCCCCACCACAAATTTTCTCAAAGAAACCGAGTTCCTTGAGAGAACTATGGATCCCATTTGGTGGGTCCCACCAAGGGAATTCAATAAATGAAAAAAAAAAACAATAAATCAAATAAAAACTAGAAAAAGGTACTTATTAGAAACATCATCAACATAAAATATCTTTACATGGAATTTAGAAAGAAGGGTTTACACATTTTTATTATAGGACAAAATATATGTTTGATTTCTATTTAACAACATCTCTATGATTAAACATTTTTCACACTTGCAATCTTGAATGAAAATGTACATCAATGAACAAAATAAATATAATTGTGAAAATAAAGAGTTGAATACATAATTTACATAGGTTAAAGCCATCATGGACCAAGTTATGGAAAGTTAACTGAATAATCGAAATCAAGATCCTCTTGTGACTAACTACAAATGAATTTTATATTAAAAATTTAAGTATATTGAATTTGTTTGATTAAAATTTATTACCTCAATGCTTTTTTCTTTTGCACAACCCTGCTTTTTTACCATGCTAGCCAACTTTCACATTTTTCATTTATTCAGTAATTCTTTGAAATCTCATTAGATTAAGTTAAAATGCATGTGTGGGTTGCTAATTTGACTTTTATTATATTTATAATTAGTGAAAATATTTTCACAAGTACTCTGCAAAAGAAAGGAGTTTTATATTTAAGTAGTTATGCAAAGTATTAACGGGTTAAGCAGGAATTTTCATCTTCTTTATGGAAAAAATAAATTATTATTCCATATATGAGAATCTACCATCATGATTTATTTTCCAAATTTATTTTGCCGGTTGCCATTCTCATTGAATGGGAATTTATGGTCGACAAGGCACCGTTATTCTCATAAAATAACGGTGCTGTGCTCTTAGCAAGACCCAATCAACAAGTATAATTATGAATGCAGTGAAATTTGTGGTTATTGACTGTTACTCATTGAAATGGCCCAACTCAATCTTAAGAAAAAGAAAAGAGAAAACCTTGGATTTTAACATAGTGATGGCTCTTCAAATCATAGACCTTGCATTTATCTTAATATGCTTTCACAAAATTACGAACCATTGAGATTGACCCGTAAAATAGTCAATTTGCAAATTCTTCTGGAACTTCTCAAGCGTTAATACTAACCTGTATCAAATATCATCTAGATGGAACTTACATTTTTTTTTTTTTTTTTGTCAGAAAGTAATTCATTTCTTTCAACTAGAGAAAGGCAGTCCTGTTCAAAAAAAAAAAAAAATAGAGAAAGACAGTCGAGCTCAATAAATGGGTTTCGATACATAAAAGATCCCAAAAGGCTTAGAGATGAGATAAAACCCAATTTAGAGGCAATGAGTTTCTTTTATGAGCTTTGGGAACCACTTAGACTATAAGTTCAATTTCATGAAGAATTTTTAAGTCTTGGGTTCCATTTGTTCTGTAAAATGAATGATTTGAAAAAATATCTTATTAAAAATGATAGTTAATATTGTTTACAAAAATAAATTAAACGAAAAATATTTTCATATTCAGGAAAATATTTAGGCATAAATTATTGTCAAAAATGAAATTGTTATTTATTAATTTATTGTTCCAAGTGATACAAAAGATAATTTTTAAAAAAATATTTTCAAAGTCATCTATTTTTCATGAAATATCATATGGGCACAACCAACTAGCTACTTTTAGTTATAGGTAAATTATTCGTTGTAAGTAGGGGTGAGCGATTTTAGATTACATATAAATTCTATCTAGTATCTAAAACGTATCCATTGGAATAGATTCTTGTATACCCTTTGACCTAGAACCTATCCTATCACAAGTTCTAGAATCGGTTCTAGGGCCTACCCAAATTCCACCTATATTATTAATTAAACGATTTGAGTAAATTAAAACATTTAATGACCATCACTTGCTACTATAATTTAGTGACAAGACACACAGAAAAAATGAACGTTAATAAAGTAAAAGTTTCAATTATAAAATGAAAGTTCAAACTAGCACTTTTAGATTGTACACTCATTATCAAATAATATGAAATATCGGAAGATCGCACGAAGACATGAACCAAGAAAAATTAAAACTCGTTCAGGTTCTAGGTTACATGTTACAGTTCCAAATTCCAAGTTCCTCTAATTAAGAACCTAAAACCTACCCGTTGAAATAGGTTTCTCATTTTTTGGAATCTAAAACCTACCTTGCACACCTTATAATCTAGAATCTAGACGTTTCCACCGATTCAATTCCTAGAATCCAAGTTTTATCCTGGAAACCATGCTCACCCCTAATTATAAGCACATAGATGCATAGTTAAAGATTAGCTGAAAACATGGAATTTTCATTCAATTATACACTCGAGGCGGGTGGGTTTGATGTGTTTTCAAAGAATGATAGATAATGTGAACTTGTATTGATCTGAATATAGACAAACTACTTAACAATTGCTACTAGTAGGTAAGGCTTTCATTCCCATGGCTAGTTGTAGTTATTCAACATATATCGATTTGATTTAAGAACTCAGAATTTAGAGCTGGTTTTCCAAATTGGTTTGGAAAAAACTGTGATTTTCTGCAACATTAAAAGGTTTTGACGTGTGTGTATCAAATTTTAAAGATATAAAGCAACTTGCTAAGATCTCACGTATTCAGGGTTTCCTTGTAAATTAGATAGTTTATATTGAAGGAGCTGACGAAACTGCGTATGTCTCATATGATTTGCATCTGCACCTACTATATTAACACCGGACAAGATTACTTGTACAAACATTGCTAAGCTCGAATCCACGTGATTTCTTTTCACTCATAATATTATTACCCTAACCAACATATTCAACAATTATCGTCCGACAACATGTGCTTATGTAAGTGTATATCTTTATCTGGGCCCAACAAAAATCACTTCTTATACCCTCGAGTCCGTCCAAATTAATCACTTGCTATCACCAGAAGGATGATCTGGACATCGTTTTCACTTGCCAACTCTTCAAGTCGAGAATTTCCCAATCTGAGAAAGCTCAGTTAGCAATATCATACGGAAACTCTCCACAAATATATGACAGATGACCAACCCTATCTACATTTTGACCGTGATAAGTAAGATATGAAATCCAATACGCAAACTAGTTAGTCATTAATAAAGGAATCTTTTGCCGATTAAGGATGTCGGAAATGGAAAAGAGCTGTTGCGAAAGATCAACAGTCTATATTCGTCCCTGGCCTTCATATAGGTCTTACCTTTCTCCCCGCCGGCCGACCGGCCAGGCACATCCTCCTCCTCCACCTCCTCTCCATGATAGCCTCCTGCTGCTGCTGCCGACGGCAGCCATCGGCAGCTGCATGTACGGATGAGTGTGGAGTTTTTAAGCTTTCTGCAATCTTTGGAGGTCAAAGAAGCAACTTTTCTTATGATAATGAGCTTGAATTTGTGTGTGGAGTGGTGATGAGCTCATCGAATGCAAATGCTTCTTTTACTTTCATAGACCCTTTAGCATTGTTATGTCATTTCAACATAGCCTCAATTAAATACCTACTAATCCACTTTGGATTTGTTGATGTTTACGTTGGCCGATTTACACAGAAAAGAGACGTCGAAATTTTACATGGGTAATCGCCATGAAATAAAACCGATGAACATTGTCGAATCGATGATGACGGAGAATTGAGGAACAGTGAAGGTCCGATCAGCTACAAGTAGGGCCAAGCGCAATGAGTTGCGACTGGGATGGCTGCAATTTTATGCCCTAGGTGAGATCAATAGCTCGACCTGAGCAGCAAAAAGCGAACAGCGAGCAGGGGACGGCGAGCGGCGGTGTCACCGACACCTTTAACGGTTGCTGAGGTGATTTCTTTGCTCAATCAATGATGATCCGGGATGTTCGAGCCGCAAGCGAGAAGGGCAACCGAGACCATCATGAGCCGGGCGGCGACGACGACGGCCAATCCCGAGCGAAGGTGACGGTGGTATGGTCTGCGGGAGAGAGTGAGAGGAGTGGTGCGATGGTGCAATTGATGGAAGGAGTGGACGGGACGTCAACGTTCATCAGCGGCGGTTCTTCATGCATTTGAGTGGATTCTTTCATGCAATTGACCCCACAAATGATTCTTTCTTCTCTTCTTTTTTGGCAATTGTCACACAAACATTTTGAGTTTTGACCCCACTAAAAATCTAATCCAACCAATTTAGCCCCAGGTCTTGACTGAAAATCTGATTGGTCCTGCTGGTGTTTTGTCAAACGAATTTCCATACTTTTTTTTTATTGACAGAATATATATGAAATAATGGTACAAATAATCCATAAACTTATATTAAATGTGTAATGTGATCTATGAATTTTGCTTCAATGTACAATGTGATACCTAAATATTTGATTCGCTCAAAATAATTCATAAATTTATGGTACATGTTCAATATAAGTCCATGAATATATGAATATATATAATATAGATACTTAAATTGAACATATGCCAAAATTTTAAGGATTACATTGAACAATTCAAAATTTTAGAATTTACATTTAAATTTAAGGATTATATTATACATTAAATAAAGTTGAATGGTCAGAATATATATATAAAGTCAACAGACGTAATGTTTGCTTTTGAAGTCCAATCAGTGATTTGTGCATAATTATTATAATGTTAATGATGTTGTCGAATATTGTCGGCAGACTTTTTAAGCCTATTTAATTTAAAATAATACCACTCGTGCAGGGATAAATTGCACATAACACGAGAGCAACTTGCACATTAAAAAACGTACGATTTCCGTAGTTATATTACTACTAATGCCCCTGATGCACTTATTGGCACAATCCCTTTTCAGAATACCCACAATTAATGTTAGCTGCCTAATCGCGCTGCGGTCTCATCTACTTGATCATATTAGTTATCGCGACACTTGCGTTAGTTCCCCCAGATTGAAAATCACATGTCCCTTGATTCATTTTATGATCAATGAAACAAAATCACACCGGACATTGGCCGATCAGGAGCGGCAACGGGCCCCCCTCCAGTCCGATCTGCGCTTTTCAGAGCGGAAAAACGATGATAAGCCAAAGAAGAGGGAATAAGAGTTGGTGCCATGTCAATGTTTGGAGCATTGGTAGGTGCATGGAGCGGATGGGACGCAATCAATGCAAGCGGATAAGTTCAATGGAAAAGATCAAATTTGGGTCGCCGGATATGACCATGTTTTATGAACATCAAGAAGGAAAGCAAACGCGACTCTCCTCTTTATTTCTTCTCTTTCCTGGTTTGCTAATCTCTTGTTTGAGTTTTCTTCTTCCATTTGTTCACTTCTTTCCCAATCTCCTTCTTCTTACTTTTCTCACCTTCTCCTTTCTATCGTGCAAGTAATTTCATTTTTTATCATTTAGTTTGATTTGGAAAAAAAAATGAAATGGAATCAAATTATAACAACCCGACATACAGTTTAGGAATTGAAATTTCCACTGGATTGAGTATCTCTGTTCGATTTGTAATGAATTCTGCTTAGCCATGAATGCAGCCTATCCCCAAACACTTCATGGTGATTTTTTAATTAATGTCAATCGAGAAATTCTTTTAACTATTTTTTTAATTGATTGTTTCATAATTACATCATTTATAGTTTACACAATTAAAGTCTCACATGCCCAATAAAATTTCAGTTTCTAACTCTGATGAAATACTAATGTAGTCTAAGTCATTTGTGTTGTCTTTAAATAAAATGAAATTGTGATGTAACCCAATGTTGGCTACTCAAACGATGGAATGGAGAGAGTGATTTACACGCATGGAAACATAGTCACAAAATCAAGCATAAATTTTTGTTCTGCACTAGCTCAGAAAAATGAGCATAACTTCGTTGATTTAGATCAAAATGACTTGGTTCCAAAGTCAAAAGAATGGAGACTCGAAGATCTACAACTTTCGTGTTTTGAGTTTTCTTAGATAAGCACTATAGACTTGTTAATTTTGGAAGGAAGTGGATGAAATAGGTTTGGACGAAATGAAGAAAAAGATTGAAATTTCAATCATTGCTCTTCTAGGCCTCCAAGGAAGTTGAAATGGCATTAATTCTTCAAGATTGATAGCTACAACTCTTTAAGGATGCAAACTTAAAAGCTCTAACTATTCAAGAACAGGGTGAAAACTTTTCTAGGTTTTTAAGGAGTTTAACTCTTCGAAATTCAAGAGAATTGCACTGAACAAACTTTTATTAATCAAATTAGGCCTATTTTTTAACAAAGACTTAATGACCTTTTATAGCACAACAAAAGAAGAGCAAGAGACTAGACTCAAACCTAGAATCTAATAGACATTTATGTACATAAAAACTAGAAACATTTAGAAAACTAGGCACTATTAATTGTACAATATTTTCAATGCTTGTGGCCATCACAAAATATCTTAATGCAAGTCTCGACACATCGGAACTGACAAAGTCTTCAAACAAACCACTTATTTGTTCGTTTACCAGGTTTAGCACGAAATCATAAATAAGCTCTACCAAGGATTGCCAAGCATTTGGTACTGAGTTTCCTCCTCCCTTTTTAGTAACAAAATAAAGCAGAAGTAGGACCAAATGGATTTTTTGCTTCAAAGTCTAGCTTGCATCCGTCACATGACCTGGTCCCCCCTCCTTGGGACCTAACAAAATTCTGCCGTCCAGCCTTACTCAAATAGCGAGTGGGTGTGGAGTGCAAAGGAGCGATTAGTACATGCTGACGTCCGAAAGTAAAAGTCAAAGATAAAGCCCTATCGATGAGCGACTTTTCAATGAGTGTGTCATCCGTCTTGAATACACGTTGGTCTTTTTTGATTGAACTAATTGGTCTAGAATACAAGCTACATCAAATTGACAAGGTAAACCCAAAATACTATAATAATAAAAAAAGTTCAGCAATACTCTTTATCATGTTTATCTCAGTAAAGAACAAATTGTATCATACTTCATAAACTTTTTTCTTGTTGATTAATTAATAATTAGCTAGAAAGAAAACTTTACCACCTCATCATCTTACTTAGCATTGGCCAGGGAGTCAGAAAGGGACAAGCAAAGGGCTCACAAGTCACACCCCTTTACAATAAAGCCCTAAGGCTAATCACCTAAGTTTATTTAGGATTAAGAATATAATTAGGAAAGGACAGCCGAATTGAAAATCGAACCGAATTTAATAAAGGGTATGAAATCGGATCAAATTAAATGGAAAATTTCAGCCCAATTAGCTTTGAAGTCAAACCGACCTGAACCAAACGGTACTGATTGCGGGAGGCAAGGGTCCCCTTTCTCTCTCTCTCTATCTCTATGTCTATTTCACTCGAGGTTAAAAACGGCAAAAAAAAAGGACATGAAGAGGGAGGGAATCCCGCAGGTCGGCACGAGGTTCGCACCTACATAAGACGAAATTGTACGAGATTTTCCGTAGCCTCCTCGGTCCTCTCGATTCGACTTGTGATGTCAAGGCGCGGTTGGATCGGGCACGATTGGCGGGGCCCCTCTGAATCTCCGGCGGGGCCCGCCACGCGATCCTTTTGTTTGTCTCGCCGGCCAGGACCACCCCGCCCCATGGATGCTCAGCTGCGCACCACCTGCCCCCTCCTTTCGCCTCGTTTTCCGCGTATTTTAATGCCAGCGAAGTGAGGGGCAGCTACACGCCACCACTGGAGCCCGATCGGAAGAGAGAAGAAGCGCACCCTTTTTTCTGGGCTTTTCGAGAGCTTGGGGAAGAGAAATGGAGTGGTTCAGGTCGATCCCGAAGGTGGAGCTGCATGCCCACCTCAATGGCTCCATCAGGGACTCCACGCTCTTGTGGGTTTTTCTGGGTTCTTCTGGGTTCTTCGGTTCTTGGGTTCTTGGGTGTTTCTTGTTTGATGTCCTCCATGTGTTTGATGCAGTGCCTGACAGAGTACCTGAGTTTGAACTCCGGACTCTGCCCCGGCGTTTTTCTTCTTTTTCTTTTTTGACCCGTTCCTGCTGTAATTTTCGGTTGTTGTTGTTGTTGTTGTTGTTGTGGAGTATTGATCTTGATTTTGCGCGTGCAGGGAGCTTGCTAGAGATTTGGGTCAGAAGGGCCGCGTTGCTTTCTTGGACGTGGAGCACGTGATCATGAAAAGTATGCATTCTAGTCTGTCGTTCTGTGTTTTTTCCCTGCTTTGGGGCTGTGGGCTTGGTGGGAATGACGTCAAAATTTGAACTTTGAATTTTCGAGTAAGCCCATGGCAATTATCGAGAAAGTCTCCTTTTTTGTACATGAATTCAGCAAAAGATTTACGGAATGATGTTAGTGGGTAGAGCATCTTGGGCTGAGTATCTTATGATGTCATGAGAATTGGACAGAAAATGCAAGAGGAAGAATGCTATTCAATGTAAATTCAAAAGGCCAGGGACCGATAAGACTGATTGAACCGTACTTTTAACTGCTACAGTGTAAGCATAAACCACAACCACTTATTGCACTAAGATATTGGAAATGCAGGAGAGTAAATGCCCACTTTTACAAAATGCACTCATCTCCATGGTCTCACTGCACCTTTCACTGACATTTTCTTTCTTAGAAATTGCTCTCGTTAATGAACATAGAGGGTGCTCATGTTTCTTAAGAAGCTACAGAGATAAAGCAAAGTCTAACGTTAAATCTCGTCCCACTTGCCATGTCTGTCATCTACAGTGTTCACTGAATATTGGATATATTGAGATGATTTCTTCTTTCCGAATTTCTTTGTGGTTTAGATGATCGTTCTTTGGTTGAAGTGTTCAAATTGTTCGATCTCATCCATGTTATTACAACCGAGCACTCGACCATCACGAGGATTACCAAAGAAGTAAGACCATTTAGCCCTACCACAGAATCTCTTGCTTCAGCTAATGCATTTTTCATCCATGTTGTTCCTGACAGGTTATTGAAGATTTTGCTTCTGAGAACGTGGTCTACTTAGAGTTAAGAACAACTCCAAAGGTGCTTATATTGTACTTCAGTTCCTTTTTATCTCATCTTCCTCAAATGACATTACATGATTGTTATATGGATGAAGTTACTGAACATCTTCAATCTGTACAGAAAAATGATTCCATAGGAATGAGCAAACGCTCCTACATGGAAGCAGTCATACAAGGTTTGAGAGATGTCACTAGCGTTGATGTCCATTTTGTCCCTCGGACTGAGCAAGCACCGAGTTACTTAAATTCTCAATCTACTGAGAATTCTTTCAATGGATCTGCTAAAAAGAAGATTTATGTTAGACTTCTTCTCAGCATTGACCGCCGTGAAACCACTGTTGCTGCGTTGGAAACTGTATGTTCTAAAGTCTTGTGCTCTTTGAGCTGTAAGTTACTCATTTGAGCATCAATTTGCTTGGCAAGGAGGTCTTAGATGCAATCAGCTTTTGTAGGTTGAGCTTGCACTGGAAATGAGAGATCTAGGAGTAGTCGGTGTGGATCTTTCGGGGAACCCCACTGTGGGAGAATGGTAATTGTTTATGAGAACGGTTTTGAGCTGACAAGTTTCTTTCTGATTTTGCATTTTTCTTGTGACATATAAATGGCCCTGCCATGACTAGCTTTTTATTATCAGGGATACCTTCGTCCCAGCACTAAGTTTTGCGAGGCAGCAAGGCCTCAGAGTAACTCTTCATTGTGGAGAGGTGCATTTGTTTTTCTAATTCTTGTCCTGTAAATGAACTTGTCTCTTTGCTCTTTCCACAATTTACATTTAACAGTCTCCGACAAGTTGCTTTTGTATCTTAGTGGTATTAGGTACCTAATCGGAAGGAGGTCCAACAAATGCTGGACTTTGTTCCTGAAAGAATAGGGCATGCTTGTTACTTCTGTGAGGAAGACTGGAGGAAGTTGAAGGATCTCAACATTCCGGTGAGATCCTCAGAACAATTCAGTTTGTAAGTGATACAGATGAGCTTCATTTTTCAATGGGCTCTTAGTGGTACTTTTAACTTTTGCAGGTAGAAATTTGCTTGACTTCCAACATCGTGACTCAAAGTATTTCATCCATAGATGTGCACCATTTCGGTAAGTTTCAAGCCTCTTTGTAAACTAAAAAAATGATCATCTAAGTTCTGGTAACAATCTACGTTGAATCTAGTGTGTTTCTCATGGCATGCTTGCTTCTAAAACATTTCTTTTGGGAATGCTAAGCATGAGCATCTCTTATTTGTGTCTCATGGCATTGAGTGCTTGTTTGTGCAGCTGACCTATACAGGACACAACACCCTATATCCCTGTGCACCGACGATGCAGGTGTCTTTTCCACTAGCCTTTCACAGGAATACAGCCTGGCATCTTCCTCATTCGGTTCGTACAATCTCAACTGTGCTTTTGACAAAGAATTAAGACCAGACCTGACATTTGCTTTATCTGAAAGGTATTGACAAGGTGGACATTTTCGATTTAGCATACAAAGCGATTTCTCTAGCATTTGCCGATCACAAAGTGAAGGATGAAGTGAGAAAGATTTTTTCGTCTTCCAAGGGTCAGCTTTCTTCCGTGGATCAGATTGATCCTTGATCTAATATCAGGGTCTTTTAAGCTCTAATATCAGGGTCCATCTAAATAGCAGTTTGACTGGCCTCCCCAAGGATCCCCTTGTTTTGGTTAGCTGATGCAACTTGGAGAGTTCTGGGAAATCTATGTTTAGCTCGAACCTCGTAGGATGTTCCGCCATTTAATAACTGTTGCAGGACGATGCCATTTGTTCTTAATATGCCTTCTATTAGCTTATAAATGGACTCTTTTTCATTTTGTTTGGGCTCCAATTGTATCGTTATTTCGGATCATACTGCGCGGCCACTGCGGCAATGGCGAAGTTTCGGTGGTGGCAGTGAATGAGGAGGTGGTATTGGAAACGCTTTCTCAAACTGAATTTCTCATCATTTGCCTGTTGGAATCAATCAGTTGTAGGCTGAGCTGCACAATATATAGTCAATGAGGGAGCATCAATCCATATGATTTTCAAGTGTGGTGTCAATTATTCCCATCACCATAGTTGTGGGGCTCTTATAAACTGCAGGCCTACAGGTTATAAAATTAGGGTTCCCCAAGAATCATGCTTATCCTAAAGTACGGATATTCCCACATGATGGAAGCCGAAAGCACCATGGAGCAATGAAAAGAAACCGTAGTGGGCAGAGGCATGACCCAACACAAAGGACCACAGGCACTTGACAAGCAATTGATTTCTCTCGACCTTTAATTTATTCCATCTTTCCTCCTTTTTATTTATTTTTTATTTTTCACCAACTGATGACATTGAAATCTTCCTCCTCTCTTTCCATTTCTCAATCCAAGACTGTGATGGGAAGACAAGAAGTTCTACCAAACAGGCAAATTGACTTGGGTGTCCTATCTTCCTGTGTCAGGAATCGATCTTGAAGATCAACTTCGAATGCGACCGAATAAAAAAATGTGTGATGGAAAATGTGCGACGGACGGACGGATGTGATATCGATGTTGATGTTAGCGATCCTCGAATATATTAGTTGGAATGCGACCACTAATCAACTTCGAATGCGACCGAAAATTACTATGATTTTCTATAGAATTAACAACTCGAAAAGAAAAAGGGGATATGGTATAGAACTCGCGAGGGCGGCAATAAATTTTAACCGGGAATCATGGATGCTCTGATTGCAAACACAAAGACATAATGGGCTAAAGGATCAAAAATTGTAGAATCTCATTATGACAATGCAAGCAAAAAAGCATAAAAGCACCAAACCGGAACAATCTGCTCAACCCAAGAAAAAGACCTCTGACCTTCATCACTTTCTTGATCCACCACACCCCCTAAAGTCATCAGATGCAAATTTAAAGCACAGAACACAAAGGGTTTCTGTTCACTCTCCCAACTCCACTGCAGATCGTCTCGATATGGCCACGGTGGCTCCTGTCGCGATCGGTACACGGGGCACGGTGGGCTCGCTCGTGAGAAAGGAAATCGAGTACTTCAGCAAGGTCCACAGTAGTAGTTCGCCGGCGGAAGAGGCTGCTTTGAGGAGGGGGCATTTCAGGCTCGGTTTTCGGTTCTTCGCGGCGCCGTGGAGGAGGAAGAAGCGGCTCATGCCGAGGATATGCTCCGTTGTGGAAGTCGCGGAGCGGAACTACGGGGTGAGGAGTGAAATCCCAGGTTTCAATTACAGGGTCCTTAAGGATGAGTTTTAAGGAGACGAGAGTGCCAAACTCGGGATGTTGAGCCCTTTTAGATCATCAAGCTGCGAGCAAGTAAAAAGAAAGCCACCATGGCTTTGTTCTTTGGGGTATTTAATTTGGATTTTCTGATCCCAAACCGTTCTTCTTGTCTTCCTCTATTTCAGAAAGTCATCAGTTCATTCACATGGCGTTAGTAGGATCTTGCTGACTGTATAGCTATTTCACAAATACTTTGCTTTGTTTTTTATAGTGTCGACCGCCCGGATCAGGATTGCTTCTCTCAAGATTTGATTCGATTCGATTCGATTCGATATGGTACTAGCCTTCGATCCTATCGGTCAATCCAGTGGTTGGTGTTTATGGCTGTGACACTAGAAAATCGACATGATAAGAACTTGTGGTGCGTCTTATTTACGTAATCGAAAAGGTTGATTACATTTGAAAATCATATCACAGCAGCAGGGATAGATTACAATGACTTCACACCTTGTTTTTATCCGTGTAGCTAGTGACTTAAAGTATCTAAATACCAAGTGATTATACACAGTAAGCTTTTCCACTTCATTTAATGGTTGTCCTATTGAAACGATAACCTTGGAGGAACAAGTAATTTCTTCGTGTCATTGGTGATTCTCCATGGGGAAATTAATCCTTGAGTCCAAACGTATCATTATTTAGTAACTTACTTTATATATTAAATTTCTCACACAGATTAGTAAGTTTATACGTATCAAAAACAGATTGTTTCTTTCAGTAATATTCCACATGCAATAAAACAATTACAAATTTACTCCCTGCACAAGTAGGAGGAGAAGAAGAAGCAGCCATTGAAGAAGAACAACCCACCACGCAGAACAATCTCTTCTTCACTCAGGAAGAGATTGAAGCTGCTCACGTTTTATTGCAGCTGAGACATCACTTCTCGATAATCCCGCGGGGCTGGCGTGCCCGTGGCAAAGGTCGACCCGCCACGGCGGCGCTTCATCCCCCTCCTTGGCAGTCCGTCTCAGCCACCAGCTCCGGCGAATTGCCGCTGCGCAACCATTACAGCTTTCTCGAGCTGGGTGGCTCCTCACCGGTCGCCCCACGGGCTGCAACATTGACTCCACTCCACCGAAACGGAGCTGAATACTTTCCTTCTGGCAATTTTTTTTTATAGACATATATTTCTCTAATTTTAGCTATAGTCTTCTTCATATCTAAATCTAAATTCCTTTTTGTTAGCCAAAAAAAGGATATATATTCCCTTTTAAATTTCTAAAGTCAAAACTTTGAGGCAGAACTCTAAAGTGAAATGTTGAACACGGTTAAATGATTGGTTGAAAGTAAAATGTTGAACATAATTAAATGGGTCAATTTGAGTCGGATCATTTATGACATAATCTACTCATATGACAAATCTAATGATAAGTTCTAAAAATGGTGGTAATCATAAGCTCAAAGAACATATCTAGGAGAAAAGATGTGGTCAAGGGAGAGATCTTGTCCATCTATATATATATATATATTGGTCGAAGATAAATTTATTAAATTACCAACAAGGTCTGAAAATGTCCCAAACAAGGCGAATCTAAACAAAGGAGGGCTCAAAGGGCTTGCGGAGGAACAAAAGGTTTTGTGGAAGAGAGCCAATTCGTTGGGCCTTTTCGGCCCAATAAGCTAGTGCATTGAAAGCCCACGAATAATGGGCTAATGCGCAAGGATGGGTGACCTTGCCCATATGTGAGCACAAAATTCGATTGATTATAGCCGTTGATGATGTGAATTTGATCATTTATGACTCTGCTAGGAAAGTGAAATATCTTTCGAAAGTAAACTAGTCCGATCGACAAAGGTTTTGAGAGTTCTTTGTTGATTCTCGGACAGAAAAATTAATCGCAAGAAATTTTAAGATTTGAAAACTGGAACAATCATTGACGACAACGTAAATTATGCTGGAAATGTAAAGTAGGACGAAATTAAAGATGAACAACATGTATCTATTGATTGAGTGGTCGTTCACAAACAATACACATGAGCCGGGTTTGATAATCTAAACTTTAATCTGAATAGGATAAGGGCACGGATGATAATCATTATATCCCAAAAATAGATTTTTTTTTAAATTTCCTAAACGAGTTTCAAAGCATAAATATACATTTAATAACGATACATAATTTGTCTCTCTTGGATGGTGATGGTGGGCAACGACTAGGGGTGGCGGACAACGACTAGCAATCAATGGCCAACGATCGGCAAAAGACCACCAACAACCAACAGACGACAATCAGTGATGATGGGCAACAGCGGTGAACGTCGTGCTAGTAGCGAGGGCTAGTGATAAGAATTTTTTTATTTCTCATTTCTATTCTAGAAATAGAAAAGTAGAAAAATTTCCCTTCTCATTTGTATTCCAAACCTATTTCTCAACTAAAAATTTGTTCCAAAAATAGAAAAATAAACTTGCATTACCAAATAGATTTCTATTCCAAACATGTTCCCGAGAGTAGAAAAATAATTATGGCCAGAAATAAATGGTTATCATGTCCGTCGGAAATGATAAACTTGGGTAAGAACAGCGTAAGTATCACAACTTTCATATGATAATCACTTGAGTGTTATAATTTTTTTTTTTTTTTTGGCTTACTTGAGTACCACAAATTAAAAAGATCATCACTTGAATGTCATCAACAATTTGCCTTATCGGAAAATCTATTGTGGATGCAAGTCGTCCTACATGGCTTCACCAATGTTGACATGGATAATTTTTTAATTTTTTAATTATTTTTTTCTTTTTTCTTTTTTTTTCCATGGCCTACGAGGGTCGACAACGGTATCTCTCCCCTAGATTTTTTTTTTGGGGGGTGGGGGGTGCCTTGCCCTCGGTCACGAAGGCCCTAGGAGAGGCAATAGTCGCCTAGATCTAGCGAGCCTCACTTGTTGTTGGAAAGGCAACCCTCATTAGCGCTAAAAAAAATAGTAAAAAAAAAAATTACTAATTAAAAAATGATTGAAAATTTATAAAAATTAAAAAATTCCCATAAGATGATTTGCCAAAAATAACACTTAAATGATCGACTTTATTTTGATATAACACTTAAGTGAACGAAAATAAGGTTATGGCCTTCAATTGAGTGCCTGAAAAATAAGTTATGGCCCTCAAGTAAGCGTCATAAGAAAGTTATAATACTTGCACTACTATTCTCTTGGATAAATTTAGATACGTCTAGATAAAATATCGGATAAGAAATTCAAAAAAGAGGGTGGGATAAAGCTAAATTGAATTAAAAAAAAAAAAAAAAAAAACCTTAACAAAATTAGAATCGCCATTCCAAAGTAAATCGGCCTATAAATACCTCTTATATAAAAGTCTATGCTGTCAAAAAAAAAAATTATCTTGTTCATTTGCAAGCTTGGAGTTTTCTAAAGATTGATAAGCCCTTAAAGTAAGCACCGCGGTTTTACTCTCTTGTCTTCGCATGTGTCTTTTTGATGGCATGACCTTTTGTCCATCACTCATATGGTATTTATAAGCGAGTTGCAGATGGTGGTGGAGTTGTTAAAGATCTTTTGATGTCGGTGGTTGCTTGGAATTTCTCCCGCTCCCTCCTTTTGTTGCGGTATCGAATCTTTGGATTTGCATCGCTGTGCAGAGGAGACGCCGGTGGTGGTCTTCCTCGATCGTGGCCACCATGGTGGCAGCAGTGGCCGCAATTCCTAGGTTCAGGGTTTTCTATTTTCAATTTTTAATTTTTTTCCAATATTATCTTAATGTGCACTAAACGCTTGATGAAATTAGATATGTTCACATCACTATTCAGTAAATTATTTATCCCATTTTATCCAATTACATGATAATCATTATTCTATGACCAAAAGCAACCTAGCGTATTTATAACCAACAATTCATGGTCATCGAATTTAAATCCATAAGTAACTCTTTAATCCTATCTGCAATTATAATAGATTTCAAGTACTAGACACAATGATTCCGTTGTTAATTGCAATATCTCAACACACAGTCAAGATCGAGGATTGTTCATCGGCCATGGATATGGCGTGATGGACTCGTCCATGGGCATGATTCGAGGCATTTTCTCATTTCGATTTCCATGGGATCAATCAACTTCTCTCAAGTTTTGATAAAAGCTCTCGATCGCATGTCGGTTACCTCGTCGGCGCTGATCCGGTTCTCACGCTCGCCGTCGATCAGGATCACTCACGCTTTGACCGGTCGAACTCGTTCCTCGTCGGTTACAAGGGTCGGCCCTTTTTTCTTTTGTTGTCAACGGTCCCAAGATGCAACGGCCGTGATCGCATCTCAGGATAAAGAATTTCCTCCCGGTCGTAAGGACATGCGAAACCGTGCCGAGTCAGCAGCGTCCGCAGCCCGCCACGTGGCATCTCGACGGCTGGCGCGCCGTCCTAAACCCCCGCAAAACCTAGCTTCGCCACCGCCGCCGCCGCCGCCGCCGTCGTCTTCAACCTCGCGAAATCCTCTTGTTTTTTAAAAGAAAAAATCGCCGAGTCCTCCACAATCAATGTCGACTCTCTCTGGTAGCCTCTGCTGACGCGAACGATGACGATCTACAGCTCCCTGCGATCCCTCCTCGCCAGAAGCCCTAGCAAATCGCGGCCCTTCCTCACCGCCGCCGCCGCCGCCGCCTCCTCCCCGGCCGCCTCCGCCGCCGCCGCCGCCGCCAACTCCTACGCGGTCCCGTCGCCGTTCACGCCGCTCTTCGTCAACCCCTTCCTCCACTCCAGCTTCCCCAACCGGTTCCTCTCCCCGCTCTCGAAATGGATGATCGCGCGGCCCCCGCGGGGCCCGCTCTTCCTGTCCCTGCCGCCGTGGAAGCTCTCGCAGTCCGCCACGCCGCTCCACCTCGGCGGCGGCGGCGTTCTGCGGCGGGTCGAGGCGTTGAATTTGAGGCTCGATTTGCTCCGGCGGCGGCGGGGCCTGGGGCTGGAAGCCGGGGCAGGAGTCGGAGTCGGGTCGGTGGCTTTGGAGCCGAAGTTGGCGGTGGATCGGGGCGCTTGGGAGGAGAGGTCGAGTGAGGGTTTCGTAGATGGTTTTGTGAATTTGCCCAATTTGATCTCCGTAAGCCGGATAATTTCGGGTCCTTTCCTTGGATGGTGAGTTCTGTTTAGATGTTTGAACTCGATCTCTTACGAGTAAAGCTTTCATTTTTATCAATCCGGTAGGATTTGTTCGAATTGTTTTTACATGGTATGTCTTACTTTGCTTAGCCAGAGAATGATATGGATTGTGGAGTAGATGGTTGATCTTGGCCCTGTAGATTGGAATGGTAATGTGTGAAAGGTTGTGGTTAGGAGTGTTTGGCTGTTCTTCTTATGAACATAACTGCATGAAACACAGCTTTCTCTCAATTCTAAATTTCAGTAATGTTATGACCATACTTCTCTGTTTTCTTTTTTCCATATGAACTATCTCAATCGAGTTGAATTATGCCCTCACCTTTATCAGAAAAGAAGATTAATGAGTTCACTTAACTTGGAAATTCGAGTTCACGTTGTTCTGCAGCACTAGCCAAATGCTAATCTGCATCTGAGCAAAACCTATTCCGGAGCCATTCCATTACTAAGTTACTTACACTGAATTCTGTTAGAAGTTTAATAGAATGACTGGAGTGTTGCGCCCATGTCATGTCATTGCAATCTCGAGTGAGTGCTTTGAAATACTTTCGCATGTAGCTAATGCGAGTAAGTGTCCTTGGGTAGTCATGTTGATGAAAATTCTTAGTGAAGAACTTCAGAGTCTGAAAGGGAGGGACTAAAAAAAATTATAATTTCTGGCAAATTGAAGTGTGCTTTGCCCTTTTGTTTGCTTATTGGCTCTTGTTGCTTCCTCAGTGTGCTGTTTTAAATGAGTTCAATTCTCTCACTTCTCGAGCTCCACTGGAAAACCCCTTATGCAGGATGATCGTGAATGAATGGTATACTACTGCATTTGTGGGATTGGCCATCTCTGGAGCAACTGATTGGGTTAGTTGCTGATCTTGTCTCTCTTCTGAAGCACATCTGTCACTGATAAAGTAGTGCTTTATTAATTCCCCTCTATTTTCTTTCCCTCGTTTCGTTTCCTTGTTTGGGCATTTCAGCTTGATGGGTATGTGGCCAGGAAGATGAACATAAATTCAGTTGTGGGTTCCTATCTTGACCCCCTTGCTGACAAGGTATTTTTGCAAGAATCTACTGTATTATTGGGTTCCATTTATCACGAGAAATTCTTTTTGTCGGTTATGATTCTTATTAGATTGATTTCGATACTTCTACAGGTTCTAATTGGTAGTGTTGCTCTGGCTATGGTACATAATGATCTTCTGCCGAGTGAGTAGTTTGCTTGTGTCCATATTGCGTTGGCATGGATAAAAACTGCAAATACATGTAGAGTAAGGAGAAGTTAGACCACCACATATAAGCTGGCTGAATGAATGTAAAGGATCTCCCTGGTGTAACTTAAAGAACTTAGTGCTTTTCTTTCTTTGAGACATTAACAGCATGAAGTGAACCAAGCATAATACCACCTAAGATTTTGCTTAATTTGTTTGTATGGTGATCGAACCAAATGCTGCGGTAAGTGAACTATATTTGGTTTCTGGATGCAGCTGAACTTGTTGGGCTGGTTGTGTTGCGAGATGTCCTTCTTGTTGGTGGAGCAGTGTACAAAAGAGCTAGTGACTTGGGTTGGCAGGTAAGGTTATTAACAAAATAGAGAGCATCTGATGATCAATCTTTATATAATCCTTTTGCGGTCTTTTACTTTGGAGAAATTCTTTTCCTAGTGGGCGAGTTGGTCTTATTTCTTCAACCTCAATGGGCCTCATCGAGAAAAGATTGAGCCTCTCTTCCTCAGCAAGGTATGTGTATTTTTCTTCAAAGTATTCCATAAGCTATCCTTGTTACGCACTTCAAAATGTGCTAATATGTGATATTGGTTGCCAGATAATATCGTTGTCGGCACTTTGCTTGAATTTGTTTTTGATTCATCCTCCACTTGTTGGTTTTTTCCTTTCTTGGTCAGGTCTGTTTTTGGGTTGAAGCCCCCTCTTTTGGATTAAAATAATTGTTTCTGGGTCTCTCATTTGCAAACATAGTAAGATGATGTAGATGTTTCTATGTATTGAGTGGAGGCTCATGTTATAGGTCATGACTCCCTTGTCTTTCTACCTTTTTGAGAACTTTTATTCATGCTTATTCTTGTATGACTGAATATGAGCTCTTGAATCTCATATTCCATATAAAGAGTGTTGAAAGAATAATTTTTCTCTTGTGCTGCAAATCTGCTTCATTTAGGAATTGGAGGTGCTATATGGTTTTCATTATCAAGTTCATCCATCAAGCTTGTGGGAAACCCAATAAGCTTGTAACTTTTTTTATAGCTAAAAAGTGGGTTCTGTCACGATGGCGAATCAGTTGTTGGAGTCTGACTGTCATGCTAATTGCTGTGCTTCATTCATTTCTGTTCTTTGGTTGGCTGAAGATAAGAATTGCTTATGGGTCTCGAACTCAAAGACAGTATATATAGAGTCACATAAATCTGTCGCAAAAGGTTTGACAGTGTTCTAGATGCTGTTGTGTCGTAGTATCCTCATGGTCACTTATATTGTCTACAGGTAAATACAGTTTTCCAGTTGGCTCTAGTTGCTGCCGCTCTATTACAACCTGAATTTGGAACCACAGAAACTCGATCATACATTACATACTTGAGGTAATTGGTTATGAAAAGCGCATTAATTTTGATTCCATTCAGGGGTCTTTTTGCTGAACGTCAGCCTTCTTTGTGACCTTTTGCAGCTGGTTAGTGGCGTCTACGACAATCGCATCCACCACAGCATACGGTGTGCAGCACATGAGAAGATCCACATCCGTCCTAAGAAAACATTAGGCTCAATTCCTCTCCATATGACTTCAGAGACTCTGTACATAACTCAAGAGTCGGCAATTATCTTTCGAATAAGGGAATTGCTACCTCTAGTCAGGATATGATTGCCGAAGAAAGACGATAACCTGGTTAGCCATACAAATCCTGGCACGCGAAGATAGCCGACCAAAAAGACGGAAGTGCAATTATCAGACGAATGGATTCCCCTGCTCCTTCCATGAGATCATCTTCTCGCGGGATTCTTGGCTCGTGCATGTTAAGCATGTGTACAAAGCGGACTGAATCAGGAAGAACATTCAGAGACCAGAGCATTTTGATCTTGTGAACTTTTTCCATCAGTGGCCTAATTTTCCATGGCAAAGTACGTCTTCTGCACGTTTGTACGTGTTGGTAACGATATCATGCTTCTTGTTCTCCATTTGGCTTTGATTCTAACCGCCATCAACGAAGAATTCCGGCAGCAAGCAGTCATTTGCGTTCTTCAAATTTGCTCATGGTATAGAAGTTCAAAACGGCCAAGTAATTCCACATCATTGGCCAATCCTACTTTCCACGGGGATTTAATGAAGACCCGTCTTCGAATTTGCCTTCCATTTTCGATTATTTCGCTTCGCACAAAAAGGAAAGAACCCTTTTCCTTGAAATTAGGGTGCATTTGGGAAGATTTTTGGGAAAAATCCTTGAAAAAATGTAAAATGTAAAGGCTTTTGAGTTGAAGGATTTTTTTAAAATGCAAAGTGTGTTTGGTAAATCGTATTTGTGAAAGTCAGTATCTTTGAGCAAAGTGTTTGGATAAATTAAATTTGCAAAAGACTTTTGTTATTGAAAAAAAAAAAAAAAAGAGAGTTGGCCGACCAAGGGCTTTGCCGGTTACTGTTGGCCAAGGGCTTTGCTGGTTACCGCTAGCAAGAGCTAATAGTTATAGGCAAAGGGTAGGTGGTTCGGTGAGGGGGAGGTGGTGCGGCGAAGGGCAGCGTCCAACTAGGGTCACCGTGCGGAGGTCGTTAGTGCCGCTCGATCTGGTCGTGGCGACCCGGATCTTGACCAAATCGCGAGATCCGAGTCGTTGCGACCCTCACTGCGCCATCGCATGACCCACCGCGCTGCAGAGATCGTTGACGCCTGTGATTTGGTCGCCGCGACCTAGATTTGTGCGACCAAATCTACATGCGATCTGGGTTGCCGACATCCTCTGCACGGCGACCCTGGGACCCTAGCCAGACCACCTATCCTTTATTGCACCACTTGCACTTCGCTGGACCACCTACACTTCACCGGCGACCGTGCGTAGATGTTGGTCGTGTTTAGCAGAGAGAAGGGAAGAAGATGAAGATGATGAACAATCGTTGGGGTAAAGCCGGAAAAACGAAAAATTAATGAGGACAATTTCGAAAGAAAAATTTTATTAACCTCAAAGTTAACATGCCAAAAAAATCCAAGGTAGCCCCCAACCTGCCTTGGGCTTTTGGCCTTGGAAAGGCTTGCCTTTGGCAAAGGCAAGTGAAAAAAAAAACTTGCCAAACACTAAATATTTGACCCAAAGTGCCTTTAACCCCTCAAAGATCCTTGGGAAAGCAATTCCCAAACGCAGCCTTATTCTTTCGGAAAATTCTTCTCTTTCCTTTCCAGTAAGTAAGATATTTCTACTCTTTCTTGTCCGATTGAAGCAGATTTTATTTCAACGTCAACCGGACGAGACGTCTGGGGACGGGGCACGATGTGCGCGATTGTGCGTCGCAAGTTTGTATCATTCGCTTGAATTGACAACCTAAGATAATGTATAGAATTTACGGTTTGGTAAGGACCGGACGGAATGCAGAAGGGGACCCTAAATATTATTGTTTGACAATGGCCCCTGACTTATCCTTTCGAACTTTATAATATCAGGATGTCCGAAAATTAGCTGGAAGAGAAAAGTGAGGATACGTGGCAAGCCAATCGATGCCAAAACCTAAAAACTTAAATGGAATTTAATGAGGTTGTAGTCCGTTACCATTGATATTTGGAGCAAGCAAAGGAGCATCAATCTAACGGCAAGTCCTTCACCGATCACCACCATTTGTTGCACGGATTGACTCGTGGATTAGAGATGTCTATATAGCATGAGAAGAACATGGTTTTGAAGGAATATTGAGGCAAGACATTTAGATTCCAAACCTTAAAAAAGGTTCGATTTAGAATGTTCTCGTGCCGTAGATCTCCTCACGTTTTGTGGAATTACTATGTTTTCGAAAGTATACCCATTCTTTGCACTTCCTCAGGCAATGACGGCAACATGAGGAGATCATTTTGTTTCGAACGCTTATCCCAATTCTTTATTGAACCCAAGTCACCAAATATCATAACAGGAAAGAATGAAGGCTGCATCGATGTTTCACGAGAAAATGATTAAAAAAAAGTATAAATTTATTATATTTGTACCAATTTAATTATATATATTTCTGAATCCTAAACATTTTGACGACTTGTCAAAATAATTCTTTCGATCGATTTTAGCAAGAAATTAATGATATGAATATTGATTGTCTACATATATGACTGGTGACGGTTGATGACCAGATAATTTATATATATATAATTTTTACATTTTTAAAATATTTTAATATTCTAAATTTTTTACTTGTTTGTCTTTTCCTTTCTTTCTTTTTTTTCTTTTTCTCAATGAGTGTCGCCAACCAACCCTCACCGGTTGTAGCCCTCATATAAATCTAGCAAAGGCCGCATAGCCTTCACCAAATTGAGTAGAGAAAATGGGAGAAGAAAGAAAGAAAAAAAGAAAAGAAAGAAATATTAAATTTTTCATAAAATTTTAAAAATAAAAAAAATATTTGCATTATCACGGATCGTGCTACGTAAGATAGCCAACATTCATGTCATCAATTCCTACCAAAATCGATCAAAATGGCTACCATGGCAAATTGTTGAAAGATTGATGACTTGTTAGTAAAACTAAATTATTTAAAACTCGATTGGCACAAGTGCAATGTGTTTATGACCTTTTTGGTAATTTCTAAACATATCACTTAGGGATAAGTGGTTTCAAAGTAGGTGGTTTCCTACCTTGGATTTAGAAAACTATCCACTATCGTAAAATGGAGATTAGAGACTGCCCATCGGTTCTATGGACCCGTCCAATAATCGGACCACCAGTCCAGTCCCATTCCGTTGGTCCATTGAACTGATCCCACATAACGGCAGCAGAAAATAATGCCCCTTCATTGTCTCCATAGATCTCGGAAAGGATAGTGTCTTTTTTCTTTTTTTTTTTTTCCTTTTTGGTCGAGCTGGACGGGTAATGTTGAATAAATCAATTTGCAACAAAAAGCCAACGCCAGAAAACGAAGACGTGAGAGGAGCAACAGAAAGGTTTTCAGCAGCATATTTCGTGTTCCCTCATAACTCTAAAAGCTAATTCAATATTTCTAATCAAGATTTCCTCCCTTGCTCCAGTGAATTCTTTAAAACTTGCCCAAAACTTGAATCAATGTTCCCACGCCTAAATTCCACGGAGACCAAGTCACCCTTTGATTCTTGAACCAATCTTCCGAATAACTCACTACTTGGGCTGATGGTACAGAGCATGGCACTAGGATTAATAGCTCAAACAACCGAATAAATGAAGTTTCATTCATACATTATGCCCCAAAAACAACAGCAAGGTCAATGCTAAAAATATATATACTAGCCTGGTCTGGATGGTTCAAGTAGGCAGTTCAACCCTCAAATCAGAAATCATATTAGTACTCATTAGTTACTATTGGAACACTCAAAACCAGATGTCCGGTACGGTCCAGTTTGGGCAGCTCCCGATTCCTTGGCACACCCTTAGTTTCACTCCTATTCTCAAGTAACGAAAGAAAAAGGCGATTCTTGCACGAGGGAACAAGGGACGGCTAAAGCAGTAATCTTTGTTCTAAAGAACAGGATCTCTAAAGGGTCCCCAGTATCCATATACCTTCTATGGCCAAACAAGCTAAGACCCACGTGACCCTTTTGCCCCAAAAATATTAGGTGGCCAGTACATCCTCGGCATGGCGGGCCAAACCTGGGTCAACCATCGTGCCGAATAGTTAGGGGTTCCCTGGCCACGTTCGATTGCTGGTGTTGCGGTGGTGGTCGCTGCCGACCCTCGGATCACGTGATGGAGAAACGAGCTCGAATCGTTCCGTTTTCCCGGGTAGCCGCACCACCCACCAAACGATCCCGCCATCAAGCTCGGCTTCGATTGGTCCTTTAGATCGGACCATTTGGCGCCAAAATAGGGTTGGAGAAAAGACTTCTGTAGTAAAAGGAGGGAAGGTGGGGAATAGGGCGCTTGAAAAAGGGGTTCGAACAGTTTTTATGGTTGGTGACAACCCAAATGGAAAGTCAACTCCTTTGACCTCTTGGTGACTACCTGTAAGATTTTGTGATTATTGTAGGTAAAGGCTTTTTCAAAAAGGAAGCTGAACTAAAAAATGTAACGACCACGACGATGCTACTAGCTAGTTCATTATCAAAAGTACAAGCCCTTTTTCCTAATTGTCTCATGCATCATGGAAGATGGAAAAGTCAAGAAATCTCAATATTATTAGAGTTACGCGCCGTTTCGAGTCGCCAAATGGAGAAGGGGGTCATTTTGTAAGATGGGTCTTTGGAGAGAGGATCATGTGATTGGCACAAGTGCTAAAACAATAGTAGCCCAGCGTGGGATTGAATAATCACATCCGATCAGTGGTGGAGGCGATTGAGTCATTAGACAGCAGATCCTAGGGGGGAGATTACTTAATTAGCTTATGTTCTGGGTCAATGAATAATTAAATTAAACTAATTAATTACGAGGAGGGTCGCTAAGACATGTGCTAGCACGCCACTTAATCACAAAACTGAAGTTAGAGAGAGAGAGAGAGGACAGCAACTACCGAGACTGGTCGTCGTCCGCCAATCTCCAGTCTTCAGTTGCCTGTTGGAAGCTTAGGTAGGAGCCAAATCCTAGAGGGAGAATCCCATCCCCCTTCCTCTCTCTCTCTCTCTCTCTCTCTCTCTGTGTGACCGTCTGGTAGAATTTTCAGGGCAGACCCTCTTTCTCTCTCCTCTCTGGGTGCGTCCAATTCGTGCTCTTCCTTCGCCAAGCTCCCTCCTTTCTCTCTCCTTCTTCCTCTCTGGAGGCTGGAGCAGTTCGTTCTATACGAAAGCTTTTGTCTTTTCTTCTGGGTTTGTTGGGTTCTAGAGGAGCTCTGCTTCTCTGGAGTGAGGGGAGCATGGGGAGGAGCCTGCAAGTGGCGATGGGGCTATCGCCAATGGAGGTCGCGGCCCTCGTCACCAGCTGGTGGGACGAGATCAACGACTCCAGCCAGTGGCAGGACGGTATCTTCTATGCCCTCTGCGCCGCCTACGCGCTCGTCTCCACTGTCGCCCTGGTCTCTCTCTCTCTCTCTCTCTCTCTCTCTCTGCTGCGCTGTGTTTGATGTTTTCTTGTTTGTGGAATGAGAGTGATGTGATTGTTCGCCTTTGATTATGTTTAGAAGTCTTTAGAGATTGTGCGTCTGTGATTTTCTTGCTTGAGAAATGGGGAGCCTTTAGTTTTGTGGATGTGGGGATGTAGAAGTTGCAGTGGAGTGGAATGTACAATCAGAAATCACTTTTGTGGCGGTCCTGATTGGACATGTGAACCGGTTCACGGATTCCACTTTGGCAAAGTTAAAAAGATATTGGGTTGATGTTGATTGGCAATTGGATCCTTCAGATTTTGATTTTGAACTCCTGTCCACTCCTCTTTGAGCGTACATTTTCCCTCAATCACTAGATCCAGCGGACTTTGAGCTGATCCACAGTGTCCGAATATTTGTAATGCCAATTGTACTTGGCTTGTTCACATTAATTTGAAATGCCTGCCTAGCAAGTGAACTAATTTTTGAGTGTGTAGTTCTATGATGGCTAGCTTCATTCATGAGTTTCAAGCCGAGCTGTCGTTTGCCAAAGTGCAGATTCAATTGATAAGGATTGAATTGAGAGTGCCCGAATATGGTTGGACGACTCAAAAGGTTTTTCATCTCATGAACTTTATTGTCAATGGAGGTGATTGTTCAATCTTTCTTTACATTTTCATGCTCCAGGATTGCATTTCTTGGTAATTGATTGAGGCTTTGCCTTACTGTGTTTCTTTTGCAGTGCGTGCTGTCGTGTTTGGGTTTCACAATCAAGTCTTTGATTTACATCCAAAGGTTGCTTCTAAAATTTTCTGCTGCAATCTTGGAAGCCCTATATTTTCAAAGCTCACTTCGTCATGAAGTTATATACATCCCCTACATAATTGGTTACATTGTTAACTTAGAGAGCCCACTGGTCATCTTGAGAGGGCCTGAGATAAAACTGATGTTTGTTAAGTTCATATCCTGAAAGTGGCCTCATTTTCACCATTTACACTGAATAGAAAAATACGGTATATCCTGAATATGTAAAATTGACTACTTTGGTTGTGGAAGAATTTCATGTTAATAGCACGATCCAACTTTCGCAGGAGTGCCCTAAAACAAGGGAAAAGATTGTATCTAATGAAATGAACACTCACAGCAGTATCATTATGATAACATTAGATAGCAACATAGATCAGCTGCTAGCGTCTAGAAAGCCTCTTGTTATTTCCTAGCATGCTTATGAGGGACAACTGCAACTTGAAGCAGGTTCTTACTTGGGTTCTGTTGGATCTTCCGGGGCTCTTATTTTTCTCTACATACACCCTTCTTGTCCTCTTCTGGGCAGAAATATATCATCAGGCAAGTAATTCCATCCTTGGCTTTTCCTCTCACTGAGATGCATGATCTCAAGTCAATTCTGATGCTCTGTTAGAGTATGTGGCCGTCTCTTTTCTTTCTCAACAGTGAGTCTATATAATTCATACATCATTTACAATGAGCAGGCAAGAAGTTTACCAACAGATAAACTAAGGACCGTCTATATTGCAGTCAATGGTGCCATATATTTCGTCCAGGTGCTTTTCCTCAATTCCTTTCATGTATTGTCTCGTTAAATTTGATTATGCACTTTTTCACCACATCTTTTACGTAATCGATTGCATTGGTGACATGTACACTCGTGCTTTCTTGTATGTTTAGATTTTGGTATATTTCTTCTTTTCGTATCAAGTTCTCAGACTATTATTTGGAAGTTTTGGTATGTAATTGTCCCTGGTCAATATAATCACCTCATGTGAACGCTGCAAGTTGTGTAGAGTGCCTGACTGGTCTTTAAGGAGCTGCTTGTCAGTCATTTCCTTCAATCGCATCTGGTTGCAGCTTTGCTCAGTTTTGGTTATTGCAAGAATGTTGAAGGCAAAGAAAGGCTTATGGCTAACTTATTCTTTTCACTGGAAAAATTGCCAGAACAATTTGTAGTAAGGACCTATCGAATTGGAATTTTAAGAGAGGAAATTGTCTGTCTCTGATGCACCCTGTATGAAGGTAGTCATGTGTATAGCCGGTGATATCTGCCACACCATCAGTTTCCATACTGCGTTGTGTATGAATAAAGTTGTGTTAAATTCTTCACATGGGAGGATGAGTCAGTCACTGAAGCAAAATCTGCATTATTTATTTGTTATTGTTTCTAACTAATTTTGTCAATCTAACTATAGCATTATAATCATTGAATTCAGATTTGCATCTGGATTTACCTGTGGATCGATGACAACAGCGTTGTGGAATTTGTGGGGAAGGTATTTATTGCAGGTCAGTTGACATCTTTTACCCCCAGTGGCATGGAGGAGAATTTCCTTTGATTTTGGGGGGGCACAAGAAATGGCGAGAGAATTTGAATATATGGTTTTCAGTGAAAATGGGGAACCTGTGTTTACATACCATAGTGTGTCCGGGAAGAATATGTTGAGGTGTATCACATTAGTTAAGAGTGACCTGCATGGTTATGGTCGAACTTCAGTGTTAAACTTATGACAGAGTTTGAGCTTGGAAGTAACAAGTACCTCTACCACTTGTTCTGCTCTCAAAACTAATTGCTCAGCACCGTGCCTCTATCTGCTTTCTGTTAAATACTCCTCTGTTCCTTCTCACAAAACAGAACCTATCGAGAAAGCTTTTCTGGAAAACAGATACAGCTGATGTAACTAACTTGTATCATTATAAGCTATTCAATTAGACATCCTGATCGAGCTTGCTCACAGAAGTGCAAAAAGTATAGTGATTAACACCTCTTTCAGGGTAGGGCGGAAAAAAGAAAAAGAAACTTCTTCTTCATGAGTTAAATTAGTCAGCCGAGCTGTAGGGGATGCAGTGTAATTTTCTTTTTGTAATTTAAGCTTTCTTTTGGTCCTAATCATGATATCTGCTTGGTACTTATGGTGGAATCTTGTTTCTCACAGTTGTGTCAATATTAGCTGCATTGGGCTTCTTGCTTTATGGAGGAAGGTAATTATTAGAAGTTAATGTGCTGGTTTACTACTCAGAGCATCTGGAACTTTTATGTTCTGCTTACTCTGTGTGGTTTGATTTTCTCCTTGTGATCAGTGTGGTTGTCAAATAATTCCAGGTTGTTTTTCATGCTGAGGCGCTTTCCTATTGAATCTAAAGGAAGAAGGAAGAAGCTCCATGAGGTGCTTTTCCTTTCATTTTAAATCAGAACTTAGTCCTGTCACTTCTTTCTGCTTCTTGCCTTTGTTTAAGAGACATATTTTAATTATTGTGCACATCTGTAATGATTACTTTGGAGTTAAAGTGAAAATATGAACTGTATTGCTGGTGGTGGTGCTTGGTGCTGTCACTAATATCTTTGTTAGAAACTGGATATTTTTGGGATCAGGCTGTAGCTGTTTGGAAGTGAAGTTCTCTGTTCTATCAATTCTCACAAGCGCTGGGACATCTTCCGTTTTTTCCTTTTTCCCTTTTTCTTGGTTCTGGTGAAAGTTTCTTCATTTGACTGGATACATATCTAATTTATCCAACTTTCAAGCAGGTCTCCGTACTTTTATATTGGGTGTTTATGATATGACTTATGAAAGTTTTCAAGGATCATCCACCCTGGCAAATGCTATTGTATTGGATGCGTATGCGAAAAGCCAAACCAAATGTAGCTTTTGGATTGATTTTCCTGACTACCTGAAACGGGGTGTGCACCTTTTGGCAGGTTGGATCTGTCACAGCTATATGCTTCACCTGCTTCCTTATCAGAAGTTTCGTGGTAAGCACCTACTTCCCTCTTTTCCCTCTTAGTCTCTTCCAGATATGCAAAGTTTGTACTTGAGTCTACAACTTTCCAAAAAGGATAGCCTCATTTTTTCATGCTTTTACTATATCAACTTCAGGCTGTTATTCGAAACACCTATTATAGATATGTTGCCACAGGAAATTTGTTTGAAGCATGTGATCCTCAAGCTTGAGTCCTTGTCTTCTTTCTGGGTCCTAGTTCTCAATGTTCTTCTACATCTTTTAACACTTGGGACTTAACCAGGTACAATGTAATGGTGAATCATTGTCCATTTATGTCTATGGAATACGTAGCTTGTCTATGATAGCAGTTCCTCACCTAAAGTACTCCCTGCCTTTGCTTAAAAGAATTATCAGTAAAGGACTATGAAGAGGAGTAGGAAGGCCAAAGCTTTTTTCTAGACTTCATTGGTGAAATAAAACTAAGACACTCTTGTTCAAACAAAATTTGAAGAATCAAGATAGAGTAGGTCTGCAAATGTAGTTGAGAGTGAAGAGATACCCAATATCTAGAGGTGGTTAGTGAAGTTCCTGCTTCAATGATTGGCCTCTGTTATGGAATCGTTTTCTCTCAAGCCCCCTGCTTAGGGATACTAGCTTCTAAATGCAAATCTGGTGACCATTGACTTCCTTTACTTTGACATGATTTGTTACTGTCTTTGGAAAACCAAGTGAGAGTTCTTTGCTTGTATCAAGGATTTCATTTTTTTAGTAGCAGGTAGGCATTTAGTGTCTTCTAGCTAATACCTCTTGCTGAAGAGATGTGGCCCTGCTGTTTGAGCAAAACTCATTGTGTGCGTGTTGAGCTACAGCTGAAAATGCTTTTAAGGGGAGGAGAAATAAGATCCTGTACATTCATCACCATTATATTGATCTAGTCAGGGTTGCAGTTTGTTTCAAAAGCCCTGAATTTGCTTCCACTATGCAGGTCCTTTTATCTGCATTCGATACAGACGCATCCCTTGACGTTTTGAATCACCCGATTCTAAATTTGATATATTACATGGTACTTTCTTATCCCACTTCATTCTTGGGTTCGTTAATTTGCTCCATAACTGATTGTTTATATCCTTCAAATGTCTGTTGCTCAAATAACAGCTGGTTGAGATCCTACCTTCTGCTTTAGTCCTCTTTATCTTACGGAAGTTGCCTCCCAAGAGGATATCGGCTCAGTACCATCCAATCCGCTAGTCAGAGTCAATCCTTTTTTTGGTAGATAGTTATTCTTTTGTCCTCTTGAAGATGGGTTTTTCATGGTTCGACGGCTAAGAGTTACCAAAGTTGAGTAATGGGAAGCGGAGCCACGCGGGAAAAAAGGGAAAAAAAATTCCAGATGTATCATCATTCTGGTATGGCTCACAATGCCGGCAATTCTTTTTCATTTATACTGTTGTAATTTATCGTAGGGGAGGGACCTTTCATTTACTTCTCGTTTTTCTTTTTTTCAAATCCACTTTCTTTTGAGCGGGGTTCAAGGGGCACACAGCAGAGGGCTGCATGCTTGTATAATAAATCATGTGCAGATATTGGTCGGGCATTTGGAGAAAGAAAGAGTCAGTGCGATTTCAGACATCAGGTCCCCGTGTTTATACCAATGACATAGGCCATGTTTACAAGAGCTGGTGAAGATCGTGTGTTACCTGTTTTCGGATTCTTGAAGATGAAGGATGAAGTAGATATTTGTATTACAGTGCTTTGTTGCTAAAGTGGCTGTTCTCTGGCTCATGTTGGGGATGAACTATAATGTTGTTCATCAGGATGATTGGTTTAAAGGTAGATAGTTTTAGGCTAGAAATTGGAAATCCATCCTATCAAAGTAGTTTTAGTATTCACAACTAGGAATCGAACTGGTTAGCCCTACATCTGGCATGGAATCAAACTAGCTAAGTCTGACCCCTAAATTTTTTTATCAGGGAACTGAACCGGTCATAGTGAAAACCGGCATAGACCCGATGCCAATTCGGTTCAATTCAAAATGGCCCTATTGCTCACCTCTATCGTTCATTGCAGAAAATTACTAGAAAACGACCTAATTTGAATGTGGCTACGTCTTTCTCCATTCGGGATGCACAAGTAGATGACACAGTAGAAATAATCATGGAAAACGGACCTGTATTGGCAAGAAAGCCAAAGAGGAAAACGAGCAAGTTATCCGATCTCCTTGGCCTTCTGTGTTTCAATGTGTTAATTCTATCCTAGTAATGTTTGAATTCACTTCCCAACTTTCAAATGTGTCTCAATATCTACATCAGCAATGAAATGATAAAAAAATTCAAGTACCATACATATTTCGTCCTAACTTAATTTTTGGGGGAAAATTTCGAATAAGGGCATAAAGTGTCCTTATTTTCTTAAATAAAGGTTTAAAATGGACATTGTCTTAAATAAGCACCTAAAGTGGCCATAGCAGTTTCAAATAAGGATCAAAAGTGGTCATGATAGTTTTAAAAAATGATCTAACCTTGTCGGCCCCTAAATATTTCAACCAATTAAGGGCATTTTGGTCCAATGTAGTTTTAATTTAAATATAATATGTAATTTTATTTTTAAATATTATATAAATTATATTTAAATTAAATTTTAAAAAATATAGAACGTAAGGAAATCAAGCGAGCCCTCACTGCCTTCCCTTCCCCTTTCCTTTCAAAAAAGGAAAAAATGGAAAAAATTTAAAGGACAAAAATGCCCTTATCAACAAGTGAGTTGGGCTCTCCTTTAAAATTGATATAACAACCTCATATTCTTATTTGATATAATGTATACTTTAAGCTTTTAATTAAGAAAATAAAGGCCCTTCAGACCTTTCAGGTCCTTTGAAGGCACTTCAAGGACTTAGAATTTTTCCTACCTTTTTGTATAAATTGTCATTAACTTCACTTAGAAATCATTAGTTTTTATTTTGGCGACACTATTTCCACTCCTAAATGATTACATCCACTCTTATTTGCAATAAAAATACAAAATTGCCCCTAATCTTTCAATTGCAATTTATTTTTTTTTCTATTTTTCTCTTCCCATTTATGATAGTTGCTATAATTTAACATTTCATATGTTTTGTTTCTAGCATATTAAAAAAAAAAGAAGTGCATTCTCATATATTTCTATAACATTTTGCGCACACTATATAAAATCACCTTCCTAATTGTAAGGAAAAAAGACATCATTCGATATCGTGTAAAACTAGAAAGTCTATTTTTTTTTTTATCATTGATCTTACAATGACTTATTTATTTTTTATCCCTCTTATCTCAAAAGCTCTTCTTTTCTTTACTTCTAAACTCTTTCTTAATTTCATTAGTCTACATACATATCAAATTTCTTTATTTACTATGTCAAAAAATTTATCTGTTTTCCTTATTACACTTGTGAGATACTTATATATAGAGCATGCAAGATGTTAGAGGAATATATATGAATATAACAAAAACATTATGCACAATGAGATGTCTTGATTTTTTTCGTAAATTGTTCATAGATGACATTAATTTATGTCAATCCAAAATAGTGATATTTCATTGGCATTTTTAGAAAAATCTTACTTTATGTGATTTTTTGATTTAATTAGATTTCATCCACTATCAATTTATCCATAATTTTTTTTATGGATAAATTTTTTATGGAGTAATTCTAACAAAAAAAATAGTACCTTTAATATACATGGAAAATCTACACTAGGCAGAAACCAAACTAATGAAATTCTTAATTATGGTAAATATAAAAGAACAAAAAAAGGAAAGTAAATAGATTTGAGATTACAAATCTAAATTTCAGTTGACTTATAGATGGCATCTTCGGAGAGCAGCAAAGCTTGCAATTTTCTCTTTCTAATGAAAATTGGGTGGATTTAGTATTAAAAGGGTAGAAATAGCGTTGTCCTTCTAATATTTTAACTTACTTTTAGCTATTTCGACAAAAAAAAAAATTACTTTCAGCTTTGGAGAGCTACTAAATATGTAATGATATTATTGAATGTCGACGGAAAAATAAAATAATCTTTCTATGTGGAAAAACTTGTCTATAGAATCTCGAGATCGCTCGACCAATGCTCGCTCCTATTGGCTAAATAATTTTACTCAAATTAGACAATATTTTTTTTCTAAAAAATACAATTTCTTTCAATGAATTTCCATATTAGTAACCGCTTCCACATCTCTATTTCTCAAAACCATTTTTGGTGTTTTTCTTCCTTATTTTGCGAAAAGAGCCAAAAAAAAGAAAATAAGAAAATAAGAAAGTCTGTTTTTCGGCTCTACCTCTTCCTCACGCGCCCCCGCGATCCACTCGTCATCACACGCGCCGCTCCTTCTCCGATCACAGCTTTTCCTTTTTAACTTTTTCTTTTCTCTTTAGCCCGCTTCATTTGCAGATTTCAAATTCAAACCTCTCTCTCTCTCTCTCTAACCTTCTTCCATCACCTTCCGATTTTCACTCCCCAACGTCCCCCAAATTCACCGTTTCGCCCCGCCACAATCTCCAATCTCGCCGGCCGGAATCAATGGAGTCCTCCGACCACCCACCGTCGTCTTCTTCGTTGCTCAAAGACATTTCCAACTTCAAGACCCCGAGCCGCCCCTCTCACAAGCCCCCCGCCCTCCGATCCCCGGACCCCGTTTCTTCACCGCCTCCCGGCACACCCCCTCCCTCCCCCTCCTCCACCACCGCCCGCCGCGCCGGCCGCCCCTCCGCCGCCGTCCCCTCCGCCGCCGCCCGCTCGCGGCAGAAACAGTCCGCCAGCCGCCGGCGGCTCCGGGCGTTCGAGCTCGAGCAGTCGCGGTCCTCGCGGAAGGCGCAGTTGAGGAAGGAGCAGAACCTGAGGGCGCTGGCGAGGTCCCTCGCCGCCTGGCTCAACTACTTGCTCCGGCACCCCAGGTCGTGCGGGTGCGATCTAGACTCGGCGGGCTTGGGCGGGCGCGGCGAGGAGGGGAATGCGGCGAAGGGGAAGAGGGGAAGTTGGCCGGAGGCCGGGGTCGGGTTCGATCCTGCGGGGCCGAGCCCGAAGAGGAGGAGGGACTTGCGGTGGCGGGACGAGGAGGAGGATGGGGATCGGAGTTCGGAGGGGTTATCGAATTTGAAGTTCGATAGGTTGAGGGATTCGTTGAAGGAGGTTTGCAGTTTCGATGATCTGAAGGAGAGGATGCGGGTTTATTTGAATTTGGCTTCTTGTAAGGAGATTTTTAAAGTAATGACCCAAGTCACTAAGGTATGATGGAATTCCTGAAAAGCGGAATTTTTTATGGTTCCCATAGTGTTTAAGTGTTCGGCATTTAGGAAAGTAATCTTAAATGGGACTAACTATTGCAGGAAATCTACTGAAAGGCTGAAACATTTATTTCATCGTTCATATGTTGAAGTAATTTCATCAGTATTAGTTTTCTTACTTTGTGCAAAGAAGCTAATAAGGAAATGGTTGGCCACGTTCATTGTGTTATCTCGCTGTTTGTGTTCGGAGACTTTTTTTTTTTCTAATAGTTTTCCCAATTTTTGCAGAACATTGATGAGGGTAGACTTAAAATGAAGGCTCATTGCCCTATAGTTACAGATTTTGGCATGAAGGAGAAGGTCATTAGAATCCTCCTCTGCTATAACCCACTGTGGCTCAGGATAGGGTTATACATTATTCTCGGGGGCGAGTCATTGTTGCCCAATGGAGATGCTGAGTCTGATCAGGATATTGCATTCTTGAAACTGGTCATCGAGAGGCAGTTTCTATCACATGAGGGTTTAGCAAAAGCATATGCTTATAATAAGAAGGTTGAAGGTTTATATAGACCGGGTTATTATGAATCTCTGGGGAATGTCATACTCAAAAGGTTTTTGCTGCTTGTTCTTGCACTGGATAGAGCTAAATCCCAAAGCAGTCTTCCTCTCAAGTATGGGATTGATGGATTGGACGGAGGTTCCCCCTTATTATTTTCCCTTCAATCTAGTATCAAATCGAGCAGTCAGATGGTTAATGGTAAGGGTTGAGCTGCTACCTATTTGATAAAATCTGAATTTTTTTATGACTAACGCTATCCGTTGTAGGTTGACTTTTCTCTCTTTCTGGTTCACAATTAGATTTCTTGTCATCTGATGTGATGCACGGAGAAGGTAATCTTCTTGCACATCTAGTGATTGTAGGATTCAAAGTATCTTATCAGCAGGTATGCTCACTCCATTCGTAGTGCTTTTTCAATTTGCTTTGCATGTGTTTCCTCATGCTCGAGACTTTGGGGTCCTAATGTGGGTTTGGAGTATGAACCATTCTACTTTAAATTTGCATTTGCATGAATTGATGTTCAGGTATCGCAACACTAGTGTTGCATGACAGGCAATAAGTTACTAAATTATAATATTTGATTCGTGACCTGTCATTTATTGTACTACAGTGCCCCCTGATTGAGTACGACTTCAGATTAACTGATGTGTTGGAGGATCTACATGATGGGGTGCGACTCTGTAGGGCTATCCAGCTTTTGAAGCAAGACTCATCAATTCTATTGGTATGTTTAATGAAATAAGTTTGTGTGGCAGCTGACTATAGAGCCTCTCTTCTACAGTTTTAATGATATTTTAGTGATTATGCTATGTGCAGAAATTGGTAGTTCCTGCAGACACTATGAAGAAAAATGTAGCAAACTGTGGCATTGCATTGCAATATCTCAAGCAATCTGGTGTGCCGCTAAAGGATGAAGATGGAATGACAATAGAAGCAGATGATGTTGCCTGTGGAGATAAGGAACTAACCCTTTCTTTGCTCTGGAACATGTTTCTTTACTTGCAGGTTTGTCTACTACTACTTTCTGAAAATCGGATGTGCGAATTTAAACTAAAAATGGCTTGCTTGTGAATTTTGGTATATGGATAATATCCTTTTCATTGGATCTGCAGCTACCCCTTCTTATTGATAAAGAGATTCTAGCAGAGGAGGTCTCACGAGTTCGTAGAGTCTCTGTGGTACGTCCAAAACTGGATGACATCCCATTTTACATAGCATGATGTAGCATGTGCATGCGAGTCCCCTGTTGTGTCCAGTTGCTTAAATGTGTGGGTTTGAACATTAAGCTTATTCTCCCCTCCTCTTCCTTCTTTGGTTTTGGAAAGATAATAAAGTTTCCTTCTATCACATTGCAGGACAAATCAATCATCCATGACTGCTCTTTGCTGGACGTCATCTTAAACTGGATTCAGGTACTTCTTTGTTAAAGATATTGTAGTGAGATTCTGTTTGATTCTAATATTGAAGTCTAACCTCTTTTATATTATATTGCCTTCAATTGGAACATCTGGCTGTAGAATTTTTGTTGTCCTTCTTGTTCAAAGATATATATTGGAAATTTTCTATTCTAAGGTAGGTTTTGATTTATGCCTTATTAATCCCATACCTTGACTGTTAAGTGTTGAGCTTTCTATCTTTTCTTTCTGCAATGAGCATCAAACATATTGGTCCTGGCCCTCCTGGGTTGTATTGCCTTCAATCTCCAGCCTTTTAAGCACATATCTATTGGTTGATCGTTGTCATTGCATGTTTTCAGGCAATTTGCGACAGTTATGGTCTCAAGATTGACAATCTCGATTCCTTGATTGATGGAAAAGCCATATGGTGCTTGCTTGACTATTACTTTCGCAAGGAACTTCATCACTCTTGTCCTTTAAAGGTCTCCTGGAATTATATTTTGTTGACATGAATAATTTCATGCGTTCTTTTTTTGAATAACGCCAGTGTCATTTGTTCAGATGAATAACACTGCTGTTGTTTATTCAGGACAACAATGGAGCAAGAGGTGAAGCATCAGTCATGGCTGCTGCTGATTATACAGATGCAGTGCACAACTTTATTTTATCGCAGAAATTGACAGGTTTACTTGGAGATTTTCCTGAGGTATGTTTTATAGAAGATTTCTCCAGCACGATACCTCACATTTTATATTTTTCTTCTGAAAGTTAGAAAAGTAGCTCAGATGTTTACATGGCATCTCTCATCCTTGCTTCCTGGTAAGATCTGTTAGAAATTCCATTGAATTTATGGATGTAATTAAGTGCACGTTCTTTGTGAGGCTCTCTCCCTATTGAAGTTATGATACTTGCTGGAATTCCATTTTGGCACTTAACAAGCATCATAATGTATGATTAAGATACCTCCACTGCAAGGATAGAATTACAGTGTGATTTGTGCGTCACTTTTGACTTTTGAATTTAATGTATCCCATCCTGTGGTAACATTTTCAATCAAGTTGCATGCAAATTTTGTATCAATTGACCTTAACTGTAGCTTGTCGTTGATGGATGACCATTGATGTCCTGGATCAGACAAGATTGATAGGTTTGAAAATGATATGCATGATTGCATATGTTTTGAGATGATATTCACTTTTCAGTTAGAATGGTATGCCCAGCGTGTTTGTTTTGAAATCTTTTTGCAAACAGCTGTGTCATTAACTCCATATAAAAGCGTCAGCTATATCACCACAAATGGTCCAATTTTAGGCTCTTCCTTTTTTTGCATTTGCTGATATCTTGCTACACTGCGTGGAGCTTCTTGTGTTGTAGTCCATTACTATAATTAGTTGTGTTTTTTAATTTTTCTAATGCAGATTCTGCAGATAAGCGATATACTGGAGCATCATGGTGTGTGTAACAGTCGCAGTGTCATTATTTTGTTGGTGTTCCTCGCATGTCATTTGGTTATGAAGAAGAATATGGTAATGGTTTAACTGCTATCCCCAAGGATAAATTATTCATTTTCTCTTTTCTTTAAAAACTATACTGTAGAAGTTACAACTGAGTTTTCTCCCAAGCAGGATCATTTGAATTTTCATAAGCTCTTAAGTTGCACATGTCATGTGGAGAGAAGACACTCAAGTCATCAACGGTGTCTTGTCAATTCTAGTTTAGCAAAGGAAGATGCGGATAGGCTGAGCAACGAAGGTGTGTATGCTAGCATACTGATATCTAATGCGGAGAGCTTAGGTAGAACTGCTGGCTAGCTGTCAGATTTCTATTAATATATAAAATATAGTCTGTACCATAGGTGGAATGTGCCATCAGAGCCTTGGATTATTCTGATTTGATCTTATGAAAGCTATATCAAAGCCATCCATCTTATGAAAGTATTATTCTGATTTGATCTTATGTAATTCTCCCCGAGTTTAGATTATTTTTTTGGCTTTCACTAGATATGTCAACCCTCTTATGTACAAAAATTGCAATATAAAACCAAGTCAGGAATAATTTTTTGAAGAAGTTGTCTTCCCTTCGTCGAACATCTTCAACTGTAAAGTTGCAGATTGGATCATTCAGGGATAGCGCCTTGAGAAATAGCTCTTATACATGATGTTGACTCAATGAATATGAAAATTTTGAAGTGGAGAATTTGTATTTGTATGGAAAAATCATGAAGACAGAGATTGATAATTATGTGATGTTATGAATTTTTGTAATTGTGGACTATTGGATGATGTAAAGATTTTGTTGATTAGTGGAGTGTCTAAAAATAAGAAAATCTGTATTGGAATCTGTCACTTTTATGTTGAACCAGTCTTCCAGGCAAACTTACCTGGGCAAGAGAATATTTCCTTTTATCCTTGCTTTTATTTTTCTTTTAGACTTTTTGTCTGCTCCTACTTAAAATTTTATGGACTGGCTTGAAACTTAAAATAGTCCTGTCTCTCTCTCTCTCTCTCTCTCTCTCTCTCTCTCTCTCTCTTTTCCAGCATTAGAAGCGGCAAATAGGTTCAAGGCCATCCAGGCTTGGTGGCAAAGTATGGCTGAGAAGGACTTCAAAAGCATTTCAAATCCTCAAAATTCTGCTCTTGATGTCTTCCCAATCAGCAAATCAGAAAATAAACCTAAAAGAGGTAGTCAACTACCAAATTACTATGAGTAATATAGAGATACTTCTCCATGATATATTACTTCTAGGCATTCACTTCTCACAGTAGTTTGCTGAATCCGATTATTTTGCTTCTTTGAATATTTTTTACAATTCTTTCTGCATTGATCAATTGTCGAGATTATAGAGCGCAACTATAGAATCTCTAATACTTGACAAATGCTTTCAGATGATGCCGCATGTCTTATCCAGTCCCGCTACAGAGGAATGATAGAACGTCGTAAGTTTTTGAAGATTATGGATGCAGTTTCCCTGCTGCAGAGTGCTACTCGGGCTTGGTTAGTTGTCAGGCAGAAAATGCTGCTCCCCAGAAGTTTTGTCACTGAGGTGGATGAATTTCTATGTGGTAAATGACCTTCTCAAATAATCATCTACTACTCAATTTTATGCTTTCATTTTCGTGATTTGTCAGATTCTTGTGCAGGTAGAGGGAAGAGTTCAGAAACATATGGGAGGTACTTGCTACTTATTTTTTACAGGCATAACTTTGTCAACCTGAGAAGGTCGGTATTGCTTATCCAGCAAGCAGCAAGGAAATGGATCTCTCAGAAATGTCAGCGTAAAGGTATTGCATCTTATGTGGCCCAAAATCACTAACCTGGGCAATACTGCTTTTCTTAGTGATTGCATACCAGGTTGCATTTTGAGGTCAATTGCTGTATTCAAGAACTCTCAAATAGGTCACAATATTGGTTTTTGAAACATGCACAGAAATGAGTTCAGCAATTCTTCGAACAAAAGCTGCAACTCAAATTCAGCTTGCTTGGCGGAATGTTTGTCTCCGGAATTCTCTCAATTATAAGTGCTGTGCTGCTATAAAGATCCAGTCTTATGTTCGTGGTTGGTTCTTAAGAAGGGAGTACTTGAATCAGAAACAAGCAGCCCTTACAATCCAAAGTAATTTTCAACGCCTCAGATGCAGGAGGTTGAAACAACGTGCAGAAATCACACTTAAGTCAGCCATCATAATCCAATGTTATGCTCGTAGATGGCTTTGCCAAAGATGGTACTCTAGATGTCACCAGCTTATTGTTCAAATCCAGGTATTTAGGATTATGCACTTGTTTTGTGCAAAATATGCGCCTTTCCTTTTCATGGACTAAGTAAGCCACTCATTCTTTAATAATACAACAAAGTTTAATAATACATTTGTGGCTAATTCCTTTGCTCTAAACAAATCCAGAGCTGGTGCCGTGGTTGGTTGATAAGAAAAGACTTTTTAGCTCGGAGAGAGGCTGCGATGAAAATCCAGAGTTCTGCACGCGGTCTTATTTGCTGGAAGGCTCTTTGTAACTGCAGATATGCTGCTATAGACATTCAAAGCTTTGTAAGGGGACAAATAACACGGAAGAGGCTCACAGGTACTAGTTAATCTCTCGTGTACATCTGTAGCCTTGCTGTCCAACATGTTCTTTCTCTGTTCTATAGTGACACAAAATTGTTACGTGTTGGGTACTTCAGGGCCTTTAAACTCTAGGACTGTCAACTTTAGCTCAACTATACAGACCTCAAGTGGCTATTCTCAGAATTCCAAAATCAAGATTCCGCTTTCCTCTATCTTAAGACTGCAAAGATGGTGGAGAAGGGTTCTCTTGCAAAGATTGAGAAGTAAATCAGCAATCTTCATTCAGTCCTATGCTCGGGGCTGGATTGCAAAGCGGAAAGCTGCAAGAGAGAGGGATCGTGTTGTTCTAATCCAGGTAAACTCTTCATTTCCCCATTCACGGGCCCCACTTTCCTAAAGTTGGCCTATACTTTCTTTTAGCTCATTCTATACTTTTTGCTTTCCACTTCGTATTAAATCAGGAGCAGATCAGAACTCCAATTTTACCCCTTATTGTGGTTGATGCCCCTAGTTGGGGATGCCCCATCTATCATTTGTGGGATTCATTTTTACCAGGCCCTTAGTTAATTGGTGTTTTCACATCAACATCATGTTTTGCTCTTGTTACTTTGGTATGATTATGTCAGACTTATTTGATTTGGGATTCAACAGTCATACTGGAAAGGTTACCTTACACGAAAAGAATCAAGGGCCCAGGTTGTGGACTTGCGCCTGAGAGTGCAGAAGGCAGCTGAAAATGTGGATGACAACATGCGAATCATAAACAGACTTAAGGCAGCACTTTCTGAATTGCTGAATATAAGAAGTGTCAGCAGCATTCTGCATACTTGTGCCACTTTAGGTAAGTAATATGTTGAGAACTTTTTATTAACTTTTTGTATTGAAAGGCTAGCTAAGCTATAGTGGACTAAATATTTAAAAATGTTCTAAAAACTGATTGGAGTGGTTTTGTAATGCTTTTCTTTCAGACATGGCGACTCGACATTCTCAGAAGTGTTGTGAGAAACTTGTGGAGGCAGGAGCAATTGACAAATTGTTGAAACTTATCCGCTCGATGACCCAAAGTATTCCTGACCAGGAGGTTTTAAAACATGCTTTGTCTACACTTAGGAACCTAGCTCGCTATGCGGAATTGCTTGATGTGTTAATTGACAGTCATGGATCTATTGAAATCATTTTCTTTGAGTTGCTGAGGTATGGTCATGGGAAATCAATACAACTTGTCATGAAAATGTATTCTTGCCGAACGTAAGGAAGACATGAAACATGATCGATAATTTCTGCTGGATTACATCTTTCAGGAACAAGGAGGATGGATTCTTTATTGCTTCTGAGCTCTTGAAAAAGATACGTACTAGGGACAAAGGTGCAGAAGCTTTGCGTAAATCACCTTCTTTGCTCAGGAGGCTGAATGGTCTGGTTGAAGATCTTACAAGGAGAGTCCACAACGACAAAAGGTATTTTTTCTGCTTTGAGGCTTAACTGCTCTATGAGGCTATACTTCTGATCATATCTTTTGTGATTTATAGAAATGGACGGGTGATTGCCGCGAAAGAGAACACTGAAAGGAGGTTGAAAGAGGCGGCTGAGCTTTTGAAACTAATGGTTTGCTAGGTTCACATCGGCTGGAGTTGCACATACTTTCATAACAGTCATAACCAATTGCCTTGATTGGTGCTAAAAATTGACATGCCTTAATTTCCTCATCTGCTTGAATTTTTCTTGGATTATGCGTGATGCAATTCATACCCATTTAGAATTGTTTTTTTTTTTTTTTTGGTATATTAAAATGGAAGGGACATAGGATTCATTGGTGTGAACGGTTGTGCTTGCCGTTCTCGGTCAAAGTTGGTGGCTTGGGTGTGGTTTCCGTGGTTGTTGCTCGTGAACTGCAACTGTAATCTGCCAGTGCCTTTCGGCTTAGTTTGTCGCTTACCAATTTACTTTCTTGAAAATAGCATGAGATGAATTTTACTTTTCCAAAGCTGCAAGGACACGTTTACTAAGCAACTGAAGATAACAAGAGTGTACCAAACGCAACGAACGCTCTGATTTTATTTTGATTCGCATTTTAGTAGGGCATGCCCGTGACTGGGCTTACTTAAAATAAGTAATAATTATGACTTGAATTGAATATTTAAATTGTGAGTGAGATTTTTACAAGAGAGAGGATGCTTAGATTGTCATATAATATGGCCGATTTTTCCTGCCAGAAATATCAAGCTTATCTTTATTAAATATAATTAGTTGTTGCTGCATAATATCATACGATGTGCCTATTAGGCCATCTTTTTCATAGAAAGGATACATCATTTGGCCCAATTGGCAACTTGCGCCCGCTCTCTCTCAAGACTTTATTGTGGCTATTAAATTGGACAACTTGCATTCGCAGCCGCAAGATTTTTGGGCGGCGATTCCCTTCTGCAGGCGTTGGAATCCCGGACAGCAGGAGATACACCAGCCCAAAAAATATCTTCCAACTGCCCTTTGAACCAATATTTCAGTATTTTCGTATGCCATTATTTATCACAGAAAAAACCTTATGGAACTTGGAGAGAGACAAAAGATCACATCGATGCTCGTGAGATTGGAATCTCTACTTGATTCAAGAATGAAGACGTGTCTACTTCAGATTCAGAAAAGGGATCCTCTTTTAACTTCTCTGATCTTCCAGTCCTAATGTTTGAAAACACCGGCAGGACCAACAATGATTTAACAAATTCGCATCAGAACAGCGATTAAGAAGAACAGAGTTGGAAGTTCTCCATTTCATGCCAATCAAATTTTGTACAACCCAACAATCCTAGAAATGTCCAAGAATCAAACCCATCGCCTAGAGAAGCCTAATACAACATCAATCACGAGAAACAACCTTTTCTTTTGATAAATTTCAAGCTGCCCTAGCAAGAACCTCAAGTCTCTCAGGCATATCAGCAGGGTCAATAAGGAAACCCCTCCTGGCGAGAGACCTTGGCACTTTGACAGTCAAGACCCCATCCTCATACCCAGCAGAAATCCCATTCACATCCACCAGGTTAGGCAGCCTGAACTTCCTCATGAAACTCCTGGCAGGCTCCCTCGACTCCTCCGCAGCCTCCGTTCTTATGATCATGTACCTGGAGTCCTCGACTTCCACCCTTATCTCCTCTTTCCTCACACCTGCCACACACCCAGAACAGGAAGGGGGAAAAAGGTCGAATCTTTATCAGTCAAGAGCACAAAACCAGGTGTCAAATGAATTGGGTAAGAAGAAAGATCGTGAAAGGTGAGAGGTTTGGTGGAGATCCTTTGGGATGATGACTCCTTACCAGGAAGATCAGCAGAGAAGATGTGGCACTCTGGGGTCTGCGCCCAATGGACGTAGTTTTCTGGGACGAAGTCATATGGGGAAAGGAGAGGAGAGGTGAAGAGGTGGCTCCATGAAGGGGAGGCGTATGCTGGGATCTCCATGGATTCAAGAGGAGGAGGGAGAGTCTGGGATTGGTGGGGAGAGATTGACCACTCAACGATGGAGGGGTAGAGGCTCCTGACGTATCTTGCTGCTGCTATATTTATAGGCCAGAGTGACAGCCCGGTTGGAGACGTGGGCTCTCTCTATACGCTCTGAAGTTTGATGGGTCAGGGTGTTCATTGGGTCATCTGTCGGCCGATGAAATAGTCCCACTTTTTGAAAGATGCAGTCTGAAAATTTTCAAGAACACGTATTCAAAATGATCTCTAGCTAAGCTACAGTTCCATTTGCGTCTCATGTGTTCGATTTTGGGGGATGAATGCTACCTCGTTTTTGTCCCGTGGATGAATGTGGGCCTTGAATTCGGTTGGAGTCAATGTCAGGAGAGTATCAAAACAGATTCTAAAACTTTGAAAGGAAATCATGAATACCAAGATATTAGAAGGTGAATCGTCATGATACAAAGACTAGGGGTTAAATTATAATTTGCCCACATGATAAATATTGCATATCAATGAGATTAGCCCCCACAATGGCGCCAGAAAGAGCATGAAAAAGTTCCTCTTTTTTTTTTTTTTTTTAAATCAGTCAACTAGTGCTCTTTCACGTTTCACATGTTTTGTCGTTTGGACAAAAAGGTTAGACGACGAAGTGGGAAAAGTGAATCTTGAATGAATCCGTATTACCACTATGTGATCCATTGAACCTTTTTATTGCACATGTCCCAATAGAATGAATTGATTTTTAGGTTGGTCATGCACATTGCAATCATGGAAGATCCTTACTCATAATCATAGTTGAAAGAATTTTTTGTAGAATATAAGACTTGCCTATCATCTTAGGTGACTAGACACAATTATTCCTCTCTACTTAAGCTTGACCTTGATGTAGAACTGTTGAAGGGGATCGACATGGATTAGTTGTTTGCCTTTAGACCTTGGTGCATCTTAATTTGATTCAATCGGAAGAAATGATATGGCGTTACTCTGTTGACCATTGAAACGGTACATAATCTTTCTTTCAAAGATCATTTGAAAAATCTTAAATATATTACTTTTGTATTAATTCAGTCATAAATATTTTAATTATCCCAATTGAATCATAAAATGTTGGTGATTTGCTAATATAGTCCATCTAACTAATTTGGAAGAAAATCACCGACATAAACATAGATCTGTCTTACATGATATAGTGTCGACACGAATTATAATTTTAATTAAATTTTTATTGGCTTGTTTTTTATTTTTTATAACTTTAAGTCGCTGCAGGCCCTCGCCTAAATACAGGAGAGGATTGCGACCCTTGCTTGTTAGTCGGTGAGAGGCCCAATGCCTTTGCTTGGTTCTTGGCGAGGACCACAATGCCCTCTAGAATTTGTCTGTGGCTATCAAGAGACCGCATAGGCGACCTTGTCGGCCCACAATTGGAAAAAAGAAAAGAACAAAAATAGAAGAAAAGACATTAAAAATCTAGAAATGTTTCTAAAATGATAATAAGATTATTCGTGTCAGTATCAATCATGCCATGTAAGACAATTGGTATCCATGTCAACGACTTCCGACCAAAATTGACTAGATGATTATATTGACAAAATGCCAAGTTGTTTATGATTTAATTGGCACAATCGGATGTTTTATAATATAGTTGGTACAAATGCAATAATTTTAGAACTTTTTTCCTAAATTTTGTCACGCGGGGTGGATGAGACATGAGAGTTAAAGATTCGAGCCACATAACTTTAGCTAGAACTCTTCTTTGTACAAATCAGGCTTCGCCAAACTCCAACTCCTCAGAGCCCTCCTCAAAGCCAAATTTCCAGCCTCCCAATGGGTTTATCATGTCATGAAGCTCAGTTTGTGGACTCACTCGATTCGTTTCTATGAAATGTAACAATTTTGAAAAAAGGCAACGATTCAATTTGATGATATTTCTGTTCGATCCAAATTGGATTTCCCCTTCTTCTTTTTTTATCGAAGGTAGTACTTTCATTTATTCATAGATAATAAGGATTATAAGAGAAGGTAGATAAGTTTCGGAACATAAAATTTCCGATAAAGGTAATGGAGGAAAAGACACCCAATTTCGAGGGAGATTTTTGGTCCGGTGAGCCTTAGCGAGCCGGTCGACGGCTCGATTTCACCGTCCATTGATCGGTCTAATCCAAAATGGTATGATGATGATGCACCTCAGGATAGAGCCAACCCCCAGAAGTAAAAGGAAAACTCCTTTGCCATCCCTCTCTAAATATGTTTGATTACTTTCCCACCCTTTCTTCCTTTCCTTTTCTTCTTCTTCTCTCTCTAATATTTAAAAATCTCTCCTTTTTTTCTGCCCTCATCTCCTCTTTCTCCTCTCATTCCCCACCTCTCCTTCCCCCCCGCCATACCTTTCTAGGGTTTTCCTTCTCTCTCTTCTTTCTCTCTATTCTCAAGATGATGCAGCCATCTGCAACCGGCATGGTCCCTCCCCCGCTCGATCAGCAGCAGCAGTACCAATACCAGCAGCAGCCCCCGCAGCAACCGTCGCAGCAGCCGCCACCGCCGCCGCAGCCCTACATGATGATGCCCCCCGCCGGCCACCCTTCCCAGGCGCCGCCGCCGCCGCAGATGTGGGCCGCCCACCAGCCCCTCCCCGCGATGCCCCAGCAGGCCGCTCCCCTCGGCGGTGGCGGCGACGAGGTGCGCACCCTCTGGATCGGGGACCTGCAGTACTGGATGGACGAGGCCTATCTCGCCACCTGCTTCGCCGCCACCGGAGAGGTCTGAAAAGCTCGAATCTTTTCCCCCGTCTTTCCTCGTCGGTTCTAGACCTCCTGTTTTTGTGGGTCTCGATCTGTTCGTTGGGCGTTGCGATTGCTGTTTGAGGGAGGTGACCGCGCGATTTCGATGGAGGTTGGGATGGGGTGTCTGATTGTGGGCTTTTCCTTTGTAGTTGTCGTTCGATTCTTTGTCCTTTGATCTCCTGAGATACGGGTGGTCGCCTTAATTTCGATTCCTTTGGATTAGAATAATCGTAGTGTAAGCAGTAATTTTTTTTTTTTTTTGTTTGTTTGTGTGCAATGATTTGGGACGATAGAATAAGGTAACTGATGGGAGAAGTTGGAGGGAATTTGATCCTACCAAAGGAGATTGCATATAAAATTGTTTGTTACTAGCGTGTGGATTGAACGAGGCGTCGATAGGATACTCTAATTTGTAGATTTATTTGATGGGTTGGCTGAAGATAGCCGGTGAGAGATTTAGGTGGAGAGGACCTTGTTTTGGTCAGCTCATTGAGTGCTCTTGGTGGTTGCAGATGGCAATGGCAAACATGTTATAGCTAGATTTTGCCTTTTCTATTTTTCTGTTGGAATGTTAACGGTTTCTATTAGCCGGATCACTTATGTAATTGTCTGTGATGACTAATGGTGGGGGTGGGAATGAGAACTTTCGCATGGGGAGTATATGAGCAGAGCCAAAACTAGCTGAGAAGAATGGTTGTTGCTGTGCTATCTTAAGTTGATGAGAAATCTTTTAGTCTGATGCATCTCTCATGTTGTAACATTCACCTAAGACTTAGATTTGCTCCAATGCTGGTGGTAAAATGGATGCACGAGAAAATTGCAGCATGTAAGTTTTGAACATCAAGTGTCTCACCTCTTGAAGCTCTTTTTTTATGTAGGTGGCCAACGTAAAGGTTATCAGGAACAAGCAGACAATGCAACCAGAAGGTTATGGTTTCATTGAGTTTTACACTCGGGCAGCAGCTGAAAGAGTACTGCAGACGTACAACGGTGCAATCATGCCCAATGGTGGACAGAGCTTTAGACTGAACTGGGCTAGTGCTGGTGAAAAGCGTGCGGATGATACCCCTGACTATACAATTTTTGTGGGGGACTTGGCTTCAGATGTTACGGACTACATGTTGCAAGAGATGTTCAGAGGACGCTATCCTTCTGTTAGGAGTGCAAAAGTAGTAATGGACAGGCTTACGAGCCGTACAAAGGGTTATGGGTTTGTTAAGTTTGGAGATGAAAGTGAGCAGATACGTGCTATGAGTGAGATGAATGGAGTCTTCCTTTCTACAAGACCGATGAGAATTGGACTTGCCACAAATAAGAAGATCACTACTGGGCAACAGTATCAAAAAGGTATGTTACAGCAATTCGTCTCGTCAGTTGTTGATTGCTAGTAGTCATTAGGTGAGATTATATTCTATCTTGATGTGAAACTGCCGTTGTGCTTAGTTGTGATATCAATCTCTTTGTTTGTTCTATATAAGATCCCCGACTTTTTTTTAGTATTTTTCCTTTTCGATCTCTGATCCACAATATGCCAAGCGCACTGTTATCTACTTTCTTTGTCTCTGTATTGTTGTTGAAGACGAGCAGCAGTTACAGAGTTACTTTCCTTTACGTATTTGGGCTCAATAAGTATTGTCAGTTTAAAGTTTCAAAACTTATAGAACTCCTATTGTCTCAAAGCAGGCTCTCGAGAGGCTCTATCATATAGGGGCCTGGAACTGATTTCAGATGAAATGGTTGTCCTTTTAGTCCGTGGCCTCGCTTAGGTCAGTGTTCCTGTTTACGTAATGTTGTTTATTTGAGTTTCACGTAGCATTTTGATGCTACAGTTTCAGTTTATTCTCAGTTTAATCCTTCTAGCACCCAGTGAGATTACTTCCAATATTGTACTAGTTAATTACGGAACCACCGGTTCAGTTACATTTTGTTTCAGTGATCACAATTTTTGTCGTCCATATTTCCTTTCCGAGATTTCTTTCCAGTTCATTGTTAAATTCCTTATTATTGGCCTAGAGTTGTCCTATTGTGTCTCTCTTATTACCGATTTTCTTAAAATTGTTAAGTTTCCCTGGAGCTTAGGTGCTAGAAATTCTCTCTAAAGGGCTAGCTGTTGCTGATCGAGTCATTCTCCTGGCATCCTTTTTTGCCTACTCTTTTAATCAACTTTCATATCCTTTATGGTAATAGTCTTCCAGTTCTTTATGAATTAAGACTCCTCATTAAAAACATGGCCTGCTTTAACCGTAAGTTTCCTTTTGTTGATACCATTGCTGGGTTTTCCTATTTACTACAGATTCCATTGGACATGCCTTTACTATTGGGCCTGAATATTAATTGTTTTGGTCTGTTCTCTGGGTGGTAGCTTATATTTTGGTTAAATATGAATCTGTTTGTCATGTCAGTGTCAACTGCTGTATAGTATAGATAGTTCTGGTCTAGGAAGTGGCAGATGTTGGAAAACAAGTTCATTGTTGGTGTTGGTGAATCAGTCATTAGAGTATTCAGGTTTTGAATGTGATTTGTTGCGTAAATCTGATATAGAGGCGAAATAATCTAGTTGCTGCTTGAAAACTTTTGTTCTTTTTTATTTCCTCACCAGTTGAAGGTTTTGTCTGAGCAATTTATGCGTTTTATAAATAGAATTTCTAGTGTGCTGTCCTAGGTTTTCTTTCTATTTAGATGCATTTGAATAGTAAAACTTTTGATGCTTGCTCAGTTGTCTCTGGTGCTGCATGGTGCATTTTAGCATTGGATTTTTTAGAAGTGACTTTTGGCAGCATTGTAGCCATCATAATCATCATCACTAATAGCATTATTATTTGGACAACTGTTTGGCTTACTATTTGGGTCTTCTTTAGTATGTGAGTGTGTTGCTGTTTGTTGGTTTCGCATTTTTGGGGCAAGACGGAAACTGACATCTGGTATGTGTAAGTACCATAAGCAATAGATCAAACCTGCCTTTGGTGACGATCCGATTTGACTTCTCAAAAGAGATGCCTCGCTTGAAATGGCGATACAAATTCTCTTCATTGTTTCATTTATGAGCTTGTTTTACTTATTTGCAGCATCTTACCAGAACACTCAAGTTACTCCAAATGAGACTGATCCCAATAATAAAACTGTAAATTTTCTTCCTCATCTTCCAGTATTAAGAAACCAGTCTATTATAATGGGCGTCACTGAGATTTTTCATTTCAGGTATTTGTTGGTGGTCTAGATCCCAATGTGACTGATGACCACCTGAGACAAGTTTTTGGACAATACGGAGAAATTGTCCAGGTGAAGATACCACCTGGAAAGCGGTGCGGATTTGTTCAGTTTGCTGATAGGTAAACCCAAGTTTATTAATTTGTGAGATGCCACCTCTTACCAGAAAAATCATATTTTTCTTACTCATTGTTTGATGCACCAGGAGCTGCGCGGAAGAAGCTTTGCGAATTTTGAATGGAACCCAGCTGGGAGGACAGAACATTAGGCTTTCATGGGGCCGGAGTCCTGCAAACAAACAGGTTTGTTTATTCATTCGGATGAGTTGATAATGCATCGGTCAATTTTTCCCCGTGTCCATAAGTCTGTGCAGTACTTTTAACATGTGATCTTTGCTTTCCTTTTTCAGCCACAGTCAGATCCTAGCCAGTATGGAGGGTATTACGGATACGCTGCTGGTTACGAAAACTATGGATATGGTGCAGCTTCGCAAGATGCTAACATGTACTATGGCGGTTATGCTGGATATGCAAATTATCAGCAGCCCCAGCAGCAACAGCAGCAACAACAACAATTAGGTTACAGTTGAGAATTTGGCGAATCTCGGGGCATTCTGTCATTGTGCTTAGCCTGTAATTGGAAGCTGCACTCCTCCCTACCCTCTCTCTTTCTTGCCTATTGCGAGCCTTTTTTAGTTTGTTGTCTTAGAATTTTCACACCGACATAAACCTTTGAATCTTTTGTCCGGATATCTCAACTGTTGTACTGCTCTCTTTTTGTGTTCTTGATGCCTTTTTTCCCTCTCGGGTATTTTTATAATATTTGTGTTAGATATGACCAGATTGAATAGAGTGGCATGTTACTCTTCTGTTGAGAGTATGAATCTCCTCAATGAATTTGTGTGTGGCGTGTTGTCCATGAAGTGAAGTTCCCAACCTATTTGATGTTTAGACTGGCATTTGCTTAGTTTATTTGGTTGGAACCCCGATAGACATTTGTTCAGTCACTCTGCCCCTATGTTATCAGCGATGGCGGCTAACTGTTGATTCACGCCGACTCCTTGACTTGGCGTTATTGTTGATGTGGTCGTTGAGATTGCTTGTGCACCCTAACATGGTGGTACCTGAAGGAAGGGTGAATGCTCTGTGATGTTAGTGTAGACATTGGGAAAAAGCTAATTGTACTAGTAGACAATGGTGCATACAAGAAGAAACGCATTAAGACTTCGAGCCCAGTTGATCAGAGCTTGTATCGGTGTCGGTTTTTGTGCCTCCAGTAACGTCGCAGCCCTTGCATGGTTCCCCCCGTTGGAGTTGAACGGCGCCATGATTGCCCTCTTGATGTTGGGTTGATGCAGTTGGTTGGGCAGATGTTGATGTTGGGTTGATGCATTTGGCTGGGGAGATCACGGGAGGTCACGACTAGGGACGATGATATGACCCTAGTAAATGTTTTCACTCCTTTGTCCTTAGCCCAAACGACAATTGCTGTAGCTGTGCAAAAGCTGGCCAGACGTGAGGGATTGAACATGTGACATCCCGATTTTCCAATTCTATCTTCAATAAATTGAGACGGGCATTTCGTTGGCACGCATATAGTTCTTTTCCTCGAAATTTCCACTCACGCGAAAACTACCATCGAGCGAAGCCGCTAAGAGATTCTAATGCATCGACTCGAGAATTTGATCGAAAGCGACCTTTCGACCGAGCTAATCTAAGAGGTCATTACGGACAAATAAAAGTCGATTAGAGACGGAGATAGGTCGACTCGACAGAGGCGTGATCGTGGTGTGGGTGATTCCACCAGATTGCACAGTTCTTGTCGATCGGACCGGACCGACTTTTCTATCGATTGGGTACCCGTGTTCGTATTTGAAACCTCGAGATTACCCCGACAACCGAAAAAGTCGCCAACGTTTCAAAGATGTACATTGTGGCTTGAGATGATCAACCACAGGTCAAATGCATGAAAATTTCTAAAGGCTACCCTAGGTTGGGCACGCTAAGATCGTGCTTAAAGTGAAATTAACCGTGGAATTGAGATGGAATTCGAAATTGGAAGTCTAGGTATGTCACAAGTCATTTCAAAATCATTGAATCATCTTTGGGAACATTTTTATGCAAGCCGAGCTTTTCAAAAAATAATCAAGAAATGGCTAATTTGGCTCGAGAAATTAGTAGGCCGCTTTTGGTCGCGCTTTTGAGATCTAAGTTGATTATATAGACAAGTGAAGATGTGAATTAAAGTGTGGTAACATTGAATTAATTTTATGGACTTCAATTTGATTCAATTGGAAGAGAATCAAGTGAAATTGGAGAATTGGTTGTACAAAAATTGGACCCCGGCGGAAAATGGAAGTGAACCCATTGGAAGAGGTTGTGGGAGTGAGTGGAGTATGACATCATGGATGATGTCATGGTGGGCCACTTTTTGTGGATTAAAGAAAAAGAAAAAGAAAAAGAAAAGGGCCCCCTTTCTCTCTCCTTCTTCTCTCTTCTTCCTCTCCCTTCCCGTTGGCTTCTCCTCCATGTTCCTTGTGCGAAGGACCAGAAAAATTTGCAGAGAAGAAGGAGCAGCCATGGCCGGCCACCCGCTCGCACGCCGTCGTCGCCGCCGCCGTGCGTCCGTCCCGCGCCGCCCGCTCGCGCCGCTGCTCTTCCCTCATTCGCCGTCGCCCTCGTCCGCACCAGCCCGCATTCCAGCAGCTCGGGCCTTCGTCGGAGCTCCCTCCGCCGCCGTCGACCTCCGCCTTAGCCCGCCGGAGCTTCGCCTTGCCTCCGCCGCCCTTGGCCGCCTCAACCGGCGTCGGATCCGCCCATTCTCGGCCTCAAATCGCCATGGACAGCAACCCAGAAAAATGGGTATGCAGCGGCTTCGTGGCCCGTTTTGGCCGCCTTCCCGAGCTCGGATGCTTGGCCCGCTTTGAGGAAAGTCGATCCTCGCGTTGTCCCCGTCGTTTTGGTTCGCTCGGCTCGTTAATCCGGTGAGTTTAACTCACTAAACCTCGCTTAGACGGTTAATTATGCCCTAAGTGTGCTTAGTCTAAGTTAAGCAAGATTAGGTTGGTAGATTAGTTTATTTAAATATGGATTAGATTAAGTTGTTTAATTTAAGTTAAACATGTTTAGTTTAAGGGTTAAGTAGGTTTATTTTTAAAATAAACCTTGATGTGACATAAATGAATTTACTTTTGATTTATTTAAACATTTCGAAATTATTTAATAATTTAATATTATATCATTATTCGAAATTATTAAAATATGATTATTTAATTATTTTCGGAATAAATTTAATTATTTATTAAATTCCGAAAATTTTGCCGGGACCTAAATTCTCAGAATTTCGTGCCGGTCGTCTGTGTATTCGGATTTTGAAATTGATGGTCGGATATTATAAATTGAATGTGGATTGTGAAAAATAGGAATATGATTATTTAATTAATTTTCGGAATAAATTTAATTATTTATTAAAATTCGAAAATTTCGTCGGACCTTATATTCTCAGAATTTCATGCCGATTGCTGCTGTGCCTTTAGAATTTAAATTTGATGAATGTATGTGGCAAATTGAGTGTTGATTGTGATAAATAGAGATTTTATTGATAAAAACCCAAGTATCGGGTTTTGATGCAAAAATTGGATTTTAATTATTATATTAAATAGTGGGGTTTGAAAAAGAGAGATATTGGCTTGTTGATTCGAAATTAGCGTGTCCCTACACACGTGAGTAATTTCTGGAATATTTTTAATATGAAGAAAAATGGCCGGGATCACTATTTTAAGTGGAAGCATTGATTTAAATATAAAGTGTCCTAGGGCCGAGTATGCTTTGACTGTGTGATAATTAAGAGGAATCGTCCTGGGCTGTTGAGCCGGACTTGCCCCTATATGGGATGCCCACGCGGTGGATGCGGGTCGCAGATTCTCGGCCCATGCTCCTTCGGGGAATGCCGTCGACGTCTTGACGGCCGCGCTCCATGGGGAGGCGATGCCTGGCATGAGTGTCAGATAGCCGAACAACGAGTAGGCTATGCCCTTGTGCGGCAGTGAATAACAATTGGAATGCATGTTGGGTGTTATTGATGTGTCGGATTATGGGACGGAATTGTGTGGCATGGAATGGGACGTGTCATAACGATTTAGTCTTATAATCGGGACCCCGTGGTTGTTGGTTATATGAAAGAGAATGCGTTCGGTTGTTAAGTTCATATTACTATCTATGATTGAGTGATTTGAAATTGTGCTAACCTGCAGGAAGGAACTGAGGCGAGGTAAGTCTTCTATGTGATGTGGCTAGGCCACCCGGGGTGTATTTTCTTTCTAATAGGGGTTTAGGGGGTTGAACTTGCCGAGACATCGTCTCATCCCGGTCGTGGGATTAAAATTTCAGGTCCCTAGATGGCGGTCGTGGAGGACCCGAAGCCCTAAGTCCGGAAAGGTGGAGATCGAAGTATCGGTGAACGTGTCCTGCTAGTTGGCTTTAGGATAGTTCCCCATTCGTTGAGCTGGTCTATTTTGTAGACAGTCCAAAGTTGTATTTAAACCTATGTGTTTGTGAATGAGTGTTTGGTATTGTGATTGATTGCCTGCTTTTCTATCCCAAGTTAAATGTTGTCAGGGGATTTGTTTCGCTTCTGCATGCGTAATTAAATGAATGGGTCGGCGACGTATCCTGGGATGTCGCATATTTGATCGACCGAAGTGGGATGTGTGCGACCCCGGGGTTCGGGGCGTGACAGAACAGACCTCTTGCGTCGTCTCCCTCCTCTTTTTACTATGTTGTATTCTCTCTCCTTCATTTTGTTTTAGGGTGATGAGATGGTTTATGATGTGAATGATGGGACGTTGACACGGATAATTTCTAAATTTTAATCCAATGTGCAATGGGATTTTTGAATTTTTAATTCATTAAATGTAATTTTTAATTCCTGCTACTGAAAAAGAGTACTTTGTTACTTTCCAGATCCCTCCAGAATTTCTCAGACAATGGGTTCAACAGGGATATTCTCATGTTCACTATGGAGCTGTTTGTCTTGCTCTCACTTTTCATGGAAGAAAAGGTTTGCCAGTAGTGGCAAGAATTGTTTTGCTAGATACTAGGTTTTTACAATACCAGCATGCTTGCATTGGTAGTGTTCAAACCACTATGAATGCTAGAACAGTCTTTGTGACTTTATATCCAAACTTCAACATCGCTCTTTCAGATCCACAACTACTCTCTTTTTTGAAAGTACAAGTCCAGCTCACTGGAGCACCCCAAACTGCTGACTCTGTAGCCGCAACCTTACATTACCAGATGGTTTACCGAGTGCAGAATCATGCCCTCGACCTCAACTTCAACAAGGGTAATGAAGATGTGTTGTTTATCTCCATGTAGAATGACCAAGCATCCTGCATCCATGTTCCCAGGCAAATCCCGAAGGATATTTTGGCTAAGCTCCTTCCAGAGACTTGGATCACCAACTATGAAAAACTACACCAGCATAACAAGCCTTTTCAGTCCACGGACTCAGAGTTTGTAAGGAAAAAAGATGGAACCGTTTCCATCAAATTTGGCAAAGAAAAGGAAGAAGGTCCTTCTATCTTCCAGACCATTCTCATGATTGAGCCATGTATTCCTGAATCCATTTCCGAACCAGATCCAAAAAAGCATGTTTGACACTTCGATGGTGATGGACATTCAGTTCATCACTATAAAGACAATTATGGTCATTGTTTTTGGGATCCTTTTTGCCAATGCTCCTACTGTATCAATTCTCCTGACGAAGTAGATCCTCTTGCAAGGTCTCCACACCGACGCAAGAAGTCTAAGGACAAGGTGTATCAAAGGTACTTAGACGGAGATTCCTCCGTTGATACTCTCGGTGAATGTGACAAATACCAGTTCATGGTGTCTTGCGCACCACCTCCACCATCGAAGTCCAGTAATACCTCCCAAACCTTACCAGATCAGCCAAAATCACCTCCACCTTCTCCTCCCCAGAAAAAGCAAGCTCTCTCTCCATTTTATAAGCCAATCCTCAAATGGGCCAAGAAACATTTTTACCCACTTGAAATCCCAACAGAAGCACCACCCACCTCTTCTATTGCCATGTTCCAAGACACTGACTTTCCTCCTCTTGTTAAGGAAAGCTCTAAACTCTCGTTCCCTGCTACAAAAGAGTTTATTGATCCCCATGGTAGATACCGCCATGTTCCTAAAATTTCTACCCCCACAGATGTGGATGAACATGGAAGACAGAAGAAAACCCCTGCCGCTGAAGCCGTTCTAAACTGGCAATCAGAGACTCTATTGGCACAGAACAATGCCTTTAAGGCTATTGATTCCAAGATCGGAAATGTGGAACAAGATCTCCGAAGATATGATGAGAGTACCAAGAAGATACTTTTTGAGTTCCAGAAAAGGCTTCACGCTGCCAATATTCCAGAAGATACCTCTAGAAGAGAACCAGATATGGCAGAAATACGAAATCGTCTCAAAGCCCTGCAGAAGGAAAAGGGAAAAGAAAAAAGCTCACATACAGAATCAAGTTCAATTGTTATAAGAGAAATGCCAGACCATATGATGATATCAAATCTATTAGAATCCTTTTTGAAGGATTTGGGTAAGCAAGAAATTGATCCTATTACCCAACAGCCTGAGCCTGATCCTGTTATCCCAGAAAATCAGATTCTGTTTGCTGAACAAACTTCCCCTACTACATCAGACTCAGCATCTCTTTCTTCTTCTTCTTCATCCTTCTCAGATCATACAGTTGATTCTCCCCCTATTGTTCCACCAACTTCACAAATATTCATGGTTGACACTCCTCCAGACTATGACTATGAAATGGAATCAAACTATTCTGATCCAGAATTTGGATAGACTAGTAATCCCACCAGAAACAATTCTTCCAGACATGTCCATGGCATCAAAACAATTCTTCTCCATTGACGATATTCCTTATCCAAAATGGCCAGAAAGACTTGAAGAGTTTCATACTTGGTTGAGTACACAGTTCATTACCAACCATGATACGAATGATGTCCTTTACAATTTTGTTACAAGGTTCACAAGAAGCCTTAAATTCTGGTGGCAATCACTCATAGAACAGGACTAGCTTACTTTTTTATTGTCACCCAATTTCAGCCATGCCCTTACTTATCTATATCATGTCTTTGTGGGAACTCCGGGAGATCTCAAAGAGCTAAAAAGAAGAGAATTTTTTGAAAGAAGATGTTGCTCCCTTAAGAAAAGGCATCTTGATAAGCATTACCGACTAATGCTTCAGCTCTTTTACCAAATTGGTGCAGATCCAAATCTAAAGCATGTCTTCCTCACTTCTATCCCCAAAGAGCTATCACAGATGGTTGAAAGATCTTTCTTTGGAAAGCAAAGAAGGATACAAGACGTTCCATTGGGAGAAATTCAGCAAGAAGTCCATCTATGTCTTGAAGATTTATGCTTAAAGCGTCGAATGGTCCGAACATACATCACAGATGACAAGCGGCTTGAAGCAGCTTGTTCCCATCAGAAGTTAAAGATTAAATGCTCCAAACAAGACTGTGATGGTACTTGTGGCCAGTATTCCTGGAAGAAGAAGCACTACAAGAAGTACTCGATTAAGAAATCCAAACATGACTCCAAGCATTTCCGAAAAAAGAAGAAATGGCGATACCTATGGAAAAGGAAGGATCGCACAGGCCATAAGAAATCAAGCCGTTGCTACATTTGTAACAAAAAAGGACATTTTGCCAAAAATTGTCCTTAGGCGAAAAAAGGTCAGAATCATCTAATAGAGAATGAAACAGGTATTTCCCTTGAAAATGATGATATTGAATCATTATTCTCTGCTGATGATGAACCAACCAAACAAACTCTTTATGTTATTCCTTTCTACCAAACTTCTAGTGACACTGAGTCTGACTCAAAATCTGAAGATATTTTTCACATATCTCCCACATCTTCAGAACCAAATCTTGACATATTTTCAAGTCATACTCACTGTCCCCATTTCCCTGTTAAAATCCTCATCTCAAAGTTTGCCAAACCTATCAATGTTATTGCTCTTATTGACACAGGAGTAAGTTGTTCCATTCTAGACACAAAAATTCTACCTGAAGAATTCTGGACCCCTTACATCCGATACTTCAATTCTGCTTCAGGAGATACTTTCTCCACGAATGTTAGAACCACACCAGTCACTGTCCAATTTTTTCCTCAATGTTCCATAACCATAAAGATTTTTGGATCAAGCCTTCCCAATAAAGATTTGATAATTGGGTGGGACATCATGACTCAAATCTCTCAACTTCGAATCATTCCTGGAAAATGTCTTAGATTTAAAGACCAATTCTCTGAGTTCGTTAACATTCAGAGACTCTTTTCCATTGAGATGAGTTTACTAGATCCAATCATGCAAAGGTTGCTTGAATCTTGTTCAGAATCCCATTCAGAATTTGCCCAAAAATGTTCTCATCCTTTATGGGAAAACCCTGAGTTCTTTGTCCGCCTTCCCTTCAAAAAGAATGAAGACATAAATCCGACCAAGGCAAGTCATATGGGAATGAAGCCAGAACACTTGGCTTTAGCTCAAAGGGAATGCTTAGAATTATTACAGCAAGGCCTTATTGAAATCTCAAATTCTCAATGGGCTTGTGAAGCTTTTTATGTCAATAAATGTGCTGAGCAAAACAGAGGGAAAATGAGATTGGTAATCAATTATCAACCTCTCAACCTCTTTCTCCAAGATGACAAATTCCCTTTACCATCCAGAGATTCTCTCTTTACTGGTTTAACCAAAGCCCACATTTATTCCAAGTTCGACCTCAAAGCCGGATTTTGGCAATTGGGTATTCATCCTGAAGACAGATCCAAGACAGGATTCTGTATCCCGAACCAGCACTTCCAGTGGAAAGTTCTTCCTTTTGGATTAAAGGTAGCACCATCCATTTTCCAAAAGGCCATGTGCCGTATTTTCCAACCAATCTTGTCAAGTGCAGCTGTATATATCGACGATATTCTGCTTTACAGTCCTGATGAACAATCACACTGCCAACTTCTTGAGCAGTTTGCAGAAATAGTGAGAAAGCATGGCATTATGCTCTCTCAAAGAAAGATGAACATTGCCCAGATAGAAATTGAATTTCTTGGTATGCACCTCAACAAGGGTACATACTATCGAGGATCACATATTGCTCAAGAATTATTGAAGTTTCCTAAAGATAACTTCACGACAAAGCAAGTTCAACAATTTCTGGGGATAATCAACTATCTCAGAGATTTTATCCCCAATATTGCAAAGCTTCTGATCCCTTTGCAATCCATGCTGAAAAAGAACTCCCCACCTTGGGGAAAAACTCAGACCAAAGCAGTCTCTGAGCTTAAGGAGATTATGCAGAATCTCCCACCACTGCAAATACCATCAACAGGTAAAAGAATTCTTCAAACTGACGCCAGTGATGAATACTGGGCAGCCGTCCTATTCGAAGAAATTGATGGTAAGAGACTCCTTTGTGCTCACAAAAGTGGAAAGTTTTCTCAAGCTGAAATGCATTACCATTCCACTTTCAAAGAAATCCTAGCAGTAAAAAATGGAATAAAAAAGTTTGAATTTCATCTCATCGGCCATCACTTTTTGGTAGAATTAGACATGGCATCTTTCCCTTAGATGACCAAGTTTAAGCAAAAGCAGATTCCAAACTCTCAACTGCTTCGATGGGCTGAATGGTTTTCAAAATACTCTTTTGAAACCAAGCATATTCCTGGAAAAAAGAATGTACTTGCTGATTTTTTGTCAAGACCAAAAGTACCAATCGAGATCAACATGTACATCAAGAGACCTGCGTTCCATATGCTCAATCATGGTGTGAAATACAAGATTGAGAAGATCAAAGACTTGCCAAGCTGGAAATTTCCTCAAGAGATTATTCAGCAAATCCAGAATGACAGTCTTACTGAAAACCTGGAAAACCTCATGTGGCAATCCCACACAAACTTATTCAGATTTAATGGAGGTTCGATTCTTTATCCTTTTGGGTTGAATTTGAATTACCCTTTCATTCATCCTCTTATCTGGAAAGAAGACAATTTCCCTGATCAGCTCAAAACGCTGTTATGGTACTTAACCAATAAGTACTTAATAGCCATTGAAATTCCCATAAGAAGATTCATTGCCAATCTCACTAGGATATTCATGCTCGGAAGAAACATCGAAAAAGAATGCGATAGAAATCTTTTAGATTTTCTAAATTGGTTCTATCATCCTACATGTTGGAAACAAGACTTGGAAAAAGAACTGTGAATCATGACACCAAATCCTGAGGTTCACATCATCCTGTTTTTCAGACATCCATGGAATTTTTGTAGAAATAATGGTTGTATTCTTGATGCACCACTCGAAATAGGAACCACATCCTATAAACCTCATTTGAATAGCCGAGAAGCCCGGATTCACAAATCTTATCCAAGATCTGTTCGATTTTGTGAAAACGAGTATCGAGAGCTCCAGAGAATCCTATGCCAAGAAAACAGGACCATTCCCGAAGATGTTTGGAATAATGCACCTACTACGTGGGATCATTATGACCTAGCACCAGAAGCTAAGGAAGTACTCAGGCAATACAGACAAGCTGCATTGTCCCAAGAGCATGAAATGACAAGCGAAGATGATATTGTCCAGTCAACTCAAGACCCCTATGCACGCTTTGGAGGTTCTCTGTCCCAGAATCCCTACGAACAAGGACCTTCATCCTCATTCCAAGACATGGACACATCCTACTATGCACAGCCATCCAATTGGCCTCAGCCAAGCATGCCAACTGCCAACACTACCAGCGAAAATACAGATTGGGTAGCAGAAGAAGCATCCCATTGGGCTCATGAACAAGCATCCTCATCAAGAAGGCTAAATCAAATCCTCTCACCAGAAGATCTTGAAGCTCTTCAGCAGAAGTATGAAGCTCATCTCTTAGAAGACAGCTCAGAAGACTCAGACTCAGTCTGTAGCTACAATGCCCGCGACAGATGAGACCGTTGAGTCCGTATAATTTCACTGTAGCAAAGTCACTGTTCACTTTTACTGTAGCACTAGGCTAGGGAAAGTACTGTTCACAGTACAATTACTGTTCATAGTGTGCAAATAATTCCCTCCCGGAAATTTTCGGTGCCTCTGTTTGTACCCGGACCCATGAGCTTGGTCCTTGTTTGTTGCCTTGTGACCTCATTTTGCCTATATAAGGCAAGGAGGATGTATTGTGTTGGGCAGAGTCCCTTGAAGTAAAGTGTGTGCTTTGTGAAAATCTCTCCATGGCTTTCTAAATTCCTCTTCTTCTCTAGCCTGGTATGATCCTTCGAGAAATGCAGCTTGGGTAGGTTAGAAACGTCTCCATCCTGAAATTTTTGGGTGTCTCTAGGCTCTGAACTAAAAGGCTGAGTGGTTTTCTGCTAAGAGGCTGTCCCTGAAGGGCTTGAACGGGAGTTGTTCCCCCAATGTGGGATGCATACCTGCAGAAAATTTACTCTCATTCCCTGGTTCTAAGTCTAGGTTCATTCTTATCCCCAAATTATACAAAAATGTTCAATGTAGTACCTTCATTAATTCGAGTTCAAGCATAATATTAAACATTTTCATATAGTTCGGAAGAAGCATATATAAAAAATTTAAGAACTATATTGAATAATTTCAAAGTTTAGGGATGACATTGTATGTTAGACACAAATTTAGGGATCATATTAAATAAATCAAAAGTTCAGGGCTTGAACATTAAGTCAAAGTTTAGGACTATTTGTGTCATTTTCTCATATATTATTAAGGATTAAGGATTGCAAGGTGACCACTACCTGCGATGGCGTTGTTGGCTTGAGCTTTGTACCTCCCACGAAAGGTGCCAAGTTTGAATTCTAGCGGCGTTACTTACGTTAGCCCCAGGTTCTTCCCACCGGCTATTGGCTTTCGGGGTTTTCTAAGTCATCAAATAAAAAAAAAAAGGATTGCAAGGTGGGGTGGTCTTATAAGGTGGCCAAATGCCACGTTGGGATTTCATGTTTGATAGGCAAAATTGCACATTATTAAGTTATTCCATGTCAAGGGCGCACTAATGGAGCTGGCGACTGCCAAGTGCCAAACATCAGAAAAAGAATAAGAAAAATTCATTACTTTTTGTTTGATGAAAAGATCCAAAGAATATAACAAGATGCCGCCCCGATCTGCTACCTTCTTTGAACTTGAATATTTTTCCAAGAACTTCGATAACATCATGTCTCAATTTGTCAAATCCTCCCTTGGACTTCTTGCCAAAGAGCACGCCCATGACTGATGTATGTACTTTGATAAGGATTTGGTCTTCAATACAAGTTTTAGCCACTTGCCCGGACTAAAATTCTCTCCTTAATATATGAGTGAGTTGGTTTCATGGAAAAAAAAAAAGATTTGGAACGTTTTTCCTAAAAGTAATCGCTTGTATGAATGAAAAACATTTTTATTGTTGATGATAATATTTAGATATAAATTGCTAATGATAATGACAATATTTTTTATTTGACTAATTATTTTCAACTTTCAGTTTTAGGATAATATTTTTTAAATCATTTATTTTCTTAGAAATCAACAGAGCCTAAATTTAGTGTCTTTGCGTGCCATTCAAATAGGAATTTAGGTGATTTTTCATGAGGCAGATTTGGACACAGATTCCAAATGTGCCGATATGCACTCCATGAAAAGAAAGAGATTTGTTAGGTAATTGTCTAGAGGTATCTAACTTTAATTACTAATGATATTTTATGACATAAACAAATTTATTTTTCCAAATGTTCGTGTATAAAATTCAATATGGAGACATTCAAAAGAGTCGGCGGCCAGCGCACTCACGTTAGCATTCTAAAAAATCTTGGTCAATAAAGCTTTAAAAGTTTCTTGCTTATTGGTCCTTGTCGTTTTAAATCTTGGAAAAGCCTGCCTAATTGTTTATATAATTAATTTTGTGGACACGATGAAAGCTTGGTCAGCTCTACACAAAGGCTGGCCCTCATGTTCCATGCCCCCCGTTTTGACTTCGGCGCTCCCTCCTAAATCAATTATCTTTTTATCAACCCCACTAGATGGAAAATAATATAAAGAAACTTATAGAGTAAAAAATAAAATATATTATAGTAAATGAATAATATTACGAAATTAAAAAAAAAAAGTGCCGACTTAGGTGCGAATTTCACTTGATGGGTGTCCTGATAACGCAGCTGGAGATCTTCAATGTTGCTCTGTCTCCTTAAGTGTTGATTTCTTCGTTTGTTTTAAATTGAACACGGCAGGTACGGTTGTACTTTGGATGTATCATTTTCACATTTTATCCTTGTATTCATCAACCCAAAAGAGATTCCACTCAATCCTAATTTCTACCACCTAAGTTCATTGTATAACGGCAGAAGGAGAAGCCATTGATGATGATTAAATCCAGATCTATGAACTATCTCGAAATAAAATAGGTTGGTGATTCTTGCAAATTTCAATTCGATCATGAGGTAAAAGTATAGATTTGCTTGTCTCAATTTTAATGGTTCAAATTGCTCTACAAGCAAAACTAAAATAGGTTTGGTGATTCTTGCAAATTTCAATTTGATCATGAGGTAAAAGTACATATCTAAATATCTCAATTTTAATGGTTCAAATCGCTCTACAAGCAAACTAAAATAGGTTTGGTGATTCTTGCAAATTTTAATTCGATCATGAGGTAAAAGTATAGATTTGAATATCTCAATTTTAATGGTTCAAATCGCTCTACAAGTAGACTAAAATAGGTTTGGTGATTCTTGCAAATTTCAATTCGATCATGAGGTAAAAGTACAGATTTGAATATCTCAATTTTAATGGTTCAAATCGCTCTACAAGCAAACTATGCAATGCATAGCATACGGTCGAGCAATATATGAATTCACTTGATTAATTTCACATGCTTCATCCTCAACAACATCAGTGGTTTTTTTTTTTTTTTCAGTTCTTGTAGTCAATGTAAAAAAATCGACTCGTACTACTACTTATTTAAAGGAAAGTGCATGTGTTTTATCAGATTTTATGCTGTGATTATTAGTTCTGTCCATTGAATTGGAGATAGGTGAATCTAAACAGAACATGGCTTGTTCTTTTATCCTTTAGTTGGATGATCCCTAATCAAAGATTAATGAGGAGTCTTCATGGAATTTATATTGAAAAACCATATTAACAAGGGGCATCCTATTATTAATAAAAAGATTAAAATGTTCCACATGATGTCAATTGTCAGGCCATCTTAGTCTTATTTCCTTCATTTCATTTTCTTTTAGTTTATTGAACAGTACGGCAATGACACTGCCTCCATATCAGCATCTTCATCATCAACCCTTCCAACCTCACGCTGCTTCTATATATTCAAGCTCAGAACTTCAAACCATCTCAATCTCACAAATCAACGACATTCGCTCTCTCCTTCAATCCAGGCATTCTCCATCCGAAAGCCGACGAGTCGTTTTGGGAGAGAGATACTGAGATGTCGATCTCCTCAAGGGGGCCGTACGGCTACTCGAAGATGGAGAAGGAAGACCCGGAGGAGGCGAGCCACCGGAGGGCTCAGTTCTTGATCTACAAGGCGTTGGAGAGAGCTGACTGCGAGTCTGCTCCAGCGAGGCGGCCGTCCTTCTTGCGGATCAGGTTCTGCAGGCTCAAGATGAGGGTCGGCAAGAGGTTGAAGAGGATGAGGAAGGGCATGCTGCTGACGCTCTCTCAGTCCAGGGTCGGTGCTTGCAAGCAGAAGATCGTGAAGCAGATAAAGAGGAGCTGCATGCGCTTGTTCAGACTCGGAGAGAGCACCAAGCCCAGCATTCCACATTTGCTCATATGAATCCAGTTTTCCGACTCTCTCCTAATTTTTCAGATTTTGCCCTTCTCTATCGGGACTTATTGTCTGTAAGGAAATAATACAGTCATTAATGTCATGAGATCATTCGCCTCCTTAAGCCCTTTGTTTGAGATCGTAAAATTATGAATTATCAGTCAAATGATACGTTTCAGTTCGACTTGACAAGCAATTTTCCATCTAGCTGCCCCAACACAGAAGCACTGGCTATGAGCAGCAAGACAAATTGCAGAAGAAACAGAAAGTTTGACAAATATAATGTGAGGCCATCTGTAATATGAAAAAAGCACCGGATTCGCAAATAGCTCTAAAGATAAATCATTTACTATGATGATACATGTTGATTTTGAAATATCTAATGAGCCCTCAGTTGCTAAATCTCAACGACATGAATAGCATTTGGTCTATTGACAAAGTGTCTAGAAGGGTTTTTATGATGTGTTGAGCTCAATTTCACTTAACAAAAAAAAAATGGGAGTTTAAGTTTTCTTTTTTAATTATGAATGCAGAATTTTTATGTTTAGGGGAATCACCAACTGTAATACATAGAGGAGGCAAGCAAGACATGGGCGGCTTCTTTGTCATACCCATGTGTCTTTGACGACAACATTGCGAGCCTGTAAAAGCCATGCATTCCAAGGTCACTTTCGCTTTCTTTTTGTCGGATCTAATCGTTTCCACCAGCCTAAACCTAAACCCCAGGAAAAGGTCAAAGTAATACATGCATGTACTGTCCTAATCTCCGGAAAATTCGGATTCTCCCCCGTAAATTTCCCCACCATCCGTACCTTCTTTGCCTGTACTTTTGTCCCTCCCGGAAATTACTTGTCGGCTTCGATGATACAGATGGGTTGATTCGATGAAGGATAATAATTGATGGTCAGCGCGGCTAGACCAAGAAACTTTTGATTATTCCGTATTTTTTGACCTAAATTATGAAGGATGGGCAGGCAGGTCATAATTATTGTTCCCTGTTTTATGGCATCTTTCTTGTTTATATTTTCTGGGGCTACTATTAGAGAGATAAATATGCTGCCGAGGCACTAAGGTTTAGCATAGGATTCTTGGTCGCATTAATTGGATTTAAGGTAATATAATCCGACATAACATGGGGGTGTACCGACTTATGCATGTTCTGCAACCAGATCTGCAATATATACACGGGATTGCTTGTGCTGATGGTTTCTATATTAGTCTAAGCCCAACAGCACAACTCAGTCATTTTCTATTTCTGCTTGGTCTCAGAAATCGTATCCTATAATTTATTAGAAGATCGCAGCATATCGAGAGCTAACATTGCTTAAACCCACACCGGTTGACATTTTTCTTGTGCTTGGACCGGGTCCAATAGCAAAAGACCTTGCCGAATCTTGTGCCAATATTTTCGGGTTCATTTGATTCCTAGGCCCATGAATGCGTCCAGTAGCAAACACAATGATGCATAAACACCAGATGTTTAATGACTATGATCTGATGACAATGCTGTTTAACCCATCAAGGACATAATTAGAACCCGTTTAGCGGCGTAGCGTGAGCTCGATACGTCCTAATTGTCACTCCTCATAGCACCAACCTGCTATCAAATGCATGTCATGTTTTGGCAGGTATGCTACTATGAACTGATCCTCCATGGCCTAGAAGTTTAAAGTTTATGTGAATCTTGCCTTCTTTTTCAGTCATCTGTAACATACACGATTTGCGGCCTTTTGACTAATGTCACATATCAGCTAGTTGCAACAATCTGATGGGAGAACGGTAATAATTCGAACAATATCGAATCAACGCAGCGGAATAAAATAATCTCCCCTCTTGTGTAAACCTAATAGGAATCGATATAGTAGAGTAAAATAACCAAGCACGCGAACACAAGACGATTTTTTTACGTGGAAAACCTCCTCGATGTGAGGAGATAAAAAACCACGGGACCGAGTCCACCCGAAAATCTTCACTATCAATAAAATTGTTCTTCTCTAGCAAATACTAGAGGTACATAGCAGCAAACACCTCAAGAATGTAATTCTTGGCAATACACATGAACTTCACAAGAGATCAAGGATAAATCTGACCAAAAACGCAGGTTTTGATCAATCCACGAAAAACCTGATGTAGGGAGCTTCAAACGAAAATCAAACCGTTCAGATTCGATAAAATTGCGCCACGAACATGCTGACAAAATTTCAGCTCAATCGGACCACGAATCGACCTCCAACGCCAGCTTGATGTAAATCGATATATTGCCCCAAACCCCGATTTTCTCGCTTTTTTTTCTCTTGTTAATGTTTTCCTTTTCTCTGCTACCTCTTTTTATATAAATAAATGAGAAACCCTATTTCCTCATATAACTTATTATATGGGCTCAAGCCCTTTTTGGGCTTGCAACTCATTGGGTCTCCTCCACATGTGGAGTGAACCCACTAACACAATCAACAGGGAAGATGACTGATCATTAGTTGTAACCAAGTTTTAGAATGTGTTTATCCACTTAGAAACCAAATTGGGATATGCAATTGCGTTCCAGTTGAATCCCGATACCTCTGCATTTTCTGTTTCAAGAAAGACAATGACATCGTGGGCGATGACCGACTCATCACAGTTATTGTTCGTCTGGCATTTATATGTTGAATGGTTCATTGCCATTGGGCTAACAATGCATGCAGGTTATTGGTTGAACAAAAAAGTTAGATGCTCTCAAAATAAGTTGGCTTGGCCTTCACAGCGACACTAACCGAGTCGACTAAATTAGAGGATTAGCTCTTCAGGAGGGGCTTTTTCTTGTCTTCCCATTTGTCCAAACGTCCTTTAGCTTTCTCCACCTGAAACATGAAACAAACAACCAAAGCCCTCTATTTAGACGTATTCATTTGAGTCGCTTTCTGGCTGATAAGACATTTATGCATATAAGCATGTCTTTTTAACTATGTATCTGTCTCTCACTGAACAGTCAATGGATAAAAGTCAGATGAGCTCAAGCCCAGCGGGTCAAGAGCCTAGTGAAGGACATGCATAAATGAAATGGCCCGCTATTGATGTTAACTCCAAAATGAATTTTTGCTGACATTTTTGCCTAAAAATTCATGTTAAGAAGTGATCTCAAGTTGGATGATGAACTGTGACGCTACTGTGAAGCCTGCAGACAAAAGATCACGCAGCGTGACTCCTCATTTGAGCAGTGATTCAGGTGTTCTGGTAAATCGTTCGTATTGGTATATTTACAGTTCAAATGGCATCACAGCAATGTCATTCAAAGCAACAATGCTAAAAGCTATACGATCACTGAAGTCTGATTTGATAAAAAAGATAGTATATTTGCATTAGAGTTTACCTCTTTGTTCCAGTCTGTGCGGTATGTGACCCAAATTAAAATCAGAGTCTGCATGGCCGTACCACCTAGCATACCCGACCATATTCCCTGCAACCGAAATTAGAAACCACAATGATCGGGCGTTCGATCTCCCTAGTTCTTCAACTGCTTAGACAAAGCAAATCGAATGTATATAAAATGATGTTTAATGGTGAGAGGATTTCACCTTGGCGCCTAGGTCGAACTTAAATCCAAGGATGCAACCAACCGGAATTCCAACCACGTAATAACATCCCACGTTAACGTAGGCCACGAAGGCTTGCCACCCACATCCCACGGCGACCCCTTTGATTCGAAATTCCAAATGTTAGGTAACGGACGCATGAAGATATGATTTTTGACAGAAAAGGAAAATGACAGACATGAATTTTACGGTTCACACTTTCCACATTCAAACTTTCCAATGTACGACTATTTCCTCTCCTGGTTTCGAGCTGGTACTGGTAAAAGACATTGGTCTTGTTGGATAGGCATGATTGAAGCTTGGACATTTTGCTGGTTGAAGCTTTCTAATTTGACAGGTTGTTGAAGAGCTGTGAACATTTGGTGTGGCACTTGATGGGTCGGCTTTTAGTGCATTGATGAAGGTGCATCAGATGTATGATTTGTACCAGCCCAGAGCAGGCCATTTATTCTATAACCACCTTAGCTCAGACTGGCCATTTTAATGTGTCAGGGTCAGGGTCACTTTAGCTCTTCTTGCTTGAGATAATACAAGCAAGCCCATCTGAAAGAGTTCCTTGGCCTGTGAGAATCAACTAAAGAAATTACTGGTGACACCTACTCTCACTTTTAGAGAAAAAGAGCATCAGCTTCACGGCGGCAGATGCATGAGGATGACTAGGATGCAGTTTCAACCATGGTCTGCATCACGTGTCGCCGATCCAAATCGAGAGATTGAACTCGGAAGCACGCTTCCCTAATTTTTCTTATCAGATGCCAGAATCATCCGCTTGTATTGAGAAGCGATTCCATATGAGAGTGAAACACTAGACGTGTATTGGAGTCTTAAAACTTACCGGATAAAACGGGCTGAACACCGTTGAGGATGAGAGTGACTGCCAAGTATGGGCAGAGTTCAGAGACGGCATTGGCCACTGTCTCACCTTCTGTGAATATGTTGGTATTTGAGGAAGCGTGTGTTTGATGTGTGTGCAAGTGTATTTTGTGTGTGAACTTTCAAGAGGGCTAAGGAAAGAACAATATGGGTAAGAAAATAATTTTCAGTAAGGGAACACAAGGGAACAACAAAATAAAGCTTTTTTTTTATTTAGTTGTAGTACAAAGTACAAAGGAAGGGGAGGAGCTTACCTTTTGCTCTACCTTTTCTACGCTCCCCCTTCCCTATTTATAGGAGTACTCCACCGACTTATGGCCATATTCTAGGAGTTTCTTTACAATTTTTTTCTTGTAAAATAGGCTTTTTTAAGGCAAATATCTCTGCCATTTGCAGAGATAATTCTATAAATTCTTCTAGGATTTTCTTGTATTTTCTAGCTCAACTCTTTCAAGAAGTTTCTAGAAATTGGATCAATAATTTAACACTCCTCCTTGATCCAATTTTGTGTTACTCCGAGCATTTCCCGCAATATCTCAAACTTGGCTCGCGATAGTGCTTTAGTGAAGATGTCGGCTAGTTGTTCCTCGGTTTTGCAATATTTCAGCTCAATCTCTTTGTTATTTTGCGCCTCTTGTATGAAGTGATATTTGATGTCTATATGTTTGGTTCTTCCATGGAATATTGGATTCTTTGATATAGCAATTACGGACTTATTGTCGCAAAGTATCGGAGTTGATTCCATTTGTGCTTCTCCAATGTCTTCTAGAATTCTTCGAAGCCATATTGCATGACTAGTAGTTGTAGCAGCCGCAACATATTCTGCTTCTGCAGTGGATTGTGCCACTGAGTCTTGTTTTTTTGATGCCCATGAAAATATTCCAGAACCCAGTGTGAAGGCATAACCAGTAGTACTTCTCCTATCATCAGCTGAACCAGCCTAGTCGCTATCAGTGTAGCCGATGAGCTTGGCATTAGCACTTGGGCGATACCAAATGCCATAATCAGTGGTTCCTCGTAAGTATCTTAGAATTCTCTTGGCTGCTCCAGAATGAATTTGACTTGGGTTCTGCATAAATCGTGATAGTAAACTTGTCGTGTACATAATATCTGGCCGTGTAGCAGTAAGATATAGTAGACTCCCAATTAAACTTCTATAGAGGGAGGCATCGGCTTTTTTTGCTCCATCTTCCTTCAATAGTTTTTCATTTGTCATGAGCGGGGTTGAAATTGCTTTGCAATAGTTCATCTTGAATTTCTTTAGGAGATTTTCGGTATATTTCTTTTGCGAGATGAAAATTCCTTCATCTTGATTGATTTCAATACCAAGGAAATAGTTCATCAAGCCCAAGTCCGTCATCTCAAATGTCTTCATCATTTCTTCTTTAAATTCTCGGATCATTATCTCATTGTTTCCTGTATATATAAGATCATCTACATATAGAGAGACAATGGGAGTGTTGGACTTACCTTGGGTCTTGATGTAGAGTGTCGGCTCACTCATACTCCTCCTGAATCTTTGTTTGATGAAGTACTCATCGATTCTACTATACCATGCACGTGGTGCTTGTTTTAACCCGTATAGGGCCTTCTTAAGCTTTAAGACTTTTTCTTCTTGGCCTTTGAGAATAAAGCCTTGTGGTTGTTCTATGTATATTTCTTCTTGAAGATATCCATTTAAGAATGCTGATTTTACATCTAGTTGATAGATCTTCCATTCTTTTTGTGCCGCTAAGGCTATAAGTGCTCGAATAGTATCAAGGCGAGCGACAGGAGCAAAAGTTTCAGTATAGTCAATACCTGGTTGTTGCAAGTATCCTTTCGCCACAAGCCTTGCTTTATGCTTTTGGATTGATCCATCTGCGTTTAGCTTTGTCTTATAGACCCACTTAACGCCAATAATCTCTTTGTCTTCTCGGTCGATCAACAAGCTCCCGTGTTTCATTTTTCTTGATCATCTTAATCTCTTCTTCCATGGCTTTTATCCAAACTTCATCTTTGGATGCTTGTTCATAATTTTCTGGTTCCAAAATAGCAAAATTGCAAGTGTCATAAATTCTTTTAAGGGCTTTTACCCTTAGTACTCGGAGACTCGGAGTAGATTCTTCTTGCGTTACCCTTGGAGAGCTTGGTGGAGTTACGTCGTGAGTGGTAGAATCCGGTACTTCTTCTTCTTCTTGTGATGTTGACTCCTCTTGAGCAGATGGTGTGTCTGGCAAGGTTATGTGCTTCTTCACGATCTTTTCATCTTCCCAATTCCAGGCAGCATTCTCATCGAACTCAACGTCTCGACTAATCATTAGTTTTTTAGTTCTTAGATTGTAAACCCGATAGCCTTTTGATTGGTCACTGTAGCCAAGGAATATTCCTTTTTCTGTCTTTTCATCTAGCTTACTCCTTTTTTGAGCAGGGATGTGGACGTAGCAAATGCATCCAAACACTTTGAGATGCTTTGCTGAAGGCTTCCGTCCACTCCATGCTTCAACTGGAGTTTTATTTTGAACTGCTTTAGTTGGACACCTGTTTAATAGGTATACAGCAGTATAAACTGCTTCTGCCCAGAAAGTGTTGGGAAGGCCTTTCTCTTTTAGCATAGACCTTGCCATCTCCATGACGGTTCTATTTTTTCTTTCAGCTACTCCATTTTGTTCTGGGGCGTAGCCAACCGTTAGTTGATGATGGACTCCTTCATCTTCACAAAATTTATTAAAGTCCTTTGAATTGTATTCTGTGCCTCTGTCACTCCTTAGGACTTTGATTTTTTGGCCACTTTGATTCTCGACATGGTTCTTGAATTTTCTAAAGATAGAGAAAACCTTAGATCTTTCTCGAAGAAAGTATACCCACGTCATTCTTGTATAATCGTCAATGAATAAGATGAAATATTTATTTTGACTAGGTGTAGGTGTCCTCATCGGACCACACACGTCCGTGTGGACAAGTTCCAAAGGCTTCTTAGCTTTCCATGAAACTCCAGATGGGAAGGACTGTCTCTGTTGTTTTCCAAGAAGACAGCCTTCACAAACATCTGAAATTTCTGTGATGGCTGGAAAATCTCTCATCATATTTTTCTGATGGAGAATTTTTAGCCTAGCAAAATTGAAGTGGCCAAATCTTCGATGCCATAGCCATGAATCATCAAGTTGAGCTTTCATGGCTATATCTTTGACCAATTTCCATTGAATAGGAAAATTGTTATTCTTCATCTTAACAGAGGCAATGATATTTTTATATTTATCATAGATAATGCACGCATCTCTATTAAAATATAGAGAATACCCACTTTGTATCATTTGGCCCACACTTAAGAGATTTTGTGCAAGACGAGGGACTAGATATACATTACTTATATATTTTGGGCCTTTATTCGTTTCCACGGCGATGGTGCCTTTTCCTTTGACATCTACTAATGCACCATTGCCCAACTTTACTTGAGATTTCACCGACTTATCAATATGAGTGAATATAGATTCGTCCCCGTCATGTGATTGCTACACCCACTATCTATGTACCATATTTCATTTTTATTGTCATTTGCCGCTTGGCCTGCGTAGAATGTATTCTCTTCACTTTCTTTTTTTCTACATAGTTTGCTCGATTATTTGTTTTCGAGCGACAATCTTTTTCTACGTGGCCATATTTTTTACAAAAGTGGCATTGTTTTTTATTTTTAAACCAACAATCCTTCTCCAAATGATTTGTTTTCTTGCAAATACCACAAGGTGGATAATTTTCTTTTTTTATAATTTCTCCTTCTCTTTTGTTTTTCCATGAGCTTCTTCCATCATTTTTAGTTTGATGAGACCGTATATTTACTTTAGACTGAAAGGCACTTTCGACAGAATCTTCATCTTGTGCCATTAGTCTTTTCTCATATGCTTCTAGAGAGCCAATTAATTCACTTATTGATAGGGTCGTCAAGTCTTTAGTTCCTTCTATAGTTGTAACTATAGAGTTGTATTTTTTTGTAAGTGACACCAATATTTTCTCAACAACCCTTTGATCAGTTATCTCATCTCCATAGGCTCTCATTTGATTAACGAGTTCCTTTAACTTTCCACAATATTCTTGTACGGTCTCATAATTTTTCATTTTAGAATTCTCAAAATCTCTTCTTAGTGTTTGAAGGCCAATAATGCGTACCTTTTCCGATCCTTGAAATTCTTCTCGTAATATATCCCAAGCCTCTTTTGCAGTCCTCGCTCCAATAATTCTTGGAAATACAGTTTCCGAGAGCGCTTGTTGGATAAAATATAGCGCCCTTGCATCTTTTTGTAGTTGATCCTTCGAAACACTTGCACCTTCTGGTGGAGCCTTGTAACCTTTTTCCACGATGTCCCATAAGTCTTGGGCCATCAAGAATGTAGTCATTTTTATGCTCCAAAAGTCATAATTGTTCCCATCAAAAATGGGAATGGGAAATGAGGATGAGGTTGGGTTGGCCATGGTGTAGTTAGTGGGTATTTGGAAATGGTAGTTTTAGGAATGGGTAGGTAGGACAAACGCCCAATACCAACCAAAGAACGTGGCTCTGATACCACTGTTGGTATTTGCGGAAGCGTGTGTTTGATGTGTGTGCAAGTGTATTTTGTGTGTGAACTTTCAAGAGAGCTAAGGAAAGAACAATATGGGTAAGAAAATAATTTGCAGCAAGGGAACACAAGGGAACAACAAAATAAAGCTTTTTTTATTTAGTTGTAGTACAAAGTACAAAGGAAGGGGAGGAGCTTACCTTTTGCTCTACCTTTTCTACGCTCCCCCCTTCCCTATTTATAGGAGTACTCCACCGACTTATGGCCATCTTCTAGGAGTTTCTTTACAATTTTTTTCTTGTAAAATAGGCTTTTTTAAGGCAAATATCTCTGCCATTTGCAGAGATACTTCTATAGATTCTTCTAGGATTTTCTTGTATTTTCTAGCTCAACTCTTTCAAGAAGTTTCTAGAAATTGGATAAATAATTTAACAGAATACATAGCTGATCACATGCCTCAGTGCCATCACTATAACCGCTTCAATCATACCAATTATGAAGGAGACCAGGTTCACAATCACCACTGAGAATGCTGCTGACTTTGGATGCCCCGCCCCTAGTTCATTTCCCACCCTCACGCTGCTCTTACATGATACTCATGATTAGTTAACCTCGAATAATCAAATACCACAACTTTATAATTAACTGGACCTTTGATTTTTCTCTCTTTTCTTTTTTTGGGTAAAGATGGAGCTGTAAGTATATATCTACTTTTCAAAATGATTGAATAGCTCATTGTACTATTGGAAGAGTAATGTGCATTTTGATGGATGGACCGTGACTTTTAAACATTTCGTCTATAGATATTAGTCTACAATGTGCGTACATTTGACTGATTTTGCTTTCAAAATACACATATTTTGTGCAAACTAGCCTGTGTAATCGAAATTTACCCTGGTCATGTATTCTATAAAAATCATGCCACAAAAAAAGGTACCTTGCAGCAGCATTAAACCCCACGGAGACCATGAACAACAGTGCTTGTATTGCCATGCTGCACAACCGAAAAACCATGCTTTCCATTAACTTTTACATCTCAAAGCAACAAATGATCTACATGATTTCATTTAGTGAATCATTTTGTCCATTTCACTTAATCGGAAAGGAAAAGCATAGAATAGGCAAGAAAATAGCTCGAAAAGCAAGCATCAATCAAAGTGCTGTCATACTTAAGTTCTTGGTCACAGAAAAAGCTATGCACAATTATCAGTTTCTCATACCGTCAAAGTTAATTTCTCTGATGCTTTTCGGTTAGAGATTGAAATGAGGGATAAGCAAAGCTTTCAACTAACAAGTTGACATGCTGATGCTTTATTCTGGCATCAATTATGAGGTTGCAGAAAGGCTTTTAGCTGAGATAAAAAGGTAAAAGACAATTGAACAGCAGAAATTAAAGCTAATATCCTTTTCTCTGATCTCTTGCCACTAAGAAACGGAGAGCTACTAATGGAACCCACATTGCATTATCCATCATAGTTAGATGAATATATTCTAGGAAGAAAAAATTGGAATAAGTTCTCATACACGGGGAACAAAGTTGGTGGTCATTATTCCTACTGTCTTATATTCCGTCGGCAATCTTTTAGCTTCTTTATTTTTATTATATATTCTATAAACTTCATCTCTTATATACAGTGTATATGACAGTATACATGTCTACTCGACGCAGCTATCTATTTGTACGTTTGCCCTTGTTGCCAACCACCCACTTTATCTAAATTGCTGATATACAGTTGGGAAGCGTTTGTCCAAACCTACTTGACATGCTAGGGGTCCAGGACAAGTCGTGGACAAATTCTCTTCCACAGAAGACCAAAGCTAAACATGGTGTTTGACAAGAAACTGATCTTACTGACATCACAACCCATGACCAAGACACCCGATTCCTACAAGCCAAATCTGCCATACCAAAAGTAACAAGATGGCAGATTGTCTACGCAAAGAGTTTTGCATTTAAAAAACATGAATCGCAGTTCCATTCTTCTCATGCATGAGTTGACACCTAATCTCAACACTAGAGCATAAAATTTGATTTCACATAGAAATGATAGTTCTTCACACATTACGAGAGACTTTGAGACACCCGAGCTCATTAGAACTTTCTAAGGTAAAACTAATGATACTCGAAACATTTTTCATCCGTTTTTCGACGAAGAGCACATTATTCGATCACATTGAAACATTTTGGTAATGAGGTGAAATACATGAATAACATACGGATATGATGGCATTGTACAATTTATTATCCATAATTTCACACGATATGCATACGAAGGACTGCAATATTTGAGACAAAGATCTTTTAAGGTCTTTTAGGTATGCTCGACTCTGTCAGTCACATCTGCGAGGGGACAAAGTATGATAAGCACACTCACCAAACAGCCAAAGAGTCAAGGGCGAGCTTGGGGTCGGGAAGCAACCCGGCGATCAACACCAAGATCTGGAAGTACCAAACCTCGAGGCACAGCATCACGGCGGATGCAGTGGAGAGCTTGAGGAAGTCCCACAGGCCCGAGAAGGCTTGCCAGCTGAACCCCGTCCATGTCTGCTTGCACTGGCGGCTCGTTACTATGTAAATGAACTGGGCCCCTACTATTATCCACCATGACAAGCTGAGTACCAGTGATGTACCTATCACAGATAATCTCACAATCACCCTTGAGTATTTGTAATAAGCACAGGAAAAAACTAAAAGCAAAGGTTTTTCTAAGTTGGTTTTGCTTGAAAAAATTGTCACAGTTTGGAGGAAATGATCATGTTCTATGGACGTCTATGGAGTATCTACCGCCGGCGACTTCAACAATGACCTTTCAAAACTTCCGGATCATCACGGGATGGATCTACCACGACCAAACAAACAACTCCGGGCATAATTAAAAGAGAGGTTTTGGCACTATTGGCTGGAGTAAGTACTGGGTACTTTCAAGAGTCGTGTGATGGTCATCTTGGACTGATGAGAACCATCCAAGTAGTACGTGCATGAGTGCCGCTAGACGCTATGGCAGGCAATGCTACACGACGATATTCCAGGACCCAAGTATATCTACGTAGCGCCGGAGTAATAACTCGTTCAAGTTACTTCTGTAGGGACTATGGATATCATCGTGAACGTCATATCTCGTGGGAATCCATCCACTTTTCACGAAGCATCCAACTCTAAAGAGAATTTCCCTCCCTCTCTCTCTCTCTCTCTCTCTCTCTCTCTCTCTCTCTCTCTCTCAACTCACCTATCAACCCTAGACCCAACTTGTACACAGCTAGCCAACTCAGCAAGATGTGAACACAGAGCGTGGCCGCCGAAATGTAGGCGCTGGGCCGGATTATGCTTTGCGCCTGGAGGAACTTCTGTATGGGGAAGTTCAGGGCGTAGCCGAATATCTGCGGGATAAGGCCGTACACGTATACTGCGGCCGCAGACGCCACTTCTGTCGATTCTCCGAGCAGGAGCAATATGAACTTTGACAGAACGTAGATGATGGTGAGCGGGATTCCAGTGGCGGTGAGCACGACCATCGCTCTTTGCATGTAAATGCCCAGCATGTCGTATCGGCTTGACCCGTAAGCTTGGCCACATAGTGTCTCCACGGCACTTCCCATCCCTAGCTGTTACAGAAAAAAGACCAATGCTAGGTTATCTAAATTCATCTATAAAATTGAGAATGTTAAGGGACATTACAGAGTCCAAGGACAAAGGAGCTTTATTGCATTGAGCCAATGAACTTTCCAACCTAGGAGAGGAAAAATGTCAAAGAGGGTTTTAACAATTGCTATAGCAAGTGAGTAACTAGTAATGAAGTAGTGTTTTGGGAAACAAGAAGATAATTTTTTCATCTTTGACAAAAGAAGAAAAAGAAATTCTAAATGTTGGAGATGAACGCTTCACCTACTTAGGAAGAAGATGAGTTATTAATGGAAAATAAAGTTTCAAACTCTATCTCGATGTATTGAAACTCCTATAGGACATCAGAATTAAAATAAGAAAATCGAAGTTTTTACATTAGCATTTGGAAATGAAACGAATGTTAGGTTAAAAGTCATTGTTACATTGGAAAATTCAAAGTACTTATTTGTAGAAATTGATTTGGCTATTGGCATGAAAGTAAATGGCTCAAAAAGTTGGAGAGGTGAGTTATGTAGCTACACCAACCATAAGGCCATAGGCAAAGAGTTGGATCCCACTGTTGCCGAGATTAGCGGCGGCGAGCTCGAGGTTCCCAAGGTTCCCATGGAGTTGTTGATCATGTAGACCATAACTGCGGGGGCGGCCAAATAGAACAGCAGCTTGAGTTCTATCCAAGTAGCCAACCGGAGGCGATTGAAGTAAGTTAAGTCCATGTCGGTAAGCACGGTCTCCATCCAACTTAGAGTCCACTTGGTGTGGCGAGGGAGGAGCTGCCAGCGCCGCCGATGCCGGTTGCTCTTCCTCAGCCGGCGAAAGCAGCGGCGCCGTGGAATCGTGCTGCTCATCGCTGGACTCCATCATGGTTCCAATAGCATCTAGTACAAGATTAATTATGCAATTCCCCGCGTCCCTTTTAAAAACTGTTAGTGTAGAGTAGGGTCCTATTGATCTTGACAGCAAATTGAGAGCGACAGTGGTAAAACATGGTATTCGTTGTTGTGATATTAGTGTGGAAACCGGCGGGATATGACTTCTCACATTTTTAGGTTAGTTGCTTCAATATAGGCTTTCATGCGTAGCCTTCCAATAACCATAATTGATTTCATTAAAGTATGGAGACTTGATTGGTGCAATAAATCACCAAAAGGACTTGAGAAATTTATGCGACTTAGTTTGAGTATCCTACGGGAAGTGCTAATTTATTATAATTGAAGTTTCAAAATTATAATCGTTCAAATGTTCTAGTGTTCCCTCACCTAAATTAATCAAGACCTAAATTGTTTATAAATAAATAAGGAAAGATATCACCAAAAACTCCAAATGTGTGCACTTGTACCACATTTATTGTAAATTAATTTTTGTGCCACAAAATATGTCTAAAAAATCTTGAAATTGAAACAACTATGTTATGTTTATAAACATACCACATTTACTCCAAATTGTGTTAAATTTGAATTTTTGTTTGTTATATATGACATTACAATATTAGTTTGGAGTTTTTTTTTTTTTTTATAATACGAAGTGTAATAAGTATATCAATTTGAGATAAATATAGAATGAATATACCAATTTAAATTTTTGTGACATAAAAATAAATTTGAGATAAATATGATAAGTAGGTATCGATTCGAAGTTTTTTGCTAACATGAATAACTTAATCACAACCCATCCGTGGGTAGCGCAGTTGGTTAAGAGTCTCTCCCTCATCACTGAGGTCGAGAGTTCGAAACCCTGTGTTGTTAGCGATTTAAGTAAAGGGCCATAGCGGTAGATTGCTGTGTTAGTCTTCCCCGAAGTATAGGGGCCCGGTCCTCAGGAGCCATTCGGGCACGGGGGCACGTGGCGGAGTCCTCGGTTACCAAAAAAAAAAAAAAAAACCTCAATTACACAGCAACAACCTGCCATCTGTCCGATGCTCCTTGTTCGGAGCGCTCCCTTGTGCCGCTCAAAGGTTGCGCTCTACTCGAGAGCCCACGGGCTGTTTTCCACAAGAAAAGGACAGAGAGGTAAAAGTTAAAAAAGAAAAATTAAAAAAACATATTTTACTTTGTTTTCTTTTCTCCGACAAAGACCCTTTCACCCCCACAATATATATATACAAATATAATTATATATTTATAACACTGTAAAAAAAAAAAAAAAAAACCTGTATTTTACTCTTAGTTCTCTGTTGTGCGGCTAAATACAGGAATCAAACAACCAGACATCTCCTTCGACCAAAACCGAATAAGAGTAACCTTTGTTGAGAAGCAAATGCATGTAGAAGTAGAATAATTATTATTTTTTTATTAAACAATATTACAAACTCCCTGTCCCATCACACTTTCACAACTATTCATTGTACTTGCTCACCCACTCACTTCACAATCCACACATGAACATACGCTACACGCTACACTCACGCCACCTACTCCACCCACTCACACACTCTTACTTGGGACTTCTTACACACACACACATGAGGAGCAAGTTGCTCCTATTTATAGGATGAAAGTCGGTGACTTACTAGCTTTCTACACTATCTTACAAGTATTATTTTATTATAGTGTGACAACTAGATTTCTTTGGAGAAGTCTAGAAGTGGTGCAGCTTTTTTTGATTTTTTTCTTTTTTTTTGCTAGAAAATTCTGGAGAGAAGGAGAGAGTGGCGGTGCTCACTTCAAAACTCCCCCTCACCGTCTACTCTCTCTTAGCATGGACCTTGTGATCATACCAAGTTGCCTCGAAACTCTTCGAATTTTACAGCTCCAATACCTTTGGTGAAGATGTCTGCAGCTTGATCATCTATTTTGGCATACTCCATCTTTTTCTCGCCTTGTAATACTTTTTCCCGCAGGAAATGATAGTGCACTTCTACATATTTGGTTCTTGCATGGAAAACTGGATTCTCTGCTAAGCTTATGGCTGACAAATTATCACAATATATCAGTGTAGGTTGATTTATTGGTTGATGAAGATTCTCCATTAGCTGTACCAGCCATGTACTCTCTTGTGTTGCAATTGCTGCTACTTTATACTCAGCTTCTGTCGTAGACAGTGACACAATTGCCTATTTTTTGCTGCACTATGACACTACTGTTGATCCGAGGCTAAACATATATTCAGTAGGTGATCGTTGTGTGTCACGATCTCCAGCAAAGTTAGCATCGCAATAGCCTACAACTTCACATGATGCTTCTTTCTTATACCAAAGCCCAAAATCAATTGTACCCTTTACATACCTTAGTATACGCTTGACTGCATCTAAGTGAGGCTTTTGTGGCTTCTCCATGAATCGACTTGCTACTCCTACTGCAAAGGCAATATCAGGCCATGTTATAGTTAGGTAAATAAGGCTACCCACCAATTGCCTGTACATAGTTGAGTCTTCCAATTCTCGTCCTTCAATTGCACATAAGTTTACATTTCCATCAATTGGAGTAGATATAGGTTTGCAATCAAGCATCTCGAACTTGTCTAAGAGGTCTTGTGCATACTTCTGCTGACATAGGAATAGTCCTTCATTGGTCTTTTCAATCTCGAGTCCTAGGAAATGTTTCAATTCTCCAAGCTCTTTCATCTGAAACCGTACTAATAGGTTGGTTTTGATCTAGCATATCTCTTCTTCATTATCTCTAGTGATAATTAGATCATCCACGTAGATTAACACTATTGCAAACTTGCCATCTTTTGCCTTCACAAACAAGCTCGAGTCTATTGGGGCTACAGAGTAACCACTTTGTACCAAAAATTCAGCAATCTTCCCGTACCATGCTCTCGAGGCTTGTTTTAAGCCATAGAGGGCTTTCTTTAACTTACAAACATAATTTGGATGAATCTTACTTTTGAAACCATCTGGCTGCTCCATGTATATATCTCGATCTAGTTCTTCATGTAAGAAGGCATTCTTCACATCCATTTGCCATAATTTCCATGGCTTGCTTGTTGCAAGTGCTAGTAAGACTCGAACTATAGTAATCTTTGCTACTAGGCTAAATGTCTCATCATAATCTAGGCCATACTTTTGAGAGAATCCTCGAGCAACTAGTTGTGCCTTATATCTTTCTATTGAGCCATCTGGTCGAGTTTTAAGTTTATAAACCCATTTGCAAGATATATGACATAGCTCTTTAGGTTTTGGCACTAAGTCCCATGTTTTGTTCTTTCTTAGTGCTTGTATCTCTACTTCCATAGCTTTCCTCCATTCCATGCCTTGCAAGGCTTCCTCATATGTGGACGGCTCAACTACTCCGACATCTTTGGTTAGCGCTGCATTTGCATATTTGGGATTTGGTCTTCTTTGTCTTGTTGATCTCCTAACTTGATGTTCCCGTTCTTTAAGTTCTTCCATCTGACTTGGTCAAAGCTCTTATGTAGTTCTCGGATGTACACCAGTTCGCCATGGGCTCTTTGATTTTTTTGATGACCGTGCTCTGACTTCTTTTCTTCCAATTACATTATCACTTCCTTCTTCAATTTGCTGGCCCTTATCAATCTCGTCATTTTCTTCCATTCCTTCATGAATATCTTCTTCAACTTGTTTTGAATTAGGTTGTGATGTTCACCAAGATGATAGTTTGTCGAACACCATTCTGGAAGTGTCACACCTCCCTGTTGTAGGGTCACAACACTTCCATCCTTTTCTTTGATCATCGTAGCCCATGAATATGCATAACTGCCTTTTTATCAAACTTATTGTGAAGATGGTCTGGCATGAATGCATAGCATACACACCCATATATTCTAAAGTGACTTACCATGGACTTGCGATTCCACAACTTCTCATAAGGTGACATAAAGCCAAGCCTTGCTTGAGGTAGTTTGTTGATCACGTGCGCTTTTGTCTTCATACACTTAGCCCAAAACTTGGGTGGAACATTCTTCGCATGCAACATACTCCTGCATGTCTCTGCCAAATGTCGATTCTTTCTTTCGGCAACTCCATTTTGTTGTGGCGTATTTCGGCAAGTAAATTGTCGACGTATCTTCCATTCTTGAAGAAATTCTGTAAAGTCATTTGACTTATATTCTCCCCCGTTATTTGTGCAAATGCATAATATTTTCTTACCTACTTCATATTCTACTTTTGCTTTAAACTCCTTAAATTTGTTTAATGCCTTAGATTTTTCTTCCATGAAGTTGACCCAGACGTACTTGGAGAAATCATCGATGAATGTTATCGTGTACTTTGATCCTCTGATCGACGGTTGCTTCATTGGTCCAAATACATCTTAGTGGATAAGCTCGAGAGGCATCCTAGCTCTAAATGTGGACTCCTCGTATGGAAGCTAATGTGCCTTCCCGTACTGGCATCCAAGGCAGATGACGTCTTCTTGGACTTCCAAGTGGGGGAGACCTTTTAGCATACCTTTCTTCATCATCACCTTTAATTTATGGTAGCTCACGTGCCCAAGTCGTGCATGCCACAAATCGGGTGTTTCACTCTTTCGAGTTTTGTCCATGTATGCCGTCTGAGCTGACATCACATAGACAGACTCTAATCGACGCCCCTCCATGATTGGTGTACCAGTAGGTTTCAAATTGCGGTACACGCTAATGTCTCTAGGACCGAACACCACATAATTGCTCGAGTCTGTAAGTTGTGCCACAAATAATAGATTCTTCTTCATTCTTGGCACATGGTACACATTTTTCAGTTCGACTTGATGCGAATTGAATTGGGGTGTTATCATCATTTGGCCCACATGGGTAATCAGCAACCTTCAGTAGTCTGTGGTGACAACTACTTGTCCACCTTTGTAGTCGCACATGTTTGATAGCTTGCCTTGATCTTCGGTCATGTGATTTGAACACCCCGAGTCAACTATCCAATCTTCATCATAATCAATCAATTTATCACTTACCGTGATGAGGGCCATCGCATCTCCTAACTCTATGATGGAGGAGCTTGCAAGCTTTTCTTGTTCCTCCGCTGCAAAGGATGCTTGAAAATCCCACTCTTCTTCGCTATCATTTTACTTAGATGCTGCAACGTTTCCTTCAACTCTTTTGAATCGACAATCCCTAGCAAAGTGACCTGCTTTGCCACACATGTAACATCGTCTATTACGCCTTCTATTCTTCTTTTCTTCATTGTCGTCCTTATCACGGTCTCGACAAGCTCCCCCTAGTCGAGGTCCAGTTCCTTCTATTCGCTTTTGCCATTCTCCATGACTTTTCCACGGTTTGTCATCTCTTGCACTTGCTCTATTTCTATTCTGGCCCTTGAACCCTCTTTTGTTACTGAAGAGGGCACTTTCATCCTCCTTAATTGTGACCTTAGAAATTTGTTTATCTAAGGCTTCTTGGTTGGCCAATATATTCTCCAACTTTGTTAGAGTTGGCTCATTTGCCCATCCACGGGTGGCCGTAACAATACCATTATATTCCGACCTTAACCCATGAATTACTATTCTTCTCATTCTTGTCTCAGAGTTGGCATTCTGAGGATCTAATTTTGAAAATTTCTTCGCAATAGATTTAACTTTAGAAAAGTATCAACTCACTGTCATACTTTGTTGCAAGATTGAGAGGAGCTCATTCTCTAGGGATTGTAACTTGGCATCGTTTGTCCTCGCAAACAACGTTGCCAAGTTATCTCAAGCCTCCTTTGGGGTCGTCACACTCTTTACGTGTTGCAATAATTCATCTTCAATAGTCACAGCGAGAACGTAAAGAGCCTTACCTAATTTTATATTCCATTTTCTTAATTCGCTATCATTCATGGGTGGGGTGGTGTTGCTCCGCCAACAATATCCCACAAATCTTGACCTAGCAAGTAATATTGTATGTGGGTACTCCAATTATTATAATTTGAGTTGTTGAGCTTCTTGATGCCACTTACCGAACTCGAGAAATCCACCATCGTGACTTGAGTATAATGCCCCGCACTATACCAAGTAAGCCTAGTCCCAAACCAACCAACTTCACAATCCCAGATTGTGCACTAGCAGAACTTTGACGCACTCCGCTCCTTGGCTCGACAAACCCGACCGCTACTCACTTACAATGGTCCTTGACCATTGTCTTTGCACAGCCTCCGACAACTTGCTCTAATACCACTTGTTGAGAAGCAAATGGATGTAGAAGTAGAATAATTATTATTCTTTACTAAACAATATTACAAACTCTCTATATCATCACACTTTCACAACTAATCATTGTACTTGCTCACCCACTCACTTCACAAACCACACACGAAACACACTTACACTACACTCTACACTCACGCCACCTACTCCACCCACTCACACACTCTTACTTGGGACTTCTTACTCACACATGAGGAGCAAGTTGCTCCTATTTATAGGATGGAAAGTTGGTGTCTTGCTGGCTTTCTACACTATTCTATAAGTATTATTTTATTTTAGTGTGACAATTAGATTTCTTTGGAGAAGTCTAGAAGTGGCACAGCTTTTTTTGATGGTTTTTTCTTTTTTTCGCTAGAAAATTCCGGAGAGAAGGAGAGAGTGGAGGTGCTCTCTTCAACAGGCCCCTTGTTCACAATTAGTCGAGGCACTACCTCATCTGACGAATCCTAATCCAAGTAAGTTCAAATTCGACATATAATTTAATAAGTCACTTAAAAACCTCCTTAACATGAACATATTTATATTTGATGAACCTATGTTATACTTCATTAAAAAATTCCAGAACATTTAGAGCATATTTCATACCTAAACGACAAATATAAATATTTTTTAACAAATATAGAAAGTGTGTACTCTTAACAAATTCTATGGTGGGTTTATTATAAAACAATTATTTAAAATAGTTTAGTACTTTCTCATTTCTATTATTCCAAAATTACCATTTTCTTGACTCACACACAAATTTCTATTTACTTCATTCCCACAATGGCCACCATTCTTCTCATTATTTTTTCAATGAACAATCAACAAGCATTTCATCCCGTCACCAATTTTTCGCTAAGTTCTCTGTTCTTTCATCTGAGACACTATTGAATTCTTTTTCCTATCTTAGTGATTTACTTCTATAGGGAAATCTACCATTGAAAAAGCTCATGAAAAATACTTTTGACGCTTGTTTTCTTTTTCAATTCTAGATTCCAATCAGTAGTTTCTTGGCCTTTGCTGAAAAACACACATTTTATAAATAAAACATACATCTTCCGATCTTTGGCATTGGGAGCATGACATTTTTAATCTTTTGGTTCCACGAAACGACGCTGTTTTTTTTTTTTCTTTCGAAATGACGCTGTTAAAGATGTCAGTATTTCTCTGCTAATTGCTAGTCGTCATTCATCCTTATCTTACCAAAGCCAACTACCAAAGTTCTTTAAACAGGCAATAATTGGAAGTAGGCTGATGAAAGGATCGAGATAGATCATTTACGTTTCTCAACCGTGCGTGTGCCTCGTTCTGGCTAAGAATGCTAGCGGTGGCGGCATAAATGAGTTTGTTGTCTAGGTCGGTTGATGTATACATGTCAATTTATTCGTCGGCCTATTCCCTTGGCTAGAGTTAAAATGGAGCGAACCCTTGATTCACCTTTTTTTTTTTTTTTTTTTTTTTTCTTTAAATATATTACAAGGAAAAATTATCCAAAAAAAATTCTAAATTTATTGTACAATCTCTCTCTCTCTCTCTCTCTCTCTCTCTCTCTCTTTGTTTCTTTTGTTTTGCATTTGTAATCACCTAGTCCTAATCCTTTTAAATGTGCCAATTTAGTCCTAAATCTTTTAACAATTCGCCAATTTAGTCATTCCAATCAAAATTAGTCGGAAAACAATGACCATGTTTTACCACTGTGGTGGGGGTGGGGACGAGAACTTTCACATGGGGAGTACATGAGCAGAGCCAAAACTAGCTGAGAAGAATGGCTGTTGCTTTGCTATCTTAAGTTGATGAGAAATCTTTTAGTCCGATGCATCTCTCATGTTGTGACATTCACCTAAGACTTAGATTCGCCCCAATGCTGGTGGTAAAATGGATGCACGAGAAAATTGCAATGTGTAAGTTTTGAACATCAAGTATCTCACCTCTTGAAGGTCTTTTTTTATGTAGGTGACCAGCGTAAAGGTTATCAGGAACAAGCAGACAATGCAACCAGGAGGTTATGGTTTCATTGAGTTTTACACTCGGGCAGCAGCCGAAAGAGTACTACAGACGTACAATGGTGCAATCATGCCCAATGGTGGACAGAGCTTTAGACTGAACTGGGCTAGTGCTGGTGCAAAGCGTGCGGACGAGACCCCTGACTATAAAATTTTTGTGGGGGACTTGGCTTCAGATATTACGGACTACATGTTGCAAGAGATGTTCAGAGGACGCTATCCTTCTGTTAGGAGTGCAAAGTAGTAATGGACAGGCTTACGAGCCGTACAAATGGTTATGGGTTTGTTAAGTTTGGAGATGAAAGTGAGCAGATACGTGCTATGAGTGAGATGAATGGAGTCTTCCTTTCAACAAGACCGATGAGAATTGGACTTGCAACAAATAAGATCACTACTGGGCAACAGTATCAAAAAGGTATGTTACAGCAATTCGTCTCGTCGGTTGTTGATTGCTAGTAGTCATTAGGTGAGATTATATTGTATCTTGATGTGAAACTGCCGTGGTGCTTAGTTGTGATATCAATCTCTTTGTTTGTGTTGGAAAATATGGCTTCGTATTGGGTAGAACAATGAAGTCGGATCGTTAGAGTACTCAAGTCGGACTTTGAAGTGTGATATCACTTTCTTTAAGGATTTATTTGCCCACAACGTTGCTAATGGTCACCGGCAAATTTCCTCCAGGATACAACAAAGTCTCAAATAAGAATACTATATGGCAATTCTAGTATTTCTCCAGGATCTCTCATGGGAAACAATTAGAAACAATGGCTGTAGTTTCTCTCAAAAGAAAACGAAAAAAATGGAAGAAGATATTGGTTTGATCTCAAAACAAACGTACTTATATTTGTTTTTCGAATAAAGGCAACTTTTCACAAGGTTGCAAAAAACAACAAAGACAACCTTTCGTGAACAAGTACGTTTCAAAGGTTATGTTGAAAAGATATAAAAATTCGGAATTAAATAAATAAAAAATAAAAAATAAACGTAACTTTTCGCGAACAGTCACACTATTTCAACAAGATTTATAGTTAATTTTTATAGAAATAAATCAGAATTTTCTCAATAAATAAAATAATGACCATTGGTTAATGCCAAATCTCGTCCACGTGTGCACTCACATCTTTTTGATGTGGGACAAGGCATCTCTTCATTTGTTTTATAAATAAATTACCAACAATCCCCCACTTTTGTTTATAAAACAAAAACAAAAATAAAACATTAGAAATATACAGCCAAAATTTCCATGAGATTAATATACATATATAAAGGTCTCTTTTGAGTTAAACCTTTACTTAGTGCAAGTATCTCAAAGCTCTATCAAAGTGAGAAGTAGCTCGGCTTTAAACTTATACTTTTATATAATAGAACCGGACATACCGCACATACATTAACCTCTTGTTTCAACGAGAAGTTCTATATTACTCCGCACTATTATGGCCTTGTACTTGATCCTATTTCATGAGCTCTCTAGAAAGCAACCCTAACTTTCGTAAGAAATGGCACCACTTCTAAGCTCATATAGGTGAAGTATCTATCATGTGTTTCAACCTACAAAACGTAACAGACGATACTGACTTCTCATATCAGGGCTACGTCAATATCAAATAATCACATTCAATAACTTGTTCTTACCCATTAAACCTTGTAACTAGTGATGTTCTAGAAAAAAGTCGGGTTACCATTATTGGTGATTTCAATTAAAGGCTTTCAGCCCTGTTTCTTATGAGGTCATTATTACCATATCTCTTGATAAAGCCTTTGTCAAGGAATCGGTAGGACTATTACTTGACCTCACGTAGACAATTGTTATGGTACCATCTTTAATCAATTGTCTCATATACTCATGTCTTAGATTAATATGTCTAAGACTTACCATTATAGGTGCTATTATAAGCTCTTACCAACGTAGCCTAGCTATCATAGTTGATAGATAAATAAGAGGCATAGGACTAGGCCATAATTTGATATCCAACAACAAATTCCTAATCCATCAACATCTTTCCCACTTGCTACTAAGCAATGATTCAAGTTTCATAGTTGAGTGAATTATGCATATTTGTTTTTTGCTCGCCCAAGAAACAACACATTCATGTAATGTGAAAATCCATCCAGAAGTTTCATCTCCCATACTTGTAATCCAACTAGTATTGGTGTATCTTTATAATACAACCGAATAATTATTATAGAACAATCACAAATTTTAAGTTCTCTTAAAATAACCAAAAAATTCTAATAATAGCCTTTCAATGTTCTATATTTAGATTACTAGTATATCTACTCAACTTGCATATATAAAAAGTAATATCAAATCTAGTATAATGCATCGCATACATTAAAGACCAATATCACTCACATTAAAAACTCTCCATGAGGAATCAAATGGAGTACTCATATATTTGAAAACAAGATGTTTAAATCTATACAACATCTTCTCCATGTAATCACTTTAGCTCAAAGAATAACCCCCACTATTTTTTAATTTTAATAATTAAGATAGTATCTGTTTTACCCAAATCTTTCATTTTGAAAATGAAAGTTAGATACTTCTTAATCTCAATGATTCTAGTCATATTAGTTCCAAAGTCCCTTCAGACATAACCCCACTTCAAGAATATTCCAAGAGGTAATTAATCGAAATTATGCATCATCAAATTTTCATCATCGATGAAATACATACATCAAAATAGTAAATCAATGCAATTCTACTCTCTTGGCTCATTTATGCTATTCCATAGAATCAAATCTATGAGGGGCAAGGACAACAAATGGAACACATAAGAACCAAACAAGGAACACCCTTCATTGAACATTGGACATAAACTGTAGAGTTTGCTCTAACATAACCAACCTAAATGGTGGTTCGACACATGCCACAAACTCTTTCTAGTTGCTAGCGTCAAAGTCCAGTTTGTTCACCTCAAATCAAGATAGATATGGATGCATCAAAATAAATGATATCAGATAAGGGAAAACCTTTGTATCTATATATAGATAGCATTGTCAGATCATTCATTCCTATTGATCAAATCCACAAAATTGTCATTTTTCTTTTGCAACAAATTCATCCATAAATTGACGATACCTGAATTTTGCATTTTAAAGTTTCAATTTTTCTTTCTCAATAAAGGTTAGAAACTACTATATGCAGAAGTAAAAATCCCATGGCGCAATTGATATCTTAGAGACAAACCCTTCAATTTACCCTTACTAATTGATTTATCCCCTATACATACACAAATTCCATCCACAACAAAGATCCTCCTATAGAGGCGCAAGAACATAAATATGTGCAGACAAATGTCTCAATAAAAGAAACATACCCAGGATGTCACCACTGACTAATCATGCATGAAATACTCATGAACTTCAATTTGATTAGAAACAAGAACCTGCATTGGAGGAAGCTTTGATGGCCATTTTCTTGCTTGCCCCACAGCCAATCCGAATTTTATTTAATAGGCCACATCAAACTCGACGATTTCGATGAGATTAGCAACTTTCGACAACGATGAGCGACTCAGTCCAACTCAACTTGTCAAAGGTCCAACTCAAGACCAATGAAATAATAAATGGAATGAAGCAAATAATCGAGAATATTATCACAGTCGATATGATCATTTTCTTCCCAAATTTCAAACAAAGAAATCACATACCTTGCTGAGGGTGTGCGCAAGAGCGCAATCGGCAACTCTGATGCTAATGATGATTACACTAGTAGCGTCAAAGGCATTTTCCATGAGCAATTGCCATTCGCAGTATCATTCGGTGACGGGTCATGGATAACGACATGATTTCCGTCTTCCTTCGGAACCTTCATTCTCACGTCACCATTCCAATTTGCAAGCAGCCTTGGCAAGAAATAGTTCCAATCCTCTGGTCATTGATAGAAGCAATCTTCTGCGCCATCATTGCTCACCCAGGTGGAACCCGCACGGGATGAACCGGCACCTTTGTTCCCGTTACCATGTTTGTCCCTTAAGCATGTGCCAAACGGCGGGATCATCAAATGGGTTCGGGTTTCGAATCCCATTGTCAGACCAAGGAGTGTTGTCATTGGACTTCTCAATGAATTCCGGACCGAGGAGCAACAGATCATCCACGAGACTATGGTTGAGGTTTAGGAGGAGATGCTCAAGATGGTCATCGCCCTTCATGATCCTTGTCTTCTCGTTCAAACAACGGAACTTTGGATCTTTCCATCTCCGCGTCTGCGTACGCTTCATATAAAAACGATGGCTTTCACATGCTCCGCCAGAGAAAGGCGATTCGCAGATTTTTCTTTGCTGGTCTGCGACCGCAGCATCCACATCGAGCAGTGCCTCACATTACTCTGGACCGAAGGATCGCTGAATCTCCTCTCGAACAACCAATTTACATTAGAGACGGAGTTGGTGGGATTCATGAAGACCTGGTTCTTGGCGGCGTCGCCAATCAATTTGTCACGCCCCGAACCCCGAGGTCGCGCACATCCCACTGCGGTCGATCAAATATGCGACATCTCAGGATACGTTGCCGACCCATTCATTTTATTACGCATGCGGAAGCGAAACAAATCCCCTGACAACATTTAACTTAGGATAGAAAAGCAGGCAATCAATCACAATACCAAACACTTATTCATAAACACATAGGTTTAAATACAACTCTGGAATGTCTACAAAATAGACCAGCTCAACGAATGGAGAACTATCCTAAAGCCAACTCAGGACACGTTCACCGATACTTCAGTCTCCACCTTTCCAGACTTAGGGCTTCGGGTCCTCCACAACCGCCATCTAGGGACCTGAAATTTTAATCCCACAACCGGGATGAGACGATGTCTCAGCAAGTTCAACCCCTTAAACCCTATTAGAAAGAAAATACACCCCGGGTGGCCTAGCCACATCACACAGAAGACTTACCTCGCCTCGCCCTTCCCCGCAGGTTAGCACAATTTCAAATCACTCAATCACAGATATTAATATGAACTTAACAACCGGAACGCATTCTTTTTCATATAACCAACAACCGCGGGGGTCCTGATTATAAGACTAAATCATTATGACACGTCCCATTCCATGCCACACAATTCCGTCCCATAATCCGACACATCAATAACACCCAACATGCATTCCAATTGTTATTCACTGCCGCACAAGGGCATAGCCTACTCGTAGTTCGGCTATCTACTGGCATATAGCCAGGCATCGCCTCCCCCCATGGAGCGAGGCTTCGTCAGTACGTCAACGGCATTCCCGAAGGAGCATGGGCCCAGAATCTACTGCGACCCGCATCCACCGCGTGGGCATCCCATATAGGGGCAAGTCCGGCTCAACAGCCCAGGACGATTCCTCTTAATTATCACACAGCCAAATCATACTCGACCCCGGACACTTTGCATTTAACTCAACACTTCCACTTAAAATAGTGATCCCGATCATTTTTCTTCATATTAAAAATATTCCATAAATTAATCACGTGTGTGGGGACACGCTAATTTCGAATCAAAAAGCCAATATCTCACTTTTTCAAACCCCACTATTTAATATAATCATTAAAATCCAATTTTTGTACCAAAACCCGACATTTGGATTTTTATGAATAAAATCCTTATTTATCTCAATCAACACTCAATTTACCATAATCAATCATCAAATTCAAATTCTAAATACACAGCAGCGATCGGCACGAAATTCTGAGAATATAAGGTCCCGACGAAATTTTCGAATTTTAATAAATAATTAAATTTATTCCGAAAATTAATTAAATAATCATATCCATATTTTTCGCAATCCACATTCAATTTATAATATCCGACCATCAATTTCAAAATCCGAATACACAGCAGCGATCGGCACGAAATTCTGAGCAACCGGGGTCAAAAACAATTTTTCCGTTTTTTTAAAATATTTTAATAATTTCGGAATTAATATAATATTATAAATTTCCAGAATTCGAAATCTTTAAATAATTCAAAAATAAAACCCTATTATGTCACATCAAGGCTTTTTTTAAAAATAAACATATTTAACTTTAAACTAAACACACTTTAACTTAATTAAACATCCTAATCTAATCATCAACCAAGTAAACTAATATAACCACCTAAACTTGCTTAACTTAGACTATGCACACTTAGAGCATAATTAATCGTCTAATCAAGATTTAGTGAGTTAAACTCACCCGATTAACGAACCGAGCGGACCAAAACAACGGGGACGACGCGAGGATCGACTTTCCTCAAAGCGGGCCGAGCATCCGGGCTCGGAAAGGCGGCCAAAACGGCCAAACACCCGCTGCATACCCATTTTCTGCAACTTCCGGTTTGGGGCTAGAGGAGGCGGATCCGGCGGCGATTCGGGCGGCGATTCGGGCGGAGGAGGGCGGCGGCAGCTCGTCGGTGGCTTGGACGGGCGAGGCGCGGCCAGGCGAGGCCTCACGGCGGTAGGGGCGAGCTCCGGCAGCTCCTGAATTTCTTGAACAGAGGTAGACAGGGATATGTTCATAAAATTAATCCAATGTCACCACTCTTCAATTCACATCTTCACTTGTCCATAAAACAAACTTAAGTCTCAAAAGCGCGACCAAAAGCGGCTTACTAATTTCTCGAGCCAAATTAGCCATTTCTTGATTATTTTGCTGAAAAGCTCGGCTTGCATGAAAAATCTTCCAAAGATGATTCAATGATCTTGAAATGATTTGTGACACACCCAGACTTCCAATTTTTGAATTCGATCTCAATTCCACGGTTAATTTCACTTTGGCACGATACTAGCGCGGCCCAACCTACCGGGTAGCCTTTAGAAATTTTCATGCATTTGACCTGTGGTTGATCATCTCAAGCCACAATGTACATCTTTAAAACATTGGCGACCTACGGTTGTCGGCATAATCTCAAGGTTTCAAATACGAACACAGGGTACCCAATCGATAGAAAAGTCGGTCCAGTGCCGATCGACAAGAATTGTACAATCTGGTGGAATCACCCACACCTGATCACATGCCTCTGTCGAGTCGACCTATCTCCGGTCTCTAATCGACTTTTATTTGTGCCGTAATGACCCTTACATATTAGCTCGGTCGAAAGATCGCTTTTTGGTCAAATTCTCGAGTCTGATGCATTAGAAACTCTTAACAGCTTCACCCGATAGACTAGTTTTCACATGAGTGGCCGACTCAAGGAAAAGAACTATATGCATGCCAACGAAATGCCCGTCTCAAATTATTGAAAATAGAATTGAAAAATCGGGATGTCACACAATTTGGAATTAAAAATTCGGAATTAAATAAATAAAAAATAAAAAATAAATGTAACTTTTTGCGAACAGTCACACTATTTCAACAAGATTTATAGTTAATTTTTATAGAAATAAATCCGAATTTTCTCAATAAATAAAATAATGATCATTGGTTAATGCCAAATCTCGTCCACGTGCGCACTCACATCTTTTTGATGTGGGACAAGACATCTCTTCATTTGTTTTATAAACAAATTACCAACAGTTTGTTCTATATAAGATCCCCGACTTTTTTTTGTATTTTTCCTTTTCAATCTCTGATCCACAATATGCCAAGCGCACTGTCATCTAATTTCTCTGTCTCCGTATTGTTGTTGAAGACGAGCAGCAGTTACAAAGTTACTTTCCTTTATGTATTTGGGCTCAATAAGTATTGTCAGTTTAAAGTTTCAAAACTTATAGAACTCCTATTGTCTCAAAGCAAGCTGTCGAGAGGCTCTATCATATAGGGGCCTGGAACTGATTTCAGATGAAATGGTTGTCCTTTTAGTCCGTGGCCTCGCTTAGGTCAGTGTTCCTGTTTACGTAATGTTGTTTATTTGAGTTTCACGTAGCATTTTGATGCTACAGTTTCAGTTTATTCTCAGTGTAATCCTTTTAGCACCCAGTGAGATTACTTCCCATATTGTACTAGTTAATTACGGAGCCACCGGTTCAGTTACATTTTGTTTCAGTGCTCACAATTTTTGTCGTCCAAATTTCCTTTCCGAGATTTCTTTCCAGTTCATTGTTAAATTCCTTATTATTGGCCTAGAGTTGTCCTATTGTGTCCGTTAAATTTTTTTTTTGAATGTGTGCGCTGCGGAAGTATGGTTTTGGTATTAGTTATAGTTTTTGGTTAGTAGCGTATTGCATGTTGTGCACAAGTGTATGATATAGTTTGTAGATGATGGACAAGGGACAATATATGATAATTGAAGGATAAAGAATATGGGATATAGGAAATAGTTCCATTAGTTGGATAAAATAGTTTTACAATAGTTGAAGGAAGTGTTGGTGAGGGAGTACATGATGTGGTTTTTATGCTTAGCTCCCCTCACTCTTTTACATTTGTTGTTCTACTATGCTCTCCTCTCTTTCCTATTTATAGGGTGCTCTACCAACATTCTAGATTTGTGTAGAATGTTGTCCACTTTGGCTTAATCTAGAAAATTCTAAACTGTAGTTTATCATCTCTTCTTCTAGAGAGATCTACACATGTGCTTCTACATTTTTCTCTTTCTTCCAAAAACTTCATCTAGGGAATTCTAGAAGTTTAGCAACTCTAGGAAATTGTATAAAATGGATCATCATTTCCAACACTCTCCCTTGATCCATTTTCGGGATATTTCGGATATTGTAGTTTGTCCCATGTCTTTTATTCCGTCTTCGTTCCACGATCCCTTGCATTCTCTTGTCGAACCACTAGCACTTGCCTTTGAACATGCATGACTTTTCTTTAATGATGTCCCATATGTCTTGGGTCATCAAAATGCTCTTAGTTGTAGTTGTTAGCTCGGGCTTTAGCTCTGGCTCTCGCTTTGGCTCTTTTGGCTCTTGCTTGGGCTCTGATCTCTTTAGTTGAGGATGGTGAGGACAAACGCCCCTAACCATCCGATATGCTTTGGCTCTGATACCATGTTAAATTTTTTTGGATGTGTGCGCGGCGTAAGTATGGTTTTAGTATTAGTTATAGTTTTTGGTTAGTAGCGTGTTATGTGCAAGTGTATGTGCAAGTGTATGGTGTATTATCTCATGCTCCTCTCACCCTCTTACATTTGTTGTTCTACTATGCTCTCCCCTCTTTCCTATTTATAGGGCGCTCTACCAACATTCTAGATTTGTGTAGAATGTTGTCCACTTTGGCTTAATCTAGAGAGTTCTAGATTGTAGTTTATCCTTTCTTCTTTTAGAGAGATCTACACATGTGCTTCTACATTTTTCTTTCTTCCAAAAACTTCATCTAGGGAATTCTAGAAGTTTAGCAACTCTAGGAAATTCTAGAAAATGGATCACCATTTCCAACACTCCCCTTTGATCCATTTTCGGGATACTTCGGATATTGTAGTTTGCCCCATGTCTTTTATTCTGTCTTCGTTCCACGATCCCTTGCATTCTCTTGTCGAACCACTTACACTTGCCTTTGAACATGCATGACTTTTCTTTAATGATATTTTTTTTAAATGAAAAATAGTTTCATTAGTTGGATAAAATAGTTTTACAATAGTTGAATGAACTGTTAGTGATGGAGTGATGTGGTTTTTATGCTTAGCTCCCCTCACTCTTTTACATTTATTGTTTTACTATGCTCTCCCCTCTTTCCTATTTATAGGGTGCTCTACCAACATTCTAGATTTGTGTAGAATGTTGTCCACTTTGGCTTAATCTAGAGAGTTCTAGGTTGTAGTTTATCCTCTCTTCTTCTAGAGAGATCTACACATGTGTTTCTACATTTTTCTCTTTCTTCCAAAAACTTCATTTAGGAAATTCTAGAAGTTTAGGGTGTGCATGGTAATGTTCTTTTTTTTCTATTTCTGAACAATTTTTTTGTTTTTTTGTTCTCGGGAACAAAAAAAGAACAGAAACGCATTTGGTTGCGTTTCTGTTCTTTTTTTGTTTTTTTGTTCCCGAAACAAAAAAAGAAACAACAAATTGTCGTTTCTTGTTCCAGAAATAAAAATAAAGAAACGTTTCTTCTCTCTCTTCTTCTTCTCTTCTTGTTTTCTTCTTTTTTTCTTCTTTTTTCTTTCGCTGGTTGTCGGCCTCGGCCATGGCCGGCGACCGGCCGTCGAGGGCCGGCGACGCTGTTGACCTCGCTGGAGCCTCGCCTTGGCTGGGCGAGCTTGGGCTCGCCCAGATCCGGCGAGGCTCGGCCTTGCCAAGGGCCGGCGAGCCTCGCCGTGGCGAGGCCGTCGGCCCCGTCGGCCGGTCGCCGGAGGCTGGTGACCGGCAGAAAAAAGAAAAAATAAAAATGAAAGGAAAAAATGAAAAATAAAATAAAAATGTTTAAAAAATTAAAAGAAACAAAAAAAAGAATAAAATTTACCAAACGTGTTTCTATTCATTTTTTATTCCCGGAACAAACGTTACCAAATGCGTTCTTTTGTTCAAAAATTGTTCCCCGGAAGAGAAACACTTTTTTTTTGTTTCTATTCCCTGGAACAAAAAAAGAACATAAACGTTACCATTCGCACCCTTAGCAACTCTAGGAAATTCTAGAAAATGGATCACCATTTCTAACAGTGTCTCTCTTATTATCGATTTTCTTAAAATTGTTAAGTTTCCCTGGAGCTTAGGTGCTAGAAATTCTCTCTAAAGGGCTAGCTGTTGCTGATCGAGTCATTCTCCTGGCATCCTTTTTTGACTACTTTTTTGCTCAACTTTCATATCTTTTATGGTAATAGTCTTCCAGTTCTTTATGAATTAAAACTCCTCATTAAAAACATGGCCTGCTTTAACCATAAGTTTCCTTTTGTTGATACCATTGCTGGGTTTTCCTATTTACTACAGATTCCATTGGACATGCCTTTACTATTGGGCCTGAATATTAATTATTTTAGTCTGTTCTCTGGGTGGTAGCTTATATTTTGGTTAAATATGAATCTGTTCGTCATGTCAGTGTCAACTGCTGTATAGTATAGATAGTTCTGGTCTAGGAAGTGGGAGATGTTGGAAAACAAGTTCATTGTTGGTGTTGGTGAATCGGTCATTAGAGTATTCAGGTTTTGAATGTGATTTGTTGCATAAATCTGATATATAGGCAAAATAATCTAGTTGCTGCTTGAAAACTTTTGTTCTTTTTTATTTCCTCACCAGTTGAAGGTTTTGTCTGAGCAATTTATGCGTTTTATAAATAGAATTTCTAGTGTGCTGTCCTAGGTTTTCTTTCTATTTAGATGCATTTGAATAGTAAAACTTTTGATGCTTGCTCAGTTGTCTCCGGTGCTGCATGGTGCATTTTGGCATTGGATTTTTTAGAAGTGACTTTTGGCAGCATTGTAGCCATCACAATCATCATCACTAATAGCATTATTATTTGGACAACTGTTTGGCTTATTATTTGGGTCTTCTTTAGTATGTGAGTGTGTTGCTGTTTGTTGGTTTCGCATTTTTGGGGCAAGATGGAAACTGACATCTGGTATGTGTAAGTACCATAAGCAATAGATCAAACCTGCCTCTGGTGACGATCCGATTTAACTTCTCAAAAGATGCCTCGCTTGAAATGGCGATACAAATTCTCTTCATCGTTTCATTTATGAGCTTGTTTAACTTATTTGCAGCATCTTACCAGAACACTCAAGTTACTCCAAGTGAGACTGATCCCAATAATAAAACTGTAAATTTTCTTCCTCATCTTCCAGTATTAAGAAACCAGTCTATTATAATGGGCGTCACTGAGATTTTTCATTTCAGGTATTTGTTGGTGGTCTAGATCCCAATGTGACTGATGACCACTTGAGACAAGTTTTTGGACAATACGGCGAAATTGTCCAGGTGGAGATAACACCTGGAAAGCGGTGCGGATTTGTTCAGTTTGCTGATAGGTAAACCCAAGTTTATTAATTTGTGAGATGCCACCTCTTACCAGAAAAATCATATTTTTCTTACTCATTGTTTGATGCACCAGGAGCTGCGCGGAAGAAGCTTTGCGAATGTTGAATGGAACCCAGCTGGGAGGACAGAACATTAGGCTTTCATGGGGCCGGAGTCCTGCAAAAAAACGGGTTTGTTTATTCATTCGGATGAGTTGATAATGCATCGGTCAATTTTTCCCAGTGTCCGTAAGTCTGTGCAGTACTTTTAACATGTGATCTTTGCTTTCCTTTTTCAGCCACAGTCAGATCCTAGCCAGTATGGAGGGTATTACGGATACGCTGCTGGTTATGAAAACTATGGATATGGTGCAGCTTCGCAAGATGCTAACACGTACTATGGCGGTTACGCTGGATATGCAAATTATCAGCAGCCCCAGCAGCAACAGCAGCAACAATAACAATTAGGTTACAGTTGAGAATTTGGCGAATCTCGGGGCATTCTGTCATTGTGCTTAGCCTGTAATTGGAAGCTGCACTCCTCCCTACCTTCTCTCTTTCTTGCCTATTGCGAGCCTTTTTTAGTTTGTTGTCTTAGAATTTTCACACCGACATAAAACCCTTGAATCTTTTTTCCAGATATCTCAGTGTTGACGTCTCAATTTTAATTAGTTTTATTTTATTAATTAATTTTTTAAGTTATTTTATTTTTGTCTTTTCGGATAAATAGATAATAAAAAGATAAAACAACAAAAACCAAATAAAAACAGGAAAAAACCAAAAGAAAAACAAAAGCCAGCCTAGCCCCCTCTTTTTCTTTTCCAAGCAGGCCCAAGGCCCAGCCATTTTCCCCCAAAGCCCGGCCCCCTTCTTTTCTTCTTCTTCCTTCTTCCCTCTTCTTCCCCCTACGCCTTTGCAATTCACGCGCACAGAAGACGACGACGCACGTGAAGGACGGCCTACGGCCGAGGGGAGTAGGCCGACGTTGGCCGGAGAGGATAAGATCTCAGGCGCCATCAATGCCGAGCATGCTTCGCTGGATAAGCTCGGAGAGGACACCGGTTCAGCCGAGGAGAACCACTCAGCGCGCGAAGGGGACCGGCGGTCGAAGCTCCGTTGACCGGACATCCTCGCCTATAAATAGGGGAGCACTTCCGTTGTCGAGGGACACGAACGAGCGAGCTCCGAGATCTTCCCACTAAGAGACTTTGGGGGAGGAATCGAAGAGCGAGCAAGAGAGAAATTGGGTCGCGAGCTCACCTGACCTCCCACTGAGAGACTTCGGGGGAGGCCGGTAGCAAGCGAGTCCGAGGAGGTTAGATCTAGCCGGTGGAGACTTGGATCTGGCCGGAGTGAGAGATCCGGAGTGGAAGAAACCGAGGCCGTAGAAGGTCGAAATCGGAGAGAAGAGGTTCCGAAGGACCAGATCTGGGAAGCCGAAGACTCGCCTTCGTCGATGCTGCTGCTGCTCCGCCACCATTCCAATGTCGTTGCCGCGATCGATTTGCCCAAGTCTCATAAGATTTGGAGGTTGAGGGTATGCTGTTGCTGCCCTGTCCCGACTGCCGCTACCTTCTGTTACCGCCGCCGTGCCACACTCTTGCCGCTAGCAGGTAATAGTAGTCGTTGCCACCGCCCCCAGATGCATCGTTGCCGTTGCTCGAAACCCTGGCCGCCTCCCCTACCTGTCGTCGTCGTCACCATCGTCCCCTCTCCACGAAACCCTAACCCCTGACCAAAGAGACTCGCTACGTTGCCGTCGAATGTCACACCGTCGTCCGTCACGTTGCCGCGTCGCTGTCCGGTGACGTCCTTAGTCCCCCCGGCGGATGGAGAAGCCAGCGATCCCGCGTTGGGTCACGGCTAGGTAGGGTCCTCGAATCCGGGTAAGGTTTCTAGAATCGGGTTGTGGCTTGTAATCCGGGTTGGCGGCTGAAGGACGAGTCGGGCGTGGGTTTGAATCGGGTAGGGTTCCACTTGGGTCGGGTTGTGCACGTGGGCCGGGTAGTCTTTGGGTTGAGTTCTTTTAATGAAAAAGGGTCAAAGTGGGTTTGGGCTTTTAGGTTTTTTTTTTTTTTTTTTTTTTTTAAAGGAAAAAATCTGAGACAGGCCCGTAATGCGAGCCCGTCCGCATGTGGGTCACCGGCCCAAGTCGAGACCCAACTCGCGGATCCAACCTGGGTCGGTTTTATTTATTTTTTTAATATAAAATAATATTCTAAAAAATAAATATTTTATTTCAAAAAAATCAAAAAAATCAAAAAATGTTTTATTTTCAAAAAACATTTAAAAAATGTTAAAAAATGTTTTATTTTCCAAAAAAATCGAGAAAAATCAAAAAATAATTTATTTTCCAAAAATATTAAAAATATTTAAAAAATATTTTATTTTCCGAAAAATCAAAAATATTTCATATTTTCCAAAAAATGCCAAAAATCCAAAAAAGCCAAAAATTCATGAAAAAACCAAAAAATTCAGAAAAAGCCAAAAAGACTTGTATTTTTCCAAAAATACCAGAAAATGTCCCAAAAAAAATCCCTTTTATATCCAAAAAATTAGAAAAATACTCAAAAATGTTTTTCCTCCCAAAAATGCATGGAAAATCCCTCAAAAATCCAAAAGCCCTACGATTTAAACAAGATTAGGTACCGAAAGGGCATTAGTGATTAACTAGTGTAATCAAGTTCCCGATCTTAATTTCTCTGTTGCGCAGGAGTGAGTATTTCTCCCGATACTTCACTTGGGTTTCTAATCAACCCACCCCAAATCGATTAGTGGCGACTTCATTTTAAAAATTGATTTACAGGTTAAAAAACTTAGACTATTAAAGTCGTGAATTGGTGGACTTGGGAGAGTCCGAGCTTTAATAAATTCAGCCGAGCCATTAGCCTCCTTAGGCGCTCATACTTGATTGCGGGCACAAAAAAAAAGAGGTCACGACAGCTTGGCGACTCCACTAGGGACTAATTTGAGGACTTAGGCCATTTTTGTCTTGTTTAAATTCTTTACTAACTTGTTTTTATTTTTTCTTTATGCAGGTTAGTAGTTTAGAAATTTATTTTAATTTTGTTTAAAATAGATTATCTTGTGATTATAAATTGTTCTGCATGCTTTACTGTTTTAACACTACACATGGCACACACAACCCGGCCGCCGAACCTGGGCCGCCCTAGGATTTCTAGGATGGTGTTAAGAAAGATACGACCTCGAACGCGAGACTGCGATGTAGAGGTTGCCTTTCTTTCCCCCGAATTTCTTAGCCGAGGTTAAGAGGGTATGCTGCTAACGCGAGACTGCGATGGGCGGATACTCTTTTAATTTCATCAAGCCTTCTGAGTTAGAAATTGAGCCGCACGTCCCATTTGTATGTCTTTATGCTTGCCATTTTATTTAAAAGCAAAGTGATTTCTTTACTTTTACTCAGTCTTTTTATTTGGCCCATGGCAATTTAGGATAAGCTTTTCAAATTCCAGTTTATGTGCGATGGGGAAAGACGATATCCAGTTTATTCTTACTCCTAAGGTGGAACTCTTCAGATGGTGGGGTCAATTGGATCAGCTTGCCTAAGAGCGCGTGAACGCCAAAATTAGTCATCTCCTATCGTTGATTCAAATCACCGTTCGTCCCGAAGTCAAACAGGCCATGGCACATTTCTGGTGCTTGAAGACGACTACTTTTATGTTTGGTGGGTTTGAGCTAACCCCAACTCTGGAAGAATACAACATCATTAATGGAATGCCTCTCGAGAAAAAGCTTGTTAGGCCATCGACATGCGCCCTCCTGTGGCACGGGTTAGCGCGACTTTTAGGAACTGAAATCCATGCCATGAGACAAATTCTTGAAGACAATAATAATACCTACCCACTAGAATTCATGAATGCCTGTTTTCAATATCAGCCTATGACTCAAAAAAGCGAGATTTTCCTCTTGGCCTTTTTTAGGTTCATCATTTTCCCCCATTAAAGAAATGTCATAAGTCCTAAGATGGCATTGATAGTTGATCAAATCTTGAGGGGGCAAAATTATGTCAACATGATTTTAATTGAAACATTTTTGTCCTTTAATCGTTTTAAAGAAAACACGGAAAAAATCATGCGGGTCTCTCCGTAAATTTTACAAGTCTGGTTCTTTTCTCACCTAAGTGAATTCTGAGGCTTCATGCGATCATATGGAATGAATGATTTCGAAATTCCATTACAAAAATTTATGGTTTTAGGACCATACATTCCCAATCAAAGCTGTTTAAATTGGATAAATTTCCTAAGAGACCTGGCTCCTAAGGCATTCCAATGGTGTGCTGGTTGGTTCTATGAAAAGAGAGCTCGCTTTGCTTTCAAGCGCCGCTATCCAATTCTGTTACTCGGCCTCACCGGTGCCTTTTCCTATTTCCCACAAAGGGTGGCACGACAATATGGAGCCCTTCAGGAGATCCCACCATCTTTCAAGAAGAGGGTCGCTCCACTTCTCTTCACTCATCAAAGTTTTGAACGTATGATTGACATTATTGAGGAAGCATGGAACAAGTGCCATCGCAAAAGGGTCGTGGTACCTGAAGGGCTTGAGGGAGAAGAAAAAGCCCACCACGCCTCCATGTCCTACATCCACAACCATCGTATCCCGACAAAATGGAAGCCATCAGTCCCCCACTCAATCGAGCGAGAACAGCCAGCACGAGCAAGCAGAGCTCATGGAGAGGGATTTGGGAATGGACTGGACACACACCTCAGAGCCGGTCTAAGAAAGCAAGCATCTGTGCAAGCGTAAGACTCCCCGTCGCGTATAAATTAGCAATCATGTGCCCTTTAGTGTTAATAGTGTGAAAGTTTTGTCCCATTGTTCAGGGACTTTTGTTTAATATTCAGTATTTTATTCTGTCATTTCAATTTCAAGTTCTAGATGTCAGAAGTCTGCGGTCTATAAAATCCTCTTTTGATGAATAAAAAAAGCAGTTAGACCATTACCATAGGTCAATTTTTGTTTACTTTCGTGCTCATTCATTATTTTCGTAACGACAGGTAATTATGAATCGTCGGCCACCACTCGTCCGTGAATGGCCTCATCCAATGGGGGTCGATCAGAATGATGTATAAAATTGCCTTATTAACATTGAAGACGGCGTAGGACAAATGTCCATTGTCCTTCAACAACTCTCGAGACAAATGAAATCCACTCAAGCTGAGCCCAACTCTATAGTTGCCTCAAACACCGTCATGACACCCGTAAATTTGCCAGAAAATAGCCAGTACCATAGGCAGTTTGAAAGGATCATGAAAAAGTTAAACCACCTATAGGGGCAGAATCCCATGGACTTGTCCAATTACGCTAGCATTGAGATTCCTGAAGAGCTCAAAGCATCTGAATGTGAAAGGTATGTTGATACCTCCCGCCCATAGACCTACTTGCAGGCTTACTTGGTCCGAAGGATAATTCAATCGTACCAATCAAGCTTGACTGGCCCTGCCTTGCGATGGTACATTGTCAAGAAGATTAGTCCCCTTAAAACCTAGAGGGAACTAATTCATGCTTTCCATCAAGAATATGACATTGACATCAGCCCTAACATAGCCTTGCCCTACGAAGAACTGATGATCGCGGAGCACGAGGAACCGTTAGTTGCTGAGATAGGACAGAAACGTGTCAATGAAGCCTTGCATAATGAGTGGGTAGTTGAGCAGTATCCTATTACTGAAAAGTTTCCCACTAGGAAATGCAAGGAGCCTTTGTACGAGATTCAAGACATAGAGCTTGTTCAAAACTAGGGCATAACTGGACAACTCCCCAAGCTTATTCCAAGAGCTAGGGTCCAAAGAATATCAACCCCTATCAACCTGGAAAGTGAATCAGACAGTGGAACTCTAATGTCTCTCACTTCCCTTGACAGAATCAAGTTAGCAAAACGAAGGGCCTTACTCAAAAGGTCTGGACCAGAAGCCAAGAAAAGAAAGCCTAAGCAGATCGATTCAGCATCTACCAATAAGCCACCTCATCAAAGCTTCGAGCATTCCCAAGAATACAGTTTTGAAGGCCACCATCCTCTAGAGTATAACCCTGAAGACTTCTCGGTCCTAGAATACAATCCCAAGGACTTCCAGGGTTATTTCGACAATGAAACTGATGATTCATCGTATAACTGTTTCCTACTCTCATCCGGGGATGAAGGTCTGTCAGAAGAGGAAGCATATGTCTTTATCCGCTACGATCCTAACGAAGTACTAAGCTCGTCCTCTGACCATGAGAATAGCTTCAATACTTCATCCTCATTCGGAAATTTTGACCAAGAAGAAAGCAATAGGGTAATCTCGGTAGAATCCAACTTTCCTGAAATAGAAAAATTCACCACTATAATGAATATGCAGTGGGAAAACCAGTGGCCTAACTAGGATACATCAAGCCCATCTTGCACTCGTAGGATCATGACCCCTAGAGAAATGTGGATACCTAATCTCCGTAAGTATAATGGCACAACTTGTCCCGTGGCTCATTTGCAATACCTCCACACTGAAATGAGTCGGTACTATAGCCCGGTGTCATTCGCAACTCAAGCCTTTCAAGTAAGTCTTACGAGGTCTGCATTGCAATGGTTCATTACAGAAAACATCTACCTTATGAGAAATTGGAATGAGCTGTTTTCTGCATTCCTGCTTCAGTATCAAAGCCATATTGGGACTGAAGTGCCTTGTCAGAACTTGGTTCACTTCAAAAGAAGACCAATGGAGGATTTCCAAGCGTATGCAAGGAGATGGGAGGCTTTTATGATGCAAACTTACCCTCAACTAGCCGAAGAAATGATAAAACTGTTCATAGGGGCTTTACCTCGCAAGCATCGTTGTTGGTTGCATGGGTTGCACTTCCATAGCTTCAATGAAGTGGTCCTCTCATACGAATACTTCGAGTCTACTGGAGGCGAGGAACTCAAAGGCGCTTGATTTCAGAACCAATACTATCAAAGCACTCCTTTACACAGGAGTTTTCATGGGCTTTACTTGCTTTTATAATTTCATGTTTCTTATCTTGTCTAGTGTGCTACTGTTGTATTTTCCATTCTAAGTACTCTATTGTACAGTTCTAATATTTTGTTTTAAAAGCATGATGCGGTACTCCAAACCAGCCCGATGATGTTATCCAACCATGAAAAGAAAATATCATCCAAGGAGAATACTGAGGGTTGGGCTTCCTCATGCCTTTTTCTCCCCCAAAGACGTATTTTGAAAATAAAGAATATTTCATCACCCAAAAGCTTTTGTCAAAGCAAGATGATAAATTTAAGCATGTTTGTCTTTCTGACTCACTCACTTCATGTCTTAGAAGATCATTCCTGTCCCCTTTGACTCAGTGTGACAGGAGGTATTTGAAGCAAGCGCATCAGGTGAACTCGACAAATTCAAAGACACCCTACCAAAAAAACGGGGGCAAATAGAAAGAATCATCCTACACCAAAAGAGGGTAAGTCTTATTCTCTGAATATAATTTGGAAATGATGTCCTCTCTCTTCTATTTATAGGAAACAAAAGATAAGACGTAATAGGTACAGGCATACGGTTGAAAATCAAACCGTCCCTAAGAGTTATGTGCACTCCACCTCGCTTTTACCCAACTCCTTCGACAAGCCCAGAAGCATAAGAAAGGAATCTTTTCTCTTTCTTTGAATTGGCTACTGTTAACGAGGACGAAATCCAGACAGTTGAGGCAGTCTCTAACCCCTTATCTCAAATTGTGACTTAGGGCCTAGAAACCTCACTTTGTACTCCAGACACATGTTCTTCCAATGAGTAATTGCCATTAGAAAACTTGAGATTTTGATCTCAGATTCCATAGAAGCTTGAGGTGCATGACTTCTGCCCAATGATGCTATAATTAAAGACAAAAGGGGAAATTCCACAGAAGGAGGGCGTTGAAGATGAATCAACAACCAGCAATCATGCATACATGGTCACAAAGGAGGAAAACCAATTGAAGGAAATATTGAACAATGCCAAGATAAAGAAGCCATCATCGACATTCAAATATATTTAGGAGCTAGTACAGACAAACTCTGGGGAAGGGTAATTCGGTATCGTTTCCAATACTCCCACTATCTGAACCTGCTTTTGACATATTTTCCCTATTTAACAGGGAGCATCACAACTCAAGAACCAAACTCAATGGTTAGGTTTGACAAATCAATACTGGCCAAGCTAGTATACAGAAATGACTTGCATCGAATTCACTTGACTTCGTGTAAAGGGACATGCCATCCATAAGCCAATTAAGGAGAATAATTGACATGATGAAGTGGAAGACACGAGACTTCATGTCCTCCTTGTACTCCAGGTCCACTTAATCGTTTGCAAACCAGTGAAGGGTAATGTTGTATCGCTTCCAGTTGTTTGACTTCTAAAAAATTTCGTGACTAACATGCTCCCTCTTGTCTTTCACAAGATCACCTGACCGTCAAAGATGCAAAAAACAAATTAGTGAAAGGCATGTCAGACTTTGATAAGCTTTCCCAAACAAAGTATCATCAAAGCAAATGACAAAAAATCTTCAGGCCTCACATTTGATTTTGGCCGACTAATTGATCTACTTCTCTTCTACAAGGGCAAAAGCAGAGATGCCTGATCAAATTCTCAATCCTTGACTAATCATTCATGTGTCATATCCCTAATCAATATGGACAACCATCAACACCCCTTTGTGAATAACCCTTTTGATGTTCAAAATTTAACAATACTATTCTGTTAACCCTTAAAGCTACAAAGAAGGTCTTTTTTAGCCAAAACCATTCATTTGTTATGAGAGTACAAACTCCATCACATTTAAAATGTTGTATGCCTTTTCCAAATGGATTTTGGATGATGATTTTGTCTATCTAAATCACTGATTCCATCAAGGATTATTAGAATAGACAGCTAAATGAAGAATACAAGATTAATTGAGCATGTTGGATGAGGTGCGTCAGAATGATGAAAGGCAAGCCATATCCTACACACAGTCCCCTATTTATACACTTGTAAGATGAGCGCAGAAGATTCCATGGCTGCAGGGTAAAGAGTTCTCTCGCGAATGGTACGATAACCAAAATAGTGAGAGGCATTCCATCGCTCACCCCATTGAGCCCCCATACACTGGTGAAATTTATGTCCTACCCCCATCAAGAACAACCTCTACATCGGGGCAGATTAGAAGCGAAGCGGCATCCCAAGGTGAGAAGAGGGATAGAAATTTTCTTCCTCGCACTTGCATCAATCTTCGGGTGTCCTTATTGCATATGAACTCTCACGTTAATTTAAGTGCCATAAAATGACGAAGAACAATTCTTTCTCTACGCACTTGTATTCATTGTACAACCCAAGTGAGTCTGTAATTCTACCCTCACATTGAGACAAAGCAGAAGTTATTGCCACAGCCTGAGCGCCGGTTGAAGATGAAGACTCAAGAGTCTAATAATGGTGCTTCGATTAAACTTGCCTAGGCCAGTTCCTCCGACAACAAGAATGAAAAGTAGGATATAAAAAAGTAGTGTACCTAGTAAAAGCAAGGTCAATGCCCATGAATGAAAAACTGGAATAAAAAATAGGGGCATGAAAAAAGTAGTGTGCCTGGTAAAAGTAAGGCCAATGCCCCCCAGTCAAAAATACAGCCAAGAAAAAGTTGATGTTGTGATCTATAGAGCCTCTATAACAGTGAGAAGAAGAGACTAATGACAAACGCCAAGACAGTCACGAACTCTCACCCTCTTACACGTGAGCCAAGTCTACATTGCATTCCCATTGTAAAAGTCTCTTCAGACTATAGGCACTTCAATTAACGTAGGATTTTGTATGTTCATAAGTATCGCTCGAGGAAGTACGAGCAAGATTACTCTATCTCTTTTCGCAGGGTTCTTGACTTGTAAACCCGGAGATGATCGTGCAACATTTTCGTCCATCAGCTTCGACCTTGATGGTCCCCTTTGATGAGCCGCTGACCAAGACTTCACCACAGTTTCAACAAAGACCTCTCACATTGGTAAAGTCGTACTGTTTGTGAGAATACTCAGACCCCTGTTGACATGATGACAGTGAGATAGTGTGGTCCTTATAAATCCTGTATCAATAGTCAGGATAGCCTTTTCCATGAGAGTGAGTGGAAAGTCCTTTCAGACTGAAAGTCCCTCATCTGGCATGCTCAAGACATCTATATTCTGAATAAAGGTTGTCTTTCAAAATCTTCCCCAGTGGAATTTGAATGATAAAAAATTGACAAGATTGTCATGCATAAATCACATTTGAATTTATGAATTTACAGCACATACAATCATGTGTGCATATTGTGCAAATAGCAGACATATTCTCAGAGATCGGAGATATTGCCAGGTAAGCATATCTCTATCCCCATTTGTCTTAAAGTACCTATCACTGTCCAACTACTCTCTTATTGACACTCGACCTATTCGAGCCGTCCCTTGAGTTTGGGTGCTTGCAACTGTCTAAGTATCCCCTTGTCTTTAAGTACCCACCACTTGTCGAGTACTCCCTCTTATCAACACTTGCCTCGTTCAAGTTATTCCCAGAGTATTGATATTTGCGATTGTCCAGGTATCCCCCTATTTTTGAGTATCTGCCGTTACTCAAGTGCTCTCTCTGTTGACATTCGACCTATTCGAGTTGTCTTTAAAGTTTGGATGCTCGTGACTGTCCGAGTATTCTCTTATTTTTTAGTACCGAACACCATTCGGATACTCCCTTTTCTTGACACCCGACTTGTTCGAGTTGTCCCCAGAGTATTGATACTTGTGACTAACCAAGTATCCCTTTTATCGTTGAATACCTGCTGCTGTTTAGGTATCCCTCTTGTCTTTGAGTACCGGCCACTGTTCGGATACTCCCTTTTCCTGACACTCGATTTGTTCCAGTTGTCCCCAGAGTATTAATACTTGTGACTGATCAAGTATCTCTTGGAGTACCTACTGCTATCTAGGTATTCCCATATCGTCAAGTACTCACCGTTGTCCAGATATTTCCTTTTCATGACACTCAACTTGCCCGAGTTGTCTCCAAATAATAGTAGTTGTTCAAGCATTCTAATGCTTTGTGTGCTTGCGCCTACCCAGGTATGCTTTCTTACACTTGGACCAACTGAGTGGTCCCAGATCGTATCATTAATTACTTGTGTTCACCCAAGTATTCTAGTACTTTGTACACCTACAGCTACCCAAGTGTTCCACCCCTTTTAAGTGTCTGCGGCAATCCAGGTAAGCCTCTACCCCATTCAAGTTTATAATACCAGGAGGTGAGAGACCTTCACAAATATCTCAGGTACGTCCTTGATATTTCAAATTACCAGGAGGTGAGAGACATTCACGAATATCTTAGGTACGCCCTCGATATTCCCAATTACCAGGAGGTGAGAGACTTTCATGAATATCCAAGGTACGTCCTCGATATTCCCATTACCAGGAGGTGAGAGACCTTCATGAATATCCAAGATATGTCCTCAATATTCCCATTACCAGGAGGTGAGAGACCTTCATGAATATTCGGGGCACGTTCTCGATATTCCCCATACCAGGAGGTGGGAGACCTTCACGAATATGCGAGGCATGTCCTCGATATTCCCCAATTGCCAGGAGGTGGGAGATCTTCACGAATATGTGAGGTATGTCCTCGATATTCCCAATTATCATAAGGTGAGGAACCTTCATGAATATCCTAGGTACCCCTTCGATACCTGCGAACGCCAAGTATCCTTTAAGAGTTTGTACTTGTGATTATTCAAGTACTCTTTCAACACCTGCAAGCAATTAGGTATTCCTTCGATACCTACAAACGCTAGGTATCCTTCAAGAGTTTGTACTTGTGATCATCCAAGTACTTTTTCAATACCCGCAAGCAATCAGGTACTCCTTCAACGCCTGCGAACATCCAAGTATCCTCCAAGAGTTTATGCTTATGATTAGTTAAATGCCCCTTTTGACGCTTGCAAAAGCCCAAATATCCTTCAGGTTAGTACTTATGAATATCTAGGTACTCTTTGATATGCCTGTGAATGTCCAGGTATCTTCCAGAATCGATGCCGTGAGAAAGGTCGGCGCATCCTCCTAAGAAAGGTCGAGTTCCAACTGGTGTCTTTGATAGAAGTTAGACACCCCACAAATCGATGCCCTGAGAAAGGTCGGCACATCCTCCCGAGAAAGGTCAGATTCCTACTGGTGTCTTTGACAGAAGTCAGACACCCCACAAATCGATGCCCTGAGAAAGGTCGGTGCATCCTCTCGAGAAAGGTCAGGTTTCAACTGGTGTCTTCGACAGAAGTTAGACACCCCACAAATCGATGCCCTAAGAAAGATCGGTGCAGCCTCCCGAGAAAGGTCGGGTTCCAACCAGTGTCTTTAACAGAAGTCAGACATCCCAACAAATATGATGCCCTGAGAAAGGTCGGCGCATCTCCCGAGAAAGGTCGGGTACCAACTGGTGTCCTCGATACAGATCAGGCACCCACAAATAGACGCCTTGAGAAAGGTCGGTGTATCTCCTGTCACGGTGACCAAAGAAAGGTTCGAGTCCGAGACAAATCACTTGTTGCTCTAACAGGCGACCAAAGAAAGGTTCGGGTCCTAAACAAATTATTGATTATTTTAACAGGCAATCGAAGAATGATTCGAGTCCTGGAAAAGCAACCTCCCCATAACACCAGTTAAGATGACGCCTTGATACTTGCCAAACTCGGGGTTCACACCCTATTTCACTCACTCCCAGTAAGTAACTATAGGTATCTTCTTATCTGTCTTAGTATATGTAAAGTTATATTGCTCTTTTTCCGCATAGAATAATAGGTCCCAAATAAAATATAATTTGCTATGCATGCATGGATAAAATTGAGGCATCAATCTGTCTTTGAATGCAACCTCTGTGAGCTTACCTTCAAAGAGGGGCAAATTTGTTGACGCCTCAATTTTAATTAGTTTTATTTTATCAATTAAGTTTTTAAGTTATTTTATTTTTGTCTTTTTGGATAAATAGATAATAAAAAGATAAAACAAATAAAAACAAATAAAAACAGGAAAAAACCAAAAGAAAAACAAAAGCCACGACAAAAGCAGCCCAGCTCCCTCTTTTTCTTTTCCATGCAGGCCCAAGGCCCAGCCATTTTCCCCAAAAACCCGGCCCCTTTCTTTTCTTCTTCTTCCTTCTTCCCTCTTATTCCCCCTACGCCTCTGCAATTCACGCACACATAAGACGACGACGCGCGCGAAGGACGGCATACGGCCGAGGGGAGTAGGCCGACGTCGGCCGGAGAGGATAAGATCTCAGGCGCCATCAATGCCGAGCATGCTTTGCTTGATAAGCTTGGAGAGGACGCCGGTTCAGCCGAGGAGAACCGCTTAGCGCACGAAGGGGACCGGTGGTCGAAGCTCCGTCAATCGGACATCCTCGCCTATAAATAGGGGAGCACTTCCGTCGTCGAGGGACACGAACGAGCGAGCTCCGAGATCTTCCCATTGAGAGACTTCGGGGGAGGAATCGAAGAGCGAGCGAGAGAGAAATCGGGTCGCGAGCTCACCCGACCTCTTACTGAGAGACTTCGGGGGAGGCCGGTAGCGAGCGAGTCCGAGGAGGTCAGATCTGGCCGGTGGAGGCTCGGATTTGGCCGGAGTGAGAGATCCGAAGTGGAAGAAGCCGAGGCCGTAGAAGGTCGAAACCGAAGAGAAGAGGTTCCGGAGGACTAGATCTGGGAAGCCGAAGACTCGCCTTCGCCGACGCTGCTACTGCTCCGCCACCATTCCAACGCCGTTGCCGCGATCGATTCGCCCAAGTCGCATCAGATCTGGAGGTTGAGGGCTTGCTGTTGCTGCCCCGTCCTGACTGCCGCTACCTTCTGTTACCGCCGCCATGCCACACTCTTGTTACTAGCAGGTAACAGTAGCCGTCGCCACCGCCCCTAGACGCATCGTCGCCATTGCTCGAAACCCTAGCCGCTTCCCCTACCTGTCGTCGTCGTCACCATCGTCCCTCTCCATGAAACCCTAACCCCTGATCGAAGAGACCCGTTACGTCGCCGTTGAATGTCGCACCGCCGTCCGTCACGTCGCCGCGCCGCTATTCGGTGACGTCCCCAGTCCCCCCACCCACACCGTAGATGGATGGAGAAGCCAGCAATCCCGCGTCGGGTTGCGGCTGGGTAGGGCTCCTCGAATCCGGGTAGGGTTTCTAGAATCGGGTCGCGGCTTGTAATCCGGGTCGGTGGTTGAAGGACGGGTTGGGCGTGGGTTTGAATCGGGTAGGGTTCCGCCTGGGCCAGGTTGTGCGCGTGGGCCGGGTAGTCTTTGGGTTGAGTTCTTTTAATGAAAAAGGGTCAAAGTGGGTTTGGGCTTTTAGGTTTAAAAAAAAAAAAAAGAAAAAAATCTGAGTTGGGCCCGCGCATGCGGGTCGCCGACCCGGGTCAGACCCAACCCGCGGATCCGACCCGGGTCGGTTTTATTTTGTTATTTTAATATAAAATAATATTCTAAAAAATAAATATTTTATTTAAAAAATCAAAAAAATCAAAAAAATGTTTTATTTTCAAAAAATATTTTAAAAAAATGTTAAAAATGTTTTATTTTCCAAAAAAATCGAGAAAAATCAAAAAATAATTTATTTTCCAAAAATATTAAAAATATTTAAAAAATATTTTATTTTCCAACAAGTCAAAAAAATCATAAATATTTCATATTTTCCAAAAAAACCAAAAATCCAAAAAAGCCAAAAATTCATGAAAAAGCCAAAAAATTCAGAAAAAGCCAAAAAGACTTGTATTTTTCCAAAAATACCAAAAAAGGTCCCAAAAAAATCCATTTTATATCCAAAAAATTAGAAAAATACTCAAAAATGTTTTTCCTCCCAAAAATGCATGGAAAATCCCTCAAAAATCCAAAAAGCCTTACGGTTTAAACAAGATTAGGTACCGAAAGGGCATTAGTGATTAACTAGTGTAATCAAGTCCCCGATCCTAATTTCTCTGGTTGCGCAGGAGTGAGTATTTCTCCCAATACTTCACTTGGGTTTCTAATCAACCCACCCCAAATCGATTAGTGGCGACTCCATTTTAAAAATTGATTTACAGGTTAAAAAACTTAGACTATTAAAGTCGTGAATTGGTGGACTTGGGAGAGTCCGGGCTTTAATAAATTCAGCCGAGCCATTAGCCTCCTTAGGTACTCGTACCCGATTGCGGGCGCCGAAAAAAAGAGGTCACGACACTCATCTGTTGTACCGCTCTCTTCTTGTGTTCTTGATGCCTTTTTTCCCTCTTGGATATTTTTATAATATCTTGTGTTAGATATGACCAGATTGAATAGAGTGGCATGTTACTCTTCTGTTGAGAGTATGAATCTCCTCAATGAACTTGTGCATGGCATGTTGTCCATGAAGTGAAGTTCCCAACCTATATGATGTTTAGACTGGCATTTGCTTAGTTTATTTGGTTGGAACCACGATAGACATTTGTTCGGTCACTCTGCCCTTATGTTATCAGCGATGTCGGCTAATTGTTGATTCATGCCGACTCCTTGACTTAGCGTTATTGTTGATGTAGTCGTTGAGATTGCTTGTGCACCTTAACTAGCTACGAGTAGAGCTTTAGATCTGGTTTTTTCCGTTATAATATTCCATTCAAGACCTATCGATATTTATTGAATCTGTACCGTTCCTATCTGACGGAAGGATGGATTTCATGCTGGTATTGGAGAAAGCATCTTCAGACTAACATAGTGGTACCTGAAGGAAGGGTGAATGCTCTGTGATGTAAGTGTAGACATTGGGAAAAAGCTGATTGTACTAGTAGACAATAGTGCGTACAAGAAGAAGCGCATTAAGACTTCGAGCCCAGTTGATCAGAGCTTTTATTGGTGTCGGTTTTTGTGCCTCCAGTAACTTCGCAGCCCTTGCAGGGTTCCCCTGGCGAAGTTGAACGGCTCCATGACTGCCCTCTTGATGTTCGGTTGATGTAATTTATGATATTTTGGTATATGTTCAACTTTGTCCTTGAATTATATAAAAATATTCAATGTAGTACTTTCATTAATTCAAGTTCAAGGATAATATTAAACATTTTTATATAATTCAGAGAAAACATGTACAAAAAATTTAGGGATTATATTAAATAATTTAAAAGTTTAGAGATGATATTGTACATTAGACTAAAATTTAAAATTTAGGGATTATATTGAACAAATAAAAAGTTCAGGACTTGAACATTAGGTCAAAGTTTAGGACTATTTGTGTTATTTTCCCATGGATTAGGGATTGCAAGGTGGGGTGGTCTTATAAGGTGGCCAAATGTCACGTTGGGATTTCATGATTGATAGGCAAAATTGCACATTAAGTTGTTCCATGTCACGGGCACACTAATGGAGCTGCCGACTGCCAAGCGCCAAACATTAAAATAAAAAAAGAATAAGAAAAATTCATTACTTTTTGTTTGATGAAAAGATCCAAAGAATATAACAAGATGCCGCCCCGATCTGCTACCTTCCTTGAACTTAAATATTTTTCCAAGAACTTTGATAACATCATGTCTCAATTTGTCAAATCCTCCCTTGGACTTCTTGCCAAAGAGCTTGCCCATGACTGATGTATGTACTTTGATAAGGATTTGGTCTTCAACACAAGTTTTAGCCACTTGCCCGGACTAAAATTCTCTCCTTAATATAAGAGTGAGTTGGTTTCATGGAAAAAAATGATTTGGAACGTTTTTCCTAAAAATAATCGTTTGTATGAATGAAAAATATTTTTATTGTTGATGATAATATTTAGATATAAATTGCTAATGATAATGAAAATATTTTTTATTTGACTAATTATTTTCAACTTTCAGTTTTAGGATAATATTTTTTAAATTATTTATTTCTTAGAAATCAACGGAGCCTAAATTTAGTGTCTTTGCGCACCATTCAAATAGGAATTGAGGTGATTTTTCATGAGGCAGATTTGGACACACATTCCAAATGTGCCGATATGCGCTCCATGAAAAGAAAAGATTTGTTAGGTAATCGTCTAGAGGTATCTAACTTTAATTACTAACGATATCTTAAGATATAAATAAATTTCTTTTTCCATATGTTCGTGTATAAAATTCAATATGGAGACATTCAAAAGAGTCGGCGGCCATCGCACTCACGTTAGCATTCTAAAAAATCTTGGTCAATAAAGCTTTAAAAGTTTCTTGGTTATTGGTCCTTGTCGTTTTAAATCTTGGAAAAGCCTCCCTAATTTTTTATATAATTAATTTTGTGGACACGATGAAAGCTTGGTCTGCTCTACACAAAGGCTGGCCCTCATGTTCCATGCCCCCGTTTTGACTTCGGCGTTCCCTCCTAAATCAATTATCAACCCCCACTAGATGGAAAATAAAATAAAGAAAATTATAGAGTAAAAAATGAAATAAAATAAAATAAAATAAAATATAGTATAATAAATGAATAATATAACGAAATTAAAAAAAAAAAAAAAGGTGCCGACTTAGGTGCGAATTTCACTTGATGGGTGTCCTGATAACACAGCTAGAGATCTTCAATGTGGCTTCGTCTCCTTAAGTGTTGATTTCTTCATTTGTTTTAAATTGAAGACGGCAAGTACGGTTGTACTTTGGATGTACCATTTTCATATTTTATCCTTGTATTCATCAACCCAAAAGAGATTCCACTCAATCCTAATTTCTACCACCTAAGTTCATTGTATAACGGCAGAAGGAGAAGCCATTGATGATGATTAAATCCTGATCTATGAACTATCTCGAAATAAAATAGGTTGGTGATTCTTGCAAATTTCAATTCGATCATGAGGTAAAAGTATAGATTTGCCTGTCTCAATTTTAATGGTTCAAATCGCTCTACAAACAAAACTAAAATAGGTTTGGTGATTCTTGCAAATTTCAATTTGATCATGAGGTAAAAGTACAGATCTAAATATCTCAATTTTAATGGTTCAAATCGCTCTACAAGAAAACTAAAATAGGTTTGGTGATTCTTGCAAATTTTAATTCGATCATGAGGTAAAAGTATAGATATGAATATCTCAATTTTAATGGTTCAAATCGCTCTACAAGTAGACTAAAATAGGTTTGGTGATTCTTGCAAATTTCAATTCGATTATGAGGTAAAAGTACAGATTTGCATATCTCAATTTTAATGATTCAAATCGCTCTACAAGCAAACTATGCAATGCATAGCATACGGTCGAGCAATATATGAATTCACTTGATTAATTTCACATGCTTCGTCCTCAACAACATCAATGGTTTTTTTTTTTTTTTCAGTTCTTGTAGTCAATGTAAAAAAATCGACTCGTACTACTACTTATTTAAAGGAAAGTGCATGTATTTTATCAGATTTTATGCTGTGATTATTAGTTCTGTCCATTGAATTGGAGATAGGTGAATCTAAACAGAACATGGCTTGTTCTTTTATCCTTTAGTTGGATGATCCCTAATCAAAGATTAATGAGGAGTCTTCATGGAATTTATATTGAAAAACCATATTAGCAAGGGGCATCCTCTTATTAATAAAAAGATTAAAATGTTCCACATGATGTCAATTGTCAGGCCATCTTAGTCTTATTTCCTTCATTTCATTTTCTTTTAGTTTATTGAACAGTACGGCAATGACACTGCCTCCATATCAGCATCTTCATCATCAACCCTTCCAACCTCACGCTGCTTATATATATTCAAGCTCAGAACTTCAAACCATCTCAATCTCACAAATCAACGACATTCGCTCTCCCCTTCAATCCAGGCATTCTCCATCCGAAAGCCGACGAGTCTTTTTGGGAGAGAGATACTGAGATGTCGATCTCCTCAAGGGGGCCGTACGGCTACTCGAAGATGGAGAAGGAAGACCCGGAGGAGGCGAGCCACCGGAGGGCTCAGTTCTTGATCTACAAGGCGTTGGAGAGAGCTGACTGCGAGTCTGCTCCAGCCAGGCGGCCGTCCTTCTTGCGGATCAGGTTCTGCAGGCTCAAGATGAGGGTCGGCAAGAGGTTGAAGAGGATGAGAAAGGGCATGCTGCTGACGCTCTCTCAGTCCAGGGTCGGTGCTTACAAGCAGAGGATCGTGAAGCAGATAAAGAGGAGCTGCATGCGCTTGTTCAGACTCAGAGAGAGCACCAAGCCCAGCATTCCACATTTGCTCATATGAATCCAGTTTTCCGACTCTCTCCTAATTTTTCAGATTTTGCCCTTCTCTATCGGGACTTATTGTCTGTAAGGAAATAATACAGTCATTAATGTCATGAGATCATTCGCCTGCTTAAGCCCTTTTTTTGAGATCGTAAAATTATGAATTATTAGTCAAATGATACGTTTCAGTGCGACTTGACAAGCAATTTTCCATCTAGCTGCCCCAACACAGAAGCACTGGCTATGAGCAGCAAGACAAATTGCAGAAGAAACAGAAAGTTTGACAAATAAAATGAGAGGCCATCTATAATACGAAAAAAGCACCGGATTTGCAAATGGCTCTAAAGATAAATCATTTACTACGATGATACATGTTGATTTTGAAATATGTAATGAGCCATCGGTTGCTAAATTTCAACGACATGAATAGCATTTGGTCTAATGACAGAGTGTCTAGAAGGGTTTTTATGATGTGTTGAGCTCAATCTCACTTAACAAAATAAAAATAAAAATAGGAGATTAAGTTTTCTTTTTAATTATGAATGCAGAATTTTTATGTTTAGGGGAATCACCAACTGTACCGACATGGAGATTCAATATTATGTAAAAAAGAGAATTGTACTCATGGTATGGAAATAGGCATAGAGGAGGCAAGCAAGACATGGGCGGCTTCTTTGTCATACCCATGTGTCTTTGACGACAACATTGCGAGCCTGTAAAAGCCATGCATTCCAAGGTCACTTTCACTTTCTTTTTGTCGGATCTAATCGTTTCCACCAGCCTAAACCTAAACCCCAGGAAAAGGTCAAAGTAATACATGCATGTACTGTCCTAATCTCCGGAAAATTCGAATTCTTCCCCGTAAATTTCCCCACCATCCGTACCTTCTTTGCCTGTACTTTTGTCCCTCCGGAAATTACTTGTCGGCTTCGATGATACAGATGGGTTGATTCGATGGAGGATAATAATTGATGGTCAGCGCGGCTAGACCAAGAAACTTTTGATTATTCCGTATTTTTTGACCTAAATTATGAAGGATGGGCAGGCAGGTCATCATTATTGTTCCCTGTTTTATGGCATCTTTCTTGTTTATATTTTCTGGGGCTACTATTAGAAAGATAAATATGCTGCCGAGGCACTAAGGTTTAGCATAGGATTCTTGGTCGCATTAATTGGATTTAAGGTAATATAATCCGACATAACATGGGGGTGTACCGACTTATGCATGTTCTGCAACAAGATCTGCAATATATACGCGGGATTGCTTGTGCTGATGGTTTCTATATTAGTCTAAGCCCAACAGCACAACTCAGTCATTTTCTATTTCTGCTTGGTCTCAGAAATCGTATCCTATAATTTATTAGAAGATCGCAGCATATCGAGAGCTAACATTGCTTAAACCCACACCGGCTGACATTTTTCTTGCGCTTGGACCGGGTCCAATAGCAAAAGACCTTGCCGAATCTTGTGCCAATATTTTCGGGTTCATTTGATTCCTAGGCCCATGAACGCGTCCAGTAGCAAACACAATGATGCATAAACACCAGATTTTTAATGACTATGATCTGATGACAATGCTGTTTAACCCATCAAGGACATAATTAGAACCCGTATAGCGGCGTAGCGTGAGCTTGATACGTCCTAATTGTCACTCCTCATAGCACCAACCTGCTATCAAATGCGTGTCATGTTTTGGCAGGTATGCTACTATGAACTGATCCTCCATGGCCTAGAAGTTTAAAGTTTATGTGAATCTTGCCTTCTTTTTCAGTCATCTGTAACATACACGATTTGCGGCCTTTTGACTAACGTCACATATCAGCTAGTTGCAACAATCAACAAGGGAAGATGACTTATCATTAGTTGCAGCCAAGTTTTAGAATGTGGATCGACTTAGAAACCAAAATGGGATATGCAATTGCATTCCAGTTGAATCTTGATGGCTCGGCATTTTCTGTTTCAAGAAAGACAATGACATCGTGGGCAATGACCGACTCGTCATGGTTATTGTTCATCAAGCATTTATTTGTTGAATGGTTCATTGCCATTGGGCTAATGGTGCGTGCAGGTTATTGGTTGAACAAAAAAGTTTGATGCCCTCAAAATAAGTTGGCTTGGCCTTCATAGCGACACTAACCGAGTCGACCAAATCAGAGGATTAGCTCTTCAGGAGGGGCTTTTTCTTGTCTTCCCATTTGTCCAAACGTCCTTTAGCTTTCTCCACCTGAAACATGAAACAAACAACCAAAGCCCTCTATTTAGACGTATTCATTTGAGTCGCTTGCTGGCTGGTAAGACATTTATGCATATAAGCATGTCTTTTTAACTATGTATCTGTCTCTCACTGAACAGTCAATGGATAAAAGTCAGATGAGCTCAAGCCCAGCAGGTCAAGAGCCTAGTGAAGGACATGCATAAATGAAATGGCCTGCTATTGATCTTAACTCCAAAATGAATTTTTGCTGACATTTTTGCCTGAAAATTCATTTTAATCTAGATTTAAGAAGGGATCTCAAGTTGGACGATGAACTGTGACGCAACTGTGAAGCCTGCGGACAAAAGATCACGCAGCGTGACTTCCCATTTGAGCAGTGATTCAGGTGTTCTGGTAAATCGTTCGTATTGGTAGATTTATAGTTCAAATGGCATCACAACAATGTCATTCAAAGCAACAATGCTAAAAGCTAATACGATCACTGGAGTCTGATTTGATAAAAAAGATAGTAAATTTGCATTAGAGTTTACCTCTTTGTTCCAGTCTGTGCGGTATGTGACCCAAATTAAAATCAGAGTCTGCATGGTCGTACCACCTAGCATACCCGACCATATTCCCTACAACCGAAATCAGAAATCACAATGATCGGGCGTTCGATCTCCCTAGTACTTCAACTGCTTAGACAAAGCAAATCGAATGTATATAAAATGATGTTTAATGGTGAGAGGATTTCACCTTGGCGCCTAGGTCGAACTTAAATCCAAGGATGCAACCAACCGGAATTCCAACCACGTAATAACATCCCACGTTAACGTAGGCCACGAAAGCTTGCCACCCACATCCCACGGCGACCCCTTTGATTCGAAATTCCAAATGTTAGGTAACGGACGCATGAAGATATGATTTTTGACAGAAAAGGAAAATGACAGACATGAATTTTACGGTTCACACTTCCCACATTCAAACTTTCCAATGTACGACTATTTCCTCTCCTGGTTTCGAGCTGGTACTGGTAAAAGACATTGGTCTTGTTGGATAGGCATGATTGAATCTTGGACATTTTGCTGGTTGAAGCTTTCTAATTCGACAGGTTGTTGAAGAGCTGTGAACATTTGGTGTGGCACTTGATGGGTCGGCTTTTAGTGCATTGATGAAGGTGCATCAGATGTATGATTTGTACCAGCCCAGAGCAGGCCATTTATTCTATAACCACCTTAGCTCAGACTGGCCATTTTAATGTGTCAGGGTTAGGGTCACTTTAGCTCTTCTTGCTTGAGATAATACAAGCAAGCCCATCTGAAAGAGTTCCTTGGGCTGTGAGAATCAATTAAAGAAATTACTGGTGACACCTACTCCACTTTTAGAGAAAAAGAGCAGCAGCTTTACGGCGGCAGATGCATGAGGATGACTAGGATGCAGTTTCAACCATGGTCTGCATCACGTGTCGCCGATCCAAATCGAGAGATTGAACTCGGAAGCACGCTTCCTAATTTTTCTTATCAGATGCCAGAATCATCCGCTTGTATTGAGAAGCGATTCCATATGAGAGTGAAACACTAGACGTGTATTGGAGTCTTAAAACTTACCGGATAAAACGGGCTGAACACCGTTGAGGATGAGAGTGACTGCCAAGTATGGGCAGAGTTCAGAGACGGCATTGGCCACTGTCTCACCTTCTGTGAACACATAGCTGATCACATGCCTCAGTGCCATCACTATAACCGCTTCAATCACAGCAATTATGAAGGAGACCAAGTTCACAATCACCACTGAGAATGCTGCTGACTTTGGATGCCCCGCCCCTAGTTCATTTCCCACCCTCACGCTGCTCTTACATGATACGCATGATTAGTTAACCTCGAATAATCAAATACCACAACTTTACATTTAACTAGACCTTTGATTTTTCTCTCTTTTTTGAGTAAAGATGGAGCTGTAACTATATATCTACTTTTCAAAATGATTGAAGAGCTCATTGTACTATTGGAAGAGTAATGTGCATTTTGATGATTGGACCGTGATTTCGTAACATTTCGTCTGTAGATATTAGTTTGCAATGTGCATACATTTGGCTGGTTTTTCTTTCAAAATACACATATTTTGTCCAAACTAGCCCGCGTGATCGAAGTTTACCCCGGTCATGTTTTCTATAAAAATCATGTCGTAAAAGATGGTACCTTGCAGCAGCATTAAACCCCACGGAGACCATGAACAACAGTCCTTGTATTGCCATGCTGCACAACCCAAAAACCATATTTTCCATTAACTTTTACATTTCAAAGCAAAATGTAATCTACATGATTTCATTTAGCGAATCAATTTGTCCATATCAATTAATCGGAAGGGAAAAGCATAGAATAGGCAAGAAAATAGTTGAAAAGCAAGCGTCAATCAAAGTGCTATCATCCTTAAGTTCTCGGTCACCGAAAAAGCTATGCACAATTATTAGTTTCTCATATCATGACAGTTAATTTCTGTAATGCTTTTCAGTTAAATATTGAAACGAGGGATAAGCAAAGCTTTCAAGTAACAAGTTGACTTGCTGATGCTTTATTCTGGCATCAATTATGAGGTTGAAGAAAGGCTTTTAGCTGAGATAAAAGGTAAAAGACAATTGAACAGCAGAAATAAAAGCTAGTATCTCTTGCCACTAAGAAACGGAGACCTACTAATGGAATCCACATTGCCTTATCCACCATAATTAGATGAATATATTCTAGGAAGAAAAAATTGGAATAAGTTCTCATACATGGGGAACAAAGTTGGTGGTCATTATTCCTACTGTCTTATATTCCGTCGGCAATCTTCTAGCTTCTTTATTTTTATTATATATTCTATAAACTTCATCTCTTATATACGGTGTATATGACAGGATACATGTCCACTCGAGGCGGCTATCTATTTGTACGTTTGCCCTTGTTGCTACCTACCCACTTCATCTAAATTGCTGATATACAGTTGGGAAGCGTTTGTCTAAACCTACTTGACATGCTAGGGGTCCACGACAAGTCGTGGACAAATTCGCTTCCACAAAAGACCAAAGCTAAACATGGTGTTTGACAAGAAACTAATCTTACTGACATCACAAGATGGCAGATTGTCTACGCAAAGAGTTTTGCATTTAAAAAACATGAATCGCACTTCCATTCTTCTCAGGCATGAGTTGACACCTAATCTCGATTCTCAACACTAGAGCATAAAATTTGATTTCGCATAGGAATGATAGTTCTCGACACATTACGAGAGCCTTTGAGACACCTGAGCTCATTAGAACTTCTAAGGGCAAACTAATGATACTCGACACATTTTTCATCCGTTTTCAACGAAAGAGCATACTATTCGATCGCGTTCAAACATTTTGGTAATGAGATGAAATACATGAATAACATACGGATATGATTGCATTATACAATTTATTATCCTTAATTTCACACGATATGCATACAAGGGACCAAAATATTTGAGACAAAGATCTTTTAAGGTCTTTTAGGTATGCTCGACTCTGTCTGTTACATCTGCGAGGGTACAAAGTATGATAAGCACACTCACCAAACAGCCAAAGAGTCAAGGGCGAGCTCGGGGTCAGGAAGCAACCCGGCGATCAAGACCAAGATCTGGAAGTACCAGGTCTCGAGGCACAGCATCACGGCGGATGCAGTGGAGAGCTTGAGGAAGCCCCACAGCCCCGAGAAGGCTTGCCAGCTGAACCCCGTCCACGTCTGCTTGCACTGGCGGCTCGTTACTATGTAAATGAACTGGGCCCCTACTATTATCCACCATGACAAGCTCAGCACCAGTGATGCACCTATCACAGATCATCTCACAATCACCCTTGAGTATATATAATAAGCATAGGAAAAAACGAGAAGCAAAGGTTTTTCTAAGTTGGTTTTGCTCGACACGTCTAGTGTTTGAGGTCATGAAACCCCGTTGGTTAGGTTTTGTTTGTTCCTTCAAAAGTAAAATTTGTCACAGGTTGGAGGAAATGATCATGTTCTGTGGACGTCTATGGAATATCTACCACCGGCGACTTCAACAATGACCTTTCAGAATTTCTGTGCACGGAATGAATCTACCACGACCAAACAAACAACTCCAGGCATAATTGAAAGAGAGTTTTTGGCACTATTGGCTGGAGTAAGCACTGGGTAAGTTTTCAAGAGTCTTTTGATGGTCATCTTGGACTGATGAGAACCATCCAAATAGTACGTGGATGAGTACCGCTAGACGTTATGGCAGGCAATGCTACCCGTCGATATTCCAGGACCCAAGTATATCTAACCTAGCGGCGGAGTAGTAACTCGTTCAAATTACTTCTGTAGGGACTATGGATATCATCGTGAACGTCATATCTCGTGGGAATCCATCCACTTTTCACGAAGCATCCAAATCTAAAGAAAATTTCCTGCACTCTCTCTCTTTCTCTCTCTCTCAACTCATCTATCAACCTTAGACTCAACTTGTACACAGCTGGCTCTCTCTCTCTCGAAACTCACCTATCAACCCTAGACCCAACTTGTACACAGCTAGCCAACTCAGCAAGATGTGAACACAGAGCGTGGCCGCCGAAATGTAGGCGCTGGGCCGGACTATGCTTTGCGCCTGGAGGAACTTTTGTATGGGGAAGTTCAAGGCGTAGCCGAATATCTGCGGGATGAGGCCGTACACGAATACTGCCGCCGCAGACGCCACTTCTGTCGATTCTCCGAGCAGGAGCAATATGGGCTTTGACAGAACGTAGATGATGGTGAGCGGGATTCCAGTGGCGGTGAGCACGACCATCGCTCTTTGCATGTAAATGCCCAGCATATCGTATCGGCTTGACCCGTAAGCTTGGCCACATAGTGTCTCAACGGCACTTCCCATCCCTAGCTGTTACAGAAAAAAGACCAATGCTAGGTTATCTAGATTCATCTATAAATTTGAGAATGTTAAGGGACATGACAGAGTCCAAGGATGAAGAAGCTTTATTGCATTGAGCCAATGAACTTTCCAACCTAGGAGAGGAAAAATGTCAAAGAGGGTTTTAACAATTACTATAGCAAGCGAGTAACTAGTAATGAGGTAGTGTTTTGGGAATCAAGAAGATAATTTTTTTCTTCTTTGACAAAAGAACAAGATGAAATTCTAAATGTTGGAGATGAACGCTTCACCTGCTTAAAAAGAAGATGAGTTATTAATGGAAAAAATAAAGTTTCAAACTCTATCTCGATGCATTGAAACTCATATAGGACATCGGAATTAAAATAAGAAAATCGAAGTTTTTACATTAGCATTTTGGAAATGAAACGAATGTTAGGTTCAAAGTCATTGTTACATTGGAAAATTCAAAGTACTTATTTGTAGAAATTGATTCAGCTATTGACATGAAAGTAAATGGCCGCGAAAAGTTGGAGAGTGGGTTATGTAGCTACACCAACCATAAGGCCATAGGCAAAGAGTTGGATCCCACTGTTGCCGAGATTAGCGGCGGCAAGCTCGAGGTTCCCAAGGTGGCCGGCGAAGATGCGCGTCGAGAGAGACATGAAGTTGTTGATCATGTAGACCATAACCGCAGGGGCGGCCAAAAAGAACAGCAGCTTGAGTTCTATCCAAGTAGCCAACCGGAGGCGATTGAAGTAAGTTAACTCCATGTCGGTGAGCACGGTCTCCAACTTAGAGTCCACTTGGTGTGGCGAGGGAGGAGCTGCTGCCGCCGGTTGTTCTTCCTCAGCCGGCGAGAGCAGCGGCGCCGTGGAATTGCACTGCTCATCTCTGGACTCCATCATGGTTCCGGAAGTCTTTGCAGCTGGTGAGGGTGTGATCGGATGTAAAGAGGTACGAGAAGGCCCAAAAGATGGGAGATACGCGCATAGGTGGTGGTGGTGGTAATGGAAAGTTGAAATCTTGTAGGGGAATTCTGGAATAATTTTGAGAAGGTGGTTCGTTTTCCTGCTGTTTCACTTTTGGTAATGCTCTTGGTGCTCCTTCCACGTGACGTCAATGTATAAATGCTTGAGTCGCATATGCTCTCCCTTCCTTTTGTAAGCTTCCGTGTGGCCTTGAGAGTCTTGTTGGTACTTGGAAGCTTGGCCAAATGAGAGATATTCATTAGTTAATTAAGGTACCAATAGCATCTGGTACAAGATTAATTATTCAATTCCCCCCGTCCCTTTTAATTACTCTTAGTGTAGTGTAGTGTCCTGTTGATCTTGACAGTGGATTGAGAGCGACAGTGGTAAAACATGGTATTCGAAAAGTAGAACAAGGGATTTACTCGCGGAACATGTTGTGTACTGTTGTTGTTGTGATATTAATGTGGAACCGGCAGGATACGACTTCTCACATTTTTAGGTTAGTTGCTTCAATATAAGCGTTCATGCGTAGCCTTCCAATAACCATAATTGATTTCATTAAAGTATGGAGGCTTGGTTGGTGCAATAAATCACAATAATGACATGAGAAATTTATGCGATTTGGTTTGAGTGTCGATACCTATTCTATGGGAAAAGCTAATTTATTATAATTAAAGTTTCAAAATTACAATCATTCACATGTTTTAGTGTTCCCTCACCTAAATTAAATCCATATCTAAATGGTTTATAAATAAATAAGGAAATATATCACCAAAAACTCCAAATGTGTACACTTGTGCCACATCTATTGTAAATTTACTTTTGTGCCACAAAATCCACAAATTGTTATATGTCTAAAAATTCTTGAAATTGAAACATCTGTGTAACATTTATAAACATACCACATTTACTTCAAATTGTGTTAAATTTGAATTTTTGTTTGGTATATATGACATTAGAGTATTAGTTTGGAATTTATAATAAGTGAAAATATAATATGAATATCAATTTAAATTTTTTATATTGTAAAAATAAGTGAGATAAGTATGAGAAGTATCTACCGATTTGAAGTTTTTGTTGAGACGGATAACTCAATTACAAAGCAACAACCCGACATCCGTCCGATGCTCCTCCATGGGAGCGCTCCCTCGTGCTGCTCAAAGATTAATCTGTACTCGAGAGCCCGCAGGCTGTTTTCCACAAGAAAAGAACGAGAGAGGTAAAAGTTAAAAAAAAAAAAAACACTATATTTTACTTTGTTTTCTTTTCTCTGATAAAGACCCTTTCATCCCACATTAAATATATATAACGCTGTAGAAAAAAAAAAAAACCTGTATTTTACTCTTATTTCTCTGTTGTGGGGCTAAATACAGGAGTCAAACAACCAGACATCTCCTTCGACCAAAACCGAATAAGCCAGTAACCCTGGCCCCCCGTTCACAACCAGTCGAGGCAACTACCTCGTCTGACGAAACCTAATCCAAAATTTGACATATAATTTAATAAGTCACTTTAAAACCTCCTTAACATGAACATATCTATGTTTGATGAACCTATGTTTTACTTACTTCATTAAAAAATTCCAAAGTATGTGGTTTAAAAATTCATATAAATGGTGTGCACTTGTTCACATGGGAATCAAACATTTGGAGCATGTTTCATACCTAAACGACAAATATAAATATTTTTTAACAAATATAGACTTTTAACAAATTCTATGATGGATTTATCATAAAACAATTATTTAAAATAGTTCAGTGCTTTCTCATTTCCATTATTCCAAAATTACCCTTTTCTTGACTCACACACAAATTTCTATTTACTTCATTCCCACAATGGGCACCATTCTTTTCATTATTTTTTCAATGCATAATCAACAAGCATCTCATCCCATCACCAATTTTTCACTAAGTTCTCTGTTCTTTCATCTAAGACATTATTGAATTCTTTGTCCTATCTTAGTGATTTACTTCTATAGGGAAATCTACCACTGAAAAAGCTCATGGAAATTACTTTTGATGCTTGTTTTCTTTTTCAATTCTAGATTCCAATCAGTAGTTTCTTGGCGTTTGCTGAAAAGCACACATTTTATGGATAAAACATACATCTTCCGATCTTTGGCATTGGAAGCATGACATTTTTAATCTTTTGATTCCGAAACGATGATGCTAATTACTAGTCGTCATTCATCCCTATCTTACCAAAGCCAACTACAGGCAATATTTGGAAGTAGGCTAATGAAAGGACCGAGACAGATCATTTGCGTTTCTCAATTGTGGTGTGCCTTGTTCTCGCTAAGAATGCTAGCGGTGGCGATATAAATGGGGTTGTTGTCTAGGTTAGTTGATGTATAAATGTCAATTTATTCGTTGACTGGAGAGTTGAAATTGAAGCGAACCCTTGATTCATCTTTTTTTTCTTTAAATATATTATAAGGGAAAATTATCCAAAAAAATTCTAGATTTATTGTACAACCTTTTTTTTTTTCCTTTTGTTTTGTTTTGTTTTTTGTTTTCTTTTTGTGTTTCTTAATCATAAGAGGTAGAGGATTACTTGGATCTTTTATAAGGATAACTTTTCCGTATTGTTTTGCCACTCATTTTTAAACATTAGTTTTGCATTTGTAATCACCTAGTCCTAATCATTTCAAATGTGTCAATTTAGTTTTAAATCTTTTAATAATTTACTAATTTAGTCATTTTAACCAAAATTAGTTGGAAATCGATGATGTGACAAGTCAACACCAACCATCCTATGTAGCATGATCAACATTGATATTGACAATTTTTTTAATTTAATTTAATTTTTTTACTCTTTTCTTCTTCTTTTTCTTTTTTTCCTTCTCCTTTCCTTTTCTCTTCCCTTTTTCCTCTTTTTTTCCTCCTTTTTTACCTTCCACTAGCCGTCAATGGGTTGGTGGAGGTGGCAAGCCTCTCCTCATAGGCCTTGGTGAGGGTTAGCCTTGCCCTCACCTAACCCTCACCTAACCTTCTCCTTTCTTTTTCTCTTCCCTTTTTCCTCTTTTTTTCCCCTTTTTTTCCTTCCACTAGCCGTCAACGGGTTGGTGGAGGTGGCAAGCCTCTCCTCATAGGCCTTGGTGAGGGTCAGCCTCGCCCTCATCTAATCTAGTGAGGCAATCATTGCTAATGGCCGGTGAGGGCGGTCATCGCCTGAGCCCAACAAGGGTGTTGAGCCTCTCACCGGTTTTCGACAATCTCCGCTAGCCATTGATGACACTTGGCGATGGCTAGCGGAGGGAAAAAAAAAGGGAAAAAAAGTAAATATAAAAAGAAGAAAAGGGAAAAAGGAAGAATAAATTTAGAAAATTAATAAAAAAATTGCAAAAATTTTCCATGTCAATGCTAGTTGCATGACGTAGGAGGACCAAAGTTGACTAGACCACTATGTTAGTGATTTTAGGATTTAGAACTAAATTGGCAAATATTCAAGATATATAGTATTAAATTTGTACAATTGAAATGGTTAGAATTGAATTACTACAATATAATATGTTAAGAGTTTTTAACAATTTTTCTATTAATGTGAAAAAGAACATGTAGTTAATCATCTTGAAAAAACCCTTTTTCTTTCATCGATGTACACATTGCATGTATCTTAGTTTTTTTCGAGAGCAATCCATGCAAACAATAGCTTCCTAGCTATCACGTATGTATCAACGATAAATTTCAATTATCTAAGCAATCTAAGGCAACTCATTGTAGGAGTAATTATAGTCTAGATTGGTTCTAATTTTTGGGATGGATCCAACTTAGGACATCGTTTGATAACGATTCTGTCTGATTATTTTTTAGAGACCAAACTACATAGTATTGGTCTCTAATTTTTGGGATGGATGACCGAACTTATTGAGCTTGGGATTGAGAAGATCTAGCGAAACCTTGACACTAGAGGTTCGATTTGGTTTCAAAGTCTACCTAAGAATAATCGATTATTTATTTATTTATTTATTTCATTTTTTGTATTTCTCAAAAATAATCGGATAAACATACTATTTTAAATTACATATCCATCAATAATGCAATATTGAACAACTAAACCATGAACTCCAATACATATTCAATATAAATATAAGATAAAGTAACAATAGCAATTTGCACTTGTTAAAAGTAACAAACTATAAAAATGAACATGGCAAGGCGAGTGAACAAAGATAAGCTACAAGGTAAGCAAGGTATAGGTGAGCAAGTGAGGCCGGGGTGAGTGAAGAGTTTTTATTATTATTATTATTATTATTATTATTAGGGCTGGTTTTTTTTTTTTTTTTTTTTTTTTTCTACTTTCTAATGTATAAAACAAACGGAAATAAGAGGAGAACGGAGGAGGAGTTAGAATTTAAAGTAAAAGGTTATGTATAAGGTTGGTCCAACTTGGACCAACCATAAATTCTCATAATCGAGAGTCGACCCACACAATGCAGGGTATAGAGGTCCCAAGATCAAGGAGTGACCCAAGATTGACTGGGTTGGGCCGGTCTAGGATCGGTCTAGAGTTGATCTTGGACCAATGCTCACCTCTAGCTCATAGCCCAAGCTTGTTAAGGAAGATCATTGAATACTCACATATATACCGGTGTTTATTCATGCGTGAGAAAATCTCCCAACGTGTCATCAATAATTATTCCAGAAGGGTTTGTTAGAAAGATTGGATTAGACACTCGTTAAATATATTTAATAAATGAAAGATTGATTTTTCAAAACTATAGTCATGTTCAACACGCATGCCAAAGAGATCACACCTATCGTAATTAATTAGAGGAAAGTTGTGAATTTTTTCCTTATATAAAGTAACTTAATAAATTAATGTCCTCATAAGAGCGTTTTTGAAATAAAATCCTTGTAAAAGACAAATGATTTTCACCGTTCATTATTCGCGTGGGTAACAACGTCTGAAGTTCGCATTCAAAGCACTGCAACATGCACGAAAATTTAGAGATTCCAATTGTACGTCAGTGTCCCAGTTGAAGCTGCCTGCCCGAATTTTTTTTTTTTTTTGGGCATCTCTGCGAAATGGCTGTCTAACTTTCAAAACCTACCCATCGGTCGACTATCTTCAGCTTCAAGTCTTCAGCTATTCATTACTTCTACATAAATAAGTAAGCATGAGAAAAAAAGGAAAAGGACAAAAGGGTTATGACTCGATAGGGATTCATACAATTATAGATCGCAATACCTAATATCAAGCGATCTTTATTTTCATGCCGTTAATTCCACCACTAATTCTAATTCTAATTAAGATTGTGATACATTTTAGTGCTCCCATATGCACTTCGATCAACCTCAACCAACCTCTCTATTTCAAAGTCACATTGGATAAGATTTCAAAGTCCGATATGTGGCCTTTGACCCTTAGACGATGAGTAGATGCCGTGGATCCATATGCTAAAGTTTCCGAATATGTCGCATCAAGGTCAACTCGACCTTTACAGTTAGCCAACAACCACGGATCAAAAGCGGGCCTGGCAAGGGTTCTCGCCCTCCTAATTGCTTGTTGTCAAATGTAATTTTATAATTGATATATTTTCCTAATTTATCAAAGTTCAGATAAATTAATTCATTTATGATGCCCCTCAGTTATGAAATCGTAATATCCGAAGTACATTACTTTGCATATATCTGGTATTATATCTTTTTTGTTTTTTGGTTATCTCAGTCGTATTGAGACAATATTTGAGAAGCTTTTGTATCTTTCATTAGTACACATTTTTGCATTGTGGTGGTGCTTTCCCATGAAGCTGGACACATCCTCAGCATGAGCTGCGTACTGTGGCTTAAAGCACCTCTTGATTAGCCCAACATTTCCTTGATTAACAAACAATATAATTTCTCAATTCACATTAAGAGCAATGTGATACTTGCACGATTGTGTTCGGCTTACATTAGATGTAAATTGATTTACAGGAGTGTATGGTTATCCTTTCGCGTGTCAAGATGACTGGCAGATACAAATCCTCATTTTTTTTTTTTTTTTTGGAGAAATTTGAGTGGAGAAAAGATTTGTAGGTGTATATAAGTTTGGAAACGTGCATGGAGACTTGAGGAATTTGTTTGGCCGGTGAAGGGAAAATCTTTCGGTCTACTAATGATGGGCGAGTACAAATAAGTCAAATGAGCTAAGGCCTCCAAATAACAATGAAAATAAACCATGCTTTATGAAAAGACAGAACAAAAGAAAAAAAAAAAAAAACAAGAGGACCAAGAATGGCTGCTTCCACTGAAGAAGATACTCATATCTTCTGCTAATTGTAATTTTTCTGATTTTTTTCCTCCCCTTTATTGTTGCTGGAAAATTGTCATGTTGGCTCTTATTTTGGGGTTCAAGTGCAAATCAGTTCAACATGTAATCGGCTGGCCAATGCGAAGATCCACATCATTCGTTTGAGAGAGGCTCTTTCTTGTCTTCCCATGTGTCCAAACGATTTCTTGCTTTCTCAACCTGAAAAATGCAAATTTCATACGCACATTAAGATTTTAAAAAAAAAAAAACCAAAGGAAAAGAATAATCATCCTTTTATTCAGCAAAATGGTCTTTCCTATTTGATCCTATTCCACGAGATAATGACATTGCGGTCATCGTATTCTAATTTTTTTGAAAGCAAACTATTTGCTATAGATTTGACATCGTTGTAGGATTTATTAGATGGAAACATTTGGAGTGAAGCCAATTGCTCATAGCCAACCTTAATTTGGAAGCACAATAATCATAAAATCCAATTAAAAATTATGTTAGGAGTATTTTGGACGACTTTCAAAGTCCACCCTTCGAGTATGTTGTCTTATCCGCGTGCCGAGATGTAGATTGCTTAAACTAATATAAGAGAGTCGAGAACCACAGGCCATAAACAAGTCGAGCAGAACGTTAGGTCGAAATTATCTTTTGTTGAGCAGCTCCTTCGCCTCAGGAATTGTTAACTCACTTTAGACATCATTATAAAATTGACCAAATCTAGTAGACCCAAAGCGATGCTTATCAGCTTGCTATCATTCGTCTTTGAAAGCTCAATGAAAATAAACCTTGCCCACTCATTGATCATGGGGTCCATAAGAAGATTTTTTTTTCCCTATCATATCTTAGTTATCTATCCATGTATGCATGATGATGATGAATATGATCATCAAATCTAGTTAACGAAAGAATAATCGTGGTAATCAGGTGCGGTTACCTCTTTGTCCCAGTTTGTCCGAGACGTGAACCAGATTAGAATCATGGTCTGGATTAGAGTGCCTCCAATCATGCCGGACCAAATTCCCTGCACCAAAAGCCAATCTCTCAGATCATCATTTCTCATGCAGAAATTTCCGCCGAGTGTCCGCGTGCCCAATTACTCGACTAAAGAGAAGCCGATTATCGTTCTTATAAACCCTAATCTTCTAAGAAAGAATCATTGAGAGTCCATACCTTAGCTCCGAAATCAAATTTGAAGCCCAAGAGCACGCCGATTGGAATGCCGATAATGTAATAGCATCCCACGTTCACATACGCGACAAAAGCTTGCCATCCACACCCGACAGCCACTCCTTTATTAAAAGATAATAAAAGAACTCAAACAGTAAGAAAAGTTATCGTGATCAAGATCGTTTTCCTCCAAGCAATCAATCTCCTGCCCAATGTCTTCACAGACAGATACATTCAACGACCAGTCCACGAAAGAACCGAAGAATCTAAGACCTTTAGTTATTGCGTTGCTTCTTTGGGATCGCAGGGCGACGCTTTGATAAAAGAAAGGATTTGGTGTTCCAGGGGAATTAAAAAGACCTAGAGAGAAGAGACAAACCACTTCATGCCAACAAGGCCCGTTGGCGTACGCTGCATACCTCGTCGTATTTCAGTGAAGTAATCATTGATTGAAATTATGAAGTAAAAACGATCACGTCTCGCCGGACACTCTAGGTTCTGAGCGGAAACACTGACAGACCCCCAGTTATTTTACTTCGATTTTGTTCCTAAGTCGAGGATACGCAACAGAGCAGGCACATTATCATGTTCTTTCCAAAACTGTGCGGACAATCCGCTAATGGACCCCTCATTAGCTTGCGACTCATTCAGCTTTTCTCATCTTTGTCAGATAACAAAGATATGCGCAGCACTATCGACCGAGTTCCAAGTCACCAAAAGTTTAAATGTTAATTCATTGAAATTGGTTTAGTCAATGGCAGGCTTTCTAATATTTCACATTTAGAATAAGAAATTGACCGAGAGAATTCACGTACGGGTCTCTAATTTTTGGGTTTAAATTTTTTTTAGTTGGTTCGTTAGACTAATAATGAGAATATAATTGAAGAAAAAAAAATCAACAGTGTAGTCTTTATCACACTTTGCGTTAGGTAATTTGTCACGAAAAGACAAAACTCTCCATAAGATAAATCAACAAATTGCATACATGCATGCATCCATGAACATCATGCCAAAGTACAAGTCCAAATCCGATGGTATGAATGATGATGAGCATCTATTCTAATCAAATCTAGCATGATCTAACATTCAAACAGAGAAGTAGGTGGAATGGATTATCGTGCTCGAACCCCATCACCACACAGGCACTACAAAGCTCCATCCCATTATTCTAGAATAGTAAAATATAAATTCTGCCTAAGTTTTGTAATTTTGCAATATATTTAAGTCAAAGAAATTTCAATATATAAAAATTCAAACTCGGGTATGGCACAAGATATGGGGCAAGTCCCAACTAAAGTAAATTACCATGTGGTGATTAATGATTTATATGGGATTCGATTGCTACCACATAAATGATTACTTATCAAACCAAAAGTCAAGTAATTTTTTTTAGTAATTAGTGGTTACTAATGATCATAGGGATCGATTGGACAAAAAAGTTTGTCACCAATGTAGCCTAATCAGCCTATTCTTAACTACTCAATCGATAGATGACTTGACACTTGAAAAGCCTATGATTGCAACCAATAATCTATTGTCGGATCCCAAAGTACATGATTCATGTCTTTATTTGGATGAGTGACGGTTCAAATTGGCCACCGCTTTTCGTGCACATGACCTACGTCTCCTAAAGTTCAATGAGTCTAAAAGATGTCTTTTGATTATTCCAATGTCGAAGAGATTTTTTAATGTTTTGGTGTTATCGATTTGGTCTGGTGCAGTGTCTTTGAATAAATTTCATTTTTTTTTTTTTAATTTATGGAAAGCGACGCCGGCGTGGAATTTAATGTTAGTCGATCCAATCCCCATGCTAACAAAAGGAAAGCCGCAACTCCCAGACATTAAGAAGTTATAAACTTTGAATAATATATGGGGCAATATTTTTCTAAGATTATATATTTATTTCTACCATCGATATGATTGAGGCACTATTCATTATAGGGTAGAGAGTTTGCGAAATATATTATCTTCTGAGTTGACTTTAGAATCAATTCGATGTATCATAATTCCAGTTATCTACTCATAACTTCAATTTTATTGAATGATGAATTATGGCCCACTTATATAAAAATATATTAAATCAAATCATATATTTTTCTCTATTATTTTTCTAACTATCGAAACCTCCAAAATGATACCATTGTCCCAATTTTATTTCCTATCATATAATTCATTCCAACTTAACCGTTAGTGTTGTATGTATCATCCAACATGACAAGCTTATACACCTATCAATTTGACGTGACATATCCAATGAATGACATGACACTTGGAAGGAATTGCGATGGAGAATCAAATTGGGATGGTGGTGCCATTTGAGGGTTTTCGTGACAAGCTTATACAATTATTGATTCGGCGTGACGAATTTGAAGAATGACATGACACTTGGAAGGAATTGTGATAAATAGTTAAATTGGGATGTCGGTGGCACTTGAGGGTTTTCGAGGGTTAAAAGTAATTTGAAATAAATACGCTCGGACGATATAAGTTCAAAGATTTTTCATGGTATTATTCCTTAAAAATGAGATGAATGCGATGGGACTTTACCTGAGAGAACGGGCTGAATGCCATTGAGGATGATGGAGACGGCGAGGTAGGGGGAGAGCTCGGAAACGGCGTCGGAGACGGTGGTGCCGCTCGTGAAGACGTAGCTGATGACATTGCGCAGCGCCAGCACCACGATCGCCAGGAAGACCGCGATGAGGAAGGAGCTGGACGTCACCACGATCACCGCGAACGACGCTGCTCTCGGGTGCCCGGCTCCCAGCTCGTTGCTTACCCTCACGCTGCATTTACACAAACACTTTGCCAAATTCAAGGCCCAAAAAAAGGAAGAAGAACACAAAAAAAAAAAAATCTAAATTCACAGGAATATATGAAATTACATTTCGATAGAAGAGATTTATAATGTAATGAATATATATGTGTATGTATGTATATGTGTGTGTGTGTGTGTGTGTGTGGAATTTATAAATGTTGGACGAATGTGGGGACAATTTGTCAAATTCTAAAAAAATTCTAAATTTATTATATGATGGCCAGGACATCTTCGTATGTGGCTAGCGACCCTTGCTGACCCTTAGTAAAAGATTTTTTTTTTAAAGAAAAGAAAGGAAAAGAAAAAAATTAAAAATTTTAAAATTTTAAAATATTATTTAAAATTGTCAACGTAAGCCTGACCTTGCCATATAAGATGATCGATATTTATGTGATTGATTTTCTAGATAAAATTTACTGAATGATCTCAATTGACAAATTATAAAAATGTTTAAGACTTAATTGATATAATTGAAGGTTTATGACTAAATTTGCACAAGTATCATGGTTTAGAACTTATTTGGTAATTTCCCCAACAAATGTGATATCAACTTCTCACTTGTTTTGGATTTTCAACTTATGCAAGCACAAGCATCGTGAGTGCTTGCATGCTGTATGCCATTCTTTACGTGACATGAGAACAAAACACAAGGAAAATGCGTACCCCACTCAACTAGCTAAAAGCTAACATGGGTCGACAGCTTTTTATGCATTTCTTTGATGATAAGTTCTTTGTGGTCACTTTCTAAAATATTTCGCCCGAAATGCCAAAATAACATTAATTGATTAAAAAGAAATTATAATGATTGCAACGACTTTCTCGACTGACCTTGCAGCTGCATTGAATCCCACAGAGATCATGTAGACCCATCCGGAGATCGTCATGCTGCAACACGAATTGATTAAAATAAATCAGTTGGATCTCAAGATTAGAGGGACAAACAATTGAGTTAGCAAAAAGCAATATAAGGAAGCACAGGAGGAGACAAGGCGTCTCGAGAGATTTCTAGTTGCCTAGAATCGGAATTATTCGCGCGACACTCGGCACGAGATGATCGGCTTAAATGGACGAGGACCATTTGTTCTTTTCGTTCAAAATGAACCCTAGTCCGCACGAAAATACCATATGGTTTCCTATAGCAGTCCGAACAAGTGCGGTTGCATGGATGTCCAAGTCATGGGGATTGCCGTTTTTGGCCCCTTCTGTTCTGGCGTCTTTCGCGGGTTGCGGTGTTCGCGAGGAGTATTAAATAAGTGAAGGAGACTGGCTTCTCCAATTAGGAATAGTAGAGGAAGGACCGACGGTTGATATTCTCGCATCAGGAAGGACCCAGGTATCTAGGCACTGGTCCAACTTGCCCTCCTAAGACGCATTCACCTAACCCTAGGGTATAGTAGCCGGCGAGGGCATCGATCGGCCGCTATGTGCCTTAGTTGATATGGTGAGTGACGTGATAGTCTATGAGCATGCTTTTAAATAAGCAGCTCATATTATATACATTCCGTAAGAATGTCAGGAATCATACAATTGTGTTATTGTTATGGATTGACTTTTTGCATATTTAGTGCTAGTCATACTATCTATCTCTATAGTCTTTCGAAAGAATCGGAGGAAGAAACATCACCCGAAAGCTTCCGCGAGACTTAGTAAAGCGAAAGGTACGAACTTAAGAAAGCAGCTGAGTTTGGACTAACCAGATGGAGAGAGCGTCCAGGGCAATCTCAGCGTTCTGGAGCAGGCCAGCGATCAGCACCAAGATCTGATAGTACCAGGTCTCCAGGCACAGCATCACCGCCGACGCCGTCGAGAGCTTCAAGAAGTCCCACAACCCCGTGAAGGCCTGCGAGCTGAAACCCCTCCAGGTGAGCTTGCACCGGTCGCTCACCAGTATGTACACGAACTGCGCCACCACGATGACCCACCACGAGAAGCTCAGCATGAGGGAGGCCCCGAGGAGGCCGACCCCGAGCTTGTAGATCACGATCCAGCTGAGAGGAGGTGCATGGCGAAGGTCGCGGCGGATATGTAGGCGCTCGGGAAAACGATGCTCTGCGCCTGCAGGAACTTCCGGATCGGGAAGTTGGCGGCGTACGCGAAGATCTGGGGGATGAGGCCATAGACGAAGACCGCCGCTGCGGACGCGATGGAGGTGGACTCGCCGAGGAGGAGGAGGATTTGCTTGGAGAATATGTAGATGAACATGACTGGGATCGCGGTCGCCATCAGGAGGATCGTCGATCGCTGGAGGTAGACGCCGAGCATCTCGTACTTGTGGGCGCCGTAGGCTTGCCCGCATAGCGTCTCCACTGCGCTCCCCATCCCGAGCTACACCGGCGGCGGATCAATGCACCGGCCAGCGATTTTGCAATTGATACGTCAGGCAGAGCGAAGGACAAAGTACAACATTAACGAAGCAACTCAATAGGAGGCCTATGCGAGTTAAAACGTTGTTTTCCGTGTGTCCGTGTCCAATGCTAAAGAAACATACGGAACATTCGGGACAAGTGGGACAGACCTTACTTTAACTTTCTAGGAAAGATGATTGAAACGATGTCATGGACAAAATGATTGCGTACCATGAGGCCGTAGGCGAAGATTTGGATGCCATTGTTGCCGAGGGAGGCAGCGGCGAGCTCGAGGTTGCCAAGGTGGCCGCAGAAGATCTGGGTGGACATGGAGGTGACGTTGTTGAGAAGGTAGACGACAACGGCGGGCGCGGCGAGGCGGAAGAGGGTGTTGAGCTCAATCAGCGTGGCCCGGCAGAGGCGCCTGAAGCGGGGCAGCTCGGTGTCGGATAGCATGTCCTCCAGGGCCGAGCTCACCGTCTCCGCCGCGGGCTGCTGCTTGGGTTGCAACAGCGGTTCTTGGTGCTGGTCGCTTTCGTCACTGGCTATGATGCCTTCTCTCCCCGTAGTGTCCATCTCTCTCTCTCTCTCTCTCCCTCTCTCTCTCTCTCTCTCAGCAGTTTACGAGTGAGAGTGGGCGGATTGAAATTAAGGTCCCAAATGATCTGCTATATTTATACTCTAGCAAGGGAAAAATTCTAGTTCTCTTATAGATGGAGGATAGAGCGAGGAACGTGGGCCGCAGAAGAGAGATTCAGAATTTGAACAAGCCCGAAAATTCAGCATTTGTACATTTGGGGTCGCACCCCAAAATTGGTGACGCCATAAAATAGAATTTGTGCATGTGAGCGTATGTGCAAAGGAGATAAAAGTGGCTTTCGATACTAGCAAATACCAGTGCCACGAAGAAGAATCAAACGCAGCCGTGTCAACATCACTCTTGGTGGCTCAACATATTTTCAACAGCTTGGTAAAAGAAAATAAAAAAAAAAATCATAACCATTACTTAGCAAAATGAAAGAAATGACACGTGTCAATTTCTTAGCAACCCTTTACCTTTTTTTTTTTTTTAATAATGATAATTCTAGTATTTCACGAGTATTGCGCCCTTTCTTAGCAGGTTTTAAGGTTGCAATTGACTTCCTCGTTAAGCACCATATGGTGTGAGATGGCGCCGTGGCCTGCACAATAAAGAAAACCTTTGAAGAAAGAGATGGTTGTTGGATCATTCATGACGAATCTTAGGAACTACCAACGTCTAATTTCTATTTGTACTCGTGAGAAAAATGGCTGTTGCATGTGTTAGTCAAACCCCAATTGTGACCATTGATTTTTGTTTTTGTTGGTGTTGTTGTCTTAGACAAGGAACTAATTTGAAGTTTCAGAATGAAGGATGGCTCAGGCCGTTTTGAGCTCGAGGCTGCATCCATCAATTCATTTCCTTTAACTCGAACTCAAACTCGACAAGAGTAAAAAAGGAAAAATTGACCTAACATGGAAGTTGGGTTTGAGCTCTTTAGCTTTTGAAATGCATGAAAAGTGAAATAAGCTCGCGGGTCCGATCCGATAGGACTGAGCATGTGGCGGCTCCCAAAGTTGGAAAAAGATTCAGGTTGATCTCAAATAATTTGCCGAAGGATCTCGAATAGCCCACGAGGAGCTTCAGTCATCAATACATTTTTCAGTGAGACACAAATTTCAAATAATTTGCCAAAAGATCTCGAGTAGCCCTAGAGGAATTTAAATCATCAATGCCTTTTTGGGTGAGATGCAAGAGAAGGGTTTTGTGCGATTATTGCAAATTAGGAGTCTCATCGATTGTGCATATTGCATTATTTCAAAAAATTGTACTTGCCCCGTTCATTCCGAAATATATGAGTTTGTAATTTACTGAAAGCTGAAAGTGAATGACTTTACATATTATGAGACATCAAACGTACGGAAAGAACATTTTCACAATTGCAAAGTGTGTTTAATGCGAGCATTGTGTGTTCGTCTTTTTATCTTTTATAGGTTCAAGGAGGTTCAAGGAGTCTTAAAAAGCTAAAATGGTAATTCCAGGTAACAATTGACCAACACACAATCCACATCAATCCGACAGCTGCAATTAAAACACTGTCTTTTTCCGTCCATGTCCTCCCAACAGAGCAATGGTGCTGCCTCCACCACGTATTTTCTCTAGGAAACCGAATAATAATTAGGATCTAGTTGATAAATATTGATACGAACATTGACATATGATTTTTGCGTGATAATTTAAAATTCGAATAATATTCTAGATTTGAAGGAAAAGTTAGAAAGATACCTTGACTTTTTATAAATCTAGACAAATAAACCCTAATTGAAATTAACACATGCTCACTTGAACTAAATATAAATTATATTGCCAAATCAGCACTAAACGGAAGCATTTTATACGTCATCAATATATATTTCACATTGAAAATGAGCATTGAATTGGTCTCGAGAGATCATGTGCATCGTGATTATTTTTTTTTCTTTTGATTTTCTAGATTCCATTGTTGGATTAATGAATTTAAGCAAATTTCAAAAAATATATTTAGGTTCCCCAACCGGTTGCCATGGACTTGTGAAAGAAATTTGCGATCAACTCTTCTTGGTCATTTTATGATATAACTGAAATGATTATCGTAGCACCTCTTTTAATAAAAGATATGAAGGATCTTTCATGAAAGCGAATCTTTTCGGACATCATTGACAACTACATCAATTTAGTTTTAATCTTACAATAGGAGGAACTTCAACATCATGGTCATGCATCAAACTAAGAATACTCTGTCTCTGTCTCTGTCTCTGTCTCTCTCAATCTCTCAATCGTATCCATCGCGCATATTCCATCATTACTATTTTGGTTGAAACTAACAAAAGATAAAATAAAATTCACCCACAAGTTAGGAATCACATTGATCATGCATATCCCTTTATTTCTGAAAGGCAAAAACTACCAAAAAAAAAAAATCTTTATACATGGATGCCGAAAGACAAACAATATTGGCATAATACTCACATGGTTTAGATGAAATAAAAACGATGTTTTAGTTGAAAATCATTTAATGGAATCTTAACGGAGAACAAATGGATAAATGTCATAAGTACATATTTGGGGTTTTTTATGTCAACAAAAAAATGTGTTTAAGGTAAATATGTCACAATGGGCATAATTATAGTTTTTTTTTATTGTCTTTTCTCATTTCTAAAAATTTGTACTCATGACTTCCATTCCGATATTTAAAATAAAAAATATTTATCTAAATTGAAATTTATAGAAAGTGGCAAGTTAAAGATAAATCCCGCCCCCAAACAGGCTGAATAAAGTACATGACTTTACGCATTATGAGATATTAAATGTACGAAATGAACATTTTCCATATTTGGAGAGTATGCTTATTAGAACATTATATGTTCATCTTATGATATTTCCCTGTTTTAAAGAGTTTAAAATGCTTTCGACCAAAAAAAGAAAAAGAGTTTAAAATGCTGAATGCTTCCTCGAATTAACAATTAAGTATGACAAACAATTTACATGAATCTGCTAGCCGCGATTAAAAACACTTCTTCTCTACTTTCAGTGTCTACAATTAATAAATTCATATGATGATGATTTGCTTAGCTAATCTTGTCAGCCATTGTTAGGAACTATCTCATTCTAGTTTTACTCTTATGGTAAGTGGAACTTCAACACTACGTTCGTGCATCAAACCAAGAGAAAACTCTCTTTACCTTAGTTATTGAATTCGTGATAAAATTACCCAATAAGATATAACTCAATCTACAGTAAGTTATGTATCCAAATGAATTCATATTCCACGAGTTTTAACTCAAACGTATCGATCAAGCACATTCCATTATTTCCTTTTTGGGTGAAACATTTACTAAAAATTTCATGCATCATTTCAAGTTAGGATTTGCATCAATTGCACATATTCCAATATTAAAAAAAAAAAAAAACTTGCGTTTGTGACTTTTACTCTAAAATTTAAAAATACAAAGAAAAAATTAATTGAATTTAAATTTTGTAGAGAGTTGAATGTTAAAAATGAATTTCACCCTAAACAAGCCCGAGTAAAGTGCACGACTTCGCAAGAGTATGTTTGTGAGAGCATTATATGTTCACCTTATGATTTTTCCGTATTTCAAGGAGTTTTAAAAAGCTAGAATAACACTTTATTTTTACTGTCGATGTCTACCATTAATTAAGCATATAAAGATTCTTTTACTTGCCTCGAATCTCGTCAGACAAATTGAGTAACTATCTCATTTTACTTTTAATCTTGTAGTGCTCTCTCTTTCTCTCTCCAAAGTCTCGAGTCAAATTATTAAATTCATGATAAGTTACTCAATCAAATATAGCCTAGGTAGCAGGGACACCGTGACACGACACGACACGACACGTGACACGTTATTTTTCAAAAAATAGAGAATTCCGACACGTTCCAACACGTTATATATTAAATGAATATTTTTATTTTTAATTAATTTAATTCAAATTCAGTATTTTTATTTTTTGAAATTATATTTTAATCTCTTTTATTTATTTTTCCATTAAAAAAATATCCACTAAGGTCCACCCCACCCCCTTTTAGTTCTTTCCCTCGTCCATTTTCCCCCTTCCCCAAAATTTATTTTTCTTTCCCTCCCTACTATCGAAATTTATTTTTCTTTCCCTCCACTTCACTGATAGACAGGCTGTCCCTGTCTCTTCCCCTCCCCCAATACGCAAAATCAAAAACCCCTCCGTCTCTTCCTCTTCCCCCAATACGCGATGGCCCCTCAAAACCCTAGCTCTGCACGACCCTTCCTCTTCTCGTTCCTCATCGCTCGCCGCTCACCGCTCGCCGCACAACCCCTTTCCTCGCCGCTCATCGCCTCTCGCCGCTTGTCGCACGACCGCCTTCCTCTCCTCTTCCTCTCGCCTTTGGCCCTTTCTCCCTCACAGCTGCAACCTCGTCGACTCCGTCGCAGCATCACAGTGCCCGTCTCTCGCCGTTGCATCCTCGTCTCTACTCCCTCGCCATCGCTTCCACCCTCCATCATCTTCCGGACACGCGTGTCGAAACGTGTCGGGCACGCGTTGACCGCGCATCGGATTTTCGACACGCGTTGACCGCATGTCCCGACCGTGTCCGAGCGTGTCGACGTGCTCCGACATGTCTCGGACACGACACGGAAGCACGGACAACGTGTCCATGCTACCTAGGATATAGCTCAGTCTAGATGAATTTATACTTTTAAAAGTTTTAACTCAATCACATTGATCGTTCGTATTCCGTTACTTCCTTTTAGGGGTGAAACACACAAAAATTCTCATGCATTATTTCAACTTAGAAATCACATAGATTACATATATTTCATTAATTCAAAGACATCTACCACTATCTGAGTCACTACAACCTAAAAAAAAAAATGAACTAAGAATTTTGTCGCCTTGTAGACAACAAAACTCTTTTGCCGTGAACCGTTCGTTCGCGGTTTGCTCTGCCCCCTTTGCCTAAAGCAACACAATTAGGTGGTCTTGCTCAAAGAAGAACGCATTTTGTGTTGCCATAAATTGGTGAAAAGCAGCAAAAATTTGTTGCCGTACATAAAACTAAGGGAAAATTCCAAAATAGGACCCGAAGTGCCATCTTTTTCTCAAATAAGGGTCCGAAATGAACATTATTTCAAATAGGAACCCGAAGTGCCATTACTTTCTTAAATAAGGACCTGAAGTGAATGTTATTTCAAATGAGGACCTAAAGTGGTTATGTTTGTTTCAAATAAAGACTTGACTTTTCGGCGATCAAGGATATTTTTGTCTTTCCATTTTCTGCCTTTTTTTTTTTTTTTTTTTTTTCTTCTTCCTCTTTGCTAGTGGCCAGCTAACCACCGGCAATGCCCACAGAGGGCTAGGCGAGACCGCCCACGCCGGTCCTTACTAGTAGCTAGCGAGGGCCAACCTCGTCGATGGCCCCTAGGTGAGGGTCGCCATGCCCAAGCGACGCCATCCCTTACTTGTGGCTAGCGTGGATGGCCCTCACTGGCGAAGGCGACCCTCACTTAGCCCTTTGTGGGCATCGTCGATGGCTGGCAGCCATCGACAATGAGGAAGAAGAAGAACCAGAAAAAAAAAAAAAAAAAGGAAATAAGGGGAAAATGCCAAATGATGAAAATACCATTGACCGGTCGAAAAATTAGCTAGTCGGCAACCGACGAGGTGGGGTCCATATTTTGAAACAACCAAAGCTACTTTAGGTTATTGTTTGAAACAAAGTCCATTTTGGGCTCTTATTTAAGAAAATAAGGGCACTTTGGGTCATTTTTTGAAATTTTCCCAAAAAAAAAAATAAAGAGGAAAGAAAAAAGGCAAAAAATCACAAAAGACAAAAATACCCTTGATCACTGAAAAGTCAAGTCTTTATTTGAAACAAACATAACCACTTTAGGTCCTCATTTGAAATAACATCCACTCCAGGCCCTTATTTGAGAAAGTAATGGCATTTCGGGTGCCTATTTGAAACAATGTTCACTTCGGACCCTTATTTGAGAAAAAGAGGGTACTTCGGGTCTCATTTTGGAATTTTCCCTAAGACTAATGGCACCAAAGGCAATGAAAAATTTGTCACCTTTGGTAAATTCCTTTTATCACGTTAGGTTTAATTTTTAGGTTATGGACGAAGATACATATTTTTATTTTTCGTCGCCTTAGACATTGTTCGTTAATTTTTAATTGGAATTATGAAAAATTTCCCAATAAAAGAGAAAAAAAAAAAGAAAAGAAACAGGAGGTGAAAACTCGCCATGGGTCGGCGAACGAAGGATGAAGAACAAATATGAGAGAAAGAGAGAGAGAGAGAGAGAGAGAGAGGTGAGCATAGTGTGCATCTTTTTACTTAGGCCCACCCAATGGATGGGAAAACTCCAGCCCGTAATGGACTGGAAAACCCCAGCCCATACCCAACAGGCAGGAAATTCTTGGGTTTGTTGTCTCAGGGTCGACCCAATACTGAGTTTCTCGTCTTAGGTCGTGCCCAAAGGCGACCCAACAATAATTTTGTTGGGATAATTTAATCACCGCGTTAGAGATTTCTAGTATGGATTGGCCAAATAAACTACATTAGATGATATGAAGTCAATTAGTGTTACTCATTACACTTGCGAGGTCGACTCACGTGCAGATTGGGTTGCTAAAGCCCATCATCGTAAATCTTTTTCTCCTAATTAGAGTACTAAGCAAGGCCCTTTTGAATGTCCTTTGTTTAGAAACACTTAGGTTTTGTTTCCATGGCAACACGTGAATGAATGAAAGACATTGCATTAGACCAAAAAAGTTACATTAGACGATGCAGCACATGTACTTTGGAGAGACGTGCCCTCCACCATTAGGCCAACAACCACTTTGATGATTAGTTGACCATGTTGATTGGAGATCTGCCTTAATGAACTTGGGTGGTTGAAATAAATTAAGGAGCCAAATGGGCACGACCCCCATGTGGATATGCTGCAGAATCTCGACAATAATGGTGATGCGATTAGCCAATTTGACTAGGCACGACTCTAGCAATCGTTGATGGCTAAGGATCAACATCTGAATTCAAATGTTCAGATTCCAAATGACTATTCAAAGCAATGGTGACGCAAAATGCATGCCTTACATCTAGGTTAAAGCATTTAAGTTATCTACTCATCCGTCATCAAGCTGTGCATAGCAATGAATGCATGCTAATGCTGATCCAGTCGAGAATTTCTATGTTGAATCATTGACAAAATTGAAATGATGTGCATGGGGTAACTAAAGGAGTTCATAAATGGATACCCATTCTGTGATTTTGTTAAGGCCTAGTCTGGTCCCATTAATGAGGAATCAACGAGGAATCATTTTCGAGTCTTGAGTCAAATTACCAAATTCGTGATATATTACTCAATTAGATATAACCCAATCTAATTGAATTTATACCCTAAAGAGTTTTAACTCAATTGCAACCATCGCTCACGTTCCATTATTTCCTTCTGAAGTGAGACACACATAAATGCTCATGCATTTATTTCAGATTCGGAATTGCATCGGTTGCGCGTATTCCATTAATTCAAAGACATCTACTAGTATAGACTAAACAAAAGACATATATTAATATCTAGGTAGTGCAATCAATGTCAAAAGAAGGGCTAAGGTATTTATCGCCTTAGGTAAAGGCGACAGAACTCTTTTGTCGTAAACCATTTGTTTGCGATTTGCTTTTACGCCTTTGCCTAAACCAAAAAAATTAGGTTGTCTTTCTCAAAGATGAACTCATTATTTGTTGCCATAAATTGGTGAAAAGCAACAAAAATTCGTTACCTTAGATAAAAAAATTGACACCAAAACGATGAACAATTTGTTGCCTTTGGTAATTTTTTTTTTCTTTTTATCATGTTAGGTTTAACTTTTAGGTTATGCATGAAGATAAATATTTTTATTTTTGTTCCGACGGGTCTGTTTGTTTGTAATTAGAATTATGATCATTCTTTTACTATTTTTTTTCTATGAAGATTAGAATATAAAATTCAAAAGTTTGTCATGTCACCATATCAAATATGAATAAGCTCGACAAAAAGTTTCATTACTTCAAAATTCAAATATAGATTTAAATATCAACAATATAATAAAAGATTAAGAATAAGAATATTGAACATTGCAAGTGTTCAAATGCAACAAAAATCCTCCCGGCAGACAACAAAACAATTACAAGATGAAAAAACAAAAAATCGAACATTGAAAGTTCCGTCAAAAGTCTTTCAGCGTTGATCCCACTTCGATGTAGATACTTCTCGCGGGACTAATCGATTTCTGGTCTGGTTTGATTTCGAGGTGGAATCGGGAACCAGATTGGGAGAAACAGTTCCCAAATTCTAGGATTGGGAACCGAACTGACCAATCTTGGAATAGGGAACCAGACCAATCGACCAGGCTTGGTGGAACCGGTAAATTTACTATTTTGGGCCAAAAATAAAATGAAAAATGGAAGAAATTTGGAGGAATCATTTTTTTTTCTTAAGAAATTTAAATATATTATATATATATATATAAAATTAACCAATCTAATCCAACCGGTTCGATTCACACTGTGAAATTTGGAATTGGATTGACCAGCCCATGGTTCAAAAAGCAGGAACCAGGAACCAGATCGCCCTCTTTGGGAATCGCCCAACACTAGCTAGTCTGGTCCGGTTCGGGCGATTCGTGATGCACACTCCTCCTCGACAACAAAAGACATACATAGAAATTATAAAATTTACGCACAACTATTCATAACATAATAAATTTAGGGATAAAACTACAAAAACCTCAAACTTTATCAACTATAACATATTTTATTTTAAACTTTTTTTGTGATATGAAGAATCTCAAACTTGTACCAGTTTGACATATTTATCCAAAATTTTTTCTTGTGACATGATAAATCTCAAACTTGTATTTGTGTGATATATTTACCCTAAAAATCTAGTGTCACTAAATTTTTTTTGGGGGTTTTAGTATCATAAAAAAATCTGGGATAAATGTGTCACACTATACAAGTTCGGTAGGGACAAGTTTAGATTTTTGGTGTCACAAAAAAAAAAACTGGATAAATGCGTCGCAGTGAATATAATCTAGAGTTTTTTTTTTTTTTTTTTTTTTTTTGTGTGGCTTTTATCCTAAAATTTAAAAGTCATGCTCGATAATTCGATGGTGGTGACCAGGTTGTTGGGTGGATGGCCACGGCTGCCAAACCAGATTCGGCCTGGGCTTGCTCTGGCCCAGGTTAGGTCGCGGCCGCGATTGTTAGGCAATAAACAAAAAAGTAATGGATGAAAACTCGCCAAGGGGCGACAACAAAAGAAGAAGAACAAATACGAGAGAGAGAGAGAGAGAGAGAGAGAGAGAGAGAGAGAGAGAGTCTGCGTAGTTTTGCGTCTTTTTTCTTTCGTTCTGTTCTCTTTTTTGGCCCAATGGACGGGAAAACTCTCGCCCATATTATTTTTGGCCCAATAGGCAGGAAATTCTTAGCCCAAGGCGACCAAATACTAGTTTTGCCGGCGAAGATTATTCATAAAAATCTTAAATCTATTATGATTATCAATTTAGTCATGAATTTTTCAATTTGATTAATGTAATTCTAAATCATTTGGCAAATTCCTAAGATAGTCCATTTGACCAATTCAAGTGAAAAATTATTGACGCAGATGTTAGTCACCCATATTACTTGATGTGATTAGTGATTTAATGCGTTTGATACTGCTAAAAGTGATGTTGTTTTGTGATCTCTCATTTTCTTTTCTTTTCTTTTTTCCTTTAGTTTCCTGATTTTTGGCCGGAGATCTAGGGGAGTGATCCTCAATAGCCATGGGTAAGGGCATTGTAGCCCTCCTCGACCATAGGCAAGGCGATTGTGGTGCATAGGCTTGTGCTTTTGACTGATGAGGGCTGTCAATCATCACCAAAGCCTCATGACCTAGCTAGCTGAGAATTTGGGACGATGAATGAATAAAAGAAAATAAGAGTTAAAAAAAATTTAAAAATTCATAATGGCATTGTTTTTAAGCCCCATCAAATAAGTTAGATTGCTGATCATGACATATAAGATGGTAGGTACTAACTGGAATACCACGTTAGGGGATTTTGGTTTAAATTGGACATGTGGACTACTTTAGAAAATCTTTAAATGGTTTAAGACTATATTAACAAAATTGAAATATTTAGAACCAAATTAACAATCGTACAATAGGTTTAGGATTTTTTGGATAATTCTTCCAATTTATTGCCTTGGGTCATACCCAAAGGCAGTGGAAAAAGTATTTTTGTTGCTTTAAATCTACCCCAAGGCGATGAAATTGTATTTTTATCCCGGTAGGTTGAAAATTTTTACTCCTCAATGGCCACATAACGATGTTGCCACTTAGGCCTAAATCTAAGACAACAACGCCATGATTTTATTGGTTTAGGTCTGACCTAAGACGACAAAAAACCATAGGTCTAACCTAAGTTAATGAAATTTCATGTCCATCGCCACTGGTTCAAAATTGCCCTACAAAGTATGGACTTTATCCCTCGAGTATGACTTAGGACGATGAAACTCTGATTTTGTCTCCTTAGAGAGTTCTTTTGTCACCTTTGGGTCAATGATTATGTCCTTCAAGGTTGTTTCTCTTGAATGTGCAGTGAATGTACATTTAATATCTCAGCAAGTTTCATGAAATAGAAGACATTAATGCTCTAAGAGGAGGAGATTAACCTGTTCTATTGCCATGTGAAAAACAAACCCATCCACACACCTCATCTGCAAACCAATCATAAGGTATGTATCATCATCTATCCTAATGCGAATATACAGCAATCCTTTTTACAAAATTTATTACAAGTCATGTAAGAATGCTGGAACAAATGCAATCTGTAAGGTAAATCTTGAATCATCTCAGGTCGAGTCTCTCTCTTCCAAGATTACTTTTGAGGAGATGCAGCTCTTTACGGCGGTAACTGTCGGTGTAAATCTCCCTTTAGGACATAGAATCTTTACAGTCGTTACCTCCATTGCATTGTCAAAGGACCGCATGTTGTCGATGGACCGGCACAGAATTATGATCCATGTTCCTCGAGTAAAAGCTTCTTGACGACATCCGCAAGACCATCATGTACCCACTTTACTGAACACCGACATCATAAGAACTGACAGGAGTGGCAAAAGCGCAAGGCTTATCACATCTTTGCCATGACGACCTGTTCATAATGAAAGCATTAGTCGGGTGCAGCAACCATCTGGAAATTTTGAAGTGTTGCTGATTTCAAACACCAGAATTGCCGATATAAGATTCCCAACTAAAGTTTTTGCTTCATTGTGCCAGTTTAGGGATGCTATTGTTTTATTGTGAATGCATGTCTATCCCTTGAAATGCATCTGCATACTATAGCACTAGGAAAGATGATGAATTATTTGCCAGCTTTCCATATCCTAATCCTAGTCAGTTTGCATCAACTGGCGAGATTTAAAAAGGGTAGGAGCTTAGATACGTGGTTTGATGGAAATGCACGGAATCCTGATCAGTGCTTTTGTTTAATGACTTAAATCTTTATAAAATTAATTTGAGATCATCATAAACTAAACCAATTCATAGTTGTTCACATATACAGATTGTGGGTGGAAAATGGCTAGAAGTTAATGGAAAAAAGATTGGCTTACCACTTTGATCTGACGTTGCTGCTGGAAGTGCGGGAATTTTGACATCTAGAATTTGAACAGATGACAAGTAAGAGTGGTGACAAGAGTCATTAGCGAGAAATCAAAGAGTCATCAGCGAGAAACGAAAGAGTGTTGTATCTCATTAGCAACGTACTTTTATTGCACAATGAAGTTTGAAACTGGTCAGTCAATGGCCACGGAGCAGGAATGTTGTCATTCAGATCACACAAGAAGCTGATCCCAGAAAACTTGTCAAATGTGGCATCTGAAGGCAAACTCGGTAGGAGGCATCCGGACACTATCCAAGAAGAGTTTGAGCATGATGAGTTTTAAGTTCAATGTGTCAAATAGAGCACAATAGGCAGAATCAAACAAAACTTGATAAAGCTTCTTCACCAATTACTAAGGCACACGTAAATTTAATACGAAATTCGACCCTCAGATGTCCCACAATTGTCAGGCTTGTCATAAGTAAGAAGCATAATTCCTAGATCCCACCGGCCCTGATTGCTATGTGAAAGAAAAGATGGTGCTGAACAGATAAACTGGAAATGTAATACAAATCTTACCTTCACTTGCCACTGCAATTGCCGGTCCCCAAGACCATTCGACAAAAAGAGCTAATGTTAGTATTGTGTTCGAGTCACAAGATAGAAGCATGCTGGGATAATGAAGACAAAGGAGGAGCAAAGTCAACCTTGAACAGAGAAGTCCTTGAGAGTAATGTGACACAGGCTATAAACATTCCTAGAGATATTCAGTTTCCGTAATCTCACTCCCATTGACGTAGCACAATCCACTGCTTGCAGGTTGGTCACAAAGCTCTGCTTTTGCAAGTGGGAGACATAGCTTTCCATCGCACTGCAGCATTCTGTCTCGTTGCTTATGCCGTTGGCACAGCTTTTCGCAACATGTTTCATGTCTGGAAAAACCAGAGGACAAACTGAAAGGAGAAAAGTCCGATCAGAAGTGGAAAAATAGTGAAGTCAGTGAACCTTTGCCCGAAAGTAAATAAATGAGAAAAATTTTATACTCTCTGCTCAAAATCCCACCAAGGCCATCACTGCATCAATCGTGACAGTTTCTTCTGTTATCAGTGTCACAATTGACATGTTAATGTCGGAAAACTTCTGGGGTTACATACGCCTACATGCAAGTTTTTGTAAAAGTGTCCATGTGCACAGGAACTACAGAGACACTCAAACTTATGGACTAGTCACACAAGTGTACTATGCAGATCACTATGCAGGCAATCGAACTCACATTTGTTAACTTTGCAACTCGATAGCCCTCTGAGAACTTTCTTTGCGTGAGATGCATCAAGTTTGCTTGCCAACCACCTGAGGACAATGTTTCTACAGTCATCAATCCTGGCTGAATGATCCATCACAATATGCTGCTCATTTGGACTTAAGAGTTTATCAGAAGCTTTCAAAGCAATTTCAGTAGCAGCCTCTAATATAGCATTTTGACAGACTTGTTCACAGCATTCTCTCACGGGATCGACCTTCTTGCAAGCGGCAAGAAGCTTTGAAGATTCTACTGTGTTCTCGAATGTAGAAACATCTTTCACCGGGCAAGATGCTTCGGTTAGATTCAGTGGACGAATCATGCATATCTGATTCAGGTTATCCCCAGCACCCTGGCTTGCCAAAATTTGGTCCATATCAGAGAGGCAATGCTTGGCCAGGCTTCCGTTCAAAGCGAGAAGATTAGTGGTTTTACTGGATTGTCCGATGAGAATAGTGAGCGTAGCCTCGTATTGGGGGCAGCATATCACATGTGCTAGATAAGGTGCGAAAACGGCCCAGCAATCAATGGAGGTCATGCTCATTAAGTGATCCGCTGCGGTGAAGTTTAACGTACAGAGTCCTGTGACAAGAGCATAACCCAAGGTAGCATTCAGGACATCAAAGGCAAAGCTCAGATGAATTCAAGAAACAAAATATGAGCAAAATATGTACCTGATAATTTGGGCACAGTAGTGTTGGTAAAGGGAGCTAACGGTGAAGGTGCAAGAAGAGGAAGGAGGGGCTGAGGAGACCCAGTTGGGGATATCTCCGGAAAAATAGCATCCATTCTCTTGTCTTCCAATGTGTGGTCATCCAATTTGCTACAACTACATTTATGCAGAACTGTAGAAAAATGTAGCAGTAATGTGAACTGAATAGAAACGCCATCAAATATCATGATAAACACTCACAGCACTCAAATAGATAGAAAAAAACAAAATATGAACCTCCGTTCGTTAAATTATAAAGAACTTTGCAAACTTCAAGTACTAAACATAGACAGTGAGCATATATTCACACTCACAGCACTCAAATAGATAGAAAAAAACAAAATATGAACCTCCGTTCGTTAAATTATAAAGAACTTTGCAAACTTCAAGGACTAAACATAGACAGTGAGCATATATTCAGAAGTGCGTAGCCACTGATTGCAAGCTTTGCTGATTGTTGTTGGCTGGAGAGTTCTGTTTTTTATGCTGAATTTCTTCTTATGCTTCTGCTAATTCTAGAGTACTCAATGGATTTTGCTGACAATTCTGGTGTTCTGGTTAGGATCATTTCCATCAGCAGTTTCATGATTTTCAATCAAAGACAAGGTTGAATCCAAAAACAAGTGACTACATTAAGATATACATTAAGATACGATCTGTTGGGGATCACAACTGAAGGATACCATAAGAGGGAGCACAAAGTGCAGGCAAAGACGCCCAGTCGGACTCTTTGCTAAAAAATGAAGCCCTTGGCATATGAGTCAATTAGATATACCAGTTCCTATCATCAGCTCCAGTTTTTTGACATCAGAATTTCGTAAGCACTTAGACATCGCATGTGCACTTAACACCATAAAGGCATCAGCCATTAATATCTCAGCTTCAAGACGTAATTAAAGCTACAGCATTAGTTGCAACCATGAGGGATAGATTGTTCCATCAAAATATGCTGACTTTCAATTCATCATTCAAATCTAATAGTTTTACGACCAGGTCAACTGAAAGAGAAGCACTAGAAAAGCTCAATTCAGAAATGATGCCATACTATCCTGAGCTTTAATACTGTTTTAATGTCCTCACTAGCAGTTCGCTCAGTTAATTCTAACCTAAACAACTTTGAACAAGTTTCATACATTCTGCACATCGAACAGCCAATGAACATCAACTCTGATCTCAGAATAACAACCCTGAGAATTCTACAAACAATTAACACATATGATCAGAATCCCATCCAAATCCAGATAAATTCGTGAGTTGTAAATTACGACCCAGCTAACAATTCAAAGACGATTGCAAAATGCAAAACAGAACCCTGCATACACCAAAGCAGACAAGGAGGATCACTCACAGTGAAACAGCAAGAAAGCCTTGAAAACCACAATCTTGAGACCAAGAGACATCCTTCCTCTCCTGCCTTTAGTCCATCTGAATTTCCCTTTCTTGCTCCTCAAAAGGAAGTTGCAGCCAAAAGAGACTCGGTCACAAGAAATGCAAAGCAACAGAAGGATAACAAAGGACACAGAGTGTAAAGCGGTGCTGTCAAGAAACATTAATGATGGCTGAATTCAGCAGGACAGGCATGGCGGGTATGGGAAGGCAGAGAGAGAGACAGAGAGTGAGAGGAAAGAGAAGGGTTCATGGAAGAGAAAAGAGCTCGTGCTCGTGCTCGTGCTTGTGCGTATGAGAGAGTGAGGACTATGAGGAGTAGCCATGAATGCGGGTGCTAAAGGGCGTGGGGACAGCGGCAGCAATTTCTTTCTTTTGCAATAGCTGTCTCTGTCTTCGAGAATTATACAGACCCCACAAGTGCGGACACAAACAGGACCGAAGCCAAAGCGAAACAGAATCAGATTAGAACAACAGTACTACCGTTCCACAGCCTCCTTCATTAAAGCCATCAATTGCCTTTATCTCCGGTACACCAGCCATCAACAAGCGTGACAGGTGTGAGGGTCCCTCCCTTACCCACCAAAAATTAGAGAGCAGGGAAAGAAAAAGCACGAGGGACCCTCTTGCTCATAACAAGGTTTAGATCAGAATAAACTGGACTTATTTTATAAACCTGTTCTATTGATAACATAAGATAGGTCGATATAAAGTTCATAACCTTGTGGTTTTCAATATATAGAGTACTAATTTTTTTATCCTACAATGGAGCTTGTGTTAGGTAAATGAACTCCCGGTCTGTGAAATATTCCAATGATTTCATGATTCCAGTAATATGCAAGCTGAGACTACGTAGTTGGTCCAAAAATGAAATTGTTTGAAGTTAATTTTGCATGAGAAATTGAATCTGTATCATCCACTTAATCACGATCTACAAGTACGCTAATTTCTCAAAGATCTATGATTCTTGTCTTCACCATTTGGTAGAGATCTAACAAATGAAAAGTTTGTGGCGCTTTTGCTTTTCTTAATGATGCTAACATCATTTAAGATTCCCACGTTACATTGACCATCACCCTTGAAAAAAAGGGAAACTTTGATATCATCTACTCATCTTATGGTTTGCGCATTATCGGACATCATAATATAGCTCAAAAATGTGTTCTAATAAATCAAATTGACCGCATTTCACCAAATAACAGAACTCACACTATATCTCACTAAAAAAGAAAGCAAACCCACATATTTAATTCGCTTTTTGTGGGTTTGCCAAACATACCAACCCTAAATTTATCCTATATGATCTTATTCATATTAGACCGTGCTTTTTATAATAGATAACTTGACATATTTTGCATATTATCAACTGTTCTCGATCAACATGTCATGAAAAATGTTCCTATTTACACTGCTTCTTGCAGCATGAGCGATAAAACAAGTGCAGATTGTTCTGCTTTTCCCTCTTTTCTCTTTGCTTTGGTCTAAGCTCAGCTGGATCCCTTTTATATTCACATGCTCGACAACCGTGTGAAGGTGGGGGTGGCGGTGGCAGTTGGTGGTTCCACCATAAATCGGAGGTGGTCATGGTGGATGCACGGCTTCATTTATGTGCGTGTGGTGTACGTTTTCTGGGGCATTAAAGTCAGCACCAACCAAATTTATACAGAGCTTCCTCTTTCCGGGGCACATCAACCCTAGAATAAATATGAACATTGTGAAAAAATGGCGTAAACTATGCCGTGGATACCGGCCGAAGAAAGTGAATATGGTCAGTCAAGTCAAGCCTCTCTATTTTTGGGCTTGGCCCATGAACCTCTATTAGTCCAGCAGACCAACTTGAAATGGCATTAATGAGTAATGTTAGGGATACCAGATCGGTGCATGAAATGTTTAACCAAACTTTAATAGCACAAATTTAGCCTATCGAATGATGTGTGGTGATTCTGACCAAAAAAAAAAAAAAATGATGTGTGGTGGTTGAATGTGACTTGAATATTTAAAGAAATTATTGATATATACTCATATTCAAGCTTCGACTATTGATCGATTATATCTCTTTACATATCGATTTTTTAACTTAATTTTAACATTACAACATCATTCTTCTTTTGTCCCTCCATCTGTCACACCTCCCATCAAGATAATAGAGAAAGAACTCATGGACAAAATAAAGAAGATAGGTTTGGGTATCAACATCACAAAATTAAATTGGTAGCATTCCAAAGAAAAATTCATACACAAAATAATGAAATAATGCTTAGACCTCATTTCCCTCTCCCTCTACCTCTCCCAAAGACAAACAAGGGAAATCCAATAAGTATCCACCCACAAGCTACGATGTCCCCTCACCTACTTCTAACAACTTCTTGATTACAAAGTATAATTATATCTATATAGAAAGCAAACAAAAGAAATGTAGAAGCAAAAACAAATCAAGGAAAGACCATGATATTAGTTGACCTCCGGAATGCTCTTCAATGCCGGCCTCCATGGCCGGTGGTGCTTCTCAGCGGAGCAGCAGTGGCTGCCGGCACTTGCATTCGTCAACAGACTTTCCACCACATCTTGAGGAGAAAGCTTTTGCATGTCCACCTTCTTCAGCAGCTCCTGAAGCTCCTTCTTTGTGATCTTTATCTTCACCTGCTCTCTCCTGCCATGCGAAGAAGTCGAACCATACGGTGTCGCCGCTGCATCTCCTAGCAGCAAAGATTGTCGCTCCTCCTCCTCTCTACCCATCGCCAATAGCGACTCCCAATCGTCGCCTGCCCATACCGTTGACACCGGTTCGTGTGTGCAGCAGTTTCCCATTGTTGCTGCCCTTCTTGTGCCTTGAAATTTCTGGTTTGTGCTTTTCAAAGTATACGAAGCTCTGAAGCATATGAACAAAGTTTTTGTGCTGCATGTTTGCCTCCTCCTATATATATATTTCAGAGGTGGCGATTAAGTTTGCTGCTCTTGGAAGTCAACATATGAGAGGGAGCCATTACCAGGACGACACGTGTGGGGGATTACCTGGCCCATGTGAGATGCTACTTGGTTTTGTTGACCAAATCATGTGACACTACAAGCCAAGAAATTGCTTTCATGGTTATATTTTGCTAAAGAAAATTTGCTTATATGGTGACACAAGCCGCATGTGATATTAGAAAAAATCGAGACTCGATTAAGACACCCAGACAAGTAGCAAACTTAATTTATATCCCGAGTGATATGCTTACTTTAAGGTACTTTTACATTATTTCGCAAGTGATTATAGAGTACACTATAAATTGCCAAAACAAAGAGAAATTCACACGGACGGCGGCCCCAGGCATCGTTGATTTGAAAGAATGGGCCGTTACATCCTCAAGTCAAAAATGGATAGTTCTGCTCGCATATAATCTTCTTTGCGCTGCCAGGGTAAGCTCTATTTCCCTTAATTTAGCGCTTGATAAATCAATTTTCGTAAAAGCATTCTTGTTAATATTCTCTCGAAAGTGTGGTCTTTTTGAAATGTAGTTAAGCACAGCAACACAAGTGTCACATGGTGCAATTATCAATCGATGCACGCCTTGCCGTGACACGCAACATAAAACTATTATCAACTTGGCTTTCAGAAACCCTAAAAAATGAAAGGGAAAAGTAGGAGATCCAGCAGAGGCGAGCTGCTCGCGGAGAGAATGTGAACGGGACGGAAGGATGGCATCTTCTGCAATTGATCAAAGAAAATAAAACCCTAACTTTGCCTTTGCTTGCACCGCCAGATATTGTCTTTTGTCCCCTTGTCTGTGCACGACCTTGACTTAAAAATAAAGAAAAGAGACAGAAACGCCGGGTGACGTGTGTACCGGACAATTCACGTGCTGATGTCCACGTGTCAGCTTGTCACGCTGTAAGAAGATTACTAACGCACGATATGATGTTTAGTTAGCTAATCGAGGTGTTTTAGGAGCCGACGTTACGTGCGTGTTCATTTTAATCTGCTTTCGGATGATTTCGTGAATAGCGAATTCAATTTTAAAAATAATGGAGTCGTCGCCCATTAGGTTTAGTAACCTAGGTGGATACATATTTTATTTTCAAAAGAAAGTCTAAAATATCCATGAGATTCTACATAACATATCATTAGCGTGTGAAATTGTCTCAATATTTCAATTCCAGTTACCGGCAGTCTCGAGATTTCCCGACCATCTAAGTCACAGTACTTAGCAAGAAAGCGATCTCTTTGATATATACCGTTAATTTTGGTTTTTATCTTGTGGAGATTATATATGAACACCAGCAGAATAACAACCAAATAAAATGACCATCTTGTGAACAATAAGCACGGTTTCCATTAGTAGTTCTTCTTTACTTTTTGAGATGTTATAAAATTTGTCTAACTTTGGAGAAGATTTATTGCTACGTCCCTTAAAGATAATTTTGCCATGCGATGCGATCCTTGTTGTAAAGACGTGTATCTCATGGAAGTGTCTCCACACATTTTCTCTTGGTTCGAGATGTAAAGTCTACCATTCGAGGAATTCGAGTGAAAAAAATCTTGAAAATGAAGCTGTTTATTTATTTATTTACAATTCTGCATGCAAGTCATGTTGGTAACAAGGGCCAAAATGACCAACAAGTTCTAGTAATAAGTGAAAAGTAAATAACCAATTTCGAGATGGAAAGTTCTTGATCAGGCGATGCCTTGGGCCATGAGCGCTGGGGGAGAAGATCTTCCCCGGTCACTTATTTCTCGACTTTCCGAATGGTCTTCGGCACCAGGCGAAGGATATGCCCCCCAAAATCAGCACCATCACGCTAGCCGACACCTTGATCCTAACTTCTACCATATTGGAGATCGAATACTCTTGGTCAAAGTGCGCGGAGGCTGTTATCAAGATGGCATATGTGATTGCTATAGATGCCATGGCGATCGAACACAAGCACCAGCATAATCCACCTGAAAATTCTCTACTTCACAGGGAGGTAGGCCGCTCATGATTAATAGGATGGTGTTGAGGGAGGCGAGAAACCCTGCTGTGTCCACCGCAAAGAAAGCAGAGTATCCTTCGAGATTATTGCCGGCCATGGCGGAAAATAGAGTAGTGCATGGATTTGTCGGACTCTCGCCGTGGATAGTGCGTTGCATAAGGCCGCCCCAAAGGTTGAGGCCGGTCTTGAATGTCATTGTTGCGATCACTGCCACCATGATCATCAACCTACTCATTTTCTCTTCCATTTCACTCCTAGAAATGAACATTGGCAGTTGCCGCGAGAGAGAGATAGAGAGAGGGGGCAAGGGAGGGAGGGAAGGAGGGAAGGGATTAAAGGTGGAGCGAGAAAGGAAAGGAAACCGAGGGAGGGAGGGAGGGCAAAAGGAGTGGAGGGAGGAGAGGGCGTTGTCAACGACTTCAATTTCCCCACCCCAAACCCCCGAGAAGGTGGGGATTCGAACCCCCCATCTCCCCCTTGGGTGGCTAGTGGGGTAAACCCCAATAGTTGGAGTCGTTGTTTATTGAACGATTTTTGGGATTGCCATGCCATTCCAGCTTGTCGTATACGGGCCATACAGTGATCGTTGTTATTTGATTTACTCTGGAATTATTTATTTTCACAAATTATCTTTTCAGCTGCAAAATTATGATATCCCATTATGAGGAAACTTCCATAGATGAGCCCAAGTTGGAACCCATTAGTTTTATATTATGTAGTTGAATCCAATCAGAATGATGAGTCAACCTTTGATATCTAGTAAACCTCCACCCCCACAATACTACATCATAAAACCTGCCTTCATCCATAGTCTCTTCCACCAAATCGTGAGGTAATGATAATTTTTCATAAAAAACTGTAATTATGTGCGAAATTTTATATAATTTGATCAGATTCATAAATAGGTGGCCACTAATTGACCACAAGTGGTGATACCACTTGTTAGGCAAATTTGTCAAAAAATTTATAAACCTATTGTAATTTTGTTAATTTAATCTTAAACATTTTAATTTTATCAATTGAGTACTAAACATGTACCAATTGAATTTATCTGATCAATTTGATAGAAGTTATTGACATAACGCTAACTATCTTACATGGTATGACTAATATTAACATGGATAAAATTTTCAAAATTTTGTATTAGTTTTTTCAAAAAAAAAAATTATTTTATTTTATTTTTTTTTTTTTCTTTTCTTCTTTTTCCTTCTTTATTGACCTCACCATGGCCCCGCAGCCAATGAGAACTTCATTGCCTTGCTTGTGGCCGGCAAGGTTGGCCTCACTCAAACCATCACAATCATAGGTAAGGCCACCTTGCCAAGATCTAATCAAGGCCATAACAAGGCTAGCCTTGCTCACAATAGTGATGGCCTCAACCATGGCCAATGAGGGCACGGCAACCCTTGCTAACCATTGTAAAAAATAATAATAATAATAATAAATAAATAAGTATTATTAAAATAATATTAAAAATGTCTACGTCAATGCCGATTATGTCATGAAAGACGATTGACGTGATTTTTAACCAAATTGACTCAATTAACAAAAAAAAAAAAGGTTTAGAATTGACTTGACAAAGGTGAATAGGGTTTAGGACTTTTTAGACAATTTCACCCGTCCCTAGGGCTTTGTCTCTCTCAATCTCTTTATGGATCAATGCCATAGCGAAGATCCTTCAGGTCTATCAAAGATTCAATTTAATAAGAAATTCAAGTATTTTGAAATTTTGGTGAATAGTCTTTGTTAAGATCGAAATTAGGACTCAAATGAATAGGCTTCAAAAACTTTGAGGAAATGCTCAGAATTACTTAGAATTATATTGCACTTCCCACAAAACATTTGACTTTCTAATGTAAAAATTTTCTTTTTAATTTCACATGAATAGCTTTATCTGTTGGTATTTCTAGTTTATGAGAGAAGATGAAGAAATTAAAAAATATGTTGTCGACAAGTGGCTACATTAAGAATAGGTTTTTGTTGATTTCCTCTTTATTTGAAAAAAATGTTCAAAAAATCTAAAACTTATTACACTTTGACCAATTCAATTCTAAACATTTTAAGTATGTCAATTAAGTTATAAACATTTTCACATTTTACAAATTGAGTCTATTAAGCCAATTTCGTACAAAATTTGCTAAGATGGATGCTAACCATTTTACAAGAGAATCAATGCTAACATGAATATTTTTTTAATAATATTTTAATAATTTTCTTAAAATTTTGGGTTTTTACTTTTTTTTTTTTTTTATGTTCTTTATTATATTTTGATAGAGGGCCAATAATCCTCACTCAGCATTAGGCGATGGAGTCATAGCCCTTGCCCAACACAGGCGAGGCTAGTCTTACTAGTGGCCAGCTATCGCATAAGACCAACCATTAACAAAATGAAAAAAATTAAAAAGGAAAAAATTAAAAAATTAAAAAATTATCAATATACACCACATAAGACAACTAACACTCACTAGATTGCCATGTTAGAATTTTTTAGTCAAAATCAGTCAGATGAACTTAATTGGTGAAACATGAAAAGATGTGAGACTCAATTTGCATAATTGAAAAGTTTAATATTAAATTAGCCAAAGTGCAATACAGTTAGATATTTTTGAACAATTTTCCCTCTTTTTTACTATTGTGCTATTCTACCTCTAATTCCCTCAAAGAGCACGACAAGCTTCTTCTCAATGTTGCCAATATGGAATGGTGGATGATTACTGACCTTATCCCGCAAAACCTCTTTTTTTGCCATTTCATGTATACGAAACTCATGATCGTGTGACTTGCAAAACGTTGAAAGTTCCATTTGGTACATGAAATGACACTTATTTTCCTTTGGTCATATTGTAGGTAGCTCCATCAACGTTGACACTTGCTAAGCTAAAGTCGATACCTGGTCCCTCATCAAGTCTTCTCCGTTCCATCCATCCCTATGTTAGGACCGGCCGCTCTGTTCTACTTGAATTTGTATCCTTCAACCTCCTCAACTTCTACATTTTCAATCCCTTATGCAATTTCAAGATGAGACTAAAGCCAAGGTAGCAAAAGACTTCGATCAAATCAACATCGAATGGAACATCCGAACTTGCCCGCCATCTCTGTTATGCTTGGATTAGAAAGGAATATATAGTCCAAAGCACATATGCACGAGATTTGGTTAATAAACTCAGATAGCCAAGGGTCTAGCTCACAATCTCATCTAGTTAGATATCGTGGTAACTGCTCGAGTTTAATAGTCCAAACTATGGAATCTTGGTGTAAATCAATGGTGCTAGAGAAAATATTGTCTTGAAGTTGAAGCATTCATGTTAAATACCTACTGTTATAATTTTTGGGACAAATTGCTATTTCAATGCTAAATTTATTATATGAAGTGCATAGTAGTCCTAAATATTTTAATTAATCCAATGTATTCTTAAACTTTTGCATTAAATTTCAATGTAACTCTTCATCAATTCTAAACTATTATTACTGACATGAGGTCCAATCATCGACGGTCATATCAATCGTCCCATGTGGCACGGCACAACCAATGATCTAATGTAAACAACTTTACTTTGCTTAATTTTATAAATTTTTTATTCTTTTTTTCCTTTTTTTTCCTCCTAATTATTGTTCATTTTGATTTTGTAATGTACAGCTTCTTCTCTGATGAGTCAACCTTCCCATAGGCCACCGTCCACCATCGTAACAGCCTCAAATTTTGGTCAAGTCCATCGCCACTTCCGTGAATTTGTACTATAGATCTCGTGTGAGCCTCAAAATTCCTCAGCCTTGACGTGGCTAGAGCTCAGCTCCACGATTCTCACGCCATCGGCGTCATGCCTTCTCGTAGCCGCTGCTATGAGCTCGCCAAAGCCACCTGATCACCTCTTGCTCCTCCCGTGTTGACAATTGAAGGGTGGGGCTTGGATGTCGCGACCACCAGCAGCATTGCCCTGTTGTGGCTCAAGATGGAGTGAGGCCAATGCTGGCTCGCCAGATTTGGTTATCTTCCACCTTTCCATGAATGGGAAAGAAAAGAAAAAGAAATAGGAGGAGGGGAAATAGGAAAAGAAAATGGATGAGAGGAAAAAATCACAAATAAAAAATATATGTCAAAAGATTCATGCAGGCTAATTGTGTTATATAGAATGATTTGCGATAATTAAATCACCATTTTTTCAGACATAAATTGATCTAGAGGATTATTTTGAAATTTGACACAAATATTTAAGATTACGTTGGACTAATTGAAACATCTAAAATTATATTAGAATTTATATAATATGATTGCAATAGAAATATATATATAAGTAACCACATTGAAGTATACACTATGTAGGCGGCGCAATGGCAAGGCAATAAATGCTTCCACTTTGGGTCTTTTAACTAAAATGCATCAATTCGAAATAGTAGTACCTGCTCTCCAATCCCAACAATTAATGATGCATGTAAGTATGATAATATTAGGCTACGTAGCTCTTTTATGTGAATCATTATCATTAGTAGCTCTCTTAATCATTACATTGCAAAAAACCATGAGGATTGAAATGCGGGCGTTGCGGGTTTTGATCCCAAGAGTTCTTGACTTTGCGAAAGGTTAAATATCATGCGAAAGGAAACAAAAATTATGAAGTGGACAGCACGTGAAAGCGGCGCTTTGAATGCTGGGTGACGGGCGATGAGCGCGACTAGCAGTCAAGCAGAGCTCTCAATCGCCAAAAAATTTGAACTAGTCATTTACAATGTAATCTACAGAAATCAACTGTTGATATGTTCCCGCTTATCATGACGTCGCGCGGCCAATTATGGCATGCGCTGTGTATGATGGCATGGGTCAGTGATAGCTTGCCATGTGCTATGAAGACATGTCCCTATGGAAGGATGCTGCGCGACATAACAAGGACATGGACTGACACCAAATCAACTATAAAGAATTTTGACATCACTTAATGATTCCTAAGGACCCATTTAATCAAAATTCTGTAAATATCATAATATAAATATCATAATTTTCACATACTCACTTGAGTGTCATATTAGTATAAAATCATTTACTTAAATACCTTCTCGGCATGTCTTTTTTAAAAGAAAGTGAAGTCTCGACGTGAAAGTTCTCTCTCAATGCTTCATTTATGAAAATAAGGACTTCTCTCATAATGTTTCTCTAATTGTCCTCGTTAATCGACAACGTCTTTCTCCCTATATGCTTTCTCCCCGAAACTCGTTGACTCCACAGAAACACAAGAACGTATCGGTAATAAGCCCTCGGCTGGGGAGGAAGAGGAGGAGTCGGGTTCTTGATTTGGAGACCTTCTTGTTCTCCTTCTCGTTGTTGCTCTTGATCTTGATCTGGGTTCTTCTCTGACCTCGTTCTCGCTTTCTCCTTCGTCATGGTGCCTCTGGAGAGAGAGAGAGTTTTCACGGCGGCTTGGAGATTTGGACAGATTGATGGCTTCACCGAGAGGGAGAGAGCGTACGAGCGTCAAAGGAGAGTATTATTGCCACCCAATCTACTCCTCCTTGCAAATTTGATAAGGTGATTTTCCCCAATTTGTTTAAATTGGATTAGGGTTCTCCAATTAGATCTCTAAACAACGTCGTTCTCCTTTTCACTTGTGACTATGTCGAATGTTATATAATAAATTTAAGTCATGTTGGATTTTTTGTCGAGACAAATCTTCGAGGGCATTCAAGTGAACAAATTAAAAGTTATGATACTCAAGTAAATGGCATAAGAAAGTTATAACACCTTTAATGTTCTTATACTTGATACATGGTCAAGTTAGGTTCCTACCATAAATTGTTAGTTATTCATATGTAGAACAATGCTCCAAGAAGCATACATCTACAAGTCTCAAATAAGTAGGACATGAATTAATATACTTATTCCACATAATATAAATGGTTAATACCATGAAAAATCCTAAATTAGTATATTTATGATAAATTTATCTCATATTAATTTTTGAACTTCCAAAAATCCAAAATTAGTACATTAATGATAAATTTACCTAAAATTAATTTTTTGACTATCAAAAATTCCAAACTAATATATTTGTAATAAATTTATCTTTCATTAATTTTTGCTAGATTGAATTAATTCTACAAAAATCACCATCCGATACACATGTGACAAATAAAGTATAAAATCTCAAATCAATATACCGTTAAATGTTACACGTCATCCAATTTAGTAATTTAATAGTGAAATATAACAAAAATTAATGGATTGTAAATTTGTCATAAACGTACCAATTTATGATTTTCTTAGTATTAATCCTAATATAAAATTACTAAGTTATGGATACTACATTATACATGATAAGATTTTCTTTGCAAACCCAGCAATAAGCGTTTCATGAGAGTCTTTGACAGATCACGGCGATCGAAGCCTCCGAGGAGCTGTTAACCCACGATCCGTCAACATTCATCTTCAGAAGCCCTTTTCCCAGCGGCATCGACCCAACCGATAAGTTACAACTCTTCGCTGTTGAACTCGTGGGTGTTCGGGACTGCAACGAGAAACTCTTGCGCAGGGCGAGGACGTCGTTCACGATTGAGCAGAGTTCGAGGGATGGAAAGAAGAGTTAAGAGAGACGAAAGTCAATATGAAGCTAGCTGAAACCCTACCTTCGTGAGAAGCGCTTTCGCTTTTTGATTGAAGAAAGGAAGCTAGGCGCACGTTCTGCTCTGCATGAAGAGTCAGTGATCCGCAGGTGGTCCTGCAAAGCGATAACTTATTAACTGTGGACTCCGTATCAGGCCTAATCCAAAGGCCATGGACTACTCGTCTCTTAATTGATGAAGGGGTAGGGGCCTCTTGGCCAATCTCAAAGGAGTTGTCGTGGAATTTTGTCCAAAAGCTAATCACCGTGCTGAATGGATTGCCAAAGCTCGTAGAACAGGGTTCCCCCTATCATCTGGCTCTCTAAACTTATTATGTTTAGATGCTAAATGATGTCGTTCTTATTAGTTCTGCTACTTAATGGGAATGTTTCCCTTTTTGACCAAAAAAAAACTTATACATGATAAAATTTCCACTCAAATGATAACATCTTTAAATGTTATCCAGTCACAAAAAGGGTATAATTCTCCCTAACCATAATGTCTTACCTAATCTTCTGTCGTCAGTCTACAATCTTGTCTTACCTTTCTCAAGGGTTGATCCATAAAATTATGCATCGTTGTTCAGATTCGGCATTGAAGAAGGAAGCTCCTATAGCGCATTTTGTCGTAATGTTTATAAAACGTGTTGCAGCATCGGGAAAATTAAAAACTTTTCTTGAGAGTTGTTAGCTTGTGATCCAACAAATTCAAATCCTGAGTACCTGGTGTGAACTTTTCAGGAAACTGCGCGCTCATATGGTGAATTAGCTTCACTGTGAGTTCACGCGGCATCAAAATCAAATGCCGTGAAAAAATCTCTCCCCTGTAATCACTATGGCTGGGAGTCCTCTGATATTCACAGAGGGTGTTCCAGTAGCTTTATGTTACAATTCACTCTTGTTAAAAATTTACGTCATACAGAAAGCTCTCCTACATCGGCATTCATCTTACTCACAAGTGATCCCCTCACTCTCTCCTCGCTCTCGCTCCCTCTCTCTCTCTCTCTCTCTCTCTCTCTCTCTCTCTCTCTCTCTCTCTCTCTCTCTCGATCTTGAGTGAGCTCTCGAGCTCTTGAGCGAGCAAGCTGTCAAGTGAGCGCACGCTTTCTCTATCTCTCTCTCTCTCACTCTCTCTCCCTCGATCTCGGGCGGTCTCGAGGGACGACGCATTCTCTCTCTCTCTCTCCCTCTCGAACTCGAGCGACGACGGACTCCCTCTCTCGAACTGGAGCGATTGACCGAGTTCGGGTGAATGCACTTCCCCCCTATCCTCTCTCGCTCCTCGCTCCCCCTCCCTCCTCGCTCTCGCTCCGTCGCACTCTCTCCCTTGTTCTTGGGCGATCTCGAGCGACCTCTCTCTCTATCTCTATCTCTCGAGGGCGTTCTCTCTCGCGGCTTTCTCTCTTGCGGCTTTTTGCTCGTGTCGTCCTTGTGCATGATCACCTCGATGGAGCACAAGCAATCCTTATGCGGTCCTGTCGCTGTCGCGATTGCCTCTGTCAGCTCTTCCTCTGTGCGACTCTTACTCTCGTTCTCGTCATACTTCGTCTTGTACTTGAGATACGTCTCTTCCCGTCCCGAGGGTGTTCCCTCTAGCGGCTTTTTGCTCTTGTCGCCCATGTGCTCGATCCCTCTCGATTTCGAGCGACTCTTACTCTCGTTCTCGTCATACTTCGTTGTGTACTTGAGATACGTCTCTTCCTGTCTCGAGGGTGTTCGCTCTCGTGGCTTTTTGCTCGTCTCGCCCTTGTGCACCATCACCTCGATGAAGCACAAGCAATCCTTACGCGGTCCTGTCGCTGTCGCGATTGCCTCTATCAGCTCTTCCTCTGTGCGAACCTGCTTTCGCAACACGAGTCAATAAAAAAGTTTTGAAGCGGTTGCAGACCCAACATTCCATCAAAATGCCTTTCATACCCAAAATAAGCTTAGGATTAAAAAAAAGGGAAGGAAACTACGAGAGGGAACGAGTTAATTGGGTTGCCATATATCCTTCTCGTTGTTGTTAGTTAGAATTAGAATGAAAACATCGAGGGCTGAAGCTAACCTTTGCTGTCCAGCATTTGCCTTCGCCATTGTCAATGGCATCCACGAGACCAGTGTAGTTCCACTTCTTAATCACGTTGCAAGGGCCGTCGTGAATCTCCTTTTCAATCGGGTTGATCAGAAAGATTATACTCTTCTGTTCGCATCGAATCATCGTTGATATATCCTGAGCCGTGACCTGAGTAAAGGGAAAAATAAATCGCTTAGTTCCCTCCAATGTAAAAAATGCCCGACAGAAATTAGAAAAAGAGGTCATGTAATCTTCCGGATGATTTGTGAAATTAATGTGATCACTTTGTTTAACAAGAAAAATATACCAATTTGTAAAAGAAAATTCACGTTGTGAGTTGTTACTAGTCGGTTTCCTCGTCAATTACACATGATCAGCCAAAAAGCTTCTTCAACAATTCAGCTATAAGACATCACCAAATTGTCATCCAGTTTGTACAGTCATTCAAAGTTCACTTTTCAGCAGTTCAAGAACGTCAGCCATTACTCGGTTGTTGTTTCTGCCCAAGTTCAAAACTTTTGTATCCTTCTTCATGGATATTTTTAACTGACCTGGAAACTGCCATCACCAATGCAAGCTATCACGCGCTTATCAGTGGCAGCTTGAGCATATCCTAAAGTGGCACCTACCGACCAACCTATGGATCCATATTGCATCTGGAATTCATACCTAAATGAAGTTTATATAAGAATTTAAGTTAGATGAACCTCAACACAACCATCCACAAACAAAAAGAGGCAGTTTGGAATATTGGAAAAGAAAACGTTGAAATTTCAGCTTGTAGTACCTGCAATTCTCAGGCAACCGGAGTTCCTGGCAGTTAAACCCAGAGTCTCCAGTTTCAGCGATAACTGCTGTGTCCCCACCAAGCATATCCTGTTTGACGAGTCAGAAAATGAATCATCAGTGTTGACACCTTTTGGATCTACAGAAGTGAATTTATAGTGCTCAAGCCTAGAACATTAAGCTATGAAGACACATGAATAATCTATTAACCGAGAATAGATAGATATAGGCTCAGTGAGTACTATCCATTTCCGAGGAAGCAACACCATGAATCCCTCAAGAATTTTCACGGCAAAGGCATGTGTGGACTTGGTATCAGTACTTACAGTTTACCAAACATACTTAAAGCTGCTTAATGTATTGCTGGAACCTGCACTCGATTGTGCTTTTCACATACAAGTAGCTTCTTCTTTCAAAAAATTAAAGTCCGATCAATAAACCGGTGTGCACCTTACCTGAATGTACTTAAACAGAAGATTGACTCCAACAGGATTGATTTTCTTCCACTTGAGAAAAATGTCCCGAGGTACGTCTATCCTGCGGTAATTCTCCAAAGCAGTTGCGTTTCTCTTCAGCTTCTTGGCCAATGCACTTAGAAAATCTGCCATGAAAACCTTCCCAATGGAAGGGCCATTCCCTACAGTCACGCGATTGGGCTGCACTATGATCGCTTTCTCCTTCTTAATCGGCAAGGAATCGTCCACAGAGGTGTCGTCATTGAAAAAGGGGCCCACGAAAATGTAGGCATCGGCTGACTCTACAATCTTCCCAGCAAAGCTTGTACTCCCAGCACCCCAACAGGTTCCGATGAAGTGGGGATGATGCTCCGGCACCAGCCCCTTGCCCGAAGGCATAATGGTGATTGGATAACCAGAGGCATCCACAAGCTCCATGAAGGCCTTTTGAGCCCTGGCCACCCTGAGCTTCGGCCCACCCACAATGACTGGCTTGACAGCTTTGTTGAGAAAATCTGCAGTTGCTTCGACTGCTGCTTCCAGGCCCATTGGATTGCTTATCCTGCACCAACAAGTGGATACATTATGAAACAAGAACATAAGAGACGGAACAATTATTCTTAGCATGAAATATAGTTTCTAGTAATTGTGTAAGGAGAAAGATATGTAGAAAAGTAAGTTTAAACCAACTCCAGTCATTGAACAGAAAACCAGCATCAACAGCTCAAGTATAAATTGCTCTGAGATACACAAGGTTTGCAAAAGCTTACACAAGGACAGTCAACTATCACATGAATTTAGATAATTGAACTTCACATGGCCTGACAAGCTCATCCAATCCAGAGTTATCAACTTGAAGGTCAATTTCTGGCATATTCAAGCATATTCTTTATATTGTGATGGAACAAGTGAAAAAAAAAAATTGAAATTTTGCTTGGTCAAGCACATGCGGGATGATAAAAAAGGCAGCATTGAGTTCTGACTTCAAAAGTTATAAATGCAAACTAACTCCAGTGCTTCCTGAAGACAATCTTTCCAGACTGGACGAACGAAAAGACCAGCGAATACCAAATATGATCAGAATTCGACTTTATATTTTAGTGAAACTTGGTTCTTTAAGACAATCAAGGAATTAGTGATGTTCTCAGTTCTCCTTAAAATTCTCTCTCTTCTCTGTTTTCCCTCCTTTTGAGCACTAAGGAGTCAGTCCTCAAATGAACAGCTAAATGATTATCTTACTTCTTATGACGATACATGTTGTGTCCAATCCACGAGACAATGTCTGTAACTTATAAAAGCTAGATATATTGCTACATTATTCAACGAAAAACACAAAACAGAGACATTCTACAGTGCTTGGCAAACCAATCAGCATCCAATGACATATGAGCTCGTCACGTTTCAATCTGTAATCATGTAAACTTTGGAAAACCGATTACTCATAAAGACAGAAAACACTCACTTTGGTGCAAGAGAGAAAGGAACTGGATCTCTGGGAAAAGTAGAGTGACGAATCCCAAGCAAATTACGGCTTATACTAATATAAGCTGGCTTGCTTTCCTTCAAAGCGGTTGAGATTGCGGCATCAATCAGCTTATGCGCATCATCCAAGTTATTCACCACCGCCTGCCACATCATAGCACAATTTTTCTCTTCACAGCCAATCAAACATGACAACGAAAATCAAGTATAGATTCCTTAGGCGAATTTTACACAGGGCTAAGTTTTAGCCCTGTTCTTCCGAATTTACAATGTTTCGGAGTTGCACGACCAGAGAATCTGATTTGACAATCTAATTTGACACAGGAACCCATGGATTAAGTAGTCTACCTTAAACCGACTAGGCATAAATTCGAAGTTATCACATGCTGATCAAACTAAAAGCAAGAAGCATTCACACATTTATCAATCTCAACGGTAAGGAAAAGACCCATAAATATTTTAATTACCTGTGTGCAGGTGACCGACTGGAAACACCTGAGCTCTAGGGAAAAATCAGGCAGCCCGATGGTGTGGTGCAAGATCCTGCTAGTCCCATATTCATTAGAGTCAGGTCCACCCACGATGCAGATCACAGGCAAGTTCTCACTGTAAGCCCCTGCAATGGCATTGAGCACACTAAGACCCCCGACCATGAATGTCACCACGCATGCGCCCACGCCCCTCGCCCGCGCGTACCCGTCGGCTGCGTAGCCGGCGTTTAGGTCATTGCAGCAGCCAATCAGGTTCAGCTGCGGCTCGGCTCTCAGGTGGTCCAAGAGGGTCAAGTTGAAGTCCCCAGGGACCGAGAACACGTCCCTCGTGCCGATCTCCACAAGCCGCCGGGCCAGGTAGTTGCCCAGAGTGCCACTGCCCGGAGCCGAGGTGGGCTGCGCCGCCGAGCCGACGTTATTAGCAGTATCCATGAATACCAAGACTTATCAGTTGTGCCGAACTTCAAGTCCAGAGACAGTTTTCGACGGTAACGATGCGATCTTTTTGGTGAGTTTGAAGGTTCTTGCCTTCTTGGTAATCTTATAGACGAATTGGACAAATGGGCACGTGCAAAGATGCAATCTCCAGGAAAAGGTGGCCTAGCTGGTGAACCCGGTAATCGAATAACGACGGAATTAGTTGAAAGTGATCGAGCTGTCATTTGACGGTGGGTTTTAGCTGGTCCTTGGTTTTGATTATTGCAAAGGGGATGTTTCTTTTTTTGGGTCCCCAAGCAGAGGGGAATCTTGCGGACTCTAGCGGCATTAAAAAACTGGGATCCCCGTCACATTCCTCGCATGCCAATCGGAAGACGAGTTGCCGAAGACACTGTGGAGTAATCAATTGATACTTGCGGGAGGTCTAAGCTGCTGCGCGGTTTTCTCTGGTTACAACGTTTAGGTTATCTCATTTGTATCTTGCTGTCAAAACTAAAAAACATGACCTTTTTTTAAGAAGACTTGGTTTTCCTTCTTAACTATTTTGCCCTTATTTTCGCAATTTTTAGAACGTATCATTTATCCAAAGATCCAATGCAATAACCGTTTTAAAAAAAAAAAAAAAACAATTGTGACAAACAATGATAGTACTAGTCTGATCGCATCGGATTATCACCCATGTCACGTAATCTCTATAAATCCCTATGAAATTAAAGTTGTGTTTGGGCAAAGATTGGGGTACAGACTATTGACAATTAATAGATAATACATTATAGGACTAGTATTTATTAGTAAGATTAATATCATGAAAAATAGCAGATTGATATACTTATAACAAATTTAATACAAACTAATTTTTTTATTACCAAAAACCCTAAACCGGTAAGTTCATAACAAATTTACACCAATATATAAGGGTTAATACCCTAAAAAAACCTTAAATCGGTATACTATTGAAAATTTATTTCAAATTAATTTTTTTAACTATCAAAAACTTCAAACTGGTACACATTTAGCAAATTTACTCCAAACTAGGTACACCTATGATAAATTTACCATATGTTAATTTTCATTAAATTTTACTATCAAATTGCTGAGTTGGATGGCATGTAACAATTGACTAGTATATTAGTTCAATATTTTACTCTCTATTTGTCATAATGGTATCATTTTTGTGATATTAATCCAATTTAATGGATGGTATATTTATTACAAATATACTAGTTTGAGGTTTTTGATGATAAAACAAATTAGTTTGGGATGAAATTTATCATAAATGTACTAGTTTGAGGTTTTTATGGTCATTATGGGTAAATTTACAATAGGTATACTAGTTTTAGGTTTTTCATAGTCAAAAAATTAGTTTTGAGTAAATTTGTCATGAGTATACTAGTTTAACGTTTTTCATAGCATTAATCCTATATGAAAAACCGAATTTTCAAATTTGGTAACCACTTTTTTCAGCAACCAAAAACCTCATCATTCCATCTAAATTTTGGGGGTCAAAGTAGCAGATTAGAGCAAAACTTGAGGACACGATCGAATAAAATCAGGAAATTGAAAGGCCTAAATTAGGAAACTAGAAAGAGTGCAATGCCAAGGCATATGTATTATTAGGGGTGATCAAGTCCACGATGGGTAGAGTCTAGACTTGAGCCTTGTACCAAATCCTATTATAATTGATTCCCTTTTTTGACCATGTACCCAACCCTATTTGCATTGGATCCTATACTTGAACCACCCTGTTTTTTCCGTCCAATTCTAGAGTCAACCTTGTTTCCATTGGAGCCTATTTTGCAATTGTCCGATATTCTATATGGTTTTGAATTATACATTAATATGTGAGAACATTTTAGGGGGAGACAAGGGCAACACCAAATTCTAGAGAGGCAAAGAGAAGATTAACCAATTGACAAATAATCAATGGAAACAATCTGTATAACGTGCACTAATGGCGCATTTGCACAAAATAACCTAACAAATTCGAGATAAAAAAGATCAAAGATTCCTAACCTCAATAAAATTGGTGAACTTGGAATCTTTGTTGATTGCCAACCGACGAACTTAGAAATCCATCAAACCACACACACAAGAGAAGACAAAGATTACAACCAAGCAAAACGCCAATTCGGCCCCAAGAAACGGGAATGAGCAAAAAATCAAGCAAAAGTGAGGCTACCTCATATTCAAGCTTGTGCTTCTTAGAGTCCTTGAGGGGGACGTAGAATTTGGCGAGGTAGGTCTTGCCACATTAATTCTGCAACAGTATGAATCGGATCACAAGAATTCGGCAGTGACAGATACTATCTGTCGAACGGTGTGAGAGGGAGCCGGCGATGGGCGGTGTGATGGTGAGCCGGCGATGGATAGTGCGATGGTGAGCCGGCAAAGGAGGAAAGCAAGCGAGGAAGAGGAACGATGAAGGAGGACCGTCAAGAGGAAAAAACGCCTTGCGACTATGAGAGTAAGAATAGAAATTAGGGGAAAATTAGGGTTTCAGAACTAGTTCAAACCGATTCCGAATTTTGGGAATTGGTTCTCGGACCCTATCTTTCCAGTGGGTCAGTCTAGTTCCCAGATATATCCGATGTGGTTGCACACCTCTATGTATTATTAACTTAAGTGTCAAAAAGAGTGCAGTGTCAAATTTTCAAATTCGTCTCACCACTTCCTTTGATTGATTAAATGCGGTGAAGTTGCGGAATCTACCACTGTCGGTCTAGGTTTCTTGAGTTTGATCAGCCGTGTTTTGTTTCACGATTCATTGGAATCTCACCCATAAGTCTCTCTGAATTTTGGAATGAATGGACGCCGCACTTTTCCTTTCTGAGTTCTTTAGATCACACGACAGCGACGCTTTGTGTCTATCGACCAAAAAAAAAAGAGGTGTTGTTTCGTTACATTCAACGAGGTATTGAACTGAATCGAAATCGTTTTGTGTTTTTGCTAGCGAATGGTTTTAGGTCATATAAGGCCTGTTTGGCAATGCTTCTGTTCTTTTGTTTTTCTATTTTTTTGTTCCAAAAAAAAAAATTAATAGAAATCCGTTTGGTAGCGTCAACCAATTTATCTATTCCCTTGAATAATAAAATGGCTGAGAAATAAATTTGGAATAGAAATAAGAAGTAGAAAAAAGAATTTCTTATTCTTGGTAATGATTTCTCGATATAAGTTATTTTTTCTTTTCTTCTTACTTGCTACCTGTCGCCACCCCTTGCTGTCCGACCATCGCCAGCCGACATTCATCTTGCCCACCACGATCGCCCGGCGAACCGGCGTCGCCCGCGTCAAGATCGTAGTCAACAAGGAAGAATAAGAAAAGAAAAAAAGAAAGAAATCTTAAAAAATTAAAAGAAATTATGCATCACAAAAAAAAAAAAAAAAAAGTGGGATCATGTTAAACACATTTCTATTTTTTTCATTCCGAAAATATAAATTTTTATGTAGTTACCAAATATGTTGTTTTGTTTAGAAATTATTTTGGGAAATAAAAATAGAGAAAAACTATTTCTAAAAAGAAATTGTTCTCCAAAATAAAAGCGTTTCCAAATAGATCCACATTGTCCCCGATTGTTTCCCTTCGCCGTTTGCTTTGATATCGACTTTGTAATGGATGGTCAACAAGTTTAATGCTGGGGAATCATTTGCTTTTTCATGTCTCCTTTATTAGATATGGCATGCTTAACTTCCAGTGCCTCATCAGTCCCTTCATGGGCAATTCATTCCCAGTTTACCGTCTTCACTTTCTGGGTCACTCATTACTCTGTCCCGTGTACTTCAGGTTGCTGAGCTCGGCACTGGTTTCGATTTGCCTTATAGAATGGCTATCCACCCGCAAGGAGATGGTGTCGTTTGCGCATCACCAGAAGGAGTTTGTAGCTACGTTTTCTCGCCACCCTTCCATTCCGATGAGCATTGCGGCCACTTGCCACGAGCTTAATGTTAGTGGTAACCTTGGCAAACCTACTTAACGCCTTAGGTAAGCCAGTCGACTCGGAGTAATAGGCATTGGAAGGTTCTCTCTCCCGATGCACTTTCAGCAATGTCAAGAAATCTGTGTCCTTGTTTCCTCTCTACTTCCTCCCGTAATTCTCTTCTTTATCGAAAAAAGAAAAGGCTAAATCATGGCCGAGGTTATTGCTGCTCGATAATTGGAATAAAACATGTTTTTTTTTTTTTCCTGGCCTAAGCAGATTGTTTAAAAGGAGGATCCTGAAAATGCCCCTGATCATAAATTGGGCCTTAAGGTGTCAGAGAAAGTGCTCGGGCGGTTAGAAAATGCTGGACTGCGGTTAGCATTAGTATTTAACCAAGGTTCAAGATGATAATTACAGCTTTGAAAGAACACAACCATGTCAAACTCACTAGCATTAGATCACAGGAAAATGGACACAGTACAAGATCTTACAAAACTTGAAGTTCAATTGAAATATAATCCTGCAGTAAATGACCGAAATAGTAAATTAGACCAGCTATTCATATAACTCACCCAAGGTTCAAGAGACCAGCAACTGTACTGACGCTGATCCCAAAATTTGCTTTGGGTTGAATAAAGAAATCGTCTTCCCTTGTAGGCTGACATATAGGGCGTGAATGATAACTATTCTGGCCATAAATTGATTTCTAGAAGAGAAATAGATTTTTCTAATTCTATTTCTAGATGAGTTTCTAAGCAAAAATACCCGTTTGATAACGACATAAAATTTCTATTCTACAAATAGAATTCGTTTGATAACGACACAAAATTTCTTCCTTTTAAACGGACCTACCTCCGCCGCGTCAAGCGGGACCAAGCGACCGACGGCGGCGCGGGTGGCGACCAGCAACTAGCGACTAGACCGGCGACCGGTGGCGGCGACCGAACGAATGGAGGACCGGTTCAACGAACAATGAGAAGAATTTTTATTTCTCATTTATGTTCAAGAAATAGAAAAGTATAAAATTTTTACTTATGATTTCTATTCCAAGCCTATTTTTGGAACAACAATCTATTTCAAAAATAGAAAAATAGAATAATTTTATCGAATGGATTTCTATTCCAGAAACAAGTTTGGAATAGAAAAATTGTTTTGAACAGAAATTGGTGGTTGTTATGCACCCCCATATTGTTTAGAAGAGAATGAGAAGCTAGTGTTTCCATTAGCATTTGAAAGTAGAAAGATGACAATTTCAACTTCATCACAAACCTCCCGTATCAGCATGGCGAATCTGCTCTCGCATATCCTGACTCTTATGCAGTCACTCTCTTGCAAACGTCCATTAGCGGGAATTCCAGGAAGCCGCAAGTATACATCGAGGAAATTTTGTGCAGAACTGCAGAACTTTGCACGGTCAAGAATTTTTAGAATATCTTGATAAGCCACCTAGTATAGAAGGGCATTGTAATTCATCGTAACCACCAAACAAATATTCAAGATAGGAGCAACAGAGCTATTGTAGTGCTATTACTTGTTTGTTGCTCTTCAAAATGGACACTGCCAACCTGATCCAGTGAAGAGAAAAAAAAAATTGGTATTCCTGGCATAGAGGCGTCCAATGGTTAGTCGTTAGTAGTTACACTAGGCGAAAAGGAGTTCATTTCAATGATTTGTTCTCTCCAGTTGATGTAAAACGGCTTTCAACATGTGCTCCTGAGATCGTTAATTTACAGGAATCAGAATAAGAGCGGCTTGACATGAAAATTGCTTAATTATATGAAAGCTAGAGGAGCAAATTCACATGCGTCAGCCCGGGCAATTTCATCCAAGGAATACAACTACGCCTGCTGAAAAAGGCAAGGTTCGAAATCCCAAGCTTCACTGCACTCATTGCAACAAGGATGATCACACTCAGGCTCGTTGTTGGAAATTACATCCTCATCTGAGGCAAAATAAAGACAAAGGCGTTTGCAACTAATAAGTGGTGCTCCTAATTTCGGTCCTGATCTTCAAGCTTCTCTTGGCCAGATTGCCTTGCAACTCCGACAACTCATGATGAGGAGCGATGTGACTCCATCGAGTTCTAACTCAGGGAACATTGCCCATCATTCCGATGATGCTTTTGCCCTATCTGCATCTTCAAAAAATTTATTTTACCGTTGATTATGGAGTGGCAGATCATGTGCAGCACGTCTTAACGGATGAAAAATCTCTGTGATGCATCTAATTACCCGTCTATTGCTGTTGCTAATGGAGAGCAGGTTCCTGTTCAAGTAACTGGAACCGGTGGAATTTCTTTCCACGAACTCAAATGCTTTATTTGTTCCATTTTCATCATCTAATTTGCTATTTTTCGGTAAAATCACTAGAGATCTGAATTGCAATGTCGTCTTTTCCCATGATAAGGTCATCTTTCAGGACAGTTCAATAGGGAAGAAGTTTTTTTTTTTTTTTTTTTTTTATTATTATTTTGGGTCGAGAACGTGGAAGAAGATTGGTGAGGACCAATTCCAATAAGGGTTGTGCATGCTTGATTTACCAAGTGCAATTTGGTTTATTTAGTAATGAGATTTAGTTGGAAAATAATAAGTAGTATTTTTAAAAGTACAGGAGGAAAGTGGTAATGAGATGAAAAAATGAGGATTTTTTTAATTGGTAGTTTCCCTTTCTTTTTTCGGATGTGTTATAAAATTTGTCTGACTTTGAGACCACCAAAATCTTTCGATGCTACATAAGAGTATATTCAAATGTGAAATTTTAAACTTAACATTTAAAATACTTACTGTTTTTTCTTTTTTTTCTATTAAGGGAAAACCAACAATTTTTGTGGTTGGCCGGTCGGTGATGTATGAAAACCGTATGGACAAGGGTCCATGAAGAAGGATGATAGGGCATTATATAACTTATGGAGAAGAATCCTGGTTTGGATTAAAAAGATTACCAAGTTATCGCAATCCATAAGGACACAGGAAGATTGAGTAATTTTGTGAGATCTTTATGTAACCGATGGAAGGATGTATCTTCTCCTTATTTTTAGGCGATAAAGCAACGATTGATTGAAGACGACTGCCCTCGTGGCCTCAACTTTTTCCTCTAGGCACAAATTTTCCGCACTCATTTCGTTCTAGTTTTATATTAGTAGCTTTTGCCTTAGGCGTGGGAGGTCTATTTTTAATGGTCTAAATGAGAATAGAGAAGATGGAAAAGCATTGCCAATCGAATGAATATATATATATATATAGGGGTTGCGGCCGACAATGGGAGGACTATTTCTGATGGTCTAAAATGAGAATAGGGAAGATAGAAAAGCATTGTCGATCAAATGAACACAGATATAAATAGCTTAGGGAATGCGGCTGACGGCTTGGAGTAGTCTCTTGAAATCGGTGAAGACAAGGGAAATGCAAATATAATGGCAAGGAAAAGTTACACCAAGTCTTCATGTAAAGTGACTAGCATGTTCCAAATTAAAAGTAAAAGTGCGTTTATTTCATTGAAAATTTCATGATAAAGGAAAATATTTTTGATGAAAATCATTTAAAAAAAATACTAATATTCATTTGTTTGGTGATTTAGGAAAATGAATTTCTTTATTGTCGAATGGGAAGGTGTTCTCTCTCAATCCAAACTTGTTAGTTTTTCGATATATTAAAAATAGTTTCTGTGGATCAATTAGTTTTCCATCATTCAAAACATCAAAAAGTCGGAAAATAATTTCCCAAAAACAATTTCTCTTCAAATAAACAGAACCTAATTGAAAAGTAACCAAATTCCAAGATCAAAAGATGGAAAAATCTTGATCAATTGGCTTCGCTAGCACCCAAAATTGATTTAGACGAAATTTAACAAGGATGCTTTTCGATTAGCCATCGCACTAAGAGAACTTGAATGCGAGATCAAAATATAACAAACTTAATAGTCAAGCTCAGTCACTCTCAATTTGAGTATTGATTTCTCAATCCAAGCAAGAGAGTACAATTTTAATTTTTTTTTTTTGGATAAGTATACTAAAAATCCTAAAACTTATCATAAAAGTGCAATTAAATCCTAAATTTTTTTTAAAAAATACAATTAAATCCTAAAAATTGTTAAGTTAATGTAGTCATGCCCTAAAACTTATTAGCATTTTTCATTTTTAAATTGGACGAAATTAATGGAAGGATTTGATTGTACTAATTTTATAAGTTTTATAATTTGATTGCAAATACTTAACCCCTTCTTTTTTTGGGCACTAACCTTGCGGGTTTGACCCTTTTCTCCTTTTTGTCTTTTTGTCTCTCTTTTTCTCCGCACTCGATCGTCCAATTAACTTTTAGAAAGGAATTCCGTGGCGGTCAAAAGAAACTCGGAGGGAGGGGAATTCAAGATAAGCCAGGCTCTTTGCTTATACGTCCCAAAACGACAAGCACTTCATGGGCCCCATGTTGGGCCCCACGAGGCCCCAAAAGATTATTATCCGTCGAATGTGCCCATCACGCCCCCCCCACCACAACTTGCATTATTGAACATTTATAAATTTTCGACCAAAAAAAAAAAAAACATTTATAAATTAAAAATTTTAAAAAAATAAACAAGATTAAATTATTTAAACTATAATTAAAACCCGATTGTGCATACTAAACCGTCAATTATGCAATCCCCCTCTGATTATTTTATTGTCGCCATAAGTAGCTCTTTACTTCACCTCATCCGAAAAGACCCCACTACATATTTTACCCCGTCACCTCGCGACACGTGTCGCGATAGGGACGGATGGGGCCCGCCTGATGTGGAGTTGGGGTACGTGTCGGGCGGGTAGTGGAGGGGCCCAACGATGTGCCCCACGTGGAGGTGGGCCCGCGGTGGGGCCCAAGGAGATTTTTCTATTTTCCTTATTTTTTGGCGGTACGTGGGAGTATGACGTGTCGAGGCTGTGGGGAAATTTATGAGAACGGGGGTTGGTTGTGACAATTTTTGTCTTGAATTAATTAATAAATTCTGAGGATAACACCTCTCGCCATGCGTGTTTAACGTTGAGGAATTTAATTTACATGAGGCTTAGTTGACTAAACGAAGATTTTTAATTTAATGACCCCTCTTACTTTGCCCATAGGTGAGTATACGATCAGTTAATTACTTGGGATTGTAATTTTCCGATCAATGAATTAGAGATTTAAGTCGTTCCTTCTTTCATGAATTTTAGCAAAAAGTAATTCGTTGCGATAATTTGTGGTGCTAATTAAGCCGAGATTGTTGAAATATTTACTCATTGTAAAATTATTAGCTATAAGGAAATGGTCTTAATCACAATGTGCATTTTGGTGTACGACATGGTATCGAGTGACTGGGTAACAATGTGGTGTAAACTTGAAGTGCGTGGAAAAAATCTTTCGATCTTACCTTTGTCTAAAAATCTTGATAAATTACATACCTCCAATAAGATGGATATAATTGGATAATATTAAAGAGTGCAAATACCACGAAAAAATCCAAAATATATTTACCATAACAAAAATACCCTAATCTTTTTTGATTTGACAAAAAAACCTTAAATTTACTTATCGGATATAAATACCATCAAATACTTTTGTGTCACAAAAAAATCATATATCTCATTTATTTTAAGGGTTAATACTACGAAAAACCCTAAACCGGTACACACAAATGTGACAAATTTACCCTAAACTATTTTTTTGATCACCAAAAACCCCAAACTGGTATACCTTTAACAAACTTACCCAAAAATGGTACACTTGTAACAAATTTACCCTCCATTAGTTTTCGTTAAATTTTATTCTCAAATTATTAAGTTAAATGACACGTGACAGTTGACCGGTATATTAATTTAGGATTTTACGCTCCGTTTGTCATAGTTTACAATTTTTGTGATTTTTTTGTGGTATTAATCCAATTTAGCATAGGATATATTTGTCACAAATTTACCAGTTTATGGTTTTTTGTAGTCAAATAAATTATTTTTGGGTAATTTTGTTATAAATGTACTAGTTTAGGATTTTTTTATAGTCAGTCCGGGTAAATTTATCACAGGTATACCAGTTTAGAGTTTTTCATGATCAAAAAAATAGCTCGGGGTAAATTTGTCACAAGTGTACCAATTTGGGGTTTTTTAGGGTATTAATCTTTATTTTAATTCCATTATGATATATTCGTCACATCGATATAATTTATGAATTTTTTATGACATAAAATTTTTTTAGGTATTTATAATACAGTGATCATAGCTCAGTACTTTTTTGCGATAACTGGGCAAAATAACTAAATCAGCTTTAAAGTTGGATTAGGTACATCATTTATTAAAAGAGCTGTAGTTTTTTTTTTTTTTAAGTTAGTCTGCAATGCGTCCTGTACAAAGTAAAAGTAACTTTTCCAAAATTGGCAAATTTAAAATTCCCCATAAACGGTAAGTACTCCCGTCATTTCACCTCTCCGAGCCACGACAAAAACACCCTACTCACGTCATCCCTCAGTCAAATTTCTTTGTCAACCTCAACTCCACTTGTACCATTTTCTCATTTTGATTTTATTTAATCCATCAAATATAACCTACGAGGTGACATTAGAGACCGCGCGACTGGTACAGTTAAAAATAGGGGTGAGCAGCGGTTTAAGGTCAACCTTGGACCGGCCCAACCCTACCGATCCTAGTCCAGTTCCCAAGGGGACTGGATCGGTCATTGGTCCTGGAATTTTATGACCAACACTATGTAGGTTGGTTCTCGATCCTAAGAGTTTTGAGTCGGTCTAACCCTGGACTAACCTTATATATTATATTCTATTATTTATAATTATTTTATTATTCAAACCTAAGTAAAATGTTTGTTATATTATATTATATTGAGATGTTCTATAAATAACACTAACAGTAATTTCAATCTAAAACTTTTATTGAATATTAATTAAGTATCGTTTGTTTTATTTTCGGTGTTTAGAAGTTTAAGTGAATTAACAAGATGTGAAGTTATATATTCATGGTTTATATTAAGTATTTTGAACTTTTATGGTTTAATTGTATTTTACTAATGAATTTTAGCTGCATTTTGTTTTTCAATTTGTGTTAAATGGTAGAAGTTTTTTAAGAGTAGAGTAGTACTGTAGTTGCTACGGTGATTCGCTAGTCAAGTGGTGTGAAGCTCATTTTTTGGTTGAGTGGACTCTACATGATCAAATGCAGGAAAACGCTTTTGCATATAGTGTTATGAATATTAAAGATAGATGATTATAAGAACTTTCCATCTTGTCCCATATCTCGATGAGCGATTAGCAGGTAATTTTATCGTGTCATCTTAAATTTGTTAAATATGTATTGGTATTTATAGTTTAGTTGCACAATGCCGCATTGTCGATGGATGTGTAGTTTGAATTTGTAGGTTTGCTTTTTTAGGGAGTATAAAAAATAAGACGAAAAAAATTATCGATCGATCCCTGGTTGACCATGGAACTGGACCGAACCCATTGGGTCGGTCCGGTCCTTGGTTCCAGGCTTAATAGGGTCGGTCCTCGGTCCTAAAAATTGAGGACCGACACTATATGGGTTGGTCCTAGGGTTAGGGGGTGGCCCAAACCAATCCGAACCATGCTCATCCCTAGTTAAAAATCTCAAACCAATTATATTCGCTCTTAACTCATTGAAAAATCTCAAACTAGTGTTTTATGCTATATTTGTTCGAAACTAATTTTGATACCACAAAAAATCATAAAGTCATTACCTCTGGATGCAGCGCATTTTCTTATAATTGATTTTTCCGTTTAATGATGAAACACTTCGAATATGCATTGCTTATCCAAACTTCCCTTTTATATGTTTGATAAGTCATTCTCCACTTCGTATCATCATCACAGGCACCTATCTTGAATGTCGACATGTGTACATTTCAGTGAGATGAAAAATTGATTTGGAGTCATTAGTTTGAGATTTTGTGCGTGACGAAAGTTAATTGATCACTCCTTAGGCAGTTCCGTACCCGTCCCGGCGCCTTCAATATTCTCCATAATCAATTATTGGGTGGGGAGAGGGGAGAGGGGATGGGGAAGGTCCGACTCGACATGAAATGAACCCGAAATTCAAATGAAATTCACCCCCGGAGGCCGTGCTATAAATACGAGTCCCTTCCTTCAAGATCAAGCCTACAATTCTGGAGGAATTTTTTTTTAACAAAAAAAGATGGTCTTTCTTCGTCGTTTTGCATGAATTTTGTATTTATGATTTTCGTCTCTCCGGAGGGTCGACGGCGGAAGATCGCTTGCTCGCCAGAAGCCGGCCGTCTTCCATGGCCAAGGGCCGGAGGCTGACGGTAAGCCTGAGCGAGAGGTACCTGGGCAGCTACAGCTACGGCGATGGCGGCCGCGGAGCCGGCGGAGCCGGCGCCGCCGACGTGTCGGAGCTCGGGGAGGAGGACATTTGGTCGGCGGTCGACGACATCGCGCCCGCGGGCGCCGCCGGCGATCCGCAGGGCGCGTGGACCCCGTCCGCCGCCAACGGGAGCGACGGCGTCGGGGCGTCGGCGTCGGCGTCGGCGGCGGCCTTGAGATCCTGCGCGACGGCCGCCGCGCGGGCGGGCTGTCCCTGGCCCTCGTCGACTCGGGCGCGGCGGCGGCGGGGGCGTCGTCGTCCTCGAGGATCGTGCACCAGTTCCGCGGGAGCGAGGCCGCCGGCGGAGGCGCCGCGCCGTCGCCGCGAGGGCGGATGCTGGCGTCCTCGGCGCCGGTCAACGTGCCGGACTGGAGCAAGATATACAGGGTGGACTCGGTGGAGTCGCTGCACGACTCGGACGACACGTTCGACGACGGCGGCGGCGGCGACGCGGAGATGATGCCGCCGCACGAGTACCTGGCGCGGAAGGGGGCGGCGGCGGCGGCGGCGACGTCGGTGTTCGAGGGCGTCGGCCGGACCCTCAAGGGCCGCGACGCGACGCGGATCCGCGACACGGTCTGGAGCCGAACGGGGTTCGATGGGTGAAATTTTTTTCCCGCCGGCGGGGAGGGAGGGGGGCGATGATCGGCTGAGTGGGACTCGGGCCGAACCGAGTCGGACTCGGAACGAGTGAGCTCAGGCAATGATAGCAAGATGCAATAATTTGTGCACTTGTGCAGCAATATATTATCCTTGTTTTTGGGGGGGTTTTCTTGGTTGAATTTAGGATGATCTCAGTCCAGCCTATTGTAGAGAAGAATCTGATGATTTTCTTTTTCTTTTTTGGCCTAATTTATTTAGTGGTTGTTTCTAAGTGAAACAAAATAAAAAAGAAAAAATTTCGCCTGATTCATTATTTGCAATTCGCCCTTTTTTTTTTTTTAATTTTCATATTCCTGCTTGTAGGGTAGGAATATTTTAATTATTGTCTTATGAGACGATGCGACCTAACTTTATTATAAAAAAATTAAAAAAAAAAAGGAGCGAGACCCTAATGATGTGAAGGGCAATGGATGAATTTGTTATGTTGTCTTTGGACGTGTCTGTGTTGAAGTCAGCTAGACAAAATTAGTATGGACAAAATCGAGGTAAGAAGTTAAATGATTGATGACATTGAGAACAAAATATTTGATTTTTTTGAACGATGTCCCAGCTAATTTAACTAAGAATAGACAATTTTTTTATTTCCTTTATTAAGGCAAATGGAGTCCATTTTCATGGAAAATCTTCTATGCAAACGGTAAACTACCCTCATGAGAAATGACATTTTTTGTTTATATATTTTGATAGATTTAATCAAATAGGAATTCACATCGCTCTCATCGCAAGTCAAGTTCTCTTCTTTCGTGTGACTCAACTCGCACAATACTTTTTTAAGAAATAAAAAGATCTCTCTTTCTAGCACCAATCATATAAAATCAGACCTAATTCCCTTAAAAAACATAAATTTTAGACCAAGTCTTAATTGTGGCTCGTAAAAGAGCATCAATTCTATAATGAATTTCAATTATATTCTCATAAAAAAGAAATATCAATTATCAATCACTGCCTAACTAGAATTTTGATGTTGCTAGCTAAAAGCACAGGAGACACCTCCTATATCTATCCCTTAAAATAATTTTTTTTCCTGACATAACCTGTGACATGATGTAGACATGGATTGGAGATGGAAATTAGTGGATAAAAATGTGGGAAGGACCCAGCTGAGATTGAAGGGATAAGAGACGAAAAACAATTGGGCCTCTAACTGAGAGCTAATTATTTTTCTTTCTTGTCCTTTTTTGTCTCTTTTGTTTTCAAGAAAAAAAAAAGATTAAAAGAAAATCTCAACACAGGACAGGACAGTTCATATTGGGACGTGTCCATGCTTTTGTGATCACAATGAATGCCGACAGTTTGGAGCTTGGCAGTTGATGCAGTTGATGTCCATAAGCATGTAAAGAAATGGGTTCTTTTTTTTTTTTTAAGAGACCAATTTCAAGTAATCAATTAGATTTTCATTTCAACTTTAACCACGCATATCTCCACCTTCATTAATAAGAAACACCGGACTAGTACAATATTTCATTTATCATGTGGGCCTAATCAAACGATAGCCAAAGATCAATTAGAATTTCGCGATTGTGTTATTTCTTGAGGATTAAACCAAACAATTGGTGGAAAAATCAATTAGACATAAAATGCTAGAAAAAATTCAGCCCATAAGGAATTCCGAAGGCCATCGGCACCGGTGGCTGTGCTGTCGAGAACAATTTTTACATATCATAACAGGATGGCATTTCTATTAAATACAGTAAGATAAGAAAGCTGACAACAGATGCATATATTCTATAAGTCTTGACTCAGTTGGTTCTCTCTCTCTCTCTCTCTGTCTCTCTCAAGTCATTAAGCTAATCCCAGGTATTCTTGCGTATCAGCCCCACTTCAAGTTTCCTCTCTCTGACATGACAAGTGAAATCAATGTAGCAAGGGACTTTGATTGCAGATGAAAATTGAAGGACAAAAAATATGGGGTAGACCCACCTGGGCTTGGTGGGGATTAGAGAGATGACAACGGTTGGGGGCTTTAATTGGAAAAAAAGGACGGATGAGGATGTGCGTGGGATAAGGCACCAATGGTTTTTCACCTTTTTGCAGGAAAGGGACACCCGGGTTGCTTGTTCGGCTCACCAATCCCACGAGTGCCGAGATCCATTTGTTTTCCCCCCTTCTTTTTTGTTTTTTTGGGTCTTTCTCCATGAAAAATGAAGAAAAGATTTATTTATGTCCCAACTCTTGACGGGACCACTAAATATTTGGTACTACGTGGGATGTATCTAATATGTTAATTGGTTGACACGTGTGCAGAGTGGGTCCCACTTTGGTGTATACAAGTTTTGATATCAAATCAAGAGGAAAAAGTCATAGCATCAGGAGAACAGCCTTTGGACCTGGGGGATGATTTTGGGCACTTGCAGAGAACAGCGTCCAGCCTCCTAGTCCGTCTTGGGTAGAATTGATAGCCAGCAACCGCACCCAAAAAAAAAAAAAAAAAACTGGTCTTGTCTTTGCTTTTTGGAATTGTACAATAAGAAGTACTTAACGAAGAGATTCCCCATCTTTTGAATGATAGTTAGATCATTCTGATAAAAAGGAGAAGCGTCAGAAATGCATCATCCTTTATTTCTGCTGCAATCATAACCAATCTACGTGACCAAATATCATCCATGCAAAAGGAATCGAGAGAAAGAAACATAATGCATACAATGCATAAAATTTAGTTTCGTCACCAGATTCTCCATTTATATTTCAAATAAGAATCAGGTAAAGACAAAAATCAACTGTTAAGCTGAAAAAATTGGCTTGAGTTTTGTGATTGTGTTATTTCTTAAGGATTAAACCAATTAGATGTACAATGCTAAAAACAATTCGGCACAAGGATTTCTGAAGGCCATCGCCCTGGTGGATATGCGAGAAGTCAAGCAGGCAAAAAGATTTTTCTTTTTTATTTTATTTTAAGTAGATATGGAATAGAGAGAGATCTAAAAATGAATGAAGTTTATTGTAAAGTTTGAAACTTGATAGTTATAACTTTCAAACATAACTTTTCATAATTGCAAAAGACTAATTCAAAGACATGGAAAGTAGAGAAACGCCATGTGATGGTCTGATCGATAATCTTATCCCCATTTGGCATGTTCTCCAAAAAGATAAACCAAACCAACACATCAAGTATATTCATAGATAAAAGAGAACCAAAAGAGATTCTAAGATCATGAACATAATTGTATGTATCACTTGACATAATTAATAAATGAAAATTATTTTCATTATTGACACTAATTAATGTCTAAATACTTTTGTGAATGATAAAAATATTTTTCGTTAATTAATTTTTGCAAATGATATAAGTGATCATTTAAAAAAAAAATCCTAAATCATTCATTTTTTTACAGAAAAAAAAAGAGCACCCTAAGAGATGTTGCCCAAGCATTAGCATGCCTAAATCATAGAAAAAATGGATGACACGTTTTCTGAACCTGATTGTCCATGATTTCGGACTTTGTGTTCGGCTCATGGTCTTTAGGACTACGACACTATTGACAAACATATGTACATGGAAAAAAAGGGATTCAGGCAATGGGTATCATACAAATAAAAACTCTTGTTAAGATTTGAATTTTGGAAATTTATATGCCAATAGGCATGCCACGTTGCTCAAAGTCCACCAAACAATATCTCAATCACATTAGCTAAAATTTTTGTGGGCCACCAATGAGATCAGTCAATTACTATTACTAAGCTATAAGTTCATGGTTAACTATTTTTTAATTTAGCAATCATGTATGGCCGGGACCAATTTTCGTGCACTGTAATTGGATGATGACATTCTGTTAATTACGGTGTGATAAGAAAGCTAATAACAGATGCGTAAATTCTAGGTACTATTGCATATCAGGTCCATATCATGTTTCCTTTTTCTGACATGACAAGTTAAGTAAATGTAGAAAGGGACTTTGATTTCAGATGAAAGTTAGAGGACATAAGTGCGGGGTAGACCCACCTGGGATTGGAGGGGATTTTACAGAGATGAAAACGGTCTGGGCTTTAATTGGAAGAAAAGGATAGATGAGGATGTGTGTGGGATGAGGCACCTTTGTTTTTTCACCTTTTTGGCAGGAAGGGGACGCACCAGGTCTCTTGTTAGTAGGCTCACCAATCCCACAGGTGCTGAGGTCCATTCGTTTTTCCTTTTTTGCCTTTTCTTTTTCTTGTCTTTCTCCACAAAAAAAAAAAAAAAAAAATGAAAGAAAAGATTTATGTCCCAACAATTGACAGGACCAGAAAATATTGGATGTTCTAGTAATGTCACTTGGGATGTGCACTAGTCCCTTAATTAGTAGATTCGTGTGCCGGGTGGGCCTCACTGGTATACAACTTCTGATATCAAATCATGAGGAGAAAAATAATCATAGCATCAGAAGAACAGCCTTTGGAATTGGGTGATGATTTTGGTACTTGCAGAGAACAGTGTCCAGCCTCTTAGTCCGTCGTTGATAGAATTGATAGCCAGCCATCACCCAAAAAAAAAAAAAAAAACACCTGGTCTTGTTTTCCTTTTGGAATGGTACAAATAAGAAGTACTTAGCCAAGAGATTCCTCATATTTTGACCTAACTATCATTAGATCATTCTGAAAAACATAAAAGAAAAAGCATCAGAAATGCATTAGCCTTCATTGCTGCTGCAATCATAACCGACCTACATGACCAAATATCATCCTTGCAAAAGGAATCGAGATATAAATTTAGTTTCATCCCCAGATTCTCCGTTTATATCTCACAAAAGAATCGGTTGTAGACGAAAACCAACTGTGGAGCACCTCAAGCCTAACCAAATTGGCCAGTCAATTTATGAATGTTGATTTCTCATGTGATCCGATCAGACGATAACCCATTCGAGAATCTACTTGTTTAAAATCAACATATGTAATAATAATGCTTTCAATCATGATAAGAATTATTAGTCACATTGAAAAGAATGCAAAATCTAAAGATGCTTGTGATTACATTATGCTGTCCCAAATTTCGTTGCAAACCAGTGTTCATCAGCAAGTTCTATGTGAGAAAGAGTCGAGCGCCTGAGTTTGCACGAGAGCTTGAGATGACGGTAGAATTAGAGCTGAAGCAGCGACAGCGAGAGGAAGTTGCAGTCGATAAAATTGATGAAAATTGTCCATTCTAATGGGCATAGCTGAAAAGACCATTTTTATCAATTATCTTAACTAGAACTTCCTAGATGGCGACGGCTGGAAAAACGAGTTGGGTGACTGTCATATTGAAAGACGATTCCTCTGCTTCTTTTTACAGATTTCCGTTTCAGATCATGGGGAAAAGAATCATAGCATGTGAGGAACAGCCTTTCCTATTGGGGGATGAACTGAGGAATCGTAGTGAACCACATCCAGCCTCCCAACTCATCTCCATAACAAAAGACACTTCATCTTGTTTGTTTATCGAATGGTAAAGTAAGAAGTATTTAGCAAAGAAACTCCACATCTTTCATAATTTTTTTTTGGATTTTTTTTAGTTTTTTTTTGGGTAATAAGCATGTCAAGAGATGGGTTCATTTGTCATTTTTCCATCTTTCATGAGATAAAAATATGCATAAATTGATTGGATTATTTTTTTAATTATTTTTAGGAACATTGATCTCCATGTTCAATGATAATGAACACCAACCGAAACACGATTAGAATTCACGGTATTGTTTTTTTTTTTTAAGGATTGAACTAACTAACGGGCTAAATCAATTAGATATAAAAAGCTAAAAACATATTTCAGCACTGATGAAATGATTCATTTTTCATTCAAGTAGAGAGAGATCCAAAAATGAATGTAGTTGATTATAAAACTTAAAACTCAAGTTGTAACTCCTAGATGTGATTTTTCAAATATGCAAAGGGAAAATTAAGGATATTAAGTGTGAAGAAGAACCTCGCACTTTTTAATAGAAATTTGATGATTTGATTAATAATCTTTCTTAGTTTAAATTTCGACACCATGGAATATCCCCATTTTTGCGTATCCTCCAAAAGAGGAATAAAGACAAAAGGTCCAATATTTATTCTCTAGAATTCATGCACCAAGTATGTCTTTAAGATAAAAGAGTAACCCATGGAGATTCCAAGACCCGAAAAGACCGAAGATGTTGCCCAAGAACTAGCCTACCTTATCATAGGAAAAATGGATGACCCATTTTCTCAATCAAATTGCTCATGATTTCGGACTTGGGGTTGGGCTCATGGTCTTTAATACTACGAAAGTATCGATATACATATACATGGAAAAAAGGGATTAAGATAATGGGTATCATGAAATATAACTCTATGTTAAGATTTGTATTTCAAATTAATTGAAACGACATAATTGCAAGAAGGGAAAAAAGGGGTTTTGGTTTTCTTTCTGACATTTTTGAAGAACATTACATTTAAACCTTTAGCAAGCAGATTACTTCCCATATGTGGGCCACCAGTGACATTAGGCAATCACTAAGCAATACATTTTATAGCTATCTTTTTATTTAGCAATCAGGTGGTGTCTAGACTAGTTTTCATGCATCTTGACTTTGTTATTTTTCAAGAAAAGAAATGAATACATCAGTCATTTTCACTGGCGAATTAACCTTCGCATTAAACCTGTAAAAACATCTAGATAAGGCATCTGCTAGCAAATTTTTGTCAATTAAAAATTAGACAAGAAAGCTAACAACAGATGCATATGTGCTTCAAGTTTTTGCAGTAGTTGGTTGGATCACTCACTCTCTGTCTCTCTCTAGGGTCATTGAGGGTAATCCCAGATGGTTTTGCTTGAGGTAAGGTTTGAGTCAGGCCATAATTATAATTCTTCCAATTAAATTAAAAGAAGAAAATCTTTCTGACTTCCTTCCATTAAAGTCACCAAAAAACATAAACTACTCAATCCTCATGTGGAGCTAATTAACATAGGAAATCTCAACATCACAAACTTCAACCACATCAGACACCCTCCACTGGACACACAATAAAAAATTTTGTTTGCCAAATGCAACACTTTAGCTTTAAGTTTCCTGTTCTGTCCAGGTAAAATGTCTTAAGCATCCTATGAATTTTTAATGCCTAAAAAGCGTAGAGGACAGATAAAGAAGGTGTATATGCACAGTAATTGAGGGCTCCCTTCCCCTCAACAGCACAATTTCCATGGAAAATAAGAAATTTTTTTACCCTCTTTGTTGTTATTCCATGGAAAAGGAAAATTGTTTTGCCCTCATTCTTGAAATCTCCCTTCCAATCCAAAACCGTGGTGTAAGTCACTATTCATGTTAGATAACATAATTACTAAACAAGTAATCCCATGGCCATCATGCCTAACAAATTCTGCAATTGGAAAAGAAAGAGTCTCTAAACAAGGACTGGCTCCCCATGCCCAAGATCAACACAAATGGAATTGCAAGTGATCTTAATTTTCACAATTCTATAAGTTAAGCACTCTTTTATAATTGACATGCCGGGATCTATATACTTTTTCACTTCTGTTCTTCCCATCTGTCAACCCATGGAGTTGGTTCTGTTATATATATGTTCTGTTTTTCTGTTTTTTTGAATTACCAAATTTGGTTTTCCTAACGATATTTTCTGACCCATAATAGCTTCTTATACAAACTTTAGGAAAATATGTCATTACTAGTGTGGAAATATCACTAAGCATAATTATCAATTGGAAAAAATAAAAGGACAATGATATTTTCACAGAAATAATGATAAAATTATATGCTATCAAAGCGATAAATTAAAATCCCAATAACTTAGGGATTATTCAATCTTTTGAATGAAGTCAACTTTACCCCCACATTTTCATATATTCAGAATAATATGTGCGAAAGCAAATGAGGAAATGTAGGCAATTAAAAGTATAGTCATAAAAGTAAAGACTTTACTTGCTCTAGTTTATTTTAATTAACACTCTTGGAGTTGAATTTACCATTGTCCAGGTAAAGTGTGGTGGCATTATCTATTATTATAATTTTTAAAATAAATAAATAAATCAGAAGAAAGGGTATCCAAAGTTGAGCTTCATATTCCTCTGACACAAACTGCACTGCAGTAGAGACAACCATTGATGTTGCCTTTCCACGTGAGGTTGTTTTTCTATATTTATATGCACGTGTGCACAGATTTTATACAGACTTGGAAGAAAGTGTTTCATTGATTCCCAAGCCAAGACAGGCAGCAAGTTTCTCTTTTCCCTCGAGTAATTATAACCCCTCGCCATCAGAGAATCTCTTATATTTTTAAGTGCCTTGTTAAGGCAGTTAGTAACAGGCCAGCCAATAATTAAGGCAATTAATATACTGCTCAGCAAATAAATTAGAAAATTTTCTTCTGTATTCTTGTCAACAATTGATTTTTCTCCCTTACTTTTTCCTTTTCTTTTGTTAGAATTTCTAACTTATAAACTTAAATTATTAAAGAGGAAAATTGCTTGTAAGTAAGTTTTGTGAGATATTTTTATCTTTTGTGCAAACAAGAGCTAAACCACAGGGGAATGCAGGTGGAGTTGAAGAACGATGAGTAACATGCACAAAAACCATAGGCAAGATGAATTATTTTAGGTAAGACGATTTGAAACTTAGTTTTGATGCCATGTTAAAGTTGAATGAAAACAGTTTTTATCATAAAAAAATAAAAATAAAAGTATTGAAGCTTGAGACTGGACTCTCTATCAATTCTCACAAGCCCTTCAAGATCATGCACTTGTTCTCTTAAAACAAAAAATTTAGAAGAGGACAGCTGATCGCATAAAGTAGCACTTATATATAATATATATTATGAACAGATGATGAGACATGCCAGGTCATAATTTATAGATTCATCCCCTCACAAAAATCTAGACATTTTCAGTTTGGCGAATGCCTCGGATGCTCTTGCCAATGATTTCTTGGCAGCAACCAAAACACCTTGCAATGCAGAGCATGCACTCGCATTATATTATGTGAAATCACCAGACTTTAGATGTTTTTTCTGATTAAATAAGCAAAGGAGTGAAGATCTAGGCTCCACCAAGCTTGTCACAGTACTAAGAGCCATTTTTATAATCTCTGTGGGGAAATACCAGACATTTAGTGATCATTGTATTCCAGAAAGAACTGTTTTTCTTTCTAACTCCAAAAAACAAGTGACCATTGCTTCTGAAATTGAACAATTTAGTAAACTAATTGACATTTTTTTTGGGAGGATGAAGCCTAGTCTGAAAGTGATGCACGTGGGGTTTCATACCTCAACTCTCGGCTTTGCTGATGCTTTCTCTTCATCTTCCTTCAGTCACACTGAACATCAAATTCAGAGCAAACCCATCTTCGTCTTCTTCTTCCTTCTCAGACTTTTCATCTTCAGAGCTTTATCATGTGTAGCTTCAGGCTCCAGTTTTGAGGACTGTTGACTTTGCCCCCAAGAGATCAACTTAGGTGCTTCAATCTCTCCCTTCTTCTAAACCCCTTCTCCAAAACGAGGACTCTTTTAACAGTCACGGTGTCGCCAAAGCTTCATCTCGAATGAATCTATTTAAGTCCCATGAAGCAAACCACTCTCCGCGTTGCCCTGTTCTGTTTCATCAACGCCGTCTGTGTCTATGCTTGTGCCAATATCTTTTCTTGCACTGCACAATGCACAGCCCTGAGGTTTCTTTCTTTTGTTTTCTGGTTGGTTTTTTGCAGCAGAAACAATTGATTGTGAGACTAAAGCTGGAGGATGGTGGAGCCACATTCATGCCCAGGATTGGTTAATGCATCCGCATTGTGTTCCATAGAGGAACACGTCGTGAAAGGGGAGGGAGAGAGTGATGATCACATCATGGCACAGATTTCGGCTGAACTACAGAGAGAGAGGATTAAGAATGCGGTGCTCATGGAGAGAATTTCTGAACTTGAAGCTCAAATAAGGGACAATGAAAATAAATCTCTTCTCCGGGACAAAGAGGTACTTTACAATGCAAAATCTGTTTGCGAGCAGAAGAGTTAGCAACACATTGTATGTTTATCAAGTTTTGCTGATTTTAGTTGTTAATCAAACCATGCACAAATTTTGATCACAATGCATCATTATATACTTTCTGGTACTGCTCGATATTCCTACTGTTAAAATGTGAAAGAAAATGATGCATCCTCTGTTTGTTTATCAGCCAGATTAATTTGATCGTAGCTTTTATAGCTCATCATTTTTGTCCTGTTGTCTTATATCTCCGACCAACCCAAGTTTTCGTGTGTGTTATGGTCTTTGAAGGCCTCATCCTCTCATCCTGCTTGAAAAGGCTTTCCGCAATGTGGGTTCATCAGATCTTAATATGTTGGTTTTCAGGGTCGTCGTAGAAAAGCACAAAGGCAAAGCCACAAAGAGTCAAAAAGACAAAAGACAGGCGAATTCGTTGGTGGGCCTGAAAATGGCAAAATTTTTTGTGGTAAATCGGCTTCTCCAGTTCGGCATGATTATCAGTGTGTGCCATCAAAGTATGAAAATATCGAAGATGGCATGGTCAATTTGATAAACATGGAAGATGCACGCATGTTGGGTTTTGAAAATTTGAAAACGGTGACCATGCCAATGACCTTGATAATGTGGATGAAGCCAACAATGAAGATGACGATTACCATGGTGAAGATGGCACTGACATTCACAATGCTGAACATAACTTGAGAATAAGCAATGATATACTAGCCAAGAAAGTGCAGGCACCGGCTTTGGAGAACTCCTATAATGGTAGAACTCTTATGCATGCAACGCAAGATTCAGTGGATACACCAAAAGCCAATCTTTGGTTACAGGAGATTGGACAGTTTCAGGACATGTCAAAACTCGGTGAACTTGAGAAGGAAGAAGGTTTGACCGAAGGTTGCAAAGAACATGTAGAGGTTCATTCATCTGGATATTATGCTTGTCATGCAGGGTCTGGAAGCACAGCACTGCACAAAAATTCCACAAAGGTCGCTTTCTGTCCTAAAGAAGTTAGGAGGATCGTTGATATGGAAGCCCTTCAAGAAAAAAATGCTCAGTCTCATACTATGAGAAAGATCATTGTTTTTGCATCCCTCAGTATAAAACACGGATGTGAAGATATGTACGAGCTGGATTTCAACCATTTTAGTATTTTGAGGAAGGGTGAACCCTTTGTCTCTCTGCAAAATCCTGGGGTAATCACTCTGACCTTCTATCTCTGTGGAAAAAAACTCATAGAATCTTCTTTTGATCTCATGAATGTGATGTTATCTTAAGGAATAAGCTAATCTTTCTGCTAAATCAACAGAGACAGAAAATGACTTCGTTCTGTTTCAAGAGAGCAGTGTGGCATTAGTTGCAGAATAATAATGTTAAGAATATTTACTTCATTGGATCATAGTTTAAACTATTTATAATGGCATCTAGAATTTTCACTGACTTGATCAGTGATTAGCCTATGAAACACTCTACCAGGATTTCTAGACTCATCTGATGCAATTTCATAATGTTTTTTAGCATCAACTATAAGCGAGCGTTGATGTGAATTTGTTGGCAGGAGCATGTTTTATATGTAAATCCTGGCGTCCGCCAAAAGGTCTTCTATCCAAATAGACAGAACCCGACACTGTGTCCTGTCCAAATACTAGAGGAAGAGAAAGCCATGCGTCCATCTGATCATAGCTGCCCATCATCCTTATTCCTATGCATCAAATATGGAGGAAGGACTAGAAATCTTCCCCAAAACGAGTTAAGTATTATTGTTTCATGGCTATGATTTTGATAATTTGCCTTACAGTTCTTAGCCTAAAAGAAAAGATAAAATACTTTCAAGTTCTATGATATATTTTGCTCCTGAGTCTCTAACTTAGAGCAGGCGAGAGATGTTTCTGCTGCAAACTTTTATAGCTGACTGCTTAAATAATTTCAGATACGTCAGACAACGCATGGGAAAGAACAAGCTGAAATCCTTCGGGCCACTCATGTGCAAAATGGCAATGTTGGTCCATGTCCGCAGCGAAGTTTCTTCTTTAAGGCCCTGGGCATAATGCTCTTGTTCATGGCCGGTTTCACCGATCAACTGATTCAAAAGGAAACCAAATACAGAAGCCTTGGACTTGCTCCAAAAGTACTACAGGTATAGGAAGTCTAGTAAAAGCATTTGATGTTCTTTTTGCCAAATGCAAATGATGTTGCGTTTTCTTTTACTGCATCCGTTAACAGTCCAGCATGTGCAAGCAATTGACATATCAGTTGAAAACATTTTCATTTGCTGAGGCGCGTACCCTTACCTCACTATACCATGTTAGTTAAATTGATCCTTGCTGCTTAATAAAGCTTTGTGAGTATGCTGCAGGAAGGATGAGGATGCTGAAGGAGAGAAATTGTTTCTCGAACATCCAACAAGGAAATTGCCATCCAAGTCAATGTAACGGTAAAATTCAGTCATAGGAACACGGTTCACAACTATTTTTTAGTATGGTAATCAAGTCAAACTTTCATGACAACAAATTATGCAAATTTAGTTTCAGGCACGAGTAGTGCAATAATTTCTTAATGCCCTCTCTACGGGAAAGTTTTCCCTTTGCCCCTTCTCTTTTTCTTTTATTTATGCTGCAGTATTTAATGGATTATAGCTTTTTTACTTGCAGCAAGCCGCCTTCAAGTTGGACCAATCTACTGCCAAGAAAATCTCAACGAAATTCAAACCCAAAAGGCATAGCCATGCTGCATATAAGCCTCCAAATTCAGAAAGATCACTTCGTTATCTTCAATCAGTAAACACAAGCTGTGCTCCTCAATTCGGATTAGTCGGCTATAACTCTATCCACACTCAAGCACCGGGAGTAGATACAGCTTCGAGTTCAAAACCAGCAATCAACAACCATCCTAGTAACATTTCGTCCTCTAATCCAGCATCGTATAATATGTTCCCACCCCACCAGCCTGTAAACGGTTTCATTCCTATGATGTATTGGCCTCACCCGAGCACATATGCTTATGCCCCGTTGCCATCTTCGGCAAGTTATTTCTCCATTCATCCAAACAGTTGCTACACCTACACCTATCCTCCTTCGCACAGTTTTTTCCCAAAAATAGTTGGAGGCATGGGAAGGACCGATGCAGTCTCAGAGGAATCTGGTGATGATTCTGGAAGCAGTTCAAGCAGTTCATAGCTGAAAGAAGTGCCAGCAACATCGAGTCTGGCTGCCATGACTTGTTCGGGTCCAATAACGCAGCAGTTAAAGAAATGTACTGAGATTGACAAGGCTCATCCAAACGTCGTGCAATTTTGACCCCCTCCTCTTTGCAGGTGTGTTGTTTAGATTTGTGTATATGCAAGAGACTGTTTCTTTCTCTGTTGTAGCAGTAATGGGCTTAATGACTAATAGAATTGTTGAGCCGACAGTAGTGAAAAATTTCCTACTATCTTGGATCTGTGAAGCTAACAAGCGAGGCAAGGATATTGCTTCCATGTTTCTTGGAAAATCACCTTCTTCTCTATCACTTCACCTTGTGATCTAAAAAACCATAAATTTATTCGCAGACTTATGGATGATAAGTCTACGCAATGCACCAATGTCTGCTCAACCGGATGGACCATATCAATCTCTAAATAATTTGGAATGTACTTCATGACTCTCTCTCAAGGTTTATGGTCCACACCTCTGCATCGATACCTGAAAGCTCCATTTTCGTCTGAGAGCCATAATTCCGCCCTAGCTTCCAAACAAAACATTTAAAATGCAGGAGGATACACAACAAAATATCCGATTATCTATGGGAATCTTATCCTTTTTTATGTCCCTTTACTTTCTTTGTCCTTGTTCTAGTTTACTGTACATCTTTGTTTCATTTTGCCTCCTATGGGGGACCATTTGAATTCATCACCCTCACATCGTTGCTTCAGTCTTGAAGTGCAATGAATCACTCTTTCTTAAAAACCAATTTGCCTCCATCATCATGAAGATAGAGGGAAAAGGAAAGCAGCATACAAAAGAGCATCAATAGATATATTAACATTCAGAAGTAGGTATGCATCATACTCCACCATAGATAACACCACAACCCACAATCACTATGCCAACTTAGAGCAGAAAAACAATTGCAGAAAAAGGGTCACAAGATCTGCACAATCTTCACACCCATGTGCACTTCTTTTTATCCATTCCCACTGATGAACCTAAAAAGCAAAAGCAAAAGGAGGCAAAGCAAACTTCTCCTTCTAGTGGTGCTTGTTGGCAACATTGCACTGCTTCCTGATCTCACCTTGGTCACCAGTGAGAGGGTTGTTCTCAGAGAGGATGGTGATGGCCCTTGCAAACTCCTTGAAGAAGTAGTCCTGGCTCTTGGCCATCTTCTTTACATAGGGCTTGGTCCGCTTGTCAGTGGCAAGCTGGTGGTCCACGATTAACAAGCCCTTGTTGTCCAGTATGTTCCTGTAGTAATTGTTGTCCAGCACCATCGGCGTGCCTCTGTCATTCCTCACGTACTGCACAGCCTTCGGGTCTGGGATCGCATCCGGGCACTTGTGAAGCATGTGCTCAATGTGGTCCGGGTTCAGCACAGGGTCGACCTCTGGATAGAGCCGGTGAACCAGCTTGACACAGTGTGTTCGGCCCACACTGTGAGCTCCTGTTAGACAAATTCAGGAGACAGAATGATGCACCAACCAAGCAACTAAGATTATTATAACCAAACATGCATACTGATTTTACAATATGCAGGCTAAACAACTTTAGGAAAATAAAGCTGATGGTGAAGCACTAGGATTATATAGTAAATTACCTAGTAAAGCAACCACTCCTGGTGTATTGATGCCCATGGCCGCGAATCTGTCGAGCACCACTGAAATGCTTTCATTGTGATCTGGAAGGTATTGTTCGACCACATCAGCTCGGCTCTTCCTACCATCTCTCCTCCCAGTTTTCAGGGGAAAGTGAGGGCCTCCTAGCTGCTCAGAGAGAGTGAATTTCAAGACCAGATTTCACCAATTTTCTTGAAAGTCCATATGGGAACAAGCTGACAAGTTACTGAGAAAGAAGGGTAAAATATGGCAGAGTTGAGGTACCTCCATCCCCAGGGGAAATATGTGAACTTATCAGATTTTGCAAACACTAGCCAAAAGGACTAGTGTACAGATAGATATTTTGTTCACTCAAAACAAAAGGAAAGGGTTATTAAATATACAGAGCATATACAACAGAGAGATTAAAGAGAAACACAGGAAGCAAAGATCTACAGATTCTATATATTCATACTCAAACATCATAATTAGGACAACAAAAAGAGTGAGTACCGCGACTATGCCATCTCTAGCAGACAAGACCAGGATGTCCGCACAAGAAACAACTCCAGGGCATTCTCTCTCCACAGCTTCTTTAATGGTGTCCAGGTACCTGAAGTTCCTCAGGCCAAAACTCCGGTCGGTTTCTTTCTCCGACAAGCTCCTCCGCGTCGAATCCAAGAGCAGGGAAGCATCACATGACTGCATTCACATCACACAAGGCAAATGACGTTTCCGAACACTAACGCAAAAAACGAGCTGAGTTGAGTCAACATAGTATACTTCTTGAACTTAAATCTCAATTCTAAAACTTAAGAGATCGAGTTTGATAATTTCTCATTTTGCTAGCTCGACCAAGCCTCACTACGGAGATCTGGGTTCTTGACTCCAGATAAAGCTCATTGGTCAAACCCGAGTGCAAAAAAGTGCTGGAAAATGAGTGAAAAATAGCGGAAAACACTGTTTCTTTTGCAAGAAAAACACAAATGTTGCTCGTTAAACTTGAAAACAATCGAGCGGAACTGACGTTAAGCACAACGCAGGTTTGATACCTGAACAGCACAGTCATGGAAGATGTTCCTCAGCCAGGAGAATGCAGTGTTCTTGTGGCGCTTGTAGAGGAGCTTCACTTGCTCCTTGATGATATCCTCGGCTTGAGGGCAGGTGTCCTTGTAGAAGTTCATCACAAGACCAGGCTTGTCTTCCTCATTGATCTCTGCAATGGCAGGTCTAGGTGACACTGCTGAGAAAGATAAAAGAGCCAAGAAGATGAGAGCTTTGGATGCCATTTTTCTAGTCACTAGGCGTGCTTTGCTAGTTCTTGAGCTCTTCTTATATAATGGAGTCAGTGCACTTCCCCATTTCTATTCCTCTATCAAGTTTTGTTAAATTTTCTTTCTTCTTTTTCTTTTTTCTAGCTAATAGGAGAAGGTAATTTTGAAGGTTGTTTATGAGCGGTGCAATTCCAATTCTATCTACCTTATGGCGTCCGCCACTCACAACCTGCATGCGCTACTTGAGTTATATTTTCTAAGCGTTATATCATAGTAAAGAGTATGCTAATTTGTTACTTGATAACTTTATAACAATGTTAGATATATAATAAAAAGATAGCTCTTTTTAAGTTCTACTTTGTCAGCTTTAACTAAAGAGGAGAGTGATTTGGTCAAAAGTGTGCTTCACCAATTGAGAAAGAGCATCCGTGGCGTTAGACTAATTACTTGTGTTTACCGTGATTTTAAGAGTATCGATGCAACTTGCCCACTAAATCGTCATCAGAAGAGTGCAATAAAAATTGAGCAGTGGAAAAATACTGGAAATACATGAGTATTGACATACGAAACTCCAACAAAACCTACATTATCTTTCTCTTAAACTAATGCAGCCTCACTGGCATACCTCCTTAATTCCTTGCTGCTAAATTGAATATAACTTGCAAGAACGTAAATTGGCTTCTAAGCAGTCGCAATAGCAGACAATTATTACTACATCCAGCTTGAATACACACGCCAGCTTCCGGACACAAGGTGACAAATCTTGTTATCTGGACTTTTGTTCAAGAATTGGCACAAACACAAAATCCATCGAAATCACCATTGCTCACGTTAAAAAAAAATGAGAAGGGGGACTCTTGAAGCAGAAAAAAGGAGGGCAAGCTGGGGTTCCTTTTACTTTCAAGTGGGCTTTCGTTGTCTCCTTTCTTTTTAGGGTTTCATTGCCCTACTAGAGACACTGATGATGGGGGAAAGCTTTTGCCCACCAGTTGGAGAAGGTGAATGGTGAGGAGATCGGAGAAGCGCAATGGAAGAGCACCAAGGAACTTTCCAATGTCCATTCATTGTTTGTCTCTATATAGCACAAAGTACTAATGGCTTTCATTTGGGAAAATCATCCTCTCGTAATCCATTGGCAACTTTTTGTTAAGTCTTGTTGGCATGATCCATGAAAAGAAAATCTGGCTATTCTTTCACCAGTATGTGAGAATTACATGAAGTCCAAATCATCATCTCGGTGCAAACCAAAATCAAGTTAGATGGAGTTAAAAAAATTGCGGACTAAATGTAGAAAAATTGAGCTTTATACGTATTTTACTTGTAGCCCGAGGAAGAGAGGCTTAGAATGCTTGTGTTAATGCAATTAGTTCCCTTGCATTTATCATCACTCCAAATCTGACAACCATCTCCATGAATCTCCGTGTAGGTTTAGCTTAGGTCATTGATGTTGAAATTCAATTGACTCAAGCTCATCTTTTGCAAAGTGGGTTGTTGCTCATAATTGCGAGTGTGGATGACAGTAATGATGGGTCATAGCATATCTAAAAGTTAGCCAGAAGTTGCACATAATTAACTGCGCCATGTGATGATGAGAGTAAAAAATTTGCTAGCATAGCTTTGGAAAATACTAATTTTCTTGTCACTAAATGATTATACCATATAAAATGGTCAAATTATATTGCTGGGTCCCTTATATGGGGTTTTAATATTTGATATGATACCTGGTAGTTGAGAAGTCCTATCTGGCTTGAACAAGATATCAGAAAAAGGCCAAATGAAGATGGTCATGAAGAGATAAAATGCAACCATATAAGGAAAGCAAAAGCATTGTCACATTGTTTTATATTTGGAGATTATTTAATATGATATTGAAATATATGGGATCCCAGAATGACAAAGATATTGAGCCGGGGTGCTGCCGATGCTACTAGTTTAGGCATGTATACTGAAGGTTAGATTGCCAAAATCAGAGCTTGTACTTAGGTTAGGTTAAATTACAAAAATCAGATATGTTACAAATCTTAAATGCTAACGATTAAACTTTAAATTATTCAATGGGAGTCACATGAAATTTTTACGCAGTATCGACCTACAAGCTTGCAGAAGATTGTTGATGACATTAAGCATCTAAGACTTCTAAATCACCCGATTAATCTCACAGCTTATGGAGTTATCCCCTTTGAACCCAACAATCTACTTATGGGTCGGCAGCCCCTGGCATGGCATTAAGAAAATGGCATCAACTGGAATTTGAACCGAAGATCATGCTTATTAAGGTGCAGCCTAATGTCAAATCTTGATCAACTCGACTAATTGTTTGCTGTAAAAACACTCAGTACTTTGAATAAATGGGGGTATTTATTCACCAGCATTATAAAAAAATAATAATCAGGATTTCAGACCAGATTGATTAGGGATTTAAATATTGGTCGGAGCCGATTAACCACCAAAGCGGCTCCGCCGCCGACACTTTACTTTATGCCGACACTTTACTTTAGATGATTAAATAAAGTGACGGCATTATCTTCAGCTAATAATAATTCTCAATTTTGGCCAACAAAAAAAAGAAAAAAGAAAAAAAAAAGGAGGGCTTGAGCTGGCCAAACTTAAATAAGTGCTAAAATTATTATTTTATCTATGTCTAGAATAGACCCTTCAAATAGGTGGGTCGAGTCGGGTTTGGGTCGGTTGAAAATGGGTTGACCCATATTTTGCTTATTTAATTTATTTTGACCCATATTCATGTAGTATAAATCAAGTGACCCATACCAAACCCAACCCATACCCGACCCGACCCATATTATTAAAACCTATTAATATTCTAGGAAAACCCACTTTTACTATATGCTAATTGGATTAAAACTTAAATTAAATTAAAAATAGTAAATAAAATAAAAAAGTAAAAAAAATTATAAATTGAAATATTTATAAAAAATTAGACTACGCACATGCTTCTCTTATTTGAAGTGAACATACCATTGAATAACTAAAAATTGTAACATGAAAAAATTTTAACTAAATCTAAAAAAGCTCATTTTTATATTTTTTTATAAAAGAAAAAGTATTGTTAAAACATTTTTATGCAATACAAATCTTTTAACAATTTTTATGCAATAAAAATTTAATGGAAAATTTTTATAATTATTTTTAAAGTATTTTTTAAATCAAAATTTTTAATTTTTTAAATATAATTTTTAATTTTAATAATTATTTTTTCTTTTTCTCTTTTCTTTTTCTTCTTTTTTTCGGCCGATCGTCGGCCACGATAACAGCTGGCGACCAGCCATGGGCGAGATCGAGCTCACCGGCGTCGAGTGAGGCTCGATCTCACCTATCCGGCGAGGTCAAGGCCCTACCCAATGCCGGCAAGCTCAAGTCTCACCAGTCATCGATGAGGCTCGAGCCTTGCTAAATCTAGCAAGTTCGAGGTTCCGCCGGCGTCGAGCGAGGCTCCGCCGGCGTCGAGCGGGGCTCGACATCAGTGAGCTCGAGCCTCGCCAGATCCAGTGAGCTCGAGCCTCGCTAGTCGTCCTCGACCTATCGGCAAGCTCGAGCCTCGCTTGCCTTGGCCATTGCCTTGTCGCCCATTGGCTAAGGAATGAAGAAAAATAAAGAAAAAAAGAAAAAAAAATTGAAATATGAAAAATAATTAAAATTCTGATTTTTTTTATTAAAAAACATTTTTATAAAGTTAAAAAACGCCATGGGTTTAAAGTGGGTTTCCTAATAATTTATTTACACCTATTTCTTTTTGTATTTTACTTTCTTAGACTCATTTTTGATCCATATTTAACTTTCACTTGATCCATATATGATCCAATTAACTAAAAATGGGTCATAATATGGGTTTATGACCCATTTTGCCAGCTCTAGTCTAGAATAACTAATAAGCTGAAATAGAAAGCATTGCCTCTTGCTTCCAATTGTCCCCGCCCCTATGTATCCCACGATGACTTATCTATGTAACCATTCAAATTCGAGCAACTTCCCAATCATTTAAACTCTATTATTATTATTATTATTATTATTATTATTATTATTATTATTATTATTATTATTATTATCATCGATCAATTTATTTAATGAAATTTATCTTTAACATTGTCACTAACATTACCATTTCGTTGAAGAACTAATAGAGAAATCTGACATGGCATTTAGCTTTATGGCAGAATGCATAATAGGGCAAAGTATGTAGCGAACACATTAAAAACATAATTTTGATGGAGTTTAGTCAATACCAAGCATGAAAAAATGATCAGAAATTATTTCAATTCTAACATGTATCCACAATTTATTTGCATTTTCTTAATATCAAAAATCTAAATATCTCCTTGAAAAAAAAAAACAAAAGGGACTCTTTTTTTAAGCTATTCATAAGAGATTTCCATATGAAACATATGAATCGGAGTTTCAAGAAGGAAACTCTCCTGACCATTTAATTCAGATTAAATCCATGCCCAATTCCATAAAAAAGACCCATAACTTTAAGTGTAGTCCAAATTATGTCCTCGATCTTTTTTTTTTTTTTTTTTTTTTGTCTATAACAAAAATCACCAATCTTCCCCCAAGCCCTAAATTTTGCCTTCGAGAACTCTCCATCCAAGGTCATGGTCCGATGTAGCATTGGACGTCAGCAATAAATTCACCTTAGCAAGCTCACGTGGATTGAAGTAGTGTTAAATCTGATGAGGATTTAGGTTCGTTCAAACCCTTTCGAGCGTTCAATTCGGATTAAATCTGATGCATAAGAATTGCAGTCCGATCCAAATCTTGCCGAAGGCCGAGACGACGAGCGGCCTCGTGGGTTTCGTGGGCTCCTTGGGCCCCTATGGAGCGTTGCATGTATTGACTCACATATGCTTTTGTTGAGGGTATGGTATAACATCAATTTCAAACGTCTTGTACTTTAGTCAATTGAGACATAAACATCCCATTTCGGATGAGTTGAGACCTAATCAAAATTCTCTTCTAACAGCAACAGCAAAAGGCAATAAATCTAGTGGATCGCTCAGTGATCTTGTGGCTCATCAGTATTCTCTAACTCATTAGATTATATGGGGTAAGATATAAAATCTGTAAGATATGAAGTATAGTAGATTCAGCATAAGTTATGCTTTATATCTTAACGAGATGAAAACACAAATGGTCCATACTAAACAATGTTTATCCAAGTACTCCAAGGTTGAAAGTTACTTCTAATCATGAATCCTTGTATTAAAATGATGCCCGAACACTAAGAAAGCTGAATTTGATGGCCAAAAGATCTAACTTAAAAAAAGAAAAAAAGACGCAGAAGAAGAAGACTGAATTTATCTACACAAGTCCATGACAGAGAAGCTATGTGCAATTATTGCTTCATTTTTGAACCTTGGACTCATCATCTTTGATGATTAGATGCAGAGTGCTTTGAAGCCCAGAACTTCTCAATCTCTTCTGCTGTTCTTCCCGGGATTCTCCCAGCTATAAGTGACCACCTAAAAGCACAGAGATATGATGCCAAAGTGATCTCTTAAGGTTTCCAAGAGTTGCAAGAAATGAAGCACCACATTTACCTTTCTCCCACCAAGCTGAACATCCGAGCAATCAGTTCCTCCTCATCTTCAGAGAACTCCGCCTTTGATTCCTCTCTTTTGGCCCCTAAAAGCAAGCACCGTTTTGGCTCATCATTAGAGCAACACGGATAGGAAGGAAGACTGCTATTATCACTGTCTAAACTTGAAAAACACCATTGGTTCTAGAATAGTCAACTTAAAATAAATACCTTCTGCACCCCCATTGCTTTCATGAGAGCTGTGGTCTCTTCCTCCCATCACTGCCACAGAATAGTTGCTGATAGAAATCACAAGAGTTGTATTGGAAATTTTCAAAACAGGAGATTTGTGACTATATATGGATAACAGAAGAAGGGGACTGATGACATTAATGTCGTTTTTCTTCTTTTCTCTGACATTATCGATCTTGGTGGTTGAGGAAGAGAGAATGGTAGTTGTCTTCTTTTGATGGGTTGTTGAGGAGGGTTATGTGAGTTTCTTGAGTTGACATTTAATCTCGGAATGACCAGAGCACAAATCACTTTGTGTTTATTGATAAGGTTAAACAAGGTGGTCCTTTTCAAGATTTTTACTTCGTGGCACAACAGAATTCTCTCTCATATGCACAGCACAGGTGATGCCAAATCATTTCTCTGTACATGCAACTGTACTTAGGCCATATGATTATGACCCCATGAGACCAATCAGTGATACTTTCTTGTCCCTAATGCAAATTGAACGACCAATAGGGACATGTTTGTTGAGGGCATGATATTTTATTCACTAGTTGCATATGAAAAATGACATTGAAATGAACTCGCTCATTCTAATTGGTGAATGGTGTTGCAAACCACAAAGGATTATGTGTGAAAGTATTTATGCAAGCTTGAGTTCATCAAAGAAGCCACGGATCTTGATATCCTTGAAGCTACAGAATCTGACTCGAGAATTTATGCAACCATTGCAGATTGTTTCAGCGGACAAGGATCACTTATATGGCCGCTTTCAAGAAACGAAACATCTTATGCAGCTGTTGGGTTTCCATTTGGTCAACTATTACTAATCTTGGAAAGAAAAAACCCGAAGAACAGAATAATGGCTACGAGATTAGAGATTGTTCCGAGCAGATCAATATGTATTCCTTTTTCTCATCACTGAGGGTCGAGAAAACTGCAATGTATCATTTCCTTTTTGTATTGCCGATACATCCTTGTGATTCTCCTGCATTCCCATGAGGAGGCACGAACTGTAGAAGAATTACTGATTTGTTGCACTTCGTGCAGCTTTTCATCCAGTTAATTTTGCCAGTCCTGCCCATATTGACTTAAAAATAGAAAATAAAAAGGTGCCTACAATTACAAGAGTGTAAACTACCTACAAGAGGGTGACTAATCTGATTCTAAAATCCTTGATGATAATATTCACAAGTTGCCTTTATGTGATTCAATTCTTTGTGGGGGATCAAGCAAGCCCCTCCTTGCCGGCCTTATCTTGTATCCATTAGAATATAGAATTTACAACGTGCTGGTCACCAAGTAAAAGAGACTTTTGGAGCGATTATAGAGGACCAGTTTCCACAGCATGCTTTGACTCCTACCGCAAAAGAAGCTCAAGCAATAGCAGTTCTCTATTTGTCAAGAACTTTGTCTAATCATATTTCAAATAAATTACGGGGATCTTTAGCTAAGCAGGTTGTTGCTAGGATGAGTGCCATCAGTAATTCAACAGATGACGATGTTGAATTGAAGAGGTCGCTTTCAATTCTCTACTTCGAGGAAAGCCAGGTCAAGATAAATGGCAGAAAATTAGAGATGGTCGTCGGCACCGATGGAGTTGAATTCGATTTTACATAACCAAATAGAATCACATTGTCTAGGTTGAAATTCTTGGAAAAACTGGATCATATGGATATGTTGCTTGATGAAAAGCACTACAGCACTTTTGCAACTGTGAGCAGCACATGACCCTTGATTAAAAGGTCTCAGAAAAAGCAACTCAGGGATCACATGTGACTGCAACTCCGGGCTCTGTCGGTGGAATTTGGGAAATCATATGAGTTGCTAGCAAGTTAAGAGGCTCGGCTCAACAGCTTCCACAAACTTCCATTCACTGCCAATTATCAAAACCCTTTCAAGAACTTCGACGCCAGTCATCGTATCAGATCGTCTACTGTTGCGAGTGCACGATAATCAATTCATACCTTCACCCAATCTTCAAACTTGCCGAAAGTAAAAACAGGATGGCAAACTTGGTAGAAATACATAATTGGTATATGTCAAGCCTGCAAAAGAATTCATCTTCTCTTCCTAGTCATTCATGTTGAACAAATTATCTGTTTCACCCGCGGCTTAATCGACCCGAAGGTATCCGTTTCGGCTAGACCCTCAGAAGACCGAGTTCGTAAACTGAATCTGTTTGCACTGCATGGTATAGCATGACTTTGATCGCCTGGACCTTTGTAGCCTCACATGCTTGGGTGCTGATCTTGCGGTCGCAATCAGAAGCTGGCAAACGCAAAGGGGTGTGTCATTATTAATTCACGTGGTGGCCAGGGTGGCCTACTCTTTTGTTCTTGTGGGACTTAGCATCTGGATTTATATGATATGCAGTGCTCAAAGCTTTAACTTTAAGAGATTATTGGACTTCCAAGTGCTTAATTGATGATGTTAAGGAATCATTAGTATTGATTATCTCATTAACATATTACTTTGAGGATTAGACCAATGTAGGCAATCCCCGAGCCCTGAGAATTAGAATATTCTGACCTTTGCAAATTTAAGTTGATCCACGCTAAAAAAATACAGAATTTATCATCCGTGCTGATAAATTTCAGTGAGTGTTGGAAAATGTCAAAATATTGTTTGTAAAAGAAAACGATTGATGATATTTTTTTCATGTAATTTATTGGTAACTTTCCAACGTTTTTACAAAATTACCAACCTTTTGCTATAATTTATATATTAGCACTTCTTTTGAATAATTGTCATCTGAAATTATCAACATAAATTAGAGTTATTGACTTACTTTTGCTGGATGAAATTATCAATTAGCATGATGAAACTAGACATTTGCTAATTCATTTTAGAGATTACCTTCCCAAATTAGCGTGACGCACTAACATTTCTCCCATTAAATTATCATCACTCTTTTAGTTACTTACCAACATTTTATTTTGCCTTTTAGAATTTGTCAACTTCTTTTATCATTTGCAAAACATTATTTCCGATTTTTAACAATGCCTTAAATGTACTAATTTTTTAAAAATTATCTTTATTACTTGAAGTGAGTTACCAACTTTTCTATGATTAAGTTATTGACTAATTTTCAGTTACGGACTCTCATTCGACCTACTTGCCAAGTCTATTCTTTTTTAATTACTAACTATTTTTTCATCTTTGACTAAACTTTGTATACCTCTTTTGATTCCGTTTTAAATTTACCAATTTTTATATGAATTCATTAGCTTATTTAACTGATTTATGTATACTCACCGATGTCAATATTAATTGAAAATGGGTTTGCAACTCTCATTTAGATATACTCATTTTTGTTTACTGGGAATCACCCAGAAGAAGAAAAATAACAAGTGCCTCCAAATTACAAGAGTGATTACTCCCAAAGAGGAAAAGATGACTTATCCGATATTGACATCCTCGGGATTATAATAGTTACGAAGCAATGATACTTTTTGAGAGTTTTCATATCGTGTCGGACACTTCGGCATATGTTCGACACTCTTCGATACTCTTCAACACATGTCGAAAAATCCAACACTTGGTTAACTTTCCTAACACTCTTTGACACTCGAGTTCGGAATTCCGATATGCAAATTGAAAATTTTGATGCGTAATTTAGACATGTGCGGGGTCAATTTTAAATTTTTTTTAATAAATGATGGGTTAAAATTTTTAAAAAAATATAATAAATGGGGGGTCAAAATATAAATATGTAAAAAAAATAATAAAGGAAGAAAAAAAAATCCTAGTCTTTCTTTCTTTTCCAACTCTCACTTTCCATGATACACAATTCACTCTCCAAGTTTTTTTTTTTCTCTTTTTTCCGACACATTTTGATATGCAATTCTAATATGGATTGCTCATTGTTTTCCTTCAAGTTTTGTGGATTATTGAAATGGAATTGAATTTGTCAAATTAACATAATAAATGATATTAACAAATAATGAATTAACATTTTAGCATAAATTCATTTTAGGCTCTTTTTTGGAGGCATTTTGTTTATATGACATTGTGTTCCAACACGATTTACCCATTCGAAATTTTTAAAATTTTTAAATAAATAAATAATATTTTTAGAAAAGCTCTTTTTTGTTATTATTTATGTCATGTTTTTCAACATATTTTTTTTTTGTAGAAATCACGTGTTAGTGTCGTGGTATCATGCCATGTTGTATATCGTGGATCGGTGTTGATGCTATCTACAATAGTTGCAATCGGCGCTGTTTGGGACTTTAATTCTTTATTGGGAATCACCCATGCCCCTTTTTGTCAGCCTTATCTAGTATCTTTAGAATATAAAATTAGCACCTACTAGTTAGGAATGATAAGTCTCAATAATTAAAATTTGGCTTGCAAGCTTCCCATTCATCTCATGAAAATTAGATATTGAATTCATCAAAGTGATGGAGGTTGACCCTTAAATTAAAATTATCGAGATTGCATAAATTTACATTTGCATTCTTGTTGCATTTAGGAGGGAAAATGAATGAAAAAGTCTTATACTTAATATACAAATATTAATTCAGTCATAAGTCTTTTAATAATTTGTCAATATAATCATTTCAACTAATTTTGGTCATGAATCGTTAATGTGGACGTTGACTATCTTATAGGACACAATCACGCCGACATTAACAAAAGTTTACAAATTTTTATTAATTTCTCTTAACTTTTCCTTTCTTTCCTTTTTTCTTTTTTCTCATTTCTCTTGGCCAATTTGCAATCTCGGCAGTGTTTGGTGGAGATTGCAAGCCACATGCAAGTTTCAAGACACCCTGGCCTACCCAAATTTGACGAGGGAAGGAGAGCCACGAGCCCTTGCTATGGTTGGCGATGACTTTGAGCAAGGGCTGCAACTAACCTCACTCGGTGCCATAGTCAAAACAAAAAAAAGAAAAAAAAATTTTTTTTTAAATCTTATCGTGCCATATAAGATGGTAAGTGCTCTAGTCAACCAAAATGACTAAATTAACATCCATAGAACATGTTTTTGTCATATATATCCCCATTTAGCAACCAAGAGCATTTAGATTTAGAGTAAATAGCATCAAGTATGTTGCAAGAATTGGCTATGAAACCAAGCTTCTTGAATGCCCTAATCAAATTCAAGATTGACCCCTATCTTGACCTAAATTGACCAAGCTTGGTCTAATTCCAAGATAAGGAGTGTCTAAATTTCAGCCAAGGTAGGGAATAATCCTGGTGGGGCAAATGTCATGATTATTAGATGAGGATGATTTAAATTGAATTGGTTCAAATGGACTTGAATTCAAGACTAATTCAAGATCAATTCAGGACATGGTCAAGATAAGGGTCAATGCTTTGCAGAATTCTATAAGCTTTGTTCAGTCCTAGCTTGGGTGTTAAGCTAACCTACGTGACTGAAATTCAGGATCATGTCCGGTCAATAGGGAAAGTAGATTGCTCTAGAATTTCATCACATGTCCCACGTTCTCACCAGCAAGACTTCACGTTCTTGCCTCACATACACAGATCCTTGCACACCGGCTCTTCATCTCTGTGCCGGGGTTTCACCCATTTGTAGTCTCGGCATCCATGGCATTGGTGTTCGCGAAACGTGATCATTTTTTTATTTTTTTATTTTTTTATATAGCATTTGAGTGATTTAATGAATTGAGAAGAAAAAAGAATAATTTTACGAAGAAATTGTTAAATCAAAGTAAGGACTGTGCGAAAATTATGGGACTTCCTGATGTGTCCTCCCCCCTCCTAGCATCCTCAATGTATGCGAAATCGAATTCAATCGGTCACTGACACTGGCCATTTGCAAGTGGACATCGTTTGGCCCCCAAGGGGAAAAAGTTAAAATAATAGAGAAAAGGGGCATCGACAAAGAGCAGTCTTATCAGAGAGAACATTCCATAGAACTCCCCACACAAGTCTGTTCCCACGTGGCGTGTTCCCATTCGGGGTGGCAATTTCTGGTGGACCCCCTCCCCCTCCCTCACCTTTCACGTGCTCGCGGCCTCTTAAAAAAAATTAAAAAAGAAAAAAGAAAAACCGACGGCTGACAAAATATCTCCAGCTGCTTCCCCGTCCTGAAGCGCCACCTCCACCCCTCACATCCGCCGTCCGATCAGTCCGACCCCTCGAATGGTAGTCCGAATCGAGGGCCAGCCGTCCCCCCTCCAGATCAATCAACGTACACCGCAGACGCACCGTAGGACGGGCCCACTTTTGGCTGAGATTTTAGTACTTCCGTTTGGCGCCGTTTCAGAGGACACACTGAACTTCGCACACTCGCTTCTCGAAAAATCGCTTTATTTTCATTTCCATTTTCCTTAAATTCATCATGAAAATTACAACGTTCCAGAGAGAGAGAGCTTGCGAATGCGAGAGAGCGAGCTCGACCGACTGATCGGAGATCCTCGCCGCCGCCGGTGATCCCTCCTCCTCCGCCGCCGCCGTCGCCGCCGCCGCCGCCGCCGGGGAAGGACGATGGAGATGGCGCTGCGAGCTCCGAGGCCGGTGAGCCGCGGCCCCGCGCTCGGCGAGGCGGCGTGGCGGCGCCTGAGGATCGAGCCTCGCGTCGCCAGCGCTCCTTCGCGGGTCAGTGCGTTCGCTTCCCGCCCTGTGTTCCGGTTGATTGTCGGTTCGTCGCTTTGTCTCCGCCGTAACGAGCTTGTCCGTACGAGTCGTTGAGTGAAGTTTTGCTCTTGGCCGGAGCGTTCGAACGGCTGCGTTTATCTTGATGCCGTTTTGGATTGGCTCGCTAGAATCCGTTCTGTTCTGTTTGGTGATTCTCATTCTGAGCGTTGGCCTTCGATGAGCTTGTCCGTACGAGATGCTGCTTTGCTTGTAGATTCCGTATCGTGTTCCGTGGAATTCGTCGCTGAGCGAAATTTGCTCTTGGCCTGAGTTCGAGGTTGCATCCCGGAGCATTTGAACGACTTGTTTATCTCGATGCTGTTTGGATTGGCTCACTGAAATTTGTTCTGTGTAGTGATTCTCATTCTGAGCGTTAGTCTTCGACGAGCTTGTCCGTACGAGTTGCTGCTTTGCTTGTAGATTCCGTATTGGGATCCGTGGAGTTCTTCGTCGAGTGAAATTTTGCTCTTGGCTTGAGTTCGAGGTTGCGCTCGGAGGATTTGGATACTGATAATAGGATTGCTTCTGTAGGAATCGAATGTGATATGCAAGTAGCTCAATCTTATTGGTTGGCAGAAGAAAAGCTCAGTTTTGGTTTTTTTTTGCATCAATTTCCTTTTAGAAATTTATTTTTTTAAATATATAACCTATGATATAATCTTATTGGTTCAAACAACTAGTCTATCTTGATGCTGCTTGGATTAGCTCACTGAAATGGCCAATGTAAACTTGTTTTACATCAGTTTACTCCATGGCAGACCGGAAATCTTTCCTATGGAGTTCCCTTTCGAATCACTGCTGCAAGTGCAGGTGAACTCGATCTTCCAATGCTGCGTCCTACCTCAATAAGTTCTACCCATCCCTACCTATGAATGTTCTAAGATAGATTGTTTTAATCTTGTAATAGATTTTTCGAGAAGGAGAAACCGGACAAACGTCGAGTGCGAGGCCCAGAGGATCTTCTCCGAAGGGATTCATGCCCAAAGTCCCTGTTGGAACCAGCACACAGAAGAAGGATGTTGGAAAAGATGGACAGAAGAAAGGTACTGGTAGTCCAACTTCTGAGCATTCTGCACTCGAGTTAAAATCTGATTTTGATGAGGAGCAAGATCTTGAACTAATCCAGAGAAATGAGATTGATGAAGAAAGAGATTCTGATTTTGGTGATTACCTTGAGGATACAACAACAGCAAGCATTGATTCAGCTGCTTTGACTGACGAACAAGATAGATTTGTGGAGAATGGCAGTATGGTCAGGAATAGCGAGGAGGCAGTGGAATCACCACATAAAGAAGTAGCTTCAATGAGGGATATCAACAATGTGGCTGATGTTGCGGATGAAAAAGGCGATGCTTTAAAGAGCAATGAACAGGATGATGACACAATAAACGTTAAAAGTTTTGAGTTGGATGAGGATTCTCTTAAGCTGGAGATGGAGACAAGTCTTCGAAAACAAGAAGCTGAAGCTGCTCTAAAGTTGGAGATGGAGGCAAATCTTCGAAAACAAGAAATTGAGAGGCTTGCCATGGAGAGCTTTGCTAGAGGCAACAAGTTATTTTTTTACCCTCCGGTTGTGAAGCCTAATTTAGATGTAGAAATCTTTCTTAATAGGAGCTTGTCGACCCTAAGTAATGAGCCAGATGTTCTGATTATGGGAGCTTTCAATGACTGGCGATGGAAATCATTTACTGTCAGGCTGAGCAAGACCCATCTCAGCGGTGATTGGTGGTCTTGCCTGATTCATATTCCCAAAGAAGCATATAAGATGGACTTTGTGTTCTTTAATGGGCAAAATGTCTATGACAACAATGATAAGAAGGATTTTAGCATACCCGTGGAAGATGCAATGGACCCCATTGCTTTTGAAGATTTTTTGCTGGAGGAAAAACGTAGGGAACTCGAGAAACTTGCAAAAGAAGAAGCTGAAAGAGAGAGACAAGCGGAAGAGCAGAGACGAATAGAGGCAGAGAGGGCTGCTAGTGAAGCAGATAGGGCACAGGCAAGAGTGGAGGTAGAAAAAAGACGGGAGGCATTGCAACAGTTGATAAAAAAGGCTGCAAAGTCAGTGGATAATGTTTGGTACATAGAGCCTAGCGAGTTTAAAGGAGATGATATGGTGAGATTATATTATAACAGAAGCTCAGGTCCTCTTGCTCATGCTAATGAACTGTGGATCCATGGGGGGCATAACAATTGGAAGGATGGATTGACTATTGCTGAAAGGCTTGACAAATCTGAGAGAAAGGATGGCGATTGGTGGTATGCCAAAGGTACACGTTTATAGTTGTCATATCTTATTTTTGGAGACTGTTGCCGACATGATGAAAATCACAATTGTAGAACTTTGTGTTCTAGGAGACTTTGTTATCTGAATGTTGCCTAAAGCACTTTGCAGATGGTTCTTTGTCAATCTCTCATACTCTTCTTACTTGCATTGAGGATATCCTTTTTCTTCAGAAATATATGAACACATATTTAAATTGGAAACCGAACGTACAAGCTAGTGATTTGGTAATGTGGCATTTCTTTTCCTTTTTCTTTGCCATAGATGAGTCATTGCAAAAGCATGAGTGCTTCAAACAGTTTTTCAGTTAGAATTGGGAGTAGAGAAGTTAATGTGAATGCCCACTTGGTAGGCCGTCAGAGATTGGTATTGCTACTAGTCCTTCTTCTTCCTTATTTTTTCCTCTCCTTATCTATTAAGTTATCAATGCCTTACAGTAGCGAATGATATACCACTCTTCAAATATTAGTGTTAGTGCATTTTGATCCCAGAGTTGAAACTACAAAATATAAGCACAGCAGGCAGGCTTTAAAATAGGTCTTTGGTCTCTTGTTTCATCATATAGGAGATATCAGATGCCTTGTTTGTTTCATAGTCAGAATGCACATGGTGTTTTGCAAAGGACCAGAGGCTTGTCGTGAAGTCTCTGTAGATTTTTAGTCAACATACTGATCGTTGATTCACTTTTCGAATAGTTTGTGCATGCCATTTGAAGGGTTAGGCTTTATTAGTGGATAATGGAGCATTTGATATTTCAACACAGAGAAGCTGGAATTTCTCTTTATTAGAAACACGTACTTCTGAGGTTATTACTTGTGCCCTGAGGACTATCACATACATATAGAAGGCTTCTACAAAACCGCACTAATGAAGAGTAACGCTAACTGCAATTCCAACTTTTGTTTTTACACTATGAAATTCATCGACAATTGACAAGTATAGACAATTCCATGCAACTGATTCAATCTAGATAATTAATATGCTTGGTCAGCAGGCATAAATTGTCGTCTACCTACATGTCACTGCCGAACAATGACGCAATTTCATTTTACTGACCAACTATTCTATTTATTTTTCAGTGGTGGTACCTGATCAAGCGGCAGTGTTGGATTGGGTTTTTGCTGATGGGCCGCCACACAATGCTGTTGTGTATGATAATAACAATCGGCAAGATTTTCATGCTATTGTTCCAAATGGTATACCTGAAGAGTTGTACTGGGTTGAGGAGGAACACCAAATATATAGGAAACTCCAGGAAGAAAGGAGGTTGAGAGAGGAAGCTATACGCGCCAAGGTCAGTTTATTTTAATTCTCTAGACAACTTGAAGGTTTCTTTATAGTGGATACCTATATCACCTACTCAATAGTCATTTTAAGAATAGTTTTCCTTTTTATCAAAGGAGCCAGTTATCCTTTCCCAAATTTAAGCAAATCTTCACTGTATATGTCATTCTTTTCCCTTGATGATTTTCAATGATAAGATAGAAGTTATGGACTTCGATAAGGTAGAAGTTTTGGAATCTACCATTTTCCCATTAATCTACTAATATTCTTTCACTTCAAAACACAAGCTGTATGTTACTTCAATATTTATTTTTGCACAACCCCGGAGACATATCCAATTTTAGCTTGTTATTTATAGCTCCACTTTCTTGTCACAGGCTGAAAAAACAGCACTTATGAAGGCTGAAACAAAGAAACGAACTTTGAAGACGTTTTTGTTGTCACAAAAGCACATAGTCTACACTGAACCCCTGGATGTGAAAGCAGGAGATACCGTGACAGTGTTTTATAACCCTGCCAACACAGTCTTGCATGGAAAGTCAGAAATTTGGTTCAGATGTTCCTTTAACCGCTGGACCCACCGGAAAGGGCCATTGCCACCACAGAGAATGGTACCTGCAGAAAATGGTTCTCATGTAAAAGCCACTGGTGAGTCTTAAAGTCAAAATGGTCTATATGTGGGTTCCTGTACAGCTTCTCTAGAAATAAAGAACTTATCTGTAATGTTCAGCCTGTTTCATTGTTTTTGGATTTATTAATTTTCATTACTTAACTTCTCAAATAAAGCTGAAAGAGAAACAATGAAATATGACAATGTGCAGGAACTCTTAAGATATTGTTTAAGCTCATCGTGACTCCAAGATGCTTATCTCTTGGAGAGAAAATTTTCTTAGTAATTATATCCTTATGCTGCTTAATAACAAATTGACTGACCTACACTAAGCACTCTTATCATCAAGAGTTAAGATCATTATTACATGCAAGTTAATTAGCATGTTGACTTGCTTTGCAGTGAAAATTCCTTTGGATGCTTACGTGATAGACTTCGTGTTCTCTGAGAGAGAAGATGGAGGGATTTTCGACAACAAATTTGGCATGGACTACCACATACCTGTGTTTGGAGGATTAATAAGGGAACCACCAATGCATATAGTACACATTGCAGTTGAAATGGCTCCAATTGCCAAGGTAATGTCTATGTTGTGATTCCAGGTATTATTGTCTGTCTACTTCACGCTCCTTTATCGGGCCGTTTTTTCTTGAGGCTACTGTTAACCATTGGTTACTCCTGGAAAATACTTCCAACAACTTCAATTTCTCATTTTGTTCAGTGTGGACTTGAGATTTAATGCTAAAGAGAGTGTAAAAGTGTGAAGATATCCATGTAACCAACTCCAGTTATACAGAGACGAATAAGTGGTTATTTTTGTTGGTAGTCATTATCCTGTTCTTGGGGCATGATTATCATATAGTACCTGAGAGTGCCAATGTATCAGACTTGTGATGAACCTGGATTTGATGTTTTTGCAAATGTTATTATTCTTATGAAAAAATCGTTAAAAGCTGAAGTAGGTTTTTGCCTACTGTATTGCCCATTTGTCCAGCACCATGGATGTACATTCGCCCAAGTAGAAATATTCCATCAGCATGGCCCATCTAAGAACCCCTCCAAAGTCTGTAATGTGCTGCACCATGGGTATTGGAATGAACTTGAGTGGTTCTTGTTTGGCATTCCTTAATAATCAAGGATGGCATATAATAGTGAGCTTCATGAAATTTGCCATCATATTGTAATAGATTGTTTTTGCTCCTTTTTGATAGTTCGCCTAGCTTTTAAGCTAAACTAGAGGTTCAAATATCATCAGTCCAAAAACTTTTTATCCTTAAAAAAAGTTCTGGTTAGCACCTCATTGGCCTTCTTCCTTTTGGATCTCCTCTCATTTCTTTGTGACCCCACTCCTGTCTTTTTCTCATATTTGCTGCATGTGGAAAGAACAAGCACAAGTTTTGCAGCTCTGACAGAATGTCATAAACATGGAAACTTGCTTATGATGTCCAGCAGTAAATACTTCTCCAATATATTGAGGAGTAGTGAAATTGTGGTGATTGAAGTAGTTGGCCATGTTAAATTTCCATCTTTCAACTCCAAGCAATATTATATGATGAAGAATCATCTTCAATAAGGAAAGATTGGAAGTTGAAACCGAACAAGCTTGGTGGTTGTAATTTTTGGATTCTTAAACCAGATTTGATTTCTTCTAGATATAACTAGATATGTAAAGCTACATGTTGAATTGTCATATGATTTGCAGCAGTACTCTGATAATGTGCAGATGCACTTGCATTGCATCTCAAGGACCAGAAGAAAAATCAATTTCCGCCCGTTAATTTCCTACTGCTCACATTACCTTTCTTTACCTATATTGTGAAATTCCATTACAACTATGGCCTTCTTTTGGATTCAATAACGTGCTGTTCATTTTGTTACACAATTCCTTTTATAATGTGATGCAGGTGGGAGGCCTCGGTGATGTTGTGACTAGTCTATCCCGTGCTGTTCAAGAATTAAATCACAATGTTGACATTGTTTTTCCAAAGTATGATTGTTTGAACTTTAGCAACGTAAGCTTCAATTCTGATGCTTTTTCCTTTTAATTTATGTTGATTGTGCTGCGAGCCTTAGTGTTAGCCTTTGTGACTATTGCCTTAATTAACCTTTTATAACTTGAATTAGTTAAGATCTGCGGAAATTGGCAAGAAAGTGATTTGTCCAACTACCCGGCCTAAACAGACCTAGCATTAGCAAGTTGGAATTGGAATTGGAATAACATCACATGGTTGATTCTAGACCAAGCATATAAGGCAGTCCATTGTTCTTGTTGCTTGGGAGTATGAAAACTGCTTAGAGTTGGCATTTTAAAATATTAAGTTGTTCTTGATGTGCCTGTACCTCCATAGGTGAAGGAAGACCTATATCTTTGCAACGTTCAGGGTTCCTCTATGGTGGATGGTGCTCCATGTAATCTTACTTCATATTGTTATTGGATGCTTTAGCTTACTACTTAGTGTAACAGATGACATAGATGGTCGGCTGATTTGGTTTTTCCTTTTCATTTCTGTGTGGAATCTTGAGGCCTTAAAATACTTTGATCTCGAGGCCTTAAAATGCGTTGTATTATATAAGCTTTCTTGCACACGACCTCTGTTGGCAGTTTGTGTAGTAATCTTGTCTGTTGAATCATTATATAGTAAATCGCGCTATTTTTACTGGCTAAAGTTTCATCATCAGTTTGCATATCTTTTGAATTTCTTATGCTTTCTTTAATAATTCTACAGAAGTTTTGGCCCTATTACTGTACTCTAATTAGTTCCTGTATGCATCCTTTGATTAGGTCAAGGACTTCCAGTTTCACAGGAGTTATGGCTGGGGTGGGACTGAAATAAAAGTTTGGCATGGAAAGGTGGAAGGTCTTTCAGTGTACTTTTTGGAGCCACAAAACGGGTAAATATTTTATCTGTAGTAACTCTTTGCTTCTTATGGGACTTATACTCTCCATTACATGGGTCCATCTGACTGCAGGGGTCGTCCATTACAAGCTAACTTTTTGGGGAATGTCTAATCTGAGCTGTGTACTCCTATATGAAACACTGTCTATGAAAGCTCTATGAGTTTTGTGGAAATGGCAGTCTAAATATTGTTTCATATTAGATAAAGCTGAAGGGGACGGAAAATGAATGTGCCAGCTTTAATGGGGCATGTACTGGAAAGTTTACTATCTACTTGGTTTATCTTAAATATTCAGTTCTACCTTGGGTCTGGAAGTTACTCTGTATGGCTAATAAAAGGAGGAATAATTACTTGATTTATGGTAGGGTGGATCATAAATTCTGCTAATATTTATTATTTCAGCATAGGAGTATAGATGGTTTGTGCTCTGCATTCTGGGGTGCTATGGAACTGATAACTGTGAGATTTTGTGGAACCACTGCCAACTGTTCTAAAAGCTTAAGCTGATAGATGAAGGCGTGGTTTATTATTTAAATATTCTAACACTCCCCCTCACGCTTTAGGCTGGTCCTTTACCTAGTACTAAGCGTGGAAATTTAATTGGGGAGACAAATAGGGGCCTGGAAGATTCGAACTCAGGACCTCCTAGGTCTGATACCATGTGAGATTTTGTGGAACCACTGCCAACTGTTCTAAAAGCTTAAGCTGATAGATGAAGGCGTGATTTATTATTTAAATATTCTAACAATAACCATTAGAACATACATCTTAGAATACATGCATGGTGATGACTACTAGTGACTAAAGAGGAATGAATCATATTTGCTATGTAACTGCTGTTGTTCATTATAGTTTTAAATCTGTGATACTCAGATCTGACAGTCAATACTGATGCTCCTGGATACTGTAAGCTAAAGAGTTCCTTAGACACCTGCGAGTTGTCCTTTTTCCATCCTTGCGTCGTTAGAAAATTATTGCATCTCATGTTTAATGTAAATTGGATATTTTAAGGATATTGAATACACACAAAGACAACCTGCATGGGAACTTCTTTCGGTTTCCTCTGATTTAGTTGAATATTAGACTAAAATTAAATAATCATTTTTCCGTACATGTTAAAGACGGTTGTTGCTAATCTGGACATAAAAAAATTTCTTGATGAAATTGTTAGTGACAAATATAGTGCAATCATGTTCACAAGGTTTGCTATGTCATTGTTATCTGTGCACTTTTTCTATTGAGTTATGTTGTTTATGATAAAATCCATTTGGAAAAGGGCTTGAACCTGCTTTTTCCTCGCAGATTTTTCGGGAGAGGCTGTGTATATGGCTGTAACAATGATGGCGAAAGATTTGGTTTCTTTTGCCATGCTGCGTTAGAGTTTCTACACCAAAGTGGCTTCCATCCTGTAAGATCAATTGATTGCTATTGATCCTTGGGGTTATAATTTTCAAAGAAATGAGGGATTTCGACATCCAGATTGCTGTATAAGTAATTTTGATTGATAATCATATGAATTGACTTTCTATATATTTCAACATTTACGCATATGAATACTTCAATTTATAGTTGGTGATATTAGGGTTTATGGATATTCCCTTTGGCAAATTCCACTTCTTGTAAAGATTAAATTTCCTTGTTGTCTTTTAAGCTTATATTCTTAATGAAAATGTACCCTTTTTCCTCCTCAAAATGGACTAATTTTTTTCTGTTGCTTGACCTTTGGTAGGATATCATCCACTGCCACGATTGGTCTAGTGCACCTGTCTCATGGTTGTTTAAGGACCACTATAAGCAGTATGGTCTCAGTAAAGCTCGGATTGTCTTCACTATCCACAACCTTGAATTTGGGGCACAGCTCATTGGGAAAGCTATGGCTTATGCGGACAAGGCTACAACTGTTAGTAATTCACATTCATTCAACTTTTCATTTGATCTGATCCATAATTTATAATATCTCCCATGTTTGGACTTTTAGGGATAATCAGATTTTGGTTTTATTTACCATGATTCCCTTCAAAAAGAGGATTGGCATTTCTCTTGTTGAGGATAAATTCAAGCGGGTTGATAAATTGCTCTTTTCAAAAGATGGATATAATGTCTAGCTGAAGTTATAGGGATGTGGGCATAGTTCCTTCGGCTTTCTTTCTTGATTTTGTAAGTCTTTTCATCTGTGCGACTTTCTAAATGGATTGGTAACCTCCTGACCTTTCTGAAGATATCCTCCTGACCTTTCTGAAGATATCCTTTCTTTTCGTTATCAAAAAGTGGTTATGCAATTAGTGATGGAGGAAGTGATAATGCTGGTAAAATCAGATTGCTAATTGCACAATCTTAGGTTTGCATCGTTCTTTTGGTTGCAGGTCTCAAACACTTATTCAAAAGAGATTTCTGGAAATCCTGTCATCGCTCCTCATCTATTCAAGTTTCATGGCATATTGAATGGAATCGATCCAGATATATGGGACCCATACAATGACAAATTCATTCCTGTAAGTGTTTTATACTTTGTTCTTTCCTTTCTCCTGCTATTTTTTCAGAAAATGAATCGAATCATTTAACTCAGCTCAGGCTTCTCTGGAGACATCTCTCCCTTGACCATGAAACTTCATATTTTAACATCAGTCAGCAGGGAGGAACACCATATGATGGTATAGTGTGTATAATAGCGTAGATCAATTATTGCACTAAGCAATGCCGATTTTGCTGGATCATCCTAAGCTGTACTTCTCTGTTTGGGACAAGATCCCTCAATGACATTCTTTCTAGACAGAGATCTATTAAAGGATGCTGTTGTATTTTTAATTGAAGAAATTGAAGATTTTTTGTAATTGTGATCTTATATAGCTGGAGTTGTCTTGATATATATGTCGATACTGAAAAATGACTTTTAAGCTGGTTGCAACACTTATTAACTCCCTCGATTGTAAAGATGAGCCAGATGGGTACTATATGTGATTGTCTTATACTGAACATGCATGTTTCAGATATCATACACTCCAGAAAATGTTGTTGAGGGAAAAAGAGCTGCTAAGGAAGCTTTGCAGCAAAGACTTGGCTTGAAAAGGCTGATCTTCCTCTTGTTGGAATTATTACACGCCTAACCCATCAGAAAGGAATTCATCTAATCAAGCATGCAATTTGGCGTACATTGGAGCGAAATGGACAGGTTGTCATTGCTTCTCTTTGTTGTCCTTGTGTAATAAATATGATATGCTTGATGTGTTGGTCTCAAATTTCTGTCGTTAGGCTGATGTTGATGCAACGCATGGAGCATTTATGATTTGATGGTCCAAAATGGTCTCTCCTGATTGATTTCTCCTTCAAATCTTTATTCCTCCTCTCCTCTATGTTTAAATCTACTAGCAGTTGTCATGAACTGATTGAGTAGTTGATCTACCTAGAAAAGGGTAAGTTGTATGTTTGAGAAAGCAAATGTATGGCTGATGACTTTATTATTATTGAAGGATGCAAGAAGCATACATTAATCAACTTAATGCATGTTACTATCCTTACTAATTATTTTGACTTTTCGATGCCAATAAGAGAGTAGGAAATGCTATCCTCCTCAGATAATTGATCATGCTCATGATTACAGGTCGTACTGCTTGGTTCAGCTCCTGATCCTCGTATACAGAATGACTTTGTGAATTTGGCCAATCAATTGCATTCTTCTCATGGTGATCGTGCTCGCCTTTGTTTGACTTACGATGAACCTCTTTCTCACTTGGTTTGTTGTTCTCACCATCTCAATTCTTTTGCATCTGTCTCCCCTCAAACCAACACTTACAAGCTGGCTTTGCCATTTTTATAGATATATGCCGGGGCTGATTTCATTTTGGTGCCATCAATTTTTGAGCCGTGCGGATTGACTCAACTCACAGCAATGCGTTATGGTTCTATACCTGTGGTTCGCAAAACTGGAGGTATCTTATTACTTTATTGTATCATTCTTGCGCATACCATCTAAAATGAATTCCACTTTTACAATTTTTGAAAGTCCCTTTTAGATTGCATTCGCATATTATTTTAATCACTCTGTCAGATTTAATTAACAGTTTATATGGCAAGCTTCTTAGCGTGCATGTGTATATTTTTCTTACCTTTCAATTTATATAATTTCTTCCATAAAAAAAAAATTCTCGTAAGTTCAGGTCTTGAACTTCCGGCCTCTACTGGAATTATGTCTCCATCTTGACGTTTATTAATTTATGGTTGCCTCTTGCACTTTCATTTCTGGATTTCCATTTTGCGCTGAAATTTTCTGATTGCATGCTGAGTGTGAGGTTTGCATAGATGGAGATGGGCACATATTGGCCTGGAAAGGGAGTTTCACTTTCAATTTCAGCTGGAGCATTACATTTATGATTTCTTTTTGTAGGACTTTATGATACAGTATTCGATGTTGATCATGATAAAGATAGAGCACAAGCACAAGGTCTGGAGCCAAATGGATTCAGTTTTGATGGAGCTGATTCTGCTGGGGTCGATTATGCTTTAAATAGGTGAGTAGATTTAGAGCTTACATCGAGTCTATGTTGCCATATTCCACTGCGGTAGTGCGAACAGGCATGGCATGTGTTTTGGGTTGCCTCAAGGCTCACATGATTAATGCTTGTGTCTGTAACTCCTTGTGTCCCGAAGTATTTCATATAGAATTATCAATTGCTTCTCAGGGCATTATCTGCTTGGTATGATGGTCGGGATTGGTTCAACTCATTGTGTAAGACGGTGATGGAACAAGATTGGTCTTGGAACCGACCAGCCCTCGACTACATGGAGCTCTATCATGCAGCACGCAAGTTAGGATGAAAATTCAGCCGTGGAGATTATTGAATTCAAGTGCCATCACATCACACGTACAGGCGCCGTGCATTGTATATTTGCTTTAGTTTTTTGGCGTGTCAGCTTATAGCTTGAAATGGTGCATCTATCTTTTCTTTTTTTCCTTTCTTTTTGTAGCACTAGCAATACGAGGGTAGATCAGCTTTAATAAAGATCTTTAATTATCATTGTACAGAAGCAATCACTTGACAATTGCTTACTCATGTTACAGAAAAGGCAAATAAGAGAAGATGAGTGGTGGAATTAGAAAATCCGATCTTCGAGACCGAAATGATAAGCACACTTATGCCGCGCATTGCGCAGTGGTAGTCCATTTCCTTTGATTCGAGAAAATTCCCGATGTCTGCAACTCGCGAAGGGTCCCCCTTTTGACCCCGAAACTCTCCATTGCTTTTGAGTGCATCAGTACTCTTCGGCCACTGAAGTTGGATCTCATTTGGTCCGCGTTGGACTGAACATTGAACACGACCGAAAACGATGGAAAACGATGGCGTACCGACTGATTGGAGCGTTGGGTGGTGGGGCTCGGGACTCAGATTGGATGAGCAAATTCAATGGAGATCGGCTTGTTTCTCGAGACCCCACTCGTCCGCTCGGAATTAGATTTGAGAATGACAAAGGTGTGAGAGGCTGCTGGTATTTGCTAAATCTCCGTAGATTCTCTTCGGATGGTGGAGGATGCATTCTTTGCGCACCATGATTTCCATCCTGTGTTCCCACTATATGTTCCTCATTGTGATGACATGATTGTACCAGAACAATTTCCCCCGTCCCCAACTACGTTCCCATCGCCTAAAGTGACATGAGAAGAGCTTTCGATGTTTCTCCCCTTAATGCGTATGGATTCCGTGCTATATTTTTAGTAACTTCTTGTCCCGATATCTATTTTCCAGAAGTTTGGTACGGTCAAAGATGCGTCTTTTTCTCGTTTTCTGGTGTTCGGTGCAGTGGAGGGAATAAAAAAATGCTAGGGAAATGAATATATAATTGATTTGCGATGGCTAACTTGAAGTGAGTACATGCCTTAAGTGCGCTCGCATTAAAAGGTCAATATAACCACAATGGGATGCAAAAGTAAGCAGACAATGCCAACGAACGTGAAGCAAAAGATGGGTTGAATTTCAGCCGACTATAGTTTAAATATTTCGATTAGTGATGCACGAAAGTGCTTGCATCGTATGGCCGAAAGGAGAGGAAAAAAGGGGGGAGATTGAGAGAAGGTAGGAAAGTGCTTGCTCCACATCTTATGTGCGGATAATGTAAACAAGTAGGTACATATTCCATTATGCCAAAGAAGCTGCCGTTTGTTTTCCCTTTTGCGTTTGTGAAAGGATGTCGATCAAATTAGGTCATGCGGTCGAAATACTTACACACGGGTGAAGCAGCCTTTAGGAGAGAAAGAAAAGAGAAAGGGGGTAGAAGAACACATGAGATTCCTGGGATTCCAGTTTGCCAAACTCGACATGCTGTGTTGGTTCGGAATATTAAATTATCAAACTTCTATAATGAAGTAAAGATGATGATTTTTCCCATGTCATATAAAATCATGTTGCACGAGAATTGAGCATTGCCCATATTTTAGTGGACACGCCATGCTACTGGACTAATAATGACATGTTAAGTCGTACTAGTCTATATAAACAATTTGGTAAATCAATTATACTAGACACTCAATAAATATCTATTACACTATTTATCATATCGATTTAGTAATAAAAATAATACTCGGTGCCATTATTCAAAAGAAAAAGGGATAATAGGATGTCGCATTGGTCATGACATTAATCATTGTTGAGCCTAATTGAGATGATAGGACACGCGGATGTAGATTTAAACCGAATATAGAAAATATGTGAGTAGCTGGCCGCCTTAGTTTGAAATTTTATGTAGACCCTAGCTTTTTATGGCAATGTATATCTTCTAAAGGCATAATTGGTCATTGACCCTCCAAAGAATGTTGATGGCAAGGAAAGTGCCAGATGTGCTTACAACGGTTTTTTTAAGACTTAAATCACAAAATAATGCGGTAAGTTACAATTGCGCATCAAATGAAGCGGGGCCCCTGGATGGGATGATTGACTTCTCTAAAGAAAATAGAAAATTGCCACATCATTTAGTAAAAAATTAATATGATCACTAGGTATATAGGTAGTCAAATTTGTGGCTTTATATGGCGACCTTCAAAATAAAGTAGAAGGGACGAAAGAGTTACCACTTTCGATGATCCTCTAGGGTGTCATTACTCGAGTTCCACAATTACGGTCAAAATATACAATTTGAGCCATAATTTCTGTTTGTATCGAGCGAGTTTGTGACCGTCACATCTATACTTTAGACAAATCGTGTTATCCTCGAGATTGACAAAAAAATGAGGATTCGAACTCGTGATAACTATGTGAAAATAAGTGTCTATTTGTGATTGGTTTGGAAAGGATTTTTCTAATAAATTGGCAGCATTATTATCTCTCCTAGAGTTTGCCAACTCAGGCTCAGTGACAGTGTGCAGCCGCATATATCCTCGCACCAGTAAAAGGGTAAGCTTCACTCCAGCACCATCTCCTAGGCTTTTCCCCTTGGCTAGAGGGACAAAGAAAAAGAGTTTTCTTCCGTCTCAAACTTCACGACTTTACAAAGCAATGCTGTCATGTCATCACCTCACTCGCCGAAGCATATTCTGCTGTGCTTCTATTCTTTTTTCCCATGCCCCAGCTGAGTTATTGCCGAATGAGCTGTATTATTGCTGCGAGGAGGTTTAGAGGATAAGGTTTACCGAAACCAGTGAAAAAGTAGGGGCTCTTTGATCAGACCAATCCTTCATCTCCACATGTTCCAGTCACATCTCAGCCTCTTTTCAGATGGCCATAGACTAAGATTATGGTGCTATTTTAAGTGAAGGACCAATCTGCCAAATGCATAAGAAACCTCGGTTCATTAGTATAAAGCACTGACTTAATCATTCTCACCTCATCTCATCTCATCTGCCCTTGTGCTCCTCGAGTTACAAGCACACAGCCAGTAGAGATTTTCGTAAGTTGCTGCTCTTTGTTTTTTATCATGGATCGATGTGCTTTGGTTGCCGACACCCATTTTGTTTGTCACTGTATTTATTGATGGTGATGTGACCATTTTTTCACCTTTTGAGTAATTTCTTGCCATGAAGCAAAGAGCATTGGACTATATGGAGTTAGGTTTCTGTAATAAGTTCAAAGGGTCACTGAGATAGGTCACTGAGATATTCATAGAAACCTCATCTCTCTCTCTCTCTCTTTCTCTCTCTCCTGCAAGTCCAGCTAGGAGGAAGAAGATGCATTGCATTTGAACATAAGTTAGTTTTTGTCAGTTTTCAGCTTCTTCTTTCTCTTCCTTCTTTTTGGGGTGTAACAGTCCTTATCAACTTTGTCACTGGTGCAGTGGTGCTTTCATGGCCTTGACATATTAGCCTCTGAGTCTTAGTCTGAATTTGATAATTTCTTGGAGGTATTAAGACTAGAGAGAGAGAGAGAGAGAGAGAGAGAGAGAGAGAGCAGTTTTTCTTGGTCCCGGTTTGTCAATGCAATTTTACCCTTTTGGGACGCCACTCAGCTCTGTTCTCTGTTCCATTTGGAGCTTATTGACCCTAAGGCAAGGACGAATCCTGATTTTATTCTCTCACCCTCCTCCTGATTCCCAAGAAAAAATAAAAGCAGAGCCCATTTTTTCTCCCCTTTAAATTCCAGTCACTGGAAAACCATGGTCGGATTCTATCTTTTTCCTCATTTTTCAAACAGTTTCCCTAGCTGGTCAAAAGAGAGAACAAATTCCAACTCCTCATTTTAAAACAGGCTTTTGTCATTTTTCATCCTGGCCATGATTGAGCTATAGAAAATCCCCTCTATATATTTGTGCCAAGACCAGCAACTCTCTCCACCTAAACACACAAGACCTGCTCATTCTCTCTTCTGGGTCACTGGCTTTAGGTACTGAGCAAAGCATCGAGGTGCTTTTCGAGAGATCGAGAGTCTTGGAAAGCAAGCATTTTTGTATCAATGGGCGATTACTGGTCGTGGGCTAAGAACGAGCAGAGAGTGATGCTGAGCAACAATGGAGATTTCGAAGAGGGAGACGTGTGGTCGGTCGTGAGCAAGGGGAGGGAAGACTCGGCCCCCACCGCCGCCGCCGCCAGGAACTCCATCCACAAGAGCCTCGCCGCTTCGTCGTCCGCATGGCCGTACTCCAGCGCTCCCAAAACGATCCCAAGAAGACCCGCCAGCCAAGAAACCGGGAAGCTGCGCCAGCGGTCGTCAGCCCCGGTCAACATCCCCGACTGGTCGAAGATTTATGGCAACAATAGGGGCGATGGATTCGATGGCGAGCATGAGCATGGCCATGGCGGGTATAGCAATGATGGCGACGATGGCGGCGACGATGAGGACGACGACGATGATGGGGGCGATGGCGACATGGTCCCGCCGCACGAATGGGTGGCGAAGAGGCTGGCGAGGACTAGGATTTCTCCGTTCTCCGTCTGCGAAGGTGTTGGCAGGACTTTGAAAGGGAGGGAGCTTAGCAGAGTGAGGAATGCGATCCTGACGAAAACTGGCTTCTTGGAGTGAACTGCTCCTCGTCTTTGTTTTTTTTTTTTCCGTCTCCTCGGACTTTCTAATTTTTGTTCGACGTCGGCGGTGGCAAAAGCGCGACCCTTATGTCTTACGATGATTATTAGCCTAGGGATAGATCATCGGACTCTTTCGAACATTTATCATATGCAATGTCTTGACATCACTAGCGAGAAAATCGCTAATTTTGTCCTAGATTGAATGCAGAATCTTAGTCCTTTTTCTTTTTCCCTCTCTTTTGCCTCTCACTCCAAGTCATCTTTTAGGGAGTCCACAACTTACAAATGTGCCTCCAAAGAAAGGACACTCAACTTCAATGGGATCATGCCATCTCTACAAATAGAGAAGTCAAGGCTCTCTCTGTCTCTCTCTCTCTCTCTAAGGATTTGTCTTTACTTTCTCTCTAGACAAAAGGTGCAAAGAATAAAGAAAGGGTTGGCAGAATTTGTGGTTTCTTTTGCTTCCTTTGGATGAAGTTCAATTTGTGATTCAATGAATCTGAGTGTAGTTGCTGTGAACAGGTGCAGGAGAATGAACAGAGACTGAGATGCAGTGTTGGTTCATTGGCCCCTCTCTCTCTTCTTGCCTTTTCAAGCTGATTTTAGGCGGCTTATAAATAAAATTTAGGAATACGTGGCCCTTTTCCTTATCTTTCACAACGCTTCTTCAAGTTCAATAATCCAAATGACTTCAAAGGCTTGCAATCTCCCCATCTTGCCCATCTCTAGTAAGTTCTAACAAAAAATTGTCAACTGACTAAGTTAAATCCACACTTCATAAGTTTCATATCACTAGAATACATGTCAGGACTATACTTGCATGCCACACAGGCGTGAAATTTTTCTTTTGCATGAAAATATAGTATGTACTTCATTGTAAATTACCTATAAGAATTGTACTATGTTTCATATGAATCTTCCTCTTTGAACAAAATAAAGAGAATCTTAATTTTTTTTTTTTTTGGGGTCCGTTAGAGAATCCTAATTTACATATATAATAGCATGATATTATATACTTATAAAGAGAGAGATCTATATTACATCTTATCAATTGAAAGAACCTAAAAAGAGACATACCAAATTTGGACAAAAATTTTAGGATCCGAATGGAGACTTCTTTCGAAAAGTAGGAGCTCACCCCATTGATCAGGTCTAGTCCACATAGATCTAACCGTGATTCCTCAAGATGCTTCCGGGCCATTTGAGCGGGCATGGGAAATTACCCGCCGAGTCGGTTTGGGTAAAAACAATCCTCCCTCCGTAACCCGAACCCCGAAACCAAACCCGAACATTCGGACCCAAAGATAACGGCGCACCTGAAAACCCAATACCTGCCCCCGCCTAGCCGGCCCGGCCCGGACCGGCCCGGCCCAACCGCCGTCCGGCCTAGTGAAGTGAGCCATTCCACGAGAGGGCCCGGCCGGACCATCCCGGCCCGGCCCATCCGTTCGGCTTACGCAGAGCATAGCCGGAAGACTCGAAGCGCACGCTTGGCCTCCGACAGCGATTCACCGAAGCAGAGAAGAAGAGAGACGGAGAGAGAAAGTTGCGAACTTTACTTGGAAGGGTGGAGAATTCAATGCAATCCGTGTAAGACGAGACAACCCGACTATATATATTCATCAATCTCAGGTGGGGTTCCGTGTTGGAAAACTTGCGGGTCGCGAAGAAGAAGTGAGTTTCCTTCGCGATCAGAAACATCCCCCTCTCTTCTATAACACATGCTCTTGTCGTGATGTGGAACTTCGCACTATTTCGATCGTTCTCGCGTCTCTGATTTCGACCCTTTGGTTTTTTTTTTCCCTCCCGTCGAAACCCAAGTCGTCGATCAGTCGATTGTTTCTTTGATTCCCCAAAGTCTGAATCTTGCTTTCTTTTTCTCTCGGTTTCGTGTCTGGTAGTGCTACTGCAGTTGCCTTCTTGTACGCTAAGTTCTTGGTTGTTTCGGTCTTTTTTCGGGTTTCGATCTATTCTTGTGCTCTTGATTTTATGTGGGTTATTTGCGGAGGGGCACGAGCGTGATGTTTTGGTGCTTGAAACCTGCAGAGTGTAATCGGAGCAGGATGGCCATGGCGAAAAGCTTGTTCAAGCTGGAACACCCTCTCGGTTCGTGTTTCTCTTGGCTGGCCTTTTGTGTTTGTCGGTCTTGTTTTGTTTGTCTATATTTTTGTTTAGTGCCAGATGAATTGCCGATAGCGATTGATGTCGTATTGGTTGCGCTTGAATTGTTTGCTTGGGGCCGAATGTTTTTAGCAGAAGCGGGATGACAATACGGATTTCTGGAGTTAGGTTTTGAGTGTTTATTTTTGGATTCCGGATTATTCTCTAGTTTGTTTTTGAGGGTTGATCGTTGCTTATAATTCAGGCCATGACTGAAGGACTGTACGTTGGTGGCATTGATAATTTGGGATTTCAAAGTGGAATGAGTTTTTTGTAATTGAGCTTGAGCTGTAGGTTAAGGCTGGTGGATGAGTTTTATAGGGGATATTTGAAGCGATTAAAGTTTGGCAATTTCTAGGGCATGCACATTGAACTTGAATTAGAGAGTTTGATCTCTGTTCACCACTCAAGGGTTATCTTTCGATCTTTAAGAAAGACCCTTTGAGTATATATTCATGTTTTAACTGTTAATTTCTTTGTGAGGACCAAAAATCTGTCTCTATGAATTTCATTCTTACGTGTTTAATGTTCCTCTTGGGAGCCTAAGAAGGGTGAAACTTCATGTTCTGAGTCAATGTACATGTCTAAGTTTAGTAACTTTTCCGGGACTCTGCATATATTATATATTCCATGTTTTGACCTCTTTTACTAGAGTCATGGAACTTTCACAGAAGCATGAAAGGCATATACAATGCATTTATTTCATTATGTCGGCATGCTATACAATCAGACAATATCATTGAGATGGTATCATCTGTCAATATAATTTCTATTCAATCTTGCTCAAATGCCAGTTAAAGGTTGTCTTCAATGATTGCAACATCATAAGTAGGAGGATGGATACTATTGCGGATGATTTCGCTTGCATCATGTAATTGCCTTTCACTACCGGAAAACCTTATTCTTTCTATAGTTATATTGTCAACGTGGTTACCTCTGACTCTGGTGGATTGTGTACTCATGACCTTGTGTGGAGTGCGCTTGCCTATATGTACAAATGTAGATTGTATGATCTGTTTTCTCTGGCTTTGGTCTTAAAATCTGTTCATTGATGACGCTTTGGCATTATTTCTGTTTATCATACCAGAGAAGAGGCAGGCTGAATCTGCACGAATTAGAGAGAAGTATCCTGATAGAATTCCGGTAAGAACTTTCTCATCAACATGCCAAGGTTTGTTTCAATGTTGTGGCATGAAAATTGATCGCATTTGCTGCACAGGTTATCGTGGAGAAAGCTGAAAGAAGTGACATTCCTGACATTGATAAGAAAAAGTAAGTTGCTTCTTGCTGCCTAATCCAGCTGATGTGACTTGTGCTACTGAAGATTGATTGTGTCTCAGAAGATTTTTATTACGTATTTCGGTTATGCTTGGCCATTTAACATATGATGTAGGATATTATTTGATAAATTAATCCAAGCTGAAAGTTTCAAGTATCATTCGTGCATGTACCCTTATGAATCTATCAGAATGTAGTTTTTCACATGAGAATGCATTTAATCTGGTGGTTTGTTACCCATTTTTCTTGTAATATGAATGTAGATACCTTGTACCAGCGGACTTGACTGCTGGGCAGTTTGTTTATGTTGTTCGGAAAAGGATCAAGCTCAGTGCTGAGAAGGCTATATTTGTCTTTGTGAAGAACACTCTACCTCCTACTGGTGAGTGACACCGCGTACTGAACCAGGATGCCAGTTTCTTTTCATTGCTTTTTTTTTTTTTTTTTCCTTCCTTCGTCTCACTTGAATCATCTTTCCTGTTTTTCAGCTGCACTGATGTCTGCAATTTATGAGGAAAACAAGGATGAGGATGGTTTCCTTTACATGACTTACAGTGGAGAGAACACTTTCGGTTTTGGGAGGCCCCAAGAGTAATAGCCTCACTTTGTAGATAAACCTGAAATGCGTAAATTCTTCCTCTTTCGACTTAGGGACCCTATCTTTGTCTATACTTTTCAATGCATAGGTCACATTCTTCAAAGTGATATTAGGGAAAGCGTTTGGATGATGTCACTCTTTATTAGTGAATACTTGGTTTCTTGACTTGTCTCTTTTCAATTGTTTCCTTTTCATAACAATGCCGGGTTATAAGCTTCACATGTTGTGTTGCAAACCCTGTCTGGCTTGATCTTAATGTGGTGTGCGTGATTGAACTTTGCGGGGCTCAGTGGAAACAAAAAACCGAGGAAAGTAGAAATTAGAAACTTGAAATTTCGTGTTGTGTAGCTTGAACATTCACTAAGGAACCATTGTGTGGAGCAGTGAGTTCTCTCCATTCATCATTTGGCAGAGCCCTTTTTCCGGGAAAGATTCTTGAGTCGTTTGATGCTGTTAGATGTTCCGATCTTGATCTTGTGTGAGCCGCCTGTCACGGCCGTTGCGATTCCACTAAACCCGCCCTTGGAAACAGCTCTGTTGCTACTGTGGTTTCGCATCTTTCTTGCTTCTGCTGTCATCATCACTACCTCCCGTCGCACCAATCCCACCAGCACCCCCATTGATCTGCCCAGCTTGGTGCCTCACCTTGCCATCGGATCTTCTTCTGCTTCTTTTGATCTTGGATTACTGAAAAGGATTATGAGAAAATAGAACAGAACAGGAATCAATGTCTTGACAGCATACTTTAGTTTTTGTCACTTCATTGTTTATGGGAATTTTAGATATAGGAGTGGCACTTGATGAAGAGAGGACCGCCCATCATTAAAGACTCCATTTATTTTATGATAAATAAATGATATAGAAAATATTTTTCAAAAAATAATCACTTGTTTCCTTGAAATAATTAGTAAATTAAAAAAAAAATATTTTCATTATTGACAATTATTTATGTCTAAACAATTTCATGAATAAGGAAGATCTTTTTCTTTCATTCATTTTTGGAAGCTATAAAAAAAAATGTTCCTTTTGCATAAATGGACCGTGCTCCATCCTCTGAGCAAGCTGTTCAACTTCCTGGATCGAACCTGGCAACAACGTTGACGACTGAGACCCTCCCTTGCCATTTTCGAAGAACTCTTGTGAAGGCATGTCAAAAAGAAATGTCGGATCTAGATTGATCATACCGAAATTTCACTAACAAGAGTATCTGAAGGAACAAAAAGAACATCAAAACGAATGTTCTCTGGTTCTAACTTGATACACGGTGATCAAAGTGATTTCACGAAACGTGTTTTTCAAATCAAAAATCGAGTTGAATTTATGTGAAAGACAAGCGTGCTAACTCTTGAGACTAAAGCTTGGAAGAAACCAAAGAGAAAGTATCCGAAGAACGAAAACTTGGATAAAATTTCATTGAAATTAAAAGTACATCACGAACAAAAAAACAAATTTCTAAAACTTCAATTGAAATTGAAAGACCTTGTTTCGAAATATGAACTTCAGAGGAAAATTTGTGCAATTTTTCAGCATAATTTGAGTGTGTCTTCTCTTTTTGTGGGTTCTCTTCTTTTATACGTTTGGTACTTTCTTCGATGGTGACCAAATTCTCATTTGAATTTTCTTCATGTCCCCATGATTTTTTCCAATGGATGAGTCAGAACGTGTTTGGGTGTGTCAAAAATGTATATGATCTAGATTGACCCATTTTTATGTAATACAATTTTAGTCGTTTGTATTCGACCCTAGCAAGTACCCAACCCACCCGGCTCTAATTCTTAGCCTTTTTTCCCATGTATATGGAAAATAGTATACTAGGGAAAAAGAAAAAAGCTAACCAATTAAAAACAAAATTAAAAATACAGAAAAGTAAACAAATAACAAAATTGCTACAAAATTTTACAGATCGAGTGACTAGAACATATCTGCTGTTATTTCTCTTGATGTTAGCAATTTGATCTAATTTAGCAGAGGAGACCATGCCTAGGGATATGTATGTGTGTATATATATATAAACTCCTATTCTCATAAGTACCAAAATATGTGAAGATAATAAGAAAATTTAAAAATACTCAAACTCGTCAATATTTGTAATATTAAAAGGGGAATGAGGAAATGTATCAAATATTAACCAAGAAAGAACAAGGTCATCTACGAACTCTATGTCAATTGCACTAGGCTTTAGCGACATGCGATCAAAGGGTAGGACTTGTTTTTATGTCCCATTTGTTTGGCAGGAGATTTTGACATTTTCTTAAAAATATTTTCTAAAAAGTCCTTTTCAAGGATTGAAATCTGAAAGTAGACTGGAAATTCGTCGTTTGAAAAGAAAAGCTTATAAGGTCTACACATACCGTGTTATCAAATTTTAAATAAACTCTCATCAACGAAATTTTCAAAATGCAAATACTTTTTTATTAATTGTAAATATCTTATCCATTTCTCTTGTAATTTTTCTATATCAACATTTTCTTTTCATTCTCAACATGGTTGGACTCAAGATAAGCACGTATTCAAAAACTTGAACATCTTCATCCGCAAGGGCTTCATTCATGGAAATGTGATGAGTGCAATAATACTGGTTTCCGATACATTCACAAGATCCTATGAGTTAATGGTATTGTTAGAAAATTAGAGTTGAATATCCGTGATGTTCTTTCTTTTTGTCTACCGTTCAAATAAACCGAATTGGAAGCCAAATCAACAAATTACATTTACTTAAATCAATGGAAGGATAATAATGAATATTTTCATGCAGTTTATGGATTAAATTGAACATGTACCAAAAGTTAAAGGACCACATTAAACAAATGAAAATTTATAGACAATATTGCACATTGAATCATATTTTCCTCTTTTTCATCGCATTGAATCTCTTGTGTCTTTTACATTGATTTCCCAACTTTTCTTTAGATATCATAACTTTTCTCTGAAAGTTATTTTGAAATTTTTCAATAAGCTTTCTGCAGATGGAAAAATCAAGTTAATTTTCAACCAAAAAAAAAAGTTATATGGAAAAATTATGCACAATCAATATTTGGGTCTTTTTTTTTTTGTAAAGATTGATTAATCTTAACTACAAAAAATATTAGCTTTCATGGCGATGCCTTTGCTCATGGTGGTGATTAAGATGGTTCTATCTTTTTATAATAAGATTTAAAAAAAGAAGAAGAAGATAACTTTAAATTTTAATATACAAAAAGAGCAAGTGAATATGCAAAATAAGGCAAATGACGTGGCCAAACATAACAACCATTGGATCATTGTAATAATGCTTACTACGCATGGTTGCATATGGTCCTTTTTGCTTATAAGGATTTCTATGGTCATGATGATATTGCAAATCAAGGCTTTGTACTTCAAGATACAAAATATTGATGAAAAGTGAGATGTTTGATTGGAGAGCTAAACCGAATTATGTGCGGACATTGAGTGACCCTTGGCAATAGTGATCATCCAGGACAAAACAACACCATGTCGTCACCTTAGAAGAATTGCAAATAGAGTGTCAAGTCCTACTTCTTTTTTTGTTTTCAGATGAAATGGGTTATATAAAGACTCAAGAAGAGAAAAAACGTCGCATTGAAACACTTCTTTACATTTATTTCCCAACTTTTCTTTAGAAATCATAACTTTTCTTCGAAAGTTAGTTTGAAATTTTTCTATAATAAGTTTTTTGTAGATACAAAAATTGAGTTAATTTTTTACCAAAAAAATTATAAGGAAAAATTATGCACAATCAATAGTTGGGTCAATTTGCTTTTTTATTTTTTATTTTGTAAAGATTGATTAATTTTGACTACAAAAAATATTATCTTTCATGGTGGTGCTGGTGGTGTTTTTGTTGATGCGGATGTTCATGATGGTGCTTAAGATGGTTTTATGCTTCCATAATATGATTTAAAGAAGAAGAAGAAGACAACTTTGTATCCTTAATATAGAAAAGGAATAAGTGAATTTACAAAACAAAGCGAACGGCGTTAACAACCATCTAGTAGTGTATTAGATGCTTTACAGCACTGTAATGCTTAATATGCACTGTTACATATGGTCTTTTTGACTTTTAAGGACTTTTATGGTCGGAATGATATTGCAAATTAAGACATTGTATTTCAAGATACAAAATATCGGTGAGAAGTGAGGGTGTTTGATTAGAGTTGACCAAATTATGTGCAGAGGAGGCTCAAAATGTTGAGTGACCCTCTGCAATAGCAATCATGCTCAGATGAGGATACAATAACAACATATGGTCATCCTAGAAGATTTGCATATAGAGTGTCAACTCTTACTTTTTTTCTTTGTATGCAGATAAAATGGGTGAAATAGAGACTCAAGAAGAGAAAAAAAAAAAACGTTGTATTGAAATAGTACGTGTTCTTTACATTTAATTCCCAACTTTTCTTTAGATATCATAACTTTTCTCCAAATTATTTTGAAATGTATTGATAATAAGTAATGTATTGATAATAAGTTTTATGTAAATGCAAAAATCAAGTTAATTTTTGACAAAAAAAGTTATAAGGAAAAATTATGCAAAATCGAGGTCTTTTTTATTTTGTAAAGATTAATTATTTTTAACTATAAAAAATATGATCTTTTTATGGCGGTGCTTTTGTTTATGGTGGTGCTTTTGTTGATGCGGGTGTTCATGGCAAGCGGCGGTCCTCTATTATTGCCTGATCTCCACCTTCCAGACCTTGCCGATGTCCTTAGCGATCTTCATGGCATCAGAGGATGCACCAGCACTCTCCTCGGCTGCATATAGCTTAGTATTGCCCCTTCCAGCCGTTGACCAGTGTTGCTAGCGTTGTTATAAGTGTTGTGGAGAAACATGACCAATGTGGCTTGCGTTATTATGAGATAGATCTAAGGACGATAAGTTTGACGGTGTGGTCTTTGCTACTGGCATTGTTATGAACACGTGGCCAATGTGGCTAGTGTTATTACATAATAAACTCATGCACTATCTTAGATGATGGCTTTGTAGACTACTTGACAATGAAACAAGCCGACGTTGACTATAGGATCAAATGAACAATGTTGTAGATCAACGTTGAGAGAGATATTAGTAGTTACTGAAAAGTAGGATGATATGACATATAGTATGTGCTCTTGGCGTGTATTGTTTGTGCACATGGTGCACCTTACGTTGGCACTATAATGTTTAATATGCACTATTGCATATCATTTTTTGGCTTATAAGGACTTCTATGGTCGGGATGATATTGCAAATTAAGGCTTTGTACTTCAAGATACAAAATATTGGTGAGAAGAAGGGTTTGATTAAAGAGCTGACCAAATTATGTGCGGAGGGTCGGACATTGAGTCACCCTCTACAATAGCAATCATCCTCAATTATCTTTAGATGAGGACACAACAACACCTATCGTCACCTTGCAAATAGAGTATCAACTCTTACTTCTCTCTCTTTTTTTCTTTTTTTTTTCTTCTTCTTTTTCTTTTTTTTTTTCCAGATGAAATGGGTGAAATAGAGACTCGAGAAGAGAAAAAACGTTGCATTGAAACATTATGTGTTCTTTACATTTATTTTCCTACTTCTCTTTATATGTCATAACTTTTCTCTTAAAGTTATTTTGAAATGTTTCGATAAGAAGTTTTCTGTATATGCAAAAAATGAGTTGATTTTTGACAAAAAGAAAAAAGTTATAAGGAAAACTTATGCACAATCAATATTTGGGTCTTTTTTTTTTTTGGTACCATGATGGTGCTTTTATTCAGGTGGTGCTTTTGTTGAACCGGATGTTCATGGTAGTGCTTAAGACGGTTTTAACTTTGCATAATAAGATTTGAAAAATACAATAAGATATCTTTGAATCCTTAATATACAAAAGGAACAAGTGAATATGCAAATCAAGGCAATCGAGTCATAGCCAAACATAACCATGGCCATACATAACAACCATCATCTTGTAGTCGATTGGACTCTTTACAACATCGGCACAGTGATGCTTAATATGTATTGTTGCATATAGTCTTTTTGACTTATAAGGACTTTTATGGTTGGGATGATATTGCAAATTAAGACTTCATACTTAAAGATACAAAATATTGGTGAGAAGCAAGGGAGTTTGATTAGAGAGTTGATCGAACTACGTGTGGAGGCTTGGACATTGAGTGACCTCTACAAGAGCAATCATCCTCAGATGAGGACACAACAACATCATATCATCATCCTAAAAGATTTGTAAACAGAGTATTGACTTTCACTTCATTCTTTGTTTTAAGATGAAATGGGTGAAATGGAGACTCCATAAGATAAAAAAAAATGCATTAAAACTCTAGTGTGTTCTTTACCTTTATTTCCCAACTTTTTTTAGATATCATAACTTTTCTCCGAAATTTATTTTGAAATATTTCCATGATAAGTTTCCGTAGATGCAAAAATCGAGTTAATTTTCGACCGAAAAAAAGTTACAAGTAAAAATTATGCACAATCAATATTAGAGTTAATTTATTTTATAAGACTTGATTAATTTTAACTACAAAAGATATTATCTTTCATGGTGGTGCTTTTGTTGATGCAGATGTTCATAATGGTACTTAGGATGGTTTTATCTTTCCATTAATGGATTAAAAACAAAAAACAAAAGAAGAAATATCTTTGAATTTCACGTGGAATTCCTTCAACGCTGAGGTCGAGGTGTACTGGTTCAGGTCGCTGTTGACGATTCCATCGAGTACGAAGCTGATTCGATCCCTATGGCTCGGAGGAGGAGGAGAAGAAGGTCGGTCGCCAGAGGATCGATTGATCCTCCGGCGCTTAGAGGACTTCGCCATGGAATTGAAATTTGGACACAACAACATCATATCATCATCCCAAAAGATTTGCAGATAGAGTGTCGACTTTCACTTCATTCTTTGTTTTAAGATGAAATGGGTGAAATGGAGACTCCATAAGAAAAAAAATGCATTAAAACCTAGTGTGTTCTTTACCTTTATTTCCCAACTTTTTTTTAGATATCATAACTTTTCTCCGAAATTTATTTTGAAATATTTCCATGATAAGTTTCCGTAGATGCAAAAATCGAGTTAATTTTCGACCGAAAAAAAGTTACAAGGAAAAATTATGCACAATCAATATTAGAGTTAATTTATTTTATAAGACTTGATTAATTTTAACTAAGATATTATCTTTCATGGTGGTGCTTTTGTTGATGCAGATATTCATAATGGTACTTAGGATGGTTTTATCTTTCTATTAATGGATTAAAAACAAAAGACAAAAGAAGAAATATCTTTGAATTTCACATGGAATTCCTTCAACGCTGAGGTCGAGGTGTACTAGTTCAGGTCACTATTGACGATTCCATCGAGTACGAAGCTGATTCGATCCCTATGGCTCGGAGGAGGAGGAGGAGAAGGTTGGTCACCAGAGGATCGACTGATCCTCCGGCGCTTGGAGGACTTCGCCATGGAATTGAAATTCTAAGGTTCTGGCGGAAATTTTAGGTGAGGACTTGTGAGCCAAGCAAGAACAAGTGAATATGCAAAACAAGTCAATCAACGTCATGGCCATACATAACAACCATCATCTCGTAGTATATTGGACTCTTTACAACATCGGCACGGTAATGCTTAATATGCACTGTTACATAGTCTTTTTGACTTATAATGACTGTTATGGTTGGGATTATATTGCAAATTAAGACTTCATACTTCAAGATACAAAATATTGGTGAGAAGCGAGAGTGTTTGATTAGAGAGCTAATCGAATTATGTGCAGAAACTTAGACATCGAGTGACCCTTTGAAAGAGCAATCATCCACAACAACACCATATCGTCATCTAGAAGATTTGCAGACAGGGTTCCAACTCCTTCTTTCTTTGTTTTCGGATGACATGGAGACTCAAGAAGAGAAAAAACGTTCCATTGAAACTCTTGTGTGTTCTTTAGATTTATTTTCCAAATTTTTCTTTAGATTTCATAACTTTTCTTCGAAAGTTATTTTGAATCATTCAAATAATAAGTTTTACGTAGATGCAAAAATCAAGTTAATTAAACGTTGCAAGGGTCGAGAAAAAAAGTTGTAAGGAAAAATTATACACAACCAATATTTTGGTCATTTTTTTTTCATAACCATTAATTTTAATTTTAACTACAAGAGATGTTGCCGTGAAGACACTTTTATCATCCGTAGAATAAATTCTTTCTTGTATCATAAAATATCAAATCACCTAATCATTCTTCGTTGCACGTGTCAACCTGAATCAGACAATCACATATCTTCCCAAAGGACAACTCTTGACATTTTATATATACAAACATATCAGATTGACCCAACATTAGTAGCAGTTGAACTTAATTGTATGAAAAAAAAAAAAAAACAAGGAAGGGACTATCTTATCGCAATATTGATAAACGGAGAAAATTAATTAATCGAATACTACAAAGAGCATAACCATTTTAAGAGGAGGAGTTGCAACCAACTCGAAAATTTGAAAAGATGAAACCATTTTAAGCATGAACATTAGCATCAACAAAAGAGGAGTCGGAACCGACTCGAAAATTTGGAAAGATAAAAGCATCTTAAGCATAACCATAAACATTAGCATCAACAAAAGAGGAGCTGGAACTGACTCAAAAATTTGGAAAGATAAGGATTGAAGTTTTAGAAGCCCTAACCTTAGAGCGAATCCCTCCATCAACTGGAGAGCATATGGTAAAGTGAAACCTTAATTTGAGATCAACAAAGGTGGCCCTCGCTGGCCTTGGGCGTGGGCTAGGCCTCAAGTGTGAGCTACCCTCACCAGATCCGAAGAGGGGAAAAAGAAAAATAAGAGGAAAGAAATATAAAAAAATTGTAAAAGATTGATAAAATCAAAAAAAAAATTGCAAAAATTATACACATTAGGATTTTTTTAGTGGGAATTGGCAGGAAGAAATAAATTGACAAATCGTCAAAAGGTTTAGAAATAAATTGGTATCATTGAAAGGTTTAGACTAAATTAGCCATCATATAGTAAATTTAAAGTGTTTTGGACAATTTTCTCACTTAGAACCTTGTCATGAGCAATGCGAGAAAATTGTTCAAAAAGTCATAAACCTATCTTTTACCAATTTGATCCTAAATTTTTAAATTTTGTCAATTCAATTCTAAATATTTTCAATTCTTTCCAGTTAAATCTATCTGGTGAGTTTTGATCGAAATTCGTTGACGTGGATGTCGGCGGTGCCAAATAGCATAGTCTCGTCTTGATGTAGACAATTTTTAATAATATTTTAATATTTTATGAAATTTTTTATTTTATTTTATTTTATTTTATTTTCCTTTTTTTTTTTTCCATTTTCTTCTTTCTTTTGCTGATGGTCGGCAAGCCGGCCTCACTGCCACAAGTGAGGCTTGGCCCGACGAGGGCAAGCCTCAGTGAGGGGAGCCCTTGCTCAAGCTAGGCAAGCTTGATCCTTGCCCAAGCCAGGGCGGCCTCACTAGGCATCACCTCCGCCCAAGCGATGCCAAGCTTGAGGCCGACCCCCCCCTTCACCTAGTTGGGGTTCAGCCTCACCTAGGCCAAATCTGGCAATGTCGGCCCTCGCCTAAGCCAGGGCGGCATTGCCTTCGCCCAGCCAAGTCAAGCCTTGTCGAGGCTCGCCCTCACCTTGGGAAGGTGAGAATAGTTGGCCACCAGCAAAAAGAAAAAGAAAATGGAAAAGAAAGAAAGAGAAAAAAGAAAAGGCAAAGAACTGAAAATAAGAAAAAATTCAAAAAATATTGAATTATTACCAAAAATTGTTTATGTGAAAGCCAATTATGTCACATGGCACTACCGACATCCACGTCAGCAAATTCTAGCCAAAATTGGCCAGATTGACTCAATTGGCAAAATTGAAAGATTTATGACTAAATTAACAAAAATGTAATAGGTTTAGAACTTTATGTAGTCCCTGAGCATTGCTGTATATACTAAGCAAACTTATTAAAACTTATTAAATGATGTGGCAAAATTTTAAATAGATGTTTAAAGAAGCGAATCATCTTACCCATGGGTCCCGCTTGATTTGGTGCCCAGTCAAAACTTACCGTATTATTTTGTGCTAAATCTTAAAAAACATTTGTCAGCACACCAAGCATTTGCCTTCCTATCGGCATCCTTTGGAACATGGATGACTTGAAATTCTAAAACTAAGAAGGCCCACTTCTTAGTTTGCCACAAGAAGCCAGAGTCGACATAAAATTCCAAAACTAAGAAGGCCCACTCACAGATTTTCCACATTTGGTTTAAAAAGAAATTATTTGTGTTAGTTTACATCGTCCCCTCATGTCTAGAGTGTCCTATCATCTCGATTAGGCTTAGCAATGATTTATGTGCTGGTTAAATCAGGAGCAATGCAATATCCTACTTTCCCTATTCATTTTGAATAATGGCAATCGGCATGTATTTAACAGCGATTGCTAAATTGGTACGATAAAGCAAGGATCCTGCATTGCCTAAGCAGGGCGTTCTGAGCTTGAATATAAGTTTTGGGACCTCCTCCACATTCAGCTACAGTTTTTGGTACGAAGGGGGTTTCAGAGCCCAGCGTTCCTCTTCACCCTCCATCCGTAGAGGGCCCTGGTGAGAAAAGCTTGAATTTAAGCTCCAGGGTACCCTCGTCGAGTGTCTATTATAATCCATTTATCAAATTATTTATATACCAACGTGTTGAATACCAGCACGTTGAATTGGGTAAACTTGCGTCCCAATAATCTTATGTGTTCTTCTATCCCTTTCTCTTTTCTTCTCCCCTGAAGCTACATGGCCAATATGAAGTATTTCGGTCACGTGACCTAATTTGATTAACATCCTTTCACAAAGTGAGAGAGAACATAAACGGCAGCTTCTTTGGCGTAGTTGAATATGTCTACTTGTTTACATTATCCTCACATGAGACGTGGAGCAAGCACTTTCATCCTCTCTCAATTTTTTTTTCCCTTTGGCCGTACGATTGATCATACTTCACTCTGGGAAATGCTTTAACTGAAGTCTTGCTTTGCAGCTAAAAATCGACCTGTCTTTTGCTTCACGTTAATTCGCATTGTCTGCTTAATTTTGCATTCAATTGGGGTTACATTGACCTTTAACGCTAGTGCACTAAAAGCTCCTGAAGCACACGGTTATCCCATCAGCCACATTAAGTTTTTCTAGCATGTATTGAATTCGAGTTAGTCATTGCAAATAACCTGGATATTCATTTTCCCAGCATTTTTCCCGGACCACTAAACTACAATGATTTGGAAATGTATTGATTTGAACAGGATTCATTAAAAATTGTACACTACAAAAGGTTTGAATTGGCAAATCATATGCAATGATTAGAAACCAGATCATTAAAATTCTAGAACATTCACATCCATCCAAATCATTGTAGTTAACCGATCTCTTGTAATAATCTCTCGAGATTGCCGATACCTAAATTTATTGACTCTTCAATGGTTCATTCTTATAATAATATAAAATAGCTAAAATATATATAATCAAAGGGATAAATAACGAATTAATCAGCAAATAAAAAGTTCTTAGAAAAATATTAGAAAAATGATGGTGTTAGAGAGAGAGGGGGGGGGGGGGCGGAGAGTGCAGGGCTTTTCTGCTTAGTGGCCCAATTTAAATAAAATTTCGCCAAAGCCACAAGCCCTACAAGCCTGTCCTCTTCAGCCCGCCTCTGACCCATTCCATATGCCGAAGCCTCAGCCCATTATCTCGAAGCCCATAAGAAGCAAAGCCCAGGAAACAATGAAAAGGCCCGGCCACTTCACCTTCTTCCAAAGCACTCGCTGAAGAAGGTGACATGGTCAGAGGGGAAGGCTGGAGACTCCATGGAAATTTCTTTTGTGGAGCTCTTCTCTCTTGTTGTCTGTCCCAGTCACCTTAAAATCTGCCATTGATTATTGCTGTCTCACTTCCATACTTCCATCTTCCATTAACGAGCACAGACACCAAAAAGGCTTGAGCAGAGAGCCTTAACTTTGCACGTAATCTCTTCGACCAAGCTGCCTACCACATGTTTGATAAAATATCTGAACCACATAAGCGTGAGCGTAGTATTGGATCTGGCCTCAATCACGTTGCGTTCTCTGTTGAGTCGTTCCTCTGATCGTGTAAACTACATAAATCCGTTCACTGTTCGCATTAAACTTTGAACTTCCTAGGAAACGTACTTCCCCGCATCTGCGCTTTCCCATGTTGTGATGGTTTTTGTGTTTCATATTCTCATCGTGGTCATGGACGTTGGTTGTGGGTGAGAATATGGATTGGAGTCATGATTTAAGCACTCATTTCTGGCCGCCCGGGTTACTTTTCAATGTCCCTGTTCTCTGGGTCTTTGGGAGTTGTGGCCAATAAGGGTATTTGGCCAGTGGCAGTCTGGTGGCGGGGAGATGTTGATTGCAGCGGTCGATGGCCGACGAAGGTGGTCCGGTGACGGTGGCTGGGTAAGAGACGATCGGTCTTGTGTTTTCGCGCGAGCAGCTTGCTTGCTTTTGTATAGGATAGTTGATTAAGTAAAAGAGAAAAGAAAAAAGGGGAACGACATACTGAGAAGGGGAAGAGCACAGACGTCCATGGAAAAGAAATAGATAAAATGAGTTATAAATAAACAAAAGAGAAAAGAAAAAAAAAAAAAAGAGATAATGACCCATCCATAAAATTTGACTCAATATGTAATGTGATCCTCAAATTTTTAATTTGTGTAATGTAATTTTTTAACTTTACCTTAATATAAAATACAATTAATTCACTTTTAATTTGTTCAATATAACTACTAAACTTTTAATACATATTTAATCTTATCCCTGAATTGTATATGGCAAAATCGACTTATGATTTTCTACGCACAACTTAATTGCATGATTTTAAAGATTTAGTATTCAATTACTCTATTTTCACTAAACGTTTGAGATTTTGCACAAATTCAAAGTATGGAATTCTTAAAATCTTGCAAACTCAAAACATCGCTAATTTGATAGCTTAAAAGTTCTTTTTTTTTTTATCAATTTCTAATAATCTAAAAGTGGTTTTAATTGCGAAAACAACAGGGGCGCTAGATAGTTTCAGTGATCCGGGTTGATTGGATATCTAGGATTTTAGGTAATTTTGCAAAAAGTAACGTTTAAAATAGTTTTATGAAATTATCCATGAGTTTCTAGTGGGAAAAAATTGACTATTGTACCTAAGCCACAGACCAATGCGCGGCCTACCGTTGGGCCTCCTTTATCCCGATTGTTTCGATTGTGGAGTTTATATAAAAACATAGGCAGAATAACAATATATTTTGTTCCAAAATATCTTATCGCTAATCAAGCACAATTGCAATTATCTTAAATGGATTTTCTAAATCTTATTTTAATAAAGCAAGAAACTGGTCAAAAATAATTCAAGTTGAATCTAAAATGTCTTGAAAAATTCTCTGGAAAGGTGAAAACTGACTTGCTTGGATTTCCATAGGGCTGGCTTGGTTTTTAAGCAAAGAGGTGTTGTGTGCACAACGCCGGCCCAATACGCACGTTGGAGCAGCGGCAGAGTTGTATCGTGGCTCTTCTAAGTTGGTTGACTATTGCTACTCTTTTTTCACGTTTAAAATTCAGACGAAAATTTGACAGTACATAAATATCTTGAATGGGGGAGAATATACTGTACGGACTGCTAAATCATCAATCCGAAGAGACAAGAAACATTGGATTACTCGATCTCCATGATTGGGTCACGAGGCAAGGACTAATATCCACTAAGATGTGTCTCTATCATTGGATTGGTTGGACGATGATTGAATCTATCTATCATTAAATTACAAGGTGGAAGTTAATCTATACTGGTAGAGTGGTAGGTGAGATTCCTAGGTGGATAGATCTCTACCATTAGATGAGAGGTGAAATCAATGGTTGTAATTAAAGAAATCATGTTGAGCCCTTCTCTTATTTGTATCTTTTAACTTTCAAGCAATATAACACATTCTCTCCTCGAGTATCGCCATCTAAACACTATCTCTCTACATTGATATATGGTTTTAATAGAAAATAAAAATAGAGCGGACAAAAATTTATTTATAGAATATTAATATGCTTTAAATAAAAATTATTATATTATTAATTCAATAAAAATTAAATTAATAAGTAAAGATGAAGAGTGATCAATTTATTTATTTCTACTATCCTTGTTCTTGCGTAATCATTTTAAAGCTTTATATTTCTATGAATCTCTACATTTCACTTACATATCAACTCCATCGTTCCATCCACTTCTCAAGATTTTTTGTCATATTCAGCTTTATTCTCTTTCCACGATTTATCGAAATTCTTAGCCTCCCCTCGTCTCAAATCTCCTCTTCTGGTCTTTTTGCTCTCTTTCTACAATTTCTCGAAATTATTAGCCTCCCCTCTTAGCTTCAAATTCTCCTCTTCTAATATTTTTACTTCAAGTTCTTTCAATACTAAAGCCGAGAGTTTTTTTTTTTTTTTTTCAGGCACATTCGACTAGGAGATGATGTTGTTCCGTTGTTCAATCCTAAGCTAGGGCTAAATTAGGAACACAAAAGCTGGAAAGTGGAGCACGCAACATTAAGAGTTAGAACTGAAACAAATGATTGAAAGGACAGGGCTAATATGATATGTACTGGATTTTTTTTTCAAGAGCTTTCAAAAATGGCAAGGAGATGTTCCCATCCCATAGGGACAAGTCTTCAGACTTGGGCAAGTCCAAAAAAGACTTAAGGGTCTTCCAGCTAGGTGGGAGAATCACCCTGGGGTGGGAGCCCCCGCTTGGCTGTGGTCCGTATTCCCTACTAATTTGAGAAGAAAAATATCGGATTAGCTACAGGGGAGTCAGGTGCCGCGTTCCCGAGCCCCAAAACAAAAGTGTCGAGAGGAAAAGGCTACTGTTGGAGTTTACTGAACTTCAATTTATTTAGGCCCCATTATCATTTCTGAACTTGAGGGCAAAGTTGTGGATGTTGTTGCCAGGTTCCATCCATGGCCAATCAAATCACTCGGCCGAAATAAAAAGTTGAACAGGATGCTTTTAGGGTTGAGCACAGCCATATATGGAAAACCTGAGTACCCTTTCCAGCATCTTTAATGTTAATAATTGTAGCAAATTAAGCTTGTAAATCTGAAAAACGTGAGTACTCAACATCATCCATTTCCTAGAAATTGGTTCTAAAATTTGTTAATACGAAAATGTGGACTTTTCTCTAGCATGTCTTTGTAAACTCTTGAATTTTGACAGTTGTCACATATTATTTATACTTGGCCTGTGCTCCGTGGGATGACAATAAAATATTCAATGATATTTACTACCCATCATTGCTTATGCAGTTGCCAAGGTGGATCCATTCAACAAGTGACATGCATCCACTTGCCACACGATGAGCAATGGAACAAACATTCTCTCGACTTTGTCTTTAATCACACACACACACACACACATATATATTATAGATAGACGGTACTTGCCCGATTTGATTAAAAAGTAATAAATTAATTTATTTTAGGACAGCGTTATTTCCACCCCTAAATAACTACATCCATCTCCACTCATACTAAAAAAACAAAACTACCCTTAGTCTTTCAATTGCAGCTTCAAGTGATGGCTTGACATCTTTCTTTTTTTTTTTTTTTTTCCTATTTATAATGGTTATCACAATTAAGCATTTTATGTATTCTATTTTTTAGAGTATTAAAGAGAAGTGCATTCTCAAATATTCGTATAATGTTTTACGAACTCCATGTAAAATCATTTTTTTAGTAGTAAGTAAAAATGGCATTCTTGGATATAATATAAAACTGAAAAGGTCCTTTTTTAATCTTTGATCTTATAACAACTTATCTAATTTTTTTCCATCTTATCTCAAAAGCTTACTTTTTTGGTGAACTTTTTATTAATTACAGTCTACAATATATATCAAGTCTCTTTATTTACTATATCAAAAAATTTATCTTTTTTCCTTATTATACTAACAAGATACTTTTATATAAAGCATGTAAGACATTAGGGGAATATATAGGAATACATTAAGGCTGCGTTTGGTAGTTCGGATTTGAGTCCGGATATGATAATTTGTTATCATATTCGATGTTTGGGAATGTCCACCGGATCGGACAAACCTGGATATATCCGGATAAAATGCCGGATAAAAAATCCGGGGAGGGGGTGGGATAAGCCCGGATTGGATAAGTTTTTTTTTTTTTTTAAGGAAAGAAAGAACTTAACAAAAAGAGAAGATATCACTTGCCGTTTTCAATGGTGGCCACTGCGGAGGTGGCCACAATTCCTAGATCTAGGGTTTTACATGGCCTTTAATTAATTGAATTTTCTATTTTTTAATTTTATAATTTAAATGAATATTATATTTATTTTTTAATCTTATCCTGAAGTGCAGCAAACACTTGATAGGATTAGATATGTTCGCCTTTATTATCCAAAGGATTTAATATCTTACTTTATCCTATCCTATCCTGATTATATCCAGATGACCAAATGTAGCCTAAAAGCATTATGCATGGTAAGGTGTCTTGATATATATTTGTAAACAATTCGTATGATATTATTTTTTTGTCATAAAAAATAATGACTTTTCATTACAATTTCCTTAAAAAAAATTCTTAGTTTATGCAATGTTTGATTTAATTAAAAGTATCCACTTAACAATTCATCCATAAATAGGGTTAATACCCTGAAAAACCCCAAACTGGTATACTTGTGACAAATTTACCCCAAACTATTTTTTTACCACAAAAAACCCCAAACTGGTATACCTTTGACAAATTTACCACGAATTGGTACATTTGTGACAAATTTACCCTCTGTTAGTTTTCATTAAATGTTACCGTCAAATTATTAAGTTAAATTACACGTGATAATTGACTGGTATACTTGATTTGGGATTTTATGCATCGTTTGTCACAGTTTACAATTTTTGCGATTTTTTTGTGATATTAATCTAATTTAGCGGAGGGTATATTTGTCACAAATTTATTAGTTTGGGGTTTTTTGAGTTCAAATAAATTAGTTTAGGGTAAATTCATAAATGTACAATTTTAAGGTTTTTTATGGTCAATCGGGGTAAATTTGTCACAAATGTACCAGTTTGGGATTTTTCATGGTCAAAAAAATAGTTTAGGGTAAATTTGTCATAAGTGTACCGGTTTGAGGTTTTTCAGGGTATTAACCCTAAATATAATCAAAAACATGGAAAAGAACTAGATTTTTGGAAATTTCTCTTTTTGACAAAACATACTTTTATGGAAGTAATGCTAACAATATATATATATATATATATATACACACACACACACAGTACCTTTAATATATATATGGAAAATCTACAACAAACAAAAACTAAATATATGAAATTCTTAATTATGGTAAGTAGATCCTACATAGATATAAAAAAATTAAAAAAAAGGAAAATAAATAAATTTGAGATCATAAATCTAAATTGTAATTAAATGATAGAGGGCAGTTTTGTCTTTATGATAAAAATTGGGTGAATTTAGTATAGGGTATGGAAATAATGCCGCCCTTATTTTTATCTACCCATATAAAAAAGTTTTATTAACAGTATACATCTAGTAATGAACTAAATTAGTAATGAGCTCAATTACTTTTTTACTTCCTCTATCATATTTCTCCTCTTTTTTGTTTGCTTTTATAAACTTAGAGCCTATTCAATAACATAATTGAGTGCTAAGAATTAAATAGTTTAGCACCTAATAAGAACTAAAATCACTTAATTAGGGAGGCGAAGGGATTACTTAAGTAGAAAACGTAATTGATGACAATTAGAATCTTGTCGTCAATTACTTAAGTAGAAAACGTAATCTGTTCGTTCGAACATCATGATCATAACAAATTCGCTCTCTTCTCCGTTGACTGGAGCTCTTAGAAGAAGCAGCTGACTAGGGATAGCTTGAATCACTCCCGTCAAAACGTTCTCTTCAATTTTCGGGTAGTTGTAATGGGCTCTTCATCTTCAGAGAACTGTCTTCACATGCTTGCTGTACTGTCAACCCTATCAGACAAGAGCAACTCCCCATCAGTGCGGGTACGGGGATGATTGTTAGCTTCTTTTCCAACTCGCCCACAAATAAGTACGAGTTGCTTACCTATGGAAGTACTATCGGTGGTTTCACGTTTTAGATAGATAGTTTAGAGCCAACTATTACGTGGTGGGAGATTGGGTCACTTCCTTATCGTCCTAGAGAACTATTTGCCCCATCTGTTGTAAATGGGTGTTTCATTGGATGGCGATTGGGAAGCAGGGAAACGAAGACATATTGCCCCTGTGTGCACATTCTATCATGGTCTTTTAACACAGAACATTACGAATTTCATCCAGGAAAGGTGAAAGAATCATGTCAAGGTCATGAAAAGATGCACTTGTTGGTAACCAAGGGCCACCTATATGCATATGGTACGTATGCCAAAACCTTGGACATATGGGTTTTGGAGGACTCTGCAAATTGGTATTGGGTTAAAAAGTTCAACATCCATCTTGAACGGGACTTGAAGCAGTACTCAATTGATGACATTTCTATAATGAACTATCGGACAACTTATCAAATGAAGCTTATCGATATATGGAAGGATGAACTGCTTTTGGTAGTGCTCGAGAAGGGCCTTTTCCGGTACCGCATGCGGCTTAAAACAATTACGGAAGCTCAATTTGCACATCCACCTCCTATCAGTCTTATCGATGGTAGTAAGACGAGTAAGCTTTATGAAGTGATTGCTATTGAAAGTACGATGAGTCTCAAGTTGTTGGGAGATTTCTTGGGTTCGTCTCAAGTGGTAAAATAAAGTTTATGTGGATGTCATGATAAGGAAGTGTAATGATTTTTTTTAAGAGATGTCTGACAGTGGTCATTTGCGGTATTTAATTGTGGCTCCATTTCTATCTTTTCCCACTCTCATTTTAACCACCGTTGGAAATATTGCATGATTTTCGTTGATTCATTCTGCTTGTATGGTGTTAAAGTCAGATTTGCATACTCAATTTTTAAAGTTTACTTAATTTTATTTTCCCAAGTACCATTGACATCATCGAAAAGCTTATTAATTGAATTTTTCGGAACACGGGGAAACCAATTTAGAGAATGCTTTTGCAGAAGAGTTAGATATTTTTCTTGTTTACTTAAATCATTGGAAAGTTTGTGGTCGATCTGTATAAATGTATGATATCGTTGAGCAAATTCATAGATTAACCAATCCATCAAAATTGGATTGTGTGGCATGGATGATATATATTGAGATCTATCTATCCGGATTTTGGTAGAATTAAATATTTTTAAAAGGATAACTATAAATGTCAACCAAATTATCCCCTTTGATTGGATTTTTAATTGAGAGAAGTTAAGTCCAACATCTTTTTTAACTTCCAATATTATTCAATAATAATGACTCTAGAAAATAAATAGTTGAATATGGCAAAATTATTCTTGATTCATTAGAAAGCCTGTGGCTCGATCTCATAATCGTTAATCGCATAATGATAAAGTCAGACTTGCACACTCAACTGTTAAAATTTACTTCTTCTTTTTTTTTCTATGTAAAGTTGACAAAACAATTTGCAGATGACCTTGCTCTTTCCTTGTTTGAATTTGGTATATTTTCTTATTTTCCCTCTTAACCTTACAAATCTTGATGGGTCAGAATAATTTTTCAAATTTTTATTATTAGATCTTTTAAGTGAATGACCGCCAAAATTTCTTGGACTTTGGATAGTTGCAACGGGCTGTTCATCCTCAGAAAAATCTTGATACCTTCACTTAGTACACTTTCAAGCAAATCACCGCGATGCCGGTCCAAGTGTTGTTTTCCTTTTCAACTTGTTCATAAGCAAGTACAAGTTGCTTAGATTTAATAACAAAACTGATAGATTGGGGCCGATCATATGGAGGGAAGTTGGTTAATTTAGGCTCCCTTTCTTTCATACAAAATGATTAATTTGAAAAATAGTTTCCAAAAAATGTTTGTTTATGTCACATGCAAAAATTGACTGAATGAAATATATTTTTATTATCCATGGAAATGTTTAGACATGAGTTGTTTTTTATAACAAAAATATCTTCAATTAATCTATTATTTCAAGTAATACAAGCAATTATTTTAGAAAAGCATTTTCTAAACCATTCATTATCATAACTATAATAGGCCACAACTACTTTACATAGTTCTGTTGATAATCGTAGCATAGCCACATCTAACAGAAAGAAACCTAACAATTTACAGCAGTGAATTGTACTTTTGAAATGTGACAAACTTGAAGTTCCAGTGGACAAAGTGCTCCTCAATGTTGCACCTTCCGAACGTAAACCATCTATTCTTCTGACTAGGATCTGCTCTACCAATATTTCTTATCTTGCAATTCAAAAGAAAAATTTGGATCCCCCCATACAACAGCAAATCTCACCGACGATAGGCAAAACAAGGCAAACCATTCGTACGGCAACGTGCAGTTCAAGCAACAACCTACACACAGTGTTGCATATAGCCATAGATGGGTGCAATATATGTCCATGCTTTGCTTTGCGATTTCATACGGTCCTTTTGTACCATTTCATAGATTTTAAGGAGTCATATTTAAATTGGTGCAGAGTCTTGACCCTCTATTGAAAAGAGCAATTGAGTCTTAAAATTCAAGTATGACATGTATAAGGTATGTATGTGTCACAAGTCGATTAACCTAGCATTTCCTTAGTTGTGCCGCCTTAGTGATTTCTTCCAAATCGACCTTACTTGCTCACACTCACAAGGAACCTAGAGAGAAGTTTTAGATTGGATTTAACTTGTAAGATGGACACAAATGAGGGAAGGAGACCTCTATATATATATATATATATATATATATATATACAAGTACGAAGCTAACCGTAACCGCATCTCTCTTCAATCAGATGGTGGAGATTACATCTCTCCATCTACCGAACTACCCATATTTATTACAACAACATACAATTACAATATTAGATATTCGAGAGTCATTCTTGGATTAGTCACGCTCCTTTGCACATAAACCTTTGATCATGTCACTTCCTTGGACCGTGACATATGCATGCTTGTTTGCTTATTACGTAAACAAGTGCTCCAAATCCATTTGTTCAGCATACAATTAGTAAGAATAATTCCAATTTTACACACAACCTTACGTCATGTGAAACAAATCAAGCAACCTTACAAATTCAAACTTTTACAAATAAATTGGAATGAAAGGTCCTACTTGCTTGTAAAATGAATAACAATTGCATATGATTGAGACATGGGAAAGATCGTAGTTTTATGAGACTACATAAATGTACATTGTTCTTCTCTTATTATTTAACTTCAAATTTGTCCCCCCAACTATCTGAGTAAATCAAATCCTCATATATTCCCCCCCTTTTTTTTACAAATAGGTTGTTACGTTTCCATTTTTTTACTTCATATATATATATATATATAGACACACACACACGCTCAGGCAATCTTTTTACCATTCAACAAAAAAACAAATCACTATTTTTGAAGTTGAAGTTAAAGCAAAATATCAAGATCCTATTGGCAAATCATAAAAGTTCAAGCAAAATTAAACCTCCTAGAATATTATTCATTAACGGGGGCAAAAATAATAAATTAGCTTCTTCTTTTTTTGGGTCGAAAAATAAGCTCCTAGAAGATTGAGGTTTAAAGTAAAATTTTCATAATAAATAACCTTCTAGGTTACAGCATATAATGATTTGCCTCAACAGTAGCAAAGTTTTAATTAAAGTTGAAGTTATAGCAAAATATTGGGATCTTAAAAGCAAAGTACCAAGATCCTTCGAGCATTATCTGTCATATATCTGGCGTACAAAATTTCATAAAATCCCACAAAAAAAGTTTAAAAAATAGAGCGTTCACATGACAAACCTCGAAGTCAAAACTCAAGCCAATAAATGAACAGGCTCACTTCAGGCTGAAACATGAAAGCTTAACTTATCACGAAAGACAAGAGTCAAAACATTCCTTAAACGTAGTCACTTCACTTCCTTAACAATTTGTCTGCATGAACTTTAATCTTCAACTTGAAACAAATCAAAGAAATCCCCCAAAGCCGTGAGACTCATCGTACAGTCAAGAGAAGTCACTTCACAAAGCTTACACATCAAACTGGAATCTCCAAGACGCAATGCCATGAGGTGTTCGGAAATGGTTGAAGTAGTTGAATAGGAGGATCACTATGACTATAGCCCTTGGTAAATTTAAAACATTTAAATTTCTTTTTCTTTTACATATAATAATGGATTTGCCCAATTATTATTCCTTTTATCTTATGCAAAAATTATTTTTGGATAATTTACATAAAAAAATCTCCATTACTAATCCTTTATGTATTTTGGTGTTCCTTCGTGAATTTGTAAGAAACTCTTTATTTTTTATTTCTTAAATAAAAAAAAATTCGAATTGAATTCGATTATTCGGGTCGTTCTGTCATTGTCGTAGGACCCTCACTTCCATTACATCGATGTGGATTGCTCGAACGACCTTCAACAAAAGGGTACCTGTACCCGAAATCGACACAGGTGGGTAGGTAGAGAACACCTAGGGGCGCGAGACAACTCTCTATAAGGAACTCGGCAAAATAGCCCCATAACTTCGGGAGAAGGGGTGCCAAATGGCTCCTCTATCTCGCATGATGAGGTGAGGAGAAGAGGCTCGCTTATTGATAGAGTGAATAGATCTGTCATTTCTTGAAATCCTTCTTCTGATTCAAAATCATCGCATGACTTTGAGAGTCATGATGATATTACTGAGGAACGTCTTTATCATAATATAAAATAAAGTGCAACACTTGTTTATATTTATTATAATAAATAATCATAACATAAGCCGTCTCTTGAATTGCCAAATATTCCTATTTTCCATTATTCCAATCAAATCGATACTAGTTGCATTAACTCTTATCTTGGTTCTCAAAATGTGCAAATTGAGCTTTCCATATGTCGATAAGCATCATCCGGTAGTATGTATGATAGCTCATTGTGGAGATATCATCAACTGAATAATGCTTCAAGTCCAGTTCAAGATGGATGCTGAACTTTTTAACTCAATACCAATTTTGCAGAGTCCTCCAAAACCCATGTATCCAACATTTTAGCATACATACCACATGTCATGTAATCCTTTTGGCCAAATATTCAAATATTAAGTTTAGGACTATACATGCAAATCATCAAATGAGTTGGGACCAAATTTGTATAACAAAAAGTCTATGATTAAATTGACACATTTGAAAATTTTAAATTTAAATTGGCCGTCGTACAGTAAATTTAGGACTTTTTGCACAATTGTCTTAATTAATATCTTGAAAACAAAGTAGTTAAAAAAAAGTTTAAATAGAAAACCTTAAAATTTATTCAAATCCCACTATAAATATATATCAATTGTCGCTAACTAAAGCGTAATCGATTACCTTCTTGTGAATACTGAACACAAAGTCAGAGAGAGAATGAGACCCTTTTGCTAGGAGGGGCCCTGGTCCATCGCTGATAGTTGTAGTTGTCTTCGAAAGTAAGGGCAAAATAGAAAACATTTTCTGTATCCAGCTCCACAGTTCGATGCAAATTCTAGCTAGTCTTCACATGCGACATCCAAACTCATTTATTTGCCAACAGTCCTCTATATGGAATAATATTGGAAGTTAAAAATGATTCAACTTTAATATTTCTCTAATTTAAAAACTCATCAAAACTGTTGGAATATAATACGAGGAAACGACGAGATCTTACAATTTATGTCAATACCAAATCACCAGAAAAATAAACGAAAAATAATAAAGATACCAAAAATTTACATGGTTCAGTTCCAAGTATCGGTATCTACGTCCACGGGAAGAGCCAGCAATAAATTATCCATTATAATCGGAGAATAAGAGTTTACAATCGCTCAAACACTCAAATATTTCTCACACTTAGATTTAATTAAAAATTCAAAGTGTTTATAAATAAATAACTCATTTAGACGTAAATTCATGGTACAAAATTCGAATTCAAGCTTGAAACAAAATGCTCTACTTCACGTGGCTTCTACGTGCTCCTACGCGCGGCTCCTTCTTTCACTTGGCTTGTAAGTGCAGCAGCTCGCGGCTTCTTCTACGTTGGCTTCGGCGGCTTCTTACCCGAAAGAAAAAGAAGACCTGCTTCTTATTTCTACTTTTATACGTGCGCAGAGGTCAAAGTTTGACCTGGGCCCACCACCACGTTTGACTTCTTACACGTGCAGAGGACTTCACGCCAAAAGGTGCAGAGGACTTCGGCAGGCTGCAGCTGCACTTCAAACGGGTAAATTCCTATTTTATCATTATTGGTGTGCCCAGAGCATACTGGCGCTGCAGAGATAACAGACAAGAAGCCTTACCTTTTTTTTTTTTTTAATTATTTCCTCTTTTATGCAACTTTAAATGGTCCAGGAAAATAAGAGCTTCTTCATTCAATTTGAAAATTATTTGAGAAATTTTTATTGATAAATTTGATTTAACAAATTGTTACGTGAATTCAAAGACATTAATTTAACACAAACGATATAATTTGATTAATAACATGAAGATCATTTTGAAGAAATTGAATTCTCCCAAATTGAATAGATAGACATCAAGACATGACATCTCATGCCACAAATGTTCAATTTTGACGGTGTGGTTGTAGTTGATTCACGTTTTTCTACATTTACTCCACTTGATTTTCAGTATCTATGTAAACGTCAGCTTGAGATGAGCTTCATTGGTGGCATCACCTTTGCGCAATCACTCACTCTCCAACAGTGTCGCCAAAATGTTGAGAGGTTTGCTCCAGAGGTCCCTTGGTCTAGTGTCCCACAGAAGAGGATGAAATAGAGAATGCGTGAGAAAAGAATCGAGCAATTTTAGTGGGACCCGAATGCCAGGTGGCAAGTGAGGATTGACGAGTCGCTTGTTTTAAAGTTTTCTCCATGGTTCGCTAATGAGAGTCGATAGGAGTGTCAAGATCCACATGTTTATAAGTCAAAAGATCCCTTAATGAGTGAATTGATGGAGTGTTTACATTGATAGGATCAAAGCTTGACAATCCTGACATAGGAAACTAACTATAGATAACATATTAGGATGACACGGGCTAATCATGGACCATCGCATGTGAGATTGAGATGGGTTGACACCAAGTCTTGCAGAAAGAGTTAAGGAATAACCAAGTCATGACTTAACGAGTCTCGCTTCTAGTTCATAAAGTCAAAACTCTCTAGATAATCAAAAATAGATAAGAATAACTAAGAATTTTATCATCTATCACAACTTGTTCTTGTATGGAGCATAAACCTACAACAAATCCCTAATGGGGGCATTTGTTCGTAAATTCCTTCGACAATTATCTGGGAATGGTACTTGTCAATAAATTCATAAAATTGTGTGAAGGAATAATTAGTTTGTTTTTTCAAAAATATGAAAATGATAAAACTGATTGTCTAGGAGTATCATTATTTATTTCCTCCTAAACTTAAAATGTGGTCCACCAAGATGCTCACACCAAAAAGTGATGTGACCGGATAATGATTCTTTTTTCCCATTGCTGCGGTGGATCATTAATGACACTTGACTGAAGTTGTTCCTTCATGATTTCAATTTGGTGTGGCTTTAAATTTGACACTTGTATGGTGATACAGCGTTGCTAGTCTTAGAGTTGGTACTACGACGCTTGTATGGTGATTAAAAAAAAAAAGGAAAAAAAAATAGCACTCCGTATCAAAATTCAAATTGGATCGAACATACCCAAAAATTTTCAAATCTCACTGCACATAACCAGGGTACAAGGTTAGCCCGCTGTTATGTGTAGTGCCGTTAGGCGTGTTAACCCTGTAGTGAACCTTTCACTTACCCTCACTCACTCTAGGCACAATTGACACCTCCATATTAGCCTACCCAGCGGTAGCTAGGACATGTAAGCACATCTTAATGTGGAGTCTACTTTCTCCACTGTGAAGCCCTCAAATTTCTTATCTATCTTTGTCTTCTCGACAAAAATAAGATAGACAACGTGAAGTCTCACACTCCAGGATGGATCTCCACTTGTTTCTTCCTTGAGCCCTTTAAGGACTTGCTCAGGTCCAAGCGTATAGAGTTAATGTCAGGTTTTAATTTTCAAAGCGTTGGTTACAAGAGATAACGAGTGAAATTATGCATAACTTGATTGCAAATCTTTTGTTAAGTTGCATAACCAATGATTAAATAAACGGCCATCATAAAAAGTTCATGGTTATGGAATTCCAAATATTGAAAGCAGAGAGAAAATTTACCCAATTATTTTTTTTTTAATTTCAGCTTGAATAATAAGTAAAATAATGAACTTATGATAATTCGGTTCGATTTTGCGTCATAAATCGGAATAAACCCAACACACAAAAACTGGACTTGTTTGGCTGACAATTGAAAATTCCATCTGGGCATTTTCTTTTCCCTCCTGCTGTGCATCAAGATAATGTCAGTGTAAGTCAACGTGAAAACATCATCCTAAGATCTTCATAACTAGAATTTAGAACACAATAATGAAAAATAAAAGATTTACGCACTAATTTGGAATCTATTGTTCACGATATGAAATAAAGAGGATTCAAAATCAAATGCTTCTTCTCTATTGTCATCATTGGCTTAATGAGATTACCCTTCACGCGTTGCATTCTATAACTCCTCCTTACATGAGATTATTTATGCATCAAGGTTAAAGGAGAGATTGGAACACCATTTATAGAATTTTAAGCTACGGGCCTTTTCATTATAGGTCGAACTCTACTTGACCCACACCAACCAACCTCATATTATACTAATTAAAAATCTTTATATTTTATTTTATTAAATCAAGTGCGTAAAATGATAAAATTACAATCTCAATTAATATGATCTACGTTTGGAAAACTTTTATGGCAATATCTTGGCATGTCGTCCTAAAATTTCCAAAAGAATTATGTGCGGAGGCTTGGACATTGAGTCACCCTTTGCAATAGCAATCATCCTCAATCATCTTTAGATGAGGACACAACAACACCTATTGTCACCTTGCAGATAGAGTATCAACTCTTACTTCTTTCTTTGTTTTCAGATGAAATTAGTGAAATAGAGACTCGAGAAGAGAAAAAACGTTGCATTGAAACATTATGTGTTCTTTACACTTATCTTCCTACCTTTTATTTATATGTCATAACTTTTCTCTTAAAGTTATTTTGAAATGTTTCGATGAGAAGTTTTCCATATATGCAAAAATCGAGTTAATTTTTGACAAAAATAGAAAAAAAAATTATGTTATAAGGAAAACTTATGCACAATCAATAGTTGGATCTTTCTTTTTTTTTTTTTTTTGGGTTTCATCATGATGGTTCTTTTATTCAATTCCTCCAACGCTGAGGGGGTGCTTTTGTTGAATCGGATGTTCATGGTAGTGCTTAAGACGGTTTTAACTTTGCATAGTAAGATTTGAAAAATACAATAAGATATCTTTGAATCCTTAATGCACAAAAGGAACAAGTGAATATGCAAATCAAGGCAATCGACGTCATGGCCAAACATAACCATGGCCATACATAACAAACCATCATCTCTATTGGACTCTTTACAACATCAGCACGGTGATGCTTAATATGGACTGTTGCATATGTCTTTTTGACTTATAAGGACTTTTATGGTTGGGATGATATTGCAAATTAAGACTTCATACTTCAAGATACAAAATATTGGTGAGAAGCGAGGGAGTTTGATTAGAGAGCTGATCGAACTATGTGTGGAGGCTTGGACATTGAGTAACCCTCTACAAGAGCGATCATCCTCAAATGAGGACACGACAACATCATATTGTAATCCCAGAAGACAGAGTGTTGACTTTCACTTCATTCTTTGTTTTAAGATGAAATGGGTGAAATGAAGACTCCATAAGAAAAAAAAACGTCACATTAAAACTCTAGTGTTTTCTTTACATTTATTTCCCAACTTTTATTTAGTTATCATTACTTTTCTCTAAAAGTTATTTTGAAATATTTCCATGATAAGTTTCCGTAGATGCAAAAATCGAGTTAATTTTCAACCCAAAAATAGTTACAAGGAAAAATTATGTACAATCAATATTTGAGTTAATTTATTTTATAAGACTTGATTAATTTTAACTACAAAAGATATTATCTTTCATGGTGGTGCTTTTGTTGATGCAGATGTTCATAATGGTACTTAACATGGTTTCATCTTTCCATTAATGGATTAAAAACAAAAAACAAAAGAAGAAATATCTTTGAATTTCACGTGGAATTCCTCCAACGCTGAGGTCGAGGTGTACTAGTTTAAGATGTTGTCGACGATTCCATCGAGTATGAAGCTGATTCGATCCCTATGGCTCAGAGGAGAAGGAGGAGAAGGTCGGTCGCCAGAGGCGATCCTCCAACGCTTGGAGGGCTTTGCCATGGAATTCAAATTCTAAGGCTGGCAGAAATTTTAGGTGAGGACTTGTGAGCCAAGCAAGACAAAGGCGAAGAGCAATGTAGGTCATTTGACCCTTACACAAAAGGAACAAGTGAATATGCAAAAAAAAAAAAAGTCTATTGACGTCATGGCCATACATAACAACCATCATCTCGTAGTATATTGGACTCTTTACAACATCGGCACGGTGATGCTTAATATGCACTATTGCATATAGTCTTTTTGACTTATAATGACTTTTATGGTTGGGATGATATTGCAAATTAAGACTTCATACTTCAAGATACAAAATATTGGTGAGAAGCGAGGGAGTTTGATCAGAGAGCTAATCGAACTACGTGTGGAGGCTTGGACATTGAGTGACCCTCTACAAGAGCAATATCCTTAGATGAGGACACAACAACATCATATCATCATCCCAGAAGACAGAGTGTCGACTTTCTCTTCATTCTTTGCTTTCAGATGAAATGGGTGAAATGGAGACTCCATAAGAAAAAAAAAATGTCGCTTTAAAACTCTAGTGTGTTCTTTACCTTTATTTCCCAACTTTTCTTTAGATATCATAACTTTTCTCCAAAAGTTATTTTAATATTTCCGTGATAAGTTTCCGTAGATGCAAAAATCGAGTTTATTTTCGACCAAAAAAAAGTTACAAGGAAGAATTATGCACAATCAATATTTGAGTTAATTTATTTTATAAGACTTGATTAATTTTAACTACAAGAGATAGTATCTTTCATGGTGGTGCTTTTGTTGATGCAGATGTTCATAATGGTACTTAAGATGGTTTTATCTTTCCATTAATGGATTAAAAACAAAAACAAAAGAAGAAATATCTTTGAATTTCACGTGGAATTCCTTCAACGCCGAGGTCGAGGTGTACTAGGTTCAAGACGCTGTCGACGATTCCATCGAGTACGAAGCTGATTCAATCCCTATGGCTTAGAGGAGGAGGAGGAGAAGGTCGGTCGTCGGAGGATCGGTCGATCCTCTGGCGCTTGGAGGGCTTTGCCATGGAATTCAAATTCTAAGGTTCTGGCGAAAATTTCAGGTGAGGACTTGTGAGCCAAGCAAGACGAAGGCGAAGAGCAATGCAGTTCATTTGGCCCTTATACAAAAGGAACAAGTGAATATGCAAAACAAGTCAATCGACGTCATGGCCATGCATAACAACCATCATTTCGTAATATATTGGACTCTTTACAACATCGGCACAGTGATGCTTAATATGCACTGTTGCATATAGTCTTTTTGACTTATAATGACTTTTATGGTTGGGATATATTGCAAATTAAGACTTCATACTTCAAGATACAAAATATTGGTGAGAAGCGAGAGTGTTTGATTAGAGAGCTAATTGAATTTTGTTCATAAACTTAGATATCGAGTGACCCTTTGCAAGAGCAATCATCCACAACAACACCTTATTGTCATCTAGAAGATTTGCAGGCAGAGTGTCAACTCCTTCTTTCTTTGTTTTCGGATGACATGGAGACTCAAGAAGAGAAAAAACGTCCCATTGAAACTCGTGTGTGTTCTTTAGATTTATTTTCCAATTTTTTCTTTAGATTTCATAACTTTTCTTCAAAAGTTACTTTGAATCATTCAAATAATAAGTTTTACATAGATGCAAAAATCAAGTTAATTAAACGTTGCTAGGGTCGAAAAAAAGTTGTAAGGAAAAATTATACACAATCAATATTTTGGTCATTTTTTTCATAACCATTAATTTTAATTTTAGCTACAAGAGATGTTGCCGTGAAGACACTTTTATCATCCATAGAATAAATTCTTTCTTGTATCAGAAAATATCAAATCACCCGATGATTCTTCTTAGCACACGTGTCAACCTGAATCAGAAAATCATGGATTTTCCCAAAGGACAACTCTTGACATTTTATATATACAAACATATCAGATTGACCCAACATTAGTAGCAGTTGAACTTAGTTGTATGAAAAAAAAAAACAAGGAAGAGACTATCTTATCACAATATTGATAAACGGAGAAAATTAATTCATCGAATACTACAAAGAGCATAACCATTTTAAGAGAAGGAGTTGGAACTAACTCGAAAATTTGGAAAGATGAAACTATTTTAAGCATCACCATGAACATTAGCATTAACAAAAGAGGAGTTGGAACCAACTCGAAAATTTGGAAAGATAAAAACATCTTAAGCATAACCATAAACATTAGCATCAATAAAAGAGGGCTAGAATTGACTCGAAAATTTGGAAAGATAAGGATTGAAGTTTTAGAAACCCTAACCTTAGAGTGAATCCCTCCATCAAGTGAAGAGCATAGGTAAAGTGAAACCTTAATTTGAGACCAACAAAGGTGGCCCTCGCTGGCCTTGGCCTTGGGCGTGGGCTACCACGTTGGCCTCAAGTGTGAGCTACCCTCGCCAGATCTTAAGAGGGGAAAAAGAAAAATAAGAGGAAAGAAATAAAAAAAAAGGTAAAAGATTGATAAAATCAAAAAAAAATTGCTAAAATTATACACATTAGGGTTTTTAGGGAATTGGCAGGAAAAAATAAATTGACAAATTGTCAAAAGGTGTAGAAACAAATTGGTATCATTGAAAGGTTTAGAATAAATTAGCCATCATACAACCGATTTAAAGTGTTTTGGACAATTTTCTCACTCAAGACCTTGTCATGAGCAATACGAGAAAATTGTTCAAAAAGTCCTAAACCTATCTTTTACCAATTTGATCCTAATTTTTTCAATTTTGTCAATTAAATTCTAAATATTTTCAATTCTTTCCAATTAAATCTATCTGGTGAATTTTGATCGAAATTCGTTGACGTGGATGTCGGTGGTGCCACATAGCATAGTTTGTGCTAATGTAGATAATTTTTAATAATATTTTAATATTTTATGAATTTTTTTTTTAAAATTTTTCCTCCTTCTTTCTTTTCCACTTTCTTCTTCCTTTTGCGATGGTCGGCAAGCCGGCCTCGCCCCGCCACAAGTAAGGCTTGGCCCAGCGAGGGCAAGCCTCAGTGAGGGGAGCCCTCGCCCAAGCTAGGCAAGCTTGATCCTCGCCCAAGCCAGGGCGGCCTCGCCAGGCATCACCTCTGCCCAAGCGATGCCAAGCCTGAGGCCGACCCCCCCTCACCTAGGTGAGGGTCAGCCTCACTTAGGCCAGATTTGGCCATGTCGACCCTCACCTAAGCCAGGGCAGCATTGCCTTCGCCCAACCAGGACAAGCCTTGCCGAGGCTCGCCCTCACCTGGGGAAGGTGAGGCTAGTCAGCCACCAGCAAAAGGAAAAAGGAAATGGAAAAGAAAGAAAGAGAAAAAAAGAAAAGGAAAAGAACTGAAAATAAGAAAAAATTCAAAAAATATTAAATTATTACCAAAAATTGTTTATGTGAAAGCCAATTATGTCACATGACACTACTGACATCCACGTCAGCAAATTCTAGCCAAAATTGTCCAGATTGACTCAATTGGCAAAATTGAAATATTCATAACTAAATTAACAAAAATGCAATAGGTTTAGAACATTATGTTGTCTGTGAGCATTGCTGTATATACTAAGCAAACTTATTAAAACTTATTAAATGATGTGGCAAAATTTTAAATAGATGTTTAAAGAAGCGAATCAACTTATCCATGGTTCCCGCTTGATTTGGTGCCCAGTCAAAACTTACAGTATTATTTTGTGCTAAATCTTAAAAAACATTTGTCAACACACACAAACATTTGCCTTCCTATCGGCATCCTTTGGAGCATGGATGACTTGAAATTCTAAAACTAAGAAGGCCCACTTCTTAGTTTGCCACAAGAAGCCAGGGTCGACATAAAATTCCAAAACTAAGAAGGCCCACTCACATATTTTCCACATTTGGTTTGAAAAGAAATTATTTGTGTCGTCCCCTCATGTCTAGAGTGTCCTATCATCTCGATTAGGCTTAGCAATGATTTATGTGCTGGTTAAATAAGGAGCAAAGCAATATCCTACTTTCCCTATTCATTTTGAATAATGGCAATCGGCATGTATTTAACAGTGATTGTTAAATTGGTACGATAAAGCAAGGATCCTGCATTGTCTAAAGAGGGCGTTCTGAGCTTGAATATAAGTTTTGGGATCTCCTCCACATTCAGCTACAGTTTTTGGTACGAAGGGGGTTTCAGAGCCCAGCGTTCCTCTTCACCCTCCATCCGTAGAGGGCCCTGGTGAGAAAAGCTTGAATTTAAGCTTCGGGGTACCCTCGTCGAGTGTCTATTATAATCCATTTATCAAATTGTTTATATACCAACGTGTTGAATACCAGCACGTTGAACTGGGCAAACTTGCGTCCCAATAATCTTATGTGTTCTTCTATCCCTTTCTCTTTTCTTCTCTCCTGAAGCTACGTGGCCAATATGGAAGTATTTCGGTCACATGACCTAATTTGATCAACATCCTTTCACAAAGTGAGAACGAACATAAACGGCAGCTTCACATTATCCTCACATGAGACGTGGAGCAAGCACTTTCATCCTCTCTCAATTTTTTTTCCCTTTGGCCGTACGATTTATCATTCTTCACTCTGGGAAATGCTCAACTGAAGTCTTGCTTTGCAGCTAAAAATCAACCTATCTTTTGCTTCATGTTAATCGGCATTGTCAGCTTAATTTTGCATTCAATTGTGGTTAAATTGACCTTTAATGCTAGTGCACTAAAAGCTCCTGAAGCACACGGTTATCCCATCAGCCACATGCAGTTTTTCTAGCACGTATTGACTTAGAGTTAGTCATTGCAAATAACCTAAATATTCATTTTCCCAGCATTTTTCCTGGAGCACTAAACTATAATGATTTGGAAATGTATTGATTTGAACAGGATTCATTAAAAATCATATACTATGAAAAGGATAAAATGGCAAATCATATACAATGATTTGAAACTAGATCATTAAAATTCTAGAACAGTCATGTCCATTTAAATCATTATAGTTAACCGATCTCTTGTAATAATCTCTCGAGACCGCTGACATATAAATTTGTTGACTGTTCAATGGTTCATTCTTATAAAAATATAAAATAGCTAAAACAAATATATATGAACAAAGGGGTAAATAACAAATCAATTAGCAAAAAAAAGTTCTTAGAAAAATATTAGACAAATGATGGTGTTAGAGAGAGAAAGGGGGACGGGGGGGGGGGGAAGAGGGCTTTTCTGCTTCGTGGCCCAATTTATATAAAATTTCTCCCAAGCCACAAGCCCCACAAGCCCGTCCTCTCCAGCCCCCCCCATTGACCCATTCCATATGCCGAAGCCGCAGCCCATTAACTCAAAGCCCATAAGAAGCAAAGCCCCGGAAACATTGAAAAAGGCCCGGCCACGTCACCTTCTTCCCCAAGCGCTCGCTGAAGAGGGTGACATGGCCGGAGGGGGAGGCTGGAGACTCCATGGAAATTTATTTTGTGGAGCTCCTCTCAATCTGCCATTGATCATTGCTGTCTCACTGCCTTCTTCCATTAACGAGCACACACACCAAAAAGGCTTGAGCAGAGAGCCTTAACTTTGCACGTAATCTCTTTGACCAAGCTGCCCACCACATGTTTGATAAAATGTCTGAACCACATAACGTGAGCGTAGTATCGGATCTGGCCTCAATCACCTTGCGTCCTCTGTTGATTCGTTGCTCTGATCGTGCAAACTACATAAATCCGTTCACTGTTCGCATTAAATTTCACTTCCTTGGAAACAGACTTCCCCGCATCTGCTTTTTCCCATATTGTGACGGTTTTTGTGCTTCATATTCTCATCGTGGTGATGAACGTTGGTTGTGGGTGAGAATATGGATTGGAGTCATGATTTAAGCACTCATTTCTGGCCGCCCGGGTTACTTTTCAATGTCCCTGTTCTCTTCGTCTTTGGGAGTTGTGGCCAATAAGGGTACTCGGCCAGTGGCAGTCTGGTGGCGGGGAGATGTTGATTGCAGCGGTCGATGGCCGACGAAGGTGGTCCGGTGACGGTGGCTGGGTAAGAGACGATGGGTCTTGTTTTTTCGAGCGAGCAGCTTGCTTGCTTTGGTTTAGGATAGTTGATTTAGTAAAAGAGAAAAGAAAAAAGAGGAACGACAAATTGAGAAGGGGAAGAGCACAGATGTCCATGGAAAAGAAATAGATAAATGAGTTATAAATAAACAAAAGAAAAAGAAAAAAAGAGATAATGACATGTTCATAAAATTTGGCTCAATATGCAATGTAATCCTCAAATTTTTAATTTGTGTAACATAATCTTTGAATTTTACCTTAATGTGCAATACTATTGATTCACTTTTAATTTGTTTAATATGGTTACTACACTTTTAATACATGTTTAATTTTATCCCTAAATTGTACATGGCAAAATCGACTTATGATTTTCTACGTACAAGGTACAACTTAATTGCACCAATTTAACGATTTAGTATTCAATTACTCTATTTTCAATATATGTTTGAGATTTTGTACAAATTCAAAGTACGGAAGTCTTTAAATCTTGCAAACTCGAAACATCGCTAATTTGATAGCTTAAAAGTTCTTTATCTTTTTTTTAATCAATTTCTAATAATCTAAAAAGTGGTTTTAATTGCAAAAACAACAGGGGCGCCAGATACTAGTTTCCGTGATCCGTTGATTGGATATCTAGGATTTTAGGTAATTTTGCAAAAACTAATGTTCTAAAAAGTTTTATGAAATTATCCATGAGTTTCTAGTGGGAAAAAATTGACTAGTGTACCTAATCCACAGACCAATGCGTGACCTACCACTGGGCCTCCATTATCCCGATTCTTTCGATTGCGGAGCTTATATAAAAACATTGGCAGAATAATCCCTTAATAAAACGATTGTTTTTTTTTTTTTTCTGAGCTCTATTTTGGTACACCAACAACTATTTGTACATCTTCTAGATGCATTCTTAGCAGAATAACAATATATTTTGTTCCAAAATATCTTATTGCTAATCAAGCAGAATTGCAATTATCTTAAATTGATTTTCTAAATCTCATTTTAATAAAGCAAGAAACTGGTCCAAAATAATTCAAGATGAATCTAAAATTTCTTCAAAAATTCTCCAGAAAGGTGAAAACTGACTTGCTTGGATTTCCATAGGGCTGGCTTGGTTTTTAAGCAAAGAGGTGGTGTGTGCACAACGCCGGCCCAATAATAATGCACGTTGCAGCAGGGGCAGAGGTGTCTCGTGGCTCTTCTAAGTTGGTTTACTATTGCTATTCTATTTTCACAATTAAAATTCAGACGAAAATTTGACAGTACATAAATATCTTTAATGGGGGAGAATATCTTGGACGGATTGCCAAATCATCAATCCAAAGAGACAAGAAACATTGGATTCGATGGGTAAGGACTTGATCTCCATGATTGGGTCACGAGGCAAGGATTGATATCCACCAAGATGTGTCTCTATCATTGGATTGGTTGGATGATGATTGAATCTATCTATCATTAAATTATAAGGTGGAAGTGAATTTATTAGGTGAGATTCCTAGGTGGATGGATCTCTACCATTAGATGAGAAGTGAAATCAACATTGTAATTAGAGAAATCATGTTTAGCCATTCCCTTATTTGTATCTTTTAACTTGCAAGCAACATAATGCATTCTCTCCTAGAGAATGGTTATCTAAACACTTTCTCTCTACATTGATATATGGTTTTAATAGAAAATGAAAATTGAGCATATATAAAATTATTTAAAGAATATTAATATGCTTTAAATAAAAATTATTATATTATTAATTCAGTAAAAATTAAATTAATAAGTAAAGATGAAGAGTGATCGATTTATTTATTTCTATTATCCTTGTTCTTGCGTAATCGTTTTAAAGCTTTATATTTCCATTAGTCTCTACTTTTCACTTACATATCAACTCCATCATTCCATCCACTTCTCAAGATTTTCTGTCATATTCAGCTTTACTCTCTTTCCGCGATTTATCGAAATTCTTAGCCTTCCTCTTGCCTCAAATCTCCTCTTCTAATCTTTTTGCTCTCTTTCTACAATTTCTCGAAATCATTAGCCTCCCCTCTTAGCTTCAAATTCTCCTCTTCTAATTATTTTACTTCAAGTTCTTTCAATACTAAAGCCGAGAGTTTTTTTTTCAGGCACATTCAACTAGGAGATGATGTCGTTCCGTTGTTCAATCCTAAGCTAGGGCTAAATTAGGAACACAAAAGCTGGAAAGTGGAGCACGCAACATTAAGAGTTAGAACTGAAACAAATGATTGAAAAGACAGGGCAAATATGATATGTACTGGATTTTTTTTTTCAAGAGCTTTCAAAAATGGCAAGGAGATGTTCCCATTCCACAGGGACAAGTCTTCGGACCCAAGCAAGTCCGAAAAAAGGCTTAAGGGTCCTCCAGATAGGTGGGAGAACCACCTTGGTATGGGAGACCCTGCTTGGCTGTGGCTCATATCCCCAGCTAATTCAATAAGAAAAAGATCGGATTAGCTGCAAGGGGAGTCAGGTGCCGTGTTCCCGAGCCCCGAAACAAAAGCGTTGAGAGGAAAAGGCTACTGTTGGAGTTTACTGAAAGAGGAAAAGGCTACTGTTGGAGTTTACTGAACTTCAATTTATTTAGGCCCCATTATCATTTCTGAACTTGAGGGCAAAGATGTGCATGTTGTTGCCAGGTTCCATCCATGGCCAATCAAATCACTAGGCCGAAATAAAAAGTTGAACAGGATGCTTATAGGGTTGAGCACAGCCATTTATGAAAAACTTGAGTACCCTTTCCAGCATCTTTAATGTTAATAATTGTAGCAAATTAAGCTTGTAAATCTGAAAAACGTGAGTACTCAACATCATCCATTTCCTAGAAATTGGTTCTAAAATTTGTTATTACGAAAACGTGGACTTTTCTTTGGCATGTCTTTGTAAACTCTTGAGTTTTATCAGTTGTCACATATTATTTATACTTGGCCTGTGCTCCGTGGGACGACAAGAAAATATTCAATGATATTTACTACCCGTCATTGCTTATGCGGTTGCCAAGGTGGATCCATTCAACAAGTGACATGCATCCACTTGCCACACGATGAGCATTGGAACAAACATTCTCTCGACTTTGTCTTTAATCACACACACACACACACACACACACACACACACACACATATTATAGATAGATGGTACTTGCCCAATTTGATTAAAAAGTAATAAATTAATTTATTTTAGGACAGCGTTATTTCCACCCCTAAATAACTACATCCATCTCCACTCATACTAAAAAAACAAAACTACCCTTACTCTCTCAATTGCAGCTTCAAGTGATGGCTTGCCATCTTTCTTTCTTTTTCCTATTTATAATGGTTATCACAATTAAGCATTTTATGTATTCTATTTTTTGGAGTATTAAAGAGAAGTGCATTCTCAAATATTCGTATAATGTTTTACGAACTCCATGTAAAATCATTTTTTTAGTAGTAAGAAAAATGGCATTCTTGGATATAATATAAAACTGAAAAGGTCTTTTTTTAATCTTTGATCTTATAACAACTTATCTAATTTTTTTCCATCTTATCTCAAAAGCTTACTTTTTTAGTGAACTTTTTATTAATTACAGTCTACAATATATATCAAGTCTCTTTATTTACTATATCAAAAAATTAATCTTTTTTCTTATTATACTAACGAGATACTTTTATATAAAGCATGTAAGACATTAGGGGAATATATAGGAATACACTAAAAGCATTATGCATGGTAAGGTGTCTTGATATATATTTGTAAACAATTCGTATGATATTATTTTTTTGTCATAAAAAATAATGACTTTTCATTACAATTTCCAAAAAAAAAAATCTTAGTTTATGCAATGTTTGATTTAATTGAAAGTATCCACTTAACAATTTATCCATAAATATAATCAAAAACATGGAAAAGAACTAGATTTTTGGAAATTTCTCCTTTTGACAAAACATACTTTTATGGAAGTAATGCTAACAATATATATATATATATATACAGTACCTTTAATATACATGGAAAATCTACAACAAACAAAAACTAAATATATGAAATTCTTAATTATGGTAAGTAGATCCTACATAGATATAAAAAAAATTAGAAAAAGGAAAATAAATAAATTTGAGATCATAAATCTAAATTGTAATTAAATGATAGAGGGCAGTTTTGTCTTTTTAATAAAAATTGGGTGAATTTAGTATAGGGTATGGAAATAATGCTACCCTTATTTTTATCCACCCATATAAAAAGTTTTATTAACAGTATACATCTAGTAATGAACTAAATTAGTAATGAGCTAAATTACTTTTTACTTCCTCTATCATATTTCTCCTCTTTTTTGTTTGCTTTTATAAACTTAGAGCCTATTCAATAACATAATTGAGTGCTAAGAATTAAATAGTTTAGCACCTAATAAGAACTAAAATCACTTAATTAGGGAGGCGAAGGGATTACTTAAGTAGAAAACGTAATTGATGACAATTAGAATCTTGTCATCAATTACTTAAGTAGAAAACGTAATCTATTCGTTCGAACATCATGATCATAACAAATTCGCTCTCTTCTCCGTTGACTGGAGCTCTTAGAAGAAGCAGCTGACTAGGGATAGCTTGAATCACTCCCGTCAAAACGTTCTCTTCAATTTCGGGTTGTTGTAATGGGCTCTTCATCTTCAGAGGACTGTCTTCACGTGCTTGCTGCACTGTCAACCCTATCAGACAAGAGCAACTCACCATCAGTGCGGGTACGGGTATGATTGTTAGCTTCTTTTCCAACTCGCCCACAAATAAGTACGAGTTGCTTACCAATGGAAGTACTATCGGTGGTTTCACGTTTTAGATAGATAGTTTAGAGCCAACTATTACGTGGAGGGAGATTGGGTCAATTTCCTTGTCGTCCTAGAGAACTATTTGCCCCATCTGTTGTAAATGGGTGTTTCATTGGATGGCGATTGGGAAGCAGGGAAAGGAAGACATTCGCCCCTGTGTGCACATTCTATCATGGTCTTTTAACACAGAAAATTACGAATTTCATCCAGGAAAGGTGAAAGAATCATGTCAAGGTCATGAAAAGATGCACTTGTTGGCAACCAAGGGCCACCTATATGCATATGGTACGTATGCCAAAACCTTGGACATATGGGTTTTGGAGGACTCTGCAAATCGGTATTGGGTTAAAAAGTTCAACATCCATCTTGAACGGGACTTGAAGCAGTACTCAATTGATGATATTTCTATAATGAACTATCGGACAACTTATCAAATGAAGCTTATCGATATATGGAAGGATGAACTGCTTTTGGTAGCGCTCGAGAAGGGCCTTTTCCGGTACCGCATGCGGCTTAAAACAATTACGGAAGCTCAATTTGCACATCCACCTCCTATCAGTCTTATCGATGGTAGTAAGACGAGTAAGCTTTATGAAGTGATTGCTATTGAAAGTACGATGAGTCTCAAGTTGTTGGGAGATTTCTTGGTTTCGTCTCAAGTGGTAAAATAAAGTTTATGCGGACGCCATGATAAGGAGGTGTAGTGATTATTTTTGAGAGATGTCTGACAGTCATTTGTGGTATTTAGTTGTGGCTCCATTTCTATCTTTTCCCACTCTCATTTTAACCACCGTTGGAAATATGGCATTATTTTCGTTGATTCATTCCGATTGCATGGTGTTAAAGTCAGATTTGCGTACTCAATTTTTAAAGTTTACTTAATTTTATTTTCCCAAGTACCATTGACATCATCGGAAAGCTTATTAATCGAATTTTTCAAAACACGGGGAAACCAATTTAGAGAATGCTTATGCAGAAGAGTTAGATGTTTTTCTTGTTTACTTAAATCATTGGAAAGTTTGTGCTCGATCTGTATAAATGTATGATTTTGTTGAGCAAATTCATAGATTTTCCAAGCCATCAAAATTGGATTGTGTGGCATGGATGATATATCTTGAGATCTATCTATCAGGATTTTGGTAGAATTAAATATTTTTAAAATGATAACTATAAATGTCAACCAAATTATCCCCTTTGATTGGATTTTTAATTGAGAGAAGTAAAGTCCAACGTCTTTTTTAACTTCCAATATTATTCAATAACAATGACTCTAGAAAATAAATAGTTGAATATGGCAAAATTATTCTTGATTCATTAGAAAGCCTGTGGCTCGATATCATAATCGTTAATCGCATAATGATAAAGTCAGACTTGCACACTCAACTGTTAAAATTTACTTTATTTTTTTTTCTATGTAAAGTTGACAAAACAATTTGCAGATGACCTTGCTCTTTCCTTGTTTGAATTTGGTATATTTTCTTATTTTCCCTCTTAACCTTACAAATCTTGATGGGTCAGAATATTTTTCAATTTTTTATTATTAGATCTTTTAACTGAATGACCGCCAAAATTTCTTGGACTTTGGATAATTGCAACGGGCTGTTCATCCTCAGAAAAATCTTGATACCTTCACTTAGTACACTTTCAAGCAAATCACCGCGATGCCGGTCCAAGTGTTGTTTTCCTTTTCAACTTGTTCATAAGCAAGTACAAGTTGCTTAGAATTAATAACAAAACCGATAGCTTGGGGCCGATCATATGGAGGGAAGTTGGTTAATTTAGGCTCCCTTTCTTTCATACAAAATGATTAATTTGAAAAATAGTTTCCAAAAAATGTTTGTTTATGTCGCATGCAAAAATTGACTGAATGAAATATATTTTTATTATCCATGGAAATGTTTAGACATGAGTTTTTTTTTATAACAAAAATATCTTCAATTAATCTATTATTTCAAGTAATACGAGCAATTATTTTAGAAAAGCATTTTCTAAACCATTCATTATCATAAGTATAATGGGCCTCAACTACTTTACATAGTTCTGTTGATAATCGTAGCATAGCCACAGCTAACAGGAAGAAACCTACCAATTTACCGCAGCGAATTGTACTTTTGAAATGTGACAAACTTGAAGTTCCAGTGGACAAAGTGCTCCTCAATGTTGCACTTTCCGAACGTAAACCATCTATTCTTTCTGACTAGGATCTGCTCTACCAATATTTCTTATCTTGCAATTCAAAAGATAAATTTGGATCCCCCATACAACAGCAAATCTCACCGACGATAGGCAAAACAAAGCAAACCATTCGTACGGCAACATGCACTTCAAGCAACAACCTACACAAAGTGTTGCATATAGCCATAGATGGGTGCAATATATGTCCATGCTTTGCTTTGCGATTTCATATGGTCCTTTTGTACCATTTCATAGATTTTAAGGAGTCATATTTAAATTGGTGCAGAGTCTCGACCCATTATTGAAAAGAGCAATTGAGTCTTAAAATTCAAGTATGCCATGTATAAGGTATGTGTGTGTCACAAGTCGATTAACCTAGCGTTTCCATAGTTGTGCTGCCTTAGTGATTTCTTCCAAATCGACCTTACTTGCTCACACTCACAAGGAACCTAGAGATAAGCTCTAGATTGGATTTAACTTGTAAGATCGACACAAATGAGGGAAGGAGGCCTCTTTATATATACAAGTATAAGGCTAATTGTAACCGTACATCTCTCCTCAATCAGATGGTGGAGATTACATCTCTCCATCTACCGAACTATCCATATTTATTACAAAAACATACAATTACAATATTAGATATTCGAGAGTAGTTCTTGGATTAGTCACACTCCTTTGTACATAAATCTTTGATCATGTCACTTCCTTGGTCCGTGACATATGCATGCTTGTTTGCTTATTACGTAAACAAGTGCTCCAAATCCATTCATTCAGCATACAATTAGTAAGAATAATTCCAATTTTACACACAACCATACGTCATGTGAAACAAATCAAGCAAGTTTTCAAATTCAAACTTTTACAAATAAATTGGAATGAAAGGTCCTACTTGCTTGTAAAATGAATGACAATTACATATGATTGAGACATGGGAAAGATCGTAGTTTTATGAGACTACATAAATGTACATTGTTCTTCTCTTATTATTTAACTTCAAATTTGTTCCCCTAACTATCTGAGTAAATCAAATCCTCATATATGTCCTTTTTTTTTTTTTTTTTTTTACAAATAGGTTGTTACGTTTCCATTTTTTTTACTTCATACACACACACACACGCACACACGCTCAGGCAATCTTTTTACCATTCAACAAAAAAACAAATCTCTATTTTTCAAGTTGAAGTTAAAGCAAAATATCAAGATCCTATTGGTAAATCATAAAAGTTCAGGCAAAATTAAACCTCCTAGAATATTATTCATTAACGGGAGCAAAAATAATAAATTAGCTTCTTCTTTTTTTGGGTCGAAAAATAAGCTCCTAGAAGATTGAGGTTTAAAGTACAATTTTCATAATAAATAACCTTCTAGGTTATAGCATATAATAATTTGCCTCAACAGTAGCAAAATTTTATTTAAAGTCGAAATTACAGTAAAATATCGGGATCTTAAAAGCAAAGTAACAAGATCCTTCGTACATTATCTGTCATATATCTGACGTACAAAATTTCATAAAATCCCACAAAATAAGTTTAAAAAATAGAGCGTTCACATGACAAACCTCGAAGTCAAAACTCAAGCAAATATATGAACAGGCTCACTTCAGGCGGAAACACGAAAGCTTAACTTATTACAAAAGACAAGAGTCAAAACATTCCTTAAACATAGTCACTACACTTCCTTAACAATTCGTCTGCATGAACTTTAATCTACAACTTGAAACAAATCTAAGAAATCCCCTAAAGCCGTGAGACTCATCGTACAGTCAAGAGAAGTCACTTCACAAAGCTTACAAATCAAAATGGAATCTCCAAGATGCAAATGTGCAAATTGAGCTTTCCATATGTCGATAAGCATCATCGGGTAATATGTATGATAGCTCATTGTGGAGATATCATCAACTGAATAATGCTTCAAGTGCCGTTCAAGATGGATGCTGAACTTTTTAACTCAATACCAATTTTGCAGAGTCCTCCAAAACCCATATATCCAACATTTTAGCATACATACCACATGTCTATAATCCTTTTGGCCAAATATTCAAATATTAAGTTTAGGACTATACAGGCAAATCATCAAATGAGTTGAGACCAAATTAGTATAATAAAAAGTCTATGATTAAATTGACACAATTGAAAATTTTAAACCTGAATTGGCTATCGTACAGTAAATTTAGGACTTTTTGCACAATTGTCTTAATTAATATCTTGAAAACAAAGTAGTCAAAAAAAGTTTAAATAGAAAACCTTAAAATTTATTCAAATCCCACTATAAATATAGCAATTGTCGCTAACTAAAGCGTAATCGATTACCTTCTTGTGAATACAGAACACAAAGTCAGAGAGAGAATGAGACCTCTTTTGCTAGGAGGGGCCCTGGTCCATCGCTGATGGTTGTAGTTGTCTTCGAAAGTGAGGGCAAAACAGAAAATATTTTCTGGATCCAGCTCCACAGTTCGATGCAAATTCTAGCTAGTCTTCACATGCGACATCCTTTATCTTAATATCTAAATATTTATTTGCTGACAGTCCTCTCTATGGAATAATATTGGCAGTTAAAGGTGATTTAACTTTAACTTCTCTCTCATTTAAAAACTCATCCAAACGATATAATTTGGTTAATAATATGAAGATCATTTTAAAGATATTGAATTCTCCCAAATTGAATAGATAGACATCAAGATATGACATCTCATGCCACAAATGTTCAATTTTGACGGTGTGGTTGTAGTCGATTCACGTTTTTCCACATTTACTCCACTTGATTTTCAGTATCTTTGTAAACGTCAGCTTGAGATGAGCTTCATTAGTGGCATCACCTTTGCGCAATCACTCCCTCTCCAACAGTGTCGCCAAAATGTTGAGAGGTTTGCTCCAGAGGTCCCTTGGTCTAGTGTCCCACAGAAGAGGATGAAATAGAGAATGCGTGAGAAAAGAATCGAGCAATTTTATTGGGACCCGAATGCCAGGTGGCAAGTGAGGATTGCCGAGTCACTTGTTTCAAAGTTTTCTCCGTGGTTCGCTAATGAGAGTCGATAGGAGTGTCAAAATCCACATGTTTATAAGTCAAAAGATCCCTTAATGAGTGAATTGATGGAGTGTTTACTTTGATAGGATCAAAGCATGACAATCCTGACATAGGAAACTAACTATAGATAAGAGGCCACACATATTAGGATGACACGGGCTAATCATGGACCATCGCATGTGAGATTGAGATGGGTCGATACCAAGTCCTGTAGAAAGAGTCAAAGGAATAATCAAGTCATGACTTAACGAGTCTCGCTTCTAGTTCATAAAGTCAAAACTCTCTAAATAATCGAAAATAGATAAGAATAACTTATAATTTTATCGCCTATCACAATTTGTTCTTGCATGGAGCATAAACCTACAACGAATCCCTAATGGGGGCATTTGTTCGTAAATTCCTTCGACAAATATCTGGGAACGGTACTTGTCAATAAATTCATAAAATTGTGTGAAGGAATAGTTAGTTAGTTTTTTAAAAAATATGAAAACGATAAAATTGATTGTCTAGGAGTATCATCATTTATTTCCTCCTAAACTTAAAATGTGGTCCACCAAGATGCTCACACAAAAAAGTGATTTAACCGGATAATGATTCTTTTTTTCCCATAGTTGCGGTGGATCATTAATGACACTTGACTGAAGTTGCTCCTTTATAATTTCAATTTGGTGTGGCTTTAAATTCGACAGGTGTATGGTGATACAGCGTTGCTAGTCTTAGTGTTGGTACTACGACGCTTGTATGGTGATTAGAAAAAAAAAAGAATAGCACTCCGAATTAAAATTCAAACTAGATCGAACATACCCAAACAAAAATTTTTGAATCACACTGCACATAACTGGGGTATAGGGTTAGCCTGTGGTTATGTACAGTACTGTAAGGCATGCTAACCCTGTAATGAACCTTTTACCCATCCTCATTTACCTCAAGCGTAGGTGGCACCTTCATGCCAGCCTACTCAGTGGTAGCTTAGGCATGCAAGCACATCCTGATGTGGAGTTTACATTTCCCATCGTGAGGTCTCCAAATTCCCTATCTATCTTTGTCTTCCCGACAGAGAGGGAATATGGAGAATAGCATGGGGTCTCCCACCCCAGGGCAAATCTCCCGCTTGTTTTCTCATTAAGCCTTTTAAAGATCTGCTCAGGTCCAAGTGTATTGAGTTAATGTCAGGTTTCAATTTTTGAAGGATTGGTTACAAGAGATAACGAGGGAAATTATGCATGACTTGACTATAGATCTTTTGTCCAATTGCATAATCAATGATTAAATAAATGGCTGTCATAAAAAGTTCATGGTTATGGAATTCCAAATATTGAAAGCGGAGAAAAAATTTACTCAATTAATTTTATTTTTTTTAAATTTCAGCTTGAATAATAAGTAAAATAACGAGCTTATTATAATTCGGTTCGATTTTGCATCATAAATTGGAATAAACCCAACACACAAAAACTGGACTTGTTTGGCTGACAATTGAAAATTCCATTTGGGCATTTTCTTTTCCCTCCTGCTGTGCATTAGACAATGCTAGTGTAAGTCGCACGAAAACAGCAACCTATGATCTTCATAACTAGAATTTAGAACACAATAATGGAAAAGAAAAAATTTACGCACCTAATTTGGAATCTATTATTCACGATGCGGAATAGTGACAATTCAAAATTCAAGTGCTTCTTCTCCATTGCGATCAATGAGATTACCCCTCACTCATTACGTTCTATAACTACTCCTTAGATGAGATTATTTATGCATCAGGATTAGAGGAGAGATTGGAACACCATTTATAAAATTTTAAGCTACGGGTCCTCTCATTATAGGTTGAGCTCTACTTGATCCACACAAGCCAACTTCATATTATACTAATTAAAATATTTATATTTTATTTTATTAAATTAAATCCATAAAATGGTAAATTATAATCTCAATTAATATGATCTACGTTAGGAAAATTTTTACGGTAATATCTTGGCAGGTCGTCCTAAAATTTCCAAAACAAATTGCTGTCATGTTTTCCATTGTTTTTCTTCTAATTTTGAGCCACGTCCTTTTCCAGGTTGGCATTTGTCCACTTCTGGCTCTGAATGATTCTTCAAGATGACGAGAGCCGAGCATCTCCCGTGAGCTTGCTCCTTGTCTGTGTATTATTTGTATGTATCTGCAGTCTGCTTTTGTGGTGGGGTGAGAATTGAAGAGAACACTTGGCCATTCGTCACTGTTGGTCAGCCGACAGAACAAGGAATGAGCCATGGAATATATGATTGAATTGCGGCACTGAAGACTGTAGCGAGTACGAGGAAGTCTCAAAACAAGGACGGGAAAGGAGCTTCAAAGACGTCGAATTATAGTCCCACTTTCGCCATACGTTATTTAATCCAAGTCCAAAGGATGGAGCAGAATTTACATTTGAGTTGCTTTGAACATGTGGGAATGTTACGCGACCGTGTCTTAACCTAGCCAAAATATGGGTCAAGATAATCAAAGACGGCTACACGAAGAACACCACCCGACCTAAACCCTTTTTTTTTTTTGATCGAGTTTGACACGGATCGGGTCGGATTAGGTCACAAAGAAAAGCTTAAACCCTGCATATCCGGATTGAATCGAGTATCAGTGGGGATCCCAATTGGCTTGTTGACAACGCCAAGGATTTCAAACCCTTCTAACTTCCTCCATGTTACGGTTTTCTGTGGTTGCGAAAAGTCAATGGCTTCGAGATTCTCTGATTCGTGCTGTGTACAATTATCCATTATCTATTAAAAAATCTATAGCACCTTTCAAACAGCTCATTGATGCCCGTCAATCAAATCCGACGCCTATATGATGTGCAAAGATGAGGGTTTCAATAGTGATTGTCATTTTTATATTTGTAATTTTTTATTCCTTCGCTGTTGTCATCTTTATAAAAAGAATAAGCTCCAATTGAATATTCCACTTGATGTTGTCTACATAGTAAGCTCCAATTGGATATTCAAAGGCCGAGATTCGTCCATAAGGTGCGTTGTCATGCATGTGCATTAAAATAAAGTCTAAGCCCGACAATTGGTGGAGAAGTAGTATAAGGATCTCGCTTATTCCGCTCATTTTTTGCTAATAAACTTCTTATAACAGTTTTTTGACCATGTATCATCTTCCGTGGATCCTACTTTCCAGCATCCTCTGTTACTATTCTACCTTATTGTTCCCCTTTAAGCATTCGCCCTCATCCGAAACAATCAAAGACATTCCATTGCTGGGTTTTGCTTCTTTGCTTTCTTCATCAGTTACCGAATTATGACCATGGACAACAAGACAACCAACAGTCATTGTCAACCAAATTATGACCACGAACAACTGGACCACTGACATTGTAGTCTTCCTCCTCAAACACAACTCCGAGCACCCGCCTTCTACCCCGGCCGCCACTGCCACTGCCGCTACCACCAACCACCTCTCCTTTGGAGTCCAACCAAGAGGCCACAGCATCGAAGCATAGCAAGTCTGCATTACGACACGTCTAGGAAGGTCCCAAAGTAGAAGTCGCACGCCTTGGGGTGGCCCCAAACGACTTACACAATTGCCAATCCGGCCCACTTCCGTCAAATGGTGCAGCAGGTGACCTATCACACCAACAAACCAGGCGGACACCACATTCGAGAGAAAAAAGGAACATTTTTGATAGAATATTAACAGAGAAGGCTGAAAATGCCGGACCGATGGAGGATAATATGGTCAAAGCACTTGAACGGGGCGTGCATTAGTTAAAAGGAGGGGAAAGCTCTACCCTTATCGTAAAAGCGAGGAAGTTGAGAAAGATTTCGATCCACATAGCGTTTACCGCTTATCTCTCTCTTCCCCGCAGTACTTGGAAACACCCTTTTGTTTGAAGCACCTCAGAAACTACCTAAACAAAATAATCACAGAGAGAGAGAGAGAAAGAGAGAGAGAGATGGAGGTGGAGAGCAAGGAATGGATACTAGCACAGTATGTGGGAGAAGGTGTGCCGACATCTGAACATCTGAAACTCCGAACCTCAAACCTTAAGATCACCAAAGATGTCGTGCCAAACGACCATGTGATGCTGCGCCTCCATTGGCTCTCTGTCGATCCTTACCTCCGAGCCAAAATGAGCTCCCAACAAGATGGTCTCTACCTCTCCCAGTTTCATCTCAATCAGGTCTTCAATCATCTTCGACTTTTTTTTGTCTTCCTATTTTTGCAATCTCTTCTTTTTATCATTGCCATTTTTTTTTTATTTTTATTTTTTTGTCTTTTTTGTGCGTTAGGCTGTGACCACATTTGGGGTAGGTGAAGTTATAGAGTCCAAGCACTCAGGTTTGAGTTTTGGAGAGATTGTCATCCACCCATTTGCACCTGTGGCTGAGTACTGCATTGCACCTGCTTCTTTTCTCAGGAAGATTGACCCTGATTCTAAGGTCTCAGTTCTTGATTATCTCAGCGCTCTTGGTAAGTTTGCAAAAGATTTTTTTATCTATTTGTTCTTGTAACTTCATGTAGTCAGCCCCTGGAAAAACTGAGCATTGAAACGTGTTTGTCAGATGGCGAGTAGGGACAAACAAAGAGTCCTTTGTCAAAATGAAAATTGCTTGATCAATCCGGTTATGATTGGTTTTCTGCACAATGGTTGAACTAAGTATCTTGAAAAGCATGCTTGGTGTTGAAAATGGTTTTTGGGTTTTCCCACGAACAGCTTGGGAATGTCTGACAGATTAAGTTTCGCCAGATCTTGATTGGAAGGCCCAACCTCTAATACAAATTGGACTACTCGCCTTTTTGTATTTCAAATATTCAAAATATTCTGTATTTGCTGTGATCGATGCAGGGATTCCAGGTTTTGCAGCGTGGGTAGGAATAGTGGTGCTTGGAGATCCGAAGCCGGGGGAGAATGTCTTCATCTCCGCCGCAGCCGGAGGAGTAGGTGTTTTCGCTGGGCAACTGGCTAAATTGAAAGGTTGCAGAGTGGTTGGCAGTGTTGGTTCTGATGTCAAGGTAAGTGCAATCGGTTGACATTGTTGTTCTTTCCATATTGATTGGGCTTCGAGTATTTGTTTGTTTGAACTGACACAAAATTAGTGGTAAAAAAGTCTCAAAGCAGTCGAATTGACAATTTCGAGAGTAAATGCCTATTTTAATATAAAACCATTTCAATATAATTAAGGCACTGTTCGATGTTTGTGGAAGCGTGTATGTGTGCAAGTGTGTATGTATGAAATATGAGTAGAATATGGGAAAATTTTTATTATGATAGTTGGTATTACAAAAGAAGAAGCATTTCTAGTGTTATGTTACATAGAACTTTGAGTACAAAAACTAATATAAAATTTCAGCTTGTTGCGGCTAGTCAAAGTCCAAGTTGGACTTTGCTTTCCTTTTCTTCTTTCTTCCAAATCTTCTCGATGCTTCTCCCTTATTCTCCATTTTTCTATACTCTGCGGCTCCCCACAACTTTGTTGACTTTTGTTTACTTTTCTTGCCTGAAGTAAATTGTTGCTGCCGACTTGTTCCTTTCTCCATCAAGCATGAATAGTCTAGTGTGTTCTAGTACTTTCCAAAAATGGATCACATTTAACAGCACTCTGTATGCAATAAACACAAGATTGAAATCTTTGCTGTTGAATTGAAAATGTAGTTCGACCTCCATAACGTTCTTTTTTCAATTTGTGTTGACCCTTTTGATGCGGTCAAACCATTTCTGACTTATGTTTTTCGTCATTAACAGCTTCTTATAGCAGTGACTAGGACCTGCTCTAGTTCCGCTTTCACTTTATTCAGCATAGCCAAACACGCTTCTCTGGTTCATAGAATTTTCGGGTTTATGAATCTTTAAAAGCAAAGAAATCACCCCGTTGTCAGTCATGATACTATGATGACATTCGACAGCAACTTGAAGCTTTACATGGTTCATTATCTGATATATGATAGACTACAACCGGTTTATGTGGTTCTGTTGATAACCGAAGCATAAGTGCCAACCAGTGCTGACAGAAGAAAACCTACCAATTTATAGTTTAAATAATCTCTGTACTGTGATCCGTGTTTCAATATGTTTGATGATGCAGAGAAATGGTTATGTCGCTCATAATGTGAGTTGTTGAATGAAGATAGGCCTGTTCCAATCTTGTGCAGGTCAAGTTTTTGAAAGAGGAGATTGGATACGATGAAGCATTCAACTACAATGTCGAGACAGATTATGATGCCGCTTTGAGCAAGTAAGTCTGTTATACTTTATCTCAATTGAACACTCACGAAGAGCAGCCCACCATGATGTTTGTGTGCATTAACGAACGAATGGATTTTTTATCATGCGATCCATATGGACAATAGTTAGAGCTTTTTACAGCTCTCTTTTGAGACAATATTTTCTTTTTATACTAGTACTAGTCATCTGCTCAGCACCCTCAGTGACTATTCTCTGCCTCGTCCTGATCATCTTTTGATACATTAATAAGAATTATGAAACTTGCACTGATACAAGACTGCTTTAGGTACTTCCCGAACGGTATCGATATTTACCTCGACAATGTTGGAGGTAGGATGCTCGAGGCCGTCCTTAACCACGTGAATTCCCATGCACGTATCCCTCTCTGTGGCATGATCTCCCAATACAACAAGGTAAATGAAGTATCTTGAATACCAAGTTTCTTGGATGGTGGAACTGCAACATATCCAGTAGAAGCCAGTAATGCTTCGAACCGCAAGTTGATTATTATTTCCTTATTCGTGTGCGTTAGGTTTGGACCGAGAGAGAAGGCGTGCGAAATCTATTGAACATGGTGGGGAAGGAAGTGAGGATGGAAGGCTTCATGTTGGCTTCATACATGAACCGATTCGGAGAGTTTCTGGAGGAAATGATCGGCTACATCAAACAACGGAAGATTGTTTCCGAGCACAAGATCTACCATGGCATCGAGAGCTTCTTAGAAAGTTTCGGATCACTATTCACTAGCTCGAACGTGGGGAAAGTCATAGTTCAAGTGAACAAAGACGCAAAAGCTTAACTGTACCTCGCAAACGACATCATGACAATAGTGGTAATAAGGTGAGACATCTTTCATAACCTGAAGAAAATACCTAGAAGAGGTGAGGTCTGGTTTCCTCAAAGTGTACTGCTCAATATTCTGGTGTCCTGTTTGGATTACAAATGGCCTTGGATGGTCTCTCACGGACCAATCCTTCGGTCACAATCCGTCCTATTCGCCTGTATTTTGCTGCAGTTCCTATTGAAAGTTTCGCAACATGCAAAAACTTAGAAAATCTACTATCAATGGCTGTGAACTTCTGATAATAATGATTGAACGGCTATCGACCTCTCTCGAGAAACAGTCTCTCGAGGGGTTTCAGAAGCACCGTGGATTCCAGTGCTTGGTTTAGTTTTGGAGTCATTCCTTGATCAATAGCAGTAATTCAACCTGACGGTAAGAGTCTCGTGTGCTGTCAATCCATACCACAGGGTGGATTTCGCCCTGGGGGGTGTGAATTGACCGATTTCAGACACAAACAGAGTCCGGCGTCACGGGTTACTGGCACGTCATACCTTACCTTGCATCCTCTGAATATGACCTTTATGTGTTTCACCTGATAGATGCATCAATCTTAGGCATTTTTTTCTGAATCAGTGTGTTCAATTAATGATAATCAGCAGCAGCAAGTGATCAATATGTGGTGGGGCAAGCATTGATATGCTGATCGTTTAATAACCTGAGTTTGCGACATCTGCAACTCCAAGCGAACGCGACACTTGGCATTTTCCATTCCAAGAAAGATATAATGACGTCAGTTCTCAAGATACTACGCCGAGATCGTTTATGTCGCCATGCTCATAGTTTGCAATGATCATGAATGGCCAGGGGTTAAAAAAAAAAACCAAAAGGTCATGATCCTCATTCTTAGATACTGCAGACTTTTATTCCAACTCCCGAAACTATACCTTAAAACTAAAGTACCTAAAAAGATGCTTTATTTATTAGCAGTTAAAATTTTACAATTTTTGGTGTAGAATGATTTCATTAAGTGAAATTTCTCTGAAACACATGAGCTTATTCAATTTGAATATTACTATTTCCGATAAGCAAATAAAGTTTTGTAATGATTTGATAGTGATATCATTTTCATTAGGCGAAATTTCTTTGAACATATAAAATTCACTTAATTGAAATATTACAATTAGACTAAACTAAGGGATTAAAAAAAAAAAAAAAAGTTGTATCCAAAAAGATAACTTACCTTCCTAGGATGGAAAAGGGGGGGAAAATGTCCAAAAATCCTAAACCTATTGCATTTTTGCTAATTTAGTCATAAACCTTTTAATTTTGCTAATTGAGTCCTAAACCTTTTCACTTCTTGTTGATTTAGTCCATCCGGCCAATTTTGGTTGGAAAATGCTGACGTGGATGCCGGCAGTGCCACGTAAGATTGCCGACGCTAACGTGGACATTTTTAATAATATTTTAATATTTTTTTTTGAAATTTTTTGAAATTTTTGAAATTTTATATTTTTTCGGTTTTTCCCTTTTTCCTTTTTTTTTTTTCTTTTTGGCTTTTTTTCTTGGCCTTTTCCAGTGGCCGGCCACCGGAAAAGGCCAAGAAAAAAAGCCAAAAAGAGGAAAAAAAGAAAGAAAGAAAGAAAGAAAAGAAAAACAGAAAAATAATAAAAATTCAAAAAAATTCAAAAGAATATTAAAATATTATTAAAAATTATCCACGTTAACGTTGGCGCAGTTCTACATGGCTTACACCCGCCGCCCACGTTAAGATTTTCTCGCCAAAATTGGCCGGATGGACTGAATCGGCAAGAAGTGAAAATGTTTATGACATAACTAAAAAATGAAATGAGATTGCCGGGTTTGCATTTGCACATGCGTTCCTTTAAATTTTTATATGTCATAACTGTTCTTTAACCGTACACATTTCTACATGCTTAAAAAGGTGAAAATACTTTAGTAAATGCGTTAGTCATGACGTACTAGGGCGTTACATGACAAGACACTAAGAAGCCTATTTTTGATAAATAATTCGCGAGTATTTATTTTGGGAATTACCTTTCTGAAAGAGATCATATTTTACAATTCTATAGTTATATATATTGAAGTCAAATAATTTCTAAACTAAGCTTTTGGGTTGCCAATTCAAGCCCACATTCCCAAAAGGCCGTCCGACACGAGAAACGAGAGTCGTCCAGGTTGGCGAAATCTGTACGAATCCAGGCCCACATTCTAGTATTAGCAAATTTAGATTTGAGATCCACGATCATTCACTTTCAGAGCATTAATATATGTGCCATGCCATATTTGTCCTATGAGATCTGAACTTTCCATAAAAATGGCGCACTGCTTCTGATAAATTGGAAACGCGAGGGGGAGAGGGGGAGAGAAGGAGGGAGAGAGAGAGAGATGGCGGTGGAGAGGAAGGAGTGGACATTGGAGGAGTACGTCCATGGAGGCGTGCCGACATCCAGGCACCTGCAGCTCCGCACCTCGACCATGGGAGTTTCCAAAGACGACGTCCCGGATGGCCACGTCCTCCTACGCCTCCACTGGCTCTCTGTCGACCCGTACCTCCGAGCCCGGCTGGGCAGCCAAAGAGACGGTCTCTACTTCCCTCCGTTCGAGCTCCATAAGGTCATATCAGATCCTCTCTCTCTCTCTCTCTCTCTCTCTCTCTCTCTCTCCCCATATTGGTGCTTCTGTCTGAAATCTAGGGCATGACATGCGATATGTAGGCGAGTACCGAATCCTTTACGAGGACACAGAACGGTTTTCGGTGTAATTTAGGCTCGGATTTTTCTCTTCTTTACGTCGACCCTTTTGAGGGTTTGACTTTGTTTTTGTGTAGCCTGTGACGACATTTGGAATAGGAGAGGTGTTGGAGACGAAGCACTCGAGCTTCAATGCTGGGGAGATGGTGCTGAACACGATCGCACCAGTTTCGGAGTACTGCACTGTGCCTGCTGATGCTCTTAGGAAGATCGAACTCGGACCTGATTCCGGAGTCTCTGCTCTGGACTATCTTAGCGCTCTTGGTAAGAATTGAAACTGCATTTTACTTTCGAGGATATGAGGTGTGAGATTGTTGAGAATATGTCATGCCATATTTGTCTGGGCTTAGGAGTAGAAAGAAACGAACATCTGAATGCATATTGCCTATGCAGACTTTTTTTTTACCAATATCTTCGGATTTATTCAATCTCAATCAAAGATTTTTCTTATCTTCGTGCAAAAGTGACACGGCATTGCTCGTTCTTACGTCCTTTTATCGTGTGTTTGCCTAAGCAAGCCCTTGTCTGGAATAATTGTAGGAATCCCAGGATTTGCAGCGTGGATAGGAATAACGGTGATTGGAAACCCGAAGCCGGGAGAGAACGTGTTCATCTCCGCCGCAGCTGGAGGAGTTGGCATTGTGGCTGGGCAGTTAGCCAAGTTGAAAGGCTGCAGAGTCGTCGGCAGTGTCGGTTCTGATGCAAAGGTAAGTGATACGATATAGGTTGCACTAATTTCGTTCACGCCTACTAAAATTGCATGTACTTGCTCTAATTTCATGCTTCAGCTCTTGGGTGGATATGTATATGTGATGTCATATGCAGGTGAAGTTCCTGAAAAAGGAGATAGGATACGACGACGCATTCAACTACAATGTCGAGACTGACTATGATGCCGCCTTAAGCAAGTAAGCTAACACGGTGATTCTAATCTATCTGAGACACATGTGATTGACATAAACTAGTTGTATTTCTGTTGTTAGTCTACTAATATTAATCGTCTAGGTACTTCCCTGATGGTATCGACATCTACTTCGACAACGTCGGAGGTCAAATGCTTGAGGCCGTCGTTAACCACCTGAACACCCACGCACGCATCCCTCTCTGCGGAATGATCTCCCAATACAACCAGGTAAAGAGAAAAACTGCATCGAAAGGTCTCGTGCCAGTGAAATTTGCTACTTTCGGTCTCTAAGAAGTCGGTTATAGTTATCACTCAAGAAACGAAAACATCGTCGTTGTTTTTCATTGATGCAATTAGGTTTGGACGGACAGATTTGGGGTGCGCAATCTCTTGAATTTGGTAGGGAAGGAGGCGCGGATGGAGGGGTTCATGCTGGATTGGAACCGGTTCGGAGAGTTTGTGGAGGAAATGACGGGATACATCAAGCAGAGGAAGATTGTTTCGAAGCATGAGATCTACCGTGGCACGGAGAGCTTCTTAGAGAGCATCCAATCTATGTTCACAAGCTCCAACGCGGGAAAGGTCATTATTCAAGTGAACGACGAAGCGAAAGCTTAACAATTTCTCAGTACTTAACAAATAAAGAAATTCGATATAAATTTATATTTTCATATTTACAAGCCCTATGATTCTTTTCCTCAATTATTCGATTTTAGTATGGTCAGAAATTTGATTTTAATGGCTACCTGGAGTTCTCTTCTGCAATTGATCATCTGTTACCGGACTTTTGTTCTGATAGTCCCAAGCTCTTAATGGTAAGGAAAACAAAGCAAACAACATTATTTTATCGTTCCACAACGTTGACTAACCATATGGCAAAACCCTTCGATTTTGTCTATTGCTGGAGATTCGTTATGAGAGGCCCCAAAACTAGACGGACTTATTCCAGCCTTAATCCATACAAATAGGGTGGACTAATCTCAGCCTGCCGTTATATCCTCAACCTTGTCATTAAACTTTCAGACAGCTTGCTAATATTGTTCGTCTTGAAGTAGCAAATCCTAACTTGTACAGCCAATGCCGCAAATATCGCGCCTACCATCGGGCATACACAGATAGAAATAGAGCCAAATCTGTTCTTTTTGTAAGCCGTCCATTCTTTTTTGAAATGATTCAGCTGTGCGATATGTATTTCCTCTGCATTTCCTCTTGCACTCTCTTCTCAACTAGAAAACAATGTACTGGATCAAGCAATCACTCACAAGCAAACGATGGAACTTTGGTGACCATTCCTTTGATATTTCATTCTACATTAGTGACTCTCCTTCCCTCATTCACAAGTTAAATACAATCTAGAGCTTCTCTCTAGGTTCCATGTGAGTGTGAGTGAGTAAGGTTGACTTGGAAGAAATCACTAAGGCGGCACGGCTAAGGAAACGCTAGATCGATCAACCTATAACACATACATACCTTGTACATGGCATACTTGAATTTTAAGACTCGATTGCTCTTTTCAATAGAGGGCCGAGACTTTACACCTATTTAAATATGAAGCCTTAAAATCTAGCAAACTTGAAACATCGACAATGTTGACAAATATAGTGCAAAATTTCTCAATCTTTTAGTTAAAAAAGATATCATTTTTAAGAACAATATAGTCCCCACATATTAGTTTTAGTAACCGAGTTGATTGAAGACTTAGGATTTCAAGAAATTTTAGGAAATCTAATGGTAATATAATTTTATGAAATTATCCATAAGTTTATAGAAAAAGAATGCTAGTGTAAAGACTTGGCTCAAGAACCTATTATGAGGTATTGGCAACAGGCGGATCTTAGTGTCTCGATCACTTAAGCCGAGACAATCTCCTCGTTGTGTAACATTTTTCAATTGCGGAGCTTATATAAAAACACAAGTTGGACAGTGTCATGCTTGCTTTCAATACAATCCAAGTAGCAACACGCAACATGGACAAGTGACACAACATGCTGATATGTCATTTTTCAAAAATAGAGAATTCGTTAAGACGTTAAATTAAATAAATATTTTTATTTTAATTATTTGATTAAAATTCACAAATAAATAAATAATAATAATAAAAAGATATCACAATGAATTCACACTAATAATATCAATAAATCTATTCATAGGAAATTTAAAAGACATATTTATAATTAATGCGTACTCATATTTGGGAACGTATTTTTAATTTTAACAAAAATTATAGATGAAATTAATGACTAACAAAAGATTAGAATCAACTTATTTAAATAAATCTGTGATCTTTTATAATGATCAAAATTTATCATTATTTAATATTTAATATTTTTATTTTTCCAAATCATTTTTTAGCTTATATATTTATTTTTTAATAAAAATAACTTTTTTCGTCCAAAAATTATTTCCTTCCCTTGTTTTTTCCCCTCAAAGCCTCCCAAAAATTATTTTCCTCTCTTTTTTTTTTCCCTCAAAACCCTCATCCCCATAAATCAACTCCCTCCCTCATTTCTCTCTCCCCGTCCCTCACGCCACCCCGAAATCCCCCCTCGGTTTCTTCCCCTGCTCTTTCTCTCTCTCTCTCCCCCCCCTGCAGCCTCTTCCTCCTCCTCATTGCACGATCCTCTCAGCTCTCTCTCGGTTGCCTCATCACAGTCGCTCACCACCTCACCTTTAGTCCTTCATCCTTTGCAGCTACAACCTCGGCTTCACAGTCACAGCCCTCTAGATCGCCTCGGTCTACACTCTTCCTCTGGCCCTCCCTCGCCATCGTGGCCTTGCCTCCACCCTCCATCATCTTCTTTAACGATCCTCTATTTTAGACACGCGTGTCGGAATGTGTTGAGAAAAGTTGACCAGGTGTCCAATTTCAGAAAATCAGACACGTGTTGATTGCGTGTCGAACACGACATGAAAGCTCCGGCAACATGTCCTTGCTTCATAGGGTATAATAACAAATTTTTTACACATTTCGCTGGTGAATTTGGATCGGGTTTGGGCTTTATTTGATTTTGCTTAGATAAGCTCAATATTGTCGGATGTGACTTCACGCACTTTCATTCTTTGCCTTGGTTTTCAATCATTCGTTTCCACTCTCATGTTCTGACTCTTAAATGTTGCCTACTCCAGTTTCCGTCTCCCGATTTCAACATTGCCTTAGTTTAGGATAGAACAAAATCTTATAACACAGACTGAAAAAGGTCAAAAAGGTCGGAAGAGGAGAATTTCAAGATAAGAGAGAAGACCGAAAAAGTTCAGGAATTGTTGAAGAAAACTATATATGAAGGAAAAAGGTTGAAAGAGGAGGATTTGAAGCTAACGGAGGAGGCTATGATATCTGAGAAATCGTGACAGAAGACTGAAGCTAAATGTGAGAAAAAAAAATCTGAAGAGGTGGATTGAGAACCGTTATTGTTAAAGAATTGGAGAACATGCATAGACAGATAGATGGATACACTAACGGAGGCTAACGGAATCAATAACTTGTTTAGTGGGTTTGATAAAAGACTCAAAAGTGCACAAGGAAAAATCAATGAAATGGTTACAAAAATCCTGTCATTACTATAGTTGAAGAGGAAATCGAGAAGGACAAAATTCATTCCATTGAAGATAGACTCTATAGGGTACAAAAGGTCATATTGAATCACAAAGCAAAATATGGGCGTATACTGCACCCAAATTCATTCCATTGAAGATAGACTCTATAGGGTACAAAAGGTCATATTGAATCACAAAGCAAAATATGGGCGTATATTGCACCCATCTAGGACCGTATGCGACACCATGGGTAGTTTATTGCTTAAAGTGCACATTGCCGTACAAATGAGTCGCTTTGTTTTGCTTAGCATTGTCAGTGAGGTTTGCTTGAACATGCAATATCATTCCAATCATACAGTGTAAGACGCAATGTGACATCCCGATTTTTCCGATTCTATTTTCAATTAATTGAGACGGGCATTTCGTTGGCACGCATATAGTTCTTTTCCTTGAGTTGGCCACTCATGTGGAAACTAGTCTATCGGGTGAAGCTGTTAAGAGTTTCTAATGCATCAGACTCGAGAATTTGATCAGGAAGCAACCTTTCGACCGAGCTAATCTGCAAGGGTCATTACGACACAAATAAAAATCGATTAAAGACCGGAGATAGGTCGACTCGAAAGAGGCACGTGATCGAGTGTGGGTGATTCCACAAGACCACACAATTCTTGTCGATCGACACTTGACCGACTTTTCTATCGATTGGGTACCCTGTGCTCGTATTTGAAACCTTGAGATTATGCCGACAACCGAAAGTCGCCAATGTTTCAAAGATGTACATTGTGGCTTGAGATGATCAACCACAGGTCAAATGCATGAAAATTTCTAAAGGCTACCCGAGTAGGTTGGGCCAAGATCGTGTCAAAGTGAAATTAACCGTGGAATTGAGATCGAATTCAGAAATTGGAAGTCTAGGTGTGTCACAAATCATTTCAAAATCATTGAATCATCTTTGGGAAAAATTTTCATGCAAGCCGAGCTTTTCAGCAAAAATAATCAAGAAATAGCAAATTTGGCTCAAGAGATTAGTAGGCCCACTTTTGGTTGTACTTTTGGGACTCAAGTTGATTTTATAGACAAGTGAAGATGTGAATTGAAGTGTGGTGACATCAATTTATTTTACTTGACTTCAATTTGATTCAATTTGAAGAGAATTGATGAGAATTGAAGAAATGGGACGTACAAGAATCGGACCGGCGGAAAATGGAAGTGGACTCATCAAGAGGTTGTGGAGGATTGGGTGAGTGGAGTGTGATGTCACCCATGATGTCATGGTGGTGGGCCATTTTTGGGGATTAAAGAAAAGGAAAAAGAAAAGAAAAAGCCCCCCCATCTTTCTCTCTCCTCCCTCTCTTCTTCCTCCTACCGTGCGACTCCTCCATCTCCATCTTCTTCTTCTCCAGCTTTGAACCCAGCAACCGGAAGCCAGTGGAGCCGAAGAAATCGCACGCCTCTGCCGTTCACCGCCGCCGCACGTCGTTCGCCGCCGCCGTTCGCACCGCCAGGCCGCTCGTCGCTTGCGCCATCGCCTCCCTCTCTCCTCCACCTCCTGCTCATGCTCGGCGTCTCCAGCAGATCTGGGAGCGCCAGCAGTAGCGAAGATCGAACAGCAAGCCGCCGGAGCCGGACCGCCGTCCGCCGCTCGCGCGCTGCTCGCCACCCCGCGCCGCCCGCGCGTCTCCGCCTTCAGCCGCGTCGTCCTTGGTTTGGCCGACGCCCAGCTGCGTCTCAGCCCCTGTTCGCATATTTCAGGAGCTGCCGGAGCTCCCTCCGCCGCCGTGAGGCCTCGCCGGGCCGCCGCCTCACCCGTCCAAGCCCCGCCGGTTCTCCCTCGCCGTTCCTCCGCCCGATTAGGCTCGGATCAGCCCTCCTCCGCCCAAGATCAGAAGCTGCAGAAAATGGGTATGAAGCGGACGTTTGGCCCGTTTTGGCCGCCTTCCCGAGCCCGGATGCTCGGCCCGCTTTGAGGAAAGTCGATCCTCGCGTCGTCCCCGTCGTTTTGGTCCGCTCGGCTCGCTAATCCAGTGAGTTTAACTCACTAAACCTCGCTTAGAGGATTAATTATGCTTTAGGTGTGCTTAGTTTATGTTAAGTGTGATTAGGTGGCTAGTTTAATTTATTTAAGTGTTGATTATATTAATGTGTTTAATTAGCTTAAAGTGTGATTAAATTAAGGTTAAGTGAATGGTTACATTAATATAAATCTTGATGTGACATAAAGGGATTTACTTTTGATTTATTTAAATATTTCGAAATTATTTAATAATTTAATAATATATCATTATTCGAAATTATTAAAATATTATTATTTAATTATTTTCGGAATAAATTTAATTATTTATTAAATTCCGAAAATTTTGTCGACCCTAAATTCTCCGAATTTCAAAGCTTAGGTCGCTACTTGTGTATTCGGATTTTGAAATCGATGGTCGATATTATAAATTGAATGTGGATTGCGAAAAATATGAATATTATTATTTAATTAATTTTCGGAATAAATTTAATTATTTATTAAAATTCGAAAATTTCGTTGGGACCTTATTTGCTCGAATTTCGTGCCGATCGCTGCTGTGCATGTAAAATTTGAGATTGATGATTGGTTGTGGCAAATTGAGTGTGATTGCGATTTATGAGGATTCTTTAGAAAACCCTAAGTGTGGGAATTGATGGGAGGTTGGCCGTGATTAACCACCTATTAGAGGTCGTGCCTAGTGAGGCCGTGATTAACCACCTATTAGAGGTCGTGCCTAGTGAGGCCGTGATTAACCACCGATTGGAGGTCGTGCCTAGTGAGGCCGTGATGAACCACCTATGAGAGATTGTGCCTAATAGGGCCGCGATGAACCACCTAAGAGAGGTCGTGCCTAATGGGGCCGTGATTGACCACCTATTAGAGGTCGCCCGCCCCAAGGAGGCCGTGATGAACCACCTATGAGAGGTCGTGCCCAGTGAGGCAGGGATGGACCACCTATGAGAGGTCGTGCCCAGTAAGGCCGTGATGGACCACCTAATGAAAGGTCGTGCCGAGTGGGGCCGTGATTGCCACTGGTTGTTAAACCTTCCTATAGGGCCGTAATTGAGAGCAATGATTGATTTGCTAGAATGACATGTAATCGGCCAAGTCGATTGATCGCTGAGACGATCCAAGTGGTTGAATTGTTCTGATGGTGTGATTGTGCCATGGTTGTTTGGTTACCATAATTGTACGTTGTTGAATTATATAACCGTGCTAACACCGAGATGAAGACTATTGCGAGGTAAGTCTTACGTGTGATGTGGCTAGGCCACCAGGGGGCGTATTTTCTTTCTAATAGGGGTTTAGGGGTTGAACTTGCACGAGACATCGTCTCATCCCTTGTGGGATTAAAATTTCGTGTCCCCTGTGGACTGAGCGCGGATAGCTTTGGTTGGCCTTGAGGAGTTGCAGATGTGAAGTCATAAGGATTGGAGAACGTGTCTGACTTGTGGGTCGTAGGACAGTTCTATTTTAAGAGCCGGTCTTTTGTATATTGGTTGGCCATAGACCTCTGTTTGTAATTCTGTTGAATTATGAAGTGTTGTGTTGTGGTTTTGCTTCCTGCTTTTCTATCCTGTATATTATTGTCAGGGGTTTTATAATATGCTTCCGCATGTGCATTAAAGATATGATTGGGTCGGCGACTTAACCTGGGAACGTCGCATTTGATCGACCGTAGTGGGATGTGCGCGCGCCTGGGGTTCGGGGCGTGACACGCAAATTTCGATTTCTGATGTTAGCCAATCCAATAACTTTTTGGGATTCTAATTTTCACCTCATGTCGGTCCGTTTCGCTATTGTCTAATGTTCTTTCGAGTGAAAAATGTGACGATATCATCTCTGCTCTGGAGTATGCTGTAAGACGCAAATTGCGCAACCCCAAGATCTCCATAACCATAACAAGAACATGCATAATTGAGTAGAAAGATTAACGCACCTAGATCCATCGAACATAAAGCGGAAGCAGAAAAAAAGGGATTACCCACATATAAAGGGGATCCACGCATCAAGTCATTCTCCTTTATAGCCCTCCGTATCACTGGCTTAATGAGGCGGCCCCTTCACGTGTAGCGTTAGGTAAACGCCCCTTAGGTGAGGATACATGTGAGAATTCGGGTTAGAGGAGAGACTTGAGCACTATTTATAGAGTTTCCAGCCAGTCCCCCTCATTACGGGCCAGGCTCAACTCGGCCCACACTAGCCAGCCCATATTAGACTAATTAAGAAACCTTCTATCTCTCTTTAGACCAACGCTGTTTTATGATAATCGTAAAAACAGTAAATTACAATATCAATTAATTTAGTCCACATTAGGAAAACTCTTACATACAGTCCTATAAACCAAAAGGACCATATGCAAGAGTTGCATATTAAGCATTACAATACCGAGTTGTATAGCATCTAATACGCTACAAGATGGTTGTTATACATGGACATGATCTCGTTTGTCTTCTATTGCATATCCACATGTTCTTTTTGTGTAAGGATTCAAAGATATCTTTTTTTTATTTATTTTTAAATTTTATTAACATTGTTCTTGCCTGACTAGAAACCATGTGGATAATACTTGTAGTTAAAATTAAGAATCAAACCTTACTAAAAAAATTCAATCCAGTTTTTGATTGTGCATTAGTTTTTCAAGCAATGTTCAATTGACGAGATTTTGCATTTATGAAAAGCTTATTTTTCGAACTTTCAAAATAGGTCTATGTTGGAGAAAATTTAATTGACGCAATCATTTTGAGAAATAGATCTAAAGAATGTACTTGTGCTTTTTCCTTTCTCTTATCACAGCAAAATTTCTAAGGGTTTGTTCCATGCTTCTTTATTTTCAAATGAAATAGTCGAAGGAGAGAGTAACGAGAAAAAGCACACGACACAATTGATTCTATTGAAAGTAGAATCAATTGTGTACAGAACAAGTTTATTGAAGTGCAAAATAAGGCCAATGACATGCTGAGCGTGTACGGCACTCATCTAGGATTGAATAATCTGGGTGACTTGTTGCTTCAAGCGCACATTCTGTGCAAACGGTTTGCTTGGCTTTGTATTGGGATGGTGGTGATATTTGCGGTTGTATTGGGATGCAAGTTAAGATTTCATATATAAATATAAGAAGTACTAATGGGGCGGCAAAGAGCTTAGTTAGAAGACTAGGTTGCTTACCTGCGGAAGCTACAAGATTGGGCAGTAGATGAAAGAAGTAAAAATCTTTTCGCTGAAACGACTACTAGCATTATTTTGCAGCAAAAAAGTACGTGTTTGAAATTACACTCGCATACTCAGCCTTCTCTTTCCCCCACTTTTTCGTCCCTCTTGTCCCTATTGACCATCACGCTGCGACAACTTCGCTCAAAGCTCGAACTGAGCTTCATTTTCTCTCTCTTAAAATTTCATTTGGCCTCATTTTCTCATTGCTCAGATTTTGCTTGTCGTCACTCGTGTTCATGTGCTCTAGATTTGTGTGAACTTAGGATTTTATTGAAGAATTTGCCCGCGTGGCCTTTAAAAGCTAGAGAGTCTCAGTAGTCTACAGGATCTTTTAATAATTAACAGGTCAATAGGAAATTGTACATAATTTTTCCATCTACTGTTCGATTGAGTCAATTCCTTTCATTTACCGTCTTGATCGGTGATTTTGGCGAGCTAAACCGGATCCTTACTTTCATTCTCTTCCCAATGAAAATTTCAATTATAACCACTCAACTGCATTGGTTTTGTAGAAAAAGCAGGAGATTATAGCTTGTTTATATAGTTTGTAACTCCAGGCATTACATAAAATCCAACTTGATCTCCCAAAAGCTGCTGATTTAAACCTAAAGAAGAACACTGAGAAGGTGAAGCATCTTGAAAAAGGATTCTATGTCATCGAGGAGCTCGACCATTGTCGAAAAAACAAAGTTCGTGTTGTTTGATCTAGGACCGCACCATGCATCAAATCAGATTCAAGACATAATTATTTCTTTTGGAATTTGGAGGTCGTATTCATGTTTAAACTAGTGCAAAGGCACGGCCTCCATTGTTTACTGTAGTCAAAGGGGAAGCCATGGAGGACAAAATTCAGTCTATTGAAGACAAAAATAAGCTCCATTATTCAGTTCTTGAGCACCAATTTCCTCAAGGTTTTTTTCTATGATATGTGATTAATAATGAACTTCTTTGTATTAGTCTACTAATTAGTTTACTAAATGGGAGAGTCAAAATCTTGCCTATAAAGTTCCATTGTGTAGAGAATTTTCTATGATATGTGATTACTAATGAACTTTGTATTAGTCTACTAATTAGTTTACTAAATGGGAGTGTCAAAATCTTGACTATAAAATTCCATTTTTTTTAGAGAGAAATGCTCCAAAAGAGAATGTATTCTATTGTTTAAAAGTTGGATGATACCAATGAGGAGAGGACTCCTCTAATATACAAAAGTCTCTTTAATGACAATTCTCACATCTCATCTCATGGTGGAGATCTATTTACGTGCTAGTCTCACTTACTAATCTAACGGTAGAGACTCACTCCCACCTTACAATCTTACGATAGAGAGATTTAGTAATCGATCAACCAATCCGATGGTGGAGATACATCTTGGTGGATATCAATCGGCATCTCACGATCCAATCGTAGAGTTTAAGTCTACCCATCGATCCAATGGTCCTTGTCTCCTTGGATTGATGACTTGGCAATATATCCGAGACATTCTCCCCCACCCCAAGTTATTTATGTGCGCACGGTCGGGCAGTTTTTATCCATTTAGTGTAGAAAATATCCAACAAATATATATTTTACAATTGGATACATAAAATGTGGCCTGAAAGTTTTAAGAGAAAATGTTAGCCGAACGCCCTATCAATTTCATTCAGTAATTGGGCAACGAATGGAAAAGGCTGCATATTGGGCCTATGCGGGCAAGCTTGGGCCCAAGAAAGAAAATCCTTTCATTCTTTTCCCTTAGATAATTAAGGGTTGCGTACGCCCCTTTATCATCGAAAAATTTGCTTTTTCCTTATCAAATTGCCTCTTAAATTATTTTCTTAAAAAACAACACACTACTATGTTATGGCTCCATGAGTGGTACCACTTGCAATATTTTTTGTTTGCTAAATCTTTTTTACTTGGGATATTTTGGCCTTCCTTTAATTTTCTTAGACCATCTTTTTAGAGTAAATTGAAGATTTTATCAAATTTGTGAATATCGACCGAGTAAATGCGTCTTTAGCCTAGCCATTTTTATTTATTTATTTTGGCAAGCTTTAAGGATCGACAAATGTAAGTCCTATCGAGTATCATATTTGCCACATCTATTTCAATGTTTTTATTTGGGACAGATTCATACTTTGAATAAATGTGGGTGAAATCTATATTTCTAACTCACTAATCAAGGGATTACTATCCAACCAAAGATAGAACAAGACACAGCCTGTTCCAAAATGCCCTTTTTCTTTTAAAAACAGCAAACATCGGTCTTCATTATTTTTTCTTGTTTATCTTCTCCCTCCGGTATTTTGCTTTTGACACAACTTTTTTAGTAAATGATAACTTATGGCACTAATGATCATTCTATAACTTTATTGGCATAAATGGAAGTATGTGACGAGAGAAGAAAGAAATGGCCGCCACACCACTTGCGCAACGAGTGTCAACAATCCTCGTCAAGGTCTCAAGTGGGAGTTCTTACGCCTCGCTGGTGGCCACGCTGGAGCCATAGCCCTCATAGTGAGCAAGAGCCCTCGTGCATTTTTGGTGCCATCGCGCCAACAAGGGTCAGTCGAATCTCATGAGGGTCAATACTCTTGCCGTCATCCAGATCTAAATGAGGGCAAACAAGCTCTCGTATGCTCACTCACGACGAGGGCCAATTGCTCTCACGACGCTAGTAGAGTGGCGACACTATCCCCATTCTTAATCCGACTACCCAACCACTAAGGTTTGTCCCAATGGCCACCCTTCCAACATAGAAAATGGAGGTGGGGGGTTTGAATCCCACATTCTCAGGGGAGTTAGGATTAAAGTAGAAATAAAGTAAGATCGACCAAAAAAAAAAAATTCAACTACCCAAATCAATGGCCCGTTATTAATCAAATTGTTTTCTAATCAAATAGGACAATGCATGATTTGACAAAAAAAAAAGTTAATGTACAAATTGAAAATTGATTAAGGTGATGTTTGGATATGTTTATTTTTGTTTTCATTTATAAACAATACAATCATTTAACTTGGTTTAGTTTATTTAAATGTTTCTTAATTAAAAACGATATTTGGTACGCTTTAATAAGTAATGTTTATTTAACATAATTTTCATTATGCTACTATTTATCATGCCTAATTGCTAATTATACTTTTTATTTTTTATTTTTATCATTCCATGATGATTTCCTCTCATAAACTAGATGTTTAAACTGAAGATCAACTTATCAAATAAACAAACGAAATACATTTCAATATCGATACTTACATATTAAAAAAAGCTATGAGGAATATATAATACATTATTCATCATGTACATATTTATGACATTATGAAAAGGGGAAAATCATATGAAGTGCTACAATTGTTATGAATTTTAGCCTTACACATATTACAACCTGGATGAATTTGTATCCTTTGGTAATGGTAATACACTTATCACTTACAAGATGAGCTTTAAATTATAAATAAAAGGAATTTCAAGACAACTTGTTCTTCTAATTGATTTTGAAGATGGTTTTAAGGAATCTCAATTAATACATATGAAGAAGAACAAAAATGTATATACTTATCTAGAAAGGTGGTGTCAAAATTTGCCTTCAATTAATCTAAAATTATATTTTTGGTCTTCATAATCAATATAGAGATAGAATCGCTTTTCCGATTTAAAAAGTCAAAAATTTTGTGCTTTCAAGATAGTAGATTATGTTGGCTTTTGTTTCTTTTGAGATAATCGATTCTATCCGTAACCATCCCAATACTGTTTTAACGTGAATAATGGTTTACTTTTGCTTTCAAAAACATATAAGAACGGTTTATATATGAACTTAACCATACGGCCGCTAGGATTTCAAAAGCCAATTTTGACGTTGCCCCTAAAACTCAGATTTATTTCTGATTGATCATGGCCCATCGAAACCCATTTGCAGAAAGACAAACCACCAGTAAAAACAACATTCTAAAGCTGACTACTAGATCAACAAACACGGCCATCTGAATTAGTACATCATCAAGAACTATTCATAGGAAGCTAATTGAAGACTTCAGTAGAATCCCACACAGAACCACCTAACCTAACAAAAACAAGCCGATAGATATCTTTTCCTCAAATAATCCCTCGCAAGCCAGAAAGAAAGAAAGAAAAACAGAGCAACGATGCTAATTAGCGATTGTAATCGCCATCGGTAGCGATCCGGTTCATGAACTGGGCCACCACCTCCGCAGACTCCCTCAACAGTTTGACGTTTTTGTTCAGCTTCTTGCGCTTCTCCACCATCTCCGGCTTTTCCTCCATCATCTTCTTGATGATGCCAGGTCCGCTCAGCTCGTGCCTAATCTCCTTCTCCATCTCCTTGTTCACCAGGTTCTGCACGCTGAACCGCAGATGCAGTGCCACCATGTCGACAAACCTCCTCATCACAATCTTCCAGTATGGGGTCATCCTCATCTTCAAATGGAACGCCAGCCGAATCAGCTGCTGGTCGTGATGCCAGAGATGGGTCGTTTTGACATCCCCAAGCCCCTCGAGTGGAACGCTGTTCCAGATTCTATAGTTGTTAAAGAAATAGTCCTGCCGGTTCATCAACTTGTTCCGCTCCAACAGGTACTCAGGGTTGCAAGTGTAGTCAGTGAGCTTCTCCATTTCTATAATCTTCATCATCCTATTCATCGTCTTCCCCTTCATCTTCTTGATTAGACTGGAGGCCGCTCTTCTCGTCGACGACTGCAGCTGCGGATAATTCTCCGAGTGTTGCATCAACGCCTGAATCACAACTCCCTCAATGCAGTCCCAAACACGAACCACAAGACTCGGCAGCTTGCTCGATATCTCCTTCACCTTCCGCTGCAAAAGGGTGACAAAGGCGGTTTGAGGGAGGACATCCGGGAGGCCAATCCCTTTGGCCTTTTCCAAGACCTCCATTTCCTCCAATAAGAAGTTAGTCGTCAGATTGTTCTCGGTCCAGTTTCGGAGCTCGTCGTAGTATTGGTTCAGCATCTCCGCCAGCCTGGCAGTGCAGGGCATGTCCTTCTCGTCCAGGAACTCGTCTATTTCGCCTCTCAGCAAGAATTTCCTCAGCGACTCCTTCGCCGACCCCATGATCTCCATGAAGGCCATCATGGCATCCTCAACCGAGGACAGATTTTTGGGCATCCTCTCAAGCTCGGCGATGTTCGCGTCCAGCTTGTCATTGATCTTCGTGACGATCTCGGGCAGATACTTGGCCATCATGGTGGCTTGAATCTGCGTCAGCTTTTGTGCCAAGACAGGCACACCGACGATGGACTTTTCGATCTTGCACAACAGAGGGTGCGTGTCGAACAGCTTCGCCTCTTCCAGCCTTGCTTCTTCGTAGGTCTCGGCACCAATCCTGTTTCTCACACACACATATCCAAGCCCTATATTGACATCATCCGCCGTCACCTTCTCCAGCAAGCCCTCCGGAGCTTTATCAGCCTTTGTGACGACCGCCAGAGTCCTCCTGCCTGTCTTGTCCACCATCTGCAACACAAAAACGAATAATCGTATAGACTCATTTCCTTTAGTGAAATAAATTATTCGTGTCTCAGTATACTTACTTGCGACATCCTTATGGACTCGCAAGTGGAGAAGTCAACGGTCGCGGACAAGACATTGAGGATGATGCTCTCCTCAGGCCTTATGTACTCCGTTATCATCTCCGATATCTGCTCGTAGATGTCCTCCGGCTGGCCGTGCACGGGCACCCTCGTGATTCCGGGCAAGTCGACCATGGTCAAGTCTGGGATGCCGGGTTTCTCGATGACCAGAGTCAGCGGCGTGTTCGAGACACCCTTCCCATGACCCGCGATCTCTTCAGTGGCATCATTAATGGCCTTGGCGATGTTGTCCTCGTCGGTGGGGACAATTTTGCCATTGAACTCGAGGTAGAGCTGGGGGCGATCAGCTTGAGGGTTTTCTTGGAGTTGCATGATGAGAGGGACACGCGTACAAACGCCCTGCCCCCGTGGCAGGTTGACGCCGGCGAGGGACTCGAGGACGCTCGACTTGCCAGAGGACTGGTCACCAACGACAACAATGGTGGGGAGATGGACGCCCTTCTCCATGACCATGAGGTTTCGCAACCTCTCGATTACATTGAGCAGGGGGCGCATCCGGTCATTGTAGGAGGCCACGAGTGGAGGCCTAGGGGCAACTAACGGGGGTTTGGATTCAGGTTCGCTGGGGACAGGAGCCTGGTCGTCGCCCATTATTTGCAGCCTCTCAGAGTTTCCTTCTAGCTTTGGATGAGTTTGGTCGGAGAAATAGAAGATGTGAAGTGATGATTTCGTGCTATGGAGTAGTGAAGTGATGGATTTATGACGTAGAGAAGAGACTTCTATCCCAAGTTGGACGATTCAAAGATGATTTCGTGGGGGGGTCGGTGCTGCGGAGGGGACAAAAGTGGGAACCCGATGCGCCAGTGGACAAAATTCTGTCGTACCAAAGTCACACCACTGTGTAAACTTAAGACTTTAAAGGTAGGAACTTTTCAGTACAGTTTTGCCCAAAAAAAAAAAAAAAAACCTCGGAATGCTCCACGCTTCTACAAAACTATGAATGGATCCCTGGTTGAACGGCTCACCGCTGATCCACCAGCCATCTACGTAGACCCTAGAGAACTTAAACCTTTAGAAACTGAAACAGTGACTCTTGGGTCTGGAGTCCTCGGCTAGAATTTGTGTTTTGAGGCATGGCCATTCCCTCTTCATTGTTTGCATCAAGAGCCTCCTTTTTGTTTTAGCTCAAGATTGTGCTTCTTGCTTCTTAATGGAGGTGATTTGAATTGGGGCGTGGTAATTATTAGTATTTACGGTGGCCGAGTATAGGCTCTAGTGGCGGTGACGACTGAGTCTAGTGGCAGCAAAGATCGTGGCAGAGGATGGTGGCAAGGAGTTGATGGTGGTGGTAGGGTGGTGTTCAATTCTGGCATCGGCAATAGGGGTGGCCACCAGGTTATATGCAAAGCATTTTTAAAAAAATTAGATTACCTTTTCATAAGAGAAAATTCAAAATTGTGATTTTAAAATATTAAAAATAATACAAAAATTAATGAAAACGAAACCTCAAATAATGGAGGGGTGCAGAAATTCTTCGTGAAAAAACATGAAATCAAGAAAGAATGGGTGAAGAGATGAATTTTCTTCAAATGGTTTGAAAGTATATATATGTATAAATAGAATATCAATTGAGGGTGGACAAAAGGTAAAGAATTGATAATTGAGTTGTTTGAAAAGATTAAAAAAAGAATTGAAAGGAAAAAACATTGACCGAGACATTTTTTACCCTTCAATGATGGAGTTGTGTGGGAACGCTTCATAGGCTGGAAAAAAGGTGTAATTATCGTCCGCCCATTTCCACACCGCCTTTCTTTCTATTCTATTCTATTCTAATTCTCTCCCCCACCTGTTCCAAAGTCTTCCAAACATAGGCTTAAGGGTCAGCTCAACGTCAATTGCAAAATATGGGTCAATGACAAATAAACTGATCAATTTACGTCGGATTATTTTTAATCCGACTCGACTTATCCATATGAAGGTCCTAAAATTCTCATGCTGGATTTAACTACAAAAATTTGTGCATGCATGGACAAAGAACAAAAAACGAAATGACTACGGTTCATTAGGATGTGTTTTTTTGTCCGGTTTTTGTGATTCAAATTATCTTATGTAATACGATATTAGCATTAGTCTCTCATTGGTCACTCAGTGCTCATCATCAACAAAATCATTATTGTGAAGATTGTGTCCAATTTCCTCAATCTTTCATTATTTGATTGATTTTTTGTCAGGTAAAATTAGTTACCTTTCTAAGAAAAAAATTACATTTGTGGAAAATAAAAGATTTGAAAAATATTTTTCAAAAAATGAGCTTGTATTATTTATAATCATAAATACCCTAAATGAAAAATGTTTTAATTTTCCAAGAAAAATTTAGATATAAATTATTATTGATAATAAAAATATATTTTATTAACTAATTATAAATTTTTATAAAAAATTATTTTTTATTTTTTATGAAATAAATAAGAACAAATAGAGCATAAATCAATTATATTCAAACATTTTGATGGGTTGTCAGCTCAACTTGGAGACTGCACTGGTGCGACCATACATTTTTCTCTTGGCCGCCACGGAAATCGTACAATGGGACATTTTTTTTTCTTTTTTTCTTTTTTGTACAATGGGACTTTTAAAAAGCAAAGAGTTTTAAATTTTTTACTTTGGCTTTCATTAACGCCCATTCCTCGAACACTTTGGCTGCGTTTGGTAACACTCTCGAGAACAGGTGTTTCTGTTCATTTATTCTTGGGAGTAAAAATAGAACAAAATGTGTTTGATAAGTTTTTTATTCCTAGAAATAAATTTGTTCCTAAAAACAAATTGGAAACATAAAAAAAAAAAAAAAAAAGTTACTTTTTGTTCCCGAAAACAACTCAAGAAATAAGAATCAAGAATCAAGCTTTTTATTTTTTTTTTTTTCCTTTTCTTTTCAACCTTTTTCCTTTTTTTTCTTTCTCTTCCTCCCTTCTTCTCCTAGCCGATAGCCGACAACGACCAGTGACCAGTCAAATGAGGCTCAGCGACCTCATCAGCCCCCAGCGAGGTTGTCCCGAGCTCACCGACCACCGGCAAGGCCTCCCCGAGCCTCGTTGTCTGGGGATGAGGCTCAACCTCGCCCAAATCTAGCAAGGCCGAGCCTCGCTTGGCCACCGCGAGCTTTACTAGCCACCGATGAGGCCCCCCTGAGCCTTGCCCTACCATCGATGAGGTCAAACCTTGCCCAATCATGGCGAGGTTCTCCTGAGGTTGACAACCTCACCGGCCCTTGTCTAGCCAATCATCTAGCTAGAGGAAGGAGAAGAAAAAAAAAAAATATATATATAATAAAACTATTTAAAAATTAAAAGAAATTCTAAATCATAAAAATATATGAAGTTGTAACAAACGCATTTCTTTCCCAATAACAGAAATTTTGTGTAATTATCATATGCATTCAAATGCTCAGAAACTATTCCTGGTAACAAAAATAGAAAAAAGTGTTCGTGAAAAAAATTATTTCCCGGAGAAACGTCAAAATTTAAAAAAAAAAAATGAAAAAAATTTTTATTTTAAATGTATTACACCAAAAATAGTTAAGTCGTCAACAAGCACATTCTCGACACATGAAACAGAGACAATTACATGAATGACAAAATTAAAGCAATAGCGACCATAGAAATCGACGTTATTGACATACATCGCTAGTACATATTGGATTGTCGAGCGGTTATTAATTCAAAACAAAGCAATTGAGGCAATGGATTAACGGGCAAGTGTTTACTTAAAGAGAGATAAAACATAGTTAAGAAATATGCAAAGAGTTGAGATAGAGGAGAAATGGACATGCATTTTTGGTGGGAACAGTTATTATTTATGAGCAGGATCGTGGAACAGATAATGTTGAGGCAAAAGTAAGAAGCATTTAACACACCGTCTAGAAGGAGCAATCGTTTAGAGACAAAAGCATGAGTTTATAACAGCGTGGGCACGCAATTTGCGTAGATGGACATGGAGGCAATTGACCGGAACCATTCAAGGAAATAAAACCACCGAAAACCGCCAAAAGCAATTATAAACATATATAGATATAGGCATTAGTCTTATTTATCATGGTATTTCAGTCTCTAGATTGGTGGATTATAAACATATGCAGATATAAGCATCAGTCTTATTTATGCTTTACTTATATAATTAAAAAAAATATAGAGATGTTTATATCTGTAACTCACCAATCAAGGGATTGCTATCCGACAATGAGTGGGGCAAGATACAACCTCTTCCGAAATGCACTTGGACTTTCAAATATAGTCAACATGGTCGTTATAATGTTTCACATTTTGTCTCGATATTTCGCTTTCGACCTAACTTTTTTGCTAAATGGTAAATTATAGCACCAATGATCATCCTCACTTGTGCAACAAGGGCCAACTATTTGAAAGTTTATGAAACGATCAAGTCCAGATTTTTGGACTAATAGGTAGTGCAGAGTAGTATTCACGCAACTGATGAGATTTTGAACAAACAACTTTCAATTTCCAATTGGAAATCTCCTAACCTCTGGCCCTTGAGCAATTTCGTCACTACAATTAGTAAATTTCCATAACATAATTGTATTTCTCCACATTTCTTAGATAATAATTGACGTGCGGACCCTGGAGTGCCATAACTTTGGCCAAAGGACACTTAAGTCTTAACTTACGAAAGGTACACTTAAGTCTGCCACATTTTAAGAAAAGTGGGACACTGAGTGCTATCTCCGGCGAAGTTGGCCGGAAATCATACGTGGCATTAAAATATTAATATTTCTTGCTGATGTGTCTCGTCGGAGAGCCGAGTCGAATTCGGCCAAAACGACGTCGTTTTGACATCATTTGAATTTTATAATAATATAAAAATTATTTAAATTAAATTTAAAATAAATTTATTTAAAACATTTTTAAAAATTTAGAAACTTTAAACATTAAAAAAATAAAAAAGAATTTAAAAATTACAAAAAAAATTAAAAACTTACAAAAAATTTACAAAATTTAAAAAAAATAGAAAGTTACAAAAAAAATTACAAAAAATTACAAAAAATTTACAAGATTTACATAAAATTTAAAAAATTTAGAAAAAATTTAAAAATTTAAAAATTTAAAAATTTAAAAATTTTAAAAATTTTAAAATTTTACAAAAAATTAAAAATTTTAAAATTTTACAAAAAATTAAAAATTTACAAAAATTTAAAAATTTGCAAAAATTTACAAAAATTTATAAAAAATTTACAAAATTTACATAAAATTTAAAAAATTTACAAAAAATTCAAAAAATTTACAAAAAATTTTAGAAAGTTACAAAAAATTTAAAAAATTTACGAAATTTACAAAAATTTTAAAAAGTTAAAAAAATTTCAGCCCTCAACCGGCACCCTTTACTTTTTTTTTCAAATTATTTTTTTGTAACTTTTTAAATTTTGCAAATTTTTTTTAATTTTAAAAATTTTATTTTAAAAATTTTTAAATAAATTTATTTTTAAATTAAAATTAATTAATTTACATATTAAATTTTTTACCATGTCAGCACCAAAATAACGTCATTTCGAGTGTTGGCTAGATTAGAGCACTTAAATCGGCCAAAATGACGTTGTTTTGGTATAAGTTGAATTTTAATATAATATAAAAATTAATTAAATTAAATTTAAAACAAAATAATAATATAATTTATTTTTATTTAAAAAAATGTAGGAGGAGGAGGAGAAAGGCAGCCAACGGCTGAGGGCAGAGCCCTCGCTGCTGCCGCCTCCCCGCCGTCGTCGGAAGGTGGGGGAGGGTTGGCCAGGCCCGCCTCCTTTTCTTAAAAAAATTTTCTAAATTTTTTAAAATTTTTTAAAAAGTTTTAAAAATTTTAAAATTTTTTAAAATTTTCTAAAATTTTTTGAATTTTTTTAACTTTTAATTTGTTTTTAATTTTTTAATTTTGAAATATTTTATAAATTTGTATAGAATTTTATAAATTTTTATAGAATTTTTACAAAATTTTCTAAAATTTTTTGAAATTTTTTTATTTTTTAACTTTTATTTTGTTTTTAATTTTTAAATATTTCATAAATTTTTATAGAATTTTATAAATTTTTATAGAATTTTTACAAAATTTTCTAAAATTTTTTGAAATTTTTTTTTATTTTTTTAACTTTTATTTTGCTTTTAATTTTTTAATTTTTAAATATTTTATAAATTTTTATAGAATTTTATAAATTTTTATAGAATTTTAACAAAATTTTCTAAAATTTTTTGAAATTTTTTTTATTTTTTTAACTTTTATTTTTTTTAACTTTTTAATTTTTAAGTATTTTATAAATTTTTATAGAATTTTATAAATTTTTATAGAATTTTTACAAAATTTTCTAAAATTTTTTAAATTTTTTTAAATTTTTTAATTTTTTTTATATTTTTTTATTAAATTTTAAAAATTTTCAGTTTTTTAATTTTTTTATATTTTTTTAAAAAATTTTAAAAATTTTTAGTTTTTTAATTTTTTAAAAATTTAACATTTTAATATTTAAATATTTTTAATATTTTTTAAATATTTAAATAAATTTAGTTTTAAATTAGTTTTTATATTAAATTTTTTGCCACGTCAGCATTAAAACGACGCCGTTTCGCACTCGTTTCGCCGGAAAATTTACACGTCAGCGTTTTGGCCGGATTTTGGCCGGATTGGCACTCAAGTGATCCATTTTACTTCCGATTTTGACTTAAGTGTCATATCTTCGTAAGTTATGGCGACTTAAGTGTCATTCTTTTCACCAAAGCATTATGGCGACTTCAAGCGTTCTTTTTGCCGATAATAATTTGACGTGTAAAATTTTTCGATGTGACCAAAAGTTAGCACCATCCCCACATTGATGATGACATCCACAATATAGTAAGTTGAACATATGAGAGTGACTAGCAGTTTCTTTCCTGCGTCTAGTGTCTTTTGACGTTGAGTATTAAAAATTCATTATTTTTATTAAGTTAGCCATGCTAAAATAAATTCTCACATTGGAAAATAACTACTAAAGAACCGATATTTGTACATGGGCTCGTTCATTTTTATAATATTTGTCATGATATTGTCATGTGCGTTAAAACGATCAAATTGTTTCTAATTAAAATAAGATCAGGACCGGTTTGACAATAAAGTTTTAGCCCAAATTGAACATTGATTAAGGTGCCGTTTGCATACGTTAATTCTTATATTCATTAAAATTAAAATCAGTTAACTTGCTTTTAGTTTATCTATATAGTTCTTGATTAGAAGCAAGGTTCGGTTACCCTGGTAATATATGTTTATTTTATCAACCTTTTTATTAAATAATGTCTATCATTTCTAACTGTTGGTTACGTTTTTGCATTTTGTTACTATGTAATACATTTATCATTATTTACATATTTAATGGACATAATAAAAGGGAGAAGTTAAAGCAACTATTTAGTGCAACGCATATTAAAAGCAATATTAATTCATTTAACGAACTTTAAATTTAAAGAAAAAAATTCGATGCAACTTTTTCTTTCTATTGATTTTGAGGACACCTTTAAGGAATCTCAATCAATCTCCTTACGAAGAAGAACAAAAATGCACGTTCCTATAGAGAAGTAATTAGCGGTCTTTCCACGTCAAATCTTTTCATTGGTTGATCTAGAATTATAGATATATGGTATCACATTTTCATTAAAATAAGTAAAAATATTCGGCTTTCGCAATAATAGATTACGTTGGCTGTTTTTTTGGCTTTTACTTAAAAATAAGCGGTACTTTCACGTGAAAAACTGTTTACTTTTGCTTACAAAAACAAAATAGAAACTGTTCATATAATTCCAATCGAACGGCCTCCAAGATCACAAAAACCAATTTTGACATTGCCCCTGAAACTGATATGGACAGAACTACACACTTACATCAACAATTCAACCAAGAAGTAAGGTGATAATAAATAAATGATTCATGAACTTCAATTGAATACGTAATTTAGTTCTTGAATTTTTAATTTGTTCAATATTGACACTAGACTTTTTATATTTGTGCAATTTAGTTCATGAATTATATGAAAATATTTAATATTGTTTTTCCCTTAAATCAAGTCTAGGACAACATCAAATATTTTTGTATTGTTCAGGAATTAAATTGGACATATACCAAATGTCCATGAAGCTTATTGTACATAGATCATATTGAACAAATTAAAAGTTTATGAATCACATTACATATTAGGCTATAGTTTATAGACTATTTGTGTCATTTTCTTAAAAAGTAGGCATCCAATTTTCTGGGCCTCCATCTCAACAATGTTGATTGACAATGCCACGTAAAATGATTGGGGATTGGAATCACGCATGACTTGGATTTCTTCTTATTAACCCTTTCTTGTTCTATAATTTGTGCACGCAAGGTTAATAGAACCATAACAAGCCCATCAACACCCATTTGCACACACGAAACAACCTTTAAAACTGACGTTGAAAGGCTGATTACTAGAACAACAAAATCCTAGGAAGCTAGTTAAAGGCCAGTCGAAACAAGAGCGCACTCATAGAAAGAAAACGGAAAGCCCACTAGAACAACAACACTGATCAATCAGTGTAGTCAAAATCAGTAGAAATTATGTCCATAATCTTGGCCACCTCCGCCGCAGAATCCCTCAACAGCTTGATGCTCCTGTTCAGCTTATCGCGCTTCGCCGCCACCGACGACGCTTCCTCTAGCATCCTCTCGATGCCGCCACTGCCATTTGGCCCGATCAGCTCGCCCACGATCTCCTTCTCCATGTCGTTGCTCACCAGGTTCTGCACGCTGAACAGCAGATGCAGCGCCATCGAGTCGACGAACCTCCGCAGCACAATCTTCCACTACGTGGTAATCCTCATCTTCAGATCGAACGCCTCCTGAATATGCTGCTTGCGACGCCTCAGGTTTTCCACGTCGACCTCCCCGATCCCGTTGAGGACAATGTAGCTAGGCTTTGACACGTTGTTGATTGCCTCCATGAATATGTTCTGCTGGGACATCAAGCTGTTCCACTCCAACATGTACTCAGGGTTGCATGTGTAGTCAGCGAGCTTCTCCATTTCGACAATTTCCATCATCCTATCCATCGCCTTCTCCTTCATCTTGTTGATCAGACTGGACGCTGCTCTTCTCGTCGACGACTGAAGCTGAGGATAATTCTCGGAGTGTCGCATCAACACCCGAATCACCACTCCCTCAATATATTCCCAAACACGAGCCACAAAACTCGGCGGCTTGCTCGATATCCCCCTCACCTTCCGCTGCAAAAGGGTGAGAAAGGCGGTGCGAGGGAGGAAGTTCGGGAGCCCGATCCCTTTGGCCTCTTCCAGGACCTCCAATTCCTCCAAAAGGAAGTTGGTCCTCAGGTCATTCTCGGCGCAGTTTTGGAGCTCATCGGAGTATCGGTTCAGCATCTCCATTAGCCTGGCCGTGCAGTGCATGTTCTTCTCTTCTGGGTACTCATCGAACTCGCCTCTCAGCAAGATTTTCCTCAGCGACTCCTTCGCCGATCCCAGGATCTGCATGAAGGCCGTCATGGCCTCCGCAACCGAGGACAGATTCTTGGGCAATTTCTTAAGCTCAGCCACATTCGCGTTCAACTTGTCATTGATCTTCTTGATGATCTCCGGCAAACACTTGGCCATAATGGTGGCTTGAATCTGCGTCAGCTTTTGTGCCAAGACAGGCACACCAACGATGGACTTGTCAATCTTGCACATCAGAGGGTGTGTCTCGAACAGCTTCGCCTCTTCCAGCCTCGCTTCTCCGTAGGACTCGTCACCAATCCGGTTCCTCACGCACACATAACCGAGTCCTATATTGACATCATCGGCCGTCACCTTCTCGAGGAGGCCCTCCGGAGCTTTATCACCCTTTGTGACGACGGCCAGAGTCCTCTTACCGGTCTTGTCCACCATCTGCAATCCCCAAAATCAAATTATCGTATTGACCCATTTGCTAGAGGTGTATAAATCATTCGAGTTTTTAATTGATATGTGAGATAAGCGTGGGCTAGAGTATACTTACTTGCGACATCCTTATGGACTCGCAGGTGGAGAAGTCAACGGTCGCGGACAAGACATTGAGGATGATGCTCTCCTCAGGCCTTATGTACTCCATTATCATCTCCGAGATCTGCTCGTAGATGTCCTCCGGCTGGCCGTGTACGGGCACCCTCGTGATTCCGGGCAAGTCGACCATGGTCAAGTCCGGGACGCCGTCTTTCTTGACGACCAGAGTCAGCGGGGCGTTCGATATGCCCTTCCCATGGCCCGCGATCTCGTCGGTGGCGTCATTAATGGCCACGGAGATGTTGTCCTCTTTCGTGTGGACGACTTTTCCGTTGAACTCGAGGTAGAGCTCGGGGCGGTCGGCGTGGGGGTTGTCTTGGAGCCGCATGATGAGAGGGACGCGGGTGCAAATGCCCTGCCCCCGCGGCAGGTTGATGCCGGCGAGGGACTCGAGGACGCTTGATTTCCCGGAGGACTGGTCGCCGACGACGACGATGGTAGGGAGCGGTATGCCCTCCTTCATGACATTCAGGTTTCGTAGCTTGTCAACTGCATCGAGCAGGGGGCGGATCCGGTCATTGTAGGAGTCGGCGAGAGGCGCCGGGCGGGCAATCAACGGGGGTTCGGCTTCAGGTACACCGTGGACGAGAGCCCGGTCATCACCCATAGTTTGCAGCCTCTCGAGATTTTCCTTCTAACTTTGGATGAGCTTGATCGATGAAATCAAAGATGGGAAATGATGATTTCGTTCTATGGAGTACTGGAAGTTGTGGATTAATTTATACAGGGAAGATACTTCCATCGCAAGTTGGACGATTGAGAGATGACTTTGTTGGCGTGATTTTCTCTCCAATCTTAAGAAACGAGATTTGTTAATATTGTATTCCTATAATTCTGGGATCTCTTCCTTTTTCTGATTCTATTCTGGTTGCTTGTTTCCTTAGTTGTGGCAACTTTTTTTTTTGTACATATGGTTGAACAATGGCAGATGCTCAATACAACAAAAAGAACAAAAAAGAGAACGAAAGCATTGTCCGAGGACGTAGGCACATTGCCGAACCTCGTAATCTTTGTGTCTTTGTGTGAATTTTTGTTTTTCTACATGGTATCAAAGCAGGTTATGACCCTGATTATTTGAAGAACTCGCCTTGTCCTCTTTGTGTCGTTTTTTATGGGTGGGCACCATGACAATTTCAGAATTAGAATCTGGTTTCAACAGAGATAAGTGAGCTTCTGCAGAAACTCTGGAGCAAGCAGCTCCCCCCACTAGGGAGTTCACATTTTCCAACACCGTCATGGGCCACGTCCGGATGGTATACAAGGCCAGCTACAAGATACATTCAAAAGAGATCGTGTGCGAGGAACAGAAGCTCATGAATTTTGTTAAGGAAGTAGTCAACATCTACAGCACAGGATAAAGAAGCAAGCCATGCAATCAGAGAAGAAGTTATGAAAGATCACACATACTTCAACCGGTTTCCCACGACAGTGAAAGCCAGAAGAGGTAAATGATCAATACAAAAGCTCCTTTGCATACTAAACACCATGCTGATCAGTCGGTTATAGTTATTTCGGGCCTTTATTTGAAAAAACTGCATCGGAAGGTGTCATGCCAGTGAAATTTGCTGCTTTCGGTCTCTAAGAAGTCGGTTATAGTTATTACTCAAGAAACGAAAACATCGTGTCATTGCCGTCGTTGTTTTTCATTGATGCAATTAGGTTTGGACGGAGAGATTTGGGGTGCGCAATCTCTTGAATTTGGTAGGGAAGGAGGCGAGGATGGAGGGGTTCACGCTGGACTGCAACCGGTTCGGAGAGTTTGTGGAGGAAATGACAGGATACGTCAAGCAGAGGAAGATTGTTTCGAAGCATGAGAGCTTCTCAGAGAGCATTCAATCTATGTTCACAGGCTCCAACGCGGGAAAGGCCATTCTTTAAGTGATCGAGGAAGCGAAAGCTTAACAATTTCTTAGTACTTAACAAACATAGAAATTTCATGTGATGCGTAATCTTGATCCGGGCCATAAATTAATTCGATATAAATTTATATTTTCATATTTACAAGCCCTATGTTTCTTTTCCTCAATTATTCGATTTCAATATGTCCAGAAATTCGATTTTAATGTCTTGCTGGAGTTGTCTTCTGCAATTAATCAGCTGCTACTGGACTTTTGTAGGGATAGTCCCAAGCTCTTGATGGTAAGCAAAACAAAGCAAGCAACATTATTTTATCCTTCCGTAACGTTGACCACGATATCGCAAAACCCTTCGATTTTGTCTATTGCGAGAGATTTGTTCTGAGAGTCCCCAAAACTAGACGGGGACTTAGTCCGTCCAGCCTTAGTCCATATTAACAGAGTGGACTAATCTCAGCCTCCCGTGATAAACTCAACCTTCTCATTAAACTTTCAGACAGCTTGCTAATATTATTTGTCTTGAAGTAGCAAATCCAGTGAGTGTGAGCAAGTAAGGTTTACTTGAAAGAAACCACTAAGGCAGCACAGCTAAGGAAACGCTAGATTGATGGCATACTTAAACTTTAAGACTTGATTGCTTTTTTCGATAGAAGGTCAAGAATCTGCAACAATTTAAATATGACGCCTTAAAAGCACAATCTTGCAACATCGACAATCTTGACAAATATAGCACAAATTTTCTTGATCTTTTAGTTAAAAAGATTTAATTTTGAAAACAATATCGTCACTACGTATTAGTTTTAGTCACCTAAGTTGATTGAAGACTTCGGAATTTGAGAAATTTCAGGAAATCTAATGATTAATATAATTTTATGAAATTATCTATAAGTCTATAGAAAAAGAACGCTAGTGTAAAGACTTGGCTCAAGAACCTATTATGAGGTATTAGCAACAACCAAATCTCGGTGTCTCGACCACGTAAGCCTGAGACAATCTCCCCAGTGTGTAACGTTTTTCAATTACGGAGCTTATGTAAAAACACAAGTTGGATGATGTCATGCTTGCTTTCGGTACAATAACAATTGTTTTACACATTTCGCTGGTGAATTTGGGTCGGGTTTGGGCTTCATTTGATTTTGCTAGATAAGCTCAATATTGTCGGATGTGATATCTTTGCTAGTTGTGCATCCAAATCCATAGCATAAAACTTTGAAGACAACGTCACACTCTATCACATATTGAGGATATTAAAGGAAGCGGGCTTCCACATATTATGTGTTCAAACACATCATATAACTAGTAGTTGTAAGGAAAAAAAAGCTTTATCGTACCGCAATGTAGATAAGCAACAACGATGAACAAGGCTACTGATGGATACTCAATTGCACTAAGGAAAAACAGTAAAATCTCTATAAACTCTCCTCTAACTCAGCTAGTGCCGCAAGATTATCGCTTTCTTCAATAGTTTGATATCATCTCTAGCTGGGGCTTTGTTCTCAAATTGAGATGCAGTTGTGCCGGAAGTCCTGGATACTTAGTTGCAATAAGGAACTAGGGAAGGACTACTAATTGTTAGCCTATTGATGCATATTAATAGAGCGGACCAAGCTATCACCATTCAATCTTAGGTGAGTGCCATCGCTCAACATTTCATTGGCCGACGTGCGGACCCTTCAAGTGCCATAACTTTGCACAAAGGGATATTTAATTGCCATAACTTACGAAAGGTACACTTAAGTGCTAAAATCGGAGTAAAAGAGATTACTTGAGTGCCAATCCGGCCAAAGTCTGACCAAAATGCCGACGTGGCATTTTTCCGGCGAACCGAGCCAAAAACAATGCCGTTTTGTATTCGACGTGACCAAATAATGCAAAAATGGCGTCGTTTTGGGCTTATATGAAAAAAATAATATACAAATTAAATAAATTAAATTTAAAATTAGATTTAGTTAAAATTTTAAAAATTAATAATTTTAAAATTAAATTTAGCTTAAAATATTTAAAAATAATTTTAAATTTAAGTTTAGATAAAATATTAAAAATTAATAATTTTAAAATTAAAAAACTAAAAATTAAAAAAGGGGGGGGCTTGCGACGGAGGGGAGGGTCGACAGGTCACCGGCCCTTGGTCACGGGCCAGCGACCCCGGCCGGGCCAAGGGCCGTCGCTCGTCAAGGCGACCCCCGGCAGGGCGGCGACCCTCGCCCAACCGGGCGAGGTCTCGCGAGCCCTCGGCCGACCTTCCCCCTCCCCCTTTTTTTTTAAATTTTTTTTTTAATTTTAAAATTATTATTTTTTAATATTTTAACTAAATTTAATTTTAAAATTATTATTTTTTAATATTTTAATTAAATCTAATTTTAAAATTATTTTTTAAAATATTTTAACTAAATCTAATTTTAAAATTATTATTTTTTAATATTTTAACTAAATCTAATTTTAAATTTAATTTATTTAATTTTTATATTATGTTTTTACCACATCAGCCCTAAAACGACGCCATTTTTGCATTATTTGGTCACGTCAGCATGCAAAACGGCGTCGTTTTGGGCTCACTTCGCTAGAAATTCGTCGGAAAAATGCCACGTTAGCCTTTTGGCCGAATTTTGGCCGGAGTAGCACTTAAGTGATTCGTTTTTCTTCGAATGTGGCACTTAAGTATACATTTCGTAAGTTATGGCACTTAAGTGTCCCTTTGAGCAAAGTTATGGCACTTGAAGCGTTCTTTTGCCTTCATTGGCCTTATTTTGCAATTCAATATGCTCATTTTGTATAACCGATTCTGCTTTCAATAGAATCAACTATATGGCATTGTTTTTCCTCCTCACTCTTCACTTCAACTATTTTATTTGAAAACAAACCCCTAGAAACTCCTGACTCACTAGAAACCATGTGGATAATATTTGTAGTTAAAATTAAGCATCAAACCTTACTAAAACAAATAAATCCAAATTTTGATCGTGCATTAATTTTTCACGCAATGTTTAATTGACACGATTTTTGCACCTACGAAAGGCTTATTATTTGAGCCTTTCAAAATAAGTTTGCTGGACCGAAGTAAAGGGGTTGGATGAGGAGGAAATCAGGCTAACTGAAGATGAAGTTAAAAAGTTGGAAGTGGAGAAATTAAGGCTAAGAGAGGAGGTTGATAAAGTAGTTTACAACATGTATAGATAGAAAGATAGAGAGTGTTAGGCAAGGAATGATTGATGGGGCAATCACAAACTAAAAAATAGAGAGTGCTAGGCAAGGAATGATTGATGAGGCAATCACAAACTAAAAAATAGAGTGTTAACTGAAAGATGCTGAAGGAAAAATTGATAACCCATCATTTACTATAGTCGAAGGGGAAGTCATGGAGGACAAAATTCAGTCTATTGAAGACAAAAATAAGCTCCATTGTTCAATTCTTGAGCATCAATTTCCTCAAGGAATTTTTCTATGATATGCGATTAATGATGAACTTCTTTGATTAGTCTAGTAATTAGTTTACTAAATGGGAGAGTCAAAATCTTGCCTATAAAGTTCCATTGTGTAGAGAATTTTTCTATGATATGTGATAAATAATGAACTTCTTTGTATTAGTCTACTAATTAGTTTACTAACGAGAAGAGTCAAAATCTTGACTATAAAGTTCCATTTTTTAGAGAGAAATGCTCTAGAAGAGAATGTGTCCTATTGCTTAAAAGTTGGATGATGCAAATGAGGAGAGTACTCCTCTATTTATACAAAAGTCCCTCTAATTACAAATCTCACATCTCATCTCATGGTGGAGATCTATCTATGTGCTAATCTCACTTACTAATCTAACAATAGAGATTCACTCCCACCTTACAATCTAATAATAGAGAGATTTAGTCATTGATCAACTAATCCGATGGTGGAGATACATCTTGGTGGATATCAATCAACATCTCACGATCCAATCGTGGAGTTTGAGTCCTACCCATCAATCCAATGGTCCTTGTCTCATTGGATTGATGACTTGGCTATACATCAGGACATTCTCCCCCACCCCAAGTTATTTATGTGCATACCGCCGGGCAGTTTTTATCCATTTAGTGTAGAAAATATCCAACAAATATATATTTTACAAATGGATACATAAAATGTGGCCCGAAAGTTTTAAGAGAAAATCTTAGCTGAACGACCTATCAATTTCATTCAGTAATTGGGCAACGAATGGAAAAGGCTACATATTGGGCCTATGTGGGCAAGCTTGGGCCCAAGAAAGAAAATCCTTTCATTCTTTTACCTTAGATAATTAAGGGTTGCGTACGCCCCTTTATCATCGAGAAATTTGCTTTTTCCTTATCAAATTGCCTCTTGAATTATTTTCTTAAAAACAACACATTACTATGTTATGGCTCCATGAGTGGTACCACTTGCAATATTTTTTGTTTGCTAAATCTTTTTTGCTTGGGACAGTTTGGGCCTTAAATTTTCTTAGACCATCTTTTTAGAGTAAATTGAAGATTTTGTCAAATTTGTGAATATTGAATGAGTAAATGCGTCTTTAGCCTAGCCATTTGTTTTTCTTTTATTTTGGCAAGTTTTAAGGATCGACAAATGTAAGGCCTGTCAAATATCATATTTGCCACATCTATTTCAATGTTTTTATTCGAGACAGATTCATACTTTGAATAAATGTGGGTGAAATCTATATTTCTAACTCACTAATCAGTGGATTACTATCCAACCAAAGATATAACAAGCAAAGCCTGTTCCAAAATGCCCTTGTTCTTTAAAATACAGCAAACAGCAGTCCTCATAATTTTTTCTTTTTTTATCTTTTCTCTCCAATATTTTGCTTTTGACACAACTTTTTTAGTCAATGATAACTTATGGCACTAATGATCATTCTATAACATTATTGGCATAAATGGAAGTATGTGACGAGAGAAGAAAGAAATGGCCGCCACACCACTTGCGCAGCGAGGGTCAACAATCCTCGTCAAGGTCTCAAGTGGGAGTTCTTACGCCTCACTGGTGGCCACGCTAGAGCCACAGCCCTCATAGTGAGCAAGCACCCTCATGCATTCTATTTTCAAAAATGCCATTTCGCGCCAACAAGGGTCAAGGTGTTTGGTAACTACACAAAATTTATATTCTTGAAATAGAAAAAGAATATAAATGGGCCAATACTCTTTCGTATTTATTCATTTTTTATTCTTGCTCACGATCTAAATGAGGGCAAACTAGCTCTCGTATGCTCTCGCTCACTACGAGGGCCAATCGCTCTCACGACGCTAGTAGGGTGGCGACACTATCCCCATTCTTAATCCGACTACCCAATCAAAATAAAAATTGGCTTATTTCTAAAAATTGTTCTCGAGAACAAGAAGCTACCCATTCAATATAGAAGTAAAGAAATTGTTCCCTGGTGGGGTTTATCAAATCCTCACCTTTTTTTTCATTCCGGGAATAAAAGAATAGAAATTGGCAAAAATAGAAATGTTACCATGTAGACCCATAATGAGCAAGAGCCCTTGGGCATTTTTTGTGCCATCACGCCAACAAGGGTCAATCGAAGAGGGTCAATACTCTTGCCGTCATCCAAATCTAAATGAGGGCAAACAAATGCTCACTCACGAATAAAGCTCTCACGAACCTAGTATAAAACTATCCCCATTCTTAATATGACTACACAAATCAATGGGCCGTTATTAAACTGTGCATTGATTGGATCAAATTGTTTCTAATCAAATAGGACAATGACTGATTTGACAAAAAAAAAATTAATGTACAAATTGAAAATTGATTAAGGTGATGTTTGGATATGTTTATTTTGTTTTCATTTATAAACAATACAATTATTTAACTTGTTTTAGTTTATTTAAATGTTTCTTAATTAAAAGCAATATTTGGTTACGCTTTATAATTAATGTTTATTTAACATAATTTTCATTATGCTAATATTTATCATGCCCAACTGCTAATTATACTTTTTTTTTTTTATTTTATCATTCCATGATAATTTTCTCTCATAAACTAGATGTTTAAACTGAAAATCAACTGATAAGAATAAACAAATGAAACACATTTCAATATTGATACTACATATTAAAAAAAAAGCTATGAGGAATATATAATACATTATTCATCATGTACATATTTATGACATTATGAAAAGGGGAAAATCATATGAAGTACTACAATTGTTATGAATTTTAGCCTTACACATAGTACAACCTGGATGACTTTGTATCCTTTGGTAATGGTAGTGCACTTATCACTTACAAGATGAGCTTTAAATTATAAATAAAAGGAATTTCAAGACAACTTGTTCTTCTAATTGATTTTGAAGATGGTTTTAAGGAATCTCAATTAATACATATGAAGAAGAACAAAAATGCATATACTTATCTAGAAAGGTGGTGTCAAAATTTGCCTTCAGTTAATCTAAAATTATATTTTTGGTCTCCATAATTAATATAGAGACAGAATCGCTTTTCCGATTTAAAATGTCAAAATTTTGTGCTTTTAAGATAGTAGATTATGTTGGCTTTTGTTTCTTTTGAGGTAATCGATTCTATCCATAACAATCACAATACTGTTTTAACGTGAATAACTATTTACTTTTGCTTCCAAAAACATATAAGAACTGTTTATATATGAACTTAACCATACGGCCGCTAGGATTTCAAAAGCCAATTTTGATGTTGCCCCTAAAACTCAGACTTATTTCTGATTGATCATGGCCCATTGAAACCCATTTGCAGAAAGACAAACCACCAGTAAAACCAACATTCTAAAGCTGACTACTAGATCAACAAACACGGCCATCTGAATTAGTACATCATCAAGAACTATTCATAGGAAGCTAATTGAAGACTTCAGTAGAATCCCACACAGAACCACCTAACCTAACAAGAACAAGCCGATGGATATCTTTTCCTCAAATAATCCCTCGCAAGCCAAAAAGAAAGAAAGAAAAACAGAGCAACGATGCTAATTAGCGATTGTAATCGCCATCGGTAGCGATCCGGTTCATGAACTGGGCCACCACCTCCGCAGACTCCCTCAACAGCTTGACGTTTTTGTTCAGCTTCTTGCGCTTCTCCACCATCTCCGGCTTTTCCTCCATCATCCTCTTGATGATGCCAGGCCCGCTCAGCTCGCACCTAATCTCCTTCTCCATCTCCTTGTTCACCAGGTTCTGCACGCTGAACCGCAGATGCAGGGCCACCATGTCGACAAACCTCCTCATCACAATCTTCCAGTATGGGGTCATCCTCATCTTCAAATGGAACGCCAGCCGAATCAGCTGCTGGTCGTGATGCCAGAGATGGGTCGTTTTGACAGACCCAAATCCCTCGAGTTGAAGGCTGTTCCAGCTTCTATAGTTGTTCAATAAATAGTCCTGCTCGTTCATCAACTTGTTCCGCTCCAACAGGTACTCAGGGTTGCAAGTGTAGTCAGTGAGCTTCTCCATTTCTATAATCTTCATCATCCTATTCATCGTCTTCCCCTTCATCTTCTTGATTAGACTGGAAGCCGCTGTTCTCATCGACGACTGCAGCTGTGGATAATTCTCCGAGTGTTGCATCAACGCCTGAATCACAACTCCCTCAATGCAGTCCCAAACACGAACCACAAGACTCGGTAGCTTGCTCGATATCTCCTTCACCTTCCGCTGCAAAAGAGTGACAAAGGCGGTTTGAGGGAGGACATCCGGGAGGCCAATCCCTTTGGCCTTTTCCAAGACCTCCATTTCCTCCACTAAGAAGTTAGTCGTCAGGTTGTTCTCGGTCCAGTTTCGGAGCTCGTCGTAGTATTGGTTCAGCATCTCCGCCAGCCTGGCAGTGCAGGGCATGTCCTTCTCGTCCAGGAACTCGTCTATTTCGCCTCTCAGCAAGAATTTCCTCAGCGACTCCTTCGCCGACCCCATGATCTCCATGAAGGCCATCATGGCATCCTCAACCGAGGACAGATTTTTGGGCATCCTCTCAAGCTCGGCGATGTTCGTGTCCAGCTTGTCATTGATCTTCGTGACGATCTCGGGCAGATACTTGGCCATCATGATGGCTTGAATCTGCGTCAGCTTTTGTGCCAAGACAGGAACACCGACGATGGACTTTTCGATCTTGCACAACAGAGGGTGCGTGTCGAACAGCTTCGCCTCTTCCAGCCTTGCTTCTTCGTAGGTCTCGGCACCAATCCTGTTTCTCACACACACATATCCAAGCCCTATATTGACATCATCCGCCGTCACCTTCTCCAGCAAGCCCTCCGGAGCTTTATCAGCCTTTGTGACGACCGCCAGAGTCCTCCTGCCTGTCTTGTCCGCCATCTGCAACATAAAAACGAATAATCGTATAGACTCATTTCCTTGGGTGAAATAAATTATTCGAGTCTTCAATTGGTATGGGAGCAAAGCGTGTCTCAGGATACTTACTTGCGACATCCTTATGGACTCGCAAGTGGAGAAGTCAACGGTCGCGGACAAGACATTGAGGATGATGCTCTCCTCAGGCCTTGTGTACTCCATTATCATCTCCGAGATCTGCTCGTAGATGTCCTCCGCCTGGCCGAGTACGGGCACCCTTGTGATTCCGGGCAAGTCTACCATGGTCAAGTCCGGGACGCCGTCTTTCTTGACGACCAGAGTCAGCGGGGCGTTCGATATGCCCTTCCCATGGCCCGCGATCTCGTCGGTGGCGTCATTAATGGCCACGTAGATGTTGTCCTCTTCCGTGTGGACGACTTTTCCGTTGAACTCGAGGTAGAGCTCGGGGCGGTCGGCGTGGGAGTTGTGTTGGAGCCGCATGATGAGAGGGACGCGGGTGCAAATGCCCTGCCCCCGCAGCAGGTTGATGCCGGCGAGCGACTCGAGGACGCTTGATTTCCCGGAGGACTGGTCGCCGACGACGACGATGGTGGGGAGCGGTATGCCCTCCTTCATGACATTCAGGTTTCGTAGCTTGTCAACTGCATCGAGCAGGGGGCGGATCCGGTCATTGTAGGAGTCGGCGAGAGGCGCCGGGCGGGCAATAAACAGGGGTTCGGCTTCAGGTACACCGTGGACGAGAGCCCGGTCATCACCCATAGTTTGCAGCCTCTCGAAATTTTCCTTCTAACTTTGGATGAGCTTGATCGATGAAATCAAAGATGGGAAATAAAGATTTCGTTCTATGGAGTACTGGAAGTTGTGGATTAATTTATACAGAGAAGATACTTCCATCGCAAGTTGGATGATTGAGGGATGACTTCATGGAGGGGGTTGGTGCTGTGGAGGGGACAAAAGTTAAAGAAGTTAAAGTGCAGAAGCGACGCACCAATGGATAAAATGGATCATAAATCCATATTATAACTTGCTTTCAATTAAATGGGTCATATATGTATCAAGTGAAAATTAAATATGAGTCACAAATGAGTCCTAAAAAGTAAAGTAAGAAACGAAATGAGTCTGAATGGATTATTAGGAAGCTCACTTTGAATCCATGGCCTTCCTCCTCTACATCCTCAATTCTCTCTCCTTTCATTGATCGCAAATCTTGGGTGAGCAAAGCACCACCTTTTCTTTCCGATCCCAACCGATTGCAGCCACTACCTACCCCGCCGTCATGCTGCCATCTTCATTGTCGATCCCAAGCTCGCCAATCTTAGGCAAGCTAGGAGCTTGTCGAGCTCAAGCAAGCTGCAAGTTCGCCGATCTCGATGAAGCTCGGGCTCTTCGGGATCAACCGAGCCACAAGCTCCACAGCCTTGGCTAAACTCGGGTTCACCTAGATCTGGCGAGCTACAAGCTCTTTGGCTAGGACAAAGCTCAAGTCAATGAGCTTGAGGCTTGGCCGATCGGCGTGCTTGGATGGGCTAAGCCTCAAGCTTGTCGAACCACGGCTTGGCCAATCACCATTGGCAAAGAAAAGGAGGAGAAGGAAAAAAAAAAAAAAGAATAATAATAAAAATAATTAATAATAATAATTTCAAAAAAAAAATAATAAAAAATTATATCAAAGAAAAAAATAAAATTTTGAATTTTATAAAATTATTTTTGGTAGATAATATCCATATACATACCGGAGAAGTACTTTTAGAGGAAGCTTGATATTGTTTAGATCAAAAGTCAATCAATATTGAAATAGAAATTCTAAACATCATAATGTAATTTTTAACTTTGTGAACTATAATTAAGAAATCAACCAAAATAAAAAATAAAAAAAAGAACTAAAATTAAGAAGCCATGCATTCTCACATTCAAGAAGATTTGTTATAAGCAAATCTTATTTTCTTGTCAATTATTAATTTATCAAACTTTTTCTTATCAAGAGTTCTTCAAAAGTATTTCAATTTAAAGGCTTTTCACATTTTTTTAATTTTATTTACTAATTTTATATTTTTTTATTTACTCTTTAAATTTGATGTGAAGTTTTTATTCAAGTAACTAAATTGAGTTAAATCTTAATGTATTTCAAAAATAAATATAAATAATCAAAATTTACATTGTATGAAAATATGTCAAAACGGTTAAATGGATCAATATAAGTCAAACCATTTTCAATTCGATCCGATCCACTCATTTGACAGCTCTATTATGCCATAACAAAGTCACATCATTGTGTAGACTTGGACTTTAAAGGTAGGAACTTTAAGTATAGTTTGCCAAATAACCTCAGAATGCTCGAGCTTTTAGGCCCTAGAGAACTTAAAGGTTAAGAAACTGAAGCATTGGCTATTCAGTCTGGAGTTCTTGGTTATAATTTGTGTTTTGGGGCATGGCCATTCCCTCTCCATTGTTTGCATTAAGAGCCTCCATTTTTTCAATTTGTTTTTTGGCTCAATATTGTGTTTCTGGCTTCTTCAATCGGAGGTGATTATAATTTTTTTTGTCGGTAGTATTGGGGCATGATGTCTGATAATATTCATGGTGACTGAGTATAAGGTTATAGTGGGGTTGTGGTGATGCGATAGTATCGAGTCCAGTAACTATGGCACAGAGTTTGATGGTGGTGGGTGGGATGGTGTCAAGTTCCTACATGGCGGTAAGGGTGGCCATTAGGCAGGACAGGACATGTTTTCTACAATTAAATATATCTTTATAAGAAAAAATTAATATATCTTTATAAGAAAAAATTCTTTTTCAAATATTGAAATTTATACGAAAGTTAATGAAAATAAAAACCGTCAAGTAATGGAGGAGGTGGAAAAAATCTAAGTGAAAAAACATCAAGAAAGAATTAGTGTTGGGGAGAAGGTACAGAATTGTTTATTGACTTGTTTGAAAAGATTAAATAAAAAATAGAAAGGAAAGGACATTGACCAAAGACATTTTTTTGCCCCTCATAATGCAGTTGCGTGTCTCCCCCAATTTCCACACCAGTTCTAATTCTCTGCCCACATTTCCTAAGCCTTCCAAAATATAAACTAGCTCAATGAAAAAAAAATAGGTCGATATGAAATAAATTGAATAATTTAAATTAGATCGATATCCAACTCGATTGACCTACTTGATGGGCTTAAAATTTCTACATTGCTCTTATTGAAAATTCATGTTGGGTAAGGATAAAAAATATATATATGACTATTGATCAAGAGTATGTACCAATTTTTTTTTAATCTCTATGATTCAAGTTATCTGATATAATACGATATTAGCATCTATCTCTTACTGGCTGGCCAATTGTCCTCTTGTTGACTATAAAATGATTTCATTGGCAATATTATGCAGTTCAATGTTCTGAAGATTGTGTTCAATTCCCTCAATCTTTTCCTTCCACTTGAAGGGCACCGAAAGTAATCGATTTATTTCTTTTTTTGTTTGGTTAAAATTGGTTACCAATTATTAGGGAAAAAAGAAAGATCATATCATATCGATTATTACATTTAGCCTTTTCGACAGGTTCCTCTCCCCTGCTGCTGGTCTGTGGAAGACCGTACGTTTCTTTTCTTGGTCCTTGGGGGACCGTACAGTTGAACTTTTTCAAAAGCTGGGGATTTCGACTTTTTTGGCTTTCGTCAAAACTGTTTCGAAGTAAAAACCACTCTTGCCACTTGATGTCTTTTGATTGATTCCAGCAGCTTCCCAATTGACTGCTTTCTCATTTCTACATCCTGTCTGACCAGAAATTCACGGAGCACTTTCCTCAATGGCGTCCCTAGCAAGACTTTTTCCTAATCCTTGTCGGTATATAGGACTTTCACATGCTTTTTCGTTCAGTAATACATCATCCTATGACATTAGCCCTCACTGTTTTTATCCCGACAGCAAAATCGTGTTTCGGGAGACGAGGGAGTCACTCGGGGCTAAAAGTAAAAAATTATACATTGATATGGTGGATGCTGCTACGAGTGAGCTTGCGCATGCTCTGGCTTGTGGAAGTACTCGTGGTCGAGATGGACAAATGCACACTTGATCTCGGGAAGGAGCTCCAGCTTTTCCTGCAAGCATTCCCCGATGTCGTGAGCCTCTTGCAAGGGCATGTTGGCGGGCAGGACGACGTCGACCTCTACAAAGTAGTGCGACCCAAAAGTGTAAGCTCTGGAGCAGCAGCTCTCCCCACTAGGGAGTCCACATTTTCCAACACCGTCATGGGCCACGTCCGGATGGTACACAAGGCCAGCTACAAGATACATTCAAAAGAGATCGTGTGAGAGGAACAGGAGCTCATGAAATTTGTTATGGAAGTAGTCAACGTCTACAGCACAGGATAAAGAAGCAAGCCATGGTGTCAGAGAAGAAGTTATGAAAGATCGCACACACTTCAATTGGTTTCCCACAAGAGTGAAAGGCCAAATGCGGTAAATGATCAATGCAAAAGCTCCTTTGCATACTAAACACCATGCTAATCAGTCCATTATAATTATTTCGGGCCTTTATTTGAAAAAACTGCATCAGAAGGTCTCATGCCAGTGAAATTTGCTGCTTTCGGTCTCTAAGAAGTCGGTTATAGTTATTACTCAAGAAACGTAAACATCGTGTCATTGCCGTCGTTGTTTTTCATTGATGCAATTAGGTTTGGACGGAGAGATTTGGGGTGCGCAATCTCTTGAATTTGGTAGGGAAGGAGGCGAGGATGGAGGGGTTCACGCTGGACTGCAACCGGTTCGGAGAGTTTGTGGAGGAAATGACAGGATACGTCAAGCAGAGGAAGATTGTTTCGAAGCATGAGATCCACCGTGGCACGGAGAGCTTCTCGGAGAGCATTCAATCTATGTTCACAAGCTCCAACGCGGGTAAGGCCATTATTTAAGTGATCGAGGAAGCGAAAGCTTTAACAATTTCTTAGTACTTAACAAACACGGAAATTTCATGTGACGTGTAATCTTGATCCGGGCCATAAATTAATTCGATATAAATTTATATTTTCATATTTACAAGCCCTATGTTTCTTTTCCTCAATTATTCAATTTCAGTATGTTCAGAAATTCAATTTTAATGTCTTGCTGGAGTTCTCTTCTGCAATTGATCAGCTGCTACTGGACTTTTGTTCGGATCGTCCCAAGCTCTTGATGGTAAGGAAAACAAAGCAAGCAACATTATTTTATCCTTCCGTAACGTTGACCACGATATCGCAAAACCCTTCGATTTTGTCTATTGCTGGAGATTTGTTCTGAGAGTCCCCAAAACTAGACGGGGACTTAGTCCGTCCAGCCTTAGTCCATATTAACAGAGTGGACTAATCTCAGCCTCCCGTGATATCCTCAACCTTCTCATTAAACTTACAGATAGATTGCTAATATTGTTTGTCTTGAAGTAGCAAATCCAGTGAGTGTGAGCGAGTAAGGTTTACTTGAAAGAAATCACTAAGGCAGTACAGCTAAGGAAACACTAGATTGATAGCATACTTGAACTTTAAGACTTGATTTCTCTTTTCGATAGAAAATCAAGAATCTGCAACAATTTAAATATGATGCTTTAAAATCTAACACTCTTGAAACATCGACAATCTTGGCAAATATAGCACAAATTTTCTTGATCTTTTAGTTAAAAAGATTTAATTTTGAAAACAATATCGTCACCACATATTAGTTTTAGTCACCTGAGTTGATTGAAAACTTAGGATTTCGAGAAATTTTAGGAAATCTAATGATTAATATAATTTTATGAAATTATATATAAGTCTATAGAAAAAGAATGCTGGTGTAAAGACTTGGCTCGAGAACCTATTATGAGGTATTAGCAACAGCCAGATCTCGGAGTCTCGACCACCTAAGCCTGAGACAATCTCCTCAGTGTGTAACGTTTTTCAATCGCAAAGCTTATGTAAAAACACAAGTTGGATGATGTCATGCTTGCTTTTGGTACAATAACAACTGTTTTACACATTTCGCTGGTGAATTTGGGCCGGGTTTGGGCTTTATTTGATTTTGCTAGAAAAGCTTAATATTGTCGGATGTGACATCACGCACTTTCATTCTTTGCCTTGTTTTTCAATCATTTCACTCTTAAATGTTGCGTTGCTCTTAACATTGCTTAGGGGTAGAACAAAATCTCATAAAAGAGACTGAAAAAAAAGGTCAAAATGTTCGGAAGAGGAGAATTTCAAGATAAAGAGAGAAGACCGACAAAGTTAAGGAATTGTTGAAAAAAACTGTATATGAAGGAAAAAGGTTGAAAGAGGAGGATTTGAAGCTAACGGAGGAGGCTACGATATCTGAGAAACCGTGATAGAAGACTGAAGCTAAATATGAAGAAAAAAATCTGAAGAGGTGGATCGAGAACTGTTATTGTTAAATAATTAGAGAACATGCATAAATAGATAGATACACTTTACGGAGGCCATCGGAATGAATAACGTGTTACGTAGATTTGATAAAAGACTCAAAAGTGCATAAGGAAAAATCAAAGAAACGGTTACAAAAATCCACTCATTACTATAGTCGAAGAGGAAATTGAGGAGGACAAAATTCATTCCATTGAAGATGTACAAAAAGATCATATTGAATCGCAAAGCAAGGCATGGGCGTATATTGCACCCATCTAGGACTGTATGTGACACCATGGGTAGGTTGTTGCTTGAAGTGCACATTATCATACAAATGGGTTGCTTTATTTTGCTTAGCATTGTCAGTGAGATTTGCTAGAACATGCAATATCATTCCAACCATGAAGTCCCTATGAGCCAAAAAGACCATTGACTAGTGCTGCTTAATGTCTCAATCTTCACAGCAACTCAACTTTCTAACTAAAACGTTGGCCACAATGGCAATGTTTTCTATCTTGAAGTGCGAAATTTTTACTTGCTATGGACAAACTTAATGGAATCTCGTTAGTGGTTCATATAACATCCATCAAAAAAGGGTGTAGATTAAACATCAGACAAATTGATCAAGGAGAGCAATAATTGAAACTATATCCTTGCTAGTTGTGCATCCAAATCCATGGCATAAAACTTTGGAGACACCTTCAAAGTCTTTTTGCCACACCCCATCTACATCGCACTCTATCACATATTGAGGATGTTAAACATATTATGTGTTCAAACACATCAGTAGTTGTAAGGAAAAAAAAGCTTTATCGTACCGCAATGTAGATAAGCAACAACGGCGAACAAGGCTACTGATGGATACTCAATTGCACTAAGGAAAAATAGTAAAATCTCTATAAACTCCCCTCTAACTCAGCTAGTGCCGCAAGATTATCGCTTTCTTCTTCAATAGTTTGATTTCATCTCTGCCTAGGGCTTTGTTCTCAAATTGAGATGCAGCTGTGTTGTAAGTCCCAGATACTTAGTTGCAATATCAAACTAGGCGGGGACTATTGATTGTTAGCCTATAGATGCATATTAATAGAGCAGACCAAGCTATCACCATTCAATCCTAGATGAGTGCCATCACTCAACATTTCATTGGCCTTATTTTGCAATTCAATATGCTCATTTTGTTCAACCGATTCTGCTTTCCATAGAATCAATTGTACGGCATTGTTTTTCCTCCTCACTCTTCACTTCAACTATTTTATTTGAAAACAAAGAAGGACGAGACAAACCCTTAGAAACTCCTGACTCATTAGAAACCATGTGGATAATATTTGTAGTTAAAATTAAGCATCAAACCTTACTAAAATAAATAAATCCAAATTTTGATTGTGCATTAATTTTTCACGCAATGTTTAATTGACACGATTTTTGCACCTACAAAAAGCTTATTATTTGAGCCTTTCAAAATAAGTTTGTTGGACTAAAGTAAAGGGGTTGGATGAGGAGGAAATCAGGCTAACTGAAGATGGAGTTAAAAAGTTGGAAGAGGAGAAATTAAGGCTAAGAGAGGAGGTTGATAAAGCAATTTAGAACAAGTATAGACAGAAAGATAAAGAGTGTTAGGCAAGGAATGATTGATGAGGCAAGCACAGACTAAAAAATAGAGAGTGTTAACTAAAAGATGCTGAAGGAAAAATCAATAATCCATCATTTACTATAGTCAAAAGGGAAGTCATGGAGGACAAAATTCAATCTATTGGAGACAAAAATAAGCTCCATTGTTCAATTCTTGAGCATCAATTTCCTCAAAGAATTTTCTATGATATGTGATTAATGATGAACTTCTTTGTATTAGTCTACTAATTAGTTTACTAAATGGGAAAGTCAGAATCTTGCCTATAAAGTTCCATTGTGTAGAGAATTTTTCCATGATATGTGATTAATAATGAACTTCTTTGTATTAGTCTATTGATTAGTTTACTAACTAGGAGAGTCAAAATCTTGACTAGAAAGTTCCATATTTTAGAGAGAAATGCTCTAGAAGAGAATGTATTCTATAAGCAGAATGTATTCTATTGCTTAAAAGTTGGATGATGCAAATGAGGAGAGGACTCCTCTATTTATACAAAAGTCCCTCTAATTACAAATCTCACATCTCATCTCATGGTGGAGATCTATCTACGTGCTAATCTCACCTACTAATCTAATAGTAGAGATTCACTCCCACCTTACAATCTAATGATAGAGAGATTTAGTCATCGATCAACCAATCCGATGGTGGAGATACATCTTGGTGGATATCAATCGACATCTCACGATCCAATTGTGGAGTTTGAGTCCTACCCATCGATCCAATGGTCCTTGTCTCATTGGATTGATGACTTGGCAATACATCCGAGACATCCTCCCCCACCCCCCAAGTTATTTATGTGCGCACGGTCGGGCAGTTTTTATCCATTTAGTGTAGAAAATATCCAACAAACATATATTTTACAATTGGATACATAAAATGAGGCCTGAAAGTTTTAAGATAAAATGTTAGCTGAACGACCTATCATTTTCATTCAGTAATTGGGCAACGAATGGAAAAGGCTACATATTGGGCCTATATGGCAAGCCTGGGCCCAAGAAAGAAAATGCTGTCTAGGCTCGTCCAAAAAATGCTTGGCCCTTCATTGACTCAGATGGGCCGCCAAGCCATGATCAAACCTATGTACTTTCAAAATTTTCGTCTAATTTGTTGTAAATTGCTTTCTCCATGGAAGATAGCCATGATATTAAAAGCTGATTTTCCCCTCACCTTACTAAGAAAACCTAGTAAGTGCCTGGCCAGGGAGAGAGAGGGGGGCAACGGCAACGGTCGAGTGCAACAGGTGTCCCGTGAAAAGTTTAAGTTCACGGATCTACAGCGTCTCTCTGAAAGCCCAAGAAGGGCAAGTTTGAACCACTATTGCATTTATGATCTTGGCTCTTCTTTTTTTGACTTTCTTTTTCCTCCTTTTCCAGCTTTGAAAGAGTACAAAGGCTCAACTTTTCTTTTTTTTTTCATTTTTCTTGCCTGCCCATCTTGTTTCCTTTTCCCTTTAGCTAAAACGAAAAAAGAGAGAAGAAAAAGAATCCCAATTGGACCTACGACTTAGATTTTCTGACTGACTTGGATTTCTTCATCTTATGCGATTTATCATCGATGCTACTCCATGAATATCCGCTAGGTATTACAAAAGGATCGGACTGCTGGGCAGGGGGACACCGCGGCAGCTCCTTGCTTGATCCCGCCGACCGGCTACTGCTCCGCCGTAGCCACGACGCCGACGACGACGTTGATGACGACGACGATGATGATGGCCAGGACCAGAAGGGTCCATCCGATTTCTGGTCCTCCTCGGACCCGCTTCTCGATCCGCCATTGAGATGCCTGGGACTCGAGAGCGGCGTGTAGAACCGTTCGGTAGGCTGGAGCTCGACGAACTTCGTGAACGTTATCACCACCCTCACTGTCGGGACCACCGGAATTGCCACCTGCACACCATCAAGGAGAAAACCACTAGCGTTTCAATCATGCACCTAAAAACTGCACTGTGCGCACACAAAGCTGATGAGAAGCAATCAAGAGGGGAGGCCCCAACACAGTGGCATGCCCAATGGGACAGCTCTCATGACTAATAATGTCTAAACCCCAAGGAGAGGGGGGCTTCATCTAGAAGTAGGATCTAAGACTCAGAAAGCTTCCCTAGTTGTCCCTTGAAAAAGTAGCGGACTATGTCTGTCGGTTTTAGCTTAAATTTGAAGCCAAAACTACAGCAAGACAGGCACCACATCAGACTACTGCTGCACACTATTGTATTGGCCAGTTGTTTTCCCTGAATTTAACCCCTCACCGAGGAGTGAAAACGACACCATTCTCCAAACCCCGTCCCAAGTTCCAAGCGAGGGTCGTAAGCCACCTTAAAGTTGTTGGGTCCAGAGTTCAATGGACCGTCATACCACGTCTTATGTTAATCTGTCCGAAACCCCAGTGGTCGAAACATGCTTATTCCCCCATTAGACCAGACGAAGAAAGACTTCTCCTATACAGAGAAGGACAAGAGCAGCAGCAGCAGCAGCAGCAGCAGCATGGGGCCCATCCCTTTCGCGGAGCACCCAATAGGTAAACTCCCATCTCACGTTAACCCCCCCGACCGAGGGCCCCACAAAAGCTTCCTAAAGCCAGTCCTTGTCACGCCACTCAAGTAATTCCATTGCAGGAGTCATGAACATAAATATACTCAAAGAAAAGTGGGCAGGGACAAAGCCAAAGTTTGGAACAGCAAGAACAAACAGGGAAAAAGCAAAGATATCCTTGGACCACGACCCCAAGACGAAGACAGTACACCCCCGAGGTAGACCCCACGGAGCGATTTCAAAGAAAGGGACAAAGCGCTCTATCGACGCGATACGAAAGATTTGTGGATCCGCAGCGATACTTTAATGGATGCATCTTCTCGACTCAGCAAGGAATCTCTTAGAATAATATTATATGATAAGAGGCTATCTGTTCCTTCCCCTTCGTATCTTCTCAAACGACTTTCCAGATGAAAGGAAGACAGACCCAGGAATCAATTCCCAGATTTTCAATTTGAAGAAATCTCGTAGTTGATCTTTTCTTTATTCACGGAGAAATTTTTTAAAAAAAAAAATGGGACTTTGGCTGATTCGGTGCGGTGGCTCACCAAAATGATTTGAAAATTTCGTCATCAATGCATGCCGGAAAAGTGCCCGGAGAAGGAATGTTCCTTACCTTGACCGGAAAAGTGCCCGGCGGGAACTTGGTCGTGAGCAGCTCCCGCATCCTCCTGACGGCCTTCACCTTGTTGGCCAGTATGTCGAGCAGCGGCAGCAGCTCCTCCGTCTTCAGCGGGAACTGCTCGGTCAGCCAGACCGACGGCCTCAGGCTCTTCACGTACTCCTTCTCCTTGGTCTGCGGGCTTGGCGCGACCGCGATCGCTGCCCTCCGGTGCGGCGGGGCCACCGGCGCCGCGGAGAAGGGCACCACGTCCACGCTCTTCCTCCCCACGTGCACCCATTCCCTCTCCTCCCTCACGAAGCTGCTGTGCCTCCGTCTCTCGCTGTTGTTATTGCTGGGGTTCGAGAACATGAACTGGGGATTCTCGGCTACGAGGAAGCCATCGTCGTCCTCGTCGAGCTCAAGCGGCAATACCTGCGTGAACGGCGGAAACTAAGTGTCTAGTGACGAGGAGATAAAATTCAAATTTGAAAGTCAAAACCATGAAAGACGCTCCAAAACTACCTGCTCGCTGCCGGCGACGTCGTTCTCCGACGAGGTGACCTTGCGTGATCGGAAGCTGAACACTACATTGTGGACTTCGTAAACCCTGGCCTTCCACTCGCCGACGGACTCCGTCTTATCTTGTCTTCTCCAATTAGTTCTGCTCACGAGCTCAGCCTTCGTGACGTCCATGCCCGGACGGTACACGCTCGTCTGGGAACAGAAGCCGGCGATGTCCGAGTCGCTCATGGGAGCTCCGGCATTCTCGAACGCGTTGAAGATCTTCCGGTTGTCGTGGTTGAGGACCAGGAGGGCGCCCTCGGGGACGCCGTGGCTCTGGTCCCCTTCCCCAAGGAAAAGGAAGCTCTGATCGGCGCGCTGGATCTTCAGGCCGTCGAAGCCGGCGAGGGAGGTGTCGGCCCGGAGATTGCCGTCGCGCTTCCAGATCCGGTACGTGTCGGAGGGGGCGATCTTCCCGACGAACGGGATGACGGAGCTCTCGAAATGGAACGAGATTTCCATGTAGAAGTCGCGCATGCGGCGGAGCACGGCGATCACCCGGGGGAGGCGGCGGCGCCACTTGCACCAGGCAGAGCGGTGGTGGTGCTCCAGGAGGACGGACGCGATCTCCGCGTTCCGCCGGCAGAGCGCCTCCTGGAGCGGGTTCCACCCGGCGGCGTTCTGGAGCGAGGCGTCGGCGCCGGCGGTGGCGAGGGAGCGGGCGGCGGCTGCGTCGGAGAGCCGGACGGCGAGGTGGAGCGGGGTCTCGCGGAAGGGGACGTCGCGGCGGTCGACGGCGGAGGCGATGCGGTCGGCGAGCACCTCCTGGGCGAGGGACTCGGACTCGGAGTGCACCAGCCCCGGGTCGGCGAGGCGGGGGAGGGAGGAGAGGAGGCGGGACAGGGTCTTGCCGTCGCCCAGCGCGACGGCGTAATGGAAGGGGCTGTGGGCGTAGTCGTCGGGCTTGATCGACGACGACGGCGTCGTCGACGACGCCCCCCCCGCCGAAGGCGTCGCTGAGGACGACGACGACGACGACTTCGACATCGCGAGGCCGGAGGACACGGAGGCGGAGAAGACGACTGCTACGGCGGCGACGCGGCGGCGGGGAATTGAAGCGGCGGCGATCGTTGCCTTAGAGAGAGGGAGAAGGGGGAGGGAGGAGGAGGGTGGCGATGGGAGGAGGGAATGTTATTGGAGGAAGAGAAGGGGGAGGGCAGTTTGGTCTTTTCGCGGGCGGCCCGTTTGGGGAAACAGGGAAGACTCCAATCTGGCACGGCTTTTAGAGAGATGGGTTATGGGTTGAGTGGAGAAGACAGTTCGCTTTTTACCTTCACTTCTTTTGTCTGCTCCTCTTCAAAATTGGAAAACAGCCAAGTCACACCTCATTTTTGCTTGCTCACTTGCTTACTTACTACAGTCGCTGAATTAACGGGTCTCGTTACAATCCTATCTTCAAAATTCAATTAATTACCATCAAAATATTAAATCCACATTTATTAGAATTAACATATAATAAATTTACTTCAAACTATCCCAAATAGGTATATTTGTGATAAAATTATCAATATTAATTTTCATTAAATTTTACGATAAATTATATGACACGATGAATGCATCAGTTTGGAATTATATTCTTTATTTGTCATAGGTATGTTAGTTTATAATTTTTCATAATATTAATTAAATTTAACAGAAACTAACTAATGATAAATGTATCATCAATTTGGACTTTTAGTAATCAAAAAATTAATTTTTAGTAAATTTATCACGAATGTTAGTTTAAGATTTTACATTATATTAATCATATTTACAATAAATCCCATTAAAATACATGGAAAATGACGAACCCAACTTGTCAAATATACTCGTGTTGACATATAGGCATTTCCCGAGATTATGAAGAAAGTGCCAAACAAATGGTGGGTACTTGGGATTTCGTGAAACAAGAATAAGTTGAGAATAAGATGCATCATGGAATATCGGTTCATGACAATTGAAACATTTATTTTAAATAACAAAAGAAAATAATAGAATTTTCAAATCTACACCTTTGTTCATCTCGGAAAAAGAAAAGAGACATGGAGAGACTTTCGCCATTCTTTTATTTATTTATTTTTTTGTTCGATCGTGAGAAACGGGGGTTGAAATTTGAAAATGAAAATGACGGGGTCGGGTTGGGTTGGGTGTGGGGCGGTGGGCGGCGGTCTCTTTATCGTGACCACGGACAACGTAAGGAACGAACGACAGGGGAACCTGTCTGCATTCATCCGGACCGAATCCCAAACGTGGCATCTCTCTCTCTCTCTCTACCTAGCTCGTTCGTCTTCAACGCCCGCAATTACCAGCTAATAATTTGGGAATAATTTCTTCCTCCGCTTGCTGCTTCTCTTTTGTCTTTTCTTTTCTTAAAAACGATTACTTTAGTCACGTCTCTGTGTCTGCCTCCGCGTCCGATCCCCTGCCTGCCGCTTGCTGCTGCTTTACTTTTTTGAACGAGGAGGAAAACGGGAGATTTTTTTCCAAGTAGAAAAAGCCCACCACCAAGCCAGCCAGCCAGCCAATGGTCAAAAGAGCTTCTTGCCTTGGCACATTCTATCATGCGGAGACGAGCCCGGGCCTGCCTCCTCCTTTCTTTTTTATTAATTGGGAGGGCGTTTTTGCGCTTTTTGTCGCTCCGAATCGTGGCCCTCCAAGGGAAATCGACTGTGGCCTGGGATTGTGGAGCTAGAGCCCCACTCCGTCTTCTTTGACGCCCTTGTTCTTCTTCTGTCTTCGTCGAAGTCTCCTTGTCTTGTCTCTAGGACCGGGTTCGATTAGCTTGGAAAGATGGGTTTCGTTGACCTCTTTTTGGTTTTGAGGTTGTGTTCCGACGATGATGGGCCAGAGGAGGCGGAAGCTGAGGCGGGTACAGCTTAGAGAGCGCATCGGATGTTCGTGGTCCATCGGCCATCACCTAGGTGGGTTGCCCAACGGAGGTGCGGCCGAGTTGCCGATGGGCCAGGTGTCCGGCACTAACTAGACATTGGGCAATCTCCTAGAACCGAAAGCAATCGTCGTCCTAATTAAACCAAGCAACTAGGTGGGTACCCAATCAAGGTGTGACCCAATTGCCATGGGCCAAGTGTTCGGCACTGACTGGACATTGGGCAATCCCCTGGGGAACCAAAAGCCAACCACCAACCCCAAGTCACGCACTCGATCCAGAAGTGTTTTAAAACATATCCTGAAGATTATTTTACATACGACCTTGAGAGCCTAAGAGAGCTTTTCAAGAACCATCATCCAAGAAAGTTAAGCACACGAGAAAACCCATTTCTCATGATTGATTATTGTGGGGTTGGGTGTAATCCAAGATTGGCATGCGATTGTGACACTCGTGATTGGAGCGATTATAATATTCTCTTCATCTTAATTACAATCGAACATCCCGTTGATCTCTTCCCATAAAGCAGGTCAAATACAGCCCACACGCAGCGCAAGCAAGTTTGCAAAAAGGAAACATCACAAGACTTGATCCGTATGGAAATAAGTCAAAATGACAAGGTTCCTTTATCGTTAAAAAAGGGTCGATGGCCATGTGATAATCAGCAAACTTAGACCCTATTGACCTAGGAATAATCGTCGGACGTTTCCAGAGATGGTTACTACATATTCAAAACAATTCCAGCTAGGATAAAGCTAGAGTTCTAACGTGGTCACATCTTATAATCACAACGCATGAAATCTACTCATTCTCATATAAATATCACACATGAGCACCAAGATACAAAGCAGATAACACACGAGTCCGATACCTCATGGCCAAACATGACTACCAAGCAGGCAGTGGTAGTTGGTAATCGATGGCCAATACACAACATTTTATTTATATCAGAACGAACAGACTATGCATCTGCTCATCGGATCACTCACGCCATCACAAGATTCCTACTGCAGTTCCTTCAGGAAGTCTTCATTGTCAACCAGGACCTACAAGCAAAAAGTCTAAGGATCACAACAAAGTCGCCATGAAAGGGAATTAGAATATAAATATATCGCATGCTAATTGAAAGAACTGATGCTGCCAATTTATGTCTATTCGCAACGTAAGTGATGTAAGGTCTTGCGTAATGATTTCCATTATTGCTCAAGACAAAAAGGGTAGCCTTCTCTGGTGGAGTGTAGACACAATGATTTCAGGTGTATACCCGTGTTGTGTGCTTTATACTTCCCTTTCATTTCTGTGCAAAACAATAATCATATGCACTACACAGGTCCCTCATCTTCCAAGGCAAAGATGCAATAAAGTAATTCTCGTTTCTTTTTTTCTTTTTTTCTTCTTTTTTAAGTGACACTCAACTCAAATATATGCATTGCCAGTTTTATACACATTACTCCTCAAAAATATGGCCATTAACTTTATCTGCATCTTAAGCAGAGATACATTACTGCATTCCTGCACATTCCCATGAATAAAGTGAGGTTTGAAATTCATAAAGCAGAAACTTACAGTTTTCCAACCATCTGGATCTAGGAAAGAGGTAATTTTGGTGTTAATCCCAGGAAGTGGTCCTGGCTGTCTAGTTATTTTCCCACCAAGCTCTTCAATAACCAGCTTAACCACCTCACCACTCTTGTAGACATCATCAGTGCTGATGGCAACCTAGAATCGAGAGCAAACATTCTTTAGCAAGTGAAAGCGAGAGATCTAAATTACATTGCATTTACAGCAAGCAAAAGTAAACAGACTAACTTGTGCATATGCATTGCCCTTGGTATACTCAGAAACACCATAGTTATAGGTGAGCTCCAGCACAGTTGTCTCATTCTCTTCAGCATAACCCATCATGGCCAAGGTGTACTGTCATATTTCATGTAACATTATGAGGGTGGAATAAACTTAAAACACTTAGGGAACCAACATGTGGTCCAATGCAACCTTCACAAATGATACCATATGCTTAAGTAGAGCAGGGATGACCAACCTTGTAGTCGGGCTTATCCACTTTCCTTAACAGTTTCATGCCCAATGCCTGCACAAGGATAAGGTAAATCCCTGAAACTAATATTGTAGCAAAATCACAGTCACAGTAAAACTCTTTGGAACAAACAACACCAAGTGAAGTCTTTTCTTATTTGCATAATCATTAGACCCATTAAACTCAATTTCTACCTCATAACATCAATTCTCACATGTGAACCTCACACTGACAAAGTAGCTGCTAGCTGCATCTTAGCTGGAAACAGTATCATCGGAACACAAATTAGGAGAAGAATCTCATCAATATGCAAAACAAGAAAACATACTTTCTCATAAAACTTAATTGCGCGCTCCAAATCACCAACTCGAAGCATCACTTGGCAAAGTGGTTCTGGAGTTGCACCTCTTTGAATAAGCTCAAAGATATAACCATCTGGGTCCTTCACAAAAGCAATGACAGTCGTTCCACCTTTAACTGGACCAGGCTCCCTTGTGACCGTGCCCCCCTTGGCCTTGATATCTTCAACCATCTTGTACACCTGCAAAGTTGAAGAAATCCAAAATGGATGACCAATGAAGCAGGCGTTATACTTTGAAATGTTGTTAAACAGAGCAGAGATACTCACATCTTGAGTTGCAATGGCAAAATGTCCGAAGCCAGTTCCAATATCATAAGAGCTCACTCCATAATCTGAAACAGAAGAAAAGCAAAGTTTCAGTAAGCTACTGAAATGATGAATGAGCACTGGTTTATGCTATGCCTTAGAAGAAACATCTTATAGTCTATTTCACCACTCTCCACAAACACTGCTCATATAAAATTAGAAGTTTCAATTGATGTCGGAATGTTTTGACATTTTTCCCCTTTCGGTACACATGGATACAAAGAAGGGGCAAAATAGGGCCGGTTTTTATGGCCTTTGCCTGTCTAACGTTGAAATGAAGGTTTTCCTGGAAACTGAACAATGAGGGAACTGTTCCAGTAAAGGGTCGTGCCACATGAAAGAGTAGACACTACACAGTCACTAAAATGGTGGGTTCACTCAACATACGTATTTAAACCTGCCTGCTAGTAAAGTGGTCAATCCCGTGATTTATCACAAAAGGATCCATATTGCACTTACTGCGATGTATACTGACTAAGCCTACAATAATGCAGGAAACCATTCAATGACCGGAAAGAACAATTAGCAACGACCTAGAGAGAATAAAAAATGGTCGGTCCCCTTATTTGTTGGTAAAGAGGTCTGCACTGCATGTTATTACATTTTAAACTGCAGCAACACAAAAGAAAAAGGTCCAACGACTCTGGTAACTGGAAAGAACAAATTGACTAGTTTCTTCAAGGGATGAAATATCTTCATATGCACATTAACATACACAACAGAAAAAAAAAAAAAGGCTGAAATTTGATGAGTCAGCCCCAGAAAGAACATACTGTATGTCAACTCCACAACGAAGTGAGATTCTTCGGGGCCATATCCGAGGAAGGCATTCGAGTATTTCTCCTCAGGAACGTCCCTTTTCCTCAGCAATTTCATGCCAAAACATTCCGTATAAAATCTGGCACCAAATAACGAAAACCACAAGAAATGATCACCTTCCGATTCCAGAGAACCAGTTGACAACATCTTAGAAGCCTCAAAACACAGAACAGCAAGAACACGCTTTTCAAGCAACCCATTTCTCAAAAACAACCAAACGATGCATTTTCACACGTGTCCTCTCTTGGGTCCTGATAATCATCGTTCATTCTCATCTTTCGTCCTTAGAAACTGCTTTCCCCAGACACAATAAAGACCAAAATAGCAAAGGAAAACGCGACGCGGTGCCTACTTGATCGTGCGGTCGAGATCGCCGACGCGGTAGACGGCGTGGAGCAAGCGGCGCTTGTCCTTCTTCGGCCACTCCAGGAGCTCAGCATTCACGGGTGCAGCCTCAGCCATTTCAAAAAGCTCGCAACGCGCTCTGCTCCCACCGGGAAAGCAAAAAATCAAGAAGCCGTCATCAGTACCCACAAAAGCTGGAGCGCCACACGATGAAATCCGAGACGAATTACGAGAATCGAAACGAAGCCCACGAGAGCGAACGGACCGTAGATTGCGAATTCGCGAAGCAGATGAAGGATCGACCGACAGAACTTCTACAGAGAGAGAGAGAGAGAGAGAGAGCAAGCGTACCAGAGGGTGGTGAAGAGTGTCGAGTGACCTAGAATGATCGCTGCGAGCGTTAACATAAATAGCGAAACTGAGTAATCCGTCATCGAGAATCTGCTAGACGGGCTGTCACCCGGCTCCGCGGTAAATGACGCGAGGAGATCCCGGGAAGACCGGAAGTGACGGAGATCTCGGGCTAGGGTGGTTAGGCGATCGGCCAATGAGGGGAGGCTGTCATCTAGCGGAACCGACAGCCGCTGCCTCTCGACACCGAGGGATTAAGGAAAGTAAGATTTGACCTACAAGTAGACCTGCCTGAAAGTCAAACCGCACGGTGACATGGAGGACTAATATTATTTAATTTCTTTTTACAGATACGAGAATTTTTTATTTTTTTTTAGTGATATCATTTTCTGTTTCCAGACTCAATAGAGGGGGATGTTCATTCTGGACAAGGAAAAATAAGGACACTGGATTTACTTTTCGGAAAATTTAGCAACGTAGGAGTAAGCTAATTGAGGAATCTAGGTTTTGAATTTTAAGTTTGAACACAGTAATGTCTAGAAATTCGATTTTTGCGACTTTTTCTTTTGGTCAAAAAAGCAGAGGTGGTCCTCTTTGATTGATGGTAGGGTGGGGTTGGAGGGTAAGAAAAAAGGAGTGGATTAGAAAGATGGACAATGTTGTCAATAAGGACATTGATTTGAGTAAAGGGTGTTTTGGGTAAAATTCTATGTCATTTTATAATGAATAAAAACCATCACATCCTAATTTTAAATTTGTATTTAGGTGACATATTTATCTTCGGTCAAAATTCAATCAATGATAAATTTGTCTCATAAAAGTGAGAAAACAAATAGTGTTGACATAACACTTGTGTGACTTAATAATTGTTTTTTATTGAAAAATCATCTAACAAAATCTTAATGGATAGTAAATATATTACATAAGTACAAATCTTCAATTCAAGGAAAAAAATTTTGGGTAAATGCATCACAATATGCATAATGTAAGATTTCTTATGTTATAAAACAGTCACAATTTGTGTAATTTAGGGTTTTTTTAATGATTTTTCCTCTTTAAAATTTTTTAAAATTTATCCCAATATTATAGTATTTAAGTAATACATCATAAGCAAATCACAAATTGCAATAAAGTTAAAGATCCATATCAACAATGACCCAAAATAGAAAAAAGAGAGACTTTAAAGATTATAATTTTTTATTGCATAAGTATCTATATCTATTACAAGAATTTCTAGGGAAAAAGGTTTGATATTTTATCTTTACGTGAAAAATTTGAATCTCGAAAGATTGAAAAGATTGCGATCGATGGAAACTAAACAGTATGATATAATTCATGAATGGAAGAACTAACCAAATTTGAATTGAATATCCAGCATCTTTTAAAGTTATGAATTATAACTTCACCACATGTTAATAATATATGATACTAGTATATGAGAATATCTTTCAAAATGGTTTTTTCCCATCGAATATCTTTTGAAATGTTAACTACCAAGATTTATTTAGTTTGATATGATTTTTTTTTGGTAAGTAAGTTTGACATGATTTTTAGAAAATTGGGAAATGAAGGAAGAATGAAATGACAACCTGCTAAAGCTTTGAAGAATTCATAAAAGGTAATTACCAAGATTTATTTACCATCGCGTTTTTTCACTCCTTATATTCCTCACACTTTTCCTTTCATAATGTTCTGACCATCGTATCATTTGCTTTTTCCACGCTTCGCATGCTTGTACCACACTGATTCATGTGGTTTAACATGCGTGTACCACGCTCACTCATATGTGGGGTCCATTTGTTGTCCCTCTTTTCATTTGACTTGTCTCTTGTCGTTTTTTTTTTTTTATGGATAAAATGCAAATTATTATCCCTTGCATAATTATTTTTATTTTATTTAGTTACATTTTTGTATTTGTAACGAACAATTAGGTAGTTTAATTCTTTCTTTATGAAATACAGAGTTCACCATGGGAATTATCATGTGCTTTTTCCACGGATTTCATGGAAAGTTAATAAAATTTTTATCTTCTTGAACGAGTTACAAAACAAACAATTAGGTAGTTTAGTTCCTTTATGAAATACTTTGCCCTATTATAGAGTCAATTTTTTCTTCTTGAACGCAGAAATATAGATATAGATAAATAAATCAATGGGAGAGATGATACAATTTCAATTATTGGGTTTTATTATAGTTTATGAATTAAAATGAAGTTAAATAGAATTTATTCACATAATATAGCTATGCATATTTTGATTTTGGAAATTGTAACTACGAATTTAAGTGGATAATATAATAACACGAGTTACATTGACAATCTATGTCAACATGTATTCGGTGTTAACCATTGCTATTTAAATTAACTAAATATATCTATAAAATTCTTAAAGCATACATCTAAACAGTGTTAGCAAGCCTATTACCGGCCTTGCACCGCCCAACCAACCCTGCCAAAATCCTCACCCCATGCTCTACCACCTATTCCTTGTCGGAAAGTGCCGGCCTACTCGGTGCCCGACGAGGAGGCAAGACCCTACGTCCGATGCCCATCCCTAGCCAAGCTTTGGTGGGATCAATGTTCTCCAACCTGTTAGCCAAAAAAATGTTCTCCAACCTGTCTCGCACCCCTAACTCCTTCCCCATCTGAGGACCTTCGAAGCTCTTTCTGCATTCGCACCTGCGCAATTATGCGCAATGCCTTACCGTACTTAAAAAAAACTTTGAAATCAATCATAAAACATTAACTACGAAAATCTAACAAGAGATTATCAAACATCAAATCTAGAGTTTTAGCTTTCTTGCAATGAATAATTAACAATATCAACATAATTGTATGCAAAATCCAATAAAAACAACTATTTTGACAAATTTTTTTCTCAAATTATACATAAATGATTGGAGGGAAAATTGTTCAAGAAGTCATAAACTTATTGTGTCAAAGACAAATCGATCTTAAATCTTTCTATTATGCTAATTTAATCCTAAATCTTTTAACAGTTTACCAATTTAATCATAGACCTTTCAATTGTACCAATATAATCATAAATATTTTGACAATTTGTTAATATTTTTCCAGCCAAATATCCATATGATAGGTTTGGTGGTTGTAAGACATGTTTCTAAAGAAAAGAAACTTTTGTATCCCCAATCACTGGCTTGTATGTTTGGTTTTGTAAGACATGACTCCAAATTAGAAAAGACTTTTTGGAAGCCAAGGAAAAAGAGAAAGCGATTTCAACAGAGAACCATCTACCATTCACATGATATAGTCTCCTTGCACAACAAATATTTGGAACCTTGAGTTTTGTCATGTATGTAACTGCATCTAAACATAAGATAAAGGAAAAATGATACAAATGGTCTCAAACTTTGACCTAATTTGCAATGCAACCCTTGAACTTTTTATTTGCTTAGTGTAGTCCATGAACTTTAGCCAATTTGCAATATGGTTCTTGAATTTTTAATTTGTTCGATATAGTCCTGAACTTTTAATACATATTTAATTTGGTGTATGGTATGAAAATAATCAATATTGTCCCTAATATTCAATTAATTGAATGACTATACTGAATATTTTATATAGTTTAGGGATCACAATGAATATTAGGTTAAAGTTCAGGGATCGTATTAAATAAATTAAAATTTTAAGGACCACATTACACATTAGGCCAAAATTCATGGATCATTTGTGCCATTATCCCCTAAGAAGACAACGACAATCTCAAGCACCGCTACCACACCAATCAGCAACCTTTCTCTCACCTTTGTCAAGCCCTTTAAGCAATAATCGACTGCTCATTAGTATGAGCAAGAGGGCCTGAGCTTCTGTTATGATACCTTTAAACTCTCTAAGGTCCTGTGTACCAAAAGAGGCCTTGCTCTTACAAGGCTTGAGCTTTGGCCCCCATTCAAGCGACCAATTTGGGCTGCCGTTATTTAGATCCGGAGCTATTTCCATATCCCTGTGCAGTGACATTTCGATTACCAAGTCGAGGAATGTAGCACGAACTATTTTTGTCTACATCAGCATTAATTTCGCCGCATTGGACAACTAATATTTATGTCAGTAATATCCGGTCAAAATTAGTCAGAATGAGATCCTAATAACCATCGTCCATTTCCCTAGACACAATACAGACCACAATAGCAAAAGAAGACGCCATGTGGTGCCTACTTGATCATGCAGTCGAGGTCGCCGACGCTGTAGACGGCATGAAGGAAGCAGCGTGTGTCCTTCTTCGGCCACTCCAGGAGCTCAGCATTCACAAGCGCAGCCTCGGCCGTTTCCAAAAGTTCGCGAAGCGCTCTGCTTCCGATGGGAAAAAAATCAAGAAGCCATCATCAGTACCCACAAAGCTCGAGCGCCACACGATAAAATCCGAGACGAATTACGAGAATCGAAACGAAGCCCACGAGAGTAAACGGAGCGTAGATTGCGAATTCGCGAAGCAGACGAAGGATTGATTGACAAAGTCTCAATCGAGAGAGAGAGAGAGGGAGAGCGAGCGCACCAGAGGGTGAAGAAGAGTGTTGAGTGAACTAGAATGATGGTTAATATATAGGGGTGATCGGTTCCCGGTTCGGTCCAGTTCCACCTTGGAACCAAGAACCGGACCGGGAGCACCGTTTCCTAAAATTGCGAATCATGGACCGGACCATTTGGTCCTAGGACCAGGAACCAGACCGGACCATCAATTCCGGTCCAGTCCGGTCCGATCCAACAAAATCGGCTCTACTTTTTTGCATTAAAGAGTGACCGCGCTATGGACCGATCAATCCAATTCGGCTCTCGGGCGATTCAACAAAACTAATCATACATGTTCCCACGTGCAAAATATTCAAACTTCACTTGTGTGATTCACACTTTGTGTTTCACACTTAACTTTAACCATGAAGGCCATAAATAATTTGGCTAAAGGTTGGGCTTGGCTTAAATTTTATAAACAATCTCTCTTCTGCTTTTTGAATGTTTAGTCGAGAATGAGATTTTTTCTATAAATAAAAGAGTAACAAAAATGATTTTAATGATCTCTTGGTCACATAAGAGGTTCCTATCTTAAATTGTAATTTTGGTTGCAATAAGTTATTGTGTTTATATATTTTATTAATTCTATGTATATAAATTATATATTAAAAAATTTTGTTCCGTCCGGTCGGTCCGGTTTGATCCGGTTTCCATCTTGAAATCAGGAACCGGACCGACCGGCCACCGATTCCAAGATTAGGAACCAGGAACCGACCGCCAACTGATATAAAATCATCCGTAATCGAGAATCCACTAAAACTACAGGCTAATCGTCACTAAAACTACAGGCTGTCACCCAGTTTCGCGGCGAATGACGCGCGGAGATCCCGGGGAGACCGCCAGGCGACGAGGATCTCGGGCGAGAGTGGTTAGGCGACTGGCCAATGAGGGGAGGCTCTCATCTAGTGTGACCGACAGCCGCTGCCTCTTTGACACCGGGGGATTAAGGAAAGTAAGATTTGACCTACGGGTGGACCTGCCTCCAAGTCAAACCGCATGGTGACATTGAAGAATAAACTTAATTAATGTTTTTTTACAGATACGAGAAATTAATTATTATTTTTTGGCAACATTGCTTTCTATTTTTGGACTCGATAGACAACGATGTTCATTCGGGACTAGGAAAAATAAGGACACCGGATTTATTTTTCGGAAAAATGAAGCACACGTAGGAATGAGCTAATTGTGGAACTTAGGTTTTGAATTTTAAGCAGAGGTTTTGAACTTAGAAATTCAAATTTTGCGACTTTATTTTTTTGGTAAAAAAAAAGCAGAGGTGGTCCTCTTTGATCGATGGTAGGTTGGGGTCAGAGGGCAAGGAAAAAAGGAGTGGATAGAAAGGTGGACACTGTTATAAATGGTGCAAGGAAAATGATTTGACAATAAAGGGTGTCTTGACTGAAATTCCAGCATCCATTTGTAATGGGAAAAAACCACCAAAGACCAACGTCCTGTTTCTCCGAAGACTTTAGCACCCGTTTGGTAATCATCCCAATAGTGATAGGTTTTGATTTTTTGTTTCTGGGAGTAGTTTTGAAACAGAATCATATTTGGTAAAAAATTTATTCCCGGAAATAAATTTGTATTTTTTTGTTTTTGGAAGTAGATTTAAAACAAAATCAAAAATAAAATAAAAAATGTTGATTTTTGTTCCCGGGAATAAATCTAAAAAACAAGCCCTTTTTTTTTCTTATTCTTCCCTTTTTCTCTTCTTATTCTTCCATTTTTTTTCTTCTTCATCTACCACCACCGCCACAGCTTGTTGTCCATCGCCCACCACCGCTAGTCGCCGGCAATCGGTTTGGCGAGCTCACCGAAGGCAAGCCCAGCCACCGATGAGGCCAAGTCTTGACAGGGCTAGGCGAGCCTCGTGATTTGGCAAAATCAAGCCTCATCGGTGGCCGGGTGGGCCTCGCTACCGGTGGCCAAGCAGGCCTCGCCGGGGCTGGGTGAGGTCCACTTGGCCACCAACGGCAAGGCTTGCCTAGCCACCGGCAAGGCTCGGTCAACGAGGGCTAACCTCGCCAAGGGCCGACGACACTTCGGTGAGGTTGCCGGCCCTCGTCTAGCCGATCGCCAAACCAATGACCGACTACCTGAAGAAGAAGAATATGAGAGAGAAAGGAAAAAATAAAATAAAATAAATGAAAAAAAGTAAAAAAATTATTTAAAAATTTAAAAAAAATTATTTTGAGTAGAAATTTTGAGTAAGGTATCAAATGCAATTCTATTCCAAAATCAAAATTTTGAATAGTTATTAAACGGCTTAAAATGCGTAGAAATTGTTCCTGGGAATAGAATAGAAAAAGAATCATTTCTGATTAGAAATTGTTTCCGGAAACAGAATCGTTACCAAACGCGTCCTTAACATTCAAGTGAAAAGGATTTTGAGGAGTTTGAGGGGCACAAACATTGCTTTGATAGCCAAAAAAGGCGTGGAGGTGAAGGTCGCGATTACTATGACAATCGGACGGTCAACATGGTAGAGCCCGTCATGGAGACCATCAAGAATTGTGAACATTACCATTGTCTCAAAGAGTTCCATAAATTATTCACCAAAAAAAAAAAAAAAAGAGTTCCATAAATTCCTGGCAAGGTTCCTTATTTAATGGATTTTTGAACTGAAAGATTTTAGGGAAAATCTCAAATAAGAACCTGAAGTGGGTTTATTTTCTTAAAAAAGGATCCAAAGTGAACATTGTATCAAATAAGGACCCGAAGTGACTAATTTAGTCTCAAATAAGGACCCGAACTTCCAATCTTATTTATAGCTTGGGGCAGTTTTGTCCAAGAACATTTTCTCTTTAATTTTTTTTTCTTTCTTCATCTTCCTCACACCTCCTCCTTCACTCTACATTGCCTCCATCTTCAATGCCATGATCAAGGCCCCCACCAGGGACCTTGTGAGTTTCATGTCATCACATAGTTGGTCCTAGTAACAAGAAGTCAAATTGGAATTATTTGCTACTGGCTCACTCGTGCTCAACCTAAAGCTCAAATCGACCTCCGTCTGATGATGACGATGCTAGGTTTTCTATCGAGGGCAGCTGTCGACGAGATCAAGAGCTCGAATAGGACTTGTTAATGGCGGCAATGGGGCAACGAAGTACAGTAGTTTCTACAGTTAATGATGTTAAGTACGATTGATGATCAATCTCAAGATGGGGTATTGATTGAGGAGGAGCTGTGTCGATGAGAATGGCAAGAGTGTGAGTGGGTGTCTCCAAACTAGGGATTATTGAAAGGAGCCATTGGCATTGCAAAGGGGAATGGTGATCTTTGAAAGATTGAATTTACGCAAGAGAGGCAAACCCAAATTTGAAATTGATGAGGTAAACTGTTGCCAAGGTTGAAATAGTCGCCTACTGCAACGAAATTATTCTTTGACATAAAATTGTTGATCACAAAGTGTTAATTGAATAGAGGCATAAGTTAGTCAAACAAGACGATTTGGCAATGCTTGGATATTGCTGCTCTATTGTTGGCAAGCATGACCGAAAACAACACACAAAATTGCAGTTGCTGGGTTAGCAGAAGCCCCGGAATAAGTGGAGTTTGATGCACTCTCAAGGTGAGAGAAATATGTCGCCAAAGGGACTAGTTGCATAGCTTAGGAGTTGGACAAGAAGTTGAGTCTTAGCAAAAGCATATTCATATTATGGCCTTATTGGACAAAAGTACCCCTGGCTATGAATAAAATTATATGTTCAGATCCTTAATTGAGAGTAAGTTAGCCACTTCAGGTCTTTATTTGAGACGGTGTCCACTTTAGATCATTTTTTTGAAAAGATGGCTCTACTTTATGTTCTTATTTGAGATTTTCCCAAGATTTTAATGCAGATGTAGATCATCATCTTTTGCACGTATATTTCCAAAGATCGACAAGCAAGCTTGTACGTTGAGGGGAGATGCTTTTTATTTTTGTGGGATCAAACGCAGGTTAAGCGGAAAAGAGCAGGTGAAGTGCGGATAAGAACGTGGCAGTTGGTAATCGATGGCCAATACACAACGTTTTATTTATATCGGAACGAAAAGACTACGCATCTGCTCAGCGCATTGAACACTCACACCGTCACAAGATTCTTACTGCAGTTCCTTCAGGAAGTCTTCATTGTCAACCAGGACCTATAAGCAAAAAGTCTTAAGGATCACAACGAAGTCGCCATGAAAGGGAATTAGAATATAAATACATCGCATACTAGTTGAAAGAACTGATGCTGCCATATTTATGTCTATTCGCAACGTATGTGATGTGAGGTCTTAGGTAATGATTTCTATTATTGCTTAAGACAAAAAGGGTAGCCTTCTCTGGTGGAGTGTAGACACAATGATTTCAGGTGTATACCCGTGTTGTGTGCTTTATACTTCCCTTTCATTTCTGTGCAAAACAATAATCATATGCAATAAAGCAGTTCTCTTTTTTTCTTTTTTTTTCCTTAAGTGACTCAACTCAAATTACATGCATTGCCAGTTCTATACACATTACTCATCAAAAATATGGCCATTAACTTTATCTGCATCTTAAGCAGAGATACAATACTGCGTTCCTGCTCATTCCCATGAATAAAGAGGTTTGAAATTCATAAAGCATAAACTTACAGTTTTCCAACCATCTGGATCTAGGAAAGAGGTAATCTTGGTGTTGATCCCAGGAAGTGGTCCTGGCTGTCTAGTTATTTTCCCACCAAGCTCTTCAATAACCAACTTAACCACCTCACCACTCTTGTAGACATCATCAGTGCTGATGGCGAGCTAGAATCGAGAGCAAACATTCTTTAGCGAGTGAAAGTGAGAGATCTAAATTACATTGCATTTACAGCAAGCAAAAGTAAACAGACTAACTTGTGCATATGCATTGCCCTTGGTATACTCAGTAACACCATAGTTATAGCTGAGCTCCAGCACATTTGTCTCATTCTCTTCAGCATAACCCATAATGGCCAAGGTGTACTGTCATATTTCATGTAACATTATGAGATTGGAATAATCTTAAAACACTTAGGGAACCAACATTTGGTCCAATGAAACCTTCACAAATGATACCATATGCTTATGTAGAGCAGGGATGACCAACCTTGTCGTCGGGCTTATCCACTTTCCTTAACAGTTTCATGCCCAATGCCTGCACAAGGATAAAACTAATATTGTAGCAAAATCACAGTCACAGTAAAACTCTTTGGAACAAACAACACCAAGTGAAGTCTTTTCTCCCCCCCCCTATTTGCATAACCATCAGACCCGTTGAACTCAATTTCTACGTCATAACATCAATTCTCACATGTGAACCTCACACCAACAAAGTAGCTGCTAGCTGCATCTTAGCTGGAAACAGTATCATCGGAACACACATTAGGAGAAGAATCTCATCAACATGCAAAACAAGAAAACATACTTTCTCATAAAACTTAATTGCGCGCTCCAAATCACCAACTCGAAGCATCACTTGGCAAAGTGGTTCTGGAGTTGCATCTATTTGAATAAGCTCAAAGATATAACCATCCGGGTCCTTCACAAAAGCAATGACAGTCGTTCCAACTTTAACTGGACCAGGCTCCCTTGTGACCGTGCCCCCCTTGGCCTTAATATCTTCAACCATCTTGTACACCTGCAAAGTTGAAGAAATCCAAAATGGATGACCAATGAAGCAGGCGTTATACTTTGAAATGTTGTTAAACAGAGCAGAGATACTCACATCTTGAGTTGCAATGGCAAAATTTCCGAAGGCAGTTCCAATATCATAAGAGCACACTCCATAATCTGAAACAAAAGAAAAGCAAAGTTTCAGTAAGCTACTGAAATGATGAATGAGCACCCGTTTATGCTATGCCTTAAAAAAATTTCTTATAGTCTATTTCACCACTCTCCACAAACACTGCTCATATAAAAAATTAGAAGTTTCGATCGATGTCGGAATGTTTTGACATTTTTCCCCTTTTGGTACGCATGGATACAAAGAAGGGGCAAAATAGGGCCGGTTTTTATGGCCTTTGCCTGTCTAACGTTGAAATGAAGATTTTCCTGGAAACTGAACAATGAGGGAACTGTTCCAGTAAAGGGTCGTGCCACATGAAAGAGTAGACACTACACAGTCACTAAAATGGTGGGTTCACTCAACATACGTATTTAAACCTGCCTGCCAGTAAAGTGGTCAATCCCGTGATTTATATTAAAAGGATCCATATTGCACTTACTGCGATGTATACCGACTAAGCCTACAATAATGCAGGAAACCATTCAATGACCAGAAAGAACAAATTACCAACGACCTAGAGAGAATATAAAAGGGAAAAAGACACCAAAAACCCCAAACTAAACTTTGAGAGAATAAAAAACCCCTGGTCGTTCTTATTCTTTCTATTTTTTCTTTTTTTATTATTTTTCTCTTTTTTGTTCTTCTCTCTTCCCTCTACCGGCCATGGTGGAGCCGGCCCCTTATTTGTTGGTGGTGCCCTCGCTAGATCCGGGAGTGAGGCCCTCGTCCGACGTCGACGAGAGTCGCCCGATGCCGACGAGGGCCGTCCTCACCTGCGTCGGGCGAGGGTGCCCTCGACAAATTTGGCAAGGAGGCCCTAAAGAAAAAAATCAAAACGCCCTAAGGTAAATGTGTCACACAAATGAAAGTTCGGAATTTTTTGTGTCACAAATAAAAGTTTAGAATAAATGTGTCATGTTATTACAAAACAAAGTATTAAACTGTTCAGGCATTTGTTGGTACACAAAAACTGCAAAAACAAAAGAAAAAGGTCCAACGACTCTGTGAACTGAAAAGAATGCAATCTCTTCATATGCACATTAACATAAACAACAGAAAAAAAAAAGGCTGAAATTTGATGAGTCAGCCCAGAAAGAACATACTGTATGTCAACTCCATAACGAAGTGAGATTCTTTGGGGCCATATCCGAGGAAGGCATTGGAGTATTTCTCCTCGGAACGTCCCTTTTCCTCAGCAACGTCATGCCAAAACATTCCGTATAAAATCTGGCACCAAATAACGAAAACCACAAGAAATGATCACCTTCCAATTCCAGAGAACCGGTTGACAACATCTAGGGTTGGGTCGGATATGAGTCGGGTCGAAAATGGATCAATCTATATTTGACTCATTTAACCCGTTTTGATCCATATTTATTTTTCTAATGTAAATTTGGTGACCCACACCCAACCCAACCGGTATTGCTAAAACTTATTAATATTCTAGGAAAATCACTTATGCTATATGCTAATTGAATTAAAACTTTAAATAATAATTTTTAATTATATTTATTATTTATTTTTTTATTTTTTAAAATATAATTATAATATTTAATAGAATTTAATTATTTTATTTTTAATTGACCTGTCGACGAGCTTGAGCCTCATCGGCCGCTGTCGCCCTGAAACTAAGGAAGGAAAAAAAAAAAAAATAATTAAAATATAAAAAATAATTATAATTTCAATTTTTTATAAAAATAATATAAAATTAAAAAAAGCCATAGTTGAAACTTTAAATTGGGTTTCCCTTTCTAATAATTTATTTAAATCAAATTTTTTTGTTTTTATTTTTTCAAACTCATTTCAAATTCATATTTAATTTTCGCTTGACCCATAATCCCATTTAACTAAAAATGGATTATAATATGGATTTATGATCCATTTTTGTCAACAAGATCTCACAAGCCTCAAAATAGAGAACGTCAAGAACACGCTTTTCAAGCAACCCATTTCTCAAAACAACAAAACGATGCATTTTTCACCCATGTCCTCTCTTGGGTCCTGATAATCATCGTTCATTCTCATCTTTCGTCCTCAGAAACTGCTTTCCCCGGACACAATAAAGACCACAATAGCAAAAGAAAACGCGATTGGGTGGCTACTTGATGCTGCGGTCGAGGTCGCCGACGCGGTAGACGGCGTGGAGCAAGCGGCGCTTGTCCTTCTTCGGCCACTCCAGGAGCTCAGCATTCACGGGTACAGCCTCGGCCATTTCCAAAAGCTCGCAACGCGCTCTGCTCCCACCGGGAAAATAAAAATCAAGAAGCCGTCATCAGTACCCACAAAAGCTGGAGCGCCACACGATGAAATCCGAGACGAATAACGAGAATCGAAACGAAGCCCACAAGAGTGAACGGAGCGTAGATTGCGAATTCGCGAAGCAGATGAAGGATCGACCGACAGAAATTCTAGAGAGAGAGGGAGAGCGAGGGAGAGCGTACCAGAGGGTGGTGAAGAGTGTCGAGTGACCCAGAACGATCGATGCGAGCGTAACATATATAGGGAAAGCAAGACATCTGTCATCAAGAATCCCGCTAATCCCGCTAAATGACGGCCGTCACCCGGTTTCATGGTGAATGAGGCGCGGAGATCCCGGGGAGACCGGAAGTGATGAAGATCTCGGGCTAGAGTGGTGGTGATCGGCCAATGAGGGGAGGCTGTCATCTAGCGGAACCGACAGCCGCTGCCTATCGACACCGAAGGAAAATGATTTGACAGTGTTTTGAGTAAAATTCTAACGTCGTAATGGATAAAATTCATCAAATTCTAATTTTAAATTTTAAATTTGTAAGTGTGTGACATATTTATGTGATGTTTGGTAACGTGCCAAACAGTATCTGATTCTGATTTTTTTGTTCCTGGAAGTAGTTTCGGAACAAAATCATGTTTGGTAAAAATTTTATTCCCGAGAACAAATTGGAAGTGGAATCAAGAATAAAAAAAAAAAAAGTTGATTCCTGTTCCAAGAACAAATTTGAGAATCAAAATCAATTATTATTTTTCTTCCCTTCCGCCATCCTGCGACCGCTGTCCACTGTCGTCCACCACCAGCGGTCACCATCCGCATGTCTGGCCAGCTCGCTAGAGGCTTGCCAGGTTAGGGCGAGGTCCGGCAAGCTTGCCAGAGGCAAGCCCAACCACCGACAAAGCTTGACCTCACCGGGGCTAGGCGAGCCTCACCCAGCTGCCGGTGAGGCTCGGCTGACGAGGACCGACGACGCTCCAATGAGGTCACCGGCCAGAAGAAGAAGAAGAATAGAAGAAAAAAGTAAAAAAGTAAAAAAAATTATTTAAAATTTGTTTAAAAATTGATTTGGAACATAATCAATGAGCATGGTACCAAACGCAATTCTATTCCAAAATCAGAAATTTTGGATAGTTACCAAACCACTTAAAATGCTTATAATCTATTCATGTAAACAAAATAAAAAAGAATTATTTCTTATTAGAATCTACTCTAGGGAACAAAATCGTTACCAAACACACCATTATTTTCAATCAAAATTCGATTAATGAGAATTATTAAAAATCATCTACATAAATGTGAGAAAGCAAATAATGTTGACATGACACTCACATGACTTAATGAAATAAAACTATATTGTTTTTGTTGAAAAATCATCTAACAAAATCTTAACAAATGGTAAATATATCACATAAGTACAAATCTTCAATACAATGAAAATTTTTGTGTAAATGCATCACAATATGCATAATTTAATATTTCTTATACTATAAAAAAGTCATAATTTGTGTAATTTAGGGTTCTTTTTATGATTTTTCCTCTTTATAATTTTTTAAAATTTATCCCAGTATTAGAGGATTTAAGTAATACATCATAAGCAAATCACAAATTGCAATAAAGTTAAAGATCCATATCAACAAATAGAAAATAGAAAAGAGATCTTTAAAGATTATAATTTTTTATTGCATAAGTATCTAAAAATTTATCCCAAAGATTAGAGCATTTAAGTAATACATCATAAGCAAATCACAAATTGCAATAAAGTTAAAAGATCCATATCAACAATGACCCAAAATAGAAAAGAGAGAGATCTTTAAAGATTATAATTTTTTATTGCATAAGTATCTATATCTATTACAAGAATCTATAGGGAAAAAGGTTTGATATTTTATCTTCACGTGGAAAATTTGAATCTCAAAAGATTGAAAAGATTGCGATCGATGGAAACTAAATAGTATGATATAATTCGTGGATGGAAGAATTAACCAAATTTGAGTTGAATATCCAGGCATCTTTTAAAGTTACAAATTATAACTTCAGCATATGTTAATAATATATGATACTAGTATATGTGAATCTCTTTCAAAATGGTTTTTTCCGTGGAATATCTTTTGAAATGGCAACTACCAAGATTTATTTAGTTTGATATGATTTTCTTTGGTAAGTAAGTTTGACATGATTTTTAGAAATTTGGGAAATGAAGGAAGAATGAAATGACAATCCGATAAAGCTTTAATGAATTCATAAAAGGTAATTTATTTTTTTTTTCAGTCCAAGATTTATTTAGTCGCAACCCACTCTCGAAACTTACGCGTCCCTATCCCCATCCCCCCTGAGAATGTGGGGAATTGAACCCCTCACCTCCCCCTTCATGTTGGAAGGGTGGCCACTGGGGCGAACCCCCAGTGGTTTACCAGGATTTATTTAGCGTCGCGTTTTTTCACTCCTTATTTTACTCACACACTCCTTTTATAATGTTCTAACCATTTTATCATTTGCTTTTTCCACACTTTACATGCTTGTACCACACTGACTGATGTGCTTTAACATGCGTGTACTAGAAGTGATCGGGTCCAAGGTGAGTAGGGTCTAAACTTGAACCTTGTACCCGATCCTGTTATAATCGATTCTCAATTTTTTGGACTCTATATCCGACTCTGTTTGTATTGGACCATATACCCAATCCATCATGTTTTTTCAATCCGGTTTCAAAATCAACCCTATTTCCACTTAAACCTATTTTGCAATCTCTTGATATCCTATACAACTTCAAATTTTATATTAATAAGCGAGAAAATAACGTAATCCTCCTAATTTATATTGAAACATTAAACACCGATAATCAATTAATACATGAACTTTTTGACTAAATGAAAAATTAAGGATCCATAGGGCTAATTATAATAAATAAAATCATAAGACAAAGAATTAACAACAAACATGGGTCTAATATTAGTTTTATTCCAACAACTACTATATGAATCTACTCATTTATGCAAGCATAACTCATCCTACAAAAGAGAAATTAGGCAAGCCAATCCATGTGATACATAAGAATTTGATGACGACGAACACCATCCGTCCATCAGACGGTGTGAGAGGGAGCTGGTGAGGGAGGGAAGCAAGTGAGGAAGAGGAATGACAAAGGAGGAGTCCCATGCGTGTTTGAAAGAGCCAAGAGTAAAAATATCGTATGATTGCAGGAATAAGAATAGAGATCGGGAGAAAAAAAAAAAGGTTTTTGACCTCTATTTACAAAATCAGTTTGGGAATCGATTCCAAAATCGATCTAGGAACCGGTTTCTGGATGGGTAATCACTCGGAACCTGTTCCCGAACACATTTAAACCGGTTCCGAATTTTGGGAACCGGTTCCCAGGACCAGTTTCAATGGGAATCGATTCCCAACCCTATTTTCCGGGTGGGCCCATCCGGGAACCAGGTATACTCGGTCCAGTTGCACACCCCTAGCATGTACCACATCAACTCATATGTGGGGTCCATTTGTTGTCCCTCTTTTTATTTGATTTGTCTCTTCTCATTTTTTTTTTTTTTTTTTATGGATAAAATACAGATTATCATCCCATGCATATAATTCTTTCTTTATGAAATACAGAGTTCACCACGGGAATTATCACGTGTGGATTGGAGTCATTTTTTCTTCTTGAACGCAGAAATCCTTCTTTGCCTTATAGTAGTATAGACATAGATAAATCAATGGGAGAGATGATATAATTTCAATCCTTGGGTTTTATTATAGTTTATGAATTAAAATGAAGTTAAATGGAATTTATTCACATAATGTAGCTATGCATATTTTGATTTTGGAAATTATACTTGCAAATTTAAGTGGATAATATAATATCACGAGTTACATTGACAATCTATGTCAACACGTGTTTGGCGTAAACCATTGCTATTTAAATTAACTAAATAGACCAATAAAATTCGTAAAGCATATATCTAAATGGTGTTAGCAAGCATATATCCAAATAGGCCTTGCTAGGGCTTGGCGAGGTTTGCTTGGCCACCGACAACGAGGCCCACTTGATCACCGGCAAGGCTCGGCCGACAAGGGCGAACCTCGCCAAGGGCCGGCGACGCTCCAGTGAGGTCACCGGCCCTCGTCTAGCCAATCGCCGAACCGCGACCGGCCGCTTTAAGAAGAAGAAGAATAGGAGACAAAAGGAAAAAAATAAAATAAAATAAATGAAAAAAGTAAAAAAATTATTTAAAAATTAAAAGAAAATGATTTGAGTAGAAATTTTGAGCAAACGGAACCAAAATCAAAAATTTGAGCAACACAGAGAACCAAACGCAATTCTATTTCAGAATAAAAAATTTTGAATAGTTACTAAACGGCTTAAAATGCTTAAAAATTGTTTCGGGAACATAATAAAAAAGAATAATTTCTTATTAGAAATTGTTCCCAGGAATAGAATCGTTACTAAATGCGTCCTTAATATTCAAGTGAAAAGGATTTTGAGGAGTTTGAGGGGCACAAACATTGTGGCTGTATGGGTTCTCTGGGTAACAAAAAAAAAAAAAGCATTGCTTTGATAGCCACAGAAAGGCGTGGAGGTGATGGTCGTGATTATTGTGACCGTCGGACGGTCGACATGGTAGAGCCTATCATGGAGACCATCAAGAATTGTGACCATTACCATTGTCTCAAAGAGTTCCATAAATTATTCACCAAAAAAAAAAAGAGTTCCATAAATTCCTGGCAAGGTTCCTTATTTAATGGATTTTTGAACCTGAAAGATTTTAATGCAGATGTAGATCATCATCTTTTGCACTGCACGTATATTTCCAAAGATGACAAGCAAACCTCTTAGCTTGTACGTTGAGGAGAGATGCTTTTTGATCAAACGCAGGTTGAGCGGAAAAGAGCAGGTGAAGTGCGGATTAGAACGTGGCATAAAATGTGAAATCTGTTAATGCGGCGATTTTCCTGAATTGATGATCAAGTTGAACAAGCCAGCTTCATGTTATCCTCGATAACAACCACAAAACGATCGACGCTTCTGTAATTGCCGTTGATAAGGTTGTTGTTGAGCCTCCGGAGGGTAGAAGTTTTTGAATTCCCTTTCCAAGGAGGAGGATTTTGAGGATTTTGAGCTTTGAGGAATAATCTCAGGATGAGCATTTCTTCCATGATGATGGAGAGATGATTTTATGAGAGAAACCCCTCCCACGTTGATCTGAATTATATATACATACGAGAATTTTTTATTTTCTATTTTTTGATCGGAAGATACATATGAAATTTGGGCGAAGAAAAAATTCAAAAGAACAAAAATATATGTCATTATGATAGGCAATTGAAAAATATTGAAAATTTTGTTTGGAAAGAAGAACAAAATATGAAAAAATAGTATATGTATTGGAAAAAACTCAATTGACAGATTGACCTTGCAGTTTTGTTTGGATCTTTTCCATCAAAAACCCTAAACTGGTGTACCTTTGACAAATTTCTAAACCGGTACACTTGTAAGAAATTTTGATTGATTCTAAAAATATGGTTCCGGATTTCAATAGAACTGTTTGTCATAGTATATATTAATCTTTACTAGATAATTCGGCATTTCAAAAATTCAAGGTCGAGCTTTGTCATTTTTCTAAAAAAAATACTTTTGGAGAAATTATTAACCCTGGGATGATGTGGGATGCATTAAGTTTGGATTTACATCTTTTATTTGATAAATTTAGGATATAGAAGTCTGATATTTCTTTCTTTACTTAAGTTGGTTTAGGATATTCACGTAGTATATAATATTTGAGTTTATTGTTTCGACTATTGTAACTTTATTAAATGAATTGATATATTTTAATTTTTATTGGAAGATGCCATAGGATCTAGTTGATTTTTTAGGTTTAGCTAGACTTTTGTTATCGTATTTCTTTTTCGGTTAATTTATCCAGGACTAATTTTTAAAAAAAGGGTTGCCACTGCAGTGATTTGTTATGTTTTACAGGATCATGCATTTGCCCTCTTTCTAGAAATTAAAATAATAATAAAATAATAATAATAATAATAATAATAATAATAAACCTTAAGAGATTTCCAGCCGTGTGTTTTGTGCGTGAACGCTTCAAGCATTCGTGTTTACGAGTTGCAACTTTGTGCTTTTTGTTTCCACTACATCAAAGTTTAAGTAGGAAAAAAAATCTACAGAAGTCTCGACTTCAAGCAAGAAGAAAGGCCTCTCAGGATCAAGGAATTCAATAGATGAGTCCATTACATAAAACTAATAGGGAAAGTCTAATTATTGTAAGCCTCAAAAATAGAAACATAGATGATATGTAAACGCCAGAAGAATACTTAAGAGTAAATAACACTCGCAAAATATTTCCGATCCTTCAATTCTAGGAAAAGTCGCGGACGCGTCTCCGTGCGGCTTCTCTCTGGAGTCGGATTTTGTATGTGCAGTATATCAACCACAAGATCATAGGGACCACCAACACGAGACCCACCAAGCTCTTAAAAACTGCAGATTCGATGAATCCGCGGCCGCATCGGATTTCGGGTATGAGAATGTAGCGGTAAAATAGTAGGCATCACTGAGAAACAACATCAGCAAGTAAACCGGAAGAGTGTGGGGCAATAGGGGAATAGCGGTGATCCAGATTGTGATGATGGAGACCAAAAACACCATACCGTTGAGGGCCGTGAACTCATGTAGTTTCAAGCCGCTTAGTATAATGTCTCCTGCTTTATGTGGTTTTTCAACAATGCTGCTGGAATTGGCAGTGACGACAGTGGAATTGGCTGTGGAATTTGAAGAGTTATCCTGCCAATATCCTCCCGGAGGACTCAGCGCGGCTTGGTAAGTGGCAGTCGCAATTAAGGTAGCTACTCCAAGGATTATATTCCGAGCGGACTCTTGGAGGCCGAACCAAGTTTTAAACTTCTCAAAGATAGTTGGTTCCATGCTTAATAACTGTGATAGAGAAGATGGTCTTGCTACAAATGGTAAGCAGCTCAACATTTTTGCAATCAACGGGTTGGTTCTATTCCCAAACAAAAGCTTGATGATCTGGAAGAATGCAAAGGGCACAAAATGAAGTACATATCTCATGAATTTCAATTGCTGTTTCATCACTAGCTTTATAATTATGCTCAATGTCAGCTCATGCCATATAAGTTTGAGGATATAAGGACACCACAAGTGATAATTTTGGTACCGCGCTCACTTGAGGGCCATCTATTTTTTTTCGATTACTTGATTGTCATAAGTTCTAAAAAAATGTTCATTTAAGTACCATAACTTTCAATTAATTACTTAAGTACCATAACTTTTGAAAAACATTAACAAAAGTGTCAAAAATTTGACATGCCAAGACACTTTTGATAAACGTTTTTTTTTTCTTTAAATTTATGGTACTTAAGTGATTGATTGAAAAATTATATGACACACAAGTTGTTAGAAAAAAATTTATGTCACTCAAGTGAGTACCATACGAAAGTTATTACATAATTGAGAAAAAAAAATTACATCCCTCAAGTGAGCGCCGAACGAATATTATGGTACTTGTGATATCCTTTTCTCTAAGTTTGGATGATATTAGTGATGCGACAACCGATATACTATGGGAACAAGTTTACCAAACCATATTTATCATCATTTCAATACATGCAATGAAGTCCCAAATGTTTTCAAAAGGAGCGATTTAGTCATCTATCTCGAAATTATTTACACGATAGTTAAAAATGCATCATTGAATATCATTAATTTCTTGCCAAACAAGGAAATGGGATTACTATTGATAGGTTTTAACTATATAATTATGAAGATTCTATTTACTACTTACTAGATTAGGTGAGTATTTTGACTATATTGAATCTTTTAAGTCAAATACTAGGATTATCTTAAAAGTTTAATATCATTTAGTGTTAAATTTTTAATTTCCAACGCTTAATTGGGTTTTCATAGAGGCCCATACGTGACTCTTAAATTGAAAAAAAAAAAAAAAATAATCTACATACTAATTTTATCACTATCTTAATATCAGTATTTGACTTTTTTTAATTAAAAAAAAGAACTACTTCTAATTTTTCCAACCCATTTGAATGGCATAAAAAATTTTTATACATTTGGATGGAGTAATATAGAGAGAAATAATATGATTAGAGTAATCACTACGTAAACAAACGGAGGTGAAAGAATGGATTAACCTGTGAAAATTGCATTCTTTATTAGAGTGGAGCCCACCCTCTCATTATATCCATCCTTCCCAAACCCTTTTCTTCTCTCCATAAGAAAACAAACAAACAGGGTGATTTTAGGAGTGATTGGTTCCCCATCTGGTCTAGTTCCAATCCTGTTTTAGTCCATCTAATGGAATTGGTTACTTTTTCTTTTTCTCCACTACTTGATGCCTTATGTTATGAAGAAAAAAATGCTAGTCACTTTTATTCTTTTAAGATTTTTTTTTTTTTAAAGAGAGAGTATAGGTAGTTGATCCAATCCGGTACCACCTTAGAACCGGGACCGGACCACCTGGACATTGGTTCCACTTTTAGAACGGGGAATCAAACCGATACTCCCGAGAATCGAATTAAACCGGCCGATCCAATCCGATTCAGGCGGTCCTTTTTGCACATCCCTAAGTGATCCCATTGAAATCTCCTCTCTTTGAATGTTTCTAACATCAAATATTTTCAACTCCTGGTATTTCATAATCATAACATTTGTTCCTGGACTAGAAAATTTCAAATTCAAGAATCAAACAATAAAAGCACAAACAATCGTGAAATTGGTGAACTATACCTCAAGAGGTTGTGGCTCTATGGTTGAAGCAATATCATAGACGGTGTTACCATCTTGGTCTTCCTGGTCCAAGATATCCATTAGATGGACCCGCTTAAGCCATCTAAACAAAACCTTGAATGCTTCGAGGTTGCAGTTCTTGACGGCAACATGAACCGCAGTCTCGCATTCACTCGTCAAGTCTTTGATGGACAATTTGCAAGCACACAAGAATTCGGCCAAGAGCTCCAGCTCATCGTCTCCTTTCTTCTTGGTGATGTAATGTAAAGGGGTGATCCCGAATCGCCCTCGGACTCGAATCAACTTCGGATCAAGGGTCATTAGTGCCCTCACAGTGTCATATTGCTCATGTTCCAAAGCCAAGTGCATGGGGCTATAACCCTCTGGATTTAGCTTCCAAGCAAATGACGGCTTCAAGATGGCTATCTCCATGGCCACTTGGGTTTTTCCGGTTTTGGCAGCAAGATGTAGAGGAGTATCTGGGAAGGGGTGCTTAGATACGCGATCTAAGAGCGCTCGCTCCTTCACAATTAAGTTATGTAGCTCAACAACATCATCATTTGCTATTGCTTGTCGAAGCTGAGACTCCCTAGCCTCTTGTTCTCCTTTTTTGGCAAGACTCTTGCCCATCGTGTTGATAAGGAAATGTAGGAAAAGAGGGGGTTTGCTCGTTGATGATGGATGGATGGATGGATGGAAGTAGGAGTAGCGAACTTACAGAATCATATATAGTGCCATCGTCCACGCAAATTTGATAAGTGTGTCCTTGTTTACGATTTATCACGTAGGAACAATTTGATTGGTTGGGCGATCTTTATCTGTCGGAGAACTTACATGCGAAGTAATGCAATGCCTGAGCCAAGTCAGCAAGATTATTTATATTAATCGAAGAAGTCTAATTAATCCTAGCCCAGTAATTTGTGGTATGATCTTTTTGTTTCTTATATTGTTGCGTGTCATTTCTCCGCAACTACTTGATTTTGTGGGGAGTAGGAGCAGAGGCTGCCAGGATAAATCACAACCACGCCCACCTAATTCGCAAGGATGGTATCTACTTAAAACCGTGTGAAGCATACTTACAGCGAACTCGATAATCTGATTAGAAGTTAGGAAAACTTTAACTCTTCAATCGACTAAATGCCTAAACTTAAGCCCTTCTTCTACACTTATCCCCATTTTTGTAAAGAAGATTAAATTGATATCTATAAACCGGTGAGTAATTGGTGGGTTCTTTTATCACTTGTTCCTTTTTAATGCAATTGGCAATGGAGTATTCCATAATTATAAATCAGACAGATACTATTAGGAGTGAGCAATCCGGCCAGAACAATCCGAGAACCAAGCCAAACCAACCTTATCTGTTGCAAGCTTGATCATATGGGACTCAGTTCGATTTCTGGATAAAAATATTGGGAACCAATCTTGATCAATTTGGTTCCCAATTCTATAACTTGAACCGATTGATTTTACCGAAAAACTGGTCTTGCAAGACAAAGTTCTAGTATTCACAGCCGGTTCATCTCTCTCTCTCTCTCTCTCTCTCTCTCTCTCTCTCTCTCTCTCTCTCTCTCTGAGAGATTGGTCAAGTCTTCTTTGACGCTGCACGACTGCACCTCTTCAGCGGCTCGATCTCGACTTCGTTTGCGATTGGCCACTCTCCTCTCCACTCAGAGGTACTCTTTAGGTTGGTTTTGTTTTCGATTTCTTTGTGGAATGGTGTCTGAGCTAAATTTCCTTCGCCATCTACGAGATAATCTCCTGACTCAGTGTGAGAAGTACTAGGGTGGTGGGGTAAGATCAAGATTTTATTCGGTCAGTGGTGATGCCTTATGCCCGAAGGTTTTCTGGATTATAGCATTAAAGCTGAAGAACTCTTGCCACTTAAAACAGTGACTTTTCGAAAGAATGACCTTTTAGGAGTGAAAATAGGGTTTTCTTACCAAAAGAGCAAAAAAGCGTGACCAAAATGGCTATTATTTTTTGAAGTTGGGTCTTTCTTTATGATTTATCTCGTACCAACAATTAAACTGGTTGGGGGGTCTTTCCATGTCAGACAACTTTCATGCGAAGATTCCTGACCCGTGAGCCAAGATACTTCGGATTAATCGAAGAAGTCTAAATAATCTTAGCCACTAAGGTTTTGTTTTGGCTACTTGAAAGACTTAAAATTAAGAAAAAGACTCCAATCAGATGTGGAGTTTGTGATCGATTGAATTCTAGCATTGGAATTCTTATTGTCCTCGCAATCTAAGTAATTACCGCCTTCGCAGGCCAAAGTGGGTGTAGTTGTGATTTATCAAGACAGCCTTATATGCTATTCCCCACGACTTCATGTAGCAAAAGAGAAATGGTAAAAATTATCCAAAAAGTCATTAACTTATTGTATGACTGCTAATTTAAATTTTTCAAAAAAAATTACAAAAATTATTCACATTGACGTCGACCATGCCATAAAGGACAATTGGTGTCGACTTCTGGGATTTTGGGCCAAAATTGGTAAAAAAGACTGAATTGATAAATAATTAAAAGGTTTAGAACTAAATTGGTAAAATTAAAAAGTTTATAACTAATTTGAATCTATATAATACGTATAAGACTTTTTTAATAATTTCTAGGAGAAATGACACCCAACGATACTTGAAAGGAAAAAAGAAATCGATTATAAATTATTGGCGTAGGATTAATTAGACTTCTTCAATTAATTAAATTAGTGTTCATACCATGAAAAACCCTTATAACTTACGTCTTTTAGCATATTATATTTGAGATATCCATCTCCCTTTGTGTAAATAAAATAAAATAGAATAAAATAATCAAACCATCAATTATTAATTGATCTGTGAATTGAAAAAAGGAGTGCATGTGGAACTACCTTCAAAAGGCTTCCTCTTTCTCTTTCCTTTTTTTCCGAATGCTCTGAAGGCCCAAAAATTATTAAGCCTAAGGCTGATAGGAGACTGAAAATGAGTTTTGTATATCTATGTCATTTACAAGACAAACTACTTCTTGTATTCTCTTCTGGTTTTGGTGTTTCCCTTGCAATATGTCAGCTCCTCTTTGTATTTTTATTATGCCATCATGTATACAATGGATGTGTTACCATGCCTTTCCAGTTCTGGAGACGCAAAACGTAATCTACTTTGCATACTTGACTAATTAATAGCATCTTCAGTCTTGACTACTGCTTTATCTCAGAAAAATAGAAAAATATTGACTACTAGCAAAACTCAGGATCTAGGTTTATAAAAAAAATGGGAGTTCCCGTTGAGACCATCTACAGGCTTTATATTATTGATAGCTAACAAAAAGACAACATAAAGTCCATAAGCAAAGCTAACTCGTTGTTTTCTGTATGAGCACCTCATGAATATCTCTTATAGTTCCTTGATCAGGACGTGGATGATTTATGTCAAATTGAAATGGTAGAAACAGATTTATTTTGGCGCACAAAAGCCGACTTATGATAGTACCTAATTACAATATAATGTCTGTTAATAGTTTTATTAACCTCCTTTTTTACTTCTTTTTTTTTATTGGGGTCAATAGTGAACTTTACAAATCTTAGAAGGAGAGGAAATGGGGTTTGTTTGGTGATTCCACCGGACTACTTTTTCATATTCAGATTTCCTGCATCAAAAAAGCATATCCTATGTTCATGTCCGCAAGCATCGTGGTCCATACCCTAAGGCATTTCCAAGAGAGATTCTTTAGGTCATTGTTAGATATCTTCCATGTCAAGGCAAATTAAAGGTGTTTGTTTTATTATGATACTTTTTTTTTAAAGATAATTTCTCTTCCCATCGCGGAGTTCCCAAAAGTTTTGCAGACAAAAGATCTCCCAGGCTTAACTGCACAATAATTTTTTTTAATTAGTGTCTTCATCGTGCAGCCGAGAATGAAGTGCCATGTTTAGTTGTAATCCGAATCAAGAGCTCGTAAAGGTCGCGTCAAACAACTTTACTACGACCTATGATGGGTTATAAAACAAGCCAATTGAAGCAGGATAGTGTCACGGGCCGATCGATTGGGATCGTGACCGCACGGCGACTCGGGCAACTTCGGATTACCCAAGCCAAGCCTTGCTCGATCGAACGCTTACCCGCTCGCTTACCCTGACCGTTGAAAGAGAAAGTTAGAGAGAGGAGCTCTGGAAGGAATGGAACTTTGATATTTCTGAAATGGTGGGTGATTACAAATGAAGGAGGACACCCCTTTTATAGTTGAGGGCCTCGGATTACATCCGTTGATATGCTTTTTATCTAGCGGGCGAGATCGCACTGCCTCAACTACCGACATAATGTCAACTACCGTCTACCAACATAAATAACGGAACGGAAAACTAGAATATGACTCAATGACAGTTTCGGCCGCCCTTGGAAACTTCGGGAAGAAGCCTTGGTGGGAATCCGAGTTGGAGCAGGAGGACTTCCACGGACGAGTCGAGGTCATCCTTGGGGAACCTCTCGGGTCGACCAACTTTCGGTCCGTGACAATAGGGTCTAAGATTAAACAGGATTTCTTGCTCTTCCCAGCATGCAGAAGTGGGGTCTTAAATTTGCTGCCTCACTCAAAACATGATATAACTTCCACAAACTTGACAGCCGAAAAATGTCATATTTGTTTGGAGTAACTTCCTGCTGGTTGAAGCATTCGTTCTTGAGATAAAAGGAACAAACAAGAAGTGGCATGAATACAAGGGGCATATACTTTTTCCACGTTTGGCATGCTTGTACAAAACTGACTCATGTGTGGTTTGGCATGCTTGTACCACAATGACTCATGTGGGGCCCATTTGTTGTCCCTCTTTTAAAAAAAAAAAATTGTTTCTTCTCTTTTTTTTTTTTTTATTGGATAAAATACAAATATTATCCCATGCATGTAACTTTTGCTTTACGAAATACAGAGCTCACCATGGGAATTGTCACGACTGAATGGTAAACTCATTGTTTCTTCTTGAACGCAGAAATCCTTCTTTTTTTTTTCTTTTTTTTTTTTGTTGAAAGAGATATTTTATTTATTTCGTAAGCGGAGAACCGCGAAAGCCCACTACTGGGGCATCAGCACATAACAGAGCCCAAAGGCCTGAAGGAGGAGAAGCCCGCCAATTCAGAGGAATGGTCTTCGTTTGCTGATGACGTGCGGCCCAATCCGCCACTGAGTTAGCTAAACGTGGGCAATAAAGCAGGCCCACTCGCGGCAATTGCTGCAGAAGCGAACGACATTCGAGCAGCGTCCCACGTGTGTGCCAGTCCATCTGCTGTTCGTGCTTCAAGTGGTTGACCAAGACTTTGCTGTCAGTCTCCACAATTGCTTCCCTGAGTTCCTTTTCTTTCACAAACTTTAGGGCTTCGAGAACCCCTAGGGTTGCAACTTGCAAAATCGTCTCCGCCCATACTATAGTAGTATAGATATAGATAAATCAATGGGAGAGATAACATAATTTTAGCTCTTGGGTTTTATTTTAGTATAAGAATTAAAATGAAGTTAAATGGAATTTATTCACATAATGTAGCTATGCATATTTTGACTTTGGAAATTGTAATTGCAATTTTAAGTGAATAACTATAATATCATGGGTTATATGGATGATGTACGTTAATATATTTTCCGCGGTAGCCATTGCTAGTTAAATGAACTGAATATACCAATAAAATTCTTAAAGTATATATCTAAACAGTAGGCCTGTTACTGGTCTTGCCTCTCCCAACCCTACCAAAAGGGAAAATGTCACAAATGGCCCATATTCTTTTGCCTAATGTGCAATTTCGTCCTTGAACTTTCGATCGGCTCAAATTGATCCCTGAACTATTGATAAATGTCCAATCTAGTCCCTGAACTTTTGATCGGCTCAATTTGGTCCTTGAACTATTCATAAATGTCCGATCTAGTCCTTCGTTACTATTTTTCCTTTTTTAAAAAATTTTTTAACTTTTTTTAAATTTTTTAATTTTTTAAAATTAAAAAAAATTAATTTTTTTGCTTTTCCTCTCTTCCCTCCGCCGGCGTCCGGCGAGGGTCACCTCGTCGGCATCGGGCGAGGGCCGTCCTCGCCGGACGCAGGCGAGGGAGCCCCTCGCCCAATGCCGGGGTGCTCCCTCGCCAGCGTCGAGCGAGGGGCTCCCTCGCCAACGTCGGGCGAGGGGCTCCCTCGCAGATTTGGCGAGGGAGCCCCTCACCCGACGCCGGCGAGGGCTGCCCTCGCCTGACGCCGAGGTGCTCCCTCACCGGCGTCGAGCGAGGGGCTCCCTCACCAGCGTCAGACGAGGGCTCCCTCGCAGATCCGGCGAGGAGCACCCCGGCGAGGGAGCCCTCGCCCGACGCCGCCGAGGGGCTCCCTCACAGATCTGGCAAGGGGCTCCCCTCGCCCGACGCTGAGGTGCTCCCTCGCCCGACGCCGGCGAGGGGATCCCCTTGCCAGATCTCGCGAGGAGCCCTCGCGGCGGGGAGCACCCGGCGTCGGGCGAGGGCGACCCTCGCCAGATGCTGAGACTTCCCTCCGCCGCTCCGGCGGAGGGAAGAGAGGAAAAGCAAAAAAATTTTAAAAAAAAAAAATTAAATTTTTTTTTTTAAAAAAAAGGAAAAATAGTAACGAAAGACTAGATCGGACATTTATGAATAGTTCAAGGACCAAATTGAGCCAATCAAAAGTTCAGGGACTAGATTGGACATTTATCAATAGTTCAAGGACCAAATTGAGCCGATCGAAAGTTCATGGACGAAATTGCACATTAGGCAAAAGTATAGGGACCATGTTGACACCTAAATTTTTGCACAATTTTTAGGTTAATTTTTACTAAAATAAAAATAAAAAACACATGGCATATAGTTTAGAAGCATTTTATTTTGATTTTTTTTAGGCTGCCGGTGAAGGGAAGATTTTTCACATATTCCGTTCAAGCTTTTCGTATTTTTAGGCAATATACACCAAAGGATGTATTTTCGAGCAAAAAGGAAAATTTTGGATAGAATATGTGAAAAATACAAAAGGGAAATATTGCCCGAGGTAGATATATTTCAACGATATATTTAGGGTTATCATGCGCGAACAAAAAGGAAAAAATATATACCATAGAGATACATTTTTTAGACCTATATAATACCTCGCGTGCAATTTGTTTGAGGAGGGCCACACATATTACATTCGGCCACACAAGGGTTTCTTTTCGTCGAATAAGAAAAGAAGAAAAGAGAACACAAAAAGCCAAAAAGTCAAAAAGAGAGGAAGGGGTAGGGTGAGGAGAAAAAACAGAGAGGGGATGTGAGAAGACGTCTGCAGCAGAGGAAAAAGAAAACAGGGAAAAAAGAAAAGGGACTGTTCATTGTCTTCCTCGTGAAAGTCTCCCGTCGCCCCTTTTGTTCGCTGCCCGCCGCGCTGCCGTGATCGAGCTCCATCACCACCTCCTCCGATCGGTGACCGGACACGGCAACACCACTCCGTCCGACATCCTGCGCGGCAGCCCGAGACCGAAGACACCGCCGAGTCCACCATCATCTCACTATTCCATCGTCGACACTCGCCCTTGCAGACGACCACCGCCGCGTCCTGCGGCCAAGCTCGCGCGACACCGCCTCGCTCCGACGACCCGACGCCGCCCCTGCTGCTCAAGCCGTCGCTCCACTGCACCTCCATCGTCCCGACGACCCGCGGTCCGCGGTCCGCGATCCCAGCTCCGTCGCCCCTCCTCTGCCCGCGCGCGACCGCCCCCGTGCCGACGCGCTCACCGCTCACTCGCTGCCGGTTCCTGTTGAGCCCTCGCCGGAACCCTAGCCGGCGATCTTCCCCCTCGCCGGAGCCCCAAACCGGTGGTCAAGATTTTCTTTTATTAAAAAAAGAAAAAAAAATCGAATTAGGTAGATTTGCTTTATTTTATTAGGCTGGTTTATTTTATCTTATTTTATTTTTATATCTTGGTTTCTTTGTTTATTTCTCTATGCATAATTGAAAATCTCAATGTATCACCCGATTCGCAACCACGCCAAGGTTTTTTATTTCATCTATAAGGCTTTAGATGAAATAATTAATTAAGCGGGAATAAAATTGATGTTTTGATCTTTAAGGCTTAAGATCAAATTATCGATTTTACTAGCGAAATATTATCCCTTGATCTGAGCGATATGTGATGTCCTTTTTGGGGTAATTTTGAATGGATATGATCGTTTTTATTTATCTTGAGATATGTTTGAGATAGAATATCACATGTTTAGGGTTATTTGCATATTTAGGCAAAGCATTCTCTTTATCATGAATTTCGGAAATAAAAAATTGGGTTAGATTAGATGCACGTTAGGATATTACTTGTTTTAGGGTTTGCATATTTAGAATAGGAATTTTAATTTCGAATTTCATAAAAATAAAAAAAATTCAAATAAATCAATTTAGGTTGCTAGATTTTAATTTAGGTTGCATGCTTAATTACTTGGCAATTATTAATTTCGAAAATTAATAAAAACAGCAAAAAAAAAAAATCATCATGCATATGTCATGTAGAATTAGGACATATTTTGCACGTCATTACATATTAGGATTAAAATTGCACTTAGTTTAATTTTAGATAATAGTTTTTTAAATTTATTATAAGTGTAGGTATTTTATCAAATAGATTGCATTTTAGGATTATTTAGGTTAAGATAACATTTTAGTTCAAATTAGGATTTGACTCAACCTAATTCCTAATATAAACTAATTAGGATCTTAATCTAATTAGGTAATTTTCACATTTCACCTAATTTCGAATTTCATGAAAAATAAAAAATGCCATAGGTTGAATTAGTTTTATTTTCTAGGATAGATTGCATTCTTTTAGGAAAAAGAAAAAAAGGAAAGAAAAGGAAAATGTCACATGCACATCATTAGGATTAGATTCATTGAAATGCATGTCATGTGGTAGTTGTTGCTAGGCCCATTCAACTAGAAGTTACATGTCATTAGAGTTAGGTTATTTAGTTAATATTGCATTGCATATTGCATAATTTTCATTAAATAAGTGAAAACAAAAAAGAGAATTTGCTTGTTAATTAGAAACCATATCCAAGGTTGTTGATGTGGATTTTGAATTAACATTGCGTAAAAGGTAAGTCGTGCATTTTCTATTTGCTTTATTGGGTGTTAAATTGATGGATTGCAAGATGATCGTCTCACATGTTAGGGAAATAAATTTAAAATCAATCCAAAGGAAACATTTTTCAAAATAAAAAGAAAGGTCACAAAGGGCGTTAGCAAATCTAGCGTAATCAAGTCCCCGAACTCATAAATCTCTGGTTCGTAGGAGTAAAGTAAAACTTGTGACATCCCGATTTTTTCCTCAAGTTTATTTTTAGTCAATTGAGTCGGGCAATTCATCTGTGCATATAGTTCGTTTCTCAGAGTTGGCCACTCACGAGAGAACTAGTCTATCGAGTAAAGTAATTAAGGAATTTTACCGCTTCAGACTTGGGGACTGATCACCCTCGGGTTGGACGCAAGAAAATTTCCCCAAAAGCTACTCAATGGACTAGGCGCGCTAAAATCGCACTAGAGTGAAATTAACCGTGAAATTGAATTGAATTTTTGAAATTTGAAAGTCAATGGGTGTTGCAAATCTTATTAGGAAAATTTGGATTAATTCATGGACTTTAATTTGGACTCAATTAGAAGGGAATTTATAGAAAGTGAAGTAATTAAATGTGCAAGAGCTTGGACCCCGGCGGAAAACGAATTGGACCTATTGGAAGATGTTGTGAGGATTTGAGTTAGTGGGAAATGACATCGCGTGATGTCATGGTGGAGGCAAAATTAAGGGAGCTTGACAAGTGTCACCAGCCGATTGGCCCACCAAAAGTGGGGTGTCCCATCCACTTCATCTTCAACCTCTAGCCTTGGGGGGATTTCGAATTTGAGAGAGGGGGAGAGAGTCCGGCGAGCTGCGGCAAGCCCGTCCCGCGTCGCCCGCTCGTCGTCGTCTCGCCGCCGTCGCTCGTCGCCGTCGCCGCTCACCCGTGTGCCGAGCCGCCGCCTCCGTCTCCGCCGCGAAGCCCCTATCGCCGCTGCTCCCAAACCGCCGGTGTTGTTGTTGCCGAAGCTCGCCACCGCCGTGAGCCGCCGTGAGCCGCCGTCCCGCGAGACCTAGTCGCCACCGCCGAGCTTTCTCCGCCTCGTTCAACCGCCGTTCCGTCGCCGTTCCGCCCTCCCCTCAAGCTCCCCAGCGAGATCTAGGATCTTCCGGGCTCATTTTGGTCCCCTTTTAATGCTTGTTTGGTCTTGACCCGTGTAGGTTTGTCGTCGCGTCGTCGTGCTCTTCGCGGAGACCCATCGGAAGCGATTCCGGTGAGTTTACCTCACTAATCCGCGATTAGCGAGATAATGATGCCCTAAGTATGTTTAGCTTAAGTTGATTGAGATTAGCTGGATAGATTGGCTTAATTAGTTGTGGATTATATTAAGGTGATTAATTTAGGTAAAGTGTGTTTAGTTTAATGGTTAAGTATGTTTATTTTTAAAATGAACCTTGATGTGACTTAAAGGAGTTTCTTTATGATTTAAATAAATGCTTCGAAATTGTTGAATTATTTAATAATATATCTTATTCCGAAATTCATTAAAATATTATTTATTAAAAAAAAAAACTTGAAAAATTTATTTTGACCCTAATTGCTCAGAATTTCGTCGCCGATCGTTCTTTGTATGTTTAGAATTTGATATTGAAGTGTGGATATTGCAACTTGATTGTTAATTTTGAAAAGAATGAAATTTTATTTAGAAAATCCCAAGTGTCGAGTTCGGCATTGAAATTTGATTATTCGTGGTTAATGTCGTAATTGGATTAGGTGGGTGAAATGGAAAATATCTAAGGATGGGTATCAAATTGTCGTGTGCTAGTTGAAAAGCTCGGGTCGCCGGAGAGTGGCTAGGCCGACCGGATCCTTATTCTAAGAAATGCCGTCGGGGAGAGTGACGTGGCTCGGGTCGCAGAGTGGCTAGGCCGACCGGACCTTTATTCTTCTAGAGATGCCGTCAGGAGGGTGACGTGGCTCGGGTCGCAGTAGTGGCTAGGCCGACTGGACCTTTATTCTTCTAGAGATGCCGTCGGGAGGGTGACGTGGCTCGGGTCGCGAGGGCTAGGCCGACCGGACCTTTGTTCTTCTAGAGATGCCGTCGGGGAGAGTGACGTGGCTCGGGTCGCAGTGGAGGCTAGGCCAACTGGATCCATGCTCCTTCGGGAATGCCGTCGATGTGTTGACGAAGTGCGCTCCAAGGTGGGGAGGCGATGACTAGCTAGATATCTGTAGATAGCCGAATTGCGAGTAGGCTTTGCCCTGGTGTGATAGTGGATAATGATGATTTAGAAATGCTTGCTGTGATTGCGAAATTGAATGAAACTGATTGAGTTCCGATAAATTGCCTTCTTGTCATTTCTTGTGCTTAAGTGATATGAATTGTACTAACCTGCAGGGAGGCACGAAGGTGAGGTAAGTCTTCTTGATGTCGGGGTTAAGCTACTTTGGGGCGTATTTACTTTCTAATAGGGGTTTAGGAGGGGTGAACTTGCTGAGACAAAGTCTCATCCCAGTTTGGGGAAAAATATTACAGGACCATAGATGGCGAGACCCCCGGAGATGAGTGGCCTACCGACAGAGATCGACCAGTGGACGGAGAGTGCTCCTGACCCCGGGAGTCCTTGGGTCTATCTCATGGATTAGGACCCTCATCCGGGTCCAGGTGAACGTGCATGACAGCGTTCCATACATGTTTAGAGCTTGGTATCGTACCGGAGCAGATGGTGTTAGGATCGGCCCATTAGATAGCATGGATATTCCGGGGCAGCCTTTGGATGCCATCCCGGGCAAGGGCGTGGCGGACCTTCCTACCGGTGGAGTGATCAACGCTTCGCCCCGCAATCTTGGGTGTCGATCCGAGGACGTAGGGTCGTCCAATGGGGCTGACCTCGTAATTCTAGGGTGGTTGACTTTCTTTTGGCGGACCGATCCTTGCTATGTAGGTGACCCCTTTTTGATGCACATAAACTCTAACCCATTTTTGGTGCATATAGCCTCCGGACCACGTTGATGTATGTAAGACTTGGATTGTTGATGATGTATGGAATTATGCTCGTTTGATTTTGAATTAATTCTTCCTCTTGTCCTATCCCGCGAGTTTACGCGCTCGGGATTTCTTAAAAACGTTCCGCATGCGCTTTAATAATTAAATATCTTGGGGTCGGCGACACTACACGGGAATGTCGCGTTTGCATGACCATGGCGGGTTGTTCCACGTGTCTCGGGGTTCGGGGCGTGACAAAACTCCCATTACTTTACTTGGGTTTCTAATCGACCCACCAAAAATAGATTAGTAGCAACTCCTAGATAAAATCCATTTGCATGTTAAAAAACTTGAACCTAAGTCGCGAATTGGTATGGGCTTGAGAGAGCCCGAGTTAAATCTAGGCTTAACAATCCATTAGCCAAAACCCTAGGTGGTTCAACCCTGAAAAAATTGGTCGTGACAGACCATTTGTGACATTTTCCCCTACCAAAATCCTCACCCCATGCCCCCACCACCCGTTTCTTGCTGGAAGTGCCGGCCAGCAATGCTTGCACCCCTACCACCTTTAAAGCTCCCTTTGCATTCTCACTTTGCACAATTATGCGTAGCGCCACATCGTACTCAAAAAGAACTTTGAATTCAATCACAAAATCTTAATGACGAAAACCTAATGAGAGATTATCAAAAATCAAGTCTAAAGTTTTAGATTTTTTTTTCTTTTCTTTTTTTCCTTTCTCTCTCATGCAATGAATAATTAACAAATATCAACATAATTGTATGCAAAATCCAGTAAAATAACTATTTTGACAAATTTTTTATGATTTTGATCAAATCATACATGAATGATTGGAGGGAAAAAAAATGTCCAAAAAAGCTCCTCAACCTATTGTGCGGAGGATAATTTAGTCTTAAATATTTTTATTATGTCAATTTGGTCCTAATTCTTTTGATAATTTGCTAATTTAATCATGGATCTTTCAATTGTGCCAATATAACTATAAACATTTTGACGATTTGTTGATGTAGTCTTTCTAGCCAAATATACATATAACGGGTTTGGTGCTTGTAAGACATGTCCATGAAGAAAAGAAACTTTATATCGCCCAATCGCTGGCTTGAATGTTTGGTTCTTGTAAGACCTGACTTTGAAGTAGAAATGACTTTTTGGAAGCCAAGGAAAAGGAGTATGCAAATTTGACGGAGAACCATCTCTAGAGTGCTTTTAGGTGACATTCACGTGATATGGTCTCCCTGCACAACAAATTATTGCAACCCCGAGTCTTGTCATGTTTGTAATTGCATCTAAAAATAAGATATGGGAAAATGATACAAATGGTCCGTAAACTTTGACTTAATGTATAATGTAACCTCTGAACTTTTAATTTGTTCAATGTAATCTCTAAGCTTTAGCTCAATATGCAATGTGGTCCTTGAATTTTTAATTTATTCAATATAGTTCTTGAACTTTTAGTACATATTCATTTTAGTCCCTGAACTATATGAAAATGTTCAATACTTTTCCTGATCTCAAATTAATGGAAGAATTATATTAAATATTTTCATATAATTCAGAGATCACATTGAATATTAGGCTAAAGTTAAGGAACCACATTAAATAAATTAAAAATTCAGGGACCACATTATACATTGGGCCAAAGTCAATGATCATTTATATTGTTATCTCATGAGAAGACAACTACAAGCTCATGCCCTCTGCATACCACACCAATGACCAATCTGTCTCTCTCTTTCGTCAAGCCTTTTAAGCAATAATCGACAGTTCATTAGCAGGAACAAGAGGGCCTGAGCGTCTGTCGTAATACCTTTAAACTCTATAGGGCCCTATGTACCAAAAGAGGCCTTGCTCTTACAGGGCTTGAGCTTTGGCCCACATTCAAGCCACCAATTTGGGCTGCTGGTATTTAGATCCGAAGCTTTTTCCCTATCCTTGTGCAGTGAAATTTCGATTACTAACTCGCGGAACGTGGCTCGAACTATTTTTACTATATAGGGTGGCCCTAGATACTATTAAGCCCCATATACACTATTTTAAGGACCAAGAATGTTTCAAGGGCATCGTGGCCCTCGCCCACCCTCATTATGGTTGGCAAGGGCTGTGATTCCCTCTTGGGTCACTTGCAAGGGTTTTGTGGCCCTCGCCTAATCAGAGGTCACTAGCCATGCCGTGTAGGATGGTTGTTGCTGACTAAACCTCTACATTTGTAATATTTGGCAAAAATTAACCAAAATGACTAAATTAATAATTTGTTAAAAGATTTACAACTATTTTGCAAATCGTGAAAATATTGAGAACTATATTAACACAATTGAAATGTTTAGTATTGAATTGATCGTTGTACAATAGAGTTGCGAATTTTTAGACAGTTTTCTCCTTATATGTCTTATTTGTATAAAATCAACTAGAATTTTACTCCCTGAAATTAAAAACTAGGATTCTACTATGGATAAGTAAACGAAATTAGAATTCTATGTAAATACGAATTTGAAAATCCTGAGCAAATTGAAAATCACATCCACAATGTGGTTTGGCGCTATCTTGATTTTCCTCTTGTGCAAATTGATATAAGGTTCCACCAAGTTTGAGACCTATATTGAGCGGGTGCACGTGATAATAAAACCAAACAAAATTCATTGAATACATGAATCAATGAAATCTATATGTTAAGTTGGGAAAGTAATATATACTACATATTGACAATATTACTAAATCAATCCTAAAACCTATTGGTCGGATACTAATTTAATCATTAACTTTTTCATTTTATCAATTTAATCATAAACTTACATGCGAAATTCCAATATAGTTCATCCAACCAAATTTTGTTGCTAATCACTGCCATGGCAATCCGTGATATCGTCATCGGCCATCTTAAATGACATATCACAATGTGATTTTTGGCAAAAATTGATTAGAAGGACTACATTGGAATTTTGCAAGAAGATTTAGGATTAAATTGATAAAATTGAAAAATTTATTATTAGATTAGCATTCATACAATAGATTTAGGATCAATTTGACAATTTTCCATTAAAGATCATGATACTAAAAACACCTAATTAAAGTACGGCAACATCATTTTGGTTGTCATAATCAATCCCTCAAATTCTTTCGCTATCAAAGGTAAGTGGACCAATGTGCTCATTATTTGTATATTTGTACTTAAATATGGAGCGACAGCCACATGTTTGGGGAAGGAAAAGATTCCGAACCCTCAATTAGAAAAATATTAGTGGGTGGCTGACGACCGTTTCACGAGACCCATCTTTTGTCCACGCCCCTTGTTTGTTTGCACATCAACACTTTGCTCATTCATTATGACAATAACAATAATTATTTAACACTAAACTTTGCAAATTTCACAAGGGATTGGCTCCCGTACTTAGTCTTCATTGCATGCAATGTTCATCTTCGTAGCCCCTAACATAAAGTTGTCTTGTAGCATCGGTTTTCCAATCTCAAAAGCCGCGATTCCTGAACGGCGATTCCTGAACTATGGATTTCGTGGATCTTGCAATATCTTGACAATAATTTGACCTAAAGGTCTTTGTGGGCACGTTGGTTTTACTAATTTCTCGATCCCACTTAAGACTTTTTTCTCCTTGGCTCATTTGCTACTTTTTGCCACATCCATTCAACCAAGCAAATGCAAGATTTAGTGGGCAAGAAATATGTTATGTACTAATCATAGGGGAGTGCGTGATTATTGAACCAATCAATGATCACAAAGCCAATTCTACAAACTTCTACTTTTTCTAAAAGAAATTAATTTTTTCAGCAGATTTTTGAAGAAATAAATCATTGATTTGGAATTTTCTTTTCGACTTTGGGGCCATGCCACCATGATTTTGAGGAGTCGATATTTGGCAAAAAAGAAAAAAAAAAAAACTCCATTTATGGAGTTAACTAAGTGGAATTCGTTTGGTTTGAATATGGCAGATTTCCCATTCAAATGACAATCTCTTTCATTCAGAATAATCTTGAGACCACTATCTTAAATATGGAAAATTACCCAACGTATGTGGACGACATATTCGTGAAAATTAATTAGAGCCGAAAGTGACTATACCAGCGAGATGGAGATGCATTGTCTACCTGCCATATTTGGAGGTTTATCGAAATTATTTCATTGGATTCTGTACAAAATGATCTATGAGAAGCAAGACCAAATGATCCTAGACAACTTTGGGTCATTTACCTGTGACATCCATTCTAACTCAAGCTGGTAAAAAATATGAAAACTCAAAAATTTGAGCTTATGTAATTCAAAGTTGGTACACATGATTATTCTTTTTGTCAACCAATATTGAAAAATTATTGATTTTTTCAACAAAAAAAAAAAAACCTATTATTCTGCATTGGGAACTGAAATTATTTTTTTGAATTATTGACTTGGCAAATTCCGTGTTCACTCGCACTTTGGCTGGTTTTGACCAACAAAATACAATTTTTTATTGGATTTATCCTTAATTCGAAATTAGGACCACAAAGGCATCCACTAGCATATCCTATGGTCATATTCCTGTTTAATGGCCACGAATCCTTGGTGGAGCAAGAGATTGGAGCAAAGAGATTCTGGTTCGTATCCAAATCAAATCATAGCCGTCGATATCACTTATTCAATTTTTTTTTGGACGGGACACTTTTTCGATTTAACGATTTATAATTAAACTCCTCCAAAAAAAATGGAATTCCCTTCCAATAATTACTATGAAAATATACTAAAAGACAAAAATGAAAAGGTGGGAAAATTAATCAGGTCAACAAATTATAGTTTCTCTGACCAAAAAAAAAATATCTTTTTCACCTTGGAACAAAAATACAATTTCAACAGAAAAATTGGCGGTCGACATCATGCCGAACTACCACATTTATGACTGACGGTCACTCCCTCAACTCATAATTGGCGAATTCGTAGGTTCAATTCCTATTGGATGCACGCCAATGGGACCCAATCTTTTTTTTTTTTCTGGCTCGGCTATACCACTTGGCCAAGCCATTTCCTTTTATGATACTAAAAAGCCAGGCAACTCAAATAAGGAAAGGAAAGAAATATTTTCACCGAGCAAAAGTGGTATGAAGTCAAATGCTAGAAAATTCATTTTTAATAAATAATGCTATGAAGAAGTTCGAGATAATAGTTCCAATTATTCCTCAGATTGGATTATTGTCTAAAGCGAATTTTTTTCGCACGTCCCTTTGTAATGAAGGCTAAATCACTCAAAAAACATAGCTTTTTCTATTTTTTTGGGAGCCATACTTTATTTTTCTCTGTTTTATCATAGTTGATTCGCTTAGAAGATTAACTGATGAATTTGATAATTAAAGTTAACCAAATTAAGAAAAATCATTGTAGAAGTGTAAAAAATAGAATTAGTACGAATAAAAATCACAAATTATTTATCAATTGCACACTTTTTTTCCATTTTTTTTCCCCTTCGCTCATTTGCTACTTTTTGCCACATCCATTGAACCACGCAAATGCAAGATTTAGTGGGCAAGAAATATTTAGGTACTAATCATAGGGTAATGGGTGACTATTGAACCAATCAATTATCACATAGCCAATTCTATAAACTTCTACTTTTTCTAAAAGAAATTATTTTTTTTACCAGATTTTTGAAGAAATAAATCAGCGAGATGCAAACTTGCCATTAATAATTTTGGTTTGGAATTTTCTTTTCAGCTTTGGGGCCATGCCACCATGATTTTGAGGAGTCAATACTAGGCAAAAAGGAAAAAAAAAAATTAACTCCAATTGTTATCTACTAAATTAGAGGGCATATCATTTATGGAGTTACCAAAGTGGAATTCGTTTGGTTTGACTATAGCAAATTTCCTATTCAAATGACAATCTCTTTCATTCAAAATAATTTCGAAACCACTATCTTAAATATAGAAAATTACCCAATGTACGTGGACGACATATTCATGAAAATTAATTAGAACCGAAAGTGATTATACCTATAAGATGGAGACCCGTCACAATTGATCATCATTGTATTATCTACCTGCCAGATTTGGAGGTTTATCGAAATTATTCCATTGGATTCCGTACGAAATGATCTATGAGAAGCCTGACGAATGATCCTAGACAACGTCAGGCCATCTACTTGTGACATCGATTCTAACTTAAGCTGGTAAAAAAATGAAAACCCAAAATTTGAGCTTATGTAATTCAAAGTTAGTGCAAATGATTATTATTTTTGTCAATCAATATTGAAAAATTATTGATTTTTTCCACACCAAAAAAAAAAAACCGTTATTCTGCGTTGGCAACTGATAAATTGTTTTTTGTGAATTATTAATTGGCAAATTCCACGTTCAATCGCCCTTTGGCTGGTTTTGACCAAAAATATATATATATACAATTTTTTATTGGATTTATCCTTTTCGAAATTAGGACCACAAAGGCATCCGTAGCATATCCTACGGTCATATTCCTATTTAATGGCCACAAATCCTTGGCGGAGCAAGAGATTGTGGTTCATATCCAAATCAAATTATAGATGTCACTATCACTTATTCAATTTCTTCTTTTGATCGGGACACTTTTTCGACTTGGCAGATTAAAATTAAACTCCCCAAAAGAAAAAATAATGAAATTCTCCTTCCAACTAATTATGTTTTTTTTTTGCTCAAAAAAAAAGGTAATTATGTTTTTTCAACAAATTATAATTTTTCCAACCAAAAAAAATTATATTTTTCGCCCCAAAACCAAAATATAATTTCAAGAGAAAAATTGGCAGTCAACATCATGCCGAACTGGCACTTGTATGACTGACAGTGACAGTCATTCCATCACTCTAAAAACATAGTTTTTTCTTCTTTTTTTTGGGAGCCATACTTTTTTTTTTTTCTGTTTTATCATATTTGATTTGCTTGAAAGATTAATTGATGAATCTAAGGCCCTGTTTGGTAACCATCCAAACAGGGCCAGATTCTGATTCTTTATTCCCTAATTAGTTTATTTTAGAATGTGTTTGGTAAAATTTTTGTTAGGGAGCAGTTGGGAATAGAATCAATAACAAAAAAAAGTTGATTATTGTTAGGAACGAATTTGAAAATCAAAATCAATAAATTTTCTTCTTCCCTTCAGCCATCTCGCGATCGCCATCCACCACCGCCCACCATCGTCCGCCATCCGCCACCGCCGCCGCCGGCCGCCGTCCTCCACCGTTCGCCGCCGCCGGCCGCCGGCCACCGCCGCCGCCGGTCCGACGAGCTCATCGAAGGCAAGCCCGGCCACCGGCGAGGCTCGCCTCCCCAAATCGGCGAGGTCGAGCCTCGCCGGTGGGCCCAACGGCCTCGCCGGGCCGGGCGAGGCCTCGCCGGGGCCCGGCCGAGGGCGGGCGAGCCTCGCGACACCCAGCCCCACCGGTGGCCAAGCGAGGCTCGCCTGGCCCTGCCGGTGGCCTGGCAGGCTTCGCCTAATCCCGACGAGGTCGGCCTGGCCATCGGTGGGGCTCGGCCTCGTTAGATCTGGCGAGGTCGAGCCTCGCCCGACTGCCGACGAGGGCCGACCTCGCCGAGGGCTGGCGACGCTCCGGTGAGGTTGTCGGCCCTCATCTAGCCCGGTCGCCGGTCCGACGACCAGCCATAAGAAGAAGAAGAAGATGATGAGAAAAAAAAAAAAGAAAAAGAAAAAAATGAAAAAATGAAAATAAAACAAAGGAAAAAAGTAAAAAAATTATTTAAAAATTTAAAGAAATTGATTTGGAACGAAATTGATTTGGAACAAAATTAATGAACACGATACCAAACACAATTCTATTCCGAATTAGAAATTTTGGACAGTTCACCAAACGAGCTTAAAATGCTTAGAATCGGTTAAAACAGAATAAAAAATAATCGGTTGATCGAATCGGCCCGAACAAAATCGTTACCAAACGCGCCCCTAATAAGTAAAGTTAACCAGATTAAGAAAAATCATTGTAAAATTGTAAAAAAAAAAATAGAATTAATACAACTAAAAATAAAAAATTATTTATCAATTACACACTTTTTCCATTTTCACCTAAAAGAAAAATACAAATCGGCTATACCGGTGCCCACAATCCAATCTATCATTTGTTAGCATTTCATCCAATATTTAAGTAAAAATGCATACGTGTCAACGGATAAACTCGATGTGGAGAATAATTGATTGGAATGGAAAATAGATCAGTATCGATGAATATTTATTTTAATAGAAACATAGGTTTTGCGATTATTTATAAGGTGAAAATTAGCATTGGGCTGATGTGTCGTGAGAGTATCGATTTGAACCCATCGTGCGTGTCTATTCGCTATTTTTAAAAGGTATCAACCTCGGAAAATATTACCACCAGACGCTGTCCAGAATAAATTGACATCCCAAGAACATTAAAACACAAAAATAAGAAGAAAGAAAAAGCTATGGCTGCGAAATTGCCTGGAAATATCGGCAAAATGTTGACCACGGCACTGAAACGGACAAAAAACGTTTCCGGTTCGGACTCCTCCACTTGAGGTCCTCCGGGCCGGCCCGCCACGTGACGCAAGTGGTGACTCGTCCCAGCCCCCGACCAATCGCCTCCCGCCACGTCGGCCACCATGCAGGGGGCGCGTGCACGTTCCCGTCATCGCGTCCAGGTTCATCGCGGCCCCCGGGAATCGCCTTCCCTATAAAACCTCCCCCTCCTCCTCCCCTTCTCTCTCCACACGATCTAGCGAGCACAAGCTTCTGTCGTCGACAAAACACGCTGAGAGCGCAGAGACGAGATTTCGCGTTGAGGTTTTAGCGAAGGAAGGGGAGATTTTCGGGCGGTGTTCTTCCATGGCGTTGGCTGTGAGCACTTCTTCCACTTCCGCCATTTCCGGGTCAAGCTTGTCCCGCGCCGGCGGCGGCCACGGCCACGGCGAGCTCCGAGGTAATTTGGGTTATCTTTTCGGCAGAAGTTGGATCGCGGGTCGCTCGTGGAAAGAGGAATTTCCTCGAATTTGTTTGTCTGATGACTTCTGCGGATGAAGCTGTGGTGTTGTATCGTGGGGGTTAATTTTGGTTTTTCGTCGGCCTGGAGACGATTTGGAGTAGATTTGTGGCTCGAATTCGTTTGGTTTTTGTGGGGGTTGTCGGTTGTGGCGGGGGGTTTTGACGCGTCGGGGTTTTTTTCTTTCTGATTATGCCTGAATTCGCCGCTCCCGCCTTTTGGTTGAGGTTACGTTCTCGTGGTTTAGGAACGATTTGCGTGAAATTGGGGCGCGAATTTGCAAAGTAATTTCATTTATCACTTGGGGTTTTCTGCAATTGTGAACCCGTTTATGGGTTCATGGGGATTTGATGAATCATTCTATTTTTGCTGCTCTTGGTTCGCGATGTCGTTGCTTATGAAGATAGAATTCGTGATGGGTTTTGATTAATTGTGCGTAAATTGGTTGCTTTTGGGTTGTGGTTTTTCGTTGCTAATGCGGATGAACTGGGATTGCTGCAGCTCCACAGATTGGCTTGTTCCGCCTGTTGGATAGACCGCAAGGTGCGTCCATAGCTTTGAATGTATCCCAAAGGAGAACCTCGGTGAAGCCCGTCAATGCAGAGCCGAAACGAAACGACTCGATTGTCCCTTCGGCAGCGACAATCGTTGCTCCTGGTAAATAGCTTGAATGATATAAATTATTGTTGAGATTGAGTGAATGATCTGGATTTGAAGATTCTTGCCTTCTTGGATGCATTAATGACGTTTCTCTTGCGGTGACATGTTTGAATTCTGCAGAAGTGGAAGAGAAGGTAGATGTGAAAGTGGAGGATTACGAGCAGTTGGCAAAGGACCTTCTTGCTGCATCTCCTCTTCAGATCATGGACAAGGCCCTTGAGAAATTTGGGGATGATATAGCGATTGCTTTCAGGTAAAACCGTGAAAACTTTCTGAGCTCGTCCAATGAACAAAATCATTAAGCTTAGATTATTTTGCTAACGTCATGACAGAATTACATGTTAATGCTACTTGATATGGCATTGGGCCATTCAGTCAAAATGTGCGGCTGAAATTTGTGAAGAAACCTTTGACCATCTGTTGATGATTACTGAAAAGCATGTTTATACATTCCAACTTTGGTTTTATTTTATTGACACTGTGATTTATACTTTTGCAGTGGCGCTGAAGATGTCGCCTTGATTGAATACGCAAAATTGACGGGAAGACCTTTTAGGGTATTCAGCCTTGACACGGGCAGGCTGAACCCTGAGACATATCAGTTCTTCGATGCCGTTGAGAAGCAGTACGGCATTCACATTGAGTATATGTTTCCCGATGCTGTTGAAGTTCAGGCACTAGTCCGCAATAAGGGGCTTTTCTCATTCTATGAGGATGGACATCAGGAGTGCTGCCGTGTGAGGAAGGTGAGACCCCTCCGAAGGGCCCTCAAGGGACTCCGAGCCTGGATCACTGGGCAGAGGAAGGATCAGTCTCCAGGTACAAGGTCTGAGATTCCAGTGGTTCAAGTGGACCCTGTTTTCGAGGGCATGGATGGCGGGGTCGGTAGCCTTGTGAAGTGGAACCCGTTGGCTAATGTTGAGGGCAATGATGTGTGGAGCTTTCTTAGGGCCATGAATGTGCCTGTGAATTCATTGCATGCCAAGGGATATGTCTCAATTGGGTGCGAGCCGTGCACAAGGCCGGTACTTCCAGGTCAACACGAGAGGGAAGGAAGGTGGTGGTGGGAGGACGCCAAGGCGAAGGAGTGTGGGCTCCACAAAGGAAACCTGAAACAGGATGAAGCTGGCGGCAATGGATCGGCTCACGCGAATGGAAGAGCTGCTGTTGCCGATCTCTTTGACACTCAGAATGTGGTCACCTTGAGCAGGCCTGGAATAGAGAACCTGCTGAAGCTGGAGAACAGAAAGGAGCCATGGCTCGTCGTGTGCTATGCCCCATGGTGCCCCTTCTGCCAGGTAGATAATTCAGGCGAAAATCTTCTTTTACGACTAATCAGTAATTGCTTTTTGACATTGGTATTGACTGAATTCTCCTATTTGATGATAGGCAATGGAAGCTTCATTTGTCGAGCTGGCCGAGAAGCTGGCGGGAAGTGGGGTGAAGGTGGGGAAGTTCAACGCGGACGGCGATCAGAAAGAGTTTGCAAAGCAACATTTGCAGCTGCAGAGCTTCCCAACAATACTGTTCTTCCCTAACCACTCCTCCAAGCCCATCAAGTACCCCTCAGAGAAGAGGGACGTCGATTCCTTGACGGTCTTTGTGAACGCCCTGCGGTGACGGAACTCGAAAAGTCTCGCGAGGCTTTTCTTTTCGGTCGGTAGTTGAGTACGGTATTCATTGGAAGGACGGAAGTCGAGTTACTCCAATTCGGTTTGGCGTAATGGCTTGGCTAGCAAGCTCCAGTTTTGTGGGCGGGCGGTCTGGAGTTGCAAGACTCGGGACCTCGGACTTTCGTGTCGCTGTATATTTTTCTACATCAATGTCGGGTATAGTTCATTGTTTTATTTCGGCTTGGTCTCGGGCTTTTGCCCTTTTAGCGGGGCGTGTCTGGTAGAATGATGCTGTAGTATTTGCGGAGAACCATCCAAACTTTTGAGTGGATCTCCTGTTGCAAATTTGAGGTCCTTGTTCGGTGCGAAAGCTGTTGCGAAATTGTCTTTTTCCCTTGCGAAAACCTGAACCACACCTTCATCACGGAATATTCTTGCTTCAAGGCTGGGGTTTGCAGCTTTGAATCGTGTTGATTTTCATTCTGACATAAAGCAACCACGTTGTGTCGTGTCCAATAAAAGCTGAAAGCAGAGTGGGAAATGGAGTGATTGATAGAAGACAAAGGAGGATACATCATATGCATTGCACAAGTTTTGCGTGGCTCAGGACAGCAAATTGTCCCTCACAAGGAAAGGTGGGATTCTCTCTCGAGAGGGAAATATGAAACTCATATGGTGGTTCTAGCTTTCCATCGATCCGGGCACGCAAGACCCTTTTTAGCCACACTCTAAGCAAGGTATTGTTATTGAGCAAAGCGATCCCACACTAGGATAGTTCGAATCCCACGAAACGTTAATCTCATGGCTCCTTTAGTTTCCGCCTACCAAATGGAATTACTTCCATATTGACTAATATTTACGTAACATAATTTTAGGGAAAAGTATCAGTAATGGGATGTGCAGCAAAACAAGTTCTACCAAGGAACTGGATTGAATCACCTAAAAATGTGGTTCCGGATCGTGCTATTTTGGAATTGGTTTGAGAATTAGTTTTATAAACTAAAAAGACAAAACTGTAATTTTTTCCTCTATAATTTAACTTCAGCACTCCTTCATCCTTCCTTGAAATTTCTCGTAAGTCTTTCCTTTTCCGGAATGGAGTTTTATAATTTATATTTTATGTTATGTGTTTATACTTTTTATTATTTGTAATTGTACGTGACTACGTATTCATTTTATGGATTATTGTTTTTGATGGATAGAGATTTCTATTATTCATCTCTTACTTTGAATCATTTTGTTACTTATAACCTCATATAATGAACCAAAAAAGGAAGAAAAAAGGGTTTTCGGGTAGACCTTATAACTAAACCAGAAAAACAGGATAGGTTTTGGAACTGATTCAAGCAAATAGGGTAGGTTTTGAGGTCCAAAAATTGGAATTGAATATGATTAGGTTTGAGGTTCCAAGTTTGGAATCTACCTGCCCTGAAATCGATCACCCCTAACCAATGAAGTCTTTAATATATTGTCAATTTTAGTTTTAAACTTTAAATTGTATCAATTTAATTCTAAACTTGTTTACAATTTGCTAGTTGAGTTAATTTTAGCTCAAAATTGTTTATGTAAATGTCGATTGTCCTATGTGGCACGGTTGGCGTTAACGTAAATAATCTTAAAAAATATATATTTTTTTTTTTCATTTTGGTAATTGAGGGTCGTTGACAAGAGCCAATAGCCCTCATCAAACACTAGCCCTCATCAAACACTAAAGGCCCTCCCTAGATTTGGGCGAGAGTGCAAATGCCATTGCTAGGTTTGGGCCCTCATGGCCCCACTAGCTTTGGGTGAGTTGGCGCTCCCCCAGATATAGCGAGCGTTTGCTTGGCCGACAAAGGTTGTTGGTGACCCTTTTCAATCAAAATGAAAGGCAAAAAATAAATAAATAAAAAGACAATAAAAAGGATGATTAATTTTTACATTAACGATTTTTGATCAAAATTAGTTGATAGACTCAATTAACAAAATATGAACATATTTATGATTAAATTGGCACAAATGAAAGTTTTATGATTGAATAAGTACACTTACAATAAATTTAATACTTTTTAAATACTTTTACCCATAACTTTAGCAACCCATAATCAACTTAAGCTGAATCCATATCCAAACTCGAAATCCTTAACAATTTTATCTTTTCAACTTTTCTGTCAATTTTTCTCCCTTTTATTTATCTTCAAACGAAGTGGTGAGAGAATGAGAATGGTTTTAGGCAGGGCTTAACAAACTGGAGGCTCTCTGTTCAAATGCCATCGAATTTTTGTAGGTAACTGCTTTGCAAAAGCATAAGGTTATATATTCCTTTGATTCAATCTTAGCTTTTTTCAGAAGATTATATTGATCATTAGAAATGTCGGCAGCTGACATTGTACTAGCTTGAGGACTAGGGTCGTCCCACGTGCGAAACGCGAGAGGACCCGGGGACAGCGGCCCACTCACTCCCTGAAGAAAGATTAAAAAAAAAAAAAGAGTAGAAATTAGGATTAAGACTGAACATAAGGTCAGTGCCATTTTTTAAGAAATTGGGCCCAACATCAATTGCAGAACTTTTCATCGAACGAGAGTGTCGAAATGCAACTGGAAATGGGTCCGGGTCAAATCGCGGACCTACTTTTAGTCGGTCTTTATTTCTTAAGACTCATTTTAAGCGGAAAAATTATTCAAAAAGCTATAAATTTATTGCACTTCTGTCACTTCAATATTTAATATTTTAATTTTATAAATTGAGTTATAAACTTTATTCACTTTTTTGCCAATTGAATTGATTCGGTCAATTTTTGTTAGAAATTACTAACATAAACGATGATCGTGTCACGTAGAACAGCCTACAGTAATGTGAATAATGTTTTTTTTTTAAATTTTTTATAATTCTCTTTTTTTTTATTTTTCTCTTTTCCTTCTTTCCATTTTCTCCTTTTCGCTTTTCTTTTTTTTCCTTTGCCGACCACCGTTGAACCTTGTCTATGTTTAACAAAGGTTGCTCACCTTGGCTGAGGTACACCTAGGTCTGGGTTGGCAAGACCAACTGTTGTTGGAAGAGGTGTCAAATGGGTGGGGTTTGTTTTGGTGGGGGAGGGGAAATGTGTTATTAATGGTTTAACTCAAATTCAGCCATTTAATTCACATTGACCCATTTATTTTCTAACAATCCATACCCAATTCAACCCATATAATTCACTCTTTTTTAATTATAATAAATTTAAAATACATATTTTTTAAAAATTCTTAAGAACAGCTAATGCTCCATCCCTTGCTTTACCCCCTTGGACTATCAGACAAATTTCAATAATGCCACTTCGCCCCTTGCTCTGCTACTGGAGCCACCTTAAACCGCCATAACACCTTGACCATCGCCTGGAACACTAGTATGCAAAAGCACCATTTGCACTCTAGCTTGAACGGCTAACACTCCGGTGCGTTTGATTTAGCATTTTCAATAAGCTTTCAGCTCCAAAGTCTCTTGGGGAAATGCTAAACTATATGGCAACTATTTTGAAGTAGTTTTCAAGTGAAAGTCAGTATTAGAAAGGCTAAAAGCTCAATGCTAATAAAGATTAAATTTGAGCTTTAAGCATTTGGCCAAATGTTGAAACTTATTTTTTTCTTCCAAAACTATCCTAACTCATTCTTCAAATTTCTAATTTTGCCCTCATTATTAGTTTTTAAATGCCAAAATTATGCTAAAAAAATCAAATATATATAAATGCTAAAAAAATTAAATATATTTTGGTCTTTTAAAATTTTTTCATATATATGATTTTTTAGTGTATATAGTTGATTTTTTTAGCATTATTTTCAAAATTTATATTTAACAAGTTGCAAACATTTTTTTTTTAATTTTAAACAAATAAAAGTTAAGAAATTTTGACGAAGGATTTCATCTTTTTTTAAAAATTATATATATATATATATATATATATATATATCTATATATGTATTTGATTTTTTAGCATTATTTTCGAATTTATATTTAAAAAAGTTGCATATATTATTTTTTCAAATTAAAAAAATTAAAAATTAAAAAAATTTGACGAAGGATTTGGTCTTTTTTTTAAATATATATGTATTTGATTTTTTTAGTATTATTGTTAGAATTTATATTTAAAAAGTTGCATACATTTGTTTTTTCAATTTTAAACAATTAAAAATTTAAAAATTTTGATGAAGGGTTTGGTCTTTTTAAATATATATATATATATATATATATATATATATATGTATTTTATTTTTTAGCATTATTTTCAAATTTAATTAACAAATTTGCATACATTATTTTTTCAATTTTAAACAAATAAAAAATTAAAAAAATTGACGAAGGATTGGTCTTTTTAAAAATATATATATATATATATATATATATATATATGTAGTTGATTTTTTTGCATTATTCTGAAAATTTATATTTAAAAAGTTGCATACATCTTTTTTTTTTCAATTTTAATCAAATAAAAAATAAAAAATTCCGATGAAGGGTTTGGTCTTTTAAAAAAAATTATATTATGTATTTTATTTTTTTAGTCAAAATTTATATTTAAAAAATTGCATACATTATTTTTTTCAATTTTAAACAAATAAAATTAAAAAAAACTAATATTAATCACCGAAAGAGCTTTTGAAATGTGTTTTCTACTAAAAGGTATTTTTTCGCAAAATTGCTTCTTAAAGCATAGTTTACCACACGACTTTTACATTTCTCTAAAGTCTTTTAGGTTAAATTGTTTTACATTTTTTAATGGGCTTTCAAAATACTGAACCAAACGTACCCTCCATCCTTTACAAAGGGACTCTCTCTCGTGAACGGCCTTAGCAACACGCCTTCATTGCCCAATTCAAAGAGATCTTGGAGGATTTGGACAAGCAAAGGCTGAAGGATGAAGGGGGTGGGTGTCTTGGGGTGGTGGAAGTGGGAGTCATTGGCCAGGAAGAGTGAAGCGGTGTTGGGAGAACCTAGTGGTGGAGAAGCGAGAGGGCGAGAGCATTAGATCTAGGCAAGAGCATTGGATATGGGGTAAGAGAAGTAGGTTGAATGGAGAGTGGGTGAGAAGGCGGAAGCGTCAGACCTAGGGAGAGGAAGCCATAGGAGGGAACGAGAGGGAAGTAGAGGGAATGTGCCTTGCAAATGGTCGATTTGGTGGTTGATATGAAAGCCTCAAGGTTGAGGAAGGAACGACTTTAAAAGTGTAGAGTAGAGAGAGAGAGGGGGGTAGAGAATGGACAAGAAGAAATGGCAGTGATAGAGGTGCAAGCATCCAACCAGATGCTGAGGCGTAAATAGGAGGAAGACGGTCGCTATCGAGAAGAGGGGAGAAGAGAGAGAGAGAGCAAAGAGGGAGAGAGAGAGAGGAGAGTTTAGCCATAATGGATTGGAAATAGGTTATAAACTCAACATATATAGATCCATTTATCTTAGACTTCAAATTTTAGAACAAACTAAGAATAGGTTTTTCAAATTTGAAGTGATTTATATATGACTCATTTATTATTTAAGACCCATTTTCATAGGTTTACTTGCAAGCGGTGGCTATAAAGGGAAGAAAAAAATAAAAAGAGAAAAAAATAAAAATTCAGAAAATATTAAAATATTATTGGAAGTTTTTTACGTTAGTGCTGATTGTGTCATGCCTCGTAAGATGATCAATATCCACATTAGTAATTTCCAGTCAAAATTTATTAGATAAATTAAATATAAAAAAGTGAAAAAATTTATAACTTAATTAATAAAATTGAAAAGTTTTATATTGAATTGACAAAAGTATAATATGCTTAAAACTTTTTAGACAATTTCCCTCACTTTAAGCTACTCAAAAGAATTGAACTTGTCAATTTTAAACCCAATCCACCACATATGAGTTGAAAAATGGGTTACTGACCTATCTTGCCACCTTCCAATTTCAAGTACGACAAAATATGAGTGTGCTTTAGTCCCAAGCCATCTTCATCCACCAAATCGTTAGGCAAACGAGTTAGATAACATTAAATAAGGGTTTGAACCGCGAGTAAACTACACTAAGTACGAATTTTGTCAATCCTAGGGTGGATGATCAGTCGACCTAACGTCTTCATGACCCAAAGAATTTCTAGCCTGTCCATTCCCTTACAAACCAAGGTAGATTAGCAGTTCAACGGCACTTAGCATCGCCTCGTTAAGGTGACAATGAGATTTATAAAAAAAAAAAAGATGCGATTATGTAAAGAAGAAAACGAAAAGTAAAATGGTTTAATTACGACAAATAAAGCTTGATTTTCTAAACTGCCAAAGCTAATAATACCTGCTCTGCTCTGCTCTGCTCTTGTTTGGTTGTGCAGGGCAACTTGCCCTGTGCCCTTTCGAGCCTCTGTTCCGTTTTGGCCGCTTCCGCTGTCCATGTACTTTTGAAAAGCCTTCCTTTTTCCATCGCCACCCATATTTGAAATTTGAAAAAATTTCAGACTTTTCTTTTTATCTTTTTTTGGGGGGTTTTTTTAAAATTTATGAAGTCAAATGAAATAATGGCCGATGGTACGAGATGGACTCCAGCTGAATCCCATCAACAAAAAGGAGCCGGGAGCCTGGGATCTGCTTGACAGTGATAATCACTTTTGGTGCTACTTCTTTAGGAGCTCTCTATGATGGAAATTCAACACTTTGAATTCTAATCATTTTGCTTGCATTTCAAAAGCTATCCCATTAGTTAATTACCAATAAATTTGATTAGGAAAACTTGTGAGATTTCTACAGTCGACCCACATTATATATAATTTCACTTTGATTCATATATTATATTAGACACTTCTAGTAAGATTCATAAAAGATTGTTAGAGTTAATCGTCCCTCCTATTTTTTTCACTTTTCAATAAAAAATTAAAAAAAAAACAATCTTCGATTCAAATTCCTCATTATATCTTGGAGCTGGTTTTTCTTTTGAGCTAGTTCTTCTTTTATGAATGATATTCCTCATGCACTTTACTCGCTGCATAAATGACTTGAACCTAAAGGCGAGGCGTAAATAATCTAATCCATGGTGCAAAAATTGATACAAATGCTATTGACATCTAACTACGAAATGGGCGTTTGGTGAAAACAGGGAATTTTATTGTTTTTTGGCGGTATCAAAAAATGAAGAGAGAACCACCCATCGTGGCAGCGTGGATGGTAGAACATCTTATTACCCATCGCGGAGAACGGAGTTCGAATCCGGTGGTGGTTTTCCAAAAATGACGATCAAAAAAAAAAAAATGACGAGAGAAATTGAATGCGAAGCCACAAAACAGAAGAAGGGCCACGTCTCTTTCGAAATGCCAGGCTGTAATTCGAGGCAACTCTGCAAACACAAAAGTACGGAAGGAATCGTTCTCCCCAAAATGGAATCTAACGTTAGATTTTGTGAGTTAATTTTCTGGCTCAATAATTCCATTGCATTTTCTTTTTTTGTCTGGTGTTTTTGCCATCTTCCTTCTGGAGTGATGACAAGATTCATCACATGAGGTAAATTCCGAAGTGTTTAAACTCCCCCAATCGATGATCAAATAAGACATGACCAAGATTCTTGAAGTGGCCTAATCATGCTAATTTGCAAATTCAAGTAAATGTTGAAAATTAGGAGCTAGGGGACAAGCCTCTTAAAACCTTCCTTAAATGTACCAAAAATTCGTTGGTTGGTAGCTAACTATTCAAACATGTGAGAAACAAGTTCTTATAAGGGTCGATCCAAAGAGACTCTTATGGATACATAAGCTTGATATATGAAATTATGTGATAAATTCAACTTGGCATGTATTTAGTGATTAACAAGAGTTTTTTTTAAAAAAGTGTTATATGTTCCGTTTTACTGTTTCTGCTTAGTAAAAAAATAAGAGTTCAATAGATCAATTTTTGATAAATCTTAGAATCTATATTATTGTTTATTAGGAGCGAGTCGAATGAGAACGTTCAATGAACACTCGAGTCATTTTCTTGTGCATGTAAATTTAGGATTTCATTAAAAGTCTACGAGAGATACTTGTTAAATAATGAATGAGGAAAACTTCACATCTTCAGTGTACTTCCGTGTCATATTATATATAACCTATATTGTCATACATTAAATAACTCGTGTATAGTATATTGATAAGCATTTTTTAGGTGATCGGGCACAAAAGTGTTCAAAAACACAAATTATTATTGACAATAAATTTTTTTCTAATTGATTACTATTTAAGCAAGGATTTATTTTAAGAAAATATTTTTACCATAATTAGCCATAACAAATCTGAAAAACAGAAAGAAACCCTGTGCTACTTTCAAACAAAACATTCTCTTGCAACCTTTTCGCACCAACCATTCTTGAAAGCACATAAGGAAAGCTCAACAGCAGTTCCAAAAATCCCTGTCGGTCCACCCACACGGTTGTAATTTTTGGAGGGGGATTCGCCGATGGCTTCACCTTTCGTCTCCACCGTAAGAAAAAATGGCATTTTTCCAGTCTTAAAAAATTCTTTCCCCTCTAAAGGCCAGAATTTTCCACCTCTCTCTCTCTCTCTCTCTGCTTTACCGTCGTTTTTCCCACTGAACACTCGAAGAGCCGAGAAGGCTCCTTGCTGAACCTCTGAACTTTACCCTTCTGAGGATAATGCTAGGATCTGCAGCTGATTCTGAGCTTGAAGATGGAACAGTGAAGCTGGACTCTCTCCTCAATGGCAATCTCTAAGCTCGCTCCCCTCCTCTTCCTCGCTCTCGTCTTCCTCTCCATTGCCGAACCAGGTACAGCAACAAAAGAAGAGGCGAAAAGCCCGAGAAAGAAAGAGGCCCACTTGAGTATTTTGCTCGATTAGGGGACAAGTTTCAGCATTTCGCCTTGTACTTACCTCCTTAGTTCTTGCAGGGGAGCCATCGCTATTCGCGGACATCAAGCAAGGCCAGGACCCAGATAAGGAACCGTACGTGGGGGTGAACGTGGGCACGGACGTCTCGCATCTCCTCTCTCCGCCGAACCTGGTCTCGTTCCTCCAGGTCCAGAAGATCACCCACGTCCGTGTCTACGATGCAGACCCTGACCTCCTCAAGGCGCTGGCCAAGACCAAGATTCGGGTCATCATCGGCGTGCCCAACAACCAGCTGCTCGCGATTGGGTCGTCAAATGCCACTGCCGCTTCGTGGGTCGGCCGGAACGTCGTTGCTTACTACCCGCAGACGTCGATCATTGGCATTGCGGTCGGCGATGAGGTCTTGACCACGGTGCCCTCTTCAGGTCCTCTGCTTGTGCCTGCAATTGAGTCACTCTACAGTGCTTTGGTAGCTGCGAATCTCCATACCCAGATCAAGGTTTCAACGCCACACGCTGCGTCGATCATTCTGGATTCATTCCCGCCGAGCCAGGCCTATTTTAACCAGAGCTTGGTCTCTGTGATGCTCCCCTTGTTGCAGTTCTTGTCAAGAACCGGGTCGCCTCTGATGATGAATTTGTACCCTTACTATGTGTTTATGCAGAACAAGGGTGTGGTTCCTCTTGATAATGCGCTCTTCAAGCCCTTGACACCAGCCAAAGAGATGGTTGATCCGAACACTCTGCTTCACTACACTAATGTGCTCGATGCGATGATCGATGCCACGTATGTTTCGATGAAGAACTTGAATGTCACTGATGTTGTGGTGCTCGTGTCCGAAAGCGGGTGGCCTTCGAAGGGGGACTCGAAGGAGCCTTATGCCACAGTCGATAATGCGGATACATATAATTCCAATCTGATTAAGCATGTTCTCGATAGGGGTGGAACTCCTTTGCACCCAGAACTTACTTCTAGTGTGTATATATACGAATTGTTCAATGAGGACTTGAGGTCACCACCGATGTCGGAGGCGAACTGGGGTCTGTTCTATGGAAATTCCACGGCAGTGTACTTGCTTCACGTGTCTGGAAGTGGTGGATTTTTGGCAAATGATACTACTAATCGGACATACTGCATTGCCATGGACAACGTCGATTCAAGAACTCTACAAACCGCGTTAGATTGGGCATGCGGTCAGGGGCAGGCAAATTGCTCGGAAATACAGCCCGGGGAGGATTGTTATCAGCCCAACAATGTGAAGAATCACGCCTCTTATGCATTTGATAGTTACTATCAGAAGGAAGGGAAGGCTGCTGGGTCTTGTGACTTCAAAGGTGTGGCCATGATCACCACCACAGACCCAAGTAAGTATGATCATTCTCACAACACCTAATAGCATTAAAGAAGTGGATTCTGCAATGATTCATGAGTTTTGACAGTAAAAGAACCTGAAAAGCTACTGGTATGCATTTCCATGTGCTGTAGAGTAGGGTAAGTCGTTCATAAGCATTGTGCTCTGCACAAGTATGGAAACGTGGGATTCAAAGAGAAGGAAAAAAATTAGTAAACTAACAGATAAATTGATTTTTTCTTTTGGCCTAGAAAAAGAAGGTGTAATGATATGGAATGTAAAGAATTACTGTCCATGTGACATGCCTCATTTGGCTAATTTCAGAGTGGAATTAATGAGGGAAGAATTTCAGGGTCAGATTATAATGACCCAAATGATTAGCAGGTGATGCTTCCCCAAACTTATGCCACTAAGGTGGAAGCAATTGAAAAAGAATTTGCTTTCTTTTCTCATTGGATTCCATTTGGTTTTCATGAGCTGATGGATTCTGATAGTACAGTGATCTGACAGATACGCACATGGCAACCTGTGGTTGGGGGTGTGAAAGTTAAAAAAAAAAAGTGTTGGAATAATTCTTATGATTTTGCTCTGTATTTTTTAAAAAAAGAATTGGGACACGTTGCTGTTTGATATCCTTTAAGCCAGGGATGTTTTCAAGATATCCATCATGTACGAGTAAGATTTTGCTTGTGGATCCGGTAAAAAGAAAAGGAGGGAGATTTGGTCTTTGTTTGGTTGCTTAATGTTTTTGAGTTTCAGGGGACGTAGGTACTAGTCCAAATGGGTCCATACTTGTGTGTGCGTGTTTTTTTTGTTTTTTGGTCCTTGTGGTTGATTCACTATGTAAGACTACTATGTGAATGTATGTACTCCTCTGACAGCAATGCACATTATTTATTCACTATTTTCTTTTGGGGAAACATCTGCAGGTCACGGGAGTTGTATTTTTCCTGGAAGGTGGGAAACATCTGCGGTTCTTCTTGTTCCTTGGCTTGTACTCTATTGACTTGTTGTGGTCTTTGCTTATTTTGAAAATTTTGAAATGCTTCTTGAATTCCTAGTGAAGTGAAAACTTGGAATTATTTTGCAGCAAGAAGGTGAGCAACGCGACCAAGCAGGTTGTGAACTCCACAGTCTCAAGTGGTGCAACTGAGAGCTCAAGATTTTTCATCTTCAGCAGCAACAGAAGAACAGCAACTGACAAGGCTTTAGGATCTGTCTTCTCTGTACTTTTCTCATTCTTGTTAGCAGTTGCTCTGTGGACACCAAGCTGAAATACATAAACATAATAACAGCTCCTTCCGACTGTCTCGGCATAATGCTTTTTTGATTGATCAATTCTTTTTTGATGTAATTAGCACCTTAAATGGAGTGCCTTTTTCCTTGAGCAGTCAACATCAGAAAAATTCCTTGCACTTCTCCGCTAAAGCGAGCGTGTATCAAATCTTTTTGATCAACCTTTGCCTAAAGTAAAATGTAAAGATATTGATTGACTTTAAAGTTACATATGGGGCATTTAAAAGATGGGTTCTTTCAATCATCTTCCGCTCTGACTTTATGCTGGTGTGTGGCCCTCGATGTGTGCAATTGACATCTAGTGTTACCCTTAATGAGAGAAACTCTAGAAAAAGAAATTTCACTTATAAATGAATATCAAATCAAGGAAGGAAATTCATATATATAAGTACTCATTGTAGTTGTAGATCTTTCCTCATTTTAATGGTAGTGATTCATCTTCTTATCTACTCAATACTTGCATCTATTATAACAGTATATAATTACTGCCCCAGGAATATTTAATACTTGAGAAATCCCGAGAGATGATCAAAGATTGCTTGTTTATGGATTGATCATGGTCCTTCGTATAGAAACCTACCCTTCCTTTATGACACTTGGGGATTACTCTCTTAACCATGATAATTCAATGCAGAAAATATATGTTTTTCCCTAAAAACTAGAGCAAACAATGCTCAAGTAAGTACATGTTTAAGAGCATTTTCTGAATGTACTTAAACAAATGTAACAATATAATACAAATGTTAGTCCTTAAAATCTATAGTTTTCATATCAATGTGCATAACAAGTGCAATCGTCAACAAAAGTATGTTCTTTGTAAAATTTGTTCAAAAAGTCATAAATTTATTATATGATAGCCAATTTAATCATAAATTTTTTCACAATTTGCTAATTTACTTCTAATTTTTTTTTTTGACAATTATCCACATAAGGTATAAAATTAAATTTACACAACTAAAACATTTAGTATTGAATTGGTAAATCATGAAAATGTTTAAAACTAAATTAACACAATAAAATGTTTGGAACTAAATTGACCGTTCTATAATAAGTTTAAGATTTTTGAACAATTACCCCCTCGTTATTTAATGATGTTCAAGCCTCAATCCTGATTACTATTCGACACCTTATTATAAACCTCGATGCTGGATTAGTCGGGTGTCCTGAAGAGCTCATACCATGTCCGGTAGGACTGTTCATAGGCTGAGCCTTAGCCTAAATTTCAGCCGACAAGTTTCCAGGTTAGAGATTTTTCAGCTTGAAAGCCAACCGGTCCGATTCGTCAAGAATAGGCAAGACCGATTTGGTTTGTGCTTCGACTAGATTTTCCAAAAAATAGAATTTAATATCTTTTCTTTAAGACTTGCTTATCCATCCTGCTCATGCAACCACCGCTACAATCACTGATGCCAGCTTCGTTGAGGGCTCGTACCAGTGAGTCGAAAAGCTTATGCAGAACTTTCTCCCGGACACTGCCATCCTTCAGTAGTTGAGCCCTTCTTTTATGTTCGATACGTGACTGCTTGCTATCCTCAAACCTCTTTTTTTTCCCCGAAACATTGTTGATGAAGCTTTTGATAAGAGCACATTCTAGCCTTAGTAGCTCACAGGACCATCAACTCAATATGCCTATAAATAACCGAAAGAAGGATAATGCAAGTCTAAGAAGCTTTTGATAGCATTTCATCAGCACAATGAAAAAAACAAAAAATCCAACAAAAACATATGCTTAACATCACTGGTCCAGGAATTGCAAGACTATTATGACCTAAGAGCAGAGATCTCTCTACGTCTCTGTCTTATAGAAGGAACAGCTGAGTTTCAGCAACTAAGACCACTACTACCATGACAGAAGTAACAGCTGAGCATATATGATTCCTCCATCAAGCTCGGATAAATGGTCGAAATGGTTTCTCTAAGCCACAAAAGAAAAAAAGGTTCCTGTCCTAATGTATAGACTGACCCAGCAAGTTAGGAAGGGAGATAATCTCCATCACTTGAAAATGAGGGCATCCCGTCCAGGTCCGACACCGCTATAATGTATAGTTACACCAACAAGCTCTTCAACCCTTTCCACGTACTGCCGTGCAGCCATTGGAAGGTCAGAGTAATTTCTGATAGAAGAAATGTCACACTTCCAACCAGGTAAAACCTCATATTCCACCTGAACACACGGAAGAAGTATATCGAACAAACGGCCATGAAAAAAAGTACATCAAACAAACAGTTAAAAGATTTACTAAAAGCCTAAAGTACACTAGACCCTCTTACACCCTTATCAGGCATATTCTTTACTTCAGCTACTAAATGAATTTTTTAGCACAGGAGAAGCTTGATATAACAAACAACGCTTGCCTTCAATTGCTCGAGGAGATCCAGATCTGCTGGAAATGATTTGATTGGCATGCCATCAGGTAATGTATAAGCCACCCCCAAATGAATTTCAGGAAGATAAGAGAGAACATCAAGTTTGGTGAGATTTAGAGAAGAAAAGCCATTAATTTGGCAGCGGTATTTCAGTGATACTATATCAAGCCATCCACAATGACGAGGACGGCCAGTAGTCGTCCCGAATTCAAGCCCAGCAGATCTAAGCATATCACCCTCATTCCCAAATAGTTCTGTTGGGAAAGGACCTGAACCGACCCTTGAAGTGTAGGCTTTAACCTGTAAAAGAAAGTTCAAAGTAATTAAATTGCAGTACCCTTTTGACTTTTATGCAATAATTCACAGCAAAGGTCAAGACAAAATCTTAAGAAACCATAGAAGAAAGTTGTTTGACCACTGTCATTTCTTTTTGCTGAAAACGTTGCACGCAATTCAACCACCCAGTAATACCTTAAATCAGTGTGCATTTACCCTTTGAAAGATAAGAACAATTGGAAACAGGTAATCTTAATAAGATGCAGAAGAAATAGTGCACTGCTTATCAGAGAATGCATGGATAAGGCAAATTGACTGAAATACAAATCAATACTAACCCATATGAATTGTCCAAAGTGTGGATCCCATAGTTCCATGTCCCATGCCCAACTCTCATTTTCTTAAGAGTTATCAAGCACATATTTGCAAATAGAAGCCCCAAGAGGAAAAGAAAATATCAAGAAAGCCAAGCTATCTCAACAAACTAAAATCGATAGAGATGGTTAAAAGATGAAAAGCTATCAAAGAAAGTAACAAGGAAGAATCATCCGAGATATTCATTCCCTGATTCCATGGCCTCCAACTTTTCCTTTACCCTCAGCAGAAGAGTTGCTTCCTATGAATCCTACAATAACAAAAGATTGACAGCATCAGCAACAAAAGGAGTGTGCGATCACAAAGACCACCTATATTCATATGCTTTAGCCCCAAAACCCCATAATGAAAGTTTGATCTTTCCAAAAGAACAATGACCAGGAAGAAGCTAGAGATCAATGCCAAAAGCTCAGCATTTTTGTCATTACTTCAAGAACCAAAAGCAGAGAGGGCCAACGCCAATTTGCTTTCGTACTATCTAGATTATGTCATGACCAATGTGATGAAATGATCTTTGCCAACATATAAGAAGGAGAAGCAATCTGCAGAAAGGCCAATCAGGTAGTAACAAGAGCATGAGATCGTTTTACCAAAGGAGTTATGTTGGTAAACTCCTTCAAAGTGTCAGTCAACTTCACAACATCTACTTTGTCAATTGCATCAGCGATGTCCTGGAAAAGAAAGGAATTCTTACCTCTAATAATCAACCACAGCAAGTTGCAAAGTAAGAAAGACAACAAGCAGCATTTTTGTTACGTGAAAAACAAAATACTATAGATCGAAAAGATAAAAGGAACTAGAACCACATCTGTTGTGAACCACGGGTTCAACATCGTGAGGAAGTAAAACCTTTAGGAATCTGCATTCATGTGTTTTGGAGAAAGTTGGATCAAGTTCCTGCAAAGTCAAATGCGTATCCATGAGTTCAGTCCAAGAAATAAGGTAATTAAGTTAACGGCCAGAAACAAGACCTGATAGCATGCCAATGCATTTTCTATAGCAACTATATCGACCTTGGAGAGTTGGCAAAGGCCAGCATGCCAAGACGTTTTCGCAGTGCAAACTTCAAACCTTCTTGAAGATAATATAATGCTATTTCCTCATAAATCTCAGTAACTTTCTGATATCTGAAAAGCACAACAGATAGAATATTCAGTATCCCCTTAAGAATCTTCAAGTAACTTCAGTAACACTAGGCAATCGGCCTATGCTTCCTATATTCGTGTTCAGCTGAGCATCCTTCATCTTCTTTTTCCTACGTAATATGTGCATTGTACACAGGCATACATAAATCCCATGTCTGCATATGATGGATATTTTTTGTCAATCAAGAAGCAACAGATGAACATACACGCAATGCAACAATATCACGCACCAGACAACTGACAATTTTTAAACCCTTCGTACATGACAATACAAATGAAGGTGCAAGCATATAAGCCAGCAATAAGCCAAAAGAAATCTTTTGCCAAACAAATCCGAACTGAAATCAGCAAAATCAAAGTTTTCTCCCTAATGTCAGCTATGGAAAATCAAGGTGCGTCTATTAGAGCCAAAAAAGAGGATAAACAATATTTCATAAATTGACTTGATTATGTTGCCGTGTCAAACAGCATTAGCATCTAGCAATGCCACTTCCTAAAGAAAAGTAGGCTTACTGCTCTAGTTGAGCTGCAAACTGTGCAACCTTCTCCTTACACTCATGGACAAACAGAATCAATTCTTCACTTTGGAAGAGGTCAGCTGCCCTCTCAAAATAGTCAACAGCACGTTCAAGGTTCTGCTCAGACTCATATAACTCACCAATATCCTACACAACAAAATCACAGGTCAATGGAGGCTGCCTCAGTCTGAGAGAACATAAATCAATGAACTATTGTTTTCCGACGTCGACATCCTGACAATGTTGAACAAATGCAACTCACCCACTGAAGGTACCGTATCCCTTTGCTGGCATCATTAGTCAATGAACAAGAGAAAGAACAGAACCATCAGTAACCAGTTCATGTCATTGTATTCTCCGAAATTACACCAGAATTGAGTAGTCATACTCTGACCTCACAATAGAGCGACCACCAGAGTCTAAATCGATTAACTATTGAGTGCTCATCGTGGATGTCTCATCACTTCAGTAGATTAACTTCCACAACTAAAATATCCAAAAATACTAACAATGCTCAGCGAAGTCACATCTATCACAAACACCAGTTCATTCCACCTGATTAAAGTCTCCCCAATGTCATTATCTCAAGGCAATAGCAGCCTGTAGTTGATAACTTTCATCAAACCAGACCTTATTTCAAGAAATCCATCCATCAGGTGCATAACAAAAATGAGCACGCTTTTTAAATCCTAAAAGATACTTGGTTTCATAGAAAGGGAAAGTCCCTGAAAACAATGCCCCAATACGATGGTTCATAAAAATCATGGTGCACTAGGAATATCTCACAAGGCAGATACTGCTGAACCGTATTAATGCTAAGAGGGCTTTCACAAGGTCGTGTAAATGCAGGATTGATTCAGACTGATGATAAAGAGAAAATATGCACCTTGTAATATCTGGCAGCCCTCCCTATACTGCCTACATCGATGAGCACATTCACAGCCTGCTCCAAGCAAGTTATAGCCTCTACATAAAAAAGGAATACTTCAGACAAAGATCATCCATATCTTGTTTAGACAAAAGAAGGAAAAAGGCTCGGGAACAGAGAACAAACTGAAAAAGGCATGCTTGATACTTACAGGGAGATATGCAACAGAAATAAATAAAATAAATCAAGTGAACCCCAAGGGAAAGGCTGTAATGTCCATCGGCCAGAGATTGCTAACAGCCCAAAGGACACAAACACTGAGCCAAATGGAGCCACCTTACAAAATCACTAAGATACAAGCTACAGATCTCATTTAAAATATGATGGATTCAAGAAGGTTTTGCTAAAGCCTAGACAGAAACATCCAAATGGTTAGAGACCAAGGAACTCTTTTACTGAGGAGTAAATAATCTTATGGTCTGTTTGTGTTATCTTACATCAAGTATCAACAGACGCATACCCTTGGAGGATGTTTTCTTGTAGCAATCGGCAGCACGGACAAAAGTGTAGATAGCTCCATAAGTATTTTTACCCTGTTGCATGAACCAATTGTCAAGTTAGGCCTAAGAAAGAAGCACATTATCTGGTTCTCAGTCCTGGAAAAGGTTGGCACTTGCCTTTAACTGACACTTTGCTGACTCCATATAAGCTGATCCAGCTCTGTCCCCTGAAATATTAACGAGATTAAAAACATTAGCGAGCCATAGGTTGCTGAACTAGGCATGCCCTCTAAAAGCTAACCTAGATAGCCACAATCCACAAAGCTCATGGAGAGCCAAGCAAGATCCACGGCTATTTAAGGGTGCGCATGACAAAATTTCTAAAACAAAAATTGAGAAAGTCCCCGAAAAATTTTAATTTCTGATTTCTTTTCAAATCTATTTCTAAAATAAAAAACTGTTTCAAAAATAAAAAAATCAAATTGCGTTATTAAAGAGATTAGCTGTTCAAACCCGTTTAAAAAATAGAAAAAAAGAAAAGTAGAAATTTTATTATGTGCCCTTAAAAGACCAAGATCAATATACATCAATCCTCCATGGACAATCGAGATAGGACCCGAGAATCAGCAATATTAGATAACCAAATCAAAATTCTTCCCTAAATTAATCCACCCAGACACAAATTCGATCCGCCATAACCCAGACACTCGGCAAGCTTAGATCGAGCAAAACCACTCCCATTCCCGGGTAACCAAATCCGCAACAACCCTAAAGTACGACCGAGTTCCCCAATCTCCACGATCGTCGATCGTATTTCCATCGACATAGAGTGAATCGAATTGATATAGCACAGCGGAGAGATTGAAATACAAGATTCGGCGAGCTTGAAGCAATAGGCGGCTTGGAAGAAGAGATCGGCGGCCCCCTCGACCTTGGCGAACTTGGAACCCCACCATCCACAGCTGTTCAACTTCTTCTCTGCTTTCCTCTCGTATTCTTCTCCTCTCGCCAAATGATCGCCCATTTCTCGGTTCTCGATCGCCAAGTTCTTGAATCAACGGCCAATGGCGGGATGTTAGTGATGTTTGAATACTTACTTGATGCTCTATATATCTATATGATCGACCCTCTTTTTGCCATGTCATAATACTCACTTGATTCTGTATATCTCTAAAGATCATCCATATATATCTTATTTATAATGAAAATCCTTGATTGATTATATCTGGTATTATGTTTATCTTATTACCTTATATAGTCATCTAATAAAAAGACTCAACGCACAATGCCCGTCTATTTACCTTCTTCTTTGCTTTCCTCTCATAGTGAAAACATGAGAGAAAGATAGAGAGAAAAAGTCACAAACAACCTCAAATTATATCCACTATTATTATTTTCTTGTGATATAAAAAATTTAAAATTTATACCTATGTGACGCATTTATTTTCCGTCGAGATTTTATTAGATGATTCTTAGTCAAAACATTGTTTTCATTTCACTTAAGCAATTCTTGATCGCCAAGTTCTTGAATCAATGGCCAGTGGTGAATATGGGTCGTCGAATGGTGGTGGCGAGTGATGTCCTCAAGGTTGCAAAGGAGTCACTGGCAACGTCGGGGAAGAGGACGAGCGGCCGGACTAGATGTGGAAGGTGAGGAGGCCAGAGAGAAGGTTAGGATAAGTTTGGTAATGATTTTGTTTCTATAATTTTTTATTAGAGATGATTTTTTTTTTAGTTTATTCTCGAAATAATTTATGAGCAAAAGAACATAACTGTTTAAAATTTTTATTTCCATGATAGAAATGAGTTTGGTATGATTCTTAAATTCTTTTGTTTTTTTATTTTTTATTTTTTAATACTTTTATTATATTTTTCTTTTTTTTCTTTCTCCTCCTTCTTTGTAGCCAGCCATGGCGAGGTCAGGTGAGCTCGCCAGAGGCTCGCCTAGCCTAGGCGAGCCGAGCCGCACCATGGCTAGGCATTGCCGAGGCAAGCGAGGTCGTTGGCACCTCAAAAAAAGGAAGAAGAAAAAAAAGAGAAGAAAAAAAGGAAAAAAAAAAATAGAAAATAGAAATTGATTTTATGAATTGTTCCTGAGAATAAGAAGTTACTTTTTTATGCTTCTTAATTATATTTTAAATTTATTCTTGAGAACAAAAAAAAATAGATTTTTGTTCTCAAAAACAAAAAAATTATCAAATAGTTTTTTATTCTTTTTTTATTTTGGGAAAAAAAAACATAATTAGTTGTTTTGGGGATGGTTACCAAACAAAACCTTAGCTACCGGCTCTTAGGGACCCTAAGACTCGTTTGGTACTCACAATAAAATTCGTGATGGGGTAAATTTATCTTATTTTGAGTTTGATTCATGTTTAAGATAAGATAAAATAATATATAAAAGTGACATAAAACGAGTAAAATTATTTTGAAAAGATAGGATAATGTGAATAAGATTTTTAATATTCATAATAAGAAAATTATTTTTCTCAAAAAACAAACTAACAAATTTAAAATTATGTTTCAATATAAATAACATTTTAATTTTAATATAAAAATTCAAAATAACAAAAAATAACGATTTTTTTAAATCTTATTTTTATTTATATATTATAATTTAAGTCTATTTTACAATATAAATTCAATATAAAATATAAAAATATATTTATATTTATTATATGTTGCAACTTGATCTTGCCACCAATCCCCCTATCGCGAAGAGAAGAAGGGGTAAGATCGGGTTTAAGAGTACTCGATCACGATCACAAGAGTTCCCTCATGGCTTGCATCCCAAAAGACATCATCATCTCGTCTTTTGGATTAAGCCTATTGTGAGTTTGGTCATAAGGATATCACAACTTCATCTTTTGAGATACTGTCATATCGAGTATGCTAAACCATAATGAGTTTTATCAAAACCCGTACCCTTTGTGCCAGCTTCATTTATACAGGTATAATTGGTTTTTAAAACAATCTAAAAATAAATCGAGAGTCTCCACTAGCCTCGTTTTTGGGTTGGCTAGAAATCCCAATTGAGAGTCAAGAGTATTCCCTTGATTCTTACGCAATCAAATATTTAGGTTTGGGAACTTGAATCACGTTAATAACTATATTTGTGTATGACTACTATGCGAATGTATGTACTCCTCTTACAACAATGCACATAAGTTATCACTATTTTCTTTTGGGAAACATCTGCAGGTGAAGGGAGTTGTACTTTTCCTGGAAGGTGAGAGAATCCTGCTGCTTTCCTTGTTCTTTAGCTTGTACTCTATTGACTTGTTGCGGTTTTGCTTATTTTAAAAATTTTGAAATGCTTCTAGAATTCCTAGTGAAGTGAAAACTCATGAATTATTTTGCAGCAAGAAGGTGAGCAACACGACCAAGCCGGTTGTGAACTCCACAGTCTCAAGTGGTGCAACTGAGAGCTCAAGATTTTTCATCTTCAGCAGCAACAGAAGAACAGCAATTGACAAGGCTTTAGGATCTGTCTTCTCTGTACTTTTCTCATTCTTGTTAGCAGTTGCTCTGTGGACACCAAGCTGAAATACATAAACATAATAACAGCTCCTTCCGACTGTCTTAGCATAATGCTTTTTTGATTGATCAATTCTTTTTTGATGTAATTAGCACCTTAAATGGAGTGCCTTTTTCCTTGAGCAGTCAACATCAGAAAAATTCCTTGCACTTCTCCGCTAAAGCGAGCGTGTATCAATCTTTTTGATCCACCTTTGCTTAAAGTAAAATGTAAAGATATTGATTGACTTTAAAGTTATGTTTCTTAGGCAACATTGTTGATGGTTTTTTCGGTCCTTTGGGAGATCGGACATTTAAAAGATGGGTTCTTTCAATCATCTTCTGCTCTGACTTTATGCTGGTGTGTGCCCTTCATGTGTGCAATTGACATCTAGCATTCTCTTAATGACAGAAATTTTAGAGAAAGAAGCTACGAATTATATTTCACTTATAAATGAGTATCAAATCAAGGGAGGAAATTCATATATATGTACAAGACTCATTGTAGTTGTAGATCTCTTGTCAAATTAAACAGTAGTGATTCATCTTCTTATCTACTCAGTACTTGCATTTATTATAACAATATATAATTACTGCCCTGAGAATATTTAAGAGATAATCAAGGATTGCTTGTTTATGGATTGGTCACGGTCCTTCGTATATAAACATTCTAGATTGTACCACTTCCTTGGATCATGACACTTGGGGATTACTCTCCTAACCATGATAATGCAATGTAGAAAACATATGTTTTTCCCTAAAAGCTAGAGCAAAAAATGCTCAAATAAGTATATGTTTGAGAGCATTTTCTGAATGTATTTAACAAATGTAACAATATAATACAAATGTTAGTACTTAAAATCTATAGTTTTCATATCTATGTGCATAACAAGTGCAATCGTCAACAAAAGTATGCTCTTTGTAAAATTTATTCAAAAAGTCCTAAATTTATTATATGACAGCCAATTTAGTCATAAATTTTTTTACAATTTACTAATTTACTCCTATTTTTTATTTTTTTTACAATTATCCACATAAGGTATAAAATTGAATTAATACAACTACAATGTTTAGTATTGAATTAGCAAATCGTGAAAAAAATTTAGAACTAAATTAGCACAATAAAATGTTTTGGAATTGAATTAACCATTATATAATAAGTTTAGGATTTTTGAACAATTACCCCCTCGTTATCTTATGATGTTCAAGCCTCAATCCTGATTACTATTCGACACCTTATTATCAACCTCGATGCTGCATAAGTCGGGTGTCCTGAAGAGCTCGTATCATGTCCGGTAGGACTGTTCATAGGCTGAGCCTTCGCCTAAATTTCGGCCGACAGGTTTCCAAGTTAGAGATTTTTCAGCTTGAAAGCCAGCCGGTTGGACTCATCAACAATGGGCCAAGACCGATTTGGTTTGTGATTAGACTAGATTTTCCAAAAAATAGAATTTAATTTCTTTTCTAAAAGACTTGCTTATCCATCCTGCTCTTGCAACCACCACTACAATAACTGATGCGAGCTTCGTTGAGGGCTCGTACCAGTGAGTCCAAAAGCTCATGCAGAGCTTTCTCCCGGATACTCCCATCCTTATGTAGTCGAGCCCATCTTTTACCGCAAGATCACCACTGCAGCATGCTTTTGATCACTATTCAAGTTCGTTACATAACTGCTTGCTATCCTCGACCCTTTTTCTTTTAAAAACTTCGTTGATGAAGCTTTTGATAAGAGCACATTCTAGCCTTAGTAGCTCGCAGGACCATCAACTCAATATGCCTATAAAATAACCGAAACAGGGATAATGCAAGTCTAAGAAGCTTTTGATAGCATTTCGTCAGCACAATGAAAAAAACAAAAAAACCCAACACAAACATATGCTCAACATCATTGGTCCTGGACTTGCAAGACTATTATGACCAAAGAGCAGAGATCTCTCTATTTCGCTATGTCTTATAGAAGGAACAGCTGAATTTCAGCAAATAAGACCACTACAACCATGACAGAAGCAACAGCTGAGTATATATGATTACTCCATCAAGCTCGGATAAATGGTTGAAATGGTTTCTCTAAGCCACAAAAAGAAAAAAGGTTCCCGTCCTAATGTATAGACTGACCCAGCAAGTTAGGAGGGGAAATGATCTCTATCACTTGAAAATGAGGGCATCCCGTCCAGGTCCGACACCGATATAATGTATAGGTACACCGACAAGCTCTTCAACCCTTTCCACGTACTGCCGTGCAGCCTTGGGAAGGTCAGAGTAGTTTCTGATAGAAGAAATGTCACACTTCCAACCAGGTAAAACCTCATATTCCACCTGAACACATGGAAGAGGTATATCAAACAAACAGCCATACAAAAAAAGTTAAAACAAACAGTTAAAATTTACTAAATGAATTTTTTAGCACAAGAGAAGCACGATATATCAAACAAACAGTTAAATTTTTTTACTAATCTCAAATGAAACTCACGGCAAAGGTCAAGACAAACTTTTAGAAGAAAGCACAAGAGAAGCAGTAATCCCTTAAATCAGATATAACAAACAATGCTTGCCTTTATCAATTGGATAAAGCAAATGACAGAAATACAAATCGATACTCACAACTCCAATAAGATCACCCAGGATCCAGATCTTCCTGGAATTCATGTGTATAAGCCACCCCTCTTGTATCTTTCTAAATGAATTTCAGAATCTGATAAGAAAGAACATCAAGTTTGGTGAGATTTAGAGAAGAAAAGCCAAAATTAATTTGGCAATCCATCAATTTCTTCAAACAAACCAGCAGTATTTCAGTGCTACTATATGGAACGAGGTGAAAAGCAAACTTCTTTCCCTCTGCATATAGATCGTATGCCCAGCATTAGCCCCACCCTTGTCAAAAAATCTTCAAGGATCAAATACGAAGCAATCGCACTAAAGAAGTTAATTACTAATTTAATTGTTCCAAAAACAAGATATAAACTACACTATACCCTCTTACACCCTTATCAGGCATATTCTTTACTTCAGCTACTAAATGAATTTTTTAGCACAAGAGAAGCACGATATAACAAACAATGCTTGCCTTCAATTGCTCGAGGTGATCCAGATCTCCTGGAAATGATTTGATTGGTGTGCAATCGGGTAGTGTATGAGCCACCCCCAAATGAATTTCAGGAAATAAGAGAGAACATCAAGTTTGGTGAGATTTAGAGAAGAAAAGCCATTAATTTGGCAGCAGTATTTCAGTGCTACTATATATTCTTAATATTTTTACTTGACCACATTATTTTTATAAATTAATTTTTTGAGTTATTATAAATTTATCCCTACCATTAGGCTCATGTCACGGTTGCAAGGTTTACTGTATAAGATCAAAGAAAACCTCCCATCCTCGTCTAGAAATTCCGGAATATTTCTAGGAATGGACAAGACGGTAATTGCACCGAATTCTAGAATTCTCTTAGTATAAATTTTAGTAGTTGGTGTTGGTAGGTCGGGAGATGCAATCTCGTCCGGATCCAAAGACAATCAAAAATTGTAATCCGATGGCACTAGTATAAAAACGGGTGGAAATCAAATTTCAGACGAGCGCAATCAATCAGACACCAAAATCCTTCCCTTGCGTGAGACTCCATTGCCCTCTAGTCCATCAATTTCTTCAAACAAACAAGGCAGATGAACTACGACACCATTCCCAATAACGCGCAGTGTCCTCTGCATTATAGATCGTATGCCCAGCATCAGCCCCATCCTGGTGTCAAAAATATCTTCAAGGATCAAACACGAAGCAATCAAGACGTAAATTACCAATTCAATTGTTCCAAAAACAAGATGACATGTGCACTCCTATAATTAGACTAAACGAGTAATTCAAGTCATATACACGATATCACTCGATAGCCAACACCTGACTATAAATTATTGCCGAGAGAAATCAAAATAAAAAAGATGTTTGTCATACCTTTTGCCTCAAAATATTAACGAGAAAAAAAAAATTTCAACAATCTAACAAGATTATTCGCTCTTTCCTAGGACGTAACTGGAAAAAGATAATTATTTTCGGGCATTGGGATAGAAAAGAAAGACCATGGCAAAGAAATAACTTGGAATTTAGAAATTGCATAATAAAGCACAAAAGGCTTGCGTCACTTGCAACTTGCAAGTTACAACTTTCTTGACATTAACTCTTCCAAATCGGCTCCGCTCTCCTAGATCTCATCTAGAGGAATAATAAGAGTTCGGTGTTGTCACACGAGATATGTGCTTGGAAGAGCTCGCGTTTTAGATCAATGGACCTCATAGCATTAAATGGTATTGATGATGTGTTCGAGCCGTCTCTAACATCATGCACTTTTTGAGGACTATCTCTTGAACAAATACCTCTAAACCCACCTTCAAGCATCACCTGCCATCATGCATGAGGGGGCGCCCGGGGTTCGGGTGGCGACAGTCATGTACTGTTCCAAAACTACTCCCAGGAATAAAAGAATATAAATTTTTACTGTACGTACTAACCCACATGAATTGTCCAAAGTGAGGATCCCATAGTTCCATGTCCCATGCCCAACTCTCAGAGTTCTGAAGCACATATTTGCAAATAGAAGCCCCAAGAGGAAAAGAAAATATCAAGAAAGCCAAGCTATCTCAACAAACTAAAATCGACAGAGACAGTTAAAAGATGAAAAGCTATCAAAGAAAGTAACAAGGAAGAATCATCTGCGATATCCATTCATAAGTTCCATGACCTCCAACTTTTCCTTTACCCTCAGCAGAAGAGTTGCTTTCCATGAATCCTACAATAACAAAAGATCGACAGCATCAGCAACAAAAGGAGTGTGCGATCGCAAAGACCACCTATATTCATATGCTATAGCCCCAAAAACCCGTAATGAAAGTTTGATCTTTCCAAAAGAACAATGACCAGGAAGAAGCTAGAGATCAACGCCAAAAGCACAGCATTTTTGTTATTACTTCAAGAACCAAAAGCAGAGAGGGCAAACGCCAATTTGCTTTCGTACTATATAGATAATGTCATGACTAATGTGATGAGATGATCTTCGCCAACACATAAGAAGGAGAAGCAATCTGCAGAAAGGCCAATTAGGCAGTAACATGAGCATGAGAGTGTTTTACCAAAAAAGTTATGCCGGTAAACTCCTTCACAGTGTCAGTCAACTTCACAGCATCTACTTTGTCAATTGCATCGGCGATGTCCTGGAAAAAGAAAGAAATTCTCACCTCTAATAATCAACCGCAGCGAGTTGGAAAGTAAGGAAGACAACAAGCAGCATTTTTGTCACGTGAAAAACAAAATACTATAAAACGAAAAGATAAAAGGAACTAGAACCACATCTGTCAGGAGCCACGGGTTCAACATCGTGAGGAAGTAAAATAGAGGAGGACGGAAAGTCAATTTGATATAAAGGTCAAAAAGGCATCACACAGACAAGTGGAGCAGGAACACCATCAACAGGTAAAACCTTTAGGAATCTGCATTCACGTGTTTCAGAGAAAGTTGGATCAAGTTCCTGCAAAGTCAATTGAGTATCGATGAGTTCAGTCCAAGAAATGAGGTAATTAAGGGTTAACGGCCAGGAACAATACCTGATAGCGTGCCAATGCATTTTCTATAGCAACTATATCGACCTTGGAGAGTTGGCAAAGGCCAGCATGCAGAAGACATTTTCGCAGTGCAAACTTCAAACCTTCTTTAAGATAATATAATGCTATTTCCTCATAAACCTCAGTAGCTTTCTGATATCTGAAAAGCACAACAGATAGAATATTCAGTATCCCCTTAAGAATCTTCAAGTAACTTCAGTAACACTACGCAATCGACCTATGCTTCCTATATTCGTGTTCAGCTGAGCATCCTTCATCTTCTTTTTCCTACGTAATATGTGCATTGTACACAGGCATACATAAATCACATGTCTGCATATGAGAAATGAGTTATATATATATAAAATGTATCCGTCCGACACATGAAAACGGATATCCATTCTTGATGATGGATATATTTTGTCAATCAAGAAGCAACAGATGAGCATACACGCAATGCAACAATATCACGCACCAGACAACTGACGATTTTTTAAACCCTTCGTACATGACAATACAAATGAAGGTGCTAGCATATAAGCCAGCAATAAGCCAAGAAAATCTTTAGCCAAACAAATCCGAACTGAAATCAGCACAATCAAAGTTTTCTCCCTAATGTCAGCTATGGAAAATCAAGGTGCGTATGTTAGAGCCAAAAAAAGAGGATAAAAAATATTTCATAGATTGACTCGATTATGTTGCCGTGTCAAACAGCATTAGCATCTACCAATGCCACTTCCTAAAGAAAAGTAGGCTTACTGCTCTTGTTGAGCTGCAAACTGTGCAACCTTCTCCTTACACTCGCAGACACGAGGGATCGCTTCTTCAAATTTGAAGAGGTCGGCTGCCCTCTCAAAATTGTCAACAGCACGTTCAAGGTTCTGCTCAGACTCATATAACTCACCAATATCCTACACAACAAAATCACAGGTCAATGGAGGCTGCCTCAGTCTGGGAGAACATAAATCAATGAACTATTGTTTTCGGACGTCGACATCCTGACAATGTTGAACGAATGCAACTCACCCACTGAAGGTCCCTTATCCCTTTGCTGGCATCATTAGTCAATGAACAATAGAAAGAACAGAACCATCAGTAACCAGTCAAGAAGAAAGGTTGAACGGTCAAAAGCAGAAGAGAGAAGAGAAAGAAGAAGAATAAGGAGGAGAGACCGAGAGTCTTTGGGTGGAAAGATGGCCATGTCAACCCTTATTCATGATGGTTTTGGGGTGTGACATATATTCTCCGAAATTACACCAGAATTTAGTAGTCATGCTCCTCGGCAAGTTCTACCTCACAATAGAGCGACCACCAGAGTCAAAATTGATTAACTATTGGGTGCTTATCGTGATGTCTCATCACTTCAGTAGATTAACTTCCACAGCTAGAATATCCATAAATACTAACAATGCTTGGTGAAGTCACATCTATCACAAACACCAGCTCATTCCACCTGATTAAAGTCTCCCCATTGTCATTATCTCAAGGCAATAGCAGCCTGTAATTAATAACTTTCATCAAACCAGACCTTATTCCAAGAAATCCATCCATCAGGTGCATAACAGAAATGAGCCTTTTTAAATCCTTAAAGATACTTGGTTTCATAGGAAGGGAAAGTCCCTGAAAACAATGCCCCAATACGATGGTTCATAAAAATCATGGTGAGCTAGGAATATCTCTCAAGGCAGATACTGCTGAACCGTGTTAATGCTAAGAGTGATTTCACAAGGTTGTGTAAATGCAGGATTGATTCAGACTGATGATAAAGAGAAAATATGCACCTTGTAATATGTGGCAGCACTTATTAGACTACCCGCGTTCTTGAACAAATTCACAGCCTGCTCCAAGCAAGCTATAGCCTCTACACAAAAAAGGAATACTTCAGACAAAAATCATCCATATCTTGTTTAGACAAAAGAAGAAAAAAGGCTCAGGAACAAAGAATGAACTGAAAAAGGCATGCTTGATACTTACAGCGAGATATGCAACAGAAATAAATAAAATAAAAGGGAAAGGCTGTAATGTCCATCGGCCAGAGATTGCTAACAGCCCAAAGGACACAAACACTGAGCCAAATGGAGCCACCTTACAAAATCACTAAGATACAAGCTACAGATCTCATTTAAAATACGATGGATTCGAGAAGGTTTTGCTAAAGTCTAGACAGAAACATCCAAATAATTAGAGACCAAGGAACTCTTTTACTGAGGAGTAAATAATCTTATGATCTGTTTGTGTTATCTTAAATCAAGTATCAACAGATGCAAACCCTTGGAGGATGTTTTCCTGTAGCAATTGGCAGCAAGGACATAAGCTCGGGCAGCTCCATAAGTATTTTTACACTGTTGCATGAACCAATTGTCAAGTTAGGCAGTTGAGAGAAGCACGTTATCTGGTTCTCAGTCCTGGAAAAGGTTGGCACTTGCCTTTAAGTGACACTTTGCTGCCTCCACATAAGCTGATCCAGCTCTGTCCCCTGAAATATTAATGAAATTATAAACATTAGCGAGCCATAGGTTGCTGAACTAGGCATGCCCTCTAAAAGCTAACCTAGATAGCCACAATCCACAAGGCTCATGGAGAGCCAAGCAAGATCCACGGCTAGTTAAAAGACCAAGATCAATATTCATCAATCCTCCATGGACAATCGAGATAGGGCCCGAGAATCAGCAACATTAGATAACCAAATCAAAATTCTTCCCTAAATTAATCCAGCTAGACACAAATTCAATCCGCTATAACCCAGACACTCGACAATCTCCACGATCATCGATCGTATTTTCTAAAGCAAAGCGCACGACGCATCCACAGATTCTTCCCTAAAGATTTCCATCGACATAGAGTGAATCGAATTGATATAGCACAGCGGAGAGATTGAAATACAAGATTTGGCGAGCTTGAACCGAAAGGCGGCTTGGCGGAAGAGATTGGCGGCCTTGGCAACCTTGTAACCCCACCATTTACAGCTGTTCAACTTCTTCTCTGCTTTCCTCTCGTATTCTTCTCCTCTCGCCAAATGATCGCCCATTTCTCGGTTCTCGATCGCCAAGTTCTTGAATCAACGGCCAATGGCGGGATGTTAGTGATGTTTGAATACTTACTTGATGGCTTGATGCTCTATATATCTATATGATCGACCCTTTTTTTGCCATGTTAGAATACTCACTTGATTCTGTATATCTCTAAAGATCATGCATATGTATCTTATTTATAATGAAAATCCTTGATTGATTATATCTGGTATTATGTTTATTTTATTACCTTATATAATCATCTAACAAAAAGACTCCACGCACAATGCCCGTCTATTTACCTTCTTCTCTGCTTTCCTCTCATAGTGAAAATATGAGAGAAAGGTAGAGAGAAAAAGTCACAAAGAACCTTAAATTATATTCACCGTGAATCTTTTCTTGTGACATAAAAAACTCAAAACTTATACCTATATGACGCATTTATTTTCCGTCAAGATTCTATTAGATGATTCTCAGTCAAAACATTGTTTTCATTTCACTTAAGCTACATTAGATGATTGTCGATCACCAAGTTCTTGAATCAACGGCCAAAGGTGAATATGGGTTGTCAAATGGTGGTGGCGGGTGATGTCCTTGAGCTTGCGGAGGAGTCACCGGCGATGTCGGGGAAGAGGATGAGTGGCCGGAGTAGATGCGGAAGGTGAGGATATTGGAGGGGAGGAGAGGGAGGTTGGAGAGAGGCCGGAGAGAGGGTTAAACAATGATTCCATTTCAGGAAATAATTTTTTATCAGAAATGATTTTTTTGGATTCAGTTTCCGAAAATAAATTCTGAGTAAAAGAACGCGCTTGATAACTATCCAAAATTTCTATTCCTGGGATAGAAATGCATTTAGTATGATTCTTAAATTCTTTTGTTTCTTTTAATTTTTTAATGCTTTTATTATTTTTATTATTTTTTTCTTTTTCTCTTCTTACTCCTCCTTTTTTGTAGCCGATCACCGGCCACGGCGAGATTAGGTGAGCTAGCTTGAGGCTCGCTTGGCCTAAGCTAGGTTGAGCCTTAGCGGTGGCTAAGCGAGTATCGTTTGGCCATCGGTGAGGCTCAACCTTGCCCAGGTAGCGCAAGGTCAGGGTTGAGCCTCAATGTGGTTCAACGTCGCCGAGGGCAAGCAAGGTTGTTGGCATAGGCCAAAAGGAAAAAGAAGAAAGGGGAATAGAAGAAGAGAAAAGAGAAGAAAAGAGGAAAAAAATAGGAATTTATTTTATGAATTATTCCCAAGAACAATAAGTTACTTTTTTATACTTCTTAATTATGTTTCAAATCTATTCCAAGAACAATTCTTTTTTCCCCACGAACAAAAGTTTTACCAAACAAATTTTTATTCTTTTTATTTTTTTTTAAATTTTGGAGAACAAAAGAACAGAAATAGTTGTTTTGGGGATGGTTACCAAACAAGGCCTTAGCTACCGACTATTAAGGACCCAAGGCTTAATTTTGTACTCACAATAAAATTTGTGGTAGGATAAATTTATCTTATTATGAGTTTGATGCATGTTTAAAATAAGATAAAATTAGATATAAAAGAGATATAAAATAGATAAAATTATTTTGAGAAAGATAGGATAAAAGTGAATAAGATTTTTAATATTCATAATAAGAAAATTATTTTTCTCAAATAACAAACTAACAAATTTGAAATTATATTTCAATATAAATAATATTTTAATTTTAATATAAAATTTAAAAATAACAAAAAATGACAATTTATTTTTTAAAATAATATATATTAGAATTTAATTCTATTTTGCAATATAAATTCGATATATAAATATAAATATATATTTATATTTATATTTATCATATGTCGCGATCCAATCTCGCCGCCAATCCCCCTATCGTGAGGAGAATGAGGGGTAAGGTCGGGTTTATGGATACTTAATCACGAAAATTTCTTCACGGCTCACATTCCAAAAGACATTATCACCTCGCCTTTTGGATCAAACCTCTCGTGAGTTCCCTCCACGAGATCACAAGCTCGTACTCCGCATGACAGCGAAGTATCGTGACCCATACCCACACAGGAGACACATCTCAAGATAGGAGGTCGGGTGTAAATATCGGATTTAAGAGCACTTTCTTGATAGTACACTTCGCCCATAAAAGATATCATCACTTTATCCTTTGGGGTACTACCATATTGAGTTTCATCAAAACCCATACTCTTGAGACGGGTACATACAGTCTAGTTGTTTTTTAAAACAACCTAAAAATAAATCGGCAATCGCCACTAGTCTCGTTTTGGGGGTCCGCTAGAAAATTGGTCGAGAGTGTTTTCTTGATTTTTATGCAACAAAATATCTAGATTTGGGACTTAGGTTATACTAATATCTCTATTAGCGTAAGACTACTATGTGAATGTATGTACCCCTCTGACACAATGCAGATTATTTGTTCACTATTTTCTTTTGGGAAACATCTGCAGGTCAAGGGAGTTGTATTTTTCCTGGAAGGCGAGAAAGAATCCTGCCGCTTTTCTTGTTCTTTAGCTTGTATTCTATCGACTTGTTGCGGTCTTTGCTTATTTTAGAAATTATGAAATGCTTCTTAATTCCTAGTGAAGTGAAAACTTAAGAATTATTTTGCAGCAAGAAGGTGAGCAACGCGACCAAGCAGGTTGTGAACTCCACAGTCTCAAGTGGTGCAACTGAAAGCTCAAGATTTTTCATCTTCAGCAGCAACAGAAGAAGAGCAATTGACAAGGCTTTAGGATCTGTCTTCTCTGTACTTTTCTCATTCTTGTTAGCGATTGCTCTGTGGACACGAAGCTGAAATACATAAACATAATAACAGCTCTTTCCGACTGTATTAGCATAACTTTTTTTTTTTTTATTGATCAATTATTTTTTGATGTAATTAGCACCTTAAATGGAGTGCCTTTTTCCTTGAGCAGTCAACGTCAGAAAAATTCCCTGCACTTCTCCGCTAAAGCGAGCGTGTCACTCTTTTTGATCAACCTTTGCCTAAAGTAAAATGTTAAGATATTGATTGATTTTAAAGCTATGTTTCTTGGGCAACATTGTTGATGGTTTTTCGGATGGGACATTTAAAAGATGGGTTCTTTCAATCATCTTCTGCTCTGACTTTATGCTGGCGTGTGGCCCTCCACGTGTGTAATTGGCATCTAGCATTTCCTAGTGAGATAAAGTCTAGGGAAAGAAGCTACAAATTGTATTTCACTTGTAAATAAATATAAAATCAAGGGAGAAGATCTCTATATATACAAATACAAGATTTATTGTAGCTGTAGATCTCTTCTCGATTTAACGGTAGTGATTCATCTTCTTAATTATTCAATACTTACATTTATTATAACAGTATATAATTACTATGTTGCATGTCCCGGGAATATTTAATATTCGAGAAATCTCGAGAGATAATCGAGGATTGATTGTTTATGGATTGGTCACGGTCCTTCATATGGAAACCTTCTAGATTGTACCACTTCCTTGGACCATGACACTTGGGGATTACTCTCTTAACCATGATAATGCAATGCACAAAATATATGTTTTTCCCTAAAACCTAGAGCAAACAATTCTCAAATAAGTAAATGTTTAAGGGCATTTTCCGAATGTACTTAACAATGTAACAATATAATACAAATGTTAGTACTTAAAATCTATACCTTTCATATCTATGTGCATAACAAGTGCAATTGTCAATAAAAGTATGTTCTTTGTGAAATTTGTTCAAAAAGTCCTAAATTTATTATATGACAGTCAATTTAGTCATAAATTTTTTCACAATTTGCTAATTTTTTTTTTTTTTGACAAAAGGAGATACTGCATTCATTCATGAGAAAAACGGGTCTTACAAGACATCGATGGATAGAAATCCGAACAGAGAATTTCTGAAAGAGGAAGAGGGGGAGAGTTCACCCAATTTACGGGAAGTTTTCTAGCTCGGTGTGATCAGGCCACCCAGTTAGCCGCCCGATTTGCTTCACGTGGAGAATAGAGGACCTGGACTAAATTGTAAAGAATCAACATTTCTCTGCATCTTCCCGTAATTTCCTTCAAATTCCATGGGGGTTTGGCCCGGCCCGTTACCATCTCCACCAAACTTAAACTATCACTCTCACACACCCATCGAACCGGTTGACCAGAGAAGCTCCCCACGTTCGAAGTTACTTTTTCCCTCAAGTACAGCAATCTGTGTAGGAGAGAGAGGGCTTCGGCTTGTTGAGATGAAGAAGCCCTAGCTTCGAAAGCAAAACCCTCGACAATTTGCTAATTTACTCCTTATTTTTTTGACAATTATCCATGTGAGGTATAAAATTAAATCAACACGACTAAAATGTTTAGTATTGAATTGACAAATCATGTAAAGATTTAGAACTAAATTAGCACAATTAAAATGTTTGGAACTAAACTAACCGCTATAAAGTAAGTTTAGGATTTTCGAATAATTATCCCCCCGTTGTTTTATGATGTTCAAGCCTCAATCCTAGTTACCATTCGACACCTAGATTGCTGGATAAGTAGGGTGTCTTGAAGAGCTCACATCATGTCCGGTAGAACTGTTCATAGGCTGAGCCTTCGCCTAAATTTCGGCCGACAAGTTTCCAAGTTAGAGATTTTTCAGCTTGAAAGCCAGCCGGTTCGCTTCATCAACAATGGGCCAAGACCGATTTGGTTTGTGCTTAGACTAGATTTTCCAAAAAAATAGAATTTAATTTATTTTTTAAAAGACTTGCTTATCCATCCTGCTCATGCAACCATCGCTACAATGACTGATGCCAGCTTCGTCGAGGGCTCGTACCAGTGAGTCCAAAAGCTTTTGCAGAGCTTTCTCCCGGATACCACCATCCTTAGGCAGTTAAGCCCACCTTTTACCGCATTATCACTGTTTCAGCATGCTTTTGATCACTATTCAAGTTCGATACATAACTGCTTGCTATCCTCGACCCTTTTTTTTTTTTTTTTAAAACTTCGTCGTTGAAGCTTTTGATAAGAGCACATTCTAGCCTTTGTAGCTCGCAGGATCATCAACTCAATATGCCCATAAATAACCGAAACAGGGATAATGCAAGTCTAAGAAGCTTTTGATAGCATTTCGTCAGCACAACGAAAAAAACAAAAAACCCAACAAAAGCATATGCTCAACATCATTGGTGCTGGACTTGCAAGACTATTATGACCAAAGAGCAGAGATCTCTCTACGTCGCTATGTCTTATAGAAGGAACAGCTGAATTTCAGCAAATAAGACCACTACAACCATGACAGAAGCAACAGCTGAGTATATATGATTCCTCCATCAAGCTCGGATAAATGGTCGAAATGGTTTCTCTAAGCCACAAAAAGAAAAAAGGTTACCGTCCTAATGTATAGACTGACCCAGCATGTTAGGGGGGGAAATGATCTCTATCACTTGAAAATGAGGGCATCCCGTCCAGGTCCGACACCGATATAATGTATAGGTACACCGACAAGCTCTTCAACCCTTTCCACGTACTGCCGTGCAGCCTTGGGAAGGTCAGAGTAGTTTCTGATAGAAGAAATGTCACACTTCCAACCAGGTAAAACCTCATATTCCACCTGAACACATGGAAGAAGTATATCAAACAAACAGCCATTAAAAAAAGTATATCAAACAAACAGTTAAAATTTTTTACTAAAAGCCTAAACTACACTATACCCTCTTACACCCTTATCAGGCATATTCTTTACTTCAGCTACTAAATGAATTTTTTAGCACAAGAGAAGCACAATATAACAAACAATGCTTGCCTTCAATTGCTCGAGGAGATCCAGATCTCCTGGAAATGATTTGATTGGTGTGCCATCAGGTAGTGTATAAGCCACCCCCAAATGAATTTCAGGAAGATAAGAGAGAACATCAAGTTTGGTGAGATTTAGAGAAGAAAAGCCATTAATTTGGCAGCAGTATTTCAGTGCTACTATATCAAGCCATCCACAACGACGAGGACGGCCAGTAGTTGTCCCGAACTCATGCCCAGCAGATCTAAGCATATCACCCTCATTCCCGAATAGTTCTGTTGGGAAAGGACCTGAACCGACCCTTGAAGTGTAGGCTTTAACCTGTAAAAGAAAGTTTAAAGTAATTAAATTGCAGTACCCTTTTGATTTACTTGACATGATCTCATTCAGAGAATTATTTCATGGTATAACTCATGGCAAAGGTCAAGACAAACTCTTAAGAAACCATAGAAGAAAGTTGTTTGACGACTGTTGATTTTTTTCTTATTTTTTTCTTTTTGCTGACAAAGTTGCATGCCATTCAACTGTCCAGTAATCCCTTAAATCAGTGTGTATTTACCCTTTGAAAGATAAGAACAATTGGAAACAGGTAATCTTAATAAGAGGCAGAAGCAATAGTGCACTGCTTATCAGAGAATGCATGGGTAAAGCAAATTGACAGAAATACAAATCGATACTCACAACTCCAATGAGATCACCCAGGATTCTGGGTGCAATGCCAAGACCAGTGCAGATTCCACCAGCCGATGGGCTGGATGATGTTACAAATGGATAAGTCCCGAAGTCAATATCCAACATAGTAGCTTGACCACCCTCAACTAATACCTTTTTCTTCTGTAATATTGATTCATTCACAACATGCACGGTATCAGCTATGAAAGGCTCTAACCTTTCAGCAAATCTCTTGTATCTTTCTACTTCTTCCTCAAGCATGCCAGGGCCATATTCAAAACCTGGGAATCTTGAGGCTGCATCTGATAATAAAAGATCGAGCTTTTCAGGAAAAGTGTCCATGTGCCTCAAATCGCCCACTCTAATTCCATTTCGAATAACTTTGCTGGAGTAACATGGTCCAATTCCTCTTTTGGTCGTTCCAATAAAAGAATTAGCAAGCTCAGCTTCCCTAAGACCATCCACCTCTTGATGGAAATCAAATAACAGATGAGAGCGATCAGACAGCAAAATCCTTCCCTTGCAAGAGACTCCCTTGGCCTCTAATCCATCAATTTCTTCAAACAAACCAGGCAAATGAACTACGACACCATTCCCAATAATGCATAGAGTGTCCTCATTCAGAATACCTGATGGAACGAGGTGAAGAGCGAACTTCTTTCCCTCTGCATTATAGATCGTATGCCCAGCATTAGCCCCACCCTGGTGTCAAAAAATCTTCAAGGATCAAATACGAAGCAATCGCACTAAAGAAGCTAATTACTAATTTAATTGTTCCAAAAACAAGATAACATATGCACTCCTATAATTAGACTAAATGAGTAATTTAAAAGTCATGTACACAATATCATGCGATATCCAACACTTGACTATTAGTTATTGTGAAGAGAAATCAAAACAGAAAAAGGTGTTTGTCATACCTTCTGCCTCAAATGATTGATGAAAAAAAAAAAAAAATTCAATAATCTAAGGATAGCATATCACAATAGTCACTCTTTCCTAGGATAATTATTTTCAGGTGTTGGGATAGAAAAGAAAAGACCATGGCAAAAAAATAACTCAGAATTTAGAAATTGCATAATAAAGCACAAAAGACTAGCATCACTTGCAAAAAATCAATACTAAGCTCCCAACTCCACACACCCTTAGCAGCACACGAGGATGATATTTCAGGTCAGCTAAACAACTCCTTTCATTATCCTATCACACTCTGCTTTGGCATCACCGTTGCACGGTTGCACGTTCCGCCAAAATAAGTCCTCGACATCAGTGACACAATGGGCATTTTTTCTACTCCAATGGAAGATAAGTCTTAAAGAATCGAAATTCCAACTTCTCCCACGCAAAAGATTGACTAAAGGGTCACTCTGTATACCGTAATCGAGCTCATCTATATCTCAGGTCCCTTTCCCCCTAATCAGCCAAAACATGCAACAGCCCATGAACCGCGCTAAGCAGACATATAATAACCACGAACTTCCAAGATGTGCATACACACTCCTTATGACCATTCAAATCACTTCAGACGCCGCATACTCAAATACACCACGCCGATGATCACCGAAATGAGGACGTAACACATCATACGAAAACCCTTCTACGAGAGGACTGCTCCCTTCTTTCCTACCAAGAACCGAGCCGAACCTATGCTCCGCCGCCATGTTCAGTGAAAGTTGACGGCTTCCTACGTTTACCTGGCAACGAGCGACGACGTCGAAATGCTGGGCCAAGATATCGACGAGCTTCCCTTTGCCCTCGTCGCCCCACTGGCTGCCCAACACCCCCGAGACCTGGCTGAGACCCCCGATCCGGCCGGCCGCCTCGGTCTTCCCCTGCCCGGGGGCGGCGAGGGTGGCGGCCGACGACGTGGCGGAGGGCGGCTTGACCGAGCAGACGACGAAGGCGGCGCGGCGGCGCCCGCCACCGCCGCCGCCGGCGGAGAGGAGGAGCCGGTCGCGAGGGCGGAGGGCGCCGCCGGGACGCGTGGAGGTGGAGATGGAGCTGGAGAGGTTGTTCATGGTCGGCCGGTCGGTCGGTGGGCAGAAGCAGAACTGGGAAAGCTGTGAAACGAGCACCGACGTTCTCTTTCGACAGCGTCGAGGGTTTTGGTAAAGAGCGAAAATGAAGAGAGAGAGAGAGAGAGAGAGAGCAAGAGAGAGAAGGGCACCAAGAATTGTAATTTTAATTAAATATTTTAGTTTGGATTTATCTAAGTCGAGTAGTTTATTTAATAATATTACTTTGGATGCATTTTATGTAAGTATCCGTATAATTGGTGGGGCTTGATATTCCAACAAGTACAAGGGTTGGTAAGGTCGATTTAGAATGCATTTATCATTTTTTTTAAAGAATTACTGATTAATCCTTGTATCATTTCGATTTCAAAAACTTTGTAGATGGACATAAGCGAGGCAATGCGAAGTACAAAAAGACTAAATTATGTCGCAACATTGCATGTTTAATTGGTGTAGAAGATATGGATGGATTGACCTATTACACGACAATCATTTGATCGGTGGAAATGAAAAATTGAGATGTTTTGATGTGGATGGAATCAACACCTATTGGTAATATAGTAGTCTTGGTGCATTTGCATAGAAAATAAAACCCAAGTCGACAATGCTTAACACTAGCTAATAGATTGGCATTAGAATGTTGATTTTTTGAAGAGCAACGTTACAAGTGGAAAAATTGATCCACACCAATTTAAATCAACACAATAAATTCTGCGTTGATGTTTAAATAATTTAAAATATATGCCAATGCCATTTGTAAATAAAGCTTATAAAATAAATCATAGGATACATTACATCACTATTTTCCGCTTGTAATCATTAAAATTCTTCTTTTTGACCAAAAAAAGTTTATTTCGGTTCCAACTAAATTTAAGAATGGTGAAATTACTTTTATAAAATCCTTTCGAAAGTAACATCAAACTAGATCACTTTTCATAAATATAGTTATAATTTTATTATTTTACCAAATTATTTTTATAAATTAATTCTCGAGTTATTATTACATCTATCCAACCCTCAGGCTCGCGCTGATGGAAAAGGACATCCGAAGCGGGAAACGCCTTTTGAAAATGGCATTTTGTATCACCTCGAAATTAGTCAGAATTGCTCGCCCAAAAATCGCCATAAACCCTAGAAAAACCCCAAATTCTCGCCTCTGGAATCTCCATCCGACTGCAACAATGTCGTGGTCCTGCAAGAAATGCACCTTCCTCAACCCTCCTTCGCAGAAACCCACTTGCCAGATTTGCCTATCGCCGTCTTCTCCGCCGGCGCCGGCGGCGGCGTCGTCGTCGACCCCGAAATGGTCGTGCAAAGCTTGCACCTTTCTGAACTCTTACAAGAACGCCGACTGCGAAATCTGCGGCACGAGGGCTTCGCTGTCGACGATGTCGAGCTTCGAGGATCTGCGAGACACGAGCGACGGCGGCGGCGGTGGCGGCGGGGGCGGCGGCGGCGGGGGGACTCTTCGGTGGGGTCTGTGTTCTACCCCTTGCAGCGCTGCAAGAGGAAGAGGGGTGATCAGGTTGCTGGTGTTGGGGAGGATCGTGTGGAAGTGGGTAGGATCGGTGGAGCTGAGGATGGGAGTGAGAGAGTTGATGTGAAAGGTGGGATGGTTTGTGCTGCGCTTTTGCTTGGATTTGTTGTTTGTTGGGTAGGAATTTGAAAGGATTATCTTGTTTTCTCGGGTTGGGTTTTGTTAATGTGTGTTTCTGCTTTGAAGTTTGAATTTTTGAACTAACTCAGACTATTTTTTGGGGTTTACCGTCGCATGAGGTACAGCTTGGATATGATTAGTGTGGTTGAGTGCAAAAGAAAACACTCGGTATGGAGTTGTTTGCTTGTCTGCATTTGCCTGATCAGTCTGTTCAGATAGCAAATATCGTTAGATAACAATTCTTTTGTTAGATGGATTGTTTGCTTATCTACATTGTTCATCGTCACCCACATCAACAGTTATAAGATGGGATTTATTAATGACAAGTGAATTGATGGAGATGAGTAACTGTTGAATGAATTGTGCTTGCTTTTTCTTTTTCTTTCAGGATTGTGGCATGAATGGGGTTGGGTAATTCTTATTAAGATTGTTATCACACCGATTCACTCATTTACATAAAAATGTTGGATGTCTGGACAAACCGGTCTTATGTTGTTGTCTCCAACCCTGAAAGACCTTGCTTTTTTTTGGGCATTGTTGATGGTAACTTTCATGTGCTACAGAGAATGGCAAGTCAAGCGCAGCTCCGAGTTCATGGAAAATACTTAGTTATAATGTTTGGTTTAGAGAGGATCTGGAGATGCACAAGAGGATAAAAGCAATCGGGGAGCTTGTTCAAATGCACTCTCCACATGTCATTTGTTTCCAGGTCCCAAGTTGTGAATGTATCCCCATCAAATTGGTGCCACTTCTTGCTTGCTCCTTTTATCTCACGAATGACTGCTTCAACCTGCAGGAGGTTACTCCAGACATATATGACATTTTTCAGCTGTCAAGTTGGTGGAAGTTATATCATTGCTCTGTTTCGAGTGATGCAGCAAATTTAGGACCCTACTTCTGCATGCTGGTAAGAGCAAGATATCCTGTTTAATTTAAGACCCTATTCTGTTTCAATTAGTTTGTTTGACATGACCTCTACGAGCTCTTGATCTGGATCACAACTACATGTGGCACTTCATTTGTGTTTTTTTACGGCTGATGAATGAAATTCTAATGAAAAATTATTGGGCAGTTAAGTAAACTGCCTGTCAGATCTTTCATCTGCAAACCTTTTGGGAACTCTGTGATGGGGAGAGAACTTTGTATAGTTGAGGTTGAAGTCGAAGGGAAGAAGCCTCTAGTTATTGCCACGAGTCATCTCGAGAGTCCCTGCCCAGGTCCTCCAAAATGGGATCAAATGTACAGCAAGGAACGAGTAGTTCAGGCAAAAGAAGCCATGGATCATCTCAGCAAGTATCCAAATGTGATTTTAGGTGGTGACATGAACTGGGATGACAAATTGGATGGCCGTTTTCCATTACGTGATGAATGGGTTGATGCTTGGGAGGAGTTGAGACCCAGTGAAAACGGATGGACATATGATACAAGTCCAACCCTATGTTGTCTGCTAACCGCACATTACAGAAGCGTCTGGATCGATTTCTCTGTAGTCTGCATGATTTTAAGATAACAGGTATCGACATGATTGGGAGGGAGGCGATTCCAGGTCTGACTTACTGCAAGGAGAAAAAGATCAGGAAAGAGTTAACTAATTTGGTGCTTCCAGTTCTGCCCAGCGATCATTTTGGCTTGCTTCTAACCATTGGCAGCAAGTAATGTCCCAGGTGCTGAAGTTGTTGAACTGTTGCTTATGTCGAAAAGTATCATTTTGTGCTTCTCATGCATCTATCTGTAAATGAAATCCCTTAAACAAAATATTACTGAAAATCCTGTAGAGAATTATGATTCTCATTTTGCAAAAGCCATGGTTGGCCATTTTGAAGGGTGCTGTGGAACAACAGTTGATCTAAGGGGACTGTAACTACTTATGCTGAAGCGGTAACAATGTTGATCTCATGTCTGTGTTTTTCCCTCTGAGATGTCACTATTGGTCATTTCAGATGCTAGTTGCTGAAAAGAACTAGCAGTCTTGTAATTTCTACTTTCTGCTCTTTTCGCAGAAATCTGTCTGCCTTTTCTTGTCAGTTGGTGGGGAAGATCAATTTGCTGTGTATTTGCTTCAAGAAAAATCTCCTTAAATGAAGAAAGGCCAACAGCTTATGTTTTAGTCAAATCACAAGAGAAGTGATAGACGATGGACGACCAACTCTTCTACAATAAGGCCCTGTTTGGTTCGGCTTTTCCAAGGGGCTTTGGGTCCAAAGTCCCTTGGGGAAAATATTTTGTGTTTGGTTCACGTTTTTGAGCCTCAATTTGCCAAACGCTAACATTTGGAATGCTAATCTAAGGGTTAATGAATTTTTTTTTCTTTCCAATATTGCCCTTACTAATAGTCATGTTTTCCCCTTTGGCCCTCAAAAACACTATTCATCTCCTTCCTTGGACTAGCTGCTCCACTGCGAAACTCAGCCAGTGGGCGGCGCTCAGCCGCGAGCGGCCATATCTCACCGCGGGGAAGCCTTGCCTGAGGTCGCTTGGGCCGCGCGACCTTAGGCGACGCCGCCTCGGCCTTAGGTTGCGTCCCTTGGTCACGACCTCAGGTGGCATCGCCTGAGGTCGTGTGGCCCGGCGACGCCACTTGAGGTTGAGTGACCCAGGCGATGTCGCTTGAGGTCGTGAGTCGCTCAACCTCAGGCGAGTCGCCTCCCCCTATTGCCACTACCACCGCTAGCTACCGCCTCCCCCCACCACCACCACCACCACTAGCTGCTGCCTCCCCACCACTGCCGAGCTGCTCCCCCACCATTTTCCCCTCCACGCAGTTGTTGCATCTCCTCCTCCCTTTTCTTTTCTTTTTTTCCTTTTGTTTTTCACTTCAAATGTGCTTTGCAAAATGTACACAAAAATGAATTGCTAAACACACTCACCTTCACAAAATGCCCTTTCACTTAAAGATACTTGGGTAAATACAAAGTCATTTTCCCAAAGTTGAATCAAACGGACCCTAACTCTAGAAACACGAAGCAGCCAAATGTGCTTTTGAAAATGAAATAATAAAACAGGAAACGTGCAATAAATTATTTGCTAATGATGGGAATATACTTTATCATAGAATTTTCGTGGTTTTCTTTGCCTAGCAAAATATTCATCTTTTCTCTGCAATAGGTCGTCATACAGAGAGATTTAGACGTCTGTCCGTAGCGAGATCCATAGCTGCTTAGATTCACTCTAATCAGTGGCTGGTGCTTCAAGGCGTATATAGTCATAGAGGATTCCGCAAAGCGCATCGCCTCCTCTGGCTTGTGTGAGATACATGGAATTGTCTCCCTTTAGCAACAATGATGAAGAAATGTCTAAGTTGAAAAGCTGGTATAATCCATAAATACCATGTCTGCAAACTGTGTTTTCTGTTCCCAAATTCATCACTTGAAACACCAAATGTTCTTGATCCAGAGAGTTTATATGAACCTGAAACGTGGATATCAAAATAATCAGTTGTGTTTGAGCCAATATGAGTTCTCTGTGACCCAGCTGTATTATACACCATAGTTCCTATGCGATTACCTGAAGATCGGAGCGAGTAGCTGATGCGATGGCTAGCCTGAGCTTGTAGGTTCCTCCTGTCACTGAATTCAGATTGAACTTGATAGTCCATGTTGTGGGAAGATACTTATCTGGTCCTCTCCTGCACAATATTGATTTATGGCATGCAAGTTGCCTTCAGTGGCTGAACTCGAGTGTCTTGATAATGGTAACGGAATGTGTACGGTAAAGTATCGGGTTAAATTGTGGGTATGTTCTTTATTTACCCCTTTGTGTAGTACTTAAGTTAGGAAAGACTTACCTGTCAACATGGGCAAAAAACCAGTCTTTCTTTGGATCATTGAACCCTATTGTGAAAACTTGATCAGAATCAGGGTGTATGTCGGTATACCTGTCCCACAAGCCATACTGTCTGAACCTGCATTTGGGTATAGCCGAGGGTCCAAACCAAATGAGCAAATTTTAAGAAGCCAATACCTGGGAGAAGTTAGAACACGAAACCAATTCGAGGAAACAAACTGGAGTGTCATATACAAAGTTATCATGTATGGTTGAAATTGTGAAGTTATGCAGGAGGCGATCAGTTCAAACTGGCACCTTCCACAGAAAATGCAGGAATTGCGCAGAAATTATGATCTTGGAGGATATTACTCACTTTTCAGGACCGTTCAGAAATAACCGGTTGACATACATCGGATTAACATCAGGGACAAAGTAGTCAATCGCTGTTCGATCAGGATACCCGATCTCCCACAAGGTTGGACCATGTCTAAGCGGAACAAAGGTCAAATTCCCAAGCTGTGTCTCTGAATCTGAATTAATCTAAATTAGGATGAAACACCTGCATTCACATCTCCAGCAGTTGGATGCAGTATGAGAATACCTGCAGTAATAGTAATCAGTGTTTTCTCTAGGTAGTCACCGATGAAACCAGGAACCCATCCGTGAAGTCCGTAGACTCCAGGAATTACGTTCCTTATGGAGAAACTTCCGCTGGAGTCTGTTTGAACCCAAAACTGGTAAGACTGTCCACAAGCAAACCACATAATTTAGTCAAACACCGCATAAGATGCAAACTCCAGATGGGTTTTTTATGGCAAAAATAGAGGGAAGAATAACTGCCAGATTAGTTACTTTGCTCTCAGTTTGCCAGGCTCCCTCAGTCCTTGCCACTGATAGACCAATATATGCATTTTTAGCAGGAATTAAAGCACTGGATATATACCTGCAGAGGACAACTTGAGGGGCAGATACGTGCGAAGTGAATATCAAATTCTTTGGTTAGGCGAGTAGTCTTTATGAAGTTAGTAATGATAACATTAGAAAGTAAATGGGCAGTTTGCTGTTCGGGTGGTAGTAGGGCTTATGGAAGCTACTTGGCCTTGAAGCAGAGTCAAAACTGCCCTTATACAAAGAATACGATACCTGTCCTGGACAAAGAGTCTTCCCGAAGCTGAACCACGCTCGCTAGCAGCTAGATAGTAGGGTGATGAAACAAAATCATATGGCCATGATGTTTCCTCAATCTTTCTCTAGGATGAACAATATTAAGAACAGAGTGTAAGCAAAGGCTAAGAGTGTTAAATAGTTAGATCTGCCAGATATGTATATGATTATTGGACATTCTCAAAGTTGATGCACCAGAGCTGCTCTTTGAATTAACTCCTAGATTGAGTGCAGTAAACGACTGCATACCTGCTTTTTTGCATCTGACCATAAGTTGTGTGCCTTTGATGCTTTAGTAGTCGAATTCAGGTACACGAAGAATGGGCCAAAGACCTTTCTCCATGTTTCTCCCTCTCCAAAATGAGCTAGGATATCATCTCCTATATAATGGGTTGAATGACACATCTGTTGAAAGTCAAGAACAATGGCAGTGAATTTTCCATCTCGGTAAATGCTATAACATTTGTTGACTCTGTCAACTGCTTAACAGACCTTTTTTGCAATTGGTGATTTTTTACGCTTCTTGCAGGTCAATGTAGATAAATTTTGACCACTTGCAAGCTCACATCAGTAACATTGATACTTTGAAGTTCTAGTGTCCATGTCAGCAATGAAGCGACAGGAGAGTTCATATTAATTCAAGAAAAAAGGTCTTATTTTCCATAGTGACAGAAAAGGATGTGAACTTTACTGCTAGGCAGGCTGGACCAGTATGAACTGTGAGATTTTGCTTTGTCGGGCCGCCATTGCGGAACTCGTAACTTGGGACAATGACCCAAAACCCGATGATAGGACCTGAACTTATCCATCCATGAAGTCCACCATCCTTATTGTCCATCGAGTACTGATATTTGTCATCCACCTGCACTCTTTGCACAAAATTTAGCTTAGCTTGCACCATGAACTGATAAAGATTGTCTGAGACGACAGCATAAATAACTCAGAACTATCTTCATACTTCGCCTTTGAGGTCTGGATTAACAGGGTTTACTAGCAAAACAGATTCAGGCACAATCAACTGTTTGCCTCTGCCAGGAAGTAGGTCCTCCGGCACAGGCATTACCCTTTGCTTTTCATCTGTAATTGCCATGTAGTGAAACCTGTTCAGATTTCACGAGGGGCATGCAGTTAGGATGCCGTTCATTGGGCCTTCAAATGAATTCTCTTTAGATAACTTAAGACAGAAATTTTACTTTTCTTGTCGCAATTTAAACACCATCCTCGTCTGTGCAAGGTCAAAGGCACGGCATCCTTGCGGGCGCTCGTAGACTGCGTAGCAGTAAAAGCCTGAAACACCAGTTCTGATAATGTACCTAAAAGAAGAAACAGATATGCAAGAGAAAAGACCCAAACATTGAGATCATCAGCAGAATTTAAGTCAAAGGCTAATAGAATGTAGACATCAACCTTGTGTCGACACTTAGAGGCAGCGCCATGCCTGGAGCAGACGGATTATAAGTGCCCTTGAAGGAGACCTCCAGGCGGTCATTGCTTTGATGAATAACACTATACTCTGCCCCTTTGATCCTGTTAAAAAAATCGGAGCGAAGTTCAGATTATTGAAGCTGATGATCATCTTCCCTCTCTGATTCTTGAAATTATTAATATAGCTCACTATCATCAGAATTTTGTGTGAAGAAGCAGTACAATTGGTATCTGTCGTCGCCCCCTGGCAAACTCCAATTGGCGTCCCAATATCTGCAAATTTATAGAGACATATATACATGGTGAAAACAATGATTCTAACGCGTGAAGTCGCATAATTTATCTAACAACTTAAGTTTCTGCAAAGTATTCTGCAGTTACCCTCTGCCGGATTCATTCGACTTGATGTCCAAGAGGTTGTCCATCCCTCCATACTTCACCCCGGTTAAGAAACCTTGAGGCTTCAAAATGGTGAGTTTCACCAGCCCATTGTCCATTATGACCTGCACCAGAAACCATAGTCACATAGCCCTAAAGAGCACAACCTTGTGCAGATCATACGAACCGACCTATATGCATGCAGACTCGGTTTGTGTTACAGAAACGTGCGTGCTTGTATGTGAGACATGCATAGAGAGAAGAACTTTGCGGGGGACTTACATAATTCCCTTTCGTAGTCAAGCTCACTTTTTTCTTCGCCATGACTGGATCAAAGAGCTTATGCCCGGGTTCTCTACAGTCATGTCGTGATGTCTAATGCTTTATCTCAATGGAGGATCAACCCGGTTCGAGAACACAGCTGGTCGTTGGTTCCTATGGATTTAGTTTCGCGAGGCGGAACAACTCCGAAGTTTTGGATGATGCTGCAGATGCTTCTTCTTTTCGTAATAAACAAGCACGCCTAGTTAACTACCACACCAGCTGTGGTTTTGCTTGTAGTTTTTGGCATGATGCGGCTGACGGGTTTTGCTAGAGTTTCCCCATTGTGCGTTTACGTGGACATGGAAAGGAAAACAGAAAATGGTTCGGAAAAATTAAGGAGAAGAAAAAAGGAAAAGGAAAAGACGAAAATGCGGTGAGCGTGGATCGAACACGCGACCTTCAGATCTTCAGTCTGACGCTCTCCCAACTGAGCTATCCCCGCTTGGTGATCTAATAGTTTATGTATTTTTATATATAAAGTCATTAAATCTATGCTATACCACTTCTTACAATAATTATAATTAATCTACGGTCTGTTATGAGTTCCTTCTTCAGTTCCCGCCTACATATATGAGATATCTTAATAAATTTAGTAAGTTAATTATAAAAATAATACACAGTACAACTCAAATCTTGGATATTTTAATTGAGAAAGATCAAGTTTTCTATATTGATATTGAACCATGAGGCACTAGTATTATAAAAGCAAGACTACTACTATTGACTGCCTATTGCAATTGTTACTTGAAGCAACAGTTATCGCGATAGCCATGGCGGGCTCAGCCGAGCTGGGCAGCGGTTGGTGGACAGGGGTTTGTGTTGGTGTCGGGATTTTGCATGGTGTGGCTTTTGATCTAACCAATTAAATGAAATATGGTTATATTTGAGTGACGCTAGTTAATGAGAGTTACTAGTCCGACGCGGCAAGGATTCGGAGGATAAAAGGACATGCCGCAAGATGTGGTGAGCGGAACAGTAGTGGATTTTTCTCTTTTCACAGGGAGTAAAAAGATTTAAACAAGAACAGAAGGGTCAGGTCAAGAAGTCCCGAGGCACCACCAACAGAGGAAATAAACAGGGAAAGAGTTCAGGCGGGGACAAAACCAGTTCTGTTTCACTGTAATTGATGATGATGTTGTGATCTATCTAAGCTCTCGTACCTAGGAAAAAGAAAGTCGACAATTATAATAATAATATTAGTAAAATAAAGGAACTTCAGCCTGGAAAATAGCAAGGACAGAGTGATCAGAAAAGGAAAGGAAAGAAAAAATAGAGGAAGCACCGGGGACTGGCATGCACGGACAAAGTCATGTGGAAGTGCAGGAGTTTCTTTGGATTTACAGAGATCTTACAAGTAGATCCAAATGCCAATTGATCATATCTGAACAATGGTATTTGCCTGATCGCGTTTTTGTTTTAAAAGGTATCGTGTCGAAAGGACAAAAATTGCGAGGCCGGAGGGGGATTTCGACTTAGAAAGGTCCCGGCCATGACTGGACCCGTTAAATGGAATTAGGTCAAGAATCGGTCGGGTTTGCTAGGGTCGAAAATAGGAGCATGCGACGCTTTTTTTTGGGTGTTGTCGTGGATCTCCATTTCTGGACCGTGAATCGGAAGGAAGATCTTTGGAGGCCACTTTTTACTACCATTGTATAGACCGTCGATGAGTTTATCTCATGATTCTGACGTTGAAGACAACCGGCCATAGAAAGAAAAATAAAGTTAATGCATACAATAGGAGGAAATGTGATGATTAAATAAAAAATATTGGGTGTGTTTGAGAACTCTAGGGCGTAAAAGATACATACGACATAGAGTGACACGTCCATAGATTCTTCCCTAAGGATTTCCATCGACATGGAGTGAATCTAATTGAAATAGCAGAGCGAAAAGATTGAAATACAAGATTCGGCGAGCTTGAAGCAATAGGCGGCTTTGCCGAAGAGATGGGCGGCGTCGGCGAACTTGGGACCGCACGATCCACAGCTATTCAACTTCTTCTCTGCTTCCCTCTTGTATTCTTCTCCTCTCGCCAATTGATCACCCATTTCTCGGTTCTTGATCACAAAGTTTTTGAATTAACAGCCAATGGTGGGATGTTAGCGATGTTAGAATACTTACTTCATTCTGTATATCTATATGATCGACCATTTTTTGCGTATATGCAAAAATCTTTCTCATTATTACAATGGATCCTTAAAAAAGAAGAATAAGATGTTAGTGATGTTGGAATACTTACTTGATTATGTATATCTCTAAGGATCATGCATGTATCTCATTTACGGTGAATGTTCTTGATTGATTATATTTGGTGATATGTTTATGTTTTTTTTTTTTTTGGTGATCGAGGATCCGTTGGAGCATGCTCTTGTCGACTTATGCCGATTCGGGGTCTCATGGGCCTCCACAATGGAAAATTTATGTTATTACCTTATATAATCATCTAATAAAAAGACTCCATGCACAATCCACAGCTATTCAACTTCTTCTCCGCTTTCCTCTTGTACTTTCCCCTCTTGCTAATTGATTGCCTGTTTCTCACTTCTCAATCGCAAAGTTCTTGAATTAATGGCCAATGGCGGAATGTTATATTATAATACTTACTTGATTCGCATTGCATATATCTCATTTTTAGTGAATATTCTTGATTGATTCTATTTGGTGTTGTATTTATCTTATTACCTTATACAGTCATCTAATAAAAAGATTCCATGTATTTCCTTTTTTATTTTTTTTTAGAAATCAAAATGTATAGAAATTTCTCAATTCTTACCGCCTGCTTTATTATTCTCAACCCAGCTTAAATTTGAGCGTATCGAGGTGGTGGTACTGGTGACAGAAGGTCTTTGATGGTGTCGAATGAAAACTGAGAGAAAGATAGAGGGAAAAAGTCCAAAAAAACCTTAAATTATACCCATCTCGAACCTTTTGTTTTGACATGCAAAACTTCAAATTTGTATCTGTGTGGCATATTTACTCTTTATCAAGGTTCTCTTAGATGATTTTTCAATCAAAACGTTGTTTTTATTTCACTTAAGATATATGAGCGCTGTGTTAATAGTGTCTACTTTTTATTATTCATAAAGGTAGATTTTTAATGATTTTTGTTGATAGATCTTTGACAGAGAATAAATGTGTCACATAGGTATAAGTTTGAGATTTTTTGTATTATAAAAAAAAATTAGAGCAGATGTGTTACGGTGCGTATAATTTTGGTGACTTTTACCCTAATAATAATAGTGAAATAATACCACCGCCCGCGGTGGAAGCGTTGGTTAGGGCTTGGTACCCCAAACGCAGGGGGAAGGGTTCGATGTGTTACAATGCGTATAATTTTGGTGACTTTTGCCCTAATAATAATAGTAAAATAATGCTAACATTGAAGACGATTGCCCATAGAAAGAAAAAAAAAGAGTTACAATGGGAAGAAATACGGTTACAAATTTCTACAAAATTAAGGGTGCATTTATTTCAAGGAAAATTTAAAATTTGGACAACATGTTTTGAAAAATGATTGGTTATATCATTTAAAAAATTATTCAATGGAAAATATTTTCATTATCGATAATAATTTTTGCCTAACTACAAAAAAAAGTATTAAATCTATTGTACTTTTACCAATTCAATCTTAAATCTTTTAATTGTGAAAATTGAATTCTAAACATTTTCATATTTTGCTAATTAAGTTAATTTACTCAATTTTGATGGGAAATTACCAATGTGGATGTCGGTTATCTTACATAACATGATTAGCGATGCCATGAATATTTTTTAATAATATTCTAATAATTTTTATGAATTTTTTATTTTTCCTTTTTTTCTTTACCTTTCTTTATTTATTTTTAGAACTCTTGCCGACCTGGGCCAGCGACCATAGGTGAGGGTAAGATCCCAGCGAGAGTCAACACCCTCGGCGAGAGCCTCGACGCCCTCGTTGGCCACGGGTTAGAGAGAGAGTCTTCTCGGTCTTTTCTTTTGACAACAATCCATGATATACAACTATTACAATGTTCGTTTGAAGTGACGATTATTACAAGAACCATGGCGGCTCGACCAGCTCGGTTGAGTCGGGCGGCGGTTGGCAGGCGGCGGTTGGCAGAGAGATTTGCGTGAGCATCGGGGTTCCGGCACGGCGAGAGGATTCGGAGGAAAACGGAGGCGCGGCACGATCTCGGGAGCGGAAGAGTTAGAGGGTTTTTTTTATCTTTTCACAGGAGTAAAGATCCGAACAAAAACAGAAGGGTCAGGTCAAGGTAAGTCACGAGGCACCGCCAACAGATGAAAATCAACAGGGAAAGAGTTCAGGCGGTGACAAAACCAATTTTGTTGCGTTGTGATTGATGATGATCTTGTGATCTATCTAAGCTCTCGTACCCAGGAAAAAGAAAATCGATGATGATGATGATGGTGATAAATAAATAATTAAATAAAGGAATTTCAGCTTGGAAAATAGCAAGAACAGAGTCATCAGAAAAGGAAAGGAAGAGATAGAGAGAGAGAGCACCAGGGACTGGCATGCACTGATAAAGTCATGTGGCAGTTGCAGGAGTTTCTTTGGATTTGCAGAGATCTCACAAGTAGATTCAAATGCCAATTGATCATCTCCGAACTATGGTAATTTGCCTGATGGCGTTTTTTCTTTTGGAAGGTGTTGTGTCGAAAGGGCGAAAAGTGCGATCCCGGAGGGGGATTTCAACTTAGAAAGTCCTGACCATGACCGGACCCGTTAAAGGGGATAGGTCTGGAATAGATTTTTATTGCAAAAATAGGTTTGGAAGAGAAATCAAAGCTAAAATTTTCTACTTTTGATTTCTAGAATAGAAATACAAATAATTTCTCTCATTAAACCCTAATTTTGGTAAATCCTCCCTCATCTCCTCTACGCCTTTGCCTCCTCCTCCTCCTCCTCCGCCTCTCCTCATTTTATTAAAAATAAAAATAAAAATAAATAAAAATATTCATTTTATTCATTTAAAAATAAAAAATTATTAAAATAAAAAAATTATTTTTATTTATCATTTTATTTTTATTTTATTAAAAATAATTTATTTATGATAAATAAATATAAATTTATTTTTATTTGCCTTGAGTGTTTTGCCAAATAATTTTTTTATTTTTATTCATTTTAAAATAAATTTATTTTTAAGGATATTTTTATTTTATTTTTTATGATTTATTTTATTTTATTTTATTCATTGTTTTTTTTGTTACTAAATCATTTTTATTTTTATTTTTTATATAAAAGGTCCCGGAGGGGGATTTCGACTTAGAAAGTCTTGAACATGACCAAACCTTTTAAAGGGGATAGGTCAGGAATTGGTCGGTTATTTTGCTAGGGTCGAAAATAGAAATAAAAAAAGGATTTACTATAATTCCGACGCTCTATTTTCGGCATCATCATGGATAGTTGTTTCTGGAAAAGATGCGATCAAGGAAATTTGTGAAGCCACATTGCATTTCGCATTGTTTAACATGACCAAACCTTTTAAAGGTTTTGTCACGAATTGGTCGGGTTTGCTAGGGTCAAAAATAGGAGCAGACCAAAGGATTTACTATAATTCTGACGCTCTATCTTCGGTCTCATCATGGATAGTTGTTTCTTGACCGAGAATTGGAAGGAAGACTTTTGTAGACCACATTGCATTCGCATTGTTTAGACTAGGGGTGTTTTGAGGGGTGAGTAGATTTCAGGTTTTGTCTAGTTTCCACCTATAATCTAGAACCTATCCGTTAACTTCCTAAGTTGGTTCTAAGGTTTATTCAGGTTCCATATGTGATCACTATTTGTTATAATCCACCGATGATAACTCATATTTAGATACACAAAAATCATGAAATATTAATAAAACAAAAGTCTCGATCATGTATATCACCGAAAATTGAAACTCTGATTAATGGTTTCAAATTACACAAGATGTTATGAAATATCATGAGATCGTGTGAAAATACAAAATAAGAAAACTATAGAGACTTATTTTAGGTTTTAAGTTCTTGTTTCACTAGGAATTTGAAACTTATCTGTTAAAACATGTTACCCAAATTTTGGAATTTGGAACCTATTATGTATATTCTAGAACTTAAAATCGGAGACATTCTTACTAATCCATTTCTCAAATTCGTAGTTCTATTTTGAAACCATGCTCACTTCTAATATAGACTGTCAATGACTTCATTTCATAATGCCAACATTGAAGTCAATCAACCATAGGAAGAAAAATAAAGTTGATGCATACAATGGAGAAGAAATGTAATGAATAAATAAAAAAATGTTGGGTGTTTTTGAGAACTCTTCAACAAATAAGATATTATATATATATATATATATATATATATGTTAAAAATTATTAACAAAATTAAGGGTGTATTTTTTAAGAGAAAAAATTCAAGAAATGAAAAATATTTTCAGAAAATAATTAATCATATTATTTAGAGAAAATTAGTCAACAGAAAATATTTTTATTACCAACAAAAATTGTGTCTATATATGAGTGATGAAAATCTTTGTTATTTTTGTTGCAAGAGATACAAACAATCATTTTTAAGAAAATATTTTAAAATCTTAAGTTTTTGTGAATTAAAATTTGATAAATATGGCCACTTTAATAGACCAAAAAAATAGAAATATATATATCTTATGAAAAAGAATAACACAAGTCAAATAAAAAGGGAAAATGCCTCAATAACAAAAAGGATAAACAGCAAAAATTGGTTACTCATAAAAGGGGCAATTAATGTGAAAATGATTAATTAATAAAAATGTCTAAAGAAATTTGTAAATGACTAATCACAAGTAAGGTATTTTTTAGATATTTTTACTAATCAATTTTTTCATCAATTAACCATTTAGCAATGCATAATGACTTTCCAATTGTTGTTATTTTGTCATTGAAGACTCCTTTTTTTTTCTACTTAATCTTTTTTTCCTTACTAGATCTATTGATATGCCATTAAATTTTCACAATTTTTATTTCTAATATTATTATTGACATCTATTTTCTATGATGGGAAAATTTCAGTCAATTTCTTTTGATTTTTGTTCTCTAATCTTTACATAATTCAAAAGTAAAAGACGGATTCCCTTAAAAAAGATAACATTTGAATCACTTATTCACCTTTAAAATTTAGGGTTAACAAATTTATTTTACGTTGCTTTCCATTAATTTTATAATCAAATTAATGTGGCATTTGATGGGTGTATTCTATTTGTGATTTTTCATGATATTAATCTAATTTAACTGAAATTAACAGAAAGAAAATTTATCACGAATGTACCATTTTTACTAAAAATAAAAAATATTTATGGAATAAATCTGTTATATGTGTATTAATTTGAGGTTCTTTGCAGTAATAATCTTAAAAGAGAATGTGCAGAATATTCAAAATTCAGAGATGAAAAGGTTTTGGGGGGAGAGTAGTGTGCTTTTACCGAGGGAGGCTACTTACCGGAAGGGAAACCCCCTGGCCCGCTGGCCGTACATCATAATTAGAGGAAGCCGAGACCTCATGGATCTCCCCTGCCCCGCCGTCACACCGAATAAATTCCTCTTCCCCAGCATTGACCATCTGCCGAGCATATTGCATCTTAAATCCAAGTAGGCCTTCCCTCTCATTTTTAATACAATTTTTCTTTTCAGCCTAAAAAAAAGAATTTGTTGTTTAATACCTTATTATTTGTATAAAATTGGCCCTTGCACAAGCATTTGTACTATAATCCCAACTTCAAAATAATGCGCAAGCATATCGTGATGTTTTTCGTTTCGGTTATAGAGCAGAAAACGATATAAAAGAATTTAATGCTGGGACAAGGTTAAGCCGGCTTGAGATTAGCAAATGCTGTTTCGATGAAGTGGTCATTAGAGAGCAGGGACAGAAGGCTGCAAAAGAAGAGGAAATGGGCATGGTTGACAGCAATGTCACAACATGCAGAGGAGGTCTCAAAACCCGTGTGAATTGACAAGAACCGCCAGTGACCTAACATTCTTGAAGTCAAACATTGTGATTTGAGATTTATTTTTTTTCTCTTTGGGGTAGTCAAAGTTAACACCGTTAATCATGGCATAAGCCTACCAAAGTCTTCCCAGAAATATGTCCCAAAGATCCAGTGTCAATGATCATTGAACAGAGCACAGTGCAATTTCCATGTGAATGTTCCATGATAGATGGTCATGCATTATGTCTCTCGCATCTCGCATCTCTCTCTCTCTCTCTCTCTCTCTCTCTCTCTGTGCGGGTTGACAGCTCATGTCAAGTTGCATCTCTGTCTGCCTCTCGGGCTCACATACAAACAAGAAATCTACTATAGTCTGTGACAGAAAAAGTACACAAATAAATAGGCGGGGGATGGAGGGAGGGAGGGAGGGAGATAGAGAAACAGGCCCAGCTAATATTCTTCCCCTGGTTCTTTCGACTCAAACAATGTCATAGCTATAAACACTTGACCCCAAAAAACTTGCAGACATTGTTCGAGAAGTCGCGCACAGGGTCTCGTCTTTGAAGTCCAAAAGCATTCACTCGGAGTCGAAGAACAGGGAAAGAGGAACGAGAGAGGATGGGAGATTGCACTTGCAGGGTCCTCAGATCTCTCGTTCTCTGTTTACTGTTTCTTCTTCAAGGAGCAAATGGTGACAACCCATATAGGTTCTTCACGTGGAAGGTCACTTATGGTGACATTTACCCTCTTGGTGTTAAGCAAAGGGTACTCACTTTTTATCACCTTCTTAATTTTTCCCCCCTTTTCCTTGGGCAACATTTTCTTATGGAATGTGATTTTGCAGCTTTCGAGACGAATAGCGTTGATTCTTGTCTTCATTTCTTTCCTTCTCTTTGTGGTTTGGCAAGAAAGTCTGTTTTTTCGGACAATGCTGAGTCAATAGAGACTACATTTGGGATTGTTGTGGCTTTTGAGACAAAGAAGCTGTTTTCTTTTTGTTAATTTCCTCCCTTGCTCTGTTCTGCTGAAAGCAAGAAGACTTTTACTTGTTCTTTTGCTTTTCCAAGAATGGTATACGATTATGCTTAAATTTATTGAAGACCTGAACTCAAGTGCTGGATTGGCGCAGGGGATTTTGATCAATGGGCAATTTCCAGGGCCCCATATCGATGCGATCACTAATGACAACTTGATCATTAGTGTCTACAACTACTTGAAGGAGCCATTCCTGATTTCTTGGTAATAAATTTGTTGCTTCTGTGGAAATCTCTCTGTGCCTTCTTTTGTGCTCCCTTTCTGTATTTTCTGGTCGTTGCTCTGTTTTCATAGCTTAATCTGAGCATGCAGGAGAAAGAGTGTGAAATGGTGTGAGTTCCCTTTTCTGATTTCTTTTTTCCTCACAGAGAGAGACCATCAACTTCAAGAATGGCTAAGATTTAGTTTTCCTTTGCTAGATTAATCGTAGAAAGTACACCCTCGGTGAGCTTAAAACCAGCCTTTCCTTTCTCTGCACCCAACTGCACTGTGGAAACCATTTTGTTTCAGAGAGATCAGCAACTGGATCTGCGGTTTTTACTTTCTTCATCAATTTCTCAAATTAGCACAATTTTTATTTTCTAATATTAGTGCATTTTGATATTTTTCTTTCCTTGTTTTTTGATTTTTTTTTAATCCAACTGGTTAAAATGCAAGCTGGCAATAGTAAGATCTCCATCAGTCATCAATGCACTCGTGGGTTAAGCTTGATATTCGAATATCTTTATCATATTGATGCTCTGCTCTTATAAAGAAAGCCCACCTTTTCTCGTTATATGGGCCCAAAAGTTAATGCTTTTCCTCTTACTTCATTCATTTGTCGCACTGAATATTGTAACCCCAGATCTTGAATGTATACATGTGTGTGTATGTGTGTGTTGGCGCGCCCTTCTCTGGGTTTGGATTAGAGGAGTAATGGTTTAACTGATCTTGATGATTGTTCTTTCCAATCTCCAAGAACATAGTTTACTAGAGCTAGGACTCATTGCCTGTTTGGGACAGTCTGATAAGCAATTAAATATGTGAATTATTCTGTCTGTCCAACTGGCTTATTTTAGTGAACCTGACTAACCACATGTGGGATGTCTAGACCCAGACATGTGACTTGTGCAGCTACTTATGCACACAACCGCAGAGACACTCCCACACACACGTATTTAATCATATATTCAGCTGTCAAATGCGAGACACCTACAGTTGGGAGTGAGGGTCTTTTAGGGCATGCATGTTTGTGTTCTTTTTATTTGTTCATGAACAGATTTTCTGTTTTTTGTTCTCGGGAAAAAAAAACAGCAAAAGGCGTTTGTTTGCGTTTTTGTTCAAAATCTGTTTTTTTTTTTGTTTCTAGAACAAAATTGGAACGGAAATGAGAAACAAAAAAAAAAAGTTTTTTTTGTTCCAAAACACTTCCAAAGAACATTTTTTCCACCTCCTTTCTTTTCTTCTCTTTTTTTTTTTTTTTTATTCTTCTTTTCTTCTTCTTTTTTCTTTGGGTGACCGGCGGTTGAGGGCCGGTGACTTTGCTAGACCGTCGCCGGATCTGAGCGAGGCCAAGCTCGCCCAGCCAAGGCGAGGCCGAGCCTCGCCAGGGGCCGGCAATGCTCTGCCTCGCCGTGGCTGGGCGAGGCTGCCGGCTCCCGTCGGCTGGTTACCGGAGGCCGGCGACCGACTAAAAGAAGAAAAAAAAAAAAAAGAAAAAAAGAAAGGAAAAAAGGAAAAATAAAATAAAAACATTAAAAAATTAAAAGAAATAAAAAGGAATATAAATTTTACCAAAGTGTTTCTATTCATTTTTTATTCCCGGAACAAGTTTACCAAATGTGTATTTTTGGTCAAAAATTGTTCCCCGGAATAGAAATAGATTCTCCCGAACACTTTTTGAACAGAAATACAAACAAATGCACCCTTAGTGGGTGGGATTAAGATTTATGTAAAGATGTTTGTGATATTGTGAAATGCTTGGATGGTGAACATGGCACAGCTTTTGCAGCTAAAAAATGGCGCTTCATAAAGAATTTGCCCTCCTAATGTTTGATCATTGCTCCACTGCAGATCCCCCATATAACTGGTGTATCTCAAAATTTTCTGAATTTTGCTGAGCTATAATCATTGTTGGGGAAAAAGAAAATTTGAATATGTGATGACGTCCCTCGACAAATGTTGTTTAACTTCAAACTAGAGAATGCTTGGCCTGCTCATTTTTCAACAAAAGCAGTTAGCTTTAAATCGAAGTGCTAATACTCTTGTGTGCTGCTTTTGAAGGAATGGTATACAGCAGAGGAGGAATTCATGGCAGGACGGAGTCTATGGCACGAATTGTCCCATCCTTCCTGGAAGGAACTTCACTTACGTTATGCAAGTGAAGGATCAGATTGGCAGTTACTTTTACTTCCCATCCATTGGGCTTCAGAAGGCGGCCGGAGGCTTTGGCGGCATCAGAATTTGGAGCCGCCCCTTAATCCCCGTCCCTTTCCCTCCCCCGGCTGGTGATTTCATGGTCCTCGCTGGTGACTGGTTCAAGACAGATCACAATGTAATTAGCATGCCATTAACACTATTATTTTGTGCATATATGAAAAGTTCTGATCTTAATCTTATGCCGTTTCTCCATTTTCTATTTGTGTATACAGCGATTGAGACTCCTTCTGGATGTTGGTCACAATCTTCCATTTCCCGATGGGCTTCTCATCAATGGCCGTGGTTGGAACGGATACACATTCACAGTCGACCCAGGTTACACTTGCTATCCAGTCAATTTACTTAATCCAATGGCACTGAGCATATATATTTGGAAAAGTGACAGAATACCTACTCCATCAGTATCAGATACCACGATATTGAGCTTTCACTTTCTGTGCAGGCAAGACATACAGGTTTAGAATATCAAATGTTGGCATTACGACGTCTATTAACTTCAGAATTCAAGGGCATAAGATGAAGCTGGTTGAGGTTGAAGGCTCTCACACTCTTCAGAACACTTACGACTCCCTTGACATCCACCTTGGTCAATCCTACTCAGTCTTGGTCACGGCCAACCAGCAACCGCAAGATTACTATGTAGTTGTCTCGTCCCGTTTCACCCCCCGGGTTCTCACAACAACCGCTGTTCTTCACTACAGCAACTCCCGCCGGGGAGTCTCTGGTCCTGTTCCTGCTGGTCCTCCGTCTCACGTTGCTTGGTCATTGAGCCAAGCCAGATCTATACGGTATTAAACATCGAATACTGTAGTTCTCATTTCTTCTTGTTTCTTCCATTTGTATGTGAACTGAACCTCAATGATGTTACTTCGTGTAATGCAAACCAGTTGGAATCTTACGGCAAGCGGGCCTCGACCCAACCCTCAAGGTTCATATCACTACGGGATGATCAAGACCAGCCGGACCATCATGTTGGCGAACTCAGCCCCTATAATAAATGGAAAGCAGAGGTACGCTGTCAACGGGGTCTCGTTTGTTCCAGCAGACACTCCATTAAAGCTCGCGGATCACTTCAACATTCCTGGGGTTTTCAATCTGGGAAGCATGCCCACAAGCCCCAATTGGGGGGGCGGCTACCTCCAGACCTCCGTCATGTCCACGAATTTCCGAGAGTACGTCGAGATTGTTTTCCAGAATTGGGAGAATACCGTCCAGTCTTGGCACATTGATGGATATTCATTCTTCGTCATGGGGTAAGACTAAATCTTGATGGAAACCACATAGATCACGCATCTTTGCAAAATGATTTGACTTATCTTTGACTTGATCAGAATGGACGGAGGGCAATGGACGCCTGCGAGTAGAACACGCTATAATTTGAGAGATACGGTAGCTCGATGCACGACTCAGGTAATAAGATGAAATTGTCCTCCTATGCTTGAATGTCGCATCACCACAACAAGGAGAAGTGCCGGCGACTGTTTCTCATGCTAACTTCGCTTCTGTCGTGTGGTCGAATCGTCTCAGGTGTATCCAAAATCGTGGACCGCAATCTACATGGCTCTAGACAACGTGGGGATGTGGAACATCAGATCCGAGGACTGGGCGCGGCAATACTTAGGACAGCAATTCTACATGAGGGTCTATACTAATTCGAATTCGTATAGGGATGAGCTTCCTATCCCTAAGAATGCCCTTCTCTGTGGCCGGGCGAGGGGTCGTCGCACGAGACCGCTTTGATCTTACTCTTGACATTACTCGTCACGACGGGGTGACGGAACTAATTCTTTAAGAGGGAGCGGAAATTCGTTCCGAGAGCTCTACTCGAGCTTTGAGGTTTACTTTTCATGTCCATGCTCTTTGATGATCTTGCTACCTAGGCATTGCATTTGCGATGTATTCTCAAGTGTATTTGATACTTGATTTCTGAAGGCATTCTTGGTTTATCAGCAAATCCCCCATTGACAATCTTCTCACCGTTCCCTTTTACCATATCTTGAAGTGTTGCAGATTAGATAAAAAAGAAAAAAAGAAAAAAAGAAGAAGAAGATAAAAAAGGAGTGTTAAGAGAGCATGAAGAACTTGTCTTCTTAAATGACTCATCTCCCCCCGAGCAAATTCTTACGTGCCACACCTGCGTGCACTTTTGTGATATAAGTTAGTGTTTCTCATTTCATGGAAAATGAATGATTTGAAAATGTATATTTTTTAAAAAATAATTAATTATAACATTTGAAATAATTAGTCAATAAAATATGCTTTCATTATTGATAATAATTTATACTTAAATATTTTCATGGACGATGAAAATATTTTTTATTCATACATTAAATGATTCAAGTAAATCTTTTAAGATTTTCTAGATTATTTATTTACCATGAAATAAATGGAGTTTAAGTTGCAAAATCTTGTTAGAGCTAGGTCTATAACTGGGTATAAAGTGCCGTAAACTAAAATATGCATAGAATGATATTGTATCTAGAGGTGTGCAAAATACTTGGGAATCGCCCAGACCGTCCAAAATCGGACTGGAACTACTCGGAACCGGCGGTTTTTGAGGGAACCGGTCTGGTTCCCGGTTCCATTTTTCGGAACCAGTGGGTACCGGTCCGGTTCCCAGTTCCATGGGCGGATCCGCCCACCCGGATCAGACCGGAACCTTTTTAATATTAAAAAAAAATTACTAAAAGAAACCCTATATTAGATCTCATCTCCTCACTCCCTTTGTCTTCGGTTCTCTCTTTCTTTATCTCTTTCTCGGTTCCTCCTAATCCTATTGCCATTTCGATTCCTCCCCGAGCGTCGATGTCGTCACCGCTGCTCCTCCGCCGCTATTGTTCGCCCCCTTGCGTTGGCCGCCACTTGCCACAGCCGTGGAAAATTGTTTCGCAATCGTTCTATGTTGAAAACTCAACTATAGACCTCCTCCCCTCCTTCCCAACTCATAGACCTGACCGTTCTATATTGAAAACTAAAATTGTTTCGCGCCAAGATCGGTTTCATGGATCCACCCGGGAATCGGACCGGACCGGCGGTCCGATTCCTGAGTGGATCCATGCAACAAACGGGTGGATCTCGGTTCCAATTTTTCGGAATCGGTCCTTAGCAGGCGATTCCCAGTTTTAGGTCGGGAACTGCTCGCCCGGACCATGCACACCCCTACTATATCATAAGAAAAAGCTCACACTATTTTCAATCTTTTACATGGCTAGAACACTCTTCAATTTATTGAGTTGACAAAAACAATTTCAAGAGAACTAATTAACTAAGATAATAAAGGGAAATGATGAAAGTTGCTATTTATTGAAAAGGAAAAAGCCACAAAAAATCCCAAAGTTTATCCAAAGTGACAAATATACCCAAACTTTTTTTTTTTTTTTTTGGTGAAATGAAAAATCCAAAACTCTGCTAATCGTGACACATTTACCCCACCAAGGGCATTTTCGTATTATTTTTTCTATTTTTCCTTTTTTCTTCTTCTCTCTTCCTTTCGTAGGCCATGGTAGAGGGAAGTCGAACTTAGGTAGCTGCCCTCGTTGGCGTCGGGTGAGGGTCGCCCTCGCTTGGGCTAGTGAGGGCTGCCCTCGCTGGCGTCGAGTGAGGGCCTCCCTTGCCAAATCTGGCAAGAGCACCCCTTGCTTGATGCCGGTGAGGGCTTGGTGAGGGCTGCCTGGGTCGGCGTCGGGCAAGGGATTTGGCGAGGGCAACCCTCGCTTGCGTTGGGCGAGGGCGGACCTCGCCAGGCCCTTACTAGAGTCGGGTGAGGGGTGCCCTCAACAGATCTAGCGAGGGAGGTCCTCGCCCGAGTTCGGCTTCCCTTCGCCATGGCTAGCAGAGGGAAGAGAGAAAAAGAAGAAAAAAGGAAAAAAAAAGTAAAAGACAAAAATTACCCCTATAGTTTAAGATAAATGTGTTACATGGATACACGTTTAGGGTTTTTTATATCACGAAAAAATGTTTGGGATTTTTCATGTCACGAAAATTTTTTGGAGGTAAATTTGTTACTTTGGGCAAAGTTTTAGATTTTTGATGATCTTTTCCTTTATTGAAAACGCAAAAAGCCACACATCATCATGAAAATACAAGATTATCCGTATTACTATAAATAATTATATTTTACATTACCACCTTATATTATTTTTCGTTGGTTTTTATACAAACTTCATTTTCCTCTCTTCTACTTACTAATGTGATCAGGCTGCTTTTTATGATGGATTTTTTTTTTTGTAATGATTATAAACCTTCTCGGCAATCTTTGTTAATCAACAATATCTTAATTTAAAAATTCCTTTTAAAAAATAGAAATAATAATCGAATGGTCACTAGGAGTTGTTAGAAACTGAATGTCAGAAGCATTGCAAATAAATGCATTTTATTAATATTTTGTAAAATAAAAATCCAGTCATTTAATTTACTATACTTGAATTTTAGATGATTCTAGTAAAAAAGTAATGAATATGTAAACTTCTTCGATTTGAACACAAAAGATGAACAAACAACAATAATTTAGGAAAGATTGATAAAAATCATCAAATTGATTGATCTATATTAAAGGTATTTTTTTTCGTCCTTCATCAATTTTACCATTAATGAGATCAAAAGGAGAGTTACTTTACACCATTCAAATTTTAGGGTATATGGGAAACGATTTTGAGAGATGGAAATACCATGAGCCAAAAATAAATTCCAGTTTAACAATGCCTGTCAAGAACGTCTCAAGTCTACACATCCTAGGAGTAGCACAACAAAGGATTAGTTCCAACATTGCTCAATTAGGCATTTGAGAAAAGATATATCTAAGCATAATTCGTGCTAGGGAGTATGGTCTTGATGGCTCTGTTTGGATCTCATTTTAAAAATCCCTCGTGAAGAGCGCAAGCATTACACCATACGACTTTGTGTCAGTGGCACGAAATTGCCCTTCTTCATGCTCCATGCAAAGGCAGTCAATTGGAGGCCATTGTGGCACGTCATCTGATTGGTCAAAACAAAAAATATTCATTTCAATTTCCATTTTGGGGCTGCATGGTTATGTCAGCCTGATGGTGTAAGGCACGCTCCGAGGCAACTAGACTCCAACGAGCAAGAAGCTTGACCCGATTCGTACCGTAGACATCACATTCGTTTTCGTACGCCTCGAAGTTGCAACTGTAGAATATCGAAAAGTCAACCCCATTGCGAGAGAGCACATTAGGTAGTTCTGAGGTCAACCGTGTTCTGGAAGATCATGTTCAATGTCACGAAATTCGGTGCCGCCATGGTTGTGATAGCGATGATGAATTCGTGATATCTATCTTTATTGTTATAAAAGAGTTCAAACGTGAAGCCGCAAGATTAAAAAAAGAAAGTAATCGAATTTTTGATAATAAGCTATTGAATTTTTTATTTTGTTTTATGGGCCTGCAAATAAGAAGTGTTGTTGCGTGTTATAAGATAAATTGTACAATAAAAACGCCACATTTGACAAAGAATAATGCTCTGTTTAGTGGGTATATTACATAAATCCCAGTATCACTCTTTATCAAAATGAGAAACCGAATAAATTAGCATGAAACTTAAAAAAAATGTTCTTGTAATTAATAATTAAGTAAAAATATTGATCATTAATATCCAATTGATTAAATACAAATATATGACGTTGTAGAGAATGCATAAAAAAGATTTTCTTTAAAAAAAATGAAGAAGGTCGCAATAAGAATTAGGAAAGGAAAACTTGAACTTGGGTGGATGGAGCATTAAAGTAGTAAGGGTGAGCAAGGTTCCATAGTAGGACTTGGAATCGAAGAACAGGACAAGGTTCCGGTTCTTCAATTCCAAGAACCAGATTGATGAGAACTTATCCTATTATAGATTCCAAGGTATGTATAGTAGATTCTAGGTTACAAAAGTTGGGAAACCTATTTTAATGGTAGGTTCTAAATTCTAGGTAGGTGGAACCCGTAACAAGTTTTTGTATTTTTTTGGTATATATCTTCGTGTAATCTTGTGATATTTCATGACGTCCAATAATGAATATATAATTTAGAAATATTAATTTAAGTTTCTATTTTACGATTGAGACTTTTACTTTGTTAATATTTCATATTTCTCTTATGTTTAAATATAAGTTGTGGTCGAGATTGTAGCAGTAAGTTGTGTTAATTAAATGTGATGATTCACTATAATCGTTCAATTAATAATATAGATGGAACTTGGATAGACCCTATGACTGATCTTAGAACCCATGATAGGGTAGGTTCTGAGTTATAAGGTATGCATGATATATTCCAAATTCTAAAAAATGAGGAATCTATTTCAATAGATAAGTTCTAGATTTGAGGTGGAACCTATATAGAACTGAAACTGTTCACCGTAGCATCTCGAGTTCCTTTCTACCTCCCAATGACCATTAGTTGGGGCCGGGGGACTCAATAAGCAAAAGCAGTGTATAAGTTCATCGTCCACCCACTAAGGTTGACAAGGCCCCAAAACTCCTATGTGTGCGTAAATAATGGTTAAAGAAAGGAGAATTTTTACACAAATTTTCAATTCACTCGCTATATTCTTTGTTTTGATGCGGTCATGGGCTTTAGTGTTCGAAGTACTTTCAGATTTAATAAAATTTTGTTTGACAACAATTTTCTTTTTTCTCTTTTGCCTCATACGCGCGCGTATCATCCTGGTAAACCCAAGGATTCTAGCCATCTCTCTATTCTCTCTCTTGATCTCGGTCTCAAGCAGGAAAGTATATAGTTGCATGCTAACGATGCACATAAACCTTTTGCATATTAACCACTGAGATTTGTTTTAGTAGCCACCCTTCCAACTTGGAAGGAAGAAGTGGGGGGTTCAAATCCTCAATTTCTCGGGGATTTAGGGTGATGACGATTTAGTTTTAGGAGTGAGTTTCAACTCCCATGCCCTACAAGGAAGTAGAGCAAAAGTTTGAAAGTGAGTGTTAGAGTATGAATAGAGTAGGACCGACAAAAAAGAAAAAAACTTTTTGCATATTAACTAATGGATCATGTGGGGCTAACTTGATTCAATGGGGAACGTCGTTGGTTCATGTGCGAATCGGGGCAATATCTTCATAAACTTATGCACATGCTTGCGAATCATATATAAGCTGTAGATGGACCTGGAAAGAATCCGTTGTGGATTTTATGCTGCGGATAGAAAGTAAACCATTACGGATGTTTTTTTTTTTGATAACCCGGGAATCGCCATACAATCGGCAGCCGGTGACGCATACCTGAGGGCACTAGCGCGGAGACCCACCTCTCATGGCACCCCACTTAAGTCGCACAACGGGGGCACGAAGTTTCGAATCTCTCCCCTCCCGGATGAGGGTTGAGAGCGCGAACCAACACGTTCATTGTGGGGTGGATTCAATCCCGTTTTCTTATGAAAATAATAAATGATGCATTTGCAACCAAAATTTGGAATGACTAACTCTAATTTTGACGAATTTTGTAATTTTGTATTTTTTTCCTTTTCTTTTTTCCTTTTTTTTCCTCTCGCTGGCCATCATGGCCTCTTCTTGCCTAGCCCTCGTTGGCCTTGAGTGAGGGACTCCCGTGTCGGCCTTTGACAAGGGTGGCCATGCTTGCCCAAGCAAGGGAGGGCGATCCTCGCATGAGGCCGGTGAGGGTGCCTATTGCTAGTGGTTAGCCATGGCCAACAGAGGGGAAAAAGGGAAATAAAAAAGAAGAAGAAGAAATAGAAAGGAAAAAAAGAAAAAAATAATCAGAAAATTTAAAAAATGCATAAATTCTTCATGTTACTGTCAGTTGTGCCACTTAAGATGCCTGTCACTAACTAAACTACTACATTAGCAGATTGTGATCATAATTGATTGGAAGGACAAAAAATTGACAAATCATCAAAATGTTTGACTAAATAAACAAATAGTCTAAATATTTATGATTAAATTAACATAATTAAAATCTTTGAATTTGCCGCGTGCAATAGATTTAGCACTTCTTGGACAATTTTTCTTGAGTTTTGGTGTCAACCTTACAAACTCATTGTCATGGCAATAGACCCGCAAATTCAAAGCAATCTCACAAAAGACTTTTGGACGTACCAATGGAGGGAGTCAGATAGACTCAAGTTGCCCATATCATTCGAAGTAACACAAATAATTACAAATCGAATTTAGGCTAGTACCCTAGTATAACTCAAGCTCTCTCCTATCTTCGCGCAAAGCAAAAGCTTGATTGATTAATCCCGAATTAGTATGATCTCATACCAAGAGGGCGTTGTCAAATCTCTATTACATTCTTGAAAAAAAGGAAATAATCGAGAGTAGGGTTGGGGCAAAAAAAGATGACGTCTTACGAGATCATGAGACCATATCATCTCACGTGGCAACAATTTATAAAACCCCAAATCAAAGGTGTATCTCTCAAATCAAAGGTGATGAAAGATCGATTGCAGAGAGAGTTTCTTTCATACCGGCCCGGTTTATGCTCTTACGTCCTTAAAATAAAAGGAAAATTTTAAGCTATTTAAGCAAGACATACCTACTATTGACAATCATCAGCGCAATCTGATCTTTCTCGGAAAAATTGTTCAAAAAGTCTTATACCTTTTAATTTTATCAATTGAGTCTTAAACTTTTTCACGCTTTGCCAATTAAATTCATTCAACTAACTTTAATTGGAAATTGCTCATGCGAATGCAGGCCGTCCTAAACGTAGACAGTTTTTAAATAATATTTTTCGCAACTTTTATTAGTTTTTAATTTTCTTTTCCCTTTTAATTTTCTTTTTTTCCCTAACCCTAGGCCGGCCACCACGCCGGATATATAGATATATTTTCATCTTCCTATGAAAAGATGAAACTATAAAATATCGAAGCATGAAAAGCAAGATGGAACAGAAGGGTCTTCACGTTTAATTATTCAGCCAAGATCTCAGCAATAGTCAACTTCGCCATCTTCTTCCTCGCATCGTTCCTTCTCCCTCTCTCTCTCTCTCTCTCACGAGATATCACATTCAACATGTCCACGCTTCAGGCATTCCTTTCAGAGAATATTCCATGCTTCCCCACCAAACCCGCTTCTCTCTCTCTCTCTCTCTATAGAGATGTCATCACTACATACAGACATGCGGAATTGCCTCAGCCATTTTTGGTTTTTCGCGAGGAACAAAGGCTAGAAGCCAAGAAGCTTGTTATTAATGCCTTGCATGGACTTCGTCTCGCGTTGATGCGAGAGGAAGAGCCGCTTGCCTGTGTGACACCTGGAATGTTTTATGTTGTCGACGAATAAGAGCTGATGAGGTTAATTTGCGCTGAGAAACATGCTGCGTTTAACGTTGCTTTCGGACAGAATGGTTTCTCCACTTTGCTTTCATGTTGTCTATTGTGATGTGATTTCGTATGTGGAGCCCGGTTCATGCTTGTGAGGAAGAATGTAGAAATATGCAAATGGTACTAGAGCGGATACTTTTTCACACGATATTGACGTACGAATCGAGCACGACATAGAGTTAGGGGTTTGGGTTAAGGCTAATCACATTGGGGTCGATTTCAAGTGTTTGTCAATGACACATGATCAAGCATTGTGCCGTGCTTGTGTCAGATCCACTTGATATGAAATTGACTTATATAACTTGTTTAAATAAATGAATCCGTGTCGATAGTGTTCGTTACAATTTGTTTGATGTGATTGGTTAATAAATTATATTGTCCATGTTATTGGCTTTAAAGATTATAAATTATTGAGATTTCGTTGATTATCAACAAGTTGTTTAGTTTGATTTGATAACAATTTGTGATAGATTATTATTAATTATGAGTAGATTTTATGAAAACTTGAGGATATTTTGCTTCAATTTCATGTTGGCAAGTTGATTCATGAGGGGTCATGCAATCATGTCGACTTGTCAAATTGTTATTTAACCGTGCTACATGAATCATGTCATGTCAATCTGTTGTCCTTATGTTGCATAGATTGATAAAACTAACTAATTGTGTTGTGTTTTGGTATAATTGTTCCGTAGTATACCCTTCTGCCAACAGAAAGGAGAATAGTCCATGAATATATATCGAATAAGATTCTAATCATAGGGTGGTCTTAAAGGCTATTCCGAGTGTAAGATGCGCTGTGAATCAATCACAAAAACTACCACATTTGAACCAAATGTTAAATCACTCGATGAATCCCATGTGTTAACTTTAAGGAAAATTTGTTACTGAAAAAATAGTTTGTATGGTTCGACCGAAAAAGAAAAAAGATAGTTCGTATAGATGTATTGCGTGTGCAATGTGTTGAAAGTCCTTTTCTTAATCGAGTGGAAAGGCGGAAAGTCAAATTCTCGTGCCGGAACAAAGGGGACCCTCGAATATACGACGTATGAAGCCCTTGTTCTGGGGTCGGTTTTTCATATATTACCATATACACGTTTCTTCTATGATACGCATTGCTGACGTCATCTTTGTTTTTAACATACTTTAATTCATTTTTCTTTTCCAACTTTCACCAGCTTCTAAAGTCTTGCTTTTTCAACCGACCCAAAAAAAGAAAAAAAAAGTCTTGCTTTCTGTTTGTTTTTTTCTTGCCTCTTAGACGAACGTCGTTCTTGCTTTTCTTCTGCTCGGTTGTAACGCTTGGTTTATTGCTGGGGCTTATTTTCTGCTGGGAAATTTAACATTTTCTCCTTCTTTTGAGCGGAAATTCAGTACTGCTCTTTGTCCGGTTGGAGAGGGATATGAGGACACGAAGAATATTGTGATATCATGAAACCCTTTTTTGCCAAGCATGAGTACTTGTATGCTAATCGAGTTTTAAGTACAGATGAACCGGGGGGCTGCTAATCATTAACATGTTGCTGCTACAAGTAGGTGCTGGTTATTTTTGTAAGACGCAAATTGTGCAACCCCAAGATCTCCATAACCAGAACAAGAACATGCATAATTGAGTAGAAAGATTGACGCACCTGTTTTAGGATCCATCGAACATAAAGCAGAAGCAGAAAAGGATTACCCACATATATTAAGGGGATCCACGCATCAAGTCCTTCTCCTCTATTGCCCTCCGTATCACTGGCTCAATGAGGCGGCCCCCCCTCACGTGTAGCGTTAGGTAAACGCCCCTTAGGTGAGGATACATGTGAGAATTAGGGTTAGAGGAGAGACTTAAGACTATTTATAGAGTTTCCAACCAGTCCCCTCATTACGGGCCAGCTCAACTCGGCCCACACTAGCCAGCCCATATTAGACTAATTAAGAAACCTTCTATCTCTCTTTAGACCAACTCTGTTTTACGGTAACCGTAAAAACAGTAAATTACAATATCAATTAATTTAGTCCACATTAGGAAAACTCTTACAATTTTTACTTAGTTTGGAGACAGAATGTCTTCAAAATGGGACCGGAAGAATGTCTTCATAAAGTATTCATATTATATGGGCCGGCCAATGTCCTTTTCAATTTTTCTTTTTTCATTTATTTCAGGTAAACTTTATGTAATATTCTTCACTGAATCATGAAGGCATTTTTGAACAAACCCAGGATCTGAGGAGAGTGGAGCTTTTTTCCTTTTTCTAATCAAGACCCCAAAAGAATTAAAACTGAACTCCCCCAAGCCTGAGCGAAAGCTGCACAAAAAGACAACTGGGATCGGCAGAGTCTTACAAAGTATTTATTCTCTCTTCTGTTGCACTATAGTACTCTTAAATTCCATCAAGAGGGTGATTGAAGAGGAGGAAGATGGTGCATGGAGAAAAAAGCTTTCTCAAAAGGTCTGATTCTCCATCCTCTTCTGTTGTCATTGTTGATGGTCCATCCTCGGAATCATCCGATTTGAGGGGCAATAGGATGCGAGACCACGGGACGTTGGCTTTACTGCCCCTGGGAACGATAAACCAGCAGCAGCTGTCTCCAGTCAGGCCTTATGTTCGGTCCAAGACGCACAGTGCAATTTCCACGTGAATGTTCCATGATAGATGGTCATGCATTATGTCTCTCGCATCTCGCATCTCTCTCTCTCTCTCTCTCTCTCTGTGTCTCTCTGTGCGGGTTGACAGCTCATGTCAAGTTGCATCTCTGTCTGCCTCTCGGGCTCACATACAAACAAGAAATCTACTATAGTCTGTGACAGAAAAAGTACACAAATAAATAGGCGGGGTATGGAGGGAGGGAGGGCGGGAGATAGAGAAACAGGCCCAGCTAATATTCTTCCCCTGGTTCGCTCGACTCAAACAATGTCATAGCTATAAACACTTGACCCCAAAAAACTTGCAGACATTGTTCGAGAAGTCGCGCACAGGGTCTCTCATCTTTTGAAGTCCAAAAGCATTCACTCGGAGTCGAAGAACAGGGAAAGAGGAACGAGAGAGGATGGGAGATTGCACTTGCAGGGTCCTCAGATCTCTCGTTCTCTGTTTACTGTTTCTTCTTCAAGGAGCAAATGGTGACAACCCATATAGGTTCTTCACGTGGAAGGTCACTTATGGTGACATTTACCCTCTTGGTGTTAAGCAAAGGGTACTCACTTTTTATCACCTTCTTAATTTTTCCCCCCTTTTCCTTGGGCAACATTTTCTTATGGAATGTGATTTTGCAGCTTTCGAGACGAATAGCGTTGATTCTTGTCTTCATTTCTTTCCTTCTCTTTGTGGTTTGGCAAGAAAGTCTGTTTTTTCGGACAATGCTGAGTCAATAGAGACTACATTTGGGATTGTTGTGGCTTTTGAGACAAAGAAGCTGTTTTCTTTTTGTTAATTTCCTCCCTTGCTCTGTTCTGCTGAAAGCAAGAAGACTTTTACTTGTTCTTTTGCTTTTCCAAGAATGGTATACGATTATGCTTAAATTTATTGGAGACCTGAACTTAAGTGTTGGATTGGCGCAGGGGATTTTGATCAATGGGTAGTTTCCAGGGCCCCAAATCGATGCTGTCACTAATGACAACTTGATCATTAGTGTCTACAACTACTTGAAGGAGCCATTCCTGATTTGTAATAAATTTGTTGCTTCTGTGGAAATCTCTCCGTGCCTTCTTTTGTGCTCCCTTTCTGTGTTTTCTGGTCGTTGCTCTGTTTTCATAGCTTAATCTGAGCATGCGGGAGAAAAGAGTGTGGAATGGTATAAGTTCCCTTTTCTGATTTCTTTTTTGCTCACAGAGAGAGACCATCAACTTCAAGAATGGCTAAGATTTAGTTTTCCTTTGCTAGATTAATCTAAGAAAGTACACCCGGTGAGCTTAAAACCAGCCTTTCCTTTCTCTGCACACAACTGCACTGTGGAAACCATTTTGTTTTAGATAGATCAGGAACTGGATCTGCGGTTTTTACTTTCTTCATCAATTTCTCAAATTAGCACAATTTTTATTTTCTAATATTAGTGCATTTTGATATATTTCTTTCCTTGTTTTTTGATTTTTTTTTTAAATCCAACTGGTTAAAATGCAAGCTGGCAATAGTAAGATCTCCATCAGTCATCAATGCACTCGTGGGTTGAGCTTGATATTCGAATATCCTTATCATATTGATGCTATGCTCTTATAAAGAAAGTCCACCTCTTCTCATTATATGGGCCCAAAAGTTAATGCTTTTCCTCTTTCTTCATTCATTTGTCGCACTGAATATTGTAACCCCAGATCTTGAATGTATACATGTGTGTGTATGTGTGTGTTGGCGCGCCCTTCTCTGGGTTTGGATTAGAGGAGTAATGGTTTAACTGATCTTGATGATTGTTCTTTCCTATCTCCAAGAACATAGTTTACTAGAGCTAGGACTCATTGCCTGTTTGGGACAGTCTGATAAGCAATTAAATATGTGAATTATTCTGTCTGTCCAACTGGCTTATTTTAGTGAACCTGACTAACCACATGTGGGATGTCTAGACCAGACATGTGACTTGTGCAGCTACTTATGCACACAACCGCAGAGACACTCCCACACACACGTATTTAATCATATATTCAGCTGTCAAATGCGAGACATTTACAGTTGCGAGTGAGGGTCTTTTAGGGCGTGCATGTTTGTTTCTTTTTATCTGTTCATGAACAGATTTTCTGTTTTTTTGTTCTCGGGAACAAAAAAAGAACAGAAACGCGTTTGTTTGCGTTTTTGTTCAAAATCTGTTTTTTTGTTTTTGGAACAAAATTGGAACGGAAATGAGAAACAAAAAAAAAGGTTTTTTTTGTTCCAAAAACACTTTTGAAGAACATTTTTTCCACCTCCTTTCTTTTCTTCTCTTTTTTTTTTTCTTCTTCTTTTCTTCTTCTTTTTTCTTTGGGCAACTGATCGTCGAGGGCCGGTGACCTTGCCAGAGCGTCGCCGGATCTGAGCAAGGCCAAGCTCGCCCGGATCCGACGAGGCCAAGCCTCGCCCGAGGCCGGCAATGCTCGGCCTCGCCGTGGCTGGGCGAGGTTGCCGGCTCCCATCGGCTGGTTACCGGAGGCCGGCGACCGGCTAAAAGAAGAAAAAAAATTAAAAAATTAAAAGAAATAAAAAAGAATATAAATTTTACCGAAAGTGTTTCTATTCATTTTTTATTCCCGAACAAATTTACCAAATGTGTCTTTCTGGTTAAAAATTGTTCCCCGAAATAGAAATAGTTTTTTCTATTTCTGTTCCCCCGAACACTTTTTGAACAGAAATACAAACAAATGCGCCCTGTGGGATTAAGATTTATGTAAAGCTGTTTGTGATGTTGTGAAATGCTTGGATGGTGAACATGGCACAGCTTTTGCAGCTAAAAAATGGCGCTTCATAAAGAATTGCCCTCCTAATGTTTGATCATTGCTCCACTGCAGATCCCCCATATAACTGGTGTATATCAAAATTTTCTGAATTTTGCTGAGCTATAATCATTGTTGGGGAAAAAGAAAATTTGAATATGTGATGACGTCCCTCGACAAATGTTGTTTAACTTCAAACTAGAGAATGCTTGGCCTGCTCATTTTTCAACAAAAGCAGTTAGCTCTAAATCGAAGTGCTAATACTCTTGTGTGCTGCTTTTGAAGGAATGGTATACAGCAGAGGAGGAATTCATGGCAGGACGGAGTCTATGGCACGAATTGTCCCATCCTTCCTGGAAGGAACTTCACTTACGTTATGCAAGTGAAGGATCAGATTGGCAGTTACTTTTACTTCCCATCCATTGGGCTTCAGAAGGCGGCCGGAGGCTTTGGCGGCATCAGAATTTGGAGCCGCCCCTTAATCCCCGTCCCTTTCCCTCCCCCGGCTGGTGATTTCATGGTCCTCGCTGGTGACTGGTTCAAGACAGATCACAATGTAATTAGCATGCCATTAACACTATTATTTTGTGCATATATGAAAAGTTCTGATCTTAATCTTATGCCGTTTCTCCATTTTCTATTTTTGTATACAGCGATTGAGACTCCTTCTGGATGTTGGTCACAATCTTCCATTTCCCGATGGGCTTCTCATCAATGGCCGTGGTTGGAACGGATACACATTCACAGTCGACCCAGGTTACACTTGCTATCCAGTCAATTTACTTAATCCAATGGCACTGAGCATATATATTTGGAAAAGTGACAGAATACCTACTCCATCAGTATCAAATACCACGATATTGAGCTTTCACTTTCTGTGCAGGCAAGACATACAGGTTTAGAATATCAAATGTTGGCATTACGACGTCTATTAACTTCAGAATTCAAGGGCATAAGATGAAGCTGGTTGAGGTCGAAGGGTCTCACACTCTTCAGAACACTTACGACGCCCTTGACGTCCACCTCGGTCAATCCTACTCAGTCTTGGTCACGGCCAACCAGCAACCGCAAGATTACTATGTAGTTGTCTCGTCCCGTTTCAACCCCCCGGGTTCTCACAACAACCGCTGTTCTTCACTACAGCAACTCCCGCCGGGGAGTCTCTGGTCCTGTTCCTGCTGGTCCTCCGGCTCGCGTTGCTTGGTCATTGAGCCAAGCCAGATCTATACGGTATTAAACATCGAATACTGTAGTTCTCATTTCTTCTTGTTTCTTCCATTTGTATGTGAACTGAACCTCAATGATGTTACTTCGTGTAATGCAAACCAGTTGGAATCTTACGGCAAGCGGGCCTCGGCCCAACCCTCAAGGTTCATATCACTACGGGATGATCAAGACCAGCCGGACCATCATGTTGGCGAACTCAGCCCCTATAATCAATGGAAAGCAGAGGTACGCTGTCAACGGGGTCTCGTTTGTTCCAGCTGACACTCCATTAAAGCTCGCGGATCACTTCAACATTCCTGGGGTTTTCAATCTGGGAAGCATGCCCACAAGCCCCAATTGGGGGGGCGGCTACCTCCAGACCTCTGTCATGTCCACGAATTTCCGAGAGTACGTCGAGATTGTTTTCCAGAATTGGGAGAATACCGTCCAGTCCTGGCACATTGATGGATATTCATTCTTCGTTATGGGGTAAGACTAAATCTTGATGGAAACCACATAGATCACGCATCTTTGCAAAATGACTGACTTATCTTTGACTTGATCAGAATGGACGGAGGGCAATGGACGCCTGCGAGTAGATCACGCTATAATTTGAGAGACACGGTAGCTCGATGCACGACTCAGGTAATAAGATGAAGTTGTCCACCTATGCATGAATGTCGCATCACCACAGCAAGGAGAAGTGCCGGCGACTGTTTCTCATGCTAACTTCGCTTCTGTCGTGTGGTCGAATCGTCTCAGGTGTATCCAAAATCGTGGACCGCAATCTACATGGCTCTAGACAACGTGGGGATGTGGAACATCAGATCCGAGGACTGGGCGCGGCAATACTTAGGACAGCAATTCTACATGAGGGTCTATACTAATTCGAAGTCGTATAGGGATGAGCTTCCTATCCCTAAGAATGCCCTTCTCTGTGGCCGGGCGAGGGGTCGTCGCACGAGACCGCTTTGATCTTACTCTTGACATTACTCGTCACGACGGGGTGACGGAACTAATTCTTTAAGAGGGAGCGGAAATTCGTTCCGAGAGCTCTACTCGAGCTTTGAGGTTTACCTTTCATGTCCATGCTCTTTGATGATCTTGCTACCTAGGCATTGCATTTGCGATGTATTCTCAAGTGTATTTGATACTTGATTTCTGAAGGCATTCTTGGTTTATCAGCAAATCCCCCATTGACAATCTTCTCACCGTTCCCTTTTACCATATCTTGAAGTGTTGCAGATTAGACCAAAAAAAAAAAAAAAAGATAAAAAAGGAGTGTTAGAGAGCATGAAGAACTTGTCTTCTTAAATGACTCATCTCCCCACGAGCAAATTCTTACGTGCCACACCTGCGTGCACTTTTGTGATATAAGTTAGTGTTTCTCATTTCATGGAAAATGAATGATTTGAAAATATTTTTTTAAATAATTAATTATAACACTTTAAATAATTAGTCAATAAAATGTGCTTTCATTATTGATAATACTTTATACTTAAATATTTTCATGGACGATAAAAATATTTTTTATTCATACATTAAATGATACAAGTAAATTTTTTAAGATTTTCTAAATTATTCATTTACTATGAAATAAATGGAGTTTAAGTTGCAAAATATTGTTATAGCTAGGTCTATAAGTGGGTATAAAGTGCCGTAAACTAAAATATGCATAGAATGATATTGTATCATAAGAAAAAGCTCACACTATTTTCAATCTTTACATGGCTATAACACTCTTCAATTTATTGAGTTGACAAAAACAATTTCAAGAGAACTAATTAACTAAGATAATAAAGGGAAATGATGAAAGTTGCTATTTATTGAAAGGAAAAAAGTCACCAAAAACCCCAAATTTTGCCCAAAGTGACTAATTTAACCATTTTTTTTTTGTGACATGGAAAACTCAAAACTTTGCTAATTGTGATACATTTATCCCATCAAGGGTATTTTTATTTTTTTTTCCTTTTTTCTTCTTCTCTCTTCCCTCCGCGGCCATGGCCGAGGAAGTTGGACTCCGGCGGCTTCCCTCGCTGGCGTCGGGTGAGGGTCACCCTTGCTTGGGCTAGCGAGGGTAGCCCTCACTGGTGTTGGGTGAGGGTGGCCCTCAGTTGGGTCGGGCCTCCCTTGCCAGATCTGGCAAGGGTACCCCTCGCTTGATGTCGGTGAGGGCTGCCTTGGTTGGTGTTGGGTGAGGGTTGCCCTTGCTATCGTTGGGCTAGGGCGCCCCTCGGTTGGGTCGGGCAAGGGATCTAGCAAGGGCAGCCCTTGCCTGCATCGGGCGAGGGCAGACCTCGCTAGGCTCTTGCTGGCGTCGGGGGAGGGGTGCCCTTGCCAGATTTGGCAAGGGAGGCCTTTGCTTGGGTTAGGCGAGGACCGCCCTTGCCCCACGTTGGCAAGGGCGACCCTCGCCCGAGTTCGGCTTTCCTTCGTCATGGCCGTGGAGGGAAAAAAGAAGAAGAAAAGAAAAGGAAGAATTTTTTTTTTTTTTAAGTAGTAAAAGATGAAAATACCTTATGGTTTAGGGTAAATGTGTTACACGGATATACGTTCAGGGTTTTTTTATGTCACGAAAAAAAGTTTGAGGTTTTTCACGTTACGAAATTTTTTTTTTTTGAAGTAAATTTGTCATTTTGGGCAAAGTTTTGGATTTTTTGTGGTCTTTTCCCTTATTGAAAAGGCAAGAAGCCGGACATCATCATAAAAATACAAGATTATTCGTATTACTATAAATAATTATATTTTACTCTACCACCTTATATTATTTTCCGTTGGTTTTTATACAAACTTCATTTTCCTCTCTTCTACTTACTAATGTGATAAGGCTGCTTTTTATGAAGGATTTTTTTTTCTTTTTTTTTTGTAATGATTATAAACCTTGTCGGTAATCTTTGTTAATCAACATATCTTAATTTAAAAATACATTTAAAAAATAGAGATAAGAGTCGAATGGTTACTAGGAGTTGTTAGAAATTGAATGTCAGAAGCATTGCAAATAAATGCATTTTATTAATATTTTTTGAAATAAAAATCCAATCATTTAATTTACTAAAATACTTGAATTTTAGATGATTCTAGTAAAAAAGTAATGAATATGTTAACTTCTTCGATTTCAACACAAAAGATGAACAAACAACAATAATTTAGGAAAGATTGATAAAAATCATCAAATTGATTGATCTATATTAATGGTATTTTTTTTCTTCCTTCATCAATTTTACCATTAATGAGATCACTAGGGGAGTTACTTTACACCATTCAAATTTTAGGGTATATGGGAAACGATTTTGAGAGATGGAAATACCATGAGCCAAAAATAAATCCCAGTTTAACAATACTTGTCAAGAACGTCTCAAGTCTACCCATCCAAGGAGTAGCACAACAAAAGATTAGTTCCAACATTGCTTAATTAGGCATTTGAGAAAAGATATATCTAAGCATAATTCGTGTAAGATTTGTGCTAGGGAGTACGGCCTTGATGGCTCTGTTTGGATCTCATTTTAGAAATCCCTCGTGAAGAGCGCAAGCATTACACCATACGACTTTGTGTCAGTGGCACGAAATTGCCCTTCTTCATGCTCCATGCAAAGGCAGTCAATTGGAGGCCATTGTGGCACGTCATCTGATTGGTCAAAACAAAAAATATTCATTTCAATTTCCATTTTGGGGATGCATGGTTATGTCAGCCTGATGGTGTAAGGCACGCTCCGAGGCACTAGACTCCAACGAGCAAGAAGCTTGACCCGATTCGTACCGTAGACATCACATTCGTTTTCGTACGCCTCGAAGTTGCAACTGTAGAATATCGAAAAGTCAACCCCATTGCGAGAGAGCACATTAGGTAGTTCTGAGGTCAACCGTGTTCCGGAAGATCATGTTCAATGTCACGAAATTCGGTGCCGCCATGGTTGTGATAGCGATGATGAATTCGTGATATCTATCTTTATTGTTATAAAAGAGTTCAAACGTGAAGCCGCAATATTAAAAAAGAAAGTAATCGAATTTTTGATAATAAGCTATTGAATTTTTTATTTTGTTTTATGGGCCTGCAAATAAGAAGTGTTGTTGCGTGTTATAAGATAAATTGTACAATAAAAACGCCACATTTGACAAAGAATAATGCTCTGTTTAGTGGGTATATTACATAAATCCCAGTATCACTCTTTATCAAAATGAGAAACCGAATAAATTAGCATGAAACTTAAAAAATGTTCTTGTAATTAATAATTAAGTAAAAATATCGATCATTAATATCCAATTGATTAAATACAAATATATGACGTTGTAGAGAATGCATTAAAAAAAGATTTTTTTTTGAAAATAAATACCCTACAACAGATTTTCTTTTAAAAAAAAATGAAGAAGGTCGCAATAAGAATTAGGAAAGGAAAACTTGAACTTGGGTGGATGGAGCATTAAAGTAGTAAGGGTGAGCAAGGTTCTACAGTAGAACTTGGAATCGAAGAACAGGACAAGGTTCCGATTCTTCAATTCCAAGAACCGAATCGATGAGAACTTATCCTATTATAGATTCCAAGGTATGTATAGTAGATTCTAGGTTACAAAAATTGGGAAACCTATTTTAATGGGTAGGTTCTCAATTCTAGGTAGCTGAACTTGTAACAAGTTTTTGTATTTTTTTGGTATATATTTTTGCAATCTTGTGGCATTTCATGATATTTAATGATGAATGTATAATTTAGAAATATTAATTTAAGTTTCTATTTTATGATTGAGACTTTTACTTTGTTAATATTTCATATTTATCTTATGTTTAAATATAAGTTGTGGATCGTGGATTGTAGCAATAAGTGGTGTTCATTAAATGTAATGATTCACTGTAATCATTCAATTAATAAAATAGATGGAATTTGGATAGACCCTATAACCGACCTTAAAACTCATGATAGGGTAGGTTCTGAGTTATAAGGTATGCATGATATGTTTCAAATTCTAAAAAATGAAGAATCTATTTCAATAAATAGATTTCAGATTTCAGATGAAACCTATACAGAACTGAAATTGTTCACCCCTAGAAAGTACCATATCGAGTTCCCTTCTACCTCCCAATGACCATTAGTTGGGCCGAGGGACTCAATAAGCAAAAGCAGTGTATAAGTCCATCGTCCACCCACTAAGGTCGACAAGGCCCCAAAATTCCTATGTGTGCGTAAATAATGGTTAAAGAAAGGAGAATTTTTACACAAATTTTTAATTCACTCACTATATTCTTTGTTTTGATCCGGTCATGGCTTTAGTGTTCGAAGTACCTTCAGATTTAATAAAATTTTGTTTGACAACAATTTTCTTTTTTCTCTTTTGCATCCTGGTAAACCCAAGGATTCTAGCCATCTCTCTCTTCTCTCTCTTGATCTCGGTCTCGAGCAGGAAAGTATATACTTGCATGCTAACGATGCACATAAACCTTTTGCATATCAACTGGTGGATCATGTGGGGCTAACTTGATTCAATGGCACGGTCATTGGTTCTTGTGCGAATCGGGGCAATATCTTCATAAACTTATGCACATGCTTGCGAATCATATATAAGCTGTAGATGGACCTGGAAAGAATCCGTTGTGGATTTTATGCTGCGGATAGAAAGTAAACCATTGCGAATGTTTTTTTTTTTTTTGATAACCCGGGAATCGCCATACAATTGGCAGCCGGCGACGCAAACCTGAGGGCATTAGCGCGGAGACCCACCTCCCACGGCACCCCACTTAAGTCGCGCAATGGGGGCACAAAGTTTCGAACCTCTCCCCTCCCGGATGAGGGTTGAGAGTGCAAACCAACGCGTTCACCGCGGGGTGGGTTCAATCCCGTTTTCTTATGAAAATAATAAATGATGCATTTGCGACCAAAATTGGAATGACTAACTCTAATTTTGACGAATTTTGTAATTTTGTAATTTTTTCCTTTTCTTTTTTTCCTTTTTTCCTCTCGCTGGCCATCACGGCCTCTTCTTGCCTAGCCCTCGCTGGCCTTGAGTGAGGGACTCCCGTGTCGGCCTTTGACAAGGGCGGCCATGCTTGCCCAAGCAAGGGAGGGCGATCCTCGCATGGGGCCGGTGAGGGTGCCTATTGCTAGTGGTTAGCCATGGCCAACAGAGGGGAAAAAGGGAAATAAAAAAAGAAGAAGAAGAAATAGAAAGGAAAAAAAGAAAAAATAATCAGAAAATTTAAAAAATGCATAAATTCTTCATGTTATTGTCAGTTGTGGCACTTAAGATGCCTGGCACTAACTAAACTCCTACATTAGTAGTTTGTGATCATAATTGATCGGAAGGACAAAATTGACAAATCATCAAAATGTTCAACTAAATTAACAAATGTCTAAATATTTATGATTAAATTAACATAATTAAAAGGTTTAGGATTGAATTTGCCGTGTGCAATAGATTAGCACTTTTTGGACAATTTTTCCTAAGTTTTGGTGTCAACCTTACAAACTCATTGTCATGGCAATAGACCAGCAAATTCAAAGCAATCTCACAAAAGACTTTTGGACGTACCAATGGAGGGAGTCAGACTCAAGTTGCCCATATCATTCGAAGCAACACAAATAATTACAAATCGAATTTAGGCTAGTACCCTAGTATAACTCAAGCTCTCTCCTATCTTCGCGCAAAGCAAAAGCTTGATTTATTAATCCCCAATTAGTATGATCTCATACCAAGAGGGCGTTGTCAAATCTCTATTACATTCTTGAGAAAAAGGAAATAATCGAGAGTAAGGTTGGGGCAAAAAAAGATGACGTCTTACGAGATCATGAGACCATATCATCTCATGTGGCAACAATTTATAAAACCTCAAATCAAAGGTGTATCTCTCAAATCAAAGGTGATGAAAGATCGATTGCAGAGAGAGTTTCTTTCATACCGGCCCGGTTTATGCTCTTACGTTCTTAAAATAAAAGGCAAATTTTAAGCTATTTAAGCAAGACGCACCTACTATTGACAATCATCAACGTGATCTGATCTTCCTCGGAAAAATCGTTCAAAAAGTCTTATACTTTTTAATTTTATCAACTGAGTCTTAAACTTTTTCACGTTTTGCCAATTAAATTCATTCAACTAATTTTAACTGGAAATTGCTCATGCGAATGTAGGCCGTCCTAAACGTAGACAGTTTTTAAATAATATTTTTCGCAACTTTTATTAATTTTTAATTTTCTTTTCCCTTTTTCTTTTTCTTTTTTTCCCTAACCCTAGGCCGGCCACCACGCCGGATGTATAGATATATTTTCATCTTCCTATGAAAAGATGAAACTATAAAATATCGAAGCATGAAAAGCAAATGGAACAGAAGGGTCTTCACGTTTAATTATTCAGCCAAGATCTCAGCAATAGTCAACTTCGCCATCTTCTTCCTCGCATCGTTCCTTCTCCCTCTCTCTCTCTCACGAGATATCACATTCAACATGTCCACGCTTCGGGCATTCCTTTCAGAGAATATTCCATGCTTCCCCACCAAACCCGCTTCTCTCTCCCTCTCCCTCTCTCTCTCCCTCTCTCTCTCTCTCTCTCTCTCTCTCTCTCTCTCTCTCTCTATAGAGATGTCATCACTACATACAGACATGCGGAATTGCCTCAGCCATTTTTGGTTTTTCGCGAGGAACAAAGGCTAGAAGCCAAGAAGCTTGTTATTAATGCCTTGCATGGACTTCGTCTCGCGTTGATGCGAGAGGAAGAGCCGCTCGCCTGTGCGACACCTGGAATGTTTTATGTTGTCGACGAATAAGAGCTGATGAGGTTAATTTGCGCTGAGAAACATGCTGCGTTTAACGTTGCTTTCGGACAGAATGGTTTCTCCACTTTGCTTTCATGTTGTCTATTGTGATGTGATTTCGTATGTGGAGCCCGGTTCATGCCTGTGAGGAAGAATGTAGAAATATGCCAATGGTACTAGGACGGATACTCTTTCACACGATATCATCATACGAATCGAGCATGACACAGAGTTAGGGGTTTGGGTTAAGGCTAATCACATTAGGGGTCGATTTCAAGTGTCTATCAATGACACATGATCAAGCATTGTGCCGTGCTCGTGTCAGATCCACTTGATATGAAATTGACTTATACAACTTGTTTAAATAAATGAATCCGTGTCGATAGTGTTCGTTACAATTTGTTTGATGTGATTGGTTAATAAATTATATTGTCCATGTTATTGGCTTTAAAGATTATAAATTATTGAGATTTCGTTGATTATCAACAAGTTGTTTAGTTTGATTTGATAACAATTTGTGATAGATTATTATTAATTATGAGTAGATTTTATGAAAACTTGAGGATATTTTGCATCAAGTTCATGTTGGCAAGTTGATTCATGAGGGGTCATGCAATCATGTCGACCTGTCAAATTGTTATTTAACTGTCCTACATGAATCATGTTGTGTCAATCTGTTGTCCTTATGTTGCATAGATTGATAAAACTAACTAATTGTGTTGTGTTTTGGTATAACTGTTCCGTAGTATACCCTTGTGCCAATAGAAAGGAAAATAGTCCACGAATATATATCTCGAATAAGATTCCAATCATAGGGTGGTCTTAAAGGCTATTCCAAGTGTAAGATGCGCTGTGAATCAATCACGAAAACTACCACATTCGAACCAAATGTTAAATCACTCGGTGAATCCCATGTGTTAACTTTAAGGAAAATTTGTTACTCTAAAAATAGTTTGTATAGTTCGACCGAAAAAGAAAAAAGATAGTTCGTATAGATGTATTGCGTGTACAATGTGTTCAAAGTCCTTTTCTTAATCGAGTGGAAAGGCGGAAAGTCAAATTCTCGTGCCGGAACAAAGGGGACCCTCGAATATACGACGACGTATGAAGCCCTTGTTCTGGGGTCGGTTTTTCATATATTACCATATGCACGTTTCTTCTATGATACGCATTGTTGACGTCATCTTTGTTTTTAACATACTTTAATTCATTTTTCTTTTCCAACTTTCACCAGCTTTTAAAGTCTTGCTTTTTTCAACCGGCCCAAAAAAAAAAAAAAGTCTTGCTTTCTGTTTGTTTTTTCTTGCCTCTTAGACGAACGTCGTTCTTGCTTTACTTCTGCTCGGTTGTAACGCTTGGTTTATTGCTGGGGCTTATTTTCTGCTGCGAAATTTGACATTTTCTCCTTCTTTTGAGCGGAAATTCGGTACTGCTCTTTTGTCCGGTTGGAGAGGGATATGAGGACACGAAGAATATTGTGATATCATGAAACCCTTTTTTGCGAAGCATGAGTACTTGTATGCTAATCGAGTTTTAAGTACAGATGAACGGGGGGCTGCTAATCATTAACATGTTGCTGCTACAAGTAGGTGCTGGGTATTTTTACTTAGTTTGGAGACAGAATGTCTTCAAAATGGGACCGGAAGAATGTCTTCATAAAGTATTCATATTATATGGGCCGGCCAATGTCCTTTTCAATTTTTTTTTCATTTATTTCAGGTAAACTTTATGTAATACTCTTCACTGAATCATGAAGGCATTTCTGAACAAACCCAGGGTCTGAGGAGAGTGGAGCTTTTTTCCTTTTTCTAATCAAGACCCCAAAAGAATTAAAACCGAACTCCCCCAAGTCTGAGCGAAAGCTGCACAAAAAGACAACTGGGATCAGCAGAGTCTTACAAAGTATTTATTCTCTCTTCTGTTGCACTATAGTACTCTTAAATTTCATCAAGAGGGTGGTTGAAGAGGAGGAAGATGGTGCATGGAGAAGAAAGCTTCCTCAAAAGGTCTGATTCTCCATCCTCTTCTGTTGTCATTGTTGATGGTCCATCCTCGGAATCATCCGATTTGAGGGGCAACAGGATGCGAGACCACGGGACGTTGGCTTTACTGCCCCTGGGAACGATAAACCAGCAGCAGCTGTCTCCAGTCAGGCCTTATGTTCGGTCCAAGACGCCCCGGCTTCGGTGGACCCCGGAACTTCATCAGTGCTTCATGCTTGCGGTCGAACGGCTAGGCGGAGAGGATAGTAAGGCCATCTGTATTAACATCGCCAATTTGGCCATACAAAGAGTCTTGGTTTATTAAACAAGATGTTGGAATGAACTGAAAGTAGCCATGGCGACCTGTCCTCGCAGGAGCGACACCAAAGATGGTTCTGCAGATCATGGGTGTGAAGGGGCTTACTATATCTCATGTGAAGAGCCATCTTCAGGTTTGCCTGTTCACTTAGGGTTCATTTGATCATCTCTGACCAATTTGGTATTTGCCTGATCGCGTTTTCGTTTTAAAAGGTATCGCGTCGAAAGGGAAAAAATTGCGAGCCCGGCGGGGGATTTCGACTTAGAAAGTCCCGGCCATGACTGGACCCGTTAAATGGAATTAGGTCAAGAATCGGTCGGGTTTGCTAGGGTCGAAAATAGGAGCATGCGACGCTTTTTTTTTTTTTTTTTTTTTTTTTTGGGTTTTGTCGTGGATCTCCATTTCTGGACCGTGAATCGGAAGGAAGATCTTTGGAGGCCACTTTTTACTACCATTGTATAGACCGTCGATGAGTTTATCTCATGATACTGACGTTGAAGACAACCGGCCATAGAAAGAAAAATAAAGTTAATGCATACAATAGGAGGAAATGTGATGACTAAATAAAAGATATTGGGTGAGAACTCTAGGGCATAAAAGATACATACGACATAGAGTGACACACCCACAGATTCTTCCCTAAGGATTTCCATCGACATAGAGTGAATCTAATTGATATAGCAGAGCGGAGAGATTGAAATGCAAGATTCGGCGAGCTTGAAGCAATAGGCGGCTTTGCCGAAGAGATGGGCGGCGTCGGCGAACTTGGGACCGCACAATCCACAGCTATTCAACTTCTTCTCTGCTTCCCTCTTGTATTCTTCTCCTCTCGCCAATTGATCACCCATTTCTCGGTTCTTGATCGCAAAGTTTTTGAATTAACGGCCAATGGAGGGATGTTAGCGATGTTAGAATAGTTACTTCATTCTGTATATTTTTTGCGTATATGCAAAAATCTTTCTCATTATTACAATGGATCCTTAAAAAAGAAGAAGAAGATGTTAGCGATGTTGGAATACTCACTTGATTCTGTATATCTCTAAGAATCATGCATGTATCTCATTTATAGTGAATGTTCTTGATTGATTATATTTGGTGTATGTTTATGTTTTTTTTTGGTTTTGGTGACCGAGGATCCACTGGAGCATGCTCTTGTTGGCTTACGCCGATTCGGGGTCTCATGGGCCTTTGCAGTGGAAAGTTTATGTTATTACCTTATATAATCATCTAATAAAAAGACTCCATGCACAATCCACAGCTATCCAACTTCTTCTCCGCTTTCCTCTTGTATTCTTCCCCTCTCGCTAATTGATTGCCTGTTTCTCACTTCTCAATCGCAAAGTTCTTGAATTAATGGCCAATGGCGGAATGTTAGCGATATTATAATACTTACTTGATTCTGCATTGCATATATCTCATTTTTAGTGAATATTCTTGATTGATTCTATTTGGTGTTGTATTTATCTTATTACCTTATACAGTTATCTAGTATAAAGATTCCATGTACTCTTTTTTTTTTTTTTTTTTATAGAAATCAAAATGTATAGAAATTTCTCACCACCGCCTGTGGTGGCCTAGTTGGATAAGTGCTCCCATGATCATTTGCGAAAGGAAAGGAGTTCAAATCCCACTGGCCGCACGGGATCTTAAGTGCAACGTTGGGGTGCTAGGTCCTCCGCTAGCGTCGCCCCAGGGTTTACCTCTCGTTACCCCAGGCTTATCGGGCTGTTCGTGTTAGTACGGTATGCGGGTTCCTTGGGTCATAGAAAAAAAATGCATATAAATTTTTTAATTCTTACTGTCTACTTTATTATTCTCAACCCAGCTTAAATTCGAGCGTATCGAGGTGGTGGTACTGGTGACAGAAGGTCTTTGATGGTGTTGAATGAAAACTGAGAGAAAGATAGAGGGAAAAAGTCCCAAAAAACCTTAAATTATACCCATCGTGAACCTTTCATTTTGACATGCAAAACTTCAAATTTGTATATGTGTGGCATATTTACTCTCTATCAAGGTTCCATTAGATGATTTTTCAATCAAAATGTTGTTTTTATTTCACTTAAGCTACATGAGCACCATGTTAATAGTGTTTGTTTTTTATCATCCATAAAGGTAGACTTTTTAATGGTTTTTGTTGACAGATCTTTGACGGAGAATAAATGTGTCACATAGATATAAGTTTGAGATTTTTTGTGTTATAAAAAAAAATTTAGAGCAAATGTGTTACAATGGGTATAATTTTGGTGACTTTTGCCCTAATAATAATAGTAAAATAATGCTAACATTGAAGACGATTTCCCATAGAAAGAAAAAAAGAGTTACAATGGAAAGAAATACGGTTACAAATTATCTACAAAATTAAGGGTGCATTTATTTCAAGGAAAATTTAAAATTTGGACAATATGTTTTGAAAATTGATTGGTTATATCATTTGCAAAAATTATTCAATGGAAAATGTTTTCATTATCGATAATAATTTATGCCTAACTACAAAAAAAAGTATTAAATCTATTGTACTTTTACCAATTCAATCTTAAATCTTTTAATTGTGCAAATTGAATTCTAAACATTTTCATATTTTGCTAATTAAGTTAATTTACTCAATTTTGATGGAAAATTACCAATGTGGATGTCGGTTATCTTACGTAGCACGATTAGCGATGCCGTGAATATTTTTTTAATAATATTCTAATAATTTTTATGAATTTTTTGTTTTTCCTTTTTTTTTTACCTTTCTTTATTTATTTTTAGAACTCTTGCCGACCTGGGCCGGCGACCATAGGTGAGGGTAAGATCCAGGCGAGAGTCAACACCCTCGAGCGAGAGCTTCGACGCCCTCGTTGGCCACGGGTGAGAGAGAGAAAGTCTTCTCGGTCTTTTCTTTGACAACAACCCATGATATACAACTATTACAATGTTCGCTTGGAGTGACGATTATTACAAATAGAAAGTCCATCTATTCCCAATCTCCAGTAAAAATCAAAAAAATTAATCCATTTATAATCCTCTGTTAATTGGGTTAATGGATCGTTCAATTGGAAATGATAACAGAATGTATAGGTAATTAAAAGGAGCTCTAAAGTGCATATACATATAGTATACCACCTTATTACCTCCGGGAATCCAGGACATACTCATCCTGGAGCTTCTGCTCTCCTCTGGGTTTACTCGGACCGATGAAAAAAATGAGATCACTTTTTATGGACTCGTTGAGAATGATTCTGATCTAGTTCATGGCCTATTAGAAGTAGAAGGCGCTCTGGTGGGATCCTTGCAGACAAAAAAAGATTACAGTTTTGATAATGATCGAGTGACATTGCTTCTTCGGCCCAAACCAATGAATCCCTTAGATATGATGCAAAATGCTATTCTATCTCTTTGTGCATTAAGTTCGAAGAAGATCTTAATCTATAATGAAGAAATGATAGCATGGCGGCTTGACCAGCTCGGTTGAGTCGGGCGGCGGTTGGCAGAAAGAGATTTGCGTGAGCATCGGGGTTCCGGCACGGCGAGAGGATTCAGAGGAAAACGGAGGCGCGGCACGATCTCGGGAGGGTTTTCTTTATCTTTTCACAGGGAGTAAAGATCCAAACAAAAACAGAAGGGTCAGGTCAAGGTAAGTCACGAGGCAACCGCCACCAGATGAAAATCAACAGGGAAAGAGTTCAGGCGGTGACAAAACCAATTTCGTTGCGTTGTGATTGATGATGATCTTGTGATCTATCTAAGCTCTCGTACCCAGGAAAAAGAAAATCGATGATGATGATGGTGATAAATAAATAATTAAATAAATAATTAAATAAAGGAATTTCAGCTTGGAAAAAAATAGCAAGAACAGAGTCATCAGAAAAGGAAAGGAAGAGAGAGAGAGAGAGAGAGAGTACCAGGGACTGGCATGCACGGATAAAGTCATGTGGCAGTTGCAGGAGTTTCTTTGGATTTGCAGAGATCTCACAAGTAGATGCAAATGCCAATTGATCATCTCCGAACTATGGTAATTTGCCTGATGGCGTTTTTTTTTTTGGAAGGTGTTGTGTCGAAAGGGCGAAAAGTGCGAGCCCGGAGGGGGATTTCGACTTAGAAAGTCTCGAACATGACCAAACCTTTTAAAGGGGACAGGTCAGGAATTGGTCGGGTTTGCTAGGGTCGAAAATAGGAGCAGACCAAAGGATTTACTATAATTCCGACGCTCTATTTTCGGCATCATCATGGATAGTTGTTTCTGGACCAAGAATTGGAAGGAAGACTTTTGTAGACCACATTGTATTCGCATTGTTTAGACTAGAGGTGAGTTGATTTCAGGTTTCATCTAGTTTCCACCTACAATCTAAAACCTATCCGTTAACTTCCTAAGTTGGTTCTAAAGTTTATTCAGGTTCCATATGTGATCATTATTTGTTATAATCCACCGATGATAACTCATATTTAGATACACAAAAATCATGAAATATTAATAAAAAAAAAGTCTCAATCATGTATATCGGCGAAAATTGAAACTCGATTAATGGTTTCAAATTACACAAGACGTTATGAAATATCATGAGATCATGTAAAAATACAAAATAAGAAAACTATAGAGACTTATTTTAGGTTTTAGGTTATGGAAATTTGAAACTTACCTGTCAGAACATGTTACCTAAATTTTGGAATTTGGAATCTATTATGCATATTATAGAACCTAGAATTGGAGACGTTCTCACTAACTATTTCTCAAATTCTTAGTTCTATTTTGAAACCATGCTCACTTCTAATATAGACTGTCAATGACTTCATTTCATAATGCCGACATTGAAGTTAATCGCCCAAAGGAAGAAAAATAAAGTCGATGCATACAATGGAGAAGAAATGTGATGAATAAATCAAAGATGTTGGGTGTTTTTTGAGAACTCTTGAACAAAAACGATATGTGTGTGTGTGTGTGTGTGTGTGTGTGTGTGTGTGTGTGTGTTAAAATTATTAACAAAGTAAGGGTGTATTTGTTAAAAGAAAAATTCAAGAAATGAAAAATATTTTCAGAAAGTAATTAATCATATTATTTAGAGAAAATTAGTCAATAGAAAATATTTTTATTACCAACAAAAATTATGTCTATATATGAGTGATGGAAATCTCTGTCATTTTTGTTGCAAGAGATACAAACAATCATTTTTAAGAAAATATTTTCAAATCTTAAGTTTTTGTGAATTAAAATTTGATAAATATAGCCACTTTAATAGACCCAAAAAAAAAAAGAAAGGTATATATCTTATGAAAAAGAATAACACAAGTCAAATAAAAAGGGAAAACGCCTCAATAACAAAAAGGATAAACAGCAAAAATTGGTTACTCATAAAAGGGGCAATTAATGTGAAAATGATTAATTAATAAAAATGTCTAAAGAAATTTGTAAATGACTAATCACAAGTAAGGTATTTTTCTAGATATTTTTACTAATCAATTTTTTCATCAATTAACCATTTAGCAATGCACAATGACTTTTCCAATTGTTGTTATTTTTGTCATTGAAGACTCCTTTTTTTCACTTAATCTTTTTTTCCTTACTAGATCTACTGATATGCCATTAAATTTTCACAATTTTTATTTGTAATATTATTATTGACATCTATTTTCCATGATGGGAAAATTTCAGTCAATTTCTTTTGATTTTTGTTCTCTCATCTTTACAGAATTCAAAAGTAAAAGACAGATTCCCTTAAAAAAGATAACATTTGAATCACTTATTCACCTTTAAAAGTTAGGGTTAACAAATTTACTTTATGTTACTTTCCATTAATTTTATCATCAGATTAATGTGGCAGTTGATGGATGTATCTATTTTGGTTTTTCATGATATTAATCTAATTTAATTGAAATTCATAAAAAGTAAATTTATCACGAATGTACTAATTTAGAATTTACTATAGATAAAATTATTTATGGATAAATTTGTTATATGTGTATTAATTTGAGGTTCTTTGAGGTAATAATCTTAAAAGACAATGTGCAGCATATTCAAAATTTAGAGATGAACAGGTTTTGGGGGGAGAATAGTGTGCTTTTAACGAGGAAGGCTACTTACCGGAAGGGGAACCCCCTGACCGTACATCATAATTAGAAGGAGCCGAGACCTCATGGATCTCCCCTGCCCCGCCGTCACACCGAATAAATTCCTCTTCCCCAGCATTGACCGTCTGCCGAGCATATTGCATCTTAAATCCAAGTAGGCCTTCCCTCTCATTTTTAATATAACTTTTCTTTTCAGCCAAAAGAAAAGAATTTGTTGTTTAATACCTTATTATTTGTATCACATGCTGGCCCTTGCACATGCATTTGTACTATAATCCCAACTTCAAAATAATGCGCAAGCATGTCGTGATGTTTTTCGTTTCGGTTATAGAGCAGAAAACGATATTAAAGAATTTAATGCTGGGACAAGGTTAAGCCGGCTTGAGATTAGTAAATGCTGTTTTGATGAAGTGGTCATTAGAGAGCTGGGACAAAAGGCTGCAAAAGAATAGGAAATGGGCATGGCTGACAGCAATGTCACAACATGCAGAGTTCTCAAAACCAGTGTGAATTGACAAGAATCACTAGTTAGGAGTGTGCAAAAAAACTAGGACTCGCTTGGAACCGGATTAGAACCACCTAGAACCGGTGGTTCTTGAGGGAACCGGTGGGTACCTGTTTGATTCTCGATTCCATAGATGGATCCGTCCATCCACCTAGCCGGACCGGACCGATTATATTAAAATAATATATTAATTTTTAATATTAAAAAATAAAATTACAAATCAACAGACCCAAATCAAATAATTAAACAAATAATTAAAGTGGGAAAAAAGTCCAAAGCGCACCAAATGGAGAGGCGTTGAAGCTAAAAAGTCTAAAGCGCACCTTGACAAAATGTCAAGCAATTGGTGGGCAAAAACAAGCACGCGAAGAAGTAGGGTTGCAGGAGGAGGAGGAGAAGAATAGGTAAAGTGGCGAAGAACTAGCAATTTTGGTCAAAAACCAAAGTTTTTTCCCGTCAAGATCGAAATATTCGAGAAAATGATATTATTATTATTGTGAGACCGGTTCTATGGATTCACCAGGGAACCGAACTGAACCAGTAGTCTGGTTCGCGGGTAGATCCATGCAACTAACGGGTGAATCTCGGTTTCAATTTTTCAGATTCGATTCTTAGCGTGCAGTTTTTGGTTCTAGGTCTGGAACAGCTCACCTGAACTATGCACACCCCTACCACTAGTGACCTAACATTCTTGAAGTCAAACATTGTGATTTGGGATTTATTTTTTTCTCTTTGGGGCAGTCAAAGTTAACACCGTTAATCATGGCATAAGCCTACCAAAGTCTTCCCAGAAATATGTCCCAAAGATCCAGTGTCAGTGATCATTGAACAGAGCACAGTGCAATTTCCACGTGAATGTTCCATGATAGATGGTCATGCATTATGTCTCTCGCATCTCTCTCTCTCTCTCTCTCTGCGGGTGACAGCTCATGTCAAGTTGCATCTCTGTCTGCCTCTCGGGCTCACATACAAACAAGAAATCTACTCTAGTCTGTGACAGAAAAAGTACACAACTAAATAGGCAGGGGATGGAGGGAGGGAGGGAGATAGAGAAACAGGCCCAGCTAATATTCTTCCCCTGGTTCCTGGACTCAAACAATGTCATAGCTATAAACACTTGACCCCAAAAAACTTGCAGACATTGTTCGAGAAGTAGCGCACAGGGTCTCATCTGTTGAAGTCCAAAAGCATTCACTCGGAGTAGAAGAACAGGGAAAGAGGAACGAGAGAGGATGGGAGATTGCACTTGCAGGGTCCTCAGATCTCTCGTTCTCTGTTTACTGTTTCTTCTTCAAAGAGCAAATGGTGACAACCCATATAGGTTCTTCACGTGGAAGGTCACTTATGGTGACATTTACCCTCTTGGTGTTAAGCAAAAGGTACTCCATTTTTATCACCTTCTTAATTTTTTCCCCCTTTCCTTGGGCAACATTTTTCTTATGGAATGTGATTTTGCAGCTTTCGAGACGAATAAGGTTGATTCTTGTCTTCATTTCTTTCCTTCTCTTCGTGGTTTGGCAAGAAAGTCTGTTTTTTTTGGACAATGCTGAGTCAATATGGACTCCATTTGGGATTGTTGTAGCTTTTGAGACAAAGAAGTTGTTTTCTTTTTGTTAATTTCCTCCCTTGCTCTGTTCTGCTGAAAGCAAGAAGACTTTTTTTTGTTCTTTTGCTTTTCCAAGAACGGTAAACAATAATGCTTAAATTTATTGGAGACCTGAACTTAAGTGTTGGATTGGCGCAGGGGATTTTGATCAATGGGTAGTTTCCAGGGCCCCAAATCGATGCTGTTACTAATGACAACTTGATCATTAGTGTCTACAACTACTTGAAGGAGCCATTCCTGATTTCTTGGTAATAAATTTGTTGCTTCTGTGGAAATCTCTCTGTGCATTCTTTTGTGCTCCCTTTCTGTGTTTTCTGGTCGTTGCTCTGTTTTCATAGCTTAATCTGAGCAATGCAGGAGAAAATAGTGTGAAATGGTATAAGTTCCCTTTTCTGATTTCTTTTTTGCTCACAGAGAGAGACCATCAACTTCAAGAATGGCTAAGATTTAGTTTTCCTTTGCTAGATTAATCTAAGAAAGTACACCCAGTGAGCTTAAAACCAGCCTTTCCTTTCTCTGCACACAACTGCCCTGTGGAAACCATTTTGTTTTAGATAGATCAGGAACTGGATCTGCGGTTTTTACTTTCTTCATCAATTTCTCAAATTAGCACAATTTTTATTTTCTAATATTAGTGCATTTTGATATTTTTCTTCCCTTGTTTTTTGATTTTTTTTTTTTATCCAACTGGTTAAAATGCAAGCTGGCAATAGTAAGATCTCCATCAGTCATCAATGCACTCGTGGGTTAGGCTTTATATTCGAATATCCTTATCATATTGATGCTTTGCTCTTATAAAGAAAGTCCACCTCTTTTCATTATATGGGCCCAAAAGTTAATGCTTTTCCTCTTTCTTCATTCATTTGTCGCACTGAATATTGTAACCCCAGATCTTGAATGTATACATTTGTATGTGTGTGTGTGTGTGTGTGTGTGTGTGTGTTGGCGCGCTCTTCTCTGGGTTTGAATTAGAGGAGTAATGGTTTAACTGATCTTCATGATTGTTCTTTCCAATCTCCAAGAACATAGTTTAGTAGAGCTAGGACTTATTGCCTGTTTGCGACGGTCTGAGAAGCAATTAAATATGTGAATTATTCTGTCTGTCCAACTGGCTTATTTTAGTGAACCTGACTAACCACGTGGGATGTCTAGATCCAGACATGTGACTTGTGCAGCTACTTATGCACACAACTACAGAGACACTCCCACACACACGTATTTAATCATATATTCAGCTGTCAAATGCGAGACATCTACAGTTGGGAGTGAGGGTCTTTTAGTGGGTGGGATTAAGATTTATGTAAAGATGTTTGTGATATTGTGAAATGCTTGGATGGTGAACATGGCACAGCTTTTGCAGCCAAAAAATGGCGCTTCATAAAGAATTTGCCCTCCTAATGTTTGATCATTGCTCCACTGCAGATCCCCCATATAACTGGTGTATCTCAAAATTTTCTGAATTTTGCCGAGCTATAATCATTGTCGGGGAAAAAGAAAATTTGAATATGTGATGACGTCCCTCGACAAATGTTGTTTAACTTCAAACTAGAGAATGCTTGGCCTGCTCATTTTTCAACAAAAGCAGTTAGCTTTAAATCGAAGTGCTAATACTCTTGTGTGCTGCTTTTGAAGGAATGGTATACAGCAGAGGAGGAATTCATGGCAGGACGGAGTCCATGGCACGAATTGTCCCATCCTTCCTGGAAGGAACTTCACTTACGTTATGCAAGTGAAGGATCAGATTGGCAGTTACTTTTACTTCCCATCCATTGGGCTTCAGAAGGCGGCCGGAGGCTTTGGCGGCATCAGAATTTGGAGCCGCCCCTTAATCCCCGTCCCTTTCCCTCCCCCGGCTGGTGATTTCATGGTCCTCGCTGGTGACTGGTTCAAGACAGATCACAATGTAATTAGCATGCCATTAACACTATTATTTTGTGCATATATGAAAAGTTCTGATCTTAATCTTATGCCGTTTCTCCATTTTCTATTTGTGTATACAGCGATTGAGACTCCTTCTGGATGTTGGTCACAATCTTCCATTTCCCGATGGGCTTCTCATCAATGGCCGTGGTTGGAACGGATACACATTCACAGTCGACCCAGGTTACACTTGCTATCCAGTCAATTTACTTAATCCAATGGCACTGAGCATATATATTTGGAAAAGTGACAGAATACCTACTCCATCAGTATCAAATACCACGATATTGAGCTTTCACTTTCTGTGCAGGCAAAGACATACAGGTTTAGAATATCAAATGTTGGCATTACGACGTCTATTAACTTCAGAATTCAAGGGCATAAGATGAAGCTGGTTGAGGTCGAAGGCTCTCACACTCTTCAGAACACTTACGATGCCCTTGACATCCACCTTGGTCAATCCTACTCAGTCTTGGTCACGGCCAACCAGCAACCGCAAGATTACTATGTCGTTGTCTCGTCCCGTTTCACCCCCCGGGTTCTCACAACAACCGCTGTTCTTCACTACAGCAACTCCCGCCGGGGAGTCTCCGGTCCTGTTCCTGCTGGTCCTCCGGCTCGCGTTGCTTGGTCATTGAGCCAAGCCAGATCTATACGGTATTAAACATCGAATACTCTACTCTGTAGTTCTCATTTCTTCTTGTTTCTTCCATTTTGTATGTGAACTGAACCTCAATGATGTTACTTCGTGTAATGCAAACCAGTTGGAATCTTACGGCAAGCGGGCCTCGACCCAACCCTCAAGGTTCATATCACTACGGGATGATCAAGACCAGCCGGACCATCATGTTGGCGAACTCAGCCCCTATAATCAATGGAAAGCAGAGGTACGCTGTCAACGGGGTCTCGTTTGTTCCAGCAGACACTCCATTAAAGCTCGCGGATCACTTCAACATTCCTGGGGTTTTCAATCTGGGAAGCATGCCCACAAGCCCCAATTGGGGGAGCGGCTACCTCCAGACCTCTGTCATGTCCACGAATTTCCGAGAGTACGTCGAGATTGTTTTCCAGAATTGGGAGAATACCGTCCAGTCCTGGCACATTGATGGATATTCATTCTTCGTCATGGGGTAAGACTAAATCTTGACGGAAACCACATAGATCACGCATCTTTGCAAAATGATTGACTTATCTTTGACTTGATCAGAATGGACGGAGGGCAATGGACGCCTGCGAGTAGATCACGCTATAATTTGAGGGATACGGTAGCTCGATGGACGACTCAGGTAATAAGATGAAATTGTCCTCCTGTGCATGAATGTCGCATCACCACAACAAGGAGAAGTGCCGGCGACTGTTTCTCATGCTAACTTCGCTTCTGTCGTGTGGTCGAATCGTCTCAGGTGTATCCAAAATCGTGGACCGCAATCTACATGGCTCTAGACAACGTGGGGATGTGGAACATCAGATCCGAGGACTGGGCGCGGCAATACTTAGGACAGCAATTCTACATTAGGGTCTATACTAATTCGAATTCGTATAGGGATGAGCTTCCTATCCCTAAGAATGCCCTCCTCTGTGGCCGGGCGAGGGGTCGTCGTACGAGACCGCTTTGATCTTACTCTTGACATTACTCGTCACGACGGGGTGACGGAACTAATTCTTTAAGAGGGAGCGGAAATTTGTTCCGAGAGCTCTACTCGAGCTTTGAGGTTTACTTTTCATGTCCATGCTCTTTGATGATCTTGCTACCTAGGCATTGCATTTGCGATGTTTTCTCAAGTGTATTTGATACTTGGTTTCTGAAGGCATTCTTGGTTTATCAGCAAATCCCCCATTAACAATCTTCTCACCGTTCCCTTTTACCATATCTTGAAGTGTTGCAGATTAGACAAAAAAAAAAAAAAAAAAAAAAAAGAAGAAGAAGATAAAAAAGGAGTGTTAGAGAGCATGAAGAACTTGTGTTCTTAAATGACTCATCTCCCCCGAGCAAATTCTTACGTGCCACACCTGCGTGTACTTTTGTGATATAAGTTAGTGTTTCTCATTTCATGGAAAATGAATGATTTGAAAATGTATATTCTTTTAAAAATAATTAATTATAACACTTGAAATAATTAGTCAATAAAATATGCTTTCATTATTGATAATAATTTATACTTAAATATTTTCATGGAAGATGAAAATATTTTTTATTCATACATTAAATGATTCAAGTAAATCTTTTAAAATTTTCTAGATTATTTATTTACTATGAAATAAATGGAGTTTAAGTTGGAAAATCTTGTTATAGCTAGGTCCATAACCGGGTATAAAGTGCCGTAAACTAAAATATGCATAGAATGATATTATATTTAGGGGTGTGCAAAATACTTGGGAATCGCCCGGATCGTCCAAAATCAAAATTATACAAATTTACCAAACGGACCAAGGAAAAATTGTTCTCCGCATAAACACTTTTTTCTATTTCTATTTCCCGGAACAATTTTTAAACAAAAACGGCGGTTTTTATAGAGGTCCATAACCGACCGTAAACTAAAATATGCATAGAATGATATTATATTTAGGGGTGTGCAAAATACCCAGGAACCGCCGGACCCCGGAATTTTTTTTCCAATTTTCCAGAACCGGTGGATACTAGTCCGGTTCCTAGTTCCATGGGCGGATCCGCCCACCCGGATTGGACTCGGAACCTTTTTAATATTAAAAAAAAAAAATTACTAAAAGAAACCCTATGTTAGATCTCATCTCCTCACTCCCTTTGTCTTCGGTTCTCTCTCTCTCTTTGTCTTTTCCTCGGTTCCTCCTAATCCTATCACCATTTCGATTCCTCCCTGAGCGTCGACGCTGTTGTCGTTGTTCCTCCGCTGCTATTATTCGCCCCCTCGTGTCAGCCGCCACCGGCCACAGCCGTGGAAAATTGTTTCGCGACCGTTTTATGTTGAAAACTCGACCATAGACCTCCTCCCCTCCTTCCCAACTCATAGACCCGACTGTTCTATGTTGAAAACCAAAATTGTTTCGCACCAAGATCGGTTTCATGGATCCACTTGGGAACCGGACTGGACCGGCGGTCCGGTTCTCGGGTCAATCCATGCAACAAACGGGTGGTTCCTAATTCCAATTTTTCGGAACTGGTCCTTAGCGGACGGTTCCCAGTTCTAGGTCAGGAATCGCCTGCTCGGATCATGCACGCCCCTATTGTATCATAAGAAAAAGCTCACACTATTTTCAATCTTTACATGGCTATAACACTCTTCAATTTATTGAGTTGACAAAAACAATTTCAAGAGAACTAATTAACTAAGATAAAAAGGGAAATGATGAAAGTTGCTATTTATTTAAAAGGAAAAAGCCACAAAAAAATCCCAAACTTTATCCAAAATGACAAATTTAACCAAAACTTTTTTTTTTGTAACATGAAAAATCCAAAACTTTGCTAATCGTGACACATTTACCCCACCAAGGGCATTTTCGTCTTATTTTTTCTATTTTTCCTCTTTTCTTCTTCTCTCTTCCTTTTGCTGGCCATGGCAAAGGGAAATCGAACTTAGGTGGATGCCCTCATTGGTGTCGGGTGAGGGTCGCCCTTGCTTGGGCTAGTGAGGACCGCCCTTGCTGGCGTCAAGTGAGGGCCTCCCTTGCCAGATCTGGCGAGAGTACCCCTCGCTTAACGCCGGTGAGGGCTTGGTGAGGACTGCCTGGGTCGGCGTCGAGTGAGGGATTTGGCGAGGGTAGCCCTCGCTTGCGTTGGGCGAGGGCGGACCTCGCCAGGCCCTTATTGGAGTCGGGTGAGGGGTGCCTTCAATAGATTTGGTGAGGGAGGCCCTCGCCCGAGTTCGGCTTCCCTTCGCCATGGCTAGCAGAGGGAAGAGAGAAGAAGAAGAAAAAAGGAAAAAAAAAAAAGTAAAAGACAAAAATTATCCCTATAGTTTAAGATAAATGTGTTACATGGATACACGTTTAGGGTTTTTTATATCACAAAAAAATGGTTTGGGATTTTTCATGTCACGAAAATTTTTTGGAGGTAAATTTGTCACTTTGGGCAAAGTTTTGGATTTTTGATAATCTTTTCCCTTATTGAAAATGCAAAAAGCCGCACATCATCATGAAAATACAAGATTATCCGTATTACTATAAATAATTATATTTTACATTACCACCTTATATTATTTTTCGTTGGTTTTTATACAAACTTCATTTTCCTCTCTTCTACTTACTAATGTGATCAGGCTGCTTTTTATGAAGGAATTTTTTTTTTTTTTTGTAATGATTATAAACCTTGTCGGTAATCCTTGTTAATCAACAATATCTTAATTTAAAAATTCCTTTTAAAAAATAGAAATAAGAATCGAATGGTCACTAGGAGTTGTTAGAAATTGAATGTCAGAAGCATTGCAAATAAATGCATTTTATTAATATTTTGTAAAATAAAATCCAATCATTTAATTTACTAAAATACTTGAATTTTAGATGATTCTAGTAAAAAAGTAATGAATATGTAAACTTCTTCGATTTGAACACAAAAGATGAACAAACAACAATAATTTAGGAAAGATTGATAAAAATCATCAAATTAATTGATCTATATTAATGGTACTTTTTTTCATCCTTCATCAATTTTACCATTAATGAGATCAATAGGAGAGTTACTTTACACCATTCAAATTGTAGGGTGTATGGGAAACGATTTTGAGAGATGGAAATACCAAGAGCCAAAAATAAATCCCAGTTTAACAATACTTGTCAAGAACGTCTCAAGTCTACACATCCAAGGAGTAGCATGACAAAGGATTAGTTCCAACATTGCTCAATTAGGCATTTGAGAAAAGATATATCTAAGCATAATTCGTGTAAGATTTGTGCTAGGGAGTACGGCCTTGATGGCTCTGTTTGGATCTCATTTTAGAAATCCCTCGTGAAGAGCGCAAGCATTACACCATACGACTTTGTGTCAGTGGCACGAAATTGCCCTTCTTCATGCTCCATGCAAAGGCAGTCAATTGGAGGCCATGGTGGCACGTCATCTGATTGGTCAAAACAAAAAATATTCATTTCAATTTCCATTTTGGGGATGCATGGTTATGTCAGCCTGATGTTGTGAGGCACGCTCCGAGGCAACTAGACTCCAACGAGCAAGAAGCTTGACCCGACTCGTACCGTAGACATCACATTCGTTTTCGTACGCCTCGAAGTTGCAACTGTAGAATATCGAAAAGTCAACCCCATTGCGAGAGAGCACATTAGGTAGTTCTGAGGTCAACCGTGTTCTGGAAGATCATGTTCAATGTCACGAAATTCGGTGCCGCCATGGTTGTGATAGCGATGATGAATTCGTGATATCTATCTTTATTGTTATGAAAGAGTTCAAACGTGAAGCCGCAAGATTAAAAAAAGAAAGTAATCGAATTTTTGATAATAAGCTATTGAATTTTTATTTTGTTTTATGGGCCTGCAAATAAGAAGTGTTGTTGCGTGTTATAAGATAAATTGTACAATAAAAACGCCACATTTGACAAAGAATAATGCTCTGTTTAGTGGGTATATTACATAAATCCCAGTATCACTCTTTATCAAAATGAGAAACCGAATAAATTAGCATGAAACTTAAAAAATGTTCTTGTAATTAATAATTAAGTAAAAATATCGATCATTAATATCCAATTGATTAAATACAAATATATGACGTTGTAGAGAATGCATAAAAAAAAAAGATTTTCTTTTGAAAATAAATACCTTACAACAGATTTTCTTTAAAAAAAAAAATGAAGAAGGTCGCAATAAGAATTTGGAAAGGAAAACTTGAACTTGGGTGGATGGAGCATTAAAGTAGTAAGGGTGAGCAAGGTACTAACTTGGTTCGATTCCAAGAATCGGATTGATGAGAACTTATCCTATTATAGGTTCCAAGGTATGTATGGTAGATTCTAGGTTACGAAAGTTGAGAAACCTGTTTTAATGGGTAGAATCTAAATTCTGGGTAGGTGGAACTTGTAACAAGTTTTTGTATTTTTTGGGTATATATCTTCGTGCAATCCTGCGATATTTCATGACGTTCAATAATGAATATATAATTTAGAAATATTAATTTAAGTTTCTATTTTACGATTGAGACTTTTACTTTGTTAATATTTCATATTTTTCTTATGTTTAAATATAAGTTGTGGTCAGTGAATTGTAACAGTAAGTGGTGTTCATTAAATGTGATGATTCATTATAATCATTCAATTAATAATATACATGGAACTTGGAAAGACCCTATGACCGACCTTAGAACCCATGATAGGGTAGGTTTTGAGTTATAAGGTATGTGATATGTTCCAAATTCTAAAAAATGAGGAATCTATTTCAATAGATAAGTTCCATATTTGAGGTAGAACCTATATGGAACTGAAATTGTTCACCATAGCATCTCGAGTTCCTTTCTACCTCCCAATGACCATTAGTTGGGCCGAGGGACTCAATAAGCAAAAGCAGTGTATAAGTCCATCGTCCACCCACTAAGGTTGACAAGGCCCCAAAACTCCTATGTGTGCGTAAATAATGGTTAAAGAAAGGAGAATTTTTACACAAATTTTCAATTCACTCACTATATTCTTTGTTTTGATGCGGTCATGGTTCGAAGTACTTTCAGATTTAATAAAATTTTGTTTGACAACAATTTTCTTTTTTCACTTTTGCCTCATACGCATCATCTGGTAAACCCAAGGATTCTAGCCATCTCTCTCTTCTCTCTCTTGATCTCGGTCTCGAGCAGGAAAGTATATACTTGCATGCTAACGATGCACATAAACCTTTTGCATATTAACCACCGCTAAACTTGACGGAAGAGGTGCAAATCCCCATTCTCGGGGAAATGATGACTTTTTTCAGCATATCCCTACAAGGAGGCTGGTGAGTGTTATATGAATAGAGTATGACATTTTTGCATATCAACTGGTGGATCATGTGGGGCTAACTTGATTCAATGGGGAAGGTCATTGGTTCTTGTGCGAATCGGGGCAATATCTTCATAAACTTATGCACATGCTTGTGACTCATATATAAGCTGTAGATGGACCTAGAAAGAATCCGTTGTGGATTTTATGCTGCGGATAGAAAGTAAACCATTACGAATGTTTTTTTTTTGATAACCTGAGAATCGCCATACAATCGGCATGAAAAAGAAAAGGGTACTAGCGCGGAGACCCACCTCCCACGCCGTTATGGATTCCCCTCCCAATCCCCAACACGTTTTCTTATGAAAATAATAAATGATGCATTTGCGACCAAAATTTGGAATGACTAACTCTAATTTTGACGAATTTTGTAATTCTTTTTCCTTTTCTTTTTTTCCCCTTTTTCCTCTCGCTGGCCATCACGGGCTCTTCTTGCCTAGCCCTCGCTGGCCTTGAGTGAGAGACTCCCATGTCGGCCTTTGGCGAGGGTGGCCATGCTTGCCCAAGCAAGGGAGGGCGATCCTTGCCCGAGGCCAATGAGGATGCTTGTTGCTAGTGGTTAGCGATGGCCAACAAAGGGGAAAAAGGGAAATAAGAAAAGAAGAAGAAGATATAGGAAGGAAAAAAAGAAAAAGAAATCAGAAAATTAGAAAAAAAAATGCATAAATTCTTCATGTTATTGTTAGTCGTGCTACTTGAGATGCCTAGCATTGACTAAACTACTACATTAGTAGTTTGTGGTCATAATTGATCGGAAGGACAAAATTGACAAATCATCAAAATGTTTGACTAAATTAACAAATAATCAAAATATTTATGATTAAATTGGCATAATTAAAATGTTTATGATTGAATTTACCACGTGCAATAGATTTAGCACTTTTTGGATAATTTTTCTTGAGTTTTGGTGTCAACCTTACAAACTCATTGTCATGGCAATAGACCTGCAAATTCCAAGCAATCTCACAAAAGACTTTTGGACGTACCAATGGTGGGAGTCAGATAGACTCGAGTTGCCCATATCATTCGAAGCAACAACAATAATTACAAATCGAATTTAGGCTCGCACCCTAGTATAACTCAAGCTCTCTCCTATCTTCGCCCAAAGCAAAGCTTGATTTATTAATCCCCAATTAGTATGATCTCATACCGAGAGGGCGTTGTCAAATCTCTATCACATTCTTGAAAAAAAGGGAAATAATCGAGAGTAAGGTTGGGGCAAAAAAAGATGACGTCTTACGAGATCATGAGACCATATCATCTCACGTGGCAACAATTTATAAAACCCCAAATCAAAGGTGTATCTCTCAAATCAAAGGTGATGAAAGATCGATTGCAGAGAGAGTTTCTTTCATACCGGCCCGGTTTATGCTCTTACGTTCTTAAAATAAAAGGAAAATTTTAAGCTATTTAAGCAAGACACACCTACTATTGACAATCATCAGCGCAATCTGATCTTCCTCGGAAAAATCGTTCAAAAAGTCTTATACCTTTTAATTTTATCAATTGATCTTAAACTTTTTCACGTTTTGCCAATTAAATTCATTCAACTAATTTTAACTGGAAATTGCTCATGCGAATGCAGGCCGTCCTAAACGTAGACAGTTTTTAAATAATATTTTTCGCAACTTTTATTAATTTTTAATTTTCTTTTCCCTTTTTATTTTCTTTTTTTTCCTAACCCTAGGCCGGCCACCACGCCGGATACATAGATATATTTTCATCTTCCTATGAAAAGATGAAACTATAAAATATCGAAGCATGAAAAGCAAAATCGAACAGAAGGGTCTTCACGTTTAATTATTCAGCCAAGATCTCAGCAATAGTCAACTTCGCCATCTTCTTCCTCGCATCGTTCCTTCTCCCTCTCTCTCTCGCGAGATATCACATTCAACATGTCCACGCTTCAGGCATTCCTTTCAGAGAATATTCCATGCTTCCCCACCAAACCCGCTTCTCGCTCCCTCTCCTCTCTCTCTCTCTCTCTCTCTCTCTCTCTCTCTCTCTCTATAGAGATGTCATCACTACATACAGACATGCGGAATTGCCTCAGCCATTTTTGGTTTTTCGCGAGGAACAAAGGCTAGAAGCCAAGAAGCTTTGTTATTAATGCCTTGCATGGACTTCGTCTCGCGTTGATGCTAGAGGAAGAGCCGCTTGCCTGTGTGACACCTGGAATGTTTTATGTTGTCGACGAATAAGAGCTGATGAGGTTAATTTGCGCTGAGAAACATGCTGCATATAACGTTGCTTTCGGACAGAATGGTTTCTCCACTTTGCTTTCATGTTGTCTATTGTGATGTGATTTCGTATGTGGAGCCCCGGTTCATGCCCGTGAGGAAGAATGTAGAAATATGCCAATGGTACTAGGACGGATACTCTTTCACACGATATCATCATACGAATCGAACATGACACAGAGTTAGGGGTTTGGGTTAAGGCTAATCACATTGGGGTCGATTTCAAGTGCCTATCAATGACACATGATCAAGCATTGTGCCATGCTCATGTCAGATCCACTTGATATGAAATTGACTTATATAACTTGTTTAAATAAATGAATCCGTGTTGAAAGTGTTCGTTACAATTTGTTTGATGTGATTGATTAATAAATTATATTGTCCATGTTATTGGCTTTAAAGATTATAAATTATTGAGATTTCGTTGATTATCAACAAGTTGTTTAGTTTGATTTGATAACAATTTGTGATAGATTATTATTAATTATGAGTAGATTTTATGAAAACTTGAGGATATTTTGCATCAAGTTCATGTTGGCAAGTTGATTCATGATGGGTCATGCAATCATGTCGACTTGTCAAATTGTTATTTAACTATACTACATGAATCATGTCGTGTCAATCTGTTGTCCTTATGTTGCATAGATTGATAAAACTAACTAATTGTGTTGTGTTTTGGTATAATTGTTCCGTAGTATACTTTGTGCCAACAGAAAGGAGAATAGTCCATGAATATATATCGAATAAGATTCTAATCATAGGGTGGTCTTAAAAGCTATTCCAAGTGTAAGATGTGCTGTGAATCAATCACGAAAACTACTACATTCGAACCAAATGTTAAATCACTCGGTGAATCCCATGTGTTAACTTTAAGGAAAATTTGTTACTGTAAAAATAGTTTGTATAGTTCGACCGAAAAAGAAAAAAAGATAGTTCGTATAGATGTATTGCGTGTGCAATGTGTTCAAAGTCCTTTTCTTAATCGAGTGGAACGGCGGAAAGTCAAATTCTCGTGCCGGAACAAAGGGGACCCTCGAATATACGACGACGTATGAAGCCCTTGTTCTGGGGTCGGTTTTTCATATATTACCATACGCACGTTTCTTCTATGATACGCATTGTTGACGTCATCTTTGTTTTTAACATACTTTAATTCATTTTTCTTTTCCAACCGACCCAAAAAAAAAAAAAAAAGTCTTGCTTTCTGTTTGTTTTTTTCTTGCCTCTTAGACGAACGTCGTTCTTGCTTTTCTTCTGCTCGGTTGTAACGCTTGGTTTATTGCTGGGGCTTATTTTCTGCTGTGAAATTTGACATTTTCTCCTTCTTTTGAGCGGAAATTCGGTACTGCTCTTTGTCCGGTTGGGGAGGGATATGAGGACACGAAGAATATTGCGATATCATGAAACCCTTTTTTGCCAAGCATGAGTACTTGTATGCTAATCGAGTTTTAAGTACAGATGAAAGGGGGGCTGCTAATCATTAACATGTTGCTGCTACAAGTAGGTGCTGGTTATTTTTACTTGGTTTGGAGACAGAATGTCTTCAAAATGGGACCGGAAGAATGTCTTCATAAAGTATTCATATTATATGGGCCGGCCAATGTCCTTTTCAATTTTTTTTTTTCATTTATTTCAGGTAAACTTTATGTAATATTCTTCACTGAATCATGAAGGCATTTTTGAACAAACCCAGGGTCTGAGGAGGGTGGAGCTTTTTTCCTTTTTCTAATCAAGACCCCAAAAGAATTAACACCGAACTCCCCCAGGTCTGAGCGAAAGCTGCACAAAAAGACAACTGGGATCAGCTGAGTCTTACAAAGTATTTATTCTCTCTTCTGTTGCGCTATAGTACTCTTAAATTCCATCAAGAGGGTGATTGAAGAGGAGGAAGATGGTGCATGGAGAAGAAAGCTTCCTCAAAAGGTCTGATTCTCCATCCTCTTCTGTTGTCATTGTTGACGGTCCATCCTCGGAATCATCCGATTTGAGGGGCAACAGGATGCGAGACCACGGGACGTTGGCTTTACTGCCCCTGGGAACGATAAACCAGCAGCAGCTGTCTCCAGTCAGGCCTTACGTTCGATCCAAGACGCCCCGGCTTCGTTGGACCCCGGACCTTCATCAGCGATTCATGCTTGCGGTCGAACGGCTAGGCGGAGAGGATAGTAAGGCCATCTATATTAACATCGCCAATTTGGCCATACAAAGAGTCTTGGTTTATTAGATAAGATGTTGGAATGAACTGAAAGTAGCCATGGCGACCTGTCCTCGCAGGAGCGACACCAAAGATGGTTCTGCAGATCATGGGTGTGAAGGGACTTACTATATCTCATGTGAAGAGCCATCTTCAGGTTTGCCTGTTCACTTAGGGTTCATTTGTTTTGCATAAAATAATTTTTAGCAAATTTTTTTTTCTCATTTTCCTTAGAAAAGATTTTCCTTCCAAACTTTAAATTAAAAAAAAAAAGGATTTCCCATTTAAAAGAACTGTTTTCCAAAATATTTTAAGGTTTTTTGGTAAATGAAAAAAAATTTCTTAAAAAAATTTCTAATTAAAAATTAAAAAATTGTTATTATTATATCTTTTCTTTTCTTTTTCTTTTTTCTTTTTCTTTTTCTTGTTTTCTCTTTTCTTTTTCTGTGACTTTAAACCCAAACTCCTCCTCTCCTCTCTCCTTCTCCTTCGCCCCCTCCCTTTCGTCACCGCTGCTGCCTCCAACCCTAGCTCCTCCCGTGCTCCATCCTCTCCCTCTTCGTTGGCGTCCCCTGCTCCCTCATTCTCCAACGGATTCGGCTCCACGCCGACGACTTACACTCTTCGGTACGCCGTTGTCGGCCGCGTCTGGAGGATCGTCACCCTTTGGAATGGCTTAGCTTGCCGTAAGCTCTGGTCCGTCGCCGGTTCGCGTCCAGTTCCCCTTCGCCACTGTTTGCCTCGTTGGGGGAGCTCTGCTGCTTCTCTGTTCGATACGCCCGCGCCTTCTTTCAGTGCCGGCGCAAGTTCGTCCTTGTTTGCGACGTGTGCGCCTGTGCCTCGGGCATGGCTCGGCTCGTGCCTGTGCTTTGAGCTCGGCCGAGCTTCGGTGGACAGAATCGCCGCAGAGGGAGGCGAGGTCATCGAAGATGGCAGTGATGGCGGTTGACAGGAGGAAGGGGCGATGGGTGAGGTGGAGAGGTGGGTGGGAGAGAAGGAAAAAAATTAAATATTTATTTAAAATTTTGATTTTTTTTCATATGAGAGAGCATTTGGGATGTCTAAACATTAAAAAAAACATTTTCAATCTTATATACCAAATAAAGGAAAACTAATTGTATTCTTGAAAGTTTTTTCCAAGAGAATATTTTCCTTAATCATTGAATTTTTCATAAAACAAAAGCATAATTAATTTGCACTTTTTTTTTTCATAACTGTATCATATAAATGAAACCTTCAATACATTTTAAAGATGATCAAGCTGATGTGAATACTAATGGTTCTATTTCTGGAAGCAGATGTACAGAAGCATGAAGCATGAGCAGATCGAGCAAGGTTATCTCTACAACACTACAACTTTTTTATGCATATTCTTGTAGATAAAAGTAGGTTTGCCCTATTCTTGTTGGTGCCGGGACTCCTCCCCTATATATGTTTTGGTAAAGTCCATATAAATCTTACCCTTATCAAAAAAAAAAAAAAAAGAAAAGTAGGTTTGCCCTAAGATTACCCTCCGTAGAATTCTACTTACCTTTGTAGTCTTACATGCTGCAATCAACGATGAAATGGTGCCTTTTGTTAGTTTGAGTGAGGACGACGCTACAGTATACTGAAATAATTTGGCTATCTCCAGAATTGGCATTTTTTAGGTGATAATTAAAATAGCCAAAAATATATTAGCCCCACAAATTAGCGAGGTCACCTCAAGGCACTCTAATATCTCTAGATTTGACTCCGGACGTGTCGCATGCAGAGTTTCACCGGTTGACTAGCACCAAGTTTTTTGCCAGAGTAGATCTGTTTGCTTCTCATGACCCATCTTGAAAGAAACAGGAAAATTATCTAAGAAGTCCAAAACTTATTACATTTTTGTCAATTTAGTCCTAAATTTTAATTTTGCCAATTGAGTCCAAACTTTTTCATTTTTTGTTAATTGAGTATATTTGGCCAATTTTAATTAAAATTCATTGATATAAACATTGGTTGTTCTACATGACATGGCTGGCGCTAATGTGAGAAAAATTTATTATTTTTTAAATAATTTTCTGAAATTTTAAATTTTTACTTTATTTTATTTTCTTTCCCTTCCTCTTTCTCTCCTTCCTCTTTGCTAGTTGCCTAGCCTTTAGCAACCGGCCAAATGTTGTGATTGGCAAAGGTCGGCCTCGTCGGGAACTAATGAGGGGCGGCCTCGCTAGCCTCACGCAAGGACGCCCTTGCTAGGATCTAGTGAAGGGCAATCTTCATGGGCCTTGGGCGAGGCTTGCCCTTGTTGGATATGGCAAGGGCGAGGCTCACTCATGGCCATTGAGGCCAACCCTCACTTGCTTCAAAGTAAGGGCAAGGGTTGGCCTCATTGACCATGAGCCTCGCCCAAGGCTTGTGAGGTCATGCCTTGCCAGATCCCAATGAGGGCAACCTCATGTGAGGCTGGTGAGGGCAACCTCTCTTGAGGCTGACAAGGCCGACCCTTGCTTGTCGCAACTAGCAACTAGTAGACAAGAAGGGAGAGAGAGGGAAAAAGAAAAGAAAAAAAAAATTCAAAAATTTGAAAAAATTTAAAAAATAATAAATTTTGCCAATGTTAGTGTTGGTTGTATCATGTAGGATGGCTAATACCCATGTCATCAAATTCTAATCAAAATTTGTCGAATGGACTCAATTGATAAAAAGTGAAAATGTTTATTATCCAATTGACAAAATCGAAAAGTTTAAAATTGAATTGACAAAAATGTAATAAGTTTAGGACTTTTTGGACAATTTTTCCAAAAGAAATCGGTAAACAAAACATTTTAATGTCCAAGCTTTCTGTATGTTTTGCCCATTTAATTTGCACGCAATGATTTATCTTACTTTTCCAATCTAATCTGAAAAAGGTTAAATCCTTAAAGTCACTTATAATACCTCATTTGTTTATGCCCACACGACTACCTGTTAAAAAGCCGAGCATGCGATGGAATAGAAATTGTTTGTGTGATTTTGCAAGCTTCTCCTTGCAGAAGCAGAAGCGGCGGGAAGAAAGAACGAGAGGGGGCGGGCGTGGCATATTCGGCTCATATCCATCACTGGGATGCGGTCTACCACCAACACCATCACCGGCACCAGAGTAAATTGGTCGATCTGACGAATGACTACATAACCAGCTACAAAAATCATGAAAATCATCGCGCCAGCGGGCTCGCTTTCCACAACAACAGCGTGCGCACGAAGGGGTTTGTTAACCGTTTTCTATCGACACACCCAATTAATATGATTACTTTATGAAGACATTAAAATTGTGATCTCATGATTAACTCAATAAGCTATAGGAGAATGTGAACTGTAATATAAAAAGGATATAACTTGAGGGTTTAATACAATGAAATGTGAGAGAAAACCTAATTAGTAGAGTATAAATTACCACGACATTATTACCAGAATTATAATGGCAAATATTACTTACTTTCAATTAAGAGATCCCCAATTTACACACCCATGCGCGCGCACACACACCCCCCCCAAATAAGAATCAACCATGAACATGACCGCATACACCTGACTTTTTCTAGTGCGCAACAAATGACTAGAGAGAATTTTCTTGCACGCACTTTTTTAATTGTTTGGTATCTTCTGTATATTTTCAGCTATGAGAACCAACAGCGAAGGAATATTGAAACATCAGCAGGCAAAGGATGTCCAAGTTCTTACATCATCTTCAAGGATCTGTTCAAAAGCTGCAAATCCCCGGTAAAATCCCTCTCTCTCTCTCTCTCTCTCTCTCTCTCTCTCTCTCTCTCTCTCTCTCTCTCTCTCTCTGTCTCTGTAGGCAGGCTCTGACGATGGTTTTAATATCGAAGAGTGAGGAAAAGGAAGGAGCGCTGGAAGATGCTGAGACCCAGAATGCACGTAAGAGCAATCATAGCGGCGGAGAAAATTCGGCTAAGAAGAGGAGGGTTGATTGCACATCAATGACCACCTTATCACTGAACTCAGCAGTTCATGAAGTGCCTTTGGATCTAACTCTTTGATGTGATCTAAGTCGTATATGTCACCATTTTCTGACCTGGAATTCCCTCAAGTTCATGTGGGTGACAACACTTTCACATAGATGATAAATACAAGAGATGTTCATACTTCATAGTACCTCAAATGCTTGCTAATACATTTAGCTATGCTCAAATTGCACCAAAAAAACGAGAATTGATTAGCTTAATTTGTATGTCAATATACCTTTATCTGATGACGTATCCAAATAATTACATCCAAAATGGATATACTATTCCCAAACTTAAACTACGTTACGATCCTCTGGTCATTTATTTGATTATTCAGGAAAGTAAGGAGAAGGAAGGAGCGCTCAAAGATGTTGAGACTAAGAATGCATGCAAGAGCAATCATAGCGGAGGAGAAAATTCAGCTAAGAAGAGGAGGGTTGATTGCACATCAATGACCACTCTATCGCTGAACTCAGCAGTTCATGAAGTGCCTTTGGATCTAACTCTTTGATGGGATCTAAGTCGTATATGTCACCACTTTCTGATCTGGACTTCCCTCAAGTTCATGTGGGTGACAACACATTCACCTATATGATAAATATAAGAGACGTTCATACTTCATAGTACCTCAAATGCCTGCTAAAACAGTTAGCTGTACTCAAATTGCCCCAAAAAACAAGAGTTGATTAGCTTAATTTGTATGTCAATATACCTTTATTTGATGACATATCCAGATAATAGCATCCAAAATGGATATACTATTCCTAAACTTAAAACTATGTTACCATCCTCTGGTCATTTATTTGATTCTTCAGGAGAGTAAGGAGAAGGAAGGAGCGCTCAAAGATGTTGAGACTGAGAATGCATGCAAGAGCAATCATAGCGGTAGAGAAAATTTGGCTAAGAAGAGGATGGTTGATTGCACATCAATGATCACTCTATCACTGAACTCAGTAGTTCATGAAGTGCCTTTGGGTCTAACTCTTTGATGTGATCTAAGTCATATGTCACCATTTTCTAACCTGGACTTCTTTCAAGTGCATGTGGGTGACAACACATTCACGTAAATGATAAATATAAGAGATGTCCATACTTCATAGTACCTCAAATGCCTGCTAATACATTTAGCTGTACTCAAATTGCACCAAAAAACAGGAGTTGATTAGCTCAATTTGTATGTCAATATACCTTTATTTGATGACATATCTAGATAACAACATCCAAAATGGATATACTATTCCCAAACTTAAACTATGCCACCATCATCTGGTTAAAAAGGAACTTCGAAAAAGCTCTCGTTTTTTTTTTTTTTTTTTGCAGAAATGCAAATTAGGGCATGAACTTTGACAAAATTTTGCTCCTCGTATTTCGGTTGAGTGTTGTGGTTCATTTGATTCTTCAGGATTTTGTAAGGAAAGTTTCTTTGTTTTGTGTGCAACGTTGATTGTTCCAAAAGTTCTGCACACTTTTTTGTCATTCTATTGTTCGTACCAGAAATAATTAATAATGGCATTCTCGAAGGCACGTGTTGATACTTTTAAATTGCTAGGACATTGCCAACTACATATACGAAAAAGAGTAGCCGGTTGAAAAGTATTGGCTATCTTCGGTCTAGGAATATTGACACATGAAATTCTAAAAGGATAAAAAAAAAAAAAAAGATTTCAAATTTCTTACATTCATTACTAGTGTTTGGTTGGAGGTTTACCTTTTCCTTGTGCATTGAATTTCTAGAATTGGATTGAAAGGCAAAACCTAATCCTAAATTATCCTCTCCCTTTTTTTGTGACATATCTGGTTCACTCATCAAATCCTGATATATTCATTATCATATAGTGGGCAAAAACCCTAAGACTAGACCAAATCCAAGCACATAATTGCTAGATTGATGATCATGTGTCCAGGCTTGATATATAATCCTAGTCACAAGATGGCCAATAACGGAAAAGTTTGTCTTTTTCTCTAGAGGTAACTTGGTCTCTATCAATACTTCAACCATGTCTGGTATACTTTGGCACGGACAATGGATGATACAAGTAAGTATGTGAATGATTTTAAAGCCTTCTTAACTGTCACCGTCTCATTTTTCTCTTTAATAAATTCCTCCAACGTGAGTATTTTGTCATACAATTTGGGGAAAAAGAATTCTCTCTTTTGATTCAAAGAACAATGACTGCTGTTACTGGTAGAAACACTCTCTTGGTGGTTCTATCTGGTGCACTCACTATGCGCCACCGCCCTTAGTAGGAAGCTTCTCGGGGGCAATGCCCAGGAGGGTTCATCGCTCAATGAGGAGAGGGATAAGGTTATGAGGGCAAAGGTAGTGGCAAAGGTGTGAGATATGGTTTTGGGTGTGGAGTTGGAGTTGGGTTCGGATTTGAGCTCATAGGCAATGATGGAGGATGGTTTTAGCGGCGGCGGCGACACCATGTAGCACTAAGGTGAATGACGTTAGCTTCAATTAGCTTTCCTCATGTCTTTTGCGCAAGTGTACTTAAGTGGGATCACAAAAATTCAGTGTTATTGTCCTTAATCTCTTGAATAACATGATGTGCAAAGGGACTTCACTCCGCCATATGTAGATGATGGCCTCATCAGGGTAGTTGGCTTCATTGATGTATGGCATGGGCTTTTGCTACTCCCCCCAAAAGGCCATAGGACTCTGTCTTGCTTGGATTATATACCAAATGTTTGTTTCATCTACTATTCAATCTCAGAGTTCTTATTTAGTTGTTGTGGAGTGTCCCATGTTCTGGGATACAAAAATACAACACAAGCTGGGGTAAGAATAGCGGGAATGCCATACTTTTCATATGATGTTCACTTAAGTACCATAATTTTTTTTCCACTCACTTTTTTAGGACCCGATCTCGCTGCTCCATCCCTCTCGCAAGGAGAGGAATGAGAAATGTTGGATTTAGGGGTACTTGACTATGAGAGTTCCCTCATGGTTTGTGTTTTGAAAGATGTCATCACCTCATCTATTGGATCGAACCTTTTGTGAGTTCCCTCTACAAGGTTGCAAGTTCTCTCAAACTCATACCTTGCATGATAGCGGAGTGTCGCGACTTGTACCTACACGAACAACACACCTTGAGAGAGGAGGTCGCTTGAGAGAAGAGGTTGGGTGTGAATATCGAATTTAAGGGTAACCCTCCCTCTAGTACTCTCCTCTATAAGGATGGCATCACTTTATCCATTAGGAAATTTCCACATGCAAGTATGCTAAACCATTGTGAGTTTTATCAAGACTAGTACCATGCATGATGGGTTCATTTATACAGTCTAGTTGTTTAAGACAACTTTAAAATAAGACAGGAATCGCCACTAACCTCATTTTTGGGGGGTCGGCTAAAAAACCCAATTAAGGGTCGGGAGTATTCCCTCGATTCCTACGCAATTAGATATTTAGGTTTGGGACATTGGGTTACGTCAATATTTCTATTAGTGTCATTTTGGTACCTAAACAATATGTTGTATTTGCCTAACGTGTCTATATATTTCTTCTTTATTCTTTTAGGATCTTTTCTCCTAAACTAGGCGATCATGCGTGTTTGGTCGTTTTTTTTGCTATTCTATTTCTAAGAAAAGTGAAAAGAAAGCAATCAATTGTATTGGAATTGCAAGACATGAAGTAAACAATCAAGGAAAACGGTAAATTTATCATGCAATTCTAGAAAATATAAAAGAGAAGCACAATTGAAAATGATAAGAGGAAGAGAGAGAACCTACAACTCATCAGGCTTTATACAACAAAAGGAACTCAAGACATATGTCGAGGAATGAATAGTACATAATAATAGTTGGAATGGACATCGACCTTCACCGTCTTCATGTCCTCTCCATCTTCAGGGTTCTAATCTAGATCTAGTTTAGGAAATCTATAACTAAGTACATATAATAGAAAAAGACAAACATACACATCAAAACAGTAAAAAACACAACGTCATATCAAGATCAATTACTCAAAGAAAGTTTAATGCAAAAACCAAATTTGGGTCTCAGGGTTGACCTTTGTCTTTCATGCGTAGGTCCTTCTAAGACACATACCCAATATATTTTGTGACTTATAGCCATTATCGACCAATTGTGTTATAGCATGGCTAATAACAATTATAAGTCCCTAATGAGGCACTCCATGTGATTGCAAGATTTTCCCTTGATATCATGCATCGGCCTTAACATAAATCTAGCAATCATATGCATTATAGGACTTAAACATGCATCCAGGCCTTTTAGACCTTATTTCTCAATCAAACAAACAAATGAGTTAGCCGTTGGTGGATTACTTATTACCAAAAGCATGCACCAATCGCAAACACAAGCACTTCTAAATGAATGATGTGATTGTATGTAGGGGGTATATGTGATGTTTCAAAGACATTTTTTAATCATCCACAACAAGTTTTAAGACAAAGCGATGTCTCAGCTATGAAAGGCATCAATTATCAAGGCTAGCTCCGGCTCATATAAATGCACTCAAGAGTATCGTGAGCATTTTGAATACAATTCAAACTGTGACTTTTCATAATGTCAAATAGAGTTTTGAAGGAATTTGAAAAAAAAAAATAAGAGTAAGGAATATCTAAGTTATGAAACATGTTTAATTGCCAAGGCTAGCTTGGAACTCACGTAAATGCATTCACAAGCATAGTAGGTATTTTGAATATGGTCCAAACCATAACTTTTCTGTCCAAACCATAACTTTTCTTAGGCCAAATCAAGTTTTGAAAAAGAATTTCTAAAAATGTGGCTTTTAAAAACACCACATGTACCAAAGCATTTTCAAAATATGATTTGGGAAAAAGGCTTGTTGAAAATCATTTCAATATCAAAGTATTTAAAGTAATTTTTATGAAGATGGTATGACCTAGGTTTATGTACAAACTAACTAAGGAAATTTACCTAAACAATCACGATCAAGTTCATGTCAAAAAATTTCGAATCTATCATGACAAAACAGCAAAATTGGATGATGCTCATTGACAATTTAGCAAGGAAAAAATTCTCTAACATGCATGACATGGTAACGAACAACTTCTATGAATAAAGTTTTTCTAAATGAATTACATGTGATTTTACAAAAATCAAATAATAAGCAACAACTCATTAGAAATTTGTCAAGTCATCAGGACATTCAGCCATTATCATAAGGATTTGTTCTATCAAAACACGTTTAAAAATCACCAAATTTTCACACAATATAGCCAACATGATGGCAAACAAGTTTCATTAAGGGATCAAGTGTAGAATCCTCATAGAAAAATGGAAAAGAAAAATGTCAATGGTCTGTCCAAACATGGGTTAGAACAGGGGTCCGAATTTAATCCTATGTCCAGATTCTAGTCTAGTTTGAAAAAAAGTGGGTTGATTAGAAACCCAAGTATGGAAACTGACAAGTTCCTATTCTAAATATGCAAACCCTAAAACAGGAAATAAACTTAATTCTAACCTACATTTTTTGATTTTTTTTTACGAAAACAAAATTAACTAAAATGGCATGACAACAAATCAGAGCAAGATATCCAAATTGACGAACCGTATCTCGGGCGGGAGATCGGGTTGGCCAATTTTACATAAATCGTGAATCGAATCTCGGGCGGGAGATCGGATTGGCGATTTTTCGTGCGATTGCGAGTCGTATTTCGAGCGTGAAATCGGACTGTCAATCATATGCACGTTGTGAAATTGGGAAAATTTCCCAATTTAGAAGGCTATTTGAGTTCACGAATATCTCAGCATATCGAGAATTTCAATAATGTGCATCAACAAATATATCAAATAAGGAAACATAATTTTCGGAAATCAAAATAGACAATATTTTACCTATTCCGAATATTGGCTTCCATATTTGGACTTCAAACGGTTACTCGCGACGCAATATGGCAATGCTCAAAATTGTCCGAATTTGTTACCCAACGATGAGCGATCTGCGTGAAATTAGCAGCATTGGACTCCTCTAATTGTACCTTATGACTTCTTAGGAGGGCTCAAGTCCAAACTAGGTCGATTTTGTACTCTAAGACAGAGATATTTAAAAGTGCCCATGTCAATAACTAAGAAAAACAGAACACAAGTATCTATTACAGGAAACTTCATTCATTCAAATAATACACAAACAGCATGAAGAAATCATATGAAATTAAGAATTGGATGCGACAAACAATTTAGGTAATCATCTAACCATAAGTCAGCATGCAAAAATGTTATATAGTTTAATAACATTATAAGATGATTTAAAATTCCTAATTACATGCTTGAGAATTCTAAGTATGATGAACATTTTATGACATATGTTTAACATACGAAGTGATACTTAAACAAAATGATCTAAACATGTGCACGAACCTTGTAACATGTGGTTCAATTATCAAGAATAAATAATTGCAAGATTTAGTCTCTAGATGACTCAAGCAAGCATGGTAAGGTGCATATATAGTAAGGTTTTGTTTTGATCTAAGCATTACAGAACGAGCATGATTTTGGCTATCTAATGACATGCAAAAATTTAACAAAAAATTTAACATATAGGACATGCAATGATGAACATTTTTCATTCAGAATTTGAAACCTAGATGAAATCACATAAGTCATGGCAAAAATGACAAAATAGACATGCATATCCAAACAATATGTTACTGCAACATCTTTTCACATTAACTCATGCAATTGACGTAGTTGCCAACATTAACACTTTGCAAATCATGCATTATAAAACATACACAACATGTATTCCATCTTTCATGAATGATTTGAGACCAAACAAACTCATTTGTGAACTCAATTTTACCAAAATGCAATTCGGATCAGTATAGGGCAAATCATCTTATGCTTAAATCTAGGCCATTTTGACCTAGTTAAACACATTAAAAAATTCCAAAAGAATTACAAAGCGTTCTCCACACAATAATAAACAATTTCATGAAAACAAGATTGTCCAAAAATCACCACAGAAAGTTACACAAAAATAGCAAAATCACGTTTCGGAACTAAGACAGATTTGAAAACTAACCTAAACTATTGCAGAATTGCTCATTTTTTGAAGTGTTTTTTTAGGGTCAAATATCACTTGATTGGGATGTATGACCTATCAATTTAAAGCTAGTGATGTGTATTTTAAAAGCCTAAGAGAACTCAACAAAGATAAAGTTGTTTCGGATCTCATTTTGGCCAAAACATCATATTAGTCCAATAGATACGAAAATGCAAATTCAAGCCTTAATCAACCTCAATCATTCATATCATTCAAGAACAATCAAGCACATCAAATTGACATTCAAATCCATCAATTTAACATCTAAACATAACATATTAACCTAAAAAATTAAACCCTAACCCCGACCGATTAATCCAATCTTGCTTCACGAGGTTCGAGATTGAGATTGTTACATTTTATGCGTTTTTGTTGATTTTAATTGCAATCGATCGGATCAAAATCTTCGGATCGATCCTCAATCTTCAGAATCACGATTGGACCACCATAAACCACCATGAAGTCGGCTAGATAGCTTGCAGCTATAGAAATCGGATTGGCCTTCGTGCGCTGGTGAAGAAAAATTGAGTTGATCGAAGCCTTGACCACATCTAGGTCAGAGACTTTCGGAGTAGGTGATCATCGGCTGTTGGGGCACCTGCAAGCTTCGGTGGCTATTGGTTCAAGCTGGGTTGGAATTGGTCCAGCTTGGACCGGTTTTGGAGTTTCCAAGGAAGGTCAACCCATCGGAAGTAGTTCAACAACCGATTTTCAAGGCCCTGACCACCAAAGGGTTAAGGTTCCTCTTGTCAATAGGACAATGGCTGATTCAACCAAACGAATTAGTTGACTGCAGGACCTACGTGATTGCCGGTCTTTGATCCAACTAGATAAGAACCGCTAGATGGGGAGAACTAGCTATCGTCTGGTCCTGCCGGTGCTTCAGTCGAAGACAAGGAAGAGATGAGGTCCACCATAGGGCCGGTGGTAGCTAGTAAGCCATCAGTTCAAGATCGATGAGTGGTAGTCGAAGAGAATTGGTTTGAGGCAAAAAGAGAGAAGAGAGAGAAATGAGCAAGAAACCAAAGGGAGGAGAGAGAATTCTGAGGAGAGAGAATGAATTTTGTGCGAAATGAGGCCCTTATCAAAAAATGGAGGGAAAATGAGCTTATATACTATCCTAAAATTATGTAATTTCATCTGTTGATTCGATTCGAAGGTTGAAATTTCAATTCAACAGTTAAAATTTGATTTCGAAAGTTGCATCATGATCTCGAGATACCAGGTAATCAATCTTGTAGGTTTGATTTAAGAAAAAACTGAGTCAAAATCGAAAATTGTGTTAAAATGTTCAATTAGGGGTTAATAAACAATTTGATGAAATTCGAGGATCAATCTGAAAAATTTTGAAAAATTGAGCACACATAAGTGAAATTAACATCAAGATGATCTTAGACTAGTCGAAATTGTGTTAAAATTTTAAAATGTTCAATTGGTCCCGTGTTGGACCAGTTTTTGATCGCTTGACCAGTTCTTGATTGGTTTGATTCAGTTCTAGCCACTTAGTTCATTTCGGGCCCTTGTAGGTTTAAAATTTATAAAATTTGGTCCCTAAAGGACGAAATTGGAAAGTAAATTTATCTTATTTAATATGAAATTAGTTGATTAAGATTCAATTAAACTAATCAAATATTATGAATGTGATATGGGGGTCTTTTGTCGATATAATTAAACGATTATTATGAAAGACAATGGGTCAAAATCATGGGTGCTTTGAATTAAACCTAGAGGGCTAAAAGAATCAAATTTGCAATTCAATGGGCAAAATTGCAAAATGATTGAAATTGAGTTCAATTAATGTCACAATTGCCCCATCTAATGAATTACCCATATGTAAATCACTTATTGCATTCAAACAGACCTTGAATTGAAGTGCCCGAGCTTATGTCAAAAATGAATTTAGGCCTAATATCAAAATTGGATCTAGTTTATGAAATTAAACCATAACCATGAATGGGTCAATTTGAATTTTATCGATTGAAGTTTAATTGCTAGACTTTCTTATACTTGCAAAAGTAAAATTCTTCACATCGAGAAGTTTTGAGGTAAATTTCCCAAAATTGACTTCAGATTTGGATTTATCTTAAGGAAATAAATGAAGAATAATTGTTCGTACGCAATTCATGTAAAAAAGATTTTGATCCCTAACTAGGGCTCAAAACAACAATTTATATTTTGACCATACAATTCATGAAATTGAATGCACGATTGGATTTAAAATAGTCCATAAACCAGATGTCAAAAATGAATTACACCTAATTATAATTATAATGAAAGTAATTTTATTTTTTGCCAATTTAGAACCTAACATTGAAAATTTCTAAAAATAAGGTTCTTAATCTTTTTTTTTTTTTTGTGAAATTTTCAACACAAAAGTCAAATTAACATTAAAAAGAATGTATTTGTGAATTTTTGATTTTTTTCAATTTTTTTCAAAGGTTTGACTTTTGATTTCTTGGTCAAATCTTTGAATTTTTGAGGAATTGATTTGATAAAAGTGAAATTTTGCAAAAGGATTTTCTACAAACAAAAGAAAATCGAGATTTACTTGTCAAAGAAAATGATTCTTTAAAGAAATAATTTTCAAATATTTCAACAAAATTTTTAAAGGGTTCAAAACATTAGAGTATATCATTTCCATACAAGTACCTTACTATAACAAGTCAGGACTTGGTTTCAATAAGAAAAATGATTCTTTAATATATTTTCTTAAAGTCAATGAGAGACTTTGACAAAAACCTCCTACACTTGTGTACAATTCAAAGGATCTTTATAAAACCTATTGGTCGAAATGCCCTTAAGTTTTCAAATTGTGGATACTCAAAATACTTTGAGAAATAATGTCCTAAAGTTTGGAGACTGTTAAGAAAGATTGAGTAAAAACAACATACTCTACTAACTCTCACGAACCCAAGAAAATTTGGGTACCGAAGAAAAGATGAGTTTGATGAGTTGTTTTTGCAAGAAATAAAGAAAAAGAAGAAATAGAATTTGGTAAGGAAGGTATATTTTTAAATTCTCAATTTGATTTAGGCACATAATTTAAAAATTCTCCTTATACTTGATATTCGATATATCCTCTTTTTGCCTTGGTTGATTCGGACTTTATTGACCATATTCTATGATTGGTGTCACTGAAGGATGGATTGTGTGATATATTCATAAGATGTAATTTGTTTAAATAATTTGATTGATTAATATTTTGCCTTCAAATAATTCGGTTGATTAGGTAGATACTCAATGATTTTATTTCATCTTATTTTTTCGTGCTTTGACTAAGTGAAAATTTCTTTTTTAAGATATTATTGTGCATAATGTTCTTTCCTTAAATAATATGTTGTGGTGAGTTAAGAAAGAATATTTGATTATCTATGGAGATTTCATATTTTGCTCTAATGTCAAGGAATGATTCAAATTCATGGATACCAAAAAGGAAATAAGTTTATTGTAGTAAACTCTACAAAGGAAAAATGATTGCAAATCTATGCAAATCATGTCACAATCAGATCTCATGTGAAAAATGGCAATGATCATCTTTAAATTAATGAAATAAAGGAATGACGTTTGGTTCAACGTGCAAATATTATCATGATAATAGGGGGAGAAAGTGAATACAAAAGAAATGAGAAGAATCATGATCACCTTAGAATGGCAACAAATTGAGGGGAGAATTGATCAGTTATGGAAGGAAAAGGTAAATGTGTTAAAACTTGTTAAGTTCTACAAAATCCGGTTAGTGCAACTTTTATTACCTTTTATCATTGGCAAATCTCTTATTTACATTGTTATTTTATTATCACAAAAATGATAAGTGAATTTTATAATGCATCCGTGATTTTTACTAGATATTTGTTGATATATATTATCGAAGTGAGTTATATTATATATCTTTAATGTTTGACTTACTTTGTAGAAGATGATGTTTTTGGAAATTGTGTTTCATGCAAGATATATTTTTTTTATTGCTTTATTTTTTTAAGTGATACCCTTTCCATTGTTATCGCTTTTTAATTATGACAAAAATGGGGAGAGAATATAAATATGCATATGTATTGATATTTTGCGATTATCTTTCCATATATTACTATGCTCAATCAATCTACTATCTTTTGCTATCTTCTTATTCGAAATGCATTTTTTAAATATCTCATATTTAAAGACTATTTATGTGCTTAAGATTGCCCTAATTTATTATTATCTTTAAAAGTGTATTTACACATTTGCATATTCAGAGATTGTTTTATCATTATAAAAAAAAAAAAAGATTGTTAGGGAAATCCCTTATGATGTTTTGAAGATAAAAAAAATAAAAAATTAAAGGCTACTAACGTGTTTAATAGTTAAGTAACAGACTATGCAGATAATAGAATTTGTTAATGATATTATCAAAGTCTATACTTGGAATAATCAGAAGATAGACTCTATGCTAAAGTTGAACTTATCCAGACTGTGTCAAGACCGTAAAACTAAATATATTCAAACCTACGTATAGATTGTAAAGTTTGCTTCAAACGGAAGACATTCAAACTTTACTTTAGACTGACACACTTAGACTTTACATATAAAATGAGACACAAGTCTAGAACGTGACAAGGTCCAAAGTGAGACACATGTCCAGAATGTGACAAGGTCCAAGACGGGATATATGTCTAGAATGTGACAATGTCAAAAACGAGACACGTGTCCAAAATGTAATAAGTTCAGAACAATGCATGTTCAGAATGAGAAAATTTGACCGAATGTAACACAAGCCCCAAATATATAATGGCTAGTGCTCTAGTTTGGATTTCATATCAAGATGGATTTGATTGACTCAATCTAATTAATTGACAATTGGATCTTGAAGACAAGAACTTTCTAAATGGAAAAACTTTACTTATGGAAACCAAGATTTTGTTTTATGGACGATCAAAATCAATTTGGGATTTTGTTTCTATCACTCAACGGCTATTAAATTTTCTTGATACAAATCTGTCCAATAAGTAGATTAGAAGACGATCTTTTAGATATTGTCCAACAGTTAGTTTGGAAGTGGATGAGTATTTAAGCAGACCAAGAACCGAGAAACAAAAAAGAAACGGAGCATAGAATGTAGAAATCCAAAGTTTGAGCGACATATACTTGTCCTTCATGAGTTTAAACGTTTATGATCGTGAAAGAAATAGAAAAAAAGTGACTTAGTGAGATAGTGTGATCTATCACTGAGTGTTTGCACTCAAAGTTGTAATATCTTGTTGATCCTATAGTGAAATCCAACTAAAAAACTGTTAGCATGGGAGAATGAACATTGGCTTGATCTAAGCTGAATCATTATAAATTTCATTGGCAACATTCTCTTCCCTTATCTCTTCTTATTTAAATATGTTGCATACTTACAGGTTATTTCAGAAGGCTATTCCATCGCATGATAGATTTTGAATATTTACCAAAAATCCAATGGCTCGCTTATCAGACTCTGATTTTTATTCAAACTTTGCTCACAATTTATTTTATTCCGCATTTATTTATCAAGATTTCTTTTAAACACTTATGCACCCCCATTTAGGTGTTCATACTAGCATCATCATAATCCACAATCACGAACTACCATCTTTGAATGACATCTAGTACAATTAGGTTTATTTTCCATAACTCAAAACTTTTGAGGTTTATTTTATAACATGAAGCATCCAGACCTTTCAATTAATTGATCGGGTAAGGCTCCAGTAGTGGGGCGGCCTTAAAGGCTACTCGAAAGTTTCAAGATGCGTCGTTAGACAAGTGCGAGATCTATCGCATCCGAATCAAATGTTAAATCACTTGGCCAACCTCATGTGTTAACTTTGAGGAAAATTTGTTGGAGTAAAAATAATTTGTATGGTTCGACCGAAAAAGAAAAGGAGAGTTCGTGTAGATATAGTGCGTATGAAATATGTTCGAAGTCCTTTTTTTAATCGAGTGGAAGTGCGAAAAAGTCTAATTCTCGTGCCGGAATAAAGGGGACTCTGGAATACATGACGACGGATGAAGCCCTTGTTTTGTAGTAGGATTTTCATATATTTCTATATGTATGTTTCCTCCATGATAAGCATTGCTGACGTCATCTTTGTTTTTTCTCTGAACATGCTTTAACTCACTTTTCTTTTCCAACTTTCACCAGCTTTTAAAGTCTTGTTTTCTGTTTGCGTTTTTTCGCCTCTTAGACGAACGTTGTTCTTGCTTTTCTTCTGCTCGGGTTGTAACGCTAGGTTTATTACTGGGGCTTGCTTTCTGCTGTGAAATTTGACATTTTCTCCTTCTTTTGAGCGGAAATTCGGTACAGCTCTTTGTCCGGTTGGATAGGGATACGAGGACACGAAGAATATTGTGATATCATGAAATCCTTTTTTGCGAAGCATGAGTATTTGTATGCTAATCGAGTTTTAAGTACAGATGAACAAGAGGCTGCGAATCACTAACATGTTGCTGCTATAAGTCAAGTAGGTGCTGAATATTTTTGCTTAGTTTGGAGACAGAATGTCTGCAACATGTGACCGGAAGAATGTCTTCATAAAGTACTCATATTATATGGACCTGCCAATATCCTTTTCAATTTTTTTTTTCATTTATTTCAGGTAAACTTTATGCAATATTTTTCACTGAATCATGAAGGCATTTTTGAACAAACCCAGGTTCTGAAGAGAGTGGAGCTTTTTTTCCTTTTTCTAATCAAGACCCCAAAAGAATTAAACCTGAACTCCCCCAAGACTGAGCAAAAGCTGCACAAAAAGACAACCGGGTTCAACGGAGTCTTACCAAGTATTTATTCTCTCTACTGTTGCAATATAGTACTCTTCAATTTCATCAAGAGTGTTGTTGAAGAGGAGGAACATGGTGCATGGAGAAGAAAGCTCCCTTAAGAAGTCTAATTCTCCATCCTCTTCTGTTGTCGATGTTGATGGTCCATCCTCGGAATCATCCAATTTGAGGGGCGATAGGAAGCGAGGCAATGAGATGTTGGCTTTACTGCCCCCGGGAACGACAAGCCGTCGGCCATCTGTGGTCAGGCCTTATGTTCGATCCAAGATGCCCCGGCTTCGTTGGACCCCGGATCTTCATCAGTGCTTCATGCATGCTGTCGAACAGCTTGGCGGAGAGGATAGTAAGGCCATCTAAATTAACATCACCAGTTCGGCTATATAAAGAGTTTTGTTTTATTAAATAATGATGTGGGAATGAACTAAAAGTAGCTGCTGCGACCTGTTCTTGCAGGAGCGACACCAAAGATGGTTCTGCAGATAATGAGTGTTAAGGGACTAACCATATCTCATGTGAAGAGCCATCTTCAGGTTTGTGTTTTCACTTAACCTGCACTATTTTCCGATCCATTTTAAAGAGGTTCTTGCTGATGTGAGTACTAATGGTGCTATTTTTGGGAGTAGATGTACAGAAGCATGAAGCATGAGCAGATCATGCAAGGTCATCTCTACAACTCTATAACTTTTTTATGCATATTCTTGTAGATATAAGTAGGTTTGCCCTAAGAAACATTATCCTCTCTCACTGGGTTACCCTTCGTAGAATTTTACTCGTCTTTGTCGTTTTACACGCTGCAATCAACAATGAAATGGCGTCTTTTGTTAGTTTCAATGAGAACGATGCTACGATATACTGATAGTTATTCGGCTAGCTCCAGAATTGATAGTTTTTAAGTGATTGTTTAAGCCCCACAAAAAGATCAGCTTGTTATTCCTCTTATAATATACGGTTCCTCAAGGCACTTTAATATCTTTGGATTTGACTCCGGAGGTGTCGCATGCCGAGTTTCACCGGTTGACCGGCACCACGTTCTTTGCCAGAGTAGATCTGTCTGCTTCTCATAACCCATCTCAGAAGAAACTGGAAAACAAAACGTTTTAATGTCCAAGGATCCTTTATGTCTTACCTATTTAATTGCACGTAATGAAATATCTCACTTTTCCAATTCCACTCTAATATGAAAAAGTTAAATTCCCAGAGTCACTTATTTAAAATAGCTTACGCCCACCCTACTACCTGTAAAAAAGCCAGGCGTGCGATGGAATAGAACACGTTTGTGTGATTTCGGAAGCTTCTCCTTGCAGAAGCAGAAGCGCCAGGAAGAAAGAATGAGAGGGGGCGGAGCGTGGCATATTCGGATCATCTTCCTCACTGGGATGCGGTCCATCACCAACAACATTACTGGCACCAAAGCGACAAGGTCGATCTGACGATGAATAACTTCATAACCAGCCACAAAAATCAGGGAAATCATCACTCCAAGGGGCTCGCTCTCCAGAACAATAGCGTGCACGCGAAGGGGTTTGTTAACCTTTTTCTATCGACACACCCAATTTGTCTCGCATATAACTTGCTCATAGGTCGCAAGTTTCAATTGTATTAGACCTTAAAGTTGTGATCTCATGATTAACTCAATGAGCTATAGGAGAATGTGAACTATAATATAAAAAGGATATAACTTGAGGGTTCAATATAATGAAAAGTGAGAAAAACCTTATTAGTAGAATTTAGATCATCGCAACATTATTACCAGAATATAATCATGAAGTGTCATAGTTGATTCCAAATGGCGAATATTACTTACTTTCAACCAAGGGATGCACAATTTACCCACACAGAATAAGAATCAACCATGGAGATGACCACATACACCTGACTTTTCTAGTGAGCAACATATGACTAGAGAGAATTTTCTTGCACGCACTTTTTTAACCGTTTGGTATCTTCTGTATATTTTCAGCTATGAGAACCAACAGGGAAGGAATATTGAAACATCAGCAGGCAAAGGATGTCCAAGTTCTTACATCATCTTCAAGGATCTGCTCAAAAGCTGCAAATCCCCGGTAAAATCTCTCTCTCTCTCTCTCTCTCTCTCTCTCTCTCTCTCTCTCTGTGGGCAGGCTCTGACGATGGTTTTAATTTGATTCTTTCGGAGAGTAAGGAAAAGGAAGGAGCGCTGGAAGATGCTGAGACCCAGAATGCATGCAAGGGCAATCATAGCGGCGGAGAAAATTCGGCTAAGAAGAGGAGGGTTGATTGCACATCAAGGACCACTCTATCACTGAACTCAGCAGTTCATGAAGTGCCTTTGGATCTAACTCTTTGATCTGATATAAGTCGTATAGCAGACTAAAGTTGTTTACTTATCTTAGACCTTTGTGTTATGTGGGTATATAATTTATGCATGTGTATGTATGTTAGTTGCATCACCATTTTCTGACCTGGACTTCCATCAAGTTCATCTGGGTTAACAATACATTCGCATATATGATAAATAAAAGAGATGTTCAAACTCCATAGTAACTCAAGCGCCTGCTTTAGCTATACTCAAAAACAAAAGTTGATTAGCTTAATTTCTATGTCGATATGCCTCTCTCTGATGACATATCCAGATTACAACACCCAAAATATATATACAATTCCCAAACTTAAACTATGTTACAATCCTCTAGTCAAAAAGGAACTAAGAAAAAGCTCTCGTTTTTCTTGCAGAAATGTAAATCAGGGTTTGGGTAGCTTAATCATGAACTTTGACAAAATTTTAGCTCCTCATATTTCAGTTGAATGTCATGGTTCATTTGATTCTTCAAGATTTTGTCAGGGAAGTTTCCTTGTTTTGTGTGTGGCATTGATTGTTCCAAAAAGTTCTATGCACTTTTTTGCCATTCCGCTGGATGTACAAGATAAAATTATCAATGGCATTCTCGAAGGCTGTGTGTTGATACTTCTAAACCACTAGGAGATTGCCAACTACATATACGAAAAAGAATAGTGGGCTGAAAATGAGTGGTTATGTTCAGTCCGGAAATATATATATATATATATATATATTGGTAAAGGTAATGATATATTGAGCTAAGAACCAATAATTATAGAAGATTATGCACCACAAAACTCTTATTCAAAGGACACAATGTCAAAAGGAGTGAAAGGGCGCCTAATGCAAAAGAACACCGCACAACGGTCAAAACAAGCGGACCAACATAGATAGCCGAAAACAAGGACAAGACAGCCACGCAGGGCTGGGGAAACAAAGAGAACAATACCAACCAAGGAACAACAACAAGGAGGACCTGAAGATCCGAGGCAAGGCCGCCGAGGAAGGCGCAAAAAACGGAGAGGCAATCGCAAGACACACTGAAGGAGATACTAGGAGATTGGTGTAGGAGAAGAGAAAATAGAATGATCGAGCCCCCAATTTTGTTGAAGCCTTCTATTTCTCGTATTTGGTTGGAGGTTTACCTTTTCTTTGTGCATTCAATTTCTAGAACTACATAGAGAGGCAACTCAGAACCCTAACTTACCCATTTTTCTTGTGAGATATCCAAAATTCACCCGTCAAATTTCAATATATTCATTGTCAAATAGCGGTGGAAAACCCTAAAACTCGATCAAATCCCAACGCATGATTGCTAGATTGATGATCATATATGTGTCCAAGCTCAATATATATGAACCTAGTCACGAGATGGCGAATAATGGAGGGTTTGCCTTTTTCTCTGGAGGCAGCTTGGTCTCCATCAATACTTCAGCTGTGTCCTACATACTTTGCCGCGGACAATAAATGATACATGGTAGGAATGTGAATCCTTTTAAAGCCTTCTCAACCGTCACCTTCTCATTTCCTCTTTATAAATTCCTCTAACGTTGGCACCTTGACACGCAAAATTGACAAAGAAGGAAAAGAATTCTCTCTTTGATTCAAAGAACAATGACAGTTGTTACTAGTAGAAACATTCTCTTCGCGGTTCTCTTTTGTGCACTCATGTGCGCCACCGCCGCCGGTAGGAAGCTTCTCGCGGGCAATGCTAAGGAGAGTTCATCGGTCAATGATGAGAAGACAATATCCGTGGGTTACGGCGGCATCGGAGGTGGTGGAGGTTTTGGCGGCGGCGGGGCGGAAGCGGACTGGGCGGAGGTGCAGGATACGGTTATGGGGGCGGAGCTGGAGGTGGGTTCGGAACCGGGCTTGGAGGCGGTGGTGGAGGAGGGTTTGGCGGTGGGGACGGTGGTTTTCTTGGTGGCGGTTTAGGAGGTGGGTATGGTGGAGGTGGTGGAGGAGGAATTGGGGGTGGACTACCTTGAAATTGCTTCACAAGTTCATTGCAAAACATAGATCTCATCAATTTGGCTTCTTGATACTTAATAAATTCTGGGTTTTCCTAATTGAAGTTCACCTGATGTAAAAGTTGTATGTCCTTCTCGTCGTTGATTTTCCACAATCCCTATTGTGTAATAGTTTGGCCAATAATGATGAGCATTGATCATGCTTCTCAAATTCATTAAATATTTCTTGTCCACACATCTCCATAGCTGTTTCCGTAGGAGCGTCTCGATTTCATTATTATATAATACGCTTCTTAGGAGTTATTAGTGCAAATTAAGGACATGATTCATTGAACAAGGATGGTAAAAACCTTTATTGCCAATAAACAATTCTTAGGTAGCTTATTACTACTTGAATATTTCCTCAATTGGGGATTTTGTTACAGCATCAAATCCAATGTTGTTTGATTCATATATTTAGATGTACCACCCACCCACAATTGAATTGAAAAATATTCCATATAAGCAACTGTTGTAAGTACATAAATATTACTAAATAGACAATGTTATGTCTGGTTTAAGCTGTTTATTAAGATTTAAAAAAAAAAGAAATGTGCCTATGCCAAGCTAATCCAAGATATCCAAACTTTTCAATTGGTCCATCCGATCGAAATGCTTCTTTTCCCCAATTTTCTTCCATTACCACCATTCACCAACGTTCCTTCGAAAAGCCCTATTCGACAGCCCGATTCATCTAGATTATAAACCGTGTTTTCCAAACAAATTTTTCTTCACTTCGACGGGAGGCTAAAAACCAAATCGATTCGATCCTCGATTCACGATTTCGATAACAATAGTTACCATCTAATAATAAAGCCAAAGCCAAGGATCTTCAGGCATGGCTATCCAATCAACTCACTTTTCGCACAACCAAAAGCCCATCGGGCCCACTGACTAATTGCTTACTGGGCCAGCTTACAAGCCCATGATGATATATTCCGAAGCCCAAAACTACAATAAGATGGAAAAAAATATCGCAAAATAAAAAAAAAAAAATTAAAATGGGCTTCTTCTTGCGCGACTTACAGTAAGCAAAACCCAAAACCCTAGCCACAACCACCGTCGACGGTGCTCCCCTCCGCTCCCTCGAACCGCCGGAAAATCCTAGTCTAACCTCGATCTCTCGCCGGCTCTCGGCAAGCGGCGGCGGCGGCGGCGGCGGCGATGGCGGACGTGGTGCAGTACCGGCTCGAGCGCATGGTGAACGAGCTCGACGACCTCGAGCGGCGGGGGCTCTTCACGCGCCGCGAGATCGCGGAGGTCGTGAAGCAGCGCCGGAAGTTCGAGTACCGCCTCAAGAGGCCGAGCCCGCTCAAGGAGGACTTCCTCGCCTACATCGAGTACGAGGCCCAGCTCGACGCGCTCCGGCGGCTCCGGAAGAACGCGCTCGCGCGGGAGGCGCGGAAGAAGATGAAGAAGTCGGTGTCGGATTTCGCCGGGGTCGCGAGGATCATTGAGATTTATAGGATGGCGGTGATGAGGAATAAGGGAGATATCGATCTGTGGTTCCGGTACTTGGAGTTCTGTAGGGTGAGAAAGAACGGTCGGATGAAGAAGGTACGGGTTTTTGGTTTGAAGCCTCGTCTTCAATTTGTCTGCATAATTCACTGATCTGACATATGACATACCTCAATGTCAAGTTGAAAGCTTAGGGAAGTTGAGAAAGGTTCGAGCTTCAGCTTTGGAATTGTTAGTTTTGTTCAGGTGGTTGGCTTGTCATAGGCGAAGTGCTTTATTGAATTCCACGTATGTTTTGTGCTTGGAGTTGTTGATGAATGAGGAGAATGAAGAATGAATTGTTAGGTTAAGGACAGTTATTCGGTAGATACAAATGTGGAGCAGGGAATTTGAAGAATTTGACTTGTGTAGAGACTTAGAGAAGTAAGCCGAATATGTTGTGAATGCTTCTGAGAAATGAGTCTCTGTTAAAGTGGAAATCCGTGGGCTAGGGGGGCATTTAGAGGTTGTTAATAGTGCTTAATAGCTGAATACAACACCTTCTAATGAGTAATGAGAACTTTTTTTTAACTAACTAAAACATTGAAAGCTGTCAGTACTTCTATGTGGTGCAGTCCTTTGATTGTAATTTAGAGGACCCGGTGCTTTGGGGTCTTTAGTTCTCTTCACAGACGATAGGCTGAAAGAAGTTTGTTTTTCTTCCCCAATTGGGTTACTAGGTAAAAAAGAATTCATCCTGTTGAGGAGGAGATAACTTTGGGTATTGTGAATTTTGTAGATCTTGGATAGTCTTCCTGTCATATCAAAAATTAAAGGCTAGATGAAAAATAATCTAAACAGAATGCCGTGGGAGTTGGGATCTGGAAATCAGTCAAATGTGTCCAACATGGAGAAGAATCTGTCGTAGAAATTTATAATGATTGGAAGTGCTTATCATCCCTTAGCTTACTCCTCAAGCATGGGGAAGTTTATCATTGCTCAAGCTTATGATGTCTCTGAAAATGCAGCGACTCAGATGATTGTCCTCTTGATTTTGAAGATATGCATTAAAATGCCTTTTGTTATGAGGATAGTCTTTCCTTTATATTGAAGCAGAACTATTCATCCAGCCTGCCCATCCATAATAGTAACTTTCTAAGAGAGCTACAGTGGCCTGATTGAGATAATAACCTTTATAGTCTGTTTCATGAGTATCGTCTTCTGTAGTGTTTCAAAAAGATTCTGTGCACTGTATGCTTTATTTGCTGGACCGTGTGGACCTGAAGCATTTACATGATGCCTGGGTTGTATCTGGTTGATTGATCTACTGCTGAAAGAAGTTGTTTATTTAGTCTCAGCTTCTCTGCAGGCCCTTGCTCAGGTGATAAGGTTCCACCCAAAGGTCCCGGGGGTTTGGATTATGCTGCGGCCTGGGAATTCGACCACAATCTAAATGTTGCAGCTGCTCGTGCACTTATGCAAAGCGGTTTAAGATTGTGTCCAACATCAGAAGATCTATGGGTAGAATATCTAAGAATGGAACTCACATACCTTAATAAGTTGAAGGCCCGAAGAGTTGCTCTTGGAGAGGATAATGGGACTTTGATTCGCAGTCGTGAAGACAATAATGAGAAACAATGGAGAAATGAGAATGAAGATCTATTTATGTCTCTGAATGAAGTCAGAGATACAGGTGATGGATCAGATGCTCAAAATGGGGAAGCTGAAAAGAAAGTAGATTTGTTTCAAGAGCAAGGGTTAATTATTCTTCAAACTATTTACAGTGGTGCTGTAGAAGCGCTTCCCTCAAGTTTGAATCTTAGAAAGCGACTGTTTGAGATATTGGATTCAATAAACTTGTCAGGTTCAGAAGACTTGCGAGAGAAGGTACTGGGTGACATGAAGAGAGATTTTTCCACTAACCCAGAATATTGGGACTGGCTTGCGAAACACCAAATTACTGATTTTGAGAGTATACAATTTATAGATGAGGGGAGATTGCATTCTGAGGTGCAAAAGGCAGTCAAGGTATATATTTTGTGACCTTGATAATGTCCTGAACTAGTAAAATTCTCGTTGTGACAATTTACTGATAGCTTGAGATCCCTGTGTGCCTACAGGTACTATTTGTGACTGCCTAATCATTACCTCTGTTGTTTATGCAGATCTATGAAGAGGCGTTAGATATACTGCCTTCCCCTGCGCTGTTTAAATTGTATACGAATTTTTTTATGGATGTCATTGCTTTGAAAGAAGGAAATACTCAGTCATCTGGACACATGCATAGCTATATATCACAACTACTAATGGTATATGAAAAGGCTGAAACAATGGGGTGCCTTGATGAGGATCTTGCTTGCAGACATGTCTCATTGTACTTACAATTAGGAAGACTTAATGAAGCCCGTGATATGACAGGAAAGCTTTGCAGCGGAAAACTGTCTGATTCGATGCAGTTGTTGCTCTTAAGGGTTTCGGTAGAACTTAGATGTCTTACAAAGAATAATACATCCATGGATAAGGCTGATCTGGTTTCCATCTTTGATCTTCTGAGAAACGTTTTGACAAAAGCCTCTCTGTCAGAAACTGAGCAACTGTGGTTAGTGGTGAGTCATAACTTCCAAAACATATCCATATTGGATGCTTCAAATTTATGTTGCACTTGAGTAATACTTAGTTTAATTTGTTGATGCTGCTGGACCTCAGAACTTTAAAGAATAATGTGAGAGCTCTGAGCCTGCTTATTTACCACTTTGCATTAACATAATATGTCCATAATGAAATTCAGTTAGATAATTCCTCACATAATAGCATGACTAACCCTTCAAAAAAGTTTTGTCCTTCCAGAGATGATATTGCTTTTCAATGTCTGGTCATGTTTCCCATTCTCAGGTCGTTTTGAACAATTGTCTGGTTCAGCACTTTCTCTGGTTGGAGAATTTCAGGAAATTGTGATGTTTTGGACTTTTGTCTTCCATGAAAGTCGGGGCATGTCCTGAAGTTAGATGTAGTTCGAGTTACTTGTCTAAAGGTTCTGATTTATGCAGTTGTAAACAAAATGGGACCAAGCCTGTGAATTTTTTCTCTAATACTTAAGAACCATCAGATGCTTGTTCTCATCATATTATTCCTTAACTTATTTTCCACAGTATATTTGAGAAAGCTAATTGACATATTTTGATTGTTTGGCCTAATTCCTTTGACTTTCTACAACAGGCTCTCAAGTTTTTTGGTGATCAAAACCAATACTTTGATAAGCTTGTGGAGATCGCTTTTGTTGCTTTAACTAAAAATGGTACCAGTGAAACCGAATTTTCCCTCTCTTCAGCGATTGTTAACTTTGCTTCTTCAGAAAGATGGGGTTGAACGTGCTAGAGAGATGTACAAACGGTAAGTATCTATGTGATTTTTATGTTACTCTTACATATGTAGTCTTATTAAATAATTCCGCAATGCAGCCTGTGTAGTGTAATGTTGTATGTTGTGGTTTCAACCTCATTTTAAAAGTCCCTAATCTTCTGGGTTTTTTATGGCAGGTTTCTTGCTCTTCCTCACCCTGAGGTTGTATTATACAAGACTTGCATTGAATTGGAGATGAACCTTGCATTGGCGGGTTCTAAAGATTGTCTTTCTAAAGTTCGGAAGTTATATGAAGCTGCTCTCACAACTTATGACCAGAGCGTAGATTTGTGGAGAGCTTACTATTCTCTGGAGAGCAAGGTGAGGTTTGCTTTGCCCTGCTTTTGTTGCATGCTACTGCAATCAAAAGTAAAATGTGACTGAAAATCTTTGGTTAGTCAACCTTACTGATGACATTCGGTGATTAACTTAATCTGTTGAGTCAGAATTATTAGGTATTGCCAAAAGTGTCTGGAAATTAAATTGCCGGTAACTAGTTTGAGAAAATCCCTCCAACTGTATCTTACAAGCATGGACATCGTCCACATTCAATTTTGGTTAAGTTTGCTTTGTGGGAGATGTCTATAACTTTTAACCAACCAATCAGAGGTATTATTGGAGGGAGTTTCCTCCAACCTGCCCATGTTAATATATCATATGAACTAAGTTCTATGATTGTACTGTCCATACTGTCCTAGAATGATTTAAGCTTATTTTGGTTAGATAGCAGAAAATAGGTGCAAATTCCCTTTGAGTACTCATTTGTTTGCTTGCTTTGAATAATTCTGGATAAGTGGTTTACTACTTCGGCTGATGTCCTCCAGGTAAGTTGATCTGGCTTTATTCTCTTGGTGCCCAAGAGAAAGGAAAATATCTGACACCTCGTGGGTGGGGTGCCATATGTAATGAAAATGGTCTTTTATTTCTCCTTGATATGGGCTTACAAGGATGTCACTGTTTTGCAGATGGGAACAGCAGAATCTGCAACGGCGGTGTACTGGCGTGCCCGGAAGATACTAAAAGATGCTTCGGCCATCACCAACCTTCCACATTTGTGATTGTGCTCTAAATTATTTGTTACATCTATTATTTGATGTAGAAGGTACAACATTGTAAATGCAATTTTGACCCCAGTTCTAATGCGATTTTATCGCTTGGCCAAAGTACTTGTCTACAAGACGTTGCCTCTTCTTTCAATTGTGTCAGGCACGGCATACAGCTAGAGAGGGGGGGGGGGGGGGTGGTGGAATGTTTCTGTATAAGGTTTCCTTGGTTTGCCCGCTCAATTTTCATTTTCTGTCAGCTCAGTTTTGGTGCATGGCGCCATACGAGTCAACCTGAGAAGGCAAAGACTCAGTACTAGCGCCCAAATAAATGAGCGTGAGTCTCTTTCTTCATCAGTAGTTGGAGGTCGGAGCAATGCCTTTGAAGATGGGTCAAGACGACCGGACGGTGGAATTTATATTATGTCTAAACTTTGACCATTGAGCATACACAGGGCTATAAGTTGGATGATGAACAGAATATGATTCATCTGTATTATGATAAAACCAAAGTCAATACCTGTTTTCTTGTGGTCATCTGGACAACGCGGTAATTTGGGGTTTGCCGCATACTCTGAACAATTTGATTTTACCATATCAAATTCTATTTGATCAGGAGAAATTGACAGATTAACTGCAACTATTATGTGACTAATTCAACTTCGAATTGGTCTCAGGAGTAGTGCCAGCAATGGATGATCGATTCTTGTTTCTCCTGCTAATCGAATTTGCTACTTTTGTCCTCGGTACACGCAACACAAGGCATGTGCTGTTGAATTCCGTACCATGCGGTAACAGTCAAATATGCCCTCTGGTTCAAGTCACCGAATGTGATATGTTGTTGCCGGTCATTTCATAATCCTGGGCTTTGACAAAACTTGATTTTCAATGATTTTCAACTAGCTGCTGTTTCTGACCAAAAAAAAAAAAAAAAAAAGAACCAGTTCCCGTCAAAACTCGCGAGTAAAAAGCGCGTTCGCATGCCTTGGGCTTAGGAATCGGTGATTGTAGGTTCGATTCTTCTTCTGGGAAATTCGTTCTTTGATGGGGAGTCATCGTAGTTGGTTACTGTGCTGTATCTCCCTTTTGGTCAAGCCCTAGGGTTCTAATACGGACAAGAAACTCACGAGCAAATCGTTCCTTGCTCTATTAAAATGCCGACGCACGCCCTTACGCGTCGTGATATTTATCGCCCATCCACCATGTTCATGTCTCTCGTGCTTGCCGAATGGAGACTCGAGAACAATGAAATTCTTCTTTTAAGATGAGAAGTTGCTATAATAATACTATAACTATAGACATGCCGAAAATTGATTTTCTCAATCTAAAAGGGTTGATATCGCTATAAGTCTATGAATTTTCGTCCGATATGAAATGGTTGATGTGAATTTATAAAATCGCCATGTAGAAAGAGGGTTAGGCAGAGGAAAATGTACGTTTGAAGTGGTTAAGCAAAGACCAATTTGTCTGTTTAGAATGAAAATACATGTATGAAAGGAATTGCACTTTTCTTTTTCGGTGGTTTCAAGTGAACATTTAAGTGTCCGAATCCAGGTATGTACTTTATGCTTCTCCATCCAACATTAATTTCACCTAATTGGTGTTCATCTCCGCAAAGTGATATGTTTTTTCTTATTTGGTCAGAAGGAAAATTTTTATTTCACATAAAAGAGACACTTAACTTCAAGATAAAACCAATCCCAAAAAATTAAAGTCCGGTGCAAATCCAAAAAATGAAATGACTTAGTATAGCTTACAGAGACTCACTAATTCTAATAATTTCAAAGCACAACAAACAACGAATCACCAAAATTCACATCATCATCAGTGACAAGCACATGCTGAGATTTCTCTCTCTCGTAGTAATGGTTTTGCCAACAGGTAGTGCACGCCTAAGTTCAACGTCCCCGACACTATCACCATATAGAGACAACAACAATACTAATGGGTTGAAAGAGTGCAACTAACTCCTTGTAAATCCCAAATCTATAGCTAAATTGACATAAAAGTGCACCCAAATTTTGATTTAACTCTAAATTGGTAGAGAATAGCTGCAAAACAGATACTAATTGACAACAAAATCACTTTCAGATACGGCGATGGTTGAACGCGGCGGAGCGCTCAACTATATGGAGCAAACACCTAGAGCCAAAGCGCGCAAGCAGATTCGGAAAGATCAGATTCTTCTGAGGCGCTCGCACTTCGATTGTTAGAGCCCACAACGACAAGGGGGTTGGCGGTTTCAGAAAGAGGAAACCATAAGAGATGGAGAGGAGGGAAGAACACATTAAAATAGATTAAGGATTTGATTCAACGAATTACAAATTATTGTCCTTGGCCAAGATTTATGGACTAATAATGTCATCATCCCATTTTTTACGGAAGTACATAGCTGATTCTGCTTTAACTCAGTTAACAGACATTTCTAGCATCACCGAGGGTATAAGGTAAACTGGAACAAATGGAAGATCATATTTAAATTTGTATTTCAGTCTTATTACAACAATTAATATTAATATAACACCACATTTGCTGCTATGTGGAAAGTTGTCCCGCCTATGTCTGAGGAAAACAAAATCAAAGAACTAAAAGGATGACAATAGAGGTCATCAGCCTGACTAAATTATAGCAAGCTCAAATGTTATCAGAAAAGCTTGCTCGCAAATTCATCCACATCGGTCCCATAATCTCCGGAGGAAGTTGATTTCCTTGCTAAATCTCTGAGCTGGGACAAGCTTCTTCCCAACTTGAGAGCCACCTTCAATCTAAACATCTCCCCATTTTCCCTTCTTTGCACTTCTCTCTCCACTAATGTGGATTCAATGGATTCCTCCAAAAGCCTGAAGAACCCTGCACAGTTTCTGTACATTTCCACCACCATACCCACCTGACCACCATGCTCGAAACTATTGACCACACTGGCCAGCGCGCCGCCGGTGACGGCCGCCACTGCCACCCACGGTCCACCAATGGGCCCCATGAACACCGAGCTGAAGGCCGCGATCCCAGTTAGTAAAGGCCCGGAGATGGCCAAAGCCTTGTTGATCTTCAATGCCAGATTCCCCAACCTCATGTAGTCCTCGGAATCTTTACTTTTCAACACTTGAAGAACAGCTCTCATTTCCACTTCCAACTCCTCACTCCACCCATTATCTATCTGCTCCACATTTTTCAGAAAATCATCTATCTTTTCTCTTTCCTCGCATGAAGGATCCCTCTCTTTTTCTTGATTATCATCCCCATCACTTGACTTAGGCCACCAAATGGCCGGCTCGAATTTCCCAGGAAATTTCTCGAGCATCTTTCCGATCAACGAAAGAGGGTAAGCTTTATCAAGAGCCAAGATCTTCTCCACTATTTCCTCCACGTCAGCCTCTGTTACTGAATCACCATGAACATCGAGCCTTGACTCGACCTCACTGTATAGTTGCTTGAACAATCTTACGGCGTTGCGCTGCTCTTCAGCTAGCTGTGAGGGCTGGATCTTGTTCACCACAAGCAACATCCCCGTTGCTGCAGAGAACAACAAGGCCGGACACAATTTCATAGCCAGAAGCGCTGAACTTGAAGATGAAGTCAGCGGTCCGCCAGAGGCGGAGATAATCACGGAAAGCCCGGAGATCGTTGTAGCGGTTAAGGTTATCATGTTAATGGAGCTCAGAAGGAGGTGGTTCCAGTTGTTTCGCTGCTCGCACATGTTGTTGTGCATCTCTATCCTGTCGGATATGGACGCCAAGAGTGCATGAAGTTGAATCCTTGCAAAAGAAGGATGATCAGCATAAGCTGAGGCGCTACTTTTGCATGGCCCATGCATTGCTTCATTGTTAACTATTTCGTCACCGACGTCGTTTGCCTCAACCGACGTCACAATGGGTGTTTTTAGTCGGTCGGCTGTTTCGAGAGTGATTTTTGTTGGGTTCGGAACTGATGGACGTAGTTTTTGAGGCCATGGGAATCGTATGGCAGCATTTATTCTCTTCGAAGAACGAGGATTACAAGACGAGAGCGAGAGAGTCGAAGCTAGAGAAGCCATTTGAGGGAGCCTTTTTTTCTCTTCTCTTGTATTTTTCTGGTTGTTGTTTGGTTGATGTGTTTGAGAGGCTTCGTGATGACTTGAGACTGGATTGTATAGGAGTGCAGACGCAGACTGATGAAGCATATTCGATGTCTATATATAGCAAAATGGAAAGCAGGTGGAGAGGAGAAGGAGAGGAAGACAGAAGGGGTCAAGGTTTGAAAATGTCGAATGAGTTGACTCGGCCCTAGGAGACCTGACCCGTTCATGACTAGTCTCTGTTCATGATTCAACGATAGAACTACAAACATAACTCCGACAGAGGAATTCTGTCACTTCTTGATTATGAGTTCCATCAGCTTCAAGACCCAAAAATCAAACGCAACATGCAGAGAAACATATATATTTTTGCTTTATACATACCAACTTAACCAGTAGCCTAAAAATGACTGCATATTATCAATAGGACTCGGATAATTCATAGAATTTATCCTCCCAGTTCATTGCACGATAATGTTTCACATGTTATTTATCGGTATACAGATGTGAAATTTCACGTCTTTGCGAGAGAGGATGCGAACAAAATAAGCAATGTTTATAAAGGGTCTAAAGGCGTATCGAATTTACAACCCCAATTGAGTAAATAGTCTTCTACAAACAATGATATTGCTTGAGGATGGATGTGATTGCAGGTCATGGCTCATGCATCAGCTGATCATATACCGCATGCTTGAGTCAGTTCATCACATATTAAAGTATAATATGTTATCATGTATGTTATAATCGTTTCTGATACTATTTTCCCCGCGTTGCTTTGCGTAGATCAAACTTTTCACTCCCTTAGGGTTTGAACATTGAAGATTTGTTCCCGTTTTGCAGGTTATTGACATGGACCGAGCCTCGCTCTCGTGGAAAGATTTGACTGTCAAAGGCAACTCCTGATCGTTCAGTCCATTGAAACCAAAAGAGAAGTAACCCCATGAGACTGCCAACACATGGGCATGGTCGTATGACCATGTCTCTTGTTCCTTAATCCTATATCTAGTGTGTACCCAGTCTTTTCTTATGTGGAACGGTATTTCAAGATTGAGTCTGCAATCGCTAGTTCTAAACTTTAAAATATTAAGTAATAACGCAATCCATGTCCAATAATGATGACCCGAAATTCCATCACTCCTGATGGTTAAAAGTTAATGAGAGACCTCAAACATATAATTGCGACACAAGCATGTTATAGAAATTTAGAAATCTAAGAAAGATGAGGAGAAAGCTACATAAGGAGAAAATTAAAGGGCATTTTTCAATCGCATATTGAGACGTCAAGAGATTTCCAATCCAAGAAGTGACATTAACATATTCAAATACCACTAATTATATGCAAACTGCTTTGGGTCAATGCCACCTATATATATTAAAGGTTTAGACGTAACTGCTTCATGTTTTTTTGTAGGCCTTGCGCTCACCCCCTAGAATATAAAAGCAAAATGGGATTTTTGAAATATTTTGTTTTGATGCCATGTCGATTCCATGCTTTGGGATTTGCGTTGTTCGGATGCCCGTTTGTTATTTCTTATGCGTAAAAACTTTTAAAAATAATTTTTTTTGTCATGTTTTTTATTAAAGAAAAAAAAACACCATGTATTTCTATATTCACTTATTTATTATAATGCCAAGAACTTTAATAATATCGCAAGTGAACATGAAACTATATACACTAAATCAGCTAATAAAGAAAGTGTATACAAAGTGGGCCAACCGACTCGAATCTCCTAAGAGCTAAAAGCTGGCTGATCCAACCACCAAATGTGTCTCCATCCGTAGGGGGTCCACTACCATCTACTTGTAGGAAACTTAAGGGGCTATTTATATGGGATAATGACAAATAATTCTTAAATTATGTCATTATATACAATATAATTCCTAAATTTTTAATTTAATTAATATGGTCCTTGAATTTTTGGTAAATATTCAAATTAGTCTCCAAATTATATGAAAACATCCAATGTTATTATTCTATTAATTTAAGTTTATTGACAATATTAAATATTTTCATATATTAATTTAAATATGTACCAAAAGTTTAGAAACAATATATGAACAAATTTAAAGTTCATGAATGATATTAGCAAAAGTGTTAAAAAAAAAAGCTTTAAACATTTTTTATTGCATCAATTTAATCCTAAACATTTTAATTTGATGCCAATTTAATCATTTCCGCTAATTTTGGCCGAATTTTGTTATTGGGTACTAGTTGACTGACGTGGTACGATTGGCATTAACATGAACAACTTTTAATAATATTTTAATATTTTTTTGAATTTTTTATTTTCCTTTTTATTTTATTTTAATTCTTTTTTATTTTTTCCTTTCTCCTCCTCCTTCCTCCAGCCGGTCGCCGGACCTCGTCGGCCTTTAGCTAAGCCCTCACCAATGGCTAGCGAGGCTCACTTGAGGCCGGCGAGGTCAACCTCAACCTCATTGACCATTGCCTTTAGCCGGTTGTCGAGGTCCGACAATTAGCTCAAGGAAGTTGGAGGAGAAGGAAAATATAAAAAGAAATAAAAAAAAAGGAAAAAGAAAAAGAAAAAGAAAATAATTCAAAATATAAAAATATTATTAAAAATTGTCTAAATCAACACCAATCATACCACGTCAACCGGCCAAGCCCAATTAGTAAAATCTAGCCAAAATTAGATGCACCAAATGAAAAGGGTAAGGACTAAATTGGTGCTAATAATATATTTAAGACTAAATTAGCACAAATGCAAAAGATTTATGACTTTTTTGACATTTTCCCCGAATGATATTACTTATTGAGCGAAAGTTTAATTGCCACATTGAATAAATTAAAAGTTTATATATCACATTGCATGTTAAATCAAAATACAAGACCATTTGCTTCATTTTTCCCTATTTATATTACAAAAATTACTCGAGCCAATTTTCCTATACGAGTTTGTTTTTTTTTAGGGGGATTAAGTTTAAATTTGACAATCTAATTTGTAATTTGTCTTCAATGCTTTGCCTATAAGTTAATTTAGAAGACATGGACTATCAAATCAACTTTGTCATTTGCTATTTCTTACTCTATCAACTTATGATCATGCTATCATCGCACTAAGTGGCACTGCTAGTTTTGAGCTTTCTCCCCTTACAAATGGGAGAAGTTCGAATCCCCAAAACGTCGCATATGGATTTACCCGTTTCACGGGGTGGTGGGTTCCTCCGTGGGCCCCAAGGTTTGCTCATCGGTTGTCGGCTTATAGGTTTCCCGATCATCAAAAAAAAAAAAAAAACTATGATCATGCTACCAGAGTTGGTACACATTTAAAGGGACACCTCATCGATAAATCGATAGAAAAGGGCTACTAAGGCTGCGTTTGGTTGTGTTCTTTTTTTTTTTTTTAAACACTTTTTCTGTTTTTTGTTCCTGGAACAAAAAGAACAACGCGTTTGGGTGCGTTTACTGTTCCTTTTTGTTCTTTTGTTCCCGAACAAAAAAAAAAATGTAAACAAGAAAACACAAATGAAAACACTTTTTTTTTTTTTTTTTTCTCTTTTATTTTCTTGTTCTTCTTTCTTTTGGCCGGTCGTCGGCCTCGGCCATGGCCGGCGACCGGCCGACGAGGGCCGGCGGCCTCTCCCGGCCACGGCGAGGCTCGCCGGCCCCGGCGAGGCCGACGCTTGCCGTCCCCCCGTGGCCGAGGCTCGCCGTGGCCGGGCGAGGGCCGGCCTCGCCATGGGGCGGGCGGCCGCCCGCATCCGACGAGGCCGAGGCTCGCCGGCCGCTGGGCGAGCTCAATCTCGCCCAGATCCGGCGAGGCCGAGCTCGCCCGCGGGCCGGCGAGCCTCGGCCTCGCTTGGCGGTGGCCGGCGAGGCCGCGCGCCTCGCCCGCCGCTGGGCGAGGTCGGCCTCGCCTTGATCCGGCGAGGCCGACCTCGCGCCGGGCGAGCTTGATCTCGCCCGGATCCGGCCTCGAAGCTCGCCCCGGGGCGAGGCCAAGCTCGCCCGGGCCGGCGAGCCTCGGCCTCGCCTGGCGGTGGCCGGCGAGGCCGCGCCTCGCCCGCGGGCGGCGAGCTTGGCCCTCGCCGGCCGGTCGCCGCCAAGGCCTTGGCCGGCGACCGGCCAAAAGAAGAAAAAAAAATGAAAAAGAAAAAAGAAAAAAAGAAAAATAAGAAAAAAATAGAAAAAATAAAAGAAATAAAAAAATTATCCAAATTTACGAAACATATTTCTGTTTATTTTTTATTCCCCGAACAAGTTTACCAAACGCGTATTTTTGTTCAAAAATTGTTCCTCGGAACGAAACACTTTTTTCTATTTCTCGTTCCTAGAACAATTTTTAAACAAACACAACCAAACGCGCTACTAACCCTCTATAAATGGAGGTCAACAAAAAATCTTTTCAGAATCGATAGTAAATACAAGCCTCGCCAACAACTGTCGCAAGGGCAACTAGCCCTCACTTAGAGATTGTAAAAATTCAACACTAAATCGAACGAAGATAGTTAAAGAATTGCATTTTTTACTGAATCTGATAAAACGAGTTTAGAAATTTTTGTCATAATTCCTCAGTGTCATAACAAATGAATAGTCAAGAAATCTTCAGTAAAAACTCCAAGAAGATTATTTGAACTCTAAAATAGTTATGCACCAGTCTTTATAATATAGGATAACCTTTGAAGGTTGGGAAGGCGAGAACTCCAACCCATGTCGAAAATTTCTACCAGACCACGCTAGAGAAAGACATACACAGAACAAATTTTTAGAACGATCGCAGGCAAAGAGATCGGTCGTTCAGAGAAAATCAATTTTGCCTGCACGAGGATATGCTGTTTGGTGTCAATCGGACTAAACTAAGATTCTGCTCCCAAATTATAGGGTAATCCGCCAGATTAGTAGAGCCAGGATCAGGACAAAGCCCGGCCTGGTTTTGGGTTGGGTCCACGGACAGTGACATAAAGCATGCATGTTCTACTTTGCCAGATATTTTAAGCAAGGAGGGAGAGGGAAGGGAGACAGAGCTCAAAGGACAGAAACGGGCACAGAGGCTCTCTCAGTCGCCGCAGGCCTCGATTTCTGGGGAATTCAAAGGAATTAGGACGTATAAAATCATGGGTTCTGTTGCCAAGAAGGGATTGCAGCAGTACCTGTTGCAGCTTCAACAACACCCTTTGAGAACTAAGGTCTAAAACTCATCCCTCCTCTGCTTCTCTCTCTCTCTTGGCCACTGTTCTCGTTGACCTTTCAACTTGGTTAGCATGTTATTGAGTCCGATTTAATTGTTGGATTGCCTTCACAAGGATTTAGTTGTGTTACCAACTTAGTTGAAAAATCCTCGTTCGAGTGGAAATTTCAGAGCTTTTTCTTGGAGATTCACGAATCACGTGATTTTGCTGAGCTGTTGTTAGTTGTGTTGAAATGGGGCTGGATGAAACTTCAGACTTTAAGGAGTGAATGCGAAGTTTTGATAATTCATTTTGTGCAATAAATGTTCAACCTATGGTGCTATTTAATTGCTTTGTGCAGGCAGTCACTGCAGGAGTGCTGTCAGCAATAAGCGACATAGCAGCACAGAAGCTGACTGGCATACAGAAGCTTCAAATTAAAAGGCTTCTTCTCAAAGTGGTAAACCTTATTTATGTTCTCACCTCATTATACTGGTACCATTGCTCGCCTGCACAATGGCAAATGGTTGTGCAATCCAATTTCGATCAATTTATGAACCAGAGAAATCATATTCATTGTGGAAATCAATAGTATAAACATCTTCTTGTACTGGAATCAGTGGAGTGTTAAAGGAGATGTCTTGATTATCTATGTTCTCAAATCTCTTATGTTCTTCATATTTTCCCCTACCCATTTTGTATTACTGGTGTTGGAATATTCTTCAGCCAAGATTAGGAGTCCCTGTTGCCTAGTAAGATTATGCTGCTGCTGCATCTCTTGTGCATATATAGTTTAGAGATTATCCTAAACAGAATTGAATGGGACGGTAGCCATTCACTCAGAAATATGTGTGATTGAAGACTGGCTAAGCTGGATAGCCACCTTTGCGTGGAATCATTACTTAGTGAAATGTATCAACTAAAAGACACTTAGTTCATGCAATTGTGTTGGAGAAATTTTTTTGGATAAAATGAATAGACATACCAATTATGTGTATAATGTAAATGAATTTATGTATGTATACACATGTATTTGTACGTCTTTGTGAATGTATTTTGTAAATTGTCTACTAGGGTTAAAGATATATGTTTCAGCTCTTGGAGTGATAATAACAGTGGAGGGCATTTAGCTTTAGTATATGGATGACAATGAACTGTGAGTATTTCATATAGTCCACAATTGGCATGAAAAAAAGTTCTTATATCTCTAATGGCAAAAAAGTTCTTTCCCTTTTTATTTACAATCTGCATAAAACAGTATTACCTTGAATAATAAAACAGTAATTGAGATTTATGTTATTTTTCTCTTTGATCAATCGAACGAATGACACATGTGGCATCCAACCAAAAATTTACTCATAGGGATGTAGCGTAAGTTTTGTGGACGGTATTAAGTTTAAGGCGTGATCTTATAGGAAGTGGGAGATAGTACCAAGGGGTTTAGTAACTGTCCTCTAATAGTTACAGTGATTGTGTGGAAGGCAAAACATTGCTACTTTTTGTTCAATGTGGCTTTGATGTGAGAAAATATTAGGAGTTTCACCTAATGTCAAAGGACTTCAACCAAGTAAGCATCAGATCAGGTCTTTTGTGGCTCAGAATTTATCAGATTGATTTAGAAAATAGTGCAAACTTCTGTTTTGACAGGGCCATCTGTGGTGCTTAAAGAGATCCTAATGGCAGAAACAGCATAAAGTATCCATCTTCCAGGATTGACCTCTAGATTGACTCTTGCTGGTCTGAGAAAATACTGCAATCAAGCAACCTTATAGAAGTTGACTTTTCCTAATAATCTTCATGGAGTTTCGAATTACCAAAAACGCTATACACAGTATGTGTCACGTGACTGTATTTTTTTGCAAGGATGTCCCATGGGGCTAAAACTGAGATTACTTGAAGAGCTGTTTTTGTTGATTGCTCATAGTTTCTATTCATGTAATGGTTTCTCTTGATATGATACTTTTCGAGATTAAGGTTCTGTCAATTGCAGCTTTTTGGGTTTGCTTACCTTGGTCCCTTTGGGCATTTCCTCCATATAGCACTTGATAAGATTTTCAAGGGGAAGAAGGATACAAAAACAGTGGCCAAGAAGGTATACTTCTCATTCTCCTTCTATGTGCACAGTCCAGTCAAATCACCAGCACTGAAATCCGCTGCTTTTTTGAGTTGTTGAATTCACATATGCTTTCAATTATTTTTATGTTTGCTTTGGGTAAACTGTGATGTTTAATGTTCTAGGGAAAATTAGTGGTCATATGCATTTGAGGAGTTGCTTCATTTTTAGGGCCATGTTTCCCTCAATGCTTGTTTGCTCCAACCAGTCTTCTAGTTGGTGGCTTACAAACATGAATTTCACCCATATATATATTTAGTTAAGTTTGCATGACGGTGATTCCCATTACTAGAAACACACCAATCAGAGGCATGATTGGAGGAAGTTTCCTCCAACTAGGAGTAGAGGAAAATATGACCCTAAAATTATTATATGCCAGCTTCATTGTTTCAATTGATCACTTGATCTCTCTTAAAAATTAGAGAGAATTCTCAGAGCATGCTAAACTATCATTTGGATTATGCAGGTGGTGTTGGAACAGTTGACATCTTCTCCTTGGAACAATTTACTATTCATGATTTACTATGGATTAGTAATTGAGGGTAAGTGGGCAATGGTAATCCCTTGTGTAACATCCATGCTTTATGGAGCTTTGGCCTAGGGAGATTGTTTACAACCTTACTTCCAAGGCGCAAACGTTTGCACTTTTCTATATCATCGTATCAAAGTTGTAGCCAAGAGCAATTTCTTCTTATTTTAATTTTTTCAATTTGAAGTGATTAGAAATTTCAAAAGCTTGAACAGAGTGTAGGATCCAGAACTTTTGATCCTCCCACTTTGTACCACATCTTTTGCGACTGTTTCCTTAATCCTTACTCTGCTGGGTGAATTCTTCCACCTTAATTTAGAGTGGATTGAAAAAGAAAAACGAATTAGTTACAATTTAAGACTGCTGTACAAAGCAATGATCTCATCTCCTCACTCCTTACAATGGGTAAATCACATCAATTTTTTCTGCTCCAGTATTCTTAGACATCAGATGTTATCTACTGCTCTTTCTTGACTGCAAATATGAAATGCAGGAAGACCGTGGATGCATGTGAGAAGTAAGATCAAGAAGGATTATCCCTCCGTGCAGTATGCATCTTGGACGGTATGCCCTTCACTCTGACGTGAATACATGGAAAAATGTGGCATCATTGAGGGGTTCATTGTGAATCTTTTTGACTTTTGTTCAACTACAGTTTTGGCCGGTTGTGGGGTGGGTGAACCATCAGTATGTTCCTCTGCAGTTCCGCGTCATCTTTGCCAGTGTTATTGCATGTGGCTGGTATGTGCTTTTTAGCCTTTTCTCTGTTTCTTCCTGTTTAATCAAAAGCATTGTAATAGCTTCGAGTACTTGGATCATCTTCCTTCTTGCTTTTCAGGGGTATATTCTTGAATCTACGGGCAAGGTCTATGGCACTGACCAAAAGCTCATAAATGGAGACAACCGCCAATGTTATAGTAGTCAAGACTCGCATCAGAAAATGGTTTGATGTACCATGATCAGCACACCTTCAAACCATTACACACCGATGGCGTCTATTTATGCTATTTTAATGTCGGATCTATGTTTTGAGACTGAAACATGGAATAATTCTTGAATGGTATCCGAAATTTAGTTAGGGATAGCTGGTTCAACCAGGTGTTTTGAGTTATGTAATGTAAGTAATGATTCTTTTAAGCCAGCATACATGTGAGCTGGGCAGTGAGATTTCATAAATATATAGATCTTCTGTTTGTCCAATTAGTGTATCTCCATGCCCTGCTGCTGGTCGTTATGTTTGTCATGCATGTGATGGTGGCAGCCAGACAGCTACTAAGTGAAACATGTAAATCAAGGAACGTGTTCTTGTCCCACTAAATGACTGTCTAGGCCCAAGCTTGTGTATCAGCATTTACTAATGCTTGCCAATTTGCCGAAACTTATACGAACAAGGAAGGCCATATTACTTACCAATCATTTGTGATCCACCTTGAAATAGCATAACAATAATGACACTGTGTTTAGTAAATCTAAGTACAACGCTTGATAGTAATATCACTTTAACATGTCACTCGATCCTTTTTAACTTGTTAACCAATCGCAAGACTTTGTGCTTGAATAGTTGATCGAGCAGTTGCCATGAGTATTTAGGTCACTCTGCCATGTGTTTTTCTTGAATACATCTATTAAATATGATCATGCTCTGCTATCATTATATATTGTTTATGTTTCTAAGATTGACCTTGGCATATGTGTTCTTTGCTGGCAGGCTGTTCATAAAATATTATCACATTAACATGTCACTCAATCCTTTTTAACTTGTTAACCAGTCGCAAGACTTTGTGCTTGAATAGTTGATTAAGCAGTTGCCATGAGTATTTAGGTCACTCTGCCATGTGTTTTTCATGAGTACATCTATTGACTATGACCATGCTCTGCCATCATTATATATTGTTTATGTTTCTAAGATTGACCTTGGCATTTGTGTTCTTTGCTGGCGGGCTGTTCATAAACTATGTATGTAAAGACAAGACTTCCACAATGATGGAAGTGCCAATGTAAGATCTCATGAAAAGGAAGCATTTCTCTCGAGATCTCCGTCTCTTTCCAGGTTTTGTCCTTATTGGCTGTTGAAAGTCAGAGAAAGGAACCCAATTGGACTTGAAAATTGTAGAGCAGCAGTCATTTCCAAGTTCTAACCACCAGACCACAACCCATCCAATCTCTAGACCTTTCCACTTGTCTACAAATGCAGTGAGCTGACCTCTTGAATGTGACACAGATCCTAAGTCACTAGCCTTTCATAAGTAACCCCAATTCAGACACTACTTGAACAAAGAAACATGTTGAGCCTTCAAGCTTCATATGATCCATTGGCTTTGCCGTTGCAGTTATGCAGGCGAAAAATTACCCGAGCTGCAGTTGATGCCACACCTCTCTTGGGTCCCAGTCTCTCAAGCCTGGGTTCTGCTAAGGAATCAGTCAATGTAAGTGAATGTGAAGCAGTAAGGAATACTTGTGACCCTCTTGTCCTTGCCAAGCTTTGTACAATATTAGAGGCCCTTGGTGACAGAGTGGAGATGCATAAGAACATTGGAGAACAAAGAGATAACTGGAACACTCTCTTCCTGTTCTCTGTCAACATGATGTTGCTCGCCGCAGCTATTGTTGTGGGCATGGCCACCGTTAGTGCTGCATCAAATGATCAAGCACTATCCCTGGCGTTTAAAGTCACCTCAACAGTACTATATTTAGCAGCTACAATGATGCTGTTGGTGGTGAACGTGATCCAACCATCCCAACTGGCTGAAGAACAGAGAAATGCCGCTAGGCTATTCAAGCAACTGCGAGATCAGGTCCGCACAAAGCTCTCTATTTGCACTCCGAGCATCATGGACGTGGATGAAGCAATGGAGAAAGTCTTGGCATTGGACAAGGCGTACCCACTCCCTCTAATAGGAAAAATGCTCGAGAAGTTCCCGAAGAACATTGAACCTGCTGTTTGGTGGTCACAACGAAGCCGGCAGCAGGCTGAAGGGCTCAGTCTAGAAGGCAAAAGGATTGGGAATGGATGGAGCGAAAAGTTGGAAGATGGAATGAGAGACATCGTAGAAGTGTTGAAGAGGAAGGACTTGGCAGATTATTTAAGATTGAGCAAAAAGGCCTTGAAAATGAACAAGGTATTGGCAATTTCAGGTCCTGTGTTAACAATGCTTGCTGCTTTTGGGTCTCTAATGGTGGGATTTCCCCACCGTTCTTGGGCTAGTGTGATGGGGATGGTGTGTGGAGCATTGGCATGCATAGTGAACACAGCAGGACATGGAGGGCAAGTTGGGATGGTGTTTGAGATGTACAGGAACAACGCTGGTTTCTTTAAGCTCATGGAAGAGAACATAGAGTCTAACCTTAGCGAAAGAGATGCTGAGAAAAGAGAGAATGGGGACATATTGAGATTGAAGGTGGCTCTACAGCTAGGAAGAACTGTGTCAGAACTTGAGGACTTGGGCAAATCCTTGTCAAGTGATGGGAAGGCGATTGCAGAATTTGCAAGCAAGCTATTTTGACCATTCAGAGTTCATTTTCTAGCCAAGGTGTCGATTTGAGAGGTACCAAAGCCATCTTCCTCAGCTCAAAGTCTCAAATTCTACGTTGTGGTGGAATACTCAAAAGTCTCACCATCTCAGTAATCCATCTACTTTCATGTCTGCAATATATTATGGTTTGATCGATTTTGACATAGACAGAGCCGCTTGACTTGGAAGAAAGAAATGTATATATTCGCGCTTGCCGAACTTATGCACTATGCATCGACTAGCGTCCATATGAGCCCTCAGATTTGTCGCGTCTGTCTCTACCAAATCTGCTGGGAACTCAACCAGTTAAGATGCATGCAATAAGTACATTCAACATGTCTCATCAAAGAGGTCTAAAGGGCAACATCAATGCATACTACATGAGAAAGCAACCCCCTGAAACATTTACAACGGTTGTCCATCATCATAAAAGGATGGGAAACGACTTTTAATTTGACCACCAAACCCCACCTGTCTTTTTCAACATACACAGAACGAAGTAGCTGAACATATATATTGACAACAGGGGGGAACCACATAGGAACAATCCTCTACGCTGCCTCTGCAAATCCAACCCTGATATTTCCGTAGTCGAACACCGTGTGATAACGGCGCATGAAGACATCCCCCAAAATCCTATATCACGAGGGTACGAGCGTGAGAAGAATGTAGAGAAACACCAACACAAACAAGTCAGAAACTGAATTTACGACAAAAAATGCTACTCCTGCCAACAAAATTGAAACTTGAAAGTGTTATAAGTAATACCAGAGAGGTCCACGAGGGGGAGGAACATCAAGACCAGTGAAGCCGCTGATGCACTGAGTGTTGGGTTCTTGTCCGACTTTAAGTATGTACTGGTTGTCAGGAAAAAAAAAAAAAAAAACAGATGGAGAACAAATTATTGACTAATACCCCAAGCCATCCACATGCAATAAATAATCCGATTTAAGCCAATCTATCTGTTAACCTCAGAGCACTACACCAGCAAAATCTTCAGACTCAGGTTGCCTTTTTCAAGAGATGATAAATAAAAAGTAAATAACATCATCCTATTGATTTTGCTCAGCAGATGATGGAACATAAAGAAATCTTATTGAACGAGTTTTTACTCGAAGGGGTGCATTGCCAATTCTTAAGATGTAAGAAGATTGAAGTCACACCTCATTTGGGCTGAGGTCGAAAACTTTGCCACCCAAGGTAAATGAAACAACGGGCATGGAGGAAAGCTTTTCACAGTCCACAGAAGATTCTCCATTTGGGCTAGGAACCCGATCACAGAGCTGAAAAGCATAACAAAATTGGTGAGACTTTAAGGAATGACTATAAAGCACAACACTGTACAAAAAATTACCTCATTGACATAGTTCAGAACATGATTCTGTGTCTGATTCTGCTCCAGCTGACTTTGCATCCAAACAACTGCCATCTCACATGCTGAGCACATTGCATCACGCATAAAGCCAGAGGACCTACCCTTGGTTTTATCCACCACACTCTCGATACCCATACTGCAAGCAACATTATGAATGATAGATAAGAGTAAAACCAAAGAAAATGGCAACAAAATGGCAGCGTGGTATGGGAAAAGTATTAGATGTCTAACAACACCATTTCTGAAAATCGAAAACGCCAGTAAAGATTTAAGAGTTAGAGCCTGACCTAACTCCACGATTCCCGTCAAAAGTGCACACCCCAACCTGAGAGCAGATCTTCTTTGGTGAAACCTGTCAGATGCAATACAAAGGCCTTACCATTAGAACAATGTAGAAAGCCAAAAAATTGCTACAGAATAAATTTTTTGGAAAAGATTGACAACAGAATATCTTGCGCAATATTGTGGCACTGTAAATCGCAAAACATGTCACGTCTTCCTAATATCAATATTTAAATTGTTAAGAACAAATAATCACCTCCACCAAAAGCAAATCCATAATTGTCTGTCCATACTGTGCAACAATAGCCTTGCACTCTTGACTAGCAACTCCAGAGGCTCCAATAGCATTGTTTATCATAGTAATCACAGTCTGAGAGAGAGAGAGAGAGAGAGAGAGAGAGAGAGAGAGAGAGAGATGTCATGCATCGATACTTGTCACTGTGCTTGTCCAGAAACTAAAATATCCTGAATCTCGCTTCCCTATCATGCATGACCTTGCTAAAAGGAACTCCTAGAGATCCACATATAGGGTACCAAACAAGTAAAGCAAGATTCGAAACATTCGTGCAGGAACATTATCTTACATATATATGAATGATCATCCACAGAGTATGAAATGGCACATACCGTAGGACCAGCCAGCAAAGAGGTTCCAGAATCAGCAATTGCAGCACATCCACCACCACAGTATCCTGCAGCAGTATGTTTGAGTAAAAATAAAACGAATGTGGGAAAATACCAAAATCCATTCTCGCATTTCACCCCAACTCTACTTTCCCACCTCTACTTTTAAAAATATTACTTCACTCCTAAGGCAAAACTCCATAGCCAAAAAGACCAAATTGCCCCTCTTTAGAAATCCCAAGCCTCCAAGTCCCTACAAGGCCGCTGTCAACCCACCAAAGGCAAAACCCCATCACCAACTGTACTGCAAGCCACCATTTCCTGCCACCATCGACCTATCTCCCCCTCTGTTCATGAGGAAATTGTGCTGACGCAGCAGTGGGCGATGGCAGGCTTGGCGACAGTAGATGGCTGGAGAATTTGGTGGCAGCCAGTGAAGGCAGCTAAACCTAAGGTTTGGGTGTTTAGGACTTGGGTTCTGGGGATTTTGGTAAGTGTTTGATGTAGGATTTGGGCAGGGGCATTTTCAAAAAGTAAAGGCATTTTTGCAAATAAAACCTAAGGATAATTGATGCGAGAAAGCAAAGTGGTCTCCAGAGATAAAACTCAAGATGCAAATACATATTTTCAAAAGTAGATGAAAGTAAGTGGTAATGGAACAAATGTGAGAACTGTTTTAAGTATTTTCCCTTTACATGCGGCTCCATGCCTTTTTCAAGAACAAGAACGGTAAGATTAAGTTATCATACATTGTACACTTCTGCCTCATTCCAATTCAAATTAAGATTCACGAGGACATACCAGTTGGTTTGCCATCAATGAGAACATCTCCCATAGCAAACTGTAAACGAAAATAGCAAGGAAAAGAATGAGAAAAACAACTAAAAATTATGCATAATGAGGCACGCTAAAGGGCAATTTTTGGCAACCAACCTGCCAATATCCCTTCTGTGTCACAGGAACATAAGTGTGCTTGCCCTTGAAGTGCTTCGGATCCACCCCACCAAACACTAGTTCGCCCCCTTCTTCCTCATCAGGATTGCTGTTGAGCCAAAATGAAAATACCGGTTCCTTAACCAGCCTTTGTTTCACCAGGTTGTACCTGCAAATTTGCAAGCCTCTGATTTTAACCAAGTATAATATACTAGTAACTTTAAAGCAAGACAAACTTAGAAGATCAATCATACCACAGAGGAACAGCATCTCCAACTGAGATCTCTTGGAATCCAAGACCAAGTATGCCATCAAACTTAGCCGCCATGAATGTGACACCAGGCTCTCTGGTGGCCTCAATAAATTCCTAGAAGAAATCTTGGTCTTGAGCAAAAGATACTTCAATTGTACTATCAATTCAAACGAGTTCTAAACAAACATTAATGTACCTGATCCTTAACGACTAAGTTGCCGACTTGGACATTGTCATTGCTGAAGAAACCAGAAATAGCTCCAGTACCATATTGAATGGAAGCAGATTTGCCTGAAAAAAGGAGACACAAGGAAGCAGCAAGAGAAATTTTGAGGAGGAACTTCATTTGCTTGACTAGCGAAAAAAAAAAAGGAGTGGCACTTCTGTCAAACTGAAATCAATAACTATACGCTCAAAGGAAAAAGTTTAAGTGCATGACAAGAGAATTGCTGCCTACGAGCAATGTAAACAGACCATTCCTCTTGTATGTGCTTGACTGGCTGGCTTGGTACTTGGAATGGAAAAAACAAGCCACCTGCAACAAAAACACCATAACAATCAGGCTTTTGTATGTCCAGTGGGCCAAAAAATTCCAGCTATAGGTAAAATCCTCACCGATAAATAGCATTTCGATGAAGGCACCCACAAGTTGGAACTGCCTGTGTCAAATATCACAGTGAACTTCTGAGGGGGAGTGCCAATACCAATCTCTCCATAGTACTGAGCATCCAAGTAATTTTTCAAACCAACTATATCAGGTAGCTGAGCATCTCCTCGCCAACCATTCAGATGATATGGCCTAATTGACGACCTAAGCAACCCACCACCCTGGGATTCAAGCCTTGCAGCCACCCTGTTGTTTGGATCCGGTTTAAACTTCTTAAGTCCCACCCTCAGTAGACCATCCTCTGGGGCAGAGGAAACCAGGGAGGACAATAGCAAGGAAATGACCAGAAAGGATACAAATGCCTTGAAATTGGTTCTCATGATGACCTAGGAAGATGTAATCAAGGGTTATTTTATCACATTATTGAATAAGTTATCACTAACATAGGAAACAACAATTCGTGTCAACAGTATAACTGCAAATGAGCATGATTTCTTACAGAAGTACGTGCACTATGCCTGTAAAGCATACTCTTCACTCAAACATGATCATACGCAAAATTTACATTGATACTGAGAATGACATTAGTCTCATGCTTCTCCCAGGTGTCCTCAGCCATATTATCATTTGAAAACAAGAAGATTACAGCTAAAGCAGAATAAAATGAATACAGCCTCCCTGTTTCATTGACCAACTTAAAACCAAGCAGACTTTTCTCTTCAACATAGGACATGCATGGAGAAGAAAACCAAGTTGCTGGATCAACTTATCAAAATTGAAGCCTTTTGGTACTGGAAATCAACGACAAGATAATCAAATTACTCCTCCAGAAACAGCACAAGGAGGCTACAGCTAAACCGTACCCAAAAAAACGCGAAAAAGAAGGCAGCAACACACGAGCTGCATAAACAGAGTCTAAGAACAGCAGTAAACAAAAAAATGCCAAACTTAGAGAACTCATTGTGGGCACCCGAGACTAGCCCACGATCATGCGTAACATCAGAAGAAAGACAGAGGGTCATAAACATGAATGAAGCGTCACTCACCAGAATTGCGAAACCTATCAGTGAGAAAGAGAACGAGAGGAGAAAGGTGACAGAATTACGAAGAAAGGATGGGTTTTTATCGTGGGAGGGAGGCAGGGAGAGAGAGAGAGAGAGAGAGAGAGAGAGAGAGAGAAACTACCTGTCACGATCTCAAACCCACCGGGTCCCAGCTTAGGCGCGTTCCTTAACTGTGATACTAGAATACCGCCACGGAATGCATTAACATAGAAAATCCAATTTTATTTAAGGAAACCAAGTCATTAGTCCAACCAAATAGCAAATTCATCTAATGTCTTTTGACAATTTTATCTTGATCACAAGACCGTGTAAATAAATCAACCACTTGCAGTTTGGTACTTGTGATCATTTTTAGTCTTGATAATTTTAATATGTCGAGTTGAAAATGAGACTATGTGCCCACATATGAAAAAAAAAATTACTACAGAACTATTACTTTTCATTGTTTAAGGTATGTTTTAACTATCATTGATAAAACCCTCATATAAATAGGGCTGAAGTGCAAAGTGACTCTTAATTAATCATGTTATTGCACTGTATTTGTGACATAGAAAACCAAATTAGAAATGTTAATGGAGCAATCTTTAGCATAAAATACGGGGTATCATCGTAAAAAAATAAACTAATCTATTACAAAGGTCATGATGAAATGTCGTAAGTGACTGGATGTGGATGAGGTGAAATATCCATATACTGTAAAATAAGTAATATATGACTTTCTTACTATTCGAAAAGTGAAGAGTGATATGCACAACTCAAAAGGAGAAGGATGCAGTTATAATTAAAAGACAAAGTTCAAATGGGAGAGAGATTTTCCTTTATATATCAAAAATATTTTATCTTGTTGATTAGCCAGGATTATAATTTGGCTAGAAAATTATCCTGAGAAAAAAAAAAGAATATCACCAAGTACTTTCCAATTTGAAATAAAAAGATCGAAAGAAAAATTTAAATCATAATTTGAAAAGGTCACGCCACCATATACCATTATGATTTCATATGATAAATTAATATCATACTTTTATCACTTTTCAAATTGTAAAGGAAAAATCAACTTATGGTAGAAGACTACTTCAACGAAACGCAAGTCATACTCCCTATTCCATCAATTAAATAAAAAGCATTCTCGCAATATGTGTTGGCATAGAAACCTTAGTTAGAAATGATGAGAGTATAAACACATTAATTGAATGGTATGATACATATAAAAAAAAAAAATCAACACTTCATTAAATCTTCGAGAGTTATGATAACTTTTGTACTAACCAAATTTGTATAATATAATTCTCTTTTGATAAATGGCAAAAAGTGGTGTTTGGTTAGGTAATTAGTGGGATAAACAATAGATTGAAAAAGAAAAAAAGGTTCATTTGGCTAACAATAACATACATAAACGCGTAGATCGCCATTCCTCTCGCCTACTAATATCGTGTAAAAATTACAATAGTGTCATAGGGCTAAACTGATTTTCTTTTTTTCTTTTTTTTTTTTTTGATAAATCACTCAAATGTCTACCATGAAGTCTCAAATTCAGATCATGTCGTTAGCAAACCTCTCGCCAACTTGCGGGTTGGGCATTTACCATATCATATGGAAAGATTTTTCTACAAATTCTAATGTCGATAAGTTTAGGATAAGCTTGTCAAACTTGGATATTGTTATCATGGGTGTGCTGAGTAGATACGTCTTAAATAGGACATCCTCTTGCCATCATGTGGGTTGGGCATTTACTATATCATATGGAAAGATTTTAATTTGAATTCTAATGTCGATAGGTTTAGGATAAGCTCGTCAAGCTTCGATATTGTTATCATGGGTGTAATGAGTAGATACGTCTTAAATTGGACATCATATAACCGATATGTGATTATTGCGGCATTGCCCGAAGGAAGTAACCTTGACGGTCCTCCTCAATCCATCCTTTTTTCTAATTTAGAAAGAAGAAACCTTTTATCTGATTTTGGAAGTGATTAATCGGAGACATTGGCTCTTCTATACGCAATTCAAAGGAGCAACACGGCCATCTATCTCCACTCTTGTACCTCTCAAAAACCCTTAATAGGGAAGATTCCGAACTCTAGCATTTCACACTTTTTGCAAAGGCTCTCAAACTCTTCATCGCTCACAAAAGTATTTGAAAGGTTGTAATTAGACCTGTCAAATGTGTAAATTGGGTCAAGTAAGAAAATAGTGCAACCTTATATCCACTTAATTTGTTTTGACCCATTTTTCATACAATACAAGTCTAATGATACATATTCAACCTAACCTATATAGTATACTCAATCCATACCCGATCTGGCTCATATTGTTAAACACTTTTATATTTAACAAGAGCTAATACTCAAACCAAATTGAGGTCAACGAGTGAACTGAGTAAGCACAAGATTCAGCAAGAGCAAGAGAGAATGAAAATAATCATAGAGGTGAGTTAACTTTAAGTAAATTACAAACCTATTTATGACCTATTTAACACTTATGTTATATATAAATCCAATTGTAGCCTATTTATTGAATATAACTAACCTATATAATAACTCAACCTGTCATATTAAAAAAAATTATAACCTATTTTGACAAAGTCGTGACATATTGAGAGAAAAAAGGTAACGGTTAATAAATACCTCAAGAAACTCATGAACAAGACTCTCCTATCTTTTTAAGTTAAAAAGATAAGGGTAACTGAAGCTTCAAAAGTGGCATGCATCATCGTTTCTGTTCCCTTACGCATGAATCGTGTTTGGATGAACATTTTCTTTCGCATTACAATGCGCATGATCTTTTGGGGAGGATGGAACATGAGAGCGCTTTTGCTATTAGTTCTCTCCTAGTCCTACCACCATCATCCCCTCTTTTGCTGCGCTTATTCGTGCATGAAAAAAAAAAAAGCACTTGGCCACAATTCGATCTCAGCTGTTAATAGAAGGAGCTGCCCTTTTATCTTTTGATATGGGCCATGAAATTAGGCAAGGGACCCGGCTTTGACCGTCGGATCTAGAACCGCTCTCCCCTCTATCCATTTTCGTGACTTGGAAAGGAGTCGGGAGAAGCTTAAGGCATGCAAAAGCATCTCTATACCCCCATTATTTCTGCAGGGATCTTGTGGAGCTTTATTTAATGATATAGAGCTATTTTTTAGGATGTAAAATATCCTACTATATATGAATTGCTAACTATTATATCAATGAGCTTGTTGCCCCTACCCAACGGGTGAAGATGATTATTTGGCAACGGGACGTGTCAATCGTGTCTAATTGATTATCCTTCAACAAAATTTCCACCTTGCACAACTCCATTGTAGAGAGCAACCTTGTGACTACTCCTCGAAAATCAAATTCTAAAAAGTCTTAAGAGGCGGTCCAACCGTTTGAATTAGACCAACACTTATTATGACAAAATCACCACTTTTTCAATCAAGCCACCATAGATCTCAATCATTAGAAAATGTTGTTCTTAACTTAAAAGTGTCAACTGGTTATGTTTTTATTTATTTTTTTTTATGGTAACTCAGGGAACCCCATAAGCCAATAGCAGTGAATGCAAGACCTACCATCACAGTACTCCAAGTAAGAATCCCTAACGATGTTTTTGGGATTCGAACTTCTCTCCTTTCATGAGGGGAGAGAGCCCAAGTCAGCTGCGCCGTCGAGGGCGGTAGTGTGAACTGGTTATTTATTTTTTTTGGTAACTCAGGAATCCCGTACAGCCGATAGCCGGCGAGTAAATCTGGGGGGACATGTAAGCAAAAGGACCCACCACCCCCGGCGTCCCACTTAAAATCCCAAGCAACCGTGAGGGGATTCAAACTCTTCCCATTTTTTTTTAGTACCCAAGGAACCTCCGCACACCGCCCCACTTAGCGCCGACCACTAGCCCCCAAGCACAGGTAAGACGCACGTTGAGCATTGAAGCTCTGCGACCTGCAAGTCTCGAACTCCTCCCCTTCCCCATAGGGTACTAAGCCTTAACCAGCAGGGCCACCGTGGGCGGTGGTCAAACTCCTCCCATTCGTGAGGGGAAAAGAGCCCAAACTATCGCGGCCACCAAAGCGATGGTGTGAACTGATTATGTTATTATACAACTTCTTCAATAAAAATATCATATCCGAGTTTTTGCATGACTTACAAATATATTTAAAATTATAACTAGATTCGACATGACATGGTGATATGACATGAAAATTACAAATCGAATTCCCACTTCTAATCTCAAAATCTATGTCATATATGTTTCTTCAGGATAGTTATGGTGACATAATTAAGAAAAATCATGCTGATTTATGTCCGGAGAAGCTATGCTTTTGTTTGTGTGAAGTAATCAAAAGTCCCTTTCACGACCTCCGGCGCAGGAAAACGACGCGAAAGCTCCCGTTCGGATTTCATTGGCTTTTTGCAGCTTGTGACGGAGGCCTTACGTGTCAGCAAAGCATACAAAGGCGTGCACTTCATTCCTCCCCCAGAACGCGACGCTTTGGTCACCTCGTCACGCGATGCTCCCCTCCTGTCGTATCGACATAAAGCCCGCGACCAATCAACGTCGTTTCGCTTGCGACATATCATACATCAGGACATCCCAAATCCACGTCGGTTTCCGACGAATTCTCGACGACAAGAAGGCGTCCAAGTCACGTTCACGTCCTAGTCCTCTTTGTTTCCCTTGCCTTTTTGAGGGTTTTGTTTCTCTCGTATTTCCTTTGCGTACTCGATGTGCTTGCGTTATTAGGAACGTAATCTCTAATTGGTTTAGTGAAAAGCTTTCGCGTTACTCACAATTAGTATAAGGATGGACACGAGTGAAAGTCACCTAAAGAAGGGGGAAGAAAAAAGAAAATGGTTAGAAACCCCCAACTGATTTCTTGTCATTGCAGTGATCTCTTCTGGCCGCTGCTATAGGGAAGTTACATAGAGTCAAGAGAGCTCTAAATATCTGCCTGTGAATGTTTTTTTTTTTTTTTTTTTGTGAAGGTAATAAATATAATGGGGAAGGTAAAAACTATAACACCCTCGGCTTCAAAAACTTACACTCACGATGATCATGGTCATAAAGAGTGGAATGAAGCCGAGCAAAAAGCCAAGCGGCAAGCAAAAGGCCAAAGCCAACACAAGAGATGCAGGCACACCCAAAAAACACCAAGGGCCTACCCAGCCGGTGTGCAAACAGCAGAGGAGAAGATGGCAGGATCCAATTTCTAGAATCGTTGTAATATTCTATTTATAGCGGAATCGTCCACATTCTTGAAGGTGAGAGCCTTATTTTGAACGACTTTGAGAAGGTGCTTCTTCATGGTCAAGGTAGAAACGGGCTCACCTCTGAAAAAAATATCATTCATATTCTTCCAGATGATGTGATAGAGTGCACCAAAGGAAAAACGGGCAGTACATTTATGGATTAGTCTTGGGTCTTAATTAACTCAGCTAATCTCTCAAGTAGAAACATAGGGTCTTAAAAAGGGTTCAAAATATTATATGTCCATACATAAACACCAATGAAACTACGGATTTTCCATGAAGGTTAAGATCCGGATTGTTCTTGTTAGTGTGGTGTGAAAAGCCTTTGTTTAATCTCCCATCACGAACCAGGTTTGTGAAGTTTACTCTGAGCTCTCCCTCGATTTGGAGTTTCTCTCTATCCCAGAAGGTGATAGCAAACCCTAATTCCCAAATTTTACAAACCCCAATCCCATCTATCCATGGCAGAATACACGCATACCCCTCCTGACTAAGTCAGCTTTTACCAGATTTCTTTCGACGATGGTCTCCTTTGGGTTTCTCAGCATTTCCTCCAAATCTTCGTTCCCCCCAGTGGGTGATTTATGGTGAAAACCCCGATGGAGTAACCTCATCCAGATGCTTTCCTTTCCTTCCCTTCCCCCAGTGGGTGATATTTTCGTCCAGGAGCTTCCCCGATGATGATGGTTCATACGTCAATGAGATGACTGTCTTAGCTGGATTTCCTTTTGCCCCTTCGGTTTTCCACCCTCCAGGTGATGACTGCATAACTGAACTTCGATTGGGGATTTTGAGTACGAATCAGTGTTTTATCAGCCCATTTCTTGGAGTAGTAAAGGGATCGTAAATCTCTGGGCTTCTGCGTCTTCATTGATTACCTCTATGTGCTCGAAAAAAGTTCCACTTGTTGCTGTATCTCAGTAGGAACAATCATCAATTGTAGAGATCCCTTCAATCCATGCAAACCATCCTTAGTTTCTCTGTTAACTTGGAATAGGCGATTGAAAATGGAAGGTGAAGAGGAGAATAAGCTCCGATTGGCAGCTCTTTGTCGGAAATTGGGTGACTTGTGGTCCGATGAGGATGTCACGGACTTGGGGGATGCAATCCCTGAAGAACAACAGAAAGAAAGTGAGTTAACCCTCTATGGCAAGTTATTCTCGAAGCCAAATGTTAATTTCCAGGCTTTTGTCGACACTATGACACGAGCATGGAAAATAGATTCTGTAAAGTGTGAGGTGATTCAACCAGGTTTTTTCTCATTTCTATTCCAATCAACTGAAGAAAAAAGGAGGGTGCTAGAAACGGGACCATGGTCCTTTGCAAGTAATCTCTTAGTCCTTAAGGAAGGAGACCCAAACATACCTGAACACTGCTATGAGTTTACACATTATGCTTTTTGGGTTCATTTTATAGGCCTCCCACGAGCTCGAATCAATGAAAATGCCATACGCTTGATAGCCTCTCGCTTGGGGCAAGTTGAGGAGGTCAAGATTGAAGCTAGAACAAATAATGCACGCAAAAATGGGAAAGCCAAAGTGCTTCTCAATCTGTTCAACCCTCTCAAAACAGGAACGGTGATTAATTGCGGGGAAAAGAAGTGGTGGATAGATTTCAAGTATGAAAGGCTTCCTCACTATTGTTATTCCTGTGGTCGAATTGGGCATTATGCAAACTATTGCACTGAAATTCCCTATGAAGAAACTGGACTTGCTCAGGATCAACCAAGGCGATATGGATCATGGCTAAAGGCTGAAGTCCGGGAGGTCAGTCCTTATTGGAACACTTTCTATAGCAAAATTGAACTTTCAGACATAGAGGAAGAGGTGGTGATGGAAACTCCAACAATGGATACTGAAATACCCCAAAGACTAACAGCAGATGAACCAAACGCACTAGCAATTGTTGCTGTACAGCAAAATGCACAGAAAGGTATGGAAGAGTCAGGAAAGACAGAGCAACTTACGAAACTCAGGGGGCAATCCACAGATCAGCCCACAATGATAATTCCGTCTATGGCAGCAAATGAAATCCCTCCATCCATCTCAAAGAAAGGAAAGGCAGTGTATAAAGCTCCTATCGCAAAAAAACAGAAGAGGGTTAGTCCATACGAAAAGAAAAGCTCACAAGATCTCTTAGAGGATGAAAAACTACTCCTGGATGCCCCCATTCAGACTTGGGAGGGGGCAAATGCATGGGCTTTGGTGGCTGGCCCTAATAAGCCACCAAAGAATACATGAGAATTTTGAGTTGGAACTGTCAAGGGCTGGGCACTCCCTTGACAGTCCAACATCTCAGAGCCTTAGTGGCTCAAGAACGGCCCAATTTGGTATTCCTGATGGAAACAAAAAACAAAAACAGCATAGTAGAACGAGTGAGGAAAAGGATAAATTTCCAATTCTCCTTTATTATCGAACCAGATGGAATAGCTGGTGGGTTGGCGATTCTGTGGGATGAAGAGGTAAAGGTGGATGTGGAAGGAGGCTCACAGGCTTTAATAAATATTCAATGCAAAGATATTATTAGGGGTGACTTGATGCGGATATCTTTTCTACATGCACCAACAGAATTCCAAGAGAGATTAAGGCTGTGGCAAGCAGTAAAAAACAGCAACTATAACAACACAATGCCCTGGTTATGCATAGGAGACTTCAATGAGATACTTTACCATTGGGAGAAGGTCGGGTGTAGAGAGGTAGACCGTTATAGAATTGCTGCTTTCCGAGGTTTTTTGGATGATTGCTCCTTGATGGACATCGAGAGCAAGGGCTGCGCTTATACCTGGTCAAATAACAGAGAAGGCAGGGCATTAGTAAAGAAGAGATTAGATAGGGCACTCTGTAATCTAGAATGGAGAGTATTATATCCAGATGCGATGGCTTATGCGCTCCCAGCGATAGGTTCGGATCACAGCCCCATTCTATTACTTCTAGATCAAAAGGAAAAGAAAAATCAGAAAATGTTCAGATTTGAATCGTTTTGGCTAGAAGATCCTGAGTGCGAAGTGGTGATCAAACGGGCTTGGCAAGAAAATTGTCCAACAAACCACAATATTGTACAGAAAACAAGGCTAGTTGTGGCTGAATTAAACAAATGGAGTAAGAGGAGATTCAAAAGTGCTCAGAATCAGATATCTGCCCTCAAATTCAGACTTACGGAGCTAAATAACAGCACAAATGAGGAGCAAAACAGAGGGGAGATCAAGAATATTGTGGGGAAAATTGCAAATCTATGGAAGCAAGAAGAAATGTATTGGTGCATGAGGTCAAGAATTAGCTGGCTGAAATGGGGAGACCAAAACACAAAGTATTTTCATGCGACAACTGTTCAACGAAGGCAACGGAATAAAATTTCCATGCTGCAAATTGATGATCAAACCTGGTGTAGGGATCCCTCAACACTTAAGCACCATATCCGAAGCTTCTATCAATCTTTATTTACCTCCGTCGGTGATAGGAACTACCAACCTGTTTTAAATCAATGCGAAGAAATGGTTAATGAGGAGATGAATGAAGACTTGATAAAACCAATCACAAAAGAGGAAGTCAAAGTTGCTGTTTTTCAACTAGGGGCTACAAAGGCGCCGGGACCGGACGGGCTTAATGGTTTATTCTATCAGAAACATTGGTCTATCATCAAAGAGGATATCTTCAACATGGTGCAATCTTTTTTTAGCCACGGTACGTTTGATCCTGAGCTCAATAGAACGCATATTACTCTCATCCCTAAAGTAACAAACCCAGAAAACATTACTCAATTTAGACCTATAAGCCTTTGCAACTTTAATTATAAGATCATTGCAAAGATACTGGCTAATAGGCTGAAAATTTGGCTGCCAAAGATAATTTCTGTGGAGCAAACAGCTTTTATAAGTGACCGCCAAATTCAAGACAACATCTTTGTAGTTCAAGAGGTGGTCCATCAACTTAGAGTGAGAAGAAGGAAGCGTAAATTTCCAGCTGTTTTAAAACTAGATATGCAAAAGGCATATGATAGGGTTGAGTGGGACTTTTTATGTGACTATATGCGGAGGTTGGGATTTCATGAAACATGGGTCAATTGGATAAACCTATGCATCTCGTCGGTATCTTTCAGCATCCTAGTAAATGGGGAGCCAACTGAAGTTTTTCAACCCACAAGAGGTATTCGGCAAGGGGATCCTCTATCTCCATATCTGTTTATTCTAATGGCTAATGCTCTTTCAACTCTTATGACTAAAGCTGTCCAAGATGGGAGTATAAAAGGGATTCGCCTAAATCCAACGTGCCCAACACTATCACACCTCCTCTTTGCTGATGATGCAATCCTTTTCTTAGATGGAACGATAAGAGAAGCTCAGAATGTTGCCAACGTATTGAATCAATATTGCTATGTGTCGGGACAAGCTATCAACCTCAATAAATCAGGCATTTTCTTTGGAAGAGATTGTCCACAGGTTTTGAAACAGAATATGGCAGCTGAATTGAGAGTTCCTATCTCAGAAAACATAGGGAAATATCTCGGAATCCCTTCAGAATGGGGTCGCACAAAAAAGCAAATGTTCGCATGGATTCTAGCAAAAGTTGAGAGGAAACTTGAAGGATGGAAAGAGAGGTTGATATCAAAGGCGGGAAAAGAAATTCTCATTAAAACAGTCATCCAAGCTTTACCTCAATATGCCATGTCTATATTCAAAATCCCAATTTCCATTTGCCGTGCAATTGAAAAGCGAATAGCCTCATTTTGGTGGAAACAAAATTCTGTCGGAAGAGGTATTCATTGGAAAAATTGGGAGGATCTGAAAATCAGAAAGGACCACGGAGGTTTGGGTTTTAAGGATTTAGTGGATTTCAATAAAGCAATGTTGGGAAAGCAAGCATGGAGGATGGCCAAACAACCTGATGCTTTATGGTGCCAAGTTCTTAAAAGCATTTATTTTCCTCAAAGAGATTTCTGGACAGCAAGCAGAGGCTCCCGTCCTTCCTGGGGTTGGCAGAGCTTATTAATGGGAAGAGAGGCCATTGAAAACGCCACTAAATGGAGAGTAGGAAATGGAGAAAAAATTCGTATCAGAGAAGATTTATGGCTCCCCTCTGGAAGACTTATTGGCCCAGCAAACCAAAATGAGCCAAGAGTTGTGGCTGAACTAATTAACAGCGAAGCCAATGAATGGGATATCAGCAGAATTAATGAACTGTATGGCGAAAGCGTAGCTCAAGAGATTCTAGCTAATCCGCTCAGCCTAAGTCCCCAAGATGACCAGCTAGTGTGGACAGCAAATACCTCTGGATCCTATACAGTTAAAAGTGGCTACAATCAAATACATAACAGAGCAGCATGTCCCACCAAATCAACTCCATCCTCCTCCTACCAAGCCCCAAAAGCCTTATGGAAAGAGATATGGAAACTCCCCACCTACCCAAAAATTCGCTTCCTACTATGGAATATATGCAGCAACGCTATTTCAACAAAGGAAAACCTGTATAGAAGACACATCATACCTGACCCAACTTGTCCAATTTGTGGCGAAGCACCAGAAACAGCAGAGCACCTTTTTATCCTATGTAACTGGACAAAACCCATATGGTCAGCCCCTGAGGTTCAAACAGACACATCTCCAGCAAGTATAACCCGGATTGACAAATGGATCTTAGAAAACCTTACCTCAAGAACAACACCCGAAACGAAAGCCCTATTCGCGGGTCTGTTGTGGAAGATTTGGAAAACCAGAAACTCGGTGGTCTTCAAAGGATGTGTACCGGATCCGAAAACTATCAAAGAAGATGCAGAAATTGAAGCTGCCCTGTACATCAAACAGTCAGCAAAAGGTTTTAACGGAAGCGGAGAAGCAAGTCAGAACCCTACAAGAACGCCGATTTGGAACCCACCTGCTCGAAGTACGCTGAAGATAAACGTGGATAGTTCATGGTGCGAGTCGTTGAGAGCAGGATCGGTAGCCGGAGTGTGCAGGAACGCCGATGGGACTCTCATTGCTGGGTTCACAAAATCAGTTCACGCAACATCAGCTTGGGTAGCCGAAACCCTAGCCGTGCGTGAAGCCCTCTTATGGGTAAAGCAAAAAAGGGAAGAAAAAACAGAAGCGGAACGCACGAATGTAACTGATCTGGGAGTTTACTCGGAATCTGATCTGGAAGTCAACATATCCACAGATCACTTACCGTTGTTTTGCTGCTTATCAGGCCTTGAAGACCCTCCCTGGTCAGCCCAGCCCATAGTGGATGACTGCAAAGGCCTTATGACTCAGCTAAATCAAGTTTCGATCGTTTATGGGCCCCGAGAAACAAACAGAGCTGCTGACTGGGTCGCTCGAGCCCACCGAGCGAACTATCTTCCGAGTAATTGGTTAGATTATCCCCCTCAACCGTTATTTTCAATATTATGTTTAGATGTAAAAAATGGAACTGTCCCTTTAATGGGCTAGTAATGAATAATCGATACATATTTCGACCAAAAAAAAAAAAAAAAATCTCCCATCATGAACCGTTTTCAGTCGTTGCACACAGAGGAAACACCTGGACTATCATTCATTTATCAAATTTATCTTAGTTTGAGCCCATTGTTGAGTGGGCCGCAACCCAAATCAAATGAGATGATGAGCGAACCCGCTAGGGCTTCTCTTCCTTGGATTGACTTATTGAATAGGATTCAAAACTATTTTGTCATTGAATGAACTCTAGGAATAGACTGACAGAACCAGAAGCAAACTAGAGTTTTCAGATATCAAATTACGAATTGACGTCTGAAAATAGAGACGGGCTACCGCTAAAAGAGCCAGGCTTATCGTTATTAAGAACCTACGTTAACAACTCATTATCATTAAGAATATGCTCGATTTGAGAGTTGGAGAATACCCCGGGCACTAGCCAAAGGGCTCACCGTGTGTGTGTTTTGAGATTGTCGGTTCGTGGTGTATTCTCTAACTAGAGTGCTCGATATCTAACAATGCCATTTTGTGCCTCAACAATACGTAATATATGGGATTATATGCATATCGAATGCATGATTGCTTGCACTTCAGAGAGAGAGAGAATCTCTCATATTGGTTTAGGGCGCGAATGATAATCATCATGACCAAAAATTAATTTCTAGATGAGCAACAATACGCGTTTGATAACAATACATAATTTCTATTCCCATAATAGAAATTCATTTAATAACGATACATAATTTTCACTCTCAAGTGACAAACAACGGCAACGGACAATGGCTGGCGGCTGGGGGAGTGACGACAGCAAAGGGTGGACGACGGCAATTGATGACAATGCGAATGGGTTGCCGCCTAGTAGCGAGAACGAACAATGAGAATAGTTTTTATTTCTCATTTTTATTCTAGAAATAGAGAAGTAAAAAAAAAATACATTTGATTTCTATTCCAAACCTATTTCTAGATTAAAAATATATTCCATAAATAAAAAAAATGAAATAGTTTTACTAAACGGCTTCTTTTCCAAAAACAAATCTAGAACAAAAAAATAAAAATTGAAACAAAAACCGAATGGTTATCATGCGCACCCGAAGGTGTGAATGTTAACCATTATGTTTTGAAAATCAATTTATAGCTAAAAATTGAATTTTCTTTTTTTTTTATTTCCCTGGACAAATTTCCGAGCAAAAATATGCATTTGATAATTACACAAAATTCTTGTTTCTCAAATAAAAATTCGTTTGATAACAACACAAAATTTCATCCCGAGCGATGATAAAAGGCAGCGAGCAGCCAACGATTAGCAACGAGCATTCCGCGACCAACGCCAAGCATCCAACAACAAGCAATGGGTGCATGGCAGCCAACAGGCAACTAGAGTTTAGTGGTGGGCAACGAAGGGCGACTGACAATAAGTGACTGGCAGGTAAGCAACTAGAGATTGGCAGCCAGCAGCAAGCTTTCGGCAACTGGTGAGCTGCAGGGGGGCAACTGGCAAGCCACCAGCGAACGGCAAGTGAGCGACCGGGGGGGCTTGTGGGTGCCCAATGAGCAGTAGGGGGGCAACCAGCAGGCAACATGCAGTGACAAAAGTGAACAATAAAAAATTTATATTTTTCACTTTTCTTCCAAAAATAGAAAAGCCAAAAATTTTAGAGTTTGATTTATATTCTAAATCTATTTAGAGAGTAAAAAGTTGTACCATAATAAAAAAAAAATGAAATTGTTTTACCAAATGGATTTCTATTCTAAAGCTAGTTTTAGGGATAGAAAAATAGAAAGATAGAGAAACAGATTGATTGTCTTATGCGCCCCTACTGGCCAACATTTGATAAGTTGGGTTGGGGTGAAATGGTCTCTAAGGGCCTGTTTGTTTAGTTTTGTTTATGTTCCTCGGAACACAAATTTTTGTTCTTTTGTTTCGAGGAACAAAAAAGAATAAAACACGTTTGTTTACGCTTTTATTCCCGGGAACAAATTTAGAATAGAAAAAAAAAAACTTGTTTCTTATTCACGAGAACACTTTTTGAAGAAATAAAAGAACAAAAACACAAAAACTTGTTTCTTTTTTTTCTTTTTCTTTTTCTTTAGCGCCGCCGTCCTCGGCTATGGCCGATGACCGGCCGTCGAGGGCTGGCGACCTCACCAGAGTGTTACCAGCCCCTTGGCGAGGCCGACCTTGTTGTCGGCCAACTGGGCGAGCTTGAGCTCGCCAGTGGCCTGGCAAGGCTCGCTGGACGTCGCCCAACTGGTCGCCGGAAAAGAAAAAGAAAAATAAAATTAAAAAATTAAAAACAAAAAACAAAAAACAAAAAAAGTATACAAATTTACCAAAAGTGTTTCTGTTCTTTTTCTATTTTAGGGATAGAAATTTTGTACAGTTACCAAACGCGTTCTAAGAAGACCATCTAGGCTAAGAGGGTGGATTTTTTTTTTTTTTTGTTAGTCCTACTCTATGCCTGCTCTACACTCACTCTTAGACTTTTGCCTTGCAACACTCACTCTTAGACTTTTGCCTTGCCTCTTGCAAAGCGTGGGAGTCGAAACCCACTCCTGAAACTTACGCGTCCCCACTCCATCCCCCTGAGAATGTGGGGATTTGAACCCCTCACCTCTCCCTTCCATGTTGGAAGGGTGGCCACTAGGGCAAATCATAGTGGTTAAGAGGGTGGAGTTGAAACTACAGTTTTTTGTTTTTGTTTCGTAGTGCACTTAGCGCATTTTCAATAAAGTGAAGATTAGATAGGATGAGGGTATAATTGGGCTTAGCCATAATCTTCTCGAGCTCACAAGACAAGCTATGAACTTATAAAGCCCAATACGCCAGTTCTAAAAGGGTCTGTCTAAGAAACCGTGAAATAGATTATAGCCACTCTATATCCGAGCAATCAGTTCATATAATATTATTAAAAGCATCCATTTTGAAATGAACGACTTATTTATAAAGTCGACTTTGGAAGCACCCAACTACTTTCCATCGTGTTTCTCTCTTATTTAGCTACAAATAGCATCATCAAAACGTGCAAGTCCCACAATAAGTTGAACGTGGGAAGTCTTTTTGACATTTCCTTTCTCTACAGTCAACATGGTCTGTTGCCAGAAATGTACATCGCAATTAGTACCCCCGTGCATAAAATCATGCTTTGATAAAATAACCGATCTCTCCCAAGAAGGCTTAAGACAGCACTTGGGGATTCAAAAGAGACACAAAGCCAAAAACCAAAACACATGTTAATCCTTCAAAACAAGACACGAATTAGGTCAAAAACTCTCAACATGCTTTGCCTACGGTGCACGAGAGAGGACCGGCATTAGAGGTCAACGCCGGAACTTTAGAACCATCGGCCACAGCGAATGACTGAGTTCCCGAGTATAGTGGGGCGCACGAACCGTAGCCGGATTGCACAAAGTACGCGCCATTCTCGAACAGATCCCTTGACGACCTCCATTTCCAACTCTTCCAGTCACCGCTCTTGGTCTCTCTCTTGGTGACCTGCGTAGCCGCATGTTGAATTTGATGAAATTAGGATAGTCCCCATCATCTTGTATAATCAATGTTAACAAGGAGATACTGAATTTTGCAAGCAAGCAAATGGGAAATTCGAATGAACTTGTCGTGATCAAAATGGGAAATTGATGAAGGAGATGTCATGCTGGAGCTACCTGCTTGGAAACAGGATTGTTGGAGGCCAGGAAGTAGTTGCCCTCGCTGAAGATGGTGGGATTGGCACTGCCACCAATAGCATACATTCGCCACTCATCGTATTGGTTGTTGGCTACATGGGCATACCCAAATCTAACCCTGCAACATCATATGTTGTCATAATCACATCAAAATCTATTATGTTCATAATGTATATGTCTATCTACATTCATACCTATATCTACATATCTAGTCTTTACAAACCATATGAAAGTTGCCTCCCCTACCTAGGCATCCTCTCGATCAGACCCGAACCGAAGCGGTTAAAGACCACCGTCACCCTCATAACTTTATCGGCCGTGTATTTGTCGTTGTGTCCGAGCAACATCACCTGTGGTTATTATATATACAATCGCAGCTTTAGCGAGTGCTGATCATGTTAATCCCATGAAAATTTAGAAGTTTGTGCTCGCTGTAGTGAATCAATGCCAACACCTTATCATGCTGCTGGAAATAGTTGTTAGAGATGGTGACCGCCGTGGAAGCATGGATCACGTCGATGAGGCCGTCCGTGCAACGAGCTAGAAAGCAGTGATCGACCCAGATGTGCGAAGACGCAAAGACACTGATACCGTCGCCATCGGAGCCTTGCCGGTGGCCGGCGTGCGTGGGAGAGTCCCTCACGATGCCCGATTTCCCGGGCTTGCAATCATGGATGCTAATCCCATGTATAATCACATGGCTCACGTATTGCAACGTGATGCATGGCCCATTTGCTATCTCCACCTTGGCCCCCCTCCCATCAATGGTCTTGTAACTGTTCACCATCAGCTCATTCTTGAGAGTGATCTTCATGTCCCTGGCAAAGGTGATCCAAAGCGGCTTATCTTGTATTGCGCCGTACCGGAGCGTCCCCGGCTTCGGATTCACGGGGTCGTCCAGCGGGCTGGTGACCACATAGATGGACCCGTACTTCCCCCCGATCGCGTTGCTACCGAACCCAACGGCACAGTCAGCAAGGGCCCGCCTGTTCGCCGCCCATTTTGGGTTCGACCGCCAGCACGAGTCGATGACGTTCATCGGCTTATTGTAGGAGTAGTACGGAGTACTTGAGCCGTAGTAGGCTTGTAAAGATGGGAGGGGGAGGGTTAGGAGGCATGAGAGGACTAGGAATGGAGCTAGGTAGGCCATTAGGCTTTTGATGCGAGGGAATGAACCTAAAGAAAACCAAGAGAAATTGGAGTTCTTATACGTTTTAGGAGATTAGAAATATAGGTGGCTCACACGTTGGAGAGGCTTAGGCTTTCTTGGGGGAAGTTGACCGGTGAAAGATTTTGATTTTGGGGGTCTTCGCATGAACGTGGGTGCACGAGCTCCGGCATTCTTGACTTTGCAAAATTAAAGAACGAGAGATCGTGTCTACATACATTCCAATTATAAAGGTTTTTGACATTGGTGAATTGTGATAATCTATGGTTTCGATGGATTTGGTGATTAAATGTGTGCAAGAATGTTTGTTCATTGGTCGTTTTGGGATAAAAAAATAACTTCTTGATTTGATAATATTTTGGAAGACTAAGGACAAAGAGAGGCATTGGTATGAATTATAATACGTTGGGCTTCATCTTCTCGAATTAAATTATGTATCCATTAGCACAATGCCTCTTCTATTTTAATGTAATCGTGATCTAATGAGTGTTTGCAAGTAGTTAACAGGTTCAAGTGAAGCTCCCTTGCATTTGTCGATACTTTTCCATTGCGTTGACTTAATCTCTTGAGATAATATATTATCGGAATGATTATATTAAATGTTTTAAAATTTATTACAAAAGTGCAATTCAATTCTAAAATTTTTAATTTGTGCAATTGAATTTTAAAACGTATCAAATTGGTGTGATTAGGACCTTCGGTTAGCTCTCTCTAATTTGGCTAACTAGAAAATACTAACTTGACATTTTTTAATGTTTCAATATTTCATGCGGCGCTTATGTGATGCCAATTAGGCATCAAATAGAAAAAAAAAAAAAAAAAAAAAGGGCTTGAAAATATAAAAACATTTAAAAAAGGACACAAAATAAAAGAAAAAGAAGAAAAGGATAAAATAAATAAGGAAGGAGGAGGAGGAGGAGGGATTCTTGGGTTGGTTCATGGGGAATTGGCTTTGCCGGTGAGGGCTGGCAACCGCCGCTAGGCGTCGATGACTCTGGCCCGCAAAGTACAGGTTGCCGCCCTTAACTTTTATGCTTGATTCATAGTAACAATTATTTTTCAATCCTTTTTTGTTTTCTTTTTTACAAATATTAGGAGAAAACCGACCTTGTTTTGGTCACTATTGCACTCCACATTAACATAGTGATCAAGCGGGAAAGAGAAAAAAATGAAAAAATAAAATAAATGTCATGTCGATTTTTTCCTCCATTCAAATTAGACGGAGTTATTGAACTACCTGATTGCACAAATTGGACTAGTTTAGGCACTTGATTGCACAAATTAGGCATGAGTAGTTCTAGGGTCGATCCAAGTTCCTCTTGAAACGTAAAACTTACTCATCAAAACCACTTAGTCAATTTTGAGTAGGAACAAGCGATTCCAGGTACCTTATAAGTTTCATATAGAACCTAAAACCTATTTGTTAGAACGGGTTTCTTAATTTTTGGAACCGAACCTACCCTGCATACCCTTACACTATTACGAGTTCCAAAGTTTACTCAAATTCCACCTATATTATTAATTAAACGATTGTAGTGAATTAAAACCCTTAATGACTCCCACTTGCAATACAATTTATTGACTATAAAGACACATATAAAATATGAACATTAATAAAGTAAAAGTCTCAATTATAAAATGGAAACCCAAACTAGTTCTTCCAAATTATACACTCATCATCAAATAGTATGGAATATTGCAAGATTGTGCAAAAACACGAAGAAAAAAATTAAAATTAAAATTTATTCTAGATTCTAGATTTCGGTTTCGGGTTTTGGGTTCCAATTTCCGGGTTTCGGATTCCAGGTTTCTCAAACTAAGAACTTAGAACCTAACCATAAAACAAGTGTCTCATTTTTTGGAACCTAAAATCTACTCTACATATCTTCAAACTTGGAACCCACAAGTTTCCATCAGTTCAGTTCTCAAATTTTAGATTCTATTCCGGAACCATGCTCACATCTTGTTTTTAGAACCTAGAATTTATTATGCATATCTTGGAACCTGAAAGCTACTGTGTCACTAGTTCTACAGTCTACCTGAGAATTGGCCAATTTCTCTTTTTACTTTTTGGTTTCATTTTTAGTTAAGCAAATCCAATAGTTTAAAATATGCTTGGGGTGGCTATCATAAGCGCACACAATAAATACTAAAGATCAGCGAAAGCATGCGGATGGCACATAATAGAGCACAGGAGCTCACCAATCTCTTAGAGTGCACTTCAATAGGATGAGACCACGGAATGTTAATACCAATAACCAAAAAGCAAAACAGACTGAAAAACACATTTGTTTGGCATCTACCTCATGGCCCTCACTAATACCCTAGGTGGTTCAATTCTCCAATTCTTGATCCATTTCGGTTCCTACACGAGAATTGAAAATTGAATTGCATAGTACAGGTTCAAAAAATATATAATTGGGAATCGGATCGAATTTCACCAAAACTTGAAATAGGAATAATTCCCATCAATCTAATTATCAAGTTCTTGGTTCTAACTTGGAACCATACTCATCTCTAGCACAAATCTCTACAGTTTTTTAACATTCCATCAACTACGTAGTTGTTAGTAAGCTTTAGAATTCAGTTGACAATTTTAGTTTCTATCTCTTATTGGATTTAAATTTCATAAAATGAATAAAGAAAAATTATATGATGATTTAACCTATTGTGGAGTATAAACTTGACTGAATTGTATTTTTGTAATCTTCAATGCATTTATCTCTATAATTTTTAACATCCCATCAACTACATAGTTGTTATTAAGCTTTAGAATTCAGTTCCCACATATTTCTAAGCACCTAAGCTTCAAAAGAATCTAGCTACAGATACAATTCATTATATGTTGTTGAAGCCAAAACTAAGAGGATGTCTTCTATAGAGAACCCTACTACTTAGTTTCTTCAACTCCATAGTTGTTATTAAGATTCAGTGTAGATCCCCATATATCCTAACCATTTAAACTTATACCAATAAGGTTTTAGCTTAATAATTTGCAATATGACAGTTTCTATCTCTTATTGAATATCAAAAGATAAATAAAAGAGAAAATTTCTTTACCCAAAAAAAAAAAAAGAGAAATTTTATATAAATTTGGTCTCTTATTGAATTTTAAATTGTAAAAAATGGATAAATTAGAAATAGCATCGTCGACTATACTCTATCATATCCCAACTTCTATATTCTATTTGTTTTGAGATTAAATGTTAGTAAATGGCTAAACAGAAAGAATATCAAGACAAGCTTTCACTTTAATGATTTGTAATCTGTCAGTTTTTATCTTTTCTTTGATTTAAAATCCAAATTACACATAAAGAGAAATTATATAGAGATCTTATCTCTTATCGAATTTAAACTTGATTTAAAAGGGGGAATAAATTAAACAAAACATTTTTCAATTAAACTCCATCACCTCCCAATTTTGAAAACCTCATATCCATGTTATCCAAAATAGAGCAGGCTCGCAACCCTTGCCATTCAAACCAAAATTCTTCTCAATATTTGGAATTACTCAAGCCAGGAACCTACCTGAACTTAGAAACCACCTGAACTTTTATTTGAATTGGAAATATTTCTCTATTCATAAAATTAACTCGATGATTAATCTATCATTAATTTGTCTACTCTTAACTCAATCATCGACCAATTATCTTCCAAAATCACCCATACTTCACAAATTAAAGTAACCACTACTCTCTCCATCCCAAAAAAAAAATCGACTCTACTTGCAATTATTCAATTACGACCATTACACAATCAATCAAATAAATTCACTCAAAATCTTATTAAAAAAAATAATGAATTTGTTCTTTTCTATTTTCTCTTAAAAACTCCCCTTGCATTTAGGAGGGAAACCACCCCCATCACGCGCCTCTCTCCTCCTCCTTCGCGGTTCCTGCGAACGATCGATCGCCCACCATTCGCCGCCGCCGCCGCCGCCGCCGCCGCCGTCGCCGTCGCTCCGGCTCGAAATTATACGCGCGTACATCCCGCGAGGGAGAGGGAGAGGAGAGGGAGAGAGATGAATCGGCGACAGCAGAGGGCGCTGAAGTCGTTCATCGCGGTGATGGCGGTGTGCATGTTGTGCTACATAGTGGGGCCCCCTCTGCACTGGCGCGCCACCGAGGCCCTCGCCTCCGTCCGCCGCGGCGGCGGCCCCTTCCGCCTCCTGCCCTCCCTGCCGCTGCGATTGCTCCTCCCAGCCGCTCCTCTCCCTCGGCGATGGTATCCTCGCTTCCTCATTCCCCTCGGTTTCCCTCCTGTCGCCTTTTCGTTTCCATTTATCACCTCGGTGCCGATCGATCGCTCGCCCCTCGGTTGAGATGATTGATGTTACGCGTAATGGATGGAGCTGATTTGGTGGTGTTTGCGTGATCTTGCAATTCACCCTCTTGGTCGGGTCTTATACGTTTTCGAGCCTCGAGAAGATTTTTGCCGGACGATTTATGATGGATTGAACATGATTGTGTTTTAGCTTTGCCGATCATGTCGGCAGCTTGTGTAGTTTTATAGGGAAAACTGAAGGATAAAGGAGATTGGTTACGCCTTTGCGAGCTTTGCAATGTGATTTTCATACGTCGAGCTAAGAATTCTATAGCTGCTGGAGGTCTAATTAAAAGCAGAAAAGGATGGTATATGTGATACCCAAGTGGCAATATTGGCTTAAAACTTTATAAAGGTGAGACCTTTTGGCCCCCACATGAAGTCGTGGAGTTGCCAAAAAGATAGCTTTGTCCAAACGGTGCTGGTTATATTTTCTGATTGGGATGTTCTGTGAGTTGTGGCGTCAGTGTTCTGGAGTTTGTCTTGTCTTGTCCAGAGCGAGTAAAACATATTTCATGTTGATAGTTTTTAAAGTTTCGTTGCATTTTTATGTCTATTGTCCAATGGGTTGGATAGTCTTTTCTCTTGAGCTGCTTGGACAATGTCATCTGACCTTCATGTTCTACTTTTGTCTGTTCTGTTGCAGAATTGATCAACAACACCTTCACAGGTTAGTGTTCATTGCTCGGATAATTCTAGCTGGTCTGTTATTGATGGAATGACTAACCATAGGGAACTGATGGACTTCCATTGTGCATGCTTCATGCTGAAACATGAATTAGCAATACTCCTGGGTTGAAGTTCCTTTTTACGGAGTGAGCTTACCACCCACCCAATACCGCTTCAAAAGTTGTATGGGCTGTCTCCTTGCTTGCTTGTTGTCTGACTTTTAACCAGAAAAACAAGGTTCCTTGGTTCAATGTGGTATCTGCTTTCGACAAGTTCTTGCACACTATTGTTTTGTGACTGTTCATTTTTATAGATAATGGACCTCAACATAGATTTGAACTCTGACATATAGGTCTGCTGGTTGAATAGAAACTTGGTCTTTATCATATTGTGACAATATTAAGGTTCGGGCATGCCATGCTGAAGATCTTGCTGGAGTATCAAGGATTTAGGGTAGAGGCCTTAAGCACTGAGAATCCACGAATGCTGCTTACACATGCCAGATTTGTTTTCAAGTTATTCTTAAGAAAATTGTTGTATGATATAGCTGTATAGCTTCACACATAACCCCTGAGCTACTTTTTCATGCTAAGGACAACTGGGATGATATGTTATGGAACATGGCTAAAATTCGAATTTTTCCACTTATTTCTCTCTCACAGAGATTTCAAAAATCTACCCCATATTCCCCACCCGCCTCATCTTTTCACCATGCCTCGTCTTCCTAACCATAGCAAGCTATTAGGAGAAAGACAATCGGATAAGTGTAGACAGGATAACTAACTTACATGTAAAGTCTCATAACTTCATCTGCAATAGAGTTGAACTGAAAATAATTGAAAAGATTGAGTAAACATCAGGATAATCTTTTTTAAATTAAATTTGAGATGCATTGTTCTGCCACATTCGATGTGTGGTGCACTTCTTCTTCTCCTTCTTCTTCTTGGCCTAAAAATGTTAATTCGCTCAGTTTAGGTGACGTCATGAGGAATATCCCCACACTTTGAATACTGCATAATGCACAAGGTTATATACCAGTCCAGGCTAGACAAATGCATCTTTTCTGTGCATTATTTATATAGTTTTCATTGAGTGTAGGGTCACTGGGTAGCTGGTCTTTGTTGAGAACAGTGGAGGAAGTGACATTGCCTTCCATTATTGATAACTTACTTTTTGGCCACTATACTTTCCAAGCTGTGAACTTTAACATCACTCACATGCGCTTTATGGCACTATAATTGATGATTTATATGTGGTGATCACTTTGCCAAAAGTAACTGATATGTATCAGTCATTTGAATTAGATTATAGTCTGTGGAAAAATGTTGTTATAGGACCTGCCTTCATGTTACTAGAGCTATATGCTAAACTAATTGAAGCATGACATCAGCTTAGGCCATTTAATTCCTTAATTCCCTGCAATTGTTGTAGATTGTGTAAAGCATGACCCAGAGGTAAGCGAAGAAACGGAAAAGAGCTTCACGGAGTTGCTAATGGAGGAAGTGAGGCTGAGGGAAGCTCTAGCCTTGGAGAACCAGCAGCGTGCTGATATAAGACTGTTAGAGGCCAAGAAAATGGCATCTCAATATCAGAAGGAGGCAGACAAGTGCAGTTCTGGGATGGAGACATGTGAAGAAGCGAGGGAAAGAGCTGAAGCAATATTAGAAGAACAGAGAAGGGTAACAGAAATGTGGGAACTCAGGGCTCGTCAGAGAGGATGGCAAGAAGGGTTCCAATAGTTTTTCTTCTCAGATCCGATCGTTATAAATATGTAAGTCAAGTGAAAGAACCATTCTGCAGATTTGATCCTTGAGAATCTTCTGTTTAGGGGTTGCACTGATTTTATTAGGAAGTCGTATTGGATTCATTCTTTCATTCATTCATGTACTTATTATTACACTTCAGAACTTCTACACAGATTAGAAGTAATTTAAAGCCCTACTGCTTAACCTCCACTTCCTGATACGCATCTTTTTTTCAGATATGTTTGCTTGATTGTTTTGCTCAAATTGTGCTTGCTCTCTAATTATTCAATCTAGTGGATGCATTTTGATAAAAAAGATCTTGCTGTTGCTAATTTTTCAAGGTGTTCTCTGACAGTCAAGTTGTCGCATTTTTCTCTGACATGAATAGCTAACTCGGCAGTGTTTGGGATCCATAAATGACTTGGGACGGCACTTCATTATCTTTTCTCTGGCTCACTATTGAAACGCTTCTCTTCATAGTCTCTCTCTCTCTGTGAGACAAAGAATGCGACCTTGACAACCTCAAATGTAGAGGTCAACCTTCTTAAATATGAGAAAAGAGTTGGAATTTGAGTTCGTGGTGATGGTGGGGTTGGAATCGATGATGGCAGATTTTGGGGGTGTTGGTGGTGGTAGCCATGTGTGGTGGAGGTCGAGGTGGGGATGGAGGTGGTGTTCGTGTTGGCCAAGTTTGATGGTAGTGGTGGTGATGCTCGTGGGAGTGGTGGTGGTGGTGGTGGTTAGGGGTGATACAGTACGGTGCGGACGTCAAACCAATCCAAACCGCACAAATAGAGTCAGGAAAAAAGTGTAATCAAACTAAACCATATAGTCGGGAACCAAATCAAATCATTTTCACATTATCCATATGTCTTGTCATAATTTCACTTGATGTTATCATACTTAAGCTTAATAACGTGTACGCTTGTGAAGAATCACAAATTCTGTCAAATTGAAATTGAAGGGGTTTAAGGAATAGAAGAAGTACGAATCACATTTAGAATGGTTTGGCTTTCCATTTTGCCTATTTTACTCTCTCAACTCTCACTGATTCAACAAGGTTAGATTCATTATGTAATTGTTAAAATGTTCGATAAACTTGAGCACCTCGCACTGCACTATTTCGCTCTTTTCGAAGTTAAGCATATTCGCACCCTCCACGAAGATTTTAGATCAAAAATCACTCTATTTTGCACAAAGGAAAGCAAGAGAATTCAATGCAGTGGTGAGAGAGAGAGCAAGAGAGTTGTTTGTGAGAATCTTTAATCCGCGAATCACTTGGATCTGATTTTAAAGACAATTAAGTTTCAAGATATCCGTTGAAAGCTTTATCCAATCAAGTAGTCGTTGTTGTGAACTTCTTTGACCATCAGAACGCTACAAAGCATCAACGGCCATTTCCCAACATCTCATTTTGCTTTTGCAATCTGCCAAATATCTATTCTACTTATTCACAAATGGCAAAATATAGGTGATTCATCCCAGGCTGCTTTCAGCGAATTCCAACACTAGAAGAAGTTGTAGAGCACCAATTTTACTCCAATTCGAATTGATAAAGAGTTGGGTCTTCCCAACAGGTGAAGGCTCATACGTAGAACCATCCATTTCGTCCGTAACATGTACAGCTTCAGCAAGACGGTCACTCCAGAATATTTAGGAGTTTCTTTATATGGCCAATTCCCCTAATGCAAATAGGTTTTTCAGGCAAATTAACATCCTCATGTTGTATGTATTGACCTTCTATAGGTCCATCCAAGCTTTAACGGACTCCTGATCTACAACTTGTTCTTCTATAAAGGTCATTGTAAACTTCGACACATTTCTAGTTTAATAGCTCGTTCTCATTTTGCAAAGCCAAAAACTTCATGTGCTTTAGATGTCCAGCTGTTAATTATCTAGATATGTCTTGTGTATTGTTGGAAGATGTGCCTGAAGATCCGGCGGATTTGATCTAAATTGATCTAATTGGATCAATTAAATATTGGATAGAAATATAGATTTGATTTGTAGAATATTTGTCAAATATTTTATTTCATTTCTTCATGTACATTCTGTATTATAATTACAGAACATTGTATATCGATTACATACAATTGAAGTAATAAAAAAACTTCTTTGCAAATCCTCTTTCTTTGCTTCGCCTCTTGCTTCCTTTACGCATTCTGTCATGGTATCAGAGCAGTAGGCTCCTGAACCTGCTTCCGCACCAATAATTCTTCAAACTCTCTGATCTGCAAAAGAGATTTATGAAGGAATCAATCTTTCGATAAAGGAAGAAGAAGCAAGCATAAATGATTACCATGGCTCACCTAGAAAACTCATCCTTGACTTCTGTTGTTTCATCCACAGAAGATGTCGTGCCACAAATCTCGAAGCACAAAGCCATCTTGTGCCGACTCCCACAACCCAACAGCAACATCAGGCTCAAGGCGTGCAATGGCCATTTTTTCCAGCTCAATCAAACATGGGGTTGCCCATTTCGGGCCATCCTTACCAATGGGTACCGTATCCATGGTATGTTGAGCCAAGTGCATCATCGCCGGGGATTACAAGCTACCAAAGTAGCATTCAGTTCGACGGAGGCCTACCAGCCACAAGTGGGGCAAGCCGAACCGCCAGAACATAACAAGTTAGCGGGTTGAACGAAGCGGGTCTGGGAGCGAATCCCTATCCAAATTTCTCACATGCGGGTCATGGGATCGGATCTGGTGGGTCGGGCTTAGGGACAAATCCCTACCCGAGTTTCTCGCCCAATTTTCTACCTTTTCCGTTCGCGGCTATCACCGGCTGACCGGAGCCTGGCAATCCCCTGTACATGTCAATCACCGACGGTCGAGAACTGCGATTGATTACCTTGCAACTGACCGAGCTAGAAAACTACTCTAGATGGTCACAGGACTTCCGGCGAGCCCTCATGACAAAGGACAAGAACAGATTCCTTGACGAAACCGTGCCTGTTCCTTCGGACGAGCGACTGGTCTGACACTGGAGAAAATGCAACCACCTCATCCGAACGTGGATCGGCAATCGCGTCTCTCCAGACGTCGTGGCCGGCCTCCCACCAACAGAAGACTCGAAGAAAATGTGGGATAATATCAGAGAAATATATAGAAAATTAGATCAAGCCAAAAAAAATTCGCTCATGTAGGAACTCGGTGAATTCGAGCAAGGAAATCTGACAGTCACGGCTTGTTACAACAAGCTATCGTTGCTTTGGAATGAGCTCGAAGTCACAGAAGAAAAGCTCAAGGGACCGACGGAGACCCTCGAAGAATATAGATCTATAAAAGAGAGGGAGTAAACTACTCGTTTCCTTTTGATTTTGAATGAGAATTACCTGACGTTCCGATTGCAGATTTTGGCAATGGATCTCGTCCCTCCTCTCGGACGGATTTTCCAACTCGCTGTCCAGGAAGAAAACCAGCGACTTGCGGCGCCGGAGCATGAGGGAGGAAGCAACAGCGTCGCTCTTGCGCTTCACGGCGAGCAACGAGAATCGAGGTTCAAAACCCTAGCGCGAGAGAAAATTGAGAGATTCTAGGGTTGCAGGGGAGCGGCGAGAGGACGCTTAAAAGAGGGGGCATGAACGGCCTAGATTTTCCACGGCGATCCGACAGTATCCAGGAAGCTGATCTTTCCATGGGATCGGACGGTGCATATAATCCCGCGAAAAAGGGATTTGACGGCTAGATCATTTCCGCGTCTTCAAGGAATTTTGGCCAAAATTTGAAAGTGAGAGGTAAATTATATTGTGAATACTGCAAACTCCCGCATCATACTATAGATAATTGCTGGAAATTGCATGGAAAGCCAGGAGAAAAAGAAAAAAGGAAAGAATTTTCTGCGGCTTGCCAAGTTACTGGGCTCAATAATGATCGGCCAATTACCTATGGACAATACGAGCAATTGATGCAGGCTCTACAAAAGGCAGACATCGCAAATAAAGGAGGCATTTTTTCAGGTATATCTCATTGCCTGATAAATTCTATTTCAAGAAAAGCTTGGATAGTGGACTCGGGAGCAAGTGATCACATTATTTGTGATAAAAGTTATTTTTATGATATGCATAAGGAGTTGGATATCCCTATTTCTGTGCAATTGCCGAATGGCAATATCACTAATGTCATCTTCTGAGTCCTCAAATTACCCTTTGAAATGTCCTCTATGTCCCTCATTTTCAATTCAATCTTATCTTTGTGTCCAAAGTCTGCAAGGAAAATTCCTGTCGAGTATTCTTTGATTCTGATGCTTGTTTTTTCCAGACCCTTTCAATTAGCAAGCTAATGGGATTGGGTAATCTCTCAGAAGGATTATTTTTTTGGAATGACCTTCCAAATCACTTTGATTTTTCATCAATTGTCTTGAATAAAAATATCATTGTGTAATGCTACTATCAATGATAAGAACTTTCTTTTACATTCAAGAATGGGTCATAGTGCTTTTTTTCCTTACTCTAAATGTCATATATGCCCTATGGCAAAACAATCTCTTACACCTTTTCCCACCAGTAAGAGTCATTCCACAGCAGTTTTTTCACTACTCCGCATCGATGTCTGGGGACTCTATCACACGACACATCGTGATGGTTCGTGCTATTTTCTTACTATAGTGGATGATCACTCTCGTGCCACCTGGATATTTCTAATGCAGTCCAAAGCTCAAGTGCCTTCTAATATGAAATCCTTTATCATTCTGACCAAGAATCAATTTGGAAAGACAGTCAGGCGGATTCGCACTGATAATGGGAAATAATTTTTTAACCATGAATGCAGCTCACTTTTACTATCTCATGGGATTCTACATGAAAGCTCATGTGTTTACACTCCGCAACAAAATGGAGTACTAGAACATAAACATCGTCATCTATTGGAGATTGCTAGAGCACTGAAGTTTCAGGGATCCATTCTAGATATTTATTGGGAAGATTATATTCTCACTACGGCATATCTTATCAACCAGATGCCAACTCAAATACTAGCTGGTAAATCACCTTTTGAATTATTATATGGCAAAAAACCAGTAGTTGATCATTTAAGAGTTTTCAGTTGTTTAAGCTACACTGCAACTGTGGGACCTCGGGACAAAATGAGTCCCCGTGCCAAACGATGCATATTTATGGGTTACCCCAACCTACAGAAAGGATATCGTGTTCTTGATCCATCTACAAGGGATTTCTTCGTAAGCAAAGACGTCATTTTTCATGAAAACATCTTCCCATTCCAGAAACTAAGGAAAATTTGACTATTTCAGATAATTCCCATAGTTCCTTCCATCAGGAAGATGTATCCCCTAAATATTTTCTCACAGGAACTCTAGCTCCAACAATTCTCCCACGCACAGCATCCCATTCACCTCATCAGCTGCAACATGAGGTAGAAATGGAAGGTATGCCTACAACTCAACCTAATGTGGACAATCTTTCCGATGTTCGCAGAAACAAACATAGCAGAACCATCTCCTTCACCACTAGTGCATCCTCCACGTCGTTCGAGAAGAGCCACACGACCACCGACATGGACAAAGGATTATATCTGTGCATCTCTTAATTAGCCAGGTATCAACTATCCAATATCCTCATATGTCTCTTTTGATAGACTTTCGTCCGAACATCGATGTTACATTAGTCGATTTCCAATGAGAAGGAACCATCTAGTTATGATGAGGCTTCCAAAGATCCCCGATGGCAACAGGCTATGGCTGTAGAATTACAGGCATTGACTGATAATCAAACTTGGGAACTGGTCCATCTTCCCTCCAACAAAAATTTTATAGGATGCAAATGGGTTTATAAGATCAAATATAGAGCTGATGGATCCATCGAGAGTTACAAGGCTCGGTTGGTGGCCAAGGGATATACTTAGCGAGAAGGTTTCGATTATCATGAAACCTTCTCTCCAGTTGCTAAATATGTCACCGTTCGCTCTTTCTTATCAGTTGCAGCAATCAATGATTGGTCCTTACATCAAATGGACGTCCACAATGCTTTTCTCCATGGCGACTTGGATGAAGAAATTTATATGGATATTCCTCAGGGCTTACGAAGATAGGGGGAGAATAAGGTATGTCGTCTCCGCAAATCCATTTATGGCCTGAAGTAGTAAGCTTCCAGGCAATGGTATGCAAAATTTGCTAAGGCTCTCACCACTGCAGACTTCAAACAATCCAAATATGATTATGCCTTGTTCACATGGACTAAAGGTACGTCATCTATTTACTTAATGATATATGTAGATGACATTCTCATTATGGGAAATGATGAAGCTGCAATAGAGAATCTTAAGAAATATTTGCATACTACATTCCATATAAAAGATCTGGGAGCGCCAAAATATTTTCTTGGAATTGAGATTGCCAAATCTCACCAAGGAATTTCTCTCAATCAAAGGAAGTTTGTATTAGAGATTATATTAGAAGCAGGTTTATCAGAATGCAAACCGACAATTATTCTAATCGAGCAGAATACCAGATTAATTGCAGCGGATCATGTCGAGGAAATATCTCAGGACGATCCTCTTCTTAGAGATCCAACGAGTTATTAGAAGCTCATTGGAAAACTCATATACCTGACTATAACCAGGCCTGATATATCGTATGCAGTGCAAAATCTCAGCCAATTTATGCACAAACCGAAGGTTTCTCACATGAATGCTGCTCTGAAGGTTGTAAAGTATTTGAAGAAGTGTCCAGGACTGGGAATACTTTTGTCCAGAAAATGCAACGTGAAAATGACAGCATATTGTGATGCAGATTATGCAACTTGCCCCATGAGTCGAAGATCTGTCTTTGGTTTTTGCATTAAACTGGGAGAATCACTTCTTTCATGGAAAACCTAGAAGCAAGCAACGGTTTCTTTATCTTCGGCTGAAGCAGAATATCGAGCCATGGCAAAAACCACATGTGAGATTGTGTGGATACGAGGTTTACTTGGAGATCTTGGAATACAAGTTAAAGGACCTACAAAACTGTTTTGCGACAATGAGTCGGCACTGAAACTTGCAGCCAATTCGATAATGCATGAAAGAACCAAGCATATAGAAGTGGATTGTCACTTCACTCGAGAGAAAATCCAAGAAGGGATAATCGAAACAAAAGGGATTGGAACTGCTGAACAACCAGTGGACATTTTCACCAAACCTCTATGTTCAAGACAGCATGCATATCTACTAAGCAAGCTAGGCGTCTTGGATATCTACAAGCCACCAGCTTGAGTGGAAGTGTTGGAAGATATGCCTAAAGATCCGGCGGATTTGATCTAAATTGATCTAATTTGATCAATTAAATATTGGACAGAAATATAGATTTGATTTGTAGAATATTTGTCAAATATTTTATTTCCTTTCTTCATGTACATTCTGTATTATAATTACAGAACATTTTATATCGATTACATACAATTGAAGTAATAAAAAAACTTCTCTGCAAATCCTCTTTCTTCGCTTCGCCTCTTGCTTCCTTTACGCATTCTGTCATGTATATAGAAGCTATCCGTTTTACACATTCAAATACAAGTATTATTAGCTTTTGATTATTTTTTTATTTCCAAAATATCGTAAGAGATTTTCTCAATAGATATGATTTGATAGGAAAAGATTAACAATTTTTCGCTGAATAATTCAAATTAAACCTTGATATATGTAAGAACAATTTGATAATGAAAGGGTAAGTAGAACACCTAGAGGGGGCTGAATAGGTGTGAAAATATATTTTTGGAAAATGCAATAAAAATGCTTTACTTTTAAATCGAGTCTGATTGACTACAGACTTTGCAGAAGGATTTAGACTTTAACAACCATTTCAAAACAGCAAATTTATTGCAGCAAATAAAGTAAAGGGGTTCAAGGAAGAGAAAAATAGACACAAGATTTATAGTGGTTCAGCTTAGATCAAGTTTATATCCACTCTCCCACGCTGACAGCCTTCTGGTTAGATTCTACTATGAATCAAAAAAGAATGTTACAGCCCTATGATCTCAACTTTTCAGTGAAGTAATTATACTGCTCACACAAAATCACTCTCTAGAGTTCTCTTTCGAATATAATTTTACACACTAAATGATGAAAGACAAGTGATTTGGAAGTTTCAGATTTTGGAATTCTTCTTTCACGCTCTTTTCAAATGACTTGAAAAACCTCTTTAAATATCCCTCCATTAGGGGTGAGCAGCGGTCTAGGGTCGACCCTGAATCGACCCTGGACCGGCCCAACCCTGCCGGTCTTGGTCCGGTTCCCAAGGGGACTGGGTCGGTCCTTGGTCTTGAAATTCTAGGGCCAACACTATGCGGGTTGGTCCTCGATCCTAAGAGTTTTTGTTTGGTCCAACCGTAGACCAACCCCGTACGTTATATTGTATTATATTATTTATAATTCTTTTATATATTCAAACCTAAGTAAAATGTCTGTTCAAAAAAAAAACTAAGTAAAATGATGTTAAAGCTGTTGACTCCTCAAGCTCACATTCATGGATAGACGGCATCCAATTCCAAAAGGCGTGAAGTTTACGCCGTAAAGGTCTTCACAGCATCCTCCACAGTCCAAAGTATGTTCTTCAATCTTCACCGTGAGGACCAAGGAGTCCTCATAGTCACAGACTCGCGACGTCCAAAACGGTGCGAAGTCTACACCGTAAATCTCCTCACGGCTTCCTTCCCCAAAGTACGTTCTCTTCCATTTTGTCTTCCTTGTTCTTCAATTTGCCAAAATCAAAAGTAGCAACATCTCACTCGCCTCTGGTTGCCCACGCCGCTCACCTCTAACCGTGCGTGCCACTCGCGCAGCTTGCTGCTCACCGCTCGCCCTTTGCTGTCATCGCTGGCTTCACTCAACGCTCGCCACTCACCACTCGCCACTAGTCTCGCTCAACGCTCGCCGCTTGCTACTCGCTAGTTGACGCTTGCCCCACTCGACATTCGACACTTGCCGCTCGCCACTCGCGCCGGTCACCTCGCTTATCGCCGAGTAAATCAAAAGGAAAAAAAAAAAAGGGCTAACTAGAAACCCTAACGCTCGGCTCACCCTTGCTTTCCAAACACAACTTGGTTAGTGAGTTCTACTTTGTGCTTCATTTGAGATCTTCAATGCTCTTGATTTGTGTTGAATTTTTATTTTTCCACGTTTGCTTTGCGTACATGATCAGTTTGGCTGGGTATTAGTCCTCGTGGCCTCCCTTTTTGGACCCTTGATTGACGGGGGCGATTGCATCCGATGTGTTCTTTATGGGCTTTTCTTTCCTTTTTTGGAGATGGATTTTAGCTTTGATTGGAGAACCGAATCGTGCTCATCATCCATCGTGATTTTAACTAAAGTAGCAATCAAACCGTATTGATGTCATGTTTTTAAAATCTAGATTGTTGCATGTTGGAACAATAAGCTCGATAAAGACACAAGCTTGTAATTTATGAGCTGAGATTAGGTAAATAATGCCAAAGTTTTGCTGGGAAAAAGAAAGGAAATTTTGGTGAATATGTATTGGTATTTATAGTTTAGTTGCATAATGCTACATTGCCGATGGATGTGTAATTTGAATTTGTAGGTTTGCTTTTTTAGGGAATATAAAAAACAATATGAAAAAATTATCAATCGGTCCCGAGTTGACCCTAAAACCGGACTAAACCCATTGGGTCGGTCCGGTCCTTGGTCCCAAGCTCAATAGGGTCGGTCCTCGGTCCTAAAAATTGAGGACTAACACTGTACGGGTTGGTCCTAGGATTATGGGGTGGCCCGGACCAACTCGGACCATGCTCACCCCTACCCTCCATGCCTTCTCAACCGTTGGCACTTTCCAAATACTCCTCCATGCCTCCTCCATGCCTTCTCGACAGTTGACACTTTCCAGAGGAATTCTTCCAATCAACCCGTTGGACAAAATTAATCAAGGAGATCTCGAGTTATTTGAAGATTGAGATAAAGGCCCGTCAATCATGTTCGTCCATATAATCAGGATCTTGATTTCTATAAATAGATTATTTTCAAATAAGTTTGCTTTCCAAAATGATTTGCTTCTTCGAAATTGATTCCAATTAAAATAACCAATATGCTAAGTGATATTTCCAATTAGAAAGCCTAATATATCTTATACGTACTGAAACCTTGAAGAAAAATAATCCTGAGTCTGATTAAGTCTTCATTCTTACATTCAGTCTGGAACTTGCCAGAGTTGGCAGACTTTTGATGTAAGATAGACTTTGACATAGAAGTTTGGCATTCTTCGGAATAGAATTTTAGATAAGTTTTGTCAGCTTCAAAACATCATAGGAGTTTTCTCCAACAGATAATATCAAATGCAAATATTTCTATTGAATTAGTAAAGGGAAGAAGATATTGCAAGCACATTTTATAGTGATTTGACTTATATTATGTCTACATTCATCTACCAAGAGCTGTAAGTAAGGCTAAAATCTACTTGTAGTCTCAAAAGACTTATAACTTAGTGTTGTTTCTACCCAAAACTGAGAATTCCACTATCAACAAACAAGCATTGTTGCTACAGTTGTAGACTTCTCAATTCGCAGATTCAATTAGGAAAAAGAACTATCAATATAATGAATATAAGAGAGAAATGGTAAGCGTGCAAAATAGAGAGAGAATGAGACAAATTCAAAAGTATAGTTTTCTTAATGTTTCCCCGACTCTTTCAGATTGTTTTAAATCTCTTAACATTGATCTTCGAAATTAACCGTGGGAGAATCTTCGAGAGACCAATTAGCCGTTAGAGTTGATAGACACAATCGCTGGAAATTCGGATGACTATACAGTTTATATTCTTAGCAACAGTGAGGTATCCCTAAACGGAGTCTGCTATCTCTGTCAATTATCCGTTCCTTTGTTTGCTTGAACAAAATAGGCAAGAACTGATTTGAAATTTCAGATCTTTTAACGTGAATTCCGAATCAAGTTGTTGGGTCTTCTTATCCAGCTAATGGAAAGAGCGATGGGCATCTTTTGCGCAATTGATATAGGGAACTGCCTATATCAATAATCAAATAAATTTATTTGATCTGCCTGCTGGAACTAACTTGTGATTTGCCATCCGTTGGTCCTCTAGAGTACATCAACGATAAAGACTTCACCCAATTGCTTAACATATCGTGGTCATTTTGTAGTACCAAATTTGTTCGCCCTCTATCAAGGTCTATCCAATTGGTAAATATCTTTCCACTATGTACTTTGTATACGTAGGTAGTCACACAACATTTCTCATATCAACTTAACTAACAACAACAACAAAAGTATTTATCAAACAATAAAATGAAAATTTCAAATAAGAGCTCAAAGTACCATTGATTTTTCAAATAAAGATATAAAATGAACATTATTTCAAATGAGGGCTTAAAGTACCCTCAAATAAGGGCTTGAAGTAGACATTATTTCAAATAAGAATATAAAGTGGCATGTCAGTCTCATTAAAGGACCTGACCTCTCTGTCTGGTCAATGACATTTTCATCCTCTACAATTTCTTTTTTTCTTCCCTTTTTTTCTTTCTTTTTTTCCTTTCTCTCTCTTTTTTTTTTCCGTAAAAGAGACAAACTAAAAAAAAAAAAAAAGAGAAGAGAGAGAGAGACTAAAACCTAAAAAAACAAAAAACAAGCGAAGACTCGAGGCCAATCGTCCTTGTTCGTAAAATTCTAAACGTAAGTGAACGCGTCGAACAAGTAATATAATGATAAGAAAAAATATTATCCCACGGAGATCGATGATTAATAAACTAATTAAATACTAAAATAGATTAATTCTAAAATTTATCTAATATATCAAAGTATAAATTAGAATAAATTTAAAAAATTTGGAGACTAAATGTAGTAAATCAATCGAATAAATATGTTAGAGTATTTAATTTCACCATAACCACTAGATATGAATTTCAGGTTGTTGTGGGTACAAGAATAATATCAAACATGTGATAGCGAAATTTCCTAATCTATTTACTATCATATTTCTAAGTATAGCAAACCTACTCGGTTGATTAATCCATTATATCTTTATGTGAATTAAAATAAACATGAGTGTATTAAAAACTATTAATATTCCCGGCTTACAATGAGTCTTTTGGATCACCTTATCACTGAAAGCTACACAAATAACGCAATATATCTCTATCCACGTTTAATTCATTGTTATATATTATAATGAGTAATTGCATATTATCACTTCTCACTCTCAAACATGTACATCGGATCATTCAAGTGGTAATCAGTCACTCAAAAGTATTATGCACAATAATATATAACTCACTGTCACGACCTCCTTTTTCCGTTCGGGGAAAAGAAAGAAAGGTTTAGGGGTATTTGGCTAAAGAAGTAGACCAATGGCCCTAAATTAGGCGCGGGCTCTCCCAAGCCCATACCTCGCGCGACGTTGGATTTTTGTTTTTTAGTTCTTAACAACCTAAATATTTTTAGGAGTCGCCACTAGCCTATTGGGGTCGACTAGAAACCAATCGAGACACGGGAGTGTTGTCTCGATTCCTACGCAACCAGAGATTTCTAAGAACGGGGACTTGTTTACGCTAATGTTTCTATTAGCGCCCTTGTGGTACCACTAACTTGAAAGGTTGTTCATCTAAATGGCCACACAATCTTGATTACCAATTATAATCTTTATAAAACCGCTAAGCGTCCATGCAAATGTTTTTGTAGGTTTGTTTTCCTTAAGGGGTGGAGTGTTTGTTAACCCATCTCTTTTGTAGGGAGGCGTAGGAATGTATGCCTATATGGATGAAATTGAAGTGTTGTTTGGATATCAATCGATGTGTGTGCATTTATACTTATCTTAACACTACACATTTACACACACCACCTGCGATCTAAAACCCCGATTGCATTAGGAAACCCATAGAAGGTGCCAAAAGATGGAACCCGTGCGGAGAATGACCCATGGTTATCCACTTTTGGTCCCGCTCATTTTGATTAATGATAAAGAGAACTTTCCAACGTAAGCGCGGAGTGGGGAAAACTCTTTTGATCTAATCAAAATGGGGACCTTAAGCCTTTAGAATTCCACCTTTATGTGTCAAACCTCACAAGTTTACATCCGCATGTCTATGTGATTTAAAAAAAAAAGGTCTCTTCACCCACTGTAAGTATGATCTCTCCATCTACTTGCTCACTTCGGATTGAAATTTTTATTTATTGGAGATTCGTGGAAATCAATGAAATGCCCTTGAAAATATAGGCTTGACACTCACTCTTGATAAACAAACATTTTAAATGCATCTAATCTGGCCTAGATTAGAACATATGTTTTTGTTTAAATTTTCAATTACAAACTCAAAGTCACATTTTGTATAGAAATTCTTCCAAGTCAAGATTACATTTTGGGGCATAGAATTAAAATCAAATTTTCAAGAAAATTCTTGGTTGCATTTCGAAATTCAAATCACATTTTGTGTATTGATTTTCAAAGTAAAAATCACCTCACCTTTGCATGAGTGAAATTACAAATGAATCTTTCAAAATCAATGCCCCATTTGTGTATGAAACTTTTGGAATATAGTGGGCATTCAATTGATAGTCGCAGATCGATCTTTTAATGAAATCTCCTCTTACTAATAAAATCTTGACGAAATACCAAGTTCTCATAAGTGGATACTACGGAGAATGTATCATCGCCTTGATTTCATTGTAAGAGGCGGCTTTATTGAAAGATCAATTTTTCATTCATGTACTGACATAATCTTCCTTTCGTAGGTCATGCGTGACAACCATTCCTTGAACTCCTCTTGCTTGACCATGCCAAATGTGGACTTTAAAGCTAGGATGAGAATTGTGCTTATTATGCTCCTCTACAAAAGAGCTTCTTGTACTTTATCCTTGTCATTATTCCTATTAGGAACTGTGTTTTGTGTTTTGGGTTTTGATTGTGAACCCAATCAAATGCTTTTGTAAATCATACAACTCACATTTTCTAATAATGAAATTAGAGTTCATAAAAGTTATATTCTTTAAAACACTTGAAGTGTTTCAAACGGACCCTCTGGGCTGAGTTTTATGCCTTAGCTTCAAAATGTGTGAAAATGAGTTCCAAGAAGAATTTGCATAATACTTTATCTCTTCACTTAATCGCTTTTGCAGGTTGATCCATAGAACGATGCTTTGAGGGGGTTAAGGTTGTAATCATTCCAATAGGGATTTCTTGCGCAACAACTAACTCAGTCATCCATTTTTGTCAAACAGGCAAAATGACGGTTTTGTTCAAGATTGACAAAAGTGCGGGCCTTTCCCTAATAGAGCAAGTCATGAGATGCACCAATTCATGCTCATTTATGGGCATATTTGGTTGAGCCATGAACTACTTGAATATCTTCGCAACATATGAATTCAAACATTGTGATTAAGTGTGAAAAGAATCATCAGGGCCTTGAAGATCACAAATCTACTGGTCTAATGAAGTTCCACATCCTGGACGACCTCATATTAATTTGACATTCTTCGTGGAAGAAGAAATTTGTAGACATTCTTTGGCAACAAACTACTTCGTTGGTTGCGAACAAGAAGCATCTGCAATCCCTACACTTCCAATGGTTTCTTGGCATCCAATCCTGTATGGAGATGATTATTGGTGGTATGCAAGACAACACTTCAAGATGTAGACGTACACAAACAAGAATCGGTCAACAAATGTTGCCTTCAAATAAAAGGTGGTAATCGTTTCAAGTTAAATTCGATTTATTTTAGGAATGACTTGTCCTTGCACTTTGTGCAGATTTTAGTAAGGCAAATTACTGGCAAGCAACAAGATTACATGGGGAGGACAACCTGGTCCAGAATCACACGATCTCTAAAAGAAAAAGGGTGTGTTCGTTCCAAAAGTCAAAACAACTCATTCATAAACTGACATAGCCACCCATGCTTACAGATTGTGAAGTGGGAAATGCATTGATGCAGCAAAAATGGCGAAATATCACCTAGCCTAAAAGGGGTACACGGGAAACCGAGTAAAGCATGAAGGATCCAAATGAAATGAAGATTCATCAATCCAACATAATGAAGCTACATATGGACAAGTTATCTAACTCAATGTGGCATACATTCGACCATAAGGACAATATCTCCCCTTCTTCCACAAAGATTATGATGAGATGCAGAATTGCCCGACTTTGAAAAAGGGTGTACTTCATTCCTAAACTTAATATACCTAAGAGTGGAAATAATACATTGTTTTCATATGTGTAGGAAATTTTAATTGGAGCAAATGGCCATAAAATGAATCGGGGGCACGCGATGCCTGAGTCATCCAACTTATAAAAATGGAAAGATTCAAATGGAATAGACATTTGTCAAGTGAATTGCTATCAATCATGAGAGCAAATCCGTCCCCATAGCCAAGGAAATGGGATAGAACGCAGTCATCAGATATGCCGTAAAAGGGAGTATCCCGTTCCTAAAATGAATCATGTCGAATATGAAAATAACATATTACGTCTCTTTTTCCTTGCAGTTGTTAAATGGGGCAAGTCACTCAAAGTAGGGTAACTCTCACTCATGAAGCAAGATGAAACAAAGTCAATTGATTCGGCACAAAAAGTGCACTTTGACCGATGGAGCAACACCTTATACCAAGAAGGCATGCTAAGGCCCAATTATCCATTTTGATGGAATAAATGGAGCAAAACATCCAAGGAGTAATGCCCTCACGTGTCAAAACAAGGAGTACCCCTCTCCTTTCATCTTTGACGCCCACTCAGAATGAGTGAATTCGATAACATCTAAATGGCCCATTTGAAAGCAAGGTCTTTCAAGGGATGAGAGAGAGGAGAGAGAGGGAGAGGGGAGAGCTCGGAATCGTTACCCAAATACACCCTCAGAAGCAACTCCAGAAAAGCAAACTCAGAAATTCCAGATCAACCTTTTGAGAGAAAAGTGAGATTTTCACAATCCTTCGGCCAAAATTAGCCAAAACCTTCAACTAGAAAGTGAAACTTCACTCAAATATCTTTCCATCCATAGGTCGCACGTCCTAAATGGAGATTGGGAAGGCCTCCTAAAGCCCCCCAAAAAACACCCTCCAGGCGGGCTAGGAAACACTGAAAATTTTTCTAAGTGTTGAGCCTAGTTGGTCACGAGTGGGGAAAAGGCAGTGTTTTTGAGAAATTTGAGAAATAAATGAGGAAAATATTGACTTCTACCCCAAACTAGAATACATATAGTTTGGCTTGGTGTCAATTTTTCCAACAAAAGACATCTTGAAGTCTAATTTTAGAGGTCAACGAAAACCTTCGTTGTCAGTTCTTCTTTTCTGCAGATCTCATTTCCAGTTGAAGAAGCCAGCTTCCACGTGCTTCCAGAGGACAATTTCTCGGTTTCCATGGCCAAGAACCACTTGAAAAGGATACTATGAAGCAAGGTAAGCATCCTAGATGTATTTATTTTTGAGTTTGAGCATGTTTTGATCATGAAAATCAAGAGGAAAACCAGCCCGGAAAACTGATTTCCGAGGCTGAAATTTTTCTAAGTGTTTGAAATCTCAGTTTTGCATGTGTGCTTCTTGGAGAGGTCGTTTCGATATTGTTCGGTGAGTCATTCTCTATGATGTTTGTTGCATTTGAAAGCCCATGTTACCTACTTTCATGCAGATTAAGTAGCATTTCCCTTAGATCTCGTATGTGATGAGTGTTGGGGCTTAAATATGGGCATGTAACATGTTTGCTTGACTTGGGTTCAAACCCAGATTTGCAAAATCAGCTCAAACCACATATTTGAGGCCGATTTTAGCATGTTTCTTGTGTGTTGTAGGCTATGATTTCTATCTAATATTGCTCATTGCATGTGGTAGTATAATCTTGATGCTTTAGTTCCATATAAGATTGCTCATGGGTGAAGATTGAAGGCCACAAACATGGCCCGAGGAAGCTGATTTGAGATGATTTGATGCACGCCAAGCTTTTGACAAAATGCGCAAACCAAATTTCAATCTCGAAACGGTTGATTTGAGTTCAATTATTGTGATATTCATGTGCTGTGTTACTCCATGTTAGCATAGATCGGTTTAAGGAATTATTATTTATTTAAAAAAAATAATTAAAAAAAGAGAAAAAATATGAAAATTTCAAAAAATATCAAAAAATGTTAGATAGCATCAAATTAGGATATAAATGACATATATGAAATTTTCCTAATTTTAAAAGGTCATTTTCCTAATTTAATGCTATTTTGGTTTTTTTATAACCATTTTTTGTAAATAATCTATTTTGTGTAGATTACAATTATTTAGAGTAATTTCATGCATATTTATATTTCCATTTTGCTCACAGGGGTCCTGTCTCGGGGCGTGATAATAAGGCCATGTAATATTATTTGCCCGACTTGTATCGAGTCTTTCTTTTCTGCATTACTTTCAAGTCATTTCAATTTCTTAGATATTTACTTGCGCACCGCTTTTCATTAATTTGAGTGCAAATTTTTCTTCTAAATTATGTTAGGATTAGTTTAGACATTAAGGAAAACAAACCTACAAAAACATTTGCATGGACGCTTAGCGGTTTTATAAAGATTATAATTGGTAATCAAGATTGTGTGGCCATTTAGATGAACAACCTTTCAAGTTAGTGGTACCGCAAGAGCGCTAATAGAAACATTAGCGTAAACAAGTCCCCGTTCTTAGAAATCTCTGGTTGCGTAGGAATCGAGACAATACTCCCGTGTCTTGATTGGTTTCTAGCCGACCCCAATAGGCTAGTGGCGACTCCTAAAAATATTTAAATTGTAGGTTGTTAAGAACTAAAAAACAAAAATCCAACGTCACGCGAGGTATGGGCTTGGGAGAGCACGCGCCTAATTTAGGGCCATTGGTCCACTTCTTTAGGCAAATACCCCTAAACATTTCTTTCTTTTCCCCGAACGGAAAAAGGAGGTCATGACACTCACATGAATGAAATCAATTGTAAAACATAAAAATCATGAAATTCGCATCATCATATCATGGTTAGGCTACATTGTAACCCTAACAAAAAAAAAAATAGAACATAGTAAAAGAAGAAATAAAAATATAAATCAAACTCAGCATATTGAATCAAAGAGCAAGAATTCTGTCACCACTTTTCTCTTCCCTTCAAAATACTTGAAAAATTCATAGAATAATGAAAAACAATCTAACAAAAACCTAGCTTCTCTCTCTCAATGTGATATATCCAAGATCCTTATCTCCAAGCAATTGCACATAAAATTGGGGAGTAAATCAAAAGATCTTTGATTTGATATCTATCTATCAACACTTGCATATAACATTAGGGAACAAAATCAAGGATTTACTAATTTGATATATATCTTCCATTGCTTTTTGATTTAAATTCCAGATATTTGTCATTCTTTTCCTTATCTTCTCCATATCTCATTATTCTACATAAATAAGGAAAATTCGAATAATCATAAGAAAATCCAAATATTTTCTCATAAATATTGCATTATTTGTTGCCTAAAATAGGTAAAATAACTTTATTTTTATAGAGTTATCGGTCCTACTTGTGACTGCTACCCCATTGCCAATGAGGCATCAACCATGGCCTGCGACCTCGCCAGTTCGGGAGAGGGCCACCGACCCTCACACAGTTCTAGCGAGGGCTGGAGACTCTCACCCAAACCTAGGGGAGGGCTAAGAAGCCTCGCCCAAATTTGGGAAAAGGTTGTGATAACTCTATTATTTTATTAAGCAATAAATAATGCAATATTTGTGAGAAATTATTTGAATTTCATTCTATTTATTCAAATACTCCTTATTTATGTAACACAATGAGATATGGATAAAATAAGGAAAATAATGGCAAAAATAAGAAAATGAAGAATTTTGTCATTTAGGAATTCAAATTAGAAAGCGTTGGAAATGGATATCAAATCGAATCTTCTGTGATTTATTCCCTAGTTTTATGCAAAAGTATTGAAAGATGAATATCAAATCAATGATTCTATAATTTATTCCTTAATTTTATGCAAAAAAGAAGCAATTGCTTAGTGATAGGAATATTGGATGTATCTTATAAATAGGAGAACATTAATAGCTTATAAAGACAAGTAAGTTTTCTTTTTTAGATTTTTTTCATTGTTCTAAGAGTCTTTCAAGTATTGTGAAGAGAAAACAAAAGTGATAGCATAATTCTTATTCTTTGACTCAAAATGTTAGATTTAATTTATATTTTCATTTCTTCTTCTATGTTCTAAATTTCTTTTGCTAGGCTACGATATAGTTTGAATCATGATTATATTAATTCCATGATTTTTATATTTTTGCAATTAATTTCATTCACATGAATTATGTATTATTGTACTTAATGCTTTTAAGTGATTGACCAGATCTGATGTGCATGTTTGAGACTAAGAAGTAATAATATGCAATTGCTCCTTATAATATATAATTATGAATTAAATGTGGATAAAGATATACCATATTATTTGCATAGTATTTAGTGATTAGGTGGTCCAAAAGATTAATTGCAAATGATGAATATTCACAAATTTTAATGCACTTATATTTATAACTTCACATAACAATATGGTGCATTGATAAATTGAGTAAGTTTATTATACCTAAAGATAGTAAATAAATTTGAATATTCTGCTATCACATGTTAGATATCGTTTTTGTATACATAATAATTTGGAATTCATATCTAGTGTTTATGATAAAATTGGATTCTCTAATATATTTATTTGATTGATTTACTGCATTTAGTTCTAAGATTTTGCTTCCAAGTTTGTCAATTTTCATTTATTCTTAATTTTATTTTGATCTATAAAAAAATAGAATTAGACCATTTTTAGTATTTAATTGGTTTATTAATCATCAATCTCTCTATGAGACGATATCGTTTCTTATCATTATGAGAAAAGATATCGTATTGCAGAGATTGATGACTAATAAATCAATCAAATATTAAAAATGGACTAATTCTAAAATTTATCTAACAAATCAAAATAAAATTAGTAATAAAGTAAACTTGATAATCTTAAAAGCACAATTTTAGAACTAAATGTAGTAAATCAATTAAATAAATACGTTAGAGCATCCGATTTCATCATAACCACTAGGTATAAATTTCAAATTATTACTCAAAAAAGAACAATATCAAATATATGATAGCGGAAATATCATAATCTATTTACTATCATATCTCTAAGCATAACAAATTTAATCAGTTTATTAATCCCTCATATCTTTATGTGAATTTAAATAAATATAAGTGCATTAAAATTTTTGAACATTCTCAATTTATAATGAGTCTTTTGGGTCATCTTATCACTAAAAGCTACACAAATAACATGGTATATCTCTATCTACGTTTAATTCATGGTTATATATTCTCAGCCTCAAGTATTCACATTAGATCATCCAAGTGATGACTAGTTAGTTAAAAGCATCAAGTACAAAAATATATAAGTCACATGAATGAAATTACGTGCAAAACATAATAAACATAATAATCATGAAATTAATATCATCATGGTCAGAGTATATCATAGCCTAATAAAAGAAAACATAGAACATTATAAAAGAACAAACGAAAATATAAATTGAAGCTAACATCTTGAATTAAAGAACAAGAATTATGTCACCACTTCAGTCTTCTATTCAAAATACTTGAAGAACTCCCCGAACAATAAAAAATAATCTAAAAATAAAAGCCTAATGATCTCTCCAAGCTCTCAATATTCTCCTATTTATAAGATACATCCAAGACTCCTATCACAAGGTAATTGCTTCTTCTTCTCTTTTTTTTTTTTTTTGCATAAAATTATAGAATAAATCATAGAATCCCTAATTTGATTTTCTTATTTGAATTTTTGAATCATAGAATTCTTCCTTACCTTCTTTATACCATTCTTTTCCTTATTTCCTCAGTATCTCATTATGCTGCATAAATAAGGAGAATTTGAATAAATAGAAGGAATTACAAATATGTTCTTATAGATACTGCATTATTTGTTACTTAAAATAGTTAAAATAACTATATTTTCGTAGAGTTATCAGTCATGGCCCTCTCTCGATTTTGACAAGGGCCCTCGTCTTTGGTCGATGATAAGGTAGTTACTACAGGTAGGGGAGGGCTGGCTACCAGCCTTCCCGCCTGTATTTTTCTTTTTCTTTTTTTTTTTTAGTAGTAACCTTATTTTCTATTTTGAGTTTGTTTTAAAGAAAAATAGAAAAAGGAAAAATAAATAAAATAAGAAAAAGTAAAGGATGAAAACGTTGGTGAAGTCCTTTTGTGAGATTGAGATGACCACTCCAGGCCTTTATTTGAAACAAATTCCACCTCAAACTCTTATTTGAGAAAATAATAACACTTTATGCACCTATTTGAAATAAATTTCAAGCTTTTATTTAAGAAATTAAGGACATTATTTGAAATTTTACTAATAATAAATGAAATTGATTGTTTTGTCAACTTCAAAAAACCATAGGAAGGTTTTCCAAATGAAGTGTTGTAGCTTGTGCATACGGTCTCAAATACAATCAATCTTGTATACATGCATTGAGTGAGATTTACATCCACTGGGTGAAAGGCACAATGCTAAGACTATTTCGTGTGTGACAATTAATGTCCATTTTACAAAAGTGAGTCAAATACTTTACATATTATTTTATTGTTTGTATTTTAATGGATTTGTTTATAGGCAATAGGTGAGTTATTTTTCTTGTCAAATACACGATAGCTATTATCGTAAAGCTAACCTGATTAGTATATTACTATTAGACTCTCACATGAGAATGCTAGAAAAAAAAAAAAAAAAAAAAAAAAAGATGCTAGAAATGTCATAACTTTAGTATGGCGCTCACTTTATTGTAAAAAATATTTACCAGATCACTTCAGTACCACTAAAAAAATATCACTTAGGCCTTTTTTTTCCATGTTTGACATCAATTTTTCTTTTCTTTTTCAATTTGCAGATAATGAAAAGGTGGAAGATGACGAGGAAAATAATGAAAGCCATCGCCTTAGTGGAAGCTGGAACTAAGCTCAGTGACCTTCCAGACCTTGGCTCATCCCCAACTTCACCCCATGGATTCTTGACTTCACGGCCATGAAGAGCTCCACCTCTAGATGATGAGGAACACCTGTTGGTCCATCTCCAGATTTGCTATTGGCTATTTCAACAGTTTTTGAAATATTTTAAAGTAATGACTTTGATAGAAGTTATGACCATAATGAAAATCATCATCATTTCAACGGTTATATAACTGTTTTTTAACAGCCATATAATGTCGTACCATTTATTTTTATTTTTTTATAAATAATACATGATTTTACAAAGGCTTTATAGCAGTTTCCTAATGATTCTTTTTTGTTTGAATATAAAAATAAAACTTCAAAAGACAATCTTGGAAGATACACCGAATAAAGAAGAGAATATCATTTTCTTTTCAAATCTTTCCTTCCGTTGCTGGCTTATACACAAATATTATTCATGTTCCTTATTTTGTACAGAATAATAAAGGTAGTCTATTTTATCTTGAGAGTATAACTACTAGAGCGTATAAGATCAAGTTTCATACTCCAAGGTAGAGTTATCCTTAATGATAGTGCTTGCATGACTTAAACAATTAATCTTACTTTCTCATCTTTTCAACCAATTTCTAACAATTCTTGTTTTTCATATTATCTATTAATTTGGCGATGGCACCAGTCTAGCCAACGTAGGGAAGAAAGCCTCTTCACTTTCGAAAGGCAATAGACTGCACTTAATATTAGAGAATCAGACTGATGTTTTGCCTTTTATGTTTCATGTGTCAAAAACAATCAGAAAGCTAGTTGCTTATACACAAATAAGAGCGCGTTTGGTAATGATAGAAAGCTAGTTGCTTATACACAAATAAGAGCGCGTTTGGTAATGATTCTGCTTCTGATAAAGAATGATTATTTTTTATTTTGTTCTCAGGAACAGATTCTAAGTATTTTAAGGCAGCGCATGACAACGTTTCTGTTCCTCAGAATTTCTATTTTTTTTGTTCCCCGAAAAAAAAAATCCATTTGGTAACGCCAAGTTGTTTTTCTATTCCCCATAATAGAAAGTTAGCCCGAAAATGGATTTGGAGCAGAAACGAGAAGTAAAAAAAAAAATTGCTTCTTATTCCTAAGAACAATTTCTAGAAATAAGCAAATTTTCTTTTTTATTTTTCTTTTATTCATTTCTCTTGCCGTGGCCACCTCCAACCGCCCGGAGCCATCGCCGCTCACCACCTCCACGCCGCGCCACTCGTGGCGCCATCGCCGCTCGTCGCCACCCACCGCTACCCCTCACCGCCCGCCGCCCGCCGCCCCTCGTCGCCCGTTGCCGACCACCGCCATCGCCACCCCTCGTTGGCCAACAGCAAGCGACATCAACTAATTGATGATCTATGAGCAAGAATAAAAAACAAATAAATACAAAAAAGAAACTGTTGCGTTACCAAGCATATTTCTATTTTTTTCTATTCTAAGGATAAAAATTTTGTGTAGTTACCAAATGGATTCTTTTACTCAGAAATTGTTCTCCAGAATAGAAATAGAAAGAACTATTTCTGAAAAAGAAAAAAAAAAAATCTCTTCCCAGCCAAGAAGCCTTGTCATGCACAGCCTAAACCGTTTGGTAACTATCTAAAATTTCTGATTTTGGAATAGAATTGTGTTTTGTACCATGCCCATTGATTTTGTTCCAAATCAATTTCTTTTAATTTTTAAATAATTTTTTTTTTTTTTTGCTTTTTCTTTCCTTTTTCTCCTATTCTTCTTCTTCTTCTTGTGGCTGGTCGCCAATCTGGTGAGGCCAAGCCTCACCGATGGCTGGGCTTGCCCGCAAAGAGCTTGCCGGACCTCGCCTTGGCCTAGCGAGCTCGCCGGACCGGTCTCCAGCAACCGACAAACGACGGCGGTAGTGGCGACGGTGGACAACGGACGACGGATGGCAATCACGAGACAGCGGTAGATAAAGAAGAATATAAGAGAAAATTGAAGAAGACTTAATTCTTAGATTTGTTTTCGGAACAAGAATCAACCTTTTTTTTTTCATTCTTAATTCTACTCCAAATATGTTCGTGAAAACAAAAATTTTACCAAACGCGATTCTGTTCCCAAACTGCTCCGAAAACAAAAAAAAAAATCATAATCAATCACTGTTGAAATGGTTACCAAACAAGCACTAAGAAACTAGCTAAGCTTAATAAAACAAAGGATATTATGTGCGTATGGTGTGGTGTCTGAATCTTCTATTTTAGAGAGACTCGCTCTCGCTTGATCACCAGTCCAAAGCTTGAGGTCACCACCACCGAGTCACCTACCATCACTGTCTTGAGCAAAAACTCTCCAAAATGGAGTTCAAGGTCGTCATTTCATCGAACGCCTTCCCAGCAAACTCAATTTCACCCTCCACACCAACCAGTGGTGATGGAATTTGACAGCCAGCAAGAGAATGGGAAAAAAAGAGAGCAGAAAGTAGAAGATAGATGAGGAAGGGATCGAAGACATATTTAGAATTCATCGAACTTCATGAAGATAGTCCGAACTGCGGTGCACTGTGAAAGGCTTTCCTCTATTGTCATTGGAACAACTCTGAGATTGAATCGACTGCTCGACTACCAGCGCTACCATAGCGAGTAAGCAAGTTGATAGAGTCGTGCCAAAAGCCGCTCAAAGAAGAATGGCCAAGTGCTCGCCTGTCATCTCAACACGAGTCACTCGTCCAAATTTGGTTGGCTCTGTCTTCCCGCTGTCGGGATGACTCATAGATCCTGTCGGCCAGATATGATCTGCCACAGCTAAGGCCAGGGGAGGACGACCTACCTTGTCGGTCATGGAGTAGCTACGGCGGCCACGAATGGCAAATGCAGAGAGAGCACGACCCGCCTCATCGGTCATGCAGCAGCTACGGTGCCCATGGACAGTGGCTCGTTCAACATCTTGAACGACATGGTGTGTTTTCCTTGTGTGCGAACACTTAAGGTTGGATTTGAATCTATAACAAAACATCTCATATGGTGTTTGACATCATCCTTTGGACCGAATAAGATTGGATATATCCGAATAAAATGCCAAATAAAAATTCCGGGTTAGAGGCTATCCCAGATTAAGTTTAAAAAAAATTAAAAGATGACTTAACATTTATCTTTCAATGATGAACACCTGGTTTCGCTGGCCACCACACAAGGACAACAATATTGTCCGCTTTGGGTTGCAAGACTCACCTGCCCCACTTCCTCATGATTTTGTTTTTTCGGGGCTTTGCCTAGAAACTTATATAGAATGTTACCTCACATTCTTCAAGCGATATGAGATTCGATTCATTCTTATCCCTTTGTCATCGCCATCGCAATCCTTGAGGCGAAGGCGCACTCCCATCCTTCGCAAGACTGGGTCGATACAAGCCCATCGGCTTCCGCCTAGTTCATCCCGAACCACACACTTTTGGCTAGGCTTGGCTCTGATATCATTGTAAGGGTCAATCTTTGAACTTTGGTCCTACTTGCTAACGATATTGTCTACTTTGAACTGCCCATGCCCTCACGATTTAGTTCTTCTGACTCATTGGTAGTTAAGACATTAACTCACCATCCCCCAAGCGACGTAGTAATCAGTTTATTCTTGCCCCATTAGCTTCGAGGTGAAGGCACACTCCCATCCTCCACGAGACCATATCATTACGAGGATAACCTCCGCAACCGTGGCCGCTGCCGATCATCTCATCAACCGGCCAATCTTGTTAATACACATCGTGATAACATAATATAGGAAAATTGACGAAATCAAAATTTAAATAGTCAAAGAATATGGCCAATTATTCTCCTAGTATCTCACTTTCCCAAATTGAGTTTGAATCTTCATCATCATGTCAACATTCAAGTTAAATTCTTTCCTAGATAAATTTACACAAATTATTCATATCAACGTCAACCGCATCACATAAGACGCCGAACGTCTCATATAGGACGGCTGACATCCACATCAGTGATTTCTAATTACAATTGACCGGAAAAACTACAGGTCAAATTCAAAAGTTTAAGATTTAATTGACATATATATGTAATCATTTGAGGATTTTTCTCGTGATTATTCACAGTACATGCGTAAATATTTTTTTATACCAATATTTTTTTATATCAATAATGAATTCAACAATGATCTTTTAAATATTTGCTGGATTGCTTCTCAGTTTTTCTTCCACCTCCTTTTTCGCTGGATTCTTTTCAGACGCTGGATTAGCCTTGGATGATTATCGTTTTGCCACATGTTTGAATTTGGAAGTAGATGAACGGTGGAAACTGAATCTAATCATATCCCGATAAGCACGGTCGATTTCCTGATCACATTAGCTGTCAAGCAGCTAAAACAGGAGAGAGAAAGGGCAAGATGGTCATTTCAGCTGACCAGTAAAACCCTCATGGGAATCTCTAAAAGAGTATAAGAAGGCCGGCCAGGAGAGATTGCTTCATAGACTTGCAATCATCTCAGATCCCAAGAAAATTAAGGAGCCTCTGCTCTCATGAAAGTTGTTGATCCATGGTAGAAGATGAAGATGGAAGAGGAGGAGGAGCAGGAGGAGGAAAAGGAGATGGAAATCAGCCTGTCATCATCCATAATCATGAGAGAGAAGATGGGTTGAGGAAGATGGAACAGAACCCTCTAGTGTCAAAATTTGGAAGCTTTGGCCAGAAATCCAGGTAAGGGGTGTGAAGTTCTTCATGATCCTGGATTGTTTTCTTCTTAATTTAAGATCAATCTCTTTGAAAAGGGAAGAGACTCAAAAGATTAGATTTGGGAAGCCCTTTTCATACTCATTGAAAAGAAGAGTGATAGGTTGACACAATTTTTTATTTATTTATTTTTTATATTTTGGTTGCTGTCTTCATAAATAAAGACTTCAAGATATGAACATCGCCTTGTTGTTTTTACTTATTTTGAGAACCCTCGATTTTTCCATCAAAGTTAACAATTTCAAATAAAACTTTTTTTTTTACGCAATTTTAAATAAAACTTGAGGAGTATAGGTTTGATGCATCTCCTCATATTAGAATGCTGCAGCAAAGCTACACCAAATAGTTTTTGTGGTGATCCTTTTTCCTACACCAAATATGTTCTATAATTATTACTTATACTTTTCATAGTCCTTTGAAAGTGTATAGATCAAGGCTAGAAAATTGCATAAGAAGTAACCAAGTCCTAAACCTTCCAATCAATATATATATATATTTTTTTATTATATATATATTATATATATATAGGTAAAGCTAAGAATATACTTAGCTTTAACCAAATTATACAAAAGGATCGGCGCCAAAAACTTACACTAAGAATATATTTAGCTTTAACCAAATTATACAAAAGGGTTCGGCGTCAAGAACTTACACTCATAATGACAACAAGTCAGAACGAGTGAAAGGGAGCCAAAAGAAAATAAAAATGACGGTAGCAAGCCAGAAGCAAGAAGCGGCCTAAAGGGAATCTTTTGAATTACTGCTTAGCTTTCAATTCGCCTCTGACCATCAAATGAAATGTGAATAACCTGTCCTCCTCTCTTTGAAAACAAGGGGTCTCAATTTGCCTCTAACCATCAAATGAAATGTGAATAAACAATCTTTGAAAACAAGGGGTCTTCTGGTTTTGTCGATGCTTGAAACAATTTTGTCTTCTCCATATTTCTAGAGTCAACCTAAATATCAAGCGCAAACAAAAAACAACAAATAGTCCTAAACCTTCAAATCAAATCTTTTCGATGTGCATGTCAGTCAAAAAGCGCTTGGCTCAACATAATTTAACGATATGTTTTTTATAAATGCTAAGAACTTCATGTATTTTAAAAGTTGCAACTAGATTGCTCCATACTTTTTCTTTACACCAAAAATTCCAAATTTGTACTTGTATGACACATATGGAGCATTCTTAAAAAGAAATCAAATAGGAAAAACTTTTCTTTTACACCAAAATCCTAAAATTGTACTTGACTCATTACTCATCGATGAGAATTCTTAAAAAGAAGTCAAATAGATGCAATGTGGATATGACATGCAATTATCAATTATCATGTTACAGATGAAATGGATGGATGGTTCTATGGGAAGTTCAGCTCTTTATCAATTTGGATTAGAATTTAATAGGTGTTTTACATCTATCTTCAATTATTGGAATCTACTAAAAGTACCCAGTGAATCACACATTTTAACCATTGAGGGTTGCCTAGTGGCTACCCTTCTCATGTGGAAAGGGGAAGGTGGGGAGTTCGATTCTGGTTTGGGGCAGGGATATTTAGTTTCAAGTATATGATTTGATTCTCACGTTTTGGAATTTGAATTGGACTTAAGTTGGTGTTCTAAACTATCTTCAAACTAAAGTTGTTTTCAATTTGTGGAATTTGCTATAAGTAGGATTGTACTAGTGGCTACCCTTCCCATGGGGAAGAGGGGAAGGTGGGGAGTTCGATTTCGGTTTGGTGGCGGGGATATTTAGTTCAATTTTCACACTCTGTAATTTAAATTGGACTTAAGTTGTGTTCTATAATTGTCTTTAGACTTTAAGTTGGTGTTCTACAACTATGGGATCTACTAAAAGTAGTGTTGCCCTAGTGGCTACCCTTCCCATATGAAAAGAGGGAGGTGGGGAGTTCAATTTTGGATTAGGGTGGTGAGTTTAATTTTAGGTGTGTGGTTTGACTCTCTTGCCTATCTAAAGAGGCATAAGAGTGAGTTAAGAGTTAGATTATGAAAATTAAAAAAAAAAATCGCACATATTTTTCCATTTGTCAAATAAGCTGAAAAGATATTAGGCAGACTGCAAAAGTTCTATTTTGGGAAATGGCCTATGATAAAATTCAAGAGAGAAATAGACAGAATGAGATAGAGTCGATCATGGCCTCCGCGGTGGGGAATCGGTAAGATTGAGTAAGAGAATTGGTAAGCTTGAATTGCAGTGGACCAAGGAAGAACACGACGGAGGAAGGAAAAACAAAAATAGGAAAAAGAAGAAGACAAACATATAATGAGTTAGACTCACGCCACATCATCATTATCTGCTATCTATATATCCATTGATAGAAGGTAAATATGTTACACGATACAATTTTGGTATTGTAAAAAAAAAAAAAAATCTAGAGTAAATATGTGGATATAATTTTGAACTTGTAGTTGCTTTTTTCCAATAATTAAATTTTACCCCCACATTCTTTGTGTGACCGTTATCTTTCTTTCATGTACATTGCGTTCATGCCACTTTCTTTCTACCTAATTTTACCGTGTCTCTTTATGACTTTGCTCCATAATGGACACGAAATATGAAGTACATTGTTCAACGTTTTTGCACGATGAAACTTTTTTCCCAATAACTAAATATATTTTACCCCACATTCTTTGTGTAACTAGTATTTTTCTTTTATTTACATTGCATTCAGGTCACTTTCTTTTGACCTAACTTTACCATACTTTTGAGTAATCTGAACTGTCTATATGTAGATAATGAAATCTCTTTGTGACTTAGCTCCATTATGTACATGAATTATGATGTACATTGTTCAACGGTTTTTGCATGATGATACTTGTGTCATGAAAATTTGGATCATTACTTTGACATATGTATTTATCCTAGGCTTCATTTGTTTCATGGAAAACGAATGATTTGAAAAATATTTTCCGAAATAGAATTGCTAATATCACTTGAAATGATTAGTCAATGGAGAAATATTTTATTATTGATGATGATTTAAATTTAGATATTTTCATAGACGACGAAAATTCTCTTCCTTTGTTCATTTCTGTAGGTAATTTGAGCGATTTATCTTTAGAAAAAGATTTTTCAAATCATTTGTTTTTCATGAAATAAATGCACTTTTAATTCAAACATTTTCTTGAGTTTATTTTGGATTTATTTCTCTTAGTATAGTTACACATGTCTGTAGTACTAACTTAGCTAAATTAGGTGCAAGGATTGCGATCCACTTTCGACTTAAACGAAATTATGAACCAAAATAAAATATAGATTTAAGGGGCTAAATTCTTTATCTTTAAGATTATCTCAAAATAATTATCAATTTCAGGACATAGCTGTAAATTCCCTTATATTGAATTTTATTCTCCTTTTCTTTTATTGCTGCCACTAATCTAAAGCTCTAACCCCTAATCCTCCTTCTGACTTAATCTGACAAGCATTATAAAGGTGAAGGTTAGAATAATCATGAAACAGATGGACAGCTTTAATATCCCTGATTTTCTTCACCTCCTCTTTCTATTTATCAAGTGAATTCATAAATGCAATTTGTGATTATTTTTGTTAAGGTGTAATTGCATTGTGGGATGCTTGATAATACAAACATTATCATGATGGTACTCCATCAGTATGTTAGTGTGTCTCAGATGGAGGGTTATAAGACTATTGTTTCCTGCAATAGACCATTGAATTGGAGATGTTTAATTATACAAAATCAATGCTAATTGGAATTTTCCTTGGTGGGCAGGTTTATTTAACGCATGTTGATGGGGGTAATCAATGTAGATTCTTGCTGCAACTGTGTTCCTGGATCTGATTCTCACTCCCTCGATGATCAGGTTCCCGCTGAGCCCCCTTTCTCCTCGGTCCACAGAAACAAAATGTAGGACTAGTGCCAAAAGTGAATCACGGAAGAAAGGATTCATTGAGCCGGGATTACTAACTAATACTAATCTAATGCTAAATTCATCCTATCCACAACCAATCATTTTATCTTACTTTGGAGCACAAGTGGAAGTTGAAGGTGGAATTTGGTTAGTATATGCTGAAAGTGATGAATTTTTTCCCTTAATACTATATCCAGTGGTTGATTATAACTTGTGAAACTTTGTAGGTATTGAACCATGGACATTTGAACAACGCTTAGGCGAAGCAGTTTTTATTTTCGCCAGATGCCCCCACCAAGCTAGAAATCTGAAGGTAAGAACTGATTCTTCAAATCTTTTACCTGTACCGTCACCTTGTACTGAAAGTCCTCTATATTGTGGGCACCATCATTATTGTTGACTGAGGAGTTTCAGACAACTCCCCAGGAATCATAAAGCCAGAGAGGACAAACTTAAGGGAACACATAATAAAGCCTTATCATAATAAAGCTTTCTGATTGTTTTTGTCAAGGCGTAATTGTATTGTTGGATAATTGATAATCCAAACATTATCGTGATGGTACTCCATACAGTATGTTAGTGTGTCTCAGATGGAGGGTTCTGAGACCATTGTTTCCTGCAGTGAACCATTGAATTGGAGGATGTTTAATTATACAAAATCATTACTAATTGGAATTTTCACTGGCAGGTAGGTTTACGAAACGCATGGTTGATGGGGGTAATCAATGTAGATTCTTGCTGCAAATTTAATTTCAGAATCAATGATCGACTCAATTTGTTCCAGGCAAAATTTGTGAGCTGGCAAAGTTCTTGCACTTCTCAACAATAAAATGGAGACAAGATGACTGTACAAAAAAATTCTATAACAAGACCAAAAGACCAAAAAGGTTGCTGTTGCAGAAGCTAACTCTCGGTGTTAGTATCCTCTTCCCTCTGCTTTGAGCAGATTACTTAAACTACCATACTACTGTGGATCTCCTTCTAATCTGTAACAAGTCCTCTAAATCTCTAGTTGCTTGATCGACTGCATATATAATCATCTTTTTAATCTGTTTCACAGAGAGATCAGAGAAGGGTAAGAACAGCCGGAAAAGCAAAAGATGCCACGGCCAAACAAAATATAAGGCATGATGTAAGGCTATACTTATGTGTTACCTCAAGTTTGTCCTCTCTGGCTTTATGATTCCTTGGGAGCTGTCTGAACTCCTCAGTCAAACGGAGGCACTCACTGATATTCTCGGGAGAGACAAAGTCGGCAGCAACTTTTGTGCATGACTGCATGAAGAATGATGAAAGTGCCCACAATTTAGAGGACTTTCAGTTCAAAGTGATTGTACAGGTAAAAGATTTAAAGAAGCAGTCCTTACCTTCAGATTTCTAACTTGGTGAGGGCATCCGGCGGGAATAAAAACTGCTTCGCCTAGGTGTTGTTCGAATGTCCATGGTTCAATCCCTACAAAGTTTTTTAGAGGTTATAATCAATGATTGGATACTGTATTAAGAGGAAAAATTCATCACTTGAAGCATATATACTAACCAAATTCCTCCTTCAACTTCCTCTTGTGCTCCAAAGTAAGATAAAATGATTGGTCATGGATCGGATGAATGACCTAACCATCGAGGGAGTAAGAATCAGATCCAGGAACATAGCTTTACATAAATATGCCAACAAGAGCAGCTTAATTGTGCTGGGAAATTCACCTCTTTAATTGGAGCGCAGTATGTATGCCTGAATTCGTTGTGGTGCTTCCTAAGATATGCCTCCAACAGGGGGACGTCCTCTCTCCGGAAAATGTCCCACAATGCACCACCTCTTTGCTTGATTTCTTGGTCCGAACAGAGATCTTTTCTGCATTTCTCTTCTTTCTCCCAGCCTCCCTCACGGCCATCTTGAAAACATTCGCCGCCTTCAAGACATTGAAGTTCCATCACATCCTGTGCTTTGTGCTTCTCTTTCAAGGTTTTCACTGCAGATCGCTGCTCCTCACTTAAGGACACCTCTGCTGTGTGCGTCAGGATATTCACCTGTTAAGACAACACATGCGAGCGTCTGATCAGATAAACGTGATTATGGTGGCAGTGATTATGGTGGCAGATGGCAGACATGGACTGGTGGTGGTTTCCATCATATATCAATCAAAGAAGCAGTTACTATATTGGACATCACCAGTATAATTTCGGCAACTTTTGCCTCTAAATCGTGCTTATGGCAACACATTTTCTCTACTGTTTTCTCAAAAACTTTCATTCCAGATGTTCTTATAAATGTTCCATGCTTGCGAAAATCTAGAGATTTATTGCAACACTTTATGAATAAGGCATACCGCGTCTGACATATCGCAGTGAAGCTTGGTCACAGAGTCACCTCTTCCTAGCTCTTCTGCCAAACCATAGGCAATATAAGTCTTCGGCCCCATGTCTGGCTTCAAGACACTTGATGGTAACTTCACAGCAAGGTTGAGGAAGCCCGATCGAGGGTCAGTATAGGCATGAAATGGCAGCGCAGTTATGAACTCATCACAGTGGCGCGGTAAAAGATCCTCAAATTTGTCTGAAGGAGGCCAGTCCTTCAGCTTTAGCATCTCAGGCCAAAAGTTAGCATATCTTCGCCCCTCTGAGTAGCCTTTGAAGAATTGGCGTGTGCTAATGTCCACCTGAAAATTCAATCAAGTGCCATAAATAAAATATTCTAGGTATGAAAAAATATGATTTTAAATGCATGGACCCAAAAAAAAGATACACTTGAGCTTGAAGCTTCCAAATATATGGTAAAATTACTTAGGAAATAATTTTTAGTTATCGCATGTATGGTCTCCAAATATCCGTTACCATTATAAGGATCCTGAGAACATAGGTAAAAATGTCTTTACATGTTATTTGAAAAACTAAAGGTGGGATAATGATATTTACTTCACAACCAGCTAGGCAGTCAATGGCTCTGACTTCAGAAAATTTTGAACCAGATGCTGAATCCATATTCTCGCATAATGCACGCCACATTACCATGGGTTCCCAGCTCAAACCAGGGGTCCGCTCTAGAACATTTCGAACGATCACAGGTTCACCCTTAATCCAGTGACTTCGGAAGTATAGAAGCTCCTCTTCATCCAAAAATGCACTTGATGCCGGACAATACAAGTGATTGTCAGTGGACCCTTCTCTGGATGCGGCTTTCCTTAGCATCTCATCCCCAATTTCAGAGCAGTTATGCTTTTGAATGATCTGTTCAGGTTTGCCAATTTTCAGCAAGTTTCTTGCTCGCAACTCCAGCCTGCGAATCCAATCTTTATCGAGTATGCGTTTGAGCTCTAACTTATGATTACCACATCCACCCATCTGTTTTGAAGCACAGTTGATGCTCCCATCAGTGTTGGCCTTCCATTCAATGGACTGAGCAACATTACTTTGAAAATTTTCTGTATTTGGCACAAGAGTTGGCACAGGATCTCCACCATGAATATACTCATTGCCTCTGTACTCAAACTGAAGCTTCACCTCAGCATGGGAGGGGACTTTTCCCTGGCGAATATCTTGGCAGCAATTGAGACACAGTTCGAAAGAGCATTCTGGACAGCTTCTGTGGAAGTCCACAATTGAAGTAGCACAATTGTCGCTGCTCCAAAAATAAAAAATATATATACTGTTAGTTACATAAGAATGAGAACATGCAAAAGTATGTGTTTGTACTCTTTGTATGGACACTAAACATCTTACCAATAGACACGCTCCCAATTGTGACAAAGAGACATTGGTACTTCAATCTCATCAAACGGCACTCCTGAATATATTAATAATATAAGCCACATAATAACGTAAGATAAATGGGGAAGCAAGTTTTACCATCCACACCTTGTATGTTAGCTTCAATTCGTGTCTCCTGAATTTGCTCTTTGCAAATTTGCCTTAAAAATGGATGCAGTGCTTTTATTATGTACTTCAGGTGCTGGACCTTTTCATCATCAGACATGCTCATTTTTGACGCCTGAAATTGTATAACACCGTGAATTAGTCCAAAAATAAATAAAACGACAGTTTCTGACAGGGCATTTCCATTAGTAATGGTATTAAGCATCCTAGAGTTTTGATAGTTTGTTCCAACCCATTAAGTACTCAACAGATAGGATGCCTGGGCAAGTTCAGTTTTTAACATCACAGCAGGAAGCTATATAATCTAACAGATAACTAAACCATGAGGGAAGACCATGGAAACTCTCCCAGAAAATGACAGGTCATTAGTCTTACTGATTGTTGATTGTTTTCTGTTTTTGTTTTCAATAGTTACCAACATGGGAAAGGAAGATCAAGCAGCTAGCCCAAGACCTCTTTTTGATCTAATTATGGGTGGACCATCACTTGACCGAGCACTTATTTCTAATTGATGAGAGATAAAGAAGTTGAAAATTAGTGACTGAGAAAGATACAAACAGTCATCTCAAGAAATACTGATGAAAATTGGAAACACTGTTACGTCACCGGTTTGGTTTTCCATACACCATACATTTGAGTAAATCTGTTCTCATTTCATACGAAATAAGATAACCTACCTTTATGATGCCTCTAGAGTGCAAGCAACAGCTGCAATTGCAATTTCCACGGCAAAATGGGCAAAGTTCTGCGATGTCTATTTCTGACATCTGAGGGTACCTTTTAAGTGAAAAGAAGACTAGCCTCAGTAAGTGAATATGTAATATTCGACAATTAGACAGATAAAAGTATCGACTCGAACAACAAAAAGTGTACCATTGCTTGATGCACTGGATACAATACAGCTTCTGCTTACAGCTGGTACATGGGACTACGATCCTTCTTTCTTTCTTCATGCATTGATGACATCTCAATCGCTGTTTTCCTTGAGCCTGCTCGAAGCAAGTCACAGTTAGAATTGAATAAGAAGCCCATAAACCTTTGTCCTGAAGTAGAAAGCGACTTTGCGACACCTAATGGTAGATGAATGGACAACAAATAGGTTACCTCATGCTTTCCCTTTGAGCAGCCAGTATCCCCAGTGTAATCAATTTTCAGAGTTGAATGAAAGGAGCCAGAGGAGGATGGCGATGCCGAAGACGAATCATGCAGTGAATCATTCATCAGATCAAACTTGTTTTCTCTTCTCCTGCGGGTTCTCATTTTAACTATACGTGCTTCTTCCGAATCTTCGCTGGATCCATTGTCCATGAACTCAACATCAGAAAGTTCCTCGCTACTGTCCCTTCGTGGCTTGTAAGTTCGGAACTTTCTGGTTCTGCTGCCTGCTTGAGGCTTTTCAGACTTGCTCAATTTCTGCATCTTGAACGAGGACTTTACTTGGTCAAAGCTTTCCCATCTAGTCCGGGACGACCCATTCACTGAACTTCTCTTTGTGGTCGCGCTCCTGTACTTCTTTGCAATATTCTTACCATTTAAACACTCATCAATTCCATCCAACTTTCTCTTCTTCGTTCCTTTATCCTGTGACACAACTTCAGTTTTCTTCGAGTGTGTCACCATACTAGGCTTCCCCTTATCTTCCAACGTCCTACTATCCATTCCATCCAATGAGCTCCTCGGGAATCTTCTGCTTGTCGCAAGCTTCTCGGCCTTTGAGGGTCTCGGGATGTTCAGGTTGGCATTACCGGCATAATGACTGAGCTGCCGGTGCTTGGGGAACACGGCAGCTACCATTCTCACTGCAGGAATTAGATAGATCAATTCAATCATATTAACACATCCACTTTAAAACCAACCACACTTTTCGTGATTTTCGTTCTTTTTTTCTTTCAACGTTTTCATATTAATGCCCCAGAATCTATTTCAAAGCAGCACTCTCGACATGAAAAGAAACTCAATTCAAAAGAGGAATGCACGGCACGAAACACAGAAGTTCAGATAATTTCCAATTCCGAGCAAAGTCCGAAGCTTGGAGACACCGCATCTAATAAAACCAGCAGCACAGTGAGCCAAGTCAAATGAGAATCGTATACAGAACTCCAAAAAGAAGAAAACCCAGAAAAGGAAAAAGAAGAGACCACTTCATGTTCACACCCAAATCCGGCAATCATCGACGAAACAAAAACAAAACAAAAAAAAAAAAAAAGATTCGTTTTTGCCCAAGCAGAGCAACTCGTTTCCAGAAACAGGACGGAGCGGAACTGCGCAAAGTCAATACAACAGTCAACGGGGGGCCGAGAAAAGAACACCAGACGAAGAAAGATATACCGGAACAGAGGCCGCGAAACGCTCGCGACGATCGCCGAACTCGACCCTCTGCCGATCGCCAAACGAAACAGAACCCACGTCACCAATTCACACAAACTCCAGGACGGGCACAAAAAAAAAAAAAAAAAAAAAAAAAGAGAAAAGCAAAAAGGGAAAAGCGCGGCACCGTTGACTTGAAGTCAACGCGAAGTCCAGGCGTATCGATAGCGTCGAAAAAGGTGGATCCAGAAGAGAACAAAACAGAACCCCGCCCCCCCTAAAGCGCTTCCAGAAAATCCAAAAGAAGGGAGGCCCGTAATCGCGGAGCGGAACCCATCGAAACCGGAACCAAAACCAACCAAAAAAAAAAAAAGACAAAAGAAGAAGAAGAAGAGAACCGCGAGAAGAACGGGCGAGGGGGGGCGTCTCTCAATGCAACTCACCCGATCGGAGGAGCACGGCGCAGTTTCCAGCTCCGACGGCGGCGGAGGCGGCGATTGCGGCAAGGGGGAATGCGATCGGGGGGCGGGCGAAGGAACGCTCGATCGATCGCGCCGGCAAGAGAGAGAAGATTTGGTAGAAGGAGGAGGAGGGGGAGGTAAATAAGGAGTAGGCGAGGGGGGGGTGTGGGGTAGAGCTGGAAAAGGAAACAAAAAAAAAAAAAAAATCGGACCGAATCTTCTATCGTTAACGCGCACGCGGAGGCACCGTGGCCGGTTGGTGTTGTTTTATCAGCTGCTGCCGTTGCTGTTACTTCGCAGATTCCGAGGAGGAGGAGGAGGAGGTCGGCCCCACGTGTGACGTCCCCCCCCCTGTCCAACTGTCGGATTCTCGTCCCCAGCCCCCAACCCAACCCCACTTTTTCTCGTGTTGCGGAGGTGTTCTTATTTTTTCTTTTTCTTTTTTTACCTCCCTCTTTTTTGCTATTTTTTTATGGTTCTTTTTTTGGCCTTTTGTGATCGGGCTTGGGAGGGGTAGGAGGAGGGTGGAATTTATCAAAGGAGTGGCGGGTGCGGCTTCCCCACATCCGGGAATTTTCCCACGTGGCCCCGAACCTAGGTTTGAGCTTGAACCGTTGAACGTCTTTTCAGCTCTTGTACCCCCCAGCTTTCTATTGAATCCGCGTCAGGAGACGTGGATGAGGGTACAATGTATAGTTAAAAAATTGGCTTTGGTTCGGAGCTGAAGGCGTTCGGCTAAGCTGGCGTTGTGAAGGTTTCCGAGGCCGGGTCGGATCTTTAGAGCATTTCGGACCGACCCATCAAATAATTTCCTTTTCTTTTGAGTCGTGATCAATCTCTCGTTTGGATTTTCGAGGTTTTTGTGTTTTGTTTTTTTCCGGAACAACACTCTCTCTTCTTTTTTTTTTTCTACTTCGTTTGATCTATTACCATCGTTATTTGCAGGGGTGGGTTTGGGATAGGGCCTTGAATCAGGAACTGACCTTGCAACTCTCGATCACAAAAAGATTTGAATCGAGAATAGAATTATTTGGTTCTTTTTATTTTTTGGGGGTCCAAATCTAACCCAATCGAACAAGAGGGGAAAATAATCGGTTGCTGAAAGGCAGAACCAGAAATTATGGGCCTACATGTTTTTATTCTTTTTTTTTTTTATTTATGAGCAGAAATTTTGTTTTTCTGTTTTAACAAAAAAAGAACAAAAACGCATTTGTTTTGTTTGCGTTTTTGTTCAAAATCGGATTTTTTGTTCCCCGAACATAAAAAGAATAGAAATGAGAAACAAAAAAAAAATGTTTCTTATTCCATAAACGATTTTGAAAAAACACTTCTTCTTCTCTCTCTCTCCTTCTTCTTCTTTTTTCTTTGGCTGATCGCCGGTCTTGGCCATGGCCGACGACTAGTCGTCGAGGGTCGGCAACCTCGCCGGAGCGTCGCCGACTTCCGGCAAGGCCGAGCGTCGCCAGCCCCTAGCAAGGTTCAGCCTCGCCCAACCACGACAACGCTCGGCCTCGCCGGCCGGGCGAGGCTCACCGTGGTTAGGCGAGGACTTCCAACCCGTCCGGTTGCCGTCAGGCCGGCAACCCGCTAAAAAAAGAAAAATTAAAAAAGAAAGAAAAAAAAAAAGGAAAAATAAAATAAAATTATTAAAAAATTAAAAGAAACAAAAAAAGAATAAAATCTACCAAACGTGTTTCTATTCATTTTTTATTACCGAATAAGTTTACCAAACGTATTTTTCTAGTAAAAAATTGTTCCCCGAAACAGAAACACTTTTTTCTATTTCTGTTTTTTAAAATAATTTTTTAACAGAAACGTTACCAAATGCGCCCTATGCTTCTATAGAGTACATCCACTAGATTGTAAAGATAATATCTAGTTGCCAATCTCCATTCAAGAGATGATAGAGATATCAAGCCTTCAAATTTAGACATGATCATCAATTTTGTAAGAAATTATTGCGTGGATAAAGTGAATAAATTCAAATGTATCTTGAATCATTCAATCTATTATGGTCTGCTCACGTTATTTGTTTGATCAATCGAATTCGACGGTTTAGATAAGCATTAAGAGCATCCGATTCTTCTAATAATATTTTGAATTTTTTATGGACATATCAAAGAAAAGCTGAGATGCTTGTATCTTCATTAACCTCGTCCAGCCTCTCCAACCTTTACCTAAGATCGACCATAGCAAAAAAGAGAAAGAAAAAAAGAAAAAATTTCAGAAAAATTTAATAAGTTGTCAACATTAACACAAAGGGCGTGCATGACAACCATTTTATTCCACAAAAAAGTTTCTAGGAATAGAAAAAATTTTCTATTTCTATTTCCAAAAGAGTTTACCGTTGATAACGACACAAAAATTATTCCTTTCGAACGGCGGCAGACTCGCGAATAGCGGCGACAGACGATAGCGGCAACGGATAAAGAACCGGTTGATTTAACAATGAGAAAAAATTTTATTTCTCATTTTTGTTCCAAAAATAGAGAAGTAGAAAATTTATACTTTTGATTTATATTCCAAACATATTTCTAAAATAGGAATCTATTTCGAAATAGAAAAATGGAATAAGTTTATCAAACGGATTTTTATTCCAGAAACAGGTTTCGAATAGAAAAATTATTTCTGGAACAAAAATAGGCAGTTGTCATGCACCCCCTAATATGCTACGGGCCCGTTTGGTTCGGCTTTGGGGAAATGCCCTTAGGAGAATGCAAATATCCTTGAGATAAAGACGTTTTCCAAAATGCTACACCGTTTGGTAATCTATAGTCTCAAATGGCATTGAAATGCAACTTTTGCATAACTACCGTTTGGCAAATTTTACATTACAAATGGGCTTTTGCTTTTATTTTATTTTTAAAAAAATTAAAAATCAAATCCGGCGGCTGGCTAACCGTCGGCCAACTCCGGTGGCCGATCTGGTCAGTCCCGGCCACACCCGAGGTTGCAACCTCGCGGCGCCGTCGCCGCCTGGGGGCGCGACCTCAGGCGCCTGGAGGCGCAGAGGCTAGATCTGGCCTCCGCACCGCCAAATCTGGCGGCCTGAGGTCACGCGGACCCAAGCGGTGCGACCTCAGGCGACGCCGTCACTACCTGGAGGCGTGACCTCAAGCACCTGAGGCTAGATTTGGTGGCCTGAGGTCGCGCGGACCCAGGCGACGCCGCCTAGGTCCTCGCGACCTCAGGCAGCGTCGCCTGGTTCGCGCGCACCAAGCGATGGCGGCTGCCGGAGAAGCTCGATGGGTGGGGAAGAAGAAGACGCCGGGAAGAAGAAGATGACACCGGGAGGAAGAAAATACCGTGAAGAAGGAAGACGAAAGTGGAAGAAAAATGAACAGTAATTTTTACATTTCTGGAATGCCGAATGCCGAATGCCACCCCTCCCCAGCTTTCAGCATTCAACCTTCGGAATGCTCATATTTGGGCAAAGGGGCTTTCAAATATTTTGCCAAACACCCAAATTTTCTCCCAAGGGGCTTTGGGGGCCCAAAGCCCCTTGGGAATGCCCAACCAATCAATATTAGCCAAATGGTACAAGAATCAAAATTATAATTAAATAGAGTGCAAGGATCAAAAGGGAATTCCCCAAAAACTGCACACCAAAAATGTATTTTCTCCTCTCTTTTTGGTATGTTGCATTTTGAGCTACAAGAAGTACATAGTAATCCTACATATAGAATGCAACCATGAAATTCAGCCAATACAAGGCAGCATTACCCGTGGTTATTACCTTCTTGCGATTCCACACAACCACGCTATGCCCTGACTTCGGCTGGTTCTCCCCCTTGGTGGTGAAATCGTCGTTGAACGCCCTCACTACGTGCTTCACCAGCCTGTCCATTCCACATCACCATGAGCAATAAAACAACAATCGAAGGAAACCCCAATCCAATCGATGAACTGAAATTCCCCCCTTCCAAAACTAAATCAAGCAACAACACAACATCACTTGAAACCCCTGCGGAATCGAAGGATCCACCTGTTGAATGGATCGATCGAGCGTCGGTCTATGCTCCTCGAGCGAGCTGGCAAAGCTGCTCCGCCACTCAAGCAGCTCGCTCGAGCTAGCAGAGCTACTCTGCCGCTTGAGTAGCTCGCTCAAGCGAGCAGCCGTTGCCCAGATCTGCCGCAGATCTGGGCGAGCAATGCTTGCTTGAGGCTCGAGCGAGCGTCCCTGCCGTCGACGAAGGTGGGTCAGATTTGGGAGGGGTGGCTCTCGCCGAAGCCCTCGTCGACCGGAGAAAGAGGAGCACCAGAAACGTACCTGGATTCGGAAGCTTCAGCCGGTGAGTCGGCAAAGTGAGGAGTCGCCGGAGAGTGAGCCGAGTGGGAGGCACTAGAGAGAAGGGAGAGACGCCGGAAAAGGGAGAGCACGAACGAAGGAGAAGGGCACGAACGAACCCAAAAGAAAGGAGAGCATGAACGAACGAAGGAGAAGTGTTCCGGTTTTGTTTTTTGTTCTTTTCATTTTTGTTTTTCTTTTTTTGGCTTTGAAGAAATGTTTCTGGATTCTAGAAACAAGTTTTTTTTGTTTTTTATTTGTTCCGGGAAAAAAAAACAAAAAAATTGTTCGGAAACAGAAACAATGAGTGTTTCCATGCAGGCCCTTTTTAACTTTAAAACTGCCCACCTAGGATGCCAGTACGACATTTAGCGCCGCGTCAATAATTACATCATAATTTTTGTCTAATGTATTATTGGCCAACGTGAAATGTGTGATGCCAAGAAAAGTTTGTTGGGTCTCAACAGTCAGTCTCACTGTTGACGCTTCTTCCTCCTCTCGGCAGAAAGTAAAACAGCGTTTACATTTCTGACAATTTGTCCATCCAATGACGTCCAGGCGGTCATAAAGGAATTTGCATCGCCGTGCATCTTTGGTCAGAAATGACAAGCGAGAAAAAGAACAAACTGAACAGGTGAAAAGAAATTAAGAGGGTCAAGATATAGAAGAGTAAAATTCGTAGCTTGAAACGATCAGACACGGTGCACCATTCGGTCGATTTCTCGTTTGTATTGATGTCAAGCCGCAAATTCAGGCGGCAGAACTTGAGATTCTTCACATACCTTCACATTCTACGACTAGGGAGTCGGCTTATCGATACCGCAAGGTACTACGATGATAGAGCAATCAGAAACCAGAGCAGAACATAGAACCGAAAGACTTTGGAGCCGCTGAGTATTTGCTGTCGTATCTTGCTATCTCATTAGGTCGAAGCATTTCCAAAATTCGTCCGGTAATGACGTAATCGAAGAGGAAGAAAGTACTTCATGCACGATGTGCTTAGAAATTACCGAGTAAAAGCAGCTTTAGACGTCAGAGGAGACGACGGGCCTGCACCAACGTCGCACGTGATCGGACTCTTGATTGTGGCGTTCAAGCACACCTACCTTCCTGAAAAGACTTCGGTAGACATCTTGATTCACCCATTTTTCCGTGCATTCTTCTGAAAATACATCGACATCAGGAGGGGGATCAATACCAAGTCATCATCGACGGGCTTCCATACGAAGAGCCTTTTCATCTAGGCAATAACTCGGGCCCAAATTATGTCAAAACATTTCCTATTAACTGAAAGGCAATATTGCCTCAGATGGGGCTGACATTTAATAGTAGCATGCCCCATATGTTACACCTTGTCAGCTTGATTTTTGGGTCTCACATTATGGAAAAAAATTTTGGAGCATCAGTCGATGTTTGGGCAAAATTTTGAAAAAATAAAAGATGTATTTGCTGCTGTTTTCCATCAGCTGGGCAATTTCTCTTCCTGCTCAACAGGGACACAGGGTCTCCAAATAGTTTCCGTTCCGACATCCATGAGCGCAATCCCCTTCACAGTTAAGTCGGCCCTGATTCGATCACTTTTTGCAAAATCCTTCTCTTTTCTGGCTAAAATTCTTTCCTCAATCAGACGTGATATTTGCTCTTCTGTCAAATCAGCCCGTATCAACGCCTTGCCTTTCAACTGCTCCAGAATCTACATTGAAGAAATTTCACATTTAAAGCGAATTTGATCCAAGAAAAACTCTTAAGTATTCATAAGAACTTGCATCACCTCAGAATAAGTGACAGGGGGCAGCAAACCCAGAATATCTAAAACGCCCTTTACTTCTTTCTCTATCTCAGTAAGGGATTGAATTATTGCCAATTGCCGTTGCTTCTGTTGCTTCTTCTGGAGTACATTAGAGAACGTACCGACTTTAAAAGTTAGAGAAAGTAAAGCATAAACGATACACAACATAGAGAACGTTTAAAAAAGGTGCAGCTTCTTTTATGGGAAAGAAACAGTAAACCTAATTACCTTGAGGGTGTTCGTATTGTTGTTTATGAACTTCAAGGCATCCTGAAAAGCACCCGTCAGCACATGTGAGGTGTTCAAGTCGTCGGCCATTTTGTCGAGAAAATCCTTCTGCAAGCCTTTGATGCATTTCTCGGCATCAGGAAGAACCCGGACTGTTTTGCCTTTTGGTTCTGTACCCTCACTAGGAGTTGCCTCTTTGAATGACGACAGAGTACTTTCACAGTCTTGTAATGTCTAACATTGAGAAGACATCCCAAGTAAATTTTCTATCAGAGAGCAGAGTCCAAGATTGCATGCATGTCACTCATACAAATAAATCCAACATAATCAAGGAAGAGCATCTCAGTTGCCCCTTTGTACGACGACAGAGTATCTTCAGTCTTGTAATGTCTAACATCGAGAAGACATCCTGAGTAAATTTTCTATCAGAGAGCAGAGCCCAAGATTGCATGCATGTCACTCATACAAATACATCCAACATAATCAAGGAAGAGCATTTCAGAGTGACTCAGAGTAGCGACTGCTGGCACTAGAATTTGGCCAAAACCATCCAAAAAATCATAAAGGTCATTGAAGAGACAATAGGAATGGTTTCTTCTCTAACAGCTTCAAATCCCCACGGTATCTTCTAATTAGTTCGATCAAGCTAGCCCACCCTTTCATTAGCTACATATGACTATTGTATGAGTAAGCAGCCAGAAAGATGAGAAGTGATTTGCAGTTAATAAAACAAAATTTATACCTGATATATATAATAGACAGCCTCCGATGCACCCTCCAACTGTAAGACTGAATAGTTGAGAGGAGATCTATAGTGTGCACTTATCAAGAAGTGTCTCAAAGCCAGTGGATGGTATCGCTCTGTAATCTATAGTTAATACAGATTGATTATTTTTAGACACCAGGAATGACGAGAGCTCAAGATAGATGTTAAAACATCAAGAAAGAAAATGGAACAAATTTTGCAAATAGTACCTGACGGATCGTAAAAAAGTTACCCAGTGATTTCGACATTTTCTCATTGTTGTTGGTCACATGCCCATTATGCATCCAATAACTCACACAGCTCTCTTGGCATGCAGCACAACTCTGGGCAACTTCATTCTCGTGATGGGGAAAGATCAAGTCAATTCCACCACCATGGATATCAAATTTGAAAGACAGATAATGAGCACTCATTGCGCTGCATTCTATATGCCACCCTGGTCTGCCAGGACCCCATGGGCTCTCCCAACTTGGCTCGCCAGGCTTTGCAGCCTACAATAACCATATACCTTCAGAGTCACGTACCCAGATAGTAATTGAAAAAGAGAATTTACTGATGGTACAATGCATTTGCACACCTTCCATAATGCAAAATCAGCAGGATTGCGCTTTCTAGAGTCCACTGCAACACGTTCACCTGCTCTGTGATTTTCTAGCTTCTGCCCTGACAAGCAGCCATAATTTGAGATCTTATCCACAGCAAAGAACACATCTCCATCCACCACATAAGCACAATCATTGTTAATAATCTGCAAACAGCCATAAGGAATATTATTAGTTAAAACTCTCCCTCTTGATTCTAGCGACTTTCAAAATACGCGCTGCTGAAGATGCTCCATGTGAAAGTAGAACTTTAGAATGAATAAATAAATATAAAAGCAACTTAGGCTGACATTTTCATATGGCTATCAACTCCAAATAACTCATTACATGGAAACATACAGTCAAGTCAAATGTACAAACATCAGTTGCCTCCTCTTCTAATTTATTTAAAAAATTAGCCCATAAAACATGGTCCTTAAGTTTCTAATTTAGAATATTATTAAAGGCTTCCAGTATATCATTGACTCAAATTTCCTAACTAGTAAAAGTGAAGTTTCAAATATTCTTGTGAAATTATAACTTCAAATAGCTTTGAATACTCTTTTGGCAAGTACAAACACCACTTCTTTTTTTCTTGGAAGTACTTAACTTCAAATTATAACTCTTTATATGCGCATCCTCTCCATGTGGAGGATAATAACATTTTAGAGAAATTAAACTCATGCATATTGGTAAAATATCTTCATATTCACGATTCAATTTACCTAATAACAACGAGAGAATCTGATACAGTATCAAAAACAAAGCTCTGAAATCCTTGCCTTCACCAACATAAAGCAAAAACCTCTATTTTAATTTCAAATTCATCTCTCCTCAAATTTACATACGTTCATATGGAGGAACATATTTTCAACTCAAGCCATATCTTAAGATACATGAGAGTAAATGACAGATGGTAACATTTGTTCTAACTTAGACAAATGGGAGAAGAAATTTCCAAATCAAACGTGAACAATTAAACTATGGAATTCTTCAGTGACATCAGTTTTTCTCATCAACGGCAGCTAAATTGGTAGCACAATTGTATAAAGAATCATTTGATATAACTTTACCTTCTGAAGTTCACCACAGAAACCAGGAACTAAAGACATTCACACTAAAATATCAGAGAAATTATGAGAAAAATATAGAAAGGCTGTGAACTACATAGTGTAGCAACAGCAGCTCCTCTCTACATACTCTAACCTATGTTTATTCATGCTCTTATTGAACCCCTCTAAAACATAAGCAGCAGATATAGAGTTGAAACTAGAAACCTGGGTTATCATGTCCTTTATCTGTTCCATGTGATCAGAAACACGCGGCTGATGGGTAGGGGGGAGGCACTGCAGATCGGCCATATCAGTTAAATACTCTTGGCAAAAGCGATTACTTAAATCCAAGGGATTCTCTCCAGTCTCATTTGACCGACGAATAATCTGCAGATATCCACATGTTAGCAATGTCCAGCCAACTGATTCAAAAACACCAAGAATAATCCAGGTATCCTTGGCATCCACACAAAATAACCGAATTTCTAAAATAATACATGAAAACAAGGAAAATTTAACTTTAACAATAAAATGCCAGAATTTCATGATAACCACAGAATTAAGTAATGAACACTACACTTCAGTGAAATGGAAATGCTTCTCTCCAAGATAAAAGAACGCTACTTCCATTATTTTAAACTGCCAGAGTCAAATGATGACATAAAATCTTTCTGAAGCTACTTTCAGCGACCGACACATCAACAGGTGTGGCCACTCGTCAAACTTAAGAGAAGTAAATCCCCTTCAGTTGTCAAATAGTGAAACATTATGCAAGCATTAGTAATGAAATTTGACTAATAATCTGGAGGATCAGACTTACTTGCCAATAGCACAACAGATGTTCCTTCAAAATGTGCATAGCTCATACCACAAGTTTTTAGAAGTATAAAAAATAAAGAAATGAATTCAGCCAGTTGTCCAGTGTAGCTAATCAGGTGGAGTTTCCTTGCCATGATCTCATCCTTAAAGTTCCAATATTCATATAGCAGTTTCAGATTTCCCATCAATAGAACTTGTAGCACGTCAAGAAATCAAAGTCACCCCGGAATTTACAGTACAAAATCTAGTAACAGCATTTGATGACACACCAAACAGTTATGTAATGTTTAATTTGCCACTAAAATGAAGGAAAGAAAGAAATAATCGAATAGCAACCACTACAACATGCCATAGTTCTATTGAGTTGAAAAGCATCCAAACTAATTAATTCTATATGACTTAACAATTACTTGCTCTTGTGTCCCAGAAATGTCAAAATAACAATTTTTCAGGGTTGAAAATCCATTTCCACAGCATGAAAATTTTAAAATAATTTTTGAATGGCTGATCGCCTACTTGTCCATTTGATACTTGACTTGTTTGTCAGGTTAATTCTCGGAAGTTGGTCAAATACTGCTATTGATGCATTAAAAGTCAGATACTTTCACATTCACAAAGCACGTTGTTCCTTTACATTGAACAGATCTGTTGCTTTACACAATACACAGGATATAACGTGTTCTCAGTAAGAACCAAATCGAACTCTCAATTCTCCATAAGAACAACGTACAACTCTGATTTGCCTGTGCAGAGCTACACAAGCAAAGCGGAAAAAAACTTTAGAATGTATAAATGAACCCTTTAATCTTCTGATAATAGCCTCATCTTCTTATTACATAAGGATTCTTATCGCAAACAGTCAATTAGCTCCCAAACTTCTCATATTTCAATTGAAATGTGGGTAGTCCAGAGCTTATGAGAATTACTTCAAAAAATTCATGTCTGCATATTTTCTTTTTCACATCAAAAAAAAAAATCGACATAAAGACAGATAAAATTAAGCATAATCACAGTACCTATCACGAGATCACACATGAGGAATCGAATTCAACCAAAAACCACAATGTACAGCCATGAAAGAGTTAACATCTGATATTTATATGGACCAACATTCAGACCTTGTCATCAACATCCGTAAAATTGCGCACATAGGTAACTTCATAGCCCAAGTGCAGGAGGTATCTGCATGAAATCATTTTAAACAATACATAGTTAACATTCAACAAAACCCTGCTAGAGACAGCATGCAATGCTACACAAATAAACCTGCTAGGTCATTATTTCAGTCAGCAACTCTTCATTTTACAAGGAACCAACCAAGCATGACCCTCTGCCACCTCTACAGAACCAATCCAACATGCAAGATCGAGTTTACTTCAAATATAAAGAAACCTCCTTTCCATCTCATCTGCTCCAAAATCCTCAATAAGGCCACTACTCTTGTACATTCTCATTCACCCAACCCGTTCTCCATACCAAAACAAGGCGAGATTTTTTGAAAAGCATACTATCCTCACACTACGAAGCATGCTAATTAAGCTTAAACACATACACATACCAGAATGCAACGACTTTGTTAGTGAGAAAACTCTCCCCTCATTAAACTAGAATATATGTCAATAAAAAAAAAAAATTCATAGTCAATTATAAGTGTACAACGGAAATGTTATTCATTTACAATTTTTGTAGGCATTACAGATGACCATTTTTAGAAAAATATTTTCCAAATTCTCCATTTCCACGAAACAAATCTACCCTAAATTTTTTTAATTAACATCTTCACTAAATAAACTCCACAACTAGCAAACGAGAATAACCGGCGGGCTTCAAATGGCAAGAGGAGGCTGCCAATCCAATCAATTGCGCGACCCACGCGATCGGAGAGACCGGTGTCGTTACCTTTACCTGTAGAGGACGTCGAAGGCGACGGCGGCGCGGCCGTGGCCGAGGTGGCTGAAGTCGTAGGCCGTGACGCCGCACACGTACATGCCCACCTTGCCTTCCACCGCCGGCCGGAACGCCTCCTTCTGCTGCGTCATCGAATTGTACACCCTCAACTCCTTCTTCTCGGCCGCCATCGCTGCTCGGCACACCTCTCCCGACCTCTCTCTCTCTCTCTCTCTCTCTCTCTCTCTCTCCAATTACCGATCGCTCCGATCGGTAACCGGATGACGGGTCCGGCGACGGCCGATTCCGAGCGACGGCGACGGTCAAAATTCCTGGGAAAACACCGGACGGGCTCCCCTCTCGAACGATTTAGTCGGCGCGAAAACAAGCAAAGCAAGAAATCTCGATTTTTAGGGGGACGACGAAACCCTAGCCCTAATTCCCCAATTATACCGTAAAACTTAAGCATGCATTTCTTCTGAATTTTTTTTTTTTGACAGACATTTTTTCGAAAAAAACTCAACTTTATTTTTAATTATTTATTAAAAAATTCAAAATAATAATCTAAAATACCATCGTTTTTTCGAATAAAAATCCAAGACAGATTTTGTCTCAAATAAAAGTTTGAAGTGAAAACTCGTTTTAAATAAAAACCTAAAGTGATCAAATCGTCTTAAATAAAAGTATTTAGTCAATCTTTGATTATCATTTTTTCTTCACCTTTTTCTTTCTCTTTTTTTTTTCTTTTTTCCTCTTCCCTCCTCGATTATTGCCATTAATGATCGGCAGAGGTCACCCTCACCAACATCATGCGATGGTTGCCCTCACCAAATCTAGCGAGGATCATCTTCATCCGACGTCGGTAAGGGTTGCCCTTGCCTAAGTCCGGTGACCTCCACCATGGCCCCCAGAGGGAAAAGGGAAAAAGAAGTAAATAGAGAAAAAAAATTAAAAGACAAAAATGCCTCAGTCTAAGAGGTTAAAGTATTTTTTGAAATTGATGTGGCCACTTCAATCTCTAATTTTAAAAAAAGTTTTATGTGAAGCCCTTATTTAAGACCACTTGGCTATGTTAGATCCTTCTTTTAAAATGATTTGGCCACTTCAAACCCTTATTTGAAAAAATGAAAACATTTTGAACTCTTATTTAAAATTTTCTATTATTTATACTTTAAAAGATTCAAGAATGCAAAAGTTCGCCCCGTAAACAAATTCGACTAGTACTAATATAGTAGTACTAGTATAAAAAATATTATACTAGTACTAAATTATGGCGAGCGTCTTTAAATCAATTATTTTCATCGTTAAAATATCCAATGTATATGCTGAAATAGAGCATAAAATGAGTGAAAAAAAGAATAATTTGTTCATTTATTGTTCCTTCGAATTAATTATCCCTTTTGACTTTGTCAAAATTCCAATTCATTTGTGCAGTTACATTAAGCACTTCTAGTTGTATTGTTCAAATAGATAGCCAAAGATCTCTTGTGAAGAGATGCAGACTTGCGACAAGCAACAATGCAAGTTCTGAAGCGAGCATGAACCAATAACGATTTGTGCGCCAAGTGGAACGGACCGGATGATAATATTACAGGTGATTTGTGCCCTACATGTGGTAGGTGATTATAAGTGGATGTAGTGATGAAATTGAATTTATTAACCATCTTGAATTGGAAATTGCGGGATCAATGAAGAGAAAGGTCGCTAAAAGGGACTAGCAGGGGCTTTACGTCGATGGCAGGGGCTTTATGTCGATGATAAAAATGATACGAGTTGATTAGGAAGGCTGGCTACCGAAGACCTTTTATAGAAGTCCGTGTATTAGTTAATGTCGGCAAATTTAGCTGAACTCTTTTTATTTTTACATGCGGGATGAGTTATGGGATGAGTTATGATGAACAAGCTTTAGAAGGTAGAGGGAGAGAGGAGAAGGTACTTTGCTCTCTGCTTTCAATTTCATTGCAAAAAGGTGGTTTTTGAGCTCTACATCCCACGATGCACTTAAAGCCGTAAATCATGAGTCCGCAAAAGTTTACGATCGAACTTCGTGGATGAAAATTACTCTTAATTCCTTTAATATGGTTAAAGTGCACAGCAAAAATTGGGAGATCGTTAGAAGGGAGCCCAAGCCTACTCATATTAAATCATTTCAGCCCACCTTAGACTCAGATTGTTTTATGAAAAAAATTCAGTATATTTAAGCGTTTATTTGGTATAGGTTTTTCTGTAGTTGCTTTAAATGCAAAAGTGTGCGGTCAATGAAACGCTTGTTTGTTCTTTTTTGCGTCTTTATTTATTTATTTATTATTATTATTATTTTTTCAACCATTTGTGATCGGGTTAGAGGGGGAATTATTAGGGAATGATAGGTGGCCTCCCCCTCCAGTCCGGACCCAACGTTGTTAGGTTTCGGGCCGTGGTCGGATCCTGAGAGCATTTCGGGCCGACCCGTTAAACAACAATTTTGCCTTTTTTTTTTGAATGTGATCCCTCGTTTGGATTTTAAAGTTTTTTTTCGTTCTTTTCTTAATGAGCGGTTTTTTCTTTTTTTTTCGTTTGGTCAAATATCACTGTTATTTGCAGGGGCAATGGGTTCACGTTAGGTCGGTATGGGTGCGTTTGTTTGCACCATGTTTCTGTTCCCATAAACAAAAATTTCTTTTTTTGTTCGAACAAAAAAGAAACGTAAACGCGTTTGCGTGCGTTTATTCCTTTTTTGTTTTTTTGTTCCCAAGAACAAAAAAAGAAACAAAAAATAAGAAACAACAAATTTGTGTTTTTATTTCGAAACACATTTGAGAAACACTTTTTTATTTTCTTCTTTTTATTTTCTTTCTTTTCTCTTACGCCGGCCGCGGCCTCGGCCATGGCGGCGACCGGCCGACGAGGGCCGGCGGCCTCGCCCGGCCACGGCGAGGCTCGCCGGGACCCCGGCGAGGCCGAGCCTCGTCGTAGCTAGGCGAGGGTCGGCCTCACCGGCCGCCGGGCGAGCTCGGTCTCGCCGGATCCGGGCGAGCTCGAGCTCGCCCAGCCAAGGAGAGGCCGACCTCGTGCCGGGCTGGAAGAGCTCAATCTCGCCTAGATCCAGCGAGGCCGAGCTCGCCCGGCCGGCGGCGAGGCTCGGCCTCGCTAGCCACCGCCAGTCGGCGTCGCTGGGCGATGGCTCGCGAGGCCGAGCCTCGCCGTGGCCGGGCGAGGCCGCCGCCCTCGTCGCCGGTCGCCGCGCCATGGCCGAGGCCGGCGACCGGCCAAAAGAAGAAAAAATAAAAAATAAAAAATAAAAAATAAAAGAAATAAAAAAATTATACAAATTTACCAAACGTGTTTTTGTTTATTTTTTATTCCCTAACAAGTTTACCAAACGCATTTTTTTGTTTAAAAATTGTTCCAACGTAAAACACTTTTTTCTATTTTTGTTCCCTAGAATAATTTTTAAACGAAACGCAAACAAACACACCCTATCTAGCCTGGAATCGAAAACATACCTACCGACTCTCGGTTCCAAAAGATTGGAATGGCAAACCGAATCGTTCGATTCTTCATCCAAATTCTAACCTAATGGATCGAGAGGGGAAAACAATCATGCTGGAAAATCACGGCAAGCACCGGAGAGCTTTTGAAAGCAGCATTCTTGATAGAAATGTTTCAGCCTTGAGATTTGGTCATCTCTATTTCAATGGAACGTTCGTTTTTCCTGCATCCGAATGTACATGTTCCGATTTCTCTCCGACCGCATCTGACCAACAAATGTTCCAGAAGCTGCGAGCGACGTACATGAATAGCTACGTCCGTGCTGAATTCGTTCTTGATAGCAAACGCATTAGAGGGAGCGTCTAACTAAAATGACTCGTCGGGCACCCAGAACGGAGGGCTTCTTCAGCTAAAAGAACTTCCGGTACGGATAAGGGATATGCTTTTTCCGAGCTTATTGTCCGAAATGGGATGACCCGGAAGCACGCTCTAAATGGCCATAGAAATTGCATAGCTTGCCTCTTTCCCTGTCGATAAGCCGTCGGAGCCTGTCGCAATCCCATGCGGTCATGCCTGTCGAACCCTTCAACCGCAAAGTTTCCAGGACATTCAATCCTACTAAGAAAGCATCAGAGCCACGAGCGCTTCCATTGTCTAATTCGAAGGTATTGAAGCTAAAGACAATCTTGCGAACTACTTAGGTATTCAACAGACAACCCGCTCAACGACCTGCCTACCTATCCTCTTTACAACAAATTACTCAGTGTTTTGTGTGTCGTTCATAAACTCATCTAAATTCACAAGAAACCCTTCATTTTTAAGGGCCTAATTTACAGCTGAAGTGCAAGTATCTGCCCGAAACTTAAGGCTGGGAATCTTCATGAACCTCGGGCAGAGACGGTGATGATGTGGTGCTGATTCTGCTAGGCAGTGGAGTGTTCCTACGGGACGACCGCTTTGTGGGAACGAGGACGCTCTCGTTGTCCCACTTCTCATCAACATCATCATCATCTTCGTCGTCATCGGCACTTTTGAATACTGGGTGGAGATATGCATTTTGAAGGAAGCTCTTCAGGTTCAGATGCGGTTCCCTCGCACGTTCTAGAGTGTCCTTCATCATCGCCTCCTGAAAACAATGGCCAAACCAAACATCTGAGAATAAACTTCTAGCTTTCATTTGTTTTCACTTTTTGCTTTTCCCTAATTATCAGCATCACATATCTAACAACGTTAACCAAATGATCAAAGATCAAAAAGGATACAGCCAGACGGTACAACTATACAAATCCAGAAACCTCTTTTCAGGCCCATCTGAGCCGTCTCCCTATACAAGTCACCTCTTATCCGGATGGGCTGGGCTGGCCATATTAGTGATACCAGAAAAAATCGCCTCAGGGTTAACATAGGATGTTCTATACTAATGCCTCACTTAATGATTGGTCAAAATTAAAAGCAACAATCATCCTCGATATAGATGCTGGATCCGGCGAAAAGCAATCAAGTAAGCAAGCACATTAGAAAAACTCAAGCACCAAAGCTCCAATTACTGCTATGGACATAAAAACACCTGTTTACAAAGCCTAAAATTACGTACCTGTAATGGATATCTAACAAAGGCAGGTTCAAAACGGCCTTTGCAGAACATATGGAAATAGATGGTGAGAACTGGAAGAGCAATGAGGAATGGAGTTGAATTGGCAGCTTGCTTTGTAGCCATCAGTCCAAATAGAAGCAACTGTGATATAACCAATGCAACAATAACGCGACGATGCACATCAGGCCAGAATGCTGCAGCACTTTCATACTCCTGGTTGTAGACGTTTATTATCTGGAATATTCAAAAAGATGTTAGGATAAAAATGATGATGGAAGAATGAGAAGAAGAAGAAGAAGAAGTAATAAAGGAATAAGAAGTAGAAAAGGGGCTCAACGTGATACATCAAGCATTGGTTCTTAAAAAAGCAAGTACATATAAGCAAAGATATATTCAGTATAGATTTTTATAAAAGTCTGGAAGTCATCCCCACGTGCACCCCAAATATTAAGTCAAAGCCATCCTTATAGGCGCAGCAGAAATGGGATAACACCATTGATCTAGAAACAAGAAAAATCTCAACATCATGACCTGACTTTAGAGTCTCACCAGCCTAAGTTTTAGGTAACTAATCTGAAATATCGATCTTGAAGAGTGACATTGAACAAATCTGGGTGAACAACATAAGGACTGCCTATTTGCAACTTTGCTGGTTACCATTCGAAATTTTCCATCAATTTAGTGATCCCATCATCCCCTTGGTAATAATAACTCACAAATACTTTCCTGTAAATGAAAAGGCATGTTGCCGACTTGTGGATTATAATAACTCACAAATACTTTCTTAGGACCACCACATGTAATATCATCATAACTGAGAATAATCATGATTGAACATCCTCTAGCTGTTCCCACATTTCAGGCATATGAGCAATGAAACTTCAAAGAAGATATTCCCAATCATTGTTTTCATAAATACCTGATGACGAAACACGACATAAGCCAGGCCAAAGAAAACAAGTATGAAAGGAAGCAAGGCAGGTGTCACTGCAGCATACACGAGGCCCAGTAAGAAGTAAAACTGAATTTGAGGTTCTCCAGTGTTGAAACCAATGCTTCCAGGATCCATTGCCTCCTCCCTATCCTTTTCAGTTTTCACCAAGAAAAAATTCTTCAAGTGGTAGATAATCAAAGGCTTCAGCATTAAAATCTCTGCTGCTATTCCAGCCCAACCATCAACCATAATATAAGTAATGAAGAAAGTTGCTCTCTGGGGAATGGCCATCCCAATTGTTTTAGGAATCCTGCCAAAAATAAGTAACACGTATGACATCTTCTCCAGAAGGACAGCTAGCAAGTACATAAAATTGGAGAAAAAAATTTGCTGCCCAAAGGGCAACTGCTTAATAGGCCAGTATTGCCACCCAGAATAAAGTCATTCCAAGGTCAACTAACTTCAGCACACTTATCATCGTGTAATCTTAAGTCAAGGCCCAGCACAATAGTCAAAACAATCTCATATCAAACATGAGACATGCAGAATTAATACATCAAAAGCAGTGTACAACAGCTGCATCCTAGAGCATACAAAATAGGATTACACCAAAAGCAGTGGAAAAGGAGCTGCATCCTAAATCATACGGAAATTATGCCTACTAATATGCCTACTAATGACAATGCCTGGTCGAAAGATTTGAAGGTTTCCTTGTTTCACTGCTTAATAGGCCAGTATTGCCACCCAGAATAAAGTCATTCCAAGGTCAACTAACTTTAGCACACTTATCATCGTGTAATCTTAAGTCAAGGCCCAGCACAATAGTCAAAACAATCTCATATCAAACATGAGACATGCAGAATTAATACATCAAAAGCAGCGTACAACAGCTGCATCCTAGAGCATACAAAATAGGATTACACCAAAAGCAGTGGAAAAGGAGCTGCATCCTAAATCATACGGAAATTATGCCTACTAATATGCCTACTAATGACAATGCCTGGTCGAAAGATTTGAAGGTTTCCTTGTTTCACAGCCTCAGATTTATGTATCATCACCCCCCCCTTTTTTCTCTCTCTCTCTCTCTCACACACACGCATAGTGCATCCACAAGCATACAGAAACACATAGTACATGCAGCGTGGGTACAGCTACCTGTCTATACATCATCGTGTGGGTGCCGCATGTGCATAAAATATGTATGGTTGCATATATGCGTGTAATGCACTTTTGGCATCCTATCTATCCAATGACAGAAGGTCGGCAAGCACTGCATTGCAATTGGAAATCAAGGAGACATGAAGAAAAAGATAGCCTTGACATACTCGCTGGGCGACTGATGAATGAATGAGTTCAGTTGCTGAAAGGCAGAACCAGCAATTATGCTCCCGAGGAATACATTCACAAAATTGAAAAGATAATATCTAGTCGCTGATCTCCTTTCAAGAGATGATAGAGATATGAAGCCTTCAAATCTAGACATGATCATCAATATTGTAGGCAGGAAAATGAGAAAAAGCTTCAACGCAATCCCAGGCAGAAAACCCTGGATGAACGACTTAATGAAACCGCTGCAAGTCAAATCATCAAAATAAAGTTAATTTCCATCAAAACATATTGCTAAATCAATTTGATGCAAAGAGAAACTTAAAAAGTTGAGAGATAAGAAAAACCAGACTTACATATCAATAATGGGCTTGAGAAATGGAGCTACTTTTTCGATCCCCTCAAGGCTTGCAAGAGATTGCACAAAAGCAATAGGTATCATGAAAAAGAAGGTGAGGAAAAAGAACGCAACGGCCATAATTAGTCTTCTGATTGTGAGAGAAACATATGGGATGGCAAGGTTTGGCCAATACACATCGCGTGGCTCCGGAGCCCAATCAGTGAGCCACAGAGTTGGATTTCTGCACTGTTGAGTCTGTGCACAGACAGCGGCACCCCATCTAGTCTTGAAGGAAACAAATGCAGCAGGCATTATAGACTTTGGATCACTTGCAACTTTCTCTCTTTCTGCAGCTATCTGAACAGAAGATTATCAATTACATTAATCCGGTCCTCGATTAAGATCATTCAGTACTCACAGAAACAAATATAGGTATCAGTTGTGCTTACTTCTTTTGATAGTTTCTCAACTTCCGAAGTATAATAATCAAGAGCATCAACCTGATTTCCACAGAGCCCAAGAAAACCAGTCTGGTAAAAGGAAGATATCACGAAGTGATGTCAGTGACACAATGCATCAAGGAAAAAGAACCATTAAAACTATCAGTTGAAGATGCAGTCTCTCATACAAATCTCTGATATTCTATAGTACCTTTGTAAGGGGTCTTTTTGAATTATTTCTAGTATACTTAAGCTGGTTATAGTCTAGCCAGTTCTGCATTTTTTTCTTCTTCTTGACCAACTCAGCAAGCTTGTTTGCATTGTACACCACCTGCAGAAAATTTCGAAGTAAGGAATTGAAGACATAGAATTATGTCTGAATAAAAGCATCCACTGATGATTATACGGATGGCAATACATATGATACATTAAAATAAGATAATAATCTGTCCAACAAAGTTGAAAAAGGCTTAAGTCTTTGACTTTTTCAAATGGCTAACACTTTCCCACAGGTTAACAGAAGGCCAGTAGGAAGATCAAAAGAACAAAGAGTGGCCAACAGCAACAGCCAACAACTCTTTCTAATGGACTTTCTAATGGACAAGGTGAGGCAGCAAATGGTCAAAAAGGAGGGGGAGAAGGGAATCTTTTCTTGCTCGTGTACCACGCCAGCACATAGATAGCAGACATGTTATTACCTAAAGTCTCTAGCGTCAAAGCAAAAACTAATGCGGCAATAAATTATATATAAAGCACGGAACAAGATTCATATAAACCAAAAGGGAATGGTCACACAGACAGAAGCTATCACAGATCCTAGGAAGGAGCACGATGAGCTAATGGATTTAAATAGAAAGTATCAACCATAGTTATTCTAGAAAGACATTCAGTTTCATCAAGCCAACCTGATTGGTCAGATAATGATCCGGGTGATTAACCAAGAAGAAGTGCTCCACGAGCTCACTAACAGACTCATCTGGATCTGGGGGAACATTTCTGACAAGTACCTGTAAAAATACGGTTCCAAGGAAAAATGTCTCATGTTACGAAGAAACCCTTATAATTCTAGCCTCCAAGTTCCAAAATTACAGATTACAACCAAATCAAGGTTAACTAACAATCATTTATCTAGTTTAATCAACACCAATGATACATGGAGTCCACCCTACCGAAAATTGATCAGCGCGTCGCCGTTCAGATGCAAGAAACTGCAGCCGCATCGAAGCAACTGTCTCATACTCCTTACGCAACACATAGCATGTCCAAAAGGTGAAGACATAAGCCATTATAATATGAGCCCAAAACCTGCCACATGATGCATTAAATGAATAGTTTGATAAAAAGCCAATAAAGAATGTAACCAGAGTTTATTAAGCACTGAATTTATAAACATGCAAATGAAAATAACATTACTTTCTCACGTTTATTAAAGGTAAGCTGGACCCCTGCTTTTATTTCCTTAGTAATCTAGACCAAAAATAACATTGCTGCTCAACACAAAGAGAATGATATTCCCTCTTCACAAGAAACATCTAAATCAAGTACCAATTAATTAATGCAAGATTTATCTCTATGCAGGACAGTTAGCTAAACCGTACTTCTAACAAACATGGAAAAAGGTTGTATTTCTGTTTGGGTTCAAGTGGAGTCAGTAATCATTGACAATCATAATGAATGAACTCCAATTTAAGACCACCACATTCCATTACAGCAGAGAAAGTAACAACAACAATTTCCAACACCATATTAGAAAGCCAAAACTAGTCCTTCTCAAATAATTGGTCAAGAAGAAAAAATGCTAAACAGCAGTCTCAAGAAAATCTAAAGATTATAGATGTCGGTATATGTAGCATAATTTCTCATATTTCCCCTGGACAAACAGTTAATATGGAACCCTCGCAAAGGAACCGTCCAAGGTTATATTACAGGTGACCACACTAATTACAGAATTATCGTTTTCCAATTATTTAGTGAAGCTCTTATCCCTGGCTCAACTGTTTCAATGCAATTAAAAGACTACAGAAGATTAAACTTAAAGCCTATAGAGCAAGCCTGATGAAAATAAGCAACAGGTCGACTATAATTGGAATTGAGCCCCAAACTGAATACCAACTAGCAGCTTATCAACCACTGGAACACAGACTGATATTTGGAATACACAAAAAGGTAAAGAAAGCCAGATCAAGATAGGAAAAAGTTCCATACCTATTTGATTGTGGGGGGATATTTGAAATTGAAAGTTTGTCAATATCGCTAGAAGTTACATTATTAAATTTGGCCTCCAGCTCTAGAGTGCTATTCGTATAATTTACTGGTACCAAAATAGTCCACGCCAGCAGTGCCATAGGAACAAAAATCTTCAGTCTGCATCAATGGCATGGAGAAATTAGAATAACAGTTTCTAATGCATCTACATTTGTGCATTGCCAACCGAACAGATTTTTAGCTATACAGAATAGTTTTAGAGAATATATCTTGACATGTTTGGTATATGAACAGATTGCACCCCACAATGTTCATAACAAAGAAAAACAAACCGTGCAACATCCTTAGTGTAAAAAGAGCTTTCTTAGCTGTAATTAAATTAACCTGTAAATGTACAAGTACCCGGTGTTACCTTATTTGTTCTTTCCCATGTTTTCAAGTCATGCAACTTCATCCATATTTACAATTCTTAAACGCACCAATACTGCATATAACATAACAAAAAAATACAAATGATGCAGGTCCTTTTTTCACTGGATCTATGGGCCCATTTGGTATCCTAGAAAGGCTCTGCAGTGATGTTGTCGAAGCTGAGTTGTGATATGATGTAACCACAAAAATTAAAGACTATTGGCACTGCATGTTTTAGAGTTGCCCCCACCAGAGAAACATCAGCAGCTCTCAGAAAAGCACCTAAAAAAGGTTCTGCAATGCGGGAAGCTTCACAACGTCTAAACATTTACTGAAAACCTTATTGGAAAAAAGTGATCTTGTAAAAGCTGTTGCTTTTGTCCTTCAAATATACTAGACACCATCTAATCTACCCCTAAAATGCTTCTTTTAAGGCAATCGGCATACAGGTTCTCATTTTTGTATGACTACCAATAGCATAAGAAGATCTAGGTAACTAAAGGCCACAACTTGAGAACGATATCATTTCAATCTTTAGTAAGATATTCCTTTAAACAGAGCTAGGGGAGCATCTGACAGTGCCTTGAATCCACAAGTGCAACTGAAAATCATCAAAGCAGAAGCAAACGAAGCAATTGTGCAATAGAAGTAGAAAACACATGATGGCACTTAACAAGAGATAACAACATTAATCAAATGCGGGATGAAGCATCCATGCAACAGGAAAATCTACTTCGGCTTACCCCAACAGATAGATTCTTAAATAAACAGCAGAATCCAATCCCGCATGTTCAATAAGTTCTTGTTCAGGCATTTTGAGCGCATCTGGCATCCAATTTAAAAACCTAATGTATGACCGGAAGTCCAAGTTGACAAACTTGCGAGCAAATGGCCCCCCACGAGCCGGGCTGGTCCGTAAGCCCTTAAGATACCATTTGGGAAAATATACTCTATCATTGAAAGGTTGAAGCCGTAAAACGGCAAACACCACGAAAAAGACAAATGCACTGAGAATATTGATTGCCGCCGCAAGTCCAATATCCGCAAGAGTAGCCATATGTCCGCTCCTTTAAAATAAAAGAAGAAGGTAGCTCCACCTGCAGAAAAGAAAAGGGAATGTCACCACAAGCTATCTATTCATATTTTCGGAAACAGAAGATGAGATAATTAATGTCCCCCATGAAGTTTCATCAAGAAGGCTCGCAAACAAGCTCTAATCGCAACGAAACGTCCGATCCCTACGCGAAATTCGCTATCGACCATCCCATGTTCTAATGCCTCAGTTGATTTTCGGGCAGCTGTATCGATTATCCTCAAAGAATCGCAACCAGAAGAGAAAAACGAGGCACGCTTCGTCGAAACAGCTCGGCATAGCCGAACCGACACGCTTGACTTACAACCTCGCTCTCCTCTCGAACCTTAAGCGGCAAGATCAGACCTTTCCCTCGAGTCTCCATAAATCTCAAAATTCGAAGAATCACTCTCGAGTTCCCGGACAAGGCGAACAAAAGTTCTTCTCTTTCTCCTTTTTCTCGCTCGTTCGGAGCCATACCTCAATGCAACTCTCCCTCTCTCTCTCTCTCTTTCTCTCGCGATCGTTTAAAGCACCAAAGCGCTCCGTCACACTGACCAGGCTCGCAAGCGCAAAGCTAAACTGTTCCATCTTCTCTACACAGTCCCTTCCCCAAAAACTCGTCGAACTCCCCCAAAATTCCCCGCCGATATCCCGTGCTTTCCGCTCACTCTCCGACCACTCGTTGCACCACAAACCCCAAAAAAAAAAAAAAAAAAAAAAAACCGGAAAATCCACACCGCCGGCCCGCTCACAGGCAAGAGGCGCCGCCGCCGCCGCAACAGCCGAGCTCGCGCAATCACTCGAAACCGAAAAGAAGAAGAAGAAGAAGAAGAAGAGTTCGAGAGTTCGAGAGGAGGAGAAGGAGAATCGACTCACCGTTTCACCGCGCCAGCCGCTTCCACACCAGACCGCACCACACCAGCCGCGAGGCAAGAGCAGCGAACGAGACTTGAAGGAGATGAGGCAGATCCAGGGGGAGGGGAACGTGACTTCGAATCGCGTGGAGCACGCCGCTCACGCCGGGAACATTCCTCGCCCTCGCCTCCCTCCGCCGGCAAAGCACAATCCCAACACCACCTTCACCGCCCAAGCAAGGAGAAGAAGGAGACGAAGCAGGAGGAGGAGGTAACTGTCCACACGGGGAGAACCTCCATCGCACGGAACTTCAAAAGCAACCAGATTTCTCTCTCGCGGATGGATAATGAACGTCCCCATTTCCCGCATTCCTTATATTTCCCTGCGGACAACGGACAGACAGTGCGGCGAGCGCGTGTGCCGACGTGTCAGTTTCCGGCGAGGGGGGTTAGGTGCGCCGCGCTGTGTACGCTTCGCGGGTCGTGCGAGGGATTGATTAGTAGTGCTGTTAAGTCCATTGGCGATGTGATTAAAGTCAAAATTTGTGGTGATAAGGGGAGAATTATTTCGGACGCTTTTCTTTTTCGCTTTTTCTTTTTCTTCTTCTTCTTTTTTTTCCTACTTTTTTTTAATTTTTTTTTTATTTTTGAGCGTTTTGCGCAATGATCGACTAGGTCCCGCTTCACTTTCATGACTAACACATGATAAAGGCAGTCGAGTGGTCGTGATTCATACGCAAACATGAGATTTGTGTTCATACGGTATGGCACATGATATGGTTGGAGCGGTTGAAATAATTGAAGTTCTCCTTCTCTTGTCGTCCTTGACCGGGAATGATGGGACCGTAACAATTTTGCCTGCTACCATCTTGACGACAAATTTCTACATTTTTTTTTTTTCTAGAGGTAGACTCGTGATATGATCAATTTAATCAATGCCCAGATGCTTGTTAGCGAAACCTATAAATGATAATGCTCGAGGGTGACAGACAAATGCGAATTCAATGGTCAAGGTCGTGCAATCAAAATAATCACTACCTCAATATTATGTTTACCTTATTCTTGCCCTTTAGACATTTAAAGAGTAAATTCCACAAAAAAAAAAAAAAATCTCAAATGGGCACATTTTTTTATAAATTTAATTTAAGTTAATTTCTTTATTATTAAAAACTCCAAACTAATACAAATTAATTTTCTGACCATCAAAAATCTCAAATTGATACTCTTACAATAAATTTATTACATGTTAGTTTCTATTAAATTTTATCATAAAAATGTTAAGTTGGATGACACATGACAATTAATGAGTACACTATTTTTATTTTTTACTTAAATATATCAGTCTATGATTTTTCATGATATTAATTCAATTTAACAAAAATTAACAAGTGTACCATTTTTAGATTTTGCCTAAATATATCAGTTTGTAATTTTTTGTAATATTAATCTAATTTGAGAGAAATTAAAAAAGCGTCAATTTGTCACAAATGTATCAATTTATAAATTTCGGTTATCTAAATAATTAACTTAAAGTAACTTATCACAAATATATTAATTTAAGATGTTTTTGTATTAATAATCAACAACGCACCTAAATTGTTGAATTCTGCTCCTTTTCTAGATCCCGATCTCCTCAGTCAAAAGACGAATAATCCAAGGTACGCCCAACGGTACGTTGCCAAAAGCATGTGCATGGAATAATTGTAATTGAGGCTTCGTGATCACGTCTTAAGTACAGCGACCTTTTCAATTAATTACAACCAGACTGGTTAGTGAGAGAGAGAGAGAGAGAGAGAGAGAGAGAGAAAGAGAGATCGCCCCATGTCGGCAAGCTGCCTCCTCCCTTAAAACAGTAACGGCTACTTTTATAATCGCCACGCGGCCCCTCTTCGCTGGCGAACGCCACGCGCCAGCTGTCGGGAGCTTGCGCGTGGGCGGTGCTGTCCGCGTCAGCACGGCGGCCGCGGTCATCAAAGTACGTGGTGGGGCCCCGTGGAAAAGGAAGGATAAGTAAACAAATGAATGAATAATGAAAAAAGAACCCGATTTTTGTGGCGTCGGGAGGCGCGACGTGGCTGCCCCGCGGGGGAGACGCGTCGGCCGCGCGTGGGGTAGCGCGGGGGGCTGCGATGAGATCTGGACCGTCGGAGGATTTAACGGACGATGTCGGTCAATTTATTAGATTCCGTGCATTTTGACTTTGCGGGGACGGAGTTGACAGCGCAGAAGAAGGTAGCCGTTGGGTTAGATCAACGAACGGCCGAAAAATACCTGACATTAGATCCCCCGTACCATGCTTTCTTCTCCTAATCTTAACCTAAGATTGAACTTAGGAATCTATTGCTTCGTAAAAAATAAATAAATAAATAATCATTTATATCAGTTATAAAGATAAACTAATGAATTTTTTTTAATTTATAAAAATATATAGACATAAATTACTATTGATGATGAATATTATTCACTAACTAATTATTAAAATAATAAAAGCGATTATTTTTAAAAACACTTTTTTTAATTATATATTTTTCATCAAATGAATGGAAATTTGATATTTAATTTGCGCATGAGGACTGTCGCTTTAGGCCTGTTGACAGCCAACCATAAATAAATACTTGATTATATCCGATCTGAAGTGACATGCAATGTCGACCCAGCCATGAAGATGTTGTTCTTTCAAACCTTGGCCTTTTTCTTATTGGGCTTTGAACTGCTGTTGCTCGCAACTTCATTTGGGCCTTGGGCCTTGGGCCTTCATGGGAGGGAGAGACTGCTCCAACAATCACACCTACTTCTTCCTCTTAGGGCTTGAATCATCTCTCGAGAATCTCTTTCGTTCTTTTTCTGGGGGACAATTCCATCTCAGGAAGATGATCCAAAGGATCATTATGACCCATCCGAGTAAAATTCATGGATTCGATGCAGTCAAAGCCGAAGTCTAGCTTGTTTCCTTTAAGAATTAGAATCCGATGTGCTAAGCAATAGGTTCTCCCCATTCTTTATAACCTGATATCAAAGCACGTGTTGAACCCCGACACATAATATCAATTTTTTCACTGTTATCATGCCAATTTTCATGTTTCTTGTTCTTCCTCATTGATAGGATTAATTTCGTATCCTTCTCGCTTGTATAAGGTTACTAACTTATGCACAAAGATAAGTGTCCAATGATATTTAAGTACATTGGCAATGCATTTTCTAACATATTAAACTTTTGGGGAAAACAATTTTGTCAGGCATGATGAATCCGTCGTGTATTGCTTTAGCCATTTTGAAGGTTTACAAAGGCCTAAATGAATATCAAACTATGAGAAAAATGTGCTTATAATTGTCAATCAAACACAGCGAAAAGTATCGAATAAGTCCAAAACATATTGTATTTATGCTAATTTAGTCCTAAACATTTTAATTATGCCAATTTAGTCATAAAACTATGATAGACCCGATTCATGGAGTGGCGTCTGATTAAACCGAGAGTTGTCAGGTTAAAAAAACAGAGAGAGAGAGAGAGAGAGAGAGAAGAGAGAGAGAGGAGAAAAATTGTTGATAAAGGGTTTGGTGATTTAGGCCAAGCTGTTTTGATGCTGGGATTCCCTGGTCATCGACCAACGTCTCCCATTGGGCCATTGCCAGCTCCTCTTCACCTTAAAAAGCGACGCATAATGCCCATTGGATCTCCCTCTTGACCCCCCATATCTTAGTGCGAATTCGGTCAACTTTGAAATGAATGTAGCAAAGCTCCAGAGTCCAGATCTAGTGCGAATTCGGTCAATTTTAAAATGAATGTAGCAAAGCTCCAGATCTAGCGCGAATTCACTCTTTTGGTTCGATGAACCTACCACTCGCCCCAACTTCACTCCAGTCTTAGTCTAGGCCAGCGCTAAGCTTCTTTTATTATAGCTGTTTCCCTCTAAACTCACCTAATTCGATGCCTGTCCTCCAAAAATGCGTACTCCTCGTGGTGTTGATTAGATGGTTTACAGCTTAGAAAGAGCATAAGCTACATTCACGTGCGACTAATAGCCTAAAGCCGACAGTACAGGCTCAAGACGGAATTGACAAGAGTGAGTGGCGAGCATAAAGGAAAATTACCCAAAAAATCATAAATTTATTATATACTGATCAATTCAATTTTAATCATTTTAATTTTTATTAATTCAATTATAAATTTTTTAAAGACTTACTAATTTAGTCCTAAATTTTTTAATTGTGTCAATTTAGTCATAAATATTTTAACAATTACCCAACCATGGGTAACTGTGTTAATTGAGAGTCTCTCCTTCATCGTCGAGGTCGAGAGTTCGAAACTCGCAATTACTAGCGTTGTAAGTGGGGGGCCATGGTGTTGAAATTCTATGCTAGTTTCCCCCCGAGGTATATGGGCTCGGCCCTTTGGTGCTGTCTGGGCACGAGGGGCCATGGTGAAGTCATTGGTTATTAAAAAAAAAAATTTAACAATTTGTTAAACGAGTCCTAAATATTTTAACAAATTTTAGTAGGACATCAATAACGTGGCAGCCTAATAACACTAGTCATCCTACATGGCATAATTTTTAAATCTTTTAAAAAAATTAGAATTTTTTCTTTTTTTCCTTTTCTTTTATTTTTCCTCTTTAAAAGGAAAAAGAACCATTGGGGTTTATTTCAGTAGCCACCCTTCCCACATGGGAAGGGGAAGTAAAGGATTTGAATCCCCATCTTCTTGAGAGATTGAGATGAAAACAATTAGCTTTAGTTATGGGTTTCGACTCTCACACACTACAAAAAGGTAGGGTAAAAGTCTGAAAGTAAGTCAAAAGTCAGAATAAGACAAACCTAGAAAAAAAAAGAGGAAAAAATGAAATAGAAAATCAGAAAATTTTCTATAAATTCAAATTGTTTATGTCAACGTCGACCCGCCACATAAGATGGTCAATTCTGATTAGATTGCTATGTCAGTAATATCCAGCCAAAATTAGCTAGAAATACTAAATTAATAATTTATTAAAAGGTTTATTATTAAATTGAAGCAATTTAAAAAAAATTAAAATTGAGTTGGTAAGTTATCAAAGGTTTATAATTGAATTGGAAAAAATTGAAAGATTTGGGATTGAATTGGCCATTATATATTAAGTTTAAGAATTTTTAGATAATTTTCCCCAAAATGAAAGAAAAGGGACGAGGACTTAAATAAAATAAGTAAAATCTTGTGGGTTTGATTGAGAGTGTATGTCCTTCATGCTTCGGATGTTCTTTTTACAATAATGAGAATCTAGGATCTCACTTATCCCCCAAATTCTAGATGTGTTCCCCAAGTTTTGGAAGCGGCCCTCATAGATTGATGTCGGTTTTGGATGTGTCCTTATAGACATAAGCCTTTAGGATCTCAATTCCGTGCTCTAAGAGTTGTGCTCCCTATTGCAACTGTACTCTCCACGTTTTGGATGTGTCCTTGGTATTTTGGTCGTGTTCATTTTGGACACGACTAATATCTGTTTCTGATAACAAATATAAATATGGTATTCATGCCAATCATTTTAACCATGTATGTCATTCTGCTTTTGGCACGTTCGATTTCATCACTTGTATATTAATGGATAAATTTGATGAGACAATAACCATTCCTACATTTTTTTCTCGAAATTTGAATTGTTTTGGTATCATGTTAGCCGATTTCGCCGCGTGTATGCTAAGCACTTGCGCAACGTGTATGCCAACTACTTGTGCCAGTGGCTGCATTTGTTATGGGTCTGCTAACCTCTTGTGCAACGTGTACGCCAAACTGCTTCTAACATGTCGGTTTTTGTTCCCCTCTTCAATACTAGCTATGCACATTGGGCATGCTCAATTTTTGGTGCCCACATTGATAAATGCCAATCCTCCCGTTGCTCAAACCTACACCAATCACACATTTGCACAACATCCCGTAACTTTATTTAATATGCTCGATATCTCACGCAATCAATTTCAATTCCGAAGTGGCTCATGCTTATTTTCCCATTCTCAAATGCTAACAATAACTATCCTTGGATCTTTTTGTGGGTGTCATATTTACATCTATTACATACATATGTATGTGCCTGTAATGTCACTTTCTTTCTGATGGCCTTCATTTGAAGAAGATGACATAGCCAGCCACAGCTAGTAAAACTCTCTAAAAAAGAGATTTTCTGTTTGGAAAATATTGTTTTGAATTTGGTAGAATAATAAAGTCGGATTTACTTTACAATAATAATAAAGTCGGATTTTTAGAGTAATCAAGTCGGACTTTGAGGCGTTATGTCACTTTTTTTAAGGATTTATTTGCCTCATAACATTACTAATGAGCACTGGCAAATTTCCTTTAAAATACAACAAAGTCTCAAAATGAGAGTACTAGATATCAATTCTAATATTTCTCTATGATCTCTCTAGGAAATGATTAAAAAGATGGCTATAGTTTTTTTTAGAAAGAAGGCTCGAAATGATAAAATGATCACACACATTGTTCTTCTGAAAACCAACATGTATATGTAAAATAGTCTTAAAATATAGGCAACTCTTCGTGAAAAATTGCAAAAATGAATAAACGTATCATTTCGAAAATTACTCAGATGAACAAAGGCGTTCATTTGGAAAAAGTAAAAAAATGAACAAATGCAACTCTTCAAGAAATGTTGCAAACTGAATAAGCATTTTTTTCAAAAGTTGTTTTGAAAAAACACAAACAAACTTTACCAAAAAAAAAAAAAAACACAAACAAAAATTCAGAATAATTAAAAAAGTTATTATTATTATTTTTTAATAAATAAAATTGCGATTTTTTTTATAATTTCCGAAAATTCTCAAGAAACAAAAACAGCATTTGAATTGATTAAAGTTAACAAGATAACTATACAAAAAAAAATAATAAAGGAATTAGTGCTAATTGAACTGCGAGCGCGCAAAGTGCATCTGTTATTTGCACACTCGCATGCAGATATAATGGGGTCTAGCCCATACCTAATTATTTTTGTTAGGTATGTTAAAGAAACTCCATATTTATTAATTAGTTCACTTCCTCCTATTTTTTTATGTGGGACTGGGAAACGTGCACTAACTTCCAACATTTTCAACATCATAAACTCGACATCAACGTAATAAGATATCAAAGCAGAAGGAAGAGAGAAATAACGAGTCAGCTGAGTTCGATGTCATGTGTACTGTTCGAAGTTATTCAATCACGGGATGGAATTGACGGTTGCACTTGCCATGTTGTGGTTGGGTGGCTGTTGATATGACAAGGACAGCTAGTTATTTCCTGTACTGGAAACTGTGCAACGTACGACTATCAAGACCAAAAGATAATCGAACAAGGAAGGAAAAGATCTCCACCGAGCGAGCGCTGGACGACACGGGACTTAGGTTAAAAGAAAAATAATGCATTGCATGCAAGCGAAGACACGTGGGGCCTAGCAGCATTTGAGTTGGTCAGCAATAATTTAACAGAAAGCAACTAATGATGAAGACGCATGACCTTACAAATGTATTCGAGAGAGGGCCTTTTTTTTCTCTGTTCAAGGAGGAATTTGTTTTGCTCTGGCTGCAATGATTATTCTCCACGCTTCAACACCATAATCGCATTCCTTTTTTTGGTGGGATTCTGCTGGATCGAAATCGGATTCGATGACTCCAAGAGACTGTACCAAGGTAAATCTAACTCAAATGATGATAAATGCCAGTCGATTTTCTTACGTTGACGGTGACTGTGTACAAACCGGTTAAACGCCTGAGCAAAGTGCGAGAATAATTATTTTCTGATTTAAGGTCATTGCTTAAATATAGGAACGATAAAGATCATAGCCAGACATTTGGTAGATGAGGATTAGCATAAGTAGATAAGCAATTGGCATGACTGCCGCACCTATTACTAGAAATCGATACCAGCCAATTCCAATGTGGGGGAACAGGTGCAGAACGTGAAAAAAAAAACAAGCCTTAGAAGGCTCGTGACTTTGAAAGGATTCTCAAGACAAAAGAAAGAGAATGCTAATCTTAATCAATTCGATGCGAGCCCAATAAACACGGAAAAGGCTGGTGCCAATTCCGAAGATTAAGGAGCAAGGAAAACAATCAAACTTGTTTAGTTACGAGAAATGAACGTGTTACTCACCTGTTAGTCACCTACAAGCTTAGAATTAAGAGATCATGTGCACACCTATGTAGACGATGAGCAAGGATTGAAAAGGCATAAATGCAAGTTTAGGATTAAGAGACACGTTATATATTAAATAAAATACATAAATAAATAAATAAATAATAGCCTACAATTAATTTACATGAAAAATATCAAATAATATCATTCATTATTTTAATTTGTTACAATAATACATAAAACTTAGAGGAAATAAATATTGTTTAAAGAAAAATGCAAATGATATTTTTAAATTTATTTATTTATCATATATAGCATTTTTTAATTATTTCTTTCATAGTAAAAGACTTTTTAAAAACAAAACAATAAAAAAACAAATCTGAAAAAAAAAAAAAAAATTGACCCCGTGATCTTTTTACTTATTGTATACAAGTTTTTTATTCTTTTTTATTTGTTTCACCGGACACGTGTCTTGCTCTCGATTCAATCCAAGTTTTTTATTCTTTTCATCTGTGTTGTTGGCTTTTAGCTTAAATCATCCCTAAACTTACCTTCTGTTCATTTCTAAATCGTAATCGCCCGATCAATAGTATGTAGACTACGTGTTGTTTGGATTTGCCAATTCCTTGTGAGGGCTAGCATCAACTTTGCAAATTTATGGGGAAACACTTTGTATATCTATTTTTCGTTTTTTTTTTTATTGTATGGTTAGAAAATACCTAAACAACAAGTGGTTTCCCAAATGAAAAGTTAAGTCATGAGCCTATTTGTCATGACATTTATAATATACACCGCTCGATTTGGTAAGATAATTTCCGTGGACGGGCGATGAATACGATGGTTTACCATCTTATCGACAGAATACTTAGGTACCGAGGAATTTAAGACAGATCACAAGCATCAGCCTGTCTCTTTCTTACCAACAGGTACAAAACACTAATAATAAGTAAAAACATAAATAGCATTGCACCATGTCGGCATGTGTCATTTATTACACGCGACAGAGACCCACATTTACAATACATTCACCTGAGAAAAAAGAATGTGAATTTCTCCTTTTTTTAATTTTATTTGTTATCAATTATAATTTATATCTAAACATATTATGAAATGATTAAAATATTATTTATTTATTTATTTTCAAAAGATCCTTTTAAAATAATATTTTTCAAATCATTTATTTTTTATAAAATAAATTGAGCCTAAAATTAGAATATTGTTACTTCAGAATTAGCCATGGATTAAATAAATATCCACACCTTTAATTTAAGGAATTCTTATGACCAACTACTCCCTTGAATACCGGAAAAGTTTTTTTGTAATTAAAAAAAAAAAAGATAAGCACCAACTTTATGTTGATTTGGAAAGTTGGTAGTCAACAATGGGCATCGCACGAGAGGAACCTTCTATGTCCACATAGCTTTAATCGTATGAATTAGAATTACGCTGTCGCTTTAAATAGCATTAATTTAAGGAATTCTTACGACCAGCTACTCCCTTGAACACCGGAGAAGCTTTTTGTAATTAAGAAAAAAAGATTGGCACCGACTTTATTTTGACTTGAAAAGTTAGTAGTCAACGATGGGCATCGCATGAGGGGAACCTTCTAAGTTCACATCGTGAGGCAATGCAGTCTTAAAAGGTATTAATGCAAGCCTTCATATGTCAACATTAATTAATAATTCCATACTTAATGTGTCTACTAAAGAGCTTTCAAAATTATAAGATAAATGTGGAGAAACATTGCATGTATATTTATCAATCCATCATGATTTAAAATATATGGGACCCATTTTGTCACGTCATGTCAAAAAATGAAAAAAAAAAATGTAAAAATGCCCTCTTAAAGCCGCTAAAGTGAAAATGCTAATAAGTCCTCTTGACTGAGTTTCACGTGAAATTATTAAAGGAGAGATCCAGTCATTATCGACCTGCCTACGTTTCATGACCAACGATTTGACTTAAAGGGGTAGCCAATAGCTTGTCATGAAATGTTTGATTTGAATCACAACCATTCACACATCTCGCAACTCAAGGGTTCGAGATTGGCGAGCCTTGCAATAACAACCCTTGTCAAAATACCGATAGCTAGGAAGTCTTTTTACATGAAATATATTGCAGCCTAGGCAACACATCACAAGCCATTCAAAAGTTTACTCACTATGTGACTTAAACTCGTAGAGGACATGTGGACCTTCTCATCACCAAGTTGATCACTCAATTGTATAAATTCAGCACAACCTTCGTATTCGATCCCGACTTTGTACCAACCTCTATCTCATCTTCCAAATTAAGCATGGATGACTCACATACACCATAAACATTTGACATGTTCAAATTTTCAAACAAAAACCTCGGATATGAACGTTAGGATCAAATGCCCAAAAGAGAAAAGAACGCCCAACCATCAAAATTTGACCAAATCAGCATAATTCTAGTGGGCGAAAGAGGGCTTACCGTTGAAAAGCGCGCCCTCTACTCTTCCTTTCTCTATCCATCTCAAAGCGAAAGGTCGTTCACCAACCGAGGCCCCGTGAAAAAGAAAAAGAGAAAAAAAAGGAAAAAAAAAGGCACAATTTTTGAAACCCCGAGCCTCCGAAATTCCACGTCAGCGCCCACTAAAGGAGAAAGAGCGCGGCGAACGCACACGTGGCGTGCCACGTCGGCGCAAAGGGACAGTTCAGTCATTTTCGAATCGGATCTCCACCCGTGGATCCGGCAGCTCCGGATTGTCTGCCCACTTTCGCCTGACGCGGTCAGAGGCCCCCCCGCCTTTCCACGGGCATCGTTCGGCCCGCCCGGTGGCACCGCCCGGTAAATGCGGGCCCGGGTCGGGGGGCAGAAGCGTCATTGCGGGGGTCCCTTCCCTCCTTTTTAGCTCCTCGTGCTTTTCGCTTCGCGGGGCATGGGGCCCGAAGGGTGGGGATCAGGATCCCCTGCATCGCGGGCCCCACCGCGGGTTACGTGCACCCGCGTCGCAACGATCGGGTTTGCGCTGTTGCTGCCGACAGAGTCAACGGGGCAGGTGGGCGGGTGCGGGTCAGAGCTCTCACGAGAGCCATGGAATTTCATGATTTTATTTGGGTAGTTTTGTTTTATATTTTTGTCAAATACTGCACTGGTTGCATTGTTGCAATGGGAAAGGCTATGAATTATTAGTAGATTTTTGGTTATATTAAAGGATAAATAATCATAAGGAATGATAATTTTATGGAACACATCAGAGATTGGTGCCCAAAAAAATTAAGCAATCATCCTAAGAGATAAGTTTGTTTGAGTTTGAATATTTGCTTAACATGGGCATTGCAATGTGATCAGTCTTAGTGGCTGTGGAGCTCTATATGTCAATATCGACCTAAAAATTGGGCATTCCTAGAAGCATCGAAAAGAGATAAGATATGTACATTTGATGTCTTGAGTAGATTTGATGGTCACTTCAAACATGGCAAAGATGCTTTGAAATTTGAACTATACGAAACACAACTGTACATTTCAGGCCCCAATCAAGATAGCTTTCATGAGATTATAAGATGGCACTGTTGTCCTAATAGTCACTTGATTGCAACGATTTACAAGACACTTCTAACCTGCCGACATCAATTAGATCGATTATAGGAGATCTAAACACCTTAGCTTCAACGAGAAATGGCACAAAGCCACAGGGAAAGTGAAACCAATGGGGATTGAAAAAGATGCATCCTGTGCTTTTGTCCAAGAAACCGAAATTCCCAAGGGCCCAAAAAGGGAAGGGAAAGAAGAGAGGCAAGGAACCCGCCTGGAAAAAGCTTCATCCTTTGCTTGGCCAGCTCCAAACCAAAAGACTTCCCCTTTCTCTGTTCCCCATTATTTTCTCTCCCGACTTTTTACACCTCTGAATTTTTGTTTCCTTCCCCCGCCGACACATACCTACATACACACTCTTCCTCTGCAACCCGTTTCTCTCTCTCCTCTCTCTTCATTCCATTACTCTAATAAGCTTCGAATCTCTCTCTCTTTCTCTCTCTTCAGGTCATTTTCCTTAATGGCGATGTGTCTGGCCGCCCCTTATGATCTCCACTCCAACCCGACCGGCTCCTCCTCCTCCTCCTCCCCCTCCTCCCTCTTTTCGTGCCTCTGCTTCGTTAAAGTTTGAAGCTTTTCGGCCTTCTCCTCGTACATCCTGTCTGTCATGAGACACTAGCGAGAAAAACCTCCCACAATGGCCGACCAAAGTGCAGGTTTTTCCTTCTTTGCTGTGCATTTCCGAAGTGGGTTTTTGGTTCTTGCCGTGATCTCTGCCCTGCGCGGGGCGCGGGGGACTACTGATCCTAGTGATGGTAAGACATGTTCGGCTCTTTTCTTGAATGTGTTTGTTCCAACGTTGTTATTGGTCTTTGATCTTTAGCTTCTGATCAAACTTTCTTTTTTCTGTCTCTTTCTCTGAGTTTTCTTTATGGGTTGGGTTTTGGGAGCGTGATCGGATTGGTAGACCTTTAAAGGTGCCGACTTTTGGATTGGGGATCTTGGTTTAAGCGGGCTTCAGTCAAAGAATGAGCTTTTGACTCTGTGGACTGGGGATTTACCCAGCTCAGCTGACCTTCATGATTCCTTTGTTTGGAGAAACTTTGCTACAATGTTTCGTTTACCCTCTTTTACATAATTGAGCTAAACCTGTCAGACAGTGAAGTGAATGAGTGTGTGTGTTTATTGGGCCAAAAGTGTCGTAATGTACCTCTGATGGAGGGTTGGGGCATTATCTGCATGAAGCTCAGCTCCAAATGAGTGGAAAAAGGTTGAGTTTGGCCTGTTATGATGACGATGTAGGGGTGTTAACTTTTTAATGTTCTTGTTTTGTGGCAGTTCAAGCCCTTCAGACTATGTACACTTCATTGAATAGTCCTTCCCAGTTAACCAACTGGAAAAGCAGTGGTGGCGATCCCTGCGCAGAGTCGTGGAAAGGGATAACTTGTGAGGGCTCCGCCGTAGTCTCCATGTATGTATGTCTTGCAAAGTTAAATCCTGGCATGTTTGATTGCTTAAGTGTGACGTTCAGCTGATAGGTCTTTTATTTCGTGATGAACAGTGAGCTGTCTGGTTTGGGACTCAATGGGACAATGGGATACTTACTCACAAACCTTGTGTCATTGAAGAAATTGTGAGATGACTCTGATGATCTCTTTTTCCTTCATCCCTTGTTATAATAATTTTAGCTTTCTTGAAACAGCACTTACCTCTCTATTGATCTTGTGTTTGTCAGTGATTTGAGTAACAACAACATTCATGATGGAATCCCTTATCAACTACCACCAAATCTCACGAGCTTGTAAGAATTGAGCATCGCATTATTGGTTTCTCTTGAGTCCCAGAATCATAGTCATTATGTATTCTACTGTTGTCCAATGTAATGATTGGATTAACACATTGCAGAAATCTTGCTGGCAATAATTTTACTGGGAATCTTCCTTATTCCATCAGCAGCATGGTTAATCTTAATTATATGTGAGTAACTTGCTTGAGTTGCTTACTCATGTAGGTTTTCTTTAAATATATAGTTCATTTGCAGCATATGTGCCTTCTAATTCATAAAGTAAATTGATGCTTCTAGGAATGTTAGCCGCAATTCTCTATCCTTATCACTTGGAGACATTTTTGCCAATGTTTCCAACCTCACTACAGCGTAAGTATATGTTAAGAAGCACGGACTGCTATTATTCTCCTTCTTTTTTATTTTTATGGGTTTCCTTTTTTCAATTTTTTTTGCCTACAACATCGTTTTTGTCGATAATTTCAATTTTATGGAGATTTCTATCTGGAAAATCTTGCTACTATTTGACATTGCCTTAGGCAGTTATCTAAACAGTGGTCCAACCATCTTGATGTGATCTTTTTTATTCCATCATCATTTATAGTTGATTGGTTTTAGTCCTCTTTAATGCCGAAAGTAACATTAAGCTAACTGACATTCCTTGTATATGGCTTGTTTTTCATATTTACTGAAAACAATGCATCTCTATATTTCCTTGTAGGGATTTCTCTTATAACAACTTCTCTGGGGATCTTCCTGCTTCCTTCAGTGCATTGGCAAATCTTTCTTCGCTGTGAGTGCTTAGACATTCCATATACGTTTCTTCTCGTCTTCTTTTTTTCTAATTTTGAATGGTTGGTACTCTTTATTCAATTAATGTTTCTCCTCACACAAACAATTTGCTGCAGTTACATGCAAAATAATCAATTGACTGGCTCGCTTAATGTTCTTGTGGAATTACCATTGACTACCCTGTGAGTCCCTGTTCTTTTGCAGCAATTTTATGTCATCTGTTACCGTGTACTAAGATTTCTCTATTTATGGCAGAAATGTTGCCAACAATCATTTTAGTGGATGGATACCTAAAGAATTTAGTTCACTACAGACGTTTATGTAAGCTACTTTACATGTTTGCATTGTCTCTGATATTCCAAAGCTGCATATCGTGATTCTGCTTGTGCGGAAAATTTGATTTTGCTCTTCAAAATGAAACAGATATGATGGAAACTCTTTCGCCAACAGTCCTGCACCTCCTCCGCCCCCCTTTACTGCTCCTCCCCCTGCAAAATCAAGAAACAATAGAACTCATTCTGGATCAGGCACAAGCACACTAGACGGGTCTGCTGGCCAGACATCAGGGTCAAGTAAAGGACTATCGACTGCAGCTATTGTCGGCATTATTGCGGGATCTGTTCTCTTGCTTTTGGTTCTCCTACTTGCTATTTATTGCTGCTGTCGGAAAAGCAACAAGAAAAAGAGAGGTGCAAGAGCATCCACCAGGGGAATTCAATCCGTCAAGAGTAATGGTGTGTTTCATTTCTTGTTCTTTACTGATTGTCTTTGTTTATTATAGAGATGTTATCAAATGTCCCTTGCATTAAGTGTATTAAATCAAATGACTAAATTACTTCCCAGGTAATTGATATACACCTCTACTTATTAACTAGCGGCCCGCAAAAAACCATCAATCTTTTATTTCACATGGAACCATATCTGCTAGAACTTTGGTGCTGAAATATGGTGAGATTGTGTCTGGGCCACTTTGATAATTAATATTGTGTTTTTGTTGCAGTAAATCCTGAGATGCAAGAGCAGAGGGTTATAACCACTGCTGCTGTTATAGACCTGAAACCTCCTCCTGCTGATGTATTGCTGGCCGAAAGGGTTCCCTCGAAGAATGGTTCCGTAAGGAGAATTAAGTCACCTATAACTGCTACTTCATATACTGTTGCCTCCCTCCAAACTGCAGCAAATAGCTTTGGTCAAGAAAATCTCATAGGTGAAGGTTCCCTTGGTCGGGTTTACAGGGCAGACTTTCCCAATGGGAGGGTAAGCCTACGTTTATATGAATGTCTTCATGTCAAGTTAGCTTTGGCAGTTAAAAGCTAGTTAACTCTTCAATGCTCTTTCTTTGTCAAAGGGTTTTTCTTCAGTGTTGATCAACGCAAATTGATCTGGCTAAATATCTGATCCATTAAATGGTCAAACTCATCATTCTTCTTTCCTTCTCTGACTGTAGATAATGGCAGTCAAGAAGATCGACAATGCAGCACTGTCCTTACAGGAAGAAGATAACTTTCTTGAAGCTGTCTCCAATATGTCACGCTTAAGGCATCCAAACATTGTTACGTTGGTTGGATACTGTGCTGAGCATGGGCAACGTCTTCTGGTTTATGAATATGTAGGGAATGGGAATTTGCATGATCTGCTGCATTTTGCTGAAGATAGGAGCAAAACACTGAACTGGAATGCACGTGTTCGAGTGGCATTGGGGACTGCTCGGGCCCTTGAGTATGTTATATGCTTATGATGTCTCAACTCTGTGCTTGTTTTGGCCACTGCTTGAATGTGATCCTTTGCATCACTTCCCATGTGACAAGTGTGGGTCTGCTCCCTTGGTATGCCAGTCAAAATTCTTTATGGAACTTTTTTATTTTGTTTTCTGTCAGGTACTTGCATGAAGTGTGCTTGCCTTCAGTTGTTCATAGAAACTTCAAATCAGCTAATATTTTACTCGATGAAGAGCTGAATCCCCATTTGTCGGATTGTGGTTTAGCTGCCTTGACACCAAACACTGAGAGACAGGTAAACTAGTTTGGACTAAGTTTTGATGGTTGATGAACAATGACTGATTTCTTTTGTTGTCCGTCTCTCCAATTTAGCAGCATGTTTAATTAGCCAGTGGGCCAGTAGTGGCTTAGTAATTGGCTTGTGATTTTGTCTTTTGCATACATTTAGCAGGTCTCTGCTCAGATGGTTGGTCAATTTGGTTACAGTGCTCCTGAATTTGCTTTGTCCGGAGTATACACTGTTAAAAGTGATGTATACAGTTTTGGAGTTGTAATGTTGGAGCTCTTGACTGGTCGGAAGCCACTTGATAGGTATACCTACTGAATATGATCTCCTAATGTTTTGCCAACACGTGTTATCTATGTCTACTGATGAAATATCTGTTTGCTCTCACACCTTCAGTTCAAGGGTCAGATCAGAACAATCACTTGTTAGATGGGCTACCCCGCAGTTGCATGATATAGATGCCTTGGCTAAAATGGTCGATCCTGCTTTGAATGGCATGTATCCTGCAAAGTCCCTTTCACGTTTTGCAGACATTATTGCACTCTGTGTTCAGGTAAATTTCATTCCACCGGTAACTCATGGTAATATGTGCTTATGGGTTCACCATAAGTCTGCAAGTGGGAAAGCAGCTTGACATTGTCTCTTTTGTCGATTTGATTGGAAGTTACATCTTGAGACCATCCGAAGAAGATTTATAATACTGGTGAAACAACTTTCATAATTAATGCCTGTAGAGGATAATGGTAGCACCAGCCCCATCAACATATCAATTGGAGTATACTAAGAAGTTACCTAGCAAGTTTTACTGTGCATCTTTGCCAGATGACTCTGTTGAATTTTTTCCATCTATTAAAGGTGTTGGATGTATCTTCTTTTTCATTTGTATATGTGCTCTTACTGCTCATTTACTTGACATTTTAAGCCCATATTAGTTGGACTGCCAACTATCTTGTAGGGCGGAAGTTTCCATCAACATCATGCTACCGGTATAATTAGATTTTCTGTGTCTTATCATCCCTCTTATCTAAAATATTTTGGGTGTTAAAATAATGTTTATGATGTGAAAGTGAACCAACCCTTTTGATCTCCCCATGATCCAATTTAGCTTTAAGGTTGTTCCAGAAAGCTGGTGGTTTCTTGACTTACTAAATGATTCTCGTCTTATTTTATCAATTTGTATAATCACATGTATTCTCTATCATGCAGCCCGAGCCTGAGTTCCGGCCTCCGATGTCTGAAGTTGTGCAACAGTTGGTTCGGTTGGTGCAAAGGGCAGGCATTTCCAAAAGGCGTTCCAGCGATGAAATGGGTTTTTCATACAGGACACCAGATCACGAGGCAATCGACATGTCGTTTTAAGCTGTGTCTCGGCCACCCCCAAAGTTTCTTCCGATGTTTGCCATTTTGTATAGAACTTTGCGACGGTCAGTTGATGACTAAGATCCACAGATAAACACGAGAGCTTCCTGGAGAGATGGTGTAATTATGAACCCTATATTATCACTTTACATTTAGTACGGTACAAAGATAAAAGTTCCACTTAGTATTCCCACTTTTGCTTAGCCCCCCAAGTATTATTGTACATCTTCATGCCTGGTTAGGGCCTTGGTTGGGTGTTCTCCAGGCTAAAAATAAGCTTTGTTCGATTCAAGTAAAATCAAAGAGACAAGTATTTGCCACAGAAAATTCTCGTTTATTTTGTACTCACTTGTAGCGAGCATTGATCTTACTTTACATCTTTTGAATCATGCACCACTCGGCACGAAATCAGCCGCCTGGCTGAACTCTTATGGAAAGAGTAATAGGCACCTCCAACAGGGACTGGTTACTTGGATCCGCCGGTCCTGTCAGGACGACTTCACCATGGTGGAACTGGCCGAGCTCGGTCGATGCTTTTGCAACTCTAATTTCCATATCAAGATCTTGAACTCCTTGAGGGTCTATTGTGAACCAAGGTGGGTTCACGCTTATCGCCGTTACATTCGGTGGTCGCATCGATACCGTGAACGTCAGCTGCCTGGCGCTCACGTTCTTCACCCTCCTGCGCACTGTTCGAACTCCGGCAAGTGCGGATATTGTTACTGAGGGAAGGTTCAAGTCAGATGGGTAGGTGAGCGGGCGAGTGCAAGATTCTCCGGTGGCTGCTTTCACCATGGACGGGTCGATTTTAGGTAAAGAGCACAGGAAGCTGATGTAGTCCTCATAATCTGCTTCATGACCATGGAAGCAAACGTAGACACCAGAAAGTTAAACGTTGAATGCATATTTTGGATTCGAAATGACAAGATAAAATTACCTGAAGGGAAGACGAGGCCGGGATTGAGGGCAGAGGTCGGATTGAGAAGACCTGAGCCGACATCGAAAGGAGTGGCGCAACTGAGGCTGCTGAAGTCCGAACCCTCAGCCATTATAAGGTCTCCATAGCTGTCGCACTTGGTGGCGGTCGTCAGCATCGCCGATGCGATCATGGAAGGTGTCCATGATGGATTGACTTGCTTGATGAGTGCCGCTGCTCCGACGACGTGGGGCGTCGCCATGCTTGTCCCAGAAAGCAATGCAAAACTCTGTCCTGCAATCGAAAGAAAGGAAATTTTTTTAAATCGAACTCGACGAGTGAACGCAAAGCTGACGGTAATCATGAGTTCAGTATTGTAACTCACCGACGAGAATAGGTTCGGAGGCGCTCATGGGGCTCCATGCCGCCCACACCTGGTGGCCGGGGGCTAGGATATCCGGCTTCAACACATCCATAGGAGTCTTCTTGACATCAATATAATCCGGTCCTCTTGAAGAGAATCTGCTCACGGTCGGCGCTCTCCCGCCAAATGAAGCCACTCTTCCTTCCCTGATGGCAGCCATCGCGCCGAATCTGGTTGTCGCTCCTCCTCGACCTCTTACCGTCTCCTGCTCATAGTACCGCGACAGGATCTGCACAAGAGCATATGGCAGTTCTCTTGGTAAAAAGAACCGGATGTAAGCTTACGAATAGACAATGATCGACCTGTGCATCGACCACTCTCGGGATCATCATCCCAGGAACAGGAAAGGGAATCGGCTCGGAGATGAAGTCGCCGTACGCCGGGTTTGCGACAAGGACAAAGCCTCTGAACCCGAGAGATATTGCTGTGTTGAGGATCGCGGTGAGGGAGGAGGTGCGGTTGAAGAAGCCGGAGGAGAAAGTGCAGATGACTACGCTGCCCAGCACTACAGCAGGGTTCAGGGCTTGGGGGGACTGACACTCCTCGATGTACGGCGGTGTCCTGGGGAAAACCCCGTACGGGAGGATTGCATCCTTGGCTAGGACAAGCTTGTTTTGAATCATGCCGTTTCCTAGAGTTGGTCCTAGTTCATGAAACAGCTCAGTGTCAACAGCTATGATACGTCTTTCAGGCAATGATGTTGAAGCAAGAATGTCAAACAAAAATACTTGAAGAAAGGCTGAAGAATGAATCTGAAAGGACAGAAAGGTTGAATGGGCTCCTTCTAGGACATCGAGTAGATCGTCGATGTATTGTATTCGACCTTATCTTAGGTTACATGTTTTTGCATGAATGTCACGACTAATTCAGTAATTTACATATTCATGTCGAACCACCTTTGATTCCCTAAAATGACTAACTTTGTGCCGGGTTCACGTGCCCTAATCACAATGACTTGTTAGGTCACATGGGCCCAAGGTGGTTCTGGGGCAATCGAATTATACATGAACTCGAAGCATCAAATGGTCACCCATCATATCATATTTCATATCCGTATATTTTATTTCACAATAGTCGATCACAGTTTGCTGTATTAGTGGCAAGTATGCTACTCAGCTCCTTCATGTCTAAAGCCAAACTTTTTTCCCTACTAAAATCCTCATCTCACATATTCACCAACAATCACGAAAACAGAGGGGGGGGAGAGAGAGAGGACCTGTCAAGCCAACCCCTGAGATTCTTTGGCCGCTGCCGAGGAGGAGAGAGACAGGGTAGGTCCGGTCGGTGGAGGTGGCGGCGACGCCCACAGTCCAGGGGCCGTAGGACAACACGGTGGAGGGGGAGGGTCCCTTGTTGCCCACCGCCTGCGCCACGAACACGCCGGCTCTTCTCGCAGACAGCATCGCCATGTCGAACACGCTCAGCAAGGTGGGCGTATCCTCCGGCGCTTCATCCGGCCCTACCGATAGCGACAATGCATCCACTCCATCACGCACTGCCTGTTCAATCCATTTCAATTTTTCCCAATCATTCATGAGCCTAAAGCGTGTAGAATAGCTATAACCTTATTACTGGAAAATTTGATTGCATTTAGTATCCCAATGTATTCTCAAATCGATAATTAGTGATAAACGACATCGATATTTCCATAGAAATTGCTAATTATATGAAATACCCTTCTATACGTATACCTTGTGCAAAAGAGAATTAGGTCACATTAAGAGCATAGCACCCATAAAATGATAATAAGAGTTAAATGAAATTAGGAGAGAACAAGCTTACTTGGTCGATCGCTGCAACTACATCTGTCATCGTCCCCAAGGTGGGGTACACAGCCTTATAGACGGCTATTCTGCATCAACACAAAATTGAGAAAAAGAAAACTTACCTCGGAACAGTGCTAAGTATACTAAGATCGGTCTGTCAAATTGATTTACAAAGTGACAATTAACTGTAAATAAATTCTTGAAATACAAGTAAGGGTACGTCCAACGATCGTACCGGGCTTCATAAGGCCCGAAATGGGTTTTCTATGAGCCCGTCGAAACGATGGGTGGGCCAACCGGGCCCGTGAACTAAGTCTACCTCAAAGAGTCGACTAGTGAATTAAATAAACTAGTAAGTGGGTCGCATTATTCATGATTTCACATGGAAAACCTAACAATGGAAGCTGTAAAAATTGGCCCCATCATCATACTTATGTATAATATACCTTGCTCCAGGCGCCACCCCGCTGGCCCATCCGTACAAGCCATTAGCGACGACCGCCACGTCTGGATTCCCCGCCGCTATTGCCGCCACGTGGCTTCATGGGTGAGAGAGAGAGAGAGAGAGAATGAAACCCTAGCTGAGTGAGTTCCACACGTTAAAGTTCATGCATGGAATGATCGTTTTACGTCAATAGTAAAGCGACGAACCTTCCATGCCCAACAGCGTCGAAAGGTGACAGAATATCCACCGCAGGATTGAGAGGTCCGGTGGCTCGAGCCCCGGCGGAGAAGAACCTCGCCGAGACTATCTTTCCGTTGCACGAGAACACGGGGAACAGCGGGCCTGCCTCGCACGCAGCGCCGGAGAATCGAGAAGTGCTGCGGTTCAAGGGTGGGAGGCCGAGGTTGGCGAAGCTCGGGTGCGCCGGGTTGATCCCAGTGTCGACGAAGCCAAGGACGATGCCCTCGCCGGCGTTCCTCGGCCCGCCTAGCTGGGTCCATGCTCCCTGGCGCAACCCCAGGAACTGAGGGGTGTAGGTGGTCATCAGTTTGGCTCCTCGGTCTCTCTCCACGAGCCTTACTCCTGGAGTTTCTTTGAGCCTCTTGGCCTGATGATTGATCATGAACAGTGTCAGAAAATCGGTACCGTTTCTTTCATTTCTCGTTTCTTCTTCTTCATTCTCCGAAAAGTAGCGGCATGAGGAGAGAAATGATCACTGAATCGGAACTAATGCACAGATCATTTGTTCGACCAGGTCTACGTGACGCGGCAACCCGATTCTGTCACTTACAGTGGCAAAAAATATAACGAGTTCATCGTTTTAGCATGTTTATTGATGCTTATCAACGGTGTTTGATTAACCTGCGCTCATCAGTGCTTATCAATGGTTTTCATCAATGCGTTCTTCGACCACAGTATGATAAAACGCAACATAAGATCGACCAAAGTTTTATAGATTAGCTGAATTTCAGGTTGGATCATATGATAAAGAAGAACTGTAAGATGATAATAATGAAAGGACCTTCCATGACCTGAGATTCTGTAATGTGGACGGAGAAGCCATTGATGACATGATTGAAGCTGTACAGCTTCTTGTAGCTTCCAGTCTCCAAAACACTCTGCAGAAGTTGGTCATGAGAATTCACTAGGCGCTTTGCGTGAGCCCTCGACACTTTCCTGAGGATCATTCACAAAACAAACTAGCATGCTTTATCAAAAACAAAAAGGAGATCATTTCACTTATCTAGGCCTAGAGCCTGAAGAGAAAGTAAAAGGCAAGCAAACGCATCTGATCTGATGAACTGGGATCCTTCGCTGTTCGTTTATGGCTGAGCAAAACTCGAGAAAGTCGACTATCCTGCTTACCTATTCAAATTGTGCCGGCTCAGCCCATGCTCAGGCGAGGAAGAAACACCGGCGAAGGCAACAGGGTCTCCTTCCATTAGAGCCAAGTAAATCTCTCTCTTTTCCGCAAAGCAGATCCTGAAGATCGTAAAAGCGAGAAGCGCGACACCTATCCGGGTGGCAGGATTGAAACCCAGACGAGTCATGTTTGATAGCTTGAGGAAGAGAAATGTGAGGTTTGTGACGATGGCAGTATCAATTATCAACCAGCGGATGCACGCACATCTTATAAGGAAGGAAACTAAAGGCTTATTCACAGGCTAAATGTGAAGAAGGTTGGTGAATTGCACAATATAAGTTTATGACGGTTACGGTTCATAAGTTTCAGTTTAACGTAAGCAGATTGTTAAGTTGGAATTAGAATTCAGGTCTTTTTCATGTGTTCCCATCTGCATTTGCTGCCACTCTCTCTCTCTCTCTCTCTCCTCTCTCCCTCTCCCTCCAGAAGAGATGATGGCCATGGTTAAGCCAAAAATGGACTGAATTTGTATTATATTCACTGTCAATGAAGATGCATGTCCTTAATAATGGCTGGCGTACCTCAAAATGGTGCTTGCAAAGGACCATATTCTCTACAAGATGGAGCTTAGGTTAGAGTATCGTTCATAATTTCATTATCTTTTCCTAGAGATACATGTATAAAAAGCACATTTACACATAAATTCGTAAGTTAAAACATCCAGCTCAATGAATCCTTTCTATCCCATGATTCACTTTCAGCATTAATCCTACATTTTGTAACCGTGGATCGAAGAGAAAGGCTGTGTAGTAGAAAAATGATAGTACACCATACATCCACGTCAATTCTGATCTGTTTGAAAATTGCTATAGTTCATTTACCCATATATTTACGCATACATAAGAGCTATGTTCAGATTATACCGCCATATTCTACTAAATAATTGTGTTAGGGCCTAACAAAAAAATGAAAAAGTTGGAATTCATATCTGGAGGAGTTAACCACATTTACTGAAGATGGCAAAAGGAAAACCAAAAACTGTATTTCCCAATAATTTCTGATTTTCCGACCTACCCCATGCCCAACGACCGACAAAATTTAACAACTTGTTTAACATCGAAACCTCTCACCTAGATAAGGAGAAAGACAATAGAATGCTTAAAACCCATTAGATGAAAAATGCTAAGTAAGGACGACTGTGCGTCAAGTATTACTGCGGAAACTGATCGAATGACAGTTTTTTAGGTGGTCTGAATAATTATGAACGGTGCTAAATCAGCAACAGAATTTCTCGATTGCTTCGCTTTGCTGGCCGAGTGAATGTTAGCACATAAGATGTAATAACTGAGCAGAAGATTAAGACATGAGCTTCACGTAACCTTAATAAACATTTCGAAGGAAAACCAGGTATTCAGAGTTTTTACCACTCCACACGGTCTGATTCCAAAGGAAGTAGAGCAACTCCAAAACCAAATTCTCCCTGGACGCACTACGGATTACATCACGACTCCTAAAACTAGCGCAGATACAGATATCCTACGACACGCACGCAAGTCACTAACACTGTCACGTCAGACCATGGTACGCAGCACTGTACACATCATACAACGACTAGTTACTATTTCTGCAAATAATAACAGTGATTGCTCGTTATCCAGCAGCAACTGCCACGTCCAGGGGACACCTCACCTTCATCTCTTCCGACGCTTGGAGTCAACCTGTATACAGTTATCCCCACTGATAAATCAACCTATCTTTGAGATCAACTAAAGATTATCATTAACTAAGTATCTGCTGGCACGGATATATAATTCCTTTTGCATACAAAAATACATGACATGCTAACTGCACTACTTATATCAAAATGATGCAACAAAGCAAATCCTCCAGCCTAATCTCAAGAAAATAGGGTCCACAACCACCATTCATGCTGATAAAAGATATGTGGAATCAATGAGCAAATACACGGGGGAGCAAAAAGAACTGGGGATGAAGGGATCTCAATGAAATTATGCATACAGAGTGGTTCAAGGGTTCATGATGGGTTATGAAAAAAAGAAAACCAAGACAGATCATTCTTCCAAGGAGAAACCAAAACTGCAAGTAGCTTCCCATCTACAATACGTAGTAGAATGATTCAATGGGCTGTCCAGCAAAACACGGCACTTGTACATTAACTTAATCAAGTAGCTCCGGTATATCAAATATGAAACAGCAATATGCATAAGCATACACACAATTTTACTATCTTCTATCTCACCACTTCATAGTCCCATTATTACATTTACAGCAACACATGTGCTAGCTCATCACAGTATAATGCAAAAATTTTCGATGAGACCCTGTATTTAGCCCTTAAGCTGTAAAGAAATCCCTAAGTAAAATCATGAAAATGAAAATATGGGGCAGATATATTCTTTTATTACCAAAGCTTGACCAAGGATCATATTGAACTGCACGAGGAAAAAAATTCATTAAATTTTGCAGAAAGTACACTTTTTCAATTCAAATCCAGACAAAGTCATACTCGTTGAGTTTTAACATAATCCATAATAGGGTGTTGAGGACTGTGTATTACAAACTACACATCTAATTAACTGTCCCACATCTGACATTGCATGAATCTTCACTCTTAAGCCATCTATATAAGCCTATACCATTACGTCTAGGAACCATAAGTGAACTTCGATCTTGAATCATTCTGCTATATATCATGGAAAAGCTTTTAATGGTCTGTTTCCAAATTAGAGAAAAGTCAAGGCTCACAGTCTATTCAGGTGAAGTGAATATGAATCAGGGGCAATGCACAGCCTAGAAGATAGTTTGAAGACAAACAAGTACCCAAACATTCTTGACTGCTCAAGAATCTGAATTTACTTTTTCATTTGATTAAGAATGAGACTAAAGAATGGACAGAACAGAATGAGCCCCACAAGAGGATAGCAAAAGTATCTTCACCATATATTTAGATGATCAACTCTGTTTTCCCCCCTTACTGTTCAGAAATGATCAAAATTAAAAAGGAAAGAAAGAGATGAAGGGATAAAATGAACTAAATGTCAGTGCTATGTTAGCTACAGTATAACTCTTGTCATTTCCTGAATATTTCCAAGATATCCATCTTTGTAGTCAGTTTACATTAAGTATACCTGCCTCTTTACTGTGGAGAATCCATGTTCCGCATCATGATACATATGCAGTCAATAAACAGAAGCCAACAGTATTAAAAAAACACCTTAACATTATCATGAATTTGATGGACGGAATAATGCAACCTATATCATAGGTGACTCAAACGTCTTATAGTTCAAAGAGCATAATCACACTCTGACTTTAGATAAGAATCAAATATGTTTTGCACTCATGGTTTCCCTCCCTTCACTTACTGTCCCAAAACTATTCAAAACATGACTAGCCATTTTTGGTGGCACTACTTTATCAAAAAAACTGTTCCTCCTAAGACATGTATACAACTCAACCTGGCAAATTAAGCATTACAAAAAGCATTACTTGCAATGAATCATAGGCAAATGCTGCCACCAAAAAAAAAAGTCCTTAAGTTCTTAACTAAGGTTATGTGAACAAGATAGGTCCAATAAATAAGGGCTATTGATGCCTTCAATGTCTCAGCAAACACATTTTCAGAAGCATCAGGTACATATTTGTAAAATGTTAAAGTTATGCCTGGGAACATTAAGAAGCAGAGGGAAAGAGGGTTGAAAAGTGAGAGCAGATAAACTACTTGCAAAGAATCATAAGCCAATGCTGCCATAAACATGGCAAGAGAGATGCTATAAATAGGGTTCGTGATGTCTTCAATATCTAATAAAAACATTAATTCAGAAGCATCACGTGCAGATTTCTGTTGAGTTAAAGTTATGCTTGGGAATCTTGAGAAGGAAAGCAAAAAGGGGGTGGAAGCAATAGAAATTGCTTTTGGAATTAATATTTGGTATAAAACATCTGCATTTACGCAATTATCCCCCAGTTGAAGAATCTTCATGAAGAGATGGACAAAGGTATGATCACACTCAAAGGCTGGGAGCATAATTGGCAGTTACACTACCCCTCCTCATTCTTATTCATAATCAAAAGTAGTTCTTACATTCAATCAACTCACAAATCATGCATATTCTATTCCAAAAAGTTACCTTCACAAAAATAATATTTAAAAATCAGGATGACTGATAAACAGTACCAATGTAGCAATCATCAGTTTTCCATGTTCTACCCCCCATTATAACATTTTACACAGCCCTAAACAGACATTGCTCAAACTGGTTAATTACGCTTGAATGTCCTTGCAGGTAAGCCTGACCATTCAAAAACAACAGAAAGAAAGAAGGGAAAACAAAAAGGAGAAGATGCAAAAACTAATATCTAAGACTCGTTCAAGAAAAGCTCTCCAAAGCTTTTCTTACTTCCTGCTCCTTTTTTTTTTTTTTTTTTTTTTTTTTTTGAATGTTAAACATGATATCATCAAGAAGAAACCGCCCCTATACAAAAGGGCTTCAGGTAGAAGATACCAATTACTGATTCTAGCATTTCTAATGAGATAGATCCTACAAAACCAAAAGTGAAGACTGTACAACCAATTCTTCCAAAAAAATCCCAAGAGGATTCAGCTCCTCGAATTTGTTCCTCTGTCCAAATGAGCCAAAAAAACAAGGAAAGGAATCATCTTAAAAAAGGAGGTGCTGATTTTCTTATGTTAAGGTCATGATGAAGCATCTCCTGGTCTAACTAAACAAGATAATAGTCAGTTGTTCAGAAATACCTACCTTATGGTACATAACAAGCACAACAAAAAACAACTGATGATACTAGTAACCCAAACACAATCCCCGATATCTTCACTGGAGAGAATCACGAAATACCTACCTTATGGTACATAACAAGCACAATAAAAAACAACTGATGATACTAGTAACCCAAACACAATCCCGGATATCTTCACTGGAGAGAATCACGAAATACAGGAGTAGGTAACAAAATAAGGAAATTTCTCAAAGAAAATCATCTCACGTTTTCTGGTCTTGTCCACCATGATCTAATTACTTGCAAAAGCAATATATTCTTCAGTTAGAATGACACTATCCTTCAAATAACATAAAAACTAGACAAACAATAAGTATGCTATATAGAGGTAAAGACAGTAGAGTCCTCTGGACAGTAGAAGGACAATAAATCTTAAAAAAAAAATAAAAAAAGAAATAGGAAGCCAGACGTCCTGAATGAAACATTCAGTACCTATTATTAGGTGCCACAAAGATCAACAGATTGCCCTCACATTTGAAAATAAAAACTTTGAACTAGAAAAAGTGGAAATTTTCCAGGTACACTAGTTTTGATTTCCCTTTTGCTAAATAATGCAATATATAAAATCTTATTGCCTCAATTAAAATTTCACTACTTCCATAGCTTTCTATAATGAAATTAAAATATGCTTTCTTTAACTAATATATATACACTATGACAATCCTTTTATTTTTTCTAAATAGAGCGAATTTTTAAGTACTCTTCCATTCCAAAGCTACAAGCAGTAAACTAGATCAAAAGGTGTATGCCTATGACTTCTCCATGAATTTCGTTTAGCATTGTCATGTAAACTGAATAATCCAATGAAGAACTTTTGATCCTTGCCACACATAGATCTTATATCAAAACTATCCAAGCAGATATCAAGGTCACTACCAACCAATGAAATGAGAAAACAGAGGGAAAACATAATCCTCAGATTTTAGAAGCAAGCACTATTACCTTTACTTCAGCTAATGGTGACAAAGAAAATCCATTTTCTGCTCGTTTGACCTCATCATCAGAACATTCAGCGCAGACAAAGTGCTCAAGCTTTTTGGCTTCTTCAATAGTCATACCCACACACGCTGGGTGATACCTGAGAATTATGATGAGGCAGCACAATGAACTCCAAATTACATGAGGGTACCATTAACTCTTCCATTAACAATCAATACATTGCACAATCCATGGCAGACAAGAATGAGGAAATTCCCCAACAACACCGTGAAAGAGCATGAGTTTCACTATATAACATCCAAAATCCAAAATTTTGGGAGAAAATTCGATTCACATAATTCTGGAGTTTTCTCATCTGCTTTGAAAGCACAGATGTGACTACAACTATCAAACCTGCCCTACATACACATGTAAAAATTAAAACTTTTTAGTCTTTGAATAATTCTATCCAAAATTAGTAGCTTTGCTTGTAGACGAACAATGTTAGACTCATCTTCTAACTCTTCTAGAATAAGATACGCAAGTTATCATGCCATTGAACATTCTCATAACCTCCCAAGAACTGATCTTTCAGTGATCTTTGACCAAAGATATCCACGCAACATCAGATGGAAGTTTTTCAATATTGTCCACATATAATTGAACAACCAATTAGTCTCATTGATGAGAGGCAAAGACTAAAGGTATACCAGTCTTTGCATCCTTCACACTGCACCATAAGGTCATCCGGGTTATACGGCATCTCACACTTGCAGTACCTGCGAAATTGAGACACATCCAGCAAAACCCATCAGCCAACAATAAAAATCTCCAACACTAAACCAAAAAAAACCCCAACTTTATACTAAAACCACAAAAAGAACCCAAAAAGAAAAAGAAAAATGAAAACACTCACACAGCAACACGGTCTGGTATAAACGCCCCAGTAGCCGCCTTATACTCAAATCTACAGTAGTAATCCTCCGCTCCGACATTCTCGAGCTTCGTATAGTTCTTGAACGAATGCACGATGCATTTCCCTTCGATGGTGTGCGCGCTTTGCACGTCGTAGTGATCCGACAGGAACAGCTCCTTCGCGCCGTGAAACTGCCTCCTCCCTCCAATCGACTCCTCCGGCCGGTAATACCACCGCACCCTCACCTTCACGTTGTTCCGCGCGTCGGCCTCGATCTTCTCGATCCGCGCCACGTACGGGGGCTTCCCGGTGTCCGACGGCCGCATCAGCACGCAATCGTTAGCTGCAACAAACAACCCCCGCCCAGCATCAGCATTAGACAGAAAAACCAGGGGAACGACCCCAACATTTCCCGAAGCACGAAGCCCCACGAAGCCCCACGAAGCCACACGATAACGAGTTACGCACCGCGGACGACCTTGTTGGTGCCCCTGATGGTGTAGGCGTCGAGGTCCTTCTTCGCCGGCTTCGGCTTGGCCATGAGGCCGGGTCGGGTCTTCGCCATCGGCGGCGGCGGGGGTAGGGCTCGAACGGCGTCGCCGGAGCAGGGCTCCGCCGGGGAGGGAGGGGTTCGAGGACGGCGGAGGGACGGCGGCGGCGGCGGCGGGAATGCGGCGGCGGAGGGGTCGGCGAGGATCGAGGAGGAACCCTAGACTTTGGGGGGGAGGCGAGGAGGGAGACGAGGAGACCAGCGCTGGTGCTCGTTGGTATTCATGGATATCGGAGAAGAGAGAGAGAGAGAGGGGGGAGGAGAGAGAGAGGAGAGAGAAAGACTCATCAACCGAGTCACTACTGCACACAAGTCAGTCCGGCGATTAGTGTTTGATTAAATCGGATTGGCTTTACCCTAATCTTGCTATTTATTGCTCCTAATGACCCAAGGAAAGTAGGCAAGTACAAAAAGTTAGCTTTAATTTTTCGGAAAATGTGTAATCGGGTTTTGTTTTGTTCGATGTGGTCCGTGATCTTTTCGCGATAAAGTCTACTACCGACGATCAGTTCATGTCGCCAAGCAGGTGATGTTGCTATGGATTATGCGGGTAGGATTTGCGCTATTGCTATTGACGCGGTGTCGAGTCAGCAATTAAGAGAGAGGATCAAGGTCCGGCCTCGTATGGAAGGTTGTGAGGATTTCATAACCCTCATTGGCCATATAGGTGGGAGGTTTGGCAATGTTCAATGTGCTTAGATGGATGGCCGATTCAGTAAAATTTGGGCCATATCATTAACACGGTGCCACATTAGGAGAGAAAATCAAGGTTGGGCCTCATATGGAAGGCTGTGAGGATTCAACAACCCTAATTGGCCATAGGGGGGTTGGCAACATTCGACATGCTTAGATGGATGACGGATGCAGTAAAATTTGGATCATATCATTGACGCGGTGCCACATCATCAATTAAGTGAGAGGATCACGATCCAACCTCGTATGGAAGGTTGTGAGGATACAACAACCCTCATTTGCCATAGAAGGAGGTTTGGCAACATTTGAGGTACTTAGGTGGATGGTAGATGCGGTAAAATTTAGGCCTTATCATTGACGTGGTGCCACATTAGGAAAGAGAATTGAGGTCCGGTCTCATATGGAAAGTTGTGAGATTTCAACAACCCTCATTGGCCGTGGGGGATGGTGTCACGCCCCGAACCCCGAAGCGCGCACACATCCCACAGCGGTCGATCAAATATGCGACATCCCAGGACACGTCGCCAACCCATTCATTTGTTTACGCATGCGGAAGCGAAACAAATCCCCTGACAACAAAATACGGGATAGAAAAGCAGGAAGCAAACCACAACATAACACTTTCTCAATTAAACAGAATTACAAATAGAGGTCTATGGCCAAAAGTCTACAAAAGACCGGCTCTTAAAAAGGGATTGTCCTACGACCTACAAGTCGGACATGTTCTCCAATTTTATGACTTCACCTCTGCAACTCCTCAAAGCCAACCAAAGCTATCTGGTCGCTCCGTCCACCAGGGACTTGAAATTTTAATCCCACAACCGGGATGAGACGATGTCTCAACAAGTTCAACCCCCTAAACCCCTATTAGAAAGAAAATATGCCCCGGGTGGCCTAACCACATCACATAGAAGACTTACCTCGCATTAGCCTTCATCTGCAAGTTAACATAATTTATATAATTCAACCGCGTGCAATTATGATAACCAACAACCATGGCACAATCACATCATCAGAACAATTCAACCACTTGGATCGTCTCAGTGATCAATCGACTTGGCCGATTACATGTCATTCTAGCAAATCAATCATTGCTCTCAATTACGGCCCTATAGAAAGGTTTAACGACCAATGGCAATCACGGCCCCACTCGGCACGACCTTTAATTAGGTGGTCCATCACGGCCTCACTGGGCACGACCTCTCATAGGTGGTCCATCACGGCCTCACTGGGCACGGCCTCTAATAGGTGGTCAATCACGGCCCTATTAGGCACGACTTCTCATAGGTGGTTCATCACGGCCCTACTAGGCACGACCTCCAATAGGTGGTTAATCGCGGCCAATCTCCCATCAATTTCAATACTAGGACTTTATAAAAAGAATCCCTATTTATCACAATCACACTCAATTTGCCACAATCAATCATCAAATTCAAATTCTAAATACACAAAGCGATCGGCACGAAATTCGAGAGTTTAGGGTCCCGACAAAATTTTCGAATTTTAATAGATAATTAATTTTATTCCGAAAATTAATTAAATAATAATATCCATAATTTTTCGCAATCCACACTCAATTTATAATATCCAACCATCAATTTCAAAATCCGAATACACAACAGCGATCGGCACGAAATTCGAGCAATCGGGTCAAAAATAATTTTTCCTTTTTTTTAATAATAATATTTTAATGATTTCGGAATATAATATAATATTATAAATTCCAGAATTTCGAAACAATTAAATAATTCAAAAATAAAGCCCTATTGTGTCCCATCAAGGTTTATTATTAAATAAACTCTCTTAGCCTTTAATTAAACACACTTTAAATTAAACAAACCTTTTTAATCCAAATCACAATTAAATAAACTAAGATATCCACCTAAACTTGCTTAACTTAAACTAAGCACACTTAGAGCATAATTAACCGTCTAATCAAGATTTAGTGAGCTAAACTCACCGGATTAGCGAGCCGAGCGGACCAAAACGACGAGGACGTCGAGGAGAACAACTTTCCTCAAAGCGGGCCGAGCATCCGGGCTCGGGAAGGCGGCCAAAACGGGCCAAACGTCCGCTGCATACCCATTTTTCTTGGCTGCTAGTTGAGGCCGAACGGAGGCTGCACGGCGGCGGTTTGGGCGCGGAACCGGCGGAGAAGAGGGGCGGCAGCTCGTGCCGGTGAGGCGGTAGCTCCGGCGAACCCTTCGGCGGTGGAGATGAGCTCCGACAGCTCCTAGAACTCGCGAACAGGGGCAGACGGAGGCGGCTGGGCGTCGGCCAAGCGTGGGCGAGCGCGGCGGACGCCTAGCGACGGCGACGCACGACAGCGGCGAGCGAGCGGCGAACGGGGACAGGCGAAGGCGTGCGACGGCTCCGGGCAACGTTGGCTGCTGCTTCAGCTTGGCGTCCGACCAGATCTAAGATCTCGAGCAACAAACGGAGGGGGAGAAAGGAGATGGAGTAGCACACGCGGGCGAGCGGAGCGGCGAACGACGGACGAACGGCGACGGCGGTGAACGGCGGAGGCGTGCGGCTTCTCCCACTTGCTGGTTGCTGGGTTTTCAAAGAAGAAGGAGATGAAGAAGATGGAGATGGAGGAGTCGCACGGTTGGGAGGAAGAAGAGAGGGAGGAGAGAGAAGGAGGAGAGAGAAGATGGGGGGCTTTTTCTTTTCTTTTTCTCTTTCTTTAATCCACAAAAAGGCCCACCATGACCTCATGCATGACATCACACTCCACTATATCCCACAACCTTATTCCAATAGGTTCACTTGCAATTTCCGCCGCGGTCCAATTATTTGTACAATAACTTCTTCAATTTCACTCAATTCTCTTCTAATTGGATTAAATTAAAGCCCATAAAATTAATCAATGTCACCACACTTCAATTCACATCTTCATTTATTCGTAGAGCCAACTTAAGTCCCAGAAGCGCAACCAAAAATGGCCTACTAATTTCTTGAGCCAAATTAGCCATTTCTTGATTATTTTGCTAAAAAGCTCGGCTTGCATGAAAAATCTTCCAAAGATGATTCAATGATCTTGAAATGATTTGTGACACACCTAGACTTCCAATTTCTGAATTCGATCTCAATTCCACGGTTAATTTCACTTTGGCACGATACTAGCGCGGCCCAACCTACCGGGTAGCCTTTAGAAATTTTCATGCATTTGACCTGTGGTTGATCATCTCAAGCCACAATGCACATCTTTGAAACATTGGCGACTTACGGTTGTCGGCATAATCTCAAGGTTTCAAATACGAACACAGGGTACCCAATCGATAGAAAAGTCGATCCAGTGTCGGTCGACAAGGATTATGCAATCTGGTGGAATCACCCACACTCGATCACATGCCTCTGTCGAGTCGACCTATCTCCGGTCTTTAATCGATTTTTATTTGTGCCGTAATGACCCTTGCCGATTAGCTCGGTCGAAAGGTCGCTTCCTGGTCAAATTCTCGAGTCTGATGCATTAGAAACTCTTAACGACTTCACCCGAAAGACTAGTTATCACATGAGCGGCCGACTCAAGGAAATGAACTATATGCGTGCCAATGAAATGCCCGTCTCAATTTATTGAAAATAGAATCGGAAAATGGGGATGTCACAGATGGTTTGGCCACATTCAATGTGCTTAGATAAATGGCAGATGCGATAAAATTTGGGCCATATCATTGACGCAATTCTACATTAGCAATTAAATGAGAGGATTGCGATCCAACCTTGTATGGAAGGTTGTGGATTCGACAACCCTCATTGGCCATAGAAGATGGTTTGGTAACATTTCATATGCTTAGGTGATTGATGATGCAGTAAAATTTAGATTATACCATTGACGTGGTGCCACATCAACAATTAAGAGAGAGAAAATCACGATATGAATTCATAAGGAAGATTGTGAGAATTCAACAACCCTCATTGGCCATAGGCGAGGGGTTTGGCAACATTTGATGTGCTTAGGTGGATGGCAATTGCGGTAAAATTTAGGCTATATCATTGACGTGGTGCCATATCAGTAATTAAGAGAGAGAATCAAGATTTGGCCTCGTATGAAAGGTTGGGAGGATCCAACAACCCTTGTTGGCCATAAGCGGGAGGGTTTGGCAACTTTCCACTTGCTTAGGTGGATGTCAAATACGGTAAAACTTAGGTTTTATCATTAACACAATCAACAATTAAGAGAGAGAATCAAGGTCTAATCTCGAATGAAAGGCTGTGAGGATTCAACAAGCCCTATTAGCCATAGGTGGGAGGTTTGGCAACCTTTGACATGCTTAGATGGATGGCATGAAGGGAAGGTACACTCTACAACCCCTGTTTATGTTAGAAACGTGCAGTAGAAGTCTAATATTTTCACTAAGGAATTTGGGGAGATCATTTAGAGGAAGTCCAAATCCAAGTACTTTAATATATTCAATTAGACCTACAATGAATTATGAACCAACTTGATATATTAACTATTCCTTACCACATCAATTCTCCAATTCGATACTTTTCTAACATAACTCACACGTATATTCTAACAATCTCCTCCTTACATGTGAACTGTAGTATCAAGTTTTTTCTGCTTTGCATCATAACAATCTTCCCATCACATGTGAGCCCCATTACTAGGTTTTCTCCCCATTAATTCAAGTTCTTTGTTCGAATCGAACTATGAAATTTGCCAGCAACACCACAACACTCATTTACTTTCGAGAATGGGCCACCAATCAACTATTGGCTTTGATACCATTTGTTAAAAACGTGCAGTAAAAGTTTGACAACTTCACCAGGGGAGATTGATAAGAGGGAGCCCAAGTCTAAACCCGTCAATATATTCAACTAGACCTATTTTCACTCAAAAGTTTAAACTAATTAGTTGTAAACTAACTTGGATATATTGATTATTCCACACTAATTCTCCAATATGATACTTCTTTAACACAACTCACGCTCGCATTCTAATAGTCTAAGGTGCCATAACCCTAAAAATGACAAGGTTTTCATAACACTTGTTGGCCATCAGCAAGGACCACACAAGCCTCACGCCTTGTCGAATGAGGCAACCACACCCATGCCCCTAGTGCATTCTCTCTCTCTCTCTCTCTCTCTCTCTCTCTCCAAATCCAATTCCAACAATCCTCTCTTGAGCATGACAAAGGTCAATTACCCCCCTCCCCCCAAAAGACATTTTTGTTTTTCTTTAAATTGTTCATGTGGCACCACATCAGTATTATATATGTTCATATTTTGGCACATAAAACAATGTCATATAAGCAATTTGATGATTTTAACTAATGATGACAAAGGATTTGATTGCATAAGTTGTGAAAGATAAAGGATTAGGCACAAACAATTAAGATAGGATGAAATGTTTATTAGAGAAGACTTACTATAAATAGGTCGTCATGTATCAAGGGGACGAGACGATAAGGCATGGCTGCATGTCCGGAGGACCCGAGCAAGAATTAAGCCCACTACAAAGGGAGATCGAATAGACCGGGTCATTCCTAACGACTCCTACTCCGAGCTCAGGGAGACAAAACTCTCTTGAACTTATAAACGGACAAGAATAACCTAGGATCCTCCCACATATCATAAAGAATCTTGCATGGAGCTATGCTCACATGGAATAAACCTACAATAATTCCCTGATAATGGTATTTATTAATAAATTCACGAAATTGTATAAATGAATAGTATATATATATTTTCATAAATATGAAAGGATATGAAATTATACATCTACAATTGTTAATTTGCAACATCAAAACTCATCAAAACAATTTCTTTTAATAAAACACATGGTAATACAAGCACCAATTTTAGTGAAAAGCAAAAGGACTCCAGAGTGCAAGATAAGCAGTCATTACAAGGAAACGATTGATCACTTGAAAATTAAAGTCCTATATGTCAATCTTAGTGACAACTCTTAAGAAAGATTTTTTTATTGTGTACTTATATAGATGTTGTGAATGGCAACATTGATATTATGTGTTATGAATGCTATAGTTCTTTTCGGTTTGAAGAGAACAAATTGATACTGGCTAGGATAGTAATCAAAGTTCCCATGCCTACTGATTTCTGCTCATGTTAGATTGGAGTTACAGAGGGTGGTATACCAAATCGATTTACTAAGTCGTATGTCAGATTATAAGTGACATTTCAAACACGGAAGTCATATTTAAGAATCAACCACAGTTTGACACATCACTTGATTAGCCAATATTTTAAATTAAACTTAGTAAATTTAGCATTGCTTTTTGTATTTTGATTAAATAAGGAAAACGCCTTATATATGTGGAATGAATATATAGTCATTCAAAAAAAAAAAAAAAAAACACATTTTTGTCGATGGATGTCCTCGGGACACTCATTGAGGAAACTTTACAGCTTCCAACTAATTGACCGTCCTCATATTACAGGCTATTAATATTTTGAAAATCGAAAAATGTCTATATTAAGTATGCTTAACAAGTGTTGAGTCGACACTCATCAACAAAACCCACATCAAACCGGGGCCCTTTTATTTATTAACATGTTGCTACTGAGAAAAGGTGAAATTCTTTTTGGGGAGATATAAAATAATCTGTGCGATTCTTGATTATAACCGTGAAATTCTCAAGCTACGCGAAATACAGTAGAAGAAGAAAAGGGAAGTAATAGAGCAATTCCTAGAGTTGATATGCACGGGTTATTCGTTTTGGGCTCAGGTCCAAAGGCAGTTATGGAAAGCCCATTAAAGATAGATCCATAAAACAAAAGCGTGAGTAGCACCAAATGAGACTAATAAGCCCAATATACAGGCTCGTACACATCAATTAATGTTCTTTTCTAATTTTTGTTTTTATTTTTTTTATTATCCTTTTACGGATCTTTTTCAATGGCATAAAAGCCCAAATTAATCACAGAGATGTGACCTCGCAACACTAGCATCTTCTAGTTTATTTCAGGGATTTTTATTTATTTATTTAAAGAATATCATTTTGGAACCAGCGTGCTGGACTCTATAAGCTCTGTGATAACTCTCTTATACTATATAGTATCTTCGCAATAAGTTCAACTTTTGATTTATATCTTTCTCTCCCTCAATCATTACTTATAGGGAGACACAACACTGTAATACTTTTGGGCTAATTGGAGAAAATTGAGGAAAATAATTTGGAGAAATTTTTTGGATAAGGAGGGAGGGACGATTTAGAAAAGCAAACTTCTTCTTTAGATTTTCCTCTACACTATGATGATTTCGGACATACATAGTGGGAGATCAAGGGAAAGAAGCGTATAAAACCTGTCACAAGCAATAATTTGATACAGGTATAAAAAAAGGTACTGCTCGTCCCGAATCACAAATTCATATAGCCAGGCAAACTGCCGAACATCCAAGATAGATCAACATTAAGTTCTGACCACGTAAGATTACCATTTTGTACAACGTTGCTATCCTAGAACATGATGTACCATGTTGCATTGGCCTTGAGATAATCTTCCGATCTGAAAGTAGAAAACTAGCAACTTTCAACCCTCACAAGGAGACGACACTAACAAGTGCTGAATTATCAATCTTTAACTAGAACAAAGAACAAAAGACAAGCTCCTACTCGCAGAACTTGCAGGGTATTCTAAAGAGACGATGGATCTCCCTAACGAATCCCCAACTTAGGGAAGAAACCCGCAAGTTCTTCCGGGGAGAAACACCAAGAAACTTTAGCCGTAGTGACCCACCGCATGATGAGGTGAACGATTCTTCTCCGGGAAAACCGCAACATCCGAGGCGGCCCTAAGGAATTCCCGCTCGATCGATACTATAAGCCTTCATGATGTCCGCCTGAGTAGAACACCGCGCAGGCCCTCTTCTCGGTGTGATAACCATGAAGCAACTCACGAGCAAGCAAGATGGGTCATCTCCAATCCTCCTCCCTTGAACAAAAGCGGACTGCTCGTGGCCAACGGAACCAGGACTACAGGAATAACCCTTGAAGCGATAATCTTAGATGTGCACTTATGAATAGTATTGCAACAAGAGATGGGACAGAAAATCAGTAAGGTTACTTGGATTCTCCTCCTCCGGCGTGAGAGTGATGATAGCATTATTGGCCTCCCGAAGAAGTTTCTATGGGAAAAGAAAATCTGACGCTGCCTCCATAACCTGATCACCTATAGTCCGCAGGCCGGCACAGTCTTACACATCAGCCATCAGGTCCTGGCCCCTTATGGCGAAGCAGATCGAACATCACCCATTTCACCTCTTCCACGGTAACCGGCGGGGTGGAGAGAAGATCAATATGCTCAATAGATGAAGTTGTACCGATGGTGTCCCGAAGCATCTGCATCAATCGATGATGCTTATGGAGCACGGAAAACTGTGCCTAAAAGAAACGCACCCCCTTAGATTTATTCAGATCAGATCAGTAATCATCGACCTGTCCTCGCAAGTCCGGGATCGAATGGTATTACGGTGCTATTTGCGCTTAATTGTGTCGGAAAAAGCAAGCTGTGTTTTGGTCCCCAAGCTCCAGCCATCTAGCTCGAGCTTTCTGTTGGAACAGACTCTCCTCCATCCCTGCAAGCACATAGAATTTCGAAGCAGCCGCTTTCTCGCAAGACATCATATCACTGTCCTCAATCCCCGCACACATTTGCCTTTGAATCACCTTCAACTCAGCCCGAGCCTCTCCGGACCAACTAGACAAATCACTCATATCCACACGAATTAGCCAGAAGGCCATCAGAAGCAGACCAGGAAGGATTAACCGCGACCGCACTTCCGGATTTCGCGCGGCACAAAATTCCCTGAGCAACACCACGGGGCACCAGGTAAATCAGCAGCCAGGGATTCAATGCAATCCCCCAAAAGGTGGCGATAACCATCCTTATTTTACCCATAGACAAAAGCGGCACAGAAGCTAATGCCGTCGGCCACAGTATGAACAGATAGATGAATCGACTGAGAAACAACCGAAAGCACAAAAACAATGACCCCTTTCGGATTCTAACACATCCTCGATTCGTCCTTACCCCTGGATCCTAAAACATCCGTGTTTGAGTATATTGCTCGCACATCTCCACCCCCACCTATTTCGAAAACTAGCTTGGTTGACTCTACGTAGAAACCATGTCTCGTCATAATGACGTAGAAAGAGACATTTGGATGAACAAATGGCTACTTGGATCACATCAACAGGCTTGAGGGTGCTAAATATTCACACTTACTAAGCCTGATTGTGCACTCATAATTTACATAATGTCGTACGACAGACGTTAGAAAATCATCATACGCTGCTTTCGTTAGATGCACTTCTTACATATTTTGAGTTCACAAACTGCAATACCATAGAAGCATAATCTACACTCGCATCACTAATTGAATCATCGCACACGATCTTGTCTAATTTTCACTTATGGCCTAAGCTAGATAAATGGTACATACGAAATTTGAAGCTTATGATATGCTAATCCTCACCAAAATTACCTACGGCATAATGTCCAAATTTATCCTTGCCATAGCCGTGAAACTAACCAGTCATACATGAATCCCAAATATAGCTAACAGGTCATAATCTTATCGGATGTTATCATGTATTTCCATGCGCCACAAGCCGGCACAATACATAGTGTACTCATAAGCTTCACAACTTGCCATCAAATGATTAGGTGGTCTACAGCACTCGGAAAGAGCACATTTAGAGCTCATAATGACACTAGGGTCGAATAATATTAGCAATATCAACCATAGACTTCAAAGCAAGGTCGGAGAGATGTCCATGGGAAAGGGATTGCCGAGCATGTTGTCCATGTAGTAATGAGGGTGAGTGGCATCCATAACCACGAATTGCATGTCCTCCGATGGCTTCCAGTGCCTCTTCCTTTGGTTGATGAACCAGTTGTTGATTTGCTTCTGATCTAGTCCGGTTGATTCTGCTAGAGCTAGTTTCTGTGATTCCTGTCATTTTGAATAAAGACCCGAGAAAAATTTTAACACCCAGTGATGTAAAATGAGGTAACTTAGGTGCTCAGAGTCCAGAGTTAACTGGCATTGGCAAGCAAAGTATGCACACAAACCCAGTATCAGGGTAAGGCAGAACATGTGATTCATGCATGTCGAGAAAGCATTACAACTCTGTGTCATATACCAGCAGGGCAAAAATTCTGCCAGTTAAATGAGATCGCTTATAACCCATAACTCAATGAATTACACTAAGTGGCGGCGCTATCTCAATTATTCAAGGCAACAGTTTCCTTTGAATGCAACATCTCCAGTCTCCATCCAAGGGCTACATTCTTTAGTAAAGAATTTTTCTAAAGAACTAATTTGTAAAGTACACAGCCAGCACAAAGAATTATTTTTTCACTAGTAAAGACATCACATGGGCGGAAAATAATAGTTCTGAGCCATAACCAACCAATTTATTAAAGAAGCACATTCCATCTCAAGCCATTCCATAGATTAGTTGATATGACAACCACTGAGCTTGTTTTATCATATAATCCATTTAGAAGGACTTTCTTTCTCTATGTGTCATCAAAAAGAGTGGTGGAGTTTAAGAGTGTAGATGAATACTGATGGGTAAGGCCATTTGTAGTGTCGACTCCACCAATCAAGCAATTGTTGCCGGGCCTCTTTCGGGAGCTTCCCCTTCTTCCTCTTTTTCATGAACTCCTGCTTGAGGCTACCAAGATATCCACTGTACTTCCGCAAGAGCTGAGTCTTGAGCTCTCTGTCCTCTGCTTGGGGGTCAATGAAGTTGTTCACATCATCTTCTTCGGATGAGCCATTCCTATCAAAAGCCTCACTCAAAGCCACTGGCAACATGAACAAGCACAGTAAGCATCTTTTGAAGCCTATGTTGCCATATAAATCAAATCACAGACATGCATTGGTAACAGCAGATTTGTCACTGGATAACAAAAATATAATAGCACATTGCACAAGATCAAGAATACATCACATCACATTCAGTGGTGTTTATTGGGTATTTCTACTAATTTATACACAAGTACCTTGACCTTTGATAGGATTTTTGTGGAAGACAATCTTCTGGGCCAACATAATTACTCCAAATTGGATACCGTGGTTTAAATTCTAATCAACTTGTCAAGTGAATTGTCCAATACTGTTATTTAGCAACAGAATGGGAAAATTTTCTGGAGTTCAAAGTACCATTTCATCATTAGTAAGAAACAATTCATATAGAGGCAAGCATTAATAACATGAAATCAATTTTTTATACCCACTTTTAGGAACTAGGAACTTCCAAGCATTTTATTTAATCATGCATCAGGTAGCACAAGGTAACAAGATTGAACTCTGCCACACACTAAGATATGAATAAAAGATTCTGCTAAACTAAAGAAAAAGTTCCATTGCTACCAACCGCTCAAAAAAGCCATGTAAATCCAAATATGCTTATAATATCAAACAATAGTACATAATGTCCACATTATAGTGGCAAGCCCAAGCAAGTGATGCAAATGCATTACATACATTCTTATTATAAGGAGCGACTTCTTAATTTCCTCTCAAAATAACTACAACACAAGCTAATTCTATGACTCGTCATTATCTAAAAACAAATGCTTCATAGTCCAATACAAGGCTTCTAACCTATTCAGTCAGATATTTTCCTTTCTATATGATAATGAGAAATGCTATTTCAATTATCATAGATTACATGTTCAGAGACTATGCCACAAGTAATTAAGGCATTTCAAACATTTTAAGCTCCTCTTAGACCATGTTATAATGGGCTGCCAAAAGTTATAAGTAATATCGAGAGAGAGAGAGAGAGAGAGACAGACAGACAGACAGACAGAGAGTCCTTGATGGTAAGTAAGGCAATCACTACACTCGACAAAAATCCAACATCATATATTCATCTTTGCATGATTTTCACTCCCATGAAATGAGAGCTTGAGACACTACAATTAACATTGAGCAAGCAATTTCCTAGTACAAGGGTTGGCCTAATTATTATTTCACTTATACATTTTAATTGTCAAAAAAAAGTTACACAATGCATATATCTATAGCCAGAAAAGTGGAAATTGCGGCTGTTTCCATGAATGCAAGATCATGTTGCAGTAATGATCAGGAAGGAAAAGCAAATTACCTAAGTTACGTTGTTGCCATCGGACTTGCCTTATTTACCTTTGGATATTTAATCCGCAGGCTACTGTATTTTAGGATTTAATCTAAAACACCAGTTCTGCATAATTTTGTCCCCCAACCACACTATAAAGGAATCATTCTTCCATGAAGAGGATGAATGCAATTGATAAAACTAAAAGGTATGTGTCTCCATCTAAAAACTACATAAGGAAATACTTTTTTCCACTATTGGAAACAAAGTAAAAGTCCAAAATTGTTTTCATTATGCTTAAACCCTTATCAAGCTCTACTTGAGTGGCTTAGAGACCTACTGAAATGTCCTTTTCCAGTACATGCAAAAATTACTAAGTGTCGTGGTTTTAACTTAAAGGTGAAGCATAAAAGCTAAGCTACAGCATGTTTGTTTTGGAGTTGAGCCAAACAAAAAGCTCCTTTTGAGTTTTCCATCATAATGAAAATATACTGTAAAGAATTATTGAAGATTTTTTAGGCGAATTACATATATGTACAAGTATATGTATACTTTTTTAGTATTTGGAATGTTCTACGTTGAATAAAAGTTAATGCTCAAAAGCCAAAGCAATGCCAAAAACCCAGCAAGAGGGTTGTTAGCAGCATCGCCTTTAGCTTTCGGTTTTTCAGGTAAAAATTCACAGTTATATTTTCTATTAATCGCCTCAAATATTTATATTACTAGCATCTAAATCCCCTAAAACCTTTTCATAACAGATTACACGCCCCAAGAAGACAAAATGCACACCCCTTAGGCAAAACATACAAAATCTTATGTGCTAGATAATGTCTTTTTGTGGTTGTTAGTGTAGAAATAACAAATGATCATGTGCCCCTAGGATTATGTGTACCATTTTCACTAACATTTTGCATATCTAGCATCACTCTAATAAAAATAATGTCGACCATGCAGAAAGACCTTGTCATCAGATCAAATCTGTTATTGTGTATGCTCAACAATGTTTCATAATTTTATAATCAGATTTCAGACAGATCTTCGTTTCCAAGGCTCAACCTGCAAAGATGAGACTTGTGAAATAAAACCGTAAGTAGCATAAAACAAGTGGTCAATGAGGTTGCAATATTTGACAGAAACACCAAGAAGACCTTGCATTAAGAAAAACTTAAAAATTCAAATAAATCTCACTTATTCTAAATAAAAGAACTTGATGAGATTAGAGACTTGCATTAAGCACATTGAAGAGAGTAAACGAGAAGGACACACCAAAGGGCAGGACAATAACTGATGATCCTCTACAGAATCTCCTATGCTCGTTACACTGAATATAAACTAAAGAAAATGGAGAATATCCTCATGCCAAAAATTGCCTTGTCAATTAACCGCACAACGAGTGTGTCGGCAAAAGGTGCACAATCGTCCCAGCACATGTAAATTCATCAAACTTAACTGATTTTGAAACTGAGTGTAAACTTGTATATTAACAGATGGCTCAAAAAAAGATGCTGAGTTATAAATGGACCTCTAGGCTGCCTTGAGGTTCACACACATGCGCAACAAAGCATAAGTCAAACCTACAAAAGATTCTCTTGAGCACATAATGGTAGACCACAGATTCTGAACCAAAAATAGTGCGTTTTGAAATTTATTAGTCGTGCCTGCAACTGAGAGAACCCCTGGTAGTAGATCATCCAAAATTGAGATGTTGCACCCCATTATAATGTGTATTAGGAAGCCATTGGATGCGAGACGAACATATAGAAGAATTATTTGAACAATCTTTTTTCTACTCATATATACATATATACATGTGTATCTACATATATCCAACTATGAGTTTCTACATATATCCAACTATGAATGAGATGCCATAGGTATAATTGATCAGTTCCTAAGAGCGTGAAGAGAAAAAGTCCACTTCGGACCTTAAAAAATCAGCAAAAGCTACACACAAGAATGCAGTCAAGAGTAGAATAAAAGGAGGCAATTTAAATAGAATTTGTCAAACAAAGTGAGCGAGCATTCACGCTCAATTGATCCAAACCCTAGATACACAGAAACCCTAGATCAAATTACCTAGTGCCAACTCATATCTACTAACTGCAATTTCAATGGGCACGCATAAGATTTTTTTTTTTTAGTTCACGTAATTTATTCCTATTGTGCTTACCCATCAGAGAACCAAATATTATTTCTAGAAATTTGACAGTTGACATGAAAAATCCCCCGAGTTTTAGCCATTTTGAATGAACCACCGATTTGTAGTTCATGTAAAACTGGAGGACAAGCATTTCCTATTCCCAAGATAACTATAAAAGTGCAATACGAAAGGCCAGCACAGAACTACTAAATAGTCATTAATAGTACATAGGAGAATGCACGAGAACAAAGAGAAAACCACATTATACACACAAATTCCGAGAAGAGAGAAACGGCAGTAACAGTTGTTGTGCCATTCTTCTTCATTCCATGAAGAGAAACATCGTACGTTAAATAAGAAAAAAGCCTAGCACACGCACAAAAGCAAAGTTATATAACCAAGAACGAAAGGCAGATTCTGAGAAGCATATTAACCCGAAAGCAAAAGCACACTCTAAGAAGAAGAACAAAGAAACCATCATTTTGAAACCGACCTCTTCCTAGTTCCCATACGCATCTTCATAGTTCACACGCATGGGGGTTAAACATGAAAACCAAATAAAAATGGGGAAAGAAAAAGGACGACTTCCCCAAAACGAGCTCGTGACTGTTTCCATGTAAAAGCTCGAGTCAGGATTATAAAGGTACAAGTTAGAGTCGCAAATAAGAAGATAGATTAATTAGTACCAGAATCAGAAGGAACACCAAGAGTGAGGGCTTTGAATTGGCACTCGATCCTCTGGAGGAAGAGCATGGCCTCTTTGAAGGGTTTGGAGAGTTCTTGCTCGTACTTAGTCAGCATCTCACAGTAGGCCTCCATGAACTGGTCAAGAGCTGGGTCTTCACCAATGCAACCTGTGTTGCTCATGCCGCTGTTCCCGGCCATTATCGCAGCCGATGCACACGCTTCCTCTAGCTTTGCCACCACGCCAGGCGGAGCTCCCACCTATATGTAGGTAATAATTTAACGCCTTAGTAATACAACACTTCTTATAGAAACTGTGGAGATCTTCTTGTCGAGATCGCCCAAAAGGGTCTCCAAAAAATACCCTTCGGACTTCAGAGGGTCTCCTTCCATACTGCTAAACAACAACCCGCGCAGGTATGACTATATATTATACAAGAAAGAGAAGGGAAAAAAAAAATTGTTTATCAGGGAAGTAATGAACTACGTTCTTCGAGATATGACTGCCGTCTGGTTTCACAAAAAAATTCTTCAAAGGGAAAAAATGCAAAAGAAACATCAAATACCAACCCTATCAAGTCGTGGTCGTCCCAGTTTGACTAAATTAACACCCATAAAGAAATAAGAAAAGGAAAAGCCATGCTTGAGTGTGACAGAAAGAACTCTTTTTTTCCCCTCCTCGGGTCCTTATCTTTTCTCTTTAGTCGTTTTTGAGGAGACAATTAGCTTCTTTTCTCACTGGTATGAACATCTAAACAAAGAACGAGCATAGCCAGAGAGCGGGCGAGAGAAAGTAGGGTTTTTCGCTTCTCTTTCACCTTCTGACAATTGACATAAGCTGAGAGAAGGCGGTGGTAGTGAGGATGAGCCATGATCTTGGCCTTGACATCGTTGTCCATGAAGAAACAACCTGAGCCTGAACCTGAACCACCCGCGTTGTTGTTGCTATTGTTGTTGCGGTCGTCGAGAATCGGAGAAGAACCGCTGCTGCTATTACGAGCTGTTTGGTCAAGAAAGTACTGGTGGGTGCTAGCGTTTAGGTTTTGATGATGGTGATGGTGATGATGATGTTGATGATGGGGATGGGGATGGGATGATGAGGTGATGGTGTTGATGGGCATCATCGTCATCATCATTGGGCATAGCCCATCACCACCGCCACTGTGGTGACCGTTCTCTCCAAAAGCCATCAAACAGGAAGGCGAATTAGTGCTGTTTGAACCACCCTCCATTCCACAGTGTATGGCCTAAGGCAAAAACCCTTTTCCCTCTGTTTCTCTCTCCCCCTCTAGAGAACGAAAGGGTGATGATGAGATCCTTTATGTGTGAGTTTTAGCTCCTTTAAAAAGACTGTAAGTGGGAGTGAAACAAACAACACCCAGTTTGGTCTCCCGAGTTTTGTGCTTACACAAAGTTCAGGCCTTTTCACAGAAGAAAGAGAGAAGGGGAAAAAAGCAAAAATCCATAAAATAGTGGCCCTCCTTTCTAGTGGGTCGTCAGATTTATACATGCACTAATATCAGCCCTCTCTCTCTCTCTCTCTCTCTCTCTCTCTCTGTAAGGGCATAGCCTGCTCAAAATATTTTTCTTTCGAGAATGGGGGAGTGTTCTTTATCCTTTCTTTCACTGCATCATCGTCTCTCTCTCCCTCTGTCTGCTCATCCACAGCATTAATCTCTCTCTCGTCTTCCTTTTTCTTTCTCTCTCTATCGCTGTGTGGGTGGTTTTTGATTGAGAGAGAGAGAGAGAGAGATGAAAATGCACGCGTTTTGGGCAAGAGGAAGGAGAGGGATTACTTATCTTGAGGGACTTTTTATTACCTTCCCGATGAAAACTCTCTCTCTCTTTCTCTCTCTATGTTTGCCAGTCGATAATGGCAGGGTATCAGTGGCAGTGCAAGAAAAGAGGGAGAGAGGGAGAGAGGGAATTTTTTTCTTTACGGAAATAAATAAAAGCAAATTACGAGGAGAAAGGGCGGTTTTTTGGGGGGGGGGGGGAGAGAGAGATAGATAGAGAGGAACGATCAAATCGAGGGAAGAGCCAAAGAAGAAACAGGGATAACTATTCATGGATGATGGAGGGGAAAGGTTCCTTGGGCTCTTGGGCACGAAAGAATCACACACAGACTCTCTCTCTCTCTCTCTCTCTCTCTCTGTTTTTTTTTTTGTGACAGTGGTGTTTCTTCCATCTGGGGGTTTTGATTTTGCAATCTGCTGTCCACTCACTTAATATTCTTTCTCACTGATAAATGTTGTCTTCTTCCATCCCCCGAGATTTGTATTCTCTTCTTCCTTTCCTTTTAAGATGGCCTCTTTTCATGTGGTCTTCTCCTGTGTTGGAGCGGCTGTGTACTTGGGGGGTTCTGTCTACATCTAAGCGCGCGTTTGTTTGTGTTTTGTTTAAAAATTGTTCTCTGCGAAATAGAAAAAAAGTGTTTCGTTCCAGAACAATTTTTGAACAAAACAAGGCGTTTGGTAAACTTATTCCCGAATAAAAAATAAACGAAACATGTTTGGTAAATTTGGATAATTTTTTTATTTCTTTTATTTTTTTTTTTTTTTTTTTTATTTTTTTTTTTTTCTTTTTTTTCTTTTTTATTTTTTTCCTTTTGGCCGGTCGCCGGCCTCGGCCATGGCCGGCTACCGGCCGGCGAGGCCGAGCTCGCCAATCGTGTGATGTTCTCCTGTGTTGGAGCGGCTGTGTACTTGGGGGTTTTCTTTCTGCATCTAGTAACGTGGTTTTTGGTTAGGATGCAACCCATTGTTTTATAGTAAAAACAAAAAAAAGAAGTTGACTTTTTTTGGTTAGATGGTTTTATAGTATTGACTTTTGAGGGCCCTCGAAAAAAATTTGATACCAATGTGATAGATAAAGTGAACTGATTTATAATATAATGTATTTTATATACGGATGTCAATTGATTATCTTACCAAGGGTCTCCTCCTAGAGAATTTTAGAGGAGTCTTTCCTAAAGCCTCATGGCCATTTAGAAATATATGAGTTCAATAACGAATGTTGCTAGACACTGAAACATTCAAGAAATTGCTTGCATATACAATCATGAAATACCGATGAGTGAAAATGACTATCACTTTATTCGATTACACCTATATCGAAAATAATTGATTCTATCGATGTCTCTTTTAATGATCTTAATCAAAACTGAGAACAGTATTATGATGGCTCCCCCACTTGCACACTTCACAGTTTCTTGTCCAAACTCCAACATCTTGAAAGCTACCCTAGTTTGAGGAGTGATATTAGCACATGGTGTAAGATTATCTTGAAATTGTGATCTCAGTGGCTTTTTATAATATAATTGGTAGTCATACATACATTCTATTATCTTATGTTAGTTTTATTAAATTTTATCGGCAATTTGATGAATTGAATAATATATGACAGTTAATAAATATATCAATTTGAGATTTTATTCTCCGTTTATCACGAGTGTACTATTTAATGATTTTTCATTAATCCAATTTAACGAAAATTTATTGAGGCTAAATTTATTACAAATGTACTAATTTAAGGTCTTTAGTAGTCAAAAATTAATTTGTAGTAAATCTATTACATATGTACCAATTTGTGGTTATTTATTGTAAACAAATTAATTTGGAATATATTTGTTATAAGTATACTAGTTTAAGATTTTTTGTGATATTAACTCTTTAACTTATATATACGACATGCTTAAACCACTCGAGACTTATAGATTGGATGAGTCAATGAGCACCAAACCTATTTAACTAGTAACTAAGAAAATGTAATTATCCAATTTAATATGTTATTTGTATCTACAACCAGACATATTAGGATACATTTATATACATTTATACTTGCACGAGTACATTTTACGTGTTTATATATGAGTAAAAATATCTCAAACGTGCCATGTTTGGAGAACCTACGCACGATACTACGGGATTATAGCATGAAAATAAGGATTATCAACCTACTTCTAACTGAACGACAATTAAATGGAATCTCAAATAAGATATCTGGTCCATTACATAACATTATGAACCGAGATACTCCTATTTTTAAGGGTGTTTTTCCCAAGTGCCTCAATAACCTAATCTTGGGAAAGAAAATTTATGGAGGAATGGATGCAATAGCTACAGAATAGTTGAATAAGAAGAATCTCATGATAAGCGTTGCGTTGACAATTTCGCAATGTCTTTTAAAAAATAACTTTTATTATTACTTTCAGTTTCTTTCCGAGCTCCAGAGATGAAAATATGTACTTGATATAATCATGTAAAAAAACTGAATAACTCTGTTCCCTACTTGGTCATTTTAATATTAGGCGTTCAATATAAAACAAAATCAAATTTCACGTGCTATCAAAAAAAATAAAAAATAAAAACATAAAACAAAATTACAAGAATACTGACACCATCTTCACCTGAGATTTGAAAAGAGATGGATCACACTCATTATTAGTCCTCTCTTCCCGTAGCATTCCACCTTTGCAATAATTTACCAGGGAAAAGGAAAGGGTGGGGTTTCAGCTAAAGGAAAAAGCTGGTAAAGCGAGTGGGACACTCCGAATGTCTCTTCAATCTACCTATTCTTCTACACTCCTTATAGTTATAGCCTGTCCACCTTCCCTTTTTCTTCATTCTTTTTCATTATCAGTTCATCTTCTGTCTCATGTGATGATACAGGTATATCAATAAGTTGGAAAAGCTCTTGATGCAAGTGCCCCCAAAAAATGTCATCCAGCTTGATAGAAAATTATTCTAGAAAAAAATTAAGAGATTGCATGACTTTAAAGTTCCAATAATTTCATAGACAGCGTCGCGTGCAAGTCAAATCAAGAATGACATATAAAAATAAATAAAATATTATGTAGAATTATTATTAACTAGTTCAAAAAGTATTTATTGCGTGATTTAATATTTAAATATTGCGACACTTTCTATTAAGTGTAGGTTGGGATTTCAACTAAAGTTAGGATCTCTAGGTTTGATGCTCTCTGGAAATAAATAAATGAGAATATTGTTGACTACATGAAATGTTAAGGCATAGATAAAGAGAGACTATAAAAGAGAGGCATATGTATAGAAAATCCAACCAAATTTCACAGATAAGTGTTGTGGGATGTTTTAATAGAACTTGTATAATGTTGTTTTTAAGTTTGGATTGAACCTATAATACAAGGAGAATTACTAAATCAATTCTAAACTTATTATACAGATTCCAATTTAGTCTTAAAACTTAATTTTTGTTGGAAATTGATGACATGTCCGTGTGTTACATAGGATGACCAACAATGACTAACTGTCAAATTAACGATTTTCAGTTAAAATTAGTCAAAATGATTATATTAGAATTTTGCATCAAGTTTTAAGACTAGATTAGCAAAATTGGAAAGCTTAAAACTGAATTTGTATTTATACGATGTGTTTATGATTGATTGGATAATTTCCCCCTACAATACATATGGGACAACTTACTTTTGCTCATTGAGTGTAAGTATCTAAAACGTTATTTTGCAAATTTGATTGCAAATATCTAAATCGATCCTTATGGATAATTTGTAATTGATCGAAGTAAAAAGAGAATAATCCAAAATATCATAGAAATTGATCCTGCCTTATATCATGTCATAATGGAAAGTCTTTTCACATTTAGATCTAAAGAAAGCACATACATACATCATAATCTATATAGGATATGATTGACTCCTACCATACCTGATATAATTGACTTTGCCTACAAAAAGTTACATGGTGGAGCACAAAGGAATAATTACGCGGTGGAAATAAGTATCTTGATATATTTAAATCTATTATCATTCAAAATATCTTTATGTCTATCTATTCGTATCCATTAGGAAAGCTCGCTTTTGCACGACACGGGCATTAAAGGTGAATATTAACCAATAGAGAAGTGCTATCTTTTCTACTATATAAGAACTCCAAATTATTCTTTGGAAACTTCTCATTTTCATCATTAATGATCCACTCACCATGAAACAACACAGCCCAATGGGAAAATCCCAATTCAATTGACCTATCGTTACAATCAAATAGATGGACGAAAACTTTGAGAGAACCATTTTAAATTATCAATATAGTGATAAATATTGCATTTATCTAATGTTTCAAGTGATGAGAAGTAAAATCAACGCTACAAGAATGAGAAAATATCCATACTTACAAATCATCCGTGGTAAGTGTTATGTAATAGAGAGAAAAAAAAAAATCTACAATAAGTAGGAGAATAGACCGACCAGTGTGAAACGATAGTACAAAATTCTATAATCTCTCTTTTTAATTATTTATATAAATAAAAAAATTGAAGAAGAAAATGCGCCAACTAAGTGTATCCTCGAGTTCTACAAATTCTAGCTGAATTGGCAATTTTAAAATGAAAACGTGCCATAATACATTCTGTTTCTTAATATCCGTTAACTTGGATTATAATATTTTTTATCGTCCACCATTCAAACTTAATGTCGAAAATTAGATGACACTGAGCATTTTCATATAATTTAGAAGTTAAATTAAATATTTACTAACTTTTAAAGGATAATATTAAACAAATTAAAACTCCAGAAACGACATTGTTTTTAGGACCAACCAAAATGCAGAAACTATTTGTCTCGAGTAGCATAGGATGGTCATCGTGCTAGCTTCTGTTCACCAGCTCATCGGACAAGTAGGTTCTTCTTTAATGAAAGCTTTGATTAAATTAATGTTGGATCCACACGCACACAATTATGTCTTCCAGAATGGCATTTGTATGGACTTTATGCAATGACATTCTGTTTCGCTTTTGCTCCCCAGTCATTTATCATCTTTTTCAATTTCGCCCCCTTTAGTTTACTTTTATCTAATAATATTATTATCATTTTGAGATGACGGTGCTTTTATCTCGTGGCTGGGTGACCAATTTATATTTTGTGAAGGTTTCACTTTCACATGTGTCAAATCTATGTATACTAAATCTTTTTTACTCTGAATAGCTTTGGTGTTGAAAACATCAAATCTAGGTATACATCATCGAAAGGTAAAACTGTAGCAACATATAAAAATTTCAGTGTGTACTTAGTACTGAAGACAAATTCAATAATTAGCCACCCATTTTGATCGGAAGAAATCACAAATCTACTTTTGAGCATGATTTTAAATCTTATTCTAACGATTCATACTCTTATATAGAGTTTTTTTTTTTTTTTTTTTAATTTGTCCAAGATTTATCTTTGTTTGCAGTTGAATTATGTTTCTCTATCATATATTCATGGAAATGAATGAGATGCTTTTTCAAAAAAAATAAATGATCGTCAACAGTAATACTATTATATGATGATTATATTCTTAAGTTATGCATTACATCCTACTTATGTTTATATTCCCTAGATTAAGATGAGAGAAATCTATATAGACATGACATATTTAATGTAGATAAAGTCAGATCCTTGGTACTAATTATACAGAGTCAAATTTTGTGTTGCTAATTTTTTTGAAATTATAGTTCCCTGACAAACAACAAAAATTCCTTTTATTATCTTTCTTCTTCTTCTTATTATTTTTTTCTGTTGGTAGAATAGAGCAGTTATTTGGTTAGCTTTGAGTTGCATTTTATTTAATTTCTCTTTGAAGGTTCTCTTTGGATATAAACAAGGGCATGACATAAGCAAATGCAAAAAGAAAAATATAAGAACACAATGGATTATTTAATGAAATTGGTCTACAAGTTGAGCTAAAGCGTAATAAAGTTTTCCGCTTATTTCTTTATCTGCAAATGAGAGACATCGAGGTTTTAGACCATTATTAGAATTGTCGTTTTTTTTTTTCCTTACATAGCAATGAATTTTTTTTCTATTTTTAACTCCATCCTCAATTTTGGAGTAATCTACTAATATTGGAGTGAATAATTGATGATGATGCTCTGAAAAAAGAACATGCACCTTTGAAAGAATAAGGACATTAACAATAGTAATTCTGAAGATTACCACTAATATCAATTATCCCTATACCTTTAAACTACTTTTGCATAATAGGCAAGCCTAAAAGCTAGTTTTAGATGGGTTCACATCAGTTGTATTTTGCTTGTTCTCGTTGCTTTTCCTTTGAGTTTTGATGTGAATTTATGTCATTTGAAAATTTATGGAAATATAAATATTGTGAAAGCTTTTAAAATCTTTCAAGTTAAATTATAAATTCCACCAAATGCACGATAAATCAAAAGTCAAAAGGTAAAAGATTTCTGTCGCCATGTACTCATTCTTAATCAATTTGATTGATTATAAAGGATTGATGAAGTTGGGGGAGAGAGTGGGCAGATGCCAAGTCCACTATGTGGAGCAGCATCATAATAAAGCCATTCCCCCACACTGTCCCTACGCCCAAGACCCCTACGACTAGCCATGTTCTCATTATATGTGTCGGATTCTTTCCCCTATTTATTTATTGTTGATATTTATTGCTTCCGTGAGCTCTATGTTATTTCTTATTTGTTCACCAGCCAAAAAATTGCAAAAGAAAAAAAAAAATCTTTGCAACCTTAAGGGTTGTATATTTCACGAAAAGTTTGCAATTGAAAATTTTATTTCCTTCATTTTTTTAACATTTAGACCACTTAATACAAATCAACAAAAAAGTTTTTATAAATAATGAAAAACTTGTGTTCAAACCCACGAAAATACTCCCTTTTGAAAGTGACATGCCGTTTTTCAACATATGACAATGTTGAATTAGTTGAGCCCTATACTAATTTCGAAAAGAACAAAAAGAAGTGTTAGTAAAACATTGTTTTTTTTCATTTATATATTGGATCCCCACACAGGAAAATGACTTATTTGAATTTTTATTTTACTAAAAATGCTCATGGCTTTTGTCATACTCAAACATAAATATCTTTTCAAGGTAGCAGCGTAGAAGTTTGTCTCATCTATGATATAGATATAATTTCTTTGTGGGAACCAGTTCGGGCCAAAAACCTCCTCTAGAGTTTCTTTAATGAACAATGTAGATGAATAAATTTTTCTCTACAATGCATCTACATAAGCTTGGTCCAGTGTATCAATTTTAAAAAATATTTAATGTCTAGTGCTATTGATATTAGAAATTACAAAATTTAAATAAAGAATATTAGATCCATGTAAGGCAATTAGAAAATAAGATTAGCATTAGGAGGTGATGGACTTATTTCTCACATCGATATTTTTCTCGAGATATTACATATTGACAAATATTTAACAATTTTTAACCACCGGTCGGTGGCGTGGATGGGTAGATCATTGGCCCTCCCCAGTGGAGGCCAATGTTTGAAACTTATGCGAAGCAGGGAGGCTGAAGTGTTGTGTGGTGACTTAAGCATGACATCGGGGTGATGGTTTCCCTGCTAGCGTCACCGGCGCATTGTCAGTGCAAGCTGGTTCCTCCTGTTCCAAAAAAAAGAGAGAAATATTTAATAATTTTTTACGGAAGGAAACTTTCAATAAACTAGACGAGGCTAGGGCCTAATCGTCAAATTTAATGGGGAAATTTGGTTGTTAGATTGTCTCGTTTTGGGAATTTACGAACTGGTGCATAGATTTCTTTTTTTTTTTTTTCCCTTTCTAGGGTTTCCTCTGCTTTTTCATTAGTCCTTAGTCTGCTTTCTTAAAAGAGAGTAGATGGACAGAAAGAATATGCAGGTAGAACCTGCACTAATAACATGAAGTAATTAATTTACTCAGAAAAGTAGAGCTAGGGCTAGCGTGTGTTCAGCGGTACATTTTAGATCAGTTGTCACGAAGAGGTTGACGAGGGTTTATATCGATCTGACAGACTCCAGTTACCCGAGAACAATTTTTCCTAAATTCTCCTTTTTCTGATAGCGCGAGTGAGTAATAATTTGATTTTCTTTTCTTTTTTAATTGAAGTTTGTGTGGTGGGGGTGTGTGCAATCATCTGTACAGCTCTACACGTACCCATACTGATCATCATTGCATGCAAACAATTTTGACATTATGTATAAAAACCCCGAAATTCCGCAAGTTAAAGGAAACTACTGTTCCGACAAAAAAAGAAGAGGAAACTACTGCAATTGGTTGTTTTCTTTTTTTTTAAATAAAGAAATGGATTTTATTTTTGGCACCTATCTTCAAAGCAAGCATTCTCTCAGTCCAAAACAATCTGATGCTGCTGCTTCGTCAGGGGACAGATTCAGAGAATGCTGTGAACCTAATTTTTCAAGAATAAAATTTGTATGAAGTTGGAAGGGCAAATAAAAAAATAATCCTAAATTATGTATAATTTTTTTATATTACAAAAAACTCTAAACTTATTAATTATGACAAAAATATTCCAAATTTTCTTTCGTGTCATGATAAAATCCAAACTTATATATTTATGAATATAAAATTCAGGATTTTATAGATTTTTAGTAACACAAGAAAACTTTGGAATATTTATGTCGCCGTGAATATAATTTAGGATTTTTTTAATGGTATTGATCAAATTTATCTCACTTTATCTTGTTATTATATACTTAAAGAGAGAAAAGTACCCGAAAAGCATCGATTGATTTTTTGACAACTGTGCTAGTTGATAGTTGTAAAAACTTTTGGCCCTTAAATTTTCAGTATTGGCAAGTTTGTTTATAGGTATCTTGTCATCAGTGTTTATGGATCATAGTGGTGTTTGTTTTATATTATCTTTAATCATAAAATACTCAGTTTCTCATAGCTCTATGTAGATTACCTTAGAACTATGCTTGTTTGGATTAATATGCTTAAAAGAGGCAAGTTTTCATTTTTCAAAAGAATTTGGAAATGGAGGTAAATTAAACTTTAAAATTTATGAATTACTTCCCTTTGAACATATATTAGATTAATATTGCATAAATAAATTACTTTGTAGGAAAGTTATCTTTTCCTATTCAGATTTTGTTTCTCAATATAATATCTTATATCTGAATATTATGTCGTTTATTTAGAATTCATTTATCAGCATGTTATTTAATACTGATTTTAGGTTGATATTACCTACAATGAGAATATTATTGTTATGAAAGCATTTATAATTATCAAAGCAAATATCAAAGTATAAAGCGCTGGCTAATTGTTTTGATCTACGTGAACACTAAATTGTTTTTAAGAAAGTCTTATCAAATGAATACTTTACCCTTTTCCTTTTCTTTTTCTTCGTCGCCCATCCTTTCCTTCCGACTCAATGCTGAGAACCTGATAAAATGATCAACGTCACCGCACACGATGGAAGATCTACACGTAATCAAACACCACATCCGCCTGAAAATTGCACTGATCTATGAAAGAAACGATCTGTATTACTAAGGAACCGCTAGTAAATGCAGGGTCAAGGTTAGGGTTTTTCTCTCTACGCCTCTTCTCTCTAGGGTTACCTAGGGTTCGTCTCTGTGGAAGATAGTACGCGAATCCATCACGAATAAAAGCAGGGAGAAAAGTGAGAGAGAGAGAGGGAGAGAGAGAGAGAGAGAGAGAGAGAGAGACGTCACTGGCATGCTGTGAAACGGGTATAATTGGTAGAGGGACAGGAAGCTATAGCTACTTCAACTCTTCTATCAATAAGCAAGAAGCTTTCTTTCTGATCTAACTTTACGTCATTTCCATCAACAGTTTTCATGAAATCCAATAAAGTTGCAGCTCCAAAAAGAAATTTAGAATAATAATAATAATAATAATAATAATAATATTCTTATTATTATAATTTGGGTTCTGCGACTTCTTCTTTATGACCCCCCCATCATGTCAATCCCGCTCTTTGGTGGTACTTTTGCATGGTTAAACTGGATTACTTTAATCTTTAGTTCATTTGTTGTCAATTTGTAAAGCTAATCCACTTTTCTCAATGGAGTAAGTTCTAGTTTGAATGTGCGACGTATATGCAGCAGTGGGTTTGGCCTCTTTTATCTCAAAAAGAGGAAAACTTAGGCGGATAAGGGTCCATCGAAAAGGTGATCTCTAAGTAATAATTAGTTTAATGATGAGTGTTCGTAGCATAATTAAATGGGGTTCGCATCAAGCAACTTTAGTGATTACAACGCTCCAAGTGTCCACCCTGGACTGGGGACAAAGGAAAAAGGATATTGCAAAGATAGAAGACTTGACATCGTCATATATATAGAGATGTGATGTTAATCTAAATATTGAGAGGCTTTTAAATACTTGTCAAACCTGATATGTCTGGCATTGTTCTATGTCCGAATGACTGATGAAAAGAACGAGGCCGGTGGTGGCAATGGAAGAATCTGCTAAGAAGGGTTGATCATGGGCATCGACATCGACATCAACATTGACATCATAGACATATCTATAGTGAAAGATCTTTCTTGCCTTTTGAATTATCTCATCTCCCCTTTGCCTTGTTAAAAAGCCATAGTGGCCAAATTTAAACTTGCTATAAGGAGCATACGTAATATACTTGAACTCACCCACTTGTGCATAGATTGAACCTTACGCAAAATACATTGGAACGTAACCACATCAAATTGATAACTAGATATCAAAAGTTGATAGGATACATACGCATCCATTCATCGATACATTACTTATAAACTAAGTAATTGAGAATACTTTGAGGAAGAAAAGGAGGATTTTAATCCCTTAAAAGTAGGAGGCTCTATCTGCTTTATAACACGTTTAAGCATATGTTACGTGCGTGTATAAGAATGAATAAATATGTAAAAATTAGATAAACAAAGCTAAGGAGAGTCACTTTACAAAAAGAACGGGATCGATTATTTCGTTAGTGGGGAAGTGGTCGGTGGATGAAAACTCCATGAGATAACTTATTGGGATCCTCAAACTTTTTCGTTAACTTTTCTTATTATTTTATGGAAGAATAGTTCTGGAAAGTGTCAAAAGGGAAACAAAATGGGCATTTTTGAATTAATGTATAACAATGTTGAGCTCCACATTATGCACTTGTGCGAACATGGATGAGTTATGTACAAAGAGAATGAACTAATTTTGTTAGAGTGATTATCTAATGAGTAATTGTAGCATATTTTAGCATGCAAAAAAAGATAAGGATTATAGCACGAAAAAACTAAAAAATTGATACATTTGTGACAAATTTACTTTAAAATAATTTTTAAACAAAAAAACTCAAACCGATAGACTAATGACAATTTTATTAAATTATTGAGGTGGATAACATGTGATAGTTGATGAGTATATCGGTTTGGAGTTTTACTATCAATTTGTTATGGGTGTATTAATTTGAGGTTTTATCATCCATTTGTCATAGGTATACTAGTTTGTATTTTTTGTAGCATTAATCAAATTTAACGGAAATTAACAGGGATAAATTTGTTATCAATGTATCAATTTGGATTTTTTTTTTATGGTCAAAAAATCAGTTTTGGATAAATTTATTACATGCGTATCAATTTAAGATTTTTAGTAATCATAAAATTAATGTGAGGTAAATTTATGGTAGATGTTTTGGCTATTTTTGTTCCTCGCTTGGCACCCTTCCACTAGTTATGGCTTTGTTGTCATTTTTAGTGTAAGCTCGACTCCGGGCCTCCTTTTCTTATAGTTTGCTTAAAACTCAATATATTCTTACTTTATCAAAATAAAAAAAAGGAAAAAAACATTTAACCAAACAACTTTGTGCACTATTGATTTGAGAAAGTTGATATGATAGATAAAACCGCTTTTTTAGAATTATCTTAACACTAATGGTGCATGTTCTATCTTTCCTTCTTTAATAGTGTGGATGTAATAATTATCGGTAATTATCAAACATGTATGAATTAGGAGGTTACTTAGTGAATATAGAGAATAGCAACTAGCTTTGATTTTTGTATATTCTAATGCAAGCGTGATAGTCGAACATATGAAGAACAAGATAAAGGGTTTTTTTTTTTTTTTTTTCACATATATGTATTTTTATCATAGTCATTTTTTTTTTGTAAGTAAAGCTTATTAATGCTATGTACTGCTTGGACCCTTGGTGTTTGGTTACAGGGTAACCTCACTAGGGAACTTCTCATGTTGGGGCCATTCACTTTTGTCCGGTAATCCAAGTAGGTGAATGGGATTGCATTTCTTATTTTAATATGTTAGGACCTGTATACCCAACATCTCTCAAGTCACCTCCTAAGTTCCCCTCTGTATATTTGTCTTCCGCAATGAGGAGGGAATACCCTTTATGTGTTTTACATTCCGGAGTTCTTGAGGTCTAGAATGAATTAGGATAAAGTCTTTTAGGGACTTGCTCATGTCCAATTTATATATATATTTTATCAACATCAATTTTTTCCAAAATAAAGCATATCAATGATAGTCGACGAAAGGTACAGATGAAATCGAAGGCTGAAAGGAAATACAAAGTGGTCGGAGCTTTAACGACTATTCATAATGAGTAGTACTATCGCCCGTTGGACGCGCCCAAGCGGAGAGACCATGACGAGAACTTTGAGAACAGGCTTTCTGCCAACCGCAAGGGGAAGTGCTATGCAAGAATCACTTTCGAAGTGCGTAGAACGCCTGGCTCTATCGTTAGGCGATCGAGTTGCCAGCAAAAGCGCTTTGCCTTTAGCTTGAAGAGTCGAGCCTGCTTGCCTGCTTGGCTCTTGCGTTTGATGGAGACGAGCAAACTCAATGAAAGCGAGACTAACGCGGTTCTGGACTCGTCCAAAGTCTGCAACGTACGGTGTCTGTCTTTGCAAGAAAGCCCCCAACCCACTTTGTTTACATCGCTCAAGAAGTATACAACGACTTGTTTGATACGCCGCACCATTCAGACAAGTTACGAAATCCCTCCATTTATGGTTGCACTTGGCGTGAAGCTTTGTATAATGGAATGATCTTGACCGCGTTAGAGAAGATGAGCCGCCTTCGGGCAACGGCTCGAGTCCTCAGATGAGATTACTCCATACATCCCAGAGATTAGGGCATCAACCGATCAAACCCTTTTTCGGCGTTCCCAGGAATGTGGCAGACAACTGTCATGTTAGGACGATGGTCAACCATGATTAAACAAGGCGTGGCAAGAAAAGAGGAAAATATTACCTGATAGGCGAAACTAGAAGATTCGATTAAGGTCACTAACAGGAGCAAGCGAATCACTTAAAGTAAAATAGATGGATTTGGAACAATCCCTCTTTGCCAGGCTGCATTATTCAATCACGTTAGGTAGGAGATGGTTATCGAAGTAGAAAGCCAGTAGGAGCGTAAGTTTAGAGAAAAATGGTGAATGATTGGAGGACGAAATTGAAAGGGACAGCGAGATTAAAAGTCAGAAAAACTATTAGCTTTTGTCAGACCAATCTTCGGTTGATTATCATTACATTATGATGATGATGGTGATGATAAATTGCTGCAAAGCTACATGATGTCATTGACAGTTTGAAAAGCAATATGGAGGGCTGTTCATTTGTGCTTTCTTTTGGGTTCAAGGAGGCAATTACTTCTTTTATTGGTGGGGTGGGAACATGATGGTGATCATTACAACATGCAACTTCTTGGGTTTGTTTTCCTGTTTTTTTTTTTTTTTTTTTTGAAAGAGGGGGGGCCACTCCTTTTTTGAGGGTAGTTCCATTTGACTAATCTAATACCCTTAATTATAATGATAAGAGCTTTCCTCATGTAGTAAAGGGTTAATCACCCAAGTGGGGGTGGGATTGTCATTTGAAAATTAAATAGTTACCCTTTACATAATAAGACTTCGAAGACACTTTCTAAGCAAACGATAATGAGAATTTTGTAGTTTTCAAAGCACCAATTATTCTTGTATTATACACGATCAATGCTTCAAATTAGATTATTCAAAATAAGGTAAATGTGTTGGCGGCACTCCTTGGCAGGTTCCAGTAGCAATTTAGAGATGTTGAGAAACTGATCCAAACTTCTTCTCTTTCGTGTCTTACTTGAAGAAGTGTTGTCATTTTGAGAAGATATATGATCATCAACTTGAGTTAAAATGATTGAATGACCAACAGAAGATAGAAACAAGTAACCGCAATCATTTAATTCAAATTGGACGATAAAATTCTTACCTAACATGATACAACCACGAAAATATTAATCACCATATTTTGCGTCAAGTTTAATCTTTTGGAGTTAGCATTAAACCTGCTCAACAGGTGAGCTTGGATGGGCTTGGGCACCAATTTTTGTATGTCTTGGATAAGAACAAATTACTAGAATTCATCCCCTTCGACGGATCAGTCAACATTTTCACAAATTTGATAAACGGAGGCCTTTATTTTCATAGTTTTTGTTCCTTAACTTAATGTTCATTCTATTTACTGAAAGAAAATGAGTTTCTTGAAATGTTGAACCTCAAATTATATTCCCATGAAGGGGATGTTGAAGTTGAAAAAAACCATCTACTCATTCGAATCCTTGTTGTGGCATCTATAAATTATACACCCACACTCGCCCAAGGGAATAGTGGCCCGCCTAATAGGCTACCTTTTTTATATTTTATTTTTAAACAAATTCAGCTTAGAAATAGGTAAATATGGAAGTCAGATGAAAATAATCATTACTACTTTACCTATAAGCTCTACACTATTTCTTTACATATTAGAAATTTTGACTTATTTTATCCTATTGGCGTTCATAAATTTTAAATATCAAGGTTGAATTATCGAGAGCATGTGATTACTTATTTTTCAAATAGACATATGAGCAGGCCTAAAAATCCATCTGAGCCCGCCTGTTGAGGAGGTATATAGTATATTGGACCCTATGTACCCTAATTGACTTCATTGTGATGTTTCGATTACTTATCAAAGAATATGATTGATGACAAAATGAATTGATTCAAATTCTACCATGTAAAAATAGAGTATCCATAATCCATTTCTATCTTCTTCTCCTTTGCACTTCTCTTCCTCTTATCTTTCTCATAGGTTACTATTTATCTCACATTACTTGTTTGCCAAACTTTACACATTGATCTTACCCTATTATCTAGGGCAAAATTTATGTACGAACATTCTTACTATACATACAAAAGAGAAAAATGAATATAAACTTAGCCCAATCTTGAGATGACACTTGTCTACCTATGTTATGTTTAGAGCTCATAATCTATGTACCCATGTTATCCCTCATTCGACTTGTCACCATGTTTATCTCTTCCATCAATAATGATCCTACAATAAACACACTCTACAATTTGCTGGACCATAGTAATGATCCTATTCCTAGGAGTGACTTCAACTTGGTTAACTTTACACTCCTCCATTGTCCCCTAGCAACGAATATTTCAAGATGGTGGGGCTTAGGGTTTTATACTTTTTTTCCCCATTGGGTTGTCTTTGCACCACATAAATGAAAGCACGCAACATCTAACTATATATTCCATCAAATCAAAGAAAAAAAAATTCTTATATATTCCCCTAGCAAATTATAGAATTTCTGCCCCCTCGAATTCTTTCACCAAAACATGACACCACTATCACTAAGCCATAGACAAGAATTGATGTTTGTCGATACACTTTGATCGCAATTCTCTTTCTTTTGACAAATAAAAGGAGAGCTTTGCTTTTCTGCATGAGATGAGAGCTTATCTTCTATGCCATTAGTAGCAATTTGCATTGTTCTCTCCACACGATTCCCTCATTGACTTTGTCGATTGTTCACCAAGAAAAAAAGGAACTGAACTATTGGGAAAGCCGAAAATAATTATTTAGAGCAGGATTATACAGAGACGGATTGATACATGGGACAAAGACGACAGCACTTAACATTCCTAGTAGAAGATGTGGTGCGATAAGGATAGATTTTTCTCGATTGGGTAGTTAGATAAACCTTACCATCTACATATGGACTTGATCGTTATAAAAGAAACAAGACAACTTGTCAAACAACATATTGACCACTGGGTTTAAACTTGCTATTTGTCAACTGCTCACAAAGCCAAAACATGTAACCCTAATTTAGACACATATTGATCAAACAAGGAGAAAACATACTACGTATGTATGTGTGTGTGTATATATATATATATATATATGTGAATATGTATGTACATAACTTTTTCTTGGGGGTAAAAACGTAAAGGGGGCTTGTGGGATGCACATGGATAGTCCTTTGGGGGGGTTCCAATTTGTCGAAATTTGATGCTTTTCTTTGGCCGACAATATCTCGCTTTTCATTGCCCAATCCATGCCACCGCAAATGGAGATCTACTGTTGCAAGGCGTGACTTGTCGCCAGAATTTATCTCTCGACATGTTCGACGGTGTCGCTCTCTCTCTATACTCTCTAGGGTTTCTCTGTATGGGTGATATTATCCTCGTCAACTTGCATGTGTTGACCTTTCGTGGAAGATGATCAATTATGGTTATAGAACCTGACATTTCAGGCAAGAGAAGTTTCAACGCGAGCATTTAATGTGCTTTAAAAAGGCAAGGGAGAAAAGCGACATAGCAAGCTGCTTCGTCAACAACGCCGTTGCATGACATATAATCTCCTGCCATCCATCTTGATTCGATTATAAGCTTACTGGTCATTGCGCATGGTTGTTTGAACAAGCTATTGCTTGAATCTTAATCTATCCTTTTTTTCTTTACCTTTAGCTCGATGTCATTTTCTGGAACGTGGTTGAAAACTACATAAAATCAAGGAGCAAGCTCCGTTTGATTATCTTTCTAGCCTTCATGTCATTGGGTTCTTTAACTTTCTTTTTTGCTTTAAAGAAGCTAATGATTGAGAAATGATAATCATCATGAGTCCCCATTAAGTATGATTATCATTCGACTTGAATGACCCATGTAAGGTCGATATAACTTAAGTAACTTGATAATTGTAGACAATTTTCTTAAAGACAAACATTGAATTTTGGCTCGAGTGTCTTGAAGGGATCAAGATCAACTCGTTCATCAATTGGCGAGGATAATCGCAAAACAGAGTTTGAGGGCCATTATTGTTAAAATGATTCAGGCTCAAAAGCCTTCTATACTAAAGCACGAGAAATTAAAATTCTGAATTTCAAAGCTCAATCCATCATTCAAAGGAGTTGCTGGGCCATTCTCAAATCTAAGCACTAAAGTCAAGAAAGATAATAGTGCGAGGAATAAACCGAAGAAAGTAGAAATATGAGAACCAAGATGCATTTTAGCCAGGTTGGAACTATTCCGGCCAAAAACAAGGGAGCTACTTTCTCATCCTAGGAGTGAGCAGGTATGACCTACTTTCTCATCCTAGGAGTGAGCAGGTATGATAGAGTCCCCTCTCTGTCTGTCTCTCCGAGTTTCTACTACTAAGTAGGAAAGATTGTAATAGAAGAACTTTCAAGTCCGCTGGGATAGTCCTACTTTGGTTACGTTGTACTCCAGTCTTTCTGGGGCAATCAATCCTTCCCTTCTTTCCCCAAAGTTCGTGTCGCGGAGTTCTTTCGAATCAGCAGGGCGGTAAGTAGGTTAATTACTAGTACCTGCTCTTTGTCCCGATCGAGTGGAGTAAGGAGAAAGTGGGGCCTGTACCAATGTTTTAACTGCCAGATCTGTCCCATTTGTTAATGCTTAATAAGATTGAGAACCAGTAGGTGGGGATTTTCATTTCAATCGGGTATTTATCCTATAAGAGGAGGTCCTCTTAGATCAAAATATAACTGGTTTGAATCCGTAGGAAGAACCCGAAACTCAAATCAAAAACAGAAAAAAGGAAAAGGGGGAAGGTCTGAGGAAGTAAGTGATTCCCGGGTCCGTAGCTGGGGAAGAAGCCGAAGGTGCGTAGAGAGCACCGAAGGGCCAGGGGGATGCACCATTATCCGGGGCATGGTCTCATTAGCTCTATTACGAAACTTGCTTTTTCGGCAAACCATATATCATACTCGGAAGGAGCGGTACTTTCGTGCCCAAATTTCAAAACAGAGAAAGCTAATCAAGTCAAACCAAAGACGCAAGGGCGAGCCTCAATGTAATTAAGCCTGCCAAGAAAGGATCTAGTATGGTATAACTCCGGTCCAGGTAATCGCACTCCATTTTAGCTATCAGATCATGTGGACTCAAGCGAAGCCCCGCCAATCGGTCGTCGAGATGGAGTTGGCTCTCATACTCCGGGTGCATAATAAAACATCCGAACATCCACACTCAAGCAAATGAAAACAAAATATCAAACGAACTTAAGGAGACTAAAGTTCTGAGCATTATCGCAATATCTTCTCATTTAGAATGGAACATTTCCTGAAATTTACAGTGACATACAAACATTTATCGGAGAAAAACCAGGGATGATTTTTTTCTTTGAAAATAAAAACCATGAACCCAGTCCATTGTGTTGATGAATGATGCCTCATCCGATAAATTTACATTGCCACTGGATCGACATTGAAAACTCTTGCTTGAGCAGTCAGATCTCATTATCTCTTCGACTTCTTGGACTTCTTCCCATTCTTGTTACCCAGGTATTTTTCAATTTCTTCCTCGCCTTCATCTCCTCCTGCCTTTCTTCTCTTCCTGCCACCGCTTTCTTTCATTTTCTGCAAAGTCCAAGAACTCTAAACTCAGCATCATCTCTATCTAAAAGGACACGCCATGGAGGCTTCACTTGATATTTAACTCTGCTAAAGGAAGGGATTGACCAAAAATTGCCCAAACCACTGCTGTATACTTAAAAGTGCTAATCATCACTATGTAATTTCGGATATGGTTTTACCACAATACAGAAAAGCTGCCCACTCATTGCATATGAACAGAAATGACTTCTTTTTTATGACATTGAGGGTCTAGGTCTCTTGGAGCATCTGCTCACGCCATCAGATCACAATAATATCCCCCTCCCCCATTTTACCGCAGCTGGGCAATTACTATGGCAATAGGCTCCTAGGGTGGCCCAAGAAAGTTTCCCTCGTTGACAATCAAGCCCATCGACATGTTTCCTAAGGTTTAGTTTTGTGTTGTGTCTTACTCAGCTTAACCCTGGTTTTAATTGGACATGAATACTTCACTAAAGCATTGATGTGCATTTCAGTTGAATATATGTCCTAGCAACCACACGCACGCACACGTGCACAAAGATATATAGGGACGAAGCGATACCATCTGCGATATTCTTTTGGCCTCGGTAACACGTTCCAACAATAGCAATACTTCCTCCTCTTGAGCAGGGAACTCGGGTAACTTTTTACCTGATGTAAATCTTTCGATTAGTCTAATGAAAAGCCATAAAACTGTAAAGCTTTTCTAGACATAAAAGTACATCTTCCTCACCAATCAGCTTTTCTATTTGTATATACCACTCCAACTCGTACTGGTTCACCAGTGAGATAGCAACACCAGATCGTCCTGCTCGAGCAGTTCTTCCCACTCGATGTATATAATCCTACCATAAAAAGTTGAATCAGAAAAGCACAGATAATTGAGAGAATGCAACCGTGATCCACTTTACCCCATCAGCCAATGCCAAAACAAAATATCCCAGGTCCACAAAGTTAGACATAAACGAGTTATGTGCATTTCGTCCCCGGGGCCGGGGTATCATGCCATTTACGGTTAAAGATGGTGTCCTGGAAAGCCAGCTAGCTAATCAAGCCTAGATCGGACCTCTGGGTATTAGCTGCCAAAGCTGCAGATGCTCGGATTTATGCTACAATAGTATACTTTATTATAACTTTGCTTCTCTAACTGGGTTTAGTATTTGTGGCTATGAAAAGCAATACCCAGAGAAGAAAATTTGTCCATCTTGTCAAGGTGGCACGAAAAAGAATGGGCTAAGTAGGTCTACAAAAACTAAACATCTAAAACCACCAAAAGTAGTGCAAAGCCTTACCTTAGAAGATGATGGGATGTCATAATTGATAACCATGTCCACTGCCGGAATATCAAGTCCTCTACTTGCAACATCAGTGCAGATCAAAATATTGCATTCTCGTGCTTTAAACTTATTCAAAGCTCCAAGCCTCTTGGACTGCCATGAAAAATTGGATGACCAAAGATCAGCACATACCTTTCAAATGTGGTTTGCTATGAGCTGATAAAAATGTGCTGAGAGAGAGAGAGAGAGAGAGAGAGAGAGAGAGAGAGATTATGCCTGGTTCATTTGACCACTGATTGGAATTGCCCTTAGTCCGAGATTTCGAAGAATTAAGGACAAAACTTGAGTTGAATCACATGTTCGAGTGAAAACCATTGTCGTACTTTCAGCCATCATGGTGAGAATATAAACAAGATAGCAATCCTGTACAATAGCAAACAAAATGTTTGACTAAGAGGAATCAAATCAACAGAACAGAGAAAACCTACTTCAACAGTTTCAATATAAAGTACCGACAATGTCTTGAAGTGATAAATACAATTAACCAGAATGTTACTCCACATAATAGAATTAGAGCCAGATCTTTATTTTTCTAAAGTTTCCTCAATGCCCCAACATAACTGCAACTACAACCACGACAAAAATGAACAAAGCCTTTTCCCAGTAAGTGGGTTGGCCACATCAATCACATTCTTTCCTATGTCATGTCCCTCATGATATACAAGTAGTGAATCTTTCTTGAAGAATTCATCCACGTTTTTTATGATGTTTGGCACATTCTCACAATATAACATATGCAGATATTGGATGCACCATCAAGGCTAGCTTCATTGTGTACACAAGCAGTAGAAAGGGTGGCAGGCAGGCTCAGTAAACATCTCACGCAAATAGGCCCACAGTTGAAAGGACAATACCTTGTACTTGGCAGGAACAAAGCGATACTGCTGCTTCAGTGTATCAACAGTGGAATATTTAGATGCAGCTTCAATCTGAAAGTAAAAAAGAGATTTGCACAATTGCAGGATTAGAATACTGCAATAATAGAATCTAGATGATAATTATACAGATTTTAATGATATTGGAATTGCTAACAATACCTTCACAGGGTTCCTCAAACAGGCCCTCTGTAGCTTCTTAACCTGAAAATTAAAAGCATACATAAGATGATATTCCAAGCAGGTCCATCAAGCTGTTATCTTCTAGACTAAAAGAACTGAAATTCTCTTTTGAATAGGCACCAAAAGGATATCCAACCATCACATCAGCAAATTTTAATCATACAAAGTAGAAGTTACGATGGCTTGGTTGAGAAAGACAACACGCCAACAGTATTAAAGAACTTTGAAAGTAACGATCACTGTATTTTGCCTAACTCTATGACCTACTTAAGTCCCCATAACTGTCACTCGAGCCAAGATAAGTGTATAATAAAACAGAAAAGAAAAAGAAAAGGTGAAATCTGTCTCAGAGCAAAGAAAAAGTTAAATTTCTTACTAAGGGTGTTCTAAAAGAAACTCAATGCCCAAAGTTCCTTCAACAAAAATCTAAGGAGATTGGAAAGATTCATGCCATGGCAATGTTATTTCAACTACTTCTTTTAATGATAAAACAAATATCCCTATTAAATGGCACCACGGAATTGCCAAGCTATATGTACTTCACGACATCTTTGAATACCTTTTTTGTCATAGTAGCAGAAAATAGATATGTCCTCCTTTCACGTGGTATAGCATTCAGAATTTCATCAATGGACTTCTCAAAATCCTCATTTAGCAATCTGTCAGCCTCATCTAGTACCTGTTTGAAGAGCAGATGTTGCATCACTGTCAGCATCAGCATTACAAGTAGTAATCATGTTACAGTCTAGAATGACTCCAAATCACCAGGGACTGTAAAATGCTTGTCAAGTTAGAATAAGAACTCAAATCTCGCCTCCTCAGGGATTTCTGATTAGAAGTTTGTGTAAGGGTCTAGGTACACCCTAAATATTAAATGCAATTTGCTTCTAAAGCAGTGCATACATACCATGGTCACCTCAAACCACTAGACTTATAATTTCTACCAACATACCGCCTTTAGTAAGTTCTCTCTAATGATCACATCCAATCTCTCCGCAACAGTGCATTAGGCACAATGTTATATGATTTCTTAGAAGCGTGAAATATAACCTAGTCCAAATTTTGAAACAGTGAAAAGCTCAGGCAGAATTTTTTAATCTTTGACTTAGTATGAATAAATTGATGGAACATTTTCCCGCAAGCATCGAGCATACAGAATGTTATAAACCACATCATAAACTTTTTTGCATGGCAATTGCCTACCAAATATTTCAACATGCGAAGAGAAAAGCCTTTGGTGTTGGACATATGATCGAGAAGACGTCCTGGCGTTCCCACCTGTCCAAGAAAAGATATAAAAAGATAATAAGTATTAACAGAAGACTTAATAGATGTATCGTGATAAATTTACCGAACAGCATGTCAGTATAGTGACTACACAAGAAACTAAGATAAAAGGCAATTATTGATGGAATATAGCACTCACTAAGCAAGTTGTTATAGATGATGCATCTTAGAAGAGATTACCATACAAACGCCTAAGTACGATACCTCAACATTTAATAATATGCCCAAAGGCATCAAGCAACATTTTGAAACTGTCTACTGAATCTTTGGATGAGCTTAGAATTTCAGCTTTTGAAGTTAAGCTCAATTAACATGCAAATAACAGCAAATGGTTGATATATACTGGAAAGAAGGGAAGAGACAATCTGAGATGGTTTATGTCCACTAGTTCAGTTAAGTATCCCCAAATATGAAACACAAATCAAGCAGTCTACTGAAACAGATACTTGAGAGATGACGTTTTAATCAGCGGTACTTACAACAACATGAGGCCGCTTTGCGAGGGCAATTGCCTGTTGCACCATGTCAACTCCACCAACAAGCTGCAAAAGGAAGCAGCATCAAGAAAATATTCTTCTCAGTCATGTGCAAATGCAGAATTACAGTCTGGAACTTTCATCAAACAGCTGCTGAACACATCCCCCCAAGACAAAAGAACAAAAAGAAAACTACTAGCATAATTGCTTGAAGATGGGCAAAGTTCAATCACCAACTGAATCTACTTCAATCTACTTCTGACAGTGGAGCTCACAGATGCTGAAACCAAGACATATTTCAAATGAGGGGATAAAACACACTAGATGCAAATTAGTTCATTATTATGTTCTGTTATTCACATTACACTTTTAAAAGGAGACTTTTCTTTTCTAAAAGAATATAATTTTTTCACAAATACCAAAAGATGCAGATTTGGGCAGCCCACGCACACATTGACAAAACTGATTAACTGCAATAAGTGAAAGTTCACCGATATGAATCAGACAAAAAATGCAGCGCAAGTACATGTGAAAGGGCCCGTCTATTCCACTATCAAAGGGTTTGTACCAGCAACTTTTCCAAATAAACAGGAATGGGGATCTTAATTACAAAGACCACAGTATGTTTGAGATGTTATTACTTAGCCAAAAGCTTACCACAGCACATCTTACTCCGATGCCAGATCCTAAAGCTTCAAATTGTTCAGCAATCTGGATTGCTAGTTCCCTAGAAAATATAATGGCACATCATCCACTAATTACAGTAAGACAAGTGGTGAGCCACAGTATCAGCTTGTCGCCAAATAAAGTGAAGTAACTCCAACCTCGTAGGAGAGAGCACACAAGCAAAGAAGGCTTGCGGAGAGTCCAATAGAGCTTGCAGTATAGGAAGAGCAAACGCCCCGGTTTTGCCGGACCCCGTCTGCGCAAGACCGATCATATCTTTTCCTATGGAACAAAAGACAGAGAAGCAAAGGCAAATCAATTCACGTATAGCATCTATATTTAAGTCTGGTTAACACTGATAGCCAGAAAACGCAATAGAAACCCCTCAATAAGGAGCCATTAAACCAAGCTCAGACAAAGTCTCAGCTATAACGACATGTTCGAAGATTTCATGCTCTGAACTAGCTACAATCTACCAAAAATACGCAAACCAACCGCCTTTAAGTGCACCATCAACTCGATATCATCATTCCAGCTTTCACGTAGCATAAAGAATCTAAACAAAGTTCGGTCCTTTTAAGGAAAATTAAACAGAATTCTACATAAGTATCAAGGTCATCGCTCGCGCGGAACAAAGATTGAACCGATTCGATAATCTTGCATTCTCGCTCGCATTCTATCTCGAGGCGACCGAACCATCTACACGACACGTCTCGCCTATCGAAAACGATCCCCAAAATCGAATATTGACGAAGAAGAGGAACCTTCGAGAGCATGAGGCATGGCTTCCACTTGGATCTTCGTCGGGTTCTTCCACCCCAGGGTCTCGCAAGCCTCCAGCAGCTGCTCGCATATGCCCAGCTCCTTGAACGTCTTCACCTCTTCCTTCTCCTCCGCCATGCTACCGCTCCTTCGCCCGAGCTCGGATTCGAAGGTGTCCAGAAATTCAAGAACGAGAGCCTTCTCAATTCACTTCTGGCTAGCGATCAATGGCGGTCCGACGGTGGCGAGGCGGCGGCCGGAGCTGGCGGCGCGTGGAGCTGAGCGGGGGCGGACGGCGCGCGCCGTCTCGAGGTTTTAGGGTTTTTGCGTTTGGCGTTTGGCGGTTTATTCTGCTAGCAACGACATGTTTAAGATAGAGATGCTCGGCTGGCAGGGGCGGGTTCGCGCTGACCCGAATTAAAGGCCCAGGCCCAATTTACAGGGCCGAATCGGGTTTGATATTGGGCCAGTTTGGGCTTGTCCAAGCCCGCCTAGCATAGTCCTCTCCTTGTCCTGCTTGACGGGCTCCTTCCTGGACGCGATCGGGGCCGTCCGTGGCGAGCCAACCATCCGACGGCCCGCGTTCGTTGTCCCCCTCGGTGGGCGTCGCTACGCTAGAGATCCTCGAATGATGCCTATATGGAAAATTCAAATACTAACAAATATTTTAAAATCATTCATTGATGATAAAAGAAAAAATATATTTTTTCCTCTTTTAGAGCTTAAAAAAATCATATATGCCTTGTTTGTGAGGAAAGGTGTCTTATGCAAGGGAGGTAGTGTCGACGAGATATCATAAGTCAATCATGTCTCTTCATGGTGAGAGCCGGCGACCTCGGGCGACCTCGATAAGGACAACCCGAGTGAGTGACAGCCCCATCGCCCCCTCCATTGGGCTAGCAATCATTGCCCTCTCTTCCTTGAGCTCCACATCTCAAGATCTCTCCATCTCGAACTTAGCCGCACTCGACTCCATCAATCAGGGCTCAAAATTGAGCATGAGCATTGGGCAAACCTTTATTAGTGTCGCAGGGCCATTAATGAGCTAGATCTGGAAAAAATAAATAAATAGAGATCTCGGCAAGGCAAGCCAAGCAACATTTATAGCCCGGCATCCCTCACCTCCTCCGCGAATTTCTAGCGACGGTTTCATAGTGTCATAGATAGATGAACAATGAAGGGTAAGATCTTTACCAAAAAAAAAAAAAAATGAAGGGTAAGACAAGAATGCAAAAAATGTCAGTGAGACCAAAATTGGGACCCTAAAATAGCATTTCGGGAATAATGTATGCAAATGCTAGATGGTAGTTAAATTGGGTTAAAGGGTTTTAGAAATATGCTAAACCTTGGCTCGAGCGCTCTTAATATCGAGTCACGAAACACTCTAGCACCGGCACAAGAGGAAGACTCACATCCAATCCTAGGTTTATAAGCACTATATCTCAACCTTAAAAGGCTAATGCAGTCGCTTACCTTTTGTTGCCCCACTTATTAAGGTAAATCAGGCGCCTATGAGATGCCCTCCCAAGTCTCTCATCGATCGGGTAAGTCCGGATCGCAACTTTTCAAAAGGGGATCATTTGCAGCGCCTTTAAAAGTGTTGGGATGTCATTTCCTTTTCCATCTCCCCCCCCAATCCAAAAGCGTTATTCCAACTCAAGGCACGGGAAGCTGTGTCCACATCCATCAGCGTCCATGCCCGTATTGGCCGACGAGCGACCTACCTCCATTTAATGAGCGCGCGCCAGAGAGAGAGAGAGAGAGAGAGAGAGAGCTCCGGATGCGCATTCAAATTCCAGCCTCTTTCTCTGCAGGAATCACCGCCTTTTCCTCTCTTTTCCTTCCCTGAGGTTTTTACTGTAGTTGACCCCAGGAAAAGAAAAGGCACTTAAATGATTCCTTCCCCGAAAAACGCCCGTCACGTCGCACTGCTCGCGCCCGGCCCTTCTGACATCCTTGGACCAAATGAAATTTCACAATAGAGGCGCCGCATTTATTGTTATTTACTAACCCATATTTCTCCCCTTTCTCCTTTTATTATAAGGGAAAAAGCATAAAAATACAAAACTTAAATTTTGTCAACTGCAACATATTAATCCTATTTTTTTTTTGTAGTACATCAAATCCCCAACTAATACCTGTCTTAACCTATTTACTTTATATTTTTTTGTGACACTAAAAATTTTACATTTATATTTGTGTAATACATTTACTTCAAAAATTTTTCTATATTTATGATTTTTAGTATTACTAAAAAAATTTTGGAATAAATATATCATATTGTACATGTTTGGAATAGATATAGGGTACAAGTTTGAGATTTTTGGTGTTACAAAAAAAAAAAGATTTGAAGTAAATGGAGGGTACAAGTTTATAATTTTTCTATGTTTAAGATTTTTAATATTACCAAAAAAATTTAAGAGTAAATATATTATATTATACAGGTTTGGAATAGATGTAGGGTACAAGTTTATAATTTTTGGTGTCACAAAAAGAATGTTTAAAGTAAATATATCAATAAAGTGTGGAATTTTTGGTAGCTTTTATTTTTATTATAAAAAGTCCAATAAAAAATATGCCTTTTTGGATGGGTTATGAAAAAGTTATCTTCACTTATGGCGTAACCCAAGGCGAATGGACAAAGCCCTTTTTGATTCTAAATTGTTTAATCTCTTTGAGGTTTTCATTCACCATGTGGAATTGTCAAAAAGGGGGTCTTGATTAAAAAAACAGACATTGGTCTCGAGATTGTCGATTGAACGAACTTGGACCATACTTTTTGAATTTCGATTTCGAGTCAAGATCGAATACACCGACTTGCTAACGCGAATCGAGTTTGAATCGTGTTCGGATTTGGGGACGAGAATTGCCGCCCAAAACCGGTGTCGTCGCTCCATGCTCGGAAAAGGAGAACAGTAATTTCTCCAAAAAGTTCGATCAAGAAAAAGAAAATTTCTCCAAAAAGTTAAAAGGAAGAATAAAAAGGACGGGAGAGCAGCACTCGAGCTCAGCGAACGGACGGCAACCGAGACAAGCGTGCGCTGACTGAGAGCCACTGAAAATGGGACGGGAATTTTCTCGTGGATAAATAACGCACAAAATAAAAAAAGGAATTTAAAAAGAATAAAAATGAATCTTAAATAAAAAAAGGAGATAATTTATTAAATCATTTTTCTGATAAATTGCACCTGAAGTAAAGCTACTGTTGGACCCTCGTGCGACGAAATGCCCTTTATCTTTCGCATGCGTGGGAGAGAAAGCACGTCTCATTCACGCCAATCGAATTTCACCCTTTTTCCTTTCCTTTTTTATTATCTTTTTTACAATTAAAATTCCCAATTTTGATTGAAATTTTCTTTGATTCTACAAAGAAAATCGAGATAAATCTAAATATCGAGGTTAATGGGTTCGCGAGAAAATCCCTTTTGAAATCGACAGAAATGCTTCATGGGTGCGAGATTCCAAATTTTCTTGGCAATCCCATTAATTCCTTGAATTAAGGTTCCAAATTTTCTTGAATTCCATTAATTCCTTGAATTAAGGTGAAATTTTCTTTTGTCATAAATAAAGAAATCGAGAAAAAAAGGACAGCTACAAACAGACAAGAAACAGAGGAACAATCGAAAAGCAGACACAAGCAAAAGGCAGCAAGCTTTTTTCATGGTTAATTATACACCAAAATATAACAATATATAACTTAGATTTCGCTCTTTATACAAAAATATTAAATAATAGACGCAAACAAATCACGAAAGGGGAAAAAATTAAAGCTCGGTCTAGAAAATATGCTGTTAATTAGTGCACCTTTTTGGTAAAAAGGCTCCGGAGGTTGAAAATATTAGTACTACCCCCGCCGCTGCCACCACCGCCGCCGGCGCCGCCGCCATCGCCGGCGCCGCTGCTGTTGGTGTCGCCGCAGTCGGCTCCGGTCACCCGGACTGTGCTATTGTCGTCGCTTCTGCAGCTCAAATGATGCCTGTACCCGATGCACATCGGCACGTTCAAATTCAACACCCTAGCCTTACTTGCTCCGCCGCCGGCGCCGCCCCTCGCCGCCTTGCTCCGGCGGCTCTCGGCCGCCGCGGCTTCGGATTTGAGGACGACCTTATCGACGCCCCGGGCCGCGGGGTCGGAGGCGGCGGCCGCGGCCGCGGTGGCAGGGACGGGGGCCTTGGCCGGCGGGACCCCACGGCGCACCTGCCAAACCGGGCTGCTCCGGCCCAAATGCACCCCGACCCGGCCCGGGCTGCTCGGCCACTTCCGGGACTTGGAATCCCCCGCCGAGTTGCTCCGCGAGCACGGCGCGCTGCTCACCTTCCGGGCGTTCGGGCCGCCGAACGCCGCCAATCTGGGCCGGGCGCCGCCGTTCCCGGCGGATCTGCTCCGCGAGAAGGGCCAGAGGTTGATGTTCAGCTCGGTGGGGCCCGAGCCCGAACCGCCCCGGCCGTTGCTCTTCTTCTCTTTCCTCTTCTCCCTGTCCTTATCCGCCGACGACGACGGCGGCGGCGGCGGCGGTTTCTCTTCTTGGTGGTTGGTGGACTTCTTCTCGCTCTTCTTGAAGATGTCCCTCCACCGCTTCGAGGCGGTGGCCGCCGACGACGACGACGCCGGGGTCAGCTGGGGCCCCGGTTCCGGATCCGGGTCGGGGGCGTTGGGAAGGCCCGCCTCGGGAGCGGGAGGCGCCGGACCTCCGGGGCCGGTTTCGGGCTCGGGGGCGGGGTCGGGCGGGTCGGGCTGGTGGAGGTGGAGAAGGTGGAGGGGGAGGAGGACGCCGTCGACGAAGAGCTCGTCGGCGGAGAGGATCTCCGGCTGGGGGAAGACGGGGTTCCGGACCATCCAGAACTCGAACTCCGGCGAGTTGGAGGCGCTGCTGCTCCGCCGCCCGCTGCCGCAAGGAGACAGAGTCTGCGGTGGCTGTGGGTGGTGGTGGTGGTGGGGTTCTTGTGCGGATATTGTTGGGCTCTCCATTTCCATAATTCGCAGAGAAAGAGAGAGAGAGAGAGAGGGAGGGAGGAAGAGAGGCAGAGGTTTTTGTAGTTTCGTTGGGAATGGAGTTTGGGAGTTGCAGAGAGGCGACCCCACGGGCAATAAAGGAGATGGACAAGATTAAAAAAGGTAGATGAGAAGGAGAGAGCATAGGAAGATGGTCCTATATAATGCAATTTAGAAAATTTTTGCCACACATATGGTTTTCTTTTTTCCTTTTTCTTTTTTACATAATTAAGGTACCAATGAGTAAAAACAGTTGATTTGAAGGTTATTAAGGGTGCGTTTAATTCAGTTTTGAAAATGGGTTATGGGGAAATGCATATATCTTTAGCCTAAAAAGTTTTGGGAAAATGCAAATTGTGTTTAATAAAATATTTTTTGCAAAACTATTTTGTCATAAAGAGTGTTTGACAAATTTTTTTTACAAAGGGATTTTAGATTTTATTTTTATTAAAAAATATTAAACTCTTTGCTGACTTTAGTGGAGGTAAGGGTAATTTTGGAACAATGTGAGGTAAAATTGAAAACTAAAAAAATTATGATAGTAGTTTTGAAAAAGAAAGAAAGTAGTTTTGACATTTGGATCCTAAAGTTGATCCCTATTAATATTGGGCTTTCAGGTTTCTCAAAGCAAGCATTTAACTAAAAGCCTCTTGGACAGGTTTGTTTCTCAAGGGATTTTAGAAGCTGAAAGTCCATTAGAAAAGCTTAACCAAATGCAACCTAAAATATTCTCTAAGCTTCATGAACCGTTAGATTCATTTTTGTAGTATATGCATATGGGACTTAGCAATTCATATGAACTTAGTGAAATTCGAACATGTGACGTTTAGCTCGTGAGCTAAAAAATTCCCCATTACTCTGACTAATTGCGTCGTGTAGGTTATACACAAACATAAAATGTTAATGATTTAGGTCATGAAATTCAGAATATCACGAAAAGAGGAGGCTTGTTTGAAAATTATATTGACAAGTGTTTCAAGAACACTAATTTTGATGAAATTTTATAATTCCCAATGTATTGATTGCCAATGCACCAATTACCTTCATGTTAGGTAGCGTGTCTTGAAATTTGTATTATTTCAATAAAATAAAATATTAAATATATCGAAAATATTCGTCAACATGACTCATTATTAAGGATGCAATTCTCGTACAACTCTATTGCATCATACACTCTACATAGAAAGGACTTTGGGTTTCTCTCTATTAGAGAAACCGATCTTACCGAATAGGCAAATTGGAATTGCAAAATGAGATTTAAAAGCTTGTCAATAATTAAAAAAAAAAAAGTAATTTGATAAGGCAACAAAATAAGCTCACCATAGAAGACAAACCACATGTTCTCTCACTCTCAAAGATAATGTTAATGGACAATCTAGTCTTTAAAAGTCACATCGGTGATTTCATTAGGAGTTCGGCTTGCACTAATAGATAACAGGTGAAGGCATTCGGATTTTTGCCCTGAATTGACCCTTCGATGTTTGAGTTAGCAAACGACGAATGAATGAACTTGATAGCTAGGGAAGCACCGATACTTAAGTCATTATTGGCGCCTTATGGAGGTTTCTTCTCGTAAGGAAACGTCGCTGCTGTCTTTTCAAATAGACCATTATCGATCAGGTGGCAGCCATAACATAAAAATAATTCTAGACGACTTCTCCTTTCTCTGGTAAAGTCCCAATGACACACTCTCATTTCCATGTCACAGATGTCTCCCAACCTCTACTTTTCAACTCATGCGACCCCATAGAATTTCCTCTTCTTATTCCGGTCGACACTTGTGATGGCTCATGGCCAAAAAGGTTTGTACAATTCAAAGTTCAGTGAATCTCATAGAAGATGCCGAAGAATGTCCTTTTCTTATCTTCTGAGAGCGTTTCTTCACAAGATGAGCACACATCACAAAAAATCTATCATGATAAACGACAGTTGAAAGCCTTCATTTGAGAAATTTGTGATTAGCATTGATCAGTGGTAATGAAACACAAATTTCAAATCGGGTATCATCACCTCTCATTCATGTTTTATTTGGACTTTAGCCCAATTGAAATTATTTAGAAAACAAAGCTGTCTTTCTAGTGTAAGTGTGGGTCTTTTCTTGAAAAAGCGATGAGTTATCGCATTCAAATCTTACTCGATGCGGTTTTTATCATGAGAAATGGACATTTTGCGAATCATGATGTGAGGTTGTACGTTCTATTTGCATTTAATGTGATAGACAGAGATACAATTAAACACTACCCAGAGAAAAGAAAAACTGTAAATTTTGATGCTTGTTAACAAGAATCGTATGAGTAATGCTAAGTAAACCTAAACGACAACATATTGATTTGTTGATGTTTGTTTCCTTTACAAAATGAGTTCATTTTATTTCTTTTGTCGATTCACAAAAGATGTCTTCCTAAGTGAGTATATCCTTTTAATTTAGTTTTGCTTGCGCCCATTAGGCAATTGCATGTCATAATTGCATCTAATTTAATATGGAGAAAAAATTATCTAGTTTCGATGGATTTACTTCAATTCTATAGTCAAGTGACTTGAAAAAAAGTTTAAATCGATCTTATGTAATAAATTAAACTCAGTTTGCAAGGATTTTCTCTCTTTTGAGGTGAACTTCTACCCTTGCCTTTCTCTTCACCTGTGTTCTAAGCCGCCTCCATTCATTAAAAAAGGAAAAAGTCTATTGCGTGTTTTAGCGTGAGGTGTGACTTATGTTTAGCAAAACATGATGAAACATCCTTCATAAATATAGATGGATTGATAAGTGAATCGACAAAGGTTATGAAAGGTCTTTTGTCGATTTTGGATGGGAAAGTAAATGACAAGGAGTTTAAAAATACAACACTGGGGATAGTTGTTGCCAGTGATATAAATTACAAGGAAAGATAAATTGCAAGAAAGTGAAGATAAAGATAAAAAACATCGAATTCTGTAATTGATTGAGGATGCTTAAAATATGGACCTTAAGAGAAAACTGAAGAGCAAGAAAGACAAATTAGAAATTAGAAACGAGAGAGAGAGAGAGAGAGAGAGAGAGAGAGAGAGAGAGAGAGAGAGAGAGAGAGAGAGAGAGAGAGAGAGAGAGAGAGAGAGAGAGAGAGAGAGAGAGGGGTTTTAAAATAATGATGTTTTATAGTTTCTCTCCTCAATGATATACAAAGAGATGATGGGTTTATATATACATATGTAAAAGAATCTGTATAACAAAATCAATTTTAGATTGAATGTCTTTTTGGTTGCTTGGTTGTTCGTGTGGAGAGGAGTAGAAAGTTTCTCAATGAACCGAGTCTTGAGAAGGAGAACAGGAAGATGCAAATTGCTTGAGTAATGTGGCGACTTGATCTAGGTGGAAGTTGATGTGGACGTGGTCGACTTTGACTTGTTAAACAGCCCCCCTCCCCCTCGCGGAAGTTGACAGGGTGGCACGAACGGTCAGCTTGGATCGTAGAAGTTGAAAACGTATGGGGGTAGAGTCGTTTGGTGAAAATGATAGTAGGCTGATGCACGGATGAAATGAAGTGAAGGTAGAGCTGCGCACAAGCTAGTCGTTCACGAAATGATGGCCAATCTCCACGTGCTTTGTGCGAGGGTGAAAGACCGGGTTTGTAGTCGGATACAATGCTAATAAATTATCACACCAAAGAGCGGTGAAAGAGCATTTAGATCCTTCAAGAGACATTCAATCCATATAAGTTCTGCATTGTATCAACTAAACATTGTATTCAGATTGTATTCAGCTTCTGTATTGGAACTTGCTACAATTTGTTGCTTGCAAGAGCCCCAAGAAATAAGATTGCGACCAAGGAAAACACAATAACCTCCAACATAGCGCCGATTGTCACAATCACCGGCCTAGCTTGCGTTTGAAAAGGAATGGATAGCTATAGATGAACTGCGAGTAAACAACATACCAAGTCAAGGAGTGTCTGCAAGATGGAGTTTTGATGGTAGAAGTATAGTATAAGTGCCAAAACTTGGCACGAGTTGGCATATGGACATTTAAGTGTAAAAAGTTACAAAAGATACATGCCACTTTTTTTTTTTAGAAAATTGGGACATTTTAGTGCAAACTTTGGTGAAGGATCCCAAAAATCTCCACGGGGCATTTTTTTTTTTTTTTTTAATTTACCTCACTTATGTGGCTCACTAGAAAGTTGAGTTAGCAAAGAAGAGCCAAGATGACATTGTTTTGCCTCTTATTTGAATTTTAATATAAATATTAATTAAATTAAATTAAATTAATATTATAACTCAAATGCGAGGCAAAACAATGTCATTTTTAGCTGATTTAGCCACATTAGTGTGCAAAATGATGTTGTTCTTGGCTTATCTAGCCATATCAGCATGCAAAATGATGTCATTTTGCACTTATCTCGTCATAAAAACACAACATTGACATTTTGGCTAGAATTTCTTATTGTTGGCACTTAAGTTATCCATTTTTCTCTGATTTTGGCACTTAAGTGTATATTTCGGAACTTTTGACACTTAAGTGTACTCTATATCAAGTTTTAACACTCTAGGTATCCTCGTCCCGAGTTTTGATTGTGGATGAGCTGTGTTAGGGGCATTGAGGAACTGATACATAGTATCGGTAGAGTAGGCAATGTCTGATTGTGCAAGCATCAGGCATTGTAGAGCGTCGATTGTACTTCAATAAAGAAGTGGGTCTTCTTTGGTGGAGAGAGATGGGCTCATCGGTGGTGCATGATGTGGAAACAACCTAATCATCGGTCATTTTGGAGTGAGCCAGAATGTCATGAGTAAACTTGGCCTGATGGAGGATGAGGTCATCTAAAGTGGATTGTATTTCAACATCAAGGAAGTAATGAAATGAATGAAGGGACTAAATCTTCGATGGCAAATTCAGCTTGGAGAGCAGTAAGGAGTTTGCAAATGGAGCTTGAGGAGAACCTATAAGGATGATGTCGTCCATATATACAAGGAATATCATATTGTAGTGAGGTGTATGTAGACAAATAATGAAGAGTCTACACTCGACATTCGAAATCCAAGAGCAATTAAATAAGAGCTAAGCCATTAGTACCGTGCTTGAAGAGCTTAGTTAAGGCCATGAAGAGAATGTCGAAGAAGACAAAGATGATGTGGCCTTGTTGCATCTACAAATCCTTAGGGTTGTACCATAGATACTTCCTCATTGAGATACTCATGGAGGAAAGCACTATCTACATCAAGTTGACCGATAATCCACCCCTTAGAATAAGCAAGAGCAATGACAATGTGAATTGTAATAGTTTTTGCAATAGGGTTGAAGGTTTTATTATAATCCAGTCATCCTTGTTGTTAAAATCCCTTAGCTACAAGACAGGCTTCATACCATTAAAGAGAACAATTGACTCAAAACTTGACTTTGAAGATCCATTTACATCCGATGGGACGAGCATGTGCTAGAGTAGGATCAAGCTCTCAAGTTTCATGTAGAATTATGGCTGTATATTCAGCTACCATGACTACACGCTACTGAGGATCACGAGATGCCTAAGTGAAGCATGTAAGCTCAGTGTAAGGATGAGCCGTAACTGTCGGTACATGTGTTTGTTGACAGTTGATAGTCCTACGCGAAATAGTACCATCTTTGATATTGAATGAGTAGTTGCAAGAGGATAGGTTGCTGGCAAGGACGGTGCAACTGTTGAGGCAGGTGGTGATGTTGAGGATTTGGGCAGAGATGTTGAGGTGGAGGCACAATTTGTGGATTTGTATTCCAAGTTGGGACTGGAGGTAAAGGTAGCAGGAGCACTATGTTCGGAATGAAAGTTGTTGGGGCTATAGAAGACATGGTGACGAATGTGAAGCTTGTTTCATAAAAAGATAGCATATCAAGCAATGTAGAACTTGCGGGTGAGTATGCAATAACAGTGATACCAACGATAGCCAAGGAAAATGCATGCCTTGAATCGCGGGGCCAGCTTGCGAGGAGCATAAGGCTGCAATTGGGAAATACTACACACTCATTTACGTGTAGATAATAAATTTTAGGAAGAGTTTGGAATAATGTTTACCATGGACTGATGTTACCAATAAGCAGCAAAGGAAGTTCGTTGATGAGAAAGGTGGCAGTATTGAACTCAAACTCCCAAAATTTAGATGAAATACTAGCTTGTGTCAAGAGAGCAAGGAGCAAGGCTTATTTCAACAAGGTGACAATGCTTTCGCTTAGTAGTTCCTTATTGAAAAGGAGAATAAGAGCAATAGACTCATTGGTGAATGCCACGTTGAATAAGGTGAGCTCGAATGTAGATAAGAGAAATTCAGGTGCACCGTCACATTTTATTGTTTGTAGTTTATATTGAAGTTGAGTTTCCAAAAATTCATGAAAAACAATATAGGTGGGTAAAAATTGTGTATGAGTAGCGAGAGGATATTACCAAGTAAAACAGGAGAAATCATCAACAAAACAAACTTAAAATTTATTACCACTTAAAGACATTACGAGAGAAGGCTCCCATATGTCACAATGTACCAGTTGTAGAGGGAAAGATGCCCTAGACACAGTGGGCGAGTGGGAATGGCGATCGCTCTTACAAAGAGCGCATATTGTACAAATAGCGAAGGGTGAGTTGGTAAAACTAGTCTGCGTGTAATGTAGTAATTGGACTAAAGCATTAGGATGTGCATGGCCGATATGGTGATGTCACAAATTAAATGAACTAGCATAAGGAATAATAAAAGCCGATAGTGACACCAAAAAGTTGAAGGAAAAGACATGGTAGAGACTATTCTCAAGTTTGCCTTGGAGTAGAATTTGACCATTATGAAGAGAAATCAAAAGAAATTATTTGCCATGAAACAAGAAAACGCTATAATTTTCAATGGAAAATTGAGAAATCGACAATAACTTCTCAGTGAAAGATGGCACAACTGACACATTAGATGATAGACAAGGAATAGAAGATGTAAACTTGATTGTACTCGTGTGGGTGATAGGAAGATAAACTCCATTACCCATAATGAGCTTTCGAGGGCCTACATGATAAATTGTATTGGATAGTGCATTGTGATGGTGGGGAGGGGCAAAATAGGGGTTGTATCTTTCCCATCACGTGGCTCTTTGTGACTCAAGCAATGGCACAATTGGTAGCAAAATCCATTCTAGCGACGTCGTGGCTAGTCGGAGGTTCTTGGTGTGCCGGTTAGGTAGGAGCAGGAAGGATTCCATTGTGCTGTCCTTGGTTGTAGCCATGTTGTCCAGTGTTGTACAAGTGTTGCATTGGATCATACCTCGAGGAGAAGTTTCGACAAGACCGTGAAAATTGAATTTGGTGGCTCTAGTTGGCCGAAAAATTGAAACTGTGTTGGTGTCAGTGAGTGGGCATCGGTATAGGCCACAAATGCTGCCCGGGGTGGTTGAGTGGAACAAATTGAGAAATTTCAAGACGACCTTTGGGAGATAAAAGAAGTCTATGAAGCTTTCATTTGCTCAAAGGAGAAGCTTGAGTGTGCATTGATATTGCAATCACCAGTTGATTAAATTCACCACCAAGCCCACGGAATATGTTGGTGTCATATTTGTTTTTAGAAATGTTTTCATCAATTGTCAATAATTGATTGATTGTAGCTTGCTGAATATATTCTGTTACCGAGCGTATGCACTGGAGAGATGATTCCAAATGGAAGCTGAAGTCTTCCGTTTGGTGAACTGATTAACGATTTGTGCGGTTGAGGTGGCTAGAATCCATCCTAGTGTCGTTTGATCACGTACTAACGATGAAATGTAGGTTGGGTTCAAGGTGAATCTGCTTCGGAATTGCTTTGTTGCTGTTGGAGATACTGTGATGGAGTCAATTTTGAGCCATCTATTGTGGACAACAACTGTGAAGCTAAAAGAAATGGAGTGAGGTTAGTTTTCCAAACAATAATACTTGTACCATCAAACCTTTCACCGAGTGAGAGGGTGGGAACAGCGTTGGAGGTGAGGGTGGGAGTTGTAACCAAAGGTGTAGAAGGAGAATTTGCCTAAACTGAAACTGGGCCAATTGGGGCGCGTTTGGTAATATTTCTATTCTCGGAGAATAATTTTTGAACATAAATAGTTTTTTTTTTTGTTTTAGTTCCAGGAACAATTTTTTAGTATAAAAATACGTTTGGTAACCGCAAAAAATTTATACTCCAAAAATATAAATGCGTTTGGTAAACTTGTATTTTTTTTTGTTTCTTTTAATTTTTAAATATTTTTATTATATTTTTCCTTTTTCTCTTTGGCTGGTCACCATCACGGTGGTTTGGCGACCGGTCGAGCGATGTTTGGCGAGCTTGCCGAAGCCTCACCGAGCCACCGGTGAGGCTCGGCCTCGCCTAGGTGGCGCGAGGTTGGCCTTGCCTTGGCCTGGTGAGGTTGGCCTCGCCCTAGCTGGGGAGGTCGACCTCACCTAGCCACTGGCGAGGCTCGGCCTTGTCGGGCCACTATTAGGTGACGTCGTCTTGGAGGTGGGTTGACTCGACCTCGTTGGTGGTTGGGCAAGCTTGGTCATGGCGAGGCTTGGGCTGGAGACGCTTTGGCGGTTGCCGCCCTTGTCCGATATGGGCCGGTGCCGGCCATGGCCAAGGCCGGTGGCCGGCAAAAGGAAGAAGAAGAAGAAGAAGAAAAGAAGAAGAAAATAAAGAAAAAAAAGAAAAAGAAAAATGAGAAGAAAAAAAGTGTTTTTCGGAAGTGTTTCCGGGAACGAAAAATAAGTTTTTTCTAATTTTTGTTTTTGTTCCAAATCTATTTCTGGAAACAAAAGTATAAACAAATGCGTTTCTATTATTTTTTTGTTCGTTGAAACAAAAGAACAAATATTTGTGTTTCGGAGAACAAAAATAAACAAACACACCCTTAGGGGAATGGAATAGGGGCATTGAATCTATAGGTGAAGAAGACACCATCGGTTTCTGAATGGGGCTTGCATCAACTGGCTTTGATGCCAACTTGAAATAAGGACCTTTAGAGAAAACTGAAGAGTAGAAGAATCGGAGAGAAACTAGGAGCTAGGAACTGTGAGATAGATAATGGAGAGAACAAAAATAGAGGTTTTAAAATAATGTTCTTGTATTTCTCTCCTTAATGATTTGCAAAGAGATGACTGGTTATATACACTTACAAAGAATGGGTATAACAAAAATCAATTTGAGTTTGCATAGGTTTGAATGAGTTATAAATGGTGGTTGCTTGGTTGTTTATGTGGTGAGGACTTGGAAGTTTCTCACCGAACCATGTATTGGGCAAGAGAATAGGAAGATGCAAAATGCTTGAGCGACCAACATGTTCTAAGCTGCAAGTTGACGTGGATGTGGACGTGGACGATTTTGACTTGTTTAACAAAGATGCTTTTATAAAGAGAACATTGTGGGTATTTATATTCCACTATCAACAGTTACAAACAACAATTTTGCATTCAAATAAATAACTTCCTATTTCTATTAACAGTTATGTGAAGTTATCCCATGTGACACTTATCTACAAGGAAATCATTAAGCAAAACTTATCCACAAAAAAAATATTATAAAAATCTTAAAATAGCGATGGTAAACATAACAACCCAGCAGTTATGTTTTTTATATTGATTGCCTATGTCAATGACTTTGTCAATCAAGTTGTGGTGAAGACTCTTGTCAATTTATTAGGCCAAATATTACACTAGATTCACAGACACAGGATTAACAACAACCATGTTGTACAATGCTAAACGAAACAACAAAAAATAAAAAATGAAGATGGTGAAAGATCTAGTTCTCAAAAGTCGACCATGATTGGATAGGTTCTTCATTCTTGATTGGTGTCGATTCACCATAAAACCGGTCATCTTTAATTCCTCCACCCATCTTTCCGGCGGCTCCACCCTGGTTGGACAATCGACAAAATAATGCCGAGCGTTGACATCTTTCACATCCTGCGATACATAATTGTTTTTTCCTCTTTAGCTCGTGTCAAGCATGACTAGTATTCAGGTGATTGAGCCCCCAAAGTCCACCACTCGCTCCTCAAAGTTTAAAAAACATTGCATTCTGCCCTCCCCGTACGAGAGGGGCTTGCGAACCCCGAATATTCCCCTGCTTCAATGCATGTGACCATTTTCCACTGTCTCCCATCAAACTATCTTTTTCTATTCTTTATATTAGCAGGCCACGTACCATGTTTTTGTTTAGGGCATCTTTCCATGGTACGCATAGACAAACACATGATTTCCTTTCCCACGAGGTGTTTCGGCATTCTCCGACTGCTGTTAGGTACGAGTCGAAGCTATCTAACTCGAGAGATGATGGATGATCGAGATTGTCTGATTGCTCGTCCTTACCGACTGGAAATGCTGTTTAATCATTTCTCATTATTTATAGATTGAATGACTGTTCATATATAGTCGGTGCTTATTTAGTAATTATGTTAAAGTTTATGATTTTCATTGACAATGGAATGACAACACTACCTTGTGAGTATCGGGATGTCATTTACGTTGTTAGACTCTGAATGTGATCATTGAGTAGAGTTTAGGCCAAGATAATGCTAATCGAGTTGAGTCTAGGTCTTTGGATGGTGTAATTTCGTCAAACATGACTCCGTTGCTATCCCCATTAATCAAGAAATACATTTTGTGGATATGTAGGGAATTATGCGTGGATTTCTTTTATATGTACACAAGTATTTTCGAACAATGGATTTTGGGACATGTATATTGGTAGCCACCGCGGTGGCGGCCAGCCTCCTCCGTCCATTGCGGCGAATTTTCCACCTATATAGGAGATTGATCTAATGATTTTGGCAATCCCCTAACTAATAATTTTGGCGCTTAGGATGGATTGGCCATGTGATCAGCAAACCAAACGGAGCCAAAAGAGCAGCAGGAAAGAGAGGATAAACTCTGTCAAAAGCAACGGGAGCCAATGGGATTATGACCCCACTGCATTGATTGATAATTTCTTGGAATTACATGATTGGACGCGCTTAGATTCCGATGTGATTATTTCATAATACCCATTTATTTTTAGCAAAAAGGAGGCTTATTTTTTCGATATATACTTGAATATTTGTAAAAATTACAGCGCAAGACGAAAATAAGGAAAGAAAAAAAAATATCTACAAATCATATCCTGGATTCAGCATCCCCGAGCAACTTTAAATAAATTATTAGTTGTTAGGATCAAACGTATTAGACATTCAAAAATAGATTAAATAAGCAAATAGTAGAGACAAATCTAAATATGATGCACTTGAGCCCAATAGGAATGGCAATCTATTTCAATAACTTCGACGGTTTCACCTTTGATATTTGCTTTCAATTGAAAAGACAAGCACGTGCCGTAGTGGGATCGATAAGCATCTCGTAACCTAGTGCAACTTGAGGTTCAATAGTATGACATCTAATCCCCAACATGTATCTAGGCAAACTTTCAAGGGACAGTCCAATACTAGTACGCCAAGGAATCCAATATCTCAAAGATCAATGACATGTAAGTCTGAAATAGAAACTAATGATCAAAGCAAAAGTAGGGTTGACTTACTTTAAGTATATATGAAAATAAGTATATATGAAGCCGAAAGATGTACCTATAATGTTAATTGAACTTACAAGTTAGTTCTAACAAAAAGAAAAAAAAAGCGAAGGTGTAAATCATACTGATTTAACTCGGTTTTGATTGATTTACGCAGGCAATCAATAGAATGCTAAGTGAAATCATGAGAACGTGATTGCCAAATTCAAGAATTTACCTTACGTCGTATGACAAGCCCCTTGGAAGAGCTGATAAGATTTGGTTGAGGTGTGATTTGAACATATCACGTATGTTTCCAAGCTGGCGTGTCGTTCGAGGTTTGAACAACACTTGTTACCCTGAATTCATTTGTACTCGAACACTTCGTTTTGGAGGTGCACAAGAGGGAGGTGGCCGAGACAAGAGGATGAGAGAGAGAGATTTGTCCTTTTCTATAAAACTTGATTTAATTTGCTTTTGATAAATTGATTTGTTGGTTGGCCAAGAGATCAATGCTTCGGATGACATGAGACGATGAAAAGGAGCTTAGAAATATCATAACTTTTGTACAATACTCATTTTGGTGTCAAATTTTTTTATCATAAATTAAATGACACTTTTTTTAACCAAAAAAATTACTGAAGTGCTAACTTAAATTTGGTATATTGAAAATTTGACATGACAATATTTCATCAATTTCTCCAACCAACGTAGCTCATCAGCATGCCTAGTCAGTATTAATAGCTCCAAAAAATGTTGCCTACATGTTTTGCCCCAAATATAAACCCTAATTCGGAAACCCCAGAATTAATTGCTTAATCTTGCGATGGAGAATTGGAATAGGAAAAGCAGTTCAACAAGCATCGAGATTCGTTTCAACGTGGACAAATCACTCACCTTTTCTCTATTGCAAGATTCATCCCTTTAGCATCGAGCCCAAATTTCTTTAGCCTCGAGCCCTAATTTTTCTCTCCAAATGTCGAGCCCTAATTTTTTTTTTTGTACGATGAATGAGCAAGTGAGAGAGGCCGATGATGGTTGAATGACTGATTGCGTGAGAGTGATGAATGAGCGAGTGAGAGAGGCTGATGATGGTTAGATGATTGATTGCGAGAGTGAGATGACGCAAGAGTAAGGGTGATTGGCGACTTCGAATGGTAAATGAAAATGAGCGTTGAAGTCAAGGGAAAGACAACAATAGAGAAAAACATGTTGCTTTGAGAGAACAACTATGTATGGCATCGTTTAGGCCAAGGCCAATAATCTCATAGTCTATGTTGGACTTGTTTTTTTAATTATTTATGAAAAGCCACGTATTAATAAAGTTTTATTAAAAAGTCAGGATTTTGCCTACAATTTGTCATTGAAGACACTTTAGTGATTGTATTTTTTCTGATTTGATACTTAAGTATTTTAGAGAAAAAATTTGTCACTATATGAAAATTATGGCACTTTTAGTGTCTTTTTTTCCACAGGATGGACATAAACTTATCCAAAATTAATTAATGAGAGGCGAGTACACGGATTGTTATTATTTCATATTAAATCAGCCGTCAATTCCTATTAGAGAGCAAAAACAATGGTTGCGGAATCTAGGAAAAATTTGGTCAGTTCCACATGTCAGTGATTTAACTCGAGTCAAATCTCAAAGAATTTTGTTTCCTCTTAAATTAAGGGAAATTCCTCTTCGTTTCATTAAAATTAAGCACTTACAAAGTTTAGGGCAACGAAAATTCTTTGGTCTTTGTATTATATGATGTAACATAACAATAACGCACCAACACAAGGTGTCACAAGTATTATCCACACCGTGCAATGGACAGAAGTCAAAGGTATTTGGAATAAAATCTCACGGTTGGAATTGTAAGTGGGGAAGACAGCAACATGGCTTTAGTACTAGGGTTCCTATAGACAATAATAGCATAAAAATTGTAATTTCGATTGGGGCCCATCACCTTTTTTGTTTTTTGTATGGCAGCATTATGGGAGCATTTTATTAGCTTTGTTGGGTACTATAGTAGAGAGAGAGAGAGAGAGAGAGAGAGAGGAATCAAAACAAGGAGAAAGGAAACAAGAGATTGTGAGGGAAGATGAGATTGGGAGGGTTGACAAGGATCTCTCTCTCTCTCCCCTTTTGTTAATGGCGTTTGTTTGTGGGAAAAATGATGAGCCATGTGAAGGCCAAATCAACAGGGTCATTCCCATCAGTGCCCCGTGGACCCTAACCCAATTTTTGGACAGCGTCATCAAATGCGATTGGGGGCAGGTGCGTCCGATACAGTCCGATACAGTCCGATACAGCCGAACTCTTAAATCGGGTTAGATTCGAGTCGGGGCTCGATTGATTTAAGGGTTGGCATGCATCGAGCACTAGGGTCATTTTCCATTTGGATACAGAGCAGGTATGCCAATCATCTCCAGCACATCATGTTCTTAAGATGCACCCAATTGGGAATAAGTTAAAAGCCATTAATAATCTTGTTGTCCCTTTTTCCAATATCGGAGGGTTAAAAATGGAGTAACTTCTCCTTCACATGGTGACCACTAAAGTAATAATTAGATAGCTGGTGTGGAGTTACAATAAGAAAACACTAGGGAAAGATTAAATCATGCTAGGTGACAATCAAAAAGAGGGGGAGAAAGGATTGGCAATCACCAAATGATATAGACTAGTGGATTAACTAGAGTAATCATCGTACTAATGAGTAACGCCACAAGTTGAATAATATCAAACACGTCGATTCCATGATACAATGAAAAAATTGGAAATTTAATTTTCGAATTGAAGAAATTTCGACTCGAGAGACTTTTTTAAGGTGAGGCCTCTAACAGGAAGTTGCAATGCTGGCATTCATTCTTGTAAGTCTTAAATCACCTTCATCATGTGGTGTTGATTTCAATCAATTACATATGATATTGGAAAATCATTAACCACATTCAATGATCTAAGAGTTTTGAGTGTGAGAAATTTCCATAAGGTGAATCCTCTAACCGGAGATTTTGGTATTGTGGGATAAACTTTATGCATCTTAGCTAAAAAGGTAGCAAAAAAGGCCTTGGAGTTATGATCCTACTTTAACAAGAAAAAGTTGAGGACCTCACATGCGACCTAAAGCATGTGGGGCTTGCACATATAAGCTACGAGCTAGAGAAAACGAGGCATCCGGAATCAATTTTGCAATTCCTACATGCATAATTGATCAAACTTGTCACTTCAAGAACGTGTAGAACAAGCTCGACTTGCTCGTAGTTCTTCTCAAGTAATCAAATGATCCACATTTACTCAACTAAGCGGTACAAAGATTGAGAATTTTGTGCCTCGAGAACTTTGAGGTCACGATTCTCGATGCCTGGAAAATTACGAAACTCGAAATGCTAAACCCTAATTACAACGTCGCTCGGAGCGAAGAATCTCACAAGGACGAAAGGCACTAGTTTAGGACACGGCGACATGGCACACCCTACGTTGTTTGGGACCATATTATAAGATCCAGCTCATGCCCTCATATCACTATGTCCCTTGGGCTACGCTATTTCCCTCGATCACCACACATGCCAGCAACTAAAATTCAATGAGCTTTTCTCCTCTCCTTTGTATTTTCTTCTTTCTCTCTCGTGTGCGGGCGTTCTCTTCTAGGCGTGTTCCAAGCCACGTACCATTACGTCCATTCCTTCAAAAGTTGCTTTAATGATCGGTGTCTCTTGCGAACTTCTTTTGTGGGTTGTTTAGATGTCGATGCTTATCCACCTTTTCAATGAATCAAATCTCAGAACCCGAGACAAAAAATTGTTACGTGTCCAAAGACAAAGTTTGTCCAGCAGGCAAAGCCTTATCCACACGAACTCGTGATTTTCGATATTTACATGCTTACTGTCGATGATTTTCTTTTTTTTTTTGATGTTTATAATAACGAGGGTTTTGTTTTAAACAAACGTTCTCGTATCAATGCACCGATTACACGTAACATAATAGGGAGGGTGCGTTTGAAATGACAATTTTTATTAATTTGTTTAACAAGCGCATCGGAAATGATTATTAATAAAGCCCTAATAATCGTGCGTTTGAGAAGGTTTGTTTACGTATCCCGATAAACTACTTAGTGCTTCCTTCCATGACTTGAAAAGCATGTGGAGACCCTCGTGAACTGACTTTTGTCCTTTGCTTAGAAAGATTATATGGTGTCGGTTCATTCTTAATGAGATTTCTAAAGGGCCTTTGAGTATAAAAACAACAGAAAAGCCAATTTTATATAGGTTGACATGTTTCGAAGCTAGGAGGGAGAAAGACAGCATCAATGCCAAAATTATTATATTGGTGTTAATGCATCCAAATCAACACTAGAACTTTAACATCGATCAATTTTAGAATTTTCAAGAAAATTCATTCAATTAGTTAGTTCAATAAATAACTACTTGTCAGAGAATTCGATGTGACGTTATTTTTTAGGAGTAAATGAAATAAAAGGCAAAAGCGCTAAAAAAGAAAGAATGGCATTCTAACCGTAAAATACATTACAAACCCATAGTTTATTTGTAAAATGAATATCGTGCATTTCAAACAATGGATAACATTTAATAATAGGCACACTTCAAATTATTCAAAACCTGATCTATAAAATCAACTTACAAAAATGACGTGACGGATTCGCCCTTTGACAGTACATAGATTCAATTCTGAAATGTCCATTGACAATTTCTCAAATCATTTCACAAGCTAGTATTGTAAACCTCTCTTTTTAAGCAGCTAGCAAACTTATCTTGCTTTAAAGATAAGGCAGCTAGGTTTTCAATTCCTTTGAATGGGAAAACTTGTCCACCTAATCAGCCGTCTCTACATTTATTTCCACACGCACTAGAAAAAAAATTGGCCAGTCAATTCTACCGACATAGAAATTCTTCACAAATTTCTAAAATTGGGAATTCAGTATATTATGGAAAAAATATATAATCAGACAGTGAACCCCTTGGGCGGGCTCACCCATGGCCTACACTCCATTAATTAGACAAGTCGACGTCATTTGCGAAAATAATGTCATGTCAACTATATAAAATCAATCATTCATTATTAAAGTCCCATCATGTTCAATTAAGAAGACAAGTCAATGTCAATTGGAGAATTTTTCATGTCAACCATATGGAATTTACCATTCTTTAAAATCCATAGTTTTCGACCAGCAGTAGACGCACCTCGATTAGAACCTAACTAGATCTGTACACCTAATTTTTTGGTTGTCCGGTAATTAAGATTAGTTAATTACAAAAGAAAAGGTTAGTCCATTTTCTTGGGCATGCCTCTTATCTTGTCCGGGCTCAGTATTGAGTGGACAGGTAATGTGAACTTGTATGAGCCCACGAATTGATGGCCCTATCTATCCTATCCAATTCTGCACTTTGCCAGTAATTGAATACAACGTAGCCAACTTGCAAATTTACATTAATTTATTCACGCAATAATACTTATATGATAGATATCTGAATTATTATATCATCACCAGAAGATGGGACATTATCAACTGAAATAACATGACGATTTTTTTATTGGTCAAATCAGAACTTATATAATCAACCCCACTCGAACAATTTCAAATATATTGAGAAACCGACTTAAACCTAGGCGGGATTCTCGAATGACAGCCCTCATAACATGACTTCCGTAACTATACGTGATTCTCAAACACACCTAAAACCTATTCAATTTTTTCTTTTGGCGAGTATTTTTGAATAAATGGATTTTCTAGCCCAAAAGAAATGAGAAACTCAATAATTGGAAGAGACACGTCAAGAAATGACATGGGTGAATATGTTTCCTTTTTGGAGTGACTTATACTTTTTACGTTCATTTTCATTTGTTTGGATCTGCTTAATGTAAGCTAATTTTACTTTTTCTATTTTGTTGGGGTGTGGTTTATATTCCCTATCAATAGGATGGCACATGCGTCTCATATTTTGTTAGTAGTTTAAGCTTGAGCTTATGAATAATTACTAGGTATATATAATATTTCTCTTGTAATTAAGTGATGTAAAAGAAAAGTGTGATATGTTAATTATAGTGGAATCCTCTAGTGGACGTAATCTTAGTTTAAGAGTGAATTATGATAAAAACTTTGGATCTTGAACATTTTTTTGTGTCTTTGTTCTCTATTGCCTTATGATTGTGCACCAAATCCTAACATCTTCAATAATATAGAGTAAAATTTTTTTAAAGAAAAGTTCGACTACATGAACCGTTAGAGTTTGGAAAAGTTCATGTTATCAACTAGAGGCTGTTGTTACAAGTAGGCTCTTGATCGAGTTAATTTAGTTATCAACATAGTCATAAACACAACAGGTTCAGGTATCGAGAACCGAAAAAAGACCAATGAGTTCCCTCTCCCCAAAAGCATTATTCTCATAATCAGAAAGCACATATCGACCCTATGAAGTCACTGTTGACATCATTGTCCCTAAATCAAGTTCAGTCCCTAGCTCTATGATTAGTGCTTGCGCGTAAAACTCTTTCTTTTTGCGGTCTTTACCCTATCTTAGCCACGTGATAGGTCATTAGGGTTTCAGCTTTTTCCTCAGTAAGTAATGATTATAGCAACAAGGGCCTATCATGTTTGCCTGTCAAAGTTGGTATCACTAGATTCATACAATAATCGGATCAAAATTAAGAATCTTAATAACGTCTATGATAATCAGATTTATTCATGCAAATCAAACAAGATCAATCTCCCATCATTCCGGCAAAGGATGATCACGTGTCAATGATAATCAGATCTATTCATGCAAATCAAACATGATCAAATCATCTAATGTATTTCAACTGAAATCAAATTGCAATAAAGAATAGAATTGGAGAGAATAATTTAGTTAATTAGTTGAGTATCTAAGTCTCATTTATGAAACTATGAATGAGCATCGTATGTAATTTGAAAATCAGTTCCACGATGGATTGCAAGGCATGATGATTATCTTTTTCTCAATACTCCGATCAATTATGTGCCATATCTATTGAGAATGAATCGAAGATGACTAGTCCGATTTACTTTGTAATCAAGATATGCTTGGTATAATATTTTTTTTTATCTATATATATTCTAAATATCATGCATAATTCCAATTTTCATTCACCCTTTTGTATCTAAAGAATTTTGGATGTCTCATTTTAACCCCTTACAGCCAGAAATATCATGTTACCGAATATTAGGAAGAAGGAAATGAAGTCAATCATTCACCACGAAAATTCAAGAAAGAAAAGAGTAAATTACTGGTGATAGTCAGCTTTACAGGCTGAAGAACTCTGATTGTCCTCAAGAACTGCTGACTTTTACACAATGTGATATAAATGGTTTCAAATACTCAAGTTGGATATGCCCATGTGCCATTAGAGCTGGGGACCTACCTCAATGTAGGGTCCCTTGGACAGTGGGTACCTTAGGAAGTACAGAAGAATCTTTTTTGAAAAAGAATTCCAATGTACATTTGTCAAAGTGCCCCATGGTTTGCTTATAGACTAGAGTTCAATCTTCTATGTATACAGAGAATCTCCCTCCATCTAATATTATTTTTTTCGATTAAATTATTTAATTGGTTGTGGAACCCAACTTTGGAAAAGTAGCCAAATTCCCTCACTGTATCTGCCAAACATTAGGGGCATGACAAGGATCAATTTTGAAGCCTAACTAAATGAAGCTTTTTTCTGATGGCTTTCATCAATTTCTCTGCTACGTGTAAGGGTTGCCAGGTACATGTCATTATTCTGTCTGTTGTATAGTTGGAATGTTTGTTGATTAGTGTACTAATTCTGCTCCTGGTTTCATGATATATCACTACTTAGAGCTCTCATATTCGAAGAACCATGCCTTTTTAGCTTTACTGATAGCCATTTTACATTCAAAAAGCATTAGATTTGGCATGCCAGATGCAAAATCCAATAATGAATTGCCTGCATATCTCTTAAGCCAACCCTTATAGAAAGATCTTGTTCTTGCCACACTAGTTAATTGATGTCTGTAGTAAAAAGCATGTCTTTGACAACTAATAAAGGGAATGAGAACTTGTCTACTCAGCTTAATCATAACATCCTCAATTAAACAACAGAACATGCTCCCCAATCTCCTTGTAGATCTTCCTCCAATTCCCATCTTTTCAGGCATTTGATAAGTCCATCGAATGTGCTGAAAACTAGAGACACAATGATAAGTAACGTGACCCACTTGCCCGATTCTTGCTTAAGTGTTTTGTTTTTCCGCACAAGCACTTCTTCAAAGCTTCCTAAAAACATCATGCTTGAGGATGATGAAATCCTCAAGATCACACAAGAAGCAGAGGCCTCAAACCAGTAGAGGGTGCAGGCCACTGTGTTGCAGCTGTCGGTTGAGCGTGTCATCCTCGTCGGAGGAAGCGGAGAGCGCCAGTTCCGAGCGCTTCGTCACTATCTCAAGCCTAGCGCACGCCATGGTCCAAGAGAGGCTGGACCAAATGATAAGGGAGAGGCAAGAGGCAAGGCATCGTCTGGAGAGGATGAGGAGGCAAAGAGGCGGGGGAGAGAGGCGGTTCGTCGTGATGGTGGCGATGGAAAAGAGCTCCCACGATCCGCGGGAGGATTTCCGGGAGTCGATGGTTGAGATGATAACGGTAAACAAGATCGACGACCCAAAGGATCTCAGGCGTCTCTTGAATTACTACCTTTCGATGAACTCGGACGAGTATAGAGGGTTGATACTAGAGGTGTTCCACGATGTGTGCACAAGGCTGTTCTTGCATTGTAAATGCCATTGATGGACATTAGCTGAGGAGTTCCTAGAGTTTTAGTTAACTTTCAAGTTTAATTCAACCATGCATGTGAAGCATTTTACAGATTCATCCAGATATACGCACTCCCTCAAACGTTAAACGACCAAGATTTTGATTTCTCTTTTTCTTTGCATCTATGCGGGTGGATTTGCAGTTCTAGTTCTTCGAACGATGACATGATGGTCAGCGAGATGACAATCTTTTTCTGGCTACGCGCAGAAGAGGGGAAATATTGCAACTCACATTGTCAGTGATGAATCAAAAACTGCGTTTCTTGTTAAACTGCAAGAACAAATGCAAATTCCTGCACGTTGGCATGAATATCAAAATTCTTCATTTCTTCTTTAGGATGTCAAACTGGTTATTTTATTTTATTTGCCAATATGAGTAATAGAAGATCCCTCAGACGGAGCCTCCAAATTGAGGAAGGAGGAAATTAGGAATTCATATCAAAGACGCCGTCATCTTGTTATCATTTCATGTTTCCGCAATGATGACGATCTCCATGCTAAAAACCGCAAGAGAGATCATCAGTTAAAAGAAAACAAGAGTGAAGTATAAATTAAAGTCTCAGATAAAAGCAGAAGAGAGATATGAGAACATACTTTCCAAGATAAGTGTTCCAAAATGTGTGAGATTTGTACCTGTGGTCGTTATAGCGTTAATTGGGTATGTTCGTCTCGGGCTTGTCACTAATTTAATCTTCCCTCGGCCCAAGCCAGCCTTCTATAATAGTCCAAACCAATTGGGACTTCAAATATCAAGCCAAGCATTGTGGCCCGGCCCATGTTCTGTTTGATGGGGCGAAAGATGATTCAAATGGGGGCACTTGAATAACACCCCGAACTTAAAATTTTGTGGGATAGACCTTTTGATTGAAAGACCGGAGAGAAATCAAGATAAATTTCTAAGGCTATGATGTTTGGTCGATCGGAGTAGGATTGGAATAGTATAGGACAAAAGAGGATTTGAAATCCTCCATATATCCTACAAATTGTAGAAATATCCCATCAAATGCTTGGTGTAATCTAAGGTAGAATTTGAAACTTTCGAAAATTTGCAATCCGAGATAGAATTGATTTTTTTTTTTTTTTAATTCTTGTTTCAAATTTTTTGAAAATCCCATCTCCGACAGGATCCTTGTGTACGTGACGATTCAAAACCTCTTGACCACTGTCATCATTTGGCATTCTCTAAGAAATTGACCTCGGGAGCTTAATGACTTTCAAAGATCGATCTCGAGAGCCTGACAACTTTCAACAGACATGATGACTTCCATTAAGTAAAATTTTGAACTAAAGGTGTGAGTATCCCTCTCTTGCATTTCATCAAACACCTAAGGGGTGCCTAGTTTATAGTCAACCAAGAGAGAGATCATGGAACAATGGAGGCCGAGAATGAGTAATCAAGGGTGAAGTAGAGAGAGGAACCGAGAGATGATTTGATGCTAGTGAAAAAATTGAAAAACGGACCAAGAAAGAGAGGGAGCCACAAATGATGTGGTAAGCCATAGTCTTCCAAGTGAGTTGCGAGTAAGGGCATCATCGAAGATACTCGAGGAGGTTGGAGCGAGGGATTGTCATGGTGGATGGCTATCGGAGTGGTGGTGGGTTGCGGCCAATGAAAAACACCAAGGACATCGAGTCTCGATGAGTCTCATTCGAGGTTTTCTTGATACTTCGGGAATTGTTAAACTAACTTTTAAAATTTTATATCCAATCCGGGTTTACCTTACTGCCTAAGCCGGATTTCTTATCTGGCATCTTATTCGAATGTATTTGGATTTATCTAGTTTGGAGAACATCGCCAAACATCAGATGGGATAATTTAATATCATATCCAAACTCAAATCCGGACCACCAAGCACTGCCTAAGTATATTTCTGAAATAATGGAGGTATTCAAACAAGTCGATTTCGATTCAATTCACTTGCATAACTCTTGAAGTCTATGGAGTTATTTGATCAATGCTTCATGCTTCACACCTCGAGTGTATATGTGTGTGTTTAAGATTTGCGAGCCTGGCTTGGGCCTTATAATAGGGCCTTGCCCTGGCCCACCAAAAGATGCCTTTGGACACTTGTGGTCTGTAGATTGCCAGCTCCATGACCAGGTTTAAGATTTCACCACCGTGGTCTTTTATTAATTGAACGCACGAAGCTCATTTTCAAACCATTAACTCCGAACGGTTCTAGTGCGATTACTCCCCCAACTTTTTCTAGGTACGTCTTCTATCATGTAGCTAGATATTTACGCACACCGAACCTTAACATGAAATGGCAACCACTAGATGATGAGGTTGATGGAGATCGGACTAGATAGTGGAAACGAAACACAATCATCATAGAACCATAGAGATTTGATGGATTACCCTAAAAAAATAAAGAGAATGACGGTTGGGCATGGGGGGATGGGGATGACATGGGACTATGGGATCCACATTTTGGACAATTTTGTGTGGGTGAGTGCTTGACAAAAGCATGGCATGTGCAGAGGATGCTGAATCATGTTTTCCCAATTTGGTACTTCTACTTGTGAATCTCTCTCTCTCATTGATTTTTTTTTTTATTAAAGATTTCTTTGTAAAAAAAGAGAATATATCATCATATAGGATTAATACCGCAAAAAATCCCAAAATGGTATGATTATCCACATTTATCATAAATTAATTTTTAGGTTACAAAACTTCCGAATTAGTACACCGGCGACACATTTACCCAAAAAAATTCCTAAATTTACTTATGTTTGAGGTAAATATGGCATAATTTGAGGTCATTGTGGCATGAGTATATCGATTTGGTGTAAATATGACACATGTGTACTAGTTTTAGACTTTTCATGACATAAAAATTAATTTGGGACAAATTTGATATGTATAATATTAGTTCGATTTTTTTTTTAATGAAGTCTCGTTGCAGTTATTATATATATATGAAAAAGAATTGGATGGACTTTAATAGTCTTGTCACATGAAAAAAGCAGTAGATCATTATTTTCTATTTTGTCTTCCATCAATATAAAATATTTTTTCACAACTAGCGTTATAAGATTGACAAGTTCTAGTAATCGAAAATAATAATCAACCATTATGATACCATAAAAGGTTCTTGTCATCTCTCTGATCAGAAAGTTGTTTTTTTCCATAGGTAATGAATAGGGAGAAATTACCCAATTGCCTTAAACCTATCGTATGGATGCTAATTCAATCTTAAACTTTTAAATTTTACCAATTCAATCTTAAATATTTGGGTGAAATTTCAATGAAATCCTTTCGGCCAATTTTCACTGGAAATACTTGATGTGGTAGTCCAGTTATTAACAGCCGTCTTACATGACGTACTACCACATCGGCGATTTCCTTACAAAAATTGGTCGTAAGGACTACATGAGAATTTTGTGCAAAAGTTGATGAGTAAATTGATAAAATTAAAAAAATTATAATTGAATTGACATCTGAAGGATAGGTTATGGATTGATGAATAGAGAAAATCCGAAAGGCACATCTTACTAGGTTTAGAATAAGACAAGTATTGATGAACTGTTAGTGAGTGCACACATGGACCCCAACCCTTCAAATTCGAACATTGGAGGCCACAAAAATAGTAACAAGTTAAAAGCTAGAAAAGAAAAGACCCCATGGATCCTGAATTCTGGATGATTCACAGTATGTGGTACTTAAATTTCAGCATCAGAATTGGCGCGACAAGACAGCCTCCCCCAGGAACAATTGATATTGTCTAAGACATGTCTACACGTTGTGTGTTCTTTCCTGCTAGTGCCTATGATGATGATGATGATCCTCACTTTGCTTGAGGCGTGGGATGTTCCACGTTAGCCAAATAATTCGATGATCATAATAATGTTTCGGTCTCTATTGACAACACTTTATGTGAATTGCTACCAATCGTACCATTTCATTAGGGTACTTGAGGCTGATACACAAGCAAAGTGATGCTCTTGATTTCCCATTTCGAATGCGAACTCGAACGCAATGAAACGATAGCAAGTAGAAGTGGAAAAAAACGTAATGGAGGAACAAACCCTAATGATAGCCAATCGAAAAACTGAGTTGCCAAATCACATTAACGGCTAAGTACATTGAAATTTCTCCGACTTGAGATGAAGAAGATGATAACGGCATTAGGTTTTAGGAAAATACCATGAGATCTTTCCAAGCAGTATGAATAGTACTAGGACTTGTACAATCATAGTCTGCTAAAAGCCGTAGATTCGGTCATGGAATTTAGGTTTGGTTTCATTGCATTTTTGAACGTTCTTTATTTCAAGTTGTTTAACAATAACAGTACTAATTGTGGACGTTGGCCAGGAGAAATCAGAATCTAGCTAGTTCTAGTACTAGCATCTGAGAAAAAAGCTCGATCGGCATGGGACTTCCGAAAGTGAAACAGTTCAGCTAGGGTTTCCATTCACCTGTCAACACTATTGTCCCTCTTTTCTTCAAATAAAAAAAAGAGGAAAAAGAAATCGAAAGCAACAAGGAGGTACGTGCCATTAGCTAAAGGGGTTAAACATGACCGCTTGGTAAACACTTTAGATTAACATAATCTTGTTAGCGTACGAAGTAAAGTAGTTGGTGGGTTTTTTTCTCCTGCCAACTCAGTTTCCCACTATATCTTATGAGTAAAGATAGGAGATGGAGGATTTGATCTTGAGATTTGTATTGGAATCTCGAGCTATTACCTTCGATCTTTAGAACCGCATTGGATGTTGTCGTTGTCACTTATTAGGTCTACCGCCATTCTTGCTTTTATGTTTTCCGTCTCAGCAGGAGCAAAGCTTAGAAGTGAACAGTGCATGGTGTTTTTGAACATTTTCATCATTGAGTAAACAATCCAACACCATGAGTAACTCTTGTTACCCCCTGAAACCGTCTTACTAAAGAAGTAGGTACTCACGAACCGTTGCACCGCAGGAAATGATTGATCCGACCTAGATGGAATATGAGATGGCTTCTTCATGGTCTAGCACTCTTATGAATAGGTTACTATTGTCATGTTCCGAACTGTAATCTCTATGAACAATATAGTTTCATGTGTAAAAGCTCCTCTCGTTACGAAACTCTTGAGATGTATAGGGTGATAAGTTTGTAACACAACAAAAGTAGTAAAGTCTTGCGAGTATATGTGTCGAGCTACCCATGGAGTGACCTATAGAGGCTAGAGCAAGACCTAAGAGTAACCTATAAAGGCTAGAGCAAGACCTAATTGAAAATATATCCAACCATTGATTGTTTAATTAAGACTTTTATGTGCATGCCCCAATCAACGCCTGCTCCCATGTGCTTCTAAAAGTTCTCTAAGGAGCAACCATGATTTTATAAATGGTTTACTTAGCACCATTATTTGGTACAGACTTTAAAAAATTAATTATAGGGAGAAAAATCCAAAATTAGTCTACGCAAAAGGTAAATAGGAACGCAGTTTCCTAGAAGTTCAAGTTGGCCCATAAGACAGAGAAGAGAGGGGAGTGCATGGCCAAAAAGCAGCAGCCGCTCCATTGGCCTTTGGGGCAAAGTTCCAGGAAAAGCAGAGCCAAGCGTGGCCTCACTAATAAGTGAGGAACAACCTCATCTCAACTGGGCCACCAACTTACCTCATCACCCACCTGTCACTTGCTTTCGAGATCTTCCACTCCTAGCAAAAAGGACCACCACCCTGCGAAATAGGTAGCGATTAGTAGATAAGGACGTCATGTCTGCATACAAACCGAAGGTGGGCGAAAAGAGACGGATCGTGTAACCTTTCATCGAGTTCCCAAGATGCTCGGAGAAATCATCCGCAAAAGAAGTACAGCAGTTATGTATGGAAACCCTCGTGCAAAATCAACACGGGAATATTCTCCGCATACGGATGTTGATCGAGAAACCAGAAAGCTGAAGTACAATAATTGTTGTTTTTAATTCAATGGAATAATGAATACTTTGAATGAGTAAACTTATTTATACTTAAATACAATTTAGTTTGTTTCATGTTGGAACTTGATAAAAGACACGATGAAGTAGATGTCCACTTTGAGATTATCAAGTATTTGCACATTAAGAATGCAAATATTTGCTTTATCATTGTGCTTTTAAACAGTAACTTAAGTCGGACTGCATGATGTATCATAGGAAGTCAAAACTATGATTCGTGTGGTAGGTGTGATAGGATATTTATCTCCTGTATACTTCTTTTGAAAAACACAACAATCATCTCATCAATGGTCATAGAATCAACTGTACTCAATGTGCAAAGGTAAGTTTACGTGATGATAGTTCTGAATCTGGGCCTAGAGTATTACAAAGTGCTTTTGAATCCTCTAACATAAGCACAAGACAAGAGCACGATATTGAGAATTTCGCATTGGATAACAACGACAGTAACCGCCAAATTGGAATAACTAATCAATTGAAAACTTTGACATCACATAAGATGGGTTATGTCAAAAGTTTAAGCTATCGAGAAATGAATTTGCAACCTGATAGATGTCCGGTATTTATCTCGGCGGTTGCAATGTTTTCACTGGTTAAATTACTTATTCTTGCAAATAAGAGATGGCAGGACAATGACTGGACCACAGACACTACAGAGGGGCTGAAGGGCAAAGTTGAGGGGGTCCATCAGGATGTGAACTCCACTCTTGTTGCACGAGTCCTGTTTCACTTAGATTTGGATTTATCGTTTTCTGCACTCTACCTTGTAAGACAGATGTACCATACCTTTCTTTTTTTATTCTATCTCCTTTCTTTCCTTTGCCACTTTTCCTGGCCTATAAATATCACCCCGCCTGGACTTCACAGTTCACACATACCAGCAACCTGAGAGAGAGAGAGAGAGAGAGAGAGAGAGAGAGAGAGAGAGATGGAGAAATTCCCAGTGATTAACTTGGAGAAGTTGAATGGCGAGGAGAGAGGAGTTACTATGGAGATGATAAAAGATGCTTGTGAAAACTGGGGCTTCTTTGAGGTACTTATGAACCAGTGTCCTATCTGAAATTTGTCACTTTTTTTCAAGAATTTTATACATAACATCACCCTTTGACATTCATGATTGTGTTACATATTTCCTCGGTAAATTTGAGTGTTCTCATATTTATTGTTATTCTTTTCGATGTATATGTGAAGTTGGTGAATCATGGGATATCCCATGAGCTGATGGACACTGTGGAGAGGCTCACAAAGGGTCACTACAAAGAATGCATGGAGAGGAAATTCAAGGAAATGGTGGCAAGCAAAGGGCTCGAGGCCGTTCAGTCTGAAATCGGCGACATTGATTGGGAGAGCACCTTCTTCTTGCGCCATCTCCCCGTCTCCAACATATCTGAAGTCCCTGATCTCAAAGAAGATTACAGGTTAGCTATTACTTAGATATGGTTCCTTTCTACTACTAGTAGCACTACTAGTGACATGGAAGGAATTATCGAAAGGGTTGCTCATGGAAAGAAAGAAGTTCGGCAAAAAATTTCAAGCTGATTTTGGTTTCCGATAGGGAGCATACCGTCTGAGGTTGTTGGTTTGGTTGAGTCCAGAAATACAAAGGACATGATAACAGTCTGCTCGAACAAAATAAAAAAGTATATCCTCTCTTTGCTGGCCAGAAAACAAGAAAAGAACCATTGTTCTAAAATTCATAGTTTAGTCTTGAAGCGCTCACATAGTCTAAGACCAGGTATAAAATCTTAAAATCGGGTAAGTTTGAGCCTGAATCCGAAGCGGTCCGGCTCATTTCATGCTGCTAAAACCATTTATAGGCCAAATTTTGATGCAATCCTCCATGCACTGTGATGCTTACGAAAACAGGAAGGTGATGAGAGAATTTGCACTGGAGATAGAGAAGCTAGCAGAGCAACTTCTAGACCTGTTGTGTGAGAACCTCGGTCTGGAGAAAGGGTACCTGAAGAAGGTGTTCTACGGATCCAAAGGGCCAACATTTGGAACCAAGGTGAGCAACTACCCTCCGTGCCCAAAACCAGAGCTTTTTAAGGGCCTCCGGCCCCACACCGACGCCGGCGGGATCATCCTTCTCTTCCAGGATGACAAGGTCGGCGGCCTCCAACTCCTCAAGGACGGCAAATGGATCGATGTCCCTCCACTGAAGCATTCGATTGTCATCAACTTAGGCGACCAGCTAGAGGTATATCTATCCGTAGTATTTCTCTAGCCATACAAGCTAACTAATTAGCTTACCTCATGAGCGGTGTCTAAAAGAATATCGTAAATCCGAAAGCCCAAACATAATGGCCTGAACTTGTTCAGTTTTACTGAGACCTCGTTCGGTTTTCAAGTGATACTTCTATTCCCTATCGGCACATGTGCTTCTGCTTGCCACTTGGTGAATCTTATGGGGAGAGTCTAAAAAGATACAGTTCGCAGTTTTTCTTGTCTGTGTTTTTTCTTTGGATAGGTCATTACAAATGGCAAGTACAAGAGTGTGGAGCACCGGGTTATTGCGCAGGCAGATGGGAATAGAATGTCCTTAGCATCGTTTTATAACCCCGGAAGCGATGCTGTCATCTGTCCTGCGCCAGCACTATTGAAGAAAGAAGCAGGAGAGGAAGGCCAAGCTTATCCCAAGTTTGTGTTTGAGGACTACATGAAGTTGTATGCAAGGCTTAAGTTCCAGGCGAAGGAACCGAGATTCGAAGCCATGAAAGCCACAGAATCCACCATTGCTAGGGGTCCGATCGCAACTGCTTGAGTGTTGAATGACAAGTTTCTTGTTACTAAGAATAGGGTCTTGTTTCATGGTCTACTAATGTAATGAATCTCGCTCTTTATCTAGTGCTGGAGAGTGGCTGCTTTGCTTGTGTGTTAAGTAATGTGTTTATCATGACTTTTGAACTAGTGATTTCTGAGGCTTTTTATTTGAACAGTGATCTGGTGCCGATGAGTATTTTGTCTCATCAAGTGATGAAATCCAAAGTAGGGATAGTCGTTGCATCTTCATTTAACGCTTGACAAACAAGGAAGGACGTTAGGAGATAGAGACGACGTACTTCCACTTTTTAAACTTTTAATTCCAACTTTAGATCTCCTTCTAACTGTGTCCGCACCTTAGCATGCCGAAAGGCATGTCACATCAAAGGTAACATCCTGAGATAGCTCTAAGAAGCAAAGTGATAACTTTATTAGTGCCCAGGAAGGTATGAAAGCAAAAACCAGAGGAAAGGGCTTTCTCCACTACCCCGTTGCTAGAAAATGCTTGGAGAGTAGTTCATTTTCACTTTCCACTTCTGGAGGTCTTTATCAGTCACAAGCCAAAGATACAATAACAATATGGGAGCTCCACTACTCACATTATAACTTCTGCAAGTGGAGCAAGTGGAGCATACACACTTGACACCTTCCCAAATTAAGAAAGATAATCCTTAATATATCCAATATGAAATCAAACCCATGTTATTAGGGGACTTCATTTTTTCAGCTGTAATTTGATTAGTGCAAAAATACACTTTGCCCGCAAAATTTGCACTTTGTATCAGCTCAAAAGATCGGATTGATCATTAGAAGGAGCTAGCCAAAAGAAGACTAATTGCGATTAGCTCAAGATTTTACAGACTGACATTAGGAGTTAGGTCCTTTGGTAGCTCAATAGAGAGAAACAAAGGTGGCTCTGGCCTTTTTCTGGGCCGCCAAGTGCAACCTACCGTGGAAAAATCGGTGCTGGAATGAGGTGCTTCCTTGGGCTTTGAAGTTCCTTACGGGTAACGATTTCTACCACAAGATAGCTCGGTTTTCATTTGGAGCCCTTTGTCACCTCATATGGAAGAAGAGAAATGCAATACTATTCAGGGGTGAATCCTTGGTGGTCCCTGCACTCAAAAATCACCTCCTTAAGGTGGTAAGAGACAAAGCTGTCACTTATAGCAATGTTTTCCCTTCACCGAGGAACAGAAGACTTCAAAGAGGCTGGGGTTTAGATCCTGGGATTTTCTATAGTGATGCTCTTCCTTAGAAAGATTTGTTCCCGTCTTCTTTTCTGCTCCCGCATTCTCATTGTAGTCTAGAGGTTTGGCAGGATTAGGAGTCGGTTCTCTAGTTGGTGCTGGTTGTATCTTTCTTGTGGGTTGTTCCCTTGTCCCTTTTACAACGGACCCCCTTCACTTTTGCCTTGGCTAAGAGTGTAGGTTATGGATCCGTGCTTTTGTACATTGGCAATCTCTTTTATATTATTATTACCTTTACCAAAAAAAATAAACAAAGGTGGCGGTAGACAGTAGTTGAAGAACAAAGGAAAAGTAAAACAGAGTTCCCGCACTTTCACAGGCATACAAGGAATCCTTCCCATCAAGATGCCTGCAGGGAGTGTCCATCAAGCATGAACAAGTACAAAGATTAACAGGTTGTAGTTCGCATCACGTCAAATGCACGAAATTGATGACATGATTTAGTCAACTTCAGATTTCAAATCCAGATATCACACAGAGCACACAGCCATGCAGCTTTTACAATGTTTGCCCTGTGATAGGCAGAATGCTTAGTCTAGAAGGAAGAAATCACTTGACTCATCAGCCAATGATTTGAAGAACGTAATCATGCAGCCCGGCTAGTTCTCCAGCTAAAAAACAAAAAAACAAAGGTAACATGTTCAAACGCATGACGTACTGTATGTGTCTGCTGTAAAAGACATGTAAGACTGGCAAAGAATGTTTTAGCGTTAATTCAACTGACCAATTAATTGAAGACTTCATTTCAGCAAGCATTAGAAAACCACTGGCGAACTAGGGAAAGGATACATCCCAGGCACCAACTCCATTAGTTAAGCTAGATACAGATACTTAATTGTTATCACAGATAAGACATAACCATCACTTTCATGTAATAACTTGCGTAATAACAAATTTCTCTCTCCAAATTGATCAGATCAAGAGATATATAGCATGAGGACACCACTGGAAAAAATTATAAAAGGGAACGAGTACTGTATGGATATTGTTCTTGAAGAGGCAATGGCGACCATATCAGGACTGAAAAAATTGTCCACAAAATTGTTGCCACAGTATAACGCATTCACAAGGCATTGTCATAACACAAGCCAAACTCTGGCATTGCTGATCTGATTTTCTTAAACTTCAGAAAGTCTGAAATCGGGTCTTACAACGCAACATTCGAGTATATTCAAGATAAGGATGTAAACCAATCCACCGGGAGACAAAATTGCATTCAAGATAGAAAATGAAGAACAAAGCCAAAAGTATAAACAAATCATGCCGTTCACAGAAAGCTCGTTAATCCTGCAAGCAAGGTAACACTGCCTTTAGAGTTACCAAAGAAGGTCCAAGGTCAAAATCTTTCAGTAAAAGAAAATCTTGTCCAAAACCAATTTAATTGATGATTGGTAAAAAAAATATTCCCCCAACTCACCCCTCAATGATTAAATGGCTGTGTCCCCCTAGCATAATTTTGGTCTCAGAAGATCTTAAGGCAATTCATTGCAATCTATGAAACACATAGCTTAGCTCTCCTAATCACTTCTCTGCTACTTAAGCAACCTCTTCCTTCTTCTCACTTTCCAAGTTTGCGTCGGTATTAGTGTTGTCAACCTTTTTCCCATCTCCTTCCACTGCATCTCCATTAGAGTAGTGGTTCTTCAGAACAACCGAAATGTCAGCCTCAGAAGCTCCAGCAAGCTTAAAGCGCTCAACAGCAGCATCTAGTTTCTCCTTCCAACCACCCATCCCTAACTTGCACTCAACTTGAGATCGCTCAAAAAGCATATTACCCCAGAAAAGGTGGATCTGCGATCTCATAACTGCAGCTTGCTCAGCGGCTTCTTCAGGTGAGACCTCTCCATTACCGCCGCTCCCAGCGGGCTCACCTTCTGCCCCTTGTTTTTTCCTTCTTTTCAGCAGCTCATCTTTCTTGCTTGAGTTTGGATCTTTAAGTTCGTTCACCCTTTGTTCCTCCAGCTTCTCCCACATCTCTGTTGCAGCTTTCATTTTCTCCTCTGCACTATCAAAGAGTTTGAGTGTTTCCGCAGGATCCCAGCTCAATAGGTCAATTTTCTTAGCAAGAGCAAATGACCAGTGAAGTTTGGCCATTTCAAACTGCTGCTGTCCCAAAGCGAGCAATCCTTCATAAAAGTCTGGCTTGATCACAAGAGCTTCCTCATATTTCTCTTTGGCCAATGAGTACTTTTCTCGCACCCAGTCATAAGCTACTTGAAGTTGACCTGCTACTACCTCCTCCCCCGCAGACTCATCCAAGGGAATACGCTTCCTTGCTGCGCACATATGGACGTTGCCCCAGTTGAAGAAAGCTAGAGCTGCTACCTCTTGGAATTTTGCAGCAGCCTTGTCAAACAAATTCTGAGCTTCTTCGCTCGTCACTGTTTCCTCAAGTGCTTCTGTGCAAAGTTCCATCCCAAGCTCATGCAAGTCTATGTGAGCATCAGGGTCAATACCAACGTGAGTGCGGAAAAGCTGAGCAAACTCAAACAACCAATCATCCATCTCAACATCCTTGCACTCTGGATCTTCTGAAGTACCTGGCTGCTTATCATTCGAGACTTCTTTTTCGATCTTATCAATTGCAGAATCACCAGCTTCTATTACTGATTCACTGAGAGAAGAATGAGACTGACTTTCTTCTCCTTTGTTCTCCTCAGTTTCCACAGGCTTCTCTTCATCTTCCTCCAATAAAGGTGGCTCCTGCTCAGCAGTCACCTCAACAATGTGCAACCTAAGCAACCCAATGGGATCAGCCTTCTCCGGTTCAGGTTCTTTCTCAATAACACTGTCGACACTAGACTCTGCCATTCTGAGCTCACTGCTACATGTGATGGTCACTAAATCACCATCATTATCCCTATACTTGATCAAAACAGACTTTGAGGAAGGAAAACGTTTGCTTACAATGTCCCTTAACACTTTAAAGCTGCAGTTCACGGGCATCTGGGCCAGTCTTATGTCATGATCATAAATAAGCTTCAGTGGCCTCAAAGGAACAGCAAGATCTGAGTGCCGACCACTGAGAGGCAATGTTGATGCCGACAAAGATGACGGCTGCTCCTTCTTGTTATTAATGCTCGAAGTCACCAGAGGGTCAGTAGAAGAACCACTCAGGGGCTTTAGCACCAGTTTTGGCATTTGGGCTTTGGGCACAGGACCATTTTCAGTTGCTCCAATCAGTTGGGGCTTATCTATCTTATTACTCGTAGACAAAACAGTTCCCGCTGCAGAGGATGCCGCCTTCTTAGGAACTGGGCGGGCGGGCAGACATGGCCCCAGGCCACCGACCGGAGCACCACGGACAGCCGAAGCCCCCAGAGCAGCCGGGGACGGCCGGCTTTGGAGGTCCTGCTGGGCCTCCTGTCGCGGGCCCAATGCCATGCGCAACCGCCTCGCGATGTCCAGAGCATCCCCATTATTTGGGTCCGACCCCAACAGCACCTGAACGTCCTGCATCGCCATCTCGATCCTCCCTATCGCCTCCAACGCCCGAGCCCTCCGGAGCAGCGCCCGGACGAACCTGGGCTGCACCTGGAGCGCCATCGTGCACTCTGCTATCACCGCCTCGTAGTCTATGGGCTTCATCTGCATCAAGCAGGCAGCCCTGTTGCTATGGAACACCGCCCGTTCCGGGTGGGTCTTTGGCAAGAGGTTAAGCGCATTGTGGTACTGCTCAAGAGCGCCCCCATAGTCCTTACCCTGGAACCTCTTGTTGCCTTCTTCCTTGAGCTCATGGGCTCTTTTCAAGAACACCGTTGCATCCATATCAACACCACCCCCATTGGCCTTCGCCGCCGGAGCCTCCCCGGAAACATGGTTCGAAGCCCCTTTCTTCTTCTTCCCTCCGGATTTCCCCATCAAATTATCTCCCCCAAGAATGAATGATTGATCGACGTTCAAATTGCCCAAGAATTCAATGCCGAAAAAGATTCAAACTTTACCAGAAATCCCTCAAATGAATGATGCCCACCAAGAGAAAGAGAAGGAGCGAGAGAGTACTTACAAAGAACACACGAAAGATTGGATTTTCACAGCTTCCTGAGAACGAATTTGACTGTTATGTCATTGGATGACGATGATGAAGACGATGATGATGAGCTCGGTTGAAGAAGACGAGCCGGAAATGGAGGATGGGTTTTTGGGAATTTCCCTGGAGGTTGAACCTTGAAACCCTAGAGAGCTGAGCCCGGATTGCTGTTTATTTTGTTATTTTTTATTATTTTTGTTTCATCTGTTTCGTTATTGTGTATATAAGTGAAAATCTATCTGATTCGATCCTCGGCAGTGGGTCCTACTCCGGTCGGGGGACTCTTGTCACCCGTTGGATCTCGAGCAGCGATGGTGGACCTCCCTGATGTGATGCGTTCCGTCCGATCGAGTGTGGGGATCTCGTCGAATCTCGGGTCTGCGATTTCGGCCGTCGGATCGGCTAGCCGGTGGGTCCCGCACGATGTGGCGGACAGACTCGAAGCTTGCCCTTCCTATCGGGCCATGCCGGCCCGCCTGATATGGCATGCCTAGCACGGGCCCGGTTGAAAAAGGGGCCCATCAGACTCGAGCCCGGACTCGACACCTGGCCCGGTTCAGGCCCATTTTACTTAATGGGCCAATATAGGCCCATTTTTGTGTGGATTCGGCCTTAAAGGCCCAATCATTCTTTTTTTTTTTTTTTTTTTTTTTTTTTTGGGGGGGGGGGGGGATGCTTAAAGGCCCCAGTGGTTGCAGGATCATCGACTGCACTCCCTGTTGAGGGTAAGAGTATAAATCACAATCTGCTCCTCCTGCCAATTTGCCCGTCTTTCGTTTTCACCATCGCTCAATCTCACTCTCTTAAATTGCTTATTTATTTCATGTTTTTCATTCTTTTACAACGTTTAATTGTGTTCTAAACATTGCAACAACAACCGATTGCGATTATCCCGACCTAATATAAATTTCATTTGACAACACACATTCGAGTCATTTAGTGAGTTTTGTTTGTTAATGTCTCCGTGTCGACAACACCTTGACAAGATGCCCAACTTAACCATGATAGGACACGATAACTCGATGACTAGGGGAAATTGTGAGGGCAAATGCTACAAGGCAGCCATGTCAAGACGGTAACCCATGAAACCCAGCCCCAAGCAACTAGTACATATTTGTAAAGAAGAACGTCAAGTGAGGATGGGCCTACCGATTATGCATACTCTTGTCATCCCAAGGTATTGGGTCAACGAGGCTTGCAAATTATGTCGCCAAACTCTGAAGTTTAAGAAAGTTAATATTTTCGCATGATTTCCAAAATGTTGTCACCGAAATGACATGAGCTGTCAATGAATTTGGCATCTCCAATAAAATCTTCAGCACGCCGCAGATAAAGTTGATATTAATACCTCATGATCTGGAGTCTAGTCAAATTGCTAAAGCCTATTTGCATCGAGATTATTTTTTCCCATCCACGTGTGTGCCACTACATTGATCTATATGTACTCTTTCAATTTTACATATCTTTGGCTGTCATAAATGAGTGGGTCCAACCATCATATCCATCCCACACGGGCATCAAGAGTTGGAGACCCTCTACGTTACACAAGAATGAAGAGTCGAGAATTCCCCTCTGGACATAAGGTGGACTATATTGATCTGGAGTTTCCCTCCGCACACTTCCATTTCTTGCAAATTTTTACTGAACGTATCAACTTATAAATACAAAATTTCTTTTTAACTTCTATTAAATTGGAAAATCAAGTTTTTAATTTGATTTGAAAAATGGGCCTGGCAGTGCCCCGACCCAGGTGCCTTGGCCCGGCCCGGCGGCCACTCCCAGTGCTTTTGTGATAACAACTTAGGGAAATCACTTCCCTTTCAGCAAATTCTTTTAAGGAAATTAAAAAATCTAAGGAAAATGCATTAGGGAGGCCGTGCAGATTAGCATTTTCTTTGCAAGAAATTGCGAGTAACAATGACCATTTTTTTTTTTTTTGGTCTAAACAATGACCAATTTAAGGAGCCTTGAATTTGTGGGTTTACTTACTTTCTAATCTTGATTAGCACATCATCCATTACCAATATTACTTCCACAGTTTTTTAGCTGTCTTTGCCACAAAAGAAATCGACAATCTCATTTCTAAACATGACAGCTAAAATTACTTCATCACAGATTCACGACCATACCTATACGCCGCGACGATTCAATGACGTTCAAACATCAGATACTCAGATCAACGCAGGCTTCCCAATATCTGTACCTCATCGATTCAGTTACATCTGTTGAAATGGAAGCGCAAGTACTTTGATAATTCCTTGGCCGTTTGCCGCTAGCATCACTGAACTGTCGCGTTTCCAGCACACTGCGCTTACGAAGCATACATCTGCAGTCTTGCCGGCGTGACCTGTGCAGGGGGAATCGAAGCTGTGCCAAGCTGCCGGTCTAGAGAAATCCTGACAAATCAATCAACAAAGAAGATGTACATCATGTATGCATGTTGAATCTGCTTCAGTCGCGAAGCAATGAAAAAGCCGATCAAACGATCAAACCTTGTGATAGACGACCACTTCATTTGTTTCGCTGCCACATCCTATTAAGTCGCCACTCGACGAGAGGCCCACAAAGTTTTTCGTATTCGAGTGTCCTCTAAATACACGGAGCTGTGCAAAGGGGACATAGAATGAATTAGTTGCAAAATATTGGGGACGTGAAGCCAGTAAACACATGTGAAATGGACTGTAAATTTATGGAAAGCACTACGAAGATGTCGTGATACATAGATCGGCATTGTACAAGCCGAGTTGAGTGCGATCACTTACAGGAGCACATTTCTTTATATCCCACAAGCGCAAGGAGCTGTCAATAGAAGCAGAGACAAGGTTGTTGCTAGAGGAGAATTCCACATGGGAAACAGACTTCCCGTGCCCTTTGAGCTTATGCACCGGTTCACTGATATACCTCAAGTCGTAGTAATAAATGTTATGATCTGCTGAACCCACCTGCAAAACCCAGGGAGGAACACAATTCACATATCCATTCGCGATTTAGCACTTATGCTGAGACACTAGGTAGATTCAACCAAAAAACAGGGCAAAATGGAGGTAAAGAAAGGACTGTTTCATCATCGGTTTATTGTCTTATGGAGCCCAGATAATTGGTGCTTCATTATTATAGTAGTGAATTGAGCAACTGGGATTGAATTGCTTTCACAGGATCATAAGGAATCTGAAAGGTTAAGACTCATACAGCTAAGTACACGCTGGATCCAGGATCATATTTGACAGCGCAAATGTTGGCCCTCGTGTCGATGGTAAGAACACTCGCTTCTTGCTTGGTGGACCAAACCTTAACCTGCTCCATGGACACAATTGATTGCAACCGAGACTTGTCAAATTCATAAAGTCTGCCCAAATAAGATATATGCAACCCAAGCATTTGAATGACTTTGCTTCCGCACAAACACAGGGACAGGAAATCCTCGGTTTCTGGCCTAAACCTTGAGAAATGTATCTCCCCCTCACGGGCAAAACTGCCAGTCAAGGTAATTCTCATCAAGCAATATCAAGAAATGCAAATCTAATCAGTAGAGCTTCATATTACCTTGCAGCCGTCGCCTCCAGAAATGAGCAAATGAGGCTCAGTGTGCGAGAAATCAATCGACCAAACTCGATTATCATGCTCCTTAAATTGAATCATACTCTGCAAGATGTGAGTATGTGTTTGTCCACGAGAAGGATATTGGTCATTGTATTAACTGGACAGAAGAATGTACCGAAAAGGAAAAAAAGAACATGGAAGAGTGTCTTGTGGGGTAGAGTAAACTTATCACCTGACAAGTAGCTGCATCGTGAACAGCTACTATGCCTCCATAATCACTAATGGCGAATTGGTTGTTCATGTACTTATTCCAACTCAAGCAACTAAGTTTCGATTCCTTGGAGATTTTCGCAACAGGTCCATGACCCGCAGCTGTTCCGTTCACCACCTATAACAGGCCAACTAAGTGAGCAATCGATGCAGAGCCATAAGAAAATCAGAAGAAATTAGGCATCTTGTGTTCACTGAATTCCATTTCTGTATTGAAACCTTGTTCTGTAATCACCATCATCTTATGCTAGTTCAATAAAATCAATATGATCAATGACACATTTGTTAGACCAAATAACAGCTCCTGACAATTGCAAAGCGCCAAACTTTAGTTTTTGACAGATAGAGAGCTGCAGGCAAAGGCACTTATCAATCGGATTCACCTTGTTAAAGACATTGTTTCATTGTTAATATCTTGAGCAATTCTACTTGATTATCTGAATCAAACAAGATCATTTAGTTCTCATGTCTATGCATCGCGCATATTAGCACTGTTTCACTTGCTGAAGTTAATTCAGGAATTCGAATTTCAGTTCACTCATATTTCAAACTCACCTAGAGCTCATGACAGGTCACATGATGCTAGTCCAAACAGATACTGTACTTCAAGTGCTTACCGAGGAAAAATGGAAAACTTCAACGGTCTTCGAAATCCCAGCTGTTGCAAACAATTCTTCATCTTTATTGAGCTCTATGCTGCACAATAGCATTGGTTCTCAGATACAATTTGAACAAATGACAAGAATTAAAAATCAACAGAGGGCTGACTACATATCTGGAAAAGGGAAAATGGTCCAGATTTTCAGTTCCCCATCCGCCAGTGAATGGCATACCAATAACTCACCTTGAGACAATTTTCCGAGAGTCGACATGAACCCCATTATTAAGTTCAGCGATGACCTTCAATTGACTAGAACCACAAGAAGAAAAGAAAACAGTTTCAATTGAAAAGCAGAATGACAAGACATCGAAGTAGCAGATAATATAATGATAGAAAGTTTGACTACCTGTACTCCATGAAAGAACTCAGCATCGATTTAAAATCCTTGAAACCTGATGGACAACCTGCTCTTTTCATTGAATCACATCCTGTCTCTTCCTGTTTTGGTAAATTTACTAGTCAGCTATATCATCTCCTGTTAACCAGACTACAAGAGACCAAGGAAATTTCCCAAGCAATGACATGCTTGATAAAAGACTTACCAAGAGGGGCAAGCATCCAGCAAAATGTCTACTACGCATTCTAATTGATGACTAGAAGAGTTCAATTCTGTGAAACCACTAACCTTTCTAAGTACCGGTCCTGCCATTGCAGTGTGTGGCCCTGTTTGACTAGTATTCTGTGAACCTAACCTCAAGCAATCAATCTTTTGAAGTAGGTCCATCATGTGGCCATCATCTGATAACTCTTCTAGCTTCTCCTGTTGGGCTCGTTGCCTGGGTGTCTCATGCGACCGGAGCAGAATTCTCTGACCGCAATGGCAACACGATCCCCCGACCAAAGAAGATGGTCGATCTGTAGCAGTAGTAGAAACATCAAAGTTCTTCAGTTTCTGGAAACATTCGTTCTCTGGTTCCAGAGACCGTGCATGTTGCTTATTGTCAGTGGCCTTTATGTGCTCTTTAGTGTCTTGAGGATCAGCTGGCATCTAACATACGGAAAGAATCAACAACAATTTCACCTGTCTAATTATAACTGGAGCAACACATCGAAGAAACAGATGCTATAAACATGCTACAAAACTCAAGTGCGCAACTTCTCAACACGAATTTAACTTCTCATGTGGACCGTTTTAACATAATCAAATAGCGGCTTCGAGCGATTCTCTTGGCTGCAAGATGGCGATCCTATGGCAGGAAATAGATTGCAGACATTCCTCGATGATGGTGTGATCCGCCACCAACTACATGCGAACCCACATCCTTTCATGAATAGCAGAGACAAGCAGCAATTTCTTAGATGAAACTGCGAGCGAACTCTCACCAATAATAAAATTCCAACCTCGAATACCCTTTCTCCAGACAAGACAATTCAAGAAAATCAAGAAGTGGATTAGGCACACTGAATCAGTTCGAACGGTGCGGCGGCGAGATTGTTACATGATGGGGGTCCGGAATCGAACGTGCCACAAACCCACATCAGACCCATGTATATATTCTCGAACCATTAAGCCAGACACAAGTTAGGCGCTAAAGCTTTCTTATTGATTCTCGTTTTCAAGAATCACGAAGGAAACCGACACTCAGAATCCAAACATAGAACTGTACTACTCGTATGAATATGAGCAGAACCCAAAAAACACGCGAGTGGCTCCGAAGACAAGCGCAGAGAGAGAGAGAGAGAGAGAGAGAGAGAGAGAGAGAGTGTTTATACTAGTTGGTATCCACAAGCCGCGACGAAAGCGTCGTCCGTCAAGTCCATGCAAATCGGACAGGACAGCTCGTCATCATCACCGGCCACCGACGATCCCACGAAGCCTCCTCCCATCTCTGCTTGAGAGAGAGAGAGGGCTTAGACAGTAGACAGGAGGACGAAGCGAAGTAGAGAGAGAGAGAGAGAGAGAGAGAGAAAGAGAGAGAAAGGGCTTAGACAGTAGTAGACAGGAGGACGAAGCGACGCTACTTCGTACAGAAGACTCGAGCATTGACTTCTTGGCCGACTACGTATAGAAACGGGCTAAATTTCTGTTTTTCTACGGAGAGAGAAACGTGAACAAAGAGAACATCATCGTCTCCCATAATCTTCAGCGCTAAGCAGTCCAATTCCGGAATAAATTATGTGAAGAACGGGAGCTTATAACATAACCGGACGACCAAAAAGATTTAAAAAATCGTAGCCGGACGACGTGGCGCTGGCTTCTTCCTTTAAATTAGCATCTACTTTATATAGAGGCGGGTGTGCAAAAATAAACATTTCGCGTTGATCGAGTACGAAGGTCCATTTGTTTGAAAAAACCTATTTCTAAATATTAGGAAACTTTTAAATAAAAGCTTGAGATACTTTCATTTTCTCCTATAAAGGCTTGAAATAGACTTTTTTGGTAAAATATAATAAATATATAGGGGAAATGCCAAATGTACAAAAGATCACGGCATTGAAAACATACACTCAAGATGAGAAAATATAATGAGTAGACGGATGCTGAAATGTAAAAGCAACAATACCAGGCAACCAGGATAAGGAAGCCAAGCTAATAAGAGACGAGCACGGCCAGAACAACTGGCTACCATAACACAAACTCCTCAAAGGAGGAGAGAGACCACTGCTACAAAAACAACCACCGTAGCTTAGAAGAAAAACCCAAGCAATGGCACGGCAAGGTTAGGGATCCCCAAAGAAAATAATCGAGTCAAGGCCCTAGCTCCGTTGCAACCTTCTATTCCTAAAATTATCATCAATGTTTTTGAAGGTGATAGCTTTATCTCTGACCACTTTGATTAGGTAGTATTTATTAGCCAAAACAGTAAGAGGCTGGTCCCTAAAAAGGATGTTGTTTTTGTTCCTCCAAATAATGTGACATAACGCACTAAAGGAGAAGCGAGCAATGCACCTGTAGAAATCCTTACCCAACAAAAAGGTGGTGGCTCAACGGAGATTCTCCCTCCAAGACCTATTATGCCTGGGCAAATTGCATCTGGCTGCCCAAAAGAAAGCAATACTTGCCGTGACATGACATCCAAAAAACAAATGGTTTATGGAATCAGGCATCTCATTGCAAAAAGCACAAGAACCATTGTCAATTCTACCATATGACAATAAGAGAGCTTAAGTGGGGAGTCTGCTCTTAGCCATAATCCAGAGGTTTAACTAGTACCGAGGAGTGATTGCAATGTTCCAGATGAACGCATGCCAAAGGACACAACTCCTCTTCCGCCTAATGGCCTCCCCTTGAAAGGTGCGATAGCCCAAGGAAGGGGAATGAGTCCTCTCTAGTCCCACATCGCTTAGGGGGGAGTCCTGAGCTAGTTTATAAGGCTTGGGGTCTCTTTAAATTGTATGACTCGTTTTAAAGCTGTGAGAACTCAATGTCCAAAACGAATAATATTACACAGTGGGGCCCGAATCTTTACAAAAGGTATCGAGGTCAGGCCATCCCTCGTACATCGCTAGTGAGGCAATCCTCACCCAAGTGAGGCCATCCCTCACTTGTGATGGGCGAGGGTGGCCCTCGCTAGATCGAGTAAGGGTGACCCTCGCCCAACCCTCTCCAGGCTTTGCCGGTGGTTGATCCTAGCCACTAGTGATGAAGAAGAGAAAACCAAAAGAAGAAGAAGAAGAAAAGCAAAAAGGAAAAGAAAAATTCAAAAAAAAAAAGTAAAATACAAAAATACCTTAACCAATGAGAAGGTCAAGCTCTTATTTGAAATTGATATAGCTAGTTCAGATGCTTATTTGAACCAAATTCCACTTTTAACCCTCATTTGGGAAAATAAGAGTATTTCAGACTCTTATTTAAAATAATGTCCACTTTAAACTCTTATTTAAGAAAATGAGAATACTTAAGGCCCTTATTTAAAATTTTCTCGAGAAATTATTTCATAGGAAAGTATTTGATATACAAAAAAATTATTTATAGACTGGAAACAACAAGTTTAGATTGGAGGGAAAACAATTTTCCCATCTTGTGAAAAGGAACCCACTTTCCCTCAACGACCAAATATATGAACGATAACTATTTATCTTGAAAATAAATCTCATTGGAATGAATTTTTCTTTATCATGAAGTTTCGACCTAACAAATGCACTCTTCTGTCTTAAAGAATGTGCTGACTGCGTATCACTTGTATCGAGGATGTTCCGGCCTTGGATGGAGCAACTTGAAGGTCGCTCGTGTGGGTCGCCTCATCTCTTTTGGTCGGAAAATTGGTCTGAGATCGCATGAGTTGCAAGAAGTTCAAAGCTTATATAGACTAATATGAATTCTTAACGCATTCCATCATACGTACAACTTGCCGAAGAGTCATATGCACAATCTAATTTATATGAACTTTTGTACTTGAAAAGATGTTTTAAGAAGCTAATCGATCAAATGCACACAGGTCAGTCATCAAATATGCATACGTGTAAAGACATAATGGTTCGCATAGAAAACAGAAGTTTTCTTTTTTTTTTAATAATATGTTTTGCCTTCGGAGAAATCCGTAATGTTGGAAAATGCTTTAAAATCGTAAAAGCCCGTTCTAATTTCCCCATTAATTTGGTTCGAGAATATAAAATATAGCAAACAATCCGCCAAGGTTTTTAATCAAGTTGGTTAGCTAACGTCGGATTAAGCCAAATAATTCACCGAAGGAGGTGAATATATGATTGGAGTTCAAACTTCGTTGAATTCTTCTTGATTCGAAAGGTATCAAGCGGGTTAAAAATGTTTCTCTTTTCTTCAACATATATATGAACATATATATAATTTCTCAAAAAGTGAAAGCAAAAGTGGAAGTTTTCACTTTTAAAATTTTTATCCTTTTTCTTTCATTCGATTGATCATCACATACAGCATAGTGTGCCAGGAGGCAAAACTTTTTCCAATTGAAAATTTTTTCAATCTAACTTCATGCTTCAAGCTTGTAATGTCTTCCATAAGGAACACTGCAAATGTAAAACCAAACGAATTTCACGTAAAAATAAGAGAGAGAGAGAGATGGTCAATTTACGTGTTGCAGTCGACGTAAGGATCAATCGGCATGGGCAACTCGATGTGGCAATACTTGGGAATCAGCTTAGCTCTTGTAGGGTCAACTCCCAACCCAAGCCCGATATTCTTGAACCACTCACACAGATCTCGTCGTATCTGCGTTGTGTTTGCCAGCCTCTGCACAAATTGCACGGCTGGATAGCATAGCGTGGTCGGCGAAGGTTCATATCCCTTCAGGAATGGCAAGCACTGCCGCGAGTCTGTCATGGCCTCACCGCATGTGATGTCGTCAATCGGTTCTGGTGCATTTCTGGTCATGCTGGGAAACGGTTCGGGTTGATCTCCAACTCTGCTGGTAACAGCTACAAGCAATAGATTTGCAATGTAGAGAAAGCACAATAATCTCACTTCTACCTTGGCCATTTTCTTGCAAAGCAAAATTTTTTTCTGAGAGAGGGGGCTTATGTGATGATGTAATTTGGCTTGGATTGGTGATGCGAGAGAGTGGTTCTAGAGAGTTGGCAACGGAGTGTATTTATAGGGGTTTTTTTGATGTTGGTTGTCGGATTCCCAAAATCGGATTCGATACTAAATCGAACCCCTAAATTTGTGCGGAAGACGAGCTCGGGAAAAACACATGCATCACCGATCTTAAGGCACATCACAGAATCGAACGTACCTTGTTAGCCATAGATTAAGCACCGACGCTGATATGAGGAAGAGAATTTGGCCATGTTCGATCCGATGACGCAAATTCGCCTTGAAAGGAAGATGGGTGTCGCCTCTTGCTTATTGTTATTTCTTTTGGAAGTGTTTTTGAGGGAGAGAGGGAGGAGGAACGTACGTTGCTTTAAAATGTGCCTTCCTCCCTCTTTATTTCCCCCTTATATACTTCCCCTCCAAAAAGAAACGTGTCCTTTCATCATATCCCTCTATCCATAAGCTCTAATATTGTGGGTCGGGCTTTTAGGCCCAACATGGGTGGACGGGCCAACTTAAGCCCATCACATTAATAATTAAAACCATAATCTCTCACTCGTACATGGTGGGGCGATTAAGATCCTATTTGCCTCTCTTCAACATTCATACCGGTGAATAATCCGTGTGACCAGCATACTTTGAGAGCTCATTGACATGTATCTGTTAGGAATATATAGTAGCTCATAATGGGCATCACACTTTGAGTAGATTTAGTATGTAGTACCCTAGATCGATCGATCACATTTATATCTTTCTCTTGATCTCTTTTTAATCATTGATATATTGTATTCATAATCATGATTATCTCAAAGACAGTCATAATTGGTCGACCAGTGAATACAAAATTACAATGTGATTCTCCAAATTCGATCTTTCTCTTTTCTTCAAACTCTCAATTTCAGTTCAGCTTGCTTTTCTAGAAATGTCCCATTAGATCGAATCAACTCATGACTATTGGCAACATCCTAAGATAGCAAACACTAAATATAAATCTTAAGAATAAGTAAAAGTCATGATGGCACTAAAATTGAGGAACTTTTTTCCACTCTTATTGGTCGTCTCATGCATACGTAGTATGAAATACGTATTACGGTATTGACTCATTTCCCATGGAATGTATGTCTACACCTTCAATACCGTACATATAATAATTAAGACATATCTAATGTCTAACTTGAGTTCACATATTTACTCATTCACAAAATTTATCAGAACTCACATCTGGCATCTTAGACAGATAAAGTAAAATATGTGAGGTATTTTACTTTCGGACATAGTAAATATTGTCATCATCTTAACACCCAATTAAGGCGACAAATATATTTTAAGCTTGAGCTCTCGATTATCACCTAGATAATAAGCTTAAAATCGTTTCATCTATTTTTATCACATAGTAAATAGATGCGATTACCCGTGTGAGTGAGCCAATCTTATATCTGTCCGACATACTTTTTCAACTTAAAGTAATGCACTGAGCATCAAGATGCATAAATGTCAAACAAAGATTCTTAGGCATTAATAATGAAAAACACAAGTTCATAAATGCGAACAACTCAAGGAAATTACAATATTCAATACATCAAACTCTACGCAATCCTAGAGATTTTACATGATCACAAAACACATTTCTAGGTATTGGCTTTGTCATAGGATCTGCTACCATTCTATGCGTAGATATGTATTGTAAGTTCACATCCTTTCGTGTAACCATATCTTGGTATCTCTATGTTTGGTCTTGCCATAATATTTTAGATCCTTGGTGTACGCTATAGTTGCTTAGCTATCACAGTTAACTAATAATGGATTTGCAGCTTTCTCAATAACACCTAAATAATCCAAAAATCTCTTAAACCAAACTCCTTCTTGTACTGCCGCTGATAATGCCATGAACTCAGCTTCCATCGTGAACAAGGCTATACATGTTTGCTTCTTACTGCTCCATGATATGGCGCCATTGTTCAATAAGAAAGCAAATCCAGAGGTAGATTTCCTTTCATTTAAGTCTCCTCCCCAATCAGCATCTGAATAGCCTTCAAGTCACAAATCATTTCCTTGGTAATTCAACTTGTAATCAGCAATTTCCTTTAGATATCTCAGTATTCTTTTAGCGGCCTTCCAATGTGCTGGACCTGGATTGAATTGGTATCTACTCATCATTCCAACTGCAAAACATATGTCAGGTCTTGTACACATCATAGCGTATATCAAGCTCCCAACAGTACTAGCATAAGGGACATGTTTCATTGGTTCCTTCTCTCGTGGAGTCCTTGGACATAGTCTATGGCTCAATCCTTTACCTTTTGCAATAAGAGTTTACATGGGTTTACAATCTTGCATACGAAATCGTTCAAGAACCTTATTTATATATGTTTCTTGCGAAAGATATAATGACCTCTTCGAACAATCTCTTGAAATCTTAATTCCAAGAATGTATGCAGCCTCACCCATATCCTTCATCTCAAAGTTGGAAGACAACCAACTCTTGACAATTAACAAACTCCATATTGCTTCCGGCAATTAGTATATCATCAACATATAATGATTTGATTACAAATTGATCTTTGGATCTTTTGATATATACAGAATGATCCTCATCTATCATTGCAAAATCATATGCCATTATGGCATTATGAAAACGTATATACCATTATCTTGACGACTGCTTAAGGCGATATATCGATCTCAAAAGTTGACATACCTTTTCTTCTTGGCCTTTTGTAATGAAACCAACAGGTTGTTCCATATATATTTCTTCATCCAATTCTCCATTGAGAAAAATAGTCTTTATGTCCATTTGATGTAATTCAAGATCCATACTTGCCACTATTGCCAGAATAATGCGAATCGAGGTAAATCTCACTCCAGGAAAGTGTTTATTCATAATCAATTCATTCCTGTTGGTTATACCCCTTCGCCATAAGGCGATCCTTATGCCTTTCCATCGAGCCATCAGCTTTTCGCTTTATTTTGAGAACCCACTTATTCCCAATAGCTTTGTGTTCTTTTGGAAGATCAACAAGTTTCCAAACTTGATTTGACTTCACTGGCTCAATCTCCTCTTCTATTGCATGAATCCATTTTTCCTTACTAGGGCAATTTAGAGCATCATTAATATTTCTTGGCTCATCCTCATCTTGCGGAGCAATCATAGAAGTTTTCCCTTCAATGTCAAAACGTCGACGGGGAATACTTTTGCGACTTGTTCGCCGTATGGGAAATTGTAAACTTTGCACATCATTCCCCATTATGCTCCCACTAGAATTAGATAATGATAATGTCATTTTATCATGATTGAGAATGAGTTGAATTCAATTCATCACTTCTTATATTACTCTCACTTGGACGAATTCCACTAATATCATTATATTGATTCAATGTTTCAAATAGGAAGTAATTTTTACCTATTTCGTCATTCTTAGGAAATTCATTCTTTAAGAATGTGACATCCCATGATTCAAATTCAGTTATACTCCCACTTTCCTGCTCACCTATGAACACATACCCTTTCGAGTGTTTAGAGTATCTTATGAAAATACTCTTCTTTCCTCTAAGACCCAATTTCCCAAACTTGTGAGAGGGCTCATGAGTATAGGCAGTACAACCCCACGGCTTAAGAAAACTTAAGTCCGATTTTCTACATATCCATAACTCATATGGAGTGGAAGTAACTGATTTGGAAGGCATCCGATTAAGTATATATGCAGCAGTTAACAACGCATCACTCCAAAAAGTGATAGGTAAGTTAGCATGCACCATCATGGACCTAACCATTTCCAGTACGATTCTGTTTCTTCTCTCCGCAACACCATTTTGTTGAGGAGTATATGAAATTGACAACTGTCTTTCTATTCCTTTTTCATCACATAATTTTCTGAACTCATTAGATAAATATTCTCGACCTACCAAGCTCATAAACCTTTTGAAACAACTTAATACTTTAGATTTATAAGAAATCAAGTAGACATATCCGAATCGAGTATAATCATATATAAAAGTGATAAAATAAACAGTCTCATGCCTTCCTTTCACAACCACGAGACGTCGAAATGGATTAAATGCAGAGGAAATTCAGCTCTTTTACGTTTTCCAAATGGTTTCCTTGTCGTTTTCCTTACTAGGCAATACTCACATATGAGGAAATCGACTTTTTCAATATTGTCCAACAAACCCTCTTTGGCTAGTTTATTTATACATTGTTAGCAAATATGACCAAGTCTAGTATGCCACACTTTCACATCATTATCATATAAATTAGGAGACGTGAGAAGGGAATAACAAACATTTACATTAACATAGTAAATATCTAATACAATGAAACCATCCAGAAAATAACCACAACCATAGAAATTTGTATCCAAAAATAAATTTACACATCTATTATGGAAGTTCATATTGAAACCTAGTTTGACCAACACTAAAATAGACACTAAATTTTGATGAATCTCCGGAGTATATAATATATCATGTAGGAATAAAGTGCGTCCACCACGCATGTTCAGTTGGCAGGTGCCAATTCATTTTACTTCAACTCTAGAGTTATTTTCCACATAGATCCACTTAGTTCCAGTTGGTACTCGTCGGAATTCGACGAAGGATTCTCTATCCTTCGCTACATGGTCTGTCGCTCTTGAATCCATAGTCTACAAAGGATTAGACTCAGTTAAGAATACATAACTCGACACATAAGCAAAGTTCTAAAAAGTAGAAGGGGTGTATACCTTCTTTGGCTCATGACAGTTGCGAGCATAGTGACCCTTATTGTCACAATTGTAATACTTCACCCTTGTAAGCTTCTTCATTCGAGGATGTTTTTCTCTTTCATATTGGTTAAGCTTAGGTTTCTTCCTTGAAGGACCTGCTTCCTTGCCTTTTCCTTTATCGAACCAGTTAAGACGTTTGCGCTTGGAGCTCGAAACTCCATTTGAGCTAGAACTAGCATGATAGATTTCAGCTTCCGCTTAGCCGCCAAGAGACGGTCTTCTTCCAGCTCAAGATGACGCATTGCATCCTCAAAGGTTTTGATGTTCTTATTATGGGTCAGGTGCACCTTCATATACTCCCAACTTTGAGGTAAAGAACGAATCACTGCTTGTACTTGCTGCTTATCAGTCAGGACATGGCCAGCATCTTTCAGCTCATTAATCATGTTTGACATCTTTCTAAGATGTTGCTTCATGGTCTGACCATGAGGCTTCTTATAAGAGTCAAACCTAATAATGAGTTGCCTTAGTCTGGTCACCAAAGTATGACCAAATCTTGCTGCCAATACTTCCCACATTTCCTTGGCATTCTCAAAATGCCTAAACTCTTGCATGACGTCATTTTCCATGCTACTCAGCAACGTAATGCGAGCAAGAGAGTTCTTTCTTTTCCATGCAACAAATGCTTCCTTATCTCTCTTGTGCTGTACAGTGTTTCCTTCTTCAGGTTTTACCATGGTTAGGTTAAGAGCTTCTAGTGCCTTTTGCTCTTCCAGCATATATTGAATTTTCATGTGTCATATTTCATAATTATTGCCATTGAGCTTCTCACCTTTGTTCAGCTCAGCGACTATGCTTTTTGTGGCTGAAGCCATTGATATGAACATATTAGATATATATGCACGAATTATTAATGCCTATCATTTATGCATCTATTTTGCACAGACTCATCATATTAATGAACAATTTTAAGTAATGTTTCAGAATCAAAATGTCACTATTTTTTCAATTATCCTAAAAAAATTCTAACTTAAAATTATCGACGTGCGGACCCCTCAAGTGCCTTAACTTTACCCAAAGGGACACTTAAGTGCCATAACTTATGAAAGGTACACTTAAGTGCCAAAATCGGATCAAAATGGATTACTTGAGTGCCAATCCGGTCAAAATCCGGCCAAATTGCATACGTGGCATTTTCCGGCGATTTTCGGCGACTTCTTTTACTAATGTGGCAAATGTTTTTTTTTTTAAAAAGCCGACGTGGACGAGAAAAACAACGTCATCCATCCACATTGAGTGCGCTGAACTAAACGACGTCGTTTAGGTCATTGTGCGATGACCTAAACGTCGTTCCTCCCCGTCTGCGTTGACAGTCGATCTCAGGCCCTTCTCTTCGTCGCCGTTCACGCCCAGAGCTGGTCATCATCGATCGCCGTCGTCAGTCACCGCTGTTGGTCACCGTCGCCACTCACCGCTCACCATCGTTGGTCGTCATCACCGCTCACCATCGTCGCTCATCCAGGTTCGACCCCTTCTCCCCCTCCCCTGTGATGAAATTAGGGCTCGATTATTTAATTAGGGCTCGATCGATTATTTAATTAGGGTTGGCTGACCTAACGCCGTTCCTCGCCGTCCGCGTTCACAGTAGATCACAGGCCCTTCTCTCTGTCGCCATTCACGCCTAGAGCTAGTCATCGGTCGCCGTCGTCAGTCGCCATTGTTGGTCGCCGTCGCCGCTCATCGCTCACCATCCTTGGTTGTCGTCACCACTCACCATTGTCAGTCATCCAGGTTTGGCTCATTCTCCCCCTCCCCTATGATGAAATTAGGGCTCAATTATTTAATTAGGGTTCGCTCGATTATTTAATTAGGGCTCAATTATTTTATTACAGCTCTGATGGAATTTGTGTTGATACACTTCAACTAAAACTTGCTGACATTACACAAAGAAACCAGATTTCTCATTATTTTGGTGAATTTGTCTTTCAAGTCAATGTCAGAGTATTTGATTGTTAGACAGTGATCTATGCATCTCCTCAAGAGCATCCTAGTAAAGCAGGTGACTAATGCCATTCTGAGAAAAAAAAAAAAAACTAAGTTCTTGAACCACCCTGCTTGTGAGAGTATATAGGGTATGTCCTTGAACTACCCTGTTTGTAAGGCTGTATAGGGTATGTCCTTAAACCACCCTGCTGTGATTGCTGTATAGGGTATGTTTATCAATCCAAAACCCTGCTGCAATTGTTGTATAGGGTATGTTTATCAATCCAAAATCCTGAATAAGAACATAATCCTGCCGTGATTTGATTAAGTTGATGTTAGAGTATGCTATGCTTTTATTTGCTTAAGTTAATGTACATTCTCTCACGTCGCACGTTTAGTGTAGTAGACATGCTTGGGCTGTGATTGTTGTGGGGACCTCTATTTTGTTTAATATTTTAAGGAAATGGAAGGCAAATAATTAAAGTGCCGACCTCTTTTTTGACTGTCATGTAGGGGCATATTTTCAGTGTGGGGACCTCTATTTACTAAAGTCCATGAGAATGGAGGGACTCCCATGTGCAATTGTCTAGTGGTCTCAAAAACTAATGATTCTTTTTCTTGTTCTTGGTGCAATAATGGCGCATGACAAGGATTATGTCGCTGTTATAGTTTGCTACAATGGGAAATTTATGATTGTGGAGGATGAGTGGGAGTATGAGGGTGGAAATGAGGGCACCATCTTTGTGGATATAAAGAAGGCATCTTATATAGGATTTCTTAGGGATATAAATACTTATTTGCCTTGTAAAGTTCAGAAGCTATTGTATTGTATTCCTGGGAAAGACTTAAGAGATGGTTTGAGATGCTTAGAAGATGATAATGGTCTTAGGGATGTTCTATACCATTATCTTCATGGTGAAGAGGTAAAAATATTTGTTGAGTACAAAAGTGAAAGTGAGGTTGAAGATGATGATGGAGAGAGCGCCGAAGTAGGACAAGAAGGAGATGGTATTCAAGGTAGTATTGACGTTAGGGTCGAAGGAGGGCAGGATAGATATGATGGACATGAGAGAAGTGCAGATGCAGTTCACCAAAGTGATGATGACATAGGTGATGTCATAATCTCTGGATTAGATTGGGAAGTAGCTGAATCAACTGATGATGATGATGGAAGGTTGCCTGCTGAAAATTTTATAAGTGATGACGACGACGAAGAGCTTGTACAGTAAAGAATACAACGAAGGGATTTTTTGACAGCTAAGTTTGCAGCTTTGCAAGTAACCGAGGAAGTTCCAAACAGACCCGAAGGCCATACAGATGCTGGTGCTTCTGGCGAGGAGACTGACTATGAAAAAAGCGTCGAGAATGCTATTTCCCAGGATGAGCTTGAAGAAGATGAAGGACCTGTGCATAGAAGGAAAAGGAAAAGTAAGTTTCCTTCTTATGATCCATCCGTTGCCTCTCCCACTTTGTCGGTAGGCATGAAATTTCATGGTGCTAAACAATTTAGGGAAGCTATACTGAAGATCTCCATTGCTGCATAAAGGAACATTGACTTCATTAGAAACACTAAGACCTTTGTAAGAGCTAGGTGTTCACAGCAAAATTGTCCATGGAAGATCTATGGCGCATTTGTTAGGAAAACTGGATCTTTCCAGATTAGAGCCTACCAAGAGGAACATACTTGTTCCATTAATTTTTAGAATAAAAGGGTAACAAGTGCATGGTTATCGAAGCACTTCTTTGAATTGATTAAGCTGATGCCTTAGATGAATACTACTTAGTTCAGGATGCTGGTGAAGGAGCAGGTAGGCATCAATATATCTAGGAATCAATGTAAAAGATCGAAGCAAAAGGTGATGAAGATACTCATTGGTCAGTACAACGGTGAATATGGACAATTGTGGGACTATGCTTGAGAGTGTAGGCTGCAAAATCCTGGAAGTAGAGTGTATCTTGAGGTCGTGGAGAGACCACTTCCTGATATTGGGACGAAGTTCAATAAATTCTATATTTGTTTCGATGCATGCAAACGAGGTTTTTTATCTGGTTGTAGACGGATTATAGGATTGGACGGGTGTTTTTTGAAGGGCTTGTGCAAGGGAGAATTGCTGGCCACAATTGGAAGTGATGCAAACAACCAAATGTTTCCCCTGGCTTGGGCTGTTGTGAAGGTAGAGAACAAGGACAATTGGTCCTGGTTCCTAAAAAATTTGATGACTGATTTGGAGATAACAAATGGGGTAGGGTGGGCATTCATGAGCGACCAACAAAAGGTAATGTTTGCTTTTTATAAAATTTTAAGGTAATGTTTGCTTTTTGATATCAACATGTCATTTGCTTACATTTCTTTATATTTTCAATTATTGCAGGGACTTGATCCCGCAATAGCTGAGCTGTTGCCTTATGTTGAACATTGAACGTGTGCGCGACACATATATGCAAATTGGGCAAAGACCTATAAAGGGGACAAGTTGCAGTCGCAATTTTGGCAGCTAGCAAAGAGCACGAATATGGCTGACTTTAGGATGGCCAAAGAAAAGATGCTTCAATTGACAAAGGATGGTTATGATGCACTGTTCCAAACAGACCTGAAGCATTGGTGTAGGGCGTTCTTCAGCGAGGAATTCAAGTGAGATAACATTGATAACAACATCTGCGAAGCATTCAATGGGAAGATAATAGATGCTAGATGTAAACTAATTATCTCGATACTTGAAGACATACGAGTTTTGGTCATCACTCGACTGCACAGACAAAGAGATGACACTGCAAAGTGGACTAAGCAATATGGTCCTAGGATTGCTAAGAAATTGGATGACAACTTAGCTGCAAGTAGGTATTGTCATCCCATTTGGAATGGGGATGAAGGATATGAGATAATGAAAGGTTCCGATAAGTATGTTGTCCATTTAGGTACGATGAAGTGTTCATGTAGAGCATGACAACTCAGTGGAATTCCTTGTGCACATGCCATATGTGCAATTCAATTGAAGGGCCACAACACGGAAGACTACCTTGATGATTGGTACAAGAAACCGAAATATCTTGCTTCGTATCAATTCATGTTGCAGCCAATTAGAAGTAGCAAGTTCTGGGAGCCAACTGATTGCGAAGCACCTCAACCTTTGCCACTAAAGAAGAGAATGGGAAGACTAAAGAAAAAAAGGAAAATGACGGAGGGAGAGGACTCATGTCACCGTAGGATGAATAGGATGGGTGTACCGGTAAAGTGCTCTTTCTGCCACATAGCAGGGCACAATATTAAGGGTTGTCAATTAAAGAAGTAGTAGGAACAATTAAGGCCAGCCGAAGGGCCTAGTGAAGGGACAGTTGGAGAAGGAGAAATAGAAAGGCGAAGTGACTCGACTGTTCTTCAGTCAACGACAATAAACCCAGTAAGTCATGACAATTGTGTTTATGTTGCTTTATGGTTTGTTATGAATATGTACATAGATATAAGTGACATATATGTAATGTTTTTGTCTTTGTCAAGTCACGGTGACACGTGAAGAATTGGCCGAAGGCCCTGCTATACCTGAAAATGAAGGGCCTGTTCAAAGAACCGAAGGTGAAAGACAGCTAGCTGCAGGATTGGCTAAAACAACTAGAGGGCCAGTTAAGTTGACTGTTCTTCAGTAGCAGAGAAAAAAATACCCGGTCAGTTAAATGATTTGAGTTTACTTTTCATTTACGTTCTAATATGGCATGATGTTATATTTATGATGTCCTTTGCCTTTTTCTCAGGTTCGAAGAAGACAAGCTAGAGCTCAGCTGCTAATAGAGGGCTCAACTGAAGGGCCACCACAAGATCCATCACCAAGGTCATCATAAAGGCCACTAGAAGGGTCATCACAAAGGCCACCACCAAAGCCTACGGAAGGTGTCACTGAAGCTGAAGGCGTAACTAGAAAAACAACCAGAAGAAAGCCAAATCAAGAGCCACCTATAAGAAGGCCATCTACAAGACGCCTAGCTGAAGAATTAGCCGAAGAAGCCCCTTCTGTAGCTGAACAGCCACAAGAGCCGAAGAAATCACATGCGAGAAGAAGAGGCAACCAATCACAAGTACCTGAAAGTGACGCTCCCCTTCGAACAAGAGGGGCTCTTGGGAACAGGCTTAAACAATATGGTTATGGCCTTTATACAGATGACCGTTCTGGAACAGTTATTCTTAATGTAAATTTTATAGGATGCATTTAATTTAATTTATAGTGCAAACTTTTGTTGATAATTGAGTTTTCTTTTTGAAGCCTGGGAGAAGTTCAGAGATTCTTATCTCTCAAGGCCGAACTCAAGAATCAACGGCTGCGCCAACAAAGAAGAAGACATTGCCTGCGCTAACAAGAAATAAGAGTAAGAAGAACCCAGTTGCAGGTCCATCCGAATCAGTTCAGCCTACAATGGTTACAGCTCCTTCTGAATCAATTCAGCCTAGGACAATTGCAGCTCCATCAGACTCAACACATCCCAAGACAACTGAAGAAGAAGTCTCACGTCCAATTAGAAAAAGTGCAAGGATTATGAATCAAGTGCGAAGTCCATCAAAACGAGCACGAACAGGAGGCATTGTGCATATTGATTGATGAAATGGGATGTGATATGGTTTGTGGGGCTAAGGAGTCAGTTGTAAACATTTGTGGATGTTTGTTTGTTTGTTTTTTATTTTATTTTTTTATAATAGTTTGTCATTGAGTTAGTTGAGTTTGTTAGACTTCATTTGTCATTGAGTTTGTGAGACAGATGTTCAAAATCAATGGAACAACCGTTGTTGCTTATCATTTTTGGCATGCCTGTTTCTTTTTTCTTTTACTTATTGTTACTTCTGGTGGTGGATATATGGTGGTGACTGGGGTGCTCATGTGGCTGGTGGTGGTTGCTGGTGAAAAGCCTGGTGGTGGTGGGTTGGGTTGAAGGTTTTTGCTGCACCTGGTGCAAGATGTATGTGCAATATGCACAGCTTGCACCAGGTAGTGCTGGTGCAAGCTGGTGTAAGACACCTTACACTTGCAACTTATGCAGCAACATACCACCAGCATAGTGGTGGCTAGTGGTGGCTCAAGTGGATGCTTGGGATGCCTGGTGGTGATGATGGCTGGAGATGGTGGCCGGTGGTGGGCGGTGGTGGTGGCTGGTAGTAGCCGATGTGTACAAAAAAATGCCACTTAACTGATCACATTCTAAAAAACCTAGCACTTAAGTGTTCACTTTTAACAACAAGTGGCACTTAAGTGATCTTTTTAATAATAACTTGACACTTAAATGACTCTTTGTCTATCACGACTGGCACTTAAGTAATTACTAGATACAACTTATAGTACTCGAGTAATCACTCGTGTCTGTTCTATGTATATGGTGGTTTGCAGCAAAACAGAGAAGCTGCTGATTTACACATTTGCTGCTAGTTTACATTCAATTCAAGTAAAATAGTCACCATAACACATCGACCTAATATACATTCCATCATCATTGATTTATATTTGAGAATAAGCAAAAACTCTCGAAATCATTCATTCATTCATTCAAAACAAGTACATTTCCCAACACATTTACAACTATGGCAGTTGCAGAAACTTCTGCTCATCTTCTAGTCCTTTACATTTCATCATAAAGTAGGATAGACAAAGAAAGAACAACAAAATAAACGCTTGGTAACACTTCCGTTCAATTTTCATTTTTGCAACTTCGTTCTTCAAATGGTTAACAGAAGATGCTTGAGCTTGAGCTTGCATTGAGTCAACATTGTCCAAGTCGTCCACAAGCATAGATGGAGGTTGATGACATCCATCAAGTAGGTCCAATATCACCTCTGTGGCTCGATGAGAGAATTTTGCATTGACCCATTTGAAGTATTTGTATTTCGAGCCTTCTCTGTATCGGGCACATCCATAGAATCTTCTCCCGGGATTCGTTCGAGTCCATGATGTTCTTCTTGGACTTGGAAACCCACAGAAACAGAAATGCTTGCCTTCTCCTTCGCTTCGGCGAGAGAAATTTGAGCCGCTGCTGAAAGTCTTGCTCTCCATTTCCAATATTCGGTGATAGAATTTGGGGCAAATTGAATTAGGGTGCGGAATTAGGGCTCCAGCGCTTCAATAGCATTTTGCCCGATTTAGGGTTTTAGATTTAGGGCAAATGGGGAAGACGACGGCGTTTTCGCTGATTTAAGGGGTCTATTTTGGGCGAACACCGGAACGACGTCGTTTGGGGTTAATTCGAGCCGACTCAGCTCTTCGGCGAGACACATTGGTGAGAGATATTAATATTTTAATGCCACGTATGATTTCCGGCCAGCTTCGCCAGAGATGGCACTCAGGTGTCCCACTTTTCTTAAAATGTGGCACTTAAGTGTACCTTTCGTAAGTTATGGCACTTAAGTGTCCATTTGGGCAAAGTTATGACACTTGAAGCGTTCTTTTGCCTAAAATTATCATTAATATAATTATCTTATGCAAAATAAATTCTATGAAACTACAAAAACTTTTATGAACTACCCACATCAATCAATAATAACAGAAATCAAATAATATTTGACATCTAATAGAATAATAATGCTTTCATATAATACAACTAACATATTAGTTGCCATACCAAAAATAACTAGGTAGAAAAACATTACATAAGATGTCCACAAAGCACACTAAATAAAAACTAGCAAAAACATCTAGCACCAAGTCAATATACGAACCGGGAAAGATCCTCTTTTGTTCAATTTCTTAATCTTTTCCCTTGTAACAATCTAGTAATAATCATCTATAAAATCCATCACAATTTTCCTATATGAAGCGGCTTTGTTGACATCTCATATGCGATTCAACACTCCTTACCATTCTAGTGGAAGAGTGTTTATGAAAAATCGCATCATCTTAGACTGTGGCATGGGACGACCATTCCATATGACATTTTGAATTTTCCCGTTGACTTCAAGAAAGTGATTAATTAAGTCACCACTCTCCCATTGATGATCAGTCAGCTCAGCTATCAACTTAGAAAGTCTTTCCTTTTGTTTATCGGTAATTGCGCGAATAGGTATGCACAACCTAAGGGGAGGCATTGTTCCTGCAACAAATGCAGAATAAATAAGGGATCACATATAATCCACATATACTTAATTGGAAAAAGAAACACATTCTTTTCCTCTTTTTTTTTTGTCAACAGTCAAAGTCAACGGTCGTCAACGGTCAACGGTCGAGATCAGTCGGGTCGCGTCAGGCCGGGTTGGATAGACCGACCCGGCATGTGCGGCACGCGTGCAGCTGACGTGCGTCGACCGTGCGCGCACGTGCGATGCACGCACCTGCCCCTGCGAATAAGCGCGTGCACGTCGGTTCGTTCTGGCTGCGTGTGGGGGCACGTCTGGTAGCCTTTAGCACTGTTCCGCTACTCGTCGCGCTCGTCTTGACGAGACCTTCGATCCTTCTCTTTTAGAAAAAAATTTCGACTTAAAGAAAACCAAAAAGCGGGGCGAACAGAATCGGGTGTCAGGATTTTTCCACCCCTTATCGGGAGATTCTTTGGTTTTCACCAAAGTAAAGGCAATCGGGAGATTTAATAGGGGCGGAGAGAGAGAACCTGGCAACTAAGTAGTGGAGGGCTCCACGAGAACTGAAGTGTAGAAGACGAGCCAGAATAGGAAGAGCCCTTTTCCCATATCCGCGTCTTCTTCGCAATTTCCACAGAGAGAGAGAGAGAGGGAGAGGGAGAGGAAAGATTGCCTAGAAGAAAAAAAAAGGAGAAAAGCCAGTCTGAATGTGTCAGCAATGTTCAGACTAAAAAAAGAACACAGAGGGAGAAAGAGAGGGCTAATGGAGGGAAACCCCTTTTCTATATATTTTGAAGGATCGAGAAAAGGAGTCGCTTTACAGGAGAGAGAGGGGGGGGAGGTTTGGGAATGGCGGAAGCTACAATTCCATCAGAGAGTTCCCAAAAATAATCTCGTGAGAGGAGAGAAGAAGGAACTACTCACCTACTTGCCATTTACAGAAAGAACGAGCCACAAATCGCCATCACCTTAAACCGTAAGAAAGGCTTCAAATCCGCTCGTTCCATCTTTGCTTTCCTTTATCGAGCTTCGTCGTGATAAAAATGGATAGACGAAGTTGTGGTGGTGAGCTGTGCATGCGGAAAGAGGGACTGGAGACGACAGTTGTGGAAGCTGGACTTTGTCAGCCATCTTTTAGTCTTCTTGAGGGGAAAATATTGAGCACGTCTTGTGCTCCAACGTGGCAAATAAGAAGGCCATTTAAATTGCACCACATTCCAGCGTGGCCTCCCCAGAGAAAATATTGGGTGGTCCGGGAGCTCCACATAAGCGTGGTCTCGGACCACTCACGCGGCGCCATGTGGAACGTGGCCCCCCTTGTTGTCTTCGGCATTTTTCTTTTTTTCTCTCACTAGCCTTCTTCTAGCCTTTCGACGAGCTATGCTGGGCCCACCAGAAACCTTTCCCTCTCGGGAAATTTGAAAAATTCGGTGCGCTCTCTCTCTCTCTCCCCTCCCAAGAAAATAATAGCAGATCTTTCTCTCTTACAAACTCTCTCTCCATTTTTTCGTTTTGACTCCCGCCCAGTTGCTCTGCCCTTCGCTTCTTCTCCGATCGGACGATGGAGCCGTCGTTTGACGAATCACGCCACCGCCGTCGCTTCCGCATCTGCCTCGTTGGCCGCTGCTGCATCTGAGCTACAGCTAATATTTTCTCATTCGTTCTGCCCCTTTGTCGCGCTGCTCCTCCGGCGAACGACGAAGTCCACTGTTCGACGAACCACTCCGCCGCATTTACGCATCCGCCTTGTCCGCCACCTCCGCATCTGCATTCTCCTCCGTCTTCAATGACGACCGGGCTCTTCCTCTCCTAGTTGTCATCCTTGTCGCTGATGTAGGGGATGCGAGGGAGGCGGAAGCAGGACCTCGTGGATGCTCCGGGTCGATGCACCTTGACGTGGAAGACCAGGGTCTTGTTGAACGAGAGCTCGCGCTCCCCATAGTGGATAGGCATCGAGCTGCGGTAGTCGCAACCGCCACCGATGCTCTTGATGAATCCAGCCACGGCGAGATGGAACTTGACTGCAAGGAGCCGCCTGAACGCCCTGCCTCTCCTCGGCCACAGCAGCACAAGGCGGACCATGTCCCAAGCTCTGCGGGTGACGCCAGAGTCCCCGCTTGCCATTTCCAGATGCAAAATGTGTTACAAAGACGGTGAGGACAGCAAATCGCAAGTGAGCGGAAGCCCAACGGCGGAGAAGATGCTCTCTTGGTGTTCTGGAGGCCGGCCTCCCAACCGGCGACGCGGTCGAGGAAGCTGAGAAGGAGGCCGCAGTGGAGTAGTCGAGGGACTTGACGTTGATGCGGCGAAGCCTGAGCTCGGGGCTCTTGACACGGACGGTGAGGGCGAACGCGAGGAAGGCGGCGTGGAGGATGACAATCGAGGCGAGGGCATAGACGAAGCACTTGCTACTGCTGCGCCTCTGGTTGCGGCGAGGCGGCGGCTTGGCGAAGTGGGCGAGCTCCACGTCGTCGCTCCAGAGGCGGGGTCCGGAGGGCATGATTGGCCTGGTCGGATCTTCTTTAGGCATCATGAAAGTTGGAGTTCAAGTGAATGCGAGAGAACACGGGTCACTCACCGAGGGGATTGATGTGTTTCTGTGTCATCGTCCGAGGTTTTTGCCGGACGGACGTGCGAGACCTTGTGAAAGCTGGGTCTAAGTGGGTTTGTGCTTTGCTGCTTTGTCGCTGTCGCTCTTTGAACCTCTGCCGGTGATGACCTGCGCAGGGTGTTCGAGGTGGCGTAGGAAGGTGCTAAAGCCCGAGGCAAGATCGACGGTAGTGGAGGGTGGAGGAAGAAGAGCAGATGGGTAGTTATGGTGGACAACTGCACCAGCCAAGAGCATGTTTTCAGGATCATCTCACCACAGAGGAAACGGATTGAAGATTGAGGACGAGATTCATTTGGTTTTGGGAAATAAAGAGGACTAAGACTTTCTGCTGGATCTGGATCTGGTCATCCACACTAACTCCTAAAATCTTGCAAATGTAAATAGCGATTGATTGTATTATGTAATCTCCCTCTCTCTCTGAGCTCATATTCTCTTGTGCGTGTGTGAATAGGGGTGCATGTCTATGTGCTTGTATGAATATGTTGGGGTGTGCAATGAGGAAAGATCAGCTGGCTTGTTTTGGGTTTCATGAGCAACTTTAGTAGGAAATAGCAGTGTTGTACAAAAATCCTAGTTTTGCGAACTAGAATGATAGTTTGCTAGGTTATGCTTGCCCAAGTTGATTCACTGTACTCAGTGAAAGCTAACTTTCATCATTCGAAGAAATCTCGAGGCCTTATCCGATGATTTCTTGGTATATTTTTTCTCTCTTATGTCTTCTTTCGCGTGTCCCAGTTAGATATTTGGGGTGATGACGAACCGAATTTTGACTAGCAAGTGGACAATTTACAAAACCGCCATTCCCCTGTCACTCCATCAAAGTGTTTTTGCAAGAGAGGGAAAGAAACTGTTAAAAGTGACAAGTGAATATCTGTTCTTCTGGGGTGTTGTGAATATCGTCGGGATTGAGAACCGCACCAAAAGCAATTTCCCTTCTTTGTCATGATTTTCCGAATTCCATTCTGACTTTGTTTTGTTTTAGAAAAGTGAAAGATCAAAGATTCTCACATCATTGCCCTGTGGTTAGCAAAAACTCCAATCGATCTCCTCTTTCGCATTATGCTGCAACAAGCCGAGGTTATCTTCAATCAAATTCAAATTGGGGCCGCCGATCTATCACGCTGAGCACAAAGCAATGCTCGGTTTTTATTATATGCTTTGCCTGTGCATACAACTCTTCTTCTACCTAAAAAGATTCGAGCTTTGCGAGGCATTGCAGTTTATCACACACTCTCGATAGCATGCATAAATCTTCCGAATTCCCACATTGAGTTCAAGTACTGCTACGAAAAATTCAATTTGACTTCGCCCATTTCACATTCGGAAACCGAATAGCGGCGAGCCATGGCATTCAATTAAAATTTGCAGAAACTTCTTACTCCGAGCTAAACAACAGTAGGGAAAAGAACAAGATAAATCCTCTGCCTCGCTAGCCAAAGAAAAGAAAGATAAAAAGAATTTGCTCGATCGAGCAAGATTCTAGATCACTCCACTTCTCATCCGATTACCACTGATTTCAAATCCATCTCTAACACATCCAGAACCCCCATAAAAGAACAAAAAAACTACATCAAGATCAAGATCATATCATAAGAACAGATAAAAAACGAAACAGCAGAATCAGCCGACTACAAGTGCTTTAGACCATCAAAGATTCAAACCCAGAACGCGGACGTGAAGAAATCATCTTCTTTGAGAGGGACACGCTCCATCGGGGCTTGAGTTTGGTCACCCTATCTCGGCCACAATCACCGGGATGTTCTCATGCCCCTCAACTGCCATGGCCGTGATCACCGCGTCGACCATCATGTCGAAGAGATTTTGGTACCATGCTCTCTTGCATTCACTTGAACTCCGACTTTCGTGATGCCTAAAGAAGATCCGACCAGCCCAATCGTGTCCTCTGGACCCCGCCTCCGGAGCGACGACGTGGAGATCGCCCACTTCGCCAAGCCGCCGCCTCGCCGCAACTAGAGGCGCAGCAGCAGCAAGTGCTTCGTCTACGCCCTCGGCCCGATCGTCATCCTCCGCGCCGCCTTCCTCGAGTTCGCCCTCACCGTCCGCGTCAAGAGCCACGAGCTCAGGCTTCGCCACGTCGATGTCAAGTCCCTCGACTACTCCATCGTGGCCTCCTTCTTAGCTTCCTCAACCATGCCGTCGGTTGGGAGGCCAGCCTCCGGAACACCAAGAGAGCATCTTCTCCGCTGTTGGGCTTCCGCTCACTAGCGATTTGCCGTCCTCACCGTCTCTGTAACACAATCTGCATCCGAAAATGGCAAGCGGGGGCTTCGACGTCACCCGCAGAGCTTGGGACATGGTCCGCCTTGCGCTGTTGTGGCCAAGGAGAGGCGGGGCGTTCAAGTGGCTCCTCACGGTCAAGTTCCGTCTCGCCGTGGCTGGATTCGTCAAGAGCATCGGTGGTGGTTGCGGCTACCGCGGCTCAATGCCTATCCGCTACGGGGAGCGCGAGCTCTCGTTCGACAAGACCCTAGCCTTCCACGTCAAGATGCATCGACCTAGAGCATCCACGAGGTCCCGCTTCCGCCTCCCTCGCATCCCCTGCATCAGCGACAAGGACGGCGACTGGGAGAGGAAGAGCCCGGTCGCCATTGAAGAGGCGGATGCATAAGCACGGCGGCATGGTTCGTCGGACGGCGGGTTCCTTCGTTCGCCGGAGGAGCAGCGCGACGAAGGGGCAGAACGAATGAGAAAATATTAGCTGTAGCTCAAATGCAACGACGGCCGACGAGGCGGATGCGGAAGCGGCGGCGGTGGCGTGATTCGTTGGATAGCGGCTCCGTCATCCGATCGGAGAAGAAGCGGAGGGCAGAGCAACCGGGTGAGAGTCAAAACAAAAAAATGGAGAGAGAGTTTGTAAGAGAGAAGGATCTGCTATTATTTTCTTGGGAGGGGAGAGAGAGAGAGTGCGCCGAATTTTTCAAATTTCCCGAGAGGGAAAGGTTTCTAGTGGGCCCAACATAGCTCGTCGAAAGGCCAAGAGAAGGCTAGTGTAGGCTAGTGAGAGAAAAAAGAAAAAGAAAACCGGATTTGTTTTGAAGTAGACGAGGACAAAGATGGTTGACTTCCCAGTCCAACCGTTGACCTCAAAAGCGAGTGTAATAAAAACATGGGGATCGGTTGCTTGAATAAAACCGGATTAGAAGTCAGGGTTTCGATTTTTGACATTAACTCATACAATGCAAAAATTTACTTTTGACTATCGTGTAGCTCGATGCTTCGCTCTTATTTAATTTAATTTAATTTTTTTTATTTAAGACCTTTTCGATGGGATCAAATTATAGTTTTATGAAACGATAGCCACACCAACCATCAAATACAAATTTGTATGATCTATGTGGGGGCTATTTTTATTTCTAGATTTTATATCTTTTTTATTTGCCTTTTCAATTTATCGCGACACTCTTCTTTATTTATTTTTATTTATTTTTTTTACTTTCTTGATATTCTAGTCATTAACGCATTATTTGTTGGTCAATCCTTCGCATTGATTTTTATCATAATTTAATCTATTAGATTATACAAACATTTGCTTCGTAGATGAAGAAACATTAGGTGATGATTGAAATGGAAATTTTAAATACCAACCTATCAATTTGCCCATTTTTTGTTTCTCCGTTTGAATTTCTTTTTTATTTAAACAAGACTTCACAGGTCCATTTGCATCCCGTTTGCACAACTAGTTTTTATGATTTAGGATGATTACTACATTTGATCTTTTATCTCTTTGTAAAATTCCGCTCATATGTTTTAACTTTTAATTAATGCAATATGCATAAAATCTTCCAAATGTTATTTTATGATGTTTTCTTAATTTTTTGAAACTTTGAATAGTTATCCTTCATCTTTTAATTTTTTTAGGGAATTCATAAGTAAGATTACTAGTAGTATAGTAGTTTTTTCTTCTGAAAATTACGGAATAAAAAAAAAAGCAACTAGCTACGCAGACTAAAATTTACCATTTCACATCAATATCATATGTCTCAAACCAATCTATCTTAATCTCAATTAATCTTGGTTAGTCTATAAAGATGAGGGTTGAGTTTGTTCAGGTTTCTTCGCTCGTATCCAATGGGACAGGTGATGAGCTTACCAAATGAGTAATTGATAATGCATCTTAAGTTGAATATTTCAGTAGCGGATGAGATTGGTCCCTGTTTCGTCAGAATCCCATTATGCATATGCCACACTCAAAGCCAAAAGATGATTCTAGATAAGAAGGGTTTGCCCCCTTTGGCTACGTTTGGTCTTTAGAATTTCTAAACAAGATAGGAGTGGACTAGAAGGATAATGAATTTAGGGGATTTTGTTATATCCCATCAACTATTTGGTAATTGTATTAATAAAATTGAATATAGTCACATCATATCATATATATTGATTGGTGTAAATGACATCGATATAAATGAACCACAAATTTTACAAATAGATATGGTAAAAGTATATTGCGACACTTTTGTCTACTTTATTTTTATTTTATTTTCCTTTCTTTTTAAAGTAATTTCTTTTTTTTTATTTCTTTCTTTCCCCTTCCATCATTCTCTAATATTTTTTTTAAATAGAAAATTGTACTAATATGCCTAAAATACTAAAACACCTTAAATATGTAACAAATATATTAATTTATATATTGAATTTATTTTATAAGATAAAATTAAATTCAAATATATAAATAAAATTAAGATTAAATTAAATATAAATTGTTATTTTGAATTTATTATATTAGAATTTAAATATTATTTATATTGAAATATAATTTTAAATTTGTTAATTTAATAAGTTTGTTATTTGAGCAAAAAAATTTCCTATTTTAGATATTATAAATTCTATCTACCTTTATCTCACCTTTCCTATGGAATAATTTTATCCGGCATATATCCTCTTATATCCGACTTTATCCTATTTTGAACAAATATCAAATGTGACAGCCTAATTTCCCACTTCTGTTTTCAATTAAATAAATCGGGCTTTTCGTCGACGTGCTTATAGCGCTATTCTCTGAGCTGATCACTCATGAGATAACTTGACTAATCGGAAAAGTTATTAAAGGATTTTGATGCAATAGACTTGAGAATTTGACCCGAAATCGACTGCTCGACCGTGTTAGTATACAAGGATTATTTCGGCACAGTCAAAAATTTATCAGAAATCGGAAATAGGTCGATTCGATAGAGATAAAATTAGGCTTGGGTGATTCCATCTAATTACAGAATTCTTGTCAATTGGCACTAAATCGATTTTTCTATTGTTTTGGTACCATGTGCTCATAATTGAAACATCGAGATTTTTCACGACAATCGAGAGTCGTTAATGTGTCAAGATGTACATTGTGGCTCGAGAATAATCGACCACGGGTCAGTTACACCGAAAATTCCTAAAAACTAACCAATAATTTAGGTTGCACTAAAATCACATTTGACTGAAATTAACCGAGGAAATGATGTTGATTATAGAAATTAAGAATTGTCACGTGTCACAATTCATCCCTAGGATATTGTTGCCTCTTCTCAAATTTTATTGATGATGGGAATTGTTCATGAAATGTGCAAGATCAACAAATTAAAAGAGCAAGGGAATTGCCACATTTTAAATAGGATTTTAAGGCCTCTAATGTGAAGCAATTTAAGAGGTATTATAAGTTGTTACTAAGGGACTTGACTCTATTGAATTAGATGTTAGATAGGTAATTAAAGAAAGAAGAGAAGTCTCCTTAAAAGGAAATTCGTAGGAATCCCTCTCTCCTACAATTTCACCTCAATTTCCTTGGTATTCAATGGAGATGGACTTGGAAAAGATAGATGAACCACTTGATAAGGAAAGGAACTCAATCTCCATGGGAAAAAGCTACGAGAATCAACTTCAAAATTCGGATTCAGCAGTTTAGATGGATTCCAACCTTTTCTTTCATCCCATTTAGAAGAAACAACGTTGGAAAATTTGTGGGACCTATGATAGTGATAGGTGACCAAAATTTCCATGGAAAAATACGCCAAAAGTCTGCTATATTTTCACTCTTCTTCCCATCCTTTACCCACGCATGAACGTCTGTTGTATTTTACGATGGCAGCTTCCACCTTTTCCTTTATTCCTCTTATTTTATTCTTCTCCCTTGTCTCTCTGAACGTACAAGTTGTTGCTTTCTCTTCCCTTGAACGTGTAACTCCTGTTTCTGCTCCCTCTTGAACGAAAAACCGGAGACTAAGAAACAAAACAAAGCAAGGCGTGAACATGACCATTACAAAAAATTCTTGGACTCACATAAACGTTGACTGCCTACCACCATGGTTTTTATATATAGGTCAGATAGTTCGAGTGAGGAAAAAATCCCCTCACCTGCACAAGAACCACGCAACCGACCGAAATACATATTTAGTTCCCTTTACCGAAAAATTTATAAATTCGTGTGTTGCTGTTGCCATCACACCACAGCACATTCTTCTGCGGTTTTGGCTCAACACCATCACCGAGAGGATCAAGGCTGGTCTCTGTGTTGCTGTCCAACCACCAACGAGGGCCGCCGTTAGCCGTGAATAGGTGAGTTGTCTTCTAAATCTGGACTAGGGGTTGAGTACCCTCCCCACTTCTACACAGTGATGCTTTTTGCCTCCTCTTGCACCCACCTGAACCGTCCCTTAGGTACCAATTGCCCGGAGACTTGGGCTCAAAGCTGGGCAGGCATGTGCAGTCGAACTGATCTGCATTGTTTGCACCACAGTTGCCATTAGGCCCACACTTGCCGTAGTAGTCACACTGCTCCTTTGGATGAGAAGAAAACTCGGTCCACCGCTGCTCTTCATCATGCCATATGAAGTGTTTAAGGGAGCCTGACTCGTACGCCACATATCTAGAGATAACTGATGCATTGGCAACGCCATACATCAGAGAAACCTCCATTGCGTTAATCGTAATTGTGATATTATAGACAAAATCATTAGCCATCTCGGGAAAGCTACCCTGCTTTTTCTCAATTATTGCTCCACCCTGCCAATACGGATCTTGATCCTTGTAAAGGAAAAACTGTGGGTACCCTGTTGGTTCAAACCTGTATGAACAACTGCCTGGTGCAGGATTATCTTCGGATTTCCAAGATGTCACGAATCGGTTCAAACCAGTTCTCCGGTCCAACCCAAGCTTCATGGACGGAAGATAGGGATCTGTAGGGTAATCAAAGCTCTGCCAAACGACCACTTTGCTTAAATCATGTATCAAAACCAGATTACCTGAATCCAAAAGCTGAGCAGAAGTGGAATTATCTAAAGTTGCGGACGAAACATTGGTTGACCAAATGGGGAAGCTTCCATTGTTTGCATTGATCACCAAGTTTCCATAGCGATCCAATGCAAGAACTCCTGAAGTATCATTCAGGGGATGCTCTCTGTTAGCAACCCAAACAACGGTTCGCTCCGGTTGTCCATAGTACCAAATCCCCTGGTAACACGAGCTTGAGTTACCTGGGCTGAAGAAACCGAGAGCAAATTTTCTTCCTTGGGAGATTAAGACATCACCATCTTTCAAGGTATTATTTGGGGCAAGGGTGTCCGAAGAATCAGTCGAATGAAGCAGAAGAAACAAAACCAGGATGTGCAATGACACCGTTCGAGTGTTCATGCTGTACTTACATGGGGATGCAGCTTGCTTATGTTTCAGGCAAGATAGCAGAGATATGGCGTTTGCTTCATAACCATCAAAACAGGAACATCTCAATGTACCCCAGTGGAAAATGTGCCATGAAGCGGCGACTTCAACGTCAACGGTCCAAGCTTGACTTTTCTTCATTCCCTCGCGGGAACGCCATTGATTGCGCTAGTCAACATTTTTTTTCCTTTCACTTTGGAAAATCTCCCGAAAGGTCCAAGTTGATTAGATGTTGTTGCTCGTTGCTATTGGCTGCCGAGTATATTTAATTAAGTTCATGAAGGATGGTCAAACAGGAAACGCGGTTCCTATGTTGATGCTGGAAGAGGAGCAATTTATAATGAAATGAAATCATTGTGTAGGAAGGTTCGATAAAATAGAGACTACATGTGATGATGATGATGATAACGATTGTAGAGCGAATTAAATAAATAACCATTCACTTTTAAATTTTAACCCTTTGATTTTATAATTAGAAAGTCTGATTTTAGAATTTAGCTAATAAAAGGGAAATTTCAACACCCTTTTTTATGTGTAAGCCGGGTCGGGTGAACGAACACATGATATAAATTGTGGCAAAACATGATTTAGATATTATATTGGAATGTCAAATTCAAAATTTTAAGTTAATAAATGAAGGCAACCACATGATCATAAAACCTAAGTATATGAGCCCCATGGTCAAGTGACGTGAGATATTTCAATCTTATAATAAAAAACATTACAAACTATAGAATAATAACTCATGCTATTGATTCAGTTTATCCTTTTTAAGGGAGCACCAGATTCTAACATGTGACATTAGAAAACGGGATCACGCTGCATGTCTTGTTTTCTGTTTTGGCTAACAATTCGCTGATAGGAGGGCAGTACAGTCACGCCTCAGCTAATTCCATATTTTGAAGTGAAGGATTTAATGCCATATCAAGTTTCAAAACTCCTAGTTGCTGAACTTTTGAGTCATTGTTGAAGGAATAAAGCAGGCACAGCTGTCTTACCCAGAAGTAGTAACACCCTGCATGAATATCTAAATCTTATTCATCATTTATAACAAAAAACAAAAATAATATGAAGAACCTGTACACATCTGCACCCTATATACTTTTCATATATAAAAGTATGTATAACCTGTTACTCTTCTCGCTGCTCGAGTATTCTTTTCATGCTTTCATCTGCTCTGTAGAGCTGTGATAGTTGTGCATCATTGGAAAAGTCAAGTGTTTTAACACTAAAGGATGAGTCGGTGGTCATAGTGAAGCTCTCGGCACTAAATCCCGGTTCCATAGGTTGAGGAACATCAGAAGTCTCGCTGCCTAAAGTAAGCACGACCGATGACATTGTTGGCCGGTCTTCGGGTCGCTGCTGCACGCACAAGAGTCCTACCTGGATGCACCTCAGCACTTCCTTCAAGGGAAATTCTTCCTCCATCAGGACATCTACTAGTCCAAGTGCATTCCCCTCGGTCCATAGTTTCCATGCCTGAAAATACGTTAATAACAAGTCATTACATATCATAGAACGACAAAAAGATTGAAGACCTAGCATCCAATCCGAGCCAAGCATAAGCAGGGGAATACTTACATGTCCAACGAGATTGAGGTCGTGGTCTGGGTGATAAAATCCCCAATTCTTGTGGCCCCTCACAATCTCCAGTAACAGTACTCCAAAACTAAACATGTCTGATTTTACTGAAAAATGGCCTTTCATTGCATGCTCGGGAGACATATAACCGCTGTACGACAGAAATAGAGCATCAGAATATCCACAAATCTTACAAAATATTCCTTGAAGCTAACAGTAGAATAACTATTCTGTTGGTCATTTCTCCAGCATTTTCTACAGAAAATGTTTTTGCAATTCCAAAATCTGAGATTTTAGGATTCATGTCACTGTCTAGTAAGATGTTGCTCAGTTTGAGGTCTCGGTGGATAATTCTCAGCCTGGAGTCTTCATGGAGATAGAGAAGTCCACGGGCGATCCCCATGATGATGCTGAAGTGTGTCTTCCAGGTCACAAGTTTCCGTCTAATTGGATCTTCACAAAATTTGAGATAAGTTATTGAGGGAAAAACTGTAGAATCTCAAGCAGGTTGAAAAAGTGTAAATGGGGTGAAGGTCGCACCGAAAAGGTGGTGGTCCAAGCTTTGGTTCGGCAAGTACTCGTAGATTAACATTCTTTCGTCTCCATGAATGCAGCATCCTAGGAGCTTCACAAGATTCCGGTGTTGAAGTTTGGCAATCAGTACAACCTCGTTCTTGAACTCTTTCAGGCCCTGCCCAGAGTTCAGTGAGAGCCTCTTCACAGCAACATCTTGCCCGGTGGGCAATATGCCCTGGCAGATAGCGTATCACATGTTAGTAAGATCAAAGTAGAAAAGAATTATAAAATCATCTTCTCATATTCAAAGCCATCTTCATTGAGTTAATATGAGAAAAATGTGACTTTTTAACTACCTAGTATACTTTGGCCAAAAAAAGTACCTTGTATACTTCACCGAACCCCCCTGCCCAACCTTGTTTTGGAAAGAGAAATTGTTTGTGGCATCAGCAACTGCAACGATATCAAGAAAGGGTAATTCAAGGTCTTCCTCCGGACCACCACCTCCTGAATCTCGATAAACTGAGTATGTAGCTACAACAGAGGATATAAATCAGCCATCAGCATAAACAAACGCGTAATTATGCACCACAATCTAAAAAATATGACAAAAAGTCCAGCATATCCTGGGGGTTTGTTGAGCAAAGGGAATTAAAGCAACTTTATGAAGCATTTGTTTCCTGAAAGTGGTTATCATTTGCTTTTTTGAAGTCATTACTATTCGCTCTAACTTGCTGATCAGGAGCTGAAAATAATCATCAGAGAGAGTGTTCTCTCACACTGAAGCTGAATGTGATGCTAAGCTAACCAATGTTTTCTTAGGCCCTCATTAAGGATGTTAATAGATTTATAGGCCTTTCAGGTATGCTTTCATTGAAGGAAATTTTAGCATAATAAGCAAGAAAGGAACATGTAAAGATAAAGAGTCATGAACATACTTTCATCAATTTCTTACTTTTCTTAATTCATAATGAGAGAAGCAAGAAGCATGCTGTTTGCAACAAATAGTTTTATGCCGTGATAATGACTTTACCTCTCCTTCTCTCTTTCCTTCTTTGGAGAGCATACCGGCCAATGAACGCTAGTATAAGCAGTCCACATACAGTCGAGACAGATATGCCAACGGCGATTGCTATACGCCTTCTCCTCTTAGCTCGAGCAATTGCATCTATTCATTGAAAAATTTCAAAATAATCATATGCTGTCATACTCAAACAGAGAGCTTAGTGACCACATGGCAATAGTTCTTATCTGTGCCACTGTGCTCTCCTCATCACAGAATATTCAACACAGACAAGTTTCTTGTACTTGTTTTTTTATCTAACATCAAGCATAGATCAATGTGTATAACTAGGACATGCTATGTGATTGCACCTCCAGAAAGAAAAATTTCTTAATGAACTTCCAGGGCTTAGAGATCCAATTCAAATGACAGATCTTAGTGGACGTGACACAAACACAAGAGTGACCGAATTTGAGCCTCCTCAATGAAAATATTAACTATAACCATGTCATCACATTCACATAAAGCATTTCCAGGCAAGGACATGGATTTCCTTGGCAGCTATTCAACTGAAAACCTCTTTAAAGCTACCAAGTGATGGCAAAAGAAAATCAGTAAGAGCTAGATGGATCAGTACCTATCTCTGCCTTTGCCATTCGTATATGTATGACATCTCCGCCAGAAGGATAGTTCTTCATGTCAACCAAATCTCCAAACCACAAAAGACAATCCCCACCATTCCCATGGACATCTACCCTAGTGAATGCCATACAAGAGCAATTCTTCAAACATTCCCTCTCGCATTCCTCAAGGTTCGAGTTTCTATTCCCCAACAGACGTGAATTATCTGGCAACTTCAAACCCTTGTACTTCACAAAGCACTCACCATTTCCACAACTCAAATTCCATGTCCGGGAGCACCCACCGGTCCAATCAAGGGAGTTCGAATCGTTTCTCCTGAACCCTTTCAAGCACCTGCAATTTCCAACAGTGGAATCATAGCAGGTCCCATATGGCCCGCACTCGCCATAATTATCACAATAGTCCCTCTGTAGAGTAACCAAATTCGTCCATTGATTGTCCAACCAAGCGAGATATTGGATCGCACCCTCTGGGGTCACGATGAATCTCGATAGGGTCCAATTATCGACCACCGTTTATGTGTAATACACCTCTTCAGGGCTGGAAATGAACATCGGATCGAAGACCGCATTGGCCTTGAACTCATTACTCCCACTGAACCTCTCTCCATTCGAAGGCCCCCATCGAAACTGCTTCTGGCTCCCTTTCCACAGAATCAACTGCGGAGCATCTGGCGGCTCGAGGATAAATGTGTACTGGCCACTCGACGGATCGGCTTCCGAGGCCCACGACGTCATGTTCCGCTTCAAACCGGTCCTCAGATTCCACCCCAGTTTCATCTCCGGCAGCAGAGTGTTAGTTATATTATCAAAGTTCTGCCAGAGATAATCCCCTGAACTATCAGAAGCACTTGCATCACTCAAAACAAGATTGCCATTGTCCAGGAGCCTCAAGAATGGCTCATCCACGGCCCCAGCTGGGATCACGGACCAGTAATTCATTAACCCATTTCGGAGAGACACTGATCCTTGCGAGCTCAGCGCCAACTCTGCCGAGGAATTGGTGATTGGGTTGTTCCTGTTGGCCACCCAAGTGACTTGGAGAGGTATGTTCTTGTACCAAATGCCCAGATACCTGGCACTCGACTTGTTAGGACTAAAGAAGCCAAACTCAAAGACTTGCCCAGATGAAACCAAGGTCTGTCCATCTCGCAGCGTCTGATTGGCCGACAGAGTGTCTGCGGCTTGTGCTAGCGGCGATGCTAGAAAGAAACAGAAAGCGAGAAACAAAGCAAAGATCATGGCTCTGTTGACGGCGAGAGGAGGCGGGCGATGCGTGGAGTTGCTGCCCTGCGAAGGGGGAGCGTATATCGAGGTCTTTTCTAGTGCGCGGGGGAGAGGGATCGCCGTTCACGGTGTGATGCTTTGAATAGTCAGAGAGGTGGATCTAATCGTCGCGGGCACGCGGCGACAACATCTTTCCATTTGCAGACGCCTGAGCTTGGAACGGTCAAAGGCGGCGAGCGTGCGGGTGCGCAGATGAAATTTATCAAACTCGTCGAAAATGAATGAACACGAGGAGCACCTCGCGTCTTCATTCGTCACAGCGAACTCGTCTCTCGCTTTGGTTCCAGAAGTCAAAAGGGATGACCCACCCGATCGTTCAGACTGGGCATCCTCGTTCCTCATTCAAGGACCGCTTTCATCAATGCCGTCCCCAAGACCCTCCCTCCCTCCCTCCCTGCCTTCCTTCTCTCTCTCTCTCTCAAGCTCACTTAACTGCAACAAATAGGACCAGGAAAAATCACATTCCAAGTCCCTCACTTGATATTTTCGTAGAGTAATACTAACGTGCTAAGGTATATACAGCTTCATTTGGTTCAGCATTTTAAATGAGCTTCGAGACTTTAAAATCCCTTAACCAAATGTAAATAGCTTTTAATTCATTTTTTGCTTGATTTTGGGGAAATACAATTGCATTTTCCATAGGATTTTAAAGGCCTTTAACTCAAAGTAGATTGGAAATCCTTGTGGAATTTATATTATCGGAATACAAGTCTTAGTGCCGTCACTATTCATCACTATTCATCTTCTCCATGGCTTTGGACAAAGAAGCCGATTAGAGGCCAGCGACCATCAGCCAAGAGGTAGCATGTGGTGGCAATCACCACTTGAGGGGCTGCGTGACCCTAGCAACTGTCGTGCGGAGGTCACGACCACTTAGTGACTGTCGCTTGGATGGCCATGATCAGGGGTTACCTAAGGTCACATGTTGCCTAGGTCGCGTGACTCAAATAAAATGCAATCTTTACCGAATCGCATTTATTCTCAATATACTTTAAATTACATTTTGAAAAGTCTCTTTGGAATATTTATATTTTTTCAAGGATATTTTACTAAAACCTAACCAAATAGGGCCACGTCTTTATGACTAGACTGCTACGTAAACAATTGGGACTAAAATCGGTAGAGAAATAGTTCCGGAAGTCAAAAACGAAGACCGCCTACTCTACCAAAGCCTGTTGAATTGTCTGACTGGGAGCCGACGTGCGGACAATGCATCGCCGTCCCATCAATGCCCCCGGCAAGCCTCTTTCTCTCCCTCTCTCTCAAAAGGTCACCTGCCAACATTAAATATCACGATGACAAAATAACATTCCAAGCCCCTCGTTTAATATTTATGTAGAGTAATACTCACATATTAATATATATTTATTTCATGTGACTGTATTATTATGTCAGTAATTTTTAAAATGACTATATTGAAATTTCTCATTAAGGTTTAGAATTAAATTAATAAATTTAAAAAATTTTAAATTAAATTGACATTCATATTATAAGTTTAGCATTGGTAAGACAATTTGCTTGAGGAATGGACAAGTGGATGATATAAAATAATCTTGATAGTGGAAGAATGGAGAGACTATTGTAATAAGCTCATGCATCAATTTGTACGTAAGTGTCTTGGTGGCTTGGGAAAGTAATGTTTTTTACCAGAATTTTTAAGAACATCAAGGATATGTCTAGGATTTCTTTTCAATTTTCAGCAAAAATAATTAGGTGGACTAGTAAAATGCACATCTAAGCTATATAAATCTAATGGAATTTATGTAAAACCTAGTGGACCTGCCTCATCAAATGGTGCACATGGGCTCATAATTTGATGCTCTAAGTCTCAAATTCAAACGGAGAGGATATTATGAAGGACAACTGCCCCTTAAATGGTTATCACCTCGCATTTCTTCTTCAACATCTTCTAGGCTGAATTCCACATTATTCTTATGTCCAAAGAGAACTTCTCATCTTTCCTTCCCTGCGTCATGTACATGATCTCCAACTCTTATGCCTGAGAAGAATGATTCACTATATTCAACCTACTATGTATGGTGGCCATGGAATCATAAAACTGACGAAGATCATCTCGTGCACATAAGTAAATGTGGTGGTCCACTCACATAGAAGAAAATCCCATTGTAATTAGGAATTACCTGTTGGATTAGGGAGGTGTTCTTGTTGACATTATATAAGGTGATATGAAGATTTAATAAAAAAAAAAAAAAAGAATGTCAAACTAACTCTCTACTCTCATTATTTTGGTGGCCACATTGTTAGAAATCTTGTGGGAATGGCAACTTCTTAAACGTTAGAATTCGATAACATAATTTCCATTTCTCATCGACCCAATCGCTAGTGACAGTGCATCCTTCAATAGCCAAGCCTAGGCCAGCCCATCAGGATCCCTAGATCATTTAGCCTGCCAACCAATGGTTCGTGCTTAGGCATGGGCCTAGTTGGCTAGGGTCGGCATGATCCAATGCCCACCCCTAACCGGTGGGTATGAGAGGTTTGCTAGTGCTCTTTATCCTTTTGTATAGAGAGAAGCGTGACATAGACGATATGTCGAGCTATATATGGATGCCAGCATGCTCAAACGAATGACATCGTTGTTTGCATTAGTTGATACCATAAAGAATTTTAACGGAAGGATTACATTGAGTAAATTTTCAAATATTCAAAGATCACATCAAAACAAAAAATCAAACTTCACACTGAACATTGAGAAGATGTTTAAGCACATTTTGTGTCGTCATCTCTTACTTATTCAAGAGGTAGAAATATTATTTTAAAGGTCTCGACAATAGGAAATCTTGTCTTCATGACACATCCAGGTGGTTACGTGATTGGCAGGGACTTCTATGTTGAAATTCAATAAGACAACTCCATTACGACATTCACTAGATTCTAGGAAAAACTGTTCATAAAGAATGGAAAAGGCATCCTTCGCCGCACATGTAAAATGTTTCTGGTCAAAAAGTCAAAAAATCAACTGTTTTTTGCTATAATATGCTTTGTGGCAGGTAACGGCAAGCGATTATAGTATTCTTTCTAGAAGACATGAAATTTGTCGGTGCGATTGACTTGTATCGACCTGCAGTTTGAATGGAAAAATGATTTCTCGCGGCTCTTGATCTTATCTTCTACCTTTTTTTGCATTTTATATTATGTTTTTTTTTTCCTGCTCAATTATTATATTGAAGCCATAAGTTTTTTTTTTTTTTAATATCCAAGATCCACTGGAACCCCCTTCCGCTTACGCTATTCAGGTTCACATGATCTGCCAATACTTGCTGTCTCACCACAAGCTGCTATTTAGGGGGCTAGCCCATAACCCCAACATCAAGGCCTCCACTTAAGACACTTTAGCAACAAGAGGGTTCAAACTTTCGACCTTAGCGATGAGAGAGAGAACGCACACTAACTACACTGCCCGTGTTTGGGTTTGAAGCCATAAGTTGATATAACCATGGGAACTTTTTTATTATTTACTCCTTTCCAATTTTTCTAACCCTGTAAAAGTCACTCTTCTTTTCTCCTCTTTTCAATTTTATCCTCGTCATTTTAGGTTACTAGAATAAATCCTTACCTCTTGAACTCATAACAAATCTATCACAAGGCTAAACTCCCTCTAAAATCTATATTTTAATTACCCTTTTGCCCATTTTAGCTTTGCGGATTTACGAAATTCGCATCAAGGCAGTATTTTTGTTGAGAAAAAAGGCTTTTTATTTTCTATTCAAACAAAAAAAACTTATAGATCTTTCATAAATAAAAGAACTTTTATAAAGCCTGATAAATATTTGTCCGGTTTAAAAGATAAAAGACCATAAAGGGATGGAAGAAAAGCCCACAAACAAACTAGAAAAAAAAAAGTAGGGACCTAATTGAAACTTGATAAAAAGAATAATCATTTTTATAAATGCTGCTATAGAACCTCTGAACCTATGATAGATTTGAAATAAATTCGAAATATCGAATTCTTCTGTTACATGGGATTGAAAGGGTGGATCAAATTAAAAAAATCTTTGAAAGGTTGAGATTTATTTGGTCATTTTGCCTTCTATTTAGTCTAAAGTGCTTCAATAGTAGTAATTGGAGTTCTGGCAATGCATTCCACTTCTCATCTCTTGGATGTTAGCAATTCGTTGTCGCCATGTTTATTCTAATGAAGCTCGCTGTTTCAGTTTTGCAAGGTACGTTGTTCAGACGACATATATGCTGAGACTTTACTGCTGTTCTGTGCGTGATTTACCATGGAGAATAGTTCTCATTTCTCACACTGACTGATACATCAAGAGGGTGAAGTTAGTTGTATTGTCAACAACCCATTCTTAAGGGTCTATTGCTACAAATGAAGATGATGATCCTTGCTTTATATGTCTTATGTCTGGTTCTATGCAACGTCCAGTTCTTAGTTTCACCTAATAAAAAAAAAAGACAAGAAATTGGTCTGAGCGGGTCGAGAAATCATGATGGACAGAGCTTAAGCGATTACTTCAGCATTGAATTAAAGTTGCAATTGCAACAATGTCTCTGGTTTCTGTGAACTTCATCACATTGCTAGAGTCACTGTTTTGAGTTGTATCGTGTCAATGTCAAAGACTTGTTCTTCTGACACATATAGACCAATGAATTTCACGTCTGGACCAAAATTGGCAAAACCCCCCTCCTCTCTCCCCAACAACAAATACAAAAGAAATTTTTGAAAATCAAAGTATACTAAATAAAAAAAATAAAAAATTGAGTAGAAGGAAGTAAGGGTGAGCATGGTCCGGGTTGGTCCGGGCCACCCCCTAACCCTAGGACCAACCCGTACAGTGTCGGTCCTCAATTTTTAGGACCAAGGACCGACCCTATTGAGCCTGGGACCAAGGACCGGACCGACCCAATGGGTTTGGTCCGGTTCCAGGGTTAACCCGGGACTGATCAATAATTTTTTTCGTCTTATTTTTTATACTCCCTAAAAAAGCAAACCTACACATTCAAATTACACATCCATCAACAATGCAGCATTGTGCAACTAAACTATAAATACCAATACATATTTAGCAAATTTAAGATGACACGGTAATAGAAATTTCGTACCTGCTAACCGCTCATCGAGATATGGGACAAGATGGAAAGTTTTTGTAATCATCTATCTAATATTCATAACACCATATGCAAAAACGTTTTCCTGCATTTGATTATGTAGCAAATCACCATAGTAACTGCAATACTACTCTACTCTTCAAAAACTTCTACCATTTGACGCAACTTGAAAAGCAAAGTGCAGCTAAAATTCATTAGTAAAATACAATTAAATTATAAAAAGTTAAAAATACTTAATATAAACCATGAATATATAACTTCACATCTTGTTAATTCACTTGAACTTCTAAACACCTGAAAACAAAACAATTGATACATAATTAATACTCAACAAAAGTTTTAAATTAAAATTACTATTAGTGCTATTGATAGAACATCTCAATATAATATAATATAAAGGATATTTTACTTAGGTTTGAATATATAAAAGAATTATAAATAATATAATATAATATACGGGGTTGGTCCAGGGTTGGACCGACCCAAAACTCTTAGGACCGAGGACCAACCCGCACAGTGTTGGTCATGGAATTTCAGGACGAAGGACCGACCCAATCTCCTTGGGAACCGGACCAGGACCGGCAGGGTTAGGCCGGTCCAGAGCCGGTCCAGGGTCGACCCTAGACCGTTGCTCATCCCTAGAAGGAAGGACTGAGAAGACATATATATGAACAGAAATCTCTGGAGTTTCAGATGTACAAATGTATTGGATTGGGGTATGACAATGATCTCTATCTGGCATCAAGCATTGTGACTGTAACTTGGTTCACAGTGCATGTCCTGTCATGCTTGCTTGATGATGAATCCGTCTCTATAGCCCTTCCTAAGCAAAAGCCGGGATTTTTAGGGTGTGGCATCGTTGGGTTTTCGCTGCTCAGCATCAAGACGACAGACGACATGGCCGGCCTATCATCTGCATGCTCTTGGACGCACAAAAGGCCGACCTGGATGCATCTCAGTACTTCATTCATCGAGTATGCATCTCCCACTGCTGCATCCAGTAGCTCCAAGCCCTTCCCTTCTTTCCACAACTTCCATGACTGCAATTAACAAGACAACGTTCAGTTATATCTAGTTACCGGACAAAATAGAAACACTTCACTAGCAATGTCAATCAGATGGCATATATATGAAGTTCTGTTTCGAATAATTATTCATCTTTCGATGGATGAGTATCTGTCCATACTTACATGTCCAAGAAGGTTCAGTTCATTGTTCGCATAATAGAATCCCCTGTTCTTTTTACCACTTATAATCTCCAACACCAACACGCCAAAGCTGAACACATCAGCCTTCTCTGAAAATTGTCCGTTCATGGCATATTCCGGGGTCATGTACCCACTGCGGTTTTAAGCAAAATGGAATTAGTGCAATTTTCAGAAATGTGATCCTAGAATGTGTTAAATCAATGTTCCATGGTACTTACTATGTGCCAACAACTCTCTTCATATTCGCCTCGACCTAATCTCTGCCAAAAATCCTAGTCAGTCCGAAACTTGAACATTTCTGGTCCATTTTGACAACATGAAAAATGAAGAAGAGTAATTCCAGGAACGTACTAACTAGAACCGAATCCCGACTCTTATGCTCCATGTACTCGTAGATTAGGATCTTCTCGTCCATCTCGACACAGCAGCCGATAAGCCGCACGAGATTTCGGTGTTGAAGCCGAGCAATCAATTGAACCTCGTTCTTGAATTCTTCCATTCCCTGCCCGGAATTCTTCGAGAGCCTTTTGATCGCCACTACTGGGCCTTCTTCAATCCTACGCTGAAACACAAAGAAACAAATGAAGCTCTCGAGATGCTTCCTACACTGACATTTATCTAGCCACATTCGGCTTTTGGAAAAGGAGCACTCACCTCGTAAACACAGCCAAAACCGCCTTGCCCAAGCTTATTTTCGTCGCTGAAGTTCTTGGTTGCCAAAGCAATCGCGTTGAAAGCGAACAATGGTAACTCTAGCTCCTCCGGCTTGTTTTCCCCCGTATAGTCTCTCTTACTCGAGATGACTACTTCATTTAACAGAAAATCTTGGCTTCTCTCACGAGCTCCTGGTCACGCGAAGAAGCAGTCATCATCATCAAAATAGTGATTTCTTCTGCACTCCGATTCATTTAATACAAGTTATTGGTAAGCAAGACACTAGAATTACCTTGCGGTTCGGTGTTTCTTATGTGGGGATTCAGCGAAGTCTTCCTCTTCCGCATGAGGAAGGCGGTGAGTGCTAACAACAGAACGCTGCCACCACCAGCAATGCCGACTATTGCTAATGTTCCGAGTCCGTTGCTCGAACTATTTTGAGTGACAAGTCCGCCAAAAGCCACTAATACATCAAAATAAATTCGGAACAATACAAATTAGACCTTATATTCGATATAGATCAGTATAGAGATCTCCTTAATCGGATAAACTGGAAATCAGATAAGCATACTCACCATGACAAGATAAAATTTACTCCTTTTCCTCACAACAGGACTGAACTAGACAAATAGTACTTGGTCAAAAAATAGCCATATGAATGTTAGGAATTTAATGTCCACGTGAAATTTTGTGCAACCACTATCAACTATTCTAAAACTTAAGTTGTTAGATAATTTTGTGCGACAACTGTTAACTATTCTAAAAACTTAAGTTATTAGATAAATGCATAATTTATTATTTAAATATTCTAACATTCACCCTCAAGCTTAGCCTTGTCTTTTTGCTTAATACTAAATGTGAAATTTAATTGGGAAGACAAATAGGGCTTGAAAAGATTCGAACTCAAAACTTCTAGCTCTAATACCATATGAGATTTTGTAAGATCACTGTTGACTATTCTAAAAGCTTTAAAAGGGTTACTGTAATTTCCTTGATTTAACTTTGTTCACAAGTGAATCTTGATAACCCGCCACTTTTTTCAATCCAGCTCAACACGACCTGGTTACATCTCGAACCATAGGCAGAAGAATAGACAGAAAAAAATACAATCTCAAAATCGTACTAATCCTGTTCCGTCTTATGCAAGAAATATGTGGTGGACTTCATGTTTCTACAGCTCAAGTCTCCGAGGAAATAAACTCATCTGTCTTATCCCGAGCAACATAATCAATCAAACAAATTTGGTCCTCGATTGTTAGGAATTCAAACTCCTTTATTGAAAATAGCCACATGACTGTTAGGAATTCAAAGTCCAATTAGCTTACTTCAAAGAGGGTTCTCGTAATTTCCTTGATTTTACTTTGTTCACAAATGCATTCTCCATAACCAGACAGCAAAATATGATCTCAAAATCAACTAATCCTGTTCCATCTTATGCAAGAAATATGTCGCGAAATTCATCAGTCTGCATCTCAAGTCTCCTAGTCTTATTCCGAGCGACATAATCGAAACAAACAAGTTTGATCCTATTTTAATCATCAACAAGACGACCCGGCATGATCAACAGGGATCTGATTCGATGAAAAGCTGCCCCCACTAAAACCAAACGGGAGATGAATCACATTCAAAAGTGAAACCCTTTTCCAAGGCCCTCCTCAAGGCTACCAGATTTGACTTGGTCTCTTTGCAAAAAAAGGTCCAAAACCAAACACCCCCCTTAACTTGAAACTCCATGATTAACTAGTCTCTAGCAGCCCCCACACCTTCTTGTGAAGTGACGCTTGATGATTGGTCTGAGATCATGTTGACTTGGCGGTCCAGGACCACCTAATATTTTATTCTTTCTTTCCTTTTTTCCACCCTACTTTTTTCTGTTTTAAGCTGGTGCGGCATGCCAGACCAGCACCAGGTTTCCCACGTCAGAGCTATGTACTGAGGTAGGCAACGTGTCAAGCAATTTAGAGAATTGGTTGCTTCAAAGAGTAGAAGGACGAAACTGCAACTTGCTACAAGTTAAAGGATTAAACCGTGACCCTCATCTTTATGGGTGCTTTTCAGCAAAAGAGAACACGGAAGAGCCAAAAAGAAAAAAAAAAAAAAATTCTCTGCCGCGCACTACACATAAGCTCCAAAGTGAGGAAGACTCCGTGGCAGTGCCATAAAATATTCTCCTTTGTGTCATTTCCCTTGTTCGCTACAAGGAATAATCAAATCACAAATTCCTAAACTTTTATTCATTTCATATTCGAGTGCCTAGATTAATTTTTTAATCAAAGAAGTAGCTCAATTTGATGTGGGTTAATATGAGATCTCCATCAAAATTACAGATAAAAAATGTCAAGAATTGGACTCTGAGGTCGTTTTCTTTTTTTTTGGTCAGAAATATGAATATTTCATTAAGTACGCAAAGATGAGAGGCCTGGTAAATGGACATCATTACATAAAAGGTCAAGCAAAGTTTGGGGAGGGGATAAGACCCAATTAAGAGGTAAGTGATTTTTTTTTTTATGGGCTTTAGCAACCCAATCTGCAACCATATTGGCCTCTCTATAGCAATGGGCTATATGAAAATTTGTGAAGGCACGCAGTTTTTCCTTGCATTTACTGATAATAGGTTGGATTTCCCAGCTCAGTTGATCTGATCTGTTCATGGCTTGGACAAGTTGTGAACTGTCTAACTCAAAGATAAGTGCTTCGTGTCTTTTAGGGTAAAAAAAGTCAATGGCTTCCCATAAAGCTAGGGTTTCGGCCATAAAGGGAGAAGAAGCTTTGATCTCTTTCGCCACGCCTTCCACCAACCTCCCTCCCGAGTCTCTGCACACACAAGCTATGGAGTTCCCCAACAAACCGGGTTCATACGTCCCATCTATATTAATTTTCTAAGCTCCTTCGTGTGGTGGAATCCATGGCTAAGGTGGTTCGATTTCGTGTGTTTCAGATCTGGCATTTTCGTGGGTTCTCCAGCCAGCACCGCTTCAATTCTTTCCTTCGTTGCGCCGAGATCTCAGCTCCTCTCCTCCTTCTATACTCCACGGACCGGCGTAGTCTCTGTTAGGAAAATCTCTTATGATGTTTTGAAGATAACAAAATAAATTAAATGCTACTAGCACGTTTAGTGGTTAAGTAATAGATCATGTATATGATAAAACATGTAAAGGATATTGTCAAAATTTGAAGACGGTTAGAAGACTGAACGTAATACATGTCCAAAGTATATTATGAAGATTTCCAGACTTCTGTGTCAAAGTCTGAAGACTGTTAGACTTTAGTGTGAAAGTCTATTCTACATCAAAAGTCTGTCAACTTTGACAAATTCCAGATTGAACGTGAATGAAGAACTGGAAGACAGATTCTATGCTGAAGCTAAACCAGAAGACAGACTCTATGCTGAAGTTGAACTTATTTAGACTGTATCCAGATCTTAAACCTAAATCTGTTTAGAAGCAAAATATGTTCACACTCAGATTATAAAGTCTATTGCACTCAGACTTAGACTGTAAAGTCTATTGCTCTCAGATTTTACATCCAGATTCGACATAACGTAACACAAGCTCTAATCATATAACGGTTAGTGATTTGATTTGGATTCTACATCAAGATTAATTTGATTGACTAAATTTAATTGATTGACAATTGGATCTTGAAGACAAAAACTTTATATACGAAGAAGCTCTACTTATGGAAATCAAGATTTTGTTTGTATGGGTGATTGGAATCAATTTCGGATTCTACTTTTGTCACTCAACGGCAACCAAATCTTCTAGATACAGATCTATCTAATGGGTAGATTGGAAGACGATCCTCAAGATATTGTCCAACGGTTAGTTTGGAAGTGGAGGAGTACTTAAAGAGATGAAGGACCGATGAGCAAGTAAGAGACGGAGCGTAGAATTTATAATTCAAAAGTCTGAGCGAACTTTGATCATACACTTGTCTTTGGTGAGCTTAAACGTTTGTGATTGTGTGAGAAATACCAAAAAAGTGATTTAGTAAGATAGTGTGATCTACTACTAAGTGTTTACACTCAAAGTTGTAATCTTTTGTTGATTGCACAGTGGAATCCAGCAAGAAGGTTATTAGCGTGGGAGAGTGGACGTAGGCTTAGGCTAAGTCGAACCACTATAAATCTTATGTTTTTATTATCTTCCTTAACTCATTTATTTTGCTCGAAGTTTATTTTATTCCGCATATATTTGCCAATGTTTATTTTAAACACCTATTCACCCCCCTTTAGGTGTTCATACTAATACTTTCAATTGATATCAGAGCTAAGTACTCGTTTTATAAAAGTGTTTTTACTTTTGAGCTAAAGATCTTCTACGACTAGTTTGGAAGTGGATGAGTATTTAAGGAGATGAAGGACCGATGAGCAAGTAAGAGACAGAGCGTAGAATTTATAATTCCAAAGTCTGAGCAATCTTCGATCATACACTTGTCTTTGGCAAGCTTAAACGTTTGTGATCTTGAGAGAAATACTAAAAGAGTGACTTAGTGAGATAGTGTGATCTACTACTAAGTGTTTGCACTCAAAATTGTAATCTCTTATTTATTGCATAGTGGAATCCAGCCAAGAAGGCTGTTAGTGTGGGAGAGTGGACGTACGCTTAGTCTAAGTCAAATCATTATAAACCTTGTGTTCTTATTCTCTTCCTTAACTCCTTTATTTTGTTCGAAGTTTATTTTATTCCGCATATATTTGCCAAGGTTTATTTTAAACACCTATTCATCCCACTTTAGGTGTTCATACTAGCATTTACAATTGGTATTAGAGCAAAGTAACACCAGGACTAATGGAAGGGCAAAGCAACACCATGCAACCATATTATGAAGGAAAGAAATATAACGTGTGGAAAAACAAAATGAGAGCATTCCTAAGATCTAGAGATTTATTGCAATGGGATATTGTGGAAAAAGGAATGAATCCCATTGCTACATTTACATCAAATAAGATTGGTAAAGACAAAGAAACCAAACCCCCCGCTCCTATGTCTCGGATGGAGTTGTCCAAAAGAGAAGCGCTTGATGCTAAAGGCATTTATTCTTTATATTGCACTTTGTCTCCTATTAAATATAACAGAATTTCTTCATGTGAACCAGCAAAAGAAGTTTGGGAAAAACTTCATGTTACATATGAAGGAATCGATCGTGTAAAAGAGACAAAATTAAATTTCCTGCGGCAAATATGAATCCTTCAAGATGAAGCAACGAGAGTCGATTGGAGATATGTTCAACTGTTTTACAAAAATTGTAAATGGTTTAGCATATCAAGATTAGCAAATTTCTGCCCTAATGAAGGTCAACAAACTCTTGTGAGGTCTCTCAAAAGATTGGAACCATGTTAAGACCTCAATCCGGGAGACTTAGAGGACTATGCCACTCTCCGTTGAAGAATTGATTGGCACTCTTCAATCCTATGAAGTGGAACAAATTAACGACGAAAATCCCGAAGGTAAGAAGTCCATCGCTTTAATATCTAATGCTGATTATGATGATACAGACTTAGAAAATGACATGGACGGTGAAGAACTTGCTTTTATGAACAAGAAATTCAAAAAGCTGAGTAGAAAAGGAAGGAAATTTGATGGAAGAAGACAATACAAGCAGAATGGGTAGAAAAGAACAATGCAAGAATATGATGAGAAAGGAAATATATATTTGATGGCACATTTAGAATCTGAGTCTAAGTTAGACACAGACTCAATCAGAGTCTGACTTGGACACAGACTCAGAATTCAATGAGGAAATTGAGGTAAACCATTCAAAAATTCCTCTCAAACTTTCAAAGTATATAAATGAGCTGTGTTTAAATCTCAAATCTTCTCTTAAAATGATCTCCGAACTTAAAAAGAAGAATTCTTGGCTTAGGCAACAGGATCTTTCTCAAAAAGAAAATTTTGAAATTTTGCAAAAAGATTTTCTACAAACAAAAGAAAGTTGAGATTTAATTGTCAAAGAAAATGATTCTTTGAAGAAAGAATTTTCAAATATTTCGATAAGATTTTCAAATGGTTCAAAAACATTAGAGCATATCCTTTCTATACAAGTACCTTACTATGATAAGTCGGGACTTGGTTTCAATAAGGAAAGTGATTCTCTAATTGATTTTCCTAAAGTCAATGAGAGACTTAGACAAAGACTTCCAAAGGCATTTTACAAAAATCATTTTCAAAAAGTGTTTGTAAAACTTGTTGGTGGAAATGCCCTCAAGTGTTCAAATTGCGGAGATTTGGAACACTTTGAGAAAGAATGTCCTAAAGTCTAGAGATCTGTTAAGAAAGATTGGATAAAAATAGTATACTCTACTAATTCTCATGGACTCAAGAAAAAATGGGTACCAAAGAAAAGATGAGTTCTTTTTTGCAGGAAATAAAGGAAAATAAGAAATTGGTAAGGAATGTTTTTGGGCATATAATTCTCATTATGCTTGAAATTCGATATATCATTGGTTGTTTAGATTTTATAATAATCATATTTTGTTTCATTGAAGAAAGAATTGTATGATTTGTTTGTGATTTGTAAATTGAGATTTGATTTAATACATGTGATTATTTAAGATAATTCAAATTATTTTGTCTAATTTTATACTCTCAAATTTAGTCATATTTTGCAAAGTGAAAATCTGTTTTACGTGACGGTGCAAGATATTCTTAGATATTCAAAGATTTTATTCTCTCTGTTTTTATCGTACTATGACTAAGTGAGAATTTATTTTTCAAAATATCATTGTGCATAATATTCTTTCTTTGAATACTTTGTTATGATGAATTAAGAAAGAATATTTGTTTATGAAGATTTTATATTTTGCTCTAACATCATGGAAGGATCCAAATTGATGGATACCAAAAAGGAAATGAGTTGATTGCAGGAAATTCTTTAAGGGAAGGATGATTGCGAATCTATACAAATTTTGGTGCAATTAGAAAATATCTCCTGCAAAAATTGGTAATGATTTTTTTTAATTAATGGTATATTGCAAACATATACCTTGGGTAAGAGAATTTTTTTAATCATCCTACCTTATAAATTTCTACGTGCATTTATCATGATGATTGTTTATTATATTGTGAATATCTTTTGTTATAAATATAAGGCATTGCAATAATTTTTACTTGATTTGGCACGTGATAGCAATATCATCTTTCTTTTTGTGAAATGCATCATATATATATATGAGATTTATGCTTAAGGAAATCATTTTGATCTCGAAAGATATTACTGGATATTCATGGATATTCTTGCTATATTCTTAAAAAATATCTAATATCTATCAAGTTTGATCTGCAAATGAAATTAATGTATTACGTGATATTTTTGCAAGGAATATTATCTGCATTTGCAGGTCGCAAAAGAATCTTCCATTTGGATTTTGGAAAGCTAGATTTGAAAATCATGGAAATTCTATACTATTTTTTTGGAGACTCAAAGATTCTATTCATTGTGTAAAGTTTTTGCAAATTGTTAAGGAAATCCCTTATGTGTCATACGGAAGGTTGAGTAGTTCACAATTTTAATAATTGATAATTTTATTTATGCTATTCAACTTATTTATTTGAAGAAAGGGCATTATATATTACGTGGATATTATTACAATTTATTTGTGCAAAAAGTTTGTTAAGTTGATGCAGGTTGAATTCGAGATGAGCTTGATTGAAGAAAATAAATTTTTGCCTCGAATTTCAAAATGCAAGTAATTGTTGCGGATGTTGTTGCTACAAAGGAAATATTGGAAAAATATTATATTCAACGTGCACAAGCAACAATTGTTTCCATTCGCAAATATTGTCATGATCACAGGGGGAGAACGTGAATCCAAGAGAAAGGAAAGAATCGTGATCATCTCAAACATGCAACAAATTGAGAGGGAGCTTTGATCAATTATGGAAAATCTTTTTGGATTGGTCATGATCCTTTTATGGAAGGAAGGAAAAGGTAAATGCATCAGAATTTAAATTCTAAAATATCCAGTGAGTGTATCTCTTATTACCTTTTATCATTAACAAATCTTTTATTGATATTATTATTTTATTATGACAAAAAAGATAAGTGAATTTTATAATGCATCAGTGTTTTTTTATTTTTTTGGATATTTGCTGATATATATGATCGAAGTGTGCTATATTGCATATCTTTAATATTTGATTTACTTTATAAAAGCTAATTTTTGGAAATTGTGATTAATGCAAGATATTTGTTATCATTCTCTACGTGATACTTTTTCCATTATTCTCGCTTTTTGATTATGACAAAAAGGGGGAGAAGATATGAATATGCATATGTGTTGATTGGTTAATATTATTTATTGCATACTATTGAGCTGTGATTATTTTTCTATATATTGTTATGCTCGATCTATTTGCCATCTTCTAATATCTTTTGATTTAAATTAATATTTTTAAAAGTATATTTACAAATCTGCATATTGAGAGATTGTTTTGTCATCATCAAAAATGGAGAGATTGTTAGGGAAATCCCTTATGATGTTTTGAAGATGACAAAATAAATCAAAAGCTACTAATATGTTTAATGGTTAAGTAATAGACCATGCAGATGATAGAATATGTAAATTATATTATCAAAGCCTGAAGACGGTCAGAAGACTGAACGTAATACATGTCCAAAGTATATTATGAAGATTTCCAGACTTTTGTGTCAAATTCTGAAGACTGTTAGACTTTAGTGTGAAAGTCTATTCTACATCAAAAGTCTGTCAACTTTAACAAATTCCAGACTGAACGTGAATGAAGAACCAGAAGACAGATTCTATGCTAAAGCTAAACCAGAAGACAGACTCTATGCTGAAGTTGAACTTATTCAGACTGTATTTAGACCTTAAAGCTAAATCTATTCAGTAGCAGAATATGTTCAGACTCAAATTATAAAGTCTATTGCACTTAGACTTAGACTGTAAAGTCTATTACTCTCAGACTTTACATCCAAATTTGACAGAACATAACACAAGCTCCAATCATATAACGGCTAGTGATCTGGTGTGGATTCTACATCAAGATTGATTTGATTGACTCAATTTAATTGATTGACAATTAGATCTTGAAGACAAGAACTTTCTATACGAAGAAGCTTTACTTATAGAAACCAAGATCCTGTTTGTATAGGCGATCGGAATCAATTTGGGATTCTATTTTTGTCACTCAACGGCTATCAAATCTTCTAGATACAGATCTATTTAATGGGTAGATTGGAAGACGATTATCAAGATACTGTCCAACGGTTAGTTTAGAAGTGGGGGAGTATTTAAGGAGATGAAGGACCGATGAGCAAGTAAGAGACGGAGCGTAGAATTTATAATTTAAAAGTCTGAGCGAACTTTGATCATACACTTTTCTTTGGTGACCTTAAACGTTTGTGATTGTGAGAGAAATACCAAAAGAGTAACTTAGTGAGATAGTGTGATCTATTACTAAGCGTTTACATTCAAAGTTGTAATCTTTTGTTGATTGCATAGTGGAATCCAGCAAGAAGGCTGTTAACGTGGGAGAGTGGACGTAGGCTTGGTTTAAGCCGAACCACTATAAACCTCGTGTTCTTATTCTCTTCCTTAACTCATTTATATTGCTCGGAGTTTATTTTATTCCGCATATATTTGCCAATTTTTATTTTAAATACTTATTCACTCCCCTCTAGGTGTTCATACTAGTACTTTCAACCTCTTGTTGCCAACCCATTAAGCCCCTGTCTCATTGCTTCAATAGGGTCCACCTAGTTCTCGCTTGATGCTGTGAGGTCTATGTATGTGACCTCGACTCCACATAAGTTTTTGGGCATTTTGACGGGGTCATTAATGAGAGGCTAGTAAGGCTAAGTAACAATATTGCCAAATTTTCCATTTTGTGAAAATTGCCTTAATGAAACTTCACCATGAGAATGAGTTCTCAGGTTTAGAATTGATTCATTTACCATGTATGAAAGCGGTTAGAGCTAGTCAATAGGCCCCAATTAAGTCTATGGTGTACATGACCTCGACTTTACATAAGTTTTTGGGCATTTTGACGAGGTCATTAATGATAGGTTAGTGAGGAAAAAAAGTAACAAATTGTCAAACTTTCCATTTGGTGAAAATTGCTTTAATGAAACTTCACCGTGGGGATGAGTTCTCAAGTTTAGAATTGATTCACTTACCCTGTATGAAAGGGGTTAGAGCTAATCAATACTCAATAGGCCCAGATTAAGCTATCATACAACTTGAGTTATCGTAAGAGTTAAAAGTTGACCGTTATAATTCTAATTAAATTAAGTAGGGGAGCACTTTTAAATTGATAATAGCATGTCGGTATCCGGGAGCGCTAGAATGTTCTCCTCTTCCCTATACCTTTGCAAGTACTTAAATTAGCGCAATCCAAGAAATGTTCAATGGCCGCACCGAAGAATGTCGTGGCCGTTGTTGTGTGCTGTGTGCATGTATACGTTCCGAATTTTTCTAATATACATAAAATATATATCGTGCCCGCATGCCTTTATTTTCATACAAGTCGGTCGCAAATTACATCTACCGTTTTTTGTGATATATGCACGATCAGATATTTTCTTCTATACAAGTCAAACAAAGAATTTATTATTTATCTTTTCATAAGTAATCAGTGGCTAAATAGGAAAAAAGTTTATTTCTTGATTTGAGAACATAGCTCACACAACTAAGCACTCACCATGTCCAAATGATTTCTTTTCATTTTTAAGGGAAATGCTACTATAATTGTTAGTTTTATGTGTTTGAAAAGAAATAAAACTTCACAAAATCGATCGGAAGGACTGCCTAAGAGTCTATGATCAAAGTTACTCCCCTACCATACTTTATTATTATTTTTATCTCACTCAAAGATCAAAGTACTTTCTCTTATTAGTATATTGAGTTGTCATGTGGTATTCTTTACTAAGCATATCAATGACAAACCTTGTTTGAATTCTTAGCGAGAAAAAATGAAATTGTTTGCAAGGAAAGGGGTTTCCTGGCAAATATCTTTAATCAAAGAGGCATATCTTCAGCTTTTTTTATATAAACAAATAAACCGGGCCTAGTGTCGTTTCGGAAAGGAAGCGATTAATTCTATTATACAGGAAATAAAGTAAAGGATAAATAGGATGTAAAGACGTAGGATAAAACGTAACTATGAGATATGAAAGGAAAAAAGAATAGCTAAAAGACAAGTGTTCTTGTGTTTGTTTGATTGTTAGGAGATCCCTACAACTTTGTCTTTTTGGCTATTTATAGCTAATTTTACAAGTAACCTGCTCTCTGGTAATTATTATTTTCAAATTTAAACTACTTTTGAAAACTTCGGTAGCGAGCAAATAGCTGTATTGTCTTATCCACAGTATCGTCGGCACCAAAGGCATCCATGTTGACAGAGGAGTGGAACGAGTTCCTCTACAGATCCGACAGGCCCTCTCGCACTGCCAAGGCTTCTCTCTCGATCAACAATGCGTCTTGGATCTCCTTGAGGACCTCCGAGATCGATGGCCTCATGTGCCCGTTAGGCTGGACGCACATCAGAGCCTTCTCCGCAATCTTCCTCATCGACTGGACGTCGTAGTCCTCACGTAGGTTTGGATCGATGATGCCTTGGATGTCCCCGCTCTCTATGTGTGGTCTCGCCTATAATTAGAGAGTACAACATGTGAAGGAACGCACACGTGCTGGATTTCGCTTCGAAATTAAGAATGAAGGTTTGAAGAGTTTGCAAGAATATCAATGAACAGGTTTCATAGTACTTATTACACTGGACTATGTGGCGATGGTTCACGCTGGAGCTTTTGTTGGAAATTGCTTCTCGACCTGATATCAATTCAAGAAGAATGACGCCAAAACTATAGACATCGTTCTTATCTGTCGATTCCTGGAAGATGCAATACTTGTCAAATTCCCACAAAGATAAGAAGAGAACCATTACATTAAATCACGCCATTTTCTCATAGTTTAAGCTTTATATAGCATTAGAATGAGAGGTCCCGAATTCAAATTTTTCTAGCCCCCATTTATCTCCCCGATTATATATTTTCATGCTTATGTCTTAGGTCAAAGTCCAACCACTGTGTAAGGGAGTGCGTTAACAGTACTATAATATTAAACCATGCTCTCTTCTAACAACTTAAGCTTTTTAGATTGGACTTCACGCACTATCAGAGCCAAATTCCACCTCAGTTTATGTCACATGTGTGGTCTTCCCTTGTCAAGAGGTGGAGTATTAAAATATCCCACATTACTTATCAATGATATATCAAAGGGCCTCATATGCATGTGGGCTCCCTTTATAAATTAGTTTAAGCTTTTAGAACAGTTAGCTATGAACCCATATAATTCTACAACCAACTAGTCACTTATATCATTAAAGTATATAATGTACATTCAAAGATAAAAATCGCATGAACACATAATGACAGCATATTGACTTGCTTCAACTTCAAAAACTATATGTCCGTTGAAAAACAGAAGGCGCGACCAAAGATATGCCTTACTTGGGGTCCAGATACCCAACAGTTCCTCGAACCGCACTTGAGACATGGGAGACTCCATCAACTTGAGATTTTGAGATACCAAAATCTGAAACTTTTGCTCTCAAGTTGCTGTCCAGAAGAATGTTGGTACTTTTCAAATCTCTATGTATGATGGCCGGAACACATCCAGTGTGAAGGTACTCGATCCCTGAACACAATGAATAAGATTACCAACTTCGGTAGCTAAAATGACTTCTACAGGGAATTAAACCAGTTTATAGAGGACGACTGACCTCTTGCAGTATCTTCGGCAATCTCAAGGCGTTTGATCCAATTAAAATTCCGCTCACGAGTCAATGGACCTTAGAGATAGATTTATGGAATTTATATAGACACATGATAACAGGCTCATGGCATGACGAAAGCGTATGGGCTTACCAAATAGGTGCTCTTTAAGAGTTCCATTATGCATGAACTCGTAAACTAGCATGTTTCTCCCGTCTTCTTGGCAATATCCAAGGAGTCGTACCAAATTCCTGTGATGTATTCTTGAAAGAAGAGTCACCTAGATCACATACAACATTAATTAGATGATGAAGTTGATAACTGATGCTTATGACAATTTTGTCAGTGCAAAGTACTAGTTTCATGAAAATTAATCTAAGTGACAAAGGGTTAGATGATATCAGATAGTAATTCAAAGAAAAACGCTTCAGAAACATCAACACGAAAGACTTTGCAGCAACTAAAATTTAAGGGCAAAAAAGGGTAAATATACTGAATTCCCGTTAAACGGGCAAGAAGTTATTTCATTATTCACTCCCCTAGGGATTTGAGTTTAGTCAAGAAGATCCCAATAGTAGCACACTGAATTCCCGTTAAAAGGGTAAGGAGTTATTTCATTATTCACTCTCCTAGGGATTTGAGTTTAGTCAAGAAGATCCCAGTAGTAGCATGTGCCTACTCCTTGTAGGTAAAGAAAAGCACATCAACTCATGACAAATTCATGTGGCAGATCCCGGCAGAGACTACAGAAGCCAAGCATCCCTAAACATAAAGGGTTCAAAATTTGATACAATTACCTCATTTGAGAACTCTCGCTTTCCTTGATTGGAATCATTACTCAGAACCTTGATTGCAATTTCCCTTCCATCTTTCAGTTTGCCATAAAAGACATCTCCAAATCCTCCAGAACCAATTTTTTTCTCAATTTTTTTTGTGTCTTCTTCAATTTCTGATAGCATAAAGCAATGAGCAGTTTCTGTAGGAGCATTACTCAAGGAAGAAACTAGCCACTGCGTCGATTTTGTTCGCCCCACTTTTTGGTTTTCTGTAAGTCGAAATTCTTTTCTAAAAGCGTAGGATCGAAGGTCTCGTCGAGATGAGTGCGACTAGGGGTGGAACGCTGCCAAAGGCCGCCGGACGCGCCCCCACATGCAGCCGGAACGAACCGTCGCACGCGCCGATTCACAGGGGCAGGCGCGTGCATCGCACGCGCACACACGTGCGACGCACGTGCGCATGTGCCGTCGTTGGTGCGTGCGAGGCACGCGCCAGCTGACGTCAGCCGCACGCGTGCCGCACGTGCCGGGTCGATCCACTGGAAATATGGGTCTTCATGAAGGAGGGAAAAGAGGAAACCAAACTAAGATTATCATTGGTTCATCAGTTGGAGTTGCTGTTCTCCTGGTAGCTACGATTGCCTTCTGTTTCTTTATTCGGAAAGGAAAGAGGAATTCTAAGCATGGTATGAGTTTGGAGCAATCAAGAGAATGACGTATCCATCCCTAAACATAAAGGGTTCAAAATTTGATACAATTACCTCATTTGAAAACTCTCGCTTTCCTTGAATGGAATCATTACTCAGAACCTTGACTGCAATTTCCCTTCCATCTTTCAGTTTGCCATAAAAGACATCTCCAAATCCTCCGGAACCAATTTTTTTCTCAAATTTTTTTGTGGCTTCTTCAATTTCTGATAGCATAAAGCAATGAGCAGTTTCTATAGGAGCATTACTCAAGGAAGAAACTAGCCGCTGCATCGGAAGTATTTGCATGTTGTCATCTAGCAAAGATTACACGAAAAAATAAGAATTTTGCAGAATAGAGAGGTCAACACAACAAGATGGATACGTCATTCTCTTGATTGCTCCAAACTCATACCATGCTTAGAATTCCTCTTTCCTTTCCGAATAAAGAAACAGAAGGCAATCGTAGCTACCAGGAGAACAACAGCTCCGATTGATGAACCAATGATAATCTTAGTCTGGTTTCCTCTTTTCCCTCCTTCATGAAAACCCATATTTCCAGTGGACTGACCTGACACGTGTGGCACGCGTGCGGCTGACGTCAGTTGGTGTGTGCCTCGCACGCACCAGCGACGGCACACGCGCACGTGCATCGCACGCGCCTGCCCCTGTGAATCGGCGCGTGCGATGGTTCGTTCCGGCTGCACGTGGGGGCGCGTTCGCCGGCCTTTGGCGGCGTTCCGCCACTCGTCGCACTTGTCTCGACGAGACCTTCAATCCTACGCTTTTAGAAAAAAATTTTGACTTACAGAAAACCAAAAAGTGGGGCGAACAAAATCGGGTGTTGGGATTTTTCCGCCCCTTATCGGTGTCGGCCGATTTTTTACGAAAATTCAATCATAAATCATTCATAAACATGAAAGGGGTTGGGAAAACATGAACTAGGGCTTTGATACCAATGTTGGGAATATCGGATTCCCAAAATCGGATTCGACACTAAATCGAATCCCTAAACTTGTGCGGAAGACGAGCCCGGGAAAACCATATGCATCATCGACCCTAAGGCACATCACATAATCGAACGTACCTTGTTAGCCACAGATTAAGCACCGATGCCGATATGAGGAAGATAATTTGGCCCTGTTTGATCCGATGACGCAAATTCGCCTTGAAGGGAAGATGGGTGTTGCCTTTTGCTTATTGTTCTTTCTTTTGGAAGTGTTTTTTAGGGAGAGAGGGAGGAGGAACATACGTTGCTTCAAAAGGTGCCTTCCTCCCTCTTTATTTCCCCCTTATATACGTCCCCTCCAAAAAGAAACGTGTCCCTTCATCATATCCCTCTATCCATGGGCCCTAATATTGTGGGCCGAGCTTTTAGGCCCAACATGGGCGGATAGGCTAACTTAGGCCCATCACATTAATAATTAAAACCATCATTTGAGGATTAGGCCTTTGAATAGGAGTACATTTAGGTGAACTCGAGATAAATGGCTTAGGGACCTAGTCATCAATAGGGTCCACCTAGTTCTCGCTTGATGCTGTGAGGTCTATGTATGTGACCTTGACTACACATAAGTTTTTGGGCATTTTGACAGGGTCATTAATGAGAGGCTAGTAAGGCTAAGTAACAATATTGCCAAATTTTCCATTTTGTGAAAATTGCCTTAATGAAACTTCACCATGAGAATGAGTTCTCAAGTTTAGAATTGATTCATTTACCATGTATGAAAGGGGTTAGAGCTAGTCAATAGGCCCCAATTAAGTCTATGGTGTACATGACCTCAACTTCGCATAAGTTTTTGGGCATTTTGACGAGGTCATTAATGATAGGTTAGTGAGGAAAAAAAGTAACAGAGTTGTCAAACTTTCCATTTGGTGAAAATTGCTTTAATGAAACTTCACCGTGGGGATGAGTTCTCAAGTTTAGAATTGATTCACTTACCTTGTATGAAAGGGGTTAGAGCTAATCAATACTCAATAGGCCCAGATTAAGCTATCATACAACTTGAGTTATCCTAAGATTTAAAAGTTGACCGTTATAATTCTAATTAAATTAAGTAGGGGAACACTTTTAAATTGATAATAGCATGTCGGTATCCGGGAGCGCTAGAATGTTCTCCTCTTCCCTATACCTTTGCAAGTACTTAAATTAGCGCAATCCAAGAAATGTTCAATGGCCGCATCGAAGAATATCGTGGCCGTTGTTGTGTGCTGTGTGCATGTATACGTTCCGAATTTTTCTAATATACATAAAATATATATCGTGCCCGCATGCCTTTATTTTCATACAAGTCGGTCGCAAATTACATCTACCTTTTTTTGTGATATTTGCACGATCAGATATTTTCTTTCATACAAGTCAAACAAAGAATTTATTATTTTAGTTATCTTTTCATAAGTAATCAGTGGCTAAATAGGAAAATAGTTTATTTCTTGATTTGAGAACATAGTTCACACAACTAAGTACTCAACATGTGCAAATAATTTCTTTTCATTTTTAAAGGGAAATGCTACTATAATTGTTAGTTTTATGTGTTTGAAAAGAAATAAAACTTCACAAAATCGCTCGGAAGGACTGCCTAAGTTGAATATGTTAAAAGTTCCGCCCTTTTCACAAGTATCTTTGGCTCCATCACTAGATATATGCGTCATTGCATATGGTGAGCAATTTGAAGTCTATGTAGGTAGCCTTATATGGAGTGGTGCAACAATGCTTAGGACCAATTTGTCACTAAGATAGTAAGATGCAGGGGATTGAGTTCGACTCATAACCATTAAAAATGTACAGTGTAGAATTGCGATTCAAGTAAAGGAATCTGCTCTATATACTATTGAGTTCTGATTATTGGGTCACAAAGCGCGTGGCTAACAACATGAAACGGATAACATGTGAGTCGAAATTGGGTGAGTAGTTCAAATGACAAATTGCTCGTACTTAACTGGGGTATTTGTATCTTTTCTTTTTGTTTGTTTTTTTAATAATTCAAGAGTACAAGCATAGAGTTCTAGCAATCTGGAGGCCCATGAAAAGTCATATGATCTCCTTGAACAAATTAAATTTAAATCTTTGATTTGTACAGATAGTTTTGACCAAGAATAGTTTGCATATAATTGATAGGATTTCGAAGATTTGACCTCCAATTTTTAAATCGAAAATTCGTTGTTGGGGTTAATAGTGGTATCTCTTATGAAAGATGAGGAAAAGTTGAGGACTTTCGCATTATTAGCATAAATAAGTTAAATTTCTTGAAAATTGAAAGATTCTATTGAAGCTCCTTCATGTTAAAATTTTTTTCCTTCTCTCTCAACTTCATTTTATTGATCAGCATGGAACCGAACATTTCATTACAAGATTATTCTCATTTTTCATCCTTTCTTGAAGATCCCCTCAAGCCCCAGGATTGTAATAGTTTCCATATGGAACCCTGCAGACAAAGCACCAAAGAAACTTCAAAGTAAGAATCAACAACATTGTGTGTGTGTGTGTGTGTGTGTGTGTGAGAGAGAGAGAGAGAGAGAGAGATAATTAATTTACTTGCTGCAATCGATATTAGGATCAATGGGCACAGGCAGCTGAACATGGCAGAGACCAGGAAGGGCCTTGGCCCTCTCGGGGTTGACTCCGAGATCGGGAGCGGCTTTCTTGAAGCACTCGCACAAGTCTTGCCGTACCTGCGTCGAGTTCGCCAGCTCCTTCACCTTCTCCACGGCCAAACAGCACGGCCCAGCTGGCTTCGGTTCGGACCCTTTCAAGTAGGGCTGGCAGGGCATCATAGTCTTCAGGGCGTCGCTGCAACTGATGTCGTCGATCGGCGCCGTCTCGTTCCTGGCTATGCACGTGACCAGGAGGAACGTCAGGCTCGCGATGTAAAGAAAGGAGAAGACTAGTTCCACTTGCAGCTTGGCCATTTCCTCCGGTGAGATGGAGAAGGAGATGGTTTGGTCTGGTTTGGTGAAGTGATTTAGTGTGGTTTTGAAGGGTTTGACGAGGGGGTCTATTTATAGGGGGGAGATGGGAAGTGTTAGGGCTTTTGAACGAGGATACGTTCACGCTGCCATGTAAGTTTCTGGAAATATTAAGGGTGTTAGGATGCACCCGTTAGTGAGTTATGTTAAAGAAATCCCATATCAAAAAATCGATGTGATGTAAGTCAGTTAATATATCTTAGTTGGCCTATAACTCATTAATTTAAGTTTTTAAGTGAATATGAGTCAAACTAAATATATATTAATGGGCTCGGACTTGGGCACTTCGGGATAAGGTATCGGACTACTGTGCCATCCCAACCAAAAAAAAAAAAAAAACAGAGAGAGAACAATGGCTGATGTTTTAATGGTTTAATAATTAATACTACGAAAAATCTCAAATTGGTAAATTTGTGATAAATTTACTTTAAATTAAATTTTTTTCACTACAAAGAACCCAAAACCGACATGTCTGTGATAAATTTGACCTTTGTTAATTTACAATTCCATTTTACAATCGAATTGTTGAGTTAGATGACATGTGACCATTTATGGATTTACTAGTTTAGGGTTTTACCTTTCGCTTCAATTTGTGGTTTTTTGTTGTATTAATCCAATTTAACAGAAACTGACGGAGGGTAAATTTATCATTAATGTATCAATTTGGGATTTTTAGTGGTGAAAAAAATTAATTTATGGTAAATATATCACGAATGTATTAGTTTGGAATTTTTTATTATTAAATATTAGTTTGGAGTAAATATGTTACAAATGTATAAGTTTGACGATATTTGTGGTATAAGCCAAAAAATTAAACATTGAAGACGAAAATAATTGACAATTAAAGTATAAAATTTATTAATTTCTTACCAAACATGAAATAATAAGAATTACTAGAAGATTTCGACTTCAATATCTTCTGAATTTTTAGCACTTAGTTAATTTAGTAAGCCGTCCTCACTTGCTGCATTACTCGATTTTTTGATTTAAAACAATCGATTAAGTTGTGTGTCGTAGAAGATTATAAAATGCCATTGATAACATTCGACGCGTAGAGATTATTTACTACAAAGCAAAGAGGTGTTTGTAGGCATCTCAACAATTGAAGCACCTCTAGAACCACGAAAGTATATAATAACAACCTTCATGATGTCGCCTCACCGCAGCTTCGAAGTGCTATAGCTTTAACATCTACAATATAACCTTAGTTATACCAAACGGACAATATGATTATCAAATACACTTTTTTTTTATTAGACCTAGCCAATTATATTTCGAGAATTCGCGAGAACTCACGTTGTATTCGACCGAATAACATGGAATCCCACACGATTTCACTGCGCATGCATAGACGTCTATTCCGTTACAGTTTTTCTCGAGTTTCGAGCATTTTAGATGTGTTTCATGAGGATTTTCCTTGTCTTAAAACTGGTTTTGTGAAGCTTTGGAGCTATGCGAGGATGACACCAAATGCAAGGGACCATTTCACCAGCCATGCATGAGAAGGGGGGTTACAATTCGTGCACGGTTTTAAGGTTTAAGTCCATGGTTTTTGTTTACATTTCGACTGGGTGTGCCCTGGTATTCTAGGTGGTCGTGCAATTCGTGTCCAAGATGACAGACACGAGTTGATTGTGATAGTTATTGCAAAACGGTCGTGGTTTATGATGCTAATCAGAGAGTTAACCCGCGTGCATTGCACGAACTATTGTCCAAAATACAATTCAAATGGAGCATGGACAATTTAAGCGTAAATATAATATTATCTAAGACACGTCATTAGTTGCGAAAGTTGCATATGAACTTAAATTATCGAGATTCGGAGAGACAAATTAGCGCAAAAATAGAAATTTGCAAAGAGAATATTACAGATTATATTTTAAACGATATGCTTTTTTTTTCCCCAACTGAGGCATATAAAACCATAGAAGCTCTTGTCTACCAATTAGCACTAGGCAAAACTTTGAATTCACACTATTATGTTAAAGTAAAAAGAAATGTGTAGCTTTTCTTAAATTGAAATGAGTTACAATTAAATAATAAAATGATGAAGAGACAAAAAAATAGGTTACATGGCACTTCAATTAGCGGAATGATCACACTGATCCAATTTCAAAACGTTTAGGTGCCAAATTGAATAAAAAAAGAGTTCATGGATAAGATTGAACATCGACGAAAAGTTTAGGAATTACCATGGCATTATCCTTTTATGGAAATTATCAACTTTTTTTGAAAAGTTTAGGAATTGCCATGGCATTATCTCAATAACTGTTCAATCCTCATGCACGTTCCTCTTTATACATCTCTCGTGTAACTGTTTTGATCGTGCCCCATTGCTTCCTGACTCATGGACAACAATCTTTTAAGGTGCGTTTGGTAACATTTCTGTTTAAAAATTGTTTCTGGAAACAGAAATAGAAAAAAGTATTTCTGCTTAGGGAACAATTTTTGAACAAAAAAACACATTTGCTAAATCTATTCCAAAAATATAAAAAGAATAGAAACACGTTTGGTAAATTTGTATAATTTTTTTATTTCTTTTAATTTTTTAATATTTTAATTTTATTTTTTCTATTTTCTTTCTTATTTTCTTATTTATTTTTCATTTTTTTTTTTTTTTTTTTTTCTTTTTTCTTCTTTTGGCTGGTCGCCGGCCTCGGCCATGGCCGTAACCGACCAACGAGGGCTAGCGGCCTCGCCCAGCCACGGCGAGGCTTGTCGGATTTGGGCGAGATCGAGCTCGCCCAGGCCGGCGTGAGGTCAACCTCGCCTTGGCTAGGTGAGCTCGAGCTCACCCAGATCCGGCGAGGCCGAGCTCGCCTAGCGGTCGGCGACGTCGGCCTGGCGGTGGCCCGATGACGCCGAGCCTCGCCGGCCGTTGGGCAAGCTTGGCCTCGCCGGATTTGGGCAAGCTCGAGCTTAGCCAGCCAAGGCGAGGCCGAGCCTCACTAGGGGTTGGTGACGCTCCGACGAGGTCATCGGCCTTCGACGGTGTCGCCAGTCCTCGACGGCCGGTCGCCAACCATGGCCGAGGCCGGCAACCAGCCAAAGAAAAAAGAAAGAAAAAAAAGAAGAAAAAAGAGAGAAGAAAATGGAAGAGAGAAGAAAAAATGTTCTTAAATTTTGTTCTAGAAACAAGAAACAAAAAATTTTTGTTTCTTGTTTCTATTCCAAATGTGTTTTTGGGAACAAAAAAATAGATTTGGAACAAAAACGTAAATAAACGCATTTCTGTTTCTTTTTTGTTCCTAGGAACAAAAGAACAAAAATTGTGTTCCAGGAACAGAAACAAAAGCCAAACAAACAGGCCCTTAGGGTGCGTTTGTTTGCGTTTGTTTAAAAATTGTTTCGAGGAACGAAAATAGAAAAAAGTGTTTCGTTCGGGGAACAATTTTTGAACAAAAAACGCGTTTGGTAAACTTGTTCCGGGAATAAAAAATAAACAGGAACATGTTTGGTAAATTTGGATAATTTTTTTATTTTTTTATTTTTTCTATTTTTTTTCTTATTTTTCCTTTTTCCTTTTTTCTTTTTCATTTTTTTTTTTTTCTTCTTTTGGCCGGTCGCCGGCCAAGGCCTTTGCCGGCGACCGGCCGGCGAGGCCGAGCCGCCCGGCCGGCGGGCGAGCCGCGGCCTCGCGAGCCACCGCCAAGCGACGCCGACTCGCCCGGATCCGGCGAGGCCGAGGCTCGCCGGCCGCTGGGCGAGGTCGGCCTCGCCGGATCTGGGCGAGATCGAGCTCGCCTAGGCCGGCGCGAGGTCGGTCTCGCCTTGATCCGGCGAGGCCGAGCTCGCCCAGCGGCGGGCAAGGCGCGGCCTCGCCGGGCCCTCGCCAGGTGAGGCCGAGGCTCGCCGGCCACTGGGTGAGCTCGGCCTCGCCGGATCTGGGCGAGATCGAGCTCTCCCAGGCTAGCGCGAGGCCGGCCCTTGCCCAGCTACGGCGAGCCTCGCCGTGGCTGGGCGAGGCCGCCGGCCCTCATCGGCCGGTCGCCAGCCATGGCCGAGGCCGGCGACCGACCAAAAGAAAAAAAGAATAAGAAAATAAGAGAAAAAAGAAAAAAAAAAGTGTTTCTCCAAAGTGTTTCGAAACAAGAAACACAAAATTTGTGTTTCTTGTTTTCGTTTCTTTTTGTTCCTGGGAACAAAAGAACAAAAAAAGGAACAAACGCACCCAAACGCGTTTTTCCTTTTTTGTTCCCAGGAACAAAAAAACAGAAAAAGTGTTTAAAAACAAAAAAAAGAAATACAAACAAACGGGGCCTTAGTTGCCTAGTTGGGTCTTTAGATATCAACTACTCCTTAACCACGCACACCTTTAGCGCCTTATTTCCGAATATTTCAAATGTCTCTATCCAAACATTTGCCGTCGATGTCATTGAGAAGCCGCCAATCATCATGTTTCAACTATTGAACACGTAGTAGTTTCTTGCTTCGATGTTGATTGCTGAGTTTTTATCTCAAGGTTTATGGACAATTTATCACATACCAATGCCCCTCATGTGATATTCATGTGATTTTGCCTAATTTTGATATCTCCCATCCTCGAGTTTGGCACGTGATGCTGCAGCTAGCTTTGAGTGTCAACACTCATGTAAATTCATGAGAGGGACTTGCAACCTTACCTTGGGTGAACTACCTAGGATTTGACTAATGAATTACTAAATTTAGACTTCGATCAAGCTCTCCCAAATCCATACCAATTCACAATTTAAATTTAAATTATTTAACATGCAAATCATTTTCGATTAGGAGTTGCTGCTAATACATTTTTGGTGGGTCAATTAGGAATCCAAGTAAAGTAATGGGATGATCACTTTATTCTTATGAACCAAAGATTATGGCTACAGAGACTTGATTATGTTAGATTTTTTTAACGCATTTTTGGTACTTTTTCTCTTTTATTTCATAAGAATGTTTGTGGAGACAGCTTGCGTTAATTTTAATTTACTCCATAGTATACGAGGTGACCGGTTGGGTGCGCAATCATTATTTATCACTCAATAACCAAAGCATTAAATAAATTGTAAGCACAAGGAGGAAATATTTATCTTGAAGCAATGAAAGCATAGTATGAATCAGAAAATCTCATTAACAACCCAAAGTACAGAATCTAATTAATATGCAATTTTACTCAAATTTTTTTTAGATTTTTCTTGTTTAATGAAAATCATTCATTATGCAATACACGTTACTAATCTAACATGACATAGCGATGTGACATAGCAATGTGACATGACCTAAACTACATGACATGCATGCGATATATATATTTTTTTTTTTGATGAAAATTCGAAAATAGAAATAACGAAAATAAACGTGCAATCTATCCTAGAGAAAGAATCAAATCTATTCTAAGATAATGTTCTTTTTGGTATTTTACGTAGAATTTGAAATTGGAAATAGTAAAAATTGGCTATCTAGACTAAGATATTATCTAACTCATAATAGGAATCAAATTAGCTCAAATCCTAATTCTAGCTAGAATGTCATCTTAACTAGATATCCCTAACCTAAAATGCAATCTATCTAGAAAAAAGTTATCTAAAATTATTCTAATTAAGGTTTCGTTTATTTCACAAAAAATGTGGCATTTCTAAAAATATTTTCCCTCATTTTTAGGAGAATGTAATTATTTTTTGGTGTTTGGCCGAAGCTTGAAAAGAAGTGGAAAATATTTTCCACTATTCGGTATGTAAACTTTTTTCTTCCATGCACTCTTTTTCAATAAATTTTTATTATTTCAATTTTTAAATATAATTTTTAATTACTTTTTTATATTTAAAAATCAAATTTTAAATTATTTTATAATTTTCTTTTTTATTTTATTTTCTTTGTTTTTGTCTTCTTCTTCTTCGTTAGTTGCCGGCCAAGGTGATGGCCGGCAACCGACCGATGGCGAGCTTGAGCTCGTTTGATGCTAACAAGCTAAAGGCTCGCGCTCGCCAGGCTCATTAATCTAGCAAGCGGTGAGCTCAAGGCCACAATGGTGGTTGATGACTAGCCGAAGGTGAGCTCGAGCTCGAGTGAGCTCATTACTTACCATATCAGTTAGCTAGAGGCTCGCGCTTGCCGATTTGGCGGGGCTTGAGCCACTGCTTGCCAGAATCGCGAATCTAGCTAGTGGTGAGCTCAAGGCCTCGGTGAGCCTGCTCACCTGCTCAGCAAGCTTAGTGAACGGTGAACCAAATCAGCAAGCTTAGAGCCCTAGCTAGTTGTCAATCAAGCAAGTGATGAGCTAGGGCTTGAGCTTGCCATCAATTGGGCAAGTGGTGAGCCTTGAGCTTGCCCAAGGCCGGTGAGCTTGAGGCTCACTTGTGGCTGATCACCGAAGGTTGTCGTGGTTGATGACAGGCCAAGACAGAATAAAAAAAAAAAAAAAAGAAAAATAATTAAAAATTCAGTTTTTTAAAAAGAAAAGAAGAAAGAGGAAAAAAAAATGAAAATGTTAACATGGCTATGAGATGAGAGAAAGTGAATGAGGAAAATATTTTCCTCTTTTCAAAAGTGGAAAATATTTTCCCCTATAATAAAAGATTTTTTTTCCTTTATGGAAAATGTTTTTCCTAACTAATCCATTTTTCATAAAATGAATATCGAAAAATTCAGAAAACGGTTTCCCGAAAGTTATTTTTCTTGAAACAAATAAAGCCTGATTTTAGAGAGATTATCTAGAATCAAATTAAACATGCAATATGATCATAATATGCAATAAATCTACATCTTTTTGTGATTTTCCTTTTAGATAAGAATAGACTTAAAATCAAATAAAATCAAACAATGGCCAACATCCACCACCCAAAATATCATCTATATCCATCTAAAATTGAAAAAAATAATTGAAGAATTTTATTTTGGGCATGAGATCGGATTGGCTGATTTTTTTGCGCGATTGTAAGTCATATTTCTTGCATGAAATTGGACTATCAATCATTGCATGTTGTGAAGTTAGGAAATTCTCCTAATTCATGGATACTTGTAAAGTCTTTTGGATATGACAATACAGACAAAGACAACGATGACAATACGGACAAAGATAATGAAAATCAATCAAATTAGATAAGAAATATTCAAATTGTGAGTTCGGATTTTTATTGGGGTTCAATTGAGGAGTAAATTAAGTCTACTTTTTATTTATTTATTTATTTATTTAATGTTCTAAGACCAGTAGCTCCGGCGGTCGACTCACATCCTCATAAAATCGTCTCACATTCATTTTCTCTTCTGTATCTCAGGTCCTGTGCATAGACCAGCAGCGGCCATCGATCAGGTTTATCTTCTCCTGAAATCCCCACATTCATCTTCTCCTCTCCATATCAGGTTGCGAAATATGGAGTCTCCTTTCTCCGGCGAAGGACGGACATTCTCGGAGCGAGAATGACGGTTCTCGACAGCATGATCAACCGCCTCATAAACCGCACTTCCCTGTGCTTCTTATTCTACATCGTCGGCCTGCCCCTCGTCCTCTCCAGGTCGTCATATATCACCTTCATCACCCTCGGGATGCCGTGGATGCCTCTCGCGCTTGCCATCATCATGTTCTATCTCAGCTGTTTCTATTTGGACCACAATCTACGACTCCTGTGGATTTTTTCCGCGGAGATGGAGGGCTTTGCGGCGGAGCTGAAAGAGAACCGGCAGAGACTACTCGATCTTGGTATGGAACGCGATGCCTTCTCGGCAGAGAAGGCGGGCACATGCGCGGCAGTTCCTGCTTGGACAATCCGAATTTGGGGTATGGTCATCGTTTTTTGTGTTGTGGTCTTGTCAATCCCTCTCTTGTATGTTGAATTCAAGCGAGTTTTTCCGGGATTGTCTCTGATATTCGAGCTAGCATGATGGTATCTTGAATTTCTACCGTCCAACTTGGCAACAATTATGTTTTAGTTGGTGTGTCTGCTGAAATCGTGATCCTTCACTTTGTGCATCACGTTTTCCGAAGTGGGCACCTTCGACTCTCTTGATCTCATCTTCTTCTTTTTCCAGAGAAACACACCAGCAAATTGGGTAATACACAAACTTCCATTTACCATTTCTTATGGCAAGCGCCAGGCGATGCATCTTGAGTGCGGATCATTGGGAAGGAGAGAGGACATAAGACAGAGAGTGAAATAAATATGTGCAGGCTAATGTGTGCTGGGCTAGTGATATGGGAAAGGGAAAATAGTGATACGAGAAGGAAAAAAATTGTTTTGGGCGAGAAGCCCCTCTAGTCTCCTGCAGCCCCCACACCTTCTCATGATGCTTGATGATTGGTCCGAAACCACGTTGACTTGGCAGTCCAGGACCATATAATATTTTCTTTTTTCTTTCCTTTTGCCACCTTACTTTTTTCTGTGTTATGCTGGCGCGGCATGCCAGACCAGCACCGGGTTTCCCACGTCACAGAGCTATGTACTGAAGTAGGAAATGTGTTAAGTAATTTAGAGAATTTGGTTGCTTCAAAGAATAGAAGGACGAAAATGCAACTTGCTATAAGTTAAAGGATTAAACCGTGACCCTCATCTTTATGGGGGCTTTGCAGCGAAAGAGAACACGGAAGAGCCAAAAAGAAAAGAAGAAAAAGAAAAAACAAATTCTCTGCCGCGCACTACACATAAGCTCCAAAGTGAGGAAGACTCCGTGGCAATGCCATAAAATATTCTCCTTTGTGTCATTTCCGTTGTTCGCTACAAGGAATAATCAAATCACAAAAGGTTAATACCTTGAAAAATCCTAAATTAATACACTTTTAACAAATTTACTTCAAATTATTTTTTTATTATGAAAACCCTAAACCGGTACATCCGTGACAAATTTACCCGATTAACTATAAAAAATCCATAAACTGGTACATTTATGACAAATTTACCAAAAACTAATTTATTCAACCACAAAAAAAAAAACCCCACAAAAATCCCCAAATTGGTAAATTTGTGACTAATATACCATCCGCTAAGTTAGATTAATATTACAAAAAATCACAAAAATTGTAAAATTTGACAAATAGCGTGTAAAATCCCAAATCGGTATACTGATCAATTGTCACGTGTCATTTAATTTTATAATTTAACAAGAAAATTTAACTAAAACTAACAAATGGTAAATTTGTCACAAGTGTACCGGTTTAGAGTAAATTTCTCAATGGTATACCAGTTTGGGGTTTTTTGTGGTAAAAAAAATAGTTTGGGGTAGATTTGTCAATACCGATTGGGGGTTTTTCGGGGTATTAACCCAATCGCAAATTCCTAAACTTTTATTCATTTCATAACCGAGTGCCTAGATTATTTTTTTAATCAAAGAAGTAGCTCAATTTGATGTGGGTTAATATGAGATCTCCATCAAAATTACAGATAAAAAATGTCAAGAATTGGACTCTGAGGTCGTTAAACGGCCATTAATTATCCAAATTGGAGTTTGATATGGCCTCTTCAAATGATGACCTAGAGTTGCATTCAACGACCAGAATTGTTCAAGTCAACATTCCCTCTCTCCTCATCGCCCATCACCTAAATAGAATTGACATAATTTAATGGAGATCTCATGTTGACCAACATTTAAAAAGTCGAGGTACTTGATTGAACAATAGAAAAAATAAATGCTTGGCTGTAAAGTTTATGAAAATTCAGACATTTGCAGGGTTTATTACCCCTTCACCGTTGCAAGACAGCAAGATGGACAAAATCCTCGGCTGGCGTCCTCATAATCACCCCCCGATTTCTTCTCCCTGCTTTGTTTTTTGACATGGAATTGTTATATGCTGACACGGTTTCGGATGCAGAACAGACGACAAGATCCAAGTCAAGTCATTTGACAATCATTTGGCGGAGATTTCCTTGCAAACTAAGAGACAGCAATGGAAACATCCTGGCCGGTCGCGTCCCAAATGGTTTTCTCTAGCTCTACGGTCGTTTATTAATACTTTAACATCGATCAGAAGTTCATGCATCATCGGCTCCTCTTTGGGATTTACAATTTTTAAGTGGAAGCCCGCCTGGAAAAAGTTTTAGGCGTGACTCAACAAACTTCATCCTTCTTCAACCATCACCGATTTCTCTTCATTCAACCAGAAAAAAAGAGGGCTAAGAAGCTGCTTCTGTTTCAAACCTTAGTCACCCTCGCCAATGGCAGTAAGTGCTCTTCAGCTATTATCATTGTTGATCGACTTCTTTAGGGTGTTTGAGAACTTGGGTGTTTCAGATATAGTTTGCTTCTAGTTTCTTTTGCAGACTGGACTCTGTTTTTGTCTTGAATTTCTTTTTTTTGGTGAGTGAATGTTTGATCGAATGAGTATTCATTCGTCTCCAAAGAGTGCATTGAATGTACAGAAGTGGCCATGGCAGGTTTTTTCTTTTTCATATTGCTGGCGGTAATTGGACTTTGAGGATGATTCTCAGTCCCTCTAAAGCTTAATGATTTATGAAACCATTATTTAGCATTTGAAATGCTATGTCACCCTCTGCGTACGGACTGAGATTGGACATAAAACTAAAGCATGAGTTAGATTTTAAATGAAAAGGTTCAAATAAGACCTCCTGTTAAAGTGCTCTGTAGAATTAGAAGGATGATTCTCTATATGATCTAATACTTGAGATGGCGGAGGCCTCGCCTAGTGATGATGAGATGAATATGCACAATTCTATGGATGCTCAGTCATTAGAATTATGACTTGAGTGTCCATGGATGGTAAATTTCTCAATGTATGTCGATAATTCCTTCAGCAGTCTTGGTAATTTAGAGCTTGTAGTAACCTTTGCTACGAGATTAGAAAATTCCTAAACAAGTATGATAGAGTGATTAATATGAAGATTTGCATGGTTCTGTTGATTATCAGTTACTAGACAGGGACTAGGGCTGAGATTATTATGGACTGCCTTTTTTGTTCAGGGAAGGTTCAATGAAATCATGGGTGTAGCATGATGGTGTAACCACCCTACAGTTGGGAAATAAATGCAGACAACTTGCTATGTTTTCCTGTAGAATTTAGGTGAAGTAGCTAATCACATGCCCACATGAATCTTAGCCATCCTTTTCCATGTGAAATTGGACCTTTTTGTTTTCACTTGAATGAAATTCTACAGACCAGCTCGTACAATGCTTGTACCAGGATTTTGTTTTTCTCTGGTTTTCCTACAATTGCATCATAATTCAATAAACTTTCATGAATAATGTCTTCTAAAACTCATTTCAAACTAATTCAGTTTACAACTGGCAAACAACATGTAGGATTGTTCATGAAACTCTATATAAAGTTACCACAAATTGAATTCAAAGAAGGTTGGATCTGGACCTCACAGAGATAAGTTCAGAAAACAGCTCCCACCTAAAAGACTTTGATAACCACCAAAAATCTTTGACCCCATAATTGTTTGAAAGCAAAGAGGTGTCCATGTTCTAGGTCTGTTGTTCTTAAGAATCAGTGAATCACCATTCACCCATTGCGGATGGCTTTGTCGCAGCAACATTCGCACGTCCCGAAGTTCGGAAACTGGGACAACGACAACATACCGTACACAGCCTGCTTCGAGAACGCACGCAGGAGAAAGCAGGCGTGAAGATGAACCCGAACGATCCTGAGGAGAACCCGGAGATGTTCATGCTCGGGAGAGGAGGCGTCAACATCGACAATGACAACCAAGCATCAGTTGCTTTTGAGCACAATGTAACTGAAGGGCACAGGAGGTTCAATCTGCACCAGAGGACCCCTTCGATCAACACAAGAGTACAGCGAGCCGCAGCAGCGTTCGGTCAGAATCTGGCAGTGAAAAGAGCAGCTCTGTTTCACGCTGGAACTCGAGTCAACATCACGCTAGGCCAGACCGCAAAAAAGGGTTAACAGAGAGCAGCAACAGCTTGTCGTCCTCCGTGGCCAGTGTTCCAAAGCATGCAAGACAGAGGAGTGGAGGTCAACCATCCGATGATTCTGTAAGTTTGTACTTTGTGATCTTAGATTCAACCTAGCACCTGCAATTGCTGTGATGTTTTCTCCTTAGTAGCCTTTTCTAGCAGCTGATTATCCACTACATAGGCTAAAATAAGTAATCACAAATTAATAGCATGTGCTCAGTGCTACTGTAGAATGTTCGTTGGCACTGTGTCATAGATGATCTTCAAGAAGATTCACTAAAAGTGGTAAGATTGCTCATTCTTCTCTCTAATCCTGCATCGTTCGGATCTCAAGCCAGAAAAAGAATTACTGCCAAAAGGCGGAACCATCACCCATAGCACGTTGCCACCAGAAGCAAATCTCATGTTTCTTCTGGAGAATCTCGTGTTTCTTGGAGCATACAAGGCGCTGCTGCGCTTTGCTTTCAGACTCATTTTTCCTGTTTGCAATAGGCAGTAATAAAGTCATCGTGTTGCATGATCAATCCCTGCAATGGAAGTGATAATTTGGTATGACATGGTGCTTTTTCTGGGGTAAACAGCATCGGAGAGTGCCTTCAATACCTAAATTCGGGGCCTGGGATGAAACCGATCCGAGATCGGGAGAGAGCTTCACCGTCATCTTCAGCAAAGTGAAAGAGGAAAGGCAAAACGCATCCTCCAAGATCCCCATCCTGCCCCCCGAGCAGATTGGTCACTCAAGCAATCATCAGAAGCGAGAAAGCTCTTCTTCCTCCAGATCAAAGGTACCCGAATATATATCCAATGATTCTGCTTATCAGCATATATCCCATTTTTCATCAGCTTTTCGCACAGATTAAAGATCTCCAATTTGGGTATGTTCTTGCAGATATGTTGCTGTCCATGTTTTGGAGGGAGGAAGTGATTCTAAGAAGCTTCACATTTGCATCTCGGCATTTCGCCTAAGACATGACATATCATACTTTTGATTTTGGTGATAGCTGTGAAATGGGTTATTGCTTAAGACTTAAAACTGTTCGTTTGATTGAGATTTACGTATTCTTTGACATTCAATTGCTTAAACTCTTCTTCTTGTCCAGTGAATTAAAAGAAAAGAGTTCATGTCCTTCATAAGAAATGGCAAGTTTTTATCTGATTCTCCCTTCGAAGGATTGTAATTGTGACATTGCTTGAGTCACTCCAGACATGAGAAAGAATTGAAGCTAAAGGTTGGAATCAGCAATGCTTGAGCAGATCATTGCAAAGTAGTTGATTTAACCGAGAGCTGAAATTAGTAGTAAGCCTTTCATTTTGCTTTCTTCGTTCATATTCGTGAAAATGAGTTGTTAGGTGAGAAAATGGGGTTGATTCCACTGGGAATAGAACTGAATCGGTCGTACCTAACTAATTAGGTTCTTGGACAAAAAATTGGGATTTCGAACATGGAAAGCTATCAATTCTTTAACCACTATATCATGGGTTGTTCACATGGCATGTTTTTTCTAAAATTGTAATTATATATCCGTTTAAAGTTTGAAAAAAAAAGTAGAAATCTAGTTCTCAAGTCGACTTTGTAATTGGCTAATTTAGTTCTATTGGTTTACGAAGGAATTGGTTTCATTTCTGTTTTCAAAAATCAGGGATTGACTTTGACATGGTCAATTTCAAATTAGATCAAATTACTCCCAAAACTTAAATCAAGTATACACTTTCACAAAATAATGAGTCGTGTTTTAATCCCATGAAACATGCTCAACTCTTAAGAAACATATTTGTATTTAGACAACATGGTGGTATCAATCTATAGGGTTTTTCATTTTTCTAATTTCTTTCTTAGCAGAATGTGAGAGATTACCTTTCAATTTACTAAAAACAGAGGAAGAACTAGTAATAAGTTATCAAATTAAATATTCGGGCATCAAATTTGGGTTATTTTATGTTGCTTCTTATCTAAATCTATTAGCTTGTTTACTTAATAGTTCTTTACTTTTAAAATATCACAAGCTACAAATAATATTTCATTTCGATTACTTTATCAGCTTGAGTTATTGATTGAATATTCTCGTACTGAAAGTTTAAAATCCACATCATTTCGCAATTGACTCCATGGACCCCGGTGCGGGGCCCACGTGGACTGCATGGATTCGCGCTTTTCAAACTTCGAATTGATCTTTGAAATTTAGATCAAGCAACCAGTGTGGATTATTAAATCAATCGCACATCGCTTTCTGTCCAATCAGGACCCGCCAGCCGTCACCCACGCCACCCCTCGGTAGGGTCCACGGGGTCTAATCAACGCGAGAGCGTACGGGAGCACAGCCCTCCGCCCGTTCAAAAATCAAAAAAGAGCCCCGAGCGTTTCGGGGACCGTTCGAAACCTCCCCCAAAACGACGCCGTTTCAACCTGGGAAACCACAAGGTAGAGAGCGCCAAAACCGATATAAAAATTGAAGAAGAAACGGAACTGCAAAGAACCAAAAAAGACCAGAGCCACCACCGCCCTCTCTCTTCCTCTCCGAAAGCTTTCGAATTCCTCCGATGGAGATCAAGTCGGGGGCGCTGGGCTCGTGCTCCAAGGACCACCAGCGGATCTATCAGGAGTGGTTCCACTTCGCCGATTCAGGTCCGCGTTCCGATCGGCGGTTTCTCGCCGCTGCGGATTGTTGTTCTTTGTTCGGTGATGATGTGTGCCGGGATTGCGGTTTCGGTTTTCTTTTTTTTGAAATGGTTGTGCTTTTTTTGTAGACGGAGATGGGCGGATCACTGGAAATGCCGCCACGAAGTTCTTTGCCATGTCGAAGCTTTCGCGACAGGAGCTCAAGCAGGTTTTTACGTCTGTTTATTGTTAAGACCGTAGAAATGAGAGTTGTTCTATCCGTCCGATGATAAACTAAATGAAAGTGGGCTTTTTTAGCGGTGTTTTTGATTCGCTTATGATTCGATTTAGGGGATTTGCTGTAGTTTATTATATAGGGATTGGCCGAAAGGAGGATTGAATTAGCAAGTAGGGGCTTGATAAACTGATGGTTGAAGTTTCGGGGCTGATTGTGTTCTGAAAGTTTGAATCTTTGAGCTCACCTTTGGAACCCCTCTATCATGGTTTTTTCTAGTTGACTTCTGCTTGAATCGGAGTTCACGGCAACTCGCACAATAAAGTAATGTCTAGGCATGACTTGATTTTATTTGGTTCCAGACTATGGTTTTTCGCAGAAGTTCTCGACAATTTTGAAATGTGGATTGTTTTTACTTTGTTGGTGGAATCCACTGCTATATAATTGGGAGCCTGTTGTTGCCTAAACTAAACTTCTTGGTTGTTTGGCCTCCCCTGCAGGTTTGGGCCATTGCAGATTCCAAACGTCAAGGGTTCCTTGGCCTACATGAGTTTATCATCGCTATGCAGGTTTCACTCTGTCGCATTCGTTTTTGGTGTGTGTCGTTTTTGTTAACTTGTAGGATTCAATTTCTCTTCTAACATGTCGAAGTGAACAGCTGATTTCTCTGGCTCAAGAAGGAGTTGAATTGACCCCCGGCAGCCTTAAGTTTGAAGGCAAGTTGCTTATATCTTCTACTTCCAGACACATTGCTTTTACTTTTTAAAGTTTCTTATTTTCTACTCGAATTAACTACGAGAAATGGACGTTTGCTAATAACATAAGAATTGAAGACTGCCTGGATCTGATATGGACCACTACTAATTCTATCTCTTCCTATATTTACAACCAGAATGACAATTTGGAAAGGGATAAAAATTGCCTCATACTTCGATTGTTGTCCCTCTTGGTGTAGTGCTCTAAATGTGTGCACCCATGTTTGCATCAGTTACCTCAGCAATAGGCAAAATTTCTCCATGAATAGCGAAACAATCTATATCTTCTGGTGAATTACAATTTCAGATTTTTTTTTTCTTATACAAGAATTGCGGTTTTGGTTTGTGTACAATTTAATTATGCTTACGAATGTATAATTTTCTTCTGCTCGGGTGTCATTCATGACGAGAGAATAGAAAGTTCTTCATTGTGTACCATTTGAAGGGCAGTGCCACTGCATGTTCTTGTAATGTTAGAATTTTTAAGTTTGAGGAGTAGTCTTTCTCCATTCTAATAGAAGTTTCTATAAAACGTGGATGGCATGCCACATTGTGTTATTTTTCTATTTAAGCTCTGCTGATACATCTGCTAATTGGTTTATGGATGTATGTGCTGTTGACAGCTGATGTGGAGAAGATTGATCCTCCCATGATGGAAGGGTTGGATGCCCTGGTTGCTGTAAGTGAATTTCTTCATGTAGCTCTCGCTATGGCCTGCTCTTTGAGATTAGATATGTTTATAGCTTGAGTGCTTATTTTTGCCTCTTTCCTTTTATTAGAAAAGCAAGAACTCAACAATTGTTGTCGATCCTGAAACAAATGGTGAGAAACTGTACTGATTATCACTTTGGAAGTACTCATTTGTGAGCTCTGTTAAATATTACTCCTTGCAATGCAGGAAGTGCTCCGTCCGTGCCACCACCATCATCTCAATGGTTTACTTCAAAATCTGGGAGGAAGGTGAGCTCTGAGTATTTGTCATTTGTACAAGGAATTACTTTCTCAGTCGTTTGTTGGTTTTGTGCCTTTTTACTTTCTCAGGAGATGGTATTTTTATTTCTTATTGTGATATGGCAATTTTTATACTACATGTAGGTCATCTCATAATTTTTCTTTTTTCTCAGGCACAGGCACCTCAATATTCGGTTACGTCTATTGTTGATGGCCTGAAGAAATTGTATATAGAAAAGCTGAAGCCTCTTGAAGTTGCTTATCGTTTTAATGATTTTGTGTCCCCTTTGTTGGTTAGTGAAATTAAGGAGATTCAATTCATATACTGTTTAATCTTTGATTTTTGGATTGGCAACTATAATATGGATAGTTTGTTCTGTTCTACTTGTGCTGTCTAGTTTTTACTTTTGTTGTGAATCATGTGAAGAGTAATCAGTTACATGATGTGTTTGCAGACAAATAGTGATTTTGATGCTAAACCCATGGTGATGCTCCTTGGTCAGTATTCTACGGGCAAAACTACTTTCATAAAGCATTTGCTGAGGTGTGACTACCCAGGTTAGTCAATTTAACGATGTATTCTTGTTGTCTTTGCATGCAAATATAAGAAATTACTGAAAGAGTGCTCCTTGCCTTGGTCTGTTTTTGCTGGACAGGAGCTCATATTGGACCTGAGCCTACAACTGATAGATTTGTTGTTGTCATGGTATGTTGAGTTTTCTTTCCGACCTTCAGTCTAGTCTGATAGTGTGACCGAGAGACTGTTATGGTCTTTGAGCGAGAAGTCATTCTAAATATAACTAGAGAACTTCTTGGTTGGCAGTTAGTTAAGTCTCTCAATTATTTATTGTAGTAGGGACCTAATTCACCTTGTTAAGTTAAACAGGTGATGATTGATAAATATTTTCTCTAATGGATTCTGGATCAGTTATTTTCTGCATTGGACAGTCATAAGGATTTTAGTATTCAGTATCGTTGGCTAGCCATTTGCCATTTGGATTTAGTCAGTCTTGTGACTAACTGCCGCAATTGACTTGCATTAACTATTTTTACATAGATATTTCATGATTGTCATCTTTTCTGTCTGAGCTTAATTTACTTTAAACTCAGTCTGGACCGGATGAGAGGAGTATCCCAGGGAACACAATTGCCGTCCATGCAGACATGCCCTTCAACGGCCTGACGAAATTTGGAGGAGCATTTTTGTCAAAATTTGAGTGTTCCCAGATGCCACATCCTGTGAGTTGCTGACTTGCTTCTGTTGATTCAAATTTAATTAACTGTTTTTAAACTGGTTTTGGAGAAATTTATAGTTTTTGTTCTTGTACTTCCACATGTTTCTTAATCAAGTCCCTTCCCTTTTAATTTTTCTAATTAAGTCATTCTATTTGCAAATATGATCTAATTATGTTTGTGACGCCATATCCGGTCAAATCCACTTAGTAACCATCAGCAATTTCCTAGGGTGATGTGGACAACATTATGCTGATGTGGATGCTACAGTCGAAAATAGAAAGAGAGCAAAGAACCTCTTCTTCCACTCATAATCTCTTTCTTTCAACATGTCCTTGGGTCTTGATCTTTCAAAATACTGTCAACATCACACTAGGGCGTCTTGACGGCCGCATCATCCTGATTTTGCCAGATTTGGTTTTGAAGGGACTTGATGAGGCAATTTGTGCAAATAGAAATACTTAATTAGAAAATTTAAAATGTAATTTCTAGATTTAAAAAAGCATATAAGGCTCTCTTCTCTATAACAATTGACATCAATATTTTCATGATGTGGCTGCAGCTGCTGGATCAAATTACTTTTGTGGATACTCCTGGTGTTCTATCCGGAGAAAAACAAAGAACCCAACGAAGCTATGATTTTACTGGTGTCATATCATGGTTTGCAGCCAAGTGTGATTTGATTCTTCTTCTGTTTGATCCTCATAAACTTGATATTAGCGATGAGTTCAAGCGTGTTATCGCATCTCTACGTGGTAATGATGACAAGATACGTGTTGTTCTTAATAAAGCAGACCAAGTCGATACGCAACAAGTAAGCTGTCTGGGTCATATAGTTTGTCTCTGCTCCTGCAATTCAGGCGTATTCTTTATGGGAGAATCAACTAACCTGTTTGTGCTATTTACAGCTGATGAGAGTCTACGGAGCACTAATGTGGTCACTTGGAAAAGTGTTGAACACTCCTGAAGTTGCACGCGTTTATATCGGGTATAATTTTAGTATGAGAAATTATCCCTTGAAAACATTGTTTGAAAACCGAGTTATTCTTTGATTTTTCTTAGCACATGCTCTCTCCCTGTAACATGTGATCCTGTTCACTTATAACTTTCATTTATCAAAACCTCTGTGCTGAGCAATATTTTCAAAATCACAGGTCTTTCAATGACAAGCCTGTTAACGATGGCATTGTGGGCCCCATAGGGCGTGATCTCTTCGAAAAAGAACAGGATGACCTTCTTGCAGACTTGATTGACATTCCTAAGAAGGCTTGTGACCGTCGGGTACAATCTGATTTCTACAATTTATCTTGTGTGTATTAAAGTACCGATGACTTTAAGGAAAATCATACTCTGACTGTGAATCATCTTTGCTACATCCGTTTGTTGCAGATCAACGAATTTGTGAAGCGTGCTAGGGCTGCTAAGATTCATGCTTACATCATTAGTCATCTTAAGAAGGAGATGCCTGCCATGATGGGCAAGGCAAAGGCTCAGCAACGATTAATTGATAATCTTGAAGATGAATTTGCCAAGGTCCCTTTCTCTCTCCTCTCTCTCTCTCTTCCCTTTGTTGATGTCACGTTAATTCATGAATATGTTGCTTTGAAATAGGTCCAAAGGGATTACCATCTACCGGCAGGTGATTTTCCTAGTGCAGATCATTTCAGGGAGGTCTTGAGTGGCTACAACATCGATAAATTCGAAAAGCTGAAGCCTAAGATGATACAAGCCGTTGATGACATGCTCGGCTACGAGATCCCTGAGCTTCTGAAGAATTTCAGAAATCCTTATGAATGAATCTTCCAGGGGTTGTGCCTTATTTGTGGAGGCAATGTCTATTTGCTACTTGATATCTTATCTGAAAAAACCAACTTTGTGTGTAACATTTTTGACCTCCGATGCTCCATCATATCCTCAGATGGGGCAATCAGGTTTATTATGCATGCATGTCAAGTTTCGATTTCTATTTCCGGCTTCTGTCTACACCAAAGAGAGACAAAGCAGGAATTCCTAAAGGTGGCAATTGGCAAAATGAGTCAAAAGTTCTTCCTCCTTAGCTCCAATTACGTGAATCCTAGTGTGATAGAGGTCACCTTTACTTGTCTTGGATAGTCATGTAGATCATGTATCAAAAGTTCTTGGTTGCATAAATATCAATTTTTGTAAAAGGAATGCTCCAAGTAGTGGAAAGAGATTTTGTGAAAATTTTGTGGTTTCATCTAAAAGTAGATTGAGATAGCCAATGTGGATACGAGGAAAGTAAATTTTTCTTTTTCTTTTTCCCCGTTTTATGGTGCTTTATCACTGTAATAGATCGCTACAGAGAAGGACGAGCCAGGACATTTCGACAGCACCTTGGCTACACAATACGGCAAAAGAGCGAAGAGGAATTGAGGGGAAGTTTCAAATAGTTTCTTGACGTAGGTCCGTTTTAGCATTGTACTCCCGAACTTGGGTCTAGCTCAAATGGCCCCCTGAATTTGACTTGTGCTCATTGGCGGTGAAAACATGACCGGCCGTCCGGCGTACCTGAGCATCTCACGCGTTAATTTCAACGGTATTCTTGTCCAAATTTCATAAATTGCAAAGTACCGATGAGGGGTCCGACATTCCTCGCTTGTATTAGGCAACGTTCTCCGCTGCCAACGCTGCAGAGCTTCCACATAGACGTAGAAAATAATCATTGATTTGGCTATTGACGCGGTGAAGCAACTTGAGACCAATCTTTCATTGGATTCTCCATTTTGTTGGCTATAGTACACGCGCCACTGAATATGGACTCTTTTCTCATGTTCAGAAGCAATTGACACTTGAAATATCAATAGGGACCGATAATTACACATTCAAACGACAGCAAAAAAAAAGAAAGAACTGAAGAAATAGTTAAAACAATTCATCTTCATCCTAGAATTTATTATATCTGAAGAGAAACAAACACTTTCTTCGCTCCTCAAAAGAAGCCTCTGCAACTTATGTACATAAAATCAACCAAATTTAGAAATCTGCAGCTTAATAATACACTTTTTGGCCTAAGTCCCGTGGAAAGGAATACATATACTCTGTTCCCTAGAGGGTCTTCATCTCAACCTGCACATCATCGTTCATTCTCGAGTCTCAACTATTCCTGTCGTACTTCATCGATGATTGGCTCTCTGGATGCAAACAGTTCCTCGCCCCTTTAAAGAACACTCGCAAAACAGCGAAAGTTTTAACAGAACTGTTGATCTTCTGTCATTTGGATGTATACGTGAGAGAGCACATCAAGAATAATATAACAAGATGAAACCCATGGTATTTTCATGTTCACTCGTCCACACGTCACAATGAGGCCTGCCACTTAGGTCGGACGGAGGCATTGGAACCATTGGTAGCCCGTTGATATGGGCTCCAGCGCTGGAACAATCATGAGTATGGCACGCCCCCGCGACACATACCGTTCTTCCTTCTTTCATACATCTGATGCCGAAAACAGACAAGAAAGGAAAAAGCTCAAGAGACTGAACGATTTTCAGGAGCAAATTGTTACTCATTAGATTTCCTTTTAAAAGAAAAAGCTGAAAGATGATATAGCCCATGGAATACCCTTCTTTGGCGCATAACCGATCATCCAGCGCAGGAATCTAATATGTAGATTCAGCCATGTACGTCTGTTCGGCAAATGCAACATTGTTATCTTTGTATCAACGTGAAACAAAAAAGGCCAAGTCGAGTTCCTAGTTCATGGAGTGCTAGACTAGAGAACACTACTTGCCATATCTCGAGGAACCATATAAAATTGAGACTAATAGACAAATATGTGCAGCAGTTAATAAGAAATTGTGGTATTGAAAACGGTGCAGCTTCCAGCAAGGATTATGTTCATCCAACTTTAGAGTCAAGAGCATCCATGCATCAGGTCAGGTCATGACAATTTATTACCTCTGAATGTCTACATCCCCATGAGAAGCGACGGTGTTTAGGGTTTGCAGATTTTCCACCCTGTCCTTTATGTCCGTACAATTCTGTCAAGATGTACACAGATCTTTGCACCTTCCGATAAGATGATTCCAAAGGAATGCTGTCGCGGTGACAATTCACTAGAGATAGAATGTTATGAAGCTCTCTCCTAAACAAGAACACATGAGCAGTCACACGGGAAAGAGACTTGTATCAAGCCAGAATAATTGACTCAACAAGTATGGCATCACACACCGCCTTCGCAACCTGAAACTCACACTCGCCTCCTTGCTTAAGCTCGTCACTACCGAGCCCGCCGGCTGCTCCAGCTGGCTCGCCCTGAGCTGAGCAGGGTCAACACCATTGGTCCGAAGATGATCAGCCCCATCGGAGCTAAGGGTGTCATGGGACCTGAGGTCCTGTTGACCAGGCCGAAAATGGAGCTAGACTTCGGTACCAACCTGGAGTTCGTGTTGGAATATAATACGCGGAAACAACATGATCTTATAATTTACATCAATGTGAAATCATCAGAGAAATAATAAGGATACCAAAGATTTACATGATTTAATTTGAGTATCGATGCCTACGTTCACGAAGAGGTCAATAGCAAATAATTTATTATAATCGGAGAATCGGAATTTATAATCACTCATACGCTCGAGTGTTTCTCACGCCTAAACTTAATCTCAAACACAAAGTGTTTACAAATAAATAATATAAACTCATAGCACAAAACTTTCTAGCACTCAAGCCCTGTTCGTACGTCCAAGAAGAAATTTAGCACCTTCATCCTTTGTGCACATGCTGGCTTCCTAGCATGCGGCTTCTATTGCTTCGTAGGGCACCTTCTTTTTCTTTTGATGTGCAGCACTCTTCAAACTATTTTTTTTGCAGCTCTCTTGAAAGAAAGAACCCACGTTAGGTTTCATACGTGTGCCCAATAGAGTCAACATATTTGACCTGGGCTTACCAACTTTAAACTTCAACGTGGACTGGGCTTTTGTAGGCAAAAGACAGAAATCCTTCTTTTCTTTACGAATTTTGTCGAAGAAATATGACTTCTATTATTAAATAAAGATAAATAAATATAATAAAATATGTGAGCCCATTTTTGTCTTGTAGTTGCACATGATATCTTCCTTACTTATTTTGTACATCCAAAAGAAAGTCTAAGAAGAAATTACTTCTTCATCCAATTTGTAATCCATTTGGAAATCTTTCTCAATAAATTCGATTAACAAATTGTTATTTGAATTTAAACTTGAAATATTAACTTAATAATTTTCCACCTTAGCTTGATGCTTGAAGTCAAGTTACAGTATTTCTAACTCGAGACATTAATTAAACAATTTTCTACATGTTGCTCTCCTAGCACGTTAACGGACGCTCACTTTCCACAGACGTCAATAGAATTTATGCAGAGCTTGAGTTTTGCTAAAGAAATAGATTTAATTATCATGTCTACCGGGTTATTTGTTGTAGTAATCTTTTCGTTATTACCTTTAGCTAAGACATCTTGGATGAAAGGTACCTGATGTTGATATGCTTCGTTTGCTTGTGATAGATTGTATTATATGCTAAATATATCGTACCTTGGTTTATCAAAATGTATATCCACACTTTTTTATTCTAACCCAAAGTCCAAGAGCAAATTCCGTAACCATATCACCTCTTTCGCTACAAAATTTAGTGTCATGTACTCCACCTCAGTCGAAGACAATGCAACATAATCTTGTAAGGATGCTTTCCAACTAATTGCATCACTTACTAGCGTAAACACACATCCCGTTAAAGACCTGCAATCATCCAAGTCACCGGCGTGATATGAAAATACAAAACCAATGGTCTCATTGCTATTGCTATTCCCCGGTACACTATATCCATGTATGTTGTCCTCTTTAAATACCTAAGACCCATTTCACAGCTTCCCAATGTGCTTTACTAGGACGCTTCGTGTAGTCACTAACCACACTTACGGCTTGTGAAATTTCAGGCCTAGTGTACATCATAACATACATAATATTATCTACGGCTCTAGAATAAGGAACAAGAGACATATGTTCCTCCTCCTCATCCTTAGTTTGAGGTGATCATTTATTTGAAAGTTTAAAGTGCTTCGCCATGTGTCCTTATAGATTTTGCTGATTGCATATTAAAACGTGTTACAATATTCTCAATATATTTCTTTTGAGATAGACATAAAACTCCTGTAGCATTGTCACGCAAAATCTCCATAGTAGCACCTAAATCTTTCATATCAAATTTAGCATTTAACTACCTCTTCAACACATCAATATCAAACATATTTTTATCTACTATCAACATATCATCAACATAGAGCAATAGATAAATAAAAAAATCATTATTTAATCTCTTAAAGTTAGCACAGCTATCCATCTGACTTTTTGAGTAGGAAAGCATCAAAACGCTTGTATCACTACCTAAGAGACTGTTTCAGCCCATATAAAGATTTTCTTAACAAGCAAATGTGATATTCCTTACTCGGAATAATAAATCCCTTAGGCTGCCTCATATAAATCCACTTTTTTAACTTAGCATGAAGAAACACAATTTTTACATCCAACTACTCTAACTCGAGATCCTACAAAGTAATTAAGGCAAGTAAAATACAAATAGAACTATGTCTTACCATAATAAAGAACATTTCATTATTGTCAATACCTTCACGCTGTGTATACCCTTTCACCACAAGTCTTGCCTTATACCTCTTTGTCTCGATACCGGGAATGCCTTCTTTCCATTTAATGACCCATTTACTTCCAATAATCTCTTGGATATTTGACCAGCTCCCATGTCTGATTCTAATGGAGTGATTCCATCTCTTCACTCATAACTCCTAACCATTGGGACGACTTTGAACTAGCCATCACCTCAGAGTAAGACAAAGGTTTATCTGTCTCCACCTCATCACCTACAGTCAATACATAAGCAATATCTATATCACCATAATGTACCGGTGATTTAATTTGTCTTCTCTATCTGTCTGTGGCTATAGTATGTTGTTGCCGTATTGGTTGTCCACTATCACTAACTTCGGGAGCTATGGCCTTATCAACAGTCTCAACTTCTTTTACTTTCGATATCTCCAAAGTCTCCACTTGAAGCTACACCTCATTAATGACATTATGATTTGTCTATTCTGCTGGTCGTGTCTTAGAACTTTTCTATTGAAGCATTGTGATCTCGTCAAATATTATGTCTCTGTTGATTAGAAAATTGGGTGATCTAGGATCGATGTACTCCTTTCACCCCATGTGCAAAACCCAAAAATATATACTTCTTCACCCTTGGTTCAAACTTACCATCACTTGCATGAGCATATGTAGGACATCCAGATATATGTAATTTGGAGTAATCAATAAGTTTCCCCGACTATACTTCCTCAGGAGTTTTCCACTCGATAGTATATGATGAAGATCGATTAACCAGGTAACATGTCATGTTCATTGTTTCGACCCAAAAATCTTTGCCAAGTCTTGTATGCAAAAGCATACATCGAGCTCGCTTAAGCAAAGTTTTGTTCTTTTGTTTTGTAACGCTATTATGATGTGGTGTCCCATGTATTGTACGGTGTCTCATAATCCTTTTTTTTTCACGGAACTTGGTAAAATCTTTACTCCAAAACTCCATGCCATTATCGATTTTCAAGCACTTGATTTTTTTATTTAACTGTTTTTCATTCAATGCCTTCAATTTCTTAAACCAATCAAACACATTATATTTGTGCTTTGGAAACTATACCCATACCTTCCTTTAATATTTGACAATAAAATGTCAGCATATATTGGGCACTTTCTTTTCAAGGAACGGAAGACGGGCTCCAAAAGGTTGGATGAATGTATTCAACTAGTTGCTCGATCGAATGAATAGCTATAGTAAACTTGATTTGGCGTTGCTTCCAAAGATGCAATATTCACATATGTTCAACTTCCCTGTTTTATGACATTTTAACAACCCTCCTTCACTTAGCATCGTCATACCTACCTCATTCATATGCCCTAAACGTATATACTATAACTGAGTCAAGTTAGAGTCTAACTAACCTAATGAAATTACAGCGGCTTCGGTGTTACGGTCTCTCCCAATAGATGGAAGAAAGTATTTACTTTCTTCCTCTTAATCATTATCATGGCACATCAAGAGATCTTGAATACTCTACTTTCAACGGTGTACCTACACCCGATTTCATCAAGTATCCCCAGAGAAATAATATTCTTCTTGAGTTATGGTACATGTCTCACATTTGTTAATGTGCACACTATCTCATCGTGCATCCAAATTTGAATTGTCGCTATCCCCATAGCCTTGTAAGCTATATTATTTCCTAAAAAAAACACTATCATCATCTACAGTCCGGTAAGTAGTAAACCAGTTCTTATGAGACGTAATATGATAAGAACAGCCCAAATCCAGCTCCCATTCATCTCCTAACGGACTAGTAACATAAAATAACTTCTGCATCACTAATGCTCCCCTTGGTAACGTTTGTCATACTGCTTGTGGCATTGTGTCTATCACTTTTATTCATTTGCTTCGAACAATCTCTCCTGATGTGCCCCTTTTCATGACATTCACAGTACTTCACGCATATTTTGGACTTTCTTTGGCATGATTTTGATATGCTTTTATCTCTAGTACCATTAAGTCCACGAAGTTGTTCTCTACGCCGAATCGTTAGTGCTTGCATTGCTCCTTGCGCTAGATCGTTATCTCGCAACTTTCTCTACTACTCCTTAGAGAATAAGGTAGATTTTACCTCTTCTAAGGTAATCGTAGTACGCTCCTGCAATAGTGAATTAGTAAAGTGCTCCCTTAACTCTCGTAAAGAAGCTAACAACATCATGCTATGTTTTTCATCATTAAATATCTTATCTACATTCTTCAAATCCATCATGAGTTTATTGAATTCATCCAGGTGGGTTCTGATAGACATACCTTTAGTATATCTAAATTTAAACATTCTCTTCAACATGTACAGGCAATTGTTCAAACCTTTTTTTTTATAGAGTGCTTGAAGTTTTGTCCATAATGTTGTGGCATCCTTCTCCTCGGCCACCTCTATTAAAACCTCATCCGACAAGTTCAACATGATTCCATTAGCTCTACCATCTCAGAAGCTTTCATTATAAGCGACAACTCATCTTCACCATTCAGTGCCTTGACCAAATCCTAGTTTTCAATAATACCCGCATCTTGATGCTCAATAACCCAAAATTGTTCATCCTATTAAACTTCTCAATTTCAAACTTTGCCTCAAACGTAATTGTAATAATATAATTTCCAAATAATAATCAGACAAGTAAAAGCCTCAAATCACAATCAAGAAATCCGATCCCAAGCTTTGATATCAAATGTTGGAATATAATACGCGAAAATGATAGAATCTTGTAATTTACATTAATGTGAAATCACTAGAGAAATAAACGAGAAATAATCGGACACCAGAGACTTACATAATTCGGTTTGAGTATCGCTATCGATGTCTATAGGAAAGCCAACAGCAAATAATCCATTATAATAAGAAGAGCAAATGTTACAATCGTTCACACGCTTGAGTGTTTTGCACATACTTGTGTGCCCAATAGAGTCAACATATTTGACTTGGGTCCATCAACTTTAAACTTCAATGTGGACTAGGCTTTTGTAGGCAAAATAAAGAAATCCTCGCTTTTCCTTTTCACAGATTCCCTTGAAGATAGAGACCTTCTACTCTTGAATAAAGATAAATAAATATAGTAAAATATGTTAGCCCCTTTATGTCTTGAAGCTGCACATGATATCATCCTTATTTCATACATCCCAAAGAAAGTCCAAGAAGAAATTGCTTTTTCATCCAATTTGTAATCTACTTGAGAAATATTTCTCAACAAATTCAGTTAATAAATCATTATCTGAATTCAAACTTGAAACATTAATTTAACAGTTCGGGCCAGATTGGATTGATCTTGCTGTTCCGCTAAGAGGAGGAGAGAGGGCTGGATTGCTTGAGGGAGGGAGAGCCCTCCCTAAATCCTGGAATCTCGAACATCTTGCCAAGGTTGCCGGACTTCTTGACATCGTTGCTGCTGCGTGGCACGGTGACGCCATTGTGGGCGGCCGCTCTTGAGCTGCTCGGGACCAGAGAAAGACTAAGAAGCGAAGCACAGAAATTGGAAGGCTTGAGACATAGATGTTCCAAGGCACCCCTTAAAAAGAAAAGGTTGTACTCTTAAGTATAAATGCCTGATCGACCAAAAAAAAAGTATGAACGCCTGTACTATGAACTCTCCAAATCCAAAGAAATTGATCAGACCGTATGAGCGACAGAGAATTTGTTCTTCCGTATGCCGTGGGTCCCAAGCATCGCAAAGAGCATTCCAACCCACGACGATTTTGATGATGATGATCAAATGCATTCGATAAAAGAATCAATTCTTTTGGTCTTAAAACCAGCAAAGCCACTAAATTCTCTCTCCTCTCACGCACGAACTCTAAAAGTTCCAGTCTAAGTGCTCGGGTTCAATGCTGAGTATGCTGAGTATGCTGAGTCCCATGGCGTTAATCGTGATCGGCATTGTCGTAGTTCTTGCCGAGGCTCACCGCCGAACCAGAAGGATAGGATCAAAGATATCCGAGCTTGAACAGCCCCTCCCCGGTCCCACTTCTGCCCATAAGGACAAGCGTGAGCTTCTTCCATTGCGTTAAGCTTCGTGTCCTCTACTCTAGTTTACTTCAAAAAATGGAGACCACTTGGATCATAAGTGGATCACCAATGATCCAATCTCTTCCTATATTTTTTACCAGAATGACTATTTGGGATGCGATATAAATTACCTCATGCCATCTTGGTGCAGTGCTTTTAGTGCGTGCACCTGTGTTTGCCTCAATTACCTCAGTAATAAGCAAGATTCCTTGATATGTAGTGAAACAATCCGTTCCTCCTGATACAAGAATTAAATTTTCAGGTTATTTTGCAATTTGATCATGCTTACGAGTGTCTGATTTTCTGCTGCTTGGATATCATTCGAATAAGTCACAAAATATTAGCAAGACTTTCTCCGTTTGAAGGGTAGTGCTGCTGCATATTCTTGTTATGCTAGAGGTTCTAACTTGAGGAGTAATCCTTCTCCATTCTAATAAAGTTTTCATAAAACATGGCTGACATACCACATCATGTTATTCTTGCTATTTAAGCTCTGCTGAAACATCTAAAATTGGTTTATGCATGTGGGTGCTGTTGACAGCTGATGTGGAGGGGTTCGATCTTCCTCTTATGGAAGGGTTGGATGCCCCAGTAGCAGTAAGTGAAGCTCTTTGTAACCCTTGTTACGGCCTGCTCTTATAAACTAGATATTTCTATAGCTGAAGTTCTTACTTTTGCCTCTTTCCTTTAATTAGAAAAACAGGACCTCAACAGGCACCATCAATCCGGAAACCAATGGTGAGAAACTGTACTTGTTATTACTTTGGAGCTAATTATTTCCGAGCTCTTTCTGTTAACTGGAACTCTCACAATGCAGGAAGGGCTCCACCCGAGGCACCACCATCATCTCGATGGTTTGCTTGGAAATCTGGCAGGAAGGTCAGCTTTGAGTATTTGTCATGTTGCATTAGGAATTTAGGCATTAAAAGGCTTCATTTGGGTCCTCATCTAGACCTCAGGATCATCTAGATGTAAAACGCAAGGAGGGTATTAGGAATTTTAATTTCTTGGTGGTTTGTTGGTTGTGTTCCTTTTTAGTTTCTAAGGACATGGTTTGATACTACCGTTACATCATCCAATAGATGCGCTTTTCTTTCTTCTCAGGCACGGGCAACACAAAATATGATTACATCAATTGCTGATGGTTTGAAGAGATCGTATGTAGAGAAGCTGAAGCCTCTTGAAGTTGCATATCGTTTTGAGGATTTTGTTTCCCCTTTGTTGGTGAGTGATTGTGAAATGTTTGATTTTCTTTTGCTTTTGGAGCAACAGCTATAATTTGGGTACTTTGTTCTGATCTATTTGTGCTGTCTAGTTTCCACTTTTGGTGTAGGATCATGAGAAGAGTAATCAGTTTCACGTGATTTTGCAGACAGATGGTGATTTTGATGCTAAACCCATGGTGATGCTCCTTGGTCAGTATTCTACGGGCAAAACTACTTTCATAAAGCATTTGCTGGGGTGTGAATATCCAGGTCAGTCAATTTTATGATTTATCTTGTTGTCTTTACAAGCACATATAAGAAATTACCAAAAGACTGCTCCTTGCCTTGGCCTATTTTTGCTGGACAGGAGCTCATATTGGACCGGAGCCTACAACTGATAAATTTGTTGCTGTCATGGTATGTTAAGCTTTTTCTTTCCCACCTTCAGTTTGGTTTGATCGAGTGACTGAGAGACTGCTGTGGTCCTTTGAGCAAGAAATCCTTCTAAATTTAACTTGAGAACTTCTTTGTGGGAAGTTGATTGATTCTTGCAAATATCTATTGTAGTTAGGACGTCACTCTAGCTTGTTAAGTTAAACGGATATTGATTGATATATTTCTTTCTCAGATAGATTCTGGATCAGTTATTTTCTGAATTGGACAGTCATAGAGCATTTTAGTATGCAGTATCGTTGGCCAGCCATCTGCCATTTGGATTTAGTTAGTCATGTGACTAGATGCTGCAATTGAATTGGACTAACTATTTTTGCATGGATATTTCATGATTTCCATCTGCTCTGTCTGAGCTTAATTTACTCTATACTCAGTCTGGACCGGATGAGAGAAGTATTCCAGGGAACGCAGCTGCTGTCCATGCAGACAAGCCTTTCAATGGCCTGATGTCATTTGGAGGAGCTTTTTTGTCAAAATTTGAGTGTGCCCAGATGCCACACCCAGTGAGTTGGTGACTTGTTTCTGTTGATTCGAATATTATTTGCCGCCTTTAAATTGATTTTGGAAAAATTATACTTTAGTCAGTGCATTTTCACGTTTTATCTCTATTCAAGTCTTTATCCTTTCAATTTTTCTAATCAAATTTTTTTTTTTTTATTTGCATTAATTATCTAATCAAGACCCTCCCGCACCATATCCAGTCCACCGACAGTGTCCGTCGACAATACACGAGCTAGACAGCGTCATGCTGACATGGACACTATCATGAAAGCTTGGGTCTTGATTTTTAAAGATATTGTTGACATCACGCTAGGGCGTTGTCTAAAGGCCTCGTCGGCCTGATTTTGCCGGAATTGATCCTGGAGAGAGTCGATTAGATAATTCGTGCAGATAAAAAGATTTAGATTAGAAAAATTAAATGAATAAGAACTTAAAGTATAGGGACAAGTATTTTTCCACCGGCTTTTATAAGCAGCTGTATCAATAACTGCAATAGATCAAAATTTTTATGATGTGGTTGCAGCTGCTGGATCAAATTACTTTTGTGGATACTCCTGGTGTTCTATCTGGAGAAAAGCAAAGAACGCAACGGAACTATGATTTTACTGGCGTCATTTCATGGTTTGCAGCCAAGTGCGATCTGATTCTCCTTCTGTTTGATCCTCATAAACTTGACATCAGTGATGAGTTCAAGCGTGTTATCACATCTCTACGTGGTCATGATAACAAGATACGTGTTGTTCTTAATAAAGCAGATCAAGTCGATTCGCAACAAGTAAGATTTCTGGGTCATATATAGTTTGTAATCCTCTCCCCTACATTGTCAAGCATCTTCTCTACGGGAGGATCAGCTAACTGCTCGTGCTATTTACAGCTGATGAGAGTTTATGGAGCACTGATGTGGTCGCTTGGAAAAGTTTTGAACACTCCTGAAGTCGTACGTGTTTATATAGGGTATGTTTCTAGTATGAGAAATTAATTCTCAAAATATTCCTGAAAAGCGAGCTGATTCTTTTCAGTTTTGAAATTTCTGTTAACACATGCTCTCTCCCTCTAACTTATGATCTTTTATACTCATTACTTTCGCTTATAAGATGTTGTTGGGTATACCTCTGTGCTGACCACTATTCCAAAATCACAGTTCCTTCAATGACAAGCCTGTCGATGAAGACATTGTGGGTCCTATAGGGTGTGATCTCTTCGAAAAAGAACAGGATGACCTTCTTGCAGACGTCAGGGACATTCCTAAGAAAGCTTGTGACCGTCAAGTACGTCTTGAAAATTTCACGCTTACAAACTAGTTTCTACAATTTTATCTTGTGTGTATTAAGAACCAGGCACTTTTTAGGGAATTATTGCTGCATTCTGGTTGTGAACCATCTTGCTGCTTCTTGCAGATCAGTGAATATGTGAAGCGTGCTTGTGCTGCTAAGGTTCATGCTTATATTATTAGTCATCTTAAGAACGAGATGCCTTTCATAATGGGCAAGGCGAAGGCTCAACAACGATTAATCGATAATCTTGAAGTTGAATTTCTTAAGGTCCCTTCTCTCTCCCTTCTCTTCTCAACTACCACGTCACATTACTTGATGGGTTTGTTTTTTGAAATAGGTTCAAAAGATGTACCATTTACCGGCATGTGATATTCCCAACGTCCATCAATTCAAGGAGGTCTTGAGGGGTCACAACATCGGTAATTTCGAAAGGCTGAAGCCCAAGATGATACAAGCTGTCAAAGAGATGCTTTGCCATGAGATCCCTGAGCTCCTGAAGAATTCCGAATATCCTTATGAATGAATCTTCCAGGGACTGTGCCTGCTTTGTTGAGGCGATGTTTTCTTGCTTCGTGGTATGTTACATGAAAAACCTAGCGCATAACATGTTTGGCCTCTGATGCTCCACCACATCCTCAGATGGGGCTATGGGGTTTATTATAGATGCATATCAAAGTTCAGTTTAAAAGAACGTATTGGTTTCTCAGAGATCTTTGAACATAAATCTCACTACCCATTAGATTTTTGGTATTTATGTTTGTCCAATTATGTATGATAGCGCGATAGAAGTTGCCTTTACTTGTCTTGGATGGTCGACAAGAACATGGGTCAAAAGTTTTCAATGGATTCATAAACATAAAGTTAAAGCAAGGGAAATTTTCCAACAACTGTAGAGAGATTTTGCGAAGAATTTGCAGCTTCATCTGACTGATTGTCACGTAAATTGAAGCAGCTGACATGGATCAATTACAAGGGAAGTCAAATATTTCCTTCTATGATGCATTATCACTGCAATAGATCGCCCCAGAGAAGGAAGAGCAGGGGCATCTCAGCCGGAACTTCGTAATAAAATATGCCAAAAGAGGGGGAGCTAAGGGAAAATTCTGATTAGTCCCACGAACAAGTAGTCGTCTCGCTTTTGTAAACCATCTCTGAACTTGAGTTTGTCTTCGAATGATCCCCTGAATTTGACTATAGCATGCGTCGCTCTGCCCCCTCCGCTGCTCGGCGGCGGAAAAATGTTGGCCCCGCGCAAAGAAACTTAGGAGGGAGGGAGAGAGCAGCGAGCTCGAAAAAGGTGGTGGCACATTCGCCTGAGCCCCGCAAGGAATGCTGGACCCCCGCCAGCGTCCGGGTAGTGTCATCGCTGAGCCTCCCCCTCTGCTGACACAAACTCAAATTAAAAAACGAGCCACACTTCAATTTACAAGTAACAAACTGCTTCTAGAAACTTTGGAACAGTGTCAACAACCGCTTTGCATCATCGGTTGCATTGTCCGTACCAATTTTTGGAACTGTCTTTATTTTTATCTTCTTGCTCCTGGGCGGTTGCTAGTACCGAATCTTCGATATCTTTAATAAGTAGCAGCCTTATTACACATTAGGCCAATTTTTGGTGCCAACAACTGTGTAATATCATCCACTTTGGACCTCTGGTTCTCACAGCTTTAAAATACGTTATGTAGAGTAGAAAACCCAAGCCTTATTAATTAACCTTGAATACCCCCTAGATGACGTGGGACTGAATATATGTGCTTGGCCTCGCCTGCTTTTGGGTCATAGCCGCCTATCGGCACAACCTCCCCTGCCTTCCTGGCCACGCTGCGCACCCTTAGGGTCTGGGTTGTCACACAAAAAAATAGCATTTTTCCGTAGGTTTTAAAGGCAACTCTGTCAAAAACTGTGATATACAACAAATTTTCATGATGTGGTTGCACTTGCTGGATCAACTTACTTTTGTGCATACTCCTAGTGATCTATCCGGAGAAAAGCAACCATTTTACTGGTGTCTATCATGGTTTGCAGCCAAGTGCGATATGATTCTCCTTCTGTTTGATCCTTATGAACTTGAGTTTGTACAGTTTTACCAGGCCTTTAAGGATTTATTACTGCATATTGATTGTAAAATGTCTTGCGGTTTCTTGCAGATTAATTGATATGCGAAAGCGTGCTAGGGCTGGTAAGGTTCATGCTTATATTATTACTCGTCTTAAGAAGGAGATCTACCATAATGGGCAAGGTGAAGGCTCAACGACCGTTAATTAATAATCTTGAACTTGAATTTACTAAGATATCTTCTCTCTCTTCCCAATGATGACGTCACATTACTTACTGAATTTGTGTTTTGAAATAGGTTCAAAGGATTACCATCAAATGGTGGTTGATTTTCCCAGCATCCAACAATTCAAGGAGGTCTTTAGTGGTCACATCATCGATAATTTTGAAAGGCTAGAGCCCAAGATGATATGAGCCATCAATGACATGCTTGTGTTACGAGCCAATTGATCTAGTGTTCTTTTACCGTGTAACCTTAGAAATTTCTTCCAAGTTAGTATTTTTCACCATATTCACAAGGATCTTTAGAAGAAAACTCTTAAAGAGAGAAGCTATGAATTGGTATTTACTTATCCCTAATCACATCTGGAAATCTCTCTTTAATCTAATGGTAAAGTTTCTATCTGCCAATTTACTAACTACCTACATAAATTACAAGTTTCTATCTCCCAATTTACTAACTACCTACATAAATTACAAGAATTGGTGTTTTTCCGGCGAACCGCGCCCAAAACGACGTCGTTTTGCACGCTGACGTGGCCAAAACAGCGTCGTTTTTTGGGCTGACGTGGTAAAAAAATTAAAAAATTAATTAAATTAAATTTATTTAAAATATTTAAAATTAATAATTTTAAAATTAAATTTAGTTGTAATATTAAAAAATTAATATTTTAAAATTTAAAATTTAATTTTTTTAAAAAAATTTAAAAAAAAAAAAAAAAAGAAAGGGGGAGGCAAATGAGGGATTAGCCCTCGGCCGTCGCCCGCCGCCGAGAAGGCTCGGCGACGACGGGGAGGGTCGGCGGGTCGCCGAGCCTTGGCCGGGGTCGACGACCACGGCCGGCCGGTGACAAGGGCTTGTGAGCCCTCGCTGGATCTGCCGCGAGCCCCGCCCAGATCCGGCAAGGGTCGGCGGCCCTCGCCCGGCCATGACCCTCCCCAGATCTGTGGCGAGGGCTCGCGGCCCTCGCCCAGATCTAGCGAGGGTCGGCGGCCCTCGCCCGGCCGAGCCAAGGGCCGTCGACCCTCGCCGGATCTGGGCGAGGGCTGCAACCCTCGCCTCCGATCGGCCGAGGTTGCCAGCCCCTGGCTAGGGCCCGACGACCTCGGCCGACCCTCCCCCCGCTGTCGCCGGCCCTTCCCGGCGGCTAAGGGCTAATCCCTCAACCGCCTCCTCGGTTTCTTTTTTTTTTAATTTTTTAGTTATTAATTTTTTAATATTTCAACTAAAGTTAATTTTAAAATTATTAATTTAAAATATTTTAACTAAATTTAATTTTAAAATTATTAATTTAAAATATTTTAAATAAATAAATTTAATTTAATTAATTATTATTTTTTGGCCACGTCAGCCAAAATAACGCCGTTTTGGCCACATCAGCGTACAAAATGGCGTTATTTTGAGCTCGATTTGCCGGAAAAGTGCCACGTCGACATTTTGGTCGGATTGGCACTCAAGTGATCCCTTTTACTCCGATTTTGGCACAAATGTACTTTCTGTAAGATATGGCACTTAAGTGTCTCTTTGGCCAAAGTTAAGGCACTCCAAGGGTCCGCGCGTCCAAGAATTCTTCAAAATAGTGTACACATCATATTGTCCACTCTCAAGAATATTCTACAGTACTTGAGAAAACTTAAGACTTTTGAAGCTTCAAGATTTGCTCAAGATTTGCCTAGTCTTCTAATGATCCTTGATCCATCACACATTGAAAACCTCTAGACTGACACATGGTTATGAGCTCCTTAAGCTCCCGAAGAATTTCAGGATATCCTTACAAGTGAATCTCTCAGGATTGAGCTTGCTCTATTGAGGCGGTGTTTTCTTGCTAAGTGGCGTGTTATCTAAAAAATCTTATGCATAACATTTTTGGCCTTTGATGCTCCACCACATCCTTAGATTAGGCTATTGGGTTTATTATGGAAGCATGTTAAAGTTCAATTTTCATTTCTGAATAACGTATTGGTTCGTCTCTACCAAAGAGAAATCTTTGAACATAAATGTCACCACCCATTAGGTTTTTCAGCATTTATGCTTTGTCCAATTAGGTATATTAGTGTGATGGAAGTCACTAGTAATGGAAGTCACCTTCCCTTGACTTGGATGGTCGACAAGAACATGCATCGAAAGTTCCCCTTGCATGCATAAACATCAAGTTAAGCAACGGAAATGTCCAACAACCGTCAAAAGATTTTGTGCTTGCTCTAATAGTCGTCACTTAAACTGAAGCAGCCAATGCGGATCGATTACAAGGGATACGAAATATTTCCTTTTAGAGTGCATTAATCACTGCAATAAATCGCTCCTGAGAAGGAAGGGTAAGGACATTTCGACCGGAACTTGGCAACAAAATATGGCAAAAGAGGGGGAGCTAAGGGAAAAATTTGATTAGTCCCCTGAAGTAGTATTGCTTTAGTTAACACCTCCAAACTTGACTTTGTCTCAAATGATCCCCTAAATTTGGCGCTAAATGATCCCCTAAATTTGACTAGCGCGTCGATCCACCCTCTTTGTGCATACATGCATCTCACATGTTAATTTCTAGGGCAGTTTGCTCTAAATTTCACAAACTGCAAAGAAACTTATGATTGAAAAACACAATGATTGAGAGATAGAAGGGGAAGCCGGGCAGCTGGCGCAATGCCTGCCTAGAACCATTAAGGATGCGTGTGGCAACCAGCCAAACGGTAAAAACTTCTATCCTTTTGTTCTCGGGAGTAGATTTGGAATAAAAATCCGTTTGATAAAATTTTTGTTTCTAGTAGTAAATTTCTATTTTTTTGTTCTCGGCAATAGATTTAGAATATAATTGAAAAGTTAAAAAAAAAAATTAGTTCTTTGTTCTCGGAACAATTTTAGAATCAAGTCAACTTATTTTTTTTTTTCTCTTTTCTCTTCTTTCTTCTTATTCCTCTTCCCTCTCTCTTCTTTTTCAATGCCGCCGCCACTGCCGTCTACCGCCATTGATCATTGGCGATTAATTGGGCGAGGTTCCGACAAGCTCATCGGTGGCTAAGCAAGCCTTGCTTAGGCCTCCCTCGGCCATCGGCGAGGCTGGACCTTGCCTACCCACCGATGGGGCTCAACCTCGCTAGATTTGGGCAAGGCCGCTTAGCTAGCTATTGACGAGGCTTGACCGATAAGGTGTGACCTTGCTAAGGGCCAGTGATGCTCCAGCAAGGTTGCCGGCCCTCATCTGGCCCGTTATCGATCATCCCAACGCCGGCAACAGACAAACCTTGAAGAATAAGAAGAGAAATAAAAGAAAAAAAGAAAAAGAAAAGAAAAGTAATAAAATTATTTAAATATTAAAAGAAAATGATTTTGGATTAGAAATTTTCAAAATGGTATCAAACACAATTCTATTCTAGGAATAAAAATTTTGGTCAGTATTAAATGACTTAAAATGCTTAAGAATTATTCTCGCTTAAAATGCTTAAGAATTATTCTCGGAAATAGAATAAAAAACAATAATTTCTGATCATAAATTATTCCTAGAAATAAAATAATTATCAAACGCGTCTAAAGGGTCCAACGTCCCTAGCCAGCATTAGGCAAACATTCCCTGCTGCCAATGCCGCCGAACTCTCACATTCAAAGAAACTAATCGTGGATTTGACTCTGTAGAAGTTGCAGCTTCAATGATGGGATAATTAGGCTTCATGAAGCAACTTGACACCGATCTCCCAATGGACGTCCATTTTGTTCACTAGTTTTGGCTATCAATAACTGCTGCGGAAGTTTTAGCAGGGCAATGGCACGTTCAAATTATGAAGCACCGACACTCTCTAAAAACCTTCGTGTCGTGTCGGATACTTCGATATGTGTTCCGACATTTTCCAACACTCTCCCACACTCTTGGACACTCTCCGACACTTGGTCAACGAGCGTCATAAAATCGAACACTTAATCAACTTTTTCGATACTCTTCGACACTCAAATTGGAATTCCAACATACGAGTTTCTAATATGTGATTTTGATATCGAGGTTAATTTTAAAAAATTTTTTAATAAATGAGATATCAAAATGTATATATGTGGAAAAATAAAACACAATAATAAAACTAATAAATGGAGAAATAAGAAAAACATAATATTCTCTTTTCTTATAACTCTCACTTTTCATGATACACAATTTACCCCTTAAGTTTTTTTTTCTCCATCTTCCGACATATTTAACATTTGAGTCTAGAACGTTGATTACTTGTTTTTCTCCAAATTTTATGAATTATTGGAATAGAATTGAATTTGTTAAATTGAAATAATGAATGATATTAATAAATGGTGAATTAATGTTTTTAGTGTAAATTCATTCTAGACTTTTTTAATTAATTATTCATTTATGAATTTGAATAAAATTAATTTGATTTAAAAATAATAATTTATTATGTATATATAAAAATATATATTTAATATACAACATGTTTTAACGCGTGTGTTAAATTATCTATTTTTAAAAAAATGATGTGTTGACATATTATGTTATGTGTCAGTGTCGATGCTAGTTAACGTTCAAATGGCTACCTATTTCCATCATATGAAAATCTCGACCCATATTCCAAACTAGAGAAGGAATAAAGAAACCTTTAAAAATTAATTTTCAATAATCCGATCAAAAACAGATTTTTTTTTTTTTGGGTCGAGACAACAACAGATACCTTGACGTGTTAAAAAATGCAGAGGAATCTGGACGCGGACACATCTTAAGCGCCTGCAAGGAGTTGACCTCGACGTAGGTGGCGGCGCAGCACTTGCCTGAGCCGGGCAAGGAACACCAGATCCTTGCCGATGTCCAGGTAGCGTGCCATCGCTAAGCCTCCCCCCTCTGCTGAGACGAACTCAAATTCAAAAACGACCCCACCTCGGAATCTGCTTGAAATTTTCCCAAAATCTAAATACTCTGCATGCAAGCATCACTAAAGATGGACTCTCTTCTCATGTTCAGAAGCAATTGGCACTTGCAATAACCATAGCGACAGATAATTACACATTCAAATGACAAAAGAAAAAACAACAAAAAGACTGAAGGAATAGATAAAACAACTTATCTTCATCCTAGGATTTGGTATTATCTGAAGAGAAACAAACACTTTTTGCATTCCTCAGAAGAAGCCCTTGCGACTTATGTACACAAAATCAACCAAATTCAGAAATATGCAGCATAATAATATACACTTTCTCCCTAAGCCTTGTGGAAAGGAATATATACTCTGTCCCCTTGAGGGGTCTTCATTCATAACCTGCACATCTTCGCTAATCCTCAAGTCTCAACTCTTCCCTTCATACCTCGTTGATCATCACCTCTCTGGATGCAACATTTCCCCTTCCCCTTCAGAGAACACTCAGGAAACAGTGGAAAGTTTTAAAGAACTGTCATTCTTCCATTGTTTAGATACATACGTGAGACAGCACGTCGTGAATAATATAACAAGATGATACCCATGGTATTTACACATTCACTACGTCGGTCTCCTGATTATCTGCACACATCACAATAAGGCCTTCCACGTAGGTCGGAAGGAGGCATTGGCGCCATTGGCAGCCCGTTGATATGGGCTCTGGCGGTGGAACAATCATGAGTACATTATCATGCCGTCGCACGACTCCCATGACACTTACTGTGCTTCCTTCTTTTATATATCTGATACCAAAAACAGAATAGAAAGAAAAATTTTAGAGCAAGAGCGATTTTCAGGAGCAAATTATTACTCATTTAGATTTCCTTTTTAAAGTTCGACCAGGAAAAGAAAGTAAAAGCTTTTAAAAGAATATCTATTGCATACCCCTCTTTGAGGCGCATAACGCGATCATCATATGAAAGGCTGCGCTCTGCAAGCCAGCGCAAGAAGCTTGGAGACAAATCTCTCTTTTCCTTGGTCACATCTGCAGCTGTGGTGGGTTTGACAAATGGAGCAACCTTCGCTCCATAGCCAGCTTTAACTAATGCTCTTAATCCCGAATGGAAGTCTGATATGTAGAAGTCAGCCATGTACCTCTGCTCAGCAAATGTGACATTGTTATCTTTAGATCAGTGTGCAAAACAACAACACATAACTAGTGCCAATTCTTCAGAAACTATATAAAATTGAGACTAAAGAAGCCCAAATCCATGCAGCAGTTTATAAGCAATTGTGGCATCAAAAACAGTGCAGCTTCCAGCAATCAGTCTGGTCATACAACTTAAGAATTGAGAGAATCCATGCTTCAGGTCATCTCAAACCCATGAATAAACCCAGAAAGACAATTTATTACCTCTGAATGTCTACATCCCCATGAGAAGCAACGATGTTTCGGCTTTGCAGATTTTCCACCCCATCCTTTATATTCATACAATTCGGTCGAAATGTACACACATCTTTGCACCTTCTGATAAGATGATTCCAAAGGAATGCTGCCACATGTGACAACCTACCAGAGATAGAATGTTATCGAGCAATCTCCTAAACAATAACGCATAAGCAGTCACGGGAAAGAATCGTATCAAGTCATTTTCAGAATTATTTGACAGAGTAAGTTTGGCATCAAATGGAAGGATGGCAGGCAATTGATTGCCAACTATCTATGATGCATACAAAATATCAGCATACTAAGAAAGTACTAATCATAAAATATTTATTTCCACTAAAGAATGAGTCATGGACCTATCAGCAGCTTTTGACAAGAGAGAAGAAGAAACTATTTCAAAGATCTCCATGGATGAAGAAATTCATAGCAATTTCAGGATCAGCATCGTATGTTCAGAAATATGTAATAGCACCAGATTTCAATAGAACCGCTTCTGGTCCATTGGCCGCTTCAAAATAACACCAGCCTTACCAGCCAAATAATTTGGCAAGACAGAAGATACAGAAAAGTGGCAGACTTAAAGGGGGAGAAAATTGTTTCAACCAAGGATGGTGTTAGCATACGCATTTTGGGATGCAACGAATGACAACCAGAAAAACACGTTGACTAAACAGCAAAATATCTGCAATCACTCATTAGCCTCAAATTTCTCCGCTGTACGAGGAGGCAATCCCAACTTGCAAGTTGCCAAGGTATTAGATTCCAAACTGTCAATTTCCAGTCCCAGAAGCAAGAGACTCAAGCTCAACCAGTCCTGATGGGAAGTAAGACAAGCAACATCTGAAGGGGACTTCAAGCGAACACATGTAAAACAAAGTTATTCAATTCCTAGGTATCAAAAAAAGCCGGTTGCAAGAACTTATTCTCCAAGTCCTATAATTCGCCAATTCGAAAACTCGCAACGCTCGAAAACTCTTTGAGAAAAGGAAAAAGTTGTTGCTTTACTTGACAACCTACCTGCCCAGAACGCATGATACTCACTCAGCTCTACATGGACAAAAATTCGCCATAGTACCATAATAATGCTTGCCATACTAAAAGTTTCAGCAGGACAATCAATTGACAAGCAATGAACTACTTTTTTTTTTCCTTTTTTAAGTATAAACTGTCACATCGTATCAAATCGTCTACATAAGCAGATGACAGATTCTACAATTCGCAACAGGAAATTATAGACTTTCAAGAAAAAAAGTACACGCACCCAAGGAATACAATACCATATCCACAAAAATTAGAGGAAAATTAATTAAGCTATCCCACAAAAATCCACCTTTGAAAAGAAAAATGAAGAAATTTGGAGATTATTTTTACCCCAGTGACCTTCACATACTGTCCATCCACAGCGCCCCTGAGCTCGGCGTCCGCGTACTTCCTCACAAACCCTAGCAGCCCCCTCCTCCTCCACGCCCAGTTCCAGGCCACCACCGCCACCGCCGGCGCCACCACGGCCGCCACCGCCACCAGTATCACCGCCTTCTTCACCGCCGCCATCAGGAACGCCCCCACCAGCACCCCCATCGCCACCACTATCAGGAACACCCACACCACCGCCTTCGACACCCGGAACCCCACCCTCGCCTCCTCGCTCAGGCTCGTCACCGCCGACCCGTACACCGCCTTCCCCGACGTCGCCCCCGCCGCCCCCGCCCCCGCCCCCGCCCCGCCGCCGCCGGGTCCAGCTGGCCCGACCTCGCCCTCCCGGAGCCGAGCGGGCCCGACCCTATCGGCCCGGAGGTGATCAGCCCCGTCGGCGTCAAGGGCGTCAGGGGGCCGGAGGTCTTCTTCACGGTGCCGGAGTTGGAGCCGGGCTTGGGCACCGGCCCGGAGTTGGGTCCGGATCGGACGGATCCGCTGTTGTGCTGGGAGGAGGAGGAGGGGCGCGAGTGCTTGAGCGACGGGGGCCCCTCGCCGGAGACCGGAATGTCGAACATCTTCCCGAGCTCGCCGGACTTCTTGACGTCGCCGCCGGTGTACGGCACCGCCCGCGACGCCATTATCGGCGGCCGCTCCTTCGCCTGCTCCGGCCGCCCCGACACGTAGAGCCCGTTACTCAGCTGGTGCGACGGGATTCGACTCCCCATCCCCGCGACCTTCTTCTTCCCTTCCCCTAGAGAGAGAAAGAGTAGAGAGAGAGAGAGGAGTGCCTGTGAGGAGAGAGAAAGTAGAAAGAGGGAGTGAAGTGGTGGAGCTTGAGGAAGAAGAAGGAAGGAGTGTTTTTTGGGAAAAGGTGGGTTGGGGAAGGGTGAAATGACGGAAAAGGGCTCGCCGGAATGTGATAATGACGTCCCCGTCCCCGCGCTTTCTTCCCCATTGGAGGCAACAGAAAATACATAAATAAATAAATACGACATAATAATTTCCTCTTTTTTTATTCGTTTATTTCTGGGGGTTTTGTCGTTTATTCCTCCGGGAAGTAGCAGGGACCCCTTCGTCAATGGCCCGAATTACTTCTTTGCCCTTGCCGTCAATTACAGTATCCGTGCCCTTGACTCCTGGAACATGACCATTGCAGCGAACCAGAAAATCCGTTTAATTGGGAACGGACTCAAATTATGTGCTTTTCTGTTTTCATAATGCATGTCGGCATGCAAAAAAATCTAAAAATTTCCATTTATTATCGATAATTCATTTCAGCTCAATGTGAATAAACTCATGCGGAAGGGTTTTCTCAACAAGGTTAAAATAGTAAAATAGGACTGGAAAACCCAACATTCCATAAATGAGCATGTAGCAGGAATCAAATGATTGAAACCCCTAATAAGTTCTCTAAATCCATGAGATTAAAAAGTGAACAGCAAGAAACCGGTCAATATAATGCGGCGAAAAAGAGGAAGATGCTTTACCGCCACCCTCAAAGCAGGTCTCTAGATATGTATGCCTTCTCTCTTATCACTTGTCACTGTCATGCTAAAAAGATAATTAAAAAAATATTAATTTTTTTTTATCCATGATTGTATCATTAAACTAATCTGGGTTTTTCCCACTAACATGGGTTTTCTTTATATTGGGTAATTTCTCTAATTTCCAACAAAGAAAAAACAGAAATCTTGAGGGGGCCTACTGTACAGACGATGCTAAAAGACATGGGATCTTGCAAGCAATTTGCATGATTACAATTTGGTCTCAATGATGAGAGCCCCATCCAGCGGCTCTGGTCGACTCCCCATCGGAACCAGGCCTCTTCCATTAAAAAAAAAAGGAAAAAAAGGAAGAAAATGCATAATAAATAAATAAATAAATAAATATATTGTATTGAATTGAATTGAATTTCGGAAGTAAGTGAGAGAGGGGCCCCCACTCAATTCCTTGCTGCTGCTGCTGCTGCTGAATAAAAAATTGTTAAATTTTAAAATATAGAATAAATTACAAAAATTATTAATTACATGCTGTGTGGAATTTGTGTTGTCTGTGTGACAGTGGTAGATCTGCTGTCATCATCAATTCCTGAGCAAATTAGACCACTGTTTAGGACAGTTGTGGGGTCCACCTGGCTTGAAGATGCGCCCCCCCCCCCCTTCCCTTCCTCCTCTTTGGAACTGTCCAATCAGAGGGATGAGATGAGATGAAATTAGCTACATAGAGCAAGGCTTTTTTGGGGTGAAAAACATATTAAAGTGCTTACATAATCTAATATAAATATAAAAATAATGTTTTTGGATTAATAAGAATTTTTTTTTTAGAAAAATGACACAAACAATCCTTAAAATTTGATCTAATATGAGGGTCATATATGAATTTTTAATTTATTTGATATGGTTTTTGACTTTTGCTATAATATTCAATATTCTCCTTAAACTAATATTACTTAGTGTCGGGGGAAAAGTATTAAAGTGCTAACATAATTTGATAAAATATATAAAGATTTTCTTTTGGATCAATAAGTACTTTTTGTAGAGGAAATGACATAAAATGGTCCATAAAGTTTGATCTAACTTGTAGTGTCATTCATGATTTTTTAATTTGTGCAATATAATATTTAAAATTTGTTTCAAAGTTCAATATGGTCAATAAACTAATTTGTTCAATTTCTAAAATTTTGTTCAATGTTCAACGTGATTTCTAAATTTTCATAGAGTCTAAAGATTGCATTGAACATTTATTAATAATTCAAAGACCACATTAAACATATTAAAACTTAAGATATCATATTATATATTTGACCAAAATTCAAGAGATATTTGGGGCCATTATTCCTTTTGGATATGGAACAAAGTGTGCTTTTGACATTTTTTTTTTTTTGCATTTAATAAAATGGAAATTAAATCTCAAATCCATCATAAAAGTTGAACGAGACTGAATAACGAGTATGTTGTGTAGTTCAATTTTAATGTTTTCAAAATTGAATCGATTTGATTTGACCCATAAAAAAACATATAAATCCAAAATCCAATCAAAATGATTATGATTGCACAAAAATTAAACAATGCTTTGTCATCGTTTTTGATCAATTAAATACACTTAATTTAAGCTAGTTCCTGAGATAAGAGTTCTTTTTCAAGAACAGGATCAAGATCATGAGCTGTGTTGACTGTGAATTTGGATGATGCAAATCTAGCGTCCTGATCAGCATAGTCAGGGGAAATCGCTATCCCAAAAAACAGAAAATTGATGGGGATGTTTTGCTATTTTGGGAGCCAGAGAAGGGCAAAAATGGGAATCCACGTCCCGTGGGCGAGGCGGTTGGGATTGATATGCGGCTGTAGCTCTCCGGAAAGCAGGCGCGTGTGGACGAAAATGTCCCTGTACGGAAACAGTTAACGTTTATTTTTCGGCCACATAGCAATGTGATAGCTACTTGATACCTGATATCTTTTTTTTTTTTTTGGTCGATTTTAGAGGAAATTGCCAAATTGGTATTGTGGAGACCAATTATGAGTCATTATTTTCGTATAAATTAATATAACTCTATTTTGAATACTTTTTTTTTACTTGCTTATTTGTATCGCATGTTTCAAGTTTAAATTGCTTGTGAGGAATTAGTAATGATTAATGGGTGTATGCGAGTAGAATTAGTAATGAATCTAATGGTTAATGGGTGTATGCGACTTTTCCTTTTTTGTAGAGACAATAGATGACAAATTTGAGCTTGAGTTCGAGTTCACTTGATGAAGGAACGGACGATTTGATTCTTGAGTTGAAATTGTGGACAAAATTGGTTTGTATTGATAATTAATGTGAAAAGGTAGAGATTAAAGATTAATCCACGTCTAATATGAGTTTTTATTTGCATATATATTAACATAACTCCATTTTGAATTTTGAATTGTTTTTTGTTTGTTTATATATCATCATGTATTTCAAGCTTCTTGTTTTTTGGTCAAACATGTATTTCACATGTATTTCAAGTTTGAATTGTTTGTGAGGAAATGGTAATGACTAATGAGCATATGCTATTTTCTTTTTCTTTTGTAGAGACAATATACGACAGGTTCAAGGTTGAGTTGACCTTGTTGAAAGTAGAGGTGACCCAATTCTCACGTTAAATAGAGTTAGAATTGTGGACACGATTGGCACCACAATTGAAATTAATTAAAAAAAAGGAAAGGATTAATTGACGTCACCAAAGCAAAAAATCTCGAAGGTGCATTTTCCATCGTTACATTAAAATCAAATAAATAAAATGATTTTTAATCCTATTATTGAGGTTCTTTTTTCTATTTCTTTCAATTTCTTTGGTCAACCATGCAATTTCATCCGAGGCATTATTTTCCAGCTTTTTAGGCACTTTTTTTTTTTCCTGGTCGTGGATATTTCTCAACCCTAATGAATAACGAGTTCGACGTAACAAAATCAGAAAGATCAACCCCCAAAAAAAAAAAAAAAAGAAATCATAATCTTTGGGGGGTCAATCTTGACGAAAGAATTCACACAAAAGGACTTTTGGGTCACTCTATCTTCTTCCCCATCATTTTTTTTTTTCCTTTTCCTTGACTTTTGGCCCTTGGGGTCACTTTGATGCTAAAGCTTTCAAAAGGATTCCATGCCCGATGCGCTTTTGTTTGCACGCCTTCTTTCGAGAGTTTCGTGGCCTTGAAACTCGCATCTTTTCCTCATTGATCCACAAGGGAGCGATGGGAGCAGCCGCCTCTCCTGAATTCAAACCAATTCCTCCAAGCAAGTCAAAAAACAGATGATGTCCTGCAAATCAAAACATCCAATGAACTCCCTGGATTTCCCATTGCGTCTTCGTTAGGTCCGGTTTTGCAGGAATTGGTCGATGAATTAGTCAATGTAAATGCATGGTTTAAGGATAAGGAAAAAAGGGATTAAAAGATTAAGAATGGGCCACACTGCATGGGACCATGCGTGCATGTTCTTGCCCTAGAAAAAGCAGCAATTTGTCATCAAAAGGATTATTCTTCAGATCATAATTTAATGAAGAGAGAAACACTTATGGCTCGTGATTTGCTTGCCTGGTGTGTCAGCCGGGTCAACAGGAGAGACCCCATTTCTCATTGCCTCTCAAATCGAAATCAATGTTTTGAGGGGGCCAAGGAATCTCCAACCGCTTTCGTGCCTTCTTTGAATTGTACAGGGAATTTAAGGGCTGGTGATCGCTTTCTTTAACCTTAATCTGCTGCAATTTTTCAAACGTTGAACGTTTCCAGACCATGGCATGCATGCAGGCACGCCCGGCTGTCCAGTTGATTTCTAATTTAATGGAACAGCTTTCTTAAGTTGGTTAATGATGTTAGTGTGAAAGCTAATCCAACTGCTCTCTAGTTAACTTTCTTAATACGAGAAAGAGTTCAGTAACGCGTACACTTGTAGCAACATCCCCGAATTATTTAATTATGGGCACTATACTACACATTTTTTGCTATGTTGGAGATATTTCTCGTTTTTTTTTTAATTGGGTGCGAAGAGATTAGGGAAGCAAAAGCGAGTGAAGATGCGAACTGCCGGGTTAAAATCGAACAGAACCCTGATGACTATACTTAAGTGAATGTCAAGCTTCCTTATTTGATTTATTGTTGAATTTTATCTCTTTTGTTCTTCAAGTAATGCAAATGGAAAAGGAAAATAAAAAAAGAATAGGTGCGGCCCAATCATGTTGCGAACTTATGCGCACATGGCCCTGTTTAGCTTGATAATGTGGACCTTGTAAAAAAAATGATCATGTCAAGATAAAGTGCTCGCACCAAGAGAGCTTAGGATCCGTGATGTTCACAAAAGTTTAAGAATACTCATTTAAAAGGCAGCATCATTCTCGTCACCGACAACGTTGTTTTTAATTTGTCTCTAATAATATAATTGATCTAGGTTCTAAAAGCCAAAGCTGAATTTAGAGATATGGAACATGCAAGAAAAACGTGGCCCAAACTAATGCAAACTATAAGATTGTGTTTGGTCATATGAATCTCTCGCCAAGATAGAGTTGTATATAATAGAATATAAAGTATATTGCTTTTTTTATATCCTATCTAATCTTAGGTGAATCGCAGTAATAAAGTCAAATATTTTCATATAGTATTATATCTATTGTTTAGTATAAACTTCATATCAATGTAAATTAATTTGAAAATGCACAAACAAAGACGGTAAGAATCTCTCTTGATTCACTACTAAAGAAATTACAAATGCACAAATGAAGATAACCTAAAGCAGCCAATTTGTGAATATTGTATGAACTAAACTTTCAACATCAAAAGAGCTCATTGCAATATTTTCGAGCCATAGGTTCAACCATGAAAAGAAATGTAAATGGGCTATTGTGACATCGACAAAATAGATCAATCATTGAATGCCAAATTTAGTTAGGGAGAGAAAATAGTATCATCCATATTTGTTATTTCCAAATATATAATACAATGACTCTCTCGCTGCATTCATAAAGTTTCATTGTGAACCAAAGCTATAAAGGAGAAGAAGCTTCAACTCTGTCATTGTTTTTGTCGGGTTTCAACATGAACCAAAGAACTAAAGAGGGAGATGGAGAAGCAGAGGGTATGGTCTTTTTAGAAATCTCTTTGCCCTTGTTTTTAAAAAATAATAAATAAATAAAAATTCAAGTTGGAATTTGTTCATTAAAAATTTGGATTCTTCTTCTTTATTTTTACTTACTTATTTTGTTATTATTTTTCCCTCTCTTTTTATTTCTTTTTTAATTCTCTTCCATCCATTGATAATTAAAGTTTTATTAAATAAAAAATCTCAAAATATACCTAAAATAATAATAAACCAAAAACATGTAATTAGTGTAAATAATAATAATATATACAATTATAGAAAAGAAAGAAGTTCAAATGTATTAAAAAAAAGGAAAAAAAGAATGAAAAACTATTCTCATTTTTGTTTTATTATTTTGAATTTTCTTTTTTTTTTATGTTAGAATTTACATAGTATCTATGTTTAATTATTACTTTAGTATTTATTGACTCAAAAAGTTTGTTACTCAAGAAAGTTTGTTTTTATACCATGAATATAAGAAATTCTATCCATTTTTATCTCACACTTCACATTGGACATATTTATTGGGATTATATCTCTCTTATATCCAATCTATCTTGAATAGGAACCAAATATAAGATATGATATCCTGACTTTTATTCTAAGTATCAAATGTAGCCTAAATGGACAATTAATTATAAATTTTCCAATTAAGTCAAATACACATTGATGTTATCATCTATAATTGATGGGAAAATATCATATTTCTCCATCATTTTGACATTGACTTTAAGTTCTAGGTGCCTAAGTCTGTACTAGTAAAAGAAGACCTCTTTATCTAAAAGACCTTGTACTTTGAGGGCTCTTTCAATTAGATCCAAAAAGATCCAATTATTGAAGTTGCCATGAAATCATTGGCAACTACTTTAAAAGTTTAAACCGTTATATGAAAGCGTGACTTTATATTTATTTTCTTACTCTCCTTTATATGTATGCAGGAATTTACCCTAAGACCAAAAATGTGGAAATATATAATAAGAGAGCCGAATAAGGAATTTGGAAAGATTCAAACTCAGTTTATTCTAATATGATATCATGTTATGCTTTTGGAGTAATTGGTAGCAATTTCACAAATTTTACAGTTTTGAATATGTCCAAATCCATTTGTCCATGCCGAACACAACTGAGTTACTCATTATATCATGCCATTCCGTAGCACGTGTTGTCAAAATACAGTGCTAATTGAGTAGGAATTGCACCAAAGAATAGTAAAATCGAAACGGATCGACAGGAATTCACAAATGGTAGAGTTCTCTAGATGATAAGGCCCAATGAAGTTACAGTAATTTCAAAGGAAGAACCCTTGATCAAATGTCTAGTTGGCCAATGAACTAGGATGAGTGGATTTGAACGGATAGTTCTTGGGCCTCTTGAGCCCATTGGTCCAAAAGTGCAGAGGCCTTCGGTTACTAGAACAGACATTAGATGCTCTGCCAAGGTACCAAAGTTGCCATGATAACATCGTATGGCTCGTTTTTGTCAATCAAAACCAAGAGAAGGATAGAAGCTCGTTGGCATCTATGGGCCCGTTTGTTTATGTTTCTTTTTTCTGTTTTTAAACACTTTTTCTATTTTTTTGTTCCTGGAACAAAAAGGAACAAACGCGCTTTGGGTGCGTTTCTGTTCCTTTTTGTTCTTTTGTTCTAGGAACAAAAAAGAAAATGAAAAAGAAACACAAATTTTGTGTTTCTTGTTTCGAAACACAAATGAGAAACACATCCGAGAAACACAAAATTTATTTCTATTTTCTTCTTCTTTTCTCTTTCGCCGTCGCCGGCCTCGCCATGGCCCGGCCATGACCGACGACAAGGGCCTATGAAAGAAAAAGGAAAAAGAAAAAAGAAAAATAAAGAAAAAATAAGAAAAAATAAGAAAAAATAGAAAAAATAAAAGAAATAAAAAAATTATATAAATTTACCAAACGTGTTTCGTTTATTTTTTATTCGTGGAACAAGTTTACCAAACGCGTTTTTTTTTTGTTCAAAAATTGTTCCCCGGAACAAAACACTTTTTTCTATTTCTGCTTCCCTGGAATAATTTTTAAACAAAACACAAACAAACGCACCCTATCTTGACACATAATGGAGCAAGAACTTACCGAAGCTTTCCGAAAAGACCAACCTCTCGGTGACCCAAGGTCGTATACAATTCAGACCATCCATAGCTAGCTTTTTAAGATGGTGAAGATCTTGAATATTGAGCTTAGAATAGATTGTTTTTAACATATTCTTAGCTCCTAATGTTAGAGATTAGTAGGATAATTATGATGGTTTTCTGTATTTCTTAAAATTGTATGAATATCTCTATTTGATTGTATATATCCTGATTAATATATTATCTTATTTAGTCATTTCATAAAACCTATAAGTAAGTTGACGTCAACTTCATTACGATACATCGAAATATATACAAATTCCTCAATTTTTTTTTTTTTTTTTTTTGCATTCTTACATTTAACTTGGTATCAGAGCTATCTTATTTATGTATCTGACACCTAATGTTGGATGAACCAACTTGTTCATGGTCCAGCCCTCAGGAGGATGAGTTATCATGAACGTAGGGAAAGATAAAAGGCCAAAAGGTCATGGCATGGCCTTATCTATCTAAAGTGAACGTCCTCGTCGCTTTGAAAACAACAAGTCAAACATTTTTTTGACCAATCCTCAAAACTCCACAACAAAATCATTATGATAGTTACATATTTGGGTCAAATAAAATGTCAATCGATTACCAAATAGACTAAGGCAATCTCGCATGATTCCATCTTTCTTAAGAGAGATTGGATGTTTGCTTCTGTTGCACAGGTGAGATTGTTTCTTACCCTACAATAATTGTGAAATCATTTGGAAAGTGCTATTGGCCTAGACAACTAGATATCGTTTCGAACGAATTAAAAGAATGCTTGAAAAATATGCTCAATTAAATCATTAGAAAATTACACATATTTTGACTACAACATGAGTTTTAAAAATTAATATTTCGATGCATCGAAGTAATTCAGGCAATACAATTTCCATAAATGATTAATGTAAACTCTTTTCTCCTTAAATAGCGAAAATAGCTAAAAAAAGTGCTCTTGGACTGTTTCTTGAAAAAAAAAATCCTTTATAAATTAGGGTACGTTTATTTGGCAAAAAAATAAAAGATTTGAAAAATGTCTTCATAAAAATATCACTCATATCACTTACAAAATGAATAAATGAAAATATTTTTATTGTTCATGAAAACTTTTAGACATAAATTGTTGTCAATAATTAAAACATCTTTCATTTACTAATTAATTTAAGCGATATAAGCGATTTTTTTTTAGGAAAATATTTTTAAAATTATTCATTCTCAATGAAACAAATGGATTCTTATTTCAACATTATTTCTCTAGCCATTTTTTTTTTTTGCCAAATTCACATACTTCTACTCATAAAAAATATAAAAAAATGCTGTGTTGGATTGAACCTCAACTTTTTGAAATTAGAAAAAGTTGTTTTCTAATTGGAATATATCCAAACCTGTACTGTATAAGGTACCTAAATTCCATTGGGTTTGTTCTTCTAGCTTTGGTTTGCTTTTGAAAGGCTGTGGCATATCATACAGAAGATGCCTAGGCTAGCATAACCTAGTGGATAAACTATGTTCTGTTCCTTTTGCATTAAAAAGGGAATAAATAGTTTTTGCATTACACTCAAAGAAACTTTCTTAATTATTACGTAACATGCCATACGATATAATTCTTTATCTCAATCTATATACATAAAATTATAAAATAAGCATATCTGAAAACTTTTGATAAACAATTGAGATTTAAGTTTTGCAACTTAGTGATTTTAATTCGTGGGGAATGATTTTTCCATAGTTACATGGTACTGACATATCATGTTACGTTTAGGTGATGGGATTGGAATAGATTCCTAGTCTCCCAAGATATGCAAAGTCTTTTTTAAGGTCACGAGGCTGCTATGGGACCTACTTTCCTAAAGGTATTAGGCCTCCAAAGGTTTTTAGGCAAATTGATAAGGCATTTGGCAGACTTTTTTGGGAGAATTTTTGGAAGACGCATTGCATGACGCATTGCATGACGCATTGCATTTTCAGGTTTTTCCGAAACCTCTAACCCAATATAAATACTACCCAATTTTGAGTTTTAGTATTTCCGGAATGTTAATATATTATTATTTTCTTCAAACTTCGCCTAGACTATGGTTTTTAATTTCCAATTTTACTCTTACCATTTTTACTTTGAGCGATGGTTCTGGCGAGCCCAGATTTGACCGTCGACAAGCCAAATCCAACACTGGCGGGCCTCTCTTGGGGTTGCACAAACTCTACTTATGCCGGGGTCCTCGGATGACCATTTTTAGTGCCATATTTGGTTCGCAAGTGTTTGCCCATCACTGGCAATCGCAAGTGAATTTTATTTATTTATTCGTTCATTCAAAATTTATAACTATAGTGCTTCCCATGTGTAGTTTTTTCAAGACAATATTTTAATCAAAGTTCATTCTCACAGCACTTTTACAATAATGATATTTTATCAAATACTATTTGCATTTTGAAAAATCTTCCCAAACCTTTGCATTTTTTCTCCACAGATTTTCCTGGAAGTGGAACCAAATGCAGCGGAATCTCTCTTGCTCTGCACTGTGGCCACTTTTGCTTTTGATGATGCAGAAGAGCAACAGAAACAGAAAAACAAAAGAACACAGGAGTTAGATTCGGTCTAAATATGATCCTAAAGCATTTTTCCCAAAGAAAAAAAAAAAAAAAGAAAACAGCTCTCTCTCTCAAATGAACACAGGAGTCTTTCAACTTTTGAGCCAAGCATTCACGAGACGCCCCTGAAAGTCTCAGGCTTTTGAGCTTGTCTTTCTACTGCTAAACAAACCTAATCTCCTCATCCTCTTCTCCCGAAACCGTGAAACTCTAGATTCTCTCTCTCTCTCTCTCTCTCTCTCTCTCTCTCTCTCTCTCTTCATAACCTGCATGAGAAAAAACTCTTCTTTTTACTTTAATTGTGGACAAAAGAGGAAAAACAAGAAACCCCATACACAGACCTCGCCCTTTCATGCCCTTCATTCACCAAGATCAGCTTCCTCAGCTTTCGTGATGCTTTCCTTCAGAGTTCCTTCTTTCTCTATGTAGAAACTGTGTCTATTCAGAAATGGAAAGCAGAAAGCACCGAATTTCAGTCCTTCCTCTCTGTTTTACGATCCCCTGGAACCTTTGATATATACTGTCTTATCTTTTTTCTCTGTTTTTTTTTTTTTTTGTCTTTCTTTCTTTCTTCCTTTTTTGAAGTTTATGTTCTTGATTCATGAATCCTTTTCTCTCTTACGCACGCTGGGCAAGAACCCATGTTTCTGAATCAGTTCATGCACTTCCTGAAATCAATCCACACGTTCAGAAGGAAAAGCCACTCCTTTTGATTGGTTCTTACCCAGAGACCCTCTTCGCTAACTAGCCATCCGCGTTTCTCCCTCCCTCTCTGTCTCTCTCGGGAGCTCCGATGGCCACCTCGTGTTTCCACGCGTTTCGCTTGAGGAAATCGAAGAGCAAGCAATTCTCGGTGCCTTCGTCTTCAAGAAGCAACTTGAATTCAGAGATGGAGAACATGGAGAGGAGGAGATTCGATAGCTTGGAGTCGTGGTCAATGATATTGGATTCTGAGAATGTGGAGGCCTGGGAAGCATCAAGGGAAGATCAGGAAGAGTGGACGGCCGATCTCTCTCAGCTGTTCATAGGCAACAAGTTCGCTTCGGGTGCTCATAGTCGGATTTATCGTGGGATTTATAAGCAGAGAGCGGTGGCGGTGAAGATGGTAAGGATTCCGAATCAGAACGAAGAGACTCGAACTCTACTGGAGCAGCAGTTTAAATCTGAAGTCGCATTGCTCTCGCGTCTGTTTCATCCTAGCATTGTCCAGGTAACATTCTCTTTCTCGAATTCTCACACACGAAGCATACTTGTCATGCATACGGGTGGTAGCGTTTCTTTCTGTTATTATTGTGATATGTCGCGGAATGACATCAGTTTAGTATTGTTGAATTTCGATATCTAGTCAATTTTGCTACAAACAGACTTATACATGTCGCTAATCTGCTGATATAAATAAAGAGTCTTTCCCGAGCATGGTTAAACAGAAGATAGAAATGAAAGAAAACGCGTGATTTGGAATGTCTAATGCTTTGAAATTGCAAGAGGAATACACGTCGCACTGGTTTATTAGCATAATGATCCACAATAGCGAAGACATGGAGATGCGATAAATTGGTTTCCAATTCAAAATGCTGCGTAAATGTGCTGAAATCTTCCAGAGAAGTAAGCAATCTAAGCTCCAAAATGGGTTTCCGCCTCAATCTTTTCGTGCCTCGAACTCCTCAAAACACTTTGATGGTTTGCATAGACAAGATGCATTGAAAACTTGCATAGACAAGATGCATTGAAAACTAAGGCAGAAAGATGTACTTGCATACTCAGGCATGTGATAATTAGCTTGGCAATTTAAACCAAGAGAGCTCAATATTGCAAACTTGGTGACCCATCATTTTGGGCAGTTCATCGCAGCTTGCAAGAAGCCCCCGGTATACTGCATCATCACTGAATACATGTCGCAAGGAAATCTGAGAATGTATCTGAACAAGAAGGAGCCTTACTCTCTCTCGATCGAGACAATCCTAAGGTTAGCTCTCGATATATCCCGAGGGATGGAGTACCTTCATTCTCAAGGGGTGATCCACCGGGACCTGAAGTCGAATAACTTGCTTCTTAATGACGAAATGCGAGTTAAGGTGGCGGATTTCGGCACTTCGTGCCTAGAAACGCAGTGCCAAGAAATCAAAGGGAACAAGGGCACATACCGTTGGATGGCGCCAGAGATGATCAAGGAGAAGCCGTACACTCGTAAGGTCGATGTGTACAGTTTCGGGATTGTTCTGTGGGAACTCACCACAGCCTTGCTTCCTTTCCAAGGAATGACGCCAGTGCAGGCTGCATTTGCCGTGGCAGAGAAGGTTAGATGGCCAATCTGCATACAAATTGTTTGCTTTCATTCAGATTTTGTCTCATTTTGGTATCTTCTTGCAACTTCTCGTGCAGAACTCTTCAGTGTTGCTTTTCATTTGGCACTTCATTAGGACATTGTCTTACCCTGTACTTACGCGAAAGGTCTTGATTGAATCCTTCTTCACTGAAAAACTATTAATTTGATTTGAGTTTGGCCTTCTTATTCTTGACATATAAATTCGATTGCTGTTCTTGTTGAACATATCTCACTAAGTTTTCGATTCCTGGTGTTTGCACCGACACCTTGTGCTACATAAGATGGTCATTTTCTTCCAAGTGCAGTCGAGATAGACATCATTCCATGACTCGTTTCTGATCTTTTCATCTGACAGAACGAAAGGCCTCCGCTGCCGGAGAGCTGTCAACCTGCGCTTGCCCACCTAATAAAGCGTTGCTGGGCAGCGAACCCTTCGAAGCGTCCGGACTTCAGCGACATCGTGGCTGTGCTTGAGAAGTACGACGAGTGCGTCAAGGAAGGGCTTCCTCTCAGTTCCCACTCGTCGCTGGTTAGCCGGAAGCACATCCTGGAGCGCTTGAAGGGCTGCGTGTCGTCCATCAGCTCATCGATACCTGTACATGCCTGACGCTTAATTGTAAGGTATATACCTATTGTTTTCTTCCTGATTAGTCGTCTGTTGGCCGTGTACATTCGACGTTCGAGCACTACAGTATGATGTGATTGTATATTGTTTATCTTTGCGCTCGAAGATGTTAGGAAGATAGGGGCACTATAAATTTCCCCTTTTTCCTTTTCTATTTTTTTGTTTATTTATTTATTTTCAAATCAATCCTTCTGTTTGAGGTGCTCAAGGAAGGGCATCGACATGACTTGCAACAACTTGACATGAACGTCATGGCTAGATGTGGGGAAAGGAGGATTAGCAAGAAAAGGAAAAAATATAAGTATTGACATATCGTGGGTGAATCGAATCCCTCGTGACAACTAACTTTGGTATCGTATCTGCCAGATTAGGAACATCATTGAACATGAGTATGTCCGTTATGACACTGCTAATTTTGGAAGACATGGTAATAAAGATTGTGATTCAAACTCCGGCAAATTCAATCTGCAGTGCAAGATAGGACGGAATTTCATTGCCGGAGTGACTACAGAGGAACTTTTCTTCTTCTTCCGAATGGCCTAAGTCACTACAACTGGGCAAACTCGCTGTCTCGGCAATAAACGAACAATTGAATATGCTTTCATAGTATCTCCAGTTGTGGCCCAGAGGTCACTGTTTCGTCTGCTCACGATACATTTGCCATATGATTTCTTAATTGAGCTAATGCAATCTCGAGTAGCAGCAGTTGTTGGACCAGAATGAGTCAATTTCAAGCACATCACAACTTAATGTCAAAGATTGTCACCATTTCATAAGCCTATTCCATATATGCGCACTCATCCTTGTCGTCATGCATAAAGAGTCAAACTGATGTAGGATCAACACCCCAATGGTGACTCAGTGACCTTTCCTGACCAATAGATGCTCATTTCAGCTGCTTTCAGAATTATTCAAAATGACACGAAGCCAAAACCAAATTGAAAACTAGATGGCATCAAATGGCCAAGCTCAAGAGCCCCTTGTGTTCAGTTGGATTAACGCAAGGAGCTTTGGATGCTTGCGTCTTCATCTAAATATTGCGTTAGTGTTCCTATCAAATAAACCAGAAAACAGACCTCCCAAAATAAAAATAAAAATCGTTAGTCCATCACCGGTGTATGCTGACGATAATGCCAACTCAGAGGTGGGAATATAGAGAACGTGTGCTCTTGCTACCCAGACTTGACCAACTGTACCCTCTTTTCTGTGTTTTTCTTTTTTTTTTTTTTTTTTTCATAATAAATCCAGATGCATACAACTCCGCACCTTAAGTCAAAATAATCAACAGGCACACATTAGACAATACCAGGCTCAACAATCAAGTTGGTCAAGAGCAGGTAAGTGCTTTTCAGGCAGTTGTCACATAGTTTCTCTTTTTGAGTCTGATGCTGATGACCCTTAATTAGACTCAAATGGCTCGGAAGTAAATCAGGAGTTCATCCTCTTTCTAAGCCAAAAATAAATCAGACCAAACCACATAACCTTTGCATTAAAGAGACATTGAAAGATGATACAGTCCAGACAAATAGTGGGGGTGAGGAAAACTAAGGGAAAGGAAGAAAACAGGCTCTCGGGAACCACCAAAAGGAGTTTTGGATTGGAGTACCAATACCATTAGTGGGACTTTGCTTTAATCGAAGCCCTTACTTCCCTTTCTATTCTCGTTTGTTACATGGATATCGAAGCCTTCCTTTTGCCAACCTTTATAAACATAAAAAATCAGAGATAAAGATTGTAAAGTACTGACTACTTTCGCACAAATTTGCATCCAGTTATTACCTATTCAATACCAAATTGCATCCACTGTGACAGAGATGCAAGTTCATACTAAATAATAATACAGAAAGGTAGGAACAAAGAGATACGGCAAGCTAATATACTTCAGAGTCAGCTTATATTGGCTTTGTTACTTTCGATGTCAATTAAAAATCTTTGGGTACCTCAGTGCATGAATCAGAACTTCCCCTATTAATTCAAAAGGAAAAGTTTCTCGACTAGAGTCTATGGTAAGATAAACCTATTGGCATGCTTACACCAATTTCACGGGGCATAAGACAATGCTAAGAGTAGCAAGCTCCCATTTCATGGGGAGGAGGTGATCATTGATCCTTTAGTGTTGTTACTTAGCTGCCTCAATTGAAAACTGAATGTAAATTTTAGTCTAAGGAAATCTCAGAAACTTCATCCCTAGAGAAAAGCGACCCACCTTAGAGTAATAGCTAATCCAGCAAAATCAGAAAGCCACAGATTCCACAGATTCTATATGGCTTTCATTTATCTTGGCATGTTTTCCAAAAAAAAAAAAAAAAAAAAAAAAAAAAAAAGAGCAAATTCAGCTGAATAACTCATACTTTATTATAATTCCAAGAAGCAGCCACTTTCACATCCTTGATTATTGTAAGGCAACCATCTACAGAACTGTTTCTCTCTCCCCCTGCTTTTCCCTTCAAACTCAATGGGAAAAACAGCACTCACCACTCTCAGACACCCCAAATCTTCTCTGCAATGAAACCTAAGAACCTCCTCAACAGTCCGTTCTGTGCCACTTCCTCTGCACTGCCACTGCCATTACTGGTGGTTTTCATTTCTCTCATCGACTCCAACTGACCCAGCTCAGCATTCCCTGAGTTTGGCTGCTTTGACTCACCTGACCTGGCATTAAACCTTCTCCTATTCCTTCTCTCCTTTCTTGTTCCTGAATTTCTCGGTTGCTTCTCTGATGTCAGCCCATCTTCATAAGCATCAATTATTTCATGGATCAACTGACGATTTGGAGATGAGTCCCACCTCGCCCAGTAACTCATATAGCATCTGAAGCAGTCACAATTAAAGGTACAGGGATGATCATCATTAGCTGTGCTGCTCTTGGCAGAAGAAGAGCTTCTGCGGGAGGTTTTGAGGTTGTTCTTGATGGTGGAGATTGGGGCAGAGCAAAAGATGAGATAGGCTAAGACTTCTCTGTCCTGTGGTGACAGAGCCGCTGTGAGGGCAAGGATGGTGGCTGGAAGGAGGGAGAGATAATCGGACACGACGATCGACAGCGACAGTGATGGATGCACCGAGCCTTTACGGAGTTTCTTCATAGCTCTCGTTTTCTTGGAGTTTTCAGAGCTCGTCCGGTTTGCAAAAAACAGACTTCAAAGTAAGAAAAAAAAGGGTTTGGGAGGTCTTATAATGCAGAGAGAGAGAGAGAGAGAGAGAGAGAGAGAGAGAGAGATTACACTTCCAAATGCCCCCAGGCATTAATTTATTATACTGCTTTAAAAGGTCTAAACATAAATAAGCCAGGATTCGGTTTTAATTTGGATTTAGAGACTTACAGATTTATGGATAGGAAGACTATAATAAGATCTCTGTCTCTCTTCCTTTCTCTCTCTTTTCTTTTAACGACGAGGAAGCCATCTTAGGTAGGTAAGCATTGGGCTCACAAAATATCCCACTAACCTCCTAGACCAAGGAGAACATGAGCCCATATATGAAATTATTTGTACTAGGTTGTGGGCTTGTGCCGGGTGCTCAATCCTCGCACACCCTACGTTCCTTAATCACTAAGCCAACCCAAAAGCAAATACAACCATCATTGACATTATCCTCATCATTATTATATTTGGAACAAGAAAATCAGATGATAGCAACAGGTTAATCAGCTACGTTAGTGAAGACGTAATCAATTGCAAATCAGATCACATGCAGATCGATTCTATGGCATATCCACATTAGATATGAAGTCAACTCCATAACCTTAATACAATGACATTCATTTCCGATGCATGGAAGTACTGCAGTCTAAACATCTAAAAACAAATGACTGATTCAATGGCTGGCATCTGACACAAACACCGTGACACCTACTTCCTTTATAAGCTACTGGAGAACGATGACAAAGAATGAGAGTGACATCATCAAATGTTTGTTTCCTATTATACTATGTCCTAAGACCACGGACATTTGCTATTTCTTATATGCTGAAAAATTTGCAGATTCTTCTAAAGAAAATTTCATGCAATGCTCTCTTTGTCTGTATTTCAAAATACAATATTCCATTTGCATTTCTCTTAGTTTAAAATTACTAGAATCACACCACAATTTCCCCATGTCCACACTTTACATCAAGCCAAAATATATGAAAAAAGTGAAGCAACATATTTAGGAGCCCTTGGGCCAGCTCTTTGTTTTTGTAATAAACAGAAAAGAAATAATACTATCCCATAATTTTTCCTTGAGAACAAATCTCAAGACCATATTGAAAAAATGCTTAGCATAGATGGTGCGCACATCTTGAACATCTTTCATGCATCAGTTTGCACATGCGGCATAGCACAAATCTACAGGATGATGGATGGAAAATATCTGCCACTTCAACCATCACATACCAATAATTCTAAGAAGAACTCTGAAGACGAGCTCTAATCCACGACTCTAGATTACGGAGCTCCTCATTGTTTATAGAATGGCCAAGACCAGGATAAGCCTACATATCCATGGAATTTTTTTAGACATCTAAAAATCAATTGTACATAGAGAAAAATTTACTTACAATCCATCAAGGACCATTGAATAAAGTTCAAAAATGTTAAACAGATTTACCTTAAACTCACAACTCACACCAGCTTCTGCCAGGAATGGTGGACCCGCTTGCCCAGCTTCAAATAATACTGTTCTGTCATCAATTCCATGAGCCCATGAGATAGGTGTCTGCATAGAGAGACATAACTCATGCCCATAAATCATACCGATGTACCAAAGAAACAAAATGGATCTTCAGAAGATCTAATCAGTAAAGGAATTGCCAATTCACATTCAATTTAAAATCTTGGCCTTAGTCCTGACACACCAGTGGACATTCTTTCCCAGCAGAAGTGGCCATCGAATTGATTGAAGAAATTGGCATAAAAAAATCTCTTCTAGGCCCAAAAGCAAAATTCACAATGTTCCCTTCATTTTCCATATGCTACTACTGAAACAAACTAGGCCAATTCATAGCCATCACCAAAGATGTAGGATATAAAAGACAACTTAAGAAAAAGATTTGGCTGAATTTTGGTCTAACTATATGTAGTTATCAATTGGGATAAGAAAATGGAGAAAGAGAAAAGCAATGAGAAAGGAGAGGGAAACGTTGAGGAATGAAAAAAAAAACAGAGCTCCATTTACAGGAGCACATTATAAACAAAAGCTTGTACATTTCCATCTATTGCCAGGACTAACACCGAGAGAACAACTTATCAAAAAGCTAATCTCTCTATCTAATACACATGTCAAATAGGTAGCAGAATGAAGCAATGAAAAGGAAAAGTAAATGAAGTTGAAGTTTCCAAGGTCGAGATAAAGAAGTACTCTTTTGGCATCTGGTGAAACTTGATCGAGAATGGATGAATTGAAAGGAACCCATCCGCTGAACACTGCACCACCTCCGAGAGTTTTAGGGTACAGGAGAACACTTGCCAAGGTCAAAGCACCTGCAAAACATGAAACCACCTAGCTGTAAGACTGCAACAAAGATAATGTGGACAAATGCATATGCTAGCACGTGCCACTCCCTATTGGGAGAGGGAGGGGGAGGGGGGAGAGAGAGAGAGAGAGAGAGAGAGAGAGAGAGAGAGAGACCTCCTTGACTAAAGCCGCACACAAACACATTATTGGGACTTATGCCAGCAGCTATCTCCTTGTCAATCATTGCATGCACATTCTTTACGGCTTGAAGCACTCCGTTCTCATCTTTTGGAGAGTCCTGGCATATGTAACCCATTCCATGTCACAAGAGGAAGTCAAAAAGAAAAAGCACATTGTAATAGTTGTTTAGCGCCAGGCAATCCACTTCATTTCTGGAGATTATTAATTACATCGTACAAGAGTAACTACAAGAGTTTTAGAACCCAAAAATATATTTATGGCCTTGGAAAAATATCAGATGTCTCAATGCTTATAGGAAGAAGACAAGTCGTGGCAGCAGAGAAATGGCTTTGGTGGATGTTCTGGTCACAAGGTGACTTCATTATTTTTTCCCTTTCGGATGTGATGACTTGTAATCTCAACTAAAATCCACCCAGGCTTATTGGTTACCACGGACAGGGAGATTTACATGGTATCGAAAGAAAGATGTGATAGGAGAAAATCATACTTACGGCTTTTATAGGGATTTCATGAATATCAAACCATGAAGGCATGACAGCACCATCTGCAAGGAAAAATATGTGAGTAAATGTAGCAAAGGATGCACGGAAGGGTTTATATTTCCAGAGAAAAGGAAAGAATGATTATCTACAATTACAAACACTGCAGGACAAGTCAAGAGATGTCATTTTCTCAGGGCATCCAAAACTTTTGATTGAAAAACCAAGGTGCGCTATTGTATGATACTTTTATTCTGTAAGACAACCAGCAAGGAAATCTCTTTCTTCTTCATGGCTAAAGTGTGATTAAGGAAAGATGTTTTGAATGGCCAAAATGAAGTCATTCACAAGAAGTTAAGCCAACATGAGGGATACAAATATCTGAAGGCGGTTCACTCTCCCAATGTAATATTTCCGCGCACGATTGTTTTCCTGCGAGGTCGAAAGGCATGTCAAGCAAGAACAGGCTTCCAATCTCTATACCCTTCAACAACGCAAACCGTCAGCCTTCGTTTGCAACACCCTATCTCTGATTTTTCCATACTAGAAGAAACTCATATTTCCATGTAACAACTCCAGGTTCCCTTGCGGCCCAAAAGGAGTTCAAGATTGAACCGACATTACCTGCAGCTTCAACCTCACAAACAACACACTGCAGTACACAACTCACCAAACAACACCAAAATCAACGAAAAAACCCAACTTTCCGACGATGTTTCGGTAGATCCCGCAATCCATTTGATCGCTCTAATTGCCGACACCGAATAGCTCCGCATCATTCGATCACACTACCTATACCCATCACAGGAAAATCTCACGGGCGACCGAAATTAAGAACACCCATGAGCACGCACGCACACACAATCAAAAGGGCACGACAGAACCCACAATTGCAAGTGACCGGCTTGGGAGGAGCGGAAGGGAAGGACCACTTGGTGAGCCTGAACTCCGGAGAGCTGAAGAGGGTCTTGATGGGCTCGTTGGCGGGGCCCGAATCGCCCAACCCGTGGAGCCAGAGGACGAAGCTTCGAGCCGCCATGGAGGGCGGCGCCGGAGCTGGTGGGTCCGGCCGCCGCGAGAGGAACAGGAAGAAGACGGTGGCGACGGAGGTAAGCGCGACGAGGACGAACGGCTTCGTTGCTGGTATCAGCCTGGTCATCGCCGCCATCGTTTTCTTCCCCTGCGAACGGCGGAGGTGGAGTACGAAAGGACGATAATAGCCTTCTACTTCGATTCGATTTGTTGGATATGCTGGAGTAAACTTGAAATTTGAAGTACGTTTTGGGGGCAAAAGGGGAAAAGAAGTAGAACGTGGGAAAGATTCCAAACCAATGAAGGAGAGAAATGTAACGTGTCTGATGAAGAATCTATCGATAAGCCAATGTACATTGCACCCTTCAAAGGAAATGAATTCAATCCAGTGGACCGTCCTAATATTTTCGTAATATGATCAGCTAATCTGAAATGAAGTTTTGGATTTGTACCATCGATTTTATGTTATATGAATTGAAATATTGTCAATTTAAGATGTTAATGAACTTATCAGGATCACAACATATCGCAAAGAAAACAGATTGAGAATTGAAATTATTTGTGATGGTTTATTACTCAATCACCTTGTTTCTCTTTGATTATTTTATTTTATTTTATTTTATTTTATTAGAAAGCATATTTCATATCATCATGAATCAAACGAAATCTTGGTAAGGAATTTCCCCTCAGGTTGGGGTATTAATACTAGTGCCGTGACTTTGATAAAGTATTTACTGCAATATCAATATTTTTTGAGTGCTCACTTTATTGCCATATTGATAAAAAAGATCACTAAAAGTGCCTCTAATCATAAAATTGCAATTGGTTTTTAAAAAAAAAAAAAAATTAACGTAGGATATGGCTATTTTTAAAAACACTATTAAGTATGAAACCTATGTTCCAACTAATCATTCTTGGGAGACGATATGGTGTTGTTGTGTCCTCATCTAAAAATGATTGCTCTTGTGGAGGATCACTCAATGTTCAAGTCTCCATACATAATTCGATCAGCTCTCTAATCAAACACCCTTGCTTCTCACCAACATTTTGTATCTTGAAATGATGAAGCTAAAAAGTTCGAAGATAAATTAAGGTTAAGAGAGGAAGCTGAAAAAGTTAAGGATTCATTAGAGAATGCTGAACTGGAAATAAAAAGGTTGGGAGAGCATAACTTACAGCTAAGAAAAAAGACTATAATATGTAAGAAATTGTCACATGTAGAGAAATTTAGAGGGTTGGATGAACAACTAATGTTGATAAAGCAGTTTATATAGAAAGATAGAGAGTGTTAGGCAAGGAACGATTGATAACGCAAGCACAAACGAAAGATAGAGTGTTAAGCAGGAATGATTGATGCTTAGGTGGGTTAGATAAAAGACTGAAAGATGTTGAAGGAAAAATCGATAGCCCATCATTTACTCTAGTCGAAGGGAAAGCAATGGAGGACATAATTCAGTCTATTAAAGACGAAAATAAGCTCCATGTTTAAGTTCCTGAGCATCAATTTCCTTAAAGAATTTTTCTTTGATCTGTGATTAACTTAAGTCTCGCAATGTTTAATTAACACGATGTTATGAACTTATTATTTGGACATTCCAAAATAACTTTTGGAGAAAGGTTATGATATATAAAGAAAAGTTGGGAAATAATTCCAAGGAACACACAAGAGTTTTAATGTGATGTTTTTTCTCTTTTTAATCTCCATTTCACTCAATTAGTTTGAAAAGACAGAAATATCAAAAAATAATTGAAATATTATTAGTTATAGAAAAAAAGAGAAAAGAAGTGGATGATAACTGGATCAAGCAGTCACTTTCACGTCGTTGCCGATTCCTCGGTTTAATGCAACCGTATATTGCCCCATGCTAATCAAAGGTAATCAAAAGAGCAAGAAATAATCCAAAAGAAACATTTTGCTTATCGCATTTCTCCAAATCTATTTCAAAAAAAAAAAAATGGAGAAGCTATGTATCAACATAATTCACGTATAAACGACACATTTAGCATGCATAAGCATGCAAATGCACAAGACAATGCAAAGAGCAAAAATCATGTCCGCTCCTACTTTAATAGCTCAAAAATTTAGAAATGTCACAAGGTTCATGCCCTCTATTGTAGATTTGAGAAGTGATTGTACTGAACTACTTGCCAACTATTTGGTACTCTCTCACACATTTTGTGATAGTCTCGTTAGCCTTTTGGGACTATGCTATTTCTTCTCTTTCCTCCTCTCTGAAAATTGCAATTATTTCAACAAATAGTGACTACTGAAGATTAGACTATGGTCCAAGTCAAAAGCATAGCCTTTTGGGGGTGATGGTATGATGTTGTTGTGTCATGTAAGGATAATTGCGGTCACTCAATGTCCAAGCCTCCACACATAATTTGATACTTCTCTAATCAAACAACCTTACTTCTCACTAACATTTTGTATCTTGAAATATGAAGTCTTAATTTACAATGTCATTCCAACCATAAAGTCTACAAGCCAAAAATACCATATGCAAGAATAGTGCATAGATAGCGTTTCTAGTGTGGACGTTGTATAGCATCCAATACATTTATGTATGCTGTTGTTTGTCTTGATTTGCATATCCACCTATTCTTTTTGTACATCAAAGATTCAAATATAAATTTTTATTTTTATTTTTAAATTTTAGGGATTGTGCATAATTTTTCCTTAATTTTTTTTTTTTGTATAATTTTGCAACGTTTAATTAACTCAATTTTTGCATCTATGGAAAACTCATTATTTGAACATTTCAATATAACCTTTGGAGAAAAGTTATGGTATGTAAAGAAAAGTTGGGAAATAAATCTAAATAACATATAAGAGTTTGGTTCTCCCTTGGAACCAAGAATTGGATTGCCTGGAAATCGTTTCCACTTTTAGGAAGCAAGAATCATATCAACATTCTTAGGGGGTGCATGACAAACCAGAATTTCTATTCCAGAAACAATTTTTCTATTCTAGATCTATTTCTGGAATAAAAATCTGTTTGATAAACTTATTCCGTTTTTCTATTTCTGGAATAGATTTCTGTTTCAGAAATAGAAATTTTCTACTTCTCTATTTCTGGAACAGAAATCAGAAATAATTTCTCTATGAAATTTTCTACTAAGATGAATATGCTTAGAAAAAGTATTACCAATAAGATGGTAAGAGATCATAATATGCCGGAAATTCCATGAGATCGTGTTTTTAACTTTTGTAATGTATTTCTATTATTTTGTATTCGGGGTCCCAATCTTTGCTTTTGTAATGTGATACTGTATTTGATGATTCATATCTCAATTCTTGTAATGTGATATTTTACTTGAGGATTTCCCTTATTTGTAATAGTTCTTTATGACTAGAGGCGTTAAATGGGTTGCACAACCCATTTATAGACCCATTTAAGCATAAATGGGTCGTTAATGGGTCAGGCCTTGAGAAATAAGGTACCCTGATGGGTTTTAAAAATAAAAGAACTAAAATAAATGGGTCTTAAATGGGTACCCATTTAAGATCCATTTACAAACCCATTAAAGTCTAAAGATGGGTTGTGCAACCCATTTATTTTTCTTTTCTTTTTTTATTTTTCTTTCTTCTTTTTTTCTTTCCTCTTCCTCCGATTGCCGGCATGGCGATGGCCGTCAACCGGCCAGGCGACCTCAAGGCTCGCCAGATCGGCAAGGCTCAAGCCTCGCTCAACGCCGGCGAGCCTCAAGCTCCTTGGATTTGGCGAGGCGGAGGCCTCGCCCGACGCCGGCAAGCCTCGAGCTCGCCGAATCTGGGGAGGTGGAGACCTCGCCGACGTTTGGCAAGACTCGAGCTCGAGGCTTGCCTGTGGCCAGCCGCCGGCCGTCGTCGTGGCCGGCGGCTGACCAAAGAAAAAGAAGAAGAAGAAGAAGAAGAAGAAGAAAGAAAGAAAAAAGAAAAGTTATATTTAAAAAATTAAAATAATTAAAATTTTATTTTTAAAAAATAATTAAAATTCCATTTTTAAAATAATTATTTTAAATTAAAAAAAATTGTCCATTAAATTTGTGTTGTATAAAATTATTTTAGCAATACCATTTTTTAAATATATATATTAAATTAAGTTTAATTAAATTGGTCGGGTATAGGTTGGGTATGGGTCGGGTCGGGTATAGGTCGAAAATTTTGCATTGCAATAAACGGGTTATAAACGGGTTAAATGGGTCGATTTGGGTCAGACCATTTATGATCCGACCCAAACCCAACCCGACCCACCCGTTTAACGGGTCTATTTATGACAAGCTCTATTACACTTCGTAAAATTCACTGATTTTGTAAAATTTGCCACAAATTGCCCAATACACTTCTTTGTGTTTGTTTCTAAAACGATTGTTCGATATCATAAACCGTGGCGGTGATCGACATGACATACTAGCATGAAGGGGATTAGAATATGGTTGCCCACCTTCATTCTACTAGAGTTTTTGGAACCTTCTATCATGCTCAAAAGTAATGCATATTGATTTCCTTTTCCTATTGTATGGAGACTATTGATAAGTATATTATTTGATCGTAATTGCCTATCTAGGTGGATGCTAAAAAATTGTGTGAAAATTTAGAAAATTTGATATAACAACTCCTACTTTGTATTTTTTTTTTCAAAAAATGGAGACTTTACTAAAAAAAAAAAACTCTTACTTTGTATTTGGGTCAATGGGTTCATAAGCGTATGAAATTTGTAAGAATTGACATCTCATTTGCTCCAAAAAAAGAAAAATTTGTTTTAAGAAATAGAAATTTTATACTTGTTATCAAACGAATTTCTATTTCTAAAACAGAAATTTTGTATTGTTATAAAACATATTTTTTTGCTCGAAAACTCGTCTAGAAATAGAAATAGAAAAATATATTTCTATTCTAGAAACTATTTCGAAACAAATGGTTGTCATGGTAGGCGCGCATGATAAAATTTCTACTTCTCTATTTCTCCGTTTTGTTCCCTGCAATGTGTTTGGAACATAAATCCATTTGGGGATGCAATTTGATTTTTCTATTTCTGGAACAGATTTCTATTTCATAAATAGATCTGAAGAAGAAATCAGAAGCTAAAACTTTTAACTTCTTAATTTCTAGTCAGAAATCAATTTCTGTTTTAGAAATTTTGTCATATGCATCTTTAAGAATTGCACATAACCAACCAATTTGGTTCGATTTGAGTGATTTCTTATTCAGGCGGTTTGTTTTGCACTCTTGTGGCCTAGATTAGATGTGAGGTGAGGCGTTGGTCATGGTTGAGCAAGGATGAAGCAATGTTGGAATTTGCTGAAGCCGCTTCTTGAGGTTGGAGGGTAAAAGCAGCAAAGGCTCAAAGTGAATCAAGAATATGGCGTTCATGAATTGAGGTAGTGTAGCTAGCATGGGTGTTTCCTGCCAGGTAGAAAGCTTCTCCTTTTCTACTCCTTTCATATCTCCTTAGCTCTCTTTTGCCTTTTCAGCCACTCAGGATTGGAACCTTGCCCACATTAAGGTGAGGCTAGGTGCAGCTGATGAGGGCCTAGCAACCCTTGCTGGCCACTGGTAAAAAAATCAAATCCAAAGAAGGAAAATAGGAAGAAATAAGAAAAGAAAAGAAGAAGAACAAAATAATTTCAAAAAATATTAAAATGTTATTAAAATTTGTCAATCTTAGTGCTGAGCCATGCCACGCAGTACGACTTGCATTGGCGTCGGCAATTTTTTTATCAAAATTGGCTGGATAGAGTCAATTGGCTAAAGGTAAAAATAGTTAAGCTTAATTGGGAAAATTGAAAGGTTTAGAATTGAATTAGTAAAAAGTGCAATAGAATTAGGATTTTTTGGACAATTTTCTCCATGCCTACCTTTTGGTCATGCATATTCTAAAGTGCTACAAATCAATTTCTAATAGAAATTGTAATATCTGATCGAGTCTTGAACTAATCTAGTAGAGGTTGATTAATTTATGCACTACAAAAATTAATTGCTTGCATATACTTCAAAATATTCTTACTGATGTTGCTGAGATTCATCTAAATGGATAGCGATAACTCCTTTGACGAAATCAATGGCACTCTAGATTGAAAATTATGCTTATTAGAATAGTATTTTCTTAAAAACAATCTCTTGTGTTGCATGCAAAAATGAGTGAAAGAAAAATATTTTCATCATTCACGAAATTAGACGCAAATAATTGCAATAACAAAAATATTTTCTATTAATTAATAATTTTAAATGATGTAACATATCATTTTTAGGAAAATGTTTTCTTCATCATTTATTTTCTGTAAAAAAGTTGAAACCTAAGTAGGAAAAAAGTCATATAAAATTAGGCTACAATTGGTTACCTATATAAAGATAGGACGGTCCTTTGCTTTTCGACCACCTATTGGTTTAAAATCTTTCAATGGTTCTCGCCCCTGCTAATTGGTCTTTTCCTCTTTAAAATGCTGGCCAGTGCAGTGTAACCAAAATTATGACCCTAACCACTGATCTCAAACTCAAAAATCAGTTTAAATTAGGTCCTCTTGAGAACTATTTCTCAAGGAGTCAACAGCCATGGCGATGTCAAATAAGGCGCCGGCTCTTTGCATCGCGGCCCTATTGGCGTGCTCGTTCGGGCCGAACAATGTGACCATCGAAGCCCGGATGATCAATTACCGCGCATAGCAAAAGGGGACAAGGTGTACTGCCGGCGCCAACATTGTAATCCTCTTCCTCTCCCGTCCAACCTTTACGTCCGAGGTTGCGAGAAGGCCAACATGTGCCGCGGAGGGACAGAGAATTGATTCCTTGGAAAAACTAGAAGTGGGGTTCAAGAATTCCTGGCCTACAATTAATTGATTTGTTTCATTGCAGCCTTATATGTGCTTCTTGAGGTAGATTTTTCTCCTTAGAGATGATTGAAAAACATGTAAGAAAATTTCCGTGTCTTCCTTGATTGATTAATGTTAATATGGTAATATCTTATTAGCTTAGATTGCCCTTTTATAAAGTTTATAGATAAGAGCTTGCAAACGCTTACTACTAGCAAATCTCGTTGACGCATGCATATTGTGAAGCGGTACAGATCAATTTCTAAAAGCAATTGCAATATTTAGTCAAGTCTTGAACTAATCTGGTAGATGTACATTTGTTTTTGCACTGGAAATTTAACTGCTTGCATATACTCCAATATATTCTTACTGATGTTGCCGACATTCATCCAATTGGATATCTGGAACTTCCTTTGACGAAATCAAAATAACTTTACCAAAACTTAGGCTATGTTTAGTTTGCAGAAAATGATTAATTAAAAAAAACTTCCCTAAAAACGAACTCTCATATCTTTTACACAAAAATGCATAACAGAAAAATATTTTCATTGTTTACGAAAATATTTAGATGAAAATATTTAGACATAAATTATTGCGATAATGACAATATTTTTCATTAAAGTGATAATTTTTAGAAATTTTTTTTTAATCATTCATTTTTCTTGAAATAAATAGAGTATTGGAGGAAAAAGTCATACAATCAGGCTACATTTGGTTGCCTAAATAAAAAGATAGGACTGGATAACATAAAATTAAGAATTCTATTTCTTACTTGCTATCTTTTTTGGGAAAAAAAATGTGATATAATAACACATAGGAACATATTCCATCCAATAACATATTTGGTATACCTCAAAGAGTATTTAAAATTCAAGAAAATTAATAAATAACTAAGAAAATAATAACCTGAGACTAGAGAGAGAGAGGACTACCAAAAAAAAAAAAATTGTTATCCCATTTGGATAGGATATAATTTTCAGATATGATCAGGTCAGACTGGACAAAGATGTGATATCTAATATCTTATAAAAATGTTTGGTAAATATCTTAGTATAATATGGATATCGATATATGTTATCTGAGTTGAGTGTTTGCGGCGCTAGCACATTGCTTGTAGACCTGGCCATGCGCTGCAGCCAACGTAAGGTCGCATGCAACGATGCGCGCGAGCCCCTTGCTAGGCATCGGCAACCTCCTCCCGCCTTAATGACTCTCGCCGGCGGCAAATCCCACCTCATCCTCCTCGCCGTCCTCCACCACCTCCTCCTCTCCACCCACACCGCATTGAATCTCGACCATTTAGATCGGACTCTAGCAGCTGCCGGCCCCTGTATGTTCCGAATGCAAAATCACTCTTCTTCGGCAGCCACCGATCCTCATGATTTCTACTGCGTCATCGGCCAGCCGGAGGCTGTCGAGCGAGGGCGGCTCCAATCTCCTCAAGATCATGCAGCTCGTCCTCAAATCGCGATGGCTCAAGGGGTGCTTACTCTCCGTCAATCGAACGGATTGCCAAGTTCAAGGGGACGGCGTGGGCCGACACTGAGCCCGTCCACGTAGTCCCATCTCAAATGGCCAAGCTCAAGAAACCGGAGATCTCGAGCCTCAAGAACAATCGCTTCTCCGGCGAAGTTCTATCTGAACTGTCATCTCTTGTTCGCCTTCGTGCTGCTGATATAGTGGAGTATGTTGGTTTTACACTTCACCAAAAGGAGAAAAAAATACTACCTTTTTTATTTTCCCACCAAAATCTATACTGTAATTGTAATCTTTTAAAAATAATGAAGAATACTTATGTGAACTTACGTGATATTCCTTTGTTTTCTACAAGTTTCAGGTGCTTCGAATTGAAAAAAGCCATAGTGCCCGCACCGCAAAATTTAGAGTACGTGAAAATAACTAATAAAAGTCAGTTTAGGCTTTTTTTTTTTTTTTTTTTTTTTTTTTTTTTTTTTTTTTACGATTTTTTTGTGAGCTCTCGTTTCATGCTTTGTTTTTTTCCCTTGCTTTTGTTGATTTTTTTTTTTTTTTATGCCAAGTCAATACCTGTCATTATTATATTTTTTTAATCAATTAGGTTAAAGGGTAATTTTTCGGAATAAAGGAAGCCAAGTCTAGGTTCACCAAAATTCATTTAGCCAAATAATCCCTGCACAAAAATTAGATTTTTGTAAGGTTGTGAAACGTAAAGAAATTCGACTGCAACGGCTGTGTATAAATTTGAACTTGGAAAATCATCTAACTCTATTTATTTTTATGGATTTCAAATAAGTTTCTAGGCGAATTTAAGTCGTTTAATCTAACTATAATGCCACTTAAAAGTCTAACTATATATCAATCATATCGTACACTATTCAAAAGAAAAAAAAAGGATTATTTTCTGTAAGTCATATTTGTAAGGTGATATTCAGTGTGATTATATTAGAAGCAAGATTGCTCCTTCAATAAAATGTTTTAGCTTCACATAAGTTCTACTTCAATATTGTTCTTTGCATAGTTATAAATTTATCGGTATCCCTTATATTGCATTTTCTGTGAAAATTATGTTAATTTTTTATGGGTGCATTTAGTTTAGTTTTTCCAATAGGTTTTCAACCTCAAAAGTCCTTTGGGGAAATGTTGGAAATGTTGAGGTATTTGGCAATCCATTCTGAGAGGCTTTCGGCCAAATACTGACATTGGGAAAGCAGAAAGCCCCCATGCTAATAAGGACTAGCATTAAGCTTTCCGTATTTGGTCAAATGCTAAAACTAAATTTTTTCTTCCAAAACTACCCTCACTAATCTTTTAATATTCTAGTTTTGCCCTCATTATCATTCATCTTTTTTTTTTTGAGAAAGGGCATCCGGCGAGGGTGGCCAACGAGGCTAGATCAGGCTGGTGAAGGGTCAGCGAGAGGCTTGTCAGGAGCTAGCGAAGTTTGTGACACCGCCTAGGTCACAATGCCTAGGGAGGCGAGATCCTCACTGGGGTTCGCGTGACCTTGGGTGATGGCCACCAGCACGAGTTAGATCTTGTCGGCGCTAATCCAATCTCATTAGTGGCCAACCCTTCCCTGAAGGGTTTTTATTATTATTCTTTTAAAAAAAGACCCAAACACCATTTTTAAAAAAATATTTGCCAAACACCATTTAGGACAAAGTAGCATTGTAAAGGATTTTTTAGCAAATGCAGTTTGCATTTCTCTAATAGGCTTTAAGTCAAAGGTATTATGTCGCAAAAAACCCTCTTGATATGCAGAGTCTTCTCTCCTTTCGCTATGCAGAGTCTTCTCTACCCATTAGTATGCATGATTAACCAAACCCTAGACCCAAATGATATCCCAACCATTTTCCAGCCCATCTCATCTTCATCTAATCTTTCCCAATGGTTGTTCTCTTCTGTTCTTACCGAACTAAGTTTTCCTTTGTGACTGTCACAATTATCTTCACAATTGATGGTGGGTTCGACTTCCGGCAGGAGCTCATCTTTGTTTCGGTCTCCAATTCCAACTGGTTTGTTCTCATGCTTCATTTTCTCAGTTCTCTACATAATTTCTAAGTAGTATTGACTGATTTCACCTTTGTAAGTTCGGGCTTTGCGTTATCTATTACATTCGAAGATCGGTTATGCTACCCTTCTCTTGTCGTTAATTGCGGATCAAGTTAGAATGGTCGATAGTTCTTTATCTGCTCTCCTTTTAGTGTGATGGACTCCGATTAATTTAGTGACTTCGTGCGTCTAGCGGCTCTTTGTTCCAGATTGGGTCGGCTTACTACTGAGAAGGAAATAGAGGTCTGGGATGATGAACCTCCATCTGCAAAATTGGCAGAATGTAGCTTAACTTTGGTGGGAAGAATTCTGTCAAATCCTTCCATCAATTTCCCAACATTCCAGAGTACATTAAAAAAAGCATGGTGGACGGAACGAGTTGAAATATCACAACGTGAAATTGGCCTCTATGTAGCAAAATTTCATTCTGTTGCCGACAACAGCGAGTTCTTGATGGAGGTCCTTGGCTTTTTTCGGGTCATCTCGTTATTTTCAAGTCATGGCAGCCCGATACTCCCCTGCATTGTTATGATTTCTCAAGTTGTGCTTTCTGGGTTCAAATCTTTGGACTGCCGTTGAAATGGAATACTAAAAAGATGATTACAAAGGCTGTGCAAGACATAGGCCGTGTACCAGAGGTCCGAGTTGACACTAAAGAAGGAATGACATCAAGGCCTGGTCGAGTGAAGGTCGAATTACAACTGCAGGAACCTTTAAGAATAGGGAAATTGATTCGTATCGAGGGGAAACTAATCTGGCTTGATTTTCGCTATGAGCGCTTGTCACATTTCTATTACTCTTGTGGGAAGTTGGGGCATTATGCTATGTAATGTAAAGAAATCCCCTATGATGCGGCTAAATTTGAGGGGAGGGATACTATGGCCTATGGTCCATGGCTTAAAGCTGAAGTTAAACAAGCTAGTCCTTAGTGGCATATTTTTTACACCCCTCAACAAGTATAAGACAAGTCAGTAGATAGTGTACCTGAGACGACTCCTTCACAATTGCCGATTGTTCCTCTCTTGCCCCCACTGGCAATCAATGAAGCAACATCAATGGCACAACCAGAATCTCCTCCAGCTCAGCCAGTTAAAGATTCTGATAAGCAGCATCTTCAGGAGGCAAGCATGGAGGTGACTCTTGTTCATACCGCGCTCATTCCTGTAATAGCCAAAATGAAGGGTATTCAGCCCTCAACTATGGATTTCCAACAAAATAAGAAAACAAAAAGTCCATGACAGCTATCAAAGGTAAGTGTGGCCAAAAAACAAAAACGCTACACGCCATATGATACCAAAGGTATAATTCTGCATGACCTGGATGATGCAAATTTAATGGACACACCTGTGCTTGATGCGGGGAAGCTGCACACCGGGCTATGGTGGTTGGCCCTAAACAGCCACCTCCTCACAAATGAAACTCATATGCTGGAACTGTCAGGGTTTGGGCAATCCCTTGACAGTTCAAGAGCTTAAGGCCATGACAGCCAAGGAAAAGCCCAATATAGTTTTCATTATGGAAACAAAGAATAGGGAAGAGAAGATTACCAGTATTTAGCATCGTCTTCGCTTCAACAATGCTCATGTTGTCAACCCTTGTGGTTTGGCAGGAGGTTTGGCAGTCTATTGGAATTACCAAGTTTCACTTGAAGTGCTTCGTTCAACGATGAATTATCTTGATAGGACTTATAGGGAAGAGCAGCAAGACCGCACTATTCGTCTTACTTGTATTCATGCTCCAACTAATTATCAGCTTAGACAAATTTTATGGGATGAATTGAGAGATAAGTTTGGCTAATGTGCTACCTTGAATCTGTGTGAGTGATTTTAATGAAGTGCTTTATATGTGGGAAAAGGTTGGGAAAAGGCAGGCACCACATTTTTGTATGCTGTCCTTTCGCCAAATGATAACTGATTGTGCTCTCATGGAATTAGATAGTAAAGGGTGTCACTTCACTTGGATGAACAATTGAGAAGGCGATGAACTAGTGAAGGAACGTTTGGACAGGGCTGTGTGCACGATGGATTGGCGACTATTATTTCCTGATGCTGAGGTCTATGTGCTCCCAGCAGTAGGTTTTGACCACAGCCCCTTGCTTATTAATACTTCAGCTTCCTATCGTAAACGCAGGAAATATTTTGTTTATGAATCATATTGGAATGAGGATGAAGAGTGTCGACGAGTAATTTCAGATGCATGGAATTCAGTGCAAAGGCAAGGTTCAGATCTACTCTCAAAACTGAAAAAAGCTTCTCTAGCATTGTCTAAATGGAGTCGCTCAAAATTTACAAGGGCTGATCTTAAGGTCCAGGCATTGCAGCAAAAACTTCAGGATATTACTAACCAGCAACATCATTCCTTTCATGGACTTGAAGCAAGTCAGATTAAAGAGGAAATACGTCGCACTTGGCAACAAGAAGAGCAATATTGGGCTATGCGCTCAAGAATTCAATGGTTGCGGTGGGGTGATAAGAATACCAAATTTTTTCATGCTTCTACTCTTCAAAGAAGGCAGAAAAATCGTATTCTTATGTTGCAAGATGATGACCAGCGCTGGGTTCGTGATCCCGAAACACTGAAATCTATGGCATTAAATTTCTTTGGTGGCTTATATACGTCAGTGGGATATAGAGTATGGACCCATTCTAGCTAAATGTTTGCCGGTTGTTACTATAGAAATGAATGATAGGTTGCTGGAAATGATTACTTTAGAGGAGGTTCGGCAAGCTACTTTTCAGTTAGGCACAACTAAAGCTCTTGGCCCTTATGGTTTTAGTGGCTTATTTTACCAGAGTCATTAGGAGGTCATAAAGGCTGATCTCTTTCATCTTGTACAAAATTTCTTTCCGTTAGGACAAATGCCTACACATCTGAACCAGACCATTACCGCTTTGGTTCCTAAGACGGTCATCCAGAGAGAATGGATCAATACCGACCGATTAGCATTTGCAACTTTGCTTATAAAGTTGTATCCAAGGTACTTGCTAATCGCTTAAAACCTTGCTTACCTAATCTGATTTCCATGGAACAATCAACTTTTGTGAATGGACGATAGATACAAGATAATATCCTTATCGTTCAAGAAGTTTTGCACCAGTTTAAGACCTGCAGGCCAAAGAGAACATTCAACGCAATCTTCAAGACCGATATGAAAAAGGCATATGACAGAGTTGAATAGGATTTCCTTAGAGACTATTTCCTCAAAATGGGTTTCCATCCTAGGTGGGTACATTTGATACTACAATGTATCGCCACTACATCTTACAACGTAAGATTTAATGGCGAACTACTTCCTTTCTTCTCTCCTACTCAAGGCCTCAAACGAGGTGACCCTCTTTCCCCATACATCTTTATTTTAATGGCGAATGTTTTATCGACTTTGATTACTCAAGCAGTCAATATGGGGAATATTAAGGGTATCTAGCTCAACAGATGGTGTCCTATCTTGACCCATTTATTTTTCACGGATGATGCCATCTTTTTTCTTGAAGCTAACCTTAGGGAATGCCAAAATATTACCAATATCTTAAATCAGTATTGTATGGCCATGGGACAGGAGTTGAACCGAAACAAATCGGGAATGATTTTCAGCAAACATTGTCCTATTGGCTTATAGGCAAATTTATCGTCTGAGATATGAATACTAGTGCTAACAAGGTATGGCAAGTATTTGGGAATTCCATTTGACTGGGGCTACTCTAAAAAGGAAATGTTTTCTTGCCTTTTGGGAAGAATACAATCAAAGTTGGAAGGATGGAAAGAAAAGTTCATTTCTAAAGGAGGAAAAGAAATTCTCATTAAATCTGTCGTCCAGTTAATTCCTCACTATGTTATGTCGATTTTCAAACTTCCTATGTCTCTTTGCAGATCTATAGAATAAAGTATAGCTCGTTTCTGGTGGAAAAACAATCAGAACAAAGCAGGGATACATTGAAAAAAATGGGATACTCTAAAGAGGAGTAAGGACAATGGAGGTCTAGGATTTTGAGATCTTCTTGACTTTAACAGAGCCATGCTTGGTAAGCAAGCGTGGCGACTACTTCAACAGCCTCAAGCTTTATGGAATCAGATTTTCAAGGGTCTGTATTTTCATTCCACCAATTTCCAATGGGCGATAAGAGGAGCTAGACCCTCATGGGGATGGTAGAGTATTTGAGTGGACCGGGATGCTATATTACCTAATGTTAGTTGGTCAGTGGGTAACGTCAGGCAAATCAGAATCCGCAAGGATCGATGGTTACCAAGAGGAGTTCTTGGTGGCCCTGCCACTAGAGAGGAATCAAAACTGGTGGCTGATCTCATCGATCCCATCCACAACAGCTGGAACACATCTCTGCTATAACGATTTTTTGATGACCAGATTATAGCAGATATTCAAACCATTCCAGTTAGACATGCTTATGCTGAAGATAAACAAGTCTGGACAGCCACCAAGGTTGGCCAACATACAGTAAAGAGCAACTATCATGTGCTGTCTAATCTCAACAGCAACAACAACTACACAGCATCAATATCATACTAGCATCCTAAAATTCTGTGGAAACTTATCTGGGCTATGCGAACAGCTCCAAAACTTGATATATTTCTATGGTTGGTCTGTCAAAATGCCATTGCATCTCGAGATAACTTATTTCAAAAACATATTCTTAATGATCCAATCTGTCAGATTTGTTAACACAGCATTCCAGAGACTTTAGAGCACTTATTCCTACTCTGTCCGTGGACTACAGCTATCTGGGCTCACCCACAAATTAACATCGATGTCCAGCCCCATACGGTCACTAGACTAGAAGTTTGGTTAGTAGAAAAGGTTATTTCATCGAATCACTTACCTGGTCTAGAGCTCATTGCAAACATTCTGTGGCAAATTTGGAGAATGAGGAACGGATTCATCTTCCGTGGCCATCGTCAGGACTCAACCTTTGCAGTAAAGAATGCCTTAACATAGACTCGACTGTATTAGGCCAGCATCCCAGCCCTTTTGACAAGACTTACAACACCATAACACCCACATCGGATTTGGAAACCACCGGATCCAGATACTTTGAAATGCAATGTTGATGTATCTTTTCAGCTAGGAAGCACACATGGATCGATGGCTGCTATATGTAGAGATCAATATGGAAGACTTACTGATGTTCATACTATGAGATTTCCTGCTGCATCTGCACTAATCGTGGAGTTTCAAGCTGTCACCTTTGCGCTTTGCCATATGCAGAGACAAGAGCTTCATCAGGCTCCGATCATCCTAGAATCGGATTGTAGTATCGTCGTTGAGGCTGTCACGAGAGTGGAGACACCGCCATGGGAGACTCGACCTCTTCTTATGGAGGTGACTGCTTTACTTTTGTTTTTCCCTAACCTATTGGTTCGTTTCTGCAAGAGAGAGGCCAACACTGTGGCCGACTGGGTTGCTAAGGCCCATCTTTCTGCAAATTCGGCCCAAAATTGGAACATCTTCCCACCTTCTATTTTGCTAGACCTTGTATATGCTGACGCCCTAGCGTCCGGTTGTAAGTTACTGAAATTATAATACATCGTCTTTTTTGCACCAAAAAAAAAAAAAAAAAAAAAAAAAGTCGAAGGTATTTGTATATTCCCAAAGCTCATTTGCAAAGCCGAGCCAAGCACACCCTACTCAAATTAAGCTTCCTTGTGCATCAATTAAAACCTAGGAAATTAGAGCGCAACGCGAAGTATTATTGTATGTCTCTGCCCTTCCCCTCGCACAAAGGCCAACTCAAGCGAACTCGAGATTCTGGCTTCGATGCCAAATAAAAAAAAATAAAAACGTAATTTCAAGAAAGAACTTGCACAAAAGACAAGTCCTTTAATGGAAAATATACCTCACTTGTCATTGGAAGTCAGTTTTTTTCCTTTTTCAAAAGTGTGGCCAGTACATTGGAACTAAATGCCAACTCAGATTAACATGGCAACTCAAAATAACAGCCCCAAAACGATAATAAAGAGTATAAAATGAGCTTCTCGGAGGGATAGAATCCTCACCAGACTAAACGATGGCGATGCCAAATAAGGCGTTGGCTCTCTGCATTATCGCTGTAGTGATATGCTCGTTCGCGGCTTATGATGTGCTCGTCAACGCGAGATCGATCTCCTACGGTGGCATGGACAAAGACCGAGCACCTTGCAAGGGCGCAAACTGTTTGCCGGATCCGTCCAACCCCTACCAACGCAGTTGTCAGAAGGCCGACGATTGCCGCGGTGGGCTGTTATCCTCGAAAGATAACCCGGAAGGATGATTTCAAGACCATGTAGTCTAAAACACTCTAAAAACGATTTCTTGTATCAATCAAAAAAATGGTAAATATATTTACCTATCATTGCAATAATGACAATATTTTTCATTGAAGCAATTATTTTTAGAAAATATTTTTTTAATTATTCATTTTTTGTGAAACACATAGAGCTTTAGTATGAAGTAGTCATAAAATTAGGCTGCATTTGGTTGCCTAATAAAAGATCGGATCTGATCAGATAACATAAGATTAAGAATCTTATTTCTTACTTGCTATCTTATATGCGGAAAAGAAAAGTGATATAACAACAGATATGAACCTATCCCATCCAATGACGTCTTTGGCATACCTCAATAAGGATTTAAAGTTCCAGAAAATTAGATACCTAACTAAGAAGAGGATAGCCTGAGACCGAAGAGAGAGAGGACCACAAAAATAATTGTCATCCAATTTACCAAATGTTTGGTAAAGATGGGATTTTTAATATCTTACAAAACGTTTGGTAAATGCCCTGATATAATATGGATATCGATATATACCATCGAAGTTGAGTGTTTGCGGCGCAAGCGCAATGCTGGCAGATCTGGCCACGCACTGCAGCCAAAGTAAGGTCGCGGGCAACAACATGCGCAAGCGCCTTGCTAGGCATCGGCGACCTCCTCGCCGTCCTCTGCCGCCGCCTCCTCCTCTCCACCCACACCGCATTGAGTCTCGACCGTTCAGATCAGTCTCCAGCAACCGCCGGTCCTGCAAGTTCCGAGTGCAAAATCACTCTTCTTCGGCAACCACCGGTCCTTACGATTTCTGCTGCTGCATCATTTGCCAGCAGAGGTTCTCGAGCCAGGGGAGCTCCAATCTCCTCAAGATCGCGCGGCCTGTCTTCAAGGGGTCCTTCTCCCCGCCAATTGAACGGATCTCCAAGCTCAAGGAGACGGCTTCGGCCGACACCGAGCGCGTCGACATAGTCCCATCTCAAATGGCCAAGTTCAAGAACCGCAGATCTCGAGCTTCAATAACAATCGCTTCTCTGGCGAGCTTCTATCTGCACCGTCATCGCTTGTTCGCCTTCGTGCTGCTGATATAATTGAATATGTTGGTTTTATACTTCAACAAAAGGAGAAAAAATACTCTGTTTTTTTTATTATCATTATTTTCCAGCCAAAATCTATACTGTAATTATAATCTTTTAAAAATAATGAAAAATACCCATTTGTTTTTTTTTTTTCAGTTTCGAGTGTTTCGAATTGAAAAAGTCAGTGGCCGCGTCACAAAATATAGAGTGAGTAAGTAAAAATGAAAGTAGAAGTCAGTTCAGGCACTTTTTTCTATAATTTTTTTTTGTGAGCTCTCGTTTACTACTTAGTTTTTTCCCTTGCTTTTGTGATTTTCGTGTGTTTTTTTTTTTTTTTTGGCCAAGTCAATACCTGTCATTATTATATATTTTTTAAATCAATTGTTAAATGGTGATTTTTCAGAATGGAGGAGGCCAAGCATAAGTTCGCCAAAATTCATTTGACCAAATAATTAATTACCCTACATAGAAATTAGATTTATGTATGGTTGTGAAATGTATAGATATTCGATTAAAACGATTATGTACAAGTTTACACTTGGATATCCATGTAATGCCATCCATTTTATGAATTTTAAATAAATGTCTAGGTAAATTTAAGTCGTCTAATCTAACTATACTGTCAGTTCAAAGTTAAACTGTATATTAATTATATTGTACACTATTTGGAAAAAAAAGATTATTTATTGCACTATTTGTAATTATAAATTTATCGGTATCACTTATATTGCATTTTCTGTGAGAATTATGTTAACTCTTTACTCAAATCTTGTGCATCAATTACAATATATCTGATTGAATAATTGCTGGAGATCTATTCTCACATCGATCCATTTTCTTATAATGGGAACTCAAATGTAAACCCTAAACCCAATTAAAATTTAGGAAATTACAGCACAAATATATCATATATCTCTACCCTTCATGCGGTTTGATGACGAAAGCTTTAATGGCGGATTCAAAATGTGGGATAGGCAATGCATTGTTGAATCCACGGCGTGATGGCTGAAAGCATGGCGCAAGGAAGCGAATCCGAGATTCTTGACTTTGATACCAAATTAAAAAAAGAAAAAGAAAAGAACATAATTTCTAGAAAGGATTTGCACAAAAGACAAGTCCTTAAACGGAAAAACACCCCAATTGTCATGGAAGTCAGTTTGTACTTTTTCAAAGGGTGGCCAGCACCGGGAAGTAAAAACTGAAACCCTACAACCAGCAATGCCAACTCAAAATAACCGGCTCCAAAACGATGCTAACGAGTATAAAATGAGCTTCTCGGAGAGCTAGAATTCTCACCAAAGTCAGCAATGGCGATGTCAAATAAGGCGTTGGCTGTATGCATTATCGCTATAGTGATATGCTCGTTCGCGGTGGATGATGTGCTCGTCAACGCGGAGCCGATCTCCTACGGCGCCATGCGTGGAAACGGTGTTCCTTGCAAGGGCCCAAACTGTCCCAGACTGCCTCCTCCGTCCAACAGTTACAACCATGGTTGCGAGAAGTCCCAGGAATGCCGTGGCGGTAGGCGGTGACTTAGCTTCTGGGAAAAAAAAAACACTACAGCGGTGATTTCCAGACCATGTAGTCTAAAAACCCTACTGTTTTTATTTATTTATTAATCTAATGAAACACCCTACTATGGATGTGGGAGATTATTGATCTTTTATTCTTTGACTAAATTGATTAATGTCATCTCAATTTATGACGAATTGATTGATTTGTTTAGTGCGGTCTTATTGTGCTTTTCGTAATAGATTTTCTCTTTCTTAATTGTGACTTTTGTCAACTCGTCAAATATCGGATATGATTATAAACTTAGTTTTAATGACTAGATTCATAAATTTCCAGCAAATGGTCCGATTTCCAGACATATGATTAAAATGCGTTGGTAAAAATTACCGCATTTTTTACGTCATTAGGTTCCTCCCCAATGAAGAAAAACTATTATGTCAAAAATCATTCATAAACAATAGTCACAAAAGGAATTTTCAGAATTCACCTTTTGGCTTTCGTGCTCGAATCTATGCTGAATGATTTTAGTTCAGACAACTACTCTTTGCTTTCACGTTGGCGATTGCACAAACATTTATTCCTAAATTCGATTGAATTTTGTACAAAATGAATCAGATTAAACTTTGTCCGTGTCCAACGTATGAAAAATAGTAGTAAGGATTTTTCTGCATTTTTCTAAAATTTTAAATCAATTTCCTTTATAAGTCATAAACTATAAATAAATCCTAAAAAAGTATTTATCATGTGGACTATCTAGAATCTATATTCGAAGGTCCATTTTGTTGACATGGAAAAATTCCTTGCGTTTGCAAAAAAAAAAATCATTACCGCTGACATTAAGATTCCGTGGTTTAACATTCGAGGAACTACTTTCTCAGATCTCTCTCGATATGCAGAGCCCTCTCTACCTTAATGGTAGCACAATTTCCTAAACCCTAATCTTCCCCTTCCACTCTACCTACATCTCATCCATCATCCATGGCTCTTTCGTATCCCCTGTAATCTCAATCCTCTCCTTCCTCGACGCTATCTACGCTGGTCTTCAATGCCGCTTCTTTCACCTGACTAGGTAGAGCTTCGCCCAGTCGATTTCTTCCTCATTGATGCCCTAACCCCTTGGGCTCAGCTTTGTTCTCAATTCTGGTCGCTAGTTTACTTTTTCGGTCTCTGCATGGCTACAATTGCCCATTTCCGAGGTTTCTTCCCTCAATCGACACTCCAGATTTCGGTTGATTCGGCTTCTGCAGCTTCGCTCTAGCTCTGCCTTTGCCTTCCTGTCAATCGACTCTGCAAAATGTGTAGAAATTCAATTAAAACGACTGTGTATAAGTTTACACTTGGATATCCATGTAATACCATCCATTTTATGAATTTTAAATAAGTGTCTAGGCAAATTTAAGTCGTCTAATTTAACTATACTGCCAGTTCAAAGTTAAACTGTATATTAATTATATTGTACACTATTTGGGAAAAAAAGAGATTATTTATTGCACTATCTGTAATTTTTTTTTTTGGTCAGTCACTATCTGTAATTATAAATTTATCGATATCACTTATATTGCTTCTTCAGTGAGAAATATGTTAACTCTTTACTCAAATTAAGCTTCCTTGTGCATCAATTACAATGTATCTAATTGAATAATAGCTGGAGATCTATTCTCACGTGGATACATTTCCTTATAATGGGAACTCAAATGTAAACCCTAAACCCAATTAAAATTTAGGAAATTACAGCACGAAATATATTGTATATCTCTACCCTTCGTGCGGTTTGATGACTAAGGCTTTAATGGCGGATTCAAAATGTGGGATAGGCAATGCATTGTTGAATCCACGGCGTGATGACCGAAAGCATGGCACAAGGAAGCAAATCCAAGATTCTTGACTTTGATACCAAATTTATAAAAAAGAAAAAGAAAAAGAACATAATTTCTAGAAAGGATTTGCACGAAAGACAAGTCCTTAAATGGAAAATACACCTCAATTGTCATGGAAGTCAGTTTTTACTTTTTCAAAGGGTGGCCAGCACAGTGGAACTAAAATTGAAACCCTCCAACCAGCGATGCCAACTCAAAATAAGCGGCTCCAAAACGATGCTAACGAGTATAAAATGAGCTTCTCGGAGAGCTAGAATTCTCACCAAAGTCAGCAATGGCGATGTCAAATAAGGCGTTGGCTGTATGCATCATGGCTATAGTGATATGCTCGTTCGCGGTGGATGATGTGCTCGTCGACGCGACGCCAATCTCCTACGGCGGCATGCGTAGAAACGGTATTCCTTGCAAGGGCCCAAAGTGTCCCAGACTGCCTCCTCCGTCCAACGGTTACAACCGTGGTTGCGAGAAGTTCAACGATTGCCGTGGTGGTCCGCCTTCTGGGAAAAAAAAAACACTAGAAGGGTGATTTCAAGACCGTGTAATCTAAAACACCCTACTGTCTTCTTGCTATTTGGTCTAATGAAACACCCTACTATGTATGGATGTGGGAGATTATTGATCTTTTACTCTTTGGCCAAATTTATTGATGTCACTGCAACTTATGATGAATTGATTGATTCATTTAGTGTGGTCTTATTGTGCTTTTCGTGGTAGATCTCTATCCTTCTTAATCGTGATTTTTATCAACTCGCCAAATATCGAATATGATTATAAACTTAGTTTTAACGATTAAATTCATAAATTTCCAGCAAATGGTCCGACTTCCAGACATATAATTAAAATGAGTTGGTAAAAAAATTTACCGCATTTTTTACATCATTAGGTTCCTCCCCCAATGAAGAAAAACTATTATGTCAAAAGTCATTCATAAACAATAGTCGCAAAAGGAATTTTCAGAATTCATCTTTTGGCTTTCGTGCTCGAATCTGTGCTGAATGATTTTAGTTTAGACAACTACTCTTTGCTTTCACGTTGGCAAGTGTACAAACATTTATTCCTAAATTCGATTGAATTTCTTACAAAATGAATCAGATTAAACTTTGTCCGTCCAACGTATGAAAAATAGTAGTAAGGATTTTTCTGCATTTTACTAAAACATTAAATCATTTTCCTTTATAAGTCATAAACTATAAATAAATCCTAAAAAAGTATTTATCATGTGGACTATCTAGAATCTATATTCAAAAGTCCATTTTGTTGACATGGAAAAATTCCTTGCGTTTGCAAAAAAAATCGTTACCGCTGACTAGAGCCATTAAACGGGTGGGTCAGGTCAGGTTTGGGTCGGGTCATTAATGGTCCGACCAAATTGACCAATTAATCCATTTATGACCCATTTATGTTTAATGTAAATTTTTCAACCCAAACCCGACCCGACCCATATCCAACCCATACATATATTAATAAAATATTTTCATATTTAACCAAATTTAGAAAAACTTATTCCTATGTTTTTTTAAAGATTATATTATTAAAATACTTCCAAGCTTTTATATATATATATATATATATATATATATATATATATATATATATTAAAATTTTATTGCTAAAATAGTTTTATACAATACAAATTTAATGGAAATTTTTTATAAATTGTAAAATAATTATTTAAAAAAATCGAAATTTAATTATTTTTTAAAAATTAAAATCTTAATTATTTTTATTTTAAAAAAATATTTTTCTTTTTTTTAAAATTTTATATTTTCTTTTTCTTTTTCTCTTTTTCTTCTCCTTCTTCTTCTTCTTTGGCCGGCCGCCAACCACGATGATGGCCGGCGACCAGCCACAGGCGAGCCTTGAGCTCACCGGCATCGGCGAGCTCGAGGCTCGCCAGATTTGGCAAGTTTAAGCCTCGCCCAACGCCGGCGGGATCGAGGCTTGCCAGATCGACGAGGCTCGAGCCTCACCCGATGTTGGCGGGCTCGAGTCTCACCAAATTGGTGAGGCTTGAGCCTTGCCGGGCGATGGCGAGGCCCTCGCTTTGCTAGATCTGGCGAGCTCGAGGCTTGCCTGGCTGGTCGCCGGCCATCGTCGTGCCGGCGACCGGAAAGAGGAAGGAGAAAGAAAAAAGAAAAAGAAAGAAAAAAAGGAAGAAAAAGAAAAGATAAAATAAAAATAAAAAATTATAATTTCGATTTTTATAAAAAAATATTTTTATAAAGTTAAAGAGAGAAGGGAGGGATTATAATTTTTTTGTTGAAAATGAGTTTTCAATCCAACCCATTTAAAAACCTACTTAACACCCACCTATCTTAAACCTTTAATTGTGAAACCCATTTAACTATCTTTTGTTATAAACAAGTGACCCATTTATGACCCATTTAAGATTTAAATGGGTCATAAATGGGTTTATGACCCATTTTAACACCTCTACCCCTGACATTAAGAATCCGTGGTTTAACGTTCGAGGACGGTTAAATTTATCCAAAAGGACCCAAATTTATTTAGATAATGTGTGAAAATTTAGCTGGAACATTTAAGCATCTAGAATCAATTAACAATAGTGATTGTGATTAGGAAACTACTACTTTTAAGTTCGACCAGAAATTCGAGACCAAATCCTATTTTTTTTTTTTTTGGTCAAACAGAACCTATTATATATATGGACCAAACCAATTACAAGCAGCAACTATCGCATCAGCGTAAATAAGATCTAAAAGAGGGGGAGGGGGGAAAAACAGCCCAGTTACTTTGCTTGGAGTTAACCCTATGGGCCTTCATAGCTCAGTCAGCAACAACATTCACCTCACGACGACAAAAGGCTAGGGAAATGTTGGGAAAAAATGAAAGCATCTGTTCTGGCCTTGTTTCTCTACTTTTTAGCTTTACCAGTATTTCAACAGAAAATCTATTTTTTTTTTTAAAGAGATTAGAAAAAACGAACATTGTCCCTATCAATGCCAACTCTTAATTAACAACCTAAAACCCACTAATTAGTATCTAATCACCCCCTTAGAGATCACTAATTCCTATTAGGCATCAACACAAAAGTCAGCAATGGCGATCTCGAGATCGTTGACAAGGACGCTCTGTCCAACCCTTAAAATCGTGGTTGAGATAAGGCCAATGAATGTCATCCGAAGAAGTGAAAATGATTTCTCGAGTAAAGTAAAAATTAGGCGTTTCTAGGGACGCGAAAAACTAAACCCTCTTGATTGTGACGGTCGATCCAAGATTAAATGTGAAATAATCAATTTAGTTCTCTAAAAATCATCGACATCATGAATTTGCTCGATCTACTTACCGTGACGTATTATAGATTTTGTCGGTTGAATTTGTGTTCATCCTTCTTTAGGAATGACTTTAGAATAGGTCGCATGACTAATTTTCTAATCAACTATTTATTTGAAAAAAATAGATGATCATAATTCACTCCCATTGTCAGGTTTATTGCTTACATTTGTTCAGTTTTGTTGATCAATATCCAACTTACTTGATAAGACCATACAAAGGGAAACATACAAAAAAAAAAAATTCTAAACCTATAGTATTAATATTAATTCAGTCTTAAATTTTTTAATTGGATCAATTTAGTTATAAATATTTTTACATTTGTACCAATTTAATTCATTTGGCCAATTTAGGCTCGAAATTGCTGATGTGGACACTCATCGTCTTACGTGATATAGCCAAACTGATATTAACAATTTTTGTTTATAATTTTAATAATATTTGAAATATTTTATTTTTTAAATAAATTTGTAAATCTTTTTCCTTTCCCTTTTCTTTTTGCCAATGTGGAAGACCGATTGGACATCGGCCATAGGCCATGACCGGTGAGGGTCGCCAAGCAAGGCTGTTGTAGCCTAAGCAAGGGTTGGCCTTGCTAGTGTTCACCCTCACCCAAGCACAGCCTCGCAAGGCCCACTCTTGCTAATGGCTAGCAAGGGCAACCCTCGTCTTGCTGAGGCCAGCCCTCGCTGGCCATTGGCACTAGTAAAAAGAAAAGAGAGAGGAAAAAAATTCAAAAAATTATTTAAATTTTTTTAAAATAAAAAAATAAAAATCGTCAACGATCCACAGAGAGGCCATTGCCGTCCTTCAACCCCTAAAACATGTCTCCATATGAAGAACACTGCCACTTGTACTTGTGTATAATTGTTTGGATTGATAAGTGTAATATCCAACTTATTCATAGATCAGTTTGATTGGGAGACACATGTGTAATTTGGAGAAGATTTGGGACTTGCTAACTGGGAGGCACATGTGTATTTGGATGTCGTTTATTGCGCAAGAGAAGCAAACCGGGCCGTGGACTGGGCCGTTAGAACTCAGCGTTGCTCCAGCTGTCAACCAAATTGGGCTTTTTCGCCACGTTCGGCCTTGCGGACCATAATATGTTCTCATATGTTGTCTCTGAACATGAGCTCAGTTCCCTTAGAATCAATGAATCTAATTTTCCCAACCCAAAAAAGAGAGGAAAATACACCTCAATTGTCATGGAAGTCAGTTTTTACTTTTTCAATGGGTGGCCAGCACACTGGAACTAAAATTGAAACCCTAGCAAGGCCAACTCAAGATAACCGGCCCCAAAATGATGCTAACGAGTATAAAATGAGCTTCTCGGAGAGCTAGACTCCTCGCCAAAATCAGCAATGGCAATGTCAAATAAGGCGTTGGCCCTCTGCATCATTGCTATAGAGATATGCTCGTTCGCGGCAGATGATGTGCTCGTCAACGCGACGCCGATCTCCTACGGCGGCATGGACAAAGGGGACTGAGCACATTGCTAGGGCGCCAGCTGCGTGCTTGCTCCGTCCAACGGTTACCAACACGGTTGCGAGAAATCCAACGATTGCCGTGGTGGGCGGTGAATTAGCTTCTTGGGGGAAAAAAACAAAAAAATAGAAGGGTGATTTCAAGACCATGTAATCATAATCACCCTAATGTGGATAGGAGAGATTATTGATCTTTGTTCCTAGGCCAAATTGATTAATGTCATCGCAATTTATGATGAATTGATTGATTTGGGGTGTGGCCTTATTGTGCCTTTTGTGGCAGATCTTTCTCTTTCTTAATCGTGACTTTTATCAACTTGCCAAATATCAAATATGATTATGAACTTAGTTTTAATGATTAATTCATAAATTTCCAGCAAATGGTTCAATTTCCAGACATATAATTAAAATGAGTCGGTAAAAATTACTGCGTTTTTGACATCATTAGGTTCCTCCCTAATGAAGGAAAAACTATTATGTCAAAAATCATGCATAAGCAATAGTCGCAAAAGGAAAATTCAGAATTCATCTTTTGGCTTTCGTGCTTGAATCTGTGTTGAATGATTTTAGTTTAGACGACTACTCTTTGCTTTCACGTTGGCAATTGCACAAACGGTTATTCCTAAAATCGATTGAATTTTGTACAAAATGAAAACAGATTAAACTTTATCCGTCCAACGAATGAAAATAGCAGTAGGGATTTTTTTGCATTTTACTAAAACATTAAATCAATTTCCTCTATAAGTCATAAACTATAAATAAATCCTAAAAAATATTTATCATGTGGACTATTCAGAATCTATACTCGAAAGTCCATTTTCGTGACATTGAAAAAATTCATTGCGTTTGCAAAAATTCGTTACCACTGACATTAAGATTATGTGAATTAACATTTGAGGACGGTTAAATTTATCCAAAAGGACCCAAATTTACATAGACTAATGCGTGGAATTTTTGCTGGAACATTTAAGTATCTAGAATCAGTCAACAATAGTAATTTAATTAGGAAAATACTATCTTTAAGTTCGACCAGAAATTCAAGAGCAAACCTATTTTAAAGCATCTGTTCTGGCCTGGTTTCTCTACTTCTAAGCTTTACCGATATTTCAACAGAAAATCCATTTTTAATAAAGAGATAAAAAAAAAAAAAACAAAGAACATTGTCCCTGGACCATCAATGCCAACTCTTAATTAACAACCCAAAAACCACTAATTAAGTATATAATCACCAGCTTAGAGATCACTGATTCCTATCAGGAGTCAACATAGAAATCAGCAGTGGCGATCTTCAACCGCTTGCCTGCTCCATGCAACCCTTACAATCGTGGTTACTAGAAGGCCAATAGATGTCATCAGAAGAAGTGGAAATTATTTCTCAAGTATAGTAAAAACTGGGCGTTCCTAGGAACGTGGAAACTAAAAAAAGTCATCCTGATTGAAACGGCCTATGCAAGTTTAAAATGTGAAATAATCGATTTTGTTCTTTGCGAATCATTTTGCATTTGCCTTATTGCGATTGACATCTTGAATTTGCTTGATCTGCTTACCGTGACGTATTATAGGATTTGTCGGTTGAATTCGTGTTTATCCTTCTTTAGGAATGACTCTAGAACAGGTCGCATGGCTAATTTTCTAATCGACTATTTATTCGTAAAAAGTAGATTATCATAATTCACTCCTGTTGTCAGGTTAATTGCTTACATTTGTTCCACTTCATTAATCAATGACTCCAATTTACTTGATCACATCGTACAAAGGGAAATGTACAAAATTCTAAACCTATTATAGTGATATTAATTTGGTTATAAACTTTTTAATTGGATCAATTTAGTCATAAATATTTTCACGTTGATAATAATTTAATTTGTCCAGTCAATTTAGGTATGAAATCACTAACATGGACATTAACCATTTTATATATGGCTAACAACACTTGATGTGACAATTTTTTGCTTATAATTTTATTTTTGAAATAAATTTTTGAATTTTTGAATTTTTTTCTCTCCCTTTTCTTTTTGTCAGTGCCGGTGGCCAATTTGGCATTGACCATAGGCCATGGCCTAAGCAAGGGTTAGCTTCACTAATGTTCACCCTTGCCCAGGTGTAACTCGCAAGGTCAACCTTTGGTTATGGCCGACAAGAGCAACCCTTGCCTAGCCCTCATTGGCCATGGGCACTAGCAAATGGAAAGTGAAAGAAAAAAATTCAAAAAATCATTTTAAAATATAAAATATAAAAAATTATTATATTTATGTGGTTGGACATCCCACATCACTCATTTCCAATCTAAATTGACTAATTAGATTGAATTTGTACTAATATTAAAAAATTTATGATTATTTGATACAATTAAAAAATTTATGACTAAATTTCCTTTGTACAAATGACCGGATGCTACTTATCTCTTTTCTATAAATCAAGTACATGATATCACACTCATTAAGAAAAACATAAGTAAATGCAATTATTCATCAAAACACATGTTTTTTTTTCCCCGGGTCCCACGTGCGGATATTTCAAGCCCGGCAACATTGACAGCGCATTAGTAGAAAATGTTTTGGGCAAACAATAAATGTAGAGAGAGAGAGAGAGAGGAGAGAGAAGGTTGGTAATTATGCGGTGCAGACGTCCTACAGTAAGATCAGTGAGCTCGAGCTCGTTCTCCCCCCACGTGGCTCGCTCTTACTGGTCAACGATTCTGATCAACGAGAATTCGGGTGAAGTTCGTCCCCTCCCGCGTGCGACCTACCTACCCACCATCGCCATCGATCTACCACCCCCTCCCCTGTGCAACCGGAGCGAGGATCTCGGGGAGACGAAGAGGAAGGGAGAGGCTCTGAATCCAACCCATGTCTTCTTCGAAGCTTCAAGCTCTCTGGAACCACCCGGCCGGTCCCAAAACCAGTGAGTCGACTCGTTCCCGTCATCGCTCGGAACCCATCGATCGCCTCGCTGTTTGACCGTTCGGGCAGTTTGTGGGTTGTGTTTGAATCTTGGGTCGGCGATTCTATCGAGACCCATGATTCTTTTGTCTTGTTCCTGCTTTGGCTCGCGTCCGTCTGCGATGGTTCTGTTCGTTTGCGCTTGTTTTGCACGTGCTTTCGCTGAGGAGAGATGATGAAGGATTGATTTGACTAGCGCTGGGGTGGATAGATGCGAAATTGGGCAAGTGGGTAGGTGTAGTTCCGAGAAAAGTTTTGGTTTTGGTAGCGCTGATGGTAGTATTCGGCTCTATCTGGAAACGTTGAGTAGCGTCTGTTGAGGTATTTTTCAGCCTTACTGAGGGATTTGAATGTGGGTTTTGGACATTTGGATTTGATTAGAATTGTTGGAAGACGGTTGGGTTGAGTTTTGGTGCTTCGTCGGTTAATGGTACTTGTTCGTGCTGTGCATTCGTCTATGGTGATTCTGTTCACTTGCGCTTGTTTTACGCGTACTTTGGCTGAGGAGAGATGATAATGAATTGATTTGACTAGCGCTAGAGTGGATTGATGCGAAATTCGTCAAATCGGTAGGTGCAGTTCTGAGAAAGTTTTGGTTTTGTGGTGCTGGAGGTAGAATTCGACTCTATTTGGAAATGTTGAATAACATCTGTTGAGGTATTTTCAGCCTTACTGAAGGAATTGAATATGGGTTTTATACATTCGGATTTGATTAGAATTGTCAGAGTTGAGTTGGTGCCTCTTACTGGTACTCGTTTGTGCTGTTCTGGTTGATATTGGTTGTGTTGTGTTGCATCTCTAATGCAAAGGACTTATTGTGTTCATCGCCCTGTCAATGCAGTTCACTTCTGGGCACCGACATTTAAATGGGGCATCAGCATAGCCAACATTGCTGACTTCTCTAAACCGCCAGAAAAGCTCTCTTATCCTCAGCAAATTGGTATGTCCTCGAAACTTTTATATGTATACAATCTTTTGCGTCTAACCCTTGTGAGTGGCTTTCCAATTGCTGGTATCTTTATGACGCACATTGATAATTGCAGCTTTTGTCTCATGTAAATGCTTCATTTTGTGCAGCGGTTGCCGCCACTGGTATTGTCTGGTCACGCTACAGCACAGTGATTACTCCTGTAAGCATCTACAGATATGCTGATTGTATGCTGTAGAATACTGGCCACTGAGATTGAGGATGGATCTTCTTCTTTTCCTCAAGAAGGAAAATGAAGCTCTGTATTATGGGTTCATTTGTATCCATGAAGATGAGCATGTGGATAGAAAGTAAAACATAGATAAGTCTCTAACCTAAATGGCAATACTAAGGTTAAGATTATTGAAGCTCTCTTCATTAGCTTGACTAGGGTGTTTCAAATTCAAGCTCTCAAACACTGATAACAGAATGAGAAGCCATCACTGGTTGCAGAGATTTTTGTTGTTTGCCTTGCTTCTGTCAGCTCTCAATGTTGTTCTCATTTTCCTTGGAGAAAATCCTCCATGGTACTGACCAGGGTTTGTCCTACTGAATTACAGAAAAATTGGAATCTCTTCAGTGTAAATGTTGCTATGGCTGGGACAGGCCTCTATCAATTAGGGCGCAAAATTCGGTGAGTTTATACTTTCTATAGTATAGAAGTCAGTTGGAAAGTTCAGATATTAGTAAGCTTTTGTGATTATCTTATCATTTTTAGGAGTAGAACCCTTGACTATACCAAATTTTCTGGTTATGTTTTTCATCTATCAATTTGGAAGAAGGAATAGACTAACAAATCATTAGCTTTTCAATTAGCAAAAAGAGATCATTAACTTTCTCATTGTTGGTTTCTATACATTGAATAGGATCCTTTCCCTGTCTATCACCAGATATATGGTGTGAAGACCTCGTATGTTTACTGATCTGGAATCCTACACAGCCATACTTTTCACACTCCCGTCATATATGCCAATTAGGGGAAAGAATTGTGTTGATGTTTGTCATCATCTTGTCACAGCTCTTCTTCTACTTCTCAGCTCTCCCATATGTACCTAGCTGCTTCACGTGAATCACTTAATAGTTCTTCAATTTAGATAGCCAGTCATGGAGGATGTAAAGACAACCGAGCCATATGAGTAAACCCTAAATAGCTTAGTGGTCTAGTTCCTATGTTAATCATATTTACAGTAATGATTATGGAATTGCATGAGTGCTGGGCATTCAGTCTGGCTGCTTTGTGGTTCAGGCCCACCAAATGAGATAAAGAACTTCTCCTGAGCTTCTTATTTCCTGTGTTTCCAGGCATGACTACTTCTCAGATGCTGAACATGCCATCGCTGAAGAATGATGATGAAAAATTTGTTCAAGGGGCTGGTGGTCGGGTGAATGCTGCTTTCTTGCCTTGCTTTTGCAAGATCATCTCCACTTTGATGCCTTTAGTATTTTTTTGTGTGTGGTTATGAGGTCTCTGCCATATGTCTCTCGTTCTCTTTGCACTATGCATTCATAAAATTTTGCATTTTGGCAGACCAGTGGATCCCTCTTTGATCAATGACCTTTTTCCCTTCCCAAATTATTAACGATCCTTTTTGATCTGTAACATCGATTGAGAACAATCTGCAGCAGTACAGATCTTTGATTACTCTCTGTACACATCCGCATTCGGTTTGTCTCTTTACTTTTCCTGCTTTGACACAGATTATTGATCAAGTAAATGGCGTCTTACGAAATAATCTGCCATAGTTCTGATTGATGAGCTTATGTACATTGCCATGGAGTTTACATGTCAAGAGTTGAAAGCTTTTGTTGATGCATAACCATATAACATAAGTCGCTTGAAGTGAAAGCAGCACGCGAAGCACAACTCGCCTCCCATATGATTCATATTTTGATCTTTCCAAGAGGTCATCTCAGTCTTCGGATGATCTTCCTGGTTATGCCATCTTGTTTGGCTGAACGAATGCCTTCTTTGTGAAGTTCCCAGTGAAATTAATATTATGGCTTGATTTGTTTGGAGGAAAATGTTATATTTCTAAAAATTGTTTTCCAAGTAGTCATTCCAAGAAAGTGACTATTTCTTGGTGTTTGGTTGAAATTTGAAAATAAATTGAAAAGTATTTTTTATTGTTTGGTAAGGAAAATCAATTAAATAGACATTTGGGCGATAGTTACTTGTACATGGGTAAGTAAGGAATCCAACATGGACATAAGGGCGTCCACCTTGGATCCTCGTCGACTCCTAGGCATGAGTACATACTGGTTTTGGGTCTAGTGAAACCGAGCTCAAGAACTTGATATCTGTGCTGGGCTCCTTGGTGCTTGGGCCTAGGTTTGCATAGGCTAGGCCAGATCCTTGGTGCCTGGGCTTAGGTCCATCGGGGCCGAGCCTCGAACCTCAACACTTGAGATTGGGACCTTGGTGCTTCGGCAGTGGTGCTCACGCCCATGTCCATCAAGGATGGGCTAGGCCCCCTACCCTTAAACTTAGGTCCATTGAGATTGGGCTTGGGACCTTGACACCAACACTTGAGTCTATTCGATACCTAAGTCTAGGCCATGAACTTAGTCTAACGTGTAATATCATTTCTAAACTTTTATACATGTTTATATAATTTAATGATTACATCAAATATTTATTAATAATTCAGAGATTACATCAAATGAAAAGCCTAGGAATGATATTGCATAAATAAAAAGTTGAACGACAATATTACAAACTGGACCAACATTTAGATACTTTTTTGGCATGAATTTTCAGACGCAAGGCCCGAGCAAACTCGGATGGTCCATCAGGAGCGGCATGAAACGAACGGCTGCGATCTCTTCTTCCTCGGCTATAAGACCCGCTGCTAGGGTTTACGACTCTCCATGTCCTCTTCTTCCTCGTTCTATCATTTTGCTTTCTTCTCCGGTTCTGGTCCTTTTCTTATACGAATTTGCTCTGACCCATCTGAGATCTGAGGCTACATTGTACCGAGAGGAGGGCGTGCGGTCGATTCTGCACGGTGCCCTCGATCTTGAATCTGCCAAAGCGGCTGTAGCCACATCCAACGCCGTAGAAGTTAACTGGCCGGTTGTTGTCAATTTCCCGTCGGCAAATCTGCTTACCGAACTTCTCACATTCCTTTCCATTTCCTGAAATTTTACTGTCAATATTCGATCCTTTTTTTCCGTAAAAATGTTCCTTTTTTGGGTCTACGTGATTAGAGAAGGGGGAGAAGAGGAAAAGGGCATAGGATTTAGCCTTTTTTAGAGGCCCTTCTCTTACACCGAGTTTGCATTCTTGTGCGGGTCACCTTCCAAGCAGAGCTGCTTCAAATTCCCCAGCAGTTTTGTGTCTATCGGTGACTATAATTTTAAATCCTGTTTCAAAATAAGTGATCTATGACCCATTTATAATTTAAATGACTCATATACGAGTCTAAGACCCATTTTACCATCTCTACTCGGAGCAATTTGATTCCTCGTCTATTGGGCGACAGGTTGGTTGCTAATGCAAGGGGAAATCTTGGTCCTCCCTTTTTCAGTTGACCCTATCCCAAATCTCAAGTAAGCAGGAAAGGACTCCAAACATTCGGTATTTACTCCAAAGCTTTCCATAAATACCCGCGCCCGCTTCCAGGCTCCAACCATTTGAAGATAAAATCTCTTTGGTAGTTCGTTTGCTTTTTTTCGAAATTTAATTTTTTTTTTTTGGGTGTTATTTTTAGTGATCCCCAAGAAATGTCGAATAAGCATGGGGCTCTTTGGATTGTCTCCCTGTTGTGTGTTCGTTCACGACAAATCAAAACCATACGGTCGTCGAGGCTAGGATGATCGGCTACCATAGCATGAGACATGCCATAAAAGTTAATACAAGTATGACATACTCTATACCAACCATAAAAGTTAATACAAGTCGATATGTGAGATTATTTGGATTGGGTATAGGTAAAACTTTTGCACTATGATAAATGGGTCATGTCCGAATTAAATGGATTGATTTGACATTACGATAAATGGGTCATAAACGAATTAAATGAATTAATTTGAGTCGGACCATTTATGATATGATCTAAATCCAAGCTGATCCACTCATTTAAAATGTTTATTCGTGATGGATGAGTACATGCCTCGTAATTTAATCCGTGGATGAGTCCATGCCTTGTAATTTAATCCGAGGAAGGTGGATTCATTTGGTGGGCAGTGGACTCCACGTACCAATCAGATTGCGAAAGATGCTCTTTAGATACAATGAATAAATATAGTTTCCTCCCCACAACTTCTTCGCATTCTATCTTTATTATTTCCTTTTTCCTTTCTTATGCATGCGACGCCACCGATATCTCTTTCCTTTGTTTATGAATTTTGGGCCCGGGCCCTAGTGACTTTTGGGCGTGGGAATTGGGTACCTGAGCATGGCTACTGGGGATTCTGACACAGCCTTGAGAGACTCGGGCCCGAGTGTCAATGACTGGGCATGGTAGTCGATTATTTGGGCATGGTAGTTGGAGCTCTAGGAATGGCATTGGAGTCCCGGCCTGGTCTTTGGGGACGAGGGCTCGACCTTGATGGATTTGGGTGAAGGAGCCAAGCATAGAGATCTTCAGCACAACATTTATGGATCCAAGCTTTGATCGCCAAGGAATTAGGCCAGTCTCTAGGACTGAGGCCCAGCCACCAAGAACTTGGGCCACGAGTGTCGGGGTTCCTGTTCAGAGTGCCGATCTTTAATTATATTTTGCATTATAATTTTTCATTTCAAAAAATTGGAAATCCTATGTTTCCAAATTTAAGTTTAAGTTTTTTTCAGTTAACTCTGAAAAGATTCTCCGTCAATTATTTTTTAAAGCAATTGAAATGTTAGAAGATAAGAAAAAAAATTTCAATGTAAATTTTTTTGTGAAATAAATGGAGAATTGAGACAGAAACATTCCTTGAAAAAAGCTTCAATCTCATTGATGGAGTGCTTTTGCATTAGATGCTAAAAGCGAAGCAACACATCATTGTCATTTGTGTTGCCTACTAAAAAAGAAGATAGTGTCTGTTGGGACTCAAAGTCAGAATTTGTGTACCTATGCATTCGGAATAATTTCTTCCAATGTGGGTTTGAAATTTTCAGCTTAAATACTCGTGTACGCACGTGTTATCATTCTCTCCACATGTATCGAATAAATTCAAACCATGGTTTTCTCAAACATAACGGGAAACTCCAACCGAGATGGATTACCCTACATCTATCAAAAGAATTTTCTACCGAATGGGAGAATTATCAAAAAAGTCCTAAACCTATTGTAATTGTGACAATTCAGTCATAAACTTTTTTTTGGGCCAATTTAGTCCATCCGGCCAAAATTGGCCGACCGGGCGCTAACGTGGATGCCAACGGGGGACAACCACCTGGCAAGACAATTTTTAAATATTTTTTTTGAATTTTTTTTGAATTTTTAATTCTTTTTTCTTTTTTTTTTCTCACCTTCTTCTTCCTTTGGCTGGTCAGCGCTGGCTAGAGGCGAGGGTCGGCAAGGTCAGCCTCACCGACCATGGGCGAGGATCGCCCCCATTGGCCGGAGGCGAGCTCGGCCCTTGCCAAGGCTGGGCGAGGCCAAGCCTCGCTAGATCCGACGAGCTTGGCCCTCGCCAAGGCTGGGTGAGGTTGCCGTCACCAAGGGCTGCGGTAGAGGCAGGAGGGAGAGGATGAGGAGGAGGAGGAGGAGGAGGAGGCGGCGGAGCGTGCGGAGATGCGAAGAAGGGCGCTACGGTTGCGGCTACGGCGGCGGCGGTGGGGAGAGTGAGGACGATGGCAACAACGATGACAACGATGGGGATGTCAGGTTTCTCTGGCGCTAGAGCAATGCCCCCATCTCCGCAGCCGCTCCACCGCCTCCTCCTCCTCCTCCTCATCCTCTCCCTCCTTGCCTCTACTGCAGCCCTTGGCGACGGCAACCTCGCCCAGCCTTGGCGAGGGCTGACTTGCCGGATCTGGCGAGGCCTTGCCCTCACCGGCCCTTGCCTTCGGCCGATGAGGCTAACCTTGCCGGCCCTCGCCTCTGGCTGGCGCCGGCGGGCCAAAGGAAGAAGAAGGTGAAAAAAGAAAAAGAAATAATTTTTTAAAAAATATTTAAAAATTCGAAAAAATATTAAAAAATTGTCTCACCGGCGATCACCCCCCGGCGTCCACGTCAGCTCTGGCTAGCCAATTTTGGCCATATGAACTGAATTGACACAATTTTAAAGATTTAAGATTAAATTGGCAAAAAAAAAAAAGTTTAAGACTGAATTTGCACAATTACAATAAGTTTAGGACTTTTTTGGTAATTCTCCCTCTATGAACGGTCTATTAGGGCACGATCAATTTCTGTGAAAAAGGTCCTGTTTTGAATTGAAAGCCAATATGCTGCGAGCATAAATCTTGGTTCTATCCTTATATGGTAATTCCATTCGCAAAAGCAAGGTTTTTCTAAGCTTTAGCTGTCATACAGAAATAAGCATGTCTTTAGCGTACGCTTGCTTAGGTCTCTAATGGGTAAAGTTGACCACGTCGTTTTTAATTTAATGCTTTGTCTCTTCCTATTTAGTTAAGCATTAATCATTTTTCTTTGTCAGTTTGTGATCCTCCTGTTCACCACCAGTCATGTCCGGGGAAGCCTTGTGGCGTGGAGGAATGCAATCTAGCTGTCTACCTTAACAAAAGCGCCGACCAAAGCTATCTCAGAAAGGCAATACTTCGAAGGCGGATGAGAGCTTTTCTGTGGCCCTCAATGAACATGTGGGAAGGCTCTTCAAGACCTTCATTGCCTTGCTTTTGCAAGATCGTCTCCAGTTTAACGCCTTTGCCTTAGCTTGTGTGGTTTCGAGTTCTGCCGCATGTCTCTCATTCTCGCTGCACTTAGCAGCATTCATAAAAATCTAGCACGTTCCCTCTATGTTGAGGGAACTCTTTTGTCTAATAATTAATGGAATACATAGAGAATTGATCCATTTCCGTTTGCAACATCCGTTCTGTGTATGCGTTCGGATTTGTTCTCCTTATTATTTGCGGCATTGACACAGATTCTTGATTAAGTAAATGTCATTTGATGAAATAACCCGCCAAGTCGGTTCAGCTCGGCTCCCTTTCATGAAATATATAGGTACGAGCCTTTGATGGTTTGGTTCCCCATTCTCGGCACTTGATTAAAAACCAAGCCCTACAAATCTCTTGATGGAGAACTCTGGTTAAAAATAATGAAGTGATTGAGAACTTTTACAAGAAGAAAAGTGCATGATATAGAGCAATTTAATAATAAAGATGAAACAGCGGACCTGAGCAGGTCCTTAAAAGGCTCATGGAGGAAATAGCTGGGAGAACCGCCCTAGGGTGAGAGATCCCATGCTATTCTCCTATTCCCTTTTTGTCGAGAAATAAAAGTAGGCAAGGGATTAAGAGGTCTCATGGTGGCAAAAGTAGACACCATGTCATGATTTTGGTTCTGGCTACTACCAGGTAGGTAGGTATAGTAGCCTTCCGCACCGGGAGTGAGTGAAAGTGGGTTAAAAGCCCATAGCTAGGTTGACACGCCTTACGGCACTGTCCTCAACCACAGGTTGACCTAGTTCTCCCAATTGAGGACAGTAAGATGGTTTCGAGGACAAGTCCAGAATGGTAGGAGCTTGGAAACCCGCTTCCAAGTCCTTTACACGAGGGTTCTGAATGTTTGGGGTCGTTAACTGATAAGTCCTCGGTTCACCAGCCACCCTGTCATCCGATGGACGCGTTCGTGCGTGTATGCCCAAGCATGTGATTTAATCTGAGAAGGGGAACTCGCTCCGGAGCGCCGCCGACTACGCGCACGAATCTGATTGCGGATGCCGATTGATAAGAAATAAGAACCAAGTCGAAATCCTTTTCTTCCCAAAACTTCTTCGTATTCTATCTTGTACTATTTTCTTTGTCCTTTCTTATGCCTGCAACGCCACCGATATTTCCTTCCTTTGTTTGGGAATCTGGCATAGGAGCGCTAGTGACTTGGGTGTACAAGTTGGGCACCCGAGCATGGTTGTCAGAGATTCGGGCACGGCCTTGAGATACCCGGGCCGAGTGCTAGTGGTTAGGGCGTGGGAGCCGAGTATTTGGGCATGGCAGTTAGAGATCTAAGAATGGGACTGAAGTCCTGAGCCTAGTTTCTAGGGACAGGGGCTCGACCTCAGTGGACCCGAGCTCCAATACTAGTAATTTGGATGCAAGAGCAAGCCACCTGGATATAGGCACTAAGGTCTTGGGCACGGCACATATATACCCCAGCTCAGCTGCCAAGGAACTTGGCCGGTCTCTAGGACTTGGGCTCAGCTGTCGAGAACTCAGGCCACAAGTGTCAGGGTTCTTGTTCCAATCACCAATATATAGTTTTATTTTGGAAAATAATTTTTCATTTCAAAATGATGAAATTGCTTTTCTGAAATTAAGTGTAGGTTTTCCATCGACTAGGAAAAGAATCTCTCTCGACTATTTTCTTAAGCGTACAAACACTAGAATATGGGAAAAATGTTTTCTGACATGAAATTTTTTGCAAAATAAATGAAGAATCGAGACAAAAAGATTCCTTCAAGAAAGCTACGATCACATTGATGGAGTGCTTTCACATTATATGCCAAAAGTGAAGCAATGCATCACTGCCATTTCTGTTGCCTACTCAAAAAGAAGATTGTGTCTGTCAAGATCCAAAGTAGGAATCTGTGTAGCTATCCCATTGAATTAATTTCTTCTAACTTAGGTCTGACTTTTTCATCTTAAATACTCACGTATGCATGGCCGATCATCCTCTGCTCATGCATCGAATAAATTCATACTATCATTTTCTCCCTTGTATCATCTCCTTTTTCCTTTCTTATGCATGCAACGCCACCACCCATATTTCATCCCTTCTGTTTGTGAATCCGGGCCTAGCACTAGTGATTTGGGCGTGGGAGTTGGGTACCTGAGCACGACCACCCATATTTCATCCTTTTTGTTTGTGAATCCAGGCCTAGGCGCTAGTGACTTGGGCATGGGAATAGGATACCTAAGCACGACCACCCAGATTTCATCCCTTTTGTTTGTGAATCCGGGCCTAGGCGCTAGTGACTTGGGCGTGGGGGTCGGGGGTTCTGGCATGGCCTTGAGAGACTAGGGCCCGAGCGCCAATAATTGGGGCATAAGAGCCAGATATATGGGCATGGCAGTTGGAGATCTAGGAATGGCACCGAAGTCTCAAGGCTGACCTCCGGGGATGTGGGCTCAACCTTGATAGACTTAGGCACTAGCACTAGTGATTGGGTGAGGGAGCTAGGCACTCGGTCGCAGGCACCAAGGTCTTGGAAAAAGCATTTATTGACCTGAGCTCGGCTACGAAGGAACTAAGCCAGTCTCTAGGACTTTGGCTCAGACACCAAGAACTCAGGCCATGAGTGTTGAGGTTCCCGTTTTGAGTATCGATCTCTAATCATATTTTGTAAAATAATTTTTCATTCCAAAAAGAGGAAATATTTTTTATTTTTCCAAATATAAGTGTAGGTTTTCTGTTGACTATAAGCAATCCAAACACTAAAAAATGATAAAAATATTTTGTGGTGTAAAATGTTTCGCAATATAAATGGAGAATTCAGATAGAAACGTTTCTTGAAAAAAGGTTTCGATCTCATTGATGGAGTGCTGTTGCATTATGTGCTAAACGTGAAGCAATACATTACCTCCATTTGTGTCGCCTATTCAAAAAGAAGGTTTTGACTGTTAGATCCAAAGTCGGGAATATGTGTATCCATGCCTTGGGATTAATTTCTTCTAATGTAGGCCTGAATTATTCAACTTAAGTACTCGCCTACGCAGTGTGATCATCTTCTCCACATGCATCATGCATCGAATGAATTCAAACCCCAATCTCGCAAACATAGTGGGAAACTCCATTCCAGATGGATAACCCCGCATCCATAGAAAAGAATTTTCTATCGAACGGTGTATTGGTGCCCAACCAATCCTTGTGACAATGGTCCCGTTTGAATTGAAAATCCAATAGGAAGCGAGCATAAATCGTGATTTGATCCTTATATGGTCATTCCATGGAAAGGCTTGTCTAAGCTTTAGCAATGATACAGAAATAAGTATGTCTTTGGCATTCGCTAGGTTAGGTCTCTGATGGGTAAAGTGGACCATCTGGTTTAATTTTATGCTTTTGTCTCCTCCTCTTTAATTAAGCATTAACCATTTTCTTTGCGCCCCCCCCCCCCCCTCTCCTCCTCTATCCTCTTCTTTCCCTTTCCCTTTTTCTTAATACTTTATTGTTTATATCCGTAATGGCAAGTTGGCAACCTCGTCCATCAAATCTGACCAAAGAATGGTCTCAAACAATCTCATTTTGACCGTCGAAATGATATTCTTGTATCACTCAAAACCCCAGAACTTGATCTTGCGTCACCCCTTAATCTAAGAACTCCGGCTCGTGTCAATTAATCCATATTTGTCGCCACTATTTTGCAGTTTTTGAGGACATTCTCATATGACGCAATGGGAATTATTACTGAAAATGATCTTCAATGAACCAGGTGAATCTCGATCGTTAGTAATGATGGTCCTATTTGGAGCCCACAATATCTAATTACTATGATTTTTATGGTCTATGATGGACTGGTCTAAATAATGATTTCGATGCTTGACTAGCTCATAAGTGAAAAGGTTCAAATACGCTACGCATAATGTATCACGCTGGAGCAAGCTGAACTACGAAGGGCTGGCTTTTCTAGATCACATCATTTTTACCCTTCGAGTTGATTGGACTAGGGTATTTTGATTGAATGGCCAAATTCATGATCACTCGTGTACGAGGGGGTGCTAGATAGATTTTGTTCGCATAAAAAAGATGCAGAACAAAAAGAAAAACAAGTTAATTTTTTTTTTTTGACGGTTTGGAGCATAATAGGACCGATTCTATGAAATTTAGGGTCCAGAGTGATAGAAACTTAATCCTTGAGGTTGCAAAATGGGGGAAAAAAAAGAACAGCTGGATTTGGGTTGGCAAGAAAGACGCTTTAGATTCGACACATAGCAATAGTTTTGTATCAAAGGAAAAACTTAATGAAATCGAATTTTCCTTTTCAATTTTCTAACAATATGCCACTCTTGCTTCTCTATCTCCCTCCTGTCTCTCCTCTTTCACGATGGTTGAAAAGGAAATGCCGTTGAAGCTTCGTTAATCGCGTTCGAGATACATAACCCCACATCTATCGAGGGAGTTTTCTATCGGACGGTGTGTTGGTGGCTTGGTGCACACGACCAATCTATGTGAAAAAGGTCCTGTTTGAATTGAAAATCCAACATGCTGCAGGCATAAATTTGCGGTTTGATCCTTAATGTTCATTCCGTTCCTAAAGCAATGGCGGTCTAAGCTTTATTTGGCACGTGATAGACGGAGAACTGTTGTTAGAAATAATGAAATGACCGAAGACAATTTCAAAATCGGTTTGGAAAATTACACGGGATTAATCGGTTTGCTTTTTGATTCCAGAAATTATGATTTGACTCTAACATGACAAGTTTTAAAATTTGCGGTCCGGAACCTTGATCATCCATGAATCGGTTACATACAGTCTCGACCCCGTTCAATGAGCGCAGTGTAAATGGGCTTGGCGGGTTTGGGCAAGAAATGGAAATCACGGGATTTAATTTGTGTTTGCAGAATTACAGCTAATGACCAAAAAAAAAAAAAAGGGCTTGGCGGGTTTGGGCAAGAAATGGAAATCACGGGATTTAATTTGTGTTTGCAGAATTACAGCTAATGACCAAAAAAAAAAAAAAAAAAAAGGGCTTGGCGGGTTTGGGCAAGAAATGGAAATCACGGGATTTAATTTGTGTTTGCAGAATTACAGCTAATGACTTGCTTGCAGAATTACAGCTAATGACCAAAAAAAAAAAAAAAAAAGGGCTTGGCGGGTTTGGGCAAGAAATGGAAATCACGGGATTTAATTTGTGTTTGCAGAATTACAGCTAATGACCAAAAAAAAAAAATGGGCTTGGCGGGTTTGGGCAAGAAATGGAAATCACGGGATTTAATTTGTGTTTGCAGAATTACAGCTAATGACTTGCTTGCAGAATTTTCAACGCGTCTTTGCGAGGAAACCAACGATTTGAGATGAACGGCTACGATCGAAAAAGAAGTCCAAACCACGATAGAGATGAACGGCTACCATCTCCTCTCGAAAATTTATAAAAAGGTTTTGAAACCTTTAGTCAGCAATTGGCATGTCCCATTTCTCATCTTCTCCCTCATCTCTCTCCCACCCTTCCCCTCTCTCTCTCTCTCTCTCTCTCTCTCTCTCTCTCTCTCTTCTGTTCTATACTTTTGCCTAATTTCTCAGGTTTTTGCTCCTTTCGGATACTGATTGCTCGTTCCGATCCATCCGAGATCCGGAGATAAGGGTGCATGGGCAAGCGATTCGACCCGGTGCCCATGATCTCGAATCTGCCGAGACAGCTGCAGCCAGATCCAACGCCTCAGAAGTTGCCTAACCGGCCGGTCGCCGTTCAAATCGCCGATGACACTTCTGCTCACCAAACTTCTCATGTTCCTTTCCGTTTCGCGAAGATTTCCTTATCAATGATCGATTTCTTCCGGTAAAAAAGGATTCCCTTCTTCCTTTTTTTTTTTTTTTCTCTTTTTTTTTTTGGGTTTGTGTAATTAGAGAAGGGGGAGAAGAGGAAAAAGGGCATTGAATTTACCCTTTTTTGGGGGGTTCTGATTCAGAGGCCCTTCTCTTCCATGGAATTTTCATGTAATTTGGGAATCTCGTTCCTTCTTCTTGTGAATTAATGGAAAGGAGAAAAAAGAGGAAAATGAAATTCTGAGTATGTAGAGGAAGTACTAGGAGCACGTATCTGGATAAAATTTCCAATCGGACCTCGCACTTGATCTAATTTAGAATTCCTAGGGCCTGGGCCGGTGAGGGCCGCGGATGTGGACTTTGCAGTTGCTAAAGGTTTATTGGACCACACTCCTATTATGGACTTTGCATACTGGATCGAAATCAAGTCAAACTCTTTTCTTATTTGTTTATTCATCACACCCAAAAGAAAAAGCAACCGAATTGCAATAAAAAGAAAGATCCATTGCAATAAATATAGACAAGGCCATCGATCGATATGACAAAAATAAATAAACAAATTACCAATGTAACATACCGACTTTTATTTACTAATATTGTCGGTGTAGACTCTTTGGATCGATCGCATGTCCCCAAAAGCCCCATTCAAGTTTTTTTCCAAGGACATATAATTCATGTCCCGCCACGGCACCCCATGACCTTCTGGCAGCCGCGGTCGTAGGGATTGGACGGAGGAGGGAAGCAGTGTGCGCCCTTGCAGTAGGCGCTGCCCCTCCTTATGGTGTCATAGCTGATCATTCTAGCGTCGACGACCATATCACGCGATGCGGACGAGAACACCAACAGGGCGAAGATCAAACAGAAATGGAATTTTTTCGACATTGTGACTGCGAAATGACTGGACTTGGACTAGCACGTGCATGGGGTATTTATAAACGGGAGACAGAGATGATCCCAAACTGGAAATTCGTTTCCGTGTCAGATTCGACGCGCAGGAAACAGTTGGACTTGATGTGACGGGGTGGCTTCTCCTACTGCTCCCGAGTGCAAAGCTGAACTGAGAAGGGTTGGCTTTTTTGGATCACCCCTTTTTCATCCTTTCGAGTCGATCGAACTAAGGTGTTTTGACTGAATCGCCAAATCAATGATAACTCGTGTAAGAGGGGAGCTAGATGGATCTTTTTGCGTCAAAAGATGAAGAACAAAAGAAAAAGCAAGTTTAGTTTTCGGTTGTTCGGAGCTTTTTTTTTTTCTCCTTGTAATTTTCGAACCGTGTATCGTAATTTTGGGTTCTTGAAAATTTGGGGAAGCTCATTCATTCTTTAGTAAATTAAGAAAAATTTACAAATGAAATTTGGGGTACAGAAGAAGTGTCAAAAGTCATGCTCGAAAATAATCTGATTGAAATTTCCAGTCGGACCCTTCACTTGCTCTAATTGACAATTTCTACCCTTTTCTTGTGGCAAAAGCTTCAGCATCCCTCCGCCGAAGTTCTACAGAATTCCGCACCACGTATAGCAACACATATGTACAAGTACATCGACTCCCTCTTCCTACTTCGTCTACTTCCTCTCCCTTGTTCGAGGTGGGGGAGACTGATCTCTTTTCCGAGAAGAGGGACTCGTTTTCGTGTCAAGAACTCCAGATGGAGCCCTTAGCAAAATAAGTCGAATCCGTCGGTGTAGAGGTCGACCCTCTATGCTTCAAGGGGTCCGAGATTGGCTTCTTGAAATTGAGCGAGTCGATCCGTCAGCTCGAAGGTTGAAATTATAGACATAGTGTGTCGACTCCTTTTTGCTTAGGATTCGAATTGAAGTTCTTGAAACAACAAAGGTCCCCCCTCCTGCAACACGAGCAAACTCCGCTTCTGATCGAGAGTTCGGAGGAGATCTCGAAAAAGTTTAGAGAGATTGTCCATGGAAATCTCCCTATAAACAATCGTATGTAAATGGAGAGTTTTTTCGTTCATGTGAAGAACGAACGCGCTTTCGTGGGTTGGAGACAGGAGCTTTCCAGTTCTTGGCCCATAAGCAAACCGCCATGACGCGTCACAGCTGGTGAGTCCATTGAAGCTCCGTTAATCGCATCCCTCCTCCTCCTCCTCCTCCTCCTCCTCTCCCTAACCAAACTGGCAATGGCATGACGCGTCCCGCTCGCGCCCGTTGAAGGCCAAACATGCGATTGTGTGGAAAAGAACAGCTGGATTTCGGGTGGCAAAATGGATATGCCATTGAAGCTTCGCTAATCGACTCCTTCCTCCTCCTTTCTCTCTCTCTCTCTCTCTCTCTCTCTCTCTCTCTCCCTAAAGCAGCAGCAAAGTAAAGAGGACCAAAGCAGCGACTTTATATGCGTTATATTGAGTATGCATCGTTGGCTTAGGGTTTCAATTTCAGTTCCTAACCAAACCTCCATGACACGTCCGCTCGCGCCTGTTAAGTCCACGCAGGCGATTTAGTGGAAAAAAACAGGTGGATCTCTAAAGCAGAAACACAATGGTCGCAGAATAATACATAAGATCCGAACTTTGGTAGTGCTTATTGTTTGTGATTGTTGTCCGCGTCAACATTGACCATGCTACATAGGACAGCTAGTTTTCAAGTTAGCGATTTTCGGTCAAAATTGGCCAAACGAATTATATTATAAATTTTAAGAAAATTTTGGACTAAATTGGTCAAACTGAAAAATTTGGAACTACGTCAACATAAATACAATAAGTTCATAACTTTTTTGATAACTTTCCCATCAAACTTCTCGCAACTATGTTCGTAATGGTTGGATGCAAGAGGCGAATAGTGTGTGCTCTTGCAATGCGCTATGCCCACTTTCCGCATGCCGTGGTAGGTGATCGTTCAGGTGTCAACGACCACATCATTCGCTTCAGAATGAGCAGATTGCTACAGCAATAATGCGAAAGAGCCGACATCTTATTTGACACAGCCATTGTTGATTTTTGTGAGGATTCTAACTCTCCGAGAGGCTAATTTTATACTCATTAGTGTCGTTTTGGGGCTCTTATTTTGAGTTGGCATTGTTGGTTTAGGGTTTCAATTTCAGTTCCACTGCCTCCCATTGAAAAAGGGAAAACTTATATGAACTAATCATGGGATTACGGTTAGCCATAACAATGGTGGGTAATATTCATTTAAGGTACCACCGGCCTTGGTGGCTCTGTTGGATAAGAACCCCTTGCCTTGGGGGAAAGGTGAGGGGATCAAACCCCAGGGGAAGCATCGGCGATTTAAGCGTGACGTCGGGGTGGTGGGTCCTCCGCTAACGTCACTCTAGGGTTTACTTGGCGGCTATGTACCGCCGCAAGGCGACGAACGGCTGACGGGGTTCCCTAGGTATCAAAATATATATATATATATATATATATATATATTCATTTAAGGACTTGTCCTTTGGTTAAACATTCTGAAGACCATATAAATGGAAACGGTGTACAATATGGACCATCATCTATAACATGAGAAACTTGTGTAAAGTTATTCTCGCGGTTACGTTTTTATTTGGTATCAGAACCTAAAATCTCGAAGTTTAGGTCCCTGCGCCCTCCTTTCACCCACTATGTCTTGGACTCAACAGTGCATTGCCTCTCGCACATTTTAGACTTTTTTTAAAGCCTTCATCATCAACCCACTCGAGTCGGCCCTCACCGTGAGAGGAAGGGTTGAGATATTTCGCATTGCACTCTTATTTTGGTCTGGGGTTTATATTTGAGTTGCCATAATAAGGAAATAGACCCACGTGAGAGTGGATCTTCACTCTCTCGAGCCATGCATGAGGAATTCTTCAGCTATTATTCAACCAGCTAAATTATGATTGATGCATAAAGAAGCTCAATTTGCCATTGTGAATATGAAGTTCTTTCAATCATGATATTTGAAAGTCTACTGAAGTAGGACTCACGTGGCCCTAAAGCTTTTGTTTGTGAATTTAGAGAAGGGAGAGGAGGGAAAGTGCATAGGATTTAGCCTTTTTTAGAGGCCCTTCTCTTACACCGAGTTTGCATTCTTGTGCGGGTCACCTTCCAAGCTGAGCTGCTTCAAATTTCCCAACAGTTTTATGTCTATCGGTGGCTATAATCACTCGAAATCTAAATTTTTTTCGTTCTTTTCGAAGTTGTCGAGCTCGACCACTTATATTAAAAGCATTAATTTTTGTGCGGTTCAATTCTGGACCAAACTTTCTTTTCCGAAAAGGTGAACGAAAACAAGAATCTCAGCCATCTAAATCAGTGAATTCCTGTGAGGGATAGTGTTATTGAGTTGACAAATGCCTCCAATTACTGCTATTTTGGAAACTAAATTGCTGAAATCATATGAAAGTTTAAAGATTTTATCTTTAAAAAGTGTTTTTAAATACTAGTTAGTGAAATTGCCAAGATTAGGAATTTGGGAAGCTGATTCACTCTTTTGTAAATTAAGGAAAAGGCGAAAAAGTGAAAATGAAATTCAAGGTATAAAAGAAGTACCGGAAGCTATGCTCCACTTGTCATTGGACTAACATTATGACCAGAAAAAGGAAAATAATCCGATTAAAATTCCCAATCAAGATCCTGCATTTGATGTAATTTACAGATCCTACCCTTCTCTTGTAGCAGTACATTACATTATGCATGGCCACAGACCATCCTGATGAATATATATATATGTACAATAACATGTCTCACTCTTCTCCTTCCTCTCTCTCCCTCGTTCGAGTGGGGACTGATGCGTTTCTGAGAAGATCGACTCGTTTTTGCGTCAAGAACTCCAAATGGAGCACTTAGCAGAAGAGGTTGATCCCGTCGGTGTCGACTTTAACTCACTATGCTTCAAGGGTCTCGACTCCTTTTGCTTAGGATTCCAATTGAAGTTCTTGAAACAACAAAGGTCCATCCTCTGGCAGCACGATTAAGTTCCACTTCTGATCGAGAATTCTGAGGATATCTTGAAAAGTAAAGAGTTGACGACAAATCTCGCCCTATAAACAATCACATATAAATGGTATAAATGGAGAGAAACTTCAATCATCTGACCAAGCAAGCCTTAACCTATGCTGCGACTCAAACTAGAGATGCAAGCTGGTGTCGTGGTCGTCAAAAACCGCGGTTAAATTCCCAGTAATTCTCGGCCTAGTCTTCCTTGTGAAATCCTCGCGACAAAAACAATCCTTCATTCTAGAGGCCTTGAATCCGATGAGATGTTTTGTAATCTGTCTGTCCTGAGGTTTGGCCATGCTGCTGGCTTCTGAAACCCTGTTAGTGGTTCGCTTGTAGGAGCTGAACCATTTGTTTTGCACGTAGCTATTCTTCCTCCATGGAGGCTGTTAAAATATGTCTCGAGTTTAAGCCCAATGCAAAATTATGAATATTCCGAATTGGATATGTTGCGGATGTTCGAAATCGAGCAAAGAAGATCCGAAGATCAACTTCCCAAATTTGAATCTGCGTTGGAGAGTCTCGGCCGTTAAAATAGGAAAGTCCAACTTTGACTAGGACTTGGATTTTGTTTAAAATATAGATATGTTTTGGATAAGAAACAAAATCCTATGAGAAGTTGGCAAAAGAATAAGGGTTTTACTTATATATAGACTTGAGGCCGTGGGTGATAGGTGTGGATCACAAATTATCTTGAAGCGCCGCGTGAGTGCTTGGTGTTCCGCCGTTGATCGTGAAGAATTGATCTTGAAGCGCCGTCTCATTGTCGAGTGCTTGGGAGGGATTTTCTTTGTCGTGAATTACATCCAATAAGGTTTAGTGTTGAAGCCAATTAAATCTTGTGGTAAGATTTGCGTGTAATTCCTTCGTGAGATTGAGAGATTATTTCTTGAGGAATTTCAGGGCTAAACACTTTGTGTGTTATTGGGTGTAATTGGGGCTTGGGAAACACCGAGAGAGTCTTTGAGTGACTTGAGTGTGTAATCTCCTTGTATCGCTTGATCTATAGTGAAATTCGCTACAGCTCTCCCCATGGACGTAGGTCTTTACGATCGAAGCACGTAAATCGTGTCCGATTTATTTTCTTTTTTCGTCTATATTTTGTTCGATCGCCGCCCCATCGCAACAAGTGGTATCGTAGCCAGGTTTGGCTAAGTTGAAGCGAATCGATGGCGGCATAGAAGAAGTAAAAGTGAGAATCGACAGATTTGATGGGAAGGATTTTAGTTTCGGAAGATGCAGATTGAAGATTATCTTTATCGATGAAACGCACTTGCCCTTGTCCGGGAGAAACCAAATACGATGAAGCAAGCTGATTGGGATTTGCTGGATAGACGAGCTATGGGTGTTATTCGGCTAACGTTGGCTCGTAACGTCGCGTTTAACATCCTGAAGGAGAAGACCACTGCTGATTTGATGCAAGCCCTGTCGGATATGTATGAGAAGCCCTCTGCGATTAACAAGGTCTGTTTGATGCGACGTTTGTTTAACTTGAAGATGAAAGAAGGTGCGTCAGTTGCAGATCATATCAATGAATTCAATGTGATTGTTAGTCAATTGAGTTCAGTTGAGATTGATTTTGAAGATGAGGTACGTGCTTTGATTCTATTATCCTCATTGCCTGATAGTTGGAATACTACTGTTACTGCTGTTAGTAATTCCTCTGGGTCAACAAGTTTGACGTTTGATGGGGTTCGAGATTTGATTCTAAGCGAGGACATTCGTAGAAGAGAATCTGGCGAATCTGTATCTACTGCTCTAGTAGGTGAAAATAGAGGAAGATCTATAACACGTGTGGGTAATAGTAGTATCAATATGAACGACGTAGTCGATCTAGGACTCTAATGTTGTCTCGTTGAACTTGTGGCAAGAGGGGGCATCTTAGAAGAGATTGCCTTAAGCTGAAGAATGAAAAGGGTAAGGAAATCATGGTTGATTCTGCAGATAATGTTGCAGCTGTAGCAAATAATGCTGATTATGTCTTGTCTGTCACTAATGATTCATCGCTTGATGGATGGAATATGGATTCTGGTTGTTCTTTTCATGTCACACCAAATAGAAACTGGTTTATCACTTATCAGTGCACGGGTAGTGATAAAGTTCAGTTAGGGAACAACGCTGAGTGCGATGTTGTTGGTGTTAGTGATGTTAAAATCAGAATGCATGATGGTATCGTGAGGACATTGACTGGAGTGAGGCATGTTCCAGAATTGAAGAAGAACTTAATTTCCTTGGGTGCCCTAGATTCAGCTGGTTGCAGGTATTCTTCAGAAGGTGGAGTTCTGAAGGTTGTTCGAGGTGCCCTAGTGATAATGAAAGGAATCAAGCACGATGGCCTGTATAAACTTCAAGGTGAGACAGTGATAAATTTCACTGCAGAGACGTCGGATGCATCTGTTCGAGAGTCTATTGACTGCTCGAGGAAGACTTGGGTGTTTGTGCCAAGGCACAAGTTTGATGCTGGTGTCAGGATCTCGCAGTCAAGAGCTTTGATCGAGACGGAGACTGGTAAGTCGATCAAGCATGTGCGGACTGACAATAGCATGGAGTTCTGCTCGGAGCTGACAAATAAATTCTGCATGAAAGAGAGCATAGTGAAACACCGCACTAGTGCTAGTAAATCACAACAATTTGCAGAATTGATGAGCAGAACATTACTAGAGATGGCCCGTAAAATAATCTCTAGTGCTGATATTGCTAGGAGAATCCTAGCTGATATGCTAAGTACGATAAGCTGCCTGGTGAATAGATCCCCATCAACTGCTATTGATTGGCGGACTCCTAAAGAAGTGTGGTCAGGTAACGTTGCTGATTATTCTATTCTTAGAATGTTTGATTGCCCATGTTATTTTCGAGTGAGTGATGGTAAGCTCGATGGGAGGGCAAGGTGCATATTTCATGGCTATGCACAAGGTGAGCGAGGTGATCGGTTGTGGTGCCTAGATATAAATTCGCCTGTTAACAGCAGAGAAGTTACTTTTGACGAGTCTCCAGTACTTCTGGCTAGGAGTGATTATAGCAGTGTTCAAACGGATCTGAACGGTGTTCAGCTTGAGGTGGAGTTGCGACCAGAAACTCCTGAGGTAGCGAGTACGAGTACTAGCAAAGTAATCAACACAGATGGTGCTCATAGCGAGGTGGAGCTTATAGAGCCAACGGTTGCTGTAATTGCTAAAATTAACAAGGTATGTCTTCGATCTCCTGACAGATATGGATGCAATAAAGGTTTTGCTTTATCTGCGGTTGAGGAGGTTGTGTCAGAAAATCCTTACGAAGCAGTTAAAGGTGCATGTGGAGTTGGTATTCTGCTGAGGTACTCGGTTATGGCGAAGTTCAAGCGAGGCTTGGACTTGGACAATATCTCGTGGCGGTTGAGCCCATCGGGGCTAGGGGAAAGCGAAGCAGAGTTTGAATTTTACGAAGCGATTGCGACTTAGCTCAAACGTCGAGCCAAGGTGGAGATTGTTAAAATATGTCTCGAGTTTAAGCCCAATGCAAAATTATGAATATTCCGAATTGGATATGTTGCGGATGTTCGAAATCGAGCAAAGAAGATCCGAAGATCAACTTCCCAAATTTGAATCTGCGTTGGAGAGTCTGGCCGTTAAAATAGGAAAGTCCAACTTTGACTAGGACTTGGATTTTGTTTAAAATATAGATATGTTTTGGATAAGAAACAAAATCCTATGAGAAGTTGGCAAAAGAATAAGGGTTTTACTTATATATAGACTTGAGGCCGTGGGTGATAGGTGTGGATCACAAATTATCTTGAAGCGCCGCGTGAGTGCTTGGTGTTCCGCCGTTGATCGTGAAGAATTGATCTTGAAGCGCCGTCTCATTGTCGAGTGCTTGGGAGGGATTTTCTTTGTCGTGAATTACATCCAATAAGGTTTAGTGTTGAAGCCAATTAAATCTTGTGGTAAGATTTGCGTGTAATTCCTTCGTGAGATTGAGAGATTATTTCTTGAGGAATTTCAGGGCTAAACACTTTGTGTTATTGGGTGTAATTGGGGCTTGGGAAACACCGAGAGAGTCTTTGAGTGACTTGAGTGTGTAATCTCCTTGTATCGCTTGATCTATAGTGAAATTCGCTGCTGCTCTCCCCGTGGACGTAGGTCTTTACGACTGAACCACGTAAATCTGGTGTCCGATTTATTTTCTTTTTCGTCTATATTTTGTTCGATCGCTCGCCCCATCGCAACAGAGGCACAAGCAAGTCCCTCTTCTTCAAGGACTGCCTTATCGCCGTGCTCATTATCCTCACCACTTACTTCAACTCCTCAGGCCGGCCGACAAATATTGCGGGAAATATTTTGAGCAATGAAGTGATGCGTTCAGTCGGGCGAGCAATTTCGAATTCTCCTTCTAGGGAGACCTCAGCGATGTAGCGAATATCGTTTACATTAACGTCGATGTATTGGTAATCTCCGGCCGGTAATCGGCCGGTCTTCTCCCATCTAGATTTGCAGAGACCTGGTGTATATCGATTTAGGAATTAGACACCAACATTAAACGATGTCCTATGGTGGATATAGTTTTTGAATGAAGTCGTTCAAAATAAGGTCATTAGATCCATGGAGTATAGCTACTCCCACATTATTACTCAACTAGTTCTGATAATAAAGCAATGAAGCTGATCAAATCAAGTACAAAAAAAACATAATTAATTTGTTTAAGAAATATGCTAACCGGCGTCAAAGCCTCTGTCGCGAAGGCGAGCCATCAATCGTCGCTTAAAATCATGCGACGACATATTCACTCGACCCCTCCCGATGAACTCGCAAGCGAGCTCAACTTCAGCTCCAATCTTCACCTTCACTTCGTCGCCATTGTGATCCCTCACGAAAATATCCTCCAACGTCTCCCTCGTCGATGACTCATCAGAATCGGACCAGCAATCATCGAAGTCGTTGCCCTCACATTTCTCCTTGCTCAGATTCTCATCATCATTATCCTCTTCGGCTTCAACCCTTCCTTCCTTCTCCATGAACGACGTCACGAGATCAGAGAGATCGGGAAAGCTCTCCGACGACACCGAATGCTCGCTCCCGCTGCTCTCGCAGAGCCGAGCCGCTTCGTCGAACGCCGTGGCTACCCTCTTGAGCTTGATGGGCAATACCTTGGCCATATCTTGAAATGAAGATGAGATTGGCCTCGCTGCCGATGTCGCTTCACTTTTAGGTTAAATGGAGAAGAAAAGACAAATTCACGAGGGTTCTATGAATGAGAAATGAAGAGATGTATGTAGCCGTGATTGAGGTGAGATTCAGACGCATGTGCTCATGTTCATGTCCGCGTACATTCGTTCGATCAACGAATATTCGGTAGAAATGTCCTTCAGTAAATCAATGAGCTCGAGCTCGTACTCGTGGCGTGCTCTCACTGGTCAACGATTCCGATCAACGAATATTCGGGTGATGCTCGTCCCCCTCTGGAACCGGAACGAGACTCTCAGGGAGAAGAAGCGGAAGGAGTCTGAATCCACCCATGTCTGCTTCGAATTTTCAAGCTTCAACGACCACACCGTTGTGTTTAATCTTCGGTGTGCGATTCTATCGAGGCCCATGATTCTTTTGTCGTGTTTCCGCTTTACCTCCCGTTCGTCTGTGATGATTCTGTTCATTTGCGCTTGTTGTTACACGTGCTTTCGGTGAGGAGAAATGTTAATAAGTCGATTTGACTAGCGCTAGAGAAATGATAATAAGTTGCTTTCCAATTGCGGGTATCATTGTGGCGCACGTTGATAATTGTAGCTTTTGTCTCGTGTAAATGCCGCATTTTGTGCAGCGGTGGCCGCCACTGGTATTATTTGGTCACGCTACAGCACAGTGATTACTCCTGTAAGCATCTACAAAAAAAAAAAAAAAAAAAAAAAAAAAAAAGAGTTGCTTTTGCTGGATATGCTGACTGTATGCTGTAGAATACTGGCGACTGAGATTTTGGATGGATTCTCTTCTTTTCATCAAGTGGCAAAATGAAGCTGTGTATTAGGATAGGAAGTAATACATAGATAAGTCTCTAAACCTAAATAGCAATATCAAGGTTAAGATGATTGAAGCTCTCTTCGTTAGCTTGAGTAGGGTGTTTCAAATTCAAGCTCTCAAACACCGATAACAGAATGAGAAGCCGTCGCTGCATTGCAGAGGTTATTATTGCTTGCCTCATTTCTATTAGCTCTCAATGTTCTTAGGACGCGTTTAGTAAAGTTTCTGTTCAAAAATTGTTTCAGAAATAGAAATAGAAAAAACTATTTATGTTTTCTATTTCTGTTTTGAGGTTTTTTATTTCTGTTCCAATAGACAATTTTTGAACAAAAGAACGCGTTTGATAACTGTACAAAATTTCTGTTTTTGAAATAGAAAAAGAACAAAAACATGTTTGGTAAACTTGTATAATTTTTTTTATTCTTTTAATTTTTTAATATTTTATTTTTATTTTTTCTTTTATTTTTTATTTTTTCTTCCTTTTGGCCGGTCATCGGCCTTGGCCATGGCCAATGACTAGTTGATGAGGGCCGACAACCTCAACCATAGCCGGCAACTAGCTGACGAGGGCTGGCAGCCTCGTCATGGCTAGGTGAGGCTTGGCCTCGCCTTGGCTAGGCGAGCTTGAGCTTGCCCAGATTTGACGAGGCCGACTTCGTAGTGGCCCGATGAGGCTGAGCCTAGTTGGTGGCTGGGTGAGCTCGGCCTCACCAAATCTAGGTAAGCTCAAGCCTTGGCCATGGTCGGCAACTGGTTGACAAGGGTCAGCGGCCTCGGCCATGGCTGACCCCAGTGAAGCCAAGCCTTGCCGTGGTTGGGCGAGGCTTGGGCTTACCTTGGTTGGGCCAACTCAAGCTCACTCAGATCCGACGAGGCCAACTTGGCAGTGGCCCAGCGAGGCCGAGCCTAGCCGATGGCTAGGCGAGCTCGAGCTCACCCAACCAAGGCAAGGCTGAGCCTCGCCGAGGGCCGGAAAAATTTCATTTGATTTTCATAAATAGAAATTCGAGCGCTAGTGACATGTGCATGGATAGCCAAGGAACTTAATACATGCACCACGGCAAAACCAAGCCCAAAAACTCCATGCCCATGCTCAATTCCCTGGTGCCTTAGCTTGGGTCTATAGAGGCAAAGCCTATGTCTTGGGTGCTTGGGCTTGGGTCCATGAGGCAAACCCCTCGATCCCAATGCCTAGGTTTAAGTCAATCAAGGCCGGTCCAGTGCTCGATATCAGTGCCTATGCTCAAGTCCATCGAGATTGGGCCCAAGACCTAGCACCCATTCCCAAGTCCATCAAGGCTTGGTCCAATACCTAGGCCTAGGCCTAAGCCTAGCATAAATGAACTAGGGTGTGGCCATAGGGGACCTAGGCACGAGAGTCCTAGACCAGGCCTTGATAGATCTTGGCTTGGAACTCAGGGATTTGAGCATAGGCATCATGGTTCAAGGCCAAACCCTGATGGATTTGAGCACGAGTGTCGAAGAGTTAGCCTTGGCCTCAAAATTATTGGGCCTGACCTCAATAGACCCGGTCATGGCTTAGATGGACCAAGGCCTAGGTGTTGAAGACCCAGTCCGATCCGATTGGTTGGTTATGTGCCTAGAATGGGGAACTTGATAAAAATCACCGGTTCCAATCTTATGAAACTGGGAATCGGATTAGCGTCTTTTGGGGATTGAACGTTTTTAAGTCGGTTTGGTCCGGTTGGGGCGGTTTGTGGATTCTTTTCATTTACCCTTAATTTACGACTGCTCCACGTCCTCTTCCTCCCCGTTCCCCTCTCCCGCGCCCCCCCCCCCCGGTTCTAGCATTTTGCCTTCTTCTCCGGTTCGGTCCTTTTCTTATACGGATTGCTCTAACCCATCTGCGATCAGAGGTTACATTGTACGGGGATGAGGACGCGCGATCGATTCGACGCGATCTTGAATCTTCCAAAGCGGCTGTGACCAGATCCAACGCCTCAGAATTTTAACTGGCCCGTTGTTGTCAAACCTCCGTCGACAATTCTGCTTACCGAACTTCTCACATTCCTCTCCTTTTCACGGATTTTTACCTTCAAAATTCGATTTTTTTCTCTAGAGATGTTCCCTTTTTTTAGAGGCCCTTCTCTTACGTCGATTCGTTCCGGTCACCTTCCAAGCTAAGCTGCTTCAAATTTTCCAGCAGTTCTGTGTCTATCGGTGCTATAATCACTCGAAATCTAAATTTTTTTTCGTTCTTTTCGATGTTGCCGAGCTCGACCAGATTCTGTTAAAAAGCACTAATTTTTTTTGCGGTTTCAATTAGGAACTTCGGAAGCTGATTCACTCTTTTGTAAATTAAGGAAAATGAAATTCAGGGTATAAAAGAAGCACCGGAAGCCATGCTTGACTTGTCATTGGACCAAGATTGTGACCAGGAAAAGGAAAATAATCTGATTCAAATTTTCAATCAAGACCCTGCATTTAATCTAATTTGCCAATCCTACCCTTTTCTTGTAGCAATATATTACATAACGCATGGCAACATATCATCCTGATGAATATGTTTGTACAAAAACATGTCTCACTCTTCCTACTTTTATCTCCTTCCTCTCCCTCATTCGAGTTGGGGCCTGATGTCGTTTCTGAGAAGATCGATTCATTTTTGAGTCAAGAACTCCAAATGGAGCCCTTAAGAAAAGAAGTCGCTCCCATCGGTGTGGAGGTCGACCCTCTATGTTTCAAGGGTCCGAGATTGGCGTCTTGAAATAAAGCGGGTCGACCCATCGTCGGAACGAAATTTCAATTATAGACATAGGGTCTCGACTCCTTTTGCTTAGGATTCCAATTGAAGTTCTTGAAACAGCAAAGGTCCATCCTCTGGCAGCACGATCAAGTTCCACTTCTGATCGAGAGTTCTGAGGAGATCTTGAAAAGTAAAGAGTTGACGACAAATCTCGCCCTATAAACAATCACATATAAATGGTATAAATAGAGAGAAACTTCAATCATCTGACCAAGCAAGCCTTAACCTATGCTGCGACTCAAACTAGAGATGCAAACTGGTGTTGTGGTCGTCGAAAACCGCGGTTAAATTCCCGGTCATTCTCGACCTAGTCTTCCTTGTAAAATCTTCGCGACAAAAACAATCCTTCATTCTAGAGGCCTCGAATCCGATGAGATGTTTCGTAATTTGTCTGTCCTGAGATTTGGCCATGCCGCCGGCTTCTGAAACCCTGTTAGTAGTTCGCTTGTAGGAGCCGAACCATTTGTTCTGCATGTAGCCATTCTTCCTCCATGGAGGCACAAGCAAGTCCCTCTTCTTCAAGGACTGCCTTATTGCTGTGCTCATTATCCTCACCACTTGCTTCATCTCCTCGGGCTGGCCAACGAATATCGGAGGAAATGATTTGAGCAATGAAGTGATGCGATCGGTTGGTCGAGCAATTTCGAATTCTCCTGCTAGGAAGACCTCGGCAATGTAACGAGTACCGTTTACATTAACGTCGATGTATTGATAATCTCCAGCTGGTATTCGGCCGGTCTTCTCCCATTTAGATTTGCATAGACCTGGTGTATAACGATGTAGGAATTAGACACCAACATCAAACTGTCCTATGGTGGATACAATGTTTGAATGAAGTCGTTCAAAATAGGGTCATTGGATCTATTGAGTATAGCTACTCCAACGGAATTATTCTACTAGTTCTTATTATTAAAGCAATGGAGCTGATCAAATCAAGTACAAGAAAACATAATTAATCTGTTTAAGAAATATACTAACCAGCGTCGAAGCCTCTGTCGCGAAGACAAGCCATCAGCCGTCGCTTAAAATCATGCGACGACATATTCGCTCGATCCCTCCCTATGAACTCGTGAGCGAGCTCTGCTTCAGCTCCAATCTTCGCCTTCACTTCGTCACCATTGTAATCCCTCGCGAAAACCTCCTCCAACGTCTCCCTCACCGATGACTCATCAGAATCGGACCAGCAATCATCGACGTTGTTGCCCTCGCACTCCTCCTTCCTCAACTTATCATCATCATCATCATCCTCTCCGGCTTCAACCCTTCCTTCTCTCTGCATGAACGACGTCACGAGATCAGAGAGATCAGCAAAGCTCTCCGACGGCGCGGAATGCTCGCTCCCGCTGCTCTCACAGAGCCGAGCCGCTTCGTCGAACGCGGCGGCTATCCTCTTGAACTTGATGGGCAATACTTTGGCCATATCTTCAAATGAAGATGAGATTGGCCTCGTTGCCGATGTGGCTTCACTTTGTCTTTTGCTCTTTTTGGGAGAGAGTGATTAAGAGAGTGAAGAAGATAGAGTGAGATTCCCAATCACAGGTGTTATATAGATATTAGTGTGTGCAGCAGTTTTTGGTAGATTTGGAAGGGCGTGTAATTTTATTTTATTTTTTGTTAAAAGAAGAAGAAAGGACAAAATAACGAGAGTTCTATGCATGACAAATGGAAGAGATGTATGTAGCCGAGATTGAGGGGAGATTCAGACGCATCTGCTCTTGTTCACGTCCACGTACATTCGTGGGTTGGTTTGTCGAGAATGAACCAGGTCAAGTATACTCAAATTATCATGTGCCTTTAATCTTTAATCATGTAGCTCTAATCAAAGTTGACTGGAGGTCCTCACTTCAATTACGTTGCGGGAACATCGAATTCTATTGAATATAATTAACTCACAATCCCACTTCAAATCTCTTCAATCAGCTGAAGCGAAGGGGGATTTCCGGTTTCGGCCATTGCATGACCCAATGGGTCCAATGAGGAAGAGACGCCCAGAATGGAGGCTATAAAAGTTGAAGAGTAAAGGCTGTTATTTCCTAATTTGCGTAGATATTCCAATTTAAGCATGTTTCTTAATTTGAGTAGATTTCTTAATTTAATATTTCCTAGTTCATATGTCTTAGACTGTCTATAAATAGGAGGTGCATTCTCAATTATAAGAATTCACAATTGAATTTGATAAAATATGAGAATTTTTTTTCAAGTGAGTGATTTTTTTTTCAATTCTTGATCCATGTTTTTTTTTTTTTTTTTTGTCGAAAACATGAATATATTATAAACGTAGAGTTGAAGATACATATAAAGGCATATCACAATACAAAAGATCTTGTAAAAAGGAAGGAGGATGCTGCACCCAATCATAGGAAAGCAAAGAAGCCCGATGGGCCTTTGCAACCCGATCCGCCACAGAATTCACTGCCCTATTGCAGTGAACGATGGTGAGATTAGGGCACCGAAGCTTCATATCCCTTATCTCTTGAAGAATACCTTTGTGCTCCCACGGCGTCAGGGCAGGATCGTTGATGGCGTCTACAAGAGTCGAGCAGTCAGATTCCACTTCAAGATGATCCGATCCTCGCCCTCTTTGGAGCAAGAAGTGCAAGGTTTGATTTAATCCAAGCACCTCAGCCTATAGTGCCGAAGATGCAGACACTAGTTTGCACGAAGCCATCGAGTAAGACACCAGAGGAATCTCAGCACACACGGGCGATCGATGCATCATGGCACTGAGATAGGTAAGCCGCATCAATATTGACTTTTATAGCGCCTTTGGCTGGTGGATGCCATTGCTTATCCGAATCATGTTGATTTCTCATATGCCACTACCTCTGCTGATCGAAGCTCCAACTGGATCATGCGTCTACTAACACAGATTGCACAACGTGGTCAACGTTGGGGCGTTGCTGTCAGAACAAGAAGTTGTTTCTGGCTTTCCAGATATGCTAGAGAAGAGCTGCAACTGTTTCGAGCTCAGGTAAGCCATTCTATTTCTCAATAACAGCAACTAGCCAACTTTCTATGCGATTCACTCCTGTAGGATGATGCTTGAGGTCGATTTCTGAGTGTAAACATACATTTAAAGTCCATGGGCATAACAAAAATAAGTGCTCTGGTGTTTCGGGAACCTGTGTAGTGCACATACAGCAAGTAGGGTCTGAGATAATGTGTCGACGATATAGGTTTTCTCTAGTCGGCAGGGCATTGCTGCAAATTGACCATAGAAAAGGTCTTAATTTAGGCATAGTAGTGATTTTCCATAGGGCATTCCATAACTTGCGAGGCGGCTGATATGATGAAGAGGCTTGATTGTTGTTGTGACATGTTTGTTGAGCTCTAATGTGATTGTAACAACTCTTTACCGTAAATTGTCCATTTTGTTTTCCTATCCAGACAAGTTTGTCTTCCGTGTGCTGTGGTCAGATAGAAAGAGATAGTATTTCATCGACTGAGTTACTATCAAAACTCTGGTTTAAAAGGGTAGTGTTCCATGCTTGTTGTTCTGAGATTATAAAGTTTGCAACTCGCTGTGGTTCATCTCTAGGAGCAGGGCCCCCTATTACACTCCTAGCTAGCCACCTGTCCTCTCATATTTTGATTTGTGTGCCATCCCCAACAGACCATAAGACCTTGTCAGCAATAGAGTCCCGACCTAGCAAAATGCTTTGCCAACCCCAAGAGGGTCTAGCACCTTTAGTAGCGTTCCAGAAATCCCGAGAGTGAAAGTATAGACCTTTAAGAATTCTGCTAGGTAGAGAATGTGGTTGTTGAACTAGCCGTCAAGCTTGTTTTCCTAGTAATGCTCAGTTGAAAGCCAAAAGATCGCGACCTAAACCCCCTTCATCTTTCCGTCGCTTGATAGTCTCTCAGTTCTTCCAATGTATACCTTGCTTGCTGTAATCAGACCGCCACCAGAGCTATCCTCTTTTCAATTAACTTACACAACGTAATAGGGATTTTAAATATCGACATAACATATTAGGGAATTGCTTGCACTACCGTTTTAAGTAAGACTTCCTTACCCCCTTTTGAGATCAACTTTTCCTTCCAACCTTCGAGCTTGGAATGCACACGACTCATAATCCATGTAAATATGTCTCTCTTAGATTTCCCCCAATCTGAAGGAATGCCAAGATACTTGCCAGTTTTTTGCAAGATAGGGACTCTAAGTTCACTGGCCAGATTGTCTTTCAAGTTGCTAGGACAGGTAGTACTAAAAAACAGACCGGATTTATTCCTATTCACAGCTTGTCCTGTAGCTATACAATATTCATTCAGGATAGAAGCTAAGTTCTGACATTCGATAAGCTTCGCATCAAGGAAGAAAATAGCATCATCTGCGAAATATAAATGAGATAAGGTAGGACACCAGCGGTTTAGCTTAATACCTTTAAGATTGCCAATTGCCATTGCATTGTTGATTAAGCTTGTTAAGACATTTGCCATCAGGATGAACAAGTATGGCGATAAAGGGTCCCCTTGCCTCAAAACTCGAGTTGGATGAAAATAGGGTAGAGATTCGCCATTGAATTTCACACTATAAGAGACTGTAGTCACACATTGGAGGATCCAATTCACCCATCGAGTATGAAAGCCCAGCTTTAGAAGATATGCACCGAGAAAGTCTCACTCAACCCGGTCATAAGCCTTTGCCATATCCAGTTTAAGCACAGCCTGAAAATGCTTCTTTCTTTTCCATATTCTAAGTTGATGAATTACCTCCTGAACCACAATAATATTGTCCTGGATTTGCCGACCACCTACGAAAGCACTTTGTTCTGGGGCTATCAACTCTGGCAGCCAGGGTTTGAGACGATTGGCCAGGATTTTAGAAATGACTTTATAAATAAAGTTACAAAGGCTAATAGATCTGAATTGATCTAATCTTATTTTTTAAACTTAGTTTGGTTTGGGGTTTATATTTGAGTCGCCATAATAGGGAAATAGACCCACGTGAGAGTGGATCTTCACTCTCTTGAGCGATGTATGAGGAAGTATTCAACTATTATTCAACCAGCTAAATTATAATTGATGCATAGAGAAGCTCAATTTGCCATATGTGAATATGAAGTTCTTTCAATCATGATATTTGAAAGTCTACTGAAGTAGGACTCACGTGGCCCTAAAGCTTTTATTTGTGAATTTAGAGAAGGGAGAGAAGAGGGAAAGGGCATAGGATTTAGCCTTTTTTAGAGGCCCTTCTCTTACATCGAATTTGCACTTTTGTTTGGGTCACCTTCCAATCGGTGGCTACAATCATTCGAAATCCATATGTTTTCATTCTTTTCTATTTTGCGAGGTGGACCCAATTCCCTTAAAAAGCACTAATTTTTTAGCGGTTTTAATTTTGAACCGAACTTTCTTTTTTGAATCGATAGACAAAAACAAGAGTCTATATCTAAATCAGTGAATTCATGCAAATAATAATTTAATTTAGTCAACAAATGCCTCCTATTTCTGCTATTTTGGAAATTAAATTGCTGAGATCATATGAAAGTTTAATGACCAAGTCCAAGAGTGCTATTTTTTTCTTTTTCTTATTACAAAGTGATTTTCAAAACTATGCGTCGACACCTAAATTTTGACTATGAATTTGGGGACAATTGCATACAATATTAAGGATTAATATTTGACGCATAAACAAAAATAACATAATTAAATTACATAGCATATAGTTTTTATTAGCATTCATCATATAGAGTAATTAATTCATTGTGTTGGACTAGTGATAGTAAATAGACCTAAATTGACCACGTGGAACAAGCCGACACATCAATCAATATTCGGCCTGCACTAAGGAGCGGGGCTGGAATTCTTAAGCCCTAAAAACTAGAGAAATTAAGTTTTAATTGAGTTGGGTTTAGTCCATAATGTTTAAAGGCCTTGAGGGTAATCAAAATAAACCTTGAATAGATCAAGCCTATCATTAATGAATACCCTGAAAAACCCTAAATCGGTACACTTGTGACAAATTTACCCCAAATTATTTTTTTGACCATGAAAAACTCCAAACCGGTATACCTGTGTCAAATTTACCCCAAACTGATCATAAAAAATCATAAACGGGTACATTTATGACAAATTTACCCCCAAACTAATTAATTCGACCGCAAAAAACTCCAAATTGATAAATTTGTGACAAATATACCATCCACTAAATTGGATTAATGCCATAAAAAAAATCACAAAAATTATAAACTATGACAAACGGAGCATAAAATCCCAAATTGGTATATCAGTCAACTACACGTGTCATTTAACTTAATAATTTGACAGTAAAATTTAACGAAAACTAACAGAGGGTAAATTTGTCACAAGTGTACCGGCTTTGGGTAAATTTTTCAAAGATATATCCGTTTGAGGTTTTTTGTGGTCAAAAAAATAGTTTGGGGTAAATTTGTCATAGATATACTACTTTAGGGTATTTTAGGATATTAACCCTTAATTAAACCTATAACATGCAAAATTCGGCCCAGCCCATCCACACCTTGGGCTGACCGAAATTCACAAGAGTGGAGGCTTTAATTGGCCTATCTTTGTCTGTGTCATTAGAGAAGGGGACAAGAGGAAAAGGGCATAAATTTTGGCCCTTTCTTGGAGGCCCTTCTCTTACATCGAGTTTGCATTCTTGTGCGGGTCACCTTCCAAGCAGAGCTGCTTTTGACAGAAAATGAAAAAGAAAATTGACAGAAACTGAGAAGGAATTGGAGGAATTTTCTTTCTTGTGTATTGCTATGTTTGTACATGTATTAATAATACAAGAAAAGAGTACGATAGGAAAGAATATACAAAATATGTTGTTTCCTATACTACTGTCCTAATATCCAATCTCACAGATTCATAGAATCAATTAATCCGTATTTAGATAATTAGAATCAAAAGATAAATCATATTTCCAACACTCCCCCTCAAGCTGGCAGTTTATATATGTCAAAAGCGCCTAACTTGTTTAATAAATATGTATGTTGTCTCTGACATAGCGTTTTGGTGAAAATGTCTACAGGCCATTCCATGGTTCCAATTCCTCTTGTTACCACAAGGCCCTCTTGAATCTTTTCTCGAGTGAAGTGACAATCAACCTCTATATGCTTTGTTCTTTCGTGAAATACTGGATTTGCCGCTAATTTGAGTGCAGCATCATTGTCACTGAATAATTCACTTGGTCCTTCTACCTGTACCCCAAGATCATAAAGTAGTCCTCGTATCCACACTATTTCACAAATAGTTTTTGCCATCGCTCGATATTCTGATTCAACCGAGGATAATGAGACAGTCGCTTGTTTCTTTGATTTCCATGAGATCAAGGACCTTCCCAATTTTATGCAAAAACCAGTAATGGATCTTCGGGTCATTGGACAAGAGGCATAATCCGTATCACAGTAAGCTGTCATCTTCATGTTGCAATCACGAGATAAAAGTATTCCAAGTCCTGGGCATCCTTTCAAATACTTCACAACTTTCAATGCTGCATTCATATGTGACTCTTTAGGGCTATGCATAAACTGACTGAGTATCTAAACAACATAAGATATGTTAGGTCTAGTCATAGTAAGGTAGATCAATTTCCCAACAAGTCGTTGATATCTTGATGGATCCTTAAGTAGTGGATCCTCAATGGAGGAAGATAAGCCTGCATCATATTCACGTGTCGTCAATTTAGCATTTTGTTTAATTGGTATGACAGCTAGCTTACACCCTGATAGCCTGCCTCCGAAATAATTTCTAGAACAAATTTCCGCTAATTGAGACAAATCCCTTTCTCGGACCGAGCTATCTCAATTCCAAGAAAGTATTTGGGAGGTCCTAAATCTTTAATATGAAAAGCATAACATAGATATTTTTTGAATTTTCCAACAACAAATTCATCATTACCCATAATAAGAATGTCATCAACATATATCGGTAGATAAATCGATGAAGTACCTTTAGTCCAAGTATATAGGGCATAGTCATGTTTTGAATGTTGGAAACCCGCATTTGTTAGTGCAATAGTAAATTTTGCATACCATTGCCGAGATGCCTGTTTCAGCCCATATAAAGATTTACAAAGACAACATACTCGAAACTCCCCTTGTCTCTGTAATCCTTGTGGAAGTTCCAAATATATCTCTTCATCAAGATCGCCATGGAGGAAAGAAGGAACGAAGTGCAGCAATAGAAAAGAAGGAACGAATAGTAACCTCTTTGGCAACTGGGGAAAATGTCTCGTGATAGTCAAAACCTTCCCTTTGAGTAAATCCTTTCGCAACCAAACAAGCCTTGTATCGTTCAACTGAACCATCCGCATTGTACTTGATTTTATATACCCATTTACAACCGATTGGTTTTCGATGTAAGGGTAGATCCACAATATCCCAAGTATGATTCTCAGTGAGGGCACGTAATTCAACTTCCATTGCTTGTTGCCATCGTGGGTCGCGTGCTGCTTCAACATAAGATGATGGTTCCTGTTCCTCTGATATGTGACTAATACAACACAAATGTTCTGGTGACAGTCGACTAAATGAAACATAAGATGAAACGGGATAACGTGTACCTAGAGAATTCAATGTGGGACATATATAATGTTTGGTCCATGCGGGAGGATGAACATGATGTCCAGAACGTCGGGATTGCTCTATATCTCTTTGTACGGGAATTGGTGAGCAAGAATCATTAAGGCATGAGTATGGGACTTCCATTGAAGATGTTGATGTCACTGGAGAAGCAAATGGGTCAGCTTTGTCGGACAATAATGTTGATGATCCATCTTCTTGATTTGAAGAATTGAAATGAGCTAGCATAGATGAGATAGGTTCAGTTGCAACGAAAACATATTGAGAACCTGCTGATAAATCCTCCTCAGATAAAAATGGGCGGTTATTTGATGTTGATATAGATGATTGAGACAAATGTGTGATTTCCTGGAATGGAAATATATCTTCATGAAAAATTACGTCCCGACTAATAAAGAAACACCCTGTAGATATGTCCATAACTCTGTAACCCTTTTGCAAAGTGGGATACCCCATAAAGACACATCGAATTGCACGAAGATCCATCTTATTCCGAAGGCCCATGTTCATGGCATAGCATAAGCAACCAAAAACTCTTAAATGTGTGATCACTAGCTTCTTCCCAAAAAGCATCTCAAATGGAGTCCGTCCTTCAAGAATCCAAGTTGGCATGCGATTGATTAAATAGGCTGCTGTGACCACACAATCACCCCAGAATTCTTCAGGAATAGATGCTTGGTATTTAAGTGCTCGGGCTACTTCTAAGAGGTGTCGATGCTTGCGCTCTACAATCCCATTTTATTGGGGAGTGTAGGTGCAAGAACTTTCATGGAGAATCCCATGAGAGGATAGAAAAGAAATGCACTCATTGGTGAAAAATTCACGCCCATTATCCGTACGAATTCTTTGCACAGATTTATCAAACTGATTTCTAATCAACGAGAAAAATTTCGACAGACAAGAAAAGGTTTGACCCTTCGACTGCATGAGGAAAACCCATGTGGCACGAGTATAATCATCTACCACAGTAAGAAAGAAACGTGACCCATCACGATGAGGGGTATGATAGGGCCCCCAAATATCCATATGTAGTAAGGAAAACGCACTAGTAGCTCAAGATACACTAATTGGGAAAGATGCTCGTGACTGTTTGGCTAATGGACAAATAGAACACTTGGGATGAGGAAAACGAGCACTATGACCCAATCGTTGATGGAAAATGATAGTTTTATTACTATCGGTAGCATTACAAAAAATGCTATTATTCTATGAGGATAATTCAAAATCATCAGGAATATTGATCCAAAAATATAGTCCTTGTGCCACACTACCCAAGCCCATCGTTTTGCCAGTCGAATGGTCCTGAAAGAAGCAATTTTGGGAGTTGAATATGGCACGACAAGAATTATCCTCACATATCTTAGAAATAGATATAAGGTTGAATTCAAAACCAGGAATGTAAATGACATTTTTAAGGACAATATGTGGACTAAGATGCACGGTACCAATTTTGGTGACATAGATAATATCCCCATTTGGAAGACGTACTGACACGAAAGAATGGGGTCTCTAGGTATCGGAAAAATATTGATCATTGCATATTATGTGGTCACTAGCACCCGAGTCAATAATCCACGCATCAACTGAAATTGAATTTATCTTGCGAAAAGAAGTACCTGTAAAACTTGCAGTCTTATCGATGGTCCCCAATTGACTTAGAGCTCTCATAATATTTTGATATTGATCCTGCGTGATTGTCCAAGATGCTCCCCTTTCCCTCACTGCTGAAACCTGATAAGCAGAATATTCTTTGTCCCTTTTTTCATTTGGTTTCCCGTGTAATTTCCAGCATGTTTCAATAGTATGGTGTGGACGTTTACAATATTCACAAAATTTACTCTTTTTTGAATTTTGTCCACTCCCTTTTGATGATGCGGCACCACGTGAACCATTCGATGATTTATAAATAGGAGCTGATGTGGCTTGATGTGGGCAACTTGATTTGGTCAGCTGGGATGACAAATGCTGGCCGTTAGATGCTTCGACTTGATCTGGACCATTGATTTGAAACCCCCTAGGTTTCCTTCATTTGCTGCTTGTGTAAAGTTGATTTGAAACCCCCTAGGGTTTCCCTCATTAGCTGCTCGTGTGAAGGACGCAGCTTGAGGGGTTCTGTGAAGGGTGAGGAGCTGCTGGGTTTGCTTCGCCGAGCTGCTGTTTGGTCCAAGATGCTCCCTTTCTATCACGGGAACGGCAAGCGCGACACCATCACCCACCCGAACGTGCTCCGCCATGGCTAAGCGCTGGCTTTCTTCTTGGATGGCCAGCTGGTATTTTCGACCGAGATATTTCACTCATAAATATTTTTTGGACAATTTCCCCCAAATATTCTATCTCGCTCTTACTATAACAAAAATATCATTACGATAAACTAACATAAAGCAACCAATAAAAGGACAAAGGATTTCACTCATAATCCTCATGAAGATGTTCGGAGCATTGGAAAAGACTAAATGACATAACTAGCCACTCCTAAATATTCCCTTTGATTTTGAAAGCCATTTTCCACTCGCTTCCTTTTCTTATCCTAAATTGATGGGGAATATTATCCAAAAAAATCTTAACCCTACTATATAACAGCTAATTTAATGCTAAACTTTTTAATTATGCCAATTTGGTCTTAAATTTTTTATCGATTTGCTAATTTAGTCTTAAATCTCTTGACGATTTGTAATTTAAATCATCTTGGGCAATTTCGCTAGAGATTGTTGACATAGTAGTCTAGGAAGCACCAACTGTCCTGTATGGTATGACTAACACTAAAGTAGACAATTTTTTTTTTTCTGAATTTTTTTCATTTTTTCCCTCCCCTAGTCATCGCTGGGCCTCATTGATTGCTAGCAAAGGTCACTGGCCTTAGGTGGCGGCCGCCCTCATCAACCCTCCCATGTGGCAAGTCATCACCTTGGCGATTGTGCCACGTAGGATAACTAGGGTCCATGTTAGCAATTTCCAATCAAAATTGATTGGAAAACTAAATTGGCTAATTATCAAAAGATTTATGATTAAATTGACAAATTGTTAAAAGATTTAGAATTAAATCATCAAAAGATTTAGGTCGTTTTTGTGGATTAGACGGGCTTAAAGGTGCAAGGGTAATGTATTTCCGCTCCTCGTGGAACAAGTCGGTGTTCCTATGGCCATCATGCTCGGCGTCCCCATAGAACCTAATCTTGCTAACTTTTGTTGGGATAACCTTCAATAATATTTTGAAGTTGAAAAAAATAATCTATTTACCATTATTATTTGATGAATGTATATGTTGTCCTACTTCAAGTAATGTTCATATGAGAGATGCTCTATCGCCATTAACGACATCCCAAGTACAAAGTGAGAAGACTCATAGAAGCTAGATAAACCTCGGTAAAATGAGAGTTAGGGAAGACGAGAAATTCGTGAAGAATTGGAGATGCCGTGACAAGGTGATTAGCTAAGTAAAGTTATGATCACTAATGTAATTAAGAAGACCAAATAGATAGCAGTAAGTCAATTACCAAGCAATCTCATCTTCATCAACTTATTTTACAATCTCATCTTGCTCCTTGGCTCCGAACTCAACTTAATCTGATCCTTACTAGCCTCTTGAGATTCCAAATCAATTTTCTTAATTTCTTGTGGGTCATAACCCTCCAATTAGGACAATTAACTCACAAATGCCTATGCTTAAAGCAGTTTCTACCTTCAACATCTGATTTTTTTTTTCTTAATCTTTTGAACTCTTTAACGAACTAAGTTAACTTCTATTTTGTCGAAATAATCTCTGCCTTGCTAGAAGAAGCACCCATTAATGAGGATGTTCTTGTAGATGGAAGCCTCCCGCCCCACCATTATCTTTTCTTCACTTCTAGCTAATGTCTTCAAAAGACCAATGTGATTGAAGCTCAAGCAAATGGGCGATATCCTTGTTCAATCTTTCGAGGAGGCAAATACTGGTATTCTCTCGCATTTCTTGTGCATCAAACCTCATCAGGAGTTGTTTGAACTTGCTCATATTCTCGTCAATGCTCAGTTAATTGAGAGAGTTTAACTTTACAAAAAAGTCGGGCTCATAGCTGTAAGGCAAATACCTCTTCTTCATAAGTTCCTTTAATTTTTTCTAAAATTTGACCCTACATTTTTTTTTTTATTTATCTTGATTCACTAATTTGTCAGGTTTTCCCACCAAAGTAAGCTTACTTTAAATTTAAGAACGAAAATCTTGCTCTTATTCTTATTTTCATTCAAGTATGACTTGAAGTTAAGTACTCGTTCAATAGCATACAACTAATTAACAAAGTCATCTAGATTGAGGCTACCTTCAAGCTCATGTGATTTCATTCTAATTTCGCAGTCATTCTCCTAGTGCCTGCTTGGAAGGTAGTATTTCAATATGTTGTGAACATCTATGAAGCACCAACACACTTCAAGAGCCTTTGTGTCGTGTCGGACACTCTCGGACACTCAGTCAACACGTGTCAGAAAATCCGACACCTAATCAACTTTCTCAACACTCTTCGACACTCGAGCCAGAATTCTGACATATGAATTTCCAACACTTGATTTTGATATTGAGGTCAATTTTAAAAATTTAATAAATGAGAGGTCAAAATATATATGTGTGAAAATATAAAATACAAGAATAAAAATAATAACTGGAGAAAGAAAAAAAACCTAGTATTCTCTTCTCTTCGACTCCCACTTCCCGTGATATACAATTCACCTCTTAAGTTTTTCTTCCTCTTCCAACATATCTAACATGCGAGTTTAGAATATGGATTGCTTGTTTTTTCTCCAAATTTTATGAATTATTTTGTCAAATTGAAACAATGAATGATATTAATAAATGACGAACGAATGTTTTTAATGTAAATTCATTCTAGGCTTTTTAATTATTTATGAATTTGATTCAAATTAATTTGATTAAAATAATCATAAAAATGATAATTTATTATGTATATATAAAAGTATATTTTTAATATACAATGTATCTTAACGTGTCAGAATTCTCTATTTTTTGAGAAACGATGTGTCGGCGTGTCATGTCGTGTCGTGTCGCATGTCGCATATTAGTGTCGGTGCTACTTAGGTGGACAATACACCAAAGGTCTTCGTGGCTGTCCATGTCTCGCTTGATGTTGAGGACTTGCTCCATTCATACCGTATTTTTTCCTAGAATGGAATGGTTCGCCCAAAACTTGTTCAATCTAGAAGTTCCGATACCGACCTGATACATGCTGAGTTTGTGAGAAGCTGCTGAATGTGTTTGATGGCGTGAGTGAAAGTGTTTGGTGTGCTTGAGGGAACAAGACTAGGGGACGTAAGAGTTCACCACCAAAGCATAAAAAAAATGTTCCATAGCCAAGGATAAATAAATTTAAGTTCACCACCAAAGAATTGAGACTTTCTAACATGGATCAAGAATTGAAAAAAATCACTGACTTGAGAAAAATTCTCATATATTATCAAATTCAATTGTGAATTCTTACAATTGAGAATGTACCTCCTATTTATAGATAGTCTAAGACACATGAACTGGGAAATATTAAATTAAGAAATCTTCTCAAATTAAGAAACCTGCTTAAATTGGAATATCTACGCAAATTAGGAAATAACTAGGGGTGATCGGGTCCAGGGTGGGTAGGGTCTAGACCTGGACCCTGTACCCGACCCTGTTATAACCGTTTCTCATTTTCTGGACCCTGTTCCCGACCCTGTTTGCATTAGACCCTGTTCCCGACCCACCCTGTTTTTCCGGTCCGGGAACAGGGTTAACCCTGTTTATATTGGAACCTGTTTTGCATATGTATCCAGTTAAATGAAGAAACTTTCATAAGTCATATCATAAACACCCAATATAAAAGTACCAAGACCTGCTTGAAAGTTGGATAAATTGGATATGTATCCAGTCAAATGAAGAAACTTTCACCAGAACCAAGAAAAAGGGAAAAAGGAAAAAAAGGAAGATCTCCCAGTGCTTGTGAGAATTGATAGAACAGAGAACTTCACTGACAAAGAACTACAGCCTGATCCCAAAAATTTCCAGTTTCTAACAAAGATATTAGTGATAGCACCAAGCACCAACACCAGCAATACAGTTCATATTTTCACTTTAACTCCAAAGTAATAATTACAGATGTGCACAATAATTAAAATATGTCTCTTAAACAAAGGCAAGAAGCAGAAAGAAGTGACAGGACTAAGTTCTGATTTAAAATAAAAGGAAAAGCACCTCATAGAGCTTATTCCTTCTTCCTTTAGATTCAATAGGAAAGCGCCTCAGCATGAAAAACAACCTGGAATTATTTGACAACCACACTGATCACAAGGAGAAAATCAAACCACATAGAGTAAGCAGAACATAAAAGTTCCAGATGCTCTAAGTAGTAAACCAGTACATTAACTTCTAATAATTACCTTCCTCCATAAAGCAAGAAGCCCAAATGCAGCTAATATTTACACAACTGTGAGAAACAAGAGGGAGTTAAGAGAATGACATACAACATTGCAGTCACCGCAAAAACCATCAGTTAACAGAATGACATGTTACATCAACACAAGAAGAATACCATGAGGCGCTAAATTTAAGTGCTAATTGACAAGCCCCATTTTCACTGCATATGAAATGGAAATGGGATTGAAAGTCGTTTGCACTAAATGAAAAGCTAATTCAGGCTCGTGAACTAGAATATGCACCTCTCCGGATCCACCTTTATGACCAACAGCAAAAGATAGAGCATTTTCCTAGAAAGCAACTCCCACAAGCACAATCACTTGAAAATGTGATTCCTCGAAATCTGGGAGCCCCAAGCAACTACTCCAGCAATTCCCATCTAAATCCAGCAATGGCCGAATGCGGAAAAAATCTAATTCAAACGTGACGGAATGTGCAAACTACACAAGTCATGGCAACGCAATTCGGACGAGAAACCCTCGGCCGTCCTGGTGCAGAAGCCCGAAAGGGGGACTCACTTTGGGCGGGAGGTTGAGGATGTCGAGGCAAATCCTGCCACTGTTGTCGATGTTGGGGTGGTAAATCAGCGTCTGGAACATCACGCTCGGAGGCTGAAACATGTAGCTGAGAGATTCCACAACAACAACCCTCGAAATCAAAACTCAACAACGAACACAACTCTCTCATCTCACGAACCAAAACCAAACCCCTAAAAAAGAAAAAATTGAAAACGCACCGTTCGGGAATCTGGATCTTGAGCTTGAAGACGCCGCCGGCATACACGGACTCTTCGGGGCCTTCGATTTCTGGAACGAACGACACCCGACACGATCAGCGATTCGGCGGCGAAAACCAACAAAAATTAGGGGGGCGCGGAGCAGGGAGAGGCGGAGTGGCGACGTCGAGATCTCACCGGCTGCGGGTGTCGCGGGAGGAAGGTGACGGTGGGCGAGCGGAAGCAGCGTCAACACTCGGATGGATCGGCAGAGGTCGCGAGCTTGGGGAAGTTTGCGGGTGTGAGAGCGTCAGAGTAAAGAGATAAACGAATTAGGGTTTTTGGACTGTCTTAAAAACCGGTTCTCAAACCGGTTCCCGAACCGGTCCGGTCAATCCGGTTCCCGGGTGGGTAATCCCTCAGAACCGGTTCTCGGACCGGTTCAAACAGGGTCTGAACTTTGGGAACCGGTTCCCGGACCTGTTTCAACCGGAACCGGTTCCCGACCCTGTTTTCCGGGTGGGCCAATCCGGGAACCGGGTTGACCCGGTCCGGTTGCACACCCCTAGAAATAACAGCCTTTACTCTTCAACATTTATAGCCTCCATCCTGGGCGTCTTTTCTTCATTGGACCCGTTGGGTCATGCAGTGGCCGAAATCCCCCTTCGCTTCAGCTGATTGATGAGATTTGAAGTGGGATTGTGAGTTAATTATCTTCAATACAATTCGATGTTCCAGCAACGTAATTGAAGTGAGGACCTCCAGTCAACTTTCGAATGATTAGAGCTACACGATTAAAGATTAAAGGTACATGATAATTTGAGTAAACTTGACCTGGTTCATTCTCGACAAACCAACCCACAAATGTACGTGGACGTGAACATGAGCAGATGCGTCTGAATCTCACCTCAATCACGGCTACATACATCTCTTCCAATTGTCATGCATAGAACTCTCGTTATTTTGTCTTTCTTCTTCTTTTAACAAAAATAAAATGAAAGTCCACGCCCTTCCAAATCTACCAAAAGCCGCTTCACACATTAGTATCTCTATAACACCTGTGATCGAAGAATCGCACTCCATCTTCTTCACTCTCTCAATCGCTCTCTCCCAAAAAGAGCGAAAGAAAAAGTGAAGCGACGTCGGCAACGAGGCCAATCTCATGTTCATTTGAAGATATGGCCAAAGTATTGCCTATCAGGTTCAACAGGGTAGCCGCCGCGTTCGACGAAGCGGCTCGGCTCTGCCAGAGCAGCGGGAGCGAGCATTCAGCCCCATCAGAGAGCTTTGCCGATCTCTCTGATCTCGTGACGTCGTTCATGGAGAGAGAAGGAAGGGTCAAAGTCGGAGAGGAGGATGATGATAATGATGAGAAGTTGAGCAAGGAGGAGTTCGAGGGCAACAACTTCGATGATATCTGGTCCGATTCCGATGAGTCATCGGCGAGGGAGACGTTGGAGGAGATTTTCGCAAGGGATTACAATGGTGACGAAGTGAAGGCGAAGATTGGAGCTGAAGTAGAGCTCGCTCACGAGTTCATAGGGAGGGATCGAGCAAATATATCGTCGGATGATTTTAAGCGACGGCTGATGGCTCGTCTTCGCGACAGAGGCTTCGACGCCGGTTAGTACATTTCTTAAACAGATTAATTATGTTTTCTTGTACTTGATTTGATCAGCTCCATTGCTTTAATAATAAGAACTAGTAGAATAATTCCGTTGGAGTAGCTATACTCAATAGATCCAATGACCCTATTTTGAACGACTTCATTCAAACATTGTATCCACCATAGGACAGTTTGATGTTGGTGTCTAATTCCTACATCGTTATACACCAGGTCTATGCAAATCTAAATGGGAGAAGACCGGCCGAATACCAGCTGGAGATTATCAATACATCGACGTTAATGTAAACAATACTCGTTACATTGCCGAGGTCTCCCTAGCAGGAGAATTTGAAATTGCTCGACCGACCGATCGCATCACTTCATTGCTCAAATCATTTCCTCCGATATTCGTTGGCCAGCCCGAGGAGTTGAAGCAAGTGGTGAGGATAATGAGCACAGCAATAAGGCAGTCCTTGAAGAAGAAGGACTTGCTTGTTCCTCCATGGAGGAAGAATGGCTACATGCAGAACAAATGGTTCGGCTCCTACAAGCGAACTACTAACAGGGTTTCAGAAGCCGGCAGCCTGGCCAAATCTCAGGACAGACAAATTACGAAACATCTCATCGGATTCGAGGCCTCTAGAATGAAGGATTGTTTTTGTCGCGAAGATTTTACAAGGAAGACTAGGTCGAGAATGACCGGGAATTTAACCGCGGTTTTGGACGACCACAGCACCAGTTTGCATCTCTAGTTTGAGTCGCAGCATAGGTTAAGGCTTGCTTGGTCGGATGATTGAAGTTTCTTTCCATTTATACCATTTATATGTGATTGTTTATAGGGCGAGATTTGTCGTCAACTCTTTACTTTTCAAGATCTCCTCAGAACTCTCGATCAGAAGTGGAACTTGATCGTGCTGCCAGAGGATGGACCTTTGCTGTTTCAAGAACTTCAATTGGAATCCTAAGCAAAAGGAGTCGAGACCCTATGTCTATAATTGAAATTTCGTTCCGACGATGGGTCGACCCGCTTTATTTCAAGACGCCAGTCTCGGACCCTTGAAACATAGAGGGTCGACCTCTACACCGACGGGATCGACTTCTTTTCTTAAGGGCTCCATTTGGAGTTCTTGACTCAAAAATGAATCGATCTTCTCAGAAACGACATCAGGCCCCAACTCGAATGAGGGAGAGGAAGGAGATAAAAGTAGGAAGAGTGAGACATGTTTTTGTACAAACATATTCATCAGGATGATATGTTGCCATGCGTTATGTAATATATTGCTACAAGAAAAGGGTAGGATTGGCAAATTAGATTAAATGCAGGGTCTTGATTGAAAATTTGAATCAGATTATTTTCCTTTTCCTGGTCACAATCTTGGTCCAATGACAAGTCAAGCATGGCTTCCGGTGCTTCTTTTATACCCTGAATTTCATTTTCCTTAATTTACAAAAGAGTGAATCAGCTTCCGAAGTTCCTAATTGAAACCGCAAAAAAAATTAGTGCTTTTTAACAGAATCTGGTCGAGCTCGGCAACATCGAAAAGAACGAAAAAAATTTAGATTTCGAGTGATTATAGCACCGATAGACACAGAACTGCTGGAAAATTTGAAGCAGCTTAGCTTGGAAGGTGACCGGAACGAATCGACGTAAGAGAAGGGCCTCTAAAAAAAAGGGAACATCTCTAGAGAAAAAAATCGAATTTTGAAGGTAAAAATCCGTGAAAAGGAAAGGAATGTGAGAAGTTCGGTAAGCAGAATTGTCGACGGAGGTTTGACAACAACGGGCCAGTTAAAATTCTGAGGCGTTGGATCTGGTCACAGCCGCTTTGGAAGATTCAAGATCGCGTCGAATCGATCGCACGTCCTCATCCCGTACAATGTAGCCTCTGATCGCAGATGGGTTAGAGCAATCCGTATAAGAAAAGGACCGAACCGGAGAAGAAGGCAAAATGCTAGAACCCGGAGGGCGGGGGGCGCGGGAGAGGGGAACGGGGAAGAAGAGGACGTGGAGCAGTCGTAAATTAAGGGTAAATCCACAAACCGCCCCAACCGGACTAAACCGACTTAAAAACGTTCAGTCCTCAAAGATGCCAATCCGATTCCTGGTTTCATAAGATTGGAACTGGTGATTTTTGATCCAGTTCCCCATTCTAGGCGCATAACCAACCAATTGGATCAGACTGGGTCTTTAGCACCTAGGCCTCGGTCCATCTAAGCCATGACCAGGTCTATTGAGGTCAGGCCCAATAATTTTTAGGCCGGGTCTAACTCTTTGACACTCGTGCTCGAATCCATCAGGGTTTGGCCTTGAACCATGATGCCTATGCTCAAATCCCTGAGTTCCAAGCCAAGATCTATCGAGGCCTGGTCTAGGACTCTCGTGCTTGGGTCCCCTATGGCTGCACCCTAGTTCATTTATGCTAGGCTTAGGCCCAGGCCTAGGTATTGGACCAAGCCTTGATGGACTCGGGAATGGGTGCTAGGTCTTGGGCCCAATCTCGATGGACCTTGATTGGGTGTAGAGATCTAGCCCAATCTCGATGGACTTGAGCATAGGCACTGATATCGAGCACTAGACCGGCCTTGATTGACTTAAACCTAGGCGTTGGGATCGAGGGGTTCGCCTCACGGACCCAAGCTCGAGCACCAAGACATAGGCCTTGCCTTTATAGACCCAAGCTAAGGCATCGGGGAATTGAGCATGGGCATGGAGTTCTTGGGCTTGGTTTTGCCGTGATGCATGTATTAAGTTCCTTGCCTATCCATGCATAGGTCACTAGCGCCCGAATTTCTATTTATGAAAATCAAATGAAATTTTTCCGGCCCTCGGCGAGGCTCGGCCTTGCCTTGGTTGGGTGAGCTCGAGCTCGCCTAGCCATTGGCTAGGCTTGGCCTCACCAGGCCATCGCCAAGTCGGCCTCGTCGGATTTGGGCGAGCTTGAGCTGGCCTAGCCAAGGTAAGGCCAAGCCTCGCCCAACCACGGCAAGGCTCGACTTCACTAGGGCCGACCATGGCCGAGGCCACCGACCCTTATCAATCAGTCACCGACCATGGCCAAGGCTTGAGCTCACCCAGATTTGGTGAGGCCGAGCTCACCCAGCCACCGGCTAGGCTCGGCCTCGTCGGGCCACCGCTAAGTCGGCCTTGTCAAATCTGGGCGAGCTCAAGCTCGCCTAGCCAAGGCGAGTCCAAGCCTCACCCAACCATGGCAAGGCTGCCGGCCCTCGTCGGCCAGTCGCCGGCTATGGTCAAGGTTGCTAGCTCTCATCAACTAGTCATTGGCCATGGCCAAGGCCGACGACCGGCCAAAAGGAAGAAAAAATAAAAAATAAAAGGAAAAATAAAATAAAAATATTAAAAAATTAAAAGAATAAAAAAATTATACAAGTTTACCAAACATGTTTTTGTTCTTTTTCTATTTCAAGAACAGAAATTTTGTGCAGTTATCAAATGCATTCTTCTGTTAAAAAATTGTCTCTCGGAACAAAAATAAAAAACCTCGAAACAGAAATAGAAAATATAAATAGTTTTTTCTATTTTTGTTTTTTGAAACAATTTTTGTACAAAAAATTTATCAAACGCACCCTAAGAACATTGAGAGCTAATAGAAATGAGGCAAGCAATAATAACCTCTGCAATTTAGCGACAGCTTCTCATTCTGTTATCGGTGTTTGAGAGCTAGAATTTGAAACACCCTACTCAAGCTAACGAAGAGAGCTTCAATCATCTTAACCTTGATATTGCTATTTAGGTTCAGAGACTTATCTATGTATTACTTCCTATCCTAATACACAGCTTCATTTTGCCACTTGATGAAAAGAAGAGAATCCATCCAAAATCTCAGTCGCCAGTATTCTACAGGATACAGCCCAGCAAAAGCAACTCATTGTTTTTGTAGATGCTTACAGGAGTAATCAATGTGCTGTAGCGTGACCAGATAATACCAGTGCCGGCCACCGCTGCACAAAATGCAGCATTTACATGACACAAAAGCTACAATTATCAATGTGCGCCACAATGATACCCGCAATTGGAAAGCAACTTATTATCATTTCTCTAGCGCTAGTCAAATCGACTTATTAACATTTCTCCTCAGCGAAAGCACGTGTAAAAACAAGCGCAAATGAACAGAATCATCACAGACGAACGGGAGGTAAAGCGGAAACACGACAAAAGAATCATGGGCCTCGATAGAATCGCACACCGAAGATTAAACACAACGGTGTGGTCGTTGAAGCTTGAAAATTCGAAGCAGACATGGGTGGATTCAGACTCCTTCCGCTTCTTCTCCCTGAGAGTCTCGTTCCGGTTCCAGAGGGGGACGAGCATCACCCGAATATTCGTTGATCGGAATCGTTGACCAGTGAGAGCACGCCACGAGTACGAGCTCGAGCTCATTGATTTACTGAAGGACATTTCTACCGAATATTCGTTGATCGAACGAATGTACGCGGACATGAACATGAGCACATGCGTCTGAATCTCACCTCAATCACGGCTACATACATCTCTTCATTTCTCATTCATAGAACCCTCGTGAATTTGTCTTTTCTTCTCCATTTAACCTAAAAGTGAAGCGACATCGGCAGCGAGGCCAATCTCATCTTCATTTCAAGATATGGCCAAGGTATTGCCCATCAAGCTCAAGAGGGTAGCCACGGCGTTCGACGAAGCGGCTCGGCTCTGCGAGAGCAGCGGGAGCGAGCATTCGGTGTCGTCGGAGAGCTTTCCCGATCTCTCTGATCTCGTGACGTCGTTCATGGAGAAGGAAGGAAGGGTTGAAGCCGAAGAGGATAATGATGATGAGAAGCTGAGCAAGGAGGAGCGTGAGGGCACCGACTTCGATGATTGCTGGTCCGATTCTGATGAGTCATCGACGAGGGAGACGTTGGAGGATATTTTCGTGAGGGATTACAATGGCGACGAAGTGAAGGCGAAGATTGGAGCTGAAGTTGAGCTCGCTTGCGAGTTCATCGGGAGGGGTGGAGTGAATATGTCGTCGCATGATTTTAAGCGACGATTGATGGCTCGCCTTCGCGACAGAGGCTTTGACGCCGGTTAGCATATTTCTTAAACAAATTAATTATGTTTTCTTGTACTTGATTTGATCAGCTCCATTGCTTTATTAATCAGAACTAGTTGAGTAATAATGTTGGAGTGGCTATACTCCATGGATCTAATGACCTTATTTTGAACTTCATTCAAAAACTATATCCACCATAGGACATTGTTTAATGTTGGCGTCTAATTCCTAAATCGATGTACACCAGGTCTCTGCAAATCTATATGGGAGAAGACCAGCCGATTACCAGCCGGAGATTACCAATACATCGACATTAATGTGAATGATACTCGCTACATCGCTGAGGTCCCCTTAGCAGGACAATTTGAAATTGCTCGCCCGACGGATCGCATCACTTCATTGCTCAAAATATTTCCGGCTATATTTGTCGGCCGGCCCGAGGAGTTGAAGCAAGTGGTGAGGATAATGAGCACAGCAATAAGGCAGTCCTTAAAGAAGAGGGACTTGCTTGTGCCTCCATGGAGGAAGAATAGCTACATGCAAAACAAATGGTTCAGCTCCTACAAGCGAACCACTAACAGGGTTTCAGAAGCCAGCAGCATGGCCAAACCTCAGGACAGACAGATTACAAAACATCTCATCGGATTCAAGGCCTCTAGAGTTAAGGATTGTTTTTGCCGTGAGGATTTCGCGAGGAAGACTAGGTCGAGAATGACTGGGAATTTAACCGCGGTCTTCAACGGCCAAGACACCAGCTTGCATCTCTAGTTTGAGTCGCAGGATAAGTCAAGGCTTGCTTCGTCAGATGTTCGAAGTTTCTCTCCATTTATATGATTGTTTATAGGGTGAGATTTTTCGTCAACTCCTTACTTCTTAAGATCTCCTCCGAATTAGAAGTGGAGCTTGACCGTGTTGCAGGAGGGTGGACCTTCGTTGTTTCAAGAACTTCCATTGGAATCCTAATAAAAAGGAGTCGACACCCTATGTCTATAATTTGAACCTTCGTGCCGATGGGTCGACCTGTTCTATTTCAAGAAGCCAATCTCGGACCCTTGAAGCATAGTCGACACCGACGGGATCAACCTCTTCTGTTAAGGGCTCCATTTGGAGTTCTTGACGCAAAAACGGGTCGATCTTCTCAGAAACGTATCAGTCCCCACTCGAACGAGGGAGAGAGAGGAAGGAGAAGAGTGAGACATGTTTATATATAATATATATATATATATACACAGGATAGTCTGTGGCCATGCATAATGCAATGTACTGCTAAAAGAGAAGGGAAGGATATGTAAATTACATCAAATGCAGGATCTTGATTGGGAATTTTAATCGGATTATTTTCCTTTTTCTGGTCATAATGTTAGTCCAATGACAAGTGGACCATAGCTTCCGGTACTTCTTTTATTACCTGAATTTTGTTTTCACTTTTTCGCCTTTTCCTTAATTTACAAAAGAGTGAATCAGCTTCCCAAATTCCTAATCTTGGCAATTTCACTAACTAGTATTTAAAAACACTTTTTAAAGATAAAATCTTTAAACTTTCATGTGATTTCAGCAATTTAGTTCCCAAAATAGCAGTAATAGGAGGCATTTGTCAACTCAATAACACTATCCCTCACATGAATTCTCTGATTTAGATGGCTGAGATTCTTGTTTTCGTCTACCTCTTCAAAAAAGAAAGTTTGGTCCAGAATTGAAACCGCATTAAAATGAGTGCTTTTTAAGATAATTAGTCGAGCTCGACAACTTCAAAAAGAACGAAAAAAATTTAGATTTCGAGTGATTATAGCCACCGATAGACACAAAACTGCTGGGAAATTTGAAGCTGTTGGAAATATGATTTGTCTTTTGATTCTAATTATCTAAATACGGATTAATTGATTCTATGAATCCGTGAGATTGGATATTAGGACAGTAGTATAGGAAACAACATATTTTGTATATTCTTTCCTATCGTACTCTTTTCTTGTATTATTAATACATGTACAAACACAGCAATACACAAAACAGAAAATTCCTCCAATTCCTTCTCAGTTTCTGTCAATTTTCTTTCTCATTTTCTGTCATGGTATCAGAGCGTGTTCTTTCCTGACCTAGCTTCCACAAAAGAATTTCTGGGATTGCCTCCATCTTTAGTTTCTGATTTGTTGTTGCAGCCTCTTATCTGCAAAACACATTCAGCACTTTGGTAGGAATCCATACCTCACGATACCATGCAAGAAAACCAAAAACAACAGACAAGTTCTGGTGAAAACTCACCACGAAATCAGATCTCTCAACAGATTGATCCTAACACAGAAGAGCCAAATTTGCAGAGTCTTGGGACGGATCCCTACCCGGGATTCCAACCCGGATTTGTGCCTTATTCGCTTCTCGTTGGAGGCGGCGGCCCAGAGCTCGGCGATCCGTTGTACACATCGCTGGCCGATGACCCTAAATTGAAAATCATCAATCTAGAGCTCACTGGACCAGACAATTACATGGCGTGGGCTCGGGATTTTCGGTGAGCCTTGGTGACTAAGGAGAAAGACGGATTCCTCGACGGAACCGTAGCCTTTCCAACTGACGAACGTCTCCAGCGACACTAGCGCCGATGCAACCAGCTTGTGCGCACGTGGATCGGCAATTGTCTGAGTGCCGAAATCGCCGCCGGTCTTCCACCAACCGAGGACTCAAAGGTTATGTGGGACAACATCCGAGAGATGTACGGCAAACTCGACCGCGCCAAGCTCTTCACACTGACTCAAGCTTTGTCGGAATTTAAGCAAGGGAACCTTTCGGTTACCGCTTGCTTTAATCGACTCTCGGCCTTGTGGAATGAACTTGAGGTGGCCGAGGAGCAACTCGACCTTTCTTTTTTTTTTTTGGGCTTTCTTAGCCTTTTCCGGTGGCTAGCCACTAGCCACAGGCAATGGCCAGCCACCAACCATAATTAGCCAGCTAGCCTCGCCCGCCACAGGTGAGGCCCGGCCGAGCGAGGAGGAGCCTTGGCAAAGGAAGCCCTCGCCTAGGCGTAGCCCGGCAAGGGTCACCTATGCAAGGCCGACCCTCGCCCAGGCTAGGGCGGCCTCGCTAGGCATCGGCCGAGCGACAGCAACGCTAGGCGAGGCCGCCCTGACCTGGGCGAGGGCTGGCCTCGCCAAATCTGGTGAGGGGAGCCCTCGCCCAGGCGAGTGTCAACCTCACCTAGACCAGATCTGGCGAGGCCGGCCCTTGCCCCTGGCTGGGCAACGAGCGAGAGCGGGAATTGTCAATGAGCAACGGCGGCAATTTTGCATTGAGCAGGCAACGACATAGGGCTAGGGATCGAGAAGTTACTGACGAGGAGGGTGACAACGCCAATCACAAATGACGAGGAGAAGAAGAAGACGACGCGGAAAAGGAGAGCCAGGAACAATCGGAGAAGAAGAAAACGACGGGGAAAAGGAGAGTCTGGGCAAGGGCGAGCCTGGGTGAGGGCTCCCCTCGCCGGGGCTCCTCCTCACCCGGCCAGGCTTCGCCTGTGGCGGGCGAGGCTAGCTAGCTAGTTGTGGCCAATGGCTGGTGGCCAGCCACCAAAAAAGGACATGAAAGCCAAAAAAAAAAAAGGAAAAAATTATAAAAATTCAAAAAATATTAAAATATTATTAAAAATTGTCCACGTCAATGCCAGAATCCTACATGGCACCGCCGCGTCCATGTTAGCATTTTCTGGCCAAAATTGGCCGGATGGACTAAATCAGCAAGAAGTGAAAAGATTTAAAATTCAATTGGTAAAGTTAAAAGGTTTATGATTGAATTGGCAAAAGTGCAATAGGTTTAGGACTTTTTGGACAATTTTTTTGAATATTTGTCTCACTTAAAATAAGTCTTCGAAGTCTCAAGGGAAAAAAGCTCCAAACCAAGATTAAAAAAAAGAAGAAAAAAGTGCAGGCTGTTGTCTCCAAGCATCGTTTTCATTGGCTAGTGGTTTCCAAATATGGGATTTTTGTAAATCAATCATGGTCTTCCCTCTTCCTATTGCAAATTTGTGAAGAATTTGACCACTATCACGGCTCCTATCAAATGCATGAAGACGGGATCTTTTGAATGATTCAATGCTACCCACAATACTTTTAAAGTCATCAAACAAAGCTTTCCTAAAAACCTCTAATCTATTTCAGTGAGAAATTGATAGGGTTAAGGAAGAATGATTCTACTTATGATAAGGAGTTGTTTGCCATTGTGAGAACTTTTGATCATTTGAGTCACAACATGAAGCTTAAATAGTTTGTTCCTATTTTGGTCATGAGGATTTCATGTACATTAACGGTCAATGCAAACTCAATTCAAGACATGTCAAATGAGTAGATTTTCTTCAATTCTTTTTCTTTTTCTTGAAAGAAAAGGATTGGCCACTTGATATGGTTCTATTACGGTTTTTGTCAGCAACACTTATTTGTGGGCGGAAGTTTTCTAGAAAATCCACTAATCACAGAAGAAGATTGAATGGAATGCTTTAGCATCATATGCCAAAAATAAAGCAATACGTCATTGACATTTGTGTTGTCTTTTCAAATGAAGATCGTCTGTGTTAAGATCCAAAGTTGGAATCCAATGCCTTTGTATCAATATTTAAAATGTAGGTCCTCGTACTTTTTTTCAGCTTAAATACCCACGTTTGTTGCATGGATGATTATTCTACGAAGAAATTGTTCAAAAAAATATATTGCACTTTTGTCAATTTGGTCCAAATTTTTTTCAATTTTGCTTATTGAGTCTTACACCTTTTGACAATTTGCTAATTAAGTCCATCCGATTAATTTCGATTAGAAATTGTAGACATTGATGTTAATCACCTTTTGAATATTTTCATAATATTTTCTTCTTTTTTTCCTTTCTTTTCTTTTCTAGTGGCGAGCAAGCAATCACCTGTAGGGAGGGCTAGCCTCACTTGGGCAAGCGTCAACCTTGCCAAGCATCGCCTTGGTGAGAATGAGGCGCGTCAAGGCCACCATAATGCCTCACCATCACGCCTCCATCCAATATCAACACCAGTCCCTCGCCTGCTTGAGTCGTCACTGTCCCTCCATTGCACTCTTTGCCACCATGCGCAAAGGTCGCAAGCCACGGCAATAGAGGTCATGGTTCGGCCTGCCAGATTTGGCTTGGGTGAGGCCGCCTTGGCCTCACCTAGGCCTAGTCAACGATTGGCCTTGTCAAATCTGGCAAGGCTCACTCTTAACCAAGTGAGGCCGGGTAATACCGACTTTTGCTTATAGTAGGCTAGGCTAGCCTTCAAGAAAGAAAAGGAAAGGGAAAAAAAGGAAAAAGAAAAAAATCAGAAAAAAATATTAAAATATTGTCCACATCAACACTAACCATGCCCGTGGGATAATTATTATCTACATCAACAATTTCTAGTCAAAATTAGCCCCCTAGATAAACTTTATTGGTAAGATACTGAGGAAGAAGAAGAACCAAAAAAAAAAAAAAAAAAAAAAAAGGAAATAAGGGGAAAATGCCAAAATATTTAGAATTCAATTGACAAAATTGAAAGGTTTAAAATTAAATTGGCAAAAGTCCAATAAATCTTATATACATGTGACGTATCAATCTTAGATGTAGTTTTGTGTTCTATGACTTCTCAGACAATCTTCCCATTATTCTGTCCCAATGCATTGATTATTCACAAACTGTGGTCTTTAATAATATATAACGTGAAACTCCGTCTGAAATTGATATGCCACATTTATCTAAAGAATTGTCTATTAAACGGGGCTTGAATTCATCGTTAAATTGAAAAGCCAATATGCTGTGAGCATAAATCTTGTTTCAATCTCTAGATGGTCATTCCGGCCACAAAGCATCATTGTGGCATGCAAAATTCGGATATTCTTATCTAAGAGCAAGGACTTACCGTTTTGGGAGTGTTCGGATTCTGTTCAATGGCGATTTTTCGATTCTTACCCCCAATCGATAAAATTCAATATAAATCCCCATTGAGATTATCTATGTGCAGCAATATGATTTTTGAGCCCGCGTCAGCCTGTGCCAAATATAAGGGCATGCAGAAGATCCACTTTCCACAGTGCCTTTCTAATAATTTCTTCTTTATGTACTATGAGGATTTAAAAGCATCTTAATGTAATTACACAACTAAACTTATCTTAACCGAACTAAACTACGACGTATGTCAATTGCAATTTGCAAACACAACGTGAAATGAGAGACTCGAATTCATCATGATATGGACAAGATACTTATGTAATGATCAGTACTCCTACCACAATTAAATTCAAATTAATTTTCATCTCACAAATAAAAAATCTCAAAATGATACATAATGACATATTCACCCTACGCTAATTTTAGTCTCACTAAAAACGCAAATTAACACCCCTGACCCAAATGTACCCTCTATTACCATATGGTCTGATAGTATCGTTAAAAGGCGTACATGAGAGATAATTATAATATAGATTCTTTATAAAGGATAATAGGATTTGACGTGAAAAATTCAAATGTTCTCCTATATGCATCTAAACGAAGGGTAAATTGTCTTGACTGTCCCAATACAGACATGTTAATAAAGAAACTTTGTGTCTAGAAGAGCCATTCGACATTCTTGAAGAGCTAAAGTTGCATATTTCGATTTTATCACTTTAAGATAAATATGTCATGTGATACAAGTTTAAGATTTTTTATGATATAAATATTAGTTTAAGCTAAACTCTCCCCATTGGTGGTCGCATGATTTGCACTCAATCCCTCTTCCGGAAGGGAGTGAGTTCGAATCCCCGCAGTCACTTGTACGACTCACCCGCAATTTGGGGGAGTGGGTCCCCTCAAGTCGCCTCGGGTTTATACCGCCGACTGCCGGCTGTGCGGTGATTTCCGGTCACCAAAAAATATATATATATTAGTTTAGGCTAATATATATATATATATATATTAGTTTGGCAATTGTTTGAAGTTTTTTTTTATGAGACAAAAGTTAGTTTGGGATAAATGTGTCATAAGTACTACCAGTTTGAAATATTTAATGGTATTGGCTGTAAAATTAACCTGATTTTATGCGCCTTAATACTTCTTATATAGAGTCAAATCATCATCGGGTCAGACAAAGTTCAAGCTACTTTTGCTGTGATACGGAAATAAGCATATCCTTGGCGTCGCTTTCTTAGGTTTTTACAATGTGTAAACTTGACCATCTAGTCTTATTTATGCTTTTTGTCTTCATCTTTTTAATTAATTGACCATTTTCTTTGCCCTTTATGCCCGCCATGGCGAACTCGCCCATCGCCGTTGACCAAAGAAGAGGACCTCTTCTTACGGACTTTTCCAAGGCTTCAAAGCGCGTGAGGTCAAGTTGCACTTTGCCCCTCAACGAATGGTCTCAATCTCATTTTAACCCCTGAATGATATTATTGTACCACTCAAAACCCCAGAACTTGATCCTAATGTCACCTAAACCTGAGAACTCCAGCTTGTGTCGGTTTAATTCAAATTGTCAACAATTTTTTTGCAGTTTTATGGACATTGATTATAGCAATATGAACTTCCAGGGCAAAGCCAATTATTGCTAGAACCCAATCTCCAATGGGACCACGGTAGTTAATAACGAGGGTCCTATTTGGTGCCCATATCATTTAGTAGTTATGATTTGGATGGTCCATGATGGATTTGTCGAAATAGTGACTTCGAGACTCAACATGCTCATAAGCGAAAAAGAATAAATATGCTATGCAAAATTAATCATGCTTTGGCAAGTTGAACCCAAGAGAGGTTGGTTTTTAAAGACCATTTACGTAGTACCCTTTGAGTCGATTGAATCAAGGTGGGTTCGCTAAATTGCCACAACCATGACCACTCGTGTAAGAGAGAAGCTAGATGGCTCTTGTTTGCGTCGAAAAGGAGAATGGAGAACAGAGAAACAAGCCATGTATTTTACGGTTTAGAGCACAATAGGACTGATCATATGAAATTTAGGGTACAAGATGATAGAAAGTGATCCACGAAGTTGCAAAATGAAAGAAAAAATCGGATTGAGGGTGGCAAAATGGAAGATTCCCTAATAAAATAAGAACCAAGTCGAAAGAGGCTTTAAATACAATTAATAACAATGGTTCTCTCCCCATACCTTCTCTGCGCTCCATCTTTATTGTTTTCTTTCTCCTTTCTTATGCATGCAACGCCACCGACATTTCTTCCTTTGTGAACCTGGGACAGGCGATGTCAGTGTTCCACTGAGGAGGGGGAGATGGGAAGTTCGATTGCCCATCTTCTCGGGACTTGGATGGGAACGCATGAGTGAAGAAACAAAATTTCATAACTTGCGCACAGCATATAATACATACAATGACTTGTAAAATAGATATAGGACGAGACTAGATAAAAATAAAATAAAATTCAAACCATGGTTTTCATATACATAATGTGAATCTCCATCCAAGATAGCTAAGCCCATTTCTATCAAAAGAATTTTGGGATAAGTGTACTCAAAGTCTTAAAATTTATCATAAAAGTATGATTAAGTATTAAAACTTTAAAAAAAAAGTGCAATCAAGTATTAATGATGTATTTTTGAAGAATAAATAATAATCAATTATTTAAAAAAAATGAATAACAAAAAATTTTTCCTTTAAAAACAATAATGAAAATGTTTTTCATTATTTTTTAAGTGAAAAAAATATTTTCTAAATCATTCATTTTCCATGAAACAAACATAGCCTCAAAACTTGTCACAATCGAGTTATTTTATTAGCTTTATCCAATTAATTAAGTCAATAGAAGATGCCAATCCGACTTTTTTTTTTTAATCATTTTCTCTCTCATACATGGCTTCTAAAATTATTTTCTCTTTTCTACATGGCCTACATTACTTACATAGACTAAAATGATTCAAAAAGACCATGTGGGAGAGAAAATAATAAAAATAAAAGCCACATTAGCTTTTTTCATCAATCTAATTGGGTAGAGTGAATGAAATGATTTGATTACATAAATATGATAAATTTTAGCATTTAATTATACATTCTGAAAGTCCTAGGATTCTATTATACTTTCTTAATAAGTTTTAAAATATTTGATACACTTTTCTCATGAATTTTCCATCAAACAGTGCATGGGTTCCCGGCCCATCCCTGTGAAAAAGGGTCCTGTTTTGAATTGAAAATCTAATATGCTGCGAGCATAAATCTGGGTTCCATCTTTACACGGTCACTCCATTCATTAAAGCAGAGGCTTGGCTAAGCTTTAGCTGTGATCCAGAAATAAGCATTGTCTTTAGCATATGCTTCCTTCTTCGTCTCTTCTAACGTGTAAAGTTGACCATCCTGTTTTATTTATGCTTTTTTCTCCTCCTTTTTAATTAAGCAGTAATCAATTTTTCTATGCCCGTTATACCCTTAATGGCGAACCCGTCCAAGAAGTTTGACTAAAGGGGACCCTTTCCAAGGCTCCGCGTGAGGCGAATTTGCATTTTGTCCCCCAATAGAATGGTCTCAATCTCATTTTAACCCTTGAATTATGTTCTTTGCATCAATCCCAGAACTTGATTTCGGGTCACCCCCTAAACCTAAGGACTATAGCTTGTGTCAATTTAATCCAAATTTGTCAACAGTTTTACGCAGCTTTCGAGGATATTGGTTATAGAAATATTTGATCTCTAGAGCAAAAAGAATTATTGCTAGAGTTCGATCTCCAATGGAATAGGTGAATCTCAGTCATTACCAATGATTATCCTACTTGGAGCCCATAACATCTAATGATTGTAAATTTTATAGTCCATGATAGATTGGTCCAAATAATGATTTCGATGCTTGACTTGCTCATGAGTGAAAAAGATCAAATTATGCAATGCAAAAATTATCATGCTCGGGCAAGCTGAACTAAGAAGTGTCATCTTTTCTATATCATGCCATTTTTACCCTTCCAAGAGATTTGAGGTGGTTTGATTGAATTGCCAAATCCATGATCACTTGTCAAGAGAGAAGCTTGATAGATCCTGCACGCCTCACAAAAAGATAAGAAAAAAAGGATAAGTGCAATAGAGGTACTAAAATTTATTACGAAAATGCAATTAAGTCTTAAAATTTAAAAAAGTGCAATCAAATTCTAAAATTTGTCAAATTGTTCAATTGAGTCCTAAAATTAATACCGTCAAATTTGCTAATGGAAAATGCTATGATGTGGACATAACATTTTAAATGATTTTTTATTTTTCATGTGGCTTTTTAAAAAAATTATTCAAAATTAGATTTATAAACTAAAAAAAAAGCTAAAATTTATTTTTTAAAAAAATTTAAAAAAAAAAAGAAGAGAAAATGACAGCTCCTCCACCGCCGCCCATTGCTAGAGGGGCTGGCAACGGTCACTAACTATCGCCACTCAACCAAGGCGTGAAGGCGCCCCGGACTTTGGCACGTCGACCTCATGGGGGACCGTTGCCCACCATCGGCCTCGCCCTAAGCAAGGCCTCACCGGCCCTTGCCTAGGGTCGATGAGGCTTTGCCCAAATCCAAGGGAAGGCCAGCGTACCGACTTGCCCACGCCAGGATCTCCACCCAAGGTCGGCAACGAGGCCTCGCCTTGTTCCAGCAATGGGTGGTGGCGCCCAAGGCCGACAATGTCAACGAATCTATCATTTTTCATTTCTCTTTTTTTAACAATTTTTTAAAAATAAATTTTAGTTTTAAATATATTTTTAAAAAAAAAAGAATAAAAAATAATTTTAAAAAGTCACATATGAACAATAAAAAAATCATTTAAATTGTCACGTCGCGCCACGTTCGCATTTTCTCTCGTTAGTAAGTCTAGCGGTATTAATTTTAGGACTCAATTAAACTAATTTGATAAATTTTAAAATTTGATTACTTTTTACAAATTTTGAGACTTCAATTGCATTTCTATAACAAATTTTATGACTTCTATTGTACCAAAAAAAAGTCAAGCATGTTCCGTTTCAGACGGTTTGGCGGATAATAGGACTGGTTGTATGAAATTTTGGGGTATAAAATCGGGACTGAGGGAGCAACATGGGTATTCTAGTAATAAAAAAAGGAACAAAGTCTAAGGCAAGCATTAGATGCGATTAATAGCAATAGTTTTCTATTTAGGGAAAACCTTAATGAAATCGAATTTTTTTTTTTAATTTTCTAATAATATGCCACTCCTGAGCCTTCTCTTCCTTCTCCCTCCCTCGATGGTTGAAAAGGAGATTCTATTGCAGCTTCGTCAATCGCCTCCCTCCTCTCCATCCCTTCCTTCCTCCCTCTCCCTCTCGATCTCGACGGCAGGAACGCGAACGAACGCAGAATAGGGCAAAACAAGGGTCAAAGCGGCGAACTTTGACGCGTTCCCACATGACCCACCAAGGTTTGCTGCTCCAATTCGTGCTGTTCGTTGTTGGGTTTCTCTTGGATTCGTGTTTGAATTCTTGTATCTCCTAAAGTTTTGATTTTTTTCGGAGGGTTTAACTTGGATCCCTTCGTAGCCCGTTCGTAGCCCATGTTGGAACTGCATTGAGAGCGAATTGTTTGTCTTGGTCCATGTTACATGAGATCCGAACTTTGGCAGTGCCTATTGTTTGTGAATACTTGGATGGGTCAAACTTGTGAGGATGCTTTGGCACTAGATCCTAGGTTTTGTTCTGTATTAGGGTTTGAGATGGGCTCTTTGGGTGGTTATTGAGGCGGAGGACTTCATTTTGAATGATGTTAGTGGGAAATCAGGCTTCAGTTTTGTGGATTCAGCAAAACCTGAAGTTTGTGGCATTCTGGAGTTTTGCTGCTTTAGTTTTGTGGATTGAGCAAAAGCGGAAATCCCTGTAAGTGTAGAGTTTGTTGTTGATGGAGCTTCACGTGATGTTCTAATTTTGTCAGCATTTCTTGTTTCTAATAAACCGCCGATTTCTTTTTTTGACTTCTTGTGGCATATGGTCAATAAAAGCAGCGGTTCTTTTTTAATGTACTCTCTCTCAATTTTAATGTGGTTCTGGGCATCGGAGTTGCTTTTGTTGTGCTCTAGTCTTGTAGTCAGCACAGTCATATAGAATGACAACTTTCAGCACTGATATAGGTGCTGGTGATTCCTTGCTAGTTTCTGGGTAGCTGGGTGTTTTTATATGTTGAGCCGGTTTCCTGTTGTTTCCCATGGTTATTTCCATTTCATCAAAAAATATTCCTGCTTATGAGTGAGAGAGAACTTTTAGGGTTTTACATTAGTAGATAAATCATTTTTTAAGGGTTTGTGGGCTTGTTCTCACTACGTCTTGTAATCTGTTAGTTATGCAAGTCGGTAGCTTGAAATTTTAACACATGCGAAATGTACTTATATGAAGATGTTGTGTTGTAGCGTAATTTCTCATGGGTGATACGACCTCCTGTCCGTGACAAATGCACATGCATGCACACGCATAGTATCTTTGTGGTTTATGGAAGTTGCAACTCTCTCAGTGAGATTATGATCTAATGAACAATGAAATGTCTTTTGATACTTGTGTCATGTGTTTTTTGGACCATCCTGCTGATGCCTGTTTTATGACAATTGGAATGAGCTACTTTGTATTGGAGGACTTCAGCAGAGGTTTTTTTGCCTGCCTATAGAAAGTCGAATTGAGCATTCTTTTTACATGATAATCTTCTAGGATGTTTTTCTCCATATTAGATCTTATTCTAACATACAACTACTGTAATCTTATCATCTGTCGATAATCTGAAACTCAATGCATTGGAGTATTGTGTAAGTGTCAAATTTATACTCGACATTATCTTGTTATATGCAGGGACAGTTTTATTTTGAGATCGAGTTAATTTTCCGTGTGACATTTAGTTGGATCTATATATAAATTCATCCTACCTGTGGGAGAATGGCGGATGGAAATTCAAGTTTCTGGGGCCCAGTGACATCCACTAAAGAGTGTTGTGAGCAGAATTATGCCTATTCTTCGTATATCGCTGAATTTTTCAACACAGTATCGAACATTCCCTGCATTGTTTTGGCACTGATTGGTCTGATCAATGCCCTAAGACAACGATTTGAGAAGAGATTCAGTGTCCTGCACATTTCAAATATGGTACTTGCTATGGGAAGCATGCTATATCATGCTACCCTGCAACGAGTGTAAGTAACTTTCTTAATCCTGCATTACGTTGAATCAATCTGTTGCCCATGAGAATCATTCCATGGTTAGGTTTTGTGCATCATCTAGTAGATGAGATGTTAAACCCACCAAATCAGATTAACTGGTTCCTCATAAATGAATCCAATACTTTTGCCCCATAAACATCCAGGGCATAATTTTGGAGGGAATATTGAATTTCCTGACAGAGTAGCCCTTAAAGTGTTTATTCTTTTCCTGAGATCAAGGATGTCTTGCTTGTTGGATAGTGATTTACCTGGGCATTAGGCATGGGTTTAGCTTCCACAATTATTGTCCCCTGCCTTGTTTCTATTTTGTGACTTCAGCAGAGTAACCTGTAGTATGTCCCTATAACTTTGAAATGTTAAGGACAAAAGAAGTATCTGACACATTAAATAGCCCAGTTTTGATAAATGGAATCACATTTAGAACAACTGCGGATAGATCTTGGCTTGTCTCATATAGTTGGCTTTATTATAATTGCAATCATCATTCTTACGTACACACTTGTATGAAGTGCATGGTTTTGCATGTTACGGGAGTTGTGGATGGCACCGATTCTTTTATATTTGTTTGATAGGCTTGAAATGTGTTGTGGCATGGGCTTCCTGCTTGATTTATCATAGATTGGTTTGCATACTGATAGCCTGTTAATGGTATCTGTCTTCAAGTTGGTCAGATGAGTTAGAAAATATTTTGTTTTGTAAGCTTAATAGATATGTGGATGCAATTTGTTAAATCTTTATCAGGCAACAACAAAGCGATGAAACTCCAATGGTATGGGAAATCTTGCTGTATATGTACATCCTCTATTCTCCGGATTGGCACTATCGCAGTACAATGCCCACATTCCTCTTCCTCTATGGTGCTGTCTTTGCCATTGGACATTCATTCTTCAATTTTGGCATTGGCTTCAAGATTCACTATGTGGCCCTCTGTCTACTGTGCATTCCCCGAACATACAAGTATTATATAAACACTGCTGATGCCTCAGCTAAACAACTTGCCAAGCTGTATGTAGCAACCCTTGTACTCGGTAGCATATGCGGGCTGTGTGATCGCTTCTTCTGCAAGCAAATATCTTCTTGGCCCATCAATCCTCAGGGTCACGCACTATGGCATGTCTTCATGGGTTTCAATTCATACTATGCAAATACGTTCTTGATGTTTTGCCGAGCTCGGCAACTGGATTGGTCACCGAAGGTGGTTTATTTCATGGGGATTTTGCCCTATGTGAAGATTGAGAAGCCTAAAGTCCAATGAGATATATCAGAAAGGAGGATCGACTTTTATGTTCTCATGGATAGTTTGAGAGTTTTGAAACAGAGACGGGAGCAGGCGAGCAATTGCAGTGTTTACTTTTGCTCCTTTTCTTGGTATTTATTTGGTTACACTATGTCATCTACTGGCTTTTGCACTGGAAAACAGGGAACGTGTACCATATTCGGTTCGCGTTTCTGTTTGTAGGATGCAACTGCTCTGCTCGCAAACCAAGCATGTGTTATGTAACAGCTGTGGATTCAGACTCCCATCTTTTTTGGTTATTAGTGTGTTCTTAGTTTGAGCCTTTGACTGCTTTTTAATGCTGGAGAACAGTCGGGTTAATACTGAAGCAGGATTTTCTTTTCAATGACTACATAGGACTACCCGCTGACTGCTTTTTAATGCTGGAGAACAGTCGGGTTAATACCGAAGCAGGATTTTCTTTTCAATGACTACATAGGACTACCCGCATTGAAGGGATAGGAGTTTTTGTACTGGAATTTTGCAAGCTCTTGGTTGCCACTTCCTATTTTTTGCACTTAAATGAGCTATTGTGAAGTCCCCGTACTTCTGTTCTGTTGAAGCAGGTAAAGCCTGAATTCTGTGAATCGCCATAAAAAGATTAACGCATGCGCAAGCAGAGGCATATACCCTGGCGCAGAGAGTGATTTGTGAGCCGAATGATCTGATGAATAAACAAGGGACATGGATGTTTGTTCAAATGCCGAAGCGACACAGATCTCAGCTTGTGTTGATTCTGTTGTGTTCTAAACCCGAGTAAGTTGCAGTTTTTTCGATCATATAAAACACATGATCGCATAAGGGTGCTATTCCCAGTGGTTTTATGTGGGTCAAGACTGAAGCATTACGTTTAAGGAATGTGTCAAAGGCTCAAATTGCATCATCGCGTAAGGGGGGAATTAAGTATGCTATAAAGAAAAAACACGTCAAATTTTTCCTGAGTGACAACAGTAGTCGCTTATCATTTTCTGCAAGCAAAGGCGAACCATTACGATGCTCATTTTGGCGCTAATAGAAAAAGCCAACGCAGAACGAAAGATATGAGAGCAAATCATACCCATTCCATTCCCATCTCACTCCCTCTTACCCAAAAAGTAAAAGTAATTAATAACTCCATTAGCCCGCACAAGAAGAAAGATGAAACTCTGTAATGAGAACAGAAAGAAGAATTCGCTGAGTGATAAGGGAAAGGGGCAATCATCCGGTGGAACAACCTAAATCTTTTCCCTCGCTAAACATAAATCTCATGTAGTCCGATAATCGGGCATCTGATGCTCCTCGATTATCAGAATTCAGACAAAGTGGTGCTAAGTGCGGTCCCTCCAAAGGGGACGAATAGAGTAAAAGAGGACAAAAGAAGCAGACTCAAGTTTCACAGACCGATATATCTAATCGAGACTTCACCTACATGATTGGTTAGCATACACTGTACAGAACATTCATCTGACAAAAAGCCTCCATTTGCAGTCTTGAACGCTGCAAATGCTAGACAGAAACGACACCATATACAGTGTTCTTTTGTCACTGAGCTCCTGCAGACATACTATGCTCAGTGCCGATGGCTGACGATAAGTCAACAAAGCAAAGTCCGTGCATACTGCAATGCTTACTTATGATTGAGCGGTCATCGTCTCATTGATAATTTGCCCAAGCTTCATGAACAGGGATTGCTGTTCCTCGAGAGTAAGGTTCATTAGAATCTGCAAGATATCAACAAGCGGAGACATTCTCAATGGGAAACTGAGTTTCAACAGAATATGTTCGATAGAGTAATAAAAGATATATATATGTCGTCATACCTGCCCTAAGATTGTCTCGACTGACAAGTTCATAGCCACTACAAAGGACTGATGGTAGATATATGCAAACACAGCCATCACCATCTAAGGTAGAGAAGTTGACTTAGTAAAGCAGAAGAGCCACACAGCACAAAATATATTTCTCAGACAATGTACACTAGCCAACTGAAATGGTGAAACTCAGAAACAGAACAAAGAACAAGAAATCGCTGAACCTATGCAACTACAAATGACACGAGAATGTTCTGAGTTAATTATTATGTCACCTGACAATCCATTCTATCTGTTATTCCACCATGTCCTGGAATACTGTCACCAAAATCCTGTGGCACAGAAAAGCAAAATGGAGTGTCAAGACCTGAGTACAATACTTGTCGGACCAATTAGGATTGTTCTAAATTACAAACCTTGATCTTGAAGGCACGTTTAAACCCGCTTGCGAAGAAGCCTCCAAAAGGTGCTATAATCGACGCAAATAGACCAAGACAGAGAGCATGCCATTGGACTGGCATTATTGCCACCTCTTTCCATGGAAACTGATCATTAACAACAAACTAAGTCACTCAATCTAAACATTTCTTGAGTATAATGCCAACTCTCTCAGATCCGTTTCTCACGAGTTTCTTTTAGGCAAACCAATTGCTCAAACAGCTCAAACATATAAGGAAAGGACTAATCAGGCCAGATTTTACAAGCTGCTGAGGACACTCATTAGTAAACTGAATTGACAATCGGAATTTAAGCAGAGAAAGACATCGTGCATCCCAACAATCAAAATCACAAAGGACATCTCTAGTTCAAGCATCAACTTATTAAAAAAAGCAATAAAATTGAGAGCAATTGATTCACCAGTTGAGCAAACCATCTGGGTAGAGTGTAATACTCTAGCCTGAAAAATGGATCAGGATCACACTGAAGCCAACCAGTAGATAAATCCTGCAATGATCCAGACAAGATAATGAAGAACTGAGGTGATTCTGAAGCAGAACCTGATTCAAATAATAGTTTATAGTAGTGATTACCTTCCTCGGACATGTTAGCCACTGGAAACGGCCCATAATACTAGCTAGCTGCATATACATGAAAAAACATACCATGATTACCACCATAAAACTGAATCTGGTCATGGTTACCAGCAAAAAGATTATACATAGGCCACTATGGGACCAGATACCCTCAAAGCATGAATATCTCAAAAGGAGAAGTTAGGACCTCTCCAGACAGGTTCAAATGCAAAAAAAATCTTAAAATCAAAGTGAGGTGCCTCAATAAAGTCTGAAGGATATGGCAAACAGTTCCTTCCAGGAACTGACAATATTATTTCAACAGACATTTAAGATCAAAGTTGCAAAAAGTGTCCCACCAAGGAGTTTAAAGGAAATTCCAGTCCATCCCTAGAAACTCATTGGAATGGAGTCACCACGGGTCCACTATAACACATATAAAATCCAAAATAGACGTCCTTTATTGGTTTATTCATCTATATGAAACACAAATTACACATACGAATTTGGAAATGCACAAAGAGCAATGCCATAAATACCAATCTGACGAAAACCAAAATAGACCTCATATCCTACCATGACATAAACAGTATTGTGAAGAGCATGAATTGAGTTAAGGTCTTCTTCCATCACCCCAAACCAAAACACAGGGAAGCATTTGGGTACTATTACGAGCACAAATGCAAACCAAAACAACACAAAACATAGGTACAGTGAGACATCTTGACAACTCACCAGAAACGCAGAAATCATAGTAGTAAAAGATGCTCCTATAAATCCCTCCCAAGTTTTCTTTGGAGACAACTTGATCAATGGGGTTCTTCCAAAAAAGAAGCCAAAGATATATGCGGCGATGTCATTGATCACTATAAGGGTTGCTGGAAGAAGAAACCTGCAGGACCAATAACACTATTGCGACAATGACGTATAATTTCATGCCATTGATTACCGAATAGGCAACTAGAAACTGAAAGTTTTATCATGAAAGAGTGACAGCTTCAAGTATACACTCAAATACTTCTCATGACAGATTACTCTACACAGCAAGGATACTTGACAGATAAATCAAAACCTTTAGACCACTCCACTGATGTTAAACCACATGAAAAATGTGAATAAGGCATCAAATGTCAGATATTGGCAAAAAAATCTCTCCAAGGATAGAATATGTCAAATATCCTTACATGGGAAACAAATCAAGGGTGAATCCCAGCTAGTGATTTTCAAAAATGAATATCGCCTATTTCTTCAAGATACCTATCAAAGCCCTTCATGATACAGTCGTAGGATATCTATCCAAGCTTACTGAAGAGTTCCATCAAATTTATGTCCAGTCTCTCCAAATTAAAATGGAAGATGATCTTGAAAAATTATTCATAGCTGTGAGTAAACAGAAGGGGTGTAAAGAAGAGAGGGGACACAAACATAGAGACATACAAGAAATCCTGAAGGCATGTTAAAGTATCATTTTCAATCTCAAAAAACCATAACACCAAAAATAGCTTGCTTTTGTTTTCATGGAATATCGATCGTGCAAAGCAAAGATTTCAACGAATGGAGGAGCTACCGAGGAGGAGTTATATCCAACATTTTTGTAATACTTCTTTTGACTATGCATAAGTTCCACAATGCAGTGATAATCCAAGATGAAGAAATGAGGACATAATCGCTTAACCATGTACCTTGCAGAACTCTAAGAGAAAAACCTGAGAGCAGACACTTCAATCTTTTCTTTTGATGTAAAGCCGACACTTTAATCATGAAGGAGAGATAATGACAAATAAATAAATAAATAAAAAAAAGAATACATGACAGTTCCAGGCCCACAAGAATACAATATCGAACCTAGGATGGGAAGTGGACATAACAAGCACAGATGAATAAGTCACATGAACTTAAATATAGGAGAAGTGCAGGGCTCAAGGACACGAATGACAACACGTTGGGCTCAGAGTACAAATTCGAGTTTGACATGCATCTTTACATGCTTTCAAATAGACGAAAGGATCGGAAAAGATCTTTCCTTTTCTAGATGCAGTGACTCACCAGAATATTCCCTCAAAGATGTTGGCAACAGTAAAAGCAGATTGAGTAAACACCACAATGAGAATCATGTGTGTCCAAGCATACTGGCTAAATTGATACTTGTACATCTTCTTCTTCAAAGTAACAATGAACCACACGAAGCCTGAGTCAAGTTAACAAGGATTACCTATATCAGCAATTTTTCATAGCCAAAAGCTGCAGACAAGAACACCAGCCATTTGTACATCAATATTATCCATTTCCATGCTAGCATGTCCAATACACGTGTGCAATATGAGAAGCCATCCATGTGGCAACACAGGAAAAAACGATAATTCCATTACAGATTTGAGCAACATCTCAATAATTGAAGTGAATTTAAGAGGATTCACTCGGATTAACAAATGGAGTTAGCCTAGATTAGAATGCTTGTAATGTTTTCACATGCGTAATGTTGTTGATTGGAGCGTGGCATTAATAGAATCAACATGGTTAAGGAAGTGTGTTTGAAACCACCCTTATACTAACATTTAGTACCTATGAATTACCTTCCATTCTTCCCTAGCAAAATGCTTTTCTGTGGACAACTATGGAATTTGAAGAAAGAACTTAGTTCACAACGACCAATCTCAATTTCCTCAATCAACTGTAAACTACACACTGACATCATGCAGAACATGACAGTCAAACAGGCTACATCAGATCATCCACACAGGCATATATACAGTAAAGTACAGCCATCACATTTGTTCAAGTCATTTTGAACATTTAATACGCACCTGCAATGTACAAGGCGTAACAGGCAATCATATGATACTTGACAAGTTTGCTGACGAGCTTATATAAAACCATATCCGTTGTTACAGTGTTGACTAGTTGTTGACTGAGAATGCGTCCATATACAAATAACATCGCGGTGAAGAAAAAGTGCCTGAACAAAGACATGTGAATAAGAACCAGTTCTCATAATAAGCCTCACCAATGCTGATTACTTGCATAGTAACCCTACAAATGAATCAGTATGTGTAGATTTTAATCTATGCAATACCAGTTCAACATCCTAAATCCTGGGAGTTGTCTGTCTTCATGGGATCTCCTTAGTAGATTGAAAAGTTCTTTTGCCATAAAAATTTGTATGACGACAATCATGGCAGCGATGTATAGGTGACCCATGTAAATAACTAACGCAAATCCCCCAATCATCCACATAGTTGAGTAAGTCCGGATCAACATCGATCGGTACTTATTTTGATCGTGAACAAGCAAATGGGATCCATTTGCTTTACTAGCTTCTTGAAAACCCTGGACAACATGAAAATAAATGATACCCTTATTAGACAATGGCAGCATTCAAATGCAGCAACAGCTGATAAAGAAAGCTTCTATTTACAAACCTCACTGGAACGCTTGCGATGCCGAACCCGAGGCGTTTGAGAACCACTGTTCTGCATAGCTCTACTTTGCAATTATCGCTCAATGGCAAACGCATATACTCTCGAAGTGATTCTGGCTAATTTCACGTATTGAGCTGCTACCTAATAATACCAGTCAAATGAATGCAAATTCCTTAATACAGCTCATTACAATAACACAATCAGATAGAGAATGATATGTCAACAAGAAAAAGAACAAATGCACAAACTGGAGTATAAACCGATTCAAAACAATTCTGAGCCGGATAACTTGTCTCCAACAACTGAGACGCAACTTACCTCACTCCTTTCAAAAGCAACTCAGCTAATCACTACTACCATCTTCAGTCACTAACAACAATTTATCTCCTCATGATTTCTCCCCATCTCGGGCAAGTACAGATTCTAAAAACAGAGCAACATTAGCTCAAGAACACACCAACCCAACACGACACGACCAAAATCCAACACGAATTCCATCGAAATCACGCCCCCACGCCAGAGAACACCAGGAAAGAAACCTCACGGCACGAAAACAAGCCAAACCCAACGAAGAAAACCACGAGAAAGAACGAAAAGGAGCTTGATTTGCATCCAAATCACGCGCTCTCGAACGTACCCAAGAACCGCTACCGAGAAAGCGCCGCGAAAATACACCCACGAACCCACGTAATGGAAAGTGGGGAGGAGTGAATTATAACCCGGTTCTTGCTTCCAGAACAAGAGATCCCGCGAGAGGAGCCGGGGCGAATAATGGAGGGACAAGGAGCGACGCCAGAGAGAGAGAGAGAGAGAGAGAGAGGGAACGGAAGTGGGAATTTTCTTTTTCGGCTCTCTCTCCTTTCGTTTCTAATTTTGTGGAGGAAAAACCAGAAAGAATCGAAAACGGTGCTCGGCAAAAAAAAAAAAAGATCTTTCCTTTTTAGCCCTTTTTTTTTTTTTTGCTTTTCAACTTTCGATTTTCTTATTCTGCTGCAGTAAGAAGTTCTGCATCTCGCAGGAGAGAGAGGGAGGGAGGAGAGAGAGGGGGACGGGACCTAACACGTGGAAGATGGAGAGGGCATCACACGTGGAGGTCGTGCAGTCTCAGGCTGGCTTTGGCAGTATTCAAATTGAAATTGAGAAAAGGTGTAGATGGGTCAAGAGCAAAATGAAAGTAAAATTTGATATAAGATTTATTTAGATTGCATTCGATTCGTGAAAAATGAGTGATTTGAAAAAAAAATTGTAAAATGATTGTATTTATCATTTACAAAAGTGAAGCATCGTTCACGAAAATGTTTAGATCTAAATTATTGTTGATGGTGAGAATATTTTTTATTAACTAATTATTTCAATCGATATAAATAATTTATTTTAAAAAAATATTTATTGATTTTTTTTTTTAGCCAAACGAATGGGGCTTTAAAGTTTCAATGAAGAGCTGTCCCATTATGAGGAGAATCTCCACACGGAAGAATTTGCGTTCATCACAAAGTTTAGTCTAATGGAATATAAGATAAAACAGTGTTTTAGGAGAAAAGGCCAGGAATCGGACAATGGAGAAAAGAACGGTGGCCAGTAATCCTAGGACATATCTAATATTAAAGAATATATTCGGTGAGTACCGAATAACAAAAAGTGACCTAATGTAATAAAACGTTGTCGAGCTTTACACTCATTGATCTTTATCAAAGCTTATGCCAATGGTATCATTCATTTTTTATTTTTTTTAAAGTGGGTCTTTAGGCTAGATCTAATTATCTTTTCGAGGAACCCATAATCGACTTTGGTTTCTTTCTTAGTGCTATGGAGCCAATGTTTGTCTCTTCCTTCACTAAGGTGTTTGTATCTTTGACATATAAATATTTTGTATATTTCATTTTTATTGCCTTTTACAAAAACAAAAAAGTGTTTCGCAAAAATGAGTGATTTGAAAAATATTTTTCCCAAAAATAAGTGTTTATCTTGTTTAGAAAAATTAGTCATTCAAAAATGTGTTCATCATCGATAACGATTTATGTTTTAACTATTTTCATGGGTGATAAAAAAAAAATTCATTCATTTATTTTTTTAAGTGATTATTTTTCGGAAAATATTTTCCACATTATTCATTTTTCACAAAATAAGTGCACCCATTATAAAATCTCGATTTTCAAAAATCTAAAGTTAATGTTATTTAGGCTTAATTACATGAAAGGCGGGTGCACTAGAATCGCTCCAACCGAGAATTATACTAGATTGGATTGAATAGATCAATTTTAAACAATTGCCAATTTCATGTTTTTGGAATTGAGAATAATAGGTTTGGTTTTTTATTTCAAGTGCCGAATTCAATTGCTCAAACTAGATTCATGTGTTATTATTATTATTATTATTATTATTATTATTATTATTATTATTATTATTATTGAAGAGTAAAGAAAAAGAAATTATCAAGATCTTAAATCGGAATGGTCCAACTCACGAACTTGGTCCAATTCCTAATTCTAGGTGGAATCGGCTCAAACTCAAAAACAAATTCACTACTAATCTCCACTTCTATTATTCATGGTCTACGAGTTCAAACCTAGTTAGGTGTGAATCGGTCCCGAAAACATCATACAACTAGCACGAAGAAACTATTTGCAAACGTGGACCCCCCACGTCCAATTTAGACACGTTTCTATGGTGTGACATATCTGGAAAACGCTGGTTTGGATGTTACCCGCCGCCTGACCTTTTAGGATAAGATAGTTGGGGACTCTCTTTCTCGTGTATCATGACAGCGAAGCCTAGGGAAAATTAAAAGTCAATGGTAGTTCGAAGTTCATCCTAGGGTTCAAATGATTGGATTTATTTAACTGGCCACTAACCTTGATAAAGAATTCAACCTTCCATGTGATCGTACGTGATTGTAAAGTAAATAATAATACCTCGATTGGTGGGCCATTTGTCTTAGACCGGAGGAACAAGAAATTTGGAAGAAGCATAACACAGATATGACCTAAATTACAATTCGATGCGACGAGATAGGTATTAAATAGAGGTATTAGTTTAATAAAATAAATTATTTAAAAGCACGCGTGCTTATTTAATGAGGTAGACTAACGTCTAGATATGACAAAGAGGCTATACATGTACTACAAATTACCATTTAAAAGAGAAGAGATGTATATGCCTTGTTTGATAATCATTCTATATCTTCACTTTTTTGTTCATTTGTTAGAAAATAAATAATGTTTAGTGACGTCAGCTAATTTTTTATTCTCCAAATAAATCAATAGTCAGGGAATAGATTTAAAATAAAAACAAGAAGTAGAAAAAATCTTCTTTTTTATTCCCAGAAATAAAAAAAGAAATAAGACCATTTTATAAAAACAGGGAAAATTATCAAAATAGTTCAAAATGTATTATTATTTTTTCTAATTCATTCATAATTTTTTTTTTAATTCAATTATAAACCCTTTTGTAATTATGTTAATTTAATTCATCTAGATGACATTAATGTGGATAATTTTTAATAATTTTTTTAATTTTTTGAATTTTTCTTTTTCCTTTTTCCTTTTTTACCCCTCTTTCTTCCTCCTTCCTTTGGCTAGTGACAACTAGCTAGAGGTGAGCACGGACTAAGGCGACCCTCACTTAATGATAGTGAGATTGGGACCTATCCATGGCCAATCTCGGCGGCCTTGATTTGGCAAGGATAGGTATCACCTATGGCCAACAAGGCTCAACCCTCACCAACCACTAACAGCCCTCACATCCAGTGAGGTTGGCCTCACCATTTGGAGGCCTTGGCGGAGAAGGAAATTTGGAAAGAAAAAAAGAAAAAAGAGAAACAAAAGAAAAAAAAATCAATGGTAAAATAGAATTAAATATAATATTGTTTAAAAAATTATCCACATCAACGTAAGTCAAACAATCATAATTGAGCGAATTGATTAAATTGGCACAATCGCAAAGGTTCAAGACTAAATTGGCAAAAAAAAAAAAAAAATTTTAGAAATAAATTAGAAAAATTGCAACAATTTTATGACCTTTTTAAGTAATTTTTCCTATAAAAACAAACTCAACGTAACTTAATACTTGTCTCTACACAATCAACATAATATCCAATCTCCTAACCTAATCCAAGTTCCCATTTTTCAGAATAAAAAATAAAAAAAAAAAAAAATTAGAAATTTAGGAAAAAAATTAGAAATTAGCTTTTGAGTAGTTTTACCAAATTTTAGTGTTAATTCTAATTTACAATTAGTTTAGCATTAAAAAAAATTGAAAATCTTTTGATGAAAACTGGATTCAAAATTGAATAAAATTTTAGGATTTTACCACATGGATTTTTTAATGCCGTTTTCTTTTAGAGACAATACCGGGTTCATAAAGCATGGTGACTCTGGTTTTCTTCCCTTAAGATTCTACTAGAAACATCCTTTATGATTGTTTCCAATTCAGTTTTAATAAATTAGATGGCTTTGAATAAACTTGTTCTCCATGAATTTCCGATGTCATTGTTATAATTATGTTTATAATTATGGTTAATGGATCAACGAATGCCAATAAATTAAGATACGTCTTTTCTATTCACGTATCTCTTTTGAATTCATGAATTTCTTAATCTTTTCCGTTCACGTATCTATTGAATTCATGAATTTTCTACATCCATGTATCTTTTAGTTTATGTATTTATTGAGTTCACGAATCTCTTGAATTCACGTATCTCCGGATTCGTGAATCTCTTGAATTCATGTATCTCTTGATTCATGAATTTCGTGGATACATGCGTCTATTTAATTCATGTATCTCTTCTGTACATGAACTAAAAATATCTATAAATAGATGGGAGCATAGAGCTTCATTATGTTTTTTGGTTTTTCCGACTCGATTCCAAAAAGGCTCTGATACACTTTTCTACTCTTCTAAATTTTCTGAGTGTGCTAGTTCAATTGAACGGTTCGACTGAGTCATGTTTGCATAGTGCTAATCCAAACAGGTTCGAGGTGTTGTATCTTGGGAGGCATAGTTCGTGAATCTGCGGAGCACCATTGGCGGGAACTAATTACCTTAAGAAGATTCGGATATCTGTACCTCACCTCCAATTTCATGTTCTAATTGTAACAAACAGTTTGTGTTTTCTTTTGGATTATATTCCAACAATCTTAAGGCAATTAATCACTAACTGTTTGTTGTTCTTGTCAGATTATTGAGATGGCTGGAAACAACCAAGTGCCCTTCAATGTCCCGAATGTTTCTGGAGACGTTCCTATGGTCGATTCGACCAATGCTATGGAAGATGTTCAACCCTCAGGGTCTGAATTTGTAGCAGCCAATGCTACGGGTCCTTGGGCCAACACCAATTTTGGTGGTGCGAGTACAAGTCATATGACTGGTATACCCGGGACTGTTTTTCAGAACATTATAGGCCAAATGGCTTTTGGCTCTGTTTCTGGAGGGATGGTTCAACGAACCTTGCCTACCGTGATGGCAACACCCCCAGTTACAGCTAATGAGAAACCAGAGAAATTTACCGGAGTGGGCTTTAAACAGTGGCAGCAGAAGATGTACTTCTATTTGACCATGCTCAATCTGACAAAATATTTATCGGAGGTGTGCCCGATAATTAGTCCAAATGAGCAAGATGTCACGACGCTCGGTGCGTTGGAGGCTTGGAAGCATGGGGACTTCTTATGCCGAAATTATATCCTTAACTGTTTAGTGAATTCTCTCTATAATGTTTATTGTAATATTGAATCTACTAAACAGTTATGGGAGTCCTTAGAGAAAAAATACAAAACTGAGGATGCTGGCACCAAGAAATTTGTGGTTGCCAAATTCTTGGACTACAAGATGGTGGATTTTAAATCTGTCATGAGTCAGGTTCAAGAATTGCAATTAATTCTGAGTGACATCTCGGCTGAGGGAATGATACTTAGTGAATCATTCCAAGTGGCAGCCATGATTGAGAAACTACCTCCGGGCTGGTCAGACTTCAAAAATTATTTGAAGCACAAACGGAAGGAGATGAGCCTTGAAGATCTCATTCTGCGCCTCAGAATCGAGGAGGACAATAGAAGGAGTGCAAACCCTTCTTCTGAGCCAAAGGCCAACATTGTGGAATCTTCCAAGTCCAAGCAAGATAGAAAAAGGAAGACGTCTTTTCAAGGAAAAGGCAAGCAAAAGGAGCAGTTCCAGAAATTCCAAGGGACATGTTTTATATGCAACAAGCCTGGCCATCGTGCTAAGGATTGCAAGAAGCACCCGAAAAAGGCAAGAACGAAGGTGCAACCCAGCAACTGAATTTGACAAAGCATGACAATATTGAGAGACTGTCTGTGGTAATGTCCGAAGCATCTCGTGTCGAACACTAATGGCCGGTGGCTAGACACGGGTGCCACAAATCACATCTCGTGCAAATAAACACATGTTCTCATCTTATGAGAAGGCTGAAGAAGATGAGAAGCTTTATATGGCTAACTCGCATCAGCAAAGATCGCCGGAAGAGGAAAGGTGATCCCGAAGTTTACATCGGCAAGGAGGTCGCCCTGCGAATGTGCTTTTGCATGTACCGAGATATTCGGAAAAATCTAATTTCTGGCCCTATACTTGTCAAGAAGGGTTTCAAAGTTGTATTTGAATCTGACAAGTTTGTACTTTCAAAAGGAGGGATGTATGTGGGGAAAAGGTACTTGTGTAATGACATGTTTAAGGCCAATGTGGCTATCATTGATGTAAACTCAAAGTATGTGTACCCAAAGACTATTAATAAAGAAAAGTCTTCGCTTTACACTTTGTATCTCCTTATCTATGGCATGGTAGATTAGGACATGTAAACTATGGTACAATGAAGAGAATAGCAAACTTGGGGTTAATTCCAAGATTTGAGTTGAATGCCCATTACAAGTGTGAGACTTGTGTTGAGGCCAAGTTTGCCAAGAAACCTTTCAAATCCATTGAAAGAACAAGTGAACCTCTACAATTAATCCATAGTGATCTATGTGATTTAAAATTTGTGGAAAGTAGAGGTGGAAAGTGAAATAGCTAGTACGAGTACCTAGAGGGGGTGAATAGGTATATAAAAATTTTCTTAAAGATTGCACAATACTTAGACAGTTGGATAATTAAAAATCAATCGTGAGACTGAGTAAGGGAAAGAGAGAATTGAACACGCGGTTTATAGTGGTTCGGCTTGATTCAAGCCTACGTCCACTCTTCTGCACTGACAACCAATTGGCTGGATTCCACTATGATCAAAGAGCTGTTACAGTGTTGATCTTCCTTTATTTCTAGGTGTAGATGATCTACCACACTCGCTCAAGGTGTCACCAAGTAAAAACACTCTCTGTGTATACAATTTCGCTCGAATAGTATCGACTAACAATCAAGGTTCTTCAGACTCTGGAATTTTTCTATCGATCACACTTCTAAAACAGCTAGAGCGTCTTCCTTTTACCCTCCTTTATGCCATTATAGCCGTTGGCACTTACCAAAGGAATTCTTCCAATCTACCCGTTGGACGGAATCAATCAAGAAGATCATCCAAGCTATTTAAGGAATCTGATGATAGCCCATCAATCCTGTTCGCCCATACAATCAGGATCTTGGTTTCCAAGAATAGAACATTTCAAGAATACTTCGTCGACCATCGGATCTTCAATCGATCTTAGATAAGAATTAAAGAATCCGAAATGATTATCCAACCAAAGAATCTTTTCCAGTGGATAGGATCGAATCCTCAACCATATACTTCGGCTTTGGATTTCCTTCGTCACTGGATTAGAAAGACTGTCAGTGAGAATAGACTTAAGTCTTGAGTTTTGAGTCTTGAGTCTTGAGTCTTGAGTCTTGAGTCTTGAGTCGAGAATACAAAGTCTTCAGACTTTAAACCGCCGGTCTCCAAACATCCAGACTTAGATCGATAGAAATGTTTTGTCGCCTTCAAAATATTCTCGGAAAGATTTCTCCAACAATCTCCCCTTTTTGATGGTGACAAAACTTTCTTGTAGATTTGAACAACTTTGACCTGCAAAAACATTTCTCAAGCAATATGGCTAACTCAAAAAGATTAATAAAGCAACCGACTCGCATCCACGTAAAAATTGGTTAGTCTTTCATGAGTAATACCATATAACAACACTTGATAAAAATGCAACTACCAAGCATCAAAATCCACAACCAATTCAATCAAATTTAAATTCACACCCAAGTTCAAGTTCTCAAGTCATACTCAAAAATAAACATAACCACAAAAGTTTTAAAATGTTGAAAGTTGTTGGTTCAAATTGATTCTCCCCTTTTGTCATCATTAAAAAGGGTGAGAAAGGAGTCATGTCCGCTTGGGAATGCGCACGATCCGGAAATCCCCAATGGACCGGACTACTCCTTCGAGCTTCTTCAGTCTTCCTCGCTGAGCTACCTCTTCTCCCTTAGCATTGGCTTGAAGTTGCAGAGCGAGGTCTTTGAATTTATCCTCCGAGAGACCGAAGATGCTTGTCCAAAGATTCTTCATGGCTTGGATTTCACAAATTCGTAACATATATCTGGCTACGCATTTCCAGAAGAATATTCATGATGCTACGAAAATCTGCAGAATCGTCTGTCTGTGTACTGGCATGAACTTTCTCTGATGGAGTAAATGTAGACGATGGCGCTTCTGTATAGTCTGGCAGATTTGGAATCGACGTATCACCTTCTTCAGGCAATTGAGAAGCCTGAAATTCTTCTGGGTCTGCAGGAGATTGTCTTGGACCTTCACTAACAACAGCATGAGGTGAGGACCTTTCTTGCTCGCCAACTCCCCCTGTCTCTAGGACATCGAAAGGGGAAGAGTGATGATCATGCTCTTGATTTCCTTCTCTCCGCATTCAGCGGACTTTTCTTTCTCTCCTTCTCTTTCTTCTTCAGCTTCTTTCTCCTTCTCTCTCGCTCTTCTTCTTCTCTCGTTCTTCCGAAGTTCGTCGGTTGAGGCACGAGCGTCCGGTTCTTGTCAGTGCTTGGATAGAGGGATCTTCATCCTCTTCTTCTTCATCTTCATCCTCCAGGATGAGAGTTCTTTTCTTCTTTTTCGATGGGCACCAATGGCCTCCTTTCCTTTCCTTTTGAAGCAAGACTGACCGGAGATTTCACTCTGAATTTCTCCATTGTCTTGGACAGTTCTTGCGTGACGCATCTTCGTTAACATCTTCAAACCTACCATCATCTTATCACACGGTCGAACACAAAATGTTTGTGGCGGTTCAATGTTCATGTGTCTCAAGATCTTGGTCACCAGCACCAGGATAAGGCAATTGTCCTTTGTCTTTCGACATTGCTCGTACATATGGAAGAGAATAGTGTGCGGGAGAGAGAACTTCCGTCCTGAGTTGATCGCGTACATCAACTTTGCTTCAGAAAGAGACACAGAAGTCTTTGATGTAGACTTCGGTCTGAGACAGTTAATCACAATCTTATGAAGCACAATGTTGATGGCATTCATCCTGGAATAGGTAATTTTCTTCTCTACATCCCTATCTTTGACAAGTTCCAGAGTAGTACGAGCAGGTGAGACTTTGATTGGTAGATAACGTCCTCGTTCAACTCCAACTATGTCCGCCAACATATTCACATCTACCATGTAGACTTGATCTCGTACACTGAATGAAATTCTATTCGCATCCAAAAAGCTAAGATTTGAATAGAAATAAGCGGTCGCTGAGCATACCCGTCCGTAGAGTCGAGCAAAAAGTCTCAAGTTGAAGCAAATTCAACTTCTCTCTTAAGTTCATGTTGATGGCGTCCAGAAGTCAAAATCAACACTTCTAGGGTTTATCACCCCTCTTTTCAACAAATACACCTTTTCCCGATCCTTGGACTTAAACAAATCCATCCGATTTCCTTTCACTTTTGCTGCCACACCCATTTTAGGTTGAAATTCAAGGAACATTCTGTCATCATCGTTCCCTTCAATCGATTTTGTCCTCGGCATACGAGGGTCACTTGGAATGTTCGCAAGTGCCTTCTCTGCCCTTCCTTTAGGAGCAATTCCCAATTCCTCCATTTTCCGCAGAAAAAGATACTCATTTCCATAATTTTTGTCCTTAAGGAAGTCATCTATATATTTTAATGAAGTACCGGTGCTTTTCAACGCACGATAAAGCTTATAGATAAAGGAGGGTCTTTGGACTCTTACTGGTCGGCATCCTCGATTATCTCTTCTTCCGTGATGTTGACTCGCACCTTGTGGGGCGGAGGTGTTGAATGACGTGGAGGAGAGTGAATCGGACTTTGTCGCCGACTTGATAAGTCTTCTTCCTCGCAAGATCGAAGTGAGTCGGTCCCTTCTCCATTCTTTGTGGTCCCCGCTTGCGATTGTTGATGATTTCCTTGAAGAAGACATCCTTCTTTGATGATTGGAAAATTCCTTCACTTGCTTTCCCAAGAAAAATGACCACTTTCTCGAAGATGAACAGAAATAGAAACAGGATCGGGAGGAGAGTTCTTTTTAGGGTTTTGAAAATTTGGGCGAAGAAAACTGTATATATATAACTCAGCTTTTGAAAAGGGAAGTTCAACCGGTACAAGGAAAGTGTACGAACACTTCTTTTCAAAATCAATAACTCGCCAAAATTAGTCCTTTTTTTAAAAAGACAAGTTTTCGAATTTCACACAGATTATTGAATAACCGAACGAAAGATCGTACCTTTTCGAGTTTAGATAACTAAACGAGAATTCGTACCTTTTAGATAAAATAGCAACTTACGCCTATAGCCATGCACGTCGAGTCTCGAGGGTTTAAAGTCCGAGAGATTAGAGTCTTGGAGTTGGTGAGTCTCTAGACTTTAACTTCTTCAAGCTTCAAAATGTTGAGTCTTGAACGGATAAAGTCGAATTGATTTTTCTCCAAAGGCTTTGTAAATATATCCGCTAGTTGACTTTTTGAATCAACAAATTGAATCGAGATTTCTCCATTTTGAATATGATCTCTAATGAAGTGATGTCGAATCTCAATATGCTCTGCTCTTGAATGAAGGATTGGATTTTTGGTGAGATTGATCGCACTGGTGTTGTCACATCTAATTTCTGTGCATGAGTCTTCAATCCCAAAGTCTTGTAGCTGTTGTTTTATCCATAGAATTTGCGAACAGCAGCTTCCAAGAGCTACATACTCGCTTCGTCGTTGAGAGAGCTACGGTGCTTTGCTTCCTTGAAAACCAAGACACCGTCCTGTTTCCAAGCAAAATTGACAAGTTCCGAAGTGCTCTTCCTATCGACTCGCAACCGGCCAGATCTCGCATCCGAGTATCCTAGAAGATTAAAGTCTCCCTCTTGGATACCAAAGACCGATGCTTGAAGATGAGGCAACGTATTTGATAATACGTTTTACGGCAATGAGATGTGATTCTCTAGGATCTGATTGAAACCTAGCACAGACGCAAACACTCAACAAAATATCAGGTCTAGAAACAATAAGATAAAGAAGTGAACCGATCATGCTCCTGTACAGCTTTTGATCTACTTTCTTTCCTTCTTCATCCTTGTCTATCTTCTGAGAACATGACATTGGTATGTCGGTCTTTTTGCACTTTTCCAATCCAAACCTTTTGACAAGATCATTTGCATATTTTTCTTGATGAATAAAAGTTCCTTCCTTCATTTGTTTCACTTGAAGTCCAAGAAAGAATGTTAATTCTCCCATCATACTCATTTCAAACTCATCCTGCATAGACTTAGAAAATTTCTTGCATAGACTTTCGTTAGGTGATCCAAAAATAATATCGTCCACATATATTTGAACAAGTAAAAAGATTTTGTTTTCCTTTTTGATAAACAAAGTAGTATCTACTTTACCTTTGACAAAACCATTCTGTAATAAAAACTTACTTAGTCTCGTCGTACCAAGCTCGAGGTGCTTGCTTTAAGCCATACAAGGTCTTTTTCACCAAGACCGAGTCCGGCTTCTTTGGGTCTTCAAACCCAGGTGGTTGTTCCACATAAACTTCCTCATGGATAAATCCATTTAGGAACGCACTTTTGACGTCCATTTGGAATAACCTAAAATTTTTATAACAAGCAAACGCAAGTAATAGTCGAATAGCTTCTAACCTTGCAACTGGTGCGTAAGTCTCGTCATAGTCTATTCCTTCTTCTTGCGTATATCCTTTGGCCACGAGTCTTGCTTTATTTCGTACGACTTTTCCTTCTTCATTCATCTTGTTCCCGAATACCCATTTGGCTCCAATAACAGCTTTTACCTTTTGGTTTAGATGTCAATTCCCGCACATCATTGATGTTGAACTGCCTGAGTTCTTCTTGCATAGCTTCGATCCAACTTTCATCGATAAAGCTTCTTCTATGCTTTTTGGTTTAATTTCAGAAATGAGAGCCACAAAGACTAGATTCTTCACGCCTTTTTGATCTGGTGCGGATTCCTTCATTGAGTTCGCCAATTATGAGATCTTTGGGATGACTGGATTTGTGCTTCCAGTTACTAGTTGATTTGCCTGGTTGATGATCTCTTTCTTTATTTGAATCTTCATGAGCATCTTGATGTTGGACTTCCAGAGTCTGAGATGCTTCTTGAGATGTAGACGTTGGAAGGTCTAGAGCGGGTTCAGTCTCTTCGTACTGAGTCTGGCTGGATTCATCTTGCGCTGAGTCTTGGAATTTGACATTCATTGATTCTTCCACAGACTGGCTTTTCTTGTTATAGACTCTGTAGGCTTTGCTTGATGTAAAATATCCAAGGAAGATGCCTTCATCTGATCTTTCTTCAAACTTACCAACTCGATCATTTGCATTTTTCAAAATAAAGCATTTGCAACCAAACACATGAAAGTATGAAACAATAGGCTTCTTACCTTTGAATAATTCATAGGGGGTTTTCTCTAGAATAGGTCTTAGAAAGACTCTATTTATAACATAGCAAGCAGTTGAAACAAATGCTTCACCCAAAATCGTGAAGAAATTTTACTTTCAATTAAAAGTGTTCTAGCCATTTCTTGAAGAGATCTATTCTTTTTTTCCACAACTCCATTTTGCTCGGAGTATACGGAGAGGAAAACATGTGATTAAAACCAGATTTATCACGTAATTTCATAAAATCTTGATTTTCAAATTCACTTCCATGATCTGTTCTTATACTTGAAATAGCACATCCTTTTTCATTTTGAACCTTTTAGCAAACTTCTCAAAGTACGAAAAGGTTTCGACTTACTTGCAAGAAAATATACCTGTAAAGCGAGAATAGTCATCCACGATTACTAGACAATATTTCTTACCTCCAATGCTCGGGTTCTTGTTGGTCCAAAGAGATCCATATGAAGCAACCGTAGTACATGATTAGTAGAGACATGATTTATTGGCTTAAATGAATTTCTTACCTGCTTTCCCAGAATGCATGGAGTGCATAAATCAGACTTTTGGTATGGTAATTTAGGTAGACCTCGAACAAGCTTCTTTGATGAGATTTTGGCTAATTGCTTCATGTTGACATGGCCAAGCTTTCTGTGCCATAGGACTGCTTCATCTTGAATTGAAATTAAACATTGATCTTCATTTGGCTTTACATCAAGGAGATAGATATTTCCATGCCTTCGTCCCATGAAAGACTGAGTTGAGTCTTTGCTAATTCCAGAACATATGCCTTCTTGAAATGAGATCTTGTAACCAGTATCACACAGTTGGCTAATGCTTAGAAGATTGTAGTTGAGTCCTTCCACTAGAGAGACATTGTTTATTGTGAGATTTCCAATTTTCACAGTTCCAAATCCCATAATGCTTCCTTTGTTGTTTCCTCCGAATGAATCTCTTCCACCATTTACTTGAATAAGCTTTATGAAGCAATTTGAGTCTCCTGTCATGTGTCTTGAGCATCCGTTGTCAAGATACCACTTTACCTTCTTTTTGACAGAGACCTGCATTCAAAAGAGAGTCTCAAGCTTTCTTTGGTATCCAAATTTTCTTGGGTCCTTTGGCGTTAGTAGAATGAGCATTATTAGGCCATACTTTCTTGACAGGCTTCCAAACCATAGGACACTCTTTTTCAAAGTGGTCTTGACTGTTACACTTAGAACACCTTAAAGCATTTCGACCTATAAACTTTACAAAAACTTTCTTGAAATGATTTTTGTAAGCCTCTCTCGACGGTCTTTTCTTAATTCTTTCTTTTACTTTCGGAAAATCAATCAAGAGAATCGTTTCTGCTGTCATACCTAGACCAGACTTATTGAAGTAAGGTCTTTGGATTGAAAGAACTTTTTCAAGTTTTTCGGACCCTATTGAAAATTTCTTTGAAATATTTGATAAGTCAGTTTTTAAGAAAGCATTTTCTTTTGAAAGTTTATCTTCATTCTCTTTAAAAGTAGAAACATTTAAATCTAAACTTTTCACTTTTTCTTCTAAAATATTTTCCTTTTGTTTTAAAACTGAGTTTTCCTTTTTAAGTTCGGAAATCTTTTTGAGAGAAGTCTTAAGACTAAAACATAGTTCATCAATGTATTTAGAGACTTTGACAGGATTTTATAATCACTTACCTCAAATTCACCGTCTGAGTCCGATCCAGAGTCCGAGTCCGATTGCGCCATCGTAACATAGGTTGGCATATTCCTCATCACTTTCTTCACACTCAGACGCTCGCGCTCCAGTTTCGGCTTTAAGAGCTTTTCGAGACTTCTCGTGCTTTCCTCTTTTCTTCTTCGAAGAGGACAATTAGGTCTCGATGTGTCCCTTTTTCTTACACTCGAAGCAAACTACATCTTTGTTTGGTTCCTCATTATCAACAAACTTGGTTTGCTGTTTCTGAAAACTTTGTTTCTTTGAGTTGAACCTTCTTCCTTTTCTATTTAGCTTTCTGAACCTTCGATCATAAGAGCAAGCTCCTCATCGTCCGATCTTCTTCGAATCGTATCATCGAATCATCGTTAGATTTTAATGCAATGGATTTCTTACCTCTTGGATCTTCGTCTTCATTAACTCGTTCCACTTCGTAAGATCAAGAGTTCCAATCAGCTCGTCTACAGATAATGGCATGATTCTTTGCGTCTCTCTTATTGAAGTCTTTATATGATTCCAATCCTTGGAGAGTCCACGCAGTAGCTTGTTCACCTTCATGGGATCAGAAATTTTCTGTCCTTGATTCTCAAGACCATTGACAATATCTATAAAACAGCTAAACATGTCAGTTATAGATTCTCCTGGTTTCATTTTGAAGGCTTCATATTGACCAAGGAGAATGTTAATTCTGGTCTCCTTCACTCGGTCTATCCCTTCATAAGTGATATGTAATCTGTCCCAGACTTCTTTTGCTGTAACACAAGAAGATATTCTGTTATATTCAGTTGGTGACAAAGCACAATATAAAGAATAAATTGCTTTAGCATCGAGTGCTTGTCTCTTGTTTATCTCTTCTTGAGACATTCCGCTGGCTTCAATAGTTTCTTTCCCTCTTTCAGATACTGATGCAGCAGTAGGAGTGATTCCTTTTTCCACCACATTCCATTCCGAGGATCCTTTGACCGTAGAAAAGACTTTCATCTTGTTTTTCCGATGTTGTAATCCTTTCCATCAAAGTAGGGTGGTCTGGTATTGCTTTGCCCTTCCACCAGCCCTGGTGCTAGCATACTAGCCATGGATCTTTTACTCTGAAGTAAAACACTTCAAATAAAGTAAGAACACGAGCTCTGATACCAATGAAATAGCTAGTACGAGTACCTAGAGGGGGTGAATAGGTATATAAAATTTTCTTAAAGATTGCACAATACTTAGACATTTGGATAATTAAAAATCAATCGTGAGACTGAGTAAGGGAAAGAGAGAATTGAACACGCGGTTTATAGTGGTTCGGCTTAATTCAAGCCTACGTCCACTCTTCTACACTGATAGCCAATTGGCTGGATTCCATTATGATCAAAGAGCTGTTACAGTGTTGATCTTCCTTGATTTCTAGGTGTAGATGATCTACCACACTCGCTCAAGGTGTCACCAAGTAAAAACACTCTCTGTGTATACAATTTCGCTCGAATAGTATCGACTAACAATCAAGGTTCTTCAGACTCTAGAATTTTTCTATCGATCACACTTCTAAAACAGCTAGAACGTCTTCCTTTTATACTCATTTATGCCATTATAGCCGTTGGCACTTACCAAAGGAATTCCTCCAATCTACCTGTTGGACGGAATCAATCAAGAAGATCATCCGAGCTATTTAAGGAATCTGATGATAGCCCATCAATCCTGTTCGCCCATACAATCAGGATCTTGGTTTCCAAGAATAGAACATTCCAAGAATACTTCGTCGACCATCGGATCTTCAATCGATCTTAGATAAGAATTAAAGAATCCGAAATGATTATCCAACCAAAGAATCTTTTCCAGAGGATAGGATCGAATCCTCAACCATATACTTCGGCTTTGGATTTCCTTCGTCACTGGATTAGAAAGACTGTCAGTGAGAATAGACTTAAGTCTTGAGTTTTGAGTCTTGAGTCTTGAGTCTTGAGTCTTGAGTCTTGAGTTTTGAGTCTTGAGTCGAGAATACAAAGTCTTCAGACTTTAAACTGTCGGTCTCCAAACATCCAGACTTAGACTGATAGAAATGTTTTGTCAGCTTCAAAATATTCTGGAAAGATTTCTCCAACAGAAAGAAGTACTTCATCACATTTGTGGATGACTGTACTAGATTTTGCTATGTTTATTTACTAACTAGCAAAGATGAGACTATGAGCATGTTTGTCAAGTATAAAAATGAAGTTGAAAACCAACTTGATAAACGAATCAAAGTGCTTAGGTCTGATAGAGGAGGAGAATATAGTTCAATCAATTTAAAAAAGTTTTGTGCTAGTTTTGGAATAATTCTCCAAACAACTGCACCTTATACTCCACAATAAAATGGAGTTGCTGAACGATTGAACAGGACACTAAAGGAGATGGCTAATGCCATGCTTTTGAGTTCAGGTTTACCTCAGAATTTGTGGGGGGAGGCAGTTTTAACTACAAATTATATTCTTAATAAAATACCCCACAAAAAGATAGGTAAAACTCCATACGAGTTATGGAATGGAAAGTTGCCATCCTACAATTTTCTAAAAGTGTGGGGGTGCTTGGCCAAGGTGGCGATTCCTCCTCCGAAACAAACTCGGTTGGGACCTAAAACGGTGGATTGCATATTCATCGGTTATGCTCAAAATAGTAGCGCATATAGATTTTTGGTTCATAAATCTGAAAATGCGGAAATTCATGTTAATACAATCCTAGAATCAAGGGATGCTGAATTTTTTGAGGATATATATCCTGCAAAAAGAAGTCAAGGAGAACTTTCTCATAAAAGGCTTAGAGAATCGGAATCGAGAATGATGAAGTTGTGGCCAAAGAAGCCGAACTTCGAAGGAGTAGAAGGTCTCGAATCGAAAAATCTTTCGGACCTGATTTTCTAACATACATGTTAGAAGGTGAGCCCCAAACATATAAAGAGGCAATGTCATCTCCAGATGCTCCTTTCTGGAAAGAAGCGGTTGACAATGAAATCAATTCTATCCTAAGTAACCATACTTGGGAATTGGTTGATCTTCCACCTGGAAATAAACCAATTGGATGTAAATGGATTTTCAAGAAAAAACTAAAAGCTGATGGTTCCATTGATAAGTACAAAGCTCGGCTTGTAGCCAAAGGGTTTAGACAAAAAGAGGGTCTTGACTACTTTGATACTTATTCACCTGTCACAAGAATAACATCAGTAAGAATGTTGATTGCTATAGCTTCGCTATACAATTTGCAAATACATCAAATGGATGTGAAAACTGCATTCTTAAATGGTGATCTCGACGAGGAGATTTATATGGAACAACCTGAAGGGTTCAAGGTCAAAGGACAAGAACACAAAGTGTGTAGACTTGTCAAATCATTGTATGGACTTAAACAAGCTCCTAAGCAATGGCATGAGAAATTTGACCGGATAATGATTCAAAATGGGTATAGAATCAATGAGTGTGACAAATGTGTGTACACTAAATCCACTATAGTTGGATATGTACTTATTTGTCTATATGTTGATGACTTGTTAATTTTTGGAGATAACATTGAGGTCATCAAAATCACCAAGAACATTCTCAATAAGAACTTTGAGATGAAAGATTTAGGTGTTGCAGATGTTATAATCGGCATCAAAATTCTAAGGAATTTTGATGGCTTAGGTTTAACACAATCTCATTACATTGAAAAGGTATTTGAGAGATTTAAAGGATTCGGCATTAAAGATGCAAACAATCCTTTTCTTCCACACCTAACTTTAAGAAAGAACACTGGAAATAGTGTTAGACAACTAGAATACTCTCAAGTAATCGGCAGCATCATGTATATCATGAATTGCACTAGACCTGATATTGCGTACTCAGTGAGCAAACTGAGTAGATATACCAATAACCCAGGTCATGAGCATTGGAATGCTTTGATGAGAGTATTAGGATATTTGAAAAGGACAAAAGACTATGTTCTACAATATGGCAAATATCCAGCTGTTTTGGAAGGTTATTGTGATGCAAACTGGATTTCAGATTCTGATGAATCGAAATCTACTAGCGGATATGTGTTCACGCTAGGAGGTGCTGCAGTGTCATGGAAATCCTCTAAACAAACTCTAATCACATGCTCTACAATGGAATCGAGTTTGTTGCTTTGGATAAAGCTACGAAGAAGCGAATGGCTTCGACATTTTTTAGAAGATGTTCCAATGTGGCCAAAACCTATGCCTGCAATTTGCATACACTGTGACAATCAAGCGGCAATTGCAAGGGCACATAATGTGATTTATAACGGTAAGTCTAGACATATTCGTCGTAGACATAACACCGTAAGGCAAGCTTGCTCTCAAATGGAATAATTTCTTTAGACTTTGTAAAGTCAAAGGAAAATATTGGATCCGCCGACAAAAGGTTTGTCAAAAGAGCGAGATAAACCGCGCATCGAGGGGAATGGTTTTAAGAGCCTTAACCCAATAAAGAGATTCCTGGGTGGAAACCTAACCTATGCGATTGGAGATCCCATGGTCTAGGTTCAATAGGACAACGCAAATTTTGGAAACTCTAATGTAAGCACTTGTCTCCCATTCCTATGATGCAACGGTGCTTTCCTACAAATAAGTTATTAAGGGTACGCTATGCGTTTAATGATTCCTATAACTTGGAATATAACATCCAAGTAAGATAAGGTAGGATATCTTTAATAGGAATACACCTATATGCGTGGAGCTGGCCGACTCTATGAAAATCTTTAAAGGCTAGATTTTCTAAAGCACGCATGAATCCCGAGAGGTTCAAGGCCGAAAGAACGAACACAACCGAGAACCAATCTTGAATTGGAAATACTCTATGTGAAGTTTATTGTCTAGGCTTACACAAACAACTGGCGATTCAAGGCTTAGTCCATCGACTAGTTAAGTAAGTCCGATAGGCTTTCACTAAAGAAGGTTCAAAGCGAAAGCTACCTATCTTGATGCAGTGTATTTCAACAGGTATGCTCAGATTCCTTCGAGTCAAAAATATTTTGTTGATCCATTAATGTGGGGGATTGTTATAATTATGTTTATAATTATGGTTAATGGATCAACGAATGCCAATAAATTAAGATACGTCTTTTCTATTCACGTATCTCTTTTGGATTCATGAATTTCTTAATCTTTTCCGTTCACGTATCTATTGAATTCATGAATTTTCTAGATCCATATATCTTTTAGTTTATGTATTTATTGAGTTCACGATCTCTTGAATTCACGTATCTCTGGATTCGTGAATCTCTTGAATTCATGTATCTCTTGATTCATGAATTTCGTGGATACATGCGTCTATTTAATTCATGTATCTCTTCTGTACATGAACTAAAAATATCTATAAATAGATGGGAGCATAGAGCTTTATTATGTTTTTTGGTTTTTCCGACTCGATTCCAAAAAGGCTCTGATACACTTTTCTACTCTTCTGAATTTTCTGAGTGTGCTGGTTCAATTGAACGGTTCGGATGAGTCCCGTTTGCATAGTGCTAATTCAAACAGGTTCGAGGTGTTGTATCTTGGGAGACATAGTTCGTGAATCTGCGGAGCACCATTGGCGGGAACTAATTGCCTTAAGGAGATTCGGATATCCGTACCTCACCTCCAATTTCATGTTCTGATTGTAACAAACAGTTTGTGTTTTCTTTTGGATTATATTCCAACTATCTTGATGCAGTGTATTTCAACGGTATGCTCAGATTCCTTCGAGTCAAAAATATTTTGTTGATCCATTAATGTGGGGGATTGTTATAATTATGATTATAATTATGGTTAATGGATCAACGAATGCCAATAAATTAAGATACGTCTTTTCTATTCACGTATCTCTTTTGGATTCATGAATTTCTTAATCTTTTCCGTTCACGTATCTATTGAATTCATGAATTTTCTAGATCCATATATCTTTTAGTTTATGTATTTATTGAGTTCACGAATCTCTTGAATTCATGTATCTCTGGATTCGTGAATCTCTTGAATTCATGTATCTCTTGATTCATGAATTTCGTGGATACATGCATCTATTTAATTCATGTATCTCTTCTGTACATGAACTAAAAATATCTATAAATAGATGGGAGCATAGAGCTTCATGATGGTTTTTTGGTTTTTCCGACTCGATTCCAAAATGACATTTCCAATGTCATTTGCTTGAAAGCTTGATGAGTTTGTGCAAATAAGTGCACCAAGATCGCCTCCATCCTCAATTGTTCCATTATTGCCCATTCTACCGAGCAACGTTTGATTTCCTTCTTGCAACTAAAAAAAACTCAAAATGTTTATGCACTTGTTTATTGCAATGCCCAAATATTTACTATCAACCTGCTCACAGTATGAGTTATAAACCAATGAGATTATCCATGTCATTTCTAGCCATCCATCTTTGACTAACTATTACCTTGAATTTTGTAAGGCCATATTAAAATATCTTGATCAATTAAATCCTTCCAAAAGTCCAGTTTTATTCAAACATGAATTATTAAGTCTCTATAAAAATATTTCTAATTAAAATAACAAAATAGGGAATGTAAATTTTTAAGGTCATACGGAACACATATATGCTCTTTTTCTATTTCAAAAAAAAGAAATTTTGTGCAATCTTATCACAAACTTGTCCGATGAATAAAAATAGAAAAAAATCTTTGAAAATAAATTTTTCTCGATAACAGAAATGTTACCAAACGCACCATTTGTTAAAATATGTCTTGAGTTTAAGCCCAAAATGAAAATCTGAATATTTCAAATTAGATATTTTGCAAACATCCGAAATCTTGTAATGCATATTATGACAATTTTCTTTTATGAGCATGGAGTTAATTATCAATGTTCATTGAGCAAGGAAAATAAAAATAAAAAGGAAAGGACTCACAAGTTTGCTTCCACGGAGTCAATGAAAGAAAATAGATAAAAAAGGAAAGTCGACCAGACGCTTTTTAAACTTTCCTTTCCGTGTTGAAGTTTGCTTTAGGAAGGGTTATCTTGATCTTGTTTGAAACAGAACATATATGTGGGCTATTCTTTAATTGCAAGAGAGCAAGTCGTTATTGTTGATACGAAGTCTTGGAGCGTCGAGAGATAGCTTGAGAAACGTGGGCTATCTTCGTGTCGTTCGTGCAGCGAATCTTATTCATGAATGACATCCAAGAAGTATTAGTATTTAAGCCAATTAAATCTTGTGAGATCAAAATTTGTTTAATTCTTTTGTGAGATTGAGAGATTATTTCGTAAGGAATTATGAGGCTAAACATTACGTTAGTTATTTGATGTAATTAGAGCTTGAGAAACACCATAAGTGCTTGAGGGACTTAACTGTTATTATAATATCCGTGTATTGTTTAATTTATAATGAAATTCATAGTTGCTCTCTCCATAGACATAAATCATGTAAATTTGGCATCTGATTTTTTTTTTGTTTACTATTTTATTATTCGATCATTAGTTTTCCACAACACCCTTGATGTGTTTTTGAAGAAAATTGGCGTTCTACGTTAAAAGTAATTATACTATATATAGAAACAAAGAATTAGCTTTTATTTTATGAAAAATAGTAGTAGCTTCGACTTTATGCCAAAGCGGCATAATTTTCAACCTTGTAAGAGAACCATCTACGTAAGGCAGCACTGATTTAAACTTGAAAATTAAACATTACAAGAAAATCAAAGAGTAATAATTATTATTGGTACAATTAAAAACAAAATTTAGTAGGATATACCAATATGCGTGACAACCAAAAGCTGATATGTGCAAATTATGATCTCATCCACCACAATGCTAATCAGACAATAGTTAAATACGATTAAAAACATAATGAGTTTGCATCCCTTTGGAATCGACGAGAAAAATAAATATAAATCAGTGAATAAATAAATCTAGATTGTAACATAATGACATGTATTGTTTTTTTTTTATCTTTGGCTCGGAACGCTGGCAGAATCGAGCCAAAGATCTGCGTTTGTGTACAACTTAAATTGGGGTATTAGTAAGAAAGCACGATACGTAGGGTATACACACGCACAAAATTGCAGGGTTCGCAGAATTTCGAGGCTGCGAGTAGAACTTCTCCATGTCATAGTTCGTATGATGACGGATCTTTGCATTGAAGATCATTTTGAAAGGAGAACTTACTTCAACCAGAACAAGGACGTCTTCTTCAGATGAGATCATGAAGTCCCTGCTGAAATAAACAGTTCTTGGAGCACCAACGAAATAATGAGTGCGTTGAAGTCTCTCTTCCAACTCGGGAGAGAGAGAGAGCTTACTTCAACGGCTGACGTAAAGAAGCCCCCTTTCATTGCGTCCGGCAATACCACCTATCATCCCGTCTCTCTCCTCTCACTTCTGGCTCCTTCTCCCCTAGGACAACTCCCAAAATGTCAGGTACAAAGGTATTTTGTGACATTTGCTGTTGTTTGCTATGTTCGTTCCCCCCACAGTATAGCTAATTGCATCTATCGCCACAAGTTTAAAGGATAGGAAGTGAAATGAACGGCCTTTGCCGGTTTCCTGACATGGAGTTGCCTTGCTCGTCTCCAATATCTACTTTGGTTGATGAGCTATTTAACTTGAGTAACTAAGTGATGTTGATTACGATCTTAAAGTGAACTTAAACTATATTAAGAAAAAAAAAAGGCAAAAACTCTTTTTAACTCAGAGGAGGGCGTCTGTTCTATTCCTTTCTCCCTTTTTAATACCATGTACGTTTTCAAAGAAAAAGCAAATAGAAGAAAGGACAAAAAAGAAATGCACGTTTCCATGGAAGCGAAATGAAAGCAAAACAGGGAAATAAAAAAGCCCCATTCATTGGACTTGGCAATACCACCCACAACCCCATCTCTCTCCTCTCTCTTCTAGCTCATTCCGCCTGAGGACAACTCCACAGATGTAAGGTACAAAGGCATTTTGTAACGTTTACTGTCATTTGCCACGCTTGTTTGCCCCCACAGTACAGCTAATAGCATCTCGCGCCTCAAGTCTAAAGGAAGGGAAGCAAAATGAACAACTTTTGCCAGTTTCCAAGCATAGAGCTATATCGCTCGCCTCTAGCGTCTACTCTAGCTAATGAGCTATCTCACATTATTGACTAATTGATGTTGATTATGATCCTAGAATGTACTTAAATTTTATATATATATATATATATATATAAACAAAAAAAACAAAAAGCGGAAACTCTCTTCAACTTAGACGAAGGCTTATGTTCTGTTTCCCTCTCCCTTTTCAATACCATGCATGAACAAACAAGAAATACACGTTTAGGCCGCAAAATGAAAGCAAAATAGGGATCTAAAGAAGCCCCTCATTCATTGGGTCAAGCAATACCACTTACCATCCCGTCTCTCTCCTCTTACTTATGGCTCATTCCCACTCAGGATAGATGTAAGGTACAAAGGTATTTTATAATGTTTACTGCTATTTGCTGCTCTCGTTCCTCCCACAGTACAGCCGGTTGCATCTCTCGCCCCAGGTCTATAGGAAGGGAAACAAAATGAATGACCTTTGCCAATTTCCTGGCATGGAGCTACCTCGCTCACCTCCGGCTTCTCCTCTAACGGATGAGCTATCTAACTTGATTGACTAAGTGATGTTCATTATGATCCTAAAGTGTACTCAAGCTATATATATATATATATATATATATAAAGTGGAAACTCTTTTCAACCCAAATGAGGGCTTTCGTTCTATTCCTCTCATTTATTGGGTCTAGCAATATCACCCTCCACTTCGTCTCTCTCTCCTCTCTTTTGGCTCATTCACCCTCAGGACAACTCCAAAGATTTAAGATACAAATGCATTTTGTAATGTTTATGGTTTTTTGTTGTGCCCATTCCCCCACAGTATAGTTGATCGCATCTCTCGCCACAGGTCTAAAGGAAGGGAAATGAAATGGACGACCTTTACCAGTGTCTTGGCATAGAGCTACCTCGCTAGTCTCTCGCTTCTATTATGGCTTATGAGCTGTCTAACTTGATTGATTAAGTGATGTTGATTACGATCATAGAGTGTACTTAAACTATATATATAAACACAAACAAAAAGCGGTAACTCTTTTCAACTCAGACGAGGGTTTCTGTTCTGTTCCTCTCTCCCTTTTCAATACCCTACACATTTTCAAAGAAAAAGGAAATGGAAGAATGGACAAAAAGGAAATGCACGTTTCCGAGGAAGCAAAATGAAAGCAAAACAAGGAAAAACGAATCTCCCATTCATTGGATCCGGTATACCACCCACCATCCCGTTTCTCTCATTTCTCTTCTGGCTTATTCCCCCTGATGACAGCTCTAAAGATGTACTATACAAAGGCATTTTGTAACGTTTGTTGTCATTTGTTGCGCTTGTTGCTCTCACAGTACAGCTAATTACATCTCTCGCCTTACATCTAGAGAAAGAGAAGCGAAATGAACGACCCTCACCAGTTTCTCGGCACAGAGGTACCTTACTTGCCTCCAATCACTACTCTGGTTGATGAGCTATCTAACTTGATTGACTAAGTGATCCTGATTACGATCCTAGCATCTATATAAACTGTGTATATATATATATATATAAAGAACAAAAAGCGGAAGCTCTTGTCAAGTCAGAGGAGAGCTTCTATTCTATTCCTCTCTTCCTTTTCAATACTCAACATGTTTTCAAAGAAAAAGAAAATTGAAGAAAGAACGAAAAAAAAATGCACTTTTATGAGGAAGCGAAAGGAAAGCAAAACAGGGACATAAAAAAGGCCCCGTTTATTGGGCCTAGCAAATACCACACCACCCCAAATCTGATGAAAAACCATTAGAGAAAAAAAAGTTGAATTGTTTACAACCTATAATAATATTTATATTATGAAAATATAATTTGATAAAACCATATCTAAAATTTAATGATATAACATGTTAACCCTTATATTATATGAATCCTACATGTTTCTTTAAGAAAAGAAAAGAAAATTTTTATTTTCAAACGACGAATAATAATTTCTGGTCCATTTCCAGATTTAGCCGAATTTCGATTCTTTGGAAAATATTTTTCAGAATTATGAAATTTTCCACAACACAAATAGAATATTAATGCTAAGATTTTCTCAGAAAATATTGAGATTTCCTTCAAAAAATGACTTCTTGAAATACATTTTGCAAAAATTTCAAAAATTCCGCTTAGAGCAGTGATCATAAGTGAGTTTTTAAAAAACACAAAAAAATTTAGGGCGGATCAACGAGAAATATTGCGTAGGCCGGTCGCTAAATGTCACCATGGGGTTGGCCCATTCAATTGTGACAACTGGACTGAAAAAGTAAAAAAGAAAAATCGTAAAGCAAGTCAACATTAGAAGTGGGTTCCACACTATTCCGCCTCTTTCACTTGCCGCTGCCGACAAACACTCAGTAGATGAGATAACAATCTATGTTCGGTCAGTTCTTTAGACAACCTACTCGACTTTGATATGTCTTTAGGTAGCTAGTAGGTGTTATGAAGCTTGCCTGGATTCAGAAAAACCAATTTCACCAGCCCTACGATCAAATTTCCACTTGCCCCACATCACGTTCATCTTCTTCTCAGCTTCAAATCTTTACATTGCTAGCGATGCCTATTTGCCTTCCCATTCTCACAACTTTCGGATATATTTGCCTGAGAGAATTCCGGATTAAGCAAATTGGGGCATGGAATGCCGGTGTTCCATTTCTTGTTCCACTTCTTGAACTCTTCTTCCCGAGTGAGAAGCAAGCTCTCGGAAACAATGAACTTCGGGCGGGAATTGGGGGAAAGCTCGAGATACACGTGGAGAAAAAGTATGGTCAACCAAATCTTTCCTGTGCCTGGAGCTGAGATATGATGCACCCACCAACGTCCTTAGGCTCAGAGTTGGTCAATTCATTTAGATCAGTAGACCCTACAAGGTTCTTCCACATAAACCGAATCCCTCTAGCTGGTGCGGATACATCCTACTCTGGTCACAAGGGATGATGTCCAAAACAGAGACAAATTCCCTCTGATGAGCAACTTTTCGTGCCTGAAGTCTTGTGGAGAATTTTTCCTACAGGATAAAAGGAAGAAAGGAACAGAAGAACAAGAAAATGACGGTCTTCGAAGATTTTAGTGGATGGACATACAATGAGGAGAACGTCAAAACTGGGGAGCAAAACAGTTAATCTTGGGGGAAATGGTCAATAACATAGCCAGTCTAACTGTGAAGTGTGGGTATTTGTAAAAAGTTATAAAACAGTAATAGTCATGGAACTTGGTAAATCAACAGGAGTTACAAAAAAGATAGAAAAGATGTAAAGACATGTTGTCTTCAGGTGTATTTAATTACACAAGAGGCAAATCAAACCAATTTACACAAGTGGCTGCGATGAGGACATTGATTTGATTTGCGTAATCAGATACAACTCAAGATAAAATATGTCTTGCCATCTTTTCTATCCTCTTTTGTAAGTTCTGTTGCTCTAGTTGGTTTACCAAGTTGAGAGCTGGTATTTTATGGCTGTAAATAGTTAGTGCAAAAGAAGTTGCAGTGTCAATTTGTCAGGTCTTGTGCTTACTGTTGTAACCAACGCGTGCGCGCCAACCGGAGGTGTTTTCCACCTCCGGCCCAGATCATCTCCTGTACCAGGACCAGTTGTTAGTTAGGGTAGGCATCGCGGGATCACTGGGGGATCCTTTCCTCTGGGCAAACCATGAGGTTTGGCACGAAGAGCCCTTGGGGAGGGTTTTTGACGGTCCCCTCCGAACCAGCCACCTGGGGACTCCCACCCCTGCCAGGTTCTCCCTGGAGTGACTAAGCCTTTTAAGGTCTTGCTCAGGACATGAGAGCTTGTGACAGCCTTCTCTCTTGTCCCACGTCGCTTAGGGGGGAGTCTAGGGCCATTTATAATGGCTTGGGCCCCTTAACTTGTGCGACGCGTTTTAAAACCATGAGGACTCAGTGTCCAAAGCGAACAAAATCACACAGTGGGCCCGGGTCGTTACAAAATGGTATCAGAGCCGATTCCCGACTGCGTGTGGGATCACAGCTTGAATGCTGTTCTGACGCCCGTGGGGCCATAGCGAGAACGCTATTCTGTTAAGAGGTGAAGAGTGTGATAACCTCCTCTCTTGTCCCACATCGCTTAGGGGGGAGTCCAGGGCCATTTATAATGGTTTGGGCCCTTTAACCTGTGTAACGCGTTTCACGTATGCTTCCGCTGCGTTGAAAACAAAGCCGTGAGGGAGGGTGGGCCGGTGGGCCACGCCTCCAAAGCGGACGATATTATGGCTTGGGAGAGGGCGGGCTAGTGGGCCGCGCCTCTGCCCCTGCGTTACGCGTTTTAAAGCCGTGAGGGAAGAGATCGTGGCTGGGATAACGGTTCGTCCGCGCCAGGGCGAGTGACCCAAAGCGAACAATATCACACAGTGGGCCCGGGATGTTACAAGTGGTATCAGAGCCGATTCCCGACCGCGTGTGGGACCACGGCTTGAATGATGTTCGACGCCGGTGGGGTCATAGCGGGGACGCTATTCGTTAAGAGGTGGAGAGTGTAATAGCCTCCTCTCTTGTCCCACATCGCCTAAGGAGGGAGGTCTTGGTCCAGCTTATAAGGCTTGGGTCCCTCTAACCTGTGTAACGCGTTTCACGTATGCTTTCGCTGCGTTGAAAACAAAGCCGTGAGGGAAGGTGGGCCGGTGGGCCACGCCTCAAAAGCGGACAATATTATGGCTTGGGAGAGGGCGGGCTAGTGGGCCGCGCCTCTGCCCCTGCGTTACGCGTTTTAAAGCCGTGAGGGAAGAGATCGTGGCTGGGATAACGGTTCGTCTGCGCCAGGGCGAGTGACCCAAAGCGAACAATATCACACAGTGGGCCCGGGATGTTACAAGTGGTATCAGAGCCGATTCCCGACCGCGTGTGGGACCACAGCTTGAATGATGTTCTGACGCCCGTGGGGTCATAGCGAGGACGCTATTCTGTTAAGAGGTGGAGAGTGTAATAGCCTCCTCTCTTGTCCCACATCGCCTAAGGAGGGAGGTCTTGGTCCAGCTTATAAGGCTTGGGTCCCTCTAACCTGTGTAACGCGTTTCACGTATGCTTCCGCTGCGTTGAAAACAAAGCCGTGAGGGAAGGTGGGCCGGTGGGCCACGCCTCAAAAGCGGACAATATTATGGCTTGGGAGAGGGCGGGCTAGTGGGCCGCGCCTCTGCCCATACGTAACGCATTTTAAAGCCGTGAGGGAAGAGATCGTGGCTGGGATGGTGGTTCGTCCGCGCCAAGACGGGTGACCCAAAGCGGATAATATTACACAGTGGGGCCCGGGATGTTACAGAGTTGCTATTTTATGGCTGTAAATAGTTAGTGCAAAAGAAGTTGCAGTGTCAATTTGTCAGGTCTTGTGCTTACTGTTGTAACCAATGAGCCGAATCTGTAATTAATCATCTGCAAAGTGCTCTTAAGCAATGGTCTAAGTATGGATTTCCTTCTCATCTCTCTCCTGTGCCGATTCTTCTCGTCTCTGACTCTCTCAAAACTCTGCTTCATTAGTTCTAATTGCCATAGTGCAATTTTTTCTTTTTGGGGCTAGAAAATTTGCATTCTCAACATCCAAAATGCTGGGAAAGGATATGCAGAATTGGTTACTCCTGGCGCTGAATTCATATCCATTTCTGGTCCAAGCAACAAAGAGACGAATTGCAGTCTGCAGGTAAAGTTTGCTTTATGATTCTGCTTTCATTCAATTTAATCTGCACCTACTAATCAGAATTATTCTGTCTAGTTTACGTAGATGGAATCCATAATCTAGGCAGTTTTCCTGATGATACTCATTTGCGTGTAAATTTTGATTTGCTTTTCGGCAAGTTTGTATAGGGCAGCAGAGTCTGGACTCTTTAACATTGTTATTAAATATAAATTAAAAAAGGTATGAAATAAAATAAAAATATTTAGATTAATCATCAAAGTGTTCTTTAAACTACATTTTTCTCAAAGTTTTTTTAAAACTTTAATGGCAAATATTTGGAAAAGAGAGAATGTATTGAACTAACGAGATGAGAGATAAGCTGTTTGATTTTATATCTACCGCCACTATTTTATGCAGGGCAGTTTTTGTGTACACAACCATACACACGTTTTATAAACCAGTAGGAACCGAAACGCACAACGTTGACCAAAGTTCTTGCATGCTTTGTTTGGTCGGGACCGGTGCGCTGGCAAGCACACAAATGTACAAATCGAAAAAGGAGCTCAACTCAAAGTTTTATAGACAACGAAACCGACATATGTTGAAATCATTCTTGTGCAATTGGATATTCTGAAGGCTATAGACTAAAAGGGCATTGCATTTAGCCAAGCGATGACTAAAAGAGAGAACTGTTTTAGTGCTGAAGGGTAACTTCATATTCATCGAATTTATTAAGATTTGACTATTTAAAGATTCGACAAGAGATGGGTACACTGCATTAGAGACCTGTTCTCACTCTCCCTATCGGGAAGCGCTTGGGTACACTTATGACATGCACATCTTGGCAATTGCAAATTTTAACAGAACGTTCTTGGGAAATAAAAGAGTAGTAATAGTATGTGATAAATCCGATTTTATTCGACTTTTTTCTTATAGGCAGAAATTTGAATTTCCTTGGAAGCTCCACGCTGTAATATTCTCTCCTCTAGAAACATGAAATGTACAACTTGGCTTCAAGCACTTTATTCGTCCTTTTCTTCGTTTGCTCCAATGGAAGGTTTCGTAGACAACCAAACCAAACAAATCTCCAATCATTCTCTTCTAATTGGATATCCTAAAAGCATTAAATCTAGCCAAGCGACAACAATTATGGTTGACATCCTAAGCGACCTACTCGAAGAGCCAAAACAAGAAACATGGCTGCATTTGTTCTATCAAAGCAAACGAAAGAAGCTACATAAAAAAAGGCCTGGGAGAAACCTGTGGATTCTTGATGATTGATCTTGTTCTTGTCTCAACGAGCCCTGCGCACTACAATTACATCAACCCTGACTTTGTTATTATCACCGAATTTGTCCAAACGGCATCCACCTTGGAACACGTCGTGGCATATATCATGAAGCAAGGAATCCTCACGTAAATATGCCATATCCCAAGACGAGAACTTAACCTAGTTAGCTGTCATATGATAATACTCCCATGCAAAAAGATTCGAAAGCACAAGAGCGAAACTCCTACAAAGATAATGATGACACCTCCTGATAAGAACGGACAGATAGAGATTATTACTAAGTCAACCAGTAGAGACCTCCGCCTCCGGAACCCTACATAATCCGCTCGAGAACACTTGGTTCGATCTGTTTCTCATCCAACCATTCATCGATGCATTACTATTCTCTATTCTTCCCTTAATTATCGGTGCCGTTCGTTTGGAGAGGCGGGGCGGAAGTCCGACCATGGGTTCAGTGCTGAGCACTAACAATCCGAGGAGAAGGCATCCGAATTTTGAGAAGGCCAGCCCTGATGATGACAACAGTTCGATTGCGGGACAGGAGTGCTTTAGCGTGAAGAAGTTCAAATGGAAAAAGAAGAGGATTTACCGAGAACCGCGATGTGAATCGCCGCCACCTGATCAGAAAATCACGACAATGGTCAAGAGTTTGACTTTGAGGGAATGGATTTTGTCTTCTCCTAGTAGAGAACCGGAATGCATCAGCGGACGTGAGCCCTTTGTGTTCTCCCCAACCTTCAAGAGGGTGTTTCCATCTTCTCCGGAGGTCGATGAAACTTCAATATCAATGACAGCTATGCCGTGTAAGGCCAGGGACAGTTTTTCGTTGGAGAGGCCATTGAAGATTAGTGGAGAAGATGATAGAGAAGAAGGTGCGGTGTCTTCGGCTTCCATTTGCAGGACTGAAAGTGGGAAGACTAAGAAGAAAGTGAGCTTCAGGTTGCCTGAAGAGGCTGATATCATCATCTTTTACTCTCCAAGGGATGAGTACTGAATTTGATGATGCCAATGATGACCATGAAGAGATGAATCAAAGATTAATGACCCAAGAAAACGGCGAAATCATGTCTCAAGAAATTACTTACAACTCATTTCTTATTGATGAGATATGATGAATAGAATCAATCACTTTATAAGAATTACCTGGATTTTTGCTGTTTTTCTTTTTGTGATTGATTTGATTAAATTAGAGTGAGCGTAGAAAACATCTTAATATCCTGTGTCGTATGCCTCGTAATGGGACTAATCTAATGTGCAATACTGCAATGAGACGTCCTATATTTTCCATACGTAATTTCTTTTGTATTGTCCTCTTATGAAAGAACAGTAGCCCTTTCGTTTTAATTTGATTTTCGACATTTTGTTTTAGTTTTTATGTAATAATGAGATAGTTTTTTTTTTTTTTTGTCAAAACACCCAATTTCTTTTACTATCTAAATATTATTATTTAAAATCACCTTCAATTAGTTCGTAATTTTTCTAAATTTAAATAAACTATTTTTACTTTGAAAGGGCTTATCGGCCTCTACTTGTACACTTAGTTTGGACGGGGTGATTAGGAAGTAAAAGAAAGAATTTGAAAGATTATCAGGGTTAGGAAAATGAAAATGAAATGATTTGAAGTGATTGAGATACGATGTTGTTTGGATCCTAGTTAGGATAAAGAAAAGGAAAAAGTTTATTATGACATAAATTTATTTTCATGTATTGATAGATAGATGTAAACCAAGGGTATAAATGAGGAAGAAGAATATATTAATTTGTCATTACACAAATCCATTCAAATCCTCCATATTTGGAAAGATTCAAAGGCTTTTAAAGTGTACATCAAATTAGGGGTGAGCACAAAAGTTAGTGACCTCGAAAGCTCAGGACTTATCTGACCCAAATTCTTGGACTTGAAAAGGCCTGACTCGGATTTTTTTTTTTTTTGGCTCAAAAAGAAAAGAAATGAGTGCATTATCACCTTGAAAGCTTTCGTTATTTTTCTTTTTGGGCTGGTCCAAGCCTTCGGGCCTGAGATGCTTAGGCCCCAAATGACCAAACTTATAATAGAAGTGATTTTGAGGCCGACAATGTAATAACTAATATAACTTTAATGTTTCTAGAAAAAAAAAATTAAAAAATTTAGCGCAGGTCCAAATTAGCCGATCTAGTTTGTTTCGGGCTTATTTATTTAAATTTGGGCCGGGCCATGCCAAATGAAGCATTGAGGATTGACCTGCCCGGCCTAGGCTCATCCTTTCATGAAATTGACCAAACAAATCCCTTATCATAAATAAATAAATAAATAAACCTTTCCCTCCAACCAAAAATGATTGTTTTTTTTTAGTTTTCGTGAGGAAAGGAGGGAGATCTAAAATTCTCGCTCCATAGTCCTCAACTCACCCAAACGGAGCACTAGGATTGAAAAAGGTTGTCTTTACTTTTCTATGAAGTCCAAAGGATAGAAGAAAGAACTCGATCTTTCCACAAGTGGAATCTCAAGATGCCTTTCTGTAGACTTATGCCATGGACCTAACGCAACGCCGCAAAGGCCCAAAAGACAAGTTTAGATTAGAAATTTTTTCTAAAATGTCCTAAATCATAAACCTTCTAATTTTATCAATCGAGTTATAATAAATTTCACTTTTTATTAATTGAGTCCGCTCAGCCAATTTTATATAGAAATTACTGATGTAAACATTGGTGGTACAATGTAGAACAATCAATATTGAAATGGATGCTGGTGTCCACGTCGACAAATACCAACTAAAATTAGCCAAATCGACTCAATTGATAAAAAGTGAAAATATTTAGAACTCAATTAAAAGATTTATGACTAAATTGACAAAAATGCAATAAATTTATGATTTTTTGGACATTTATCCTTTTAGATGGGTATAAGTAAAGGATAAGCTGAAATTCAGCTCGATTGAACTTGAGCCAAGCTCACACAATCAGAAAATAGTAACTACATTTTATTCATCGACAAGCCCAAATATGACGGATTAGGCATGACCTTAGAGCTTGACTAGTCCGTCCTTACTTAGATTTCATTTATTTTATTCATTTGAAAAATATTTTCATAAAAATGAAAGTTTATATTGCTTAAAATAATTAGTCAATGAAATATTTTTTTTATTATCGATAAAAATTTGTGTCTAAATATTTTCATAGACTATGAAAATATATTTCGCTTATATATTTTTGTAAGCGATAGAGGCAATTATTTTTAGAAAAATATTTTTTAAATTATTTATTTTCCACAAAACAAATGCACCCTCAATAATCACCTCTACAATGGAGATGCTGAGGTTAATTTAACTAACTACATGTCTTAAGTTTATTTTGGTTAGGTCCTCTTGAAGGACCATATCATCCTCTACCAAAGCAATTGCAGTTTCGATAATGACAGTCGGAGTTGGAAATGATCAACGTATCGATATCGAACGAATGTCTAAAATGAGGACAAACTGTCAAATGTGAGGAACGAGACCTGCGTTTCAAAATCAAAATGGAAGATAGCGATCCGTTTGTCCTTTTCGCCATACATTCTTGCGAAAGAAACTTAGTGGCTAAGGCAACTAGCTAACTTGTTTCATAAGCATATATCTTTACGAGAACATCCTTAGAGGCTAAGATCTATGACTAAGGCAGAAAAAGACCGACATGCAAGCGGAGCCATGCCGCTCAAGTCCCTGATTTCTTCTTTCTGACGAGCAAACCTTTGATTGGGCGTTGGTGAGCGGTTTCCACGCATAATGCATATAATCGACTCAATATGATCATAGCATGCGTGTATGTTGATAAACGATGCAAAACCAACATTCAACTCGCATCCCCCACTTGATTGTTGGTTGAACTCAGCATGAGTTCGGTAAACATTAGGCCTATAGTTGCTCATGTTTAATATTTGTATACTCTGTTTACTTCGTAGAAGATGAAGAACTAGAAAACATTTTTCTTGAAAATGACTATTTATATCTCTTACAAAATGAATGATTGAAATTTTTTTTATCGTTCATGAAAATGATTAGGCATGAATTGTTGCCGATAATGAAGTAATTTCTATTAATTAACTATTTTAAGTAATACAAGCAATTAGTTTTAGGAAAATGATTGATAATTTTTCATTTTTCTTAATAAAATGGATTTGTAAAGTAGTAAAAAATGGGAAAAGTACCAAAAAATCCTAAACCTATTACATTTGTACCAATTTAGTTCTAAACCTTTCAATTTGATTAATTTAGTCTCAAACATTTTTCATATTGATATCAATTCAATCATAAGCCTTTTAGTTGGACTAATTTAATTCTAAACATTTTTATATTAGTATAAATTTAGTTTATCCGACCAATTTTGGTCGGTGGCATTGATGTGGACGCCACCAATGGTCGAACGCTAACATGACAATTTTTAAATGTTTTTTTAAATTATTTTTTAATTTTTTTATTAATTTATTAATTTTCTTTTTCATTTTCTTTTCCTTCTTCTTCCTCCTTGCACTTTCTCATAGTGGCTAGCAAACCTCCGACGAGGGTCACCACCGACGAGGGTTGTAGCCCTAACTCAGCCTTACCAAAGGTTGCAGGCGAGGCCAGCTTTGCCTTGGCCTTACTACAGGCGAAGGTGGCCTCACCCATGACTGGCAAGGCCATGGTGGCCATCACTAGGCCTTGCCCGTGGTTGGCGAGGCCATGGTGGCCATCACCAGGGCTTGGACAAAAGCCGCCATGGCCTCACTAGTCGCAGGCAAGGCTAGGGCGAAGCCACCTCACTTGCGGCCATGGGTGAGCTAGGTGAGGGCGGCCAGCCTCGCCGAAGGCTTGTCGGCCACTATGAGAAAGTCCAAGGAAGAAGAAGAAGGAAAAAAAAAGAAAAAAAAAAAAAATTAGAAAAAAATTATTTAAAAATTATAACATCATCGTCCAGTCACTGGCCGACATCTACATCAACATCGGCCGATGTCCACGTCAGTACCGGCTGGCAAAATTGGCCAAATGGACTGAATTAATTCAAATGTGAAAAGGTTTAATATTAAATTAATCCAATTGAATTATGATTGAATGAAAATGTTTAGGACTAAATTGTTTCAACTAAAATGTTTAGAATGAAATTGGCATCAATTCAATAAATTTATGACTTTTTAAATGCTTTTTTCAGTAAAAAATGATTCGAGGAAACACCACCAACAACATTTGGAACTACCCGGCGTGTGCATTGCACGACTCACCCGTGATCAGGTCAGGTGGGTGGGCTCAATTCGTCTAGGGTTTATGTTGATGGCTGCTAACTATACAGCAGTTCTCGGGTCACCAAAAAAAAACATTTGACGCTACCCATTGTCCTCGAGTCCACACTACGAATTAGGTTCAGCGATAGAAAGGGATGGACGATAAAGTCGAAAGAAAGGTGCGCCGGTGAATTTATTGCGTTTCCTTGTTCAATAAAAAATTTATTGCGTTTCAATAAGTGGGCTCAACGCATAGCTCGGTAGGCGGGTAGCTGGGTATGCGGGTTGGTTAGCATATACCACAGTAAGCGTTTCCTTTTTCTCCTAGCCTTTCATCCCGAGCGATTATAAAGATGAAAGAGAGTCCTATTAAAAGGTTTTTGAGAAGGATTGTTCGAAGCCTCTTTCTTTTGAAAAGTCTTACAGATATCAAAGTTAATTTCTATATTTATATGTCAAAGTGATTTGACAAGCTCTTATTGAAATACTTACGCTGCGCTTGTTTGAAATTTTGAATGGACACACATTTTTATCACGCCATTTAACATGCCAAACATATTTTTTTGCATTGAACAGGCGAAGAAGGAAGAACTAGGGATCAAAATTGTTCATGAGGTTTTGTTTTCCCCCATTTTTGATCTTCTGTTCTTTTGTGGAATTTGTTCAATGCATTAGTTTCATTAACACAAATTTAGTTTTGTTATATTTTTGGATCAAATGAATATAACAAGAAAAAAAATGCTCTGAAAGCTACCTCCTACCAACCCAAAAGAAACGCAAGAAGCATTTTTATCTTTTCCATAGTTAAATACAGAGTACTACAAAAGAAAGGGAAGGCCAGAATGTTTGACATATCCAATTCCTTCCATACTCACGATGGTTGAAAAGTGGAGTTTTACGGCATTAGGGGTAAGTGTGAGAGATGCATATGGATTCATACAACTGGTTTAAGAGTGTAGCATTAGCGTGTTTGTTTTAAGAATTTGAGAATGGAATGATTATTATCTCAAAGTACCTTTAAAAGTAGAGCTGGCATCCTATACATAAATTGAGAGTTGGGGCCGGTCTCTTAATGATGACCATGGCACACAAAAACTATTTATTATTAAAGCGATTTTCGTGACTTACTTAAAGGACTAAATGTTTTAGCTAAATTGGATGTTGCGTGATTAATGATGAGATGTGGTTTGCCATATTCTCCTTAGAATTGATGTATCGAGAAAAAGGTGGCCTACTATTTCGGCTCATTAGGTTTTGCACAAGCTTCTCCTTGGCCAAGAAAGTTTCAATCCATAACAAATGACATCAAAGCAAATTTCCCAAATTGTATGAGCAAATGCCGAGAATAGATTCATTACCACATTCTCAACAAGAAGAGAAAAAAGGTTGTTGGTTTGCTAAGATTAGGAGAAGCTTAATAGGCGAGAGAAAGTGCTGCTGAGGGAGTGCAATTAGCTTACGATGACACACTTGGCAACTAAAGCACAAATGATTGGAGATTAGCAAACCACTTTAATTGCTAGGAAGCCACCGATGAAGTGGAGGGGCACGTTCTATTGGGCAAGTGTTTGCCATTCATATCCATGGGAGTGGCAGTGATGGCTCAACAATGAAAGGAAATGATAAAATGGCCCACAACGATGGCATTTGGAATTTGGGTGGGGGAGAAGGTCAAAGTCCAATTTCTTCCATATCCATCTGGATGGAAAAGTGGTGATTTGTGGCATCATAGCAAAGTGTGAGAAATGTTGAAAGATTCATATTACTAAATCATGGAAGTAACTTCAAGGTGTATTTCTAGGAACTAGGGATGGGATGATTATCATTTTCGGAGGATATCTAAGGCAACACTGGCCTCTTTATGCAAATTGATTGGAACTCATGCTGCTATTCTAATCATAGGCAAAATAAGTTGAAATTAGTTGTTGTGTTAAAATGATCTATATGTTTTACTTGAAGAATTGGATGCCGGAGTTGTTTGGGCATAGTACAATCGATGATGAAGATACGATTGACTAGAATAATCTATCAAGGAAAGATTGGCCTAATGTTCCGGCTTATGAAGCATGGATAGGCTTGTTCTTGGAGGAAAGTTTTATCTCGTGACATGAGCACTTGCTTTCACACTAAAGATGGATGAGATAAATTTTTATGCAATTTTGGATCAATGGTGAGATTAATCCATGTCGAGCCCTTTGCTATTAGTCCAAACCCATGATACCCATGTCAAACTTGTCCTAATCTCGGGACAAGTTTTTCAAAAGGGGCAAAAAAGTTGTCCTAATCACGACAAGTGAAAATTCGGAGGCCAATAAACCCTTTCGGTTAGGATCATTCAACTTTAAAATCAGACACAAATGCTTTTGAGAGTATATTACGAAATAAATGGCAACGCTACCTAAATAACCTACCATTTCCAAAATCAAACATGAGGACAACTTAATAAGACAGATTGCACTTGGCGAAGTAACGATTATTGAATTTCAGTGTTGGAAAATCCGCTGGAAATTTCCGCAAGATAAGAGGCGACGGCCCTCCCGGCCACAGGCGAGGTGGCCAATGGCGGGAAGCGCTCCTCGCTTGAAGCGCGCCATAAACGCAGCTTCGTTGGCATTGGAGGCGAGCAGGGGTGGGGCCCGCGCTGTCCGCGCCAACTACCGTTCAAAAACGTCACAGACGGCCTTCCCCCACTTGGGAAAGTGCGCCGAAGCTCGCTTTAATTACGACCGCCATCGCCCATTGCTTTTTAACTCCCGAAAGAGAGAGAGAGAGAGAGAGAGAGAGAGTGAGAGTGAGAGAGAGATTTTTTCTGTTCTTCTTGCTTCTGGGTTAAGCGAAAGAAGCCAATCGGAACGGCGATGGCGGCGAGGGCGGCAGCTGCGGCAGCGGCGGTTCTTGTCCTGGTCAGCCTCAACGCGGGGTGGGTGGGAGCTCAGGTGCACCACGTGGTCGGCGGCGACCGCGGCTGGGACGCCTCGAGCGGCGTCCGGTCCTGGTCCGCCGGCAGGGTCTTCAGGGTCGGAGACAAGCTCTGTACGTAACACCCTCAACCCTCTCTTCTTGTCCCTCCCTCCCTTCCTCCTCCTTTTCCTTTTTCCAGAATCCAGACGAGAAAACGTTAAACGGAGAGCCGCAAATATTCCGAACGTTCCAAAGCAGTGTAAATCACAAAGCGCGCTTGTTCACGTGCTGGCATTTCGTCCGTTCCTCTTTAGCTGCTTACTTTCTAGTCTCATTGTGCCGAAAGTAGGATGTGGGTATTACGTGGGAGGTTTAGTTAGCAACAAAGATTGTGTCTTTTTCTGATTTAACGAGAAGAACGCTAGCAGGTTCAGATGCATCGTCTGCAACTGCCGACTGCTTGGCCATGGATGTTTTGCTCTGTGTTCTGGCTCTCCGGCCTTCACGGTCGGAGACAAGCTCTGTATGTAACGCCCTCAAGCCTCTCTTCTCCTCCCTCCTCCTCCCCTTTTACTTTTTCCAGAATCCGGAAGAGAAAAAGAGCTAAACAGAGCCCAAAATATTCCAAACGTCTCAAAAGCAGTCACGATCGCGGCGCGCTTGTTCACGTGCTGGCATTTCGTTCGTTCCTCTCTATCCTATTCTGCTTGACTTTCTGGCTCATTGTGCCGAAAGTATGATGTGGGTATTCCGTGGGAGGTTTTAGTTAGCAACAAAGATCGTGTCTTTTTCTGAGTTGACAAGAAGAAGACCGGCAGGTTTAGACACATCATCGGCAACTGCAGACTGCTTACCCATGGATGTTCTGCTCTGTTTTCTGACTCTCCTTGGAATGAACAGTAATTCATATTCTATAAAAAGAAACATATATTATCACGTTCCCTCGACTATTCAAGTACTTTTTATCTCGTCAAGCTACTGAAACCAAGACGCTATGGGGTTCTCGGAGTTCGGGCTCCCTTTTCTTTATTGCGACTGACGATAAACAGGGGAAAGAAAAGAGATGAAAGGGGGTGTTGTCTGCTTGGGCAGGGTTCGCCTACTCGGCAGCGCAGGAGAGCATCGTGGAGCTGACGAGCAGGATCGAGTACGAGTCGTGCGACGTGCGCAACCCGATCCGGATGTACACCGACGGCCTCGACAGCATCCCGCTGGGGGAGCGCGGCGCACGCTACTTCGCGAGCAGCCGGGAGGAGAGCTGCAAGCGCGGCCTGAAGCTCCACGTGGAGGTCCAGCCGAGTGGGGCCCCCGACGCCACCAAGGTGGCCACCTCCGAGGCGGCCGTGCTCGCGGCCGACGCGCCCGTGACGCCGTCCGCCGCACCGGCCGGTCACGGCGGCGGGCTCGCCGCGGTCGTGGCCGCCGGACTGGGGCTCTTTGTTGTAGGGCTATTTTAGTATGCTCGGAAGGATGTTTAGGCCCGGCCCAAAATATGTCATTGCTGGGCCGAATCATGTAAGGCCAAGCCTATCGATTTGGGCCCCTTTTATTTTTTGGGGTTTTAAGCTTGTAAGGTCTTTATGTGCAAAAAAAAAAGCTTGTAAGGTCTTTAGGACAATTGCTGTTTCTCTTCTGTTCTTATTGCCTTTTTCCGTGGAATGATGTAGTGTTTTGTGGTAGCAGAAGTACCTTAGTATAGATTTATCCAATTCAATTTACGACTTTGTCTGCAAATCTTGCGCTGAGGGACGGGAAACTTTGTCTTGTTTCAAGTATATCATATCAATGAATAACGCGTAAATCCATTTCGAATACAGGAGTTCCAAAATCTTGTCATGTTGGTATATCATGTAGATCTTGTATGTAGTCAAATATTGTGTCCAAGGTTCTATTTTTTTTTTTTTTTAAAGAGCATGGCAACATTCTCATCAAGCAAATGAGGGGGACCAATCTCCATGTCTCCTCTGTAGAGTTTGTATGCAACCTTCTTAGCTACTCTTGCTAATGTGGTGAAGTTGTTGTCCTCAGACGGCTACTGCCTATTGCAGGCCGATTGTGCCACTCTAATATTCCGTCCCTCTCTCGAGCGAGATTGACTGAAAGTAGTAAGATTCATTGTACAACACTTCTTGAAGCTACTACCAAACTCTACTCGCACATGATAATCTTTTGCATTACTAGTTACCTTTTTGATTTATGTTACTCTATTATACTATGAGTAATTGATTTCAGAGTAGGCGAGTAGTGGAATCTAACTCATTAAATATACCTTTTTTTATTTACTTTTTATTTTTCTGTGTAATTATTCTATTGTATACATTATTTTTGCAAAGTTATCAATTTGGAGACTAAGATGGCCTTACTTGTGTAGGAAATGCTTGGCCTAGTTTTTTTTTTTTTTTCTTTTTTATTTGTAAAAGTTCTCAGTAAATAGACTTGTAGGGTTTTGTTTTGAATTGGTTCAAAACCATTGAAATCGAATTGATCAAGCTAATTTCCAATTTCTTTTACTTAAAAATTGAATCGATTCTCATGTGAACCGACAGTAACACCAATTTAATTAAGTTCCTAAGTCAAACTGACTTGACTATTCACTTCTAATCAAGACTACTTTTATAAACTGTTTTGATTATTTCATAACATTCTCAATCACCACACATGCCCGACTGGATATTAATGCTAAAATCATTATTCTAAAATGTGTCACAATCAAGAGAATGCCAAACAACCTTCACACTAAAAATCATCGAAATTGACTTGCTTGGGACAGCCTATCCTTCGCTGTCCGGCCAAGAAGAGGGCAACATTTTGTCCCTATCCACGGTGCTTGCGATCCTGTTCGTGGCTCGCAGAAGAGCCGTGATCCCTCAGCTCCATCACGTTGAACGGTTCGACGACCAAACCGAAGAGGTCGACACAAAGTGAACCGGTTTGACCAGCATTTGAGCTGATGGGGACAAGACCGGGGTGTGGCCGCGTCACACTTTCATCACCCGCTCGAACGATTATCCGCTAAATCCGCGGGACCCACCCAGTCACGCCATTCCTACGTTGTCTTAAAAAATCCACAACAGCCAGTACATTAAATTAAAACAAATTTAAAAAAAAGATTCAAAATTTACTTTGGCTTAGAGAATGGTCCGTTGAAGGAGGGATGGTCCGTTGAGATTCAAAATGTTTAGGCCCGGCCCAAAATATGTCATTGTCTGGGCCGAATCATGTAAAGGCCAAGTCTTTCGATTTGGACCTTTATCTATTTATTTATTTATTTATTTATTTTTAATTTTTTTGTGTTTTCTGGGCTTTTTCAGCTTGTGAAGGTCTTTAGGACAATTGCCGCTTCTCTTCTGTTCTCATTTCCGTTTTCCGTGGAATGGCGTAGTTTTAGTAGTGGCAGAAGTACCTTAACATTTTCGTATAGCAATACGTGGCATCTAAAGACTCTTTTGCTCATTAGGAGAGGTGGACGTAGCACAACACTTCAGTTTCAAGAGATTTATCCAATTTAATTTACAACTTTTTTTTGTGTCGTGAAAACAAACTATACTAACTAACACATTTACCCCAAACATTTTTCAGTGACAGCAAATCTTGAACCGACAGAAATAAAGAAACTTTGTCTTTTTTCATTTTTAAAAATTTTTAAATATTTTTTAAATCAATGAATAACGTGTAAATCTATTTCGAACACGGGAGTTCTGTCACTTATGGAAATCTCGTCCTGTCAATATATCATGTAGATCTTGTATGCAATCTAATCTTGTCCTGTTGGTATATCATGTAGATCTTGTATGTAGTCAAGTGTCATGTCCAAGGTTGATTTTTTTTTTTTTTGAAATAAAGAACATGGCAATATTACTTGTTATGTTTCCTGTCTTTAATTTACAACTTTGCTTTCTAATTAAACTTGTCTTGTTTCATCCAATGAATAACATCCTTATCAAGCAAATGTGGAATTGGGGAAATCTCATCTTGTTAATATATCATTTCTTGTATGCAATCTAATCTTGTCCTGTTGGTATATCATGTAGATCTTGTATGTAGTCAAGTGTCATGTCCAAGGTTGATTTTTTTTTTTTTGAAATAAAGAACATGGCAATTTTACTTGTTATGTTTCCCGTCTTAGGCCTTCTAATTAAGCCATCCAATGAAACATCCTTATCAAGCAAATGCGGAATTGGGGACCAGTCTCCTTGTCTTTTTTGTAGAGTTGGTATGCTACCTTCTTAGCTACTCTTGCTAACGTGGCGAAGTTATCGTCCTTGGACAGCTACTACCTAATGTAGGCTGATTGCGCCGCTCGAATATTCTGTCCCTGTCAAGTGAGATTGATTGTAAGTAAGAAGATTGGCCGTACAACATTACTTGAAGCTACTGCCAAACTCTATTTCCACACATGATAATCTTTTGCATTACCAATTACCTTTTTGATTTATCTTACTCCATTATAGTATGTGTAAATGATTTCAGGGTAGGTGAGTAGTGGAACCTAACCCATTAAATGTACCCTTTTTTCATTCACTTTTTTTTTTTTTTGCTTAATTATTCCATCATATACATTCATTTTTCAAAAGTTATCAATTTGGACACTAGGATGGCCTTAATTGTATAGGGAATGCTCATCCTAGTTATTATTTTTTCTTTTTTATTTGTAAAAGTTCTCAATAAATAGACTTGTAGGGTTTTGTTTTGAATTGGTTCAAAACCATCTGCAAATCAAACCGGTCAGGCTAATTTCCAATTTATTCTATTTGAAAACTAAATTGGTTCTCATGTGAACCAATGGTAAGGTCAATTCAATTAAGTTCCTAAATTTAACCAATTGACTATTCATCTCTAGTTAAAACTATTTTTATAAGCTATCTTGATTATCTCATTCCACACTCAATTACCACACATGCCCAAATGGGTACTGAGCCTAAGATCATCATTCTAAATCTTGTCACAATTAAGAGAATGCCAAACAATTTTCACACTAAAAATCATCGAAGTTGACGAGCTCGGGGCAGCCTATCCTTTGCGGTCGGGCCAGGAGGAGGGCAGCGTTTCATCCCTATCCGCGGCGCTTGCGATCCTGTCCGTGGCTCGCAGAAGAGCCGTGATGCCTCAGCTCCGTCGCGTTGAACGGTCCGGCGGCCAAGCCGAAGAGGACGACCCAAAGCGAACCGGTTTGACCAGCAAGTGAGCTGATGGGGACAAGACCGGGGTGCGGCCGTGTCACACTTTCGTCTCCCGCTCCAACGATCATCCGCTAAATCCGCGGGACCCACCTAGTCACGCCAATTCTACGTTGTCTTAAAAATCCGCAACATCCCGTACATTAAATAAAACAAATTTAAAAAAAGATTCGAAATTTACGTTGGCTTAGAGGATGGTCCGTTGAAGGAGAGATGGCTGGGGCGGTCAGATCACCACGTGTGTCACATTCTGGCCGTTGATCCCAACTACCTCACCGGTCCCCCTACTTCTCCTTATTATTTTTTAACCTCCTCCCAATAGAAAACCCAATTACAATACGGCTATAGACCCTAGTCTATGAAAAAGTTCATACCACAAAAAGAATCATTAATTAATACCTCCACGTCACATTTAATTCGAATTCATTTTCGTACCCCATTAAATCGTGCGTTGATGTATCCGTGATAGATTTATTCTAGAATATTTTTTATATAATAAAAAATCTCAAACTAATATATCCATAATAAATTTATCAAAATAGAAGCAAATTAGAGATTCCAACATATTTTCCATTGGTGAAGAAATTTTAGGACAAAATTAATAGATTTGCAAATCTTAGCTTATTTTCTTTAGATTGCACTTCCCCAAAGTAACGTCATTTAAAAGAGCCATTGATGTTAATTTTCCACATCAGATTCACATCACATCCCAATATATCATTCGAGCTATTTGACATGTGTGTTTTCATCACAGAAATTCAACTGAATATTGAAAAAATTAATAGGTTTACCCATCTAGACATTTTGGGAAATGAACATTAATCTGATACGCGTCGGTTTGTGATTCGTTGGGGCGACAAAATTTGTCATATTATTATTTTGCATACAAATTTTTTTTTCCATTAACAATTCACCAAACATAAAGAAAGTGACTCTAATTCCGTTGCTTATATCACTTCTCTTCCTTTCCTCACTCTCCCACCACTCCAAAATACTCTCCGCCATAACCACCGCCGCGGCCGCCTTCCGTCGGAGCTTCGGCGACACCGCGCTCCTCTCGATGGCCCTCAAGTCCTTCATCGACGTCGGCCCCGGCTCCCACTTCCCGATCCAGAACCTCCCGTTCGGCGTCTTCCGGCCGGACGGCGGCTCGCCGGCCCGGCCCGGCGTCGCGATCGGGGACCAAGTCCTGGACCTCTCCGCCGTCGCCTCCGCCGGCCTCTTCGCCGGCCCGGCCCTCGCCGGGTCCGACTGCTTCCACCAGGTTCGGGGTTTTCCCTCGAGCCCGTCTCGCGCCTCGTCTGCTTCCCGCGGGAACTGCTGCGAGTCTTCAGACAATTTTGCTTTTTTTGCTTCTGATTGTTTAGCGGGACTGCGATTACTCCTTGGCGTACTGTTTTTCTGTTAAAAATTTGAATTTTGTAGCTTTTTGACTCGCTGAAGAATCGGAAATGCTCTGTTTCCGGATGATTTTTCTGCTTATGAAGCCAATGCGAAGCTTATCCCTTCGTAGTGATCGATAATTAGTTGGTCAATTGCGTGGAATTTTCCGAAGTCTTCGTTTTCTGAAGGTTTTAGGCGTATTCTGTCGGCTCGCTTGTCCTGTTACTAAATAAGAACTCTTGGGATCTCTTTATGTTGGGTGAACTGAATTTGGCAAAGGGTAGTAGAAGTTGAATGATTGATCTTGGCCTGGTTTTGTTGCCAGCCCAACCTTAATAAGTTCTTGGCATTGGGGCGGCCTGCGTGGAGGGAAGCTCGCGCCACGCTGCAAAAGATACTGTCATGTATGTCATCTACATTTGGTGGAGTGCACTTTCTGATGGGTCATCCCCATAAAGGCAGAAAACCTCAGGAAGGAACTTGTTTAATTTCCAGTAGATTATTTATGTGCCTATGGTGCTTCAAGAAGGGAGCTCCTGGCACCCCTTGAGGCATATTGTTTGTTTTGTATGAAGTGATGGAAATTTTTAAATTTTACTCAGCGACTGAACCTGTGCTGCGTGACAATGCCGAGTTGAGGAAAAAATCACTTTTCCCCATGGTGAGACATGCTTTCAGCTAGAATTCATTTTTGTAATGATAGATTACAATGTCTCTGATGAAGTTTATATTTGAATTTTCAGGACAAGGTGGAGATGGTTCTTCCTATTGCCATTGGTGACTACACAGACTTCTTTTCATCGATGCATCATGCAAAGAACTGTGGGACCATATTTCGCGGGCCACAGAATCCAATTCCTCAGAATTGGTATGTTCATTCGATTGGAAAGGTTCTCTCTCTTTTCATTCCCAATTCAGCCTCAGAAAAGTAGTAAAACAATGCTTCTATTTGCCGGTTTTCAGGTTCCATCTTCCCATTGCTTATCATGGACGGGCATCATCCATTGTTATATCCGGAACAAACATCTTTCGACCAAGGTACTTAAGTGATTAGTTATGGTTCTCTCTGCATATTCACAGGAGAAAAGACAGAGCAAAAGTATGGTGTGTGTTGAATTCACACCTCTGGGCCGTAAAATGAACCATCTTTATTTGAGTGTAATTCCACATGCCAGGACTCTTTCCTAGATAATTGGGGCCTGCTGGTTCTGCACCTAGTGTCTTTTATATAAGAATCTATTGGAATGTCAATTTGATACCATTGTTGGAGCTCCCATTGTTTATGATTAGATTCACCACATCTTTATGCATTTCCCTCTCCATCACAGAGGTCAAGGTTACCCGAGCGGTGACTCTCCGCCTTATTTTGGACCTTCCTTGAAGCTAGACTTCGAGCTAGAAATGGTAAGTTTCATTTTCTGAATATTAGAACTGTCATTTCTTGCCAATGGTTATATAAATTGAAGAAACAAATGTAATAGCTTATGGCTTGCTTTTAATCCAATAAACTGATTTACCGTGTACCCAAGTATTTTAGCACATAATTGCACCTCTTATCCTCTGTCTCTGTCGTTTTTGATGGCAGGCTGCTGTAGTTGGTCCTGGAAATGAATTGGGGAAGCCTGTTGATGTTAACAGTGCTGCTGATCACATATTTGGACTTGTGTTAATGAATGATTGGAGTGGTATGTGCAACTTCTTCATGTTTTTATGTATTTCCAGTTATTGTATTTGTGTTTTATTTAGAAGAAGTTTGGTTTTGCAGCTAGAGACATTCAAGCTTGGGAATATGTGCCTCTTGGGCCTTTTCTTGGAAAAGTTTCGGTAAATGATCTGTATTTTCAGATGCCAACATTTCATTATGTAATTAAAAGTGATGGCTAAGCTGCACACTACAGTCGCCGAAATTGTACTTGTGCCAAAATTTGACAGTAATCTGTGAAGGTCATATTATATGTGTGGAGATGGCATGAAAGGGCGGATATTAAACCTAGTCTTTGGTTTTTTTTTGTAAATGTTTCTAGGTACCACAATATCCCCTTGGATTGTGACCCTAGAAGCTCTGGAAGCTTTTGCATGCGAGGCACCCAAACAGGTAAAAACATTCCTTATTGCTTCTGTAAGTTCTCTATTCTGGCATCAAACTTTGCTGGTCTTGGGCAGTATGCTGCATTATATCCTTTGTGATTTCAGGAGCCAAAGCCATTGCCGTATCTGGCGGAAAAAGTATCCAATAATTATGACATATCTTTGGAGGTGATACCCTAACACCATTCCTATCTGCCAGTAATAACTTGTATTAATTGTTCTAGATCTTCCATACTGGGCAGTCTGATGCATTCCTGTGTTCAATGGAAACTTTTATTACTGCTAACAGGTTCAGATCAAACCTGCTGGACAAAAAGATTCCTGTACTGTCACAAAGAGTAATTTCAAGAACTTGTAAGTCATCTCAAGTTTCAGCTGGTGAAAAATAATGCTTTGAGAATTTTTGGACACTGTTTAATAGGGTTATAACAGTTCTAGCAGCCATCCCTAAGCATTTTATTATCATTCCATGTTCATCAGCTGCAATGCCACTGGTTCCTTGAAAAGCGGTGCTATCATCTCAAAATAATAAATCTTCCACTTTAAAAAATTGTATGAGGGACTGACAAACTGGACAGTGTCAAAATATTTGATAAGCATGCCTTATTTCTTTCTATGCATGTTATCGGCAGAATCATATAGCCTGACCCTCTTCCTTTATTTCCTTGCACTTCTCTTTAGACACCCTCTTTAAACTTTATTTTTCCTTCTTCCTCAAGACAAATGGCTTTCCTTCTTATAGACTCTTGATTCTTGCATATGGAGCGCATGGACTTCATTGCTCAATTTTCAGCTGAATGAGTGAGTGTGGAATTTATTGCTCGAATTAATGACACCCTAACGAACCTAGTAAGCTAGGCATCACCCTAAAGAACCTAGTAAGCTTGTCGTAACATGATGGAATTTCTACAAATTAGTACCCTATGAAGAAAGTATCCCAAGTTTTACGTGCAATTTTCGGTGCTGTGTTTGTGTGAGCTCATCTATCTTGAATTACGTACCTGGTGTTTAGAAAATTGTAACAGTGAGCTTTTCATGTTTACGATGGCAAGTATAATGCTCTCTGTGAATTTATTCTGTATATCCTTATCTGCCTTCATAATTCATGACTTCCTTATGTTGTACAGATATTGGACAGTGACGCAACAACTTGCACACCATACAATCAATGGCTGCAACTTAAGGCCAGGCGATATCCTTGGGACAGGAACAATTAGTGGACCGGTATTGTTTTATTTATCTATATATCTTTCTAGAACTTCCGTTTAGTGTCAGACCCATTGCTTCTAGTCTTATTCAGTCGAATTATAGCGTACCCGGAATGTGTATTAAACAATTCTCTGTTTTGGTCTCTACTAATTTGTGTAGGAACCAGAATCTCTCGGATGCTTGCTGGAGCTGACTTGGAATGGACAGAAACCCCTGTCACTGAATGGGACACCGCGCAAATTTCTTGAAGATGGAGATGAAGTAACCATTACTGGCCTTTGCAAAGTAAGCTTCTCAGCTTCTTTTTTCCTTCGCTTTCCAATTCCAAAGATCACATTGCTTCTTTAATTTTTGGCTTGAAATGGCGTCTGAAATTGCAGATGACATATTGATAGTCTTGCTGCCGGGTTAGTCTGTGAATGTTCTAATTTCTGATCCCCGTGCAGGGAGATGGATACACCATCGGATTTGGGACATGCTCTGGAAAGGTTGTTCCGGCACCTCAGTGAGTCCATCAGCAGCGGCGATAGAGGGCATTGTTGTTCTTGTTAGTACTAGAGTGAGAGTCCCTTATGGAGTCACTGAACTGTCCAGTTGCATCCTATTTGTGGAACTCCAATAATGTAACTTTGGCTAATAAAAAGTGTTCTCTCTCTCTCTCTCTCTCTCTCTCTCTCTCTCTCTCTCTCGCGCGCTCGCGCATTGGATATTCATACAAGCTGAAGCTTGAGTTTCAATCAATCGGCTTGGATGGAGGTTCTGGGACTTGGTTGCCTTTTGGAACTAAATCCTAATACAGTGAATTCTCTAACAATGGGGTTTGGCATGTATTAGACAAATTTCTGGGTAGAGAAAAAGCAGATGGGCCCACGTGAGCTGAATAGCATGCATGGCCCACTAGCCCACGAGAAGGACGAAAATGGTCCGTTGCCAACGGTCCGGTCTCAAATCTTCTTCCCATTATGCGCCAAAAAGCATTCAAGAAAGCAACTTAGGGCCTGCATGGTTGGACTTTATTTCTGTTCCCAGGAACAGAAATTTCTGTTCTTTTGTTCCTAACAAAAAAAAGAACAATGAAACGCGTTTGTGTGCGTTTTCTGCTTTTTTTTTTTGTTCCTGCGAACAAAAAGAAAAAACAAAAACAAAGAAAAACTTTTTCGTTTCCTTTACAACACAAATCGAAACACTTTTTTTTTTTTTTTTTTTTTTTTTGTTCTTCTTTCATGGCCGAGGCGGCCGGCCTCGGCCCGCCACGGCCGGCCGACGAGGGCGGCGGCCTCGCCCGGGCCCACGGCGAGGCTCGCCGGCCCTCGCGAGGGCGACGCTCGCCGTCCCCGGCGAGGCCGAGGCTCGCCGTAGCCGGGCGAGGGCCTCGGCCTCGCCATGGCCGGCGAGCTCGAGCTCGCCAGATCCGGCGAGGCCGACCTCGCCACGGGCCGGCGAGCCTCGGCCTCGCGGATCCGGGCGAGCTCGAGCTCGCCCGCCATGGCGAGGCCGACCTCGCGGCGCCTGGGCGAGCTCGATCTCGCCAGATCCGGCGGCGGGCCGACCTCGCCCGGCGGCCGGCGAGCCTCGGCCTCGCCGAGCCACCGCCGGCGACGCCGACTGGGTGGTGGCGGGCGAGGCCGAGGCTTGCCGGCCGGGCGAGCTCGGCCTCGCCGGATCAAGGCGAGGCCGACCTCGCGCCGGCTGGGCGAGCTCGATCTCGCCCCCAGATCCGGCCTCGAGCTTGCCCGGGCGAGGCCGAAGCTCGCCCGGCGGCCGGCGAGCCTCGACCTCGCCCGCTGGCGGTGGCCCCGCTGAGGCCGCGCGCCTCGCCGCCCGCCCAGGCGAGCTCGGCCCTCGCCGGCCGGCGCCGGGCCATAGGCCTTGGCCTTGGCGACCGGCCAAAAGAAGAAAAAAAAAATTGAAAAAGAAAAAAGAAAAAAAGGAAAAATAAGAAAAAAATAGAAAAAATAAAAGAAATAAAAAAATTATCCAAATTTACCAAACATTTTCTCGTTTATTTTTTATTCCCGAAACAAGTTTTACCAAACGCGTATTTTTATTCAAAAATTGTTCCCCGAACAAATACTTTTTTCTATTTCTGCTTCCCTGGAACAATTTTTAAACAGAAACACAACCAAACGCGCCCTTACTCCCTCACTTTCCTCTCTCTGTCTCCCTATCTGTCTCTCTCCCCCGTCTCTGCCATGAAATCAGCTCGCAAGCTCAGCTTCTCCTCCTCCGCCTCCTCCGCCTCCTCGCCCACCGCCACCGCCACCGTCACCGTCACCTCCCCAGATGAACAATTCATCCCCACTCCCCCGCCCAACATCACCCTCCACCTCCAACCCAACCAAGCCCATTCCCGGGCCGCCACCAAGATCCAGTCCGCCTACCGCGCCCACCTGATCCGCGCCCTCTACAAGACCATCTCCGCCGTCGACTCCGCCGCCGACCGCCTCCAGCGCCGGATCCAGCGGCAGGACACCGTCGACGCCATCCGGGGCAGCCCCCTCGAGAGGGCGAGGATAGAGGAGGAGCTGATGAGGCTGCTGCTGAGGCTGGACTCAGTGCCGGGCGGGATCGATCAGGCGTTGAGGGAGGGGAGGAGGAAGGTGAGCCGCCGCATCGTGGGGCTGCAGGAGATCGTCGATGGGGTGTGCTGCGGCGGGGGGACGGCGGTGGAGGGCGGCGGCGGCGACAATTGGTGGGGGTGGTGCGAGAGGGTGGAGGAGGAGGTTTGTAGGGAGAGAGGAGGGGAGGAGCTGGAGAGGTACTGCGCCAACTACTTGGGGTTTCGTTGCTTGGAGAGATTTCTTCACGAGCCCTGAGTTTCGCCGCTCTTGTTCTTCCTCTTACAATTTCACTTTTTCTGTTCGTTTCCTTTTTCTTTTTATGGTTTGTGACTTGTGGCAATAGATCTATACACTCCTGTTCTTAACCGTTCTTGAATCTTGTAGGTTCTTCTATTTTGTCTTCAAGTTTGTAAACTATTCAATCAACGTATATTCAGAAGTTAGAACTATGTTCAAGAAAACAGCACCAGCAATTTTCTTTCTTTTCTCTTTTTTGAAACTCTGAATTCAGCCGAAGTCTGATGGCTGATTTAAGTCCATTGGATCTTTAGAATTATGTGCTAGCCATTATGTAGTTGCTACGTAGCTCAAGGGGTGTATTCAATTTGAGTCGAGTTGATATATAGTGCCATGTCCGAGCTTGGCTCGAGTCGAACCACATGCTCAGTGAGTGCCATCAAGTGTAGAAACCTTTGAACTAGATAAATGGAAGTCGTGTGACTAAATAAAAAGAAGGTACGTAGTGAGTCGCGAATTATATCAAAGAGGGGGTTGATTTTAATTGGGTAAAGAGTAGTGTCGTTTGTTGCTTTAAAGTACCTAATTAATTGTTGAATTTGATGAGCTATATTCGACCATCGTCCAGAAACGTATGAGCTTTTGTCAATTCTTAGCTACCCATGCACGAATATTTAATTTTACTTCAGTTTAGGCACCTAAGTTTTCTTTTAGGCACCTTGTTAGGGATTAAGAAAAGTAAAAAAAAAAGTTCTAAACCTATTATATTTATGTCAATTTAATCTTAAAATTTTTAATTATGCTAATTTAGTCATAAATCTTTTCATAATTTTCCAATGGAGTAATTTCTATCAATTTTGACAAGAAATCATTGATGCGGATGTTAATAGTTCTATGTAGTACGTCCAAAGTTGATATGCACAAAATTGATAACTTTAAAAAAAAAAAAAACATTTGAATTTTTTATTAGTTGGCGACGGTCGTGGCTCTTGCCTCGAGCCATTGTGGCCCCACCAACTCCGGGAGGCTAGAATTGGCGAGGGCGAGGCCTAGGCCAAGGTGACAACCCTTGCCCAGTGGTCAGAGGGTCGTTGTCCAAAATAAAAGGGAAAAAAAGAAAAAAAAAAAGATTTTTTTTTAAAATATATCCACATTAGTGGATATAGAATGGTTGACATTAACTTCACTGATTTTCCGGTTACAATTGATCGAATAGACTAAATTGGTAAATTAACGAATTAAATTGACAAAATGTGAAAAAAAAATTTGCACTAAATTAACACACGCCATTGCAATAGGATTAATTTTTTTTTTTTTTAAATACTTTTCCGTTAGTTATTCATTGTATCCGAAGGACCTAGCTTTCTACAAACAGCTGATAGCCAACCCAATCTCACCACCAAAGCGAAGTTATTATCAAGTGTCATCACATATGGACTGGATAATTGTAGGCCTGCTTGTTTGTCATAATTACAAGCAATTTTCTAATTTTCCCATCAAAATTTACAACATTATTTGGATTTTTTTTTTAAAAATGTGATTGGAAGTACATGGATCCCTAAAATTAAGTATAAACTAGTGGCAAAATTGAATGATTAAAAGTGAGACTAACAGTGAAAAAGCCATAATTGACAATATTGATTATTACGGAGAAATCTTCACTTCAGTTGTAAATGTTGAAATTGTAAGATTACCATTAGCTATTGCAAATTGTTATGATTGGAAACTTCGTTAACTAGAGGTCAAAAATGCATTTTTGCATGAAGACCTACAAAAATATAAGTGGGGCAACCATTAGAATATTATGTATTAGATTATTCTAAATTGGTTTGAAAAAGGAGAAAAGCAAACCATGGATAAGGACGCATCGCATCTTGTTTATCCAATGGTCGAGATTTGTTCTTTCTTTTTTATTCTAGTGTCCTTTTTCTTTCCATCCTTCTTTCTCTTCTTCCTACCATCTTTTCTTCTCCGTCCTTTCGAGCAAACCACCATGGTTGAAGGTCCAAGCACGTTGTCGCCAAGCCGTTGTCTTCCATCACTGCTACGATCCCTCGCCATTGCGCCTTGAGCTGCCGGTTGCTCGATGCTAAGAATTTCCCCAAGAGCCTCCCCAATACCCCTGAGTTGAGTTGAGGTATTGTCTATTTTGACCCATCCATTTAAAGCCTTAACAGTTTTTCCTTTGGTGCCCAATGTTAAAAGACGCATTTTGTGAGTATTTAGATAGAAGGACACTAGAAAGTGTAAAAAGTTGTATACGATGCTCGTTTTAGTGCAAAATTTTTTTACCGGCTCACTTAAGTGTCAAATTAGAGGAAAAAATCACTTAAGTACCAATGATAAGAAATTCCAACCAAATTAATTTCGTGACATTTATAATTAAAATTATAGTATGATTTGATATATTTTTTTAAAACTCCATCCATTTGGCATGCTTGGCACTAAAGCGACATCATTTTAACAATGATTAGTACTGAAATGATAACTTTAAATAAAATTTGACACTCAAATGATCACTATTTACAACTTTTAAATGACATCGCTTAGGGATCTGGCGACTTAGCTTAGAATTAGCATTTAAGTGATCATTTTTTTTAAGTAACACTTATAGATCTAAAAAAAAAATTTCGTGCTAAAGTGAGCGCCGTATATAACATTTCACACTTCTATCATCCTTCTCCCATTTATTCTAGTTTCACATATAAAATCCAAAAATGTTTCAGCTTTAGGCATGGCCCTTTCAATGTCCTAGGATGTCTTTTAAAAGTTACTCCTTTTTCAATTCCCCTCATTTAAAGGTTACTCCTTGCCCTTGTTGGACCAGTTGTGACCATAGATCTGTGGTTGCGAGACCACCGTTGAGCCTATGCCGGAGATTGGGACCTTCACCTCGCATGGCTTGTGAACAACTTGGAGACGGGACGAACAAGTGACGTGGTGGAGAGGATGGGCTGAAGGGCGCAGCTGTGGCCATTTCAGGGGCTGCTGGGCTTGTCTTTGGAGTTGGGATAACAATGAGTAATGAGGATGGCGGCGGAGTTGGCGGAGAGGGAGAGGAGACAGAAATCGGGGGTGAAGGTTTTACTTTGTGGCATGTATTTTCAGAGAATGCGGTGGGAGTTTTGATAATGTAGAGCATTTTTGGGAGATGTGGACTGATCTAAGCTTTCAATTGATTCAGCATTCCCAATGGACTTTCGGCTTTCAAAGCTCTTTAGAGAAATGCTGGATTGTTTGGTAACTATTTTGAGGTAACTTTCAAATAAAAGTCAGTATTTGAAAGGCTGAAAGCCTAATACTAGTAACTAGTACTGAGCTTTTAGCATTTGGCCAAATGTCAAGACTTATTTTTTTCTTCTAAAACTACCCTCACCCATTCTTCAAATTTCTGATTTTACCCTTGTTATTATTATTTTTAAATGCTAAAAAATTATATATATATATATATATATGCTAAAAAAATCGAATATATATTTTTCTAAATAGACCAATCCTTCGTCGGATTGGCAAAGGGCTATGGTCACCGGCGAGCCAGATTTGGTGCCAACGGCCATTGGTCAAGGTCGCCTGAGTGAGGGTTGTGCGACCTTAGCGAGGGTCGCTGGAGGTCGCACGACCTTGGGTGACCTAGGCAACTGCCGCTTGGGTCTCGAGGCCTTAAGGAGCCCTTACCTAGGTCATGCGAGGGTCGTGCGATGGCAGCCATTGGTCACCATCGCTTGCTTGATAAAATTGGACTATATAAAGACACAAATAATGTTAAAAATTTTAAAGCAAGCATTTAAGTATCATATATTTTAAAAATAAATCACTTAAGTTACATGGCATTTTTATTTATTGAGAATTCCTATGTGACATTGATTCTGGCAAATCACATTGGTGATTTAATAGTAAATTAATATCACAAGAGATTTTTGAGTAAGGAATATCATCGATGTAATTTTAGGAATTTATTTTTTAGAAGTTATGCCACCATTTTGGAGCAAACATGGTAATCTCTAAATTTCACAGTTTTATTATTCGATTAAAATTTAAACAAGCATACCAGTTGAAAGAAAAGGATTTAAACCATGTAAAGATGGATCTTGCGCACATTTATCAATAGGTCAAGATATTTTGGGGTTTCAAGCGTGTTGGCTTTTGGACCAGCACATGATTAATGGTTCACTAGAAGTCATGGTTTTATGACACTTTTACTCGGTGGTGTTTGGCTCTAGAAATTTCTAACCCATTGTAAGGGAAAGGTCATGGACCAATTTTTCAGCCTTTTCTTCTTTTGGCTAACAAGCCTTCAACTTTTTTTTTTTTATTGGAAATGACAAGCCTTCAACTTATAAAGAGAAAGATTCTTATAATTTCAATCACACCACGTGTGAAGCGGGTTGCGCATCCCAAACGATAGTGACCTTAGTGGCATTAATTCTCAAAACACAAATTGCACTCTCCCTTCAATCATGCACTCATAAGCCAAGAACATCCAACACTTATGTAAACAAAAATCATGGAGCTTAATTATTTTTCTATATTGAACACTCGCCGCCTTGGTCTTTTATATATATGATTCTTTTAGCATTATTGTCAAAAATTATATTTAAAAAATTGCATATGTTATTTTTTTCAAATGTATTTTCTATCGAAAGACATTTCCTTCAAAATCGTTTTTCAAAGCATAATTTACCAAATGGTCTTTGCATTTACCTAAAGTTCTTTAAGTTAAATTGTTTTGCATTTTTCCAATGAACTTTCAAATGCCGAATCAAATGCATCTTAAGAGGGTTGAACTTAAGATGTAACTTTACTTCTAACTTTGGATTATCCTAATCCAAAAGGTTAATTGGAAAAGGACGGCTCGAAAATTTGAGAAGCATATGAAAAAAAATTCTAAATTTATTGCATAAATTCCAATTCAATTCTAAACATTTCAATTGAACAAATTTAGTCATAAATTTCATATTGGTACAAATCTAGTCCATCTGGCTAATTTAGGCCATAAATTGATGACATGGATGTTGGCCATCCTAATGGCATGGCTAATACTGATGTAGACATTTTTTTCCTACTTTTTTTTATTAATTTTCTCTTTTATATTTCATTTTCCTTTTTTTGTTCATTTTGTTCATTTTTCTTTTTTATTATGACCAATGACTAAAATGTTCACATCAAGATTGGTTATTCTATACATGGCACAACGGATGTCCATGTCAATAATTTCTGACCTAAATTACCTTAATAAATTGAATTTGTATTAATATGAAAATATTTAGAATTAAATTGGTCTAATTGAAAGGTTTGGAATTGAATTGATTTCAATGCAATATACTTATGACTTTTTAAATATTTTTTCCAAAATTCATTGCTTACATTGACAACAATTAGCTAAGCCAACCATTTATGTCGCTATCAATCAACATCAATTATATACCAAATGCACGTCAAGTCTACAATCAATACCATCACCTACTAGCTTTCATGATAAAGCTAAATCCTACGACGCCGCAAGAGAGGTACTGCGCCAACTACTTGGGGTTTCGTTGCTTGGAGAGATTTCTTCACGAGCCCTGAGTTTCGCCGCTCTTGTTCTTCCTCTTACAATATCGCTTTTTCTGTTCGTTTCCTTTTTTTAGGGTTTGTGACTCGTGGCAATAGATCTATACACTCGTGTTCTTATCCGTTCTTGAATCTTGTAGGTTCTTCTATTTTGTCTTCAAGTTTGTAATTATTCAATCAATGCAAATTACGAAATTAGAACCATGGTCAAGAGAAGTGCATAGTGTAAGCGGCAATTTTTTTTTTTGCAGAAACTTTGATTACCCCGAACTCTAATGACTAATTTAAGTCATTGGATTTTGAGAATTATGTGCTAGCCACTATGTAGTTACTATGTAGCTTAAGGGGTGCATTCATTTGACTCGAGTTGATATATAGTGCCAAGTCCAAGCTTGGCTCAACTTGCGATCAAGTATTGAAACCTTTGAACTAGATAAATGGAAGGCATGCAACTAATTAAAAAAGAAGGTCAGTAGTGACTCGTGGACCACATCAAAGAGTGGTTGAATCTTAGGTAAAGAATAGTATCATTTGATACTTTCTAATACCTAATTAGTTATTGAATTACTCGACCATTGCCCGGAAACGTATGAGCTTTTGTCACTTCTTAGCTACCCATGCACGAGTATTTGCTTTTCCTCCGGTTTAGGCTCCTAGTTAGGTATTAGAAAGTGTTAAAAAAAGTTTTAAATTGATTATACTTGTGCTAATTCAATTATAAATTATTCAAATATGCCAATTTTTGTTTTTTTTTTTGGTGGGATCAAATATGCCAATTTAGTTTTAAATATTTTCATAATTTTTTAATTGAGTTATTTTTGTCAATTTTGGCTAGCAATTGCTTACATGAATACTTGCTATCTTACATAATACGATCATAACAAATATCTACAATCTTTACAAATTTTTTACAAGGCTGGCAAGGGTTGTTGCCCTTGCCCAAGGCCATCATGGCCTCACACAGATCTAAGCAAGGGCTACCTTGCCCATGGTCAATGTAGCAATAATGGCCTCGCCTAGAGACATTGTGGCCCCACCAACTTTGGGGGAGGCTAGATTTGGTGAGGACCTAGGTGAGGGTGGTGGTGGCCAGAGGGTTTGTCAAAATGAAAGGAAAAAAAATTAAAAAAATTAAAATATTATTAAAAAATATCCACATCACATATCATGTAAGATGGTTGATATTTATGTTAGCAATTTCCGAGTAAAATTGATCGGATGTACTTAATTAACAAAATAATGGACTCTATTGATAAAATGCGAAAAACGTTTGGCACTAAATTAACCCATCTAATTGTAATGGGTTTTAATTTATTTATTTTTAACTACTTTTCCCGTTGGCTATTCATTGTATCTGAAGTACCTATCTTTCTACAAACGGCTGATGGCCCAAAACCAGCCTCACCACCTAACCGAAATTATTATCACGTGGTATCGCGTATGGACTATGGATTATTGTAGCCATGCTTGTTTGTCATTAATTAAAAACAACTTTCTAATTTTCCCATCAAAATTTACAATATTATTTTGATTTTAAAAAATATGTGATTGGGAGTAAGTGGGTTTCTCAAATTAAGTATAAACCGGATGGCACAATTGAAAGATAGAAAGCGAGACGAATAGTGAAAAATGTTATAATCAACAATTTGATTAGATTATGAAGAAATCTTCAGTTCAATTATAAAGGTTGAAACCGTAAGATTAGCATTAGCTATTGCAAGCTACTATGATTAGAAGCTTCATTAACTAGATGTCAAGAATGCATTTTTGCATAGAGATCTACAAAAATATGTCTTAGATGATTCTAAATTGGTTTGAAAAAGGAGAAAGGAAATCCACGGATAAGGACACATCGCATCTAGATAATCCAATGGTTGACATTTGTCCATTTTTTTTTCCGTGCCCTTTTTCTTTCTATCCTTCTTTCTCTTCCTCCTTTATCTTTTCTTCTCCGTCCTTTCGAGCAAACCACCATGGTTCAAGGTCCAAGCACGTTGTCGCCAGGTCGTTGTCTTCCGTCACCACTATGAGCCCTCGCCACGCCTCGTGCCGCCGGTGGCTCGACACTAAGAATTTCCCCGAGAGCCTCCCCAATACCCCTAAGTTGAGATACTGTCTATTTCGATCCATCCATTTAAAGCCCCACAGTTTTTCCTTTAGCATCCGATGTTAAAAGATGCTTTTTGCGAGTATTTAGATAGAAGAACACTAGAAATGGCAAAAATTTATGTATAACGCTTACTTTAATATGAAAAACTTTTGCCAGCTCACTTAAGTATCAAATCGGAGAAAAAACGATAATGTAAGTGCCAATGATAATAAATTCCGATCAAATTGATTACATGTCACTTATAATTGACTTAACAAATTTTTTAAAAATTCTAGTCCACGTGGCATTTTCATGTGGCGTGCTTGGTATTAAAGTGATAGCGTTTTAACAATGTTTGGCGCCGAAGTGATAATTTTAAATAAAATTTGGCACTTAAATGATTATTATTTACAACTTTAAATAACATAATTTAGGGGTCCGACAACCTAATTTGAAGTTGACATTTAAATGATCATTTTTATTTTTTAAATGACACTTAAGATATCTGAAAAAACTTTTTCTATTATAGTGAGCACCGTACTTAATATTTGACAGTTCTAGTGTCCATCTCCTATTTAAGATCCCAGAATGTTTCAGCTTTAGGCATGGTCCTTGCACTGTCCTAGAAGTCCTTTAAAAGTAACTCCTCATTCAATTTGCCATCATTTGACGGTTACCCAATTCCTGCCGTTGTTTGGACCGGGTGTGACCATAGATCTGTGGCTGTGAGACCACCATTGAGCCTATGTCGGAAATCGTGGCCTCCAACTCGGAGATGAGACTAACAGGTGACGCGGTGGAGAGGACGGGCTGAGGGGCGCGCCTGTGGCCGTTTCTGGGGCTGCTAGGCTTGTCTTTGCAGATGGGATGGCAATGAGTAATGAGGATGGTGGCGGAGCGCGGCGGCGGTGGCGGAGAGGGAGAGGAGACAGAAACTGGGGGTGGTGGTCTTACTTTGTGGGCATGTATTTTCAGAGAATGTGGTGGAGTTTGGTAATGGAGGGCATTTTCGGGAGATGTGAACTGATTTAAGCTCTCAATTGGGTTGCTGAGGTGTAAGGGGGTTGAATTTAAGATGTAACTTTAGCTCTACGTTCGGATTATCCTAATTCAAAAGGTTAATTGAGAAGTGACCGCTTGAAAAGTCAAAAAAAGTACAAAACAAATCATAAACTTGTTGCGTTAGTAGTAATTCAGTTTTAAACTTTTTTAGTCTTAAGTACTTTTATATTAGCACCAATTCAATTTATCAGACAAATTTTTTTCGAAAATTGGTGATGTAGACGCCATTCGTCTACACGACATGATTAGCATTGATGTGTATATTTTTTTTTTCATTTTTATTTATTTCATTTTTCATTTTTTTTCCTTTTTTTCTTTCTTTCCTTTTTTTTTTGTTTCCTCCATGGCAGGTGACTAAAATATCTACGTCAACATTGACCATTCTATGTGAATGACTGATATTTATTGATGACAATTAGCTAAGCTAACTATTTATGTCACTATTAATCAACATCGATTATATCTCGGATGCACGTCAAGTCTACAATCAATACCATCACCTACTCTCTTTCATGATGGAGCTGTATGTGTATCCCACGACGCTCCAAGTCCTCTTCACAAAGTCCACGACCGCCGTGGCCTCTCTACGCGCCTTGTCCTCCGCGTCGCACCACAATAAGGCCGGCAGGAACAGCCATAATGCCGTCGCGAGGATGAAACCGACCGCCATCGCTCCCGACGCCGCCCTCGGCAGGTGGAATCTGCCGGCGAGTGCTTTCTTGGCTGCGATCTCGGCGGCCACGCAGAGGCCGTGCAAGAGGAAGAAGGAGGTGACCTCCCACCTCGGCTCCTTACGTCCGATGTAGTAGAAAATGAGCTCGTGCATGAGCGCCGAGACCAGGAAGCACGCAAATGATGCTGGCAGGGCGGCCCACCTCCTCCCGATCACCCGGCTGGAAATGGACCTGGTTTGAGACACGGAAGAGAACGATGCATTCAACGAGAATTACTACTCTGCGAGCCTTCTGTTTTTTTATTTTGTCTTATCTTGTCCAGTAATTTTTTCTTTATGTCTAGCATTTCTTGAACTTTTTTTTAATGGTCAAATTGACAGTATACATTTATATTATGCAGCTGACATTCTTTTTCATGTACAAGACTTCATTTAGGTATGAAAATATAACGTAGATATGACAGAAATGAATCTGTGGTAGTGCAGAGAAATTTTGACACTATGTGCTTTACCTTCATGTCTGTCATATTATATTGTCATGCGTGCAATGAAGTCTTACCCATAAACAATGAACGCAAATTGATCCACATCAAAATGATAACAAAATTAAACTCAGTACAATGAGTGACGATGCATCTCTTTGTATCTTTAAAAAGCAAAGTAAATAGTTTCTCACCTAACAGGTAAATACACGGCGGGGTGGAGTATATTGGTGACCATGAGGTTCCATCTCCTTCCCCAGAAGTCCTGCAGTGAGGTCGAGAGGTACGGCTCTTCGAATTGCGGCTCGAGCCTGATGCCAGTAAGTGCTCGGACCATGGCTCCAACCACGGCCAGGGACACCTCCAGCCCGACGTACACGTGCACCAAATACATCAAGTTGAGGATCACCAGATGAACTCGAACCTTCCTCTCATAGGCAGGCAAAAAGGCAACTATTACCAGGCACTTGACGACGTAATTCATGGGCGATTTGAGTCCTCTCTCGTTGATCTCCGAACACGGGCCCTCTTCCTTTTTGGTGCTCTCAACTGGGTTGTGAATCTTGATGGGAAGGCAGGCGACGGGAATGAAGTATGCCAAAGAGCAAGACCGGCTAGGTGACAACGGTCCTTTGCCGAAGGCAAAGAGGATGAGCTTGAAGTTGCAGAGCCAAGCGATGAAGAACGAGGTGAGGCCTCCGAGGGAGATGGTGGTGAGGCTAAGAGGGAGGATGAAGAAGAGGACGATGACCGGCGAAATGGCTAACAGCCTCTTCGTTCCGGCAGGGACGGTTTTAGAGATGGTGTGGCAGTAGGTGAGCGAGATCACCACCAAGGTCCAGACCGTCATGAAGTTGCTGATCTCTCCCTCCATGTTTGGTCACTTGGCACAGGCTAGAATAGCGAAGCTTGCATAAATAGCTGAAGTCCTATGAGTGAAGTAGGGTCATAGAACTATGCTGTAGCTCTCTCTCTGTCTCTCTAGCTTGAGACAAAGACGTTAAATTCGCATTTAGAGGAGTCGTTGGGAGGGCAGGCGTGGCCCTTGGGGCTTGTCTCGGAGACTCGGCCAACTAAATTTCACGTACGAAATTCGCGTGGACAATGGGCTTGGAAAACTCACCGAGGGGCGGCGATGACGATGAGCGCAAAGATGATGGGTGGTGGGCGGGAGGTGGTGGAGAGAGAGAGATTGTGTGCGTGCAAGAGAGATATTCAAAATGTGGGTGTGACTTTTTTTATCATTTTTTCCCTTTTTTTAAGTTGATTGGGCGGGAAAAATCTTGCCTGTTTCATTGTCTTACGGACCTGAACAAGTACTTAAACTGTTCCATTTATCGGAGTCAACCCCAAACGTAAAATGGGATAATAATAAACTTTTGGGGGACAATTAACCAGAAATGGGAAAATCCCCTAAGCTTGATTCCTGTGAAGCCTTCCCCAGAGGCATGGTTCAGGAAAATGATAGCAGCCAGTTGGACCTGAACAAGTCTTTAAACTGTTCCTTTTATTGGAGTCAACCTCAAACATAAAATGAGATAATGATAAATCACTGGGAGACAATTAACCATAAATGGAAAAATCATTATTTTTTCATATTTTAAAATCATTTATTTAAGGAATCCATCCCATAAGAATTATTGGAAAGGTCAATTGATGTATCATACGCCAGATTGCCAGATGATTGTGACATGCGTATCTTTTGAGAATACGAGGGTCTAAGAAAGGCGTGGACGGTCCCCCATCCACCTTTTTAGCATGATAAGCTGTGTCCAAAACCATTCTCTTTCTCTCTCTTTCTTTATGATATTCTTGACGGAGCATCGACAATAATAAATTCAACTTTTGGACAGATTTGTAATGATTGTGGGAAATTGAAAAACAAACGTGAATTATATTTGATCTTACTCATTTTAAAACCCACTCAACATAAGTTTATTTCATTTCTTGCTCGTGTTTCCTCATTTTCTTTTGCTTTCCCCCTTTTCCTTCCTTCTTTTGTATATGAGAAATTCCACAGTTTGCATATGTCAGCAAGATAAAGTCAATTTTTATCACAACCGCCTATGGTGGCCTAGCTAGATAAGAGCTCTCATAAGGGACGCACGGGATTTTAAGCGCGGCGTTGGGGTGGTGGGTCCTTCGCTAGATCGCCCAAAAGTTTACCCATCGGTTGCTGTTTATACGAGGTTCCTAGGTATCAAAAAATTAAAAAAAGTCAATTTTTATCACAAATGATTGAAAAAACTTATTTGTAGAAGAAATATATGAAATAGCTCAAAATCTCTTATTAAAATATACTTTCATTTTAGGTTAATACATTAAAAAATTCCAAACCGATATACTTATGACAGATTTACCAAAAACTAATTTTTTGACCACAAAAATCACAAACTAGTATACTCGTGACAAATATACTCTAAATTGATTTTTTGACCATAAAAAATCTTAAGCTGATATACTTATAATAAATTTATCAAAAACTAATTTTTTAACTACCAAAAATCTCAAAATGGTACATTTGTGACAAATTTACCCTCCATTAGCTTCTCTCAAATTAAATATTAAATTTGTTGATCTAGATGGCACTTGATGATATAGTATGGTGACTTAAATAAGAGCAAGTGGTTTAAAAAAAGTTGAGAATAAAATTTGTACTTGACCTAAAGTTGGGGTTTTTCATAAGACAAAAAAGGAGTTTGGTGTAGAATTAAGATTAGAGTTAAAGTTGAGGATTTTTTTTTTTTTGAGAATTAAGCCCATTTATATGGCCGCATTTGGTTTTTCACCGGGACCAATAGCATTTGGTTTTATGGTCTTCGTGATCAAAACTACCAACTTTCTGTTTCAACCATTTTATCTTCACATATCAATGTTACACCTCTAATAAGATTGTTTTTATTTTCCCTATTTTTAAGCTATAAATTGGACTTTATACTTGAATTATGGTTGATCATGAGTGATGTGGCAATATCTGATTTCATTGTGCTTGGGTGCGTACATCCAATAGTTTTTTTTTTTTTTTAAGTTGAAATCCTGACTTCTCATAAATCACATAATAATCCTAGTGCCAAATAAATTGTTGTCTTAGAAATATGATATTTATAAGAAAATGGAAAGGCCACCTGCCATATCATTTACAGCCGTTTTTTAATTGCAAATTATCATCTACATTGTCAAGAAGCGATAGAAAGAATATACTAATGCACCATGAAATACGATAAAACCCACTCCATTTGTGGTATCTAGCAAGATGGCAGGTGAATTCCCTTGTTGCCGAAGATTCGGCGTATAACTGAAAAAAAAAAAAAATTCTGGAGATAATCAGAAGTACCACAAAAAGTTATTTTGTCAAATTTTTTCACAAGGGGATTGTGTAACGGTTACCTTTTGGGGTTTAAACAAGACAATTACTATTTATCAATAATTTTTTTTTCCAAAAAAGTCCCTTAAAGTCTTGATACATCAAGCTAGCATAAGTTCTCAATATTTCTAGCATTGCCTAACATTGCATGAGTAATAAAAAATGATTAGTGACTGCGTGGCATCTGCAAAGGCTAATTGTTTCCTATTCTGAAAGTTGTTTTAATTTTCTTTCCTTTAATTAAGCTGTACATTAAATACTGTACTTGATTGTATCTGATCTTATATGGCTATTCTTATCCAAAAAGAAGAGAGAAAGTTAAAAGGTAATATCTGATATCCTTTGTTCTTTGTCCTTAAATCAATGGGTCCGCACAAAAAGCACGGGTGTCAGCACTACAATTTGAATCCCTAGCTTGTTTTCAGACCCTCAAGTAGAGGTGTTAAATGGGTTGTGTAATCCATTTATGGACCCATTTATGGTTAAATGGGTCAAGCTTTATTTCTTAAAACACCCATAATGGGTTTTAATGAGTCAAGACTAAGATATATGGGTTTTAAATGAGTTAGCTTTCGACCCATTTATGACCCATTTATCAACTCATTAAAAATGAACCTATTTATTTTTACTCAAAACCTCACCATCTCTCTCCTCTCTTTAACTTTATAATTTTTTTTTAATAAAAACCAAAATTATAATTATTTATTATTTATTATTTTCTTTTTTTTTCTTTCTTCTTCCTCGGGTCGTTGGCATGGCAATGGTCGGTGATTGGCCAGCGAGCCTCGACCCTCATCGATTTGGCGAGACTCGAGCTCGCCGGGGTTGGGCGAGCTTGAGCTCACCAGATCTGGCGAGACTTGAGCTCGCCGGATCTGTGAGCCGCGAGCTCATTAGGCGTCGGCAAAGCCGCCCGCTCACCGGCGTTAGCGGCGGGCGAGCTTAAGGCTCGCCTATGGCCAGCCACTGCTGTCGTCGTGGCCAGCGGCTGGCCAAAGAAGAAGAACAAAGAAAAAGAAAATTAAAAATTAAAAATTAAAAATTATATTTAAAAAATAAAAAATAATAAAAAATTTATTTTTTAAAATATAAATAATTAAAATTCGATTTTTAAAATAATTATTTTAAAAATTATGAAAATTGTCCAATGTATAAAACTATTTTAGTTTTATATATATATATATATATATATATATATATATATATATATATATCTACATAAGAAATACTTTTTTTTGAAAAATTATAAAAAATTGAAAAATTATTGATTGGATTTATATTGCTTGGAAGTTTTTTAGTAATATAATTTTTTTTAAAAAAAGTAAGAATAAGTTTTCCTAAATTTGGTTAAATATAAAAAATATTTTATTAATATGGGTCGGGTCGGGTATGGGTCGAAAAATTTACATTAGACATAAATAGGTCATAAATGGGTTAATAGGTCCATTTGGGTCGACCCATTAATGACTCGACCCAAACTCGACTCGACCCACCCGTTTAACAACTCTACAAGTACTTCTCCAAGCGAACTAATCTGATCTTCGAGCTTGAATCAGACGACTTAAGTGGGATAACCTCTCTCGTGGAAGAAGTGATCTGCCCCGTGGGAAGTCTCCGCACTTATCACAAAATGCTACGTCTCTCTTGGCCTTTTTTTCAACCATGAAGATAGTACATTGTCCTAGAGGAATAAATAGACTTGTGGATTGGGTTGCAAAGGCGGCTGGAAGTAATTATCTCCCACAAAAACTGGATAACCAGCCCCCACTTGCACTTTGGGAGCTCATCTGCTTTGATTACCCTTTCTCATGTAATTGGGCCCGTTCTTCATGAATGAAAATCTCGTTTATGACCTCCCCTCCCCCTCCCCCAAAACAAAAAAGAAGAAGAAGATAAATTGCAAAAAGGGTCATTATAAATTCGCATCAAGTAATGTTGCCTTCGGATTTGGCATGTAGTTGTGTATGACCGTGTTAATTCGTGTAAGAAATTGCCGGTTCTCAGTCACCAATGACCAAAACAAGTTAAAGGGTATGGATTATACGTTCAACGATGGATAACACATATCTCAAGGGTATTTTGAATAACATGTTACTTTTACTTTTTGTTGGGTAACTTATTTGTTTTGGCTTTAATCCTTGTTTTGGAACCACTCGGTAGTGACAAGGTTGAGAGAGGGCCCGTTTGGTTCAGTTTTTGGGGAATGCATTTGCAATAATGCAAATACCTTTGGGTGAAGAGGGTTTTCCGAAATACAAATATCGTTTGGTAAAATTTACATTGGGAAACAACTTTGGCCAAAATACCGTTTGGTAAAATTTACATTTGTAATTAGCTTTTATTAAATTAAAAAAGCAAAAATACATTTATAAATTTTTTTTTTAAGTCCGGCCACTAGGCTATGCGGATGGCCGGATCTGGCCCCCGAACGGTCGCCGCGACAGCCGCTTGAGACCACACGACCCCAGGCGACGGCCGCCTATGTCGCTGGGGTCGCTCGACCTCGATGACCGTCGCCTGAGGTCACGCAATTTAAGCCATTAGTGGCCTAAATCGCGTGACCCAAGCGTCGCCTGAGGTCCAGTGACGGCCGCTAGGGTCGCGCGACCCTCAGGTGGCGGTCACCAGCGCACACAACCCCCTTGGTCAACGGTCGTTGGCCTTTGTGTGGTGGTTTTCCTCGCGGATGAACAATAACCGCGAAGTGAACGGTAATCAGAACTTGTATTCCGGAAATGTAAGTTCCCAAATGACCTTCGGACCTACTTTGGCCTAAGGGCCCTTAGGTCCTTTGGAGATGCAATTACATCTTGCCAAAGTTGCTCAAAAACTCGAACTAAACATATTTGTGTTTGGCCAAGGGACTTTTAGAGTCTAAATGCTCATTCCCAAAGCTGAACCAAACAGGGCAGAGTTGGCGCCAATTAAGATCAAACAGGAGATCATTGTGAAGCCTAGAGTGCCAGCAACTTCAGCACCGACGAGTTCAAGACAAAGCTACAACCGAAAGCTACAAAGCAGAGTCCGTAGAGTCGCTTATCCCTCTTTTGATTTTTATCGGTACTCGTGAAAAAGCGACCCAGACTTTCATACTCGCGATGTCAAATGGCAATATGAACATTTGCAATCGATAACCCAATGTTCACAAGTCGACAAGCGAAGAGAAACGTTAGCTCAAGTTGTCTCACTATAAATAGTTCTTTAATTTTGGCTTTTTGCTTCTAAAGAATTAGAGAAAGTAGATGCCATGATTCAAACACCAAGGCAAATCAAACTAGACCAAAACATAAAAGTCTCCTTAAAAAAAACCGATATAAAAGTAGAGAGATCAATTAAATTAGTGTTGGGGAAAAGCCATTGCCCGGGCAGGGCAAGCAAATCAGCGTAACTTTGGGGGCTTTTTGTCAGCCAACTTTACTTTTTATTGTCGGCCATATAGCGAGTTGCTCGTTCCCATCGACTTCCATCACTTTGCTTTTCGGTCTTCTAAGGAGTCATGTTAGTAGTTACAAGTTTTATAAAAGAAAGAGAGCCATTCTTCTTTTTACACATGGTGTGAAAGAGAGAGAACTATCGATGGACCAAGCAAAGCGACTATGGCTAGCTCAGACGCAGGAAGTTACCACGAAGATAGAGCAGTAAGTGTTCCTGAGCTTTAGAGGATCCTGTTCTCATGCATCAATAGCATTTGACTCCATGATCTAATGACTGATTTAAGTCCATTAGATTTCGAGAATTATGTGCTAGCCATTATGTAGTTACTATGTAGCTTAAGGGGCACATTCATTTGAGTCGAGTTTGGCTTAACTCGCCATCGAGTATTGAAACCTTTGAACAAGATAAATGGAAGGCGTGCAACTAATTAAAAAAGGTCAGTAGTGACTAGTGTACCACATCACAGAGTGGGTTGAATTTTTATTAGATAAAGAATAGTATCATTTGATACTTTGTAATACCTAATTAGTTATTGAATTTGATGAGCTACTCGACCATCGACCAAAAACGTATGAGCTTTTGTCACTTCTTAGCTATCCATGCATGAATATTTACTTTCCCTCCAGTTTAGGCTCCTAGTTAGGTATTAGAAAAAGTTAAAAAAAAAGTTCTAAATTTATTGTATCTATACCAATTCAATTATAAATTATTGAAATATATCAATTTAGTCCTAAATCTTTTTACAATTTCCCAATTGAGTTATTTTTGTCAATTTTGGTTAGCAATTGCTTATATGGATGCTTGCTATTTTATGTAATATGATCATGACTGATATCCACAATCTTTACAAATCTTTTACAAATATGTTTGAATCTTTTATTGGCTGGCGAGGGTTGTTGCCCTTGCCTAAGGCTATCATGGCCTCACACAGATCTAGGCAAGGGCTACCTTGCTTATGGCCGATGTAGCCGTAATGGCCTCACCTAGAGCCATTGTGGCCCCACCAACTTTGGGGGAGGCTAGATTTGGTGAGGACTTGGGCAAGGGTGGTGACCTTCGCCTAGTGGCTAGAGGGTCATCTGTCAAAATGAAAGGAAAAAAATTAAGAAAAAATTAAAAAAATTAAAATGTTGTTAAAAAATGTTCACATCACATGCCATGTAGGATGGTTGATATTTACGTCAGCGATTTTCAAGTAAAATTGATCGAATGGATTTAATTGACAGAATAATGGACTTTATTAAAATGTGAAAAACGTTTGGCACTAAATTAACCCATCTAATTGTAATGGGTTTTAATTTTATTTATTTTTACTACTTTTCCCGTCGGCTATTCATTGTATCTGTAGTACCTAGCTTTCTACAAACAGCTGATAGCCAAACCAACCTCACCAACTAACTGAAATTATTATCAAGTGTTGTCGCTTATGGACTATGGATTATTGTAGCCATGCTTGTTTGTCATTAATTAAAAACAACTTTCTAATTTTCCCATCAAAATTTACAATATTATTTTGATTTTATAAAATATGTGATTGGAAGTAAGTGGGTTTCTAAAATCAAGTATAAACCGGATGGCACAATTGAAAGATTGAAAGCGAGACTAGTAGCGAAAGGCTATAATCAACAATATGGATTAGACTATGAAGAAACCTTCAGTTCAGTTGTGAAGGTCGGAACTGTAAGATTAGCATTAGCTATTGCAAACTGCTATGGTTGGAAGCTTCATCAACTAGATGTCAAAAATGCATTTTTGCATGGAGACCTACAAAAGTATATATGGAGCAACCACCAGGATATCATGTATTAGATGATTCTAAATGGGTTTGAAAATGGAGAAAGGAAATCCACAGATAAGGACACATCGCATCTAGATAATCCAATGGTTGACATTTGCCCATTTTTTTTTCCATGCCCTTTTTCTTTCTATCCTTCTTTCTTTTCTTCCTTTATTTTTCTTCTCCGTCCTTTCGAGCAAACCACCATAGTTGAAGGTCCAAGCACGTTGTCGCCAAGCCGTTGTCTTCCATCACCACTACGAGCCCTCGCCATTGCGCCTCGAGCCGCTGGTGGCTTGACGCTAAGAATTTCCCGGAGAGCCTCCCCAATACCCCTGAATTGAGATATTGTCTATTTTGATCGATCCATTTAAAGCCTCACAGTTTTTCCCTTAGCGTTCGATGTTTGAGTATTTAAATAGAATAACACTAGAAAGTGCAAAAAGTTATGTACAATACTCACTTTAATACGAAATTTTTTTGCAGCTCACTTAAATATCGAATCGAAGAAAAAACAATCATTTAAGTGTCAATGATAAGAAATTTTGACCAAATTTACTACGTGGCACTTATAATTGACTTGACAAATTTTTTAAAGTTCCAGTCCATGTGGCATTTTCACTTGGCATGCTTGGTGTTAAAGTGATAGCGTTTTAACAATGATTGGCACCGAAGTGATAATTTTATACAAAATTTAGCACTTAAATTATTATTATTTATAACTTTTAAACGACATAGTTTAGGGGTTTGGTGACCTAACTTGGAGTTGACACTTAAATAATCATTTTTTTTATTATAAAGTGATACTTAAAAGATCCAAAAAAAAAAATTTAATATTAAAGTAAGCACCGTATTCAATATTTGACACTTGTAATGTCATTCTCCTATTTAAAGTCCAAACATGTTTCAGCTTTAGGCGTGGTCCTTTCACTGTCCTAGAAGTCTTTTAAAAGTAACTCATTCAATTCTCCATCATATGACGGTTACCTACTCCCTGCCCTTTTTTGGACCGGGTGTGACCATAGATCTGTGGCTGTGAGACCCCCATTGAGCCTATGCCGGAAATCGGGGCCTCCAACTTGGAGATGAGACTAACAGGTGACGCGGTGGAGAGGACGGGCTGAGGGGCGCAGCTGTGGCCGTTTCAGGGGCTGCTAGGCTTGTCTTTGCAGTTGGGATGGCAATGAGTAATGAGGATGGTGGTGGAGTGCCGCGGAGTTGGCGGAGCGCCGCGGAGTTGGGTGTGACGGTCTTACTTTGTGGGCATGTATTTTCAGAGAATGTGGTGGGAGTTTTGGTAATGGAGGGCATTTTTGGGAGATGTGGACTGATTTAAGCTCTCAATTGGGTTGCTGAGGTGTAAGGGGGTTGAATTTAAGATGTAACTTTGCTTCTACATTCGGATTATCCTAATTCAAAAGGTTAATTGAGAAGTGACCGCTTGAAAATTCGAAAAAAGTATAAAACAAATCCTAAACTTGTTGCGTTAGTAATTCAGTTTTAAACTTTTTTAGTCTTAGATACTTTTATATCGGCACCAATTCAGTTTATCGGGCTAATTTTTTTCGAAAATTCATAACGTAAATGTTGGTCGTTCTACATGACACGATTGACATTGATGTGGATATCTTTTCTTCATTTTTATTTATTTCTTCTTTCTTTTTTTTTTCACTCTTTTACTTCTTTCCTTTTTTTTTCTCCATCATGGCCGGTAATTAAAATATCCAAGTTAACATTGACTATTCTACGTGACATGGCTGATATTTATTGATGGCAATTAGCTAAAAGAACCATTTATGTCGCTATTAATCAACATCAATTATATCCCGGATGCACGTCAAGTCTACAATCAATACCATCACCTACTCGCTTTCATGATGGAGCTATATGTGTATCCCACGACGCTCCAAGTCCTCTTCACAAAGTCCACGACCGCCGTGGCCTCTCTACGCGCCTTGTCCTCCGCGTCGCACCACAATAGGGCCGGCAGGAACAGCCATAATGCCGTCGCGAGGATACAACCGACCGCCATCGCTCCCGACACTGCCCTCGGCAGGTGGAATCTGCCGGCGAGGGCTTTCTTGGCTGTGATCTCGGCGGCCACGCAGAGGCCGTGCAAGAGGAAGAAGGAGGTGACCACCCACCTCGGCTCCTTACGTCCGATGTAGTAGAAAATGAGCTCGTGCATGAGCGCCGAGACCAGGAAGCACGCAAATGATGCTGGCAGGGTGGCCCACCTCCTCCCGATCACACGGCTGGAAATGGACCTGGTATGAGACACGGAAGAGAACGATGCATTCAACGAGAATTACTACTCTGCAAGCCTTTTGTTTTTTTTTTTTGTCTTATCGTGTCCAGTAATTTTTTCTTTATGTCTAGCATTTCTTGAACCTTTTTTAATGGTCAAATTGGCAGTATACATTTATATTATGCAGCTGACATTCTTTGTCATGTACAAGACTTCATTTTAGGTATGCAAATATAACATAGATATGACAGAAATGAATCTGTGGTAGTGCAGAGAAATTTTGACACTATGTGCTTTACCTTCATGTCTGTCATATTATATTTTCATACATGCAATGAAGTCTTACACATAAACAATGAACGCATATTGATCCACATCAAAATGATAACAAAATTCAACTCAGTACAATGAGTGACGATGCATCTCTTTGTATCTTTAGAAAAACAAAGTAAATAGTGTCTCACCTAACAGGTAAATACACGGCAGGGCGGAGTATATTGGTGAGCATAAGGTTCCATCTCCTTCCCCAGAAGTCCTGTAGTGAGGTCGAGAGGTACGGCTCTTCGAATTGCGGCTCGAGCCTGATGCCGGTAAGTGCTCGGACCGTGGCTCCAACCACGGCCAGGGACACATCCAGCCCGACGTATACGTGCACCAAATACATCAAGTTGAGGATCACCGGATGAACTCGAACCTTCCTCTCATAGGCAGGCAAAAAGGCAACTATTACCAGGCACTTGACGACGTAATTCATGGGCGATTTGAGTCCTCTCTCGTTGATCTCCGAACACGGGCCCTCTTCCTTTTTGGTGCTCTCAACTGGGTTGTGAATCTTGATGGGAAGGCAGGCGACGGGAATGAAGTATGCCAAAGAGCAAGACCGGCTAGGTGACAACGGTCCTTTGCCGAAGGCAAAGAGGATGAGCTTGAAGTTGCAGAGCCAAGCGATGAAGAACGAGGTGAGGCCTCCGAGGGAGATGGTGGTGAGGCTAAGAGGGAGGATGAAGAAGAGGAAGATGACCGGCGAAATGGCCAACAGCCTCCTCGTTCCGGCACGGACGGTCTTAGAGATGGTGTGGCAGTAGGCGAGCGAGATAACCACCAAGGCCCAGACCGTCATGAAGTTGCTGATCTCTCCCTCCATGTTTGGTTACTTGGCACAGACTAGAATAGCGAAGCTTGCATAAATAGTTAAAGTCGTATGAGCGAAGTAGGGTCATAGAACTATGCTGCAGCTCTGTCTCTGTCTCTGTCTCTGTCTCTCTAGCTTGAGACAAAGACGTTAAATTCATATTTACAGGAGTCGTTGGGAGGGCAGGCGTGGCCCTTGGGGCTTGTCTCGGAGACTCGGCCAACTAAATTTTACGTACGAAATTCGCGTGGACAATGGCGGTCCAGCCACACCTGTTTCTTAGTCAATGTCGGTCCTACTGAGGAAGGAAAAAGGTTGTGGAACCGCAAGGTTGACCGTTTGTTTTTGCTAATGTGGTGTGTGGCGAAAGGGAGCCATCAGTTTTGAATAGAAATTGCATAGTACCGAGCATCATTAGACTCGGTAGTGAAAAATATGTTGCTTTGTTATCATATGTGCGTGCAATCAAATTTAATCGGCTTCAGAGAAAACTCCCTTGTCGAGTATGAATATCAACCTCCTCACATCACAAGTGGAAATTATGGATTTCGTTAAGGGTCTGATTGATTGGCTCCATCGATGATTAATTAAAATGAAGGAGTCTGGAATTCGTGGGGTCAATTTTTTAAGATCGAACCACAAAAATCTAAGAACAGAAGCGGAATTTAGAGACTTCCAGTCAAATTTGGCGACAGACTAAGATTGTATGCATATTTTCAAGTCATATTGATAGAAAAGAAAAAATGTCATTGACGCATATTCATGAGCTGACATAAAAGTAATTTATTACATATGTTTCAGAAGAATTGCTCACGATGCATTTTAACCACTAAATATTGGAGAAAATAAGCATGAAGATGATTTAGGCATTCCACGTAAGTGCCTTTGTCCAGTTTCAATGCATTGAAACAATGAGCTTGAAGTCGTAGTTGCGGCGGGAAGAGTATCAAAAAAGTCATCAACTTATGTTATTAGTACTAATTTAGTCTTAAATATTTTAATTGGACTAATTTAATCCTAAACTTTTTTTATATTGATAACAATTTAATCATTCTGACTAATTTTGGCCTATCGGTGTTGACGTGGATACCGGCCGGCAAACACCGACATGGCAATTTTTAAACAATATTTTATTAATTTTTCCCTTTCTTTTTTTTTTTTTTCCCTTTTCCTCTTCCTTCTCATGGCTTCTTCTCCTGTAGTGGCCACAAGCCTCTGTAGCCCTTGCCCCTGGCTAGTGAGGGCTTCACGGCCCTCACCTAGTGGTTGGCGAGCCGCTAGAGGCTCACTGGCCACTATAGGAGAAGAAGCCATGAAGAAGAAGAGGAAAAGGGAGGAAAGGGGAAAAAATGAAAAAAATAATAAAAAATTCGAAAAAATAAAAATTTATTTAAAAATTACCACTTCAACGTACATTGGCCGACCAGCGTCCATATTAGCGCCGATCAGCTAAAATCATTCGAAAGAATTGAATTGGTATAATTATAAAAATATTTATAACTAAATTAATTCAATCGAAAAATTTATGATTGAATTGGTATCAATGTATAAGTTTATAACTTTTTTGACATTTTTTCCTAATTGTGACCATGACTTGGAAGCCTAAAATATTACGAAAACAATGGGCTTGGAAAACTCACCGAGGGGTGGCGGTGACGATGAGCGCAAAGATGATGGGTGTTGGGCGATAGGTTGTGGAGAGAGAGAGTTTGATTGCGCACGCGCGAGAGAGAAATTCAAAGTGTGGGTGTGGCTTTTTATCATCTTTTTCCCTTTTTTTAAGTTGATTGGGCGGGAAAAATCTTGCCTGTTTCGTCGCCTTACTATTATTTTTTCATATTTTAAAATCATTTATTTAAGGAATCCATCCTATAAGAATTATTGGAAAGGTCGATTGATGTATCATACGCCAGATTGCCAAATAATTGTGACATGCGGATCTTCTGAGATTACGAGGATCTAAGAAAGGCGTGGACGGCCCCCCCATCTACCTTTTCAGCATGATAAGCTGTGTCCAAAACCATTCTCTTTCTCTCTCTTTCTTTATGATATTCTTGACGGAGCCATCCACAATAATAAATTCAACTTTTGGACAGATTTGTAATGATTGTGGGAAATTGAAAAACAAACATGAATTATATTTGATCTTACTCCGTTTTAAAACCCACTCGACATAAGTTTATTTCATTTCTTGCTCGTGTTTCCTCAGTTTCTTTTGATTTCCCCCTTTTCTTTCCTTCTTTTTTTTTTCAGTAAAGTCCTTTTCCTTCCTTCTTTTTTTTTTTAATTTTTTTTTATTTTGTGGACAAGAGGAATTGGCTTGCATCGACAGCACGCCGTAAACCCCCTGGGCGACACGTGCTAGCCACCACACACGTGCTAGCCACCACACACATGCCACCAGGTAAGTTATCTAATGTCTCCGCCAGCCTCCTTATTTCGCAGGGGCTTCGAACGCTCGACCTCTCACCGGGAGAAGGAGTGCCTACCTAGCAGAGCCCCCAGCGGGTGGTTTTTCCTTCCTTCTTTTGTATATGAGAAATTCAACATTTTGCAAATGTCGGCAAGATAAAGTCAATTTTATCAATTTCTAGAAGAAAATATATGAAGTAGCTCAAAATCTCGTATTAAAATATTCTTTCATTTTATGGTTAATATCCTAAAAAAATTCTAAATTAGTATACTTGTGACAAATTTACTTAAAATAAATTTTTTGACCACGAAATCCCAAACTAGTATATTCGTGACAAATATATCCAAAACTGACTTTTTGACCATAAAAATTCCCAAGCTGATATTCTTGTGACAAGTTTATCAAAAATTAATTTTTTAACCATAAAAAATCTCAAAGTGATACACTTGTGACAAATTTACCTTTCGTTAGCTTCGTCAAATTAAAGGTTAAATTTGCCGATCTAGATGACACATGGTGACGTAATATGGTGACTTAAGTAAGAGCAAGTGGTTTTTTATGAGATAAAAAAAGTTGAGAATAGAATTTGTATTGAACCTAAAGTTGGGGTTTTTTCATAAGATAAAAAGGAGTTTAGAGTAGAATTAGGATTGGAGTTAAAGTTGAAGATTTTTTTTTTTTTTTGAGAATCAAGCCCATTTATATGGCCGCATTTGGTTTTTCACCTGGACCAATAGCATTTGGTTTTATTGTCTTCGTCGTAAAAACTACCAACTTTCTGTTTCAACCATTTTATCTTCACATATCAATATTACACCTCTAATAAGATTGTTTTCATTTTCCCTCTTTTTAATAAAAAATGATCAGTGACTGCGTGGCATCTGCGAAGTCTAATTGTTTCCTATTCTGAAAGTTGTTTTAATTTTCTTTCCTTTATTTAAGATGTACATTAAATATTGTACTTGATTGTATCTGATCTCATATGGCTATTCTTATCCAAAAGTAAGAAAGACAATTAAAAGGTAATATCCCATATCCATTGTTCTTTGTCCTTAAATGAATGGCTCTGCACGAAAAGCACGGGTGTCAGCAGTACAAGCTGAATCCCTAGCTTGTTTTCAGACCCTCAAGTACTTTTCCAAGCGAACTGATCTGATCTTCGAGCTTGAATCAGACAACTTAATGTTACCTTCGGATTTGGCATGTAATTGTGCATGAACGTGTTAATTCGTGTAAGAAATTGCCAGTTCTCAGTCACCAATGACCAAAACAAGTTAAAGGGTATGGATTATACTTTCAACGATGGGTAACACATATCTCAAGGGTAATTTGAATAACAGGTTAGTTTTACTTTTTGTTGGGTAACTTATTTGTTTTGGTTTTAATCCTTGTTTTGGAACCGCTCAGCAGTGACACGGTTGAGAGAGTTGGCGGCCAATTAAGATCAAACAGGAGATCATTGTGAAGCCTAGAGTGCCAGCAACTTCAGCACCAACGAGCTCAAGACAAAGCTACAACCGAGAAGCTACAAAGCAGAGTCCGTAGAGTCGCTTATCCCTCTTTCGATTTTTATCGGTACTCGTGAAAAAGCGACCCAGACATTCACACTCGCGATGTCAAATGGCAGCATGAACATTTGCAATCGGTAATCCAATGTTCACAAGTCGACAAGCAAGGAGAAACGTTAGCTCAAGTTGTCTCACTATAAATAGTTTTCTAATTTTGGTTTTTTGCTTCTAAAGAATTAGAGAAAGTAGATGCCACGATTCAAACACAAAGGAAAATTAAACTGGACCAAAACATAAAAGTCTCCTTAAAAAAAAAAAACCAATATAAAAGTACAGAGATAATAAATTAGTGTTGGGGAAAAGCCATTGCCCGTGCAGGGCAAGGCAATCAGCGTAACATTGGGGGCTTTTTGTCAACCAACTTTACTTTTTATGGTCGGCCATATAGCGATTTGCTCGTTTCCATCGACTTCCAGCACTTTGCTTTTCGGTCTTCTAAGGAGTCATGTTAGTAGTTACAAGTTTTGTAAAAGAAAGAGAGCCATTCTTCTTCTTTTCACACATGGTGTTGAAAGAGAGAGAACTATCGATAGACCAAGAAAAACGACTATGGCTTAGCTCAGACGCAGGATGTTACCACGAAGGTAGAGCAGTAGGTGTTCCTTAGCTTTAGAGGATTCTGTTCTCATCCATCAATAGCATTTGACTTTATGGTCTTCGTCGTGATATATTACGACCTTTTGCTTTGGCTATTTTCTCATAGATCCATGGCGTTTGATTAGTGTCCTATCACTACTCTGTTAATGAATGACGGAAAAGAGGTCCAAGGAAAAGGTTACCGAGAGCAACTCCCGCAGTTATCGAGGTAGTCTCCACCACACGATGTTCTTATTTTAATCTCAGCATCAAAAGCCAAATTCATGCATTTTTCTGGACAATAGGAGATAATCCAACTTTCACTTGGACTAACTAATCCATACAGATGTGTGTAAAAGCTTCGTTTGCATGTATCGAGGTTGTCTCCACCACACGATGAAGAACGTGGCCTTACAAATCGGTTTGAACATAAGAAGAATACTCCAAAATTAACACATACTCAGTCGCATATAAATCAAAATATAAACCAACCAAATGATCATTTAACGAATCATTACTCGAGGATTTAAATTTGTGTTTATGTTGTTCTACATATTTGTTGAAAGAAATTCAACGGACATATATCGTTGTAAAGTAATACAAAAACACGTATTGTAGGAAGAAAACGGAAGCAGGCGAGCTTCTAAAATGATATAATTGAATGCCTCTTGAGAAAATAAAACAAGAAAAAGGAAGAAAAGGACAAAATAGTTCATATTCTTGGTGAGGGGGAAGGGAATGCTCACCATTTCTGCCACGCGCACCCACATGCGCACGCAAAAACACAAACAGATGGAAAATTACTAAAACTATATTAAATTTATTGTAATTGGCAAATTCAAATCTAATTTTTTTTTGGTTAATTCAATCTAAATTTTTTGTATTTGTATCAATTTAATCTATCTAGCCAATTTTAATTAGTTGGCACTAATGTAGACCCTAGTTAGCATCGACTATTTGGTCGATGCTAATGTGGTAATTTTCTAATTTTTTTATTTTTGATTTAGTTTTTCTTTCTCGTTCTTTTTGCTGTTAATTTTGAAGAAATGACACATCATGTTATGTTTTGTTTGTGTGTCCCATATCCTTGTTGATTCTATCTAGACAATAATATATGGGAAGAGGCAACTGTATGAAATGAGAGAGTTTGATTCCTCGGCTTCCGCGCATGTCATGCCATAGTCATTTATCACCGTTCTTTTGACCAATTTGCACATGGGGCCCGCAACTGAGTGCAGGGGTGGTATAAACAATATAAGATGGATCGATGGTACAATGGCCTGCAACCGCATGCGCGTTTGCTAACTATTGTGTCGCCGGCCGCTTGTTTAGCCACATCTTCCTTTTTTTTTTAATCGTCAACCAATTGCATTTGAATTTTATGGTCTTAGTCGTAAAATTTTTCGACTTTCTGGATCAAACTTTTTCTCATAGAGCCATTCACATTTGATTGGTTTTCCTATAAATACTCCATCATTTCCTCGTCATGTGTTCACGCGGCCTTTTTCTCTCATAAGAGAAAGAGTAACAAATAATGTAAATTGTTAATATCATCAAAAAAAAAGAAAAGAAGATCATTAAAAACACATCTTTACTTAATTGGCCTTTTCCAATTTACACTTTATTAGATAAGGATATTTATATCTAAACACTATGCATAGCAAAGAAAATAATGTAATTTAATAAAAAAATCCATATTATCTAATAAGATCCTTAAGAATATTTTTTTATTAATGAATGTTGCGGAAAAAAATGTCAAAATGCACAAGTCGAAGCATAAGTAGTGAAGGATGAAAGCAAAATCGAAATTATACAAGACACAAGATTTACGTAGAAAACCCAAAGCAGGAAAAATCACGGGAAGAAAAAGGGGTTTCACTATCTTCAACAAAGCGTACGAGAGTACAATCCAAAAACTTTAAAAACCACTTGGTGGGCCAAAAGATCTAAAGATCTAATTACAAGATTGGAAAACAAAAAAAAAAAAAAAAAATAAATATGGAGGCTATGGTTGGAGATGCATTATTAAAAACATTCTTTTTATAGTCTCCCTTCAAAAAACCCTAAACCAAAAGTGCATGATCTAATATACACTTATATCTAATTTGAAAGCCAAAACCTAACAAATCTTCACATTGACTTCAAATCTCCAAAAGAATATTACGCCAAATATCACAAAACCTCTCTCCCTCATCACCAAAAGTGACCACGCAAGGCCACCTCTAAAATGGCGGAATTGATGATGCCTACCCCTAAGCCTACGTGAGCATACTCGGTGTAGGAAACAAGTGATGAAATGCCATCAACTCTGCCTAGGCAACTCAAATGGTGAAAACACCAATCAAGTCCATGCTTGGACTTGGTCAAAGAAACTTATTTGATCAACATATCTACGGTATTATCCATTGTGGAAACTTTCTTCATCGTAGCTGTACCCTTAACAATCTTATTACGTACAAAGTGATACCGTATATATTGTCCTCTTATGATACATCATGTTCTTGATAAACTGAACTGCACTTCAGTTATCGTAAAAGATAATGGAGGCTTTCTCTTACTTCACCCCAAGTTTTATAACCAAACGCTTCAACCAAAGAGCTTCTTTTACTGCTTCTGCTACTGCCATATACTCTATCTCGGTGGTAGACAAGGTAATTGTGTCCTGCAAAATGGCCCTCTAACTAACCATGGAACTACCAAGTATAAAAATATAACCTGTTAAAGATCTTCTTTTGTTGAGATTGCCTACATAGTCAGAATCAACGAAGCCAACAATTGAATGTTCTACATCACAACTTCTATTAAAGACCAAACTCACATCTGAGGTACCTCGGATATACCGAAGAATCCATTTCATGGCTTGCCAGTGAGCTTTACTTAGATGTGCCATATACCTATTTACAACACTAGCAACCTATGAAATATCTAGACTAGTGCAAATCAAAGCATACATGAGACTACCCATAGTACTAGAATATGGAAGTCGAAACATCTCATTTTCCCCTTCTTTAGTTTTAGGCGACAAAGAAACCAAAGCTTAAAATGGGACACCAAAGGAGTACTTATTGGTTTAGTATTATTCATGCTAAAGTGCTCAAGCACTTTTTCAATATACTTCTTTTGCTAGAGGTATAGTTTTCCAATTTGTTTGTCTCTACAAATTTCCATACTTAGAATTTTCTTGACAACTCCAAGATCTTTCATCTTAAATTCCTTGTTAAGTTGCCTCTTCAAATTTTGTATCTCTAATATGTTCTTTGCTGTAATAAGCATATCATCCACATATAATAGCAAATAAATAAAAGAATTATCATGCAATCTTTATAGTACACACAATTGTCATATGCATTTCGTAAGTAGCCATGACTCAACATGAAGCTATCTAATCTCTTACACCATTGCCGCGGAAATTGCCTGAGACCATACAAAGAATGTTTTAACCTACAAATGTGATCTTTTTTACTCTCAATAAAGAATCCCTTGGGTTGAGACATATAGATTATCTTTTCAAGCTCGCCATGTAGAAAAGCGATCTTGACATCAAATTGCTCAAGTTCTAGATTATAAAGGGCTACTAATGTAAAAAACACAAATGGAATCATATTTCACAACTGGAGAGAACACTTCATTTAAGTCGATCCCCTCTTTCTGATAAAAACCCTTTGCTACCAAACTGCATTGAATCTTTCGTCTTCAATCCATAGAATTCTTTTTTTTTTTTTTTAAACCCACTTGCACCCAATAGCTCTTTTGCCCTCAGCAATTTCATAAGATCCCAAGTTTGGTTCTTATGAAGAGACTCCATCTTTTCATTTATCGCAACAAGCCACTTTTCAAATTTAGAATAAATAGTAACTTCATAAAATGTAAAAGGTTCTTTGATACTAGGCTCTTTAGTAACTGTAAAAGTATATGCTACCAAATCAGCGGAACCATACCTGTAAGGAGGCTTAATTTGTCATATAAAATGTATATGCTACCAAAATTTAGAATAAATAGTAACTTCATAAAATGTAAAAGGTTCTTTAACCATATATGCTACCAAATCAGTAACCATAGGGAGGCTTAATTTGTCATATAGCCCTTCTTGCAACCAAAATTTGATGTTGCTCAATTTCTTCTACTTTTTCTTTAATAGAATCTAAGTTTTATTGCTCATTGTCACTTTTTGGCTGTATAGGAACATCTTCAACTATATTCCATGGATGCTCTACATGAAACTCCACCTCTTTTTTAATGTCCTCTTGGATACTTGCAGATTCAATAATAACCTTTCTCTTTCCAAGCATGAAATTTTCATCAAAAGTAATATCCCTACTAATTATAAACTTTGATGACTGAGGGTCAGAATACCATAACCTATATCTTTTAACCTCGTATGCATATCCAATGAAAATATACTTCTTGGCCTTAGGTTCAAGCTTATCCTCTTTTTACATGATAATAAGTGGGACATCCAAATATTTTAAAATCAGAATAATCATAAGGTTTACCTGACCATACCTCATTAGGAGTCTTACATTCAATCACATTTGAAGGAGAACGATTCACCAAATAACATGATGTATTCACGACTTTAGCCTGAAAATCTCTTCCAAGTCCAGCATTAGAGAGCATACACTTAGCTTTCTCTAAAAGTGTTCGGTTCATGCGCTCTGCCACCAAATTTTGTTGAGGTGTGTACTTGACTATTTGATGTCAAACAATCCCCGACTCTTCATAGTATTTATTGAAATCACCTTCGTAAAATTCGAGACCATTGTTTGTTCTAAGACGTTTTGTCTTCTTCTTAGTTTGATTTTCTATCAATATCTTCCACTTCTTGAATGTATCAAAAACGTAATTTTTACACTTCAATAAATAAACCTAGACTTTCCTAGAAAAATTATCAATAAATGTCATAAGATAAACTGCACCACTCTTAAATGTAACCTATGCCGGCCCCATAAATTGGAGTGGATATAGCCAATTGTAATGAACTTTGTGCTGCATCCCGAAAACATAATGTTCGTAAAAGTCAAGTGAGATAGTGTGATCCCCGTAAGGTAAACGACATTCATTCAAGATAGTCATTCGTCTTTCACTCATGTGGCTTAACTGCATATGCTACAGTATTGATTTTTCAGAATTTGAAGAGGATGATATATTTAAGGGTTAATATCCTCAAAAACTTCAAATAGATACACCTGTGACAAATTTACACCAAACTAATTGAATAGGATTATGCTTAGAACTAGGGAAGATGAAGTCAGTTTTCTGCAAGTATGCCTTCCCATAATAGGCGAATCTCTTGTTCAAGCCCTTCAAGGACAGTTTTTTAGCAGCAAACTACTTAAACTTTTAGTTTCGAGCATAGAGACACTCAGGTGTGTCAGGATTGTAACATTTCTAACTATTTGAGCTACATTTCTCAAAGGATCCTACCAGGCTAGAGAAGAAGATGTGTTTTAGGGAGACATTGAGAATTTTCACAAACATTCACTTTATTTCAAGGGACTTTGCCCAACATATTACATCATTCTTGCCTTTTATAGGCATTAAGAGGTCACAAACAAACAAAGAAGCTCATGGGTCCAAAAACAAATAGAGGCTCCAGAAAATCCAATCGGGAATTATTCGAGGTAGTATGAACAGTGATTGGAATAGTGATTTCCTTACCCTATTGCTATAGTACCTTGCTACAGTACCTTGCTATAGTGACCTAACTACAGGCTTATTTCTTATCATGGGCATTGTCTTTGTAGTCTGAATCATCAAAGTTAATAATCTCTTCTGTCATGGGCATTGTGGTCATAATCTAAATCATCATAACTATGCATTTTTGTAAGAAGATGTTCTTCATATTTTTGCTCAAGTTCGGAGAGTCTGATATCAGAAGGGCTTTGGGTGACTTGTGCTGTCAAGGTATTACACATGTTTATGCTGCTTGATGAGGATGCTTCTTCATGAGTCGTGGAGGATCTTGGAGTGCTGGCAAGCATGTTTGGCTGAGACCAATTTGATGGTTGAGCATAGTGAGATGGGTCTAGTTCGAAAGATAAGGATAAAGGTCATTGATCATAGGGATCTTGAGAAAGAGGGCTCCTCATTGGGCATAGGGATCTTGCAATGATTGTACGGGATCATCTATGTATGCCATTTCTTACTCTTGTGATGGAGGTGTCCTTGTTTGCTCAAATTCTTTAAGTGTTTCTTTAGCTTCTGATGCTAGGTTATAATGATCCCATGCAATAGGCATAGTGTAATTCCATATGTCTTCAGGGATGGTTTTGTTTTCTTGGCATAAGACTCTCTGGAGTTCTTGGTACTGGTGCTCACAATAACCAACACAGCCGGAAAAAGACTTGTCAATATGGGCTTTTGTAAGATGTGGTTGAGGTTTATAGGATGTGGTTCCTATACTTTTTGGTGCATTGACAATGATGCCATTATTTTGGCACAAAAGCTTATCAACGTCGAAGAAACACAACGGTGTGGATTTCTAGGTCTGGTCGGATAGTTCTCAGCTCTTGTTGTAAGAGATGCTTGTAATAAGTGGGAGGATAGAACTAGTTTAGAACAACCAAGAGATTCTTGTCACTCTCTTTCTCAATGTTTCGACCGAGCATGAATATCTTGGTTAGGTTGGTAATGAATCTTCTAGTTGGAATCTCAATAACTATTAAGTACTTATTAGTTAAATACCATAACAACTATTGGAGTTTATTGAGAAAATCATATTCCTTTCAAATTAAAGGATGTATGAATGGATAGTCAGAGTTTAATCTAATGGGGTAAAGAATTGAGCCTCCATGAAGTCTAAAGAGATCTGTGTGGCATTGTCACATGAGATTTTCTAGATTTTCAGTGAGACTGTCATTTTGGTTCTAAGCATAGGCCTAGTGAAAATTCTCAATGTCTTCCTAAAACACCTCTTCTTCTCCAGCCTCTCAGAAATGCAGCTCAGATAATTAGAAATGTTACCATCCTAGCACACCTGAGTGTCTATATGCTCTGAACTAAAAGTCCATGTAGTTTGTTGCTAAAAGGTTATCCCTGAAGGGCTTGAACAAGAGGTTCGCCTATTATGGGAAGGCATACCTGCAGAAAACTGCCTCTGTTTTCCCTAGTTCTAAGCATAGCCCATTCAATGGTATTAGAGCCATGGTTTCATTTATAACATGATATGTTCCATTCACTCAGTAGGTAAATCCAGTATTGAGAAAATATTTTCCACACCATGACTGACCCTGAGATACTAGAAGCCTTAGTTACTCTTGCTTCCTTCCCATTTTCCTCATCTCTTTTAGACTTTCATGTGTCAAGTGTTTCTAAGATTGACTATCTTTATGAGGTCTCTCTTAGTGATGAGATCAAGATTTCTGAAACTCAACTTCCTCAGGATAAGTACATTATTAGTGCCAAAAGTTGTGTACGGTGCTCACTTTAGTGCCAAAAGTTTCATTGGACCACTTAAGTGCCAAATTGGAGGAAAAAATAATCACTTTGGTACCATCGGCAAGAGATTTCAGCCAAAATGATTACTTTGCTTTTATATTTAAAAAAAAATCCAATTGGCAAAAATTGAAGAAGACTGTCCACATGGAATGGCATAAAACGACGCCGTTTTCCTTTCTTCGTAAGAAACGACTTCGTTTTATACCATTCTATGTGGACTCACTTACAAAACGACACCGCATTGCTCTATGGCCAGACAATGTCGCTGAAGAGGAAGTAAAATAGGGTTTGTACAGGCAGCATACGAACTACGATTCTCACTCGATGTGGGCTGTAGCTCACTCACCCACCATCGTTCGCTCGCCCACTGTCGCTCACCCACTGTCACTTAACCACCGCCATAGTTGCACCGTCATTCATTGTCATTTGCTGGCCGTGTCCCCAACTCTTGCTCACCTAAGTTTGTCATGTTCTCCACGTGGGTTAATTTAGTGAAAAATTTAGGGTTCAGAGGGAAAGTTAGGGTGCGGAGGGCAAATTAAGGGCTTGGCTCAAGGGGAAAGTGGTGGGAAAAGTGGTGGGGATCTCACTTTTATGGGGATTGAATAGAAAAATTTAGGGTTCCGTCGTTCGCTTTCTTTAGTGGGGATCGAATAGAAAAATAAGTCGTGGAAGGGAAAATATGGGCTTGACTCGGAGGGAAACAATAGTGAGACCTTACTTTGTTTAATTAGTTGGACTGTTTCTGTGGAGGACCGAATGTGATTGAATTGAAAAATAGGTGGTGGGGTCCTCACTTTGTTTATTCAATTTGGCTTCCTTTGTTTCTATAAAGGGACCGAATTGAATAAATTGGTTGCATTTGTTTCTTTTGACAAAACGATAAGGACTTGCATGTGAAGTTGCTGATTTGTCATGTGGTCCTAAAAACTAATGACTTTTTTTTGGATAAGTGTATTAGAAGTCCTAAACCTTGTCACAAAAGTGCAATTGAGTTCTCAAATTTTCAAAAAGAGTAATCAAGTCCTAAAAGTTATTACGAAAGTTTAATTGAGTCCTAAAATTTTCAAAATGTCTGATTAAGTCTTAAAACTTTTCATGAAAGTGCAATTAAGTCCTAAAAAATTAAAAAGTGCAATCAATGGAAGGACTTAAATTCGACCAAATTGATAAGTTTTAGGACTTGATTACACTTTTTAAAAGTTTTATGACTAAATTGCATTTTGTGACAAATTTTAGGACTTAATTGTACTTTTTGAAAGTTTTAGGACTCAATTGCACTTTCATAACAAGTTTTAGGACTTCCAATGCATTTACCCCCCTTTTTTTTCCTTAGGTGCAATATCGACATGGACGAGAATTAGGTAGGCGTCATTGTTTGTTATGGTGGAGAGTTTGTTATTGGTGCCGAGGATTGAGAATATACGATGGAAATCAAGGTATCATCTATGTTAATGTTTGGAAGCCATCATATATTGATTTTGTGAGTGATTTGGTGTATTTTTTTTTATGATGCAAAGTGCAAAAACTACATTACTATGTTCTTAAGAAGGAATTGATGGATGGCTTGAGATTTTTTAATGACGATAATAGTATTAAGGATATCATTTACTATTATCTTCACAGTGACGAAGCTAGGGTATATGTTGAGTATTATAGTAATGATGAGGATGATGATGTGGATGAGCAGACCACCACCGAAAGAGGAGAAGTGAAGGATCCTACTCAAGCAAGTAATCGGATTGGGGATGAGTTTAGGTTAGATAAAGGCAAAATGAGAGGAAGAGAAGTCATATTGATAGAGATGAACAAATAGGGAGATGTCTAGAAATTTTGGGTGAAGATGTGAGCGATAAAGACTTCACTAGATTAGAATGGAAAGTTGTTTTATCTTGTGAATTGAAAGATGGATATTTGGCTTCAGTAAGTTTCCTAAGTGATGAAGATGATGATGAACTCACACAATCAAGACAAAAGCAAAAGGAATTTCTTAGAAATTTTTTTGCAGTTTCAGGAAAGAGGCCCGAGCTAGCAAATAGGGATGTAGCTCTAGTTGAAGTTAATAGAAGTGAAGGTGAAGAAAGATGCGATGATGAAATTGTTGGTTCGGAGAATGAGCTTGGCAATAATAATGAAGAACTTGCTCGTGGAAGAAAAAGTAAGTACCCTTACTATGATCCGATTGTTGATAAACCTGTTTTGTCTGTGGGCATGAGATTTGACGATACCAAAAAGTTAAAAGAAGTTGTTGTCAACTGTCTTCTTGTTATATATATACAAGATTGATGTTCTATGCTATCTAATCGTGACATTGTATTGAAATCCTTGGCTAGGATTGTAATCGAGAATGAATGGTTCATATCTCAAAGAAATACATGTTAATTAGATTTGTGCATATGATTAAATTGGTGGCTTGACCAATAGTTTCATGGCCTTTGTTCAATCGGGACATGATGAGATGGAAGGATTGAATTACATGGTCGCTAAAGCTGGCAAGTTCATTATGTTTTGAAAATATTTCACACTATTTAGGTAGTCATGATATATTGCTAGATGTTACTCATAGTTTGCAGGAACATGAAATTGATCTGGTCAATCAGTTCTCTTGGTTGTGCTAATGTGTTAGTACAAGTTCTGCTATCAACTCAGTGATAAACCTATGGATGTTTTACACCATAACAATTGGAATAACGTTTGAACGAGAGAGATAATATTGCAAATGTGTTTGCAATTGAGCCAATCAGATTGAGTCGGACTAGAAACAAAAATTCTGATGAAGGGGCTTTAGAGTTTACAAAGTCTGAAGTAGATTTTAGACTTTGCGGGTGAATCAAAGATCTAAAGTGTGTTCAGATTCAGTGACCGAATTAATGATCTAAAGTGAGTTCAGAATTAACAGCATTATTAATGATCTGAAGTGAGTTCAGAATCAATAGCCAAATCAATTATCTGAAACGGTTTCAGACTTAATGGCTAGATTAAAGATTTGTTGGGGGCTAACAATACAACCTAGTGGGGGGCAAATATGTTGTTTTAGAAATCTTGACAATCATTTGCAGAAAAATAGCTAATGCTAAGTAAAGATCTAGTCAATGTGATGTTTCAAAATTCGGTGAGCGTATTACGTGCTTGTGGAAGTAATAAGAGAGAAATAATAGTAGCACACAAAGATGCATAATGGTTTAGTTTTATCTCCAAGCCTACATCCACTCCTTGAACTAAGAGCCACAAGTTGGGCGGGACTGCACTAGTAATTTGCTTAGAAAGTTACATTGGCAAACACTAATCTTTTTACACGATTGATCACACTATTGGAACTCAGTTGCTGCTCTTACTCTTGTACACTTAACTTTTAGCACAATTACTAAGACAACAAGGATACCACATTTAGATAAATAGGCGAAAGAAAGCGTTTTTTTGGTTGGAACACAATTTATAGTAGATTTTTAGACTTTTGCACTTGTCTTTCTCTTTCTGTAACATTTGGCTTCTAAGATATTCTCTTTTACAACCATCTTCAATCTATCCATTGGGGGTGGATTGAAGAAGTAAAGAGCCGTTAGAGTCATCGTTGATGGTACTATCCAAAGATAAAATTATCTATACAATCTGTGACATCCTGAAATTTCATTTTGCTTTCAATTGAATAAATCGGGCTTTTCATTGATGCACCTATATTGTTATTCTCTGGCTGTTTACTCATGAACTAACTAGACTATCTGAGAAAGCCATTAGAGCATTTTAATGCAATAGACTTGAAAATTTGATTAGGAAACGACTATTCGACCGTGCTCATCTGCAGAGATCATTACGACACAGTAAGATCGACTAGAGATTAGAGATAGGTCGGTTCGACTGAGATGTGAGGCTAAATGTGGGTGGTTTCACCAAATTGCAAAATTCTCGTTGATCGGCACTAGATTGATTTTTCTGTCGTTTTGATACCCTGTGTCCGTATTTGAAACCTCGAGATTTTCACTACCACCGAGAGTTGCCAATGTGTCGAAGAGGTACATTGTGGCTCGAAGAAAATCGACCACGAGTTAATTGCGCTAAAAATTTCTGAAAGCTACCCGATCGTCTAGGTCAAGCTAAAATTGCGCCGATTGAAATTAACTGCGAATTTAAATCCGATTTCAGAAATTGAAAGTTCTATCATGTCAAAAGTCATTTTAGGAACATCGACTCATCTTCCGAATATGTTTTTGCAAATCGAGTTTTTTGGCAAAAAGTTGAGATAAGGCCGATTTTGTCCAGAAAATTCAGATGACCGTTTTTTATCGCGAATTTGGGATGCAAGTTGGTTCTATTGGCGAGGAAAAATATCAATTTGATCGAGGACTCTATGGTGAATTTTTAGAAGCCGAACCGAGTGAATTCAAGTGAGGATTTAATCCAATTTGAGGGAAATCACACCAAATCCGTAGCTCCCCTTGGACACCACCTTTGGACCATTTCATTTGCTTTCAAAGGAAGTCTTGTGGCTGTAAATTGCCATGGAAACCAGTTAGGAATGGTGGGCCTCACCAAGGGGACAAGAAGATAGAGAGGAGACCGAGGTGGCCCCCTTCAAGGCTAACTGGTTCCCCCCTCTTCTTCCTCCCATCTAGTCGACCCCCTTCTCCTTTCCCTACAACCTTGAAGTCCCTCGAAAACTAGAGAAGTTGACCGGCACCTTTCCTTCCCTCGTCGATGCCGCTTGCCACCCCTCAGATCGTCGGAACATCGCTCGTCGCACGCCCGAGCTCTTGCCAAACCAACCGTTGCACCGCTTGTGTCCAAGCTCCTCTCATCGTGTTCCTTCCCATTCAGCTGCTGTAGCTCGGCCCGGAAGCCGCACTGCCGTCATTTAGCTGCTGCTTACCGTTGGAGTCGCTCGTCGAGTACCGCTGTTGCCTTCGCCGCTCTTGTCTCGTCGAACCAGCCACCGGTTCCACCTTTCTTGGCCAAGAGCAGAACCGAACAGAGTGAGTCTCACCAGCACTATTTAGCCCGCTTTGGTGCCCTTTCGGACCTTGAAAGGCGCACCCGCTTTGGAGTTTATCGACTCTCTCCGCTTGGCCATCGTTTTGGTACAAGCGAATCGCAAACCAAGTGAGTTTAACTCACTAATCCTATTTAGTAAGTTAATAACATTTAAGGGTTGATTATTTTAGGCTAAGCTAGGATTATGTGGTTAGTTATAATGGATTAGTGATTTAGTTAATCCTTGATGCATGTTAAGTGGTTAGATTAGTGCAATTAGCAAGTAAATAGGTCGTATCATTTATTTAGATAGGTTCGAAAATTTTCCAAACCCGAATCGGTATTTAATTCGACTTTTCCGGGCTAAGTGTGCATTTTTGCTATTTATTGATATTTAATAATTAATTTTTGTAATTAATTAATTAATTAATTAATTTTCAGAAATTAGACCGGGATAATTGGTGACCGGAATTTTGTGCTGATTTCAATGGTGTGGTTGGTTTATTTAATTGACTGCTATTTTGTGCAAATTTGAGTGTGATTTGTGATTTTGGGTATTTATCCCAAAAATTAATAATTTTGATAATTAATTAGAAAATTGTCGGGCGTTGGTTTACAACGTCAAAATTGTGTTTTTGGACTATTGAAATTAGTGGGATTTTCAAAGGGGAAAATATTATATTTTGGCTAAGACTGACCGTGTACCCACACACGATTATTTTTATCGGGTATACTAAAAATGGTGAATTTGTCAGATGATCATGATGATATACTATATTAGCCTATGGACTCTAATATGTCAGCTTTGGGTGAGCAATATATCGGTATACTATATCCGCCTGAGGGCTATATATATCAACTTTGGGTGAACAATATATTTTAGTAGCTTCTGGTGAGCATTTTTAGTATACTATATTAGCCTATGGGCCTTGATATGTCAGCTTTGGGTGAGCAGTATACTTTGTTGTTAGCTCCTGGCAAGCTATATTTATTATCAGCTTTGGGTGAGTTAGGGGTGTATGACAAACCAGAATTTCTGTTTCAAAAATAATATTTTTATTCCGCACTGCTTCGGAATAAAAATTCATTTGATAAACCTATTCCGTTTTTCTATTTCTAAAATAGATTTCTGTTCCAAAAATAGATTTGGAACAAAATCGAAGTATAAATTTTTTACTTCTCTATTTCGAAAGAGAAATCGAAATAATTTCTCACACAAAACTCTCTAAACTCTAATTTTGGTGACTTCTTCCTCATCTCCTCTACAATGTCTCTACCTCCTCCTCCTCCTCCTCCTCCTCCTCCGCCTCTCCTCAACTCCTCGAGACATCGTCTCCTCCACTGGACGCTCGAATTGTCTCCTCCACTGGACGCTCTCTGCCTCTCCTCATCTCATCGACGCTTGCTCGCGAATCTGCCCCCTCGCGTGACCCACTGTCCCCGCTTGTCGTCTGAGCATCCATTGGCAACAGATCTCGTGCCTGCACCCCCGCCGCTCGTTCCCCTACGACGCCAAAAGCCCTTTGCAGCAGATCCCGAGCACCGACGCTTGAGCCGCTCCTGCTCTGAGCCACTCCTGCTCTGCTCCATCTCACTACAAGCTGCCATCGCCCTACGACCTCAGCAACGCCGTGCAACACCCTCTCCTCATCCAGCGATGAGCTGCTCGCGAATCCACGCCCTCGCCTCATCCAGAAGCCCTTTACAGCAGATCCCGAGTATCGACGCCTGAGCCGCTCCTGCTTTGCTTCGTCTTACCAAAAGCTGCCACCGCCCTGCGACCTCAGCAACGCCGCGCGATGCCCTCTCCTTTTCATCCACATAGTGCAAGTTTTGGAACTTGGCCCCCTCCTCTTCAAACTACCCATTTGAGTCTCTGTTCGGTTCTGCTTTCTTGGGTCAATTTGTAAACGGCTCGAGTTCGTCCGATGAGGCCCAGGACCGCGAAGTGTGCAAAGAAGCAGAACTACTCGTCTCCTTCCTTCTCTGGTTCGTGTCGATTCCACCTTCGAAATCACGTCTTTTGTTTTCCTCTTCTTTTTGCGTGGGTTCGTGTGCTTTTTTGCATATAAATCTTAGGATTGGAACTGGGTTTGTTGCGTGTGGATATGAATAAGAGATTGGAGTTGGGTTTGCGTGCAAAGAAGCAGAACTACCCATCCCCTTCCTTCTTTGGTTCGTGCCGATTCCACCTTCAAAATCGCGTCTTTCGTTTCCTCTTTCTTTTTACATGGGTACGTGTACTTTTTTGCGTATGAATCTTGGGATTGGAGTTGGCTTTGCTGCTTGTGGGTGTGAATAGGAGATGGGTAGATTCATCTGTCTTTGAATTTTCTTGGTTGTTGTCGCTTTTTGAGGATGAAAAGACGATGGGAAATCAAGCAGGCATTGACCGGTGGTGGCGAATGCTCTGTTGTTGCATGTCTAGTTTTGGGTTGCTTTTAGTTTTCCTCGTGAGGTCAAATCTGTGATAGAGAAAGTATATGTGCTCTCGAATTATGTCTTAAGAAGTTGTTGGAATTGGTTGTGATCTTGCGAAACGGGTGTGATTAGTCCCAAACACTTTTGGCTTTGGTGTGAAGATGTGGGATTCTCATCGTTTTGCCGTTACCTTTGTGCTGATTTCCCCCCTCCCCCGTAAGAAGATGTCCCCCTTCTCTTGGTCATTCGCAACTTTGTGCAGAAAAGCCACTCCCCTTGCTTTTCGATTCCATAAATCTGTAGCTCCACTCCTCCTCCTCTTCCTCCTCCTCCAAATTGCTTCTCCACGGTCATAATGCCGGCATACCTCGCCATACTGCAGTGGCAGTGCCTGCTTAGTGACTGGGCAGACAGCGTTATCTCATCAACGAAGGGTCATCATTGTTTTAGTTTCCATGGAATTTATCTAGTGCTATGCATATGCCTAATGATTGTTTTTAATCATTGTAATCTAGCTTCTGTGACCAAAGCTGTCTCTTGTTTCTTCTAGTATTTTGGATGCATTAATTCATATGCATTGTTAAATTGCTCTTATATAGACTATTCGGATCCTGATCCCCTACATTGGCCTTTAATTGTGATGGATGTCTATGGCTCATAAGTTTTCACTTGGAAACTCTGTGCGTTCACTTTTTTTTTTAATCCGCCCCCTCGCCTCATCCAGAAGCCCTCTGCAGTAGATCCCGAGCACCGACGCCTGAGCCGCTCCTACTCTACTCCATCTCACCAGAAGCTGCCACCGCCCCGCGACCTTAGCAACGCCGCTCGACGCCCTCTCCTCATCTCCTCAACGTCGTCTCCTCCACTGGTTAGCTTTGCCTCTCCCTCATCTCTCCCTCATTTGTAAATTCTAGGGGCCCTACTGGATTAAATGCCGTAGTTTTATATGAGTGTATGCATAACTCAACATCTTTGAACTAGGAACGTATATTTGAAACTTCTGTGTAGGATTTTTTAAACGAAACTTCTATGTGGCTGTTGCATTTTGTTATATTTGTGTGATTGATTATTTGACATCTCTATATAGAGATTTCAAGTCTGGCTCTTTAGAATGCCGATGATATAGGCAAATGTATTAAATTTTAGTGGGAATGTTCACTGCTAGTTATTATGAGCAAATAGATGGGGCATTGGTTGGTGGGAATGTTCATTTTGCTTGTAATATATGGTTGCTTGTAAAATTTTATATGAGAATGATTATCTTTTAATTTTCTTTGTACATTTTGTTTTATTGATAGTCGTAGCACATTGTATTCATGTGATATCGACATCAAAGTCTATGCGCTTGAACTGGTACACCAATTGATATGGCTTATTTGATGCTCAACTAGTTAAGGTTAAATGGCTTTCCAAAAAGAGGTTTGTATGGCAAAGTGGACTGAGCCTTTGACCAATGAGCTTGTAAGTTTGTTGGTAACAGAGGTAACAAAGGGAAACCACACCACTTCTACCTACAACAAAACATGATGGAATAATATACATGCCGAATTCAATAAACGGACGGGACTCCACTTTAGTATAATTCAATTGAAGAACAGGGTCAACAAACTAAAGAAACAGTATAGTAGTTTCAAGAAACTTTTGTCACAATCTGGATTTGGATGGGATAATATAAACAATAAGGTTGCTGTGGAGGATCAAAGTGTGTGGGAGTCTCACATCAATGTATCAATTTACCAGGGTTATTTTTGTTCATATTGTATTGCAAGCTTTGATTATGTTGCTGACATCTGTCATTATTGTATAAATTCCATAATAATAGCAAATGGACTAAATTTAGAAATGATGGGTTTCCTCAGTATCCTGATTTGTGTATCGTGTTTGGTGATACATATACTACTGGGGAGTATGCAGTAGGAAATACAGAAGAAGTGGTAGTGTCCTCGGAGAGAGATGACAATGGTGGTGATGATGGTGATGGTGGTAGTGGTTATGTAGTAGGTGATTTAGAGGAATTTGATGAACAACATATTGATGAGGAGGTTTTCATACCTGATATGACGACTACCTTAAATCGTAAGAAACACAAGCAGGATATGACTCCAAATTCTAAGAGGAGGATGAAGAGTAACGGATATGATGTTGGTGACACTTGCAAAGCTATTCAAGAATGATTAAAATCAGGACTGCTTAATCAACAAGTGGCTTTGTGACCTCAGATGCCCCATCAATTGTAGACCCCTACTCCACAGCAGCCGTGATTGCCGTCCTAAATGGCATGCTTGATTTAGAGCATAATATTTACAATAAAGTTATGAACCAATCATGTCTTAATGCCACTTGAAGAGAGGCTTTCATTACAATGCTACCTGAAAGGAGATATGGATTTCTTGAATCTCTTTAAACAGATGTTGAGCAGTATGCTATGGATTTATATATTTTGTTTAATTTCACTATATGACTTATGTATTTGAGATATTTTGGTCTTTTTATGATGCAATTATGAAAACTTTGTGGCTATTGTTGATTATTATTAGATTCCTTACTTATAGATTGTGTTTATCTTTTTTTTTTTTTTTTTTTTTTTTTTTTTTTTTTTTTTTTTTTCATGTGATGGCATAGGTAATATGGAAGGGGATGAAAGTAGCATCTATAGTGATCAAGTAGCAACAGGTGAATCGGTTGAACTAAACTTTGATGATTTTAATATTGATATTGTGATAGCATGGTTGAACATGGTTACGGTGGATATGTCTATGCACTTGAGAGAACCTCATAGGGATAGCATATTATCAGGACCCGAATGGATGAGGGAGGTTCTTCAAGGATATTCAGATAGAATATATGAATATTTTAGAATGGAGAGACACGTTTTTATCAACCTTTGTGATTTGATGAAGGCAAGAAGTTGGCTGAAAGATAGTCGATATATAAAGGTAGATGAACAAATTGGGATATTTTTGTTTATGATTTGTCACAAGAACTCGAATAGTACTTTATGCGAGAGATTCCAATGTTCGGGACAAACTATTAGTAAATACTTCACTATAGTATTGAAAGTAGTTCTCAAACTTGCAAAAGAGATTATCGTACCGCCTTGCTTTGATGTTGTCCCAAATGAGATTCTTATGTATCCCAACTATGAACTTTACTTCGAGGTAAAATTTTCATACATTCATTTACAATATCGGTTTCATTTTGTTACTAATCTTATATAACATCAGTCTTTGATAAAATGACATGATTGTGTGGGCGTTATTAATGGTACTCATGTTCATGCTTCTATACCTATGTCGAAGCAAATTCCATTTAGAGGCAGAAAAAAATTACCACTCAAAATGTGATGTGTGTATGTTCGTTTGATATGAAATTTACTTTTGTGTATGCTGGTTGGGAAGGATCTGCCAACGATTGCCAGGTGCTATCAGCAGCACTCGAGACTCCTCGCTTGGAATTTCCTTAACCACCACTAGGTATTTATTTGTTCTAGAATTATCAATTTTCTTTAAGATTGTATTGTATTTACAAATCATTACTAATATATGAATATTTTGTTATAGGCAAATACTATGTTGTAGATTTTGGTTATGCATCAATTCCGGGATTCTTAACTCCTTTTAGACATGAACGGTATCATCTAAATGAGTATAGGGGTAGAGCAAGATGACCAAGAACAACAAGAGAGTTGTTCAACTATAGGTATTCTTCACTAAGGAATGTCATTGAGAGATCATTTGCGGCATTAAAGAATCGCTTCTTTATTTTGAAACACATGCCTGCATTTACAATTTGAAAGCAAGCACATGCTGTAATTGCATGTTGTGCTATCCATAATTACATCCGTGATCAAGATAGGAGGGATATAAACTTTTCCTTATATGGAGATCCGGAGTACTCATTTTAACCTACACAAGATGAGGTTATAGGCGATACATCAACCGAGGAGGAAACTGAGATGAATATGCTGAGAAAAAGTATTGCCAATAAGATGGCAAGGGATCATAATATGCCGGAGATTCCATGAAATCGTGTTTTCAACTTTTGTAATGTATTTCTATTATTTTGTATTTGGGGGTTTCCAATCTTTGCTTTTGTAATGTGATATTGTATTTGATGATTCCTATCTCAATTCTTGTATTGTGATGTTTTACTTGAGGATTTCCCTTATTTGTAATGGTCATTTATGACAAGCTCTATTGCACTTCGTAAAATTTGCTGATTTTGTAAAATTTGCCGCAAATTGCCTATTACACTTCTTTGTGTTTCTTTCTAAAACGATTGCTCGATATCGTAAACCGTGTCGGCGATCGACGTGACATATAGCATGAAGGGGATTAGAATATGGTTGCCCACCTTCATTTTACTAAAGTTTTGGGAACCTTCTATCATGTTCAAGAGTAATGCATATTGATCTCTTTTTTCTATTGTATGGAATCTATTGATAAATATATTATTTTACCGTAATTGCCTATCTAGGTGGATGCTAAAGAATTTTGTGTGAAAATTTAGAAAATTTGATATAACAACTCTTACTTGTATTTTTTTCAAAAAAGGGAGACTTTACTAAAAAAAAAAAAAAAAAAAACTCTTACTTTGTATTTGGGTCAATGGGTTCATAAGCATATGAAATTTGTAAGAATGGATATCTCATTTGCTCCAAAAAAAGAAAAAATTGTTTTAAGAAATAGAAATTTTATACTGTTATCAAACGGATTTCTATTTCTGAAATAAAAATTTTGTATTGTTATCAAACAGATTTTTTTGCTCAGAAACTCGTCCAGAAATAGAAATAGAAAAATCTATTTCTATTCTAGAAATTATTTCTGGAATAGAATGGTTGTCATGCGCACCCTTACACTATCTATCTTCAGTTTAGGGTTAGCAGATCTTGATATGATTGAACTGAATAGATAGTATTGAATGAGTGGACCGAGAGATGATCTTAATGACACGGAATCGACTAAGTCGATTGATCAATAACTTGATCTGATTTGATTGGTTGAGGTGACTTGTGAATATTTGAATTGTATTAACTTGCAAGAATGAACTGAGGCAAAGGTAAGTCCTCTGACTTATGCTTGTGCTTAGGCAGCCATTTGGGCGTATTTTCTTCCTAATCAGGGCTTAGGGGGTTGAACTTGCTGAGACGTTGTCTTATTCCATTGTGGGATAATATTTTCAGGTCCTTAGATGGTAGCTCCTCCTGAGCATTTTGGACAATCGAAGAAAGTAACAAAACAGAGGTGTTACATTCCGCTTCATGGAGACCCTAAGGGATGGGAGTACAAACTTGTGAGGTCCGTGGTTTGGGTTGATGCGGGTCTTCCTCATAAGGTATCCATCGATATAGATCATGGTACCATCAGGATTGTAATGGACAAAGAGAAGGTCCCATATCGGAATTTGAGATACCTCTTATGTGTTGGAGGTTGCTTTTGGGAAAGGCATAGCAGATCCTCCCGGTGGTTCGGTGGTAGACTCGGATCTCTCATATCCAAGGACCCTGGTGTACTCAGCTGGAGGCTCCAATGAGGATGAAGATGAGGATGAGGATGGGGATCTGTAGTTTTATGAAACCCCCTATTTTGTAGATCTTGTTTTTATAGACTGATATTGTATATATGACATGACTTGATATATGTATATATATAAGCGTGTTGGCCCTTCTTTTCTATCACATCTTATTGTTGTTTGGGGATTTATTATTTACTTCTGTACGCGCATATTAAAATGAATGGGTCGGCGATGTGTCCTGGAACGTTGCTACTTAATCGACCGCTGAAGGATGGGCATGTGCTCGAAGGATCAGGGCGTGACACAATCCTTTTCCCGAACACTTGCAGGCTACCTACAAATAGCTTCTACTATTATCCCTTTGCTATAGTTTTTGATAGACCTGTTAGACAACCTAACTTCTTGATTTATGTTATCACTTGGATTCTATTGATGTACGAATCCATTGCCACAACGGCTAGTTTGCTAAACCAACAAATATCATCAATCGAATGTTGTTACCACAATACCATTTACCCGATATGTAAAGTCTCGAATACAAATGTCGATATCCATTGATCTTTAGGTATATTGGTGCTATTTGTAGAAAAGCCATATTAAGACATATTGTGATCTTTTACCACCTGTAACATACAATGGATATTATATAGTCTTTAATATTTGTTGCAACCATCTACCTTTACCATAGTAAATATTATACTAAGGATGGTTTAGAAATCATCAAAATCATTTGGGGATGTTTCTCCAATATATGCAAGACATCAATTTCTCACTTTCTTGAACCTTGTCATGAAGTGGGACTATGGGCGCACATTTTCAAAGGTGTGTGCATCGATATCAATATCAATCTTTGCAGTCGTCAATGATGGGTATGTGCTCGACAATATTCATGATCTAATGAAGTGCATACATATCGAGGGCTTAATCATTTGTTGGTATAAATAGGTGAGAAAGAGAGTAATAAAATAAATTATTTGAGAAAGAAGAGCAATGAATAGAGAAAAGCAATAATATATGGAATGGGATAAATGTATGAATTATGGAAGTGTAATACTTTGACTTCCGCTCATGTCATGCCATATTCACTGTTCTTTCGACCCGTTGCACATGCGGCCAGCAACTGGATGCACGACAGTTGATATAAATAATATAAGATGGTCGATGGCAGTGGTGAAGACGATAGAGAGACGATAACGTTTGATTCCTCGGCTTCCGCACATTGGGCCTGCAATTGTAGCCACATCTTCGGTTTTTCTTTTCCTCATCAACCAACAGATGGTCTTTGTCCTTTACCCCAAAAAAAAAAAAAAAAACAGATTGTCTTTGTCGTGACAACTTTACAACCATTTTCTCAGACTCGTAGCATTTGATTGGTTTTCCTACGACTGCTTTATTATTTCCTCATTATGAGTTATCGCGACCTTTTTCTTTGTTAAGAACATCGGCCTCCAGAGAGAGAGAGAGAGAGAGAGAGAGAGAGAGAGAGAGAGAGAGAGAGATTTGCTAAGTTCAACAATCTACTGCCATGGAAAACTCATATGAAGGAACATCATAGCAAGTATCAAGTGTTCTTGAGCTTTAGAGGACCCGACACTCGTGAGGGATTTACTGACGTCCTCTTCCATTACTTGACTGATGCTGGAATATGCATCTTCCGAGACGACGAAGAGCTCCGTGTGGGTGAAAGGATCAATGGATCACTTCAGCAAGCAATCGACAACTCTCGGATCTATATACCCATTTTCTCTCGGAACTACGCTTCGAGTCAATGGTGTCTCCACGAGCTCACGCATATTTTCTCAAACACCTCTAGATCAAAAGATAATAAAAAGATCTTACCTATTTTTTTTCGATGTGGAACCTGATGATGTTAAGCTAAAAACTGCACTGTATAGTGATGTCATCCTAAGTTTGCAGTGCGAGAAGGAGTGGAGCAATGAGGAAGTGGATGCATGGAGAAAGGCTCTCAAGGAGATTGGTGCGATAAAGGGGTGGGAAGTGAAGAAGTACAACGGGTAAGTTAGCTGCTTTAAAGATGCTTGTTTCCCCAGTGATATTAAAACTTGATTATAGACGTAAAAATTTCGGCATGATCGAGACCTGACTTTTATTACAGTAATGCTAAATGATTGTGGGCAAACGGTTATATTAATAGCTACGATGTCAAAAGTATATATATAGCTAGGTAGCTGAATTAATATTTGATTGTGGCCAATGGGAGGAAAAAGAATAGGATAATGAAATGCTGTGTTCTTTTTATCTAATCATTTAATCTTTCAAAAGGTTAAACATTTCTCTCCTCTTGAAAATACCATACCCAGTGCTTGAATTGCATCACTTCTAGCTAGGTAGTAATGAGTTGGCATTTTTCCCCCAATGAAATGTTTTTCCATTATGGCAGTCATGGCAAACTGATCAAATTAATAGTCGAGGAGGTCGTGGAAAAGTTGAAGACAAAACATAGATTGGTAACTGAACATTTAGTTGGAATTGATGATCGAGTGGTAGCTGTAAGCAAATTGTTTGACATCTACTCTGGTGATGTACGGTTCATTCAAATTCATGGGATGGGGAGTGTTGGTAAAACGACTCTCGCCGGGGTTGTCTTCAACCAATTCTCTTCTCATTTTGGAAAGTATTGTTGTTTTCTTGAAGATGTTCGAGCAAAGTCATCAAGTATTGGCTTAGTTGAATTGCAGAAGAAGTTATTGACGGAAATCGGCGTTAGTGCAGGAACAAGAAGCATTGACGAAATCGATTTTGGAATGAAGAGGATTGGAGAAGCACTTCACAATAAGAAAGTACTCGTTGTACTTGATGATGTTGATAATAGTGAGCAAGTGAAGAAATTAATTGGAAATGGTACTCTATCTCCAGGATCAAGAATATTAATTACAACTAGAGATAAAGATGTTCTGCAAAGCTATAAATTAGAGTATCATATTTTAGAGTACGAAGTGGAGGTGATGAGTATTGATCATGCTCTTCAGTTTTTTTAGCAAGCATGCTTTTCATAGAAACTCTCCTCCAAAAGATTATAGTGATCTCTCTAGGGAAATCGTATTTACTGCGGGGACACTTCCATTGGCTCTTGAAGTAATTGGTTCACTCCTCTATCAAAAACCACAAGTCGAATGGGAAAAGACATTGGAAGAGTTGAGAAAAGCACCTCACACTAATGTTTATAAAAAGTTGAAGATTAGCTATGATGCCTTAAGTTTCAAGCAACAACAAATTTTCCTCGATATTGCTTGCTTTTTCATTCATGAGGATAAGACAAATGCAATTTACATGTGGGAAGAGTGTGGACTTCTCCGAAAGGATGGGGTTAATTTCCTCAACAATAGGTGTTTGATAAAAATTGCTGAGAATAATACGTTTCGAATGCATGATCAACTTAGAGTTCTTGGAAGAGAAATTGTCCGTGAAGAAGATCGAATGAATCCCGGAAATCGTAGCAGGTTATGGATTCACAAGGAGGTCCTTGGTGCAATAAAAACAAAGGAGGTAAAGTACCGCAAAGGAAACCAATAGTTTCTCTGCTAGAAAATCTTCAATGCTGCACTAGGATGCTCTGTTTTTTTTTTTTTTTTTCCCATTTCCATTCTTTTCCTTTGAAAAGGAATACTAAATGGCATCATTCCCTACTCTCATTTTCAGATTAAGAAGAGCGTTCAAGTACTTGATCTTGATCTACGCAAAAGCAATCTTAAGGACATAACAAGTGAAGAGATTGGAAAATTTGAAGATCTAAGGTGCCTCAAATTAAAAGGGGAACCTTTGTTGGTGACTTAGCGAATTCTCTTACTAAGTTAAGATGGATTTTTTGGAGTGATCCTCCTCAAACATCTAAGCCAACCAATTTGCACTTAAAGAATGTGGTTGTTCTTGTACTTTCACACAATGACTTCATAGATGATTCAAAACTACAAAGTTTAATTCGGGTATGAAATATGTACATTTTTTTTTTTCAAAGTAATATCTAATTGTTGAATCATTGAATATTGCATTCATTTTTGACAGATGGCAAGCCATTTGAAAGTTCTTTCTCTTGAAAGTTGTCATAATATATCTAGAACACCAGACTTTTCTAGTTGGCCAAATTTAGAGAGGCTTACTTTTGATGATTGTTCTAGATTAAGGGAAATTGATGGCTCTATCGGGAAGTTGAGGCATCTAATTGACCTAAAGATTCATAGTTGTTGTTCTCTTGAAGGTTTGCCTGAAGAAATTGGGGACCTAGAGAATCTAAAGCATTTCTCTGCACAAAGGTGTGAAATGAAGAAACTCCCAGATTCCATATGGAAGTTGAAAGCATTACATGAGGTGTACTTTTTAGACCACTTTGACAGATCAGACTCTACATATTCATGGGAGTTACCTAGTGCTATTGGAATGCTTCAAAAACTGGAAGTGCTTCTAGTCAATTGTCCTGAATTAAAAGGTCAAATTCCTCCCGAAATCGGAAGTTTGTCCTATCTAAGAATCCTAAATCTGTCACATACTTGTGTTAATGAAGTTCCAAAGACCATTAGCATGCTTTGCTGCCTGAAAAGGTTGGAATTAATGGATTGTGAGGAGATTCAAGAGTTGCCAGCACTCCCAATAAGTTTAACCCATCTATGTGTGTCTTCTAAATCATTGCGGGTAGTCCCGGATCTCTCAAACTTGATTAATTTGGTTGAGCTGGATCTAAATAACAATGGAGAAGGAGGAGATAAACTTTGTACCGGTGAGTTATGGTGGATTGGGAGATTATCCAAATTGACTAAATTGAGCTTAAGACTTCAGAATGTCCCTGCTCCTGCTGAGTTAGCTTCCCTTCCTTTGCTTAGCCAACTTGATATGTTTGGAATGGACATGCAAACCTGTCCGCGACTTCCTTTGTCTTTGCAAAAGCTAGGCCTCGATAATTTTAGTCCTATTGTGTCAATCTTTCCGAACTTGAGAAGTTTGTCATGTTTCGAGCTCTGTAAGTCACCAATGCAAGAATTTCAACTCAATGGGCTTCAACTTCCACATCTAAGGCAGTTGATTGTGCAACTCTGTGTACCCCTCAAGAGATTGACGCTATCAAGCATGAAGAAGTTGAAAGATGTAGTGGCCGGGAGAAGTCCAAAGCTAGTTGAGATCCAATTTTCTGGGATTTTCGAGTCACTGGAGGATTTGACTATTGAATGGTGCAAGTCCTTTCAAAGGTTAGTTTATGTGGGAGAAGTAGGGAGTGATAATAGTGAGCCTGCTAATGAGATGAGTGAAGGAAGACTAATCCTTCCATTGAGAGCCTTAAATAAGTTGAAAAGATTCGAACTGCAGGGTTCTGATAAGATACGCGAGATTCAAATTGTCGATGCAGTGGAATCGTGGGAAGTCTTCAAAGTTTGGAGTTGTCCTTTGTTGCAAAGTCTTTGGGGCTTGCCAAACTTAAAGAACCTACGGTCTTTAATCATCAATTACTGCAAAAGGCTACAAGTTGTCGAGGGCCTCGACGAGTTGGAGGTTTTGCGCCGGTTAGTACTTAGCGATTGCCAATCGTTGGAATGGTTGATTGATGTATCGACCACCAAATTGCCAAACTTTTGCCAATTAGAGATCTCCAGTTGCAGGAAATTACGTGAGGTTGAGGGAGGATTTGAGGGCTCCATCCAATCTTTCAAGAATTATAAGGTGAACCGAACATTCTCTTTATGTTTTTTCGGTTTTCTTGACACAACTATTCAAAAACATGAATCCAGCTTTTAGGCAGATTTGCAATGGTCGTGGGGAATTGAAAAGCAATCAAAGCAACATGAATTGAATTTGGTCTCACTTATTTTAAAACTCAGTTGACACAGGTTGTGCTTTCTTATTTTCTTTTTTCCGTTGTTTTTCCTTTTTTGTATATGAGACTATTCTATATTTGCAGCAAGTCTAGGGGAGAAGGTCAGTTTTCATTACAAATGATTGAAAAATCTTCAATGTCTAGGAGAAATACAGAATAGCTCAGAGTCTCTTGTTGAAATGTTCTTTTTATTTTATACGGAGCGAATTGTATTGCGTGGGTACTTTTTAAATAGGGAAAAAGCCACGAAAAATCCTGAACTTTGCCTAAAGTGACACATTTACCCCAAACTTTTTTTGTGACGTGAAAAATCCCGAACTTCTCAAACCGTGACACATTTACCCAATCAAGGGCATTTTTGTCTTTTCATTTTCTTCTTCCCTCCACCGGCAGCCGGTGGAGGGAAGCCGGTGTCCAGCGAGGGTTGCCCTTGTTGGCGTCGGGCGAGGGCCTCCCTTGTCGGTGTCGGGCGAGGGCCGCCTGACGCTGGCGAGGGCGGGGACACCCTCGCCCGACCTCGCCGGCGTCGGGCACCCCTCGCCCGACGCGGGTGAGGACCGCCCGACGCTGGTGAGGGCAGGGACACCCACACCCGACCTCGTCGGCGTCGGGCGAGGATGGCCCTCGCCAGACGCAGGCGAGGGCCGCTCGACGCCGGCGAGGGCAGGGACACCCTCGCTCGATCTCGTCGGCGTCGGGCGAGGACGGCCCTCGCCCGACACCGGCGAGGGCAGCCCTCGCCGGACGCCGGCTTCCCTCCGCCGGCCGGCAGAGGGAAGAGAAAAGAAAAGAACATTAAAAAATTTAAAAAATTTAAAAAATGAAAAGACCAAAATGCCCTATAATTTTGGGGTAAATGTGTCACATAACAGAAGTTCAGGGTTTTTGGTGTCACAAAAAAAAGTTTGGGGTAAATGTGTCACGGTTGGCAAAGTTCAGGGTTTTTCACGTCACAAAAAAAAAAGTTTGGGGTAAATGTGTCACTTTGGGCAAAGTTCAGGATCTTTCATGGCTTTTTCCCTTTTAAATAATAAACTCCACTTTATTGTGCATTTTTTCCTTGATAATGTTAATTATGGAGATGAATTCGGTGATTTTGCGATTTCTGCTGTGAAAATGAAACATTAAAAGAATCAGATACTGATCGAACATCTCGAAACAATCCTGGTAACTGAGGTATTTCAAGAACACAGCTTCCATGGTCCTCCTGATCCACCAATCAAGTGACTTATGCCCTTGATGGAATTAAGAGTGACTTGAATTTGCGTGTGGTGGGGGTCGGCCATCTAGGATGTGTGTTTCAAAAACGCCTAAAATACTTGCTTAAGATTTTATAGTTTGATTAAAAACCACTTCAAACAGGAACAGGAACAGGAACAGAAAAGCCTCTCCAAACAGGAAGAGGAACTGGAAAGGCACTTCAAACAGGAACAGGAAAGCCACTCCAAACAGGAAGAGCAGGAACAGGAAAGGCACTTTAAGCAGGAAAAGGAAGAGGAATTAAAGCCGAGGAGAAGGCTGGGGGGAGTGTCGTTCAAATGCCTGAGCTTTAACAGTTTGAGTCGCTGCTCCTTCCATAAAGGAACCGGAAAGGGCCCTCTTTCAACGGAGTCGGAGGACGCTCGCCATCAAGTCAGAATGAAGTTGGCTAGAAGCAGAGCTAGAGAGTATAGAACACTCAGAAATGCATAGGAGGTAATACTCAGCTCATCAAGGAAATTAACGCCAATGGCGTCTAGCAAAACAGATCCAGAAGATATCACCGTTGGCCGAGAATAAAGGCCGCCTTATCTGTGTTGTGTATGTGGCCTATTGTTTTGCCCTTCAAGGCATTTGTTTCTTAATTAGTCCGTGCTTTTAAGCTCGGGCTTTAGCTCCCAAAAGTTGAGAGTACTCATGGCCTAAGGCGTCAAAACCAAGGCCCTCGATCACTGGCTTATGTTGTTCATTAGGGAGTTTTTATTCAGTTTTTTAACGTTAATTGTAGTTTCTTGACTTGGATTTGAAAGTTCTCTCTAGAGGATATGGCCCTAATCGAGTTTCTTCCTTCTGTACCTTCTTCTAAATGGGGGAACCTTCGTATTTTCAACTTAGCGAATCATCTGACCTAATTAAGATGGATTTTTTTGGAGTCATCCTCCTCGACCATTTAACACAAGCAATATGCTCTTAAAGAATATGGTCGTTCTTTAATTTTCAGACAATGACTTCAGCAATGATCAGAGACTAAGGAGCTCAACCAAGGTGTGATTCTTTTTTTGTTCTTTTTAACAAATATGCGATCGTTTGTCTGATGAATAATCACGTTCACATTTTACGGATGGCAGTGAAATTAAAAATCCATTTTTTTCTGCGTTGTTCTCACATAATCACAGCACTGGCTTTCTTTGGATGCTTGACTGTAGAATGGCTTACTTTCCAAAATCATCCTATTTTGCGGAAAATTGACAGCTCTATTGAGAAGTAAAATGATCTAATCGACTTGAATACCAATGGTTGCCGTCATCTTGAAGATTTGGCCAATGAAATCAGAGGCCTTGTCAATCTTCGGTGCTTCACAATAGGGTGGTGTCGTCAAGTGAAGAAACAACCAGATTTCATATGGAAGTTGATATCGGCACTTAACTTGCATTTTTCTACTAAGTACTTCTGTTGGTATTTGCGGAAGCGTGTGATTAATGTGTGTGCAAGTGTGTTTTATGTGTGAATTATCAAGAGAGCAAATGAACCAAGAATAAAGTGGGCAAGGACAAAGTAAAAGAGAGTGGAAGAGAAGTACAAGGAAAAAAGGAACTTTTATTTATTGTTTATTGTAGTACAAAGGGGAAGGCGAGGAGCTTACCTTTTTTGCTCTGCCTTTCTACGCTCCCCCCCTCCTTCCTTATTTATAGGGACACTCGACCGACTTAGCCCATCTTCTAGGAGTTTCTTTTACAATTTTTTTTCTAGAAAAATAGGCTTTTTTTTTTTAAAGGCAAATATCTTTGCCATTTTCAGAGATAATTCCATAGAGTCTTCTAGAATTTTTCTTGAATTTTCTAGCTCATATTTATCTTGAAGTTTCTAGAAAATTGGATCAATAATTTAACACTCCTCCTTGATCCAATTTCGTGTTCCTCCGAGCATTTCCCGCAATGTCTCGAATTTGGCTCGCGATAGTGCTTTAGTGAAGATGTCGGCTACTTGTTCCTCGGTTTTGCAATATTTCAGCTCGATCTCTTTGTTATATTGCGCCTCTCGTATGAAGTGATATTTGATGTCAATATGTTTGGTTCTTCCATGGAATACTGGATTCTTTGATATAGCGATTGCAGACTTATTGTCGCAAAGTATTGGAGTTGATTCCATCTGTGCTTCTCCAATGTCTTCTAGAATTCTTCGAAGCCATATTGCTTGACTGGCGGTTGTAGCAGCTGCGATGTATTCAGCTTTTGCGGTAGACTGTGCCACTGAGTCTTGTTTTTTGAATGCCCATGAGAATATTCCAGAACCCAGTGTGAAGGCATAGCCAGTAGTACTTCTCCTATCATCAACTGAACCAGCCCAATCGCTATCAGTGTAGCTGATCAACTTAGTTGTTGCACTAGGTCGGTACCAAATACCATAATCAGTGGTTCCTCGTAAGTATCTTAGAATTCTCTTGGTAGCTCCAAAGTGAATTTGACTTGGACTTTGCATGAATCTTGATAGTAAACTTGTCGCATACATAATATTCGGTCGTGTAGCAGTGAGATATAGTAGACTGCCAATCAAACTTCTGTAGAGGGTGGCGTCAACTTTTTTTGCTCCATCTTCTTTTAACAGTTTCTCATTTGTCATGAGCGGAGTTGAAACTGCCTTGCAATAGCTCATCATGAATTTCTTTAAGAGATTCTCGGTATATTTTTTCTGCGAGATAAAAATTCCTTCATCTTGATTGACTTCAATACCGAGGAAATAGTTCATCAAGCCCAAGTTCGTCATTTCAAATGTTTTCATCATTTCTTCTTTGAATTCTTAGATCATTGTCTCATTATTTCCTATATATATGAGATCATCTACATATAGAGAGACAATGAGAGTGTCGGACTTACCTTGGGTCTTGATGTAGAGTGTTGGCTCACTCATACTCCTCCTGAATCCTTGCTTGATGAAGTACTCATCAATTCTACTATACCACGCATGTGGTGCTTGTTTTAACCCATATAAGGCTTTTTTGAGTTTGAGAACTTTTTCTTCTTGGCCTTTGAGGATAAAGCCTTCTGGTTGAGCTACATAAATTTCTTCTTGAAGATATCCATTTAGGAACGCCGACTTCACATCTAGTTGATAAATCTTCCATTCTTTTTGTGCCGCTAGGGCTATAAGTGCTCGAATAGTATCAAGGCAAGCGACGGGAGCAAAAGTTTCAGTATAGTCGATACCTGGTTGTTGCAAGTATCCTTTCGCCACAAGCCTTGCTTTATGCTTCTGGATTGATCCATCAGCGTTGAGCTTCGTCTTGTAGACCCACTTGATGCCAATGATCTCTTTGTCTTCGGGTCGATTGACAAGCTCCCAAGTTTCATTTTTCTCGATCATCTTGATCTCTTCCTCCATGGCTTTTATCCATACTTCATCTTTGGATGCTTGTTCGTAGTTTTCTGGTTCCAAAATAGCAAAGTTGCATGTGTCGTAAATTCTTCTAAGGGCTTTTACCCTTAGTACTGGAGACTCTAGAGTAGATTCTTCTTGCATTACTCTTGGAGAGCTTGGTGGAGTTATGTCATGAGTGGTGGAATCCAGTACTTCTCCTTCTTCTTGTGACGTTGACTCCTGTTGAGCAGGTGGTATGTCTGGCAAGGTGATGTACTTCTTCTCAATCTTCTCGTCCTCCCAATTCCAGGTAGCATTTTCGTCGAACTCGATGTCTCGACTAATCATAAGCTTCTTAGTTCTTAGGTTGTAAATCTGATAGCCTTTCGATTGGTCACTGTAGCCGAGGAATATTCCCTTTTCTGTCTTTTCATCTAGCTTACTCCTTTTTTGAGTAGGGATGTGGACGTAGCAAATGCATCCAAACACTTTGAGATGCTTTGCTGAAGGCTTCCGTCCACTCCATGCTTCGGCGGAGTTTTATTTTGAACTGCTTTAGTTGGACACCGTTTAACAGGTATACTATAGTATAAACTGCTTCTGCCCAAAAAGTGGTGGGAAGGCCTTTCTCCTTTAGCATAGACCTTGCCATCTCCATGATGGTTCTATTTTTTCTTTTAGCTACTCCATTTTGTTCTGGGGCATAGCCAACAGTTAGTTGATGATGGACTCCTTCATCTTCACAAAATTTATTAAACTCCTTTGAATTGTATTCTGTGCCTCTGTCACTCCTTAGGACTTTGATTCTTTGGCCACTTTGATTCTCAACATGGTTCTTGAATTTTCTGAAGATAGAGAAAACCTCAGATCTTTCTCGAAGAAAGTATACCCACGTCATTCTTGTATAATCGTCAATGAATAGGATGAAATATTTATTTTTGACTAGGTGTAGGTGTTCTCATTGGACCACACACGTCCGTATGGACAAGTTCCAATGGCTTCTTAGCTCCCCATGTAACTCCAGATGGGAAGGACTGTCTCTGTTGTTTTCCAAGAAGACAGCCTTCACAAACATCTGAAATTTCTGTGATGGCTGGAAAATCTCTCATCATATTTTTCTGATAGAGAATTTTTAGCCCAGCAAAATTGAAGTGGCCAAATCTTCAATGCCATAGCCATGAATCATCAAGTTGAGCTTTCATGGCTATATCTTTGACATATTTCCATTGAATAGGAAAATTGTTATTTTTCATCTTAACAGAGGCAATTACATTTTTATATTTATCATAGATAATGCTGGCATCTCTATTAAAATATAGAGAATACCCACTTTGTATCATTTGGCCCACACTCAAGAGATTTTGTGCAAGACGAGGGACTAGATATACATTACGTATATATTTTGGGCCTTTATTTGTTTCCACAGCGATGATGCCTTTTCCTTTGACATCTACTAATGCACCATTGCCCAACTTTACTTGGGATTTCACGGACTTATCAATATCAGTGAATATAGTTTCGTCCCCTGTCATGTGATTGCTACACCCACTATTGATGTACCATGTTTCACTTTTATTGTCATTTGCCGCTTGGCCTGCATAGAATGTATTCTCTTCACTTTCCTTTTTTTTTCTACATAGTTTGCTCGATTATTTGTTTTCGAGCGACAATCTTTTTCTACGTGGCCATATCTTTTACAAAAGCTGCATTGTTTTTTTTTTTTTTTATTTATTTTTAAACCAACAATCCTTCTCCAAATGATTTGTTTTCTTGCAAATACCACAAGGTGGATAATTTTCCTTTTTTATAATTTCTCCTCCTCTTTTGTTTTTCCATGAGCTCCTTCCACCATTTTTAGTTTGATGAGACCGTATATTTACTTTAGACTGAAAGGCACTTTCCACTAAATCTTCATCTTGTGCCATTAGTCTTTTCTCATATGCTTCTAGAGAGCCAATTAATTCACTTATTGATAGGGTCGTCAAGTCTTTAGTTCCTTCTATAGTTGTAACTATGGAGTTGTATTTTTTTGGTAAGTGACACCAATATTTTCTCAACAACCCTTTGATTAGTTATCCCATCTCCATAGGCTCTCATTTGATTAACTAGTTCCTTTAATTTTCCACAATATTCTTGTACGATCTCATAATTTTTCATTTTAGAATTTTCAAAATCTCTTCTCAGAGTTTGAAGGCGAATAGTGCATACCTTTTCCGATCCTTGAAATTCTTCTCGTAATGTATCCCAAGCCTCTTTTGCAGTCCTTGCTCCAATAATTCTTGGAAATACGGTTTCCGAGAGTGCTTGTTGGATAAAATATAGCGCCCTTGCATCCTTTTGGAGTTGATCCTTCAAAACACTTGCACCTTTTGGCGGAGCCTGACAACCTTTTTCCACGATGTCCCATAAGTCTTGGGCCATCAAGAATGTAGTCATTTTTATGCTCCAAAAGTCATAGTTGTTCCCATAAAAAATGGGAATGGGAAATGAGGATGAGGTAGAATTGGCCATGGTTTAGTTAGTGGGTATTTGGAAATGGTAGTTTTAGGAGTGGGTCGGTAGGACAAACGCCCAATACCAACCAAAGATGTGGCTCTGATACCACTGTTGGTATTTGTGGAAGCGTGTGATTAATGTGTGTGCAAGTGTGTTTTATGTGTGAATTATCAAGAGAGCAAATGAACTAAGAATAAAGTGGGCAAGGACAAAGTAAGAGAGAGTGGAAGAGAAGTACAAGGAAAAAAGGAACTTTTATTTATTGTTTATTGTAGTACAAAGGGGAAGGGGAGGAGCTTACCTTTTTTGCTCTGCCTTTCTACGCTCCCCGCCTCCTTTCCTAGTTATAGGGACACTCCACCGACTTAGCCCATCTTCTAGGAGTTTCTTTTACAAATTTTTTTTCTAGAAAAATAGGCTTTTTTTTTTTAAAGGCAAATATCTCTGCCATTTTCAGAGATAATTCCATAGAGTCTTCTAGAATTTTTCTTGAATTTTCTAGCTCATATTTATCTTGAAATTTCTAGAAAATTGGATCAATAATTTAACAACTTCTAATCAATTTCATCTCCATACAAAGCACGGGAGTTGCCTAGGGCCATGGGAATGCTTGGGAATCTTGGAATGCTTGAAGGCATGACTTGATAATTGAAAGGTTGACTTCCTTCCGGAATCAGAAGTTTGCCCTTTGCAAGAATCTTATGCTTGTCCTACACTTACATCAGTGAAGTTCCGGAGACAGAATGATTGGCTGCAAATGCTCGAGTTAATGGAATGTGATGAGGCTCAAGAACTGATGACGCTTCCAGCAAGTTTAAACAATCTACAAGTGTTATTTAATTTGTTGCGGTTACTGCTCATGGGATCCAGTTGGGCCTATATGATGGCTCTAGTTGGAGAGAAGGAGATAAAGTTTGTGCCGGTGACTTCGGGTGAATTAGGAGGTTAACCAAACTGAATAAATTGAGCTTGAAACTTCTCAATGTCCCGGCTCCTACTGATTTCTCAGTTAAAGGTTTCATTCGTCTAGGTTGGACCGGCAATCAATGGTGCAACTTCCATCGTATCTGTTAAATTTAAGCCTTAATAACTTCAATCTAACTGTGTCACTCTCATCCAAAATAGAAAGTCAAGTTTTGAGCCAAGTGCAAAAAATTCAGCTCAACAGGCCTCGGCTTCAAAATTTAACCAAGTTGGTTCTGAAAAGCTGTGAACACTTCGACAGATTCATGCTATCAAGCATGATGAAGCTCAAAACCGTCCAAGTAGAATATTGCCCAAAGCTAGTTGAGATCCAAATTTGCAGGATCTTTAAACCATTGGAGGCATTTTTTATAATCCGGTGTGAGTCCTTTGGAAGGTTAGCTTGTGCGGATGAGTAGAGTTTGCTAATGAATTGATTATTTGTTTGCTAAATTCAAGTATTCTGTACGTAGGAATCACAGGAAGGGTTTGGGGCCTCAGATTGTCATTTTGTGCAAAGTGTTGGTGGTTTATCAAACTTAAAAATCTCGAGTATTTATATATCTGTGACAGTGATGGGGATAAGGGTTGTTGAGGGCCTCGACGAGTTAGAATTCTTGAATCAGTTAAAAACTCATTGATGCAGATCAATGGAAAGGCTGATTGAGGTATCAAGAACATAATTGCTGAAGGATTGCAACATAGATATCCTCCACTGCGGGAAATTAGCTAAGCCTAAGAAACGATCCGTTGGCTCCTTCCAAACTTACAAGCATCATGAGGTGAGTTTGAACCTTCTCCTCTCTCTTTTTTACTCACCTTTTTTCTTTATTAATAGCTACTATTGCATTAGTCTGTCCCTGTTTGCTTAGTACTCCCATCTCTATATCACTTATTACGTAGTAAACACTTGATGTGTTGATATAATCCCAAGATTGTTTTCTACCTTTAACACCGTTTTCACATCTTGCTGTATTTGAGACCTGACGCGATTTTGTTGTGAGCCTGGAACCTGAACTTGAGGCTTTAACGGCTGCGCTCTTTCAAAGTAAACCTCAAGCCTTTGGGTTTTCCATTTTCAGGAATTGGCAGTAGTATATCAGGTGAGCAGGGAGATACTACTGCAATGCCCACAATCTTGACATCTGGTTCCAGTATTGTGAAGTAATGATGAGAAGAAAATGATAAGTGACAATTGAATTAGGATCACCATTAGAAGATAAGGAAGTCACAATCACTGACTGAATCAAGTCGTCATTCGAGCTGTGGATCAACCAGAGATATGCAGTTACAAGGCCATCATTCAATTTGCTAAAGACATCAAGAAAAAGTTCATCTCAGCTTTGATTCAATATGCGGAAACAACACTCAGAAAAATATAAACAACTTTGTAACAGCAATGACGGCCAATTGGAACTCGAGAGAAATTTGTGTTCAATAAAAATTATGACAAGCAGAAAGCCACAACACAAGTCTGTCCTCTACCATCCGGCGTGATATGTAGAAACAGACACTACTGACAGTGAAGAACCGGACAGACGGATTCCCTCAGCCAAAGTTCGCTATGAAAGCTCCTCCTTTGAAAGAGATTCTTCCTTTTTTGTATTAGAAGTCCGCTTTCTCAAGCAAAAAGAGATCTTTCATATTAAGACTACAAGACTCATTAGATAAACCTCCTCATAGACTGAACACCTTGCCGCATACAGGATCCATAGACCTCGCCCTTTCTCGAGACACAAATTTTCGGTCATCTTATGAAGGTGGGGAGCTTTCTTTTAGAGAGATCATAGCTAGTGTGATTGCACCTTTTGAAATATTCCCACATATTTAGAGGAGTCCCAAAAAAAGCAACTCCTCTACAAGAACCATTCAAACTAACAAAAGAAAAACAACTAAGCCTCATCCGGCTAAGTTTGGTCGGCTGTATGAATCATTTTATGTCGTTGTACTTTTGTGCCATATAGAGTCTCCTGTACGGTCAAAGTACGAACGCTTGAGCACTGAACAGGTAGATTTCTGCAGAGAGGCTCTGATGAAGGTTGATGTAGGGGGTGGGAAGCCAAGAAATTCAATGGGTGAACTAGCTGCATTCTAACTTTCTAAGACTCACATTTTACAAAGAGATAAAGCAAAAGTCTAAAAGTAAAATGAGATTTAGGGCGTGTTTGGTAACTATTTTGTTCCGAAAATAATTTTTGCTCAGAAATTGATTTTTCTTGATTCTGTTCCGGGAATAATTTCTAAGCATTTTAAAGTAAGACAGACAAATAAAAAAAATTCCTTTTGAGATCTTTACTTCCCTAAACATTTTCTTTCCTGTTTGCCAAGACTAAGCAATTTATAAAAAGAAAGCGACACGCTAGATGTAGATAAGAGGAGACAAATCAAAGGCATAAGAATCATGCTAGAGCTGCCAAAATTTTCTGGAAAAAAAAAAAACAAATAAAACCCACCAACGCTTCTTCAAGTCTCTTCACGAACCTTAATAGAAATCCACCAACGAGCCACTTCCAAATTCAAATATTAAATTTGAGGCTATTACTGGATATAGAGAAAGCAGCGCATGGCCTTAAAGATAAAATCCTCATAAAATGAGAAACGTCTTTTTCTTTTAAAGAAGAAATCATGCTCAAGTTTTCTTTAATTTTGGTAAAGAAGAGCATTTTTGGGAGATGTGGACTGATCTAGGTCCTCAATGGGGCTGCCGATGTGTCTTTATTGTAAGGGTGGCTGAATTTAAGATGTAAATTCATTGGTCCCGGCACCGTCCTCAATGGACGGAATTTACCGGTGATGGCTTTTGCGGCAGCAGTCTCGATGGCCACACTGAGGCCGTGCGAGAGGAAGAAGGAGGCGACCACCTACCTCACCTCCTTACATATAATGATAATAAAAAATCAGCTCATGCACACGAATGTCGCCGGCACCAGGGCCCACTTCCTTCGATGGACCTGCTATGAGGGAAGGAAGAGACGACGCAATGTGATCATAAGAGTGTAAATCATAACCATTTTGCTTCATAAATTAAATTCTGTTCTAGAGAAAGATTTTTATATTTATATTTCCCGAGTGTGTTGGAATGAAGTTGGGGAACAAAAGATCACAGACCTAGAGTTAGTCCAGTAGTCAGTGGATGCAGTTGTAGTTATCAGGGATAGATTAAAGACCGCTTAGAGCCGCCAGAAAAGCTACGCAGATAAGCGTCGGAGGCCTTTGGACTTCTAAGTTGGTGATCACGTTTTTCTAAAGGTGTCACCAATGAGGGATACTTCGCGCTTTGGTAAGAAAGGAAAATTGAGTTCGAAGTATGTAGGTCCCTTTGAGATTCTAGAGAGAATCGGGATCCTAGCGTATCGTCTTGCATTACCGCCGAAGTTAGCACAAGTGCATAATGTCTTTCACGTGTCGATGTTAAGGAAGTATGAACCTGACCTGACCCACGTGCTTAATTTTGATGAATTAGACATGGACGACAGAGTGTCGTACGTGGAAAGCCCGGTTCACATTATGGATTGGAAAGAACAAATTCTGCGTACCAAGACGATCTCGTTGGTTAAAGTGGTTTGGCAACACCATGGTACTGAAGGAGCAACTAGGGAAAGTGAAGATTTGATGAGACGACTGTACACCCGCCTTTTTGTTTAAAGATTGTAATAGTTTAAATTTCGAGGACGAAATTTTTATAAGAGGGGAAGAGTTGTGACATCTTGAAAATTCAGTTCTATTTTCAATTAAATGAATCGGGTCTTTCATCGACGCATCTATAGTTCTATTCTCCAAGCTGATCACTCATGAGATAACTAGACTATCTTGGGAAGCCATTAAGGGATTTTAATGCAATAGACTTGAGAATTTGACTAAGAATCAACTATTCGACAGTGCTCATCTGCAGAGATCATTGCGGCACAGTTAAAAATTGATTAGAGATCAGAGATATGTCAGTTCGACTAAGATGTGTGGCTAAACGTGGATGATTCCACCAAATTGCAAAATTCTCATCGATCGGCACTGGATCGATTTTTTTTTCTTCGTATTGGTACTCTGTGCCCATATTTGAAATTTCGAGATTTTCACGACCATCAAGAGTCGCCAATGTGTCGAAGATGTACACTGTGGCTCGAAATAAATTGACCACGGGTCAATTGCACTAAAAATTTCTAAAAGCCACTTGGTAGGCTAGGTCACGCTAAAATCGCGTCGATTGAAATTAATTGCGAATTTGAATTCGATTTCAGAAATTGAAAGTTCTATCATGTCACGAGTCATTTTAGGACTGTCGATTCATCCTCCGAAGATTTTTTTGTGCAAACCCAGATTTTTGGCGGAATTTCAAGATAGGGCCATTTTTGACCGGAAAATTCAGGGGACCGTTTATTATCGCGTCTTTAGGATGCAAGTTAGTTCTATTGGTGAGAAAAAAATGTCAATTTGGTCATGGACACCTTGGTGGAATTTTTTGGGGACCAAATTGAATCGATTCAAGTGGGAATTGAAGTGGATTTGAGGGAAAATATATCAAAATTCGTAGCCCCTTGGTCCCTCAACTTTTGGACCACTTCAATGACTTCCTAAGGAAGCTAATGGTGTGCAAATGGCTGAGGATTAAGTTGAAGCCAAGTGGGGCCTCTTCTAGGTGGACAAAGGGATAGGAAGGAGCTTGGAGGGAATCCCCAAGGAGTAGCTGTCCCTTTCTTCTTCTTCCTTCAGCTTGCTTTCTCCATTTTAGAGGCCTTGAAGCTTTGAAAGTGCAGAAAATGGAGCAGCTGTCCTCCCTTGTCGTCGAGCAGCCCACTAAGCCCTTGGACCACCGTTTCTGCTCGTCTCGCCTAACCGTGAGCCCGCCTACTCGTCGTGCATCTTTCCATCATCCCACTTGCGTTCGAGCCTCCTGCTCACGTCCCTTGCCATCTTGAGCCTCCTTAGATCATCGTCGAAGCCGTGCCACCGCCGTCCAGCTGTCAGAGTCACCTACCTAGGCCACATCAGCACCACCGATCCTTTCTCGTTGAACTAGCCGCTCGGTTCTGCTCCTCGACCAGCAGACCATAAACCGAAGACAGCAAGGATCTTGAGGTTTCATGGCCCGTTTTCAAGCTCTTTCGGGCCTCGCTTGGTGTCGCCGCTTCGGAGTTTGTTGCCCGTCTCCGCCTCGCTGTTGTCGTGAACTTATTGGATTTCAAAACGAGTGAGTTTACTCACTAAACTCTGCTTAGGGAGTTAATTATGCTTAAGGGTTGATTAGTTTAAGCTAATTAGGGATTATGTGGTTAGTTATGACGGATTAGCGATTTAATTACTCGTTTTTGCATGTTAGGTGGTTAGAATGACTTAATTAGCAAATAGATAGGATGTAGTATTTATCTAGATTGGTTCGGAAATTTTCCGGGCCCATTTTGGTATTTAATTAGGCTTTTTAGGCCTAAGTTTGCACTTATGGTATTTATTGGTATTTAATTAATTAATTTTGGTATTTATTCAATTATTTATTATTTTCCGAAAATTAGACTGGGATAGTCGGTGATCGAATTTCGTGTTGATTGCAATGGTGTGATTGGTTTATTTAATTGAATGCTAGATTGTATAAATTGAGTGCTTTGTTTGTAATTTTGGGTATTTATCCCAAAATTTAATAATTTCAGTATTTAATTAGAAAATACCGGGCGTCGGTTTTTTTAATGCCGAAAATGTTTTTAGACACTATATAAATAGTGAGATTTTTAAAAAGAAAGATATTGCATTTTTGGCTCGAGGCCCCCACATACGATTTTTTTTATTGGGTATATTTTAATACAAAGAAATTAGGCAAAGTTCGTGATTTAATTGAGGAATGGGAGTGCATAGCACAAAGTCCTTGGCCGGGATTAATTTATCGTAGTTTAGCTTGTGTGAATATTGTGATTTCAGCTTGTTTGAGCAGTATACTATATCAGTCTATAAGTGCTTGATATGTCAGCTTGTGAGAGCAGTATACTTATTTAGCTTGTGTGAGCAATGATCGTTTATCAACTTGTGAGAGCAACGATCCGTATATCAGCTTGTGCGAGCTACTATCTATCTATATCAGCTTGCGTGAGCTACTATCTATCCTTTTCAGCTTGTGCGAGCATGGTCAGTGTCAACAATATTGGATAGATAGTATTGAATTGATAGATAGTATGGATTGGATCGATTGATTGTTGATTTTGAATTATTGATTGGTTGAGATTTATGAATTGTACTCACTTGCAGGAAGGATCTGAGGCAAATGTAAGTCCTCTGTCTTATGCGTGCATAGGTAGCCTTTGGGCGTATTTCCTTCCTAGTCGGGTTTTAGGGGGTGGACTTGCTGAAATGTTGTCTCACCCCATCGTGGGCTAAAATTTTTAGGTCCTTAGATGGAGGCTCCTCGCGAGAGATTTGGACAGCCGAAGAAGGTCATCGATTAGGTCTCTTATATTCCGCTTCATGGGTACCTAAGGGGATGGATCTACGAACTCATGAGATCCGTTGTTTGGGTTGATGCGGGTCTATCTCGGTTAGTACCCCATCAATACAGATTGTGGTATCGTCATGAGCGAAATGGACAAAGAGAAGGTCCCCTACTAGAATCTGAGATCCCTATGTCAGTGCTGGAGGTTGCTTTTGGAAAAGGCATGGTAGACCCTTCCTGGTGGAGCAGTGGTAGATCTGAAGTCCCCGGATCTAGAGACCCCAGAATCTTCTGTTGAAGGATCGAATGTTTAGAGGATTTGTGGCCCTACTTTTCTCTCCCATCTTCGTGTTGTCTGGGGATTTAATTATTCGTTTCCGCATGTGCATTAAAATGAATGGGTCGACGACTCATCCTAGGACATCGCAATTTAATCGACCACCAAGGGATGGGCACACGCTCGGAGGATCGGGGTGTAACATCCCCACCGGGAGTGGTATCAGAGCTGGTCAATGTTGGAGTGATATGGTGCGATAAGTTATGGGATAGTTAGTAGGAAAGACCTTTATTTCATGTTGGTGCATGTCTGTGATAGCTGTCTAGTAGAATTGTTTGTTTGAGATCGCTCAACTTCTAATTCTGTGTGGAATTGGAAAGCAGGTTTCTTTAAAGATCCTACAAAATGAGTGATTAGGAGCAGATGACTCTTAGAAAGCGAACCATTAGACCTACGACTCAGGGTAGGACGCCGACGATGGTCGGTACCCGAGGAGGTCGTGGTCGAGTGCCAGCTCAGGCTAGTGCTAATGGGGTAGCACCGCCTCTTGTTGGTGCTAGGCTAGCAGCCCCTAGTGATTCTAGGATCGAAGGGATCATGTAGGCGCTTGAAGCGATGAGAGATCTGATGGGGTAGCAGGCCCAGAATCAAGCCGTCGTCACTCAAGCCGTCGCTCTACGCCATTACCGCTACTGCTGAGGCCGCAGCCACTGCTGCTCCTGTCGTTGTCCCAGCTGAGAACGTGGTTGTGCCGAGAGAGAGGCCGATTCATAAGTTGGTGGAGCAATTCCTGAAGCTGAATCCGCCGAGATTCATGGGTGCTGGAGACCCCGAGACTGCATCTCTTTGGATTCAAGACCTGGAAAAGGCCTTCGCTCTTCTGATGTGTAGTGAGGAGGAAAAGGTTGTCCTGGCAGTATACTAGCTGTAGGGTAACGCGAATACCTGGTGGAGGGCCACCAAAGGTACAGTTTTTCCGGAAGGTGTGGTCCCAGTGTTGAACAAGCTGATTAAGAGGAATTTGAGTGAACAAGCTGCCTCATCTAGATTGAAGTTTAGTTCACAAAGAGATGGGAATCGACATGGGAAAAAGCCCATGATCGGAGGAAGGTTCCACGTACCACCCAATAGGAAGGGTGAAGTTGGCAAGTTGGCGCCAAATCAGAATGGATCGTGTTGTTCATGTGGAAGGCAACATGGCTCGACCCTGTGCCCTCTTAGGATGGGTGCCTGTTTCGAATGTGGCCAACTTGGTCACCTGGCCAGGGATTACCCTAGAAGACTGAGGGGATAGCAGCAGTTACCGCTGCTGCCATTGATGGGTTAGATTAGGGGGATTGCACTGCAGGGTGGACATATCAGACCCCCAATTCAAGGGACAGTGTATGCCATCACGAGAGGACAAGCAGAGGACTCACCTGATGTGATCACAAGTACGGTTTCGCTGAACAATCATACTGCTTATGCTTTATTCGACCTTGGCGCGACTCATTCTTTTATTGCTGAGCAATTTGTTAAGCTGATAGGAATGAGTCCTGAATTGTTGGAGTTAGTGGTTAGCATATCTACACCGTTAAAGGATAAGGTGCTGTTTGCATTGGGTTGTTTTGGTTGCAAGTTAGTAATTGGTGAGCGAGAGGGGAGGATAGATTTGTTAGTCCTAGCTATGTATGATTTCGATTTGATAATTGGCATGGATTGGCTCACCAAGCAACGAGCTAAGATGGACTGTTATTGTAAAGTGATTCAATTTAACACGTTAGCGAGTGAAAGTTTCAAGTTTGTTGGGAGTCAAGGAGGACCCTTGATTACCCTAATCTCATCATGGATACGACAGTTGAAGAGTTGAAGGTTGAGGACATCTCAATAGTCCAAGAATTTCCAGAATTGTTTCCAAAGGAGTTACCAGGCCTGCCGCCAGAGAGCGAGATAGAATTTCGTGATCGAGTTAGCACCCGGGATAAAGCCAATCTCTAAGGCTCCTTACCGAATGTCATTATCTGAGTTGAAAGAACTGAAGGTGTAGATGCAAGAATTGTTGGATAAATGATTCATACGTCCTAGTGTATCACCTTGGGGAGCACCAATTATGTTCGTGAAGAAGAAGGATGGTTCGTGTGGCACCCTCGCCACGGCCCCCAATCCGTTAAGGTCGCCATAGCTCGCTCACCTATCACTTGTCCTAATAACATTCCACTTTGATACCATTTCAATTGCAGTGGGTCCATAAAACCTGGGGGTTCACATCTTTTAGATTGGTCCCAGCGCAGTTCATATAACGGAAGCATACTTATCATCTCCCAAACCCATACACAAACTAAATAATACAATGCAATACACACGAACTATAACCTTTCGTATATATATAAAAACTTTAGGGCCGAATCACTTTTATTTACATAACTAAGATGGATTTCACAAGTCGGTACAACAAAAGGCCAAGACTTTAACTAAGCTCGGCTAAACCCAAAAAGAACCCGACTATACATCAGACATGTACATCTATCCATCAGCTAGTGTCGGCCATCCCAAAAAGTGTCAACCTCCACCAGTCACACGCTCCTATCACACCCATCCCGGTGCATCGGCCGGTGGCGGCGGTAGCATCCCCATCATCCTCCCATCTCGACGAACATGGACAGACATAAAACTCCTATACTACGGGGCCATCAGGTAGGCCCACATCATACATAACCAAAACATGGATGTGGATAAACACCCGACCATGAACACCAACGCAGGGGTGCTCCGAGCACTCGACCTCAACATCAGACGATAATCCATAAAATGTACCACGCGTGACAGGTGATAGAGGCATCTCTCAATCTGAAATGTTAGTCCCCAAAGGGGTGAGTACAACCACTCAACAGTAAAGATCCATCAAACTACACAATGCAACAAGCAAGACAATCAAGATATCACAAGTAAAGCACATATCATCCATGCTATCGAGCATACATCACCATGCGGTCGTGCATATATCACCATGCAGTCATGCATATCTCACCATGCCATCATGCATATACCACCATGCAATCATACTTGTATTTCCATGAGGTTCATTCCATGCCATATGCACATACATACGCATGATTCATATCATCCATACAATCATGTATACATCCCTATGAGATCCATTCAAGCCTTCATGATCGCATTCTCAATGTCAAATAGCATCAATTTACTTTCATAAGCAGATCATGCATCATGCCATATGCATACACCCATGCACATGATTCAATTTCAATTTTTATCTTTCACAAGGATCTCATCATTTTTCTTCCAGGGACCAATGTTTGCATCCCTCAATTTATCACTCGCACCCAACCTGGCATCACGAGGAACCTCCGGCACAAACCTCCGGGCATCCGGCACAAACCTCCGGGCATCTCACATCCCAACTAGCATCACGAGGAATCCCCCCGGCACAAACCTCCAGGGCTTCCGGAATTACGTACCGACATACCACCAGGCATTCCCCCTGGAATTACGTACCATATACCACCGGGCATCTCGAAACTCCCGAGGACCCTCCGGCACAAACCTCCGGCATCCCGACACTCCCGGGGCATCGTCGGCTCACACCTCCGATGGTATCATTATTATCACAATATATAATCACATATATGTCTCATTTTCAACATGGCATTTGATGCAACAATATCAAAGATCTAAACCAGCTTTTTGATGTCATATGATATGCCAAATGTCACCATATATGCAGTACACATAACACCCACAATATCACATTTCATAAAGAAATTCATTGGTTTTTGAAAATAGAACCAATTTTCGGGTAAAACAGAATGCACCTCTTTAGTAAAAATTCTTGGAAAATTAGTAAACAATCTCAATAAATTCTGAAAATTTAACATGATGTAAACAAGATCTAGAGGAAGATATTTTGTGAAGAACACCATGTCAAGAAAGCTCCACATCAATCACATAGATCCATACATCACAGCAAAAGAAATTCCAGCACCACTTTTGCACAGTTTCGGAAATAATTTCAATTAAACCCTTAAATGAACTCAAAAATTCTGAGATTTTAATATGTCATATCTGAGATCTAGAGGTAAAATTCTCATGAAGAAATATAAGTCTAATTACTTCTGGATTAAAAGATATAATTTTCATAACTCTCCCTAACTCTCGGTTCACTGTCCAGATTCAACCTTTTCAAAGAAAATCGTTTTTCCCGATCATTACTTGTTATTTTATTCTCAAATTTTAGTATGTTACTCCTCAAGATGTCACCTAAAAATTTCATCAAGGACACAAGATCAAATTTCAACCGTATAATTTTATAAAAATTCACAGAATCGCACTAGGTCCACATAACTGTTTCCAGATCTAACTTCTTCAAAGAAAAATGGTTTCACCGACCTATATTTGTTCATTTCCTTTCAAATTTTGATATGTTACTCTCTAAAAAGTCCTCTACAACTTTCATCAAGAAGTCAAAGTGATATTCCAACTAGAACATTGCATGCAGCTCACGAAATCACCAAAGGTCGGACTGTTTTTCCAGAAAACAGAATACTAGGCTATGACACCACTCCTATAACTCCGAAAATTCTCACTTCTACCACATCCAAAATTCACCATTCATCACACACAAACACAGCAAGCAAAGTGTAGATCAAAGGACTCTACTTGCCTCTAATCCAAGCAAAATCACAGCAAGTACACGGCGGGGCAAGGCGGGCTCGACGGCGGGACTAGGCGGCGTCACGGCGGCAGCGATGGCCTCTTCTTCCTTTCTCTCTTTCTCTCTTCCTCTCTTCTCTCCTTCTCTCGCTCGACAGCTCTCTCTCTCTCTCTCTCTCTCTCTCTCTCTCTCTAATCGATGCCTCTCTCTCTTTTCTTTCCCCCACCAATGATTTGCAATCATTTGATTTTGCATGCAAATGCCACTTGGCTCAAAGGGAACACTTGGCAAGCTTCCTCTTGCCACTTGGCATTTTTCCCATGCAAGATGATGGGCCCTTTTGGGCCGGGCCTCTCCCTCCATTCCTCTCTTCCCATGGTCGACAGCCCCTTGGGCTTCTTGGGCTAGGTCGAATGGTGGGGTGGGGCTCTTGGGCTGGTTTGGTCCTAAAATTTTGGCCCACTCCTTCTTTTAATAATCTACCTAAATCCCCACTTATATAAATACCTAATTAAATTATTCACTTGGCCATAAAACTTTGCAACATAAATCAATAAAATACATCCAACCTATAAAACACATGGCCAAGAATAAAATTTTCTTTCCTATCAAATAATTATCCATTAAAAAGCTTGGCCTTAATCTTATTGCAAATCATGGATCAAATGGCTACAATATAATTTGATGGTGCTTCCATCACCTATCCATGGTTCATAGCACATCTAGGGGTTGTCATGAAATTCTAGGATGCCACAATTCTCCCCTCCTTAGAGAATTTCGTCCTCGAAATTAGACATTTCCTATGTCTCTTGAAACAAGTGAGGATACCTTTCCCTCATCTCATTTTCACTTTCCCATGTGGCTTCCTCCACATCATGATGTCGCCATAATATCTTAACCAATGGAATTTTCTTGGTCCTAAGAATTTGCTCCTTTCGATCTAGTACTTGCACAGGCTCTTCAATGTACCTCACTTTCTCATCCACTTTGATGGCTTCATGATCGAGTATGTGATCAGGATCCAGCTGATACTTTCTCAGCATTGATACATGGAACACATCATGCAAATTTCCCAATTTAGGAGGCAATGCCAAACGATAAGCTACATCTCCTATTCTTTCAAGTATCTCAAAAGGTCCAACAAATCTAGGGCTTAACTTACCCTTCATTCCAAATCGAGATATTCCTTTCATAGGGGATACTTTAAGGAATACATGATCTCCCACATTAAATTCTAAAGGTCTTCTACGCTTATCTGACGTAGTCTTTCTACCTACTCTGGGCTGTTCTAAGTCTTTTCCTTATTATCTCCATAGCCTCAGTAGTAGTTTGTACTGATTCGGGTCCTATCAAACTCATTTCACTTACTTCATTGCAACAAATAGGAGTCCTGCACCTTCTTCCATATAATGCTTCAAATGGAGCCATGCCTATACTTTTCTGAAAACTATTATTATAGGCAAACTCTATCAAGTGCAATTTTTCATCCCAACTTCCCTTAAAATCAATAATACAAGCTCTCAGCATATCTTCCAAAGTTTGGATCACTCTTTCCATTTGTCCATTTGTTTGAGGATGAAAAGTAGTACTAAATTGAAGCTTTGTCCCTAAAGCATTCTGGAGACTTCACCAAAAATTTGAAGTAAACCTAAAGTCTCAATCAGATGTGATCGTTATAGGAATACCATGTAAGCATATCACTTGGCTTACATATATCTCAGCCAGTTTACTCATTGAGTCGTCTACGCGGACAGCTAGGAAATGAGTGGATTTAGTCAAACGATCTACTATTACCCAAATAGAGTCGTGACCATTTGAAGTCCTTGGCAGTCCTTGCACAAATTCCATCGTTACATGCTCCCATTTTTACTCTGGTACGTCCAATGGTCTCAACAGTCCTACGGGTTTGTGGTGTCTGCTTTTACTTGCTGGCATGTTAAACATTGAGAAACATGTTTAGCTATATCCTTCTTCATGCCATTCCACCAAAATTGTTGGCATAAATTCTATACATTTTTGTACTCCCCGATGAATACTATAATTACTCTTATGTGCTTTTGATAGGATTTCCCTTCTCACTTCTTCATTATCAAGAACACAGAGCCGTCCTTGGCATCTAACTACTCCATCTTTAGAAACTTAAAACTCTAGTCTTTTCCTTAAAGACATAGCGTTTCATATCTTCAAAATCTCCGATTCAAATTTTTGGAAAATCTTAACTTTTTGAATGATTTTAGGCTCAATCCTTAATGCCGTAAGCATACCAGTAAGGTGGTCCATTTCCAACTTGAAATCTGAATCCACAATTGACTTTAACAGATTCCACTCTGTTATTCTTAGACTAGCCATGTCCATAGCCGACTTTCGACTAAGGGCATCTGCCACTTTATTTGCCTTTCTTGGATGGTATTGTATTTCATAGTCATAATCTTTTAATAACTCCATCCACCTTCTTTGTCTCATGTTCAACTCTTTTTGCGAAAACAAATACTTCAAACTCTTATGATCTGTATAGATTTCAAACTTTTCTCCATACAAATAATGTCTCCATATTTTCAAAGCAAACACTATAGCCGCCAATTCCAAATCATGGATTGGGTAAATTTAACTCATGAGATTTCAACTGCCTCGATGCATAGGCTATGACCTTGCCATGTTGCATTAGAACACATCACAGTCCATTATGAGATGCATCACTATACACTGTGAATCCACCAGGTCCATATGGTATAGTTAGAATTGGAGCTATAGTCAACTTTCTTTTAAGTTTCTGAAAACTTCTTTCACATCCTTCACTCCATTCAAACCTCATGTTCTTTTGATTCAATTTCATTAAAGGGCCTGCCAACTGTGAAAATCCTTCTATAAACCTCCTATAATAGCCAGCCAATCCAAAGAACTTTGTATCTCAGTCGGCGTTGTCAGTCTCGGCCAATTCACTACCATCTCAACCTTTGCAAGGTCCACTGCAATTCCATTTCCCGACACCATGTGCCCTAAAAATATTATCTCATCTAGCCAAATTCACACTTACTAAATTTGGCGAATAACTTATGATCTCTTAGCGTTTGCAGTGCTATCCTTAGGTGTCGTTCATGCTCTTCAGGTCCTTTAGAATATATCAGGATATCATCAATGAAGACAATTACAAACTAATCCAAATAAGGCTTAAATATCCTATTCATTAATCCATGAATGCGGCTGGTGCATTCGTTAATCCAAAAGGCATAACTAGGAACTCATAATGTCCATAATGAGTCCTAAATGTAGTCTTAGGAATGTCTTCTTTCTTTATCCTTAAAATATCCTACCTTAAGTCAATTTTAGAAAAGACTCCTTGCAACTGATCAAATAAATCATCAATTCTAGGCAAGGGATACTTATTCTTTACAGTCACTTGGTTCAGCTGTCTATAATCAATACATAGACGCATCGACCCGTCCTTCTTTTTCACAAATAGAACTAGTGCACCCCAAGGTGAAGCACTTGGTCTAATAAATCCCTTATCAAGCAACTCTTGTAGTTGCACCTTCAACTCCTTCAACTCCACCAAGGCCATTCTATACGGGGCTTTCGATATCGGTCATTGTTCCAAGCATTAGTTCAATTTCAAACTCAATCTCTCGCTCTAGTGGTAATCTAGGCAACTCCTCAGGAAACACATCCTAAAATTCCTTGACTATTCGAATCTCATCGATTTTAGCCTCTTCCTTAACAAGGTCTCTTACTATTGCTAGTTATCCTTGACATCCTTCCTCAAGTAGTTCATGAGCTTCTACCATTGAGATAATGGCTATAGAGGGATTTTTCTGACCTCAAAAGATTCAAAGCTAAACTGATCAGGTAACATGAACTGGATCACTTTCCTATAGCAATCCACCTTACCCCTATGCTTATGGAGCCAATCCATTCCTATGATAACATCAAAGTCATACATAGCCATCACAACTAGATCTATTTCTATATCCCATCCTTCTATAGTTATCTTACATTTTGCACACATCATCATAGATAATACCATATTCTTTAAAGGTGTGGAAACACAAAGAGGCGTCTCAAGAGGTGTAGCTCTTATTTTACTCAATTGCCTATATCTTTTTTTTTTGGTGACCCAGGGAACCTACGTATAAACGAATGTGTAACACCCGCGTCGAATAATGCATATGCCTTCTTGCCATTTATGAAAATCGTACCTAATATAACATTTTTGGAAGCTTCCGCTTCCTCTTAGGTGACCGTATACACCCTTCCTTGTGCTAGTGGCCTTTAAGGTTTCCTTGGTAGGTCTGGTCTAACAACACTTTGCTGTACCTGTCGTATTGAGCCAACACTCAACTGCGACCTCTCTCGTGGACGGTCTCTCTTGAGGTGACCGATTTGTCCACAACCATAGCATTTCAACCGTCCATTGCAAGGTCCTGGGCCATATTGTCCATCACACCTTCGACAGACATCATACTGATAAGGTGCTTTCCCTATATTCAGGCCATCCCTAGTTTTTCCAAAGTTTCCAAAATTACTCTTTTGCTTAGAATCCCAGGTCTGACCTTGACAAGGATAAGGTCTCTTACCCCTTCTGATATCACTAAAGGTCAACTGTCTCTTAGACTCTGATCGCTCTCTCACCAGCTCTTGCTCTACTAATTGTGCCCTTTCATAAATCTCATTATAATCTCTTATATTCAAAGGCACCAGTTGTTTCCTAATATCAATCCTCAACCCTTTCAGGAATCTCTTAGCTTTTTCCTCACGATCCTTAATCAATCTAGGAGCATACCTAGACAATTCAGAAAATTTTGCCTCATACCGATCCATTGTCAGCTCCCTTTGTTCCAACTAAACAAATTCAATGATCTTCTTATCCTTAGCACAATCAGAGAAATGCTTCCTATTAAAAGCTCTAACAAACTCATCCCAGTTTATATCAGTATCTAGTGGAAAGATCGTATCTCTTGAAGCTCTCCACCAAAACTTTGCATTTCCCTCCAACTAGTACTCTGCCAAAACTATCTTCTTAGCATCACTGCAGTCCAACAACCGGAAAATTCGTTCCATTCCATCCATCCAATGTTCCGCCTCCTTAGGACTTCCCATTCCACTAAACTTGGGTGGCTTCAGCTTCAGAAATTGTTCCACCAGTCCTTGAGGGCGGCGTTCCATTCCAGGTTGTTGCTACGCTTGCCTTTCCATCAGATTTCTAATATTGGCCAATGCCTGCAGGATGTCTTCCATTTGGGGTTCAGCCCTTGCAATAGAGGCTTCAGCCCTCGATGGATGAGCACTTCTAGCTCGCACCATGACTTTCCTGCAGTTTCCAAGCATTTGCCTCAGGAATAATCTGAGACTCAATGTCTCCATTTAAAAGCAACTACTACTATATAAGTAACATAAACATGTTACTGGCACCTAAAGACAACTCATAATAAACTACTAGGAATCTACGAGTGAATACCCATCACCCATTATTCAAAGTTAACCAACTATTCCAGTTAATATCCTATGGTGTGCATTGTCATCATATTCTTCAATTTCCAAATGAGGCTCCTTATCACTCCACCTATAACCATTGATCTGATACCATAAAAATAGGGCGGATGTAGCACCCCTCGACATGGCCCCTGATCCGCTAGGGTCGCCACAGCTTACTCACCTATCACTTGTCCTAATAACATGCCACTCTGATACCATTTCAATTGCAGTGGGTCCATACATCCTGGGGTTTTACATCTTTTAGATCGGTCCCAGCACAGTTCATATAACGGAAGCATACTTATCATCTCCCAAACCCATACACAAACTAAACAAAATGATGCAATACATACCAACTAGAACCTTTCAGATATATACGTTTTAGGGCCAAAACACTTTTATTTACATACTAAGATGGATTTCACAAGTCGGTACAACAAAAGGGCTAAGACTTTAAGTAAGCTCGGCTAAACCCAAAAAGAAACCCAACTATACATCAACGTGAACATCTATCCATCAGCTAGTGTCGGCCATCCCAAAAAGTGTCAACCTCCACTAGTCACACGCTCCTATCACACCCATCCCGGTGCATCGGCCGGTGGCGGCGGCAGCATCCCCATCATCCTCCCATCTCGACGAACATGGACAGACAAAAACTCTTGTACTACGGGGCCATCAGGTAAGCCCACATCATACATAACCAAAACACGGACGCGGATAAACACCAAACCATGAACACCAACGCAAGGGTGCTCCGAGCACTCAACCTCTACATCGAACGGTAATCCATAAAATGTACCACGCGTGACAGGTGCTAGAGGCATCGCTCAATCTGAAATGTTAGTCCCTAAAGGGGTGAGTACAACCACTCAGCAGTAAAGATCCATCAAACTACACAATACAACAAGCAAGATTATCAAGATATCACAAGTAAAGCACATATCATCCATGCTATCGAGCATACATCACCATGCGGTCGTGCATATATCATCATGTAGTCGTGCATATCTCACCATGTCATCGTGCATATACCATCATGCAATCATACTTGTATTTCCATGAGGTTCATTCCATGCCACATGCATACACCCATGCACATGAATCAATTTCATTTTTTTTTTTTTTATCTTTCACAAGGATCTCATCATTTTTCTTCCAGGTCATCCCTCATTTACCACCAACCCGGCATCGCTCCTCCGGCACAAACCTCCGGGCATTCGGCACAAACCTCCGGCATCTCCCATCCCAGGACAAACCTCCGGGCTTCCAGACGTACCGACATACCACCAAGCATTCCCCCTGGACATTACGAGCATCTCGAAACTCCCGAGGACCCTCCAGGCATGTATCATGACACTCATCCAGGGGGCATCCCGACACTCCCCGTCGTCGCTCACACCTCCGACGGGATTATCATAATTATCATATCAATTCATAATCATATATATATATATATATATATATATCTCATTTTCAACATGACATTTGATGCAACAATATCAAATATCTAAACCAGCTTTTGATGTCATATAATATGCCCAATGTCACCATATATGCAATGTACATAACACCCACAATATCACATTTCATGAAGAAATTCATTGGTTTCTGAAAATAGAATCAATTTTCGGGTAAAACAGAATGCACCTCTTTAGTAAAAATTCTTGGAAAATTAGTAAAAGATATCAATAAATTATAAAATTTAACATGATGTAAAAAACATCTAGAAAGATATTTTGTGAAGAACACTATGTCAAGAAAGCTTCACATCAATCACATAATCCACACATCACAGCAGAAGAAATTCCAGCACTACTTTTGCACAATTTCGGAAATAATTTCGATTAAACCCTTAAATGAACTCCGAAAATTATGAAATTTTAATATGTCATCGTTGAGATCTAGAGGTGAAAGTATCATTAAGAAATCTAAGTCTAATTCTTTTTAAATTAAAAGCTATAATTTTTATAACTCTCCCTAACTCTCTGTTCACTGTCTAGACTCATCCTCTTAAAAAAAAAATCATTTTCCATCCTTACTTGTCCGTTTATCCTCAAATTGTAGTATGTTGATGCTCAAGATTTCTTCTACAACTCTTATCCAGAACACAAGATCCTCCCTCTTACTTTCCTCTTTCTCTCTTCCTCTCTTTCTTTTGCACGACAGCTCTCTCTCTCTCTCTCTCTCTCCCTCTCGGTCGAAATCTCTTTCTCTCAATACGCCTCTCCTCTTTTCTTTCCCCCCCAATGATTTGCAATCATTTGATTTTGCATGGCTCTTACACTTGGCTACAAAGGGGCAACACTTGGCAAGCTTCTCTTGCCACTTGGGTATTTGCATGCAAGCTGATGGGCCTCCTTTTTGGGCTGGGCCTCTCCCTCCATTCCTCTCTTCCCATGGTCGACGGTAGCCCCTTCCCTTTGGGCTTCACGGGCTAGGCCCTAATGGCCGAATGGTGGGGCCCTTGTGGGCTGGTTTTGTCCTAAGAATTTTGGCCCACTTCCTCTTTTAATAATCTACTCTAAACCCCAACTCATATAAATACCTAATTACACTTATTCACTTGGCCATAAAACTTTGCATCATAAATTAATAAATTCCAACCTATAAAACACATGGCCAAGAATAAAATTTTCCTATCAATTTATTATCCATCAAATGGCTACAATATAATTTAATGGTGCTTCCATCACCTATCCATGGTTCATAGCACATCTAGGGATTGTCATGAAATTCTAGGATGCCACAGTTCGTTGCACTTGTGCATCGACTATCGTCAACTCAATCATGTGATGATCAAGAATAAGTATCCACTCCCGAGTATCGATGACTTGTTTGACCAGTTGCAAGGAGCGCCGATATTTTCAAAAATCGACTTGAGGACATGGTACCATTAGTTGAGGATCAGAAAGGAGGATATATCGAAGTCAGCATTTTGTACTCGATATGGCTATTATGAGTTCACTGTAATGCCGTTTGGATTGATGAATGCCCCAGCTGCTTTTATGGATTTGATGAATCGAGTGTTTAAAGAGTATCTGGATCAGTTCGTGATCGTGTTCATCGATGATATTTTGGTGTATTCGAGAAATGCTGAGGAGCATGAGGGACATCTAAGGATGGTACTCCAGACTCTGAGAAATCATGAGCTGTACGTCAAGTTCAGTAAGTGTGAGTTTTGGTTAACTTGTGTAGTGTTCCTAGGTCACGTGATTTCAGGCGAAGGAATCTCCGTGGACCCGACCAAGATCGAAGCAGTTATCAATTGGCCAAGATCGACAACCGTGACAGAGATCAGAAGCTTTCTGGGTTTGGCAGGGTACTACAGAAGGTTTGTGGAAGGATTTTCAGCGTTAGCTTTGCCGTTGACTCGAAGAAGGAAGAGAAGTTCGTGTGGATAGATAAGTGTGAGCATAGTTTCCAAGAACTTAAGTAGAAGCTGACTACCACACCTGTACTGACCATACCATCTAGTCTTGGAGGGTACGAGATCTATAGTGATGCATCGTTCAGGGGACTAGGTTGCGTGCTGATGTAACATGGTAGAGTTGTTACATACGCGTCTCGTCAGTTGAGACCTCATGAGCTGAATTACCCGACACATGACTTGGAACTCTCAGCAATCATTTTCGCTTTGAAGATTTGGAGACATTATTTGTGTGGGGAAAGATTTCAGATCTTCACTGACCATCAAAGTCTCAAGTATCTATTCTCTCAAAAGGAATTGAATATGAGACAGCGTCGTTGGATGGAACTTTTGAAAGACTATGATTGTGATATCTTATATATCCCTGGGAAGGCGAATAAGGTCGCAGACGCTTTGAGTCGAAAGTCTTCAGTTGTGCAGATGATGGTTAAGGAATGGACTTTACTTGTGAAAGCTCGAGATTCGATGTTCAAATTTGAGGTAGGCCACCTTTCGAATCTTATGGCCACCCTCAGAATTAAGCTGGAAGTGCAAATTAGAATTAAGACGCTTTAGTGGACAGACCTAGAGATTTAGAAGATTCTGCAAGAGAATGCCGAGAAGAAGAAAGCTGACTTTTAGGTTTCTGAGGATGGAACACTGAGGTTCCGAGGATGATTGTGTGTACTTGACGATGCAGCACTCAAAGAAGAGATTTTGTCAGAAGCTCATTGTAGCAGTTACAGTATTCATCCTGGTGGTACGAAGATGTACCAGAACCTGTGCCAAAATTACTGGTGGTCCGGTATGAAGGCGAACATCGCCAAGCATGTCACCAAGTGTTTGACGTGTTAGCAAGTAAAAGCCTAGCATTGTAAGTTGGGAGGACTTCTACAACCTCTTGAGATTCCCGAGTGGAAATGGGAATACATCACAATGGACTTTGTGACGGGCTTACCAAGAAGTCAGAGAAGTAATGATTCTATATGGGTAGTGGTCGACAGACTGACGAAATCGGCTCACTTCATCAATGTGCGAAAGGATCTTGATTTGGATAGGCATACATATCGTTCATTTGCATGAAGGGCCGGTGACAATTACATCAGATCGAGACCCAAGATTCACAGCTGCTTTTTGGAAGAGTTTGCAAGCTGCCTTAGGAACGAAGCTGTAGTACAATACGGCATATCATCCTCAAACGGATGGCCAGTCTGAGAGGACGATCTAAACCCTCGAAGACATGCTGCGAGCTTGTGTGTTGGATTTCAAAGGAAGCTGGGAGAAACGTTTTTACCTTGTCGAGTTTGCCTATAACAACAGCTACCAGCGGAGTATTGAGATGGCGCCTTTTGAAGCATTGTATGGCAGAGCATGCAGGACGCTAGTGTGTTGGGATGAAATCGGGGAATGAAAGATCACAGGCCTAGAGTTAGCCCAGCAGTCAGTGGATGCAGTTGTAGTTATCAAGGACAGATTAAAGACTGCTCAGAGCCGCTAGAAAAGCTACATAAATAAGCGTCGGAGGCCTTTGGAGTTCTAAGTTAGTGATCACGTTTTTCTAAAGGTGTCACCAATGAGGGGTACTTTGCGCTTTGGTAAGAAGGGAAAACTGAGTCCGAGGTACGTAGATCCCTTTGAGATTCTAGAGAGAATCGAGATCCTAGCATATAGTTTTGCATTACCGCCGAAGTTGGCACAAGTGCATAATGTCTTTCACGTGTCGATGTTGACGAAGTATGAGCTTGACCCGACCCACATGCTTAATTTTGAGGAATTAAACATGAAAGACAGAGTGTTGTATGTGGAATGCCCAGTTCAGATTGTAGATCGGCAAGAACAAATTCTGCGTACCAAGACGATCCCGTTGGTTAAAGTGGTCTGGCAACACTACGGCACTGAAGGAGCAACTTGGGAAAGTGAAGATTTGATGAGACGATTGTACCCCCGCTTTTTTGTTTAAAGATTGTAATGGTTTAAATTTCGAGAACAAATTTTTTATAAGAGGGGAAGAGTTGTGACATCTTGAAAATTCAGTTTTGCTTTCAGTTAAATGAATCGGATCTTTCATCGACGCGCCTATAATGTTATTCTCTGAGCTGATCACTCATGAGATAACTAGACTATCTGGAGAAGCCATTAAGGGATTTTAATGCAATAGACTTGAGAATTCGATCAGGAATCGACTACTCGACCGTGCTCATTTATAGAGATCATTACGGCACAGTAAAAAATCGATTAGAGACAAGAGATAGGTCGGTTTGACTGAGATGTGTGGCTAAACGTGGGTGATTTCACCAAATTGCAAAATTCTCGTCGATCGGCACTAGATCGATTTTTTTTTTCGTTTTGGTACCCTGTGCCAATATTTGAAATTTTGAGATTTTCATGACCATTGACAGTTGCCAATGTGTCGAAGATGTACATTTTGGCGCGAAATAAATCGACCACGGGTCAATTGCATTAAAAATTTCTAAAAGCCACCTGGTAGGCTAGGTCAAGCTAAAATCGCACCAAATTGAAATTAACCGCGAATTTGAATCCGATTTTAGAAATTGAAAGTTCTGTCATGTCACGAGTCATTTTAGAACCATTGATTCATCTTTCGAAGATTTTTTCTGCAAATCGAGATTTTTGGTGGAATTTCAAGATAGGGCCATTTTTGACTGGAAAATTCAGGGGACCGTTTTTTATCGTGTTTTTGGGGTGCAAGTTGGGTCTATTGGCGAGAAAAAATGTCAATTTGGTCATGGATACCTTGGTGGAATTTTTAGGGACCAAATTGAATCGATTCAAGTGGGAATTGAAGTGGATTTGAGGGAAAATACATCAAAATTCGTAGCCTCTTGGTCCTTCAACTTTTGGACCACTTTAATGACTTCCTATGGAAGCTAATGGTCTACAAATGGCTGAGGATTGAGCTGAAGCCAAGTGGGGCCTCTTTTAGGGGGGACAAAGGGATAGGAAGGAGCTTGGAGGGACCCCCCAAGGAGTAGCTGTCCCTTTCTTCTTCTTCCTTCAGCTTGCTTTCTCCATTTTAGAGGCCTTGAAGCTCTGAACATGTAGAAAACCGAGTAGCCCTCCTCCTTTGCTGTCGAACAACCCACCAAGTTGCCGGATCGCCGTTTCTGCCTGTCGCGCCCAGCCACGAGCCCGCCTGCTCGTCGTGCGTCTTTCCATCATCCCGCCTGCGTCCGAGCCTCCTGCTCACATCCCCTGCCATCCTAAGCCTCCTCAGGCCATCGTCGTCCAGCCGCCGAAGTCACCCGCCTAGGCCACAGCAGCTTCGCTGATCTTTTCTCGCCGAACTAACAGCTCGGTTCCGATCCTTGACCAGCAGACCAAAAATCGAAGACAGCAAGGATCTTGAAGCTTTGTGGCCCATTTTCAAGCTCTTCCGAGCCTCGCTTAGTGCTGCCGCTTTGGAGTTTGTTGCATGTCTCCGTCTCGCCATCGTTGTGAACTCATTGGATTTCAAAACTGGTGAGTTTACTCAGTAAACTCTGCATAGGGAGTTAATTATGCTTAAGGGTTGATTAGTTTAAGCTAATTAGGGATTATGTGGTTAGTTTGGACGGATTAGCGATTTAATTACTTGTTTATGCATGTTAGGTAGTTAGAATGGCTTAATTAGCAATTAGATAAGCTGTAGTATTTATCTAGATTGGTTTGAAAATTTTATGGGCTCGTTTCAGTATTTAATTATGCTTTTCCGGCCTAAGTTTGCATTTATGGTATTTATTGGTATTTAATTAATTAATTTTGGTATTTATTTAATTATTTATTATTTTCCGAAAATTAGACCGGGATAACCGTTGACCGGAATTTCGTGTTGATTACAATGGTGTGATTGATTTATTTAATTGAATGCTAGATTGTACAAATTGAGTGCTATTTGTAATTTTGGGTATTTATCCCAAAATTTAATAATTTCGATATTTAATTAGAAAATACTAGGGCGTCGGTTTTTAATGCCGAAAATTTTTTTAGACACTATGTAAATAATGGGATTTTTGAAAAGAAAGATATTGTATTTTTGGCTTAGGCTGACCGTGTATCCACACACGATTATTTTTGTCGGGTATATTTTAATATGATAAAATTAGGCCAAGTTCGTGATTTAATTGAGGAATGGGAGTGCAAAGCACAAAGTCCTTGGCCAGGATTAATTTATCATAGTTCAGTTTGTGTGAGTATTGTGATTTCAGCCTGTGTGAGCAATATACTATATTAACCTATAAGTGCTTGATATGTCAGCTTGTGAGAGCAGTTTACTTATTCAGCTTGTGTGAGCAATGATCGTTTATCAGCTTATGAGAGCAACAATCCGTATATCAGCTTGTGCGAGCTACTATCTATTCTTTTCAGCTTGTGTGAGCATGGTCGGTGTTGACAGTACCTGATAAATAGTATTGAATTGATAGATAGTATGGATTTGATTGATTGATCGTTGATTTGGAATGATTGATTTGTTGAGATTTATGAATTGTACTCACTTGCAGGAAGGATCTGAGGCAAAGGTAAGTCCTCTGTCTTGTGTGTGCATAGGTAGCCTTTGGGTGTATTTCCTTCATAGTCGGGGTTTAGGGGGTGGACTTATTAAGACATTGTCTCACCCCATCGTGGGCTAAAATTTTTAGGTCCTTAGATGGAGGCTCCTTACGAGTGTTTTGGACAGTCGAAGAAGGTCACCGAACAAATCTCTTATATTCTACTTCATGGGGACCTAAGGGGATGGGTCTACGAACTGATGAGATCCATTGTCTGAGTTGATGCGGGTCTATCTTGAGTAGTACCCCATAAATATAGATCGTGGTATCGTTGTGAGCAAAATGGACAAAGAGAAGGTCCCCTATAGGAGTGTGAGATCCCTATGTCGGTGCTGGAGGTTGCTTTTGGAAAAGGCACAGTAGACCCTCCTAGTGGAGCAATGGTAGATCCGAAGTCCTCGGATCCAAAGACCTCGGAATCTTTTGTTGAGGGATCGAATGTTTAGAGGATCTGTGGCCCTACTTTTCTATCCCATTTTCGTGTTGTCCGGGGATTTAATTATTCGCTTCCGCATGCGCATTAAAATGAATGGATTTGCGACGCATCCTAGGACGTCGTAATTTAATCGATCACTGAGGGATGGGCACGTGTTCGAAGGATTGGGGCGCGACAGGTATTATAGCTTGCCAAAGTTGATAGGCATAATAGCTCATCGAAGCTGATATATATTTTAGCTCACCGAAGCTGATAGATATTTTAGCTCACTGAAGCTAATAGATATTATAGCTCATTGAAGTTGATATAGTATACTACTCTTGCAAGCTGACATATCAATACGCACATAGGCTGATATAATATACTATTCTCACTAACTGACGATTCACTGTATTTAAGATACCCGATAAAAATAATCGTGTGAGGGTACACGATCGGCCTGAGCAAAAAATGCAATATTTTCCTTTTAGAAAATCCCACTATTTAATATAGTCCATAAAGATATTTTTGACGTTGTAAACTGCTCGGTATTTTTTTGATTAAATAATGAAATTACACAATTTTGGGATAAATACCCAAAATTACAATTACCACTCAAATTGCACAAATTAATACTCAATTAAATAAACCAAGTATACCATTGAAATCAGCACGAAATTCTAGTCATTGACTATCCTGGTCTAATTTTCGGAAAATAATAAATAATTAAATAAATACCAAAAATAATTAATTAAATACAATTAAATGCCGAAAATAGAAACTTAGGCCAAAAACGCCTAATTAAATACCGAAACGGGCCCAAAAAATTTCCAAACCAATCTAGATAAATAATACAACTGATCTAGTCTCTAATTATGTTACTCTAACCACCTAACATGCAAATTCGAATAATTAAATTGCTAATCCGTTCTAATTAACCACATAAACCATACTTAGCCTAAACTAATAAACCCTTAAGCATTTTTAACTCCCTAAGCAGAGTTTAGAGAGTAAACTCATCGGTTTAGCGATCCAGTGAGTCCACGACGACGGTGACGCTGAGACGGGTAACAAACTACCCTGTGGCGACACCAAACTGGGACGGGACAAGCCTGAAAACAGGCCCAATAGTTCAAGGATCCTTGCTGGGCTTCGGCTCTGGTTACTGGGCCTAGAGGGCTGGAACGGAGGTTAGCTTGGGCTGAAACGGTGAGGCATATGTGGCGGAGGTAGCAGCGGGTGACAACAGGCGACAGCGGCTGCTCCGGCGACTTGGACGGTGGTCTAGGGGGCTCGATGTGGCCCGAAGAGGCTCGGGAGGAGCAGCATGGCGACGAAACAGGGGGACGAGCAGGATGCAAGCAGGCTGGCACGCGAGGCTTGCGGGCAGCGTGACGATGAGCGATGGGGCTCTGGCAGCTCGGGGCAGCTTGCAACAAGCTAGTGGGGCTTGGCTTGGTTCATCTACAATTTTTGGAGCTCAAAAGGAACTGAAAATGGAGAAAGCAGGTCTGGTTGAAGAAGAAGAAGCCAGCTGCACAATGGAGGGTCCTAAAGGCCAAAATATCCTCTAGTTTGATCATGGCTTGGCCCCCACTTGTTCAGCCCTATCCTTAGCCAATTTTGTGCACACAAATCCCCCTAGAACAAGTCCTAAGTGGTGCTAAAGTTTGAGGGAACCATGGCCTACGAATTTGGCACTATTTCCCCTAAATTGAGTTCAATTTTTGTCCAATTGGACCTAAACCGGTCCCCATAAATTCAACCAAGGTGTCCTCGACCAAATTAACATTTTTCCTTGCCGATAGACTGAAAAATATGATAAAAAATGGTCACCTGAATTTTCCGATAAAAAACGACCCTATTTTGAATTTCCGTCAAAAATCTCGGTTTGCAGAAAAATCTTCGTCCATGAATGGACCTAGACTTATGATCAGGGAAGGAGAGTAAATTTCCTGCAGGTATGCATCCCACATTGGGCGAACAACCCGTTCAAGCCCTTCAGGGACAGCCTTTTAGCAGAAAATCACTCAGCCCTTTAATCCAGAGCCTAGAGACACTCAGAGGATGCCAGGATGGAAACGTTTCTAATCTACCATGAATGGACCTAGACTTAGGATCAGGGAAGGAGAGTAAATTTCCTATAGGTATGCATTCCACATTGGGCGAACAACCCGTTCAAGCCCTTCAGGGACAGCCTTTTAGCAGAAAATCACTCAGCCCTTTAATCCAGAGTCTAGAGACACTCAGAGGATGCCAGGATGGAAACGTTTCTAATCTACCCAAGTTGCATTTCTCGAAGGATCCTACCAGGCTGGAGAAGAAGAGGGATTTAGAAAGCCATAGAGGGTTTTCATAAAGCACACTCTTTAATTTAGGGGACTCTGCCCCAAACGATATAACAACAATGCCTTATATAGGCAAATAAAGGGAAACAAGGACACACAGGGACCAACTCATGGGTCCAGATACAAACAGAGGCACCGGAACTTCCGGAAGGGAATTATTCGTACACTATGAACAGTAACTGTACTGTGAACAGTACATTCCCTAGCCTAGTGCTACAATAAAAGTGAACAGTACTTTGCTACAGTGAAATTGTACGGACTCAACGGTCTCGTCCGTCACGTGCATTGTAGCTACATACTGAGTCGTCATCTGAACTGTCTTCTAGGAGATGTGCCTCATATTTCTGCTGGAGGGCTTCAAGGTCTTGAGGTGAAAGAATCTGGTTCAGCCTTCCTGATGAGGATGCTTCATGAGCCCAATGTGATGCTTCTTCTTCTGCCCAGTTTGTATTTTCACTTGTAGTGTTGGCAGGAATGTTTGGCATGCTTGGCTGAGGCCAATTGGATGGTTGTGCATAAAAGGACGTGTCCATGTTCTGGAATGAGGATGAAGATCCCTGTTCGTAGGGATTCTGTGACAGAGGACCTCCAAAGCGTGCATAAGGGTCCTGAGTGGACTGGACAATGTCATCTTCGCTTGTCATTTCATGCTCTTGAGACGAGGCAGCCTGTCTGTATTGCCCTAGTGCTTCCTTAGCCTCTGGTGCTAGATCATAATGATCCCACGTAGTGGGTACATTATTCCAGACATCTTCGGGAATGGTCTTGTTTTCCTGGCATAGGATTCTCTGGAGTTCTCGGTAGTCATGTTCACAATATCTGACGGATCTGGGATAGGATTTGTGAATCCGGCCTTCTCGGTTGTTCGAGTGAGGTTTATAAGCTGTGGTTCCTATTTCGAGTGGTGCATCGAGAATACCGCCATTATTTCTAAAAAAATTCCATGGACGTCTAAAAAACAAGATGGTGTGAACTTCAGGATTTGGCGTCATGGTTCTCAGTTCTCTTTCCAAGTCTTGTCTCCAACATGTAGGATGATAGAACCAGTTTAGAAACTTTAAAAGATTTTTGTCACATTCCTTTTCGATGTTATTTCCGAGCATGAATATCCTGGTGAGATTGGCAATGAATCTTCTGGTGGGAATTTCAATGGCTATCAAGTACTTGTTGGTTAAGTACCATAATAGCGTTTCGAGCTGATCAGGGAAATCATATTCCTTCCAGATAAGAGGATGAATAAAAGGAAAATTCAAATTTAACCCGAAAGGATAAAGAATCGAACCTCCATTGAATCTGAAAAGGTCTGTGTGGCATTGCCACATGAGGTTCTCCATGTTCTTAGTAAGGCTGTCATTCTGGATCTGCTGAATAATTTCCTGGGGATATGCCTGGCTTGGCGAGTCTTTAATTTTCTCAATTTTGTATTTGACGCCATGATGGAGCATATGAAAGGCAGGCCTCTTGATGTACGTGTTGATCTTAGCTGGTGCCTTGGGCCTTGACAAAAAGTCAGCAAGGACATTCTTTTTTCCAGGAATATGTTTGGTTTCAAAAGAGTATTTTGAAAACCATTCAGCCCATTGAAGCAGTTGAGGGTTTGGAATCTGTTTCTGTTTGAACTTGGTCATCTGGGGGAAAGACGCCATGTCTAGTTCGACCAGGAAGTGGTGGTCGATGAGATGAAATTCAAACCTTTTGATTCCATTTTTGACTGCTAGGGTTTCTTTAAAAGTGGAATGGTAATGCATTTCAGCCTGGGAAAACTTTCCACTCTTGTAGGCACAAACGTGTTTTTTACCATCAATTTCTTCGAATAGGACAGCTGCCCAGTATTCATCACTGGCGTCATTTTGACGAATTCTTTTACCTGTTGATGGTATTTGTAATGGTGGAAGATTCTGCATAATCTCCTTGAGCTCAGCAACAGCTTTAGTCTGGATCTTTCCCCAAGGCGGGGAGTTCTTTTTTAGCATGGATTGCAAAGGAATCAGAAGCTTTGCAATGTTTGGGACAAAAACTCTGAGATAATTAATTATCCCAAGAAATTGCTGAACTTGTTTTGTCGTAAAGTTATCTTCAGGAAACTTCAGTAGTTCTTGAGCAATGTGTGGCCCTGGATAGTATGTACCTTTGTTGAGGTGCATACCAAAAAATTCAATTTCTGTTTGGGCAATATTCATTTTCCTTTGTGAAAGCATAATACCATGCTTTTTCACAATTTCTGCAAATTTCTCAAGGAGTTGGCAGTGGCTCTGTTCATCAGGACTGTAGAGCAGAATATCGTCGATATACACTGTTGCAATTGACAAAATGGGTTGGAAAATACGACACATGGCCTTTTGGAAAGGGGATGGAGCAACCTTTAAGCCAAAAGGAAGAACTTTCCACTGGAAGTGCTGGTTTGGAATACAGAATCCTATTTTGGTTCTGTCTTCAGGATGAATGCCCAATTGCCAAAATCCGGCTTTGAGGTCGAATTTGGAATAGATATGGGCCTTAGTTAAGCCACTAAAGAGAGAATCTCTGGATGGTAAAGGGAACTTATCATCTTGGAGAAAAAGATTAAGAGGTTGGTAGTTAATTACCAGTCTCATTTTTCCTTTGTTCTGCTCGGCGCGCTTATTGACAGTCCTAAAATAAATCATGACATGACAGAACTTTCAATTTCTGAAATTGGGTTCAAATTCGTGGTTAATTTCAATCTGGTGTGATTTTAGCATGATCTAGCCTACCGGGTAGCTTTTAGGAATTTTTAGTGCAATTGACCCCTGGTTGATTATTTTCAAGCCACAACGTATATCTTTGACACGTTGGCAACTCTCGGTTGTCATGAAAATCTCGAGGTTTCGAATACGGACACAGGGTACCGATTAATAAGAATTTTGCAATTAGGTGGAATCATCCACGCACTAATCACATACCTTTGTCAAATCAACCAATCTCTGGTTTCTAATCAATTTTTAACTATATCATAATGATCTCTGTAGATTAGCACGGTCGAGCAGTCGATTCCTAGTCGAATTCTCAGGTCTAATGCATTATAATCCCTTAGTAGCTTCGCCTGATAGACTAGTTATCTCGTTAGTAATTAGCTTAGAGAATAGAACTATAGGTGTGTCGATTAAAAGCCCAACTTATCCAATCGAAACCAGAACCTGAAATTCAGGATGTTACAGGCGGCGATAGGTGGGCAGCCGACTAATAACGAGGGCGAGTGATGCAAAGGGTTGAAAATTTTTACTTCTCAATTCTATTTTAAACCTATGTTTAAACTAAAAATTTTCTTCAAATAAATTGCGTCACCAAACAGATTTTTATTTCAAATTTGATTTCGAGAATAGAAATATAGTTTTGGTCAGAAATAAAATAGTTGTTATGCACGCCCTAATTTTCTAAACTAAGATGGGTACACATACAAACTTCACAAATTCAATGAATCGCTAGAGGATACTTTAGTTAATGGGTCATATTCAAACATCTAATCACAACTATTACTTTACAAGTCATTTTTGGCATGAAGTCTTTGTAAGTCTAGAATTTATTTTTTGTCCAATAATCTAGCATTTTCCGAGCTTTTCTTTTAATAGACCATTATATAGTATATAATTGTATTATGTAGTTAACATTCCATATTTCCTGTTTAAGCAAAACCGGTCTACGAGCACCACTCGATTAGATTTATATATTAAAATGATCAGAGCTGAGTGAGTTATGATTGAAAATTAAATTCAGTGCAATGATCAGGATGAAATTATTTATATCTTAAAAAGCCAAAGAAAAGTGGCGTCTCACCTGACAGTCACATATACAGTAGGTCGAAGCATACTTTTGATCATGAGGTTCCATCTCCTCCCGCGGAAGTCCTGCAGCTTGGTAAGAGTTACGGCTCTTCGAATGGTGGCTAATGCTCGACGCCGGTAAGTTCTCAGACCATGGCTTCCGCCACAGCTAGGGAAACCTCCAACCCACCGTACACATGAACTCGATATATCAAGTTGATGATCACCACATAATTCATCGGCAATTTGAGGCCTCTATTGTTGATTTCCGAATATGGGCGTCCTTCATTTTTGGTGCTCTCAATTGGGTTGCGAATCTTTATGGGAAGGCAGGCGAGGGGAATGAAGTATGCCAAAGAGCAAGATCGGCTCGATGACGATGGGCCTTTGCCATAGCCAGAGAGGATGAGCTTGAAGTTGCTGAGCCAAGCGATGAAGAACGAAGTGAGGCCTCCGATAGAGACACTGGTGAGGCTGAGAGGGAGGGTGAAGAAGAGGACGATGACCGGTGAGATGGCCAAAAGCCTCTTGGTTCCGCAAGGGACGGTCTTAGAGATGGCGTAGCAGTAGGTGGAGAGAAATCACCACAAAGGACTAGACCGTCATGAAGTTGCTGATCTCTTTCTCCATGTTCGGTCACTTAGAGGCACGGGCTAGAATAGTGAAGCTTGCATAAATAGTTAGTGTCGTATAAGCGAAGTAGGGTCATGTAGGTAAGCTCTAGCTCTCTCTCTAGCTTGAGACAAAGGCCTTAAATTCGCATTCATAGGAGTCGTCGGGAGGGCAGGCGTGGGGCTTGTCTTGAATTCGCATTCTTAGTCAATGTCGGTCGTAATGAGGAAGAGGTTGTGGAACCGCAAGATTGACCGTTTGATTTCGCTAATGTGGTGTGTGGCGAAAGGGAGTCATCAGTTTTGAATAGAAATTACATAGTACTGAGTATTAAACTTGGTAGTAAAAAAATATGTTGTTTTGTCATCATATTTGCATGCAATTGAATTTACTTGGCTTCAGAGAAAAGTCCCATGTGGATTATGAATATCAACCTCCTCATACCATAGATGGAAATCGTGTATTTTGTTAAGTGTCCGGTCAGTTGGCTCTTTCGATGATTAATTATTGTTTATTTCGTAGGAAAATAAAGGAGTTTGGAATTCGTGGGGTCAATTTTTCAAGATTGAAAATGTAAGAACAGAAGCGGAATTTGGAGACTCCAGTCAAATTTGGTGATGGACTAAGACCGTATGCGTATTTTCAAGTCATCTTGAAAGATACAAAAAAAGTCATTGAGGTATATTCATGAGCCGACATTTAAGTAATTACTACAAATGTTTCAGAAGAATTGCTCTTAGTGCAATTTAACCATTAAATCTTGGAGAAAATGAGCATGAAGAAGTCCTAGGCAATCCGCATAAGTGCCTATTTATACTTGTCCGCCATTCACTGTTTCAACTTGAGACAACGAGCTTGGGGGTCGCAGCTGTGGCCATGACTTGGAGGCCTAAAAGATTGGGAAAACAATGGGCTTAGAAAACTCACCGAGGAGGCGGCGGTGATGCGTGAACATGATAGCCGGCATGAGGATAGATGGGCGGTAGGCGGCCAGTGGTGGAGGTGGAGAGAGAGAGAGAGAGAGAGAGAGAGAGAGAGAGAGAGAGAGAGAGAGAGAGAGAGAGAGAGAGAGAGTTTGTGTGTACGTGAGAGATAATGAAAATGTGGGTGTGGCAATTTATCATTTTTTGCTTTTTTTTAGGTCGAATGGGTAGGAAAAATCTCGCCCTTTACTTTTATGGGACTGTGTTTCGTCGCCTTATTATTATTTTTTCATGTTTTTAAATCATTTATTTAAGGAATCCGTTCCATAAGAATTATTGGAAAGGTTAATTGATGTATCACGCACCAAATTACATACGTATTTTTCGAGATCACGTGGATCTCGGAAAGGCGTGGATGGCCCCCCATCCAGCCTTTTCAGCGTGATAAGTCGTGTCCAAAATCATTCTCTCTCTCTAATTTTCTTGATGGAGCCATCCGTGATAATAAATTCGACTTTTGGAGATATTTGTAATGATCGCGGGAAATTGAAAAACGATACAAACACGAATTAAATTTGATCTTACTTATCTCGAAACCTACTCGACATAAGTTTGTTTCATTTTTAGCTGGTATTTCCTCATTTTCTTTTGCTTTCCCCCTTTTATTTCCTTCTTTTGCATACGAGGAAGTTCCGTAGTTTGCAGAAGTCAGTGGGATAAAGCCAATTTTTGTCAAAAATGATTAAAAAAAACTTGTATATCTAGAAGAAATATATGAAATAGCTCAAAGTCACTTATTAAAATGTTCTCTTCATTTTATATGGAGCGAGTTGTTTAGTTTAGTGCATTTTTACGCAATATACTCCACTTATATTATCCATTCTTACTAATACTATCGATTGTGGAGATGGGTTTGGTGATTTGCGATTTCTGAAGTGAAGACAAAACATTGAAAGAGTAAGATACTCATTGCACAGCTCAAAATTTTTGCCAACGGAAGTGTTTCAAGAACACCACTTACGTGGTCCACTATCCAATAATCAAGTGAAGCATTTGATCAGTGTTGAGTGTTACTTGAATTTGCATGTGGTTGGGGTTAGGGGCGTCAGAAGCAAATTGAAACTGAACGAAATTTTGTGCATTTTCAGTTCAGTTCAGTTTTCGGTTCGGATAATAGAAAAATAATTTTTTTTTTCAGTTCGGGTTGTTTCGGCTTAGTGTCGAACCAAAATTCTCAACAAAAACTGAACACCTAACTTAAAATTTCTTTTCTTTCTCACCCCTTATTCAGTTCGGTTCCAATAAGCAAAGTGAAAAAAGGAAAATTGAATAACTGAACTGAATCGAAGTGTTGAAACCCCTAGTTGGGGTTGGCCAAGTGGGAAGTGTTTTCCAAAAGTACCAAAAATACTCAAGTAATATTTTTCCTTCTAAAAAACTGAAATTCTAATGGACAGATGATATATTTCTGCATCCTCTCCTATCTTCACAGTTTGATTGAAGGCCCCTTCGAACAGGAATTAAAGCTGTTGATTTTTTAGGCATTTAATTTTTTAAGTCAAGATTTCATTTCAGGTAGTGTACAATCAAGTTCTGCTGTTCCTTTAACTTTTGACGTATAGATTGAGTCTTGCTTTTAACTTGTGCTACAATTTAGCCTGTTGATATCTAAATTTTGGTAACCCAGTTATTTATTTATTGCATTAAAAAATTAGGGGTTAATTTTTAATCCCTAAAAAAATATATAGAATTAAGTTGCATAGCATATAGTTTTAGCAGCATTTTTTTTAATTTGCATTTGCATTAGGCGATGACGAATGGGTTAGATTTAGTGGTTCTGAGCTTTAAATTAACAGGCCAAACTAAGCCCACAAAACGAGCAAATTGGCCAAAGCTCGTTTTTTTAATGATCGAAAATTATCTCATGAAAAATAGGAATTTGAAAATTTCAGGATATGATGGGGATTTTTCAATATCATCGAGATAGGGCGAGGTGTGACAAAAAAATATTGTGATTTATCTTTGCAAGATTTGGAATTAGAGAAAAATTCTATCATAATCTTGAATCCTTATTAATATGTGATATAATTGGTGAAGAAATATTGCGGATGTTGATTCAAAGAAGAAATTAAAATCCTAATCCTTCGACTATAAAAGGGGGTGTGCGTATGTCTTATGGGGGCTTTTCACTCGGTTTTCGAAAAATCCACCAAAGGAAATTGGGTTTTCGTGCTTTAAAGAGAGGAAAAGTCAAGAAAGGTTTTTTTCCCTTCTGTTGAAAAGCAGAAGACGGGAGAGAGAGGGTACGGATATAGAGAAGAACGCGCGGAGGAAAAGACAGCTACTGTTCTTCTTCTTCGCTGCTAGATTTTCTGCTGGTTTCTGCTACTCCACCCTCGTCCGTGCCATTGTGCCTGCCGGTGCACCAGCAGCCGGACCACTACACCGTCGGCCGTTCCCATGCGAGCACCACCTACTAGCTCGCGCCGCCGCTCGCCGCCCCTGCTGTGGTAGCAACGACGCCTCCGCTTGTGATGCCGCAACTCGCCTCGACTGCGACCTTCGACCCGCTTTCGACTTGCCCCCTGTGATGCTGCCGCTGCTCTGCTCCGCCCGCTCGAAGTTGCTACCTGTGACGCCCCTTTTGCTTTGGTTCGGCCTGCGCCCCAGCAGATCTCGAGCTGGCTCCTCCCTGCTCTGTCCGTGAGCCGCTCGAGCCGCCTAGCTCCGCCTCTGCTTCGACATACCACCACTTTGCTGCCCCACCAGACGCTGCGTTGCCACCCTGCTAGCCTCAGTCACCTCTCAACCCAGCACCGCGCCTGCTCCGAACTTCCCCGAACTATCGCCCTGCTGCCCCCGCGACTCCTTCCTCCCCTGTTTCACTGCTGGCGTGCTTTCACTAGACCTCGCCGAAGCTCCGTACCACCGCAACCTTCGACCGACGGTGAGCAGCAACACCATAGCCACCGTCCTTGAGCTGTGCCACGCCGAGCTTCATCGTTGGTCCGTTCTACCATTTGGGTTTTAGGAAAAAATTCAAATTTAGGTAGAGATTTATTTTATTTTATTAGGTAGATTTATTTTATCTTATTTTAGTTTTTGATATTTTGTCTCCTCATTTGAAATATTTCTCGATGCATGGTTGAAATCCTAATGTATCGCCTCGATTTGCAACCGCACATGCATTTTTATTTCATCTATAATTAATCACGCGGGAGTAAAATTGATATATTGATCTTTAAGGCTTAAGATCAATTTATCGATTTTATTAACGAAATAATCAAGTTTGAATCTAAATTCGAATGATGGATAACATCTTTGATGACCATGGATGATTTGGTGTTTATCTTTTAATTGTTTTGTTTATCCCAAAAATACAAAAAAAAAAAAAAATTGCATTTGATTCCATGTAGATTAGGATTGATTTCCCGAGATAAAGTTGCATGATAGAATAGTTTTTTTAAATGCATGCGGTATCTAGGTTAGATAATATTTTTTGGATTAAATTGCATGACAAGATAATTTTCTAGGTTAAGATAGGATTCAGATTGGTCTATTCCTAACTTAAATTAGATAATATATTGCTTTAGTTAGATTTTTATTTTTTTAGCAATTTTTAATTTCGAATTTTTATAAAAATAAAAAAAATCAAGCGCATGTCATGTAGAATTAGGTTCATGAAATGCACATCATTTAGTGATTGTTGCTACGTTCATTTAATTAGAAATTGCCCGTCATTAGAATTAAGTAATTAGGTTAATTTTGATTGCACATTTAATTATTGCATTTCTTTAGAAATTACTTTAGTTATGCTTAGGTCATATTGCCATGTCGTTTCATGTTAGATTAGTAGCATTGCATTGCATATAGATTAGATTCCCATTAAATAAGTAAAAACAAAAATTGAATGATTGTGTGTTAATTAGAAATCATATTTAGGACCGTTGATGTGAATTCTAATCTAACAAGGCAAATGCTTTCGTTGTTATGAGGTAAGTTCTGCTTTTTTTTTTTTTTTTTTGATTTACTTTCTTGAGTGCTAAATTGGTGGTTTGCGCACCTGTATGGTCACCTCACATGTTAGGGAAGTGAATTAAAATTAATTCAAGCTGCTTGCAAACCATTTTTTTTTTCGAAATGAAAGAGAAAGGTACTAAAAGGGCATTAGAGAAGTCTAATGTAACCAAGTCCCGTACCTAAAGTCTCTAGTTTGTAGAAGTAAAATAAATCTCTAATTATTTTACTTAAGTGTCTAATCGACCTACCGAAAAATAGATTAGTGGCGACTCTTGATTGAAAAATCAATTGCATGTTAAGAACTTGAACCTAAGTCGCGAATTGGTATGGACTTGGGAGAGCTCAAGCTAAGTTTAGGTTTAGTAATCCATAAGCCAAATCCTAGGTGGTTCACCTAAAAATTTGATTGCGACAGCTTGGCGACTCCGCTAGGGACTTGAGTTAATACTATTAGTGGACTTAGGCCAATTTTCTCTTTTATTTTGAAAAATATTTTTGTTTGGCAGCAATGATTCCAGGTACGTCCCTAACGTTTAAGGTGTTAAATGTTCTCGTAGGATGTGAGGTATAAGGGGTAGTGTTTGCTAACATTTGTTTTGTATGGAGGTATAGGAATGTATGGTTTATTTTCATGTTGAAGTGTTGTTTGATATAAACTGTCGTGCATGCCTTTCATTTTTATTACACTTTTTGCACACAACCTACCATCGGACCTGGGCCGCACTAGAATACTTAGGATGGTATTGAGTTGGATACGACTTTGACCGCGAGGTCGCCTAGTAGAGGTTGCCCAACTCAATCTCGAAAGCTTTTGTCTTAGTGTCAAGAATGCTTACCTTTGCTCGCGAGACTGCGTCACATTGGGGTATCATTTTTGACTAAGCCGGAGTTAGAAGGGCTTGACTTAGTACGCGAGGCTGCGGCTAGTCATCCCACCCTTTTAGCTCCACCTTGCTTAGCCTTCTTAGTTAGAAATCAAACCCCACATTTCATGTGCTTGTCTATGTGGTTGCTTTAATTGTATGGTAAAGTAAGTTTTCTGCCATTTACTCTTGCAATTTACTTACCTTATTATGTCTTTGGTCGGTCCATGACATTAGGTTGGTCGAGTCCTAGTCTATAAACAATGGGAAGATTTGACATTCGATTCATGCCTGCACCAAAGGTTGAACTCAAATCATGGTGGGATCGTCTAGGTCACAATGGCCAATGCTATGTGGAAAACAGACTTGGTCGCCTTGTTCCCCTTCTCGACATCGATGTCCAAAGTGGTGTCATGCAAGCAATCGCTCATTTTTGGTGCCCCCAAACATCAACATTCATATTTGATAAGCATGAGTTGACTCCGACTCTGGAAGAATACGGCATTGCCATAGGAAAACCTTTGGAATCGGAATTAATAAACCCACCCCTTGGATTAGAACTTGAATCAATTTTGTCTGACTTTCTTAGGATGGATAAGAATCAGATTAAAAGAGTGTTGAAAGATAATTGTCATGCATGTCCATTCTTCTTCTTAGATCAAAGTTTTGTTTATGCAAACACTCTTTTAAAAAGTAAGACCTTCCTTCTAGCATTCTTCGGATTTATTGTTTTTCCTCTCCGTAAGGGCACCATTAATCCTTCTGTTGCATGGGTGGTCGAACAAGTATGCGCTAGAATTAGTTTTGTCAACACTATTTTAGCTGAGACATTCTTGTTGCTTACCCGATTTAAGCAAGAGGAAGATAAAACTTTTCGTGCACCAATCGAGCTTTTACAAATCTAGTTCTTTTCTCATATGAGTAGGATCGATATTCACATGAATATTATTAATGTCACTAATTCCCATCATCCCATCGAGATATTAAAAAATATAAAGATCGAACTCCAAATCTTTCTTTCTCAAAATGGGTCAAATTGTTGAAAAATCCAAATAGCAAGATTTTCTTATGACATGCTAAATGGTTCCAAGTCTCCAAGGCACGTCTCTCTCACGGGATAATGAGCCAATCCTGCTTTTGGGGATCACTAGTGCTACTTCCTACTACCCACTTTGAGTGGCCCGCCAATATCGAGTCGTGTAGGATCTACCGCCTCCTCTTAAGCCGAGTTTGTTCCAAGTCCAATTCACTGCCAAGGATGGTGACCACAAAAGGGAGCTTCGTTGTATCGAACAGGCTTGGCTCGCATGTCATGAACAAAAGTTGCGCTTGCCTGGAGATGAGCTTGAGGGGAAGAAAAATATTTACTATGCCACGACCCGATATATCTGTCAGCATAAGCTCCTGACTGAGCTTCTCCTAAGAGTGCTAGATGTGACTGAGAAGCCTACTTAGCAAGCGGAGCTTAATCATCAGAAGAGGAAGATTGAAGAACTTGAAAAGCAAGCTAAGAAGGATGCTAAGGAGAAGAGGCAACTATGTTGAGCGTTGGCTTCCCATTTGTTTATAGATCAGGCCAAATAAAGTGGTTTGAATCCATTTAGTTTTTTACTTTAGCTTAATGTTTAGGAAGTTGAGTCATTTACTTGATTAGTTCATCTGTTTAAGGCATTTCAAAGTTTTTTTTTTTTTTTTTACATTGTCAATGTCAGACAATCTCATTAATGAATAAAAGCGTTAGACTTTTGTCATGGACTGGCATGGTTTTTTTTTTTTATTTTTTTTATTTTATGAGATGCTTATTTTGTTCATAAATTCAAATTAAGGTCATAACGGATCCCTCATGTTTGCCCATTATTACATGATCAGGAGCTAAAATGGCCGATCAAACTAAAATGCGTGATCGTATCTCCACTATGGAAGAGCAACTCCAATAGTTAGTCACCTCTACGCAGCTTCTGACAACTCAGATCCAGTCCCTCCAAGTGAATCCAACTCGTGCACTTGCTCTCCCTGAGATAGTAGTTTCAAAGTCGACAAATAAGGCTCAAATTATGGGTGATGACGACATGCCTGAATTGGAAGATGACCCATCGTTGATCACCGTCGAAAAGGCTAAGCTTGACAACGTCCGTAAGGCGGAGCAAGATGAACGTTTTGCAAAGTTGGAAGAGAAAGTGAAACAATTGCAAGAGTCGCAGAGTTAACTCCCATTTGACTTGTCATTGTATGAGAAGGTCAAAATGCCAAAGAAATTTAAAATACCGGAGTTCGAGAAATACGATGGTACCTCTTGCCCAAAAGCTTATTTGCAGATGTACAATGTACACATGACCCAATATGTCAAGAATGAGCCCCTCATGATCCAATCATTTCATGTGAGTTTGACTAGGCTTGCACTGAGTTGGTACATGATGAAGAATGTGAACCTTCTCGACACTTGAAATGAAGTGGCTGACGTGTTCCTCAAGCAATATAAGTTTAATATGGATATTGCACCTTCCCGAGAGGATCTTGAGAGGATGGAGAAGAAGAAAAGCAAGTCATTTAAAGAGTACGTCGTGAGATGGCGAAATCTGGTAGCTCAAATCACTCCTGAGCCTACTAACAAGGAGTTGATGAAGTTGTTCGTCAAGACTCTCCCGTCTGAGTTTTGAAACCGAATGGCCAGCACGTACGTCGAGAACTTCAATCAACTTATTGCTGTGGGAGAACAAATCGAGATGGGGATAAGGGAAGGATGGTTTATTGAGCCATCGAGTAAAAGGTTTTCTACCAAGAAAGACAAAGAACCAAGCACAAAAGTCAATGTTACATGTGCACAATCTAGCAAGCCTCCAATTGTTCATGTCCCCAAGAATTAACAAGGCAGAGGCCGTCCGACCGCACCTCGGAAGTTCACTAAAAGGCAGTTCACTCCTCTTCCTGGCCTTCTGTCCCAGGTCTTAAAGGTTCTTCAAAAGAAGGGGTTGTTATCCTATGAGCCAAAGCGACCCAATGCTGAAAAATTTTCTAACTACGACCCTTCCAAGAAATGCGAGTACCATATGGGGGAAGTAGGACATTCGACTAATGAATGCATGACTTTGAAGTATAAGGTCCAAAACTTATTGGACACCAAGGCGTTTGCCTTCAATACCACTCAACCGAATGTCAAGAAGAATCCTCTACCTGAGCATGAGGATAGGGTGAATGCCATATTCAGGTTTGACACTGGTCAAACTAAGAACTCGAAGGTGCACGTGGTGGATGCCTACAATGGGCTAGTAAGAGCTGGATATTAAAATCATGAGGATATTCTCCTATCACTGATGAAAGAAAGGGTTGCTAAGATGGTGGATGATGGCATTATCGTGTATGCTAACCATAACTATATAGTTTCTACTATTTCCCATATCGTTATCGATTGGGTGGAGGAGCAGGTTGTGCTCGATGCGAATAAGGAAGAAGTAGATCCTTCACTCATGGACATGCCCCCATTAGAAGATGCATCCGACGAGGAGATTGTGATTGAGATGCCTCAGCTGTATGAGTATGTCAACAATAAGGCGGTGCCTTGGTCTTATGACCTAAATGTTGACATCGTTACAAGGTCTAGACGAACTTATGCTCAAGCTAGTGCTCAACTTGCAAAGCCTATCACTGACGAAGAGGCTAAGAAATTTCTAGTTGTGATCAAGGCAAGTGAGTATAATGTGGTTGACTAATTGCGAAAGATGCCCGCCTAAATCTCTTTGCTTGAACTCTTTCGACGTCCCCTGTGCATCCAAAGTCATTGATGAAGGTGCTGAGTGAGATTCATGTACCAGAAACGATTTGTGGGATCGATCCTTCTCAAAGACTTAATTGCTTTTTCTGATGAGGAATTCCCTCTTAAGGGTAGAACAAAGCACTCTACATATCTGTCAAGCACAAGGCTTCTCATGTATCCCGAGTGCTCATTGATAATGGGTCCGCCCTAAACATAAGCCCATTGGCCACTCTCCATCGCCTCAACATAGACCCATCCAAGATACATGCTGCAAAGACTTCCGTGTGAGCTTTTGATGGCACGAAGGAGGAGGTGATTGGGGAGATCCATTTTGATGTGCAAATAGGGCAGGTCGTTTTCAACATCCCCTTTCAAGTCATGGATATCCCTACTGCATTTAAATTTCTGCTAGGTCATCCCTGGATACATACTACTGGAGTGGTGCCTTCAAGTCTACATTAAGTTGTGAAGTTCGTGATCAAAGGGAACCTGGTCACCGTCTATGGCGAAGAAGATCACCAAATTTAACATGAGATGGCTATCCCTTATGTGGAGCCAGACTCTGAGTTTGAATCGAGTCATCACTCATTTGAATTGGTGTTCACCATTCACGCCTCTCGAGATTCGTCACCACCCACCCCTGAAGTTTCAAACGTTGCCCTTATGGTGGGAAGGGTGATGGTTGGGAATGGTTTTGTTCCTAGCCGTGGTCTTGGAAGAAGGGGTCAAGGCATTCGAAATCCCATTGAAGCCCCTCAGAGGTCCCGATCTGCTGGATTAGGGTACCATGGAAGAGATGGAGCAGGTTCTAGAAGGCAAAGACAGGGAAGACAGAACTTGCCACCTGAGCAAGGGTGAGAGACGCAAAGCCTACTACCTCCAAACATCCACGAGACATTCCCTAGTCCTCCAATAATGATGCAAGATGAAGCGGAGGCGATGGACACGCTGGGACAGCCAAGTGGCAAATGCGACTATTATGTGAAGTATTCGGCTCCTTCCAGCTCTTACATTGACCCTCACAACATAGTTTCAGATGGATGGGAAGGCATGGATGATCCGATGCCTCCAAAGACAGAGAACTTTGATGACGCCCTAGAAGGAATCACAAGTTTGTTTGATGACCTCTTCATAGGAGCCATTGATGAAGGACCTTCGGAGGACATGGGCGTTGGCCCACAAGAGTAACTTGTTGTTTTTGCGCATTCCCTTGTGCGGGAATTTTTATCGCTTTCTAGGAATTTTTATCGTTTTCTAGGAATTCTTATCACTGTCTAGGAATTATTTTTGATTTCCTCTTCTTTGCTTTCTTTTTAGGGCTTGATTGCATTTTCCATTCAATAAATGTAATTGATTGATGAATTTGTGGCATCATAAAGTTTCATGACAATCCCTAGATATTTTGTGACCCCTAAAAAGGGATCGGAAGTGCCATTGGACAATATTATAGCCATTAGACCAATGGATTACAATTAATCAAGGCTGAGCATTTAATGGACAATTGTTTTGTTGGAAATTTATCCTATGTCCATGTGTGATCAAGGATTGTACTAAAGGATGCATTGATCAAGAAAATTTTTATTCTTGGCCGTGTACTTTATAAGTTGGATTACCATCGATTAATATTGCAAAATTTTATGGCCATGTCAATATTTGAAATTAAGTGATTATGAGTGGGGATTAAAGTGGAAAAATAGGAGAAGGTGTGGGCTGATTTCTTAAGACCGAACCAGCCCAAAACCAGCCCACCATTTTCCCCCATCCAGTCGACCAAGGCCGGCCCAAGTCCGGCCCATTGAGGCCCATCATCTTTGCATGAAAAATGACAAGTGGCATGAAGGGTTCACCAAGTGTCCAATGCCATGCAAAGCTAATGATTACTAACTAATCATGAAGGGGAAAGAAAAGAGGAGGGGCGGAGTGAGCGAGGGGGTTGTTCAAGAGAGAGAGAGAGAGAGAAAGCAGAGAGAAAGAGAGAAAGTCGAGAGAGAGAGAGAGAGAGAGAGAGAGAGAGAGAGAGTTGTTCGTGAGGGTGCTTCGGTGAGGGAAGAAGAAGACCTGCCCAGCCGTGCGTGCACCTAGCTTCACCGTCGATTGTGCTGTGTTTGAAGTCCTCTAATCGCCGTGTGCTTGCTGTGATTTCGTTGGATTTAAGGCAAGTAGAGTCCGTTAGCCTAGATTTTGCTTGTTGTGGTTGTGTGTGAAAGTGTAATGGGTGTTGGAGATGCTTGATTTGTGATGTTGGATGCTGAAATTCGAGTGAATGGTGGTAGTCTTCCTAGAACAAGCAAGCTGTTTCTTGTAAGAACAGTCCGACCCTTTTGTGACTCCGTGAATTTTATAAATTTATACATTAGAAATTTGATTTTGTGTTCTTGATAAAAGTTGTAGATGACATCTTGAGGAGTAATATACTAAAATTTGAGAATAAACGGACGAGTATTGGTTGCTGAAATTATTTTTCTTTGAAGGTGTTAAATCTGGAAATCGTTACCGAGGGTTAGGGGAAGTTTTAGTGAATGTAGCTCATGATATATAACGAATCTGACTTTGAAATCTTCACAAAAATTATTCCTCTAGGTCTTGAATATAACATATCAAATTTTCAGAATTTTCTGAGTTGATTTAGGGTTTATATCGAATTTATGAGTAAAACTGTGCAATGGTGATGTTCTGAAATTTTAATGCTGTGATGCATGGACCGTAGCGACTCGTAAGAAGCTCTTTTGGCATGGTGTTCTTCATGAAACCTTTTTCTAGATTTCATTTATAACATGTTAAATTTTCAGAATTTATTAAGATCGTTTACTAATTTTTCCAGAATTTTAATTAAAGGAGTGCATTCTGTTTTATCCGAAAATTATTTTATTTTCATGAACAAATGAATTGCTCTATGAGATGTGATATCTTGGGTTGTTATTTGTACTACATATGTGATGAGATTTAGCATATCATATGACATCAAAAAGTTGGTTTAAACCTTTGACATTATTGCGTCAAATGCTAAATTGAAAACGAGATATATATGTGAATATACATTGTGATGTTGATGATACCGTCGGACCCTTGAGTCGACGATGCCCCGGGAGTGTCGGGATGCCCAGAGGTGTGTGCCGAATGCCCGGAGTGTGTGTGCCGGATGTCCTAGGGAGTTTCGAGATGCCCGGAGTGTGTGTGCCGGATGCACGGAGGTGTGTGCCGGAGGTTCCTCGTGATGCCAGTTGGGGTGCGAGATGCCCGAAGTGTGTGTGCCAGATGCTCGGAGGTGTGTGCTAGAGATTCCTTGCGATGCCAGGTTGGGTGTGAGCAATATAAGGGATACAAACACTGGTCCCTGGAAGAAAAATGAGATCATTTTGAAAATTAAAATGGGAATTGAATCATGCGCATGTGTATGTGCATATGGCATGATGCATGAATTGCCTATGAAATTGAGTTGGTACTATTTGGCATTGAGAATGCGATCATGAAGGTATTGAATGGATCTCATGGGGATATATACATGATTGTATGGATGATATGAATCATGCGCATGTAGGTGTATATGGCATGGAACATAAACTGCCTTAATGAATGAATCTCATGGATATACAAGCATGATTATATGGATGATATGTGCATTTCACACGAAATTGTGGTTGTCTTGCCTGTTGCATTATGTAGTTTGATAGATCTTTACTGCTGAGTGGTTGTACTCACCCCTTTTGGGGACTAACATTTCAGATTGAAAGATGCCTCTGTCACCTATCACACGTTGTACATTTTATGGCTTGCCGTCCGATGTTGAGGTTGAGTGCTCGGAGCACCCCTGTGTTGGTGTTCGTGGACTGGTGTTTATTCGAGTTCAAGTTTTAGTTATGTATGATGTGGGTCTACTTGATGGCCCTGTAGTCCAAGAGTTCCTGTCCGTGCATGTTCGACGCGACGGGGTTATGAGGGGGATGCTGCCGCCGCCACCAGCCAATGCACCGAGCTGGGTGTGATTAGAGCGTGTGACTGGTAGAGGATGACACTTTTTGGATGGCTGACGCTAGATGATGGATTGATGTACATGTCTGATGTAGAGTCGGGTTCTTTTGGGTTATAGCCGAGCTTAGTTAAAGCCTTGGCCTTTTGTTGTACCAACTCGTGATGTCCATCAAAGTATGTGAATAAAAGTGGTTCAGCATTAGCTTCTATATATATGAAAAGTGTAGTTGGTGTGCATTGCATTGTATTATTTAGTTTGAGTATGGGTTAGGGAGACGTCGAGTATGTTTCCGTTATATGAACTGCGCTGGGATTGATTGAGATGATACAAACCCCCTGAATTTATGGACCCACTACAATTCAAATGGTATTAGAGTGACATGTCATTAGGACAAGTGAAAGGTAAGTGAACTGTGACAACCCTAGCGGATCGGGGGCCGTGTCGAGGGGTGCCATAGAATTTCAATGAAATTACAAGTTTTCTTTTGAGAGCATGATGAGGTACACCAAACCAGCCCGGTGATGATATCCAGCCGATAAACAAAAAGAAAAATCCATGGTGAATTCTGAGGCCTAGGCTTCATCATGCTTTCTCGTGTCAAAATGTTTCAAAAATGCTTTTGCAAAAGAATTTCAAAAAAAAAAATTCACAAAAAAAAAAATTGATTTACCCTATTTGGCTTTTTGATCCTTCTACTTTCTGTTTCAAAGATGATCATATAGCATGCAAAGGTGTGGAAATGGTCCAATCTAATGCAATAAGTGTTGACGATGATGATCTCGAAGACTTGATCGAGGATTCCATTGAGGTGCAACGTAGCTGGGAACAACATGAAAAAGCCAAGGCTCTTACATCCAAGCAAACCGTCACTATTAATTTAAGTGACATTGAAGAAGCCAATGAGATGAAAATTGGGGCAAATTTCCCCAAAGACAAGGTCGAGCACCTAATTCAGCTACTGAAGGAATATCAAGATATCTTTGCATGGACCTATACTGAGATGCTTGGTTTAAACCTGTCAATTGTGGAGCACTGTTTGCCTTCTAATCCGAACGTGCCACCTAAGAAGCAGAGGCTGCGGAGAACTAAATCCAAGCTCTCAAAAAAGATAGAAGAAGAAGTGATGAAGCTTCTGAAAGTGGGATTCATTAAAGTCTCACAATACCCTGACTGGGTGGCTAACATCGTGCCGGTGATGAAGAAGGATGGTCGGGTTCGAGTTTGTGTCGATTATCGAGATCTGAACAAGGCTAGCCCAAAAGATGATTTCTCGCTACCTCACATAGATGTCCTTGTGGATAATATTGTCGGATTTGAACTATTCTCATTTATGGATGGTTTCTTCGGGTACAATCAAATAAGGATGAAGGAGGAAGACAAGGAGAAAACTGCATTTATCACCCCGTTGGGGACCTTTCACTATAAGGTTATGCCCTTTAGGCTCAAGAACACAAGGGCAACTTACCAGCGAGCCATGGTAGTATTGTTTCATGACAAGATGCATCAAGAAATCGAGGTCTATATTGATGATATGATTGCGAAGACTCGACCTGGGAAAAGCCACGTTGAAACCCTGAAGAAGTTGTTTGATCGACTCCGTGAATTCAAGCTTTGACTAAATCCCGTGAAATGTGTGTTCAGAGCAACATCCGGTAAATTACTTAGATTTATTGTGAGCAGTAAAGGGATTGAGATCGACCCGTCTAAAGCTAGGGCCATATGTGAGCTGCAACCTCCGTCAACGGTGAAAGAAGTTCGGAGCCTTTTGGGGAAGTTGAATTACATTGCTCGATTCATTTCCCAACTTTCTGAAATTGCCAAGCCATTCTTCAAGCTCTTAAAGAAGAATGCACGAGTCAATTGGGACGATGAGTGTCGAGAAGCATTTGACAAGTCAAAGCAGTTCTCGATGAATCCACCGGTACTTGTCCCGCCATTGCCGGGGCATCCTTTGATTCTCTACCTCACCATATATAGTGAATCGTTAGGTGCAATGTTGGCTTAGGAGAGTCCTGTCAATAAAAAGGAACGAGCCATTTATTATCTGAGTAAAAAGTTCACTATATCAGAACTGAAATATTCTGATGCCGAAAAGACTTGTGTTGCATTAGTGTAGGTATTGCATAGATTGCAACAATACACACTGCATTACCAAACATTCATTGTCACTGAGAATAATCCTATCAAGTACTTACTTGATCGGTCAGCTTTGGTGGGTAAGTTGGCTAAATGGCAAATTTTGATCTCAGAATTTGATGTGCAATTTATGCCACAAAAGTCAGTTAAGGGTCGAGTGATTGCTGATCTATTGGTCGAGAATTTAGGAGTCTCAAATAATGATGACCGTTCCCTGGATGACCGTATCTTGAGCGTAAATGAAGATTCATGGACAATGTTCTTTGATGGAGCTGTGAATTTGTCTAGTTCTGGTACTGGGGTAGTTTTGATATCCCTAAATGGACAACACCATCCGATAGTTGCAAAATTGATGTTCCCTTGTACTAACAATGTAGCCAAGTATGAAGCTTGTATCCTCGGGTTTCAAGCCGCAATCGAGATGGGTGTAGCCAAATTAAAAGTGTTAGGGGATTCTACACTGATCATACTATAGATCATAGGTGAATGAAAGACTAAGGATACCAAATTTGCGTCCGTATCACGAGTATCTAGAAGATTTGATCAAGGAAATCGATGAAGTTTTATTTAAATACTTATTGAGGTCTCACAATCAATTCACATATGCACTTGCAACTTTATCATGTTGCAAGTCACTGACGGATTAGAAGTCGAGCCATTGAAAATAAAGGTTTTGCCAAGGCCAGCTTATTGTATGATCGTGATTGAAGAGCCTGATGGAAAACCATGGTATTACGATATCATGAATTATATTCAGAAGTAGGAATTCCCCGAGGAAGTACTCCGGCTGATTGTCGCGACCTCCCGCACTAATGAAGCGGGTTTTTGGACCACCTAAGGGTTTGGCTAATGGATTGCTAAGCCTAGACTTAGCTCGAGCTCTCCCAAGCCCATACCAATTCGCGACTTAGGGTTTAAGTTCTTAATATGCAAATGATTTTCAATTAGAGTCGCCACTAATCTATTTTTGGTGGGTCGATTAGAAACCCAAGTAAAGTAATGGGAGAATTACTTCACTCCTACGAACCAGAGATTAAATGAGTTCGGGGACTTGGTTACACTAGACTTGTCTAATGCCCTTTCGGTACCTTTTCTTTTTTCAAAAATGTTTTGCAGGCAGCTTGAATTGATTTTAATTTATCCTCCCTAACATGTGAAGTGATCATGCGAATGCACAAACCACCAATTTAACACCCAAGAAAAATCAATGAATAAATGACAGGATTACCTCATAGCAACGAAAGCATCTGCATGTTAGATCGAATTCATATCAACAACCCTAGATATGATTTCTAATTAACACGCAATTTCTTTTTTTTGTTTTCACTTTTTTGAAATCATGCAATATGCAATGCATGCTAATCTAACATGAAATGGCATGACAATGTTTTCTAAACTACATGACGTGAGTAAAATATTTTTTTTGTGTTTTGTTTTCTTAATGAATATGCAATAATCAAACATGCAAATCAAAATGACCTAATTATAATGACGGGCAATTTTTAATTAAATGAGCCTAATTCTACATGACGTGCACATGATATTTCTATTCCTAAAAATGCAATTCATCCTAAAAATTGAAACTAATTTATCTAAAGACAAATTTTTTTGTATTTTTTCATGATATTCGAAATTAAGACAAATGCAAAAATTACCTAGCTAAATTAAAATTCCATCCAATTTAAACTTAGGATTAAGTCATGCTAAATCCTAATTTAAACTAAGACGTTATTTTAATCTAGCAATTTCTAACCTAAGATGCAAATTGATCTAATCTTAAAATGAGACATGTAATTCTATTCTAAAATGCATGATGATTTTTTTTGGAAATTCAATTTTTTTTTTGTTTTTTTTTACTAGAGTGAAAATTAAAGGGACAATTTTAAAAATTTGCATTTTAAAAAAAAAAAAACTATTATGCAACCTAAAAAAAAAACTAGCATCCTAAATTAATTAATTTTTTTTTTGGGGATTTTTTTTAAAAAATTGAAATAAAAGTCTAATTCTAGATTGACACGTGCAATTCTAAAAAAAAAACTAATATCCTAAATGCATTTTTTTTTTTTTTTTTTTTGGTTATTTTTTTTAAAAAAAAAAAATAACTAAATATACTAACCCTAGCCCTAATCTAACTTGCATTTTTTGAAAAAAAAACTTTTTTTTTTTTGCAAAAACAAAAGTTAATTCTAATAACCCGATGCCCAATCCAATCAATTTCTTATGATAAGATTAATACCCAAAATTGACAAACCATATCTCGCGCATGAGATCGGGTTGGTCAATTTTAAATTAAATCGCGAATCAAATCTCGGGCATGAGATTGGATTGTCGATTTTTATAAGATTATGAGTCGGATTTCGGACGCGAAAATCAAACTCCTAATCCCTAATTTGAGGGTTATTTCACATTGGAACCTCAATCATGCATTAATGAATAATCACACTAAAAAAACTATATAAAAAAAACAAACTATAAACTAAACAAAATAAACTATGTAAAAAAATAATAATAATAATAAAAAAACTACCTAATGTTCCCCTTTTGTCTTTTTTTTTTTTTTTTTTTTTTCTTTTCTTCCTTTTCTCCTTTCCACGCACGGTTTGCTCGTGGATCACCGAAGGGGCAGCTGGTCACCGACGTTCAAAGCTCCGGCGAGGACCGGCGGCAGGTGGACCGGCGGCGGGCGGACCGGCGGCGGCAGCCAAGGGTGGTGAGTCGCCCTTCCGGGCTCCGGCGAAGAGACCGGCGGCGGGCGGAGGAGGACACGGCAGCAAGGGCGTTGGCGAGGAAGCTCGGAGCGGAGGAGACCGGCGACCGGGGAGCTCAGCAACCGGTCCTGGCGTCACGGGTCTGCACCGGTCCTGGCGTCACGAGTCTGCAGGAATGGTGGGCGTCGGCGCTGGGTCTTGGCTGCAGAAGCGGTAGAGACCGGCGGGTGGAGATGGTGCAGCGAACAGGTGTCGCAGGGGGTTGCAGGTGTCCGGGATGGTGCTGCTGATGTTCGGGCGAAGAGCAACGGCGGGGCGGACTGGCGGTGGTCGCACGGGGGGGCGGCGGTGCGCCGGCGGGGTTTCGCTGTGTGGTGGCGGCGAGCGCGGCAAATTCGGTAGGCGCTTAAGTGGCTCGTGGGCGGACCCGGAGGCGAGCTCACGGGCGAGGGAGACGGCGCGGGCTTCGAGATGGTGCGGCTCGGGCAGCAACGAGCGAGCAGGAGGAAGCGTCGGCGAGACGCGGCGTCTGGAGTCGCAATCGGGGCAGCTCGCAGATCTGGGAGTCGAGGCGGAGTTGGTCCGTCGTGGGTCGGTGCGGTGGTGGTGGTCCGGAGGGCAGCGAGCGTGGGAACTCGGGATCCGGTGCTCGGGCAGAGGTTCGGTGGTGGAGCGCGCGGTGATGCCGATTGGGTTGTGCTGTAGAGGCGCGACTGAGGCCCGGATACGAGCACCGGCGGCAGGGCTAGTGCGGGTGCTCGCAGATGGAAGCCGGCAGTCCAGCGGCGCAGGGGCACGGCGGCGTGGGCTGCAGCGAAACGGCGTGGGTGTTCGCGGAGAAGAAACCCACGAAGAAGAAGAACAGTGCACAATTTTTTTGTTTTTCTCTCTCCCCCTTGTCTGCCCAAAGAAGCCCTCACGATGAAAATTTTCTCTTTTTGCCCCCCTTTCACGAAGCGCACGTCTCCTCCCTTTTAAGAAGACTACCTTCTCTTTTTTTATTGTTTTCCTTTCACCCTCTTTTCTCTTTCTTGTTGCCTTCTCTGACTTCACTTTTCTTTTCTCTCTATTCTCTCTTTTTTTTTTTCTGTTTTTGTTTATAACTCCCACAAACTACCCCCTCCTTTCTCTCCGCTTGCGTGAAGAAGGAGAAGCCCTCCACCATTTTTTTTTTACGGACTCTTTTATTTTTTCTCCCCCGACTTTACATTTTTTTCTCGCTTTTTTCCCCCTTTTTCTCACAAAATCTTCGGTCAAGCCCATTTTTCCCCTTTTCCCAAGATCCCATGGACGTGCAATGCATTAATGAGGAGGTTCCTTCTTGTGTTACTAAAACTGACATATTGTATAATATTATGGATATATTATAATAATACAATATGGGCATGTTGTGAGCTGCTTTTTCTTTTTGAAGATTTCTCAAATCTTGTGTGTCCCGCGAGCCCCTCTTAGTACCGATGCAAATGCGACTACATGAGATGTAATTTTAATATTTTTTCTTAGGAGTTAAAGATTAATCCCTAAATTTTTATGCAATTAATTATTAAATGATTAGTCAAAATTTAGGTGTCAACAGCTGCCCCTCTTTGAAGGTGAGCTCGCAGAGGTTGCATTCAAAGACAATATGATACCTAAATTTTGACCATGCACATGCAATGGATGATATTTTGGCAGGCCATGGATTTTTTTTTTTTTTTTTTTGTTTTTTTTTTTTTTTGAAATGCAATTTATATGATGCATGGAAATGCTAATGCCAGTGATAAAAGGAACTTACCTGGAATAACTTACCTTCGGGGAGGGTAGAGTAACTCGAGATAATTGGTGTTACATGTCCAAGACCCGTACCATTCTACGGTCGCCTAGAATAGTAACATGACTTTACAAAAAAAAACGCTTTCCCAGGACCCGTACCATTCTACGGTCGCCCGATAGCATTGCTTGGTTTTGTCTAGGACCCGTACCATTCTACGGTCGCCTAAACGGAAAAATTTTGAGACATCCAGATCCAGCCCGAGATGTCAAGAATTTGGAACTTAACCAATAGACACTCAATGTTAGGTGAGATGAATATTGGATTAAGAAGATTCCAAATACCTAGATCCGGACTAAGGTATAACGAAAATATCGAAAAACATTCACATCCAGTGAAATGTTTAACGAAGAGTTTTGAGACATCCAGATCCAAACCGAGATGTCAAGAATTTTGGGAACTTAACCAATAGACACTCAATGTTAGGTGAGATGAATATTGGATTAAGATGATTCGAAATACCTAGATCCGACTAAGGTATAACGAAAAAGATCGAAAAAACATTCACGTCCAGAGTGAGATGCTTAACGAAGAGTTTCGAGACATCCAGATCCAGACTGAGATGTCAATAATTTTGGGAACTTAACCAATAAACACTCAATGTTAGGTGAGATGAATATTGGATTAAGAAGATTCGAAATACCTAGATCCAAACTAAGGTATAACGAAAAAGATCGAAAAACATTCACATCCGAGTGAAATGTTTAACGAAGAGTTTTGAGACATCCGATCCAGACAGAGATGTCAAGAATTTTGGACTTAACCAATAAACACTCAATGTTAGGTGAGATGAATATTGGATTAAGAAGATTCGAAATACCTAGATCCAGACTAAGGTATAACGAAAAAGATCGAAAAACATTCACATCAGATGAATATTGTTTAAGAAGATTTTGAGACATAGATCCGAGACTCCAGGTATAACGAGATGTCAAGAATTTTGAAGAGTTTTGAGACATTCGGATCCGTGACCGAGATGTCAAGAATTTTGGAACTTAACCAATAAACACTCAATGTTAGGTGAGATGAATATTGGATTAAGAAGATTCGAAATACCTAGATCCGGACTAAGGTATAACGAAAAAGATCGGAAAGCATTCAATCCGAATGATATATCAAGAATTTGGGAATACCTAGGACAAACCTGGGATATTCGTAAAGTTCACTTACCTCTTGGTAGAAAGAAGTTTTGGAACATCGAAGATGTGCTTCAAATATTCATGGAGGTTTCTCACCTCGAGGCTTCTGGAAGGCAACATAAATGTCAGGAGCTCTCGGGTCTTCAAGGAAACATTATCTGTCAGACATGATTAGAGCAAAAATACATGCATTTGCCAAAGAAGTAAGCAATTCAGCACACTCGAAAGTCCACTAAAGTTTTTATCCATTCAATCAAGATTTATGCATGATGGTTTTACCATATTTGCACCACCAACTTCCACTTTGGGGAGAATCATCGTTTATGACAATTTTCACTCATGACATGGATTTTCAAGAATACCAAATGAGAGACTTTCAGTTAGAAAGGACTTTCACTCACTCTCATTAAGAAGGCTATTTTGTCTCGACCATTAATGTCGGATCACAGGAATCACTCAATCTTACTTTCATCATGTCAATAAGGGTTTGAGTATTCTCGCAAGTGGTACGACCTTGTCAATCTGAGAGGTCTTTATCGGGATTGTAATGTAGGCTCGGTCAATGGCTCAACAAAGAGGGACTCTTCGAGTCAAGGCTAATGAAAGAACAATACTTCGCAATCACCTCCGAGTTTACAAATCAAGGAACCTGCGGAATGAGATAGAAATGGCCTTGCTCGCACTTCTTCGAGCGATGCTTTTAAGCATATGAATTCCTACGTTAATTTCGGTGCCCTAATCTGAAGAGACTTTGTAAGGAACATAGCGTAGGTTAAGTTCATGGATTGGGAAGTGAATGGATCATTAGGCTCAAAATGTGTATAGGGGGATGAGAATTGGTGATCATCTTGGCATTGTCACCGGTCTTCTTCTTCACCATTGGGATTTTCCTCATAGGTACTATAAAAACTTGGCATTTGAGTTCTTTGAGTACCACTCCATTGGGAACACACCCTTTTACAATTGATAGTCATTTATCTTGACTCTTTCTTTCATTTTCTATGGGCATTGGCCTTGCTTTTACCAGGCACACTGCTTTTTTCATGCCCCATTTGTTTTTTTTTTCTTTTTTTTTGAATGACCACGTAATGCTTTAACATTTGGGTTCTTGAGGAGTGATCATTTTTTTTCAGCACTCGGGATTTTGTTGCTTGAACATTTGCCTTTTGCCTTGCCCCGATGTGGGGGATGATCACCAATTGGGTTTAAATGAAACGAATTTACAGGCTCAAGGGGGCTATGCAATGGATAAAGTGTGTAGGATAGAGAAAGAACTGCTCTTCATCATCCTAAGGCACTTGAATTATCGTATGAATTCAATGTAATAGCAATACCTGAAGATTGATGCAAGTGAGAGCAAGAATATTCCTATCAAATTCCTCACCTCATGATGTCGTCTTACCTCCAACTTGCCCCAATGTGGGGTGGTTCTTGACAGGGGTAATTTAAAAATTATCCACGTGTGTGGGCTCAAAAGGGTTTAAACAATGGATGATCACGTAGTGTTTGAGATAGAGAATGAACCGTCTCTCATCATTTCGATCATCGTACCTTTCGCGAGAAAACTCTTTTCCTTAGAAACATGGAACTTCTACACTCATCTCACCAGTATATGAGCAAGGGACTGTGTATAGGATAAGGCTTGCCTTTCATCATCCCGACATGTCTCATTTAGCATGTTCAATTCATTCCACATCATTCATTAACTTGATCGATGGCGACGATCCTCAGTGAAATTGGTAATTAAACAGGTAAAACTATCATGCAAAATTCTCCTTTGAAAGGTCACAATTACTTCATGAACTCATCAGCTTTGAACACAAAGAGTTTGTAGCTCAAAAAGAAAGAAAAGGATTGGTAAAAAAAATGTTTTTTTTTTTGTTTTTTTTTTTTTTTTTTTTTTTTTTTGGCGGCAAACTTGTTGCCATTTCCAGGGATCGAACCCTGGTCGCTTTCGGACCTTTTCATTCCCCTTGCCACCAGGCCGAGGCGCTGGTGGTGTCCTCGTGGCGTTTCCTTTTTTATTTAATTGAACACGTCAACACGACATACCAAATCAAATGAATTCGATATGTGTATGGAACAGGGCCTACTTCTCATCTCATTCAATCCATTCCCACACAATTCAACGAAGAAATGAGTTCCTTCAATTCACAACAAATTTTTTCAAGGGTAATACTTCTTCACAAAGATCGAGTTAACGGGATTAGAAAACTCACGACCATCCATTTACGTAAGGATTAAGGCACCTCCGGGAGTACCCTCTTCACCATATACGGGCCGCTATAATTTGGAGCAAATTTGCCTCCAGGATCAGGAAAAATCGGCAACACCTTTCTTAGAACTAGATCATTCACTTCAAAGTGTCTCGGCCGTACCTTCCGATTAAAAGACCTGGCTACTCTTTGTTGATACGTCTGACCATGGCAAAGAGCTTTTAATCTTTTCTCATCAATCAAGTTCAACTGCTCGAACCTTTGTTGTGTCCATTCTGCTTCGGACAATTCCACTTGGGATAAGACTCTCAAAGAGGGGATTTCTACTTCCACAGGCAAGACTGCCTCCATGCCATAAACTAAGGAGAAAGGGGTTGCCCCGGTAGATGTTCGGATCGATGTCCGATACGCCATTAGAGCAAAGGGTAACCTGTCATGCCAATCTCGATAATTCTCGGCTGTCTTAGCCGGATCTTCTTGATGTTCTTATTAGCTGCCTCAACGGCTCCATTCATTTGCGGGCGGTAAGGTGATGAATTCAAATGCTTGATTTTGAACTCACTGAACAACTCATCCACGAACTTGTTATTCAGATTTGTCCCATTGTCAGTGACAATTGCTTCGGGGACACCATAACGGGCGATTATGTCACGCCTAATAAATTTCACCACGTTTCGAGCTGTGACATTAACATATGATGCGGCTTCAATCCACTTTGAAAAATAATCTATTGCCACCAATATGAATCGGTGCCCATTTGAAGCTTTGGGATTTATTGGGCCAATCACATCGATCCCCCACATTGAGAAAGGCCATGGCTCAGATAGCTGGTGCAACTCCGTTGGAGGAACATTTATTTTATCTCCATGAATTTGGCAACGATGGCAACTTCTAACATGCTGTATGCAGTCACTTTCCAGCGCAAGCCAATAGTAACCTAGTCTCATGATCTTCTTGGCCAACATGTGCCCATTCATGTGTGGGCCACAAACTCCTTCATGCATTTCATGCATGATTTGGGTAGCTTCTGCTTCATCTACGCATCTCAATAAAACCGAATCATAAGATCTCTTGTATAAATTCTTACCACTGACGAAGAACTTTGAGGCCATCTTCATTATGTATTTTCTATCGGCTGGAGTGCTCCCTTCAGGAAATTCCTGCTTTTGAATATAGTTCATGATGTCATAATACCATGGCTTCTCATCAAGCTCTTCATTCACGGCCATGCAATAAGAAGGTTTGGCTAGAACCTCAATTTTCAAAGGCTCAACTTCTAAACCATCAGTAACTTGCAACATAGATGACAATGTTGCCAAGGCATCGGCAAACTGATTATGAGATCTAGCCAAATAGTCAAACGAGATTTCATCAAACTCCTTCACCAACTCTTCGAGGTACTTATGATATGGCAGTAATTTGGCATCCCTGGTCTTCCATTCACCTACGGTTTGGAGTATGATCAATGCAGAATCTCCATATACTTTCAATTTGGCCACTCCCATTTCAATTGCGGCTTGAAGTCCGAGAATACAAGCTTCGTATTCAGCAATATTGTTAGTGCATGGAAATATTAATTTCGCGGCAAGCTTGGTGGTGTTGTCCATCTGGGATATCAATACCGCCCAGACCGAACCGGACAAGTTCACAGCTCCATCGAAGAACATGGACCATGCATCTTCATTTATGGCCAAAATACGATCATCTGGAGGACAATCATCATCATTGAAGGTTTTAGGATTCTCAGCCAATAAATTAGCAATTACTCGGCCTTTAACTGATTTTTGTGGCATGAATTGCACGTCGAATTCCGAAATCAAGACGTGCCATTTGGCTAGTTTACCCACCAAAGCTGGTTGATTAAATAAATACTTGATGGGATCGTTCTCAGTTACGAGAAACGTCTGGTAATGCAAGGTGTACTGTCGCAGTCTATGCAATACCCATACTAACGCAGCACAAGTTTTTTCAGCATCATAATACTTTAGCTCCGAGACAGTGACCTTTTTACTGAGGTAATAAATGGCCCGTTCCTTCTGATCCACGGGACTTTTCTGAGCTAACATCGCACCAAGTGACTCACTATGGATTGTGAGGTACAAAATCAAAGGATGCCCCGATATTGGTGGGACAAGAACCGGTGGATTCATCAAATATTGCTTCAGCTTATCGAACGCCTCTCGACATTCATCATTCCACTCAACTCGTACATTTTTCCTCAAGAGTTTGAAGAATGGCTTAGCGGTCTCCGAGAGTTGGGAAATGAATCGTGCAATGTAATTCAGTCTCCCTAGGAGACTCCGGACCTCCTTCACTGTCGACGGAGGTTGCAACTCACATATTGCCTTGGCTTTAGATGGGTCAATTTCGATCCCTTTGCTACTCACCATAAACCCAAGTAATTTTCCCGATGCTTGCCCCGAACACGCACTTGTCAGGGTTTAAACGAAGTTTGAATTCACGGAGCCGATCAAATAACTTCTTGAGGGTTTCAACATGACTTTTCCCAGGCCGGGTTTTTGCAATCATATCGTCAACATAGACCTCGATTTCTTCATGCATCATGTCATGGAACAACGTAACCATGGCTCGTTGGTAAGTTGCCCCTGCATTTTTGAGTCCGAAGGGCATGACCTTATAATGAAAGGTTCCCCACGGGGTGATAAATGCCGTCTTCTCTTTGTCTTCATCCTTCATTCTTATCTGGTTATAGCCAGAAAAACCATCCATGAAAGAGAATAATTCAAATCCGGCAGTACTATCCACGAGAACATCGATATGTGGCAATGGGAAGTCGTCCTTTGGGCTGGCCTTGTTCAAATCACGGTAATCAACACACACTCGGACTCGACCGTCTTTCTTCATGACCGGTACTATGTTGGCCACCCATTCAGGGTATTGCGAGACTTCAATGAACCCCACTTTGAGAAGTTTCATTACTTCCTCTTCTATCTTCTTCGAGAGCTCTGGTTTAGTCCTCCGGAGTTTTTGCTTCTTAGGATGCACGTCGGATTAGTGGGCAAACAATGTTCCACAATCGACGGATCTAAACCCGGCATATCAGCGTATGTCCAAGCAAAGATATCTTGATATTCTTTTAGCAATTGAGTCGGTGCTCGGCCTCATCTTTGGGAAGATTTGCCCCAATCTTTATCTCTTTGGGCTCCTCGGCATCACTCGGATTGATAGTGATGGTTTGCTCGAGGTGAGAACTTTGGGTTTTTCATGTTGCTCCCAACTTTGTTGTACTCCAATGGAGTCACCATTTGGATCATCAGGGTCATCACCGTCATCGCTCATGACATTGGATTGGACCATTTTCACCTCTTTGCCTATCATAAGGCTGCTCTTGAAACATAAAATGGATAGTTCAAAAAGACAAACAGGGCTAAAAGGCATGAATTTCTTTTCTATTTTTTTCGAATTTTCCTTTCTTTTGAATTTTCTTGATTGATTTTTTTTTCAAATTTTTATTTTATTTAAAGAATTTTGGAAAAATATTTTGGAAAAACTTTTTGACACGAGGAAGCATGATGAAGCCCGGCCTCGAATTCTCCTTGGATTTTTCTTTTCTTTCATCGGTTGGATATCATCAACGGGCTGGTTTGGTATGCCCCATCATGCCCTCAAAATAAAACTTGTAATCATAATTGATATTCATCAACCAAATTACATTTATTGGATTGAAAAGTACGGCAATCAAAGTGAAACGAAACCCTAACAATCAAACCCTAGCGTACATCAACTCCGACAAACGACATGCGAGAATACGATAAGCAAACCCTAGAAAACAACACATCCTAAAAGAGATAGGATTCCCACGCAGGGAGTGCAGAAAAGTAAACGTGTTACTCTTGTGGGCTAGCACCCGTTTCCTCCGATGGTTCTTCATCAATGGCACCTATGAGGAGATCATCGAATAGAGTCGTAATCCCTTCCATCCCATCATCTGGATCCTCTGTCTTTGTCGGGTCATCCATGCCACTCGATCCATCAGGCGCGATACCACGGGTGTTGATCATTCCTCCCTCATCATGCATCATTCTAGCGGGGCCGGGAATGTCTCGCGGATATCGAGGAGTAATGAGTTTTTCCTCTCTTGTTCATGTCCTCCACCTCTTCCATGGTACCCTAATCCGGCGGAACGAAACCTTCGAGGGGCTTCAATAGGGTTCCGAATGCCCTGTTCTTGTCTACCAAGTCCACGGCCAAGAATAAAGCCATTTCCAACCATCACTCTTGCTACCATAACTACTGCATTTGACACATCAGGGATGGGTGCTCTCGATCCTCGAGATGCATGGATAGTGGATACAAGCTCAAATGATTGGTAGCTCGACTCCTCCCTACGTTCCGGCTCGACATAGGGGATAGCCGTCTCATGATAGATCCGATGATCCTCCTCGCCATGAACAATGACTAGCTTTCCTTTGACAACAAATTTCACACTTTGGTGGAGACTTGATGGCACAGCTCCAGCAAGTATGAATCCAAGGACGCCCTAATAGAAAATTGAATGCGGTAGGAATGTCCATCACACGGAAAAGGACGTTAAACATCACCGGCCCTATTTGCAGATCAAGGTGGGTCTCCCCTATCACCTCCTTTCTCGTACCATCAAAAGCTCGGACGGAGGTCTTTGCGGCACTTATTTTTGAAGGGTCTATTTTCAGGCGGTGAAGAGTTGCCAATGGACAGATATTCAAGGCGACCCATTATCAATGAGTACTCGAGCCACATGGGAAGCCTTGCACTTGACGGATATATATAATGCCTTGGTATGTCCCCTCCCCTCAAGAGGGAATTCTTCATCGAAAAAGGCTATTAAATCCTTAAGAAGAATCGATCCTACGAATTCCTCCAACCTGTCTTCCTCGATCGTCTCTGGTACGCGAACTTCGCTTAGAACCTTCATTAGAGACTTTTGATGTGTAGGAGATGTTTGCAAGAGTTCAAGCAAAGAGATTTGAGCAGGCAATTTCCGCAACTGGTCGACCACGTTATACTCACTTGCTTTGATTATAGCCAGAAATTCTTTGGCCTCTTCATCAGTAATCGGCTTTGCAGGTTGGGCATTAGCTTGAGCATAGGTCCGACCAGACCTTGTAATCAGGTCAACATCTAGCTCGTATGACCAAGGGACTGCTTTGTTATCCTTGTACTCATACAAACTTGGGGCATCTCAATAATTATTTCTTCATCGGTTGAAGGCACTTCCACTATCAATCCTTCATGGTCGGAGCGTCCTCAAGTGGGGGCATGTCCTCGATCAATGGATCTGGTTTACTCTTTTCAGCACTTAGCTTAGCAAATTCCTTCTCCCAATCAATGACGACTTCGGAGATAGTTGACACTATTCCAGCTTGGTCGCATATATGATCATGCCAGCCTTAACCATTTCTTGAACCCTTTCTTTCATGGTAGGTAAGGGAGGATTCTCATCTGTCGGATAATAACCAACTCTAACTAATCCGCTATAGATATCTTTGACGAAACCTTCAAGTTTATCTTTTTGCTAGCATTGAACTCGAAGATTGCATTCACGTTTCCCCCGATGTTCCGGCAACGGATTCTTCTTGACATTCGGTTGGGTGGTACGGAAAGAAAATGCCTTAGTATCCAACAAATTTTGGATCTTGTGCTTCAAAGTCAAACATTCATCGTTGAATGGCCGACCTCTCCCATATGATACTCACATTTTTTGGAGGGGTCATAGTTGGAGAATTTTTCAGCATTAGGCCGCTTTGGTTCGTGAGAGATCAATCCCTTGTTTCGGAGTATCGGTAAGACCTGAGATAGAGGGCCAGGAAGAGGAGAGAACTGCCTTTTGGTGAATTGCCGCTGTGCGGGCACTCGGCCTCCATCTTGCGATTCCCGGGACACGAACCATCGGAGGCTTACTAGGGGCTGGTTGCACATATGCAACATTGACTTCGATGGTTGGTTCTTTATCTTTCTTCATGGTGAACCTTTTGCCCCGAAGAGTTGGTTCATTGAACCATCCATCCCTTAGGCCCATCTCGATCTGTTCACCCACTGGATAAGCTGGTTGAAGTTCTCAACGTATGTGCTAGCCATCCGGTTACGGAACTCATATGGGAGAGTCTTGACGAACAACTTCATCAACTCCTTGTTTGTAGGCTCAGGAGTGATTTGAGCCGCCAAGTTTCGCCACCTTACAGCGTACTCCTTAAATGACTCACTTTTCTTCTTCTCCATCCGCTCAAGATCCTCTCGGGAAGGTGCAATGTCCATGTTGAACTTATACTTGCTTTAGGAAAGCGTCGGCCCACTTCATTCCGTGTCGAGAAGGTTTATATTTTTCATTATGTACCACTTGAGTGCGGGCCCGGTCAAGCTTGCATGAAACGATTGGATCATGAGAGGCTCATTCTTGACGTATTGGGCCATGCGTACGTGGTACATCTGCAAATGTGCTTTTGGGCGGGAAGTACCATCGTATTTCTCGAACTCCGGCATCTTAAACTTCTTCGGCACTTTGACTTTCTCATAAACTGACAAGTCGAACGGGAGTGAATTCTGTGATTCTTGCAATTGTTTCAGTTTCTCTTCAAGTTTGGCAAAGCGTTCATCTTGCTCCGCCTTAGGGACATTGTCGGGCTTAGCCTTTTCAGCTGTGACGAACAGTGGGTCATCCTCCAGTTCCGGCATGTCATCATCACCTATTTGGGCCTTGTTCGTCTGCTTTGGGACTACTATCTCGGGGAGAACGGGTGCAAGAGTCTGATGCACTTGGAGGGATTGCATTTGATCCGTCATAAGCTGCATAGAGGTGAGCAACTGCTGGAGTTGATTTTCCACAGCGGTCATACGATCACGCATTTCGATTTGGTCGGCCATTTTTGCTCTTGATCGTGTAATGATGGGCGAACGTGGAGGATCCGTTATCACCTGATTTGAAGAAACGGACAAAAATAAGTATCTCATATGAAATACACCGGTCCATGGCAATGGTCTAAAACTTTTATTCATTAATGGAGTTTTTAACAATCCTAACAAAATAGAAGCAAGATGGATTTAAAGACTTCATTAATGAAATAGAAGCTCGAAATGCCCTAAACAAACAAACTAGGAAAGTAAATGACTCAACTTCCTAAACATTAATCTAGAAATTAAGCAACAAGATTGACTCAAACACTTCATCTAGCTTGATCAATATACACTCGGGACACCACCCGGCGCAATCGCTTATTCTCCTCTTGAGCTTTTTCAGCAATCCTTTTGAGGCGTTTATTCTCAGCGCGGTTGGTGATCTTCAGCGGCACCTCTGGTATCTGTGGAAGTAACTCCTCTGGAATCTTGTGTTGTTGAATGTACTTAATTGAGGCATAGTACTTCATTTCTTTGCCCTTGAGCTCCTCCTCAGGCCACTTGAGTTTTCGTGGCTGGCACATATCCCACATTGATTTAATTGTGAGAATGGAATCTTCATGGCCTCGGTCTCCATCAATGAAGCTGACTCGGAGTGGATCTGCTTGCAATGCCGGGGGAAGCTCTTGCACAACTTGATACTGACGGGTTACTCTAGTTGGATAGTATTCCGTTGCTCCGGTGAATCCCAGTAGAGGGATTGGGCCAACACCTCCACATGAAAGTCTCGCCACACGAACTTGGAACCACTTAGCATGCCATAGGAAACCCTTGGAAGTTGGTTTTTTCATGAAAGCTAGCCACCTAGAATAATGGTAATCCGGTGCATGTTTTTGGTTGTTCTCAAATCTCATAATAGGGTGATTAGAGTTATTAACATCAAGTATAGTCATTGAACCACCAAACCCTTTTATATGAGAAAGGAACCAAATTTGTAAAAGCTCAGGAGAGGAACGGAAGGTCTTATCCCCGCTTCCTTTAAATCGAGTGAGGGAAAGAAAGGTTTCAGCCAAAATAGTGTTTACGAAATTTTTTCCTCCCAACACTTGTTCAACTAAGTGAGCCATCAAAGGGTTAATAGCATTCTTGCAATGAGGAAAAAGTATAAACCCAAAGAAAGCTAAAAGGAAAACTCTTCTCATTTGAAATGAATTGCCATTTTCAAAACATTCTTTTAGAAAAGACAAGTGACATGTATTGCGGTGAGCTTTTAAAACCTTTCTTACATCATCCTCCTTAATTCTCAGAAAATCGGATAAGGCCACAACGGGGTCTATTCCGATAGGTGGGCTAATTAATTCAGCTTTCAAAGGTTTCCCTATGGCAATACTATACTCTTCCAAGGTGGGCGTGAGTTCATGCTTACCGCCGAAGATGAAAGTAGAAGTCTCGGGGCACCAACAATGAGCAAGTGCTTGGATGAGGCCGCCATGGATGTTGATACGCAGCAATGGAAGTAGTCGACTAATGTGTGACTCTACAAATTGACGGCCAGCTTGGTCTAATTTGTCCCACCATGTGCTAAGCTCTTCCTTTAGAGGGAGAATAATTCGAATGTCCGGTATTCCCATTGTATATTGATCAAGACTCGGGACAATCCTAATGCCATGGACCGACAAAATAATATGATAAAATAAGTAAATTGCAAAGGTGAAAATTTAGAGAACTTACTTTACCAATAAGGGGCAATCACATAGACATGCGCATGGTAATTGGCTCAATTTCTACTCTAGAAGGCTGAACAAAGTGAAGCCACAAGGATGATTGGACTAGCCGCGGGCGTGCGGACTAAGTCGGGTCCTCATGACTTTGGCTTGGTCAAAGAGCCGACCTGGGTTGCGGGCATGCGAACCGAGGTGGGTACTCTTGACACCAAAAAAGAAATTTCGGGATTGAGATGGGCGACTCGTACCGCAGGCATGCGGTCAAAGTGGTATCCATCTCAATACCATCCTAGATGATCCTATGCGGCCCAGGTCCGGCGGCGGGTTGTGTGTGCAATAGTGTAGTGCTAGATGCAAGGCATGCACAGCAGTTTAAATCAAACAACACTTCATAAGTGAAAGTAAACCATACATTCCTACACCTCCCTGCAAAACAAATGTCAGCAAACACTTCCCCTTATACCTCCCATCCTGCAAGAACATTTAACACCTTAAATGTTAGGGACATACCTGGAATCCTCGCTGCCAAACAAAAATATTTTTCAAAAAGAAAATTGGCCTAAGTCCACTAAGAGTTTTAACTCAAGTCCCCAGTGGAGTCGCCAAGCTGTCGCGACCTCCCCGAAGCGGGTTGGACCACCTAAGGGTTCGGCTAATGGATTGCTAAGCCTAGACTTAGCTCGAGCTCTCCCAAGCCCATACCAATTCGCGACTTAGGGTTTAAGTTCTTAATATGCAATTGATTTTCATTAGGAGTCGCCACTAATCTATTTTTGGTGGGTCGATTAGAAACCCAAGTAAAGTAATGGGAGAATTACTTCACTCCTACGAACCGAGATTAAATGAGTTCGGGGACTTGGTTACACTAGACTTGTCTAATGCCCTTTCGGTACCTTTTCTTTTTTCAAAAATGTTTTGCAGGCAGCTTGAATTGATTTTAATTTATCCTCCTAACATGTGAAGTGATCATGCGAATGCACAAACCACCAATTTAACACCCAAGAAAATCAATGAATAAATGCAGGACTTACCTCATAGCAACGAAAGCATCTGCAATGTTAGATCGAAATTCATATCAACAACCCTAGATATGATTTCTAATTAACAGCAAATTTCTTTATTTTGTTTTCACTTTTTAATGATGAACCATGCAGTGCATCTAATCTAACATGAAATGGCATGACAATGTTTTCTAAACTACATGACATGAGTAAAATTTTTTTTTGTTTTGTTTTCTTAATGAACATGCAATAATCAAATATGCAAATCAAAATGACCTAATTATAATGACGGGCAATTTTTAATTAAATGAGCCATAATTCTACATGACGTGCACATGATATTTCTATTCCTAAAAATGCAATTTATCCTAAAAATTGAAACTAATTTATCTAAAGACAAATTTTTTATTTTTTCATGATATTCGAAATTAAGACAAATGCAAAATTACCTAGCTAAATTAAAATTCCATCCAATTTAAACTTAGGATTAAGTCATGCTAAATCCTAATTTAAACTAAGACGTTATTTTAATCTAGCAATTTCTAACCTAAGATGCAAATTGATCTAATCTTAAAATGAGACATGTAATTCTATTCTAAAATGCATGATGATTTTTATGGAAATTTAATTAAAAAACACTAAAAAAATTCGAAATTTTAAAATTAAAGGGACACAATTAAACATGCAACCTAAAAAAAAAAAACCTATATGCAACCTAAAAAAAACTAGCATCCTTAATTAATTAATTTTTTTGGGATTTTTTTTTAAAAAATTGAAATAAAAGTCTAATTCTAGATTGACACGTGCAATTCTAAAAACTAATATCCTAAATGCATTTTTTGGATTTTTTTGGTTATTTTTTTTAAAAAAACGAAATAACTAAATATACTAACTTTAGCCCTAATCTAACTTGCATTTTTTGAAACTTTTTTTTTTTTTGCAAAAACAAAAGTTAATTCTAATAACCCGATGCCCAATCCAATCAGGATAAGATTAATACCCAAAATTGACAAACCATATCTCGCGCATGAGATCGGGTCGGTCAATTTTAAATTAAATCGCGAATCAAATCTCGGGCATGAGATTGAATTGTCGATTTTGCAAAAGATTATGAGTCGGATTTCGGACGCGAAAATCGGACTCCTAATCCCTAATTTGATGGGTTATTTCACATTGGAACTTCAATCATGCATTAATGGATAATCACACTAAAAAAGCTATATAAAAAACAAACTATAAACTAAACAAACCATAAACTATGTAAAAAAATAAAGATAGAGTAATAAAAAAACTACCTAATGTTCCCCTTTTGATTTTTTTTCTTTTTTTGTTTTCTTTTCTTGCTTTTCCCCACGCACGGCTTGCTCGTGGGTCTTTTGGTCACCGTCGAGACTTAGCCAAGGGGATGGCCGACGGCGTTCCGACGAAGGGGCGACCGTAGGCGGTGGACACGGTCGCGTCGGAGGACACGGAGGAACTCCGGGCGAGGGGAGGCAGCGAACACACGGCGGGGAGGAGCCGGAGTCGCGTGCGGTTGGAGCGGGCAGCGAGCTGCTGGATGCCGAGTCGCGGATCCGAACTCGGGCAGCAAGGGCGTCGTGGCTGGTGGTGCTAGGCGGACCGGGCAGCATGGTGGCGGTGTCGCCGGTGGGAGCGTGGAGGAACAGCAGTTCGGGCGGAGCGGGGCGGTGAAGGGACAGGGTGACCGGCGGTGCGGGGAAAGGGTTTCGGTGATGAGGCACGAGGCAAATCGGTGCGAGCGCGCGGGGGGTTAAGGCTCTCGGGCGGACCAGGCGAGCGAGCTCACGGTTGCACGAGGGAGACGGCGCGAGATGGTGCTCGGCTCGGGCAGCAACGAGCGACGAGGAAGCGTCGGCGGGACGCGGCGTCCGGAGTCGCAATCGGGGCAGCTCGCGATCGGGAGTCGAGGCGGAGTTGGTCCGTCGTGGGTGGGTGCGGTGGTGGTGGTCCGGAGGGCGGCAGGGGAAAATCCGGTGCTTGGGCCAGCGGAGGTTCGGTGGTGGAGCGCGCGGTGATGCCGATTGGGTTGTGCTGTAGAGGCGCGACTGAGGCCCGGATACGAGCACCGGCGGCAGGGCTAGTGCGGGTGCTCGCAGATGGAAGCCGGCAGTCCAGCGGCGCAGGGGCACGGCGGCGTGGGCTGCAGCGAAACGGCGTGGGTGTTCGCGGAGAAGAAACCCACGAAGAAGAAGAACAGTGCACAATTTTTTTGTTTTTCTCTCTCCCCCTTGTCTGCCCGAAGAAGCCCTCACGATGAAAATTTTCTCTTTTTGCCCCCCCTTCCCTGTTGCTCGAAGCCTCCTTTAAGAAGACAACCCTTCTTCTTTTTTTATTCTTTTTCTTTCACGTTCTTTTCCCCTTCTTATTTCCTTCTCTGACAAGCCCCTATATTTTAATCCCCCCACCTTTCTCTCCGCTTGCGTGCACGAAGGAGAAGCCCTCCACCATTTTTTTTTTATGGACCTCTTCCAGTGAACTTTCGTTCTCCCCCCTGACTTTACATTCTTTTTTTTATTTTTCTCTACACACTCCTTTCCCCTCACCGTGGACTTTTTTCTTTCTTCAAAATTCTTTCTTGATTTGCTCTCCGGGAAGGAGAGAATTCTCACTATATAAAATGGTGAGCCCATGCTTTTGAGACTTTTTCCCGGATCCTCGCGTGCGCAGTGGATTTCTCTTTGCTTTCTTCACGCATGCGGCTGCATTTTTTTTTTTTGGTGTTACGTCCGCCGAATTTTGTCCACGCATGGTGCATGCATTAATGAGGAAGAAACAATGGACGTGAAGAACTCTTCTTTCTTCTTTTTCATTGGGTACTTTCAAATCAGCAAGAGAGAGACCACCTTTTGTGCACGTAATTGACCGCGAGCTGCCGTGTTTGGTTGCGTTTTGGTACCGATGCGAATGCGACTACATGAGATGTAATTTTAATATTTTTTTTTCTTAGGGGTTAAAGATTAATCCCTAAATTTTTATGCAATTAATTACTAAATGATTGGTCAAAATTTAGGTGTCAACATGATTGATGAGAAAAGACTGAAGGCTCTTTGCCATGGCCAAACTTATCGAGAGAGTGGCCAGATCCTTTAACCGGAAGGTATGATCGAGGCATTTCAAGGTAAATGATCTTGTTCTAAGGAAGCCGTTGCCAATTTTTCCAGATCCTAGGGGCAACTTTGCTCCAAATTACAGTGGTCCATATGTGGTGAAGAAGGTGCTTCCTAGAGGTGCCTTGATCTTGGCAGAAATGGATGGTCGTGAGTTTTCCATTCTAGTTAATTCTAATGCTGTCAAAAAGTATTACCCATGATAGAATTTGTTGTGTCATATTTTGAACTGCAAGCATTTTTATGATGAATAAATGGCCTCAATGAGTTGCTTCAATTGTTCAAATTTGTTACAAATCTTGCATGTTTTCCTTGATGAATTGTGTGAGATAAATTGAATGCGTCAAATGGGATACTTTGGAATGACGAAAGGCAAGCTTATTCCATACATTGTTTAATACACCAATCCCCGGTGAGATGTGTGAAAAATTTCATGCCTACGAGGAAAAGGGTGATCTCGCAAAGGGTATGTCAACCGAAGTGATGAGAGGCAGTTTCTTCCTCTACCAAAAATACTACAAGTATACCCATTGTTTAGCCCTTTGAGCCCACACATGTGAAGGTTTTTTTAAATTATCCTTGTCAAGGATCATCCCATATTGGGAAAAAATTTGAAATGAATGATAGGAAATTTCTTACTCACACTTGCATCAATCTTAGAGTATTGCTTTCGCAGTGTAACTTATGTAGTAATTGAAGTGCCTTAGGACAACGGAGAGCAGTTCTTTCTCTATTATATATACTTTTATCCATTGCATAACCCATTTGAGCCTATGAATTCATTTCACATTAAACCCAGTTGGTCTTTTATCCATTACATAACCCATTTGAACCTATGAATTCATTTCATATTAAACCCAGTTGGTGATCATCCCCCACACTGGGCCAAGGTAAAAACAAAAAATTCAAGTGGCATGGTTTAGAATGCTGATAAAAGATGGAGGCTGTGTGAGTCCAAAGAAATGAGTACAAAAGAGGGGCATGAAAAAGTATTATGCCTGGTAAAAGCAAGACCAATGCCTAAAGAGAAAAATCAAATGCTTGATGTAATATCCCCAACAAGGCAGTACTAAAAACTCAAATGTTGTTGCAATCAATGGAGTTGTGATATGAAGGAAATCTTTTACGGTGGAGAAGAAAATTGGTAGAAATGTCAAGATGATCACCAATTTTGACCCCCTAAATGCTTTTGAGCCCCTAAATGCTTTTGAGCCTAATGATCCCTTCGTTTCTCAACCCATGAACCAAGCCTACATTACATCCCTTGCAAAGTCTCTTTAGATTATGGCACTTGAATTAACGTAAAGGTTCATATGTTTGAAATCATCACTCGAAGAAGTGCAAGTAAGATAATTTCTACCTCATTTCATATGTTTCTTGACTTGTAAACCCCAAGACAATTGCGAAATATTATTTTTCAATAGCCTCGACTCAAAGAGTCTCCTTTGTTAAGCCGTTGACCAAGCCCACATTACGGTCCTTGTTAAAGACCTCTCAGATTGGTAAGGTCGTACCACTTGTGAGATTGCTTAGAATTTTGTTTGGCATGACAATGGTGAGATAGAGTGATTGTCAAAATCCTGCATCAAAGGTTAGGATAAAATAGCCCTTTTAATGAGGATGAGTGAAAAGTCCTTTCAGATTGAAAGATCCCTCACTTGACACATCCATGACACTCATGTGTTCAGATTGGAATATTCTTTTGAAATCTTTCCCAATGGAAATTAGGTGATGCATGATTAATAGAAGTCGTTACATATGAACCTCCCTTGAATTAATGCATGTTTGTGATTACAAATGCGTGTTGCCTCTCTTACAACCATGTTTTGCAAGAGACATATTCCCGAGGATCAGAGATGTTATTAGGTAAGTATATCTCTATCCATACCTTAAATACTTGTCATTGCGCATGTATTCTCCCTCAAGTACACCGACACTCGACTCGATCGAGTTGTCCCCTAGAGATTTTTCTCTGAATTCAGTCTGATTAAGGAGACCGAAGAAAGGTTTGGGTCCTAGTCAGATAATCTATGTTGCAACGTTAGGTGACCATAGAAAGGTATGGGTCCTAGACGTGTAACACCAGCTACCTTAAATCACTCTACCTTGCTTAAAGGTAAGACATTCCAGGTAGTTCCTTTATCGTTTGCATTAGTATTTCCATACAAATCAAATTCAAAAATTTTGACATCTCAGTCTTGATTTGGATGTCTTAATTCTTTTTGTTGAACATTTCACTCTGGATGTGAATGTTTTTCGATCTTTCTCGTTATACCTTAGTCCTGGATCTAGGTATTTCGAGTCCCAAACTCTTGACATCTCAATCTGGATTTGGATGTCTTGATTATTTTAATCTAAACATTTTACTTTGGATGTGAATGTTTTTCTCGTTATACCTTAGTCTGGATTTAGGTATTTCGAGTACAAAAATCTTAACATCTCAGTCTGGATCTGGATGTCTTAATTTTTTTCGTTAAACATTTCATTTTGGATGTGAATGTTTTTCGATCTTTCTCGTGATACCTAAGTCTAGATCTAGGTATTTTGAGTTCTAAAATCTTGACATCTCAGTCTGGAGCTGGATGTCTTAATTCTTTTCATTGAACATTTTACTTTGGATGTGAATGTTTTTCTTAGTCTGGATGTCTTAATTTATTACCTGTTAGACTCCTCAAGGAACTTGAGTGAAAACTGGGTACTTGTGGAGTAAATGAGGATTTATCTTGTACCTCAAGATACTCTACCACACTGATTGGTAAGTAATTGTAGGTACGTTCTTTCCTTTCACATCATGCATTTGCGTTAGCATTTCCATGCATCATATAAATCGCATTAAAAAAATGGAATTCATTTTCCAACAAAAAATCATTCAGTGCATGTGCATGCTCAAAATTTAGGTCTCAATTTGTCTTTCAAGGCAACCTCTACGAGCACACCTTAAAATAGAGGTAGCTATTGACACATAAATTTTGGCGACCTAGTTATTTATTTATTGCATTAAAAAATTATGGATTAATTTTTAACCCCTAAAAAATATATATAGAATTAAGTTGCATAGCATATAGTTTTAGGAGCATTTTTTTTTTAAATTGGCATTTGCATTGGATTGATGACGAATGGGTTAGATTTGGTGAATCGAGCTTTAAATTGACAGTCGGACTAAGCCCACGAAGCAAGCAAATTGGCACGAGCCCTTTTTTTAATGATCGAAAATTATCTCGTGCAAAATGGGAATTTGAAATTTACAGGATATGATGGGGATTTTTCAATATCATCGGATAGGGCAGGTGTGACAAAAAAATATTGCGATTTATCTTTGCAAGATTTGGAATTAGAGAAAAATTCTATCATAATTTTGAATCCTTATCAATATATGATAAAATTGGTGAAGAAATATTGCGGATGTTGATTCAGAGAAGAAATTAAAATCCTAATCCTTCGACTATAAAAGGGGGTGTGCATATGTTTTATGGGGGCTTTTCACTCGGTTTTCAAAAAATCCACCAAAGGAAATAGGGTTTTCGTGCTTTAAAGAGAGGAAAAGTCAACAAAGGTTTTTTTCCCTTCTGCTAAAAAGCAGAAGACAGGAGAGAGAGAGGGTATGGAGACAGAGAAGAACGCGAGGAGGAAAAGACAGCTACTGTTCTTCTTCGCTATTAGATTTTCCGCCTGTTTCTGCTACTCTACCCGCATCTGCGCTGTTGTGCCCGCCGGTACACCAGCAGCCAGGCTACCGCATCGTCGGCCGTTCCCGTGTAAGCACCACCCACGAGCTCGCGCCGACACTTGCCGCCCCTACTATGGTAGCGACAACGCCTCCGCCTGTGACGCCACAACTCGCCTTGACTGTGACCTCTGACCTGCTTCCAACTCACCCCCTGTGATGCTGTAGCTACTCTGCTCCGCCCGCTCGAAGCTACTGCCAGTGATGCCCCTCTTGCTCTGGTTCTGCCCATGCCCCAACATATCTCAAGCTAGCTCCTCCCTACTCTGTTCGTGAGTTGCAAGAGCCGCCTAGCTCTGCCTCTACTCAAACGCACCACCGTTTTACTGCCTCACTGGACGCTACGTTGCTGCCCTGCCAGCCTTGGTCACCTCTTAGCCCAGCACCGCACCTGCTCCAAACTTCCCCGAACGATTGCCTTGCAACCCTCGCGACTCCTTCCTCCCTTATTTTGCTGTTGGCCCGCTTTTGTCGGACCTCACTGAAGCTCCGCACTACCTTGACCTTCAACCAACAGTTACCAGCGACACCACGGCCACCGTCCTTGAGCCGTGCCGTGCTGAGCTTCATCATAGGTCCGTTCAACTGTTTGGGTTTTGGGAAAAAATTCAAATTGATTTATTTTATTTTATTAGGTAGATTTATTTTATTTTATTTTAGTTTTTGATATTTTGTCTCCTCATTTGAAATATTTCTTGATGCATGGTTGAAATTCTTGATGTACCGCCTCGATTTGCAACCGCACACGAATTTTTATTCTATCTATAAGGCTTTAGATGGAATAATTAATCACATGGGTAAATTTGTCACAAGTGTACCAGTTTGGGGTTTTTTAGGGTATTAACTCAAGAAGGAAACAAGCACGGGCCACCCACAGGACATGGCAGAAGTCGAGGGATAAGAAGATCAGAAGATGTGGGCATGGCGTGAGGAAGGGAGAAAATTAGAGGATAAAGAGGATTTGGTCTAGCAGGGCATGGGGGTGGAAGACATTCACATGCAACCATCTCAGGCCCATCGCTACTAGACCGTGATCTTCGTCGCTTTCTGCTGATTCCAGCGTCCATGACTAGTTCCGGTAACTTCCTCAGCATGTCATGCCCTGAACCTTGAGTGCGTGCCTATCCCTCGGTGGTTGAAAAAATTGCGATGTCCCATGATGCGTCACTGACCCATTCATTTTAATGCATAGCGGAAGCGAATAAACAAATCCCCTGACAGCAACGAACATGTGATAGAAAAGTAGGAAGCAATTTCACAACCAAAACACTTTTATATACACCCCGGTTTATATACAAAGGTCAACCACCAAAAGCCTATTATGAAAGGGAAGGGTCAACAAACTAGTTAGGCACACGAATCCCCAAATAAAAACTCCGAGGTCTCCTGGGGATCTGGGTCTACCATATAACCATCAGGAGGGTCAGCTACACCCTCACCTAGAGCGGTATCTACCACCACAGCTGGGATCTCAAAACCCTAGAGAGGACCCACCCTAAATCCATTGGGCTCGTGGCGAAACCACGCCCTAAATCGATGAGGTACCCTCTAAGGTAGGCCCTCATCGACCCAAACGGTGGTCACAACGAGCTCATAGACCCCGTGGCCTCTAGGAATAAAGAAGTTAGTAACTAGCTCCGTCACCCTCCTCGGCTGACCATAACAAACCGGAGGCTCCGCCATCTAAGGACCTGAGAAGAATTAAGCCCACGATGGGGTGAGACAATGTCTTAGCAAGTTCACCTCCTAAACTCCAACTAGGAAGGAAATACTCCTAGAGTAGTCTATACATATAAAACGGAGAACTTACCTTGCCTCAGTTCCCTCCTGCATGTCAGTACAATTCATAACATAGATGCATATAACAGATACATACATCAATTGGAACGTCTCACTCAATCTCAAACAATCACAAGGGTCTTGATTATAGGGCCAAATCGTTATGACACGTCCCATACCGTGTCACACAATTTTGTCCTATAATCCGGCGCGTCTATCTCAATCAATCACATGTTCCAATTTATTACGGCCCCCAAGGCACAGCCTACTCGATGTTCGGTGGTCTTCTGGTGTAGACAAGCATCATCTCACCCCATTGAACATAGTAACGTCTCTATTAGACAGCAATCTCGAAGGAGCATCAGTTCAGAATTGACTACAACTGGCTTCCATTGTCCAGGGGCAACCCATATAGGGGCAACGTCCGGCGTAAACACTCGTAACGGGTTCTCATAACCAACAGACTATCACTCAATTATGGCTAAGAACACTGTACATTGCACTCAAATGTCTCAATTAAGATAATGCTCTAAACCCATTTTCTTCGTATTAAAAACACCCGGTGAAAATAATCGTGTGTGGGTACATACCAGATCAATTGATATCATTCATTTTAAAATCCCACTATTTGATATAGTATTTAAAAGCATTTTTGGTGTCAAAACCTGACACCCAGGATTTTCTAATTAAATATCAAAATTTCACAATTTTGGAATAAATAACCAAAATTCCAATCACCACTCAATTTGCACAAATTAACACTCAATTGCATAAACTAAGAAGACCACGCAATCAACACAACATTTCGGTCACCGGCTATCCCGACATAATTTTCGGAAAATATTAAATAATTAAATAAATTACAAAAATAATTAAATAAAAGCAATTAAATACAATAAATACTGACTTAGGCTAAACGCTAATCTAACCATCTAAACGGGCCTAGAAAATTTCCGAACCTATCTAAATAAATAGCACATCCTATCTAGTCCTTAATTAATCTAATCTAACCACCTAACATGCATAATTAAGCAATTAAATCACTAATCTAATCTAACTGACTGCCTAATCTCTAATTAGCTTAAACTAAACAACTTTTAAGCATCATTAACTCCATAAGCAGAGTTTAGCAAGTAAACTCACCGGTTTTGCAATCGGGTGAGTTCATAGCGACGGCGACGCGGAGGCGAGCGACAACCAAGCTTGGAGCGACACCAACGAAGGTCTGGACGGGCCTAAAAATTGGCCAAGAAGGCTCAGCCCATAGCTCAGGTTCGGCCTTTATCCAAGGGCCAAAGAAGGTTGGTCGAGGCGGCTGGCTGGGTTGGAACGGCCACATGGGTGGCGGACAGCTGCTGTGGGGCGACAGCAGTGCTCGACGGTGGCTGGACGATGACGGACGGGGGCCAAGAGGTCTCGACGGCGACCAGGGTGGCTCGGGACAGCAACTGGGCGCGAGCAGGAGGTGAGACGGGGGAACGGTGCGCACGGAGGATGGCACAGCTCGCGGGTGGCGTGCGAGCGCTAGACGACGGCAGGGGCAGTCGACAGTGAAGGGGCTGGCTGCTAGTTGGTCTTTGGTTCTCTCAAGCTCCAAAATACCTCAACAATAGATAAAGTGAGGCTCAATAAAGAAGAAGAAGCCAGCTGAAGATAGAGGGGGCCATAAGCCTTCAAATTCCACACAAATATCCCGTTTTGCTCATTGCTAAGGCCCCACCAGCCAAGGTTGTCATCCTCAGACAATTTGCAGCCTCTAAAAGCTTCCTTAGCAAGCCATCCAAGTGGTCCAAAAGTGGCTGCCCCTTGGTCCTACGAATTTTGGACCATTTCCCTCCAATTTGAGTTCAATTCCTCTCAAATTGGACCTAAATTGATGCCCATAAATTCAATCAAGGTGTCCACACTTAAATTCACATTTATCCTCATCAATTGAATCAACTTGATGGCCAACGGTGCGCTAAAAAATGGTCCTCTAATTTTTCCAGTCCAAAACGACCCTACTTTGAATTTTCAGCAAAAATCTCGGTTTGCTGAAAAATCTTCGGAAGGTGGGTTGACGTTCCTAAAATGAATCGTGACATGACAAAACTTTCAATTTCTAAAATCGGGTTCAAATTCGCAGTTAATTTCAATCTGGCATGCTTTTAGGATGAGCTCACCTACCGGGTAGCTTTTAGGAATTTTTAGCACAATTAACTTGTGGTCGATTATTTTCGAGCCACATTGTAAATCTTTGACACATTGACTACTCTCGGTTTCCGTGAAAATCTCAAGGTTTCAAATACAGACACGGGGTACAAAAATGACAGAAAAATCAGTCTAGTGCCATTCAACAGAAATTTTGCAATCAGGTGAAATTACCCATACACTAATCACATACCTTTGTCAAATCAACCTATCTCTGGTTTTTGATCGACTTTGACGGTGCCGTAATAACCCTTGCAGATTAGCACGGTCAAGTAGTCAATTCCTGTCGAATTTTCAAGTCTATTGTGTTTAGATTTCTTAACGGCTTCACCTTATAGACTAGTTATCCCGTGAGTGATCAGCTTAGGGAAAAAAACTATAGGCGCGTCGATGAAAAGCACAACTTATTCAATCGAAAACAGAACCTGAAATTCAGGATATCACAACTCTTCCCCTCTTATAAAAACTTTGTCCTCGAAATTTAAACCGTTACAAATCTCTAAACAAAAAGGTGGGGGTACAGTTGTCTCATCGAATCTTCACTTTCCCAGGTTGCTCATTTGGTGTTATGGTGTTGCCAGACCACTTTAACCAACGGGATCGTCTTGGTGCATAGAATTTGTTCCTTCCGATCTACTATTTGAACCGGTCTTTCCACGTACGACACTCTGTCGTCCACGTCTAATTCCTCAAAATTTAGCACGTGGGTCAGGTCAAGCTCATACTTCCTCAACATCGACATGTGAAAGACATCATGCACTTACGCCAACCTCGGTGGCAATGTAAGACAATACGCTAAAATCCCTCTTCTTTCTAGAATCTCAAAGGGACCTACGTATCTTGGACTCAGCTTCCCTTTCTTGCCAAAGCGCGAAGTACCCCTCATTGATGACACCTTTTGAAAGACGTGCTCACCAACTTAGAATTCCAATAGTCTTCGATGCTTATCAGCGTAGCTTTTCTGACGACTTTGAGCGGTCTTTAATCTGTCCCTAATAATGGCAACTGCATCCACTGACTACTAAACCAACTCTGGGCCTGTGATCTTCCGTTCTTTGACCTCATCCCAACACACTGGCGTTTTGCATGATCTGCCATACAACGCTTCAAAAGGAGTCATCTGAATGCTCTGCTGGTAGTTGTTGTTGTAGGCGAACTTGACAAGATGAAGCTGTTCCTCCCAGCTTCCCTTGAAATCCAACATGCAAGCTCATAGCATGTCTTTGAGGGTTTGAATCATCCTCTCAGACTGGCCATCCATCTGAGGATGATAAGCCGTATTGTATTGCAGCTTCATTTCTAAAGCGGTCTGCAAACTTTTCCAAAAGGCAGATATGAATCTCGGGTCTCGATCTAATGTTATCGTCACCGACACTCCATGCAGACGAATAATTTGACGCATGTACAACTATGCATGCTTGACCAAATCAAGGTCCTTTTGCACGGCGATGAAGTGAGCCGACTTCGTCAGTCTGTCAACCACTACCCAAATGGAATCCTTACCCCTCTGATTCCTCGGTAAGCCCGTCACAAAATCTATTGTGATGTGTTCCTATTTCCACTCGGGAATTTTGAGAGGTTGCAGAAGTCCTCCTGGCTTACAATGTTATGCCTTTACTTGCTAACACGTCAGACACTTGGCGACATGCATGGCGATATCCGCCTTCATACCAGACCACCAATAGTGTTGACATAGATTCTAATACATCTTCGTACTGCCTGGATGAATGCTGTAACTGCTATGATGAGCTTCTGACAAAATCTCCTCCTTAAGCTCTGCATTGTCGGGTACACACAATCGTCCTCGGAACTTTAATGTTCCGTCTTCAGAAATCTAAAAGGCAGCCTTTCTCTTTTCAATATCCTCTTGTAGGATCTTCTAAATCTCTAGGTCTGTCAACTGAAGCATTTTAGTTCTGATCTGCACTTCTGACTCAATTCTGAGGGTGGCCATTAAATTTGAAAGGTGGCCTACCTCAAATTTGAAAACCGAATCTCAAGCCCTTTCAAGAAAAATCCATTCCTTTACCATCATTTGCACCACTGAAGACTTATGACTCAGCGTATCTGCGAATTTATTAGCCTTTACAGGATGATACAAAATATCGCAATCATAATCCTTCATGAGTTCCATCTAGAGACGCTGTCTTATATTCAATTCATTCTGAGAGAATAAGTACTTTAGAATTTGATGGTCTATAAAGATCTGGAATCTTTCTCCACACAAATAATGTCTCCAAATCTTCAGAGCGAAAATAATCGCTACAAGTTCTAAGTCATGCATCGGGTAATTCAACTCATGAGGTCTGAACTGACGGGACGCATATACAACAACTCTACCATGCTGCATTAACACACAACCTAGTCCTCTAAACGACGCATCACTATAGATCTTGTATCCTTCAAGACCAGATGGAATCGTCAACACGGGTGCGGTAGTCAGCTTCTTCTTAAGCTCTTGGAAACTATGCTCGCACTTGTCTGTCCACATGAATTTCTCTTCCTTCTTTAGCAGTCGAGTCAACGGTGAAGCTAATGCTGAAAACCCTTCCACGAACCTTCTATAGTATCCTGCCAAACCCAAAAAGCTTATGATCTTTGTCACTGTCGTCAGTCTTGGTTAGCTAATAAAAGTCCACGGAGATTCCTTCACCTGAAATCATGTGACCTAGGAACGCCACACGAGTCAACCAAAACTCGCACTTGTTGAACTTGGTGTATAGTTCATGAATCCTCAGAGTCTGAAGCGCCATCCTCAAATGCCTCTCGTGTTGCTCAGGACTTCTTGAGTACACCAGGATATTGTCGATGAACACGATCACAAACTGATGTAGATACTCTTTAAACACTCAGTTCATCAAATCCATGAAAGCAGTTGGGGCGTTTGTTAAACCAAACGGCATTACAGTGAACTCATAATGGCCATATCGAGTATGAAACGCTGACTTCGGTATTCCTCCTTTCTGATCCTCAGCTGATGGTATCTCGTCCTCAAGTTGATTTTAGAAAATATCGACACTCCTTGCAACTGGTCAAACAAGTCGTCGATCCTCGGTAGTGGATACTTGTTATTTATTATCACTTGATTGAGTTGATGATAGTCCATGCATAGGCGCAACAAACCATCTTTCTTCTTCACGAACAGAACTAGTGCTCCCTAAGGTGATGCACTAGCATGTATGAATCCCTTATCCAACAATTCCTGCATCTGCACCTTCAATTCTTTCAACTCAGACAACGCCATCTTGTAAGGAGCCTTAGAGATTGGCTCTGTCTCGGGAGCTAACTCAATCACAAACTCAATCTCCTTCTCTGGCGACAAGCCTGTCAATTCTTTCGGAAACACATTCGGGAACTCTTGCACTACAACGATGTCCTCGATCTTCATCTTCTCAACTGTTGTATCCATGACAGTTGCCAAGTAACCTTGACAACCCTCATCTAGTAAACGGGTTGCCTCAAGCGACGAGATTAAGGAAATTGAGGGTCCTCCTTGACTCCGAATAAACTCGAAACTTTCACCTGCTAACATATTAAATTGAATCGCTTTACGATAGCAGTCCATCTTAACTCATTGCTTAGTGAGCCAGTTCATGCCAATTATCACATCAAAATTATACATGGCTACGACTATCAAATCTATCCTCCCCTCTCACTCACCAACCACTAACTTGCAACCAGGACAACCCATCGTAGACAACACCTTATCCTTTAATGGTGTAGATATGCTAACTACTTGACTCCAACAACTCAGGACTCAATCCTACTAGCTTAACAAATTGTTTAGCTATAAACGAATGAGTTGCACCAGGGTCAAACAAAGCATATGTAGCATGGTCGTTTAACGAGACCGTACCTGTGATCACATCAAGCGAGTCCTCTGTCTGTCCTCTGGTGATGGCATACACTCTTCCTTGCGCGGGATGTTTGTTCGGTCCACCCTATTGTGCAATCTGTGGCGCAAATCCTTGGTTCTGACCCATCAATGGCGGCAGTGACAATTGTAGTCCCATTTGTCTTCTGGAACAATTCTTGGCCATGTGACCATGCTAGCCACACTCAAAACAAGCACCTGGCCTAAAATGGCATGAGGCTGATCCATGTCGTCTTCCACAGAAATGACACACACCATTCTGTCTTGGCGCTGACTTTCCTATCCCACCATTCCTGTTGGACGGAATCGGATACCTTCCTCCAGTCATAGGTCTCTTCCGAAACCTATCTCCATCCCTACTTGACCCAAACCTTGACCCAGACGCGGTGGCTTGTTCGTTCTGGTCTCTCTCTATCAACTGGGTCCATTCATACAGGTTGTTGTAGTCCTTTAAATTGAATGGCACCAGCAGACTCCTCAATTCTTGTTTGAGCCCATCTCTGAACCTCCTAACTTGATCTACCGGATCCTCAATCAGTTTGGGGATGTACTGCAACAATTCAACGAACTTTGCTTCATACTAATATATTGTCATCGTACCTTGGCGAAGGCGCTGGAATTCCACCATCTTTAGTTCCCTAGCACTGTCAGAAAAGTACTTGCTGTTTAACACTTCAACGAAGGCGTTCCACTACGGAACCACACCTTCTGGGAACATTATTCCTTTGGTAGCCCTCCACCAAGTGCTTGCGTTCCCTTGCAGCTAATAGATTATAAGGATGACCTTCTCTTCCTCTGTGCACTTTAGCAATGCAAATGCCTTCTCCATGTCCTGGATCTAGAGGGCTGCAGCTTCGAGGTCTCCTGAACCAATGAACCTCGGCGGGTTAAACTTCAAAAACTGCTCAATAAGCTTATACATAGGCCTCTCTCTCTCTCAACAACCACGTTCCCAGGTGGAACTTAGGTAGGTGCGGCAACAGCTGCGGCAGCAACAGTAGCATCAGCGGCAGCATTGGTGACAGTAGCGGCGGCTGTAGTAACGACGGTTGAAGTGGTGGCAACGGCAGTAGCGGTGCCTGAAGTGGTGGCGGCAGCTTGATTTTGGGCCTGTTGCCTTACCACATTCCCTAGCATCTTGAGCACCTAAACGATTCCTTCTATTCTAGGATCGCTAGGGGCTATTATCCCAGCACCGACTGGAGGCGGTGCTACTCCACTAGCACTGGCATAAGCCGGCGTTCTACCACGACCACCTCGGGTATCGACCCTTGTCGGCATCCTACCTGAAGTCACTGGTCCAATGGTCCTCTTCCTATGAGTCCTCTACTCCTGATCGCTCATTATGTAGACTTTCTGTAGAACCTGTTCCCAATTTCATACAGAATTAGAAATTGAGTGATCCACACAAAACAATCTACCAATCAGCTATCAATCACATGCACCTACATATTAAAAAGGCCTTTTCTACTAACTATCCCATAACCCATCGCACCTTATCACTCAAACTACCAACCAGCTCTGATACCACTCCAAGTGGGGATGTCACGCCCCGAACCTCAAGCGTGTGCCCATCCCTCGGTTGTCAATAAAATTGCGATGTCCTAGGATACGTCACCGACGCATTTATTTTAATGCACATGCGGAAGCAAATAAACAAATCCCTTGACAGCAACCAACATGGGATAGAAAAATAGGTAACAATTTCACAACCAAAACACTTTTATATACACCCCGGTTTATATACAAAGGTCAACCACCAAAAGTCTACTACAAAAGGGAAGGGTCAACAAGCTAGTTAGGCACACGAATCCCTAACTGAAAACTCCGAGGTCTCCTGGGGATCTGGGTCTACCATAGTACCATCAGGAGGGTCAGCTACATCCTTGCCTGGATCAGCATCTACCACCACAGCTGGGATCTCAAAACCCTGGAGGGGACCCACCCTAAATCCATTGGGCCCGCAACGAAACCGCGCCCTAAATCGATGAGGATTCTCTGAGGTAGGCCCTCATCGACCTAGACGGTGGTCACAATAAGTTCAAAGACCCCGTGGCCTCCAGGAATAGGGAAGTTAGTAACTAGCTCCGTCACCCTCCTCGACTTACCATGACGAACTAGAGGCTCTGCCATCTAAGGACCTGAGAAGAATTGAGCACACGATAGGGTGAGATAATGTCTCAGCAAGTTCACTCCTTAAACTTCGACTAGGAAGGAAATACGCCTAGAGTAGTCTATACACACAAAACAGAGAACTTACCCCGCCTCAGTTCCCTCATGCATATGAGTACAATTCATAACACATATGAATATGATAGATACACACATCAATTGGAACGTCTCACTCAATCTCAAACAATCACAGGGGTCTTGATTATAGGGTCAAATCGTTATGACACGTCCCATATCGTATCACACAATTTTGTCCCATAATCCGGCGTGTCTATCTCAATCAATCACACGTTCCAATTTATTACGGCCCCCAAGGGACAGCTTACTCGATGTTCAGTGGTCTTCTGGTGTAGCCAGGCGTCGTCTCACCCCATTGAGCACGGCAACATCTCTATTAGACGGCAATCCCGAAGGAGTATCGGTCTAGAATCGCTGTGACCGGCTTTCGTTGTCTAGGAGCAACCCATATAGGGGCAACGTTCAGCGTAAACGTTTGTGACGGGTTCTTATAACCAACACACGACCACTCAATTACGGCTAAGGACACCATGCATTGCACTCAAATGTCACGATTAAGATAATGCTCTTGGCCCAATTTCTTCATATTAAAAACACCTGGTGAAAATAATCGTGTATGGGTACACGGTCAGATCGAATCAGAAAAAATTGATATCATTCATTTTAAAATCCAACTATTTGATGTAGTATTTAAAACCATTTTCAGTGTCAAAACCCATCACCCAGGATTTTCAAATTAAATATGAAAATTTCACAATTTTGGAATAAATAACCAAAATTCCAATCACCACTCAATTTGCATAAATTAACACTCAATTGCATAAACTAAGCACGATCATTGCAATCGGCACGAAATTTCAGTCACTGGCTATCCAAGCATAATTTTAGAAAAATATTAAATAATTAAATAAATTACAAAAATAATTAAATAAATGCAATTAAATACAATAAATACTAACTTAGGCCGGAAATGCTAATCTAACCACCTAAACGGGCCTAGAAAATTTCCAAACCTATCTAAATAAATAGTACATCATATCTAGTCCTTAATTAATTTAATCTAACCACCTAACATGCATAATTAAGCAATTAAATCACTAATCTAATCTAACTAACCACCTAATCCCTAATTAGCTTAAACTAAATAACACTTAAGCATCATTAACTCTTTAAACAGAGTTTAGCAAGTAAACTCACCGGTTTTATGACCGGTGAGTTCACAGTGATGGCGATGCGGAGGCGGGCGACAACCAAGCTTGGAAGGACATCAATGAAGGTCTGGATAGGCCTAAAAAGGGGCCTAGAAGGCTCAACCCATAGCTGAGGTTTGGCCTTTGCCCAAGGGCCGAAGAAGGCTGGTCGAGGTGGCTGGCTAGGCTGGAACGGCCACATGGGCGGTGGACGGTTGCTGCGGGGCGACAGTAGTGCTCAACAGGAGCTGGACGACGATAGACGGTGGCCAGGAGGTCTTGATGGTGGCCAGGGTGGCTCGGGACAGTAGCTAGGGGCGAGCAGGAGGCGAGACAGGTGGACGGTGCGTGCGGGGGACGGCGCGGCTTGCGGGCGGTGTGTGAGCGTTGGACGGCGACAGGGACAGTTGACGGTGAAGGGGCTAGCTGCTGGCTGGTCTCTAATTCTCTCAAGCTCAAAAATAACTCAACAATGGATTAAGTGAGGCTCAATAAAGAAGAAGAAGCCAGCTGAAGATGGAGGGGGCCACAAGCCTTCAAGTTCCACACAAATATCCCATTTTTCTCATTGCTAAGGCCCCACCAGCCAAGGCTGTCATCCTTAGCCAATTTGCAGCCTCTAAGCTTCCTTAGCAAGCCATCCAAGTGGTCTAAAAGTGGCTGCCCCTTGGTCCTACGAATTTTGGACCATTTCCCTCCAATTTGAGTTCAATTCCTCTCTAATTGGACTTAAATTGATGCCCATAAATTCAATCAAGGTGCCCACACTTAAATTCACATTTATTCTCATCAATTGATTCAACTTGACGGCCAATGGTACGCTAAAAAATGGTCCTCTAATTTTCCCGGTCCAAAACGACCGTACTTTGAATTTTCGCTAAAAATCCTAATTTGCTGAAAAATCTTCAGAAAGTGAGTCAACATTCCTAAAATGAATTGTGACATGACAGAACTTTTAATTTTTGAAATCGGGTTCAAATTCCGGGTTGATTTCAATCGCGAGATTCTAGTGTGACCTTACCTACCGAGTAGCTTTTATGAATTTTTAGCGCAATTAACCTGTGGTTGCTTATTTTCGAGCCACATTGTACATCTTCGACACATTAGCAACTCTCGATTGTCATGAAAATCTTGAGGTTTCAAATACGGACACGGGGTACAGAAATGACAGAAAAATCTGTCTAGTGCCGTTTGACAGAAATTTTGCAATAAGGTGGAATCACCCACGCACTAATCACATACCTCTGTTAAATCGACCTATCTCCAGTCTCTAATTAATTTTGACGGTGGCGTGATGATCCCTGCAGATTAGCACGATCGAGCAGTCGATTCTTGGTCGAATTCTCAAGTCTATTGAGTTAAGATTCCTTAATGGCTTCACCCGATAGACTAGTTATCCCGTGAGTGATCAGCTCTGGGAAAAGGACTATAGGCGCGTTGACGAAAAGCCGAACTTATTCGATCGAAAATAGAACTTGAAAATTAGAATGTCACACCTTGGCTCAATGAGCTCATCATGACCACTATCTCGATTGATGAGGGCCTAACACAGTTGGTACCTGATAGACTAGTTATCCCGTGAGTAATCGGCTTAGGGAAAAGAACTATAGGCGCGTCGATGAAAAACCCAACTTATTCAATCGAAAATAGAACTTGAAATTCAAGATGTCACATAGCAAGTCCCGGCGTCTTGGCAACTGATAAATCTATAAAAGTAGAATTATTTTACCTATTTTAGGCAACAAATAATGCAATATCTATGAAAAATATTTGAATTTCCTTCTGATTATTAGAATTTTCCTTGTTTATGCAGAATAATGAGATATGGAGAAAATAAGGAAAAGAATAGCAAAAATCAAGAATTCAAATCGAAAAGTAGTGGAAGATGGATATCAAATTAGGGAATCTTTGATTTTGTTCCCTAACGTTATTTGCAAGCGTTGGGAGATAGATATTTAATCAAAGATCCTCTAATTTACTCCCTAATTTTATACGCAATTGCTTGGAGATAAGGATCTTGGATATATCCTATAAATAGGAGAACATTGAGAGCCTGAGGGAGTAGCTAGGTTTTTGTTAGATCGTTTTTTATTTTTCTCGAGAGCTTTTCAAGTATTTTGAAAAGAAGACAAAAGTTTTTGACAAAATTCTTGTTCTTTGATTCAAGAGGCTGGGTTTGATTTATATTTTTATTTATTCTTCTGCTATGTTCTAATTTTCTTTTGTTAGGGCTACGATGTAGCCTAATCATGATGATGCGAATTTCATGATTTTTATGTTTTGCAATTGATTTTATGCATGTGAGTTATATATTATTGTGCATAATGCTTTTGAATGACTAGCCACCACTTGAATGATTTGATGTGCATGTTTGAGACTGAGAAGTGATAAGATGCAATTGCTCATTATAATATATAACCATGAATTAAACGTGGATATAGATATACCGCATTATTTCTGTAGCTTTCGGTGATAAGGTGATCTAAAAGACTTATTATAAGTTGGGAATCTTTGTAGTTTTTAATGTATTTATGTTTATTTTAATTCACATAGAGATATAGTGGATTAATAAACTGAGTAGGTTTGCTATACCTAGAGATAGGATAGCAAATAGATTAGGAAATTCCGCTATCACATGTTTGATATTGTTTTTGTACCCACAACAATTTGAAATTCATATCGTGGTTATGGTGAAATCGGATGCTCTAACATATTTATCTGATTGATTTATTGCATTTAGTCTCCAAATTTTGTTTTTAATTTATTCTCAATTATATTTTGATCTATTAGATAAATTTTAGAATTAATTTATGTTAGTATTTAATTAGCTTATTAATCATCGATTTCCGTGGGACAATACTCTTTATTATCATTATATTACTTGTTTGACACGTTCACTTGCGTTTATAATTTTACGAACAAGTTTTTGGCGCCGTTGCCGGGGATCATTTGTTTAATACTAATTAATATTGATACCAGATAATTCTAAGTTTAATCTAGCTTTCATTTTGTTTTATTTTTTAGGGTGTACATCGGTTTATGACATGTAGCCAACAAGGGAAACTTGCTGAGCTTGATCTAGAAATCGAGCGTACATTCAAAAGGCGATTGAGAGAACAAAGAAATCACGCTAAGAAGATGGCAGATGGTGAGAATGAAAATCCACGTAAACTCTTAAGAAATTATGCTGTGCCAACAGTTCAAGGCACCGCATCAAGTATCAGAAGACTTGCGATTCGAGAAAAGCAACTTTGAGATCAAGCCGTTAGTCATTCAAATGCTTCAACAATCAGTACAATTCAGTAGGCTACCAAGCGATGATCCAAATGCTCATGTTGATGCTTTTCTTGAAATCTGTGACACCATTAAATATAATGGAGTTACAGATGATACTATTAGATTGAGATTATTTCCATCATCTCTTAGAGACAAAGCTAAGAGTTGGCTTTCTTCTCTTCTTGCAGGATCAATTACTACATGGAATAATATGGCTCAGAAATTTCTTGGTAAGTTCTTTCCACCTGCAAAGTCTATGAAGATGCGTAACAATATTACTAATTTTATGTAGATGAATAATGAATCATTATATGAAGCATGAGAAAGATTCAAAGAATTTCTTAGGAGATGCCCACATCACGAACTACTCGTATGGATGCATGTAAAAACTTTTTATAATGGTTATAGTACAAATCTTCATTCTATGTTGATGCAGCTACAGGGGGAACTCTAAATAATAAAACACCAGAAGAAGCTTACAATCTATTAGAGGAGATGGCGTCCAATAGTTATCAGTGGCCTACTAAGAGACTATAAATGCAAAAAGCTAACGGAGTTCACGAAGTGGATGCTTTTTGTCACGCCCCGATTCTTGAGTGCGTGCCCATCTCTCAATGGTCGATTAAACTGTGACGTCCCAGGACGCGTCGCCGACCTATTCATTTTAATGCGCATGCGAAAGAGTATAAATAAATCCCCAGACAACACAAAGATGTGATAGAAAAGTAGGACCACAAGTTCACAATCACAACACACCTTTATACATAATCGACTAGTTTATATACAACATTAGTCTAAGGACACAAGTCTAACGAAGCAGAAAAGTCTACAGGAGCTCTAGGCATTCGAATCCCCAATAGAAAACTCCGAGCTCTCTTGGGGATTTGGGTCTACCACTACACCACCAGAAGGGTCAGCTGTACTCTCGCCAAAAGCAATCCCCAACATTGACATAGAGACCTCATAATCTTGCAGGGGACATTCTCTAGATCCATTTCGCCCGCAGTGATACCACGCTCTGAATTGATAGGGTACCCTCTAAGGTATACCAGTATTAACCCAGACGATAGTTCTCATGAGTTCATAGACCCAGGCTCCTTGGCCCCTGGGAAGAGGAATCTCGGTGACCTACTCGGTGACCCTCTTGGGCTGGCCAAAACATTCCGGGGGAACTGCCATCTAAGGACCTGAAAAGGTTGAGCCTATGACGGGGTGAGATAATGTCTCAGCAAGTCCACCCTTAAACTCCGACTAGGAAGGAAATATGCCTAAAGGCAGTTTATGCACACACAAGACAGAGCACTTACCTTGCCTCAATTCCTTTTTGCACATAAGTATAAATCATATACTCAATTAATTCAATTCAAATCATCGATTAATCGATCTACTCAATTCGATACATTCAATACCATCTATAAACTCAATCGATTCGATCACTGCTCACCCAAGCTGAAATAGATGGTTATAGCTCACCAAAGCTGATATATATTATTGCTCACCAAAGTTGATGATTTACCGTGTTAAAGATACCCGATAAAAATAATCGTGTGTTGGTACTTGATCGGCCTGAGCCAAAAATGTAATATCTTTCTTTTAGAAAATCCCACTATTTAATATAGTCCATAAATATATTTTTGGTGTTATAAACCGACGCCTGACATTTCCTGATTAAAATACCGAAATTCCACACTTTTTGAATAAATTCCCAAAAATTACAATGTCCACACAATTCACACAAATTAGCACTCAATTAAACAAACCAAGCATACCATTGCAATCCGCACGAAATTCCGATCACCGGCTATCCCGGTCTAATTTTTGGAAAATAATAAATAATTAAATAAATTCCAGAAATAATTAAATAAATGCAATTAATTACCGAAAATAGAAACTTAGGCCGGAAATGCCTAATTAAATACCGAAATGGGCCGAAAAAAATTATGAACCAATCTAGATAAATAGTACAACCTATCTAGTCTCTAGTTATGCTACTCTAACCACCTAACGTGTAAAATCGAATAATTAAATCATTAATCCGTTCTAACTAATCACTTGAACCATACTTAACCTAAAATAATCAACTCTTAAACATCATTAACTCCCTAAGTAGAGTTTAACGAGTAAACTCATTAGTTTTACGATTCGGTGAGTCCACAATGACGATGACAACACGGAGACGAGTGACAAACCTCCTAGTGGCGACGCCAAACAAGGCCCAGAAGCGGCCCAAAATGGCCTTGAAGCTCACGGCTGGGTTGGGCTGCTCGGTTCTGTCCAAGGACCGAGCAAGCTGGACCGGGCTAGAAACGGCAAGCTAAGGTGGACCGATGGCTAGGCAGGCGAGCAAGCGAGCAGGAGGGGCTTCCGGTGGCTGGATGGTGGTCAGGGGAGCTTCGGCGGTAACCAGGGTGGTTCGGACACAGGCTGGGCTCGCGGGACAACGAGTTGGAGGCGGAACAAGCGACGAACAGGTGTAGGCTCGCGTGGGGGCACGACAGTGAGTGGAGGGGCTCCTACGACTCAGGGTGGCTTGCAACGGGCTAGGGGGGAGCTTGGCTGGTTTCTCTGCAACTTTGGAGCTTCAAGGGCTTCAACAATGAATAAAGCAAGTGGAATGAGGAAGAAAGAGACAACTGAAGAGAGGAGGGCCCCAAATGGCCACAAATGTCCACCTTATATCCTCTTTGGTCTCTTCGTAAGGCCCCACAAGCCTTGGCTATCTTCCATGGCCACTTTGCAAACCACAAACTTCCTCAACACACCATCCAAATGGTCCAAAAGGTTAAGGGACCCATGGCCTACGAATTTGGCATTTTCCCCAAATTGAGTTAAGTCCTCTCCAATTTGATCTAAATTGGAGTCCATAAATACCACCAAGACGTCCATGCTTCAATTTACATATTTCCTCGGCAATTGAACTCACTTGAATCCCAAAAACGAGATAAAAAATGGTTCCCAGGTTTTTCTGGGCAAAAACAGCCCTATTTTGAATTTTCGCCAAAAGTCTCGGTTTGCAGAAAAATATTTAGAGGATGAGTCGACGGTCCTAAAATAAATCGTGACATGACAGAACTTTAAATTTATGAAATTGGGTTTAAATTCGCGGTTAATTTCAATCTAGCGTGATTTTAGCGTGACCTAGCTTACCGAGTAGCTTTTAGGAATTTTTAGTGCAATTGACCCGTGGTTGATTATTTTTAAGCCACAATGTACATCTTCGACGCATTGGCAACTCTTAGTTGTTGTGAAAATCTAGAGGTTTCAAATACGGACACAGGATACCAAAACGATGGAAAAATCGGTCTAGTACCGTTCGATGAGAATTTTGTAATCATGTGGAATCACCCACATTTTAATCACATATCTCAGTCAAATCAACATATTTCTGATCTCTGATCAATTTTTAACTATCGTAATGATCTCTGTAGATTAGCACGGTCAAGCAGTCGAATCCTGGTCGAATTCTCAACTCTATTGCGTTAAAATCCCTTAACGGTTTCACTAGATAGACTAGTTATCTCGTGAGTGATCAGCTCAGAGAATAGAACTATAGGCGTGTTGATAAAAAGTCCAACTTATCCAATCAAAAACAGAACCGAAAATTTAGGATGCCACACTTTTACTGCAATTGGTGCACAATTTGAAGCACTCAACAAAAAGCTAGATAATATGAGTGTTTCAGCAATGAAAATTCAAAATTTGACATGTGATTTTTGTGGTGGATGACATGTTAGCACAGAGTGTTAGGTAGGTAATACTTTTAAACAATTTAGTGAAAATTCTAATTTTGTTGGGAATTTTAACAGGTCACTAAATAATTCATACTCCAACATGTATAATCTGGGATGTTGCAATCATCCAAATTTTTCATGGAATAATCAGAATGTGACGAGACCACCGGGATTCAAACATTAAGAAGAGACAAAGTCACCAAACTTGCTAACACGACTCATGACTTCATCAAAAGCATATATGTGAGATTTCAAAACCAAGAGGCTTCAATAAGAAATCTAGAGATGCGAGTGGGTTAGTTAGCAGGCATGATGTCAAGAAGACAACAGGGTTCTTTGCCGAGCAACACAAAGAAAAATCCAATTAAAAACATAAAGAAGTGGTAAACAAGTAGGAGAAGAAGATGTCAAATAGGAGATTTTCGAAGACAAAGAAGATGTGATCAATAAACAATCAAATGAAACAAGTAAGAGTAAACTTTTTACAGATAATCCCAAGCCATATGTGCTGCCAAATCCATTCCCTCAATGACTCCGGCAGCATAAAATTGATAAGCAATTTTATAAATTTCTTGATGTATTTAAAAAACTGCACATTAACATTCCTTTTGCAGATGCCTTAGCGCAAATGCCTAGTTATGCAAAATTTTTGAATGAGATTTTGGCAAACAAAACAAAACTAGAGGATTATGAAATTGTGAAGTTAAATGAGGAGTGTTCAACCATCTTACAAAACAAATTACCTCTGAAATTAAAAGATTCAAGGAGTTTTACTATTCCTTACATTATTAGGGATTCTTACTTTGAAAAAGTATTATGTGATTTAGGTGCAAGTATTAATCTGATACCTTTTTTAATTTTCAAGAAATTAGGATTGGGTGAGGTAAAAGCAACCACAATGTCACTTCAACTAGCTAATCGATCAATTAAATATCCGAGAGGTATTATGGAAGATGTTTCGGTAAAAGTTGACAGAATTTATTTTTCCTACAGATTTCATACTTCTTGACATGGAGGAAGATTTTGAGGTACCACTTATCTTAGGTTGATCTTTTCCAGCAATAGGAAGAGCTCTTATTGATGTACAAAAAGGTAAGTTGATTCTTAGAGTTCAAGATTATCTTGTTTCATTTAATGTTTTTAAAGCAATGAAATATCCATTCGATGATAATTTTTGTTTCAGAGTTAAGATAGTTGACAAGTTGGTGATTAAGGTTTTTCAGGAAAATATTTTTAAAGATCCACTTGAAGCATGTTTGATTCGACCAAGGGTCAAAGATATTCAGAATGAGGAGATAAAGAAGTACGCAAATTTCATGGAGGTAATTCCATCATATTAAAGGCAAAAGACAATTAAATTTGAGGAGTTGGGATAACACATAACAAAGCCTAAACCATCAATTGAAGAGCCTCCAATTCTTGAACTCAAACCCTTACCTTCTCATTTGAAATATGCTTATTTAGATGGAGTTCCTTCATTACTGGTAATTGTATCTTCTTCTTTGATAGATTTGATGAAGGAGAAACTGCTTAGAGTATTAAGAATGCATAAGGGTGCAATTGGATGGAAAATAACTAATATCAAGGGAATTAGTCCTTCAATTTGCATGCACAAAATTTTGATGGAGGAACAGTATAAACCCATTATCCAACCTTAGAGACATTTGAACCCGAAGATGCAATGAGGTAATTAAGCTACTTGATGTAGGTATCGTTTATCCTATCTTTGATAATTCCTAGGTAAGTCCTGTACAATTTGTGCCAAAGAAATGCGGTATGATTGTTAAGAAAAACAACAACAATGAATTGATTCCAACTAGAACAATTACTAAGTGGCGTGTGTGTATGGATTATAGAAAATTGAATGATGCCACTAGAAAATATCAATTTCCTTTACCATTTATTTATTAGATGTTGGAAAGACTTGCAGGACATGAGTTTTATTGCTTTCTTGATAGATATTCGAGGTATAATTAGATTCCTATTGCGCTAGAAGGTCAAGAGAAAACTACTTTCACTAGTCCCTATGGTACTTTTGCTTTTAGAAGAATGCCCTATGGTCTTTGTAATGCACCGGCTACTTTTCAGAGATGCATGATGGTTATTTTTTCTGATATGGTTGAAAAATATATTGAGATTTTCATGTATGATTTTTCCATTTTCGGCTTATCATTTGATTCTTGTTTAAATAATTTGGCTTTGGTCTTACAAAGATGTGAGGAGACTAACCTTGTTTTGAATTGGGAGAAGTGTCACTTTATGGTGTATGAAGGAATAGTCTCAAAATGGAATAGAAGTCGATCGAGCCAAAGTGGAGGTCATTGCAAAATTGCCTTCGTCAACAATTGTGAAACTTGTCAGAGGATTTTTGGGGCATGCAGGATTTTACGGGCAGTTTTTATAAAAGATTTTTCAAAAATTGCTAAACCTCTTTCTAATCTTTTGGAAAAAGATGCTCCTTTTAATTTTTCTATTGAATGCATGCAAGCTTTTAACATTTTAAAGAAGAAGTTAATGTCAACACCAATTATGGCAGCACCAAATTGGAATTTACCTTTTGACCTGATGTATGATGCTAGCGATTCTGCAGTAGGACCTATTTTGGAACAAAGGAAGAATAAAGTCTTTCGAACCATATACTATGTCAGTCGAACCTTGTCAAGTGCACAATTGAATTATTCAACAATAGAAAAGGAACTTTTGGCGGTAGTTTTTGCTTTTGATAAATTTCGTTATTGCTTAATTGGCTCAAAAGTTTTATTTATTCTGACCACTCTACTCTTAAGTATTGGCTTGAAAAGAAAGAATCAAAACCCGAGTTGATCAAGTGGATTCTATTGCTGCAAGAATTTGATTTGGAAATCAAAGATAGGAAGGGGACTGAAAATCTAATTGCAGATCACTTATCAAGAATTGCAAATTCAAAGAAAGAGGTAAGGCCAATTTTGGAAGAGTTCCCTAATGAGAAATTTTTTTTCCATCAAGTCCACAAAAATTCCCTGGTATGCTGACTTTGTAAATTATTTGGTAAGTAATGTTCTTCCTCCGGAATTATCATATCAACAGAAGAAAAAATGCTTTTATGATGTTAAAAATTATTTTTGGGAAGAACCTTTCTAATTTAAAGTATGTTCAGACCAAGTCATAAGGAGATGTGTTCTAGACGAAGAGAAAACAAACATTCATGATGGAGAGGCAGGTGGTCATTTTGGTACCATCGAAACTGCAGTTAAGATTTTACAATCTGAATTTTGTTGGCCCACACTTTTTAAAGATGCATACTCATATGTAGCTTCATGTGATAGGCGTCAGAGAACTGGAAATATTTCAAGAAAAAATGAGATGCATTTAAACAATCTTATTGTGTGTGAATTATTTGATATTTTGGGTATTGATTTTATGGGACCCTTTACACCTTCTTATGGAAATTTATACTTCTTAGTGGCTGTGGAGTATGTGTCTAAGTGGGTAGAAGTTGTAGTATTGCCAACAAATAATGCTAAGGTTGTGGTCAAATTCTTGAAGAAAAATATTTTTACCCGATTCGGCACTCCTATGGCAAACATAAATGATAGGGGAACACATTTTTACAACAAACAATTTGAAGCACTCTTGGGTAATTACGGAGTTACGCATAAGGTTGTAACTCCTTATTATCCTCAGATTAGTGGTCAAGTAGAGGTTTTAAATAGGGAAATCAAGAGAATTTTAGAAAAAACAGTGAGTGCTTCTAGGAAAGATTGGTCAATAAAACTTGATGATACACTTTGGGCCTATAGGATAACGTTCAAAACTCCAATTGGGATGTCTCATTTTAGGCTAGTGTTTGGGAAGGCTTGTCACTTACTAGTGGAATTAGAGCATAAAGCATATTGGGCATTGAAATTTTTGAATTTTGACATGCAGTTTGCAAGTGAAGAAAGATTATTGCAACTGAATATTTGGAGGAATTTCGCAGTGAGGCCTATGAAAATTATAAGTTGTACAAGGAGCATACAAAAAGATAGCATAACAAGCACATATTTAGAAGAGAGTTCAAAATTAGTCTTAAACTTTTTCCAGGAAAATTTTGGTCTCGATGCTCTAGTCCTTTCACAGTTACACAGGTATTCCCATACGAAATAGTTGAAGTTGCGCATGACACTGAGGGCACATTCGAGGTGAATGGTCAGTGTTTGAAGCCTTACTTTGAAGGTAGTTACAACAAGTAGAAGATCACCATTGAACTTCATCCTCCAAAATAGAGACATCTGAAATAGTTAGGCTGAAAACTATCAAGCAAGCACTTCTTGGGAGGCAATCCAAGCATTTTAATTATGTTTTTTTCTTCATTTATTTTTAAGTTTACTTTTTGCAAAAAAAAAAAAAAAAAAGATTTAACTTTTCTCTATTTTATCTAGGTTATTTTTTTTTTTTGGGAATCATCTTTCAAGAATTTAATCATCAAGGTCATCTATGAACTTATCCTACAACCGTGGGAGTTTTCTTTTTCCTATTTCTATTTTTCACATTGAGAACATTGCTTCATTCAAGTTTGGGGGAGAGACAAAATTTTTGGCTTTTTTTTTTTTTTTTTTTTGGTCTATCATGATTGCATTCCTTGTTGTGAATTTTTGCGATTCTTAGGAAAATTCAAATTTTATTTAAACTTGCAATTGATGTGTGAGTTAATTTTAATTCTGATTATGTTGATCCACTTACTAAGCACTAAAAGTCCTTAATTTTTGAATTATGTGTAAATCTAGAGAACATTCATGTGAAGTATGTAATTTTCTTAGATTTCACCCAAATCTTAGAATTTGTTTGATTTTCTCTTGAGGAAAAATCCTAAGCTACACCTAATTGAGAAAAATGATTTAGGCAATTTTTGGATCGATTGAGCCTTTCAAGCTAACAATGTTTATTTATTCCTAGTCACCCTATTGAGCCTTAATTATTACCTAATTTTTCATTGACACCCATATATGTTTAGCCTAGACGTTATCAAATTATATCATTGTCCCATGCCCTATGAACACGTTGATTTTTTTGGGATAAAAAATTATTTGAGCTTAATAGAAATTTGGGAGGAATGATGGAGTATGAAAAGGAAAAAAAAAAGTGATTGATATGGTTGTTTGGGGTATACTTGTCAAAAAAAAAAAAAATTGCTTTTATGGTTCCCTATCCAACTTTCAATTGAGTGAGCCTTTTGGATACTCAATGAATTGGAAATTTTCATGTTATATTAGGAGGGACTTTGGGAGAAATTCCATCATTAAGCAATTTAAAAAAAAAAAAAGAGGAATGATAATACATGGTGGCAGAAAAATTATCTTGAATGAGTAAAATTGGACAGTGACATTGGATCTAATTAGATCCTAGAAATCAACGTGTTGATGGGTGATTTTAGCTTAAAATTACCATTATCTCACCTTTAGCCTAGCCTTAAATTACAAACCGACAAAAGTCCTATGGATTTTTGGTTGGATAATTAGGTTACATTAGTGGAGAGATGAATGAAAAGCAAACCTATGAGATTTGGTCATAATTATTGAAAATTTTTGAGAGGTTGCATGTTAATGTGAATTTATCTGGATTGCATATAATTCGAAAAAGATGAGGACTCACACACACACACACACTTAGATCACATAGTTAGGATTGGTCTTAATTTATAAATCAATTTCAATGTTTAGATGAAATTTGTGTTTTTCTTTAAATTGTGAATTTGAGCAATTATGAAAAGATGTCATGGAGGAGGTTGTTAGCTTGAGTATGTATTATGTCTTGATTTTGCTCGAGGACTAGCAAAATATTAAGTTTGGGGGTTTGATAATTATATAAAAATAGAATTATTTTACCTATTTTAGGCAACAAATAATGCAATATTTATGAAAAAATATTTTGATTTCCTTATGATTATTCGAATTTTCCTTGTTTATGCAGAATAATGAGATATGAAAAAGATAAGGAAATTAATGGCAAATATCAGGAATTCAAATCAAAAAGCAGTGGAAGACGGATATCAAATGTTATCTGCAAGCGTTGGGAGATAGATATTTAATCAAAGATCCTTTGATTTACTCCCTAATTATATACGCAATTGCTTGGAGATAAGGATATTGGATATATCCTATAAATAGGAGAACATTGAGAGCCCGAGGGAGCAACTAGGTTTTTGTTAGATCATTTTCTATTGTTCTGAGATTTTTTAAAGTAATTTGAAGAGAAGACAAAAGTGGTGACAAAATTCTTGTTCTTTGATTCAAGATGCTGGGTTTGATTTATATTTTTATTTATTCTTTTGCAATGTTATAATTTTCTTTTGTTAGGGCTACGATGTAGCCTAACCGTGATTATGTGAATTTCATGATTTTTATGTTTTGTAATTGATTTCATTCATGTGAGTTATATATTATTATGCATAATGCTATTGAGTGACTAGCCTCCACTTGAATGATCTAATGTGCATGTTTAAGATTGAGAAATGATAATATGCAATTGCTCATTATAATATATAACCATGAATTAAATGTGGATATAGATATACTGCATTATTTGTGTATCTTTTGGTGATAAGGTAATCTAAAAGACTCATTGTGAGCCGAGAATATTCATAGTTTTTAATGCACTTATGTTTATTTTAATTCACATAGATATATAGTGGATTAATAAACTGAGTAAGTTTGCTATACCTAGAGATATGATAGTAAATAGATTAGGAAATTCCGCTATCACATGTTTGATATCGTTCTTGTACCCACAACAATCTGAAATTCATATATAGTGGTTATGGTGAAATCGGATGCTCTAACATATTTATTTGATTGATTTACTATATTTAGTCTCCAAATTTTGTTTTTAATTTATTCTCAATTATATTTTAATATGTTAGATAAATTTTAGAATTAATCTATTTTAGTCTTTAATTAGTTTATTAATCATCGATCTCCATGGGACGATACTCTTTTTTATCATTATATTACTTGCTTGACACGTTCACTTGCATTTAGAATTTTACGAACAACAACTCCTCCATCGAGCTCACACCTGCAGCTATCCCAGAACCACACCTAGCGGTAATAACCTAGCATCCCACCTACATTTCCGGCGAAAACCTAGCAGCTTTTGTGTCATCGGTGAGTCCCTGGTGTCCACTAGCCACCATTGCCACCCCCTCGAAGCCCTCATCACCGCTATCCCAAGTCTTCCCGAACTGCACCTTTGATTACTTTGTTCTCCCCTGCCTCTCGTCGGAAGGACTAAAGAGGCAAATTCTTGCCTGAGCTTTGTCAGTCAGAACTAGCTTCGTTTGTGGACGGCACCAGGTGCTCCAACCGATGATTCGTGTGCCCATCTTTGTGACATCTTGATTTTCAACCTTGTTTTCAATGAAATGAATTTGGGCTTTTCATGGACATGTCTATAGCCTTTTTCTCTGAGTTGGTCACTTACAAGATAACTAGTCTATCGGGTGAAGCCGTTAAGGAATATAAACGCAATAAACTTGAGAATTCGACCAGGAATCAACTGCTCGACCGTACTAATCTGCAAGGGTCATTACGACATAGTTAAAAGTCAATTAGAGACCGGAGATAGGTCGATTCAACAAAGCCATGTGATTAAGTGTGGGTAATTCTACCAAATTACAAAATTCTTGTCGATTGGCACTAGACCGATTTTTCAATCGTTTTGGTACCCTGTGTCCATATTTGAAACCTCAAGATTTTCACGACAACTTAGAGTCACCAATGTGTTTAAAATATACAATGTGGCTCGAAAATAATTGACCACAGGTCAAATGCACTAAAAATTCCTAAAAGCTACCCTGTAGGTTAGGTCATGCTAAAATCGTGTCCGGTTGAAACTAACCATGAAATTGAACCCGATTTCAGAAATTGAAAGTTCGGTCATGACATGATTATTTTGGGAACGTTGACTCATCCTTTGAAGAATTTTCGGTGAGCTCAGGATTTTTACGGAAAATCAATTTGGACGATACAAAAAAGAAAGGAAATCCGGAGGGGCCAAATTGTAGGGATTTTCGGCTTCCAAAGTGAGCTACTTGGTGAAACAAAATTGTGGAAATTGTGTAGGCTTCCTCCGCAGCAAATTTGGTCATCAAATTGGGGAAATTGATGAAGAAATTGAAGTCTAAATTGAGGAAATCCGTAGGCTTATGTGGGGGCTGAAACATCTGGCATCAATTTGGTCATTTGTGCGAAATTATGGGCAAGAAAGTAATGGGGGACCAAGGGGATATGCATGGAGACTTTTGGGGACTTTGTCATGATGAAAATTGATATTTATGCTTGACTTTTGCCCCCCTCTCCAATATTTTCTAGCACGCTTGGCTAGCTGCCCTCCCCCTTCGCGGCTTCTACTCCCTTTTTCATTTCCCTGCTGCTTGATCATTTTCTTTCCTCCCTCACTACACACAACTCCACCAACCTACTTCTCTTCCCCATTGGTCAGTGCACCCCTCCACTTCCTCTCTCTCTTGCTACCGTCTCCACCGATCTTTACTCCTACTGCCACACGTCCGCATCTCCCTCTCACCGAGTCAACCACCAGCGAAACCCCCTCCCTTACAATGACTCCTTCGCTCCACTCCACCGCCTTGTCCACTATCCCAGCAGCAACGACATTGCCAACCCCAACTCCAACACCCTTAACCGTGCCTTGCGCCCTCACGATCCACAGTCGTAGCTCGCCCTCTCAATAGTGCCACCACCGCCACCTCAACTTCTCCACATGACCAACCCCTTCGAAACTGAACCGTGAGCAGCCCTTGGCCATGAGTCTTGAAGGCTTTTTTAGCCTCAATTTGGTCTCCTTTGGCGTCGCCGTAAGCCCAAGTTTTGGCCACCGTCGCCGTGAACTGGTTTTTGTGCTAAACCAGTGAGTTTACGCACTAAACTCTCATTAGGGTGCTAATGATGCTTAAGGGGTGTTTAGGTTAAATTAAGATTAGATTAGTGTAGTTATTAGCTTGTTTAGTTAATTTAGGTTAGTTAAATTAGTGAATTAAGTGGTTAGAAATTGTAATTAGTTAGTTTATTAGGTGGCCTTGTAGTTAGAATGGTTAGTATAATTTAATTAGTCTAATAGGTGGTTAGATTAGCAATTTTTAGCCTAAGTTCGTATTTATTGAATTAATGTGTATTTGTTTAATTAATTTTGCTAATTATTTAATTATTAAATATTTTCCGGAAATTATACCGAAATAGCTGGTAATCGGAATTTCGTATTGATTGTAATGGTGTGCTTACTTTATGCAATTTAGTATTATTTTGTTCAAATTGAGTGGTAATTGTGATTTTTTATTTCAAAATTACGAAATTTTGGTAATTAATTAGGAATTACTAGGTGTCGAGTTTTGACACCGAAAATGTTTTTAAAGACTATATCAAACGGTGAGATTTTAAAAGGAAGTATATCAATTTTTCTGGTTCAAATTGACCGTGTATCCACACACGATTATTTTACCGAGTGTTTTTAATAGAAAGAAAATATGCCAAGCACATTATTTTAATTGAGGCATTTGAGTGCAATGCATGATGTCCTTGACCAGGATTAGATGTGCGTGTGATGGTTAAGAGAACCCGTCACCCGATGTGCGTCGGGTGGACGATGCTCCTATGTGGAAAGCCGTCGTCAATGGATAGCGGTTGCAGTAGAAGCCGGACCAATGCTCTTATGTGGAAAACCCTTGACAATGGATATTGGTTGCAGCAAAAGCTGGACCGATGCTCCTATGTGGAAAGCCGTCTTAAGGTAGACGTTGCCGTGCTCAATGAGGTGAGATGATGCCTAGTTACGCCTGAAGATCACCGAACATCGAGTAGGCCGTACCCATTGGGTTGAGATTAAAACTAGGAATGCATGATTGATTGAGTTAAACACGCCGGATTATGGGACAAAATTGTGTGGCACGGTATGGGATGTGTCATAACAATTTAGCCCTATAATCAAGACCCCTGTGGCTGTGTGAAATATGAGATGTGGCGTTCCAATTGTTTGAGTTGGATTACTGCTCATGTCTGTGATATGAATTGTGCTGACATGCAGGGAGGATATGAGACGAGGTGAGTCTCTATGGTTGTATGGTTGTGTGGTAGTGTGGTTAGGACGTCTCTTGGCATATTATCTTCCTAATAAGGGTTTAGAGCGTGAACTCGCTGAGATTTATATCTCACCCGTTGTGGGCTCAATTCTTTTCAGGATCGTAGAGTGGATGATCTAGAGCCGAGCTGAAGGGATCCGAGGTATAGGTAAGTTAGGACACATTTTGGAGATAGACTTTTGTATTTAAATGTGTGTTTTGTTTGTGAACCTATTTTCCTGCTTTTCTATTCCATGCTGTTTGCTATCAGGGGATTTGTTTATTTGCTTTCGCAAGTGCAATATAATGAAAAGGATGGGCGACGCGTCCTGGGACGTCACAATTAAATTGACCACCGAGGGATGGACACGTGCTCAAGGTTCGGGGCATGACATCCCTGCTCGGAGTGGTATCAAAGTTGGTCGGCAGTTGGAGTGATAAGATGCGATGGGTTCTTGGGATAGTTAATGTCACGTCCCGATTCTCTGAGCCGGTTCCCATCCTTTCTTGGTCGATATATTAGCAATGTCTTAGGACACATCGCCGACCCATTCATTTTAAATACGCATGCGGAAGTAGATATAAATCATCAGACAATAAAACAATGGGATAGGAAAGTAGGGCCACAAATTTTAAAACTTGAAAACAACATATATATATATAACATCATCAGTCATATATATACAATACCAACTAAACCAAGTAAGGTCTTACACAAACTATTCAGAAAGCACAGTCTACTAACAGGGGTGGGGGTTTTCTCAACACTTCGACTACTCATTCTCGTCCTCTTTGATCTCTCCTTTTTTCACGCTCCAACTGGAGTCTACTGCCGAGTACGCCGGAGAGTCTGGATCACTGAGCTTGGGGTCCTTTGCGTTCACCACCGAACTAGCTTTAGGGTCTGCCGTACCTTTCCCAAAAGCAACCTCCATCACGTACAAAGGTATCTCACATTAAGGTACAAGACCCTCCCTTTGGCCATTATAATAATGGCGATGCCATGACCGGTACTAATGGGGGTACCTTTTAGGTTAACCTACATCCACCTAGACAATGGATTTCATTAGTACATATTCAAGTCCATCGGGGTGTCCTTGTATCGGGATGTGGTAACTCTGTTCCATGAACTTCTTAGGTTGTCCAAAATGCTATGGAGGAGCTGCCATCTATGGGCCTAAACTGTTATCCCACAACGGGATGAGACGATGTCTCGGCGAGTTCTACCCCTTAAGACTTGATTAGGAAGCCAATATTCCATAAGCGCTGCCTAAGCACAATCAGGCGTCAGAGGACTTACCTTGGCCTCAGTTCCTTCCTGCAAGTCAGTTCAACCAATAAATACTGACAACCACATCATTCAATCAAAGCCGATCGAGTCATCGATCAATCGACTCAGTCGATTACATATCATCACAACCATCTTTTGGTCGACCCATTCAATATTGCCTATGACGTCCCATCAACTAGGACCGCTCACTCTAAGCTGAAAGTATAGATAGTATAACTCGTGCTAAGCTGATAAATAGTATACTGCTCGCAATCTAAGCTGACATATCGCCAGCAGGCTGATATAGTATACTAATAATGCTCTCTCTAAGCTGACCACATTGCTCTCGCTAAGCTGATAAGGTATACTGCTTGTAAGCTAAGTTGACATATTAGAGCCCGTAGGTTGATATAGTATACCATCTTGAACCATATAATCAATTTACCATTTTTATCATACTCGATAAAAATACACGTGCGTGGGTATACGGCCGGCCTTAGCCAAAATACAAGGTTTTCACTTTGGAACCTCCCACTATTTTTAGCAGTCCCAAAATAGCTTTTTGGTGCTGTAGACTGACGCCTGGTAAGTTTCCAATTAATTACCAAGATTATCCAATTTTTGGAATACACACCCACAAACACCAATCACACTCAATTTGCACAAATTAGAACTCAATTGAATAAACAGAAAGTACCACTATAATCAGCATAAAATTCTAGTCACCGGCCATCCCGGTTTAATTTTTGAAAAATAATTAATTAATTAAATAATTACGAAAAATAATAAATTAATGCAATAAATAGCATAAATGCAAACTTAGGCCCAATAAAGCCTAATTAGAAGCTGAGACGAGCCCGAAAAATTTCCGAACTACTCCGAGTTTAATACTAGAGTTTGTTTAAGCTCTAATTGCACAAAACTATCCACCTAACATGCAATCACAATTAATTAAATTGCTAAGCTAATCTAACTAACCACCTAATCCAAGCTTAGTCTAAACTAATCAACCCCTAAGCATAATTAACTTACTAAGCATGGATTAGTAAGTTAAACTCAATTGTTTTGCGATCTGATCGCTTCAAATCAACGGGGACACAATGATGGCGTGGCAAGGCGGAGGGCGCGTGCGGGCGGTGGTGGCGTCGTGGGCGGCGAACAGCGATGGCAAGCGGTCCTGGCGATTTGCTGGCTTGCTCAGTGCTGGCTATTTTCTCTCTATAGGTTTTTGGAAGCTTTGAAAGCACAATGAAGAGGAAATGAGGCTAGTCGGCAGCTTGAGGGAGAGAGGGAGCAAGAAAGGAGCCACCAAGCCTTCAATCCTTATCTTTGTGTCCCCTTGACCCTTCCTCCACTACTAGCTGCATCCCTAGGCTGGAAATCAGCCACCAAGGCTCCATTTAGCACTCTTGAAATGGTCCAAAAGCCATAGGCAAGGGGGAGCTACGAATTTCAATAGTTTTCCTTCAAATTGGACACCAATCACTTCTTAATTCAATCCAATTTGGCCCTAAAAAATTCAATCAACACCTCATCGATCAGATTGGTATTTTTCCTCACCAATTGATCCCATTTGCATCCCCATTGCGTGATAAAAAATGGTCCTTGACAATTTCTGGACAAAAACGGCCATATGACGACTTTTTCCCAAAAAGTCTCGATTTGTAGAAAAATCTTCGGTGGCTGAGTCGACATTCCTAAAATGACCTGTGACATGAAAGAACTTTCAATTTCTGAAATCAGATTCAAATTTGCGGTTAATTTCAATCTGACGCGATTTTAGCGTGACCTAGGCTACCGGGTAACTTTAAGAACTTTTTAATGCAAATGACCCATGGTCGATTTTCTTTGAGCCACAATGAACCCCTTCGACACATTGGCGACTCTCAGTGGTTGTGAAAATCTCAAGGTTTCAAATACGGGCATAGGGTACCAAAACGATAGAAAAATCAATCTAGTGCCGATCGATGAGAATTTTGCAATTTAGTGGGATCACCCACGTTTAACCACATATCTCAATCGAACTGACCTATCTTTGATTTCTAATCAATTTATATCTGTGCCGTAATGATCTCTGCAGATGGACACGATTGAGTAATCGATTCATGGTCGAATCCTCAAGTCTATTTGCCTTGAAGTCTCTTATTAACTTCCTTAGATAGTTTAGTTATCTCATGAGTGATCATCTTCGAGAACAGCACTATAGGCGTGTCGATGACAATGCCCGTTTTATTCAATTGAAAGTAGAATTGAAAATCTAAGATGTCACAGTTAGTGGGAATGACCTTTATTTGGTGCTGATGCATGTGATTGATAGCTGATTGGTAGATTGTTTAGTGTGGGTCGTTCAGTTTTCTAATTCTGTGCAGAATTGGGAAGTAGGTTTTGTAGAGATCCTGTAAGATGAGCGATCCAGAGCCAAGGACTCCTTAGAAGAGGAGTGTTGCGTCAGCCTCTCGAGGTAGGATGCCGACTAGGGTCGGTACCTAAAGTGGTCATGGTAAAGCGCAGGCTCAGGCCAGCGCGAGTGGAGTAGCACCATCGTTAGTCGGTGCTGAGGTAGCAGGCCCTGGCGATCCTAGATTAGATAGGATCGTTAAGGCACTTGAGACACTTGGGAATGTGGTAAGGCAGCAGGCCTAGAATCAAGCTGCTACTGCCATCGCTTCAGCCGCCACTACCGTAGCCACCACTATTGCCGCCAATGCCGCCTCTACAGCTGTTACTACCACTACCACTGTTGCTGCCGCTGTCGTAGCCACACCTGCCAAAGTTTAACCTGGGAACGTGGTTGCCAAGAGGCCTATGCATAAGCTTGTCAAGGAGTTTTTGAAGTTGAACACGCCGAGGTTCACTGGCATAGGAGATCCCGAAGTTGCAGCCCTTTAGATCTAGGACTTGGAAAAGGCATTTACACTGCTGAGGTGCAAAGAGGAGGAGAAGGTTGTCCTTACAGTGTACCAGTTGTAGGGTAATGCAAGTACTTGGTGGAGGGCCACCAGAGGAGTAGTGTTCCCAAAAGGCATGGTTCCGGTGTTGAATGCCTTCCTCAGAGCCTTTAATGGCAAATACTTTTCTGATAATGCGAGGGAACTGAAGATGGTAGAATTCTAGCACCTTTGCCAAGGTACGAGGACTGTAAATCAGTATGAAGCGAAGTTCGCTAAACTGTCGCAGTACGCCCCCAGACTGATCAACGATTCGGTAGACCGAGCTAGGAGTTTCAGAGATGGGCTCATACTAGAATTGAAGAGTCCGCTAGTACCATTCAATTTGAAGGACTACGATGACCTGTATGAATGGGCCCAGTTGAAAGAGAGAGACCAAAACAAACAAGTCACCACATTTGGGTCAAGGTTCGAGTCAAGCAAGGATGGAAACTGGTTTGGGAAGGAGCTTATGACTAGAGAAAGGTATCCTGTTCCGTCCAACAGGAAGGGTGGGATAGGCAAATTAGCACCGAATTAGAATGGAGTATGTCATTTCTGTGGGAGACGACATGGATCAGCCTCGTGTTTTCCTAGGATGAGAATTTGTTACGGGTGTTGCCAGACGACCACTTGGTCAAGGATTGTCCACACAGGTCGATGGGATCTCAGCCGCCGCCGCCACCACTGATGGAACGGAACAAAGGGAACGTGTCGCAGAATGTACCATAGATAGGGCGCTACTAGGATGGCGAAGGAGACAGGAAGGAACCAAGCCATGCATCGATTAGGAGAAGAATAGTTCTGGGATAATTTTATCAAAGTGGCGTAGCGGAATTTTGATTAAACTTGTAGAACTTCAATTTGTTGTAATAAAGTCATAGAAAGGAGAATCGCTGGCTAGAGTTGTACTTGAATATTTTGCTTATGTATAACTTTGATGACATATATGAAAAGAGTTGGCTCCAGGAGCATCTTGTTGGGATAGATTGTTTTTGTGAAGTACTCCAGTTTAACCCATTAACAGGTGAAAGTTTCGAATTTATCGAAAGTCGAGAAGGACCCTCGATTCCTTTAATTTCGTCACTTGAGGCAATCCGATTGCTAGAGGTGGGTTGCCAAGGTCATTTGGTAACCGTCGTGGATTCAATAGTTGAGGAAGAAGGATGGTTCGTTGCGTCTTTGCATCGACTATCGTCAACTCTATCAGGTGACGATCAAGAACAAGTACCCGCTGCCAAGGATTGATGACTTGTTTGATGAGTTGTAGGGAGCATCGATATTTTCTAAGATCGACTTGAGGACAGGGTATCATCAACTAAGGATCAGTTTGTGATCGTTTTCATTGATGATATCTTGGTGTACTCAAGAAGTCCTTAGGAACACGAGAGGCATTTGAGGATGGTGCTTCAGACTCGAAGTACTCATGAACCGTATGCCAAGTTTAGCGAGTGCGAGTTTTGGTTAACTCGTGTGGCTTTCCTAGGTCACGTGATTTTAGGTGAATGAATCTCTGTGGACCCCCGACCAAGATCGAAGCAATTATCAGTGGGCCAAGACTGACAACTGTGATATAGATCAAAAGCTTTTTAGGTTTGGCAGGGTACTACATAAGGTTCGTGGAAGGGTTTTTAGCTTTAACTTCGCCGTTGACTCGACTACTAAAGAAGGAAGAGAAATTGGTGTGGACAAATAAGTGCAAGCGTAATTTCCAAGAGCTTAAGCATAAGCTGACTACCGCACCCGTGTTGACGATACCATCTAGACGTGGAGGATATGAGATCTATAGTGATGAGTCGTTTAGAGGATTGGGTTGTGTATTAATGCAACATGGCATGATTGTTGCATACACGTCTTGTCAGCTGAGACCTCATGAGCTGAATTACCTGACGCATGACTTAGAACTTGCAGCAATTATCTTCGCTCTAAAGATTTGGAGACATTACTTGTGTGGAGAAAGATTCCAAATCTTTACGGACCATCAAAGTCTCAAGTACCTATTATCTCAGTAGGAGTTGAATATGAGACAACGTCGTTGGATGGAACTCCTTAAGGATTACGATTGCGATATTATGTATCATCCTAGAAAAGCTAAGAAGGTCGTAGATGCATTGAGTCAAAAGTCTTAAATTGCGCAGATGATAGTTAAGGAGTGGATTTTACTCGAGAGAGCTCGAGATTCGATTTTCAAATTTGAGGTAGGCCACCTTTCGAATATTATGGCCACCCTTAAAATTGAGCCAGAAGTACAAATCAGAATCAAAGTGTTGCAGATAACAGACCTAGAGTTCCAGAAGATCTTGTAAGAAGATGCAGAAAAGAAAAAGCCTGATTTTCAGATTTCTGAGGACAAAACATTAAGGTTCCGTTGACGATTGTGTGTACCTGACAATGCATAACTTAAGGAGGATATGTTATCAGAAGCTCATCGTAACAGTTACAGCATTCATTCTAGCAGTACAAAGATGTATCAGAACCTACATCAACACTATTAGTAGTCCGGTATGAAGGCGGATATCGCCAAGTGTGTCGCCAAGTGTCTGACATATTAGCAAGTGAAGGCACATCATTGTAAGCTGGGAGGACTTCTGCAACCTCTCGAGATTTCCGAGTGGAAATGAGAACACATCACAATGGATTTTGTGACGGGCTTACCAACGATTTAGAGGGGTAATGATTCCATTTGGGTAGTGGTCGAGAGATTGATGAAGTCGGCTCACTTCATCATCATACGAAAGGACCTTGATTTAGACAAGCATGCAAAGTTGTACGTGCGTTAGATTGTTCGTCTGCATGGAGTGCAGGTGACAATCATCTGATAGAGACCCGAGGTTCACAGCTGCCTTTTGGAAGAATTTGCAGACTGCCTTAGGAACAAAACTGCAGTACATTATGGCTTATCATCCTTAGATGGATTGCTAGTCTGAGAGGACGATTCAAAATCTCGAAGACATGCTGCGAGCTTGCGTATTGGATTTCGGGAGAATCTGGGAGAAACAGCTTCATCTTGTCGAGTTTGCCTACAACAACAATTACCAACAGAGTATTCAAATAGCTCCTTCTGAAGTGTTGTATGGCAGAGCAGGCAGAACGCCAGTGTGTTGGGATGAGGTCGGGGAACGAAAGATCACAGGCCCAGAGTAGTTTAGCAGTTAGTGGATGCAGTTTCCGTTATCAAGGACAGATTAAAGACTACTCGGAGTTGCCAGAAAAGCTATGCAGATAAGCGTCAAGACCATTGGAATTCCAAGTTGGTGAGCATGCACTTTTGAAGGTGTCACCGATGAGGGGTACTTTGCACTTTAGCAAGAAAGGGAAGCTGAGTCTGAGATACGTAGGTCCCTTGAGATTCTGGAAAGAATAGGGATGTTAGTGTATCATCTTGCGATACCGCCGAGACTGGTGCAAGTGCATGACGTTTTCCGCATGTCTATGTTGAGAAAGTATGAGCCTGACTCGACCCATGTGCTGAATTTCGAAGAGTTAGACATGGACGACAAGGTGTCATACGTGGAGAGGCTAGTTCAGATTGTAGATCAAAAGGAGCACGTTCTGCGTACCAAGATGGTCCCCCTGGTTAAAGTGGTTTGGCAACACCACGGGACAGAAGGAGTAACCTGGGAAAGCGAAGACTCAATGAGATGACAATACCCCCACCTTTTTGTTTAAGAATTAGAATGGTTTAAATTTCGAGGATAAAATTTTTTATAAGAGGAGAAGAGTTGTGATATCCTGATTTTCAACTCTATTTTCGATGAAATGAATCGGGTTTTTAATCAACACACTTATAGTATTTTTCTCTGAGTTGGCTTTTCACGAGATAACTAGCCTATTGAGTGAATCCATTAATGAATATAAACGCAATAGACTTGGGAATTCGACCAGGAATTGACTGCTCGATCATACTAATCTGCAAGGGCCATTACGACACAGTTAAAAATCGATTAAAGATCAGAGATAGGTCGATTCAACAAAACTATGTGATTAAGTATGGGTGATTCATTGTAAAATTCTTGTTGATCGGCATTAGACCGATTTTTTTGTCGTTTTGATATCCTGTGTCCGTATCTAAAACATTGAGATTTTCACGATAACCGAGAGTTGCCAATGTGTTGAAGATGTATAATGTGACATGAAAATAATCGACCACGGGTCAAATGCGCCAAAAATTTCTAAAAGCTACCATGTAGGTTAGGTTACGCTAAAATCGCGTCCAGTTGAAATTAACCACGAAATTGAACCTGATTTTAGAAATTGAAAGTTCGGTTATGTTACGATTTATTTTAGGAACGTCGACTCATCCTTTGAAGAATTTTCGGCGAGCTTGGGATTTTTACGGAAAACCAATTCGGACGATTCAGAAAATAAAGGAAATTCGGAGGGGCCAAATTGAAGGGATTTTTGGCCTCCAAAGTGAGCTACTTGGTGAAGGGAAATTGTGGAAATTGTGTAGGCTTCCTCCACAGCAAATTTGGTCATCAAATTGGGAAAATTGATGAAGAAATTGAAGTCAAAATTGAGGAAATTCGTAGGCTTGTGTGGAGGCTGCAACATTTGGCATCAAATTGGTCATTTGTGGGAAATTATAGGCAAAAAAGTGATGGGGGACCAAGGGGATATGCATGGAGACTTTTGGGGACCTTGTCATGATGAAAATTGATATTTATGCTTGACTTTTGCCCCCCTCTCCAATATTCTTTTGCACGCTTGGTCGACTGCCCTCCCTCTTTGCGGCTTCTGCTCCCTTTTTCATTTCCCTGTTGCTCGATCATTTTCTTTCCTCCCTCACTGCACGCAACTCCACCAGCCTACTTCGCTTCCCTTTTGGTCGCTGCACCCCTCCACTTCCTCTCTCTCTTGCTGCCGTCTCCTCCAATCTTTACTCCTGTTGCCACATGTCCGCATCTCTCTCCCACTGAGTCAACCACTAGCGAAACCCCCTCCTCTATGTTGATTCATTCGCTTGACTCCACCACCTTGTCCCCTATCCAAGCAACAACGACACTGCTAACCCCAACTCCAGCGCCCTTAACCGTGCCTCACGCCCTCACAATCCGCAACCGCAACTCGCCCTCTCCACAACACCACCATCGCCACATCAACTTTTTCGCATGACCAGCCCCTTCGGAATTGAACCGTGAGCAACCCTTGGCCTTGAGCCTTGAAGGCTTTTTCGGCCTTGATTTGGTCTCCTTTGGCACTGCCGTAAGTCCAAGTTTCGGCCGTCGTCGGGCTGCCGTCGCCGTGAACCGGTTTTTGCCTTAAACCGGTGAGTTTATGCACTAAATTCTCATTAGGGTGCTAATGATGCTTAAGGGGTGTTTAGATTAAATTAAGATTATATTAGTGTAGTTATTAGCTTGATTAGTTAATCTAGGTTAGTTAAATTAGTGAATTAGGTGGTTAGAAATTGTAATTAATTAGTTTATTTGCTAGCCTTGTAGTTAGAATGGTTAGTATAATTTAATTAGCCCAATAGGTGGTTAGATTAGCAAATTTTAGCCTAAGTTCGTATTTATTGAATTAATGTGTATTTATTTAATTAATTGTTCTAATTATTTCATTATTAAATAATTTTCGAAAATTATACCGGGATAGTCGATAATCGAAATTTCGTGCTTTGATTGCGTGGTGTGCTTAATTTATGTAATTGAGTGTTATTTTGTGCAAATTGAGTGGTGATTGTGATTTTGAGTGTTTATTTCAAAATTAAAAAAATTTATTAATTAATTAGAAATTACTAGGTATCGGTTTTGACACCGAAAGTTTTTTTAAAGGCAATATCAAACAAAGGATTTTAAAAGGAAGGATATCAAATTTTCTAGTTCAAATTGACAGTGTACCCACACACGATTATTTTACCGAATGTTTTTAATAGAAAGAAAATAGGCCAAGCGCATTATTTTAATTGAGGCATTTGAGTGCAATGCACGATGTTTTTGGCTGGGATTGGATGCACGTGTAATGGTTAAGAGAACTCGTCACTCGATGTGCATCGGGTGATGATGCTCTTATGTGGAAAGCCCTCAACAACGGATGCCGATCGCAGTAGAAGCTCGACCGATGCTCCTATGTGGAAATCCCTTGACAATGAATACCGGTCGCAGCAGAAGCTGGACCGATGCTCCTATGTGGAAAGTCGTCTTGAGGTAGACGTTGCCGTGCTCATTAGGGTGAGACGATGCCTGCCTACGCCAGAAGACTGCCGAATATCGAGTAGGCCGTGCCCATTGGGCCAAGATTAAAACTAGGAACACATGATTGATTGAGTTAAACGCGCCGGATTAATGGACAAAATTGTGTGGCGCGGTATGAGATGTGTCATAACGATTTGGCCCTATAATTAGGACCCCTGTGGCTGTGTGAAACATGAGATGTGGCGTTCCAATTGTTTGAGTTGGATTACTACTCATGTCTATGATATGAATTGTGCTGACATGCAGGGAGGATTTCGAGACGAGGTGAGTCTCTATGGTTGTGTGGTTGTGTGGTAGTGTGGTTAGAATGCCTCTTGGCGTATTACCTTCCTAATCGGGGTTTAGAACGTGAACTCGCTGAGATTTATATCTCATCCCGTCGTGGGCTCAATTCTTTTCAGGACAGTAGAGTGGAGGATTTGGAGCCGAGGTGAAGGGATCCGAGGTGTGGGTCTATTAGGAACCTTTTGGAGATAGAATTTTGTATATAAATTTGTGTTTTGTTTGTGAATATGTTTTCCTGTTTTTCTATCCCATGCTGTTTGTTGTCAGGGGATTTGTTCATTCGCTTCCACATGTGCAATAAAATAAAAAGGGTCGGCGACGCGTCCTGGGACGTTGCGATTAAATCGACCACCGAGGGATGGGCACGAGCTCAAGGTTCGGGGCATGACAATCTCAGCTCCAGAGTTGCAGATAAACCGGAGCATCCGCAGGTTTGGATCAAGACCTATGGACATGGCTTAAAAGAAACTAGTATGGACAATCTAATGTGTACCAACTGTTTGACCAAATGCATAAACCAAGTTTCAATCTTGAATGGTTGATTTGGGCATGATTAAGGTGATTTTTGTGTTTTGAGTTCGTCCATGTGCATGTAGATCAATCATAGGTCAGTTTGATGAATTTAAGTTATTTTCCAATTTTTAAAAAATATAATACAAAATAAGTTTTAAAAACTTAAAATCTGAAAATTTTCCCCAAAAATATGGAAAAGAAATGTAAGATAGCATTAAGTTAGGGCAAAAAGAAATTGCGGGATTTTCCTAATTTTCTAAAGTTCCTTCTTTAGTGCTACTTTCAAGCATTTTATGGAGATAATTAGGTATGTAAATAATCTATTTTGCTTAAATTAAAATTATTTAGTGTAATTCCATGCATTTAGAGTAATTTCATACATGTTTAAATTTTCATTTCGCTTACAAGGGTCTTGTCCCAAGGCATAATAACAATACCATGTAATTCTTTTTGCCTGACTTGTATCATATTTTCGTTTCCGCCCCTTTATTTAGAATTTTCATTGCATGGATGTTTAAATAATCCACTTTGCACTTCAATAAATTGCTCGTTAATCTCATTTTCTAAAATGGTCTATGACCATAATGAACCCTTAAAAAACATATGTATGATCACTTGGTGACTTTCATACCTTATGACATAATTGGTAATCAAGAATGTATAACCATTTAGATAAATAACTTTCCAAGTTAGTGGTACCATAATTGCGCTTATATATTAGCATAATCAAGTCTTCAAATTAGAATGTGGGAAATGAGACAAATCTCTCATGTCTCATTGTGTTTTCAGATCACCTTAAATGGCTAAAAATGTGTCCTTAGCATGACATTAGAAGGCCATGTTTGAGACCTCGTCCAGATCTTAGGATCTCTCAAACATAAAGCAACTAGAGGATAGAGTCAAACTCATGGCTTGATAAAAATGCCTGTCAATGAGGGGGTGCGAGCGTGCGGGTGTTGGCACGTTAAAATAAGGAATGCATCTTAGTAGTTCGCTTAGAATCACTTAGGCTAAAAAGAACTTAAAATGAAAATCCAACGTTGTGTGAGATATGGGTTTGGAAGAACCCAAGCTTAATTGATAGACCATTTACTTTGGCTTTGGGCATTACCTCTAAACCTATTTCTTTTTCTGTTGTCGTTGATGAAAGAGGGAGGTCGTGACAAAAGTAGGATAGAACTAGTAAAAAGCTTGGCCTTTCTAGTCTTTTGCTATATATTTCCAATCCCTCGGCCATTTATATAGGCCTAATTCCCCCATAAACTCCTAACTTTAGGTCATGTTCTAATTTTACCCTAAACTATTTTTTGCCCCATACAAAATGTCAAACTTTAGGTCTTATCTCAATTTTATTATGAACTTTTTTTTGGTCTCATAAAGAACCACTAATTTTTTACTCGAGTCCCAAATCTGCCCCCGCTAATAGTCCGTCCAAAATGTTTGTAATAGGATAGATGGAAAACTCCCAAGCACGAGTTATTTGAGTGTCCCGAGTGTGAGCTCTCCAAGCGCAAGCTTAGACCACGAAAGATTGAAGATTGAGCACAAAATTTAAGATCCCCAAGTGAGATGTAACGAATACTCTCTTAAAAATAAGAGCAATTGTAAAAGGTTAGCCTATCACACCCCGATCCTCGAGCGCGTGCCCATCCCTCAGTGGTCGATAAAATTGCGAAGTCCCAGGACGCGTCGCAGACCTAGTCTTTTTAATGCACATTTGGAAGCGAACGATTACCCCTGACAATAAACAGCATGGGATAGAAAAGCAAGAAATAAATTCACAACCATAATACTTTTATAAACACCGCGGTTTATATACAACACCAGCCTATAGTCAAAAGCCTACTTAAACAGAAAAGTCAACAAGCCCTCTAGGCCGACGAATCCCCAACTGAAAACTCTGAGGTCTCCTAGGGACTTGGGTCCAACACTACACCACTAGGAGGGTCAGCTGTACCCTCGCCATGAGTGACGTCTATCACCGAAGTGGGGACCTCAAAATCCTGTAGGGGACCCACTCTATATCCATTGAGCCCGCGACGATACCACGCTCTGAATTGATGGGGTACCCTCTGAGGTAGGCCCTCATCAACCCAGACGGTGGTCCTCACGAGTTCATAGACCTAAACTCCTTGGCCCCGAGAACAGGGATATCAGTAACCTACTCGGTAACCCTCCTGGGTTGACCAAAACGTTCTGGAGGAACCGCCATCTAAAGACCTGAAAAGGTTGAGCCCACGACGGGGTGAGACAATTTCTTAGCAAGTTCATCCCCTAAACTCCAATTAGAAAGGAAATATGCCTAGAGCAATCTAAGCACATAAACAGACAATTCATATACCCAATCAATCAATTCAATCCAATCGGTCAATACAACCAATTCAATCAATCGATACCACCGATGCAATCAATGCAATCAATTCAGTCAATTCTATTGATACAATCAATCCATCCATTCAATCAATTCAATCGTGGCTCGCACAAGCTGATATAAATTATTGCTCTCACAAGCTGACATAGATCATTGCTCACACAAGCTGACAAGGATTATTGCTCACACAAGCTGACGTACGATATTACTCTCACAAGCTGACATTGATTATTGCTCACACAAGCTGATGTACGATATTGCTCTCACAAGCTAACATGGATTATTGTTCACACAACCTGACGTACAATATTGCTCTCACAAGCCGACATGAATTATTGCTCACACAAGCTGACGTATGATATTGCTCACACAAGCTGACTTATGATATTACTCACACAAACTGACATAGATCATTGCTCACACAAGCCGACATACACAATTTTGTGATAAATACCTAAAATTCCAATCACCACACAATTTGCACAAATTAACACCCAATTGCATAAACTAAGCATACCATTGCAGTCAGCATGAAATTCCGGTTACGGGCTATCTTGGTATAATTTCTGGAAAATATTAAATAATTAAATAAATACAAAAAATAATTAAATAAATGAAATTAATTACCAAAAATACCAACTTTGCCTAGAAATGCTAAATTAACCACTTAAACGGGCTCGGAAAATTTCCGAACCTATTTAGATAAATAGCACGATCTATCTAGCCCTTAATTAGTCTATTTTAACCACCTAACATGCACAATTGAATAATTAAATCACTAATCCATACTAACTAACCGCCTAGTCCCCAGTTAACTTAAACTAATCACCCCCTAAGTATCATTAACTCCCTAAGCAAAGTTTAGCAAGTAAACTCCCTGATTTAGCGATCCAGTGAGTCCACGGCGTCGACGACATAGAGACGGGCAACAACCGAGCCTGCAACGACACCAACAGAGGATTGAACAGGCCTAGAAAAGGGCCACAAAGCCCAAAACTCCTTGCTGGCCTTCGGTTCTGCTTGGGCCGAGAAGGGTTGGAAGCAACGGCTGAAAAACGCTCGAGATGGGTGGCAGAGCTGCTGTGGGCGACAATGGCAATTCCGGCGGCCTAAACAGTGGTCTAGGGCAGTCGGCGATGGCCTGAGGTGGCTCGAGGACGCGGCTGGGCACGACAAAGGTGCAGACGAGCGGGACGATGCATGCGGCTCGCGGTGGTCCGACGGGCGAGCGAGCGGCAATGCAAGACGATACGCTAGAATCCGTATTCTTTCTAGAATCTCAAAGGGACCTACATACCTCGAACTCAGCTTTCCCTTTTTGCTGAAGCGCGAAGTACCCCTCATTGGTGACACCTTCAGATAGATTTGCTCACCAACTTGGAATTCTAATGGTCTTTGATGCTTATCAACGTAGCTTTTCTAGCTGCTCTGAGTGGTCTTTAATCTATCTCTGATGACTATAACTATATCCACTGACTGCTGGACTAACTTTGGGCTTGTGATCTTTTATTCTCTGACCTCATCCCAACAAATTGGCGTTCTGCACACTTTGCCATACAACACTTCGAAATGAGCCATCTAAACACTCTGCTGGTAGCTGTTGTTGTAGGCAAACTCAACAAGATGAAGCTGTTCCTCCCATCTTCCCTTGAATTCGAATACACAAGCTCGTAGTATGTCTTCGAGATTTTGAATCGTCCTCTCATACTAGCCATCCGTCTATGGATGATAGGCCATACTATACTGCAGCTTAGTTCCTAAAGCAGCCTGCAAACTATTCCAAAAGGCAACTGTAAACCTCGGGTCTCGGTCTGATGTAATCGTCACCGACACTCCATACAGACGAACAATCTGACGCACATACAATTCTGCATGCTCGTCCAAATCAAGGTCCTTTTGGATGGCGATGAAGTGAGTCGACTTCGTCAATCTGTCGACCACTACCCAAATGGAATCATTACCCTTCTGACTCCTTGGTAAGCCTATCACAAAGTCCATTATGATGTGTTCCCATTTCCACTTGGGAATCTCGAGAGGTTGCATAAGTCATCCTAGCTTACAATGTTGTGCTTTCACTTGCTGACATGTTAGACACTTGGCGACATGCTTGGCGATATTCGCCTTCATACCGGACCACCAATAGTGTTGACGCAGATTCTTATACATCTTTGTACTGCTAGGATGAATTCTGTAACTGTTACGACAAGCTTCTAATAAGATCTTTTCCTTAAGCTCTGCATCATCAGGTCCACACAATCATCCTCGGAATCTCAGTGTTCCATCCTAAGAAATTTGAAAGTCAGCCTTCCTCTTTTCGGTATCCTCTTGCAAGATCTTCTAAATCTCTGGGTCTGTTAATTGAAGCGTCTTGATTCTGATCTGCACTTCCGGCTCAATTCTGAGGGTGGCCATAAGATTTGAAAGGTGGCCTATCTCAAATTTGAAAACTGAATCTTGAGCTCTCTCGAGTAAAATCCATTCCTTAACCATCAAATGTGCAACTGAAGATTTCCGACTTAGCGCATCTGCGACTTTATTCGCCTTTCCAGGGTGATACAAGATGTCGCAATCATATTCCTTCAGAAGTTCCATCCAATGACGTTGTCTCATATTCAACTCCTTCTAAGAGAATAGATATTTGAGACTTTGATGGTCTGTGAAGATCTGGAATCTTTCTCCACACAAATAATGTCTTCAAATCTTCAGAATGAAAATAATCGCTCCGAGTTCCAAGTCATGCATCGGATAATTTAGCTTGTGAGGTCTCAATTGACAAGATGTGTATGCAACAACCCTACCATGCTACATCAACACGCAACCCAATCCTCTAAACGACGTATCACTATAGATCTCGTATCCTCCAAGACCAGATGGAATGGTCAGCACAGGTGTGGTAGTTAGCTTCTGCTTAAGCTCTTGGAAACTACACTCGCACTTGTCTGTCCACACAAACTTCTCTTCCTTTTTCAGTAGTCGAGTCAACGGCGACGCTAACGCTGAAAATCCTTCCACGAACTTTCTATATTACCCTGTTAAACCCAAGAAGCTTCTAATTTCTGTCACGGTTGTCGATCTTGGCCAGTTGATAACTGATTTGATCTTGGTTGAGTCCACAGAGATTCCTTCGCCTGAAATCACGTGACCTAGGAACGCCACACAAGTTAACCAAAACTTTCACCTACTAAACTTGGCGTACATCTCATGATTCCTCAGGGTCTGAACTACCATCCTCAAATGTCTTTCATGCTCCTCTGAACTTCTCGAATACACCAGGATATAGTCGATGAACACGATCACAAATTGATCTAGATACTCTTTGAACACTCGGTTCATCATATTCATAAAAGCAGCTAGAGCGTTCGTCAAACCAAACGGCATTACAGTGAACTCATAGTGGTCGTATCGAGTACGAAACGCTGACTTCGGTATGTCCTCCTTTCTAATCCTCAACTGGTGATCACAAACTCGACCTCCCTCTCTGGCGGAAGGCCTAGCAACTCCTTTGGAAACACGTCTGGAAATTCTTGAAATACTGAGATGTCCTCGATCTTCAGTTCCTCAGCTGTCGTATCCATGACAATTGTTAGGTAACCTTGGAAGCCCTCGTCTAACAAACAGGTTGCCTCAAGCAACGACAACAATTCATTACAACAAGATGCTCCTTGAGCCAACTCTTTTCATATATGATGTCAAAGTTATACATAAGCAAACTAGTTAAGCACAACTCTAGCCAGTGATTCTTCTTCCTATAGCTTTATTACAACAAACTGAAATTCTACAACTTAACCAAAACTCTGCTGCGCTTCTTTGATCAAATCACCCCAAAAACATACTTTGATCAAATCACCCCAAAAACATTCTTTCTATGATCAGTGCATGGTTGGTTCATTCCCATCCCTTTCGCCATCCTAGTGGCGCCCTATTTGCGATAGCGGTGCTTGTGCTCCCCTGGACCTACGTGGATAGTCCCTCACCTAATGGCCGTGCTGGCCACATCCATAGCATGCTCCCATTATACCAGGACATTGGATTATTTATGCTTCCTTCTATAAACTTAGCACACATCTCGTGGGTCCTCTGCTCCCTGTTGGGTGACAGCAAACACCCTTACTTGCACCGGGGGCCTATTTCAAATACCCCACTATGTGTCCTGGAGCGCACTCTCTTTGTTAAGTTCCATCGATAGCGGTGACAGCAGTGACAATGGCAACAAAGACGGCTTGATCCTGAGCTTGCTAGCCCATAATGCTTCCTAAAGTCTCTAGCGCCTGAACGATCTCATCCAACCTAGGATCGCTCAGTGCTACTACACTCTCAATATCGGCCTACGGTAGTACTCTTACACTCACACTGGCCTGAGCTTGGGCTCTACCACAACCACGTCAGGTACCGACCCTTGTCGGCATCCTACCCTGAGTCACTGGTCCAACAGTCGTCTTCCGAGGAGTCCTTTGCTCTAGATCTCTCATTCTACAAGATCTTTACAGAACTTGCTTTCCAATTACACACAAAATTAGAAAATTGAGTGACCCACACCAAACAATCTACCAATTAGCTACTAATCACATGCCTCAACATAAAATAGAGGTCATTCCTACTAACTATCCCATAACCTATCGCACCTTATCACTCCAACTATCGACCAACTCTGATACCACTCTGGGTAGGGATGTCACGCCCTGATCCTCGAGCACGTACCCATCCCTCGGTGGTCGATACGTGTCACTGACCCATTCATTTTAATGCACATGCGGAAGTGAATGATTAAACCTGACAATAAACAGCATGGGACAAAAAAGCAGGAAACAAATTCACAACCAAAACACTTTTATAAACACATCGGTTTATATACAACACCAACCTATAGTCAAAAGCCTACTCAAACAGAAAATTCTACAAGCCCTCCAGGTTGATGAATTCCCAACTGAAAACTTCGAGGTCTCCTAGGGACTTGGGTCCAACACTGCACCACCAGGAGGGTCAGTTGTACCCTCACCATGAGCTACGTCTATCATCGAAGCGGGGACCTCAAAATCCTGTAGGGGATCCACTTTGTATCCATTGGGCTCGCATTGATACCACGCTTTGAATTGATAAGGTACCCTCTAAGGTAGGCCTTCATCAACCTAGACGGTAGTCCTCACAATTTCATAGAACTAGAGTCTGTAGCCCCTAGGAACGGGGATATTAGTAACTTGCTTGGTAACCCTCTTGGGCTGACCAAAACGTTTCGAAGGAACTGCCATCTAAAGACCTGAAAAGGTTGAGCCCACGACGGGGTGAGACAATGTCTCAGTAAGTTCACCTCCTAAACTTTGACTAGGAAGGAAATATGCCTAGAGCAGTCTAAGCACACAAATAGAGGAGTTACCTCGCCTCAGTTTCCTTATGCAAGTCAGTACAATTCATATACCCAATCAATCAATTCAATCCAATCGATCAATACAACCAATTCAATCAACCGATACCACTGCCGCAATCAATGCAATCAATTCAGTCAATTACATCGATACAATCAATCCATCCATTCAATCAATTCAATCGCGGCTCGCACAAGCTAATGTACATTAATGCTTGCACAAGCTGATATAAATTATTGCTCTCACAAGTTGACATAGATCATTGTTCACACAAGCTGACATGGATTACTGCTCTCACAAGCTAACGTACGATATTGCTCTCACAAGCTGACATGGATTATTGCTCACACAAGCTGACGTACGATATTGCTCACACAAGCTGACATACGATATTGCTCTCACAAGCTAACATGGATTATTGCTCACACAAGCTGACGTACGATATTGCTCACACAAGTTGACATAGATCATTGCTCACACAAGCTGACGTACAATATTCCAATCACCACTAAAATTGCACAAATTAACACGCAATTGCATAAGCTAAGCACATCATTGCAATTAGCACAAAATTCTGGTCACGGGCTATTCCGGTATAATTTTCGAAAAATATTAAATAATTATATAAATACAAAAAATAATTAAATAAATGCAATTAATTGTCAAAAATACCAACATAGGCCGGAAATGCTAAATTGACCACCTAAACGAGCCCGAAAAATTTCCGGACCTATCTAGATAAATAGCATGATCTATCCAGCCCTTAATTAGTCTATTCTAACCACCTAACATGCACGATTGAATAATAAAATCACTAATCCATACTAACTAACCACCTAATCCCTAAATAACTTAAACTAATCACCCCATAAGCATCATTAACTCCCTAAGCAGAGTTTAGCAAGTAAACTCACCGGTTTAGCGATCCAGTGAGTCCACGACGTCGGCGACGCAGAGACGGGCAACAACTGAGCCTGCGGTGACACCAACGGAGGACCGAATGGGCCAAGAAACGGGCCACGAAGCCTAGAACTCCTTTCTGGCCTTCGGTTCTTCTTAGGCTGAGAAAGGCTGGAACCAACGGTTGAAAAGGTTTGGGATGGCTAGCGAAGTTGCTTCGGGCGACGGTGGGCGACGATGGTGGTTCTGGCAGCCTGAATGGTGGTCTGGGGTGGTCGGCGGTGGCCTGAGGTGGCTCTGGGAAACGGTTGGGCGCAACAAAGGTGCAAACGAGCGGGACAACGCACGCAGCTCGCGGTGGCGCGACGGGTGAGCGAGCGGCGGCAGGGGGCTCTGGCAGGTGGTCGACGGGCAAGGGGAGGCTCTCTCCGGTTTCTCTCTAGTTTTTAGAGCTCAAGACAACCTGAACAATGGATAAAGTGGGCTCAAGGAAGGAGAAGAAGCTGCTGAAGATAGAGGGGGTCCCATATGGCCACCAAAGTGTTCCCTTCTATCCATTTTCACTCATTGCATGCCCCCCCCCCACCTTGGCTGTCATCCAAGGCCAATTTGCTACACCAAAATTCCCTTAGAAGTGTCCTCGAGTGGTCCAAAATGTTGTCACCCCCATGGCTACGAATTTTGGACCAATATTCCCCAAATTGAATTCAATTCCCTTCCCATTGAGTTCAATTGAAGCCTAAAAAATTCAGCCAAGGTGTCCTCATCAATATTAACACTTTTCCTTATCAACTGAACCAACTTGAATATTAGAAACGCAACCTAAAACGACCCTCCAATTTTCTCGGTCCAAAATAACCTTTGAAATTTTGCCCAAAATCCTGGTTTGCCGAAAGATCTTCGGAGGATGAGTTGATGTTCCTAAAATGAATCATGATATGACAGAACTTTTAATTACTAAAATTGGGTTTACCTTCGCGGTTAATGTCAATCTGGCACGATTTTAACGTGACCTAATCTATCGGATAGCTTTTAGGAATTTTTAGTGCATTTAACCCGTGGTCGATTATTTTGGAGCGACAAAGTATATCTTCAATATATTGGCGATTCTCGGTTGTCGTGAATTCTCGAGATTTCAAATACAGGCACAGGGTACCAAAATGATAGAAGAAATCGATCTAGTGCCGATCAACAAGATTTTTGCAATTAGGTATAATAACCCACACACTAATCACATACGAATGTCGAGTCGACCTCTCTCTAGTCTCTCATCGATTTTTAACTATGCCTTAATGACCCTTGCAGATTAGCACGATCGAGCAGTCTATTCCTGGTTGAATTCTCAAGTTTACTGCGTTTAGATTCCTTAATGGCTTCACCTGATAGACTAGTTATCCCATGAGTGATCAGTTCAAGGAAAAGAACTATAGGCGCGTCGATGAAAAGCCCAACTTATCCAATCGAAAATAGAGCCTAAAAATCAAGATGTCACATAACCCTGATTGGTCTAGTTTTTATCCGAATTTGAGATCTAAGAAGACATCGTTTGGATTGACGTGAAAATTCTTATGCAAAAAACATCCTCTTTGATTAGAAATTTAAGAAAACTAGAGTAATAGCACGGAAATAGCACATGCAATCACTAAGGACGATTTTGGACGTTGAATAACGAGAACTGATATGAGACTTAAGTAAGAATTAGTGATTTTTTATGAAATAAACAAAATTTAGGATAGAATTTGGATTGGGCCTAAAGTTGGGGTTTTCCATAAGACAAACAAGAGTTTAGAATGGAATTAGGCTTGCAGCTAAAGCTAAGGTTTTTCTTTTCTAAAAGAGGAAGGAAAATCTTCAAGCCATCACCATGCCCGTACCATTGTGGTCACGTCAGGTGAGCAGCCATGGACGACGACCATGGACAATAATAAATTCAACTTAACTTTTAAACAGTTTTGTAACGATTGTGGGAAATTGAAAAACAATCAAACAAACATAAATTAAATTTGGTCTCACTTATTTTAAAATCCACTACTCCAACTAAATTTATTCCATTTCTGCTAGTACTTTCTCTCTGTTTTCTTTTCCCCTTTTTCCATCCTTCTTTCGTATATGAGGAAGTTCCATATTTTCCAGAAGTCTTCGGAAATTCTAAGATTAGGTATTTCATTAAAAAGAAAGCTAAACAGATGTAAACTAGCTATAATAGGTATACCGATTATTAATTACACCTCTAAGTGTTCACAAAAAGTCATTTGCACACTTTGTCTCTCACAAAAACAAATGCCTTCCCTTTAAGCATTATCAGTACATCAATCTTGCTAACTCTTAGGATCAACACTCAATTGACAGCAACGCACAAGCGAAGACCTCAGGAATGCTCAATGTGCTTTCAGTTTCTCTTGTTTCAAGCACTCGATGACAAGCAACATTGTTCTCATAGTTTGTCCTTTTAGGTATCCTAAAAGCAAATGTTACACTTGAATCCACTGGCCATTATCTTCCTTCGCGTTCATGTAAAAAATCTCGTGGACTAAGACCAAACCTTGGTAGAATTTGCCAACCAACTTTTGGTTTTGGCCAAATCTTTTGTTGCACAACAAATCAGATGACTAATGTTAAGTTACCAAAAGCAATAACTATGAAAGCCTTAAATTGAATACGAGCCTTTGAGAAGACACTTCTTGATTGTTGATGTCCCACTAGTTATCTGATGATCTTGTAGTTAAGCAGTTGCAATAGAATAACATCACTCCTAGGAAACAAACCAACAAGATGAGATTCTGTTGCAGTATGATGGAATTGTATTGTAAATGAAAGTTACGACTAGATTATCATTTTGCAATTTACCCTGTTAAAATGAGATTCCATCATGACAACCAAGGTGAACTAATTAAGTTGGGTCATTGATGTGGTTGCGGATAAGTTTAAGATAAACATAAGTTTATTGATTGAACAATCAATTGGGATTGATGATCGAATTGGAGCAAGAAGAGAATCAGTAGATGTTGACTCGGGCAAAAGAGCATCTCATTCAAATTCATGGCACTAGGGTATCTGTTAGAAGGAAGTCGGCAGAAGACGACTTACCTATTTTCGATGCACGGTCAACAATTTACCTCGGAATAATCATTGAATTGCAGATGAATCATGAACAAAAATACTTCACGTTGGTCTGAATGCAATCACAAGGAAAACATCCGATTTCCACAGCGTAAATGCCAATTGTTCTTGTAAAGGAGAAATGGAACGCCTTCTTCTTTTGATGGAAAGGGGACAAGAAATGGAGAAGAATTTCTGAACGTACGTTTTGCCAACCCATCACAATGGTTATCTTCAAAAGAAGTTTATATGACTCATTCATGCCCTTTCAAAGGGTGTCTTTCCATCGTAGCATATCAGCACCCCATTATGGATGTACTAATTAAGTACAACATCTCCTACTCGGACATGATGGACTTGATAGTGCTCTATCAAGAATATAAGGCATTCAATATTCATCAACCTTACAAAAAAATTCATATTGGCAAATAAGCCGTGTGACCAGTGAGTACAACTGCACTTGGGAGCTCAAATTATACACCTATTAAGGATGACATAATGGCTACAACCCTAAAAAAAAATTAAACAATTGATGTCTCACAGTACCCCAAACATATTTTGTTATATCAATCCAAGTATACCTATCCCTTAATGGCTATACTTGACTATTCTCAAAACATCCTGTATTTACAATTATATACCCAACCACAAAATGCGATATAATTGGTCAACCAGTAAATACATATAATAGATGTAAAACAACAATAGTCTTCATTCGCACTCATGTCTCTCTCCATTTCAAAACAACTGCTTTCCTAGACACGTCCCATAAAGCCATATCTATTCATGACTGCCGATAACATGTTAAAGTAGCAATATTGATCTTTCACTTCGAGAACATAGTCAGAAGTAACATAGGGCACAAAATGAGGTAAATTATAAATTACCTTAAGGGCTCACACGATGAGCAAATAGGGATAATTTTACTCACCTTCCATTATCGGTTGTACAATGCACATGCAGTATGAATTACATGCTATAATGAAATTCTCTTTCTATAAAAGCGTATTTCATTTATTGAATATATCCACTATATAGATCTTAGCCTAAACATAGTCACATGCTTCTAACGTATTCATGTTTAGCTCGAGTACTATATCAACTCGCTTTCTATAGCGCCCAATTAAGTACTCGCATCCGGTGTCTTTTAGGCATACATGATTGTGAGACTATCATATTCGGTCTTATTATAAACAAATCACAGACCTCATATTGACTTCAATCAAGGTGATATATTATTTTATGTACTAAAATTGCTCTTTAGCATTTATTTGTACATAACGTCTCATCTCAACGTGCTAACTATAGCACTTGAGGTGATTGCTTGTGTGAGTAAGCCAATCATTGCCTACTAACATACTTTTCAATAATATATGTGTGTATGTGCCAGTCTCATAATAGATTTGTACTTATTAATAAAACATTAAGTCACTAATAAACAAACAAGTACAATACATATGTCCACGTATACATAAATCAATGATCCTCTACAATAACATATATCAAATTCTGCATAATCCTAGTAACATCCTATGGGTTAAGAATACATCTCTAGGAATAGCTTTCGTAAATGGATCGGCAACATTTCTATTGGTTGAAATGTATTGTAGGATCACTTCTTTCTGCTATATTATATCTCTTATGAAGTTGTTTTTTATGTTAATGTGCTTCGTCCTTTCAGATACTTGGGATCTTTCACATAGGGAATGGTTACTTGACTATCGCAATAAACTATCACTGGTGTGACATCCTGATTTTCCAATTCTATTTTCAATTGAATGAGTTAGGCTTTTCATCGACGCGACCATAGTTCTTTTCTTTGAGTAGGCCACTCATGAGATAACTAGCCTATTAGGTGAAACCGTTAAGGAATCTAAACGCAATAGACTTGAAAATTCGACTAGGAATCGACTACTCAACCGTGCTAGTTAGCAAGGATCATTACAACACTCTCAGAATCAAACCGAAATCAGAGATAGGTCTATTTGATTAAGATATGTGATTAGAGTATGGGTGATTCCACCTAATTGCAATATTCTCCTCAATCGACACTAGACAAGTTTTCTGTCATTTTGGGTACCTTGTGTCCATATTTGAAATCTCGAGATTTTCATGACAACCGAGAGCCGCCAATGTGTCGAAGATGCACTTTGTGGCTTGAAAATAATCAACCATGGGTCAATTGCAATAAAATTTCTAAAAGCTACCCGGTAGATTAAGACGCGCTAAAATCGCGCCAAATTAAAATTAACCGAGAAATTGAACCCGATTTCAGAAATTAGAAGTTCTATTATGTCATAAATCATTTTAGGAACGTTGACTCATCATTCAAAGATTTTTTTGCAAATCAAGATTTTCGGCGAAAAAATCCAAAGTAAGGGTATATGGGATCGGGAAATCTGTGGGACCATTTTTTAGCACACCCATGGCCGTCAAGTTGGTTCAATTGATGAGGAAAGATGTGGATTGGGATGATGGCACCTTGGTTGGATTTATCGAAATCAAATTGAGTCCAATTGGAGAAGAATTGAAGAGGAATTGAAGCGATTTGAGGGACAAATGCACAAAATTCGTAGGCCATGGGGGAGAGGGCTTTCGAACCACTTGGGAAGCTTCTAAGGGAAGCTTGGCTGCTGCTATTTGGCTGAGGATGACAGCCCAAGTGGTGGGGGCAAGCACTTGAGTGCAATGGCCAAGTGTTGAACCCTTGGGAGGCTATTTGGGGTCCCCCTCTCCATTAGCCATCTTCTTCCTCTATCCCCCTCATTTCTCCATTGTTGAGGTCATTGAAAAGCTTAAGAGAACCAGAAAAACTGAGCCAGCCCCTCCCCTTTGCCCGTCGACCTCTTTTTCCGCCTGTTTTCTTCTTTTTCTAGTTTCTGTTCCAACTGACTTTTCTCCAAAGATCTGAGTTGAAAGTTATCTTCCCGTGTGAATTAGCTCACGCTCCACCCACCATCGTCTTCAGCACATCCAAACGGTCTAGGAGCACCTCACCGTTTGCCAAAACGAGCCTCGGAGCCACCCGCCTGGCCATCGGAAGCCGCCACCCGCCAATCCGTCGATCCGCTGCCCACCTGGACTATTTCGCATTTTCTTCAAGTTTTCTCCTATTTCGACCCTTCCTCCACCCATCCAACCACCAGCAAGTCCCCCTTGACCCGTAGGTGCTTTGGTTGCTAGCCACTCGCTCGCTAGAGCTTCGATCAGCCCTCCCTTGCTGTTTCAGCCGCTGATTCTCTCTCCCAGTTCAGCCAAGAGCAGAAGCATAAACTAGCAAGGCTTTGGAGACTTCAAGGCTCGTTTTCAAGCCCTTCCCAGCCTCGCTTAGTGTCGCCACAAGCTTGATTGTCACCCGCCTCGCCGTTGCTGTCGCTATGGACTCACCAGAACGCTAAATCAGTGAGTTTACTCTCTACACCTTGCTTAGGAGGTTAATGATGCTTAAGGGTTGTTTAGATTAGGTTTAGCATGTTTAGGTGATTAAACTAGTCTAATTAGAAGTCAAATAGATTATGAGATTTCATTAGTTTAGTGGTTAATTAATTAAGGCTAATTAGGTGATTAAATTAGTGTAATATTGATTAGGCCATTAATTAATTATTTTAAATTAATTAATTATTTCGAATTTATAAATATTATTTTATTAAATTATATTAATATAATATATGATTTATTTATTTGATTTCGGAATATATTTAATTATTTATTATTTTCCGAAAATTAGACCGAGATAGCCTAATTTGGAATTTTGTGCCGATATTGCTTTGTGGTGCTTTCAAATTAGGCAATTGATTGTTGGATTGTGAAATTGAGTGGTGATTGTGAAAATATGACTTTTATCTTAAAAATCCTAGGTGTCGGGTTTTGACACTAAAAAAGGATTTTTAAGTACTATACCAATTAGTGGGGTTTGAAAAAGAAATGTATCAATTTTTCTGGTCCGAATTGACCGTATGCCCACATACGATTATTTTCCGGTATGTTTTTAATACGAAGAAAATAGGCCAGGATCACTATTTTAGTTGAGGCATTTGTGTGCAATGCATGGTGTCCTAAGCCAAGATTGAGTGGTCGTGTGCTAGTTAAGAGAACCCGTCTCGAGCATTTACAACGGACGTTACTAAATCCCTTTTCGGGTTACCCATGCATTAAGGTATCGGGTCGCAGTAGATTCTGAACCTAAGCTCCTTCAGGAAAGCCATCTATGAGAGACATAGCCGTGATCAATGGGGAAGAGACGATGCCTGACTACGCCAGTAGACCACCGAACATGGGAGTCGGCGGTGCCCTTGAGGGGTTTAATTAACAATTGGAACGCATGATTGTTTGAGTTTGATGCGCCTGATTATGAGACAAAATTGCGTGGCATGGTATGGGATGTGTCATAACATTTTGGCCTTATAATCGGGACCCTTATGATTTATTGAGTTGTGGAGGCATTTCAATTATTATATGCATTAATTATATGCATTGTGTTATGAACTGTGCTAACGTGTAGGAAGAAACTGAGATGAGGTAAGTCCTCTGTTCTTATTGTGTGGGTGTGTGGCAAGAGCGTCCTGCTGGTGTATTTCCTTCCTAATAGGGCTTTATGGGGTGGACTTGCTGAGACATTGTCTCACCCCGTCGTGGGATAATTTTTCAGGTTTTTAGATGGTCGTGGAGGACCAGAAACCCCAAAGTCTGTGGAGGTGGAGTCCAAAGGATCAGTGTATGTGTCCGACTAGAGTGTCGTAGGACAACTCCTTTTTGAGAGCTGACCTTTTTTTATTTTTTTATTTTGAGACTTTTGACCAAACTCATTTTGTATCTAATCCCGTTGTTTATAAAAGTTGACTTTTGTGAAATGTGCCATGCTTTGCTATCCCATGTTTTTTGTTGTCAGGGGTATTTGTTTCGCTTTCGCATGTGCATTAAAAATGAAAAGGGTTGGCGACACGATGTGCGTGCGCTTGAGGGTCGGGGTGTAACAATCGCTCTTGGAACCTCAGTGACAGTGGCTAAATTTTCAAAGAAAGATTTTAGCTATACTGCTTCTTGCACTACGGCTGAACATGTAATAAATTCTGCCTCCATCGTGGACAAGGCCGTGCATGTCTGTTTCTTGCTATTCCAAGAAATTGCACCTCCATTGAGCAAGAATGCATATCCAGAAATCGATTTACGCTCATCCAGGTCTCTACCCTAATCGGCATCTAAATAGCCTAATAGACATAAATTATTCCCTTGGTAATAAAGTTGATAGTCCATGGTGCATTTTAAGTATCTCGGGATCATCTTCACTGCTTTCCAGTGTGTTTGACTAGGATTTGATTAATATTGACTCACAAATCCCATGGCATAACATATGTCGAGTCAAGTACACATCATAGCATACATCAAACTTCTGACTGCACTAGCGTAAGGAACAGTTTCCATTAATTTATTTTCTTTTGGAGTCTATAGGACACATCTTAGTACTTTGGCCTCACCTTGCATGACAGTGGTATCAATGGGATTACAGTGCTGCATATTGAAACGTTCAAGAATCTTCATTATATAAGACTCTTGTGATAAAGCAAGGAGTTTCCTTGATCAATCTCTTTCGATCTTAACTTCAATATATAAGCAACTTCTCCCATGTCATTCATTTCAAAATTAAAGGACAACCATTCTTTTATCATGATAACCAAAATCTTGTCATTTCTAGCCAATAGAATATCGTCCACATAAAGTGATAAAATCACAAATTTATTTTTGGACCGCTTGACATATACACAGTAATCTTCTTCAATTATCGTGAAACCAAAAGTTGTTATGGCTCAATGAAAATGAAAATACCACTGTCTAGATGATTGTTTAAGGCCATATATTAAGCGATAAAGCTTGCAAACTTTATGCTCTTGACCTTTAGCTATGAAACCTATTGGCCGCTTTATATAGATTTCCTTATCTAGTTCTCCATTGAGAAATGCCACATTTACATCAATTTGATATAATTCAAGGTTTAAATGTGCAATGATGGCTAGAATAAGACGTATTGAGGCAAACCTTACAATTGGTAAAAGGTTTTCTCATAATCTATACCCTCTTATTGAGTATAACCTTTCACTACAAGACGAGCCTTATACTTTTCAATGGATCCATCCGCCCTTTGCTTAATTTTGAAAACTCATTTGTTTCCAATAGCCTTGCGATTAGGTGGTAGATTAACCAAGTCCCAAATGTGATTTGCCCTCATTGATTCCATCTCATCTTCCAAAGCTTTTCTCCATTCTTCATTATCAAAGGATGAGAGAGCCTCTTGAACATTGAACAGTCTTATGCTCGGCATCGTCTTTCTGAGCAATCATAAATACTTCCTATTCAATCCCAAAATGACTACAAGGAATACTTTTATAATTATTTTTACGTAATTGAATTTCTCTTGTATTCAATTTGCCAGGCGATGCAACGCTCCCACTAGGTCTTATATGTTGAGGTAAATCTTCATTCCCTTATACAACATTAGTGAGTGTGTTATTAGGATCTTCCATCTCATATAATTGGAAGTCATTATTAATCTCTCCTCTACTAGGAAAATCGTTCTCCAAGAACGTGACATCTCGTGACTCCCTTTCGGTCATACTTTCATCAGCCTATTCACCTATGAACACGTATCCTTTGAAGTGTTCAGAATATCTTATAAAGATATATTTTTTCCCTCTAGGACCTAATTTGTCATATTTATGGGAAGAATCATGAACATGAGCTGCACATCCCTATGGACATAGAATATTTAAGTCTGGTTTCCTATCAGTCCATAATTCATAAGGGGTGGAAGTGACTGATTTTGAGGGCACCTAGTTAAGTACATAGGTAGCAGTCAATAACACATCTCCCCAATAAGAGATATATAAATTTGCTTGCGCCATAATAGATTTAACCATTTCCATTATGATTCTATTCATTCTCTTAGGTACCCCATTTTGTTGTGGAGTACCAGGAATAGTCAATTATCATACAATTCCCTTTTCATCACAAAGAGCCTTGAATTGCTTAGATAGATACTCACGTCCGCGATCGGTTCTCAATACCTTTATTGTTTTATTCAACTGATTCTTTACCATCGCTATATATCGTTTAAAGCAGTCTAATTCTTCTAACTTATGGGAGATCAGAAAACTATAACTGAAATGTATGAAGTCATCTATGAAAGTGATAAAATATGAGTCTCCATGTCTAGCCCTCACATTTAAAGGACCACAAATATCAGAATGTATGAGTTGTAATGGAAATTTGGCTCTAATTCCTTTACTGAATGGTTTTCTAGTTGCTTTTCCAGCTAGACAATATTCACATACGATTAGATTAACATTAGTGAGTGACCCTAAAAGGTATTCTCTAGCTAATATTTACATTCTTTGTAACCCGATGTGACCTAATCTAGCATGCCAAGTACTTGCATCAATATCAACATTACTAGAAGATGCAATTAAAGAAAAACAACCATCAACATTAACATTGTACTGATCATAGTCAATGACTAATACCATAAAATCATTCAATACATGACCTGAATCATAATAAACTGTTCCAAACAAAATGTCAACACAATCACTATGAAAATTGAATACATAACCTAGGCTAAGAAGAACAACTACGGAGACCAAGTTTCGTCAATTATCCGAAGCATAAAGGACATCACGTAGGAATAGGCTTCGACCACCACGTAAAATTAATTCACATGTGCTGATACCCTTCACTTCAATTCTTGAGTTATTCCCAATATATATCCATCTTCTTCCAAGCTGTATCTGATGATACTCCACAAATGCTTCTCGGTCTCTAGCTATGTGGTCTGTTGCTCTTGAGTCTACAGTTCACATTAGATGAGATTCAGCAAGCATTATAGTGTTAGAAACAAAAGCATTACTTAAAGTAATGGAGTAATAAGGTTCCTCTTTCGGCTTAGTGCATTCACGAGTAAAGTGACCCATTTTACCACAATTGTAGTACTTCATCTTGGCCTTGTCCTTCTTCCCATTATGCTTCCTGCATTGGAAGGTCTTAGCTCTCTTAGGTGCCTGATCAGTCTTCTTCCCTTTGTTGTTGAATTGATGATTCCTTTTGCACTTGAAACTAGAAGCTTTGCGTAAACTTGATTCAACAACATAAGCATGGGTAGATGATTTCGTAGCCTCTAGGCGCTCATCATCTAATTCGAAATGATGTGCAATATTATCAAAAGTGACAATATTCTCATCATGCGTCATGTTGATCTTCATATGGTCCCAATTATCAAGAAGAGACCTTATAATAACCTGAACTTGTTGTTCATCAGTAAGGGAGTGACCTGCCAATTTTAGCTCACGACTCATGTTTGACATTTCCCGAAAATGCTGCCTCATCGTTACATTTGGGTGCATTCAGTATGTGTCAAATTTGATGGTGAGTCTTCTCAACTTAGTAGTAGATGTACCTCCAAACTTATCTTTCAGGGCAACCCACATTACTTGAGCTTTATCATAACTTTCAAACTCACACATGAGATCATCTTGCATACAGCTCAACAACGTGATGCGAGCAATACTATTTTTCTTCTTCCAAGCTTGATAAGCTTCTAAATCTCTCCTGTGTTGAGCTGAAGTTCCATGCTCAGGTTCAGCCATGGTGTGGTTGAGGGTTTCCAAAACCTCTTGCTCCTCAAGGATGTACTGAACCTTTCAGTGCTAAATATCATAATTGTCACCGTTCAGCTTATCACCCTTATTGAGGTCAACCACAATAGTCTTGGATGCCAAAGCTATAATAAATTGCTATAACACATTGACATAATAAACACATAATCAATATCAACACACTTTTCAGAGTAATGCACATATTTAATTTGCAGCAAAGACAAACTAAATTAATGATAATTTAACAAAAGACACAGAAACGAAAGTTCACTATGTTCCCAATCAGCTCCTATGTACGATTGTTCTATTATCATTAATTAATTTAATTTACGCAAATTTTAAGTTCTAGGTGAGAACTCCTTCGAATTCTACCAACCTACGAACTCTTACTAGAAAAAAAAAATAATTATATGACTTCATGTAATTTCTACATTTTTCCATTAACACAAAAGCATAGCATGATGTGAACTAACGTATAAAAAACAATCATGCTGCAACTAGAATCAAAACCACAATTCAACATGTAACGGAAAAACAAGGATTTCCTACCATTGCTTGAATTTTCTTGAAACTAGAAAATTGCAAGTATATTAAACTATAAATATGCTATCATCGAACCAAGCTTTACACGGTATATATTATACCATTTTCATATAGGGTAGCTACTGTATTTTCAAAACCATATGAAAATACAAGCTAAAAATGAATAAACTATGCATTTATACCCTAAAAATACGTGTACTTAAGGTTCTCTACACATTTTTATACCTTTAAAAGAACTCACAAGTATAAAATAATTATACTACAGTATATAACTCAACCATATGAACCAAACACTGTCGATCACGCTCCAGTTGGAGCTCTCACATGCCCACACGCGTCGCATGAGTGTGCGGAGCGTGGGGCTCACGCGCCCACACGCGTCACATGAGTGTGCGGCGGGTGTGGCGCATGCACCAACGATCCTCAGAGGATCCTAGCTGGTGCGACTAGTCCAACCGGCAACCCGTCCAACTAGTTTGACTGCCAAACCAGCTGATCGGTCAACAGTCGGATCGGGTCTAGGACCGGTTCCGGGATACTGGTCGGGTGACGTCATCGATGATGTCATCCATGGCTTCTGGCCGTGCGTGTGGGTGCATCTGGCATACTCTGGCGGCGCTTGACCCATCGTCGGACTTGTCTCAACGAGTACTTTTACCCTGTATATTTCAAAATTTATTTTGGTTGAAAAAATATTTTGAAAAATGGCAAAAACCGTACGAATGGATGCGACCCCGAACCCATTCTTCACTTCGGTTCGTTTTTAACGATTCAAATTGCATTTCCGAGCAATAAACATCCTGACAATGTAGAATTCAATCTCTTAATCTTGATATCAAATGGTAAATGAGACAAAATGATGAAAACAAGGTAGAAATCACGACCGGGCTCTGATACCAATGTTGGAAGGAAGTCGGCGGAAGACGACTTACCTATTTCCGATGCGCAACAACAATTGACCCCGGAACGATCGTTGAATTTCGGATGAATCACAAACAAACATACTTCACGTTGGTCTGAATGCAATCACGAGAAAAACATCCGATTTCCACAGCGTAAATGCCAATTGTTATTGTAAAGGAGAAATTGAACGCCTTCTTCTTCTTTTGATGGAAAGGGGACAAGAAATGGAGAAGAATTTTTGAGCGTACGTTTTACCAACCCATCACAATGGTTATCTTCAAAAGAAGTATATGACTCCTTCATGCCCTTTCAAAGGGTGTCTTTCCATCGTAGCGTATCAAGACGAAACGATGCATTCTCATCGCACTCCATCATGGACGTACTAATTTAGTACAATGGTATCGATAAAAGGGCTCTTGCCCAAGGTCGTCTTCATCAACTTCTATCCAATTTGGAAAGTGTTGTTGCATCCTTGATAATGTTTAAGAAAAGTTGTCAACAATCGATAATGTTCCATAGCGTGTTTCTGCCATGATTTTGATGTGAAACTAATTGATGGGTCTGCGCATAAAGCACGGGTGTTAGCGCTACAAGCTGAAACCCTAACTTGTCTTCAAACCCTCAAGTACTTCTTCAAACGAACCGATCTAAACTACGAGCTTCAGTCAGACTAATTAAGTTGGATAACCTCTCTCGTGGAAGAAGTGATATGCCCGTGGGAGGTCTCGGTACCTGTCACATAAGGCAAGCCTCTCTTGGCCTTTTTCCCAAACCTGAAGATAGTCCATTGTCCTCCAGGAATAAACGGGCTTGCGGATTGGGCTACAAAGGCCCATGAATGTAATTGTCTCCCACCTAACTGGATTTCCAACCCCCCACTTGCACCGTGGGAGCTCATCTACTTTGATGCCCTTTTTTCATGTAATTGGGCCCCTTCTTTATGAATGAAAAGCTTGTCTATGACAACAAAAGAAAAAAAACAAGATGTGTTGCAAAAGAGATCTATTAAATTCGCATCAATTAATGTCACCTTAGGGGTTGCCATGTAATTATGTATGAATGTGTTAATCCGTGTTAGAAATTGCCATTTCTCTGTCACCAATGACCAAAACAAGTTAAAGGGTATGGATTACACAATCAAACATAGTAACACATATGTCAAGGGTAATTTAAATTACAGGTTAGTTTTACTTTTCGTTGGGTAACTTATTTGTTTTGGTTTTAATCCTTGTTTTGGAACCACTAAGCAGTGACAAAGTTGAGGTAATTGGTGGCCCATTAAGATCAAACAGGGGATCATTGTGAAGCCCAGAGTGCCAGCAACTTCAGCACCGAGGAGTTCGAGACAAAGCTAAAGCCGAGTTGTGGCGAAACAGAGTCCTTATAGTCGCTTATCCCTCTTTCCAGTTTTATCAGTATTCGTGAAAAAGCGATCCGAACTTCCAGTTTTAGATGCCAACATGAGCATTTGCAATTTGTAACTTGATATTCATAAGTTGAGAAGCAGAGGGAAACATTAGCTCAAATTGTCTCAATTTAAATTGTTGTTTAATTTTAATTTTTTGCTTCTCAAAGATTAGAGGAAAAGTAGATGTCATGATTCATACGCAAAGGAAAATCAAACTAGACCAAAACATAAAAGTTTCCTTAAAAAAGAAAATATAAAACTCCAAAGATTAATTAATTGAGTACTGTCAAGGAAAAAGTGATTGCCCGAGCAGAGCAATCAGCGTAATTTGGCGCTTTTTGTCACGTTTCTTTGTCGGCCATATAGCAATGGGGTCGTTCTCGTCGACTACCAGCACTTTGCTTTTCGGTCTTCCAGGGAGTAGTACAATAATTGCAACTTTTAGAAAAGAAAGAGAGCCATTCTTCTCCTTTCCACACATGACGTTGGAAGCGAGAGAGCGACTGATCGACCAAGCAAAGCAACTGTGGCTAGCTCAGACGCAGGAAGTTGCCAGGATGATAGAGTAACAGGTGTTCCTGAGTTTTAGAGGACACTGTTCTCATCCACCAATAGCATTTGACTATATGGTCTTCGTCAAGATATGTTGCCAATTTCAGCTTTGATTGGTTTCTTATTACTACTCCATTAATGAATGACAGAGAGAGGTCCAGCCGTCCAAGCACAACGTTACTGATAGGATCTCCTGCAGTTGTTACATTGGAAAATTTAATGAGTTCTTAGTTTCATCTCAGCGTCAGGAGTTAAATCCCTACATTTTTCTAGACAATGTAAGACCATCCAACTTTCAGTTGGACTAATCAATCCATACCAATGTGTGTAATAGCATCGTCCACACGTGTCAAGGTAGTCTCCATCACACGATGAAGAAGGTGGCCTTACAGATCGATATTAGCGTGAGAAGAATTCTATAATTTTAACACATACTTTGTTGCATCCAAACCAATACAATAACCAAACGGCTGATCACTTAGCTAATCATTACTTGAGGATGTAAATTTTGTTGGGAATAACGGATCTCCTGAAAACCGGATTCGACACTAAATCGAACCCCTAAATCAATGCGGAAGACGAAGCCCAGGAAATACACGTATCACCGATCGTAAAGCACACCACGGATTCGAGCGTACCTTGTTAGCCACAGATTAAACACCAATGCTGAAGACCGATGAAGAAATTCTGATTCGATGATGTCAATTTGCCTTGAAAAGGGAAACAACGTGCGTTAAGCGTTTGGAGGGAAAGAGAGAGTGAGAAGCGTACGTTAGAATGGCCAAAGGGTGTGTCCTCTCTCTCTCTCCTCCCTTTTATACCTTCCCCCATCCACGGGCCCTATTCCCGTGGGCCGGGCTTTTTGGGCCCAACTTGGGCGACGGGCCAACTCAGGCCCATCAATAAAGAAAAAATCCATCAAATTTGTATTCACATTGTTCTACAAGTTGTTAAAGAAAAAATTTCGAGGAACATAGATTTCCATAAAGTAATAGGAAAACATTTACTGTAGAAAGAAAACGGAAGTACGGCAGCATCTAGCATGAAATAATTGAATACATCTTGAGAAGATAAAATTAGAAAAAGGAAAAAAAGGACAAAAATATTCATATTTCCGGGGGCCTCCTGCCCGAGACCTCCGCTACCGCCATAGATCGAGAAATAATTCATGAAAGTTGCTATGAAGAAGGATCTGAGAAATGACAAGGTTGAATTGAGACAATTCGTGGTCCATTAAGTGTGCCGAGATCAACGAAGAGAATCATCGTAAATTCCTCAAGGAGCCACGCATCACTTGTTTATTATACACTCATTTCATCTTAATTAGTAGAATGCGCATGTTTTAAGACAACATATGTTAACAGGTACATAAATCAAATATGATTAAACATGATTTGTGGATTCTTTTTTTTTTTATTTGAGTGTTATTGAGTAAAAGGACAGTTTTGTGATTTTCAAGAGAATCATTAAAAAAGAAGAAGGAAACTGACAATTTCGCTTGTTAATTATACATAACGAGACAATTTATTATTTATCAAATTATTTGCAAAATCATCGAATTTTCTTCAAAATGTAATTAGAAACACTCTTTCAAGGAAGACAGAACAAATAACAAACTAACCATAGATAAAATAGCAATGAAAATTGAAAGTAAAAATGGAATTAGGTAAACATATGAATTATTAAAGTTTGAATGGGAAAATGACATAAATAATTCATGAACTTTGGTTCAATGTGTAATATCATTTATAAATTTTTTAATTTGTTTAAATGTGGTTTTTGAATGGTTGGCAAATGTTTAATTTAGTCCATCATATATTATAATGGTTGATGTTGGAAAGGCTATTGAAAATCGAGTATTTCATTAAGTTTGGTCGATGGACTCTATTAAAAATTAATTGCAATTTATTCAAAGAAAGTTTAATCTAGAAGTTTAGGCTTTCTAATGAAGGTATATTGCATCAATAAAAAAAGTGTATATGACCATTGTCAAGTAACATGAAATAAGATTTTAATATTTATTTCTAAGGAAAACGAAGTAGTTTCGAATTTGTGGGATCAATATAATATTTTGAGTGTAAATCACAAGAAATTAGACTGGAGTTAATTAAAAACCTAAATGGGTCGCATGTGTATGTTGTCGTATTTCATGTCATTTAGCTTTGGAGATCGCAGCTCTCAACGAGGAAGGTGGATTTGCTAAATTCATAGTTCAAATTCCAAAATTAAATTGTCTCCACGTCCGTACCTCTGGATTTAAAAAGAAAACAAAAATTCTAACGTTGATTGTCAGCTTGTGGGGGAGGTCTTCTCTTTGATAATGTCAAGTTAGACTATCGACGATAGATCAGCTTTTTTTTTTTTTTGATACTGAGGATCCGCCCTGACACACCTTACGGGTACTCATGGCCCCCGTCGGACACCAACCAGCGAAAATCAGCCACTATACCTCGAGGGGACTAACACGGGACTCTAACACCCATGGCTCTCCACTTAAGTCGCAATCAACCGGTTGGGGAATCGAAGCAAGACTTCAAGGTCGACTAAGCCCTTACCAACTGGGCTGCCTACGGGTAGGTACGATAGCTCGGTTTTTAATATCTATTTTTTCATAAATAACTTTTTTCCTTTAATGAATGACGTTAAGTAAAGAAATAAATCTAGATGCTCAAGAACGAAAATAAGATAAGAAAATTAATCCCTCCTGTGTCCATCTCGCGGATTTTTTACTTTTCGGTTTTTCCTCTGCCTTTACTCGCCAATTCACGAGAATACCCATTCAATCTACGCTATGTCCCTCTTTTATCCGGCAAGAAAGAGGAGCCCCTCCATCCTCTCTCTTTTTTTTTTTTTTTTTCTCTCCAAATCTAGGCCAAATCTATGTCTTTTCTATCTTTCTTTACTTCCAAAATCAACTCCTTCCTCTCTTAAACTCGCCAGTCCTCCATTCCTTTGAGTTGATCATATCCCCCATCCCCTCTCCTTGTGCGTTTCGGGTAGAGCTGCATATCTTTTCTAAGTTGATGCCTGATATGGCATGCTACTTTTAAACAAGAATGTCCCTAATTTCTAAATGTAGATGAATGCGGAAAAGAATGAGATTGCAAGACCCAGAATTTCATACTTGCAATATCAGATACCAACATGAGCATTTGCAATTTGTAACTTGATGTTCCTAAATTGAGAAGCAGAGAGAAACATTAGCTCAAATTGTCTCAACTTAAATTATTTTTTAATTTTGATTTTTCGCTTCTCAAAGATTAGAGGAAAAGTAGATGTCATGATTCAAACACGGAAAATCGAAGTGGACCAAGACATAAAAGTTTCCTTAAAAAAACAAATATAAAACTCCAGAGATTAATTAATTAATCTTAAGAGTCGGGATCCTCTTCCCATCTCCCTGTTCAGCGGCATCCTCTTTATGCTTGCCCTGTTCTTGTTTTGTTGTAAGGGTTGCCTTTGTGATGATTGTATTTTCCCCTTGTTAGTAGCCTTTTTTGCTTGCTTTTTGCCGCTGTTCAGTTTGTGCCTTGCACCTTTTTCCTTGACACTCTTCCACTCGCTCTGACTTCTTTGTCTTCGTGAATGTAAGTTTTTGGTGAAAAGTTTTTGTTGTATAGTTATATAGCCCTTTGATTTAAAATCAATACCTCTTATTATTTACTAAAAAAAAAATTATTCGAGTACTGTCGAGGAAAAAGCCATTGCCCGGGCAGGGCAATCAGCGTAAATTGGGGCTTTTGGCAACCAACTTTACTTTTCATTGTCGGCCACATAGCAGTGGGGTCGTTCTGATCGGCTTCCAGCACTCTACTTTTCGACCTCCCAAGGAGTAGTACAATAATTTCGAGCTTTAGAAAAGACAGAGCAATTCTTCTCCTTTTCACGCATGGCGTTGGAAGAGAGAGAGACAGCTATCGATAGAACAAGGAAAGAAACAATGGCTAGCTCAGACACAGGCAGTCACCTGGAAGATAGAGCAGTGGGTGTTCCTGAGCATTAGAGGACCCTATTTCTCATCAGCAGCCTATAGCATTCGACTTTATGGTCTTCGTCGTGATATACTACGACTATCTGCTTTAACTATTTTCTCAGGGACCCATAATGGCATTTGATTGGTTGCCTATTGCTACTCCGTTGATGAATGACAGAGAGAGGCCCAAGCACAACGTTACTGATGCGATCTCCTGCAGTTGTTACATTGGAAAATTTAAAGAATTCATAATTTCATTCAGCATCAGGAGCTAAATTCATTCATTTTTTCCGGACATCGTGAGACAATCCAACTTTCACTTAGACTAATTAATCTATGCGGACGTGTGTAAAAGCTTGTTCACCCGCATTAGGGTAGCCTCCACCACACGATGAAGAACGCGGCCTTTTAAATTGGTCTCTGCATGGGAATACTGTAATTTAACACTTTTTTTTTCACACCCAAAGTAATATATAAACCAAACATCAAGGTAGCTCTAAGTGTCTTTCTAATTACTTGCACTGCCTCAGTAGTGAGTTGCACCAACTCAGGACCAGTAAGCTTTTTTTCCCCAACCTCATTCCAAGAAGTTGGAGTTCTACAAGTCCGACCATATAATACCTTGAATGGAGTCATGCCAATACTTTGCTGGAAATTTCAGCTTCGCCCTACTTATGCTGCGCCACTCTGATTTCAACTTTTTTGGGACCCCCTGTCCTAGAAAACTTTGGGGGTCACAACTTTAAGAACTATTCAACCAGTCCTTACATAGGGCATTCGCCATTTTTGTTTTCGTCTCAACTTGTAGAGGCATTAACCGAAGTAGAGGCTACTTGTTGTTGAGCCTATTGATCCATCAGGCTTTCAATGGTCGTAAGAGCTTACAGAATTCCATGCAGTTGGGGGTCATCTTTCAACTTTCTTTTCAAAGTCACTTTATCCTGAGCACTCATGCTGTCTACTAACATGACAACTATAGGAACCCTAGGAAAACCTTTCTACATCATAATCAAAAGTTAGTAGTCAAAAGCTACCACCACACAAGAAATCAATCCAGCAAACAATCACATGCAAGTAGTGTTTTCCTAACTAACTATCCCATGACTCCCAGGGCACCTTATGATTCCCGATAATAACCCGCTCTGATACCAAAAATTGTCATGACTCTAACTCCATCTCCAAGGTCATGAGTGACAAGGGTTATTTTTACAACGTCCCAAGCTCGTTGTCGTCCCGATTCTTTTTATCTTATTATCATGTATATGCGGAAACTTGAATAAACAACCCCCCAGATAAACAACAATTGGAAGATTGGGACATACATCACACATAACATATTGATTAATATTATAATAAGACTTTTACAAGCCCTTTCTCTACGGGCCCTCTTTTCTTTATACATCACAGTACAAGTTTTCACATAGGCCAAGGGAAATCCTATCTCCTTTAGTGTGACTACAGCTCCTAAAACTGACGTGAGACTTTCATGCCTACAAGATTGAAAAATGAGGGGTGAGTTTTGGGGAAACTTAGCAAATAAAATTTCTAGTTTTCTATTAGGAAAGCATCTCATCGTTAAAGCCTAACAAGTACAACACTCGCAAACAATATCGATGGCAGATCAATTAAGCTATTTCACCAAACAAGCTTATCAACATCACATAGTAACATATTCAATAAATTCATTAACCGTATAAACAATTCTTCCCATATTTTCATGGGTTTCTAGCTGCAGGCTGGGCATTGGACCTCAGGTCAGGTATCTCATACTCTTAGGGGCTACCCATACTTTCAGGGGCTTCTTGGCTCAACCAGGGCATCTGGCCATCAAGCTAAGCATCCAATACTTTTAGGGGCTTCCCATATTTTCAGGGGCTTCCCCGCTCAACTAGGGCATCTAACCATCAAGCTAGACATCTCATACTTTTAGGGGCTTCCCATACTTTCAAGGGCTTTCTAGCTCAACTAGGGCATCACGTTCAATGAATGAGGCATTGTCGCCAACACCATGTGATGATAGTTGCTTTTTCCTTTTTAAGTGCACACACACAAGTGCATCACACTAGTTGGTTCTTATTTTTTCTCTTAGTCGACACATATATGGCCTGAAGAAGTGCTCATTCATTTGTGTGTGTCATGAGTTTCATATACGTCACTAGCAAGCATGTCGGGAATGATCTTTGGTTCGTAACTCGAATCAATCACTTAGTGCCGATTCTCACACTGAACAAGGCTTGGAAACGGTACGCCTCAATACCGATCTAAGACCTCGAGACTTGGGTATGCCTCGCTTTAGTGACAATCCCAAGCTTGACAGACCTCGGCTCCGACCTAATGTGAATACACATGTATCAAGAATGACTCTCGGCTTGTGGTTTCATTCAACGCCAATGTCACGTCCCAAACCTCGAGCGTGCGCCCATTTTTTGATGGTCGACTAAATTGCGACATTTCCAGGACGCGTCGCCGACCCAAACGAATCATGCACAAGCGGAAGCGAAATAAACAATCTCCAGACAACAACCAACATGGGATGGAAAAGCAGGACAACAAATTTCACAAACACACTTTTATAAACAAACTAGGTTTATATACAGATGTCTATAAACAAAAGAGACTACCGAGCTAACCCTAACCTGGACCCTATCTACTTGGGATCCGGATACTACGACACCATCAGGTGGGTCAGCTACCCCGTCGCCCTCAACGGTGGATACGTCGAAACCTTGAAAGGGACCTTCCCGCACCCCATTAGGCCCATGACAAAACCACGCCTTGAATCGATGGGGTACCAACTCTGTTAGGCCCTCATCGACCAAGATAGTGGTCATGATGAGCTCATGGAGCTAGGGTGTGACATTCTGATTTTTCAGTTTCTGTTTTCGATCGAATAAGTTGGGCTTTTCGTCAACGCGCCTATAGTTATTTTCCCTGAACTAATCACTCACGAGATAACTAGTCTATCGAGTGAAGCCGTTAAGAAATCTAAATGCAATAGACTTGAGAATTCGACCATGAATTGACTACTCGACCATGCTAATATGCAAAGGTCATTATGGCAAAGTTAAAAATCGATCAGAGATCGGAGATAGGTCGATTTGACAAAGGTATGTGATTAGTGTGTGGGTGATTCCATCTGATTGCAAAATTTATGTAGAACGGCACTGACCGATTTTTCTGTCGTTTTGGTATCTTGTGTTTGTATTTGAAATCTCGAAATTTTTACGACAACCGAGAGTCACCAATGTGTCGAAGAGGTACAATGTGGCTCGAAAATAATCGACCACGGGTCAAATATGCTAAAAATTCCTAAAAGCTACCCGGTAGATTAGGTCACGCTAAAATCGTGCCGATTGAAATTAATTGCGAAATTGAACCCGATTTCAGAAATTAAAAGTTCTGTCATGTCACGATTCATTTTTGGAATGTTGACTCATCTTCCGAAGATTTTTCAACAAATCAGGATTTTTGACAAAATTTCAAAATAAGGGTATTTTGGACATGGAAAATCGGAGGGCCATCTTTGGTCGTGTTTTTGGGATTCAAGTTGGTTCAATTGATGAGGAAAAATGTTGAATTTGACAGTGGCATCTTGGCTGAATTTTTTAGGGCTTCAATTGAGTCCAATTGAGGGAGAATTGTAGGGGAATTGATGAAATTGGAAGGGAATGTGCCCAAAATTGGTAGGCCAAGAGGGAGACAACATTTTGGACCACTTGGGAAGCTTGCTAGGGAAGATTGAGGGCTGCAATTTGGCCTTTGATGACAGCCAAGGTGGTGGGGGCAAGCAATAAATGAAAGATGATAGAAGAGAAGGCTTTTGAGGCCAAGGGGGACCCTCCAATCTTCAACAGCTTCTTCTTCTTCTTCTTTGGGGCCACTTTATCCAAAGTCGAGGCTTTTGGAAGCTTGAGAAAACCAGAACAACCAACTAGCCCCTCCCCTTAGCCCATCGACCATCGCCGGAGCCGCTAGGACCACCACTTGCCGCTTGTAAGCCCGTCGTGCCACCTGCGAGCCCACGTGCGTCATCCCGCTCGTCTGCGCCTCTGTCGTGCCCAGCCACGTCCCTGAACTACCTCAGGCCATCGTCAAGCTCGTATAGCCTCCGTACGTCGCCGTCCAACCGTTCGTAGCCACCGTCGTCGCCCATGCTTGCCCATCCAGTCGCCTTGCCACCTCAACCCGCTGTTCTAACCGTTGGTTCCAACTCTTTCGGCCCAAGGACAGAGCTGAAAGCCAGCAAGGGCCGTGGGACTTCAAGGCCCGTTTCTAAGCCTGTTCGGTCCTTTATTGGTGTCACCGAAGGCTTGGTTGTTGCTCGCCTCTACGTCACCGACGTCATGGACTCACCGGATAGCTAAACCGATGAGTTTACTTGCTAATCTCTGCTTAAGGATTTATTGATGCTTAAGGGGTGATTAGTTTACACTAATTAGGGATTAGGTGGTTCGTTAGTATAGATTAGTTATTTAATTATTCAATTGTGCATGTTAGGTGGTTAGAATAGACTAATTAGGGACTACATAAATCGTGCTATTTATCTAGATAGGTTCGGAAATTTTCCGGGCCCGTTTAGGTGGTCAATTTAGCATTTTCGGCCAAAGTTGGTATTTTTTGTAATTAAATGCATTTATTTAATTATTTTTGGTATTTATTTAATTATTGAATATTTTCCAAAAATTATACCGGGATAGTCGGTGACTAGAAATTTGTGCTAATTGCAATGGTGTGCTTTGTTTATGCAATTGAATGCTAAATTGTGCAAATTGAGTGGAAATTGTGATTTTGGATATTTATTCCAAAATTATGAAATTTTGATATTTAATTAGAAAATCCCGAGTGTCGGGTTCTGACATCGAAAATGATCGTATGTCAGCTTGTGAGAGCAATGATGGTATGTTAGCTTGTGCGAGCAATATCGTATGTCAGCTTGTGAGAGCAATGATCGTATGTTAGCTTGTGAGAGCAAGGATCGTATGTCAGCTTGTGTGAGTAATACCGTATGTCAGCTTGTGAGGGCAACGATCATATGTCAGCCTGTGAGAACAATGATCGTATGTCAGCTTGTGTGAGCAATATCGTATGTCAGCTTGTGAGAGCAATGATCGTATGTCAGCTTGTGTGAGTAATATAGTATGTCAGCTTGTGAGAGCAATGATCATATGTCAGCTTGTGCGAGCATTAATGTACATCAGCTTGTGCCAGCAGCAATTGAATTGGAACTTGTGATCGATTGAATCGGTTGTATTGATCGATTGTATTGAATTGATTGATTAGGTGTTTGAATTGTACTGACTTGTAGAAGGAAACTGAGGTAAGGTAAGTCCTTTGTTTTGTGTGCTTAGACTGCTCTAGGCGTATTTCCTTCCTAGTTGAAGTTTAGGGGGTGAACTTGCTAAGACATTGTCTTACCCCATCGTGGGCTCAACCTTTTTAGGTCCTTATATGGTGGTTCCTCCGGAACGTTTTGGTCAGCCCGGGAGAGTAACCGAGCAGGTTACTGATATCTCTGTTCCCGAAGGCCATGAGGTCTAGGTCTATGAACTCATGAGGACCACCGTATAGGTTGATGTGGGTTTACCTCAGAGGGTACCCCATCAATTCAAAGAGTGGTATCCTTGCAGGCTCAATGGATACAAAGTGGGTCCCCTGCAGGATCTTGAGGTCCTCGCTTTGGTGATAGACGTTGCTCATGGCGAGGGTACAGCTGACCCTCCTGGTGGTGCAGTGCTGGATCCAAGTCCCAAGGAGACCTCGGAGTTTTTAGTTGGGGATTCGTCAGCCTAGAGGGCTTATAGGCTTTTCTATTTAAGTAGGCTTTTGTCTTAAGACTAGTTGTTGTGTATAAACCGGCGTGTTTATAAAAGTGTTTTGGTCGTGAATTTGTTTCCTGCTTTTCTATCTAATGTTGTTTGCTGTCAGGGGTAATCATTCATTTCTACATGTGCATTAAAATGAATGGGTCGGCGACATGTCCTAGGACATCCCATTTTTATCGACTACCGAGGGATGGGCACGTGCTTGAGGATCGGGGCATGATACAGGGACTCCCGGGGATAGGAACGTCGGTACTCTGCTCACTATACCCCCGCGGCTGTCCAAAACGAATTGGACAGGCCTCCATCTAGGGACCTGTAAAAAGTTAAACCACGACAGGGTGAGACAATGTCTTGGCGAATTCATGTCCTAAACCCTGATTAGGAAGGTAATACGCCTAGAGATAGTCTAACCACAATTCACGGAAGATTCACCTCGACTCAGCACCTCCTTGCACGTCAGTACAATTCATATAACAAATGCATATAGTAAATGCACACATCAATTAGAACATCTCACTCATATCTCAAAGTATCATAGGGGTCTCGATTATAATGCCAAATTGTTATGACGCATTCCTTACCGTGATACACAATTTTCTCCCATAATAAGGCGTGGCTAAATCACTCATTCATGCGTTCCAATTGATCACGGCCCCACGGGCATGGCCTACTCGACGTTCGGCGGTCTTCCGGCATAGTTGGGCATCGTCTCGCCCCATCGAGCACGGCAACGTCTACCTCGAGACGGCATTCCTGAAGGAGCATCAGCCCAACCTCTACTGCGACCGGCACCCGTTGTCAGGGGCATTCCACGTAGGAGCATCGTCTAGAGTAAACGCTTGTGACGAGTTTTCACAACCATCACACAACCATCCAATTCCGGGCATGGACACCGTGCATTGCACTCAAATGCCTCAATTAAAATAATGTGCTTGGCCTATTTTCTTTGCATTAAAAACACCCAGTAAAATAATCGTGTGTGGGTACACGGTCAGATCGAAGCATAAAAATTGATATCATTTCTTTTAAAATCTCACTATTTGATATAGTACTTAAAAACATTTTTGGTGTCAAAACCCGACACCCGGTATTTTCTAATTAAATACCGAAATTTCGAAATCTTGGAATAATAACTCAAAATTAACAATCATCACTCAATTGCACAAATTAGCACTCAATTGCATAAACTGATTACACCACGACAATTAGCACGAAATTCTGACGACCGGCTATCTCGGTATAATTTCTAGAAAATATTAAATAATTAAATAAATTACAAAATTAATTAAATAAATGCAAATTAATTACATAAATGCCTAATTAAGCTAAATATGCTAATCTAACCACCTAATTGGACCAAATTAAATAATGCACTAAGCTAGATAAATCATACAATCTAATTAACCCCTAACTAAACTAATCTAACCACCTTATTAGCCTAATTAACCAACTCAATCACTAATTACACTAATCTAACCACCTAAACCAATCTTAAGCTAAACTAAACCTACCCTAAGCATAATTAACTCCCCAAGTAGAGTTTAGAGAGTAAACTCACCGGTTTGACAAGCGGATGAGTTCACTGCGATGGCAATGCAGAGGCGAGCGAGATTCAAACCTTGAGCGACGCCAAGGGAGGCTAGGAAAAGGCCGAAAACAGGCCACGAATTGTCAGCCCACAGCTGAGATTTTGCTTCTGATTTGGTTAAATTGAAGGCTCGGCTTGGCTAGAACGGGCCAGGTGGGTGGCGGATGACAGTGACAACGATAGGGACGGTCGGGCGACGACGGTTGGCGGCTGGAGCGGCTCAGGTGGAGCTGCGATAACGGCCAGGGTGCGGGCGATGAGCGCGGGAGGTGTGTGGGATCGGGTGCGTGAGATGGCACGCGAGCGTGAGGCAGGCAGGCGGATGGCAACATTGGCAGGCTGTTGCGGCTACAACGGCTTGGCTGGTCAACGGCAGGGCTACTGCTAGTCTTTTGCTTCTAAAATAGCAACAATGGAGCAATTGAGAGGCAAGAAAGAAGAAGTAGAAAATCTGCTGGTTGAAGGGGAACAACTGGCCATAAAGTCTTCACAAATATCACAAACACTCAAGTACCATGCCCCCAAAGTCCACAACTATGCTCAACTGCCTTATCCCCTCCAAATCTTCCTCAAGAAGCCAAGGATTGAGCTGAAATGTTGTAAAACCCCCATGGCTACGAATTTCACTCATTCCCCCTTCAATTCCTCTCCAATTGGACGCAATTCAATGGCCAAAATACCAAGGAGCATGCCACATCAAATTACATAATTTTGCTCACCAAATGATCCAACTTGAAGGCCAAAAATGCACCCAATTTGGCATATTCGAATTTTTCCAGTCCAATTTCACCAAATTTTGATTTTTCGTCGAAAATTTGGATTAGTCGAAAATTCTTTGAAGGATGAGTCGATGATCCTAAAATAAATCATGACATGACAGAACTTTTAATTTTCTGAAATCGGGTTTAATTTCAACCGGACACAATTTTAGCGTGACCTAACAAACTTGGTAGCTTTTAGGAATTTTTAGTGCTTTGACCCATGGTTGATTATTTTCGATCCACGTTATGTGTCTTCGACTCATAAGCGACTCTCAGTTGTCATGAAAATCTCGAGGTTTCAAATACGACAGAAAAATCAGTTTAGTGCCGTTCGACGAAAATTTTGCAATTAAGTGGAATCACCCGCACTTTAATTACATGTCTCTGTCGAACCGACCTATCTTCGGTCTCTAGTCAATTTTAACGGTGTTGTATTGACTCTTGCAAATTAGCACAATCGAGTAGTCGATTTCTAATCGAATTCTCAAGTCTGTCGCGTTTAGATTCCTTAACAAATTAACCTAATAGATTAGTTATATTGTGAGTGATCAGCTCAAAGAAAAAGACTAAAGGCGCGTCGATGAAAATCCCATATTTCATGAAAAACAGGATTGAAAATTAGGATGTCACAACTCTTTCCCTTTTATAAAAATTTCGTCCTCGAAATTTAAACCATTACAAATCTTAAACAAAAAGGTGGGGGTATTGTCATCTCATCAAGTCTTCACTTTCCCAGGTTGCTCCTTCTGTGCCATAGTGTTGCCAGATCACTTTGACTAACGAGATCGTCTTGGTTCACAAAACTTGTTCCTTACGGTCCACAATCTAAAATAGTCTCTCCACGTATGACACTCTGTCGTTTACGTCTAACTCTTCAAAATTCAGCACGTGGGTTGGATCAGGCTCATACTTTCTCAATATTGACACATGGAAGACGTCATGCACTTGCACCAGTCTCGGTGACAACGCAAGACAATATGCCAAAATCCCTATTCTCTCCAGAATCTTGAAAGGACCGACATACCTCGGACTTAGCTTCCCTTTCTTGCCGAAGTGTGAACTACCCCTCATCGGTGACACTTTCAGAAAGACATGCTCACCAATTTGGAATTCCAATGGTCTTCGACGCTTATCTGCATAACTTTTCTAGCGACTTTGAGCTGTCTTTAGTCTTTCTCTGATAACTAGAGCTGCATCCACTGACTATTAAACTAACTCTATGTCACATCCCAATCCTCCGAGCATGTGTCCATCCCTGCTTAGTCGATATAATAGCGATATCCCAGGATGCATCGTTGACCCATCATTTTTAATGCGCATGCGAAAACGAATAATAATCTCCAAACAATAACACAATGTGATAGAAAAGCATAGCCACAAATTTTCAAACTAAAAACAACAACCACACTTATATATATACATATAACAATCTGAGTCATATGTATAATACAAACCACTACAATCCCAAAGTCTGCAAGACAGGGGGGTTTAACAAACTATGGCTCCTCATCCTCCTTATCATCTCCCTTCACACTCCAGCTGGAGTGTACTGCTAAATACATCAAAGATTCTGGATCTGTAAGCTTAGGGTCCACTGAGTTTGTAACTGAACCACCTAGAGGGTTTGCAGTGCCATTTCCAAAAGCCAACCTCCATCACATATAGAGGTATCTCACATTCCGGCATGGGGCCCTCTTTCTGCCCATTACGATACAGGTGATACCATGCCTTATATTGATGGGGCACCTTTTTGGGTAGACCTGCATCAACCCAGACTATGGTTTTCACCAGTTCGTATTGCAGTCCCTTGGGATGCCCATGGATCAGAATGTAGTACTTTTGTTCTGTGATCCCCTTGGTTGTCCAAAATGCTCAGAATGAGCTGCCATCTATGGGCCTGAAATTGTTATCCCACAACGAGGTGAGATGACGTCTCAGCAAGTTCAACCCCCTAAGACCTGATTAGGAAGAAAATATGCCTTAAGGGCTGCCTAAGCACAAACACGAGTCATAGGACTTACCTTAGCCTCAATCTCTTCCTGTAGGTCAATACAATTTGAAATACACTTCATCACATCAATCAATTCAAATCATGAAATTCAGATTGAATCATCGATCAATCGACCTAGTCGATTTAATGCCAACAGGACCATCACACGGTCATTTCAATTATTCATTCCTAACTCTTAATTATGGTCCAATGGGCACAGCCTACTAAATCTTCAGCGATGAATCACGGCCTAACAGGCACAACCTAAATTAGGTAGTAATCACGGCCTAATGGGTACAACCGATTCCAGGTTTGGTGGTAAATCACGGCCCAGTGGGCACAGCCTATGTAAGGCGGTAAATCACGGCCCAACGGGCAAAATCAAACTTCGGCAGTTTTCTTGATCTAACTCACAATCTCACACGGTTATTTTCCAATCAATAACTGAAATTAAGGAAATTTAGGAGTAAATTCTTTAAATCACAATTTACTCATAATTAACACAAATTAGAACTCAATTAAATAAACATATCACACCAATGAAATCATCATAAAATTTCGATCACCGGCTATCCCGGTTTAATTTATGGAAAATAAATAATTAATTAAATAATTACGGAAATTAATTATTAAATGCAGAAAAAACAAACTTAGGCCCATAAAGCCTAATTGGAAGCCGAGACGAGCCCAGAAAATTTCTAAACTACTCTAGATAAATACTAGAGCTTGTCTAGGCTCTAACTACACTACTCTAACCACCTAACATGCAATAACGATTAATTAAATTGCTAATCTAATCTAACTATCCACCTAATCCATACTAAGCCTAAACTAATTAACCCTTAAACGTCATTAACTTACTAAGCAAGGATTAGTGAGTTAAACTCACTTGTTTGATGATCCGCTCAAATCAAACTAACGGGGATGCAGCGAGGAACGAAAAACTTCAAAGTGAACTTGCCAACCGAGGTCGGGAAAGCACCGAAATAGGCCTAAGAGAGGTAGCTCCGATGGCTGGTTGGGCAGGATAAGGCCGGCGGAGCTGCAACGGTCCAGGCAGGGCTAAATGGTGGCGAGACGGTGGCGCACGGTGGTTCGATGGCCACGGGGGAAACACTGGGATGCTACTGGGGCTAAGACGAAGGCCTGGGTTGGCGAAGACGCGCGCGAGCAGGCGTGCACGCGAGGTGGGCAGCGATGGCTCCTCGGCGATCCGCCGGTGGCGTGCGACGGACGAGAGGCTTCCATGGCTGGCTGGTTCTTCTTTGCAAGTTTTTGAAGTTCTCAAAGCATAATGAAGAAGAAGAAAGGCTGGTCGACGGCTTGAGGGAGAGAGGGGGCAAGGGGACCACTTGGTCTCTCTTATCTCATCTCTTTGTCCCCCATGGAGGTCCCCACCAATTCCAGCTATAATTTTCAGCCATTCATACCCTTCTAGAAGCCTTAGAAATGGTCTACAAGTCATGGGCAAGGGGGGCCTACGAATTTCACTTGATTCCCTCTCAATTGGACTTCAAATACATCTTGAATCAACTCAATTTGGCCTCTAAAAATTCCAATATCAAGTCCTCAATCAAATTAGTATTTTTCCTCGCCAATATAACCCACTTGCATCTCGATTTCATGATCAAAAACAATCATCAGGGTTTTCTGGACAAAAACAGCCCTACCTCGACTTTTTCCCAAAAAGTCTCGGTTTGTAGAAAAATCTTCGGAGACTGAGTTGACGTTCCTAAAATGACCTATGACACGATAGAACTTTTAATTTCTGAAATCGGATTTAAATTCGCGGTTAATTTCAATCCGGCATGATTTTAGCGTGACCTAAGCTACCGGGTAATTTTCAGAAATTTTTATTGTAAATGACCCGTGGTCGATTTTCTTCGAGCCACTAAGAACCCCTTCGACACATTAGTGACTCTCTATGGTCGTGAAAATCTCGAGGTTTCAAATACGGACACAGGGTACCAAAACGACAAAAAAATCAGTCTAGTGTCGATCAATGAGAATTTTGCAATTTAGTGGAATCATCCACGTTTAACCACATATCTCAATCGAACCGACCTATTTCTGATCTCAAATCGATTTTTAACTGTGTTGTAATGACCTCTGCAGATGAGCACGGTCGAGTAGCTGATTCCCGATTGAATCTTCAAGTCTATTGCAGTAAAAACTCTTAATGACTTCCCAGATAGTCTAGTTATCTCACGGGTGATCAGCTCTGAGAATAGCACTATAGGCGCGTTGAGAAAATGCGTCGAGAAAAGCTTGATTTATTCAATTGAAAACGGGATTGAAAATTCAGGATGTCACACTCTGGGCCTATAATCTTCCGTTCTCCGACTTCATCCCAACAAACTGGAGTTATGCACATCCTGCCATACAACGCTTTAAATGGTGCCATCTGAATACTCTGCTGATAGTTGTTGTTGTTGGCGAACTCGATTAGATAAAGTTGTTCCTCCCAACTTCCTTTGAAGTTTAGCATGCAAGCTCTCAGCATGTTCTCGAGGGTTTGAATCATCCTCTCAGACTGGCCATCCATTTATGGATGATAGTATGTTGCAGCTTTGTTCCCAAGGCCGTCTGTAAACTTTTCCAGAAGGCTGCCATGAACTTCAGGTCCTTATCAGATGTAATCGTCATTGGAACCCCATGCAAAAGTACTATCTGATGCATGTACAACTCTGCATATCTATCCAATGCATAGTCCTTCCGTATGGCGATGAAGTGAATAGACTTCGTCAATCTGTCAACCACAACCCATATGGAATCATTACCCCTCTGACTCCTCGGTAAGCCCATCACAAAGTCCGTTGTGATGTATTCCCATTTCCACTCGGAAATCTCGAGAGGTTGCAGAAGTTCTCTCGGTTTACAATGTTGTGCTTTCACTTGCTGACATGTAAGACACTTGGTGACATGCTTGGCGACATCTGCCTTCATACTAGTCCACTAATAGTGTTGACGTAGATTCTGATACATCTTCGTACTGCCTGGATGAATGCTGTAACTGCTATGATGAACATCTTACAAAATTTCTTCCTTAAGCTCTACATCGTCAGGTACACACAATCGTCCATGAAACTTCAGTGTTCCGTCTTTAGAAATATGAAAATTAGCCTTTCTCTTGTCTGTATCCTCTTCTAGAATATTTTGGATCTCTGGGTCTATCAACTGAAGCGTTTTTGATCTGTATCTACACTTTCGGCTCAATTCTGAGGGTGGCGATAAGATTTGAAAGGTGGCCTACCTCAAATTTGAAAATTGAATTTGGAGCTCCGTCGAATAAGACCCACTCCTTAATCACCATATGTGCAATCGAAGACTTCCGACTCAACGCATTTGCGACCTTATTAGCTTTTTCAGGATGATACAGGATGTCGAAATCATAACCCTTGAGAAGTTCCATCTAGCGACGCTGTCTTATATTTAACTCCTTCTGAGAGAATAAATACTTGAGACTCTGATGATTTGTAAAGATCTGGAACCTTTCTCAACACAAATAATGTCTCCAAATCTTCAGAGCGAAGATAATCACTGGGAGTTCTAAGTCATGCATTGGTAGCTCAGCTTATGAGATCTCAACTGACGGGACGCATATGCAACGACTTTGTCATGCTTTATTAACACGCAACCCAGTCCTCTAAACAACACATCACTATAGATCTCGTGTCCTTTTAGGACCATATGGAATTGTCAGCGCAGGTACGGTAGTCAGCTTCTGCTTAAGCTCTTGGAAACTACGTTCGCAATTATCTATCCATACAAATTTCTCTTCCTTCTTCAGCAGTCGAGTCAAAGGTGAGGCTAATGCTGAGAATCCTTCTACAAACCTTCTGTAATAACTTGCTAAACCCAAGAAGCTTCTGATGTCTGTCACTGTCGTCGGTCTTGGTTAGTTGATAACCGCCTTGATCTTGGTTAGGTCCATGGAGATTCCTTCACCTGAAATCATGTGGCCTAGTAGCGCCACACAAGTTAACCAAAACTCGCACTTATTGAACTTAGAGTACAGTCCATGATCTCATAGAGTCTGAAGCACTGTTCTTAATTATCTTTCGTGCTCCTCTGGACTTCTAGAGTACACCAGGATATCGTCGATGAAAACAATCACAAACTGATCTAGATACTCCTTAAAGACTCGGTTCATTAGATCCATGAAAGCAGCTAGGGCGTTCGTTAAACCAAACGGCATTACAGTGAATTCATGATAACCATATCGCGTATGAAATGCCATCTTCGGTATATCTTCCTTTCTAATCCTCACCTAATGATACCTCATCCTCGGGTTGATCTTAAAAAATATCGACGCTCCCTACAACTGGTTAAACAAGTCGTCAATCCTCGGCAGCGAGTACTTGTTCTAGATCGTCACCTAATTGAGTTGTCGATAGTTGATGCAAAGGCGCAACGAACCATCTTTCTTCTTCACGAACAATACTGGTGCTCCCCAAGGTGATGCACTAGGACGTTTGAATTCCTTATCCAATAGCTCCTGCATCTGTACCTTCATTTCTTTCAACTCTGACAATGCCATGCGGTGAGGAGCCTTAGAGATTGGCTCCGTCACGAGGGCTAACTCGATTACAAACTCAATCTCCCTTTCTGGTGGCAAGCCAGGCAATTCCTTCGGAAACACGTCTGGAAAATCTTGTACCAGTGCAATATCTTGGATCTTTAGCTCCTCAATTGTCATATCCACGATAGTCGCCAAGTAACCTTGATAACCCCCGTCTAACAAACGGGTTGCCTTAAGCGATGAGATTAAGGAAATCGAGGGTCCTCCTCGACTCCCAATAAACTCGAAACTTTCACCCGCTAACGGGTTAAACTGAATCGCTTTACGATAGCAGTCCATCTTAACTCTTTGCTTGGTGAGCTAGTCTATGTCAATTATCACATCAAAATCATGCATGGCTAGGACTATCAAATTTCATCTTTCCCTCTCGCTCACTAATAACCAACTCGCAACCAGGACAGCCTACCGTAGACAACACCTTATCCTTTAACAGCGTAGATATGCTAACAACTAACCCCAACAATTCAGGACTAAACCCTACCAAGTTAACAAACTACTCAGCTATAAATGAATGAGTAGCTCCAGGGTCAAGTAAAGCATAAGCAGCATGGTCATTCAATGAGACCGTACATGTGACCACATCAGGTGAGTCCTCTACCTGTCGTTTGGTGACGGCGTACACTCTTCCTTGAGCTGGAGGCTTGTTCAGTCCACCTTACAGTGTGTTTTGCAGCGAGAATCCCCTGTTTTGACCCATCGGTGGTGGTGGCGGCAACTGATGTGGTTCCATCGGCCTTCGGGGACAGTTTCTGACTAAGTGACCTTGTTGGCCACACTCATAACAAGCACCCGGTCTAGAATGGCACGAATCTTATCCATGTCGCCTTCTGTAGAAGCGACATACTCCATTAAAGCTCGATATTAACTTTCCTACCCCACCCTTCCCATTGGGCGGAATAGGGTACCTTCCTCCGGTCATGGGCTTCTTCCCAAACCGGTTGCCATCTTTGCTTCAACCAAACTACGACTCAGATGCTACGGCTCGTTCATTAAGGTTCCTTTCGATCAGTTGGGCCCACTCATACATGTCGTTGGAGTCTTTCAGGTTGAGTAGTATCAGCAGGTCCTTCAACTCTAGTTGGAGGCCATTTGTCATGCCCCAATCCTTGAGCACGTGCCCATCCCTCGGTGGTCGATAAATTTGCGACGTCTTAGGACGCGTTGCCGACACATTCATTTTAATACGCATGTGGAAGCAAATAAATACCGTTAACAACAAACGCTTGGGATAGGAAGCAAAAAACAATTCACAACCAAAACAAGCCTTTTTATAAACACACAAGGTTTATATACAAAGGTCAGCCCACAAAAGTCTACCACAAAAATGGGAGGGTCAACATGTCAGCTAAGCACACGAGTCCCTAACTGAACACTTCGAAGCCTCCAGGGGATCTGGGTCCACCACATCACCATCAAGAGGGTTAGTTGAACCCTCGCCAAAAGCACTCTCCCACACCAACACAGGGACCTCAGAATCCTGCAGGGGACCTTCTTTGGGACCATTTCGCATGCAATGATACCATGCTCTGAATTGATGGGGTACCCTACGAGGTAGACCCGCATCAACCTAGAAAATGGTATGCACAAGCTCATAGAAAAAGGCTCCTTGGTCCTCGGGGAGAGGAATCTCCACGACTTGTTCGGTGATCCTCTTAGGCTGACCAAAACGCTTTGGAGGTACCGCCATCTACATACCTAAAAATGTTGAGCCCACGATGGGGTGAGACAATGTCTTAGCAAGTTCACCTCCTAAATTACGACTAGGAAGGAAATACGCCTAGAGGCCTAGGCACACAAGTCAAAAGACTTACTTTGCCTTAGTTCCTTCCTGCACATCAGTACGATTCATAATCATTCATTGCTTGCACAAGCACGAACTACTGACACACAACGGTCTATCAATTGAATCAATCATTGCTCACACAAGCATGAACTACTGACACACATCGATCTATCAATTCAATCAATCACTGCTCACACAAGCTAACTTCTATCTATGCTCACACAAGCTGACATAGATCATTGAGATCATTGCTCACACAAGCTGACTGATCATTGCACTCACAAGCTGACTCATCTCAATGCTCTCACAAGCTGACTTTTCATTATGCTCACACGGGCTGTCATACAATAAGGCTCACACGAGCTATCCATTCAATACTACTCACACAAGCTGCTATTGTACTTAAAAATCACAGTCAGTGTCAAAACCCGACACTCGGTATTTTCGAGTTAAATACCAAAACTTCACCAACATCAGTCAATTTCACAATTTAACAAACAATTTGTACAAACTAACCACACTACTGCGGTTAGTACGAAATTCTAACGAGCGGCTCTCCCAAGATAATTTCCAGAAAATATTAATTAATTAATAATTAAATAAATTCAGAAAATTAATTTAATGTAAATATAAAAAATAAAATAATTAATTAAAGTCTAATCATACTTACCTAATCTAATTGTATAATTAGACTAATTAAACCATCCACTAAACTAATCATTCATCTAATCTAATTAACAATTAACTAAGCTAATCTAACCACCTAAACATACTTAGCCTAATCTAAACACGCCTTAAGCATAATTAACACCCTAAGTAGAGTTTAGTGAGCAAACTCACCAGTTTAGCATTCCGGTGAGTCCACGGCGACAGTGATGCAGAGGCGGGTGACAAACCTCTTGGCGGCGACACCAAACAAGGCTCGGAAGGAACCTAAAATGGGCCATGAAGTCTCAAAGCCCTTGCTGGCTTCTGCTTCAATTCTTGGCTAAACTGAAGGTGACCAAAGATGGAATGGCCAAGGTGTGAGGCTAGGTGGGTAAATGGAGCTACGACGGCTTGGGGGTGGCTGGATGGTAGTCTAGGGTGGTCAGCGGTGGCCTGAGGTGGCTTGGGGACAATGAGACAGTGAGGAACGATGAGCAGGAGGTGGACGGCTAGCATGGGCTCGCGGCTAGGCGCGCGACGAGCGAACGGCAACCAGCAGGCTCGGCTAACCAAGGAGACATCTCTGGGGACTGGACAGCGGTGGCGCGGCTTCGGCGACGTCCAGGAAGGATCAAGAGATGGTGAGGCAACGCAGGACATGTGGGACGATGCACAAGTAGGCGCGGAAGATGGGCGAAGCTCGCGGCTGCAGCAACGGCGCGCGATAGACACAGCGGCACTTGGACGGGCGTGCGGCAGCTTCGGACGGCTTGGAGGCTTGGCTGGCTGGTTTCTCTTGTTCTTGGAGCTCTCAAGTGACCTCAGCAATGGAGAAAGCAACCAAGGGAAGGAAGAAGAAGGCTCAGCTGAAGAGGGGGACCCCAAAGGTTCTCTAGCCTTCAACACTTGTCCAATTCACTCAAGTGGCAGCCCCACCACTTGCTCAGCCATCCACAGGAGCCTTTGCAGCCCCAAGCTTCCCCAACAAGCTTCTCCACATGGCTGAAATGTTGCGCCCCTAGGCCTACAAATTTTGTACACTTTCCCCTCTAATTCCATCAATTCTCCTTCCAATCAATCCAATTTGATGCCCATAAATTCAACCAAGATACCCACACTTAAATTCACATCTTTCCTTGCCCAAAGATCCCACTTGAGGGCCAACGCTGCGCTAAAAAACGGTCTGATGATTTTCCCGTTTCAAAATAACCTTACTTTGGATTTGTTGCGGAAAATCTCAGTTTGCAAAAAAATCTTCGGAGGATGTGTCGATTTTCCTAAAATGACTTGTGACATGAAAGAACTTTCAATTTCTGAAATTGGGTTCAATTTTTTGGTTAATTTCAATCTGGCGCGATTTTAGCGCGTCCTAATCTACCGGGTAGCTTTTAGGAACTTTTAACACTTTTGACCAGTGGTCGATTATTTTCGAGCCACAAAGTGCATCTTCGATACTTTGGCGACTTTCGGTTGTCGTGAAAATCTCAAGTTTTCAAATACGGACACAGGGTACTAAAACAACAGAGAAATTGGTCTAGTGTCGATTGACAAGAATTGTGCAATTAGATGGAATCACCTACACTTAATCACATACCTTTGTCGACCCGACCTATCTCTGATGTCTAATTGATCTATGCCATAATGACCCTTGTAGATTAGCACGGCTGAGCAGTCGATTCATGGTCGAATTCTCAAGTCTATTGCATTTAGATTCCTTAACGGCTTCACCCGATAGACTAGTTATCTCGTGAGTGATCAGCTCAGGGAAAAGAACTATAAGCGCGTCAATGAAAAGCTTGACTCATTCAATTGAAAATGGAATTGGAAAATCAAGATGTCACAACTCTTCCCCTCTTATAAAAATTTCGTCATTGAAATTCAAGCCTTTACAAATCTTTAAACAAAAAGGTGGGGGCACAGTCTCTCATCGACTTTTCACTTTCCCAGGTTGCTCTTTCAGTGCCATGGTGTTGCCAGACCACTTTGACCAATAGGATGGTCTTGGTGTGTAGAACCTATTCTTTTTTATCCACAATCTGAACTAAGCTTTCCATGTACGACACTTTGTCATCCACATCTAAATCCTCAAGATTCAGCACATGGGTCGGGTCAGGCTCATATTTCCTCAGCATCGACATGTGAAAGACGTCATGCACTTACGCCAATCTTGGCAGTAATGCAAGACAATACGCTAGGATCCCGGTTCTTTCAAGAATCTCAAAGGGACCTACGTACCTTGGACTCAATTTTCCCTTCTGGCCAAAGCGCGAAGTACCCCTCATTGGTAACACCTTCAGAAAAACGTGATCACCAACTTGGAATTTCAATGATCTCCAGCTCTTATCAGCGTAGCTTTTCTGGCGACTCAAAGTGGTCTTCAATCCGTCTTTGATGACGACAATTGCGTCCACTAACTGCTGGACTAACTCTAGGCCTGTGATCTTTCGTTCTCCAACCTCATCCCAACACAATGGCGTTATGTACGCTCTGCCATGCAACTCTTCAAAAGGAGCCATCTGAATGCTCTGCTGGTAGTTGTTGTTGTAGGCAAACTCAACAAGATGAAGCAATTCCTCCCAACTTCCCTTGAAATCCAAAATGCAAGCTCACAGCATGTCTTTGAGGGTTTGAATCATCCTCTCAGACAGGCCATCCGTCTGAGGATGATAGCCGTATCGAGTGCAAAATGCCGTCTTCAGTATGTCTTCCTTTTTTATCCTCAACTAATGATATCCCGTCATCAAGTTGATCTTTGAGTATATCGACGCTCCTTGCAGCTGGTCAAACAAGTCATCTATCCTCGGCAGTAGATACTTGTTCTTGATCGTCACCTGATTGAGTTGATGATAGTCGATGCACAGATGCAACGAACCATCATTCTTCTTCACGAACAAAACTGGTGCTCCCCAAGGTGATGCACTAGGACGTATGAATCCCTTATCCAATAATTCTTGCATCTGCACTTTTAGTTCTTTCAACTTTGATAACGCCATCCAGTACGGAGCCTTAGAGATTGGCTCTGTCTCGAGTGCTAACTCGATCACAAACTCGATCTCTCTCTCTTTGGAGGCAGACTTAGCAATTCATTCAGAAACATGTTTGGAAACTCTTGGACTACAGCGATGTCCTAGATCTTGAAATCCTAAATTGTCGTGTCCACGACAGTCACCAAGTAACCTTGACAACCCCCGTCTAACAAACAGGTTGCCTCAAGTGATGAGATTAAGGTAATCGAGGGTCCTCCTCGACTCCCAATAAACTTGAACCTCTTACCCCCTAACGGGTTAAACTGAATCGCTTTGTAATAGTAGTCCATCTTAGCTCTTTGCTTGGTGAGCCAGTCCTTGCCAATTATTACATCAAAATCATACATGGCTAGGACCATCAAGTCTATCCTCCCCTCTCGCTCAGCAATCACTAACTTGCAACCAGGACAACCCACTATAGTTAACACCTTATCCTTTAACGGTGTAGATATGCTAACCACTGACTCCAACAATTTAGGACTCAATCCTACCAGCTTAACAAATTGCTCAACTATAAAGGAATGAGTGGTGCCAGGGTCAAATAAAGCATATGCAGCATGGTTGTTCAACGAGACTGTACCTGTGATCACATTAGGCGCGTCCTCAGCTTGTCCTTTCGTGATGGCATACGTCCTTCCCAGTGCTGGAGGTTTGTTCAGTCCACCTTGTGGTGAGATCTATGGTGCGAACCCTCTATTTTGACCCATCGGTGGTGGTGGCGGTAATTGCTATGGTCCCCTCTACTTTCTGGGACAGTCTCTGGCTAGGTGACCCTGTTGGCCACACTTAAAACAAGATCCCATCCTGACATGGCGAGGGACTGATCCGTGTCACCTTCCACACAAGTGACACACGCCATACTGATTCAGCGCTGACTTTCCAATCCCATCCTTCCCGTTGGGCGAAAGAGGATATCTTCCTCCGATCATGGGTCTCTTCCTAAACCGATCCCCATCTCAGTTAGATCCAAACTACGACTTAGATGTGGCGGCTCGTTCATTCTGATCTCTCTCTATCAGCTGGGCCGTTCATAAAGGTCGTCGTAGTTCTTCAAATTTAATGGTACCAGCGGGCTTCTCACTTTCGGTTTGAGCCCATCTCTAAACCTTCTAGCTCGATCTACTAGATTCTCGACCAGTTTGGGGGCGTACTGCGACAGCTCAGCGAACTTCGCTTCATACTGATCTACAGTCATTATATTTTGGCAAAGGTGTTGGAACTCCGCCATCTTCAGTTCTCTAGCACTACCAGAGAAGTATTTGCCATTGAACACTTCCACAATGGTGTTCCACTCAGGAGCTACGCCTTCAGGGAATACCATTCCTCTGGTGGTCTTGCACCAAGTGCTTGTAATACCCTGCAACTGATATATTGCAAGGTGATATTCTCCTCCTCAATGCACCTTAGCAGTGCAAATGCCTTCTCTAAGTCCTGGACCCAAAGTGCTGCAGCTTCGGGATCTCCTACCCTAGTGAACCTCGACAGGTTTAACTTCAAAAACTGTTCCATTAGTTTATGCATAGGTCTCCCAGCGACCACATTCATTGGCGGAACCTCAGCAGGTGCAGTGATAGGTGCAGCGGCAAGTGCGATAGCAGCGGCGGCATCTGCGACGTTAGCGACATTAGTGGCGGCTGCGGTAGTGGTGGTTGAAGCGATGGCACTGGTAGCTTGATTCTGAGCTTGCAACTCCATCTTATTCCCCAACAACTCTAGCGCTTGCATGATCCCAGCGAACCTTGGATCATCAGGGGCTACCACCCCAGCACCGCTTGGAGGCGATGCTACTCCACTTGCGCTGGCCTCAGCCTGTGCTATACTTTGGGCACCTCGTCGGTGTCTTACTTCGAGCAATAGGGCTTACTGCCCTCTTCCTAGGAGTCATCTATTCCTGGTCACTCATGCTACAGGCTCTTTATAGACACCTGTTTTCCAATTCCAATACTAGATTAGAATTTGAGTGACCCCACACCAAACAATTTACCACACAGCTAACAATCACATGCATCAGCATGAAATATAGGTCAATCCTACTTACTATCCCAAGAACCTATTGCACCTTATCACTCCAACTATTGATCAGCTCTGATACCAAAACTAGGGGGGATTCAAGCCCTGATCCTTGAGCGCGTGCCCATCCCTCGGTGGTCAATAAATTTGCAACGTCCCAGGACGCATCGCCAACCCATTCATTTTAATATACATACGGAAGCGAATAAATACCCCTGACAACAAACGCTTGGGATAGGAAGCAAAAAACAATCACAACCAAAACAAGCCTTTTTATAAACACACAAGGTTTATATACAAAGGTCAGCCCACAAAAGCCTACTACAAAAAAGGGAGGGTCAACAAGTTAGCTAAGCACACAAGTCCCTAACTTAACACTCCGAAGTCTCTGGGGGATCTGGGTCCACTACATCACCATTAGGAGGGTCAGCTAAACCCTCACCAAAAGCACTCTCCCACACTGACACAGGGACTTCAGAATCCTGCAGGGGACCTTCTCTGGGACCATTTCGCCTACAACAATACCACGCTCTGAATTAATGGGGTACCTTACGAGGTAGACCCGCATCAACCCATACAATGGTCCGCACAAGCTCATAGACCTAGGCTCCTTGGCCCCCGGGGAGAGGAATCTCCGGAATCTCCATGACTTGTTCGGTGATCCTCTTAGGCTGACTAAAATGCTCTGGAGGTACCGCATCTACGGACCTAAAAATGTTGAGCCCACGACGGGGTGAGACAATGTCTCAACAAGTTCACCCCTTGAACTCTTACTAGAAAGGAAATACGCTTAGAGGCCTAGCCACACAAGTCAGAAGACTTACCTTGCCTTAGTCCATTCCTGCACGTCAGTACAATTCAATCATTCATTGCTCGCACAAGCATGAACTACCGACACACAACGGTCTATCAATTCAATCAATCACAGCTCACACAAGCATGAACTACTGACACACATTGGTCTATCAATTCAATCAATCACTACTCACACAAACTGAGATACACTATTGTTCACACAAGCTGACTTCTATCTATGCTTGCATAAGCTGACATAGATCATTGAGATCATTGCTCACACAAGCTGACTTTTACCGATGCTCACACAAGTTGACTGATCATTGCTCTCACAAGCTGACTTATACGTTTGTTCACACAAGCTGACTTACTCAATGCTCTCACAAGCTGACTTTTCATTGCGCTCACACGAGCTGTCATACAATAGGGCTCACACGAGCTATCCATTCAATACTACTCACACAAGCTGCTATGGTACTTAAAAATCACATTCGGTGTCAAAACCCAACACCCGGTATTTTCGAGTTAAATACCAAAACTTCACCAACATCACTCACTTTCACAATTTATCAAACAATTTGTACAAACTAACCACACCACTACGGTCAATACGAAATTCTAATGAGCGGCTCTCTCGGTATAATTTCCAAAAAATATTAATTAATTAATTAATAATTAAATAAATCACAAAAATTAATTTAATTTAAATATAAAGAATAAAAAATAAAAAATAAAAAATAATTAATTTAAATAAATAGAGTAATTAATTAAAGTCTAATCATGCTTACACTAATCTAATTGTATAATTAGACTAATTAAACCATCCACTAAACTAATCATTCATCTAATCTAATTAACAATTAACTAAGCTAATTTAACCACCTAAATATGCTTAGCCTAATTTAAACACCCCTTAACCATAATTAACTTCCTAAGTAGAGTTTAGTGAGTAAACTCACCGGTTTAGCGTTCCGGTGAGTCCATGGTGACGGTGACGCGGAGGCGGGCCACAAACCTCCTGGCGGCGACACCAAATAAGACCTGGAAGGGACCTAAAATGGGCCTTGAAGTCTAAAAGCCCTTGCTGGCTTATGCTTCAGTTCTTGGCTGAATCGAAGGAGACCAAAGCTGGAACGGCCAAGGCGGGAGGCTAGGTGGGCAGATGGAGCTATGGCGGCTTAAGGGTGGCTGGACGGTAGTCTGGGGTGGTCAACGGTGGACTGAGGTGGCTCAAAGATGGTGAAATAGCGAGGAACGACGAGTAAGAGGCTGATGGTTGGCGTGGGCTCGCGGCTGGGTGTGCAATGGGCGAACGGCGACCAACAGGCTCGGCTAACCAAGCGAACAGCTCTGGGGATTGGACGGCAGTGGCACGACTTCGACGGCGTCCAGGAAGGCTCAGGGGATAGTGAGGTGACGTGGGATAGGTGGGACGACGCGCGAGCAAGCGCGACGATGGGTGGAACTCGTGGCTACAACAACGGCATGTGATGGACACGACGGCACTCGGACGGGCGTGCAGCAGCTTTGGACGGCTTGGAGGCTTGGTTGGCTGGTTTCTCATGTTCTTGGAGCTCTCAAGTGACCTCAGCAATGGATAAAGTAGCCAAGGGAAGGAAGAAGAAGGCTCAGCTGAAGAGGGGGACCCCAAAGGCTTCTCTAGCCTTCAACACTCGTCCAATTCACTCAAGTGGCTACCCTACCACTTGCTCAGCCATCCACAGCAGCCTTGGTAGCCCCAAGCTTTCCTAATAAGCTTCTCCACATGGCTGAAATGTTGCGCCCTCCTAGGCCTACGAATTTTGTACACTTTCCTCTCCAATTCCATCAATTCTCCTTCCAATCAATCCAATTCGATGCCCATAAATTCAACCAAGTTACCCACACTTAAATTCACATTTTTCCTTGCCCAAAGATCCCACTTGACGGCCAACAGTGTGCTCTAAAATGGTCCTATGATTTTCCCAATCCAAAATAACCTCACTTTGGATTTTTCACCGAATATCTTGGTTAGCAGAAAAATCTTCGAAGAATGAGTCGATGATCCTAAAATAACTTGTGACATAACAGAACTTTCAATTTCTGAAATCGGGTTCAATTTCTCGGATAATTTCAATCTAGTGTGATTTTAGCGTGCCCTAATCTACTGGGTAGCTTTTAGGAACTTTTAACGCTTTTGACCCATGGTGAATTATTTTCGAGCCATAAAGTGCATCTTCGACACATTGACAACTTTCGGTTGTTTCAAAAATCTCAAAGTTTTAAATACGGACACAGGATACCAAAACGACAAAGAAATCGGTCTAGTGCTAATTGACAATAATTATGCAATTAGATGGAATCACCCACACTTAACCACATACCCTTGTCGAGTCGACCTATTTTCGGTCTGTAATCGGTCTGTGCCATAATGACCCTTGCAATTAGCACGGTCGAGTAGTCGATTCCTGGTTGAATTCTCAAGTCTATTGCATTTAGATTCCTTAACGGCTTCACTTGAGTGATCAGCTTAGGGAAAACAACTATAGGCGCGTTGATGAAAAGCCAGACTCATTCAATTGAAAACAGAATTGGAAAATCAAGATGTCACACCATTCCTAAACCTCCTAGCTCTGTTTGCCGGATCCTTTATCAGCCTCAAGGCGTACTGCGACACCTCAGTAAACTTGGCCTTGTACTGGTCCACTATCATCATTCCTTGGCTAAGGTGTTGGAATTCCTCCATTTTCAGCTCTCTAGCACTGTCGGAGAAGTACTTACTGTTGATAGTCTCAACAAAGGTGTTCCACACTGGAACTACGCCCTCGAGAAACACTTGGTCTTTGGTGGCTCTCCACTAAGTACTTGCATTGCCCTGCAATTGATATATTGCAAGGACAATCGTCAGTGCACCTCAGCAGTGAAATGCCTTCTTCAAACTCTTCGATCCAGAGGGTTGCAACCTTGGGATCCCCTACACCAGTGAACCTTGGTAGGTTCAACTTCAGGAACTGCTCCACAAGCTTGTGCATAGGCCTCGGAGCAATTACGTTCCCAAGTGGAACTTCAGCAGGTACAGCAGCGGCAGCGGCTTCCGCAGCGGCATTGGCGGCAGTAGTAGCAGCTGCTGTAGCAGCGGCTGTAGCGACGGCAGCGACGGCTTGATTCTAGGCCTACTGCCCTACCACGTTTCCCAGCGTCTCGAGTGCCCAAACAATTTCGTCAATCCTCAAATCATTAGGGGCTGTTACACCAGCATCGACCTGCGGTGGTGCTACCCTACTCGCACTAGCCTGCGCCTGTGCTCTTCCTCAGGTACCGACCCTTGTTGGCATCCTACCTCAAGTAACCGAACCTATCATCCTCTTCCTAGGAGTTCTCTACTCTTGATCACTCATGATGCACGATCCTTACAAAACCTACTTTCCAATTCCATACATAATTAGAAACTGAGTGATCCCCATAAACAAGCTACCAATTAGATATCAATCACATGCATCAGCATAATAAAAAAGCATTTCCCATTAACTATCCCAAAACCCATCGCATCTTATCACTCCATACACTGACCAGCTCTAACACCACTTCAGGTGGGGATGTCACCCCTCGAACCTCAAGTGCGCGCGCATCCCTTGGTGGTCGACTAAATTGTGACGTTCCCAGGACACGTCGCGAACCCAAACGAATCATGCACAAGCATAAGCGAAATAAACAATTCGCAGACAATAACCAACATGGGATAGAAAAGCAGGACAACAAATTTCATAAACACACTTTTATAAACACACTGGGTTTATATATAAAGGTCTATAAACAAAAGAGACTATCAAGCTAACCTTAACCCCGACCCTATCTACTTGGGATCCGGATCTACTACGACATCGTCATGTGGGTCTGCTACCCCCTCGGCCTCAATGACGGGTACGTCGAAACCCTCACAGGGACCTTCCCGCACCCCATTAGGCCCATGATGAAACCGCGCCTTGAATCGATGAGGTACCAACTGTGGTAGGCCTTCATCGACCAAGATAGTGGTCACGATGAGCTCATGGAGTCAGGGACTCCCGAGGACAGGAACGTCGGTACTTTGCTCGCTATACCCCCGCGACTATCCAAAACGAACCAGACGGGCCTCCATATGGGGACTTGTAAAATGTTAAACCATAACGGGGTGAGACAATGTCTCAGCAAGTTCACGCCCTAAACCCCAATTAGGAAGGTAATACGCCTAGAGGCAGTCTAACCATATATCATAGAAGACTCACCTCGCCTCAGCACCTCCCTGCACGTCATAGTTCATATAACAGATGCATATAGTAAATGCACACATCAATTGGAACATCTCACTCCTATCTTAAACAATCACAGGGGTCCCCATTATTAGGCCAAATCGTTATGACACGTCCTGTACCGTGCCACACGATTTTGTCCCATAATCAGGCGTGGCTAAATCACTCATTGATGCGTTCCAATCGATTACGGCCCCACGTGTCACACCCCGACCCTCGAGCGCGCGGCATCCCTCGATCTCTTCAATCATGAAATTGTGACGTTGCAGGATGTGTCGCCAACCCTTTCATTTTATCTTTTGATTATACGCAAGCAGAAGCAAAACAAACATCTCCCAACCATTAAGAAACAAAAGGGATAGTAAAAGGTATACATCATAACAACAAACCAAATACTTCATTTACAAATTTACTATTAACCCTAGGAAGTTTAGTGATTACAAACCTTTACACCGCCAACTTCCAACCAACCAACAAAACCAACAGTGGGTCAGGATTAACCTAAACTTCACTAATGGCAGGTGGTACTCTCGTCTCCAATGTAACCCCAAACCGAACATGACGGTTCTCCATACCACGGGCTTGAAAAATGTTAAACTACGATGGGCTGAGTTCGACAACTTAATAAGTAAATCGCCTAAACCCCGGATAGGCAGATGCCTCGTTTTGGATCCTACAAACTCGACGCCCACTTGTTGATGGCAGATCAATAGCAAAACCTTTGCTTTGTCTTAACTATAAACATGAAGGAAAATCTTCCTCTACCTGAACATCCATCCTATCAAGAATCTACGATTTATCTCATACTCATGAAATTTCTAAGCATGCTAATTAATGACTTCAACCACATACACGGGTTCCTCGAGTCCTCCATAATAGCATAAAAATTCACACATGCTACATATCGTGCAATAAATAGCCAATAATACTCCCATGTGTCATATATCATTTTCTAAATATCACCATGGCCTTCAAATCTCAAACAATGACTTCCAAAACATTCACATGCTTCTCTCATCCTAAATAACAATTATAACATGCATGTGTCTTTCAAATCATTAAGTGACCCAATTTAAACATATGCTCAAATTAATACAAAGACTTAATAATATGTATCAAACAAACCTAGCTTTTGCAAGCATCACACATGTACCAGTCTCATGCATATCATATAAGGCCATATCAAACATGTACGAACCATAAAACAATTTTCAAGGTATGCACATAACATTCAAATGCTTCACACACATTTAGTGCCTCGAGAGTCACATGGCATCCCATACTACCATGTTATCTCGAGTCCAATTATTAATCAGACATAGCCTCAACTCTTCTAGAAACATCCGGGACAATCCACTCACCCCATTGAGCACGGCATCCGAACTCTTGTCGAGCATCGTTTCGGGCATCATTCCAATGTAACACATCCCGCAAATGGCATCCTGTTGACTTGGGGGCATCCGAACTTAATCAAGTATCGTCCCGCATAAACGCATCAAGACGGGTTCACAACCACACGTAAACGCGTCAGGGTCTTTAGGTGATCACACAAGCATACCATCACTCAAGTCCATTGTTTTATTTCTCATTAGCCAAGTATGAATGCCTCAATGGTGTGCTAGGCGAAGTGTATGTCATGATCTATCAAAACTACATCAATATACATGCCAAGCATGAAACGAGAGTCCGTGGTTTGACCCATTACGTTAAGCACCGACTAAGTCCAATCCAGATCGGAAACAATAAGCTTTGATATCGCAACGAAACCAAGAGAGGACTAGTCCGTCGTGACATGATCACCGTCCTAGTACCAAACTTGGCTCGGGAACGATATGTCTTAATATCGCACCAAGACCAAGAAAGGACCGACCCGTTGTGATATGATCACCGACCTAGTATCAAACTTGGCTCAGGAATGATATGCCTCGATATTGCCGATCCAAGAGAGAGGCTTGGCCCGACGTGCTTCCATGAACGTCCAAGAACCATCACCAATCTCGTCTTAGAGGCTCGGGTGTTCTCACGCATTGACCATGGACTATGAACATATATAAATATAAGGACTACTTCCAATGAACATATACAAAATGTTGCCATTAATATATAACAACATCATATAGAACAAGCACATCTAATAATATCAGAAGATCTCAAAGTAACTCATCCTAACATAACAAGATTTCATATTAGAACAATGCTTCCTCAAACTCAAATTCAAGTATGAACATCAACGAGTCAATAACAATATCAAATCAAGCAACCTTAGCAATAACTAAACTTTCCTTGTCAACCTCAAACCTCATAATCCAAGCAAACTCATGATCAAATCATACATAATTAACCCATGGTTCTAACCCCTCTCTAGGATAGCTTGATCCTACTCCTAATACAAGTAAAATCAACCTAAATCCAAGCAATGTAACACAACCGCCTAGCCAACGTTTAGCGGATTCACTTACAAACAACCAAGACAAGGATGAGGGGTGGTCGGTGGTGCTGGACGGTGGACAGCAAGGTCACAGTGAGACGGCATGAAGACGACGGTGCAGCGGCGGTAGGACAGCAGCAAACCAAAAGGAAAGAGAGAAAGAAAGAGAGAGAGAGTGAGTGAGAGGATCGGCAAGGGGAAGAAAGGGAGAGAAGTGGGTCTTCAAAGCATCAAATGCAAGGCTATTTATAGAACTATGTTCATGATGGCTTCTTGGCTTGGAGAGCAAGAGTGAATCTCCACCATAGACTTTCCTAAACTTGGGGAGCACACAATTGACTAACTTGGGGAGCAAGGAACAATCTTGGCAATCCAATAGTCTAAGCTTGGGGAGCAAGGGTTGATCTCAACCATGCAATTGCCTAGGCTTGTCCTCCAAGCTTGGGCGTGTGGCCCTCCCCCTCCAATGTAAATAATAGTTTTGAGCAACTTTTGGAATAAATGTCATTACCTTATCAGACGGATTCGAAAAATTATGAAAGTTTAATATGTTGTAGAAAAGATCTTAAATAACATTTTTCATGAGAGATTCAAGCCTAAATAGTTTTGTATAAAGAGAAGAAAATCACCAAAGACAACCCAACATTTCATCTGTCGGACTGAGTCAACAACCGCAGAAGAAAATTCATTTCGACATTCAAATATTCATAAAAAACTTTGAAATTTTAGTATGTTATAGAAATGGATGTCCTCTACAACTTTTGTGAAGAAAGAATGTTCATATTCCAAAGGGAAAAACTTTATAGAAAATCGAGAAGACAAACAGGTCACCGTTTTTACTGCACTAGGTAGTTTTCACACGGTAAAATAATAGGCTTTCGTACCAACTATTTCACCTCATAAAAATATGAAATTAAAATATGCTACACATCAAGATGTTTTGAACAACTTTCAGTAAGGAATTTTCTCCAAATTCGAACCACAAGAAGCTCTAGAAAATCGGAAAACAGTGAGGGTCCAGGAATTTCGAAAACTGGAATCAAAGTAGACTTTAAGAAACTAAAGGTGGCAAGTCTTCTTACAAGACCAAAGTCTTGGTCTCTTGTAATCATTGCTTCTAGAGGACATTAATGAACCAAGACTTTGAACCGATTAGGAACATTTTCTAATTATCCACAAAGAATACCCATAACCAGACCGAGGCTCATGGCTAAATTTGATTAGAAATGGCTTTAACGAGGCCTATATGAATTGGGGGGTCTCTTGGGGTATCGCTTGCACAACCCATGGTTGATTCCAAACCAATCCATGTTTGAGCCTAATCGATCCATGGATAATCCTCGGTTGTCATGTAACCGAGCGAGAAATGATTTACTTACATCGGTTCACGGTCACTTAGAATCGATTTAGGGTCGTTCCGGATTAGTATAATAACCGTGTGAAATCACCCACAATCCGGCTATATATATACTTAGGCCGAATCGATCTATAATCATTCATTCATTGATCCGTGCCGGTGTAAGGTCGCCTCGCATTTATCCTTATGGTAGAGCTATCGTTCCATGGTCAAGTACTCTAGTTGAGTGCATTTCTCAATCCACAATTACCTCTCCCAATTAGATAGTTGACTTATAAATGATACTTAAATCAATCCATAGTCTATTCCCATTAAGGCCACATCGAAGCTTTAGACCATTCATCGAGTCTAGGATAGGGGTCAAATTCGAGGATTTTACACCACAGGCATGACCTACTTGACGTTCGGCGGTCTTTCGGCATAGCCGGGCATCGTCTCGCCCCATCGAGCACGGCAACGTCTATCTCAAGACAGCATTCCCAAAGGAGCATCGGCCTAGCCTCTACTACGACTGGCATCCATTGTCAAGGGCATTCCTCATAGGAGCATCGTCCAGCGTAAACGCTCGTGACGGGTTCTCCTAGCCATCACACGACCATCTAATTCCGGCCAAGGACACTGTGCATTGCACTCAAATGCCTCAATTAAAATAATGTGTTTGGCATATTTTCTTCGTATTAATAACACCCGATAAAATAATCGTGTGTCGATACGTGGTCGAGATCGAACCATAAAATTGATATCATTCCTTTTAATACTTGAAAACATTTTTAGTGTCAAAACCCGACACACGGTATTTTCTAATTAAACACCAAAATTTCATAATTTTGAAATAATAACTCAAAATCAACAATTATCACTCAATTGTACGAATTAGCACTCAATTGCATAAATTGATTACACCACGAAAATCAGCACGAAATTTTGACGATCAAGGTTATCCCGGTATAGTTTCTAAATTATTAAATAATTAAATAAATGAAAAATAATTAAATAAATGACTAATTAAGCTAAATACACTAATCTAACCACCTAATTGGACCTAATTAAATAATGCACTAAGCTAGATAAATCATACAATCTAATTAACCCCTAACTAAACTAATTTAACCACCTAATAAGCCTAATTAACCAATCAAATCACTAATTACACTAATCTAACCACCTAAACCAATCTTAAGCTAAACTAAACCTACCTTAAGCATAATTAACTCCCTAAATAGAGTTTAGAGCATAAACTCGTTGGTTTGACAAGCCGATGAGTTCACTGTGATAGTGACGCAGAGGCGAGTGAGACTCGAACCTAAAGCGACACCAAGGGAGGCCGGGAAAAGGCCGAAAACAGGCCATGAAGTCTTAGCCCACAGTTGATATTTTGCTTCTAATTTGGCTGGATCGAAGGCTAGGCTTGGCTGGAACGGGCTAGGCGGGTGGTGGACTATAGCGATGACGACAGGGATGGTCGGGCGGCGACAGTTGGCGATTGGAGCGGCTCAAGTGGAGCTGCGACGGTGGCCAAGGCGTGGGCGACGAGCGTAGGCGGTGTGCGGGCTCGGGCGTGGGAGACGACATGTGAGCGGGAGGCAAGCGGGCGAACGGCAACACTAGCAGGCTACTGTGGCTTCGGCGGCTTGGCTGGTCAACGGCAGGGCCACTGCTAGTCTTCTGCTTCTAAAACAGCAACAATGGAGGAATGGAGAGGCAAGGAAGAAGAAGAAGTTCTACTGGTTGAAGGGGAATAAATGGCCACAAAGTCTTTACAAATAAGACAAACACTCAAGTACCATGCCCCCAATGTCCACAGCTGTGCTCAATTGCCTTATCCCCTCCAAATCTTCCTCAAGAAGCCAAGGATTGAGCTGAAATGTTGCAGCCCCCACCATGGCTACGAATTTCACTCATTCCCCCTTTAATTCCAATTCAATTCCTCTCCAATTGAACTCAATTCAATGGCCAAAATGCCAAGGAAGATGCCCACATTGAATTCCATAATTTTCTTCACCAAATGATCCAACTTGAAGGCAAAAAATGCACCCAATCTGGCCTATCTAAATTTCTCGATCCAATTTCGCCAAATTATGATTTTTTGCCGAAAATCCGGACTCGCCAAAAATTCTTCGAAGGATGAGTCGACATTCTTAAAATAAATCGTGACATGACGAAACTTTCAATTTCTGAAATCGGGTTCAATTTCATTGTTAATTTCAACCAGACGCGATTTTAGCGTGACCTAACCTACCAGGTAACTTTTAGAAATTTTTAGTGCATTTGACCCATGGTCGATTATTTTCAATTCACATTGTGCATCTTCAACTTATAGGTGACTCTCGGTTGTCGTGAAAATCTCAAGGTTTCAAATACAGGCACATCGTACGAAACTACGGAAGAATTGGTTTAATGCCATTCGATTTGAGTTTTGCAATTAGGTGGAATCACCCATACTTTAATTACATGCCTCTGTTGAACTGAACTATCTCCAGTCTCTAGTCAATTTTAACGGTGTTGTATTGACCCTTGCAGATTAGCACGATTGAGTAGTCGATTTTTGATCGAATTCTCAAGTCTGTCGCGTTTAGATTCCTTAACGGCTTCATCTAATAGATTAGTTATCTCATGAGTGATCAGCTTAGAGAAAAAGACTATAGGCGTGTTGATGAAAAGCCCATTTCGTTTCATTGAAAATAGGGTTGAAAATAAGGATGTCACATCCAAGCACAAAGTCCCTATGTCCATTTAAACTATGGAAATCGACATGCTTGGTGCCTTACCAAGACCTCATGGATTTGGGCGATCCTTGTACCGATCAAGGCATAAGATTGACACGCCTCAATGTCGACTTAGGATCTTGTGGCCTTAGGCAATTCCCGTACCAAGCGAGGCTTGGACCTAACTAGACTTGACAATGGAGACTACCGCCCTAGAGGAGACGTAGGGATCTTACTTACCTTGGCGAACCTTGAAGACCGACTTAGACTAATTTGAAGGATTGAGGATGCAAGGTCGAGAGAAAGGAAATAGAGGAGGGAAAGGAGAAAGTGAACGACATGGTGAAAAATGAGGAGGGATCTTCCTATTTATACTACTCGGTGCCATCATTACTTATCCAAGTGGCCCAATCACATTTCTTGAAGTGGCACAACTATGGCATCAAGGTGGCAAGCTTAGTTTGCAAGGTGGCACGCCTAGTTTCCTAAGAGAACACTTGCCATCTTCTTATTGGATCACTTATTGACTGGCTCTCCAAGGCTCAATTTAGGCTCATGATGTGCCTATGGTTCCAAAAGACACATAAGCCCCTTTGATGCCTAATGTCCTCTCTTGATTGGTTGGCCTTTGCCTTGCTCACCAAGGCTATCTTTTAGGCTCATCATAACTTAAGATTCTAGAGGACACCTACACATGAATTAGTAAACTTCTCTCCAAGGCAAATTTCAGTCATCATTACCAAGCGAAATGGTCCATTCTAATTTTTCCAAGTGTCCCGCCTAAATTCCTTGGGTGGCAAGTCTACTTGCCTCATGATTACACCTAAAAAGTGAGTTGTTATGGCTAAAAGGCCTTACTTGGCAATCTAACTTCTAAGCATCATCGATGGTGGCTCACTTTTCGCTCTTCCATTGGTCCACTTGTACCCCACATTTAATGAGTATTTAATGAAGTTTGGATAAGATGCGATCAAAGTTGCCAACTTGGCATCTAGATTCTTCCGTCATTATTGAGGGACTTGGGTTTCGCTCTCCAATAGGGCCACATATGCACCGTCCTTATCTTATCCATTAAGGATATTTTTGACTTCATCATTACCTTTGAAAAGTTAAAGGATACATTACCCCCTTCATTAATGAGGGTGTTTTAGAGTTTTCTTCTATTTTGTCATTTTCTTCACCAAGAAGGCGGTCTAGAGAATTGTACCATCCAAGTTGGTTCTAGGGCCGGAGAATGAATCATTACGTACATCTCAAAAAATCAAATCATGTACACTGAGGTTCGGCCATCATGCCCCATATTCACCGAAACCGTTCCTTTGGATGGTCGGTCGGCCAATAGGGTCGGTTGTCCTTTAATTGATTCGAGACCAATCGTAAGGCTACCCATGGCCTAGCACTAAACCAAGGCACTCATGGACCTTAGAAATAGTAACGGAATAGCTAGGTCTATCCCTAGGCTCATTTCCATCGGCACTCGATCCACCGGTAGGGTTCATGGTCGGTGTATTACCAATCCATGATCAGATATCACCAATTTGAAATTCCATTCCGATCATTAAGAACTAAATAGGGAATGACGCATTTTTTTTTCAGAAGATGGTCACATTTGATCAATTTGGATCATCCGTGTATCAATGCATAACCGGGCAGAATCACCTGTGACTAGAAACTGCGACTGGTCGGATCAACCCATGACCATCCACCGATCCAAAATCATCTTGTGACTAATTCTCATGATCAAAAAGTCATCTTATGAGCTGGTGATCCTATCCCATCGGTATGGTCAGTAGAAATTCACGGTTGACGCCTCAACCAATTTGTGACTGGCCGGTCGGTTCATGATCGATCCACGATTCTTTGCCGATCGAACCAATCAATCCATGGCCAATGGCCCATGATTGATCCTTTTAGGACCTTATGGCTGATCCTTATGGGGTCGAAATCAAGCATGTTACAGTCGCCGACCATTGGCCTCGACCTTGCCCCAACTAGTGGTGACCCTTGGCCTTAGACACTCACCCAATTTAAGAGAGGGCTGTGACCCCTTGCCATTTTGATGATGGTTGGGCAGCAACAGCGACGGCCCAGATCCGATCGCCCCCAAAAAATCAACTTAATTTTTTAAATTTAATTTAATTAATATTTTTATTAAAAATAAAATTTGGGAGCAAAACGGCATTGTTTTGGGAAAATGATGTTGAATGGAGATTCGGCAACACATGTAGATCGGTTTTATTAATAAAAAAAGTCACGTCAGATTTCTGGCAAGTCTTGCTGGATTTGGCACTTTAAGTGTCTAATATATATATATATATATATTAAGTGACACTTAAGTGTATTTTTTTGTAAATTTTGGCACTTATGAATCTACCTGGGTCAAGTTTGACACTTGGGGTGTCTGCACCTCCTTTGTTAGCCATTTTGCCATTTGCTTTCTCTCATCAACTACTGGCACTTTGCTTTTTGGTCTTCCCAGGAGTCATATAGTAATTTCAACTTTTCTTAAAGAAAGAAAGCCTTTATTCTTGTTTTCACAAAGGGTGTTTGATCGTTGATTTGGATGCTTGCTCTATTTAATGGATGATTCAGTAAAGGTGTGGGAAGTGAAGAAGTAATGGGGGTACGCTGCTTTTGAGATCCTTATTTCCTCAATTTCCTTTTTTATTGTTTGCAAAGATTAGGGCTTGTTTATTTTAAGATTAAGCATATGACTATTAAAATTTAATATTATTCAATTTTAAGAAATGAAAAATTACATATATATTTACGTGTCAACATTTATAAATTATAAAAGTTTAAGGTATCTTGATTTAAAAAAATCAAAGTGAGCGTGTCACAAAAAAAAAACAGATTAAACAAGAAAAATCAATCGAGACACACCACAAATGACTTGTAGGTAGTTGTAATTTGACATGAACGACTATGAAGGCCATCTTTCTGGCAATTATTTATAGCTAAGTAGCAATAGCAATATTTGCTTGTGGGCAGTGGGAGAAAATTGTGATGATAAAATACCATGCAACTATCTAATCATTAAATCTTTCAATATATCAGAGATTCCTCCTCTTGAATGTGCAGATTTCCATGGTACCACAAGGCAAAGTCCGAAATACTATTCAGTGCAAGTTAATTTTTTATAGTGTTTGTAACTTTCGAAACCGCGTCAATAACTAAATGTTGATCAGCAACTTATTTAGCCGATAACATATTAGTAATTTATCAGTAGTTTGGTAATAGTATCAACATTTGTTTGTACTTCGAAAACTACTAGTTTTCATAATCTATCAATACTGATTCATGTAACATACCAGCCCCTTTGGCTTCCCTTGTTGTCCTTTTGGGCAACGCTCTCACGAGCAACTTGGACGATGTTGATGACATCGGAATTGTAAGCCACCCCCACAAGAATGTTGTTTTGATGTTACTTGTCATGGGTTAATACTTTAGATCGCAAACTGTGTGGCCCTTGGACCTTGAATTACCTTGCTTGACCTAAGTAAGCCTTACTTGCTCTTGCCCTCACTCTCAACTCAAGGAAAAATAGGTTGTAGCATGATAATACATTTTAAGCAAATAACAATAAGTAAAATCATGATAATATTTTTCAAATTACTAACCAAAATTGTAGAGTTTGCAACATACTAATTATTTTGCACGTTGTTAACTTCATAATTGCGACCAAAAAGAAAAACTTAGTAATTGATGAAAAATGTTGGTAAATTATCTATAGGATTGATGACTTGTAAAAGGCCAAAGAAATTACTAACTTAATAATTTAATGAAATTTTCATAAATTTATATTCGGTAGGCATGTTATTAAAATTTCAAACAAATATGGTAATTTAATAATTTATTGAGATGTTTCTAAATTTTTTTTATAGTATGGTATTTTACTAAAACCACTTGAACAATCTAAAAGGAATTGATAGGTTTGAATTCACAATAATAGTTTTAGATAATTACCAGTTGGAGAGATTTATCAATAGTGGGATTTTTTTTCCAGATTTTAAGGGCTTGTTTGGTAACTATTTTGTTCCCATGAACAATTTCATTTTAGAAATATTTTTTTTTTATTATGTTCCCTAGACGAGTTTCTAGACATTAGTAACTGTCCAAAATTTATATTCTTAGGATAGAAATGCATTTAGTAAAATCTCAAATTCTTTTGTGATTTAGAATTTCATTTAATTTTTAAATAATTTCATTATATTTTTCTCTTTTTCTTTTCCTTTTCCTTTTTCCTTTTCTTCTTCTTCCTCCTTTGGCCAGCAACCTTGTCAGAGTGTTGCTAGTCCCTAGCGAGGCTGAGCCTCCTCTACTGAGCCTCCCTAGTGGCTAGGCAAGGCCTGACCTTGCCTTAACTGGGCGAGGCTCGGCCTAGCCCAAATCTAGCGAGGCCAAGCTCGTCTAGCTGCCGGTGAGGCTCGACCTCACTAGGCTACCGCAATGTCGGCCTCGCCAAGGCCGAGCAATGCCGCCCTCGCTATAACAACCCAAACTCTAGGTCGTGAGGTCATAGTTGTGACGTCCCAAACGCATCACAGTCCTGTTTCTTTTCATCTAAGAGCATGTGGAAGCATACATCACACCCATACAACAATGAGCAAGCCAAGAAAATACACCCATATACAAGCAATGAGGATGAACAAACATCATTTACAACACACCACTACTTTTATGCATTACTTAAAGTCAATACAAGCCCTTTTTACACGGAACCACCATATTCTATGCTTCAAAAGGCTAGGATAAACCTTAGCCCCTCTATCGAGCTTACTTTCAAAAATGGTATGGGACTTTCATGCCTACAATTTTGAAAAACAATGGAGTGAGTCATGGATTCAATAAGTAAACTTACTAATCCTCGGATAGGAGGATGTCTCACCGTCGAACAAGCATGTCAACATAATTGCGTCAAATATCGATGGCAAATCAATAGCAAAAATATTTGAGTAACTCAACTATATGCATGAGAAGAGTTCATCTTATCTTCGAAACTCGCACAATTTAAAACCATTACACTAGAACAAGAGCATGCACCACAAAAGGTTCGCACAATTTAAAGCCATCATACTAAAACAAAGAGCATGCACAAGAGGGTTCATTTATTATTATAACCGTTTGCACTGTTCTTCCGGAATCCACCAAGCATCGTTTCCTAATCCAAGGGTAACGGTTGTCATTTGAAATCAATCAGGCATCCGAACTTAATCGAGTAATGTCCTATGATTTGTGGGTGACGACAATCCTCCGATAATAAATCCGTCAGGCATGTGAATTTAATCGGGTAATGTCCCCTAATCCTAGGTGATAGCTAGGTTTATTCCCTCGTGTGACCACACAAACAAACATCACAATCTAGCTTCTTATCTTCATTTCATTAGCGGATACAAGCAAGGCTCGAGGACGTGAATCATGCAAATTTGGTTTATCCATGAATATTGTCATGCCCCGAACCTCAAGCGCATGCCCATCCCTCGGTGGTCGACGAAATTGCGATGTCCCAAGACACATCGCCAACTCATTCATTTTAATGCATATGCAGAAGCGAATAAACAAATCCCCTAACAACAACCAACACGGGATGGAAAAGCAGGAAACAAATTCACGTCCAAAACACTTTTATATACACCTCGGTTTATATACACAAGTCAACCACCAAAAGCCTACTACAAAAGGGATTGGTCAACAAGCTAGCTAGGCACATGAATCCCCAACTGAAAACTCCGAGGTCTCCTAGGGATCTGGGTCCACCACAGAACCATAAGGAGGGTCGGCTACACCCTCGCCTGGATCGACGTCTACCACCACAGTTGGGATCTCAAAACCCTGGAGGGGACTCACCCTGAATCCATTGGGCTCGTAGCGAAACTACGTCATAAATCGATGAGGTACCCTTTGAGATAGGCCATCATCGACCCAGACGGTGGTCACTACGAGCTCATAGATCCTGTGGCCTCCAGGAAGAGGGAAGTCAATAACTAGCTCCATCACCCTCCTCGGCTGACCATAACGAACCGGAGGCTCCGCCACCTAAGGACCTGAGAAGAATTGAGCCCACGACGGGGTGAGACAATGTCTTAGTAAGTTCACCCCCTAAACTTCAACTAGGAAGGAAATACGCCTAGAGCAGTCTATACACACAAAACAGAGGACTTACCTCACCTTAGTTCCTTCCTGCATGTTAGTACAATTCATAACACAGATGCATATAATAGATGCACACATCAATTGGAACGTCTCACTCAATCTCAAACAATCACAGGGGTCCTGATTATAGGGCCAAATCATAATGACACGTCCCATATTGTGGCACACAATTTTGTCCCATAATCCGACGCGTCTATCTCAATCAATCACACGTTCCAATTTATTACGGCCCCCAGGGCACAACCTACTCGATATTTGGCGGTCTTCTGGCGTAGCCAGGCGCTGTCTCACTCCATTGAGCATGGCAACGTCTCTATCAAACGACAATCCCAAAGGAGCATCAATCCAGAATCTACTACGACCGGCTCCGTTGTCTAGGGGCAACCCATATAGGGGCAACGTCCGATGTAAACGCTCGTGACGGGTTCTCATAACCAACACACAATCATTCAATTATGATCAAGGACACTGTGCATTGCACTTAAATGTCTCAATTAAGATAATGTTCTTAGCTCATTTTCTTCGTATTAAAAACAACCGATGGAAATAATTGTGCATGGGTACACGATCGAGATCGAACTAGAAAATATGATATGCTTCCTTTTAAAATCTCACTATTTGATATAGTATTTTTAAAAAAAAAAAATTGTGTCAAAACCCGACACTTGGGATTTTCTAATTAAATATCAAAATTTCACAATTTTGGAATAAATGACCAAAATTCCAATCATCACTCAATTTGCACAAATAAACACTCAATTGCATAAACTAAGCACACCACTGCAATAAGCACAAAATTCTAGTCACCAGCTATCCCAAGTATAATTTTCGAAAAGTATTTAATAATTAATTAAATTACAAAAATAATTAAATAAATGTAATTAAATGTAATAAATGCTAACTTAGGCTGGAAACGCTAATCTAACCACTTAAATGGGCTTAGAAAATTTCCAAACCTATCTAGATAAATAGCACATCCTATCTAGTCCTTAATTAATCTAATCTAACCACCTAACACGCATAATTAAGCAATTAAATCACTAATCTAATCTAACTAACCATCTAATTCCTAATTAGCTTAAACTAATCACCCCATAAGCATAATTAACTCCCTAAGTAGAGTTTAGCAAGTAAACTCACCGGTTTTGCGATCCAGTGAGTTCACGGTGACGGCGATGCGAAGGCAGGCAACAACCAAGCCTGAAGGGACACCAACGGAGGTTTGAAGGGGCCTAAAAAAAGGGCCACAAGCTCTCAGCCACCACTGAGGTTCGGCCACTGTCCAAAGGCCGAAGGAGATGGCACGGGGCTCGGCTCGAGCTGAAACAAGCTAAGCAGCGACGGTGAGTTGCAGCGACTCCAAGCGAGCGGCTCCGGGGGCTAGACGACAATGGACGGTGGCCAAGTGAGCTCAGGTCAACGGCCTGGATGCAGACAACGGCGCTGGATGCGAGCAGGAGGCGGAACACTCGGCTGGGCTTGCGGCTGGCATGCGGGCGCACAATGGGTGGACTGGCGGCAAGGGAGCTTTGGCGGCTGTCGATGAGTAAGGGGGAGGGGTGTTGGCTATACTCTGGTTTTCTCAAGCTCTCAAATGCCTCTACAATGGATAAAGTGGTTGAGGGAAGAAGAAGAAGCCAACTGAAGAAGGGGGACCACCAAAATGCCTCAAAAGTCCATGGAAAAGATCTAAACACTCGTCACCTGGCCTCCCACTTGTTGCTACCTCATCCTCAGCCATTACCGACTCCCAAGCTTCCCCAAGAAGTCTCCTAAATGGTCCAAAAGTGGCTGCACCCCCTTGGCTACGAATTTGGACAATTTCCCCTCAAATTCATTCAATTTCAACTCCAATTTTAATCCAACTGATGCCCATAAATTCAACCAAGGTGCCTACACTTAAATTCACAATTTTCCTCATCAATTGAACCAACTTGACAGCCAACAGTGCCCTAAAAAATGGTCCTCTAATTTTCCTGGTCCATAATGACCTTATTTGGAATTTTTACCAAAAAATTCGATTTGCAGAAAAATCTTCGAAAGGTGAGTCGACGTTCCTAAAATGAATTGTGAAGTGACAGAATTTTCAATTTTTGAAATCAGGTTCAATTTCGCAGTTAATTTTAATTTGGCGCGATTTTAGCATGATCTAACCTACCAGATAGTTTTTAGGAATTTTTAGTGTAATTGACCTGTGGTCAATTATTTTCGAGCCACAATGTATCTCTTCAACACATTGGCGACTCTCAATTGTCGTGAAAATCTCGAGTTTTCAAATATGGGCATAGGGTACAGAAATGATAGAAAAATCGATCTAGTGCCGTTCGACATAAATTTTGCAATCAGGTGAAATCACCCACACACTAATCACATACCTCTATCGAGTCGACCTATCTCTAGTCTCTAATCAATTTTGACGGTGTCGTAATGACCCTTAACGGCTTTACCTGATAGACTAGTTATCTCGTGAGTGATCAGCTCAAGGAAAAGAACTATAGGCGCGTCGATGAAAAGCCCAACTTAATCGAAAACAGAACCTGAAATTCAAGATGTCACAAATATACTAAGTATGTGACATCCTAGATTTTTGATTCTGCTTTCGATTGAATAATCAGGCATTTCATCGACGTGCATATAGTGTTATTCTCAGAGCTGATCACTCATGAGATAACTAGACAACCTATGGAAGACATTAAGGATTTTAAGGCAAATAGACTTGAGGATTCGACTAGGAATCGGCTGCTTGACCGTGCTCATCTGCCGAGATCATTACAGCACAAATATAAATCGATTAGAGATCAAAGATAGATTGGTTTGACTGAGATGAGTGGTTAAACGTGGGTGACCCCACTAAATTGCAAAATTCTCATCGATCAACACTAGTTTGATTTTTCTATCGTTTTGGTACCCTGTGTTTGTATTTGAAACCTTGAGATTTTCACAACAACCGAGAGTCTCCAATGTGTCGAAAGGGTTTAGTGTGACTCGAAGAAAATCGACCACAGGTCATTTGCACTAAAAAGTTCTGAAAGTTACCCAGTAGCCTAAATTACGCTAAAAACCACGCCGGATTGAAATTTACCGCGAATTTGAATCCGATTTCAAAAATTGAAAGTTCTATTATATCACAAGTCATTTTAGGAACGTCGACTCAACCTCCAAAGATTTTTACTGCAAACCGAGACTTTTTGGGAAAAAGTCGTCATAGGGCCTTTTTTGTCCGAGGAAAAAGTTAGGGGCCGTTTTTGATAGCACAATTGGGAAGCAAGTGGGATCAATTGGTGAGAAAAAATACCAATTTGATTATTGAGGTGCTAATTGAATTTATGAGGGCCAAATTGAACGGAATAAGAAGCAATTAAGTATAATTAAGGGAGAAATCCTTGAAATTCGTAGCTCCCCATTGCCTAGGCCTTTTGGACCATTTCAAAGGTTGTCAAGTGAGCCTTGATGGCTGATTTCCAGCCTAAGAAGGCAGCTGGTGGAGGGAATTGGTCAAGGGAACTAATTGGATGAAGATTGAAGCCTTGGTGGCCCCCTTGTCCCCTTATCTCTCTCTCTCTCTCTCTCCTTCAAGTTGCAGACCAACCTTTCTTTCTTCATTGTTGTGCCTTGAAAGCTTCAGATTTCTAGAGGAAAACTAGCAGGGAGGCCATCCGAGCTAGCCGTCCTCACCATATGCACCGCTGTCGCCGTTGTCATCCTCGTGCGCCACCACCGCCCACGCGCACACCCTCCACCCAGTCGCGTCACCTCAGACTCATAGCGGAAGCAAATTAAACATCGCCATCTATCCCCCTACCAATCCATGATACAAATACACAGACAAGTTCTAATATTTAACTAGAGTAAACATCAGGATTTTATAAACAACTTCGACGCTTTGCTTACATACATATATATAGCAAGATGAGGTTCCCTTTGGGTCGGTACAAAACAAGAAAGGCTAGGACTCTACCATGTCCTACCTAAAATCTCAAAAAGAAACCTCGACCCCTAACATCATGCAAGCACAAAACCCCCCATCGAAAGCGTCGACTATCTACATCAAAAAGAGATCCAGCTCCTACTCATCGCGCGCAGGTCTCACACCCAATCCGGTGCATCAGGCGGTGGCGACGGCAACATCCCTCGTATAGCTCCATCTTGTCGAACGTGCACAGAAATGAACTCTTGTATGATAGGGCCCCCAGCCAGGCCGATGTCATACATCACTAGACAGCGTACTCGAATGTAAGTCAGTCTGGGAACAGAGGGACAATCTATCTTCACATACTCGACCTCTACATCAGACGGTAGACCATAAAACACCCCCCCGCGAGACGGCAGGAAGCGGCATACTGCTAATCTGAAATGTTATTCCCCAAAAGGGGTGAGTACAACCACTCAGCAGATAGGGAAATCCAATAACAACTCAATGCACCATGCATATCATCATACGTTGCAGGCATTACTTACGTTGAAGTCATGCGTATTCATGCATCATCATATCATACATATCATCATCATCATGGTATCAGCTCATCATACATGTCATCATACATGTCACATATCATCATCATCATCATCATCGCATATCATACATCATTATCATCATCATGCATTTCATCATGCATATCATACCATGGATGATCATCATATCACATCATATATCATCAACATCATCATCAGCACCATGCATATCATCATGCATATCATCTCATAAGTGATCATCATGTTACATCACATATCATTATCATCACATCATCATGCAAATCATCATGCATATCATCTCATAGGTGATCATCATATCACATCACATATCATCATCATCATGCATATCATCATGCATATCATCTCATAGGTGATCATCATATCACATCACATATCATCATCATCATGCATATCATCATGCATATACTATCATGGGTGATCATTATATCACATCACATATCATCATCATCATGCATATCATCATGCATATAATATCATGGGTGATCATCATATCTCATCAATATCATCTTTATCACATCATCATGCATATCATCTCATGCATATAATTTCCATTTTTATCTTTAGATTTGATCACCACATCACCCATTCTCAATATCATCTCCCTTTGGGCATCTCAACTCCATCACGAGGCATTCCCTTTACCCTTCTTCCGGGCATCTCGCATCCCAAATCCAATCATCGCGGTGTCCTTTCGAGGAACCTCCATGTATCCAAGATACAACCGGACATCCCCCCGACATTCCGGGCATCCTGAATCTCCCAGGGAATCTCGGCAATACATCTATGCCACTATTCCACCAGACTCATCCTCCACCACAACCTCTTACTCACATATCATTTTCATCATTCATCATCCTTTTGATCTCATTATTACACGGCATATGTTTCACACATGCATCACAATTCATGATCATACATACACCAATGTCATATAACAATGCATAATAAATTCAATGGAATTTATGGCCAATAAAATAATCCCTTTTTATTTTATTATTATTTTATTTTATTATTATATTTATTTATTTTCATAAATAAATATTAAATTCAATATCTATGATTTTCCCAAAATCATAATATTCAAACAATCATTAAACCAACCAATAAAATGACAATTTCATACAAAATTCATGGCCAAATTGAATTTCACATAATTTCACAATTTCCACAAAATAGCACATAATATTCGGATAATGACCAGAATGCACAGTTTCCAAATAAATTCGATTAAAATACTCATACGGCCTCCAAAAATTACAAAATTTTACAGGGTGATAGCCAAGACATTTTCGTGCAACTTTCATGAAGAACTCCAAGTCAGATTCTTTTTAGATTAATTTATACAACCTCACGAAGCTTCTGGAACTATTACCGCTTCGTCCAGAATACACATCTCCGAAATATTAAGATTTCACCCATCTATTCTCTTTCGTTTCCTCTGGAATTTAGGTATGTTATACATCAAGATATCCTCTACAAATTTCATGCAGAGATCTAGGTCAAATAACCAAAGTATGGTCACCATTTAAGTCCATGAAATCTCGGGTGTCTTGAAACACATCACCAGAATCATCGTCTCCAAGATCTAGCCGATTTACTAGGCTATACTTGTTCATTTCTCTTCAAATTAGAGTATGTTGTAGTTTAAGATGTTACCTACAACTTTCATGAAGACATCAAAGTCAGATTTTCATCACAAACCAACATGCAACCAAGAATCCAACAAAAGGTCAGTGAACACTTCACAGATCTGGGGTCTCCGTAGAATAGGACTTTAACCCCTCATAACTCCATAATTTTCCACGAAATTTCAGTATGTTATACTAAAAGATGTTAGCTATAACTTCCATGAAGACATCGAAGCCAAAATCGGACTCCAAATGCACATGCAAGCTCGAACAAGTCACTGACTCACACGGTCCGAACACAAACAGCCACACCATCCACACACAACTCATCCATGCTTCGGTTTTTCACATCTAACACCCAAAAATTCGACATGCAACCAACACACAATCATGCAAGAGAAGCTAGAGGACTCCCACTTGCCTCTAGGATGAACAAACGACGGCGTACGGCGGTGTACACGGCGAACGGACGGCGGGACACGGCGGCGAACGGCAGCTCCTCCTCGGCTCCGCCTCCTCTCCCTCTCGGTCTCTCCCTCTCTCTCGCGATTTCTCTCTCTCTCTCACCCTCTTTCTCGGCCAAAAGAATCCCGTCCACTCCTCTCTCTCTCTTCCCTTTTATTTCCCCATCTTCTCATGATTAGCAATCATTGCTTGCCACTTAAATGGACCAATGCATGGCCTTCTTTGTGCCACTTGTTCTATTGCATGCATAATGGGCTTGGGCCTCCTCTTCTTGGGCCTTCTTTGTGGCCGGCGACAGCCCCCTTCCATGGGCTTCTATTGGGCCGACTAGCTTGGCCCACCAAGCTTTAGGCTAATGGGTCCAAGGCCCATTCAAAAATTAACCCCTTTTTCTCTTTTTTTTTTTTGAAATTCTTCTTTAAATATTTTTGAATTCCAATTTTCATCTTGGCCAAAGTCTTGGGACATTTTTTCTTCATTGAAATTTAAATCATATGGCCAAGCATAGATTATTAATCTATTAAATTTAAATTTCCACAATCACAAGCACAAATCATCAAATTAAAAGACTAATGGCTAAAACATAAGCCATGGAAATTCTATCACCTAATTAAAGACTTTAACACACCTTATAATTTGACTTTGAATTTCTGGGATGCCACAATTCTCCCCTCCTTAGAGAATTTCATCCTCGAAATTCAAGCACTACTCGTGCCTTCTTGAAACAAATAGGGGTACTTTCCCTTTATCTGATCCTCACTCTCCCATGTGGCTTCCTCTATATCATGATGTCGCCATAACACTTTAACCAATGGGATCTTTTTGGTCCTAAGAATTTGCTCCTTTCGATCCAATATCTGCACAGGTTCTTCAATGTACCTTACTTTCTCATCCACTTTGATGGCTTCATGATCGAGTATGTGACCAAGGTCCGGCTGGTACTTCCTCAACATCGATACATGAAACACATCGTGCAGATTTTCTAACTTAGGAGGTAATGCTAAACGATAAGCTACATCTCCTATCCTCTCAAGAATTTCAAAAGGTCTAACAAACCTAGGTCTTAGCTTACCCTTCATCCCGAATCGAGATATTCCTTTCATAGGAGATACCTTAAGGAATACATGGTCTCCTACACTAAATTCTAAAGGCCTTCTACATCTATCTGCGTAGCCTTTCTGTCTACTCTGAGCTGCTCTAAGTCTTTCTCTGATAACTTCAACAGCCTCGGCGGTAACTTGTACCAGTTCAGGTCCTGTCAATTTCTTTTCACCTACCTCACTCCAACAGACAGGAGTCCTACATCTCCTTCCATATAGTGCCTCATAAGGTGCCATGCCTATACTCTTTTGAAAGCTATTGTTATAGGCAAACTCTACCAAATGCAATATTTCATCCCAATTTCCTTTGAAATCAATTACACAGGCTCTCAACATATCCTCCAGTATCTGGATTACTCTTTCTGATTGACCATCTGTCTGAGGATGAAAAGCAGTACTGAACTGAAGCTTAGATCCTAACGCAACTTGAAGACTCCTCCAAAAATTCGAAGTAAACCTTGAATCTCGATCTGAAGTAATGGTCACTGGAACACCATGTAAGCGTACCACTTGACTTACATACATGTACGCATACTTATCCATTGGGTAGTCCATGCGAATTGCTAAGAAATGTGCCGACTTAGTCAAACGATCCACTATAACCCAAATTGAATCATGATTCCTTGATGTCCTTGACAATCCTTGCACAAAGTCCATCGTTATATGTTCCCATTTCCATTCAGGAATGTCTAATGGTCTCAAAAGTCCTGCGGGTTTACGATGCTCCGCTTTTACTTGCTGACACGTCAAACATTGAGATACATACTTAGCCGTATCTACCTTCATACCGTTCCACCAAAATTGTTGACGCAAATTCCTGTACATCTTTGTACTTCCTGGGTGGATACTATAATTACTCTTATGTGCCTCCGACAGAATTTCCTTCCTCAATTCCTCATTGTCGGGAACACAAAGTCGTCCTTGACATCTTACTATTCCATCATCAGAGATTTGAAATTCTGATCTTTTTCCTGAAGATACAGCATCTTTCACTTTCAAAATCTCTAGGTCAAATTCTTGCAGAATTTTAATTTTTTGGATAATCTCTGGCTCAATCCTCAATGCACTAAGCATGCCGGTAAGACAATCCATTTCCGATTTAAATTGGGAATTTTCTATAGATTCTAACAATTCCCATTCCGCCATTCTCAAACTAGCTATCTTTAAACTTGCTATGGAAATAGCCGACTTACGACTAAGAGCATCTGCTACTCTATTCGCTTTCCCTGGATGATATCTTATCTCACAATCATAGTCCTTCAACAACTCCATCCACCTCCTTTGTCTCATGTTCAACTCCTTTTGTGAAAATAGATACTTCAAACTCTTATGATCCGTATAAATCTCAAACTTTTCCCCATACAAATAGTGTCTCCATATCTTTAAGGCAAACACTATAGCTGCTAATTCTAAATCATGCGTCGGGTAATTCAACTCATGGGGTTTCAATTGTCTGGATGCATAGGCTACAACCTTGCCATGCTGCATCAACACACATCCTAGTCCTTTGTGAGATGCATCACTATACACTATGAAACCATCAGGTCCAGTAGGTATAGTCAGAATTGGAGCTGAAGTCAATTTCCTTTTGAGCTCCTGAAAACTCCTTTCACATTCCCCATTCCACTCAAATTTCACATTCTTTCGAGTCAATTTAGTCAAAGGTCCTGCTAGTCATGAAAATCCTTCAATGAACCTTCTATAATAACCAGCAAGTCCTAAGAAACTTTGTATCTCAGTAGGTGTCGTCGGTCTCAGCCAATTCACTACCATTTCAACTTTTGCCGAGTCTACTGCAATTCCTTTTCCTGACACCACATGTCCTAGAAATATTATCTGGTCCAACCAGAATTCACACTTACTGAACTTAGCATACAACTTATGCTCTCTCAGAGTCTGCAAAACTATTCTCAAATGTTGCTCATGCTCTTTAGGCCCTTTTGAATATACCAGAATATCATCAATAAAGACAATCACAAACTGGTCTAAATAAGGCTGAAATATTCTATTCATCAAATCCATAAATGCAGCCGGGGCGTTAGTCAATCCAAATGGCATAACAAGGAACTCATAGTGTCCATAACGAGTTCTAAACGCGGTCTTAGGAATATCCGCCTTCTTAATTCTCAACTGATGGTATCTCGATCTCAAGTCAATCTTAGAAAAGACCGAACTTCCCTAGAGTTGGTCAAACAAGTCATCAATTCTAGGCAAAGGATACTTATTCTTAATGGTCACTTGGTTCAACTGCCTATAATCAATACACAAGCGCATCGATCCATCCTTCTTTTTCACAAACAAGACCGGTGCACCCCAAGGTGAAGCACTTGGTCTAATGAATCCTTTGTCAAGCAATTCTTGCAGTTGCACTTTCAACTCCTTCAATTCAACTAAGGCCATCCTATATGGGACTTTTGATATTGGTCCTATTCCAGGCATTAATTCAATTTCAAATTCAATCTCCCGCTCTGGCGGCAATCTAGGCAATTCCTCAGGAAATACATCTTGAAATTCGTTAACTACACAAACTTCCTCGAGATTAGGCTCCTCCCTTGCATAATCTCTAACTATGGCTAGGTACCCTTGACATCCTTTGTCAAGTAACTTATAGGCTTCTACTGCCGAAATAGGAGCTACAGGAAAATGGGTTTGGCCCCCTAAAAATTCACAACTAGACTGATCAGGTAAAACGAATTGAACCACTTTTCTATAACAATCCATTCTAGCCCGATACTTACGAAGCCAATCCATTCCTATAATAACGTCAAAATCATACATAGCCATTACAACCAAGTCTATTTCCATGTCCTTTCCTCCCATGGATATCTTACAATTTTCACACACCAGCGTAGACAACACCATATCTTTTAAAGGCGTGGAAACACAAAGAGGCGTCTCAAGAGGCATAACTTCTATCTTATTCAAACATCTATGTCTTTCAGACACAAACGAATGCATTGCACCTGTGTCAAACAATGCATATGCCTTTTTACCATTAATAAGAATCGTACCTGAGATAACATTCTTGGAAGCTTCCGCTTCCTCTTGGGTGATCGCATACACCCTTCCTTGCGCAGGTGGTCTCTGAGGATTTCCCTGCGGGTTTGACCTAACAGCACTCTGATATCCCTGTCGCACTGAGCCAACACTCACTTGCGACCTCTCTTGTGGGCAATTCCTCCTAAGATGACCCACTTGTCCACAGCCAAAACATTTATGTTGTCCCATACAAGGTCCTGGGCCATGTCTCCCATTACACTTCTGACAAATACCAGGCTGATAAGGTACTCTCCCTATATTCAGACCACTTCTTGCCCCTCCAGAATTTCCAAAGTTACTCTTCTTCTTCACATTCCAGGTCTGACCTTGACCAGAATAAGGCCTCTTCCCCTTTCTCACAACACTAAAATCCAACGGTTTCTTAAACTCCGACCGCTCTCTCAACAGCTCCTGCTCCACTAATTGCGCCCTTTCATAAATCTCATTATAATCCCTTATGTTCAAAGGCACCAGTTGCTTTCTAATGTCAGTCCTCAACCCTTTCAGGAATCTCTTAGCCTTCTCTTCCTGATCCTCAATCAATCTAGGAGCATATCTAGACAATTCAGAAAATCTAGCCTCATACTGATCTATAGTCAACCACTTTTGTTCTAGCTGAACAAATTCAGTAATCTTCCTATCCTTAGCACAATCAGAGAAATGCTTCCTATTGAAGGCTCTAACAAACTCCTCCCAGTTAACATTAGTACCTGGTGGGAAGATTATGTCCTTCGAAGCTCTCCACCAAAACTTCGCATTTCCCTCCAATTGATACTCTGCTAAAACTTTTTTCTCAGCATCAGTGCAGTCCAACAGCCGGAAAATTCGTTCCATCCCATCAATCCATTGCTCAGCCTCCTCAGGACTTCCCATTCCATTAAACTTAAGTGGCTTCAGCTTCAAAAACTGCTCCACTAGTCCTTGAGTACGGCGTTCTACTTCAGGTTGTTGCTGTGCTTGCCTCTCCATCAGATTTCCAATATTGGCTAATGCCTGCAGGATGTCTTCCATTCGGGGTTCAGCCCTTGCAGCAGAGGCTTCAACCCTTGATGGATGAGCACTTCCAGCTCGCACCATGACTTTCCTGCAATTTACAAGTATTGCCTCAGGAATAATCTGAGACTCACTGCCTCCACTCAAGCAATTACTGCTACTACATAACTAACATATACATGTTACTAGCAATTTAAGGCAAACTACTGGGGATCTACGAGTGAATACCCATCACCCGTTATTCAATTATTTCGTTTTATACCCTATGGTGTGCATTGTCATCATGTTCCTCAATTGCAAATGAAGGCTCCTTATCACTCCACCTATAACCATTCGCTCTGATACCAAGAAGGGGCAATTGTAACACCCCGAACCCTTCGCAGTCATCACCAGCGCCGATGTTACTCCTTATTACCGTTTTCTATCTTGTACTTAAATAAGCGTCGCCAATCACAAGCATTTTTTTTTTTTTAAAAGCGGTCCCAGCGCGACTCATAGCGGAAGCAAATCAAACATCGCCATCTATCCCCTTACCAATCCATGATACAAATACACACCAGCTAAATATCAGGATTTTATAAACAACTTCGACGCTTGCTTACATACATATATATAGCAAGATGAGGTTCCTTTTGGGTCGGTACAAAACAAGAAAGGCTAGGACTTTGCCATGTCCTACCTAAAATCTCAAAAAGAAACCTTGACCCCTAACATCAGGCAAGCACAAAACCCCCCATCGAAAGCGTCGACTATCTACATCAAAAAGAGATCCAGCTCCTACTCATCGCGCGCAGGTCTCACACCCAATCCGGTGCATCAGGCGGTGGCGGCGGCAACATCCCTCGCATAGCTCCATCCTGTCGAACGTGCACAGAAATGAACTCTTGTATGACAGGGCCCCCAGCCAGGCCGATGTCATACATCACTAGACAACGTACTCGAATGTAAGTCAGTCCGGGAACAGAGGGACAATCTATCTCCGCATACTCGACCTCTACATCAGACGGTAGACCATAAAACACCCCCGCGAGACGGCGGGAAGCGAATCGGCAATCGCTAATCTGAAATGTTATTCCCCAAAAGGGGTGAGTACAACCACTCAGCAGATAGGGAAATCCAATAACAACTTAATGCACCATGCATACCATCATACGATGCAGGCATTACTTACCTTTTTGATGTCATACGTATTCATGCATCATCATAGCATACATATCATCATCATGGCATCTCATCATGCATATCATATCATAGGTGATCATCATGCCACATCACATCATCATCATCATCATCATGCATATCATCATGCATATCATATCATAGGTGATCATCATGCATATCATCATGCATATCATATCACATCATCATCATCATCATGCATATCATCATGCATATCATATCATAGGTGATCATCATATCACATCACATCATCATCATCATCATCATCATCATGCATATCATCATGCATATCATCATGCATATCATCTCATAATATCACCATCATCATCATTTCCATTTTTATCATCACCACATCACCCATTCTCAATTATCATCCCTTCGGGCAAAGACCTCCGACAGGGTTCCCAGCATTCAGCCTCCCAGGCCACCGGGATTCCGGCCCCCCATATTCCGGGCATCTCGTATCTCAACTAGCATCACGAGGCATTCCCTTCGGGTAGAAACCTCCGACAGGGCTTCCGGCCTTTACCCTTCTAGCCAGGCATCCCGCACCCCAATCCCGGTGTCGCGAGGAACCTTCGGGCATGTATCCAAGATACAACCGGACATCCGGCCCCCCCCCACATTCCGGGCATCCCTGAATCTCCTAGGAATTCTGGCAATGCATGCCACTAGGCCATTCCGGCCTCATCCTCCACCATAACCTCTTACTCACATATCACTTTCCACTTTCATCATCCTTTCAATCTCATTATTACATGGCATATGATTCACACACATGCATCATGATTCACGATCACACATACACCAATGTCATATAACAATGCATAATAAATTCAATGGAATTTATGGCCAATAAAATAATCCCTTTTTTTTTTATTATTATTATTTTATTATTATATTTATTTATTTTCATAAATAAATATTAAATTCAATATCTATGATTTTCCCAAAATCATAATATTCAAACAATCATTAAACCAACCAATAGGATGACAATTTCATACAAAATTCATGGCCAAATTGAATTTCACATAATTTCACAATTTCCACAAAATAGCACATAATATTCGGATAATGACCAGAATGCACAGTTTCCAAATAAATTCGATTAAAATACTCATATGGCTTCCAAAAATTACGAAATTTACAGGGTGATAGCCAAGACATTTTCGTGCATCTTTCATGAAGAACTCCAAGCCAGATTCTTTTTAGATTAATTTATACAACCTCCTCACGAAGCTTCTGGAACCATTACTGCATCGTCCAGAATACACATCTCCGAAATATTAAGATTTCACCCATCTATTCTCTTTCGTTTCCTCTGAAATTTGAGTATGTTATGTACCAAGGTGTCATTTACAAGTTTAATGAAGAGATCTAGGTCAAATAACCAAAGTATGGTCACCATTTAAGTCCATGAAGTCTCGGGTGTCTCGGAACACATCACCAGAACCATCGTCTCCAAGATCTAGCCGATTTACTAGGCTATACTTGTTAATTTCTCTTAAAATTTGAGTATGTTGTAGTTTAAGATGTTACCTACAACTTATATGAAGACATCGAAGTCAGATTTTCATCACACACCAACATGCAACCAAGAATCCAACAAGGGGTCAGTGAAAACTTCACAGATCTGGGGTCTCTGTAGAATAGGACTTTAACCCCTCATACCTCCATCATTTTCCACAAAATTTCAGTATGTTATACTACAAGATGTTAGATAAAACTTTCATGAAGACATCGAAGCCAAAAGCGGACTCCAAACACACATGCAAGCTCAAACAAGTTACTGACTCCACAAACCGAACAAGAACAGTCACACGGTTTGAAAACAACTCAACCATTACCTCGGTTTTTCTCACAAATAACACCTAAAATCGAACATGCAACCAACACACAATCATGCAAGAGAAGCTAGAGGACTCCACTTGCCTCTAGGATGAACAAACGGTGACGAACGGCGGCGTACACGGCGAACGGACGGCGGACACGGCGCGAACGGCGCTCCTCCTCGACTCCGCCTCCTCTCCCTCTCGGTCTCTCCCTCTCTCTCGCGATTTCTCTCTCTCTCTCACCCTCTTTCTCTCCAAAAGAAAAATGGCCACCTTCTCTCTCTCTCCCTTTTATTTCCCCTAAAGCTCATGATTAGCAATCATTGATTGCCTTTCCAATGGCCAATGCATGGCCTTCTTTGTGCCACTTGTCTTGATCCATGCATGGGCCTTGGATTGGGCTTGGGCTTGGGCCATCCGGCCACTCTCCTTGGGCCTTGGGCCTTAATTTAGGCCAATGGGCCCAAGGCCCATTCCATGGGCTTTTCATCTAAAGTGGGCCGACTAGCTTGGCCCACCACCTAGCTTTAGGCTAATGGGTCCAAGGCCCATTCAAAAAAATTAACCCCTTTTTTTTCTTTTTTTTTTTTTTTGAAATTCTTTCTTTAAATTATTTTTGAATTCCAATTTTCATCTTGGCCAAAGTCTTGGGATATTTTTATTCATTGAATTTAAATCATATGGCCAAGCATAGATTATTAATATATTAAATTTAAATTTCCACAATCACAAGCACAAATCATCAAATTAAAAGACTAATGGCTAAAACATACAGCCATGGAAATTCTATCACCTAATTAAAGACTTTAACACACCTTATAATTTTGACTTTGAATTTCAAATTGCACATGAACAAATCATAAAAAAAGCATTCATCAATATAAGCATACATTCAAGCATGGTTCGGAACACAACCTGCTCAACCAACGTAACCCATCGCCCTAATCAAGGGTTAGAAAGTTCACTTACAACACACCTAAGGGTGGTAGTCGGTGGTGGGGTGAGTGGCACGAAAAGGACATGAGCGAGAGAGAGGCCGAAAGAGTGAGGCTGAGAGGAAGAGAGAGACGTGCAAGGGAGAGGAGGGAGTGGCATGAGAGAGAGAGAGAGAGAGAGAGAGAGAGAGAGAGAGAGAGAGAGAGGTAGGGTGAGGAAATGAGGGGGGTGCCTCTATTTATAGGCCATCCCTTCTAACTTTCAAGACTTATACTTCAAGTTTTGGTTCTCTAGAATTTTCCACCAAGCCTACTTCACTTATAAGCTTCCAAGACTACTCATAAAACAAGCATGGCCAAGATCAAATAATGGTATATGAAATATGCATGTGACTCTCAAGACTCAAATAATAGCTTATAAAATATGCATGTGCCAAATAATAACATATAAAATATACACGTGACTTTCAAGACCCAAATAATAGCTTATAAAATAAGAACATGCCAAATGATAAAATATGCACGTGACTTTCAAGACCAAAATAATAACTTATAAAATATGCAAGTGACTTTCAAGGCCAAGGCAAGAGCAAATAATACATACGTGTGAATATTATAAGGTCAAGTACACGGGATCATTTATTAATCAACCGAAATCCATCGATTCTCCCTTTTATGCATGTTCTTTCTCTTCTTCTTGTACTAAGGCTTATCCACTTTTAAGACTCAACTAGTCTAATGATGATCCTAAATGGCTAGACTACAAGAGAAGTCCCCTAGCGTGAGTCACCTTTTTGCATTAAAAGTTTTTGGATTTTAGTTTATTGACTTGGAGTAGACTCTGTTGGAGAAGACATCTTCAAGAGATTTTAATGATGCCAAAACTATCCTTTATATATTACTTACTATGTTTTTTTGTAGATATTTGGACCAAAGGACTGCGCAACATCCATGGTGTGACCAATTGGAAAGAAGTTTGCAATTGTCTTGTTATTACAAACAACACTGGTCAACCAAAAGATCAGGTACTGATGATGTTTATATCGAAGCAGTAAAGATCAGGTTGATGGTGATGTAACAACTAATCACATCAATTGATGTTTGTTGGGTCAGTTAAAGGGCCGTTGAAAGATCTGGATTTTTATAGTAGCAAAATCAAAATAAAGCATGCAACAAAGCAGCTAGAGTGTTTGACACGTCAGTCAGAAACTGTGGTGAGAAGACATCAACAATTGCTATTTTTGGTAAGTCTGCAGGAGTTCCATAAAAAAAATGTATAGGCAAGACCTTCCTAGACATCAGCTTAATGAAAACTCTCCAACGGTCACCTTTCTCTCTAAATCAACCTCAACGGATAGTTTTAGGAAGAGTATAAAAGAGAAAGCATTGAGAAACCAAAAGAAAGTGTGGCACATAAAAGATCAAGTAGCTTACGTATTGTTGTTATCATATTAAAGCTCTATATTTTCCTATCTTGCTTGTCGTGCTGTTGAGCAATTATGCTACGGATTAAGTGTACAAGTGTAAGAGTAGTAATTGCGTCCAGATAGGGTGATCTATCACATAAAGGATTAGTGATAGCTGGTTGTAATTTTCCAAGTAGATTGTTAGTGTAATATAGCTCGTCTTAAGGCTTTTAGTCTGAAGAGTGGACGTAGGATTGAGAATAAAGCTAAATTACTATAACTTTTTGTGTCCCAATGTTTGTCATCTTCTCATTCATATTGGCATACATTTAGTGTGAGTTTGTTTAAAAATCATGTCGTGGTGATCTTTACTTAGTTATTAGCAAATTTCCACAAAAGATCATTAAAGTTTGAAAACGACCTATTCACTCCCCCTTTAGGTTGTATTATTAGCCTCAACAGTTAGTATCAGAGCTCTGTTGCTCTTTATCTTAAGTGTATTTCTTTTGAGTACAAAGATCCTTTATCATGGCTAACCTTGTCAGCTTCTTTACCAATGATGCTCAAGCTCCCAACGAGCCGCCATACTTCAATGGAAGCAACTATGGCTATTAAAACAAAGAATGAAATCATACATTATGTGGGATGTAGTTGAAAACGGTCCAAAAGTACTAGCCACTGTTTGACAAGAAGGCTAGGAAGCAGTAGTTGTCAACGTTACAGAAGAATATCGAAAAAGAGCTACTCTCAATGCCAAAGCAAAACACCTCTTGTACTGTGCCTTGTCACATTCTGAATTTAACAGAATCTGTTCTTGTGATACAATGAAGGAAATCTAGGATCATATCATGTTGACATTTGATGGAACAAAAAGAGTCAAAGAAACAAAGCTAAACATTCTACTCCGGAACTTTGAGCCGTTCAAGATGAAGTCCGATGAAACAGTAACTCAAATGTTCACACGATTTGCTGAAATAGTGAATGGACTTTCTATTCAAGGAAAGACCTAAACAGATGCTGAGAAAGTAAACAAATTGCTTTGAGCTCTTCCCAAGGAATGGAGTACCATCAAGACCTCACTACAAGAAACCATGAGGATTTAACCAATCACCATGGACGAACTTATAGGAACATTCATGTCCTATGAAGTTTAACTTCAAAATGACGAAAGCAACTCCAAAGGTAAGAAAGTCATTGCATTTAAAGCTAACCATGATGATACAAGTGGAGGAATATCCTCTAATGATGAAGAAAGTGATGAATGCATGGCATTACTAATAAAGAAGTTTAAACGCTTCACAAGGAAAGGAGAAAACTACTAAGGAAAAATATCATCTAAACATCTTGACGAGAAAAAGACTTACAAGAACAAGGAAGAATCCAAGGGTAAGGATATCGTAATGCAGGAAACTTGGTTACATAAAACCAGACGTCCATCCATCTAGAAGATGAAAGGGAAATTTAAGAAAAAGAAAAAGGCACTAAAAGCTGAAACATAGAGTGATACCGAATGTGAGTCAAGTGATGAGGAAGAAGTAGATCTTTATATGACGGCTAACTCCAAATTAGAAGAAGATGAGATATACTATTCTGAACTGTCCGACAATGAATTACAAGATTTTTCAAAGGAAATGTTTGAAGAACACCAGAAACCTTCAAAATGAAATTCTACTTTGAAAAAGGAGGTTCATTATCTTACCACCAAAAAACTCATTGATAAAACCCTCATTCACAAGCTGAAGAAAGAGCTTGACTCTCAAATAGATCAAGCGAAGCTTCTACAAGCTGAATATGAGAGTGTCAGGGATGAGATTTTAAAAATCAACACCAAATTCTCTCTTGGGTCAAAAACCTTATAGCAAATTCTCTCTATCCAAATTCCTCATTACAACAAGGGTGGTCTTGGACGTGAAGAAAATGAAGATGAGATGAATCGTTTTCCAAAAACCATGGATAGATTCAAGCACAGATCTCCTATACACTTTTATAACTCTCATTTTGTCAAATACTTTACTAAAGTCACTGGCAAGAAATTTCTTGAGTGCTCAAATTGTGAAGGATATGGCCGTTTCAAAATGGACTATTTAAAACAGCATAAGAAATTCAGGAAAACTAGTTAGTCTCTTGATCTTGAATTAAAACCTAACCACAAAGGACCCAAGTTTATGTGGGTACCAAAGAAAAGATGAGAATTACTTTGATTTCAGGTTATCTTGAGGAAAAACAAATGGTATCTAGATAGCGGGTGTTCCGGACACATGACTGGAGACGGCAGCAAGTTCATAATGCTTACAACCATAGATGGAGGAACAGTTACATTTATAGGAACAAATAAAGGAAGAATCATCGGGAAAAGAAACATCAGGTTGGGAAATCTAGTTGTTAAAGATGTTTCACTCGTACAAGCTCTAAAGCACAATCTCCTTAGCAAAAGCCAACTTTGCGACAAAGGCTACAAAATAAAATTCGAGAAAGGTAAATATATAGGCACTAGCAAAGACAAATCACAAATATTCACTAGAAAAAGGTATTGCAACATTTACCTATTTGATATCAATTTTGAAGAATTATATTGTTTAATGTCTATCAAGGAAAAACGTGATCTATGGCACAAGAAATTAGGTCATATTAATGCGAAGCAGTTTCAGAAAATATCTTCTAAAGATATAGTTTGTGGTTTACCAAAAATCAATTACAGCAAGCGTGACACATGTTGTAACGACCCTAATTCCATCTCTAAGGTCTTGCGCTATAGGGAGGTGAGGACACCTGGAGTGCCATAACTTGGCACGCCGGGACACTTAAGTGCCATAACTTTAAAATGGTACACTTAAGTGCCATCATCGGAGTAAAATGGGACACTTAAGTGCCACTCCGGCGAAAATCCGGCCAAATGGCTGACGTGGCAATTTTCCGGCGAGTTTAGTCCAAAACGGCGTCGTTTTGCACGCTGACGTGGCGGAGAAAACGCAAAAACGACGCCGTTTCGTGTCTACGTGTAAATAATAATATAAAAATTAATTAAATTATAAAGTATTCAAAAAATTAAAAAAAATAAGAAAAATTAAAAAAAATTTAAAAAAATTAAGAAAAATTTAAAAGTTTTAAAAAATTAAGAAAATTAAAAAAAGGGGGAGGTTGAAAAAATTTAAAAAATTCAAAAAAATAAGAAAATTTTAAAAATTTTACTTTTAAAAAACTAAAAAATTAAAAAAATTAAAAAAATTAAAAAAAAAAAGGGGAGGTCGAACGGGCGGGCGGGGGGCGAGCCCTCGCCGCCGCCGCCCCGCCGTCGGCGGGAAGGGCCGGCGACGGAGGGGGAGGGTCGGCCGAGGTCGCCGGCCCTCGGCCAACCGACGGCGAGGGCTGCGAGCCCTCGACGGATCGTGGCGAGGGCCACGACCCTCGCCCTAGATGCGGCGAGGGCTCGCGGGCCCTCGCCGTCGGTCGACCGACCTCGTCGGCCCCTGGCCAGGGCCCAGCAACCCCGGCCGACCCTCCCCACTCCGTCGCCGGCCCTTCCCGGTGGCGGCGGGGAGGCGGCGAGGGCCCGCGAGCCCTCGCCGGATCTGGGCGAGGGCCGCGACCCTCGCCCTAGATCTGGGCGTGGGCCGCGACCCTCGCTCAGATCCGGCGAGGGGTCACGGGCCATTGCCGCCTCCCCGCCGCCGGCGGGAAGGGCTGGCGACGGAGTGGGGAGGGTCGGCCGGGGTCGCCGGGCCCTGGTCAGGGGCCAGCAAGGCCGGCCGACCGGCGGCGAGGGCCTGCGAGCCCTCGCCCAAATCTGGGGGGAGGATCGCGGCCCTCGCCGCGATCCGTCGAGGGCTCGCGCCCTTGTCGTCGGTCGGCCGGGGCCGACGACCCCGGCCGACCCTCCCCCTCCGTCGCCGGCCCTTCCCGGCGACGGGGGAGGCGGCGCGGCGAGGGCTCAACCCTCGGCCACCCGTTTGACCTCCCCCGACCCCCCTTTTTTATTTTATATTTTTAATTTTTTAATTTTTTTATGTTTTTTTAAATTAAAAATTTTAAAATTATCTTGTTTTTTAAAATTTTTTTAATTTTATAAAATTAAAATTTTTAAAATTTTCTTATTTTTTAAAATTTTTTTTATTTTTTAAATTAAAACTTTTTAAATTTTCTTTTTTTAAAATTTTTTAAATTTTTTAATATTAAAATTTTTCAAATTATCTTATTTTTTAAAATTTTCTTTTTTAAATTTTTTTATAATTTTTTAAAATTAAAATTTTTAAAATTTTCTTTTATTTTAAATTTTTAAAATTTTCTCTTTTTTTTAATTTTTTAATTTTTTAAAAATTAAAATTTTTTAAATTTTCTTATTTTTTAAAATTTTTTTAATTTGTTAAAATTAAAATTTTAAAATTTTCTTTTTTTAAAATTTTTAAAATTTTTAAAAATAAAATTTTTTAAAATTTCCGTTTTTTAAATTAATTTTTATGCTTGATTTGGAGCTCCGGCGAGCCACGTAGTCAAAAAATAATAATAAAATATTGCCACGTAGGATTTACGGCAAGGGTCGCCGGAGGTGGCACTTAAGTGTCCCACTCGAAAAAAAAAGTGGCACTTAAGTGTACCGTTTTTTGAAGTTATGGCACTTAAGTGTCCCTGGCGTGCCAAGTTATGGCACTTGTGTTGGACTTCTGCCGAGCTATAGGGGTTATTTTCACAACTTCCCAGGCTCATCATTGTGCCAATTCTTTTTATCTTGTTAATAAGGACATGCAGAAACATGAACAAATAAACTCCCTAGACAAATAACAATTGGAGGACTGAGACATACATCATACATAACATACTATTTTATATTACAACAGTACATTGACAAACCCTTCCTCTATGGGCCCTCATTCCTTTTTACATCACACTACAAGTGTCCACATAGGCCAGTGGAATTCTTATCTCCTCTAGCATGATTATAACTCCCAAAACTGGTGTGAGACTTCCATACCTAGAAGTCTAGAAGATAAAAGGGGTGAGTCGCAAACTCAGTAAGTAAAATCACTAATCATCATCTAGGAGGACGACTAGTTATCGAATCAAGCATGCGGACATCTCACGCACTACAACATCAATAGCATATGAATAGCAAATCTTTATTTTTCCTCAACTATATGCATATGTTCATACCAACTTATCTTCAATGCATAATCCGCTTTTAACTTACCACACAAGCTACCCTTAACATACCAGACAAACTACCATCAACTTACCAAACAAACTACCCTCAACTTACTAAACAAGCTACCTTACCAAGTAAACTTATCAACAACACATGCCAACATGCTTAAAAGGTTCATTAACCATCTCAAACAGTTTTTCCCAATTCGACCAAGGCATCCCATACCTTCAGGGGCTTTTTGGTAAAAACTAGGGCATCTAGCCTCAGGCTATGCATCATATGTATGTGAGCCATTTCAGCTTACTATTAATGCATGCTCTAACTCAAACTTATTTGCCAAACTTATCACATAACACACACAAAAGCATGCACAAAGAAGTTCATTCATCAATCCAAACGTTCTCATGGTTCATCCGAAATCCACTAGGCATCCAAAATCCATCGGGCATCCAGAATCTACCAAGTATCCGAAATCCACCGGGCATCCCGTTCTCATGAACGAAGCATCGCCGCTAATGCTATGTGATGACATGTCGTATCTTTCATTTAGTAATCACATGTTGCACAATATACATATCAATTTGTCATTTTCCCTTTTAGCCCACGCATACAAGGCCCGAGGGCATGCTCATACAAGCGTGTACGTGTCATGTTCTACAATAGCATAACAACATAGTATGCCAAGCAAGGCACATGGTTCGTGGCTCAAATAGACTCGTTTAAGCACCAATCCTTTGTCAAGTGAGGCTTGGATAGACACGTCTCACTATCGATCTAAGGCCTAGCGAGGTTTGGTTTGTCACGCCTTAGTGCTGACCTAAGGCCAAGCGAGACCTGTTGATAGCCCAAGGCATGGTTCCACTCGCAGATCCATAATCATGAGCAAACCATAGAAAATATTGCAAGAAAAAATCATAGAATAACCGAAATACAAAAGCACATTTAAGAATACAACTAATTCAAAGAAACGTATCATAACACCCTAGTCAAGGGTTAAGGGATTCATTTACTCATGCAAAGATATGACTAGCATGTTCACACAATATAGCACATCGCCCAAACCAAAGATTAGAGATTTCACTTACCTTTAGTGAACTAGAAGTGGTTTTACTAAGAGATAGAGTCGTTTGGTGAGGAGTTGAGCGAGCAAGGCTGAGAGAGCAAGAAGGCATGCAAGAAAAGAGGAGGGGAAGAAGAGAGCCAAAGGTTGGAGATAATGGAGGGGGTGGTTCCCTATTTATAGGTCAAGTTTCATTTAATGGTTTCACAAGTGATCCAATGAACTTTCTTGGAGTGGCATGGCTAGTTTGATGGTGTAGTGTTGTCACGCCCCGACCCTCGAGTGCGTGGCATCCCTTGATCTCTTTGGTCATGGAATTGCGACATCCCTGTATGCGTCGCCAACCCATTCTTTTTATTTTGATTATACGCAAGCGAAGCAGAACAAACATCTCCCATCCATTAACAAACAATAGGGATAGTAAAAGGTATACATCAGAACATTAAACCAAATAACTTCTCTACAAATTTACTATTAACCTAAGCTTCACTAACGCTATGCCAAACTCTCGTCTCCAATGTAACCCCAAACTAAACATGACGGTTCTCCATACTGTGGGCCTGAAAAATGTTAAACCACGACGGGGTGAGATATAAATATCTCAGCGAGTAAACTCCCTAAACCTCACGTAGGAGGGTTCTTCACCTCAGAGACACCCTAAACATGCGACTTATCTCTATCAATGCCAAATTAATAACAATAATACCATACACAATGCAGCAACTTAAATCTCACGAGTCCTAATCAACGACATACAAATCCATAACCTTATCCGTGCCTTTCTGACTTAAATATCAACCTGCAGATTTCCTCATGTCTCTCAATTCATAAACATAGTCGATCAAAGCATGCATATGCCACATAAGTCACTGAAATGACATTTAATTCATGCACTTTGTGACTCATATATATCCATGCTACACATGTGCAAACAATGGCATCATTCTTGTCATATGCATTCATGCACTCATGCACTTTTCACACGATCATGTCCAGATTATTACCGCCACTCAGGACCCAAGGCCAACCCAAAGGTTCGCAATCATTCGGCTTAACTGGGCATCGTCTCGCCCCATCGGGCACGGCATCATCCCACATATGCATACACCTCAGGATAGCATTTCAATAAGGAGCTTCAATCCGAAATCCATCCGCAAATGGCATCATGTTGACTTGGAGGCATCCGAACTTAATCGAGCATCATCCCACATAATCATACGCATCAGGATGGAGCCATCACCTCGCATAATCATACACATCAAGGTATTTAGGTGATCACACAAGCATACAACCCTCCAAACTTAATTAGGCATCGTCCCGCATAATCACACGCATCAAGACGGCCATCTCCATGCATAATCATACGCATCAAGGTATTTAAGTGATCATACGAGCACACAACACTCCAAATTTAATTAGGCGTTGTCTTGCATAATCATACGCATCAGGACGGCTATCACCCCACATAATCATACGCATCAGGGTATTTAAGTGATCAATCGAGCATACAATACTCCAAATTTAATTAGGCGTTGTCCCGCATAGTCATACGCATCAAGACGGCCATCACCTTGCATAATCATACACATCAGGGTATTTGGTGATCACACAACTCACATCCATTGTTATCTTTCTCATTAGCCAAGTATGAATGTCTTAATGGCATGCCAGACCAAGTGTGTCTCATGATCTATCGAAACTACATCCATAAAATATGCCAAGCACGAAACGAGAGTCCGTGGTTTGACATGATACATTGAGCACCGGCCTAAGTCCAATCCGAATCAGAAATGATACGCCTCGAAATCACATCGAGACCAAGAAAGAACCAATCCGTCGTGACATGATCACCGGCCAAGTACCAAACTTAGCTCGGGAACGATATGTCTCAATATCGCACTGAGGCCAAGAAGAACCGACCTGTCGTGACATGATCACCAATTTAGTACCAAACTTGATTCGGGAATGACACGGCGTAGTAACGCCGATCCTTCCACGCACGTCCAAGAACCATCGTATATCCCGTCTCGGAGGCTCGGAGTGTTCTCATGCATTGACCATGGACAATGAACATATATAAAACATTGCCATCAATACCAAACAACATCACATAGAATGAGCACATCCAATAACATCACAAGTCGCTTCCAATGACAATATCAAATCGAACAACCTTAGCGTATTACCTTTCAAAATAGTCTTTCATTACTGATAATTATAGAATGCTACGAATGCTTGCCCTTTTCAACTTTGGAATTTCATAGCCATAAAACATCTTTAAAAACTAGCATTCAACAAGCATATACACTTTAGAAATTCACAACATAAAGAACACTTATCATTTCCAAAATAAGGGATTGCATAAGCATCTACTATCTTTAAAATTAGGCTTTAGTAAACACATATCATATTAAAAGCCAAAATATAATACGCACTTATCAAAATCAAGATAGGTTATCGCGTCAAACGATAACTTATAACTATAGCTTATCACTTTAAATGATAGCCTATCATCATAACTTATCACATCTAACGATAGCCCATCATCATAGCTTATCACATCTAACCATCACTTATCATGATAACTTATCACATCTAATGATAGCCTATCATCATCATCAAGCCTCGATCCTCGAGCATGTGACCATCCCTCAGCGGTCGATTAAATAGTGACGTCCCAGAACGCGTCGTCGACCTATTCTTTTTAATGCGCATGCAGAAGCAAATAATTAATTCCCAGACGACAACAAGATGGGATAGAAAAGTAGGGTCATAATTTTTGAAATCCAAACCACACTTTTATACATAGCATACTATGTCATATACATTGCTAGCCGGTATTTACAAGGTCTACAAAAAGGTCGACTCATTCGCCGATTCTTCGGTGTCCACAGGAGCCGGGCGGGACAGCAGGTTCTGCACTACGCCATCAAGAGGGTCAACTGGATCCTCGTCTAGAACAGCATCGATTACCACCGCGGGTATATCAAAAGTTCTAAGAGAACCTAGCTTGACACTGTTGGGATCGTAGCGGAACCATGCACTGAATCGATTAGGTATCTCCTAATGTGGAACCTCTTCGACCCATACAGTAGTTATCACAAGCTCATAGACCCAAAAACTTCCGGGATTGAGAAAACAAGAAACCCACTCGGTAACCCTCATGGGACAACCATGCCACTCAGGGGGATTTGCCATCTAAGAACCTGAAAAATTAAGCCCACGATGGGGGTGAGACAACGTATTAGCAAGTTCACCCTCTAAGTCTCAACTATGAAGACAATACACCCCAAGGACTGCCTAAGCACAATCACGAGTCAGAGGTCTTACCTTTGCCTCCGTTCCTTCCTACAAGTCAGTATAATTCATGAATTCATCGAATCACATCAATAAGTCAAATCATCACATCAGATCGAATCATCAATCCATTGACCCAGTCGATTGATGTCAACAAGACCATCTCTCGATCAATCCATTCAATACTATCTATAAAGTCTGATCATATCAAGGACTACTCACTCTAAGCTGAAAATAGATAGTATAGCTCGCACTAAGCTGATAAATAGTATACTGCTCTCGCTAAGCTGACATATCAAGCCATCGGGCTGACATAGTATACTAATAATGCTCACTATAAGCTATCAAGGTGTACTGATCTTGCTAAGCTAATATATCTAAGCCCGTAGGCTGATATAGTACACCGATATACTGCTCTCACTAAGTTGACATATCAAGCCATCGGGCTGATATGGTATACCCATGATGCTTACTCTAAGCTGATCAAGTATACTGCCCATGCTAAGCTGACATATCAGAACCTGTAAGCTAATATAGTATACTGTTCTCACGATATGAGAATGCCACCATTTTTATCATTCCTGATAAAAACAATCATGTGTTGGTACATGGTTGGCCTTAGTCAAAATACAATATTTTCCTTTTCATAAATCCCACCATTTAATATGGTCCACCAAAATATTTTTGACGTTGTAAACTGACGCTCGGTTATTTTCTGATTAAAAAACTAGAATTAATAAATTTTGGGATAATTACCCCAAAATTGCAATCAACACTCAAATTGCACCAAATAATAGTCAAACAAATAAATCAATCACACCATTGCAATCAGCATATAACTTCAGTCATCGGCTATCCCGTCTAATTTTCGAAAAATAAGAATTAATTAAATAATTAATAAATGCCAATAATGCTCACTTAGGCCGTAAAAGACTAATTAAATACTGATACGGGTTCGGAAAATTTCCAAACCTCACTAGATAAATACTACAGCTTATCTAGTTGCTAATTACACTACTCTAACCATCTAACATGCATTAACGATCAACTAATTCACTAATTTGTTCTAACTAACCACCTAATCCAAACTTAAATAAATCTAATCAACCCTTAAGCATCATTAGCTCCCTAAGTGAGGATTAGTGAGTAAACTCACTTGATTAATGATTTGATTGAATCATGACGACAGCGAGGAGGAGACGAGCCAAAAACTCCAAGGCGGCGGCACCAAGCGGGGCCGGGACGGGCTCGAAAACTTCCTCACAAAGCTCATGATTAAGTTGAGTGGGCCACTTTGGTTCTACCCTTTACTGGTTCAGTGGTTGATGGCTGGACATGGTGTTGCGGCTAGACTGAGACGCAAAGCTGGCGGCTGAAACTCGGAGAGACGCGGGCCGTTATGCACGTGGACGCTGGATGGGTTGAGCTGTTGGGCTTGCTGCTTCAACGGAGACGGGCGTGCAGATGTTGCTGTTGGGCTGCAAAGACGGCTTACGTAGGGGGATGATAGAGCAGCAAGGAAATGGGACCATCGAAGCAGCAAGCTTCGATGAAAGAGAAGCCCGTGCGAAGAAGAACAAAGGGAGGAGAGCCCGAGGGGATTCAGTGGGGCAGCGAACATGTAGCGGAAATAAAAAAAATGAAAGAGGAATGGCCAGGGAAAGGAGATAAGGGAGCAGGGGGGTTTGTCGGCTAGGAGGGGGAAAACGTGCGAAAAGAAAAAGAGAAAGAGAGAGAGAGAGAGAGAGAGAGAGAGAGAGAGAGAGAGATTGAAAGGGAAGCCAGCTGGTGTCCAAAAGTCAAAGAAGTTTAAAAGTAAAATGAAGACTGCAGTAGAGGGGGGCAGTCGAATGGAGGGGGGCGCGTGAGATGGAAGGAGGGAGACTTTGGCATGAGGGAGGCTGCAAATGGGGGTTTTGAAGTCAACAAAAACATGTTGAACAAGGTTTTATTCATCCTTATCTTCAGGTCAACTTCAAACAACGTTAACAATTGGTCATCCTAGGGCCAATTTCTTCACCAATTTGCACAATTTGAAGTCCAATTGAAGACCAAAATAAGACAACCCCTCTAGCCTACGAATTTTGCTCAGTTGGACTTCGATCTCATCCAATTTGGTCTCCAAAAACCTCTATGCTAAAATACTTGATCCTCACTTGCTTTCTTGCACCATAATTTCCCCTAAATAACAAGTCTTGGGCAATGAAAATGGCCATTTCCCTCAAGTCCAAATTCTATTTCATTTTTCCCGGAATCCAATTTCATAACAAATCTCTCCAATTGATATCCAATTTTGTTAAAGAAAAAGCCCACACAATTTCCTTTCACCAAGTAGCTCACACTATAGGCCAAAAATCTCTTCAAATTGGCTAATTCGAATTTCCATTCGTTTTCCAAATTGTCCAACGATTTTTCGTAAAAATTCCAAATTCGTCGAAAATTCATCGAAAGATGAGTCGACATTCCTAAAATGTCTTGTGACATGACAGAACTTTCAATTTCTGAAATTGGATTCAAATTTGCGGTTAATTTCAATGCTGGTGCGATTTTAGCATGACCTAACCTATCAGGTAGCTTTTAGGAATTTTTGGTGCAATTGACCCGTGGTTGATTTTCTTCGAGCCACAACATGCCTTTTTGACACATTGACAACTCTCGGTGATCGTGAAAATCTCAAGGTTTCAAATACGGACACAGGGTACCCAAAATGACAGAAAATCGAACTAGTGCCAATCGACGAAAATTTTGCAATCAGGTGGAATCACCCATACTTAGATTACACATCTCATTCGAATCGACATATCTCCGGTCTCTAATCGATTTTTAATTGTGTCGTAATGACCCTTGTAGACTAGCACGATTAAGTAGTCGATTCCTGGTCGAATTCTCAAGCCTATTGCATTGAAATCCTTTAACGGCTTCACCTAATAGGCCAGTTATCTCATGATTGGCCATCTTAGAGAAAAGCACTATAGTCACGTCGATGAAAGACCCAACTTAGCCAATCGAAGTCAGAACCTAAAATTCAGGATGTCACAATCATACCTTATCACATCTAACCATCACTTATCATGATAACTTATCACATCTAACGATAGCCCATCATCATAGCTTATCACATTTAACCATCACTTATCATGATGACTTATCACATCTAACGATAGCCTATCATCATAGCTTATCACATCTAACCATCACTTATCATAATAATTATCACATCTAACCATCACTTATCATAATAATTATCACATCTAACCATCACTTGTCATGATAACTTATCACATCTAATGATAGCCTATCATCAGAGCTTATCACATCTAACCATCACTTATCATGATAACTTATCATATCTAACCATCACTTATCGTGATAGCTTATCACCACTGCTTATCATTCTAATCCACTTATTACATAATCTAACACCATTAACCATAGACCAATCCTAACTCTACTCCAACGCGTAATTACCGCCCTAATCAAGGGTTAGAAAGCTACTCACTTCCAAAACTAGGCCACGGCAAGCGGTGGCTCTCGGTGAGGCTCCACAAGGCGTGATGGTGGCTGTTCATCGGTCGGTACCCCACGGCAAGGCTAGAACAACCAAGGAACAATAGCACACGGCTTGAGGGAGGTCCGTCCATGGTTTGGGACTCACGGCCAACAAGCGGGAAGGACGGCATGGCGAGATCTCATAGCAAAGGTAGCTCATCGAGCTAAACGGTGGATGGTGGCTCATGACCACACAACCAAGGGGAAAAGGAGAGAAATGGGTATGCGATGAAGGAGAGTGATGGAGAAAATTCGTCCAAATGAGGGGTAGAGAGAGAAAGGGAGAGAAATGATGGACAAAGAGGCAAACTTGGGGAAGAAGTTGGCCATTTAATTCCCCTTGACTTATTGTCCTAACTTGGGGAGCAAGAACTCATCTTGGCCCTCCATTCCAACTTAGGGAGCAAGAATAAATCCTACCCCTCCATCTCGCCACAAAAGTCAAAGTCTTCTAGAAGCTAGGTTACTATTCACGCACACTATTCACGTAGGTTACTATTCACGCACATGGGCCAGGTCCAAGATGGCCCAATTGTCTTAATGGGCTTGATAAACTTGGGCTTGGGCTTAGTTAATCCAATTTGGGCCTAAATAATCTTAATGGGCCTAAAAGGGCAAAACTATAATTTCCACCTATTTGGGCCCTTGAGGATGAATTTCAAAGGGAATGTGGCCCATTGGGCCTTTCCAAATTCGTGGGCCCCCTTTGGGCTTCCAATTTTTGGCCCAATTCCACTTATCCAAAATTCAAGGTTTATCGATAAAAAAGGAATTTGATTAGGTAATGTCCCTCATTGATCCTTATGATCGAATTGTCAATCCATGGTTAAGTTCTCTGGTCGTGCACAACAAAATCTTAAATTGCCTTTCCCAATAGGTTTAACACTCTTGAATGGCTCCCAAACCAATTCAAAGTCTAATTCTACCAATTGCACATTGATAGAAGTAAACCCCTTATCATATCTTAAATAGGATCGAATTTTGAGGATGTCATAGGCGCCCCAAGGTTCTAGGGGAATCTTTAAGGGCCTCTGTGTCTTCTTCTTATTGGTCCACATATACCTATGAGTCATTCTATAATGATGACTTGGCTTGGCTTGCTCTTCAATGAAAATCTTGGTATAATAATTACTAAATCTATCCTTACCACCTAAGAGGGTGAGTCACCTCTTCCATTTATTGCCCAATATATGGTCATCATGAGACTTAGATTTTAGGCACATGTTTCATGCCTCTCCTTGCTCACCAAGCCAAACCCTTGCCACATAAGGAATGAGAATGTTCTAGAGACATAAGGAACCCTTCTTGCTCCTAGAATCCTTCCTATATAAGTTACCTAAGATTTGGTTATCATTAGCTTTGGATTTTGGTCACATGTTTTTATCCCTACTTGTTCTCCAAGGCGAACCTTTGGCCATCATTATGCAATCCTAAGATGGCCACTAACAAGGGTGACTCATTCATTGCATTTAATGAGGCATTCTAGAACTTTCTTCCTATTTAGGCCGCCTAAGGAGTTGAGTCACCATATAATGATGACATGTAATGACTTCATGGACACTTAAGCTTGCAATTAAGCTTCTTGCATTTAATGCTTAGATTTTGTGCAATCATTAAGTTTAGATATTCTTCACACGACTTTAATCAAAACTTGCTCTCCAAGTATAAGCCTTCTAGAATCTTCTCTTTTGTCCTCTTTTAAGGAATATAACAACATGGAAATGAGGCCATTAGAAGCGCTAACGGGGTTGGAATCGTGGATGTTACAACTCTCCCCTTAAAAAAATTTCATCCCCTATATTACAAAACGTTCATGATTCTTAGAATAGGTACGAGTACTTGCACTTCATGGTCTCCCCACTTTCCCATATGGCTTCCTCCATTCCATGGTGTCATCATAGGATCTTTACTAAGGGAATGGCCTTACTTCTTATCACTTGCTATCTTCTATTCACGATCCACACTGGCTCCTCAACGTATGATCCTTTGTCGTCTACTTCAATCTCATTGAAGTTCAGCATGTGTGCCGGATCGAGCTCATACTTTCTTAACATAGATACATGAAAGACATTGTGTATTTGAGCAAGTTTCGAAGGCAACGCCAATCGATAGGCTAGATCCTCAATATTTTCTAAGATTTCAAATGGTCCTATGTACTTAGGGGTTAGCTTTCCCTTTTTTCTAAAGCGAGACACGCCCTTTAGGGGTGATTCTTTGAGGAAAACATGATCACTTACCTGAGACTCTAGAGGATTTTGTCGTCTATCTATATAACTTTTCTAACTACTTTAGGCAGTCCTAATACCTATTTCTACTTACCTGTATGGTATCTGTCATAGGTTGGACTAACTTTGGATCAGTGACTTTCCTTTCCTCGACCTTGTTCCAACAGACTGGAGTTCTGCAAGCTCGACCGTATAATGCCTTAAACAGAGCCATATGAATGCTCTACTAGTAATTGTTGTTATAAGCAAATTTGGAGGGGGAAAAGGAAGAAGAAGGCTCAGTTGAAGAGGGGGACCCCAAAGGCTTCTCTAGCCTTCCAACACTTGGCCAAACACTTGAGTGGTTGCTCCCATTTGCTCAGCCTTGTCCCCAGCCACTTCTCTCTCCTTAATCTTCCTTAGAAAGCTTCCCTTCATTGTTGAAATGTTGCACCCCTCCAAGGCTACGAATTTGCACATTTGTTCCTTCAATTTCATTCAAATCCTCCTTCAAAACCATCCAATTGAAGCCCAATAATTCATCCAATGTGTCCACACTTGAATCCACATTTTTCCTTGCCAAATAATCTATCTTGGATGCCAAAAGTGTGCTCAATAACGGTCCTCTAACTTCCCCGATCCAATTCCATCAATTCTTGATTTTTCGCCGAAAATCTTGGTTTGCAGAAAAATCTTCGGAGGATGAGTCGACATTCCTAAAATGATTTGTGACATAACAGAACTTCCAATTTCTGAAATCGGATTCAATTTCGCGGTTAATTTCAATGCGGTACAATTTTAGCTCGTCCTAACCTACCGGGTAGCTTTCGGGAACTTTTAATGCTTTTGACCCGTGGTCTATTATTTTCGAGCCACAGAATGCATCTTTGACACACGACTCTCGGTTATCGTGGAAATCTCAAGTTTCAAATACGAACACAAGGTACAGAAAAGACAGAAAAATCGATTTAGTGCCATTCGACGAGAATTTTCCAATTAGGTGGAATCACCCACACCTAATCACATACCTCCGTCGAATCAATCTATCTCCGGTCTCTGATTGATTTTGATCGTGCCGTAATGACCCTTGTAGATTAGCACGGTCGAGCAGTCGATTCCTGGTTGAATTCTCAAGTCTCTGGTGTCAAAATCTCTTAACGGCTTCACCTGATAGACTAGTTATCCCGTGAGTGATCAGCTCAGGGAAAAAAACTATAAGCGCATCAATGAAAAGCCTAACTTATTTAATGGAAACCATAACTTGAAATTCAGGATGTCACAATTAAACATGCGGGTAGGTCTTTTGGACCCTTTTTCTCAACTAATCAAACAAGGAAGTGAATCGTCAGTGGGTCACTTATTACCAAGGGCATGCGCCAGTCAGGAAGTGAACCGTTGGTGGGTCACTTATTACCAAGGGCATGCGCCAATCATGAACGCAGGCATTTCTAATCAATGACATGATTTATGTATGTGGGGTACATGTAATGTTTCCAAGACAAATTTGAAACCATCGATAAAGCTTTTGAGACAAGGTGATGTCTCGGCTATGGAAGGCATTCAATTGCCAAGGTGTGACATCCAGATTTCACCAAACCTCGGAAAAGTAACGGTCCGTCACAGATTGACGAAATTGTTATCGGATTGTGTCATTGGCACCAATTTTGGACACTATTTCATCGTCATCATCGGCACCGCATTAGGCCATCGTTTCATCACTGCCTGCCGTTCCGAGACATCGAATTTCGGAAAATTTCCCATGCACGGCCATGCACGGCCATGCATCCACGTGAAATCTCTTCTCCTCCATGCAGTCACGTACATCTATTTCTTCATGAAGACACGAAGATCCTTAAACTCTCACGGCCATGCAGCAAGTAAAGTTTCCTTCCCATTTGCTGCCATTGAAGACCACTGAAAGACAAATGCGGCTCTTCTCTCTCTACCTCTTCACAATTGATCAACAAAGGAAGAATCGAAGACTTTGCTCATGCAAAACCATGCACGCGTCCCCATGATGGTCAACCAAGGCAAGGAGTTGACCCATGCAACGTCCCCCATCTTCCAGCGGAAGTGAGGACACGCACGCTCGGTGCTGCCTCTTCGTTGCTGCCATGTTGACAAAACGTGTCAACTACAAGCATAATGGTTGATCATGCGGCAGATGCGTGGTTGCATGGAAGAAGTGTTGTGGCAAGGAGACTCGGCTGAAGATGGCACGTTCCCTCCAGCTGCCCCTCGTCCGAATTGCCACCAAATCAGGCCACGTCCCTTCGACCGTCCTTGCCTCCTTCTGCCGCCGATGCCCTCATTTTGTTGACTTGGGAAAATCAACGTGCCGAGCTTTCAAAGGGAACGTAACACAACAAACAGCGAGAGAGAACAGCGAGCGAGAGAGAAAGCGAGAGAGAGAGAGAGAGAGAGAGAGAGAGAGAGAGAGAGAGAGAGAGAGAGAGAGAGAGTAGAAGAGGAAGTCGTTCCTCTCCGCCTGCACGCGCAGCTGCCGTCGAGCCGCCTTAGCTGCATCCGTGACCCACGAGCTCCCCGATTTCTTGCCGTCAATGCCTTTGGACCTAAGGCAAGTTAGAGTCTACCAACCTATATAGTGTAGTGTTGTTGTTGTTTGAGGAGGTGCTGTTAGATTGGTAGGATATGAACTTTGGTATTGAATACGGGTTAGATGTTGACCGAGAAAATTGGGGTTAGGGAATTGAGGAAATGTTCAGGTTTCCTATGTGTGATTTCAACTTCTTTGGATTTAAATTGAACATAGATTTTGGGGACTACGAAATCTTGAAAATTTGCCATAAATTGATTTGAAAAACCTCCCGAATTGTATGAAAAACTCTATTTACCATGGCACCGACCTCAAATATTTTAAGAAAACGGGTGGTGCTTTTAAATTCGAATTCTATATCAATTTTTCTAAACCATTGAAAATTGGGTTGAATTTTGGACTTACTTTGCGAGTTTTCAAGTTTACTTACCATTTTGATAAATGATTTGCCGTAAGTGTGGGTACTACACTCGGGTTACTTTTGGTGGATTTTGAAAATACTGAAAGGTGAATTGTGAACATGGAATTTCGAAAAGAATCCAGGGGATTTTGGATGTTGATGATTTGAAAATGTTTTGGTATTGAAATGATTTGATGTGTCATTGCTACCATTGGACCCTTGGGTCAACGATGCCCCGGGAGTCGGGTTGTCTGGAGGATCGTAGTGGCGATGCCTCTGGATGTCTGGGGACCGGTGAGCCCCAGAGGTTCCTCGAGAGAGTCGGGATGCCCGGATGTATGACGATACACGTTTCGAAGGGTAGGGGCAGTCATTGATATGGCGAGCCCTAGCGATTCCTCATGATGCTAGGTGAGGGTACGAGATGCCTAGAGGTATAACATAACACGCTCTGGATGCCCGGTGACTGAAATATGGAATCGAAGGCTTTCGTGACACCAGGTTGGATGTGAATTTTTGGAGGGACACAAACACTGGTCCTTCGGGAGAAAAATCTGTTGAATGTTTAAAGCCGATTGTTTTGTTGTTTTATTGCATTGCTTTGAAAAGTGATTTAATGCGTACCGATTCTTCTAGTGATTTTTTTTTTTTTTGTATTTTGCATGGAATCAAATGATAATGATTCTACATAATATAGTTTAGTAGATCTTTAACTGTTGAGTAGTCGTACTCACCCCTTGTGGGACTAACATATTTCATATTAAGAACTATGCCTCTGCTGCCCGCACCTCTCGATACATTCTACGGGATCCCGACCAACTTGCAGTGGGAGCAGTTGGAATTCCAGGATCCTGACGTACGAGGACTGACGTTCATACAAGTGAGGGTGATCGTGATGTTCAACACCGGTCTTTTCACAGGTCCTGTACTCTAGGAATATGTCGTCTTATTCGTCTGTTAGAATGGGCGAACTTTGGGGCCGCTGCCACCGCCACCAGAAGACGACAATAGGGGATCGAGTAGCTGGGAGTGACTACGAGGGTGAGGACAGCAGAGTGAGAATTTTTGGATGTCAGCACTGAAGGATGGACTCAATGTAAATGACTGCTGAAGTTGTCGGTTAACTTTTGAAGTATCACCGAGTATAGGAAACTACGGCCTTTTGGATGTACCCACAAATAATGTCCATCTAGTAGATATGTGTAAATACAAGTGTCCGGCTATTATCTATAAACGTGTTTAGTGTGTGCATCATTTCTGTGTGTAGGGAAAGGGGAGTTGTTGGATACACTTCCACCATATACATTGCGCAGGGACCAATCATGTATATGATAGAAACCCCACATGACTTCTCTAAAGTCCATTGATTAAAAATCAAAGGACAACCAGGATGCAGAAGTAAGGTGGTGACCCTAATGGATTAGGGGTCGTTAGGGGGTGCCACACAAGGCTAGTTTGAAACTCGCATAAATGCATTCACAAGTATCACATAAATTTTGAATACGATCCAAACCATGACTTTCACAATTGTCAAATTAGGATTTAAAGAAATTTGAAATTTTTTGGATTAAGGAATATCTAGGCTATGGAGCATATTCAATTGCCAAGGCTAGCTCGGAACTCGCATAAATGCATTCTCAAGCATCACAGACATTTTGAATATAGTCCAAATCATGACTCTTCTTTAAGCCAAATCAAGATTTGAAAAAGAGTTGCTAAGAAATTATTTTTCAGAAACATCACATGTACCAAAGTGATTTCAAGATATGATTTGGAAGGCCATTTTACTAAAAGCTATTTGACAATGAAACTCAAGAAATTTAGTACAACTTTTGTGAAGATGAGATGTCCTAATTTCATGCGCAAACTAACCTAAGTGGTTTAGCTAAACAATCGCAACAGCAATTTTATGTCAAGAAATTTCTGGCAAAGCATGACAAATCAGCAAAATTGGGTGATACCCATTAACAATCTATTCATGAAAAAATTCTCTAACATGCATGACATGATAATGAACAACTTTTGTGAAGAAATTTTTCCTAAATGAGCTAAGCCTGATTTTATAAAAAAAAAAAAATATAGACAACAAACAACAATACATCAGGAAATTGTCAAAACAGCAGGACATCACATCATCGTAACCAAGATTTGTCCTATCAAAAATGGTCTAAAAATTATGAAATTTTCAAAAAACATGGTCAACATGATGACAAACAAACTTCCTTAAGGAACCAAGTTAAGAATCCCTACAAAAAAAAATGGTACCAAAATGGTAAGAGTCTGACCAAACAGGGGCAAAAACGAGGGTCCGAATTTTGATCTTAGGTCCAGATTCTACCCTATCTTAGAAAAAATGGAAAATAGACTAAACACTATGCAATTGACAAGAAATAGATAGCATTAGAAAATTCTAGATGTGCTTTACAACTTCTTAGAAGGGTTTGGGTCTAAATGATGTCAATTTAGTGCTCTAGGACCGAGATTTCTAAAGATGCGCGTATCAGTAATTAAAAAAATCAGAACACAAGCATACATCAATAAGCCTATAAATCACTTATGCGATGGACAAGTGGCATAAAATTCACAAATGACAAAGGATTTGATGCAACAAAAGATTCAGGTAAACATCTACCCCTAAGTCGTTATGCAAAAGGTTTATGCAAGTCCATGTCAATACCAAATGACTTAAGATTTAAATGGCATACTTGATGATTTTGGAATGCGACTAGCCTAATTGATGCATAGTGTTCACATGCTAAATGACGTTCGATCATGACGTAGCACATATTAACATGGGCCTTGTTATGCACACTTTAGAATCAAGAAGGCAAAGTCATGAGGTTAGGTCTCTAAGAAACCCAAACAAACGTGATAAAGTGCATTCGTGATAAGGTTTCATCCTAGTCTTAACATCACAGAACGAGCATGATTTCAACCATCTAAAGACATGCAAAAATCTAACGAAAAATCTTATATGCAGAACATACGATGATGAATATTTTTTCTTCAGAGTCCAAAACCTAATTGTGATCATACGAGCCGTGACAAAAATGACAAAATAGACATGCATATTAAAGCTATATGTTACTGCAGCACCCTTTCACATTAATGCATGCAATTAATGCATTAAACAATATCAAAACTTTGCAAATCATGCATCAATTGAACACATACAACATGTGGTTCATTTATCATGAGGGACTTAGGGGTTGAATATGGTCAATTACATGTTCAAATCTACCTAAACTCCTCTCAGACCAAGACAGGGTAAATTGACCTTAGCTCGGATCTCAGGGTTTTTGACCTAGCTAATCATGCCTAAAAATTTCGAAAAAATACATGACGTACACTACACAATGGAAAACGACTTAAATGAAGGAATTTTTTTCTAATATGTAACATAGAGGTTAGTACAAAAATAGCAAAATCAGATTTCGGAACCAAATCAAAACATAAGACAGACCTAAACCACTGCAGAATCGAGCATCTTCAGACAGGTTTTTCGAGGGTCAAACATCACTCAATTGGGGTGTACAACCTATTGATTCAAAGCTCTTGATGTATATTTTTGAAGTCTAGGAAGACTTGAACTAAGATAAGGTCATTTCTGACCTTATTTTGGTCAAAACAGCAAATCAGCTTAGTAGCACGAAAATGCAGGTTAAGGCCTGATCAAATTCGATCATCCATGATCATTCAAGAGCAATCAATCCCAGCAAATCAACTTATTCTAATACATCAATCAAACTTCTAACCATAACATATAGTCCTACAATTGAACTCTAGCCCGGACCAGTTAGTCGGGTCTCACTTGACGGGGTTCGAGATTCAGGAAATTACTTTTGATGCCGTTTTTGTCAATTTAGATCCACAATTGGATGAAGTTTTCGCTAGAACTTTGATCAAACTTCTACGAACAGCCAAGGATTGGATCCAAATAGTTAGGACCGCCTTCAAACTGGTCGGATTGCCTATTCAATGCTAATTTGGAACCGATCCGATCGGATTGGCCTTGAAGGTCACTGGAGAGGAGAGATGTGATATAGCTAGTACAAGTACCTAGAGGGGGGTGAATAGGTATATAAAAGATTTTTCTCTTGATAATCGCGCAATACTTAGATAGTTGAAGGATTTGCAACAAATGATAATCAATATAAGACTGAGTAAAGGAAAGAGAGAATTAAACACGCGGTTTATAGTGGTTCGGCTTGATTTAAGCCTACATCCACTCTTCTGCACTGACAGACAATTTGGCTAGATTCCACTATGAACAAAGAGATGTTACAGTGTTGATCTTCCTTGATTTCTAGGTGTAGATGATCTACCACACTTGCTCAAGGTATCACCAAGTATAGACACTCTCTGTGTATACAATTTCGCTCAGACTGTATCGACTAATAATCAAGATGCTTTAGATTCTGGAATTTCTCTATTGATCACGTACTCAAAAAACTAGAACGTCTTCCTTTTTATACTCCTTTATGCCATCATACTCGTTGGCACTTTCCAAAGGAATTCCTCCAATCTACCCGTTGGACGGAATCAATCAAGAAGATCATTCGAGTTATTAAAGGAACCTGACGATAGCCCATCAATCCTGTTCGCCCATACAATTAGGATCTTGGTTTCCAAGAATAGAACATTCCAAGAATACTTCGTCGACCATCGGATCTTCAATTGATCTAGATAAGAACAAAAGAATCTGTTATCTTTATCCAACCAAAAAGATCTTCTCCAGAGGATAGGATTAAATCCTCAACCATTTACTTCGGCTCTAGATTTCCTTCGTCACTAGATTAGAAAGACTGTCAGTGAGAATCGCTTTGAGTCTTGAGTCTTGAGTCTTGAGTCTTGAATCTTGAGTCTTGAATATTGAGTCTGGTGATCAGAAAGTCTTCAGACTTTAAACTAGACGATCTACAGATATCCAGACTAGACTGATAGAAACGTTTTGTCAGCTTCAAAATATTCTGGAAAGATTTCTCCAACAAGATGCTGATCGGAGCTCCTCCGATGAGGCACCGATCAACATTACCTCAAGGTTACTTCGATGGGATTAGTTGAGACAATCGGCAGGCAAATGAAGGCTACCAGATCACCTGTTATAGCTTGCAACAGAACCGGTCCAAGGATTAGACTAGCCTTCAGTGTCTGGAGGAAAACGGCTTGATCGAAAATCCTTCGATCGCTGTTTAGCCGAAGATCACTTGCAGGGACGTCAAAGAGGGATCAGTGAAGAAGATCAAGAGAGTTCAGAGCCTTTATGGACCACCAGATCGCTCGGTTTAGCTATGGAATTGCTCAAATCAAATCACCGACAAGATTGCCAGTGATGATCTTGGTCGGAGGTGAGGTCCGAATGGGCCACTTGTAAAGTCTTCAGGGCGATCGAAGCTTGCGATGATGGAGAGGGGACTTTGAAGTAGGTCGCCGTGATTGAGAGGTCGCTAATGGGGGCTCCGACGGACGGTGATTGATGTGGCAAAAGTTAAAGGTGTATGGTAGTGAGAGAGGGAGGAAGGTGGTTAGGAAAGGCAGGAAACAAGAGGGAAGAGAGAGAGAGAGAGAGAGAGAGCCTAAAGAGACAGAGAGAAATTTCGTGCCACATGAGCCCCCTAAAAATGGAGGGAAAATTGATATATATCATTCCTAAATCGACGATCCTAGCCATCAGTTCGATCCAATGGTCAAAATTCAAATCCAAAGGTCAAAAATTGATTTCGAGGGTTCCATTATGATCTTGAGGTATCGGGTAATCGATCAAGTGGGTTTGATTTACGCAAAGCTGAGCCAAAATTGAGAATTACGTCAAAATATCCGATTATGAGTCAAATTGCAATTTGATGAAATTCAAAAGATAATCTACAAAATTTCAAGAACTTGAAGGTGCAGAAATGAAATTGACACAAAGGGGATCCCAGAACTAGTCGTCGGAGATCCAAAACCGGCTAACAAGCTGCTGAACCAGCTAGCACCGTTGATGGTCAATCAGACCTATTAGACTAGTTCGCTCCGGTTTGGCTTGTTCTTGACCAGTTCTTGACTGGTTTGGTCTGGTTCTGACTAGTTCACTTGCTTGAGGCCCCTATGGGTTCAAGATTTATGCAATTTGGTCTCTCAATGACTAAATTGAAAAGATAACTTATTCAATTTGAGAGGAAATTGTCCAATTATGATTCAATTAAGTTAATTAAACTTCATAAATGTGATCTAGGGGTCTTTTATCAACTTAATTGAATGATTGCTACGAAAAAGAGCAGACCACAATGATGGGTCTTTTGAATTGAAGTTAAAGAGCTAAAATGATTGAATTTGCAATTCAATGGGTAAAATTGTAAATTGATTGAAACTGAGTTCAATTAATGTCATAATTGTGACATCTTGGATTTTCAATCCTGTTTTCAATTGAATAAATCAAGCATTTCATCGACACGCCTATAGTGCTATTCTCAGAGCTGATCACTCAGGAGATAACTAAACTATCTAGGGAAGTCATTAAGAGATTTTAATGCAATAAGACTTGAGGATTGACTAGGAATCAACTACTCGACCGTGCTCATTACCGAGATCATTACGACACGGTAAGATCGATTAAAAATCAGAGATAGGTCAGTTTGACTGAGATATATGGTTAAACGTGGGTGATTCCACAAAATTACAAAATTCTCATCGATCGACACTAAATTAATTTTTCTATCATTTTGGTACCCTGTGTCTATATTTAAAACCTTGAGATTTTCGCGACAACCAATGTGTCGAAGAGGTTTAATATGGCTCGAAGAAAATCGACCACAAGTCATTTATACTAAAAATTTCTAAAAGCTACCCGATAGGTTAGGTCACGCTAAAATCGCATCGATTGAAATTAACCACGAATTTGAACCCGATTTCTGAAATTGAAAGACCTATCATGTCACAAGTCATTTTAGGAACATCAACTTATCTTTCGAGGAATTTTCGGTGAGTTCGGGATTTTTACGGAAAATCGGTTCGGATGATTCAGAAAATGAACGGAAATTTGGATTAGCCAATTTGAAGAGATTTTTGGCATCTGGTGTGAGTGAATTGGTGAAAGAAAATTTTGTGGGCTTTTTCCGCATCAAATCGGACTTCAATCAAAGAAGTTTTTTTAGAAAATTGGATTCCGAGAAAAAATGAATTAGAATTCGGAATTGAAGGAAATGGCCTAACCTATTTCTCCTCCCCCCCAACCTTGGCCGCACGTCCCTTTCTCTTTTCCCTTCTCTCTCTCTCTCTCTCTTGTGCGAATTCTTTTCTCCCCACCAACGTCCCCCTCTCTCTCTCTCTCTGCCGTGTCACACCTTCCTCCCCCTCATCTTTGACTTTTGAGTCAAGCTTATCTCTTCCCTTTTTGCTTTTGGCTGACGCACTCACCGCCCTCAACCTCTCTCTGTTCTCTCTCTCGCGTTCGTTACCCCTTTCCCTCCGAACTCCATTGCTGTCCAGCAATCAACCGAAGCAGATTTCACGGAGCCGAGCCCAAATAAACAGCAAATTTTGGTCCAACTCACGTCTTCGTTCAACAGCCCTCTTGAAGCCGCAAGCCAGCCGTTTCTCTCCACCGAATTAGCCACGCAAAACAGCCATCAGCCGTGGAAATCCAGCAGCCCCGTGAGCCTTGCGGGCCAAGATTTGGGCCCAATTCGTGCCCCGTTGTTGTTGCCAATTTGGAGCTTTTCATTCCTCGTCGCGTCCCCGTCGTTTTGATCCAAGCAGATCATTAATCAGGTGAGTTTAACTCACTAATCCTCACTTAGTAAGTTAATAACGTTTAAGGGTTGTTTAGTTTAGATTAAACTTGGTTTAGTGGAACCAAGTGGATAATTAGAACAGTTTAGTAAATTAGTTAATCATCGATGCATGTTAGGTGGATAGTTTAGTGCAATTAGGGCCTAGACAAGCTCTAGAATTTATCTAAAGTGGTTCGAAAATTTTCCGGGCTTGTCTTGACTTCCAATTAGGCCTTTTCAGGCCTAAGTCACATTTTCGGTAATTATTAATTAATTTCCGTAATTATTTAATTAATTAATTATTTTCCAAAAATTAGATCGGAATAGCCGTGACTAGAATTTATGCTGATTACGGTGGTGTGATCTGTTTATTTAATTGAGTTATAATTTGTGTTGTTTGTGTGTGATTTGCAAATTTGGGAATTTATTCCTAAATTTATTTAATTTCAGTATTTAATTAGAAAATTAATGGGCGTCAGTTTACAGTGCGAAAAATGTTTTTATAGACTATATAAATGGTGGGAATTTTGAAAGTAAAGATATTATATTTTTGGCTAAAGCCGACTGTGTGTCCACACATGATTATTTTATCGGGTACCCTTAATATGAGGAATATGGGCCAAGGTGTCTTGTTAATTGAAGAATCAAGTTAAGAAATGTAATGTTGTTGGCCGTGAGTGAATAATCATGTGATGTTGCAGGCTAGATCAAGAATACCACCAAACTTGGAGTCGGTTGTGCTCGCTAAGCCGTAATTCAGCATTACTACCGAACTTGGAATTAGTTGTGCCACTGAGTCGTAATTTAGCATTACCACAAAAGTATGGTTGTGTCCACTGGACTGTAATCTACCACCGAATTTGGAATCGGTTGTGCTCGTTGAGCCGTAATTCAGTATTATCGCCAAAGATTTAGTAGGCCATGTTCGTTGAGCCGTAATTTAGCATTGGAGTTGAGTAATTGAGATGACCGGGGAATGGTCTGGTTGACATGTAATCGATTGAGTTGATTGATCGATGATTCGATCTGAATTCTTGATTTGATGTGATTCAATGATTGTTTATTGAATTAATTTGCAGGAAGGAACTGAGGCCAAGGTAAGCCCTTTGACTCGTGATTGTACTTAGGCAGCTCTTTGGGCTTATTTTCTTTCTAGTTGGGTCATAGAGGGTTGAACTTGCTGAGACATCATGTCACCCCATTGTGGGATAACATTTTCAAGTCCTAGTTAACAGCGATGGAGGACCCATGGCCCGAACTTTAGAAGGTGAAGCCTGAAGAATTGACGATCAGGTCTAACTAGTTAGTCATAGGACAATTCTATCTTGATGAAAGTCGATTCCTTTTTGTAAGCTTCTATGTATAAACCCATGTGTTTATAAAAAGGTACTTTATGAAAAATGAGCCCTACTTTTCTATCTCATCTTGTTGTTGTTTGAGTAGTTATTAATTGTTTCTGCATGTGCATTAAAATGAATGGGTCGGCGATGCGTCCTGGGACGTCGCTATTATATTGACCAAGCAGGAATGGGCATGTGCTCGGAGGATCAGGATGTAACAATAATTGTGCCATCTAATTAATCACCCACGTGTAAGATTACTTATTGTGTTCCAATTGGCATCGAATTGAAGTGCTCGAGCTTATGTCAAAAATGAATCTAGGTTTAATATCAAAATAAAACCTAGATTTATGAAATTAAACCATAATCTTGAATGGGTCAATTACAATTTTATTGATTGAAGCTTCATTGCTTTACTTTCTTATGCTTAAGAAAGTAAAATTCTTCAAATCGAGAATTTTTAATGTGAATTTCTTAAAATCGATTTCGAATTTAGACTTATCTTAAGAAAATGATTCGCAATTCATGAAAAATCGATTTTGGTTCCCTAATTAGAGCTTAAAACTATAGTTTGTATTTTGACCTAGCAATTCACCAAATTGAATCCACAAACGAATTTAAAATAGCCCCTAAACCAAATTTTAAACAATGAACCACACCTAATTATGACTACAATGAAAGTAATTTGATTTTTTGACGATTTAAAGTCTGAAATCGAAAAATTCGAAAAATAAGGTTCTTAATTGATTTTTGCAAAATTTTCGACACAAAGGTCAAAGTAACATTAAAAGAATTGTATTTGTGAATTTTTTTTATTTTTTCAATTTTTTTGGTCAAATGTTTGACTAAAAGTGACATCTTAGTTGACTTTTCCTCAAAGATTGATTTCTTGGTTAAATTCTTGAATTTTTGTGAAATTGATTCGACAAAAGTGAAATTAAAGCTAAACGGCATCTATTTAAAAGAAAAGCCAATTTTTGACATAGGGTTGACCAAAAAGTCAACTCGAAAGTCAATTGTTTGACTTTTCGAGTTTTTCTTTAAAATGATTTGGAGATATCTTAAAAGCAACAATATAAAAGAAAGAAATGAAAACCAACATTCTTTGGTCGAGAAACGAGCTCTGTCGCGATCGAAGACCTAAATCTCGATTTTTACCTTCTTTCAATGCATCAACTAAAAATCAGATTTTAATAGATGCCCAAAATTAGCTTGTTGGGCTTTGGAAGTAGAAGAGAGTAAAGTACGCCTAACATGTGAGAGTTCACGAATAGTGGGCCAAAAAGCGAACGGTCGACAATGAGTATCTCGAGTAGTGCGACAATAGAACTTGCCAAAGTAGGTGAGATAAGAATAGAGGCAGTTATGGGAATTGACACTAGTGAAAATATCAACAAGGCAAAGCAGTTATCGACAATGAGGCAAAGCTTCTGGAACATTTTAAATATCGAGATGGTAATCGCTAAAGAGCAGTTACCCATAGACTACCATTACAAATAGCCGAAGAGGCATCAATGTAGAGGACCTTTCATCAAAGTCGACAATCGATCATTCATTTTCAATTGCTATCTTTCCCTTTATTGCACTTTTACATTCAATCGTACATTTGCTTTTCTCCTGTTTTCTTGTATTTCACATTTGCCTGTAGTTTAGATTATTTGCTTCTTTTCTAGACCGACATAGAACCCATTTCAAACAATAAAATCAAAGCTTTGCCTCTTCAGTGAAAGATTTTGTGGAGGGAACTTTCATCAACGAACAGATATAAATTTTAATCAAATTAAATTAAAAAGACTAATTTTTTTTTTTTTAAAGAAGAAATTAGTGAGGGCCTCTATGGCCCTTGCCACCATCGGCGACCCCATCCGACCCTTGCCCCACCATCGTGGGCCCTTTCCAGTGATGGTGGTGCATTGGTGGGGAGGGCCTAGAAGGCCCTCGCTGATTTTGTCTCTCTTTTTATAATAATCTAGTATTTTTTATTTAATTAAATTAATATTTACATTAAAAATCAAATTTGGAGGCAAAACGATATCATTTTGGGCTTATCTAGCCACGTTAGCGCCACATGGATAATTTTTTTTTTTTAAAGAAATATCACATCATTTAAAATTCTTTATAGAAAATGCCATGTCGGCTATTTGGCTAGAAATTCTCGCCATTGGCGTTAAGTGTTCATTTCTTCTCGATTTGGCACTTAAGTGTACATTTTAGAAGTTTTGGTACTTATGTTTCCACTCGTGCCAAGTTTTAGTAATTGGGGTATACTTTTTCCTTCGTTCCTTATAGCTCTAGTATTTTATTTCATGCACTCGTATAATCTCAAACGAGTTGGTAACTCAACAATTAAGATGTTGGCAAATTCTTTATATGGTTGATATTTAACCAACTAAACTTGTAAAAATTCAAAGAAGTTTATAAGTTATGCACTTATTGTAATTTTAGTAAACGTATTATAGTGTTTGAAAGTTAGTAACTTTCTAATGGTGTTGGTCTGTTACCGATAGGTGATTGCATTTATTATAATGTTAGCAAATGTGTTATTCTGTTTGAAAGTGAGTAAATTTCTAATGGTGTCAGCATGCTGCTGACAATCTGACAATCAAATTGACCGTCAAATTATTGTGATGTTACTAATAGGTTATCTTGACAATCAAATGAACAGTCATACCTTTTTTTTTTTTTTAATCAATGGTATTTGAAATTTGTCAGTCACTTCATACATCTACCAACAAGGGAAAATATTGACTGCACCCTACACTTCTGCCGAATAATGTCAAATGCAATTTAGGCCATTTCCTAACTTCCGTCCATCGACCAATAGCATTTGGTTTTATGGTCTTCGTCTTAAAAAATTACTGTCTTTCTTTTCAACCATTTAATTGGTTTTCCTATAACTATTACATTATTTTAACATGACGTGTTTGACTGCCAAATTTACAAGCAAGATGAATTGACTATTCTTCTTAGCCATCACATGAACAGACAAAAGGACAAAATTAAGGAGTCTTTCATGACAGCTAAACAGTGTCCTAGGCACCCGGCCAACGGAAGTATGTAATTATCATCTTGTAACGATCAAATCTTGTCGAGATTCATGCAATGCGAGACAGCTCAGCCTGGCCGGCATGGCGGTCCGTTGTGAGTTTTAAATAGCCTTGGTGATGAAATGGAAGTGACAAGCGGTGCTTCCGTTGGGGCATCTAAGTTTGGAAATGATTCTTTTTTACCTTGGCCTACTGTAGAGTCCAAAAAGGCCATTATCATACCGTCCATGCAATCGAACAAAATCACTAGCATGTGAGTTTTCTTCGACAATTAGGTCAAGAATTAAGAATGAGGAAAATGCCTAAAAATTTTCTATTGAGATATTTCAGAGTTACTCTACTTGAGTTATGGGAATATACTGATTTTTTTATGAAGAAAAAAAGAATAAAAAAGTATTAAATAATCAAATTCTAATTTATTTGACTTACTGCTTTTATAGATCTATTTGACATTAGAATTGGATACATAGGCATATCCTCTAATTTTTCAAGCCCTGCAAGGGGAAAACTTCACATACGCTTCAGGGGCTTCTAATTTGACTACATCTATCCTAATGAGCCATTTATCCACTGATGCAATTGCATTTTTCTTTCTTACATTTCGTCTTTTTTTTTTTTTTTTTCACTTCACTCAGATCAAAATAAATAGAAAAAATATGTATGGGTTCCTTGGATTTGTTGTGATACAACAAGGCATTTTTTTATAATAAAAAAATGGGTAACATAAGTGGGAAGAAGTGGTCTATCCAAATTGCCGTACCTTTTTATTCGAAATTTTTTATTATTCTCATTGGATTTAAAGAGGGGCAAGTACCGCGGGGTGTTAAGTGATCTCATATGCTGCAGAATTTTATTTTGTCTCTCACCTGGTGATAAATTCAGTTGAATCCAGAAGCGATACGTGATGCATTCAACAATTTACCAATCGTCAATTAGCTTCTAGATGAACATTGGACGAATTGCCAAGAGCACAGTCGAGGGAGGTTGCCATCGGATCATTGACCCGAGCATTATTTGAGCGGGCTTTTACATTATTACTTCGCAATTCCACAAATGTATCTCAGAGAGCGGCAGAGGGTACAAGAATATCTGATAAGTTTGTACTGGACCCATTGTTGGGTTTCATAGTGTTCTCTTCAGGTGCTCAAAAAAAATTAAATTTCACAGCTCAATTGTTTTCCCTAGACGAATTTTTTTTCTGTCACATCTCATGGTGGGTTGATGCAGCTGTTGAAGAAAATTCCCTAATTAATTTTGAAGATTGATAAAAATTTTCTTAATTATCTTTTGATTATGATGATAAGCTTTTTTGGATGGAAACTCTTATATGTATCATCAAACGTTACTTATCGGACTTAAGGACATAAAGATCTTATCCTTTACATTCAATCCCAATGGAATAAGGATATTTATGAATCATTTGCTAACAACTAGAAGATTAGCGTGGATTCGTTGCCTTATATATATATATTGATTGTCCGAAAGGAAAATACTGAATACAATCTTACTTATTTGGAATATCTCAATCTGTCAACGGAACAATCAATTGAAGATGGAAGGTTTTTCAAAGGAAGACTTAACTTATGGAAGCGCTATGTGTTGTATGGTTGGCAGATCCTTTGGGGAACTCTATTCTCAAAAATCCAAAAGTGATAAGATCTTCTTCAACATTCAAGTCTAACAGGTTGATTGGATGGATGATCCTTAGAGCTTAGGTCCAATAGTTAGCTTGGACACTGAGGTGTGTAAAAGGAAGTCATAATGATGAAGGATGCTAAGAGAATACTAAAGTTCTGAATTCCACAAGTTCAACAAAGTCTTATCCTCAATACTTTCATATTTTGTGAGCTAATTAGTGTAATCTCTTAAAGATTGAGAGTGTGAGATCATATATTCTTTCACACGAGCTTAAGTAGTGAATACTCAGTCCTTGTAACCGTTGATTAATTGATCATAGTTGTCACACCCCGAACCTCGAGCACGCACGCATCCATCGGTGGTCAATAGAATTGTAACGTTCCTAGGACGCGTCCCCGACCCTTTTTATTTTATGCACATGTGGAAGCGAAATAACAATCTCCAAATAACAATCAAACATGGGATAGAAAAGCAAAACCACCAATTTAAACAAAACTCACTCTATATACAGCCAAGTCAAACCTACGGTTTATATACAAGAGGTCTATCTCAAAAGAAGCTACCAGGCTAACCCTACTTCAGACCCTACCTACTTGGGATCTAGGTCTACTACGACACCGTCTGGGATGTCGATGTTTAGAGGCTCAGCTGCCTCCTCTACTTCGAGCTCATCAGCCTCGGGCAACTGGTTTGCCTCACGAACTAATCCAAATATTCCTTGAACACTCGATTCATCAGATCCAAGAAAATGGCTGGAGCGTTAGTCAAACCAAATGGCATTACGATAAACACATAATGACTGTAATGCAAACGAAATGCCATCTTCGGTAAATCTTCCTTCCTAATCCTCAACTAAGGGTAACCTGTCCTCAGGTCGATTTTGGAAAATATCGACGCTCCCTACAACTGATCAAACAAGTCGTCGATCCTCATTAGTGAGTACTTATTCTTGATCGTCACTTGATTGAGTTGTCGATAGTTGATGCACAGACGCAGCGAACCATCTTTCTTCTTCACGAATAGAACTGGTGCTCCCCAAGACGATGCATTGGGACGTATGAATTTCCTGTCCAACAATTCCTGCATCTGCACCTTCAGCTCTTTCAACTCTAACAACGCCATATGGTAAGGAGCCTTAGAGATTGGCGCCGTTCCAGGGGCCAATTCAATTACAAACTCGATCTCCCTTTTCTGGGGGCAGATTAGGTAATTCCATCTGAAACACGTCAGCAAACTCTTGTACTACTGCATTGTCCTCCATCTTCGGCTCCTCAACTGTCATATCCACGACAATTGCTAAGTAACCTTGGCCACCCCTGTCTAACAAACGGGTTGCCTCAAGCGACGAGATTAAGGTAATCAAGGGTCCTCCTTGACTCCTAATAAACTCGAAACTTTCACCCACTAATGGGTTAAATTGAATCGCTTTATGATAGAAGTCGATAGTAGCTCTTTGCTTGGTGAGCTACTCCATGTCAATTATCACATCAAAATCATACATGGCTAGGACAATCAAATCTATCATTTCCTCTTGCTCAACAATAAACCAACTTGAACTAGGATAGCCTACTGCAGACAACACCTTATCCTTTAATGGGGTAGATATACTAACGACTGGGAAGAAGTACACTATTAGTGCCATAAGTTGTGTACGGCGCTCACTTTGGTGCCAAAAGTTTCAATCGGATCACTTAAGTGCCAAATCGGAGGAAAAACGATCACTTTGGTACCACCGGCGAGATATTCCAGCTAAAATGATGACGTGGCTTTTATATTTAAAAAAAAATCGACATGGCTTGAGAAACGACGTCGTTTTCGGTCCTCCTTAGGAAAATGATGTCGTTTTGCTGTCCTAAGTGGATGGTCTCACAAAAACGACGCCGCACAACTCGTTTTGGGATTTTTTATTTATTTATTTGGAGATTGAAATTAGGGTTTTGATCCTTGTCAGCCGCCGACCTAGCTCACTCGGCCTCCATTGCTTGGCCATCGACCTAGCTCACATGGCCGCCGTTGCTTGGTGACGTGAGGTTTGCACTAAGCGATATCATGGCCTTCGACTCGACCGCCGAGTAGCCAAGTCAGAGTCGGGGTCGGGGTCGGAGCCGTGGCCACTGAGCGCGGGGGCTGAGAAGGACGATGACTGGCCCATCACCGACGGAGGCAGAGGCAAGGGATCTGGGTGGTTGAAGGGGAAGGAGGGAAAACCATCAACACCATCGATGGTGCGGACACCGGGGTCGTCGGGGGCGGGGGAGCAGAAGACGTTGGAGTAGTTGCAGACGTCAGGGCCGACCCAGTTGGTGGTGAAGTTGTTGTGGTCGAAGAGGATGGCCTACTTCAGGGCCTCAAGGGCGATGTAGGGGTTGCGGAGGCGTGGGTTCTCAAAGGAGACGGAGGGGTCGACGGCGACTTGCTTGCCGCGGTCGCCGAACTCGTCGAGGTAGTGGAGGAGGTGGTGGTGCTTGGCGGCGCCATGGGTGGCGGCGGAGAGGACAACAAGGGAGGAGAAGAGGGACGAAGAAGGCGGCGGTGGCCGAGATTATCAGGCAAATTTAGGGCTTAGGGTTTTGAATTGGGGGAGAGACATCAAACGACGTCGTTTTTGTAGTTTACATGCTGACTGTACTTTTCGGCAAGCCACATCAGCGTAAAAAATTAATAAAAAAGTTCCACATGGGATTTCCAGTCAATCTGATCGGAGTTGGCACCAAAATGATCTTTTTTCAAAGTTTTTGGCACTTAAGTGATCCGAAGAAAACTTTTTGGCACTTAAGTGATCCGAAGAAAACTTTTTGGCACTAAAGTGAGTACCGTACACAACTTATGGCACTGATAGTGTACTTCTCCCCTAACGACTGACCCCAACGATTCTGGACTCAACCCTGCCAACTTAACATACTGCTCAGCAATAAATGAATGTAGCTCCAAAGTCAAATAAAGCATAAGCAGCATTGTTATTCAGCGAGACTGTACCTGTGAACGTCAAGTGAGTCCTTTGCTTGTCACTGGGTGACAACATACACCCTTCATTGCGCTGGAATCCTGCTAAATCTGCCCTGCGGTGCATTCTGTGGTGCAAATCCTCTGTTCTGTCCCATCGGTGTTGGCAGTGGTAGCTGTGATCCCATCGGCCTACGGGGACAGTCCTTGACCTGGTGGCCCTACTGGCCACACCCATGGCAAGCACTCGTCCTAGAATAGCACGGGACCAATCGATGTCGCTTTCCACAGAAATGACACACTGTTCTGGTACGGCGCTAACTTTCTTATCCCACCCTTCCTATTAGGCAGAATAGGATATCTTCCTCCAGTTATCGGCTTCTTTCCAAACCGATTGCCATCTCTATTCGACCCGAACCGCAACCCATATGCGGTGGCTCGTTCTTTCAAATTTTTCTCTATCAGCTAGGCCTGTTCATACAAATTATTGTGGTCCTTCAGATTGAACGGCACCAGCAGGTCCTTCAGCTCCAGTCTCAGTCCATCTCAGAATCTCCTTGCCCTGTCTACGGGATCCTCAATTAGCTTGGGGGTGTAATGTGACAGCTCGACAAACTTCGCCTCGTACTAGTCTATAGACATTAGACCGTGACGAAGGCGCTGGAATTCTGCCATCTTTAGTTCCTTGGCATAGTCAGAGAAATACTTGCCATTGAAAACTTCTATGGAGGTGTTCCACTCCAGAACCACACCTTCAAGGAACACTCTTCCTCCGGTGGCCTTCCACTAGGTACTTACATTTCCCTGCAACCGATAGACTGGAAGGACCACCTTATATTCCTCCGAGCACCTCAGCAGTGTGAAGGCCTTCTCCAACTCTTGGATCTTGAGAGTTGCAGCCTTAGAATCGCCTGTTCCTGAGAAGCTCGATAGGTTCAACTTTAGAAACTGCCCAACAAGCTTGTGCATTGGCCTCTCTCCGATCACATTCCCAGGTGGAACCTTGGCAAATGTAGCTGTAGCAACGGCAACAGCAACATTGGCGGCAGCAGTGGCGGAAGCAGGAGCTTGATTCTTGGCCTGCTGCCCCATCAGATACCCCAAAGTCTCGAGCGTCTGCACAATCCCATCGATTCTAGGATCGCCAGGTGTTACTACACTAGCACCAACCTACGATGGTGCTCTTACACTTGCGCTAGCTTAAGTCGATGCTCTTCCTTGAGTACCGACCCTAGTCGGCGTCCTATCCCAAGTGACTAACACAACGGTTCTCTTCCTAGGAGTTTTCTGCTCCTGATCGCTCATAGCGCAGACTCTTTATAGAACCTGCTTTCTAATTCCACACAGAATTAGAAAACTGAGCGACCTCCATAAAACGATCTACCAATCAACTAGTCAATCACATGCATCTGCATAAGAAAAAGGCATTTACTACTAACTATCCCAAGACCCGTCGTACCTTATCACTCCGAACACTGATCAGCTCTGACACCACTTTGGGCAGGGATGTCACGCCCTAAACCTCAAGCACGCGCGCATCTCTCGGCGGTCGATAGAACTGTAACGGACATGTTGCCAACCTTTTTTATTTTATGGACATCCGTAAGCGAAATAACAATCTCCAGATAATAATCAAATATATGATAGAAAAGCAGGACCACAAATTTAAACAAAACACACTTTATATACAGCCAGGTCAAACCTACGGTTTATATATAGGAGGTTTGTTAACACCTAAATTTTGGCGACCAAGTCATGAATTTTTTTGCATAAAAAAAGGGGTTACTTTTAACCCCTAAAAAAGAGCATCAGAACAAATGAAATGAATAAAAGGAAAATAAGGGGAGGAGGATCAATCGATTTGATTATGAATGGAATGTGGAAATTTTGATTAGCCATTTTTGCTCCGGCGAATATTCAAATCATAGCAAATGTGGAAGCAAATTCTCGATCGGAGAGAAATCGGGTGAATAAAAAAGCAATGAGTTTGATAAAATGGAATGAATAAAAACATTCGAGGAAAAATCAAACCGATTGTAAGATTTTGCTCCAATTTGCAGACCATAAATTGAGGCAACGAAAAAAGAAAGCTCAGAAATTGCCATGGAAGATGGTGCTCAGAACCACTATAAAAGGGGAAAAATTTTGTGAAAAGAAAAAAAAAAAAAACTTGCGGAGAGTATTCATGAGGGGAAGAATTGAAAAAAATTTGGGAGGCGAATTGGGAAGCAAAAAATTCAAAGCAAAAAGTTTCGAAGAAAAATCGAGAGAAAAAATTCGTGAGGAAAAAATAGGGGGAGAAGTGGCAAAAGGCGACCGTGAGAGAATTTGGAAAAGGAAGTGTGAGTAGGGAAAAATTCGCAAAAAATTCGTGGAAGAAAATGCCAAAAAAAAAAAGGAGGAAAGGAACCTCCCCTCTCGTCGAAGGAGCCACAAGGTGAGTTATTTCTCCTCTTCTTTTCGATAGGCCGCAAGGAACAGAAGAAAATTCAGCATAAAGCTGAAGGAATAGTAGAGGGAAGAGACGTGCAGCAGAGAAGGGGGAAAAGAAAAAAAAAAGCAAAACAAAATAACACCAAGAAGGACACTGCTCTTCTTCCTCGGGTGAACCTCTGCTGCTGTGACCAACCCTCCGCGCTGCTGATCACTCTTCGCTCGTTGCCCGTTGTCGCCGGCGCCACCGCACCAACCCGCGAAGCGCCCCGCCGTCCACTGCACCAACACCGCCGCTCCTGTTCCACCGCATGACCCGACGTCAGCAACGCCGCTCGACCAGACGCCGGCAGCTACTACCTGCATTGCTCTCCTTGCTCTGGTCGTGATCTGCTTGGCCCAACGCCGTCGCTGCTCGTCGCTCCGCCAGTCACCGTTGCTGCGCCTCCGCCAGAGCTGGACCCGAGCCGAACTGCTACCCCTTTCGACCCGACGCCCCTGCAACAGATCCTGAGCTCCGTCGTGCCTCGCCTGCAACCCGCACAGGCCCACGAGCCGTCTACGGGTCGTGACATCGTCCGCCTCACCCGCGACGCCATTGCACTCTCTGATGCTGCAACCCATGAGCACAAGCAGCAGCCCGCTCACCGCCGCTCTGCCGGCAACCTCGAGCCCTCGCGTCGACCATCGTCCGCAACACCGTTGCATCCGAGCAACACCATCGCCGCCCGCCAGCCATCGCCGGAGCTCCGACGCCGGCCATCTTCTGTCAGTGCCGCCCGCCGGTCTTTGCAAGCCCACTTTTTGGTAGTTTATTTTATTTTATTTTATTTTTATTTCTCACTTATTTTGCTTTATTTTTCTTTCTAAGTTTGGTTATTTAAATTGGAATATTCGATCTCAAGGTTCATTTTATGAATATTGTAAGCATTAACCGTAGGGTTTTTGTCCAAAATTATTGTAATTATTAATTTAATCGTAACACGTCCGATCATTTTTTTAATTATATTAATTTTTGGGCATTTTGATAGTATTTTAATTATTAAATCGTTATAATTATTAATTTGATCCGTAAGACTTCGGATCAGATTTTTAATTATTTTGAACTTTTTGTCGTGATGTTTAGGATTAGAATAATTGTTAATTTGACTGTGATACAACATGTTATTTTTCGGTTATTTTAATTCTTATTGGTTGAATATCTTGATTGTGTAGATGTAAGGTTTATTTGATAATGACTTGTTTTGGAAAGACACCAAAAAATATAAAAATATAAAAAAATCAAAATCTTGCATTAGAGCATGTAGGTTTAGTAAATTAAAATTGCGTTTTTAGGATTACATTTTAGGATTGCATTCTTAGATAGATAATTTTGGTCATAAATTAGAATTAATTTTTTTTATAGATAAACTTTTTAAATAATGTTTGCACATTTTAATAATTTCATTTTCTTTTTAAAAAATAGTTTTCTAAGATAGGATAGGGTTTAAGTCAAATTAATCCCTAAAATAAATTAGAAAATTATTCATTTTAGATAGTTTAATTAGGGTTTTTATTAATTCCAAATTTCAATAAAAAATACAAAAATATGAGGTGCATGTTAATTAATTTGCATAATAGGATCATTTAATTAGGATTTGTTTGTTAGTAAAATTAGGTCATGTAGTTAAAAATACATTTTTATAAAAGAATTCTAATTTTCAAGAAAACCCAAAAAAAAAAATTGTTTGCTTTATGTGATGCAATTTTTATTTTTACTTATTGAATGTTTAATAATGATTGAGCCCTCGTGTGATCATCTTTTGACATGATAGTAATTTAGGATAAAATAAATCCAAGCTGCCTACAAAAACATTTTAAAAAAATAAAAATAAATGGTACCAAAAGGGTATTAGAGGAATCTAGTATAACCAAATCCCCGTACCCATAGTTTCTGGTTTGTAGGAGTAAAATAATCCTCCCATTATTTTACTTAGATATCTAATCGACCTACCAAAAAAAAAGATTAATGGCGATTCCTAGTTAATAATCTTTTGCATGTTAAATATTTGAACCTTAAGTCGTGAATTGGTATGGGCTTGGGAGAGCCCGAGCTAAGTTTAAAGACTTAGTAGTCCATTAACCTAGTTTTAGGTGATGCACCCGAAATTTAAGTCGCGACAGTTTGGCAACTCCACTGGGGACTTATGTTAAAACATTTAGTGGACTTAGGCTGATTTTTCTTTTTCTTTTAATGATGTTTTTGTTTGGTAGCAAGGATACCAGGTACGTCCCTAACATTTTTAAGGTGTTAAATGTTCTTACAGATGGGGGGTATAAGGGGAATGGTCTTTGCTAATCCTTGTCTTGCAGGAAGGTGTGGGATGAATGATTTATGTTTCCTAATTAGAAGTGTTGTTTGCATTAAAACTGTTATGCGTGTTTTACTGCTTTTAGCACTACACTATTCACACACAACTTGCGGTCGGACCTGGGCTACGATAGGATTTTTAGGATGGTGTTGAGAAGAATACTTCCTCCAAAGCGAGATTGTCATGTAGAGGTTGACATTCTCTTCCCCAAAAGTTTTTCATGGTGTCAACCGTGTTTGTCCATATCCACGAGACTGCGTGATTATTGGGCATTCCACTTGACTGAGCCGGAGTTAGGGGGACCTGACACGTTAATGCGAGACTGCAACAATCAGATCATCCTCTTAGCTCCACTTTGTTAAGCCATCTAGGTGGAAATCGAGCCTTACATCTCATGTGCATGTCTATGTGATTGCCATTGACTTTCCTTGGTGAAGTAAGTCTTCTATCCTTATATCATGCAATTTATTTTGTTGTACTTTTGGGTTGTTCCATGATAATCTAGGTTAATCATTGATTCAATTCCTTTGTCGGTTAGAAATGAAATGAGGAAATTGCCATGCAATGAATCATTTGGAAAATAACAAAAATTTTGGAGAATTTGTTTTCAATTCATGTCTTTATTGTTCCCATTAGGGAGTTTCAAATTTTGGCCTTTCTTAATTCGTGTTTAGGAAATTTGGTTCTTGCTAGGGATGTATTATTTTTATTTTTCTAATTATTTTTAGGAAATTCCCTTCTTGTATAGACTTTTCATGAATAAATGCAAAAAAATGAAAAAATAAATCGATCAGATCATTGTCATGGATCGACTATCTATTTACATCTCATGCTTACATGTTCCCGTTTATTTGAATTAGGTGATTATGGAGCGATCCCACTCACCCATCCGTACATGGTCGAAAGCTAAAATGGTGGATCAAAATGAGGTGCTAAACCATATCATTGATATTGACAATGACATGAATCAACGAATTGCACACCTCCAAAGTCAAGTGAATTGTCTGCTACTGTGGCTTGTCTCGTCAAGAAAAAGTGATGTGATGACGTAAGTACTCTATCTTCAGTGAGAAACTGTGACTCGAAGAAGAGAGCTAAGAGGACTTTTGAACCGTCCCATTTTCCTGAGATAGCTGAATTTGATGCCACCATGAAGAGACTAGTGACATATCTAGAAGGAAGAATCTTTGACCTGGAGGTTTCGCATCACAAGATCAAGGAGGATGAAGAACTCAAGCACACATGATTCATGGTCTTAAGTAAATCGCTTTCCTTATTTAATTAGGGGCATGTTCAGCTGCACCTTCCCCTGCGTGGCAATTTTTATTGCTTTTCAGGGATTGGTTTCAATTTCTTCTGTTTTGCTTTAATGCTTAAATATCACATTTTTCATTTCAATAAATGTAATTTGATTGATGAATATCAATAAAATTACAAGTTTTGTTTTGAGGACATGATGGGGTATGCCAAACCAGCCCGATGACGATATCCAACAATAATTAAAAAAAAAAATCATCCAAGGAGAATTCTGAGAACTGAGCTTCTTCATGCTTCCTCATCCAAAAACTCCAAAAAAAAAAGAATAAAAAAATCATTTTTAAGCCATTTCTAAAAGCATGTATTAGGTTCACCCTGTTTAATTTTCTGACTCATTTACTTCATGTTTCAGAGCATTACTTTCTTGGCTTGATGAGAAAGCATCTAATGATAGATCAGTGCACCCACCTGTTACTCAACAACTTTGAGAGCACACCTCCAAAGAGTAAATAAAATGAGGGGCAAGTAAAAAAGGACCATCCATATTTAGTGAAAGAGATGATGAATTGGGGGCAACTACAAATTCTAGTAATGACATGACTGAGACAAAATCTCGATTCGAGCCAAAATTGATGTGCAATTTAAATTTACTTTGATCTTGCATAGTATCATATTCATGCACTTTCCCTTGTGCAGGAGCAAAAGCGGATCTTCAGTCTTGACTGATAAGGACAACCTAAGGACATCCATTGCTGAGGCAATCCCATTATAGAATAATCCCCCGCATGAATGTTTGAAACCATTTTTTTAGTGTGGTAAATTGTTTTGAATTTGACAATTTTTCATGCTCAAAGCTGTTGGGCTCTTTCACAAAAGGGATTTTGCATGGTGATTCTTACATGTTTTGTCCACCAATTCCACTAAAGAACATCAAGATAGACTAATTTAATGAATGATGTGGAATGGATTGAGCATACTAAATGAGACGAGTCGGGATGATGAAAGGCAAACTGTCCTAAACACAGTCCCCTACTCACATACTTGTGAGATGAGTGTAGGAAAGTTCATATCCACAAGGTAAAGAGTTCTCTCGGAAAAGGTATGACAACCAAAATGATGAGACGCAATTCATTTCTCTATCTAAAACACCACAGGTGATCCATTGCTTAACCATTTTGAGCCCATACATTTATGGATATTCTTTTCAAATTACCCCTGTCAAGAATCACCCCACATCGGGGCAATTGGAGATAAGATGGCATCAAGAGGTGAGGAAAATGAATTGAAATTTTCTTGCTCTCACTCACATCAATCTTCAAGTTATGCTATTACATTGAATTCATGTGGTAATTTAAGTGCCTTAGGATGACAAAGAGCATTTCTTTCTCTATCCTATATGCTTATATGCTTTGCATAGCCTACTTGAGCCTACAATTTCGTTTCTTTTAAACCCAGTTGATGATCATCCCCCACACTGGGGCAAGGCAAGAGACAGATGAAGACCTTTGAAAGTTCGAGTGTCATTTAAAATATAATTCCTTGACGCATGCATTGTGCGCAAGAATTAAAATCAAAATAGAACTAAGGGACATGAAAAGGCGGTGTGCCTGGTAAAAGCAAGGCCGATGCCCATAGATGAAAAAAAAAGAGTCAAGAGAGGTGGCTATCAATTGTAAAAGGTTGCATCTCTCATGGAGCAGCATTCAAAGAATACAAATATCGAGCTTTTACAGTTAGTGGAGCATATTGCCAAGACAATCCCTGGTGAAAAAGAAAATTGGTGGCAATGCCAAGATGATCATCGGCTCTCACCCTTTACACATCTTTGAGCCTAATGATCCTTTCGTTTCCCAGCCTACGTTACCTCCCTTGCAAAATCTCTTCTGATTATGGTACTTGAATTAATGTAGGAATTTATATGTTTATAAGTATCACTCGAAGAAGTGCGGGCATGATTATTTCTTTCTCATTTTGCAGGGTTCTTGACTTGTAAACTCGGAGATGATTACAGGATTATTCTTTCAACAGCCTTGACTCAAAGAGTCCATGTTCAAGCAATTGACCAAGCCCACATTACGGTCCCTGTTAAAGACCCTTGAGATTGGTAAGGTTGTACCGCTTGCGAAAATACTCAGACCCTTGTCGATATAGTGAAATTGAGTGATTCTCCTAAAATTGCCTTTCTGAATGAGAGTGAGTGAAAGTCATTTCTAACTGAATATCTCTCATTTAGTATTCTTAGAAAATCCATGTCATGAGTGAAAATTGTCTTGAACGATAATTTTCTCCAATGGAAATTTGGGTAATGCAAGGGTCATTATGCATGAACCCCACTTGAATTGATAAAAACTTCAGTGGATTTTGAAGTGTGCATTCCATAGTAGCCTTAATTGCTTATTTCTTTGGTAAATGCATTTTTGCTCTAAATCATGTCTAATAGGTAATATTTTCTCAAAGACTTAAAAGCTCCTAACATTCAGGTTCCTTTCAGAATGCCTCATGATATTAGGAGATGAGAAACCATCACGAACATTCGAGGTGCATCCTTGATGTTCCAAAATTTATTTCTACCAAGAGGTGAGAGGCGTCCACAGAATATCTAAGTTCCAGAAGACATATCCCAAAGAATCAGAGATATCACCAAGTATATCTCTACCTATACTATAAATACTTGTCATTGTGCGGGTATTCTTAACACTTGACTTAGTCAAGCTGTCCCTTTAAATTGACTTGGCGTGCTTTTGTAGCCCAGCGTTCATTTCATTGACTCGGCGTGCTTCCGTAGCCGGGTGTCCTTTATATTGACCTGGCGTGCTTTTGTAGCCTAGAGTCCATTTCATCAACCTAGCGTGCTTCTGTAGCTCGGTGTCATTTATATTAACCTGGCGTGCTTTTGTAGCTCAGCGTCCATTTCATTGACCCGACGTGCTTCCGTAGCCCGGTGTCCTTTATATTGACCTGGCGTGCTTTCGTAGCCCAGAGTCCCTTATATCGATCCAGCGTGCTTCCGTAGCCCAGTGGCATTTATATTGACCCGGCATACTTTTATAGCCCAGCGTCGATTTCATCGACACGGCGTGCTTCCGTAGCCTGGTGTCCTTTATATTGATCTGGCGTGCTTTCATAACCCAAAGTCCATTTCATCAATCCGATGTGCTTCTATAGCCTAGTGTCTCTCTTTATTGACCCAGCGTGCTTCCATAGTCCGGTGTCCCTTGATATGACCCGGTGTGCTTATATAACCCAGAGTCCCCCGATCAAATCGGTATGCTTCCATAGCCCGAAGTTCCCCTTCATCGACATGGTGTGCTTCCGTAGCCCAAAGTCACTTCATTAACTTAGGAGACATATTCCTAAGGATCGGAGATGTCACTGGGTAAGTATATCTCTATCCATACCTTAAATACTTGTCATTGTACAAGTATTCATTTTCAAGCACTTGCACTCGATGGAGTTGCCCCCCAAAGATTTTTCCCAGATTCATTCTGATCAAGGCGACCAAATAAAGGTTCGTTTCCTGGTCAGATGATCTATGCTGCAATGCTAGGCGACCATAGAATGGTATGGATCTTAGACAACACATATTTTCTCATTTAGGCGATTGTAGAATGGTACGGGTCCTAGAAAATGAATCACAGTTTAGGCAACCGTAGAATGGTATGGGTCATAGACAACATCTATTTCCCTATTCGAACGACCATAAATGGTACTGGTCTTGGAAGGTGAATTCTCGTTTAAGAGATCGTAGAATGGTACGGATCCTAGACAACATCTATTTCCCCATTCGAGCGACTGTAGAATAGTACGGGTCTTGAAAAATGAATCACAGTTTAGGCGACCATAGAATGGTACGGGTCCTGGAAGGTGAATCCTCGTTTAGGCGACCGTAGAATGGTATGGGTCCTGGAAAATGAATCACAGTTTAGGCAACCGTAGAATGGTATGAGTCCTAGACAACATCTATTTCCCTATTCAGGCGATCGTAGAATGGTATGGGTCCTGGAAAATGAATCAATGTTTAGACGACTGTAGAATGGTATGGGTCTTAGACACAACCAAACAATGCCATATTGGGCGACCTTAGAATGGTACGGGTCCTAGGAAAGCAATCTCTTTGCGAAGCTATGTTACTATTCTAGGCGACCGTAGAATGGTACGAGTCCTTAACATGTAACACCAATCTATCTTGAGTTACTCTACCCTTCTCGAAGGTAAGTAACTCCAGGTAAGTTCCTTTATCATTTGCATTAGTATTTCCATGCATCATATAAATTTCATTTCAAAATGGGATTCATTTTCCAAAAAAAACAAAAAAACAAAAAAAAATGTTATTCAGTGCATGTGCATGATCAAAATTTAGGTCTCAGCTTGTATTTGAAGGCAACCTCTAAATTTTGGCAACCCAGTGATGGATTTTTTTGCATAAAAAAGGGGTTAATTTTAACCCCTAAAAAAAATGCATCAGAACAAATAAAATGAATAAAAGAAAAATAAGGGGAGGATCAGTCTGATTTGATTATGAATGGAATGTGGAAATTTTGATTAGCCATCTTTGCTCCGGTGAATATTCAAAGCATAGGAAATGTGGAAGCAAATTCTCGATCAGAGAAATCAGGTGAATAAAAAAGCAAGGAGTTTGATAAAAAGGAATGAATAAAAATATTCGAGGAAAAATCAAACCGATTGCAAGATTTTGCTCCAATTTACAGACCATAAATTGAGGCAACGAAAAAAGAAAGCTAAAAAATTATCGTGTAAGATGGTGCTCGGAACCACTATAAAAGGGGAAAATTTTTTTGAAAAGAAAAAAAAAAGCTTGAGGAGAGAATTCGTGAGGGAAGAATTTTAAAAAATTCGGGAGGCGAATTGGGAAGCAAAAAATTCAGAGCGAAAAGTTTCGAAGAAAAATCGAGAGAAAAAATTCTTGAGGAAAAAATAGGGGGGAGAATTGGCAAAAGGCGACCGTGAAAGAATTTGGAAAAGGAAGCATGAGTAGGGAAAAATTCGCAAAAAATTCGTGGGAGAAAGTGCAAAAAAAAAAAAAGGAGGAAAAGGAACCTCCCCTCTCGTCGAAGGAGCCACGAGGTGAGTTATTTCTCCTCTTCTTTTCTGACAGGCCGCAGGGAACGGAAGAAAAGTCAGTAGAAAGCAGAAGGAACAGCAGAGGGAAGAGACGTGTAGCAGAGAAGGGGGAAAAGAAAAGAAAAAACAAAACAAAATAAAGCCAAGAAGGACACTGCTTTACTTCCTTGGGTGAACCTCTGTTGCTGTGACCGACCCTCCGCACCACTGATCGCTCTTCACTCGTTGCCCATTGTTGCCGGCGCCACCACGTCGACCCGCGAAGTGCCCCGCCATCCACTGCACCAACACCACTGCTCCTATTCCACCACGTGACCTGATGTGAGCAACGCCGCGTGACCCGACGCCAGCTGCTGCGACCTGTGTTGCTCTCCTTGCTCTGGCCATGATCTGCTTGGCCCGACGCCTTTGCTGTTCGTCGCTTCGCCAGTCACCGTTGCTGCGCCTCTACCAGAGTTGGACCTGAGGCAGACCACTACCCCTTTCGACCCGACGGCCCTGTAGCAAATCTCGAGCTCCGTCATGACACCGTCCACCTCACCTGCGACGCCACTCCACTCTCTGCCGGTGCAACCAGTGAGCACTAGCAGCAGCCCGCTCACCGCCGCTTCGCTGGCAATTCGCGAGCCCTCGCGCCAGCCACCATTCGCGACGCCATTGCAACCGAGCAACACCTCCAATGTTGCAGGTCCCCGCGTCCACGCCATTGTTGTTCCGCTCGCCGCCACTGCGACCCCGAAGCCTCAATGCCCTCGCCTCTGCTCACTTTCCGCCAGCAGTAAGCCGTCCCTCAGCCGACACCACGTCCGCACCACTGCACGACCAGCAGCCCAGACCACCGCTCCGCCAGCGCACAGCAGCACCATTGCCTTCCGCCTGCGCATCTGCCCACAACAGCTCGCCTCTGGCTCCCCTCCGTCTGCTCGCCACCACCCCTGAAGCCTTCACTCGCCACCACGCCGGCAACACTTCTAAACCAGCAACGCCGCATCGCTCCCTTCAGCATGGCGCTCCTCCTTCGATGATCCACGCCTCCGCCTGTCGCCCACGTTCAGCACCGCCCTGCCACGGCTATTAGTAGCCCTGTCTCCGCCCCCCAGCCATCACCGGAGCTCCGACGCTGGCCATCTTCTATTAGTGCCGCCCACCAACGCTGCCGCAAGCCCACTTTTTGGTAATTTATTTTATTTTATGTTATTTTTATTTCTCACTTATTTTATTTTATTTTTCTTTCTAAATTGGAATATTTGATCTCAATGTTCATTTTATGAATATTGTAAGCATTAACCGTAGGGATTTTGTCCAAAATTATTGTAATTATTAATTTGATCCGCAAGACGTTCGATCATTTTTTAATTATATCAATTTTTGGGCATTTTGATAGTATTTTATTTATTAAATCATTATAATTATTAATTTGATCCGTAAGCCTTCGGATCGAATTTTTAATTAATTTAAAATTTTTGTCGTGATGTTTAGGGTTAGAGTAATCGTTAATTTGACTGTGAGATAACAGGTTATTTTTCGGTTATTTTAATTCTTATTTGTTGAATATCTTGATTTTGCAGATGTTAGGTTTATTTGATAATTACTTGTTTTGGAAAAACACTAAAAAAATCAAAATAAAAAAAATCAAAATCTTGCATTAGAGCATGTAGGTTTAGTAAATTAAAATTGCATTTTTAGGATGACATTTTAGGATTGCATTCTTAGATAGATAATTTTTGTCATAAATTAGAATTAATTTTTTTATAGACAAACTTTTTAAATAATGTTTGCACATTTTAATAATTTCATTTTCTTTTAAAAAATAGTTTTCTAATATAGGACAGGGTTTAAGTCAAATTAATCCCTAAAATAAATTAGAAAATTATTCATTTTAGATAGTTTAATTAGGGTTTTTATTAAATCCAAATTTCAATAAAAAATACAAAAAAATTAGGTGCATGTTAATTAATTTGCATAATAGGATTATTTAATTAGGATTTGTTTTTTAGTAAAATTAGGTCATGTAGTTAAAAATACATTTTTATAAAAGAATTCTAATTTTCAAGAAAACCCAAAAAAAAAATTGTTTGCTTTATGTGATGCAATTTTTATTTTTATTTATTGAATGTTTAATAATGGTTGAGCACCCGTGTGATCATCTTTTGACATGATAGTAATTTAGGTTAAAATAAATCCAAACTGCCTACAAAAACATTTTTTTTAAAAATAAAAAAAGGGTGCCGAAGGGGCATTAGAGAAATCTAGTATAATCAAGTCCCCATACCCATAGTCTTTGGTTCATAGGAGTAAAATAATCATCCAATTATTTTACTTAGGTGTCTAATAGACCTACCAAAAAAAGATTAGTGGTGATTCTTAGTTAATAATCTTTTGCATGTTAAATATTTGAACCTTAAGTTGTGAATTGGTATGGGCTTGGGAGAGCCCGACCTAAGTTCAAAGGCTCAGTAGTCCATTAACCTAGTTTTAGGTGGTGTAATCGAAATTTAGGCCGCGACAAGGTCTATCTCAAAAGAAGCTACCAGGCTAACCCTACCCCGGACCCTACCTACTTGGGATCTAGGTTTACTTCGACACCGTATGGGATGTCAATGTTTAGAGGGTCAACTACCTCCTCTACTTCGGGCTCGTCAGCCTCGGGAAACTGGTTCACCTCGATATTAGCTATAATATCGGCGTGCACAACAAGGTCGAGTACCTCCACATACTCGTCATCAACAGCAGGTCCGCCGAAGCCATCCAAGGGGCCCTCTCGAACACCATTGGGCCCGTGATGGAACCACGCCTTGAATTGATGAGGTACCAACTGAGGTAGGCCCTCATCGACCCAAATGGTGGTAAGGATGAGCTCAAACATCCAGTCGAGGGTCTTGTGGATAGGGAGTATAGTACGCTTGGTCTCTGCCTCCCGTGGCCACCTAAAACGAATGTGGCACATCTCCATCTAGGGACCTGTAAAATTTTAAACCACAACGGGGTGAAACAAAGTCTTAGCGAATCTACACTCTAAACCCCGATTAGAAAGGGAATTCACTCAGAGGTAGTCTAAACATACACCATATAAAACTTACCTCACCTTAGCACCTCCCTGCACATTAGTACATCTCATATAATATATGCATATAGTAAATGCACTCAATAATTGGAACACTCCATGTCACTCATCAATTAAACACAAGGATCTCGATTATAAGGCCAAATCGTTATGACACGTCCCATTCCGTGCCACACAATTTTGTCCCATAATCAGGCGCGGCTATATCAATCACTCAAGCGTGTTCCAATTAGTTATGACCTAACGGCCATGGCTAGCTCAATAGTTGGCAATCATCCTGCATAACCAGGCGTCGTCCCACTTCGTTAGGCACGGTAACGTCTACATCTAGACAGCATTCTCGAATGAGCACCGGCTCAACCTCCGCTACGACCGGCATCCGTTGACATGGGGTATTCCCGAAGAAGCATCATCTGGCGTAAACACATCGTGACAATTTCCAATAGCAATCACATACACATCTAATCACAGCCAAGGGCATTGTGCTTTGCACTCAAATGCCTCAATTTCAAATAATGTACATGACCTATTTTCTTCATATTAAAAATGCTTAATAAAATAATTGTGTGTGGTCACATAGTCAAAACCATAAAGTGTGATATTCTCCCATTTTAAAATTTCATGATTTTTTATAGTATCTAAAATATTTTTGGCGTCAAACACCGTGACACCCCGAACCCTTCGAAGGTCGTCACCAGCGCCGGTGTTGCACTTGATTTCCTTTTCTATCTTGTACTTAAAACAAGTGTCGTTAATCACAGGCATTTTTTTTTTTAAAAGCGGTCCCAGCGCGACTCATAGCGGAAGCAAATTAAACATCACCATCTATCCCCCCTACCAATCCATGATACAAATACACACCAGCTAAACATCAGGATTTTATAAACAACTTCGACACTTTATTTACATATTCTTTTAGGATGGGACTCCTCCTTTCTCAGGTCGATACAAAACAAGAAAAGCGAGGACTCTGCCATGTCCTGCCTAAAATCTCAAAAAGAAACTATCAACCCTCTACATCAAGCGCACAAACCCCATCGAAAGTGTCGATTGTCTACATCAAAAGATTCAGCTCCTACTCATCGCGCGTGGGTCTCACACCCAACCCGGTGCATCAGGCGGTGGCGGCGGCAACATCCCTCGCATAGCACCATCTCGACGAACATACACAGAAATGAACTCCTGAATGATAGGACCCCCAGCCAGGCCCACGTCATACATCACTAGACAACGTACTCGGATAAAAGTCAGTCCGGGAACAGAGGGACAGTCTATCTCCTCACACTCGACCTCTACATCAGACGGTAGACCATAAAACGTACCACGCGTGACGGCAGGTAGCGGCATACTTGCTAATCTGAAATGTTATCCCCAAAAGGGGTGAGTACAACCACTCAGCAGATAGGGAAATCCAATAACATCCCAATGCATCATGCATATCATCACACGTTGCAAGCATCACTTACCTTGTAATCATGCGTATCATGCATCATCACATCATATATATCATCATCATCATGGCATATCATATATCATTATCATCATCATGCATTTCATCATGCATATCATACCATGGATGATCATCATGTCACATCACACATCATCATCATGCATCATCATGCATATATTATCATAGGTGATCATCATATCACATCACATGTCATCATCATCATGCATCATCATGTCATGAGTCAATTATCATCTTTATCTTTCAATTTTGATCACCACATCACCCATTTCTCAAATCATCAATCTCATCATCAACCCTTCGGGTAGAAACCTCCGACAGGGTTCCCAGCAAACTCAGCCATCCCATGGCCACCGGGCTTCCGGCCCCCCACATTCCGGGCATCTTGCATCTCAACTAGCATCACGAGGCATTCCCTTCGGGCAGAAACCTCCGACAGGGCTTCCGGCCTTTACCCTTCTAGCCAGGCATTCCGCACCCACATCCTGGCATCGCGAGGCATTCCTTTCGGGCAAAGACCTCCGACAAGGCTTCCGGCCCCCCACATTCCGGGCATCCTGAATCTCCCAGGGAATCTCTGGAATTATGCCACTCGGCCACCAGACATCATCCTCCACCACAACCACTTCCTCATCCACATTTATCCTTTTATCTCAATTTAACATGGCAATTGGCATGGCATCAAACAAATCACACTTGCATTTCAATTCACATGTCATACACATGCCAAAGCTTTATCACATATGCATTTCAACTTAATACATGTACGAAGACCTCATCACACAAGTGCCACACAAATGAAGTTGAATCCATGGCCAAATAGAAATCTATTTTATTATTATTTTATTATTATTTTATTATTTTATTATTTTATTATATTTATTTATTTTCATAAATAAATATTAAATTTAATATCTATGATTTTCCCAAAATCATAATATTCAAACAATCACTAAACAAATCAATAGGATCACACTTTTATACAAAATTCATGGCCAAATTGAATTTCTCATAATTTCACAATTTCTACAAGATAGCACCTTATATTCGGATAATGACCAGATTTGCACAGTTTCCAAATAAATTCGATTAAAATACTCATATGGCCTTCAAAAATTACGAAATTTTACAGGGTGATAGTCAACACATTTTCGTACATTTCTCATGAAGAATTCTAAACCAAATTCTTTTTAGATTACTTTCTACAACCCTACAAAGCTTCTAGAACCACGACCGCGTCGTCCAGAACACACACCTCCGAAATTTTTAGATTTCACCCATCTATCCTCTTTCGTTTCCTCTGAAATTTGAGTATGTTATGTACCAAGGTATCCTTTACAAGTTTCATCAAGAGATCTAGGTCAAATAACCAAATTATGGTCACCATTTAAGTCCTTGAAGTATCGGGTGTCTCGGTACACCTCACCAGAATCAATCATCTCCAAGATCTAGCCGATTTACTAGGCTACACTCATTCATTTCTCTTAAAATTTGAGTATCTTGTAGTTTAAGATGTTACCTACAACTTTCAAGAAATCAACAAGAGGTCAGTGAAAATTTCGCAGATCTAAAGTCTCCGTACAATAGAACTTTTGACCCCTCAAATCTCCATCGTTTTCTACGAATTTTTAGTATGTCATAGTACAAGACGTTAGCTTCAACTTTCGTGAAGACACCGAAGCCAAAATCGGACTCCAAACACACATGCAAACTCGAACAAGCTACTGACTTCCACAACCCGAACGAGAACAGTCACACGGCTTAAAACAACCATTCCTTACCTCGGTTTTTCGCACAAATCACACCTAAAATCGAACATGCAACCACCAAAACAAACATGCAAGAGAAGTTACGGACTCCACTTGCCTTAAAGATGAACAAGCGACGACGAACGGCGGCGGGACACGGCGATCGGACGGCGAACGAACGGCACACCCCTCGGCTCCGCCTCCTCTCCCTCTCGGTTTCTCCCTTCCGCTCGAACTCTCTCTCTCTCTCTCTCACTCTCTCGGCCGAATGAAGCAAAGAACCGGCCATCTCTCTCTCCTCATCCCTTTTATATCCCCTTAATCCCATGATTAGCAATCATTGCTTTGCCTAAAGATTAACCAATGCATGCTCTTGCCATTTGCCACTTGTCATATTGGGTTTTAATTTGAATTTGAATGGGCTTGGGCTTAGGCCCATCCAGCCACTCCCCTTGCGCTGGTCGAATTCTCTCCTTGGGCTCTAATGGGCCGACTAGCTTGGCCCACCAAGCTTTAGGCCAATGGGTCCAAGGCCCATTCCAAAAATAACTCTCTTTTTCCCTTTTTTTTTTTTTTTGAATTCCTTTCTATAAATATTTCCAAATTCAAATTTCATCTTGGCCAAAGTCTTGGGACACTTTGTTTATTAAGATTTAAATTTATAATCTCATGGCCAATTATTAATCTATAAATTTAAATACACAAATCATCAAATTAAAAGACAAATTGGCTAAGGCATAAGCCAAAAGAAATTCTATCACCTAATTAGGAACTTCAACGCACCTTACGGCTTGTCATTAAATTTGGGATGCCACAAACACAGACACTCGGTATTTTTCTAATTAAATATCAAAATTTCATATTTTTGAAATAATAATTCAGAAATCATCACTCAACATCCAATTGCATAAATTAGCAATCAATTTCACAAATCAATGCATCCACAATGATCGGCGTAAAATTTTGACAGCCAACTATCTTGGTATAATTTACGCTAATTAATAATTAATTAAATAAATTACAAATTATTTAAATTAAACCACTTAGTTACTTTAAATAACCTAACCAGGCTAATCTAATTGAACTAATTAAATTAATCTACCAAGCTAACTAATTTAATCTAATTAAACTAATTACATAACCTAACTAATTCCTAACTAATTTAATCTAACCAATCTAGTTGAACTAACTAACTAACAAACTAAATAATTACTCTAACTAAGTAACCGTAATCCTAATTAAGCCCAACTAATTCATTAATCCCTAATTAGCCTAACTAATATCCCTTAAGTGCAATTAACCCCCTAATTAGAGTTTAGGGTTTCAACTCATAGGTTAAGTGAGACAGCGGGCTCACAGTGACGGTGGCGAGACAGCAACCAAGACTCGGGCCTACGATGACACCAAAGGAGGTCCAGAAGGGGCCGAAAAAGGCCTTGCAAGCTCACAGCTCAAGCTAGAAAATCGGTTTTGCTTGAGTTGGCTCAAGGGGCTACAGTGGCTAGTCATGGCGCGGGGATGGCGGAGGCGGTCAGGCGCGACGGGTTGGCGGTTAGGGTAGCTCAAGCGAGCGAACGGCCTACGATGGTGGCGAGCTAGTGTTAGCTAGGGGAAGTGGAAGGTGGCAGGGAACGACGTTGTGGTTAGACTAGTGTCGCGGACACGGGTTGGAGTCGGGGTTGGCGCGGGTGGTTGAGTGGGGCGACGGGCTGCTCGAACGAGTAGCGTGAGGGCTGGGCATGAGGGCTGGCGGTGGCTGGTGGCTTCGGTGGGGGTTGGAGTGCACTGGAAATGAAGGTTGAAGGAGGTGAAAATGAAGAAGAAGCTGAAGAAGAAGAAGTTGCTGTTAGAAGGGGGACAAGGAGCCCTGAAAGTCAAGCCTAAATATCCAAACACTCAAGTGCAAGCACCACAACAAGTCTTTAGCCTTATCCAGCAACCAAATTTCCTTCCCAAAACTTCTCATACGTGCCAAGTTGAAGGCCAAAACAGCCCTTGGCAGCAGCCCTACGAATTTCCCTTCGTCTTCATTCAATTTCACACCAATTCAAGCCAAAATGGCCTCCAAAAATACAAAGTAAGGTGCTGATACGGATTTCCATAATTTAGTTCACCAACCCATCCATCTTGAAGTCCAAAAATCCATTTAAAAGTGGTCCTCCGAATTTCTTGAATTTAATTTGGCTAATTTTGATTTTCCGCCAAAATTCCGAACTCGCTGAAAATTCTTCAAAGGATGAGATGATGTACTAAAAATAAATCGCGACACGCCTGAACTTTCGATTTCCGAAACCGAGTTCAATTTCTTGGTTAATTTCGATCGGACGCGATTTTAGTGTGACCTAATTTACCAGGTAGCTTTTAGGGATTTTAGCGCGTTTGACCCGTGGTCGATTATTTTCGATCCACGTTGTACATCTCTGACTCATAGGCGCGTCGATGAAAGACTCATATCATTTAATCAAAACAGGGTTGAAAATGCAGGATGTCACAACTCTTCCCATTTTATAAAAATTTTGTTCTTGAAATTTAAACCATTACAATTCTTTTTCATAAAGGTAGGGGTATTGTCGTCTCATCGATTCTTCACTTTCCCATGTTGCTCTTTCTATTCCATAGTGTTGCCAGACCACTTTCACCAAAGAGATCGTCTTGTTGCGTAGAACTTGCTTCTTTCGACCCACGATTTGAACTAGTCTCTCCACTTACAACACTATGTCGTCCACGTCTAATTCCTCAACATTCAGAACGTGGGTCAGGTCAGGTTTATACTTTCTCAACATCGACACGTGGAAGACGTCATGCACTTGCGCCAGTCTTTGCGGCAATGCAAGGTGATGCGCCAAAGTCCCTATTCTCTCCAGAATCTTGAAGGGATCGGCGTACCTTGGACTCAACTTTTCTTTCTTGCTGAAGTGCAAAGTACCCCTCATTGGTGGCACATTCAGAAAGACATATTCACCAACTTGGAATTCCAATGGCCTTCACCGCTTGTCGACATAACTCTTCTGGCGATTTTGAGCAGTCTTCAATCTTTCTCGAATAACTATGACGGCGTCTATTAACTATTGGACTAACTCTGGGCCGGTGATCTTCCGTTCTCCGACTTCATCCCAACAAACTAGAGTTCTGCACACTCTGCCATACAACGCTTCAAACGGTGCCATCTGAATGCTCTGCTGGTAGCTGTTGTTGTAGGCGAACTCAACTAGATGAAGCTATTCCTCCCAACTTCCTTTGAAGTCTAGCACACAGGCTCGCAAACTAACCATCCGTTTGCGGATGATAGGCTGTACTGTACTGCAGCTTCATTCCCAAGGCAGTCTGTAAACTTTTCCAGAAGGCTACTGTAAACCTCGGGTCTCGATCAAACGTAATCGTCACTGGTACTCCATGTAGTTGAACTATCTGATGCACATACAACTCAGCATATCTGTCCAATGCAAAGTCCTTCTGTACGGTGATGAAGTGAGAAGACTTCGTCAATCTTTCACCCATAGCCCAAATGGAATCATTACCTCACTGACTCCTTGGTAACCCCATCACAAAATCAATTGTGATATGTTCCCATTTCTACTCGGGAATCTCGAGAGGTTGCAACAGTCCTCTTGGCTTACAATGCTGCGTTTTCATTTGTTGGCCCATCAGACACTTGACAACATGTCTGGCGATATCTGTCTTCATATTAGTCCACCAATAGTGTTGACGCAGATTCTGATACATCTACGTACTGCCTAGATGAATGCTTTAACTGCTATGATGAGCTTCTAACAAGGTCTTCTCCTTAAGCTCTACATCGTCAGGTACACATAATCATCCACAAAACTTTAGTAATCCGTCATAAAAAATCTAGAAATCAGCCTTTCTCTTTTCTGCGTCCTCTTGCAGAATCTTCTAGATCTCAGGATCTGTCAACTATATCGTTCTAATCCTTATATGCACTTCTAGTTCATTTATAAGGTTAGCCATAAGATTTGAAAAGTGGCCTACCTCAAATTTGAAAACCGAATCTCGGGCTCCTTCAAGTAGAATCCACTCCTAAATCACCATCTGTGCTATTGAAAATTTTCGACTCAATGCATCTGCAACCTTATTAGCTTTTCCAGGATGATACAGGATGTGGCAGTCATAGACCTTGAGAAGTTCCATCCAACGATGCTGTCTCATGTTCAACTTTTTCTGAAAGAATAAATACTTGAGACTTTGATGGTTTGTAAAGATTTGGAACATTTCTCCGGACAAGTAATGTCTCCAAATCTTCAAAGCGAAAATAATTGCTACGAGTTCTAAGTCATGCATCAGATAATTCAATTCATGACGCCTCAACTGACGGGACGCGTATGCAACGACTTTGCCATGCTACATTAAAACGCAACCCAGTCCTCTGAATAACGCATCACTATAGATCTCGTATCCTCTTGGACCAAATGGAATTGTTAGCACTGGTGCGGTAGTCATCTTCTGCTTAAACTCTTGGAAACTATGCTCGCACTTATCCGTCCATACAAACTTTTCTTTCTTCTTCAGCAGTCGAGTCAGCGGCATGGCTATTGCTAAAAATCCTTCTACGAATCATCTGTAATAACCTGCCAATCTAAGGAAGCTTATGATCTTTGTCACTGTCATCGGTCTTGGCCAGTTGATCACTGCTTCAATCTTAGTTGGGTCCATGAAAATCCCTTCACCAGAAATCACGTGACTTAGGAAAGCCACATGGGTCAACCAAAACTCGCACTTACTAAACTTGGCATACAATCCATGATTTCGCAAAGTCTGAAGCACTGTCCTCAAATGTCTTTCGTGCTCTTTTGGACTTTTCGAGTACATCAGGATGTTGTCGATGAATACAATCACGAACTGATCCAGATATTCCTTGAACACTCGATTAATCAGATCCATGAAAGCGGCTGGGGCATTAATCAAACCAAATGGCATTACAGTAAACTCATAATGACCGAACGCGTATGAAACGCCGTCTTCAATATGTCTTCCTTCCTGATCCTTAGCTGATGGTAACCTGTCCTCAAGTCAATCTTGGAAAATATCGACGCTCCCTGCAACTGGTCAAACAAGTCGTCGATCCTCGTTAGTGGGTACAAATTCTTGATCGTCACCTAATTGAGTTATTGATAGTCGATGCACAAGCGTAACGAACCATCTTTCTTCTTCATGAACAGAACTAGTACTCCCCAAGGCGATGCACAGGGACGTATGAATCCCTTATCCAACAACTCTTGCATTTGCACCTTCAATTCTTTCAACTCTTACAATGCCATGTGGTAAGAGGCCTTAGAGATTGGCTCTATCCTGGGGGCCAACTCAATCACGAACTCGATCTCCCTTTCCGGGGGCAAACCAGGTGATTCCTTCGGAACACATCAGCAAACTCCTGTACTACTACAATGTCCTCCATCTTTGGCTCCTCAATTGTCGTATTTATGACAGTCACCAAGTAACCTTGGCAACCCTTGTCTAACAAATGGGTTGCCTCAAGCGACGAGATTAAGGTAATTGAGGGTCCTCCTTGACTCCCAATAAACTCAAAACTTTCACCTGCTAACGGGTTAGACTGAATCGCTTTACAATAGCAGTCCATGGTAGCTCTTTGCTTGGTGAGCCAGTCCATGCCAATTATCACATCAAAATCATACATGGCTAGGACAATCAAATCTATCATTTTCCTCTCGCTCAACAATAACCAACTTGCAACAAGGACAACCTACATCAGACAACACCTTATCCTTTAACGGGGTAAATATACTAATGATTGACCCCAACAATCCTAGACTCAACCCTACCAACTTAATGTACTACTCAGCAATAAATGAATGCGTAGCTCCTAAGGTCAAATAAAGCATAAGCAGCATGGTCATTCAGCAAGACCGTACCTATGACCACATTAAGTGAGTCCTTTGCCTATTGTTGGGTGACAACATACACCCTTCCTTGCATTAGAGGCCTGTTAAATCTGCCCTGCGATGCATTCTGTGGTGCATATCCTCCGTTCTGTCCCATCGGTGGCAGCGACAAAAGCTGTGATCCCATCAGTACGGGGACAGTCCTTGACCTGGTGGCCTTGCTGGCCACACCCATAGCAAGCACCCATCCTAGAATAGCACGGGACCGATCCATGTCGCTTTCCATAAAAATGACACATTCCGTTCTGGTTTGGCGCTAACTTTTCAATCCCAGCCTTCATGTTAGGTAGAATAGGATATCTTCCTCTGGTCGTCGGCTTCTTCCCAAACTGATTGCCATCTATATTCGACCCGAACCGCAACCCAGATGCAGCGGCTCGTTCGTTCAAATTTCTCTCTATTAGTTGGGTCCGTTCATACAAATCATTGTAGTCCTTACGATTGAACGGCACCAGCGGGTCCTTCAGCTCCGATCTCAGTCCATCTTGGAATCTCCTTGCCTTGTCTACAGGATCCCCAATCAACTTGGGGACGTAATGTGACAGCTCGGCAAACTTCACCTCATACTAATCTACAGACATTAGACCTTGACGATGGTGCTAGAATTCTGCCATCTTCTATTCCCGGCACAGTCAGAGAAATACTTGCCATTGAAAACTTCTACGAAGGCGTTCCACTCCAGAACCACATCTTCAGGGAACACTCTTCCTCTAGTGGCCCTCCACTAGGTACTTACATTTCCCTGCAACTGATAAACTGCAAGGACCACCTTATCTTCCTCTAAGCACCTTAGTAGTGGGAAGGCCTTCTCAAACTCTTGGATCCAGAGGGTTGCAGCCTCAAGATCACCTGTTCCTGAGAACCTTGGTGTGTTTAGCTTCGAAAACTGCTCAACAAGCTTGTGCATTAGCCTCTCTCTGATCACATTCGCAGGTGGAACCTTGGCAGGTGCGGCTGCAGTAGCAGCATTGGCTGCAGCAGTGGTGGTGGCTTGATTCTGGGCCTGCTGCCCGATCAGATTGCCCAAAGTCTCAAGCACCTGCATGATCCCATCGATTCTAGGATCACTAGGTGCTGCTACACCAGCACGGACCTGCAATGGTGCTCTTACACTTGTGCTGGCTTGAGCTGGCACTTTTCCTTAGGTACCGACCCTAGTCGGCGTCCTACCCCGAGTGACTAACGCGATGGTCCTCTTCCTAGGAGTTCTCTACTCCTAATCACTCATAGCACGGACTCTTTATAGAACCTGCTTTCGAATTCCAAACAGAATTAGAAAAATGAGCGACCCCCACAAAACGATCTACCAATCAACTAGTCAATCACATGCATCTGCATAAGAAGGCATTTCCTACTAACTATCCCAAGACCCATCGTACCTTATCACTCTAAACACTGACCAGCTTTGATACCACTTTGGGCAGGGATGTCATGTCCCGAACCTCGAGCACTCGCACATCCCTCGGCGGTTGATAGAATTGCGATGTTCCTAGGACGCGTCGCTGACCCTTTTTATTTTATGCACATGCGGAAGCGAAATAATAATCTCCAGATAATAATCAAACATGGGATAGAAAAGCAAGACTACCAATTTAAACAAAACACACTTTATATACAGCCAGGTCAAACCTATGGTTTATATACAGGAGGTCTATCTCAAAAGAAGCTACCAGGCTATCCCTACCCCGTACCCTACCTATTTGGGATCCAGATCTACTACGACATCGTTTAGGATGTCAATGTCTAGAGGGTCAGCTATCTCCTCTACTTCGGGCTCATCAGCCTCGGGCAACTATTTTGCCTTGATATTAGCTACAATATCAGCATGCATGACAGGGTCGAGTACCTTCACATACTCGTCATCGACAGTAGGTCTGTCGAAGCCATCCAAGAGGCCCTTCCTAATACTGTTAGGCCCGTGATGGAACCACGCCTTGAATCGATGAGGTACCAACTGAGGTAGGCCCTCATCGACCCAAACTGTGGTAACGATGAGCTCACGGGTCCAGTCGGGGGACCCATGGAGAGGGAGTATAGTACGTTGGGTCTCTGCCTCTCGTGGCCACCCAAAACGAATGTGGCGCACCTCCATTTAAGGACCTGTAAAATTTTATACCACGACGGGGTGAGACAAAGTCTTAGCGAGTCTATGCCCTAAACCTCAATTAGGAAGGGAATTCACCTAGAGGCAGCCTAAACATACACCATATAAGACTTACCTCGCCTCAGCATCTCCCTACACATTAGTACATCTCATATAATCTATGCATAAAGTAAATGCACTCAATAATTAGAACACTCCATGTCACTCATCAATTAAACACAGGGGTCCCGATTATAAGGTCAAATCATAATGACACGTTCCATTCCGTGCCACACAATTTTGTCTTATAATCAGGTGTGGCTATATCAATCACTCAAGCGTGTTCCAATTAGGTACAATCCAACGGCCACGGCCAACTCAATAGTCGGAGGTCATCTGGCATAATCGGGCGTCGTCCCGCTTCGTCGAGTACGGCATCGTTTACATTTAAACGGCATTCCCAAAGGAGCATTGGCCCAGCCTTCACTGCGACCGGCATCTATTGACATGGGGCGTTCCTGAAGGAGCATCGTCCGGCGTAAACGCATCGTGACGATTTCCAATAGCGATCATACGAACATCTAATCACGGCCAGGGATATCGTGCTTTGCACTCAAATGCCTCAATTTGAAATAATGTACTTGGCCTATTTTCTTCATATCAAAAACACCTAGTAAAATAATTGTGCGTGGTTACACAATCAAAACCATAAAGCGTGATATTCTCCCATTTTAAAATTCCACGATTTTATATAGTATATAAAATATTTTTGGCGTCAAAAACCGGCACTCGGTATTTTTCTAATTAAATACCAAAATTTCACATTTTTGAAATAATAATTCAGAAATCATCACTTAGCATCCAATTGCATAAATTAGCAATCAATTTCACAAATCAATGCATCCATGACGATCAGCGTAAAGTTCGACAATCGGATATTTCAGTATAATTTACGCTAATAAATAACTAATTAAATAAATTGCATTTAATTAAATAAATTACAAATTATTTAAATTAAACCACTTAATTACATTAAATAACCTAACTGGGCTAATCTAATTGAACTAATTAAATTAATCTACCAAGCTAACTAATTTAATCTAATTAAACTAATTACATAACCTAACTAATTCCTAACTAATTTAATCTAACCAACCTAGTTGCACTAACTAACTAACCAACTAAATAATTACTCTAACTAAATTGTATATATCTAATTCAACAAGCAAGCCTTATTCTCGAACTAACTCTTAGTTTAATTCTTTACGCCTATTTAATTTTTCTTTCAATTTAGTGAGTAAACAGTGTTTGGGCCAGTTTCCGTGCATCTTGGTTACCTCCCTAGGCGATCATAAAGCCGCTCGCACTCCTCCACATTAAAGTAGGGCATACAAAAGAGAATTTTCCAACGGTCATATTTTCAACTAGTATTCAGTTTTAATTGTAATTATTTTGTGTTATTTTGAAGTGATGTTAATGCTTTCATCTGAATAAAAATATATTTTATAGAAGAGATTTACTGCTATTAATTTTTCATAAAGTACGTAGTTGATAAACAACTAGTTACATATTGATATGTAGTTCATCAACAATCATCTAAGCATTAGTAAACTCAATATATTGTCTGTAACTTATGAACCTCACTGGTACAGTTTCAAAGAAATTGGGTGACCTCAGTTGGTACAATCAAGACACTTGTGAGAAATTCATTAAATACAGGCTTCAGCAAACAACAATATACATAGTGAAAAACAGTTCCTAAAAAACCAATTGAACATTAGTGAAATCGTGATAATATATTTTTTTTAAAGTTCTAAATACACTTGTAGAATTTGCAACATACTAATTATTTTGCACGTTGTCAACTTAGCAATTGATACAAAAAAAATAATGGTAAATTATCTATAGTATTGGTAATTTACTAACCAAACTTGTAAAATGCCAAAGAAATTACTGACTTACTAATTTAATGGGTTTTGAAAAATTTCTATTAGGGTAGGCATATTATCACAATTGCAAAGAAGTTGGTAATTTAAAATTTTATTGAGATGTCTGTAAATTTTTTTAGTCTGGTACTTTACTAGAACACTTGAACAATCTAAAAGGAATTGATAACTTATAACTCACAATAATAGTATTAGAAATTTACCAACGTGAAAATTTATGACAGTGGGATATATTTCAGAATTTTCCTGGATAGAACGCCGACACTAGTCTCGAAAGCGGCGCAATTTTGTCCTCTTTCCTGACGTCCATTCTGTCGGCTTCCTATTTAGCCACATCTTTACTTTTTTTTTTCAATCAACCAATACCATTTGATTTTATGGTCTTCCTCGTCAAAAACTAGTTTCAAACATTTTCCCGTCGACCTATGGCCACTTATTGTTTTTGCCGTTTGCTGCTCCATTATTTCCTTAAGACGTGTTGGTGCGGCCCCTTTCTCCGCAAAAGAACATTGGGTGAGGATGAGAGGGGGAGAGAGAGCAATGAATAAATTATTTGAGCAAAAGAGCAATGAATATAGAAAAGTAATAATATATGGACTGAGGTAAATGTACGAATTATGAAAGTGTGAATGCTTGACTTCCGCGCATGTCATGCCATAACCACCATTCTTTCGACCCTTTTGCATGTGAGGCTGGCAACTGGATGCACGATAGTCGATATATCTATAATATAAGGAGGATAGACAGTAGAGAGAGAATAACGTTTGATTCCTTGGCTTCCGCCCATGGGGCCTGCAACTGCATGCGCATTTGCTAACTCTGTTTTATCGGCACTTATTTAGCCACATCATTGATATGTTTTTTTTTTTCCTCATCCACCGGTAGCATTTGATTTTATGGTCTTGGTCGTAAAATATTACAAATCTCTGTTTCAACTACTTTCTCATAGACCGATAACATTTGATTGGTCTTCCTACTGTTTCCTCTTGACCTATTTAAGCGGCCTCTTTCTCTGTTAAGAACATCTGAAACGTCCTCAGATCTAGATCTCAGAGAAAGAGAGAGAGAGATCCGCTAAATTAAGGAAACTGCTGATTGCTATGGTGAGTTTAGGTGCACAAAGCATGTGTCAAGTGTTCTTGAGTTTCAGAAGACCTGATTCAGGCGCTGGATTCACTGACTTCCTCTACCATAGCTTGACTGATGTTGGAGTCAATGTATTTTGAGACAATGAAGAACTCTGTATCGGCGAAAAAATCGATGGATATCTTGGGCAAGCAATTGCCGACTCCATGATCTACATACCTATCTTCTCTCAGACCTATGCTGCGAGCCATTGGTGCCTCGATCAGCTCTCACGAATCGTGGCAAACACCTTTCAATCAAATGGTACTAAAGAGATCCTACCAATTTTCTTGAACGTGGAACTTAATGATGTTAAGCTGAAAACTCCGATGTATCACGATGCCATACTCAATTTAAAGCACAAGAATAAGTTGAGCGATGAGGAAGTAGAGGTGTGGAGAAAGTCCCTCAAGGAGGTTGATGTGTCCAAGGGGTGGGAAGTGAAGAAGTACAAGAGGTAAGCTAGCTACTTTGAAGATGCTTGTTTCCGCAATTTTCCTGAACACTCAAATCATAGATGTAAAAATTCCAATGTGATTTGGGTGGGACATTTATGATAGTAATAGCAAATGATGAACCTTTTCTACATTTGTCAGCAAATGTGAAATTGCTTAACAAAGTCATTTATAAAATGGGCGGATAATGATATTAATAGCTAGGTAGCTAAATTTTATTTGATTGCGGGCAGTTGGAGGAAAAAGAATGGCATAATGAAATGCCATGCACATTCCTATCTCATCATTCAATCTTTCAATACGTTAAACGTTTCTCCTTTTAAATACACATTCACGTTCAATAGTCATCGCTCGAACGTAGATCACCAAATGTCAATGTCGATGCGTAAATATTTATACATCTAATATTTGCAAACGTAATTGACATAATCCCAATATTGTTATTCTCATGTTGGAATCAAGTAAAAAAATTGGGTTCATAAGATGACGAGCACCTTGCCAAGTGCATAAAAAGTATGATTGAGAGTGATCTTATATCCAATATGGACTCTTAGAAATCACTTCTAGATTGTTAAGGATTGGTAGTCTGATTATTGTGTAGCTTATCTGGTGCTTGAATAACATTACTTCTAGCTAGGTAATCATGATTTCTTTTTTGTCCCTCACTAGAATGGTTTTCCATTGTGGCAGCCGGGGTCAACTAATCAAATTGATAGTCGAGGAGGTCATGGAAAAGCTGAGGATAAAACATAGATCTGTGACTGAATATTTTGTTGGAATTGATGGGTGTCGACTCTGGTGATGTGCGACTAATTCAAATTTACGATATTGGGGGTATCGGTAAAACGACTCTTGCCGAGGTTGTATTCAACCAACTCTATTGTCAATTTGGAAAGTATTGTTGTTTCCTTGAAAATGTTCGACAGAAGTCATCAAGACCTGATGGCTTAGTTGAGCTGCAAAAATGTTTATTATCCCAAATGGGCATTCATGCAGGAACAAGTAGCATTGACAAAATTCATTATGGAATGAAAAGGATTAGAGAAGCACTTCACAATAAAAAGGTCCTTATTGTACTTGATGATGTTGATAATAGTAAACAAGTGGAGACGTTAGTTGGAAAGAATACTTTGTGTTTAGGATCTAGAATATTGATTACAACTAGAAATAAAGATGTTTTGCAGAACTATAGAGCAAAGTACGAAATTTTAGAGTATGAAATGAAGGTGATGTGTACTGATCATGCTCTTCAGCTTTTTAATAAGCATGCATTTGGTAGAGACTTTCCTTCAACGGAATACAACGTTATCTCAAGGGATATTGTATTTGCTACTGGGAAACTTCCGTTGACTCTTGAGGTAGTTGGTTCACTCCTACGTGGCAATCCTATAGAATTTTGGGAAGAAGTACTCATCAGGTCAAGAGAACGTCCTCTTAATGATGTTTTTGGACAGTTGATGGTAAGCTATGATGACTTAAATTTTGAAGAACAGCAGATTTTCCTCGATATTGCATGCTTTTTCATTGGTAAGGACATGACGAATGCAATTTACATGTGGGAAAGTTGTGGACTTCTTTGGAATGGTGGGGTTGATGTCCTCAATAACAAGTGTTTGATAAAAATTGCGGAGAACAATACGTTTTGGATGCACGATCAACTTAGAGATTTTGGAAGAGCAATTGTTTGTAAAGAATGTCTACACAGTCCAGGAAACCGTAGTCGGTTGTGGATTTGCGACGAGATCCTTCACGAAATAAGAACAAAGGAGGTAAAGTATCTCAAGAGCAAACTAATAGTTTCTCTACTAGAAAATCATTTACGCTGCACTAGGATGCTCTTTTTTCTTTCTTGTTTCTTCCCATTTTAATCCTTTCACTCTAAATAGAATATTGAGTACTAATCATATCTTGCTATAATTTGCAGTTGAAGGACGTTCAAGCGCTGGATCTTGATATTCACAAAAGTTATGGTGATGTCGTTATTAAAAGTGTAGAGATCAAAAGGTTTGAGCATCTAACGTACCTCAAATTAACTGGGGCAACCTTCGTTGGTGACTTTGCAAATTGTCTTACTAATTTAAGATGGCTTTTTTGGAGCCATCCTCCTCAAACGTCTGAGCCAACCAATATGCAGTTAAAGAATGTGGTTGTTCTTCAACTTTCAAACAACAACTTCATAAATGATTCAAATCTACAGAGCTTAATCGAGGTGTGTAATATGCTTATTTCTATTCTTAACTTTTTTAAAAGTCATATTTGATTCTTCATGCATTGAATATTGCATTCTATTTGACAGATGGCCAGAAATTTAAAAGTTCTTTCTCTTGAAAGTTGTCATGACATAACCAGAACTCCTGACTTCTCTGAATGCCTGAACTTAGAGAGGCTTGCTTTCAAAACTTGTTCCAACTTGTGGGACATTGACTGCTCTATTGGGAAGTTGAAGCATCTAATTGACTTGAGGATTGATACGTGCAATTGTCTTAAAGGTTTGCCAGAAAAAATTGGGGAATTGGTGAATCTAAAGAAATTCTTTGTTCAGCAGTGTAACGTGAAGAAACTCCCATATTCCATAAATAAGTTGAAATTGTTGAAAATATGTCTCGAGTTTGAGCCTGCGAAAGGAAATATAACCTAAGTAGATTTTCTAATTTGAGTAGATTTCCTACCTTGAATAGGTCTCTAATTTGGGGTTTTCCATTTTGGATCTAGGTTTTTTCTAATCATTTCTATATAATAAGCGGGTGTCCTTCATTTAAAGTATATAAGAAGACCTGTGCTCATGAATTACATCCCAAGTGTTTCAAGCTATGAAAATCTTGTGTCCAGAGTTTGTGTAATTCTTTTTTGAGATTGGAAGATTATTTCATTAGAAATTGTGAAGGCTAAATATTGTGTAAGTTGTTGGGTGTATCTATAGATTGAGAAATAGTAAGAGTGTTTGGGTGACTTAAGTGTTGTTGTAATCTGCATTTCATTGCTTGATGTATAGTAAATCCTGTGTTGCTCTTCGAATGAAGTAGATCTCACTGACAACCATATACATCTCATGTACTTATGCACCTATTATGTTTACTTTATTGTTTGGTCACTTGCTTTTTCCAACAATCACAGCCACGCTTGTCAGAGTTGAAGTGAATTGATGACAATAGAAGAAGGAAAATTGAAAATTGACTAGTTTGATAGGAGGCATTTTGGTTTCTGGAATACACAAATTGAGGATCATCTTTATAATATATATATATATATATATATATATATATATATATTTGCATTTCCTTGGTGAATGAAGAAGCCAAGTCAATGAAGGAAGCTAATTGAGAGTTACTCGATCAACAAGCATTGAATATTATTTGGTCGATGTTACCCTATAACGTTATGTTTAACATCGTGAGAGAGACAGCCACTATGAGACTAGTAAATGCCTTGTCGAACATGTACTAGAAATCTCTATGACCAGCAAGATTTACTTGATGCAACATCTAATTCACTTAAAAATGGGTGAAAGTGCATCAATTCTTGATTATATCAATGAATTCCATGTTAGTCAATTGAGTTTAGTTGAAATTGACTTTGATAAAGAGATCATGCTTTGATTATTTTATCCTTATTGTCTATTAGATGGAAAATTACTATTACTATTGTAAGTTATTCCTTGGGTTAAGAAGCTTGATGTTTGGTGAGGTTCGCGATAAGTATGAGTGAAGACATCCCTAAGAGAAAATATGTTGAACCTGTGCCTAATAGTTTAGTAGGTGAAGCTAGAGAAAAAACTAGTACTTGTGTTAATAAAAATAGTGTAAACTCGAATTGACAAAGTCAATCTAGGACTGATGGTGTTGTTTGTTAAAATCATGGCAATAGGAGATATCTCAGAAGGGATTGTCTTAAACTAAAGAACGGGAAGGGTAAGAGGATTATGGTTGAACCTACTTATGATATTGCTACAATTATTGATGGTTTCTAGATGGTGATGATTATGTCTCATCTATCAATGAAAATTCGTTGTTTGATGTATGGATTATGGAGTCTAGTTGTTCGTCTCACAATAACCAAACAAGAATTTGTTCGCTATTTATCAATGCATGGATAGTAGTAAAGTATAGTTGGGGAATGATGTTGAGTGCTATATTGTGGTATTGATGATGTTAGAATGAGAATGCTTGATGTCATCATGAGGATATTGATTCGAATACATGTTCCAAGATAAAAGAAGAACCTACATTTCTTGGGTGCATTGGCCTACCAAGAGGGACAAGGCAGAGCATTAAATTCCAAAAAGCCCATTGTCATACCGTCCATCCAATCCACTTTTTGTTTCTACCATTTTATAGTCAGCAATGTTATCTATCTATCCTCAAGTGTATTAAACAAATATAATTTGATTGCGTAGAAACGGATCTATTATCTTCTTTATATTTTTCTTTCTTACATTTCATTTTTTTTTACTTCATTCAAATCAAAATAAATCGAAAAAGTATATATATGGGTTCCTTGGATTTGTTGTGATACAACAAGTTTTTTTGTATGGAAAAATGGATAACGTAAGTGGGAAGAGGTGGTCTATTCAAATTGCCTTACTTTTTTTATGCGAAAATTTTTATTGTTCTCTAAATAGGGGTAAGTACCGCAGGGTGTTAAGTGATTTCGCTGCTGAATTTTATTTTGTCTCACTTGCTTATAAACTCAGTTGAATCCATAAGCGAGAAGTGATGCATTGGACAACTTACCAATCGTCAATTAGCTTCTAGGTGAACATTGGACGAATTGACAGGAGCACAGTCCAGGGAGGTTGCCATCGGATCATTGACCCGAGCATTACTTAAGCGGGCTTTTACATTATTACTTCGCAATTCCACAAATGTATCTTAGAGTATGATACCCCAAAATTTTTTTCTAACTTTCAAAAATCATTAGGCGAATAAATAGAAAGTTTAGAAAGTTGAAGTGGGCCGATTTTGAGCCATGGCTTGGGCCTCTTAAGATTTATTAGTGGGCCGCTCAATAAAAGAAAGAAAGTCAGGTTTGGGCCACAAGAATGGGCCAAATAAATATTATGGGCTTGAGTTAAGTTCAAAGGGTTGTGTCTACCATCTATATATCAGCTTGTGTGAGCTACCATCTACATATATCAGCTTGTGTGAGCCGCCATCTATATCAGCTTGTGAGAGCATATCATCCATTTCAGCTTGTGTAAGCAGTAGTCGCATCGATGGATTGATGGATGGTATTGTTTGATAGAAGGTCTGAACTAATAGATGGTATCGATCGTACGGTATCGATCGGATTGAATTGATTGCTTGAGATTATGAACTGTACTGACTTGTAGGAAGGAACTGAGGCGAGGTAAGTCTTTTGACTAGTGTGCGAGATTGCCTCTAGGCGTATTTTCTTCATAGTCGGAGTTTAGGGGGTGAACTTGCTGAGATATTATCTCACCCTGTCGTGAGCTCAACCTTTTCAAGTCCTTAGATGGCGGTCCTTCCGGAGCATTTTGGTCAGTCCAAGATGATTACCGAGTAGGTCACCGTTATCCCTGTTCTAGGGGGGCCACAGGGTCTAGGTTAATGAGGGTTTACCTTGGAGGGTACCCCATCAATTTAGTGCGTGGTATCATCGTGAGCACAATGGACACAGAGAGGGTCACCTACAGGATTCGGATGTCCTTGCTGCGGTAGTAGACATCACCTTTGGTGAGGGTACAGTCGAGCCTCCTGGTGGTGCAATGCTGGACCTAAGTCCCCAGGAGACCTCGAAGTTTTTAGTTGGGGACTCGTGTACCTAAAGGACTTGTAGGCTTGTCTACTTTCATAGACTCCTATGTATAGACTAGTTTGTATATAAACCATGGTGTTTATAAAGGCGTGCTTTGGTTGTGATTTGTTTCCTGCTTTTATATCCCATGTTGTGAGTTGTTAGGAGATTTGTTTCGCTTTTGCATGAGTATTAAAATGAATGGGTCGGCGAAGCGTCCTAGGACGTCGCAAATTTATCGACCACTAAGGGATAGGCACATGCTCGATGATCGGGGTGTGACAAGCACGGTTGAGCAGTCGATCCCTAGTCGAATTCTCTAGTCTATTGCATTAAAATCCATTAACGGCTTCACATGATAGACTAGTTATCCCGTGAGTGATCAGTTCAGGGAAAAGAATTATAGGCGCGTCGATGAAAAGCCCAACTTATCCAATCGTAAACAAAACCTGAAATTCATAATCTCACAAAATGTGAGGGAGATGAAGTGTGAACTTTTGGGGTTTTTTTGAGGGAAAATGTTCAACAAATGGTGGTGGCGGCTGTGGTTAAAAGGGCAGAGGAGCGAAAGGGCTTCTCCTCCTTAATCTCTCCCCCTTCTTAACTTAAAACCAATCTAATTAAATCAAAGAATTTACCAAATCTAAGTTAAAAAATAATTTAGACTAAGTGCATATGTCCTCCCATGCACATTCCAAAGTTTTCAAAATATACGTGCAATATTTTCGAATAAACAAGAGGCACCCTAGCATCTTCGCAAAACATGAGCCTTCTTTCAATCTAAAAAGGGGAAAAAAAAAATCTCGTACCTCACAGTATCCTAAGGCTAAAAGGGCTTTCTTTTAAACTAAACAAGCAACTAAAATCTCTTACGACTTCACACAGGCCTAAGTGGTGCTAAAATGAAGCCTGCATTGACTCGAGCGGCCCTAATTCTCTTGCTGACAGTTCAATGCTCTCACAAGCTGACATATTAATGCTCGCACAAGCTGGCAGTTCAAAGTGAACTAGAAAAATTGATATTCACACCTTTAAAATCCCACGATTCGATCTAGTCCTTAAATTCATTATCGGTGTCAAACCCGACACCCGGGATTTTTCCAATTGAATATCCAAAATTAAAATTTTGGAATAAATATCTAAAATTATAATTTCCACTCAATTTGCACAATTTAGCAATCAATCACGAAACTAAGCATACCATTGCAATCAGCACAAAATTCTGGTCATGGGCTATCCCGATCTAATTTCTGGAAAATTATAAATAATTAAATAAATACAAAAAATAATTAAATAAATACAATTAATTACCAAAAATAGAAACTTAGGTCGGAAATGCTTAATTAAACACCTAAACGGGCCCAGAAAATTTCCGAAGCAATCTAGATAAATAGTACAACTTATCTAGTCTCTAATTAAGCCGTTCTAACCACCTAACATGCAAAATCGTATAATTAAATCACTAATCCATTCTAACTAACCACCTAATCCATGCTTAACCTAAACTAATCACCCCTTAAGCATCATTAACTCCCTAAGCAGAGTTTAGTGAGTAAACTCACTGGTTTTGCGATCTAGTGAGTCCATGATGACAGCAACGCAGAGACTAGCGATAAATGACCATGCAACAACACCCAACAATGCTCGAAAAAGGCCCGAAACAGACCACAAAGGCTCACGGCTGGCTAGGCTTCTTGATTCTGTCCAAGGACCAAGCAAGCTGGAATGGGGCTGGAAACAACAAGGGACGGGCGGATCGGGCTGCAGTGGGCTAGCAGGGCCGAAAACGGGCGACGGCGGCTGTTGGACGGTAGCCAGGGGGCTTTGATGATAGCTTGGGCAGCTTGGGGGATGGCGAGGTGGCTTGGGATTGGCAGGACGAGCGCGCAACGTGAGAGATGAGCGGCTGGGCATGAAGGGCACGCGAGCGGTGTGCGATGGCGGCAGGGAGCTCCAGTGGGCATGCGACAGCTAGGGAGGCTGTTGGCTAGATTCTCTAGAATTTTTAGCTTCTAAACACTTGTTAATGCAGAAAGTAGGCTCAAGGTAGAAGAAGAAGTGGGTTGAAGAGAAGGGGGGTCCCATAAGCCTCAAAAGTCTTCTCTTTTATCTCTAAACACTCATTGGCAAGGCCCCACTTGTCTTGGCTGTCATCCAAGTCAATTTGCAGCCCAAGACTTCCCTTAGAAGCTTCACCAAGTGGTCTAAATGTTGCACACCAAGGGACCTACGAATTTTGGAACATTTTTCCCCAAATCCACTTCAATTCCCCTTCAATTGGATCTAAATCGATCCCCATAAATTCAACCAAGGTGCTATCATCCCATTCAACATTTTTCCTCACCAATTGAACCAACTTGAATCCCAAAAATGCAATAAAAAATGGCCATTTGATTTTTCCGGTCAAAAACGGCCCTACTTTGAAATTCTGCCAAAAATCTCAGTTTGCAGAAAAATCTTCAGAGGATGAGTCGACGGTCCTAAAATCAATCGTGACATGACAGAACTTTCAATTTCTGAAATTGGGTTCAATTTCGTGATTAATTTCAATTTGGTGCGATTTTAGCGTAACCTAATCTACGGGTAGCTTTTCAAAATTTTTAGTGCAATTGACACGTGGTTGATTATTTTCAAGTCACAACTTATATCTTCGACACATTGAAAACTCTCGGTTGTCATGAAAATCTCGAAATTTCGAATACAGACACAGGATCCATAACGATAGAAAAATCGGTCTAATGCCGATCGACAAGAATTTTGCAATTAGGTGGAATCACCACGCACTAATCACATAACTTTGCCAAATCGACTTATCTCTAGTCTCTAATCGATTTTTAACTATGCCGTAATGAACCTTGCAAATTAACAAAGTCGAGCAGTCGATTCCTAGTTGAATTCTCAAGTCTATTGCGTTAAAATCCCTTAATGGCTTCACCTGGTAAACTAGTTATCCCGTGAGTGATCAATTCAAGGAAAAAGAACTATAGGCGCATCGATGAAAAGCCTAACTTATCCAATTGAAAATAGAACCAAAAAATAAGGATGTCACAACTCTTCTCCTCTTATAAAAATTTTGTCCTTGAAATTTAAACCATTACAAATCTTTAAACAAAAAGGTGGGGGTACAGTCGTCTCATCGAATCTTCACTTTCCCAAGTAGCTCCTTTTGAGCCGTGGTGTTGCCAGACCCCTTTAACCAATGGGATTGTCTTGGTACGCAGAATCTGTTCTTTCCTATCCACAATCTAAACGGGGCTTTCAACATACGACACTCTATCGTCCACATCAAATTCCTCAAAATTTAGCACATGGGTTGGGTCAAGCTTATACTTACTCAACATCGACACATGAAAGACGTCACGCACTTACGCCAACCTCGACGACAATGCAAGATGATACGATAGAATCCTGATTCTTTCTAGAATCTCAAAGGGACCTACATACCTCAGACTCAGTTTTCCCTTCTTACCAAAGCGCGAAGTACCCCTCATTGGTGACACCTTCAGAAAAACGTGATTACCAACTTGGATTTCCAAAAGTCTTCGACATTTATCTGTGTAACTTTTCAGGCGGCTCTAAGTGGTCTTTAATTTGTCCCTGATGATGGCAATTACATCCACTGATTGCTGGACTAACTTTGGGCCTGTGATCTTTCGTTCTCTGACCTCATCCCAATACACTAGCATTCTGCACGCTCTGCCATACAATGCTTCAAAAGGAGCCATCTGAATGCTCTGTCGGTAGCTGTTGTTGTAGGCAAACTCAACAAGATGAAGTTGTTCCTCTTAGCTTCCCTTGAAATCCAACACACAAGCTTGCAGCATGTCCTCGAGGGTTTGAATCGTCCTCTCAGACTGGCCATCTGTCTGAGGATGATAGACTGTGAGGATGATAGACCGTACCATACTCCAACTTCGTTCCTAAGGCAGCCTGCAAACTCTTCCGAAAAGCAGCTGTGAATCTTGGGTCTCGGTTTGATGTAATCGTCAATGGCACTCCATGCAGACGAACAATCTGATGCATGTAAGTTTATGCATGTCAGTCTAAATCAAGGTCTTTCCGTACTACAATGAAGTGAGCCGACTTTGTCAATCTGTCGACCACTACCCAAATATAATCATTACCCCTCTCACTCGTTGGTAAGCCTGTCACAAAATCCATTATGATGTGTTCCCATTTCTACTCGGGAATCTCAAGAGGTTGTAGAAGTCCTCCCGGCTTACAATGTTGTGCCTTCACTTGCTGACACGTTAGACACTTGGCGACATACTTGGTGATGTCCGCCTTCATATCGGACCACTAATAGTGTTGACATAGGTTCTGATACATCTTCATACTACCAGGATGAATGCTATAACTGCTACGATGAGTTTCTCCTTGAGCGCTGCATCGTCAGGTACACACAATCGTCCTCGGAACCTCAGTGTTTCGTCCTCTAAAATATGAAAGTCAGTCTTCTTCTTTTCGGTATTCTCTTGCAGGATCTTCTCAATCTCTAGGACTGTCCACTGTACCTGCACTTCCGGTTCAGTTCTGAGGGTGACCATAAGATTTGAAAGGTGGCCTACCTCAAATTTAAAAACCAAATCTCGAGCTTTCTCAAATAAAGTCCATTCGTTAACCATCATATGCGCAACTAAAGAATTCCGACTCAGTGCATCTGCGACCTTATTTGTCTTTCCAGGGTGATATAAGATATCACAGTCATAGTCCTTCGGAAGTTCCATCCAACGACGTTGTCTCATATCCAACTCATTATGAGAAAATAGATATTTGGAATCTTTCTCTACACAAATAATGTCTCTAAATCTTTAGAGCGAAAATGATTGCCGTGAGTTCTAAGTCATGCGTCAGGTAATGATTGCTCATGAGGTCTCAATTGACGGGATGCATATGCAACAACCCTACCATGTTGCATCAACACGCAACCCAGTCCTCTAAATGACGCATTACTGTAGATCTCGTATCCTCCAGGACCAGATGGAATGGTCAGCATAAGTGTGGTAGTTAGCTTCTGCTTAAGCTCTTGGAAATTATGCTCGCACTTGTCTGTCTACACGAACTTCTCTTCCTTCTTCAAAAGTCGAGTCAACAGCGACACTAAAGCTGAAAACCCTTCCACGAACCTTTTGTAGTAACCTGCCAAACCCAAAAAGCTTCTGATCTCTGACACGATTGACGGTCTCAGTTAGTTGATAATTGCTTCAATCTTGGTCGGGTCCACGAAGATTCCTTTGCCTGAAATCACGTGACCTAGGAACCCTACATGAGTCAACCAAACTCGCACTTGCTAAACTTGGCGTACAGCTCATGATTCCTTAGGGTCTGAAGTACCATCCTCAAATGCCTCTCTTGCTCCTTTGAACTTCTTGAATGCACCAAGATATCATCAATGAACACAATCAAGAACTGATCCAGATATTCCTTGAACACCGAGTTCATCAGATCCATAAATGCAGCTGGGGCATTCGTCAAACCAAACGGCATTACAGTAAACTCATAATGGCCGTATTGAGTATGAAACGTTGACTTCGGTATGACCTCCTTTCTGATCCTCAATTGATGATATCCTGTCCTTAAGTCGATCATTGAAAATATTGACACTCCTTGCAGCTGGTCAAACAAGTCATTGATCCTCGGCAGTGGATACTTGTTCTTGATCATCACCTTATTGAGTTGACGGTAGTCGATGCACAGACACAACGAATCATCCTTCTTCTTTACGAATAGAACCGGTGCTCCCCAAGGTGATGCACTAGGACGTATGAATCCCTTATCCAACAATTCTTGCATCTACACCTTTAGTTCTTTCAACTCAAACAATCCTATCCGGTAAGAAGTCTTAGAGATTGGCTCTGTCCTGGGTGCTAACTCAATCACAAACTCTATCTCCCTCTCTGGCGGCATGCCTAGCAATTCCTTCGAAAACATGTCTGGAAATTCTTGTACTACTGTGATGTCCTCGATCTTCAGCTCCTCGACTGTCGTATCCACAAGAGTCGCCAGGTAACCTTGGCAACCCCTATCTAACAAACGAGTTGCCTCTAGCGACAAGATTAAGGTAATTGAAGGTCCTCCCTGACTCCCAATAAAATTGAAACTTTCACCCACTAATGGGTTAAAATGAATCGCTTTATGAGAGCAGTCCATTCTAGCTTGTTGCTTGGTGAGCCAGTCCATGCCAATTATTACATTGAAATCATACATGACTAGGACTAACAAATCTATCCTCCCCTCTCGCTCACCAATCATTAACTTGCAACCAAAACAACCCAATGCAAACAACACCTTATCCTTTAACGGTGTAGATATGCTAACCACTGACTCCAACAACTCAAGACTCAATCCGATCAGCTTAACAAATTGCTCAGCTTAAAATATAACATGATCGTTCAGCGAAACCATACCTGTAATCACATCAGACGCGTCCTCAGCCTGTCCTCTAGTGATGGCGTATACTCATCCCTGTGCTGGGGGTTTCATCTATCCACCCTACGGCGCATTTTGCGGCGCTAACCTCCTAATTTGACCCATCAGTGACGGTGATGGCAACTGTTGTTGTTCCCTCGATCTTCTGGGACAGTCTTTACCTAGATGACCCTATTGGCCACACTCGAAGCAAGATCCCGTCCTTAAAGGGCACAGGGTCGAACCATGTTGCCTTCCACAAAAGCGACGCATGCCATTCTGACTTGGCGTCGACTTGCCTACTCCACCTTTCCTACTAGGTGGGACATGAAACCTTCCTCCGATCTCGGGCTTCTTCCCGAACTAGTTTCCTTCTCTGTTCAAACTAAACCTTGAACCAGACACAGCACTCTGGTCACTTAGGTTCCTCTTTATCAGTTGGACCCGACTATACACCTCGTTATAATCCTTCACGTCGAATGGCACCAACAGATTTCTCAGCTCTGATCGGAGGCCGTTCCTGAACCTCCGAGCTTTGTCTTCTGGTTCTTCCACCAATCTTGGAGCATTTCGAGATAGCTCCGCGAACTTGGCTTCATATTGATCCACGGTCAGCATGCCTTGATGGAGGCACTGAAATTCATCAATCTTCTACTCTCAGGCATTACCCGAAAAGTACTTGCCATTAAAGGCTCTGAGAAAGGCATTCCACACCGGAACTATGCCTTCAGGGAAAATCATGCGTCCGGTGGCTCTCCACCACGTACTTGCCTTACCTTGCAACTGGCATATTGCCAGGACAACCTTTTCCTCCTCAGTGCACATCAGAAGTGCAGAGGCTTTCTCTAGGTCTTGGATCCAAAGCAATTCAACTTTGGGATCTCCGGCACCAGTGAACCTCGACGGGTTCAGCTTCAAGAATTGCTCAACAAAATTATGCATCGGTCTCTCTCTCTTCACAACTACGTTCCCAGTTGGAACTTTGGCAGGTGCGACAGCGGCGGCAACGGCAGCGGCAGCAGTAGCAGTAACTTGAGCGGGGGCTTGATTCTGGGCCTGCTGCCCCATCAAAGCTCATGGCGTCTCAAGCGCCTGCATGATCTCTTCGATCCTAGGATCACTAGGGGCTGCTACCCTAGCGCCAACAGGAGGCAATGCTACACGACTAGTGCTAGCTTGAGCCAGCGCTTTACCACGACCCCCTCAGGTATCGACTCTAGTCGGCGTCCTACCCTAAGTAACAGGTCCAATGGTTCTCTTTCTAGGAGTCTTCTGATCCTGTTCACTCATCATTCAAGTTCTTTATAGAAACCTGCTTTCCAATTCCACACAGAATTAGAAGCCGAGCGATCACCACAAAACAAGCTACCAACCAGCTATCAATCACATGCACCAGCATAATCGGAAGGCCTTTCCTATTAACTATCCCATAACTTATTGCACCTTATCACTCTAACTATTGACTAGCTTTGATACCACTCCGAGCGGGGATGTCACGCCCCCATCATCGAGTGCGTGCCCATGCCTTGGTGGTCAATAAATTTGCAACGTCCCAGGATGCGTCGCCGACCTATTCAATTTAATACGCATGCGAAAGCAAACAAATCCCCTGACAACTCACAACACGAGATAGAAAAGCAGGAAACAAATCACAACCAAAACACGCCTTTATAAACACCTCGGGTTATATATAGACTAGTCTTTACACAGGAGTCTACGAAAGCAGACAACCCCACAAGTCCTTTAGGAAAACGAGTCCCTAACTGAAAAATCCAAGGTCTCCTGGGGACTTAGGTCCAGCACTGCACCACCAGGAAAGTCAGCTGTACCCTCACCAAAGGCGATGTCTCTACCATAGTAGGGACATCCGAATCTTGTAGGGGACCCTCTCTGTGTCCATTGCGCTCGTGACGATACCACGCACTAAATTGATGGGGTACCCTGTAAGGTAAACCCTCATCAACCCAGACGATGGTTCTCATGAACTCATAGACCCAGACCCCGTGGCCCCCTTGGAATAGGGATAACAGTGACCTGCTTGGTAATCCTCTTAGGCTGACCAAAATTCTTTGGAGGGACCGCCATCTAAGGACCTGAAAAGGTTGAGCCCATGATAGGGTGAGACAATGTCTCAGCAAGTTCACCCCATAAACTCTGACTAGGAAGGAAATATGCCTAGAGGCAGTCTATGCACACAAGTTAGAAGACTTGCCTCACCTCAGTTCCTTCTTGCAAGTCAGTATAGTGCATAATCTCAACCAATCAATTCAATCCGATCGATACCATCTATCAGTTCATACCATCTATCAATCCATTAATACGACTACTGCTCACGTAAGTTGAAATGGATGATATGCTCTCACAAGCTGATATAGATGGTAGCTCACACAAGCTGATATATGTAGATGGTAGCTCACACAAACTGATATATAGATGGTAGCTCGCACAAGCTGATAAATATAGATCGTTGCTCTCACAAGCTGACATATTAATGCTCGCACAAGCTGACAGTTCAATGCTCTCACAAGTTGAGATATTAATGTTCACACAAGCTAACAGTTCAAAGTGAACTAGAAAAATTGATATTCACACTTTTAAAATCCCACGACTCGATCTAGTCCTTAAATTAATTTTCGGTGTCAAACCCGACACTCGGGATTTTTCCAATTTAATAACAAAATTTCCCAATTTCAGAATAAATACCCAAAATTACAATTTCCACTCAATTTGCATAATTTAGCAATCAATCACAAAAACTAAGCACACCATTGCAATTAGCACAAAATTCCAGTCCACGAGCTATCCCGGTCTAATTTTTGGAAAATAATAAATAATTACAAAAATACAATTAATTACCAAAAAATAGAAACTTAGGCCGGAAATGCTTAATTAAATGACTAAACGAGCCCAAAAAATTTCCGAAGCAATCTAGATAAATAGTACAACTTATCTAGTCTCTAATTAACCCGTTCTAACCACCTAACATGCGAAATCGTATAATTAAATCACTAATCCGTTCTAACTAACCACCTAATCCATGCTTAAACTAAACTAATCACCTAATAAGCATCATTAACTCCCTAATCAGAGTTTAGCGAGTAAACTCACCTGTGACATCCTGATTTTCAAGTTTGTTTTCGATGAGATGAAATGGGCTTTTCATCGATGCGCCTATGGCCTTTTTCTTTGAGCTGGCCACTCACGAGTTAACTAGTCTATCAGGTGAAGCTGATAAGGAATATAAACACAATTGATTAGACAATTCGACCGGAAACTGACTACTCGACCATACTAATCTGCAAGGGTCATTATGACACTGTCAAAATCGACCAGAGATCAAAGATAGGTCGATTTGACAGAAGTATGTGATAAGTGTGTGGGTGATTCCACCTAATCACAAAATTCTCGTCGAACGGCACTAGACCGATTTTTCTGTCGTTTCTGTACCCTGTGTCCGTATTTGAAACCTTGAGATTTATACGACAACTGAGAGTCGCCTATGAGTTGAAGATACACATTGTGGATCAAAAATGATCTACCACAAGTCAAATGCACTAAAATTCCTAAAAGCTACCCGGTAGATTATGATGCACTAGAATTGCGCTAGATTGAAATTAACCAGGAAATTAAACTCGATTTCAGAAATTGAAAGTTCTATCATGTCACGATTCATTTTAGGAATGTCGACTCATCATTTGAAGATTTTTTTACAAACCGAAATTTTTGACGAAAAATCAAAGTTAGGCCATTTTGGACCGGGAACTTTAGGGGACCATTTTTGGTCGCATCTTTAGGATTCAAGTGGGATCTTTGGACAAGGAAAAATGTTAAATTAAGTGAGGACACCTTGGTTGGATTTATGGACTTCAATTGGGATTGATTGGATGAGAATTTGAATGAAATTGAAGGAACAAATGTGCAAATTCGTAGGCCATGGGGTACAAAACATTTTGGACTACTTCATTGGCTTCTTGAGGAAGATTGAGGAGAGAGAAGTGGCTGGAGGCAAGGGTTGACTGGTGAGGGCAAGCCAAAGGAGAGAAAGACATGTGTTGGAGCCTTAGAAGCCACTTTGGGGTCCCCCTCTTCAGTTGAAGCTTCTTCCTCCTGCCAGCTGCCTTTCTCCATTGTTGAGGAGTTGAGAAAGCTTGAGAGAACCAGAAAATTAGAGGAGACTAGCAGCAAGCTAGCCGAGCAAGCTGCAAGCCCGTCCGAGCTCCCCTGCACCAGCCGCTCCATCGCGCGTTCCAAGGAGTCCTGCTGCTGTCCTGAGGTCGTCTGGCCGCCTTCTTACGTCGTTGGGCTTCCTCAGGTTTCCTGGAAGCCAACCAGCCTAGCCCCTTATGCCATCGACTTCCCTGGCCACCTGTCTAACCCGCCTGGTCCCATCTTCGCCGTTTCCAACCAGCCGAGCCGCCGGTTCAACCTCTTCAACCAGCAAGTAGAAGTTGAAGTCCTAGCAAGATCTGGAACTTCATGGCCTGTTTCCGAGCCCTTCCCAGCCTCACTTGGTGTTACCACAAGCTTGTTTGTCACTCACTTCCGCGTTGCCGTCACTGTGGACTCACCGAATCACTAAACCGGTGAGTTTACTCACTAAACCTTACTAAGGGCATTAATTATGCTTAAGGGTGCTTAGATTAACTTAAGTATGTATTATTGATAATCTAGAATCATTAAATTAGCCTTAGAATGGATTAGTGTTAGTATAATTAGTGAGATTAGCACCATTGAGAATAGTTTAGTCGAATTCAGTGGTTGTTCTTCAAAGCTGATTCTTGGACACTCGCCGTTTGCCATTTTTGTGGATTGAAATGGGTTGCCAATTTGATGTTGATTCATTCTTGAAAAAAGTTTTAGACATCTTTAACTATAACATATATTTTTATCAAGATTTTTAGAGATTTAAAAGAATGAGATATCAGCTCCGTCATTTGCAAACAGAATCTTGGACTGTGCTGGAATTTGTGACTTTTTGGGATTCTAGGGGTTTTTATCAACTCTTAGGGTTCGAATTTAAAAATGGTTTCTTCACAAAAATTGTTTGTCACATCTTCTAGTTTAACATAGTCAAAGTTCATATCAACTGGACAAGTTTTGAATCTCGAAATAAACTGGTTTTGGATAACATACTTTCTGAAAATGGACATAGTTTTTGTACTGGATAGAGCGATTTACTAGGCCGAATCTAGAAAAATTTGGGTTAATATTTCTGCATGAAAATTTTTCATTTATCTGTCCTTTACAACATATTCAAATTTGGGAATTTTCTGAATTCGTTTGATTACATTTCTGGATTTAAATTCAGAGACGCACAAGTGGATTGTTCTGCCGATTAGGACCGATTATAGTTTTATGATGGTTCTTGATACTTTGCTTGCTGGAAATCACACATTTGATGATATGGTTGGATTATGCAATTGATTATTGAATTGTGAAATTGAGTGGTGATTGTGAAAATATGGTTTTCATTTAGAAAATCCCGGGTGTTGGGTTTTAACACCGAAAATGATTTTATATAATATATAAAACAGTGGGATTTTAAAAAGTAAGATATCAATTTTTCAGATTCGATCTGATCGTGTACCCACACACGACATTTTCACCGGATGTTTTTAATAAGAAGAAAACAGGCCAAGGTCGTTATCTTAATTGAGGCATGTGAGTGTAAAACACAATGTCCTTAGCCGGAATTGAATGATCGTGTGCTGGTTAAGAGAACCCGTTCTCGGCGTGTGTCGGTAGATGTTACCTATCCCCAGTGTGTGTCGATGGATATTACCTATCCCTGGTGTGTGTCGGTGGATATTACCGTCCTCGGTGTGTGTCGGTGGACGTCACCTATCCTCGGTGTGTGTCGGTGGATAGAGGACTGGTGTGTTTCGGGTAAAATTGCTCGTGCGGGTAGTAATAATCAATTGGAACGCATGTTAATTGAATTGATGGATCGATGTGTGTTGATAGTTATTGCTTGTGTGAGCAATGATTGATTTAAACGTTCCAATTGATGTGTCAAATTGCTATATGCATATGGTTGTGATATGAATTGTGCTGACGTGCAGGAAGGAACTGAGCTAAGGTAAGTCTCTATGGTTGTATGATTGTGTGATTAGGACGCTTTAGGCGTATTACCCTCCTAATCTGGGTTTAGAACGTGAACTCGTTGAGATTTATATCTCACCCCATTGTGGGCTTAACTTCTCAGGACCGTAGGGTGGAGGATCTGGAGCCGAGCTGAGGTGATCTAAAGTGTAGGTCAAATAGAACAGTTTCTTTTTTAGAGTCAGTCTTTTGAAATCTTTTGAGTATAGACTCTTGTATATGACTCAGCTCGTTTATAAAAGCATGTTTTGTTTGTGAATCTGTTGTCCTGCTTTTATATCTCGAGATGGTTACCGTCAGGAGATTTGTTATTCACTTCCGCATGTGCAATAAAATGAAAGGGTCAGTGACTCGTCCTGCGAAGTTGCAAATTTTTATCGACCACCAAAGGATGGGCATGGCTTGAGGATCGGGGCGTGACATCACCGATTTTGCGATTCGGTGAGTCCATGATGACGATAATGCTGAGACGGGCGACAAACAACCTTGCGGCCACACCCATCAAGGCTGGAAACGGACCACGGAGGCTCATGGCTAGCTGGGCTTCTCTATTCTATCCAAGGACTGAGCAAGCTAGAACGGGGCTAGAAACGGCAAGGGACGGGCGGACCGAGCTGCAGCAGGCGAGCAAGGGCAATGGCAGGCGATGGCGGCTGCTAGATGACGGCTAGGGGGCTTCGATAGTGGCCTGGGCAGCTTGGGGGACGGTGAGGTGGCTCGGGACAGGCGTGATGAGTGCACAACGTGCGGGACGAGGGGCTGGGCGAGACGGGCTCGCGATCAGCGTGCGGTGGAGGCAGGGAGCTCCAATTGGCGTGCGATGGCTAGGGGGGCTGTTGGCTGGATTCTCTGAAATTTTTAGCTTCTAAACACTCACTAATGGAGAAAGTAGGGTCAAGGTAGAAGAAGAAGTGGGCTGAAGAGAAGAGGGGTCCCATAAGCCTCAAAAGTCTTCTCTTCTATCTTTAAACACTCATTGGCAAGGCCACACTTGTCTTGGCTGTCATCCAAGTGAATTTGCAGCCCAAGACTTCCCTTAGAAGCTTCAACAAGTGGTCCAAATGTTGCACACCAAGGGACCTACGAATTTTGGAACATTTTTCCCAAAATCCACTTCAATTCCCCTTCAATTGGATCTAAATTGGTCCCCATAAATTCAACCAAGGTGCCATCATCCCATTCAACATTTTTCCTTGCCAATTGAACCAACTTCAATCCGACAAATGCAATAAAAAATGGCCCTTTGATATTTCTGGTAAAAAATGGCCCTACTTTGAAATTCTGCCAAAAATATCAGTTTGCAAAAAAAACTTTGGAGGATGAGTCGAAGGTCCTAAAATGAATTATGGCATGATATAACTTTCAATTTCTAAAATCGGGTTTAATTTCGTGGTAAATTTCAATCTAGCGCGATTTTAGCATTACTTAATCTACCAGGTAGCTTTTAGGAATTTTTAGTGCAATTGACCCGTGATTGATTTTTTTTAAGCCACAACTTACATCTTTGACACATTGGCGACCATCTAGTCCTGGAGGATACAAGATCTATATTGATGTGTCCTTTAGAGGACTGGGTTGCGTGTTGATGCAACATGCTAGTGTTGTTGCATACACATCCGTCAGTTAAGACCTTATGAGCTGAATTATCTGATGCATGACTTAGAAATCCCAGCAATCATTTTCGCTCTGAAGATTTGGAGACATTATTTGTCTGGAGAAAGATTCCAGATCTTTATTGACTATCAAAGTCTCAAGTATCTATTATCTCAAAAGGAGTTGAATATGAGACAGCATTGCTGGATGGAACTTCTGAAGGACTATGATTGTAATATCTTGTATCACCCTGGAAAGGTGAATAAGGTCGCAGACGCATTGAGTCGGAAGTCTTCAGTTGCGTATACACTGGTTAAGGAATGGACTTTACTTGAGAAAGCTTGAGATTTTGTTTTCAAATTTGAAGTAGGCTACCTTTCAAATCTTATGGCCACCCTTAGAATTGAACTAGAAGTGTAGGTAAGAATCAAGACGCTTTAGTGGACAGACCCAGAGATTTAGAAGATCTGTAAGAGAATACCGAAAACAACAAGGTTGACTTTCAGATTTCGGAGGACGGAACATTGAGGTTTTGAGGACGATTGTGTGTACCTGACGATGCAGTGCTTAAGGAGGAGATCTTGTCAGAAGCTCATAGTATTAGTTACAGTATTCATCCTGGCAGCACGAAAATGTATCAAAACCTGCATCAACACTATTGGTGGTCCAGTATGAAGGCGGACATTGCCAAGCATGTCACCAAGTATCTAACATGTGAGCAAGTGAAGGCACATCATTATAAGCCGGGTGGACATCTACAACCTCTCGAGATCCCCGAGTGTTGTGACAGGCTTACCAAGAAGTTAGGGGGTAACGATTCCATTTGGGTAGTGGTTGATAGACTGACGAAGTTGGCTTACTTCATCGTTGTACGAAAGGACTTTGATTTAGACAGGCATGGAAAATTGTATGTGCGTCAGATTGTTTGTCTGCATGGAGTGCCGGTGACGATTCCATCAGACCGAGACCCAAGATTCATAGCTGCCTTTTGGAAGAGTTTGTAGGCTGCCTTAGGAACGAAGCTGCAGTATAGTACGGCATATCATCCTCAGACGAATGGCCAATCTGAGAGGACGATTCAAACCCTCGAAGACATGCTGCGAGCTTGCGTGTTAGATTTCAAGGGAAGTTGGGAGGAACAACTTCATCTTGTCAAGTTTGCCTACGACAACAGCTACCGGCAGAGTATTCAGATGGCTCCTTTTGAAGCGTTGTATGGCATAGCGTGCAGAACAGCAGTTTGTTGGGATGAGGTTGGAGAACGAAAGATCACAGGCCCAGAGTTAGTCCAACAGTCAGTGGATGCAATTGTTGTCATTAGAGACAAATTAAAGACCACTCAGAGCCGCTAGAAAAGTTACGCAGATAAATGCTGGAGACCTTTGGAATTATAAGTTGGTGATCACATTTTTCTAAAGGTGTCATCAATGAGGGGTACTTCGCGCTTCGGTAAAATAGCAAAGTTGAATCCGAGGTACATGGGTCTCTTTGAAATTTTGGAAAGAATCGGGATCCTAGCGTATCGTCTTGCATTGCCGTCGAGGTTGGCGCAAATGCATCACATCTTTCACGTGTCGATGTTGAGGAAATATTAGCCTAACCCAACCCACGTGCTAAATTTTGAAGAGTTAGACGTGGGCGATAGAGTGTCATACGCGAAAAGCCCGATTTAGATTGTGGATCGGAAAGAACATATTCTATGCACCAAGATGATCACATTGGTTAAAGTGGTCTGGCAACACCATGGCATTGAAGGAGCAACTTGGGAAAGTGAAGATTCGATGAGACGACTGTACCCCCACCTTTTTGTTTAAAAGATTTATAGTGGTTTAAATTTCGAGGAAGAAATTTTTATAAAATGGGAAGAGTTGTGACATCTTAAATTTTAGGTTTTGTTTTCGATTGGATAAGTTGAGCTTTTCATTGATGCATCTATAGTTCTTTTCCCTAAACTGATAACTCACGGGATAACTAGTCTATTAGGTGAAGCCATTAAGGGATTCTAATGCAATAAACTTGAGAATTCGACCACGGATCAACTACTCGACCGCGCTAATCTGCAAGGGTTATTACGGCATAGTTAAAAATCAATTAGAGATCCGAGATAGGTTGATTTGACAAAGATATGTGATTAGTGCATGGGTGATTCCACCTAATTGAAAAATTCTTGTCGATCGGTACTAGACCGATTTTTCTGTCATTTTAGTACCCTTTGTCCGTATTCAAAACATCGAGATTTTCACGACAACCGAGAGTTGCCAAGGTATCGAAGATGTATGTTGTGGCTTGAAAATAATCAATCACAGGTCAATTGTACTAAAAATTCCTAAAAGCTACTCGATAGATTAGGTCACGCTAAAATCGTGCCAGATTGAAATTAACCGTGAAATTGAACCTGATTTAAGAAATTGAAAGTTCTGCCATTTCACGATTCATGTTAGGACCGTCGACTCATCTTTCGAAGATTTTTCTGCAAACCGAGAATTTCGGGGAAAATTCAAAGTAGGTCCGTTTTCGATCGGAAAAATCCAAGGGCCGTTCTTGGTCGCGTTTTTGAGATTCAAGTGAGTTCATTTGGTGAGGAAAAATGTTGTATTTGACGAGGACACCTTGGTTGAATTTAGGGGGATCGATTTAGATCCAATTGAAGGAGAATTGAAGTGGATTTGGGGAATTTGATTCAAAATTCGTAGGCCATGGGGGACTCAACATTTTGGACCACTTGGGGATTGTTCTAGGGAGATTTTTGTGTAGCAAAGTGGCTTGGATGACAGCCAAGACAAGTGGGACATTTGCAATGATTGTTTATGGATAGAAAAGTGGACTTTGGAGGCCAAAGTGGGACCCTCCACCTTTAGCAACCCCTTCTTCTTCATTCCAGCCACCTTTGTCCATGGTAGACCACTTTTGGAGCTCCAAAAACCAGAGGAAAGTAGAGCAGCTCTCCCGCTAGCCGTCGACCGCCCGCTCACCCACGCGTGTCGCTCCACCAGCCCATGCCGTCTCGCCTGTCTTGTGCCCCCTCGCCATTCGACTGAGCCCTTGGTCACCATAAGAGCTTAGCCGGAGCCCCGTTGACGCCGTCCAATAGCTGCCATCACTCGTCATCGCTCGCTGCTGCCTCCGTCGCCCGTCCCTCGCCGTTTCCAGCCCAAGCTGAGCCGTTCCAGCTTGCTCGGCCCAGCATCTAGAATCGAAGACAAGCAAGGGTCTTTGGGTTTCGTGGGCTGTTTCAAGCCTCTTCCAAGCCTTGTTTGGTGTCGTCGCATGGTCATTTGTCACCCATCTTCGCGTTGCCATCGTCATGGACTCACTGGATCGCAAAAATGGTGAGTTTACTTGCAAAACTCTGTTTAGGGAGTTAATGATGCTTAGGGGGTGATTTAGTTTAGGTTAAGCATGGATTAGGTGGTTAGTTAGAATGGATTAGTGATTTAATTATTCGATTTTGGATGTCATGTGGTTAGAACGGCTTAATTAAGGACTACATAGATCGTGCTATTTATCTAGATTGGTTTGGAAATTTTCTGGTCTCGTTTAGGTGTTTAATTAGGCATTTCTGGCCTAAGTTTGCATTTTGGGTAATTAATTGTAATTTTTAATAATTTTTAGTATATTTTTAATTATTCCATATTTTCCGAAAATTAGACCGGATTGCCCATGATCAGAATTTCGTGTTGATTACAGTGGTGTGCTTGGTTGGTGCAATTGATTGCTAAATTGTGCAAATTGAGTGGAAATTGTAATTTTGGGTATTTATTCCAAAATTGTGAAATTTTGATATTCAATTGGAAAAATCCCGAGTGTTGGGTCTTGACACTGGAAATGATTTGTAAGGACTAGATCGAATCATGGGATTTTAAAAGTGTGAATATCAATTTTTCTAGTTCACTTTGAACTATCAGTTTGTGAGAGCATTAATATGTCAGCTTGTGAGAGCATTGAATTGTTAGCTTGTGCGAGAATTAATATGTCAGCTTATGAGAGCATTGAATTGTCAACCTGTGCGAGCATTAATATGTCAGCTTGTGAGAGCAATGATCGTTTATCAGCTTGTGAGAGCAATAATCTATATTTATCAGCTTGTGTGAGCTACCATTTATATCTCAGCTTGTGCAAGCTATCATCTATATCAGCTCATGAGAGCATTTAATCCATTTTAGCTTGTGTGAGCAGTAATTGTATCGATTGATTGATAGATGGTATTGTTTGATATATGGTATCGATTGTATCGAATCAATTGGATTGAACTAATTGGTTGAGATTATGAACTATATTGACTTACAGGAAGGAACTGAGGTGAGGCAAGTCTTTTGTCTTGTGTGCATAGACTGTCTCTAAGCATTCCTTCCTAGTCAGAGTTTAGGGGGTGAATTTGCTGAGACGTTGTCTCACTCCGTCGTGGGCTCATCCTTTTTAAGGTCTTTAGATGGCGGTTCCTTCGGAACATTTTGGTCTGCCGGTGAGGGTAACCAAGCGCAGTTTTGATTACAATGCCCAAGGGGCCAATGGGTCTATGAACTTGTGGTGACGATCGTCTGGGTCGATGATGGCCTACCTCAAAGGGTACCTCATCGGTTCAAAGCGTGGTTTTACTACGGTTTCAATGGATTCCATGTGGGTCCCCTCGAGGGTTTTGAAATTTCCACTGTGGTAGTTGATGCCACTCCAGGTGAGAGTGCAGCTAACCCTCTCGATGGTGCTGTGGAGGACTCGACACCCCCAAAGCCTATGGAGACTAAAGAATCGGCGATTGCATCTGACTCGTTGGTCTTAGGACAATTCCCTTTTTTGTTGAGCTAGTCTTTTGTAGACTCTTGACGTTAGTGTTCTGTTGTATATTAACCGGGGTGTTTATAAAGGTGCGTTTTGGTGTTGAATTGTTTTCTGCTTTTCTATCCCATGTTGTTTGTTGTGAAGGGTAATCGATCGCTTCTGCATGTGCATTAAAATAAATGGGTCGGCGACGCGTCTTGAGATGTCACATTTTTATCAACCACCGAGGGATAGGCACGCACTCGAGGATCGAGGCATGACATCCTCGCCCAGAGTGGTATCAGAGCTGGTAGATAGTTAGAGTGATAAGGTGCGATAAGTTATCGGATAGTTAGTAGGAAAGGCCTTTTGATTATGTTTGCGCATGTGATTGATAGCTGGTTGGTAGATTGTTTTGTGGTGATCGCTTCGCTTCTAATTCTATATGGAATTGGGAAGCAGGTTTCTGTAAAGAACTTGCGTGATGAGTGATCAGGAGTAGAGGACTCCTAGAAGGAGAACGATTAGACATGCTACTCAGGGTAGGACGCCGACTAAGGTCGGTATTCAAGGGGATCATGGTAGAGTGCTGACTCAGGCTAGTGCTAATGATGTAGCATTGCCTTCTGTTGGTGCTAGGGTAGCAACCACTGGTGATCCCAGGATCAAAGGGATCATGCAGGCACCTAAGACACTAAGAGCTTTGATGGGGCAGCAGGCCCAGAATCAAGCCACTGCCACTACCGCCGTCGCTCAAGCTGCCGCCACTGCTGTCGTTGTCGCCGCTGCTGAGGTCGCAGCTGCTGCCACACCTGCCGAAGTTCCAACTAGGAATGTAGTTGTGGAGAGAGAGAGAGAGAGAGAGAGAGAGAGAGAGGCCAATGCATAAGCTTGTTGAGCAGTTCTTGAAGCTGAACCTGCCAAGGTTCACTAGTGCAGGAGATCCCGAAGCTGCATTGCTTTGGGTCCGAGGCCTAGAGAAAGCCTTTGCACTTATGATGTGCACTAAGGAGGAAAAGGTTGTCCTGGCAGTGTACTGGCTACAGGGTAACGCAAGTATGTGGTGGAGAGCCACCAGAGGCATGACTTCCCTGAAGGCGTAGTTCTGGTGTGGAACCCCTTTCTCAGAGCCTTTAATCGCAAGTACTTTTCAGGTAGCACTCGAGAGCAGAAGATGGAGGAATTTTAGCGCCTTTGTCAAGGCATGCTAACCGTGGATCAGTATGAAGCCAAGTTCGCGGAGCTGTCTTAGTACGCTCTAAGATTGGTGGAATATCCAGAAAATAACGATCAGAGGTTTAGGAATGGCCTTCGACTGGAGCTGAGAAATCCATTGGTGCCATTCAACTTGAAGGATTACAACAAGGTATATGGTCGAGCCCAACTGATAGAGAGGAACTTAAGTGACTCGAATGCTGCATTTGATCCAAGGTTTAGTTCAAACAGAGACGGGAACTGGTTTAGGAAGAAGCCCATGACCAGAGGAAGGTTTCATGTCTCACCTAGTAGGAAGGGTGGAGTAGGCAAGTCAGCGCCGAGTTAGAATGGTGCGTGTTGCGTTTGTGGAAGGCGACATGGTTCAACCCGGTGCCCTTTGAGGATGATGGGTGCTTGCTTCGAGTGTGGCTAACAAGGTCACCTAGCCAGAGACTGTCCCAAGAGACCGAGGGGACAACAGCAGTTGCCACTGCCACCACCAATGGGTCAGATTAAGGGGTTAGGGCCACAGAATGCACCGTAGGGTGGATAGATCAGATCCCTAGCACAAGGACGAGTGTACACCATCACTAGAGGACAAGCTGAGGACGCGCTTGATGTGATTACAGGTACGGTTTCGTTGAACGACCGTGCTGCATATGCTTTATTTGATCCTGGGGCGACTCATTCGTTTATAGCTGAGTAGTTTGTTAAGTTGATAGGATTGCGTCCTAAGTTGTTGGAGTCAATGGTTAGCATATCTACACCATTAAAGGATAAGGTGTTGTTGATATTGGGTTGTTCTGGTTGCAAGTTAGTGATTGGTGAGCGAGAGGTGAGGATAGATTTGTTAGTCCTAGCCATATATGATTTTAATGTGATAATTGGCATGGACTGGCTCACCAAGCAACGGGCTAAGATGGATTGCTATCGTAAAGCAATTCAGTTTAACCCTTTATCAGGTGAAAGTTTTGAGTTTATTTGGAGTTGAGGAGAACTCTTGATTACCTTAATCTCGTCACTAGAGGCAACCCGTTTGGTAAACAGGGGTTGCCAAGGTTACTTTGCGATTGTCGTGGATATGACAGTTGAGGAGTTGAAGGTTGAGGACATCGCAGTAGTTCAAGAATTTCCAGACGTGTTTCCAAAGGGATTGCCAGGCTTGCCGCCAAAGAGAGAGATAGAGTTTGTGATTGAGTTAGCATCCGGGACAGAGCCAATTACTAAGGCTTCTTACTGGATGCCGTTGTCTGAGTTGAAAGAACTGAAGGTGCGGATGCAAGAGTTGTTGGATAAGGAATTCATATGTCCCAGCGCATCACCTTGCGGAGAACAAGTTATGTTCATGAAGAAGAAAGATGGTTCGTTGCATCTGTACATTGACTATCGTCGACTTAATCAGGTGACGATCAAGAACAAGTATCCACTCTCGTGGATCGACGACTTGTTTGACCAGCTGCAAGGTGCATCGATATTTTCAATGATCGACTTAAGGACAGGATATTATCAGCTGACGATCAGAAAGGAGGACATATCGAAGTCAGCGTTTCATACTCAATACGACCATTATGAGTTTGTCATAATGTCATTTGGTTTGACAAACGCCCTAGTTGCTTTTATGGATCTAATGAACCGAGTGTTCAAAGAGCATCTGAATCAATTTGTGATCGTGTTCATCGACGATATCCTAGTGTATTCGAGAAGTTCTGAGGAGCATGAGGGACATCTAAGGATGGTACTTCAGACCCTGAGGAATCGTGAGATGTACGCTAAGTTCAGTAAGTGCGAGTTTTGGCTGACTCATGTGGCGTTCCTAGGTCACGTGATTTTAGGCGAAGGAATCTCCATGGACCCGACCAAGATTGAAGCAGTTATCAACTGGCCAAGACCGACAATCGTGTCAGGGATCAGAAGCTTTTTGGGTTTGGCAGGGTACTATAGAAGGTTCGTGGAAGGGTTTTCAGCTTTAGTGTCGCCGTTGACTCGACTACTAAATAAGGAAGAGAAGTTTGTGTGGATAAACAAGTGTGAGCATAGTTTTCATGAGCTTAAGTAGAAGCTGACCATACCAGTTTGTCCTAGAGGATACGAGATCTATAGTGATGCGTTGATTAAAGGACTGGGTTGTGTGTTGATGCAACATGGTAAGGTTGTTACATACGTGTCCCGTCAGTTGAGACCTCATGAGCTGAATTATTTGATGCATGACTTAGAACTTGCAGCACTCATTTTCGCTCTGAAGATTTGGAGACATTATTTGTGCAGTGAAAGATTCCAAATCTTTACTGACCATCAAAGTCTCAAGAATCTATTCTTTTAGAATGAGTCGAATATGAGACAGTGTCACTGGATGAAACTGCTGAAGGACTATGACTATGATATTTTTTATCACCCTGGAAAGGTGAATAAGGTCGCAGATGCGCTGAGTTGGAAGTCTTCAGTTGCACATATGCTGGTAAAGGAATGGACTTTACTTGAGAAAGCTCGAGATTCAGTTTTCAAATTTGAGGTACACCAACTTTCAAATCTTATGGCCACCCTCAGAATTGAACCGGGAAGTGCAGGTAAGAATCAAGATGCTTCAGTGGACAAACCTAGAGATTCATAAGGTCCTGCAAGAGAATACCGAAAAGAAGAAGGCTGACTTTCAGATTTCGAAGGAAGGAACATTGAGGTTTCGAGAATATTGATGTAGTGCTTAAGGAGGAGATCTTGTTAGAAGCTCATCATAGCAATTATAGCATTCATCCTAGCAGTATGAAGATGTATCAAAACCTGCGTCAACACTATTGATGGTCCGGTATGAAGGCGGACATCGCCAAGCATGTCACAAAGTGTCTAACGTGTCAGCAAATGAAGCCACAACATTATAAACTGGGAGGACTTTTGCAACCTCTCGAGATCCCCGAGTGGAAATGGGAACACATCACAATGGATTTTTGTGACATGCTTACCAAGGAGTCAAAGGGGTAATAATTCCATTTGGGTAGTGCTCGACAGACTGACGAAGTTGGTTCACTTCATCGTTGTACGAAAGGACCATGATTTGGATAGGCATGCAAAATTATACGTGCGTCAGATTGTTCGTCTGCATGGAGTGCCGGTGACAATTACATCAGACTGAGACTCGAGATTCACAGTTGCCTTTTGGAAGAGTTTGTAGGCTGCCTTAGGAACAAAGCTGCAGTATAGTCTAGCCTATTATCCTCATATGGATGGCTAGTTTGAGAGAACGATTTAAACCCTCGAAGACATGCTACGAGCTTGCGTGTTAGATTTCAAGGGAAGCTCAGAGGAACAACTTCATCTTGTCGAGTTTGCGTACAACAACAGCTACCAGCAGAGCATTTAAATGGCTCCTTTTGAAGCATTATATGGCAGAGCGTATAGAACACCAGTTTGTTGGGATGAGGTTGGAGAACGAAAGATCACAAGCCCAGAGTTAGTCCAGCAGTCAGTGGATGTAGTTGCCATCATCAGAGACAGATTAAAGACCACTCAAAGTTGCCATAAAAAATTACGTAGATAAGCGTCGGAGACCTTTGGAATTTCAAGTTGGTGATCATGTTTTTCTAAAGGTGTCACCAATGAGGGATACTTCACACTTCGGCAAAAAGGGAAAGCTAAGTCCGAGATATGTAAGTCCTTTTGAGATTCTAGAAAGAATCGGGATCTTAGCGTATTGTCTTGCATTGTCGCCGAGGTTGGCGCAAGTGCATGACGTTTTTCACGTGTCGATGTTGAGGAAGTATCAGCCTAACCCCATGCATGTGCTAAATTTTGAAGAGTTAGACGTGGACGACAGAGTGTTGTACGTGGAAAGCCCGGTTCAGATTGTGGATCGGAAAGAACGGATTCTCTGCAAAAAGACAATCCCATTGGTTAAAGTAGTCTGGCAACACCACGACACTGAAGGAGCAACTTGGGAAAGTGAAGATTCGATGAGACGACTGTATCCCCACCTTTTTGTTTTAAGATTTGTAATGGTTTAAATTTCAAGAACGAAATTTTTATAAGAGGAGAAGAGTTGTGACATCCTGAATTTCAGGTTTTGTTTTCAATTGGGTAAGTTGAGCTCTTCATCGACACGCCTATAGTTCTTTTCCCTGAACTGATCACTCAAGGGATAACTAGTCTATTAAGTGAAGCCGTTAAGGGATTTTAACACAATAGACTTGAGAATTTGACTAGGGATTGGCTGCTCGACTGTGTTAATCTGCAAGGCTCATTACGGCACAGTTAAAAATCAATTAGAGACCGGATATAAGTTGATTTGACAAAGATACGTGATTAGTGCGTGGGAGATTCCACCTAATTGCAAATTTTTTGTCGATCGGCACTAGAACGATTTTTCTATCGTTTTGGTACATTGTGTCTGTATTCGAAACCTCAAGATTTTTCACAACAATCAAAAGATGCCAATGTGTCGAAGATGTACGTTGTGGCTTGAAAATAATCAACCACGGGTCAACTGCACAAAATTTTTTTAAAAGCTACTCGGTAGATTAGGTCACGCTAAAATCGTGTCAAATTGAAATTAATCGCAAAATTGAACCCGATTTCATAAATTGAAAGTTCTTTCATGTCACGATTCATGTTAGGACCGTCGACTCATCCTTCGAAGATTTTTCTACAAACCGAGATTTTCTGCGAAAATTCAAACTAGGGTCATTTTCGACTGGAAAAATCCGAAGGCCGTTTTTGGTTGCGTTTTTGGGATTCAAGTGGGTTCATTTTGTGAGGAAAAATGTTGTATTTGACAAGGAAACCTTGGTTTAATTTATGAGGACCAATTTAGATCCAATTGAAGGAAAATTGAAGTGGATTTAGGGGAATTTGTGTCAAAATTCGTAGGCCATGGGGGACTCAACCTTTGGACCACTTAGGGATGGTTCTAGGGAGATTTGTGTGCAACAAATTGGCTTGGATGATGGCCAAGACAAGTGAGACCTTTGCAATGAGTGTTTATGGATAGAAGGGTGGACTTTGGAGGCCAAAGAGGGACCTTCCATGTTCAGCAGCCCCTTCTTCTTCATTCCAGCCACCTTTCTCCATGGTAGACCACTTTTGAAGCTCCAAAAACTAGAGGAAAGCAGAGCAGCCCTCCCCCTAGCTGTCGACCGCCCACCCAAGCCGACAGATCGCTGCTCGCTCGTGCTTGCTTGCCCTCGTGCGTTACTCTGCCAGCTTGTGCCATCTCGCTTGTCCCGCACCCCCTTGCCATTCCCCCGAGCCCCTAGTCACCTTAGGAGCTCAACCGAAGCCCCGTCGACGCCATCCCGCAGCTGTCGTCGCCTGTCGTCGCTTACTGCTGCCTCCGTCGCCCATCCCTCACCATTTCCAGCCCAAGCCGAGCCATTCCAGCTTGCGTGGCCCAGCATCTAGAACCGAAGACTAACAAGGGTCTTTGGGCTTTGTGGGCCACTTCAGGCCTCTTCCGGGCCTTGTTTGGTGTCGCCGTAAGGTCGTTTGTCACCTGTCTCCGCGTTGGCGTCGTCGTGGACTCACCGGATCGCAAAATTGGTGAGTTTACTTGCTAAACTCTGCTTAGGGAGTTAATGATGCTTAGTGGGTGATTAGCTTAGGTTAAGCATAGATTAGGTGGTTAGTTAGAATGGATTAGTGATTTAATTATTTGACTTTGCATGTTAGGTGGTTAAAATGGCTTAATTAAGGACTAGATAGATTGTGCTATTTTTCTTGATTGGTTCGGAAATTTTTTGGGCCTGTTTAGGTGTTTAATTAGGCATTTCCGGCCTAAGTTTGCATTTTTGGTTATTAATTGTATTTATTTAATAATTTTTGGTATTTATTTATTATTTAATATTTTCCAAAAATTAGACCGGGATTGCCCGTGATCGGAATTTCGTGCTGATTGCAGTGGTGTGCTTGGTTTATGCAATTGATTGCTAAATTGTGCAAAATTGAGTGGAAATTGTAATTTTGTGTATTCATTCCAAAATTGTGAAATTTTGATATTCAATTAGAAAAATCCCAAAAAATCCCAGGTGTTGGGTTTTGACACCGAAAATGATTTGTAAGGACTAGATCGAATCTTGGGATTTTAAAAGTGTGAATATCAATTTTTTTTTTTAGTTCACTTGAACTATCGCTTGTGAGAGCATTGAATTGTCAACTTGTGAGAGCAATGATCGTTTATCAGCTTGTGCAAGCATTAATATGTCAGCTTGTGAGAGCAATGATCGTTTATCAGCTTGTGCAAGCATTAATATGTCAGCTTATGAGAGCAATGATCGTTTATCAGCTTGTGAGAGCAACAATCTTTATTTATTAGCTTGTGTGAGCTACCATCTATATATCAGCTTGTGGGAGCTACCATCTATATATCGGCTTGCGCGAACTACCATCTATATCAGCTTGTGAGTATTTAATCTATTTCAACTTGTGTGAGTAGTAATCGTATCGATTGATTGATAGATGATATTGTTTGATAGATGGTATGGATTGGTATATGGTATCAATTGTATCGAATCGATTGGATTGAACTGTTTGGTTGAGATTATGAACTATATTGACTTGTAGGAAGGAACTGAGGTGAGGTAAGTCTTCTGTCTTGTGTGCATAGACTACCTCTAGGCGTATTTTCTTCTTAGTCAAAGTTTAGGGGTTGAACTTGTTGAGACGTTGTCTCATCCCATCGTGGGCTCAACCTTTTTTCAGGTCCTTAGATGGCGGTTCCTCCGAAACGATTTGGTCGACCAGTGAGGGTTACCAAGCAGAGTTTTGATTACGATGCCTAGGGGGCTAATGGGTCTATGAACTCATGGTGACGACTGTCTAGGTCGATGAGGGCCTACCTTAGAGGGTACCTCATCAATTCAGGTCGTGGTTTCGCTATTGTTTCAATGGATTCCGTGTGGGTCCCCCCCTGGGGTTTTGAAATTCCCCCTGTGGTAGTTGATGCCACTCTAGGTGAGAGTGCAGCTGACCCTCTCGATAGTGCTGTGGAGGACCCGATGCCCCCAGAGCCTGTGGAGACCGAAGAATTGGCGACTGCATCCGACTAGTTGGTCTTAGGACAATTCCCTTTTTGTTGAGCCAGTCTTTTGTAGACTCTTGACGTTAGTCTTCTGTTATATATAAATTGAGGTGTTTATAAAGGTGTATTTTGGTTGTGAATTGTTTCCTGCTTTTCTATCCCGTGTTGTTTGTTGTTAGGGGTAATCGTTTGCTTCCGCATGTGCATTAAAATGAATGGGTCTGCGACGCATCCTAGGACATCGCATTTTTATCGACCACCGAGGGATGAGCATGCGCTCGAGGATTGGGGCGTGACACATTTCCTTTCTCCCAAACCCCATTCTCCCTTTTTATTTCTTCTCGGCAACAAACACTTCCCATTTCCTTGCTTTTTGTTATTTGAGCAAAGCCAAGGGAGCTCAAAATTTGTGGTAAGGCTGATCTAAGGTGGGAAGAACGTTTGTGGCTTCATAGGTAGGGGAAATTATCATGTTTTAAGGTGTTCAAAATCCTTCAAAGCTCAAGATATCTTATCAGCTAAAATGTAGTGTTGGACGGGCTCGTGTTGTTGGGATGAGGCTTGAAATACTCGTGCATGTGACACCTTGAGGCTGAGCTAGGTTTGGTGGACAAGAGAGGTGGTTTTTAGTGAGCTTTAGGGTGTTGAGCTATTGGATTTTATTGTTTGCTGTTCTGTGTGTATGACGTGGTTATCTTGCTATTTCATGGCTAGTCGCTCACATTTGGGGGGGTTGTGGGTGGTTCTAAGTGAGAGTGGCAAGCCATGAAATGGTGACCAATTGTGTTAGGATAAAGCGAGGGCTGGTAGTAGATGTGCGGGTGTACGTTGGCGTTCAAATTCGTGAGGTTATAAACCGGTTTCCAGAAATTAACTATACAGGACCTCCTAGACTTGTTGATTTCATAGTGAGGTTTGTGTTGTGATTTATGATATCCGGACTTTGCCTAAGCCTCGGGTAACTAATGGTCCATGCTGCGTCGACAAGTTGCCATCGGACTACATCGTTGGCACCACTTGCGGCCACCGTTCCGTCACCACCATCACTATACTAGACCGTCACCTTTCGTCACATCCTCGCGGCATACCCTCATCGTCATGCCTTCGCCGTATCATGATGATCCGATCACTTTTTAGCCTATCACCTCATTTGAAATTTCCTCACGAAATGCCACAAGTGAGACCAATGTTCACTCTCATCGATTGTCGACCCCAATTCTTCAGCCATGTTCCTCTTCTCTCCATCGGCCAGTAGACAGAGTGTTTGGGCCTAGTGCGGCCACGTCCTTGCATGAGACATGCAAGGTGTCTCATGCAAGACATGAGGAGTCAACTGGCAAAACACACAAAGCTAACGAAGACCACTTCTCCTTCTCTCTCTCGATGCCCAGCATTTGCTCCATTTTAGTGGCATCTTCAGCCAAAAACCTCACCTAGAAATTCCGTCACTCCACTCGTGTCATCTTGCTACCAGCTACGCCCATCGCTCGCGTTTCGTGGACTTGAGGCAAGTGGCGATTCTGTTGCTCTATATTACATATCGATGCCCTACTCGCATGTCCATCCTAGAATTGACCAGAATTTGGGGTCAGTTTGTGTGCCGATCGGGGCAAGGTTGAATGACGGGCATGCGTGGATTGTCGGGTAGATGGGGGATGGTGTTGATTGTCGGATAGGTGGTGGACGGTGCTGATTGTCGGATAGATGGCATGAGATTTTCGTAGGTCAAATTTTCTTGGGCGATCCGGTCCGGGTGAGGTGTTGTTTGAACTTGAGGTGCGTGATGCCTAGGCAGTACATGTACGATTGGATTCGTCCTAGGTGAGTTTGAGCTGGATCCATTGTTGAATTGCCTTGTCGTGCGAGTGACAATCGTTGGCACGGTCGGTCTTAGTTTGGGCGTGAAGCCGTAAGTCCTAGTGATTGTAGGACGGTTGCACCAGTTGTGGTATAGTCAATCGTTGCTGGTTGGTCTGACCCTGTCACTATCTTGCTCTGGTTTGAGGTTAAGTGGGCGAGTATCGTAATGTCGTGGCAATTTGACATGTTTTGCTAAGGGTTCAGATGCTAGAATTCCTTAGGCGAGTCGTTCGAATTGAGTCGAATATAGAATAGTACAAACTCCAATTAGATGGTCGACTTCAGTTTATGCGTCCATAGTGGTTTAGGTTAGATGTGTGAGATGGCATTAATAAGCCTGTAGGTGCTGCGCCATGGATGAAATTGATATTGATGCCGTTGGTGTGAGGGTCGAGCCAAAACGACCCTCGACCCTTAGGGTTCGTCATGCTGTCCCCTTGGTCCTTGCGCTTGTTTTATTGTGGAAGTGAGTACCTAACTCCATCTTAATTTACAATGACGCAGACGATATATAAACCAGGAACTTTTATTTATTTATATTTTCAAACTACACCAGTCGGTACATGTAGGCCAAAAAGATCCTATTTTGGCTAAACCAAAATTTGTCCGACCATGCAGCAGTCTATCTACACTATCGTCTTGGTATCATGTCTTGGCGTCCAAAAATGCTGCTATCCTCCTTGTGTCCTTTGTGACATCCTGGATTTTCAATCATATTTTCAATTGAATAAATCGGGCCTTTCATCGACGCGCCTATAGTGCTACTCTCAGAGTTGATCACTCGTGAGATAACTAGACTATCTGGGAAGTCATTAAGAGATTTTAATGCAATAGACTTGAGGATTCGACTATGAATTGGCTCCTCAACCGTGCTCATCTGCAGAGATCATTACGACATAGTTACATGTGGGTGATTAGAGATCAAAGATAGGTCGGTTCGATTGAGATATGTGGTTAAACGTGGGTGATACCACTAAATTGCAAAATTCTCATCGATCGACACTAGATTGATTTTGCTGCCGTTTTGGTACCTTATGTCCGTATTTGGAACCTCGAGATTTTCACGACCACTGAGAGTCGACAATGTGTCGAAGATGTTCATTGTGGCTTGAAGAAAATTGACCACAGGTCATTCACACTAAAATCGTGCCGAATTGAAATTAACCGCGAATTAGAATCTGATTTCAGAAATTGAAAGTTCTGTCATGTCACAGGTCATTTTAGAAACGTCGACTCAATCTCTAAAGATTTTTCTACAAACCGAGACTTTTTGAGAAAAAATTGAGGTAGGGTCATTTTTGTCTAGAAAATGTCAAGGACCGTTTTTTATCACGCAATTGGGATGCAAGTGGGATCAATTGGTGAGGAAAAATAACAATTTGATCGAGGGTTTGACAATTGAATTTTTAGAAGACAAATTGGATGGATTCAAAGAGGAATTAAGGTCCAATATGAAGGAAAATGTGTGAAATTTGTAACACCCCATGGATCCTACATTTTGGACCTCTTTAAGGCTTCTAGAAGGGGCATGTAGGTCTTGGAAATGAGCTGGAAGGCCAGCTGGGCTAGAGGACTAGTCAATGGGACATGAATATGAGGATGAAGCCAAGTAGGACCCCCCTTGCCTCCTCCCTCTTTTCTCTCCCCCTCCAGCCGGTCGACACCCCCTTCCCCCTCCTTTCTTTTGTCGTTCGACGCCCAGCAACCCTGGAAAGCCGCCGGAGCAACCAGCAATCCAAGCAGAACCGCCACTCATCATCTTTCGCCATCGCGCGCCCCAACCGCGCCCGTTGCGCCTCGCCTTGCCGCACCGTCGTCCCCCGCCTTGCCGCACCGTCGTCCCCCGCCGTTCTTGGCCATCTTCCTGCCTCAACTGCGTCCCAGAGCCTCCCCAGTGACTGTCGGAGCTCCCTCCACTGCCATACGCCGCCACTTTCGTCCGCCAAGCTTGCTGCAGCTATAGCCGGTTCAGCCTCGCTGTTTCTGCCCCATCCGATCATCGAGCAGCTCTTCTCAGCCCCAAGGTCAACACTAAACAGAAGCTGAAGTTCCTGGGTTTCAAGTTACTGTTTAGAGCCATTTTGTTGCTTTCACGATCCCGAAAGGCTAGGCTGCTTTGGAGTTTCTTGAGCCTCTCATCGTTCCTATTAGTTTGATCTGAGCGGATTATCGAACAAACGAGTTTAACTCACTAATCCTTGCTTAGTAAGTTAATGATGTTTAAGGGTTGATTAGTTTAGGCTAAACTTGGATTAGGTGGATAGTTAGATTAGATTAGCAATTCAATTAATTGTGATTGTATGGCAGGTGGTTAGAGTAGTGTAGTTAGAGCCTAGACAAGCTCTAGTATTTATCTAGAGTAGTTCGAAAATTTTCCAGGCTCGTCTTGGCTTTTAATTAGACTTTACGGGCCTAAGTTTGCTTATTTGCTATTTATTGGTATTTATTTATTAATTTTAGTAATTATTTAATTATTTATTTATTTTTCGGAAATTAGATCGGGATAGTCGGGGACCATAATTTCATGCTGATTGCAGTGGTGCATTCTGTTTATTTAATTGAGTACCAGAGTGTGCAATTCGAGTGTGATTGGTGATTGTGGGTAATTATCCCAAAAATTGACAACTTTGGTAATCAATTGGAAAATTACAGGGCGTCGGTCTACAATGCCAAAAATCTATTTTGGGACTACTAAAGTTAGTGGGATATCCAAAAGTGAAAATATTGTATTTTGGCTAAGGCCGAATGTGTACCCACACACGAGTATTTTTATCAGGTATGATAAAAGTTGAGAAATCATTGGTGGATTAGAATGGTATACAGTATCAGCCTACGGGCTTGATACCTTAGTTTAGAGTGACAGTATACCCTAAGTATCACACAACTTCGGTGAGCAATTAAGTATCACATAGCTTCGGTGAGCAATTAAGGTCCGCACAGCTTCGGTAAGCAAGTAAGGTTCGCACAGCTTTGGTGAGCATTATTAGTATACTATAACAGCTTGATGGCTTGATATGTCATCTTAGAGAAGGAACAATATACTATTTATTAGCCTTTAAGGCAAGCTACTATCTATTTTTCAGTTTAAGGGTGAGCAGTCTTTGATGAGATTGGACTTATAGATAGTATGGATCGTATTGACCATGGGATGGTTTGTTGACACGTAATTGACTAAGTCGATTGATCGATGACTCGATCTGTTGTAGTGAGTTGATTTGTTGTTTGATTCAATGAAGTGTATATTGAATTGACATGCAGGAAGAGACTAAAGCCAAGGTAAGTCCTATGACTCGTGTTTGTGCTTAGGTAGCCCTTATGGCATATTTTCTTCCTAATCAGGTCTTAGGGGGTTGAACTTGTTGAGACATCGTCTCACTCTATTGTGGGATAACAATTTCAGGCCCATAGATGGCAACTCCTCCTGAGCATTTTGGACAACCAAGGAAGATCACAGAACAAAAGTACTACATTCCAATCCATGGGCATCCCGAGGGACTGCAAAATGAACTGGTGAAAACCATAGTCTGGGTTGATGCTGGTCTACCCAAAAAGGTGCCCCATCAATACAGGGCATGGTATCGCCTCTATCGTAATGGGTAGAGAGAGGGCCCCATGTCGGAATGTAAGATACCTCTGTATGTGATGGAGGTTGCTTTTGGAAAGGACACTGCAGACCCTCCAGGTGGTTTGGTTACAGACCCGGTGGACCTTGCCCTCGAAGAACCAGGCTCCCTAGTGTACTTAGCTGATGCCTCCAGTTGGAGTGTGGAGGAAGGAGTAGAGGAGGATGAAGACTAGGAGTGTTGAGAAAATGCCCCCCCCCCCCGGTTAAGGAGTAGAAGAGGATGGAGACTCCCTGGTGTACTTTGAACTAAGAATCTATCATTTGCAATTTCATGTGGTTAAGGACGTCCATGTGTCGAGATGTCTTGAATGTAGTTTTGCATGAGTCGGTTAAGCATGAATCCTCAAAGCCACCTATTAGTTTGAGTTGTACCAAAATGGCATTCGGGCGAAATTGACATGGCATGAGAATCCAAGATTTGACTTCGAACTTTCGAGAACGTCTGGGACAGACTTTTGGATGATGCTACTTTGACTGCCGATAGTGCTAGTTGAGTCGAGTGGTCGGAAAAAGGACTTACGAATTGAGGAAACAAGCCTATAAGGAAGTGGGCCGAACAAGGCTAGTGTGGGCCTTAGCCCCAAGGTGGGACAGCCACCATAGTAGACTAAGACAAGCAAGTGAGCTCGTTGGACCCAACCGACCAATTTACCTTATGAGCCCATTGTCTAGCCTTGAGCCATTTCGAGCCCAACCAATTCCCGAGCCCGTTCATATTTATTTCCTAGCCCGTTTCTTAGGCTCACCATTCATTTCAGCCCAAGGGCAGATTGGGAAACGTGCAATGTGAAAATGACAATTTTGCCCCTAGATATTATGTGGATAAGTCAATGGAAGAGAGAGAAGATGAGGTCATGTTACATGGGGAGTTGAAGCAAGCTTTAATTGCCTTAATGAGGCATTGACACTAGCTCTCCCATCACTCACTCTTCTCCTCTTCAACCCCAAGAGATCGCAGCCCTCTCTCCCCTTGTTTCCCTTCCTTCCAATTTACCTTCCTTCCTTCTTCTTCTCCTGCTGACCTTCCTCCAAAAACCTGAGTTGTTTATTGCCTTCCCGAGTGAATTACTGTCTGTGCCACTCACCATCATGCTCAGAAGGCCCAGACCATACGGACCAAGGCGGCCATTCGCCAATCGGAGCAGCCGGCTGACCCACTAGCCAGCGAGAAGTCGTCATCGGCCAGTACGCCTGTCAACCTATTCACATGTACTGTTTTGCCTATTTCAGCGGTTTTCCTCCCATTTCGACCCAACCTCCACCCAACCCAGCCACCAGCAATTCCCCCTTGACTCCTAGGTGCCACCAATTGCCGACCAGTCGCTTGCTAGAGCTCGGGCCAATCCGTTCAGCTCATTTCCTCCTCCAGCAGTCCAATTTTTCAATGTTGCAGAGGCAGTCTGAGTTTGTTGTTGTTGTTTTAGCCTTAGGACCGCCTTTGATAACTGTGGTTGAGGTCCCCGTGCGTTGCCTTCGTCATCACCGCCGCGTCCGTGTCTCTAACCCGCTTAACGGGTGAGTTTAGCCCCTAATCATTTGGTTAGTGCCTAAACTTGCTTATGATTGATTTAGTTAGGGCTAATTCTAGTTTAGGAGGTTTAATTATGTTGTATTAGCCCTAAGATAGGTGGTTAGATAGAAGGTTAATATTATTTTAGGTTAATCTTGCTTTTTATTAATTAATTGTGGTTTGTGTTTAATTAAGCATGTTTTGCCTTAATTAATTGATTGTTTGTCTCAATTAATGATTTGCTTGATTTCTGGATTTAATTTATTAATTATCGAATTCGGAAATTATACAGTTCATAATTTTTTTTATTTTTTTTGGTAAAAGGTAAGAAATTATACAGTTCATATTGCATTGTTCACAAATTACTGCTCACGTGTGCTGTTCACGCGGTATTGTTCACGTGCACTGTTCATCTTAAAGCGAAAAATGGTCTAATTTCATGTGTTTTGATCTTATGAGGTGGATTGGATGTGTCATTGCATGAATATTCGCATGAATCGTGTGGTTTTCACAAAAAAAGGGGAAAATGGTTTGCCCGAGAGACACCGAAATGGACCGCTTTTATAAGAAAATGATTTGAGGTTGTATATACAAGCATGTATGCATTGGCTAATGCTCTAAGATAAAAAGTGGGTTGTGGTGGTGTGCTTGCGTGATCACTAAGTTAAACCTGCTGCCCGGGCAGTAGTTCGGGGGGTGATAGGCCGATTTATCAAAAACCCGGAGGAGTCCGAATGCAGAGTCGCGGTAGAAGCCCGGCCCATGCTCATTTGGGAATGCTGTCTTGGGAGAGAGCCCTCACGTCGCCACGCCTCATGGGGGAGGGCGATGCCTAGTTATGCCAGAAGACACTGGCGGGGGTTTGGTTGTAGACTTGAGGGATAGTAATAATTGAAACACATGTGGATGCAAGAGCATATGAGAAACATGACATCATCAGTTCTGATTATACATGAGCTGATCACATTGTTTATGGCACGCACGCATGAATTGATAACGTGTATGGTGTGGCAATAGCCAGGTAAGATCGCTTGTGAAGCGACTCGTATGTGATTGATAAACTGCACCATCTAATGACCACGTGCATTACGTGTATTGTGCTAAGATATAACGTGCAAGGTATGGCATACCGGGTAAGGTCGCATGTGAAGTGACTATTTGTTTGTTGGTCAGCCCTGGATGTTGATTATTGGTTGTTGGTCGTTGGTTTGTTTGTGGGGTGGTTCTGGAGAGATACCTCAAGTTGAGTTAGTGTACTGACCGGAGCTTAGGGGAGAACTCGCTAAGATTTTATCTCATTGGTTATTGCATAACCACTTTTAGGCCCTTAGAATGGTGTACCCGCTAATGCGATTCAGGATCCCTAAGGACTGGGAGACCATCGTGACACGCCACCACTTTTCGGGTCGGGTGCATCTTTACGAGAAGTATCTCTCCACTATCTGGGTGGATGAGGGACTGAGGCAATGGATACCCCATTAGTTCTTAGCGTGGTTCATCCAGGAGGACGATATGTTGATCAGTCCTCTTTGAGGTTTTGATGGGCCACTTGGTAGGGGCCCTAAGGACGTAGATTGGGATCCCAAGGAGCAGGACTCTCCTGACGGTGTAATGGAGAATCCTGCCTCCTCTTCACGAAAGATTGACCCGAACGCCTCCAACTACGACTCGATGGAGCCTGAGTCCGATGGATCCGAGTGATAGGGGTGCCGAACCTGAGGGTTTGTTTTATATAGTTGGATTACCCTAACCGAGTTTCTTTTTGGTCTAGCTTAGAGGATGGATCAGCCCCTCTGGTGGGCTTGTAAATTGGAAACAATCCTCCATTGGTTAATCCAATGAAGTTGTATATACTAGTGGTTGCTCTTGTTTTTTATGTTCATCCCTCTATCCCTGTTTGATTATTTGATTATCTATTTGACTAGGGGATGATTCGTTTTCTGCTTGCGCATAATGAAAGATTAAAATGAATGGTCATTAACGAGTCCTGGGACATAGCTTTCTATCGACCAAGGGAAGGGGTTGTTGCATGCTCGGGGTTCAGGGCATCACATCCCCGTCAGTTTTGGTATCAAAGCAAGGTTGAGACCTGGAGTGATAAGGTGCGTGGGGTTTTGGGATAGTGAAATAGGGAAGGCATTTATTTTGCGTGCTTGTGATTACTTGTGTGGTCTTGTGTTGTGGTGGGTTGCTAATAGTTTCTAATTCTCGGTTAGAATTGGAAAGCAGGACCAGTGAGTGTCCAGGGTGATGAGCAATCCTAAGCAAAGAGCCCCTAGGCGTAGGGCAGCATCTGGTCAGACTAGTGGTAGAGGTAAAGCGCAAGAGGACCCCAGGTTAGACAGGATCCTGTTGGCGCTAGAGACATTGTTAGGACAACAAGCCGAGGATCGAGCTGTTGCTGCTATTGCTACGGCTATTGCCGCCCCCGCCACTGTCGCTGTTCCTATTTCTCTTGCCGAGGCCTCATAGGTTCCCGTAGTGAGAGGTGAGGCCTGTGAGAGACCAATGCACAAGCTGATAGAGTAGTTCCTAAGACTTAAGCCACCAAGGTTTAGTGGCGTGGGCGACCCTGAGGCTGTGACCCTTTGGATAAGGGATATTAAGAAGACCTTCACAGTGTTGAGATGTTTAAAGGAAGATAGAGTACTTTGGGCATATTATCAGCTTCAAGGTAACGCCAGTACATGGCGGGAAGCCACTCAAGAAAGAGTGTTCCCTAAAGGCACAGCTCAAACTTGGGGTGCCTTTTGTGAGGCTTTCAATGGGAAGTACTTATCTGACAGTGCGAGAGAATCAAAGATGGCAAAGTTCCAACGACTTCGCTAGAATCAGATATCCGTGGATCAGTATGAGGCAAAGTTTGCTGAGTTGGCCAAGTATGCGCCGAGGTTGGTAGAGGACCCTATAGATAAGGCGAGACGGTTTAGGGACGGTTTGAAGCCGAAGTTGAAAGACCAGTTGGTGCTCTTGAACTTAAAGAGCTTTGATGAGATGTGCGAGAGGGCACATATGATAAAGAAGAACATGGTTGAGAGGGCAACCGCATCTGGCTTGCGTTCGTGCCTAACTGAGATAATCGTCGGTTTGGAAAGGGACCAATGATGGGAAGAAAGAATCTCATCCCACCCAACAGAAAGAACTATGTGGGGAAGTTGACACCTAATGCTATGGGAGTCTGTGGAGTGTGTGGAAGGAGACATGGAAATCTCCCTTGTCCATCAATGACAAGAGCCTGCTTTGGATATGGTCAGTAGGGCCACCGAGTGGCGAATTGTCCGAGTAGGCCTATGAGGATGATCTTGCCACCGTCATAAGGAGAACGACCTGTTGGGAACATGCCACCGAACAACCAAGGTAGACCCCCAGCGTAACGACGAGTTTATGCTATTACCCGAGAGGAGGCGGAGGATTCGCCCGCCGTTGTTATAGGTACGGAATCCTTGCACAATCATGCTGCTTATGCGTTATTTGATCCTAGTGCTACGCATTCTTTTGTTGCTGATCGTTTTGTTAAGCTAGTGGGGTTAAGTCTCAAGCCATTGGGAGTGGTTTATAGTCTTTCTACTCCATTTAAGGATAAGATATTGTCTAAGTTAGGTTGTTTTGGCTGTAAGTTAGTTGTGAGTAGTCGCGAGGAAGTCATTGATTTGATTGCAATAGCAACGTATGACTTTGATGTCATAATTGGAATGGATTGGCTCACCAAGCAATGAGCTACGGTGAATTGTCATGGAAAGACAATTCAATTTAGCCCCGTAGAGGGTGATAGTTTTGAGTTTGTCGGAAATCGAGGGGGTCCCTTCGTTCCTCTTATTTCGTCACTTGAGGTGACTTAGTTGTTGGAATTTGGATGCCAAGGGTATTTGGCATTAGTTGCGGATACGCTAGTAGAAGGATCAAAGGTGGAGGATATTGCAGTGGTACAAGAGTACATGGATGTATTTCCTAAGGAATTGCCGAGATTACCTCCAGAGAGGGAGATTGAGTTTATGATTAAGTTGGCCACTAGGACTAAATTGATTTCCAAGGCGCCTTATAGGATGGCTTTGTCAGAATTGAAGGAACTGATGGTCCAGATACAAGAGTTAGTGGATAAAGGATTCATTTGTCCTAGCGCATCCCCTTAGGGAGCGTCGGTACCGTTTGTAAGGAAAAAGGACGGGTCTTTGCGTCTCTACATTGACTACCGGTAGCTCAATCATGGAAGACATCATGTAGATTCGACAATTTAAGGGGCAATGCCAATCGATAGTCTACATCCCTTATCCTTTCAAGGATCTCGAAAGGTCCAATAAACCTTGGGCTCAACTTGCCCTTCTTTCCAAATTGCGATACACCCTTCATCGGGAATACCTTTAGAAATACGTGATCTCCTATGTCAAATTCTAATGGCTTTCTACACTTATCTGTGTAACTTTTCTGTCGACTCTAGGCCGTCTTGAGTCTATTTCTGATTATTTCTACCGCATCCGTAGTAGCTTGTACCAACTCGGGTCCAGTCAGTCTTCTCTCACCTCTCACCTACTTCATTCCAGTAGACAGGCGTCCTGCAGCTTCTCCCATTTAGTGTCTCATAGGGAGCCATACCGATACTTTGCTGGAAACTATTATTATACGCAAACTCCACCAGGTGTAACTTCTCATCGCAACTTCCTTTAAAATTAATTATGCAAGCTCGTAACATGTCTTCCAGTATTTGGATTACTCTTTCGGTATGTCCATCCGTCTATGGATGAAAAGCGGTACTAAACTAAAGCTTGGTCCCTAATGCAATTTGGAGACCTTGCCAGAAATTCGAGGTAAATCTTGAATCTCAATTTGACATGATGGGTACAAGAACACCATGTAAGCGTACTACTTGGCTTACATATATTTCAGCATATTTATCCATCGAATAATCCATGCGTACTGCTAGGAAATAGGCAGATTTAGTCAGGTGATCTACTATTACCCAAATAGAGTCGTGACCACTTGACATTCTTGGTAATCCTTGCACGAAATCCATTGTTACATGCTCCCATTTCCACTCTAGTATATCTAGCGGTCTTAGCATTCCGGTAGGCTTACGATGTTCCGCCTTCACTTGTTGGCAGGTCAAACATTGGGAAACATGTTTAGCAATATCAACCTTTATACCATTCCACCAGTACCGTTGACGTAAGTTTCGATACATCTTCATGTTTCCAGGGTGGATACTATAGTTACTCTTATGTGCTTCCGACAGAATTTCCCTTTTTATTTCTTCATTGTTGGGAACACATAATCATCCCTGGTATCTCACCATTCCATCCTAAGAAACTTGGAACTCTAGTCTTTTCCCTAAAGATACTTCGTCTCAAAATTTCACGATTTCTGGGTCAGACTGTTGTAGCGTTCTAATTTTCCGAATAATTTCTGGTTCAATCCTTAGTAATGTCCATAACGAGTCCTAAAGGCAATCTGAGGAATGCCTTCCTTCTTGATTCTTAGTTGATGATATCTTAACCTTAAGTCTATTTTGGAAAGACTGAACTCCCTTGCAACTGGTTAAATAGATCATCAATTCTAGGCAATGGATACTTATTCTTGATTGTTACATGATTCAATTGCCTATAGTTGATGCACGGGCGCATCGACATGTCTTTCTTCTTTAGAACCAGGACTAGTGCACCCCACGGGGACACACTTGGCCTTATGAATCCCCTATTGAGTAATTCTTGCAATTGTACTTTCAACTCTTTTAGTTTTCCCAAAGCCATCCTATCCGGGGCTTTTGATATAGGTTTATTCTAGGCATCAGTTCAATTACGAACTCAATTTTCCGTTCTAGTGGTAATCCGGGTAATTCTTCAGGAAATACATGTGGAAACTCCTGAACCACTTGAATTTCATGGAGTTTGGCTTCTTCCTTAATATGGTCCTTTACTACCGCTAGATATCCTTGACATCCTTCGTCAAGAAGTGCATGTGCCTCCACCAATATTTGGTGTTACCCTTCAATTGGTACTCCGCCAAGGTTATCTTCTAGGTGTCGTTGCAGTTCAACAACCGGAAGATCCTTTCTATCCCATCGATCCATTGTTCCACCTCCTCAGGACTTTCCATTCCGGTTTACGTGCGTGGCTTCAACTTTAGGAATTGCTCCACTAATCCTTGAGTAAGGCGTTCCTCTCCTGGTTGTTGTTGAGCTTGTCTTTCCATCAGATTCCCTACGTTAGCCAGCACTTGTAGAATATCTTCCCTTTGGGGTTTTTCCCTCAAAGCAATGGATTTAGTCCTTGATGAGGGAGAACTCCCTATTCGTACCATGATTTCCTGCAGGTTATCAAGCATTTACCTCAGGAACAATCAGCGACCCAGTGTCACTAATTGACTACGAAAGAAAAAGTAACGTTCACATGTTACAGAGGTTACATAAGTAACATACAAATGTTACTGGCATGCATGGTAATTCACAATCATTACCAGTAGTTTACGAGTGAACTCAGTCACCTGTTATTCAAAACAAATCAATTGCATGCACTTAATGCCTCATTGTGTGCAATCATTATAACCTCCTTTTTCCATTAGGGTACCTTATCACTCCAGACCGACCTAAGCTCTGATACCACTTGCTGTGAGGGCCGGGCCATGATGGCCCAGTCCGTCATGCCGTCCCCTGGTCCTTGCGCTTGTTTCATTGCGTAAGTGAGTACCTAACTCCATCTTAATTTAAAATGGCACACACGATATATAAACCGGGCACTTTTATTTATTTATATTTTCAGGTGACACCAGTCGGTACATATAGGCCAAAAAGTTCCTATTTTGGCTAAACAAAAATTTGTCCGACCATCCAACAGTTTATCTACACTGTCATCTTGGTATCATGTCCTGGTGTCTAAAAATACTGCTATCCTCCCTGTGTCCTCCACCTACTCGACCCCACTCGAGTCGTCGTCATCCTCATCTGACAATAGAAGTGGTCCCACTATACGCTCGTTGACCCGGGCATACAAAACAATGAACCCCATAAACACGAGGCCTGTGGTGAGATCGGTGTCCACTATGAGGATCACCGTGATCCGGATGAAGGTGACGTCTAGAAAGTTAGGGTTAGCATGCTCCACCTGGTCCCACCTAAAGTCGATGGAAATGCCGTAGAAAATGCTGGAAGACGCGAGCTATATTGGCATGGTCACGTCTCTGTAATATGATTGTCCCACAAGGGGTGAGTACAACCACTTAGCAGTAATAACCTGTCAAACCATATTACACAAGTCTACCACTACTCAACCGACAACATTCTAAACATGTAATATAGGAAGAATGATGAAACTCGTATAATCATGATTCTAAAAGGATAATGCAACATAACAAGCCAAAACTTGAATTAACACTTAGAACAACTTCAATAATCAACTCGACTTTAATTCTAACTACTGCCTTCTTCTATAGGGACCTGTGTTTGCATCCCTCCAGGCATCTCGCATCCTACTTGGCATCACAAGGACCTCCGGTTTCATATTTTAGTCCCCGAGCATTCGGAGCATGTTACATTACACCTCTAGGCATCTCGCACCCCACCTGACATCACGAAGACCTCTGAGGCTCATCAATGTTCTTAGGTTCCGGAACGTGTTACGTCACACTTCCAAGTATCTGACACCTGGGGTGCCTCCGGGGCTTATCACTGTCTCCAGGCATCTAGAGGCATCGTTTTCATGACTCTCCAAGCATCTCGACACCCGGGGCATCGTCACCATAAGGCCCCAACTGCATCAATATCAATTCAACCATGACACAGCACCTAATAGTTTTTATTAAAGCCATCATGCACATCTAACCTGAACTACTATGGACGTTGAACCTATGATCACTCGGTGTTGCTACACTCTCAATACCGACCTACGGCGGTACTCTTACACTCGTGCCGATCTGAGCCTGCACTCTACCTCGGGTATCGACCCCTACCAACGCTCTACTTCGAGTTGCAGAGGCTACTGCCCTCTTACTAGGAGTTCTCAGCTCCTGATCACTCATACTACAGGATATTTATAGAAACCCGTTTTCTAATTCCAATACCATATTAGAATTTGAGTGACCCACAAACAAGTTACGAATCAGCTATCACAGACATGCGCCAGCATGAGTTAAAGGCCATTCCTACTAACTATCCTATGATTCATCGCACCTTATCACTCCAACTATCGACCCGCTTTGATACCACTAAATGGGGATGTCACGTCCCGATCCTCGAGCACATGCCCATCCCTCAGCGGTCGATTAGATAGCAACATCCTAGGACGCGTCGCCGACCTATTCATTTTAATGCGCATGTGCAAGCAATTAATAAATCCCCAGACAACAACAATATGGGATAGAAAAGTAGGGCCACAATTTTTGAAAACCAAATCACACTTTTATACATATCATACTAACTCATATACATTACTAGCCAATATTTACAAGGTCTACAAAAAGGTTGACTCTCTAAAACAAGTTGTCCTAAGACTAGCTAGTTCGACTCATTCGCTGAATCGGCAGAGTCCGCAAGGTTCGGGTGAGATGGCGGGTTATCCACTTCTCCAAAGGTCCTAAGGGGACTTAACCTAACAACGTAAGGAGTGGTGCGGAACCATGCTCTAAATCTATTCGGTATATCTTGATGGGGAACTTCTTCGACCCAGACTGTAGTTACCACTAGATATTAAATCCAAGTACTTCTGGGATCGAGAAAAACTCTCATAGGACGGCCAAAACGTCTAGGGGGATCAACCATTTGCTAACCTGAAAATGTTATCCCATAATGGGGTGAGACTATGTCTCAACAAGTTCAACCCCCTAAGACCTGACTAGGAAGAAAATATGTCTTGAGGGCTGCCTAAGCACAATCACGAGTCAAAGGACTTACCTTGGCCTTAGTTTGCAAGTCAATTGGATTCATACAATCATTGGATCACATCATCACATCAAATCCTGAACTCAGATCGAATCATCGATCGATCGACCTAGTCGATTACATGTCATCACGACATTTCCTTGGTCGGCCCATTCAATACTATCTACTAAGTCCGATCTTGTCAAGACTACTCATTCTAAGCTGATATATAAATAATATAGCTCGTGCTAAGATGATAAATTATATATTACTCTCAATCTAAGTTGACATATCAAAACCCGTAGGTTGATATAGTATACAAATAATGCTCACTCTAAGCTGATAAGTAACATTGCTTGCTCTAAGCTAATAAATAATATAGCTCACGCTAAGTTGATAAGATATATTGCTTGCAATCTAAGCTGACATATCAAAGCCCGTAGGTTGATATAGTATACCGGTATATTGCTCTCAATCTAAGCTGAAATATCGTCCGGAAGCTGATATAGTATACCATCCGGATCATCAATTCAATTTACCATTTTTATCATGCCTGATAAAAATACTTATGTGTGAATACACAATCGGCCTTAGCTAAAATACAAGATTTTTACTTTTGAACATCTCACTACTTTCAGTAGTCCTAAAATAGACTCAGTAGTCCCAAAATAGATTTTTGGCATTGTAGACCAATGCCCAGTAATTTTCCATTTAATTACCAAAATTATCAATTTTTAGGATAATCACCCACAATCACCAACCACACTCAAATTGCAGAATCTAGTACTCAATTAAATAAACATAATGCACCAATGCAATCAGCACGAAATTCCGGTTACTGGCTATCCCGGTCTAATTTCCGGAAAATAAATAATTAATTAAATAATTAAGGAAATTAATAAATGAATACCGATAAATAGCAAATAAGCAAACTTAGGCTCGTAAAGCCTAATTGGAAGCCGAGACAAGCCCAGAAAATTTCCGAACCATTTTAGATAAATATTAGAGCTTGTTTAGGCTCTAACTACACTACTCTAATCACCTAACATGCAACAACAATTAATTAAATTGCTAATCTAATCTAACTATTTACCTAATCCAAGCTTAGCCTAAACTAATCAACCCTTAAACGTCATTAACTTACTAAGAAATGATTAGTGAGTTAAACTCACTTATTTAACGATCCGCTCAGATCAAAATGACGAGGACGCAAAGGGGCTCGATAAACTTCAAAGTGGGGTCGGGACAGGCTCGAAAACGGCCTTGCAAAGCCCACAACCCTTGTTGAAAATGGCTTCAAAAATTGGGCCCAAAGTGCTACAACTGTGGCTAGTTCGGGCATGGCTTGGGCTAGATTCAGCGGCCGCGGGCGGGGGTTGTGGGCCATGACTAAAACAGCCATGAACTGGGCCAAGTTGGTTGCTGGACTTGCTTAAACGAAGCTACTGTTGGGCTTCGGATGGGCTGGAGAGGAAGAGGTGTGGAGCAGCTTCGTGCGGTGACAAAGGGCCACGGTGGACGGTCAACCGTGAGGGCTTGCTGGGAAAATTTTGACCAGCATCTTTGTGGCCGAATGGAGGAGGGTCGATGAGGAGCACGTGAAGAAGAAGCAGCCACTTCAAAGAGGGTTTGGTGGGGGCAGCACAATTGCAGGTGAATGAAAGAAAAATAAAAAAATCGAAAGAGACAAGGGGGGAGTTGTCGAAGTCACGAGCCAGCAAGAAGACCAAGGAAGAGACAGAATCAGAAATTAAAAAATAAGAATGAAGGGTATGTCAGCTGTGAGGGGAAAAAGAAAAAGAAACGTGCGGTGACTAAAAGAGAGGGAGAGAGAGAAGGGAGAACACACGTAAATGGATAAAGGAAGGAGGGGAGCCCATCGGTCAACATTCACAACAAATGAAAGACCAAAGTAGGGGACCGTTAACTGAGAAGGAGAAATACGCGAGGGAGAGAGAGAGAGAGAGAGAGGCGACTGTTCGAAGGGTGAAGTGCATGGGGGGAAAAATGAAAGCAAGGCCAAAATAAAAGGAATTAACTTGAATTCAATACATCTTGATCCTACAAGATCTAAATCCACTTTGGTTTCCAAAAATCCTCAAGTTAAAACGCTTGATCCTCACTTGCTTTCTTGCACCATAATTCCCCCAAATAACAAGTCTTGGGCAACAAAAATGGCAACTTCCCTTAATTTCGAATTCTATTTTCTTTTTCTCGGAATCTGATTTTTAAACAAACCTCTCCGATTGAGGTCCAATTTTTTTGAAGAAAAAGTTCACACCAATTCCTTTCACCAAGTAGCTCACACCAGAGGCCAAAAATCCCTTAAAATTGGTCAATTCGAATTTCCGTTCATTTTCCGAATCGTTTGAATCGATTTTCTGTAAAAATCCCGAACTCGCTGGAAATTCCTCAAAAGATGAGTCGATGTTCCTAAAATGATTCGTGACATGACAGAACTTTTAATTTCTGAAATCGAATTCAAATTCGCGGTTAATTTTAATTTGGCGTTATTTTAGCGTTACCTAGCCTATCGGGTAGCTTTTAGGAATTTTTGATGCAATTGACCCGTTGTCGATTTTCTTCGAGCCACACGTACCTCTTCGACACATTGGCGACTCTCAGTGGTTGTGAAAATCTCAGGGTTTCAAATACGGACACAGGGTATCCAAAACGAAAGAAAAACAGTCTAGTGCCGATCGACAAGAATTTTGCAATCAGGTGGAATCACCCACACTTTGATCACACATCTCAATCGAATCGACCTATGTCTGATCTCTGATCGATTTTTAATTATGCCGTAATGACCCTTGTAAACTAACACAGTCGAGTAGTCGATTCCTGATCGAATTCTTAAGTTTATTACGTTAAAATCCCTTAATGGCTTAACCGGCTTGGCGAGTTATCTCATGAGTGGCCATCTCGGAGAAAAACACCATAAGTGCGTCGACAAAAGGCCCAACTTATTCAATTCAAATCAGAACCTAAAAATTAGGATGTCACAAGTGCACTGAACCATCTTTCTTTTTCATGAACAGATTTAGTGCTCCCAAATGTGATGCAATGGGATGTATGAATCCCTTATCCAGTAATTCATGCATTTGCTCCTTCTGTTCCTTCAATTCAGATAACGACATCCGGTAAGGAGCCTTGGAAATTGGCTCAATCACGAATTCTATCTCTCTCTCTCTGGTGGTAAACCTGGTAACTCCTTTGGAAACACATTCCGAAATTCTTGAACTACTAAAATATCTTCAATTTTTAGCTCCTAAACTGTCGTATCCACGACAGTTGCCAGGTAACCTTGGCAACCCCCGTCTAACAAACGGGTTGCCTCAAGCGACGATATTAGAGCAATCGAGGGTCCTCCTCGACTCCTAACAAACTCAAAATTCTCACCCATTAACGAGTTAAACTGAATCGTTTTACGATAACAATCCATCTTAGCTTGTTGCTTGATGAGCCTGTCCATGCCAATTATCAAATCAAAATCATACATGACTAGGACTTATAAGTATATCCTCCCCTCTCGCTCACCAATCGCTAACTTGCAACTAGAACAACCCAATGTAGACAACACCTTATCCTTTATCGGTGTAGATATGCTAACCACTAACTCCAGTAACTCAGGACCTAATCTTATCAGCTTAACATATTGCTTAGCAATAAAAGACTGAGTTGTGCCAGGGTTGAATAAAGCATAAGCAGCATAGTCGTTTAGCGAAATTGTACTTGTAATCACGTCGGGCGAGTCCTCAGCCTGACCTCTTGTGATGGCATACACTGTCCCTTGACCTGGGGGTCTGATCTGTCCACCTTGCAATGCGTTCTTCGGCACGAATCCTCTGATCAGCGGCGGTACATGGAATCTTCCTCTGGTCATGGGCTTATTCCGATACCAATTCCCATCTCGGTTAGATCCAAACATCGACTCAGATGCGGCGGCTCATTCGTTATGATCTCTCTCTATCAGCTAGGCTCGTTCATAAAAGTCGTTATAGTTCTTCAGATTCAATGGCACCAGCGAGCTTCTCACTTCCGATCTGAGCCCATCTCTAAACCTTCTAGCTCGGTTTACCAGATTCTTGACCAATTCGGGGGCGTACTGTGATAGTTCAGCAAACTTCGCTTCATATTGATCTATAGTCGTTGAACCTTGGCGAAGGCGCTGGAATTCTACCATCTTCTATTCTTTGGCACTGTCAAAGAGGACACGGGGCTGATCCATGTCGGCTTCCATGACCCACAATGATCTAATCCGACGTTGACCTACCTATCCCGTCTTTCCTAAGGGGCGGAATAAAAGACACTTTTCTGGTCATAGGCTCATTTCCAACTTGATTTCCAACTCTACTGAACTTGAACTTCAACTCAATTGCAACGGCTTGCTCCCAGATCACATCTCCTTACTAAACCTCAGCAGGTGTGGCAATAACTTCGACTTGATCCCGAACTTATTGGCTCAACAATCTCCTTGGGAAAACTTGCGCCTGAACGATCCTGCTAGACCTAGGATCACTCGGTGCTGCTACACTCTCAGTACCGACCTATGGCAATACTCTTACACACGCGCTGGCCTAAGCCGATGCTTTGCCACAACCACCTCGGGCACCGATCCTTGTCGGCGTTCATTCCCGAGTCACAGAGGCCACTGTCCTCTTACTAGGAGCCCTCAGCTCCTTATCACTCAAACTATAGGATCTTTATAGAAACCTGTTTTCTAATTCTAATACCACATTAGAATTCGAGGGATCCACAAACAAGCTACATTTCAGCTATCATAGACATGCATTAGTATGAATTTAAAGGTCTTTCCTACAACTATCCCATAACTCATCGCACCTTATCACTCAAATCCTTAACCATTGCTCTTATACCACAAAGTGGGGATGTCACGCCCCGACCCTCGGTTATGTGACCATCCTTCAACTTTGGTCGATTTTAAAATGCTATATCCCAGGCTATGTATCACCGACCCCTTCATTTTTATATGCACATGCGGAAGCAGTTATAAATCCCCAGACAATAAAACAATGGGATAGAAAAGTAGGCCATATTTTTCATAGCGTAAATTCACAACCACACATTTTTACGCGCATCTCATAGTATTCTACAATACTATATATACGTAAGTCTGATCTAACATCTATTCACATGCAGACAAGGTCTGACAAGACAGGACGGGATCTCAGTCCTCATCCGGGTCGTACTCAGGGTCATCCTCGGGGTCCTCCTCCACGTACTCCTCTTCGGGTTCCTTATCAGGGATCTCCTCGTCAGATTCCTCCTCCTTAGGCTCCTCATCCGGGTCCTAAAATGGTTATTCAATAACCACGGAGACAACGTCTCAGCAGGTTCTACCCCCTAAGACTCGATTAGTAAACTAATACACCTTAGGGCTGCCTATGCACAACACGAGTCAGAGGACTTACCTTGGCCTCAGATTCCACCTGCATATTAGCACAGTTCGATAGGCACCCAAGCAATCACATCACAGATTGAAGCATCGATCTAATCGACTTAGTTGATTACACGCCAACAAGACCACTCAATGTCATTTCCATTCAATCAATCAATCCACAACATCAAATCAAGACAATAATCAATTGACCTAGTTGATTACATACCAACAAGACCACTCACAGTCATTTCAATTATTCCAACACAATTCCCAATTATAAATCACGGTCCTTAGGACACAACTTATTAATAGGTGGTAATCACAGCCTCACCGAGCAACTTTCTTAGATTTCGTGGCTTTACGGTCCCACCCGTCCCTCTCAAGATTCAATGGCTTTATGGTCCCACCCGACCTTTCCAAGATTTAATGGCTTTACGGTCCCACCCGACCCTCTCAAGATCTAGTGGCTTTATGGTCCCACCCGACCATTTCCAAGATTTAATGGCTTTACGGTCCCACCCGACCCTCTCTAGATCTAGTGGCTTTACGGTCCCACCCGACCCTCTCTAGATCTAGTGGCTTTATGGTCCCACCCGACCCTTTCTACGATGCCATACTCTGTCACCGAGCCACGTGCATTCTCCAACTCACTTTCGATATTGACAACCAATACCCGACGGTTTCTCAATCAAAGAATTAAAATCACATCACTTAGGAATATACCCAAAAATTCACAATTAATTTAATTCGGCATGATTCAAAGCTCAAATAAATAAACGGACTGCACCACAACAATCAGCACGAAATTCCGGTCACCGGCCATCCCGGTTGAATTTCCGGAAAATTAAATAATTAAATAATTAATTTCGAAAATTAAATAAATAAATATTAAAAATCCAATTTAGGCCCGTATTGCCTCATTGTATTGCCTCATTGGAGCCTGAAATGAGTCAAGAAAAATCCCGAGATACATTTAATAAATAATATGGCGTGCCTACTTGTTAATGTCTATTTCTAATCACCTAACATGCATCATTAAGTCTCTAATTTAATTTATCTAAATTAATCTAACCACCTAATTGTATTTAATTAAATCTAACCAACCCTAGGAATAATTAGCAAACTAAGAAAGCATTAGTGAGTAAAACTCACTTGGCAAAGCGAGGACCGAAACACCGCAACGGCGGCCGAAATCCAAACTTTCGGCTGTGTCAGCGAATACTCGGGCTAGGCCTCGCAGCTTGAGCTCGGAACTGGGCTTGCAATACTTGCTGAGTTTGACTGAAGATGGGCCGCGGCTGAGTCCACTGATTTGGTGGGCCTGACTTTTGATGGACTGGCCTTCGCGGGCTATTGCAGCTGAATTGGGCTTGAAGAACTCAATCAGTGGGCTGTTCTCTTGGACTGATATAAGCTAAATTTGCTGGGCTTCAAATCCAATTGACGATGGGCTGGCTGTTGTATTGGGCTGAATTCAATGGGAATTTGGGCTTGGCGAAGATGAGCTGAAGACACGGGCCCAACGGTTGGACCAAAATTCGTTGGAGAAGGCCGCAAAGAATGGAGCAGCTTCACTGGGTCTTCAAGCTGCTTCGACAAGGAAATCCACAAGTGAAGAAGACGCGAGCGAAGAGGAACACGTGAGCTGCAGACGTCTTCACCGAACTTGGACGTGTGGGTAGAGGGCTATGGAGAACCGATGTTGGTTGGGCCAGGGGAGGTCTTCGATGGACTGCTCGGTCTTCACTTGGGAAGGCTAGGCTGAACGTTGACTTGGTGGCTTCGTGGCCGCGTGCTGCTGGAGACGAAGGCAGAGAGAGATCAACGTCGGGGCTTCTTGTTGCTTGGAAAACGGGCTTCTTGCTGCTTGGAATGACCGAACGTGAAGATAGTAGCTACTCAGTGGCTTCGACTCCTCGCAGCTGGACGGAGACAAGTGGAAGTGGAGCGACAGGAAGGTGGAGAGAGAGAGAGAGAGAGCAAACGTGGAGATAGGCTGAACGAGTAGCAGCTTCGATCAACACCTGGGACTCCGCTTGAAGAATTTTGCTGAAGTTGACCAAGGAAACAAGAGATGGTGGAGCAAGGGCGAGCTGGCCGCGTGAGAGGGGGCAGAGATCAAACAATGACTTCGGGGGAGAACTTCATGGGCTGGGTGAATCTGTGGATGCGTGAGGTTGAAGTTGACTTGGCGAAGCAACTCTATGTGAAGATGGATGATGCAGCAACGCAATGGAAGAGGGGTAGGCGATGATGGTCTTCCTCAGAGGCTTTGGTGGGTGAGATGAATAAAAAATGAAAAGCAAGGCAGAGACAGCTGGTCTCTTGGCTGAGGCTCAATTCGCACGAGGGAGAAAAAGAACCGGTCAAGTGTATGGAAGAAGCCAAGGAAGGAGGGCCCAAGGGTAGCAATTTCTATCTCTTCCATTAACTCCATGTCCCCTTAAAGCCCACAACTTATCCCTTGGTCTATAATACTTTATTGCAATGAAAATACACCCATTTAATATAATTTAAAGCCAATAATATTCAGCCCTCCCATAGCTCCGAATTTCCTAGGTTTTGAGCTTCAATTTCTTTACAAATTCCCCAAATTTGATGTCCACTTTCATCGAAGAAAAAGCCCATACCATTTATGCAAGTGCCCATCACCAAATAGCTCGGCTTGAAGGTCAAAACTCCCTTAAATTTGGTACATACGAATTTCTGTTAATTTTCCACGACGTCCGAACGATTTTCCGTAAAAATCTCGGACTCGATGAAATTTCTCCAAAAGACAAGACGACGTCCTATAAATGAATCGTGACATGCTCAAACGTCCGATTCCCGAAACCGAATTGAATTTCTTCGTTAAAATCGACCGAATGCGATTTAGTCCGATCCAACCTATTGAGTAGCTTTTAGGGATTTTACTGAAGTTATATCCCTTAATGGCTTCACTCAATAGATTGGTTAACTCATGAGTTATCAGCTCAGAGAAAAAGGACCATCGGTGCATCGACGAGATGCCCATTTCATATATTCGGAACTGGGTCGAAATTCAAGATGTCACAGTGGATACACGTTTGGCCTTAACCAAATTACCATATTTTACTTTTTGAAAATCCCACTAATTATAACAGTCGAAAAACACATTTTTTGCGTTATAAACCGATGCCCAATATTTTCTTATTAAAAACTGAAAATAGTCAATTTTGGGATGAACACCCAAAATTACAAATCTCACTCAAATCAAACAAAATAGCATTCAATTAAATAAACCAATCGACCAGGCGCAAGATGAGCGGGCAATGGCGCGGCTTGCGGGCGGCTCGACGGTGCACGAACAAGCGGCAAGGAGCTCCAGCGGTTGCTGCTGGCTCTTGGCTGGTCTCCTCTGATTTTCTAAGCTCTTAAAAGCTCCAACAATGGATAAAGCATGCTCAACGAAGAAGAAGAAGAAGCTAGCTGAAGATTGGGGGCCCCAATTGCCTCAAAAGTCGAGTCAAATATCCCAAAACACTCAATCACTTGCCCTCACTTGTTGCTACCTTATCCCTAGCCATTTTCCCCTCCTTGGCTTCCTCAAGAAGCTTGCCAAAGGGTCCAATAGGTTGCTCCCCCCTTGGCTACGAATTTGTGACATCTCCCCTTCAATTCCATTCAATTCTTACTCAAATCAATCCAATTGAAGTCCAAACAAATCAGCCAAGGTGTCCACACTTAATCCATGATTTTTCCTCATCAATTGAACCAACTTGAATCCCAAAAATCCACCCAAAAGCGGGCCTACGAATTTCCTGATCCAAAATACCCTTACTTTGGATTTCTTGCCGAAAATCTCGGTTTGCAGAAAAATTTTCGGAGGATAAGTCGACGTTCCTAAAATGACTTGTGACATGACATAATTTTAAATTTCTAAAATTGGATTCAAATTTGCAGTTAATTTCAATGTGGCACGATTTTAATGTGACCTAGACTACTAGGTAGCTTTTAGAAATTTTTAGTGCAAATGACCCGTGGTCGATTTTCTTCAAACCACAATGAACCTCTTTGACACATTAGTGACTCTCGGTGGTCATGAAAATCTTAAGGTTTCAAATATGGACACAGGGCACCAAAATGATAGAAAAATCAATTTAGTGCCGATCGACGAGAATTTTGCAATTTAGTGGGATCACCAACATTTAACCACACATCTTAATCGAACCGACCTATCTCTAATTTCTAATCGATCTTATTGTGCTGAAATGATCTCTACAGACGAGCACGGTCGAGTAGCCGATTCATGGTCAAATTCTCAAGTCTATTGTATTAAAATCTCTTAATGACTTCCCCATATAGTCTAGTTATGTCACAAGTGGCCACCTCGTAGAAAAGCACTATAGGCACGTCAATGAAAGGCCTAACTTATCCAATCGAAATAAGAACCTGAAAAACCAGGATGTCACATCAAGTTTCAAGACTCTATGCAGAATCAACTGGACCAAACTCAACTTGAAGAATCTGAATCTGCTCTAGACTTTATAAAGTCTACTTCCCCTGAAGTGGTTCAGACTTCTGAAAATCAACAACAAGAAGAACTAGAAAATTCAACTGAAGTAAAGGATCAAGAGACTCATGGACCAACTAGCAACTGGAAGCATAAGTCAAGTAATCCTAAAGAACTCATCATTGGCAACATTGATGAAGAAATTTGTATTAGATCCAAAAGGTGAGAAGAGTCTAGTGCTAGAGCACTTGTTTCTAAAATATAACCCAAAAGTGTAGAAGAAGCCTTAGCTGATGAAAGCTGGATCGAAGCTATGCAAGAAGAGCTCAAACAGTTTAGCATCAACGATGTTTGGGAACTAATTCTCAAACCTAAAGGTAAATCTATTATTGGAACTAAATGGGTTTTCAGGAATAAGGTGGATGAGAAAGGAAAAATGGTCAGCAACAAAGCAAGACTCATAGCCAAAGGATATACGCAAGAAGAAGGGATAGACTATGATGAGACCTATGCACTAGTAGCGTGGTTAGAAGCAATTAGATTATTACTTGCTTTTACTTGCTATAAAAATTCTAGGTTATTCCAAATGGATGTAAAAAGTGCATTCCTATATGGATTCTGTTGGAGAAATCTTCTTGAAGTGTTTTGAAGCTAACAAAACGTTTCCATCAGTCTAGTCTGAAGGCTTGCAGACTCTGCTATTTAAAGTCTGAAGACCTCCAGACAGCCAGACTCAAGACTCAAAGTCTATCCTCATTGACAGTCTCTAATCCGTTGAAGAAAGGTTATCCAGGACTGGACGTTTCATTAAGGATATGACCTTATCGACTGGAGAAGATCTCTTGGTTGGAAAAGACATAACGGAATCCTTTGATTGATCGAGATTGACTCGAAGATTAAGGATCGGATGATTGCCTAAATATTCTTGGAAGGTTCTACTTATGGAAACCGAGATCCTGATTGTATGAGCAAACAGGATTGATGGGCTATCGACACGTTCCTTTAATAACTCGAATAATCTTCCTAATTGATTCCGTCCAACGGGTAGATTGGAGGAATTCCTTTGGAAAGTGCCAACGGGTATGATGGCATAAATGAGTATATAAGGAAGACATTCCAAGTTGTTCAAGGTGTGCGCGATAGAAGAATTTCAAAGTCTAAAGCTTCCTGTTGTTTAGACAATTCCTTTGAGTGAAACTTGTATACAAAAGAGAGTTTATATTTGTGAGAAACCTTGAGGAAGTGTGGTAGAACATCTACACTGTGGAATCAAGGAAAAGCTGTACTGTAACTTCTCTTTTGTTCATAGTGAAATCCAGCCGGTGGGCTGTCAGTGCGGAAGACTAGACGTAGGCTTGGAATAAGCCGAACCACTATAAACCTTGTGTTCAATTTTCTCTTCCTTACTCTCTTTACTTTGATCGTACTTCATTTTGTTAATCAATAGTGAACTTCCTTTCTATCGGTTGCCTAGAATCGCTTCCATGTCTTGATAAATTATTTGTGCACCTATTCACCCCCCTCTAGGTGCTTATACTAGCTATCTCAATTGGTATCAGAGCTCGTGTACTCACTTTGTTTGAAGTGTTTTACTTCAAAGTTAAAAATCCATGGCTAGTATGTTGGCTCCAGGGCTGGTAGAAGGGCAAAACAACACCAGACCGCCTTACTTTGATGGAAAGGACTACAATATATGGAAAAACAAGATGAATGCGTTTTTAAGATCAAAGGATCCTCTGGAATGGGATGTTGTAGAAAAAGGAATCGTTCCTAAAGCTGCATCTGTCTCAGAAAGAGGAAAAGACACTGTTGAGTCTAGCGAAATGACTCAGGAAGAGATAATCAAGAGACAAGCTCTTGATGCAAAAGCAATTTATTCTTTATATTATGCTTTATCACCTACTGATTATAACAGAATATCTTCTTGTGATACAGCCAAAGAAGTCTAGGATAGACTACACATTACCTATGAAGGAATCGATCGAGTGAAAAAGACTAGAATCAACATTCTTCTCGGTCAATACGAAGCCTTCAGAATGAAATCGGGAGAATCTATAACTGACATATTTAGTCGTTTTACAGAAATCGTGAATGGTCTTGAAAATCAAGGTCAACCAATTTCTGATCCCATGAAAGTAAACAAGCAACTGCGTGGACTCTCCAAGGATTGGAATCACATAAAGACCTCAATCAGAGAGACCCAAAGAATCACGCCACTATCTGTCGATAAGTTGGTTGGGACTCTTCAGTCTTATGAAGTGGAACGAATCAATGAAGACGAAGACCCTAAAGAAAGCTGAATAGAAAAGGAAGAAGATTTAATTCAAAGAAACAAAGTTTTCAAAAGCAACAGACCAAGTCTGCTAAAGATGATGAATCAAACAAAGATGTAGTCTGCTTTGAATGTAAGAAAAAGGGACACATCAGACCCAACTGTCCTCTTCTAAGGAAGAAGAAAGGAAAAACTGAAAAATATCGAAAAGCTCTCAAAGCTGAAACCTGAAGTGATACAGAGTGTGAGGAAAGTGATGATGATTATGCCAACATATGTCTAATGGCACAATCGGATTCAGAATCAAACTCCGAGACTGATTCAGATTCAGAAAGTGAATTCGAGGTAAGTAACTTCAAAATTCCTATTAAAGTTTCAAAATACATTGATGAACTGTGTTTTAGTCTTAAGACTTCTCTTAAAAGAATTTCCGAACTCAAAAAGGAAAATTCTGCTTTAAAACATCAAGAGAATGTTTTGAAAGAAAAAATGAAATGCTTAGACCGGGATGTTTCTTCTCTCAAAGAAAGTGAAGATAATCTTTTAAAAGAAAATGCATTCTTGAAAAATGATATTTCAAATATTTCCAAAAGATTTTCTCTAGGTTCTGAAAAATTGGAGAAAATACTTTCTCGTTCAAAGACCTTATTTCAATAAATCTGGTTTAGGAATGACTATTGAAACCGTTCCTTTAATCGATTTTCCTAAAGTAAAAGAAAGAATCAAACAAAGACCCACAAGAAATGCTTACAAAAATCATTTTGAAAGGACCTTTGTAAAACCGAGAGTCGCAATGCTCTTAGATGTTCAAAATGCAATAGTGCGATCATTTTGAGAAAGAATGTCCTATGGTTTGGAGACACATCAATAAAGTTTTGGCAAAAACCTTATATCGAGACTAACTCAAAAGGACCCAAGAAAATATGGGTACCAAAGAAAGCTTGAGTCTCTTTTTAATTGCAGTCACTATCAAGAAAAAGGTGAAATGGTACCTGGATAGTGGATGCTCGAGACACATGACAGGAGATTCAAATTACTTCATAAAGCTTGTTCAAGTGAATGGTGGAAAAGTCTCATTTGGAGGAAACAGCAAAGGAACAATAGTGGGATTTGGAACTGTAAAGGTTGGGAACCTCACAATAAGCAATGTTTCTTTAGTTGAAGGGCTCAACTACAATCTGCTCAGTGTCAGTCAGCTGTGTGATGCCGGTTTTAGAATCAACTTTCAAGAGGGTATTTGTTCAGGAACTAGTAAAGACTCTACTCAGTCTTTCATGGGTTGAAGACATGGAAATATCTACCTCTTGGACGTGAAACCAGATGAATCGCAATGTCTAATCTCAATCCAAGACGAAGCAAGCTTATGGCACAAGAAGCTTGGGCATATTAACATGAAGCAGATAGCCAAAATCTCAGCAAAGAAGCTTGTTCGTGGTCTACTTAATTTATCATACCAAAAGTCTGACCTATGTACACCATGTATATTGGGAAAACAGGTAAGAAATTCCTTTAAACCAATAAATCAAGTTTCCACTAACCGTGTACTGCAGCTCTTGCATATGGATCTCTTCAGACCAACAAGAACGCAGAGCATTGGAGCTAAGAAATATTGCCTAGTAATTGTGGATGATTACTCACAATTTACTTGCGTATATTTGTTAGCAAATAAGTCTGAAACTTTCTCTTACTTTGAAAAATTTGCTATGAAGGTTCAAAATGAAAATGGGTATGTCATTTCAAGTATAAAAACAGACCATGGAGGTGAATTTGAAAATCAAGACTTTGCAAAATTTTGTGATGAATCTGGTTTTCAACATTTGTTCTCCTCTCCATATACTCCAAAGCAAAACGGAGTCGTGGAAAGGAAGAATAGATCTCTTCAAGAAATGGCTAGAACTCTTTTAATTAAAAGCAATATCTCTTTACGTTTTTGGGCTGAAGCAGTTTCAACATCATGTTATATTATCAATAGAGTATTTCTAAGGCCTATTCTAGAAAAAACCCCCTATGAACTATTCAAAGAAAAGAAGCCCATTGTTTCATATTTTCATGTATTCGGATCCAAATGCTTCATATTGAAAAATGCAAATGATCGAGTTGGTAAGTTTGAAGAAAAGTCAGATGAAGGCATCTTCTTTGGATATTCAACCACAAGCAAAGCGTACAGAGTCTACAACAAGAAGACTCAAACAATGGAAGAATCAATGAATGTCAAATTCCAAGATTCTATACAAAATGAATCTATTTAGACTCATCTTGAAGAGACTGAACCTGCTTTAGACTCTACAAAGTCTAAATCTCAAGAAGCAGCTCAGACTTTGAAGGACCAGCAACAAGTGACTGTTGAAGATTCAAGTGGAGGAAGTGATCATCAATCTGATAAATTAACCAGCAATTGGAAACATAAGTCCAGTCATCCCAAAGATCTTATTATTGGCAACATCAATGAAGGAATTCGCACAAGATCCAAAAGGGGAGAAGAGTCTAGTGCTGTGGCTCTTATTTCTGAAATAGAACCCAAAAGCGTAGAAGAAGCTTTATCCGATGAGAGCTGGATTGAAGCCATGCAAGAAGAACTCAGACAATTTAGAATTAATGATGTATGGGAGCTGACTCCTAAACCAAAAGGTAAATCAATTGTTGGAGCTAAAAGGGTTTTCAGGAACAAGATGGACGAGAAAGGAAAGGTCGTAAGAAACAAGGTTAGACTCGTGGCCAAGGGATACACACAAGAAGAAGGGATCGACTATGACGAGACTGATGCATCGGGAGCAAGGTTAGAAGCAATTCGTTTATTACTTGCATTTGCTTGTCATAAGAATTTCAGGTTTTTCCAAATGGATATCAAAAGTGCCTTCCTAAATGGATTCATCCATGAGGAAGTTTACATGGAACAACCACCTGGGTTTGAAGACCCAAGGAAACCAGACTCAGTATTCAGACTCAAAAAGGCCTTATATGGCTTAAAGTAAGCACCTCGAGCTTGGTACGACAGACTAAGTAAGTTTTTAATTCGAAATGGTTTTGTTAAAGGTAAAGTAGACGCTATTTTTATTAAAAGAGAAAGCAAAAGTTTTATGCTTGTTCAAATATATGTCGATGATATTATTTTTGGATCTTCTAGTGAAAGTCTGTGCAAGAAATTTTCTAAGATTATGCAGGATGAATTTGAAATGAGCATGATGGGTGAGTTAACCTTCTTTCTTGGACTTCAAATAAAACAACTGAAGGAAGGAACTTTCATTCATCAAGAAAATTATGCTAATGATCTTGTCAAAAAGTTTGGACTAGACAATTGCAAAAAGGCTGATATACCAATGTCAAGTTCCTTGAAGATAGACAAAGATGAAGAAGGAAAGAAAGTCGACCAAAAGCTGTACAGGAGTATCATCGGATCACCTCTTTATCTTACTGCTTCTAGACCTGACATTTTGTTTAGTGTTTGCATTTGTGCCAGATTTCAATCAGACCCAAAAGAATCTCATTTGAATGCTACGAAGCGTATTATCAAATATATTTCATCTACTTCAAGCTTTGGTCTCGGTATCCAAAAAGGGGAGACTTTACTCTTCTTGGATATTCGACCTTGACCTTGCTGGATGCGTAGTCGATAGAAAGTGCACCTCGGGTACTTGTCAACTACTTGGAGGCAGGACAGTGTCTTGGTTTTCAAGAAAGCAAAGTACAGTCGCTCTCTCTACAGCAGAAGCATAATATATAGCTCTCGAAAGTTGTTGTTCACAAATTCTGTGGATAAAACAACAACTAAGAGACTTTGGAATTGAAGACTCATGCACGGAGATTAATTGCGATAACACCAGTGCTATCAATCTCACCAAAAATCCAATTCTTCACTCAAGAGCGAAGCATATAGAGATTCGACATCACTTTATTAGAGACCATGTTCAAAATAGAGATGTTTCAATTCAATTTGTTGGCTCAAAGAACCAACTGGCGGATATATTCACAAAGCCTTTGGAGAAAAATCAATTTGAATCTATCCGTTCCAGACTCAACATTTTGAGGTATGAGGAAATCAAAGTCTAAAGACTCTTAAACTTAGACATACAAGACTTTAACTATAAGTTAGTCTCTCTCTCTCTCTCTCTCTCTCTCTCTCTCTCTCTCTCTCTCTCTCATCTTATCTTGAAGAGGCACGATCATCAGACTGTGTTTAAATTGTTGCTATATTTAATCGACGTAATCATTACATCGTTTCATTTTCAAAAAGGAAGTTATTTTTTAAATGACTATTTTCGCGGAAAAAGACAGTTATTTTGAAAAGACATCTTTTTATTTTCCTTTGTGACGGTTCTTTTATCTCCCTTTTTAACTGATCGTGCACTGTTGATTCCTCTTCACTTTACTCTCAAAAACCCTAGAAAGCATCGATCTTCCATTCCCGTTTGTCTTCTTTGTTTAATCTTCGAAAAAGTTGTCATCTTTCTTGGGAAAGTCAAGCCAGGAATCTTCCAAAAACTGAGAAAGATGTCATCTTCAAGAAATTCTTCGAGAATCGCAAGCAGGGGACCACGGCGAATAAGTGAGAGGCCTACGCACTTCGATCTTACTGAAGAAGAAGTGTCTCCCGGAACAAAGAACCGAGCCCACAACATTCTCAGCGAGCGTCATTCTCCTCCATCTAGTCCTCAAGGCGTTGATCATCATCAAGAGGAAGAAATCATTGAGGATGCAGACCCTGTAAGAGTTCAAAAGCCCGCTTTTATTTACAAGCTGTATCGTGCTTTAAAAGGGACTCGTACTCCCTTGAACTATGTCGATGATTTTCTTAAAGACAAAGGATATGGAAACGAATATATCTTTCTGCGAAAAATGGAAAGTTTGGGAATTGCTCGTAAAGAGGTGGCTGAGGAAACCCTTGCGAATATCCCAAGTGATCCTCATGATTGGGGACCGAATCCTGTAGATGGGAATGATGATGACAAACTATACAACCAATTTCAACCGAGAATGGGTGTTGCGGTTGAAAATCGAGGAAAAAGGGGAGACTTGTTCAAATCGAAGGAATAGAAGGATCTGTACTCAAAATTGCTGAAGCGTGGGGGTAATAAACCCTAGAAGTGTGGATTTTGATTTTCTAGATGCTGTGAATGTGAACTTGAGGGAAAAGTTCGGTTATCTTCAATTGGAAAAGTTTTGCTCCGACACTACAGAGGCCTATGTTGAACTAACCGCATATTTCTATTCAAATCTTAGCTTTTTGGATGCGAATAGATTCTCTTTCAGTGTCAAAGATCAAGACTATGTTGTGGATATGGAAATGCTGGCAGATGTGTTAGGAGTTGAAAGAGGAAGATATCAACCGATCAAAGTTTCCATTGCTCGGGCCACACTGGAACTGGTGAAGGACAGGAAAACAGAGGAGAAGATCACCTACTTAAGGATGAGTGCATTCAACATCTTGCTTCACAAGATTGTGATCAATTGCCTCCGACCGAAATCAACTTCCAAGACTGATGTTTCAAGTTCAGAGGCAAAGCTGATGTATGCCATCCTCACTGGGAAAAGGTTTTCTCTCCCTCACACTACCATGTTTCACATGTATAGAGCGATGATGAAGGACATAGGTCAACTTCCTTACCCAAGCCTTGTTACGAAGTTATTCAGACATCTGAATATTCAGCCTCCACAAATTTTCTGTGTTCGATCATGCGATCATATGGTGGTAGGACTGAAAATGGTGACCAAAATGCGTCTGAAGGAACTAAGCAAGGAGTTGGAGAAATTCAAGGAGAAGACTCCTCTCAAAACTCATCAAATCTCTTCTGCAGCAAAAAGAAAAAGGAAGGAGCCCATGGTTGCTCCATCCAAGAGAAGAAGAGCTCTCCTCATTGAGGATGAAGATGATGAGGAAGACATCACCATTTCTGCAATGGTGTTGAAGAACCTGAGCCATTCTGCTCCAGAGGAAGACTTAGAATAGAGAACTAAAGAAAGAGAAGAGAAAGAAACAGAGGAGAGAGAAGCTAAAGAAAGGGATGCTGAGAAGGAAAGAGTTGAGAAAGAAGGAGAAGAAAGAAGAGAAGAAGGAGAACCTGAGGAACACTCTTCTCCACCTGTAGGCATGGAAACAGGGGGAGATCAAGAGAAAAGAGGGAAGTCCTCATATCCTGCTGCAAGTGAGGCAGTCAGTCGCTCTCCAGCAAACCTAGAGGAAATTTATGCCTCTCAATTTCCAGAAGAAGGTCATGAAGTTTCATCGCCAAACCTGCGAGATTATGCTAATCTACCATCGTCTGCATTTACTCCATCAGATCGGGCTGAAGCTAGTACTCAGACTGATAATGAAGCAAATTTTCGCAGAATCATGGATATTCTCTTGGAGATGCGAGGTCAAATTTATACTTTGGGATGCGAGGTTCAAAACTTGCAAAATGCGGGTCAAGTTTCTTCATGTTCATTGAATGATCAGATCCAACCCCTCTCTATTCAAATTCAGGCCAATGCCAAGGGTGAGGAGATTGCACAACTGAAGGAAGACTTGAAAAGGCTGGAAGGCATCGTTCAGTCTATGGGAGATTTCCAGCTTGTCCGTGTTCCCAAGCAATCTTGACTTTATTCCATTTTCATCTCAACCTTTTTAATGCTGACAAAAAGAGGGAGAGATGCAAGATTTGAACAATTTGGTTTTTTAATCGTGTGATTTTGTTGGACTATTTTGATGTTTAACTCTTTTTGACTTTGTTTTTGTGTCTGGATGAGAAATGAACTAGACTTGGACTTGACTGCTTCTATTAACTACTATTGATATCTTATGGATGGCTTTATCGCATAGTAGACTAACCTATTTTCTGTGGTTGCAGATTCTAGTGTTATTCATTTAGCCATTTATCTCTATAGGATATGCATATGTGTTTGAGAAATGTTTCGCAGGTCAAAATTGTCCAAATCTACAGGAAAGTTTTGTCACCATCAAAAAGGGGGAGATTGTTGGAGAAATCTTCTTGAAGTTTTTTGAAGCTGACAAAACGTTTCCATCGATCTAGTCGAAGGCTTGCGTACTACGCTATTTAAAGTCGAAGACCTCCTGACAGCCGAGACTCAAGACTCAAAGTCTATCCTCATTGACAATCTCTAATCCATTGAAGAAAGGTTATCCAGAACTGGACGTTTCATTAAGGATATGACCTTATCGATTGGAGAATATCTCTTGGCTGGAAAAGACATAACGGAATCCTTTGATTGATCGAGATTGACTCGAAGATTAAGGATCGGATGATTGCCTAAATATTCTTGGAAGGTTCTACTTATGGAAACCGAGATCCTGATTGTATGGGCAAACAGGATTGATGGGCTATCGACACGTTCCTTTAATAGCTCGAATAATCTTCCTAATTGATTCCGTCCAACGAGTATATTGGAGGAATTCCTTTGGAAAGTGCCAATGGGTATGATAGCATAAAGGAGTATATAAGGAAGACGTTCCAAGTTGTTCAAGGTGTGCACGATAGAAGAATTTCAAAGTCTGAAGCTTCCTGTTGTTTAGACAATTTCTTTGAGTGAAACTTGTATACAAAAGAGAGTTTATATTTGTGAGAAACCTTGATGAAGTGTGGTAGAACATCTACACTGTGGAATCAAGGAAAAGCTGTGCTGTAATTTCTCTTTTGTTCATAGTGAAATCCAGCCGGTGGGCTGTCAGTGCGGAAGACTGGATGTAGGCTTGGAATAAGCCGAACCACTATAAACCTTGTGTTCAATTTTCTCTTCCTTACTCTCTTTACTTTGATCGTACTTCATTTTGTTAATCAATAGTGAACTTCCTTTCTATCGGTTGCCTAGAATCGCTTCCGTGTCTTGATAAATTGTTTGTGCACCTATTCACCCCCCCTCTAGGTGCTTATACTAGCTATCTCAGATTCATCCAAGAAGAAGTCTATGTGGAAGAACCACTTGGTTTTGAAGATCCAAGAAAGCCAGACTCAGTCTACAAATTGAAAAAGGCCCTATATGAATTGAAGCAAGCACCTCGAGCTTAGTATGAAAGGTTTGTTGGAGAAAACTTCCTTATTGTTTTGAAGTTGACAAAACGTTTTCATCAGTCTAGTCTGAAGACTTCCAGACTCAAGTGTTAAAGTCTGAAGAACTCCAGACTCTGTCTTCAAAGTCTAAAGACCGCAAGACTCAAGACTCAAGTCTACCCTCACTGACAATTCCCAAACTGACGAAGAGAAGACTTATCTAGATGCGAGTTTATCTTCAAAGATTCGGTTCGTACGGTTTGTAGAAGATCTTACGGCTAGAGATAGCACATCGAGATTAATTATTCTTATTGGAATCAATTCGGATAATCAGATCTGTTTAAAGGTGAAGTATACTTAGAAGGTTTTACTTATGGAAACATAGATCTTGATTGTATAGGCGAGTAGGATTGGTGGGCTATCATCACATTCCTTAAATGACACGAGATCTCCTTGATTGATTTTGTCCAACGGGAAGATTGGAAGAACTCCTTTGAAAAATGCCAACGGTTGTAAAGGCATGAAGGAGTATATAAGGAAGACGCTCAAGTTGTTCAGGAGTGTGCGTGAAAGAAGAATTTCAAAATATGAAGCTCTTAGTTCTTTGCTATTTCAATCGTTGAGCTTTATTTGTACTCAAAAGAGAGAGCAAACACTCGTGAGACTTTGAAGAGATGTAGCAGAGTCTCTACACTATAAAGTCAATGACGTAAGACTATAACATCTCTTTTGATCCATAGTGAAATCCAGCCAGTGGGCTGTTAGCGTGGGAGAGTGGACGTAGGCTTGATCTAAGCGAAACCACTATAAACATTGTGTTTCTATTCTCTTTCTCTTAAACTCCTTATTTCAATTTATAGCTTCATATAACTATTTACTACTGTTTACATTGCTAGCAAATTATTCTGAAATATCGTAAAAATTTCTTTATCACCTATTCACCCCCCTTTAGGTGATCTTACTAGCCCTTTCAAGGTTAAGTAGATTCCTAACCCAAAATGGTTTTGTTAAAGAAAATGTAGATACTACTTTGTTCATTAAAAGAGAAGATAAAGATTTTCTACTTGTTCAAATTTATGTTGATGATATTATTTTTGGATCACCTAACAAAAATCTATGCAAGAAGTTCTCTAGATGTATGCATGATGAATTTGACATGAGTATGATGGGTGAGTTTCTTTCTAGGATTACAAGTTAAACAATCAAAGAAATGTATTTTTATTCATTGAGAAAAATATGCAAAAGATCTCATCAAGAAGTTTGGATTTGAGAATTGTAAAAAGATAGAGACACCAATGTCAAGTTCTTCAAAGTTAGACAAATATGAAGAAGGAAAGAATGTAGACCAGAAGTTATACAGGAGCATTATTGGTTCGCTTCTTTACCTTACTGCATCTAGACTTGACATTTTGTTTAGTGTTTGTATTTGTGCTAGATTCCAATCAAATCCTAAAGAATCTCATTAAAGTACTGCAAAACGCATCATCAAATACATTGCAACAACACCAAAGCTAGGTCTGTGGTATCCCAAAGAAGGAGACTTTACTCTCCTTGGATATTCAGACGTAGATTTAGTAAGATGCAAAGTTAATAGAAAGAATACTTCTGGTACTTATCAACTGCTAGGCAACAAGCTAGTGTCTTGGTACTCAAGAAAACAAAGTACCGTAGCTCTTTCAACTGCTGAAACAGAATATGTGGCTCTTGGGAGTTGTTGCTCTCAAATCTTGTGGATAAGGCAACAGCTGAGAGACTTAGGTATTGAAGAATCGTGCACGAAAATCAAATGTGACAACACCAATGCCATCAATCTCACAAAGAATCTAATTCTTCATTCAAGGGTAAAGCATATAGAAATCCGACACTACTTCATTTGAGATCATGTTCAGAATGGAGAAGTTATGATTCAGTTCATCGACTCAAAGAATCAGCTGGCAGATATATTTACAGAGCTACTATAGAAAAGCTTATTTGAGTCTATTCGCACTAGACTGAACATCATATCTTCTATTGAGTAAAGTTTGAAGATGGTCAAACTCGGAATGTCCGAAGTTATGTCTGTAAGTTAATGCTTTCTCAATACATGTGATTTTATTTTAGGATGAAATTTTGGAAAGGTACGTTGATTTTTGAATCACTACTTGCCTATTTTATTTTTAGAAATGATCTTTTATAAGTTTTAAATTTTTTACAGTTTTCATTTTTGAAAAAGGTAGATTTTTTTTTTCCTTTGTGATGATTTGTATACCATCAAAATCCTTCTTCTCCATTTATGCTCACACAAACCCTAGAATACAGAAATTCTACTTTCTCACATTTTCTCTCGAGTTTGATCTACAAATCTTTCACCTTTTTCAACGAGCGAGTTCAAGAAATCCTCCTCGACAGTGACAATGTCTTTCTAGAGGAAGTCTTCTAGAATTGTGAACAGGGGACCACAGCACATGTGAAAGGGTCCTACGCACTTTGACTTAACCAAGGAAGAAGATTCTCCTTAACAGTAGCAACAACAACAACATTCTCAACATTGTCACTCTTCACAGCAAGGGACTCAAGATCCTCCACGCCAACAAGCAGAAGAAGAGATCATTGAAGATGTTGAACCCGTAAGAACATTGGAACCCCAATTTCTCTTTAAACTATACTCTAAGTTAAAGGAGGGTGGTATTGCAATGACTTTCATCGATGAGCTTTTGCAAGAGAGAGGCTATGGGAATGAAAATTTGTTCTTACAATCCAAGGAAAGATTAGGTATTGCACTTGAAGATTTGGCAACAAGGACTTTTGCTAACTTTCTAAGTGATCCACGGTTTGGTACTTTTAATCAGCCAAAAGAAAAGGATGATGATGAAAGGATGTACACAAATTTTCAGCCTAGGATGGGCATCACTACTAATGTACGTGGTGAGGGAACGGGTTTATTCCGTTCTAAGGAACATAGGAAGATATATTCGAAACTTCTGAAGAGAGGGGTGATGAACCCTTGAACTGTGGACTTTGATTTTTTTTATTCTTTGAAAGTGAAACTGAGGGAGAAGTTTGCATTCCATCAACTTGAATGATTTTCCTTAGAGACGTTTGTCACCTACCCTAAGCTAACTGCTTATTTCTATTCAAATCTGTTTTATCTAGATGCGAATAGATTTTGTTTTACGGTTAGGGACAAAGAATTTGTGGTTGATGTGGACACTTTGACAGATGTGATTGGTGTGGAAAGAGGGAGTTTCCAACCAATCAGTGTATCTGTTGGTCACGCAACATTGGCTCTTGTTTGGGACAGATTTATTGAGGGTAGGATTTCTTACTCTAGAATGACTACCTCCAACATTTTACTTCACAAGATTGTGATCAACTGCATTCGACCCAAATCCACTTCAAAGACTTATGTCTCTCGCTCTGAAGCAAAGTTGATGTATGCAATCAACATTGGTTTTAAGTTCTCACTGCCTCACAATATCCTAATGCACATGTATAGGACAGTTGTGAAGGACAATGGGCAACTACCTTACTCTGCGCTTGACACTCGACTATTCAGACATTTCCATGTTCAGTTTCCAACTACTCTGTATGTTAGAACCATTGCTCCAATGGTGATTGGACTGAAAATTGTTTTGAATATGTGATTGAAGGAGTTGAATAAGGCATTGGAGCGCCCGAAGGAGAAGTCCCCCGTCAAAGCAAAACAAGACTCTGCAGCAAGGAAGAGAAAAGGCAAGGAGCCCATGAGCGCACCAGTTAAGAAAAGGAGAAACCTTATCTTGTAGGATGAAGAAGAAGATGAGGATGACATTACTCTCTCCACCTTTGACTTAAGAAATTTACGGAGCTTTGTTAGCTTTAGGGAGCCAAAGGACAGAGAGAACAGAGGAAGAGAAGAGACAGAGAAAAGAGGTGAAGAAAGAGGAGAAAAAAGAACAGAGGAAGAAGAAAAAGGAAGAGAAGAAGAGGAAGAAGAGGGTCAAGATGACTCTTTTGAGCCAACATTTGCTGTATCCTTGTCAGATGACTCGGAAAAGACAACGAGTTGAACTGCAGGAGAAGAAAGAGAAAAACATCACTTGGGTGCTGAAGTAGAGCAAGAATAGGTAGAGAAATTCTTTTCTCCACCCGAAGGCACAAAAACAGGGGGAGCTGCTGACAAAAGAGGTATTTATTCACCTATTTTTACTAGTGATGTTAGTAGATCTCCAGTAGATCCAGAGGATGTCTATGCCTCTTAATACCCTTAAGCAGATGTTGAGGCATCCACTCCCAGTCCTGGTGATCGAATTGCTGATGTTCCCTCACATCTCAATACTCCTGGAATTGATTTGGCTGGACCTAGTGCTACAACAGAACCAACACCAGACTTTCAAAGGCTGTTGGAAATCCTTTTGGATTTGAAGGCTTAGCAATATGGAATGGAGTGTGAGATCAAGAACTTCAAAACAGCTTTCCAGTCCACTTCAGACTCTCTATGAGAACAGATACAAGCCCTAAAGCTTTAAGTGCAAGAAACTACAAATGGTGAAGATTTGGAGCAGCTGAAGGAGACTCTAAGGAAGCTAGAGGAGACTGTCAAGCCCATAGGGGATTTCCAGATCGTTCGTATCTCCAAACAACCCTAATTTTACCCAACTTTTTTTTACATCCTTCTCCGCTTTTTGCTGTTGACAAAAAGGGGAGAGTTGTGCAGATTTATTCTGACTTTACTTTTGGTAGTGCTTGGTACTTTGGACTTTGGTTTGGACTTTCGTACTGTTTGATTTGTTTTTGGACTGACCTTGGACTTATGACTACTATTTGATTTTGAATCTTTTTTACGCTTGCAGCAACTAAGTTTGTGATACTGATTTTGACTGGATAGTTATTTGTCTTATTTTGTTCAAGATTAACATGTTTTCTGTGGTTGCAAAATCGATGATATCTAAGTCCTAATCAACTTATGTTTATAAGATATCACGTATTGCTTAAGTGTTGTTTCGCAGGTCCAAAGTTTTCAAATCTATAGGAAAGTTTTGTCACCATCAAAAAGGGGGAGATTGTTAGAGAAAACTCCTTTATTGTTTTGAAGTTAACCAAACATTTCCAATAATCTAATCTGAAGACCGTCAGACTTTAGATTCAAAGTTTGCCCTCACTGACAGTTTCCAGAACAAAGAATGAAGATTTATCTAGATGAAGGATTATCTTGAAGGATTCGATTCGTTTGGTTTTTGGATGACCTTATGGCTAGATATAACACCTACCTTATGGCTGGATATAACACCTACTTGATTGATCATCTTTATTGGAATCAAGTCCGATATGAAGATCTTTTGAAAGGCGAAGTATACTTAGAAGGTTCTATTTATGGAAACCAAGATCCTGATTGTATGGATGAACATGATTACCGGGCTTTTATCACAAATCATCTAACGACTAGAGATCACGTTAATTGATTCTGTTCAACGGGTAGATTGGAAGAATTCCTTTGGAAAGTGTCAATGGTTGTGAAGGCATGAAGGAGTATTTAAGGCGGACTCTCCAGTTGTTTGAAGTAGTGCGTGAAAGAAAATTTTCAAAGTCTGAAGCTTTTTAGTTCTTTGCTTTTTTATTCACTTAGCTCAAAGTTGTATAAAAAAGAGAGAAACTCTTAGTGAGACTTTGTGAGAGACCAGGAGAGACTCTTCACTGAGAAAGTCGAGATCACAAGCTATAAAATCTCTTTTGATTCATAGTGGAATCCAGCCAGTGGGCTATCAGCACGGAAGAGTGGACGTAGGCTTGATCTAAGTCAAATCACCATAAACCTTGTGTTCTAATTCTCTTTCCTAGAACTCCTTACTTTTATTCATAGCTTTATTTAATTATTCAACGCTAAATACATTCATAGTTTGTTATTTTCTAAAGTACTTTTACTAAGTCTTGCGAAAATTTTTATTTACACCTACTTACCTCCTCTAGGTATTTTTATTAGCCCTTTCCACCTTTGCCTCAGATCCTTCCTACAAGTCAGTACAATTCATATAATCATTAAATCATTTCAATTCAGATCAACATCGATCAGTTGACTCATTCGACTCCATGTCATCAATACCATCCACTCCGTTCGATCAAATCGAACCTTGCTCACCCTAAGCTGAAAAAAGGTATACTACTCATGCTAAGCTAATAATCCAGGCCCGTAGGCGGATATAGTATAATGACAATGCTCACTCTAAGCTGACAAAGTATGCTGCTCACGCTAAGCTGATATATCCAAGCCTGTAGGCGGATATAGTATACTGACCAGACTTAACAAAAACTGATAAATAATATTGCTCACTCTAAGCTAATAAATAATATAGCTCACGCTAAGCTGATAAAGTATACTGCTCTCGCAAAGTTGATATATCAAAGCCTGTAGGATGATAAAGTATACTAATAATGCTCATTAGAAGCTACTAAGGTATACTGCTTTCGCTAAGCTGATATATCAAAGCCCATAGGCTGATATAATATACCTATGATGCTCACTCTAAGTTGATAAATAGGATACAGCTCGCGCTAAGCTAACATATCAGATCTCATAGGCTGATATAGTATACTGTTCTCACCAACTGAGAATGCCACAATTTTTATCATTCCCGATAAAAAATAATTGTGTGTGGGTATGCGGTCGGCCTTAGCCAAAATACAATATTTTCCTTTTCAAAAATCCCACCATTTAGTATGATCCACTAGAATATTTTTGGCGTTATAAATCGACACTTGGTGTTTCTCAATTTAAAAACTGAAAATATTCAATTTTGGAATAAATTCCCAAAATTATAAGTTTCACTCAATTAGTACAAAATAGCAGTCAATTAAATAAACCAATCACACCATTGCAATCGGTACGAAATTCCGGTCACCGGCTATCTCGGTCTAATTTTCGAAAAATAATAATTAATTTAGTAGTTACCAAAATTAATTAATAAATACCAATAATGAACACTTAGGCCGGAAAATCCTAATTAAATGCCGAAATGGGCTTGGAAAATTTCCGAACCTATCTAGATAAATAATACGGCTTATCTACTTGCTAATTACTCTACTCTAACCACCTAACATGTGTAAACGACTAACTAAATCACTAATCCATTCTAACTAACCACATAATCCCTAATTAACTTAAACTAATTAACTCTTAAGCATAATTAACTCCCTAACCAGAGTTTAGTGAGTAAACTCATCGAATTTGTAGGCCAGTGAGTCCACGGCGATGGCGACGGCAACGTGGAGACGGGTGATAAACTCCGAAGCAACGGCACCAACGGGGATCAAACCGAGGCTAAAATTGGCCACACAAGCCCACAGTTGAGCTGGTCGTTTTTGCCTGCTGTTGGTTCAGTTGGTTTCGACGGCCACGGGTGGTGGTGGTTGCAGAGGGAGCTTAGTGGAGATGGACGGCTAGCAGCAAATTAAACACGTGAAGACAGGGGTTGGCAGTGGTGAGTCGTGGACGGGGAGAGGTGAGATGGAGTTGCTACATGACTGCTGGATGCAGCTCGATGGAGTGAGGACACAATGAAGCCATGAAATTGAGATGAAGACAAACGACTAAGGGAAAAGCTGAAGGTGGAGTGGCAGCAGGCGGTGGAAGCTTGTGTGCTGGCACGAGGGAAATTGATGAGCGGAAAGGAGAAGGGAAGAACATCGGGGCATCGCTGGCAAAAGGGGAAAAAGGCTTCGATGGAACCATTGCAAGAAAAAGCAGAAAAGAAATGAAAGAGAGGGGATGGGGGAGGGGGATGTCGGCCAAGGGGCGATATTGAGAGTGAGAGAGATAAGAATGAGTGTAAAGGTCAAAGAAAATAAAAGAAGACCAAGCTGCAGGGATTGTCGGATGGAGGGGGGGGAAGACACGAGAGAGAGAGAGAGAGAGAGAGAGAGAGAGAGAGAGAGAGAGACGTGCATGAGAAGGAAAGGGGATGAACGGCCGAACGTGCGAAAGAGAGAGAAATAGAGAGAGAGAGACCAAAGAAAGGGGAAGAAAAGCTAAATAAAAATATTCCATATTTATCCAATCTTGGCCTCACAAGCTCTCAAACAAAACCCTTTTGTCTCCTAAGCCTTCATGCACATAGAAACCCACAAATAGCTAGGTTGATGTCCACACGCTGTAGCCTTCATATAAGCCTACGAATTTCACTCAATTGGATTTCCATTTCTTCAAATTGATGTCCAATTTTACTGAGGGACAAGCCCACACGAATTCTACAACCTCCCTTCGCCAAGTAGCTCACAAAGGAGGCTAAAAATCTCTTCAATTTGGCAAATCCAAAGTTCCGTTCTTTTCCGAATTGTCCGAATTAATTTTCCGTAAAAATCCCGAACTCGCCGAAAATTCCTCGAAAGACAAGTCAATGTTCCTAAAATAATTCGTGACATGACAGAATTTTCAACTAAAATCGGATTCAAATTCGCGATTTTAGCGTTACCTAACCTACCAGGTAGCTTTTAGCAATTTTTTGTGCAATTAACCCGTGGTCGATTATTTTCAAACCACAATGTACATCTTCGATACATTGGCGACTCTGAGTTGTCGTGAAAATCACAAGGTTTCAAATACGGACATAGGGCGCCAAAACAACAGAAAAATCAGTCTAGTGCCGATCAACGAGAGTTTTGCAATTTGGTATAATCATCCATGTTTAACCACATATCTTAGTCGAACCAACCTATCTCTGATCTCTGATCGATTTTTAACTGTGTCGTAATGACTCTTGCAAACTAGCACAGTCAAGTAGTCGATTCCTAGTCGAATTCTCAAGTCTATTACGTTAAAATCCCTTAACGGCTTCACCTGATAGGCTAGTTATCTTGTGAGTGGCCATTTCAGAGAAAAGCACTATTGGCGCGTCGATGAAAGGCCCAACTTATCCAATCCAAATCAGAATTTGAAAATCAGGATGTCACAACTCTTCCCCTCTTATAAAAATTTCGTCCTCAAAATTTAAACCTTTACAAATCTTAAACAAAAAGGTAGAGGTATCATCGTCTTATCAGTTTTCACTTTCCCATGTTGCTTCTTAGTCTCGTGGTGTTGTCAAATCACTTTGACCAAGGGGACCATCTTGGTAAACAAAATCTGTTCTTTCTAATCCACAATCTAAATTGGGCTTCCTACATACGACACTCTGTCATCCACGTCTAATTCTTCAAGATTTAGCACGTGGGCCGGGTCAGGCTCATATGTCCTCAACATCGACATGTGAAAGCCATCATGTACTTGTGCCAACCTCAATGACAATGTAAGACGATACGCTAGGATCCCGATTCTTTATAGAATCTTAGAGGGGTTTACGTACCTCGGACTCAGCTTTCCCTTCTTGTCGAAGCGTGAAGTACCTCTCATTGGTGACACCTTCAAAAAGACGTGATCACCAACTTAGGACTCCAAAGGCCTCCGACGCTTAACAGTACAACTTTTCTGGCGACTCTGAGCGGTCTTTAATGAATCTCTGATGATGGCAACCGCATCCACTGCCTGCTGAACTAACTCTGAGCTATGATTTTTCATCCTCTAACTTCCTCCCCACAAACTGAAGTTCTGTACACTCTGCTATGTTATACTTCAAAAGGAACCATTTGACTGTTCTGCTAAAACTTGGAACCTTGGGTCTAGATCTGATATAAATTCATCACTGTCACTCTATGCAGACGAACGATCTAATGCACTTACAACTTTGTATGCCTGTCCAAATCAAGGTTGTTTCACACGACGATAAAGTGAGCCGACTTCGTCAGTATGTCGACTACTACCAAAATGGAATTATTACCCCTCTGATTCCTTGGTAATCCCATCACAAGGTCCATGGTGACATGTACCCATTCCCACTTAGGAATCTCGAGAGATTGCAGAAGTCCTGCTCGAGTCACAGTACTGCGCCCTCATTTGTTGACACATCAGATATTTGACGACAAACTTGGCGATGTCCGCCTTCATACTAGACCATCAGTAGTGTTGATGCAAATTTTGATACATCTTCGTGCTGCTAGGATGAATATTGTAACTGCTACAATGAGCTTCTAACAAAATCTCTTCCCTGAGTGCTACATTGTCAGGTACACACAATCATCCTCCGAACTTAAGTGTTCCGCCTTCAAAAATCTGAAAGTCGGCTTTTCTCTTATCAGTGTCTCTTATAGAATTTTTTTGAATCTCTGGGTTTGTTCACTGAAGTGTCTTAATTTTTTATTTGTACATCCGGCTCAATTCTAAGGGTGGCCATAAGATTCGAAATGTGGCCTACCTCAAATTTGAAAACCGAATCTCGAGCTTTCTCAAGTAAAACCCATTCCTTGGCCATCGTTTGTGCAACTGAGGACTTTCGACTCAAAGCATGGGCAACCTTATTTGCCTTCCCAGGGCGATATAAGATATCACAATCCTAGTCCTTCAGAAATTTCATCTAGTGACGCAGTCTCATATTCAACTCATTCAGAGAGAATAAATACTTGAGACTTTGATGGTCAGTCAAGATGTGGAATCCTTCTCCGCACAAGAGCAAAAATGATTGCCACGAGTTCTAAGTCATGCATCGGGTAGTTTAGTTCTTGAGGTCTCAATTGACGGGACGCGTATGCAACAACCCTACCACGTTGCATCAGCACGCAACCCCGTCTTCCGAATGACGCATCACTGTAGATCTCATATCCTCCAGGACCAGACAGAATGGTCAACACAGATGCGGTAGTCAGCTTCTGCTTAAGCTCTTGAAAACTACGCTCGCACTTGTTTGTCCACACAAACTTTTTTTCTTTCTTCAGGAGTTGAGTCAATGGCGATGCTAAGTCAATGGCGATGCTAAGGCTGAAAATCTTTCCACAAACCTTCTGCAGTAGCCTGTCAAACCTAAAAAGCTTCTGATCTCTGTCACCGTTGTCGATCTTAGCCAGTTAATTACTGCTTCAATCTTGATTGGGTCCACGAAGATTCCTTCACTTGAAATCACGTGGCCTAGGAACGCAACATGAGTCAGCCAAAACTCGCATTTGCTAAACTTAGCATACAATCCATCAATCCTCAAGGCCTGGAGTACCATTCTCAGATAACTCTCGTGCTCCTCAGCACTCCTTGAATATACCAAGATATCATCGATGAACATGATCACGAATTGATCTAGGTATTCCTTAAACACTCGATTCATCAAATCCATGAAAGTAGCTGAAGTGTTCATTAAAACAAACAACATTACAGTACTCTCATAATGACCATATCGAGTACGAAACGCTGTCTTCGGTATGACCTCCTTTCTAATCCTCAGCTGATGATAACCTGTTCTCAAGTCAATTTTTGAAAATACTGACGCTCCTTACAGTTGATCAAACAAGTCTTAGATCCTCAGGAGTGGATACTTGTTCTTGATCGTCACCTGTTTGAGTTGACGATAATGGATGCACAGGCACAACGAACCATCTTTCTTCTTCTCGAATAGAACTGGTGCTTCCTAAGGTGATGCACTGGGCGTATGAATCCCTTATCCAACAATTCCTGCATTTGCACCTTTAGTCCTTTTAACTTAGACCACGACATCCGGTAAGGAGTCTTAGAGACTAGTTCAATCCTGGACGTTCGTTCAATATGGAATTCTATTTCTCTCTCTGGCGATAGGCCTAACAATTCCTATGGAAACACATCCGGAAATTCTTGAACTACTGTGATGTCCTCAATTTGTCAGTTCCTTAATTGTCTTATTTATGACAATCGCAAGTAACCTTGGCAACCCCCATCCAACAAACTGGTTGCCTTAATCGACGAGATTAAGGAAATCGAGGGTCCTCCTCGACTCCCAATAAACTCAATACTTTCACATGCTAACGGAGTAAATTGGATTACTTCACAACATCAATTCATTACCATAAGATGCTCTAGGAGCCTCTCTTTTCACACTTGACGTCAAAGTTATACATCAGCAAACCAGTCAAGTACAACTCTAGTCAGTGATTCTCCTTTCTACGACTTTATTACAACAAACTAAAATTCTACCAACTTAACCCCCAAAACTTTGCTGCGCTACTCTAATAACATCATCCCAAAACATTCTTCCTCTGATCGGTGCATGGTTCGGTTCTATCCTGTCCTTTTCACCACCCTAGTGGCGTCCTATTTGTGGTAGCGGTGCTTGTGTTCCCTTGGACTCATACTGACAGTCTCTCACCTGATGGCCATGCTGGCCACATCTATAGTACGCTCTTGTTATACCAAGACATAGGATTGATCCATCCTTCCTTCTACAAACTCGGCACACATCTAGTGAGTCATCTATTTCCTGTTAGGTGACAGCATGCACTTTTTCTTGCACCGGAGGCCTGTTCCAAATTCCCCATGGTGTGTTTTGCGGTACATTCCCTCTATTCTGTCCCAATCGGCCTTCTAGGATAGTTTCTGACTAGGTGACCCCGTTGGTCGCACTCAAAACAAGCACCCGTCCTAAAGTGGCATAGGGCCGATTCGTGTCGCCTCCCACAGAAACGACATACTCCATTCTGATTCGGTGCAGACTTGTTTATCCCACCCTTCCTGTTGGGCGGAATAGAATACCTTTCTCTGGTCTTAGGCTCCTTCCCAAATTGCTTTCCATCTCTGCCTGAACTAAACTGTAACCTAGATGCAGTGGCTCACTCTCCGATCACAATTCCAGGTTGGGCCTCAACAGGTGCAGCAACAACAGCGGTTACGGCACTAGGGATAGTGACAGCGGTACAACAGCAGCTCGATCCTGAGCTTGCTGACTCAACAAGTTCCCAAAGAACACTAGCGCCTGACGATCCCATTGAACCTAGGATCGTTTGGTGCGGCTACACTTTCAGTACTGGCTTGTAGCGGTACCTTTACACTCACACTGACCTGAGCCGGCGCTCTGCCATGACTACCTCGGGCACCGATCCTTGTCGGTGTTCTACCTTGAGTCACAGAAGCTACTGCCCTCTTACTAGGAGTCCTCAGCTCCTGATCACTCATGCTACATGATCTTTATAGAAACCTGTTTTCTAATTCCAATACCATATTATAATTTGAGTTACCCACACTAAACAATCTATCAAACAGCTATCATAGACATGCACCAGCATGAAATAAAGGTCATTCCTACCAACTATCCAATAACTTATCACTCCAATTATTGACCAACTTTGATACCACTCCGGGCGGGGATGTCATGCCGCGATCCACCGAGCACATGCCCATCCCTCGTTGGTTGATTAAATTATGACGTCCCAGGACGCGTTGCAGACCCATTCGTTTTAATGCGCATGCGGAAGCGAATAATTAAATCCCTAGACAACACAAAGATGAGATAGAAAGGTAGGATGACAATTTTTTAAAACCAAATTACACCTTTATACACATCAAACCCAGTCATATACAATACTAGTCAATATATATACAAGGTCTACAAAAAGGTAGAGGGCTACAGGTCCTTTAAACATTTGATCCCTCAACAGAAGATTCCGAGGTCTCAGGCTGCGAGGCCTTCGGGTCTACCATTGAACTACTAGGAGGGTCTGTCGTGCCTTTTCCAAAAGCAACCTCCAGCACTAACATAGGGATCTCAGATTCTGGTAAGGGATCTTCTCTTTGTCCATTTCGCTCATGACGATACCACAATCTATATTGATAGGGTACTATCCGAGATAGACCAGCATCAACCCAGACAACGGATCTCTCATGAGTTCATGTTCCCATCCCTCTTAGGTCCCCAGTAGCGGAATATCATAGACCTGTTCAGTGACCTTCTTCAGCCGTCCAAAATGCTCAAGAGGTACAGCTATTTAAGGACCTGAAAATGTTATCCCACAACGGGGTGAGACGACGCCTCAGAAAGTTCACCCCCTAAACCCCAACTAGGAAGGAAATACGCCCTAAGGGCTGTCTAAGCACAAGCACAAGTCAAAGGACTTGCCTTTGTCTCAGATCCTTCTTGCAAGTTAGTACAATTCACATAATCATTCAATCATTTCAATTCAGATCAACATCGATCAGTCGACTCATTTGACTCCATGTCATCAATACCATCCTGTAACACCCCGAACCATTTGCAGGTCGTTAACAGTGCCGATGATTCATCTTTTAACATCTCTATCTATTGGCTAAATAAAGCCTTGCCAGATTACAAGCATTTTTTTTTTTAAAGCGGTCCCATGCGCAACTCATAGCGGAAGCAAAATTCACATCGTCATCTATCTCCCTTCTAACACATGATATAAATACACACCAGCTACACATCAGGATTTTATATACGAACATCGACACTTTCTTTACATATTCTTTTAAGGTGGAACTCCTCCTTTCTCGGTCGATACAAAACAAGAAAAGCAAGGACTCGCCATGTCCCGCCTAAAATCTCAAAAAAGAAACTATCAACCCTCTACATCAAGCGCACAAGCTCCCATCAAAGGTGTCGATTATCTACATCAAAAAGCTTGGCTCCTACTCGTCGCGCGTGAGTCTCACACCCAACCCGGTGCATCAAGTGGTGGCGGCGGCAGCATCCCTCGCATAGCACCATCTCGACGGACGCGAACAGAAATGAACTCTTGTATGACAGGGCCCCCAGCCAGGCCGATATCATACATAACTAAGCATCGCACTCGGATAAACGTCAATCCAGGCACAGAGGGACAATCTAACTCCGTACACTCCACCTCAACATCAGACGGTAGACCGTGAAATACCCCACGCGAAACAGCAGGTAGCGGCATAGTGCTAATCTGAAATGTTATCCCCAAAAGGGGTGACTACAACCACTCAGCAGATAGGGAAATCCAATAACAACTCGTTGCACCATGCATACCATCATACAATGCATGCGTTGCTTACCTTTTTGATGTCAAGCGTATTCATGCATCATCATAGCATATATATCATCATCATGGCATCTCATATATCATTATCATCACATCATCATTAACCATGCATCTCCATGCATATCACATCACATCATCATTAACCATGCATCACCATGCATATCACATCATCATTAGCCATGCATCACCATGCATATCACATCATCATTAGCCATGCATCACCATGCATATCACATTATCATTAGCCATGCATCACCATGCATATCACATCATCATTAGCCATGCATCACCATGCATATCACATTATAGATCAATTTCCACTTTTAATTATCAATTGATCCCCACATTATCTTTTCTCAAATCATCAAATTCACCATCATCACCATCCCTTCGGCGAAACCTCCGACGGGATCCCAGATCCCAGCCATCTCATGGCCACTGGGCTTCCGGCCCCCCACATTCCGGGCATCTCGCATCTCAACTAGCATCACGAGGCATTCCCTTCGGGCAGAAACCTCCGACAGGGCTTCCGGTCTTTACCCTTCCAATCGGGGATCTCGCACCCTAATCCTGGCATCGCGAGTCACTCCCTTCGGGCAGAAACCTCCGACAGGGCTTCCGGCCCCCCACATTCCGGGCATCCTGAAACTCCCAGGGAATCTCTGGAATTACGCCCCCAGGCCACCAGACAACATCCTCCACCACAACCTCTTACTCACATACTATTTTCCACTTTTATCATTCTTTTCATCTTGTTATTTCATGGCATATGATTTACATACATGCATCACAATTCATGATCATTCACACATCAATGCCATATAACAATACATCATAATTCATGATCATGCATGCATCAATGTCATATAGCAATGCATCATAATTCATGATCATTCATACATCGATGCCATATAACAATACATCATAATTAATGATTTCACATGCATCAATGTCATATAGCAATGCATCATAGTTCAATAGGACTCATGGCCAATAAAATAATCCCCCTTTTTATTTTATTATTATATTATTATTTTATTATTATATTATTATTATATTATTATATTATATATTTTTTTATAAATAAATATTACATTTAATATTTATGATTTTCCAAAAATCATAATCTTCAATCAATCCTTAAACAAACAATTAGAATCAGATTTCACATAAAATCCATGGCTAATTCGCATTTTACATAATTTCCCAAATTTCCACAAAATACACACAATATTCGGATCACGGCCAGATTGCACAGTTTTCGAATTAATTCAATTAAAATGCTCATATGACCTCTGAAAATTCCCAAATTTTACCGGATGATAGCCAACACATTTTCGTGCATTTTTCATGAAGAACTCTTAGCCAAATTCTTTATAGATTAATTTATATAACTCCACGAAACTTCTGGAACCTCTACCGTGACGTCCAGAACGTACATCACCGAAAAACTTAGGTTTGACCCATCAAATCTCTTTCGTTTCTCCTGAAATTCGAGTATGTTATATATCAATGTATCCTTTACAATCTTCATGAAGGGATCTAGGTCAAATAACCAGATTATGGTCACCATTTTAACCCATGAAGTCTCGGGTGTCTCGGTTCACTTCAACAGAACCATCCGTCTCAAAGATCTAGCCGATTCACCAAGTTATACTTGTTATTTTTGCCTCATTTTCGAGTATGTTATTAGGGTGTTTCCTACAACTTTCAAGAAGACAACAAGGTGAGATCTCCAACAGAAATCGACATGCAACCAAGAAATCAACAAAAGGTCAGTAGGAAATTCGCAGATCTGAGGTCTCCGTATAACAAAGCTTTTGGCCCCACATATCACCATCGTTTTCCATGAAATTCGAGTATGTCATACCTCAAGATATTAGCTTCAACTTTCATGAAGACACCGAAGCCAAAATCACACTCCAAATACACATGCAAGCCCGAATAAGAAACTGTCTACCACAAACCGAACGGAAACAGCCACATAACATGAACACATGCAACCCTTACTTCGGTATTTCGCCCAAATCACCCCTCACACCGAACATGCAACCATCAAACAACTTGCCTTCAAAATGAACACACAGCAACACACGGCGGCGTAGGACGGTCGGACGGCGGGCGAACGGCGAAACACGGCGGCGGGAACTCTCGGCTCCACCTTCTCTCTCTCGGTCTCTCCTCCGCTCAAGCTCTCTCTCGCACACTCTCTCGGCCAAAATGAAGAAAACGGCCACTCTCTCTCTTCCCTCTCTCTTTTTATATCCCCTCAATTGCAATGATTAATCCACCACACCTATGGCCAATACATGCTCTTCCTTTGGCCACTTGTAATTTCAATTTTTTTGAATTGAATTTGGGTTAATGGGCTTGGGCTTAGGCTTAGGCCCAACCGGCCATTCCCCCTTGGGCTGGTCGAAAATCCCCTCTTGGGCCCAATGGGCCGACTAGCTTGGCCCACCAAGCTCTAAGCTAATGGGTCCAAGGCCCATTTCGAAAATAACCCTATTTTTCTCTTTTTTTTTTTGAATTCCTTTTAATTAATATTTCTAAACTCAAATTTCTTCTTGGCCAAAGTCTTGGGATATATTTTTAATTATTGAAATTTAAATCATATGGCCAAGCATTTAAATTTAAATTTCCACAACACAAGCAAAATTCATCAAATTAAAAGACAAATTGGCTAAAGCATAAGCCATAAAATTCTATCACCTAATTAAAGACATTTAACACACCTTAAGGCTCGGCTTTGAATTTCCGGGATGCCACACATCCAATCCATTCGATCAAATCGAACCTTGCTCACCCTAAGTTGACAAAGTATACTGCTCACGTTAAGCTAATATATCTAGGCTCGTAGGCAAATATAGTGTACTGACAATGCTCACTCTAAGCTGACAAAGTATATTGCTCACATTAAGCTGATATATCCAGGCTCGTAGGCAGATATAGTATACTAACAATGCTCACTTTAAGCTGACAAAGTATACAGCTCACGCTAAGCTAATACATCCAGGCTCGTAGGTGGATATAGTATACTGACCAGACTGACCAAAAGCTGATAAACAATATAGCTCATGTAAAGCTGATAAAGTATACTGCTCTCGCTAAGCTGATATATCAGAGCCCGTAGGCTGATATAGTATACTGATAATGCTCACCAGAAGCTGCTAAGGTATATTACTCTTGCTAAGCTGATATATCAAAGCCTGTAGGCTGATATAGTATACCTATGATGCTCACTCTAAGCTGATAAATAGTATACAGCTCGCGCTAAGCTAACATATCAAAGCCCGTAGGCTGATATAGTATATTATTCTCACCAACTCAGAATGCCACCATTTTTATCTTTCTCGATAAAAATAATCGTTTGTGGGTACGCGGTCGGCCTTAACCAAAATACAAGATTTTCCTTTTAAAAAATCCCACCATTTAGTATGGTCCACAAGAATAGACGCCCGGTGTTTACCAATTTAAAAACTGAAAATACCCAATTTTGGAATAAATTCCCAAAATTATAAATTTCACTCAATTAGCATAAAATAACAGTTAATTAAATAAACCAATCACACCATTGCAATCAGCCCAAAATTCCGGTCACTAGTTATCCCGGTCTAATTTCCAAAAAATAATAATTAATAAAATAATTACAAAGATTAGTTAATAAATACCAATAATGCACACTTAGGCGGAAAAGCCTAATTAAATGCCGAAACGGGCTTGAAAAATTTCCTAATCTATCTAGATAAATACTATAGCTTATCTACTTGCTAATTACACTACTCTAACCACCTAACATTCATAAACGATTAACTAAATCACTAATCCATTCAACTAACCACCTAATCCCTAATTAGCCTAAACTAATCAACCCTTAAGCATAATTAACTCCCTAAGCAGAGTTTAGTGAGTAAACTCGCCGGATTTGTGGGCCGGTGAGTCCACGGTGATAGCAACGGCAACGTAGAGATGAGCGATAAACTCCGAAGCAGGCGCACCAACGGGATCAAACCGAGGCCAAAATCGGCCACACAAGCCCATGGTTGAGCTGGTCATTTCTACCTACTATTGGTTCGGTTGGTTTTGGTGGCCACGGGTGGTGGTGGCTGCAGAGGGAGCTTGGTGGAGATGGATGGCTGGCAGCAAATTAAACACATGAAGACAGGGGCTGGTGGTGGTAAGTCGCAGATGTGGAAATGTGAGATGGAGTTGCTGCGTGGCTGCTGGATGTGGCTCGATGGAGTGAGGACACCATGGAGTTGTGAAGTTGAGATGAAGACAAATGGTTCAGGGAACAGCTAAAGGTGGAGCGGCAGCAGTCGGTGAAAGCTCGTGTGCTGGCGTGAGGGAAATGGATGAGCGAAAAGGAGAAGGGAAGAACATCGGGCGTCGCTGGCAAAAGGGGAAAAAGGCTTCGATGGAACCATTGCAAGAAAAAGCAGAAAATAAATGAAAGAGAAGGGATGAGGGAGGGGGATGTCGGCCAAGGGGGGAAATTGAGAGTGAGAGAGATAAGAATGAGTGTAAAAGTCAAAGAAAATAAAGTAAAAGAAGACCAAGCTACAGGGATTGTCGGATGGGGAGGAAAGACGCGCGCGTGCGTGAGAGAGAGAGAGAGAGGGAGAGAGGGAGACGTGCGCGAGAAGGAAAGGGGATGAACGGCCGAAAGTTGAGAGAGAGAAATAGAGAGAGATCGAAGAAGGGGGGAGAAAAGCTATATAAAATATTCCATATTTATCGAATCTTGGCCTCACAAGCTCTCAAACAAAACCCTTTTGTCCCCTAAGCCTTCATACACATAAAAACCCACTAATAGCTAGGTTGATGTCCACATGTTGTAGCCTCCATACAAGCCTATGAATTTCACTCATTTGGATTTCCATTTCTTCAAATTGATGTCCAAATTTGCTAAGGGAGAAGCCCACATGAATCCTACAACCTCCCTTCGCCAAGTAGCTCGCAAAGGAGGCCAAAAATCTCTTCAACTTGACAAATCCAAACTTCCGTTCTTTTCCGAGTCGTTCGAATTGATTTCTCGTAAAAATCCCAAACTTGCCAAAAATTTCTTGAAAGATGAGTCGACATTTCTAAAATAATTCGTGATATGAAAAAACTTTCAATTTCTGAAATTGGGTTTAAATTCGTGGTAAATTTCAACCGGACGCGATTTTAGCGTAACCTAACCTCTTTGAATAGCTTTTAGGAAATTTTTGTGCAATTGACCCGTGGTCGATTATTTTTGAGCCACAATGTACATCTTCAACACATTGGTGACTCTTGGTTGTCGTGAAAATCTGAAGGTTTCAAATACGGGCACAGGGCGCCAAAACAATAGAAAAATCAGTCTAGTATCAATCGACGAGAATTTTGCAAATTTGGTGGAATCACCTATGTTTAGCCATACATCTCTGATCTCTGATTGATTTTTAACTGTGCCGTAATGACCCTTGCAAACTAGCATGGTCGAGCAGTCGATTCCTAGTCGAGTTCTCAAGTTTATTGCATTAAAATCCCTTAACAGCTTCACATGATAGGCTAGTTATCTCATGAGTGGTCATCTCAGAGAAAAGCACTATTGGCGCATCGATGCAAGGGCTAACTTATCCAGTTGAAATCATAACTTGAAAATCAGGATGTCACAGTGGGACTTCTTTCAAGAATGTCTAAGAAAGATGGGGTTCTGTGAAGAATGGATTAAGTGGACCATGCAGTGTTTTATGACAGCTTCTTACAGCATTAAGTTCAATGGGGTATCTTTGCCATATTTCAAGCCATGGGGTATTTGCTAGGGAGACCCACTATCCCCTTATCTATTCATCATAGTAGCTAATGTTCTCTCCCATATGATGAAGCAAGCCCTTGAAGCAGGCAAACTTCGTGGTATCCGACAAAATAGAAACTGTCCCACCCTTTCCCACTTACTATTTGCAGATGACTCTATATTTTTCCTAAATGGTACAACCTTGGAATGTCAAAATTTGTCGTCTATCCTTCACCAATATTGCTATGCATTAGCTCAAGCTATAAATTTAAACAAATCAGGTATATTTTTTAGCAAAGGTTGTATAGAACAACTACGGAGAAACATGGCGTCAGAGCTGCGAGTTCCCAAAATTGTGAAAACGGGGAAATACTTAGGAATCCCTTCGGACTGGGGTGCCTCCAAAAAAGAAGTGTTCGCCTGGATTCTCGCTAGAGTAAATATGAGGCTGGAGAGTTAGAGGGAAAATCTGTTATCAAAAGCTGGTAAGGAAATACTTCTCAAAGTAGTGGTGCGGGCAATATTTTAGTATGCGATGTCAATTTTAAAATCCTAGTATCTATTGTTAAAGTTATTGAAAGGAAAATAACTAACTTTTGGTGGAGAAACAACAACAAAGCGGCTGGTCTACATTGGATAAAATGGGAAATTCTTAAGCTCCCAAAAGAAGAGGGTGGGCTTGGCTTTAAGGATCTCCTCACTTTTAACATTGCTATGCTCGAAAAACAAGCCTAGTGTGTCACATCCCGATCCTCCGAGTGCACGCACATCTCTTTGCGATCGATAGAAATATGCGACTTCCCAGGACATGTTGCCGACCCATTCTTTTTATTACGCATGTGGAAGCAAAACAAATCCCCTGACAAAATTTAACTTGGGATAGAAAAGCAGGCAATCAATCACAACCAAACAAGCTTTCTTATAAACACATAAGTTTATATACAACATTGGATTGACTACAAAATAGACAGGCTCAACAAAAAGGGAACTATCCTAAGACCAACTAGTTAGACACGTTCGCCGATTCTTCAATCTACCTTCACAAATCTCCATGTCTTCGAGTCCTCCACGACCGCCATCTAAGGACTTGAAAATGTTGAGCCCACGATGGGATGAGACAATTGATATAGCTAGTACAAGTACCTAGAGGGGGGTGAATAGGTATATAAAAGATTTTTCTCTTGATAATCGCGCAATACTTAGATAGTTGAAGGATTTGCAACAAATGATAATCAATGTAAGACTGAGTAAAGGAAAGAGAGAATTAAACACACGGTTTATAGTGGTTCGGCTTGATTTAAGCCTACGTCCACTCTTCTGCACTGACAGCCAATTTGGCTGGATTCCACTATGAACAAAGAGATGTTACAGTATTGATCTTCCTTGATTTCTAGGTGTAGATGATCTACCACACTCGCTCAAGGTATCACCAAGTATAGACACTCTCTGTGTATACAATTTCGCTCAGACTGTATCGATTAATAATCAAGATGCTTCAGACTCTGGAATTTCTCTATCGATCATATACTCAAACAACTAGAACGACTTCTCTTTTATACTCCTTTATGCCATCATACCCGTTGGCACTTTCCAAAGGAATTCCTCCAATCTACCCGTTGGACGGAATCAATCAAGAAGATCATTCGAGCTATTAAAAGAACCTGACGATAGCCCATCAATCCTATTCGCCAATACAATTAGGATCTTGGTTTCCAAGAATAGAACATTCCAAGAATACTTCGTCGACCATCAGATCTTCAATTGATCTGGATACGAACAAAAGAATCCGTTATCTTTATCCAACCAAAAGATCTTCTCCGAGTATAGGATTAAATCCTCAACCATATACTTCGACTCTGGATTTCCTTCGTCACGGATTAGAAAGATTGTCGGTGAGAATCGTCTTGAGTCTTGAGTCTTGAGTCTTGAGTCTTGAGTCTTGAATCTTGAGTCGGTGATCGAAAGTCTTCGACTTTAAACTAGACGATCTGCGAGATATCCGGACTAGGCGATAGAAACGTTTTGTCGGCTTCAAAATATTACGGAAAGATTTCTCCAACAATCTCCCCCTTTTTGATGGTGACAAAACTTTCCTATAGATTTGAACCACTTTGACCTGCAAAAACATTTCTCAAGCAATATGGCTATCTCATAAAGATTTAACAAAACAACCGAGACTCGCATCCACGTAAAATTGGTTAGTCTTTCATGAGTAATACTTTGTATAACAACACTTGATATAAATGCAAACAGTCAAGCATCTAAATCCACAGCCAATTCGGTCAAATTCAAGTTCACACCCAAGTTCACTCAAGTCATACTCAAAAACAAACATATTCAACCACAAAAATAAATTTAAAATCAAAGAAAGTTGGTTGGTTGGTTCAAATTGCTTCTCCCCTTTTTGTCATCATTAAAAAAAGGTGAGAAAGGAGTCGAATGCTGCTTGGGAATGCGTACGATCCGGAAATCTCCCATGGACTAGACTACGCCTTCTAGCCTCTTCAAGTCCTCCCTTAGTTGAGCTACCTCCTCTCCTTTGGCATTGGCTTGAAGTTGCAGAGCGAGGTCTTTCATTTTGTCCTCCAGGGTAACTGAAGATGCTTGTCCAGCATTCTTCATGGCTTGAATTTCATAGTCCAGAGCATAGATTTGGCCACGCATTTCCCGAAGAATATCCATAATACGACGAAAATCTGCAGAATTGTCCGTCTGTGTACTTGCATTTGCTTTTTCAGATTGAGTGAATGCAGACGATGGCGCTTCTATATAGTCTTGCAGACTAGGTGCTGACGTATCATGTCCTTCTTCAGGCAATTGAGAAGCCTGAAATTCTTCTGGGTCTGCTGGAGATTGTCTTAGACCTTCACTATTGGCAGCATGAGGTGAGGACCTTTCTTGCTCGCCAACTCCCCCTGTCTCTAGGACATCAAGAGGGGAAGAGTGATGATCATGCTCTTCTGTATCTTGATTCCCCTTCTCTCCAGATTCAACTGCAGACTTGTCTTGCTCTTCTTCTCCTTCTTCTTCAGCTTCTTTCTCCTTCTCTCTCTGCTCTTCTTCTTCTCTGATCTTGTCTTTCTTCTCTTCTTCTCTCCCTTTCTCCTGATGTTCTGTTGATTGGGGAACAGAACGTCTGGTCCTTATCAAGGCAGTGATTGTGAGATCTTCCTCCTCATCTTCATCCTCCAAGATGAGAGTTCTCTTCTTTTTGGATGGGGCACCAATGGCCTCCTTTCCTTTTCTGTTTGAAGCAGACGGAACTGGAGTTTTCACTCTGAATTTCTCCATTGCCTTGGAAAGTTCTTTCAGACGCATCTTCGTCAACATCTTTAAACCTACCACCATCTTATCGCACGGTCGAACACAAAGTGTGTGTGGCGGTTCAATATTCATGTGTCTGAAGATCTTGGTCACCAGACCTGGATAAGGCAATTGTCCCTTGTCTTTCGACATTGCTCTGTACATGTGAAAGAGAATAGTGTGAGGGAGCAAGAACTTCTTCCCTGAGTTGATTGTGTACATCAATTTTGCTTCAGAATTAGACACATCAGTTTTTGATGTAGACTTAGGCCTGATGCAATTGATAACAATTTTGTGCAACACAATATTGATGGCACGCATCCTTGAATAGATGATTTTTCCCTCGATATCTCTATCTTCGACAAGGTCCATTGTGGCACGAGCAAGCTGAGACTTTGGTGGTTGATAACGTCCTCGTTCAACTCCAATTATGTCCGCCAACATGTCCACGTCTACCACATAATCCTGATCTCGAACACTGAATGATATTCTATTCGCATCTATAAAGCTGAGATTTGAATAGAAATACGCAGTCAGTTGTGCATATCCGTCCGTGGTATCAGTGCAAAAACGTTCCAGTTGAAGCAGACTGAACTTCTCCCTTAAGTTCACATTCACAGCATCTAAGAAATCGAAATCGACACTCCTAGGGTTTATCACCCCTCGTTTCAGCAGTTTGAAGAACAAATTTTCTTGTTCCTTCGATTTAAATAACTCCATCCTCTTTCCCTTCACCTTCGCAGCAACACCCATTCTCGGTTGAAAATCACTGAATATTTTGTCATCATCGTTCCCATCAATCAGATTTGGTCTCGACATACGAGGGTCACTGGGAATGTTCGCAAGAGCTTCCTCTGCTTTACCTTTGGGAGAAATTCTCAAATCCTCCATTCTTTTCAGAAAGATATACTCATTCCCATAATGCTTATCTTTGAGAAAATCATCCACGTATTTCAACGGAGTCCCAATACTTTTCAACGCACGGTAGAGTTTGTAAATATAAGAGGGTTTTTGAACTCTTACAGGGTCTGCGTCCTCGATTACTTCTTCTTCCGGATGTTGACCCGCACCTTGTGGGGTAGATGGAGTTGAGTGACGTGGTGGAGAGTGAATCGGGCTCTGTTGCTGACTCGATAACTCTTCTTCTTCGGTGAGATCGAAATGGGTAGGTCCCTCCTTCATCCTCTGTGGTCCCCTGTTCGCGATTCTTGAAGACTTCCTCGAAGAAGACATCCTTCCTTGTCGCTGAAAGATTCCTTTGCTTGCTTTCCCAAGAAAAGATGACAACTTTCTCGAAGATGAGCACGAAGTAGAAACCGGATTGGGAAGAGAATGCTTTTTAGGGTTTTGAAGATTGAAAATGAAAACTGTGTATATATAACTCAGTTTTGAAAAGGGAAGTTCAATCGGTACAAGGAAAATGTACGAATACCTCTTTTCGAAATCAATAACTGCCAAAATTAATCCTTTTGAAAAGACAAGTTTTCGATTTTCACGGATACTACAAAATATCGAACGAAAGATCATACCTTTTCGAGTTTAGATAAAATAACAACTTACGATCTATAGTCATCAACGTCGAGTCGAGAGATTTGAGTTTGAGAGATTTGAGTCGACGGTCATCAACTTTCTGAGTCTGAAGGTTGGAGAGTCTCTAGACTTTAACTTCTTCGAGCTTCAAAATGTTGAGTCTGGAACGGATAAAATCGAATTGATTTTTCTCCAAAGGTTTTGTGAATATCCGCTAGTTGACTTTTTGAATCAACAAATTGAATCGAGATTTCTCCATTTTGAATATGATCTCTAATGAAATGATGTCAAATCTCTATATGCTTTGCTCTTGAATGAAGAATTGGATTTTTTGTGAGATTGATTGCACTGGTGTTGTCACATGTGATTTCTGTGCATGAGTCTTCAATCCCAAAGTCTTGTAGCTGTTGTTTTATCCATAGAATTTGCGAATAGTAGCTTCCAAGGGCTACATACTCTGCTTCTGTTGTTGAGAGAGCTACAGTGCTTTGTTTCCTTGAAAACCAAGACACTGTCCTGCTTCCAAGCAACTGGCAAGTTCCTGAGGTACTTTTTCTATCGACTCTGCAGTCGGCCAGATCTGCGTCTGAATATCCCAGAAGATTAAAGTCTCCCTTCTTAGGATACCAAAGATCGATGCTTGAAGATGAAGCAACGTATTTAATGATACGTTTTGCAGCACTGAGATGAGATTCTCTAGGATCTGATTGAAATCTAGCACAGATGCAAACACTCAACAAAATGTCAGGTCTAGAAGCAGTTAAATAAAGAAGTGAACCGATGATGCTCCTGTACAGCTTTTGATCAACTTTCTTCCCTTCTTCATCCTTGTCTATCTTCAAAGAACTTGACATTGGTATATCAGTTTTCTTGCAATTTTCCAATCCAAACCTTTTGACAAGATCATTAGCATATTTTTCTTGGTAAATGAAAGTTCCTTCCTTCAATTGCTTTACTTGAAGACCAAGAAAGAATGTTAATTCTCTCATCATACTCATTTCAAACTCATCCTTGCATAGACTTAGAGAATTTCTTGCATAGACTTTCATTAGAGGATCCAAAAATAATGTCATCCACATATAGTTGAACGAGTAAAAAGCTTTTGTTTTCCTTTTTGATAAATAGAGTAGTATCTACTTTACCTTTGACAAAGACATTACGTAATAAGAACTTACTTAGTACGTCGTACCGGTCTCGAGGTGCTTGCTTTAAACCATACAAGACCTTTTTCGGTCGAGGGCCGATCGCTTCTTTAGGTCTTCAAACCCAGGTGGTTGTTCCACATAAACTTCCTCTTGGATAAATCCATTTAGGAAAGCACTTTTGACGTCCATTTGGAATAACCTGAAATTTTTGTAACAAGCAAACGCAAGTAATAGACGAATAGCTTCTAACCTTGCTACAGGAGCGTAAGTTTCATCATAGTCTATTCCTTCTTCTTGCGTGTATCCTTTGGCCACGAGTCTTGCTTTATTTCGTACGACTTTTCCTTTTTCATTCATCTTGTTTCGAACACCCATTTGGCTCCAATAACAGTTTACCTTTTGGTTTAGATGTCAATTCCGAGACATCATTAATGTTGAACTGTCTGAGCTCTTCTTGCATAGCTTCGATCCAGCTTTCATCAGATAAAGCTTCTTCTATGCTTTTAGGTTCAATTTCAGAAATGAGAGCCACAGCACTAGACTCTTCACGTCTTTTGGATCTGGTGCGAATTCCTTCATTAATTTCGCCGATAATGAGATCTTTAGGATGATTGGACTTGTGCTTCCAGTTACTGGTTGATTTGTCTGGATGATGATCTCTTTCTTTATTTGAATCTTCATGAACATCTTGATGCTGGTCTTCCGGAGTCGAGATACTTCTTGAGTTGTAAGCTTTGGAAGGTGCGGAGTAGGTTCGAGACTCTTCATATTGAGTCTCGATTTGGATTCATCTTGCGTAGAGTCTTGAAATTTGACATTCATTGACTCCTCCACGACCGGCTCTTCTTATTGTAGACTCGTAGGCTTTGCTTGATGTAGAATATCCAAGGAAGATGCCTTCATCCGATCTTTCTTCAAACTTACCAACTCGATCTTTTGCATTTTTCAATATAAAGCATTTGCAACCAAACACATGAAAGTATGAAACAATGGGCTTCTTACATTTGAATAATTCATAGGGGGTTTTCTCAAGAATAGGTCTTAGGAAGACTCTATTGATGATATAGCATGCTGTTGAAACAGTTTCAGCCCAAAATCGTGAAGAAATTTTACTTTCAATTAAAAGAGTTCTAGCCATTTCTTGAAGAGATCTATTCTTCCTTTCCACAACTCCATTTTGCTGAGGAGTGTATGGAGAGGAGAACACATGCTTAAATCTAGATTTATCACACAATTTTGTGAAATCTTGATTTTCAAATTCACCTCCATGATCTGTTCTTATACTTGAAATAACACATCCTTTTTCATTTTAAACCTTTTTAGCAAATTTTTCAAAATACGAAAAGGTTTTTGATTTACTTGCAAGGAAATATACCCAAGTAAAGCGGGAGTAATCATCCACAATTACTAGGCAATATTTCTTACCTCCAATACTCTAGGTTCGGTTGGTCCGAAGAGATCCATATGCAGCAAGCTGTAGTACATGATTAGTAGAGACAGAATTTATTGGCTTAAATGAATTTCTTACCTGCTTTCCCGAGATACATGGTGTGCATGGATCGGACTTTTGATATGGTAATTTGGGTAGACCTCGAACAAGCTGCTTTGATGAGATTTTGGCTAATTGCTTCATATTGACATGACCAAGCTTTTGTGCCATAAGCTTGCTTCATCTTGAATTGAGATTAGGCATTGTGATTCATTTAATTTCATATCTAAGAGGTAGATATTTCCATGCCTTCGACCCATAAAAGACTGAGTAGAGTCTTTACTGATTCCAGAGCATATTCCTTCTTGAAAGGAGATCTTGAAACCGTATCACACAATTGGCTAATCTTTGAGGAGGTTATAGTTGAGTCCTTCCACTAGAGAAACATTGCTTATTGTGAGATTTCCAATTTTCACGTTCCAAATCCCACAATGCTTCCTTTGCCATTTCCTCCAAATGAAACATTCCCACCGTTTACTTGAACAAGCTTTATGAAGTACTTTGAGTCTCCTGTCATGTGTCTTGAACATCCGCTGTCAAGATACCACTTTACCTTTTTCTTGACGGAGACCTGCATTTAAAATAAAGTCTCAAGTTTTCTTTGGTACCCAAATTTTCTTGGGTCCTTTGGAGTTAGTAGGATAAACATTATTAGGCCATACTTTCTTAACAGGCTTCCAAACCATAGGACACTCTTTTTCAAAGTGATCCTAACTGTTACACTTTGAACACCTTAGAGCATTTCGACCTACAAACTTTACAAAAACTTTCTTGAAATGATTTTTGTAAGCCTCTCTCGACGGTCTTTTCTTAATTCTTTCTTTTACTTTTGGAAAATCAATCAAAGGAATTGTTTCTGCTGTCATGCCTAGACCAGACTTATTGAAGTAAGGTCTTTGAACTGAAAGAACTTTTTCAAGTTTTTTCGATCCTATCAAAAATTTCTTTGAAATATTTGATAAGTCAGTTTTTAAGAAAACATTTTCTTTCAAAAGATTATCTTCTTTTTCTTTAAGAGTAGAAACATTTAGGTCTAGACTTTTAACTCTTTCTTCTAAAATGGCTTCCTTTTGTTTTAGAGCTGAGTTTTCCTTTTTAAGTTCGGAAATCCTTTTGAGAGAAGTCTTAAGACTCGAAACACGGTTCATCAATGTATTTAGAGACTTTGATAGGAATTTTAAAATCACTTACCTCAAATTCAGCATGTCGAGTCGATCCAGAATCTGAAGTCCGAGTCTGAATGTGCCATCGAGACATATGTTGGCATATTCATTATCACTTTCTTCACATTCTGTATCACTCTAGGTTTCGGCTTTGAGAGCTTTTCGAAACTTCTCAGCTTTTCCTCTTTTCTTCTTCAGAAGAGGACAGTTGGGTCTAATGTGTCCCTTTTTCTTACATTCAAAGCAGACTACATCTTTGTTTGGTTCCTCATCATCAACAGACTTGGTCTGCTGTCTCTGGAAACTTTGTTTCTTTGAGTTGAACCTTCTTCCTTTTCTATTCAGTTTTCTGAATCTTCTTATCATGAGAGCAAGCTCCTCGTCGTCCATATCATCTCCTGAATTTGTATCATCAAAATCATCATTTGACTTTAATGCAATGGATTTCTTACCTCTTGGATCTTCGTCTTCATTAATTCGTTCCACTTCATAAGACTGAAGAGTTCCAATTAGCTCGTCGACAGATAGAGGCATAATTCTCTGCGTCTCTCTTATTGAAGTCTTTATATGATTCCAATCCTTGGAGAGTCCATGCGAGCTTGTTCACCTTCATGGGATCAGAAATTTTTTGTCCTTGGTTCTCAAGACCATTGACAATATCTCGTAAAACGACTAAACATGTCAGTTATAGATTCTCCTGGCTTCATTTTGAAGGCTTCATATTGACCGAGGAGAATGTTGATTCTGGTCTCCTTCACTCGATCTGTTCCTTCATAGGTGATATGTAATCTATCCCATACTTCTTTTGCTATAATACAAGAAGATATTCTGTTATATTCAGTTGGAGACAAGGCACAATATAAAGAGTAAATCACTTTTGCATCGAGTGCTTGTCTCTTGATTATTTCTTCCTGAGGCATTCCGCTGGCATCAACAGTTTCTTTCCCTCTTTCGGACGATGCAGCAGTAGGAGTGATTCCTCTTTCCACAACGTCCCATTCCAGAGGATCCTTTGATCGTAGGAAAGCTTTCATCTTGTTCTTCCAGATGTTGTAATCCTTTCCATCAAAGTAGGGTGGTCTGGTATTGCTTTGCCCTTCCACCAGCCCTGATGCTAGCATACTAGCCATGGATCTTTTACTTCGAAGTAAAACACTTCAAATAAAGTAAGAACACGAGTTCTGATACCAATTGATATAGCTAGTACAAGTACCTAGAGGGGGGTGAATAGGTATATAAAAGATTTTTCTCTTGATAATCGCACAATACTTAGATAGTTGAAGGATTTGCAACAAATGATAATCAATGTAAGACTGAGTAAAGGAAAGAGAGAATTAAACACGCGGTTTATAGTGATTTGGCTTCATTTAAGCCTACGTCCACTCTTCTGCACTGACAGCCAATTTGGCTGGATTCCACTATGAACAAAGAGATGTTACAGTGTTGATCTTCCTTGATTTCTAGGTGTAGATGATCTACCACACTTGCTCAAGGTATCACCAAGTATAGACACTCTCTGTGTATACAATTTCGCTCAAACTGTATCGACTAATAATCAAGATGCTTCAGACTCTGGAATTTCTCTATCGATCACGTACTCAAACAACTAGAATGACTTCTCTTTTATACTCCTTTATGCCATCATACCCGTTGGCACTTTCCAAAGGAATTCCTCCAATCTACCCATTGGACGGAATCAATCAGGAAGATCATTCGAGCTATTAAAGGAACCTGACAATAGCCCATCAATCCTGTTCCCCCATACAATCAGGATCTTGGTTTCCAAGAATAGAACATTCTAAGAATACTTCGTCAACCATCGGATCTTCAATTGATCTGGATACGAACAAAAGAATCCGTTATCTTTATCCAACCAAAAAGATCTTCTCCAGAGTATAGGATTAAATCCTCAACCATATACTTCGGCTCTGGATTTCCTTCGTCACTGGATTAGAAAGATTGTCAATGAGAATCGTCTTGAGTCTTGAGTCTTGAGTCTTGAATCTTGAGTCTGGTGATCAGAAAGTCTTCAGACTTTAAACTAGACGATCTGCAGATATCCAGACTAGACTGATAGAAACGTTTTGTCAGCTTCAAAATATTCTGGAAAGATTTCTCCAACAACAATGTCTCAGCGAGTTCTACCCCTAAGACTCTATTAGGAAGAAAGTACGCTCCAAGGCTCTCTAGCCACACAAATAGGATAGAGGACTTACCTTGCCTTAGTCCCTTCCTACACGTCAGTACAATTCAATTCTCAATTAAACAAGTGATCCAACGATTCAATTTAATCATACTATATATCTTCCATTCCAATCCATACTATCTATCAACAAATACTATCTATCATCCCATACCGTCTATCAAACCAGTCGTTAATATGACATATGCTCTACAAAGCTGTAATATATATACGGTAGCTCACTCAAGCTGTAGATAGATAGTTGCTCACTCAAGCTGTAGCATATATAATAGCTCGCCAAAGCTGTAGCATATATATAATTGCTCGCCAAAGCTGTATAATCAATAATAAACCAGAGAACTGGATAAACAATTCATTCAGATCCACGATACAAACTGTCCTACAAACCAATTACGGTGCCAAAAGCCGACACTAGGTATTTTCAAGTTAAATACCAAAACTTCTCCAATTTCACTCAATTCCACACTTTTGGAATAATTATCCACAATCATCATTTTCACTCAATTTCTCAATTAAACAAACAATTAGCACAAAATGATCATTTGTCTTGCTACAATCGGTGCGAAATTCTAACGACCGGCTATCTCGGCAAAATTTTCAAAAATATTAAATAATTAAGTTTAATTCCGAAAATTAAATAATTAAATATTATATTATATTATATTAATATAATTTAATAAAATAATATTTATAAATTCGAAATAATTAATTAATTAAAAATAATTAATTAGGGCTTAAACTAGATTACACTAATTTAAACATACAATTAGCCATAATTAATTAACCACTAAACTAATCATACAACTAATTTAATTAACATTTAAATAATCTAATCTAACCACATAAACCTACTTAGACTAATCTAAACACTCCTTAAGCATAATTAACTTACTAAACAAGGATTAGAGGGTAAACTCACCGGTTTTGCGATCCGGTGAGTCCACGCGACCACGACGCCAAGGCGGGCGATAAACCTCAAAGAGGCAACACCAACGGAGGCCGGCAAGGCACCTAAAACGGGCCTTAAAGTCTTCAAAACCTTGTTGGCCTTCTGCTTCTGATCTTGACCGAACAAGCTGGAACCGGCAGAGGAAAGGGCTGGAAATGGCGAGAGGCGAAGGTCTGGCGGCTTAGGGGTGGCGTACGACTGATGGACAGTGGCAAGGAGGCTCGGGAACCTCAACCACAGTGATCCAAAGCGGTCCCGGGGCTGGAACAGCAGCCACAAATTCGTACTCCCTCTGCAACTTTAAAAAACTGGTCACTGGAGGAGAAACAGAGCTGAACGGGCTTGACCAGAGCTCCGGCAAGGGGTTGGCCGGCAACCGGCAGCTCTTGGGGGTGGAGGGGGACCTGCTGGTGGTTATTATGGTTGGAGGAAGGGTCAGAATGGAAGAAAAACGGAAAAAAAACATTGCAATGGCGAAACCGGGCGAACTGCTAGGCGGACAAACGGACCAGTGGCCAGTTTCTTCTCGCTGGCGTATAGGACGGCCGACAGCTTCGTTCAGGGCGAAACTGGGCTCTTTCAAACGGTCTGAATGTCCTCTTCGCGGTGATGGGTGGCTCGTTTGTTGATTCATTTGGGAAGTTAACTTTGTACTCGGATCTTTAGCAAAAGGTCGGCTGGAGCAGAAACTGGAATGAGGGGAAAACAGAGGAGGAAAACGGCTGATGGTGGCCTTGTGGGCGTGCGACGGTGGAGGGGCTGGTGTGCTCGGTTTTCTCTAGTTCTCTCAAGGTCTCTAAAGGCCACAACAATGGAGAAAGCCTCAATTCAAGGAGGAAGAAGAGCTGCTGAACAAGGGGGACCCTAAAGGCCTCTCTAGCCCTCCAACACTTGGCCAAACACTTGAGAGCTTGCCCCCACCACTTGGGCTATCATCCTCAGCCATCCTCTCTCTCAAATCTTGCTCAAGAAGCCTCTCTTCATGGCTGAAATTGTGGCATCCTATAATTCCTTGCCAATCTTTGGGGGTGCTCAAATTCATGTCTTGCATTAAGACTTTGGCCAAGCTTTTAGTGAATAATTTTTGATAGAAAAATCATTTTTTTGGTCATGTGGGATTATGGATTGGAATTTATTAAGATAGGTCACAAAGTTTTGTGATTTATAAATTTCAATTAGGTGTTTATATAATTAAGGATTTGGTAAATTAATAGGATGAGGATGGGCTGGAAAATTGAAAGCCCAAACCAGCCCATTGCCTCACCCCATCTTCGGCCGGCCCACGAAGCCCAAAGAAAGGAAGAGCAGCTGTCGGCCCATGGCTGGCCCAAGCCCAGCCAAAAGATGGAGGCCCATCTTGCATGAAGAAGGCCATTTGTCCCTCCTAGCTGCCAAGTGTTCCCCATGCAAAATCAATGATTGTTCATCATTGAGGGGAAGAAACTAAGGGAACCAGTTGATGATGAAGAGAGAGGGGAAGCGTCGTTGACCGAGAGAGAGTGAGAGAGAGAGAGCTACCGAGGGGAAGAGAGAAATCGAGAGAGAAAGGAAGAGAGGAAAGGAGGAGAGCTGCTTGTCGACCGTCTGCTGTGCGTCCGTCGTTCGTCGCCGTGTCCAGTCGCCGTGTGCCCGCTGTTTGCTCGGTTTAGAGGCAAGTTGGGATCCTTAATCTGGCATGTTGTGTCTAGTATGTGTGCTTGAATGGTGATAGATTTCGGATGTTTAGGATGTTAAAAGTTGAAGTTCTAAGAGAAATGTTTGAGACTAGTAAACTGTTCTTGAGAAAACAGTTCGACCTTGGATGTTCTTTTGGTTTGCATGTGTTGTTTGTGTTGGATTTTGGCCGTGACTTCTAAATGAAAGTTGTTAAGGACTTCTTGAAATAAAAAATACTCAAATTTGGGATAAAACTAACAAGTATAAGTGGGTGAAATCGGTATTTTTCGGAGAGACTGAATCTGGAGATTTTGGTAACTACCTTTGATGAATGCATGGACTGTAAGGTTATCTTTTCGTTGAAATTGTACTTCGATTTCTTGAAAAAATATGTAAAAGACATCCTGAGGTTTAACATATCAAAAATTCAGAGAAAAATAACAAGAATAGACAGGTGAAATTGTGGTTTTTCGGAAGTAGTCAGATCTGGAAATTACGGTATTGAAACAGAAGTTTTTATCCGCCTATATTTAATCACCGTGAACGAATTTGACTTTGGTTCCTTCATGAAAAACCTACCTTAGGATCTTGACTACAACATAGTCAAATTTCATGAATTTTGAAGGTTATTAGTGTATTTAATCGGAAATATTTCTAAAGCCTTGTAATCTGACGTGTTCGGACTTAATCAGTTTCAATGCATGGGCCATATCAATTTGTATGAAGCTCTTTTGGCAAAGTGTTCTGCATGAAGTATTTATTTTTTTATGTCTTCCCTGCAACATATTAAAATTTCAAAATTTTTGAAGTTCATTTGTCTAATTAACTGAAATTGTTTCGAAAACTATGCAAGTTAAGTGGTTATGATAATGGTGCTGTGATGTTCGGTCTATACCGCATGATATGAGGGTCTTTTGGTGCAGTGTCCTTTATGAAATATATGCCATTATGTCTTGACTATCACATGTTCGAATTTCATAATTTTTAAAGGTCATTTGGGTATTTAATGGAAATATTTTCTAAAACTGTGTAAGCTGGATTGTGCGAATTTCAAATGCTATAATTTATGATTATTCTGTTTTGGATGAGCCCCATTAATTATATTGATTGAGGTGATTGAATCTTGCTGAGCACGTGATGATATTGGTATTGCATATAGAATCAAATGCTGAATTTGATTTTGTTGCCATTACATCATGTGCCATGTTGATTGCGAGACATAAATTGGTGAATATGAATTATGATGAATGAGGAGACTGTTGGAGGTGGGCCGACAATACCCTGGGAGTGTCAGGATGGCCAGAATGGTTGGGTGCCGGATGCCCAGTTGTATTGTGATACATGCCCGGATGTCCTCGGGAGTTTCGAGATGCCCGAAATGGTTGGGTGCCGGAACCCTCGGAGGTTTGTGCTCGGGGAATGCCTCGTGATACTGGTTGGGATGCAAGATGCCTGGAATGGGGGGGTGCCAGATGCCTGGTGGTGTGTGTCGAAGGTTTCTCGCGATGCTAGGTTGGGGTGCAAGTGATAAAATGTGGGATGCAATTACTAATCCCGGGAAGAAAGATGTGATGATCAAATTGAATCATGCATGGTATAGTGATATGTATGCATGGCTATATGATATGATGTGTATGAGTGCATAGTTGTATGTGCACCTATGGCATGATGGTATACATACATGAGGCATGGTATATGTGTGGATGCTTGAGGATGAGTGCATGGTTGTATGCACATATGGTATTATGACATATGCATGGCTGCAAGGTAAGTTATGCTTGGATGCGTGGATGATATGTACTATGCTATGATGTTGTGATTGTATTGTGTGATGCATTGAGTAGTTTATTGGATCTTCTACCTGCTGAATGGTTGTACTCACCCCTTTGGGGACCAACATTTCAGATTAGGAAGATGCCGCTTTCTTCGGTCACATGGGGTACCTTTTATGACCTCCCATCTGACATAGAGGTAGAGTGTTCGGAGATTGATTGTGTTATCATCCCTGATCTGACGTTTGTGCGAGTTCGCGTGCTGGTCATGTACGATGTGGGCCTGGCTAGGGGCTCGGTCATTCAGGAGTTTTTGTCAGTCCACGTCCGCTGAGATGGAGTGATTCGGGGGATGTTGCCGCCACCACCGCCCGACGCGCCAGGATCGGCGTGATGGCCGCGTGAGGAGTGAGAGCTGACGTTTTTTTAGAGTAGCCGACACTTGTAGATGGGGGATGACACACGATCGATATAGGGGTCGAGATACCTTTTGGGTTGTTGCCAAGTGTAGTTAAGAGTCTTGGCTTTTCTTTTTGGTTGTACCGACCTGAGAAACCCATCATGAATATATGTAAATAAAAGTGGTTCAGCCTTATCTTTTCTTATGGTGCGTAGTTGGTGTGCATAGCATTATGGTTATTGGAGGGAGAGATGGTGAGACTCAATTATGCTTCCGCTAATAAGTTGTGCTGGGACCATTTTCAAAAAAAAAAAAGCCTGAGGACCTCGGTCCTTCTTTAAAACCCTTTATATAAAAGTTAAGTAACGGATATCTTATTGAGATAAAGGGATTGGCGGGTTGTGGTGACCTCGGGTGTTCGGGGTGCCACGAAATGTTGCTCCCCCCATGGGCTACGAATTTTGTGCAAATGGCCTTCATTTCCATTCAATCCTCTTCAATTCCTTCAATTCTTACTCAATTGAGCTCAATTCTCAAACAAACAAGTTCAATTGAAGCCCAAATAAATCCGCCAAGGTGTCCTTGTCCGTCTCATGAATTTTCTCCATCATATGATCTAACTTGCATCCTAAAGATGCTATCAAAACCGGCCCTCTGACTTTCTCGAATAAAAATGGCTTTACTTTACTTTTCCGCCAAAAATCTCGGTTTGTAGAAAAATATTCTGAGGATGAGCTGACGTTCCTAAAATGAATTGTGACATGACAGAACTTTCAATTTCTGAAATAGAGTTCAATTTTTCCGTTAATTTCAATCTGGTGTGACTTTAGCGCGTCCTACCCTACCAGGTAGCTTTTAGGAATTTTCTATGCAATTGACCTATGGTCGATTGTTTTCAGGCCACAAAGTGTATCTTCGACATATTTGCGACTCTCGGTTGTCGTAGAAATCTCAAGGTTTCAAACATGAACACATGGTACCAAAACGACAGAGAAATCGATCTAGTGTCGATCGACAAGATTTGCGCAATCATGTGGAATCACCCACATTTAATCACATGCCTTTGTCGACTCGACCTATCTCCAGTCTCTAATCGATCTGAGCCGCAATGACCCTTGCAGATTAGTACGGCCGAGTAGTCGATTCCTGGTCGAATTCTCAAGTCTATTGCATTTAGATTCTTTAACGGCTTCACCTGATAAACTAGTTATCTCATGAGTGGCCAACTCAGAGAAGAGAGCTATAGACGTGAAGATGAAATGTTTGACTTATTCAATTGAAACTAGAATTGCAAAATCGAGATGTCACATGGCGTCTCTCTCAGCACCCTGATACTCTATGGAGTCAAATCATGAAAGGCCTATATTTTCCGAACTGTGACTTCTGGCAAGTAGGGAAAGGATCGTGCCCATCATGGGGTTGGCAATGTTTAATAGCAAGAAGAGAAGCGATCGCCCCTCAGGTTATGTGGGTCGTGGGGAATGGACAAAGAATTTCAATTAGGGAAGATAAATGGCTGAACAAGGGACCAATCAGAGGACCTGCAAGAAGAAATGAACCTTGCAAAGTGGCGAATTTGATAGATTTTGAAATTGCTAAATGGAAAGAAGCCCTCAATCTTTGATAATCAGATGGTAACAGAAATTCTCGCCATCCCTATCGGCCTCCCTACTATAGAAGATAAATTGGTTTGGATACACAATAAATTGGGAAATTACACGGTGAAGAGTGGATACTTGTTGAATAGAAAATGCACTATGACCCCACGAGATCACACGCCAACAACATCCCACCAGTTCAACCCAGACCTATGGAAACAAATCTAGAACACAGCTATGCATTTAAAAATAAAATTCTTCCTATGGAGTTCATGTCAAAATGCCTTACCTACATTGGATAACCTATACAAAAGGAAGGTAGTACCTGCACTGATGTGTCCAATATGTAGTATTGAACTGGAGACGATCGTGCATACACTCCTTCTCTGCCCTTGGACAACACAGCTATGGAACAAGCCATCCCTACAAGTCGAAGTGAACCGAGTGGGTTTGACCCGATTTGATGAATGGTTGTGTAAAGTTCACACAAGACAAAGGAACTCACAAATCTTTGAACTGATTGTGACTGCATTATGGTGCATATGGAAGGATAGAAACCATTTCATCTTTAGGAAGAGCCCCCTCAATTCTTATCACACCCTGTTTAGAGCCATAACATTACAAGAAAGCTACGCAACATGGACTCCTAAATAAAAAAGTCAGAAGCATGGCGACAACTTAAATAGCAAACGGCAACCCCTGAGCCCTGGCGTTCTCAAAATCAACATAGATGCATCATTTGGCCATGCCTTCACAGCCTACACATCAACAGACTCAAGCCAAGAAAATCCACTGCCCAGTACTAGAAAATATTCAGCTTTACCCCGGGTAACAGTCATGCCTAGCAATCCCTCAACCTCCATTCCCCCAATACATGATCTAACCTGGGTAGCACCCCAAAATAATTCTGAATCAATGCGAGGTCCACAAAGGAATGCAGAAGAGGTCAATCAAGACTCAAACGGGGACAGCAACCCCCAAACCTTGAGAACCAGCGAGGAAATGATTTGACCTGAATCAAATGTTAAAACCAGAGATGCACGCAGCTGTGACTGGCGTCCCCTGCACCCAACCAGCCAAAAAGCTCGACCCATCCACAGCACACAGGGCTCGAACCTTCCTCCAATGCCAAGCAGATCGACCATTGAATACAGGGGAATGACGAATCTAGAAAACGAAATGGCTGACGGCGACCTTCAACTACCCACGTGCCACGATCTTACCAGTGCGATGGATCTGAACTGACAAGTGGTTGATGGCAGCTTCGAACCACCCAGCATCACCTTCGAATCTGCACAACTCCCCTGTCTACACAGCAGCTCCAACGCCGGTCACAAGGGAAGGAAGGATCTGCGTAGAAGACAAGGTGTTGGCGGCCGTAACCATCACACGAGCCCAGATCTGATCTTTGAAGAGGATGGTGAACTCTCCAGCAACAAGCAGCAACATCCCCCCTCGAATGGAGCTGTAGCTTACAATTGCAGGAACGCCAGACGAACTGCTCGATCCATACACAGCAGACAGGCTTCAGCCATCCCTTCTCTGTCCAGCATTGTGGACACCGAGCAAAGAGGCAGAACCGATCTGGGAAAAGAAGTGGCTGACGGCGGCATCCAAAACAGATGTGGGCGTGGCAAAAGCTACAAAGTTGATTAAGGCCTCTCTCGACAGACGAAGACTACTTATGCAGAACAGGAACCTAGGAGAAATCCAACATGCATTCAAAGTGGGTCAGGAGAGATTACGAAGATTGCTTATGCAGAGGCGAAATCTAGGAGATATCCAACACGAAATCGAAGTAGGTCGGGAGAGATGTTTGAAAAGCGTGGAGATTGCTGCAATTCCGACGCTAGTTACAGGGGATGGACGGATCTGAGCAGAGATGAGGTGGCTGCCGGCTGTGAGATACTCACGAGCCCAGATCTGGACATCAACGAGGATGGCTGCATTGCAAACACCCAACAGCGACACCCTCCCCCCCTTGACAGGAGCTGTGGCTTGTATTTGCAGGGACGCCTCTATAGAGGTGAAATCAGCTGAACAAGCAGAGGCAAAAGCATTGGTTGAAACCCTAGACTTTATTTCCTCAAAGATTGCCCCGAATAGACCAGAACGAGAGATACACATACACTCTGATTGTAGTACGCTGGTGGCTGGGGTTCTCTCTTCAGATACCCTAAGTTGGGAGGTGCAGCCTTTAGTGGACTGGGCCAAGTGCAAATTAAAAGATTCTTCGGGTCTTATTTTAGCCCATTGTAATCGAGATACGAATAAGGTGGCCGACTGGTTAGCCAAAGCCCAACGAATGTGATGCCTTCCTAGGAACTGGGTAAATAATCCTCCGTCTGCTCTTTTGGACTTGCTGTGTGTTGATGCTAGAGATGTTTGTACTAAAAACATTTCCTTCTAATGCATTTCTGTTTGTTTGTTCAAAAAAAAAAAAAAAACAACAAGGCTAATAAAAACCAAAACTTGGTCCACCAATGTGAGTGTCCATTATAGTTAATTTAATAAAGAAATCTAGCAAAACAACAACACATAGCTCCAAGTTGCAGGTTTCTTTTTAACAGGTCTACATCTACCCAAATGATCACATCCACAACCCAATTTGAACTATAGACTTACATCGAAAACCTAGCCGTCTTCTTTCAATTCACTGTTTATCCTCAACAACCCAAATTACCAATCCGGCAATCCCCAACTTCCAATGCCACAATGAGGAATTACCGCCCAGATGCTCTAATTTTCCTTTTTTTTCATATGGAGGGCTTTCGAAAAGAAAAGGGCCGAGACACAAGTTGCCACGCCAATTATCAGTAGGAACGGTACTCTTCGCATCCTTCTCCTCGGCTTTAATTCCTGTTCCTGTTCGAAGTCGCTTTCCTGTTCCTGTTCCACTTCGGAGTCGCTTTCCTGTTCCTGTTCCAAGTCGCTTTCCTGTTCCTGTTCCAAGTCTCTTTCCTGTTCCTGTGTTTGAAGTGTCCTTTTATCAAACTGTAAAATCTTAAATAAGTATTTGAGGTGCTTTTGGAACACTCCTACTTGGACAACCCTTATCACATGCAAATTTAATTTACACTCAATTCCATCGAGGACATAAGTTACTTGATTAGTGGGTAGGTGGACCATATAGACTGTTCTTGAACCATCTCCATTAGCAAAATTGTTTGGAGTAATGGGTATGTGATTCTTTTAATGTTCTGTTTCCACTATAAAAATAGCAAATCACCAAAGTCATCTCCATAATGAATAGTTCTAAGTTAGAAATGGACAATATAATTGGAGTATGTAAAGTAAAAAAATACAGTAAATTAAACAATTTGCTCCATATAATAACGAAAAGAACATTTTGGTAAAAGACTCTCAGCTATTCTATATGTTTTTCCTAGACATTGAAGTTTTTCCAATCACTTGTGATAAAAAGTGACGTTGTCCTTAGACTTGCTGCAAATATTGAACTTTCTCATATTCAGAAAGGAAACAAAAACCAACAATAAAAAGAAAGAAAAGAACATGAGAAAAACACGAGCGAAATATGAAACAATCCTTTGTCGAGAGAGTTTTAGAATAAGTGAACCAAATTTGTTTCATATTTGTATGATTGTACTTTGATTTCGACAATCATTACAGATTTACCTAAAAGTTCAATTTATGTTTGTAGATGGTTGCGTCAAGAAATCCAAAAAGAAAAAGAAAGAGAATGGTTCTGACTCCCCTTTTCTGGTCAAGTTCTTTAGATAACAACCTCGAAACCTGATCCATTGGTACTTATCCATTCAACGTGAAAATATTTTAGCAGTTAAAAACAAAGAATCATCCTACATAACATGAAGTTAAATAAGTACAAGAAAATAACTCTACTCCAATTGAGTTAATTTGGTGGACCACGGGAATTAAGCTCTACGAGTGAGTCCTTTGCATACGATGAGCAAATGATTCTTTTAGCTTTCTATCTTAGCAATGAAAATTGCAAAGTTCCAATCTCATCTCCATAACAAATACCTGTAAGAGATTCATAAACAAAACTTATCTGCACAATTTACTCCTAATTTGAAAAATACGACATTTCTTCTGGATTAATGAATTATCCACTTATTTTGATACCAATTGACCTTGTTCCCTAGCCTATCTAAAACTTCGAAACTATCTCATGGACAGAAAGGAAAGAAAAGGGGAAAAAGGAGTAAAAAATAAGAAAAGGAAAATTAAAAAACGCAATTGGGAAAACAAAGTTGCTAGTGTGCCAAAATTTAGATCAGTATCAGAACAAGCGAGATCAGTTTGAATGCATCTATGTTTGTCGATGACATCTTTATTGGTCTGATGATCAAATTTCGAGAGAGAGGGAGGGAGGGAGGGAGAGGGTTCAGTCAGGCTCACCTTACGATGCTTGTAAGACTCGAGGGAGCCCCGAAATTCTTTCCTTCTTCCGGAGATATGCGTGTAGCAATGATTTGGCAGCTTGGTGCTTGATACATCAATCAATCTTTCCAATGATCTGCATTTACGAACTTGTAAACTATTCAAACACTCCAGCTTGTCAAGGCCCTTGACAACCCGTAACTGGTTGTTTTTATACATGTGGAAAGACTTGAGGTTCTTTAAGTTTGACAAATCACCAAGGCTTTGCACATGAGGACATTTTTGAAGGTTGAAGTGTTCCCATGATTCTGATATTCCGATGACTTCAATATTGAATATCTTAGGGCAATTGATCAGTGTGAAACTTTGCAACTTAATTAAGGCGCTCGATGGAAGGATTAGAATTCCTTCACAGCTAATCAAGTCAATGGCAGACTTTGTATTATCATGCCCTACTTCCCCCTCAGAAACTAGCCTTCTCAAGGACCGGCATGAGTCAATACACAATGCCTCTAGTGATTCTAATACCTGAGAAAATTGGATCTCGACTAGCTTTTCACAATGTCTCACATGGACATCTTTCAGGTTTTTCATACTGGATAGCCCGAATCTCTTGAGGAGTACACAGTGATCCACAAGCAACTCCCTTATGTGTGGAAGCTGAAGCCCATTGAGTTGAATATCTTGCAATGGAGACCCACAAATCTTTAAACATGATAAATTTCTCAGGTTTAAAGAGAGTGACACAATTGAATTGATATTATCCAGGCCTAACTTTTGCAGAGACAAGGGAAATTGTGGGTAAGTGTGCAGGTCCAATCCAAACAAATCAAGTTGTCTTAATAGAGGAAGGGAAGTTAGCTCAGGAGAAGCACGGACATTTTGAAGTCTCAAGCTCAATTTGGTTAGCTTGGATAACCTCCCAATCCACCATAACTCATATGTACAAGATTTATCTCCTCTTTGTTCAATATGATCTAGATCCAACTCAACCAAATTAGTCAAGTTCGAGAGATCGGGAACTACCTGCAACGATAAAGATGACACTCGTAAATGGGTTAAACTTGATGGGAGTGCCGGTAACTCTTGGATATTGCTACAATCAACCAACTCCAATCTTTGCAAGCAAGGAAGCATGCTAATCGTCTTTGGAACTTCACCGACACCAACATGTGATAGAATTAGGATTCTTAGAAAGGGCAAACTTCCGATTTCAGAAGGTAATTGACCCCCTAAATGGTAATTTCCAACTTCTAGCACTTCCAAATTTTGAAGCATTCCAATGGTGCTTGGTAACTCCCAAGTAGTTGCTAAACCTAACACATCATCGGCACTATCAAAGTGCACCTCATGTAATGATTTCAACTTCCATATGGAATCCGGGAGTTTTGTCACTTTACGCAACTCTACAAAGAGGTGCTCCAAATTCACTAGGTCCCCAATTGCTTCAGGCAATTGTTCAAGATAAGAGCACTCAGAAATCTTCAGGTCAATCAACTGCTTTAACTTCCCAATAGAGTCATCAACTTTCCTCAAATTAGAACAACGTTGGATAGTAAGCCTCTCCAAATTTGGGCATACAAAGAAGTTTGGTGTTCTGCTAATGTTGCAACAACTTTCAAGAGAAAGAACTTTCAATTTTTTTGCCATCTGTCCAAATGAATGCAATATTCAATGGATGAACAATCAGATAATACTTTCAATGAAAGTAGAATAGAAATAAGCATATTACATACCTTGATTAAATTTTGTAGTCTTGAATCATCTAAGAAATCAACATCTGAAAATTCAAGAATGACTACATTCTGTAGGCACATGTTGGTCCATTCATAGATTTGCAGAGGATGATTCCAAGAAATCCATCTTAATCCGGCAAGATTATCCACTGAGTCGCCAACAAAGGTTCCTCCAGTTAACTTAAGGAACCTTAGTTGATCAAACCTTTCAATCTGTTCACTCCGAACGACGACATCATGGGAACGGGGATATGTATCAAGATGTAGTGCGACCACAGTGTTTTTCCACTACAAATCAGAATGGGAATTGAGTGATATTAGTATTCTATTTCACAAAGGATGATGATGATGATAATAATAATAATAATAATAAGCAAGAACATGGAGCATATTTAATGGGGTTTTTAGCAAAAGCTTTGAGTTCTATTTATAAGTGCTTTACCTCCCTTGTTCCTATTGCATGAAGGACCTCGTCGCAAGTCCATAACCTGCTACGCCTTCCAGGATTCCTTGGATTTTCTCGACGAACAATTTCTCTTCCAAGATCTCTAACTTGATCGTGCATCCAAAATTTATTGTTCTCCAAAATTTTTATCAAACACATGCTATTGAGGACATGAACCGCAATATGTGGGTAAAATTTACAATCTTCCCACATGTAAATTGCATTTGTTTTATCCTTATCTATGAAAAAGCATGCAATGTCAAGGAAAATTTCTTGTTCCGTTAAATTTAAGGCATCATAGCTAATCTTTAGCTTCCTGAAGACTTCCACATGAGGTGCTTTTCTTAGCCCGTGCAATGTATATTTCCATTGTTCTTGCTTTTTGTGGTAGAGGGATGAACCAATTACTTCGAGAGCCAATGGGAGTCTCCCAGTAGTAGCTATGATTTTCCTTGAAAGATCATTGTAATCATCCAAAGGAGAGTCTCTCTCAAATGCATGCTTACTAAAAAGCTCAAGTGCATGATCGGTACTTATCATCTCCATTTCATACTCTAAAACTTGATACTTTGTTCTATGGTTTCGCCAAACTTCTTTATTTCTAGTGGTAATCAAGATCCTGGATCCAAAATACAAGTGATGGTTTCCAACTAATAATTCCACTTGTTCACTAGTATCAACATCATCAAGTACAATTAAGACTTTTCTAATGCGAAGTACATCGTTAATCATGCACATTCCATGCTCTACATCTTTAATCAGCCGCGTTACTCCAGAATGGGTGATTTCAGCAATTAACTTTTTTTGCAACTCCACTAAGCCATCAGTTCTTGACTTCATTCGAACATCTTCAAGGAAACAACTTTTTATAAAATGAGAAGAGAGTTGGTTGAATATGACCGTGGCAAGAGTCGTTTTACCAATGCCCCCCATACCATAAATTTTAATGAATCGTACGTCATTGGAGTCGGTGTCTAGTAATTCTCTTACTGCTAGTACTTGATCATCAATTCCAACTAAATGCTCAGTCACCAATCTATATTTTGCCTTCAAGCTTCTCACAACTTCCTCAACAATCAATTTGATCACTTCGCCTTGGCTGCTCAAATGAAAAACCAGTTTAGTGGGGGAGAAAACGCGAAATCACGATGACCTAGCTAGAAGTGATGATGTCAAGCAATGAATAAACTACACAATAAACGGATAACTAGTTGGAATTGAACGATTGGATTAATTTAGCTACCTAGCTAACTATTCGCCTATTATATAAAATGACTTTGTGAAGCAATTTCACATCTTTTGACAAACGTAGCAAAGGTTCGTCATTTGTTATTACTATAATAAAAGTCCCACCGCAATCACACTAGAATTTTTACATCTATGGTTTGAGCGTTAAGGAAAATTGCGGAAACAAGCTTCTTCATAACAGTTAGCTTACCCTTCATAATGCTTCACTTGCCACCCCTTGGTCCGACCAACCTCCACGAGGGACTTTCTCCACACATCTACTTCCTCATTGCTCAACTTTTTCTTGCTCTTCAAGTTGAGTATGGCGTCGTGATACAGCTTAGTTTTCAATCTGACATCATCAGGTTGGACATCGAAATAAATAGGTAGAATTTTTTTAGTACCTTCTGATATAAAGGTACTTGCCACGATTTGTGAGAGCTCATGGAGGCACCACTGGCTCGCAGCATAGGTCTGAGAGAAGATAGGTATGTAGATCATGGAGTTGGCAATGGCTTGCTCAAGCAATCCATCAATTTTTTGGTCGACACGGAGCTCTTCATCATCTTGAAATACGCAGACTCCAGCATCGATCAAGCTATGGTAGAGGAAGTCAGTGAATTCAGCGCCTGTGTCAGGTCCTCTATAATTCAAGAACACTTGATACCCGCTTCCTCCCACGTCTAAACTCGCCATAACAATCAGAAGTTTTCTCAACTTAGCGGATCTCTCTCTCTAGCAGATATTGATCTGAGGACATTTCAGATGTTCTTAATAGAGAAAGAGGCCGCTTAAACAGGTCACGAGGAAACAGTAGGAAAACCAATCAAATGTTATCGGTCCACGAGAAAGTAGCTGAAACAGAAATTTGTAATTTTTTACGACCAAGACCATAAAATCAAATGCTACTGGTGGATGAGGAAGAAAACATATCAATGATGTGGCTAAATAAGTGCCGACAAAATAGAGTTAGGAAGTGCGCATGCAGTTGCAGGCCCCATGGGCGGAAGCCAAGGAATCAAATGTTATTCTCTCTCTACTATCTATCCACCTTATATTATATATACCGACTGTCGTGCATCCAGTTGCAGGCCCCATATGCAAAGGGGTCGAAAGACCGCGGAAGTCAAGTATTCACACTTTCATAATTCATACATTTACCTCAGTCCATATATTATTGATTTTTTATATTCATTGCTCTTTTGCTCAAATAATTTATTCGTTACTCTCTCTCTCTCTCTCTCTCTCTCTCTCACCCGATATTCTTTTCGGAGAAAGAGGCCGCGTCAACACCTCTTAAGGAAATAATGGAGCAGCGAAGGACGAGACCAATAAATGGCCATGGGTCGACGAGAAAATGGTTGAAACTAGTTTTTGACGAGGAAGACCATAAAATCAAATGGTATTTGGTTGATGAGAAAAACAAAAAGTAAAGATGTGGCTAAATAGATGGTCGACGGAACGGACTTTAGGAAAACGGCCGAAATTGCTCCGCTTTCGAGACTAGTGTTGGGGTCCAATCCCGGAAAATTTTGAAGAATTTCCCACGGTTCCTACGGTTGGTAAATTTCTAATACCGCCATAAAAGGAGTTAGTAAGTTACCAATTCCATTCGAATTGTATAAATATTTTTAGTAAAATAACATCACCTTATGAGATTTACATGCATCTCAACAAATTAAGTTAACAACTTTTTTGTAATTTTAGTGATATGCCTACCGTATTAGGAATTTATCAAAACTCCATTAAATTAGTTTGTTACTATCTTTTTGAAATTTACAAGTGTAATTAGTAAACGACTAACACTATAGATAACTTAGCAATATTTTTTTATTATCAATTATTAAGTTCACAATGTGCAGAATGCTTAATACGTTACAAACTCTACAAGAGGATTTAGTTAAAGAACATAAGGAATTTACTAATGTTTAGTTGGCTATTGAAGGGCTATTTTGTCACGCCCTGAACCTTGAGCGCGCGCACAACCCTCGGTGGTCGATAGAATTTCGCAATGTTCCCAAGACTCGTCGCCGACCCTTTTTATTTTATTGCACATGCGGAAGCAAGTTAACTAATCCCCTGACAACAACACGCATGGGATAGAAAAGCAGGACAACCAATTTCAAATCAAATACACTTTTATAAACACTTCAAGCTTATACAGAAGGTCTATGTCATAAAGAACTACTGAGCCACCTATGCTCCTAACCCTTCCACTTCAACCTCCTGGCTCTTCACACTAGGGACCTGAAAATGGTTGTTCAATAACCAGTGAGATATAAATCTCAGCGAGTTCCACCCTTAAGCCCCAGTTAATACACCAACTCAACTCGGGGTATCTCTTCAAAACCACCCCACAGACAAACCCCGACTAGCAACCAACAATCAACAGTCGATTCGCATGCAACCTTACCCGGCATGCCATACTCTGCACGTTATATCTCAGCACAATACACGCAATGCAGATGGCCATTAGATGATGCAGTTCATCAATCACATACGAGTCACGTCACAAGCGATCTCACCTGGCCATTGCCACACTCTGCATGTTATCGATTCATGCGTGTGTGCCATAAGCGATGTGATTCACTCATGCATATAATTAATGCATATAACAATTTCACACATCAATGCTTCAATTCAGATTGAGTCATCGATCAATCGACTTAGTCGATTCCATGTCATCAAGACCACCACTCAGTCAATCCAATCAATACTATCTATAAAGTCCGATAATAGCAGGATTGCTCACTCTAAGCTGATAATCAATAGTATAGCTCGCGCTAAGCTGATAAGGTTAAGGTATACTATTCTCGCTAAGTTGATATATCAAGGTCTTCAGGCTGATATAGTATACTGGTATACTGCTCTCGCTAAGCTGACATATCATGCGCAAGCTGATATAGTATACCCTTGATGCTCACTCTAAGTTGATAAAGTGTATTGCTCGCGCTAAGCTAACATATCAGAACCCATCGGTTGATATAGTACACCAGTATACTGCTCTCGCTAAGCTGACATATCAGAGCCCGTAGGATGATATAGTATACTGTTAATGCTCTCTCTAAGCTAATAAAGTGTACTGCTCACACTAAGCTGATATATCAGAGCCTGTAGGTTGATATAGTACACTAGTATATTGCTCTCGCAAAGCTTGACATATCACCTGCAAGTTGATATAGTATACTATCCTGACCATACAACCAATTCATCATTTTTATCTTACCCGATAAAAATAGCCGTGTATGGGTACACAGTCGGCCTTAGCCAAAATAACTTTTGAAAATCCCACTAATTCCAATAATCCATAAACACATTTTTGGCGTTGTAAACCGACAGTTGGTATTTTCCACTTAAAATAGCTATATTTCACAATCATCACACAATTACACCATTCAACAATCAATTCATGCGGATGCCCATGCATTTACACATCCATTCACTTCATAAAATCAACAAACATGAAATTAGGCAATTTTTCACTCTAGGTTGAACAATGTTCGTGAATAGTACTCTGTAAATAGTACCGCGTGAATAGTGCATGTGAACAGTAATTTTGTGAACAGTGTCACGTTGCATAAACGGTAATTTTCCAGAATTAAATAAGTAATAAATGAAATTCATAAATTAACCAAAACATTAATTTAAGCAAACAATCAATCAATTAAAGTTAAACATGCTTAATTAAACACATAAGTCACATTAAGCAAATAAAGTAAGATTAAGCTAAACTACTCTTAGCCATTAATCTAACCACCTATCTTAGGGCTAATACAACTTAATTAAATCATCTAAATTAGAATTAAATCTAACTAGACCAACCCTAAGCAAGTTTAGGCACTAATCAAAGGATTAGGAGCTAAACTCACCCGTTAAGCTAGCCGGAGACACCGACGTGGCGGCGATGACGGTGGCTACGCACCGGGACCTCTACCACGACGATCCAAGGTGGTCCCAAGCTCAACACAGCAACCACAGCTCGGACTCCCACTGAAAACACTGAAAAACAGCCCTTCGGTGGAGAAACTGAGTTGAACGGCTTGGCCAGAGCTTCGGCGAGGGGGTTGGCCAGTAACCGGCGGCTCCCAGGGGTCTTGGGGATCTTGTTGGTGGTTGGTATGGGTGGAGGTAGAGTAGAAATGGGGAGAAAATGGTTGTAAACCGCGAAACGGGCGAAACAGGCGACCAAGCGGGTCCAGACGGTGTGGCGACCGGTGGCTTGCAGCGGCCGTACAGGACGGACATCGGCTCCATTTGAGGCAAGGCTAGGCTTGTTGGAACGGTCTATATGTCTTCGTCACGGCGATGGATGGCTCGTTCACTGATTCATCTGGGAAGTCAACTTTTTACTCGGATCTTTGGCGAAAGGTCGACTAGAGTAGAAACTGGAACGAGGTGAAAACAGAGGGGAAATCTGGTCTGATGGGCAAGCGATGGTCATGGGCGGCTGTTGGCTGATCTCCTTTGGTTTTCTCAAGCTCTCTGAAGACTACAAGAATGGAGAAAGCCTTGAATTGAGGGAGAAGAAGTTGCTAAAGAGAGGGCGGTCTCCTTGGGCTCTTTAGAGCTAAACACTTGCCAATTTCTCATTTGCTTTGCCCCCACCATGACATCACATGACATCATCCACTCTCTCTCCTCAATCTTCCTCCACAACCTTCCAATAGGTGCAAAATAGCTCTCCCCCTATGGCATACGAATTTCATACATTTCAACATCAAATTCTTTCAATTCCATTCAATTCCCTTCCATTTGAGCCAAGTTGAAGTCCATAAATTCATCCAATGTAACCACACTTCAATCCACATTTTTCCATATCCATAGAACCATCTTGGATCCCAAAAGTGTGACCACAAGAGGGCCTACCAATTTCCCGAACTAAAATAACCATACTTTGATTTTTCGCTGAAAAACTCGGTTTGTAGAAAAATGCTTTGAAGATAAGTCGACGTTCCTAAAATGATTTGTGACATGACGGAACTTCCAATTTTTGAATTCGGGTTTGATTTCACGGTTAAAGATGTGTATAAAGACTGGGTTTGATATGTATAAAGATGTGGTTTGGTTTTTGAAAATTGTGGCCTTGCTTTTCTTTCCCATCTTTGTGTTGTCTGGGGATTAATTATTTGCTTTCGCATGCATATTAAAATGAATTGGTCGGTGATATGTCCTGGGACGTCGCAATATAATCGACCACCAAGGGATGGGCACGTGCTCGGAGTATCGAGGCATGACATCCCCGCCTAGATTGGTATCAGAGCTGGTTGTTAGTTGGAGTGATAAGGTGTGATAAGTTATGGGATAGTTAGTAGGAAAGGCCTTTATTTCATACTGGTGCATGTTTGCGATTGCTGTTTGGTAGAGTTGTTTGTGTGGATCGCTCAATTTCTAATTTTGTGTGAATTGGAAGGTAGGTTTTTGTAGAAAACTTGAAGTATGAGTGATCAGGAGGAGAGGTTTCCTAGAAAGCGTACCATTGGACCTGCGACTCAGGGTAGGATGCTGATAAGAGTCGGTACCCGAGGAGGTCGTGGTCGAGCGCCAGCTCAAGCTAGCGCTAATGGAGTAGCACCACCTCCTATTGGTGCTGGGGTAGTAGCCCCTGATGATCCAAGGTTCACTGGATCATGCACGCACTATAGATGCTAAGGAATAAAATGGAATGGCAGGCTCAGACTCAAGCTGCCAGTGCCGCCGCTACCATAACTGCTGCTAATGCCACTGTTGTTGCCATAGTTGCTACCACACATGTTGTCACACCCATTGAGGTTCCACCAAGGAACGTGGTTGCTGGGAGACCGATGCATAAGATGGTGGAGCAGTTTCTAAAGTTGAACCCACCGAAGTTCGTTGAGGCAAGAGACCTCGAAGCTGCAGCCTTATAGATCTAAGGCTTTGAGAAGGCCTTTGCACTGCTAATGTGCACCGAGGCAGATAAGGTAGTCCTTGCAACCTACCAGTTGTAGGGAATTACAAATACTTGGTGGAGAGCCACCCAAGGAATAGTATTCCCTAAAGGTGTAGTCCCGGAGTGGAACGCCTTTGTCGAAGTCTTCAACAACAAGTACTTCTCTAACAGTGCCAAAGAATTGAAGATGGCAGAATTCCAGCGCCTTCGCCAAGGTTCAATGACTATAGATCAGTATGAAGCGAAGTTCGCTGAACTATCGCAATACGCCCCCGAACTGGTTAAGAATCCGGTAAACCGAGCCAGAAGGTTTAGAGATGGGCTCAGACCGGAAGTGAGAAGCCGGCTGGTGCCATTGAATCTGAAGAACTATAATGACCTTTATGAACGAGCCCAGCTGATAGAGAGAGATCAGAACGAACGAGTCGCCGCATCTGGGTCTTGGTTTGGATCTAACTGAGATGGGAATCAGTATGGGAAGAAGCCCATGACCGGAGGACGATTCCATGTTCCGCCTAATATGATGGGTGGAGTTGGTAAGTCAGGGCCAAGCCAGAATGGTTTATGTGGCTTATGTGGAAGGCAACATGGTACAGCTCCGTGCCCTCGAAGGTTAGGCGCTTGTTTTTTGAATGTGGCCAATAGAGTCACATGGCTAGATATTGTCCTAGAAGACCAAGAGGACAATAGTAGTTACCACCGCCACCATCGATGGGTTAGATTAGAGGATTCGCGCAACAAAACGCACCGCAAGGTGGACAAATCAGACCCCCAGCTCAAGGGATAGTGTATGCCATCACAAGAGGTCAGGCTGATGACTCGCCTGATGTGATCACAGGTATGGTTTCACTTAACGACTATGCTACTTATGCTTTATTCAACCCTGGTGCGACTCATTCTTTTATTGCCGAGCAATATGTTAAGCCGATACGATTAAGTCCTGAATTGCTAGAGTTAGTGGTTAGCATATCTACACCGTTAAAGGATAATATGCTGTCTGCATTGGGTTGTTCTAGTTGCAAGTTAGTGAGATGGGAGGATAGACTTGTTAGTCATAATCATGTATGATTTTGATTGAATAATTGGCAATGACTGGCTCACTAAGTAACAAGCTAAGATGCACTGTTATTGTAAAGCGATTCAATTTAACCCATTAGCGGGTGAGAGTTTTGAGTTTGTTGGGAGTCGAGGAGGACCTTCGATTACCCTAGTCTTATCGCTTGAGGCAACCCGTTTGTTAGACGAGGGTTGCCAAGGTTACCTAGCAACTGTCGTGGATACAACAGTTGAGGAACTGAAGATCAAGGATATCTTAGTGGTGCAAGAATTTCCAGACGTGTTTTCAAAGGAATTACCAAGCCTGCCGCCAGAGAGAGAGAGAGAGATAGAGTTCGTGATTGAATTAGCTCTCGGGAGAGAGCCAATTTCTAAGGCTCCTTACTGGATGTTGTTATCTGAATTGAAGGAACTGAAGGTGCAGATGCAAGAGTTGTTGGATAAGGGATTCATACGTCTAAGTGCATCACCTTAGAGAGCACCAATTCTATTTGTGAAGAAGAAAGATGGTTCGTTGCGCCTGTGCATCAACTATTGCCAACTCAATCAAGTGACGATCAAGAACAAGTATCCACTCCTGAGGATCGACGACTTGTTTGACCAGTTGCAAGGAGTATCGATATTTTCTAAAATCGACTTGAGAACATGTTATCATCAGTTGAAAATCAGAAAGAAGGATATACCGAAGTCAGCGTTTCGTACTCGATACAGCCATTATGAGTTCACAGTGATGGCGTTTGGTTTGACGAACGCTCTAGCTGCTTTCATGGATTTGATGAACCGAGTGTTTAAGGAGTATTTGGATCAGTTCATGATCGTGTTCATCGATGATATTCAAGTACATTCGAGGAGTTCTAAGGAGCACAAGAGTCATCTAAGAATGGTACTTTAGACCCTAAGGATTCATGGATTGTATGCTAAGTTTAGCAAGTGCGAGTTGTGGCTGACTCGTGTTGTGTTCCTAGGTCACGTGATTTCAGGTGAAAGAATCTCCATGGACCCATCCAAGATCGAAGCAGTAATTAGCTGGCCAAGACCGACAATCGTGACAGAGATTAGAAGTTTCTTGGGTTTGGCAAGCTACTACAGACGGTTCATGGAAGGATTTTCAGTGTTAGCATCGCCGTTGACTCGACTTTTGAAGAAGGAAGAAAAGTATGTGTGGATAGACAAGTGCGAGCGTAGTTTCCAATAGCTTAAGCAGAAGTTGACTACCACACCTGTGCTGACCATTCGATCTGGTCCTAGAAGATACGAGATCTATAGTGATGCGTCATTCAGAGGGCTGGGTTGTGTGCTGATGCAACATGGTAGAGTTGTTGCATACGCCTTCCGTCAGTTGAGACCTCATGAGCTAAACTATCCAATGCATGACTTAGAATTCACGGCCATCATTTTCGCTCTGAAGATTTTGAGACATTATTTGTGTGGAGAAAGATTCCAGATCTTCACTGACCATCAAAGCCTCAAGTATTTATTCTCTCAGAATGAGTTGTATATGAGACAGCATCGCTGGATGGAACTTCTGAAGGATTATGATTATGATATCTTATATCACCCTGGGAAGGCGAATAAGGTCGCCGATGCGTTGAGTCGAAAGTCCTTAGTTGCACAGAGGATGGTCAAGGAATGGGTTTTACTTGAGAGAGCTCGAGATTCGGTTTTCAAATTTGAGGTAGGCCACCTTTCGAATCTTATGGCCACTCTCAGAATTGAATCGGATGTTCAAATTAGAATCAAAACGCTTCAGTCGACAGATCCAGATATTCAGAAGATTCTACAAGAGGACACTGATAAGAGAAGGGCTAATTTTCAGATTTCTGAGGATGGAACACTGAGGTTCCGAAGACGATTGTCTGTACCTGACGATGTAGAGCTTAAAGAGGAGATCTTATCAGAAGCACATCCTAGCAGTTACAGCATTCATCTTGGCAATACGAAGATATATCAAAATCTACGTAAACACTACTGGTGGTCCGGTATGAAGGCGAACATCGCCAAGCATGTCGCCAAGTGTCTGACGTGTCAGCAAGTGAAGACACAGCATTGTAAGTCGAGAGGACTTATGCAACCTCTCGAGATTCTCGAGTAGAAATGGTAGCACATCATAATCGATTTCATTTAGGTAGTGGTCGACAGACTGGCGAAGTCGGCTCACTTCTTCGCGGTACGAAAGGATCTTGATTTAGACAGGCACGCAGATTTGTACATGAATCATATAGTTCATCTACATAGAGTGCTGGTGACGATTACTTCAGACCAAGACCCGAGATTCACAGCTGCTTTTTGGAAATGTTTGCAGGCTACCTTAGGAACGAAGCTGCAGCATAGAACGGCATATCATCCTCAGACAGATGGCCAGTCTGAGAGAACGATTCAGACCCTCAAAGACCTGCTGTGAGTTTGCGTGTTGGATTTTAAGGGAAGCTGGGAGGAACAGCTTCACCGTGTCGAGTTTGCCTACAACAATAGCTACCAGCAAAGCATTCAGATGGTTCCTTTCGAAGCATTGTATGGCAGAGCGTGCAAAACGCCAGTGTGTTGGGATGAAGTTGGGGAAAGAAAGATCACAAGCCTAGAGTTAGTCCAGCAGTCAATGTATACAGTTGCCATCATTAGGGACAGACTAAAGACCGCTCAGAGTCACTAGAAAAGCTACGCAGATAAGCGTCGGAGAGTTTTGGAATTCCAAGTTAATGATCACGTTTTTCTAAAGGTGTCACCAATGAGGGGAACTTCACGCTTTGGCAAGAAGGGAAAATTGAGTTCGAGGTACATAGGTTCCTTTGAGATTCTAGAAAGAATTGGGATCCTAGCATATTGTCTTGCATTACCGCCGAGGTTGGCGCAGGTGCATGACATCTTTTATGTGTCGATGTTGAGGAAGTATGAGCCTGACCCAACCCACGTGCTTAATTTTGAGGAATTGGACGTGGATGACCGAGTGTCATACGTGGAAAGACCGGTTCAGATTGTGGATCGGAAAGAACAGATTCTACGTACCAAGATGAACTCGTCAGTTAAAGCGGTCTGGCAACACTACGGCACTGAAGGAGCAACTTGGGAAGGTGAAGAATCGATGAGATGACTGTACCCCCACATTTTGTTTAAAGATTGTAATTGTTTAAATTTCCAGGACGAAATTTTTATAAGAGGGAAGAGTTGTGACATCTTGAAATTTTAGTCCTATTTTCATTTGAATGAATCAGGCCTTTCATCGACACACCTATAGTGCTATTTGGGAAAGTCATTAAGAGATTTTAATGCAATAAATTTGAGAATTTGACCATAAATCAACTACTCGATCATGCTCATCTGCAGAGATCATTATGGCACAGTTAAAAATCGATTAGAGATCAGAGATAGGTCGGTCGACTGAGATGTGTGGCTAAACGTGGATGATTCCACCAAATTGCAAAATTCTCGTTGATCGGTACTAAACTGATTTTTCTATCGTTTTGGTACCTTATGTCCATATTTAAAACCTCAAGATTTTCACAACCACCGGGAGTCGCCAATGTGTCGAAGAGGTACGTTATGGCTTGAAATAAATCAACCACAGGTTAATTGTACAAAAAACTTCTAAAAGCTACCCGGTAGGCTAGGTCACGCTAAAATAGCGTAAGATTGAAATTAACCGTGAATTTAAATCTGATTTTAGGAATTGAAAGTTCTGTCATGTCACAAATCATTTTAGGAACATCGACTCATTCTCCGAAGATTTTTTTGCAAACCGAGATTTTTGGCGGAATTTCAATATAGGGCCATTTTTTATCGGAAAATTCAGGGGACCGTTTTTGGTCGCATTTCCAAGATAGAAGTTGGTTCTATTGGTGATAAAAAAATGTGAATTAAAGTGTAGACATCTTAGTTGGATTTTTTAGGGTAGAATTGAATCAGTTTAAGAGAGAATTGAAGTGGATTTGGGGAAATTAATTCCAAAATTCGTCACCCCATGGTCCCTCAACGTTTGGACCACTTCAATAGCTTCTAAAGGAAATTTTGTGGTATGCAAGTGTGCCGAGGAAGCCAGCAAACCGGTGGGGCCTTGTTCAAGGGAACAAAGGGATAGGTTGAGGTCAAGATGGCCCCCTCCAAAGGCAACTGGCCTTCTTCTTCCCTCAGCCAGCCACTTTACCCATTTCTAGCACCTTGAAGCTTCCAAAAACAAGAGAGAACTGGCCGAAACCCCCTTGTCGTCGAGTAGCCCGCCAAGCCTCAAAGTGTCGTCACTGCTATCGAGGGTTCAGCCGCGAGCCCGCGTGCACCACCCATTGTCCTAGCATCCGACCACCTCTTTCGCACCTCCTTGCCATCCCACGAGCTCCCTGGGTCGATGTCGAAGCCCCTTGGATACCGTTTAGCCACTGCGTGCCACCGGAGTAACCTGCCTAGGCCATAGCAGCTCCGCCAATCCTTTCTCGTTATGGGTGTGCAACGGGAACCACCCAAACCCGAAACTGACTGGACCGGACCGAACTAGCCGGTTTTGGGTGATTCCTACGGTCGGCAGTCCGGTTTTTGGTTTCTAATCTTGGAACCGGTGGCCAGTTAGTCTGGTTCCTAATTCAGGAATCGGACCGAACCAGACCATTTGGGCTAAACTAAATTTTTTTATATATAATTTATATACATAAAATTAATAAAATATATAAACATTAAAATTGCATTTTGATGTAGCAACCTCTTATGTGGTCAAGAGACCATTAAAACCCTTCTTGTTACTATTTTATTTATAGAAAAAATCTCCTTGTTAGTTTCATCTTCTACTCGATGTGGAACTAAGGCTCCAAGAGACCCACAAGGCACTTCAAGCCTCTAAGAGTCCCACATCGACTAAACAGTCAAAAAGCAGGAGAGAGATTGTCTATAAAATCTAAGCCAATCACAACCTTTAGTCAAATTGTTCGTGGCCTTCATGGTTAAAGTTAAGTGTGAAACACACGAAGTGTGAATCACACAAGTGAAGTTTAAATATTTTGCATGTGGAAACATCTGTGATTAGTTTTGTTGAATGGCCCGAGAACCAAATTGGATTGATCAGTCCGGAGCACGGTTAGTCTTTAGTGCAAAAAAGTAGAGCCAATTAGACCGAACCGCAACCGATGGTCCGGTTTGGTTCCCGATCCTAGGACCAAACAGTCTAGTCCGCAGTTTGCAATTTTGGGAACCGGTGCTCCCAGTTTGGTTCCTGGTTCCAAGGTGGAACTAGACTGAACCGGGAACCGATCACCCCTATTTTTGGTCGAACCAGTAGCTCAGTTTTGCTCCCTCAGCCCAGCAACATAATCAAAGCCCCTCAACCAGCCGTGTACTATTTGGCCCACTTTGGACCCTATCCGAGCCTCGAAAGGTGTTGTTGCTTCGGAGTTTGTCGCTCATCTTTGCCTCGCCGTCGTCGTGAACTCATCAGATTTCAAAACCGGTGAGTTTACTCACTAATCTCTGCTTAGGGATAATTATGCTTAAGGGTTAATTAGTTTAAGTTAATTAAGGATTAGGTGGTTAGTTAGAATGGATTAACAATTTAATTATTCGTTTATGCATGTTAGGTGGTTAGACCAACTTAATAAGCGACTAGATAGATGGTAGTATTTATCTAGATTGGTTCGGAAATTTTCCAGGCCCGTTTCGGTATTTAATTAGGCTTTTCCAGCCTAAGTTTGCATTTACGGTAATTAAATGTTTTTATTTAATTAATTTTGGTATTTATTTAATTAATTATTATTTTCCAGAAATTAGACCAAGACCAGGTGGAATCGTCAATACGGGTGCGGTAGTTAGCTTCTGCTTAAGTTCTTGGAAACTACACTTGCATTTGTCTGTCCACACGAACTTTTCTTTCTTCTTCAATAGTCAAGTCAAAGGCGAGGCTAATGCTGAAAACCCTTCCACAAACCTTCTGTAATACCCTGCTAAACCCAAGAAGCTTCTGGTCTCTATCACTATCGTCGGTCTTGGCCAGTTGATCACTGCTTTAAGCTTGGTGGGATCCATAGAGATTCCTTCTTCTGAAATCACATGACCTAGTAATGCCACACGAGTCAACAAAAACTCGCACTTACTGAACTTAGCATACAACTCATGATTCCTCAGAGTCTGAAGCACTATCCTTAAGTGCCTTTCATGCTCCTCAAGACTACTAGAATACACTAAGATGTCGTCGATGAACATGATCACAAACTAATCCAGGTACTCTTTGAACACACGGTTCATCAAATCCATAAAAGCAGTTGGGGCGTTCGTCAAACCAAATGACATTACCGTGAATTAATAATGGCCGTATCGAGTGCGAAACGACGTCTTCAATATGTCCTCCTTTCTAATCCTTAATTGATGATACCTTATCCTCAAGTCGGTCTTTGAAAATATTGACGCTTCTTGCAGTTGATAAAACAAGTCGTCGATCCTCGACAGTGGCTACTTGTTCTTAATCGTCACCTAATTGAGTTGTCGATATTCGATGCAGAGGCACAACGAACCATCCTTCTTTTTCACAAACAGAATTGGTGCTCCCTAAGGTGATGCACTAGGACGTATGAATCCCTTATCCAACAACTCTTACATCTGCACCTTTAGTTCTTTCAACTCAGCCAACACCATCCGGTAAGGAGCCTTAGAGATTGGCTTTGTTCCGGGTGCCAACTCAATCACGAACTCGATCTCTCTTTCTGGCAGCAGGCCCGGCAATTCCTTTGGAAATAGGTTTGGAAACTCCTGAACCACTGCGAGGTTTGGAAACTCGTATCCATGACAGTCGCCAAATAACCTTGACAACTCCCGTCTAACAAACGGGTTGCCTCGAGCGACGAGATCAAGGTCATTGAGGGTCCTTCTCGACTTCTAATAAACTCGAAGCGCTCATCCGCTAACAGGTTAAACTGAATCGCTTTACAATAGTAGTCCATCTTAACTCGTTGCTTGGTGAGCTAGTACATGCCAATTATTACATCAAAATCATACATGGCTAGGACTATCAAGTCTATCTTCCTCTCTCACTCACCAATCACTAACTTGCAACCAAGACAACCCACTAGAGCTAACAGCTTATCCTTTAACAGTGTAGATATGCTAACCACTGACTCTAACAACTCAGGAATCAATCCTACCAACTTAACATACTGCTCAACTATAAATGAATGTGTAGCTCTAGGGTCAAATAATGTATAAGTAGCATGGTCGTTCAACGACACCATACCTATAATCACATTAGGCGAGTTCTCAGCCTATCATCTAGTGATAGGGTACATCCTTCCATGCGCTGGAGGTCGGTTCAAACCACCCTGCAATGCATTTGGTGGTGCGATTCGTCGGTTCTAACTGATCGGTGGCAGCGGTGGTAACTGTAGTCCCGTTTGTCTTCTGGGACAATTCCTTGCCATGTGACCCTGTTGGCCACACACAAAACAAACACCCATCTTATAAGGGCACGGGGCTGTTCCATGTCGTCTTCCGTAGGAGCTACACACTCTATTCTAGCTCGACGCTAACTTTCCTATCCCACCCTTCCTGTTGGATAGAATAGGATACCTTCCTCCGGTTATCGGTCTCTTCCCAAACCGACTCCCATCTTAGTTAGACCCAAACCGCGACCCTGATGCGGCGGCTTGTTCGTTCAGATTCCTCTCTATCAGTTGGGCTCTTCTGTACAGCTTATTATAGTTCTTTAGATCGAGCGGTACCAGCAGATTTTTCAGCTTCGGTTGGAGGCCATCCCTAAACCTCCTCACTTTTTCCACGGAATCCTCAATCAATCTAGGAGCGTAATGCGATAACTCGGTGATCTTTGCCTCATACTGAACCACAGTCATTAGACCTTGATAAAGGCATTGAAATTCTGCCATCTTTTGTTCGTTGGCACAGCTGGAGAAATGCTCGCCATTGAATGCTCCAATGAAGGCGTTCCACATTGGAACCACACCATCTGGAAATACACTTTCTCTAGTGGCCTTCGACCAAGTACTTGCATTATTCTATGGTTGATATACTGCAAGGTCCACCTTCTCTTCGTCTGTGCACCTCAGCAGTGCAAAAGCTTTCTCCAAGCCTTTGATCCAGAGGGTTCCAGCCTCAGGATCACCTGTTCCTGTGAACTATGGTAGGTTCAATTTCTGAAATTACTCCACCAACTTGTGCATAGGTCTCACGGCAACCACATTCCTAGGTGGAATCTCAACAGGCATGGTAACAGATGTCGTGGTAGGTGCGGCGGTGGCATCAACTGCAGCATTGGCGGCAATAGTGGCAGCTGCGGTAGCGATGGCTGAAGCGGCGGCACTAGCAGCTTGGTTCTAAGCTTGCTACTCCATCTGATTTCCTATCGTCTCTAGCGCCTACATGATCCTATCGATTTTGGGATCACCAGGGGCTGTTACCGTAGCACCAACTGATGGTGGTGCTACTCCACTTGCGCTGGCCTCAGCCTATGCTCCACTCTAGGCACCTTGGGTACCGACTCTTGTCGGCATCCTACCCCGAGCAACAGGGCCTACTACCCTCTTTCTAGGAGTCCTCTACTCCTAGTCCCTCATACTACAGGCTCTTTATAGACACTTGTTTTCCAATTCCTATCCCATATTAGAATTTGAGTGACTACACAAACAAGCTACCAATCAGGTAGCACTCACATGCATCAGCATAATAGAAGGCCTTTCCTATTAACTATCCCATGACCCATCGCACCTTATCACTCCATACACAAACCTACTCTGATACCACTTAAATGGAGATGTCACGCCCCGATCCTCAAGCGTGTGCACATCCCTCTATGGTCGATACAAATGCAACGTTCCCAAGATGCATCGCCAACCTATTCAATTTTTAATGCACATGCGGAAGCCAAACAACACAGCCTTGACAGCAAATAGCATAGGATAGGAAAGCAGAGCAACATCTCACAAAAGCCAACTTTTATAAACAACGAGGTTTAGGTACAAAACGAGTCTAGTCAAAAGTCTACAAACGATTGGCTCTCAAAAGGGAGTTGTCCTACGACCTACTTGTCGAACACAAACGCCGATCCTTCTGACTTCACCTCCGAAGACTCGGGGCTTTGGTCCACTACCTAAGGACCTAAAAAGTTAAGCCCATGACGAGGTGAGACAATGTCTCAGCAAGTTCAACTCCTAAACCCCTATTGGGAAGAAAATACACCCAAGGGTGGCCTAGCAATCAGAGGACTTATCTCACCTCAGTTCCTTTTTACATAAGCACAGTTCATATCACAAATGCATATAATTAATACACACCACAATTGAAACACCTCATTAACTCAATTAATCACAGGGGTCCCGATTATAAGGTCAAACCATTATGACATGTCCCATACCATGCCACACAGTTTTGTTTCATAATCAGGCATATCTAACTCAATCAATCATGTGTTCCAATTGTTAATTTTGCCCCTCAAGGGTATGACCTACTCCTAAGTTCGGCGGTCTACTGGCGTAGCTAGGCATCATCACTTCCCCATTGAGCACAATGACGTCTTTCAAAGACGGCTTGCCCAAAGGAGCATAGGTCCAGAATCTACTGTGACCTGAACCCACTGAGTGGGTAGCCCATACAGGGCAACGTCTGGCATAAACGCTCGAGACCGGTTCTCTTAACCAACACACGACCATTCAATCTCGGTCCAGGACATCATGCATTGCACTCAAATGCCTAAATTAAAATAGTGATCCTAGCCTATTTTATTAGTATTAAAAACATCCCGGAAAATAGTCGTGTGTGGGTACATGGTCAGATCGAACCTTAAAAAGGTAATATTTTTCCTTTACAAACCCCACTATTTGATATAGTACTTAAAAAATATTTTCAGTGTCAAAACCCAACACCTGGTATTTTCTAGATAAATACCATTCTTTTCTGATCACCACTCAATTTCACAATCCATCAATCAATTGTAGAAGCTAACCACACCACAGCGGTTAGCACAAAATTCTAACGACTAGTTATGTCGGTATAATTTTCTAAAAATATTAATTAAATAATAATTAAATAAATTTCGAAAATTAATTTAATTTAAATAATTAATTAAATAAATAAACTAATTAATTAAAAGTCTAATTATGCTCACACTAATCTAATTACACAATTAGGCTAATTAAACCATCCACTAAACTAATCATGCATTAATCTAATTAACAATTAACTAAGCTAATCTAACCACCTAAACCATGCTTAACCTAATCTAAACAACTCTTAAGCATAATTAACCTCCTAAGCAAGGTTTAGTAAGTAAACTCACCAAATTTGCGAGCCGGTGAGTCCATGATGACGGCAACTAGAGGCGGGTGACAAACAAGCTTGTGGCGATACCAAGCGAGGCCGGGAAGAGCTTGAAAATGGGCCACGAAGTTCCAGATCTTGCTGAAACTTCAGCTTCTACTTGTTGGCCAAGGGGACTGAACAGAGCAAGACCAAGGGCAGAACGGCGAGAAGGCGGGTGGCGCACAGCAATGACTGACCAAGCGAAGGCAGACGGGTGACGGGGAGGCTTGGCGATGGTGAACGACGCTTCGACAGCACACGTACAGGCATGAGGTAGCAAGCAGGGGCAGGGATGATGCTGTGTGGGCGTGTGTGCGAGCGGGACGCTGGGCTGGCGAGTGGGCGGAGCTACAGTGCACGGTGGGGGTCGGACAGGCATGCGGCGATGGAGGGGGGTGCTGGCTCGGTTTCTGCTGGCTGTCTCAAGCTCTCAAGACTCCTCAATAATGTAGAAAGGGGCTACTGAAGGAAGAAGAAGACTGCTGAAGAGAGGGCGTCCCCAAAGGCTTCCAAGGCTCCAACACTTGTCCATTTCTCCCTTGGCTTGCCCCCACTAGCTTAGCCCTTGTCTCCAGCCACTTCTCTCTCCTCAATCTTCCTTAAGAAGCTATTGAAGTAGTCCAAAATGTTGCTCCCCCCATGGCATACGAATTTTGTAACATTTGGCCATCAATTTCATTCAATTCCTCTTCAATTCCATCCAAATTAAAGCCCAATAATTCATCCAATGTGTCCACACTTAAATCTGCATTTTCCCTGCTAAGAAATTCATCTTGGATGCCAAAAGTGTACTCAAGAGCGGTTCTTTAATTTTCCCGGTCCAATTCTGTCAATTCTTGATTTTTCGTCGAAAATCTGAACTTACCAAAAAATCTTTGGAGGATGAGTCAACGTTCCTAAAATAAATTGTGACACGCCACAACTTTCGATTTCTAAAACCAAGTTCAATTTCGTAGTTAATTTCAACCATACGCGATTTTAGCATGACCTAAACTAACGAATAGCTTTTAGGAATTTTAGTGATTTTGACCTGTGGTCGATTATTTTCAATCCACAATGTGTATCATCGACTCATAGGCAACTCTCGATTGTTGTAGAAATCTCAAGATCTCAAATACCGGCACAGGGTACAAAATCAACAGAAAGTCGGTCTAATGTCGTTCGACATGAATTTCGCAATTAGATGTAATCACCCACTCTTAATTACATATCTATGTCGAATCGACCTATCTCTAGTCTCTAATTGAATTTAACTGTGTTGCATTGACCCTTGCAGATTAGTACAGTCGAGTAATCGATTTCTGGTCGAATTCTCAAGTCAGTCGCGTTTAGATTCCTTAACGGCTTCACCTGATAGAGTAGTTATCTCGTGAGTGGACAACTCAAAGAACAACGCCATAGGTGCGTCGATGAAAGGCCCATTTCATTTCATCGAAAGCAGACTTGAAAATCAGGATGTCACGTGTACCTTCGCCAAAAGTGGTGTCTACCATTACAGCTGGGACCTCAAAACCCTGGAGGGGACTAACTCAGTATCTATTGAGCCCGCGGAGAAACCATGCCCTAAATCAACGAGGTACCCTTTGAGGTAAGCCCTCATCGACCCAGATTGTGGTCACAACGAGCTCATAGACCCAGACTCCGTGGCTTCCAAGAACAGGGTAATCAGTAACCAACTCAATCACCCTCCTAGGCTAACCATAACAAACTAGAGGCTGCACCATCTAAGGACTTGAGAATAATTGAGCCCACGACGGGGTGAGACAATGTCTCAACAAGTTCACCCCTAAAACTCTGACTAGGAAGAAAATATGCGTAGAGGCAGTTTATGCACACAAGACAAAGGACTTACCTCGCCTCAATTCCCTCATGCATGTCAATACAATTCATTTACTCAATCAATCAATACAATCAATACCATCAATCAATCAATCAATTCAATCCGATCCATGCAATCGATCAATCAATCAATTCAATCAATCACAGGTTCCAATTCGATTATTGCTCGCACAAGCATAAACTACCGACGTACATCAGTCTTCTGGCGTAGCGAGGGATTATTGCTCACACAAGCTGATGTAGATTATTGCTCGCACAAGCTAATACAGATTGTTGCTTGCACAAGCTGATACATCGGCGCACACTGGGGATGGGTTCACTTAACCATCAATCAATCCTGGCCAAGGACATTGTGCTTTGCACAAAAATTCTTCAATTAAAATAATGAACTTGGCCTATTTTCTTCGTATTACAAACACCCAATAAAAATAATCGTGTGTAGGTACACGGTCAATTTGAGCCAAAAATGCGATATCTTCCTTTTTAAACATCCCACTATTTGATATAGTCTTTAAAATCATTTTTGGTGTCAAGACCCGACACTCGGGATTTTCTAATTAAATATCAAATTGCATAATTTTCGAATAAATACCAAAAATTCTAATCACCACTCAATTTGCACCAATTAACACTCATTTGCATAAAACTGAGCACACCATTGTGACCAAACGAAATTCCAATCACCGGCTATCACGGTATAATTTTCGAAAAATATTAAATAATTAAATAAATAGCAAAAATAATTAAATAAATGCAATTAAATACAATAAATACTAATTTAGGGTGAAAACGCTAATCTAACCAACTAAACGGGTCTAGAAAATTTCTGAACCTATCTAGATAAATAGTACAATCTAATTAGCCTTTAATTAATCTAATCTAACCACCTAACATGCATAGTTAAGCAATTGAATCACTAATGTAATCTACCTAACCACCTAATCCCTAATTAGCTTAAGCTAATCACCCTCTAAGCATCATTAACTCCATAAGCAGAGTTTAGCAAGTAAAATCACTAGTTTAAGGATCCAATGAGTTCACGGTGACGGCAATGCGGAGGCAAGCAACAACCGAGCCTATGGCGACACCAACGGAGGATGGGATAGGCCTAAAAACGGGCCACAAGCCCTCAGCCCACAGCTAAGGTTCGGCCCTTGCTTCTTGGGCCGAGAGGCAGCATGAGCGGCTAAAAGCGACAAGAAGGGACAGCGACGCTGTAGCGGGGCCAAGTGAGTGACGGCAATGGTTCCGACGGCCTGGTGAGTTGTAACAGCGGGCTAAGGTGGCTCGGGACATGGCTGGAAAGCTCAGGATGACTGGATAGCGAGTAGGAGGCACGGACGCAGGGGTCGCGTGGCTAGGCTCGCGGGTGGCGTGTAGCGGGTCCAGTGGCTCGGGAGGTGGTTGACGGTGAAGGGGGGAGGGCTGGCCGGTTTCTTTTGGTTCTCTAAGCTCAACAACACTATCAACAATGGATAAAGGTGCCTCAAGTAAGAAGAAGAAGCCAGCTGCAGCAATGGGGACCCAATGGATCAAAAGTGCAAGAAAATATCTTCGAAGTAATCGTTGCTTGCCCCTACCATTCCAGCCTTCAACCACAGCCAATTTCCACACCCAAACTTCCCCTAGAAGCTTTACAAATGGTCCAAAATGTTGTCTCTGCCTTGGCCTACGAATTTTGGGCCAATTCCCCCCCAAATTGATTCAATTCCCCTCCAATTGAGCTCAATTTGATATCCATAAAATCAACCAATGTGCCCTCATCAAATTCAATATTTGTCCTCACCAATCGAACCAACTTGACGTCCAAAAACGCGACCACAAATGGTCCCTCGAATTTTCCGGTCCAAAATAACCTTACTTTGAATTTTCACCAAAAATCCCGATTTACCGAAAAAATCTTCGGAGGATGAGTCGACTTTCCTAAAATGAATCGTGACATGATGAACTTTCAATTTCTTAAATAGGGTTCAATTTCGCGGTTAATTTCAATCTGGCACAATTTTAGCGTGACCTAACTTACTGAGTAGTTTTTAGGAATTTTTAACGCATTTGACTTGTGGTCGATTATTTTCAAGCCACACTGTACATCTTCGATACATTGGCAACACTTCGTTGTCGTAAAAATCTTGAAGTTTCAAATACAGACATAAAGTACAGAAATGACTGAAAAATCGGTTTAGTGCCGTTCGACAGAAATTTTGCAATGAGGTGGAGTCAACCTCACACTAATCACATAACTTTGTCGAATCGACCTATCTCGGGTCTCTGATCAATTTTGACGGTGCCCTAATGACCCTTGCAGATTAGCACGGTCGAGCAATTGATTCCTGGTCGAATTCTCAAGTCTATTGTGTTTAGATTCCTTAACGGCTTCACCTGATAAACTAGTTATCTCGTGAGTGATCAGCTTAGAGAAAAGAACTATAGGCGCATCAATGAAAAGCCCAACTTATTCAATAGAAAACAGAACATGAAATTTAGGATGTCACAATTCGGGCATAGAAAGTTAAGTTACCACCCCCAAAATCTTCCAAGTATTTGACAAGTGGCCCTTTAAACTATCGACATTGCCTTACTTGCCAAAATACTCATGATCGGTTTGACCACCTTTTAAGACTTATCCCAAATGTTTTTCGTTTTAGTTCAAAAAAATCTTGAATTTATCTAGAGAATAAGATTTTTCTTTAATCGAAAGTATAGAAGAAATAGTCATTAATGACTTTGTTAATAAAAAAAAAAATCTATACAATGTTACCATATAGGGTCCATTAAAATCAATGTGAATGACTTCTAATAGGTTAGAACTTTAGACTGAAGTTTTATTATTTATCTCAGTCATCTTACTTCTATAATAGTCTAGACAAGTCTTTCGGTAACTTTTTAAGAGTAGACAGAATGTCAACTTTATCAGCTTTTCTATTCTTTCTCCGAACATGTGACCAAGAAGTTAATGCATAAGACTATCCCCTAAGTAGAAGTCTTTTGAAAACAACCTTTTCAACTGTGTACGCAACATATATATTATTGGGAGTTAAACACAATTTGTACAATTCATTTAACATCATGCAATACTCAACCTTATTTGAATTAAAGAAGACAAAAATATATCTTCTTTTTTTTTTTTAATTTCAAAAGAGTAGCCACACATGTTTTCAAAAGATACGAAAACTAAGTTCCTGTCAAAGAAAGTACATAAAATATGTTTTTTTAATATTAGATTAAAAACTTAATTTAGAATTAAAATGATATCTCAAATGTCGACTTTATCAAATGTCGACTTTATAATTATTTTCCATGGTGAGCTATGATTCATTTTGATTTGGCTTCCTTAGATCAATGAATCCCCGTATAGAAAACGTAACAAATTTGTTGCAACTATCTAACTACCAAGAATTGGACGGAACTTCTGATAGGTTTTGGGTTCATAAACAATGCCAAAAATCAATACTTGTAGCCTCATGTTTGGATAATTAAATTTTGTATACTTACTGCAGTCAATCTTTATGTGACATTTGTAACACCCCGAACCATTCGCAGGTCGTTAACAGTGCCGATGTTACATCTTCTACCATCTCTATCTATTGGCTAAATAAAGCCTTGCCAGATTACAGGCATTTTTTTTTTAAAGCGGTCCCATGCGCAACTCATAGCGGAAGCAAAATTTACATCGTCATCTATCTCCATTCTAACCCATGATACAAATACACACCAGCTACACATCGAGGATTTTATATACGAACATCGACACTTTATTTACATATTCTTTTAAGATGGGACTCCTCCTTTCTCGGGTCGATACAAAACAAGAAAAGCAAGGACTCGCCATGTCCCGCCTAAAATCTCAAAAAGAAACTATCAACCCTCTACATCAAGCGCACAAACTCCCATCAAAGGTGTCGATTATCTACATCAAAAAGCTCGGCTCCTACTCGTCGCGCGTGAGTCTCACACCCAACCCGGTGCATCAGGTGGTGGCGGTGGCAACATCCCTCGCATGGCACCATCTCGACGGACGTGAACAGAAATGAACTCTTGTATAACAGGGCCCCCAGCCAGGCCGATATCATACATAACTAAGCATCGCACTCGGATAAACGTCAATCCGGGCACAGAGGGACAATCTAACTCCGTACACTCCACCTCAACATCGACGGTAGACCGTAAAATACCCCACGCGAAACAGCGGGTAGCGGCATAGTGCTAATCTGAAATGTTATCCCCAAAGGGTGAGTACAACCACTCGGCGAGATAGGAAATCCAATAACAACTCGATGCACCATGCATACCATCATACAATGCAGGCATTGCTTACCTTTTTGATGTCAAGCGTATTCATGCATCATCATAGCATATATATCATGGCATCTCATATATCATTATCATCACATCATCATTAACCATGCATCACCATGCATATCACATCATCATTAGCCATGCATCACCATGCATATCACATCATATCATCATTAGCCATGCATCACCATGCATATCACATCATCATTAGCCATGCATCACCATGCATATCACATCATATCATCATTAGCCATGCATCACCATGCATATCACATCATCATTAGCCATGCATCACCATGCATATCACATCATCATTAGCCATGCATCACCATGCATATCACATCATCATTAGCCATGCATCACCATGCATATCACATCATAGATCAATTTCCACTTTTATTTATCAATTGATCCCCACATTATCTTTTCTCAAATTATCGAATTCACCATCATCACCATCCCTTCGGGCGCGAAACCTCCGACGGGGATCCCGGTATCCCGGCCATCTCATGGCCCTTTGGGCTTCCGGCCCCCACATTCGGGCATCTCGCATCTCAACTAGCATCACGAGGCATTCCCTTGGGCGAAACCTCCGACGGGCTTCCGGTCTTTACCCTTCTAACCGGGGATCTCGCACCCTAATCCTGGCATCACGAGTCACTCCCTTCGGGCAGAAACCTCCGATAGGGCTTCCGGCCCCCCACATTCCGGGCATCCTGAAACTCCCAGGGAATCTCTGGAATTACGCCACCAGGCCACCAGACAACATCCTCCACCACAACCTCTTACTCACATACCATTTTCCACTTTTTATCATCCTTTTCATCTTGTTATTTCATGGCATATGATTTACATACATGCATCACAATTCATGATCATTCACACATCAATGCCATATAACAATACATCATAATTCATGATCATACATGCATCAATGTCATATAGCAATGCATCATAATTCATGATCATTCATACATCAGTGCCATATAACAATACATCATAATTAATGATCATACATGCATCAATGTCATATAGCAATGCATCATAATTCATGATCATTCATACATCAGTGCCATATAATAATACATCATAATTAATGATTTCACATGCATCAATGTCATATAGCAATGCACCACAATTCAATAGGACTCATGGCCAATAAAATAATCCACCTTTTATTTTATTATTATTTTATTATTATATTATTATATTATTATATTATCTATTTTCATAAATAAATATTATATTTAATATTTATGATTTTCCAAAAATCATAATCTTCAATCAATCCTTAAACAAACAATTAGAATCAGATTTCACATAAAATCCATGGCTAATTCGCATTTTACATAATTTCCCAAATTTCCACAAAATACACACAACATTCGGATCACGGCCAGATTGCACAGTTTTCGAATTAATTCAATTAAAATACTCATATGACCTCCGAAAATTCCCAAATTTTACAGGATAATAGCCAACACATTTTCGTGCATTTTTCATGAAGAAATCTTAGCCAAATTCTTTATAGATTAATTTATATAACTCCACGAAGCTTCTGGAACCTCTACCGTTTCGTCCAGAACGTACATCACCGAAAAACTTAGGTTTGACCCATCAAATCTCTTTCGTTTCTCCTGAAATTTAAGTATGTTATGTAACAATGTGTCCTTTACAATCTTCATGAAGGGATATAGGTCAAATAACCAGATTATGGTCATCATTTTAACCCATGAAGTCTCGGGTGTCTCGGTTCGCTTCAACAGAACCATCCGTCTCAAAGATCTAGCCGATTCACCAAGTTATACTTGTTATTTTTCCCTCATTTTCGAGTATGTTGTAGCTTAGGGTGTTTCCTACAACTTTCAAGCAGACAACAAAGTGAGATCTCCAACGTAAATCGACACGCAACCAAGAAATCAACAAAAGGTCAGTAGGAAATTCGCAGATCTAAGTCTCCGTATAACAGAGCTTTTGACCCCACATATCACCATCGTTTTCCATGAAATTCGAGTATGTCATACCTCAAGATATTAGCTTCAACTTTCATGAAGACACCGAAGCCAAAATCACACTCAAAATACACATGCAAGCTCGAATAAGATACTGTCTACCACCAACCGAACGAAAACAGCCACATAACATGAACACATTCAACCCTTACTTCGGTATTTCGCCCAAATCACCCTTCAAACCGAACATGCAACCATCAAACAACATGCAAGAGAAGCAAAGGAAACCCCACTTGCCTCAAAGAAGAACACACAGCAACACACGGCGGCGTAGGACGGTCGGACAAGGCGGCGACGGCGAGACACGGCGGCGGCAACTCTCGGCTCCACCTCCTCTCTCTCAGCCTCTCCTCCGCTCAAGCTCTCTCTCGCACACTCTCTCGGCCAAAATGAAGAAAACGGCCACTCTCTCTCTTCCCTCTCTCTTTTTATACTCCCCTAGGCTCATCATAGGTAATGATTGATCCACCACACCTATGGCCAATACATGCTCTTCCTTTGGCCACTTGTAATTTCAATTTTTGAAATTGAATTTGGGTTAATGGGCTTGGGCTTAGGCCCATCCGGCCACTCCCCCTTGGGCTGGTCGACAGCCACCTATTGGGCCCAATGGGCCGACTAGCTTGGCCCACCAAGCTCTAGGCTAATGGGTCCAAGGCCCATTTCGAAAATAACCCTATTTTCTCCTTTTTTTTTTTTTGAATTCCTTTTAATTAATATTTCTAAATTCAAATTTCATCTTGGCCAAATTCTTGGGATATTTTATTTATTGAAATTTAAATCATATGGCCAAGCATTAATCTATTAAATTTGAATTTCCACAATCACAAGCAAAATTCATCAAATTAAAAGACAAATAAGCCAAAACATAAGCCATAAAATTCTATCACCTAATTAAAGACATTTAACACACCTTAAGGCTTGGCTTTGAATTTTCGGGATGCCACAACATTTCCTTTTAAAAGAGGTAATAGCCACTAATTCTTTTTGAAAGATTCTATTTTAGGACCAAGATTGTCAAAATGACTGGTGGTTTCATAAATTCTTTTATGAGTGTGATTTTTAAACTTCAAATCTATCATCCTTAAAATGCAATCCCTAGTGTCATCAAAACCATCGTACCTTATAGTAAAGAGTCCTTGTAGATGTGTTCTAATCTCGGCATTAGAAAACATATAATTCCAAGCCACTAAGACTTCCATCATTCTTTTAGCAATGCAGTAAAGCTGGTAAGTCAATTTTCAGATGTTCCTAAATGGAATGTCTTATGGATAACAAGAAAATCCGATTGATCTTTTCCCAAATAGCATAATGTGCATTCTTGGATTCTGTATTGTTGGTAGTGTAATCTATCAATCTATCATTAGTAAGAGTAATATGAACATCTACCAGCTTTATCTCAAACAGAAAATCCTCTTTTTGCTACTTAAAGTTCCGACCGATAAGAACCTCAATAGTTATGGAGTTATTATGTCATGCCCCGACCTACTACGACTGCGCGACAACCAACACTCATCAATCTTTACTTTACTTATCCTTAGGCCATTTACCTGTGATGTCCAAGGAGGCATCGCTGACCCAATATGCAATAACGATAAAATGCGCAAGCGGAAGCATAGACAATCTCCAACCAATCATCAAATAAGGATAGTTAAAAAATACTTATATGTATACATATGCATCAAGGTCAACATCACATACAAACCATATACAATAAGTTTACCAACTAGCTTGAACCTAACATACTTCGCCACATCTAACTAGTCCGAAAGTGCCACCATGACCTTCACCAAAAAGTGGTTTGGCGTACACTAAGCACCTCTAGTACTACGAGGGTAGTTCAAAAAGTGTTACTAACCCCACTGCCACCTAACTAGCTATGGGCTTCGAAATCTAAGGCTCCAACTTAGTAATCATCTCAGGGTCGAGCTTAGGGTCAGACAGCCCATCGGGATGTGCCCATCCATGGATAGGTTTAGGCTAGAATAGCTAGGGCTAGGCTAGGTGGTCTTCAAGCTTCCTCATTGCCGCCCATTTGCTTGTGCCACCCCTCCATGTCCAATTTTCCACTTTGCCCTTTTGTCCTTTGTTAAATGGAAGGGCATTTAGATCAGTTCACCAGGATTGCATGCTATTCATTCAATATTCACGTACTTTGAATGTATTAAATGCCAAGATCTTGCAAAAGAGGGCTTCATGGACTTGGAGAGTCCATGGCCTTCATAGACCACCCACTCTCCTTGGGCGTGTGGACCATAGGCCGCCTATCATGGGTGCGGGCCCAATTGGGCCTTACCCTATGGGCTTGGGCCCATTTGGCTGCCTAACGTGGGCTTGGGCCCACTTGGGTCGTCACTCATGAACCATTCCCAACTCTCCGAATTTCCACATTCCTTCGATGAGAAACTTAATTTCTGCCCCCAAAGTGGCATTTCCAATGCGTTCGCGGTTTATCAATCCTCAAAGTAATCCCATTCGATAATTGCTTGTTTTTTTGGTAAGGATCGATAATTGCTTGTTGATATAATTACATTCGAAAAATCGCGTCAGAACGAGGATGTCACATATTGACTATAGATTAAGTGATTGAAAAACAAGCAATGTATAATTTGCATCATGTGAGCACTGTGTAACTTAACATATAAGTACACATCTAGAGAGTTATATGCATGATCACATAATCACTTTTGAACAAAATACATGACATGTAATTGTATACTCCCCACATAATAGCGGCCATGAGAATATATTCTAACTTCTGTGAATTCATCACATTTGGGCATATGAACCACTAGGATCAATCATTCCTCAACCATACTGTCATGTATCCCTACATGAATTGATACATAATCACCTCATTTGGGAGTATAACTGTGCCTTAGAACAAGAGACATCTCATCATTATATGAGACCGATATTTCTCAAATCCAATCAAGTGTGCCACTTTGGGGACATAAACTTTACTTCTCACATGCACCATATACATGTGATTTTAACTTTAATGGCAAGGGCAATTCATCATCACATATCATGCCAATTACATTACTTCGTTCATTGATACAAGTTAAACTTTATCAATAAATCAATACTTTATGCATTTTTTATGTGATGATATTTGTATGAGCTTGCACCTATGTCACGCCCCGATCCTTGAGCACATGCCTATCCCTCAGCGGTCAATTAAATAGCGACGTCCTAGGACGTGTTGTTGACCCATTCATTTTAATGTGCACGTGGAAGCAATTAATTGATCCCCATGCAACAACAAGATGGGATAGAAAAGTAGGGCCACAATTTTCAAAAAACCAAATCACACCTTTATACATATCGGACTAATTTATATACATTACTAACCGATATTTACAAGGTCTCAAAAAAGGTCGACTTCTTAAAACAAGTTGTCCTATGACCAGCTAGTTCGATTCATTCGCTGATTCGGCAAAGTCCATAGGGTCAGGGCGAGATGACGGGTTCTCCACCGCGCCATCAAAAGGGTTAGCTGGGTCTTCATCCAGAGTAGCATCAATCACCGCAACGGGGATATCAAAAGTCCTAAGGGGACCTAGCCTAACACCGTTGGGAGCATAGCGGTACCATGCCTTAAATCGGTTAGGTATTTCCTGATGTGGAACCTCTTCGACCTAGATGATGGACACGACTAGCTCATAAACCCAAAAACTTCCCGGATCAGGTAACTAGAAACTGCTTGGTATACCTCATAGGACGATCGTGACGTTCCGGGGGATGTACCATCTAAGAACCTGAAAATGTTATCCCACAATGGGGTGAGACGATTTCTCAGCAAGTTCAACCCCCTAAGCTCTAACTAGGAAGAAAATATGCCCCAAGGGCTGCCTAAGCGCAATCACAAGATAGAGGACTTACCTTCGCCTCCACTTCATCCTGCACGTTAGTATGTCTCACAGATGTACAATTCACATCAACCACTTATTTGAATTCATTAAAATGGATCGACTCATCGATTAATCGACTTAATCGATTACATGTCATCACGACCTTCCCTTGGTCGGCCCACTTAATACTATCTATATAGTCTGACTATATCAGGACTGCTCGCTCTAAGCTGATAAATAAATAGTAAAGTTCGCACTAAGCTGATAAATAGTATACTACTCCCTCTAAGCTGATATATAAAGCCCGCAGGCGGATATAATATATTAATAACGCTCACCAGAAGCTGCTAAGGTGTACTGCTCGCTCTAAGCTGACATATGAACCATCAGGTTGATATAGCACACTGGTATATTGTTCGCTCTAAGCTGCCATATTAGAGCCCATAGGCTGATATAGTATATCATCTTGCTCATCCAACAAATTCAACATTTTTATCATGCCCAATAAAAATAATCGTGTGTGGGTACATAGTTGGCCTTAGCCAAAATGCAATATTTTCCTTTCCATAAATCCCACCATTTAATATGGTCCACCAAAATATTTTTAGCGTTGTAAACCGACGCTCGGTTATTTTCTAATTAAATACCGAAATTACATAAAATTTTGGGATAAATACCCCAAAATCACAAATCCCATTCAATTGCACACAATAAAAGTCAATTAAATAAATCGATCACACCATTGAAATCAACAAAAAATTTCGGTCACCGGTTATCCGGTATAATTTACGGAAATAATTAATTAATTAATTAATGATGGAAATTAATTAATAAATGCCAAAAATGCAACTTACGCCGTAAAGCCTAATTAAAAGCCGAGACGGGTTCGGAAAATTTCCAAACCTATCTAAATAAATACTACTACCTATTTACTTGCTAATTGTGCGATTCTAACCACCTAACATGCATTAACGACTAACTAATTCACTAATCCGTTCTAACTATCCACCTAATCCTAGCTTAGCATAAACTAAACAACCCTTAAACATCATTAACTTACTAAGTAAGGATTAGTGAGTTAAACTCACTTGATTTGCGATCCGCACGAACCAAAACTGTAGGGACACGGCGAGGATCGACAACCTCCAAAGCGGGACCGCCGAGTAGGGCCGGGACGGGCTCGAAAACGGACCTTGATGCCCACAAACCCTTGCTGATGTTGGCTTTAGAATTTGGGCCCAAAGAGCTGCAATAGTGGCTGGTTTGGGCAAGGTTTAAGGCTAGATATGGCAGTCGCAGATCGTGGTGCAGGCCGTGATTACAACAGCCATGAACTAGGCTGAGTTGTGGCTGCGGGGCTTGCTGGATTGCTGGAACGGAGCTACTGTTGAGCTTCGGATGGGTTGGAGCAGATGAGGGATGGAGCAGCTTTGTGTGGCGAAGATGGGCCACGCTGGAGGGTCAACTACGAGAGGCTTGTTGCGAAAAATTGACTAGTGTCTTTGTGGCTGAATGGAGGAGATTCGATGGGGTGCACGTGAAGAAGAAACATATGAAGGTGGGGGCGTCGGTGGGGCGGAGAACATGCGAAGGAAATTGACAGCGAAGGAGAGGTATAAGCGAACAGGGCGTCGACGAAGCGGGCAGGGTCAGAGAAAAAGAAAGAGAGAAAAGGGTGTGCATGGTTAGACCGAGATAGTCGGTGACCGGAATTTTATGCTGATTGCAAGGATGCATTCCGTTTATTTAATTGACTGTTATTTCGTGCAATTTGGCTATATTTTGTGAAATTGGGTATTTATCCCAATTTTTATTAAATTTTAATAATTAATTAAATATTTACGGAGTGTAGGTTTACGGCACCAAAAATATGATTATGATTGTTGAAACTAGTGGTAAGTTCAATTTTGAAATTATTGCATTTTGGCTAAGGTCGACCGTGTACCCACACACGATTAAGGTGTGATAAAAATGATAAATTGATTTGATGGTCAATGTTATATTTTTTAATATCATCTTTGGGTGTGCTATATATATGATTTGTTATTATCAGCTTTGGGCGACCTATATATATGATTTGTTATTATCGGCTTTGGGTGACCTATATAAATTATCAGCTTTTGGCAAGCTATATGACTTATCAACTTTGGGCGAACGAAATAAATTATCAGTTTTGGGCGAGCTACACTATCTATATTTTCAGCTTTGGGTGAGTGTTCCTGATTTGATAGGACATTATAGATAGTATTGATTGAGTTGACCGAGAAGTGGTCATGATGACATGTAATCGACTGAGTTGATTGATCGATGGTTCGATCTATTTTGATTGAGTGGCATGGTTGTTAGTAATTATTAATTAAACTGACTTGCAGGAAGAAGTGGAGGCCAAGGTAAGTCCTTTGACTCATGGTTGTGCTTAGGCAGCTCTTAGGGCTTATTTCCTTCCTAATTAGGTCTTAGGGAGTTGAACTTACTGAGATGTCATCTCACCTCATTGTGGGATAACAATTTCAGGCCTGTAGATGGCAACCCCTCCTGAACATTTTGGTCAACCAAAGAAATTCACGTAACAGAGTTACCATATTCCGATACATGGGCACCCTAATGGACTAGTGTATATGCCGGTGAAGTCCATAGTCTGGGTTGATGCGGGTTTACCCAAAAAGGTGCCCCATCAATACAGGTCATGGTATCGCCATTATCATAATGGTCAAAGAGAGGGCCCTATACCAGAATCTGAGATATCTCTGTATGTGATGGAAGTTGCTTTGGAAGGGGTACGACAGACCTTAAGGATGGTTTGGTGGTGGACGCAAAGGACCCTAAGCTTGATGATCTAGATTCTCCGGTGTACTCAGTAGTAGGCTCCAGCTAGAGTGTAGAAGAAGGAGAAATCGAGGATGATGATGAACTGTAGTGGTTTAGAAACCCCCATCCCTACTTGTAGATTTTACTTTATGACTGGCTAGTGTAGGACCTGACTTGGGTAGTTTGTATTGTAATATATACATTCTAGTTTGTGATGTATATAAATGTGGTTGTGGTTTTCAGGTTTGAAATTTATGGCCCTACTTTCCTATCCCATTGTTTTATTGTCTGGGGATTTTATATCTGCTTTCGCATGCATATTTATAAGAATGGGTCGGCAATGCATTTTAGGGCATTGCTATTATATCAGCCAAGCAAGGATGGGCATGGGCTCGGAGGATCGGGACGTGACAACACGTATGCAACAATCCTACCATGTTACAACAGTACACAGCCCAGTCCTCTAAATGACGCATCAGTATAGATCTCATATCCTCCAGGACTAGATGGAATGGTCAGCACATGTGCGGTAGTCAACTTCTGCTTAAACTCTTGGAAACTACGCTCGCACTTGCCTATCCACACGAATTTTTCTTCTTTCTTCAAGAGTCGAGTCAGTGATGACACTAATACTGAAAATCTTTCCATAAACTTTCTGTAGTACTTTGCCAAACTCAAGAAGCTTATGATCTCTTATACTGTTGTCGGTCTTAGTTTACTGATACTACTTCGATCGTGGTCGGGTTCATAGAGATTCCTTCGCCTGAGGTCACATGACCTATGAATGCTACACGAGTCAACCAAAACTTGCACTTACTAAACTCAGCGTACAATCCTTGTGTCCTCAAGGTCTGACGTACCATTCTCAGATGGCTCCCCTATTCATCAGCACTCCTCGAATATAACAGAATATCATCGATAGACACGATCACGAATTGACCTAGATATTCCTCAAATACTCAATTCATCAAATCCACGAAAGCAGTTGGAGCATTCATCAGTCTGAATGGCATTATAGTAATTTCCTAATGGTTGTCTCAAGAACGAAATGCTGACTTTGGTATGTCCTCCCTTCGGATCCTTAGTTGATGATACCCTGCCCTCAAGTCGATCTTTGAAAGTATCGACACTTTTTGTAACTGGTCATACAATTCGTTGGTCTTCAGCCGTGACCACTTGTTCTTGATCGTCACATGATTAAGTTGACGATAGTCGATGCATAATTGCAACGAACCATCTTTCTCCTTCACAAACAAAACCGGTGCTCCCCAAAGTGATGCACTAGTATGTATAAATCCCTTATCCAGTAATTCTCACATCTGCCCTTTAGTTCTTTCAATTTAAACAACGACCTCCCGTAAGAAGCCTTAAAGAGTGGCTTTGTCCCAAGTGCTAATTCAATCAAAAGTACTATCTCTTTCTCTGACGACAGGCCTGACAATTCTTGTGGAAACGCATATAGAAATTCTTGGATTATTGAGATGTCCTCAATTTTCAATTCTTCAATCTACCTTATCTATGACAATTGCCAAGTAACTTTGGCAATCCCCGTCTAACAAATGGATTGCCTTAAGCGGCGAGATTAAGGAAATCGAGGGTCCTTCTTGACTCCCAATAAACTTGACGCTTCCATTTGCTAATGGATTAAGTTGGATTACTCCACAACAATGATTCATTACTACAAGATGCTCCAGGAGCCAATTCTTCCCACACTTGATGATAAGGTTATACCCAACAAGCTAATCAAGTACAACTCTAGTCAGTGGTTCTTCTCCTACAACCTTAACCCAACGAACTGAAATTCCACAAACTTTGCCCCCAAAACTCTACGGTGTTACTCTGATAAAATCACCTCAAAACATTCTTCCTCTAGTCGGTGCATGGTCTCCTAGTGGCGTCCTAACTGCAGTAGCGATACTTATGTTTTCCTGGACTGACAGTCCCTCACCCGATGGCCATGCTGACTATAAACAAAGCATGCTCCAATTATACCGGAACACTGGGTTGATCCAGGCTTCCCTCTACAAACTTGGCACTCATCTAGTGAGTCCTCTGTCTCTTGCCAGGTGACAGCATGCATTCTTACTTGTACCGGAGGCCTGTTCCAAAAACCCTATGGTGTGTTCTACGGTGCACTCCTGCTAATCTATCCTATTGATGGTGATGGCACTTGCGATCTCATCGGCCTTCTGCAACAGCTTCCAGCTAGGCGACCCTGTTGGTCGTACTTAAAACAACCACCCGTCCTAACATGGCATGGGGCCAATCCATGTCGTCTTCCGCAACACACGACATTCTGATTCGATGTTGACTTGTCTATCTCACATTTCTTATTGGGCGAAATAGAATACATTTCTCCATTCATAGGCTCCTTTTCAAACCGATTTCTATCTCTGTCTGACTAGACCTTACCCATATGTGGTAGCTTGTCCCCCTAATCGCAATTCCAGGTTGGACCTCGGTAAGTGTGGCAACAACAATGGTTATAGCACTGGCAACGGTAGTGACAGCGGCAACACGGCGGCTTTGATCCTGAGCTTACTGGATTGACAATTCCCAAGGGTCACTAGCGCCTAAACAATCCCATCGAACCTAGGATCGCACAGTGCTACTACATTAGTACCGGCCTACGGTGGTACTCTTACACTAATGCTGGCTTGAGCCTGTGCTCTACCTTAGGTATCGACCCATGTTAGCGCTCTACCCCGAGTCATAGAGGCTACTATCCTCTTACTAGGAGTTCTCATCTCATGATCACTCACACTACAAGATCTTTGTAGAAACCCGATTTCTAATTCCAATACCAGATTAGAATTTGAGTGACCCACAAACAAGCTATCAGAGACATGCACTAGCATAAATTAAAGGCCAATCCTACAAACTATCCCACAACCCATCACACCTTATCACTCCAACTATCGACCCACTCTGATACCACTAAATGGGGATGTCATGCCCTGATCCTCGAACACCTGCCCATCCCTCAATGGTCGATTAAATAGCGACATCCCAGGACACGTCGCCGACCCATTCATTTTAATGCGCATGCGAAAGCAATTAATTGATCCCCAGACAACAATAAGATGGGATAGAAAAGTAGGGCCACAATTTTTGAAAGACCAAATTATACCTTTACACATATCAAAACAATTCATATACATTACTTGTGGCATCCGGGAATTTCAACCTGAAATATTGGTTTTGAGGGAAACGATATTTGTCTTTGAATGGCCATAGGGACAATTACATCATTGGCCACAATATTTTATCTCTTGGACCAAACCCCTTCTGAAAATGTTAATTGACTATGAGAATGTTAATTGATTTCTATAAATAAAAATCAAATGCCCTAAAGTGGTGAAGGAATTATGGGCTTATTATTGATATTTTTCTATGGGCTATTTAAATTGGACATAGGACGATTTGATAAAGAAGACTTTGCTCTTGACTATGCACTTTATAGATTTGATGGATTAATGTCACAAAGTCTTTTGGCTATTTTATTATGCAATTAGGTATTTATTTAAATGAGGATTAAAATGTATTATTAAAAAATAAACTTGGGCCATTTAAGTTTGGACTTTAGGCCCAAGTGAGATGGGCCTAAAGTGGGCCATAAGCCCGGCCCATTGTCGACGCATGGAGGGGTGGAGGAGGAGCCGCATGGCCTCCAAGTGTCTTCGGCAAGGGAGACACTTGTCTCCTCCTTGGGGACAAGTGTCCCTCATGCAAACTAAGAATGCATGCATATATATATACAACCAAAAAGAGAGAGAGAGAGAGAGAGTGGCTGGTGGAGAATTTGGCCAAAGCGAGAGAGAGGGAGTGGCGAGAGAGAAGGGGAAGCCGAGAGAAGGAGTCCACCCGTCGCCGCCCGGACACCGTCCGTCCGTCGCCGGTGTGCCTCGTTTGCTCGGTTTTGGAGGCAAGTTGGGACTGATTTCCACTCTTGCATGTGTGCCTTGCATGTGTGATTTGTTGGTGGTAGGTTTCGGATCATAGGGAAGGCAAAACCGGAGCTAGAATGTGACTTGTTCTTGGAGATGCTTGCTGTTTTCGTATGAACCGCCTGAACCAGAATCTTGTGAGAGCTTGCATGCATGTCTCGAGTTTGATTTTGACCTTGATTCCTTCATGAAAGTTGTAGCTAACATCTTAAACTACAACATACTAAAATTTGGGACAAAATGATGGAGATTTAAAGGGTCAAATCCTCATCCTACGAAGACACTAGATCTGGAAGAGTTTTGCTGACCTTTTGGTAGATTTGTGGTTGCATGTCTCTTCGACTTCTTCATGAAACTTGTAGAGAACATCCTAAAGACTAACATACTCAAATTTGAAGTAAAATGAGCCAGTGTAGCCTAGTGAATCGACTTACTCTTGAAGACGGTAAATCTGGAAACACGGTACAAGACACCCGAGACTTTATGGACCCATATGGTGACTATTCTTCGGTGCGAGAACCAGAAGCTTCGTACGACTATAGAAAATTATCTAGAACGAATCTGGCCTAGAATTCTTCACAAAAAATCTACTTTAGTGTCTTAACTATAACCTGGTAAAATTTCAAAATTTTTGGAGGTCGTTCGTGTATTTTATTTGAATTATTTCGAAAACTGCACATTCTGTTTCTATCCGAAATTGCATGCTGTATTTGTGTGAATTGTATTTTCTTGTGTGGAACTCTATTGGGCATGTGTTTTCATGAAATTACTATCTTATTGTCTTGCCTATCACATGCCTTGATTTCATGATTTTTGAGAAGCATATGGATATTTAATTTAAATATTTTCTAAAATAGTATATGCTGGAATTTTGTAAACTTTGAAAAGGCATGAAATATGGACCATTTTAAATTGCATGGACTCCATGAATTGTATTGTTATGGATGATGGTGTCTTGCTGCATGTACAATAATGATTTGAGATGCATGTATGAATTCAATGATGAATATGATCTTGGTTGCCATCACATCGCATGCCATGTTGAAATTGAGCCATAATTGTGAATGTGAAATTCAAAATGAGATGTATAAGAACATGCATCGTGGTGATGAGAACACCGTCGGAGGTGTGAGCTGACGATGCCCCGGGAGCGTCGGGATGCCCGGTGGTGTACGTAATTCCAGGGGAGGCCTGGTGGTATGTCGGTACATAATTCCGGAGGGCAGGGGAAACCATTTTCATGGCGAGCCCCGGAGATTCCCCGGGAGTGTCGGGACGCCCGGTGGTATACGGTACGTAATTCCAGGGGAGGCCTGGTGGTATGTTGGTACATAATTCCGGAAGCCTGGCAGGTATTGTGCCGGGGGATACCTCGCGATGCTAGATGGGATGCGAGATGCCTGGCTAGAAGGGTAAAGGCCAGATGCCCGGTGGCCTAGTGGCGTAATTCTGGAGGGTCCTCGTGATGCTAGTTGGGATGCGAGATGCCCGGAATGTGGGGGTGCCGGATGCCCGGTTGTATCTTGGATACATGCCCGGAGTTTCCTTGCAATGCTAGGATTGGGCGCAAGTGATGAATGTGGGATGCAAACATTGGTCCCGGGAAAGAGAAATGTGGCAGTCCAAAATGAAATTGAAATTAATTTTGCATGATGATATATGCATGACATGATGATGATGTTACATGCATGGATGCATGGTAATGATGGTGGTACATGTGATATGATGATATGGTGATGATGTTACATGCATGGATGCATGGTAATGATGGTGGTACATGTGATATGATGATATGATGATGATGTTACATGCATGAATGCATGGTAATGATGATGGTACACGTGATATGGTGATATGATGATGTTGTTATACACATGGATGCATGGTAAGGATGATGCCATATGTGACATGATGATGGTAAGTGTATGATATGATGGTGATGTCTATATGATGATGATGGTACATGAGGTATGATGACATGTGCATGATGCCATGGTACGTTGTGCATGGATGCTTGTATGACATGTGATGCTATGATTGTGATGATTGCATGGCATGATGTATTGAGTGGCTTATTGGTCATTTACCTGCTGAGTGGTTGTAATCACCCCTTTTGGGGAATAACATTTCAGACTAGATAAGATACCTCTGCTGCCACTGCTACCGGTAGATGGATCAAGTAGGTTGGATATGACCGCGAGGAGGAGGATAGCAAAGGAAGGAACTTTTGGAGGCCGACACTGGTCGATGGACTTTAAGTATTCGACTGTTGGAGAAGATGTCGGTCATCTTTTGAAGTATAGCCGAGTATAGAAACATTGGCATTTCGATGTATCGACTAAAGATGTCCATCTGCTTTATGTAAATAAACGTGTTCGGCTTTAACTTATATAAGATGTTTAGTAGGTGTGCATTGTTTTCTGAATATAGGAAAGGGAGTTTGTTGGATGTGCTTCCGTATATGAATTGCGCAAGGGACCTATAAAAAAAAAATGTGTAAACCTCCATAGTTGTATGGACCCGCTGCAATTGAAATGGTATTAGAGTGACATGTTAATAGGGAAAGTGAAAGGTAAGCGAACTGTGGCGACCCTAACGGATCGGGGGCTGTCGAGGGGTGCCACATTACTAACCGATATTTACAAGGTCTACGAAAAGGTCGACTTCTCAAAACAAGTTGTCATATGACCAGCTAGTCCAATTCATTCGCTGATTCGTCAGAGTCCATAGGATCAGAGCGAGATGACGGGTTCTCCACTGCGCCATCAGGAGGGTCAGCTGGGTCTTCGTCAAGTGTAGCATCAATCACTGTAGTGAGGATATCAAAGATTTTAAGGGGACCTAGCCTAACACTGTTGGGAGCATAGTGGTACCATGCCCTGAATCGATTAGGTATTTCTTGATGTGGAATCTCTTCAACCCAGATGGTGGACACAACTAGCTCATAGACCGAAAAACTTCCGAGATCGAGGAAACTAAAAACCCGTTTGGTATATCTCATAGGACGACCATGATGTTCCGAGGGATGTGCCATCTAAGAACCTCAAAATGTTATCCCACAATGGGGTGAGACGACGTCTCAGTAAATTTAACCCCCTAAGCCCTAACTAGGAAGAAAATATGCCCTAAGGACTGCCTAAGCGCAACCACGAGATAGAGAACTTACCTTTGCCTCTACTTCTTCCTACAAGTTAGTATGTCTCATAGATGCACAATTCACATCAACCACTCATTTGAATTCATTAAAATGGATCGAATCATCGATAAATCAACTCAGTCGATTACATGTCATCATGACCTTCCCTTGGTCAGCCCACTCAATACTGCCTATAAAGTCTAACCATATCAGGACTGCTTACTATAAGCTGATAAATAGATAGTATAGCTCGCACTAAGTTGATAAATAGTATACTACTTCCTCTAAGATGATATATCAAGCCCGCAAGTGGATATAGTATACTAATAGTCAGAAGCTGCTAAGGTATACTGCTCATTCTAAACTAACATATCGAACCATTGGGTGGATATAGCACACCGGTATATTGCTCGCTCTAAGATGCCATATCAAAGCCTATAGGTTGATATAGTATATCAAATTAATCATCCAATAAATTCACCATTTTTATCATACCCAATAGAAATAATCATGTGTAGGTATACGGTTGGCTTTAACCAAAATATAATATTTTCCTTTCCATAAATCCCACCATTTAATATGGTCTACCAAAATATTTTTGGCGTTGTAAACCGACTCTCAATTATTTTCCAATTAAGTACCGGAATTAAATATATTTTGGGTAAATACCCCAAAATCACAAATCCCATTCAATTGCACACAATAATAATCAATTAAATAAATCGATCACACCATTGAAATCAGCATAAAATACCGGTCACCAGTTATCCCGATCTAATTTTCAAAAATAAATAATTCATTAAATAATTACGGAAATTAATTAATAAATGCCAAAAATGCAACTTAGGCTTGTAAAGCCTAATTAAAAGTCAAGACGAGTTTGGAAAAATTCTAAACCTATCTAAATAAATACTACGGCCTATTTACTTGCTCATTGTGCGATTCTAACCACCTAACATGCATTAATGACTAACTAATTCACTAATCCGTTCTAACTATCCATCTAATCCCAGCTTAGCCTAAACTAAACAACCCATGAACGTCATTAACTTACTAAGCAATGATTAGTGAGTTAAACTCACTTGATTTGCGATCCGCATGGACCAAAACGACGGGGACGTGACGAGGATCAACAACCTCCAAAGTGGGATCGCCAAGCGGGACCGAGATGGGCTCGAAAACGGGTCTTGATGCCCACAAACCCTTGCTGATTTTGGCTTCAGAATTTGGGCCTAAGGAGCTACAACAGTGGCTGGTTCGGGCATGGTTTGAGACTAGATGTGTCGGTCGCGGATGGTGGTGTGGGCCGTGACTGGAATGGCCATGAACCGAGCCGATTTGTGGCTGCGAGGCTTGCTAGATTGCTAGAACGGAGTTGCTGTTGGGCTTCAGATGGGCTGGAGTGGACGAGGGATGGAGTAGCTTTGTGCGGCAAAGATGGGCCACGCTGGAGGGTCAACCACGAGAGGCTTGCTAGGAAAAATTGACCAGTGTCTTCGTGGCTGAATGGAGGAGATTCGGTGGGGTGGACGTGAAGAAGAAACGGATGAAGGTGGGGCGCCGATGGGGTAGAGAACATGCAAAGGAAATTGATAGCGAAGGAGAAGTATAAGCGGATAGGGCGTCGACGAAGCGGACAGGGTCAGAGAAAAAGAGAGAGATAAATGGGCATGCATGGTTGGATAAGAGAAGACCAAGTCAAAGAAACGGTGAAATAGAAGATTGCAGAAGGGGCTGTCGGTTGCAAAGGGGGAAAGGGAAAAGAAACGTGCGACTAAGGGAGAGAGAAAGAGAGAAATCGAAGAAGAGGAGAAGAGAGAGACGGGCGGTCGAAGGGGAAACACATGAGGGCAAAAATGAAAGCAAAACCAAAAATAAAAGAACATAACTTGAATTCAACACTTCTTGGTCCCACAAGATCTAAATCATTCCAATTTGATCCAAAAAAAACAAAACCCCACGCTAGAATACTTGATCCTCACTTGCTTTTTTGCACCAACTTCTCCCAAATAATAAGTCTTGGGCAACAAAAATGGCCATTTCTCTCAATTTCAAATTTTATTTCCTTTTTCTCGGAATCCGATTTCTGAACACACTTCTCCAATTGAGGTCCAATTTTGTTGAAGAAAAAGCCCACACAACTCCTTTCACCAAGTAGTTCACACAGGAGGCCAAAATCCCTTCAATTTGGCCAATCTGAATTTCCGTTCGTTTTCCAAATCGTTTGAATCGATTTTCCGTAAAAATCACGAACTCACCGAAAATTCCTCAAAAGATGAGTCGATGTTCCTAAAATGACTTGTGACATGACAGAACTTTCAATTTCTGAAATCAAATTCAAATTCACGGTTAATGTCAATCTGACGTGATTTTAGTGCGACTTAACCGACCGGGTAGCTTTTAGGAATTTTTGGTGCAATTGACTCGTGGTCGATTTTCTTCGAGCCACACGTACCTCTTCGACATATTGGCAACTCTTGGTGGTCGTGAAAATCTCAAGGTTTCAATTACGGACACAGGGTACCCAAAACGATAGAAAATCGGTCTAGTGCTGACTGACGAAAATTTTGCAATCAAGTAGAATCACCCACACTTAGATCACACATCTCAGTCGAATCAACCTATCTCCGGTCTCTGATCAATTTTTTTTTTTAATTGTGCCATAATGACCCTTGTAGACTAGCACAGTCGAGCAGTCGATTCCTATTCGAATTCTCAAGTCTATTGCGTTTAAAATACCTTAACAGCTTCACCTGATATGTCAGTTATCTCATGAGTGGCCATCTCAGAGAAAAGCACTATAGGTCCGTTGATGAAAGGCCCAACTTATCCGATCGAAATTAAAACCTGAAAATCAGAATGTCGGAACCTATATTTCCAAAATTATAGAAAAACACAAAAGAATATGCAAAAATACCCAAAAAAATGCATATTTAGGGTTCCATATGTAATTTTACATCTATAAACTCATTAAACATAAAAAAATAAATATACCACAGTATAAAGCATCTCATATGAGCACATAGACTCCAAAAACACCCCAATCAAAGCTCAGATGTGCTTGTACAGGGGTCCAAAGTGTGCGGCGTGTGAAGTGCACACGCAAGCTAGAGCAGACCGGTTTGAACCGATCACTGACTGATCTGATCAATTTGACCATTTCATGTTGATTGTCTAGCCGATCCGACCAGTTTCATTGGTCAACATCTAGTATGACCGGTTGACTAGTCCAATCAACGAAGAATCAGTTCAGCCAGGTGAACAAGTCGAGTCAACAGAGTCAAGTCAATAAATTGGGTCTAGGTCAACCGTTCGAGTCGAACCCTGTGCGTATGGGGCGCGTGTTTGATGCGCACCAACTCCTACCAATGCATGGCCGTGCGTGGGGGCACAGGTGGCCTCCCCTGATGGTGTGCCAGCCACGGTTTTGCTAGTCTCGAGGAGTCCACTTCGTTTTTGTAATTAAAATTGATTTTTATTGAAGAAAAATTCATGAAAAAAGGGAAAAAATCTATGTGTTTGAGTTCTAGGTTATGACCGTTCTGATACCACATGTTAGTTATGAAAAACGCACAATTTGACGATCTCCATAGCTAGAACAAGAACACATATAATCGAGTAGAAATATTAATGCACATGTTTTGGAATCCATTGTTCTTGATGTAGAAGCGGAAAAGTGACTAACAAATGTTTTCATATTACTTTGCGACAATAAATGTTCATCAATTGTTTTTCAATAAATTTGTAAAACAGCATACATACAAAGTTAAATCCTCATGTAATGATTAGTCAATTGATCGACTATTTGGTTTTTATATTGGTCTGGATGCAACAAAACACGTGTTAAAATTACAGTCTTCTCACGTTGAGACCAATCTACAAGGCCATGTTCTTTATCGTGCGACGGAGACTAACTCGATATGCGTGAAACAAAGCTTTTCCGCACATCCATATGGATTAATTAATCCAAGTGAAAGTTGGATGGCCTCGCATTGTCCAGAAAAAAAAGTATGAATTTAGCTCTTGATGCTGAGATGAAAATAAGAAATTAATGGAGTTACTGATGTAATAACTGCAGGAGTTGCTATCAGTAACGTTGTGCTTGGACCTCTCTTTGTCATTCACAAATGGAGTAGTAGTAAGAAACCAATCAAATGCCATGGGACTTTATTCGAAAAAATTCGAAGTAGAAGGTCTGTAATATATCACGATAAAGACCGTAAAGTCAAATGCTATCGGTGGCGAAAGCAGGATCCTCTCCAGCTCAGCATCACCTTCGTTTCTTTGTCTATCGATAGCTGTCTCTCTCCAAACACCATGTGTGAAAAGAAGAAGAATGGCTCTCTTTCTTTTCTAAAAGTTGAAATTATTGTACTAATCCTTGGAAGACCGAAAAGCAAAGTGCTGGAAGTCGATGAGAACGACAAAACTGCTATATGGCCGACAATAAAAAGTAAGGTTGGTTGACAAAAAGCCCCCAAAGTTACGCTGATTGCCTTGCCCGGGACGGGCACTGGCCTTTTCCTCGACACTACTCCATTCCATATCCTTTTAACTTATTTTGGTCATTGGTGACAGACAACTAGCGATTTTCAACGTGAATTAAAACATCCACACACATTTATATGGCAAGCCCGAAGGTGACATTAACTGACACGAATTTAATGATGAGCTCTTTTGTAGAAAATAATCTCTTATTCGTTAGGCTTTTTGATGTTTTTATTAATTAATGTGATGGGTCTAAGTTGGCCCGTCCGCCCATGTTGGGTCTAAAAGCCTGGCCCACAAAATTAGGGCCCATGAATGGAGAGATACGTTGAAGAGTTGTAACTTTTGGGGGGACGTCTTTTGCTGAAGGGATACGTCTTTTGGAGAAGACGTATTTAAGGGGAGAAAAGAAAAAGAGAATGTACCTTTTGGAAAAAACGTACGCTTTTCATTTCTCCCTCTCCCAAAAACCAACGTAACTCGTCCCCCCTTTGAACCAACAGTAGGCTCCTTGGTAGACCGGGATCAGATTCTTCCTCGAACTTCAACGTTGGTGTTTAATCTGTGGACAATAAGGTACACTCGATTATGTAGTGTAACTTTCGATCGGTGATACATGTTATTCCTAGGCTCGTCTTCCGCATTCGTTTTAGGGGTTCAATTTAGTGTCGAATCCGATTTTGGGAATCCGATATTCCCAACACTTTTCATAAGTGTACAAAAAGGATTCTCATTTTCAATTCAGTTTTTGATGCAGAAAATAACCACATGACAACAGTCATAAAAATGTTGAAATAGGAAGTCGTTAGTTTGACGACAAAGGCCACAAAATCAAATGCGATTGGTCGATGAGAAAGACAGATGTCTCTCCCTCTCCCCACGGGTGTGTCTGTGCGAGCTTGGGGAGCGCCTAAAGGAGAGGCGCGATCTTTTGCTAGGCCTTTGCCATTCTCAACGTAGAATAAGGCCATGCTGACACTTACTTTTAAAGAGTGTTGGAAGTAAGTCAGCTAAAGAAATAATTAGCCTCTTTTCGATGTACAATAAACAAATTACCTAGGAACGTATGTTGAATCACGAGCGAATGACATACGATATGACTTCACGATGACCTGAATGCAATTATGTGAAAAGTATCCACATTCCATAGTGTTAAAGCCAATTGTCTTCTCAAAGTAGTAATGAAATTGCTTTTGTTCATTGATGGAGAGAGAAGAAGAAAAGAGAACAGTTTCTCATAACGTTTTTTCTGCCAACCATTATTACAGTTATTTCTAAAATTTATTTATATAATTTCATTTACACCCTTTCAAAAGGTTTTTCTCCATTACGTCACATCAAGACAAACCAATGCATATTAATTGCACCACAACATAGACATACCATGAAAATAAAACATCTCCCACTCAAACATGATGGGCTTAATAGGGTTCTATAAAAAATATAAGGTATTCAACATTCATTTACTTTAGAAACAATTCATACAACCAAGAAAGCTGTGTAACCAGTGAGCACACCTTCACTTGAGAACTCAAATTATGCACATGTTAGGGATGTCATAATGGATACAACCCCAAAAAGAAATAAACAATTGACATCTTATAGTGCCCCAGACATATTTTGTTATATCAATCCAAGTATATCTATCACTTAAAGGCTATACTTTACAATTCTCATAATATAATGTATTTACAATTATATCCAAAATCATAGAAGGTGATATAATTGTAATTACATGTGATAGATGTAAACCAACAATAGTCTTCGTTTACACTCATGTTTCTCTCATTTTTCAGAACAATTGCTTTCCTGGACACATCTCATAAAACCATATCTATTCATGACAACCGGTAACGTGTTAAAGTAGCAACATTGATATTTCACTTTAAGAATATAGTAAGAAGTAACATGTGACACAAAATGAGGTAAATTATAAATTTCCTTAAGGGCTTACACGATGAGTAAATAGGGATAATTTCACTCACCTTCCTTTGTTGGTTGTACAATGCACATGAAGTATGGATTATATGCTATAGTGGATTTCTCTTTCTATAGGAACGTATGTCATTTATTAAACACATCCGCTATATGGATTTTAGCCTAAATATAGTCACATGCTTCTCACGTACTAATGTTTAACTCGAGTGCTATATCAGCTCGCTTTCTACAGTGCCCAATTAAGAAGGTAAGTATACTAGAAGTGCCAAAAGTTGTATATGTCGCTTACTTTGGTGCCAAAAGTTTATTTTAGATCACTTAAGTGCCAAAAAGTTTGAAAAATGATTATTTCAATGTTAATGCCAGTTTGATTGGTAGGAAATCTGATGTGACATTTTTTTATTAAATTTTGAATCCCACATGGCTTGTTGAAGAGTACAGTCAACATCTAAACAACAAAACTATGTCGTTTGGATCTTTCCCTCAAGTAAGAACAGTAAATCCCCAAATTGAAAGATCGATTGAGAGAGAGGGTAGAAGGTGAGCAAATGGGCATACTAGCGATGAGCAGGGCAGGAGTAGTGAGCAAATCTTGTTGGGCATGGGCTTCCTCCTCATATTTTTCCTCGAAGAATAACACCAGTACCAGTACTAGCACCACTCCACCTCCAGTTCATCCAACATTGTCAACAAGGCTAATCTCTTGTCCTCCTCCTTCTCCTTCCCCCTTTAGAAGGACTCACTTTGGTCGCCTCCTGAGCAAAACCTAGTCCATCATCTTCATATGCGCCTTCCTTATCTCCCTTACCCTCCTCATTTTCACTCTTTCCACCTTCAACCCCCCTTCTTCCTCATCCTCCTTTGCCTTTGCCTCCTATTCTTCCTACTGGTTCTTACTCGAGCAATAACCTCAGCTTCTCCTTGCTCCCAAGTCCCGAAATGACTGCGCGTCTCCGTTGTTCTGGTCATTCCCCACCTTCTCCTAGCGGGCCAAGCCCAAAAATGGCAGCACCAAGCACTAGTTCATGTTGCTGGGGATATGCACCCTGCATAAGAGGGGCACATGCACCATGAACAACCTCGTCATCGCTCACTTGGTCAAGCAACTATAACAGTGACTAAGCAACGGTGGTTAAGCGACGATGGGTAAATGAGCTACATTTAGTGTTGGATGAGGATTACTAACAAAGGACCTTAATTTCAACCCATATATGATGGCAAAATGATGTCCTTTCTTAAGAAGAACAGAAAACAACGTAGTTTTGGCCATTCCTTTGCCACATCAACATTTTTTTAATATAAATGCCACGTAACCAATTTTGTTGAAATCTCTTCTGGTGGCACTAAAGTGATCATTTTTTCCTTGATTTGGTACTAAAGTGATCCGATAGAAACTTTTGGCACCAAAGTGAGTGTGGTATATAACTTTTGGCATTTCTAGTGTACTTTCCCCCCTAATTAAGTACTCGCATCTAGCATCTTTTAGGCATACATGATTGTGGGACTATCGTGTCTAGTCTTATCACATACAAATTGCAAACCTCAATCTTGACCTCAATTAAGGTGATATATTATTTTATGTACTAAACTTACTCTTCCCACATTCATAGTATATAACATCTAATTTCAACGTACTAAGTATAGTATTTGAGGTAATTGCTCATGTGAGCGAGCCAACCATTGTCTGCTGACATATACATGTATTTGTGCTAGTCTCATAATGGATTTATACTTGTTAGTGAAACATCTAGTCACTAAATATCACATCCCGAACCTCGAGCACGCACACATCCCACTGTGGTCGATAGAAATGCGACTTCCTAGGACACGTCACCGACCCATTCATTTTAATACACATGCGGAAGCAGATAAATAATCCCTAGACAAAACTCAATTGGGATAGAAAAGCAGGATCACATTTTTAAATCCAAACCACACACCTTTATACACATCAAACTAGTTCATTTACAGGACTAGGCTATTAACAAAAGATCTATAGAAGATCAGTCCTCAAAAACTAAGCTGTCCTAAGATCACCTAGTTAGATTCATACGCTAGCTCATCACTCTTCGGGCGTCGTGTCTTCCACCAACCCATCTGGAGGATCAACAACACCCTCACCTAGAGTGGCATCTATGATACTAGGGGGAATATCAAAATACCTGAGAGGGCCATCCAAGAATCCATCGAGTCTGTAATGGTACCATGCTCTGAATTGACGAGGGATCCTATGAGGAAGGTTCTCATCGACCCAGACAGTAGTCACCGCAAGCTCATAGACCCAATGACTTCCCAGATCGGCATAGTAAAAAATCCTCTCAGTGGCCCTCACTGGTCTACCAAAAAGCTCCGGAGGATCCGCCATTTAGGGACCTGAAAATATTATCTCACAACGGGGTGAGACAATGTCTCAACGAGTCCTACCCTCTAAAACTCGATTAGGAAGAAAAAAGGCCTCAAGACGCTCTAGCCACACAATTAAGAATAGAGGACTTACCTCGTCTCAGTCCTTTCCTGCACGTTAGTACATTTCAAAAATCAATCAATCCAATCACTATAAACCACGGTCCAAAAGACACGACCTATCTTTAGGTTGTAATCACGGCCCAACGGGCGCAACCTTTAATAGGTGGCAGATGACAGCCAAAAAGAGCACGACCTCTATCAGGGGGTAAATCATGGCCCTAGTGGGCACGACCGATTCTAAATTCGGTGGTAAATCAAGGTCCAACAGGGCACAGCCAAACTTCGACGATTTTTCTAGATCCACTCACAACCTTTCACGGACAAATTCCAATTGAATGCCGACACTAAACATCCTTGGGATAAATCCCCACATAAACATCCAACGATTCAAGCTAGTCCTACAAACCAATTACAATGCTATAAGCAAACACCGGGTATTTTCAAGTTAAATACCAAAACTTCTCCAATTTCCCTCAATTCCATGCTTTTGGAATTATTAACCACAATCATCATTTCACTCAATTTCTTAATTAAACATACAATTAGCACAAACTAACTGCACCGCTAAGCGATCGGTGCAAAATTCTAACGATCGGCCATCTTGGCAAAATTTTTGAAATTATTAAATAATTATATTTAGTACCAAAAATTAAATAATTAAATATTATAATATTATAATATAATATAATATTTATAAAATTCGAAATAATTAATTAATTAAAAATAATTAACTAGGGCTTAAACTAGATTACACTAATTTAAACATACAATTAGCCTTAATTAAGCATCAATTAAACTAATCATACAACTAATCTAATTTACATTTAAATAATCTAATCTAACCACCTAAATCTAATTAGACTAATCTAAACACCCCTTAAGTATAATTAACTTACTAAGCGAGGTTTAGAGGATAAACTCACCGGTTTTGCGCGTCGGTGAGTTCACGGCAACCACGATGCCAAGGCGGTCGATAAACCTCGAAGCGGCGACACCAATGGAGGCCGAGAAGACACCAAAAATGGGCCTCGAAGTCTAGAACCTCTTGCTGTCTTCGGCTACTGATCTTGCTAAAGAAAAGCTGGAACTGGCGGCGGTTGAGGCTGAACAGCGAAGGAGGAGCAGTAGCAGGCAGGCGGAGGTCAGGCGGGTGTGGGTGGTGGCTCCGACAATTTGACGGTGGCTGATCGACATCCAGGGATCCTCGGGACAGTAGCTGGCGGCGCAAGTTGGGCGAGATGGCGAGCGGACAAGTTGGACAGCAAGTGGCGACTAGCAGCTTGCAACAACGGACAAAGAGGCGGTTTGGTGGCCAGACGGGCGTGCGCCTGAGGAGGGAAAGGACTGGTTCGGTTTGGCTGGTTCTTAGGAGCTCAAAGGAGGACAACAATGGAGAAAGCCTTGGATTATGGAGGAAGATGGGCTGTTGAAACAAAGGGGGACCCCAAGAGCTCTTAAGGGCTTAACACTTGCCCTTCTCCCCTCTCTCTTGCCCCCACCATGGCCGGCCCACCCCTCATCCATTTCCTCTCTTTAGCTTCCTCAACAAGCTTGATTAAGTGTCCAAAATGTTGTGTGCCAAGGGAGATACGAATTTTGGACATTTGTATATTGAATTCAATCAATTCTCATTCAATTCCATCCAATTGAAGCTAAAAAAAATCAGTCCATGTGTCCTCGACCTTCTTTTGACTTTTCCCCATCAAATGATCCAACTTGCATCTCAATGATTCGATTAAAAATAGCCCTCTGACTATCCTGAACAAAAACGGCCTTACTTTACTTTTCTACCAAAAATCCCAGTTTGTAGAAAAATAATCTGAGGATGAGTTGACGTTCCTAAAATGAATTGTGACATAACGAAACTTTCAATTTCTGAATTCGGGTTTAAAAATCATGATTAATTTCAATCTGGCGCGATTTGAGCGCGTCCTAATCTACCGGGCAGCTTTTAGAAATTTTCAGTGCAATTGACCCATGGTTGATTATTTTCAAGCCACGATATAATCTTCGACACATTGGCAACTCTCGGTTATCATGAAAATCTTGAGGTTTCAAGTACGGACATAGGGTACCCAAAATGATAGAAAAATTAGTTTAGTGTCGGTTGACGAGGATATTGCAATCAGGTGGAATCACCCACACTCTAATCACATATCTTAGTCTAATTGACCTATTACTAATCTCTGTTCGATTCTGACAGTGTCGTAATGATCCTTACAGATTAATACGGTCGAGTAATCAATTCATGGTTAAATTCTCAAGCCTATTGCATTTAAATTCCTTAACGGCTTCACTCGATAGACTAGTTATCTTGTGAATGATCAGCTCGGAAAATTGAACTATAAGCGTGTCGATGAAAAGTCCGTCTCATTTAATTGAAAATAGAATCTGAAATTTGGGATGTCACACTAAAACAAACAAGTACAATATATATGTTTTTTTTTTTGTAGAAAGTACAATATATATGTTCACATATACATAAACCAATTATCCTCAACAGTAGTACATATCATATTCTACATAACCCTACAAACATCTTGTGGGTCAAGAACACATCTTTAGGAATAGCCTTTGTAAACGGATCAGCATTAGTTGAAATGTATTGTAGGATCACTTATTTATGCACTATTATATCTCTAATGAAGTTGTTTTTTATGTAAATATGCTTCGTCCTACCATGATATTTGGGATCTTTCACATAAGCAATAGCTGATTGACTATCACAATAAACTGTTAGTAGTCTTGGAATCTCAATGACAATGGCTAAATTTTCCAAGAAACGGTTTAGGCATACTTTATCTTGCACTGCGATAGAGCATGTAATAAAATTCTGTCTTTATCATAGATAAGGTCGTGCATATCTATTTCTTGCTATTTCAAAAAAATTGCACCTCCATTGAGCAAAAACTCATACCCAAAAGTCAATTTACGGTCGGTCATCTAGGTCTCTTCTCTAATTGACATTTGAGTAGCCTAATAAGTATAAATCATTCCCTTCATGACCAAGTCAATAGTTGATAGTGCCTTTGAAGTATCTTAGTATCTTCTTCACTACTTTCCAATGTGGTTGACTAGAATTTAATTGATATCGGCTCACCAACCCTATGGCATGACATATTTTGGATCGAGTACATATCAAAACATACATCAAACTTTTGACCACACTAGCATAAGGAATAGTTTCCATTTCTTTATTTTCTTCTACAGTTTTAGGACACATCTTAGTACTCAAGGTTTTGCCTTGCATGACAAGGGTATCAATGAGATTACAATACTGTACATTGAAACGCTAAAAAATCTTCATTATATAAGACGTTTATGATATAGCAAGGAGTTTACTTGAACAATCTCTTTCGATCTTAACTCCCAATATATAAGCAGCTTCTTCTATGTCCTACATTTCAAAATTAGAAGATAACAATTCTTTTATAGTGATAATTAAATCCTTGTCATTCCAATCACAAATTTATCTTCAAACCATTTGACATATACACAATGATCTTCTTCGATCATCGTGAACCTAAAAGGCATTATAGCTTGATGAAAAATGAAAATACGTCTGTCTAGATGATTGCCTAAGGCCATATATTGAGCGATGAAACTTGCAAACTTTACGCTTCTAACCTTCAGGTATGAATCCTATTGGTTACTTCATATAGATTTCCTCATTGAGTTCTCCATTGAAAAATGCCATCTTTACATCAATTCGATGTAATTCTAGATCTAAATATGCAACAATGGCTAAGATAATGCATATAGAGGCAAATCTTACAACTGGTTAAAAGGTTTTCTCGTAATCTATACCCTCTGATTAAGTATAGCATTTCCCTACAAGATGAGCCTTATACTTTTCAATAGATTCATCCATCATTCACTTAATCTTGAAAACCTATTTGTTTCCAATAGCCTTGCGATTGGATAGCAGATCAATTAAGTGTCAAATTTGATTTGCCTTCATTGACTTCATTTCATCTTTCAAAACTTTTCTCTATTCTTCATTGTCAAAGCATGAGAAAGCCTCTTGGACAATTTTAAGCTTAGCTCATCTTGTGGAGCAATTATAAATACTTCCCCTTTAATCTTAAAATGACTATGGGGAATATTTTTATGATTTCTTTTATGTAACCGAACTTCTTCTGAATTTAGATCACCCGAGGCGATCCGACACTCCTACCAAGTCTTGTATGTTGAGGTAAATCTTCATTTCCCTCGACAACATTAATGGGCATATTATTATGATCTTTCATCTCATATAATTGAAAGTCTTTATCAATCTTACTTCTACTAAGAAAATCATTTTGCAAGAATGTGACATATCGTGACTCCATTTTAAGCACACTTCTATCAGCTTGTTTACCTATGAACACGTTCCCTTTGGAGTGTTCAGAATATCTTATATAGATACATTTCTTCCTTCTATGGCCTAATTTGCCATATTTATTGGAAGAATCATGAACATAAGCTGCATACCTTCAAGGTCATAGATTACTCAAAGTCTGATTTCCTATCAGTCCATAATTCATAAGGGATATAAATGATTGAATTTGAGGGCACATGGTTAAGTATATAGGCAGCAATCAATAGCGTATCTCCCTAATATGAGAGTAGATTTGTCTGCACCATCATGCACCTAACCATTTCTAATAAGGTTCTATTCCTTCTCTCTACAACCCTATTTTGTTATGGAGTACTAGAAATAGTCAATTGTCATTCAATTCCCTTTTCATCACAAAGAGTCTTGAATTGCTCGGATAGATACTCATGCCACGATTAGTTCTCGATGCTTTTATTATTTTGTTCAACTAATTTTCTATCAACACTATATATCATCTAAAGCAGTCTAATGCTTCTGACTTATGGGAGATCAAAAAGACATAACCGAAACGTGTGAAGTCATTCTATAAAATTGATGAAATATAAGGCTCCATGTCTCGTTCTCATGTTCAATGGACTATGAATGTCAGAATGTATGAGTTGCAATAGAAGTGTGGCTTTGGTTCCTTTACCAAATGGTTTTCTAGTTATTTTTTCCGCTAGATAATGTTCACATACGGGTAGTTCAACATTAGCAAGTGACCCTAAAAGGCCTTCTCTGGCTAACCTTTGCATTCTTCCTAACCCAATGTGACCTAGTCTAGCATGCCAAAAACTTGCATCAATCTTAACATTACTAGAAGATAAAATTAAAAAAAAAAAAAACCATCAACATTAACATTGAACACATTATAATCAATGTCTAACACTATAAAACCATTCAATACTTGATCAGAACCATAATACACTGTTCCAAAGAAATTGTCAACACAATCACCATAGAAATTCAATACATAACCTAAGCTTAGAAGAACAACTACGGAGACCAAGTTTTGTCAAATATCTAGAGCATAGAGGACATTATGTAGGAATAGGTTTCGACAAATAGGTAAGACTAATTTACATATGTCGATACCCTTCACTTCAACTCTTGAGTTATTCCCAACTTATACCCATCTTCTTCTATACTATATCCGATGATACTGCACAAATGGTTCTCGATCTCTAACTACATGATCAGTTGCTCCTAATTTTACAGTTGACATAGGATGAGATTTAGCAAGCATTACTATGCTAAAAACAAAGCATTACTTAAAGTAAAAGAGTAACGGGGTACCTCTTTCAGCTTAGTACATTCACGAGCAAAGTGACCTAGCTTGCCGTAATTGTAGCATTTCATCTTGGTTTTGTCCTTCTTCCCACCACGCTTCTTGCATCGAAGGGTCTTAGCTCTTTTGAGTGCCTGATCAATCTCATTCCCTTAGTTGTTGAATTTATGGTTCACCTCATTCTTAAAGCCCCAAACTTTCCGCCAACTTAATTCAACAACATAAGAATGGGTAGAAGATCTTAACCTTTAGGTGCTCATACTCTAATTCCAAATGACGTGCTATATCATCAAAAGTGACAATATTCTCATTGTGCGTTATGTTGATTTTCATATGCCCCCAACTATAAAAAAAAAAAAAAAAAAAAAGAGACCATATAATAGCTTGAACTTACTATTCATTAGTAAGGGTATGACCTAATGACTTCAGCTCACGAATTGTGTTTGATATCTCCCAAAGTTGTTGCCACATCATTAGATTTAGATACTTTCAATATGTGTCAAACTTGGTACTCCTCAACTTAGTGGTAGACGTACTCTCAAACTTATTTATCAGGGCAATCCACAATACTCGAGCTTTATCATAACTTTCAAACTCACATATGAGATTATCTTGCATACAACTCAGCAACTTGATGCGAGCAATGCTATTTTTCTTTTTCCAAGCTTGATAAGCTTTTTGATTTCTTTTATGCTAAGCTAAGGTTCCATGCTCAGGTTTTTTTATGGTGTGGTTAAGGATTTCCAAAGCCTCTTCCTTTTCAAGGATGTACAGAATCTTTTGATACCAAATATCATAATTGTTACTGTTCAACTTCTTACTCTTATTGAGGGTGGCCACAATGGTGTTAGATGACAATACCATAATCAATTACTATTACACATTGACATAATAAGTGCAGAATCAATACTAGCACATTTTCCATAGTAACACATTTAATTTGTAGCAAAAACAAACTAAATTAATGATAGTTTAACAAAAGACATAAAAATGAAAGTTCACTATGTTCCCAATTAGCTTCTATGTACTATTGTTTTACTATCATTAACTAGCTTAATTTGTGCAAATTTTAAATTCTAGGTGAGAACTCCTTTGAATTTTATCGACTTTCGAACTCCCACTAGAAAAAATAATTACATGACCTTATGTAATTATCACTTTTTTAAATTAAATATCAAAAAACATAGTATGATGTGAACCAAGATACAAAACAATCATGCGGCAACTATAATCAAAAGCGGAATTCAAGACATAATGTAAAAATCAGGGATCTCCAACCATTGTTGAAGTTTGGCTAGAGCTAGGAAATTGCAAACACACTAAGCATGTAAATGTTGTGACATCCTGATTTTCCAATTTTGTTTTCAATTGAATGAATCGGGCTTTTCATCAACGTGCCTATGGCCTTTTTCTCTAAGTTGGCCACTCACGAGTTAACTAATCTATCAGGTGAAGCCGTTAAGGGATTATAATGCAGTAGACTTGAGAATTCGACCAAAAAACGACTGCTCGATCGTGCTTATCTACAAGGGTCATTACGGCACTATCAAAATTGATCAGAGATAGAAGATAGGTCGATTCGACAAAGGTATGTGATTAAGAGTATGTGATTCCACCTAATTGCAAAATTCTCATCGAACGGCACTAGACTGATTTTTTTTTTTTGTCTTTTCTGTACCATGAGTCCGTATTTGAAACCTTGAGATTTTCACGACAACCGAGAGTGGCCAATGAGTTGAAGATGTACACTGTGGCTTGAAAATAATCAACCACATGTCAAATGTGTGGCACCCCCCAACGGCCCCCGATCCATTAGGGTCGCCACAAGTACCTTCCTCTTGACCTGAAAGTCTATTGCTCTGATACCATGTTATTTTCAAGAAGTTCATGAGTCCTAGGGGTTTATATTTCTTACATTGGTCCCTGCGCAAAAATATAGTGGAAGCATAATCAACATCTCCCTATCCCATATTCAGAAACGATGCACACCAACTAAACATTTTTATAGGTAAAAGCCAAACACTTTTATTTACATAAGCCTGATGGACATCATTCAGTCGGTACACCAAAATGCTGTGGTTCTCTATACCTGGCTACATAACAAAAGATAACTGACTTCCTTTTTCCAAACAGTCATATACATAAGTCCATCAGTCAGTGTCGGCGTCCAAAAATACTCCTTCTGCTGACTCTAGCCCTTAGTCATGCCTATCCGTCCAGTCCATCAGCTGGCGGCGGTAGTAGCAGCCCCAGTGTGTGTCCATCTCGACGGACGAAAATGGCCAGGTATTCCTGAAGTACTGGGTTGGTGAGAGGACCAACATCAAACAAAATCAACACCCGCACCCGAGTGAAGGACAGCCCTCGCACTTCGAGATGGTGATGCTCCGACACCTTACATTCCAGGTCGACCGGAAGTCCATAAAATGTACTGAGAGCTACAAGTAGCATAGGCATCTTGTCTAGTCTGAAATGTTAGTTTCCCCAACAGGGGTGAGTACAACCACCCAGCAGTAATAGATCTACTAAACTATATCGTGCGAAACCATTACTATCTAGTTCATGCAAGATAGATCAAACAGGAAATCAAAGCATGAGAATGCAACAAATCCATAAAGCTCTTTAATGCAATGGCAATGCAGTTTCAACACCAGAATGTATCATTTCAGTCACACAAGTCCAGATTATAGGATCAAACTGTTATAACATGTCCCATTCCATGCTATGCAATTCAGTCCTATAACCAGACCACACACACTTAGTAGAACCATCAGTTTTAATATTCAACCTGATTTTAGAAATTGGATTTAGATTGAAATTAACCATGAAATTGAACCTGATTTCAGAAATTGGAAGTTCTATCATGTCACAAGTCATTTTAGGAACGTCGACTCATCCTCAAAAGATTTTTCTGCAAACCGAGATTTTTGGCGAAAAGTTCAAAGTTAGGCCGTTTGAAATGGGAACTTCGAGGGAGTGTTTTTGGTCATGCTTTTGGGAGGCAAGTTGGATCATTTATGGGGAAAATCATAAGAAGGACAAGGACACATAGGCTAATTTATGTGGGCTTCAATTGGTTTGATTTGAAGATGATTGGAAGAGGAATTGAATGGATTGAAGAGGGAATTGTCCAAAAAATTCGTAGCCCCCCATGGTGCTCAACCTTTGGACCTTTTGGCAAGCTTCTTGAGGAAGCTAAGGAGAGGAAAATAGCTGAGGGTGAGGGCCATGGCTGGTGGGGGCAAGCTAAGGGAGAGAGAGACAAGTGTTGAGCCTTGAAAGCCCTTTGGGTCCCCTCTCTTCAGTTGAAGCTTTTTCTTCCTTGAATCCCTCCTTTCTCCATTGTTGAGCCTTTTGGAGGGCTTGAGAAACCAGAGAAAACAGAGTAGCTGCCCCCTTGCTTGTCTGAAGCCGCCGCAAGCTCGCTAGAGCCCTTGCCGTGCTTGTTGCAAGCCGCAAGCAGCCGCGACTCTAGTTCGCGCATCCTTTGCTGCTCGTGCGTCCGAAGCTCTTGCCCAATGTTGCCAACTGTCGTATATCGTCGCCAAGGCCGCCAGAAGCCCCGCTCGGTCCCCGCTACAGCCCGCTGTCCCTCCTTCACCATTTCAACCTCTGAAGTTGCTTAGTTAAGCCCCTACAGCTCAAGAACATAAGCTGAAGTTTCAGCAGTCCATGAGACTTTGTGGCCCATTTCCAAGCCCTTCCCGGCCTCACTTGGTGTTGTTGTGGGCTAGTTTATCGCTTGCCTTTGCATCCTCATCGCGATGAACTCATCGGTGTGCAAATCCATTGAGTTTACTCACTAAACCTTGCTTAGGAGTTTTATTATGCTTAAGGGTCATTTAAATTAGCTTAAGAATGGATTAATGATAATCTAGAATTGTTAGATTAGCCTTAGAATGGTTTATTATTAATCTAATTAGGGAGATTAGCACTATTGAAGTTGGTTTAATCGAATCCAGTGGACTGTCTGCAGTTTGGATCTCTAGACCCCCACCGTTTGCCATTTTTGTGGATCGAAATGGGTTGCAAATTTGTGGTCGATTCCTTCTTGAGAACTGTTTTAGACATCTTCAGCTACAACATATATGTTTTTGAAGATTTTTAGGGATTTAAAAGAAGGAGGTACCAGCTCTGTCATTTGCAAATAGAACCTCGGTTTTCGTTAGAACTAGTGACCTTTTGGAATTCGGGGATTTTTATCAACTCTTAGGGTTTGAATTTCAAAATAATTTTTTCACAGAAGTTATTTGTCACATTTTCTAGTTTAACAAAATCAAATTTCAGATTAAATGGACAAGTTTTCAATCCCGAACTAAACTGGTTTTGGAAAATAGGCTTTCGGAAACGGACTTAGTTTTTGTACTGGATTGAGCGATTTACTAGGCCAAATCCAAAAGGATCTGGGTTAAGGTGTCTTCATGAAAAATGTTCGATTATGTGTCCTTTACAACATATTTAAAGTTGGGAATTTTCAAACTCATTTGATTAGAATTTTGGATTTAACCTCGAAGACGCGCGAGTGGACTGTTCTGCCGGTTAGGACCGACTATAGTTGCGTGATGTTCTTGATGCCTTGCTTGCTAGAAATTGCATATTTGGTGATGTGGTTGAATTATGCAATTGATTGTTGAATTGTGAAATTGAGTGGTGATTGTGAAAATATGGCTTTTATTATGAAAATCCCGGATGTCGGGTTTTGACATCGAAAAGGGTTTTTAAGTATTATATCAAATAGTGGGGTTTGAAAAGGAAAGGTATCAACTTTTCAAGGTTCGAATTGACCGTGTACCCACACATGACTATTTTCGAGATGTTTTGAATATGAATAAAACAGGCCAGGATCACTATTTTTATTGAGGCTTTTGTGTGCAATGCAAGGTGTCTTGGGCCGAGATTGATTGGCCATGTGTTGGTTAAAGAGAACCCGTCTTGGGCGTTTATGCTAGATGTTACTATATCCCTTTTTGAGTTACCCATGCATTAGGCTAGCGGGTTGCAGTAGATTCTAGACCTATACTCTTTCGAGAAAGCCGTCTATGAGAGACTTAGCCGTGCTTAATGGGGAAGAGACGATGCCTAGCTACGCCAGTAGACCACTGAACAGGGGAGTCGGCGGTGCCCTCGAGAGGCTTAATTAACAATTGGAACGCATGATTGTTTGAGTTTGATGCACTTAATTATGAGGGAAAACTATGTGGCATGATATGAGATGTGTCATAACGGTTTGGCCTTATAATCAAGACCTCTGTGACGTGTCATAAGTTGTGAGGCATTTCAATTATTATATGCATTGGTGATATAAACTGTGCTGACGTGCAGGAAGGAACTGAGGCGAGGTAAGCCCTCTGTTCTAATTGTGTGGCTGTGTGCCTAGAGCGCTCTGATGGCGTATTTCCTTCTTAATTGGGGTTTAGGGGATGGACTTGCTGAGATATTGTCTCACCCCGTCGTGGGCTTACTTTTCAAGTTCTTAGTTGGTGGTCGTGGAGGACCCGAAACCTTGGAGTCTATGGAGGTGGAGTCTGAAGGATCGGCATATGTGTCTGACTAGTATGTCGTAGGATAGCTTCTTTTTGAGAGCCGACCTTTTTGTAGACTTTTGACCAGACTCATTTTGTATTTAAACCTGTTGATTTTAATAGTTGTCTTTTGTGAAATGTGCCATGCTTTCCTATCCCATGATGTTTGTTGTCACGGGTTATTTATACGCTTCCGCATGTGCATTAAAAATGAATTGGTCGGCAACACATCCTGGGAACGTCGCATTCATATCGATCGCAGTGGGATGTGCGCGCGCTTGAAGTTCGGGGTGTGACAGATGCTATCATCAAAACAAGCTCTATATAACACATATGTGGTCATTTACATGTAAACTAACTTCTATATTTCCAAAATCATAAGAAGATATAGGGTCACAAAAATTCGCTTTAGACAATGATCCAAACAGAGGAATAATTGGAACTATTACCTCGAACTTCTTCATAGCATTATTTATTAGAAATGAATTTTCTAGCGAACCTATATTTGCCCAATGGATACAATTAGCTCATGGTAAAACTTCATATGGGTTCGATGTGCTTTTATCTTCAACGAATAGCCCCGCAATTAATGTAGGTCAAAGCATATGGTTGCCTAGCTGGTTAAATGCTATTAATGATAATAGTAATTCACTATTCTTACAAATGCTTTTTGACAAGTACTCGCCTCGTGCTTGGATGGTGGCTCAAGATCATCAGAAGAAGAATTAGGCCAAAAATTGAGGTTTTGAATAAAATGACCTTTTCCTTTATTTTTTCTTTTTCAATATATATGAAAAAGTAGTAAGAAGAATGAGAGGATAACATCCTTTTCTGATTAGGTATGGCTTCGACTATTCCTCAAGCCCGCCAATTAGTTTAACATAGACATAGTATTTGTATGTTCTCTTCGAAATCAAACGGAGTAATTGAAGCATCATTCGTAATATGGATGTGCTAAATAAAAAAAAAAAAAAAAAAAGACAATACAATTAGGGATTCATTGAAATTCTCAATAAACAATACACCTATACCCTAAAAACACGCATATTTAGGGTTTTACACGCATTTTTAAAAGTCTCAAACATGTAAAATAATTATACCACAATGTAGAGCACATCTATATGAACCAAATCCCACTGACCATGCGCCAACTGGACCCTATATATGCCCAAACATGCCACCTAAGTACTCGACGAGTGTGACGCACATGCTGACCTAAGGTCGACTCTACTAGGCCGGGTTGACTGGCCCAATCGAGTCGAGTGGTTGGGTCATCAGTTAGGTCAAGTCGCCGGTCAATCGCCAGCTTACGAATGGCCGACATATGACATCATCATGACATCACCTTAGCAATTACCGATCACTTACTGATGTCATTGTTGATGTCAACGGGCGTTGGTTCACCGACGCGTGTATGGTGCTCATCCTAGCACGTCCCCGCACGTGGGGCGTGTAGCCAGCGATGCCGGTCCTTCTAGTCACGCATGGAGATGCGTGCAGCATTGGACGGTGGCATTTGGCCTGTTGTTCTTCTTGTCTCGATGAGATCTTTCACCTTGTATATTTAAAAATTGATTTTGGCCAGAAATATTTTGAAAAATGGCCAAAATAGTACAGTCATCCATGACCTCCAACCCGTTGTTTGCTTCGATTCGTTTTCGATGATTAATGTTGCAATTTCTAAGCAATGAACATGCAGACGATGTGTAGTTCATCCTCTTAATCCCTATATCAAACAGCAAGTGAAAAAATTTGATGGAAAAACAAGGCAAAGATCATAACCTAGCTCTAATATTAACGTTGGAAGTAAGTCAACGGAAGAAACGACTAATCTCTTCGATGCGTAATAAATAAATTATCCAGGAATGTACGTTGAATCACAAGCGATCAACGGATGATACGACTACATGATGGTTCGAATGTAATCACGAGAAAAGTATCAACATTCCACAGCATTAATGCCGATTGCCTTTGTTCGCTGATAGAGAGAGGAGAAGAAGGTAGAACAGTTTCTTAGAACGTTCTTTCTACCAACCATTATTATTATTATCTCCATAAGTGATTTATATAACTTCCTTCACACTCTTTCAAAAGGTATCTCTCCATTATATCACATTAAGATGAACCGGTGCATTTTAATCGCACCCCATCATGAACGTACCATAGAAATATAACAAAAATATTTTTTAATGGAAATAAAAATAGTGCGTAAAAAATCGACTAGTTGTGTCAACATGTAGATTTACATGTATGCGATGGAAAACTGCGCAGAAAGAATCTGACTTTTTCATACTAGTAGTACTTTGGTAACTATGAACGAATTAAAGGAAATTATAAAGTTAAATATGAATGAAAATTGAGGAAGTGTTTGGAAAATACAATATGGTTAGCCAATTATTAAAGGAAATTCGAATTTTCAGGTCATTTTTTTTGGAGGTCAGAGTCTCGTCGTTTCAGCTATGTTTGATAAGATATAATGTGTTAGTAAGTCATTTATCACGTGCGATGCATGAATGCTATGTCAACTCTCCGTGCAAAAAAAATGCCTCACTAGATAATCATTGAAAGGAAAACTTGGCAAGCGCAAGAAAGAGTTAGAGGGGGTGAAAAAAAGAAGAAGAGCATGTCAATTTGCGTATGAAGGTCAAGATCATGTTGAAGTGGTAGAGCCCTAATGACGTAGAGGAAGCGTGCATTACTTGATCGAATGCATGCATCTGACCAAAATGCAATGTCTATTAAAGACCGTCAGGAGGAAAAAAATTAGCAGCGCCTTCACTAGTTCAAAATCATCAAATAAATGATGTGAATTCGAGGAAGAAATGAGTCTGAATCACCATTTTCACTTTCGCCTCGTTTTGAATAATGCAGCAAGGACTAAAATAGTAATTGTGGATAAAATCACTCCTCAGAAAACGGTCATCGTGAGGAACAAGATTCTCTTAAATCAAAGGAAAAATTAAACTTATCTTGCAAGAAAATGATGGAGTCGTGAGCTTCTCCTAGTTGCTGAGAAAAATAGCATTATTTTACTGGGAATGGTACTTTTTAGCTCTGTTTTATTTATTTACTTGAGTTTACACTTGGCATGAGCTTAGCAACCTTATTCAAACGATGACATAAAAGCAACAAAAAAAAAAACGAAAAAAAGAAAAAAAAAAAAAAGAGGAAGTTAGAAAGAATTTTTCTCCCAAGGATTATATCTGTCTATATCCAAGTCCGACCCGCAATGTGGCGTCAAAGGTTTGGTGAGACTGCTCAATCGGGGAAATAGAGGTTTTAGCATTGCTAAAGATGCTGTTTCTAAAATCTAGTGATCTGATTGTATGCATGATTGTCTTCCGTCTTGTTTCTAGAGTAAAGTATATTGCTAAAGATAAATTTTGTATTGTGAATAATGATTAGTTAAGTGATCAAATATATGGTTTTTATATTGGTTTGGGTGTGAAAGTGTTAAAATTACAGTATTCCTGTATGGAGACCACCCTATAAGGCCACGTTCTTCATCATGTGGTGGAGACTATCCCGATACATGTGAACAAAGCTATTACACACATCCGAATGGATTAATTAGTCTAAGTGAAAGTTGGATTGTCTTGCATTTTCCAGAAAAATGTATGAATTTAGCTCCTGACGCTGAGATGAAACTAAGAACTCTTTAAATTTTCCAATGTAAATACTGCAGGAGATGCTATCAATAGCGTTGTGCTTAGGCCTCTCTCCGTCATTCATTAACGGATAGTAACAGGCAACCGATCAAATGCCAATGGGTTCATGAGAAAATAGTTAAAGCAGAAAGTCATAATAAATCACGACGAAGACCATAACGTCAAATGCTATTGGCGGATGAGAACGGGGTCCTCTAAACCTGAGGAACGCCTGCTACTCTATCTTCCTGGAAACTTTCTGCGTCTGAGCTAGCCATAGTTTCTTTTCCTGGTCCATCGATAGCTCTCTCTCTTCCAACACCATGTGTGAAAAGAAGAAAAATGGCTCTCTTTCTTTTCTAAAAGTTGAAATTATTGTACTACTCCTTGGAAGACCGCAAAGCAATAAGTGCTGGAAGTCGATGGGAACCACCAAATTGCTATATGGCCAACAAAAAAAGGTGAAAGTCGGTTGACAAAAAGCCCCATATTACGCTGATTGCCCAACTCGGGCAATGGTTTTTTCCCCGACAGTACTCAATTAATTAATCTCTGGAGTTTTATATTTTCTTTTTTAAGGAAATTTTTATGTCTTTGTGCACTTTAATTTTCCCTGAGTATGAATCATGACACCTATTTTTCCTCTAATCTTTGGGAAGCAAGAAATCAAAATTAAAAAACAATTTAAATTGAGATAATTTGAGCTAATGTTTCACACTGCTTCTCAACTCATGAATATCAAGTTACAAATTGCAAATGCTCATGTTGGTATCTGACATTGCAAGTATGAAAGTCTTCGTCGCTTTTTCACGAGTACTGATAAGCAAGTATAAGGACCCTGCTTCGCCGTTGCTTGATTGTAGCTTTGTCTTGAATTCGTCGGTCCTGAAGTTGCTGGCACTTTGGGCTTCAAAATGGTCTCCTGCTTGAGCTTGATGGGCCACTAATTATCTCAACCTTTCACTGATGTGTGGCTCCAAACCCAGGATTAAAACCAAACTAAATAAGTTATCCAACAAAAAGTATTGTTATTTAAATTGCCCTTGAGATGAGTGTAACTCAAATTTTAAATTACAATCCATACCTTTTAACTTGTTTTGGTCATTGGTGACAGAGAACCACAATTTCTGATAAGGATTAACATGTTCATATATAATCACGTGCCAAACCCGAAATTTTTATTCATAAAGAACGGACCCAAATACATGAAAAAGGGCATCTAAGCAGATGAGCTCCCACAGTGCAAGTGGGGGGGGGGGTTGGAAATCCAGTTAGGTGGGAGATAATTACATCTACGGGCCTCTGCGGCCCAATCCGCAAGCCTGTTTACTCCTCTAGGACAACGGACTATCTTCAATTTTGGAAAAAAGCCCAAGAGAGGGTTGCCTTATGTGACCGGTGCCGCGACTTCCCACGGGCATATCACTGCTTCCACGAGAGAGGTTATCCAACTTAAGTAGTCTGCCTCAAGCTCGTAGATCAGATCGGTTCGTTTGGAGACATACTTGAGGTTTAAAGACAAGTCAGGGTTTCAGCTTGTAGCGCTGAAGACACCCGTGCTTTATGCGCAGACCCATCAATTAGTTTCATGGAAGAAGCACGCTATGGAACATTATCGATTGTTGACGACTTTTCTCAAACATTATCAAGGAGGCAGCAACACTTTCAAAATTGGGTTGAAAGTTGATGAAGACTACCTTGGGCAAGGACTGTTTTATTGACACCCCCATGTCATGAATTTGAATGAGATGCTCATTGCCAGAGTCAACGTCTAATGATTCTCTTACTAATACAACTTGATCACTAATCCCAATTGATTGTCTAGTCAACAAGCTTATGTTTATCTTAAACTTATCTGCAACCACCTCAATGACCCAACTTGATAGGTTTACCTTAGCTATCATGATAGAAACTCATTTTAATAGGGTAAATTGTAAAATAACAATCTAGTTGTAACTTTCATTCACGATACAATTCCATCATACTGCGACACAGTCTCATGTTTTTTGTTTGTTTCCAAGGAGTGATGTTATTCTATTGCAACTGCTAAACTACAGAATCATCAGCAAACTAATGGGACATCAACAACTAAGAAGTGTCTTCTCAAAAGCTTGTATTCAATTTAAGGTTTTTATAGTTATTGTCATGCCCCGGACCTCTATCCCCTGCCTCGAGAATGCAACAACCACGGAGGTTAATTATGTGACGTCCCAGGAGGCATCGCCCATCCCATCAGTTATTATCTTTCAATTAAATGCATGTCGAAGCATGCAACATCAACATCCAATCAATAAACCACAAAGGAATAACAAGGAAAACACATACACAAATATACATCTTATTTATATCCTTCATTAGATCGGATCGTTTAATTTACAATCTTGTTACTGGGCCAACCTGATACATCTTATTTACAAGCCCGTTATTGACAACGTACACTTGCCTATCGCCACATAGCATTGGCGGCAATGCCTCATTCCTTGAATAGAATGCCCTAGTTGAGCTAGGATGCTTGGGTTTGGGCTCGGATGCCTCGGGTAAGCCAGCCCCAAGATGTCCTGGTTGAGCCAGAATGATTGGGTTAAGCCCGAATGCCTTGGTGAGCTAGTGCCAGGATATCTCAATTGAGCCGAAATGCTCTGGTTGAGCCATGATGCCCGGCATGAAGCTAGAAGCCTCGGTCAAGCCGAGAGGGTCTGGTCGAGCCAAGACGACAATAAAAGAATCATGTTATGAGTGCCGGTATATGCATAAGCATGATATGTTGATGTGTTAATTGATATGCTGAAGGTAAGCATGCATTGAAGTATGCGATAATAGACATCTGCATGTAGTCAATGTATAGCAATGATAATAGACATTGCATTATGAGTGTTTTACCTACTATATTTTGATGATGAAATATCCACCTAGTAGACACTTGATTTTTAGCCAATGAGTTATTAAAAGTAAAAATCGAGATTTGGATTTCTGATCACGATATAACCCCATTTCCAAGCCAAAAAGTGTTGCTTTTCATTTCTTTCTTTTGCATTATCATTTTTAAGTAATTTCTAATTCATTTTTTAGAAAAACCTGAAAAGCCAAACAGTTGACTTTGTGTTGACTTTTGGGTCAATGGGACCAAAAAGTCCACCCATGGTCAAAAATTGACTTTTTACCCAAAAATTCCATTTAGCTTTAATTTCACTTTCGTCAAATCAATTTATTAAAAATTTAAAGATTTGATCAAAAAATCAACATTTTAGGAAAAGTCAACTAAATTGTTGACTTTTTGGTCAAACCTTTGACAAAAGAAAATACAAAATGCACAAAAAACATTTCTTTTAATGCCAATTTGACTTTTGTGTTGAAAATTTTACAAAATTCGATTAAGGACCTTGGTTTCTTAATTTTTCAGTTTTAGGTTCTAAATCGACCAAAAATAAAATTACTTTTATTCTCATCATAATTAGGTGTAGTTCATTCTTTGACATTTGGTTTAAGGACTATTTGAAATTTGCTTGCGGAATCAATTTTACGATTTATCGAGTCAAAATGTGAATTGTCGTTTTGAGCCCTAATTTGGGGATGAAAATCTTTTATTCATAATGTGACATCCTGAATTTTTAGTATTGTTTTCAATTAAATAAGTTGGTGATGTGGACATTGAGCCATGTCAAGGCGGAGGTGCTAAGGACCCATTGTCTATTCCTACTGGTTCGCTCACTCGAGCGCGGGCCAAGCAATTTAGGCAAGCTGTTGGCATCATGGTTCGTGATCTTTGGCATGGAGATGACCTTGGATCAAATCTTGAGGAATCTTGGAAATCTTGGCACAATTTAATTATCTAGTCACCAAATATTTGACCAAGTCAAAATATATATATATATATATATATATCTTCTTGTTTAGGAATATTCTAGAATATGACGCATTAGATTTCTAGGGTTGGTTTTAGGGTTTGTGTGGCAGCTAGAAAGCATATATAAAGGATTTGCCAAAATGTTTTGGGGACAGAGATATATTTTTAGTTTTTGAGGAAAAGAATTGAGAGGTTTTCTTTTACTGTTCTTTTTAGGACTTGACCTTATCAAGATTCCCTTGTGACGGTCGATTCGACTTATCGAGCGAGATAGCGAATTCTTTCGCTCGTGGTGTCTATAACGTTGGTTGGTTAACACACGTTTGTCAATAGGTCACGTTCATACCGAGGTTGCCAATCACAGGTTCAATTTGAGGTCGAGGTTTGCAATTTGCACCATCCGGGCCTTCGTAGAACGATCTTCCGCAATGATTCACATCATTTGGTACTAGAGCTTGCTTCTACAAGGTCTATTTATCTTTAATTTTCTGTTGATATTCAGCAATTTGAGATTTATTGAGTTAGGGTTTCGGCTCTAGCTAATTTAGGGTCCGATTACTTTTGTACTTCCATACATAGTTATTTGCTATTAGTTTTAACTTTTTTTTTTCTAGCATCTTAAATTGTATATGAGTTCGTCAAAAAAAAGAAGAAAAAAAAAAAGAGAAAGTTCATCAAAAAAAAAAGAAGAAAAAGAAAACGCACACAAAAAAAAAAAAGTGCGCAAGAAAAAAAAACAGATTCGGCAAAAAAAAAAGTTAACCAAACAAAAAAAATCAAGAAGGCAACTCGTTTGTTAGTAGACCGAATTGAAACAAAATCAGTAATGATTTGCGTTTCAATTGGAATTTCAAAAGTTATACTTGTTGGATTGAAATTGTTACTTGCTGAAACAAAATCAATAGTGATTTAATCTTGTTTGATTAGTTTGATTGATTGTCGTGAGGGGGTTGAGAAATAGGTGTTGAGTCCAATAAAGAGCTTGTGAAAAGAGAATACTAGAGAGAAAAGGCAAGAGTGTGTAAGCTTAATTGAGGGTGGAAAAAGCCTAGACTTGAGTTAAACACGAGGGGAGTGACAAACGCATTGAGAGAAACACGTAAGGGAGTGATTGGTGAGGATTTTTGTGACTAACGTTTATTTACAGGTCTAAAATATGTCGCACGAAGAAAGCGTGAATCAAAGGGAGCTTGACTCCATACAAAGGGATGAAGCGCTCGTGGAAAGCATCCAACAATTGAGGGCCATAGTGGAGGAGCTTAGTGGCCGAATGATGGGGAATGGCATGAGGGTTGATGGTGACCGAGAGCTACCTCGGGGAAGGCCGCAACATCAGCGAGACACCTCTAGAACACGACATAGAAGGCAGCGGCATTGTGATGATGATGAGGCCGACATGGAGGATGATCGAGATGCTCGATTTGAAAGGTGGAATGGAGCCCGAGGGTTTAGACACCAAGAAGATAATGAACTTGGCAATATTGAGATGAAGATTCCTTCTTTCTAAAGGAAGAATGATCCCGATGTGTATCTAGAATGGGAGAAACGCATGGAGATGATATTTGATTGCCAACGATACTTCGAGCTTAAAAAGGTAAAAATCGCAGCTGTTAAATTTACTGATTATGCTATAATTTGGTGAGATCAACTTGTGACTAGTAGGAGATGCAATGGTGAAAGACTAATAGAGATGTGGGATGAGATGAAAGCGGTGATGAGGAGGCGTTTTGTACCAAGTCATTACCATCGAGATTTGTTTCAAAAGTTACAAAATCTCAGACAAGGCAATAAGAGCGTGAAAGAGTATTACAAGGAGATGGAGATTGCCATGATCCGTGCTCATGTGGTGGAGGATCGTGAGGCCACAATGTCAAGATTTTTGAGTGGTTTGAGCTGAGACATAGCAAGGGTGGTGGAGCTGCAATACTATGTTGAATTGGAGGAATTGGTGGACAAAGCCATCAAAGTTGAGCGGTAATTGAAGTTGGACTGAAATCACAAGAGTGGAGGAGGTTCAAATCAGAATTGGAGATCTAATTGGAAGAGAGATGAAAAGCCAAATTGGAGAGGAAACAACACCAAAACCGAAACCTCAAAGGAGAAGGAGAGGGATGGTAAAGTTGGAACAAATCCAGCTTCAAGTAAAACCAAAAACCCTAACACTAGAACTTGTGAGATAAAATGTTTTAAGTGTTTGGGCAGGGGTCATTTGGCGAATCAATGCCCTAATAGGAGGGTGATGATTATGATTGAACATGGTGTTATTGAGTCCGAAAGTGAAAGGGAAAAAGAGGATGATGAGATGCCACCGTTAGAGGATTGTAGTGATGAAGAAATAGCTATAAAATGAGACTTATTGGTGGTTAGGCGTTCTCTTAGTGTGCAAGTAAAGGAGGAGGAGCATCATCAACAAAGAGATAACTTGTTTCATATAAGATGTGTGGTGAATGGTAAGATCTGTAGTTTGATAATTGATGGAGGTAGTTGTGCAAATGTGGCAAGTTGTATTATGGTGGATAAGTTGGGTTTGAAGACAACAAAGCACCCTAGGCTTTATAAACTTCAATGGTTAAATAATAGTGGAGAGGTGAAAGTGTCGAAGCAAGTTCAAATTCCATTTGAGATAGGGAGATACAAGGACGAGGTAGAGTGTGATGTTGTACCTATGCAAGCAAGTCATATCTTACTTGGAAGACCATGGCAATATGATTGAAAGGTACATCATGATGGGTATACTAATCGTTATTCATTGGTGATAAATCAAAAGACTTATACCGTTGTACCAATGACACCTAGTGAGTTGTATCAAGATAAGTTAAAGTTACAACGAGAAGCCGAGAGAGATAGAGAAAATGTGAGAAATCCAAGGGCTTGCGTGGTGTGTCTGAGATGCAAGGAAAAGGAGAGGCTGAGAGAAGGATTGTGGTAAAAACCGAGGGAAAAGAAGAGAGGAAAGAAAATAGGCAAAAGAATTTTTATGCAAAATCGAGTGAGGTGAGGAGAGCTTTAGTTCTAGACCTACCGATGCTTGTACTTTTGTACAAGGAGGTTTTGTTTTCTACTAACAATCTTGACCCAAGTTTGCCTAGTCCTATTATGTCTTTATTGTAGGAATTTGAAGATGTCTTTCCTGATGAACTTCCTAGAGGGATACCATCGATTCGAGGCATAGACATCAAATCAACTTGATTCTTGGTGGGCCATTACCTAACCGACCCGCATATCGAAGCAATCCCGAGGAGACAAAGGAACTTCAGCGGCAAGTTAGCGAACTATTGGAACAGGGGTATGTGAGAATGAGTCTTAGCCCGTGCGCTGTCCCTGTTTTGTTGGTGCCAAAGAATAATGGAACCTGGCTAATGTGTGTCGATTGCCGAGCAATCAATAACATTACGGTAAAGTATCAACATCCTATTCCTAGGTTAGATGACATGTTGGATGAGTTGCATGGTTCTTGCATTTTCACTAAGATCAATTTGAAAAGTGGCTATCATCAAATTAGGACGAAAGAAGGTGATGAATGGAAAACTGCATTTAAGACTAAGTATGGATTATACGAGTGGTTAGTCATGCCATTTGAATTAACTAATGCACCGAGCATGTTTATGCGACTTATGAATCATGTTTTGCGTGCTTTTATTGGTCGATTTGTGGTTGTCTATTTCGATGACATCTTGGTATATAGCCGAAGCCCTGATGACCATATTGAGCATGTGCGAGCTGTCTTGCAGGTTTTAAGGGCTGAGCAATTATACGCTAATCTAAAGAAGTGCTCTTTTGTTACCAACAAATTAGTATTTCTAGGATTTGTTGTTAGTGCTGATGGTATACAGGTTGATGAAGAAAAAGTCAAAGCAATCCGTGAATGGCCAACGCCTAAGACCGTGGGAGAGGTACGTAGCTTTCATGGATTGGCGAGTTTTTATCGACGATTTGTGAGAAATTTTAGCACCATTGCCACACCTTTAACTGAGGTTATCAAGAAGCACGTGGGTTTCACGTGGGGAGAAGAGCAAGATAAAATATTTAATTTGCTAAAAGATAAGTTAACTAATGCTCCTTTGTTATCTTTGCCGAATTTCAGTGTTACTTTTGAGATAGAGTGCGATGCTTCTGGTATAGGAATTAGAGCCGTGTTGATGCAAGAAGGGCGTCCCATAGCTTATTTCAGCAGAAAATTGAGTGGAGCAACATTGAATTATCCTACCTATGATAAGGAGATGTATGCTTTAGTGCGAGCTTTGGAGACTTGGCAACATTATTTATGGCCGACGGAGTTTGTGATCCACACCGACCATGAGACCTTGAAGTACTTGAAAGGCCAGCAAAATTTGAATAAAAGACATGCCAAATGGATGGAGTTCTTCGAGACTTTTCCATATGTGATCAAGTACAAGAAAGGTAAGGAGAATGTGGTAGCTGATGCACTTTCTCGAAGGTATGCGATTCTAATTACTTTAGAAGCAAAGTGTTTAGGTTTTGAGCATATCAAGGACTTATATACTGATGATGATGACTTTGGGAGAGTATTTGAAGCGTGTGAACATACTGCATTTGATAAATTTTATAGGCGTGAAAGTTATCTTTTCCGTGAAAACAAACTATGTTTGCCTAAGTGTTCTTTGCATGAATTATTGGTGTGAGAAGCGTATAGTGGTGGTTTAATGGGGCATTTTGGCATTAATAAGACTTATGAAGTGCTGCATGAACATTTTTATTGGCTACATATGAAGAGAGATGTCACACGTGTTTGTGAGAAATGCATTGCTTGTAAGCAATCGAAATCTACAACTAAACCGCGTGGCTTGTATACACCATTACCTATTCCAACGCATCCATGGACTGATATTTCTATGGATTTTGTGTTAGGATTACCTAGGTCTAAGTATGGTAGATATTCTATTTATGTGGTTGTTGATCGGTTTTCAAAGATGGCTCATTTTATAACTTGTCATAAAACTGATGATGCATCTCATGTTGCTGATTTGTTCTTTAACGGGGTTGTACGTTTGCATGGCATGCCTAAATTGATTGTTTCAGATCAAGATTCTAAATTTCTTAGCCACTGTTGGAAAACATTGTGGAAAAAACTAGGAACACAGTTGTTATTTTCTACTACTGATGTCATCCACAAACTGATGGTCAAACCGAGGTAGTTAATAGAACTTTAGGGGTATTGTTGTGTGCTATTATTAAAAAGAATATAAAATCTTGGGAAGATTGTCTGCTACATATTGAATTTGCATATAATAGGAGCATGCATTTTGCTACTAAATTTACACCATTTGAGGTTGTCTATGGTTTTAATCTATTAACTCCGTTAGATTTAGCCCCTTTACCTGTTGATGAGCGCGTGGATTTAGATGGAGCAAATAAAGCCGAATTTGTCAAGGCATTGCATGAGAAGACGCGTGCAAATATTGAGCGCAAAACTAAGCAATATGCAAGGCAAGCCAACAAAGGGCGCGAGGAAGTGGTGTTTGAACCCGGTGATTGGGTTTGGGTTCATATGCGCAAAGAGAGATTTCCTGAGCAGCGACATTCTAAGTTATTACCGCGAGGGGATGGACCATTCGTGGTTTTAGAAAGAGTTAACAACAATGCCTACAAGCTTGATCTTCTAGGTAAGTATGACGTTAGTGCCACATTTAATGTTTCTGACTTGACTATTTTCGATGCCAGTGATGATTTGAGGGCAAATCCTTTGCACGGGGGAGGCAATGATGTGGACATCGAGCCATATCGAGGAGGAGGTGCTAAGGACCCATTGTCTATTCCTACTGGTTCGATCACTTGAGCGCGGATTAAGCAATTTAGGCAAGCTGTTGGCGTCATGGTTTGTGATCTTTGACGAAAATTTCAAATACGACCTAAGGTACCAAAACGATAGAAAAAATGATCTAGTGCCGATTGACGAGAATTTTGCAATCTGGTGGAATCACCCATACTTTGATCATATATCTCAATCGAACCAACATATCTCTAATCTCTAATCGATTTTTAATCGTGCCGTAATAATCTTTGCAGATGGGCATGGTTGAGTAGTTGATTCTTAGTCGAATTCTCGAGTCTATTGTGTTAAAATCCCTTAATGGCTTCCCCTGATAATCTAGTTATCTCGTGAGTGATCAGCTCAGAGAATAGCACTATAGGCGCATTGATGAAAAGCCCAACTGATGTGAATCGTTGCAGAAGATCGTTCTACGAATGCCCAGATGGTGTGAATTGCGAATTTTTATTTTTGAGGAAAAGAATTGAGAGATTTTCTTTTACTGTTCTTTTGAGGATTTGACCTTATCGAGATTCCCTTGTGATGGTCGATTCGAATTATCAAGCAAGCTAGCAAATTCTTTCGCTTGTGGCATCTATAACGTTGGTTGGTTGACACGCATTCGTCAACAGGTCACGTTCATACCGAGGTTGCCAATCACAGGTTCGATTAGAGGTCGAGGTTCGCAATTCGCACCATCTGGGCATTCGTAGAACGATCTTCTGCAACAATTCACATCAGTTGGGCTTTTCATCAATGCGCCTATAGTGCTATTCTCTGAGCTGATCACTCACGAGATAACTAGATTATCAGGGGAAGCCATTAAGAGATTTTAACACAATAGACTCGAGAATTCGACTAAGAATCAACTACTCAACCATGCCCATCTGCAAAGATTATTATGGCACAATTTAAAATCGATTAGAGATTAGAGATATGTTGGTTCGATTGAGATATATGATCAAAGTGTGGGTGATTCCACCAGATTGCAAAATTCTCGTCAATCAGCACTAGATCATTTTTTCTATCGTTTTGGTACCCTAGGTCGTATTTGAAACCTCGAGACTTTCACGACAACTGAACGTCGCCAATGTGTCGAAAATGTACATTGTGGTTCGAAATAAATCGATCAAAATGTCAATTGCACCAAAAATTTCAAAAAGCTACCCGGTAGGCCAAATCACGCTAAAATCGTGCCATATTGAAATTAAACGTGAATTTGAACCCAGTTTCAGAAATTGAAAGTTCTGTCATGTCACGAGTCATTTTAGGAATGTCGACTCATCCTCCGAAGATTTTTCTGCAAACCGAGATTTTTGGCGAAAATTCAAAGTAAGACCGTTTTTGACCGGAAAATTTAGGTGATCATTTTTTATTGCGTTTTTGGGATGTAAGTTGGTTCTATTGACAAGGAAAAATGTCAATTTGGTTGAAGACACCTTGTTAGAATTTATGGGGACCAAATTGGATTCAATTGAAGGAGAATTGGTCCAATTTGAGTGAAATTGTGCACAAATTCATAGGCCATGGGGGGAGGGACTTTTGGACCACTTCAATGGCTTTCTAGAGAAGCTTGTGGTCTGCTATTTGGCTAAGGATAGGGCAGAAAAGGTGAGGGGCCATCTAATGATCAATTTAGAAGATATTTAGGCCAAGGGGACCCTCCACTTGGGGAGGCGGCTTCTTCTTCTTCTCCAGAGCTTGCTTTCTCCATTTTCAGTGTTTTGAAGCTTTCAAAGTTGCAAAGAAACCACCAGCCTTCCCTCTACCATTGCAAATCGTCGCCGAGCCACTAGGACCGTCACCGCTTGTCGTCGCGCCACTCGCGAGCTCTGCACGCCAACTCGCTCATCCTACTCCAATTGCAACTCCAACTTGCTATCCATGAGCCCAGCTCGTATCTGAGCCCTTCTGCCATTGCCCTGATCACCGTCGTCCTCATCCAACCGCCGAAAACCACTGCTTGCCCGCCTAGCCTATTTTGGCCTCAATCATCGCTCGTAGCCGCTCTGTCCAATAACAAGCAGTACTGAGCAGCCCAGTCCAACTGGGTATGTTAGGCCCGTTTTGGATTGCTTCTGAGCCTCGTAGGGTGTCGCCACTTCGAAGTTTGTCGCCCGTCTCCGCGTTGCCGTCGTCGTGGACTAATCAGATTTCAAAGCCGGTAAATTTACTCACTAAACTCTTCTTAGCAAGTTAATGATGCTTAAGGGTTGATTTGTTTAGGCTACGTATGGTTTAGGAGGTTAGTTTGAACAGATTAGCGATTTTAATTATTCGTTTTTGCTTGTTAGGTTGTTAAATCAGTTTAATTAGCAACTAGACAGGTTGTATTATTTATCTAGATAGGTTTGGAAATTTTCTGGACCCGTTTCGCTGTTTAATTAGGCATTTCCGGCCTAAGTCTCTATTTATGGCATTTAATTGTATTTATTGAATTAATTTTAGTATTTATTTAATTATTTATTATTTTTCAGAAATTAGACCGGATAGTCGGTGACCGGAATTTCATGCTGATTACAATGGTATGATTAGTTTATTTAATTGAGTGTTGATTTGTGCAAATTGAGTGAAAATTATAATTTTTGGTATTTATTCAAAAATTGGGTAATTTCGGTATTTAATTGGAAAATACCAGGCGTCGGTTTACAACGCCAAAAATGTATTTATGAACTATATTAAATATTGAGATTTTTAAAAAGAAAGATATTGTGTTTTTGGCTCAGGCCGACCATGTACCCACACATGATTATTTTTATCGGGTATTTTTAACACGGTGAATTATCAACTTGTGAGAGCATATTCGCATGTCAGCTTGTGCGGGCATATTTATCGTCAGCTTTTGAGACACTTTGCACGTCAGCTTGTGAGAGTAGTATATTGTATCAGCCTATGTGCTTTGATACGTCAGCTTGTGAGAGCAGTATACCTTATCAGCTTGTGTGAGGTAAGATTGTTATATCAGCTTGTGGGAGCACAATATATATTATAAGCTTATGCAAGCTACTATCTATCTATATTAGCTTGTGAGAGCTATGACCATATATTGCAGCTTGTGAGAGCATTGGCCATTTATTTCAGCTTGTGTAAGCAGTGGTCATATTGAGTTGATAGATGGTATTGATGGTATCGATTTGAGTGGATTGTTTGATCGTGGGTTGGATTGATAGACCTAATTGGTGAATTTAATTGAATTGATTGGTTGAGAATATGAACTGTACTGACTTGCAGGAAGGAATTGAGGCAAAGGTAAGTCCTCTATCTTGTGTGACACTAGAAGGCTTTTAGGCGTATTTCCCTCATAGTCAGGGTTTAGGGGGTGAACTTGCTTAGACACTGTCTCACCCCGTTGTGGGCTAACATTTTCAAGTCCTTAGATGGTGAATCTCCCTGAGCGTTTTGGCCAACCCAAGAAGGTTACCGAACAGGTCATGTGGATTCCTTTGCCCAGGGGTCAGGGAACTTGGGTCTACGCACTTGTAAGGACCGTCGTTTGGGTTGATGCGGCCCTACCTCGGAAGGTACCCCATCAATTCTGAGCATGGTATTGTTACAAGAGAAATGGGCCCAGAGAGGGTCCCCTGTAGGATTTTGAGGTGCTTGTGTAGGTGCTAGAGATCGCTTTTGGCAAGGGTATGGCTGACCCTCCTGGTGGTGCAGTGGTAGCCACGAGTCCCTAGGAGCCAGGGACCTCGGAGTCTTCGGTTGAGGGTTCGATCCCTTAGAGGACTTGTAGCCCTTCTGCTTTTGTAGACTTGTGAATATAGACTAGTAGTATAAATGACTTAGTCTGGTGTGTACAAAGGTGTGTTGTGGTTTTCAAAATTTTAGCCCTGCTTTTCTATCCCATCTTTGTGTTGTATGGGGATTTATTTATTCACTTTCGCATGCGCAGTAAAATGAATGGGTCGACGACGCGTCCTAACACGTCACAATTTAATCGACCAACGGGGGGTGGGCACGCGCTCGAGGATCGGGGCATGACATCCCTGCCCGGAGTGGTATCAGAGCCGGTCGACAATTGGAGTGATAATGTGCAATAAGTTTATCGGATAGTTAGTAGGATTAGCCTTTATTTCATGCTAGTGCATATTAATGTTAGCTATTTGGTAGAATTGTTTGGTTAGGATCACTCAGCTTCTAATTCTATGTGGAATTGGAAAGCAGGTTTCTTTAAAGAATCTGTAAAATGAGCGATTAGGAGGAGAGGACTGCTATAAAGCATACCATTGGACCTGTTACTTAGGGTAGGACGTCGACGAGGATCGGTACCCGAGGAGGTTATGGTTGAGCGCCAGCTCAGGCTAGCGCTAGTGGTGTAGCATTGCCTCCTGTTGGTGCTAGGGTAGCAGCCCCTGGTGATCTCAGGATCAAAGGGATCATGCATGCGCTTGAAGCTATGGGAGCATTGATGGGGCAGCAGGCCCAAAATCAAGCCGCTGTCATTACTGCCACCGCTCAAGCTACTGCCACTGCTGCCGTTGCCGCCGCCGTTGAGGCCTTCGCTGTTGCTGCACCTGCCGAAGTTTAGGTTGGGAACATGGTTGTGGAGAGGGAAATACCGATTCACAAGATTGTAGAACAATTTTTGAAGTTGAACTCGCCAAGGTTCACTGGTGCTGGAGATCCCGAGATTGCCTTGCTTTGGATTCAGGACCTGGAGAAGGCTTTTGCGCTTCTGAGATGCAATGAGGAAGAAAATGTTGTCCTGGCAGTATACCAGCTATAGGGTAACGCGAATATATGGTGGAGGGCCACTAGAGACACAGCATTTCCGGAAGGCGTAGTCCTGGTGTGGAACGCTTTCCTTAGAGCATTCAACAATAAGTATTTTTTGGGTAGCGCCCGAGAACAAAAGATGGAGGAATTTCAACGCCTCCGCTAAGGGACGAAGATTGTTCAACAGTATGAGGTCAAGTTCATGGAGCTTTCTCAGTACGCTCCCAGATTAGTGGAGGATCCAAAAAACAAAGCTCGAACGTTTAGGAATGGCCTTCGACTAGAACTAAAGAACTTGCTGGTGCCGTTTGATCTAAAGGACTATAACGAAGTGTACAACCGGGCCCAACTAATAGAAAGAAGCTTGAGTGAGCAAGCCGCCTCGTCTAGATTGAGGTTCAACTCTAATAGAGATGGGAACCGGTATGGGAAGAGGCCTATGACCAGAGGAAGGTTCCATTTGCCGCCCAATAGGAAGGGTGGAATCGGCAAGTCAGCGCCACATCAGAATGGTGCGTGTCGCTTCTGTGGAAGGCGACACGGTTCGGCCCCGTGCCATCTTAGGATGAGTGTGTGTTTTTGAGTGTGGCCAGCAGGGTCATATGGCTAGAGACCGCCACCACCGCCGATAGGTTAGAAGAGAAGGTTTGGGCCGCAGATCGCATAGCAAGGAGGACATAACAGACCCCCAGCGCAAGGACAAGTGTACGTTATCATGAGGGGGCTGGTAGACGACTCGCCTAATGTCATGCCTTGATCCTCCGAGTGCATGCCCATCCCTCAGTGGTCGATTAAATTGCGACATCCCAGGACGTGTTGCTGACCCATTCATTTTAATATGCACATGCGAAAGCAAATTACTAATCCTCTGACCACAACAAACGTGGGATAGAAAAGTAGGACAATAAATTTCAAACAACACATTAATAACAACGACAATGTGGTTTACAAACAAAGACCAAGTCTAGGGTCTAAGTACAGGAAGCCTATCTTCAAAAAGAACTTTTCGACCATTCATGCTCCTGACCCTTCCGCCTCAAGCTCTGGGTTCTTCGCCCTAGGGATTTGAAAATGTTATCCCACAACGAGGTGAGATGGCGTTTCAGCAAGTTCATCCCCTAAGTCCCGACTATGAAGAAAATATGCCCCAAGGGCTGCCTAAACACAAGCACAAGCCAAAGGACTTACCTTTGTCTCGGTTCCTTCCTGCAAGTTAGTACAATTTGCATATTCAACCAATCATTTCAACACCTCAAAGCATCAAATCGGATCGAGTCATCGATCAATCGACTTAGTCGATTCCATGTCAACAGACCATTTCCTGGACAATCCATTCAAGACTATCTATAAAGTTTGATCATATCAAGGACTGCTCACTCTAAGCTGAAAATAGATAGTATAACTCGCACTAAGCTGATAAATAGTATACTGCTCTCATTAAGCTGATATATCAAAGCTCTCAAGTTGATATAGCATACTAATAATGCTCACCAGAAGCTGCTCAGGTATACTGCTCTCACTAAGCTAACATATCAAGCTATCGAGCTAATATAGTATACCGATATACTGCTCTCACTAAGCTCACATATCAAGCCATTAGGCTGATATAGTATACCCATGATGCTCACTCTAAGCTGATAAAGTATACCACCCGCGCTAAGCTGACATATCAAAGCCCGTAAGCTGATATAGTATATTGTTCTCACCATCTGAGAATGCCACTATTTTTATCATTCTCGATAAAAATAATCGTGTGTGGGTACACAGTCGGCCTTAGCAAAAATACAATATTTTCCCTTTTGAAAATCACACTAATTTCAATAATCCACATATCCATTTTTGGCGCTGTAAACCCACGCTCGGTATTTTCTAATCAAATACCGAAAATATAAAATTTTGGGACAAATACCCCAAAATTGCAATCAACACTCAAATTGCACCAAATAACGGTCGAATAAATAAATCAATCACACCATTGCAATCGGCACAAAATTTCGGTCACTGGCTATTGTGGCACCCTTCAATGGCCCCCGATCCGTTAAGGTCGCCATAGCTTGCCTATCTCTTTATCTCAATAAGATATCCATTACTTGTCTTTTATAAAAAGGGGTTTTAAGAAGGACCAAGGTCCTTAGGCATTCTTTTTTTTTTTTTTTTGAAAACGGTCCCAGCGCAACTTATTAGTGGAAGCATAATTGAGTCTCACCATCTCTCCCTCCAATAACCATAATACAATGCAAACCAACTACGCACCATAAGAAAAGATAAGGCCGAACCACTTTTTATTTACATATATTTATGATGGGTTTCTCAGGTCGGTACATCCAAAAAGAAAAGCCAAGACTCTTAACTACACTTGGCCACAACCCAAAAGGTATCTCGACCCCTATATCGATCGTGTGTCATCCCCCATCTACAAGTGTCGGCTGCTCTAAAAAAACGTCAGCTCTCTACCCCTCACGCGGCCATCACACTCATCCTGGTGTGTTGAGCGATGGTGGCGGCAACATCCCCCGAATCACTCCATCTCGGCGAACGTGGACTGACAAAAACTCCTAAATAACCGGGCCCCCAGCTAGGCCCACATCATACATGACCAGCACACGAACTCGCACAAACGTCAGACTAGGGATGGTAATGCAATCAATCTCCGAACACTCTACCTCCACGTCAAATGGGAGGCCATAGAAGTTATCTCGCGTGACTGGAGAGAGCGGTATCTTCCTAATCTGAAATGTTAGTCCCCGAAGGGGTGAGTACAGCCACTCAGTAGGTAAAAGATCCAGTAAACTACTCAATGTATCACACCATACAATCACAACATCATAGCATAGTACATGTCATCCATGCATCAAAGCATAACTCACCTTGCAGCCATGCATATGTCATCATACCATATGTGCATACAACCATGCACTCATTATCAAGCATCCACGCATATACCATGCCTCATGTACGCATACCATCATGCCATAGGTGCACATACAACCATGCACTCATACACATCATACCATACAGCCATGCATACATGTCACCATACTATGCATGATTCAATGTCCACTTTTTATCTTCCAATTTGATCACCACATCTTTCTTTCCCGGGATCAGTAATTGCATCCCACATTATCACTCGCACCCCAACCTGGCATCGCAAAAAAACCTCCGGCACACACCACCGGGCATCCGGCATCCCCACATTCTAGGCATCTTGCATCCCAAATAGCATCACGAGGCATTCCCCGGGCACAAACCTCCGAGGCTTCCGGCACCCAACCATTCCAGGTATCTCGAAACTCCTGAGGACATCCGGGCATGTATCACAATATAACCGGGCATCCGGCACCCCCCATCTCAGGCATCCTGACACTCCCAGGGCATTATCGGCCCACCTCCAACAGTCTCCTCATTCATCATAATTCATATTCACCAATTTATGTCTCACAATGAACATGGCACGTGATGTAATGACAACAAAGTCAAATTCAGCATTTAATTCTATATGCTATACCAAATATCATCACATGCTCAGCAGGATTCAATCACCTCAATCAATATAATTAATTAGGGCTCATCCAAAACAGAATAATCTTAAATTACAGCATTTGAAATTCGCTCAATCCAGCTTGCATAGTTTTAGAAAATATTTCCATTAAATACCCAAATGACCTTTAAAAATTATGAAATTCGAACATGTGATAGTCAAGACATAATGGCAGATATTTCATTAAGGACACTGCATCAAAAGACCCTCGTATCATGCAGTATAGACCGAACATAAGAGCACCATTATCATAACCACTTAACTTGCACAGTTTTCGAAAAAATTTCAGTTAAATAGGCAAATGAACTTCCAAAATTATGAAATTTGAACTTATTTCAGGGAAGACATAAAGAAAAATACTTCATGAAGAACACTTTGCCAAAAGAGCTTCATAAAAAATGATATGACCCACGTATTGAAACTGATTAAGTCTGAACGCGTCAGATTACAGGGCTTTAGAAATATTTCCGATTAAATACCCTAATGACCTTTAAAATTCATGGAATTTGACTATGTTGTAGTCAAGATCCTAAGGTAGGGTTTTCATGAAGAAACAAAAGTCAAATTCGTTCCAGGTGATTAAATATAGGCGGATAAAACTTCTGTTTCAATACCGTAATTTCCAGATCTGATTACTTCCAAAAAACCACGATTTCACCTATCTATTCTCGTTAGTTTTCTCTAAATATTTTATATGTTAAACCTCAGGATGTCCTTCACATCTTTCGTTAAGAAATAGAAGCAACAAAAGGATAGGCTTACAGACCTTGCATTCATCAAAGGTAGTTACCGAAATCTCCCGATTCAGTCTCTGCGAAAAATACAGATTTCACCCACTTATACTTGTTCGTTTTATCCCAAATTTGAGTATGTTTTATTTCAAGAAGTCTTTAACAACTTTCATTTAGAAGTCACAGCCAAAATTCAACTTAAACAGCACATGCAAGCCAGTAGAACATCCAAGGTCGAACTTGTTTTCTCAAGAACAGTTTACTAGTCTCAAACATCCCTCTTAAAACTTCAACTTTTAACACCCTAAACATCCAAATTCTTTCACCATTCAAGCACACATACTAGACACAACATGCAAGAGCAGATTAAGGATCCCAACTTGCCTCTAAACCGAGCAAACAGCGGGCACATGGACGGTGACGAGCGACAGACGCACGGCGGACGGTCGACGGGCAGCTCTCCTCCTTTCCTCTCTTCCTTTCTCTCTCGATTTCTCTCGGTAGCTCTCTCTCTCTCTCTCTCTCTCTCTCTCTCTCTCTCTCTCTCTCTCTCTCTCTCTCTCTCCGGCGACGCTTCCCCTTCATCATCAACCGGTTCCCTCAATTTTCCTCTCCTCAATGATGAACAATCATTGCTTTTGCATGAAGAACACTTGGACAAAGGAAATCAACACTTGACAAAATCTTCATGCAAAGGAGTGGGCCTCTCATGGGCCGGTTCCTCCTTGGTCGACAGCCCAATGGGGCTCCATTCGGCCGAGCTTGAGGCCAATCATGGGCCGGCTGCTCCTCCTCCTCCTTTGGGTTTCACGGCTGGGCCCAAATGGCCGAAGGGTGGGGCTTCTTGTGGGCTGGTCTTAAGCTAATACTTTGGCCCACATCTCATCCTAATAATCCTCCTTAAACCTTAATTTTATAAACACCTAATTGAAATTTATAAATCACAAAAGTTTGTGACCTAATTTAATAAATTCCAATTCATAATCCACATGGCCAAAAAAATAGAATTTTTCTATTAAATAATTACCCACCAAAAGCTTGGCCAAAGTCTTAATACAAGACATGAATTAGAATACCCCTAAAGATTATCAAGGAATTCTAGGATGCCACAGCTATTCCGGTCTAATTTCCAGAAAATAATAATTACGGAAATTAATTATTAAATACCAATAATGCACACTTAGGCCGTAAAAGCCTAATTAAATTTCGGAACCTCACTAGATAAATACTATAGCTTATCTAGTTGCTAATTACACTAATCTAACCACCTAATATGCATTAACGATCAACTAATTCACTAATCCATTCTAACTAACCACCTAAACCATACTTAACTTAAACTAATTAACCCTTAAGTGTCATTAGCTCTCTAAGCAAGGATTAGTGAGTAAACTCACTAGTTTTGCACGAAAATCGGTTCACGGCGACGGTGGCATGACGGCAGCCGTTAAACTCCGAAGCGGCGGCACCAACGAGAGCCCAGATCGGGTCTTAATCGGCCACAAAGCCCACGGTTGGGCTGCTCGTTCTGGTTTTGAACATGGCTGAATGCGCGGCTGAATGGCGGAGCCGTTTAGTGGTGAAGTGGTGGCTATGGAGGGGGCTCGATGGGTTGATGAAGGAGGTGTTACAGAGGAAAATAAATGGGCACGGCTGGCTTTGGTGGAAGGAACACATGAAAGAAAGCAAAAGCAGCAGCTCTTTAGTGGAGTTGGAGGCCGTGTGAAGAGGATGAGGGAGGAGAGAGAGAGATCGTGGGGGAGCTAGCTTCTTTGACTAAACAAGGAATAAAGGAAAAACAGAAAAAGAGAAGGGAGAAGGGAGGGGGATGTCAGCTAAAAGGGGGAGGGGAAATGAGAGAGAGAGAGAGAGAGAGAGGGAGAGAGAGAGAACCTCAAAAGTCAAAAGAAAGGGAACAAGGGAATGGAATTGCAGGGGGGTTGTTGGATGGGGGGAAGAGATGCAAGAGAGAGAGAGAGAGAGAGAGAGAGAGAAAGAGAGAGAGAGAGAAAACGTGGAGGAACTTCGGCCAAGCAAAGAAAAATAAAAGAGAGGATGATGCGTGGACATGAGGGAGAGGGAATGGACGGCCGAATCGTGCGAGAGATGGAAAGGAGCTGTGGGTGGGGCTAAAATCGAATAAACTTATTTCCAATTATCCATGTTTGGTCCCCAAAAATCTCTATGTTAATATACTTGGTCCCCACTTACTTTCTTGCATGCGAATTCCACCAAAAAACAAGTCTTAGGCAGCAAAAATGGTAATTTCTCTCAATTCCGAATTCTATTTCTTTTTTTCCGAAATCCGATTTCTTAACAAATCTCTTTGATTGATGTCCAATTTTGTTGAAGAAAAAAACCACACAATTTCCTATCACCAAGTAGCTCACACGAGGCCAAAAATCCCTTCGAATTGGTCCATTCGAATTTCTGTTCGTTTTCCGAATCGTCCGAATCGATTTTCCGTAAAAGTCTCGAACTCATCGAAAATACCTCAAAAGATGAGTCGACATTCCTAAAATAACTCGTGACATGACAAAACTTTCAATTTCTGAAATCAGGTTTAAATTCGCGGTTAATTTCGACCGGATGCGATTTTAGCGTGACCTAACCTATCGGGTAGCTTTTAGGAATTTTAGTGCGATTGATCCTTGGTCGATTTTCTTCGAGCCACACGTACCTCTTCAACACATTTGCGGCTTTTGGTTATCGTGAAAATCTCAAGATTTCAAATATGGACACAGGGCGCAAAAACAACAGAAAAATCGGTCTAGTGCCGATCGACGAGAATTTTGCAAATTAGTCGAACCAACCTATATTTGATCTTTGATCGATTTTTTAATTGTGCTGTAATGACCCTTGCAGACTAGCACGGTCGGACAGTTGATTCCTAGTCTAATTCTCAAGTCTATTGCGTTTATATTAATTAATGGCTTCACTTGATAGGCTAGTTATCTCGTGAGTATCTATCTCAGAAAAAAGCACTATAGTTGCGTCGATGAGAGGCCCAACTTATCCAATCGAAAACAAATGCTAAAAATTAGGATGTCACACCTGATGTGGTTACAGGTACGGTTTCGTTGGATGACCATGCTGCATATGCTTTATTTGATCGTGGTGCGACTCATTCATTTATAGCTAAGCAGTTTGTTAAGCTGATAGGATTGAGTTTTGAATTATTGGAGTCAGTGGTTAGCATATCTACACCATTAAAAGATAAGATGTTAGCTGCATTGGGTTGTCATAGTTGCAAGTTAATGATTGGTGAGCGAGAGGGGAAGATAGACTTGTTAGTCGTAGCCATGTATCACTTCGATTTGATTATTGGCATGGATTGGATCACCAAGCAACGAGCTAAGATGGACCGCTATCATAAAGCGATTTAGTTTAACCCGTTAGTGGGTGAAAGTTTCAAGTTTACTAGGAGTCGAGGAGGACCCTCAATTTCCTTAATCTCGTCGCTTGAGGTAACCCGTTTGTTAGACGGGGGTTGTCAAGGTTACTTGGCAACTCTCGTGGATATGACAGTTGAGGAATTGAAGATCGAAGATATCTTAGTGGTGCAAGAATTTCTAGACGTGTTTCCGAAAGAATTGCCAGGCTTACTGCCGGAGAGAGAAATAGAGTTCATTATCGAGTTAGCGCCTGGGATAGAGCCAATTCCTAAAGCTCCTTACCGAATGTCGTTGTCTGAGTTGAAAGAATTGAAGGTGCAGATGCAAGAACTATTGGATAAGGGATTCATACATCCCAGTACATCACCTTGGGGAGCACCATTTCTCTTCATGAAGAAAAAAGTTGCGCCGATGCATCGACTATTGTCATCTTAATCAGGTGACGATCAAGAACAAGTATCCACTGTCGAGAATTGACGACTTGTTTGATCAGCTACAAGGAGCGTTGATATTTTCAAAGATCAACTTGAGAAGAAGGTATCATTAGCTGAGGATTAGAATGTAAGATATACCGACGTCAGCGTTTCGTACTCGATACAGCCATTATGAGTTCACTGTAAATTCGTTTGGTTTAACAAACGCTCCAACTGCTTTTATGGATCTGATGAACAAAGTTTTTAAAAAATATTTAGATCAGTTTGTGATCGTGTTCATCGACGATATCCTGGTGCATTCGAAGAATTCTGAGGAGCATGAGAGTCATTTGAGAATGGTACTTCAGACCCTGAGAATTCATGGATTGTACACTAAGTTTAGCAAGTGCGAGTTTTGGTTGACTCGTGTTGCGTTCCTAGGGCACATAATTTCAAGCGAACGAATGGACCCATCCAAGATTGAAGTAGTGATCAACTGACCGAGACCGACAACAGTGACAGAGATCAGAAGCTTTTTAGGTTTGGTAGGTTACTGCAGAAGGTTCGTAGAAGGATTTTCAGTTTTGGTTCACCGTTGACTCGACTGTTAAAGAAGGAAGAGAAGTTCGTGTGGACAGACAAGTGCAAGCATAGTTTTTAAGAGCTTAAGCAGAAGCTGACTACCGCACTTGTATTGACCATACCATCTGGTCCTAGAGGATACGAGATCTATAGTGACGCATCGTTTAAAGGACTGGGTTACGTGTTGATGCAACATGGCAGGGTTGTTGCATACGCATCCCGTCAATTGAGACCTCACGAGTTGAACTACCTGACGCATGACTTAGAACTTGCAACAATCATTTTCGCTCTAAAGATTTTGAGATATTATTTTTGTGGAGAGAGATTCCAAATCTTTCACTGACCATCAAAATCTCAAGTATCTATTCTCTCAGAAGGAGTTGAAAATGAGACAGCGTCGCCGGATGGAACTTCTGAAGGCTATGATTGTGATATCTTACATCACCCTACAAAGGTGAATAGGATTGCAGACGCTTTGAGTCGGAAATCTTCAACTGCATAGATGATGGTTAAGGAATGGGTTTTACTCGAGAAATCTCGAGATTCGATTTTCAAATTTGAGGTAGGTCACCTTTCGAATCTCATGGCCACCCTCAGAATTGAGTTGGATGTGCAGATTAGAATCAAGACGCTTCAATTAACAGACCCAGATGTTCAGAAGATTCTGCAGGAGGATACCGATAAGAGAAAGGTTGACTTTCAAATTTCTAAAGACGGAACATTAAGGTTCCGAGGACGATTGCGTGTACTTGACAATGGAGAGCTTAAAGAGGAGATCTTATCATAAGCTCATCGTAGTAGTTACAGCATTCATCATGGTAGTACGAAGATGTATAAGAATCTGTGTCAACACTATTGGTGGACCGATATGAAGGCGAACATCGCCAAGCATGTCACCAAGTGTCTGACATGTCAGCAAGTGAAAGCACAACATTGTAAGCCGGGAGGACTTTTGCAACGTCTCGAGATCCTCGAGTGGAAATGAGAGCACATCACGATGGATTTTGTGACAGGGTTACCAAGGAGTCAAAGGGGTATTGATTTTATTTGGGTAGTGGTCGACAGATTGACGAAGTCGGCTCACTTTGTTACTGTACGAAAAGAACTAGATTTAGATAGGCATACAGAGTTGTATGTGCGTCAGATTATTCATCTGCATGGAGTGCCGATAACGATTATTTCAGACAGAGACCCGAGATTCACGGCTGCATTTTGGAAGAGTTTGCAGACCGCTTTAGGAACGAAGCTGCAATATAGTACGGCTTATCATCCTCAGACGAATGGCTAGTTTGAGAAGATGATTCAAACCCCTGAAGATATGCTGTGAGCTTACGTGTTGGATTTCAAGGGAACCTAGGAGAAACAGCTCCATCTTGTCGAGTTTGCGTACAACAACAGCTATTAGTAGAGAATTCGGATGCCTCCTTTCGAAGCGTTCTGTGACAGGGCATGAGAATGCAATGTGTTCGAATGAGGTTAGAGAACAAAAGATCACAGGCCTAGAGTTAGTCTAGTAGTCAATGGATGCAATTGCCATCATTAGAGACAAATTAAAGACCGCTCAAAGCCGCCAGAAAAGTTACGCAGATAAGCGTCGAAGCCCTTTGGAGTTCCAAGTTGGTGATCAGGTTTTTCCGAAGGTGTCACCAATGAGGGTACTTCACACTTTTGTAAGAAAGGGAAACTGAGTCCGAGGTACGTAGGTCCCTTTGAGATTCGAGAGAGAATCGGGATCCTAACGTATCATCTTGCCTTGTCGCCGAGATTGGTGCAAGTACATGATGTCTTTCACGTGTCAATATTGAGGAAGTATGAGCCTGACCCGACCCACGTGCTTAATTTTGAGGAAATAGAAGTGGACGACGGAGTGTTGTACGTTGGAAGCCCGACAGATTCTACGTACCAAAACGATCCCGCTGGTTAAAGTGGTCTGACAACACCACGACACTAAAGGAGTAACTTGGGAAAGTGAGGATTTAATGAGACGATTGTACCCTTACCTTTTTGTCTAAAGTTGTATAATGGTTTAAATTTCGAGGACGAAATTTTTATAAGAGGGAAAGAGTTGTGACATCTTGAATTTTCAGTACAGTTTTCAATTAAATGAATTGGGCCTTTCATCGATGCGCCTAGAGTGCTATTCTCTAAACTGATCACTTACAAGATAACTAGATTATCAGGGGAAGCCATTAAGGGATTTTAACGTAATAGACTCAAGAATTTGACTAGAAATCGACTACTCGATCGTGCTCATCTGCAGAGATCATTATGGCATAGTTAAAAATCGATTAGAGATCAAAGATAGGTCGGTCCGATTGAGATAAGTGATCAAAGTGTGGGTGATTCCACTAGATTGCAAAATTCTTGTCAATCGGCACTAGATCGATTTTTCTATCGTTTTGGTACCTTGTGCCCATATTTGAAACCTTGAGATTTTCAGAACAACCAAGCGTCGTCAATGTGTCGAAGATGTACATTGTGACTCGAAATAAATCGACCACTGGTCAATTGCACAAAAAATTCCTAAAAGCTACACAAAAGGTTAAGTCACGCTAAAAAAATTCCTAAAAGCGACCACGGGTCAATTAACTGCAAATTTGAATCCGATTTCGGAAATTAAAGTTCTGTCATGTCACGAGTCATTTTAGGAACGTCAAGTCATCCTCCATACACTATTCTACAAACAAAGATTTTTGGCGAAAATTCAAAGTAATGCCGTTTTTGTCCGGAAAATTCAAGTGACCATTTTTATCTCGTTTTTGGGATGCAAGTTGGTTCTATTGGCAAGAAAAAATGTCAATTTGGTTGAGGACACCTTGGTGGAATTTATGGGGACCAAATTGGATTCAATTAAGGAGAATTGGTCCAATTTGGGGGAAATTGTGCACAAATTCGTAGGCCATGGGGGGAGGGACTTTTGGACCACTTCAATGGCTTCCTAGAGAAGCTTGTGGGCTGTTATTTGGCTAAGGATAGAGCAGATAAGGTGGGGGGCCATCTGATGATCAATTTAGAGGATATTTAGGCCAAGAGGACCCTCCACTTGGGGAGTTGGCTTCTCCTTCTCCAGAGCTTACTTTCTCCATTTTTAGTGTTTTGAAGCTTCTAAAGTTGCAAATAAACCGCTAGCCTTCCCCTCTACCGTCACAAGCTGTCGTCAAGCCGCCAGGACCGCCACTACTCGCCGTCACGCCATTTGTGAGCTCCGCACACCAGCCCACTCGTCCTGCTCCAGTCACGACTCCAGCTCGTTGTCCCACAACCTAGCTCGTGTTTGAGCCCCTCCACCATCGCCTTTGGTAGCCGTCATCCTCGTTCAGCCGCCGAAAACCACCACCTGCCCTACTAGCCGCCCGCCTAGCCTGTTTTGGCCTCAATTGTCGCCCGTAGCTGCTCCATCTAGTAGCAAGCAAAATCGAGTAGCTCAGTCCAACTGTGTACTGTTAGGCCCGTTTCAGACTGCTTCTGAGCCTTGTAGGGTATCGCTGCTTCGGAGTTTGTTGCCCATCTCTGTGTTGCCGTCGTCGTGGACTGATCAGATTTCCAAACCGATGAGTTTACTCACTAAACTCTAATTAGGGAGTTAATGATGCTTAAGGGTTGATTAGTTTAGGTTAAGTATGGTTTAGGTGGTTAGTTACAACGGATTAGCGATTTAATTATTCGTTTTTGCTTGTTAGGTGGTTAGATCAGCTTAATTAGTAACTAGATAGGTTGTATTATTTATCTAGATAGGTTCAAAAACTTTCCGAACCAATTTCAGTATTTAATTAGGCATTTCCGGCCTAAATTTCTATTTATTGCATTTAATTGTATTTATTTAATTAATTTTAGTATTTATTTAATTATTTATTATTTTTCAAAAATTACACTATTGATTGTAATGGTATGATTGATTTATTTAATTGAGTGTTGATTTGTGCAAATTGAGTGAAAATTATAATTTTGAGTATTTATTCCAAAATTGGGTAATTTTGGTATTTAATTAGAAAATACCGAGCGTCGATTAACAATGCCAAAAAAGTGTTTATGGACTATATTAAATAATGGGATTTTTAAAAAGAAAGATATTATGTTTTTGGCTTAGGCCGACCGTGTGCCCACATACGATAATGTTTATTGGGTATTTTTAACACAGTGAATTGTAAGCTTGTGAGAGTATATTTGCATGTCAGCTTGTGTGAGCATATTTATCATCAGCTTTTAAGACCCTTTGCACGTCAGCTTGTGAAAGTAGTATACTGTATCAGCCTATGTGCTTTGATACATCAGCTTGTGAGAGTAATATACCTTATCAGCATGTGTGAGCTAAGACCATTATAGAAGCTTGTGGGAGCACGATCTCTATTATCAGCTTGTGCAAGCTACTATCTATCTATATCAGCTTGTGCAAGTACTATCTATCTATATCAGCTTGTGAGAGCTATGACCATATATTGCAGCTTGTGAGAGCATTGACCGTTTATTTCAGCCTGTGTGAGCAGTGGTCATATCGAGTTGATAGATAATATTGTTGGTATCAATTTGAGTGGATCGTTTGATCGTGGGTTGCATTGATTGAGCATATTGGTGAATTTAATTTAATTGATTGGTTGAGAATATGAACTATACTAACTTGTAGGAAGGAACTGAGGCAAAGGTAAGTCATCTATCTTATGTGTGACTAGAAGGCCTTTAGGCGTATTTCCTTCCTAGTAAGGGTTTAGGGGATAAACTTGCTGAGACATTGTCTCACCCCGTCATGGGTTAACATTTTCAAGTCCTTAGATGGCAAATCCCCTTGAGCATTTTGGCCAACCCAGGAAGGTCATCGAACAAGTCATGCAGATTCCTCTGCTCGGGGGTTAGGGAACCTGTGTCTACGAGCTTGTAAGGACCATTGTTTGGGTTGATACAGCCCTACCTTGGAGGGTACCCCATCAATTCCGAGCATGGTATCATTATGAGCGAAATGGACCCAGAGAGTCTCCCCTATAGGATTCTGAAGTGCTTGTGTCGGTGCTAGAGATCGCTTTTGGCAAGGGTACGGCTTACCCTCCTGGTGGTGTAGTGGTAAACACGAGTCCCCAGGAGCCAGAGACCCTAGAGTCTTTGGTTGAGGGTTCGAATTCTTAGAGGACTTGTAGCCCTTATGCTTTTGTAGACTTGTGAATATAGACTAGTAGTGTAAATGACTTAGTCTGCTATGTTTAAAGGTGTATTGTGGTTTTCAAAATTTTAGCCCTGCTTTTCTATCTCATCTTTGTATTGTCTGGGGATTTATTTATTCGCTTTTGCATGCCCATTAAAATGAATGGGTCGGCGACGCATCCTGGGATATTGCAATTTAATCGACCACCGAGGGATGGGCAAGCGCTCGAGGATTGGGGTGTGACACATAACTTGCAAAAGGACGATTGTTTCTTACTTATTTCTTTAAGATAAGACTAAATTCGAAATCAATTTTGAGAAATTCACACAAGAACTTATCAATTTGAAGAATTTTATCCTCCCAAGCAAGATAAAGTGAAGCAATTAAGCTTCAATCATCAAGATTTGAATTGTCCCATTCATGGCTATGGTTTAATTTCTAAAACCTAGGTCAAAATTAATATTAAGCTTAGATCCATTTTTGACCTAAGCTCGAGCGCTTTGATTTAAGGTCAACTTGAATGCGATAAGTGATCTTGGACATGGGCAGTTCATTAAATAGGGCAATTGTAATACTAATTGAATTCAATTTTAGTTAATTTACAATTTTGTCCATTGAATTACAAATTTAACTATTCTAGCCTTTTAATGCCAATTCAAAGCACCAATGGTTTTGACTCGTTATTTTTTACGATAATCATTCAATTAGATCAATAGGAGACCCCTAGATCATGTTCATAAGTTTTGATTAGCTTAATTGTACTTTAATTGGCCAATTTTTTCTTAAATAGGATAATATTCCTTCTTAATTTGCTTCTTTAGGGACCGAATTGCTTAAATTTTTTACCCACAAGAACCTCAAGTGGGCGAAATGATAAGGATTGGACCAAACTAGTAAAGAACCGGTTAGAAATCGATCGAATAGGACCGAACCGATCCAACCGGTCTGACCGATCGCCAGTAGGGCTGGTTGGTTTAGCCAGTTCCTAACCTCCGGCCACCAGTTTCGAGATTCCTTCACTTTCAATTTCACTTCTACACCTTCAATTTCCCAAAATTTTACAAATTGATCCTCGTATTTCATCAAATTACAAATTAACCCATAATCGGACATTTTGACGTAATTCCTAATTTTGGCTTGGGTTTTGCAAATCAAACCCACTAGATCAATCACTCGAAACTTTGTGATCATGATGAAGCCTTTGAAATCGATTTTTGACCGTTGGATCGAAATTTCAACCATCGGATTGAACCAACAACTGAAATTTCTTAATTTAAGGAGTAATAAGTAAAATTTCCCTCCATTTTAGGGGGGCTTCATTTTGTGCATGAAATTTCTCTCTCTCTCTCTCTCTCTCAAAATTGCCACCGGTTTCTCCCCTCATCGGCAGCTACTTAATTGGAGCCACCAGTCGAGAGTTCCCTCGACTCCTCCTTTCCTCATCCACCGGCATATGTTAGGAGAGAGGTGGCCACAACTTCTATTTCACGGCTTCTCGATTATGGCACCAAAGATAGGCAATCAAGCCGATCTATTCCTTGGTTGACTGGTTCAATCGGATCCGTGTTGATCGCCGATCTTCCTCTTGAACAAGATTTGGTCCTTGAAGGTTCGTGAAGATTCGATCAAAATTCTGGCGAAAATTCTACTTGATCTTAAGCGAAATCGAGAAAAACCGTATCAAAAGCTACTTTCTCGATTTCAAATCCCGTGAAGAAAGGCCGGATTAGTTGGTCGGGGCTAGGGTTCAACATTAGGGATATATGCTATGCTCATGTGATCTTTAATGAAATGCTAAAGCTTGAACTTGAATGATTGTGCTTGATTTTGCTTGATGAATTACTATTTTCACCAAAACGCAGGTCCAAACAGACCTCATTTCAACTCGAGTCCTCTTAGGATTAGATAATAGACATCCCCAATGTTGCTTTCATGAGTTTTGTGCACATCCTGTAATTTTTTCATGATTTTTGGATGTGCTTGACTAGGTCAGATCTACTCAAATCCAAGCTTAGGTCAATTTGTTCCGTATTGATCTATAATTTTGTCATTTTTGTGCTAATTTTTGTGTTGAGTTCTGGAATAACTTTCCTTCATGAAAGTTGCTCGTAATTGTGTGTAGAACATAGGACAGTCTGTTCTGCGTGGGTCCGAATTTTGTTTTGATGAAATTGAGTTCACAAATGCACTTATTTTGTCACGCCCCGAACCTTAGGCACGCACACATCCCTCCGTGGTCGATTGAAATGTGACTTACCTAGGACGCATTGCCAACCCCTTTCTTTTTATCTTTCAATTAAGCACATGTGAAAGTGAATTAAATAGACACCCTAACAACCATCAAACACATGGGATAGTAAAACATACTTACACCATTTTTTCAAAAACCACACTTTATATATATATATCAAGTTAGTCCTATTAGTCTATATACAGAATTCTGTTTCAAAAGGAAACTAACAGACATCCTACACATCGGATCTCTCTGACTCCGGTGCTAGTTCCTCCACGACACCATCTGGAATGTCGATGTCCATAGGATGAGCTACCTCACTATCCTTGGTTTCAATGGTCAGCCCATCAAAACCCCATAATGGACCTTCCCAAGCCTGTTACGCTCGTTAATGAACCACGCTTTGAAGCAATGAGGTATCTAGCGATGGAGGCCCTCATCGACCCAAATAGTGGTCACAATTAGCTCACAGGTCTCAATGGTCCCTAGAATGGGGAAAAAGGTAGACTCACGATCTATTTCCTTCGAGACCCCAAAATGGACTGGTCCCCTCTCTATACTATAGACCTAAAAAAAGGGTTAACCACAACGGGATGAGATAAATCTCAGTGAGTCAAAACCCTAAACCCCGATTAAGACGAGAATTCACTTAGAGGCAGCCTAAACAAGCATCACACACAAACTTACCACGTCTCAGTACCTCCCTGCATATTAGTGCACCACATATATCATATAAATACAGCAAGCATATTTAATAACTGGAACACATAATTTCATTCTCAAACAATCACATGGGTCCCGATTATAAGGCCAAACCGTTATGACATGTCCCATTTCGTGCTACACAATTTTGTCCCATAATCAAGCGCAGATATCACAACCACTTAGGCGTGTGCCAGTTATTTATGATCCATCGACTATGGCCAACTCAACATTCGGCAGTCATCTGGCATAACTAGGCGTTGTCCCACTCCGTCTGGCACAGCAACGTCTACATCTAGACGGCATTCCACACAGGAGCATTGGCTCAGCCTCCATTGCGACCGGCATCCGTTGACATGGGGCATCCGAACTTAATCAGGCATCACCCCACGTATTCATATGCATCAGGACGGGTTCCATTGGTGACCATATGCACATCCATACTTGGCCAAGGACACTGTGCTTTGCACCAAAATACCTTGTATTTAAATAAATGAACTTGACCCATTTCCTTCATATTAAAAACTTTTGGTAAAATAATTATGCGTGGCCATATATTTAAATCGAACCTTTTAACTTGGTACGCTCTCATTTCAAAATCTCATGATTTTATATAGTACATAAAATTTTGGCATCAAAAATCAACACTCGGTATTTTTCTAATTAAATACCCATAAAATCAAATTTTGAAATAATAATTGTCAATCACCATCAAGCACTCAATTTCACATGTAAGCAGTCAATTTCACATATAAATTCATCCACAACGGTCAGCGAAAAAAAATTTAATAAACGGTTATCCCCCCACGGTTATGCTAATTATAATTAATTAAATAAACAACAAGTAATTAAATAAATCCGACTGAAATAAACTAACAACAAGTTAAATATCCTAACCATAGTTAACTAACTATGGTTAACTAACTAACCTAAGTTAAATAAACTAACCTAGGGTAGACTACCAACCAAACTAACCACCTAACTAAACTAGTCCAGGTAATTAACCAACCTAATTAACTTAGTTACTCTAACTAGATTAACACTAATCCTAATTAAGACTAAACTAACCTACTAAGTGCAATTAACTTCCTAATCTGAGATTAGGGCGTTAACTCTCTGAAATTCAACGGTGGCAGGCTTACGGCAACGACGACGCGACGGTGACCAAGACTCGAAGCAACCGCATCTCCAACGAGGACCGACCAAGGCTGAAAAAGCCAAGTGAAGCCCACGGCCAAGTTGGAAGTTCGGTTCTGTAGTGGCTAGATCGAGGGGCTGTAGGTGGTTGAGTGAGCTGGCTGAGGTGGCAAATGGCTGAGCTGGTCGCAGTGACGGGCGGAGCTGGCGGGGCTAGCAGCTGAGCTTAGGGTGAGCTGAGGGGAGGACGGTGGTGAGCTGGGCTAGCGGGCAGATAGGTGGATGCGGCTGGTAGCTGGAGCGGTGGCCAAACCGGTGGCCAGACGTGAAGAGGAGCTGGGCAGTTTTGGCAGTGCTAGCTAGGCATGTGTTACGGTGGAGATAAACTAAGGATTGGAATTGAAGATTATGGCAGCAACAACAATGGAGGAAGAAGAAGAAAAAGAAGGGAGATGCACATGCTCAAGGAGGGAGGAGAGGGGAGAAGGAGGGAAACCAAGTCTAGGTGAGGGCTAATGGCAAACCAAGGGAAATATCTAGCCCACTTCAGTGCATGCCACAAAAGTCTCCAGCCAACTTTGTCGAGGGACCATCCAATGGTTGATTTCTTCTCATTTCTTCACAAAACAACTTCATTTTAGTGGCTAAATAATCCCATTCAGCAGCTCATGCGAATTTCCTTTCTTTTCTTTTTGCCAAGTTTGATTTCCCTACAATTTTCCGGCCTCGACGTAATTTCTTCAAAAGATGAGACGGCATCCTAAAAATAAATCGTGACACGCTCAAATGTTTGATTCCCGAAACCGAATTCAATTTCGTTGTTAAAATCGACCGGACGCGATTTTAGTACAATATAACGAATTGAGAAGCTTTTAGGGATTTTAATGCGTTTGACCCATGGTCGATAATTTTCGATCCATGTTTGTGCATTTCCGCCTCATAGACGACTCTTAGTTGTTGTAAAAATCGCAAGGTTTTAATTACGTGCACCAAGTATAATTTCGATAGATAACCGGGTTAATGCCGTTCGATGCGAATTTCGCAATCATGTGGAATCACCCGCAATTCAATTACGTGATTCCGTTGAATCGACCTATATCCGATCACAACTCAAATAGGACGATGTCGTATTGGCCCTTGCCGATTATTATGATCGAGCAATCGATTTCCGATCGAATTCTCGAGTCTGTCGCGTTTATATCCCTTAACAGCTTCACCTAATAGATTAGTTAACGTGTGAGTGATCAGCTCAGAGAAGAAGGACCATAAGGGCGTCGACGAAATGCCCATTTCATATTATCGAGATGGGGTCAGAATTCAGGATGTCACATATTTGGTCTCAAATCCTTCATGAAGGTTGAAGTATATGATATAAATGTTCAATTGATGCATGCTTTACAAAGTCTTGACATTGACAAGTGAGTCAATTGCATGAGTTAAGGTTAAAACGTGCTGCATCAATACATAGTCTAAATGTGCATCTCTGTTTTGTCATTTTAGCTGCGATTCGTGTGTTCATCATTGCATATTCTATATGTAGGATTTTTCGTACGATTTTTGCATGTCATGAGATAGCTAAAATCAAGCACGTTCTGTGAAGTTAATGCTGAAATAAAATCTTGCCATATATGCATCTTACCACACTTGTTTGAGACATTTAGGGCGCGCATGATAAAATTTATGTTTCTTGATTTCTTTGTTTCTCTGTTCCCCGGAACAGATTTGGAACAGAAATCTGTTTGGTAACGCAATTTGATTTCTCTATTTCTGAAACAGATTTCTATTTAAGAAATAGAGAAATTGAAGAAATCAGAAGCTGAAATTTTTAACTTCTCAGTTTCTGAAATAGAAATCAGAAACTAAAATCAAACCATATAAAAGAACATTACACTTTATTGCTAACTTAATTTACTCATAACCACAACTTCACAAATTATTGCTAATTTTTTTTCTTATTTTGCTCGTGTTTTTTTTTTTTGCATTTTTTTATAATTTCCTCCTTAGGATGAAAGGCAATCGAATGGGTCCCCAATTTTCAAAAACGACCAAAGTTCTTAAATGCTTACTTCAAAACAATGGGGCTCTTTCCTCCTAGGAAAGGCATGCGTATGGCCAGTTGAAGAAAAAGTTCTTACGTAATAGATAAATAAAAAATGTGCCTAGAAATTTAACCTTATTTTTTTATGGATTCAAAATTCATGCAAAATCAAAATAATTAGATTGTTACACAATCTTGAATTTTAATTCAAAAGCAAGAGATTCAAGAGAATCTCTCTCTTTGCTATGCAAGGGCCATTAAAGGTTCATTGAGTAACAATAAAGAAATTAGGGATGAGCAACTAGACTGATTCAATTCGAGAATCAAAATAAACCGACCTTTCCTTGATTGGTTCCTAACCATAAACGTTACTTTAAGGTAGAATTCTCATATATTCCTTTACACCATTAATTTTATTTTGTTGATAATCTTGTATAATACTAGTTTTTGATAAAATGACAAGGCTATATAGGCGCCATTGATGGCACCCATATTCATGCTTCCGCAATACTTATCTAAACCTACACAGGATGAGCTTGCAAACGATACATTGACCAAGGAGGGAAACCAAATAAATACGCTTAGGAAAACAATTGCTAATAAAATGGCAAGGGAAAATAATATGCCGAAAATTCCATAAAATTGTATTTTCAACTTTTGTAATGTATTAGTATTATTTCGACTATTATTTTGTATTTGAGGATTTTCTATGTTATTTTAGTATTATTTCGATTATTATTTTGTATTTGAGGATTTCTTATGTTGTTATCTAATCAATTTCTATTCCTAGAAATAGAAATTTTGTTCTGTTATCAAACAGATTTTTGTTTCAAAAATAGAAATTTTGAGTCGTTATCAAACGGGTTTCTTTGCTCAGAAACTTGTCCGGGGAATAGAAATTAAGAAATTGATTTCTGGCCAGAAATCAATTTCTGTTTCAGAAATTTTGTCATGCGCAGCCTTAGAGACTAAATTTTGCAATAATGTCTTCTTGACACTTGCACTTCATGTTACAAGGTTTGAGTATATATTCATGTCATTGCATCTAAGTATCACTTTGGATGATTAATATGTGCTATAAGAGCATATATTTACCTAGAAGCTCTCAAGCATTTCATCATCAAGCTTGAGTCATCTTGTATTGTCATCGAATTGTATGACATTTTCTTATGCCGATTTAGGGTTAGATGATCACCCCAATTGTTTGTCACATCTAATTCTATGTCGCACATGATTTTTTTTCATGTCATTTGCGCATTACTTGAATGGTTTTGAGATTTATTGATGCATGTTTGTGTTCTATTTTTTAGTTACTAACATGCACATCTTTAGAGATCTTGATCTTAGAGCATCTAGTTGACCTAGTTTGGACACGAGCCTTTCTAGGAATTCATAAGACATACTTAGAGGTTTCTAATGCTACTAATTTCACATAGATCACTCATCGTTCGAACCACTTTTAATTTTTTTTTAAACTAGATCAGAAGTTGGAGATGAGATCAAATTCGAACCCCTGTTCGAATCCCTGTTTGGATAGACTTTTGATATTTTTGTTCAAATTTTTTCTGCTAGGATTTTGTATTTGGCCTCTTACCAAAAACTGTTTGTCAACATATTGGCTATATTGTGTGAAAATTTGATGATTTTTAAACTTGTTTTGATGGGACAAATCCTTGTGACACTAGCTAAGTGTGCTGCTGTTTAGACAACTTTCTGACATGCTGTTGCTTATTGTCTAATTTTTGTAAAATCATGTGTAGTTCATTTAAGAAAACGTTCTTCACAAAAGTTGTTCGTTATTATGTTCTACATATTAGTGATTTTTTTTTTTCATAACTAGATTGTTGATGGACATTATTTAATTTTTCTGTAACATCTTGCTTGGTCAGAAATTTTCCGAATGTGAACTTTCGATGGTGTTTGTTTAGTCACACATTTTAGGTTAGTTGGCGCATGAAATTAGGCCATGTCATCTTCATGGGAGTTGTTCTAATTGCTTTGATTTTTATTGTTAAATAATTGGCCTTTCCAAATTGCATCTTTCAAAAAAATATATATAGTTTGGTGCATGTGATGTTTACCAAAAATAATTTCCAAATAATTCTTTTCCAAAACTCGATTTGGCTTAAGAAAAAGTCCTGGTTTGGACCCAATTCAATATGTTTGCAATGATTGTGAGTGCATTTATGCGAGCCCCGGACCAACCTTAGTAATTGAATGTGTTCAATGGCTTAGATATTCCTTAATCTTAAATTTTTTCAAACCTTTTTAAAATCCTAATTTGACATCGTGAAATTCATGGTTTGAATCATATTCAAAATGCCTACGATGCTTGTGAGTGCATTTACGTGAGCCTCAAGCTAGCTTTGGCAATTGAATGCATTTCATATCCAATACATCATTTTGTCTCAAAATATTTTTTTTGTGGATGATTTTGAAATATCACATGTACCTCTCATACATATAATCACGCCATTCATTAGAAACGTATGCGTTTGTGATTGGCGCATGACTTTGGTAATAAGTAATTCACCAACAGCTCACTCATCTATTTGATTGGTTGAGAAACAAGATCCAAAAGACCTCTATGCATGTTTATATTTCTGCAATGCATGTGACTTTTAGATGAACGGTAGGGTTGATGCATGATATCGAGGGAAAATCCTAGGATCACATAGATCACTTGGTTAGGAGATTTATAAACGTTATTGACCATGCGAGAACACAGTTGGTCAATAATGGCTACAAGTCACAAAAATGGATTGGGTAGGTGTCTTAGTGGGACCTCGGCATGAAAGACAAAGCCCAACCCCGAGGCCCCAAAATTTGATTTTCGCATTGAACTTTATTTAAATGATTGAACTTGACATGATGTCATGTTTTTGATTGTTTTGATATGCATGCTTGTTTCATTCCATTGTATGTACTTAGTTATAGGTTTCTAGATTAGGTTTAGATTAGGACCCCAAAGATTGAGAAAGCGTGAAGATAGTGGAGATCGATATCCATTCCGACCATTATCATGTACTATTCATTTCCCCGACATATGTTTTGGGTTGTTTTGTTGCATAAAGCCTGACGAGTTATGGGTTCTCTCTTCCTCTTATCTTTTTTAATTGTGTTTCTCTTTTATATTTTCTAGGAATACATGATAGATTTATAGCTTTCCTTGATTGTTGACTTCCTGCTTCGCAACTTTTAATTCAATTGAGTGTTTCCTTCTCATTTTCCTCAGAAATAAATTAGCATAAAAATGACTAACCACGCATGATCACTTAGTTTAGGACTAACAATCTCGAAAATGTAAGAAGAAATGCACGGACAAGTTCGGAAAACACAACATATTGTTTAGGTACCGAAAGGGCACTAATAGAAATATTAGTGTAACCCAAGTCCCCGAACCTAGATATTTGATTATATAAAAATTGAGGAAACACTATCAACCCTTGATTGGGTTTCCTAGCCGACCCCCGAAAGAAGGCTAGTGGCGACTTGTGTCTTATTTTTAGGTTATTCTAAATAACTAGACTATATAAATAAACCCATCGCGTGGGGTACAGGCCTCGATAGGACTCATCGTGATTTAGCATACCCACTGTCACACGAGGTACGAGTTTAGGAGAACTCACGACTTTATAAAGGGAACTCACAAGGGGTTCGTTTGGGGGATGAGGTAATGACATCCCTGTGATTGAGAACCATAAGGGAACGTTCTTGGTCAAGTACCCCTAAACCCAACCTTTCCCTTTTCCTTTCCTCATGGTGAGGGATCCAGGGTAGTGAAATCGGGTTGCGACAAGCTTGGCAACTCCACTGGGGACTAGTTACTAGATTAATAGGACTTGAAGCCATTTAAAAATGGTTGTTGTGTTTTAACTAACATGTCTTTCGTAGGATCGCTTGTATGTCATAGCCGCCTGGAAAATCAAGTTAGTCGCTAATCTCATGTTAAATGGTCTTGTAGATGGGAATTATAAGGGAAGGCGTGCTTGTAAACCTTTTCTTTTGCAAGTGGTGTAATGATGTATGAATGTATGAGGGTTTACATTTAAATGCTGATGTTTAAGTTTAAACGCATGTTTATAAGCTTTAGCACGACACTACACACACAACTGCGGTCTAAAACCTCAATCACCTAATTTAGGACCTTAGGAGGGTTTATGGGTGGAATCTATGAGTGAATACTGTGACATCCTGATTTTCCAATTCTGTTTTCAATTGAATAAGTTGGGCATTTGATCTTCGCACCTATAGCTATCTTCTTTGAGTTGGCTACTCATGAGATAACTAGTTTATCAGGTGAAGCCGTTAAGGAATTTAAAAGCAATAGACTTGAAAATTCGACCAGGAAATAACTGCTCGACCGTGCTAATCTGCAAGGGTCATTGCGGCACCGATTGATTAGAGACCGGAGATAGGTTGACTCGACAAAGGCATGTGATTAAGTCTGGGTGATTCCACTTGATCGCACAAATCTAGTCGATCAGCACTAAACTAATTTATCTGTCGTTTTGGTACCCTGTGTCTATATTTGAAACCTTGAGATTTCTACGACAACTAAGAGTCGCCTATGAGTGGAAGATGCACATTGTGGATTGAAAATGATTGACCACAGATCAAATGCACAAAAACTCCTAAAAGCTACCTGGTAGATTAGGATGTGCTAAAATCGAGCTAGATTGGAATTAACCATGAAATTGAATCCAATTTCAGAAATTGAAAGTTCTGTCATGTCACAAATCATTTTAGAAACATCGACTCATCCTTAGAAGATTTTTCTACAATCCGAGATTTTCGGCAAAAAATCAAGAATTGACGGAATTGGATCAGGAAAGTTAGAGGACCATTCTTGAGCGCACTTTTGGCATCCAAGATGGATTTATCGGCAAGGAAAAAAATGGATTCAAGTGTGGACACATGGCTGGAAATTTTGGGACTTCAATTGGATTGAATTGAAGAGAATTGAAGAGAAATTGAAGACTTTGAAGGCCAAAAGGCACAAAATTCGTAGGCCATGGGGTACACAACATTTTGGACCCCTTGGCAAGCTTGTTGAGGAAGATTGAAGAGAGAGAAAGTGGCTGTCGACAGCTTATGAGTGGTGAGGGCAAGCCAAGGGAGAGAAGGGCAAGTGTTGGTGGCTGAGGAGGCCAAAGGGGACCCCTCTCTTCAACAGACCCTTCTTCCTCCTTGAAGTGTGTCTTTATCCATTGTTGAGGAGTTGAGAGAGCTTGAGAGAACCAAAGGAAGCCAGTTGAGCCAGCTCCACCATCGCGCATCCACAAGACCAGCCAAGCTTGCTGTTTTCCCCCTCTGTTTTCTCCTTCTGCCAGTTTTTGCTTCAGCTGACCTTTTACCAAAGATTTGAGTCAAAAGTGGTATTCCTGGACGAATTAGCCTACATGCCACCCACCGTTGTTTCCAGCACATCCAAACCGTTCAAAGGAGCCCAACCTCGCACTGAACGGAGCCGTCAGCCGTCCTGTATGCCGACAAAAAGAAACCGATCGTCGATCCGTCGATCTGCTACCCGACTGCACTGTTTCACTTTTTCTTCATTTTTCTCCCATTTTGACCCTTCCTTTGCCCATCCCATCCACCCACAAGTTCCCCTTGACCCCCAGGAGCCACCGGTTGCCAACCACCCACTCACTGGAGCTCCGATCAGCCCATTTTCGCCGTTGCACCTGCTGGTTTCTTCTTTGTAGTTCAGCCAAGAACAAAAGCAGAAACCATAAGGTTTTGGAGACTTTGTGGCCTATTTTCAAGCCCTTCCCGGCCTTGGTTGGTGTCGCCACTTGGAGGTTTGTCACCCGCCTTGCCATTGCCATTGCCGTGGACTCATTGGAACGCAAATCCGATGAGTTTACTTGCTAAACCTCGCTTAGGGAGTTAATGATACTTAAGGGGTGTTTAGATTAGTCTAAGTACGTTTAGATGGTTAGATTAGCTTATTTAATTATTAAATTATGTGCATGATTTGTTTAAGGGGTGGATTAATTAGTTTAATCATACAATTGGATTAATGTTAATCATGATTAGATTTTAATTAATTAATTAATTATTTATTTATTTATTTATTTAAATTCAATATTAGTTAATTATTATTTAATTATATTATTTTATAATTAAATTAATTATAAATTAATTAATATTTTTCGAAAATTATACCAAGAGAGCCGTTTGTTAGAATCTCGTACTAATCGCAGTGGTGTGATCAATTTGTGCTATTGATTGTTTAAATTGTGAAATTGTTTGATGATTGAGTTGTATAAGTGTTTCATTTGGAAATGCCAGGTGTTGAGTGTTGACACCATTAGGGTTTATTCTTAAAGTACCCTACCAGCTTTGATGAGCTACTATCTATCTACTATAGCTTTGGCGAGCTATTATCTATCTATATCAGCTTTGGCAAGCTACTATCTATCTATTACAGCTTTGGCGAGCTACTGTCTATCTATATTAGCTTTGCCAAGCTACTATCTATCTATTACAGCTTTGGCGAGCTACTGTCTAATTATATTACAGCTTTGGAGAGCAACTGTTGTATTGAGGAATGAATTGATAGACAGTATTGAATGATAGATAGTAATGGATAATAGATAGTATGAAAGGATAGATAGTATGAATTGGATTGAAAGATAGATAGTATGAATTGACTTGATTAATAAATGGTATTGAATCGATGGGATTGATTTGATTCGTTGAATTATGAACTGTACTGACGTGCATGAAGGAACTGAGGCAAAGTAAGTCTTCTGTCCTATTTGTGTGGCTAGAGCGCCCTGAGGTGTATTTTCTTCCTAATAGGAGTTTAGGGGGTGAACTTGTTAAGACAATGTCTCACCCTGTCGTGGACTTAATATTTTCAGGTCCTTAGATGGCGGTCGTGGAGGACCCGGAGCCATGGAGTCTAGGAAGGTGGAGACCGAAGGATCGACGAACGTGTCCAACTAGTTGGTCTTAAGACAGTTGCCCTTTTTGTTGAGCTGGTCTATTTTGTAGATAGTCTAGTGTTGTATATAAACCTATATGTTTATAAAGAAGTGTTTGGTTGTGATTAATTGCCTGCTTTTCTATTCCAAGTAAAATGTTGTCAGGGAATTTTTTTCGCTTTCGCATGCGTAATAAGATGAATGAGTTGGCGACATGTCCTAGGATGTAACATATTTGTATCAACCTAAGTGGGATGTTCACGCGCTCGAGGTTCGGGGCATGACAAATACTCGTGGTAATCCATTGCCTAGGTAAACTCGCCTATCTCAATCAATAAAAATAGCACTGATCGACAATAGTAGTCGTGGGTAAACTATTTTTACCCTTTGGGATGGGAACTTTAAGCCTTTAGCACCATCACCCTAGGCGTTGAAACCTCACAGTTTCATGCGACATGTGATTTGTGCTTGCCATGTGTTTGGTGGATAAGATATCGCTCCTTTCTAATCGTTCTTATCTTCTTACTTTCCATATTTCAATTATGCGCTTTATATTTTAACAAAGATACGTTTTAATCACAAATGCCCTTCAAGGTTTAGGTTTAGGTTTAGATGGGTATACTCGAAGTGGACATTGTCCCTTTGCCGAGGAATCTTAAGACTTTATGGGAGAATCTTGACCTAACACATCAAGAATACATAGAAAAACACGTAGGTTTTTTCCCGTCATTGACACTTGATTTTTTGTCGGTGCGTCGATAAAAGGTAAAAAATCAAGATTTTGATTTTTGATTGTGACAGAGCCTCATTTCTCAACAAGAAATGTCATTTTTCTTTTGCATTCTCATTTTTAAGCAATTTCTAGCTCATTTAAAAAAAAAAACTTGAAAAGTCAAATGATTGATTTTTTGGTCAAACTTTTGACCAAAAGTCAACTCCGGGTCAATGACTTTTTACCCAAAAAGATTCCATTTAGTTTTAATTTCACTTTTGTCAAATCAATTTTTGAAATTTCAAATATTTGACCAAAAAATCAACCTTTTAGGAAAAGTCAACTAAATGGTTGACTTTCGGTTAAACTTTCGACATAAATAAAAAAGGAAAAAAATAAAAAATCCTCAAAAAAGATTTCTTTAATGTCAATTTGACCTTTGTGTTGAAAATTTCATAAAATTGGATTAAGAAATTTGATTTCTGAATTATTTAAATTTTAGGTTCTAAATTGATCAAAAATAAAATTACTTTTATTTTAGTCATAATTAGGTATAGTTCTTTCTTTGGCATTTAGTTTAGGACTTTGTTTGAAATCCGCTTGTGTGTTCAATTTCGCGAATTGCCATTTTGAGCCCTAACTAGGGGACCAAAATCGATCATTCATGACTTGCAAATGGACAATTGCTTATTGCTCATTTCCTTAAGATAAGTCCAAATTCAGAATCAATTTTGGAAAATTCACACCAGAACTTACCAATTTAAAGAATTTTATTCTCCCGAGCATAAAAAGTCAAGCAATTAAGCTTCAATCATCAAAATTCGAATTGACCCATTAATGGCTATGGTTTAGTTTCATAAATCTAGGTCCAGTTTTAATATTAGGCTTAGATCCATTTTTGACCTAAGCTCGAGGTACTTGTTTGACATGCATTTGCTAGTCCTAAAACCTGCTAGAGTAAAGGAGTCAATTATGCCTAGGGTTAAGGATACGCGGAGGTACTTGTTTGACATTACCAAGTTAGATGAAATCTTCGATCTCTTGGTGCGTGATGGGATTGTAAGGCTAAGGGAGGGTCAAACCATCCCGAGTAAAGAAGAAATCGGCAATAGGAGGTATTGTGAATGGCATCACTCTTAGAGCTACAACGCCAATTATTGCAACGTCTTCAGAAAGGCAGTACAAGAAGCGATCCTTAGGGCAAAATCAAATTTGCTGAAGAAGGAGATAGTAGGATGGAAATCGACTCTAATCCTTTCCCTCAAATGACTGGGATGGTGTCAGCAGCTGTTAGAGGACACACAAACCTAAGGACTTTGTGTCAAAGGTGTCAAATGGAAATCATTCATCAATATTTCTTGAAAGGGGATGATTGCCCTACGGTGCCAAGGTATCAGCAAGTAGAGGTGAGCATGGTCATAGTGGGTGGTTCCCACCTTAGAATTAGGAATCGGCCACTAAGGACCGATTCCAAAAAATTGGAACTGAGACGCACTCATTAATTCCATGGATCAACTCAAGAATTGGACTGCCGATTTGGTCTAGTTCGGTCTAGTTCTTGGGCGAATTTATGGAACAGGTCCCTAATCCCTATAAAGCTTGCTCGGCCTTATATTCGGGTCGAACTGTGAGCCATTTATTTGGATTAAGAATTGAAAACTATAAGACAAAATGAATAGACAATACTTATTCGCTAAAAACTTAATTTATTTGAAAGTCATGATATAGTCCTCTTAAGGTTTCCCGACAGCGGAAACAAGTGGAGAATTAGACTCCACGTTAAAAGTCCTAACCTCACAAAAATTAAAATACTAATCGCTTAATTCATCATTTTTCAACCTCCACTTAATTTAATCATAGGAATGGCTAAGGAAAGAACTAATTATACTCTTAAAATAAGCCATTAGCTCTTATGGACATCCTTGATCGGTTCTCTCCTTTCCTTTATGTATGTTTATTTTGTTTTAGTTGAAAAAGTAAGTAAATGTGTTATTAGAATGAAAAAGAAAATGAGGAAGTTAATCCTATTACACACATAAGAGACAAAATTAGTCAATAATATCCATTAACTACAAATATACATATATGAACGTATATATCTAGTTAGAAAACTACAAAATAATTAAGTAATTGAGATGATATTTCTTTTTTTAAATATATATATATATATATATACTGGTCCAATCTGAGTGGATGAGTAAGCGATTCCTTGCCTAGAATCGGGAATCAAATCGGCATTCACTGGTTCCACTAAATTAGAATCGGGAACCGGACCAACCCCATGTTCGATTCGGTTCAATCCGCTTTGGGTGGTCCTGGCAGTTTACAATTCTTTTGCACACCCTTAATAGCAGGATCCAAGAAGGACTTTAGCAAGGCCCTTAAATATGAATTACAATCATTGGCATAGGTGACAACATTAGCACATCAAGTCTTCCCATGACCATCCTATTTATGTTTAATGGGCGACTGAGCATAGAGAGGGCTCGAGATTCGAAGCGAGATATTTTAATGAACATAGCTTCGAAAAATGGACTCTCGAGAGTGTTGCCGTACCAAGAAGGAAATGAATAAGTAAAGTCCCATTCAAGCGACTTTATGAGGAAAGACATCTTGATATTGAAACTTTGGAGGAACCGAGTGGCAAATTCGACTATTGTATCCAGTTTTCATGAACACCCAAACCCAAGTAGAAGGTTTTTGAGGTAATCCCATTAGGATGGGAATCGGAGTTTGAGTATAAAGACGAATTCCCACCTTGGTGAGTTAGCGTCAGAAGCCTCTTCAACCAATGAAGGTGTTATATAACACCCCAAAAGGGCAATTGTCACGCCCCGAACCTCGAGCACGTGCCCATCCTTTGGTGGTCGATAAAAATTGTGACTTCCTAGGACGAGTCACCGACCCTTTCATTTTATTGCACATGCAGAAGAGAATAAACAAATCCCTTTATAGTAAACAACATGGGATAGAAAAGCAAGAAAGCAATTCACAAAAGCCACGCTTATATAAACAAACTAGTTTATACATAGAGTCCATCTCTAAGGTCTAAGTATAAGAGGTCTATTTTCAAAAAGAACTACCGAGCCACCCATGCTTCCAACCCTTCCACCTCAAGCTCCAAGTTCTTCACACTAGGGACCTAAAAAGGGTTGAGTCCACGACGAGGTGAGACAATGTCTTAGCCAGTTCACCTCCTAAAATTCGACTAGGAAAAAAATATGCCTAGAGGCATTGCAACCACACAACCATACAACCATAGAGACTCACCTCATCTCAGCTGCTCCCTGCATGTCAGCACAATTCATATCACAGACATGAGCAGTAATCAAGCTTAATCAATTGGAATGCCACACTCAATCTCAAATGACCACAAGGGTCCTAATTATAGGGCCAAATCATTATGACACGTCCTATACCATGTCACACATTTTTGTCTCATAATCTTACACGTCTATGTTAATCAATCATGCGTTCCTAATTTTTGATCTCGACCCAATGGGCACGGCCTACTCGATGGTCGGCGGTCTTCTGGCGTAGCTAGGCGTCGTCTCACCCCATTGAGTACGACAACGTCTCTATTAGACGGCTTTCCAAAAGGAGCCTAGGTCCATAATCTATTGTGACCGGCTTCCATTGTCCAGGGGCAACCCATATAGGGGCTTTGTCCGGTGTAAACGCTTGTGATAGGTTCACATAACCAACACACAATCAATCAATTACGGTTAAGGACACTGCGTATTGCACTCTAATGTCTCAATTAAGATAATGCACTTGACCCTTTTTCTTCGTATTAAAAACACCCAATGAAAATAATCATGTGTGGGTACATGGTCAGATTGAACCTGAAAGATATCCTTCCTTTTAAAATCCCACTATTAGATATAGTATTTGAAACCATTTTCAGTGTCAAAACCCGACACCAGGGATTTTCTAATTAAATACCAAACTTTCACAATTTTCGAATAAATAACCAAAATTTCACTCACCACTCAATTTGCACAAATAAACACTCAATTGCATAAACTAAGCACACTACTGCAATCAGCACGAAATTCCAGTCATAGGCTATCCCGATCTAATTTTCGAAAAATAATTACTAATTAAATAAATACAAAAAATAATTAAATAAATGCAATTAAATACCAAAAATACTTAGGCCGGAAAAGCTAATCTAACCACCTAAACGGGCCTAGAAAATTTCTGAACCTTTCTAGATAAATAGCTCAACTTATCTAGTCCTTAATTAATCTAATCTAACCACCTAACATGCATAAATGAATAATTAAATCACTTATCTAATCTAACTAACCACCTAATCTCTAATTAACTTAAACTAATCACCCCCTAAGCATCATTAATTCTATAAGCAAAGTTTAGCAAGTAAACTCACCGAATTAGCGATTCGGTGAGTCCACGATGACGTTGACACAAAGGCAGGCAACAATGGAGCCTACGGTGACACTAACCAAGGCCTGGAAGGGACCTAAAATGGGCCTCGAAAACCTCAGCCTTTGTTGAAGCTTCAGTTCTGCTCCTTGGGCCGAGAGGCTGCACGAGCGGTAGGTTGGGCTGGAAATGGTGAGGAAGCGGACTGGCAGCTGCAACAGGCGACGACGGTTGCTGGACGGTGGTGGAGACGGCTCAAGTGACCACGACAGCGACCAAGGAGGCTCAGGGGACAGCGAGGAGGCGCAACAGAGGCGTGGGCGAGTGGGACAACGCACGCGGGCCCGCGGGTGGCGTGATGGCTTGCGAGCGTGAGCGAGCTGCTTTGGCGGCTTCGGTGGTGGTCAATGATGAAGGGGGTGTTGGCTCGTCTTCTTTGGTTTTCTCAAGCTCACAAAACTCACACCAATGGAGAAATGATGTGACATCCTGATTTCAAGTTTTGTTTTCGATTGAATAAGTTTGGCTTTTCATCGACATGCCTATAGTTATTTTCCCTAAGCTGATCATTCACGGGATGACAAGCCTATTAGGTAAAGCCGTTAAGGAATCTAAGCACAAGAGACTTGAGAATTTAACTAGGAATTGACTACTTGACCGTGCTAATCTACAATGGTCATTACGGCACCGTCAAAATCAATTAGAGATCAGAAATAGGTCAATTTGACGAAGGTATGTGATTAGTGTGTTGGTGATTTCACCTAATTGCAAAATTATGTTGAACGGCACTAGATCGATTTTTTTGTCTTTTCTGTACCATGTGTCTGTATTTGAAACTTCGAGATTTTCACAATAATCGAGAGTCACTAATGAGTCAAAGATGTATAATGTGACTCGAAAATAATCGACCACGGGTAAAATGCGCTAAAAATTCCTAAAAGCTACCCAAAGGTTAGGTCACGCTAAAATCGCGTCATATTGAAATTAACCACGAATTTGAACTTGATTTCATAAATTGAAAGTTCTGTCATGTCACGATATATTTTGGGAACGTCGACTCATTTCTTTTAAAGAATTTTCGACCAGCTCTAGTTTTTTTCGGAAAATCAATTCGGATAATTCGGAAAAAGAAAGAAAATTGGGAGGGGCTAAATGGAGTGGATGTTTGGCCTCCTTAGTGAGCTATTTGGTGAAGGGAAATTACGAAAATTGTGTGGGCTTCCTCCTTAGCAAAATTGGACATCAAACTGAGAAAATTGGTGAAGAATTTGAAGTTCAAAGTGAGGAAATTCGTAGGCTTGAATGGGGGCTACAACATTTGGCACCAAAATGAGTTATTTGTGGAATTAATATGCAAGAAAGTATTTGGGGGACACAAGGGGATATGCATGAAGACTTTTGGACCAAGTAATGATGTATTAGATATTTTATTTGACTTTTGCTCTCTCTCTCTCTCTCTCTCTCTCTCTCTCTCTCTCTCTCTCTCTCTCTCTCTCTCTCTCTCTCTTCCTTCCTTTGCATGCCTACTCTCCCTACTTCTTCGAGTGTCTGCTTCCCCTATCCCCTCTTTTGTTTTGCCTTTTTCTTCCTTTCCTTTGTTCCTTCAAAGACTTATGCAGCTTCTTCCTTTGTATGCTTCTCCTCTACCACCAAATCCAGCTGCTTCCCCTTCCATTTCTTCCTTGCTACCAGCCGTCCCTTGCATGGTAGTCAACCCACGAACCTTGCAGCCCACTATAGCTATTGTTGTAGGTGAACTCGACAAGATGAAGCTGTTCCTCCCAGCTTCCCTTGAAATCCAACATGCAAGCTTGTAACATGTCTTCAAGGGTTTGAATCGTCCTCTTAGACTGGCCATTCGTATGAGGACGATAAGCCATATAGTACTGCAACTTCATTTCAAAGGTGGTTTGCAAACTTTTCCAAAAGGTAGCTATGAACCTCAGGTCTCGGTCTGATGTAATCGTCAACGACACTCCATGCGATTGAACAATCTGATGCACATACAATTCTGCATGCCTGTCCTAATCAAGGTCCTTTCTTACGGCGATAAAGTCAGCTGACTTCATCAATCTGTCGACCACTACTCAAATGGAATCATTACCCTTCTGACTCCTTGGTAAGCATATCACAAAATCCATTGTGATGTGTTCTCATTTCCACTCGAGAATCTCGAGAGGTTGCAGAAGTCCTCCCGGCTTACAATATTGTGCCTTCACTTGCTAACATGTTAGACACTTCGCGACATGCTTGGTGATATCCGTCTTCATATCGGACCACCAATAATGTTGATGCAGATTCTGATACATCTTCGTACTACCAGGATGAATGCTGTAACTACTATGATGAGCTTCTGACAAAATCTCCTCCTTAAGCTCTGCATCGACAGGTATACACAATCGTCCTCAGTACCTTAGTGTTCTGTCATTAGAAATGAGAGAGTCAGCCTTTCTCTTTTCGGTATCTTCTTGCAGGATCTTCTGAATCTATGGGTCTGACAACTGAAGCGTCTTGATTCTGATCTACACTTCTGAATCTCGAGCCCTCTCAAATAAAATTTATTTCTTGAGCAACATCTGCACAATTGAAGATTTTCGACTTAGCGCATTCGCGACTTTATTAGCCTTTCCAGGGTGATACAAGATATCACAATCATAGTCCTTTAGGAGTTCCATCCAGCGACGCTGTCTCATATTCAACTCATTCTGAGAGAATAGGTACTTGAGACTTTGATGGTCTATGAAGATTTGGAATCTTTCTTCGCACAAATAATGTCTCCAAATCTTCAGAGCGAAAATTATCGTAGCAAGTTCTAAGTTATACGTCGGGTAATTCAGCACGTGAGATCTCAACTAACGGGATGCGTATGCAACAATCCTGCCATGCTATATCAACACGCAACTCAGTCCTCTATATGATGCATCACTATAGATCTTGTATCCTCCAAGACCAGATGGAATTGTCAACACGGGTGCGGTAGTCAGCTTTTGCTTAAGCTATTGGAAACTATGCTCACACTTGTCTGTTCACACGAATTTCTCTTCCTTCTTCAGTAGTCGAGTCAACGGTGAAGTTAATGCTGAAAAACCTTCCACGAACCTTATGTAGTATCCTGCTAAACCCAAAAAGCTTATGATCTCTGTCACGGTTATCGATCTTGGCCGATAACCGATTCGATCTTAGACGAGTCCACGGTGATTCCTTCGCCTGAAATCACGTGACCTAGGAATGCCACACGAGTCAACCAAAACTCTCACTTGCTGAACTTGGTGTACAGTTCATGAATCCTCAGAGTTTGGAGCACCATCCTCAAATGCTTCTCGTGTGCCTCAGGACTTCTCGAGTACACTAGGATATCGTTGATGAACACGATCAAAAACTGATCCAGATACTTATTGAACACTCGATTTATCAAGTTCATAAAAGCAGCTGGGGCGTTCGTCAAACCAAACGGCATTACAATGAACTGGTAATTGCCGTATCGAGTATGAAACGTTGACTTTGGTATATCCTCCTTTTTGATCCTTAGCTGATGGTACATTTTCCTCAAGTTGATCTTAGAAAATATCGATGCTCCTTGTAGCTGGTCAAACAAGTCATTGATCCTCGGCAATGGATACTTAGTCTTGATTGTCACCTGATTGAGCTAGCGATAGTCGATGCACAGGTGCAACGCATTGTCTTTCTTCCTCACGAACAGAATTGGTGCTCCCCAAGGTGATGCACTGGGATGTATGAATCTCTTATCCAACAATTCTTGCATCTGCACCTTCAGTTCTTTCAACTCAGACAATGCCATCTGGTAAGAAGCCTTAGAAATTGACTCTGTCTCGAGAGCTTAGGGGTGATCGAGTCCAGGGTGGGTAAGGACTAGACCTGGACTCTGTTCCCGACCCTATTATAATCGGTTTTCTTTTTTTGGACCCTGTTCCCGACCCTATTTACATTGGACCCTGTTCCCGACCCACCCTATTTTTCCGGTTCGGGAACAGGGTCAACCCTGTTTATATTGGAACCTGTTTTGCAAAAATTGATGTACAACACTCATATTTAAAATAAAGCGTTTAACACTCATATCGATCAGCATAAGCACATCCACCGTTGTAGCAAATAATTTGTACCTCATAACATCACTAGAAAAGGAAAAGAAAGAGAGTAGAACTTGTCTCTCCAAGATTCTCGAGCAAAATGTTATATTGCTGAGGATATGTACCTGTAGATAATGTAATGAAGTATACATATTAGATGCAAAAATTCTTGCACACAAACAATTTAAAAGTAGAACTTGCTATAGTAGTATTCTGTTGAATATGCCAGTATGTCAAACCTACCAAGTGATTACCTTAGTCTAAAAAAAGTACCTCAGGGGCTAAAATAAGGGGGATTGTCACACCAAACCATGTGTGCAACACATATATTCTCAGCTTCAGATTTGATGATACTAAGATTGTCGCTATCCTAGGTCCAAATTCATGTTATGTTTAGAACATCGTTACTATCCTGCCCCCAAAATCAGAGTATCTGGACTGAAAAAAGGTATGTAATCTGATGCATGCTCCAAGAATAATTTTATCTAAATGCTTCTGAACAATACCTAGTGAAGACTTTATTTCTTTTACTAGGTATTCAGGTAAGTCAAGCGGGCTCTTGACGGACGAGAAAAGTATGAATGATAAGATCCCGAATGATAAGAAATCAACAGCTAGAGTAAAGAGTACCAAAAATACCCTAAACTTCGAAGGCTTCTTCTGGCCTAATCTCGTGTGATTTGGCGGTGGATGGAGTGTTCGATTAGGGAAAGACTGAAGGACCAACAGAGGGTCGCTGAGGAAGGACTCTATCTCAAACGTACCTAACTGCCCTGTCGCGGGGATCACGTCATATATCAATGGATTAAAGGAAACATTGAACTTGCTCAGCTCAGTCAAGTTGTTTCCGTGAGGCGGTGGTGCGAGCACAAGGGGTGCGACGAGAGCGGCAGAGGCGGCGTTGGCTGGAACCAGGATCAACGCTCAGGCAGAGGGAGGCACGGGCGAGCAGAGGTACGACTGTGAGTGCAGGCGTCGGCGGAGGAGTCTCGGCTGCAAGTCGCAGATAGAAGGCGGGCGGGCAGGCGACGCTGGAGTTGCTGCAGGGCAGAAGCAGGGGCTCGGTTGCAAATCTCGTGGGTGAGCAGGGGGCTTGGACGGACGGGCTGAGGACGAGCAGAAGCATGGGCTCGGCTTCTGGCGGTGGTGCCCGGTTTCTCGAAGGACGGGGCTCAGGCAGAGAAGCAGCAGCAGCTTTGCGAAGGATGGGGCTCAGGCGGAAAAGCAGCAGCAGCAACTTCGCGAAGGGGTGGAGAAGCAGCGGCAGTGGCGCCCAGCTTTGCAAAGGATGGGGCTTAGGCGAAGAAGCAGCAGCAGCTTCGCGAAGGGGGTGAGACTCGTGAGAGAGAGAGGTAAAGATAGAAATTAGGGTTACGCGTTTTGTTTTTTGGGGGTGGCTTAACCGATTGTCCAATCGGTTCCCAAATCGGTCCGGTCAAACCGGTTCTCGGGTGAGTAATCCCTCGGAACCGGTTCCCGGACCACTTCAAACAGGGTCTAAGTTGTTGGAACTGGTTCCCGGACTGGTTTCAACCGGAACCGGTTCCTTATCCTGTTTTCCGGGTGGGCCGATCCGAGAATCGGGTTGACCCGGTCCGGTTGCACACCCCTACGGGAGCTAACTCAATCATGAACTCGATCTCCCTCTCTGGTGGCAGGCTTGGCAATTCCTTTGTAAACACATCCGAAAACTCTTCTACTACAATGATGTCCTCGATCTTCAGCTCCTCAACTCTCGTATTCACGACAGTTGCCAAGTAACCTTAGCAACCCCCGTCTAACAAACGTGGTGCCTCAAGTGACGAGATTAATGAAATTGAGGGTCCCCCTCGACTCCCAATAAATTTGAAACTTTCACCTGCTAATGGGTTAAACTAAATCGCTTTACGATAGTAATCCATCTTAGCTCATTGCTTGGTGAGCCAGTCCATGCCAATTATCACATCGAAATCATATATGGCTAGGACTATCAAATCTATCATCTCCTCTCGCTCACCAATCACTAACTTGCAACCCGGATAACCCATTGTAAACAACACCTTTTCCTTTAACGGTGTAAATATGCTAATCACCGACTCCAACAACTCATGACTCAATTCTATTAGCTTAACAAACTGCTCAGCTATAAAAGGATGAGTTGCACCAGGGTCAAATAAAGCATATGCAGCATGGTCGTTCAACGAGACCATACCTGTGATCACATCAGGCGAGTCCTCTGCCTGTCCTCTGGTGATGGCGTACACTCTTCCTTGCGCTGGAGGTCTGTTTTGTCCACCTTGCTATGCAATCTGCGACACAAATCCTTGGTTCTAACCCATCGGTGGCGGAAGTGGCAACTACGGTCCTAATTGTCTTCTAGGACAATTCCTAGCCATGTGACCTGTGGCATCTAGGAATTTTGACAACCCGAAATATTAATTTCAAGGAAAGGAGATTTGTCTTTGAATGGCCATAGGGACAATTATATCATTAGCCACCTTATTTTATTTTTGAACCGAAAGGATGAAATTCGGTCTTTCGTAAGGAATATGCATGCTGAAATTTAAAGAATAAATTTTTGAGGATGTTGGACGGCACGCAAGAATTTCGATTACATCCTTGTATATGGAACAAATTGATTATGGGAGTGTAAATTGATTTTCTTTGGAAAAACAAAGTGCTTCTTAATGGTGCAAAAACTATGGGCTTATATTTTAAAGATTTTGGGCCATTTAATTAGACCCTTTTTGGCCTCAATTTTTTTTCTCAGGCCCAAGCAACCTATGAGGGCCCTAGAGGCAGTCGACCGAAATAAGAGAAAGGGGGGGAAGAAGTCACTCACACTTGTCCATGCTTACCTTCCACTTGTCCTTTCCATGAGAACACTTGTCACCTGCATGCAAGATTTAATGTTTGCTAGCCAATTTAGCAAACAAAAAGGGAGGGGGTTTCGGAATTGAAGGGCAGAGAGAGAAAGGGGGTGAACTGAGCAAGTGAGAGAGGGAGAGAGGGTCGAGTGAGAGACCGAAAGAGTGGGAGAGCGGGCGTACGGGCGTGAGCCACGAGGGAGGAAAAAGAGGACCATCTTCTGTCGTGTCCAAGCTGCCGCCATTAATGCCGCTGATCCTCGCCGCCATTGAGACAACTTGAGACCCTCCCGAAACCCCTATTTTTGGCCAGCCATCAAATAGAAGGATTTAAGGCAAGTAGAAGTTCTTCAATCTATGTTTTGCTTGCTGTTTTATCTAGTGAGAAGTTGGTAGATGTGAGAAAATGTGGAATTTGGAGTTGCATGTCGATTTTGATGAAGGAGATGAAGCTGGTCGATGTATTGGAGCAATAATAGAGCAAGTTTTTGGTGGATTTCGTTTTTAAATTGAAATGAGAACTCAAGGATTTAGCTATGGTGGATTTTTGAGAAGTAAAGATGCTGTATTGTGGTGTAATGTGCTTGTAAATCTTGGCTGTGGAAGTTGGATACCGAAACTCAAAGTATAGGAAGAGTCCTCTTTAGGCTAGTGAACTGTTTTCGCAAGAACAGCATGACCATCGGTGACTTTTTGATTTTTCTGTAATTTTCTAGCCAAAATTTGACTTTGAGTCCTGAATGAAAGTTGGAGAGCATATCTGTAGGAGTACCATATCAAAACTTTAGCATAAATGGACAATAATTGGTAGACTAAATGATTTTTATACGGAAATGTTAAATCTGGAATACCAGAATTTTTACTCTTGATACGTAAAGAATTTGACATTGTGTTCTTCAAAAAACCTTTTCCTTAAAGTCTCATTGATAACATGTTAAAATGTCACAATTTTTTGAGCTCATTTAGTATTTATTTAGAAATATTTACCAGAACTGTGCATGGTAAAATTGAGTTGCTCTATTTTCGAATTTTCACAAAATGTCCCAAAAGCGAATATGTTTTGTAATGGTTATGTGATATGATGATACTAGAATTGGCATATCATGCAATATTGAGATGTGATGAGACTCAAGAGACATTTTGTCATTGCATTGAAAAGTGTTTTTGGAAATTAAGATGTTAATTGTTGCCATTGGACCCTCGGGTCAACGATGCCCCAGGAGTCAGGATGCCCAAAGGTTCGAATGAGTAGATGCCCTTTGGATGCTGGTTGTATTATGAATACATACCCAGAGGTTTTTCCCCGGGAGTGTCGGGATGCCCGGTTGTATTATGATACATGCCCGGAGGGTGAGGGATTGTATTATGATGCTTGCGCGGAGGTTAGGGGTAACCATGTCTATGGTTCCCAGTGATTCCTCGTGATGCCAGGTGGGGTGCGAGATGCCCAAAGGTTCAAATGAGTCGATGCCCTTTGGATGCCCGGTTGTATTTTGAATACATGCCCAGAGGCTTCCGCGACGCCAAGGTTGGGTGCAAAATCCCAGAAGGATGCAAACATTGGTCCTTTGGGGGGATAAAACCGTTTGAATGATTAAAACTGATGATTATATTTAGTGTGAGTGTGGTCTGGTTATAGGACTAAATTGTATGGCATGGAATGGGACGTGTCATAATAGTTTGGCCCCATGATCGGGACTGGTGTAACTGGACATGATGCATCTGAATCTTTTAAAATTGCATTTGCCATAGCACTAAAGGATTTCATGATTTTGATGTATATTGATCCATCGACTACCTGATTTTTGTCTACCATACTTGAATCTGGATATTAATAGTAATGCTTGATATAGCTTGATGAATCTTTTACTGCTGAGTGATTGTACTCACCCTGTTTGGGGACTAACATTTCAGACTAGACAATATACCTCTGCCGCCACTGCCACTAGCAGATGGACCGAGTGGTTGGATATGGCCACAAGGAGGAGGACAGCAGAGGAAGGAACTTTTGGACACCGATATTGATCGATGGACTTTAAGTATACGACTGTTGCAAAAGATGTCGGTCATCTTTTGAAGTATAGCCGAGTATAGAAGACTACGGCATTTTGGTGTACCGACGAATGATGTCCATCTAGTTATGTAAATAAAAATGTTCAGCTTTAACTTATATAAAATGTTTAGTTGGTGTGCACTGTTTTCTTAATATAGGCGAGTCCCTGGTGTCCACTAGCCACCATTGCCACCCCTCGAAGCCCTCATCACCACTATCCCAAGTCTTCCCGAACTGCACCTTTGATTACTTTGTTCTCCCGTACCTCTCGGCGGAAGGACTGAAGACGCAGATTCTTGCCTGAGCTTCGTCTATCACAAGTAGCTTCATTTGTGGATGGCACCAGGTGCTCCAACCCACGATTCGTGCGCCCATCTTTGTGACATCCTGATTTTCAATCCTGTTTTCGATTAAATGAATTTGGGCTTTTCATCGACGCGTCTATAGCCTTTTTCTCTGAGTTGGCCACTTACGAGATAACTAGCCTATCGGGTGAAACCGTTAAGGAATATAAACGCAATAAACTTGAGAATTTGATCAGGAATAGACTGCTCGATCGTGCTAATCATGCAAGGGTCATGCTAAAATCGTGTCTGGTTAAAATTAACCACGAAATTGAACCCGATTTCAGAAATTGAAAGTTCGATCATGACATGATTATTTTAGGAACGTTGACTCATCCTTTGAAGAATTTTCGGCGAGCTTGGGATTTTTACGGAAAATCAAATTGGACGATATGGAAAAGAAAGGAAATCCGGAGGGGCCAATTTGTGGGGATTTTTGCCTTCCAAAGTGAGCTACTTGGTGAAACGAAATTGTGGAAATTGTGTAGGCTTCCTTCGCAGCAAATTTGGTCATCAAATTGGGGAAATTGATGAAGAAATTGAAGTCTAAATTGAGGAAATCTGTAGGCTTATGTGGGGGCTGCAACATTTGGCATCAAATTGGTCATTTGTGGGAAATTATAGGAAAGAAAGTGATGGGGGACCAAGGGGATATGCATGGAGACTTTTGGGGACCTTGTCATGATGAAAATTGATATTTATGCTTGACTTTTGCCCCCCTTTCCAATCTTTTCTAGCACGCTTGTTTGGCTACCCTCCCCCTTCGCGGCTTCTACTCCCTTTTTCATTTCCTTCCTGCTCGATCATTTTCTTTCCTCCCTCATCGCACATAACTCCACCAACCTACTTCTCTTCCCCATTGGTCGCTGCACCCCTCCACTTCCTCTCTCTCTTGCTGCCGTCTCCACCAATCTTTACTCCTACTGCCACACGTCCGCATCTCCCTCCCATCAAGTCAACCACCAGCGAAACCCCCTCCCCTACAATGACTCCTTCGCTCGACTCCACCGCCTTGTCCCCTATCCCAACATCAACGACATTGCCAACCCCAACTTCAACACCCTTAACTGTGCCTTGCGCCTTCACGATCCGCAGTCGTAGCTTGCCCTCTCAACAGCGCCACCACCGCCACATCAACTTCTCTGCATGACCAGCCCCTTCGGAATTGAACCGTGAGCAGCCCTTGGCCATGAGCCTTGAAGGCTTTTTTAGCCTCGATTTGGTCTCCTTTGATGCCACCGTTAGCCCAAGTTTTGGCCACCGTTGCTGTGAACCGGTTTTTGCGCTAAACTGGTGAGTTTACGCACTAAACTCTCATTAGGGTGCTAATGATGCTTAAGGGGTGTCTAGGTTAAATTAAGATTAGATTAGTGTAGTTATTAGCTTGTTTACTTAATTTAGGTTAGTTAAATTAGTGAATTAGGTGGTTAGAAATTCTAATTAGTTAGTTTATTAGGTGGGCTTGTAGTTAGAATGGTTAGTATAATTTAATTAGTCTAATAGGTGGTTAGATTAGCAATTTTTAGCCTAAGTTCGTATTTATTGAGTTAATGTGTATTTATTTAATTAATTTTGCTAATTATTTAATTATTAAATATTTTTTGGAAATTATATCGGGATAGCTAGTAATCGAATTTCATGCTGATTGTAGTGGTGTGCTTACTTTATGCAATTTAGTGTTATTTTGTGCAAATTGAGTGGTAATTGTGATTTTGAGTGTTTATTTCAAAATTACGAAATTTTGGTAATTAATTAGAAATTACTCGGTGTCGGGTTTTGACACCGAAAATGTTTTTAAAGACTATATCAAACAGTGGTATTTTAAAAAGAAGGATATCAATTTTTCTGTTTCAAATTGACCGTGTACCCAGACACGATTGTTTTACCGAGTGTTTTTAATAAAAAGAAAATATGCCAAATACATTATTTTAATTGAGGCATTTGAGTGCAATGCACGATGTCCTTGGCCGGGATTGGATGTGCGTGTGATGGTTAAGAGAACCCGTCACCCGATGTGCGTTGAGTGGACAATGCTCCTATGTGGAAAGCCCTCGACAATGGATACCGGTCACAGTAGAAGCCGGACCGATGCTCTTATGTGGAAAACCCTTCACAATGGATACTGGTTGTAGCAAAAGATGGACCGATGCTCCTATGTGGAAAGCCATCTTAAGGTAAACGTTGCTGCGCTCAATGAGGTGAGATGACGCCTAGCTACGCCGGAAGATTGCCGAACATCGAGTAGGCCGTGTCCATTGGGCTGAGATTAAAACTAGGAACGCATGATTGATTGAGTTAAACACGCCGGATTATGGGACAAAATTGTGTGGCACGGTATGGGATGTGTCATAACAATTTGGCCCTATAATCAAGACCCCTGTGGCTGTGTGAAACATGAGATGTGGCATTCCAATTGTTTGAGTTGGATTATTGATCATGTCTGTGATATGAATTGTGCTGACATGCAGGGAGGATTTGAGACGAGGTGAGTCTCTATGGTTGTATGGTTGTGTGCTAGTGTGGTTAGGACGTCTCTTGGCGTATTACCTTCCTAATTGGGGTTTAGAGCGTGAACTCACTGAGATTTATATCTTACCCGTGGTGGACTCAATTCTTTTCAGGATCATAGAGTGGAGGATCTAGAGCCGAGCTGAAGGGATCCGAGGTATAGGTAAGTTAGGACACATTTTGGAGATAGACTTTTGTATATAAATGTGTGTTTTGTTTGTGAACCTATTTTCCTGCTTTTCTATTCCATGCTGTTTGCTATCAGGAGATTTTTTTTATTTGCTTCCGCAGGTGCAATAAAATGAAAAGGATGGGCGACGCGTCCTGGGACGTCGCAATTAAATTGACCACCGAGGGATGGGCACGTGCTCAAGGTTCGGGGCATGACATCCCTGCCCTGAGTGGTATCAAAGTTGGTCGGTAGTTAGAGTGATAAGATGCGATGGGTTCTTAGGATAGTTAATGTCACGTCCCGATCCTCCAAGCCCATGCCCATCCTTTCTTGGTCGATATATTAGCAATGTCTCAGGATGCATCATCGACCCATTCATTTTAAATACGCATGCGGAAGTAGATATAAATCGCCAAAGAATAAAACAATGGGATAGAAAAGAATGGCCACAAATTTTAAAACTTGAACACAACATATATATATATATATATATATATATATATATATATATATATATAACATCATCAGTCATATATATACAATACCAACTAAACCGAGTTAGGTCTTACACAAACTATTCCGAAAGCACAATCTACCAACAGGGGTGGGGGTTTTCTCAACACTTCAACTCCTCATTCTCTTTCTCTTCGATCGCTCCTTTTCCCACGCTCCAACTGGAGTCTACTGCCAAGTACGCCGGAGAGTCTGGATCACCGAGCTTGGGATCCTTTGTGTTCACCACCAAACCAGCTTTAGGGTCTGCCATACCTTTCCCAAAAGCAACCTCCATCACGTACAGAGGTATCTCACATTCAGGTACAAGACCCTCTCTTTGGCCATTATAGTAATGGCAATACCATGACCGGTACTGATGGGGTACCTTTTTAGGTTAACCTGCATCCACCTAGACAATGGATTTCACTAGTACATATTCAAGCCCATCAAGGTGTTCTTGTATCGGGATGTGGTAACTATGTTCCGTGAACTTCTTAGGTTATCCAAAATGCTATGGAAGAGCTGTCATCTATGGGCCTAAACTGTTATCCCACAACGAGGTGAGACGATGTCTCAGCGAGTTCTACCCCCTAAGACTTGATTAGGAAGCCAATATGCCCTAAGGGCTGCCTAAGCACAATCAAGCGTCAGAGGACTTACCTTGGCCTCAGTTCCTTCCTGTAAGTCAATTCAACCAATAAATACTGACAACCACATCATTCAATCAAATCTGATCGAGTCATCGATCAATCGACTCAGTCGATTACATGTCATCACAACCATCTTTTGGTCGGCCTATTCAATACTGTCTATGACATCCTATCAATTAGGACCGCTCACTCTAAGCTAAAAGTATATATAGTATAACTCGTGCTAAGCTGATAAATAGTATACTGCTCGCAATCTAAGCTGACATATCGTCCGCAGGTTGATATAGTATACTAATAATGCTCTCTCTAAGCTAACCATGTTGCTGTCGCTAAGCTGAGAAGGTATACTGCTCGCAATCTAAGCTGACTTATCAGAGCCTGTAGGTTGATATAGTATACCATCTTGAACCATACAACCAATTTACCATTTTTATCATACCCGATAAAAATACACATGTGTGGGTACACGGCCGGCCTTAGCTAAAATACAAGATTTTCACTTTTGAACCTCCCACTATTTTCAGCAATCCCAAAATAAATTTTTGGTGCTATAGACTGACACCCGGTAAGTTTCCAATTAATTACCAAGATTATCCAATTTTTGGAATAAACACCCACAAACACCACTCACGCTCAATTTGCACAAATTAGAACTCAATTGAATAAACAAAAAGCACCACTGCAATTGGCATAAAATTCCAGTCACTTTGGCCATCCCGGTTTAATTTTCGAAAAATAAATAAATAATTAAATAATTACGGAAAATAATAAATTAATGCAATAAATAGTATAAATGCAAACTTAGGCCCAATAAAGCCTAATTGGAAGCTGAGACGAGCCCGGAAAATTTCCTAACTACTCTAGTTAAATACTAGAGTTTGTCTAAGCTCTAATTGCACTAAACTACCCACCTAACATGCAATCACAATTAATTAAATTGCTAAGCTAATCTAACTAACCACCTAATCCAAGCTTAGTCTAAACTAATCAACCCCTAAGCATAATTAACTTACAAAGCATGGATTAGTGAGTTAAACTCAATTGTTTTGCGATTTGATCGCTTCCAATCGACGGGGACGCAACGGGGGACAATCTTCTCCAAAGCAAGCTCGGCTTTCGAGATCAGGAACACCTCCAAAACGGGCTCGACAGCGGTTGGAAACCACATGGTTTGCTCTCTGATCGGTGCTGGTTGGTGGCTAAAAAGGCAAGATGGAGGCTCGGTTGAGGCGAAATGGACCGAGGGGGCCGAACCAAGCCTAGGCGGCTTGCTTGGCGGCGGAACGGTGGTGCACGGGCTCTAACTTAGCTCGACCAAGCTTGAGGGACACCGGCACGTGAGAGAGGGAGTGCGTGGGCGGTGGTGAGAGAGGCAGCAGCTGGGACAGGGACGACGGTGTGGCAAGGCAGAGGGAACGCGTGGGCGGTGGTGGCATTGCGAGCGGCAAACGGCAATGGCAAGCAGTCCGGCGGTTTGCTGGCTTGCTCGGTGCTGGCTATTTTCTCTATAGGTTTTTGGAAGCTTTCAAAGCACAACGAAGAGGAAATGAGGTTGGTTGGCAGCTTGAGGGAGAGAGGGAGCAAGAAGAGGGCCACCAAGCCTTTAATCCTTATCTTTGTGTCCCCTTGACCCTTCCACCACCACTAGCTGCATCCCTAGGCTAGAAATCAGCCACCAAGGCTCCATTTAGCACTCTTGAAATGGTCCAAAAGCCATCGGCAAGGGGGAGCTACGAATTTCAATAGTTTTCCTTCAAATTGGACACCAATCACTTCTTAATTCAATCAAATTTGGCCCTCAAAAATTCAATCAACACCTCATCGATCAGATTGGTATTTTTCCTCACCAATTGATCCCACTTGCATCCCCATTGTACGATAAAAAATGGTCCTCGACAATTTTTGGAGAAAAACGGCCCTATGACGACTTTTTCCCAAAAAGTCTCGATTTGCAGAAAAATCTTCGAAGACTGAGTTGACGTTCCTAAAATGACCTGTGACATAACAAAACTTTCAATTTCTGAAATCATATTCAAACTCAGGGTTAATTTCAATCTAACGCGATTTTAGCGTGACCTAGCCTACCGGGTAAATTTAAGAACTTTTTAATGTAAATGACCCATGGTCGATTTTCTTCGAGCCACAATGAACCCCTTCGACACATTGGCGACTCTCGGTAGTCGTGAAAATCTCAAGGTTTCAAATACGGGCATAAGGTATCAAAACGATAGAAAAATCAATCTAGTGCCGATCGATGAGAATTTTGCAATTTAGTGGGATCACCCACGTTTAACCACATATCTCAATCGAACTGATCTATCTCTAATTTCTAATCGATTTATATCTGTGCCGTAATGATCTCTGCAGATGGACACGGTCGAGTAATCGATTCATGGTCGAATCCTCAAGTCTATTTGCCTTAAAGTCTCTTATTGCCTTCCTTAGATAGTTTAGTTATCTCATGAGTGATCATCCCCGAGAACAGCACAATTGGCACGTCGATGAAATGCCCGATTTATTCAATTGAAAGCATAATCGAAAATCTACGATGTCACAGTTAGTGGGAATGACCTTTATTTGGTGCTAATGCATGTGATTGATAGCTAATTGGTAGATTGTTTAGTGTGGGTCGTTTAGTTTTCTAATTCTGTGTGAAATTGGAAAGTAGGTTCTGTAGATATCCTATAAGATGAGCAATCCGGAGCCAAGGACTCCTCAGAAGAGGAGTGTTGCGTCAGCCTCTCGAGGTAGGACGTCGACAAGGATCGGTACCCAAAGTGGTCGTGGTAAAGCGTAGACTCAAGCCAGCACGAGTGGAGTAGCACCACCGTTAGTCGGTGCTGGGGTAGCAGCCCCTGGCGATCCTAGATTAGATGGGATCGTTAAGGCGCTTGAGACATTTGGGAATGTGGTAGGGTAGTAGGCCTAGAATTAAGCTGCCACTGCCATCACTTCAGCCACCACTACCGCAGCCACCACTACTGCCGCTAATGTCGCCGCTACAACTGTTGCTACCACTGCAGCTGCTGCTACCAAAGCTGTAGTCACACCTGCCGAAGTTCCACCTGGGAACGTGGTTGCCAAGAGGCCTATACACAAGCTTGTCGAGGAGTTTCTGAAGTTGAACCTGCCGAGGTTCACTGACGCAGGAGATCCCGAAGTTGCAGCCCTTTAGATCTAGGACTTGGAAAAGGCATTTACACTGCTAAGGTGCAAAGAGGAGGAGAAGGTTGTCCTTGCAATATACCAGCTGTAGGGTATGCAAGTACTTGGTGGAGGGCCACCAGAGGAGCAGTGTTCCTAAAAGGCATGGTTCCGGTGTGGAATGCCTTCCTCAGAGCCTTTGATGGCAAATACTTTTCTGATAGTGCGAGGGAACTGAAGATGGCAGATTTCCAGCACCTTTGCCAAGGTACGACGACTGTAAATCAGTACGAAACAAAGTTCGCTGAACTGTCGTAGTACGCCCCCAGACTGATCAAGGATTTGGTAGACCGAGCTAGGAAGTTCAGAAATGGGCTCATACGAGAATTGAAGAGTCTACTGGTACCATTCAATTTGAAGGACTACAATGACTTGTACGAATGGGCCCAGTTGATAGAGAGAGACCAAAACAAACAAGTCGCCACGTCTGGGTCAAGGTTCGAGTCAAGCAGGGATGGAAACCGGTTTGGGAAGGAGCCTATGACCAGAGAAAGGTATTATGTTCTGTCCAACAGGAAGGGTGGGATAGGCAAATCAGCACCGAATCAGAATGGAGTATGTTGTTTCTATGGGAGACGACATGGATCGGCTTTGTGTTTTCCTAGGACGAGAATTTGTTATGGGTGTTGCCAGACGGCCACCTAGTCAAGGATTGTCCACACAGGTCGATGGGATCTCAGCCGCCGCCGCCGCCGCCACCGATCGAATGGAATAGAGGGAACGTGTCGTAGAATGCACCATAGATAGGGCACTACTAGGATGGTGAAGGAGACAGGAAGGAACCGAGCCATGCATCGATTAGGAGAAGAATAGTTCTGGGATAATTTTATCAAAGTAGCGCAGCAGAATTTTGGTTAAACTTGTAGAACTTCAGTTTGTTGTAATAAAGTCATAGAAAGGAGAATCGCTGGCTAGAGTTGTAATTGAATATTTTGCTTATGTATAACTTTGATCACATATATGAAAAGAGTTGGCTCCAGGAGCATCTTGTTGTGATAGATTGTTTTTGTGAAATACTCCAGTTTAACCCATTAATAGGTGAAAGTTTCGAATTTTATCGAAAGTCAAGAAGGACCCTTGATTCCTTTAATTTCGTCACTTGAGGCAACCCGATTGCTAGAGGTGAGTTGCCAAGGTCATTTGGTAACCGTCATGGATACAATAGTTGAGGAAGAAAGATGGTTTGTTGCGTCTTTGCATCGACTATCGTTAACTCTATCAGGTGACGATCAAGAACAAGTACCCGCTGCCGAGGATTGATGACTTGTTTGACGAGTTGTTGGGAGCGTCAATATTTTCTAAGATTGACTTAAGGACAGGGTATCATCAGCTAAGGATCAGTTTTTGATCGTTTTCATCGACGATATATTGGTGTACTCAAGAAGTCCTTAGGAACACGAGAGGCATTTGAGGATGGTGCTTCAGACTCGAAGTAATCATGAACTGTATGCCAAGTTTAGCGAGTGCGAGTTTTGGTTGACTCGTGTGGCTTTCCTAGGTCACGTGATTTCAGGTGAATGAATCTCTGTGGACCTGACCAAGATTGAAGCAATTATCAGCTGGCTAAGACCGACAACCGTGACAGAGATCAGAAGCTTTTTGGGTTTGGCAGGGTACTACATAAAGTTCGTGGAAGGGTTTTTAGCTTTAACTTCGCCGTTGACTCAACTATTGAAGAAGGAAGAGAAATTGGTGTGGACAAATAAGTGCGAGCATAGTTTCCAAGAGCTTAAGCAGAAGCTAACTACCGCACCCATGTTGACAATACCATCTGGACCTGGAGGATATGAGATCTATAGTGATGAGTCGTTTAGAGGATTGGGTTGCCTATTAATGTAGCATGGCAGGATCGTTGCATACGTGTCCCGTCAGTTGAGACCTCATGAGCTGAATTACTGGACGCATGACTTAGAACTCACAGCAATTATCTTTGCTCTATTGGAGACATTACTTGTGCGGAGAAAGATTCCAAATCTTTACGGACCATCAAAGTCTCAAGTACCTATTCTCTCAGTAGGAGTTGAATATGAGATAGCGTCGTTGGATGGAACTCCTTAAGGATTACGATTGTGATATTCTGTATCATCCTAGAAAAGCTAAGAAGGTCACAGATGCGTTGAGTCGGAAGTCTAAAGTTGCGCAGATGATAGTTAAGGAGTGGATTTTACTCGAGAGAGCTCGAGATTCGGTTTTCAAATTTGAGGTAGGCCACCTTTTGAATATTATGGCCACCCTTAGAATTGAGTCGGAAGTATAGATCAGAATCAAAGTGTTGCAGATGACAGACCCAAAGTTCTAGAAGATCATGTAAGAAGATGCAGAAAAGAGAAAGCCTGATTTTAAAATTTCTGAGGACGGAACATTAAGGTTCCGATGATGATTGTCTGTACCTAACAATGCAGAACTTAAGGAGGAGATCTTATCAGAAGCTCATCGTAGCAGTTACAGCATTCATCCTGGTAGTACGAAGATGTATCAGAACTTGCGTCAACACTATTGGTAGTCCAGTATGAAGGCGGATATCGCCAAGCGTGTCGCCAAGTGTCTGACATATTAGCACGTGAAGGCACATCATTGTAAGCTGGGAAGACTTCTACAACCTCTCGAGATTTCCGAGTGGAAATGAGAACACATCACAATAGATTTTGTGACGGGCTTACCAAGGATTAAGAGGGGAAATGATTCCATTTTGGTAGTGATCGATAGATTGATGAAGTTGGCTCACTTCATCGTCGTACGAAAGGACCTTGATTTAGACAGGCATGCAAAGTTGTGTGTGCGTTAGATTGTTCATCTGCATGGAGTGTCAGTGACAATCATCTGATAGAGACCCGAGCTCAACAGTTGCCTTTTGGAAGAGTTTGAAGATTGCCTTAGGAACGAAACTGCAGTACAATATGGCTTATCATCCTTATATGGATGGCCAGTCTGAGAGGACAATACAAAACCTCGAAGACATGCTGCGAGCTTGCGTATTGGATTTCAGGGGAACCTATGAGGAACAGCTTCATCTTATCGAGTTTGCCTACAACAACAATTACCAGCTGAGTATTCAGATGGCTCCTTTTGAAGTGTTGTATGGCAGAGCAGGTAGAACGCCAGTGTGTTGGGATAAGGTCGGGGAACGAAAGATCACAGGCCCAGAGTAGTTTAGCAGTCAGTGGATGCAGTTTCCGTTATCAAGGACAGATTAAAGACTACTTATAGTTGCTTGAAAAGCTATGCAGAAAAGCGTCGAAGACCATTGGAATTCCAAGTTGGTGAGCATGTATTTCTGAATGTGTCACCGATGAGGGGTACTTCACACTTTAGCAAGAAAGGGAAGCTGAGTCCGAGATACGTAGGTCCCTTGAGATTCTGGAAAGAATAGGAATGTTAGTGTATCGTCTTGCGCTACCGCCGAGAAGGCGCAAGTACATGACGTTTTTCGTGTGTCTATGTTGAGAAAATATGAGCCTGACTCGACCCACGTGCTGAATATTGAAGAGTTAGACGTGAACGACAAGGTGTCGTACTTGGAGAGACAAGTTCAGATTGTAGATCGAAAGGAGCACATTCTGCGTACCAAGATGGTCCCCTTGGTCAAAGTGGTTTGGCAACACCACGGGACAGAAGGAGTAACCTGGGAAAGCGAAGATTCAATGAGACGACAATACCCCCACCTTTTTGTTTAACAATTAGAATGATTTAAATTTCGAGGACGAAATTTTGTAAGAGGAGAAGAGTTGTGACATCCTGATTTTCAACTCTGTTTTCAATGAAATGAATCAGGTTTTTCATCAACGCGCCTATAGCATTTTTCTCTGAGTTGGCTTCTCACGAGATAACTAGCTTATTGAGTGAATCCATTAAGGAATATAAACGCAATAGACTTGGGAATTCGACTAGGAATCGACTGCTCAATCGTGCTAATCTGCAAGGGTCATTACGACACAGTAAAAATCAATTAAAGATCGGAGATAGGTCGATTCAACAACACTATGTGATTAAGCATGAGTGATTCGACCTAATTGTAAAATTCTTGTCGATCGGCAATAGACCAATTTTTCTGTCATTTTGGTACCTTGTGTTCGTATCTGAAACAACGAGATTTTTACGATAACCGAGAGTTGCCAATGTGTCGAAGATGTACAATGTGGCTCGAAAATAATCGACCGCTGGTCAAATGCGTTAAAAATTTCTAAAAGCTACCATGTAAGTTAGGTTATGCTAAAATCGCGTCCAATTGAAATTAACCACGAAATTGAACCTGATTTCAGAAATTGAAAGTTCGGTCATGTTATGATTTATTTTAGGAACGTCGACTCATCCTTTGAAGAATTTTCGGTGAGCTTGGGATTTTTACGGAAAACCAATTCCGACGATGTGGAAAAGAAAGGAAATTCGGAGGGGTCAAATTGAAGGGATTTTTTGCCTCCAAAATGAGCTACTTGGTGAAGAGAAATTGTGGAAATTGTGTAGGCTTCCTCCACAGCAAATTTGGTCATCAAATTGGGAAAATTGATAAAGAAATTGAAGTCAAAATTGAGGAAATTCGTAGGCTTGTGTGGGGGCTGCAACATTTGGCATCAAATTGGTCATTTGTGGGAAATTATAGGCAAGAAAGTGATGGGGGACCAAGGGGATATGCATGGAGAATTTTGTGGACCTTGTCATGATGAAAATTGATATTTATGCTTGACTTTTGCCCACCCTCCAATATTCTCTCGCACGCTTGGCCAACTGCCCTCCCTCTTCGTGGCTTCTGCTCCCTTTTTCATTTCCCTATTGCTCGATCATTTTCTTTCCTCCCTCACTGCACGCAACTCCACCAGCCTACTTCTCTTCCCCTTTGGTCACTGCACCCCTCCACTTCCTCTCTCTCTTGCTGCCGTCTCCACCGATCTTTACTCCTACTGCCACACGTCCACATCTCTCTCCCACCGAGTCAACCACCAACGAAACCCCTTCCCCTATGTTGACTCATTCGCTCGACTCCACCGCCTAGTCCCCTATCCAAGCAACAACGACGCCGCTAACCCCAACTCCAGTGCCCTTAACCGTGCCTCATGCCCTCACAATCCGCAGCCGCAACTCACCCTCTCCATAGCACCACCATCGCCACATCAACTTCTTTGCGTGACCAACCCCTTCGGAATTGAACCGTGAGCAGCCCTTGGCCGTGAGCCTTGAAGGCTTTTTCGGCCTTGATTTGGTCTCCTTTGGCACTGCCGTAAGTCCAAGTTTTGGCCATCGTCGGGCTGCCGTCGCCGTGAACTGATTTTTGCACTAAACCAGTGAGTTTATGCACTAAACTCTCATTAGGGTGCTAATGATGCTTAAGGGGTGTTTAGATTAAATTAAGATTAGATTAGTGTAGTTATTAGCTTGATTAGTTAATTTAGGTTAGTTAAATTAGTGAATTACGTGGTTATAAATTGTAATTAGTTAGTTTATTAGGTGGCCTTGTAGTTAGAATGGTTAGTATAATTTAATTAGTCCAATAGGTGGTTAGATTAGCAATTTTTAGCCTAAGTTCGTATTTATTGAATTAATGTGTATTTATTTAATTAATTTTGCTAATTATTTAATTATTAAATAATTTTCGAAAATTATACGGGATAGTCGATAATCGAATTTCGTGCCGATTGCCGTGGTGTGCTTAATTTATGCAATTAAGTGTTATTTTGTGCAAATTGAGTGGTAATTGTGATTTTAAGTGTTTATTTCAAAATTAAAAAATTTTGATAATTAATTAGAAATTACCAGGTGTTAGGTTTTGACACTGAAATTTTTTTTAAAGACAATATCAAACAAAGTGAGATTTTAAAAGGAAGGATATCAATTTTTCTAGTTCAAATTGACGTGTACGCACACACGATTATTTTACCGAGTGCTTTTAATAAAAAGAAAATAGGCCAAGCACATTATTTTAATTGAGGTATTTGAGTGCAATACACGATGTTCTTGGCCGGGATTGGATGTGCGTGTAATGGTTAAGAGAACTCGTCACTCGATGTGCATTGGGTGACGATGCTCCTATGTGGAAAGCCCTCAACTACGGATGCCATTCACAGTAGAAGCTCGATCGATCCTTCTATGTGGAAAGCCCTCGACAATGGATACCGGTCGTAGCAAAAGCTGGACCGATGCTCCTATGTGGAAAGTCGTCGTGAGGTAGACGTTGTCGTGCTCATTAGGGTGAGATGACGCCTGCCTACGCCAGAAGGCTGCCGAACATCGAGTAGGCCGTGTCCATTGGGCTGAGATTAAAACTAGGAACGCATGATTGATTGAGTTAAACACGCCGGATTATGGGACAAAATTGTGTGGCACGGTATGGGACGTGTCATAACAATTTGGCCCTATAATCAAGACCCCTGTGGCTGTGTGAAACATGAGATGTGGCATTCCAATTGTTTGAGTTGGATTACTGCTCATGTCTGTGATATGAATTGTGCTGACATGCAGGGAGGATTTGAGACGAGATGAGTCTCTATGGTTGTATGGTTGTGTGCTAGTGTGGTTAGGACGTCTCTTGGCGTATTGCCTTCCTAATTGGGGTTTAGAGCGTGAACTCGCTGAGATTTATATCTTACCCGTCATGGGCTCAATTCTTTTCAGGATCATAGAGTGGAGGATCTAGAGCTGAGGTGAAGGGATCCGAGGTGTGGGTCTATTAGGAACCTTTTGGAGATAGAATTTTGTATATAAATTTGTGTTTTGTTTGTGAATATGTTTTCTTGTTTTTCTATCCCACGCTATTTGCTGTCAGGGAATTTGTTCATTCGCTTCCACATGTGCAAATAAATAAAAAGGGTCGGCGACGCGTCCTAGGACGTTGCAATTAAATTGACCACCGAGGGATAGGCACGAGCTCAAGGTTCAAGGCATGACAATCTCAGCTCCAGAGTTGCAGATAAACTGGAGCATCTACATGTTTGGATTGAGACCTATGAACATGGCTTGAAAGAAACTAGTTTGGACAATCTAATGTGTACCAACTATTTGACCAAATGCATAAACCAAGTTTCAACCTTGAATGGTTGATTCGGGCATGATTAAGGTGATTTTTGTGTTTTGAGTTCGTCCATGTACATGTAGATCAATCATAGGTCAGTTTGATGAATTTAAGTTATTTTCCATTTTTTTTAATATAATACAAAATAAGTTTTAAAAACTTAAAATCTGAAAATTTTCCCCAAAAATATGGAAAAGAAATGTAAGATAGCATTAAGTTAGGGCAAAAAAAAAAAAATTGCGGGATTTTCCTAATTTTCTAAATTTCTTATTTAGTGCTACTTTCAAGCGTTTATGAAGATAATCGGTATGTAAATAATCTATTTTGCTTTAATTAAAATTATTTAGTGTAATTCCATGCATTTAGAGTAATTTCATACATGTCTAAATTTTCATTTCGCTTACAAGGGTCTTGTCCCAAGGCATAATAACAATACCAATTTTTTTTTTTTGCCTGAATTGTATCAGATTTTCGTTTCCGCACCTTTATTTAGAATTTTCATTGCATGGATGTTTAAATAATCCGCTTTGCACTTCAATAAATTGCTCGTTAATCTCATTTTCTAAAATGGTCTATGACCATAATGAACCCTTTAAAAACATATGTATGATCACCTGGTGACTTTCATACCTTATGACATAATTGGTAATCAAGAATGTATAACCATTTAGATAAATAACTTTCCAAGTTAGTGGTACCATAATTGCGCTTATATATTAGCATAATCAAGTCTCCGAATTAGAATGTGGGAAATGAGACAAATCTCTCATGTCTCATTGTGTTTTCAGATCACCTTAAATGGTTAAAAATGCGTCCTTAGCGTGACATTAGAAGGCCATGTTTGAGACCTTGTCTAGATCTTAGGATCTCTCAAACATAAAGCAACTAGAGGATAGAGTCAGACTCAGGGCTTGATAAAAATGCCTGTCAATGAGGAGGTGCGAGGTGTGCAGGCGTTGGCACGTTAAAATAAGGAATGCATCTTAGCAGTCCGCTTAGAATCACTTAGGCTAAAAAGAACTTAAAATGAAAATCCAACATTGTGTGAGATATGGGTTTGGAAGAACCCATGCTTAATTGATAGACCATTTACTTTGGCTTTGGGCATTACCTCTAAACCTATTTCTTTTTCTGTTGTCATTGATGAAAGAAGGAGGTCGTGACAAAAGTAGGATAGAACTAGTAAAAAGCTTGGCCTTTCTAGTCTTTTGCTATATATTTCCAATCCTCGGCCATTTATATAGGCCTAATTCCCCCATAAACTCCTAACTTTAGGTCATGTTCTAATTTTACCCTAAACTATTTTTTGCCCCATACAAAACATCAAACTTTAGGTCTTATCTCAATTTTATCCTAAACTTTTTTTTTTGGTCTCATAAAGAACCACTAATTTTTACTCGAGTCCCAAATCTACCCCTGCTAATAGTCCATCCAAAATTTTTGTAATTGGATAGATGGAAAACTCCCAAGCACGAGTTATTTGAGTGTCCCGAGTGTGAGCTCTCCAAGCGCAAGCTTAGACCCCGAAAGATTGAAGATTGAGCACAAAATTTAAAATCTCCAAGTGAGATGGAACGAATACTCTCTTAAAAATAAGAGCAATTGTAAAAGATTAACATATCACACCCCGATCCTCGAGCGCGTGCCCATCCCTCATTGGTCGATAAAATTGCGACGTCCTAGGACGCGTCGCCGACCTATTCTTTTTAATGCACATTTGGAAGCGAACGATTACCCCTGACAACAAACAGCATTTGATAGAAAAGCAAGAAACAAATTCACAACCAAAACACTTTTATAAACACCTCGGTTTATATACAACACCAGCCTATAGTCAAAAAGCCTACTCAAACAGAAAAGTCTACAAGCCCTCTAGGCTGACAAATCCCTAACTGAAAACTCCGAGGTCTCCTGGGGACTTGGGTCCAACACTACACCACTAGGAGGGTCAGCTGTACCCTCGCCATGAGTGACGTCTATCACCGAAGCGGGGACCTCAAAATCCTGTAGGGGACCCACTCTATATCCATTGAGCCCGCGATGATACCACGCTCTGAATTGATGGGGTACCCTCTGAGGTAGACCCTCATCAACCCAGACGGTGGTCCTCACGAGTTCATAGACCTAGACTCCTTGGCCCCCGGGAACAGGGATATCAGTAACCTGCTTGGTAACCCTCCTGGGCTGACCAAAACGTTCTCGAGGAATCGCCATCTAAAGACCTGAAAAGGTTGAGCCCATGACGAGGTGAAACAATGTCTTAGCAAGTTCATCCCCTAAACTCCGACTAGGAAGGAAATACACCTAGAGCAGTCTAAGCACACAAACAGAGGACTTACCTCAGCTCAGTTTCCTTCTGCAAATCAGTACAATTCATATACCCAATCAATCAATTCAATCCAATAGATCAATACAACCAATTCAATCAATCGATACCACCGATGCAATCAATGCAATCAATTCAATCGTGGCTCACACAAGCTGATGTACATTAATGCTAGCACAAGCTGATATAAATTATTGCTCTCACAAGCTGACATAAATCATTGCTCACACAAGCTGACATGGATTATTGCTCACACAAGCTAACGTACGATATTACTCTCACAAGCTGACATTGATCATTGCTCACACAAGCTAACGTATGATATTACTCTCATAAGTTGACATGGATTATTGCTCACACAAGCTGACGTACGATATTGCTCTCACAAGCTAACATGGATTACTGCTCACAAAAGCTGACGTACGATATTGCTCTCACAAGATGACATGAATTATTGCTCACACAAGCTGACATAGATTATTGCTCACACAAGCTGACGTAGGATATTGCTCACACAAGCTGACCTATGATATTACTCACACAAACTAACATAGATCATTCCTCACAGAAGCTAACATACACAATTTTGTAATAAATACCCAAAATTCCAATCACCACACAATTTGCACAAATTAACACCCAATTGCATAAATTAAGCATACCATTGCAAATCAAGATGAAATTCCGGTTATGGGCTATCCTGGTATAATTTTTGGAAAATATTAAATAATTAAATAGATACCAAAAATAATTAAATAAATGAAATTAATTACCAAAAATACCAACCTTGGCTAGAAATGCTAAATTGATCACTTAAACGGGCCCGGAAAATTTCCGAACCTATCTAGATAAATAGCACGATCTATCTAGCCCTTAATTAGTCTATTTTAACCACCTAACATGCACAATTGAATAATTAAATCACTAATCCATACTAACTAACCACCTAGTTCCTAATTAACTTAAACTAATCACCCCCTAAGTATCATTAACTCCCTAAGCAGAGTTTAGCAAGTAAACTCCCTGATTTAGAGATCCGGTGAGTCCACAGCGTCGACGACACAGAGATGGGCGACAACCGAGCCTACGGTGACACCAACAGAGGATTGAATGGGCCTAGAAATGGGCAACAAAGTGCAAAAATCCTTGCTGGCCTTCGGTTTTACTTGGGCCGAGAAGGGTTGGAAGCAACGGCTGAAAAAGGCTTGAGATGGCTGGTGGAGTTGCTGTGGGCGACAGTGGCGATTCCGGCCGCCTGAACGGTGGTTTAAGGAGGTTAGCGATGGCCTGAGGTGGCTCGGGGACACGGCTAGGCACAATAGAGGCGCAAACGAGCAGGACGACGCATGCAGCTCGTGGTGGTGCGATGGGCAAGCGAGCGGCAATGCAAGACGATACGCTAGAATCTCTATTCTTTCCAGAATCTCAAAGGGACCTACATACCTCGAACTCAGCTTTCCCTTTTTGTCGAAGTGCAAAGTACCTCTCATTGGTGACACCTTCAGATAGACGTGCTCACCAACTTGGAATTCCAATGGTCTCTGACGCTTATCAATGCAGCTTTTCTGGCTCCTTTGAGAGGTCTTTAATCTGTCTCTGATGACTGCAACTATATCCACTAACTGCTAGACTAACTTTGGGCCTGTGATCTTTTGTTCTCTGACCTCATCCCAACAAATTGGCGTTCTGCACGCTCTGCCATATAACGCTTTGAAATGAGCCATCTGAATGCTCTGTTGGTAGCTGTTATTGTAGGCAAACTCGACAAGATGAAGTTGTTCCTCCCATCTTCCCTTGAATTCCAATACACAAGCTCGTAGTATGTCTTCGAGATTTTGAATCGTCCTCTCAGACTAGCCATCCGTCTAAGGATGATAGGCCATATTATACTGCAGCTTCATTCCTAAAGCAGCCTGCAAACTATTCCAAAAGGCAGCTATAAACCTCAGGTCTCGGTCTGATGTAATCGTCATCGACACTCCATACAGACGAACAACCTGATGCATGTACAATTCTGCATGCCTGTCCAAATCAAGGTCCTTTTGGATGGCAATGAAGTGAGCCGACTTCGTCAATCTGTCGACCACTACCCAAATGGAATCATTACCCCTCTGACTCCTTGGTAAGCCAATCACAAAGTCCATTGTGATGTGTTCCCATTTCCACTTGGGAATCTCGAGAGGTTGTAGAAGTCCTTCCAGCTTATAATGCTGTGCTTTCACTTGCTGACATGTTAGACACTTGGCGATATTAGCCTTCATACCAGACCACCAATAGTGTTGACGCAGATTCTGATACATCTTTGTATTGCTAGAATGAATGCTGTAACTTTTACGACAAGCTTCTGATAAGATTTCTTCCTTAAGCTCTGCATCGTCAGGTCCACACAATTGTCCTTGGAATCTCAGTGTTCCGTCCTCAGAATTCTGAAAGTCAGCCTTCCTCTTTTTAGTATCCTCTTACAAGATCTTCTAAATCTCTGGGTCTGTCAATTGAAGCGTCTTGATTTTGATCTGCATTTCCGGCTCAATTCTAAGGGTGGCCATAAGATTTGAAAGGTGGCCTATCTCAAATTTGAAAACCGAATCTCGAGCTCTCTCTCGAGTAAAATCCATTCCTTCACCATCAAATGTGCAACTGAAGATTTCCGACTCAGCGCATCTGCGACTTTATTCGCCTTTCCTGGGTGATACAAGATGTCGCAATCATATTCCTTTAAAAGTTCCATCCAGCGACACTGTCTCATATTCAACTCATTCTAAGAGAATAGATACTTGAGACTTTGATGGTCTGTGAAGATCTGGAATCTTTCCCCACACAAATAATGTCTCCAAATCTTTAGAGTGAAAATAATCACTACGAGTTCTAAGTCATGCATCGGGTAATTTAGCTCGTGAGGTCTCAACTGACGGGATGCGTATGCAACAACCCTGCCATGCTGCATCAACACGCAACCCAATCTTCTAAATGACGTATCACTATAGATCCCGTATCCTCCAGGACTAGATGGAATGGTCAGCACAGGTGCGGTAGTCAGCTTCTACTTAAGCTCTTGGAAACTATACTCGCACTTGTCTGTCCACACAAACTTTTCTTCCTTCTTCAGCAGTCGAGTCAACGGCGACGCTAACGCTGAAAATCCTTCCACGAACCTTCTGTATTACCCTGTTAAACCCAAGAAGCTTCTGATTTCTGTCACGGTTGTCAGTCTTGGCCAGTTGATAACTGATTTGATCTTAGTCGAGTCCACAGAGATTCCTTCACTTGAAATCACGTGACCTAGGAACACCACACAAGTCAACCAAAACTTGCACCTACTAAACTTGGCGTACAGCTCATGATTCCTTAGGGCCTGAAGTACCATCCTTAAATGTCTTTCATGCTCCTCTGAACTTTTTGAAAACACCAAGATATCATCGATGAACACAATCACAAATTGATCCAGATGCTATTTGAACATTCGGTTCATCATATTCATAAAAGCAGCTAGAGCGTTCATCAAACCAAACGGCATTACAGTGAACTCATAGTGGCCGTATCGAGTACGAAACGCTGACTTCGGTATGTCCTCCTTTCTGATCCTCAACTGGTGATCACAAACTCGATCTCCCTCTCTAGCGGCAAGCCTAGCAATTCCTTTGGAAACACGTCTAGAAATTCTTGAAATACTGAGATGTCCTCGATCTTCAGCTCCTTAACTGTCGTATCCACAATAGTCGTCAAGTAACCTTGGCAACCCCCGTCTAACAAACGGGTTGCCTCAAGCGACGACAACAATTCATTACAAAAAAATGTTCCTTGAGCCAACTCTTTTCATATATGACGTCAAAGTTATACATAAGCAAACTAGTTAAGTACAACTCTAGCCAGTGATTCTTCTTCCTACAACTTTATTACAACAAACTGAAATTATACAACTTAACCAAAACTCCGCTGTGCTACTTTGATAAAATCACCCCAAAAACATTCTCCCTCTGATCAGTGCATGGCTGGTTCATTCCTGTCCCTTTCGCCATCCTAGTGACACCCTATCTGCGGTAGCGGTGCTTGTGCTCTCTTGGACCAACGTGGATAGTCCCTCACCTAATAGCCGTGCTGGCCACATGCATAGCATGCTCCTGTTATACCAGGACATTGGATTGATCATGCTTCCTTCTATAAACTAGGCACACATCTTGTGGGTCCTCTGCTCCCTGTTGGGTGACAGCATGCACCCTTACTTGCACCGAGGGCCTGTTCCAAATACCCCACAATGTGTCTTGCAGCGCATTCTCTCTATTAAGTTCCATTGATGGCGGCGGCAGCAGTGACAACGGCAACAGCTACGGCTTGATCCTGAGCTTGCTAGCCCATAAAGCTTCCTAAAGTCTCTAGCACCTAAACGATCCCGTTGAACCTAGGATTGCTCAGTGCTGCTACACTCTCAGTACCGGCCTACGGCGGTACTCTTACCCTCATGCTGGCTTGAGCTTGGGCTCTACCACAACCACCTCAGGTACCAACCCTTGTCGGCATCCTACCCTGAGTCACTGGTCCAACAGTCGTCTTCCGAGGAGTCCTTTGCTCTGGATCGCTCATTCTACAAGATCATAACAGAACCTGCTTTCCAATTACACATAAAATTAGAAAACTGAGCAACCCACACCAAACAATCTACCAATTAGCTACCAATCACATGTCTCAGCATAAAATAGAGGTCATTCCTACTAACTATCCCATAACCTATCGCACCTTATCACTCCAACTATTGATCAACTCTGATACCACTATGGGTGGGGATGTCACGCCCTGATCCCCGAGCACATACCCATCCCTTGGTGGTCGATAAAATTGCGACGTCCCAGGACGTGTCACCGACCCATTCATTTTAATACACATGCGGAAGTGAACGATTAAACCTAACAATAAATAGCATGTGATAGAAAAGTAGGAAACAAATTCACAACCAAAACACTTTTATAAATATCCCGGTTTATATACAACACCAGCCTATAGTCAAAAGCCTACTCAAATAGAAAATTCTACAAGCCCTCTAGGCCAATGAATCCCCAACTGAAAACTCCTAGGTCTCCTAGGGACTTGGGTCCAGCATTGCACCACCAGGAGGGTTAGCTGTACCCTCACCATGAGCTACGTCTATCATCGAAGCGGGGACCTCAAAATCCTGCACGAGACCCACTTTGTATCCATTGAGCCCGCATTGATACCACGCTCTGAATTGATGAGGTACCCTCTAAGGTAGGCCTTCATCAACCCAGACGGTAGTCCTCACAATTTCATAGAACTAGAGTCTGTGGCCCTTAGGAACTGGGATATTAGTAACCTGCTTGGTAACCCTCTTGGGCTGACCAAAACGTTTCGAAGGAACCGCCATCTAAGGACCTGAAAAGGTTGAGCCTACAACGGGGTGAGATAATGTCTCAGTAAGTTCACCCCCTAAACTCCGACTAGGAAGGAAATATGCCTAGAGCAATCTAAGCACACAAACAGAGGAGTTATCTCGCCTCGGTTCCCTTATGCAAGTCAGTACAATTCATATACCTAATCAATCAATTTAATCTAATCGATCAATACAACCAATTCAATCGACTGATACCACTGCTGCAATCAATGCAATCAATTCAGTCAATTCCATCGATACAATCAATCCATCCATTCAATCAATTCAATCGTGGCTCACGCAAGCTAATGTACATTAATGCTCGCACAAGCTGATATAAATTATTGCTCTCACAAGTTGACATAGATCATTGTTCACACAAGCTGACATGGATTATTGCTCACACAAGCTCACATACGATATTGCTCTCACAAGCTGACATGGATTATTGCTCACACAAGCTAACGTACGATATTGCTCTCACAAGCTGACATGGATTATTGCTCACATAAGCTGACGTACGATATTGCTCTCACAAGTCATCACGGGCTATCCCGGTATAATTTTTGAAAATTATCAAATAATTATATAAATGCAAAAAATAATTAAATAAATGCAATTAATTGCCAAAAATACCAACTTAGACCGGCAATGCTAAATTGACCACTTAAATGAGCCTGAAAAATTTCCAGACCTATCTAGATAAATAGCACGATCTATCCAGCCCTTAATTAGTCTATTCTAACAACCAAACATGCACGATTGAATAATAAAATCACTAATCCATACTAACTAACCACCTAATTCCTAATTAACTTAAACTAATCACGCCCTAAGCATCATTAACTCCCTAAGCAGAGTTTAGCAAGTAAACTCACCAGTTTAGCGATCTGGTGAGTCCACGACGTTGGCGACGCACAGACGGGCAACAACCAAGCCTGCGGTGACACCAACGGAGGACCGAATGGGCCTAGAAATGGGACACGAAGCCCAGAACTCCTTGCTGGCCTTCGGTTCTGCTTGGGCTGAGAAGGACTAGAACCAATGGCTGAAAAGGTTTGGCATGGCTAGCGAAGCTGCTGCGGGCGACGGCGGGGCGACGGTAGTGGTTTTGGCAGCCTGAACGGTGGTCTGGGGTGGTCGGCAGTGGCCTAAGGTGGCTCCGGGAAATGGTTGGGTGCGATAGAGGCGCAGACAAGCGGGACGACGCACGCGGCTTGCAGTGGCACAACGAGTGAGCAAGTGGCGGCAGGGGGCTCCGGCGGGTGGTCAACGGGCAAGGGGAGGCTCTCTCCAGTTTCTCTCTAGTTTTTGGAGCTCAAGACAACCTCAACAATGGATAAAGTGGGCTCAAGGAAGGAGAAGCTGCTGAAGATAGAGGGGGTCCCATATGGCCACCAAAGTCTTCTCTTCTATCCATTTTCACTCATTGCATGCCCCCACCACCTTGACTATCATCCAAGGCCAATTTGCTACACAAAAATTCCCCTAGAAGCATCCTCGAGTGGTCCAAAATGTTGTCTCCCCCATGGCTACGAATTTTGAACCAATTTTCCCCAAATTGAATTCAATTCCCTTCCCATTGAGTTCAATTGAAGCCTAAAAATTCAGCCAAGGTGTCCTCGTCAAAATTAACATTTTTCCTCATCAACTAAACCAACTTGAATCTCAGAAACGCGACCTAAAATGACCCTTCGATTTTCTCGGTCTAAAATAACCTTACTTTGAAATTTTGCCGAAAATCCCGATTTGCTCAAAAGATCTTCGGAGGATGAGTCGACGGTCCTAAAATGAATCATGACATGACAGAACTTTCAATTACTGAAATTGGGTTCACCTTCGCGGTTAATGTCAATCTAGCGCGATTTTAACGTGACCTAATCTACCGGATAGCTTTTAGGAATTTTTAGTGCATTTAACCCATGGTCGATTATTTTGGAGCAACAAAGTATATCTTTAACATATTAGCGACTCTCGGTTGTCGTGAATTCTCGAGGTTTCAAATACAGGTACAAGGTACCAAAATGACAAAAGAAATCGGTCTAGTGCCAATCAACAAGATTTTTGCAGTTAGGTAGAATCACCCACACACTAATCATATACCAATGTCGAGTCGACCTATCTCCAGTCTCTAATTGATTTTTAACTATGTCATAATGACCCTTGCAGATAAGCACGATCGAGTAGTCGATTCCTGGTCGAATTCTCAAGTTTACTGCGTATAGATTCCTTAATAGCTTCACCTGATAGACTAGTTATCCCATGAGTGATCAGTTCAGGGAAAAGAACTATAAGCGCGTCGATGAAAAACCCAACTTATCCAATCGAAAATAGAGCCTAAAAATCAATATGTCACATAACCCTAATTGGTCTAGTTTTTATCCGAATTTTAGATCTAAGAAGACATCGTTTGGATTGACGTGAAAATTCTTATGCAAAAAACGTCTTCTTGGATTAGAGATTTAAGAAAACTAGAGTAATAGCACGGAAATAGCACATGCAATCACTAAGGACGATTTTGGACACTGAATAACGAAAACTAATATGAGACTTAAGTAAGAATTAGTGGTTTTTTATGAAATAAACAAAATTTAGGATAGAATTTAGACTGGACCTAAAGTTGGGCTTTTCCATAAGACAAACAAGAGTTTAGAATAGAATTAGGCTTGCAGCTAAAGCTAAGGTTTTTCTTTTCTAAAAGAGGAAGGATCTTCAAGCCATCACCATGCCCGTACCATTGTGGTTGCTGGCCAGGCTGAGTAGCCATGGACGATGACCATGGACAATAATAAATTCAACTTAACTTTTAAACAATTTTGTAACAATTGTGGGAAATTGAAAAAAAAAATCAAACAAGCATAAATTAAATTTGGTCTCACTTATTTTAAAATCCACTACTCCAACTAAATTTATTTCATTTTCTGCTAGTATTTTCTCTCTGTTTTCTTTTCCCCTTTTTCCATCCTTCTTTTGTATATGAGGAAGTTCCATATTTTCCAGAAGTCTTCAGAAATTCTAAGATTAGGTATTTCATTAAAAAGAAAGCTAAACGGATGCAAACTAGCTATAATGGGTATACCGATTATTAATTACACCTCTAAGTGTTCACAAAGAGTCATTTGCACACTTTGTCTCTCACAAAAAAAAAAATGCCTTCCCTTTAAGCATTACCAGTATATCAATCTTGCTAACTCTTAGGATCAACACTCATTTGACAGCAACGCACAAGCGAAGACCTCAGGAATGCTCAATGTGCTTTCAGTTTCTCTTGTTTCAAGCACTCGATGACAAGCAACATTGTTCTCATAGTTTGTCCTTTTAGGTATCCTAAAAGCAAATGTTACACTTAAATCCACTGGCCATTATCTTCCTCCGTGTTCATGTAATAAATCTTGTGGAATAAGACCAAACCTTGGTAGAATTTGCCAACCAACTTTTGGTTTTGGCCAAATCTTTTGTCACACAACAAATTAGATGACTAATGTTAAGTTACCAAAAGCAATAACTATGAAAGCCTTAAATTGAATACGAGCCTTTGAGAAGGCACTTCTTGATTGTTGATGTCCCATTAGTTATCTGATGATTCTGTAGTTAAGTAGCTGCAATAGAATAACATCTCTCCTAGGAAACAAACCAACAAGATGAGATTGTGTTGCTGTATGATGAGATTGTATTGTGAATGAAAGTTACGACTAGATTGTCATTTTGCAATTTACCCCGTTAAAATGAGATTCCATCATGACAACCAAGGTGAACTAATCAAGTTGGGTCATTGACGTGGTTGCGGATAAGTTTAAGATAAACATAAGTTTATTGACTGAACAATCAATTGGGATTGATGATCGAGTTGGAGCAAGAAGAGAATCATTAGACGTTGACTCTGGTGGTGAGCATCTCATTCAAATTCATGGCACTAGGGTATCTGTTAGAAGGAAGTCGGCAGAAGACGACTTACCTATTTTCGATGCACAGTCAACAATTTACCCCGGAATGATCATTGAATTGCGGATGAATCACGAACAAAAATACTTCACGTTGGTCTGAATGCAATCACAAGGAAAACATCTGATTTTCACAGCGTAAATGCCAATTGTTCTTGTAAAGGAGAAATGGAATGCCTTCTTCTTTTGATGGAAAGGGGACAAGAAATAGAGAAGAATTTCTGAACGTATGTTTTGCCAACCCATCATAATGGTTATCTTCAAAAGAAGTTTATATGACTCATTCATGCCCTTTCAAATGGTGTCTTTCCATTGTAGCATATCAGCACCCCATTATGGATGTACTAATTAAGTACAACATCTACTCGGACATGATGGACTTGATAGTGCTCTATCAAGAATATAAGTCATTCAATATTCATTAACTTTACAAAACAATTCATATTGGCAAATAAGCCGTGCGACCAGTGAGTACAGTTGCACTTGGGAGCTCAAATTATGCACCTATTAGGGATGACATAATGGCTACAACCCTAAAAGAAAATTAAACAATTGATGTCTCACAGTGCTCCAACCATATTTTGTTACTTTAATCCAAGTATACATATCCCTTAAAGGCTATACTTGACTATTCTCAAAACATCATGTATTTACAATTATATCCGCAACCACAAAATACGATATAATTGGTCAACCAGTAAATACATATAATAGATGTAAAACAACAATAGTCTTCCATCGCACTCATGTCTCTCTCCATTTCAAAACTACTTTCCTAGACATGTCCCATAAAGCTCTATCTATTCATGATTGCCGGTAACATGTTAAAGTAGCAACATTGATCTTTCACTTCGAGAACATAGTCAGAAGTAACATAGGGCACAAAATGAGGTAAATTATAAATTACCTCAAGGGCTCACACGATGAGCAAATAGGAATAATTTTACTCACATTCCATTATTGGTCGTACAATGCACATGTAGTATGAATTACATGCTATAGTGAATTTTTCTTTCTATAAGAGCGCATATCATTTATTGAATATATCCACTATATAGATCTTAGCCTAAACATAGTCATGTGCTTCTAACATATTCTTGTTTAACTCGAGTGCTATATTAACTCGCTTTCTATAGCGCCCAATTAAGTACTCGTATCCGGTATCTTTCAGGCATATACAATTGTGAGACTATCATGTCCGGTCTTATTATAAACAAATCACATACCTCATATTAACTTCAATCAAGGTGACATATTATTTTATGTACTAAACTTGCTATTCAGCATTTATTTGTACATAACGTCTCATCTCAACGTGCTAACTATAGCACTTGAGGTGATTGCTTGTATGAGTGAGTCAATCATTGCCTGCTGACATACTTTTCAATAATATATGTGTGTATGTGCCAGTCTCATAATAGATTTGTACTTAGTAATAAAACATTAAGTCACTAATAAACAAACAAGTACAATACATATGTCCACATATACATAAACCAATGATCCTCTATAATGACATATATCACATTCTGCATAATCCTAGTAACATCCTATGGATCAAGAATACGTCTCTAGGAATAGCCTTTGCAAATGGATCAGCAACCTTGCTATTGGTTGAAATGTATTGTAGGATCACTTCTTTCTGCTCTATTATATCTCTTATGAAGTTGTTTTTTTATGTTAATGTGCTTCATCCTTTCAAATACTTGGGATCTTTCACATTGGCAATGGTTACTTGACTATCGCAATAAACTATCACTGGTGTGACATCCTGATTTTCCAATTCTGTTTTCAATTAAATGAGTCAGGCTTTTCATCGACGCGACCATAGTTCTTTCCTTTGAGTAGGTCACTCACGAGATAACTAGCCTATTAGGTGAAACCGTTAAGGAATCTAAACGCAATAGACTTGAGAATTCAACCAGAAATTGACTGTTCAACCATGCTAGTTAGCAAGGATCACTACAACACTGTCTGAATCGAACAGAAATCAGAGATAGGTGTATTTGATTGAGATATGTGATTAGAGTATGGGTGATTCCACCTAATTGCAATATTCTCCTCAATCGACACTAGACCAGTTTTCTGTCGTTTTGGATACCTTGTGTCCATATTTGAAACCTCGAGATTTTCACGACAACCGAGAGTCGCCAATGTGTCGAAGATGCACTTTGTGGCTTGAAAATAATCAACCATAGGTCAATTGTAATAAAATTTCTAAAAGCTACCGGGTAGATTAGGACGCGATAAAATCGTGCTAGATTGAAATTAACCGAGAAATTGAAACCGATTTCAGAAATTAGAAGTTCTTTCATGTCATAAATCATTTTAGGAATGTCGACTCATCCTTCAAAGATTTTTTTGCAAACCAAGATTTTCGGTGAAAAAATCCAAAGTAAGGGTATTTTGGATCGAGAAATTTGTGGGACCGTTTTTTAGCGCACCCATGGCCGTCAAGTTGGTTCAATTGATGAGGAAAGATGTGGATTGGGATGATGGCACCTTGGTTGGATTTATGGAAATGAAATTGAGTCCAGTTGGAGAAGAATTGAAGAGGAATTGAATGGAATTAAAGGGATTTGAGAGACAAATGCACAAAATTCGTAGGCCATGGGGGAGAGGACTTTTGAACCACTTGGGAAGCTTCTAAGGGAAGCTTGGCTGCTACTATTTGGCTGAGGATGGCAACCCAAGTGATGGGGGCAAGCACTTGAGTGCAATGGCCAAGTGTTGAAGCCTTGAGAGGCTATTTGGGGTCCCCCTCTCCATTAGCCATCTTCTTCCTCTATCCCCCTCATTTCTCCATTGCTGAGGTCATTGAAAAGCTCAAAAGAACCAAAAAAACTGAGCCAGCCCCTCCCCTTTGCCCGTCGACCTCTTTTTCCCCCCGTTTTCTTCTTCTTCCAGTTTCTGTTCCAACTAACCTTTCTCCAAAGATCTGAGTTAAATGTTATCTTCCCGTGTGAATTAGCTCATGCTCTACCCACCATCATCTTCAGCACATCCAAACTATCCAGGAGCACCTCACCGTTCGCCGAAAGGAGCCTCGGAGCCACCTGCCTAGCCGTCAGAAGTCGCCACCCGCCGCCATCGATCCGCTACTCGCCAACACTATTTCGCATTTTCTTTGAGTTTTCTCCCATTTCGACCCTTCCTCTGCCTATTCCAACCACCAGCAAGTCCCCCTTGACCCCTAGGTGCCGCTGGTTGCTGGCCACTCGCTCGCCAGAGCTTCGATCAGCCCTCCCTTGCCGTTTCAGCCGCTGATTCTCTCTCCCAATTCAGCCAAGAGCAGAAGCAGCAACTAGCAAGGCTTTGGAGACTTCAAGGCCCGTTTTCAAGCCCTTCTCAGCCTCGCTTGGTGTCGCCACAAGCTTGATTGTCGCCCGCCTCGCCGTTGCCGTCGCTATGAACTCACCAGAACGCTAAATCGGTGAGTTTACTCTCTAAACCTTGCTTAGGAGGTTAATGATGCTTAAGGGTTGTTTAAATTAGGTTAAGCATGTTAGGTGGTTATATTAGTCTAATTAGAAGTCAAATAGATTATGAGATTTGATTAGTTTAGTGGTTAATTAATTAAGGCTAATTAGGTGATTAAATTAATGTAATCTTGATTAGGCCCTTAATTAATTATTTTAAATTAATTAATTATTTCGAATTTATAAATATTATTTTATTAAATTATACTAACATAATATATTATTTATTTAATTAATTTCGGAATATATTTAATTATTTATTATTTTCCGAAAATTAGACCGGATAGTCGGTGGGTCGGAATTTCGTGGCCGATTACTATAGTGCTTTTAGATTAGGCAATTGATCGTTAGATTGTGAAATTGAGTGGTGATTGTGAAAGTATGGTTTTTATTCTGAAAATCCCAGGTGTCGGGTTTTGACACCAAAAAAAGGATTTTTAAATACTATACCAATTAGTAGGGTTTGAAAAAGAAATGTATCAATTTTTCTGGTCCGAATTGACCGTATACCCACATACGCTGGGATGTTTTTAATACGAAGAAAATAGGCCAGGATCACTATTTTAATTGAGGCATTTTTGTGCAATGCACGGTGTCTTGGGCCAAGATTGAGTGGTCATGTGCTGGTTAAGAGAACCCGTCTCGAGCGTTTACATCGGACGTTACTAAACCCCTTTTCGGATTACCCATGCATTAAGGTATCGAGTCGCAGTAGATTCTGGACCTAAGCTCCTTTGGGAAAGCCATCTATGAGAGACATAGTTGTGCTCAATACGCTAGTAGACCACCGAACATGGGAGTCAGCGGTGCCCTTGAGGGATTTAATTAACAATTGGAACGCATGATTGTTTGAGTTTGATGTGTCTGATTATGAGACAATTGCGTGGCATGGTATGGGATGTATCATAACAGTTTGGCCTTATAATCGGGACCCTTGTGATTTATTGAGCTGTGGAGGCGTTTCAATTGTTATATGCATTAATTATATGCATTGTGTTATGAACTGTGCCAATGTGTAGGAAGGAACTGAGACGAGGTAAGTCCTCTGTTCTTATTGTGTGGCTGTGTGGCTAGAGTGTCCTGATTGCGTATTTCCTTCCTAATAGGGGTTTAGGGGGTGGACTTGCTGAGACATTGTCTCACCCCGTCGTGGGCTAATTTTTCAGGTTTTTAGATGGTCGTGGAGGACCAGAAGCCCTGAAGTCTGTGGAGGTGGAGTCCAAAGGATCGGCGTATGTGTTCAACTAGAGTGTCGTAGGACAACTCCTTTTTAAGAGCCGACTTTTTATTTTTTTGAGACTTTTGACCAAACTCATTTTGTATCTAAACCCGTTGTTTATAAAAGTTGACTTTTGTGAAATGTGCCATGCTTTCCTATCCCATGTTGTTTGTTGTCAAGGGTATTTGTTTCGCTTTCGCATGTGCATTAACAATGAAAGGGTCGGCGACACATCCTAGGAACGTCGCATTTGTATCGACCGTAGAGGGATATGCGTGCACTTGAGGGTCAGGGCGTGACAACCACTCTTGGAACCTCAGTGATAGTGGCTAAATTTTCAAAGAAAGATTTTAGCTATACTACTTCTTGCACTACGGCTGACCATGCAATAATTTCTGCCTCCATTGTGGACAAGGCCGTGCATGTCTGTTTCTTGCTATTCCAAGAAATTGCACCTCCATTGAGCAAGAATGCATATCCAGAAATCGATTTACGCTCATCCAGGTCTTCACCCCCATCGGCATCTGAATAGCCTAATAGACATAAATTATTCCCTTGGTAACAAAGTTGATAGTCCATGGTGCATTGTAAGTATCTCAGGATCCTCTTCACTGCTTTCTAGTGTGTTTAATGAAGATTTGATTAATATTGGCTCACCAATCCCATGGCATAACATATGTCGGGTCAAGTACACATCATAGCATACATCAAACTTCTGACTGTACTAGCGTAAGGAACAGTTTCCATTAATTTATTTTCTTCTAGAGTCTTGGGACACATCTTAGTACTTAGGCCTTCACCTTGCATGACAAGGGTATCAATGGGATTACAGTGCTGCATATTGAAACGTTCAAGAATCTTGATTATATGAGACTCTTGATATAAAGCAAGGAGTTTCCTTGATCGATCTCTTTCGATCTTAACTTCTAATATATAAGCAACTTCTCCCATGTCATTCATTTCAAAATTGGAGGATAACCATTCTTTTATCATGATAACCAAAATCTTGTCATTTCCAGCCAATAGAATGTCGTCCATAGAAAGTGATAAAATCACAAATTTATTTTTGGACCGCTTGATATATACACAGTGATCTTCTTCGATTATCGTGAAACCAAAAGTTATTATGGCTCGATGAAAATGAAGATACCACTGTCTAGATGATTGCTTAAGGCCATATATTGAGCGATAAAATTTGCAAACTTTATGCTCTTGACCTTTAGCTATGAAATCTATTGGCCGCTTTATATAGATTTCCTTATCTAGTTCTCCATTGAGAAATGCCACCTTTACATCCATTTGATATAATTCAACGTCTAAATGTGCAATGATGGCTAGAATAAGACGTATTGAGGCAAACCTTATAATTGGTAAAAGGTTTTCTCATAATCTATACCCTCTTATTGAGTATAACCTTTCGCCACAAGACGAGCCTTATACTTTTCAATAGATCTATCCGCCCTTTGCTTAATTTTGAAAACCCATTTGTTTCCAATAGCCTTGCGATTGGGTGGTAGATTAACCAAGTCCCAGACGTGATCTGTCCTCATTAATTTCATCTCATCTTTCAAAGCTTTTCTCCATTCGTCATTATCAAAGGATGAGAGAGCCTCTTGAACATTAAACAGTCTTACGCTCAGCATCGTCTTTCTGAGCAATCATAAATGCTTCCCCTTCAATCCCAAAACGACTATGAGAAATACTTTTACAATTACTTTTACGTAATTGAATTTCTCTTGTATTCAATTTGCTAGGCGATGCAACACTCCCACTAGGTCTTATATATTTTGAGATAAATCTTCATTTCCTTATACAACATTAGTGAGTGTTATTAGGATCTTCCATCTCATATAATTGGAAGTCATTATTCATCTCTCCTCTACTAGGAAAATCGTTCTCCAAGAACGTGACATCTTGTGACTCCCTTTCGATCATACTTTCATCGGCCTGTTCACCTATGAACACATACCATTTTGAGTGTTCAGAATATCTTATAAAGATATATTTTTTCCCTCTAGGACCCAATTTGTCATATTTATGGGAAAAATCATAAACATGAGCTGCACATTCCCATGGACGTAGAATATTTAAGTCTGGTTTCCTACCGATCCATAATTCGTAAAGGGTGGAAGTGAATGATTTTGAGGGTACTCAGTTAAGTACATAGGCAGCAGTCAATAACACATCTTCCCAATAGGAGATAGGTAAATTTGCTTGCACCATCATAGACTTAACCATTTCTAATATGGTTCTATTCCTTCTCTTAGGTACTCCATTTTGTTGTGGAGTATCAGGAATAGTCAATTATCATACAATTCCCTTTTCATCACAAAGAGTCTTGAATTGCTTAGATAGATACTCACGTCCACAATCGGTTCTCAATACCTTTATTGTTTTATTCAACTGATTCTTTACTATCACTATATATCGTCTAAAGCAGTCTAATACTTATAACTTATGGGAGATCAGAAAAATATAACCGAAATGCATGAAGTCATCTATAAAAGTGATAAAATATGAGTCTCCATGTCTCGCCCTCACGTTTAAAGGACCACAAATGTCAGAATGTATGAGTTGCACTGAAAATTCGGCTCTAATTCCTTTATTGAATGGTTTTCTAATTGCTTTTCCAGCTAGACAATGTTCACATACGGTTAGATGAATATTAGTGAGTGACCCTAAAAGGCCTTCTCTAGCTAATATTTACATTCTTTGTAACCCGATGTGACCTAATCTAGCATGTCAAGTACTTGCATCAATATCAACATTACTAGAAGATGCAATTAAAGAAAAACAACCATCAACATTAACATTGTACTGATCATAGTTAATGACTAATACCATAAAATCATTCAATACATGACTTGAATAATAATAAACTGTTCCAAACAAAATGTCAACACAATCACTATGAAAATTGAATACATAACCTAAGCTAAGAAGAACAACTACGGAGACCAAGTTTCGTCGATTATCCAGAGCATAAAGGACATCATGTAGGAATAGGTTTCAACCACCACGTAAAATTAATTCACATGTGCCAATACCCTTTACTTCAATTCTTGAGTTATTCCCAACATATATCCATCTTCTTCCAAGCTGTATCCGATGATACTCCACAAATGCTTCTCAGTCTCTAGCTATGTGGTCTATTGCTCTTGAGTCTACAGTCCACATTAGATGAGATTTAGCAAGCATTACAGTGTTAGAAACAAAAGCATTACTTAAAGTAATGGAGTAATAGGGTACCTCTTTCGGTTTAGTGCATTCACGAGTAAAGTGACCCATTTTACCACAATTGCAGCACTTCATCTTGGCCTTGTCCTTCTTCCCACCATGCTTCTTGCATTGGAAGGTCTTAGCCCTCTTAGGTGCCTGATTAGTCTTCTTCCCTTTGTTGTTGAGTTGATGATTCCTTTTGCACTTGAAACCCGAAGCTTTGCGTAAACTCAATTCAACAACATAAGCATGGGTAGATGATTTTGTAACCTCTAGGTGCTCATCCTCTAATTCCAAATAATGCGCAATATTATCAAAAGTGACAATATTCTTATTATGCGTCATGTCGATCTTCATATGCTCCCAATTACCAAGAAGAGACCTTATAACAGCTTGAACTTGATGTTCATTAGTAAGGGATTGACCTACTAATTTTAGCTCACGAATCATGTTTGACATTTCCCGAAGGTGCTGCCTCATCGTTACATTTGGGCGCTTTCGGTATGTGTCAAACTTGATGGTGAGTCTTCTCAACTTAGTAGTAGATGTACCTCCAAACTTATCTTTCAAGGCAACCCACATTACTTGAGCTTTATCATAACTTTTAAACTCACACATGAGATCATCTTGCATACAGCTCAATGACGTGATGCGAGCAATGCTATTTTTCTTCTTCCAAGCTTGATAAGCTTCTAGATCTCTCAGGTGTTGAGCTGAAGTTCCATGCTCAAGTTCATCCATGGTGTGGTTGAGGGTTTCCAAAACCTTTTGCTCCTCAAGGATGTACTGAACTTTTTAGTGCCAAATATCATAATTGTCACCGTTCAGCTTATCACCCTTATTGAGGTCAACCACAATAGTCTTAGATGCAAAAGCTATAATAAATTGCTATAACACATTGACATAATAAACACATAATCAATATTAACACACTTTTCAGAGTAACACACATATTTAATTTGCAGTAAAGACAAACTAAATTAGCGATAATTTAACAAAAGACACAGAAACAAAAGTTCACTATGTTCCCAATCAGCTCTTATGTACGATTTTTCTATTATCATTAATTAATTTAATTTACGCAAATTTTAAGATCTAGGTGAGAACTTCTTCAAATTCTACCAATCTACGAACTCTCACTAGAAAAAAAAATAATTATATGACCTCATGTAATTTCTACATTTTTCCATTAACACAAAAGCATAGCATGATGTGAACCAACGTATATGAAACAATCATGCTGTAACTAGAATCAAAATCGCAATTCAACATGTAACGGTGTTTGAATTTTCTTAGAACTAGAAAATTGCAATTATATTAAACTATAAATATGCTATCATCAAACCAAGCTCTACACAGTATATATTATATCATTTTCATATAGGCTAGCTATTGTATTTTCAAAACCATATGAAAACACAAGCTAAAAATGAATAAACCATGCATTTATACCCTAAAAATACGCGTACTTAGGGTTCTCTACACATTTTTATACCTTTAAAAAAACTCACAAGTATAAAATAATTATACCACGGTGTATAACTCAACCATATGAACCAAATGCCGCCGATCACGCTCCAATCGGAGCTCGCATGAGGGTGTGGAGCGTGTGACTCACGCGCCCACATGCGTCGCATGAGTGTGCGGTGCGTGTGGCGCACGCGCCAACGATCCTCAGAGGATCCTGGCCGGTGCGACCAGTCCAATCAGCGACCGGTCCAACTAGTTTGACTGCCGAACTAGTTGATCAGTCAACAGTCCGATCGGGTCTAGGACCGGTTCTGAGATACTAGTCGGGTGACGTCATCGATGATGTCATCCAGCAGTTATCGACCGTTGGATGACGTCACAGTGATGTCAGCACGTGTTGGCTTCTTGTGGTGCTTGACCCATCGACGAACTTGTCTCGATGAGTACTTTCACCCTATATATTTCACAATTTATTTTGGTTGAAAAAATATTCCGAAAAATGGCCAAAAGGGTACGAATGTATGCGACCCCGAACCCATTCTTCACTTCGGTTCGTTTTCGACGATTCAAATTGCATTTCCGAGCAATAAACATTCTGACAATGTAGAATTCAATCTCTAAATCTTGATATCAAATGGTAAATGAGAAAAAATGATGAAAACAAGGTAGAAATCACGACCGGGCTCTGATACCAATGTTGGAAGGAAGTCGGCGGAAGACGACTTACCTATTTCTGATGCGCAACAACAATTGACCCCGGAACGATCGTTGAATTGCAGATGAATCACAAACAAAAATACTTCACGTTGATCTGAATACAATCACGAGGAAAACATCTGATTTCCACAGCGTAAATGCCAATTGTTATTGTAAAGGAGAAATGGAACACCTTCTTCTTTTGATGGAAAGGGGACAAGAAATGGAGAAGAATTTCTAAGCATACGTTTTGCCAACCCATCAAAATGGTTATCTTCAAAAGAAGTTTATATGACTCCTTCATGCCCTTTCAAAGGGTGTCTTTCCATCGTAGCGTATCAAGACGAAACGATGCATTCTCATCGCACTCCTTCATGGATGTACTAATTAAGTACGATGGTATCAATAAAAGGGCTCTTGCCCAAGGTCGTCTTCATCAACTTCTATCCAATTTGGAAAGTGTTGTTGCATCCTTGATAATGTTTAACAAAAGTTGTCAACAATTGATAATGTTCCATAGCATGTTTCTGCCATGATTTTGATGTGAAACTAATTGATGGGTCTGCGCATAAAGCACGGGTGTCAGCGCTACAAGCTGAAACCCTAACTTGTCTTCAAACCCTCAAGTACTTCTTCAAACGAACCGATCTAATCTACGAGCTTCAGTCAGACTAATTAAGTTGGATAACCTCTCTCGTGGAAGAAGTGATATGCCCGTAGGAAGTCTCGGCACCTGTCACGTAAGGCAAGCCTCTCTTGGCCTTTTTCCCAAACCTGAAGATAGTCCATTGTCCTCCAGGAATAAACAGGCTTGCGGATTGGGCTACAAAGGCCCATGAATGTAATTATCTCCCACCTAACTGGATTTCCAACCCCCCACTTGCACCGTGGGAGCTCATCTACTTTGATGCCCTTTTTTCATATAATTGGGCCCCTTCTTTATGAATGAAAAGCTTGTCTATGACAACAAAAGAAAAAAAAAAACAAGATGTGTTGCAAAAGAGATCTATTAAATTCGCATCAATTAATGTCACCTTAGGGGTTTCCATGTAACCTTAGGGGTTTCTATGTATGAACGTGTTAATCCGTGTTAGAAATTGCCAGTTCTCTGTCACGAATGACCAAAACAAGTTAAAGGGTATGGATTACACAATCAAACATAGGTAACACATATGTCAAGGGTAATTTAAATTACAGGTTAGTTTTACTTTTCGTTGGGTAACTTATTTGTTTTGGTTTTAATCCTTGTTTTGGAACCACTAAGCAGTGACAAAGTTGAGATAATTGGTGGCCCATTAAGATCGAACAGGGGATCATTGTGAAGCCCAGAGTGCCAGCAACTTCAGCACCGAGGAGTTCGAGACAAAGCTAAAGCCGAGTTGTGGCGAAACAGAGTCCTTATAGTCGCTTATCCCTCTTTCCAGTTTTATCAGTATTCGTGAAAAAGCGACCCGAACTTGCAGTTTTAGATGCCAACATGAGCATTTGCGATTTGTAACTTGATATTCATAAGTTGAGAAGCAGAGGGAAACATTAGCTCAAATTGTCTCAATTTAAATTGTCCTTTAATTTTAATTTTTTGCTTCTCAAAGATTAGAGGAAAAGTAGATGTCATGATTCATACGCAAAGGAAAATCAAACTGGACCAAAACATAAAAGTTTCCTTAAAAAAGAAAATATAAAACTCCGAAGATTAATTTATTAAGTACTGTCGAGGAAAAAGTGATTTCGCGAGCAGAGCAATCAACGTAATTTGGGGCTTTTTGTCACGTTTCTTTGTCGGCCATATAGCAATAGGGTCGTTCTCGTCGACTTCCAGCACTTTGCTTTTCGGTCTTCCAAGGAGTAGTACAATAATTGCAACTTTTAGAAAAGAAAGCGAGCCATTCTTCTCCTTTCCACACATGATGTTGGAAGCGAGAGAGCGACTGATCGACCAAGCAAAGCAACTGTGGCTAGCTCAGACGCAGGAAGTTGCTAGGATGATAGAGTAGCAGGTGTTCCTGAGTTTTAGAGGACACTGTTCTCATCCGCCAATAGTATTTGACTTTATGGTCTTCGTCAAGATATGTTGCCAATTTCAGCTTTGATTGGTTTCTTATTACTACTCCATTAATGAATGACAGAGAGAGGTCCAACCGTCCAAGCACAACGTTACTGATAGGATCTCCTGCAGTTGTTACATTGGAAAATTTAATGAGTTCTTATTTTCATGAGTAATACCATATAACAACACTTGATATAAATGCAAACAGTCAAGCATCAAAATCCACAGCCAATTCAGTCAAATTCAAGTTCTCAAGTCAAGTCATACTAAAAAACAAACATAACCACAAAAACAAATTTAAAGTCAAAGTTTAAAGATGGTTGGTTCAAATTGCTTCTCCTCCTTTTTGTCATCATTAAAAAAGGTAAGAAAGGAGTCAGGTTTGCTTGGGAATGCGCACGATCTGGAAATCTCCCATGGACTGGACTATGCCTTCTAGCCTCTTCAAGTCTTCCCTTAGATGAGCTACCTCCTCTCCTTTGGCATTGGCTTGAAGTTGTAGAGCTAGGTCTTTCATTTTGTCCTCCAGGGTAACCGAAGATGCTTGTCCAGCATTCTTCATGGCTTGAATTTCACAGTCCAGAGCATAGATTTGGCCCCGCATTTCCATAAGAACATCAAGAATACGACGACAATCTGCAGAATTGTCCGTCTGTGTACTTGCATTTACTTTCTCGGATGGAGTGAATGCAGACGATGGCGCTTCTATATAATCTTGCAGATTTGGTGTCGACGTATCGTGTCCTTCTTCAGGCAATTGAGAAGCCTGAAACTCATCTGGATCTGCTAGAGATTGTCTTAGACCTTCACTATTGGCAGCATGAGGTGTGGACCTTTCTTGCTCGCCAACTCCCCCTGTCTCTAGGACATCAAAAGGGGAAGAGTGATGATCATGCTCTTCTGTATCTTGATTCCCCTTCTCTCCAGATTCAGCTGCAGACTTTTCTTTCTCTTCTTCTCCTTCTTCTTCAGCTTCTTTCTCCTTCTCTCTCTGCTCTTCTTCTTCCCTGTTCTTGGCTTGCTCCTCTTCTTCTCTCTGTTTCTTCTGAAGTTCTGTCGATTGAGGTACGGAACGTCTAGTTCTTATCAAGGCAGTGATTGTGAGATCTTCCTCCTCATCTTCATCCTCGAAGATGAGAGTTTTCTTCTTTTTGGATGGGGCACCAATGGCCTCCTTCCCTTTTCTCTTTGAAGCAGACGGAACTGGAGTCTTCACTCTGAATTTCTCCATTGCCTTGGAAAGTTCTTTCAGATGCATCTTCGTCAACACAAAGTGTGTGTGGCGGTTCAATATTCATATGTCTGAAGATCTTAGTCACCAGACCTGGATAAGGCAATTGTCCCTTGTCCTTCGACATTGCTCTGTACATGTGAAAGAGAATAGTGTGAGGGAGAGAGAACTTCTTCCCTGAGTTGATTGCGTACATCAATTTTGCCTCGGAATTAGACACATCAGTCTTTGATGTAGACTTGGGTCTGATGCAATTGATCACAATTTTGTGCAGCACAACATTGATGGCACGCATCCTTGAATAAATGATTCTTCCCTCGATATCTCTATCTTTAACAAGTTCCATTGAGGCACGAGCAACTGAGACTTTGACTGGTTGATAACATCCTCGTTCAACTCCAATTATGTCCGCCAACATGTCCACGTCTACCACATAATCCTGGTCTTTAACACTGAATGATATTCTATTCGCATCTAGACAGCTGAGATTCGAATAGAAATATGCTGTTAATTGCGAATAACCGTCCGTGGTATCGGTGCAGAATTGCTTAAGTTGAAGCAGTTTGAACTTCTCCCTTAAGTTCACATTAACGGCATCCAGAAAATCGAAATCGACACTCCTAGGGTTTATCACCCCTTGTTTCAGCAGTCTGAAGAACAGCTTCTCCTGTTCCTCTGATTTAAATAACTCCATTCTCTTTCCCTTCACCTTTGCAGCAATACCCATTCTAGGTTGAAAATCACTGAACATTTTATTATCGTCATTTCCTTCAGTCGAATTAGGTCCCGACATACGAGGGTCACTGGGAATATTCGCAAGTGCTTCCTCTGCTTTACCCTTGGGAGCAATTCCCAAATCCTCCATTTTTCTCAGAAAGATATACTCATTCCCATAATGCTTATCTTTGAGAAAATCATCCACGTATTTCAATAGAGTTCCAGTACTTTTCAACGCACAGTAGAGTTTGTAAATAAAGGAGGGTTTTTGGACTCTTACAGGGTCTGCGTCCTCGATTATATCTTCTTCCGGTTGTTGACCCGCACCTTGTGGGGTAGATAGCGTTGAGTGACATGGTGGAGTGTGAATCGGGCTCTATTGCTGACTCGATAATTCTTCCTCTTCGGTGAGATCGAAATGGGTAGGTCCCTCCTTCATTCTCTGTGGTCCCCTGTTCGCGATTCTTGAAGACTTCCTCGAAGAAGACATCCTTCCTTGTCGCTGAAAGATTCTTTTGCTTGCTTTCCCAAGAAAAGATGACAACTTTCTCGAAGATGAACACGAAGTAGAAATCGAATTGGGAGGAGAATGCTTTTTAGGGTTTTGAAGATTGGAAAATGAAAACTATATATATATATATAACTCAGTTTTGAAAAAGGGAAGTTCAATCGGCACAAGGAAAGTGTACGAACACTTCTTTTTAAAAATCAATAACTGCCAAAATTAATCCTTTTGAAAAGACAAGATTTCATTTTTCACGGAGACTACAAAATAACTGAACAAAAGATCATACCTTTTCGAGTTTAGATAGAATAGCAACTTACAGTCTATAGCCATCAATGTCTGAGTTTGAGGATTTAGAGTCTGAGAGATTAAAGTCTGATGATCATCAATTTTCTGAGTCTGAGGGTTGGAGAGTCTCTAGACTTTAACTTCTTCGAGCTTCAAAATGTTGAGTCTGGAATGGATAAAATCGAATTGATTTTTCTCCAAAGGCTTTGTGAATATATCCGCTAGTTGACTTTTTGAATCAACAAATTGAATAGAGATTTCTCCATTTTGAATATAATCTCTAATGAAGTGATGTCGAATCTCTATATGCTTTGCTCTTGAATGAATAATTGGATTTTTGGTGAGATTGATTGCGCTGGTGTTGTCACATTTGATTTCTGTGCATGAGTCTTCAATCCCAAAGTCTTGTAGCTGTTGTTTTATCCATAGAATTTGCGAACAGCAGCTTCCAAGGGCTACATACTCTGCTTCTGTTGTTGAGAGAGCCACAGTGCTTTGTTTCCTTGAAAACCAAGACACTATCCTACTTCCAAGCAACTGGCAAGTTCCTGAAGTACTCTTTCTATCGACTCTGTAGCCGGCCAGATCTGCGTCTGAATATCCCAGAAGATTAAAGTCTCTCTTCTTAGGATACCAAAGACCTATACTTGAAGATGAAGCAACGTATTTAATGATACGTTTTGCAGCACTGAGATGGCATTCTCTAGGATCTGATTGAAACCTAGCACAGATGCAAACACTCAACAAAATGTCAGGTCTAGAAGCAGTAAGATAAAGAAGTGAACCAATGATGCTCCTGTACAGCTTTTGATCAACTTTCTTCCCTTCTTCATCTTTGTCTATCTTCAAAGAACTTGACATTGGTATATCAGTCTTCTTGCAATTTTCCAATCCAAACCTTTTGACAAGATCATTAGCATATTTTTCTTGGTAAATGAAAGTTCATTCCTTCAATTGTTTTACTTGAAGACCAAGAAAGAATGTTAATTCTCCCATCATACTCATTTCAAACTCATTCTGCATAGACTTAGAAAATTTCTTGCATAGACTTTCATTAGAGGATCCAAAAATAATGTCATCCACATATATTTGAACGAGTAAAAAGCTTTTGTTTTCCTTTTTGATAAATAAAGTAGTATCTACTTTACCTTTGATAAAACCATTATGTAATAAGAACTTACTTAGTCTGTCGTACCAAGCTCGAGGTGCTTGCTTTAAACCATACAAGGCATTTTTTAGTCTAAAGACTGAGTCTGGCTTCTTTGGGTCTTCAAACCCAGGTGGTTGTTCCACATATACTTCCTATTGGATAAATCCATTTAGGAAAGCGCTTTTGACATCCATTTGGAATAACCTGAAATTTTTATAACAAACAAACGCAAGTAATAGTCGAATAGCTTCTAACCTTGCTACAGGAGTGTAAGTCTCATCATAGTCTATTTCTTCTTCTTGCGTGTATCCTTTGGCCACGAGTCTTGCTTTATTTCGTACGACTTTTCTTTTTTCATTCATCTTGTTTCGAACACCCATTTGGCTCCAATAACAGTTTTACCTTTTGGTTTAGATGTCAATTCCCGACATCATTAATATTGAACCTGTCGAGCTCTTCTTGCATAGCTTCGATCCAGCTTTCATCGATAAAGCTTCTTCTATGCTTTTTGGTTCAATTTCAGAAATGAGAGCCACAAAGACTAGACTCGCACGTCTTTTGGATCTGGTGCGAATTCCTTCATTAATTTCGCCGATAATGAGATCTTTGGGATGACCGGACTTATGCTTCCGCCATTCTTGGTTGATTTGTCTGGATGATAATCTCTTTCTTTATTTGAATCTTCATGAACATCTTGTTGCTTTGGACTTCCGAGTCTAAGATACTTCTTGAGTTGTAAGCTTTGGAAGGTGCGGAGCGGGTTCGGACTCTTCATATTGAGTCTGACTGGATTCATCTTGCGTAGAGTCTTGAAATTTGACATTCATTGACTCCTCCACAGACTGGCTCTTCTTGTTATGGAATCTGTAGGCTTTGTTTGATGTAGAATATCCAAGGAAGATGCCTTCATCTGATCTTTCTTCAAACTTACCAACTCGATCTTTTGCATTTTTCAATATAAAGCATTTGCAACCGAACACATGAAAGTATGAAACAATGGGCTTCTTACCTTCGAATAATTCATAAGGAGTTTTCTCTAGAATAGGTCTTAGGAAGACTCTATTGATGATATAGCATGCTTTGTTGAAACAAATTTCTTCAAAAATCGTGAAGAAATTTTACTTTCAATTAAAAGAGTTCTAGCCATTTCTTGGAGAGATCTATTCTTTCTTTCCACAACTCCATTTTGCTGAGGAGTGTATGGAGAGGAGAACACATGCTTAAATCCAGATTCATCACATAATTTTGTAAAATCTTGATTTTCAAATTCACCTCTATGATCTGTTCTTATACTGGAGATAACACATCCTTTTTCATTTTGAACCTTTTTAGCAAATTTTTCAAAATATGAGAAGGTTTCTGACTTACTTGCAAGGAAATATACCCAAGTAAAACGGGAGTAATCGTTCACAATTACTAGGCAATATTTCTTACCTCTAATACTCAGGGTTCTGGTTGGTCCGAAGAGATCCATATGCAGCAACTGTAGTACATGATTAATAGAGACATGATTTATTGGCTTAAATGAATTTCTTACCTGCTTTCCCAGAATACATGGTGTGCATAAATCGGACTTTTGGTATGGTAATTTGGGTAGACCTCGAACAAGCTGTTTTGATGAGATTTTGGCTAATTGCTTCATGTTGACATGACCAAGCTTTCTGTGCCATAAGCTTGCTTCATCTTCAATTGAGATTAGACATTGTGATTCATTTAGTTTCATGTCTAAGAGGTAGATATTTCCATGTCTTCGACCCATGAAAGATCGAGTAGAGTCTTTACGATTCCGAGCATATTCCTTCTTGAAAGGAGATCTTGAAACCAAAGTATCACACAATTGGCTAATGCTTTGAGAAGGTTATAGTTGAGTCCTTCCACTAGTGAAACATTACTTATTGTGAGATTTCCAATTTTCACAAGCCTTCCAAATCCCACAATGCTTCCTTTGCCATTTCCTCCAAATGAAACATTTCCACTATTTACTTGAACAAGTTTTATGAAGCGTTTGAGTCTCCCGTCATGTGTCTTGAACATCCGCTGTCAAGATACCACTTTACCTTTTTCTTGACGGAGACCTCGCATTTAAAAGAGAGTCTCAAGCTTTCTTTGGTACCCAAATTTTCTTGGGTCCTTTGGTGTTAGTAGGATAAACATTATTAGGCCATACTTTCTTAACAGGCTTCCAAACCATAGGACACTCTTTTTCAAAGTGATCCTGACTGTTACACTTTGAACACCTTAGAGCATTTCGACCTACAGACTTTACAAAAACTTTTTTGAAATGATTTTTGTAAGCCTCTCTCGACGGTCTTTTCTTAATTCTTTCTTTTATTTTAGGAAAATCAATCAAGGGAATTGTTTCTGCTGTCACGCCTAGACCGGACTTATTGAAGTAAGGTCTTTGAACTGAAAGAACTTTTTCAAGTTTTTCGGATCCTATCGAAAATTTCTTTGAAATATTTGATAAGTCAGTTTTTTAAAAAAGCATTTTCTTTCAAAAGATTATCTTCTTTTTCTGTAAGAGTAGAAACATTCAAGTCTAAATTTTTAACTCTTTCTTCTAAAATGTTTTCCTTTTGTTTTAGAGCTGAGTTTTCCTTTTTAAGTTCGGAAATTCTTTTGAGAGAAGTCTTAAGACTAAAACACAGTTCATCAATGTATTTAGAGACTTTGACAGAATTTTAAAATTACTTACCTCAAATTCACATGTCGAGTCTCGATCTAGAATCCGAGTCTCGAGTCCGAGTCCGAATGTGCCATCGACATATGTTGGCATATTCATTATCACTTTCTTCACATTCTGTATCACTCTAGGTTTCGGCTTTGAGAGCTTTTCGAAACTTCTCGCTTTTCCTCTTTTCTTCTTCGTAAGAGGACAGTTAGTCGATGTGTCCCTTTTTCTTTCATTCGAAGCAGACTACATCTTTGTTTGGTTCCTCATCATTAACAGACTTGGTCTGTTGTCTTTGGAAACTTTGTTTTTTTAAGTTGAACCTTCTACCTTTTCTATTCAGTTTTCTAAATCTTCTTATCATGAGAGCAAGCTCCTCGTCGTCCATATCATCTCCTGAATCTGTATCATCAGAATCATCATTTGATTTTAATGCAATGGATTTCTTACCTCTTGGATCTTCGTCTTCATTAATTCGTTCCACTTCATAAGACTAAAGAGTTCCAATCAGCTCGTCGACAGATAGAGGCATAATTCTTTGCGTCTCTCTTATTGAAGTCTTTATATGATTCCAATCCTTGGAGAGTCCACGCGTAGCTTGTTCACCTTCATGGGATCAGAAATTTTTTGTCCTTGGTTCTCAAGACCATTGACAATATCTCGTAAAACAACCAAACATGTCGTTATAGATTATCCTGGTTTCATTTTGAAGGCTTCATATTGACCGAGGAGAATGTTGATTCCGGTCTCCTTCACTCGATCTTGTTCCTTCATAGGTGATATGTAATCCGTCCCATACTTCTTTTGCTGTAACACAAGAAGATATTCTGTTATATTCAGTTGGAGACAAGGCACAATATAAAGAGTAAATTGCTTTTGCATCGAGTGCTTGTCTCTTGTTTGTCTCTTCCTGAGTCATTCCGCTGGTCTCAACAGTTTCTTTCCCTCTTTCATAGACTGATGCAGCAGTAGGAATGATTCCTCTTTCCACAACGTCCCATTCCAGAGGATCCTTTGATCGTAGGAAAGCTTTCATCTTTTTCTTCCAGATGTTGTAATCATTTCCATCAAAGTAGGGTGGTTTGGTATTGCTTTACCCTTCCACCAGCCCTGGTGCTAGCATACTAGCCATGGATCTTTTACTCTGAAGTAAAACACTTCAAATAAAGTAAGAACATGAGCTTTGATACCAATTGATATAGCTAGTACAAGTACCTAGAGGGGGGTGAATGGGTATATAAAAGATTTTTCTTGATAATCGCGCAATACTTAGATAGTTGAAGGATTTACGACAAGTAATAATCAACGTAAGACTGAGTAAAGGAAAGAGAGAATTGAACACGCGGTTTATAGTGGTTCGGCTTGATTCAAGCCTACGTCCACTCTTTTGCACTGACAGCCAATTGGCTGGATTCCACTATGAATAAAGAGATGTTACAGCGTTGATCTTCCTTGATTTCTAGGTGTAGATGATCTACCACACTCGCTCAAGGTATCACCAAGTATAGACACTCTCTGTGTATACAATTTCGCTCAAACTGTATCGACTAATAATCAAGGTGCTTCAGACTCTAAAATTTTTCTATCGATCACGTACTCAAACAACTAGAACGTCTTCCTTTTTATACTCCTTTATGCCATCATACCGTTGGCACTTACCAAAGGAATTCCTCCAATCTACCCGTTGCACGGAATCAATCAAGAAGATCATTCGAGCTATTAAAGGAACCTGACGATAGCCCATCAATCCTGTTCGCCCATACAATCAGGATCTTGGTTTTCAAGAATAGAACCTTCCAAGAATATTTCGTCGATCACCGGATCTTCAATCGATCTAGATACGAATAAAAGAATCCGTTATACTTATCCAACCAAGAGGTCTTCTCCAGAGGATAGGAATGAATCCTCAACCATATACTTCGGCTCTGGATTTCCTTCGTCATTGGATTAGAAAGACTGTCAATGAGAATAGTTTTGAGTCTTGAGTCTTGAGTCTTGAATCTTGAGTCTGGAGTGCTGAGTCTGGTTACCAACAAGTCTTCAGACTTTAAACAGACGGTCTGCAAAGATCCAGACTAGACTGATAGAAACGTTTTGTCAACTTCAAAATATTCTGGAAAGATTTCTCCAACACATCTCAGCGTCAGGAGTTAAATCCCTACATTTTTCTAGACAATGCAAAACCATCCAACTTTCACTTGGACTAATCAATCCATACCAATGTGTGTAATAGCATCGTCCACACGTATCAAGGTAGTCTCCATCACACGATGAAGAAGGTGGCCTTACAGATCGATATTAGCGTGAGAAGAATTCTATAATTTTAACACATACTTTGTTGCATCCAAACCAATAAAATAACCAAACGGCTGATGACTTAGTTAATCATTACTTGAGGATGTAAATTTGTATTCACATTGTTCTACAAGTTGTTAAAGAAAAAATTTCGAGGAACATAGATTTCCATAAAGTAATACAAAAACATTTACTGTAGAAAGAAAATGGAAGTACGGCAGTATCTAGCATGAAATAATTGAATACATCTTGAGAAGATAAAATTAGACAAAAGGAAGAAAAGGACAAAAAAATTCATATTTCCCGGGGCCTCCTGCCCGAGACCTCCGCTACCGCCATAGATCGAGAAATAATTCACGAAAGTTGCTATGAAGAAGGATCTGAGAAATGACGAGGTCGAATTGAGACAATTCGTGGTCCATTAAGTGTGCCGAGATCAACGAAGAGAATTATCGTAAATTCCTCAAGGAGCCACGCATCACATGTTTATTATACACTCATTTCATCTTAATTAGTAGAATGCGCATGTTTTAAGACAACATATGTTAACAGGTACATAAATCAAGTATGATTAAACATGATTTGTGGATTCTTTTTTTTTTATTTGAGTGTTATTGAGTAAAGGACACTTTTGTGATTTTCAAGAGAATCATTAAAAAAAGAAGAAGAAGGAAACTGACAATTTCGCTTGTTAATTATACATAACGAGACAATTTATTATTTATCAGTTTTTTTGTGAAATCATCAAATTTTCTTCAAAATGTAATTAAAAACACTCTTTCAAGGAAGACAAAACAAATAACAAACTAACCATTGATAAAATAGCAATGAAAATTGAAAGTAAAAATGGAATTAGGTAAACATATGAATTATTAAAGTTTGAATGGGAAAATGACATAAATAATTCATGAACTTTGGTTCAATGTGTAATATCATTTATAAATTTTTTAATTTGTTTAATGTGGTTTTTGAATGGTTGGCAAATGTTTAATTTAGTCCATCATATATTATAATGGTTGATGTTGGAAAGGCTATTGAAAATCGAGTATTCTAAGTTCGGTCGATGGACTCTATTAAAAATTAATTGCAATTTATTCAAAGAAAGTTTAATCTAGAAGTTTAGGCTTTCTAATGAAGGTATATTGCATCAATAAAAAAAGTGTATATGACCATTGTCAAGTAACATGAAATAAGATTTTAATATTTATTTCTAAGGAAAACGAAGTAGTTTGGAATTTGTGGGATCAATATAATATTTTGAGTGTAAATCACAAGAAATTAGACTGGAGTTAGTTAAAAACCTAAATGGGTCGCATGTGTATGTTGTCGTATTTCATGTCATTTAGCTTTGGAGATCGCAGCTCTCAACGAGGAAGGTGGATTTGCTAAATTCATAGTTCAAATTCCAAAATTAAATTGTCTCCACGTCCGTACCTCTGGATTTAAAATGAAAAAAAAAATTCTAACGTTGATTGTCAGCTTGTGGGGGAGGTCTTCTCTTTGATAATGTCAAGTTAGACTATCGACGATAGCTCAGCCTTTTTTTTTTTTTTTTTTTTTGATACCAAGGATCTGCCCTGACACACCTTACGGGTACTCACGGCCCCCGCCGGACACCAGCCAGCGAAAATCAGCCACCATACCTCAAGGGGACTAGCACGGGACTCTACCACCCATGGCTCCCCACTTAAGTCGCAATCAACCGGTTGGGGAATCAAAGCCAAGACTTCAAGGTCGACTAAGCCCTAACCAACTAGGCTGCCTACGGGTAGGTACGATAGCTCGGTTTTTAATATCTATTTTTTCATAAATAACTTTTTCAGACTCAGTTATTATTTTCCTTTAATGAATGACGTTAAGTAAAGAAATAAATCTAGATGCTCAAGAACGAAAATAAGAGAAGAAAATTAATCCCTCCTGTGTCCATCTCTCGGATTTTTTTACTTTTCGGTTTTTCCTCTGCCTTTGCTCGCCAATTCACGAGAATACCCATTCAATCTACGCTATGTCCCTCTTTCATCCGGCAAGAAAGAGGAGCCCCTCCATCCTCTCTCTTTTTTTTCTCTCCAAATCTAGGCCAAATCTATGTCTTTTCTATCTTTCTTTACTTCCAAAATCAACTCCTTCCTCTCTTAAACTCGCCAGTCCTCCATTCCTTTGAGTTGACCATATCTCCCATCCCCTCTCCTTGTGTGTTTCGGGTAGAGCTGCATATCTTTTCTAAGTTGATGCCTGATATGGCATGCTACTTTTAAACAAGAACGTCCCTAATTTCTAAATGTAGATGAATGCGGAAAAGGATGAGATTGCAAGACCCATAATTTCATACTTGCAATATCAGATACCAACATGAGCATTTGCAATTTGTAACTTGATGTTCTTAAATTGAGAAGCAGAGAGAAACATTAGCTCAAATTGTCTCAACTTAAATTATTTTTTAATTTTGATTTTTCGCTTCTCAAAGATTAGAGGAAAAGTAGATGTCATGATTCAAACACGGAAAATCGAAGTGGACCAAGACATAAAAGTTTCCTTAAAAAAACAAATATAAAACTCCAGAGATTAATTAATTAATCTTAGAGTCGGGATCCTCTTCCCATCTCCCTGTTCAGCGGCATCCTCTTTATGCTTGCCCCGCTTTTGTGCTGTTGTAAGGGTTGCCTTTGTGGTGATTGTATTTTCCCCTTGTTAGTAGCCTTTTTTGGTTGCTTTTTGCCGCTGTTCAGTTTGTGCCTTCCACCTTTTTCCTTGACACTCTTCCACTTGCTCTGACTTTATTGTCTTCATGAGTATAAGTTTTTGATGCAGAATTCTTGTTGTATAGCTATATAACTCTTTGATTTAAAGTCAATATATCTCTTATTATTTACCAAAAAAAATTATTCGAGTACTGTCAAGGAAAAAGCCCATTGCCCGGGCAGGGCAATCAGCGTAAATTGGGGCTTTTTGCAACCAACTTTACTTTTCATTGTCGGCCACATAGCAGTGGGGTCGTTCTGATCGGCTTCCAGCACTCTACTTTTCGACCTCCCAAGGAGTAGTACAATATTTTCGACCTTTAGAAAAGACAGAGCAATTCTTCTCCTTTTCACGCATGGCGTTGGAAGAGAGAGAGAAGCTATCGATAGAACAAGGAAAGAAACTATGGCTAGCTCAGACACAGGCAGTCACCTGGAAGATAGAGCAGTGGGTGTTCCTGAGCACTAGAGGAGCCTATTTCTCATCAGCAGCCTATAGCATTCGACTTTATGGTCTTCGTCCTGATATACTACGACTATCTGCTTTAACTATTTTCTCAGGGACCCATAATGGCATTTGATTGGTTGCCTATTGCTAATCCGTTGATGAATGACAGAGAGAGGCCCAAGCACAACGTTACTGATGGGATCTCCTGCAGTTGTTACATTGGAAAATTTAAAGAATTCATAATTTCATCTCAGCATCAGGAGCTAAATTCATTCATTTTTTTCCGGACATCGCGAGACAATCGAACTTTCACTTAGACTAATTAATCTATGCGGAAATGTGTAAAAGCTTGTTCACACGCATTAGGGTAGCCTCCACCACACGATGAAGAACGTGGCCTTTTAAATTGGTCTCTGCATGGGAATACTGTAATTTAACACCTTTTTTCACACCCAAAGTAATATATAAACCAAACATCAGGGTAGCTCTAAGTCTCTTTCTAATTACTTGCACTGCCTCAGTAGTGAGTTGCACCAACTCAGGACCAGTAAGCTTTTTTTCCCCAACTTCATTCCAAGAAGTTGGAGTTTTGCAAGTCCGACCATATAATGCCTTGAATGGAGTCATGCCAATACTTTGCTGGAAACTTCAGCTTCGCCCTGCTTATGCTGCGCCACTCTGATTTCAACTTTTTTGGGATCCCCTGTCCTAGAAAACCTTGGGGGTCACAACTTTAAGAACTATTCAACCAATCCTTACATAGGGCATTCGCCATTTTTGTTTTCGTCTCCACTTGTAGAGGCATTAACCGAAGTAGAGGCTCCTTGTTGTTGAGCCTATTGATCCATTGGGCTTTCAATGGTCGTAAGAGCTTACAGAGTTCCATCCAGTTGGGGGTCATCTTTCGACTTTCTTTTCAAAGTCACTTTATCCCGAGCACTCATGCTGTCTATTAACATGACAACTATAGGAACTCTAGGAAAACCTTTCTACATCATAATCAAAAGTTAGTAGTCAAAAGCTACCACCACACAAGAAATCAATCTAGTAAACAATCACATGCAAGTAGTGTTTTCCTAACTAACTATCTCATGACTCCTAGGGCACCTTATGACTCCCGATAATAACCCGCTTTGATACCAAAAATTGTCATGACCCTAACTCCATCTCCAAGGTCACGAGCGACGAGGGTTATTTTCACAACGTCCCAAGCTCGTCATCGTCCCGATTCTTTTTATCTTTTTATCATGTATATGCGGAAACTTGAATAAACAACCCCCCAGATAAACAACAACTGGAAGATTGGGACATACATCACATAGAACATATTGATTAATATTATAATAAGACTCTTACAAGCCCTTTCTCTATGGGCCTTCTTTTCTTTATACATCACAGTACAAATTTTCACATAGGCCAAGGGAAATCATATCTCCTTTAGTGTGACTACAGCTCCTAAAACTGACGTGAGACTTCCATACCTACAAGATTGAAAGATGAGGGGTGAGTTTTGGGGAAATTCAGCAAATAAAATTCCTAGTTTTCTACTAGGAAAGCATCTCATCGTTAAAGCCTAACAAGTACAACACTCGCAAACAATATCGATGGCAGATCAATTAAGCTATTTCACCAAACAAGCTTATCAACATCACATAGTAACATATTTGTCACGCCCCGAACCCCGAGACATGTGAACAACCCGCCATGGTCATGTAAATTTGACATCCCCAAGTAGTGTCGCCAACCCCAATTTTAAATTATTATGCGCATGCGGAACGTGCTAAGAAACCCCTGACAAAAACATACGGGATAGACTAGCAGGAAAATCAATTCAAAATCAAATATACTTTCATATAGCATCATCAATTCAGGGTTTACATACACCAACAGGATCCAGAGACTATATGCACCAAAAATGGGTCAGAGTTTATGTGCATCAAAAAGGGTCAGTCTACATAACATGGATCGGTCTGCCAAAAAGAACAGTCCTAAGACTACTAGTCAGCCCTGTTCGACGATCCCACATCCTCAGGATCTGTCACCCAAGAGGCCAGGGGCGATGCGTTGATTACTATACCGTCGGGAAGATCCGCCATGCCTTCACCCAAAATGGCGTTCATCACAGCCAACGGAATGTCCATGCTATCCAGTGGGCCAACCCTAACGCTTTCGACTCCAAAACGAAACCAAGCCCTAAACCTATAAGGTACTCTAGCATCCACGGACACTTCAACCCAAACAGTGGACCTAACCAGCTGATAGACCCAAGGGCCTTCAGGGTCAAGAGCACTCTACGTCGTCTGGAGAATCTCCGTCGACATGCCACTCTTCTCCGAGGGTACCGCCATCTACGGTCCTATAATATTTTCCCCAAACCGGGATGAGACTTTGTCTCAGCAAGTTCACCCCTCCTAAACCCATGTTAGAAAGCAAATACGCCCCAGAGTGGCCTAGCCATGACATCAAGAAGACTTACCTCGCCTTAGCCTTCATCTGCAGGTTAGCACATTTTATATAATTCAACCACGTGCAATTCTAATAACCCAACAAGTGAGGCACAATCACATTATCATAACAATTCAATCACGTGGATCGTCTCAGCGATCAATCGACTCGGCTGATTACATGTCATTCTAGCAAATCAATTACTGCTTCCAATCACGACCTTATAGGAAGGTTTAATAACCAATGGCAATCACGGCTCCACTCGGCACGACCTTTAATTAGGGGGTAGATCTCGGCCCAATGGGCACGACCTCTAATAGGTGGTAAATCACGGCCCAGTTGGGCGTGACCTTCATCAGGTGGCAATTCATGGCCCACTGGGTGCGACCTTTATCAGGTGGCAATTCACGGCCTCACTGGGCACGACCCCTAAGGTGGTTAATCACGACCTCACTGGGCACGACCTCTAATAGGTGGTTAATCACGGCTTCACTGGGCACGACCTCTAATAGGTGGTTAATCACGGCCAATCACCCATCAATTTCCACACTTAGGATTTTATAAAGAATCCTTATTTATCGCAATCACACACAATTTGCCACAACCAATCATCAATTTCAAATTCTAAATGCACAGCAGCGATCGGCACGAAATTCTAAGCAATCGGGGTCAAAAATAATTTTTTCGTTTTTTTAATAATTTAAATAATTTCGGATTATAATATAATATTATATTATCCAGAATTTCAAGCAATTAAATAATTCAAAACTAACATCCTATTATGTCCCATCAAGGATTAACATTAAATAACCTCTTTTAACTTTAATTAAACATACTTTAATATAAACCAACTTCTTAATCTATTTTAATTTAAACTAAACACACTTAGGGCATCATTAACACTCTAATCAAGGTTTAGTGAGGTAAACTGACTTGATTAACTCGCCGCTTGGACCAAAACGACTAGGGCGACGCCGGGATCGACTTTTCCAAAAGCAGGCCTAGCTTCCGGGGCCGGGAAGACGGCCAAAACAGGCCTTAATCGGGCTGTGAGACCCACTTTTCTTGCTACACAACGGGGCTAGAGAAGGGGAAGAACGGCGATGGCTAGAGGCGGTAGTGGCGGTGAAGAGGTGCGGCTGGCCAGGCGGTGGCTCATGGTGACGGCTGATGGCTTGGCTGACGGAGGGCGACGGCGGCAAGCTGCTGGGGACGGCCGAAGCTACTGGCGCGGCGACGGAGGGGCTGAGCGGAGGGAGAAGCGGTCGCGGGGCTAGCGGGCGCGGGTTGACGCGGCGGCAACGACGGCACGGCACGACGACGACGGACGGCGGGGAAGCGGCGCATGGCTGCTGGTCGACAGGCGAGCTCCTCTTCGCTGATCCTCTCTCTCTCCTCTTCTCTCTCTCCTCCAAGTTCAAATGAAGAAGATGATGTTGATGGGTGTGAGGGCAAATCTTGGCCCTCCACTTGTCAAAATATCCCTCCCTTTAGGCCACCCACCATGACATCAGCCCATGACGTCATCTTCCACTATCTCCTCTCCCACAACATTCTTCAATGGGTGCAATATCATTTCTGTCGGGGTCCAAATCCTTGTACATCCACTTTCTTTAATTTTTCTTCCAATTCTCTTCTAATTGAATACAATTAAAATCCACAAAAATTATCCCATGATCCTAATAAGATGTGTGACATGACTGGGCTTCCAACTTCTAAATTCAACCCAATTTTTACAGTTGAATTCAATCTGGTGCGATTTTAGTGAGCCTAATCCACCGAGTAGCTTTTGGGGAAATTTTCTTGCATCCAACCCGAGGGTGATCAGTCCCCAAGCCTGACGCGCTAAAATTCCTTTATTACTTCACTCAATAGACTAGTTCCCTCATGAGTGGCCAACTCTGAGAGACGAACTACATGCACAGATGAATTGCCTGACTCAATTGACTAAAAATAAAATTGAGAAAAATTGGGATGTCACAATATTCAATAAGTTCATTAATCGTATAAACAATTCTTCCCATATTTTCAGGGGTTTCTAGCCGCAGGTTGGGCAGTTGGCCTCAGGCCAGGCATCTCATACTCTCAGGGGCTACCCATACTTTCAGGAGCTTCCTGGCTCAACCAGGGCATCTAGCCATCAAGCCAAGCATCCAATACTTTTAGAGGCTTCCCATACTTTCAGGGGCTTTCTAGCTCAACTAGGGCATCCCGTTCAATGAATGAGGCATTGTCGCCAACACCATGTGATGACAGACGCTTTTTCCTTTTTAAGTGCACACACACAAGTGCATCACACTAGTCGGTTCTTATCTTTTCTCTTAGTCGACACATATATGGCCTGAAGAAGTGCTCATTCATTCGTGTGTGTCATGAGTTTCATATACCTCACTAGCAAGCATGTCAGGAATGATCTTTGGTTCGTAACTCGAATCAATCACTTAGTGCTGATTCTCACATTGGACAAGGCCTGGAAATGGTACGCCCCAATACCGACCTAAGACCTCGAGACTTGGGTATGCCTTGCTTTAGTGACGATCCCAAGCTTGATGGACCTCGGCTCCGACCTGATGTGAATACACATGTATCAAGAATGACCCTCGGCTTGTGGTTTCATTCAATGCCAATGTCACATCCCGAACCTTGAGTGTACGCACATTTTTTGATGGTCAACTAAATTGCGACATTCCCAGGACGCGTCGCTAACCCAAATGAATCATGCACAAGCGGAAGCGAAATAAGCAATCCCCAGACAACAACCAACATGGGATAGAAAAGCAGGATAACAAATTTCACAAACACACTTTTATAAACAAACTAGGTTTATATACAGAAGTCTATAAACAAAAGAGACTACCGAGCTAACCCTATCCCAGACCCTATCTACTTGGGATCTAGATCTATCACGACACCGTCAGGTGGGTCAGCTACCCCCTCGCCCTCAACGGCAGGTACGTCGAAACCCTGAAAGGGACCTTCCCGCACCCCATTAGGCCCATGACAAAACCACGCCTTGAATCGATGGGGTACCAATTGTGTTAGGCCCTCATCGACCAAGATAGTGGTCACGATGAGCTCATGGAGCTAGGGTGTGTGACATTCTGATTTTGAGGTTATGTTTTCGATCAAATAAGCTGGGCTTTTCATCAATGCGCCTATAGTTATTTTCCCTGAACGAATCACTCACGGGATAACTAGTCTATCGAGTGAAGCCATTAAGAAATCTAAATGCAATAGACTTGAGAATTCGACCAGGAATCGACTACTCGACCATGCTAATCTGCAAAGATCATTACGGCACAATTAAAAATCGATCAGAGACCGGAGATAGGTCGATTTGATAGAGGTATGTGATTAGTGTGTGGGTGATTCCACCTTATTGCAAAATTTCTGTTGAACGGCACTAGACCGATTTTTCTGTCGTTTTGGTATCTTGTGTTTGTATTTGAAACCTCAAAATTTTTACGACAACTGAGACTCACCAATGTGTCGAAGAGGTACAATGTGGCTCGAAAATAATCGACCACAGGTCAAATGCGCTAAAAATTCCTAAAAGCTACTCGGTAGATTAGGTCACGCTAAAATTGCGCCAAATTGAAATTAACTTCGAAATTGAACCGATTTCAGAAATTGAAATTTCTGTCATGTCACAATTCATTTTAGGAATGTTGACTCATCTTCCGAAGATTTTTCAACAAATAAGGATCTTTGAAAAAATTTCAAAGTAAGGGTATTTTGGACATGGAAAATCGTAGGGCCATTTTTGGTCATGTTTTTGGGATTCAAGTTGGTTCAATTGATGAGGAAAAATGTTGAAGCAGATGGTGGCATCTTGGCTGAATTTTTTGGGGCTTCAATTGAGTCCAATTGAGGGAGAATTGTAGGGGAATTGATGAAATTGGAAGGGAAAGTGCCCAAAATTCGTAGGCCAAGGAGGAGACAACATTTGGGACCACTTGGGAAGCTTGCTAGGGAAGATTGAGGGCTGCAATTTGGCCTTTGATGACAGCCAAGGTGGTGGGGGCAAGCAATGAATGAAAGAGGATAGAAAGGAAGACTTTTGAGGCCAAGGGAGACCCTCCAATCTTCAGCTGCTTCTTCTTCTTCTTTAGGGCCACTTTATCCATAGTCGAGGCTTTTGGAAGCTTGAGAAAACCAGAACAACCAGCTAGCCCCTCCCCTTAGCCCATCGACCACCGCCGGAGCCGCCAAGACCACCACTCGCTGCTTGTAAGCCCGTTGTGCCACCCGCGAGCACACGTTCGTCGTCCTACTCATCCGCACCTCTGTTGTGCCTAGCCGCGTCCCCGAACTACCTCAGGCCACCGTCAAGCTTGTCTAGCCGCCGTACGTCGTTATCCAATCGTTCGTAGCCATTGTCGTCGCCCATGCTCGCCCGTCCAGCCGCCTTGCCGCCTCAACCTGTCGTTCCAACCGTTGGTTCCAACTCTTTTGGCCCAAGGACAGAGCCAAAAGCCAGCAAGGCCCATGGGACTTCAAGGCCTATTTCTAGGCCCGTTCGGTCCTTTGTTAGTGTCACCGAAGGCTTGGCTGTTGTTCGCCTCTGCGTTGCCGACGTCATATACTCACCGAATCACTAAACCGATGAGTTTACTTGCTAATCTCTGCTTAAGGAGTTATTGATGCTTAAGGGGTGATTATTTTACGCTAATTAGGGATTAGGTGGTTAGTTAGTATAGATTAGTTATTTAATAATTCAATTGTGCATGTTAGGTGGTTAGAATAGACTAATTAGGGACTAGATAAATCGTGCTATTTATCTAGATAGGTTCGGAAATATTTTGGGTCCGTTTAGGTGGTCAATTTAGCATTTCGCCTAAGTTGGTATTTTTGGTAATTAATTGCATTTATTTAATTATTTTGGTATTTATTTAATTATTGAATATTTTCCAAAAATTATACCGGGATAGTCGGTGACTAGAATTTTGTGCTAATTGTAATGGTGTGCTTAGTTTATGCAATTGAATGCTAAATTGTGCAAATTGAGTGGAAATTGTGATTTTGGATATTTATTCCAAAATTGTGAAATTTTGATATTTAATTAGAAAATCCTGAGTGTCAGGTTCTGACACCAAAAATGATGGTATGTCAGCTTGTGTGAGCAATATCGTATGTCAGCTTGTGAGAGTAATGATCGTATGTCAGCTTGTGAGAGCAAGGATTGTATGTCAGCTTGTGTGAGCAATATCATATGTCAGCTTGTGAGAGCAATGATCGTATGTCAACTTGTGAGAGCAAGGATCGTATGTCAGCTTGTGTAAGTAATATCGTATGTCAGCCTGTGAGAACAATGATCGTATGTCAGCTTGTGTGAGCAATACTGTATGTCAGCTTGTGCGAGCATTAATGTACATCAGCTTGTACCAGCAGCAATTGAACTGGAACTTGTGATCGATTGAATCGGTTGTATTGATCGATTGGATTGAATTGATCGATTGGGTGTTTGAATTGTACTGACTTGTAGAAGGAAACTGAGGCAAGGTAAGTCATTTGTTTTGTGTGCTTAGATTGCCCTAGGCGTATTTCCTTCCTAGTCGGAGTTTAGGGGGTGAACTTGCTGAGACATTGTCTCACCCCGTCGTGGGCTCAACCTTTTTAGGTCCTTATATGGTGTTTCCTCCGGAACGTTTTGGTCAACCCAGGTGAGTAATCGAGTAGGTTACTAATATCTCTATTCCCAGGGGCCATGAGGTCTGGGTCTATGAACTCATGAGGACCACCGTATAAGTCGATGTGGGTTTACCTCAGAGGGTATCCCATCAATTCAAAGAGTGGTATCATTGTAGGCTCAATGGATACAAAGTGGGTCCCCTGCAGGATCTTGAGGTCCCCGCTTCGATGATAGATGTTGCTCATGGCGAGGGTACAACTGACCCTCCTGGTGGTGCAGTGCTGGACCCAAGTCCCAAGGAGACCTCGGAGTTTTCAGTTGGGGATTTGTCGGCCTAGAGGGCTTGTAGGCTTTCCTATTTGAGTAGGCTTTTGTCTTGAGACTAGCTGTTGTATATAAACCGGCGTGCTTATAAAAGTGTTTTGGTTGTGAATTTGTTTCCTGCTTTTCTATCTAATGCTTTTTGTTGCCAGGGGTAATAATTCGTTTCTGCATGTGCATTAAAATGAATGGGTCGGCGACGTGTCCTGGGATATCCCATTTTTATCAACCACTGAGGGATGGGCACGCACTTGAGGATCGAGGCATGATATAGGAACTCCTGGGGTCAGGAACGTCGGTACTCTGCTCACTATACCCCCACGGCTGTCCAAAATGAACCGGACTAGCCTCCATCTAAGGACCTATAAAAAGTTAAACCACGACGGGGTGAGACAATGTCTCGGCGAATTCATGCCCTAAACCCTGATTAGGAAGGTAATACACCTAGAGGTAGTCTAACCACAATTCATAGAAGATTCACTTCGCCTCAACACCTCCTTGCACGTCAGTACAGTTCATATAACAAATGCATATAGTAAATGCACACATCAATTAGAACGTCTCACTCATATCTCAAAGTATCATAGGGGTCCCGATTATAACGCCAAATTGTTATGACACGTTCCATACCGTGCTACACAATTTTGTCCCATAATTAGGCGTGGCTAAATCACTCATTCATGCATTCCATTGATTATGGCCCCACGGGCGTGGCCTACTCGACGTTCGACATTTTTTGGCATAGCCGGGCATCGTCTCGTCCCATTGAGCACGGAAACGTCTACCTCGTGACGGCATTCCTGAAGGAGCATCGGCCCAACCTCTACTGTGATCGGCACCCGTTGTCAGGGGCATTCCACATAGGAGCATCGTCCAGAGTAAATGCTTGTGATGAGTTTTCACAACCATCACACGACCATCCAATTCCCGGCAAGGACACCGTGCATTGCACTCAAATGCCTCAATTAAAATAATGTGCTTGGTCTATTTTCTTCGCATTAAAAACACCCAGTAAAATAATCGTGTGTGGGTACATGGTCAGATCGAACCATAAAAATTGATATCATTCCTTTTAAAATCTCACTATTTGATATAGTACTTAAAATCTCACAATTTTAATGGTGTTGTATTGACTCTTGCAAATTAGCACGATCGAGTAGTCGATTTTTGATCGAATTCTCAAGTCTGTCGCATATAGATTCCTTAACGAATTAACATAATATATTAGTTATATTGTGAGTGATTAGCTCAAAGAAAAAGACTATAGGCGCGTCGATGAAAATCCCATATTTCATCGAAAACAGGATTGAAAATCAAGATGTCACAACTCTTTCCCTCTTATAAAAATTACATCCTTTAAATTTAAACCAGTGCAAATCTTAAACAAAAAGGTGGGGGTATTGTCGTCTCATCAAGTCTTCACTTTCCCAGGTTGCTCCTTCTGTGCCATGGTGTTGCCAGACCACTTTGACTAATGAGATCGTCTTAGTTTGCAAAACTTGTTCCTTACAGTCCACAATCTGAACTAGTTTCTCCACGTATGACACTCTGTCGTTCACGTCTATCTCTTCAAAATTCAGCACGTGGGTCGGTTCAGGCTTATACTTTTTTAACATCGACACATGGAAGACGTCATGCACTTGCGCCAGTCTCCGTGGCAACGCAAGAGGATACGCCAAAGTCCCTATTCTCTCCAAAATCTCGAAAAGACCGACATACCTCGGACTTAGCTTCCCTTTCTTGCCGAAGTGTGAACTACCCCTCATCGGTGACACTTTCAGAAAGACATGCTCACCAACTTGGAATTCCAATGGTCTTCGATGCTTATCTGCATAACTTTTCTGGCGACTCTGAGCTGTCTTTAGTCTTTCTCTAATAACTAAAGCCACATCCACTGACTGTTGAACTAACTCTATGTCACGTCCCAATCCTCCGAGCACGTGCCCATCCCTGCTTGGTCGATATAATAGCGATATCCCAGGACGCATCGCTGACCCATCATTTTTAATGCGCATGCGGAAACGAGTAATAATCTCCAGACAATAACACAATGTGATAGAAAAGTAGGGCCACAAATTTTCAAACTAAAAACAACAACCACCTTATATATATACACATAACAACCCGAGTCATATGTACAATGCAAGCCACTGCAATCCCAAAGTCTGCAAGACAGGGGGGTTTAACAAACTATGGCTCCTCATCCTCCTTATCATCTCCCTCCACACTCCAGCTGGAGTTTACTGCTAAATACACCGGAGATTCTAGATCTGTAAGCTTAGGGTCCACTAAGTTTGTAACCAAACCACCTGGAGGGTTTGCAGTGCCATTTCCAAAAGCAACCTCCATCACATACAAAGGTATCTCACATTCCGGCATGGGGCCCTCTTTCTGCTCATTACGATACAGGCGATACCATGCCTTGTATTGATGGGGCACCTTTTTGGGTAGACCTGCATCAACCCAAACTATGGTTTTCACTAGTTTGTATTGCAGTCCCTCGGGATGCCCATGGATCAGAATGTAGTACTTTTGTTCTGAGATCTTCCTTGGTTGTCCAAAATGCTCAGGAGCAGTTGCCATCTATGGGCCTGAAATTGTTATCCCACAACGGGGTGAGATGACGTCTCAGCAAGTTCAACCTCCTAAGACCTGCTTAGGAAGAAAATATGCCCTAAGGGCTGCCTAAGACAAAAAACACGAGTCATAGGGCTTACCTTAGCCTCAATCTTTTCCCGCAGGTCAATACAATTTGAAATACACTTCATCACATCAATCAATTCAAATCATGAAATTCAGATCGAATCATCGATCAATCGACCTAGTTGATTTCATGCCAATAGGACCATCACACGGTCATTTCAATTATTCATTCCCAACTCTTAATTATGGTCCAATGGGCACGGCCTACTAAATCTTTAGCGATGAATCATGGCCCAACGGGGACAACCTAAATTAGGTAGTAATCACGGATTGGGCACAACCGATTCTAAGTTCGGTGGTAAATCACGGCTCAATGGGCACAGCCTATATAAGGCGGTAAATCACGGCCCAACGGGCATAGTCATACTTCTGCAGTTTTCTTAATCTAACTCACAATCTCACACGGTTATTTTCCAATCAATAACTAAAATTAAGGAAATTTAGGAATAAATTTTTTAAATCACAATTTACTCATAATTAGCACAAATTAGAACTCAATTAAATAAACATATGACACCAATGAAATTAGCATAAAATTCCGATCACCGGCTATCCCGGTTTAATTTCTTGAAAATAAATAATTAATAAAATAATTACGGAAATTAATTATTAAATGCATAAAATACAAACTTAGGCCTGTAAAGCCAAATTGGAAGCCGAGACGAGCCCGGAAAATTTCCGAACTACTCTAGATAAATACTAGAGCTTGTCTAGGCTCTAACTACACTACTCTAACCACCTAACATGCAATATCGATTAATTAAATTGCTAATCTAATCTAACTATCCACCTAATCCATACTAAGCCTAAACTAATCAACTTTTAAACGTCATTAACTTACTAAGCAAGGAGTAGTGAGTTAAACTCACTTTTTCAATGATCCGCTCAAATCAAACTGACGGGGATGCAGCGAGGAACGAGAAACTTCAAAGTGGACTTGCTAACTAGGGTCGGGAAAGCACCGAAATGGGCCTAAATAGTGCTGGAAATGCTCAAGGGTTTTGGTTATGTGCTAGTGGCGGTTGGGCCTGAGAGAGGTAGCTCCGATGGCTGGTTGGGCGAGACAAGGCCGGCGGAGCTGCAACGGTCCAGGCAGGGCTAAATGGTGGCGAGACGGTGGCGCACGGTGGTCCGATGGCCATGGGGGAAACACTGGGACGCTGCTAGGGCTAAGACAAAAGCCTGGGTTAGAAAAGACACGCGCGAGCAGGCGTGCATGTGAGGCGGGCAACGACGGCGACTCGGCGATCCGCCGGTGGCGTACGACGGGCGAGAGGCTTCCACGGCTGGCTAGTTCTTCTCTGCAAGTTTTTGAAGTTCTCAAAGCACAATGAAGAAGAAGAAAGGCTGGTCGATGGCTAGAGGGGGAGAGGGGGCAAGGGGACCAATTGGTCTCTCTTATCTCATCTCTTTGTCCCCCATGGAGGTCCCCACCAATTCCAGCTGTAATTCTCAGCCATTCTTAACCATTCATACCCTTCTAGAAGCCTTAGAAATTGTCCACAAGTCATGGGCAAGGGGGGGCTACGAATTCGACTTGATTCCCTCTCGATTGGACTTCAAATACTTCTTGAATCAACTCAATTTGGCCTCTAAAAATTCCAATATCAAGTCCTCGATCAAATTAGTATTTTGCCTCGCCAATATAACCCACTTGCATCCTAATTTCGCGATAAAAAAGATCCTTGAGGCTTTCTGGACAAAAACAACCCTATCTCGACTTTTTCCCAAAAAGTCTCGATTTGTAGAAAAATCTTCGGAGACTGAGTCGACATTCCTAAAATGACATGTGACATGACAGAACTTTCAATTTCTGAAATCGGATTCAAATTCGCAGTTAATTTCAATCTGGCGCGGTTTTAGCATGACCTAGGCTATCGAGTAGTTTTTAGAAATTTTTAGTGCAAATGACCCGTGGTCGATTTTCTTCAAGCCACTAAGAACCCCTTCGACAAATTAGTGACTCTTGGTAGTCGTGAAAATCTTGAGATTTCAAATACGGACACAGGGTACCAAAACGACAGAAAAATCAGTCTGTGTCGTAATGACCTCTACATATGAGCACGGTCGAGTAGCCGATTCCTGGTCGAATCCTCAAGTCTATTGCAGTAAAATCTCTTAATGACTTACCAAATAGTCTAGTTATCTCACAGGTGATTAGCTCTGAGAATAGCACTATAAGCGCGTCTAGAAATGCTCGATTTATTTAATTGAAAACATGATTGAAAATTCAGGATGTCACACTCTGGGCCTGTAATCTTCCGTTCTCCGACTTCATCCCAACAAACTGGAGTTCTACACGTTCTGCCATACAACGCTTCAAATGGTGCCATCTGAATACTCTGCTGATAGCTGTTGTTGTAGGCAAACTCGATTAGATAAAGCCGTTCCTCCCAACTTCCTTTCAAGTTTAGCATGCAAGCTCTCAGCATGTTCTAAAGGGTTTGAATCGTCCTCTCAGACTGGCCATCCATCTATGGATGATAGGCCGTACTATACTGCAGCTTTATTCCCAAGGCCGTCTGTAAACTTTTCTAGAAGGCTGCCATGAACTTCAAGTCCCTATCAGATGTAATCGTCACTGGAACCTCATGCAAAGGTACTATCTGACGCACGTACAACTTTGCATATCTATCCAATGCATAGTCCTTCCGTATGGCGATGAAGTGAACAGACTTCATCAATCTGTCAACCACAACCCATATGGAATCATTACCCCTCTAACTCCTCGGTAAGCCCATCACAAAGTTCGTTGTGATGTATTCCCATTTCCACTCAGGAATCTCGAGAGGTTGCAGAAGTCCTCCCGGTTTACAATGTTATGCCTTCACTTGCTGACATGTAAGACACTTGGCGACATGCTTGGCGATATCCGCCTTCATACTGGTCCACCAATAGTGTTGACGTAGATTCTGACACATTTTCGTACTGCTTGGAAGAATGTTGTAACTGCTATGATGAACATCTGACAATATTTCTTCCTTAAGCTCTACATCGTCAGGTACACATAATCGTCCATGAAACTTTAGTGTTCCATCTTCAGAAATATGAAAATCAGCCTTTCTCTTGTCTGTATCCTCTTCTAGAATATTATGGATCTCCGGGTCTATCAACTGAAGCGTTTTGATTCGTATCTACACTTTCAGCTCAATTCTGAGGGTGGTGATAAGATTTGAAAGGTGGCCTACCTTAAATTTGAAAATCGAATCTAGAGCTCCTTCGAGTAAGACCTACTCCTTAATCACCAGCTGTGCAATCGAAGACTTCCGACTCAACACATCTGCGACCTTATTAGCTTTTCCAAGATGATACAGGATGTCACAATCATAACCCTTGAGAAGTTCCATCTAGCGACGCTGTCTTATATTCAACTCCTTATGAGAGAATAAATACTTGAGACTCTGATGATTTGTAAAGATCTGGAACCTTTCTCCAAACAAATAATGTCTCTAAATCTTCAGAGCGAAGATAATCGCTAAGAGCTCTAAGTCATGCGTTGGTAGCTCAGCTCATGAGATCTCAACTAACGGGACGTGTATGCAACGACTCTGCCATGCTTCATTAACATGCAACCCAGTCCTCTAAACAACGCATCACTATAGATCTCATGTCCTTTTAGGACCAGATGGAATTGTCAGCGCAGGTACGGTAGTCAACTTCTGCCTAAGCTCTTGGAAACTACTCTCACACTTATCTATCTATACAAATTTCTCTTCCTTCTTCAACAGTCGAGTCAAAGGCGAGGCTAACGCTGAGAATCCTTCCACAAACCGTCTGTAATAACTTGTTAAACCCAAGAAGCTTCTGATCTCTATCACTGTCGTCGGTCTTGGCTAGTTGATAACCGCTTTGATCTTGGTCGGGTCCATGGAGATTCCTTCACCTGAAATCATGTGACCAAAACTCGCACTTATTGAACTTAGAGTACAGTCCATGATCTCACAGAGTCTGAAGCACTGTTCTCAATTATCTTTCATGCTCCTCTAGACTTCTCGAGTACACCAGAATATCGTCGATGAAAACAATCACAAACTGATCTAGATACTCCTTAAAGACTCGGTTCATTAGATCCATGAAAGCAGCTAGGGCGTTCGTTAAACTTAATGGCATTACAGTGAATTCATGATGACCATATCACATACGAAATGCCATCTTCGGTATATCTTCCTTTCTAATCCTCAACTGATGATACCTTGTCCTCAGGTTGATCTTAGAAAATATCGACGCTCCCTGCAACTGGTTAAACAAGTCATCAATCCTCGACAGCGAGTACTTGTTCTTGATCATCACCTAATTGAGTGGTCGATAGTTGATGCAAAGGCGCAACGAACCATCTTTCTTCTTCACGAACAACACTGGTGCACCCCAAGCTGATGCACTGGGACGTATGAATCCTTTATCCAATAGTTCCTGCATTTGCACCTTCAGTTCTTTCAACTCTGACAATGCCAAGCAGTAAGGAGCCTTAGAGATTGGCTCCATCCCGGGGGCTAACTCGATTACAAACTCAATCTCCCTTTCTGGTGGCAAGCCAGGCAATTCCTTCGGAAACATGTCTGGAAAATCTTGAACCACTACAATATCTTGGATCTTTAGCTCCTCAATCGTCGTATCCACGATAGTCGCCAAGTAACCTTGATAACCCTCGTCTAACAAACGGGTTGCCTTAAGCGATGAGATTAAGGAAATCGAGGATCCTCCTCCACTCCCAATAAACTCGAAACTTTCACCCGTTAACGGGTTAAACTGAATCGCTTTACGATAGCAGTCCATCTTAGCTCTTTGCTTGGTGAGCCAGTCCATGTCAATTATCACATCAAAATCATACATGGCTAGGACTATCAAATTTCATCTTTCCCTCACCAATAACCAACTCGCAACCAGGACAGCCTACCATAGACCACACCTTATCCTTTAACGGGGTAGATATGCTAACAACTAACCCCAACAATTCTAGACTTAACCCTACCAAGTTAACAAACTACTCAGCTATAAATGAATGAGTAGCTCCAGGGTCAAATAAAGCATAAGTAGCATGGTCATTCAATGAGACCATACATGTGACCACATCAGGTGAGTCTTCTACCTGTCATTTGGTGACGGCGTACACTCTTCCTTGAGCTGGAGGCTTGTTCAATCCACCTTACAGTGTGTTTTGCAGCGCGAATCCCCTGTTCTGACCCATCGGTGGTGGCAGCGGCAACCAATGTAGTTCCATTGGCCTTCGGGGACAGTTTCTGACTAACTGACCTTGTTGGCCACACTCATATCAAGCACCCGGTCTACAATGGCACGAGGCTGATCCATGTCGCCTTCTGTAGAAGCGACATACTCTATTAAAGCTCAGTATTAACTTTCCTACCCCACCCTTCCTATTGCGCGGAATAGGGTACCTTCCTCCGGTCATGGGCTTCTTCCCAAACCGGTTGCCATCTTTGCTTCAACCGAACCGTGACTCAGATGCTGCGGCTTGTTCATTAAGGTTCCTTTCGATCAATTGGGCCCACTCATACACGTCGTTGGAGTCTTTCAGGTTAAGCAGTATTAGCAGGTCCTTCAACTCCAGTCGGAGGCCATTTGTCATGCCCCAATCCTTGAGCGCATGCCCATCCCTCGGTGGTCGATAAATTTGCGACGTCCCAGGACGCGTTGCCAACCCATTCATTTTAATATGCATGTGGAAGCGAATAAATACCCCTAACACCAAACGCTTGCGATAGGAAGCAGAAAACAATTCACGACCAAAACAAGCCTTTTTATAAACAAACAAGGTTTATATACAAAAGTCAGCCCACGAAAGCCTACTACAAAAACGGGAGGGTCAACATGTCAGCCAAGCACACGAGTCCCCAACTAAACACTCCGAAGTCTCCGAGGGATCTGGGTCCACCACATCACCATCAGGAGGGTCAGCTGAACCCTCGCCAAAAGCACTCGCCCACACCAACACAGGGACCTCAGAATCTTGCAGGGGACCTTCTCTGGGACCATTTCGCATGCAATGATACCACGCTCTGAATTGATGGGGTACCCTACAAGGTACACCCGCATCAACCTAGAAAATGGTTCGCACAAGCTTATAGACCCAGGCTCCTTGGTCCCCGATGAGAGGAATGTCCACAACCTATTCGGTGATCCTCTTAGGCTAACCAAAACACTTTGGAGGTACCGCCATCTACATACGTAAAAATGTTGAGCCCACGACGGGGTGAGACAAAGTTTCAGCAAGTTCACCTCCTAAATTACGACTAGGAAGGAAATACGCCTAGAGGCCTAGCCACACAAGTCAGATGACTTACTTTGCCTCAGTTCCTTCCTGCACATCAGTACAATTCATAATCATTCATTGCTCGCACAACCATGAACTACTGACACACAACGGTCTATCAATTGAATCAATCATTGCTCACACAAGCATGAACTACCGACACACATCGATCTATCAATTCAATCAATCACTACTCACACAAGCTGACTTCTATCTATGCTCACACAAGCTGACATAGATCATTGAGATCATTGCTCACACAAGCTGACTTTTACCGATGCCCACAAAAGCTAACTGATCATTGCTCTCACAAGCTGACTTTTCATTGGGCTCACACGAGCTGTCATACAATAGGGCTCACACGAGCTATCCATTCAATACTACTCACACAAGCTGCTATGATACTTAAAAATCACATTCGGTGTCAAAACCCGACACCCGGTATTTTCGAGTAAAATACCAAAACTTCACCAACATCAGTCAATTTCACAGTATAACAAATAATTTGTACAAACTAACCACACTACTGCGGTTAGTACGAAATTCTAATGAGCAGCTCCCAAAGATAATTTTTCGAAAAATATTAATTAATTAATAATTAAATAAATTCCGAAAATTAATTTAATATAAATATAAAAAATAAAATAATTAATTAAAAGTCTAATCATGCTTACGCTAATCTAATTGTATAATTAGACTAATTAAACCATCCACTAAACTAATCATTCATCTAATCTAATTAACAATTAACTGAGCTAATCTAACCACCTAAACATACTTAGCCTAATCTAAACACCCTTAAGCATAATTAACACCCTAAGTAGAGTTTAGTGAGTAAACTCATCGGTTTAGCATTCTGGTGAGTCCACGGTGATGGTGACGCAGAGGCGGGCGACAAACCTCCTGGCGGCGACACCAAACAAGGCCCAAAAGAGACCTAAAATGGGCCATGAAGTCTCAAAGCCCTTGCTGGCTTCTACTTTAGTTTTTGGCTGAACCAAAGGAGACTAGAGATGGAATGGCCAAGGCGGGAGGCTAGGCGGGCAAACGGAGCTACGACGGCTTGGGGGTGGCTGGATGGTAGTCTGGTGTGGTCAACGGTGGCCTGAGGTGTCTTGGGGATGGCGAGACAACGAGGAATGACGAGCAGGAGGCAGACGGCTAGCATGGGCTCGCGGCTGGGCGCGTGATGGGCATACGGCAACCAGCAGGCTCGGCTAACCAAGCGAACAGCTCTAAGGACTGGACGGCGGTGGTGCAGCTTTGGTGACGTCCAGGAAGGCTCAGGGGTTGGTGAGGCAACGTGGGACATGTGCGACAACGTGCTAACAGGCGCGGACGATGGGCGGAGCTCGCGGCTACAGCAACAGCGCGCGATGGACACGGCGGTGCTTGGACGGGCGTGCGGCAGCTTCGAACGGCTTGGAGGCTTGGCTAGCTAGTTTCTCTTGTTCTTGGAGCTCTCAAGTGACCTCAGCAATGGAGAAAGCAGCCAAGGGAAGGAAGAAGAAGGCTCAGCTGAAGAGAGGGACCCCAAAGGCTTCTCTAGCCTTCAACACTTGTCCAATTCACTCAAGTGGCTGCCCCACCACTTGCTTAGCCATCCATAGCAGCCTTCGCAGCCCCAAGCTTCCCCGACAAGCTGCTCCACATTGTTGACATGTTGCGCCCCCTAGGCCTGCGAATTTTGTACACTTTCCCCTCTAATTCCATCAATTCTTCTTCCAATCAATCCAATTTGATGCCCATAAATTCAACCAAGATACCCACACTTAAATCACATCTTTCCTTGCGCAAATATCCCACTTGATAGCCAACGGTGCACTAAAAGATGGTCTTATGATTTTCCTATTTCAAAATAACCTTACTTTGGATTTGTTGTGGAAAATCTCAGTTTGCAAAAAAATCTTCGGAGGATGAGTCGACGTTCCTAAAATGACTTGTGACATGACAGAACTTTCAATTTCTGAAATCGGGTTCAATTTCTTGGTTAATTTCAATCTGGCGCGATTTTAGCGCGTCCTAATCTACCAGGTAGCTTTAAGGAACTTTTAACACTTTTGACCCATGGTCAATTATTTTCGAGCCATAAAGTGCATCTTCGATACATTGGCGACTTTTGGTTGTTGTGAAAATCTCGAGGTTTCAAATACGGACACAGGGTACCAAAACGACAGAGAAATCGGTCTAGTGCCGATTGACAAAATTGTGCAATTAGATGGAATCACCCACACTTAATCACATACCTTTGTCGAGTCGACCTATCTCTGGTCTTTAATCGGTCTATGCCATAATAACCCTTGTAGATTAGCACGGTTGAGCAGTTGATTGCTAGTCGAATTCTCAAGTCTATTGCTTTTAGATTCCTTAACGGCTTCACCTGATAGACTAGTTATCTCGTGAGTGATCAGCTCAGGGAAAAGAACTATAAGCGCGTCGATGAAAAGCTCGACTCATTCAATTGAAAACAGAATTAGAAAATCAAGATGTCACAACTCTTCCCCTCTTATAAAAATTTCATCCTCGAAATTCAAGCCTTTACAAATCTTTATACAAAAAGGTGGGGGCACAGTCGTCGCATCGACTTTTCACTTTCCCAGGTTGCTCTTTCAGTGCCATGGTGTTGCCAGACCACTTTGACCAACGAGATGGTCTTGGTGCGTAGAACCTGTTCTTTTCGATCCACAATCTGAACTAGGCTTTCCACGTATGACACTCTGTCGTCCACACCTAAATCCTCAAAATTCAGCACATGGGTCAGGTCAGGCTCATATTTCCTCAACATTGACACATGAAAGACGTCATGCACTTGCGCTAATTTTGGCAGTAATGCAAGACGATACACTAGGATCCCGATTCTTTCAAGAATCTCAAAGGGATCTACGTACCTCGGACTCAACTTTCCCTTCTTGCCAAAGCGCGAACTACCCCTCATTGGTAACACCTTCAGAAAAATGTGATCACCAACTTGGAATTTCAATGGTCTCCAACGCTTATCAGCGTAGCTTTTCTGGCGACTCAAAGCGGTCTTCAATCCGTCTTTGATGACGACAATTGTGTCCACTGACTGTTGGACTAACTCTGGGCCTGTGATCTTTCGTTCTCCAACCTCATCCCTACACACTGGCGTTATGTATGCTTTGCCATTTGAATGCTCTGCCGGTAGCTATTTTTGTAGACAAACTCAACAAGATGAAGCTATTCCTCCCAACTTCCCTTGAAATCCAAAATGCAAGCTCGCAGCATGTCTTTGAGGGTTTGAATCATCCTCTCAAACTAGCCATCCGTCTGAGGATGATACGCCGTATCGAGTGCAAAATGCCGTCTTCGGTATGTCTTCCTTTTTTATCCTCAGCTAATGATATCCCGTCCTCAAGTCGATCTTTGAGTATATCGACGCTCCTTGCAGCTGGTCAAACAAGTCATCTATCCTCGGCAGTGGATACTCGTTCTTGATCGTCACCTGATTGAGTTGACGATAGTCGATGCACAAACGCAACAAACCATCATTCTTCTTCATGAACAGAACTGGTGCTCCCCAAGGTGATGCACTAGGACATATGAATCCCTTATCCAACAATTCTTGCATATGCACTTTTAGTTCTTTCGACTCGGATAACGCCATCCAGTACGGAGCCTTAGAGATTGGCTTTGTCTCGAGTGCTAACTCGATCACAAACTCGATCTCTCTCTCTGGCGGCAGACCTAGCAATTCTTTTAGAAACATGTTTGGAAACTCTTGGACTATAGCGATGTCCTAGATCTTCAGCTCTTAAACTGTCATGTCCACAACAGTCGCCAAGTAACCTTGACAACCCCTGTCTAACAAATAGGTTGCCTCAAGCAATGAGATTAAGGTAATCGAGGGTCCTCCTCGACTCCCAATAAACTTGAACCTCTCACCCCCTAACGGGTTAAACTGAATCATTTTGCGATAGCAGTCCATCTTAGCTCTTTGCTTGGTGAGCCAGTCCTTGCTAATTATTATATCAAAATCATACATGGCTAGGACTATCAAGTCTATCCTCCCTTCTCGCTCACCAATCACTAACTTGCAACCAGGACAACCCACTGCAGCTAACACCTTATCCTTTAACTGTGTAGATATGCTAACCACTGACTCCAACAATTTAGGACTCAATCCTACCAGCTTAACAAATTGCTCAACTATAAAGGAATGAGTGGTGCCAAGGTAATAAAGCATATGCAACATTGTTGTTCAACGAGACTGTACCTGTGATCACATTAGGCGCATCCTCAGCTTGTCCTTTGGTGATAGCATACGTCCTTCCCTGTGCTGGAGGTTTGTTTAGTCCACCCTGTGGTGCGATTTGTGGTGCGAACTCTCTATTCTAACCCATCAGTGGCGGTGGCGGTAATGGCGGTGGTCTCCTCTGCTTTCTGGGACAGTCTCTAGCTAGGTGACCCTGTTGGCCACACTCAAAACAAGATCCCATCCTGACATGGCAAGGGACTGATCCGTGTCACCTTCCACACAAGCGACACACGCCATACTGACTCAGCGCTGACTTTCCAATCCCATCCTTCCTGTTGGGCGGAAGATGATATCTTCCTCTGGTCATGGGTCTCTTCCCAAACCGATCCCCATCTCGGTTAGATCCAAATTGCGACCCAGATGTGGCAGCTCGTTCATTCTGATCTCTCTCTATCAGCTGGGCCATTCATAAAGGTCGTAGTTCTTCAAATTTAATGGCACCAGCGGGCTTCTCACTTCCAGTTTGAGCCCATCTCTAAACCTTCTAGCTCGGTTTACTGGATTCTCGACCAGCCTAGGGGTGTACTGCGACAGCTCAGCGAACTTCACTTCATACTGATCTACGGTCATTATATTTTGGCGAAGGTGTTGGAACTTCGCCATATTCAATTCTCTGGCACTATCGGAAAAGTATTTGCCATTGACCACTTCCACAAAGGTGTTCCACTCAAGAGCTATGCCTTTAGGGAATACCATTCCTGTGGTGGTCCTGCACCAAGTGCTTGTAATACCCTGCAACTGATATACTGCAAGGATGATCTTCTCCTCCTCAGTGCACCTCAACAGTGCAAATGCCTTCTCTAAATCCTAGACCCAAAGTGCTACAACTTTGGGATCTCCTGTCCTAGTGAAACTCGGCAGGTTCAACTTTAGAAACTATTCCACCAGTTTATCCATAGGTCTCCCAGCGACCACATTCCCTAGATGAACCTTAGCAGGTGCGGTGATAGGTGCAGCGGCAAGTGCGGCAGCAGCGGCGGCATCCGCGACGGCATTAGCGGCATTAGTGGCAGTTGCGGTAGTGGCTGCTGAAGCGATGGCACTGGTAGCTTGATTCTGAGCCTGCTACTCCATCTTGTTCCCCAGCAACTCTAGCGCTTGCATGATCCCAGCGAACCTTGGATCATCAAGGGCTACTACCCCAGCATCGCTTGGATGCGATGCTACTCCACTTGCGCTAGCCTCATCCTGTGCTCTAATTTGGGCACCTCGGGTACCGACCCTCGTCGGTGTCTTACTTTGAGCAACAGGGCTTACTGCCCTCTTCCTAGGAGTCTTCTACTCCTGGTCATTCATGCTACAGGCTCTTTATAGACACCTGTGTTCCAATTCCAATACTAGATTAGAATTTGAGTGACCCCACACTAAACAACTTACCACATAGCTAACAATCACATGCATTAGCATGAAAGATAGGTCAATCCTACTTACTATCCCAAGAACCTATCGCACCTTATCACTCCAACTATTGATCAGGTCTGATACCAAAACCGACGGGGATTCAAGCCCTGATCCTTGAGCGCATGCCCATCCCTCGGTGGTCGATAAATTTGCAACATCCTAGGACGTGTCGCCAACCCATTCATTTTAATATGCATGCGGAAGGGAATAAATACCCCTGACAACAAACGCTTGGGATAGGAAGCAAAAAACAATTCACAACCAAAACAAGCCTTTTTATAAACACACTGGTTTATATACAAAGGTCAGCCCACAAAAGTCTATTGCAAAAAAGGGAGGGTCAATAAGTTAGCTAAGCACACAAGTCCCCAACTTAACACTCCGAAGTCTTTGGGCGATCTGGGTCCACCACATCACCATCAGGAGGGTCAGCTAAACCCTCACCAAAAGCACTCTCCCACACCGACACAAGGACCTCAGAATCCTGCAGGGGACCTTCTCTAGGACCATTTCGCCCACAACGATACCACGCTCTGAATTGATGGGGTACCCTACGAGGTAGACTCGCATCAACCTATACAATGTTCCGCACAAGCTCATAGACCCAATCTCCTTGGCCCCTGGGGAGAGGAATCTCCATGACTTGTTTGGTGATCCTCTTAGGCTGACTAAAACGCTCTGGAGGTACCGCATCCACAAACCTGAAAATGTTGAGCCCACGACGGGGTGAGATAATGTCCAAGCAAGTTCACCCCTTAAACTCTGACTAGAAAGGAAATACGCTTAGAGGCCTAGCCACACAAGTTAGAAGACTTACCTTGCCTTAGTCTATTCCTGCACGTCAATACAATTCAATCATTCATTGCTCGCACAAGCATGAACTACTGACACACAACGGTCTATCAATTCAATCAATCACAGCTCACACAAGCATGAACTACCGACACACATCGGTCTATCAATTCAATCAATCACTGCTCACACAAACTGAGATACACTATTGTTCACACAAGCTGACTTCTATCTATGCTCGCATAAGCTAACATAGATCATTGAGATCATTGCTCATGCAAGCTGACTTTTACTGATGCTTACACAAGCTGACTGATCATTGCTCTCACAAGCTGACTTATACGTTTGCTCACACAAGTTGACTTACTCAATGCTCTCACAAGCTGACTTTTCATTGGGCTCACACGAGCTGTCATACAATAGGGTTCACACGAGCTATCCATTCAATACTACTCACACAAGCTGCTATGGTACTTAAAAATTACATTCGATATTAAAACCCGACACCCGGTATTTTCGAGTAAAATACCCAAACTTCACCAACATCACTCACTTTCACAATTTATCAAACAATTTGTACAAACTAACCACACCATCTTTACGGTCAACATGAAATTCTAACGAGCGGCTCTACCGGTAAAATTTCCAAAAAATATTAATTAATTAATAATAAAATAAATTCCAAAAATTAATTTAATTTAAATATAAAAAAATATTTAATATTTAATATTTAATTTAAGTAAATAAAATAATTAATTAAAGTCTAATCATGCTTACACTAATCTAATTGTATAATTAGACTTATTAAACCATCCACTAAACTAATCATTCATCTAATCTAATTAACAATTAACTAAGCTAATATAACCACCTAAACATGCTTAGCCTAATTTAAACACCCCTTAACCATAATTAACTTCCTAAGTAGAGTTTAGTGAGTAAACTCACCGGTTTAGCGTTCCGGTGAGTCCACGGTGAAGGTGACGCGGATGTGGGTGACAAACCTCCTGGCGGCGACACCAAATAAGGCCTGGAAGGGACCTAAAATGGGCCTTGAAGTCTCAAAGCCCTTGCTGGCTTCTGCTTCAGTTCTTGGCTGAACCAAAGGAGACCAAAGCTAGAACGGGGAAGGCAGGAGGCAAGGTGGGCAGACAGAGCTATGGCGGCTTAGGGGTGGCTAGACGGTAGTCTAGGGTGGTCGACGGTGGACTGAGATGGCTCGGAGACGATGAGATAGCGAGGACCGATGAGTAAGAGGCTAATGGTTGGCGTGGCCTCGTGACTAGGTGTGCGACGGGCGAACAGCGACCAATGGGCTCGGCTAACCAAGCGGATAGCTCCGGGGACTGGATGGCGATGGCGCGACTTCGACAGCATCCAGGAAGGCTCAGGGGATAGTGAGGCGACGCGGGATAGGAGGGACAACGTGCGAGCAGGCATGAACGATGGGCGGAGCTCGTGGCTGCAGCAACGGCACACGATGGACAGGGCGGCACTCAGACGGGCGTGCGGCAGCTTTGGGTGGCTTGGAGGCTTGGTTGGCTGGTTTCTCATGTTCTTAGAGCTCTCAAGTGACCTCAGCAATGGATAAAGCAACCAAGGGAAGGAAGAAGAAGGCTTAGCTGAAGAGGGGGACCCCAAAGGCTTCTCTAGCCTTCAACACTTGTCCAATTCACTCAAGTGGCTGCCCTACCACTTGCTCAGCCATCCACAGCAGCCGTGGCAGCCCCAAGCTTTCCAAACAAGCATCTCCACATGGCTGAAATGTTGCACCCTCCTAGACCTACGAATTTTGTACACTTTCCTCTCCAATTCCATCAATTCTCCTTCCAATCAATCCAATTTGATGCCCATAAATTCAACCAAGATACCCACACTTAAATTCACATTTTTCCTTGCCCAAAGATCCCACTTGACGGCCAATAGTGCGCTCTAAAACGGTCCTATGATTTTCCCGATCCAAAATAACCTCACTTTGGATTTTTCGCCGAATATCTTGGTTCGTAGAAAAATCTTCGAAGGATGAGTCGATGATCCTAAAATGACTTGTGATATGACAGAACTTTTAATTTCTGAAATCGGGTTCAATTTCTCGGATAATTTCAATTTGGCGCGATTTTAGCGTGCCATAATCTACTGGGTAGCTTTTAGGAACTTTTAACGCTTTTGAGCCATGGTTGATTATTTTCGAGCCACAAAGTGCATCTTCAACACATTGATGACTCTCGATTGTCTTGAAAATCTCAATGTTTTAAATATGGACACAAGGTACCAAAACGACAGAGAAATCGGTCTAGTGCCAATCGACAATAATTGTGCAATTAGATGGAATCACCCACACTTAATCACATACCTTTGTCGAGTCGACCTATCTCCGGTCTGTAATCGGTTTGTGCCATAATGACCCTTGCAATTAGCACGGTTGAATAGTCGATTCCTAGTAGAATTCTCAAGTCTATTGCGTTTGGATTCCTTAACGGCTTCACTTGATAGACTAGGTATCCTATGAGTGATCAGCTTAGGGAAAAGAACTATAGGCGCATTGATGAAAAACCAGAATCATTCAATTGAAAACAGAATTGGAAAATCAAAATGTCACACCATTCCTGAACCTCCTAGCTCTGTTTGCCGGATCCTCTATCAGCCTCGGGGCGTATTGCGACAGCTTAGTAAACTTGGCCTTGTACTGGTCCACTGTCATCATTCCTTGACTAAGGTGTTGGGATTCCTCCATTTTCTGCTCTCTGGTGCTGTCGGAGAAGTACTTACCGTTGATAGTCTCAACGAAGGTGTTCCACACTACAACTATGCCCTCGAGAAACACTTGTTCTTTGGTGGCTCTCCACTGGGTACTTGCATTCCCTACAATTGATATATTGCAAGGACAACCATTAGTGCACCTCAGCAGTGAAATGCCTTCTCCAACTCTTCGATCCAGAGGGTTGCAGCCTTGGGATACCCTACACCAATGAACCTCGGCGGGTTCAACTTCAGGAACTGCTCCACAAGTTTGTGCATAGGCCTCGAAGCAATTACGTTCCCAGGTGGAACTTCAACAGGTACAGCAGCAGCAGCGGCTTCCACGGCGGCATTGGCGGCAGTAGTAGCGGCTGCTGTAGTGGTGGCTGTAGCGACGGCAATGACGGCTTGATTATGGGCCTACCGCCTTACCACGTTTCCCTTCGTCTCGAGTGCCTAAACAATTCCGTTAATTCTCGAATCGTTAGGGGCTGTTACACCAGCATCCACCTGCGGTGGTGCTACCCTACTCGCACTGGCCTGCGCCTGTGCTCTTCCTCAGGTATCGATCCTTGTCGGCATCCTACCCCAAGTAACCGAACCTATCATCCTCTTCCTAGGAGTTCTTTGCTCTTGATCACTCATGATGCACGATCGTTACAGAACCTACTTTCCAATTCCATACATAATTAGAAGCTGAGTGATCCCCATAAACAAGCTACTAATTAGCTATCAATCACATGCATCAACATAATAAAAAGGCATTTCCTACTAACTATCCCAAAACCTATCGCACCTTATCACTCCATACACTTACCAACTCTGATACCACTTCGGGTGGGGATGTCACGCCTCAAACCTCGAGCGCATGCACATCCCTTGGTGGTCGACTAAATTGTGATGTTCCAAGGACACGTCACGAACCCAAACGAATCATGCACAAGCAAAAGTGAAATAAACAATTCGCAGACAATAACCAACATGGGATAGAAAAGCAGGACAACAAATTTCGTAAACACATTTTTATAAACATACCGGGTTTATATATAGAGGTCTATAAACAAAAGAGACTACTGAGCTAACCTTAACCCCGACCCTATCTACTTGGGATCCGGATCTACTACGACACCGTCATGTGGGTCAGCTACCCCCTCGCCCTCAATGGTGGGTACGTTGAAACCCTGAAGGGGACCTTCCCGCACCCCATTAGGCCCATGATGAAACCGCGCCTTGAATCGATGTGGTACCAACTGTGGTAGGCCTTCATCAACCAAGATAGTGGTCATGATGAGCTCATGGAGCCAGGGACTCCCGGGGACAGGAACGTCGGTACTTTGCTCGCTATACCACCACGGCTATCCAAAACGAACCAGACGTGCCTCCATATGGGGACTTGTAAAAAGTTAAACCATAACGGGGTGAGACAATATCTTACCGAGTTCACGCCCTAAACCCCAATTAGGAAGGTAATACGCCTAGAGGTAGTCTAACCACACATCACAGAAGACTCACCTCGCCTCAGCACCTCCCTGCACGTCATAGTTCATATAACAGATGCATATAGTAAATGCACACATCAATTGAAACATCTCACTCCTATTTTAAACAATCATAGGGGTCACCATTATTAAGCCAAATCATTATGACACGCCCCGTACCGTGCCACACGATTTTGTCCCATAATCAGGCGCAGCTAAATCACTCATTCATGCGTTCCAATTGATTATGGCCCCACGTGTCACACCCCGACCCTTGAGCGCGCGGCATCCCTCGATCTCTTCAGTCATGAAATTGCGACGTCGCAGGACGTGTCGCCGACCCTTTGATTTTATCTTTTGATTATATGCAAGCGAAAGCAAAACAAACATCTCCCAACCATTAAGAAACAATAGGGATAGTAAAAGGTATACATCATAACATCAAACCAAAAATTTCCTTTACAAATTTACTATTAACCCTAGGAAGTTTAGTGATTACAAACCTTTACACCGGCAACTTTCAACCAACCAGCAAAACCAACAGTGGGTCAGGGTTAACCTAAACTTCACTAACGCCAGGTGGAACTCTCATCTCCAATGTAACCCCGAACCGAACATGACGGTTCTCCATACTACAGGCCTGAAAAATGTTAAACTACGACGGGGTGAGTTCGACAACTCAATAAGTAAATTGCCTAAACCCCGGATAGCCAGATGCCTCATTTTGGATCCTACGAACTCAACGCCCACTTGTTGATGGCAAATCAATAGCAAAACCTTTGCTTTGTCTTAACTATAAGCATAAAGGAAAATCTTCCTCTACCTGAACTTCCATCCTATCAAGAATCTACGATTTATCTCATACTCATGAAATTTCTAAGCATGCTAATTAATGACTTCAACCACATACACGGGTTCCTCGAGTCCTCCATAATAGCATAAAAATTCACACATGCTACATATCGTGCAATAAATAGCCAATAATACTCCCATGTGTCATATATCATTCTCTAAATATCACCAAGGCCTTCAAATCTTACATGCTTCTCTCATCCTAAATAATAATTATAACATGCACGTGTCTTTCAAATCATTAAGTGACCCAATTTAAACATATGCTCAAATTGATGCAAAGACTTAATAATATGTATCAAACAAACCTAGCTTTTGCAAGCATCACACATGTATTAGTCTCATGCATCTCATATAAGGCCATATCAAACATGTACGAACCATAAAACAATTTTCAAGGTATGCACATAGCATTCAAATGCTTCGCACACATTTAGCACCTCGAGAATCACATGGCATCCCATACTACCATGTCATCTCGAGTCCAATTATTGATCAGACATAGCCTCGGCTCTTCCAAAAACATCCGGGACAATTGTCTCACCCCATTGAGCATGGCATCCGAACTCCCGTCGGGCATCCTTTCGGGCATCGTTCCAATGTAACACATCCCGCAAATAGCATCCCGTTGACTTGGGGGCATCCGAACTTAATCAGGTATCGTCCCGCATAAACGCATCAAGACGGGTTCACAACCACACGTAAACGCATCAGGGTCTTTAGGTGATCACACAAGCATAGCATCACTCAAGTCCATTGTTTTATTTCTCATTAGCCAAGTATGAATGCCTCAATGGTGTGCCAGGTAGAGTTTATGTCATGATCTATCGAAACTACATCAATATATATGCCAAGCACGAAACGAGAGTCCGTGGTTTGACCCGTTATGTTAAGCATTGACCTAAGTCCAATTCGGATCGAAAACGATAAGCTTTGATATCGCAACGAAACCAAGAGAGGACTAGTCCGTCGTGACATGATCACCGTCCTAGTACCAAACTTGGCTCGGGAACGATATGTCTTAATATCGCACCAAGACCAAGAAAGGACCGACCCGTTGTGATATGATCACCGACCTAGTATCAAACTTGGCGCAGGAATGATATGCCTCGATATCGCCGATCCAAGAGAGAGACTTAGCCTGACATGCTTCCACGAACATCCAAGAACCATCACCAATCTCGTCTCAGAGGCTCGAGTGTTCTCATGCATTGACCATGGACTATGAACATATATAAATATAAGGACTACTTCCAATGAACATATGCAAAACGTTGCCATTAATATATAACAACTTCATATAGAACAAGCACATCCAATAATATCACAAGATCTCAAAATAACTCATCCTAACATAACAAGATTTCATATTAGAACAATGCTTCCTCAAACTCAAATTCAAGTATGAACATCAACAAGTCAATAACAATATCAAATCAAGCAACCTTAACAATAACTAAACTTTCCTTGTCAACCTCAAACCTCATAATCCAAGCAAACTCATGATCAAACCATACAAAATTAACCCATGGTTCTAACCCCTCTCTAGGATAGCTTGATCCTACTCTTAATACAAGTAAAATCAACCTAAATCCAAGCAACGTAACACAACCGCCTAGCCAATGTTTAGGGGATTCACTTACAAACAACCAAGACAAGGATGAGGGGTGGTTGGTGGTGCTGGACGGTGGACAGCAAGGTCACAGTGAGACGGCATGAAGACGACAGTGCAGTGGCAGTAGGACAGCAGCAAACCAAAAGGAATGAGAGAAAGAAAGAGAGAGAGAATGTGAGTGAGAGGGTCAGCAAGCAGGGGGAAGGGAGAGAAGTGGGTCTTCAAAGCATCAAATGCAAGGCTATTTATAGAACTATGCTCATGATGGCTTCTTGGCTTAGAGAGCAAGAGTGAATCTCCACCATAGACTTGCCTAAACTTGGGGAGCACACAATTGACTAACTTGGGGAGCAAGGAGCAATCTTGGCAATCCAATAGTCTAAGCTTTGGGAGCAAGGGTTGATCTCAACCATGCAATTGCCTAGGCTTGTCCTCCAAGCTTGGGCGTGTGGCCCTCCCCCTCCAATGTAAATAACAGTTTTGAGCAACTTTTGAAATAAATGTCATTACCTTATCAAACGGATTCGAAAAATTATGAAATTTTAATATGTTGTAGAAAAGATCTTAAATAACATTTTTAATGAAGGAATTCAAGCCTAAATCGTTTTGTATAAAGAGAAGAAAATCACCAAAGACAACCCAACATTTCGTCTGTCAGACAGAGTCAACAACTGCAGAAGAAAATTCATTTCGACATTCAAATCTTCATAAAAAACTTTAAAATTTTAGTATGTTATAGAAATGGATGTCCTCTACAACTTTTGTGAAGAAAGAATGTTCATATTCCAAAGGGAAAAACTTTATAGAAAATCGAGAAGACAAACCGGTCACCATTTTTACTGCACTAGGCAGTTTTCACACGGTAAAATAATAGGATTTCGTACCAACTATTTCACCTTTTCAAAATATGAAATTAAAATATGCTATACATCAAGATGTTTTGAACAACTTTCATCAAGGAATTTTCTCCAAATTCGAACCACGAGAAGCTCTAGAAAATCGGAAAACAGTGAGGGTCTAGGAATTTCGAAAACTAGAATCAAAGTAGACTTTAAGAAACTAAAGGTGGCAAGTCTTCTTGCAAAACCAAAGTCTTGGTCTCTTGTAATCATTGCTTCTAGAGGACATTAATGAACCAAGACTTTGAATTGGGGGATTAAACGTTGGTTAAACCGATTAGGAACATTTTCTAATTATCCACAAAGAATACCCATAACCAGACCTAGGCTCATGGCTAAATTTGATTAGAAATGGCTTTAACGGGGCCTATATGAATTGGGGGGTCTCTTGGGGTATCGCTTGCACAACCCATGGTTGATTCCAAACCAATCCATGTTTGAGCCTAATCGATCCATGGATAATCCTCGGTTGTCATGTAATTGAGCAAGAATCGATTTACTTACTTCGGTTCACGGTCACTTAGAATTGATTTAGGGTTGTTCGGGATTAGTATAATAACCGTGTGGAATCACCCACAGTCTAGCTATATATATACTTAGGCCGAATCGATCTATAATCATTCATTCATTGATCCGTGCTGGTGTAAGGTCGCCTCCATTGATCCTTATGGTAGAGCTATCGTTCCATGGTCAAGTACTCTAGTTGAGTGCATTTCTCGATCCACAATTACCTCTCCCAATTAGATAGTTGACTTATAAATGATACTTAAATCAATCCATAGTCTATTCCCGTTAAGGGCACATCAAAGCTTTAGACCATTCATCGAGTCTAGGATAGGGGTCAAATTCGAGGATGTCACACCACAGGCACAACCTACTCGACGTTCCGCGGTCTTTCGGCATAGCCGGGCATCGTCTCGCCCCATCGAGCATGGCAACGTCTACCTCAAGACATCATTCCCAAAGGAGCATCGGCCTAGCCTCTACTATGACCAGCATCCGTTGTCAGGGGCATTCCACATAGGAGCATTGTCTAGCGTAAACGCTCGTGACAGGTTCTCATAACCATCACACGACCATCCAATTTCGGCTAAGGACACTGTGCATTGCACTCAAATGCCTCAATTAAAATAATGTGCTTGGCCTATTTTCTTCGTGTTAATAACACCCGATAAAATAATCGTGTGTCGATACACGGTCAGATCGAACCATAAAATTGATATCATTCCTTTTAAAATCCCACTATTTGATATAGTACTTGAAAATATTTTTGGTGTCAAAACCCAACACCCGGTATTTTCTAATTAAATACCAAAATTTCATAATTTTGAAATAATAACTCAAAATCAACAATTATCAATCAATTGCACAAATTACCACTCAATTGCATAAACTAATTACACAACAAAAATTATCACGAAATTTTGATGACCGGTTATCTCGGTATAATTTCTTGAAAATATTAAATGATTAAATAAATGACCAATTAAGCTAAATACACTAATCTAACCACCTAATTGGACCTAATTAAATAATGCACTAAGCTAGATAAATCATACAATCTAATTAACCCCTAACTAAACTAATTTAACCAACCAAATCACTAATTACACTAACCTAACCACCTAAACCAATCTTAAGCTAAACTAAACCTACCCTAAGCATAATTAACTCCCTAATTAGAGTTTAGAGCATAAACTCGCCGGTTTGACAAGCCGATGAGTTCACTATGACGGCGACATAGAGGCGACTGAGACTCGAACCTAGAGCGACACCAAGGGAGGCTGGGAAAAGGCCGGAAACGGGCCACGAAGTCTCAGCCCACAGTTGATATTTTGCTTCTGATTTGGCTGGATCGAAGGCTTGGCTTGGTTGGAACGGGCCAGGTGGGTGGTGGACTGTAGTGACGACGACGGGGATGGTCGGGCGGCGACGGTTAGCGGCTGGAGTAGCTCAAGTGAAGCTGCAACGGTGGCCAAGGCATAGGCGACGAGCGCAGGCGGTGTGCAGGCTCGGCCGTGGGAGACGGCACGTGAGTAGGAGGCAGGCGAGCGAACGGTGACACCGGCGGGCTACCGTGGCTTCGGTGGCTTGGCTGGTCCACGGTAGGGCTGCTGCTAGTCTTATGCTTCTAAAACAGCAACAATGGAGAAATGGAGAGGCAAGGAAGAAGAAGAAGAAGTTCCACTGGTTGAAGGGGAACAAATGGCCACAAAGTCTTTACAAATAACACAAACACTCAAGTACCATGCCCCCAATGTCCACAGTTGTGCTCAACTTCCTTGTCCCCTCTAAATCTTCCTCAAGAAGCCAAGGATTGAGCTGAAATGTTGCAGCCCCCCCATGGGTACGATTTTCACTCATTCCCCCTTCAATTCAAATTCAATTCCTCTCCAATGGAACTCAATTCAATGACCAAAATGCCAAGGAGGATGCCCACATCAAATTCCATAATTTTCCTCACCAAATGATCTAACTTAAAGGCAAAAAATGCACCCAATTTGGCCTATCCGAATTTCTTGGTCCAATTTCGCCAAATTTTGATTTTTCGTTGAAAATCCGGACTCACCGAAAAATCTTCGAAGGATGAGTCGACGTTCTTAAAATAAATCGTGACATGAGGAAACTTTCAATTTCTGAAATCGGGTTCAATTTCATGGTTAATTTCAACCGGACGCGATTTTAGCGTGACCTAACCTACCGAGTAACTTTTAGGAAATTTTAGTGCATTTGACCCGTGGTCGATTATTTTCAATTCACATTGTGCATCTTCAACTCATAGGTGACTCTCGGTTGTCGTGAAAATCTTAAGGTTTCAAATACGAGCACATGGTACAAAAACGACAGAAAAATCGATTTAGTGCCATTCGATGTGAGTTTTGCAATTAGGTGGAATCACCCATATTTTAATTACATGCCTCTGTCGAACTGAACTATCTCCAGTCTCTAGTTGATTTTAACGGTGTCGTATTGACCCTTGCAGATTAGCACGGTCGAGTAGTCGATTTTTCATCGAATTCTCAAGTCTGTTGTGTTTAGATTCCTTAACGACTTCACCTGATAGATTAGTTATCTCGTGAGTGATCAGCTCAGAGAAAAAGACTATAGGCACGTCGATGAAAATCCCATTTCATTTCATCGAAAATAGGGTTGAAAATAAGGATGTCACAGCCAAGCACAAAGTCCCTATGTCCATTTAAACTATGGAAATCGACATGCTTGGTGCCTTACCAAGACCTCGTGGATTTGGGCGATCCTTGTACCGGTCAAGGCATAAGATCAACACGCCTCAATGTTGACCTAGGATCTTGCGACCTTAGGCAATTCCCGTACCAAGCGAGGCTTGGACCTAACTAGACTTGACAATGGAGACTACCGCCCTAGAGGAGATGTTGGGATCTTACTTACCTTGGCGAACCTTGAAGACCAACTTAGATTAATTTGAAGGATTGAGGATGCAAGGTCGAGAGAAAGGAAATAGAGGAGGGACAGGAGAAAGTGAACGACATGGTGAAAAATGAGGAGGGATCTTCCTATTTATACTACTCGGTGCCAGCATTACTTATCCAAGTAGCCCAATCACATTTCTTGAAGTGGCATAACTATGGCGTCAATGTGGCAAGCCTAGTTTGCAAGGTGGCACGCCTAGTTTCCTAAGAGAACACTTGCCATCTTCTTAGTGGATCACTTATTGACTTGCTCTCCAAGGCTCAATTTAGGTTCATGATGTGCCTATGGTTCCAAAAGACACATAAGCCCCTTTGATGCCTAATGTCCTCTCTTGATTGGTTGGCCTTTGCCTTGCTCACCAAGTCTATCTTTTAGGCTTATCATAACTTAAGATTCTAGAGGACACCTACGCATGAATTAGTAAACTTCTTCTCCAAGGCAAATTTTAGCCATCATTACCAAGCCAAATGGTCCACTCTAATTAAGGATATTTTTGACTTCATCATTATCTTTGAAAAGTTAAAGGATACATCACCCCTTCATTAATTAGGGTGTTTTAGAGTTTTCTTCTATTTTGTCATTTTCTTCACCAAGAAGGCGGTCTAGAGAATTGTACCATCCAAGTTGGTTCTGGGGCCGGAGAAGGGATCATTACGTACATCTCAAAAAATCAAATCATGTCCACCAAGGTTTGGCCATCATGCCCCATATTCACCCAAACTGTTCCTTTGGACAGTCCGTCGACCAATAGGGTCGGTTTTCCTTTGATCGGTTCGAGACCAATCCTAAGGCTACCCATGACCTAGCACTAAACCAAGGCACTCATGGACCTTAGAAATAGTAACGGAATAGCTGGGTCTATCCCTGGACTCATTTCCATCGCCACCCGATCAACCGGTAGGGTTCATGGTCGGTGTATTACCAATCCATCATCTCATATCACCAATTTGAAATTCCATTCCGATTATTAAGAACTAAATAGGGAATGATGCATTTTTTTTTTTGAGAAGATGGTCGCATTTGATCAATTTGGGTCATCCGTGTATCAATGCATAACCGGGCGGAATCACCCGTGACTAGAAACTATGACTAGTCGGATCGACCCATGACCATCCACCGATCCAAAATCATCCCGTGACTAATTTTCATGATCAAAAAGTCATCTTATGAGCTGGTGATCCTATCCCATCGGTATGGTTAGTAGAAATTCACGGTTGACGCCTCAACCAATTCGTGACCAGTCGGTTCATGATTGATCCACGATTCTTTGCCGATCAAACCAATCGATCCATGGCCAATGACCCATGATTGATCCTTTTAGGACCTTATGGCCGATCCTTACGGGGTCGAAATCAAGCATGTTACAGTCGCCAACCATTGGCCTCGACCTTGGCCCAACTAGTGGTGACCCTTGGCCTTAGACACTAACCCAATTTAAGAGAGGGCTGTGACCCCTTGCCATTTTGATGATGGTTGGGCAGCGGCAACGATGGCCCGTGATCTAATCGCCCCCAAAAAATTAACTTAATTTTTTAAATTTAATTTCATTAATATTTTTATTAAAAATAAAATTTGGGAGCAAAACGGCATTGTTTTGGGAAAAGGATGTTGAATGGAGATTCCGGCAACGCATGTAGATCGGTTTTATTAATAAAAAGTCACGTCAGATTTATGGCAAGTCTTGCTGGATTTGGCACTTAAGTGTCTAATATATATATTAAGTGACACTTAAGTGTATTTTTTGTAAATTTTGGCACTTATGAATCTACTTGTGTCAAGTTTGACACTTGGGGTGTCTGCACCTCCTTTGTTAGCCATTTAGCCATTTGCTTTCTCTCATCGACTACTGGCACTTTGCTTTTTGGTCTTCCCAGGAGTCATATAGTAATTTCAACTTTTCTTAAAGAAAGAAAGCCTTTATTGTTGTTTTCACAAAGGGTGTCTGATCGTTGATTTGGATGCTTGCTCTGTTTAATGGATGATTCAGTAAAGGTGTGGGAAGTGAAGAAGTAATAGGGGGTACGCTGCTTTTGAGATCCTTATTTCCTCAATTTCCATTTTTATTGTTTGCAAAGATTACGGCTTGTTTATTTTAAGATTAAGCATATGACTATTAAAATTTGATATTATTCAATTTTAAGAAATGAAAAATTACATATATATTTACGTGTCAACATTTATAAATTAGAAAAGTTTAAGGTATTTTGATTTTTAAAAAAATCACAATGAGCTTGTCGCAAAAAAAAAAAAAAAAGATTAAACAAGAAAAATCAATCGAGACACACCACAAATAACTTGTAGCTAGTTGTAATTTGACATGAACGACTATGAAGGCCATCTTTCTGGCAATTATTTATAGCTAAGTAGCAATAGCAATACTTGCTTGTGGGCAGTGGGAGAAAATTGTGATGATAAAATACCATGCAACTATCTAATCATTAAATCTTTCAATATATTAGATATTCCTCTTGAATGTGCAGATTTCCATGGTACCACCAGGCAAAATCCGAAATACTATTCAGTGCAAGTTAATTTTTTATAGTGTTGGTAACTTTCGAAACCGTGTCAATAACTAAATGTTGATCAGCAACTTACTTAGCCGATAACATATTAGTAATTTATCAGTAGTTTGGTAATAGTATCAACATTTGTTTGTACTTCGAAAACTACTAGTTGTTTTCATAATCTATCAATACTGATTCATGTAACATACTAGATACTAACTCTCATCAAAGGAATACGTGACATCCCCAGAACTAGCCCCTTTGGCTTCCCTTGTTGTCCTTTTGGGCAACGTTCTCATGAGCAACTTGGATGATGTTGATGACATCAGAATTGTAAGCCACCCCCACAAGAATGTTGTTTTGATGTTACTTGTCATGGGTTAATACTTTAGATCGCAAACTGTGTGGCCCTTGGGCCCAGTTTCTCCTGAAATTTTGATATGTTACTCTCCAAGAATTCCTCTACAACTTTCATCACGAAGTAAAAGTGAGATTCCAACTAGAACATTGCATGCAACTCACGAAATCACAAAATGTCGGACTGTTTCTACATGCAACAACTCACTTGGAACACTACCACCATTCATTCGAGTTTCCAGCATTCAACATCACAGCTCAAGCATTTTTAGCATTCAACATCACAACCACAACAAGCAAAGGGTAGATCAATGGACTCTACTTGCCTCTAATCCAAGCAAAAATCGCAGCAAACACATGGCAGGGCAAGGTGGCTCGACGGCGGGACTAGGTGGCATGCATGGCAGCCAGTCTTCTTCTTCCTCTTTCTCTCTTTCTCTCTTTCTCTCCTCCTCTCGCACAACAGCTCTCTCTCTCTCTCTCTCGGTGCCTTGCTCAGTTCGTCCCCTCCCCTTTTCCTTTTTGGTTGTTTAATTACTTGTCTTTGGTTAATTTTGCATGGAAGGACACTTGTCTTTGTAAGAAGGACACTTGGCTTCATGGGAAGGACACTTGTAGAGTCCCTCTCGCCACTTGTCGTTCTCCATGCAGGCTGATGGGCTTTCTTTGGGCCGGATTTGGGCCAGCTTTTTGGCCGACCAAATGGGGAGAAACGGTGGGGGACTTGGTGGGGTTGTGGGCTGGTTTTTGGGCTGGTTTGGCCTTAAGAAAATCAGCCCACTCCTTCTCCAATTTTTTTCTATTTAATCCCCACTTATATAAATATCTAATTACACTTTAATATGGCCATAAAACTTTGTAACATAATCAATAATATCCAATTTATAAAGTGCACGGCCAAGGATAAATTTTTCCCTATCAATTTACCCTTAAAAATAGAAACCTTAATCGCTTATGGACATAAAATATATTTCCAACCAAATAATTGTCCATTAAAATGCTCGACCTAATCTATTGTAAATCATGGGTCTAATGGCTACAATATAATTTGATGGCGCTTCCTTCACCTATTCATGGTTCATGTTATATCCAGGGGTTGTCATAAAATTTTAGGATGCCACATACCACGACGGGGTGAGACAAAGTCTTAGCAAGTCTACGCCCTAAACCTCAATTAGGAAGGGAATTCGCCTAGAAGCAACCTAAACATATACCATATAAGACTTACCTCGTCTCAGTACCTCCCTGCACATTAGTACATCTCATATAATATATGCATACAGTAAATGCACTCAAAAATTGGAACACTCCATGTCACTCATCAATTAAACATAGGGGTTCCGATTATAAGGCCAAATCATAATGACACGTCCCATTCCGTACCACACAAATTTGTCCTATAATTAGGTGTGGCTATATCAATCACTCAAGCGTGTTCCAATTAGGTACAACCCAACGGCCATGGCCAACTCAACAGTCGAAGGTCATCCGGCATAATTGGGCGTCGTCCCGCTTCGTCGAGCATGGCAACATTTACATCTAAACGGCATTCTCGAAGAAGCATCGACCCAGCCTCCACTGCAACCGACATCCATTGACGTGGGGCATTCCTAAAGGAGCATCGTCCAGCGTAAACGTATCGTGACAGTTTCCAATAGTAATCACACGAACATCTATCATGGCCAAGGACATCGTGCTTTGCACTCAAATGCCTCAATTTCAAATAATGTACTTGGCCTATTTTCTTCATATCAAAAACACCGGGTAAAATAATTGTGTGTGGTCACACAATCAAAACCATAAAGCGTGATATTCTCCCATTTTAAAATTCCACGATTTTATATAGTATCTAAAATATTTTTAAGCGTCAAAAACCGACACTCGGTATTTTTCTAATTAAATACCAAAATTTCATATTTTTGAAATAATAATTAAGAAATCATCACTCAGCATCTAATTGCATAAATTAGCAATCAATTTCACAAATCAACGATCCATGACGATCAGCGTAAAATTCGACAACCGCTATTCGGTATAATTTATGCTAATTAATAATTAATTAAATAAATTGCATTTAATTAAATAAATTGCAAATTATTTAAATTAAACTACTTAATTACATTAAATAACCTAACTGGGCTAATCTAATTGAACTAATTAAATTAATCTACCAAGCTAACTAATTTAATCTAATTAAACTAATTACATAACCTAACTAATTCCTAACTAATTTAATCTAACCAACCTAGTTGAACTAACTAACTAACCAACTAAATAATTACTCTAACTAAATTGTATATATCTAATTCAACAAGCAAGCCTTATTCTTGAACTAGCTCTTAGTTTAATTCTTTACGCCTATTTAATTTTTCTTTCAATTTAGTGAGTAAACAGTGTTTGGGCCAGTTTCCGTGCATCTCGGTTACCTCCCTAGGCGATCATAAAGCCGCTCGCACTCCTCCACATTAAAGTAGGGCATACAAAAGAGAATTTTCCAACGGTCATATTTTCAACTAGTATTCAGTTTTGATTGTAATTATTGTAAGTTATTTTGAAGTGATGTTAATGCTTTCATCTGAATAAAATATATTTTATAGAAGATATTTACTGCTATTAATTTTGATAAACAACTAGTTACATATTGATATGTAGTTCATCAACAATCATCTAAGCATTAGTAAACTCAATATATTGTCTGTAACTTATGAACCTCACTGGTACATAAGTAATAAGGGTTTTGAAAAATTTCTATTAGGGTAAGCATATTATCACAATTGCAAAGAAGTTGGTAATTTAAAATTTTATTGAGATGTCTGTAAATTTTTTTTAGTCTGATACTTTACTAGAACACTTGAACAATCTAAAAGGAATTGATAACTTATAACTCACAATAATAGTATTAGAAATTTACCAACGTGAAAATTTATACCAGTGGGATATTTTTCAGAATTTTCCTAGATAGAACCCCGACACTAGTCTCGAAAGCGGCGCAATTTTGTCCTCTTCCCTGACGTCCATTCTGTCGGCCACCTATATAGCCACATCTTTACTTTTTTTTCCATCAACCAATACCATTTGATTTTATGGTCTTCCTCGTCAAAAACTAGTTTCAAACATTTTCTCGTCGACCTATGGCCACTTATTGGTTTTGTCGGTTGCTGCTCCATTATTTCCTTAAGACGTGTTGGTGCGGCCGCTTTCTCCGCAAAAGAACATTGGGTGAGGGTGAGAGGGAGAGGGAGAGCAATGAATAAATTATTTGAGCAAAAGAGCAATGAATATAGAAAAGTAATAATATATGGACTGAGGTAAATGTACGAATTATGAAAGTGTGAATGCTTGACTTCCGCGCATGTCATGCCATAACCACCATTCTTTCGACCCATTTGCATGTGAGGCTGGCAACTGGATGCACGATAGTCGATATATCTATAATATAAGGAGGATAGACAGTAGAGAGAGAATAACGTTTGATTCCTTGGCTTCCGCCCATGGGGTTTGCAACTGCATGCGCATTTGCTAACTCTGTTTTGTCGGCACTTATTTAGCCACATCATTGATTGGTTTTTTTTTCCTCATCCACCGGTAGCATTTGATTTTATGGTCTTGGTCGTAAAATATTACAAATCTCTGTTTCAACTACTTTCTCATAGACCGATAACATTTGATTGGTCTTCCTACTGTTTCCTTTTGACCTATTTAAGCGGCCTCTTTCTCTATTAAGAACATCTGAACCGTCCTCAGATCTAGATCTCAGAGAAAGAGAGAGAGAGAGAGAGAGATTCGCTAAATTGAGGAAACTGCTGATTGCTATGGCGAGTTTAGGTGCACAAAGAAAGTATCAAGTGTTCTTGAGTTTCAGAAGACCTGATACAGGCGCTGGATTCACTGACTTCCTCTACCATAGTTTGATCGATGTTGGAGTCAACGTATTTCGAGACAATGAAGAACTCCGTGTTGGCGAAAAAACCGATGGATATCTTGGGCAAGCAATTGCCGACTCCATGATCTACATACCTATCTTCTCTCAGACCTATGCTGCAAGCCATTGGTGCCTCAACGAGCTCTCACGAATCGTGGCAAACACCTTTCAATCAAATGGTACTAAAGAGATTCTACCAATTTTCTTGAACGTGGAACCTAATGATGTTAAGCTGAAAACTCCGATGTATCACGATGCCATACTCAATTTAAAGCGCAAGAATAAGTTGAGCGATGAGGAAGTAGAGGTGTGGAGAAAGTCCCTCAAGGAGGTTGATGCGGCCAAGGGGTGGGAAGTGAAGAAGTACAAGAGGTAAGCTAGCTAGTTTGAAGATGCTTGTTTCCACAATTTTCCTGAACACTCAAATCATAGATGTAAAAATTCCAATGTGATTTGGGTGGGACATTTATGATAGTAATAGCAAATGATGAACCTTTTCTACATTTGTTAGCAAATATGAAATTGCTTAACAAAGTCATTTATAAAATGGGCGGATAATGATATTAATAGCTAGGTAGCTAAATTTTATTTGATTGCGGGCAGTTGGAGGAAAAAGAATGGCATAATGAAATGCCATGCACATTCCTATCTCATCATTCAATCTTTCAATACGTTAAACGTTTCTCCTTTTAAATACACATTCACGTTCAATAGTCATCGCTCGAACGTAGATCACCAAATGTCAATGTCGATGCGTAAATATTTATACATCTAATATTTGCAAACGTAATTAACATAATCCCAAGATTGTTATTCTCATGTTGGAATCAAGTAAAAAAATTGGGGTCATAAGATGGCGAGCACCTTGCCAAGTGCATAAAAAGTATGATTGAGAGTGATCTTATATCCAATATGGACTCTTAGAAATCACTTCTAGATTGTTAAGGATTGGTAGTCTGATTATTGTGTAGCTTATCTGGTGCTTGAATAACATTACTTCTAGCTAGGCAATCATGATTTCTTTTTTGTCCCTCACTAGAATGGTTTTCCATTGTGGCAGCCGGGGTCAACTAATCAAATTGATAGTCGAGGAGGTCATGGAAAAGCTTAGGGTAAAACATAGATCTGTGACTAAATATTTAGTTGGAATTGATGATCAAATGGCAACAATAAGCCAATTGCTGGGTGTCGACTCTGGTGATGTGCGACTAATTCAAATTTACGGTATGGGGGGTATCGGTAAAACGACTCTTGCCGAGGTTGTATTCAACCAACTCTGTTGTCAATTTGGAAAGTATTGTTGTTTCCTTGAAAATGTTCGAGAGAAGTCATCAAGACCTGATGGCTTAGTTGAGCTGCAAAAATGCTTATTATCCCAAATGGGCATTCATGCAGGAACAAGTAGCATTGACGAAATTCATTATGGAATGAAAAGGATTAGAGAAGCACTTCACAATAAGAAGGTCCTTATTGTACTTGATGATGTTGATAATAGTAAACAAGTGGAGAAGTTAGTTGGAAAGATTACTTTGTGTTCAGGATCTAGAATATTGATTACAACTAGAAATAAAGACGTTTTGCAGAACTATAGAGCAAAGTACGAAATTTTAGAGTATGAAATGAAGGTGATGAGTACTGATCATGCTCTTCAGCTTTTTAATAAGCATGCATTTGGTAGAGACTTTCCTTCAATGGAATACAACGTTATCTCAAGGAATATTGTATTTGCTACTGGGAAACTTCCGTTGACTCTTGAGGTAGTTGGTTCACTCCTACGTGGCAATCCTATAGAATTTTGGGAAGAAGTACTCATCAGGTCAAGAGAACGTCCTCTTAATGATGTTTTTGGACAGTTGATGATAAGCTATAATGACTTAAATTTTGAAGAACAGCAGATTTTCCTCGATATTGCATGCTTTTTCGTTGGCAAGGACATGACGAATGCAATTTACATGTGGGAAAGTTGTGGACTTCTTTGGAATGGTGGGGTTGATGTCCTCAATAACAAGTGTTTGATAAAAATTGTGGAGAACAATACGTTTTGGATGCACGATCAACTTAGGGATTTTGGAAGAGCAATTGTTTGTCAAGAATGTCTACACAGTCCAGGAAATCGTAGTCGATTGTGGATTTGCGACGAGATCCTTCACGAAATAAGAACAAAGGAGGTAAAGTATCTCAACAGCAAACTAATAGTTTCTCTACTAGAAAATCATTTACGCTGCACTAGGATGCTCCTTTTTCTTTTTTGTTTGTTCCCATTTTAATCCTTTCACTCTAAATAGAATATTGAGTACTAATCATATCTTGCTATAATTTGCAGTTGAAGGACGTTCAAGCGCTGGATCTTGATATTCACAAAAGTTATGGTGATGTCGTTATTAAAAGTGCAGAGATCGAAAGGTTTGAGCATCTAACGTACCTCAAATTAACTGGGGGAACCTTCGTTGGTGACTTTGCAAATTGTCTTACTAATTTAAGATGGCTTTTTTGGAGCCATCCTCCTCAAACGTCTGAGCCAACCAATATGCAGTTAAAGAATGTGGTTGTTCTTCAACTTTCAAACAACAACTTCATAAATGATTCAAATCTACAGAGCTTAATCGAGGTGTGTAATATGCTTATTTCTATTCTTAACTTTTTTAAAAGTCATATTTGATTCTTCATGCATTGAATATTGCATTCTATTTGACAGATGGCGAGAAATTTAAAAGTTCTTTCTCTTGAAAGTTGTCATGACATAACCAGAACTCCGAACTTCTCTGGATGCCTGAACTTAGAGAGGCTTACTTTCAAAACTTGTTCCAACTTGAGGGACATTGATTGCTCTATTGGGAAGTTGAAGCATCTAATTGACTTGAGGATTGATACGTGCGCTTGTCTTAAAGGTTTGCCAGAAGAAATCGGGGAATTGGTGAATCTAAAGAACTTCTTTGTTCAGCAGTGTAACGTGAAGAAACTCCCATATTCCATAAATAAGTTGAAATTGTTGAAAATATGTCTCGAGTTTGAGCCTGTGAAAGGAAATATAACCTAAGTAGATTTTCTAATTTGAGTATATTTCCTACCTTGAATAGGTCTCTAATTTGGGGTTTTCCATTTTGGATCTAGGTTTTTTCTAATCGTTTCTATATAATAAGCAGGTGTCCTTCATTTAAAGTATATAAGAAGACTTGTGCTCATGAATTACATCCGAAGTGTTTGAAGCTATGAAAATCTTGTGTCCAGAGTTTGTGTAATTCTTTTGTGAGATTGGAAGATTATTTCATTAGAAATTGTGAAGGCTAAATATTGTGTAAGTTGTTGGGTGTATCCATAGATTGGGAAATAGTAAGAGTGTTTGGGTGACTTAAGTGTTGTTGTAATTTGCATTTCATTGCTTGATGTATAGTAAATCTTGTGTTGCTCTTCGAATGAAGTGGATCTCACTGACTACCATATACATCTAATGTACTTATGCACCTATTATGTTTACTTTATTGTTTGGTCACTTACTTTTTCCAACAATCACAGCCACGCTTGTTAGAGTTGAAGTGAATTGATGATAATAGAAGGAGGAAAAGTGAAAATTGACTAGTTTGATAGGAGGCATTTTGGTTTTTGGAATACACAAATTGAGGATCATCTTTATAAATATATATATTTGCATTTCCTTGGTGAATGAAGAAGCCGAAGTCAATGAAGGAAGCTAATTGAGAGTTACTCGATCAACAAGCATTGAATATTATTTGGTTGATGTTGTCCTATAACGTTATGTTTAACATCGTGAGAGAGACAGCCACTATGAGACTAGTAAATGCCTTGTCAAACATGTACTAGAAATCTCTATGACCAACAAGATTTACTTGATAAAACATCTAATTCACTTAAAAATGGGTGAAAGTGCATCAATTCTTGAGCATATCAATGAATTCCATGTTAGTCAATTGAGTTTAGTTGAAATTGACTTTGATAATGAGATCATGCTTTGATTCTTTTATCCTTATTGTCTGTTAGATGGAAAATTACTATTACTACTGTAAGTTATTCCATGGGTTAAGAAGCTTGATGTTTGATGAGGTTCACGATAAGTAGGAGTGAAGACATCCCTAAGAGAAAATATGTTGAACCTGTGCCTAATAGTTTAGTAGGTGAAGCTAGAGAAAAAACTAGTACTTGTGTTAATAAAAATAGTGTAAACTCGAATTGACAAAGTCAATCTAGGACTGATGGTGTTGTTTGTTAAAATCATGGCAATAGGAGATATCTTAGAAGGGATTGTCTTAAACTAAAGAACGGGAAGGGTAAGAGGATTATGGTTGAATCTACTTATGATATTGCTACAATTATTGATGGTTTCTAGATGGTGATGATTATGTCTCATCTATCAATGAAAATTCGTTGTTTGATGTATGGATTATGGAGTCTAGTTGTTCGTCTCACACTAACCAAACAAGAATTTGTTCGCTATTTATCAATGCATGGATAGTAGTAAAGTATCGTTGGGGAATAATGTTGAGTGCTATATTGTGGTGTTGGTGATGTTAGAATGAGAATGCTTGATGTCATCATGAGGATATTGATTCGAATACAACATGTTCCAAGATAAAAGAAGAACCTACTTTTCTTGGGTGCATTGGCCAACCAAGAGGGACAAGGCAGAGCATTAAACTCCAAAAAGCCCATTGTCATACCGTCCATCCAATCCACTTTTTGTTTCTACCATTTTATAGTTAGCAATGTTATCTATCTATCCTCAAGTGTATTGAACAAATATAATTTGATCGCGTAGAAACATATCTATTATATTCTTTATATTTTTCTTTCTTACATTTCATTTTTTTTTTTACTTCATTCAAATCAAAATAAATCAAAAAAGTATATATATGGGTTCCTCGGATTTGTTGTGATACAACAAGGCATTTTTGTAAGAAAAAATGGATAACATAATTGGGAAGAGGTGGTCTATTCAAATTGCCTTACTTTTTTTATGCAAATTTTTTTATTGTTCTCTAAATAGGGGTAAGTACCGCAGGGTGTTAAGTGATTTCATATGCTGCTGAATTTTATTTTGTCTCACTTGCTTATAAACTCAGTTGAATCCATAAGCGATAAGTGATGCATTGGACAACTTACCAATCGTCAATTAGCTTCTAGGTGAACATTGGACGAATTGACAGGAGCACAGTCCAGGGAGGTTGCCATCGGATCATTGACCTGAGCATTACTTAAGCGGGCTTTTACATTATTACTTCGCAATTCCACAATTGTATCTCAGAGTATGATACTTCAATTTTTTTTTCTAACTTTCAAAAATCATTAGGCGAATAAATAGAAAGTTTAGAAAGTTGAAGTGGGCCGATTTTGAGCCATGGCTTGGGCCTCTTAAGATTTATTAGTGGGCTGCTCAATAAAAGAAAGAAAGTCAGGTTTGGGCCACAAGAATGGGCCAAATAAATATTATGGGCTTGAGTTAAGTTCAAAGGGTCGTGTAAGCCCAATTTTTTAAGCAAGAGAATTAGGGCCGCTCAAGTCAATGCAGGCTTCATTTTAGCACCACTTAGGCCTGTGTGAAGTCGTAAGAGATTTTAGTTGCTTGTTTAGTTTAAAAGAAAGCCCTTTTAGCCTTAGGATACTATGAAGTATGAGATATTTTTTTTTTTCCCCTTTTCAGATTGCAAGAAGGCTCATGTTTTGCGAAGATGCTAGGGTGCCTCTTGTTTGTTCGAAAAGATTGCACGTATATTTTGCAAACTTTGGAATGTGCATGGGAGGACATATGCACTTAGTCTAAATTCCTTTTGAACTTAGATTTAGTAAATTCTTTGATTTAACTAGATTGGTTTTAAGTTAAGAAGGGGGAGAGATTAAGGAGGATAAGCCCTTTCGTTCCTCTACCCTTTTAACCACAGCCGCCACCACCATTTGTCCAACATTTTCCCTCAAATAAACCCCAAAAGTTCACACTTCATCTCCCTCACATTTTGTGACATCTTGAATTTCAGGTTCTGTTTTTGATTGGATAAGTTGGGCTTTTCATCGACAAGCCTATAGTTCTTTTCCCTGAACTGATCACTCATGGGATAACTAATCTATCAGGTGAAGCTGTTAATGGATTTTAATGCAATAGACTCGAGAATTTGACCAGGGATCGACTGCTCAACTGTGATTGTCATGCCCCGATCATCGAGCATGTGCCTATCCCTCAGTGGTCAATAAATTTGCGACATCCTAGGATGTGTCGCCGACCCATTCATTTTAATACGCATGCAAAAGTGAAACAAATCTCCTAACAGCTCACAACATGGGATATAAAAGCAAGAAACAAATCACAACCAAAACACGCCTTTATAAACACCCCGGTTTATATACAAACTAGTCTATACATAGGAGTCTATGAAAGCAGACTAGCCTACAGGTCCTTTAGGCACACGAGTCCCCAACTGAAAACTTCGAGGTCTCCTGGGGACTTGGGTCCAGCATTGCACCACCAGGAGGCTCGACTGTACCCTTGCCAAAGGTGATGTCTACTACCATAGCAGGGACATCCGAATCCTATAAGGGACCCTCTCTGTGTCCATTGCACTCACGATGATACCACGCATTAAATTGATGGGGTACCCTCCAAGGTAAACCCTCATTAACCCACACGATGGTCCTCATGAGCTTGTAGACCCAAACGCCGTGGCCCCCCTAGAACAGGGATAACGGTGACCTGCTCGGTAATCATCTTGGGCTAACCAAAATGCTTCGGAAGGACCGCCATCTAAGGACTTGAAAAGGTTGAGCCCATGACAGGATGAGATAATGTCTCAGCAAGTTCACCCCCTAAACTCCGACTAGCAAGAAAATACGCCTAGAGGCAGTCTCGCACACAAGTCAAAAGACTTACCTCGCCTCAGTTCCTTCCTACAAGTCAGTACAGTTCATCATCTCAAGTAATCAATTCAATCCGATTGATACCATACGATCGATACCATCAATTAGTTCATACCTTCTATCAAACAATACCATCCATCAATCCATTGATGCAACTACTGCTTGCACAAGCTGAAATGGATGATATGCTCTCACAAGCTGATATAGATGGTAGCTCACACAAGCTGATATATGTAGATGGTAGCTCACACAAGCTGATATATAGATGGTAGCTTGCACAAGCTGATAAATATAGATTGTTGCTCTCACAAGCTGATAAATGATCATTGCTCTCACAAGCTGACATATTAATGCTCACACAAGCTGATAGTTCAATGCTCTCATAACCTGACAGTTCAATGCTCTCACAAGCTGACATATAAATGCTCGCACAAGCTGGCAGTTCAAAGTGAACTAGAAAAATTGATATTCACACTTTTAAAATCCCACGATTCGATCTAGTCCTTAAATTCATTATCGGTGTCAAACCTGACACCTGGGATTTTTCCAATTGAATAACAAAATTTCCCAATTTTGGAATAAACACCCAAAATTACAATTTCCACTCAATTTGCACAATTTAGCAATCAATCACAAAAACTAAGCATACCATTGCAATCAGCACAAAATTCCAGTCATGGGCTATCCCGATCTAATTTCCGGAAAATAATAAATAATTAAATAAATACAAAAAATAATTAAATAAATACAATTAATTACCAAAAATAGAAACTTAGGTCGGAAATGCTTAATTAAACACCTAAACAGGCCTAGAAAATTTCCGAACCAATTTAGATAAATAGTACAACTTATCTAGTCTCTAATTAAGCCATTCTAACCACCTAACATGCAAAATCGTATAATTAAATCACTAATCCATTCTAACTAATCACCTAATCCATACTTGACCTAAACTAATCACCCGCTAAGTATCATTAACTCCCTAAGCAGAGTTTAGCGAGTAAACTTATTGGTTTTGCAATTCGGCGAGTCAATGACGACAGCAACGTAGAGACCGGCGACAAATGACCGTGCGACAACACCCAACAAGGCTCGAAAAAGGCCCGAAACAGACCACAAAGGCTCACGGTTGGCTAGGCTTCTTGATTTTGTCCAAGGACCAAGCAAGCTGGAATGGGGCTGGAAATGACAAGGGACGGGCGAACCCGGCTGTAGTGGGTTAGTAGGGGCGACGGTGGGCGACGGCGGTTGCTGGACGGTAGCTTGGGTAGCTCGGGGGATGGCGAGGTGGCTTGGGACAGGTAGGACGAGTGCGCAACGCGCAGGATGAGCGGTTGGGCATGACGGGCACGCGAGCGGTGTGTGGTTGCGGCAGGGAGCTCCAGTGGGCGTGCGATAGCTAGGGAGGCTGTTGGCTAGATTCTCTAGAATTTTTAGCTTTTAAACACTCATTAATGCAGAAAGTAGGCTCAAGGTAGAAGAAGAAGTGGGCTGAAGAGAAGAGGGGGTCCCATAAGCCCGAAAAGTCTTCTCTTTTATCTCTAAACACTCATTGGCAAGGCCCCACTTGTCTTGGCTGTCATCCAAGCCAATTTGCAGTCCAAGACTTCCCTTAGAAGCTTCACCAAGTGGTCCAAATGTTGTACACCAAGGGACTTACGAATTTTGGAACATTTTTCCCCAAATCCACTTCAATTCCCCTTCAATTGGATCTAAATCGATCCCCATAAATTCAACCAAGGTGCCATCATCCCATTCAACATTTTTTCTCGCTAATTGAACCAACTTGAATCCCAAAAACGCAATCAAAAACGGCCCTTTGATTTTTTCGGTAAAAAACGGCCTTACTTTGAAATTTTGCCAAAAATCTCGATTTGCAGAAAAATCTTCGGAGGATGAGTCGACGATCCTAAAATGAATGATGACATGACAGAACTTTCAATTTCTGAAATCAAGTTCAATTTCGTGATTAATTTCAATCTGGTGCGATTTTAACATAACCTAATCTACTGGGTAGCTTTTCGGAATTTTTAGTGTAATTGACCTGTGGTTGATTATTTTCAAGCCACAATATACATCTTCGACACATTGACAACTCTCAGTTGTTATAAAAATCTTTAAATTTCGAATATGGACACAGGTTACCATAACAACAGAAAAATTGGTCTAGTGTCGATCGACAAGAACTTTGCAATTAGGTGGAATCACGCACGAACTAATCACATACCTTTGCCAAATCGACCTACCTCCGGTCTCTAATCGATTTTTAACTATGCCATAATGACCTTTGCAAATTAACATGGTTGAGCAGTCGATTCCTGGTCGAATTCTCAAGTCTATTGCGTTAAAATCCCTTAATGGCTTCACCTGATAAACTAGTTATCCCGTGAGTGATCAATTCAGGGAAAAAGAACTATAGGCGCGTTGATGAAAAGCCCAACTTATCCAATTGAAAACAGAACTGGAAAATAAGGATGTCACAACTCTTCTCCTATTATAAAAATTTTGTCCTCAAAATTTAAACCATTACAAATCTTTAAACAAAAAGGTGGGGGTACAATCGTCTCATCGAATCTTCACTTTCCCAAGTTGCTCCTTCTGAGCCGTGGTGTTGCTAGACCCCTTTAACCAATGGGATCGTCTTGGAAGGCAGAATCTGTTCTCTCCTATCCACAATCTGAACGGGGCTTTCAACGTACGTCACTCTGTTGTCCACGTCTAATTCCTCAAAATTTAGCACATGGGTTGGGTCAAGCTCATACTTCCTCAACATCGACACGTCAAAGAAGTTATGCATTTACGCCAACCTCGACGGCAATGCAAGATGATACGCTAGAATCCCGATTCTTTCTAGAATCTCAAAGGAACCTACGTACCTCGGACTCAGTTTTCCATTCTTACCAAAGCGCAAAGTACCCCTCATTGGTGACACCTTCATAAAAACGTGATTACCAACTTGGATTTCTAAAGGTCTTCGATGTTTATCTGTGTAACTTTTCTGGCGGCTCTAAGCTGTCTTTAATCTATCCCTGATGACGGCAATTGCATCCACTGACTGCTGGACTAACTCTGGGCCTGTGATCTTTCGTTCACTGACCTCATCCCAATATACTGGCGTTCTGCACACTCTACCATACAATGCTTTAAAAGGAGCCATCTGATTGCTCTGTCGGTAGTTGTTGTTGTAGGCAAACTCGACAAGATGAAGTTGTTCCTCCCAGCTTCCCTTGAAATCCAACACGCAAGCTTACAGCATGTCCTCGAGGGTTTGAATCGTCCTCTCAGACTGGCCATCTGTGTATAAGCCGTACCGTACTCCAACTTCGTTCCTAAGGCAGCCTGCAAACTCTTCCAAAAAGCAGCTATGAATCTCGGGTCTCGGTCTGATGTAATCATCACCGGCACTCCATGCAGACAAACAATCTGATGCACGTACATTTCTGCGTGCCTATCTAAATCAAGGTCCTTCCGTACTGGGATGAAGTGAGCCGACTTCGTCAGTCTGTCGACCACTACCCAAATAGAATCATTACCCCTCTCACTCCTTGGTAAGCCTGTCACAAAATCCACTATGATGTGTTCCCATTTCCACTCGGGAATCTCGAGAGGTTGCAGAAGTCCTCCCAGTTTACAATGTTATGCCTTCACTTGTTGACACGTTAGACACTTGGCGACATACTTGGTGATGTCCGCCTTCATATCGGACCACTAATAATGTTGACATAGGTTCTGATACATCTGCGTACTACCAGGATGAATGCTGTAACTTCTATAATGAGCTTCTAACAAGAACTCCTCCTTGAGCGCTGCATCGTCAAGTACACATAATCGTCCTTGGAACCTCAGTGTTCCGTCCTCTAAAATATGAAAGTCAATCTTCTTCTTTTCGGTATTCTCTTGCAGGATCTTCTGAATCTCTAAGTCTGTCCACTGTACCTACACTTTCGATTCAATTCTGAGGGTGGCCATAAGATTTGCAAGGTGGCCTACCTCAAATTTGAGAACCAAATCTCGAGCTTTCTCAAATAAAGTCCATTCCTTAACCATCATATGCGCAACTGAAGACTTCCTACTCAGTGCATTTGTGACCTTATTCGTCTTTCCAAGGTGATATAAGATATCACAGTCATAGTCCTTCAGAAGTTACATCCAACGACGTTGTCTCATATCCAACTCATTCTGAGAAAATAGATATCTGGAATCTTTCTCTACACAAATAATGTCTACAAATCTTCAGAGCGCAAATAATTGCTGTGAGTTCTAAGTCATGCGTCAGGTAATGATTGCTCATGAGGTCTCAACTGACGGGACGCATATGTAACAACCCTACCATGTTGCATCAACATGCAACCCAGTCCTTTAAATGACGCATCACTCTAGATCTCATATCCTCCAGGACTAGATGGAATGGTCAGCATAGGCGTGGTAGTTAGCTTCTGCTTAAGCTCTTGGAAATTATGCTCGCACTTGTTTGTCTACACGAACTTCTCTTCCTTCTTCAAAAGTTGAGTCAATGGCGACACTAAAGCTGAAAACCCTTTCACAAACCTTTTGTAGTAACCTGCCAAACCCAAAAAGCTTCTGATCTTTGACACAGTTGACAGTCTTAGTCAATTGATAACTGTTTCGATCTTGGTCGGCTCCACGAAGATTCCTTCGCTTGAAATCACGTGACCTAAGAACGCTACACGAGTCAGCCAAACTCGCACTTGCTAAACTTGGTGTACAGCTCATGATTCCTCAGGGTCTGAAGTACCATCCTCAAATGCCTCTCTTGCTTCTTTGAACTTTTCAAATGCACCAGGATATCGTCGATGAACATAATCACAAACTGATCCAGATAATCCTTGAATAGTGAGTTCATTAGATCCATAGACGCAGCTGAGGCATTCGTCAAACCAAACGGCATTACAGTAAACTCATAATGGCCGTATTGAGTATGAAATGTTGACTTCGATATAACCTCCTTTTTGATCCTCAACTGTGGATATCCCATCCTTAAGTCGATCGTTGAAAATATTGACGCTCCTTGCAGCTGGTCAAACAAGTCGTCGATCCTTGGCAGTGGATACTTGTTCTTGATTGTCACCTGAATGAGTTGACGATAGTCGATGCATAGACACAACGAACCATCCTTCTCCTTTACGAACAGAACTGGTGCTCCCCAAGGTGATGCACTCGAACATATGAATCCCTTATCCAACAATTCTTGCATCTGCACCTTCAATTCTTTCAACTCAGACAATGCTATCTGGTAAGAAGTCTTAGAGATTGGCTCTGTCCTGGGTGCTAACTCAATCACAAACTCTATCTCCCTCTCTGGCGGCAAGCCTAGCAATTCCTTCGAAAACACGTCTGGAAATTCTTGTACCACTGTGATGTCCTCGATCTTCAGCTGCTCGAATGTATCCACGACAGTCGCCAAGTAACCTTGGCAACCCCCGTCTAACAAATGAGTTGCCTCTAGCGACGAGATTAAGGTAATTAAAGGTCCTCCCTGACTCCCAATAAACTCGAAACTTTCACCCGCTAACAGGTTAAACTAAATCTCTTTACGATAGCATTCCATTCTAGCTTGTTGCTTGGTGAGCCAGTCCATGCCAATTATCACACCGAAATCATACATGGCTAGGACTAACAAATCTATCCTCCCCTCTTACTCACCAATCACTAACTTGCAACAAAAACAATCCAATGCAGACAACACCTTATCCTTTAACAGTGTAGATATGCTAACCACTGACTCCAACAACTCAAGACTCAATCCAATCAGCTTAACAAATTGCTCAACTATAAACAAATGAGTCGCTCCAGGATCAAATAAAGCATATGCAGCATGGTAGTTCAGTGAAACCGTACCTGTAATCACATCAGGCGTGTCCTCAGCCTATCCTCTAGTGATGTCGTATACTCATCCTTGTGCTGGGGGTTTCATCTGTCCACCCAACGGTGCATTTTTCGTTGCTAACCCCCTAATCTGACCCATCAGTGGCGGCGATGGCAACTGTTGTTGTCCCCTTGATCTTCTGGGACAGTCTCTAGCTAGGTGACCCTGTTGGCCACACTCGAAGCAAGCTCCCATCCTTAAAGGGCATGGGGTCGAACCATGTCGCCTTTCACAAAAGCGACACATGTCATTCTGACTTGGCGTCGACTTGCCTACTCCACCTTTCCTACTGGGTGGGACATGAAACCTTCCTCCAGTCTTGGGCTTCTACCCAAACCAGTTTCCTTCTCTGGTCACTCAGGTTCCTCTTTATTAGTTTGGCCCGACTATGCACCTTGTTATAATCCTTTAGGTCAAATGGCACCAACAGATTTCTGAGCTCTGATCGGAGGCCATTCCTGAACCTCCAAGCTTTGTCTTCCTGTTCTTCCACCAATCTTGGAGCGTTCTGAGATAGCTCCATGAACTTCGCTTTATACTGATCCATAGTCAGCATGCCTTGATGGAGGCGCTGAAATTCATCAATCTTCTGCTCTCGGGCGCTACTCGAAAAGTACTTGCCATTAAAGGCTCTGAGAAAGGCATTCCACACCGGAACTACGCCTTCAGGGAAAATCATGGGTTCGGTGGCTCTCCACCACGTACTTGTGTTACCCTACAACTGGTATATTGCCAGGACAACCTTTTCCTCCTCAGTGCACATCGGAAGTGCAAAGGCTTTCTCTAGGTCTTGGATCCAAAGCGATGCAGCTTTGGGATCTCCGGCACCAGTGAACCTCAATGGGTTCAGCTTCAAGAATTTCTCAATGAACTTATGCATCGGTCTCTCTCTCTTCACAACTACATTCCCAGTTGGAATTTTAGCAGGTGCGGCAGCGGCGGCAACGGCAGCAGTAGCGGCAGCTTGAGCGGCGACTTGATTCTGGGCCTGCTACCCCATAAAGCTCATGGCGTCTCAAGCGCCTGCATGATCCCTTCGATCCTAGGATCACCAGAGGCTGCTACCTTAACACCACCAGGAGGCGATGCTACACCACTAGCGCTAGCTTGAGTCGGCGCTTTACCACGACCCCCTCAGGTATGGACTCTAGTCGACGTCCTACCTTAAGTAGCAGGTCTAATGGTTCTCTTTCTAGGAGTCTTCTGCTCCTGTTCACTCATCACTCAAGTTCTTTATAGAAACCTGCTATCCAATTCCATACAGAATTAGAAGCCGAGCAATCACCATAAAACAAGCTACCAAGCAGCTATCAATCACATGCACCAGCATAATCAGAAAGCCTTTCCTATTAACTATCCCATAACTTATTGCACCTTATCACTCCAACTATTGACCAGCTCTGATACCACTTTGGATGGGGATGTCACACCTCTATCATCGAGCGCGTGCCCATCCCTTGGTGGTCGATAAATTTGTGACGTCCTAGGATGCGTCGTAGACCCATTCATTTTAATATGCATGCGAAAGCAAACAAATCTCCTCACAACTCACAACACGAGATAGAAAAGCAGGAAACAAATCACAACCAAAACAAGCCTTTATAAACACCCCGGTTTATATATAGACTAGACTATACACAGGAGTCTACGAAAGCAGACAACCCTACAAGTCCTCTAGGCAAACGAGTCCTTAACTGAAAACTCCAAGGTCTCCTGGGGACTTGGGTCCAGCACTACACCACCAAGAGGGTCAGCTGTACCCTTGCCAAAGGCAATGTCTCTACCATAGCAGGGACATCCGAATCCTGTAGGAGACCCTCTCTATGTCCATTGCGCTCGCGACAATACCACGCACTAAATTTATGGGGTACCCTCTAAGGTAAACCCTCATCAACCCAGACGATGGTTCTCATGAGCTCGTAGACCCAAACCTCGCGGCCCCCCCGGAATAGGGATAACAGTGACCTGCTCAGTAATCCTCTTAGGTTGACCAAAATGCTTTGGAGGGACTGCCATCTAAGGACCTAAAAAGGTTGAGCCCACGATGGGGTGAGACAATGTTTCAGCAAGTTCTCCCCATAAACTCTGACTATGAAGGAAATATGCCTAGAGGCAGTCTATGCACACAAGTCGGAAGACTTACCTCACCTTAGTTCCTTCCTGCAAGTCAGTATAGTGCATAATCTCAACCAATCAATTCAATCTGATCGATACCATCTATCTGTTCATACCATCTATCAATCCATTAATACGACTACTGCTCACGTAAGCTGAAATGGATGATATGCTCTCACAAGCTGATATAGATGGTAGCTCACACAAGCTGATATATGTAGATGGTAGCTCACACAAGCTGATATATAGATGGTAGCTCGCACAAGCTGATAAATATAGATCGTTGCTCTCACAAGCTGATAAACGATCATTGCTCTCACATGCTGACATATTAATGCTCGCACAAGCTGACAATTCAATGCTCTCACAAGTTGACATATTAATGTTCACACAAGCTGACAGTTCAAAGTGAACTAGAAAAATTGATATTCACACTTTTAAAAACCCACGATTTGATCTAGTCCTTAAATTAATTTCCAGTGTCAAACCCAACACCCGGGATTTGTCCAATTGAATAACAAAATTTCCCAATTTCGGAATAAATACCCAAAATTACAATTTTCACTCAATTTGCATAATTTAGCAATCAATCATAGAAACTAAGCACACAATTGCAATCGACAAAATTCCAGTCACGGGCTATCCCGGTCTAATTTTTGAAAAATAATAAATAATTAAATAAATACAATTAATTACCAAAAATAGAAACTTAGGCCGGAAATGCTTAATTAAATGACTAAACGAGCCCAAAAAAATTTCCAAAGCAATCTAGATAAATAGTACAACTTATCTAGCCTCTAATTAAGTCGTTCTAACCACCTAACATTCAAAATCGTATAATTAAATCACTAATCCGTTCTAACTAACCACCTAATCCATGCTTAACCTAAATTAATCACCTACTAAGCATGATTAACTCCCTAAGCAAAGTTTAGCGAGTAAACTCATCTGTGACATCCTGATTTTCAAGTCTGTTTTCGATGAGATGAAATGGGCTTTTCATCGATGCGCCTATGGCCTTTTTCTTTGAGTTGGCCACTCATGAGTTAACTAGTCTATCAGGTGAAGTCGATAAGGAATATAAACACAATTGACTAGAGAATTCGACTGGAAACCGACTACTTGACCATACTAATCTGCAATGGTCATTACGACACTGTCAAAATCGACCAGAGATCGGAGATAGGTCGATTCGATGGAAATATGTGATTAGTGTGTGGGTGATTCCACCTAATCACAAAATTCTCGTTGAACGGCACTAGATCGATTTTTCTGCCGTTTCTGTACCCTGTGTCCGTATTTGAAACCTTGAGATTTATACGACAACTGAGAGTCGCCTATGAGTTGAAGATGCATATTGTGGATCGAAAATGATCTACCAGAAGTCAAATGCACTAAAATTTCTAAAAGCTACCCGGTAGATTAGAATGCACTAGAATCGCGCCAGATAGAAATTAACCGGGAAATTGAACTCGGTTTCAGAAATTGAAAGTTCTGTGATGTCATGATTCATTTTAGGAACATCTTCGAAGATTTTTTTACAAACCGAGATTTTTGGCGAAAAATCAAAGTTAGGCCGTTTTGGACTGGGAACTTCAAGGGATCATTTTTGGTCGCATTTTTAGGATTCAAGTGGGATCTTTGGACAAGGAAAAATGTGGAATTAAGTGAGGACACCTTGATTGGATTTATGGACTTCAATTGGGATTGAAGGAACAAATGTGCAAATTCGTAGGCCATGGGGTACACAACATTTTAGACTAGTTCAATGGCTTCTTGAGGAAGATTCAGGAGAGAGAAGTGGCTGGAGACAAGGGTTGACTGGTGGGGGCAAGCCAAGGGAGAGAAAGACAAGTGTTCGAGCCTTGGAAGCCACTTTGGGGTCCCCCTCTTCAGTTGAAGCTTCTTCCTCCTTCTAACTACCTTTCTCCATTATTGAGGAGTTGAGAGAGCTTGAGAGAACTAGAAAACCAGAGGAGACCAACAGCAAGCTAGCCGAGCAAGCTGCAAGCCCGTCTGATCTCCCTCGCACCAGACGCTCCATCGCACGTCCATGCGAGTCCTGTTGCTATCCTGAGCTCTTCTGGTTGCCTTCTTGCATCGTTGGGCTTCCTCAGGTTGCCTGGAAGCCAACCAGCCCAGCCCCTTGCGCCATCGACTTCCCTGGCCACCCATCCAGCCCACTTGATCCCATCTTCGCTCTTTCTAGCTAGCCGAGCCGCTAGTTCAACCTTTTTGACCAGTAAGTAGAAGTTGAAGTCCTAGCAAGATCTGGAACTTCGTGGCCTCTTTCTGAGCCCTTCTCTGCCTCACTTGGTGTCGCCGCAAGCTTGTTTATCACTCACCTCCGCGTTGCCATCGCCGTGGACTCACTGAATCGCTAAACCGGTGAGTTTGCTCACTAAACCTTACTTAGAACGTTAATTATGCTTAAGGGTTGCTTAGATTAACTTAAGTATGTATTAGTGATAATCTCGAATCATTAAATTAGCCTTAGAATGGATTAGTGTTAGTATAATCAGTGAGATTAGCACCATTGAGGATAGTTTAGTCGAATTCAATGGTTGTTCTTCAGAGCTGATTCCTGGATACTCGCCGTTTGCCCTTTTTGTGGATCAAAACGAGTAGCCAATTTGAGGTCGATTCATTCTTGAAAAATGTTTTAGACATCTTCAGCTAGAACATATATTTTTATCAAGATTTTTAGCGATTTAAAAGAAGGAGATATCAGCTCCGTCATTTGCAAATAGAATCTTGGACTGTGCTTGAATTTGTGACTTTTTGGGATTCTAGGGGTTTTTATCAACTCTTAGGGTTCGAATTTAAAAATCATTTAATCACAAAAATTGTTCGTCACATCTTCTAGTTTAACATAGTCAAATTTCATATCAACTGGACAAGCTTTGAATCTCGAAATAAATTGATTTGGGAAAACAGACTTTTTGAAAATGGACACAGTTTTTGTACTGGATAGAGCGATTTACTAGACCGAATCTAGAAAAATTTGGGTTAATATGTCTGCAAGAAAAATGTTCATTTATGTGTCCTTTATAACATATTAAAATTTGGGAATTTTCTGAATTCGTTTGGTTACATTTCTGGATTTAAATTCGGAGACGCACAAGCGGACTGTTCGCGATTATGACCGATTAAAGTTTTATGATGGTTCTTGATACTTTGCTTGTTGGAAATCACACATTTGATGATATGGTTGGATTATGCAATTGATCGTTGAATTGTGAAATTGAGTGGTGATTGTGAAAATATGGTGTTTATTTAGAAAATCCCAGGTGTCAAGTTTTAACACCGAAAATGATTTTATATAATATATAAAACAAGTGGGATTTTAAAAAGTAAGATATCAATTTTTCGGATTCGATCTGATCGTGTACCCACACACGATATTTTCACCGAATGTTTTTAATAAGAAGAAAATAGGCCAAGGTCATTATCTTAATTGAGGCATGTGAATGTAAAACACAATGTCCTTAGCCGGAATTAAATGATCGTGTGCTGGTTAAGAGAACCCATTCCCGACGTGTGTCGGTAGATGTTACCTATCCCTAGTGTGTGTCGGTGGATATTACCTATCCTCGGTTGGTGTCGGTGGATATTACCATCCTTAGTATGTGTCGATGGACGTCACCTATCCCCGGTGTGTGTCGGTGGATAGAGGACTAGCGTGTTTCGAGTAAAATTGCTCGTGCGGGTAGTAATAATCAAATGGAACACATGTTGATTGAATTGATGGATCGATGTGTGTTGGTAGTTATTGCTTGTGTGAGCAGTGATTGATTTAAACGTTCCAATTGATGTGTGAAATTGCTATATGCATATGGTTGTGATATGAATTGTGCTGACATCTAGGAAGGAATTGAGATAAGGTAAGTCTCTATGGCTGTATGATTGTGTGATTAGGACGCTTTAGGCGTATTACCCTCCTAATCTGGGTTTAGAGCGTGAACTCACTGAGATTTATATCTCACCCCATCGTGGGCTTAACTTTTCAGGACCGTAGGGTGGAGGATCTGGAGCCGAGCTGAGGTGATCTAAAGTGTAGGTCAAATGGAACAGTTTCTTTTTTAGAGTCAGTCTTTTGAAATCTTTTGAGTATAGACTCTTGTATATGACTTAGTTGGTTTATAAAAGCATGTTTTGTTTGTGAATCTACTGTCCTGCTTTTATATCTCGAGATGGTTACTATCAGGGGATTTGTTATTCGCTTCCGCATGTGCAATAAAATGAAAAGGCCGGCGACTCGTCCTGTGAAGTCGCAAATTTTTATCGACCACCAAAGGATGGGCATGGCTCGAGGATTGGGGCGCGACATCACCGGTTTTGTGATTCGATGAGTCCATGACAACGGTAATTTGGTAATGCTGAGATGGGCGACAAACGACCTTGCGGTGACACCCAACAAGGCTGGAAACGGACCACGGAGGCTCATGGCTGGATGGGCTTCTCGATCCTATCCACGAACTGAGCAAGCTAGAATGAGGCTGGAAATAGCAAGGGATAGGTGGACCAAGCTACAGCAGGCGAGCAGGGGTAATGGCAAGCGACGACGGCTACTGGACGATGGCCAGGGGGCTTCGACGATGGCCTGTACAGCTCGGGGGATAGCAAGGTGGCTCGGGACAGGCGGGACGAGTGCACAATGTGCGGGATGAGCGGCTGGCCGAGACGGGCTTACGAGTAGCGTGCGGTGGAGGCAGGGAGCTCCAATTGGCGTGTGACAGCTAGGGGGGCCGTTGGCTTTATTCTTTGAAATTTTTAGCTTCTAAACACTCACTAATGGAGAAAGTAGGGTCAAGGTAGAAGAAGAAGTGGGCTAAAGAGAAGGGGGTCCCATAAGCCTCAAAAATCTTCTCTTCTATTTTTAAACACTCATTGGCAAGGCCCCACTTGTCTTGACTGTCATCCAAGCAAATTTGCAGCCCAAGACTTCCCTTAGAAGCTTCACCAAGTGGTCCAAATGTTGCACACCAAGGGACCTGCGAATTTTGGAACATTTTTCCCCAAATCCACTTCAATTCCCCTTCAATCGGATCTAAATTGGTCCCCATAAATTCAACCAAGGTGCCATCATCCCATTCAACATTTTTCCTCGCCAATTGAACCAACTTTAATCCGACAAATGCAATAAAAAATGGCCCTCGATCTTTTTGGTAAAAAACGGCCCTACTTTGAAATTCTGCCAAAAATATAGGTTTGCAAAAAAATCTTTGGAGGATGAGTCGAAGGTCCTAAAATGAATCGTGACATGACATAACTTTCAATTTCTAAAATCGGGTTTAATTTCGCGGTGAATTTCAATTTAGCGCGATTTTAGCATTACTTAATCTACCAGGTAGTTTTTAGAAATTTTTAGTGCAATTGACCCGTGGTTGATTTTTTTCAAGGCACAACTTACATCTTCGACACATTGGCGACCATCTAATCCTGGAGGATACGAGATCTATAGTGATGTGTCCTTTAGAGGACTGGGTTACGTGTTGATGCAACATGCTAGTGTTGTTGCATATGCATCCTGTCAGTTAAGACCTTATGAGCTGAATTATCTGACGCATGACTTAGAAATCGCAGCAATCATTTTCGCTCTGAAGATTTGGAGACATTATTTGTGTTGAGAAAGATTCCAGATCTTTATTGACTATCAAAGTCTCAAGTATCTATTCGCTCAAAAGGAGTTGAATATGAGACAGCATTGCTGGATGGAACTTTTGAAGGACTATGATTGTAATATCTTGTATCACCCTGGAAAGGCGAATAAGGTCACAGATGCATTGAGTCGGAAGTCTTCAATTGCGTATACACTGGTTAAGGAATGGACTTTACTTGACAAAGCTCGAGATTCGATTTTCAAATTTGAAATAGGCTACCTTTCAAATCTTATGACAACCCTTAGAATTGAACTAGAAGTGTAGGTAAGAATCAAGATGCTTTAGTGGATAGACCCAAAGATTCAGAAGATTTGCAAGAGAATACCGAAAAGAACAAGGTTGACTTTCAGATTTCAGAGGACGAAACACTGAGGTTCTGAGGACGATTGTGTGTACCTGACGATGCAGTGCTTAAGGAGGAGATCTTGTCAGAAGCTCATCGTAACAGTTACAGTATTCATCTTGGTAGTACGAAAATGTATCAAAACCTACATCAGCACTATTGGTGGTCCAGTATGAAAGCAGACATCGCCAAGCATGTCACCAAGTGTCTAACGTGTCACCAAGTGAAGGCACATCATTATAAGCTGGGAGGACATCTACAACCTCTCGAAATCCCCGAGTGGAAATGAGAACACATCACAATGGATTTTGTGACAAGCTTACCAAGGAGTCAGAGGGGTAACGATTCCATTTGGGTAGTGGTTGACAGACTGACGAAGTTGGCTCACTTCATCGCTGTACGAAAGGATCTTGATTTAGACAGGCATGCAAAATTGTACGTGCGTCAAATTGTTCGTCCGCATGGAGTGCCGGTGACGATTCCATCAAATCGAGACCCAAGATTCATAGCTGCCTTTTGGAAGAGTTTGCAGGCTGCCTTAGGAACGAAGTTGTAGTATAGTATGGCGTATCATCCTTAAACGGATGGCCAATTTGAGAGGACAATTGAAACCCTTGAAGACATGCTGCGAACTTACGTGTTGGATTTCAAGGGAAGTTGGGAGGAACAACTTCATCTTGTCAAGTTTGCCTACAACAACAACTATCGGCAGAGCATTCAGATGGCTCCTTTTGAAGCGTTGTATGGGATAGCATGCAGAATGGCAGTTTGTTGGGATGAGGTTGGAGAACGAAAGATCACAAGCCCAGAGTTAGTCCAACAGTCAGTGGATGCAGTTGCCGTCATTAGAGACAAATTAAAGATCACTCAGAGCCGCTAGAAAAGTTACGCAGATAAGTGCCGGAGACCTTTGGAATCATAAGTTGGTGATCACATTTTTCTAAAGGTGTCACCAATGAGGGGTACTTCGCGCTTCATCGAAAAGGAAAAGTTGAGTCCGAGGTACGTGGGTCCCTTTGAGATTCTGGAAAGAATCGGGATCCTAGCGTATCGTCTTGCATTACTGCCGAGGTTGGCGCAAGTGCATCACGTCTTTCACGTGTTGATGTTGAGGAAGTATCAGCCTGACCCGACCCGCGTGCTAAATTTTGAAGAGTTAGACGTGTGCGACAGAGTATCATACGTGGAAAGCCCGATTCAGATTGTGGATCGGAAAGAACAGATTCTACGCACCAAGATGATCCCATTGGTTAAAGTGGTCTGGCAACACCATGGCACTAAAGGAGCAACTTGGGAAAGTGAAGATTCGATGAGACAACTGTACCCCCACCTTTTTGTTTAAAAGATTTGTAATGGTTTAAATTTCGAGTATGAAATTTTTATAAAATGGGAAGAATTGTGACATCCTAAATTTCAAGTTCTATTTTCGATTGGATAAGTTGGGCTTTTTATTGACGCACCTATAGTTCTTTTCCCTGAACTGATCACTCATGGGATAACCGGTCTATTAGGTGAAGCCGTTAAGGGATTCTAATGCAATAGACTTGAGAATTCGACCATGGATCAACTACTTGACCGCGCTAATTTACAAGGGTCATTACGGCATAGTTAAAAATCAATTAGAGATCGGGGATAGGTTGATTTGACAAAGATATGTGATTAGTGCATTGGTGATTCCACCTAATTGCAAAATCCTTATCGATCGGCACTAGACTGATTTTTCTGTTATTTTAGTACCCTCTGTCCGTATTCAAAATCACAAGATTTTCACGACAACTAAGAGTCGCCAAGGTATCGAAGATGTACGTTGTGGCTTGAAAATAATTAACCACGGGTCAATTGCACTGAAAATTCTTAAAAGCTACCCGGTAGGTTAGGTCACGCTAAAATCGTGCCAGAAATTGAAATTAACCGTGAAATTGAACCTGATTTCAGAAATTGAAAGTTCTGTCATTTCACGAGTCAAGTTAGGACTGTCAACTCATCCTTCAAAGATTTTTCTGCAAACCGAGATTTTCGGGGAAAATTCAAAGTAGGTCTGTTTTCGACAGGAAAAATCCAAGGGCCGTTTTTGGTTGCGTTTTTGGGATTCAAGTGAGTTCATTTGGTGAGGAAAAATCTTGTATTTGACGAGGACACCTTGGTTGAATTTAGGGGGATCGATTTAGATCCAATTGAAGGAGAATTGAAGTTGATTTGGGGGAATTTGTGTCAAAATTTGTAGGCCATGGGGGACTCAACATTTTAGACCACTTGGGGATGGTTCTAGGGAGATTTTTGTGAAGAAAAGTGGCTTGGAAGACTGCCAAAGACAAGTGGGACCTTTGCAATGATTGTTTATGGATAGAAAAGTGGACTTTGGAGGCTAAAGAGGGACCCTCCACCTTTAGCAGCCCCTTCTTCTTCATTCCAGCCACCTTTGTCCATGGTAGACTACTTTTGGAGCTCCAAAAACCAGAGGGAAGCAAACCTGCCCTCCCCCTAGCTGTCGACCGCTCACTCACGCCTGCTCACCCGCGCGCATCGCTCCACCAGCCCATGCCGTCTCGCCTGTCTCGCGCCCCCTCACCATTCCCCTGAGCCCTTGGTCACCATAGGAGCTTAGCCGGAGCCCTGTCGACGCCGTCCAGTAGCCACTATCGCCCGTCGTCGCTTGCTGCTGCCTCCATCACTCGTCGCTCGCCATTTCCAGCCCAAGCCGAGCCGTTCCAACTTGCTCGGCCCAGCATCTAGAATCGAAGACCATCAAGGGTTTTTGAGTTCCGTGGGCTATTTCAGGCCTCTTCCAAGCCTTGTTTGGTGTCACCGCACGGTCGTTTGTCACCCGTCTTCGCGTTGCCATCGTCATGGACTCACTAGATCGCAAAAAAGGTGAGTTTACTTGCAAAAATCTGCTTAGGGGGTTAATGATGCTTAGGGGGTGATTAGTTTAGGTTAAGCATGGATTAGGTGGTTAGTTAGAATGGATTAGTGATTTAATTATTCAATTTTGCATGTCAGGTGGTTAGAACAGCTTAATTAAGGACTACATAGATCGTGCTATTTATCTAGATTGGTTCGGAAATTTTTTGGGCCCGTTTAGGTGTTTAATTAGGCATTTCCGGCCTATGTTTACATTTTTGGTAATTAATTGTATTTATTTAATAATTTTTGGTATTTATTTTATTATTTCATATTTTCTAGAAATTAGACCGGATAGCCCGTGATCGGAATTTGGTGTTGATTACAATGGTGTGCTTGGTTGATGCAATTGATTGCTAAATTGTGCAAATTGAGTGGAAATTGTAATTTTGGGTATTTATTCCAAAATTGTGAAATTTTGATATTCAATTGGAAAAATCCCAAGTGTTGAGTCTTGACACTGAAAATGATTTGTAAGGACTAGATCGAATCGTGGGATTTTAAAAGTGTGAATATCAATTTTTTCTAGTTCACTTTGAACTATCAGTTTGTGAGAGCATTAATATGTCAGCTTGTGAGAGCATTGAATTGTTAGCTTGTGTGAGCATTAATATGTCAGCTTATGAGAGCATTGAATTGTCAACCTGTGCAAGCATTAATATGTCAGCTTGTGAGAGCAATGATCGTTTATCAGCTTCTGAGAGCAACAATCTATATTTATCAGCTTGTGTGAACTACCATCTATATATCAGCTTGTGCGAGCTACCATCTATATTAGCTCTTGAGAGCACTTAATCCATTTTAGCTTCTGTGAGCAGTAATTGTATCGATTGATTGATAGATGGTATTGTTTCATATATGGTATGGATTAGTAGATGGTATCGATTGTATCGAATCAATTGGATTGAACTAATTGGTTGAGATTATGAACTATATTGACTTGCAGGAAGGAACTGAGGTGAGGTAAGTCTTCTGTCTTATGTGCATAGACTGTCTCTTGGCATATTTCCTTCCTAGTTAGAGTTTAAGGGGTGAATTTGCTGAAACGCCCTGTCGTGGGCTCAACCTTTTTAAGGTCCTTAGATGGCGGTTCTTCCGGAACATTTTGGTTCGCCGGGGAGGGTTACCAAGCAGAGTTTTGATTACAATGCCCAGGGGGCCAATAGGTCTATGAACTCGTGGTGACGACCATTTGGGTTGATGATGGCCTACCTCAGAGGGTACCTCATCGGTTCAAAGCGTGGTTTCACTACGATTTCAATGGATTCCATGTGGGTCCCCTCAAGGGTTTCGAAATTCCCACTGTGGTAGTTGATGTCACTCTAGGTGAGAGTGCAGCTGACCCTCCCGATGGTGCCGTGGAGGGCCCGACACCCCCGAAGCCTGTGGAGACCGAAGAATCGACAATTGCGTTTGACTCGTTGGTCTTAGGACAGTTCCCTTTTTGTTGAGCCAGTCTTTTGTAGACTATTGACGTTAGTGTTCTATTGTATATTAACCAGGGTGTTTATAAAGGTGCGTTTTGGTGTTGAATTGTTTCTTGCTTTTCTATCCCGTGTTTTTTATTGTCAAGGGTAATCGATCGCTTCCACATGTCCATTAAAATGAATGGATCGGTGATGCGTCTTGAGATGTCGCATTTTTATCGACCACCGAGGGATAGGCACGCGCTTGAGGATCGAGGCATGACATCCTCGCCTAGAGTGGTATCAGAGCTGGTAGATAGTTGGAGTGATAAGGTGTGATAAGTTATGGGATGGTTAGTAGGAAAGGTCTTTTGATTATGTTTGCACATGTGATTGATAGCTGGTTGGTAGATTGTTTTGTGGTGATCGCTTCACTTCTAATTCTATGTGGAATTGGGAAGCAGGTTTCTGTAAAGAACTTGCATAATGAGTGATTAGGAGCAGAGGACTCCTAGAAAGAGAACGATTAGACGTGTTACTCGGGGTAGGACGCCGACTAGGGTCGGTATTCAAGGGGGTTGTGGTAGAGTGTCGACTCAAGCTAGCGCTAGTGGTGTAGCATTGCCTTCTGTTGGTGCTAGGGTAGCAACCATTGGTGATCCCAGGATCAAAGGGATCATGCAGGCACTTAAGAAACTAAGAGCTTTGATGGGGTAGCAAGCCCAAAATCAAGCCGCCGCCACTACCGTCGTCGCTTCTTAACCGCCGTTGTCGCCGTTGCCATTAAGGCCACACTTGCCGTTGTCACACTGGAAACGCCAAGTTCCAATTGGAACATAGTTGTGGAGAGAGAGAGAGAGGCCAATGCATAAGCTCCTTAAGCAGTTCTTCAAGCTGAACTTGCCAAGGTTCACTAGTGCAGGAGATCCCGAAGCTACATTGCTTTGGGTCCAAGACCTAGAGAAAGCCTTTGCACTTCTGATGTGCACTGAGGAGGAAAAGGTTGTCCTGGCAGTGTACCAGCTACAGGGTAACGCAAGTACGTGGTGGAGAGCCACTAGAGGCATGACTTCCCTAAAGGCGTAGTTCTTGTGTGGAACCTCTTTCTCAGAGCCTTTAATGGCAAGTACTTTTCAAGTAGCACCCGAGAGTAGAAGATGGAGGAATTTCAGCGCCTTCGTCAAGGCATGCTGACCATGGATCAATATGAAGCCAAGTTCGCGAAGCTGTCTCAGTACACTCCAAGATTGGTGGAATATCCAGAAAATAATGCTCGGAGGTTTAGGAATGGCCTTCGACTGGAGCTGAGAAATCCGTTGGTGCCATTCGACTTGAAGGATTACAACGAGGTATATGGTCGAGTCCAACTGATAGAGAGGAACTTAAGTGACCTGACTGCTGTATTTGGTTCAAGGTTTAGTTCAAATAGAGACAGGAACTGGTTTGGGAAGAAGCCCATGACCGGAGGAAGGTTTCATGTCCCACCCAGCAGGAAGGGTGGAGTAGGCAAGTCAGCGCCGAGTCAGAATGGTGCGTGTCGCGTTTGTGGAAGGCGACATAGTTGGACCCCGTGCCCTTTGAGGATGGGTGCTTGCTTCGAGTGTGGCTAACAAGGTCACCTAGCCAGAGAATGTCCCAAAAGACCGAGGGGACAACAGCAGTTGCCACTACCGCCACCAATGGTTCAGATTAAGGGGTTAAGGCCATAGAATGCACCGTAGGGTGGACAAATCAGATCCCTAGCACAAGGATGAGTGTACACCATCACTAGAGGATAAGCAAGGACTGCGCTTGATGTGATTACAAGTATGGTTTCATTGAACGACCATGCTGCATATGCTTTATTTGATCATGGAGCGACTCATTCATTTATAGTTGAGCAATTTGTTAAGCTGATAGGATTGAGTCCTAAGTTGTTGGAGTCAGTGGTTAGCATATCTACATCGTTAAAGGATAAGGTGTTGTCTACATTGGGTTGTTCTGGTTGCAAGTTAGTGATTGGTGAGTGAGAGGGGAGGATAGATTTATTAGTCCTAGCCATATATGATTTTAATGTGATAATTGGCATGGATTGGCTCACCAAGCAACGGGCGAAGATAGAATGCTATCGTAAAGCAATTCAGTTTAACCCATTCGTTATTGGATGAAAGTTTCGAGTTTATTTAGAGTTGAGGAGAACCATCGATTACCTTAATCTCGTCGCTAGAAGCAACCCGTTTGTTAAATGGGGGTTGCCAAGGTTACTTCACGACTGTCGTGGATACGACAGTTGAGGAGTTGAAGGTCGAGGACATCGCAATGGTTCAAGAATTTCCATATGTGTTTCCAAAGGAATTGCCAAGCTTGCCACCAAAGAGAGAGATAGAGTTTGTGATCGAGTTAGCACCCGGGACAGAGCCAATCTCTAAGGCTCCTTATCGGATGGCATTGTCTAAGTTGAAAGAATTGAAGGTGCAGATGCAAGAGTTGTTGGATAAGGGATTCATACGTCCCAGTGCATCACCTTGGGGAGCACAAGTTATGTTCGTGAAGAAGAAAGATGGTTCATTGCATCTATGCATTGACTATCGTCAACTCAATCAAGTGACGATCAAGAACAAGTATCCATGCCTGAGGATCAACAACTTGTTTGACCAGCTGCAAGGTGCGTCAATATTTTCAATGATTGACTTAAGGACGGGATATCATCAGCTGAGGATCAGAAAGGAGGACACATCGAAGTTAGCATTTCGTACTCGGTACGACCATTATGAGTTTACTGTAATATCATTTGGTTTGACAAACGCCCCAGCTGCTTTTATGGATCTGATGAACCGAGTGTTCAAAGAGCATCTGGATCAATTTGTGATCGTGTTCATCGATGATATCCTGGTGTATTCGAGAAGTTCTAAGGAGCACAAGGGACATTTGAGGATGGTACTTCAGACCCTGAGGAATCATGAGTTGTACGCTAAGTTCAGTAAGTGCGAGTTTTGGTTGACTCGTGTGGCGTTCCTAGGTCACGTGATTTTAGGCGAAGGAATCTCCGTGGACCCGACCAAGATTGAAGCATTTATCAATTGGTCAAGACCAACAACTGTGACAGAGATCATAAGCTTTTTGGGTTTGGCAAGGTTACTACAGAAGGTTCGTGGAAGGGTTTTCAATGCTAGAGTCGCTGTTGACTCAACTACTAAAGAAGGAAGAGAAGTTTGTGTGGACAGACAAATGCGAGCATAGTTTCCAAGAGCTTAAGCAGAAGCTGACTACGGTGTTTGTGCCATTCCATTTGGTCCTAGAGGATACAAGATCTATAGTGATGCATCGTTTAGAGGACTGGGTTGTGTGTTGATGCAACATGGTAGGGTTGTTGTTATGTGTCCCGTCAATTGATACCTCATGAGCTGAATTATCCGACACATGACTTAGAACTCATAGCAATCATTTTCGCTCTGAAGATTTGGAGACATTATTTGTGTGGTGAAAGATTCCAAATCTTTACTAACCATCAAAGTATCAAGAATCTATTCTTTTAGAAGGATTTGAATATGAGACAGTGTCGCTGGATGAAACTGCTGAAGGACTATGACTATGATATCTTTTATCACCCTGGAAAGGTGGATAAGGTCGCAGATGCGCTGAGTCGGAAGTCTTGAGTTGCACATATGCTGGTAAAGGAATGGACTTTACTAGAGAAAGCTTGAGATTTGGTTTTCAAATTTGAGGTACGCCAACTTTCAAATCTTATGGCCACCCTCAAAATTGAACTAGAAGTGCAAGTAAGAATCAAGACACTTCAGTGGACAAACCCAGAGATTTAGAAGATCCTGCAAGAGAATGCCGAAAAGAAGAAGGCTGACTTTTAGATTTTGAAGGAAGGAACACTAAGGTTCCGAGAATATTGATGTAGCGCTTAAGGAGGAGATCTTATTAGAAGCTCATCGTAGCAGTTATAGCATTCATCCTAACAGTATGAAGATGTATCAAAACCTGCGTCAACACTAATGATGGTCCGGTATGAAGGTGGACATCGCCAAACATGTCACCAAGTGTCTAACGTGTCAGCAAATGAAGCCACAACATTGTAAACCGGGAGGACTTTTGCAACTTCTCGAGATCCCCGAGTGGAAATGGGAACACATCACAATGGATTTTTGTGACATGCTTACCAAGGAGTCAAAGGGGTAATAATTCCATTTGGGTAGTGGTCGACAGACTGACGAAGTTGGTTCACTTCATCGCTATACGAAGGGACCTTGATTTGGACAGGCATGCAAAATTGTACGTGCGTTAGATTGTTCGTCTGCATGGAGTGCTGGTGACAATTACATCGAACTGAGACTTGAGATTCACAGTTGCTTTTTGGAAGAGTTTGTAGGCTGCCTTAGGAACGAAGCTGCAGTATAGTATGGCCTATTATCTTCATATGGATGGCCAGTTTGAGAGAATGATTTAAACCCTCGAAGACATGCTACGAGCTTGCGTGTTCGATTTCAAGGGAAACTCGGAGGAACAACTTCATCTTGTCGAGTTTGCCTACAACAACAGCTACCAGCAGAGCATTTAGATGGCTCCGTTTGAGGCGTTGTATGGCAGAGCATACAGAACGCCAGTTTGTTGGGATGAGGTTGGAGAATGAAAGATCACAAGCCCAGAGTTAGTCCAGCAGTCAGTGGATATAGTTGCCGTCATTAGAGATAGATTAAAGACCACTCAGAGTCGCCATAAAAGTTACACAGATAAGCATCGGAGACTTATGGAATTTCAAGTTGGTGATCACGTTTTTCTAAATGTGTCACCAATGAGGGGTACTTCGTGCTTCGGCAATAAGGGAAAGCTAAGTCCGAGATATGTAAGTCCCTTTGAGATTCTGGAAAGAATCGGGATCTTAGCGTATCGTCTTGCATTGTTGCCGAGGTTGGCGCAAGTGCATGACGTTTTTCACGTGGAAAATTTTGAATTGGGATCTTAGCGTATCAGTCTAACCCGACGCATGTGCTAAATTTTGAAGAGTTAGACGTAGACGACAGAGTGTTGTACTTGGAAAGCCCAGTTTAGATTGTGGATCGGAAAGATCAGATTCTACGCACCAAGACAATCCCGTTGGCTAAAGTAGTCTGGCAACACCACAACACTGAAGGAGCAACTTGAGAAAGTGAAGATTCGATGAGACGACTGTACCCCCACCTTTTTGTTTTAAGATTTGTAATGGTTTAAATTTTAAGTACGAAATTTTTATAAGAGGGGAAGAGTTGTGACATCCTGAATTTCAGGTTCTGTTTTCAATTGGGAAAGTTGAGCTCTTCATCGACGCACCTATAGTTCTTTTCCCTGAACTAATCAATCACGGGATAATTAGTGTATTAGGTGAAGCCGTTAAGGGATTTTAACACAATAGACTTGAGAATTTGACTAGGGATCGACTGCTCAACCATGCTAATCTGCAAGGGCTATTACGGCACAGTTAAAAATCAATTAGAGACTGGAGATAAGTCGATTTGACAAAGATACGTGATTAGTGCGTGGGTCATTCCACCTAATTGCAAAATTCTTGTCGATCGACACTAGAACGATTTTTCTATCGTTTTGGTACCTTGTGTCCGTATTCGAAACATCAAGATTTTCACGTCAACCGAAAGTTGCCAATGTGTCGAAGATGTACATTGTGGCTTGAAAATAATCAACCACGGGTCAATTGCACTAAAAATTTTTAAAAGCTACTCGGTAGATTAGGTCACGCTAAAATCGCGCTAGATTGAAATTAATCACAAAATTGAACCTGATTTCAGAAATTGAAAGTTCTTTCATGTCACAATTCATGTTAGGACCGTCCACTCATCTTTTGAAGATTTTTCTACAAACCGAGGATTTTCGGTGAAAATTCAAAGTAGGGCCATTTTCGACCGGAAAAATCCGAGGGCCGTTTTTGGTCGCATTTTTGGGATTCAAGTGGGTTCATTTTGTAAGGAAAAATGTTGTATTTGACAACGGCACCTTGGTTGAATTTATGGGGACCGATTTAGATCCATTTGAAGGAGAATTGAAGTGGATTTAGGGGAATTTGTGTCAAAATTCGTAGGCCATGGGGGACTCAATATTTTGGACCACTTAGGGATGGTTATAGGGAGATTTTTGTGCAACAAATTGGCTTGGATGACAGCCAAGACAAGTGAGACCTTTGCAATGAGTGTTTATGGATAGAACGGTGGACTTTGGAGGCCAAAGAGGGACCTTCCATGTTCAGCAGCCCCTTCTTCTGCATTCCAGCCACCTTTCTCCACGGTAGACCATTTTTGAAGCTCCAAAAACTAGAGGAAAGCATAGCAGCCCTCCCCTTAGCTATCGACCGCCCACCCGAGCCGCTGGACCGCTACTCGCTCATGCTTGCTCGCCCTCGTGCATCACTCTGCTAGCCCGTGCCGTCTCGCCTATCCCACTTCCCCTCGCCATTCCCCCGAGCCCCTGGTCACCTTAGGAGCTCAACCGAAGCCCCGTCGATGTCGTCCCGCAGCCACCGTCCCTTGTCATCGCTTGCTGCTGCCTCCATCGCCCGTCCCTCGCCGTTTTCAGCCCAAGCCGAGTTGTTGTAGCTTGCTCGGCCCAGCATCTAGAACTGAAGACCAGCAAGGGTCTTTGGGCTTTGTGGGCCATTTCGGGCCTCTTCCAGGCCTTGTTTGGTGTCGCCACAAGGTCGTTTGTCACCCGTCTCCGTGTTGGCGTCGTCGTGGACTCACCGGATCACAAAATTGGTGAGTTTACTTGCTAAACTCTGCTTAGGGAGTTAATGATGCTTAGCAGGTGATTAGTTTAAGTTAAGTATGGATTAGGTGGTTAGTTAGAATGGATTAGTGATTTAATTATTTGATTTTGCATGTTAGGTGTTTAGAATGGCTTAATTAAGGACTAGATGGATTGTGTTATTTTTCTTGATTCGTTTGGAAATTTTTCGGGCCTGTTTAGGTGTTTAATTAGGCATTTCCGGCCTAAGTTTGCATTTTTGGTTATTAATTATATTTATTTAATAATTTTTGGTATTTATTTAATTATTTAATATTTTCCAAAAATTAGACCGGGATAACCCATGACCGGAATTTCGTGCTGATTGTTGTGGTGTGCTTGGTTTATGCAATTGATTGCTAAATTGTGCAAATTGAGTAGAAATTGTAATTTTGGGTATTCATTCCAAAATTGTGAAATTTTGATATTCAATTAGAAAAATCCTAGGTGTTGGGTTTTGACCCCGAAAATGATTTGTAAGGACTAGATCGAATCGTGGGATTTTAAAATTGTGAATATCAATTTTTTCTAGTTCACTTGAACTATCAGCTTGTGTGTGGCATCCCGGAAATTCAAAGCCGAGCCTTAAGGAGTGTTAAATGTCTTTAATTAGGTAATAGAATTTTATGGCTTATGCTTTAGCCAATTTGTCTTTTAATGTGATGAATTTTGCTTGTGTTGTGGAAATTTAAATTTAAAAGCTTGGCCATATGATTTAAATTTCAATAATTAAAAATATCCCAAGACTTTGGCCAAGATGAAATTTGAATTTAGAAATATTTATAAAAAGGAATTCAAAAAAAAAAAAAAAGAAGAAAAAGGGATCGAAAATTCGAATGGGCCTTGGACCCATTAGCCAAAAGCTTGCTGGGCCAAGCTAGTCGGCCCATTGGGCCCAAGAGGGGAGTTCGACCAGCCCAAAGAGGAGTGGCCGGTTGGGCCTAAGCCCAAGCCCATTAACCCAAATCAAATTTCAAAAATAGAAATGACAAGTGGCCAAGGGAAGAGCATGCATTGGTGAGTCATTAGGCAAGTAATCATGAGCTTTAGGGGAGTATAAGAGGGATGAGGAGAGAGGGATGGCCGGCTCTTTGCTTCATTTTGGCCGAGAAAGGTGAGAGAGAGAGAGAGAGTGTTCGAGAAAGGGGAGAGACCGAGAGAGAGGAGGTGGAGCAGAGAGTTGCCGCCGCCGTGTCTCGCCGTCGCCGCCTTGTCCGACCGTCCTACGCCGCCTTGTGCTTGCTGTTCGTTTATTTTGGAGGCAAGTGGGGGGTCCTTTACTTCTCTTGCATGTTTTTTTGATGGTTGCATGTTCGGTTTTAGGGGTGATTTGGGCGAAATACCGAAGTAAGGGTTGAATGTGTTCATGTTATGTGGCTGTTTCCGTTCGGTTGGTGGTAGACAGTATCTTATTCGAGCTTGCATGTGTATTTGGAGTGTGATTTTGGCTTCGGTGTCTTCATGAAAGTTGAATCTAACATCTTGAGGTATGACATACTCGAAGTTCATGGAAAACGATGGTGATATGAGGGGTCAAAAGTTCTATTTTACGGAGGCTTTAGATCTGCGAATTTCCTACTGACCTTTTGTTGATTTCTTGGTTGTATGTTGATTTCTGTTGGAGATCTCACTTTTTTGTCTTCATGAATGTTTTAGATAACATCCTAAACTATAACATACTCCTATTTGAGGAGAAAAAAATGAGTATAGCCTAGTTAATTAGCTAGATCTTTGAGACGGATGGTTCTGTTGAAGTGAACCGAGACACCCGAGATTTCAAGGACTTAAAAGAGGATCATACTTTGGTTATTTAACCTAGATCTCTTCATGAAACTTGTAAAGGACACATTTATCTATAACATACTCGAATTTCAGGAGAAACGAAAGAGATTTGATGGGTCAAACTTAAGTTTTTCGGTGATGTACGTTCTGGACGAAACGGTAGAGGTTCCAGAAGCTTCGTGGAGTTATATAAATTAATCTATAAAGAATTTGGCTTAGCGTTCTTCATGAAAAATGCACGAAAATGTGTTGGCTATCATCCTGTAAAATTTGGGAATTTTCGAAGGTCATATGAGTATTTTAATTGAATTAATTCGAAAACTGTGCAATCTGGCCATGATCCGAATGTTGTGTGTATTTTGTGGAAATTTGGGAAATTATGTAAAATGCAAATTAGCCATGGATTTTATGTGAAATTTGATTCTAATTGTTTGTTTAATGATTGATTAAAGATTACGATTTTTGGAAAAATCATAAATATTAAATATAATATTTATTTATGAAAATAAATAATATAATAATATAATAATATAATAATATAATAATAATAAAATAAAAGGTGGATTATTTTATTGGGCATGAGTCCTATGGAATTATGATGCATTGCTATATGACATTGATGCATGTATGATCATGAATTATGATGTATTGTTATATGGCATTGATGTATGAATGATCATGAATTGTGATGCATGTATGTAAATCATATGCCATGAAATAACAAGATGAAAAGGATGATAAAAAGTGGAAAATGGTATGTGAGTAAGAGGTTGTGGCGGAGGATGATATCTGGTGGCCGAGTGGCATAATTCCGTAGATTCCCCGGGAGTTTCATGATGCCCGGAATGTGGGGGGCCTAAGCCCCGTTAGAGGTTTCGCCGAAGGCGGTGACTCGCGATGCCGGGATTAGGGTGCGAGATCCCCGGTTAGAAGGTTAAAGGCCGGAAGCCCTGTCGGAGGTTTCTGCTCGAAGGGAATGCCTCGTGATGCTAGTTGAGATGCGAGATGCCCGGAATGTGGGGGGTCGGAAGCCCAGTGGCCATGAGATGGCTGGGATACTGGGATCCCTGTCGGAGGTTTCTGCCCGAAGGGATGGTGATGATGGTGAATTTGATGATTTGAGAAAAGATAATGTGGGGATCAATTGATAAATAAAAGTGGAAATTGATCTATGATGTGATATGCATGGTGATGCATGGCTAATGATGATGTGATATGCATGGTGATGCATGGTTAATAGTGATATGATGTGATATGCATGGTGATGCATGGCTAATGATGATATGATGTGATATGCATGGTGATGCATGGCTAATGATGATATGATGTGATATGCATGGTGATGCATGGTTAATGATGATGTGATGATAATGATATATGAGACGCCATGATGATGATATATATGCTATGATGATGCATGAATACGCTTGACATCAAAAAGGTAAGCAATGCCTGCATTGTATGATGGTATGCATGGTGCACTGAGTTGTTATTGGATTTCCCTATCTGCTGAGTGGTTGTACTCACCCCTTTTGGGGATAACATTTCAGATTAGCACTATGCCGCTGCCTGCTGTTTCGCATGGGGTATTTTACGGTATACCGTCTGATGTTGAGGTGGAGTGTACGGAGATAGATTGTCCCTCTGTGCCCAGATTGATGTTTATCCGAGTGCGATGCTTAGTTATGTATGATATCGGCCCGGGGGGCCCCGTCATACAAGAGTTCATTTCGTTCACGTCCGTCGAGATGGTGCTATGCGAGGGATCTTGCCGCCGCCACCACCCGATGCACCGGGTTGGGTGTGAGACTCACGCGCGACGAGTAGGAGCCGAGCTTTTATGTAGATAATCGACACCTTTGATGGGAGCTTGTGCGCTTGATGTAGAGGGTTGATAGTTTCTTTTTTGAGATTTTAGGCGGGACATGGCGAGTCCTCGCTTTTCTTGTTTTGTATCGACCCGAGAAAGGAGGAGTCCCATCTTAAAAGAATATGTAAATAAAGTGTCGATGTTCATATATAAAATCCCGATGTGTAGCCGGTGTGTATTTGTATCATGGGTTAGAAGGGAGATAGATGACGATGTGAATTTTGCTTTCGCTATGAGTCGCGCATGGGACCGCTTAAAAAAAAAATGCCTGTAATCTGGCAAGGCTTAATTTAGCCAAGAGATAGAGATGGTAAAAGATGTAACATCGGCGTTGGTGACGACCTGCGAAGGGTTCGGGGTGTCACAGCCGCCATTTTTGGTATCAGAGCGAATGGTTATAGGTGGAGTGATAAGGAGCCTCATTTGGAATTGAGGGAACATGATGACAATACACACCATGGGGTCTAAAACGAAATAATTGAATAACGGGTGATGAGAATTCACTCATAGATCCCCAGTAGTCTGTCTTGAATTTCCAGTAACATGTATATGTTACTTATATGATAGTAGTAATTGCTTTGAGTGGAGGCAGTAAGTCTCAGATTATTCCTGAGGCAATGCTTGGAAATTGCAGGAGAGTCATGGTGCGAGCTAGAAGTGCTCATCCATCGAGGGCTGAAGCCTCTGTTGCAAGGGCTGAACCCCGAATGGAAGATATCCTGCAGGCATTAGCCAATATTGGAAATCTGATGGAGAGGCAGGCGCAGCAACAGCCCGGAGCAGAACGCCGTACTCAAGGACTAATGGAGCAGTTTTTGAAGCTGAAGCCACTTAAGTTTAATGGAATGGGAAGTCCTGAGGAGGCAGAGCAATGGATTGATGGAATGGAACGAATTTTCCGGCTGTTGGACTGCACTAATGCTGAGAAAATAGTCTTAGCAGAGTACCAATTGGAGGGAAATGCGAAGTTTTGGTGGAGAGCTTCGAAGGACATAATCTTTCCACCAGGTACTGATGTTAGCTGGGATGAGTTTATTAGAGCTTTTAATAGGAAGCATTTCTCTGACTGTGCTAAGGATAGGAAGATTACTGAATTTGTTCAGCTAGAACAAAAGGGGTTGACTGTAGATCAGAATGAGGCTAGATATTTTGAATTGTCTAGATATGCTCCTAGATTGATTGAGGATCAGGAGGAGAAGGCTAAGAGATTCCTGAAAGGGCTGAGGACTGACATTAGAAAGCAGTTGGTGCCTTTGAACATAAGAGATTATAATGAGATTTATGAAAGGGCGCAGTTAGTGGAGCAGGAATTGTTGAGGGAGAGGTCTGAGTTTAAGAAACCGTTGAATTTTAGTGATGTGAAAAAGGGGAAGAGACCTTATTCTGGTCAAGGTCAGACCTGGAATGTGAAGAAGAAGGGGAATTTTGGAAATTTTGGAGGAACAAGGAGTGGTATGAACATAGGGAAAGCACCCTATCAGCCTGGACAACAAAAATGTTTTGGCTGTGGACAAGTGGGACATCTTAGGAGGAATTGCCCACGAGAGAGGTCGCAAGTGAGTGTTGGCTCAGTGCGACAGGGATATCAGAGTGCTGTTAGGTCAAATCCGCAAGGAAATCGTCAGAGACCACCTGCACAAGGAAGGGTGTATGCGATCACCTAAGAGGAAGCGGAAGCTTCCAAGAATGTTATCTCAGGTACGATTCTTATTAATGGCGAAAAGGCATATGCATTGTTTGACACGGGTGCAACGCATTCGTTTGTGTCTGAAAGATATAGGTGTTTGAATAGGATAGAAGTTATGCCTCTTGAGACGCCTCTTTGTGTTTCCACGCCTTTAAAGGATATGGTATTGTCTACATTGGTGTGTGAACATTGTAAGATATCAATGGGAGGAAAGGATATGGAAATAGACTTGGTTGTAATGGCTATGTATGATTTTGATGTTATTATAGGAATGGATTGGCTTCGTAAGTATCGGGCTAGAATGGATTGTTATAGAAGAGTGGTGCAATTTGTTTTACCTGATCAGTCTAGTTGTGAATTTCTAGGAGGTCAAACCCATTTTCCTGTAACTCTTATTTCGGCAGTAGAAGCATGTAAGTTACTTGACGAAGGATGTCAAGGGTATCTAGCCATAGTTAGAGATTATGCCAGGGAGGAGCCTAATCTCGAGGAAGTTCGTGTAGTTAACGGATTTCAAGATGTATTTCCTGAGGAATTGCCTGGATTGCCGCCAGAGCGGGAGATTGAATTCGAAATTGAATTAACACCTGGAACAGGACCAATATCAAAAGCTCCATATAGGATGGCTTTAGCTGAACTGAAGGAGTTGAAAGTGCAACTGCAAGAATTGCTTGATAAAGGATTCATTAGACCAAGTGCTTCACCTTGGGGTGCACCGGTCTTGTTTGTGAAAAAGAAGGATGGGTCAATGCGCTTGTGTATTGACTATAGGCAGTTGAATCAGGTGACTATTAAGAATAAGTATCCTTTGCCTAGAATTGATGACTTATTTGATCAACTCCAAGGAAGTTCGGTCTTTTCTAAGATTGATTTGAGATCGGGATACCATCAGTTAAGAATTAAGAAGGAGGACATTCCTAAGACCGCATTCAGGACTCGTTATGGACATTATGAGTTCCTTGTTATGCCATTTGGATTGAGTAACGCCCCTGCTGCATTTATGGATTTGATGAATAGAATATTTCAGCCTTATTTAGACCAGTTTGTGATTGTCTTTATTGATGATATTCTGGTATATTCAAAAGGGCCTAAAGAGCATGAGCAGCATTTGAGAATAGTTTTGCAGACTCTGAGAGAGCATAAGTTGTATGCTAAGTTTAGTAAGTGTGAATTCTGGTTGGATCGAATAGTATTTTTAGGACATGTGGTGTCGGAAAAGGAATTGCGTGAGACCCGCAAAAGTTGAAATAATAGTGAATTGGCCGAGACGGACAACACCTACGAGATACGAAGTTTCTTAGGATTGGTGGCTATTATAGGAGATTCATTGAAGGATTTTCAAGGCTAGCGGGACCTTTAACTAAGTTGACCCGAAAGAATGTGAAGTTTGAGTGGAATGGAGAATGTGAAAGGAGTTTTCGGGAGCTCAAAAAGAAATTGACTTCACTCCAATTCGACTATACCCTCGGACTGATGGTTTCACGGTGTATAGTGATGCATCTCACAAAGGACTAAGATGTGTGTTGATGCAGCATGGCAAGGTTGTAGCCTATGCATCCAGACAATTGAAACCTCATGAGCTAAATTACCCGACGCATGATTTAGAGCTAGCAGCTATAGTGTTTGCCTTGAAGATATGGAGACACTATTTGTATGTGGAAAAGTTTGAGATCTACACGGATCATAAGAGTTTGAAGTATCTGTTCTCACAAAAGGAGTTGAACATGAGACAAAGGAGGTGGATGGAGTTGTTGAAGGATTATGACTGTGAGATAAGATATCATCCAGGAAAAGCGAATAGAGTAGCAGATGCTCTTAGTCAAAAGTCGGCCGTAGAAATAGCTAGTTTGAGGATGGCAGAATGGAAATTGTTAGAATCGGTAGCAAATTCCGAATTTAAATTGGAAGTGGATTGTCTTACTGGTATGCTTAGTGCATTAAGGATTGAGCCAGAGATTATCCAGAAAATTAAAATTATGCAAGAATCTGACCCAGAGATTTTGAAAGTGAAAGATGCTGTATCTTTAGGGAAAAGATCAGAATTTCAGATCTCTGATGATGGAATAGTAAGATGTCAAGGACAACTTTGTGTTCCCGACAATGAGGAATTAAGGAAGGAAATTCTGTCGGAGGCACATAAGAGTAATTATAGTATCCACCCGGGAAGTACAAAGATGTACAGAAATTTGCGTCAGCAATTTTGGTGGAATGGTATGAATGCAGATACGGCTAAGTACGTTTCTCAATGTTTGACATGTCAGCAAGTAAAAGCAGAGCATCGAAAACCCGCAGGACTTTTGAGACCATTAGATATTCCTGAATGGAAATGGGAACATATAACGATGGACTTTGTGCAAGGATTGCCAAGGACATCAAGTAGTCACGATTCAATTTCGGTTATAGTGGATCGATTCACTAAGTCGGCACATTTCTTAGCGATTCGTATGGACTACCCAATGGATAAGTATGCGAACATGTATGTAAGTCAAGTGGTACGCTTACATGGTGTTCCAGTAACCATTACCTCAGATTGAGATTCGAGGTTTACTTCGAATTTTTGGAAAAGTCTTCAAATTGCGTTAGGATCTAAGCTTTAGTTTAGTACTGCTTTTCATCCTCAGACAGATGATCAATCAGAAAGAGTGATCCAGATATTAGACGATATGTTAAGAGCTTGCGCAATTGATTTCAAAGGAAATTGGGATGAAAGATTGCATTTGGTAGAATTCACCTATAACAATAGCTTTCAGAAGAGTATAGGTATGTCACCTTATGAAGCATTATATGGAAGGAGATGTAGGACTCCTGTCTGTTGGAGTGAAGTAGGTGAAAGGAAATTGACGGGACCTGAAATGGTACAAGTTACCGCTGAGGCTGTTGATATTATCAGGGAAAGGCTTAGAACAGCTCAGAGTAGACAGAAAGGTTACGCAGATAGACATAGGAGGCCTTTGGAATTTGGTGTAGGAGACCATGTATTCCTTAAGGTATCTCCAATGAAAGGAATATCTCGATTTGGGAAGAAGGGCAAGTTAAGCCCCAGATTTATAGGACCTTTTGAGATACTTGAGAAAATAGGAGACGTGGCTTATCGTTTAGCGTTACCTCCTAAGTTAGGAAATCTGCACGATGTGTTTCATGTATCGATGTTGAGGAAGTACCAGCCAGATTCTGGTCATATACTCAATCATGAAGCCATCAAAATGGATGAGAAAGTGAGGTATATTGAAGAGCCTGTGCAGATATTAGATCGAAAGGAGCAAATTCTTAGGACCAAAAAGATCCCATTGGTTAAGGTGTTATGGCGACATCATGATGTGGAGGAAGCCACATGGGAAAGTGAGGATCAGATGAGGGAAAAGTACCCTTATTTATTTCAAGAAGGCGCGAGTAGTGCTTGAATTTCGAGGACGAAATTCTCTAAGGAGGGGAGAATTGTGGCATCCCAGAAATTCAAAGCCGAGCCTTAAGGTGTGTTAAATGTCTTTAATTAGGTAATAGAATTTTATGGCTTATGCTTTAGCCAATTTGTCTTTTAATGTGATGAATTTTGCTTGTGTTGTGGAAATTTAAATATAAAAGCTTGGCCATATGATTTAAATTTCAATAATTAAAAATATCCCAAGACTTTGGCCAAGATGAAATTTGAATTTAGAAATATTTATAAAAAGGAATTCAAAAAAAGAAAAAGAAAAAGGGATCGAAAATTCGAATGGGCCTTGGACCCATTAGCCTAAAGCTTGCTGGGCCAAGCTAGTCGGCCCATTGGGCCCAAGAGGGGTGTTCGACCAGCCCAAAGAGGAGTGGCCGGATGGGCCTAAGCCCAAGCCCATTAACCCAAATCAAATTTCAAAAATGGAAATGACAAGTGGCCAAGGGAAGAGCATGCATTGGTGAGTCATTAGGCAAGTAATCATGAGCTTTAGGGGAGTATAAGAGAGATGAGGAGAGAGGGATGGCCGGCTCTTTGCTTCATTTTGGCCGAGAAAGGTGAGAGAGAGAGAGAGAGTGTTCGAGAAAGGGGAGAGACCGAGAGAGGAGGTGGAGCCGAGTTGCCGCCGCCGTGTCTCGCCGTCGCCGCCTTGTCCGACCATCCTACGCCGCCTTGTGCTTGCTGTTCGTTTATTTTGGAGGCAAGTGGGGGGTCCTTTACTTCTCTTGCATGTTGTTTTGATGGTTGCATGTTCGGTTTTAGGGGTGATTTGGGCGAAATACCGAAGTAAGGGTTGAATGTGTTCATGTTATGTGGCTGTTTCCGTTCGGTTGGTGGTAGACAGTATTTTATTCGAGCTTGCATGTGTATTTGGAGTGTGATTTTGGCTTCGGTGTCTTCATGAAAGTTGAAGCTAACATCTTGAGGTATGACATACTCTAATGTCGTGGAAAACGATGGTGATATGAGGGGTCAAAAGTTCTATTCCACGGAGGCTTTAGATCTGCGAATTTCCTACTGACCTTTTGTTGATTTCTTGGTTGCATGTTGATTTCTGTTGGAGATCTCACTTTGTTGTCTTCATGAATGTTGTAGATAACATCCTAAACTATAACATACTCAAATTTTATGAGAAAAAAATGAGTATAGCCTAGTTAATCAGCTAGATCTTTGAGACGGATGGTTCTGTTGAAGTGAACCGAGACACCCGAGATTTCAAGGACTTAAAAGAGGATCATACTTTGGTTATTTAACCTAGATCTCTTCATGAAACTTGTAAAGGACACATTGATATATAACATACTCGAATTTCAGGAGAAACGAAAGAGATTTGATGGGTCAAACTTAAGTTTTTCGGTGATGTACGTTCTGGACGAAACGGTCGAGGTTCCAGAAGCTTCGTGGAGTTATATAAATTAATCTATAAAGAATTTGGCTTAGCGTTCTTCATGAAAAATGCACGAAAATGTGTTGGCTATCATCCTGTAAAATTTTGGAATTTTCGAAGGTCATATGAGTATTTTAATTGAATTAATTCGAAAACTGTGCAATCTGGCCATGATCCGAATGTTGTGTGTATTTTGTGGAAATTTGGGAAATTATGTAAAATGCAAATTAGCCATGGATTTTATGTGAAATTTGATTCTAATTGTTTGTTTAATGATTGATTAAAGATTATGATTTTTGGAAAAATCATAAATATTAAATATAATATTTATTTATGAAAATAAATAAATATAATAATATAATAATATAATAATTTAATAATGTAATAATAAAATAATAATAAAATAAAAGGTGGATTATTTTATTGGGCATGAGTCCTATGGAATTATGATGCATTGCTATATGACATTGATGCATGTATGATCATGAATTATGATGTATTGTTATATGGCATTGATGTATGAATGATCATGAATTGTGATGCATGTATGTAAATCATATGCCATGAAATAACAAGATGAAAAGGATGATAAAAAGTGGAAAACGGTATGTGAGTAAGAGGTTGTGGCGGAGGATGATATTTGGTGGCCGAGTGGCATAATTCCAGAGATTCCCTGGGAGTTTCGGGATGCCCGGAATGTGGGGGCCGAAGCCTGTCGGAGGTTTCGCCCGAAGGGAGTGACTCGCGATGCCGGGATTAGGGTGCGAGATCCCCGGTTAGAAGGGTAAAGGCCGGAAGCCCTGTCGGAGGTTTCTACTCGAAGGGAATGCCTCGTGATGCTAGTTGAGATGCGAGATGCCCGAATGTGGGGGGGCCGGAAGCCCGGTGGCCATGAGATGGGCGGCATCGGGATCCTGTCGGAGGTTTCTCGCCCGAAGGATGGTGATGATGGTGAAATTGATGATTTGAGAAAAGATAATGTGGGGATCAATTGATAAATAAAAGTGGAAATTGATCTATGATGTGATATGCATGGTGATGCATGGCTAATGATGATGTGATATGCATGGTGATGCATGGCTAATGATGATATGATGTGATATGCATGGTGATGCATGGTTAATGATGATGTGATGATAATGATATATGAGACGCCATGATGATGATATATATGTTATGATGATGCATGAATACGCTTGACATCAAAAAGGTAAGCAATGCCTACATTGTATGATGGTATGCATGGTGCACTGAGTTGTTATTGGATTTCCTTATTTGCTGAGTGGTTGTACTCACCCCTTTTGGGGATAACATTTCAGATTAGCACTATGCCGCTACCTGCTGTTTCGCGTGGGGTATTTTACGGTATACCGTTTGATGTTGAGGTGGAGTGTACGGAGATAGATTGTCCCTCTGTGCCCGGATTGACGTTTATCCGAATGCGATGCTTAGTTATGTATGATATCGGCCTGGCTGGGGGCCCCGTCATACAAGAGTTCATTTCTGTTCACGTCCGTCGAGATGGTGCTATGCGAGGATGCTGCGCCGCCACCACCACGATGCACCGGGTTGGGTGTGAGACTCACGCGACGAGTAGGAGCCGAGCTTTTTTATGTAGATAATCGACACCTTTGATGGGAGCTTGTGCGCTTGATGTAGAGGGTTGATAGTTTCTTTTTGAGATTTTAGGCGGGACATGGCGAGTCCTCGCTTTTCTTGTTTTGTATCGACCCGAGAAAGGAGGAGTCCCATCTTAAAAGAATATGTAAATAAAGTGTCGATGTTCGTATATAAAATCCTGATGTGTAGCTGGTGTGTATTTGTATCATGGGTTAAAAGGGAGATAGATGACGATGTGAATTTTGCTTCCGCTATGAGTCACGCATGGGACCGCTTAAAAAAAAAAAAATGCCTGTAATCTGGCAAGGTGTAATTTAGCCAAGAGATAGAGATGGTAAAAGTTGTAACACCGGCGTTGGTGACGACCTGCGAAGGGTTCGGGGTGTCACATTGTGAGAGCATTGAATTGTCAACTTGTGAGAGCAATGATCGTTTATCAGCTTGTGCGAGCATTAATATGTTAGCTTGTGAGAGCAATGATCGTTTATCAGCTTGTGCGAGCATTAATATGTCAGCTTATGAGAGCAATGATCATTTATCAGCTTGTGAGAGCAACGGTCTATATTTATTAGCTTGTGTGAGCTACCATCTATATATCAGCTTGTGGGAGCTACCATCTATATATCGGCTTGTACGAGCTACCATCTATATCAGCTTGTGAGCACTTAATCCATTTTAGCTTGTGTGAGTAGTAATCGTATCGATTGATTGATAGATGATATTGTTTGATAGATGGTATGGATTGGTATATGGTATCGATTGTATCGAATCGATTGGATTGAACTGATTGGTTGAGATTATGAACTACATTGACTTATAGGAAGGAACTGAGGTGAGGTAAGTCTTCTGTCTTGTGTGCACAGACTACCTCTAGGCGTATTTCCTTCTTAGTCAAAGTTTAGGGGGTGAACTTGTTGAGACGTTATCTCACCCCATCGTGGGCTCAACCTTTTTCAGGTCCTTAGATGGCGATTCCTCCGGAACGATTTGGTTGACCGGTGAGGGTTATCGAGCGGAGTTTTGATTACGATGCCCAAGGGGCTAATGGGTATATGAACTCGTGGTGACGACCGTCTAGGTCGATGAGGGCCTACCTTAGAGGGTACCTCATCAATTCAAAGCGTGGTTTCGCTATGGTTTCAATGGATTCCGTGCAAGTCCCCTCTGTGGTTTTAAAATTCCCTTTGTGGTAGTTGATGCCACTTTAGGTGAGAGTGTAGCTGACCCCCTCGACAGTGCTGTGGAGGACCCGATGCCCCCAGAGCCTGTGGAGACCGAAGAATTGGCGACTGCATCTGACTAGTTGGTCTTAGGACAGTTCCCTTTTTGTTGAGCCAGTCTTTTGTAGACTCTTGACGTTAGTCTTTTGTTGTATATAAATTGGGGTGTTTATAAAGGTGTATTTTGGTTGTGAATTGTTTCCTACTTTTCTATCCCGTGTTGTTTGTTGTCAGGGGTAATTGTTCGCTTCTGCATGTGCATTAAAATGAATAGGTCTGCAACGCATCCTGGGACATCACATTTTTATCGACCACCGAGGGATGAGCATGCGCTCGAGGATTGGGGCGTGACACATTTCCTTTCTCCCGAACCCCATTCTCCCTTTTTATTTCTTCTCGGCAACAAACACTTCCCATTTCCTTGCTTTTTGTTATTTGAGCAAAGCCAAGGGAGCTCAAAATTTGTGGTAAGGCTGATCTAAGGTGGGAAGAACGTTTGTGGCTTCATAGGTAGGGGAAATTATCATGTTTTAAGGTGTTCAAAATCCTTCAAAGCTCAAGATATCTTATCAGCTAAAATGTAGTGTTGGACGGGCTCCTGTTGTTGGGATGAGGCTTGAAATACTCGTGCATGTGACACCTTGAGGCTGAGCTAGGTTTGGTGGACAAGAGAGGTGGTTTTTAGTGAGCTTTAGGGTGTTGAGCTATTGGATTTTATTGTCTGCTGTTCTATGTGTATGATGTGGTTATCTTGCTATTTCATGGCTAGTCGCTCACATTTGGGGGGTTGTGGGTGGTTCTAAGTGAGAGTGGCAAGCCATGAAATGGTGACCAATTGTGTTAGGATAAAGCGAGGGTTGGTAGTGGATGTGCGGGTGCACGTTGGCGTTCAAATTCGTGAGCTTATAAACCGGTTTCCAGAAACTAACTATACATGACCTCCTAGACTTGTTGATTTCATAGTGAGGTTTGTGTTGTGATTTGTAATATCCGGACTTCGCCTGAGCCTCGGGTAACTAATGGTCCATGCTGCGTCGACAAGTTGCCATCGGATTACGTTGTTGGCACCACTTGCGGCCACCATTCCGTCACCACCATCACCATACTAGACCGTCACCTTTCGTCACATCCTCGTGGCATACCCTCATCGTCATGCCTTCGCCGCATCATGATGATCCGACCACTTTTTAGCCTATCACCTCATTTGAAATTTCTTCACGAAACGCCACAAGTGAGACCAATGTTCACTCTCATCGACTGTCAACCCCAATTCTTCAGCCATGTTCCTCTTCTCTCCACCGGCCAGTAGACGGAGGGTTTGGGCCTAGTGCGGCCACGTCCTTGCATGAGACATGCAACGTGTCTCATGCAAGACATGAGGAGTCAACTGGCAAAACACACAAAGCTAACGAAGACGACTTCTCCTTCTCTCTCTCGATGCCCAGCATTTGCTCCATTTTAGTGGCATCTTCAGCCAAAAACCTCACCTAGAAATTCCGTCACTCCACTCGTGTCATCTTGCTACTAGATTCGCCCACCGCTCGTGTTTCATGGACTTGAGGCAAGTGGCGGTTTTGTTGCTCTATATTACATATCGATGCCCTACTCGCATGTCCATCCTAGAATTGACCAGAATTTGGGGTCAGTTTGTGTGTCGATCGGGGCAAGGTTGAGTGACGGGCATTCGTGGATTGTCGGGTAGATGGGGGATGGTGTTGATTGTCGGATAGGTGGTAGATGGTGCTGATCATCGGATAGATGGCACGAGATTTTCATAGGTCGAATTTTGTTAGGCAATCCGGTCCGGGTGAGGTGTTGTTTGAACTTAAGGAGCGTGATGCCTAGGCAATACATGTACAATTGGATTCGTCCTAGGTGAGTTTGAGCTGGATCCATTGTTGAATTGCCTTGTCGTGCGTGTGACAATCGTCGGCACGGTCGGTCTTAGTTTGGGCGTGAAGTCATGAGTCCTAGTGATCGTAGGACAGATGCACCGGTTGTGGTATAGTTGAATCGTTGCTGGTTGGTCCGACCCTGTCACTATCTTGCTCTGGTTTGAGGTTAAGTGGGTGAGTATCGTAATGTCGTGGCAATTTGACATGTTTTGCTTAGGGTTCAGATGCTAGAATTCCTTAGGCGAGTCGTTGGAAATGAGTCGAATATAGAATAGTACAAACTCCGATTAGATGGTCGACTTCAGTTTATGCGTCCATAGTGGTTTAGGTTAGATGCGTGAGATGGCATTAATAAACCTATAGGTGCTGTGCCATGGATGAAATTGATATTGATGCCGTTGGTGTGAGGGTCGGGCCAAAACGACCCTCGACCCTTAGGGTCCGTCATGCCGTTCCCTTGGTCCTTACGCTTGTTTTATTGCGGAAGCGAGTACCTAACTCCATCTTAATTTACAATGATGCACACGATATATAAACCAGGAACTTTTATTTATTTATATTTTTAAACTACACCAGTCGGTACTTGTAGGCCAAAAAGATCCTATTTTGGCTAAACCAAAATTTGTCTGACCATGCAGTAGTCTATCTACACTGTCGTCTTGGTATCATGTCTTGGCGTCCAAAAATGCTGCTATCCTTCATGTGTCCTTTGTAACATCCTGGATTTTCAATTCTGTTTTCAATTGAATAAATCAGGCCTTTCATCGATCGCCTATAGTGCTACTCTGAGAGTTGATCACTCGTGAGATAACTAGACTATCTGGGAAGTCATTAAGAGATTTTAGTGCAATAGGCTTGAGGATTCGACCAGGAATTGGCTCATTGACCATGCTCATCTGTAGAGATTATTACTACATAGTTAAACATGGGTGATTGGAGATCAAAGATAGGTCGGTTCGATTGAGATATGTGGTTAAACGTGGGTGATTCCACTAAATTGCAAAATTCTCATCGATTGACACTAGATTGATTTTGCTGTCGTTTTAGTACCCTATGTCCGTATTTGGAACCTCGAGATTTTCACGACCACTAAGAGTCACCAATGTGTCGAAGAGGTTCATTGTGGCTCGAAGAAAATCGACCACAGGTCATTTGCACTAAAAATTTCTGAAAGCTACCCGGTAGCTTAGGTCACACTAAAATCGCACTGGATTGAAATTAATCACGAATTTGAGTCCGATTTTAGAAATTGAAAGTTCTGTTGTGTCACAAGTCATTTTAGAAACGTCGACTTAGTCTCTAAAGATTTTTCTACAAACCAAGACTTTTTGGGAAAAAGTTGAGGTAGGGTCATTTTTGTCCAGAAAATGTCAATGACTATTTTTGATCACGCAATTGGGATGCAAGTGGGATCAATTGGTAAGGAAAAATACCAATTTGATCGAGGGTTCGACAATTGAATTTTAAGAAGACAAATTGGATGGATTCAAAGAGGAATTAAGGTCCAATTTGAAGGAAAATGTGTGAAATTTGTAACACCCCATGGATCCAACATTTTGGACCTCTTCAAGGCTTCTAGAAGGGGCATGTAGGTCTTGGAAATGAGTTGAAAGGCCAGCTAGGCTAGAGGACTAGTCAATGGGACATGAAGATGAGGATGAAGCCAAGTAGGACCCCCTTGCCTCCTCCCTCTTTTCTCTCCACCGCCAGCCGGTCGTCACCCGTTTCCCCCTCCTTACTTTTGTTGTTCGATGCCCAGCAACCCTGGAAAGCCGCTGGAGCAACCAGCAACCCAAGCAGAACTGTCGCTCGTCATCGTTCGCCGTCGCGCACCCCAACCGCGCCCGTTGCGCCTCGCCTTGCCGCACCGTCGTCCCCCGCTGTTCCTGGCCATCCTCCTACCTCAGCTACGTCCCAGAGCCTCCCTAGTGACCATCAGAGCTCCCTCCACTGCTGTACGCCGCCACTTTCGTCCGCCAAGCTTGCTGCAGCTACCGCTAGTTCAGCCTCGCTATTTTCGCCCCATCCGATCATTGAGCAGCTCTTCTCAGCCCCAAGGTCAGCACTGAATAGAGGCTGAAGTTCTTGGGTTTCAAGTTACTGTTTAGGGCCGTTTTGCTACTTTCACGACCCCGAAAGGCTAGGTTGCTTTAGAGTTTCTCAAGCCTCTCGTCGTTCCCGTCAGTTTGATCTGAGCGGATTGTTGAACAAGTGAGTTTAACTCACTAATCCTTGCTTAGTAAGTTAATGATGTTTAAGGGTTGATTAGTTTAGTCTAAACTTGGATTAGGTGGATAGTTAGATTAGATTAGCAATTCAATTAATTGTGACTGCATGTTAGGTGGTTAAAGTAGTGTAGTTAGAGCTTAGACAAGCTCTAGTATTTATTTAGAGTGGTTCGGAAATTTTCCGGGCTCATCTTGGCTTTTAATTAGGCTTTACGGGCCTAAGTTTGCTTATTTGCTATTTATTGGTATTTATTTATTAATTTTCGAAATTATTTAATTATTTATTTATTTTTCGGAAATTAGATCGGATAGTCGGGGACTTGAATTTCATGCTGATTGCGGTTGTGCATTCCTGTTTATTTAATTGAGTACCGAGATTATGCAATTCAAGTGTGATTGGTGATTGTGGGTAATTATCCCAAAAATTGACAACTTTGGTAATCAATTGGAAAATTACAGGGCGTTGGTCTACAACGCCAAAAATCTATTTTGGGACTACTAAAGTTAGTGGGATATCCAAAAGTGAAAATATTGTGTTTTGGCTAAGGCTGACTGTGTACCCATACACGAATATTTTTATCGGGTATGATAAAAGTTGAGAAATCATTGGTGGATTAGAATGGTATAAAGTATTAGCCTACGAGCTTGATACCTTAGTTTAGAGTGACAGTATACCCTAAGTATCACACAACTTTGGTGAGCAATTAAGTATCGCATAGCTTCGATAAGCAATTAAGGTCCGCACAGCTTCGGTAAGCAAGTAAGGTTCGCACAGCTTTGGTGAGCATTATTAGTAAGATTCGTGAACTGAGGACAGCAGGTCACTCCCTTATTGATGAACAATAAGTTCAAGCTGTTATAAGGTCTCTTCCTAACAATTGGGAGTATATGAAAATCAATATGACGCATAATGTGAATATTGTCACTTTTGATGATATTGCACGTCACTTGGAAATAGAGGATGAGCGCCTAGAGGCTGTGAGATCCTCTACCCATGCATATGTTGTTGAATCGAGTTTGCAAAAGGTTTCGGGCTTCAAGCGCAAAAGGAATTCTCAATTTAACAACAAAAGGAAGAGGACTGATCAGGCACCCAAAAGGGCTAAGACCTTCCGACGCAAGAGCATGGTGGGAAGAAGGACAAGGCCAAGATGGAGTGCCACAATTGTGGCAAGATGGGTCACTTTGCTCATGAATGCACTGAGTCGAAAAAGGTACCCTATTACCCAATTACTTTGAGTAATGCTTTTGTTTCTAGTACTATAATGCTTGCTGAATCTCCTCCAATGTGGACTGTAGACTCAGGAGCAACAGACCATGTAGCTAGAGACCAAGAAGCATTTGTGGAGTATCGTCGGATACCGCTTGGAAGAAGATGGATATATGTTGGGAATAACTCAAAAGTTGAAGTGAAGGGTATCGACACATGTAAATTAATCTTACGTGGTGGTCAAAACCTATTTCTGCATGATGTCCTTTATGCTCCAGATATTCGACGAAACTTGGTCTATGTAGTTGTTCTTCTTAGCTTAGGTTATGTATTGAATTTCCATAGTGATTGTGTTGACATTTTGTATGGAACCGTTTATTATAGTTTAGCTCATGTATCGAATGGTTTTATAGTGTTAGACATTGACTATGAACAGTATAATGCTAATGTTGATGATTGTTTTTCTTTAATTGCATCTTCTAATAACGTTGAGATTGATGTAAGTACTTGGCATGCTAGATTAGGTCACGATTAGCTAGAGAAGGCCTTTTAGGGTCACTCACTAATGTTAGTCTATCCGTATGTGAACATTGTTTGGCGGGAAAAACAACTAGAAAATCATTCGGTAAAGGGACTAGAGCTGAATTTCCATTGCATCTCATACATTCTGACATTTGTGGTCCTTTGAATGTGAGGGCGAGGCATGGAGCCTCATATTTCATCACTTTCATAGATGACTTCACACGTTTCGGTTATGTCTTTCTGATATCCAATAAGTCAGAAGCATTAGGCTGCTTTAAACAATATATAGCGAAGGTAGAGAATAAGTTGAACAAAATAATAAAGGCATTGAGAACCGATTGTGGACGTGAGTATCTATCGAAGCAATTCAAGGCTCTTTGTGATGAAAAGGGAATTGTACGACAATTGACTATTCCTGGTACTCCACAACAAAATGGGTTAGCTGAGAGAAGGAATAGAACCCTATTGGAAATGGTTAGGTCTATGATGGCGCAAGCAAATTTACCTATCTCCTATTGGGAAGATGCGTTACTGACTGTTGCCTATATACTTAACCGAATGCCCTCAATATCGGTCACTTCCACCCCTTATGAATTATGGACTGGTAGAAAACCGAACTTGAGTAGTCTACATCCATGGGGATGTACAGCTTATGTTCATGATTCTTCTAATAAATATGGCAAATTAGGCCCTAGAGGGAAGAAATATATCTTTATGAGATATTCTAAACACTCCAAAGGGTACGTGTTCATAAGTGAACAAGCTGATGGAAGTGTGACCGAAATGGAGTCACGAGATGTCACGTTCTTGGAGAACGATTTTCCTAGTAGAGGTGAGATTGATAATGACTTCCAATTGTATGAGATAGAAGATCCTGATAACACACCCACTGATGTTGTAGAGGGAAATGAAGATTTACCTCAACACACAAGACCTAGTGGGAGTGTTGCATCGCCTGATGAATTGAATTCAAGAGAAATTCAATTGCATAAAAGTAATCGTAAAGATATTCCCCGTCGTCATTTTGAGATTGAAGGGAAAGCATTTATGAATGCTTAAAAATACGATGCTAAGCCTAAGACTGTTCAAGAGGCTCTCTCATCCTCTGATAAAGAAGAATGGAAAAAAGTTTTTGAAGATGAGATGGAGTCTATGGGGGCAAATCATGTCTGGGACTTGGTTGATTTACCACCCAATCGTAAGGCAAATCATGTCTGAGACTTGGTTGATCTACCACCCAATCGTAAGGTCATTGGAAACAAATGGGTCTTCAAGATTAACTATAGGGCAGATGGATCCATTGAAAAGTATAAGGCTCGCCTTGTGGCAAAAGGTTATACTCAACAAAAGAGTATAGACTATGAGGAAACTTTTTCACCAGTTGTAAGGTTTGCCTCAATACGCCTTATTCTAGCCATCGTTGCACATTTGGACCTTGAATTACATCAAATGGATGTAAAGACGGCATTTCTCAATGGAGAATTAGATGAGGAAATTTATATGAAACAACCAATAGGTTTCATAGCTAAAGGTCAAGAACATAAAGTTTATAAGCTTCATCGCTCAATATATGGCCTTAAGCAATCATCTAGATAGTGGTATCTTCGTTTTCATCGAGCAATAATAACTTTTGGTTTCACGATGATCGAAGAAGATCCCTATGTATATGTCGAGCGGTCCAAAGATAAATTTGTGATTTTATCACTTTATGTGGACGATATTCTGTTGGCTAGAAATGACAAGGTTTTGGTTATTACCATAAAAGAATGGTTGTCTTCCAATTTTGAGATGAAGGACATCGGAGAAGCTGCTTATATATTAGGAGTTAAGATCGAAAGAGATCGATCGAGGAAACTCCTTATTTTATCACAAGAGTCTTATATTATGAAGATTCTTGAGCATTTCAATATGCAGCATTATAATCCCATTGATACCCTTGTCATGCGAGGTGAAGGCCTAAATACTAAGATGTGTCCGAAGACTCCAGAAGAAATCAAAGTGATTGAAATTGTTCCTTATGCTAGTGCGGTCGAAAGTTTGATGTATGCTATGATGTGTACTAGACCTGACATATGCCATGCCGTGGAATTGGTGAGCCGATATCAATCAAATCCTGGTCAAGCACACTGGAAAGCAGTGAAGAGGATCCTGAGATACTTGAAGGGCACCATGGACTATCGACTTTGTTACCAAGGAAATGATTTACGTCTATTAGGCTATTTAGATGCCGATTGGGGTGGAGACCTGAATAAGCGTAAATCGACTTCTGGATATGCGTTTTTGCTCAATAGAGGTGCGATTTTTTGGAATAGCAAGAAACAGACATGCACGGCCTTGTCTACAATGGAGGCATAATTTATTGCATGTTCTGCCGCAGTGCAAGAAGCAGTATAACTAAAACGTTTCTTGGAAAATTTAGCCATTGTCACTGAAGTTCCAAGACCGGTGACAGTTTATTGCAATAGTTAAGCAGCCATTGCCTATGTGAAAGATCCCAAGTATCATGAAAGGACAAAGCACATTGATATAAAGAATAACTTCATCAGAGATATTATAACGCAGAAAGAAGTGATCCTGCAATACATTTCAACCAATAGAATGGTTGCTGATCTATTTACGAAGGCTATTCCTAGAGACATATTCTTACCCCATAGGATGTCACTAGGATTGTGTAGAATGTGATATTTGTTATTGTAGAGGATCATTGGTTTATGTATTGTGGACAGATGTATTGTACTTGTTTATTTATTAGTGATTTAATGTTTTATTAATAAGTACAAATCCACTATGAGACTAGCACAAACACACATGTATTATTGAAAAATATGTCAACAGGCAAAAATTGGCTCACTCACACGAGCAATCGCCTCAAGTGCTATAGATAGCACATTGAGATGAGACGTTCTATACAAATAAATGCTGAAGAGCAAGTCTGGTACATAAAATATGTCGCCTTGATTGGAGTCAAGATGAGGTCTGTGATTTGTTTATAACAAGACCGAACATAATATTCCCACAATCATGTATGCCTGAAAAATATCGAATGCGAGTACTTAATTGGGTGCTATAGAAAGCAAGCTGATATAGCACTCGGACTAAACATGAGTACATGAAAAGCACGTGACTATGTTTAGGCTAAGATCTGTATGGTGGATATATTTGATAAATGACATACGCTCTTATAGAAAGAGTAATCCACTATAGCATGTAATTCATACTACATCAATGCTTCAATTCAGATCGAGTCATCGATCAATCGACTTAGTCGATTCCATGTCATCAAAACCACCACTCGGTCAATCCAATCAATACTATCTATAAAGTCCGATAATATCAGGACTGCTCACTCTAAGCTGATAATAGATAGTATAGCTCGCGCTAAGCTGATAATGTCAAGGTATACTGCTCTCACTAAGTTGATATATCAAGGCCTTCAGGCTGATATAGTATACTGGTATATTGCTCTCGCTAAGCTGACATATCACGCGCAGGCTGATATAGTATACCCCTGATGCTCACTCTAAGCTGATAAAGTGTACTGCTCACGTTAAGCTGACATATTAGAAACCATCGGTTGATATAGTACACCAGTATACTGCTCTTGCTAAACTGACATATCAGAGCCCATAGGATGATATAGTATACTGTTAATGCTCTCTCTAAGCTGATAAAGTGTACTGCTTGCGCTAAGCTGATATATCAGAGCCCGTAGGTTGATATAGTACACTAGTATACTGCTCTCGCGAAGCTGACATATCACCTACAAGTTGATATAGTATACTATCCTAACCATACAACCAATTCATCATTTTTATCTTACCCGATAAAAATAGCCGTGTGTGGGTACACGGTCGGCCTTAGCAAAAATATCATATTTTACTTTTGAAAATACCACTAATTCCAATAATCCATAAACACATTTTTGGCTTTGTAAACCGACGCTTGGTATTTTCCACTTAAAATAGCTATATTTCACAATCGTCACACAATTACACCATTCAACAATCAATTCATGCGGATACCTGTGCATTTACACATCCATTCACTTCACAAATGAAATTAGGCAATTTTTCACTCTCGGGTGAACAGTGCTGGTGAATAGTACTCTATAAATAGTGCCGCGTGAATAGTGTACGTGAACAGTAATGTTGTGAACAGTGTCGCGTCGAGTGAACAGTAAATTTCCAGAATTAAATAAGTAATAAATTAAATTCATAAATTAACCAAAACATTAATTTAAGCGAACAATCAATCAATTAAAGTTAAACATGCTTAATTAACCACATAAGTCACATTAAGCAAATAAAGTAAGATTAAGCTAAACTAATCTTAGCCATTAATCTAACCACCTATCTTAGGGCTAATACAACTTAATTAAATCATCTAAACTAGAATTAAATCTAACTAAACTAAACCTAAGCAAGTTTAGGCACTAATCAAAGGATTATGAGCTAAACTCACCCGTTAAGCAGGCTAGAGACACTGACGCGGCGGCAATGACGGTGGCTATGCACCGGGACCTCTACCACTAAAAACACTGAAAAACAGCCCTACCGGTGGAGAAACTGAGTTGAATGGCTTGGCCGGAGCTTCGACAAGGGGGTTGGCCGGCAATCGACGGCTCCCGGAGGTCTTGGGGATCTTGCTGGTGGTTGGTACAGGTGGAGGTAGGGTAGAAATGGGTAGAAAATGGCTGAAAACTGCAAAACGAGCGAAACAGGTGGAACCAGGCGGGTCCAGACGGTCCGGCGATCGGCGGCTTGCGGCGGCTGTATAGGACAGACAGCGGCTCTATTCAAGGCGAGGTTAGGCTTGTTGGAACGGTCTATATGTCGTCGTCATGGCGATGGATGGCTCTTTCGCTGATTCATTCGGGAAATGAACTTTTTACTCGGATCTTTAGTGAAAGGTCAGCTGGAGTAGAAATTGGAATGAGGTGAAAACAGAGGGGAAATCTGGTTCGATGGGCAAGCGACGGTCTTGGGCGGCTGTTGGCTGATCTCCTCTGGTTTTCTCAACTCTCTCAAGACTGCAACAATGGAGAAAGCCTTGAATTGAGGGAAAAGAAGCTGCTGAAGAGAGGGGGGTCTCCTTGGGCTCTTTAGAGCTCAACACTTGCCAATTTCTCATTTGCTTTGCCCCCACCATGACATCACATGACATCATCCACTCTCTCTCCTCAATCTTCCTCCACAACCTTCCAATAGGTGCAAAATAGCTCTCCCCCCATGGCATACGAATTTCATAAATTTGAACATCAAATTGCTTCAATTCCATTCAATTCCCTTCCAATTGAGCCAAATTGAAGTCCATAAATTCATCCAATGTAACCACACTTCAATCCACATTTTTCCATGTCCATAGAACCATCTTGGATCCCAAAAGTGCGACTAAAAGCGAGCCTACCAATTTCCCGAACTAAAATAACCATACTTTGATTTTTCGTTCAAAAACTCAGTTTGCAGAAAAATACTTTGAAGATGAGTCGACGTTCCTAAAATGATTTGTGACATGACAGAACTTCCAATTTCTGAATTCGGGTTTGATTTCACTGTTAAAGATGTGTATAAAGACTAGGTTTGATATGTATAAAGATGTGGTTTGGTTTTCAAAAATTGTGGCCTTGCTTTTCTTTCCCATCTTTGTGTTGTCTGGGGATTAATTATTTGCTTCCGCATGCGTATTAAAATGAATGGGTCGGCGACGTGTCCTGGGATGTCGCAATTTAATCGACCACCGAGGGATGGGCACGTGCTCGGAGTTTCGAGGCATGACATCCCCACCTAGAGTGGTATCAAAGTTGGTTGTTAGTTAGAGTGATGAGGTGTGATAAGTTATGGGATAGTTAGTAGGAAAGGCCTTTATTTCATGCTGGTGCATGTTTATGATAGTTGTTTGGTAAAATTGTTTGTGTGGATCGCTCAACTTCTAATTTTGTGTTAATTGGAAGGCAGGTTTCTATAGAAAACTTGAAGTATGAGTGATGAGGAGAAGAGGTTTCCTAGAAAGCGTACCATTGGACCTGCGACTCAGGGTAGGATGCTTATGAGGGTCGGTACCTGAGGAGGTCATGGTCGAGGGCTAGCTCAAGGTAGCGCTAGTGGAGTAGCACCACCTCCTATTGGTGCTGGGGTAGTAGCCCTTGATGATCCAAGGTTCGTTGGGATCATGCAGGCACTATAGATGCTAGGGAATAGAATGGAACAGCAGGCTCAGACTCAAGCTGCCAGTGCCGCCGCTTCAGCCACCGCTACCACAACTGCTGTTAATGCCACCATTTTTGCCATCGTTGCTACCACACATGTCGTTTTATCCGTTGAGGTTCCACCAAGGAACGTGGTTGTTGGGAGACCGATGCATAAGCTGGTGGAGCAGTTTCTGAAGTTGAACCCATCGAAGTTCACTAAGGCAAGAGACCTCGAAGCTGTAGCCCTATAGATCCAAGGCTTTGAGAAGGCCTTTGCACTGCTAATGTGCACCGAGGCGGAGAAGGTAGTACTTGCAACCTACCAGCTGCAGGGAATTGCGAGTATTTGGTGGAGAGCCACCCAAGGAATAGTATTCCCTAAAGGTGTAGTCCCAGAGTGGAATGCCTTTGTCGAAGTCTTCAACAAGTACTTCTCTAATAGTGCTAAAGAACTGAAGATGCCAGAATTCCAGCGCCTTCGCTAAGGTTCAATGACTATAGATCAGTATGAAGCGAAGTTTGCTGAACTATCGCAATACGCCCCCGAACTGGTCAAGAATCCGATAAACCGAGCTAGAAGGTTTAGAGATGGGCTTAGACCAGAAGTGAGAAGCCGGCTGGTGCCCTTGAATCTAAAGAACTATAATGACCTTTATGAATGAGCCCAGCTAATAGAGAGAGATCATAACGAACGAGCCACTGCATCTGGGTCTTTGTTTGGATCTAACCGAGATGGGAATCAGTATGGGAAGAAGCCCATGACCGGAGGATGATTCCATGTTCCGCCCAATATGATGGGTGGAGTTGGTAAGTCAGGGCCAAGCTAGAATGGTTTATGTCGCTTCTATGGAAGGCAACATGGTACAGCTCTGTGCCCTCGGAGGTTAGGTGCTTGTTTTTCTAATGTGGCCAGCAGGGTCACATGGCTAGAGATTGTCCTAGAAGACCAAGATGATAATAGCAGTTACCGCCGCCACCACCGATGGGTTAGATCAGAGGATTCGCGCAACAAAACGCATCGCAAGGTGGACAAATCAGACCCCCAGCTCAAGGGATAGTGAATGCCATCACAAGAGGTCAGGCTGATGACTCGCCTGATGTGATCACGGGTATGATTTCACTGAACGACTATGTTATTTATGCTTTATTCGACCCTGGCATGACTCAATCTTTTATTGCCGAGCAATATGTTAAGCTGATGGGATTAAGTCCTAAATTGCTGGAGTCAATGGTTAGCATATCTACACCGTTAAAGGATAATATCTTATCTGCATTAGGTTGTTCTAGTTGCAAGTTAGTGAGATGGGAGGATAGACTTGTTAGTCCTAACCATGTATGATTTTGATTTAATAATTGGCAATGACTGGCTCACCAAGCAACAAGCTAAGATGCACTGTTATCATAAAGTGATTCAATTTAACCCATTAGCATGGTGAGAGTTTTGAGTTTGTTAGGAATCGAGGAGGACCTTCGATTACCCTCGTCTCATCGCTTGAGGCAACCCGTTTGTTAGACGGGGGTTGCCAAGGTTACCTGGCAACTATCGTGGATACAACAATTGAGGAACTGAAGATCGAGGATATCTCAGTGGTGCAAGAATTTCTAGACGTGTTTCCAAAGGAATTACCAAGCCTACCGCCAGAGAGGGAGATAGAGTTCGTGATTGAATTAGCTCTCAGGACAGAGCAAATTTCTAAGGCTCCTTATCGGATGTTATTATTCGAATTGAAGGAACTGAAGGTGTAGATGCAACAGTTGTTGGATAAGGGATTCATATGTCCAAGTACATCACCTTAGAGAGCACCAAGTCAGCTGAGAATATGTTATCATCAGTTGAGAATCAGAAAGGAGGATATACCGAAGTCAGCGTTTCATACTTGATACATCCATTATGAGTTCACAGTGATGCCGTTTGGTTTGACGAATGCTTTAGCTGCTTTCATGGATTTGATGAACCGAGTGTTTAAGGAGTATTTGGATCAGTTCATGATCGTGTTCATCGATGATATTCAGGTATATTCGAGGAGTTCTAAGGAGCACAAGAGTCATCTGAGAATGGTACTTCAGACCCTGAGGATTCATGGATTGTATGCTAAGTTTAGCAAGTGCGAGTTGTGGCTGACTCGTGTTGTGTTCCTAGGTCACGTGATTTCAAGTGAAAGAATCTCCGTGGACCCGTCCAAGATTGAAGTAGTAATCATCTGGCCAAGATCGACAATCGTGACAGAGATTAAAAGTTTATTGGGTTTGGCAAGCTACTATAGACGGTTCATGGAAGGATTTTCAGCGTTAGTGTTGCCGTTGACTCGACTTTTGAAGAAGGAAGAAAAGTATGTGTGGATAGACAAGTGCGAGCATAGTTTCCAATAGCTTAAGCAGAAGCTGACTAACACACCTGTGCTGACCATTCCATCTGGTTCTGGAAGATGCGAGATCTATAGTGATGCATCATTCAGAGGGCTGGGTTGTGTGCTGATGCAACATGGTAGAGTTGTTGCATACACCTCCCGTCCATTGAGACCTCATGAGCTAAACTACCCAATGCATGACTTAGAACTCACAGCCATCATTTTCGCTCTAAAGATTTCGAGAAATTATTTGTGTGGAGAAAGATTCCAAATCTTCACTGACCATCAAAGCCTCAAGTATTTATTCTCTCAGAAAGAGTTGTATATGAGATAGCATCGCTGGATGGAACTTCTGAAGGTTTATGATTGTGATATCTTATATTACCCTGGGAAGGCGAATAAGGTCACCGACGCGTTGAGTCAAAAGTCCTTAGTTGCACAGATGATGGTCAAAGAATGGGTTTTACTTGAGAGAGCTCGAGATTCGGTTTTCAAATTTAAGGTATGCCACCTTTCGAATCTTATGGCCACCCTCAAAATTGAATCGGATGTTCAAATTAGAATCAAAACACTTTAGCCGATAGACCTAGATGTTCAGAAGATTCTACAAGAGGACACCGATAAGAGAATGGCTGATTTTCAGATTTCTGAGGATGGAACACTGAGGTTCCAAAGACGATTGTCTGTACCTAACAATGCAGAGCTTAAAGAGGAGATCTTATTAGAAGCACATCCTAGCAGTTATAACATTCATCCTGGCAATACGAAGATGTATCAAAATCTACGTAAACACTACTGGTGGTCCGGTATGAAGGCGGACATCGCCAAGCATGCCGTCAAGTGTCTGATGTGTCAGCAAGTGAAGGCACAACATTGTAAGTCGAGAGGACTTATGCAACCTCTCGAGATTCCCGAGTAGAAATGGGAGCACATCATAATCGACAGGCTTACCGAGGAGTCAAAGAGGTAATGATTCCATTTGGGTAGTAGTCAACAGACTGGCGAAGTCGGCTCACTTCAGCGCGGTACGAAAGGATCTTGATTTAGACAGGCACGCAGATTTGTACGTGAATCAGATAGTTCATCTACATAGAGTGCCGGTGACGATTACTTCAGACCAAGACCCGAGATTCACAGCTGCTTTTTGGAAAAGTTTGCAGGCTGCCTTAGGAATGAAGCTGCAATACAATACGGCATATCATCCTTAGATGGATAGCCAGTCTGAGAGAACGATTCAGACCCTCGAAGACGTGCTGTGAGTTTGCGTGTTGGATTTCAAGGGAAGCTGGGAGGAACAGCTTCACCATGTCGAGTTGGCCAACAACAATAGCTACTGGTAGAGCATTCAGATGGCTCCTTTCGAAGTGCTGTATGGCAGAGCATACAGAACGCCAGTGTGTTGGGATAAGGTTGGGGAAAGAAAGATCAACAAGCCTAGAGTTAGTCCAGTAGTCAATGTATGCAGTTGCCATCATCGGGGACAGACTAAAGATCGCTCAGAGTCACCAGAAAAGCTATGTAGATAAGCGTCGGAGAGTTTTGGAATTCCAAGTTAATGATAACGTTTTTCAAAAGGTGTCACCAATGAGGGGAACTTCACGCTTTGGTAAGAAGGGAAAATTGAGTTCGAGGTACATAGGTTCCTTTGAGATTCTAGAAAGAATCGAGATCCTAGCGTATTGTCTTGCATTGCCGCCGAGGTTGGCGCAGGTCAATGACATCTTTCATGTCTTGATGTTGAGGAAGTATGAGCCTGACCCAACCCACGTGCTTAATTTTGAGGAATTGGACGTGGATGACTGAGTGTCATACGTGGAAAGCCCGGTTCAGATTGTGGATCGGAAAGAACATATTCTACATACCAAGATGAACTCGTCGGTTAAAGTGGTCTGGCAACATTACGGCACTGAAGGAGCAACTCGAGAAAGTGAAGAATCGATGAGATGACTCTACCCCCACATTTTGTTTAAAGATTGTAATTATTTAAATTTCGAGGACGAAATTTTTATATAAGGGGAAGAGTTTTGACATCTTGAAATTTTAGTCCTATTTTCAATGAATGAATCGGGCCTTTCATCGACGCACCTACGGTTCTATTCTCTCGATTGATCACTTAAGAGATAACTAGACTATTTGGGGAAATTATTAAGAGATTTTAATGCAATAAATTTGAGAATTCGACTAGAAATCGACTACTCGATCATGCTCATCTGCAAAGATCATTATGGCACAATTAAAAATCGATTAGAGATTAGAGATAGGTCGGTTCGACTGCGTTGTGTGGCTAAACGTGGGAGATTCCACCAAATTGCAAAATTCTCGTCGATCGGTATTAAACTGATTTTTTCTGTCGTTTTGGTACCTTATGTCCGTATTTGAAACCTCGAGATTTTCACGACCACTTAGAGTCGCCAATGTGTCGAAGAGGTATGTTGTGGCTTGAAATAAATCAACCATGGGTCAATTGTACAAAAAACTTCTAAAAGCTACCCAGTAGGCTAGGTTACGCTAAAATCGCACAAGATTGAAATTAACCGTGAATTTAAATCTAATTTCAGAAATTGAAAGTTCTCTCATGTCACAAATCATTTTAGGAACATCGACTCATCCTCCAAATATTTTTCTGCAAACCAAGATTTTTGGCGGAATTTCAAGATAGGGCCATTTTTGACCGGAAAATTCAGGGGACCGTTTTTGGTCGCATTTCTAATATAGAAGTTGGTTCTATTGGTGAGAAAAAATGTGAATTAAAGTGTAGGCATCTTAGTTTGATTTTTTAGGGCAGAATTGAGTCAATTTAAGAGAATTGAAGTGGATTTGGGGAAATTAATTCCAAAATTCGTCACCCCATGGTCCCTCAACCTTTTGACCACTTTAATAACTTCTAAAGGAAGTTTTGTGGGATGCAAATGTGCCGAGGAAGCCAGCAAACCGGTGGGGCCTTGTTCAAGGGGACAAAGGGATAGGTTGAGGTCAAGATGGCCCCCTCCAAAGGCAACTGGTCTTCTTCTTCCCTCAGCCGGCCACTTTCCCCATTTCCAACACCTTGAAGCTTCTAAAAACAAGAGAGAACCGATCGAAACCCCCCTTGCCGTCGAGTAGCCCGCTAAGCCTCGAAGCGCCGTCACTGCCGTCGCGGGTTCAGCCATGAGCCCGTGTGCATCCGACCACCTTTTTTGCACCTCCTCGCCATCCCATGAGCTCCTTGGGTCGACGTCGAAGCCCCTTGGATACCGTTCAGCCACTGCATGCCGCCGGAGTAACCTACCCAGGCCGCAGCAACTCCGCCGATCCTTTCTTGCTATTGGTGTGCAACGGGAACTACCCAAACCGAAAACTGATCAGATCGGACCGACCTGGCCGGTTTTGGGTGGTTCCTATGGTCGGCGGTCCGGTTCTTGGCCGATCGATCTAGTTCCCGGTTCCAAGGTGGGAACCGGACCGGTCGAACTAGGCGGCCGGGATGAACTAAATTTTTTTATATATAATTTATATACATAGAATTATTAAAATATATAAACATGATAACTTATTGCAACCAAAATTGCATTTTGAGGTAACAACCTCTTATGTGGTCAGGAGACCAGTAAAACCCTTCTTGTTACTATTTTATTTATAGAAAAAATTTCCTTGTTAGTTTCATCTTCTACTAGATGTGGAACAAAGGCTCCAAGAGACCCACAAGGCACTTCAACCAAGAGTCCCACATCGACTAAACATTCAAAAAGCAAGAGAGAGATTGTCTATAAAATCGTAGCCAATCACAACATTTAGTCAAATTGTTCGTGGCCTTCATGGTTAAAGTTAAGTGTGAAACACACGAAGTGTGAATCACACAAGTGAAGTTTGAATATTTTGCATGTGGAAACATGTGTGTTTAATTTTGTTGAATTGCCCGAGAACCAAATTGGATTGATCAGTTCGGAGCACGGTCAGTCTTTAGTGCAAAAAAGTAGAGCCGATTGGACCTAACCGCAATCGATGGTCTGGTCCGATTCCCCATCCTAGGACCAAACGGTCCAGTCCATGGTTTGCAATTATGGGAACAGGTGCTCCCAGTCCGGTTCCCAGTTCCAAGGTGGAACTAGACTAAACCGGGAACCGATCACCCTCTATTTCTCGTCGAACCAGTCGCTTAGTTTTGCTCCCTCGGCCGAGCAACAGAATCGAAGCCCCTTAACCAGCCGTGTACTATTTGGCCCGCTTTGGACCCTGTTCGAGCCTCGAAAGGTGTTGCCGCTTCAGAATTTGTCGCTCATCTCTGCCTCGTCGTCGTCGTGAACTCATCGAATTTCAAAACTGGTGAGTTTACTCACTAATCTCTTTTAGAGAGTTAATTATGCTTAAGGGTTAATTAGTTTAAGTTAGTTAAGGATTAGGTGGTTAGTTAGAATGGATTAGCAACTTAATTATTCGTTTATGCATGTTAGGTGGTTAGACCGGCTTAATAAGCAACTAGATAGATGGTAGTATTTATCTAGATTGGTTCGGAAATTTTCCACACCCGTTTCAGTATTTAATTAGGCTTTTCCAGCCTAAGTTTGCATTTACGGTAATTAAATGTATTTATTTAATTAATTTTGGTATTTATTTAATTAATTATTATTTTTCGGAAATTAGACCAGGACCGGATGTAATTGTCAACACGGGTGCGGTAGTTAGCTTCTGCTTAAGTTCTTGGAAACTACACTCGCATTTGTCTGTCCACACGAACTTGTCTTCCTTCTTCAATAGTCGAGTCAAAGGCGAGGCTAATGCTCAAATCCCTTTCACAAACCTTCTGTAATACCCTGCTAAACCCAAGAAGCTGCTGGTCTTTGTCACTGTCATCAGTCTTGGCCAGTTGATCACTGCTTTAACCTTGGTGAGATCCACGGAGATTCCTTCTCCTGAAATCACATGACCTAGGAATGCCACATGAGTCAACAAAAACTCGCACTTACTGAACTTGGCGTACATCTCATGATTCCTTAGAGTCTGAAGCACTATCCTTAAGTGCCTTTCATGCTCCTCAGGACTACTAGAATACACTAAGATGTCGTCGATGAACACGATCACAAACTGATCTAGGTACTCTTTGAACACACGGTTCATCAAATCCATAAAAGCAGTTGGGGCGTTCGTCAAACCGAATGACATTACTGTGAATTCATAATGGCCGGATCGAGTGCAAAATGACGTCTTCAATATGTCCTCCTTTCTAATCCTTAACTGATGATACCCTATCCTCAAGTCAATCTTTGAAAATATCGACGCTCCTTACAGCTAATAAAACAAGTCGTCGATCTTCGACAGTGGATACTTGTTCTTGATTGTCACCTGATTGAGTTGTCGATATTTGATGCACAGTTGCAATGAACCATCCTTCTTTTTCACAAACAAAATTGGTGCTCCCCAAGGTGATGCATTAAGACATATGAATCCCTTATCCAACAACTCTTGCATCTGCACCTTTAGTTCCTTCAACTCAGCCAACACCATCCGGTAAGGAGCCTTAAAGATTGGCTCAGTTCCGGGTGCTAACTCAATCACGAACTCAATCTCTCTTTCTGGCGGCAGGCCCGGCAATTCCTTTGGAAATAGGTTTGGAAACTCCTGAACCACTGCGACGTCCTCAATCTTCTGCCCCTCAACTGTCGTATCCATGACAGTCGCCAAATAACCTTGACAACTCCCGTCTAACAAATGGGTTGCCTCGAGCGACGAGATCAAGGTCATCGAGGGTCCTTCTCGACTTCCAATAAACTCAAAGCGCTCATCCACTAATAGGTTAAACTGAATCGCTTTACGATAGCAGTCCATCTTAACTCGTTGCATGTTGAGCCAGTACATGCCAATTATCACATCAAAATCATACATGGCTAGGACTATCAAGTCTATCTTCCTCTCTCGCTCATCAATCACTGACTTGCAACCAAGACAACCCACTGCAGCTAACACCTTATCCTTTAATGGTGTAGATATGCTAACCACTGACTCTAACAACTCAGGAATCAATCCTACCAACTTAACATACTGCTCAACTATAAATGAATGTGTAGCTCCAGGGTCAAATAATGCATAAGTAGTGTGGTCGTTCAACGAGACTGTACCTATAATCACATTAGGCGAGTTCTCAGCCTATCATCTAGTGATATCATACGTCCTTCCATGCGCTGGAGGTCGGTTCAAACCACTCTGCGATGCATTTGGTGGCGCGATTCCTCAGTTCTAATCGATCGGTGGTAGCTGCGGTAACTGCAGTCCCATTTGTCTTCTGGGACATTTCCTAGCCATGTGACCCTGTTAGCCACACACAAAACAAGCACCCATCCTAGAAGGGCACGGGGCTGTTCCATGTCATCTTCCGCAGGAGCTACACACTCTATTCTGGCTCGACGCTAACTTTCGTATCCCACCCTTCCTGTTGGATAGAACAGGATACCTTCCTCCGGTTATCGGTCTCTTCCCAAACCGACTCCCATCTCGGTTAGACGCAAACCGCGACCCAAATGTAGCGGCTTGTTCGTTCAGATTCCTCTCTATCAGTTGGGCTCTTCTATACAGCTCATTATAGTTCTTTGGATCGAGCGGTACCAGCGGATTTTTCAGCTTCGGTCGAAGGCCATCCCTAAACCTCCTCGCTTTTTCCTTAGGATCCTCAATCAATCTAGGAGCGTAATGCGATAACTCGGTGAACTTTGCCTCGTACTGGTCCGCAGTCATTAGACCTTGACAAAGGCATTGAAATTCTACCATCTTCTGTTCCTTGGCATAGCTGGAGAAATGCTTGCCATTGAACGCTCCAACGAAGGTGTTCCATATCAGAACCACACCATTTGGAAATACACTTTCTCTAGTGGCCTTCGACCAAGTACTTGCATTATTCTATAGTTGATATACTGCAAGGTCCACCTTCTCTTCCTCTGTGCACCTCAGCAGTGTAAAAGCTTTCTCCAAGCCTTTGATTCAGAGGGTTCTAGCCTCGGGATCACCTGTTCCTGTGATCTATGGCAGGTTCAATTTCAAAAATTGCTCCATCAACTTGTGCATAGGTCTCACGGCAACCACGTTCCTAGGTGGAACCTCAACAGGCATGGTAACAGATGCAACAGCAGGCGTGGCGGTGGCATCAATTGCCGCATTGGCGACAGTAGTGGTGGCTACGGTAGCGACGGCTGAAGTGGCGGCACTAACAGCTTGGTTCTAAGCTTGCTGCTCCATCCGATTTCCTATCGTCTCTAGCACCTACATGATCCTGTCGATTCTGGGATCACCAGGGGTTGCTACCCTAGCAACAACCGATGGTGGTGCTACTCCACTTGCGTTGGCCTCAGCCTATGCTCTACTCTAGGCACCTCGGGTACCAACTCTTGTCGGCGTCCTACCTCGAGCAACAGGGCCTACTACCCTCTTCCTAGGAGTCCTTTGCTCCTAGTCACTCATACTACAGGCTATTTATAGACACTTGTTTTCCAATTCCTATCTCATATTAGAATTTGAGTGACTACACAAACAATCTACCAATTGGCTAGCACTCACATTCATCAACATAAAAGAAGGCCTTTCCTATTAACTATCCCATGACCCATCGCACCTTATCACTCCATACACAAACTTGCTTTGATACCACTTAAATGAAGATGTCACGTCCCGATCCTCGAGCGCGTGCACATCCCTCTATGGTCGATACAAATGCGACGTTCCCAAGATGCATCGCCGACCCATTCAATTTTTAATGCACATGCGGAAGCGAAACAACACAGCCTTGATAGCAAACGGCATGGGATAGGAAAGCAGGGCAACATTTCACAAAAGCCAACTTTTATAAACAACGGGGTTTAGGTACAAAACGAGTCTAGTCAAAAGTCTACAAAAGATCGGCTCTCAAAAGGGAGCTGTCCTACGACCTACTTGTCGGACACAAATGCCGATCCTTCTGACTTCACCTCCAAAGACTCGGGGCTTTGGTCCACCACCTAAGGACCTGAAAGGTTAAACCCATGACAAGGTGAGACAATGTATCAGCAAGTTCACCCCCTAAACCCCTATTAGGAATAAAATACACCCAAAGGTGGCCTAGCAATACAGAGGACTTACCTCACCTCAGTTCCTTCCTGCACATAAGCACAATTCATATCACAAATCCATATAATTAATACACACCACAATTGAAACACCTCATTAACTCAATCAATCACAGGGGTCCCGATTATAAGATCAAACCATTATGACACGTCACATACCATGCCACATAGTTTTGTCTCATAATCAGGTGTATCTAACTCAATCAATCATGTGTTCCAATTTTTAATTTCGCCCCTCAAGGGTATGGCCTACTTCCAAGTTCGACGGTCTACTGGCGAAGCTAGGCATCATCACTTCCCCATTGAGCACAGCGATGTCTCTCAAAGATGGCTTTCTCAAAGGAGCATAGGTCCATAATCTAGACCTGAACCCACTTAGTGGGTAGCCCATATAGGGCAATGTCCGGCATAAACGCTCGAGACGGGTTCTCTTAACCAACACACAACCATTCAATCTCGGCCCAGGACACTGTGCATTACACTCAAATGCCTAAATTAAAATAGTGATCCTAGCCTATTTTATTAGTATTAAAAACATCCTGAAAAATAGTCGTGTGTGGCTACATGGTCAGATCGAACCTTAAAAATGTAATATTTTTCCTTTTCAAACCCCACTATTTGATATAGTACTTAAAAAATATTTTCGGTGTCAAAACCCGACACCTGGTATTTTCTAGATAAATACCATTTTTTTCACAATCACCACTCAATTTCACAATCCATCAATTAATTGTATAAGCTAACCACACCACAACGGTTAGCACGAAATTCTAACGACTGGTTATCTTGGTATAATTTCCAAAAAATAATAATTAAATAATAATTAAATAAATTCCAAAAATTAATTTAATTCAAATAAATAATTAAATAAATAATCGAATTAATTAAAAGTCTAATCATGCTTGCACTAATCTAATTACACAATTAGGCTAACTAAACCATCCACTAAACTAATCGTGCATTAATATAATTAACAATTAACTAAGCTAATCTAACCACCTAAACCATGCTTAACCTAATTTAAACAACTCTTAAGCATAATTAACCTCCTAAGCAAGGTTTAGTAAGTAAACTCACCAAATTTGCGAACCGGTGAGTCCATGACGACGACAACTAGAGGCAGGCGACAAACAAGCTTGTGGCGACACCAAGCGAGGCCGAGAAGAGCTTGGAAATGGGCCACGAAGTTCCAGATCTTGCTGAAACTTCAGCTTCTGCTTGTTGGCCAAGGGGACTGAACTGAGCAAGACCAAGGGTAGAATGGTGAGAAGGCGGGTGGCACACAGCAATGATTGACCAGGCAAAGGCAGACGGGCGACGGGGAGGCTTGGCGATAGTGAATGACGCCTGGACAGCACACGTACAGGCACGAGGCAGCGAGCAGGGGCGGGGACGACAGTGCGTGGGCATGTGTGCGAGCGGGACGTTGGGCTGGCAAGTGGGCGGCGCTACGGTGCACGGTGGGGGTCAGACAGGCATGCGGCGATGGAGGGGGCTGCTGGCTCAGTTTCTACTGGTTGACTCAAGCTCTCAAGACTCCTCAACAATGGAAAAAGGGGCTGTTGACGGAAGAAGAACATTGCTGAAGAGAGGGCGTCCCCAAAGGCTTCCAAGGCTCCAACACTTGTACATTTCTCCCTTGGCTTGTCCTCACTAGCTCAGCCCTTGTCTCCAGCCACTTCTCTCTCCTTAATCTTCCTTAAAAAGCCATTGAAGTAGTCTAAAATGTTGCTCCCCCCATGGCATACGAATTTTGTAACATTTGGCCATCAATTTCATTCAATTCCTCTTCAATTCCATCCAAATTAAAGCCCAATAATTCATCCAATGTGTCCACACGTAAATCCATATTTTTCCTTGCCAATAAATCCATCTTGGATGCCAAAAGTGCACTCAAGAGCAGTCCTCTAATTTTCCCGGTCCAATTCCGTCAATTCTTGATTTTTCGTCGAAAATCCGAACTTCCCAAAAAATCTTTGGAGGATGAGTCGACGTTCCAAAAATAAATTGTGAAACGCCACAACTTTCAATTTCTGAAACCGAGTTCAATATCGTGGTTAACTTCAACCAAACACGATTTTAGCGTGACCTAAACTAACGAATAGCTTTTAGGAATTTTAGTGATTTTGACTGTGGTCGATTATTTTCGATCCACAATTTGCATCTTCGACTAATAGGCAACTCAATTGACGTTGAAATCTCAAGATCTCAACTACTAGCATAGGGTACAAAATCAACAGAAAGTCGGTCTAGTGTCGTTCGACATGAATTTCGCAATTAGGTGTAATCACCCACTCTTAATTACATATCTCTATCGAATTGACCTATCTCCCGTCTCTAATCGAATTTAACTGTGCTGCATTGACTCTTGCGGATTAGTACGGTCGAGTAATCGATTTCTAGTTGAATTCTCAAGTTAGTCGCGTTTAGATTCCTTAACGGCTTCACCTGATAGACTAGTTATCTCATGAGTGGACAACTCAGAGAACAACGCTATAGGTGCGTCGATGAAAGGCCCATTTCATTTTATCGAAAGCAGACTTGAAAATCAGGATGGCACGTGTACCTTCACCAAAAGTGGTGTCTACCACTACAGCCGGGACCTCAAAACCCTAGAGGGGACTAACTCGGTATCTATTGAGCCCGCGGAGAAACCATGCCCTAAATCGACGAGGTATTCTCTGAGGTAAGCCCTCATCGACCTAGATTGTGGTCATAACGAGCTCATAGACCCAAACTCCGTGGCCTCCAAGAATAGGGTAATCAGTAACCAACTTAGTCACCCTCCTAGGCTAACCATAACGAACTGGAGGCTCCACCATCTAAGGACCTGAGAATGATTGAGCCCACGATAGGGTGAGACAATGTCTCAACAAGTTCACCCCCAAAACTCTGACTATGAAGAAAATATGCCTAGAGGCAGTTTATGCACACAAGACAGAGGACTTACCGCCCCTTAATTCCCTCCTACATGTCAGTACAATTCATTTACTTAATCAATCAATACCATCAATCAATCAATCAATCAATTCAATCCAATCCATGCAATCGATCGATCAATCAATCAATTCAATCAATCACACATTCCAATTTGATTATTGCTTGCACAAGCATAAACTACCGACGCACATCGGTCTTCTGGCATAGCCAAGGATTATTGCTCCCACAAGCTGATGTAGATTATTGCTCACACAAGCTGATACAGATTGTTGCTCGCACAAGCTGATACATCGGCGCACACCGGGGATAGGTTCACTTAACCATCATACAATCAATCAATCCTGGCCAAGGACATTGTGCTTTGCACAAAAATTGCTCAATTAAAATAATGAACTTGACCTATTTTTCTTCGTATTACAAACACCCGATAAAAATAATCATGTGTAGGTACACGGTCAATTTGAGCCAAAAATGCGATATCTTCCTTTTTAAACATCACACTATTTGATATAGTCTTTAAAATCATTTTCGGTGTCAAGACCCGACACTTGGGATTTTCTAATTAAATATCAAATTGCACAATTTTGGAATAAATACCCAAAATTCTAATCACCACTCAATTTGCATAAATTAACATTTAATTGCATAAACTAAGCACACCATTGTGATCAGCACGAAATTCCAATCACCGGCTATCTTGATATAATTTCTGAAAAATATTAAATAATTAAATAAATAGCAAAAATAATTAAATAAATGCAATTAAACACAATAAATACTAACTTAGGCCGGAAACACTAATCTAACCAACTAAACGGGCCTAGAAAATTTCTGAACCTATCTAGATAAATAGTACAATCTAATTAGCCCTTAATTAATCTAAGCTAACCACCTAACATGCATAATTAAGCAATTAAATCATTATTGTAATCTAACCACCTAATCCCTAATTAGCTTAAACTAATCACCCCCTAAGCATCATTAACTCCCTAAGCAGAGTTTAGCAAGTAAAATCACTAGTTTAAGGATCCAGTGAGTTCATGGTGACAACAACGTGGAGGCGAGCAACAACCGAGCCTACGGCGACACCAACGAAGGACTGGACGGGCCTAAAACCAAGCCACAAGCCCTCAGCCCACAGCTAAGGTTCGGCCCTTGCTTCTTAGGCCGAGAGGCAGCACGAGCAGCTGAAGGCGGCAAGAAGGGACGGCGACATTGCAGCGGGGCCAAGTGAGTGACGGCGACGGTTCCGATGGCCTGGCAAGTTGCGACAGCAAGCTAAGGCAGCTTGGGATGCGGTTGGAAGGCTCAGGATGACGGGATAACGAGTAGGAGGCACGGACGCAGGGGTCACGTGGCTGGGCTCGCGAGCGGCGTGCGGCGGGTCCAATGGCTCGGGAGGCGGTTGACGGTGAAGGGGGGAGGGCTGGCTAGTTTCTTCTGGTTCTCTAAGCTCAACAACACTCTTAACAATGGATAAAGGAGCCTCAAGTAAGAAGAAGAAGCCAATTGCAACAATGGGGACCCAATGGATCAAAAGTGCAAGAAAATATCTCCGAAGTAATCATTGCTTGCCCCCACCATTCTAGCCTTTAACCACAGCTAATTTCCACACCCAAACTTCCCCTAGAAGCTTTACAAATGGTCCAAAATGTTGTCTCCGCCTTGGCCTACGAATTTTGGGCCAATTCCCCCCCCCCCCCCCAAATTGATTCAATTCCCCTCCAATTGAGCTCAATTTGATGTCCATTAAATCAACCAAGGTGCCCTCATCAAATTCAATATTTTTCCTCACCAATCAAACCAACTTGACATCCAAAAACGTAACCAAAAACGGTCCCTCAAATTTTCCGGTCCAAAATAACCTTACTTTGAATTTTCGCCAAAAATCACGATTTGCCGAAAAATCTTCGGAGAATGAGTCGACATTCCTAAAATGAATTGTGACATGACGAACGTTCAATTTCTAAAATCGAGTTCAATTTCGCGGTTAATTTCAATATGGCGCACTTTTAGTGTGACCTAACCTACCGAGCAGTTTTTAGGAATTTTTAACACATTTGACTCGTGGTCGATTATTTTCAAGCCACACTGTACATCTTCAACACATTGGCGTCACTTGGTTGTCGTAAAAATCTCGAAGTTTCAAGTATAAACATAAAGTACAGAAATGATAGAAAAATTGGTTTAGTGCCGTTCGACAGAAATTTTGCAATCAGGTGAAGTCACCCTTACACAAATCGCATGCCTTTGTCGAATCGACCTATCTCGGGTCTCTGATCAATTTTGAGGGTGCCCTAATGACCCTTGCAGATTAGCACGGTCGAGCAATCGATTCCTGATCGAATTCTCAAGTCTATTGTGTTTAGATTCCTTAACGGCTTCACCCGATAGACTAGTTATCTCATGAGTGATCAGCTTAGAGAAAAGAACTATAGACACGTCGATGAAAAGCCCAACTTATTCAATCGAAAACAGAACATGAAATTCAGGAGGTCACAATTCGGGCATAGAAAGTTAAGTTACCACCCCAAAATCTTCCATGTATTTGACAAATGGCCCTTTAAACTATCCGACATTGCCTTACTTGCCAAAATACTCATGATCAGGTCTGAGAACCTTTTAAGACTTATCCCAAATGTTTTTCGATTTAGTTTGAAAAAATCTTGAAGTTATCTGGAGAATCAAATTTTTCTTTAATCGAGTATAGAAGAAATAGTCATTAATGACTTAAAAAAAAAAAATCTATACAATGTTACCATATAGGGTCCACTAAAATCAATGTGAATGACTTCTAATAGGTTAGAACTTTAGACTGAAGTTACTTTATTTATCTCAGTCATCTTATTTATATAATAGTCTACACAAGTCTTTGGGTAACTTTTAAGATTAGACATAATGTCAACTTTATCAGCTTTTCTATTCTTTCTCCGGACATGTGACCAAGATGTTAATGCATAAGACTGCCCCCTAAGTAGAACTCTTTTGGAAACAACCTTTTCAACAGTGTATGCAACATATATATCATTGGGAGTTAAACACAATGTGTACAATTCATTTAACATCATGCAATACTCAACCTTATTTGAGTTAAAGAAGACAAAAGTATTTTTTTTTTTAATTTCAAAAAAGTAGCCACATGTGTTTATAAAAGATACGGAAACTAAGTTCCTGTCAAAGAAAGTACATAAAATATATTTTTTAATATCAAATTAAAAACATAATTTAGAATTAAAATGATATCTCAAATGTCGACTTTATCAAACGTCGACTTTATAATTATTTTCCATGGTGAGCTATGATTCATTTTGATTTGGCTTCCTTAGATCAATGAATCCCCATTTAGAAAACGTAACAAATTTGTTGCACCACTATCTAGCTACCAAGAATTGGACAGAACTTCTGATAGGTTTTGGGTTCATAAACAATGCCAAAAATCAATACTTGTAGCCTCATGTTTGGATAATTAAATTTTGTATACTTGCTGCAGTCAATCTTTATGTGACATTTCCTTTTAAAAGAGGGAACAACGTAATTCTTTTTGAAAGATTCTATTTTAGGACTAAGATTGTCAGAATGACTGGCAGTTTCATGAATTCTTTTATGAGTGTGATTTTTAAACTTCAAATCAATCATCGTTAAAATGCAATCCCTAGTCTCATCAGAACCATCATACCTTATAGTAAAGAGTCCTTGTAGATGTGTTCTAATCTCAGCATTAGAAAATACATAATTCCAAGCCACTAAGACTTCTATCATTCTTTTAGCAGTGCAGTAAAGCTGGTAAGTCAATTTTCAGATGTTCCTAAATGGAATGTCTTATAGATAACAAGAAAAGCCGATTGCTCTTTTCCCAAATAGCATAATGTGCATTCTTGGATTTTGTATTGTTGATAGTGTAATCTACAATCTATATCCTTAGTAAGAGCAATATGTACATCTACCAGCTTTATCTCAAACAGAAAATCCTCTTTTCGCTACTTCAAGTTCCGACCGATAAGAACCTCAATAGTTATGGAGTTATTATGTCATGCCTCGACCTACTACGGCTGCGCGACAACCCACACTCATCAATCTTTACTTTACTTATCCTTAGGTCATTTACCCATGATGTCCAAGGAGGCATCGCTGACCCAATATGCAATAACGATAAAATGCGCAAGCGAAGCATAGACAATCTCCAACCAATCATCAAATAAGGATAGTTAAAAAATACTTATATTTATACATATGCATCAAGGTCAACATCACATACAAACTATATACAATAAGTTAATCAACTAGCTTGAACCTAACATACTTTGCCACATCTAACTAGTCCAAAAGTGCCACCATGACCTTCACCAAAAAGTGGTTTGGGGTACACTAAGCACCTCTAGTACTACGAGGGTAGTTCAAAAAGTGTTACTAACCCCACTGCCACCTAACTAGCTTTGGGCTTCAAAATCTAAGGCTCCAACTTAGTAATCATCTCAAGGTTGAGCTCAGGGTCAGACACCTCCCCATCGGGAATGTCCCCATCCATGGCATCCCGACTAATGCCTCCCCTTGAACCCTCGGCCCCAGGTGGATCGTCAAAACCATGGATGGGATCACGGTTCTCACTGCCTACCTAGAAGTACCACACTGCAAAATGGTAAACCACTAAATTAGTTAATCCCTTGTCGACCCAAATGATCGTGACATAATGCACATAGCGAGCATCGGTCTCTCCTATTAGATAGTCGGTTACTTCCTAGCTATGCTCTACAAGGAGTCCAAATCAGATCTGATAGAAATGCTCAGCCATTCTTAGGGCCTGTAAACATTTAACAAACAACCATGAGATGAACTCAATGAGTGAACTTCCTAGCCCACGCTTAAGAAAGCTTGTAAGCATCCTAAACATGCCAGTTATCTATTTACTCAAGGCCATCAATAAGCACATAGACAATGTACATAACACTTCTCATGCTCCTAAGCCAAACACATGAATGCACAATATAGTTAAATCATGTGCATATGCCATGCAATAATCCGGTCCTGAACATATACAAATCCCATGCACTTTTCATACAAATATATCCATATTATTATGGCTACTCAGGATCCAAGGCCAACCCGAAGGTTTGCAGTCATCCAGCATAGCCAGGCATCGTCTCGCCCCATCGAGCACGACAACATCCCTTGTGAATGCATCAAGACGGCATTCCTTTAAGGAGTTTCATTTTGAAATCCATTTGCAAATGACATCCCGTTGACTTGGAGGCATCCGAATTGAATTAGACATTGTCCCATGTAAAGCACATCAGGACAGGTTCACACCCCGTGTAAAACGTATCAAGGTCTTTAGGTGATCACACGAGCATACCATCACACAATTCATTTCACATCCCTTTTTTATTAATTCATGTGATGCCTGTGCAATATGAACAACCTTTGCCATATGCCATCATGTTATACACGTGCATCATATTATATCATAAATATAAATGCAATATTTAATTCATAAGGCCATGGCATATAGGTCACTTATTAAAATAGAATAAAGATATCATAATACGCCAAAATGATTCATCACGTGCCACCATGACCGTAATATGTCCAAATCATTTATCACATGCCATCATAACCCATAACATAACTCATCTTTCAATTAATATAACATGCATAACACGTAAAACACATATGACACGTCAAATACGTACGACACATAACACATATAACTCATAGAGCACATAACACATAACCCATATAACACATAATACGTACCCTACATAACACGTATAACACATAATAGTCTACCACCCTATTATGGCATATGATAATAACACATCAACTTTACCTAACATAACCCGATAAATTATCGCCCTAAACATGACAACCTATCATAAAAACCCGATGACTTATCATGTAAAATCCGATAACCTATTGCCAATGGTTTGATAACCTATTGTCAAAAGTCCGATAACCTATCACCCTAAACATGATAGCTTATCGTCTAAAAATCAATAATTGATCACTTTAAACTCCATATAACTTATTGGTAAAAGCTCGATAACTTATCTAAACCCAAGGATCACTTGTCACATCAATAAAACACCATAATCAAGCCCTAAACTACTCCCTAAGTGTAACCTCAACCCTAATCAAGGGCTAGAAAGCCACTCACACACGACCTAAGCTTCGAAACGCGTCGGGGGAGGAGTGACAAGATTGGACAATGGCTGAGGGCTACTGGTCACGCCTCCACAGTGTGTGGGGCAGCTGGGCAATGGCTAAACGGCAGCTGGTCAGTGGTTGGCTAGTGATGATAGCCTCCAAGCTTCGTAGGGAACCAAACCAAGGAAGAAATGAGGGAGAGGGAGCTGCTGTGAGGGCTGGATAGCGGCCTCCTCGGCTTCAAAGCTAAGCTATGGTGAAAAAATGGCATGCGGAGGGTGGTGCAACGTCAGGGTTTAAAGGACGGTTGCCAGTGAGGGAAAAACAAGAGGAAAATGAGAGAAAAAGCTCGAAATGGATATGAAAATGGAGATGGTGGTTCGGTAAGGCAAATGGGAGAGAGAAAGTGTGCTTGAGAGTTACAAGTGAGGCAAATGAGAGAGAATAAGGGTAAGCGGTGGGTGAGCCAACAATGAGGGAGAGAGGAGAGAGAATGAGGGAGATCAAGTTCCATTAATGTCCATCACATCCATATCTCTTGGACTCATCTCAATCAATCGAGGAAGGCTTCATGAAGAAGCAAAATCCTTAATGAGGAGATAAAAATACTTGACTGGATAGGTTTAGGCTAGAATAGCTAGGTCTAGGCTAGGTGGTCTTCAAGCTTCCTCATTGCCGCCCATTTGCTTGTGCCACCCCTCAATGTCCAATTTTCCACTTTGCCCTTTTGTCCTTTGTTAAATGGAAGGGCATTTAGATTAGTTCACCAGGATTGCACGCTATTCATACAATATTCACGTACTTTGAATGCATTAAATGCCAAGATCTTGCAAAAGAGGGCTTCATGGACTTAGAGAGTCCATGGCCTTCATAGACCACCCACTCTCCTTGGGCGTGTAGACCATGGGCCGCCTATCATGGGTACAGGCCCAATTGGGCCTTACCCCATGGGCTTGGGTCGATTTGGCTGCCTAACGTGGGCTTGGGCCCACTTGGATCCTCACTCATGACCCATTCCCAACTCTCTGAATTTCCACGTCCCTTCAATAAGAAACTTAATTTCTACCCCAAAGTGGCATTTCCAATGCGTTCACGGTTTATCGATCCTCAAAGTAATCCCATTCAATAATTGCTTGTTGATATAATTCCATTCTAAAAATTGGGTCAAAACGAGGATGTCACATATTGACTATAGATTAGGTGACTGAAAAACAAGTAATGTATAATTTACATCATGTGAGCACTGTGTAACTTGACATATAAGTACACATCTAGAGATTTACATGCATGATCACATAATCAATTTTGAACAAAATACATGACATGTAATTGTATACTCCCCACATGATAGCAGCCATGAGAATATATTCTAACTTCCGTGAATTCATCACATTTGGGTATATGAACCACTAGAATCAATCATTCCTCAACCATACCGTCATGTATCCCTACATGAATTAATACATAATCACCTCATTTGGGAGTATAACCGTGCCTTAGAACAAGAGACATCTCATCATTATATTAGACCGATATTTCTCAAACCCAATCAAGTGTGCCACTTTGGGGACATAAACTTTACTTCTCACATTCACCATATACATGTGATTTTAACTTTATTGGTAAGGGCGATTCATCATCGCATATCATGCCAATTACATTACTTCGTTCATTGATACATGTTAAACCTTATCAATAAATCAATAGTTTATGCATTCTTTATGTGATGATATTCGTATGAGCTTGCACCTGTGTCATGTCTCGATCCTCAAGCACATGCCTATCCCTCAGCGGTCATTTAAATAGCGATGTCCTAGGACGTGTCGCCGACCCATTCATTTTAATGCGCATGCGGAAGCAATTAATTAATCCCCAGAGAACAACAAGATGGGATAGAAAAGTAGGGCCACAATTTTCGAAAAACCAAATCACACTTTTATACATATTGGACTAATTCATATACATTACTAGCCGATATTTCCAAGGTCTCAAAAAAGGTCGACTTCTCAAAACAAGCTGTCCTATGACTAGCTAGTTCGATTCATTCGCTGATTCGGCAAAGTCCACAGGGTCAGGGCGAGACGATAGGTTCTCCACTGCACCATCAGAAGGGTCAGCTAGGTCTTCGTCCAGGGCAGCATCAATCACCGCAACGGGGATATCAAAGGTCCTAAGGGGACCTAGCCTAACACCGTTGGGAGCATAGATGTACCATGCCCTAAATCGATTAGGTATTTCCTGATGTGGAACCTCTTCAACCTAGATGATCGACACAACTAGCTCATAGACCCAAAAACTTCCGGGATTGGGGAAACTAAAAACTACTTGGCATACCTCATAGGACGATGGTGACGTTGCGGGGGATGTGCCATCTAAGAACCTGAAAATGTTATCCCACAACGAGGAGAGACGACGTCTCAGCAAGTTCAACCCCCTAAGCTCTAACTAGGAAGAAAATATGCCCCAAGGGCTGCCTAAGCGCAATCACGAGATAGAGGACTTACCTTCGCCTCAACTTCTTGCTGCAAGTTAGTATATCTCACAAATGCACAATTCACATCAACCACTCATTTGAATTCATTAAAACGGATTGAATCATCGATTAATCAACTCAGTCGATTACATGTCATCATGACCCTTAGTCGGCCCACTCAATCTATCTATAAAGTCCGACCATATCAAGACTGCTCACTCTAAGCTGATCAATAAATAGTAAAGCTCGCACTAAGCTGATAAATAGTATACTGCTCCTTCTAAACTGATATATAAAGCCCGCAGGCGGATATAATATGCTAATAGTGCTCACCAGAAGCTGCTAAGGTATACTACTCACTCTAAGCTAACATACGAACCATTAGGTTGATATAGCACACTGGTATATTGTTCGCTCTAAGCTACCATATTAGAGCCCATAGGCTGATATAGTATATCATCTTGATCATCCAACAAATTCATCATTTTTATCATACCCAATAAAAATAATCGTGTGTGCGTACATAGTTGGCCTTAGCCAAAATACAATATTTTCATTTCCATAAATCCCACCATTTAATGTGATCCACCAAAATATTTTTGGCGTTGTAAACCAACGCTTGGTTATTTTCTAATTAAATACCGAAATTAAATAAATTTTGGGATAAATACCCCAAAATCACAAACCCCATTCAATTGCACACGATAAAAGTCAATTAAATAAATCGATCACACCATCGAAATCAGCATTAAATTTCGATCACCGGTTATCCCGGTATAATTTACGGAAATAAATAATTAACTAAATAATTATGAAAATTAATTAATAAATGCCAAAAATGCAACTTATGCCCGAAAAGCCTAATTAAAAGCTGAGATGGGTTTGGAAAATTTCCAAACCTAACTAAATAAATACTACGACTTATTTACTTGTTAATTGTGCGATTCTAACCATCTAACATGCATTAACGACTAACTAATTCACTAATCCGTTCTAACTATCCACCTAATCCTAGCTTAGCCTAAACTAAACAACCCTTAAACATCATTAACTTACTAAGCAAAGATTAGTGAGTTAAACTCACTTGATTTGTAACCGCATGAACCAAAACTATAGGGACGTGACGAGGATCGACAACCTCCAAAGCGGGACCGCCAAGTGGGGCCGGGACGGGCTCGAAAACGGGTCTTGATGCCCACAATCCCTTGCTGATTTTGGCTTTAGAATTTGGGCCCAAAGAGCTGCAATAGTGGTTGGTTCGAGCACGGTTTAAGGCTAGATACGGCGGTCGCAGATGGTGGTGCAGGTCGTGACTGCAACAACCATGAACTAGGCCGAGTTGTGGCTGCGGGGCTTGCTGGATTGCTGGAACGGAGCTACTATTGAGCTTCGAATGGACTGGAGCGGATGAGGGATGGAGCAGCTTTGTGTGGCGAAGATGGGCCATGCTAGAGGGTCAACTACGAGAGGCTTGTTGTGAAAAATTGGCCAGTGTCTTCGTGGCCAAATGGAGGAGATTCGATGGGGTGCACGTGAAGAAGAAATAGACGAAGGTGGGGGCGTCGGTGGGGCAGAGAACATGCAAAGGAAATCGACAACAAAGGAGAGGTATAAGCGAACAGGGTGTTGACGAAGCGGGTAGGGTTAGAGAAAAAGAGAGAGAGAAAAGGGTGTGCATGTTAGACCGGGATAAGCGGTGACCGGAATTTTATGCGATTGTAGGGACACATTTCGCTTATTTAATTGACTGTTATTTCGTGCAATTTGGTTGTATTTTATGAAATTGGGTATTTATCCCAATTTTTATTAAATTTTAACAATTAATTAAATATTTACCGAGCATAGGTTTACGACGCCAAAAATATGATTCTAGATTGCTGAAACTAGTGGGAAGTTCAATTTTGAAATTATTGCATTTTTGCTAAGGTCGACCGTGTACTCTCACACAACTTTGGGGAAGCTATATATATGGTTTGTTATTATCAGCTTTGGGCGAGCTATATAAATTATCAGCTTTTGGCAAGCTATATGACTTACCAGCTTTGGGTGAACGGAATAAATTATCAGTTTAGGGCAAGCTATACTATCTATATTTTCAACTTTGGGGGACTGGTCCTGGTTTAATAGGACATTATAGATAGTATTGATTGAGTTGACCGAGAAGTGGTTGTGATGACATGTAATCGACTGAGTCAATTGATCGATGGTTCGATCTGTTTTGATTGAGTGGCATGGTTGTTAGTAATTATTAATTAAACTGACTTGTAGGAAGAAGTGGAGGCCAAGGTAAGTCCTTTGGCTCGTGGTTATGCTTAAGAAGCTCTTAGGGCGTATTTCCTTCCTAATCAAGTCTTAGGGGGTTGAACTTGCTAAGATGTCATCTCACCCCGTTGTGGGATAACAATTTCAGGCCCGTAGATGGCAGCCCCTCCTGAACATTTTGGTCAACCAAAGAAATTCACAGAATAGAGTTACCATATTCCGATACATGGGCACCCTAATGGACTAGAGTATATGCTAGTGAAGTCCATAGTCTGGGTTGATGCGGGTTTACCCAAAAAGGTGCCCCATTAATACAGGTCAGGGTATCGCCATTATCATAATGGTCAAAGAGAGGGCCCTATACCAGAATCTGAGATATCTCTGTGTGTGATGGAGGTTGCTTTTGGAAAGGGTACGACAGACCCTAAGGATGGTTTGGTGGTGGACGCGAAGGACCCTAAGCTTGATGATCCAGATTCTCTGGTGTACTTAGTAGTAGGCTCCAGCTAGAGTGTGGAAGAAGGAGAAATTGAGGATGATGATGAACCGTAGTGGTTTAGAAACCCCCACCCTACTTGTAGATTTTACTTTCGGACTGGCTGGTGTAGGACTTGACTTGGGTAGTTTGTATTGTAATATATACATTCTAGTTTGTGATGTATATAAGTGTGGTTGTGGTTTTCAGGTTCGAAATTTATGGCCTCACTTTCATATCCCATTGTTTTATTGTCTGGGAATTTTATATCTGTTTTCGCATGCATATTTATAAGAATGGGTTGGCAATGCGTCCTAGGACATCGCTATTATATCAACCAAGCAAGGATGGGCACGGGCTCGGAGGATCGGGACATGACAACACGTATGCAACAATCCTACCATGTTGCATCAGTACGCAGCCTAGTCCTCTAAGTGACACATCACTATAGATCCCGTATCCTCTAGGACTAGATGGAATGGTCAGCACAGGTGTGGTAGTCAACTTCCGCTTAAACTCTTGGAAACTACGCTCGCACTTGCCTATCCACACGAATTTTTCTTCTTTCTTCAAGAGTCGAGTCAGCGATGACACTAATACTGAAAATCTTTCCATAAACTTTCTGTAGTACTTTGCAAAACTCAAGAAGCTTATGATCTCTGATACTGTTGTCGGTCTTAGTTTATTGATACTACTTCGATCTTGGTCAGGTCCACAGAGATTCCTTCGCCTGAGGTCACATGACCTATGAATGCTACACGAGTCAACCAAAACTTGCACTTACTAAACTCAGCGTACAATCCTTGTGTCCTCAAGGTCTAATGTACCATTCTCAAATGGCTCCCGTGTTCATCAGCACTCCTCAAATATAACAGAATATCATCGATAGACACGATCACGAATTGACCTAGATATTCCTCAAATACTCGATTCATCAAATCTACGAAAGTAGCTGGAGCATTCATCAGTTTAAATGGCATTACAGTAATTTCCTAATGGTTGTCTCGAGAACGAAATGCTGACTTCGGTATGTCCTCCCTTCGGATCCTTAGTTGATGATACCCTGTCCTCAAGTTGATCTTTGAAAGTATCAACACTTTTTGTAACTGGTCATACAATTTGTTGATCTTCAGCCATGAACACTTGTTCTTGATCGTCACATGATTAAGTTGACGATAGTTGATGCATAATTGCAACGAACCATCTTTCTCCTTCACAAACAAAACTTGTGCTCCCCAAAGTGATGCACTGGTATGTATAAATCCCTTATCCAGTAATTCTCACATCTGCCTTTAGTTCTTTCAATTTAAATAACAACTTTAGGTTAGAAGCCTTAAAGAGTGGCTCTGTCCCAGGTGCTAATTCAATCAAAAGTACTATCTCTTTCTATGATGACAGGTCTGACAATTCTTGTGGAAACACATATAGAAATTCTTGGATTATTGAGATGTCCTCAATTTTCAATTCTTCAATCTACCTTATCTATGACAATCGCCAAGTAACCTTGGCAATCCCCGTCTAACTAATGGATTGCCTTAAGTGGCGAGATTAAGGAAATCGAGGGTCCTTCTCGACTCCCAATAGACTCGATGCTTCCATCTGCTAATGGATTAAGCTGGATTACTCCACAACAATGATTCATTACTATAAGATGCTCCAAGAGCCAATTCTTCCCACACTTGACGACAAGGTTATACCCAACCAGCTAATCAAGTACAACTCTAATAAGTGGTTCTTCTCCTACAACCTTAACCCAACGCATTGAAATTCCACAAACTTCGCCCCCAAAACTCTACGGCGTTACTCTAATAAAATCACCTCAAAACATTCCTCTTTTGGTCAGTGCATGGTCTCCTAGTGGCGTCCTAACTGCGGTAGCGATACTTATGTTTTCCTGGACTCAAACTGACAGTCCCTCACCCGATGGCCATGCTGACTACAATCAAAGCACGCTCCAATTATACCGGAACACTGGGTTGATCCAAGCTTCCCTCTACAAACTCGGCACTCATCTGGTGAGTCCTCTATCTCTTTCTAGGTGACAGCATGCATTCTTACTTGTACTGGAGGCCTGTCCCAAAAACCCTTTGGTGTGTTCTACAGCACACTCCTGCTGATCTATCCTATCGACGGTGATGGCACTTGCGATCTCATCGGCCTTCTACAACAGCTTCCGGCTAGGCGACCCTATTGTACTCAAAACAACCACCCATCCTAACATGGCATGGGGCCGATCCATGTAGTCTTCCGTAACACACGACATTCTGATTCGATGTTGACTTGTCTATCTCACATTTCCTGTTGGGCGAAATAGAATACATTTCTCCGTTCATAGGCTCCTTTTCAAACCGATTTCTATCTCTGTCTGATTAAACCTTGCCCAGATGTGGTAGCTTGTCCCCGTAATCGCAATTCCTGGTTGGACCTTAGCAGGTGTGGCAACAACAACGGTTACAGCACTGGCGGCGGTAGTGATGGCAGCGGTAGTGACAGCGGCAACACGGCAGCTTTGATCCTGAGCATACTAGATTGATAATTCCCAAGGGTCACTAGCGCCTAAACGATCCCATCGAACCTAGGATCGCATAGTGCTACTACACTAGTACCGGCCTACGGTGGTACTCTTACACTAGTGCTGGCCTGAGCTTGCGCTCTACCTTGGGTACCGACCCATGTTAGCGCTCTACCCCAAATCATAAAGGCTACTATCCTTTTACTAGGAGTTCTCAGCTCGTGATCACTCACACTACAGGATCTTTGTAGAAACCTGATTTCTAATTTCAATACCATATTAGAATTTGAGTGACCCACAAACAAGCTATCACAGACATGCACTAGCATAAATTAAAGGCCAATCCTACAAACTATCCCACAACCCATCACACCTTATCACTCCAACTATCGACCCACTCTGATACCACTAAATGGGGATGTCATGCCCTAATCCTCGAACACGTGCCCATCTCTCAGTGGTCGATTAAATAGCGACATCCCAGGACGCGTCACTGACCCATTTATTTTAATAAGCATGCGGAAGCAATTAATTGATCCCCATACAGCAATAAGATGGGATAAAAAAGTAGCGCCACAATTTTTGAAAAACCAAATTATACCTGTATACATACTAGACTAATTCATATACATTACTAGCCGATATTTACAAGGTCTACAAAAAGGTCGACTTCTCAAAACAAGCTGTCCTATGACCAACTAGTCTAATTCATTCGTTGATTCGGCAGAGTCCACAGGATCAGGGCGAGATGTCAGGTTCTCCACTGCGCCATCAGGAGGGTCAGCTAGGTCTTCGTCAAGTGTAGCATCAATCACTGTAGCGAGGATATCAAAGGTCTTAAGGGGACCTAGCCTAACACTGTTGGGGGCATAGTGGTACCATGCCCTGAATCGATTAGTTATTTCCTGATGTGGAATCTCTTCAACCCAGATGGTGGACACAACTAGCTCATAGACCTAAAAACTTCCGAGATCGAGGAAACTAGAAACCCGCTTGGTATACCTCATAGGACGACCGTGACATTCCTAGGGATGTGCCATCTAAGAACTTGAAAATGTTATCCCACAATGGGGTGAGACGACGTTTTAGCAAGTTCAACCCCCTAAGCCCTGACCAGGAAGAAAATATGCCCCAAGGACTACCTAAGCGCAACCACGAGATAGAGATTTTACCTTCACCTCCACTTCTTCCTACAAGTTAGTATGCCTCACAGATGCACAATTCACATCATCCACTCATTTGAAATCATTAAAATGGATCGAATCATCGATAAATTGACTCAGTCGATTACATGTCATCATGACCTTCCCTTGGTCGGCCCACTCAATACTGCCTATAAAGTCCGACCATATCAGGACTGCTTACTATAAGTTGATAAATAGATAGTATAGCTCGCACTAAGCTGATAAATAGTATACTACTCCCTCTAAGATGATATATCAAGCCCACAAGCAGATATAGTATACTAATAGTGCTCACCAGAAGCTGCTAAGGTGTACTACTCATTCTAAACTGACATATTGAACCAACGGGCTGATATAGCACACCGGTATACTGCTCGCTCTAAGATGCTATATTAGAACCCATAGGTTGATATAGTATATCATATTGATCATCCAACAAATTCACCATTTTCATCATACCCAATAAAAATAATCGTGTGTGGGTACACAGTCGACCTTAACCAAAATATAATATTATCCTTTCCATAAATCCCATCATTTAATATGGTCCACCAAAATATTTTTGGCGTTGTAAACCGATGCTCGGTTATTTTCCAATTAAATACAAAAATTAAATATATTTTGGGATAAATACCCCAAAATCACAAATCCCATTCAATTGCACACAATAACAATCAATTAAATAAATCGATCACACCATTGAAATCATCATAAAATTCCGGTCACCAACTATCCCAACCTAATTTTTGGAAATAAATAATTCATTAAATAATTACGGAAATTAATTAATAAATGCCAAAAATGCAACTTAGGCCCATAAAGCCTAATTAAAAGTTGAGACGGGTTTGGAAAAATTCCGAACCTATCTAAATAAATACTACAGCCTATTTACTTGCTCATTGGGCGATTCTAACCACCTAACATGCATTAATGACTAACTAATTCACTAATCCGTTCTAACTATCCACCTAATCCTAGCTTAGCCTAAACTAAACAACCTTTAAACGTCATTAACTTACTTAGCAATGATTAGTGAGTTAAACTCACTTGATTTGCGATCCGCATGGACCAAAACGACGGGGACGCGACGAGGATCGACAACCTCCAAAGTGGGATCGCCAAGTGGGACCGGGATGGGCTGGAAAACGAGTCTTGATGCCCACAAACCCTTGCTGATTTTGGCTTCAGAATTTGGGCCCAAGGAGCTACAACAGTGGCTGGTTCGGGCATGGTTTGAGACTAGACGCGTTGGTCGCGGATGGTAGTGTGGGCCGTGACTGGAACGACCATGAACCGGGCCGAGTTGTGGCTGCGGGGCTTGCTGGATTGCTGGAACGAAGCTACTGTTGGGCTTGAGATGAGCTGGAGCGGACGAGGGATGGAACAGCTTTGTGCGGCGAAGATGGGCCATGCTGGAGGGTCAACCACAAGAGACTTGCTAGGAAAAATTGACCAGTGTCTTCGTGGCTGAATGGAGGAGATTCGGTGGGGTGTACGTGAAGAAGAAACGGACGAAGGTGGGGCGCCGGTGGGGTAGAGAACATGCGAAGGAAATTGATAGCGAAGGAGAAGTATAAGTGGATAGGGCGTCGACAAAGCGGGCAGGGTCAGAGAAAAAGAGAGAGATAAAAGGGCATGCATGGTTGGATAAGAGAAGACCAAGTCAAAGAAACGGTGAAATAGAAGATTGCAGAAGGGGCTGTCGGCTGCAAAGGGGGAAAGGGAAAAGAAACGTGCGACTAAGGGAGAGGGAAAGAGAGAAATCGAAGAAGAGGACAAGAGAGAGACGAGCGGTCAAAGGGGAAACACATGAGGGGAAAAATGAAAGCAAAACCAAAAAAATAAAAACATAATAACTTTAATTCAACACTTCTTGGTCCCACAAGATCTAAATCATTCCAATTTGCTCCCAAAAAAAAAAAAAAAAAAAAAAAAATCCCTAAGCTAGAATAATTGATCCTCACTTGCTTTTTTGCACCAACTTCTCCCAAATAACAAGTCTTGGACAACAAAAATGGTCATTTCTCTCAATTCCAAATTTTATTTCCTTTTTCTCGAATCCGATTTCTTAACAAACTTCTCCAATTGAGGTCCAATTTTGTTGAAGAAAAAGCCCACACAACTTCCTTTCACCAAGTAGTTCACACAGGAGGCCAAAATCCCTTCAATTTTGCCAATCTGAATTTTTGTTTGTTTTCCGAACTGTCTGAATTGATTTATCGTAAAAATCCCGAACTCACCGAAAATTCCTCAAAAGATGAGTCGACGTTCCTAAAATGACTTGTGACATAACAGAACTTTCAATTTCTGAAATCGAATTCAAATTCGCAGTTAACATCAATCTGATGCGATTTTAGCGCGACCTAACCCACCGCGTAACTTTTAGGAATTTTTGGTGCAATTGACTCATGGTCAATTTTCTTCGAGCCACACATACCTCTTCGACATATTGGCAACTCTCGGTGGTCGTGAAAATCTCGAAGTTTCAATTACGGACATAGGGTGCCCAAAACGATAGAAAATCGGTCTAGTGCTGACCGACAAAAAATTTGCAATCAGGTAGAACCACCCATCTTAGATCACACATCTCGGTCGAATCAACCTATCTCCGGTCTCGGATCAATTTTTTTTTTAATTGTGCCGTAATGACCCTTGTAGACTAGTACAGTCGAGCAGTCAATTCCTTTTCGAATTCTCAAGTTTATTGCGTTTAAAATCCCTTAATGGCTTTACCTGATATGTCAGTTATCTCATGAGTGGCCATCTCAGAAAAAATCACTATAGGTGCGTCAATGAAAGGCCCAACTTATCCAATCGAAATTAACACCTGAAAATCAGGATGTTAGAACTTGTATTTCCAAAATTATAGAAAAACACAAAAGAATATGCAAAAATACCCAAAAAATACACAAAAAATGCATATTTAGGGTTCCATACGTAATTTTACATCTATAAACTCATTAAACATAAATAAATAAATATACCACAGTATAAAGCATCTCATATAAGCACATAGACTCCAAAAACACCCCAATCAGAGCTCAGATGTGCTTGTACAGGGGTCCAAAGTGTGCGGCATGTGAAGTGCACACGCAAGCTAGAGCGGACCGGTTTGAACCGATCATCTGACTGATCTGACCAATTTGACCATTTCAAGTTGATTGTCTAGCCGATCTGACCAGTTTCATTGGTCAACATCTAGTCTGACCGGTTGACTAGTCCAGTCAACGAAGAATCAGTTCAGCCAGGTGAACAAGTCGAGTCAACCAAGTCAAGTCAATAAATTGGGTCTAGGTCAACCGTTCGAGTCGTACCCTATGCGTATGGAGCGCGTGTTTGATGCGCACCAACTCCTACCAATGCATGGCCGTGCGTGGGGGCATAGGTGGCCTCCCCTGATGGTGTGCCGGCCACGATTTTGCTTGTCTCGAGGAGTCCACTCCGTTGTTGTAATTAAAATTGATTTTTATTGAACAAAAATTCATGAAAAAAGGGAAAAAATCTATGTGTTTGAGTTCTAGGTTATGGCCGTTTTGATACCACATGTTAGTTACGAAAAACGCACAATCTGACGATCTCCATAGCTAGAACAAGAACACATATATTCGAGTAGAAATATTAATACACCTGTTTTGGAATCCATTGTTCTTGATGTAGAAGCAGAAAAGTGACTAACAAATGTTTTCATGTTACTTTGCGACAATAAATGTTCATCAATTGTTTTTCAATAAATTTGTAAAACAGCATACATACAAAGTTAAATCCTCATGTAATAATTAGTCAAGTGATCGACTATTTGGTTTTTGTATTGGTCTGGATGCAACAAAACACGTGTTAAAATTACAGTCTTCTCACGTTGAGACCAACAAGGCCATGTTCTTTATCGTGCGACGGAGACTAACTCGATATGCGTGAAACAAAGCTTTTCCGCACATCCATATGGATTAATTAATCCAAGTGAAAGTTGGCTGGCCTCGCATTGTCCAAAAAAAAAAAAAAAGAGTATGAATTTAGCTCTTGATCCTGAGATGAAAATAAGAAATTAATGGAGTTACTGATGTAATAACTGCAGGAGTTGCTATCAGTAACGTTGTGCTTGGACCTCTCTTTGTCATTCACAAATGGAGTAGTAGTAAGAAACCAATCAAATGCCATGGGACTTTACTCGAAAATGGTCGAAGTAGAAGGTCTGTAATATATCACGATAAAGACCGTAAAGTCAAATGCTATCGGTGGCGAAAGCAGGATCCTCTCGAGCTCAGCATCACCTTCGTTTCTTTGTCTATCGATAGCTGTCTCTCTCCAAACACCATGTGTGAAAAGAAGAAGAATGGCTCTCTTTCTTTTCTAAAAGTTGAAATTATTGTACTAATCCTTGGAAGACCGAAAAGCAAAGTGCTGGAAGTCGATGAGAACGACAAAACTGCAATATGGCCGACAATAAAAAGTAAGGATGGTTGACAAAAAGCCCCCAAAATTACGCTGATTGCCTTGCCCGGGACGGGCACTGGCTTTTTCCTCGACACTACCCCATTCCATATCCTTTTAACTTATTTTGGTCATTGGTGACAGACAACTAGCGATTTTCAACGTGAATCAAAACATCCACACACATTTATATGGCAAGCCCGAAGGTGACATTAACTAACGCGAATTTAATGATGACCTCTTTTGTAGAAAATAATCTCTTATTCTTTAGGCTTTTCATAAGTGTACAAAAAGGATTCTCATTTTCAATTCAGTTTTTGATGCAGAAAATAACCACATGACAACAGTCGTAAAAATGTTGAAACAGGAAGTCGTTAGTTTGACGACAAAGGCCACAAAATCAAATGCGATTGGTCGATGTGATGGTTTTATTTATTTGTATGATGATGGGCTTAAGGCCCGTCCGCCCATGTTGGGCCTAAAAGCCCGGCCCGTAAGATAAGGACCTATGGATGAAGGGTTGAGATATGAAGTGGTGTTACATTGAGGGGATGTGTCATTTGGAGAAGACGTATTTAAGGGGAGAAAAGAAAAAGAGAACGCACCTTTTGGTTGAACATACGCTTTTCTTTTCTCCCTCTCCCAAAACCAACGTAACTTTTCTCTCCCGTTTGAACCAACAGTACGCTCCTTGGTAGACCAAGATCAGATTCTTCCTCGAACTTCAACGTTAGTCTTTAATCTGTTGACAATAAGGTCCGCTCGATTCCATGGTGGGTCTTTGATCGGTGATACATGTTCTTCTTGGGCTCGTCTTCCGCATTCGTTTTAGGGGTTCGATTTAGTGTCGAATCCGTTTTAGAGATTCAGATATTCCCAACACGATGAGAAAGACAGATGTCTCTCCCTCTCCCCACGGGTGTGTCTGTGCGAGCCTGGGGTGCGCGTAAAGGAGACGCGCGATCTTTTGCTAGGCCTTTGCCATTCTCAACGTAGAATAAGGCCATGCTGACACTTACTTTTAAAGAGTGTTGGAAGTAAGTCGGCTAAAGAAATAATTAACCTCTTTGATGTACAATAAACAAATTACCTAGGAACGTACGTTGAATCACGAGCGAATGACATACGATATGACTCTCTCTCCAAACACTATGTGTGAAAAGAAGAAGAATGGCTCTCTTTCTTTTCTAAAAGTTGAAATTATTGTACTAATCCTTGGAAGACCGAAAAGCAAAGTGCTGGAAGTCGATGAGAACGACAAAACTGCAATATGGCCGACAATAAAAAGTAAGGTTGGTTAACAAAAAGCCCCCAAAATTACGTTGATTGCCTTGCCCGGGACGGGCACTGGCTTTTTCCTCGACACTACTCCATTCCACATCCTTTTAACTCATTTTGGTCATTGGTGACAGACAACTAGCGATTTTCAACGTGAATTAAAACATCCACACACATTTATATGGCAAGCCCGAAGGTGACATTAACTGACGCGAATTTAATGATGACCTCTTTTGTAGAAAATAATCTCTTATTCTTTAGCATTTTCATAAGTGTACAAAAAGGATTCTCATTATCAATTCAGTTTTTGATGCAGAAAATAACCACATGACAACAGTCGTAAAAATGTTGAAACAGGAAGTCGTTAGTTTGACGACAAAGGCCACAAAATCAAATGCGATTGGTCGATGAGATGGTTTTATTTATTTGTATGATGATGGGCTTAAGGCCCGTCCGCCCATGTTGCGCTTAAAAGCTCAGCTCGTAAGATAAGGGCCCATGGATGAAAGGTTGAGATATGAAGTGGTGTTATGTTGAGGGGATGCGTCTTTTGGAGATGACGTATTTAAGGGGAGAAAAGAAAAAGGGAACGCACCTTTTGGTTGAACGTACACTTTTCTTTTCTCCCTCTCCCAAAACTAACGTAACTTTTCTCTTCCATTTGAATCAACAGTATGTTCCTTGGTTGACCGGGATTATATTTTTCCTCGAACTTCAACGTTGGTGTTTAATCTGTGGACAATAAGGTACGCTCGATTCCGTGCTGTGTCTTTGATCGGTGATACATGTTCTTCCTGGGCTCGTCTTCCGCATTCTTTTTATGAGTTCGATTTAGTGTCGAATCTGTTTTAAGGATTTAGATATTCCCAACATTGGTATCAAAGCCGTAGTTAATATTTCTTGATACCCTTTTTATGATATTGAATTACTTTTGTGGTCGAAATTCAAGAAAAACTGCTGTCGGTCGATTGGGGACAGTAAAACCCAACACCCGCGTACTGTTTGCCATGTTTTGTGATTTTCTGCAAGTCGAAATTCGTTTTTGATAGTGCAGGGACGAAGCTCTCGTTGATACGAGAAAAATGAGTCGAGGATCGCCACCGAACGCGCCGCCACGCGCGGCTAGAACGAATGGGAGTCACACGCCAATTTGGTCCCCCGCAAGCCTGTGTGTCGCACGCGCCGTTTCGGCCCCAGGCGCGTGCGACGCACGCTCCAGCTGATGTCATCGTGACGTCAGCCAGGCACAAGCGTGGCACGTGCCGGTCGGTTTGTCCGACCGATCCGACCGGCCTGACTGGTCAGTCCGATCCGACCGATCCAACCCGACCCGTCCGGTCCGACCCAAATGCCCGTTGACTCCGACCCGGCTGACCATTGACCGTTAATCTCAATTGTTGACCATTGACCGTTGACTTTGACTGTTGATCGTTGACTTTGACCGTTGACCCAAAAAAAAAAGGGAAAAGAATGTGTTTCTTTTTCTAATTAAGTCTATGTGGATTTTATGTAATCCCTTATTTGTTCTACATTTGTTGTAGGAACAATGCCTCCCCTTAGGTTGCACACACTTATTCGCGCAATTACCGATGAACAAAATGAAAGGCTTTCTAAGTTGATAGCTGAATTGACTGATCATCGATGGGAAAGTAGTGACTTAATTGATAACGTTCTTGAAGTCAACGGGAAAATACAAAAGGTCATGTGGAATGGTCGTCCCATGCTACAGTATGAGATGGTGCGATTTTTCATGAACACTCTTCCACAAGAATGACAAGGAGTGTTGAATTGCTTATGGGAAGTCAATAGAGCCGTTTCATATAGGAGAATTATGATGGCTTTTATAGATGATTATTACTGGATTGTTACAAGGGAAAAGATCAAGAAATTGAACAAAAGAGAATCTTTCCCAGTTCGAATATTGACTTGGTGTTAGATGTTTTGGCTAGTCTTTATTTAGTGTGCTTTATGGACATCTTATGTAATGTTTTCTACCTAGTTATTGTTAGTGTGGCAACTGATATGTTAGTTATATTATGTGAAAGCATTATTATTATATCATTGTTTGATATCAAGTACTATTTGCTTTCCGTCATTATTAACTGTTGTGGGTAGTTTATAGAAATTTTTGTAATTTCAAAGAATTTATTTTGCATAGAATGTTATATTAATAATAACTCCAAGTTAGGATTTTGGATGATGATTGGAAACATAGTGACCTTTTGATTCTGAAACCTTACTTGAAATTATTCATTAATATGATGGTTTTGTGCAAAATGGATGCATAAATAATAGGCATTAATAATTCGTGCATATGTGTCTGATATGTTCAGATTGATAACTTCAGCAACTAAGAACATCATTGCTAATTTGAACAAAGAGACAAAATGAACGATGAGAATTGTGAAATATTGAATATGAAAATTCAATGTGTGCTTGAAAAGCAAGAAGCACTAGAAGCTCTTGACCATGTTATAGAAGAAATTGAGGATGTTATGTGCCATCTTGAGCTAGCAGAGGACTGCCTCAAGGCATTTGAGAAGGAAACACATATTTGCTATATTGCTTCAAGCTTAGAAGGAGCTTCGAGCTCTAAGCGCAAGCGCATTGATTCGTTCAATATGTGGAAATGTTGGGGATCAAGTCCTTGCAAGAAACCAAGAGCTAACCAACATTAGAGAGGAAAACTTCCTTGAGTGAAGAGTATTTCAAGGATGAAGTGTTACAACTATGACAAGAAGAGTCACTATGATCGCGATTGTCGCGAGTGAAAGAAGGTACTCACCCCTTATACTTTTAAGAACTTTGCTAATGTGTCAAGTTCTAATCCTTTGTGGACTGTAGATTCGGGAGCAACAGACCATGTAGCGAAGGATAGAGAATCCTTCGTGAAATTTCGATGAGTACCAACTGGAACTAAGTGGATCTATGTAGGAAATAACTCCAGAGCAAAAGTAAAAGGAATTGGCACCTGCCAACTGAACATACGTGGTGGACGCATTTTGTTACTACATGATGTATTGTATGCTCCGGAGATTCGTCGGAATTTAGTGTCTATTTTAGTGTCGGTTAAGCTTGGTTTTAATATGAACTTCCATAATAGTGGTGTGGATTTGTATTTGGATACAAATTACTATGATTGTGGTTATTTTCTAGATGGTTTCATTGTGTTAAATATTGACTATGGTAATGCCAATGTTTGTCATTCCCTTCTCACGTCTCCTAAGTCATATGATAATGATGTGAATGTGTGGCATGGTAGACTTGGTCATATTGGCCAATAACGTATGAACAGACTAGCCAAAGAGGGCTTGTTGGGCAACATTGAAAAAGTCGATTTACTTATATGTGAGCATTACCTAGTAGGGAAAATGATAAGGAAACCATTTGGAAAATATAAAAGAGCTGAATTTCCTTTGCATTTAATCCATTTTGACGTCTGTGATCTGATGAATGTGAGAGGAAGGCATGGGGCTGTTTATTTCATCACATTTATAGATGATTATACTCGATTCGAATATGTCTATTTGATTTCTCATAAATCTGAAGCATTGAGTTGTTTCAAAAGGTTTATGAACTTGGTAGAAAATCAATTAGACAAGAAAATAAAAGTATTGAGATCCGATAAAATAAAAGTATTGAGATCCGATCGAGACCGAGAATATTTGTCTGATGAGTTCAGAAAATTATGTGATAAAAAAGGAATGGAAAGACAGTTGTCTATTCCATATACTCCTCAACAAAATGGTGTTGCGGAAAGAAGAAACAAAACCCTTCTGAAAATGATTAGATCTATGATGGCGCATGCTAACTTACCTATTACTTTTTGGAGTGATGCTTTGTTAACTGCTGCCTATATACTTAACCGTGTGCCTTCCAAATCAATTACTTCCACTCCATATGAGTTATGGACAGGTAGAAAATCGGATTTAAGTTTTCTTAAACCTTGGAGTTGCGCTGCCTATATTCATGAGCCATTTCATAAGTTTGGGAAACTGGGTCCCAAAGGAAAAAAGAGTATTTTCATAAAATATTCTGAACACTCGAAAGGGTATGTGTTTATAGGTGAGCAGGAAAGTGGAAGTATAACTGAGTTTGAATAACAGGATATCACATTCTTAGAGAATGATTTTCCTAAGAAGGGTGAAATAGGTGAGGATTACTCTCTATTTGAAACCTTAGATTAAGATAATGAACTTAATGAAGTTCGTCCAAGTGAGAGTAAAATGAGAAGTGATGAATTTAATTTAACTCACTCTCAATTACAACCACATGATGAGATAATATCATCATTATCTAATTTGAGTGGGAGCATGATAGGGAATGATGTGCTAAGTATACAATCTCCCATACGGCGAACAAGTCGCAAAAGTATTCATCATTGACATTTTGACATTGAAGGGGAAATTTTCATGGTTACTCCACAAGATAAAGATGAGCCAAGAAATGTTAATGAGGCTCTAAATTGCCCTAATAAGGAAAAATTGATTCATGCAATAGAAGAAGAGATGGAGTCAATGAAGTAAAATCAAGTTTGGGAACTGGTTGATCTTCCAAAATGACGCAAAGCTATTGGGAACAAGTGGGTTTTTAAAATAAGGCATAAAGCAGATGGCTCGATAGAAAGGCATAAGACTTGCCTTGTGGCGAAGGGGTATAATCAACATGAAGGAATTGAGTATGAAGAAACATTTTCTCCTGTAGTGAGATTTACCTCGATTCGCATTATTCTGGCAATAGTGGCTAGTATGGGTCTTGAGTTATATCAAATGGATGTAAAGACTGCTTTCCTCAATGGAGAATTAGAGGAATAAATATATATGGAACAACCTGCTGGTTTTATTATAGAAGGCCAAAAAGGAAAGGTATGTCGACTTTTGAGATCGATATACGGCCTTAAGCAGTCGTCGAGATAATGGTATATACGTTTTCATAATGCCATAATGGCATATGATTTTACAATAATAGATGAGGATCATTGTATATATATCAAAAGATCCAAAGATCAATTTGTGATCATATCCTTATATGTTGATGATATACTAATTGCCGGAAGTAATATGAGTTTCTTAATACTGTGTAGAGTTAGTTATCTTCCAACTTTGAGATGCAAGACATGGGTGATGCTGCATACATTCTTGGAGTTAAGATTTCAAGAAATCGTTCGAAGAGATCATTGTCTCTTTCGCAAGAAACATACATAAATATGGTTCTTGAACGATTTTGTATGCAAGATTGTAAACCCATAGATACTCCTATTACGAAAGGCGAAGGATTGAGCCACAAATTGTGTCCAAGGACTCCACAAGAGAAGGAACAAATGCAACATATTCCTTATGCTAATGCTGTTGGGAGCTTAATGTACGCTATGATTTGTACAAGACCTGACATATGTTTTGCAGTTGGAATGGTGAGTAGATATCAATCCAATCCAGGTCAAGCACATTGAAAAGCCGTTAAGAGAATACTGAGGTATCTAAAGGGAATTGCTGATTATACGCTGAGTTATCAAGGAAATAATCTGCAACTCGAAGGCTATTCAGATGCTGATTGGAGAGGAGATTTAAATGAAAGGAAATCTACCTCTGGGTTTGTTTTCTTACTGAATAATGGCGCTATATGTTGGAGTAGTAAGAAACAAACGTGTATAGCCTTGTCCACGATGGAAGCTGAGTTTGTGACATTATCAGTAGCAATACAAGAAGGTGTTTGGCTTAAGAGATTTTTGGATCATTTAGGTATTATTGAGAATGTTGCAGACTCATTGTTGGTTAACTGTGATAGCCAAGTAGCAATAGCATACACCAAAGATGCAAAATATCATGGCAAGACCAAACATATAGATACCAAGTATAATTTTGTCAAGAATATGGTTGCATGAAAAGATGTGAACTTACAGTACATATCTACGCATAAAATGGTAGCAAATCCTATGACAAAGCCAATACCTAGAGATATATCTTGTGGCCATGTGAAATCTCTAGGATTGCGTAGAGGCTGATGTACTGAATATTGTAATTTCCCTTAAGTGTTCACATTTGATGAATTTGTGTTTTCATCATTAATGCCTATGAATTTTTTTTGTTTGACGTTTATGCATCTTAATGCTCAGTGCATTATATTAAGTTGAGAAAGTATGTTGGACAAATAAGAAATTAGCCCACTCACACAGGTAATCGCCTCTGTGTGATAAATAGAAATGAGACGGTTTTTAAGCTTATTATCTAGGTGATAATCGAGAGCTCAAGCTTAAAATATATATGTTGCCTTAACTAAGTATTAAGATGAGGACATGATATGTACTATGTCCAAAAGTAAAATACCCCACATATTTTACTTTATCTGTCTAAGATGCCAGATGTGAGTTCTGATGAATTTTGTGAATGAGTAGATACGTGAACTCAAGTTAAACATTGGGTATGTCTGAACTATCATTTGTACGGTATTGAAGATATAGACATATGCTCCATGGGAAAGGAATTAATACTGTAATACGTATTTCATACTACGTATGCATGAGACGACCAATAAGAATGGCAAAAGTTTGATCTCAACTTTTATGCCATGTAAGACTCTTGAGGAAAAGAGTTCCTCAATTTTAGTGCCCTAATGACTTTTACTTATTCTCAAGATTTCTATTTAGTGTTTGCTATATTAAGATGTTGCCAATGGTCATTAGTTGATTCGATCTAATGGGTCATTTCTAGAAAATCAAGCTGAACTGAAATTGAGATTTTAAAGAAAAAAGGAAGATAGAATTTGGAGAATTACATTGTAGTTTTGTATTCACTAGTCGACCAATTATGACTATCTTTGGGATAATCATAATTGTGAATATAATATATATATATATATATATATATATATATATATATATCATTGTTTAAAAGAGATCAAGAGAGATATAAATGTGATCGATCGATCTAGGGTATTACATACTAAATCTACTCAGAATGTGATGCCCATTATGAGCTGCTATATATTCCTAACAGATATATGGCAACGAGCTCTCAAAGTATACTAGTCGCACGAATTATTCACCGGTATGAATATTGAAGAGAGGTAAAGAGGATCCTGTTTGGCCCACCATGTGCGAGTGGGAGATGATGGTTTTATTTATTTGTATGATGATGGGCTTAAGGCCCGTCCGCCCATGTTGGGCCTAAAAGCTCGGCCCGTAAGATAAGGGCCCATGGATGAAGGGTTGAGATATGAAGTGGTGTTATGTTGAGGGGATGTGTCTTTTGGAGAAGACGTATTTAAGGGAGAAAAGAAAAAGAGAATGCACCTTTTGGTTGAACGTACGCTTTTCTTTTCTCCCTCTCCCAAAACCACCGTAACTTTTCTCTCCCCTTTGAACCAACAGTACGCTCCTTGGTAAACCGGGATCAGATTCTTCCTCGAACTTCAACGTTGGTGTTTAATCTGTGGACAATAAAGTACGCTCGATTTCGTGGTGTGTCTTTGATCAGTGATAAATGTTCTTCCTGGGCTCGTCTTCTACATTCGTTTTAGGGGTTCGATTTAGTGTCGAATCCATTTTAGGGATTCAGATATTCCCGACACGATGAGAAAGACAGATGTCTCTCCCTCTCCCCACGAGTGTGTCTGTGCGAGCCTGGGGTGCGCCTAAAGGGGACGCGCGATCTTTTGCTAGGCCTTTGCCATTCTCAACGTAGAATAAGGCCATGCTGACACTTACTTTTAAAGAATGTTGGAAGTAAGTTGGCTAAAGAAATAATTAACCTCTTCGATGTACAATAAACAAATTACTTAGGAACGTACGTTGAATCAAGAGCGAATGACATACGATATGACTCTCTCTCTGAACACTATGTGTGAAAAGAAGAAGAATGACTCTCTTTCTTTTCTAGAAGTTGAAATTATTGTACTAATCCTTGGAAGACCGAAAAGCAAAGTGCTGGATGTCGATGAGAATGACAAAACTGCTATATGGCCGACAATAAAAAGTAAGGTTGGTTGACAAAAAGCCCCCAAAATTACGCTGATTGCCTTGCCCGGGACGAGCACTGGCTTTTTCCTCGACACTACTCTATTACATATCCTTTTTAACTTATTTTGGTCATTGGTGACAGACAACTAGCGATTCTCAACGTGAATTAAAACATCCACACACATTTATATGGCAAGCCCGAAGGGGACATTAACTGACGCGAATTTAATGATGACCTCTTTTTTAGAAAATAATCTCTTATTCTTTAGGCTTTTCATAAGTGTACAAAAAGGATTCTCATTTTCAATTCAGTTTTTGATGCAGAAAATAACCACATGACAACAGTCGTAAAAATGTTGAAACAGGAAGTCGTTAGTTTGACAACAAAGGCCACAAAATCAAATGCGATCGGTCGATAAGAAAGATAGATGTCTCTCCCTCTCCCCACGGGTGTGTCTGTGCAAGCCTGGGGTGCACCTAAAGGAGAGGCGCGATCTTTTGCTAGGCCTTTGCCATTCTCAACGTAGAATAAGGCCATGCTGACACTTACTTTTAAAGAATGTTGGAAGTAAGTTGGCTAAAGAAATAATTAACCTCTTCGATGTACAATAAACAAATTACTTAGGAACGTACGTTGAATCAAGAGCGAATGACATACGATATGACTCTCTCTCTGAACACTATGTGTGAAAAGAAGAAGAATGACTCTCTTTCTTTTCTAGAAGTTGAAATTATTGTACTAATCCTTGGAAGACCGAAAAGCAAAGTGCTGGATGTCGATGAGAATGACAAAACTGCTATATGGCCGACAATAAAAAGTAAGGTTGGTTGACAAAAAGCCCCCAAAATTACGCTGATTGCCTTGCCCGGGACGAGCACTGGCTTTTTCCTCGACACTACTCTATTACATATCCTTTTTAACTTATTTTGGTCATTGGTGACAGACAACTAGCGATTCTCAACGTGAATTAAAACATCCACACACATTTATATGGCAAGCCCGAAGGGGACATTAACTGACGCGAATTTAATGATGACCTCTTTTTTAGAAAATAATCTCTTATTCTTTAGGCTTTTCATAAGTGTACAAAAAGGATTCTCATTTTCAATTCAGTTTTTGATGCAGAAAATAACCACATGACAACAGTCGTAAAAATGTTGAAACAGGAAGTTGTTAGTTTGACAACAAAGGCCACAAAATCAAATGCGATCGGTCGATAAGAAAGATAGATGTCTCTCCCTCTCCCCACGGGTGTGTCTGTGCAAGCCTGGGGTGCACCTAAAGGAGAGGCGCGATCTTTTGCTAGTCCTTTTCCATTCTCAACGTAGAATAAGGCCATGCTGACACTTACTTTTAAAGAGTGTTGGAAGTAAGTTGGCTAAAGAAATAATTAACCTCTTCGATATACAATAAACAAATTACCTAGGAATGTACATGGAATCACGAGCGAATGACATATGATATGACTTCACGATGACCTGAATGCAATTTTGTGAAAAGTATCCACATTCCATAGTGTTAAAGCCAATTGTCTTCTCAAAGTAGTAATGAAATTGCTTTTGTTCATTGATGGAGAGAGGAGAAGAAAAGAGAACAGTTTCTCATAACGTTCTTTCTACCAACCATTATTACAGTTATTTCTAAAAGTTATTTATATAATTTCATTTACACCCTTTCAAAAGGTTTTTCTCCATTACGTCACATCAAGACAAACCGATGCATCTTAATTGCACCACAACATAGGTGTACCATGAAAATAAAACATCTCCCACTCTGACATGATGGGCTTAATAAGGTTCTATAAAAAATATAAGGTATTCAACATTCATTTACTTTAGAAACAATTCATACAACCAAGAAAGCTGTGCAACCAGTGAGCACTCCTGTACTTGAGAACTCAAATTATGCACATGTTAGGGATGTCATAATGGCTACAACCCAAAAAAAATAAAAATAAACAATTGACATCATATAGTGCCCCAGACAATTCTCATAATATAATGTATTTATAATTATATCCAAAATCATAGAAGGTGATATAATTTTAATTACATGTGATATATGTAAACCAACAATAGTCTTCCTTTATACTCATGTTTCTCTCATTTTCAGAACAATTGCTTTCTTGGACACGTCTCATAAAACCATATATATTCATGACAACCGATAACGTGTTAAAGTAGCAACATTGATATTTCACTTTAAGAATATAGTAAGAAGTAACACGTGACACAAAATGAGGTAAATTATAAATTTCCTTAAGGGCTTACACGATGAATAAATAGGGATAATTTCACTCACCTTCCTTTGTTGGTCGTACAATGCACATGTAGTATGGATTATATGCTATAGCAGATTTCTCTTTCTATAGGAGCGTATGTCATTTATTAAACACATCTACTATATGGATTTTAGCCTAAATATAGTCACATGCTTCTCACGTATTAATGTTTAACTCGAGTGCTATATTAGCTCGCTTTCTACAGTGCCCAATTAAGAAGGTAAGTATACTAGAAGTGCCAAAAGTTGTATATGTCGCTTACTTTGGTGCCAAAAGTTTATTTTAGATAACTTAAGTGCCAAAAAGTTTGAAAAATGATTATTTTAGTGTTAATGCCAATTTGATTGGTAGGAAATCCGATGTGACATTTTTTTATTAATTTTTGAGTCTCTCATGGCTCGTTGAAGAGTACAATCAACATCTAAACAACAAAACTATGTCGTTTGGATCTTTCCCTCAAGTAAGAACACTAAATCCCCAATTTGAAAGATCGATTGAGAGAGAGGGTAGAAGCTGAGCAAATGGGCATACTAGCAATGAGCAAGGGCAGGAGCGGTGACCAGATCTTGTTGGGCATGGGCTTCCTCCTCATCTTTTTCCTCGAAGAATAACACCAGTACCAGCACTAGCACCACTCCACCTCCAGTTCGTCCAACATTGTCAACAAGGCTAATCTCTTGTCCTCCTCATTCTCCTTCCCCCTTTAGAAGGACCCACTTTGGTCGCCTCCTGAGCAGAGCTTCGTCCATCATCTTCATCTGCGCCTTCCTTATCTCCCTTACCCTCCTCATTTTCACTCTTTCCACCTTCGACTCCCCTTCTTCCTCATCCTCCTTTGCCTTTGCCTCCTATTCTTCCTATTGATTCTTGCTCAAGCAATAACCTCAGCTTCTCCTTGGTCCCAAGTCCCGAAATGACTGCGTGTCTCCGTTGTTCTGGTCATTCCCCACCTTTTCCCAGTGGGCCAAGCCCAAAAATGGCAACACCAAGCACCAGTTCATGTTGCAGGGATAGGCACCCTACATAAGAGAGGCACATGCACCATGAACAACCTCGTCATTGCTCACTTGGTCAAGCAACTATAAAAGTGGCTATGCAACGGTGGTTGAGCGATGATGGGCAAACGAGCTACGGTTAGCGTTGGATGAGGATTACTAACAAAGGACCCTAATTTCAGTCCATATATGATGGCAAAACGATGTCCTTTCTTAAGAAGAACAGAAAACGACGTAGTTTTGGCCATTCCTTTGCCACATCAACTTTTTTTTTTTTTTTTTAATATAAATGCCATGTAAACGATTTTGTCGGAATCTCTTGCGGTGGCACTAAAGTGATCTTTTTTTCTTGATTTGGCACTAAAGTGATCCGACAGAAACTTTTGGCACCAAAGTGAGTGCGGTATACAACTTTTGGCATTTCTAGTGTACTTTCCCCCTAATTAAGTACTCGCATCTAACATCTTTTAGGCATACATGATTGTGGGACTATCATGTCCGGTCTTATCACATACAAATTACAAACCTCATCTTGACCTCAATTAAGGTGATATATTATTTTATGTACTAAACTTGCTCTTCCCACATTCATAGTATATAACATCTCATTTCAACGTACTAAGTATAGTATTTGAGGTAATTGCTCATGTGAGCGAGCCAATCATTGTCTACTGACATATACGTGTAATTGTGCTAGTCTCATAATGGATTTATACTTGTTAATGAAACATCTAGTCACTAAATATCACACCCCAAACCTCGAGCACGCGCACATCCCACTGCGGTCGATAAAAATACGACTTCCTAGGACACTTCACCGACCCATTCATTTTAATACACATACGGAAGCAGATAAATAATCCCCAGACAAAACTCAATTGGGATAGAAAAGTAGGATCACATTTTAAAATCCAAACCACACACCTTTATACACATCAAACCAGTTCATTTACAGGACTAGGCTATTAACAAAAGATCTATAGAAGATCAGTCCTCAAAAACTAAGCTATCCTAAGATCACCTAGTTAGATTCAGATGCCAGCTCATCAGTCTTCATAGGCACCGAGGGCGTCGTGTCTTCCACCAACCCATTTGGAGGATCAACAACACCCTCACCTAGAGCAGCATCTATGATACCGGGGGGAATATCAAAATACCTAAGAGGGCCATCCAGGAATTCATCGAGTCTATAATGGTACCATGCTCTAAATCGATGAGGGACCCTATAAGGAAGGTTCTCATCGACCTAAATAGTAGTCATTGCAAGCTCATAGACCCAATGACTTCCTAGATCGGCATAGTCAAAAATCCTCTCAGTGGCCCTCATTGGTCTACCAAAAAGCTCCGAAGGATCCGCCATTTAGGGACCTGAAAATATTATTCCACAACGGGGTGAGGCAATGTCTCAGCAAGTCCTACCCTCTAAAACTCAATTAGGAAGAAAAAAGGCCTCAAGACACTCTAGCCACACAATTAAGAATAGAAGAATTACCTCGCCTCAGTCCTTTCCTGCACGTTAGTACATTTCAAAAATTAATCAACCCAATTACTATAAACCATGGTTCAAAAGACACAACCTATCTTTAGGTGGTAATCACGGCCCAACGGGCGTAACCTTTAATAGGTGGCACATCACGGCCAAAAAAGGCACGACCTCTATCAGGGGGTAAATCACTACCCCAGTGGGCACGACCGATTCTAAATTCGGTGGTAAATCAAGGTCCTACAGGGCACAACCGAACTTCGACGATTTTTCTAGATCCACTCACAACCTTTCACGGACAAATTCCAATTGAATGCCGACACTAAACATCCTTGGGATAAATCCCCACATAAACATCCAACGATTCAAGCTGGTCCTACAAACCAATTACGATGCTATAAGCCAACACCGGGTATTTTCAAGTTAAATACCAAAACTTCTCCAATTTCACTCAATTCCACACTTTTGTAATTATTAACCACAATCATCATTTTCACTCAATTTCTCAATTAAACATACAATTAGCACAAACTAATCGCACTGTTGCGATCAGTGCGAAATTCTAATGACCGGCCATCTTGGCAAAATTTTCGAAATTATTAAATAATTATATTTAGTTTCGAAAATTAAATAATTAAATATTATAATATAATAATATAATTTAATAAAATATTTATAAAATTCGAAATAATTAATTAATTAAAAATAATTAATTATGGCTTAAACTAGATTACACTAATTTAAACATACAATTAGCCTTAATTAAACATTAATTAAACTAATCATACAACTAATCTAATTTACATTTAAATGATCTGATCTAACCACCTAAACCTAATTAGACTAATCTAAACACCCCTTAAGTATAATTAACTTACTAAGCGAGGTTTAGAGGATAAACTCACCAGTTTTGCGCGTCGGTGAGTTCACGGCAACCACGACACCAAGGCGGTCGATAAACCTCGAAGCGACGACACCAATGGAGGCCGGGAAGACACCAAAAATGGGCCTCGAAGTCTGGAACCTCTTGCTATCTTCGGCTACTGATCTTGCTAAAGAAAAGCTGGAACCGGCGGCGGTTGAGGCTGAACGGCGAAGGAGGAGCAGTAGCAGGCAGGTGGAGGTCAGGCGGGTGCAGGTGGTGGCTTCGACAGTCTAACAGTGGCTGATCGACGTCCAGGGATCCTCAAGACAGCAGTTGGTGGTGCAAGTTGGGCGAGACGGTGCGCAGATGAGTTGGACAGCAAGCGGCGACCAGCAACTTGCAACAGCGGACGGAGAGGCGGTTTGGTGGCCGAACGGGCGTGCGCCTGAGGAGCGAAAGGACTGGTTCAGTTTTGCTGGTTCTTAGGGGCTCAAAGGAGGACAACAATGGAGAAAGCCTTGGATTATGGAGGAAGATGGGCTGCTGAAACAAAGGGGGACCCCAAGAGCTCTTAAGGGCTCAACACTTGCTCTTCTCCCCTCTCTCTTGCCCCCACCATGGCCGGCCCACCCCCTCATCCATTTCCTCTCTTTAGCTTCCTCAACAAGCTTGATTAAGTGTCCAAAATGTTGTGTGCCAAGGGAGATACGAATTTTGGACATTTGTATATTGAATTCAAACAATTCTCATTCAATTCCATTCAGTTGAAGCTCAATAAAATCAGTCCATGTGTCTTCGACCTTCTTTTAACTTTTCCCTATCAAATGATCCAACTTGCATCTCGAAGATTCGATTAAAAACGGCCCTTTGACTATCCTGAACAAAAATGGCCTTACTTTACTTTTCCGCTAAAAATCTCGGTTTGTAGAAAAATAATCTGACGATGAGTTGACGTTCCTAAAATGAATTGTGACATAACAGAACGTTCAATTTCTGAATTCGGGTTTAAAAATCACAATTAATTTCAATCTGGCGCGATTTGAGTGTGTCCTAATCTACTAGGTAGCTTTTAGAAATTTTCAGTGCAGTTGACCCGTGGTTGATTATTTTCAAGCCACGACATAATCTTCGACACATTGGCAACTCTCGATTGTCGTGAAAATCTCGAGGTTTCAAATATGGACACAAGGTACCCAAAATGATAGAAAAATCAGTTTAGTGCCAGTTGACGAGGATATTGCAATTAGGTGGAATCACCCACACTCTAATCACATATCTTAGTCGAATCAACCTATTCCTGATCTCTGTTCGATTCTGACAGTGTCGTAATGATCCTTGCAGATTAATACATTCGAGCAGTCGATTCATGGTCAGATTCTCAAGCCTATAGCATTTAAATTCCTTAACGGCTTCACCCGATAGACTAGTTATCTCGTGAGTAATCAGCTCGGAAAATTGAACTAGAAGCACGTCGATAAAAAGTTCCTCTCATTTAATTAAAGCAGAATAAGAAATTTGGGATGTCACACTAAAAACAAACAAGTACAATATATATGTTTTTTTTTGGTAAAAAGTACAATATATATGTTCACATATACATAAACCAATAATCCTCAACAGTTTTACATATCATATTCTACATAACCCTACAGACATCTTGTGGGTCAAGAACACGTCTTTAGGAACAGCCTTTGTAAACGAATCAGCATTAGTTGAAATGTATTGTAGGATCACTTCTTTATGTGCTATTATATCTCTAATGAAGTTGTTCTTTATGTCAATATGCTTCGTCCTACCATGATATTTGGGATCTTTTACATAGGCAATAGCTGATTGACTATCACAATAAACTGTTAGTAGTCTTGGAATCTCAGTGACAATGGCTAAATTTTCCAAGAAACGGTTTAGGCATACTACATCTTTCACTGCGGTAGAGCATGTAATAAAATTCTGTCTTTATCGTAGATAATGTCGTGCATATCTATTTCTTGTTATTTCAAAAAATTGCACCTCCATTGAGCAAAAACTCATACCAAAAGTCGATTTACAGTCGGTCATCTAGGTCTCTTCCCCAATAGACATTTGAGTAGCCTAATAAGTATAAATCATTCCCTTCATGACCAAGTCAATAGTTGATAGTGCCTTTGAAGTATCTTAGTATCTTCTTTACTGCTTTCCAATGTGGTTGACCAGGATTTAATTGATATCGGCTCACCAACCCTATGGCATGACATATTTTGGATCGAGTACATATCAAAACATACATCAAACTTTTGACCACACTAGCATAAGGAATAGTTTCCATTTTTTTATTTTCTTCTATTGTTTTAGGACACATCTTAGTACTCAAGGCTTTGCCTTGCATGACAGGGGTATCAATGATATTACAATGTTGTACATTGAAACGCTAAAAAATCCTCATTATATAAGACGTTTATGATATAGCAAGGAGTTTCCTTGAACAATCTCTTTCGATCTTAACTCCCAATATATAAGCAGCTTTTTCTATGTCCTACATTTCAAAATTAGAAGATAACCATTCTTTTATGGTGATAATTAAGTCCTTGTCATTCCAATCACAAATTTATCTTCAGACCATTTGACATATACACAATGATCTTCTTTGATCATCGTGAACCTAAAATGCATTATAGCTTGATGAAAAATGAAAATACTTCTGTCTAGATGATTGCCTAAGGCCATATATTGAGCGATGAAACTTGCAAACTTTACGCTCCTAACCTTCAGGTATGAATCCTATTTGTTACTTCATATAGATTTCCTCATTGAGTTCTCCATTGAAAAATGCCATCTTTACATCAATTTGATGTAATTGTAGATCCAAATATCCAACAATGGCTAAGATAACGCATATAGAGGCAAATCTTACAACTAGTTAAAAGGTTTTCTCGTAGTCTATACCCTCTTATTAAGTATAGCCTTTCCCCACAAGATAAGCCTTATACTTTTCAATAGATTCATCCACCATTCACTTAATCTTGAAAACCTATTTGTTTCCAATAGCCTTGCAATTGGATAGCAGATCAATTAAGTGTCAAATTTGATTTGCCTTCATTGACTTCATTTCATCTTTCAAAACTTTTCTCTATTCTTCGTTGTCAAAGCATGAGAAAGCCTTTTGGACAATTTTAAGCTTAGCTCATCTTGTGGAGCAATCATAAATGCTTCCTCTGTAATCTTAAAATGACTATGGAGAATATTTTTATGATTACTTTTATGTAATTGAACTTCTTCTGAATTTAGATCGCCAGGCGATCCGACACTCCTACCAAGTCTTGCATGTCGAGGTAAATCTTCATTTCCCTTGACAACATTAGTGGGTATATTATTATGATCTTCCATCTCATATAATTGGAAATCCTTATCAATCTCACATCTACTAAGAAAATCGTTTTGCAAGAACGTGACATATCGTGACTCTATTTCAAGCACACTTCTATCGGCTTGTTTACATATGAACACGTTCCCTTTGGAGTGTTCAGAATATCTTATATAGATACATTTCTTCCTTCTAGGGCCTAATTTACCATATTTATTGGAAGAATCATGAACATAAGCTGCACACCTTCAAGGTCATAGATTACTCATAGTCTGATTTCCTATCAATCCATAATTCATAAGAGGTAGAAATGATTGAATTTGAGGGCACATGGTTAAGTATATAGGCAGCAATCAATAGCATATCTCCCTAATATGAGAGTAGATTTGTCTGCACCATCATGCACCTAACCATTTCTAATAAGGTTCTATTCCTTCTTTCTACAACCCCATTTTGTTACGGAGTAATAGAAATAGTCAATTGTCATTCAATTCCCTTTTCATCACAAATAGTCTTGAATTGCTCGGATAGATACTCACCCCGCAATTGGTTCTCGATGCCTTTATTATTTTGTTCAACTAATTTTCTATCAACATTATATATCATCTAAAACAGTCTAATGCTTTTGATTTATGGGAAATCAAAAAGATATAACCGAAATGTGTGAAGTCATTCTATAAAATTGATGAAATATAAGGCTCCATGTCTCGTTCTCATGTTCAATGGACTATGAATGTCAGAATGTATGAGTTGCAATAGAAGTTCGGCTTTGGTTCCTTTACCAAATGGTTTTCTAGTTATTTTTCTTGCTAGATAATGTTCACATACAGGTAGTTCAACATTAGCAAATGATCCTAAAAGGCCTTTTCTAGCTAACCTTTGCATTCTTCCTAACCCAATGTGACATAATCTAGCATGCCAAAGACTTGCATCAATCTTAACATTACTAGAAGATACAATTAAAAAAAAAACAACCATCAACATTAACATTGAACACATTATAATCAATGTCTAACACTATAAAACCATTCAATACTTGATCAGAACCATAATACATTGTTCTACAAACACTGGCAACACAATCATCTTGGAAATTCAATACATAACCTAAACTTAGAAGTACAACTATGGAGACCAAGTTTTGTCAAATATCTAGAGCATAGAGGACATTATATAGGAATATGTTTCGACGAATAGGTAAGACTAATGTACATGTGTCGATACCCTTCACTTCAACTCTTGAGTTATTCCCAACTTATACCTATCTTCTTCTAGATTATATCCGATGATACTGCACAAATACTTCTCGGTCTCTAGCTACATGATCATTTGCTCCTAATTTTACAGTCGACATAGGATGAGATTTAGCAAGCATTACTGTGCTAAAAACAAAGCATTACTTAAAGTAAAAGAGTAACGAGGTACCTCTTTCAGCTCAGTACATTCACGAGCAAAGTGACCTAGCTTGTCGTAATTGTAGCACTTCATCTTGGTTTTGTCCTTCTTTCCACCATGCTTCTTGCATCGAAGGGTCTTAGCTCTTTTGAGTGCTTGATCAATCTCATTCCCTTAGTTGTTGAATTTATGGTTCACCTCATGCTTAAAGCCCCAAACTTTGCGCGAACCTAATTCAACAACATAAAAATTGGTAGAAGATCTCTTAACCTTTAGGTGCTCATACTTTAATTCCAAATGACGTGCTATATCATCAAAAATGACAATATTCTCATTGTGTGTTATGCTGATTTTCATATGCCTCCAACTATAAAAAAAGAGATCATATAATAGCTTGAACTTAGTATTCATCGGTAAGGGTATGACCTAGTGACTTTAGCTCACGAATTGTGTTTGATATCTCCCGAAGTTATTGCCACATCATTAGATTTAGATACTTTCAATATGTGTCAAACTTGGTACTCCTCAATTTAGTGGTAGATGTACTCTCAAACTTATTTATCAGAGCAATCCACAATACTCGAGCTTTATCATAACTTTCAAACTCACATATGAGATTATCTTGCATACAACTCAACAACTTGATGCAAGCAATGCTATTTTTCTTTTTCCAAGCTTGATAAGCTTTTTGATTTCTTTTATGCTAAGCTAAGGTTCCATGCTCAGGTTTTTCTATGATATGATTGAGGGTTTCCAAAGCCTCTTCCTTCTCAAGGATGTATAGAATCTTTTGATACCAAATATCATAATTGTTACTATTCAACTTCTTACTCTTATTAAGGTTGGCCACAATGGTGTTAGATGTTAATACCATAATCAATTGCTATTGCACATTGACATAATAAGTGCAGAATTAATACTAGCACATTTTCCATAGTAACACATATTTAATTTGTAGCGAAAATAAACTAAATTAATGATAGTTTAACAAAAGACATAAAAATGAAAGTTCACTATGTTCCCAATCAGCTTCTATGTACTATTGTTTTACTATCATTAAGTAGCTTAATTTGCGCAAATTTTAAATTCTAGGTGAGAACTCCTTCGAATTTTACCTACTTGCGAACTCCCACTAGAAAAAATAATTACATGACCTCATGTAATTATCACTTTTTTTTATTAAATATCAAAAAACATAGTGTGATGTGAACCAAGATACAAAACAATCATGTGGCAACTATAATCGAAAGCGGAATTCAAGACATAATGTAAAAATCAAGGATCTCCAACCATTGTTGAAGTTTGGCTAAAGCTAGGAAATTGCAAAAACACTAAAGCATGTAGATGTTGTGACATCCTGATTTTCCAATTCTGTTTTTGATTGAATGAGTCGGGCTTTTCATCAATGTGCTTATGGCCTTTTTCTCTAAGTTGGCTACTCACGAGTTAACTAATCTATTAGGTGAAGCTATTAAGGAATTATAATGTTGTAGACTTAAGAATTCGACCAAAAAATGACTGCTCGACCGTGCTCATCTACAAGGGTCATTACGACACTATCAAAATTCATTAGAGATAGAAGATTGGTCGATTCAACAGAGATATGTGATTAAGAGTGGGTGATTCCACCTAATTGCAAAATTCTCGTCGAACGGCACCAGACCGATTTTTTTTTGTCTTTTCTGTACCATGTGTCCGTATTTGAAATCTTGAGATTTTCACGACAACCGAGAGTCGCCAATGAGTTGAAGATGTACACTGTGGCTTGAAAATAATCAACCACATGTTAAATGTGTGGCACCCCCCAACGGCCCCCGATCCATAAGGGTCGCCACAAGTACCTTACTCTTGACCTGAAAGTCTATTGCTCTGATACCATGTTATTTTCAAGAAGTTCATGAGTCCTGGGGGTTTATATTTCTTACATTGATCCCTGCGCAAAAATATAGCGGAAGCATAATCAACATCTCCCTATCCCATATTCAGAAACGATGCACACCAACTAAACATTTTTATAGGTAAAAGCCAGACACTTTTATTTACATAAGCCTGATGGACATCATTCAATCGGTACACCAAAATGCTGTGGTTCTCTATACCCGGCTACATAACAAAAGATAACTGACTTCCTTTTTCCAAACAGTCATATACATAAGTCCATCAATCAGTGTCGGCGTCCAAAAATGCTCTTTCTGCTGACTTTAGCCCTCGGTCACACCCATCCGTCCAGTCCATCAGCTGGCGGCGGTAGTAGTAGCCCCAGTGTGTGTCTATCTCGGCGGACAAAAATGGCCAGGTACTTCTGATGTACTGGGCTGGCGAGAGGACCAACATCAAACAAAATCAATACCCGCACCCGAGTGAAGGACAGCCCTCGCACTTCGAGATAGTGATGCTCCCACACCTGACATTCCAGGTCCACCGGAAATCCATAAAATGTATCGAGAGCTATAGGCAGCATAGGCATCTTGTCTAGTCTGAAATGTTAGTTTCCCCAACAAGGGTGAGTACAACCACCCAGCAGTAATAGATCTACTAAACTATATCGTGCGAAACCATTACTATCTAGTTAATGCAAGATAGATAAACAAGAAATCAAAGCATGTGAATGCATCAAATCCATAAAGCTCTTTAATGCAATGGCAATGCAATTTCAACACCAGAATGTATCATTTTAGTCACACAAGTCCATATTATAGGATTAAATTGTTATAACATGTCTCATTCCATGTTATACAATTCAGTCCTATAACCAAACCACACACACTTAGTAGAACCATCAGTTTTAATATTCAAAAGGTTTCACCTCCCAGGTGACCAATGTTGCATCCCTCTGGGCATTCGCACCCATCCAGGCTTCGCAAAAGCCTCCAGCATTCAGCCACTAGGCCACCGGGCATCCAGAGCATGTTCTGTTACACCTCCAGGCATCTCGCATCCCACCTGGCATCACGAGGAATCTTCGGGGCATGCCATGAAAATGGTTACCCCTACCCTCTAGAATTACATACCAACAAGCGTACCACTGGGCATCCCGACACTCCAGGAGGAGCCTCTAGGGAACTACGGACCCCAGGCATCCAAAGGACATCGACTCATTCGAACCTTTGGGGCATCCCGACTCCCGGGGCATTGTTGACCCGAGGGTCCAACGGCAACATTAACATCTTAATTATTTCAATAAAACATTTTCAATGCAATTACATCGGACGTCCCATTAGTTTTCATCAAATCTCAGAGTTGAATAATATGCTGAATGCCAACACCATCATATCAAATGATAAATCAAAACGCATTCACCCTTGAGATACACTGAGCAAACTCGGAATAAAACAGTCCAAAAATCAGAATGCACAGTTTTAGTAAAATTTTTGGTATAACCCCTAAACGAACTCAAAAAATTCTAAAATTTTGATATGTTATAGATGAGATCTAAAGGAAAGAGTTTCATGAAGAACAATAAGTCAAATTCATCACGTACAGAGAGCATTAAATCACACAACTCAGTTTCAGATTTCTTTTATCAACAGAATGAAATTCGGCAGAAAGCATTGCACATTAAAAGAAGTTTATGCCACTATATTGATTCCGAAAAATCTGACCAAAAACATATGTTATAGTTTAAACCATTCCTCACAAATTTTATGAAGGAATCGGAACCAAAATCGCACCAGAGTTGTCTCTAGAAAACCTACAAAATTGCTGAGTTACACTTGATCTAATTTGAATACCACGAATTCAGTAGGATCCCGCGCCTATACCACGGCTATTTCATTCCAAGATTTCACCACAGATTGTTCTTTCCATCATAGTTCAACAAAATCAGAATGTATGGAGATATCTAAAGCATTTCCTCAATTCTTTAGTTCCAATCTACTGCAATCACTCAATAATCCAGCATTCAGCATTCAAGTTCAGACATCCTCAAGTCCACTTGCACTACTTCAGACAATAACAGCCTTGGATTACATAGGTTAGTAGACTTTTACTTGCCTCTAGTCCTATAGCTCGACGGCAAGCAAAAACAGAAAGCTCGTGGGTCTCAGGCGTGGCTCAATGGCAGCGAAGATGGGCAATGTCGACGGCGGCAGCACACACGCACGGCAGAGGGGCGGTCTCCTTCTTCTTCCTCTCGCCGTTCACTCTCTCGCTCAAACTCTCTCTGTTACTCTCACTTTCACTCTCTCGCTCAAACTCTCTCTGTTACTCTCACTGTCTAAACTTTATGCTCGGTTCTTCTCTCTCTTCCCCTCAATTCCGAACCCTTTTGTTCCTTGATTAACTAATTAATCAATCTTTGCATGCAGGTTACGGTGGCTGTACGAGAAGAAACAGATGGGGAGGGCGTGTCTTCAGCTGAATATTTCTTGAGCTTCGCTGGCAGCCCCACACCAAAACCACGTGGCCATCGTTGGCCTTGCTTCAGTCAACGTTTTCTCTTCATAGTTGACTAATGTGTTGACTAAATGGGAGAGATTGGGGCGGCATTGGACGTGGGTGATTTCTTTTCCTTGAGTATGCATGCATGATCCTCGTGCGTGGCTGAATTTTTCCTTCTTTTGATTCTCTAAGAAATCAATTGATCAAAGTCCAAATTCCCCTCTCATTTCATATACACTTAGGTTGTATAGTTGCGTAGTGTCATCGAGACAATTTTGCACGGCTCAATGGGGTCAAATGTGGTGCCAACGATGATAACTTAATGATGTTCGTTGTGGTGTTGATAACACCGTCCGACAATACTCCCATCGATCAGTCACGGACCGCTGCATATTTGAGGGTCATCACAAAATTCCGAATGCCACAAAATGCACCAAAATTTCCTAAAAGCTACCTGTAGATTAGGACGCATTAAAATCGCGTGAGATTGAAATTAACCGTGAAATTGAACCTGATTTCAGAAATTGGAAGTTCTCTCAAGTCACAAGTCATTTTTGGAACGTCGACTCATCCTCAGAAGATTTTTCTGCAAACAAAGATTTTCGGTGAAAAGTTCCAAGTTAGGCCGTTTGAATAGGGAACTTCGAGGGAGCGTTTTTGGTCACACTTTTGGGAGGAAAGTTGGATCATTTAGGGGGAAAAATCATAAGAAGGACAAGCACACATAGGCTAATTTATGTGGGCTTCAATTGGTTTGATTTGAAGATGATTGGAAGAGGAATTGAATGGATTGAAGAGGGAATTGTCCAAAAATTCGTAGTCCCCCATGGTGCTCAACCTTTGGACCTTTTGGAAAGGTTCTTGAGGAAGCTAAGGAGAGGAAAATGGCTGAGGTGAGGGCCATGGCTGGTGGGGGCAAGCCAAGGGAGAGAGAGACAAGTGTTGAGCCTTGGAAGCCCTTTGGGTCCCCTCTCTTCAGCTGAAGCTTTTTCTTACTTGAATCCCTCCTTTCTCCATTGTTGAGCCTTTTGGAGAGCTTGAGAAACCAGAGAAAATAGAGTAACTGCCCCCTTGCCTGTCTGAAGTCGTCGCAAGCTCGCCCGAGCCCTTGCCGTGCCCGTTGTAAGCCGCAAGCAGCCGCGACTCTAGTTCGCGCGTCCTTTGCTGCTCGTGCGTCTAGAGCTCCTGCCTAGCGTTGCCAACTGCCGTACATCGTCGCCAAGGCCGCCGGAAGCCCCGCCCAGTCCCCACTACAGCCCGCTGTCCTTCCTTCACCGTTTTAGCCGCTGAAGTTTTTTAGTTAAGCCCCTACAGCTCAAGAACAAAAGCTGAAGTTTCAGCAGTCCGTGAGACTTTGTGGCCCATTTTCAAGCCCTTCCCGTCCTCACTTGGTGTCACTGTGGGCTAGTTTATCACTCGCCTTTGCGTCCTCGTCACGGTGAACTCATCGGTGTGCAAATCCAGTGAGTTTACTCACTAAACCTTACTTAGGAGTTTTATTATGCTTAAGGGTTATTTAGATTAGCTTAAGAATGGATTAATGATAATCTAAAATTGTTAGATTAGCCTTAGAATGGTTTATTATTAATCTAATTAGGGAGATTAGCATCATTGAAGTTGGTTTAGTCGAATCCAGTGGACTGTCTACAGTTTGGATCTCTAGACCGTCGCCGTTTGCCAATTTTTGTGGATTGAAATGGGTTGCGAATTTGAGGTTGATTCCTTCTTGAGAAATGTTTTAGACATATTCAGTTACAACATATATGTTTTTGAAGATTTTTTGGGATTTAAAAGAAGAAGGTATCAGCTCCGTCATTTGCAAATAGAACCTTAGTTTTCGTTAGAACTGGTGACCTTTTGGAATTCAAGGGATTTTTATCAACTCTTAGGGTTTGATTTCAAAATGATTTTTTCACAAAAGTTATTTTTCACATATTATAGTTTAACAAAGTCAAATTTCATATCAAATGGACAAGTTTTGAATCTCGAACTAAACTGGTTTTGGAAAACAGACTTTTTGGAAATGAACTTAGTTTTTGTACTGGATTGAGCGATTTACTGGGCCGAATCCATAAGGATATAGGTTAAGGTGTCTTAATAAAAAAAATGTTCATTTATGTGTCCTTTACAACATGTTCAAAGTTGGGAATTTTCCAAACTCGTTTGAATAGAATTTTGGATTTAACCTCGAAGACGCGAGTGGACCATTCTACCGGTTAGGACCGACTATAGTTGCGTGATGTTCTTGATGCCTTGCTCGCTAGAAATTGCATATTTGGTGATGTGGTTGAATTATGCAATTGATTGTTGAATTGTGAAATTGAGTAGTGATTGTGAAAATATGGCTTTTATTCTTAAAATCTCGGATGTCGGGTGTTGACACTGAAAAAGGGTTTTTAAGTATTATACCACACACGACTATTTTTGAGATGTTTTGAATACGAAGAAAACAAGCCAGGATCACTATTTTAATTGAGGCATTTGTGTGCAATGCAAGGTGTCTTGGGCCGAGATTGACTGGTCATGTGTTGGTTAAAGAGAACCCGTCTTGGGCGTTTACACCAGATGTTACTAAATCCCTTTTCGGGTTACCCATGCATTAGGGTAGCGGGTTGCAGTAGATTCTGGACCTATACTCTTTCGAGAAAGCTGTCTATGAGAGATGTAGCCACGCTTAATGGGGAAGAGATGATGCCTGGCTACGCTGGTAGACCATCGACCAAAGTTAGACTGAATCTTTAAATCGTTCCCGGTCGATGGATTATTGAGTGGATATTAATAATCCTGTTGAGACCGGTGTGTTCTTAACTTTGCCATTAAGTATTGGATACTTAAGGGAATGATGAGTCACATGTCATTGGGTGTTATGATGCCTGAGTTAGAACACAGGTGTTTGTATTAGACAAGTTCACTGAACGTGACGCATATGGAACGATTAGCGACATGGAAGCTTTTAGCGTGGTCAATGTCTAATTGTTCATGCTTTGGTCTTGTGTAAATAATCCTTAGACCTGAGGCACAGTGTTAACTTGTGTATTGAACAACTATGGCTCACGGGTGCACATAATGCCGGGTCGTTGATCCATCTTTATACCTGATGGTCATAGTTCGTTCATATACAAAGTTGCATGTGTGCGCAATATAGAATCTGTCTCCTTGTTATATGCAAGGTATAATAATGATGTCCTATGGGATCTAATTATGACATTGCATTGAAATCCTCAGCCGGGATTGTAACTGAGAATAATTTGTTTATATCTCAAAAAAAATGCATGTCAATTAGATTTGTGCATATGATCGAATTAGCGACTTCACAAATATTCCATGGTCTTTGTTTGATTGGGACATAGTAAGATAGAGGGATTGAATTGCACTGTAGCCAAAGCTGATAGGTTCATTATGTTCTTAAAGCATTCACATTATCTGGGTAGCCATGATATATTGCTAGATGTCAATCATGGCTTGTAGGACCCAAAGATTAATCGGGACAATTAATTATTTTGGGAGTACTAATATGTTAGTACAAGTCTTACTACCAGCTTAGTGATGAACCTAGGGATGTCACATACCATAAACAATTAAGATAACATGAACTAGAGAGAAATATTATTGTAAATGTGTTTGCAATTACTACAATCGAATTGAGTCGATTTGAAATTAAATTAAATTTCATTTAATTTAATTTGTATTATAGTCACGAGCCTACGTGCATATGATGCATGCTCATGCCGAAAGTGGATACATTTTAATGTACTTGTAAATGCACACACGAATTTTATGTTTCTTTTTATTTTTGTTTTAGGAATTGATTTATCAAAAGTGCACGTGTGCAAAGTTTTTATTTTGAAAAAAAATAAATTAAAGTGTGCATGTGCACGAAATCATGCACATGCACGATTTGCACAAAATCGTGCATCGTGCAAGATGGTCAGTGGCTGTTGACCATCATGCACGAAATTGTGCACGAATGGTCAGTGGTTGCTGACCGTTTATGCACAATCGTGCATAAACGTGAGGATCAGCAACGGTTGTTGATCCCACGGTCAGCAACCGTTGCTGAACCGTGAAAAACCGTCCAAGAAATGCTGTAAAAGGGTTGAAAAATTGGAGCGAAGAAAGAAGTGCTCGTTGTTGAAAAACAGAGAAAAGTGTGGGCGTGCGTTTTGTGTTTTAGAGAGAAAATGGGTTGCTGAAAATAAAGAGAGACGTGCGTGTTCTTGTGTTCTCCGAGAGACACAAGAAAGTAAAGTGTTTTTCTCATTCGGGCCGTGACTATAATACATCGAGGATATGGCAGATCATTTCCACGAGATTGCTAGCACGATCATAGTGGTGAATATCAGAAAGTTCTCTCTTCCGTTCGATGTCAATTGTTGGTATGTCTGAACTAGAGGTTCGACGCTTGTGGGACTCGAACTGAAGAACATCCGAACCGATTCGTTTTAAAGCGCGGTTCGAGAGGTAATTCGTTTAACTCCTTTTTATATTCAGATTTTTTGATTAAAACAAACGAACAACGCTTTAGGAAAATCGTGTATAAAATATATCTTTGTTGTTGCTGCGTTCTTTTTGTTAATTTTTCTTATACATGATTCATGAAACCCCATCAGTGGTATCAGAGCCAACCTTAGGCGTTTTTCGTGCATTTAATTGATTTATAGTTCAAATATATTTTTGCATTCTAATGGCCAATTTATTTTTGTTACGAGAATTGGTTCTCTTGCTCTTATGTGGCCTATAGAGGTTGATTAATTTATATGATAAATTTATTCAACTAAGCAAAAATTAGAACTAAATCAATTTTGAATCAAGAATCCATAACTTGTTATACTTTGTGTTTATATTTTGTGAATGATTCATGATTATAAATTTAAAGTTGACAACACAACTTCTGTTCGGAATCACGCTCGTGAAATTTGTTTCATCGATATTGTTTTTTTGATATGGTTTGCGTTGTTCGGCTTTAAATTTAATTAAATGCAGAATTTTATCTTTGCCTTCCAGAGCATTAAATTTTGAATTTATGGCTCGCAAGGAAGGGTGGTGATCATGGAAAAATCCCTAATATGTGATTGTTGTATGGATGAATGTATGATGATTACAAGTATTCATTTTTGGGGTTGTAATTATTAAATGGAGGCTGCGTCCTTCCTTTTATTTTATTTTAATTTTTCATGATATGTAATTTTAGTATAGTTTAGTATTTCAATCATTGAATTAAATACTACAAGAGAGGAGGAGCCATTGGAGGAGCCATTAAACCGGTGAGCTCTCTGGGCCCAGTCTTTGAAGAGTTCAAAGATTGAAGAAAAAGTGAAGAGCAGGTCCATATTATTAAAATATTAAAATGGCTAAATGGGTCTCTTTGGCTCGAGACCCATTGAACCATAATTTCATGATCACCACGTAGGATAGATGTTTATGTGATATCTATTTATTTATTGTGTTTATGTTATCGTGCATGTTAAACCGGTTAATGTGCAAAGTGAGACCGTTAATAACGACCATAATCTCCTTATTAATAATATTAAGTCGAAACGGGTTTTGGACTCGTGGCCTTCCATCGTCGTGGTTTGATCCAATATTATAGTGGTTAATTGACTGGTTATGGATACATGGGGGTTAATTACCATTCATAATATTGGACCACTCCATTATACATATGATGTTGTGGCGTTGGAGCCAAATGATTTCCAATAACTGTTAGGTGAGGGAATTGTTTGTGCTTTTAATACTTACATGAGATGATGGGCTAGACTTACTATGATCATGATGCCAATAACTATTAGGTGAGGCTTTCATGGTCTAGAGGCCAAAGTTATGATTGGGACTCACATATGATGCGTTGAACAAGCTAGTTCACTTACTAAGTTCATAGGACACCAATGACTGTTAGGTGAGGAGGACTTTGGGCTAGTGGGACTCCAATCCCCACTAGTAATCTTTACCCAACAAAGATTACTGCTTCCCATCTTAAGGAGTATGGGATTCGAATATAAGTTTAGTAGGAGGATCCATTTCATTTAAAGACCAAATGAAATAGTTATTATGAAAAGTACAACGGCTAACAATTTATTTTCTGCAACAAATATATTATCACTCTGAAATTGGTGACCACAAACCCACTCGTTTTTATACTTGACAAGAATTGTTTGACTGGACCCAATTTTATTGACTAGGTGAGGAATTTGAGAATTGTTTTCAATTCAGAAAAAATTGGGTATGTGTTTGATGAAAAGATGCCAACCTCCTTTCCTGAGGGTGGGACCCAAGAAGAGCGTGTCACTTATGATAAGTGGCATGACGATGACTTAAAAGTTAGGTCATATTGTGGCATCCGGAAAATTTGACAACCCTCGGATATGTGACGGCCATGACTGATCGACGGAGGTATCGTTGGACTATATCATCGGTACCATGTACGGACATTGTTTTGTTACCACCATCGGACCAATGAGTCACGGTTAGAAATGGTTCGACGATGAGTGAGTTATAGCTTCGTCTCTACGTACCATTACTAGCAAGGCCGAGGTTTATTCCGAGTAATGTGCTGACGAGATATTCCTATACTAAATTTGGCTGTTTAGTCGTGTACTCTACGAACTAAATCTCCCATGTACATTGTTGTGACCCCATACAGCTACGTAAGTAATTATTTTTCAGCACTTGCACATGCTGAAGTTAAGAGTCGAATTTTGGAGGAATTAATCCATGCGTAAGGACCATGCACGTTTCTTCACATGCGCGACCATACATTCACGTAAGAATTTCTCCGAGTCCATTGACCTACCATGCACGGCCATACGGCCATGTTCTTTTCTTTTCTGTCGAAGTCAGTCAATAAGAAGAAAAAGAAAAGTTCGACCTATGCAGCCCTTTATTTTCGCACATGAAGAATCGTGCAACCGGTCAACTAAGGAAGGGGATTGTTGACCGAAGGGCACTCAGCAAAAGCCACGTAGCTTCCTCATTTGGTTGCCAGCGAAGGAGAAGTCCATGAAGAAATTACGCTGGCAAGGCAAGGGGTGAAATCTGCATGCAAGGGGCCACGTTTCCTCCACCTGCCACTCACCAGCTGTTCTGTTCGTGTCTCCAAGTGGCCAAAGAAAATTGCCACGTTTCTTCCACCTGTCCTCCATGCATGCATCCACCGAAAATCCCCCTCTTTGTTGGCTGGTTTTTAGCAAAACCAGCAGCTAATATGCTCGTGTAAGAGAGAAAAAGGGAGTGACCGAGCAGAACCGAGAGTGAGAGAGAGGGAAAGAGTGCGAGAGAGAAAGTGAGATGTGAGAGAGAGGGAGCGACCAAGAGAGAAAGGAGGAGGAGGAGCCGCCGTGTGCCGCCGTGTTCGCCGCCCTACGCCGTCGTTTTCTTTGGTCTAGAGGCAAGTGGAGTCCTTAACTTCTCTTGCATGTTTGTTTTGTCGGTTGCATGTTCGATTTTAGGTGTGATTTGTGTGAAAAACCGAGGTAAGAGTTGCTTACTTTCAAACCGTGTGACTGTTCTTGTTCGGTTTGTTGGAGTCAGTAGCTTGTTTGAGCTTGCATGTGTGTTTGGAGTCCGATTTTGGCTTTGATGTCTTCATGGAAGTTGTAGCTAACGTCTTGTACTATAACATACTGAAATTTCGTGGAAAATGATGGAGATATGAGGGGCTAAAGTTCCATTATACGGAGACCCTAGATCTGTGAAGTTTTCGCTGACCTCTTGCTAGATTCTTGTTTGTATGTTAATTTCTGTTGAATATTTGACTTTGATGTCTTCATGAAAGTTGTAGGTAACACTTAAGCTACAACATACTCAAATTTAAAGCAAAAAGAACAAGTATAGCTTGGTGAACCGGTTAGATCTTGAAAATGATGGTTCTGGTGAGGTATTTCGAGACACCCGAGACTTCATGGACTTAAATGGCGACTATACTTTGGTTATTTGACCTATATCTCTTCATGAACCTTGTAAAGGACACCTTGTTACATAACATACTCAAATTTCAGAGGAAACGAAAGAGAATAGATGGGTGAAATCTAAAAATTTCTGAGATGTGTGTTCTGGACGACGTGGTAGTGGTTCCAGAAGTTTCGTGGGGTTGTATAAATTAATCTAAAAAGAATCTGGCTTAGAGTTCTGCATGAAAAATGCACGAAAATGTGTTGGCTATCACCCTGTAAAATTTCGTAATTTTTGAAGGCCATATGAGTATTTTAATCGAATTTATTTGGAAACTGTGCAATTCTGGTCATTATCCGAATATCATGTGCTATTTTGTGGAAATTGTGAAATTATAAGAAATTCAATTTGGCCATGAATTTTGTATGAAATTGTGATCCTATTGATTTGTTTAATTATTTTTTGAATATTATGATTTTGGGAAAATCATAGATATTAAATTTAATATTTATTTATGAAAATAAATAAATATAATAAAATAATAATAAAATAATAATAAAATAATAATAAAATAATAAGGGATTATTTTATTGGCCATGAATTTCATTGAATTTGTTATGCATTGTTATATGACATCGGTGTATGTATGATCATAAATTGTGATGCATGTGTGAATCATATGCCATGTAACAACGAGATTAAAAGGATGGTGAATATGGAAAATGATATGTGAGTAAGAGGTTGTGGTAGATGATGATGTCTGGTGGCCTAGTGGCGTAATTCTGGAGATTCCCCGGGAGTGTCGGGATGCCCGGTGGTATACAGTACGTAATTCCAGGGGAGGCCTGGTGGTATGTCGGTACATAATTCCGAAAGCCTTGTCGGAGGTCTTTGCCCGAAAGGAATACCTCGCGATGCCAGGATTGGGGTGCGAGATGCCTGGCTAGAAGGGTAAAGGCCGGAAGCCCTGTCGGAGGTTTCTGGCCGAAGGGAATGCCTCGTGATGCTAGTTGGGATGCGAGATGCCCGGAATGTGGGGGGCCGGAAGCCCGGTGGCCATGGGATGGCTGGAATGCTGGGAACCCTGTCGGAGGTCTTTGCCCGAAGGGATGATGATATTGATGATATGAGAAGTGGGTGATGTGGTGATCAAACTTAAAAATAAAAGATGAAAAAAATGAACCGACGATATATGAAATGCATGATGATATGCATGATGATATGCATGATGATGTGATGTGACATGATATGATGATCACCTATGATATGATATATGATATGCATGATGATATGCATGATGATGATGATGATGTGATGTGACATGATATGATGATCACCTACGATACGATATATAATATGCATGATGATGATGATGATGATGATGATGATGATGATGTGATGTGACATGATATGATGATCACCTATGATATGATATATGATATGCATGATGATGATGATGATGATGATGATGATGATGTGACATGATATGATGATCACCTATGATATGATATGCATGATGATATGCATGGTGATGATAATGATGATGATATATGATATGACATGTGTAATGTGATGATGTCATGATGATGATGACATGTATGATACGATGATGATACACATGTATGTGTTATAAACTGTTATGATGATGCATGATAGTATGTGCATGGCTTCAAGGTGAGTAACGCCTACAATGCACGTATGATTTGCTTGATGCATTGAGTTGTTACTGGATTTCCCTATCTGCTGAGTGATTGTACTCACCCCTTTTGGGGATAACATTTAAGATTAGTAGATGGTTTGAACGGTTGGATATGACCGTGAGGAGGAGGATAGCAAAGGAAGGAACCATTTGGACGCCGACACTGATCGATGAACTTAAAGTGTATGATTGTTGGAGGAAATGTCGGTCATCTTTTGGAATGTAGCCGAATATAGAAGACTACGGCATTTTGATGTACCGATGAATTATGTCCATCTGATTTAAGTAAATAAAAAGTGTACGGCTTTTACTTATAAGATGTTTAGTAAGTGTGCATCGTTTTCTGAATATAGGGAAGGGAGTTGTTGGATGTGCTTCCACATATAAATTGCACAAGGGACCGATCGAAAAAAAAAATGTAAACCCCCAAGTTTTATGGATCCGCTGCAATTGAAATGGTATCAGAGTAATATATTAATACGGAAAGTTAATGGTAAGCGAACGGTGGCGACCCTAATCGAATCGGAGGCCGTCGAGGGGTGCCACACATATATGCTTGCTTCTATGAATAATGAATTACAGAAGAAGTATGAATCTATGGAAGATGATAGGTCGATCATTTTGCATTTAAATGAATACTTTGATGAGAATAGTCGAACCTCTAGATATGAGATATCCAAGGCATTGTGCCGTATGAGGATGGCTGAAGGATCATCTGTTAATGATCATGCTTTGAAAATGATCTGGCACATTGAAGAATTGGCTAGACTGAATCTCGTTATGGACAACGAGTTAGCTGTGGATTTGATCCTCCAATATTTACGCGATTCCTTCTCTGGTTTTGTCTAAAACTTCCATATGCATAAGATGGAGAAAACTCTCGCTGAGTTACATAGCATGCTGGTAGTTTATGAGAAGGTAATGCACAACACGAGACCAAATGTAGTGGCTATGGCTAAGGCTTCTTCTTCAAAGGATAAGACCGTTTTGAAGAAAAAGAAATGGAAGAGGCCTGCCAAAACTGTTGTGCAACCAAAACCCAAGCTTGATAGAGGGAAATGTCATTACTATGGTGTCAGAGGGCACTGAAGGAGGAATTGTATGAAGTACCTTGCGAGCTTGAAGGTCAAGCCCAAGGACCAACCTTATGAAGGTATGGTGTCTATGCTTATTGAAACTAATCTTATGGTTAGTGCTAAATCCAGCTCTTGAGTTCTAGATTCTGCTACAACTTCACATATTGTTATGTCTTTGCAGAATATGGAAATAAGCAGGATGGTAGGGCGAAATGAGATTGTCCTGACATTTGCCAATGGAGCAAGAGTTGCTGCATTAGCTATAGGGACTTTTTGTTTATGTTTGCCTTTTGGACATGTAATGGTTTTAAAGAATTGTTTGCATTATAAGAATGCTATTAAGAACATCATCTCTATACCTCGTTTGGGTAAAGAGAATTATGAATTTTCTTTTGACGATGATGTATGTTCTATTTATCATAATAAAATATGTGTTGGTTCTAGCTTATTAACCAACAATCTTTATACCATTATAATGTCCGGTAATGCGATTACCAATGTCAATAAGCAAAATAGAATTGATATAAATGCCATAACTAATAAACGCCCTAGAGACGGTCCAAATAAAAAGTATGTTTGGCATCTTTGATTAGGTCATATTAGAGAAGACAGAATTAACAAGTTGAGTAATGATGGATACATTGATCCTTCAAATTTTGAGTCATACTCGACTTGTGAGGCATGTGTTCTAGGAAAAATGACCAAAGTGCCTTTTGTGAGACAAAGTGCGCGAGCTTCTAACATAATAGAATTAATACATACAAATGTATGTGGACCAATTAATGAAACTACTAGAGGTGGTTATAATTACTTCATTACCTTCATCGATAATCATCACGGTATGGTTATTTATACCTCATGAAGTATAAATCTGAATCATTTGAAAAGTTCAAGGAATTCAAGGCTGAAGTTGAGAAACAAACAGGAAAATGTATTAAGGCTCTTCGATCAGATCGAGGAGGTGAATACCTTGTACTAAATTCCTAGACTATCTTAAAGAGAATGACATTTTATCACAATGGACACCTCCTGGAACTCCATAACATAATGGTGTATTTGAACGAAGAAATCGTACTTTATTAGATATGGTGCGATCTATGATGAGTTACATCGATTTGCTAATATCCCTTTGGGGATGTGCCTTTGAGACAGTTATATATATACTGAACAGAGTGTCGTCCAAATCTGTTCCAACTATGCCCTATGAGATATGGCATAGTAGGAAACCTAGTATTGATCATATTAAGATTTGGGGTTGTCCAGCTTTTGTGAAAAAGCCGAAAATGGAAAAATTGGAGGCAAGATCTGAACAAGGTCGCTTCATTGGATATCCAAAGGAAACTCTTGGATATTATTTCGATTTTCATTCAAACCAAATAATTCTGGTAAGCAAGCACGCTTCTTTTTTAGAGAATCAGTTCGTCCAAAAAGGTGGTGCTAGGTGGAAAATAGTCTTACAAGAAGAAAATAATGAAGTACCAAACAACCGATTTCAGATACCAATCTCTGATTCGGTGGTAGCTTCTAATACACAACCTCTTAGGAGAAGTGCGAGAACGTCTCGCCCACTTGCTCGTTATAGACACTCGATTAATCATATTGAACCATTATTAATTGTGAATGATAGTGATCAACCTGGTGATCCTAAAGCCTATGAGGAGGTGATGTCGGACAACAATTCTGGTAAATGGCTAGAAGCCATGAAATCCAAAATGGATTCAATGTATTCCAATGAAGTTTGGACCTTAATTGACCTCCCTGATGGTATTATACCAATTGGCTGTAAATGGATCTTCAAGAGGAAGATGAATGCTGAATGTCAAATTGGAACTTACAAAGCACGACTGTTGGCGAAAGGATATCGTTAGAAAGAATGAATTGATTATGACGAAAATTTCTCACCTATGGCCATGCTAAAATCCATTCGAATTATGTTGGCTATAGCTGCACGCCTTGATTATGAGATATTCTAGATGGATGTCAAAATGGCTTTTCTAAATGGTTTTCTCGAAGATGACATCTATATGGAACAGCCACGGGGTTTTGAATCCAATAGTGAAAAACGAAATGTGTGTAAGCTTAAGAGATCCATTTATGGACTCAACCAAGCCTCCAGAAGTTGGAATATCCATTTTGATGAGGTAGTCAAATCGTTTGGCTTCATCAAAAATCCGGATGAACCTTGTGTATACAAGAAGATCAGTGGGAGTGCAATTGCATTTCTAGTTTTGTATGTTGATGATATACTGTTGATTGGAAATGATGTACCAATGATATCATCGATAAAACTATTCTTGTCACAGAAATTCTCCATGAAAGATTTAGGAGAGGCAACCTACATTTTAGGTATCAAGATCTATAGAGATAGATCAAGACGATTGATTGGCCTCTCACAGTCTACGTACATAGACAAAGTGTTAACACGGTTTAACATGCAATGTTCCAAGAAAGGATTATTGCCTTTTAGGCAAGGGATCCATCTTTCTAAGGAGATGTGTCCCAACACTCTTGAAGAAAGAGAGCGGATGGCGAAGATACCATATGCATCAGCTATTGGAAGCATAATGTATGCTATGCTATGTAATAGACCTGATATTGCGCATGTTGTAAGCATTACTAGCAGATATCAGTCTGATCCAAGAGAAGAGCACTGGATAGCAGCCAAGAATATTCTTAAGTACTTGCGAAGGACTAAAGATTTATTCTTGATATATGGAGAAGGAGAATTTAAAATTATAGCTTATACAAATTCCGATTTTCAATCGGATCCTAATGACTATAAGTCCACGTTTGGGTTTGTCTTTACATTCAATGGTGGTGCAGTTAGTTGGAAAAGTTCCAAACAAAGCACAACTACTGATTCCACCACTGAGGTAGAGTATGTAGCTGCTTCTGAAGCAGCAAAGGAAGCCGTTTGGATGAAGAAGTTTATTTCTGAACTTGGAGTCGTTCCTTCAATTAAGCAACCGATTACATTGTTTTGTGACAACAATGGGGCGATAGCTCAAGCTAAGAAACCAATGTCTCACCAAAAGTCCAAGCATATTGAGAGACGCTTCCATCTCATCAGAGAAATTGTTGGGAGAAGTGATATCACCTTGCAGAAAATTGCCTCAGTGGAAAATGTGGCAGATCCCTTCACTAAGGCCTTACCTCAGTCTTCTTTTGAAAGACATATTGACAAAATGGGTTTGAGGTACCCGACAAGTTGGTTTTAGTGCAAGTGGGAGATTGTTGGATGTATGCCTTAAAGCTACTATGTAATAATTACATATTAGGGAGATTGTTGCATTTTCCAGAAAAATGTATGAATTTAGCTCCTGACGCTGAGATGAAACTAAGAACTCTTTAAATTTTCCAATGTAAATACTGCAAGAGATGCTATCAATAGCGTTGTGCTTAGTGTTGGATGTATGCCCTAAAGCTACTATGTAATAGTTACATATTAGGGATTTTAGTTGTACTTTTATTATTATTATTTAATTAATGGATATAACGTATTCATTCATTTATTCAATTATTTTATATTTATGAATGATTCCATAAGATCAGTTACAACTAGACCTATTCTTGAGACGTTAAGAATATATGTGACGGGTTCATAGTTAGACTGAATCTTTAAATCATTCCCGGTCGATGGATTATTGAGTGGATATTAATAATCCTGTTGAGACCGGTGTGTTCTTAACTTTGCCATTAAGTATTGGACACTTAAGGGAATGATGAGTCACATGTCATTGGGTATTATGATGCCTGAGTTAGAACACAGGTGTTTGTATTAGACAAGTTCACTGAACGTGACGCATATGGAACGATTAGCGACATGGAAGCTTTTAGCGTGGTCAATGTGTAATTTTTCATGCTTTGGTCTTGTGTAAATAATCCTTAGACCTGAGGTACAATGTTAACTCGTGTATTGAACAACTATGGTTCACGGGTGCACATAATGACGGGTCGTTGATCCGTCTTTATACATGATGGTCATAGTTCGTTCATATACAAAGTTGCACGTGTGCGCAATATGCAATCTGTCTCCTTGTTATATGCAAGGTATAATAATGATGTCCTATGTGATCTAATTATGACATTGCATTGAAATCCTCGGCCGGGGTTGTAACTGAGAATAAATTGTTTATGTCTCAAATAAAATGCATGTCAATTAGATTTGTGCATATGATCAAATTAGTGACTTGACAAATATTCCATGGTCTTTGTTTGATTGGGACATAGTAAGACAGAGGGATTGAATTGCACTGTAGCCAAAGTTGACAGGTTCATTATGCTCTTAAAGCATTCACACTATCTGGGTAGTCATGACATATTGCTAGATGTCAATCATGGCTTGTAGGACCCAAAGATTAATTGGGACAATTAATTATTTTGGGAGTACTAATATGTTAGAACAAGTCTTACTACCAGCTTAGTGATGAACCTAGGGATGTCACACACCATAAACAATTAAGATAACGTGGAACTAGAGAGAAATATTATTGTAAATGTGTTTGCAATTACTGCAATCGAATTGAGTCTATTTGAAATGAAATTAAATAAGATTTAATTTAATTTGTATTATAGTCACGAACCTACGTGCATATGATGCACTCATGCCCAAAGTGGATACATATTAATGTACTCTAAATGCACACACGAATTTTATGTTTCTTTTTATTTTTGTTTTAGGAATTGATTTATTAAAAGTGCACGTGTGCAAAGTTTTTATTTTGAAAAAAAAAACTTAAAGTGTGCATGTGCACGAAATCGTGCACATGCACGATTTGCACAAAATCGTGCAAAATGGTCAGCGGTTGCTGACCATCTTGCACGAAATTGTGCACGAACGGTCAGCGGTTGCTGACCGTTTATGCACAATCGTGCATAAACGTGAGGAGCAGCAACCGTTGCTGAACCGTGACAAACCGTCCAAGAAATGCCGTAAAAGGGTTGAAAAATTGGAGCGAAGAAAGAAGTGCTCGTTGTTGAAAAACAGAGAAAAGTGTGGGCGTGCGTTTTGTGTTTTAGAGAGAAAATGGGTTGCTGAAAATAAAGAGAGACGTGCGTGTTCTTGTGTTCTTGGAGAGACACAAGAAAGTAAAGTGTTTTTCTCGTTCGGGCCGTGACTATAATACATCGAGGATACGGCGGATCATTTCCATGAGATTGCTAGCACAATCATAGTGGTGAATATCCGAAAGTTCTCTCTTCCGTTCGACGTCAATTGTTGGAGTGTCTGAACTAGAGGTCTGACGCTTGTGGGACTCGAACTGAAGAACATCCGAACTGATTCGTTTTAAAGTGTGCTTCAAGAGGTAATTCGTTTAACTCCTTTTTATATTCAGATTTTTTGGTTAAAACGCATGAACGCCTTAGGAGAATCGTATATAAAATATATCTTTGTTTCCGCTACGTTCTTTTTGTTAATTTTTCTTATACATGATTCATGAAACCTCAACACTTAGGCCTCTCTCCGTCATTCATTAACGGATAGTAACAGGCAACCGATCAAATGCCCGTCCATGAGAAAATAGTTAAAGCAGAAAGTCATAATATATCACGACGAAGACCATAACGTCAAATGCTATTGGCGGATGAGAATGGGGTCCTCTAAAGCTGAGGAACGCCTGCTACTCTATCTTCCTGGAAACTTTCTGTGTCTGAGCTAGCCATAGTTTCTTTTCTTGGTCGATCGATAGCTCTCTCTCTTCCAACACCATGTGTGAAAAGAAGAAAAATGGCTCTCTTTCTTTTCTAAAAGTTGAAATTATTGTACTACTCCTTGGAAGACCGAAAAGCAATAAGTGCTGGAAGCCGATGGGAACCACCAAATTGCTATATGGCCAACAAAAAAAGGTGAAAGTCGGTTGACAAAAAGCCCCATATTACGCTGATTGCCCTACTCGGGCAATGGTTTTTTCCCCGACAGTACTCAATTAATTAATCTCTGGAGTTTTATATTTTCTTTTTTAAGGAAACTTTTATGTCTTTGTGCACTTTGATTTTCCCTGAGTATGAATCATGACACCTATTTTTCCTCAATCTTTGGGAAGCAAAAAATCAAAATTAAAAAACAATTTAAATTGAGATAATTTGAGCTAATGTTTCACACTGCTTCTCAACTCATGAATATCAAGTTACAAATTGCAAATGCTCATGTTGGTATCTGACATTGCAAGTATGAAAGTCTTCGTCGCTTTTTCACGAGTACTGATAAGCAAGTATAAGGACCCTGCTTCGCCGTTGCTTGATTGTAGCTTTGTCTTGAATTCGTCGGTCCTGAAGTTGCTGGCACTTTGGGCTTCAAAATGTTCTCCTGCTTGATCTTGATGGGCCACTAATTATCTCAACCTTTCACTGATGTGTGGCTCCAAACCCAGGATTAAAATCAAACCAAATAAGTTATCCAACAAAAAGTAAAACTAACTTGTTATTTAAATTGTCCTTGAGATGAGTGTAACTCAAATTTTAAATTACAATCCATACCTTTTAACTTGTTTTGGTCATTGGTGACAGAGAACCACAATTTCTGATAAGGATTAACATGTTCATATATAATCACGTGCCAAACCCGAAATTTTTATTCATAAAGAACGGACCCAAATACATGAAAAAAGGCATCTAAGCAGATGAGCTCCCACAGTGCAAGCGGGGGGGGGGGGTTGGAAATCCAATTAGGTGGGAGATAATTACATCTACGGGCCTCTGCGGCCCAATCCGCAAGCCTGTTTACTCCTCAAAGACAACGGACTATCTTCAGGTTTGGAAAAAAGCCCAAGAGAGGCTTGCCTTATGTGACCGGTGCCGCGACTTCCCACGGGCATATCACTGCTTCCACGAGAGAGGTTATCCAACTTAAGTAGTCTGCCTCAAGCTCGTAGATCAGATCGGTTCGTTTGGAGACATACTTGAGGTTTAAAGACAAGTCAGGGTTTCAGCTTGTAGCGCTGAAGACACCCGTGCTTTATGCGCAGACCCATCAATTAGTTTCATGGAAGAAGCACGCTATGGAACATTATCGATTGTTGATGACTTTTCTCAAACATTATCAAGGAGGCAGCAACACTTTCAAAATTGGGTTGAAAGTTGATGAAGACTACCTTGGGCAAGGGTTGTTTTACTGACACCCCCATGCCTTGAATTTGAATGAGATGCTCATTGCCAAAGTCAACGTCTAATGATTCTCTTACTAGTACAACTTGATCACTAATCCCAATTGATTGTCTAGTCAACAAGCTTATGTTTATCTTAAACTTATCTGCAACCACCTCAATGACCCAACTTGATAAGTTTACCTTAGCTATCATGATAGAAACTCATTTTAACAGGGTAAATTGTAACATAACAATCTAGTTGTAATTTTCATTCACGATACAATTCCATCATACTGTGACACAGTCTCATGTTTTTTGTTTGTTTCCAAGGAGTGATGTTATTCTATTGCAACTGCTAAACTACAGAACCATCAGCTAACTAATGGGACATCAACAACTAAGAAGTGTCTTCTCAAAAGCTTGTATTCACTTTAAGGTTTTTATAGTTATTGTCACGCCCCAGACCTCTATCCCCTGCCTCGAGAACGCAACATCCACGGCGGTTAATTATGTGATGTCCCAAGAGGCGTCACCATCCCATCAGTTATTATCTTTCAATTAAATGCATGTCGAAGCATGCAACATCAACATCCAATCAATAAACCACAAACGAATAACAAGGAAAACACATACACAAATATACATCTTATTTATATCCTTCATTAGATCGGATTGTTTAATTTACAATCCCGTTTTTGGGCCAATCTGATACATCTTATTTACAAGCCCGTTACTGACAACCTACACTTGCCTATCGCCACATAGCATTGGCGGTAATGCCTTGTTCCTTGAATAGAATGCCCTAGTTGAGCCAAGATGCTTGGGTTTGGGCTCGGATGCCTCAGGTAAGCTAGCCCCGAGATGTTCTAGTTGAGCCAGAATGCTTGGGTTAAGCCCGGATGCCTTGGTGAGCTAGTGCCAGGATATCTCGGTTGAGCCGAAATGCTCTGGTTGAGCCATGATGCCCAGCATGAAGCTAGAAGCCTTGGTCAAGCCGAGAGGGTCTGGTCGAGCCAAGATGACAATAAAAGAATCGTGTTATGAGTGCCGGTGTATGCATAAGCATGATATGTTGATATGTTAATTGATATGCTGAAGGTAAACATGCATTGAAGTATGCAATAATAGACGTCTACATGTAGTCGATGTATAGCAATAAGTTTGCTATTGATCTGCCATCGACATTGCATTGCGAGTGTTTTACCTACTAGATTTTGATGATGAAATATCCACCTAGTAGACACTTGATTTTTAACCGATGAGTTATTAAAAGTAAAAATCGAGATTTGGATTTCGATCACGATAGAACCCCATTTCTAGGCCAAAAAGTGTTGCTTTTCATTTCTTTCTTTTGCATTATCATTTTTAAGTAATTTCTAATTCCTTTTTTAGAAAAACCTGAAAAGCCAAATAGTTGACTTTGTGTTGACTTTTTGGTCAATGGGACCAAAAAGTCAACCCATGGTCAAAAAATTGACTTTTTACCCAAAAATTCCATTTAGCTTTAATTTCACTTTCGTCAAATCAATTTATTAAAAATTTAAAGATTTGATCAAAAAATCAACATTTTAGGAAAAGTCAACTAAATGGTTGACTTTTTGGTCAAACCGTTGACAAAAGAAAATACAAAATGCACAAAAAAATTTCTTTTAATGCCAATTTGACTTTTGTGTTGAAAATTTTACAAAATTCGATTAAGAACCTTGGTTTCTTAATTTTTCAGTTTTAGGTTCTAAATCGACCAAAAATAAAATTACTTTTATTCTAGTCATAATTAGGTGTAGTTCATTCTTTGACATTTGGTTTAAGGACTATCTAAAATCTACTTGCGGAATCAATTTCACGATTTATTGAGTCAAAATGTGAATTGTCGTTTTGAGCCCTAATTTGGGGACGAAAATATTTTATTCATAATGTGACATCCTGAATTTTTAGTATTGTTTTCAATTAAATAAGTTGGTGATGTGGACATTGAATCATATCGAGGAGAAGGTGCTAAGGACCCATTGTCTATTCCTACTAGTTCGCTCACTCAAGCGCAGGCCAAGCAATTTAGGCAAGCTGTTGGCGTCATGGTTCGTGATCTTTGGCGTGGAGATGACCTTGGATCAAATCTTAAGGAATCTTGGAAATCTTGCCGCAATTTAATTATCTAGTCACCAAATATTTGACCAAGTCAATATATATATATATATATATATATATATCTTCTTGCTTAGAAATATTCTAGAATATGACGCATTAGATTTCTAGGGTTGGTTTTAGGGTTTGTGTAGTGGCTAGAAAGCATATATAAAGGATTTGCAAAATTTCTTTGGGGACAGAGATATATTTTTATTTTTGAGGAAAAGAATTGAGAGATTTTCTTTTACTGTTCTTTTGAGGACTTGACGTTATCAAGATTCCCTTGTGACGGTCGATTCGACTTATCGAGCGAAATAGCGAATTCTTTCGCTCATGGTGTCTATAACGTTGGTTGGTTGACACACGTTTGTCAACAGGTCACGTTCATACCAAAGTTGCCAATCACAGGTTCGATTGGAGGTCGAGGTTCGCAATTTGCATCATCCGGGCCTTCGTAGAACGATCTTCCACAACGATTCACATCATTTGGTACCAGAGCTTGCTTCTACAAGGTCTAGTTATCTTTAATTTTCTGTTGATATTCAGCAATTTGAGAATTATTGAGCTAGGGTTTCGGTTCTAGCTAATTTTGGGATCTGATTGCTTTTGTGCTTCCATACGTAGTTATTTGCTATTTGTTTTAACTTTTTTTTCTAGCATCTTAAATTGTATATGAGTTCGTAAAAAAAGAATAAAAAAGAGAAAGTTCATCAAAAAAAAAAAAGAATGAAAAGGAAACACATAAAAAAAAAGTGCGCAAGAAAAAAAAAAGTAAAATCGGCAAAAAAAATTAGCTAAACAAAAAAAAAAATTAAGAAGGCAACTCGTTTGTTAGTAGACCGAATTGAAACAAAATCAGTAATGATTTGCATTTAAATTGGAATTTCGAAAGTTATACTTGTTGGCTTGAAATTGTTACTTGCAGAAACAAAATCAATAGTGATCTAATCTTATTTGATTAGTTTGATTGATTGTCGTGAGGGGGTTGAGAGACAGGGTTTGAGTCAAATAAAAAGCTTGTGAAAAGAGAATACGAGAAGGAAAAGGCAAGAGTGTGTAAGCTTAATTGAGGGCGGAAAAAGCCTAGACTTGAGTTAAACATGAGAGGAGTGACAAACACCTTGAGAGAAACACGTGAGGGAGTGATTGGTGAGTGTTGACACCTAAATTTTGGCGACCCACTTAGTCATTTATTGCATTAAAAAATTAGGAGTTAATTTTATTTCTGAAAAAATAGTTAATTGCATAGCATATAGTTTTAGGTACATTTATTTGCATTTACATTGGGCCGGTGACAAAGGGTTCAAATTGATGGTTCGGAATATTAATTTGGTGAATTGGACTAAGCCCACAAAGGGAGTAAATTGGCCCAAGCCCATATCCTCGGAAAGATTTTACGGATTGATTTATGCGAGATTTTGAATTTTAGAAGAATCCTCTTGCAATCCTAAATCATATCAAAAGCAAATATTACATTTGGAAAAAGAAATTTTCGTGGATATGCATTTGGAAATATTAAAACCCTAACTCGCGGCCTATAAATAGATTAAATGCATAGGGTTTAAAAAAGAGGGAGCCACACATTGAATATACGGCCGTCAAGAGAAAAACGTGAGTGGGGCTTCTCTTCGGATTTTGGGGGCTTTCCGTTCGTTCTTTTGAGAAATCAATAAAAAAACATAGAGGGTAAACACACACGAGAGGGAGGAGTCTTGGCGGAGTCCCTTCTTGGCCAAGACCTCACGGACGTTTTCACGGGATTCATTCGTCGGTTGTACCAAGATCACCACAGCAACCACCCGACGCTCGCTGCTACCTCGTCACGGCGAAGCCACACCACTGATGGAATCCGGTCCAAAGTCTCCATAAGCCAGAGCCAGTCCTTTCCAGGCTCGGTGCACCGGATTTCCACCTTGCTGATCGTCCACAACCACTAACACTTTCCTGGCAGATATTGTGCCTAGCGACACCAACAAAAGAGCAACACTTGGGAGAGAAAATCTAGGCAAGTGTAGTGGTGGCAGAAAGTACGGTGGGTGCAATTTTGATCGGGGAAGGAATATTAAAAAGGAGGGAAGAGGCTCAATTGTATGGTTTAATTTGAAGACCAAAGAAGATCCAGAAAGTCCCTCGGCGAAGACCGACGCCCTACCTTGCCCTCGCGCGACTACCCGGCCAGCAACAAATTCGAACCAGACCAAAAAGCTGTTGCGCCGAGGTTCCCATCCGTGGAGTCCTACTATGCTAAGTTCGCTGACCCCAATGTCTATCGTGAACTCGTGAGCCACCGCCGTTGCCATGCTAACGAATTGCTGCTCAGTACCCTCCACCATGATGACATAAAGCACCATCGAGACTTGCAGCGTCCTCACCGAACCAAGTTAGATAAATATTCTGTTTTGCAGGTTTTTGAGCAGAACCAGGAGATATGGAGAGCTGGGAACAAAGGGCATACTCGAAAGGTTGAGTCCACTCGGGCAAACCATCTGCCCACCATAGCATTAAACACAAACTCAAGTCCTGCAAGTGATGATCTTCGGCCATTACACGTGAGAAAGTCCTCATATTCAGAGGTCAATAGTCAACAAAGATGAGGGCTGCACAATCGATACATCCATGCAATTGAGGGGACCAGATTGAAAGAGAGACTTCCTCTGAAAAGATTGCTTCTCGAGGTTTACGTGCATATCGTTGAATCGAGCAATCATTAAGCAGCCGCACACAAAGCCCCCTGGCGGATAGCCATCCCATGAACCCCGCTAAGCACCACCACATCGGGTCGTGAGTAGCCGTTTGAGGATCGGAATTCCGAAGCCAATATTCGAATTAGGTAAAAATCTTACCTATTTTGATTCTCGAAAATTCCGTTTCCTTATTTGATATATTCATTGATGCCGATGATGGAAATTTCCGATATGCTAAGATGTGTGAAATCTCGAGTAGCCTTCTAAATTAGGAAATCTTCCTAATTTTGCAACATGCATATGATTGACGGTCCGATTTCATGCTCGAAATATGACCCGCAATCGCACGGAAAAATCACCAATCCGATCTCACGCTCGAGATACGATTCGTGATTTTGTTAAAAATTGGCCAATCCGATCTCATGCACGAGATACAATTCGTCAATTTATTTCCCAAAATTAAATGGACATGGATGATATCTTGCTTGATTTGTTGCCGTGCTGTCCTTGATGCCTTTATTTGTTTGTTCCCGTAGGAGATTAAAAAAAGCATTTGAGTTAGATTAGACGCATTTTAGGATATTACTTGTTTTAGGTTATTTTGCATGTCTAGAATAGGAAATTTATTTATTTCGAATTTCTTAAATGAAAATACCAAAAACATAAATTTAGGATGTTAGATTTATGTTTCGCTAGTTTAAATTGCATGTTTAATTATTTGGTACTTATTAATTTCGAATTTAAAAAAAAAAAGAGAAAAGGAAAAACAACAAAAAGTTATCATGCATATGTCATGTAGAGTTAGGGCATTCTTTGCACGTCATTGCATATTATGATATATTGCATGCTTATTAGAAAAATAAAAACCATGTGCACATCACATAGAATTAGGTTCATAAAATGCACGTCATTTAGTGATTTTTGTTAGGTTCATTTAATTAGAAATTGCCCGTCATTAGAATTAGGTCATTAGATTAATTTAGATTGCATATTTAAGTGTTGCATTTCTTTAATTTCAAATCTCATGGAAAATACAAAAAAATTATTTTTTAGAATAAATCTATCTCATGCTTCAGGATAGATTACATGCTTATTTATGTCATATCGCTTAGGTCATATAGCTAAGTCATGTTGCCATGTCACATCATTACACGTTAAATTAGTAGCATGCATTGCATAAAGCATGATTCTCATTAATTAAGTGAAAACAAAAAATGCGTGTTAATTAGAAATCATATCTAGGACTGTTGATATGAATTTTGAACTAACAACGCGTATGCTTTCATTGCTACGAGGTAAGTCTTGCATTTTTCTATTATTTGCTTTCTTGGGTGTTAAATTGGTGGATTGCGCACCCATATGATCACCTCACATGTTAGGGAAATAGCCTAAAATTAATTCAAGCTGCTTGCCAAACATTTTTCAAAATAAAAGAGAAAGGTACCGAAAGGGCGTTAGAGAAATCTAGCGTAACCAAGTCCCCGAACTCATAAATCTCTGGTTCATAGAAGTAAAGTAAATCTCCCATTACTTTACTTGGGTTTCTAATCGACCCACCGAAAAATAGATTAGTGGCGACTCCTAATTGAAAGATCGATTGCATGTTAAGAACTTGAATCTAAGTCGCGAATTGGTATGGGCTTGGGAGAGCCCGAGTTAAGTTCAGGCTTAACAATCCATTAGCCAAACCCTAGGTGATCCGCACCTCGAAAAATTAGGTCGCGACAGTGAGGATTTTTATGACTAACATTTACTTACAGGTCTAAAATATGTCGCGCGAAGAAAGCATGAATCAAAGGGAGGTTGACTCCATACGAAGGGATGAAGCACTCATGGAAAGCATCCAACAATTAAGGGTTGTAGTGGAGGAGCTTAGTGGCCGAGTGATGGGGAATGACATGAGGGTTGTTGGTGACCGAGAGCTACTTCGGGGAATGCCGCAACATCAGTGAGACACCTCTAGAACACGACATAGAAGGCAGTGGCATTATGATGATGATGAGGCCAACATGGAGGATGATTGAGATGCTCGAATTGAAAGGCAAAATGGAGCCCGAGAGTTTAGACACCGAGAAGATAATGAATTTGGCAATATCAAGATGAAGATTCCTTCTTTGTAAGGGAAGAATGATCCCGATGCGTATCTAGAATGGGAGAAACTCATGGAGATGGTATTTGATTGCCAACGATACTCCGAGCTTAAAAAGGTAAAAATTGCAACCGTTGAATTTACTGATTATGCTATAATTTGGTGGGATCAGCTTGTGACTAGTAGGAGACGCAATGGTGAAAGACCGATAGAGACGTGGGATGACATGAAAGCGGTGATGAGGATGTGTTTTGTACCAAGTCATTACCATCGAGATTTGTTTCAAAAGTTACAAAATCTCACACAAGGCAATAAGAGTGTGAAAGAGTATCACAAGGAGATGGAGATTGCCATGATCCGTGCTAATGTGGTGGAGGATTGTGAGGCCACAATGTCAAGATTTTTTAGTGGTTTGAGCCGAGACATAGCAAGGGTAGTAGAGCTGCAACACTATGTTGAATTAGAGGAATTGGTGGACAAAGCCATCAAAATTGAGTGGCAATTGAAGTTGGACTGAAATCACAAGAGTGGAGGAGGTTCAAATCAGAATTGGAGATCCAATTGGAAGAGAGATGAAAACTCAAATTAGAGAGAAAACAACACCAAAACCGAAACCTCAAAGGAGAAGGAGAGGGACGGTAAAGTTGGAACGAATCCGGCTTCAGGTAAAACCGAAAATCCGAACACTAGAACTCGTGAGATTAAATGTTTTAAGTGTTTGGGCAAGGGTCATTTGGCGAATCAATGCCCTAATAGGAGGGTGATGATCATGACTGAACATGGTGTTATTGAGTCCGAAAGCGAAAGGGAAGAAGAGGATGATGAGATGCCACCGTTGGAGGATTGTAGTAATGGAGAAATAGCTATAAAAGGAGACTTATTGGTGGTTAGATGTTCTCTTAGTGTGCAAGTAAAGGAGGATGAGCATCATCAACAAAGAGATAACTTGTTTCATACAAGATGTGTGGTGAATGGTAAGATCTGTAGTTTGATAATTGATGGAGGTAGTTGTGCAAATGTGGCAAGTTGTATTATGGTGGATAAGTTAGGTTTGAAGACAACAAAGCACCCTAGCTCGTATAAACTTCAATGGTTAAATAATAGTGGAGAGGTGAAAGTGTCGAAGCAAGTTCGAATTCCATTTGAGATAGGGAGATACAAGGACGAGGTAGAGTGTGATGTTGTACCTATGCAAGCGGGTCATATCTTACTTGGAAGACCATGGCAATATGATTGAAAGGTACATCATGATGGGTATACTAATCATTATTCATTGGTGATGAATCAATAGACTTCTACTTTGGTACCAATGACACCTAGTAAGGTGTATCAAGATAAGTTAAAGTTACAACGAGAAGCCGAGAGAAGGAGAGAAAATGTGAGAAATCCGAGGGCTTGCGTGGTGTGTCTGAGATGCAAGGAAAAGGAGAGGCTGAGAGAAGGATTGTGGTAAAAACTGAGGGAAAAGAAGAGAGGAAGAAAATAGGCAAAAGAATTTTTATGCAAAATCGAGTGAGGTGAGGAGAGCTTTAGTTCTAGACCTACCAATGCTTGTACTTTTGTACAATGAGGTTTTGTTTTCTACTAACGATCTTGACCTAAGTTTGCCTAGTCCTATTATGTCTTTATTGCAGAAATTTGAAAATGTCTTTCCTGATGAACTTCCTAGAGGGATACCACCGATTCGAGGCATAAAACATCAAATCGAATTGATTCCTGGTGTGCCATTACCTAACCGACCCACATATCGAAGTAATCCCGAGGAGACAAAGGAACTTCAATGGCAAGTTAGCGAACTATTGGAACGGGGGTATGTGAGAAAGAGTCTTAGCTTGTGCACTGTCCCTGTTTTGTTGGTGCCAAAGAAGGATGGAATTTGGCGAATGTGTGTCGATTGCCGAGCAATCAATAACATTACGGTAAAGTATCGACATCCTATTCCTAGGTTAGATGACATGTTGGATGAGTTGCATGGTTCTTGCATTTTCAGTAAGATCGATTTGAAAAGTGGCTATCATCAAATTAGGATGAAAGAATGTGATGAATGGAAAACTGCATTTAAGACTAAGTATGGATTATACGAGTGGTTAGTCATGTCATTTGGATTAACTAACGCACCGACATGTTTATGCGACTTATGAATCGTGTTTTGCGTGCTTTTATTGGTCGATTTGTGGTTGTCTATTTCGATGACATCTTGATATATAGCCATAGCCCTGATGACCATATTGAGCATGTGCGAGCTGTCTTGCAGGTTTTAAGGGCCGAGCAATTATACACTAATCTAAATAAGTGCTCTTTTGTTACCAACAAATTAGTATTTCTAGGATTTGTTGTTAGTGCTGATGGTATACAGGTTGATGAAGAAAAGGTCAAAGTAATCCGTGAATGGCCAACGCCTAAGACCATGGGAGAGGTGCATAGCTTTCATGGATTGGCGAGTTTTTATCAACGATTTGTGAGAAATTTCAGCACCATTGCTGCACCTTTAACTGAGGTTATCAAGAAGCACGTGGGTTTCACGTGGGGAGAAGAGCAAGAGAAAATATTTAATCTGCTAAAAGATAAGTTAACTAATGCTACTTTGTTATCTTTGCCGAATTTCAGTGCTACTTTTGAGATAGAGTGCGATGCTTCTGGTACAAGAATTGGAGCCGTGTTGATGCAAAGAGGGCCTCCCATAGCTTATTTCAGTGGAAAATTGAGTGGAGCAACATTGAATTATCCTACCTATGATAAGGAGATGTATGCTTTAGTGCGAGCTTTGGAGACTTGGCAACATTATTTGTGGCCGATGGCGTTTGTGATCCACACCAACCATGACCTTGAAGTACTTGAAAGGGTAGCAAAAGTTGAATAAAAGACATGCCAAATGGATGGAGTTCATCAAGACTTTTCCATATGTGATCAAGTACAAGAAAGGTAAGGAGAATGTGGTAGCCGATGCACTTTCTCTAAGGTATGCGATTCTAATTACTTTAGAAGCAAAGTGTTTAGGTTTTGAGCATATCAAGGACTTATATACTGATGATGATGACTTTGGGAGAGTATTTGAAGCATGTGAACATACTGCATTTGATAAATTCTATAGGCGTGAAGGTTATCTTTTCCGTGAAAACAAACTATGTTTGCCTAAGTGTTCTTTGCGTGAATTGTTGGTGCGAGAAGCGTATAGTGGTGGTTTAATGGGGCATTTTGGTATTAATAAGACTTATGAAGTGCTGCATGAACATTTTTATTGGCCACATATAAAGAGAGATGTCACACGTGTCTGTGAGAGATGCATTGCTTGTAAGCAATCGAAATCTACAACTAAATTGCATGGCTTGTATACACCATTACCTATTCCAACGCATCCGTGAACTGATATTTCTATGGATTTTGTGTTAGGATTGCCTAGGTTTAAGTATGGTAGATATTCTATTTATGTGTTTGTTGATCGGTTTTCAAAGATGGCTCATTTTATACCTTGTCATAAAACTGATGATGCATCTCATGTTGCTGATTTGTTCTTTAAGGAGGTTGTACGTTTTTGCATGGCATGCCTAAATCGATTGTTTCATATCGAGATTCTAAATTTCTTAGCTACTTTTGAAAAGCATTGTGGAAAAAACTAGGAACACGGTTGTTATTTTCTACTACTTGTCATCCACAAACGATGGTCAAACCGAGGTAGTTAATAGAACTTTAGGGGTATTGTTGCGTGCTATTATTAAAAAGAACATAAAATCTTGAGAAGATTGTTTGCCACATATTGAATTTGCATATAATAGGAGCATGCATTCTGCTACTAAATTTGCACCATTTGAGGTTGTCTATGGTTTTAATCCGTTAACTTCGTTAGATTTAACCCCTTTACCTATTGATGAGTGTGTGGATTTAGATAGAGCAAAGAAAGCCGAATTTATCAAGGCGTTGCATGAGAAGACGTGCGCAAATATTGAGCGCAAGACTGAGCAATATGCAAGGCAAGCCAACAAAGGGCGCAAGGAAGTGGTGTTTGAACTCGGTGATTGGGTTTGGGTTCATATGCGTAAAGAGAGATTTCCTAAGTAGTGACATTCTAAGTTATTACCATGAGGGGATGGACCATTCATGGTTTTGGAAAGAGTTAACAACAATGCCTACAAGCTTGATCTTTCAAGTAAGTATGATGTTAGTGTCACATTTAATGTTTCTGACTTGACTCTTTTCGATGCCAGTGATGATTTGAGGGCAAATCATTTGCACAGGGGAGGGAATGATGTGGACATCGAGCCATATCGAGGAGGAGGTGCTAAGGACCCATTGTCTATTCCTACTGGTTTGATCACTTGAGGGCGGGCAAAAGCAATTTGGGCGAGCTGTTGGCGTCATGGTTCGTGATCTTTGGCGTGGAGATGACCTAAATCTTGAAGAATTTTGGAAATTTTGATGCAATTTAATTATCTAGTCATCAAATATTTGACCAAGTCAATATATATACATATATATATATATATATATATCTTCTTGTTTAGGAATAGTTTAGAATATGATGCATTAGATTTCTAGGGTTGGTTTTAGGGTTTATGTGGCGGCTAGAAAGCATATATAAAGAATTTGCCAAATTTCTTTGGGGACAGAGATATATTTTTATTTTTGAGGAAAATAATTGAGAGATTTTCTTTTACTGTTCTTTTGAGGACTTAACCTTATCGAGATTCTCTTGTGATGGTCGATTCGACTTATCGAGCAAGATAGCGAATTTTTTCGCTCGTGGCGTCTATAACGTTGGTTGGTTGACACGCTTTTGTCAACGGGTCACGTTCATACCGAGGTTGCCAATCATAGGTTCGATTGGAGGTCGAGGTTCGCAATTCGCACCATCCGGGCATTTGTAGAACAATCTTCCGCAACGATTCACATCAGTTGGGCTTTTCATCGATGCGCCTATAGTGCTATTCTTTGAGCTGATCACTCACGAGATAACTAGATTACCAGGGGAAGCCATTAAGGGATTTTAACGCAATAGACTCGAGAATTCGACTAGGAATCGACTGCTCGACCGTGCCCATCTGCAAAGATTATTATGGCACAATTAAAAATCGATTAGAGATTAGAGATAGGTTGGTCCGATTGAGATATGTGATCAAAGTGTGGGTGATTCCACCAGATTGCAAAATTCTCGTCAATCGGCACTAGATCGATTTTTCTATCATTTTAGTACCCTGGGTCGTATTTCAAACCTCGAGATTTTCAAGATAACGGAATGTCGCCAATGTGTCGAAAATGTACATTGTGGCTCGAAATAAATCGACCAGGGGTCAATTGCACCAAAAATTCCAAAAAACTACCCGGTAGGCTAGGTCACGCTAAAATCGCATCATATTGAACTTAGACGCGAATTTGAACCCAATTTCAAAAATTGAAAGTTCTATCATGTCACGAGTCATTTTAGGAACGTCGACTCATCCTCCGATGATTTTTCTGCAAACTGAGATTTTTGGCGAAAATTCAAAGTAAGACCGTTTTGGACCGGAAAATTCAGGGGATCATTTTTTATTGCATTTTTGGGATGTAAGTTGGTTCTATTGGCAAGGAAAAATGTCAATTTGGTTGAGGACACCTTGGTAGAATTTATGGGGACCAAATTGGATTCAATTGAAGGAGAATTGGTCTAATTTGAGTGAAATTGTGCACAAATACATAGGCCATGGGGAGGAGGGACTTTTGGACCACTTCAATGGCTTTCTAGAGAAGCTTGTGGGCTGCTATTTGGCTGAGGATAGGGCAGACAAGGTGGGAGGCCATCTAATGATCAATTTAGAGGATATTTAGGCCAAGGGGACCCTCCACTTGGGGAGTTGGCTTCTCCTTCTTCTCCAGAGCTTGCTTTCTCCATTTTCAGTGTTTTGAAGCTTTCAAAGTTGCAGAGAAACCGCCAGCCTTCCCTCTACCATTGCAAATTGTCGCCGAGCCACCAGGACTGTCATCGCTCGTCGTCGCGCCGCTTGCGAGCTCCGCACGCCAGCCCGCTCATCCTACTCCAGTCACAACTCCAACTTTCTATCCCGCGAGCCCAGCTCGTGTCTAAGCCCTTCTGCCGTCGCCTTGATCACCGTCATCCCCGTGCAACCGCCGGAAACCACCGCTTGCCCGCCTAGCCTGTTTTGGCCTCAACCATCGCCCGTAGCTGCTCTATCCAACAACAAGCAGTACCGAGTAGCCCAGTTCAACCGGGTATGTTAGGCCCGTTTCGGACTGCTTCCGAGCCTCGTAGGGTGTCGCTACTTCGGAGTTTGTTGCCCATCTTCACGTTGCCGTTGTCATGGACTAATCATATTTCAAAATTGGTGAATTTACTCACTAAACTATGCTTAGCGAGTTAATGATGCTTAAGAGTTGATTAGTTTAGACTACGTATGGTTTAGGAGGTTAGTTTGAACGGATTAGTGATTTAATTATTTGTTTTTGCTTGTTAGGTGATTAAATCAATTTAATTAGCAACTAGACAGGTTGTATTATTTATCTAGATAGGTTCAGAAATTTTCCGGACTTGTTTTGGTATTTAATTAGGCATTTTCGGCCTAAGTCTATATTTATGGTATTTAATTGTATCTATTGAATTAATTTTAGTATTTATTTAATTATTTATTATTTTCCAGAAATTAGACCGAGATAGTTGGTGACCAAAATTTCGTGCTGATTGTAATGGTATGATTAGTTTATTAAATTGAGTGTTGATTTGTGCAAATTGAGTGAAAATTATAATTTTTGGTATTTATTCCAAAATTGGGTAATTTCGTATTTAACTTGGAAAATACCAGGCGTTGGTTTACAACACCAAAAATGTGTTTATGAACTATATTAAATAGTGGGATTTTTAAAAAGAAAGATATTGTGTTTTTTGCTCAGGCTGACCATATACCCACACATGATTATTTTTATCAAGTATTTTTAACACGGTGAATTATTAGCTTTTGAGAGCATATTCGCATGTCAGCTTGTGCGAGCATATTTATCGTCAGCTTTTGAGACCCTTTGCACATCAGCTTATGAGAGCAGTATACTGTATCAGCCTATGTGCTTTGATACGTCAGCTTGTGAGAGCAATATACTGTATCAGCCTATGTGCTTTGATACATCAGCTTGTGAGAGCAGTACACCTTATCAGCTTGTGTGAGGTAAGATCGTTATATCAGCTTATGGGAGCACGATCTATATTATCAACTTGTGTGAGCTACTATCTATCTATATCCGCTTGTGAGAGTTATGACCATATATTGCAGCTTGTGAGAGCATTGATCGTTTATTTCAGCTTGTGTGAGCAGTGGTCATATTAAGTTGATAGATAGTACTGATGGTATCAATTTGAGTGGATCGTTTGATCGTGGGTTGGATTGATAGAGCTAATCGGTGAATTTAATTGAATTGATTGGTTGAGAATATGAATTGTACTGAATTGTAGGAAGGAACTGAGGCAAAGGTAAGTCCTATATCTTGTGTGTGACTAGAAGGCTTTTAGGCATATTTCCCTCCTAGTCGGGGTTTAGGGGGTGAACTTGCTTAGACACTGTCTCACCTTGTCGTGGGCTAACATTTTCAGGTCCTTAGATGGCGAATCTCCCTAAGCATTTTGGCCAACCCAAGAAGGTTACCGAACAGGTCATGCGGATTCCTTTGCCCGGGGGTCAGGGAACTTGGGTCTACGTGCTTGTAAGGACCGTCGTTTGGGTTGATGCGGCCCTACCTCGAAAGGTACCCCATCAATTCTGAGCATGGTATTGTTACGAGCAAAATGGGTCCAAAGAGGGTCCCCTGCAGGATTTTGAGGTGCTTATGTCGGTGCTAGAGATCGCTTTTGGCAAGGGTATGGCTGACCCTCCTGGTGGTGCAGTGGTAGACACGAGTCCCTAGGAGCCAGGGACCTCGGAGTCTTCGGTTGAGGGTTCGAACCCTTAGAGGACTTGTAGCCCTTCTGCTTTTGTAGACTTGTGAATATAGACTAGTAGTGTAAATGACTTAGTTTGCTGTGTATAAAGGTGTGCTGTGGTTTCAAAATTTTAGCCATGCTTTTCTATCCCATCTTTGTGTTGTCTGGGGATTTATTTATTCGCTTTCACATGTACATTAAAATGAATGGGTCGGCGACACATCCTGGGATGTCGCAATTTAATCAACCAACGAGGAATGGGTACGCACTCGAGGATCGAGGCATGACATCCCTGCCCGAAGTGGTATTAGAGCTGGTCGACAATTGGAGTGATAATGTACAATAAGTTTATCGGATAGTTAGTAGGATTGGCCTTTATTTCATGCTAGTGCATATCTATGTTAGCTGTTAGGTAGAATTGTTTGGTTAGGATCACTCAGCTTCTAATTCTATGTGGAATTGGAAAGCAAGTTTCTTTAAAGAATCTGCAAAATGAGCGATTAGGAGGAGAGGACTCCTAGAAAGCGTACCATTGGACCTGTTACTTGGGGTAAGATGCCGACGAGGGTCGGTACCCGAGGAGGTCGTGGTTGAGCACCAGCTCAAGCTAACGCTAGTGGTGTAGCACCACCTCCTGTTGGTGCTGGGGTAGTAGCCCCTGGTGATCTCAGGATCAAAGGGATCATGCAGGCGCTTGAAGCTACAAGAGCACTAATGGGGTAGTAGGCCCAGAATCAAGCCGCCGCCATTACTGCCACCGCTCAAGCTACTGCTACTCCTGCCGTTGCCGTTGCCGCTGAGGCCTTTGCTATTGCTGCACCTGCCAAAGTTCAGGCTGGGAACATGGTTGTGGAGAGGGAAAGACTGATTCACAAGATTGTAGAACAATTTTTGAAGTTGAACTCGCTGAGGTTCACTGGTGCTGGAGATATTGAGATTGCCTCGCTTTGGATTCAGGACCTGGAGAAGGCTTTTGCACTTTTGAGATGCAATGAGGAAGAAAATGTTGTTCTGGTAGTATACCAGCTGTAGGGTAACGTGAATATATGGTGGAGGGCCACCGGAGATAGTATTTTCGGAAGGCGTAGTCTTGGTGTGGAACACTTTCCTCAGAGCATTCAACAGTAAGTATTTTTCGGGTAGCGCCTGAGAATAGAAGATGGAGGAATTTCAACGCCTCCGTTAAAGGATGATGATTGTTCACCAGTATGAGGTCAAGTTCATGGAGCTTTCTCAATACGCTCCCAGATTAGTGGAGGATCCAACAAAAAAAAAAACAAAGCTCGAAGGTTCAAGAATGGCCTTCAACTAGAACTAAAGAACCCGCTAGTGCCGTTTGATCTGAAGGACTATAATGAAGTGTACAACTAGGCCCAGCTGATAGAAAGAAGCTTGAGTGAGCAAGCCGCCTCGTCTGGATTGAGGTTCAACTGTAATAGAGATGGGAACCAGTATGGGAAGAGGCCTATGACTAGAGGAAGGTTCCATTTGCCGCCCAACAGGAAGGGTGGAATCGGTAAGTCAGCGCCACATCAGAATGGCACGTGTCGCTTCTGCGAAAGGCGACATGGTTCAGCCCTGTGCCATCTTAGGATGAGTGTGCGTTTTGAGTGTGACCAGTCAGGTCATATGGCTAGAGACTGTCCTAGAAGGCCAAGAGGATTTTAGTAGTTACCGCCGCCACCGCCGATAGGTCAGAAGAGAAGGTTTGGGCAGTAGATCGCATAGCAAGGAGGATAGAACAGACCCCCAGCGCAAGGACAAGTGTATGTTATCACGAGGGGGCAGGTAGAGGACTCGCCTAATGTCACGCCTTGATCCTCCCAGTGCGTGCCCATCCCTTAGTGGTTGATTAAATTGAGACGTCCCAAGACGTGTTGCCGACCCATTCATTTTAATATGCACATGCAAAAGCAAATTACTAATCCCCTGACCACAACAAACGTGGAATAGAAAAGCAGGACATCAAATTTCAAACAACACATTAATAACAACCACAATCTGGTTTACAAACAGAGACCAAGTCTAGGGTCTAAGTACAGGAAGTCTATCTTCAAAAAGAACTTTTGAGCCATTCATACTCCTGACCCTTTCGCCTCGAGCTCTGGGTTCTTCACCCTAGGGACTTGAAAATGTTATCCCATAACGGGGTGAGACGGCATTTCAGCAAGTTCATCCCCAAAGTCTCGACTAGGAAGAAAATACGCCCCAAGGGCTGCCTAAACACAAGCACAAGCCAAAGGACTTACCTTTGCCTCGGTTCCTTCCTACAAGTTAGTACAATTTGCATGTTCAACCAATCATTTCAACACCTCAAAGCATCAAATCAGATCAAGTCATCGATCAATCGGCTTAGTCGATTCCATGTGAACAAGACCATTTCTCGGACAATCCATTCAATACTATCTATAAAGTCCGATCATATCAATGACTGCTCACTCTAAACTGAAAATAGATAGTATAGCTCGCACTAAGCTAATAAATAGTATGCTGCTCTCGCTAAGTTGATATATCAAAGCCCTCAAGTTGATATAGTATACTAATAATGCTCACCAGAAGCTGCTTAGGTATACTGCTCTCGCTAAGCTAACATATCAAGCTATCGAGCTGATATAGTATATCGATATAGTGCTCTCACTAAGCTGACATATCAAGCTATCAGGCTGATATATTATACCCATGATGCTCACTCTAAGCTGATAAAGTATATCGCTCACACTAAGTTGACATATCAAAGCCCATAGGCATATATAGTATATTATTCTCACCATCTGAGAATGCCACCATTTTTATCATTCTCGATAAAAATAATCGTGTGTGGGTACACAGTCGGCCTTAGCAAAAATACAATATTTTCCCTTTTGAAAATTCGACTAATTTCAATAGTCCACACATCCATTTTTGGCGCTGTAAACCCACGCTCGGTATTTTCTAATCAAATACTGAAAATATAAAATTTTGGGATAAATACCCCAAAATTGCAATCAACACTCAAATTGCACCAAATAACGGTTAAATAAATAAATCAATCACAGCATGGTAATCGGCGCAAAATTCCAATCACCGGCTATTCTAGTCTAATATTCGGAAAATAATAATTACGGAAATTAATTATTAAATACCAATAATACACACTTAGGCCGTAAAAGCCTAATTAAATTTCGAAACCTCACTAGATAAATACTATAGCTTATCTAGTTGCTAATTACACTAATCTAACCACCTAACATGCGTTAACGATCAACTAATTCACTAATCCATTCTAACTAACCAACTAAACCATACTTAACTTAAACGAATTAACCCTTAAGTGTCATTAGCTCTCTAAGCGAGGATTAGTGAGTAAACTCACTAGTTTTGCGCGAAAATCGGTTCACGGCAACGGCGGCATGACGGCGGCCGATAAACTCCGAAATGGTGGCACCAACGAGAGCCCAGACCGGGTCTTAATCGGCCACAAAGCCCACGGTTGGGCTACTCATTCTGGTTTTGAACATGGCTGAATGTGCGGCTGAATGGCGGAGCCGTTCCACGGTGAAATGGTGGCTATGGAGGGGGCTCGATGGGTTGACGAAGGAGGTGTTGCGGAGGAAAATAAATGGGCACGGCTGGCTTCAGTGGAAGGAACAAATGAAAGAAAGCAAGAGCGACAACTCTTTGGTGGAGTTGGAGGCCATGTGAAGATGATGAGGGAGGAGAGAGAGAGATCGTGGGGCAGCTGGCTTCTTTGACCGAACAAGGAATAAAGGAAAAACATAAAAAGAGAAGGGATAAGGGAGGGGGATGTCGGCTAAAAGGGGGAGGGGAAATGCGAGAGAGAGAGAGAGAGAGAGAGAGAGAGAGAGAGAGAGAGAGATAAAGAAAACCTCAAAAGTCAAAAGAAAGGGAACAAGGGAATGGAATTGCAGGGGGGTTGTTGGATGGGGGGAAGAGATGCCAGAGAGAGAGAGAGAGAGAGAGAGAGAGAGAGAGAGAGAGACAGAAAACGTGGGGGAACTTCAGGCAAGCAAAGAAAAATAAAAGAGAGGATGATGCGTGGACATGAGGGAGAGGGGATGGGCAGCCGAATCATGCGAGAGATGGAAAGGAGTTGCGGGTGGGGCTAAAATCGAATAAACTTATTTCCAATTATCCATTTTTGCTCCCCAAAAATCTCCATGTTGATATACTTGGTCCCCACTTACTTTCTTGCATGCGAATTCCACCAAATAACAAGTCTTGGGCAGCAAAAATGGTCATTTCCCTCAATTCCGAATTCTATTTCCTCTTTTCCGGAATCCGATTTCTTAACAAATATCTCCGATTGATGTCCAATTTTGTTGAAGAAAAAGCCCACACAATTTCCTATCACCAAGTAGCTTACATAGGAGGCCAAAAATCCCTTCGAATTGGCCCATCCGAATTTCTATTTGTTTTCCAAATCGTCCGAATCGATTTTCCATAAAAGTCTCGAACTCATCGAAAATTCCTCAATGATGAGTCAACATTCCTAAAATAACTCGTGACATGATAGAACTTTCAATTTCTGAAATCAGGTTTAAATTCGCGGTTAATTTCAACCAGATGCGATTTTAGCGTGACCTAACCTATTGGGTAGCTTTCAAGAATTTTTAGTGTAATTGATCCTTGGTCAATTTTCTTCGAGCCACACGTACCTCTTCAACACATTGGCAGCTCTCGGTTGTCGTAAAAATCTCAAGATTTCAAATACGGAGACAAGGCGCCAAAATCACATAAAAATCGGTCTAGTGCCGATCGACGAGAATTTTGCAAATTAGTGGAATCACCCGCATTTATCCACACATCTCAGATGAACCAACCTATATTTTATCTCCGATCGATTTTTTAACTGTGCTGTAATGACCCTTGCAGACTAGCACGGTTGAGCAGTTGATTCCTAGTCGAATTCTCAAGTCTATTGCGTTTATATTCATTAATGACTTCACCTGATAGGCTAGTTATCTCGTGAGTAGCCATCTAAGGAAAAAAAACACTATAGTCCAGTCGATGAGAGGCCCAACTTATCCAATCGAAAACAAATGCTAAAAATCAGGATGTCACACCTCATGTGGTTACAGGTACGGTTTCGTTGGATGACCATGCTGCATATGCTTTATTTGATCGTGGTGCGACTCATTCATTTATAGCTAAGCAATTCGTTAAGCTGATAGGATTGAGTCCTGAATTATTGGAGTCAGTGGTTAGCATATCTACACCATTAAATGATAAGGTATTAGCTGCATTGGGTTGTCCTATTTGTAAGTTAGTGATTGGTGAGCGAGAGGGGAAGATAGACTTGTTAGTCGTAGCCATGTATCACTTCGATTTGATAATTGGCATGGATTGGATCACCAAGTAACGAGCTAAGAAGGACCGCTATCGTCAAGCGATTTAGTTTAACCAGTTAGTGGGTGAAAGTTTCGAGTTTACTAGGAGTCAAGGAGGACCCTCGATTTCCTTAATCTCATCACTTGAGGTAACCCATTTGTTAGATGAGGGTTGTCAAGGTTACTTGGCAACTGTCGTGGATACGACAGTTGAGGAGTTGAAGATCGAAGATATCTCAGTGGTGCAAGAATTTCTAGACGTGTTTCCGAAAGAATTTCCAGGCCTACCACCAGAGAGAGAAATAGACTTCGTGATCGAGTTAGCACCTGGGACAAAGCCAATCTCTAAAGCTCCTTACTGAATGTCGTTGTCTGAGTTGAAAGAATTGAAGGTGCAGATGCAAGAACTATTGGATAAGGGATTCATACGTCCTAGTGCACTACCTTGGGGGGCACCATTTCTCTTCGTGAAGAAGAAAGATGGTTCGTTGCGCCTGTGCATCGACTATCATCAACTTAATCAGGTGACGATCAAGAACAAGTATCCACTGTTGAGAATTGACGATTTGTTTGATCAGCTACAAGGAGAATCGATATTTTCAAAGATCGACTTGAGAACAAGGTATCATTAGCTGAGGATCAGAAAGGAAGATATACGGACGTCAGCGTTTCATATTCGATACGGCCATTATGAGTTCACTGTAAATTCGTTTGGTTTAATGAACGCTCCAACTACTTTTATGGATCTGATGAACAAAGTGATTAAAGAATATTTAGATCAGTTTGTGATCATGTTCATCGACGATATCCTGGTGTATTCGAAGAATTCTGAGGAGCATGAGAGTAATTTGAGAATGGTACTTTAGACCATGAGGATTCATGGATTGTACGCTAAGTTTAGCAAGTGCGAGTTTTGGTTGACTCGTGTTGCGTTCCTAGGTCACGTAATTTCAGGCAAACGAATTTCCGTGGACCCATCCAAGATTGAAGTAGTGATCAATTGGCCGAGACTGACAATAGTGATAGAGATCATAAGCTTTTTAGGTTTGGTAGGTTACTACAGAAGGTTCGTAGAAGGATTTTCAGTTTTGGCTTCGCCGTTGACTTGACTGTTAAAGAAGGAAAAGAAGTTCGTGTGGACAGACAAGTGTGAGCATAGTTTCCAAGAGCTTAAGCAGAAGCTGACTACCGCACCTGTGCTGACCATACCATCTGGTCCTAGAGGATACAAGATCTATAGTGACGCATCGTTCAAAAGACTGGGTTGCATGTTGATGCAACATGGTAGGGTTGTTGCATACGCATCCCATTAATTGAGACCTCACGAGTAGAACTTGCAACAATCATTTTCGCTCTGAAGATTTAGAGATATTATTTTTGTGGAGAGATATTTCAGATCTTCACTGACCATCAAAATCTCAAGTATCTTTTATCTCAGAAGGAGTTGAATATGAGACAACGTCGCTAGATGGAACTTCTAAAGACTATGATTGTGATATCTTACATCACCCTGCAAAGGTGACTAGGATTGCAGATGCTTTGAGTCGGAAATCTTCAATTGCACAAATGATGGTTAAGGAATGGGTTTTACTCGAGAAACCTCGAGATTCAATTTTCAAATTTGAGGTAGGCCACCTTTCGAATCTCATGGCCACCCTCAGAATTGAGTCGGATGTGCATATTAGAATCAAGACGCTTCAATTGACAGACCCGGATGTTTAGAAGATTCTGCAGGAGGATACCGATAAGAGAAAGGTTGACTTTTAGATTTCTAAAGACGGAACACTAAGGTTCTAAGGACGATTGTGTGTACTTGACAATGGAGAGCTTAAAGAGGACATCTTAGCAGAAGCTCATCGTAGTAGTTACAGCATTCATCCTGATAGTACCAAAATGTATCAGAATATGTGTCAACACTATTGGTGGACCGATATGAAGGCGAACATCGCCAAGTATGTCGCCAAGTGTCTGACATGTCAGCTAGTGAAAGCACGACATTGTAAGCTGGGAGGACTTTTGCAACCTCTTGAGATCCCCGAGTGGAAACGAGAGCACATCATGATGGATTTTGTGATAGGGTTAGGAGTGAGTCAAAGGGGTAATGATTTTATTTGGGTAGTGGTCGACAGACTGACGAAGTCGGTTCACTTTGTCGCTGTATGAAAAGATCTGGATTTAGATAGGCACGCAGAGTTGTATGTGAGTTAGATTGTTCGTTTTCATGGAGTGCCGGTAACGATTACTTCAGATAGAAACCCGAGATTCATGGCTTCATTTTGGAACAGTTGCAGACTGCTTTAGGAACGAAGCTGCAATACAATATGGCTTATCATCCTAAGACGAATGGCCAGTCTGAGAGGACGATTTAAACCCTTGAGGACATGCTGTGAGCTTACGTGTTGGATTTCAAGGAAACCTAGGTGAAACAACTCCATCTTGCGAGTTTGTGTAAAACAACAGCTATTAGTAGAGCATTCGAATGACTCCTTTTGAAGCGCTGTACGACAAGGCGTGCAGAATACAATGTGTTTGAATGAGGTTAGAGAATGAAAGATCACAGGCCTAGAGTTAGTCCAGCAGTCAATGGATGCAATTGCCGTCATTAGAGACAAAATAAAGACTGCTCAGAGCCGCCAGAAAAGTTACGCTGATAAGTGTCGAAGCCCTTTGGAGTTCCAAGTTGGTGATCACGTTTTTCCGAAGGTGTCACCAAAGAGGGTACTTCATACTTTGGTAAGAAATGAAAATTGAGTCCGAGGTACGTAGGTCCCCTTGAGATTCTAGAGAGAATCGAGATCCTAACGTATCATCTTGCATTGTCGCCGAGGTTGGCGCAAGTACATGATGTCTTTCATGTGTTGATGTTGAGGAAGTATGAGCCTGACCCGACCCACGTGCTTAATTTTGAGGAAATAGACGTGGACAATAGAGTGTCGTATGTGGAAAGCCCGATTCAGATTGTGGATTGGGAAGAACAGATTCTGCATACCAAGACGATTCCGCTGGTTAAAGTGGTCTGGCAACACCATGACACTAAAGGAGTAACTTGGGAAAGTGAGGATTTAATGAGACTACTGTACCCCCACCTTTTTGTTTAAAGTTGTGTAATGGTTTAAATTTCGAGGACGAAATTTTTATAAAAGGGGAAGAGTTGTGACATCCTAAATTTTCAGTACTGTTTTCAATTAAATAAATTGGGCCTTTCATCAACGCGCCTAGAGTGCTATTCTCTAAGCTGATCACTCACGAGATAATTAGATTATCAAGGGAAGCCATTAAGGGATTTTAACGCAATAGACTCGAGAATTCGACTAGAAATCGACTACTCGACCGTGCTCATATGCAGAGATCATTATGGCACAGTTAAAAATCAATTAGAAATCAAAGATAGGTCGGTCCAATTGAGATATGTGATCAAAGTGTGGGTGATTCCACCAAATTGCAAAATTCTCGTCAATCGGCACTAGATCGATTTATCTACAGTTTTGGTACCCTGTGCTCGTATTTGAAATCTCGAGATTTTCACAACAACCAAGTGTCGTCAATGTGTCGAAGATGTACATTGTGACTCAAAATAAATTGACCATGGGTCAATTGCACAAAAAATTCCTCAAAACTACCCGATAGGTTAAGTCATTCTAAAAATTCCTAAAATCGACCACGAGTCAATTAACCACGAATTTGAATCCAATTTCGGAAATTGAAAGTTCTGTCATATCACGAGTCATTTTAGGAACATCAACTCATCCTCCGTACACTTTTCTACAAACAAAGATTTTTGGCGAAAATTCAAAGTAATGCCGTTTTTGTCCAGAAAATTCAAAGGACCATTTTTTATCACGTTTTTGGGATGCAAGTTGATTCTATTGGCAAGAAAAAATGTCAATTTGGTTGAGGACACCTTGGTGGAATTTATGGGGACCAAATTGGATTCAATTAAAGGAGAATTGGTCCAATTTGGGGAAATTGTGCACAAATTCGTAGGCCATGGGGGGAGGGACTTTTGGACCACTTCAATGGCTTCCTAGAGAAGCTTGTGAGCTGTTATTTGACTTAGGATAGGGCAGATAAGGTGGGGGGCCATCTAATGATCAATTTAGAGGATATTTAGGCTAAGAGGACCCTCCACTTGGGGAGTTGGCTTCTCCTTCTTCTCTAGAGCTTACTTTCTCCATTTTTAGTGTTTTGAAGCTTCTAAAGTTGCAAATAAACCGCCAGGCTTCCCCTCTACCGTCACAAGCCGTGGTCGAGCCGCCAGGACTGCCACTGCTCGTCGTCGCACCATTTGTGAGCCCGCTTGTCCCGCTCCAGTTGCCACTCCAGCTCGTTGTCCCACAACCTAGCTCGTGTTTGAGCCCCTCCGCCATCGCCCTAGTTGCTGTCGTCCCCGTCCAACCGCCGAAAACCACCACCTGCCCGCCTAGCCGCCTGCCTAGCTTGTTTTGGCCTCAACTGTCGCCCGTAGTCGCTCCATCTAGCAGCAAGCAAAATCGAGCAGCCTAGTCCAACTGTGTATTGTTAGGCCCATTTCGGACTGCTTCTAAGCCTCGTAGGGTATCGCTGCTTCAAGTTTGTCGCCCGTCTCCGCATTGCCATCGTCGTGGACTGATCAGATTTCCAAACCGATGAGTTTACTCACTAAACTCTGATTAGGGAGTTAATGATGCTTAAGGGTTAATTAGTTTAGGTTAAGTATGGTTTAAGTGGTTAGTTAGAATGGATTAGCGATTTAATTATTCATTTTTGCTTGTTAGGTGGTTAGATCAGCTTAATTAGCAACTAGATAGGTTGTATTATTTATCTAGATAGCTTCAAAAACTTTCCGAACCCATTTCGGTATTTAATCGTGCATTTCCGGCCTAAATTTCTATTTATGGTATTTAATTGTATTTATTTAATTAATTTTAGTATTTATTTAATTATTTATTATTTTTTGGAAATTACACCATTGATTGGAATGGTATGATTGATTTATTTAATTAAGTGTTGATTTGTGCAAATTGAGTGAAAATTATAATTTTGAGTATTTATTCCAAAATTGGATAATTTTGGTATTTAATTAGAAAATACCGGGCGTCGGTTAACAACGCCAAAAAAGTGTTTATGGACTATATTAAATAGTGGGATTTTTAAAAAGAAAGATATTATGTTTTTGGCTTAGGCCGACCGTGTACCCACATACGATCATTTTTATTGGGTATTTTTAACACGGTGAATTGTCAGCTTGTGAGAGCATATTTGCATGTCAACTTGTGCAAGCATATTTATCGTAAGCTTTTAAGAACCTTTGCACGTCAGCTTGTGAAAGCAATATACTGTATCAGCCTATGTGCTTTGATACGTCAGCTTGTGAGAGCAATATACCTTATCAGCTTGTATGAGCTAAGACCATTATAGAAGCTTGTGGGAGCACGATCTCTATTATCAGCTTGTGCAAGCTACTATCTATCTATATCAGCTTGTGAGAGCATTGACCGTTTATTTCAGCTTGTGTGAGCAGTGGTCATATCGAGTTGATAGATAATACTATTGGTATCGATTTGAGTGGATCGTTTGATCGTGGGTTGGATTGATTGAGCTAATTGGTGAATTGAATTGAATTGATTGGTTGACAATATGAACTGTACTGACTTATAGGAAGGAACTGAGGCAAAGGTAAGTCATCTATCTTATGTGTGACTAGAAGGCCTTTAGGCGTATTTTCTTCCTAGTCAGGGTTTAGGGGTTAAACTTGCTGAGACATTGTCTCACCTCGTTGTGGGCTAACATTTTCAGGTCCTTAGATAGCGAATCCCCCTGAGCGTTTTGGCCAACCAAAGAAGGTCATCGAACAGGTCATGCAGATTCCTCTGCTTGGGGGTTAGGGAACTTGTGTCTACGAGCTCGTAAGGACCGTTGTTTGGGTTGATGCGGCCCTACCTCGGAGGGTACCCCATCAATTCCGAGCATGGTATCGTTACGAGCGAAATGGACCCAGAGAGGGTCCCCTGCAAGATTCTGAAGTGCTTGTGTTAGTGCTAGAGATTGCTTTTGGCAAGGGTACGGCTTACCCTCCTGGTGTTATAGTGGTAAACACGAGTCCCAGGAGCTAGAGACCCTAGAGTCTTTGGTTGAGGGTTTGAATGCTTAGAGGACTTGTAGCCCTTCTGCTTTTGTAGACTTGTGAATATAGACTAGTAGTGTAAATGACTTAGTCTGCTGTGTTTAAAGGTGTGTTGTGGTTTTCAAAATTTTAGCCCTGCTTTTCTATCCCATCTTTGTGTTGTCTGGGGATTTATTTATTCGCTTTCGCATGCGCATTAAAATGAATGGGTTGGCGAGGCATCTTGGGATGTTGCAATTTAATCGACCACCGAGGGATGGGCAAGCGCTCGAGGATTGGGGTGCGATACATAACTTGCAAAAGGACGATTGTTTGTTACTTATTTCTTTAAGATAAGTCTAAATTCGAAATCAATTTTGAGAAATTCACACAAGAACTTATCAATTTGAAGAATTTTATCCTCCCGAGCAAGAGAAAGCCAGGCAATTAAGCTTCAATCATCAAGATTTGAATTGTCCCATTCATGGCAATGGTTTAATTTCTAAAACCTAGGTCAAAATTAATATTAAGCTTAGATCCATTTTTGACATAAGCTCGAGCGCTTCGATTTAAGGTCAACTTGAATGCGATAAGTGATCTTGCACATGGGTAGTTCATTTAATTCAATTTTAGTTAATTTGCAATTTTGTCCATTGAATTACAAATTTAACTATTCTAGCCTTTTAAGGCCAATTCAAAGCACCAATGGTTTTGACTCGTTATTTTTTATGATAATCATTCAATTAGATCAATAGGAGACCCCTAGATCATGTTCATAAGTTTTGATTAGCTTAATTGTACTTTAATTGGCCAATTTTTCTTAAATAGGATCAAATTCCTTTTTAATTTGCTTCTTTAGGGACTGAATTGCTTAAATTTTTTACCCACAAGAACCTCAAGTGGGCGAAATGATAAGGATTGGACCAAACTAGTAAAGAACCGGTTAGAAATCGGTCGAACATGACCGAACCCATCCAACCGGTTTGACCGATTGCCAGCAGGGCTGGTTGGTTTAGCCAGTTCCTAACCTTCGGCCATCGGTTTCAGGATTCTTTCAATTTCAATTTCACTTCTACACCTTCAATTTCCCAAAATTTTACAAATTGATCCTCATATTTCATCAAATTACAAATTAACCCATAATCGAGACATTTTGACGTAATTCCTGATTTAGGCTTGGGTTTTGCAAATCAAACCCACGAGATCAATCACTCGAAACTTTGTGATCATGATGAAGCCTTTGAAACCAATTTTTGACCGTTGGATCGAAATTTCAACCATCGGATCGAACCAACAATTGAAATTGCTTAATTTAAGGAGTAATAAGTAAAATTTCCCTCCATTTTAGGAGGGCTTCATTTTGTGCATGAAATTTCTCTCTCATCAGTCTCTCTCTCTCTCTCTCTCTCTCTCTCTCTCTCTCAAAATTGCCACCGGTTTTTCCCCTCATCGGCAGCTACTTAATCGGAGCCACCTGCCGAGAGTTCCTTCGACTCCTCCTTTCCTCATTCGCCAACATATATTAGCGGAGAGGTGGCCACAACTTCTGTTTGGCAGCTTCTCGATTATGGCACCAAAGATAGGCAATCAAGCCGATCTATTCCTTGGTCAACTGGTTCAATCGGATCCGCGTTGATCACCAATCTTCCTCTTGAACAAGATTTGGTCCTTGAAGGTTCGTGAAGATTCATTCAAAGTTCTGGCGAAAATTCTACTTGATCTTAACCGAAATCGAGAAAAACCACATCAAAAGCTACTTTCTCGGTTTCAAATCCCATGAAGAACGGCCGGATTAGTTGGTCGGGGCTAGGGTTCAACATAAGGGATATATGCTATTCTCATGTGATCTTTGATGAATTGCTAAAGCTTGAACTTGAATGATTGTGCTTGATTTTGCTTAAATCAGCATTTTTGTAGTTGTAGGACTGATTTACTATTTTCACCAAAACGAGGTCCGAAACAGCCTCATTTCAACTCAAGTCCTCTTAGGATTAGATAATAGACATCCCCAATGTTGCTTTCATGAGTTTTGTGCACATCCTGTAATTTTTTCATGATTTTTGGATGTGCTTAACTAGGTTAGATCTACTCAAATCCAAGCCTAGGTCAATTTGTTCCGTATTAATCTATGATTTTGTCATTTTTGTGCTAATTTTTGTTTTGAGTTCTGGAATAACTTTCTTTCATGAAAGTTGCTCGTAATTGAGTGTAGAACATTTTGTATTTTTTCTTGATTTTTGGATGAGTTTAATTAGGTCAAAATTGCTTAGATCTGAACATAGGACAGTCTATTCTGCATTGGTCCGAATTCTGTTTTGATAAAATTGAGTTCACAAATGCACTTATTTTGTCATGCCCTGAACCTCAGGCACGTGCACATCCCTTGGCGGTCGATTGAAATGTGACTTATCCAGGACGCGTTGCCAACCCCTTTCTTTTTATCTTTCAATTAAGCACATGTGAAAGCGAATTAAATAGACACCCTAACAACCATCAAACACATGGGATAGTAAAACATACTTACACCATTTTTTCACAAACCACACTTTATATACATATCAAATTAGTCCTACTAGTCTATATATAGAAGTCTGTTTCAAAAGGAAACTACCAGACATCCTACACATCGGATCTCTCTGACTCCGGTGCTAGTTCCTCCACGACACCATCTGGGATGTCGATGTCTATAGGATGAGCTGCCTCCCTATCCTTGGTTTCAACGGTCGGCCCGTCAAAACCCTGCAATGGACCTTCCCGAGCCCCGTTACACTTGTTAATGAACCACGCTTTAAAGCGATGAGGTATCTAGCGATGGAGGCCCTCATGGACCCAAACGGTGGTCACAACTAACTCATGGGTCTCAGTGGTCCCTAGAATGGGAAAAAAGGTAGACTCATGATCTATTTCCTTCGGGACCCCAAAATGGACTGGTCCCCTCTCTATACTACGGACCCAAAAAAGGGTTAACCACGACGGGATGAGATAAATCTCAGTGAGTCAAAACCCTAAACCCCGATTAAGACAAGAATTCACTCAGAGGCAGCCTAAACAGGCATCACACACAAACTTGCCTCGTCTAAGCACCTCCCTGCATATTAGTGCGCCACATATATCATATAAATATAGCAAGCATATTTAATAACTGGAACATGTAATTTCATTCTCAAACAATCACATGGGTCCTGATTATAAGGTCAAACCGTCATGACACGTCCCATTTCGTGCTACACAATTTTGTCTCATAATTAGGCGTAGATATCACAACCATTTAGGTGTGTCCCAGTTATTTACGATCCATCGGCCGTGGCCAACTCAACAGTCGGCGGTCATCCGGCATAACTAGGCGTTGTCCCGCTCCGTCGGGCACAACAACGTCTACATCTAGACGGCATTCCACACAGGAGCATTGGCTCAGCCTCCATTGCGACCGGCATCTGTTGACAAGGGACATCTGAACTTAATGAAGCATCCCCTTGCGTATTCATACGCATCAAGACAAGTTCCAATAGTAACCATATGCACATCAATACTTGGCCAAGGACACTGTGCTTTGCACCCAAATACCTTTCATTTAAATAAATGAACTTGACCCATTTCCTTCGTATTAAAAACTTTTGGTAAAATAATTATGCGTGGCCATATATTTAAATCGAACCTTTTAACACGGTACGCTCTCATTTCAAAATCCCATGATTTTATATAGTACATAAAATTTTGGCGTCAAAAATCGACACTCGGTATTTTTCTAATTAAATACCCATAAAATCAAATTTTGAAATAATTATTTTCAATCACCATCAAGCAGTCAATTTCATATATAAATTCATCCACAACAATCAGCAAAAAAATTTAATAAACAGCTATCCCGTCACAATTTATGCTAATTATAATTAATTAAATAAACAACAATTAATTGAATAAATCCGACTGAAATAAACTAACAACGAGTTAAATATCCTAACCATAGTTAACTAACTATGGTCAACTAACTAACCTAAGTTAAATAAACTAACCTAGGGTAGACTACTAACCAAACTAACCACCTAATTAAACTAGTCTAGGTAATTAACCAACCTAATTAACTTAGTTACTCTAACTAGATTAACACTAATCCTAATTAAGACTAAACTAACCTACTAAGTGCAATTAACTTCCTAATCCAAGATTAGGGCGTTAACTCATCGAAATTCAATAGTGGCGGGCTTACAACAATGACGGCGCGACGGTGACCAAGACTCGAGGCAACCGCATCTTCAACGTGGACCGACCGAGGCTGAAAAAGCCAGGTGAAGCCCATGGCCAAGCTGGAAGTTCGGTTTTGTAGTGGCTAGATCGAGGGGTTGTAGGTGGTTGAGCGAGCTGGCTGAGGTGGTGAATGGCTGAACTGGACGGACAGGGATGGCGGGCAGCTGGTGGCAGTGACGGGCAAAGCTGGCGGGGCCGACGGCTGAGCACAGGGTGAGCTGAGGGGAGGACGGTGGTGAGCTGGACCAGCGAGCGGACAGGCGGATGCGGCTGGCAGCTGGAGCGGTGGCTAGACCAGTGGCCGGATGTGAAGAGGAGCTGGGCAATTCTGGCAATGCTAGTTGGGCGTGTGTTACGATGGAGATAGATTGAGGATTGGAATTGAAGATTATGGCAGCAACAACAATGGAGGAAGAAGAAGAAAAAGAAGAAGCAGCAGTTCAGCTAGAAGGGGGATGCGCACGCTCAAGGAGGGAGGAGAGAGGGGAGAAGGAGGGAAACCAAGTCAAGGTGAGGGCTAATGGCAAACCAAGGGAAATATCTAGCCCACTTCAGTGCATGCCACAAAAGTCTTCAGCCAACTTTGTCAAGGGACCATCCAATGGCTGATTTCTTCTCATTTCTTCACAAAACAACTTAGATTTTGGTGGCTAAATAATCCCATTTAGCAGCCCATGCGATTTTCTTTCTTTTCTTTTTGCCGAGTTTGATTTCTCTGCAATTTTCCAGCCTCGACGGAATTTCTTCAAAAGATGAGACGGCATCCTAAAAATAAATCATGACATGCTCAAACGTTTGATTCTCGAAACCGAATTCAATTTCGTAGTTAAAATCGACTGGATGCGATTTTAGTACAATCTAACCAATTGAGAAGCTTTTAGGGATTTTAATGCGTTTGACCCATGGTCGATAATTTTCGATCCATGTTTGTGCATTTCCGCCTCATAGACGACTCTCGGTTGTCATAAAAATCACAAGGTTTCAATTATGTGCACCGAGTATAATTTCGATAGATAACCGGGTTTATGCCGTTCGACTCGAATTTCGCAATCATGTGGAATCACCGGCAATTCAATTACGTGATTTCGTTGAATCGACCTATATCCGATCACAACTCAATTATGACGGTGCCATATTGACCCTTGCCGATTATTATGGTCGAGCAGTCGATTTCCGATCGAATTCTCGAGTCTGTCGTGTTTATATCCCTTAACAGCTTCACCTAATAGATTAGTTAACTCGTGAGTGATCAGCTTAGGGAAAAAGGACCATAGGGGCGTCGACGAAATGCCTATTTCATATTATCGAGATGGGGTCGATTTCAGGATGTCACATATTTGGTCTCAAATCCTTCATGAAGGTGGAAGTATATGATATAAATGTTCAATTGATGCATGCTTTACAAAGTCTTGACATTGACAAGTGAGTCAATTGCATGAGTGAAGGTTAAAATGTGCTGCATCAATACATATTTGGTCTCAATCCGAATGTGCATCTCTGTTTTGTCATTTTAGCTGCGATTCGTGTGATCAAATTTAGGTTTTGAACTCTTGACAAGAAATGTTCATCATTGCATATTCTATATGTAGGATTTTTGGTACAATTTTTGCATGTCGTGAGATAGCTGAAATCAAGCATGTTCTATGAAGTTAATGCTGAAATAAAATCTTGCCATATATGCATCTTACCACACTTGTTTGAGACATTTAGAGACTAAATTTTGCAATAATGTCTTCTTGACACTTACACTTCATGTTACAAGGTTTGAGTATATATTTATGTCATTGCATCTAAGTATCAGTTTGGATGATTAATATGTGCTATAAGAGCATATATTTACCTTGAAGCTCTCAAGCATTTCATCATCAATCTTGAGTCATCTTGTATTGTCATCGAATTGTATGACATTTTCTTATGCCGATTTAGGGTTAGATGATCACCCCAATTGTTTGTCACATCTAATTCTATGTCGCACATGATTTTTTTTCATGTCATTTGTGCATTACTTGAATGGTTTTGCGATTTATTGATGCATCTTTGTGTTCTATTTTTTAGTTACTAACATGCGCATATTTAGAGATCTTGATCTTAGAGCATCTAATTGACCTAGTTTGGACATGAGCCCTTCTAGGAAGTCACAAGACACACTTAGAGGTTTCTAATGCTACTAATTTCACATAGATCACTCATCGTTTGAACCACTTTTAATTTTTAATTTTTTTAAAACTAGATCAGAAGTTGGACATGAGATCAAATTCCAACCCCTGTTCTAATCCCTGTTTGGATAGACTTTTGATATTTTTGTTCAAATTTTTTCTGCTAGGATTTTGTATTTGGCCTCTTAGCAAAAACTGTTTGTCAACATATTGGCTACATTGTGGGAAAATTTAGTGATTTTTAAACTTGTTTTGATAGGACAAATCCCTATGACACTAGCTAAGTGTGCTGCTGTTTTGACAACTTTCTGACATGCTTTTGCTTATTGTCTAATTTTTGTAAAATCATGTGTAGTTCATTTAAGAAAACGTTCTTCACAAAAGTTGTTCATTATTATGTTCTACATTTTAGTGATTTTTTTTTTTTTCATAACTAGATTGTTGATGGACATTATTTAATTTTTCTATAACATCTTGCTTCGTCAGAAATTTTCCGAATGTGAACTTTCGATGGTGTTTGTTTTGTCATACATTTTAGGTTAGTTGGCGCATGAAATTAGGCCATGTCATCTTCATGGAAGTTGTTCCAATTGCTTTGATTTTTGTTGTTAAATAATTGGCCTTTCCAAATTGCATCTTTCAAACAAATATATATACTTTGGTGCATGTGATGTTTCCCAAAAATAATTTCCAAATAATTCTTTTCCAAAACTCGATTTGGCTTAAGAAAAAGTCCTGGCTTGGACCCAATTCAATATGTCTGCAATGATTGTGAGTGCATTTATGCGAGCCCTAGGCCAACCTTGGTAATTGAATGTGTTCTATGGCTTAGATATTCCTTAATCTTAAATTTTTTGAAACCTTTTTAAAATCCTACTTTGACATCGTGAAATTCTTGGTTTGAATCATATTCAAAATGCCTACGATGCTTGTGAGTGCATTTATGTGAGCCTCAAGTTAGCCTTGGCAATTGAATGCCTTTCATAACCAAGACATCACTTTGTCTCAAAATATTTTTTTATGGATGATTTTGAAATGTCTTTGAAATATCACATGTACCTCTCATGTATATAATCACGCCATTCATTAGAAATGTATGTGTTTGTGATTGGCGCATGACTTTGGTAATAAGTAATCCACCAACAGCTCACTTATCTATTTGATTGGTTGAGAAACAAGATCCAAAAGACCTCTATGCATGTTTATATTTCTGCAATGCATGTGACTTTTAGATGAACGGTAGGGTTGATGCATGATATCAAGGGAAAATCCTAGGATCACATAGATCACTTGGTTAGGAGATTTATAAGCGTTATTGACCATGCGAGAACACAGTTGGTCAATAATGGCTACAAGTCACAAAAATGGATTGGGTAGGTGTCTTCGTGGGACCTCGGCATGAAAGACAAAGGCCAACCCCGAGGCCCCAAAATTTGATTTTCACATTGAACTTTATTTAAATGATTGAACTTCTCATGATGTCATGTTTTTGATTGTTTTAATATGCATGCTTGTTTCTTTCCATTGTATGTACTTAGTTATAGGTTTCTAGATTAGGTTTAGATTAGGACCCCAAAGATTGAGAAAGCGTGAAGATAGTGGAGGTCGATATCCATTCCGACCATTATCATGTACTATTCATTTCCCCAACATATGTCTTGGGTTGTTTTGTTGCATAAAGCCCGACGAGTTACGGGTTCTCTCTTCCTCTTGTCTTTTTTAATTGTGTTTCTCTTTTATATTTTCTAGGACTGCATGATAGATTTACAGCTTTTCTTGATTGTTGACTTCCTGCTTCGCAACTTTTAATTCAATAGAGTGTTTCCTTTTCATTTTCCTCAGAAATAAATTAGCATAAAAATGACCAACCACGCATGATCACTTAGTTTAGGACTAACAATCTTGAAAATGTAAGAAGAAACGGACGGACAAGTTAGGGAAACACAACATATTGTTTAGGTACTGAAATGGCACTAATGGAAATATTAGTGTAACCCAAGTCCCCGAACTAGATATTTGGTTATATAAAAATTGAGGAAACACTCTCAACCCTTGAGTGGGTTTTCTAGCTGACCCCCGAAAGATGGCTAGTGGCGATTCGTATCTTATTTTTAGGTTATTCTAAATAACTAGACTGTATAAATAAACCCATCACGTGGGGTACAGGCCTCGATAGGACTCATCATGATTTAGCGCACCCATTGTCAGACGGGGTACGAGTTTAGGAGAAGTCACGACTTTATAAAGGGAACTCATAAGGGGTTCGTTTGTGGGATGAGGTAATTACATACCTGTGATTGAGAACCATAAGGGAACTTTCCCGGTCAAGTACCCCTAAACCCAACCTTTCCCTTTTCCTTTCCTCATGGTGAGGGATCAAGGGTAGTGAAATCAGGTTGTTGAAGCTTGGCAACTCCACTGGGGACTAGTTACTAGATTAATAGGACTTGAAGCCATTTAAAAATGGTTGTCGTGTTTTAACTAACATGTCTTGCGTAGGATTGCTTGTATGTCAAAGTCGCCTAGAAAATCAAGTAAGTCGCTAATCTCACGTTAAATGGTCTTGTAGATGGGAATTATAAGGGAAGACGTGCTTGTAAACCTTTTCTTTTGCAGGTGGTGTAAGGATGTATGAATGTATGAGGGTTTACATTTAAATGCTGATGTTTAAGTTTAAACGCATGTTTACAAGCTTTAGCACGACACTACACACACAACTGCGGTCTAAAACCTCAATCGCCCAATTTAGGACTTTAGGAGGGTTTATGGGTGGAATCTGTGAGTGAATACTGTGACATCCTGATTTTCCAATTCTGTTTTCAATTGAATAAGTCGAGCATTTAATTTTCGTGCCTAAAGCTCTCTTCTTTGAGTTGGCTACTCATGAGATAACTAGTTTATCAGGTGAAGCCGTTGAGGAATTTAAAAGCAATAGACTTGAAAATTCGACCAAGAAATGACTGCTCGACCGTACTAATCTACAAGGGTCATTGCGGCACCGATCGATTAGAGACCAAAGATAGGTCGACTCGACAAAGGTGTGTGATTAAGTGTGGGTGATTCCACATGATCGGACAAATCTTGTCGATCGGCACTAGACCAATTTCTCTGTCGTTTTGGTACCCTGTGTCTGTATTTAAAACCTTGAGATTTCTATGACAACTAAGAGTCGCCTATGAGTCGAAGATGCACATTGTGGATCGAAAATGATCGACCACAGATCAAATGCACAAAAGTTTCTAAAAGCTACCCAGTAGATTAGGACGTGCTAAAATCGAGCTAGATTGGAATTAACCGTGAAATTGAACCCAATTTCAGAAATTGAAAGTTCTGTTATGTCACAAATCATTTTAGAAACGTCGACTCATCCTTAGAAGATTTTTCTACAATCCAAGATTTTCCGCAAAAAATCAAGAATTGACGGAATTGGATCAAGAAAGTTAGAGGACCATTCTTGAGCGCACTTTTGGCATCCAAGATTTATTTATCGGCAAGGAAAAATGTGGATTCAAGTGTGGACACATGGCTGGAAATTTTGGGACTTCAATTGGATTGAATTGAAGAGAATTGAAGAGAAATTGAAGACTTTGAAGGCCAAAAGGCACAAAATTCGTAGGTCATGGGGTACACAACATTTTGGACCTCTTGGCAAGCTTGTTGGGGAAGATTGAAGAGAGAGAAAGTGGCTGTGGACAGCTGATGGGTGGTGGGGGCAAGCCAAGGGAGAGAAGGGCAAGTGTTGGTGGCTGAGGAGGCCAAATGGGACCCCTCTCTTCAACAGACCCTTCTTCCTCCTTGAAGTGTGTCTTTATCCATTGTTGAGGAGTTGAGAGAGCTTGAGAGAACCAAAGGAAGCCAGTTGAGCTAGCTCCACCGTCGCGCACCCACCAGACCAGCCAAGCTCGCCGTTTTCCCCCTCTATTTTCTCTTTCTGCCAGTTTATGCTCCAGCTGACCTTTTACCAAAGATCTGAGTCAAAAGTGGTCTTCCTGGACAAATTAGCCTTCATGACACCCACCGTTGTGCTCAGCACATCCAAACCGTTCAATGGAGCCCAACCTCGGCCCGAACGGAGACGTTAGTCGTCCTGTATGCCGATAAGAAGAAATCGATCGCCGGTTCGTCAATCTGCTGCTCGACTGCACTGTTTCACATTTTTCTTCATTTTTCTCCCATTTTGACCCTTCCTTTGCCCATCCCATCCACTCACAAGTTCCCCTTGACCCTTGGGAGCCACCGGTTGCCAACCACCCGCTCACCGGAGCTCGGATTAGCCCATTTTCGCTGTTGCACCTACTGGTTTCTTCTTTACAATTCAGCCAAGAATAGAAGCAGAAACCAGAAGGTTTTGGAGACTTTGTGGCCCGTTTCAAGCCCTTCCCGGCCTTGGTTGGTGTCACCACTTAGAGGTTTGTCGCCCGCCTTGCCGTTGCCATTGCCGTGGACTCATCGGAACGCAAATCCAATGAGTTTACTTGCTAAACCTCGCTTAGGGAGTTAATGATACTTAAGGGGTGTTTAGATTAGTCTAAGTATGTTTAGGTGGTTAGATTAGCTTAGTTAATTGTTAATTAGATTATGTGCATGATTAGTTTAAGGTGTGGATTAATTAGTTTAATCATACAATTGGATTAATGTTAATCATGATTAGATTTTAATTAATTAATTATTTATTTATTTATTTAAATCCAATATTAGTTAATTATTATTTAATTATATTATATTATAATTAAATTAATTATAAATTAATTAATATTTTTCGAAAATTATACCAGGAGAGCCGTTTGTTAGAATCTCGTATTGATCGCAGTGGTGTGATCAGTTTGTGCTATTGATTGTTTAAATTGTGAAATTGCTTGATGATTGAGGTGTATAAGTGTTTTATTTGGAAATGCCAGGGGTCGAATGTTGACACCATTAGGGTTTATTGTTAAAGTACCCTACCAGCTTTGGCGAGCTACTATCTATCTATTATAGCTTTGGCGAGCTATTATCTATCTATATCAGCTTTAGCAAGCTACTATCTATCTATTACAACTTTGGCGAGCTACTGTCTATCTATATCAACTTTGCCAAGCTACTATCTATCTACTACAGCTTTGGCGAGCTACCTTCTAATTATATTATAGCTTTGGAGAGCAGTTGTTATATTGAGGAATGAATTGATAGACGGTATTGAATGATAGATAGTAATGGATAATAGATAGTATGAAAGGATATATAGTATGAATTGGATTGAAAGATAGATAGTATGAATTGACTTGATTGATAAATGGTATTGAATCGATGGGATTGATTTGGTTCGTTGAATTATGAACTGTACTGACGTGCATGAAGGAACTGAGGCGAGGTAAGTCTTCTGTCCTATTTGTGTGGCTAGAGCACCCTGAGGCGTATTTTCTTCCTAATAGGAGTTTAGGGGGTGAACTTGCTGAGACAATGTCTCACCCCATCGTGGACTCAACATTTTCAGGTCCTTAGATGGCGGTCGTGGAGGACTCGAAGCCATGGAGTCTAGGAAGGTGGAGACCGAAGGATTAGCGAACGTGTCCAACTAGTTGGTCTTAAGATAGTTCCCCTTTTTGTTGAGCTGGTCTATTTTGTAGATAGTCCAGTGTTGTATATAAACCTATATATTTATAAAGAAGTGTTTGGTTGTGATTGATTGCCTGCTTTTCTATCCCAAGTAAAATGTTGTGAGGGGATTTGTTTCGCTTCCTCATGCGTAATAAGATGAATGAGTTGGCGACGTGTCCTGAGATGTCACATATTTGTATCGACCTAAGTGGGATGTTTATGCGCTCGACATTCGGGGCGTGACAAATACTCGTGGTAATCTATTACCTAGGTAAACCCACTTGTCTCAATAAAAATAGCACTGACCGACAATAGTAGTGGTGGGTAAACTATTTTTACTCTTTGGGATGGGAACTTTAAGCCTTCAGCACCCTCACCCTAGGCATTGAAACCTCACAGTTTCATGCGACATATGATTTCTGCTTGCCATGTGTTTGGTGGATAAGATATCGTTTCTTTCTAATAATTCTTATCTTCTTACTTTCCATATTTCAATTATGCGCTTTATATTTTAACAAAGATACGTTTTAATCACGGATGCCCTTCAAGGTTTAGGTTTAGGTTTAGATGGGTATACCCGAAGTGGACGTTGTCCCTGTGCCGAGGAATCTTAAGACTTTATGGGAAAATCTTGACCTAAGACATCAAGAATACGTAGAGAAATGCATAGGTTTTTTCCCGTCTGTTGACACTTGATTTTTTGTCGGCGCGTCAATAAAAGGTAAAAAATCGAGATTTTGATTTTTATCATGACAGAGCCCCATTTCTTAGCCATAAACGTCATTTTTCTTTTGCATTCTCATTTTTAAGCAATTTCTAGCTCATTTAAACAAAAAAAAAACTGAAAAGTCAAACGATTGACCTTTTGGTCAACCTTTTGACCAAAAGTCAACTCCAGGTCATTGACTTTTTACCCAAAAAGATTCCATTTAGTTTTAATTTCACTTTTGTCAAATCAATTTTTGAAAATTCAAATATTTGACCAAAAAATCGACCTTTTAGGAAAAGTCAACTAAATGGTTGACTATTGGTTAAACTTTCGACATAAAAGAAAAAGGAAAAAAATAAAAAAATCCACAAAAAAAGATTTCTTTTAATGTCAATTTGACCTTTGTGTCGAAAATTTCATAAAATTGGATTAAAAAATTTGATTTCTGAATTTTTTAAATTTTAGGTTCTAAATCGATCAAAAATAAAATTACTTTTATTTTAGTCATAATTAGGTATAGTTCTTTCTTTGTCATTTAGTTTAGGGACTGTTTGAAATCCGCTTGTGTGTTCAATTTTGCGAATTGCCATTTTGAGTCCAAACTAGGGGACCAAAATCGATCATTCATGACTTGCAAATGGACAATTGCTTCTTGCTCATTTCCTTAAGATAAGTCCAAATTTGGAATCAATTTTGGAAAATTCACACCGAACTTATCAATTTGAAGAATTTTATTCTCCCGAGCATAAAAAGTCAAGCAATTAAGCTTCAATCATCAAAATTCAAATTGACCCATTAATGGCTATGGGTACAACGCCAATTATTGCAACGTCTTTAGAAAGGCAGTACAAGAAGTGATCCTTAGGGAAAAATCAAATTTGCTAAAGAATGAGATAGTAGGATGGAAATCGACTCTAATCCTTTCCCTCAAATGACCGGGATGGTGTCAGTAGCTGTTAGAGGAAACACAAACCTAAGGACTTTGTGTCAAAGGTGTCAAATGGAAATCATTCATCAATATTTCTCAAAAGGGGATGATTGCCCTACGGTGCCAAGGTATCAGCAAGTAGAGGTGAGCATGGTCCTAGTGGGTGGTTCTCACCATAGAATTAGGAATCGGCCACTGAGGACTGATTCCAAAAAATTGGAACTAAGACGCACTCATTAATTCCATGGATCCACTCAGGAATCGGACTGCCGATTTGGTCTAGTTTGGTCTAGTTCTTGGGTGAATTTATGGAATAGGTCCCTAATCCCTGCAAAGCTTGCTCGGCCTTATATTCAGGTCGAACTGTGAGCCATTTATTTTGATTAAGAATTGAAAACTATAAGACAAAATGAATAGACAATACTTATTTGCTAAAAACTTAATTTATTTGAAAGTCATGATATAGTCCTCTTAAGGTTTCCCGACAACGGAAACAAGTGGAGAATTAGACTCCACGTTAAAAGTCCTAACCTCACAAAAATTCAAATATTAATCGCTTAATTCATCATTTTTCAACCTCAACTTAATTTAATCATAGGAATGGCTAAGGAAAGAACTAATTATACTCTTAAAATAAGCCATTGGCTCTTATGGACATCCTTGATCGGTTCTCTCTTTTCCTTTATGTATGTTTATTTTTTTTTTAGTTGAAAAAGTAAGTAAATGTGTTATTAGAATCAAAAAGAAAATGAGGAAGTTAATCCTATTACACACATAAGAGACAAAATTAGTCAATAATATCCATTAACTACAAATATACATATATGAACGTATATATTTGGTTAGAAAACTACAAAATAATTAAGTAATTGAGATGATATTTCTTTTATATATATATATATATATATATATATATATATATATACTAGTCCAATCTAAGTGGATGAGTAAGCGATTCCTTGCCTAGAATCGGGAATCGAATCGGCATTCACTGGTTCCACTAAATTGGAATCGGGAACCGAACCGACCCCATGTTTGATTCGGTTCAATCCGCTTTGGATGGTCCAGGCAGTTTACAATTCTTTTGCACACCCTTAATAGCAGGATCCAAGAAGGACTTTAGCACGGCCCTGAAATACGAATTACAATCATTGGCATAGGCGACGTCATTAGCACATCAAGTCTTCCCATGATCATCCTAGTTATGTTTAATGGACAGCTGAGCATAAAGAGGGCTCGAGATTCGGAGCGAGATATTTTAATGAACATAGCTTCGAAAAATGGACTCTCGAGAGTGTTGCCGTACCAAGAAGGAAATGAATAAGTAAAGTCCCATTCAAGTGACTTTATGAGGAAAGACATCTTGATATTGAAACTTTGGAGGAACCGAGTGGCAAATTCGACTATTGTATCCAATTTTCATGAACACCCAAACCCAAGTAGAAGGATTTTTAGGTAATCTCATCAGGATGGGGCTCGGAGTTTGAGTATAAAGATGAATTCCCACCTTGGCGAGTTAGCATCAGAAGCCTCTTCAACCAATGAAGATGTTGTATAACACCCTAAAATGATAATTGTCACGCCCCGAACCTCGAGCACATGCCCATCCCTTGGTGGTCGATAAAAATTGCGACTTCCTAGGACGAGTCACCGACCCTTTCATTTTATTGCACATGTGGAAGAGAATAAACAAATCCCCTTACAGTAAACAACATGGGATAGAAAAGCAAGAAAACAATTCACAAAAGCCACGCTTATATAAACAAACTAGTTTATACACAGAGGCCATCTCTAAGGTCTAAGTATAAGAGCTCTATTTCCAAAAAGAACTATCGAGCCACCCATGCTCCTAACCCTTCCGTCTCAAGCTCCAAGTTCTTCACACTAGGGACCTAAAAAGGGTTGAGGCCACGACGAGGTGAGATAATGTCTCAGCAAGTTCACCCCCTAAACTTAGACTAGGAAGAAAATACGCCTAGAGGCATCCTAACCACGCAACCACACAACCATACAACCATAGAGACTCACCTCGTCTCAGCTCCTCCCTACATGTCAACACAATTCATATCATAGACATGAGCAGTAATCAAGCTCAATCAATTGGAATGCCACGCTCAATCTCAAATGACCACAAGGGTCCTGATTATAGGGCCAAGTCATTATGACACATCCCATACCGTGCCACACAAATTTGTCTCATAATCTTACACGTCTATGTTAATCAATCATGTGTTCCTAATTTTTGATCTCGGCCCAATGGGCATGGCCTACTTGATGGTCGGTGGTCTTCTGGCATAGCTAGGCGTCGTCTCACCCCATTGAGCACGGCAACGTCTCTATCATACGGCTTTCCAAAAGGAGCATAGGTCCAGAATCTACTGCGACCATCTTCCGTTGTCCAGGGGCAACCGTTATAGGGGCTTTGTTCGATGTAAACGCTTGTGATAGGTTCACATAACCGACACACAATCAATCAGTTATGGTCAAGGACACTGTGTATTGCACTCAAATGTCTCAATTAAGATAATGCACTTGACTATTTTTCTTCGTATTAAAAACACCCAATGAAAATAATCGTGTGTGGGTACACGGTCAAATCGAACCTGAAAAATTGATATCCTTCCTTTTAAAATCCCACTATTAGATATAGTATTTGAAACCATTTTCGGTGTGAAAACCCGGCACCAGGGATTTTCTAATTAAATACCAAACTTTCACAATTTTGGAATAAATAACCAAAATTTCACTTACCACTCAATTTGCACAAATAAGCACTCAATTGCATAAACTAAACACACCACTGCAATCAGCACGAAATTCCAGTCATAGGCTATCCCGATCTAATTTTCGAAAAATAATTAATAATTAAATAAATACAAAAAATAATTAAATAAATGCAATTAAATACCAAAAATACTAACTTAGGTCGGAAAAGCTAATCTAACCACCTAAACGGGCCTAGAAAATTTCTGAACCTATCTAGATAAATAGCTCAACTTATCTAGTCCTTAATTAATCTAATCTAACCACCTAACATGCATAAATGAATAATTAAATCACTAATCTAATCTAACTAACCACCTAATCCCTAATTAACTTAAACTAATCACCCCCTAAGCATCATTAATTCTCTACGCAAAGTTTAGCAAGTAAACTCACCAGTTTAGCGATTCGGTGAGTCCACGACGACGGTGACACGAAGGCAAGCAACAGCCAAGCCTACGACGACACCAACCAAGGCCTGGAAGGGACCTAAAATGAGCCTCGAAGACCTTAGCCTTTGCTAAAGCTTCAATTCTACTCCTTGGGCTGAGAGGCTGCACGAGCGGTAGGTTGGGCTGGAAATAGTGAGGAAGTAGACTGGCGGCTGCAGCAAGCGGCGGCAGCTGCTAGATGGCGGCAGAGACGGCTCAAGTGACTACGACAGCGACCAGGGAGGCTCAGGGGACAGCGAGGAGGCGCAATAGAGGCGTGGGCAAGCGGGATAACGCACGCGGGCTCGCGGGTGGTGTGATGGCTTGCGAGCGTGAGCGAGCTGCTCTGGTGACCTCGATGGTGGTTGATGGTGAAAGGGGTGTTGGCTGGTCTTCTTTGGTGAGCTATTTGGTGATGGGAAATTGCAGAAATTGTGTGGCTTCCTCCTTAGCAAAATTGGACATCAAATTGGGGAAATTGGTGAAGAATTTGAAGTCCAAAGTGAGGAAATTCGTAGGCTTGAATGGGGGCTACAACATTTGGCACCAAAATGAGTTATTTGTGGAATTAATATGCAAGAAAGTATTTGGGGGACACAAGGGGATATGCATGAAGACTTTTGGACCAAGTAATGATGTATTAGATATTTTATTTGACTTTTGCTCTCTCTCTCTCTCTCTCTCTCTCTCTCTCTCTCTCTCTCTCTCTCCCCTCCTTCCTTCGCATGCCTACTCTCCCTACTTCTTCGAGTGTCTGCTTCCCTGATCCCCCCTTCTGTTCTGCCTTTTTCTTCCTTTCCTTTGTTCCTTCAAAGACTTCTACAGCTGCTTCCTTCGTTTGCTTCTCCTCTACCACCGAATCCAGCTGCTTCCCCTTCCATTTCTTCCTTGCTACCAGCTGTCCCTTGCATGGTAGTCTACCCACGAACCCTGCAGCCAAACATCGCTTGTTCCCTCCGTTCCTCTGTTCTGTCGCAAGCCATCTCCGTCCACCAAGTCAACCAACGAAGCTCCCCCCTTAATGTTGACTCCTCCAGCGTCCATCCATCCCCACTAGCGAATGAAACCCCATCGCATGCCTGCAACTGCCCCTTGCATCTTCAGCTAGCCCAAGCCGCAGCTCAGCCCAAGCTGAGCCAAGCCCCTCCTCTTGGTCATGCGTTGGTGAGGCCATCTCAGCAGCCGATTGGACTCCGTTCGAGTCACGATAGACTCGAGTTTCGATCGCCGTCGCGCCGTAGTCGACATGAACCGGTTTTCGCACTAAATCGATGAGTTTATGCACTAAACTCTCATTAGGGTACTAATGACGCTTAAGGGGTGTTTAGATTAAATTAAGATTAGATTAGTGTAGTTTTTAGCTTATTTAGTTAATTTAGGTTAGTTAAATTAGTGAATTAGGTGATTGGAAATTGTAGTTAGAATGGTTAGGATAATTTAATTAGTTCAATAGGTGGTTAGATTAGCAATTTTTAGCCTAAGTTTGTATTTATTAAATTAATATGTATTTATTAAATTAATTTTTCTATTTATTTAATTATTAAATATTTTCCGGAAATTATATCGGAATAGCCGGTGACCAGAATTCCGTGCTAATTGCAATGGTGTGATTAGTTTTTGTGATTGAATGCTATATTGTGCAAATTGAGTGGAAATTGTAATTTTAGGTATTTATCCCAAAATTGGATAATTTTGGTATTTTACTTAGAAAATATTGGGGCGTCGGTTTCTAACGCCAAAAAAATTTTTAGACATTATAATAAATAGTGGGATTTTTAAAAAGGAAGATATTGTATTTTCAGTTTAAACTGACTCTGTAGCCACACACGATTATTTTATCGGGTATTTTTAACACGTTGAAAATAGGCCAAGCACATTACTTTAATTGAGGTGTTAGAGTGTAAAGCACAATGTCCTTGGCCGGGATTGGATGATTGTGTGCTGGTTAAGAGAATTCATCACTCGCTGTGTGTCGGGTGGACGATGCTCTTATATGGAAAGCCATCTTGAGGTAGACGTTGTCATACTCGATGGGGCGAGATGATGCCTAGCTGTGTGACAGATAGATCCGCTATGTGACAGATTGATCCACTGTGTGACGGTTGGATCTGATGTGTGATGGTTAGATCCGCTGTGTGACAGTTAGATCGTGCTTGTGTGGCCGTAATTAATTGAAACACATGATAGGTCATGGCTATGTGACCGTGATCAATTGGAATGCATGATTGAATGAGTTATATGCACCGGATTATAGGACGAAATTGTGTGACATGATTGATGGATTGATTGACTGAGATGTGGTTATTGACGGAGATGTGATTTGAGACGCTCCAACGGATCGAGTGTTATTACTGTACTTATGTGTTATATGAATTGTACTAACGTGCAGGGAGGATCTGAGACAAGGTAAGTCTCTATGGTTGTATAATTGTGTGGTTGAGACGCCTCTAGGCGTATTACTCTCCTAATCGGGGTTTAGAGTGTGAACTCGCTGAGATTTATATCTCACATCGTCATGGGCTTTAACTTTTTAGGACCGTAGGATGGAGGATCTGAAGTCGAGCTAAGGGGATCTAAGGTGTAGATCAGATAGGATAGCTTCTTTTAAGAGTAGGTTTGTTGAAGTCTTTTGGTTGTAGACTTTTGTACTTGACTCAGTGTGTATATAAAAGAGGGTTTTAGTTATGAATATGTTTTCCTACTTTTCGATGCCAAGCTGTTATGGTCAGGGGAATTGTTTATTTGCTTGTGCATGCACATTAAAACGAATGGATCGGCGACGCGTCCTGGGACGTCGCAAAGTTTTATCGACCACCAAGGGATGGGCACGCGCTCGAGGTTCGGTGTGGCATCCTAGAATTTCATGACAATCCCTAGATATGCTATGAACCATGGATAGGTGATGGAAGCACCATTAAATTATATTGTAGCCATTTGATCCATGATATGCAACAAGATTAGGGCCGAGCTTTTTGATGGATAATAAATTGATAGGAAAATTTTATTCTTGGCGATGTGTTTTCTAGGTTGGAATTTATTAATTTATTATGCAAAGTTTTATGGCCAAGTGAATAAGTGTAATTAGGTATTTATATGAGTTGGGGTTTAGAGTAGATTATTAAAAGAGGAAGTGGGCCAAAATTCTTAGGCTAAAACCAGCCCACAAGAGCCCCACCATTCGGCCATTAGGGCATAGCCCGCGAAGCCCAAAGGGAAGGGGCTGCCGTCGACCATGGGAAGAGAGGAATGGAGGGAGAGGCCTAGCCCAAAAGGGAGGCCCATCAGCTTGCATGCAAATCCCCAAGTGGCAAGAGAAGCTTGCCAAGTGTTGCCCCTTTTGTAGCCAAGTGTAAGAGCCATGCAAAATCAAATGATTGCAAATCATTGAGGGGGAAAGAAAAGTGGAGAGGCGGATTGAGAGAGAGAGAGAGTTTTTGACCGAAAGGGAGAGAGAGAGAGCTGTCGTGCGAGAGAAGGAGAGGAAGAGAGGAAGAGAGAAAGAGAGAAAGGAAGAGGGAGGTTGTTCGCTACCGTGCGTGCCATTGAGTCGCTGCTATCGAGCAGCTTCGCCCCGCCGTTTGCTTGCTATTTTTTGCTTGGATTAGAGGCAAGTAGAGTCCATTGATCTACTCTTTACTTGCTGTGTTTGTGTGTGATGAATGGTGAAATTCGGATGTAGATGAAGTCTGAAATTTCGATGTTATAGGAGTTGTGTTTTAGCCTAGTATTCTGTTTTTGGAAAAACAGTCCGACCTATGGTGATTTCGTGAGTTGTATGCAATGTTCTAGTTGAAATCCCACTTCAACTTCTTGATGAAAGTTGTAGAGGACTTCTTGTAGAGTAACATATCAAAATTTGAGGAGAAACGGACATGTGTAGGTCGGTGAAGCCATCTTTCTTTGTAGAAGCTAGATCTGGAAACCGTTATGCTGACCTAGTGCGATTCTGTGAATTTTATAAAAATATCCAGTCCGAATTTGATTTCATGTTCTTGATAAGAGTTGTAGACAACATCTTTAGGAGTAACATACTAAAATTTGAGGATAAACGAACAAGTAATGACTGGGAAAACGATTTTCTTTGAAAAGATTGAATCTGGACAGTGAACCGAGAGTTAGGGAGAGTTATGAAATTTATATCTTTTTCAGCTATGACATATTAAAATATCAGAATTTTCGGAGTTCATTTAAGAATTTAATTGAAATTATTTCCGAAACTGTGCAAAAGTGATGCTGGAATTTCTTCTGCTGTGATGTGTTGATCTATGTGATTGATGTGGAGCTTTCTTGACATGGCGTTCTTCACAAAAATATCTTTCTCTCAATCTTGTTTACATCATGTTAAATTTTCAGAATTTATTGACATCGTTTACTAATTTTCCAAGAATTTTTACTAAAGAGGTGCATTATGTTTTACCCGAAAATTGGTTCTATGTTGAAAAGCCAATGAATTTCTTCATGAAAAGTGATATTGTGGGTGTTATGTGCACTGCATATATGGTGACATTGGTCATATTATATGACCTCAAAAGCTGGTTGAGATCTTTGATATTGTTGCATCAAATGCCATGTTGAAAATGAGAGATATATATGATACGCATTGAGATGATGATAATCCCGTCAGAGGTGTGAACCGACGATGCCCTAGGAGTGTTGGGATGCCCGGAGGTTTGTGCCGGATGCCCAGTTGTATCATGATACATGCCCAGAGGGTCCTCGGGAGTTTCGAGATGCCCGGTGGTATACGGTATGTAATGTCCAAGGGGAATGCCTGGTGGTATGTCAGTACGTAATTCCGGAAGCCCTGGAGGTTTGTGCCGGGGGGATTCCTCGTGATGCCAGTTGCAATGCGAGATGCTCAAAGGTTCCCTGCGATGCTAGGGTTGGGTTCGAGTGATAAATTGAGGGACGCAAACATTGGTCCCTGGATGAAAAATGATGAGATCCTTGTGAAAGAAAAAAAAAATTGAAATTGAATCATGTGCATGGGTGTATGCATGTGGCATGATGCATGATCTGCTTGTGGAAGTAAATTGATGCTATTTGACATTGAGAATGCGATCATGAAGGCATGAATGGATCTCATGGGATGAATACATGATAGCATGGATGATATGAATCATGAGTATGTATGTGCATATGGTATGGAATGAACTTCATGGAAATACAAGTATGATTGCATGATGGTATATGCATGATGACATGGTGAGATATGCACGACTGCATGATGATATATGCACAACCGCATGGTGATGTATGCTCGATAGCATAGATCATATGTGCTTTACTTGTGATATCTTGATTCTCTTGCTTGTTGCATTGTGTTGTTTGATGGATCTTTACGGATGAGTGGTTGTACTCACCCCTTTAGGGACTAACATTTCAGATTGAGCGATGCCTCTAGCACCTGGATTACCGTCCAATGTAGAGGTCGAGTGCATGGAGCACCCTTGCGTTGGTGTTCTTGGTTTGGTGTTCATCCGAGTTCGTGTTTTGGTCATGTACAATGTGGGCTTACCTAATGGCCCCGTAGTACAAGAGTTTCTGTCCGTCCATGTTCGTAGAGATGGAAGGATGATGGGGATGTTGCTACTGCCACCGGCTGATGCACCGAGATAAGTGTGAAAAGAGTGCGACTGGTGGAGGTTGACACTTTTTGGGATGGCCGACACTAGCTGATGGATAGATGTTCATGTTTGATATATAGTCGGGTTTCTTTTTGGGTTTAACCGAGCTTACTTAAAGTCTTGGCCCTTTTGTTGTACCAACTTGTGAAATCCATCTTAGTATGTAAATAAAAGTGTTTTGGCCCTAAAATGTATATATAAGAAAGGTTCTAGTTGGTATGTATTACATCGTATTGTTTAGTTTGTGTACGGGTTTGGGAGATGATAAGTATGCTTCCGTTATATGAACTGCGCTGGGACCGATCTAAAAGATGTAGACCCCCAGGTTGTGTGGACCCACTGCAATTGCAATGGTATAAGAGTGGAATGTTATTAGGACAAGCGATAGGTGAGCGAGCTGTGGCGACCTTAGCGCATTGGGGGCCGTGGCGAGGGGTGCCACATTCGGGGCGTGACAAAGGAGCTATTGAAGGGAAAAGAAAGCTATTGAGGCTTGGGGGGGCCACCAAAATATCAAGAACACTTAAGAGGTTGCCCCACTAGCTTGGCTGTCATCTTAAGCCCCTTGGCAGCCCTCAAGCTTCCTCAACACACTTCCTAAATGGTCCAAAATGTTGTCTCCCCCTTGGCCTACGAATTTTGTGCAATCTCCATCCACTTTGCTTCAAATCCTCTCTATTTAAACCTAAATTGGAGTCCATAAATCCAACCAAGGGGCCCACACTCAATTTCAAATTTTTCCTCGTCAACTGAACCAACTTGACTGCCAACGATGCGCTAAAAAAAGGCCCTCTAATTTTCCCGGGTCAAAAACAGCCTTACTTTATTTTCACCAAAAATCTCGATTTGCATAAAAAATTTCGAATGGTCACGACATTCCTATAATGAATCGTGATATAATAGAACTTTCAATTTCTGAAATCGGGTTCAATTTCACCGTTAATTTTAATCTGGCGCGATTTTAGCGTAACCTAACATACTGGGTAACTTTTAGGAATTTTTAGCGCATTTGACCTATGGTAGATTATTTTCAAGCCATAATGTACATCTTCGACACATTGACAGCTCTTAATTGTTGTGAAAATCTTGAGGTTTCAATTACGGACACAGGGTACAGAAATGACAGAAAAATCGGTCAAGTGCCGTTCAATAGAAATTTTGCAAATAGGTGGAATCACCCACACACTAATCACATACCTATGTCAAATCTACCTATCTCCTGTCTTTGAACGATTTTGACGGTGTCGTAATGACCCATGCAGATTAGCACGGTTGAGTAGTCAATTCCTGGTCGAATTCTCAAGCTTATTGCGTTTAGATTCCTTAACGGCTTCACCTAATAGACTACTTATCTCGTGTGTGATCAGCTTAGGGAAAAGAACTATAGGCGTGTCCATGAAAAGCCCAACTTATTCAATCGAAAACAGAACCTAAAATTCACGATGTCACAAATCTTCCCCTCTTATAAAAATTTTGTTCTCGAAATTTAAACCATTATAGATCTTTAAACAAAAAGGTGGGGGTACAGTCGTCTCATTGAATCTTCACTTTCCCAAGTTGTTCCTTCTGTGCCATGGTGTTACCAGACTACTTTAACCAACTGTATCATCTTGGTGAGTAGAATCTGTTCTCTTTGATCCACAATCTAAACCGGTCTTTCCACGTACGAAACCCTGTCATCCATGTCTAATTCTTCAAAATTCAGCACGTGGGTCGGGTTAGGCTCATACTTTCTCAACATCGACACGTGAAAGACGTCATGCACTTGCGCTAACCTTGGCGGTAATACAAGACAATACACTAGAATCCCTATTCTTTCCAAAATGTCAAAGGGACCTACATACCTCGGACTCAGCTTTCCCATTTTGCCAAAGCGCGAAGTACCCTTAATCGGTGACACCTTTCAAAAAGACGTGCTCACCAACTTGGAATTCCAATAGTCTTCGACGCTTATCGGCGTACCTTTCTGGTCGCTCTGACCGGTCTTTAATCTATCCCCGACAACAGCAACTGCATCTATTGACTACTGAACCAACTTTGGGCCTGTGATCTTTCGTTCTTCGACTTCATCCCAACACATTAGCGTTCTGCATGCTCTGCCATACAATGCTTCAAAATGAGCCATATGAATATTCTGCTGGTACCTATTGTTGTAGGCGAACTCGACAAGATGAAGCGGTTCCTCCCAGCTTCCCTTGAAATCCAACATGCAAGCTCGTAGTATGTCTTCAAGGGTTTGAATCGTCCTCTCAGACTAGCCATCCGTATGAGGACGATAAGCCATATAGTACTGCAGCTTCGTTTCTAAGACGGTCTGAACACTTTTCCAAAAGGCAGCTATGAACCTTAGGTCTTGATCTAATGTAATCGTCAACGACACTCCATGCAGATGAACAATCTGACGCACGTACAATTCTGCATGCCTGTCCAAATCAAGGTTCTTTCTTACGGCGATGAAATGAGTCGACTTGGTCAGTCTATCGACCACTACCCAAATGGAATCATTACCCTTCTGACTCCTTGGTAAGCCTATCACAAAATCCATTGTGATGTGTTCTCATTTCCACTCGGGAATCTTGAGAGGTTGCAGAAGTCCTCCCGGCTTACAATATTGTGCCTTCACTTGCTGACATGTTAGACACTTTGCGACATGCTTGGCAATATCCGTCTTCATATCAGACCACCAATAATGTTGACAATGATTCTGATACATCTTGGTACTATCAGGATGAATGCTGTCACTGCTATGATGAGCTTTTGACAAAATCTCCTCCTTAAGCTCTGCATCGTCAGGTACACACAATCATCCTCGGAACCTTAGTGTTTTGTCATTGGAAATCAAAGAGTCAGCCTTTCTCTTTTCAGTATCTTCTTGCAGGATCTTCTGAATCTCTGGGTTTGACAACTGAAGCGACTTGATTCTGATCTACACTTTTGCCTTAATTCTCAGGGTGGCCATAAGATTTGAAAGGTGACCTACCTGAAATTTGAAAATTGAATCTTGAGCCCTCTCAAGTAAAATCTATTCCTTGAGCAACATCTGCGCAACTGAAGATTTCCAACTTAGCGCATCCGTGACATTATTGGCCTTTCCGGGGTGATACAAGATATCACAATCATAGTCCTTTAGGAGTTCCATCCAATGACACTGTCTCATATTCAATTCATTCTGAGAGAATAGGTACTTGAGACTTTGATGGTCTATGAAGATCTGGAATCTTTCTCCGCACAAATAATGTCTCCAAATCTTCAAAGCAAAAATTATCTTAGCAAGTTCTTAGTCATACGTCAGGTAATTTAGCTCATGACATCTCAACTGACGGGACGTGTATGCAACAATCCTGCCATGCTGTATCAACACGCAACTCAGTTCTCTCTATGATGCATCACTATAGATCTCGTATCCTCCAGGACCAGATGGAATTGTCAACACGGGTGCAGTAGTCAGCTTTTGCTTAAGCTCTTGGAAACTATGCTCACACTTGTCTGTTCACACGAATCTCTCTTCCTTCTTCGGTAGTCGAGTCAACGGCGAAGTTAATGCTGAAAACCCTTCCACGAACCTTCTGTAGTATCCTGCTAAACCCAAAAAGCTTCTGATCTCTGTCACGGTTATCAGTCTTGGCCAGTTGATAACTGATTCGATCTTGGACGTGTCCATGGAGATTCCTTCGCCTGAAATCTCGTGAGCTAGGAACGCCACATGAGTCAACCAAAACTCGCACTTGCTGAACTTGGTGTACAGTTCATGAATCCTCAAAGTCTGCAGCACCATCGTCAAATGCTTCTTGTGTGCCTCAGGACTTCTCGAGTACACCAGGATATCATTGATGAACACGATCACAAACTGATCCGGATACTTATTGAACACTCGATTCATCAAGTTCATAAAAGTAGCTGGGGCATTCATTAAACCAAACGGCATTACAATGAACTCGTAATTGCCTTATTGAGTAAGAAACGTTGACTTTGGTATATCCTCCTTTCTAATCCTCAGATGATGGTCAAACAAGTCATTGATCCTCGGCAATGGATACTTTTTTTTGATTGTCACCTGATTGAGTAGGTGATAGTTGATGCACAGAGGCAATGAATTGTCTTTCTTCTTCACGAACAGAATTGGTGCTCCCCAAGGTGATGCACTGGGATGTATGAATCCCTTATCCAACAATTCTTGCATCTGCACCTTTAGTTCTTTCAACTCAGACAACACCATCGGGTAAGGAGCCTTAGAAATTGACTCTATCCCGGAAGCTAACTCAATCATGAACTTGATCTCCCTCTCTGGCAGCAAGCTTGGCAATTCCTTTGTAAACACATCCGAAAACTCTTGTACTACAGCGATGTCCTCGATCTTCAGCTCCTCAACTATCGTATCCACGACAGTTGCCAAGTAATCTTGGCAACCCCCATCTAACAAATGGGGTGCCTCAAGCGACGAGATTAAGGAAATTGAGGGTCCTCCTCGACTCCCAATAAATTCGAAACTTTCACCTGCTAATGGGTTAAACTAAATCGCTTTATAATAGCAATCCATCTTAGCTCGTTGCTTGGTGAGCCATTCCATGTCAATTATCACATCGAAATCATATATGGCTAGGACTATTAAATGTATCCTCCCCTCTCGCTCACCAATCACTAACTTGTAACCAGGACAACCCATCGTAGACAACGCCTTTTCCAATAACGATGTAAATATGCTAATCACCGACTCCAACAACTCAGGACTCAATTCTATTAGCTTAACAAACTGCTCAACTATAAAAGAATGAGTCGCACCAGGGTCAAATAAAGCATATGCAGCATGGTCGTTCAACGAGACCATACTTGTGATCACATTAGGCGAGTCCTTTGCCTGTCCTCTGGTGATGGCGTACACTCTTCCTTGCGCTGGAGGTTTGTTTTGTCCACCTTGCCATGCAATCTGCGGTGCAAATCCTTGGTTTTGACCCATCGGTGGCGGCAGAGGCAACTGCGGTCCTAATTGTCTTCTAGGACAATTCCTAGCCATGTGACCTGTGGCATCAAGGAATTTCGACAACCAGAAATATTAATTTTAAGGAAAGGAGATTTGTCTTTAAATGGCCATAGGGACAATTATATCATCGGCCACCTTATTTTATTTTTGAACTGAAAGGATGGAATTCGGTCTTTCGTAAGGAATATGCGTGCTGAAATTTAAAGAATAAAATTCTGAGGATGTTGGACGGCACGCAAGAATTTTGATTACATCCTTGTATATGGAACAAATTGATTATGGGAGTGTAAATTGATTTTCTTTGGAAAAACAAAGTGCTTCTTAACATTTCAGACTAGACAAGATACCTCTGCCGCCACCGCCACCAGCAGATGGACCTAGTGGTTGGATATGGCCGTGAGGAGGAGGACAGTAGAGGAAGGAACTTTTGGACGCCGACACTGATCGATGGACTTTAAGTATACGATTGTTGCAAAAGATGTCTGTCATCTTTTTAAGTATAGCCGAGTATAGAAGACTACGGCATTTTGGTGTACCAACGAATGATGTTCATCTAGTTATGTAAATAAAAGTGTTCGGCTTTAACTTATATAAAATATTTAGTTTGTGTGCACTATTTTCTGAATATAGGGAAGGGAGTTCTTGGATATGCTTCCGCCATATAAATTGCGCAGGGACCGATCTAAATGATATAAACCCCCAGGATTGATAGACCTTCAGGTCAAGCAAGAGAATTGTAATCGAACTGTGGCGACCCTAACGTTTCGGGGGCTGTTCGGGGGGTGCCACAGTTTAATGGTATTAGAGCTATGGTCTGTTTGGAGTAATACAGTGCCTCAAATGGAAATGAGGATAGAATGATGCACACCATAGGATGCTAACCAAGAGTAGTTGACTAACTTTGAACAACGGGTGATGGATATTCACTCGTAGATCCCTGGTAACTAGTGTGATGTTTCTTTTGTGTGTCAGAAATATTTTATGTTACTTATGTGACTTTAGTAATAACCTTAATCAATGATCTGACTAGTGACACCGAGTTGCAAGTTATTCTTGAGGCAAATGCTTGGTAAACTACAGGAAAATCATGGTACGAATTGGGAGTTCTCATCCACCAAGGGTTGAAGCCTCTACTTCAAGGGCTGAACCTCGAATGGAAGATATCCTGTAGGCATTGCCCAATATAGGAAATTTGATGGAAAGGCAAGCACAACAATAACCTGGAACAGAACGTCGCCCTCAAGGACTGGTGGAACAATTCTTGAAGTTGAAACCACCTAAGTTTAGTGGAATGGGAAGTCCTGAGGAGGCGGAGCAATGGATTGATGGAATGGAACGGATTTTCCGGACGTTGAACTGTAGCGATGCTGAAAAGATAACCTTGGTAGAGTACCAACTGGAGGGAAATGTAAAGTTTTGGTGGAGAGCTTCAAGAGACACAATCTTTCCACCAGGTACTGATATAAACTGGAATGAGTTTGTTAGAGCTTTCAGTAGAAAGCATTTCTCTGATTATGCCAAGGATAGGAAGATCATTGAATTTGTTCAGTTAGAACAAAGGGAGCTGACAGTAGACCAGTATGAAGCAAAATTTTCTAAATTGTCTAGGTATGCTCCCAGGTTAGTTGAGGATCGAGAGGAAAAGGCTAAGAGATTCTTGAAAGGGCTAAGGACTGATATCAGGAAACAACTAGTGCCTCTGAATATAAGGGATTATAATGAGATTTATGAGAGGGCACAGTTGGTGGAGCAATAGTTAGTGAGAGAGCAATCAGAATCTAAGAGGCAGATGACCTTTAATGATGTTCGAAGGGGTAAGAGACCTTATCCCGATCAAGGTCAGCCCTGGGAATCTAAGAAGAGGAATAATTTTGGGAATTCTGGAAAAGTCAGGAGTGGCCCGGTTCTAGGGAGAGTACCCTACCGGAGTAATATTTATCAGAGATGTGGTGGACAACATGGACTAAGACCCTGTAATGATCGACTGAAATGTTTTGGTTGTGGACAGAGAGGTCACTTTAAGAGAGATTGTCCACAAGAGAGGTCGTAGCCAAATGTCAACTTGATGCGACAAGTGCAACAACGTACTGCTAGACCAAACCCACTAAGGAATCCACAGAGGCCACCAGCACAAGGACAGCTGTACGGATCACCCAAGAGGAAGCGGAAGCTTCCGAAAATGTTATCTCAGGTACAATTTCTATAGATGATAAGAAGGTATTTGCATTATTTGACATGAGTGGCACGCATTCATTTGTGTCTGAGAAATATGGATGATTGTGAGAAGTAGGAACCAAATCTTTAGATATGCCTCTTCGTATTTCTACATCACTGAAGGACATGTTGTGATCTACGTTAAGATGTGAGATGTGTGAGATAACCCTAGGGGAATGAGATCTGGAAATGGACTTGGTAATGATAGTTATGTATAACTTTGACCTCATCGTAGGAATGAACCGAACTATGAACTGAACTGGGAAGGCAGTGTTTCTGGGATAATTCTATCAGAGCAACGCAGTGGAAGCATGGTTAAGCTTGTAGAACTCTTGTTTGTGAAAAAGAAGGATGGGTCGATGCGTTTGTGCATTAACTACAGGCAATTGAATTAGATGACCTATTTGACCCACTGCAAGGAAGTTCGGTCTTTTCTAAAATTGACTTGAGATCAAGATATTAGTTAAGGATTAAGAAAGAAGACATCCCTAAGACCGCATTTAGGACTTGCTATGGACACTATGAGTTCCTAGTAATGCTATTTGGATTGACGAATGCCTTAGCTACATTTGTGGATTTAATGAATAGGATATTTAAGCCTTATTTGGATCAAATTGTGATTGTCTTCATTTGATGATATCCTGATATATTCTAAAGGACTCGAAGAACATGCGCAACATCTAAGCATAGTGTTGCGAACAAAGCTTAAGAAGTGAATTATGGAGAGTGAGTTATGAATTTGTGGATTAAGTTATGATCATTTGAGCTAAGTAGTGACTTCCTATTAAAGGATCTCATTGGAAGTCTTGATGCATTACATGGAAGCATTTAGTATGTATAGAATGATCTTGGAGGTCATGAGTTTGAGTGGTGATATGAGACATGAAATTATTTGTGGTTTGTATGTCGAAATAATAGGTTTAATTGATGGAGGTCAACTTCTAAATTTTTGGTGATGATCTTAGCTTGAAAAGGGTCTATGGAATTAGTGGATATGATCAATTGTGGTTATAGTCTTTCCAAGGTGAAATGGTGAAAGTTCAAGTTGTTGATTTGATGAGTGATTAGTCCAAGTGATGATCCTTTAGGGTGAGACATGAGATATACTCGATGGAAACTAGACAAGTTCTTATCTTGGTGGATTGTCAATCTTTGAATTGAATAAGTCTTAGTGGACTATCGATATTTGAACCCAATGAATGGTGCTATATTTTAGGCTTGAATCTATGTTGCAGTGAAAGCGTAGTGAATGTCTTTGTTGGACTGAACCAGATGAGTTATTAATGGTATTGATTTTGATGATTCTAGGCTTGAATTGATGATGACAAAGGTATAGGAATAATTTGGCTAAATGGTGTGTTCGATTGAGACCGTTAGATATACCAAAGTGGAAATGGGACCATGTGACGATGGATTTCGTGCAAGGATTACCAAGGACATCAAGTGGCCACGACTCCATCTAGGTGATAGTAGATTGCTTGACTAAGTCTGCCCATTTCCTAGTAGTTCGCATAGACTATCCGATGGGTAAATTTGCTGATATATGTGTAAGCCAAGTGGTACGCTTACATGGTGTTCCTGTAACTATTGCGTTTAATCGAGATTCAAGATTTACTTCAAAACCTTTGGCGAAGTCTTCAAACCGCCTTAGGGACTAAACTCCAATTCAATACCGCTTTTCATCCGTAGACAAATGTACAGACAGAAAGAGTGATTCAGATATTATAGGACATGTTAAGAGCTTGCGTTATTGATTTTAAAGGAAGTTGGGATAAAAAGTTAAACCTGGTAGAATTCGCCTATAACAATAGCTTTCAAAAAAGTATAGGCATGGCTCCCTATGAAGCGTTGTACGGGAGGAGATGTAGAACTCCTGTTTGTTGGAATGAAGTAGGTGAAAGAAAACTGATAGGACTTGAATTGATACAAGTTAATACAGAAGCGATTGAGATTATAAGGAAAAGACTAAAGACAGCTCAAAGTTGACAAACAGAGTATGCAGATAAATGTAGAAGACCTTTGGAATTTAGTGTGGGAGACCATGTATTCCTTAAAGTATCTCCAATAAAAGGGATATCATGATTTGGAATGAAAGGGAAATTAAGCCCCAGATTCGTTGGACCTTTTGAGATACTCGAGAAAATAAGAGACATAGCTTATCAATTGGCGCTACCTCCTAAATTAGGAAATTTACATGATGTGTTCCATGTGTCGATGTTGAGGAGGTATTGGCCGGATCCTGGTCACATACTCGATCATGAAGCCATCAAAGTGGATGAGAAAGTGAGGTACATAGAAGTGCCAATACATATATTGGATTGAAAAGAACAAGTTTTATGGATGAAGAAAATTCCTTTGGTTAAGATACTATGGCGACATCATGATGTGGAGGAAGCCACATGGGAAAGTGAAAATGAGATGAGGGAAAGATACCCTCACTTGTTTAAAGAGACATAGGTAATGTCGAATTTCGAGGACGAAATTCTCTAAGGAGGGGAGAATTGTGGCATCCGGGAATTTCGACAACTCGAAATATTAATTTTAAGGAAAGGAGATTTGTCTTTGAATGGCCATAGGGACAATTATATCATCAGACACCTTATTTTATTTTTGAACCGAAAGGATGAAATTCGGTCTTTCGTAAGGAATATGCGTGCTGAAATTTAAAGAATAAAATTTTGAGGATGTTGGACGGCACGCAAGAATTTTGATTACATCCTTGTATATGGAACAAATTGATTATGGGAGTGTAAATTGATTTTCATTGGAAAAACAAAGTGGTTCTTAATGGTGCAAAAACTATGGGCTTATATTTTAAAGATCTTGGGCCATTTAATTAGACCCTTTATGGCCTCAATTTTTCTTTCGGGCCCAAGCAGCCCATGAGGCCCCTAGAGGCGGTCGACCGAAAGAAGAGAAAGGGGGGCAAGAAGTCACTCACACTTGTCCATGCTTACCTTTCACTTGTCCTTTCCATGAGAACACCTATCACCTACATGCAAGAATTAATGATTGCTAGCCAATTTAGCAAACAAAAAGGGAGGGGGTTTCGGAATTGAAGGGTAGAGAGAGAAAGGGAGTGAACCGAGCAAGTGAGAGAGGGAGAGAGGGTTGAGTGAGAGACTGAAAGAGAGGGAAAGCGGGCGTATGGGCGTGAGCCACGAGGGAGGAAGAAGAGGACCGTCTTCCACCGTGTCCAAGCTGCCGCTGTTAATGCCGCTGATCCCTGCCGCTGTTGAGACAAGCCGAGATCCTCCCGAAACCCCTGTTTTTGGCCAGCGATCGAGTAGAAATTAATGCAATTAGAAGTTCTTCAATCTATGTTTTGCTTGCTGTTTTATCTAGTGAGGAGTTGGTAGATGTGAGAAAATGTGGAATTTGGAGTTGCATGTTGATTTTCATGAAGGAGATGAAGCTGGCCGAGGTATTGGAGCAAGAATAGAGCAAGTTTTTGGTGGATTTCGTTTTTAAATTGAAATGAGAACTCAAGGATTTAGCTATGGTGGATTTTTGAGAAGTAAAGAGGCTGTATTGTGGTGTAATGTGCTTGTAAATCTTGGCTGTGGAAGTTGGATACCGAAACTCAAAGTATAGGAAGAGTCCTCTTTAGGCTAGTGAACTGTTTTCGCAAGAACAGCATGACCATCGGTGACTTTTTGATTTCTCTGTAATTTTCTAGCTAAAATTTGACTTTGAGTCTCTAATGAAAGTTGGAGAGAATATCTGTAGGAGTAATATATCAAAAATTTAGCATAAATGGACAGGAATTGGTCGATGAAATTATTTTTATACAGAAATGTTAAATCTGGAAATTTTACAAAACGTCAATAAGGAATACCGGAATTTTTACTCTTGATAAGTAAAGAATTTGACATAGTGTTCTTCATGAAAATTTTTTCCTAATGTCTCATTGATAACATGTTAAAATTTCACAATTTTTCGAGCTCATTTACTATTTATTTCAAAATATTTACCAGAACGGTGTATGGTAAAATCGAGTTGCTCTATTTTCGAATTTTCACAAAATGTCCCAAAAGTGAATATGTTTTGTAATGGTTATGTGATATGATGATACTGGAATTGGCATATCATGCAATATTGAGATGTGATGAGACTCAAGAGACATTTTGTCATTGCATTGAAAAGTGTTTTTGGAAATTAAGATGTTAATTGTTGCCATTGGACCCTCGGGTCAACGATGCCCCGGGAGTCGGGATGCCCAAAGGTTCGAATAAGTCGATGCTCTTTGAATGCTTGGTTGTATTATGAATACATGCCCAGAGGTTTTTCCCCAGTGGAGATAGCTAGTGTAAGCACCTAGAGGGGGGTGATTAGGTGCACAAATAATTTATCGAGATACGAAAGCGATTCTAGGCAAACGATAGAAAGGAAATTCTCTCTTGATTATCAAAATGAAGTACGATCAAGGTAAAGAGAGTAAGGAAGAGAAAATTGAACACAAGGTTTATAGTGGTTCGGCTTATTCTAAGCCTACGTCCACTCTTCCGCACTGACAGCCCACCGGCTGGATTTCACTATGAACAAAAGAGAAGTTACAGCACAGCTTTTCCTTGATTCCACAGTGTAGATGTTCTACCACACTTCCTCAAGGTTTCTCACAAATATAGACTCTCTTTTGTATACAAGGTTTTGCTCAAAGGAATTGTCTAAACAACAAGAAGCTTCAGACTTTGGAATTCTTCTATCGCGCACACCTTGAACAACTTAGAATGTCTTCCTTATATATTCCTTCATGCCATCATACCCGTTGGCACTTACCAAAGGAATTCCTCCAATCTACCCGTTGGACGGAATCAATTAAGAAGATTATTCGAGCTATTAAAGGAACGTGTCGATAGCCCATCAATCCTGTTCGCCCATACAATCAGGATCTCGGTTTCCATAAGTAGAACCTTCCAAGAATATTTAGGCAATCATCGGATCCTTAATCTTCGAGTCAATCTCGATCAATCAAAGGATTCCTTTATGTCTTTTCCAGCCAAGAGATCTTCTCCAATCGATAAGGTCATATCCTTAATGAAACATCCAGTTCTGATAACCTTTCTTCAACGGATTAGAGACTATCAATGAGGATAGACTTTGAGTCTTGAGTCCGGCTGTCCGGAGGTCTTCAGACTTTAAATAGTAGAGTCTACAAACCTTCAGACTAGACTGATGGAAACGTTTTTTCAGCTTCAAAACACTTCAAGAAGATTTCTCCAACAATCTCCCCTTTTTTGATGGAGACAAAACTTTCCTGCAAATTTGGACAACTTTGACCCGCAAAACATTTCTCAAACATATATGCATATCTTATAGAGATAAATGGCTAAATGAATAACACTAGAATCTGCAACCACAGAAAATAGGTTAGTCTAGTATGCGATAAAGCCATCCATAAGATATCAATAGTAGTTAATAGAAGCAGTCAAGTCCAAGTCTAGTTCATTTCTCATCCAAACACAAAAACAAAGTCAAATAGAGTTAAACATCAAAACAATCCAACAAAATCCAACACTCCACACGATTAAAAGTTAAATTGTTCAAATCTTGCATCTCTCCCCGTTTTTGTCAGCATTAAAAAGGTTGAGATGAAAATGGAATAAAGTCAAGATTGCTTGGGAACGCGGACAAGCTGGAAATCTCCCATAGACTGAACGATGCCTTCCAGCCTTTCAAGTCTTCCTTCAGTTGTGCAATTTCCTCACCCTTGGCATTGGCTTGAATCTGAACAGAGAGGGCTTGGATCTAATCATTCAATGAACATAAAGAAACTTGACCCACATTTTGCAAGTTTTGAACCTCGCATCCCAGAGCATAGATTTGACCTCGCATCTCCAAGAGAATATCCATAATTCTGCGAAAATCTGCTGCATTATCAGTCTGAGTACTTGCTTCGGCCCGATCTGATGGAGTAAATGCAGACGATGGTAGATCAGCATAATCACGCAGGTTTGGCGATGAAACTTCATGACCTTCCTCAGGAAATTGAGAGGCATAAATGTCCTCTGGGTCTGCTGGAGAGCGACTGACTCCCTCACTTGCATCAGGATATGAGGACTTCCCTCTTTTCTCTTGATCTCCCCCTGTCTCCATGCCTTCAGGTGGAGAAGAGTGTGCCTCATGTTCTCCTTCTTCTTGATCTCTTTTCTCTTCTTCTTCTTTCTCAACTCTTTCCTTCTTCTTTCTCAACTCTTTCTTCTTCTCCCTTCTTCTTGACTTCTCTCTCCTCTTTTCTTTCTCTTCTCTTTCTCTAGTCCCCTGTTCCATTCTTTCTCTCGGAACGAAACGACTCAAATTCTTCAAAGCCATTGCAGAAATGGTGATGTTTTCCTCATCATCTTCATCTTCAACGATGAGAGCTCTTCTTTTCTTGGATGGAGCAACCAAGGGCTCCTTTCCTTTCCTTTTTGATGAAGAAGAGATTTGATGAGTTTTGACAGGAGTCTTCTCCTTGAATTTCTCCAACTCCTTGCTTAGTTCCTTTAGACGCATTTTGGTCACCATTTTCAGTCCTACCACCATATGATCGCACGATCGAACACAGAAAATTTGCGGAGGCTGAATATTCAGATGTCTGAATAACTTCGTCACAAGACTTGGGTAAGGAAGTTGACCTCTGTCCTTCATCATGGCTCTATACATGTGGAACATAACAGTGTGAGGAAGAGAAAACCTTTTCCCAATGAGGATGGCATACATCAGCTTTGCCTCTGAACTTGAAACATCAGTCTTGGAAGTTGATTTCGATCGGAGGCAATTGATCACAATCTTGTGAAGCAAGATGTTGAACGCACTCATCCTTAAGTAGGAAATCTTTTCCTCTGTTCTCCTGTCCTTAACAAGTTCCAATGTAGCACGAGCAATAGAAACTTTGATCGGTTGATATCTTCCTCTCTCAACTCCTAACACATCTGCCAGCATATCCATATCCACAACAAAGTCTTGATCTTTGACGCTGAAAGAGAATCTATTCGCATCCAAGAAGCTAAGATTTGAATAGAAATATGCGGTTAGTTCAGCATAGGCCTCTGTAGTGTCGGAGCAGAACTTTTCAAGTTGAAGATAACCGAACTTTTCCCTCAAGTTCACATTCACAGCATCCAGAAAATCAAAATCCACACTCCTAGGGTTTATCACCCCACGCTTCAGCAATTTTGAGTACAAATCCTTTTGTTCCTTCGATCTGAACAAGTCTCCCATTTTTCCTCGATTTTCAACCGCAACACCCATTCTCGGTTGAAATTGGCTATACAATTTGTCATCATCATTTCCATCTACAAGATTAACTCCCCAATCACGAGGATCACTTGGGATATTCGCAAGGGTTTCTTCTGCCACCCCTTTACGAGCAATTCCCAAACTTTCCATTTTTCGCAAAAAGATATATTCATTTCCATATCCTTTGTCTTTAAGAAAATCATCGACATAGTTCAAAGGAGTACGAGTCCCTTTTAAAGCACGATACAACTTATAAATAAAAGCGGGCTTTTGAACTCTTACAGGATCTGCATCCTCAATGATTTCTTCCTCTTGTTGATGATCAACGCCTTGAGGACTAGATGGAGGAGAATGACGCTGCTGAGAATGTTGTGGGCTCTGCTGCTGATTTGGAGACACTTCTTCTTCGGTGAGATCGAAGTGCGTAGGCCCCTCACTCATTCGCCGTGGTCCCCTGCTTGCAATTCTCGAAGACTTTCTTGAAGACGACATCTTTCTCAGTTTTTGGAAGATTCCTTGCTTGACTTTCCCAAGAAAGATGACAACTTTTTCGAAGATTAAACAAGGGAAGAAAATATGAATGGAAGATCGATGCTTTCTAGGATTTTTGAGAGTAAATCGAAGAGGAATCAATAGTGCACGATCGGTTAAAAAGAGAGAGGTATACGAATCGTCAAAAGGAAAATAAAAAGATGCCTTTTCAAAATAACTGCCTTTTTCAAAAATAGTCATTTCCAAAAAATAACTTCTTTTTCGAAAAGGAAACGTTGCAATAATCACATTGATTAAATATAGCAATAACTAAACACAGTCTGACGATCGTACCTCTTCAAAATGAGATTCAAGAGAGAGAATAACTTACAGTCAAGGTCTTGTATGTCTGAGTCTGAGAGTCTTTAGACTTTGATTTCCTCATACCTTAAAATGTTGAGTCTGGAACGGATGGTTTCAAATTGATTTTTCTCCAAAGGCTTTGTGAATATATCCGCCAGTTGGTTCTTTGAATCAACAAATTGAATTGAAACTTCTCCATTTTGAACATGGTCTCTAATGAAGTGATGTCGAATCTCTATATGCTTTGCTCTTGAGTGAAGAATTGGATTTTTTGTGAGATTGATAGCGCTGTTGTTATCGCAATTAATCACCGTGCATGAGTCTTCAATCCCAAAATCTCTTAGCTATTGTTTTATCCACAGAATTTGTGAACAACAACTTCCGAGAGCTATATATTCTACTTCTATTGTAGAGAGAGCGACTGTACTTTGCTTTCTTGAAAACCAAGACACTGTCCTGCCTCCAAGTAGTTGACATGTACCCGAGGTGCTCTTTCTATCGACTCTGCATCCAGCAAGGTCTCAAGGCCTCGAATATCCAAGAAGAGTAAAGTCTCCCTTTTTGGATACCAGAGACCAAAGCTTGAAGTTGATGAAATATATTTGATAATACGCTTTGCAGCATTTAAATGAGATTCTTTTGGGTCTATTGAAATCTGCACAAATGCAAACACTAAACAAAATGTCGGGTCTAGAAGCGATAAGATAAAGAAGTGATCCGATGATACTCCTGTATAACTTTTGGTCGACTTTCTTTCCTCCTTCATCTTTGTCTATCTTCAAGGAACTTGACATTGGTATATCAGCCTTTTTGCAATTGTCCAATCCAAACTTTTTGACAAGATCATTTGCATACTTTTCTTGATGAATGAAAGTTCCTTCCTTCAGTTGTTTTATTTGAAGTCCAAGAAAGAAGGTTAACTCACCCATCATGCTCATTTCAAATTCATCCTGCATAGTCTTAGAGAATTTCTTGCATAGACTTTCATTAGAGGATCCAAAAATAATATCATCGACATATATTTGAACAAGCAGAAAACTTTTGCTTTCTCTTTTAATAAAAAGAGTAGTGTCTACTTTACCTTTAACAAAACCATTTTGAATTAAAAACTTACTTAGTCTGTCGTACCAAGCTCGAGGTGCTTGCTTTAAGCCATATAAGGCCTTTTTGAGTCTGAATACTGAGTCCGGTTTCCTTGGGTCTTCAAACCCAGGTGGTTGTTCCACATAAACTTCCTCATGGATGAATCCATTTAGGAAGGCACTTTTGACATCCATTTGGAATAACCTGAAATTCTTATGACAAGCAAATGCAAGTAATAAACGAATTGCTTCTAACCTTGCTACCGGTGCATAAGTCTCGTCATAGTCGATCCCTTCTTCTTGTGTGTATCCCTTGGCCACGAGTCTTGCCTTGTTTCTTATGACTTTTCCTTTCTCGTCCATCTTGTTCCTGAAAACCCATTTAGCTCCAACAATTGATTTACCTTTTGGTTTAGGAGTCAATTCCCAAACATCATTAATTCTGAATTGTCTGAGTTCTTCTTGCATAGCTTCAATCCAGCTTTCATCAGATAAAGCTTCTTCTATGCTTTTGGGTTCTATTTCAGAAATAAGAGCCACAGCACTAGACTCTTCTCGCCTTTTGGATCTTGTGCGAATTCCTTCATTGATGTCGCCAATAATAAGATCTTTGGGATGACTGGACTTATGTTTCCAGTTGCTGGTTAATTTATCAGATTGATGGTCACTTCCTTCACTTGAATCTTCAACAGTCACTTGTTGCTGGTCCTTCAAAGTCTGAGCTGCTTCTTGTGATTTAGACTTTGTAGAGTCTAGAGTAGGTTCAGTCTCTTCAAGATGAGTCTGAATAGATTCATTTTGTATAGAATCTTGGAATTTGACATTCATTGATTCTTCCACTGTTTGAGTCTTCTTGTTGTAGACTCTGTACGCTTTGCTTGTGGTTGAATATCCAAGGAAGATGCCTTCATCTGACTTTTCTTCAAACTTACCAACTCGATCATTTGCATTTTTCAGTATGAAACATTTGCATCCGAATACATGAAAATATGAAACAATGGGCTTCTTTTCTTTGAATAGTTCATAGGGGTTTTTTCTAGAATAGGCCTTAGAAAAACTCTATTGATAATATAACATGATGTTGAAACTGCTTCAGCCCAAAATCGTAAAGAGATATTGCTTTCAATTAAAAGAGTTCTAGCCATTTCTTGAAGAGATCTATTCTTCCTTTCCACAACTCCGTTTTGCTCTGGAGTATATGGAGACGAGAACAAATGCTGAAAACCAGATTCATCACAAAATTTTGTAAAATCTTGATTTTCAAATTCACCTCCATGGTCTGTTTTTATACTTGAAATAACATACCCCTTTTCATTTTGAACCTTCTTAGCAAATTTTTCAAAGTAAGAGAAAGTTTCAGACTTACTTGCCAAGAAATATACCCAAGTAAATCGTGAGTAATCATCCACAATTACTAGGCAATATTTCTTACCTCCAATGCTCTGCGTTCTTGTTGGTCCAAAGAGATCCATATGCAAGAGCTGCAGTACACGGTTAGTGGAAACTTGATTTATTGGTTTAAAGGAATTTCTTACCTATTTTCCCAATATACATGGTGTACATAGATCAGACTTTTGGTATGATAAATTGGGTAGACCACGAACAAGCTTCTTTGCTGAGATTTTGGCTATCTGCTTCATGTTAATATGCCCAAGCTTTTTGTGCCATAAGCTCGCTTCGTCTTGGATTGAGATTAGACATTGCGATTCATCTGGTTTCACGTCCAAGAGGTAGATATTTCCATGTCTTCGACCCATGAATGACTGAGTAGAGTCTTTACTGGTTCCTAAACAAATACCCTCTTGAAAGTTGATTCTAAAACCGGCATCACACAGCTGACTGACACTGAGCAGATTGTAGTTGAGCCCTTCAACTAAAGAAACATTGCTTATTGTGAGGTTCCCAATCTTTACAGTTCCAAATCCCACTATTTTTCCTTTGTTGTTTCCTCCAAATGAGACTTTTCCACCATTCACTTGAACAAGCTTTATGAAGCAATTTGAATCTCCTGTCATGTGTCTCGAGCATCCACTATCTAGGTACCATTTCACCTTTTTCTTGATAGTGACCTGCATTTAAAAAGAGACTCAAGCTTTCTTTGGTACCCATATTTTCTTGGGTCCTTTTGAGTTAGTCTGATATGCGGTTTTTGCCCAAACTTTATTGACAGGTCTCCAAACCATAGGACATTCTTTCTCAAAATGATCTACACTATTGCATTTTGAACATCTGAGAGCATTGCGACCTACTGGTTTTACAAAGGTCATTTTAAAATGATTTTTGTAAGCATTTCTTGTGGGTCTTTGTTTGATTCTTTCTTTCACTTTAGGAAAATCGATTAAAGGAATGGTTTCAACAGTCATTCCTAAACCAGATTTATTGAAATAAGGTCTTTAAACAAAAGTATTTTTTCCAGTTTTCAGATCCTAGAGAAAATCTTTTGGAAATATTTGAGATATCATTTTTCAAGAATGCATTTTCTTTTAAAAGATTATCTTCACTTTCTTTGAGAGAAGAAACATTCCTAGTCTAAGCATTTCACTTTTTCTTCCAAAACATTTTCTTGTTGTTTTAGAGCAGAATTTTCCTTTTTTTAGTTCGGAAATTCTTTTAAGAGAAGTCTTAAGACTAAAACATAATTCATCAATGTATTTTGAAACTTTAATAGGAATTTTGAAGTTACTTACCTTGAATTCACTTTCTGAATCTAAATCTGTCTCGGAGTTTGATTCTGAATCCGATTGTGCCATTAGACATATGTTGGCATAATCATCATCACTATCTTCGCACTCTGTATCACTCCAGGTTTCTGCTTTGAGAGCCTTTCGATACTTTTCAGTTTTTCCTTTCTTCTTCCTCAGAAGAGGACAATTGGGTCTGATGTGTCCATTTTTCTTACATTCAAAGCAGACTACATCTTTGTTTGATTCATCATCTTCAGCAGACTTGGTTTGTTGCTTTTGAAAACTTTGTTTCTTTGAATTGAATCTTCTTCCTTTTTTGTTCAGCTTTATGAATCTTCTTATCATGAGAGCAAGTTCTTCATCATCCATGTCGTCTTCAGAATCTGTTACATCAGAATCATCATTAGATTTTAATGCAATGGATTTCTTACCTTTAGGATCTTCGTCTTCATTGATTCGTTCCACTTCATAAGACTGAAGGGTCCCAACCAACTCATCGACAGACAGTGGCATGATTCTTTGGGTCTCTCTGATTGAAGTCTTTATGTGATTCCAATCCTTGGAGAGTCCATGTAGTAGCTTGTTTACTTTCATGGGATCAGAAATTGGTTGACCTTGATTTTCAAGACCATTCACGATTTCTGTAAAACGACTAAACATGTCAGTTATAGATTCTCCTGATTTCATTCTAAAGGGTTCGTATTGACCGAGAAGAATGTTGATTCTAGTCTCTTTCACTCGATCGGTTCCTTTATAAGTAATGTGTAATATATCCCAAACTTCTTTGGCTGTATCACAAGAAGATATTTTGTTATATTTAGTAGGTGATAAAGCACAATATAAAGAATAAATTACTTTTGCATCAAGAGCTTGTCTCTTGATTATCTCTTCCTGAGTCATTTCGCTAGACTCAACAGTGTCTTTTCCTCTTTTTGAGACAGGTGCAGCTTTAGGAATGATTCATTTTTCTACAACGTCCCATTCCAGAGGATCCTTTGATCTTAAGAACGCCTTCATCTTGTTTTTCCATATGTTGTAGTCCTTTCCATCAAAGTAAGGCGGTCTGGTATTGCTTTGCCCTTCTACCAGCCCTGGAGCCAACATACTAGCCATGGATCTTTAACTCTGAAGTAAAACACTTCAAACAAAGTGAGTACACGAGCTCTGATACCAATTGAGATAGCTAGTATAAGCACCTAGAGGGGGGTGAATAGGTGCACAAACAATTTATCGAGATACGGAAGCGATTCTAGGCAAACGATAGAAAGGAAATTCTCTATTGATTAACAAAATGAAGTACGATCAAGGTAAAGAGAGTAAGGAAGAGAAAATTGAACACAAGGTTTATAGTGGTTCGGCTTATTCCAAGCCTACGTCCACTCTTCCGCACTGACAGCCCACCGGCTGGATTTCACTATGAACAAAAGAGAAGTTACAGCACAGCTTTTCCTTGATTCCACAGTGTAGATGTTCTACCACACCTCCTCAAGGTTTCTCACAAATATAGACTCTCTTTTGTATACAAGGTTTTGCTCAAAGGAATTGTCTAAACAACAAGAAGCTTCAGACTTTGGAATTCTTCTATCGCGCACACCTCGAACAACTTAGAACGTCTTCCTTATATACTCCTTCATGCCATCATACCCGTTGGCACTTACCAAAGGAATTCCTCCAATCTACCCATTGGACGGAATCAATTAAGAAGATTATTCGAGCTATTAAAGGAACGTGTCGATAGCCCATCAATCTTGTTCGCCCATACAATCAGGATCTCGGTTTCCATAAGTAGAACCTTCCAAGAATATTTAGGCAATCATCGGATCCTTAATCTTCGAGTCAATCTCGATCAATCAAAGGATTCCGTTATGTCTTTTCCAGCCAAGAGATCTTCTCCAGTCGATAAGGTCATATCCTTAATGAAACATCCAGTTCTGGATAACCTTTCTTCAACGGATTAGAGACTATCAATGAGGATAGACTTTGAGTCTTGAGTCTGGCTGTCCGGAGGTCTTCAGACTTTAAATAGCAGAGTCTTTTGTCAAACCTTCAAGAAGATTTCTCCAACACATTGACGACTAGACCTTCGATGGAAACGTTTTGTCAGCTTCAAAACACTTCAAGAAGATTTCTCCAACAATCTCGCACCCCACCTGGCATCACAAGGAATCACTGGTGACCATAGACATGGTTACCCCTAACCTCCGGGCATGTATCATAATACAACCGGGCATCCCGACACTCCCGGGGAAAAACCTCTTGGCATGTATTCATAATACAACCACGCATCCAAAGGGCATCGATTCATTCGAACCTCTGGGCATCCCGGCTCCCGGGGCGTCGTTGACCCAAGGGTCCAATAGTAACAATTAACATCTTAATTTTCAAAAACACTTTTCAATGCAATGACAAAATGTCTCTTGAGTCTCATCACATCTCAATATTGCATGATATGCCAATGCCAATATCATCATATCACATAGCCATTCGAAACACCTTCACCTTCGGACACTTTTGTGAAAAATTCGAGAACAGAGTAACTCGATTTTTACAATGCACAGTTCTGGTAGAAATTTTGAAATAAATATTAAAAGGACTCAGAAAATTATGAAATTTTGACGCGTTATCAATGAGACCTAAAGAAACAAATTTCATGAATAACACTAAGTCAAATTCTATACTTATCAAGAGTAGAAACTTCGATATTTCTTGCTACAGTTTCTGTAAAATTTCCAGATTTAGCATTTCCATATGAAAATCATTTCGTCGACCAAATCTTGTCAATTTATGATAAATTTTTGATATGTTACTCTTAAAGATGTTTTCTCCAACTTTCATTCAGGACTCGAAGTCAAATTCTGGCTAGAAAATTACAAAAAAATCAAAACGTCACCGAGGGTCACTCTGTCCTTTACAAAACAGTCCACTGATCTAACGAGAATTTTTCCTACTCCTTGAATTTCGACCTCCAACACCACAATCAAATGTATGCAAGCATATTACACTATAACACAGCCTTATCACTTCCAAAAATCCTCCATAGTCAGATCTTTAAATTCTTGTTCCATCTCAAAATTCGAAATCCACAATGCATGCCCTGTTTTTACCTAGTTTTCTTGATCTAGCTACCTTTCTCGCATCTACCAACTCTTCACTAGATAAAACAGCAAGAAAAACATAGATTAAAGAACTTCTACTTGCCTCAAGTCCAAAGCAACCACAACAAGCAAATCGGTAACTTGGGGCTCCGGGCACGGCTCGATCGACGGCAGAACTAGGCGGCGTTGACGGCGGCAGCTGGGACACGGCGGAAGACGGCCTTCCTCTTCCCCCTCGTGGTCCGCACTCACCCCTCTCTCTCTCGCTTGAACTCTCCTCCTCTCTCTCTTGCTCGCTCGCCCACTCGATCTCACTCTCTCTTTCTCTCGGCGGTTTCTCAATCAATCCGCCTCCCCCTCTTCCTTTTGTTGGCTTAATAACTAGCAATCATTGGATTTTGCATGCAAGAGACACTTGGCTCCAAGAGGAAGACAAGTGTCTTCAACAAGGAGACAAGTGGCTTCATCAAGAGGACAAATGGAGGAGGTGGCGTGGGCTTCTCCATCCGGTTCTCCCCTATGGGTCGACGGTTTGGGCCTTTTGGCCTACTTTGGGCCCGAAAATTTTGGGCCAAGTTGTCCCATGTCCAATTTAAAAAGCCCATAGAAAAATATCAATAATAAGCCCATAATTCCTACACCACTTTAGGGCATTTTGATTTTTATAAAAATCAATTAACATTCCCATAATCAATTAACATTTTCATAGGGGGTTCAGTCCAAAAGATAAAATAAGATGGCCGATGATATAATTGTCCCTATGGCCATTCAAAGACAAATCTCCTTTCTTTAAAATTAATATTTCGGGTTGCCAAAATTCCTGGATGCCACAAGGCCCTCCACCAAGTGCTTGCATTTCCCAGTAGCTGATAGACCGCAAGGACGACCGTCTCCTCCTCTGTGCATTTCAGCAATGCAATAGCTTTTCCAAGTCCTGAATTCGAAGGGCTACGCTAGTGAACCTTGGTAGGTTCAACTTCAGAAATCACTCAACGAGCTTATGCATTGACCTCTCTCTCTCAACAACAATGTTCCAAGGTCGAACTTCGGTAGGTGCGGCAGTAGGTGTGGCAACGGCTACGGCAGCAACTGCAGCATTAGTGGTGGCATTGGCGGTAGTGGTGGCGGCTGAAGCGATGGCAACGGCAGCTTGATTCTGGGCCTGCTGCCCTACCACATTTCCAAGCATCTCTAGTGCTTGGACAATCCCATCTATCCTAGGATCACCAGGAGCTGCTACCCTAGCATTGACTGGACGCGGCGCCACTCTACTAGCGCTGGCCTAAACTGGCGCTCTACCACGACCACCTCGAGTACCGACCCTAGTCGGCATCCTACCCCAAGTCACTAGTCCAATGGTTCTCTTTTTAGGTGTCATTTACTCTTGATCACTCATAATGCAAGTTCTTTACAAAAACCTGCTTTCCAATTCCACACAGAATTAGAAACTGAGTGATCTCCATAAAACAATCTACCAAGCAGTTATCACTCACATGCATCAGCATAACACAAAGGCCTTTCCTACTAACTATCCGAAGAACCTATCGCACCTTATCGCTCCAACTACTCACCAACTTTGATACCACTCCGAGCGGGGATGTCACTCCCTGAACCTCGAGCGCATGCCCATCCCTTGGTGGTTGATAAAAATTGCGACTTCCTAGGATGAGTCGCCGACCCTTTCATTTTATTGAACATGCGGAAGCGAATAAACCAATCCCTAACAATAAATAGCATGGGATAGAAAAGCAGGAAAACAATTCACAAAAGCCACGCTTATATAAACAAACTAGTTTATACACAGAGGCCATCTCTAGAGTCATAGGAGGTCTATCTCCAAAAAGAACTACTGAGCCACCCATGCTCCTGACCCTTCCGTCTCAAGCTCCAAGTTCTTCACACTAGGGACCTAAAAAGGGTTGAGCCCACGACGAGGTGAGACATTGTCTCAGCAAGTTCACCCCCTAAACTCCGACTAAGAAGAAAATACGCCTAGAGCGTCCTAACCACGCAACCACACAACCATACAACCATAGAGACTCACTTCGTCTTAGCTCCTCCCTGCATGTCAACACAATTCATATCACAGACATGACCAGTAATCAAGCTCAATCAATTGGAACGCCACACTCAATCTCAAATGACCCCATGGGTCCTGATTATAGGGCCAAATCGTTATGACACATCCCATGTCGTGTCACGCAATCTTGGCCCAATGGGCATAGCCTACTCGATGTTCGGCGGTCTTTTGGTGTAACTAGGCATCGTCTCACCCCATTGAGTATAGCAATGTCTCTATCAAACGGCTTTCTCGAAGGAGCATAGGTCCAGAATTTACTGTGATCGGCTTTCGTTCTCCAAAGGCAACCCATATAGGGGCTTCGTTTAGTGTAAACACTCATGACGGGTTCGCATAACCAACACATGATCAATCAATTACGGTTAAGGACACCATGCATTGCAGTCAAATGTCTTAATTAAGATAATGCACTTGACCCTTTTTTCTTCGTACTAAAAACACCCAATAAAAATAATCGTGTGTGGGTACACGGTCAGATCGAACCCAAAAAATTGATATCATTTCTTTTAAAATCCCACTATTTGATATAATATTTGAAACCATTTTCGATGTCAAAACCTGACACCCTAGGTGACATCCTAATTTTTCCAACTTTGTTTTCAATTGAATGAGTTAGGCTTTTTACCAACGCACCTATAGTTCTTTGCTCTGAGTAGGCCACTCACGAGATAACTAGCCTATCAGGTGAAGCTGTGAAGAAATCTAAATGCAATAGACTTGAGAATTCGATCAGAAATCGACTGTTCAACCGTGCTAGTCTGCAAGGATCATTACTACACTATCAGAATCGATCAGAGATTGGAGATAGGTCAAATCGACTGAGATATGTTATTAGAGTGTGGGTGATTCCACCTGATTTCAATACTCTCGTCGATCGGCACTAGACTGGTTTTCTGTCATTTTAGGTACCATGTGTCCATATTTGAAACCTTGAGATTTTCATGATAATCGAGAGTTGGCAATATGTCGAAGATGTACAATGTGGCTTGAAAAAAATCAACCATGGGTCAAATGTGCCAAAAATTCCTAAAAGCTACCAGTAGGTTAGGTCACACTAAATTGCGTCAGATTGAAATTAACTGCGAATTTGAACCTAATTTCAGAAATTAAAAGTTCTCTCATGTCATGAGTCATTTTAGGACCGTCGACTCACCTTTCGAAATTTTTTTTGAAAACCGAGATTTTCAGTAAATTTTTAAAGGGTATTTTGGACCGGAAAAATCTTAGGGTAGCTTTTGGTCGCGTTTTTGGGATTAAATTTGGACGGATTGATAAGGAAAAATGTTAATTTGATCATGGATATCTTGGTGGAATTTTTGGGGACCGGATTGATTTTAATTGAAGGAGAATTGGTGGGGAATTGAATCCAATTTGAGTGGGCAATGCTCAAATTCGTAGTCCCCCTTGGTGTGCAACTTTTGGACCCTTAGGAGGCTTGCCAAGGAAGCCTTGGCAGCTGCAAATGGCTATGATTGATAGCCAAGCTTGGTAGGGCCATGCCAATGAGTGTTTAGGATATTTTGGTGGCCCCCTCTTTGACAAGCAACCCTTCTTCCTCTATCCCTCTCCTTTCTACATTGTTGAGGCTTAGTCTAAGCTTGAGAGAACCAGAGGAGAGCCAGCAGCCATCACTGAGCAGCCTTGCTGCCTGCCGAAGCCCGAACAGCCGCTCGCGCCACAGATCGCTCTCGCGCATCACACTTGCCAGCCGTGGTCAACAGCTCACTCAGCTACTCGTTACACCTCTGCTCGCAAGTCTAGCAGCTTGTCAGGCCACTGTACATCACCGTCATGGTCGTCGGAAGCCTCGCTGTCGCCCTTGCTCACCCACCTAGCCGTTTCTTGCCGCTTCCAACCGCTGGAGTTGTTTAATTCTGCTCCCTCGACCAGCAAATAGAAGCAAAGCCAGCAACAAGCCATGAGGCTCCGTGGCTCATTTTAGGTCACTTCCCGGCCTCTGTTGGTGTCACTGCTAAGAGGTTTATGGCCCGCCTTGGCATTGCCGTCACCATGGACTCATCAGATTGTAAAACCGGTGAGTTTACTCACTAAACCTTGCTTAGGAGGTTAATTATGTTAAAGTGTTGTTTAGATTAGCTTAAGAATGGATTAGTGCTAATCTAGAATGGTTATATTAGCCTTAGAATGGATTAGTGTTAATCTAATTAGTGAGATTAGCACCATTGATGATGAATTAGTCGAATCAAGTGGACTTCCTACAGTTCTGATTTCTGGACCCTCTCTATTTATCGTTTTTGTAGATCAAAATGGGTTGCGAATTTGTGGTTGATTCCTTTTTGAGAAATGTCTTAGACATCTTTAGCTATGACATATATTTTTCTCAAGATTTTTATGGATTTAAAGAGAAGGAGATATCAGCTCCGTCATTTGCAAATAGAATCTTGGACTGTGTTGGAATTTGTGACCTTTAAGGATTTTAAGGGTTTTTATCAACTCTTAGGATTTGAATTTCAAAATGATTTCTTCACAAAAGTTGTTTGTCACATCTTTTATTTAACATACTCAAATTATAGAATTAATGGACATGTTTTGTACCTCGAATTAAACTGATTTTGGAAAATAGACTTTTTGGAAACGGACCCAATTTTGGTACTGGATTGAGCGATTTACTAGGCCGAATCTAGAAGAATCTGGGTTAAGGTGTCTTCATGAAAAATGTTTGTTAATGTGTCTTTTACAACATTTTCAAATTTGGAAAATTTTCAAACTATTTAATTAGGTTTCTGAATTTAAACTTGGAGACGCACGAGTGGACCATTCTGCCGGTTAGGACCGATTATAATTTTATGATGGTTCTCGATGCTTTGCTTGTTGGAAAATGCACATTTGGTGATGTGGTTGCTTTGTGTTATGCCTGGAGGTGACGCGTGATGAGGCGTGAATAGTTAAGCCATGGTTGAGGTGTTATTGGCGCAATTAGTTTGTGCAATACTTGCTGGTTTGTGCATATTTGATGATATGATTGGTCTATGACATGCCTAGAGCTTATGCTTGATGATCATGTGATGGTTTATAGTCATGGCAAGGTGACTATTGAATGTCGAGGTGACATAGGGTGTGTTGAGGAAACCCAATGTATTGTGAGCCGGTAAAGAACAAAGTGTTACACGATAATGAAATCTTGTGTGAGCCACCACTAGTACCTTGTACCGTTGCTTATGGTAGTCAAGGTCTAAGTGCTACATGGTGAATTGAGTCATATGGGAGTCACCTCTAGAAGCCTTGCAGTATTGTGATGCATAGTATAGGGGCTAAGTGCTACATGATAGAGAGACTTCGTGTGAGTTACCTCTAAAACTTTATATTAGTGCTTTTCGTGGCCAAGAACTAAGTGCTACACAATAGTGTGACTTCGTGGGAGCCACCTTTAGTAACTTGGGCTATCGCTTCTTATAGTCAAGAGTTAAGTGCTACATGATAATGGGACTTCGTGGGAGCCACCTCTAGTACCTCGTACTATGACTAATTGTGGTCAGGGACTAAGTGCCACGCAATATCGAAACTTCGTAGGGAGAGGCTACCTCTAGAACCTTGAGCCTGGTATTGAATATTGAGTGGGGATGTCGAGTTGAAATGGGAATTTTATTATTGAGAGTGAATATCGGGTGTGGATTGAACCACCGATATGAGTTACCCGCGCCTGATTATAGGATGAAATTGTATGGCATGGAATGGGACGTGTCATAACGATTTGGCCTTATAATTGGGAATCCTGTGTTTGATTGGTTTGAAAGTGAGCTGTTTCAATTGTTGTGTGCATTAATTATATGCATATGTTATATGAACTGTGCTGATGTGCACGAAGGAACTGAGGCAAGGTAAGTCTTCTATATTGTGTGGCTAGGCCACCCTTGGGTATATTTCCTTCCTAATAGGGGTTTAAGAGGTGAACTTGTTGAGACAATGTCTCACCCCATCGTGGGCTTAACTTTTCAGGTCCTTAGGTGGTGGTTATGGAGGACTCGAAGCCCGGAGTCTGTGGAGGTGGAGTCTGAAGGATCGGCGTATTTGTCTGACTAGTATGTTGCAGGACAGTTCCTTTTTTAGAGCCGATCTTTTGTAGGCTTTTGACCAGAGTCGTTTTGTACCCAAATTTGGCACCCCTTGATGGCCCCCAATCCGTTAGGGTCACCACATTGTTTCCTCTACCTGGATATCCCTTTTCTTTAACAATGGACTTCCGAGAAGTCATATGGGGGTTCTTTCATATACTTGATTGGTCCCTGCGCAAAAGTATGGCAGAAACGTATCCAACAACTCCCTTCCCTATATTTAGAAACGATGCACACCAACTAAACATTTTATAAGTTAAAGCCGAACACTTTTATTTACTTAAACTAGATGGACATTTTCAGTCCGTACACCAAAATGCCGTAGTTTTCTATACCCAACTATACTTCAAAAAATAACCGGCGTCTTTTCCAACAGTTATATACATAAAGTCCATCGATCAGTGTCGGCGTTCAAAAATTCCTTCCTTTGCTGTCCTCCCCATCGTGGTCACTCCACACCACTTGTTTCCTCGTCGTCGTCTTTTGGTGGTGGTGGCAGCGGCCCTAAAGTACGTCCGTTCCTCCGGACATACAGACGATGAACTCTTGATGTACGGGTCCCGAGGGTAGGCTAATGTCGATAGTCAATATCACCCTCACCAGGATGAATGTCAGTCCAAGCGAATCGTGATTATGATACTCTAACTGTTCCCACTGCAAATTGATAGGGATCCCATAGAAAGTACAGGGAGGTGCGGGCAGTAGAGGCATCTTGTCTAGTCTGAAATGTTAGTCCCCAAAAGAGGTGAGTACAACCACCTAACAGTTGAAGATCTACCAAGCTATACTATTCAAGCAATCACAATCCAAGTCCATGCAAGATAGATAAAACAAGTAATCAAAGAATGAGTGTGCATCAGATCGATAAGACTTTTGAAAAGCAATGTCAATGTAGTTTCAAAACTAGAATGTATCATTTCAATCACACAAGTCCCGATTATAGGGCCAAACTATTATGACGCGTCCCATTCTATGCCACACAATTTAGTCCTATAACCAGACCACACATACACTTAGTAGAGCCATCAATTTTAATATTCAAAAGGTTTCATCCTCCAGAGGACCAATGTTTGCATCCTTCTCGGATGTCGCACCCAACCTGGCATCGCGAAAGCCTCTGGGCATGTATTCATAATACAACCAGGCATCCAGAGCATGTTGCGTTACACCTCCAGGCATCTCGCATCCCACCTGGCATCACGAGGAATCGTCGGGGATCGCCATGAAAATGGTTACCCTTACCCTCTGAAATTACGTATTGACATACCACTGGGCATCCCGATGCTCCCAGGGAAAACCTCTGGGGCACTACGGACCCTAGGCACCCAAAGGACATCGATTCATTCGAGCCTTCGGGCCTCCCGACTTCCGGGGCATCGTTGCCCCAAGCGTCCAACGGCAACATTAACATCTTAAATTATTTCAATACCAAAACACTTTCAACGCAACAACGGCAGGCTTTGAAATCATATGCCATTTCTATGTTAATAAAACCAATGAACAAAACTTAGCAATAAAGTATTAAGCCCGTAGGTCCACTCCCATGGCTAAACTTCCAATGCATTTCAAAAATCACATGCAATTTCATAAACCATGCGTGCAACTCTCGTCCAAAATTGAAAAGAGTTATCAAAACAAATAAATTTGAATTCAGCACATTGGCATGTCCAAACCTCACTCCTGACTTAGTAGTTTATAAAAATTGGTTCACATCAAAGTTTGAGATTTCGAGAATGCCAAAACCTTTTTTTTTTTCTTTTCTTTTTGAAACGTTGATGGACGGCACCTCGATATATAAAGAATTCCGGCAAGGTTGGGAGGTTTTCCAAATCAATTTATGACCAAATTTTGTTCAAAAGAGATAACCAAATTCAAAAACTCATAAAGTAAACCGAGATATCAACCCGACCTTCAATGGTTTGGACAAATCGATACAAAACTCGAAAATTTGGAAAGCACCGTGCAGTTTCTAAAATACTTGGAACCAGTGCCATATTAAATAGAGTTTCAAACACAAGTCAAGAGGTTTTCTTTTCCAAAACCAAAACACTGGCCGAATTCCTCAAGATTTTGCGGTGGCCAAAAATCTGTTTTGGTTAAAATTCAAAGAAATCAAACACATGCCTGAGAAATCCAAACATTTCATCAATCCTTCAACCTCAAAACAGTCTCGATTGCTCAATAAACCATCACTCAACATCAAAATCCAACAAATCCAGCCTGTCAATACACTTCCTAAGATAGCAAGAGCATTACACTGTATAGATTAGTAGACTTCACTTGCCTCAAGTCCTACGATGTTAATGGCGAAGGGTTGGGTGCGGTGGTGCGGCAGCTGCGGCTTGAGTGGAATAGCGACTTCGGCACGACGGGAACAGCGGTGGCATCCAAGCGCACGGCGGAGGGGCAGTCCTTTCCCTCGCTGCTCACTCTCTCGCACTCGCCGTTCGCTGCTCTCTCTCCCTTTCTCTCGCTCACCCGCTCGCTCGATTCTCTCTCTCCTGCTCACATCTACGAGCTTTTCTTCGATTCACCGCTTGTTGATTGTCCTAGTCAACAAAGAAATGCGGTGGCTTCATTGATCGAAGACAGCTGGGCGGGACGTGGAGTTCAGCATGTCATTCGGTTGCCGACTCCCGCCCTTGCATGCACTAATGTGTCCGTTGATGGGCGCCTCTTGGCCAATTATTCTCCATTTGTTGACCAGCGGAGTGACTCCCTCTCGGTCAATTATTCTCCATTTGTTGACCAGCGGAGTGACTCCTTCACACGCCGGGGTCTTGAAATTTGCTGGCAGCCGAGTGGGAAGCAACGTGGCCACTGCTGGCTCTCCTTCGGTCAACAATCTCCTTAGTTGTTGACCAGTCCAACACGTGTACATGGCCGGGGAACAAAGGTCTTCGAGCAGCATGGGCAGCATAAACATGAAAGGGAGTCTCTCGGCTCCTTGCCTAGGGTACACTCCTAATGGAAACGGCTAAAATTTCGAATGATAGGTAAGTCATCGACATATCCTTCAAAATAAACCTCGGTCTCGCTAGTAAATGTACGCAGGAAAATTCTTGACGAGACCATAATTTATTCGACGATCAGATCATTACTAAATGAGGCACATTGGTCAGATGATGATAACAAAACAATGTCCATAAATGGTGTCAGTGACATGGTCCGACGATACTCCTGTCTATTAGTCACGGACGGTCACATATTTGAGGGTCGTCGAAATTCCCGAATGCCACACCAAACCCCGTTGTTTATAAAAGTTGGCTCGTGTGAAATGTGGCCCTGCTTTCCTATCCAATGCTATTTGTTGTCAGGGGTTTATTGCGTCGCTTCCGCATGTGCGCAAAATGAATGGGTCAGCGACGCATCCTGGGAACGTCACATTTGTATTGATTACGGAGGGATGTGCGCGCGCACGAGGATCGGGGCATGACACCTGGGATTTCTAAATAAATACCAAACTTTCATAATTTTGGAATAAATAACTAAAATTTCAATCACCACTCAATTTGCACAAATAAACACTCAATTGCATAAACTAAGCACACCATGCAATCAACACGAAATTCCGGTCACGGGCTATTCTGTCTAATTTCCGGAAAATATTTAACAATTAAATAAATACAAAAAATAATTAAATAAATGCAATTAAATACCAAAAATACTAACTTAGGCCGGGAACAATAATTTAACCACCTAAACGGGCCTAGAAAATTTCTGAACCTATCTAGATAAATACTCAACTTATCTAGTCCTTAATTAATCTAATCTATCCACCTAACATGCATAAATGAATAATTAAATCACTAATCTAATCTAACTAACCACATAATCCCTAATTAACTTAAACTAATCACCCCCTAAGCATTATTAACTCCCTAAGCAAAGTTTAGCAAGTAAACTCACCGGTTTTATGGCACCCACTGACAGCCCCCGATTTGTTAGGGTCACCACTCATCACTACCTTTTTCTCCACTTGAAAGTCCGTTACTTCGATACCATAGGATTTCGATAAGTCCATGAGTTATGGGGGTCTACATCTTTTCCATTGGTCCCTTGCGCAAAAATACGGCAGAAGCGTATCCAACAACTCCCTCTGTGGCACCCCTCGAATGGCCACCGATCCATTGGAGTCGCCACAGTTCGCTTACCTCACCCTATGTTGACCTGAAGGTCTAACAATCCTGGGGGTTTATAATTTTTAAATGGTCCCTGCACAGCGTATGAAAGTATAGCATAAGCGATATAACATCTCCCTATCCCAAAAATTTTGAAATGATGCAGACCCACTAAATAGTTTTATAAGTTAAGCCGGACACTTTTATTTACATAAGCTTGATAAACATCATAAGTTGGTACACCAAAATTTTCTGTGGTTTTCTATACTCGGCTTCATAACAAAAGATAACCCGACCTCCCCTGGCTTTCCTTTCAATTTAGCCCTATACAAAAGTCTATCAGACAGTGCCGGCAGTCCAAAAAGTTTCATTTGCTACACATCACACACGATCACACCCAGCTCGGTCCATCTGCTAGTGGTGGCGGCAACATCCCTAGCATGATCCCATCACAACGAACGTGCACCGACAGAAGCTCCTAAACCATGGGGCCATCAGGTAAACCGACGTCATACATGACTAGAACCCATACTCGGATGAAAACCAATCCTCGAATCCCTACATGAGTGTGCTCTGAACACGTGCACTCAACGTCGACTGGGACACCGTAAAAAATACCACGAGTGATAGGCAGTAGAGGCATCTTTTAATCTGAAATGTTAGTCCCCACACAGGGTGAGTACAACCACTCAACAACAAAAGATTCGTCAAACTATATCAAGCATTACCATCAATATCCAGATTCATACAAGATAGACAAAAACAGGTAGTTAAAGAATAAGCATGCATCAAAATCATGAAATTCTTCAATGCAATGGCAAATGAAGTTTCAAAGGATCAAAATACATCATGTCCATCTACACAAGTCGCGATCATAAGGCCAAATTGTAATGACATGTCCCATTCCATGCCATACAACTTAGTCCTATAACCAAACCACACACACACATAGTAGAATCATCCATTTTATCATTCAAAAGGTTTCATCCCCCAAAGGACCAATGTTTGCGTCCCTCCGGGCATTCGCATCCACCTTGGCATCATGAAAGCCCCCGGCATTCAGCCACTAGGGCCACCGGGCATCCGGAGTGTATCACACCTCCAGGCATCTCGTACTCCACCTGGCATCATGAGGAAACCCTCCGAGGCTCACCATGAGAATGGTTACCCCGACCCTCCGGATTTACGTACCGACTAGCATATAACCGGGCATCCCGAAGCTCCCGAGGAAAAACCTCTGGCATTCAGCCACTTAGGGCCACCGGGCATCCACAAGGCATCGACTCATTCCATCCTTTGGGCATCCCGACTCCCGAGGCATCATTGACTCGAGGGTCCAACGGCAAAAATTAACATCTTAATTTCCAAAAATACTTTCAAATGCAATGACAAGATGTCCCAAGAATCCTTCATCAAATATAAATATTGCATAACATGCCAATGCCAATATCATCATGTCACATAACAATTCAAGATATATTCACCTTTGGGACAATTTGTGCAAATTCGAAACAAAACAGCTTGATCATTAAAATACACAGTTCTGGTAAAAATTTCGGAATAATTCCGAAATGAACTCAGAAAATTGTGAAATTTTGACATGCTGTCAATAAGACCTAAAGGATAACGTTTCAGGAAGAACACCAAGTCAAATTTCTTATGTATCAAGAGTAATAATTTCCGTATTCCTTGGTAACATTCTGTAATAACTTCCAGCTTTAGCATTTTAATTGAAAAATTGTTTCGGCAGTCATACCTTGTTCATTTATTCTAAATTTTTGATGTGTTGTTCCTGAAGATGTTTCCTACAACTTTTGTTAAGGATTTGAAGTCAAATTTTGGCTAGATAATTACAGAAAAATCATGAAATCACTGAAGGTCATAGTGTCTTCTGCAAAAACAGTTTACTGTCCTAAAGAGAACTACTCATACTCTTTGAATCTCAGCATCCAACATCCACAGCCAAGTGTTTACAAGTGTATTACACCATAATACAGCCCTGTCACTTCCAAAAATCCACCATAGCTAGATCCTTGAGTTCTCATTTCAATTCAAAAATGAAACCCATCGAAACATGCTCTGTTTTCTACTTAGTTTCTTGATCTAGTTCCATCTTATTTGTCCAAAATCAACATGCAGCTTTCAATTCCTCATTTTCTCACATCTACCAACCTCTCACTAGTTAATAACAGCAAGAAAAACATAGATCAATGAACTTCTACTTGGCTCAAGTCTTCCTACTTGGTTGCTAGCCAAAAATAGGGGTTCGGGGATCTCGGTTTGGCTTAATTGGCGACGGGGATCGGCAGTGTCAATGGCGGTGGCTTGGACACAGCACGGGCGGAGGGTGGCCTTCCTTCTCTGCCCTCACGTGCTCGGACTTCTCACTGCTCGCACTTCTCTCGCTCACAGCCTGCTCTCGACCACTCTCTCTGTCTGCTCACAGCTCTGCTCGGTTTACCCCCTCTCTGCTCCTCTATTCTGAATTCCCTTTTTGTTCTTTCATTAGTTAACTAATTAACTTTTGCTTGCAGGTGACAAATGGCTTCAAGGAAAGGACAAGTGGAGGGTGGCGTGGCCTCCTCTGTCCGGTTCTCCCCCCCCCCCTTTTTGGTTGACACATTGGGGGCTTCATGGGCTGTTTGAGCCTGAAAATTTGTGGCCAAAGGTCCAAATTAAATGGCCCATGCTCTTCAAATTTAAGCCCATAATTTCTGTACAATTATTAAGCATTTGGTTTCCACATAAATTAATTTGATATCCCCATAGTCAATTTGCTTCATATACAAGAATATAACCGAAGTTCTTGCATGGAGAAGGGATTCGATCAAGCGACATGGTGGCAAAATTTCATTTCCTTACTTGTTGAATTGCACCAAGAAAAGACATTCATGATCCTCATGCTCGGTCCAACTCCTCAATATTTTGTCCTTAAATTCAGCATGCGTGTTCCTTATGCATGGCCGAATTCCATCCCTTCAATTCTTAGAAAAAAATAATAATATCAGTCCATCAAAGTCCAAAGATTTTCTCTTGTTGCATGGTTGATCTGTCCAATAGATAAAAGAAAAACATGGCCGATGCATATTTGAGGGTGGTTGGAATTTTTGGATGCCACAATTCTCCCCTCCTTAGAGAATTTCGTCCTCGAAATTGGACATCACTCAAGTCTTATCAAACAAATGAGGGTACTTTTCCTTTATCTCTTTTTTTCTTTCCCAGGTAGCCTCTTCAAATTTATGATGTTGCCACAATACTTTAACTAGAGGAATTTTCTTCGTCTGAAGGATTTGTTCTTTTCGATCTAATACCCATACTGGTTCTTCTGTGTACCTCACTTTCTCATCCATTTTGATGGCTTCATGATTGAGTATGTGATCAGGATCTGGTCGATACCTCCTCAGCATCGACACATGGAACACATCATGTAAATTTCCCAATTTAGTAGGCAGCGCCAAACGATAAGCTACATCTCCCATTCTTTCGAGTATCTCAAAGGGTCCAACGGATCTGGGACTTGACTTTCCTTTTATTCCAAATCATGATATCCCTTTCATCGGAGATACTTTAAGGAATACATGGTCTCCCACATTAAACTCCAAAGTCCTTCTACGCCTATCTGCGTAGTCTTTTTATCGGCTTTGGGCTGTCTTAAGTCTTTTCCTTATGATCTCGACAGCTTCTGTAGTAACCTGTACCAATTCAAGCCCTGTCAGTTTCCTTTCACCTACTTCATTCCAACAGACAGGGGTCCTACATCTCCTTCCATATAGTACTTCATAGGGAGCCGTGCCTATACTTTTCTAAAAACTATTATTATAGGCAAATTCCACCAAATGTAACTTTTCATCCCAACTTCCTTTAAAATTAATGACACAAGCTCTTAGCATATCTTCTAATGTCTGAATCACTCTTTTTGTTTCTCCTTCTGTCTAAGGATGAAAAGCAGTACTAAACTGGAGCTTAGTCCCTAAGGCAATATGAAGACTTTGCCAAAAGTTTGAAGTAAATCTTCAGTCTCGATTTGACGTGATAGTTACAGGAACACCATGTAAGCGTACTATCTAACTTACATATATCTCAGCATATTTATCCATCGGAAAGTCTATGCGAACTGCTAAGAAATGAGCAGACTTAGTCAAACGATCCACGATTACCCAAATAGAGTCGTGGCCACTTGATGTCCTTGGTAATCCTTGCACAAAATCCATTGTTACATGCTCCCATTTACACTCTGGGATATCCAATGGTCTCAACAGTCCTGCGGGTTTGCGGTGTTCCCCTTTCACTTGCTGACATGTTAAGCACTGGGAAACGTGCTTGGCTATATCCGTCTTCATGCCATTCCACCAGTATTGTTGGCGCAAATTTATGTACATCTTTGTACTATCCGGATGAATACTATAGTTACTCCTATGTGCTTCCGACAGGATTTCTCTCTTCACTTCTTGATTGTCGAGAATACAGAGTCGTCCCTGACATCTTACCACTCCATCTTTAGAGACTTGAAATTCTGGTCTTTTTCCTAAAGACAAAGCATTTCGTACTTTCACTATTTCCAGGTTAGATTCTTGCAAAATTTTAATTTTCTGGATAATTTTCGGTTCAATCCTCAATGCAATAAGCATGCCAATAAGGTGATCTATTTCTAATTTAAACTCTGAGTCTACCATTGACTTTAATAGATTTCATTACGTTATTCTCATACTGGCCATATCCATAGCCGACTTACGACTAAGAGCATCTGCCACCTTATTCGCCATTCCAGGATGGTACCGTATCTCACAATCATAATCCTTTAACAACTCCATCCACCTCCTCTGCCTCATGTTTAGCTCTTTTTCTGAAAACAAAAATTTTAAACTCTTATGATCTGTATAGATTTTGAACTTCTCTCCATATAGATAATGTCTCCATATTTTCAAAGCAAAAATTATAGCTGCCAATTCTAAGTCATGGGTTGGATAGTTCAAGTCATGAGGTTTCAACTGTCTGAATGCATAGGCTATGACCATGACATGCTGCATCAAAACGCATCCCAATCCTTTGTGAGATGCATCACTATATACCATGAACCCATCAAATCCAGATGGTATAGTTAGGATTGGAGCCGTAGTCAATTCCCTTTTAAGTTCCTGGAAACTCCTCTCACACTCTCCATTCCACTCAAATCTTACATTCTTTCGAGTTAATTTTGTCAATGGTCTAGCAAGTCGCGAGAATCCTTCAATAAATCTTCTATAGTAACCTACCAGTCCAAAGAAACTTTGTATCTCAGTCGACATTGTCAGTCTCGGCCAATTTACTACCATCTCAACTTTCGCCAGGTCTACTGCGATTTCTCCTCCTGACACCACGTGTCCCAAAAATATTATTTGGTCCAGCCAAAATTCACACTTACTGAATTTGGCGTACAACTTATGGTCTCTAAGGATTTGCAATACTATCTTCAGGTGTCGCTCATGCTCTTCAGGTCCTTTGGAATATATTAGGATATCATCAATGAAGACAAACACAAATCGATCCAAATAAGGCTTAAATATCCTATTCATCAAATCCATGAATGCAGCCGGAGCATTCGTCAATCCAAATGGCATAACTAGGAATTCATAGTGTCCATAACAAGTCCTAAATGCAGTTTTTGAAATGTCTTCCTTCTCAATCCTTAACTGATGGTATCCCGACCTTAAGTCAAACTTAGAAAAGACCGAACTTCCTTGCAGTTGGTCAAATAGGTCATCATTTCTAGGCAGGGGATATTTATTCTTAATGGTCACTTGATTCAATTGCCTATAGTCAATACATAAACGCATTGACCCATTTTCACAAACAAAATTGGTGCACCCCAAGGAGAAGCACTTGGCCTAATAAATCCTTTATCGAGTAACTCTTGTAGTTGCACTTTCAACTCTTTCAATTCTGTCAAGGCCATCCTATATAGGGCTTTCGATATCGGTCCTATTCCAGGCATTAGTTCGATCTCGAACTCAATTTCTCGTTCCAGTGGTAACCTAGTGTGGCATCCCAAAATTCATGGCAACCTCTAGTTACATTAAAGTCTATGAATAGGTGATGGAAGTACCATTAAGTTATTTTATAGCCATTTAATCCATAATTTGCAATAAGATTTATGGCCAAGCTTTTAATGGATAATTATTTGATAGGAAAGAAAATCCTATCATTGGCCATGTGTTTTATAAATTGGAATTTATGGATTTATGATTTCAAGTTTTATGGCCTTATGAAATTGTAATTTAGTATTTATATAAGTGGGGATTTAAGGTAAATTATTGAAAGTAAAATGGACTTATTTAAGAAAATTTTGGGCCATTAAAGCTTGGACTTTAGGCCCAAGTGAGATGGGCCTAGAGTGGGCCATAAGCACGGCCCATGTCGACGCATGGAGGGGGGTGGAGGAGCCACATGGCCTCCAAGTGTCTTCAACAAAGGAGACACTTGTCTCCTCCTTGGGGACAAGTGTCCCTCATGCAAACTAAGAATGCATGCATATATATATACAACCAAAAAGAGAGAGAGAGAGAGTGGCTGGTGGAGAATTCGGCGAAAGGGAGAGAGAGGAGGTTGCGAGAGAGAGGGAGTGGCGAGAGAGAAGGGGAAGCCGAGAGAAGGAGTCCACCCGCCGCCGCCCGCACGCCGTCCGTCCGTCCGTCGCCGGTGTGCCTCGTTTGCTCGGTTTTGGAGGCAAGTTGGGACTGATTTCCACTCTTGCATGTGTGCCTTGCATGTGTGATTTGTTGGTGGTAGGTTTCGGATCATAGGATAGGCAAAACCGAAGCTAGAATGTGACTTGTTCTTGAGTTTGCATGCTGTTTTCGTATGAACCGCCTGAACCAGAATCTTGTGAGAGCTTGCATGCATGTTTCGAGTTTGATTTTGACCTTGATTCCTTCATGAAAGTTGTAGCCAACATCTTAAACTACAACATACTAAAATTTGGGACAAAATGATGGAGATTTAAGGGGTCAAACCCTCATCCTACGAAGACACTAGATCTGGAACTGTTTTGCTGAACTTTTGGTAGATTTGTTGTTGCATGTCGATTTTTATCAAGAATCTCTCTTCGACTTCTTCATGAAACTTGTATTGAACATCCTAAAGACTAACATACTCAAATTTGAAGTAAAATGAGCAAGTGTAGCCTAGTGAATCGACTTACTCTTTAACATGGTAAATCTGGAGACGCGGTACAGGACACCCGAGAGGTCATGGACCCATATGATGACTATAATCTGGAAATTTGACTTAGATCCCTTAATTAAAGTTGTAGGGGACCTCTTGAAGTAAAACATATCCAAATTTCAGAGGAAACGAAGAAGAATAAGTGGGTGAAAACTCGATATTTCGGAGATAATTACACTGGACGTTTCAGTGCGAGAACCAGAAGCTTCGTACGACTATAGAAAATTATCTAAAAAGAATCTGGCCTAGAAGTCTTCATTAAAAATATACTTTAGTGTCTTAAATATAACCTGGTAAAGTTTCATAATTTTCTGAGGTCGTTTGTGTATTTTAATCGAATTATTTCGGAAACTGTGCATTCTGTTTCTATCTGAAATTGCATGCTGTTTTTGTGTGAATTGTATCTTCTTGTGTGGAACTCTATTGGGCATGTGCTTTTCATGAAATTGCTATCTTATTGTCTTATCTATCACATGCCTTGATTTCATGATTTTTGAAAAGCATATGGATATTTAATTTAAATATTTTCTAAAAATGGTACATGCTGGAATTTTGTAAAAAGGCATGAAATATGGACCATTTTAAATTGCATGGACTCCATGAGTTGTATTGATTGGATGATGGTGTCTTGCTGCACGTACGATAATGATTTGAGATGCATGTATGAATTTAGTGATGAATATGATCTTGGTTGCCATCACATCGCATGCCATGTTGAAATTGAGGCATAATTGTGAATGTGAAATTGAAACTGAGATGTATAAGAATTAGCATCGTGGTGATGAGAAGACTGTCGGAGGTGTGAGCCGACGATGCCCCGGAAGTGTCAGGATGCCCGGTGGTATATGGTACGTAATTCCAGGGGAGGCCTAGTGGTATGTTGGTACGTAATTCCGGAGCGCAGGGGAAACCATTTTCATGGCAAGCCCTGGAGATTCCCCAGGAGTGTCGGGATGCCCGGTGGTATACGGTACGTAATTCCAGGAGAGGCCTGGTGGTATGTCGGTACATAATTCTGGTAGCCTGGCAGGTATTGTGCCGGAGGATGCCTCGCGATGCTAGATGGGATGCGAGATGCGTGGCTAGAAGGGTAAAGGCCGGATGCCTGGTGTCCTTGGCGTGCCCAGGGGGATGCCTCGTGATGCTAGTTGGGATGCGAGATGCCCGGAATGTGGGGGTGTTGGATGTCCGGTTGTCTCTTGGATACATGCCCGGAGGGTCCTCGCAATGCCAGGATTGGGCGCGAGTGATGAATGTGGGATGCAAATATTGGTCCCGGGAAAGAGAAATGTGGTGGTCCAAAATGAAATAGAAATTGAATTATGCATGATGATATATGATGATATGATAATGATGTTACATGCATGCATGCATGGTAATGATGATGGTACATGTGATATGATGATATGATGTTACATGCATGAATGCATGGTAATGATGATGGTACATGTGATATGGTGATATGATGATGATGTTATGCGTATGGATGCATGGTAAGGATGATGCCATATGTGACATGATGATGGTAAGTGTATGATATGATGGTGATGTCTATATGATGATGATTGTACATGAGGTATGATGACATATGCATGATGCCATGGTATGTTGTGCATGGATGCTTCTATGATATGTGATGCTATGATTGTGATGATTGCATGGCATGATGTATTGAGTGATTTATTGGTCATTCACCTGCTGAGTGGTTGTACTCACCCCTTTTGGGGACCAACATTTCAGATTAAATAAGATAGATGGATTGAGATGAATCAAGTGGTTGGATTTGATTGCGAGGAGAAGGATAGCAAAGGAGGGAACTTTTGGACGCCGACACCGATCGATGGACCTTGAGCATACAATTGTAGGAGGAGATGTCGGTCATCTTTTGAAGCATAGCTGAGTATAGAAGACTGCGGCATTTTGATGTACCGATGAATGATGTCCATCTGGTTTAAGTAAATAAAAGTGTTCGGCTTTAATTTTTATAAGATGTTTAGTTGGTGTGCATCGTTTTCTTAATATAGGGAAAGGAGTTGTTGGATGTGCTTCCGTATATGAATTGCGCAAGGGACCTATCAAAAAAAAAGTGTAAACCCCCTATGTTGTATGGATCCGTTGCAATTGAAATGGCATCAGAGTGACATGTTAATAGGAAAAGTGAATGGTAAGCGAACTATGGCGACCCTAACGGATCGAGGGCCGTCGAGGGGTGCCACATCCCTATTTTGGTATCAGAGCTATGGTCTATTTGGAGTGATAAGGTGCCTTAGATAGAAATGAGGATAGAATGATGCACACCATAGGATACTAACTAAGAGTATTTGACTAACTTTGAATAATGAGTGATGGGTATTCACTCGTAGATCCCTAATAGTTATCATGAGTTGTCTTTAGGTGCCAGTAACATGTTTATGTTACTTATATAGTAGTAGTTGCTTTTAAATGGAGACAATGAGTCTCAAATTATTCCTGAGGCAATGCTTGGTAAACTGCAGGAAAGTCATGGTGCAAGCTGGAAGTGCTCATCCATCGAGGGCTGAACCCCGAATGGAAGATATCCTACAAGCATTGGCCAATATTGGAAATCTGATGGAAAGGCAAGCGTAGCAACAACTCGGAGTGGAACGTCACCCTCAAGGACTGGTGGAACAATTTTTGAAGTTGAAGCCACTTAAGTTTAGTGGAATGGGAAGTCCTGAGGAGGCGGAACATTGGATTGATGGAATGGAACGAATTTTCCGGTTGTTGGATTGCAGTGATGCAGAGAAAATAGTTTTAGCAGAGTACTAGCTGGAGGGAAATGCAAAGGGAGAGCTTCGAGGGATACGATCTTTCCACCAGGTACTAATGTGAACTGGGAAGAGTTTGTGAGAGTTTTCAATAGGAAGCATTTCTCTGATTGTGCCAAGGATAGGAAGATCACTGAATTTGTTCAGTCGGAACAAAGGGAGTTGACAGTAGACCAGTATGAGGCAAAATTTTCTGAATTGTCTAGGTATGCTCCTAGGTTGGTTGAGGATCAAGAGGAAAAGGCTAAGAGATTCCTGAAAGGATTAAGGACTAATATTAGAAAACAACTAGTGCCTCTGAATATAAGGGATTATAATGAGATTTATGAGAGGGCACAATTGGTGGAGCAAGAGTTAGTGAGATAGCAATTAGAATCTAAGAGGCAGATGACCTTTAATGATGTTCGAAGGGGTAAGAGACCCTATCCTAGTCAAGGTCCAACTTGGGAATCTAAGAAAAAGAGTAACTTTGGAAATTTTAGAAGAACTTGGAATGGCCCGACTTTTGGGAAGGCACCCTATTAGCTTGATATTTGTGGAAAGTGTGATGGGAGGCATGGGCCAGGACCTTGTAATAGCCAATTAAAATGTAATGGATGTGGGCAAATAGGACACTTTAAGAGAAATTGTCCACACAATGGGTCGCAGCCGAATGTTAGCTCGGTGCGACAGATACAACAAAGTACTGGTGGACCAAATCCACCAAGGAATCCACAGAGGCCACCACCACAAGGAAGGGTGTATGCGGTCACTCAAGAGGAAGCAGGAGCTTCCAAAAGTGTTATCTCAGGTATGATTTTGATAGAGGGATAAGAAGGTATATGCATTATTTGATATGAGTGACACACATTCATTTGTGTCCGAAAAATATAGATGATTGTGAGGAGTATGAATAAATCTCTAGATATGCCTCTTTGTATTTCTACATCGCTGAAAGATATGTTGTTATCTACATTGGCATGTGAGATGAGTGAGATAACCCTAGGGGAATGAGATTTAGAAATGGACTTGATAGTGATAGTTATGTATGACTTTGACGTCGTCGTAAGTATGGACTAGCTTTGTAAGCAATGGACTAGGATGAATGATCTCCTAGATAGTACTTACCCATGCGCTAAGGATAAAACCATGAGGCCTAGTATGGGATAGGCCAAAACGGATAATAATTTTGTAAGTTAATCCCTATTGAAACGAGACCCTTCAGTAGATGTGTAGTTTGGGTTCGAACCAGGCGAAAGCTGGTGTACCTATAACGTCCCGGTTTGATGAGGGCGGGGAGTGGACGCCGAGGTCAGAGGACCTGAACAAGGAGTGTCTCTTGGCAGGCTTCTAGGATGGCAAAAGGGGGCAGGAATGAACCGAACTATGAACTGAATTGGGAAGGCGGTGTTTCTGGGGTAATTTTATCAGAGTGACGCAGCAAAACCATGGTTAAGCTTGTAGAACTCTTGTTTGTGAAAGTAGGGCAGGTAGATGCATTTGTGCATTAATTATAGTCAATTGAATCATGCGATTGTTAAGAGTAAGTGCCCATTTCCTCGAATTGATGATCTATTTGATCAGTTGCAAGGAAGTTCAGTCTTTTCTAAAATTAACTTGAGGTCAGGATACCATCAATTAAGGATTAAGGAATAAGACATTTCTAAAACCACATTTAGGACTTGCTATGGATACTACGAGTTCTTAGTTATGCTATTTGGATTGACGAATGCCTTAGCTGCATTCATGGATTTAATAAATGGGATATTTAAGCCTTATTTAGATAAAAAAAAATTGTGATTGTCTTCATTTGATGATATCCTGATATATTCTAAAGGACCCGAAGAACATGCGTAGCATCTAAGCGTAATGCTGTAATCAAGGCTTAAGAAGTGAATTATGGAGAGTGAGTTATGAATTTGAGGATTAAGTTATGATCATTTGAGCTAAGTAGTAGTGACTTCCTATTTGAGGATTTCATTGGAAGTCTTGATGCATTACATGGAGGCATTTAGTATGTATAGATTAATCTTGGAAGTCATGAGTTTGAGTAGTCATATGAGATATGAAATTATTTGTGGTTTATATGTCAGAATAATAGGTTTAATCGATGGTGGTCAACTTTTAATTTTAGGTGATGATCTCAGTTTGAAAGGATTTGGTGGAATTAGTGGATGATCAATTGTGGTTATAGTCTTTCCAAGGTGAAAATGTGAAAGTTCATGTTGTGGATTTGATGAATGGTTAGTCTAAGTGATGGAAACTAGACAAATTTTATTTTGGTGGATTGTCGATCTTTGAATTGAATAAGTCTTGGTGGACTATTGATATTTGAATCGAAGGAATGATGCTATATTTTAGGCTTGAATCTATGTTGCAGTGAAAGCGTAGTGAATGTCTTTATTGGACTGAACTAGATGAGTTGTTAATGGTGTCGATTTTGATGGTTCTAGGCTTAGGATTTTGGTATTTCAAAGTTTTTAGTTTCAAAGATCTTTATGATGGGAAATATTATCGGTGTGTTAACTATGATTTTCAATACTTCAAGAAATGCTAGATTTTTGGATCATCACTTGGAATCCCAAGTTTTGATTCAATTGAAAAGCAGATGTATTTTGTGCAAGGATTACATCAAAATTAAGTGGTCACCATGCCCAAATATCTAGGTGAAATGTTTTCTATTTCAAAGATTTATGAACTTTTTATAGAAAACATTTCAACCCATTGGAGTTGGGATTGAGATTAATTTGCCAACGATGGATAAATTTAGTAATAGTTTTATAAAGTATTTTATTTCACGCCAAGATGCAAGTGCAACTCGAGGCTTTACATGATTTCAAAAAAAAAAAAAACATTTGAAATTTAAACGTGAACATGGATTTTTTTGGATTTGGTATCATGCTTTGATTTTGAGACTCTGGTTTACTTCAATTTACCTTTTTCAGAAGTCTCCAAGATACTTTTTTGAAATGAAATCATAAAGTGGAATTTTCAAGAACTCAAAGGATTTTCATCCTCATTTGAAAACGATGGACAAATGAAAATGGCATATGATCCAAGCATTAGAGGACATGTTAAATGCATTTGAATCCTTGATTTTTCAAAGGAAGATTTTCAGGGATAAAAAGTTATCAGATGTAGAATTTGTGTATAAAAATTTATGGTTTGAGATAAATTAAGATATGTTAGGCATGGCTAAGAGGAAGTATCAGCCCGATCCCCTGACACATACTCGATCATGAAGCCATCAAAATGGATGAGAAAGTGAGGAACATTGAAGAGCCTGTGCAAGTACTGGATTGAAAGGAACAAATTCTCAGGATCAAGATATTATGGCGATATCATGATGTGGAGGAAGCCACATGGGAGAGTGAAAATGAGATGAAGGAAAGGTACCCTCACTTGTTTAAGGAGACATAGGCAGTGTCTAATTTCAAGGACGAAATTCTCTAAGGAGGGGAGAATTGTGGCATCCCAAAATTCATGGCAACCTCTAGTTACATTAAAGTCTAATTAATGTGATGGAAAAACCATTAAGTTATTTTATAGCCATTTAATCCATAATTTGAATAATTATTTCTATTTTTGGATAATTATTATGATAGGAATTTAAAATCACTAAATTGGCCATGTGTTTTATAAATTGGAATTTATGGATTTATGATTTAGGTTTTATGGCCATATGAAATCGTAATTTAGTATTTATATAAGTGGGGATTTAAGGTAAATTATTGAAAGTAAAATGGACTTATTTAAGAAAATTTTGGGCCATTAAAGTTGGACTTTAGGCCCAAGTGAGATGGGCCTCCCATTGCCGGGCCAAAACGGCCATGCCGAGAATGGAGGGGGTGGAGAAGCCACATGGCCTCAAATTGCCAAGTGGCAAAGGAGACACTTGTCTCCTCCTTGTGGGTGTCCCTCATCATGACTAAGAATGATGGCTTTGTATATACAACCAAAAAGAGAGAGGCCGGCTGATGGAGGGGTTGTCGTTCGAGAGAGAGAGAGAGAGAGAGAGAGAGAGAGAGAGTTGCGAGAGAAAGAGGGGAAGCCGAGAGAGGAGAAGAAGGAGCTCGCCCGTCGCTGCCCGCACGCCATCCGTCCGTCGCCGGTGTGCCTCGTTTGCTCGGTTTTGGAGGCAAGTTGGGACTGATTTCTGCTCTTGCATGTGTGCCTTGCATGTGTGATCTGTTGGTGGTAGGTTTCGGATGTTAGAGTAGGCAAAACCGAAGCTAGAATGTTACTTGTTCTTGAGTATGCTTGCTGTTTCGTATGAACCGCCTGAACCAGAATCTTGAGAGCTTGCATGCATGTTTCGAGTTGGATTTTGACTTTGATTCTTTCATGAAAGTTGTATCCAACATCTTAAAATACAACATACTAAAATTTGGGACAAAATGATGGAGATTTAAGGGGTCAAACCCTCATCCTACGAAGACATTAGATCTGGAACTGTTTTGCTGACCTTTTGGTAGATTTGAGGTTTCATGTCGATTTTTATCAAGAATCTCTCTTCAACTTCTTCATGAAAATTGTAGAGAACATCATAAATACTAACATACTCAAATTTTAAGGTAAAATGAGCAAATTTAGCCTAGTGAATCGACTTACTCTTGAAGACGGTAAATCTGGAAACACGGTACTGGACATCCAAGACTTCATGGACCCATATGATGACTATAATCTGGAAATTTGACTTAGATCCCTTAATGAAAGTTGTAGAAAACTTCTTGAAGTAAAATATATCCAAATTTCAGAGGAAACGAAGAAGAATAAGTAGGTGAAAATGTGATATTTCGGAGATAACTACACTGGACGTTTCGGTGCGAGAACCAGAAGCTTCGTACGACTATAGAAAATGATATAAAACGAATCTGGCTTAGATGTCTGCATGAAAAATATATTTTAGTGTCTTATCTATAACCTGGTAAATGTCATCATTTTCAGAGGTCGTTCGGGTATTTTAATGGAATTATTTAAAAAACTGCACATTCTGTTTCTATCTGAAATTGCATGCTGTATTTGTGTGAATTATATCTTCTTGTGTGGAACTCTATTGGGCATGTATTTTTCATGAAATTCTTATCTTATTGTCTTGCCTATCACATGCCTTGATTTCATGATTTTTGAAAATCATATGGATATTTAATTTAAATATTTTCTAAAATAGTATATGCTGGAATTTTGTAAAAAAGGCATGAAATATGGACAATTTTAAATTGCATGAACTCCATGAATTGTATTGATTGGATGGTGGTGTCTTGCTGCATGTACAATAATAATTTGAGATGCATGTATGAATTCAATGAGGAATATGATCTTGGTTGCCATCACATCGCATGCCATGTTGAAATTGAGCCATAATTGTGAATGTGAAATTGAAAATGAGATGTATAAGAACATGCATCGTGATGATGAGAAGACCGTCGGAGGTGTGAGCCGACGATGTCCCGGGAGTGTCGGGATGTCCGGTGGTATATGATATGTAATTTTAGGGGAGGCCTGGTGGAATGTCGGTACGTAATTCCGGAGGGTAGGGGAAACCATTTTCATGGCGAGCCTCATAGATTCCCTAGGAGTGTCGGGATGCCCAGTGGTATACGGTACGTAATTCCAGGGGAGGCTTGGTGGTATGTCGGTAGGAAGCCTGGCAAGTATTGTGCATGGGGGATGCCTCGCGATGCTAGATGGGATGCGAGATGCCTGGCTAGAAGGGTAAAGGATGGATGCCTGGTGGCCTAGTGGCGTAATTCCGGAGGGTCCTCGTGATGGTAGTTGGGATGCGAGATGCCCGGAATGTGGGGGTGCCGGATGCCCGGTTGTATCTTGGATACATGCCTGGAGGTTTCTCGTAATGCCAGGATTGGGCGATATTGATGAATGTGGGATGCAAACATTGGTCCCGGGAAAGAGAAATGTGGCGGTCCAAAATGAAATTGAAATTGAATTATGCATGATGATATATGATGATATGATGATGATGTTACATGCATGCATGCATGGTAATGATGATGGTACATGTGATATGATGATATGATGATGATGTTACATGCATGAATGCATGGATAATGATGATGATGATGTTACATGCATGATGTGATATGGTGATATGATGATGATGTTATACGCATGGATGCATGGTAAGGATGATGCCATATGTGACATGATGATGGTAAGTGTATGACATGATGGTGATGTCTATATGATGATGATGGTACATGAGGTATGATGACATGTGCATGATGCCATGGTATGTTGTGCATGGATGCTTGTATGACATGTGATTGTATGATTGTGATGATTGCATGGCATGATGTATTGAGTGGTTTATTGGTCCTTTACCTGCTGAGTGGCTGTCTCACCCCTTCGGGGACCAACATTTCAGATTAGTAGATGGATTGAGCGGTTGGATATGACCGCAAGGAGAAGGATAGCAAAGGAGGGAACTTTTGGACGCTGACACTGGCTGATGGACCTTAAGCATACAATTGTGGGAGGAGATGTCGGTCATCTTTTGAAGTATAGCCGAGGATAGAAGACTGTGGCATTTTGATGTACCGATGAATGATGTCCATCTGGTTTAAGTAAATAAAAGTGTTCGGTTTTAATTTTTATAAGATGTTTAGTTGGTGTGCATCATTTTTTGAATATAGGGAAGGGAGTTGTTGGATGTGCTTCCGTATATGAATTGCGCAAGGGACCTATCATAAAAAAAAAAAAAGTGTAAACCCCCTATGTTGTATGGATCCACTGCAATTGAAATGGTATCAGAGTGACATGTTAATAGGGAAAGTGAAAGGTAAGCGAACTGTGGCGACTCTAACGGATCAGGGGCCGTCGAGGGGTGCCACACCTATGTAGTTCCTCAGGGATTACTCGAATTTCATCTAACTTAGACTCTTCATTAGTATAGTCTTTTACCACTGCCAGGTATCCTTGACATCCTTCACCAAGTACTGCACGGGCTTCTACTACTGATATAAGTGCTATAGAGGGGTTGGTCTGACCTCCGAAAAATTCAAAATTAGATCGGTCAGGTAAAACAAACTGGATTGCTTTGCTATAACAATCCATCTTAGCCTGATACTTATGGAGCCAGTCCATTCCGATGATAACATCAAAGTCATACATAGCCATCACGACTAAGTCTATTTCCATATCCCGTCCCCCTATAGTTATCTTACATTTTTCACATACCAATGTAGATAATACCACATTATTTAATGGCGTAGAAACACAAAGAGGCGTCTTAAGAGAGGTAGTTTCTATCTTACTCAACCGTCTATATCTTTAAGACACAAAAGAATGGGTAGCACCCGTATCAAACAATGCATATGCCTTCTTGCCATTGATAGAAATCGTACCTGAGATAACATTTTGGGAAGCTTCTGCTTCCTCTTGGGTAACCGCATACACCCTTGCTTGTGCTGGTGGCCTCTATGAATTCCTTTGTAGATTTGATCCAACAATACGTTGTTGTACCTGCGCACCGAGTTGACATTTAGCTGCGACCTCTCATGTGGACAATTTCTCTTAAAGTGCCCCATATGTTCACAACCAAAACATTTTCGTGGACTATTACAAAATCCTGGCCCATGCTGTACACCATACTTCTGGCAAATATTACCTTGGTAGGGTACTCTCCCTAGAATCGGGCCACTCTTGATTTGTCAAAAATTCCCAACATTACTCCTCTTCTTACATTCGCAGGGCCAACCTTGTCCAGGATATGGTCTCTTACCCCTTCGAACATCATTAAAGGTCACCAGCCTCTTAGATTCTGATTGCTCTCTCACTAATTCTTGCTCCACCAACTGTGCCCTCTCATAAATTTCATTATAATCCCTTATATTCAGAGGCACTAGTTGTTTTCTAATATCAGTCCTTAATCCTTTCAAGAATCTCTTAGCCTTTTCCTCTCGATCCTCAACCATCTGGGAGCATACCTAGACAATTCGGAAAATTTTGCTTCATACTAGTCCACTGTCAGCTCCCTTTGTTCTAACTGAACAAATTCTGTGATTTTCCTATCTTTGGCACAATCAGAGAAATGCTTTCGATTGAAAGCTCTAACAAACTCATCCCAGTTTATGTCAGTACCTGGTGGAAAGATCGTGTCTCTTGAAGCTCTCCACCAAAACTTTGCATTTCCCTCCAATTGGTACTCTGCCAAGGTTATCTTTTCAGCATCGCTACAGTTCAACAATCGGAAAATCTGTTCCATTCCTTCAATCCAATGCTCTGCCTCCTCAGGACTTCCCATTCCAGTGAACTTAGGTGGTTTCAACTTCAAGAATTGCTCAACTAATCCTTAAGGGCGACATTCTGCTCCGAGTTGTTGCTGGGCTTGCCTTTCCATCAAATTTCCTATATTGGCCAATGCCTGCAGGATATCTTCTATCCGAGGTTCAGCCCTTGAAGCAGAGGCTTTAGCCCTCGATGGATGAGAACTCCCAGTTCGTACCATGATTTTCCTGCAGTTTACCAAGCATTTGCCTCGGGATTAATTTGCGACTCGGTGTCAATAGTTAGATCATAAAATAAGGTTATTACTAAAGTCACATAAGTAATATAGAATGTTACTGACACAAAAAGATAACATCACACTAGTTACCAGGAATCTACGAGTGAATACCCCTCACCCGTTGTTCAAAGTTAGTCAACTACCCTTGGTTAGCATCCTATGGTGTGCATCATTCTACCCTCATTTCCATCCGAGGCTCCTTATTACTCCATATAAAACCATTGCTCTGATACCAAGACCGCTGTGGCACCCCTCGAATGGCCCCCGATTCGTTGGAGTCGCCACAATTCGCTTACCTCTCCCTATGTTGACCTGAAGGTCTAACAATCCTGGGGGTTTATAATTTTTAGATGGTCCCTGTGCAGTGTATGAAAGTATAGCAGAAGCGATATCACATCTCCCTATCCCAAAAATTTTGAAATGATGCACACCCACTAAACAGTTTTATAAGTTAAGCCGGACACTTTTATTTACATAAGCTTGATAGACATCATTAGTCGGTACACCAAAATTTGCCGTGGTTTTCTATACCCGGCTTCATAACAAAAGATAACCCGACCTCCCTTGGCTTTCCTTTCCATTCAGCCCTATACAAAAGTCTATCAGACAGTGCCGGCAGTCCAAAAAGTTTCATTTGCTACCCGTCACACATGATCACACCCAGCCCGGTCCATCGACTGGCGGCGGCGACAACATCCCTAGCATGATCCCATCAAGACAAACGTGCGCCGACAGAAACTCCTAAACCACGGGGCCATCAAGTAAACCGACGTCGTACATGACCAGAACCCGTACTTGGAAGGAAACCAATCCTCAAATCCCTACATGAGTGTGCTCTGAACACGTGCACTCAACGTTGATTGGGACACCGTAAAAAGTACCGTGAGTGACAAGCAGTAGAGGCATCTTTTAATATGAAATTTTAGTCCCCACACGAGGTGAGTGCAACCACTCAGCAGTAAAAGATTCGTCAAACTATATCAAGCATTACCATCAATATCCAGATTCATGCAAGATAGACAAAAACAAGCAGTTAAAGAATAAGCATGCATCAAAATCATGAAATTCTTCCATGCAATGGCAAATGAAGTTTCAAAGGATCAAAATACATCATGTCCATTTACACAAGTCCCGATCATAGGGCCAAACTGTAATGACATGTCCTATTCCATGCCATACAACTTAGTCCTATAACCAGACCACACACACATAGTAGAATCATCCATTTTATCATTCAAAAAGTTTTATCCCTCGAAGGACCGATGTTTGCGTCCCTCTGGGCATTTGCATCCACCTTGGCATCACGAAAGCCTTCAGCATTCAGCCACTAGGGCCACCGGGCATCCAGAGCATATCACACGTCCAGGCATCTCGTAGCCCACCCGGCATCACGAGGAAACCCTCCGAGGCTCACCATGAGAATGGTTACCCCGACCCTTCGGATTTACGTACCAACTGGCATATAACCGGGCATCCCGAGGCTCCTGAGGAAAAACCTCCGGCATTCAGCCACTTAGAGCCACCGAGCATCCACAAGGCATCGACTCATTCCATCCTTTGGGCATCCCGACTCCCGGGGCATCGTTGACCCGAGGGTCCAACGGCAACAATTAACATCTTAATTTCCAAAAATACTTTCAAATGTAATGACAAGATGTCCCAAGAATCCTTCACCAAATCTCAATATTGCATAATATGCCAATTCCAATATCATCATGTCACATAACAATTCAAGATATATTCACCTTTGGGACAATTTGTGCAAATTCGGAACAAAACAGCTTGATCATTAAAATACACAGTTCTGGTAAAAATTTTGGAATAATTCCCAAATAAACTCAGAAAATTATGAAATTTTGACATGTTGTCAAAATGACCTAAAGAAAAAGGTTTTAGGAAGAACACCAAGTCAAATTCCCTATGTATCAAGTGTAATAATTTCCGTATTTCTTGGTAACATTATGTAATAACTTCCAGCTTTAGCATTTTCATAGAAAAAACGTTTCGGCAGTCATTCCTTGTTCATTTATTATAAATTGTTGATATGTTGTTTCTGAAGATGTGCCCTACAACTTTTGTTAAGGATTCGAAGTCAAATTTTTGCTAGATAATTACAGAAAAATCATGAAATCACTGAAGGTCATACTGTCTTCTGCAAAATCACTAAAGAGAACTACTCCTACTCTTTGAATCTCAGCATCCAACGTCCACAGCCAAGTGTTTACAAGTGTATTACACCATAATACAGCCCCTTCACTTCCAAAAATCCACCATCGCTAGATCCTTGAGTTCTCATTTCAATTCAAAAACGAAACCCATCAAAACATGCTCTGTTTTCTACTTAGTTTCTTGATCTAGTTCCATCTTATTTGTCCAAAATCAACACGCAGCTTTCAATTCCTCATTTTCTCACATCTACCAACCTCTCACTAGATAATAACAGCAAGCAAAACATAGATCAATGAACTTCTACTTGCCTCAAGTCTTCCTACTCGGTTGCTAGCCAAAAACAGGGGTTCGGGGATCTCGGCTTGGCTAAATCGGGGACGGGGATTGGTGGCGTCGATGGCGGCAGCTTGGACACGACACGGGTGGAGGGTGGCCTTCCTTCTCTGCCCTCACACACTCGGACTGCTCATTGCTCGCACTTGTCTCGCTCACAGCCCTCACAGCTCTGCTCGGTTTACCCTCTCTCTGCTCCTCTATTTCGAATTCCCTTTTTGTTCTTTCATTAGTTAACTAATTAACTTTTGCATACAGGTGACAAATGGCTTCAAGGAAAGGACAAGTGGAGGGTGGCGTGGCCTCCTCTGTCCGGTTCTCCCCCCCCCCCTTTTTGGTCGACACATTAGGGGCTTCATGGGCTGTTTGGGCCTGAAAATTTGTGGCCAAAGGTCCAAATTAAAGGGCCGATGATGTTCAAATTTAAGCCCATAATTTCTGTACAATTATTAAGCATTTGGTTTCCACATAAATTAATTTGATATCCCCATAGTCAATTTGCTTCATATACAAGGATATAACCAAAGTTCTTACGTGGAGAAGGGATTTGATCAAGCGACATGGTGGCAAAACTTCATTTCCTTGCTTGTCGAATTGCACCAAGAAAAGACATTCATGATCCTCATGCTCAGTCCAGCTCCTCAATATTTTGTCCTTAAATTCAGCATGCGTGTTCCTTATGCATGGTCGAATTCCATCCCTTCGGTTCTTAGAAAAAAAAATAATATTAGTCGATCAAAGTCCAAAGATTTTCTCTCGTTGCACGGTTGATCGGTCCAATAGATAAAAGGAAAACATGGCCGATGCATATTTGAGGGTCGTTGGAATTTTTAGATGCCACACCGTTTCCTGTATTTAGAAACGATGCACACCAACTAAACATATTTATAGGTAAAAGCTGAACACTTTTATTTGCATAAACAAGATGGACATCATTCATCCGTAAACCAAAATGCCATAGTTTTATATACTCGGCCATACTTCAAAAGATACCCAACATTTCCAATAGTCATATACATAAAGTCCATCAATTAGTGTCGGCATCCAAAAATTCCTTCCTCTGCTGACCCCATCTCACGGTCACACCCAACCACTTGGTCCGTTTGCTGGTGGCGGTGGCAGCGGCCCTAGCATTTGTCCATCCAGACGGACAAATACGACAAAATACTCCTGGAGTATAGGGCCAGTGGGAAGACTGGTATCGAATATCAATATCACTCTCACCCATACATACGACAATCCACGCACCTCAGGACCCTGATACTCCGACCGCTCCCACTCTAAGTTGATCGGGACTCCATAAAATGTACCGGGAGGTGCGGGCAGCAGAGGCATTTTGTCTAGTCTAAAATGTTAGTCCCCAAAAGGGGTGAGTGCAACCACCCAGCAGCGAAAGATCTACTAAACTATATCGTGCAAAATCATCACTATCTAATTTCATGCAAGATAGACAAAACATATAATCAAGAGAATGAGTATGCATCGAATCAATAGAACTTTTCAAAGTAATAACAAGTATAGTTTCAAAACCAAAACGCATCATTTCAATCACACGGGTCCCGATTATAAGGCCAAACTTTTATGACACGTCCCATACCGTGCCACACAATTTTGTCCCATAATCAGGTGTAATTAAGCAAAACCATTAGTTTTAAAACTCAAAAGATTTTTCTCCCAGAGGACTAGTGTTTGCATCCCTCCGGGCATTCGCACGCAACCTAGCGTCGTGAAAGCCTCCAGATTTCATTCATCAGGCATCCGGAGCATGTCATGTCTCACCTCCAGGCATCTCGCACCTCACCTAGCATCACAAGGAATCTCCGGGGTTAACCACGACAATGGTTGCCCTTACCCTCCGGAATACGTATCGTCATACATCTGGGCATCCTGACACTCCCGGGGAACCTCTGGGGCTCACTGGTCCCCAAGCATCCAGAGGCATTGACTCCTATCATCCTATGGGCAACCCGACTCCCGGGGCATCATCAACCCGAGGGTCTAACAGCAACAATCACATCTTAGCCATGGTATAGCAACCAAATCATTTCAATGCCAAAATATTTTCAAAACAACAAAATCTGAAATCCTTTGGATTCCTTTCGATATTTTATGATCGCTACTCATCCTTCAGCATTTTCAAAATCCATCAAAAGTAATCCGAGAGTAGTATCCAAACTATTGGTTTGCGACAAATCATTTATCAAAACGACAAGTAAATTTAAAAACTTGTATACTAAGTCCGAAATTCAACCCGATTTTCAATGTTTTAGAAAAATTGATATAGAATTCGAAAATTGAAAGCATCGTACATTTTCTGAAAATATTTGAGGTCAAGTGCCACGGTAAATAGAATTTCTCATACAAATCGGGAGGTTTTTTCCAAATGAATCTACGGCCAAATTTTTCAAGCTTTCTTAGTCACCAAAATCTATTTTTGATTGAAGTTCAAAGGAATCGGAAACACACATAGAAAAACCCGAGCATTTCCTCAATCCCCTAACCCCAATCCACTTCAATCTTTCTAAAATTCAGCATCCAATGTCCAAACTCAAATATTTCCAATCTAGAGCACTACATCAGACAACAATGGCAGTGCATTACATAGGCTAGTAGACTTTCACTTGCCTTAAGTTTAGTGGTATCGACGACAACAAATTGAGAAGCTCACGGTCACGGACACGGCTCAACAACAGCAAGTGCGAGCGGCATCGACGGCGCGTGCAAGGACAGAGTGGACGGTCTCCTCCTTTCCCTCTCACTTTCGCTCGCTGCTCTTACTCTCGCTCACTCTCTCTCTCTGCCTGGTTTTGCTCGGTTATTCTCTCTCTTGCTCTCATTTACAAGCCATTTTGTTTCTTCACTTAATTGACTAACTTAGTCAATGCACGCAGGTTGCGGTGGCAGCATGCAACAAGGACAATGGAGGGGGTGCATGGCCAGGTGCTCGACAGTTCACACGTCCCATGCAACGGACGTGTCTCCATTTGGCTTAATCTCCCCCATGCACTGGCCACGTTGGTAGCCTCACATGGCTGCTCGGTCAACACTTTTTTTCCATCATTGACCGGCTGCTTGGACTGTTTACGAACGTGCATGGGAGTCGACGGCCTTCACGTGTGGAAGGAGAGGCTGCATGGGTCAATTTCCTATTTATTTATTGACCCGCACAATGGAGAGACGTGCATGGTCCTCATGCATGGCCATGGGATCCATAGCTTTCATGTCTTAATGGAAGGAAGTAGATGGACGTGGCTGCATGGGCGTGAAATGGACTGTCTCAGCTCCTTCGCCTAGGGTACATACTCAATGGGGACGGCTAAAGTTTGAATGATAGATAACTTGTCGACACATCCTTTGGAATAAACCTTGGTCTCTCTAGTAATGGTACGTTGGGAAATTTTTGACGAGACTATAGTTTATTCAATGATCGGACCATTACTAAATGTAACATATCGGTCCATCGATGATGAGGAAACGGTGTACGCAAATGGTACCAATGACGTAATTCGATGATACTTCCGTCGATCAATCACAGACCGTCACATATTTGAGGTCCGGTAGAAATCCGGATGTCACAATTCTCTCCTCCTAAGAGAATTTCATCCGCGAAATTAGACATCTCTTACATGTTAGGGAAAAGATGAGGGTACCTTTGCCTCATTTCTCTTTCACTTTCCCATGTGGCCTCTTCTATATCGTGATGTCACCATAATATCTTAACTAGTGGAATTTTCTTTGCCTGAAGGACTTGCTCTTTTCGATCTAATACTCGGATCGACTCTTCCAGGTACCTTACTTTCTCATCCACTTTGATGGTTATGTGGCATCCCAAAATTTCATGACAACCCTTGAATATACCATGAACCATGAGTAGGTAATGGAAGTGCTGTTTGATTTTGTATTAGCCATCGATCCCATACTAAGCCACACCGTCGATGGGTTTCAATTAATTTAAGGCCGAACATTGTAAAGGATAATTGCTTGGATGGAGATGTATCTTCAAGTGACCCAAGAATTTATTAAAGTGCAAATTGATATAGAAATCTTATTCTTGGTGGTGCACTTTATAAGTAGAATTTTATTCATTTAAATTATAAAGTTTTGTGGGCTTATAAGTTGAAATTAGGTGTTTATTTAATTGGGGATTAAATGGAATAGGAATAGGAGGGGGTGGGCTGATTTTAACACCCCAAAGCCCGTCGAACCAGCCCAGGCAGCCCCCCATTCGACTGGCCCACGAAGGCCCAAGCCCGGTCCATTGAGGGCCATCACCCTTGCATGGAGATTGACAAGTGGCGTGAGGGATTCTCGAAGTGTCTTCGGCAAGGGAGACACTTGTCTCCTTCTTGGGAACAAGTGTCCCCCATGCAAAAAAAAAAAAAAAGGAAGCATGCAAGTATTTAAACAACCAAAAAGAAAGAGAGAGAGGGAGTGGCCGGTTATGAGAGAGTGAGAGAGAGAGAGAGAGAGTTGTTGAGAGAGTGAGGAACCGAGAGAGAAGGGAAGAGGCCACGCGAAGGAGGAAGCTGCTTGTCCGTCGCCTGCAGCCACCCATGCGTCCGTCATTCGCCGTCGTTGTGCTCACCATAGCTCAATTTAGAGGCAAGTTAGATCCATTGATCTGCTCTTGCATGTTGTGTCTAGGATGTGCTAGTGAAAGGTGATGAATTTCATAGGCTTAGGGTGTGAAAAACCGAAGTTGTATGGGTGTTGTTTTGAAATAGCATTCTGTTTTTGAGTATACCGCCTGACCCAGAATGTTGTAGAGGCGTGCATGTGGGGTTTGAGTCGAATTTTGGCTTTGACTTCTGTACGAAAGTTGTAGACAACATATCAGTGTATAACTTACTAAAATTTGAGACAAAATGGCTGAGTTTTGAGGGATAAAACCCTCCCTCTACCAAAACGCTAGATCTGAAACTGTTTTGTTGACCTCTTGGTGGTTTTGTGTGTTGCATGTCACTTTTTACTGAGCATTTCACTTCGAATTCTTCAAAAAAGTTATAGAGAACATCTTTAATATAACATACTCAAATTTGAGGTAAAAATAATAAGTTTAGCCAAGTAAAACGATTTTTCTTTAAAGGCGGCAGATCTGGAATTATCGTACTGGACTTCAGCAACTTCGTGGACTATAAAGTGACTATCTGTTGAGAATCTCACCTAGATCCATTAATGAAAGTTGTAGTGTACCTCTTGGGGCAAAACATATCAAAAATTCGGAGGAAATGAAAGAAGATAAGTAGGTGAAACCTTGATTTTTCGGAGACAGCTATACCTGGAATGTTCGGTACTAGAAACAGGGGCTTCAACCGTCCATAGTTAATTTTACCTAAGACGAATCTAGCCTTGGTGTCTTCATGAAAAATCTACCTTAGGGTCTTCTCTATCAACTGGTAAAATTTGATAATTTTTGAAGGTCATTCGGGTATTTAAATTAAAATATTTCAAGAACCGCACAATCTGATGTGTCCGAATTTTTGCAAGCTGTAATGTGTGAGCTATATCTTTTTGTGTGAAGTTCTTTTGGGCATATGTTCTTCATGGAGTTGTTATCTTTATGTCTTAACTATCACATGTTCAAATTTCATAATTTATGAAGATCATATGGATATTTAATTTATATGTTTTCTGAAATTGTGCAAGCTGGAATTTGGTAAATTTCAAAAAGTCATGATGTATGGATTATTATATGTTGTATGGACCCCATGGATTGTGTTGTCATAAGTGATTGGATTCTTGCTGCACATATGATGATGATTGGAAATACATATAAGAATCAAATGCTGAAAATGATATTGCTGCTATCATATTATATGCCATGTTGAAATTGAACTATAATTGTGAATGTGAACTATGATAAATGAGAAGGCCGTTGGAGGTGTAAGCCAACGATGCCTCGGGAGTGTCGGGATGCCTGGCCAGGGAGTGTAAGTGCCAAATGCCCGATTGTGTCATCATACATGCCCAGAGGTTTGTGCTGGATGCCCGGTTATATCATTATGCATGCCCGGAGGGTCCTCGGGAGTTTCAAGATGCCCGGAAAGTGGGGGTGCCAGAAGCCGCGGAGGTGTGTGTCGGGGGGATACCTCGTGATGCCAGGTGGGATGCGAGGTGTCCAAAGGTTCGAATGAGTCAATGCCCTTTGGATGCTCGGTTATATATTGAATACATGCCCAAAGGTTCCTTGCGATGCCAGGATTAGGTGCGAGCGATAAATTGTGGGATGCAAACATTGGTCCCTAGAAGGAAAAACTGATGAGATCCTTGTGAAAGATAAGAATTGAAAATGAATCATGTGCATGGGCGTATGCATATGGCATGATGCATGATCGGCTTATGAAAATAAATTGATGCTATTTGATATTGAAAATGCGATCATGAAGGCATGAATGGATCTCATGGTGATGTATGCTTGATAGCATGGATGATATGAATCATAGTGGTATATACACGATGGCATGGTGAGATATTTATGACTACATGGTGGTATATGCACATATGGCATGGTGATATATGCCTAAATGCTTGATGATGAGTGCATGGTGATATATGCACATATGACATGGTGATATATGCATGAATGCTTGATGATGAGTGCATGATGGTATACGCACATACGGTATGATAACATATGTTTGGCTACAAGGTAAGTTATGCTTGAATGCATGAATGATATGTGCTTTGTTATGATGCCTTGATTGTTATGTTCGATGCAATGAGTAGTTTGGTGGATCTTTACTGCTGAGTGGTTGTGCTCACCCCTTTTGGGGATTAACATTTCAGACTAGATAAGATACCTCTGCTGCCACTGCCGCCGGTCGATGGATCAAGTGGTTGGATATGATTGTGAGGAGGAGGATAGCAAAGGAAGGAACTTTTGGATGCCGACACTAATCGATGGACTTTAAATATATGACTGTTGGAGTAGATGTCGGTCATCTTTTGAAGTATAGTCGAGTATAGAACACTAGGGTATTTTGATGTACCGATGAATGATGTCCATATTGTTTAATTAACTAAAAGTGTTCGGCTTTTACCTATAAATGTCTAGTAGGTGTGCATCGTTTTTTGAATATAGAAGGGAGTTGTTGGATATGCTTCCGTCATATGAATTACGCAGTGACCGATCTAAAAAATGTAAACCCCCAGGTTGTATGGACCCGCTACAATTGAAACGATATCAAAGTGTCATGTTATTAGGGAAAGTGAAAGGTAAGCAAATGGTAAGCGAGCTGTGGCGACCCTAACGGATCGGGGGCCGTCGAGGGGTTCCACATCTTGTTATTGGTATCAGAGCTATGGTCTATTTGGAGTGATAAGGAGCCTTAGATGGAAATGGGGATAGAACGATGCACACCATAGGATACTAACCTAGAGTAGTTGACTAACTTTAAACAACGGGTGATGGGTATTCACTCGTAGATCCCTGATAACTAGTATAATGTTGCTTTTGTGTGCTAGTGACTTTTTATGTTACTTATATGACTTTAGTAACGTATGAACATTACTTCTCCTTCTTAGCTAATTAGTGACACTGAGTCGCAAATTGTTCCTGAGGCAAAACTTTCTGAGCTATCTAGGTATGCCCCTAGATTGATAGAGGATTGGGAGGAAAAGGATAAGAGATTCCTTAAGGGCCTGAGGACAGATAGTAGGAGACAACTAGTGCTCCTGAACATGAGGGATTATAATGAAATTTATGAAAGGGCCCAGCTTGGAGAGCAAGAAATGTTAAGAGAATGAATGGAATCAAGGAGACAAGTGACATTGAGTGATGCGTGATAAGGTAAGAGACTCTATTCAAATGAAGAGCTACCTGAGATAATGCTTGCCCATGCGCCAAGGATGAAACGATGAGGCCTAGTATGGGATAGGCCAAAACGGATAATAACTCTGTGAGTTAGTCCCTATTGAAACGAGACCCTTTAGTAGATGTGTAGTTTGGGTTCAAACCAGGCGAAAGCTGCTGTACCTATAACGTCCCAGTTTGATGAGGGCGGGGAGTGGACGCCGAGGTCAGAGGACCTGAACAAGGAGCAGCTCCTGGCAGGCTTCTAGAATGGCAAAAGGGGGTGGGAATGAACTGAACTATGAATTGAACTAGGAGGGCAGTGTTTCTGGGATAATTCTATCAGAGTAGCGCAACGGAAGCATGGTTAAGCTTGTAGAATTCTTGTTTGTGAAAAAGAAGGACAAGTTGATGCATTTGTACATTAATTATAGGTAATTGAATCAAGTGACAGTTAAGAATAAGTGTCCCTTATCTAGAATTGATGACATATTCGACCAACTGCAAGGAAGTTCGGTTTACTCCAAGATTGACTTAAGGTCGGGATATCACCAGTTAAGGATTAAGAAAGAAGACATTTCTAAGACCGTATTTAGGACCCGCTATGGATACTATGAGTTCCTAGTTATGCTATCTGGATTGACGAATGCCTTAGCTGCATTCATGGATTTAATGAATAGGATATTTAAGCCGTGTTTGGATCAAATTGTGATGGTCTTCATTTGATGATATCTTGATATATTCTAAAGGACCTGAAGAGCATGCGCAACATCTAAGCATAGTGCTGCAAGCAAGGCTTGAGAAGTGAATTATGGAGAGTAAGTTATGAATTTGAGGATTAAGTTATGATCATTTGAGCTAAATAGTGACTTTCTATTAGAGGATCTCATTGGAAGTCTTGATGCATTACATGGAGGCATTTAGTATGTATAGATTGATCTTGGAAGTCATGAGTTTGAGTGGTCATATGAGACATGGAATTATTTGAGGTTTATATGCTCGAATAATAGGTTTAATCGATGGTGGTCAACTTTTAATTTTAGGTGATGATCTCAGTTTGAAAAGGTTTGGTGGAATTAGTGGATATGATCAATTGTGGTTATAGTCTTTCCAAGGTGAAATGGTGAAAGTTCAAGTTGTGGATTTGATGAATGATTAGTCTAAGTGATGATTCTTTAGGATGAGATATGAGATATACTCGATGGAAACTAGACAAGTTTTATTTTGGTGGATTGTCAATCTTTGAATTGAATGAGTCTTGGTGGACTATTGATATTTGAACCGAATGAATGGCATTATATTTTAGGCTTGAATCTATGTTGCGGTGAATGCATAGTGAATGTCTTTGTTGGACTGAACCAGATGAGTTATTAGTGGTGCTGATTTTGATGGTTCTAGGCTTGAATTGGTGGTGACAAAGGTATAGGAATAATTCAGCTAAATGGTGTGTTCGATTGAATCGAGAAGGTGGAATTCTTTAAATTTGAATCTGATTGATAGTTGCACTTAGGATAGAGCTTGAAATAGATGTTTTCACAAAAGGAATTGAATATGAGACAAAGGAGGTGGATGGAATTATTAAAAGATTTTGACTGTTACGGTACCCCTCATGAAAGGTGAATAAGGTGGAAGACGCCCTTAGTCAAAAGTCAGCTATGAACATGGCTAATCTGAGGATAACAAAGTGGAATCTATTAAAGTCAATAGTAGATTCAAACTTTAAGTTGGAAGTAGACCAGGTCGATGGTATGCTTACTGCATTAAGGATTGAACCCGAAAATATTCAGAAAGTTAAGATTTTGCAAGAATCTGATTCGGAAATTGTGAAGATACAAAATGCTATGTCCTTAGGGAAAAGACCAGAGTTCCAAGTCTCTGAAGATGGAGTAGTAAGATATCAAGGACGACTCTTTGATCCCGACAATGAAGAAGTAAACAAGGGAAATCATGTCGGAAGCACATAGGTGTAATTATAGTATTCATTCGAGTAGTACAAAGATGTACAGAAATTACACCAACAGTTTTGGTGGAATGGCATGAAGGCGGATGTAGCTAAACACATTTCCTAGTGTTTAACATGTCAGCAAGTGAAAGTCTACCAACCTATATAATGCATTGCCGTTGTTGTCGTTAGATTGGAGATACTGGAGTTTGGATGTTTTCAAAGCTCTAAGATTTTACATGCAAACTACTTTGAAAATCTTAAGGACGGGACCGAGTTTGATGACTCGCCAATGCGTTGATTCGGTATTTCAAGAAAGGCTCAAGATTTTGGTATTTCAAAGTTTTTGGTTTCAAAAATCTTTACAACGGGACCAATATTATCGACTCTCTGAACTATGATTTTCAATACTTCAAGAAATGCTTATGGTTTTTGGAGAAAATTATCACTTGTACATTCCAAGTTTTGAACTTCAATTGAAAAGCAAATTTTGATTGTGAACTATTTTAGAAATTCTCTTGAATTTCATCTAAATTTATGAGTACTTTGTGACACCGTGCCCAAATGTTTTAAGAAATGTTTTATATTTCAAAGATTTATGAACTTTTTATAGAAAACATTCCAACCCATTGGAGTTGGGATTGAGATTGGAATTTGCCAACATACCGATTTAAATTTACTAAGGGTTTTGATAAAGTATTTTATTTCGCGCCGTGATGCAAGTGCGACTCGAGGCTTTACATGTGGATTTCGAAAATTTGAAATTTAAATGTGAACATGGATTTTATGGATTTGGTATCATGCTTTGATTTTGTGAATTGGTTTCAACGATATGAGATTTACCAATTTTCAAAAGCTATTATTGTTATATTGTTGTGTCTTTGAAATCCCTATTTTACATCATAAAGTGGAATTTTCAAGGACTCAAAGGATTTTCCACATTGGTGATTTGAAAACGTTTTGACATGGAAATGGCATATGATTTCAAAGCCTGCTATTGTAGTATTGGTATGCTTATGAAAATCTCAATTTGCATTATTTGATATTATGAAGGGAGATTTTCAAGCGTTCAAAAGGAATATCTCAATTTGGAATGAAAGGAAAGTTAGGTCCCAAATTTTTCAGACCCTTTGAGATACTTGAAAGAATAGGAGACGTAACTTATTGAGTGGCGCTGCCTCCTAATTTGGGAAATTTACATGATGTGTTTCATTTGTTGATGCTAAGGAAATATCAGCCAAACCCTAGTCACATACTCAATCATGAAGCTATCAAAGTGGATGAGGAAGTAAGGTACATTGAAGAGCATCTGCAAGTGCTGGATCAAAAGGAACAAGTCCTATGGATGAAGAGAATACCATTGGTTAAGATATGATGGCGACATCATGATGTGAAGGAAGCCACATGGGAGAGTGAAAATGAGATGAGGGAAAGGTACTCTCACTTATTTCAAGAGACATAGGAAATGTCTAATTTCGAGGATGAAATTCTCTAAGGAGGGGAGAATTGTGGCATCCCAAAATTTCATGACAACCCTTGAATATACCATGAACCATGAGTAGGTAATGGAAGTGCCGTTTGATTTTGTATTAGCCATTGAGTCGACGAGTTTTAATTAATTTAAGGCCGAGCATTGTAAAGGATGATTGCTTGGATGGAGATGTATCTTCAAGTGACCCAAGAATTTATTAAAGTGCAAATTGATATAGAAATCTCATTCTTGGTGATGCACTTTATAAGTAGAATTTTATTGATTTAAATTATAAATTTTTGTGGGCCTATAAGTTGAAATTAGGTGTTTATTTAATTGGGGATTTAATGGAATAGGAATAGGAGGGGGTGGGCTGATTTTTAGGCCCAAAAGCCCGTTAAACCAGCCCACGCAGCCCCCCATTCAACTGGCCCATGAAGGCCCAAGCCCGGCCCATTGAGGGCCATCACCCTTGCATGGAGATTGACAAGTGGCGTGAGGGATTCTCCAAGTGTCTTCGTCAATGGAGACACTTGTCTCCTTCTTGGGAACAAGTGTCCCCCACGCAAAAAAAAAGGGAAGCATGCAAGTATTTAAACAACCAAAAAGAAAGAGAGAGAGGGAGTGGTCGGTTTTGAGAGAGTGAGAGAGAGAGAGAGAGAGAGAGAGTTGTCGAGAGAGTGAGGAACCGAGAGAGAAGGGAAGAGGTCGCGTGAAGGAGGAAGCTGCTCGTCCATTGCCCGCCGCCGCCCATGCGTCCGTCGTTCACCACCGTTGTGCTCGGCGTAGCTCAATTTAGAGGCAAGTTAGATCTATTGATCTGCTCTTGCATGTTGTGTCTAAGATGTGCTAGTGAAAGGTGATGAATTTCGTATGCTTAGGGTGTGAAAAACCGAAGTTGTATGGGTGCTGTTTTGAAATAGCATTCTGTTTTCGAGTATACTGCCTGACCCAGAATGTTGTAGAGGCTTGAATGTGGGGTTTGAGTCGGATTTTGGTTTTTACTTCTCCATGAAAGTTGTTGACAACATCTCAAAGTATAACATACTAAAATTTGAGACAAAATGGCTGAGTTTTGAGTGGTAAAACTCTCCCTCTACGAAAACGCTAGATCTGAAACTGTTTTGTTGACCTCTTGATGGTTTTGTGTGTTGAATGTCACTTTTTACTGAGAATTTTACTTCGAATTCTTCACGAAAGTTATATAGAACGTCTTGAATACTAACGTACTCAAATTTGAGTTAAAATGAACAAGTGTAGCCTAGTGAAACAATTTTTCTTTCAAGACGGCAGATCTAGAAGTATCGTACTGGACTCCAGTGACTTCGTGGACTATAAAGTGACTATCCGTTGAGAATCTCACCTAGATCCATTAATGAAAGTTGTAGTGGACCTCTTGGGGCAAAACATATCAAAAATTTGGAGGAAATGAAGGAAGATAAGTAGGTGAAACCTTGATTTTTCGGAGACAGCTAAACCTGGACTGTTCGGTACTAGGAACAGGGGCTTCAACCGTCCATAGTTAATTACCTAAGACGAATATGGCCTTGGTGGCTGGATGAAAAATCTACCTTAGGGTCTTGACTATCACCTGGTAAAATTTGATAATTTTTTAAGGTCATTCGGGTATTTAAATTAAAATATTTCAAGAACCGCACAATCTGATGTGTCCGAATTTTTGCAAGCTGTAATGTGTGAGCTATATCTTTTTTTGTGAAATTCTTTCGGGCATGTGTTCTTCATGGAGTTGCTATATTTATGTCTTAACTATCACATGTTCAAATTTCATAATTCATGAAGATCATATGGATATTTAATTTATAATTTTTCTGAAATTGTGCAAGCTGGAATTTGGTAAATTTCAAAAAATCATGATGTATGGATTATTCTATGTTGTATGGACCCCATGGATTGTGTTGTCATAAGTGATTGGATTCTTGCTGCACATATGATGATGATTGGAAACACATATAAGAATCAAATGCTGGAAATGATATTGCTGCCATCATATTATATGCCATGTTGAAATTGAACTATAATTGTGAATGTGAACTATGATAAATGAGAAGGCCGTCGGAGGTGTGAGCCGACGATGCCCCGGGAGTGTCCGGATGCCTGGCTAGGGAGTGTAAGTGTCGGATGCCCGGTTGTGTCATGATACATGCCCGGAGGTTTGTGCTGGATGCCCGGTTATATCATGATGCATGCCCGGAGGGTCCTTGTGAGCTTCGAGATGCCCGGAAAGTGGGGATGCCAGAAGCCCCGAAGGTGTGTGCCGAGGGGATACCTCGTGATGCCAGGTGGGATGCGAGATGTCCAGAGGTTCGAATGAGTTGATGCCCGGTTGTATCTTGAATACATGCCTGGAGTTTCCTCGCGATGCCAGGATTGGGTTCAAGCGATAAATTGTGCGATGCAAACATTGGTTCCTGGAAGGAAAAACTGATGAGATCCTTGTGAAAGATAAGAATTGAAAATGAATCATGTGCATGGTTGCATGCATATGGCATGATGCATGATCGGCTTATGAAAATAAATTGATGCTATTTGATATTGAAAATGCGATCATGAAGGCATGAATGGATCTTATGGTAATGTATACTTAATAGCATGGATGATATGAATCATGGTGGTATATACACGATGGCATGGTGAGATATGCATGACTGCATGGTGGTATATGCACATATGGCATGGTGATATATTCTTGAATGCTTGATGATGAGTGCATGGTGGTATATGAACATATGGCATGGTGATATATGCATGAATGCTTGATTATGAGTGCATGGTTATATATGCACATATGGCATGGTGATATATGAATGAATGCTTGATGATGAGTGCATAATGGCATATGCACATATGGCATGATGACATATGTTTGGCTGCAATGTAAGTTATGCTTAAATGCATGAATGATATGTGCTTTGTTATGATGCCTTGATTGTTCTGTTTGAGGCAATGAGTAGTTTGGTAGATCTTTACTACTGAGTGGTTGTACTCACCCCTTTTGGGGATTAACATTTTAAACTAGATAAGATATATCTACTGCCACTGCCACCGGTAGATGGATCAAGTGGTTGGATATGATTGCGAGGAGGAGGATAGCAAAGGAAGGAACTTTTGGATGCTGACACTGATCGATGGACTTTAAATATATGACTGTTGGAGGAGATATCGGTCATCTTTTGAAGTAAAGACGAGTATAGAAGACTATGGCATTTTGATGTACTGATGAATGATGTCCATATGGTTTAAGTAAATAAAAGTGTTCGGCTTTTACCTATAAATGTTTAGTAGGTGTGCATTGTTTTCTGAATATAGAAGGGAGTTGTTGGATATGCTTCCGTCATATGAATTGTGCCGGGACCGATCTAAAAGATGTAAACCCCAAGGTTGTATAGACCCGCTGCAATTGAAATTGTATCAGAGTGTTATGTTATTAGGGGAAGTGAAAGGTAAGCAAATGGATCAAAGTCATACATAGCCATCACAACTAAGTCTATTTCCATGTCCAGTCCCCCTATGGTTATTTTACACTTTGCACATACCAACGTAGACAACACCATATTCTTTAACAGTGTAGAAATACAAAGAGGTGTCTCAAGAGATGTAGTTTTTATCTTACTCAACTGTCTGTACCTTTCAGACACAAAAGATTGCATAGCACCCGTATCAAACAACGCATATGCCTTTTTGTCATTTATAGAAATCGTACTTGAGACAACATTTTTGGAAGCTTCCGCTTCCTCTTGGGTGACCGCATACACCCATTCTTGTGCTGGTGGCCTCTGTGGGTTCCTTGGTGGATGTGGTCCAGCTGCACGTTGCTGCACTTGTTGCACCAAGCTGACATTCAGTTGTGACCTATCCTGTGGACAATTTCTCTTAAAGTGTCCTGTCTACCCACAACCATAACATATCAGATGGCTATTACAAGGTTCTGGCGCATGTTGTCCACCACACCACTGGCAACTATTACTCTGGTAGGGTACTTTCCCTAAAGCCGGGCCACTCCTGGCTTTTCCAAAATTCCCAAAGTTACTCTTTTTCTTAGATTCCCAGGACTGACCTTGATCAAGATAGGATCTCTTACCTCGTTGGACATCACTAAAGGTCGATTGCTTCCTAGACATTGATTGCTCTCTCATTAATTGCTGCTCTACCAATTGTGCCCTTTCATAAATCTCAGTATAATCTCTTATATTCAAATGCACTAGTTGTTCCTTGATATTAGTTCTTAGCCCCTTCATGAATCTCTTAGCCTTTTCCTCTCGATCCTTAATCAACCTAGGAGCATACCTAGACAATTAAGAAAATTTTGCTTCATACTGGTCTACCGTTAGCTCCCTTTGTTCTACCTAAAAAAATTATGTGATTTTCTCATCTCTGGCACAATCAAAGAAATGCTTTCTATTGAAAGCTTTAACAAACTCAACCCAGTTTATGTCAGTACCAAGTGGAAAGATCATGTCTCTTAAAGCTCTCCACCAAAATTTTGCATTTCCCTCCAATTGGTACTCTACCAAAATTATCTTCTTAGCATCATTACAGTTTAACAACCGGAAATTGTCTTATATTCCATCAATCCTTTGTTCTGCCTCCTCAAGACTTTCCATTCCAGTAAACTTAGGTGGTTTCAACTTTAGGAATTGTTCCACCAATCCTCGAGGGCGACGTTCTGCTCCGGGTTGTTCTTGAGCTTGTATTTCCATCAAATTTCCTATATTGGCTAATGCCTGTAGGATATCTCCATTAAGGGTTCAGCCCTTGAAGCAGAGGCTTCAACCCTTGATGGGTGAGAACTCTCAGTTCGTACCATGATTTCCCTGCAGTTTTCCAAGCATTTGCATCAAGAACAATTAGTGACTCAACGTCACTGGTCAAGTAATAAATAAAGGTGTTTCTAAAGTCACATAAGTAACATAAAATGTTACTTGCATGCAAAGGTAACTCACAATCGTTACCAGTAGTCTACGAGTGAAAATCAATCACCCGTTATTCATAGTTAGTCAACTGTCCTTGGTTAGTGTCCTATAGTGTGCATCATTATATCCTTCTCCTGATAATGCACCTTATCACTCCAAACAAAATGTGGCTCTGATACCACTCACTGTGGCACCCCTTGACAACCCCCGATCCGCTAGGGTCACCACACATCACTACCTTTTTCTCCACTTGAAAGTCCGTTACTTTGATACCATAGGATTTCGTTAAGTCCATGAGTTATGGGGGTCTACATCTTTTCCATTGGTCCCTTGCGCAAAAATATGGCGGAAGCGTATCCAACAACTCCCTTTCCTGTATTTAGAAACGATGCACACCAACTAAACATTTTTATAGGTAAAAGCCTAACACACTTTTATTTACATAAACTAGATGGACATCATTCGTCAATACACCAAAATGCCGTAGTTTTCTATACTTGACCATACTTCAAAAGATAATAGACATTTCCAACAGTCATATACATAAAGTCCATTGATCAGTGTCGGCGTCCAAAAATTCCTTCCTCTGCTGACCCCATCTCACAGTCACACCCAACCACTTGGTCTGTTTGCTTGTGGCGGTTGCAGCGGCCCCAGCATTCATCCATCCCGATGGACAAATACAGCAATATACTCCTGGAGTACAGGGCTAGTGGGAAGACCGGTATCGAATATCAATATCACTCTCACCGTACATACGATAGTCCTCACACCTCAGGATCTTGATACTCTGACCGCTCCCACTGTATGTCGATCGGGACTCCATAAAATGTACCGGCAGGTGCGGGTAGCAGAAGCATCTTGTCTAGTCTAAAATGTTAGTCCCCAAAAGGGGTGAGTACAACCACCCAGCAGCGAAAGATCTACTAAACTTATATCGTGCTGAATCATCACTATCTAATTTCATGCAAGATAGACAAAACATATAATCAAGGAATGAGTATCCATCAAATCAATAGAACTTTTCAAAGTAATAACAAGTGCAGTTTGAAAACCAAAACACATCATTTTAGTCACACGAGTCCCAATTATAGGGTCAAGCTATTATGACGTGTCCCATACTGTGCCACATAATTTTGTCCCATAATTAGGCGCAACTTAGCAGAACCATCAGTTTTGAAACTCAAAAGATTTTTCTCCCAGAGGACCAGTGTTTGCGTTCCTCCGGGCATTCGCACCAAACCTGGCGTCACAAAAGCTTCCAGTTTTCAGTCATCGGGCATCCGGAGTGGCATCCATACTTTTCTGACCTCAGAAAAATGACGATATGTTGTGGACTGACAAAATTGTCATCGGAATTCGTCATCGTCGGCACCGCATTTGACCACTGTTTCATAGCCACGCCAAATTTCCCTTCTTCATGTAGCAATTGGAAGCCACATTTATAAGAGTCAACCGAAGAAGTCCATTTGACCGATGCCAACCAATCGAGTGCCCCTTCTCCGTGCAAGAATTCGGCCACACGCATTTACATGTGGCAGTCAACTAAAGGAAATTAGTTGACCCCCTCCATGAAGAGCCATGGCTTTTCTCGGTGGCCAGCAGAAAAGAAAACTTGGACAGCTGCCATCGATCGTGTCTTCAAGCGGCCAGAGAAAATCACGTTCCCTCCACTTGTCCTCACCTCCTTCTGCCGCCGAAGCACCCTCTTTTGTTGACTGGTTTTTAACAAAACCAGTGACCAAAGTGGAAAACGGACGAGCAAAACCGAGAGAGAGAGATTAATCGAGCGAAACAACCGGCGAGAGAGACAGAGAGATTGAGCGAGAGAGTTCATGAGCGAGCAGCGAGCGAGAGTGAGGGGGGAAGGAAGGAGACCACCCTCTGCCATGCTCGTGTGCTGCCGTCGTCGACGCCGCTTGCCACCATTGAGCCGCACCACCGCACCAAACCCCTTGCTGTTAGCACTGTAGGACTTGAGGCAAGTTGAAGTCTACTAATCTATGTTGTGTAGTGTTGTTGCTGTCTTAGAAAGTGCATTGATAGGCTAGATTGTTGGATCTTGATGCTGAATGATGATTTATTGAGCGATCGAGACTGTTTTTGAGGCTAAAAGGTTGAGGAAATGTTCGGATTTTTCATATCTGGTTTCGATTTCTTTGGACTTCTTCCAAAACAGATTTTATGACTATGAAATCTTGAAGAATTCAGCCATTGATTTGAATTGAAAAAGAAAAACCTCTCGATCCGTATTTGAAGTTTTACTTACCACGGCACCGGCCTCAATTGTTTTAAGAAAATGTACGGTGCTTTCACATTTGAAATTCTATATCAATTCTTTTAAAACCATTAGAGATCGGGTTGACATTTCGGACTTACTATACAAGTTTTAAACTCATTTATCATTTTGAACAAAACCTGCCCGTAGTCCAATTTGGCAAACCTCCCGACTCGTACTGAAATTTTTGCTTACCGAGACGCCGTTCATCAATGATTCAAAAAGGAAAAGAAAATATTTTTGGTGCTCTCGAAATTACAAATCTTTGCATGAACCAATCTTTGAAAATCTTGAAGTCAGGAGTGTAGCTTCGAATTACCAATGTGCTGAATTCAATCTATTTGTGTTTGATAACACTTCTGGAATTTGGCCGTGAGGCACAAGCAACCCGAGATTTTACACATGGATTCTTGAAATGCTTTGAAGGTGAAACGTGGAAATGGATTTATGAACTGATATTATGTTGCTGAAATTTTATGGATGGATTTCTTTGACATAGAAATGGCATATGATTTCAAAGCCTGCTATTGTTGCCTTGAAAGTGTTTTGGTATTGAAATAATTTAAGATGTTAATGTTGCCGTTGGACCCTCGGGTCAATGATGCCCCGGGAGTCGGGATGCCCCAAAGGTTCGAATGAGTCGATGTCATGTCGATGTCTGGGGTCCGTAGTGCCCCAGAGGCTTCCCTGGGAGTGTCGGGATGCCCGGTGGTATGCTTGTCGGTATGTAATTCCGAAGGGTAGGGGTAACCATTTTCATGGCGCGCCCTGGAGATTCCTCGTGATGCCAGGTGCGATGCGAGATGCCTGGAGGTGTAACGGAACACGCTCTGAATGCTCGGTGGCCTAGTGGCTGAATGCCGGAGGCTTTCGCGATGCCTGGATGGGTGCAAATGCCCAGAGGGACACAAACATTGGTCCTCTGGGAGATGAAACCTTTTGAATATTAAAACTGATGGTTCTACTAAGTGTTGTGTGGTCTGGTTATAAGACTAAATTGTATGGCATGGAATGAGACGTGTCATAACAGTTTGGCCCTATAATAGGGACTTGTGTGACTGAAATGATGCATCCTTGTTTTAAAACTGCATTGCCATTGCTTTTCAAAAGTCTTATCAATTTGATGCATACTCATTCTTTGATTACCTATTTTATCTATCTTGCATGGACTTGGATTATGATGGCTTGCATAGTATAGCTTGGTAGATCTTCAACTGCTGGGTGGTTGTACTCACCCCTTTTGGGGGACTAACATTTCAGACTAGACAAGATGCCTACGCTGCCCATACCTCTCGGCACATTTTATGGAGTCCCGGTCGACCTGCAAGTGGAAAGGAGTATCTTACTATCTTCGTTCGTCGAGATGGATGCGCACTGGGGCCACTATCACCTCCACAAGCAAACAGACTGGACGGATGGGTGTGACCGCGAGCGAGGGTTAGCAGAGGCAGCATTTTTGGACGCTGACACTGAGTGATGTACTTTTGTGGGTGGCTGTTGGAAAAGAAGTCGGTTATCTTTTGAAAAGTAGCCGGGTATAGAAACTTGGCATTTTGATGTACCGACCCGTGATGTCCATCTAGTTATGTGAATAAAAGTGTTCGGCTTTAACTTATAAAATGTTTAGTTGGTGTGCATCATTTTAATTGCAGGAAGGGAAGTTGATGGATGCGCTTCCGCTATATAAACTGTGCAGGGACCTATAGAAAGGATATAACCCCCAGGATTTTTGGACTTGTCGAATTTCTACGATATTAGAGTAATAGACTTTCGGGTTGAGAGAAAGGTATCTGTGGCGATCCTAACGGATCGGGGGCCGTTCAGGGGGTGCCACACGGAGCGTGTCATGTCTCACCTCCAGGCATCTCGCACCCACCTAGCATCACGAGGAATCTCCGAAGTTAACCACGACAATGGTTGCCCATACCCTTCGGAATACGTATCGTCATACATTCGGGCATCCCAAAACTCCCGGGGAACCTCTGGGGTTCATCGGTCCCCAAGCATCCAGAGGCATCAACCCCCACGATCCTATGGCCAACCCGACTCCTGGGGCATCGTCGACCCGAAGGATCGACGGCAGCAATCACATCTTAGCCATGGTATAGCAACCAAATCATTTCAATGCCAAAATATTTTCAAAACACAAACAACAGCTGAAATCCTTTGGATTCCTTTCAATATTTTATGATCGAACTCATCCTTCAACATTTTCAAAATCCATCAAAAGTAATCCGAGAGTAGTATCCACACTATTGGTTCGCGACAAATCATTTATCAAAACGACAAGTAAATTTAAAAACTTGTATACTAAGTCCGAAATTCAACCCGATTTTCAATGGTTTAAAAAAATTGATACAGAATTCGAAAAAAGCACCGTACATTTTCTGAAAATATTTGAGGTCATTGCCACGGTAAATAGAATTTCTCATACAAATCGGGAGGTTTTTTCCAAATCAATCTATGGCCAAATTTTTCAAGGTCTCATTGTCACCAAAATCTATTTTCGATTGAAGTTCAAAGGAATCGGAAACCCACATGGAAAAACCCAAGCATTTCCTCAATTCCCTAATCCCAATCTACTTCAATCACTCTAAAATTCAGCATCCAACGTGCAAACTCAAATATTTCCAATCTAACTACACTACATCAGACAACAACGGTAGCGCATTACATAGGCTAGTAGACTTTCACTTGCCTTAAATTCAGTGGTTTTGACGACAACAAATCGAGAAGCTCGCGGTCACGGACACGGCTCGACAGCAGCAAGTGCGAGCAGTGTCGACAGCACGCGTGCACGGATGGAGGGGACGGTCTCCTCCTTTCCCTCTCACTTTCGCTCGCTGCTCTCACCCTCGCTCACTCTCTCTCTGCCTGGTTTTGCTCGGTTATTCTCTCTCTTGCTATCATTTACGAGCCATTTTGTTCCTTCACTTAATTGACTAACTTAGTCAATGCATGCAGGTTGCGGTGGCAGGATGCAGCGAGGACAACAAAGGGGGTGCATGGTCGGGTGCTCGACAGTTCACACGTCCCATGCAATAGACGTGTCTCCATTTGGCTTAGTCCCCCCGATGCGCTGGCCACGTTGGTAGCCTCACGTGGCTGCTCGGTCAACACTTTTTTCCCATCATTGACTAGCTGCTTGGACTCTTTACGAACATACATGGGAGTCGAGGGCCTTCACGTGCGGAAGGAGGGGCTGCATGGGTCAATTTCCTATTTGTTTATTGACCCGCACAATGGAGAGACGTGCATGGTCCTCATGCATGGCCATGGAATCCATAGTTTTCATGTCCTAATGGAAGGAAGTAGGTGAACATGGCTGCATGGGCGTGAAATGGAGTCTCTCGGCTCCTTCGCCTAGGGTACATACTCAATGGGGACGGCTAAAGTTCGAATGATAGGTAACTTGTCGACAATCCTTTGGAATAAACCTCGGTCTCGCTGGTAATGGTACGTAGGGAAATTTTTGATGAGACTATAATTTATTCAACGATCGGACCATTACTAAACGTAACATATGTGGCATCCTAAAATTTCATGACCATCCCAAGATACACTGTGACCCCTAAAAAGGTGATGGAAGTGCCATCGGACTATATTATAGTCATTAGACCAACGGATTTCAATTAAACAAGGCCGAGCATTTAATGGACAATTATTTTGTTGGAAATGTATCTTATGTCCATGAGTGATCAAGGATTGTACTAAAGGACAAATTGATAGGGAAATTTTTATTCTTGGTTGTGCACTCTATAAGTTGGATTACCATTGATTAATGTTGCAAAATTTATGGCCATGTGAATATATGAAATTATGTATATAAGTGGGGATTAAGGTGGATTATTAGGAAAAGGAGTGGGCTGATTTCTTAAGGCCCAAAACCAGCCCACAGCCCCCCACCGTTCAGCCGACCAAGGCCCGGCCCAAGAAGCCCAAAGGGCTGTCGACCGAATGAGGGAGAACCGGATGGAGCAGCCCCACGCCACCCTCTCCATTTGTCCCATGGAAGAAGCCACATGTCCTTCCTTTGAAGCCAAGTTTCCAATGCCATGCAAAACCTCATGATTACTAGCTAATCATGAGGGTGCTAGTAATCATGAGGGTGAAAGAAGAAAGAGAGAGAGAGGGGGCAGAATGGACGAGGCAGCAACCGACAGAGAGAGAGAGCGTGTTCGCAATAGAGAGGGAGACCGAGCGGGCGAGCGAGAGAGAATCCGAGAGAAAGAGAGGAGAGTTCGAGCGGGAGTGAGGGTGCTTCGGCGAGGAAGGAAGGAGACCGGCCCCACTGTGCATGCACCAACAGCCACCATCGACGCTGCCTAGCTCCGCCGTCGATCGAGCCCACCGAAGCCTTGAGTCGCCGTTTGCTTGCTTGATTTCATTGAACCTAAGGCAAGTAAAGTCTGTTAGCCTACATTTTGCTTGCTGTGGTTGTGTGAAGTGTAAATAGACTTGAGTAATGCATAAATTTGATGCTGGATGTTGAAGTTTAAAACCAGTAGGAGTAGTTCTTTAGCATTGGTAAACTGTTTTATGGAAACACAGCATGATCTCTACCGATTCCGTGAATTTTATAAAATTATCTAGTTGAAATTTGACTTCACATTCTTGATGAAAGTTGTAGCAGAGATCTTGTGGAGCAACATAATAAAATTTGAGAAGAAACGGACAAGTATTGGTCGGTGAAATGATTTTCTTTGAAAGTGTTAAATCTGGAAACCGTCACCGAGGGTTAGGAAGAGTTATGGTGACTAGAGCTTTTGATCTGTCATGAATCTGACTTCGAGTTCTGCACAAAACTTTTACCTTTAGGTTTTTTCTATAACATATAAAAATTTCAGAATTTTCTGAGTTGATATATGGTTTATACCGAATTTGTGAATAAAACTGTGCAATGGTGATGTTTTGAAATTTTAAGGCTGTGATGCATGAACCGTAGCAACTCGTACGAAATTCTTTTGATATGGTGTTCTGCATGAAACCTTTTTCTCTAGATATCGTTTGAAATTTCAATAGAAAGCATTTTTCTGATTGTGCCAGTGGTAAGAAGATCACTGAATTTGTTCACTTGGAACAAAGGGAGCTGACAGTAGACCAGTATGAGGCAAAATTTTGTGAATTGTCTAGGTATGCTCCTAGATTGGTTGAGGATTGAGAGGAAAAAGCTAAGAGATTTTTGAAAAGGTTGAGGACTAATATCAAATAACAACTGGTGCCTCTGAATATAAGGGATTATAATGAGATTTATGAGAGGGCACAGTTAGTGGAGCAAGAGCTAGTGAGATAGCGATCAGAGTCTAAGAGACAGTTGACCTTTAGTGATATTAGACGGGGTAAGAGACCCTATCTTGGTCAAGGTTAGAACTGGGATTCTAAGAAAAAGAGTAATTTTGGAAACTTTGGAAAAGCCAGGGATGGCCTTAATATAGGGAAAGCACCCTACCAGCATGATGCTTGTCAAAGATGTGATGGGCAAGATGGCCCAAGACCTTGCAATGGATGGCTGAAATGCTATGGTTGTGGACAAGTAGGTCACCTCAAGAGAGACTGTCCATCAGAGAGGTCGTAGCTAAGTGTCGGCTCGGTGCAACAGGTACAACAAAGTACTGTTAGACCAAATCTACTAAGGAATCAACAAGGCCACCAGCACAAGGAAGGGTGTATGCGGTCACCCAAGAGGACACGGAAGCTTCCAAAAATGTTATCTCAGGTACGATTTTTATAAATGGCAAGAAGGCATATGCATTATTTGACACGGGTGCTACACATTCATTTATATCTGAAAGATATAGGCAATTGAGAAAAATAGAAGTTACATCTCTTGAGACGCCTCTTTGTGTTTCCACAACTTTAAAGAATATGGTATTATCTACAATGATGTGTGCGAAATGTAAGATAACTATAGGAGGACGAGATATGGAAATAGATCTAGTTGTAATGGCTACGTATGACTTTGATGTTATCATAGGAATGGACTGGCTCCATAAGTATCGGGCTAAGGCAGATTGCTATAGGAAAGTGATCCAGTTCATGTTACCTGACCAGTCTAGTTTTGAATCTTTTGGAGGTCAAACAAACCCTTCTATAGCTATCATCTCAATGGTAGAAGCTTGTGAACTACTTGACAAAGGATGTCAAGGATACCTAGCAGTAGTAAGAGATCTTATTAAGAAACAGGCTAAAATCGATGAGATTCGAATAGTTAGGGAATTTTAGGATTTGTTTCATGAGGAGTTGCCTGGATTACCATCGGAACGAGAGATTGAATTTGAAATTGAACTAATGCCTGGAACAGAACTAATATCGAAAGCCCCGTATAGAATGGCCTTGGTGGAGCTGAAGGAATTGAAGGTGCAACTATAGGAATTGCTCGATAAGGGATTTATTAGGCTAAGTGCTTCACCTTGGGGCGCACCAGTTCTATTTGTGAAAGAGAAGGACGGGTCAATGCGTCTATGTATTGACTATAGACAGCTGAACTGAGTGACTGTAAAGGATAAGTATCCCTTGCCTAGAATTGATGATTTATTTGATCAATTGCAAGGAAGTTCAGTCTTTTCTAAAATTGACTTAAGGTTAGGATACCATCAGTTAAGGATAAAGAAAGAAGACATTCCTAAGACCGCCTTTAGGACTTGTTATGGACATTATGAGTTCCTAGTTATGCCTTTTGGATTAATGAATGCACCAGCCTCATTCATGGATTTAATGAATAGGATATTTAAGCATTATCTGGATCAGTTTGTAATTGTCTTCATCGATGATATCCTGATATATTCTAAAGGACCTGAAGATCATGAACGACACCTGAAAATAGCATTGCAAACACTAAGAGATCATAAGTTATACGCCAAATTCAGTAAGTGTGAATTCTGGCTAGACCAGATAATATTTTTAGGGCATGTGGTGTCAGGTAATGGAATTGCAGTAGACCCTGCAAAGGTTGAGATGGTAGTGAACTGGCTGAGACCAACAACACCGACTGAGATACGGAGTTTCTTAGGGTTGGTTGGCTATTATAGGAGGTTTGTCGAAGGATTTTCACACCTGGCTAGCCCTTTAATGAAATTGACTCGGAAAAATGTGAGGTTTGAATGGAGTGGAGAATGTGAAAGAAGTTTTCAGTAACTTAAAAGAAAGTTGACTATAGCTCCAATTCTAACTATAACATCTAGATCTTATGGATTCACGGTGTATAGTGATGCATCTCATAAAGGACTGGGATGTGTTTTGATGCAGCATGGCAAGGTCATAGCCTATGCATCAAGGCAGTTGAAACCTCATGAGTTAAATTACCCAACCCACGATTTAGAATTGGCAGCTATAGTATTTGCTTTGAAAATATGGAGACATTATCTGTATGGAAAGAAGTTTGAAATCTATACAGATCATAAGAGTCTGAAGTATTTATTTTGGCAAAAAGAGTTAAACATGAGACAGAGAAGGTGGATGGAATTACTAAAATATTATGGCTGTGAAATATGATACCATCCGGGGAAGGCAAATAAAGTGGCAGATGCCCTTAGTCGAAAGTCGGCTATGGACATGGCTAGTCTAAGAATAACATAGTGGAATCTGTTAAAGTCAATTGTGGATTCAGACTTCAAGTTGGAAATAGACCACCTTATTGGTATGCTCATTGTATTAAGGATTGAGCCTGAAATCATTCAGAAAGTTAAGATTCTACAAAAATCTGACCCGAAGATTGTGGAAATAAGAGATGCCGTGTCTTTAGGGAAAAGACCAGAGTTTCAAGTCTCTAAGGATGGAGTAGTAAGATGCCAAGGACAACTCTGTGTTCCTATCAATGAAGAAGTGAGAAGGGAAGTTTTGTCGGAAGCACATAGGAGTAATTATAGTATTCATCTGGGGAGTACAAAAATGTATAGAAATTTACACCAACAGTTTTGGTGGAATGGCATGAAGAAGGATATAGCTAAACACGTTTCTCAGTGTTTAACATGCCAGCAAGTGAAAGCGGAACACCGCATACCCGCAGGACTATTGAGACCATTGGACGTACTAGAATGGAAATGGGAGCATGTGACGATGGACTTTGTGCAAGGACTGCTAAGGACATCAAGTGGTCACGACTCTATTTGGGTAATAGTAGATCGCTTGACTAAGTCTGCTCATTTCCTAGTGGTCCGCGCAGACTACTCGATGAATAAACTTGTTGAGATATATGTAAGCCAAATGATACGCTTACATGGTATTCCTGTAATGATCACATCTGATCGAGACTCTAGGTTTACTTCAAATTTTTGGCAAAGTCTCCAAAATGCTTTAGGGACAAAGTTTCAATTTAGTACTGCTTTTCATCCTCAAACAGATGGACAAACAGAAAGAGTTATCCAAATTTTGGAAGATATGCTGAGGGCTTGTATTATTGATTTTAAGGGAAGTTAGGATGAAAAATTGCACTTGATAGAGTTCGCCTATAACAATAGTTTTCAGAAAAGTATAGGCATGGCTCTGTATGAGCATTATATGGAAGAAGGTGCAAGATCCCTATTTGTTGGAATGAAGTAGGTGAAAGGAAATTGACAAGACCTGAATTGGTACAAATTACTACTGAGGCTGTTGAAATTATTAGGAAAATACTTAAAACAGCCTAAAGTAGACAGAAAGACTACATAGATAAGCATAGAAGACCTTTAGAGTTTAATGTGGGGGATCATGTGTTCCTTAAAGTATCCCCTATGAAAGGAATATCTCAATTCGGAATGAAGGGTAAGTTGAGCCCTAGATTCGTTGGACCTTTTGAGACAATAGAAAGAATAGGGGATGTAGCCTATCGAATAGCTTTACCTCCTAAGCTAAAGAACTTGCATGACGTATTCCATGTATCGATGCTGAGAAAGTATCAGCCGAATCCTGGTCACATACTCAATCATGAAGCCATCAAAGTGGATGAGAAAGTGAGGTACATTGAGGAACCTGTGCAAGTATTGGATCGAATGGAGCAAATTCTCAGGACCAAGAAAATTCCATTGGTTAAGATGTTAGGGCAACATCATGATGTGGAGGAAGCCACATGGGAAAGTGAAAATGAGATGAGGGAAAGGTACCCTCACTTGTTTAAAGAGACATAGGCAATGTCTAATTTCGAGGTCGAAATTCTCTAAGGGGCGTATGTTGGATCTTGATGGGTAAGCAAGCAATGGCCAAGAAGCGTGGAAGAGAGATTGGAGGATCTGAAGATAAAGGCCCTTTGCCAAAGGCAAAGAGGAGGAGCGTGGAGTTGCCAAGCCATGAAATGATGAAGCTAGTTTGGCCTATAAGATTCACAGCAGAGAGATCGAGAGGAAGATAAAGAAAGAGAGCTGCGACAAGAAGAATCAGTAAGAGCCTTCTAGTGCCTTTTGGGATGATCCTGCCCACTGAGTAGCAATAGCACAGAGATATCAAAAATGCAATGCATACCTTGAAGAAGTTGTAAATCTCTCCTTCCATGCTCTCTGTCTCTCTGTCTCTCTGTCTCTCTCTGTCTCTCCCCCCTCCCTGTTCCTTAATTTTCAGCTACACTGTCTTTGGATCTCTTCGCTAGACAGTTGAACATGATAGAGTTTTGCGCGAGTTTGATGGTCAGAATATTGACAAGAAAAGGTCAGTTGTATCTTCAATAAGCAAAGAGTCAGGAAGCTGCTTGCCTGCTTCTTTTATTTATTGTTTCTCATCTTAGCAATGCTTAAATGGAGCTCTCTCTTTTTTAGTGCAGGAATAAAAAAATTATCAGTACTTTATTCATTTTATTGCCGCGTGAGATGAACCAGCAAATTTTTTATGTCAAGTCAACGAAACCTAAAGCATGTTATGTGCGGCTGCTTGTGTAATATAGCCAAGGATACACAGAAGAATGGTCAAACGAACAATCTTCTTTCCCTTGATAGTCTTCAGAGAAAAAATGGTGTTGCTATTACTGAAATCTTAGGTCAGACATGAAAGACTAAGTGCGTAAAGTTTGTAAGGTTTTCTGTGCAGTTTGATATCAGGCATGAAAGACTAAGGGTGGGCAAAGGTTGTAAGGTTTTTCTGTGTGACGGAAGAATAATCCACTCTGATTCTGAACCGAGCGCTCGCAGATCTTGGGCTGTTTTAATAGACAGACAAGATTCAAGGACAGAATCAACCGACACAGCCCTTGCACATTGCAGTTGTATAAATATGATGACATGATTTGACTCTTTACTCAAATTTGCCAAGGCCTATGTATTAGCAGAACAAAAAAATGGAATTGTCATTACTGTAAAGGCAGGCATGGCCATTGGCCATTCCCTCTTTTTGTTTCTTCTAGAAAGATTATTATTTTCAGGGTGTACCTTCATTTCGTCGCTCCCCCATACTTCACCTCAGAAACATATTTGACATTTAACATTCATTTCTTGTATTCTCATATACTCATCTGTGTCACAAACAAACATGGATATTAAGATACTCATTCCCATCCATCCTGGATAGTTTCATCATACGAGTCATACAGGTCTTCTCTCCTCATCACAAACCATCTCCTTTCCAAGAGTTAAAAGCTATTTCAGAATCCCAGAATGCGGCAAACAGGATCCAAACTAACAAACACCGACCAACACAAATAATTAAACGGCAACTAAAATAAAGGGGGTGGGAGAAGACAAAAGCAGCATCACCAACAAATTTGAGTAACTCCATTAATGCGAAGGAAGCAAATACAAGTAGCTAGTAGGCCTTTACCCACTTCCTTGCGCACAGAATCCGATAAAAGATACCACAAGATAGAGATGACAAAAACATACATTGCTCTTGACAACTAGTTCTTATGATCACAGTGCTCATTGAGAGGGAGCGACAGAGACAGAAAATGCTCAGATGCACCACTTCCAAATTACTCATAAGCAACAGCAGCTTCTTTCTTCAAACCTATTTACTTCATGCCAATAAAATTTCAAACAAATATCTTGTCTCAATTGTCTAGATGACCATCCTGGAAAAAACTGAAGATAAGTTACCCAGCCATGGTAATACATCAGATACATCAACCAGTGAAACAAGCGAGACCAGGGCCATATTTGACAGAGTTGGGAGAGTGCTCCATGAAGTTGAGCTCCAGTCTTTTCGGATGTCAAAAGTGTAGTTGATCTCGAGGTAACACTTGTCATCATCAACAAACTAGAGATCAAAAACAAAAGCAGAAGGGAAATTGGTAAAAACAATAACACACGGAAATCATTGGTGAGAAGATAATTACAGTGAACTTTTCTATCTAGCAATCAAGTTGTTGAAAGATATAAACCCACACAAATCATCAATATTGGAGCTAATAACCAACTAATTTTTCTTTTCACCAAAAAAAATAAAAAAACCAACTAATTTTTCTTTCCTACAGATTGATCTTGGTGACAAATATGAATGCAAGGCTGTTGTCAACCAGTGATTCAGAAAAAGCAGGTTTTACAAGTTGAAGGCCAATGTCATGCCTCCTTTTGATGACTAGATATGTAAACAAACCAAGTTGACTACTTGTTGCACAATTCTTCAAGCTCCGTTACCTATATACATTTAAATTCCCTTTTCCCATACATGAAGTTTGAATTAGAAGGTGCCTCACAATTATCTATCGATCATGATCTATGAAAATGCATGCAAGACAACTTAGCAATCAAGATACAGGAAGGAGCTGCACAAGTTGACTATTGAAATTTGGAATTGCACGTAGTAAACTGACAAGCTGTCATCCACACAAGTGAATTAAAGTCTCGGAAATTTCAGATTTTAAAGAAGTCTAAGATGCTCCATCACTTAAGAATTTAGCAACGATAATCTAAGACTCTCCATCATCTTTTTAACAAAACTCATTAACCATTGCTAGTGCATTATATTGAGCGAAAAGTAGAAGTAACTGAGGTAACCTAACTTCTGGCTGAATATGATCCTCTAGCAAATATGCCATACGGTGTCGTCTCTTCAGGCATTTCATGTGTGTAGGGCTCCTGTTGTGGACTGAAAGTTCCGATCATCTCCTTTGTGCTGTCCACTGCAAAATTAGACAATGCAAGGTGAGAAGAAAACAGAGATTAATTTACAAACCATGAAAGTGCAAGGTTGAGAAAAGAGGGGCGTGGCGCTACCTTTAACACCAGTTTTCCATACTGTGTTGCTGTATTTGAGACCCGACACAATGTTGTTGCTGACCTGGAAGGTGAACTTGAGCCTATAACGGCTACCTTATTTCAAAGTAAACCACAATCCTTTGGGCTTTCCATTCTCAGGAATTGACAGTAGTTTAGCAGGTCTACCAGGAGAAATTATTGCAAGGGTCACAATCTTGACATCTGGTTCCAGTGTTTCTACATTGCAAAGGAATGATGAAAAGAAAATGATCAGTGAAAATGGAATTCAGATCATCATAAGAAAAAAGGAGATTTCAATCAATTACTCAATCCAGTCATCATTCAAGCTCTGGATCAACCAGAAATACGCAGTTCCAAAGCCAGCATTCGATTTGCTAAGGACATCAAGAGACTGTTAACAGGGCATTCATCTCAAACTTGATTTCATTTTCTGAAACAACACTTGGAAAAATATAACAATCTCAGTGATTGTTGCGGCCTCTTTTCTTTGGCGCCCGATCGGGGCGGGCGCCTTATGGAGGCTAATGGTTCGGCTAGGTCTATTTTAGCCCGGACTCTCCCAAGTCCACCAATTTGTGACTTAATGGTTCAAATTCTTGAATCTGTAAGTCAATTTTAAAACGGAGTCACCACTAATCGGTTTGGGGTGGGTCGATTAGAAACCCAAGTGAAGTATTGAGAGAAATACTCACTCCTACGCAACCAGAGAAATTAGGATCGGAGACTCGATTAAATTAGTTAATTACTAATGTCCTTTCGGTACCTAATCTTGTTTAAACCCCGAGGCTTTTTGGATTTTTGAGGGATTTTCCACACATTTTTTGAAGGAAAAACATTTTTTGGGTATTTTTCTTATTTTTTGGACATAAAAAGCATTTTTTGGATTTTTGATCTTTCTTTGAAAATATAAATCAATTTTTCTCTTTTTCTAGCTTTTTTTGGGAAAACCTGGATATTTTTTATTTTTTTATTTTATGGAAAATAAATTATTATATTTTTTATTTTTAATTAAAATATTATATTATAATATATTAAAAACGACCCGGGTCGGATCCCTGTTGGGTCGACCCGGATCGCCTGATTGGCCCGATTGGGCTGGACCATGGGCCCAAGTCGGGCCACTCTTCTCTCTTTTTCTTTTCTTTCTCTTTTTTTTTTTTGGCGAAGGGGCCCAGACCTACAACAAAATTGGGCCCTTCCCGGCTCGCGCGACTAAAACCTAGGGGAACTGGGTCATGCGCCCGACCCGATTCAACCCAGCTTTGCGGCTCTCTCTCTCTCTCACCTCTCTCTATTCGCGGTTCCGATGGAGGGGTTGGGGCGACGGCTCACGTTGACGACGATAATGACGCAGAGTGCAGCGATGGCTAGTTGTTCGTCGAACTAGAGAGCATGACTCGACAATGGCAGCCGGGATCTATTTGGCCGATCGGGATTGGGGATTAGGGCTTTACGGACGGGAGGCGACAGTAGCGACGCGGTAGACAAGGACGGCGAGTGGTGGCGAGCGGCGGCTAATACCTAGTTGCAACAAAGGCGTGACGTGGCGGTGAACGGTGGCGACGACGACGACGGGGTAGAGACGATAGCCCCTCAGCTCCCAGATCTAGCGTGGTGTTGGTGTGGGCGGTCGTCAGCGTTGGGGATGGCAGTGGTGGCTCGGCACAGGGACGGCGGCGAGTAGCGACGACGGCGCCTTCTTCTCCCTCCGGATCTGGCCCTCCAGCCTCCGATTCCTCTCTTGCTTAGCCTCCACCCGCTCGGATCTCTCCCCCTCAGGCTCGCTTGCCGCCGGCCTCCCTCGAAGTCTCTCGGAAGGGGATTGTTCAATCTCGCGACCCGATTTCTCTCGCGTGCTCGCTCTTCGATTTCCCCAGAAGTCTCTTAAGGGAAGATCTCCGAGTTCGCCGTGCTCTTTGACGGAGCTTGTGGCTTGCTATTTATAGGCGAGGGGGTAGTCGGTCGAAGGAGCTTCGATCGCCGGTCCTCGGGCATCACATCCGTCGAGGTAGCTCTAGCTAGGCCACCTTGCATTAAAGACGCGTCCACTCCATCGTACGCTGCCGTCTCGCTCTCCATTCCGGCGTCACACGCGTCCTCGTCTCCAGCACGTGCTGCTTATCCGGTTGGGAAAGAAGACAAATGAGGACGAAGATAAAGGGGCAGAAAGGAGGGCCGAGCTGAGTAGTGTGGGCTAGGCCATGGGGGGGCCACGCGAGGGAAGGAAGAGGGGCTGGGCGCAAAAGGCCCGGCCCTAATGGCTGCTTTTTTTCTTTTTTGTTTGTTTTCATTTATTTATTTTTGTTGTTTTTGTTATTATTTTTTATCCAAAATAAAAGAAAAAGGAAAAAAACATAAATATAGAAACTAAAGCCTAATTAAAAACCTAATCAAAATTTAGGTATTAACAGCTGCCCCTCTTTGAAGTTGAGCTCGCAGAGGTTGCATTCAAAACCAAACTAATACCTAAATTTTGTCCATGCATGTGCAGCAGATTATATTTTATTTGGGACCTATTGTCCTATGCAGAAAAAGAGCAATATAGCATTACATATATTAAGACGGATAAGAATATACCTACAGTTACTTACCGGGCACGAGCGAGATAGGGTGCCAATCTCGAGCTTGGCAAGTATCAGGGCATCATCTTACCTGGTGACACGAGGAGGTGCTCCTCCAAGACCCGAACCTTTCTTCAGTTGCCTTAATGAGAAATTGCTTTTCCAGGACTCGAACCATTTTTCGGTCGCCTGTTAGAGCAATAAGTTGTTTACACGACCTTTCTTGAGGGATGCGCCGACCTTTCTCAGGGCATCGATTTGTGGGGGTGCCTGATCTCTGTCAAGGACACCAGCTTGTACCTGACCTTTCTTAGGGGATGCGTCGACCTTTCTCATGGGACACGCCGACTTTTCTCAGGGCATCTGTTTGTTAGTGCCTGATCTTCCTCAAGGACACCGGATGGCACCCGACCTTTCTCGGGGGATGTGCCGATCTTTTTCAGGGCATCTGTTTGTTGGTGCCTGATCTTCATCAAGGATACCGATTGGTACCCGACCTTTCTCAGGAGATATGCCGACCTTTCTTAGGGCATCGATTTTTAGGGGTGCATGATCTCTGTCAAGGACACCGGTTGGTGCCCGACCTTTCTCGAGAAATGAGCCGACCTTTCTCAGGGCATCAATTTGTGGGGTGCCTAACCTCTGTCAAGGACACCAGTTGGTACCCAACCTTTCTCGGGAGATGTGCCAACCTTTCTTAGGGCATTAGTTTGTGGGGTGCCTGATCTTTGTTAAGGACACCAGTTTGTACTCGACCTTTCTCAGGGGATGCACCGACCTTTCTCAAGGCATCAGTTTGTGGGGTACCTGATCTTTGTCAAGGACACCAGCTTGTACCCAACCTTTCTCAGGGGATGCGCCGACCTTTCTTAAGGCATATGTTTGTTGGTGCCTGATCTTCATCAAGGACACCGGTTTGTACTCGACCTTTCTCAGGGGATGCGCCGATCTTTCTCAGCACATATGTTTCTTGGTGCCTAATATTCGTTAAGGACATCGGTTTATACTCGACCTTTCTCGGGGATGCGCCGATCTTTCTCGTGGCATCTGTTTGTTGGTGCCTAATCTTTTTCAAGGACACCGGTTTGTACTCGACCTTTCTCAGGGGAAGCGCCAATCTTTCTCAGGGCATCTGTTTGTTGGTGCTTGATCTTCATCTAGGATACCGGTTGGTTCTCGACCTTTCTCGAAAGATGCGCCAACCTTTCTCAGGGCATCTGTTCTGGAAGATACCTGGACATTCACAGGTCATTGAAAGAGTACCTGGATATTCACAAGTACTAAACTGGAAGATATCTAGGCCTTTGCAGGCGTCAAAAGGGTGCTTGGATGATCACAAGTGTGAATTCTGAAGGGTGCCAGGACATTCGTAGGCGTTGAAGGAGTCCCTAATTGCTTGCAGGTGTCGAAAGAGTACTTACATGATCACAAGTACGAATTCTTGAGGGTGCCTGGATGTTTGCAGGCGTTGAAGGTGTACCTGATTGCTTGCAGGTGTCGAAAGAGTACTTGGATGATCACAAGTACGAATTCTAGAGGGTGCTTGGATGTTCGCAGGCATTGAAAGAGTACCTGATTGCTTGCAGGTGTCGAAAGAGTACTTGGATGATCACAAGTACGAATTTTGGAGGGTGCCTAGATGTTCGTAGGCATTGAAGGAGTACCTGGATGATCACAAGTACGAATTCTGAAGGGTGCCTAGACATTCGCAGGTATTGAAGGGTTACTTGGATGATCACAAGTACTAAACTCTAGAGAATGGAATATCGAGGACGTACTTGAGATATTCGTGAAGGTCTCTCACCTCTTGGTAATTGGGGATATTGAGGACATACCTGAGATATTCTTGAAGGTCTCTCGCTTCTTGGTAAAGGGAATATCGAGGACGTGCCCCACATATTCGTGAAGGTCTCTCATCTCCTGGTAACAAAAATTTGAATGGAGCACAAGGCTTACCTGGATGGCCGCAGGCACTCAAAAGGGCTGGAACATCTGAGTAGCCGCAAGTGTACAAAGTACTGGAATACTTGGATGAACACAAGTATTTAATGATATGATCTAGGACCACTTAGGCTGGTCCAAGTGTAAGAAAGTATACATGGGTAACCACAGGCGCACAATGCGATGGAATACTTGAATGGCTACTAGTATTCAATGATAAAATTTTGAGGACAACTCAGACAGGTCGAGTGTCATGGAAAGGGAGTATCCGAACGGTGGCCGGTACTCAATGATAAGAGGATACTTGGACAGTCATAAGTATTCAAACTTTAAAGACAACTCGAACAGGTCGAGTGTCAACAGAGGGAGCACCTGAGTAACGGCAGGCACTTAAAAACAAGGGGATACTTGGACAGTCGCAAATATCATTACTCTGGGGACAACTCGAACAGGTCAAGTGTCGATAAGAGGGAGTACCCGACAAGTGGTGGGTACTCAAAGACAAGGGGATACTTAGACAATTGCAACCACTGAAACTCAAGAGACGACTCGAATAGGTCGAGTGTCAAGAAGAGAGTACGTAGACATTGGTAGGTACTTTAAGACAAATGAGGATAGGGATATGCTTACCTGGCAATATCTCTGATCTTTGAGAGTATGTATGCTGAAAATTCATGAGTTCAAATGGGATTCATGCATGACAATTTTGTCAGATTTGCATCATCCGAATTCCACTTGGGAAAATTTTGAAAAACAACCTTCATTTAGAATGTAGATGTTTTGAAAATGTTAGATGAGGGATTTTCAATCTGAAAGGACTTTCCGCTCACTCTCATGGAAAAGGCTATTCTAACCATTGATGCAGGATTTATAAGGACCACACTATCTCACTGTCATCATGTTAGCAGGGGTCCGAGTATTCTCGCAAATGGTATGACTTTACCAATGTGAGAAGTCTTTGTTGAAATTGTGATGGAGACTTGGTCAACGGCTCATCAAATGGGACCGTCGAGCTCGAAGCCGATGGAGGAAAATGCTGCACGATCATCTCCAGGTTTACAAGTCAAGAACCCTGTGAAAAGAGATAGAGTAATATTGGTCGTACTTCTTCGAGCGATGTTTATGCACATATGAAATCCTACGTTAATTGAAGTGCCTTAGTCTAAAGAGACTTTTACAATGGGAATGTAATGTAGACTTGGCTCACATGTAAGAGGGTGACAGTTGGTAACTGTCTCGGCATTTGTCACTGGTCTTTCTTCTCACTGTCAGATGGAGGTTCTATGGACTACAATAGCAACTTTTTCTTGGTTGTATTTTTGATTGGGGGGGCATTGACCTTGCTTTTACTAGGCACACTGTTTTTTCATGCCCCTATTTTTTTATTCCAATTCTTCATTTATGGGCATTGACCTTGCTTTTACCAAATACACTGCTTTTTTATGCCCTACTTTCTCTTGTCGTTGGAGGAACTAGCCTAGGCAAGTTCAATCGAAGCACCGTTATTAGACTCTTGAGTCTTCATCTTCAGCCGGCGCTCTAGGCTATGGCAATGACTTCTGCTTTGTCTCAATGTGAGGGTAAAATTACAGACTCACTTGGGTTGTACAATGAATACAAGTGCGTAGAGAAAGAATTGCTCTTTTGTCATTCTAGGGCACTTAAATTAACGCGAGTGTTCATATGCAATAAAGACATCCGAAGATTGATGCAAGTGCGAGCAAGAAAATTTCTATCTCTCTTCTCACCTTGTGATGTTGCTTCGCCTCCAATCTACCCTAGTGTGGGGGTGGTTCTTGACAGGGCTATGAGAGAAGCTTCACCAATGTATGGGGCTCAAGAACGGGGGTGAGAAATGAAATGCCTCTCACTGTTTTGGTTATCGTACCATTCGCGAGAGAACTCTTTACCCTGCAGCCATGGAATCTTCTACACTCATCTCACAAGTGTATAGACGGGGGACTGTGTGTAGAATATAGCTTGCCTATCATCATTCTGACGCGCCTCATCCAGCATGCTCAATGAATCTTGTATTCTTCACTTAGCTGTCTATTTTAATAATCCTTGTAGAATAAGTGACTTAGACAATCAAAATTATCATGTAAAATCCATTTGGTAAATGTGTGTAGCATTTTAAATATGAGGGAGCTTGTACTCTCAAAACAAATGAATGGTTTTTGCTAAAAAAGGACCCTATTGACAGCTTTAGGGGTGAACCGAATGATATCTTCAAATATGTTAAATTTTAAACATCAGAAGAGTCATTCACAAAGGGTTATTCACAAATGGGTATCAATGGCTTGTCCCTATTAAGTAGGGAAATGACACAAGAAGGATCAGCCTGGGTTGGGAATCTGATTATCGATCTGATAAGTGCTTTTTTCTTTTTGCCCCTGTAGAAGAGAGGATGCAAAAATAGATCAATTGGTAGGGCCAAGGTCAAGGCGTAACTTGAGGCCTGAAAGGTTTCTGCTATCTGCTTTGGAGATACTTGAGACGCCATTTTGCTTGGGAGAGTTTGTCATGCCTATCATTGATTCATTATCTTTGTTTTTGACAGTCAGGTGATCCTACAAAAGATAAGGAAGAATGTGTCGGTCACGAACTCTCTCAAGAGTTAAACAACTGGGAACAATACAACATTACCCTTCACTAGTTTGCAGATGATTGGATAGACTTGAAGTGCGAGTGGGACACGAAGTCCCACATCTCTTGCTTCGTTAGGTCGATTATTCTCCACTAGGCTAAGGTGTTGGTGGTGTCCATAAGACACTTCTTTTTTCATTTAACCGAACCGGCTCCTAGACGACACGTCCTTTCATACCAAGTTAGGTAAATCGATGTGGGTCACTTGATTTGCCCAAATTAACCACTAAGCTTGTTTCTTGAATCCTATGCTTCCTGTCAATAAGAGAAAATATGTCAAAAGTGAGGTCAGATACTAGGAGTATTGGAAACGATACCAATTACCCTTCCCCAGAGTTTGTATTTGATGGCTCCTAGGGATATTTGATTGTTGATGACGGCCTCTTCATCTCAACACCATTCGACATCTCTTTCAATTGGCCTTTCTCATTCGTAGCCCTATATGCATGATTGGTGGTTGTTGATTCATCTTCAACGCCTTCCTTTTGTGTTCTTTTGTTTCTTGGGAGAGCATGCGTATGGAAAAAGAAGTCAGGTTTCTAGGTCCTAACGTCATCATTTTGAATAGGAGGCTAGAGACCGCTTCAACTGTCTGGATTTCTTCCCTGTTGACAGTAGCCAATTCAAAGAAAGAGAAAATATCCCTTCCTTATGCTTCTGGGCTTGTCGAAGCTAGAAGTCCCGTTGATGAAACCATAGCATCTAGTTGCTAAGGCACGTTGTGGGGAAAAGATATTGCTTTGGCTTGAGAAAAAGTTGGGCAGGAGCGAGGTGGAGTGCATAGAGCTTCTGGGGACGGCTTGATTTCAACCGTATGCCTGTACCTATTACGTCCTATCTTTCGTTTCCTATAAATAGAAGAGAGAGGACATTATTTCCGAAATTATGTTCAAGGAATAAGGCTTACCCTTTTTGAAGCAGGACGATCCCTTCTGTTTGCCCTCGCTTTCTTGGAAGGGTGTCTTCGAATTTGGCGAGTTCACACGATGTGCCAGCTTCAAATGCCTCCTGTCACACTAAATCAAAGGAGATGATATTCTAAGACACGAAATGAGTGAGTCGAAAGACAAACATGATTAAATTTAATATCTTGTTTTGATAAAAGCTTTTGGTAATGAAATATTTTCTGTTTTCAAAAGTATATATCTTTGAGGAAGAAAGCATGAGGAAGCCCGGCCCTCGGTATTCTCTTTGGATGATATTTTCTTTTTATGGTTGGATAGCATCACTGGGCTGGTTTGGAATACTGCCTCATGCTTTTCAAAACAAAATATTAGAATTGTACATTAGATTACTAGAATGGAAAATGCAACAGTAGCACACTAGACAGGATAAGAAACATGAAATTATAAAAACAAGCAACACCCATGAAAACTCCTATGAAAAGGAGCACTTTCATAGTGCTGGTTCTGAAATCAAGTGTTTTTGAGTTCCTCGCCTCCAGCAGATTCGAAATATTTGCATGAGAGGACCACTTCATTGAAGCTATGGAAATGCAACCCATGGAACCAACAATGATGCTTGCGAGGTAAAGCCCCTATGAACAGCTTTATCATTTCTTCTTCGGCCAGTTGAGGGTAGGTTTGCATCATAAAAGCCTCCCACCTCCTGGCATAAACTCGGAAATGCTCCATTGGTCTTCTTCTGAAGTGAACTGAGTTCTAGCAAGGTAGTTCAGTCCCAATTTGGCTTTGACACTGAAGTAGGAATGTATAAGACAGCTTATTCCAATCTCTCATGAGGTAGATATCTGCTGTGATGAACCATTGCAATGCAGACCCCGTAAGACTTTCTTGAAAGGCCTGATTGTGAATGACATCGGGCTATAGTATCGACTCATTTCAGTGTGGAGATATTGCAAATGAGCCACAAGGCAAGTCGTGCCATTATACTTGTAGAGATTAGGTATCCACATTTCTCTGGGGGTCATGATCCTATGAGGGCAAGACGAGCCTAGTGTGTCTTGGTTAGGCCACCACTTTTCCCGTTGCATATTCATTGGAGTGGTGAATTTTGTTGCTTCAGGAAAGCTAGACTCTACCGAGATCATCCCATTGCTTTCTTCCAGATCAAAATCACCAAACGAGGAGGAGGCATTTAAGTTATCCTCATGGTTAGGTGACAAGCTTAGTAGTTCATTGCGAGACAACTCATGGCGGATAAAAACGAATGTTTCCACTTCTAATGGGCTTTGGATCCTGTGTGTGGGTAGGAGATAGTCATATGATGAATGGCCGATTTCATCTGTATAACACTGGTAGCCCTCGGGATTATATCCTAGGGACTGGTAGCCTTCAGGGTTGTATTCTAGATTATGGTAGCCTTCAAGGTTGTACTCTGGGGACTGGTAGCCTCCATGATTGTACCCTAGATGATGGTAGCTTTCAGGGTTGTACCCTGGGGGATGCTCGAATTTTTGGTGTGGTGGCCCATTAGCTATCAGATTTTGCCTACACTCAGTGGCAGATGTTGAATCGAATTGCTTAGACTTTCTTTTCTTGACTCCTGGTTCGGACCTTTTCGGTAAAGCCCTTCGTTTCAGCAGTTGGACTTTGTTAAAGGGGAGTGGGAAATGATGGAGCTGCACTCTCTAGGTTGATAGGGGTCGGCATTCTTTGGACCTTAAGTCTTGCAGTAAACTTAGGGAGTTGTCTTGTCGTGCCCCGGTCTTGAACAGGCTCTTTGTCACTGACCTCATATGTAGGCTTCTTGCCTTTCCTAGCGGAAAACCTTTTAGCAATATGATATTGCTCAGTCGCCCATTTATCGTGCAAAGCTTTATTGACATCTTCTTCTCTTGTCTCTGGGACTATTGGCTTCTCGTGCTCCGCAACCATCGGTTCTTTGTAGGGCAGGGCGATGTCGGGGCTGATGTCAACATTATATTCTTAGTGAAAAGCATGAGTTAGTTCCCCCCAAGTCTTAAGGAGACTAATCTTCCAGACAATGTACCACTGTAAGGCGGGGCCAGTTAGGTCTGATTGGTACAATTGAATTATCATTTGGACTAGGTAGGCCTGCAAGTAGGTCTCTAGGCAAGAGGTATCAGCATACCTTTTGCATTCAGGTGCTTTAAGCTCTTTAGGGATCTTAATGCCAGCGGAATTAGACAAGTCCATGGGATCCTGCCCCTGCAGCTGGCTTAGCTTCTTCATGATCTTTACAAATTGTCTATCCTATTGGTTGTCCTCTAGCAACTTCGAGGGTGTCATGACGGTGTTTAAACCAGCTACGGAGTTGGGCTTGGCTTGAGTGGATTCCATTTGTCGCGAGAGATGTCGAAGGACAATGGACATCTGTCCTATGCCGTCTTCAATGTTGGCGAGGCGATTTTGTACATCATTTTGATCGGGCCCTATCACATGAGGCCATTCGAGGGTGGCTGATAGTTGGTGATTCATAATTACCTAGCGTCGTGAAAATAATGAATGAGCACAAAAGTAAACAAAGATTGACCCATGGCAATGGTTTAACTGTTTTTTATTTATCAAAAGAGGATTTTATAGACCGTCGACTTCTAACATCTAAAACTTGAAATTGAAATGACATAAGGAAATACTAGATATTAAACAAAAGTCCCTGAACAATAGGACAAAACTTTCACGATATTAACACGAGGGGGGGCATGATTGCTTTTTTATATGCGATGGGGAGCTTTGTTCTTGTGCAGATGCTTGCTTCCTTGGATTGGCTTTGAGACATGTATCCAGCCTATTCCCAAATCCCTTTGCATAAGCTCTGCTTGCTCGTGTTGGTTGATCTCGCTAAATGGGTGAGGGACTGATGGCTTCCATTTTGTGGGGATACGATGGTTGTAGATGTAGGACTCAGAGGCATGGTGGGCTTTTTCCTGTCCCTCAAGCCTTTCATGTCCCATGATTCTTTTGCGATGGCACATGCTCCATGCTTCCTCGATAATGTCAATTTCGAATGTGTATTCATAACTTTGATGGGTGAAAAGGAGTGGAGGGACCCTCCTATTGAATGATGGTGGGATCTCCTAAAGGGCTCCCTACTGTTGTGCCACTCGATATGAGAAATAGGAAATGGCACCGATGAGACCAAGCAACGGAATTGGATAGCGGCGCTTGAAAGCAAAGCGAGCTCTCTTTTCATGAAACCAACCAGCACACCATTGGAATGCCTCAGGAGCCGGGTCTCTTAGGAAGTTTATCCAATTTAAACAACTTTGGTTAGGAATGTATGGTCCTAAGACCATAAATTTCTGTAATGGATTTTCAAAATCATTCGTTTCAGATGATCGCATGAAGCATTGAAATTCGCTTTGGTGAGAAAAGAACCAAACCCGTAAAATTTCCGGGAGACCCGCATGATTTTTTCCGTGTTTTCTTTAAAACGATTAAGAGACAAGAATGTTTCGGTTAAAATCATGTTGACATAATTTTTCCCCCTTGAGATATGATCAACTATCCATGCCATTTTTGGACTTATGACGTTTCTTTGATCGGGGAAAATGATGAGCCCGAAAAAGGCCAGGAGGAAAATCTCACTTTTTTGGGTCATGAGTTAATTTTTAAAACAGGCAGTCAAAAATGCTAGGGGGCAGGTGTTATGGTTATTTTCAAGAATTTCCCGCATAACATGGACTTCTGTTCTTAAAAGTTGAGGTAGCCCACACAATGGGATAATGCCTGTTGTTGGCCTAACAAGTTTATTCTCGAGAGGTATTCCAGTGATGATGCTGTATTTTTCCAGAGTTGGGGTTAGCTCAAACCCACCAAACATAAAAGTAGTCATCTTCGAGCACTAGAAATGTGCCATGGCCTGTATGACTTTAAGATGAATAGTGATTTGGATCAACGATAGAAGATGACCAACTTTGGCTTTCACGCGCTCTTGGGCATGCTGGTCCAATTGACCCCACCATCTAAAGAGCTCTGCTTTGGGAGCGGGAATGAACTGGATATCATCCTCTCCCATCGCATATAAGAAAGGGAGTTACACAACCTAACCCTATTTTGCCATGAGCCAATAAAAAAGACTGAGTAAATGTAAAATTACTTTACTTTCAAAGAAAAATGGCAAGCACAAAGACATGCGCATGGGAAGTGCGGCTCGATTTCTAATTGAGAATGTTTGTTGAAATTAAAAATGTATCCGTCCATTGTAGTCTCGCGTTAGCAATGTACCCTCTTAACCTCGGCTAGAGAAATTCGGGGAAAAGAAAGGCAGCCTCATAACGCAGTCTCGCGTTCGAAGCTGTATCTTTCTTAAAACGATCCTAAATTTTCTATGGCGGACTAGGTCTGACGGCCGGGTTGTGTGTGCCATGTGTAGTGTTAAAACAATAAAACATGCACAACAATTTATAATCATAAGACATTTTATTTTAACCAAAATTAAAATAAATCTCTAAGCTATTGACCTGCATAAAGAAAAAAAAACAAAACAAGTCGGTAAAGTGCTTAAACAAGATAAAACAGCCTAAGTCCTCGAATTTTCCCCAGCGGAGTCACCAAGCTATCGCGACCTCTTTTCTTCGATGCCCGATCGGGGCGGGTGCCTTATGGAGGCTAATGGTTCAGCCCGGAGTCTATTTTAGCCCAGACTCTCCCAAGTCCACCAATTCATGACTTAATGGTTTAAATTTTTTAATCTGTAAGTCAATTTTAAAACGGAGTCGCCACTTATCGGTTTGGGGTGGGACGATTAGAAACCTAAGCGAAGTATTAGGAGAAATACTTACTCCGCGCTACCGGAGAAATTAGGATCGGGGACTTGATTACACTAGTTAATCACTAATGCGCTTTCGGTACCTAATCTTGTTTACACCCCGAGGCTTTTTGGATTTTTGAGGGATTTTCCACGCATTTTGTGGAGGAAAAGCATTTTTTGGGTATTTTTCTCATTTTTGGGACATAAAAAGCTTTTTTTGGATTTTTGATCTTTTTTTAAAATATAAATCATTTTTTGGCTTTTTCTAGCTTTTTTTGGGAAAACCTAGATATTTTTTATTTTTTTAATTTTCTGGAAAATAAATTACTATATTTTTTATTTTTTAATTAAAATATTATATTATAATATATTAAAAACGACCCGGGTCGAATTCCCGGGTTAGGTCCGACCAGATCGCCCATGGTTGGCCCGGTTGGGCCTGGAGCACGGGCCCAAGCTGGGCCACTTTCTCTCTCTTTCTTTTCTTTTTTCTTTTTTTTTTTTGGTGAAGGGGCCTAGGTCCACAACAAAATGGGGCCCTTCTCGGCCCGCGCGACTAAAACACTAGGGGAACCGGGTCATGCGCCCGACCCAATTCAACCCAACTTCGCGGCTCTCTCTCTCACCTCTCTCTATTCGCGGCGCCGATGGAGGGGCTGGGGCGGTAGCTCGCGTTGACGACGACAGCGACGTAGAGGACAGTGGTGGCTGGTCGTTCGTCAGACTGGAGAGCATGACTCGACAACAGCAGCCGGGATCTATTTGGCCGATTGGGATTGGGGATTAGGGCTTTACAGATGGGGGGTGACAGCAACGACACGGTAGACAGGGACGGCGAGTGGTGGCAAGCGGCGGCTAATACCTGGCTGCAGCAAAGGCGTGACATGGTGGCGACGACGACGAGGTAGCGACGGCAGCCCCTCAGCTCCCAGATCTAGCGTGGCGTTGGCGTGGGCGGTCGTTAGTGTCGGGGATGGCAGTGGTGGCTCGGCGCAGGGATGGTGGCGAGTAGCGATGACAACGCCTTCTTCTCCCTCCGGATCTGGCCCTTCGCCCTCCGATTCCTCTCTTGCTTAGCCTCCACTCGCTCGGATTTCTCCCCCTCGGGTTTGCTTGCTGCCGGCCTCCCCCGAAGTCTCTCGGAGGGAAGTCGTTCGAGCTTGCGACCCGATTTCTCTCACGTGCTCGCTCTTCGATTTCCCCTGAAGTCTCTCAAGGGAAGATCTCTGAGTTCATCGTGCTCTTCGACGAAGCTTGTGGCCTGCTATTTATAGGTGAGGGGGCGGCCGGTTAATAGAGCTTCGACTGCCGGTCCTCGCATGTCAAACGGCCTCTGCCGGCTGAACCGGCATCTCATCCGCCGAGGTAGCTCTAGCTAGGTCGCCTTGCATTGAAGACGTGTCCATTCCATCGTACACTGCCGTCTCCCTCTCCATTCTGGCGTCGCGCGCGTCCTCGTCTCTGACGCGTGCTACTTATCCGGTTGGGGAAGAAGACAGATGAGGAAGAAGACAAAGGGGCAAAAAGGAGGATCGGGCTGAGTCGCATGGGCTGGGCCATGGGGGACCCACGCGAGGGAAGGAAGAGGGGGCTGGGCGCAAAGGCCCAACCCCAATGGCTACTGTTTTTGCTTTTTTGTTTCTTTTTATTTATTTATTTATTTTTGTTGTTTTTGTTATTATTTATTATCCAAAAAAAGGAAAAAAATATAACTATTGAAAATAAAGCCTAATTAAAAGCCTAATCAAAATTTAGGTGGCAACAAAGTGATGGCATCGATAGCAAATTGGAACTCGAGGGAAATTTGTGCATTTACTTAAAATTATGAAAAACAAAAAGCGAAAACACTAGGCTCTGCACCTCAACAACCAAGCTCGCTTTGAAAGCTACTTTAAAAGAGATTTTCTTTTTCGTTATTTTTGGTCAGCTCTCATGTACATACTTTGTCTGCTTTCTCAATCAAAGACAGATCTCTCACATTGAGACTAAAAGATTCATGAGATAAACTTCCTTATAGACCGATCACCTTACCTCATACAGGAACTAGATTTTAGATCTCGCCCTTTCTCGGAACAAAATTGATTTGAATTGAGTGAACAATGGAATATTTGGTGGTTCAAGACAGGAAACGATCGAACAGCTCAGAGTAAAATTTACAAAGTTGCCAGCACTTGTCTACTGGTTAGTTGTTCATCCCCGGCCATGTCATTAATATACAGCATAGTGTACCGACCAATGAGTGTAGATTGCCATCCATTGAGCTTTCAAAGAAGTGACGACAATCGCTTGAAACTTGGAATAACGCCACTAAAGCAAATTATGGAACTTCATTTAGTGATTAGCAGATCAAATATGATAAACTTGCCACATAGTTTTACTTGCTCCGAATAAGCAAGAAAACCAAGAGAAAACAAAAAATAACAACCACGCGAATGCCGTAGAGTTAACAGACATCACTGAACAGCAACAAAAGATTTTATTTGGGAAATTAGAACATGTACCACTCAACCATTCCGTCAGCTCGCCATCTTGATAAATCAATATAAAGCATGTGGTGAATGCAGCACAAACACAACAAAGGAGAGAACTAGGGACAAGAATGACAAGCCCTCATGCAGAAAGTTAATTCTACACGAAATTTTTCAAAAGAAACATGTTGAGCAAAGATGATTTCTCAATTTGTAAAATTGTGCTGTACAACTTATAAATAGTCCAATCTATAGATGGAGGGCTCACAGAGTTTCATCTAAGAAATAGATGCATTAACATTGTTAAATCCAATCCAAGTAGCTGCATTGAGGCCTCCAACACACAATATGAACTGAATTTAGGATGCTGCACTCTTTCCTGAGATCCTTAAGATGCGAAACTCACTTCACAAATGGAACCCCCAAAAGACAGTTGGCTCATATTCCTCATAATCTTGCTCGAAGAATTGTCTCAGCAAAAACTCTTCATAAGGTGACCGTGCTGCAAATAAGAGCCAAACTTGTGTTGCGAACGCAAACATCAATACGGGATTGCACGATATTATTTGAGTCCTGATCTACCAAATGAAGAATGCTCAATATCCAGGATGATGGATGAACCAATAGATTCCACTAGCTATAAGCTTGTGATGATCCTCATTATGAATTTTGATCAAATGGGTGAACACCCCTCCATCAGTTCTAATCGCCAACTTCCTAATGATTCCCCCAACTACAATCATGGCAAAGCCCAGATTGCTGATCCATCAGCATCCTTCCAAAGCTGGAAAAGTACTCTGCCAAAGAAAACAACATTGCAACAAGATAATTCCAGCGAGAGGAGCTGGCTTTTTTACTGTGATTGGAATAGACATTTGGGTTTGGGAAGAGAGCCTTAGTGCCATTGGTGTGATGTTCCACGACATGCCCATACCTCGGCGACGTGTTGTTTCGACAAGCTAAAATAGCTTTCCCTTTAACGAATTGCACCAATATGAATGACACTGACCTTGATTGAAAGTGAGTGAAGCATGCAGACGAGACAACGGACTTGAAGATCATGGATGTCACGCCCTGACCCTTGAGCGCGCAACATCCCTCGATCTCTTCGGTCATAGAATTGTGACGTCCCAAGACACGTCACTGACCCATTCATTTTATCTTTTGATTATACGCAAGTGGAAGTAGAACAAACATCTCCCAACCATTAACAAACAATAGGAATAGTAAAAGGTATAGATTAATACATCAAAACCAAATACTTCCTTCATAAATTTACTATTAACCCTAGGAAGTTTAGCAATTACAAGCCTTTACACCGGCAACTTCCAACTAACCAACAAAACCAACAATGGGTCGGGGTTAATCCTAAACTTCATTAACGCCAGGCCAAACTCTCGTCTCCAATGTAACCCTGAACCAAACATGACGGTTCTCCATACTGTGGACCTGAAAAATATTAACCCACAATGGGGTGAGTTCGACAACTCAATAAGTAAATCGCCTAAACCCCGTATAGGCAGATGCCTCGTTTTGGAACCTATGAACTCGACGCCCACTTGTCAATGGCAGATCAATAGCAAAACCTTTGCTTTGTCTTAACTATAAACATGAAGGAAAATCTTTCTCTACCTGAACATTCCTCCTATCAAGAATCTATGATTTATCTCAAACTCATGAAATTTCTAAGCATGCCAATTAATGACTTCAAACACATATGTGACATCCTGAATTTTCGACCCATACCAATAAAACGAAATGGGCTTTTCGCCAATGTGCCTATGGTCATTTTCTCTAAGCTGATTACTCACGAGTTAACTACCCTATTAGGTGAAGCCGTTAAGGGATATAATCGCGGTAAAATTCCTAAAAGCTACCTAATTGGTTGGATTGTACTAAAATCGCGTCCGGTCGATTTTAATCACGAAATTGAATTTGGTTTCGGGAATCGAACGTTCGAGCATGTCATGATTCATTTTTAGGACCTCATCTCATCTTTTGGGAAAATTTCAACGAGTCCGGGATTTTTTGCGCAAAATCGATTTTTCTGATTGGAAATTAAGAGGAAATTTAGAATTAGAGGGAAATGGGGGAAATGGCTGCCCAAAATGGATTTGTTGTGGGAATTTATATTCAAGAAAGTATTTTGGATGGAAGGGATAAAGCATGAAGACTTTAGGGGTTCTACCATCCTCATTTTGATATTTTCCAAAGTTCCTTTGGCCAAACATTTGACTTAGTTTTCCCCTCGCTTCTCTCTCCGACTTCCCCTCCATCTTCGTGTGCAAGCTTCCCTCCACAGCAGCCGACTACCCCATCCACCTAACCTCCACGCCACCTTTAGCTTTCCCTCCATCTCTCTTCTTTATCATCCCATCTCCCCCTGCTGTTCACGCCCACCATCCTCTCTCCTTCGTGATTGCATCCCCCACCACCAAGACAACCCACGCCAGCTGCCACCCTCTCATTTCACGAGCGACTACCCACTTCACTTCACCTTCACACCCTTACACACCAACGTTTCCTCAGCCACCGAGCAACTCCACACGCCAGAGCCAACATCACCCGACCAGCCCACCAAGTAGCAGCCGCACCTCCATCCGCAGCTTAGAGCATCCCCTGCAGTCTATCAGCTCAGCAACCTCAAAATCAAACTAGAAGTGGAATCGGTTCTCTTTCCAGCTCAGGCAGTGAGCTTGCAAGGTGTTTATCAGCCCTTTTCGGGCCTCCCTTGGAGCTGCCGTAGACATGGGATCTCACCGCCGTCACGCCGCCGTCGCCGTGGACCCATTTATTCTCTAATCCAGTGAGTTAACTCCCTAATCCTTGATTAGGTTGTTAATTGTACTTAGGGGTCAGATTAGTGTTAATTAGTTTAATTAGATTAGTACTAAGTGAGATTAGCCTTAAGATGGATTAGTGCTAATCTAAGATGGTTAGATTATCCTTAAGATGGATTAGAGTTAATCCAATTTGCTGGATTTCTCCACCATATGGTTTCTGGACCCTTGCCGCGTGCCATTTTTGTAGATCAAAATGGGTTGCGAATTTGAGGTTAATTCCCCTTGAGAAATTTTTTAGACATCTTCATTTATGACATATATTTTACTCAAAATTTTTAGAGATTTAAAAGTATGAGATTTCAGCTACGTCATTTGCAATCAGAATTTTGGACTGTGCTGGAATTTGTGACCTTTTGAGATTCTGGGGATTTTTATCAACTCTTAGGGTTCGAATTTCGAAATAGTTTATTCACAAAATTTGTTTATCACATATTGTAGCTTAAAATACTCAAATTTTAGATCAAACGGACAAGTTTTGGCTCTCGAACAAAACTGGTTTTGGAAAATGTGATTTCTGGAAACGAACCCAGTTTTTGGTACTGTATTGTGCGATTTACTGGGCCGAATCTAGAAATATTTGGATTAAGTTGTCTACATAAAAAATGTTCATTTATGTGTTCTTTAAAACATATTCAAATTTGGGAATTTTCTGAACTTTTTTTATTATGTTTCTAGATTTAAACTTGGAGACGCGCGAGTGGCCTGGTTTCTGCCAGTTAAGACCGGGTCTGATTTTGTTGTTATTCTTGGTGTTGTGCTTGTTGGATAGCCTATATTTGGTGCTTTGGCTGACTTTTGGCATGCTTAGAACTTATGTGTGAGGTGATAAGATGGATCACTCTATGTTGGTTGTTTAGTATATTACAAAAGGTGACCTTATGGACTATTAAATAGAAAATAAATGAGGTGTTGGGTCCGGATACCAAAACTTATTTTCCCAATAAAACAATAAGATTTTAAACTAGGTGTGTGCAAAGTTTGAAGGATTAATTTTGAGTACGTGAGCACCTATGAATTTATTTCTAAAAGTTTGGAACAAAAAAAGGGGGGCTTACTAAGGTTTGTTTTCAAAAGAGGGTGGTTGGAAAAGAAATTAGAAAAGAAATATAGTGTTGGGATTGGACGCCAAGTTTTATGTGCTCAACAAATCGAGGAGGTTTTGCACAAGGTGCATGCAAAGTTTGGTAGGTTAATTTCAAATATAGGACCTCGTACGAATTTATTTCGGAGAGTTTGAACAAAAAAAGGGGTGCCAAGTTTATTTTAAAAAGAGGGTTTTGGTGTTTTGGCTATATGAAGGAGGTTAAGGTTGACCTGATTGATCAAGTGCCTGCATGGTTAGGTTAATTAAGTAATTCACTTTAATTAATCGCAATTTATTTTATTTATTTAATGGCATTTATTTAATTATTTTGTAATTTATTTAATTATTTATTATTTTCTGGAAATTATAACGGATAGCTAGTTGTTAGAATTTCGTGCTGAATGTTGTGGCGTAACAAGTTTGTGCAATTGATGGTTAATTTGTGCATACTTGGTGATGTTGTTGCTTTGTGATATGCTTAAAAGTTATGCGTTATGCGTGATGAGGCGCGAATGGTTGTGCCATGATTGTGGTTTATTATTATTGCTTTATGTAGCAACTATTGAAAGAGGGTGAGATGTATTGAGAAAATCGATTGGTTGTTAGGAGGTGAATGACTAAGTGTGCACGATAGCAAAGCATCGTATGAGCCACCTCTAGAGCCTTGTACCATTGGTTATGACAGTTAAGAACTAAGTGCTACACGACAGCTTGACTTCATGGGAGCCAACTCTAGTAACTTGAGCTATTGTTTATTATAATCAAGAACTAAGTGCTACACGATAGCTTGACTTCATGGGAGCCACCTCTAGTAACTTGAGCTATTGTTTATGATAGTCAAGAACTAAGTGCTACATGACAGCTTGACTTCATGGGAGCCACCTCTAATAACTTGAGCTTTTGCTTATTGTGGTCAGGGACTAAGTGCCACACCGTACTAGAACTTCGTGTCATGGGGGCACCTCTAGAACCTTGAGTATTGAGATTGAGTATTGAGTATTGAGAGTGAGTATTGAGTATTGAATTTGAATATTGAGAGTGAATATCGGGTGTGGATTGAACCACCGATATGAGTTACCCATGCCTGATTATGGAATGAAATTGTCTGGCACGGAATGGGACGTGTCATAACAATTTGGCCTTATAATCGAGACTCTTGAGAATTGTTTGATGAGTGACATGAAGTGTTCCAACTATTGTTTACGGATGCTATGTTTATGAGTGCATATGAGATGTACTAATGTGCAGGGACGCGCCCAAGCGAGGTAAGGTCTGGATGGTGCATGTTTAGGATGCCTTTGTGTGAATTCTCGCCCTAGTTACGGCTTAGGGTTTAACTCACTGAGATTTTTATCTCACCCAGTCGTGGGTTACCATTTTCAGGACTGTGGCATGGAGGATCTAGAGCCTAGGGTTGAAGGGTCCAGAGTGTAGATGGCCTAGTGGTTTATTTTGAGTCAAACCTTTGTATATGAACCTGTAGATTTAACTCGGTCTGTTTATAAAGTGTGTTTTGAGAAAAAAAATTGGTTGTCCACCTTTTACTATCCCATGTTTGATTGTTGTTCGGGGTTTGTTTAATTCGCTTCCGCATGTGCATAAAATAAAAAGGGTCGACGACGCGTCCTGGGAATGTCGCAATTTAGTCGACCACCAAGGGATGTGTGTGCGCTCGAAGATCGGAGCGTGACATCCCCACCTGAAGTGGTATCAGAACTGGTCAGTGTTTGGAGTGATAAGGTGTAATGGGTCTTGTGATAGTTAGTAGGAAGGACCTTTTTCTTATGCTGATGCATGTGATTGATTAGTTGGTTGATAGATTGTTTTTGTGGGTCGCTCAGTTTTCTAATTCTATGTGGAATTGTAAAGTAGGTTTTGAAGAGTTCCTGTACAATGAACGATCTGGAGCCAAGGACTCCTCAGAAGAGGAGCGTTGCGTCGGCCTCTTGGGGTAGGATGCTGACTAGGGTTGGTGCCTGAGGTAAAGTGCAAGCTTAGGCAACGTGAGTGAGAGAGTACCGCCTCAAGCCGGTACTGATGTAGCAGCCCCTACCGATCCTAGATTAGATAGGATCGTGCAGGTGCTCGAGGCTTTGGGAAATCTGATGGGGCAGCAAGTTCATAATCAAGCCGTCGCTGCTACTGCTGCAGTCGCACCTGCTGGTGTCCAACCTGGGATTGTGATCGGAAGAGACCGATGCACAAGTTAGTTGAGCTGTTTTTGAAGTTGCAACTGCCGAAGTTCACAGGAGCAAGTGATCCCGAGGCTGCAACCTTCTAGATCCAAGAATTAGAAAAGGCCTTCAAGCTACTGAGGCTTTTGGAGGAAGATAAGGTGGTCCTTGTGGTCTACCAGTTGCAGGGTAATGCAAGTACCTAGTGAAGGGCCACTAGAGGGAGAGTGATCCAAGAAGGCGTGGTTCCGGTGTGGAATGCCTTCATTGAAGTTTTTAATGGAAAATACTTTATCTGACTACGCAAGAGAACAGAAGATGGAAGAGTTTTAGCATCTTCGTCAAGGTCTAATGTCAATAGATCAATACGTGGTGAAGTTCGCCGAGTTGTCCCAGTACGCACGAAGACTAGTAGAAGACCTAGAGGACAGAGCAATGAGGTTCAGTAATGGCCTTCGACCGGAGCTAAAGAATCTGCTGGTGCTGTTCGATATAAAAGATTACAACGAGCTATATGGTCGGGCCCAATTGATAGAGAGGAACCTGAACAAATGAGCAGCCGCATCTGAGTCGCGGTTCAAGCTCAATAGAGATGGTAATCGGGTTGGGAAGAAGCCGATATCTGAAGGAAGATATCCCATTATGCCCAACAAAAAGGATGGGATTGGAAAGTCAACGCCCAACTCAAACGACGTGTGTCATTTCTGTAGGAAAAGACATGGTTCGGTTCCATGTCATCTTAGAACAGAAGCTTGTTTTAAATGTGGCTAGTACGGCCACTAGTTTAAGGATTGTCCGCGCAGGCAAATGGGACCACAGCAGCTGCTACCGCCGCTAACAATGGGACAGAACAAAAGGGAAGGCACTACAGATAGTACGCTACTATGATGGCGAAGGGGACAAGAACGAACCAAGCTATGAGTCGATCGGGAGAAAGAACATTTTTGGGTTGATTTTATTAGAGTGGTGCAACGGAAATTGTGTTAAGCTTGTAGGGTTTCAGTTTGTTGAAATAAAGTTGTAAAAATGAGAATTGCTGGCTAGAGCTGTACTCAACTATTTTGCTTATGCGTGACCTTGTTATTGTAATTAAAGTGGGTTGGTTCAAGAAGCAACGAGTTGTGTTGAATTGTTGTTGGGCTCAAGGAGCATCTTGTTGTAATGGATTGTTATTGTGAAATAATACAATTTAACCCGTTAGCGTGTGGAAGTTTTGAGTTTGTTGGAAACTGAGAAGGACCCTCGATTACTTTGATTTCATTTATTGAGGCAACCCGGTTACTGGATGTGGGTTGCCAAGGTTATTTGGTAACCTTAATGGATATGTCAGTTTAGGAACCGAAGATGGAGGACATCGCCGTACGAAAGGACTTTGCATTAGATAGATATGACGAATTGTACATGCGACAGATAGTTCGTCCTTATGGAGTACCAGCAACGATTACGTTAGATCGAGAACCGAAGGTTACAGACTGTCTTGGGAACGGAATTGCAGTATAGCATGGCCTATCATCCACAGACAGATGGCCAATCTGAGAGGATAATTCAAACCCTCGAGGACATGCTGCAAGCTTGCGTGTTGGACTTCAAAGGAAGTTAGGAGGAACAGCTTAATCTAGTTGAGTTTGACTACAATGGCAGTTATCGGTAGAGCGTTTAGATGGCACCGTTTGATACATCATATGGCAGAGAGTGCAGAACTCTAGTTTTTTGGGATGAAGTCAGAGAGCGGAAGATTTCTGGCCCAGAGTTAGTTCAATAGTCAGTGCATGCTGATACAGTTATTCGAGAGAGACTTAAGACTGCTTAGAGTCGCCAGAACTGTCAGGCAGATAAGTAACGAAGACTGGTTCAGATATTAGATTAAAAGGAGCTACTTGAGAAAGTGAAGAATTGATGAGATGACAATACCCCCACCTTTTTGAACAAAAGTTGTAATGGTTTAAATTTCGAGAACGAAATTTTTATGAAAAAGGAAGAGTTATGACATCCTAAATTTTCGACCCATCTTGATAAAACGAAATGAGCTTTTCACCGACGCACCTATGGTCCTTTTCTCTAAGCTGCTTACTCACGAGTTAACTAACCTATTAGGTGAAGCTATTAAGTGATATAACCACAGTAAAATCCCTAAAAGCTACCTAATTGGTTGGATTGTACTAAAATTGCGTCCGATCGATTTTTACCATGAAATTGAATTCGGTTTCGGGAATCGAATGTTCGAGTGTGTCACGATTCATTTTAGGACCTCGTCAATTCTTTTGGGAAAATTTCGACGAGTTTGGGATTTCTTGCGGAAAATCGATTTTTCAGACAAATTGGAAATTAAGAGGAAATTCGGAATTAGAGGGAAATGAGGGAAATGGCTGCCCAAAAAGGTCTTGTTCTGGGAATTTATATTTAAGAAAGTATTTTGGGAGGAAGGGACAAAGCTTGAAGACTTTAGGGGTTCTACCATCGTCATTTTGATATTTTCCAAAGCTCCTAATTGGCCAAACATTTGACTTAGTTTTCCCCTCTCTTCTCTCTCTAACTTCCCCTTCGTCTTCGAGCGCACTCTTTCCTCCACAGTAGCTGACTACCCCATCCACTGAAGCTCCACGCCACCTTCGCCTTTCCCTCCATCTCCCTTCTTCATCATCCCATCTCCCCTTGCCATTCATGCCCACCATCCCCTCTCCTTCGTGGCTGCATCCCCCACTGCCAAGACAACCCACACCAGCTGCCACCTCCCATTTCACCAACGACCATCCACTTCACTTCACCTTCACACCCTCACACACCAACGTTTCCTCAGCCACCGAGCACTTCCACACGCTAGAGCCAACATTACCCGACCAGTCCGCCAAGTAGCAGCTGTACCTCCATCCATAGCTCAGCTCGTGCCTAGCAACCGATCAGCTCACCATCCTCAGAATCGAAACAGCAAAAGCAGAATCAGAAGTAGAACCGGTTCTCTTTCCAACTCAGGTAGTGGGCTTGTGAGGTGGTTTTCAGCCCTTTTTGGGCCTCCCTTGGAGCTACCGTAGATACGAGATCTCACCGCCGTTGCGCTGCCATTGCCATGGGCCCATTTATTCTCAAATCCGGTGATTTAACTCCCTAATCCTTGATTATGTTGTTAATTGCACTTAGGGGTCAGATTAATATTAATTAGTTTGATTATATTAGTACTAAGTGAGATTAGCCTTAAGATGGATTAATACTAATCTAATATGGTTAGCTTAGCGTTAATATGGATTAGTGTTAATCTAATTAATGAGATTAGCACTAATGAAGGCGGATTAACCCAATTTGTTGGATTTCTCCTGGATCTGGTTTCTAGACCCTTGCCATTTTTTATTTTTGTAAATCAAAATGGGTTGCGAATTTGAAATTGTTTCTTCCTGAAAAATGTTTTAGACATCTTTATCTATGACATATATTTTACTCAAGATTTTTAGAGATTTAAAAGTATGATATTTCAGCTCCGTCATCTGCAATCAAAATATTGGACAGTGCTGGAATTTGTGACCTTTTGGGATTTTAGGGATTTTTATCAACTCTTAGGGTTCGAATTTCAAAATTGTTTCTTCACAAAATTTGTTTTTCACATCTTGTAGTTTAATATACTCAAACTTTACATCAAACGGACAAGTTTTGGCGCTCGGACAAAACTAGTTTTGGAAAACGTGATTTCTGGAAACAAACCCAGTTTTTGGCACTGCATTGTGCGATTTGCTAGGCCAAATCTAGAAAGATTTAGGTTAAGTTGTCTGCATAAACAATGTTTGTTTATGTGTTTTTTACAACATATTCAATTTTGGGAATTTTCCAAACTCGTTGGATTAGGTTTCTAGATTTAAACTTGGAGTCGTGTGAGTGGCCCGATTTCTGCCGGTTAGGACTGGGTGTGATTTTGTTGTTGTTCTAAGTGTTGCGCTTGTTGGATAGTATATATTTGGTGCTTTGGCTGACTTTTGGCATGTTTAGAACTTATGTATGAGGTGATGAGATGGATCACTCTATGTTGATTGTTTAGTATTATTACAAAAGGTGACCTTATGGACTATTAAATAGAAAATAAATGAGGTGTCGGGTCCGAACACCAAAACTTATTTTCCCAATAAAACAATAAGATTTTAAACTAAATGTGTGCAAAGTTTGACGGATTAATCCTGAGTACGTGAGCACCTATGAATTTATTTCTAAACGTTTGGAAAAAAAAAAAAAAGAGAGAGTGGTTACTAAGGTTTGTATTTAAAAGAGGGTGGTTGGGAAAGAAATTAGAAAATAAATATGGTGTCGGGTTTGGACGCTAAGTTTTATGTGCATAATAAAACGAAGAGGTTTTGTACGAGGTGTGTGCAAAGTTTGGCAAGTTAATTTCAATTACAAGACCTTGTACAAATTTATTTCGGAGAGTTTGAACCAAAAAAAAAAAAAAAAGGTGCTAAGTTTATTTTAAAAATGAGGTTTTGGTGTTTTGGCTATATGAAGGAGGCTAAGGTTGACCTGATTGATCAGGTGCCTGCATGGTTAGGTTAATTAAGTGATTCGGTTTAATTAATTGCAATTTATTTATTTATTTAATTGCAATTATTTAATTATTTTGTAATTTATTTAATTATTTATTATTTTTCCGAAAATTATACCGGGATAGCCGGTTGTTAGAATTTCGTGCTGATTGTTGTGGCGCAACTAGTTTGTGCAATTGATGGTTAATTTGTGCATACTTGATGATGTGGTTGATTTGTGATATACTTAGAAGTTATGCATGATGAGGCGCGATTGGTTGTGCCATGATTGTGGTTTACTGTCATTGTTTTACGTAGCAACTATTGAAAGAGGGTGAGATGTATTGAGAAAATCAATTGGTTGTTAGGAGGTAAAGGACTAAGTGTGCATGATAGCAAAGCATCGTATGAGCCACCTCTAAAACCTTGTACCATTGGTTATGATAGTCAAAAACTAAGTGCTACACAACAGTTTGACTTCGTGGGAACCACCTCTAGTAACTTGAGCTATTGTTTATTATAATCAAGAACTAAGTGCTACACGACATCTTGACTTCGTGGGAGCCACCTCTAGTAACTTGAGCTATTGTTTATGATAGTCTAGAACTAAGTGCTACACGATAGCTTGGCTTCGTGGGAGCCACCTCTAGTAACTTGAGCTATTGCTTATTGTGGTCAGGGACTAAGTGCCACACGATATCAGAACTGAAAGGGCTAGTACGTACACCTAGAGGGGGGTGAATAGGTGTAAATAAAATTTTTCGCAATATTTAGTAAGAGTAAATTGCCTTTAGAACTTAGTAGACTAAGGACGTAATCAGCTTTAAACAAATATATAATGTTACGAATAAAAGTAAGGAGTTAAGGAAAGAGAATTGGAACACAAGGTTTATAGTGGTTCGGCTTAGATCAAGCCTATGTCCACTCTTTCATGCTGATAGCCCACTAACTGATTTCACTATGAATCAAAGGAGATTTTACAACTTGTGATCTTCGACTTTCTTAGTGAAGAGTCTCTACTAGTCTCTCACAAAGTCTCACTATGTGTTTCTCTCTTTTGTATACAACTTTTGAGCTTGATGAATGAAAGAGCAAGGAACTAGAAAGCTTCAGACTTTGAAATTTTTGCTTCATGCACTACTTCGAACAACTGGAGAGTCCGCCTTAAATATTCCTTCATGTCTTCACAACTGTTGGCACTTTCCAAATTAATTCTTCCAATTTACTCATTGGACATAATCAATTAAGGTGATCTCGAGTCATTAGATGATTTAAGACGAAGGCCCGTCAATCATGTTTGCCCATACAATCAGGATCTTTGGTTTCCATAAGTAGAACCTTCCAAGTTTGCTTGCCTATCAAAAGATCATCATATCGGAGTAGATTTCAATAAGAATAATCAATCAAGTAGATGCTAAATCCAGCCATAAGGCCTTCCAAAAACCATACGTATCGAATCCTTGAAGATAATCCCACATCTGGATAAGTCTTCACTCTTCAATCTGGAAACTGTCAGTGAGGGGAGACTTTAAATATTGAGTCTGGCGGTGTTCAAACTTTGAAGGTAGAGTCTGGAGGTCTTCAGACTATAACACTTGAGTCTGAAAGTTTTCAGACTAGACTTTTGGAAACGTTTTGTTAATTTCAAAACACTTAAGGAGTTTTCTCCAACAATCTCCTCATTTTTGATGGTAACAAAACTTTCCTACAAATTTAAAAACTTTTGACTTGCAAAACAACACTTAAGCAATACAGGATATCTTATAAAAAAAAAGTTGATTAAGACCTGGATAGTATCGATTCAAGCAAAAAGAAAAGTCAGGTCAAATCCGCACAACTTCTCTCCCTTTTTGTTAACAGCAAAAAGTGGAGAAAGACTATAAAAGGAGTTGGGTAAAAATCATGGCTGTTTGGGGATGCAAACAAGTTGGAAATCCCCCATTGACTTGACAGTCTCCTCGAGCTTCCTTAATGTCTCCCTCAGCTGCTCCAAATCTTCACCCTTCGTAGTGTTTTGCATTTGAATCTTTAGGGCTTCAAGCTATTCTTGCAGAGAAATTGAACTGGACTGGAAAGCTTTCTTGAGGTTTTTTATATCAAACTCCAATCCATATTGTTGTTTCTTCAAATCCAAAAGGATATCCAGTAGTCTTGGGAAGTCTTTTGTTGGTTCTAGTGTAGCACTAGGTCCAACCGAATCAATTCTAGGGGTCTTGAGATATGAGAGAATATCAGCAGTTCAATCACTAGGACTAAGAGTGGATGTCTCAACATCTGCTTCAGGGTAATGAGAGGCATAGACATTCTCTGGATCTGCTGGAGATCTACTAACATCACTAGTAAAGATAGGTGAAGTAATACCTCTATTTTTAGCAGTTCCCCCTGATTTTGTGCCTTCAAGTGGAGAAAATAATTATTCTTCCTATTCTTGCTCTGCTTCAGCATCTAAATGATGTTTTGCTCTTCCTTCTTCTGCAGTTCCACTCCTTGTCTTCTCTAAGTTACTTGACAAGGATACAACCAAAGTTGGCTTAAAAGAATCATCCTGACCCTCTTCTTCCTCTTCTTCTCTTCCTTTCTCTTCTTCCTCTGTTCCTCTTTCTTCTTCATCTGTTCTTCTCTCTTCTCTCTCTTTATCTCTCTTCTCTGTCTCTTCTCTTTCTCTATTCTCTTTGTCCTCTGGCTCCTGAAAGCTAACAAAACTCCGTAAATTTCTTAAGGCAAAGGCAAAGAGAGTGATGTCATCCTCACCTTCTTCGTCCAACAAGATAAGGGCTCTCCTCTTCTTGACTAGTGTGCTCATGGGCTCCTTGCCTTTTCTTTTTCTCGATGCAAAGTCTTGTTTTTCCTTGACAGGGAATATCTCCTTCATGTGCTCAAAAACCTTGTTCGGCTCCTTCAAACGCATCTTTATAACCATATTTAGTCCAATCACCATTGGAGCAATGGTTCTAACACACAAAGTAGTGGGAAGATGAATTTTGAAGTGGCTAAAGAGTTGAGTAATAAGAGCAGAGTAAGGAAGTTGCCCCTTGTCCTTCACAACTGTCCTATCCATGTGCATGAGGATAGTGTGAGGCAGTGAGAACTTATAACCAATGTTGATGGCGTACATCAACTTCGCTTTAGAGTTAGAGATATCAATCTTTGATGTGGATTTGGGTCTGATGCAGTTGATCACGATTTTGTGAAGATATTGGAGGCATTCATTCTAGAGTAAGAAATCTTGCCCTCACCAATCCTATCTTGAACAAGAGCCAAAATAACGTGACCAACAAACACACTAATTGGTTGGAAACTCCCTCTCTCCACACCAATCACATTTGCCAAGGTGTCTATATTGACCACAAATTCTTTGTCCCTAACCGTAAAAGAAAATCTATTCGCATCTAGAAAAGATAGATTTGAATAGAAATAAGCAGTGAGTTCTAGGTAGGCGATAGTCATCTTAGAGCAAAAGCGTTCGAGTTGAAGTAGTGCAAACTTCTCCCTCAGTTTCACTTTCAAAGAGTCAAGAAAATCAAAGTCCACACTTCTAGGGTTCATAATCCCTCTCTTCAGCAGTTTCGAGTAGACCTTCCTATGGTCTTTGGAACGGAATAAACTCGTTCCCTCACCACCAACACTTGCAACAACGCCCATCCTAGGCTGGAAGTTTGTGTACATCCTTTCATCATCATCCTTCCATTCAGGCTGATTAGCAGTACTGAACCATGGATCACTTGGAAAGTTGGCAAAAGTCCTTACTGCCCAACCTTTAGGCGCAATGCCCATTCATTCCATGGATTGAAAGAAGAAAGTTTTGTTCTTATAACCCCTATCTCTCAATAACTCATCAATGAGAGTTATTGCAGTACCACCCTCTTTCAACTTAGAATAAAGTTTAAAAAGGATTTCGGGTTTCAGCGTTCTTACAAGTTCCACATCTTCCACACTTTCTTTTTCTACTAGTTGCTGTGGAGGATCTTGAGTCTTATGCTGATAAGAGTGACGCGGTTGAGAATGTTGTTGATGTTGCTGCTGTTGCTAAGGAGAATCTTCTTCCTCGGTTAGATCAAAATGGGTAGGACCCTCTTGCATACGATGTGGTCCCCTGCTCACGATTCCATAAGACTTTCTTTGGGAAGACATTGTCATTGCTTTTAGAGGATTTCTCGAACTTGCTCGTGAAAAAGGTAAGAGCTTTTTGGATTAAACTAGAGAGAAAGTGTGCGAAAGTGGAATTTTGTATTCTAGGGTTTGTGAGCTTAAACGGAAAAGATGAAAATCGATGGTATATAAAGCGGTGAAACGGGGTATATGAATCGTCACAAAGGAAAAAGTAAAAACTACCTTTTTGAAAATGAAAAACCGCCATAAATTCAAATCTCAAAAAAGAAAATTCCTAAAAATAAAATAAGTAAGTAACGATTCAATAAATCAATGTACCTTCAGACTTTACTCGGTAGAAGATATGATGTTCAGTTGGGCGTGAATAGACTCAAATAGACTTTTTTCAGTGGCTTTGTAAATATGTTTGCCAACTGATTCTTTGAGTCAATGAACTGAATCATAACTTCTCAATTTTGAACATGATTTCTAATGAAGTGATGTCGAATCTTTATATGATTTGCCCTTGAATGAAGAATTGAATCCTTTGTAAGATTGATGGCACTGGTGTTGTCACATTTCATCTCAGTGCACGATTCTTCAATTCCAAAGTCTCTTAGCTGTTACCTTATCCACAAGATTTGAGAGCAACAACTCCCAAGAGCTACATATTCTGATTCAGCTGTTGAGAGAGCTACGGTACTCTGTTTTCTTGAAAACCAGGGATACCGGCTTGTTGCCCAACAGTTGACATGTACCAGAAGTACTCTTTCTATCAACTATGCATCCTGCTAAATCTGCATTTGAATATCCAATGAGAGTATAGTTTGCTTCTTTGGGATACCACATACCTAGCTTTGGAGTAGTTGTTACATATTTGATGATGCGCTTTGCGTTAATTAAATGAGTTTCTTTGGGATTTAATTAGAATCTAGCACGGATACAAACACTAAACAAAATGTCAGGTGTAGATGTAGTAAGGTAAAAAAGCGAACCAATAATGCTCCTATATAGCTTCTGATCTACATTCTTTCCTTCTTCAACTTTATCTAGCTTTGAAGAACTTGACATAGGTGTCTTTGTCTTTTTGCAATTCTCTAACCCAAACTCCTTGATAAGACCATTTGCATACATATCTTGGTGAATGAAAATTTCTTCCCTTGATTGTTTAACTTGTAATCCCAAAAAGAAAGTTAACTCACCCATCATGCTTATTTCGAATTCATCCCGCATGCATCTAGAGAGCTTCTTGCATAGATTTTCATTAGATGATCCAAATATAATGTCATTAACATAAATTTGAACAAGTAGAAAATTTTTACCTTCTCTTTTAATGAACAAAGTAATATCTACCTTTCCTTTAACAAAACCATTTTGAGTTAGGAATTTACTTAACCTTTCATACCATGCTCGAGGTGCTTGCTTCAATTCATATAGGGCCTTTTTCAATCTATAGACTGAGTCTGGCTTTCTTGGATCTTCAAAACCAGGTGGTTGTTCCACATAGACTTATTCTTGGATGAATCCATTTAGAAATGCACTTTTTACATCCACTTGGAATAACCTGAAATTTTTATAGCAAGCAAAAGCAAGTAATACCCTAATTGCTTCTAACCTCACTACTGGTGCATAGGTTTTGTCATAATCAATCCCTTCTTCTTGCGTATACCTTTTGGCCATGAGTCTTGCTTTGTTCCTGATCAATTTTCCTTTCTCATCCACCTCGTTCCTATGACATCCCGAAATTTGGGCCTCTTTCGAAATATATGAAATGGTTATTTCATCGACGCACTTATGGTTATTTTACTTTGAACTGATCACTCACGAGTTAACTAATCCATTTAGTGAAGCCGTAAAGGTTGAGCATAAGGATCGACAAGGGCCAATACTACGCTGTATAAATCAATTAGCGAACGGATATAAATCGATTCGACTAAAGTATGTAGTTTGTTCATGGGTGATTCTGCACAATTACGATATTCACGTCGAACGACAATAAACCGATTTTCTATTGATATTATATTCAGGGTATGTAATTGAACCCTCACGATTACATGACAACCGAGGGTTGTTCACGATTCGAAGATGCACAAACATGCATCGAAAATTATCGACCACGGGTCAACCGCGCTCAATATATTAGATTGTACTAAGGTTTCATTTGATCGATTTTAACCATGAAATTTAATTCGATTTCGAGTATCGAATTTTCAAGGGTTTCCATATTTAGTTATTGGACGCCGTTTCATCATCCGTCGAATTAGTGGCGAGTTTGAAAATTCAGACCAAGAAATTATCGGATGAAAAATTGGAGATTGGAAGAAAAAGAAAAATGATAACAATATTATTATTTTTCTCTCTCTCTCCCTCACTTTTCCTTCCCCCTCCTTCATATGCAATTTCCTCCCCCTCTCTTTTGTTCCCTCTTTCTTCTTTTTCTCCCTCTCTCTCACTTTTCCACCCACTCACTCACGTCAACCCCTGTGCTGCAATTTCCCCCCAACGTCCCCTCCATTACTTTATTCTTTCTCTCTCCTCTTCCCCCTTCCTCCTCTCGACAACCCCCTCCCTTCTTCCTCCTCTCTTTCTCTCTTTAGTTTCTTTTCTGCTTTGCTCCCATAATAGCACCGTGTGCTGCTGCTTTGTCCCAAACCAGCCACCATCTTGCGCCATGGCCGTGGGCCATCACTGTCTGCAAGCTGCCGTCCACCGACGAAGAGCTGCACCACCCATCCACGAGCCGTCCGCTCGTTGTTCTTGCCGAATCGGAAACCACCTCCACTGAGACCCATTTTTGCCGACCGCCTCCGTGACATGTTGGACGTAACCGTGAGTAGCCCTCGCCACCCCGCTGTCGCGCTCATGTTGTCGGAATTGTCGTCGGGTGAGTTTAGCTCATAATCGTTTGATAAGTGCCTAAACCTGCTTAGGAGGTTAATTTAGGCTTAAGGGTTGTTTATATTAGCTTTAAAATGGATTAGTGATAATCTAGAATGGTTATATTAGCCTTAGAATGGATTAACTATAATCTAATTAGTGAGATTAGCCCTTTTGAGGTGGTTTAGTCCAAATCACTGAACTTCCTGCATTTCGGATCACTGGACCCTTGTTATTTGCTATTTTTGTAGATCGAAATGAGTTGCGAATTTGAGGTTAATTTCTTCTTGAGAAACATTTTAGACATTGTCAGCTACAACATGTATTTTTCTCAAGATTTTTAGGGATTAAAAAGAATGAGACATTAGCTCCGTCATTTTCAAACAGAACCTCAGTTTTCGCTGGAACTGGTGACCTTTTATGATTCTAGAGGTTTCATCAACTTTTAGGGTTCGAAATTCAAAATTGTTTCTGCACACAAGTTGTTTAACACATCTTCTAGTTTAACATACTAAAATTTCAGATCAAATGGATATAATTTGGACCTCGAACCAAACTGATTTCAGAAAACAGACTTTTTGGAAACAGACCCAGTTTTTGGTGTGGATTTAGCAATTTACTAGGCCGAATCTAGAAGGATTTGGGTTTAGGTGTCTGCATGAAAAATGTTTTTTATGTGTCATTTACAACATATTCAAATTTGGGAATTTTCAAAACTCGTTTGGTTAGGTTTCTGGATTTAAACTTGGAGATGCGCGAGTGGCCTGATTTCTGCTAATTAGGATCGATGCTACTTGGGTGATGGTCTTTGATGCTTTGCTTGCTTTGATTAGTGTTTTTAATGACTTGTGGATTTAATTTATTGGTTATGTAGTTCTGGAATTTCACTGTTCATGATGCATCATTCACGAGTTACTGTTCACACGACACTGCTCACAAAAACACTGTTCACACGACACTGTTCGTAAAAACACTGTTCATGTGCACTGTTCACCAAAGAATGAAAAGTGGTCTAATTTCATGTGTGTTGATTTTAAGAAGTGAATAGATGGGTAAATGTATGGGCATTTGCATGAATTGAGTGATGCTTTGTACAATTGTGTGGTGATTGAAAACTGTTGGTATGTAATTAGAAAATGCCAGGGGCCGAATTTTGATACCAAAAATGGGTTTTAAAAACTATATAAATTGTGGGACTTTAAGGGATAAGTTACCCAATTTTCTGGATCGAATGGTCCGTATATTTTCACCAAATTATTTTACTGTTTATTTGAAAAGGAAGAAAATAGGCCAGGAGCACTATTTCATTTGAGGCCTTAGGAACGAAGCTGCGGTACAGTACGGCTTATCATTCTTAGATGGATGGCCAATATGAGAGGATGATTCAAACCCTCAAAGACATGTTGCAGGCTTGCGTGTTGGATTTTAAAAGAAGTTGGGAAGAACAACTTCATTTCGTCAAGTTCGCCTACAATAACAGCTACCAGCAAAGCATTTAGATGGCTCATTTTGAAGCACTATATGGCAGAGTGGCAGAGCGTGCAGAACGCCGGTGTGTTGGGATGAAGTCGGAGAAAGAAAGATCACGGGCTTAGAGTTAGTCCAATAGTCAATGGATGACGTTGCAGTTATTAGAAACAGATTAAAGACTGCTTAGAGCCACCAAAACAGCTACGTCGATAAGTGCCGGAGGTACGTAGGTCCTTTTGAAATTCTGGAAAGAATGGGAACCCTAGCGTATCGTCTTGTGCTACCGCTGAGATTGGCACAAGTGCATGGCATCTTCCACGTGTCAATGCTAGGAAAGTATAAGTCTGACTCGATCCACATGCTGAATTTTGAAAAGTTAGACGTGGACAACAAAGTGTCATACGTGGAGAGACCCATCTAGATTGTAGATCGAAACGAACAGGTTCTGCGAACCAAGCCAATTCCGTTAGTCAAAGTAGTTTCGCAACACCACGGCATTGAAGGAGGAACCTGGGAAAGTGAAGATGTGATGAGACGACAATACCCCCACCTTTTTGTTTGAGATATGTAACGATTTAAATTTTGATGACGAAATTTTTATAAGAGGGGAAGAGTTGTGACATCCCAAAATTTGGGCCTATTTTGAAATATATGGAATGATTATTTCATCGACGCACTTATGGTTATTTTACTCTGAACTAATCACTCACGAGTTAACTAATCTATTGAGTGAGGCCGTAAAGGGTTAAAACGCGAAAGACTAGAGAATTCGATCGGAAATAGACCTCTCGACTGTAAAGATCGACAAGGGTCAATACTACACTATATAAATCAATTAACGAATGGATACAAATTGATTCAACTAAAGTATGTAGTTGGTTCGCGGGTGATTCTGCACAATTATGATATTTGCGTCGAACGACAATAAACCGATTTTCTATTGATATTATATTCAGGGTATGTAATTGAACCCTCGTGATTACATGGCAACCGAGGGTCGTTCGCGATTCGAAGATGCACAAACGTGGATCGAAAATTATCGACCACGGGTCAACCACGCGAGAACCCCTTAAAGCCACCCGATAGATTAAGTTGTACTAAAGTCACATTCAATCGATTTTAACCATAAAATTTAATTCGATTTCGAGTATCGAATTTTCGAGGGTTTCCATATTTAATTAATGGACGTCATCTCATCGTCCGTCGAATTAGCGGTGAGCCTGAAAATTCGAAAAAAGAAATTATCGGATGAAAAATCGGAGATTGGAAGAAAAAGAAAAATGATAACAATATTTTTATTTCTGTCTCTCTGTCTCCCTCACGATTTCTTCCCCCCTCCTTCGTACGCAATTTCCTCACCTTCTCTTTTCTTCTCTCTTTCTTCTTTTTCTCCCTCTCTCTCTCTCACTTTTCCACTCCCTCACCCACGCCAACCCCTCTGCTGCAATTTCCCCCCAACTTCCCCTCCATTACTTTATTCTTTCTCTCTCCTCTTCCCCCCTTCCTCCTCTCGACAACCCCCCTCCCTTCTTCCTCTTCTCTTTCTCTCTTTAGTTTCTTTTCTATCTTGCTCCCAACACAGCATCGTGTGCTGCTGTTTTGTCTCAAACCAGCCACCATCTTGCTCCATGGCCGTGGGCCATCACTGTCTACAAGCCACCGTCCACCGCCGAAGAGCCGCACCACCCATCCGCCAGCCGTCCTCCTGCCGTTCTTGCCGAATCGAAAGCCACCTCCACCAATACCCATTTTTGCCAAGCGTCTCCATGACATGTTGGACGTAACCATGAGTAGGCCTTGCCACCATCATCACACTCATGTTGTTGGAATTTTCGTCGGGTGAGTTTAGCTCAAATCCTTTGATTAGTGCCTAAACTTGCTTAGGAGGTTTATTTAGGCTTAAGGGTTGTTTAGATTAGCTTAATAATGGATTATTGATAATCTAGAATGGTTAGATTAGCCTTAGAATAGATCAGTGTAAATCTAATTAGTGAGATTAGCCATTTTGAGGTGGTTTAGTCCAAATCAGTGGACTTCCTGCAATTTGGATCGCTGGACCCTCGCCATTTGCCATTTTTGTAGATCGAAATGGGATTCGAATTTGAGGTTGATTTATTTTGAAGACATGTTTTAGACATCCTCAGCTACAACATATATTTTTCTCAAGATTTTAGGTATTCAAAATAAGAAGTTATTAGCTCTGTAATTTTCTAATAGAACCTTAGTTTTCGTTGGAACTGGTGACCTTTTAGGATTCTAGTAGTTTTTATCAACTTTTAGAGTTTGAATTTCAAAATGGTTTCTGTACAAAAGTTGTTTGTCACATCTTCTAGTTTAACATACTCAAAGTTTAGATCAAACAAACATGTTTTGGACCTCAAACTAAACTGACTTCAGAAAATAGACTTTCTGGAAACGGAGCCAATTTTTGGTGCTGGATTTAGCGATTTACTAGGCCGAATCTAGCAGGATCTAGGTTTAGGTGTCTCATGAAAAATGTTTGTTTATGTGTCCTTTACAATATTTTTAAATTTAGGAATTTTCCAAACTCGTTTGGTGAGGTTTCTGGATTTAAACTTGGAGACGCACAAGTGGCCCGGTTTCTGCTAATTAGGATCGATGTTACTTGGGTGATGGTCTTTGATACTTTGCTTGCTTTGATTAGTGTTTTTACTAACTTGTGGATTTAATTTATTGGTTATGTAGTTCTGGAATTTCACTGTTCAAGACGCACTGTTCACGAGTTACTGTTCATGCGACACTGTTCATGAGGCACTATTCATGTCCATTGTTCATGCGAGAATGAAAAGTTGTCTAATTTCATATGTGTTGATTTTATGAAGTGAATGGATGGGTAAATGTATGGGCATCCACATAATTGAGTGATGCTTTGTGCAATTGTGTGATGATTGGAAACGGTTGGTATGTAATTAGAAAATGCCAAGGGCCGGATTTTAATTCCAAAAACGGTTTTTAAATACTATATAAACCGTGGAACTTTAAGAGATAAGTTACCCAATTTTCTGCATCGAATGGTCCGTATATTTTCACCCAATTATTTTACCGTATATTTTAAAAGGAAGAAAATAGGCCAGGAGCACATTTCATTTGAGGCATTTGAGTGCAAAGCACGGTATCCTGGGCCAAAATTGGGGGAATGCATGAACGATATGAGAACCCGTCACGAGCCTTTAGGGTCGGACGATGCTCCTTTGAGAATGCCTGAAGTCAACGGATGCCGGTTGCAGTGGATACTGGGCTGATGCTCCTATGAGGAATGTCATCTAGATGTAGACGTTGCCGTGCTCGATAGTGCGAGACGATGCCCGGTCATGCCGGAAGACCGCTAACTGTTGATTTGGTCGTGGCCGATGGGTCAAAGTCAATTGGGACTTTTGAAGGATGGAAATTGAAGGACCTGATTAGGAGACGAAATTGTGTAATGTAGTATGGTATGTACCATAATGATTTGGTCTGGTAATTAGGACCTGTGTGATTGATCGATATATACTGTGTGGCGCACCAATGTGCAAGGGCGTATGAAAATCATGGTATCATTGGTTTTGGCTGTGCATGAGTTGAGCACATTGTTTATGGTATGCACGCATAAATCGATATCGTACAGGGTGTAGCAATGGCCAAATGAGATCGCTTGTGACGCAACTCGCATGTTATTGATAAACTGCATCATCTAATGGCCATGTGCATTGTGTGTATTATACTGAGTTATAACGTGCAGGGTATGGCATACTAGGTAAGGTTGCATGCAAACCGACTATTGATTGTTGGTTGTCAATCTTTGGTTTGTTTGTGGGGTGGTTCCGAAGAGATACCCCGAGTGGAGTTGGTGTTCTAACTGAAGGCTTAAGAGAGGACTCACTGAGATTTATATCTCATTGGTTATTGTATAACCATTTTAAGGTCCCCAGTGTAAAGAATCCGGAGCTTGAAGCGGAAGGGTCTGGAGCATACGTGGTTCAGTAGTTCTTTATGAGACAGGCCTTCTTTATAAGCCTGAGATGTTTATGAAAGTGTATTTGATTTGAAACTGGTTGTCCTACTTTTCTATACAATGTTTGTTGTTGTTAGGGAATTAGTTAATTCGCTTCTGCGTGTGCAATAAAATGAAAAGAGTCGGCTACGAGTCCTGGGAACGTCACAAATTCTATCGACTATCGAGGGATGTGCACGCATTCGAGGTTCGAGGCGTGATAGTTCCTAAAAACCATTTTGTTCTAGTAAAAGAGTTACCTTTAGGTTTAGGAATTAATTCCCAAACATCGTTGGTGCTGAATTATCTGAGCTCTTCTTGCATAGCTTCAATCCAGCTTTCATCAGCCAAGGCTTCTTCTACAATTTTGGGTTCAATCTCAAAAATGAGTCTAAAGCACTAGACTCTTCTCGCCTTTTGGATCTGGTGCAAATTCCTTCATCAATGTTGCCCATGATGAGTTCCTAGGGATGACTTGATTTATGCTTCTAGTTACTAGTTGATTTGTGAGTTTGTTGATCCTTTGCTTCAATTGAATCTTTTGGTTCATCATGTTGTTGATTTTCAAAAGTTTGAACCACTTCGGGGGAAGTAGACTTTATAACATCTAGAGCAGGTTTAGATTCTTCAAGTTGAGTCTGGTCTAGTTGATTTTGCATAGAGTCTTGAAATTTGACGTTCATAGATTCTTCCACAAACTAAGTTTTCTTGTTGAATACTCTATAGGCTTTGCTTAAGGTTGAGTAGCCAATAAAAATTCATTCATCTGATTTTTCTTCAAACTTCCAAGCTTGATCATTTGCATTTTTCAAAATAAAACACTTACAACCAAACACATGAAAATAAGAAACATTCGGCTTCTTCCCTTTAAATACTTTATAAGGAGCTTTCTCTAAAACAGGCCTCAAGAATACTCTGTTAATGATATAGCAAGCTATAGAGACTGCTTCCACCCAAAATCGAGAGGAAATATTACTCTCAATTGAGAGTGTTCTTGCCATTTCCTGCAAAGATCTATTTTTTCTTTCCACAACCCCATTTTGTTATGGAGTATATGGAGAAGAGAAAACATGTTAGAAATAACATATGCAAAGTCTTGATTTTCAAACTCACCTCCATGGTCTATCCATATGCTCGAAATAACATATCATTTTTCATTATGAACTTTCTTGGCAAATTTTGAAAAGTAAGAGAATGCTTCATGTTGGAGAAATCTTCGTGGAGTGTTTTGAAGCTAGCAAAACATTTCCATCAGTCTAGTCTGAAGATTTGCAAACTCTTCTATTTAAAGTCTGAAGACCTCCGAACTGCCAGATTCAAAACTCAAAGTCTATTCTCATTGATAGTTTCTAGTCCGTCGAAGAAGGTCTATCTAGGACTAGATGTTTCGTTAATTATTTGACCTTATCGACTGATGAAGATCTCTTGGCTGGATATGACATAATGGAATCCTTTATTCGAATCAAGATTGATTAAGGATCCGATAATTGGCGAAGTATACTTGGAAGGTTCTACTTATGGAAACCGAGATCCTGATTATATGGGCGAGCAGGATTGATGGGCTGTCCAACGGGAAGATTGGAAGAATTGTTTTGATAAGTGCCAACGGGTATGATGGCATAAAGGAGTGTATAAGGAAGATGTTCCAGTTGTTCGAGTGAGTGCGCGATAGAAGAATTCCAAAAGTCTGAAGCTCCTTGTTCTTAGTCAATTCATTTGCTGAGCGAAATCTTGTACGCAAAAGAGAATATATATTCTTGAGAAACCTTGAGGAAGTGTGGTAGAGTATCTACACTGTAGAATCAAGGGAGAGCTTTGCTGTAACAACTCTTTTGTTCATAGTGAAATCCAACTAGTGGGCTGTCAGTGCAGAAGAGTAGACGTAGGCTTAAGATAAGTCGAACCACTATAATTTCTGTGTTCATTTTCTCTTCCCTACTCTCTTTACTTTGATCATAATTCGTTGTGGTAACAAAAGGCGAACATCCTTTCTATTGTTTAATATTGCTTACTTATCACGAGAAACTATTTTTACACATATTCACCCCCCCTCTAGGTGCTTATACTAGCTATTTCAATTGGTATCAGAGCTTGTGTACTCACTTTGTTTGAAGTGTTTTACTTCAGAGTTAAAGATCCATGGCTAGTATGTTGGCTCCAGGGCTAGTAGAAAGGCAAAGCAATACCAGACCGCCTTACTATGATGGAAAGGAATACAACATATGAAAAAATAAGATGAATGCATTCTTAAGATCAAAGGATCCTCTGGAATGGGATGTGGTAGACAAATGAATCATTCCTAAAGCCGCACCTGTCTTAGAAAGAGGAAAAGAAGCTGTTGAGTCTAGTGAAATGACTCAGGAAGAGATAACCAAGAGACAAGCTCTTGATGCAAAAGCAATTTATTCTTTATATTGCGCTTTGTCACCTACTGAATATAACAGAATATCTTCTTGTGTTACAGCCAAAGAAGTTTGGGATAGATTGCACATCACCTATGAAGGAACTAATCGAGTGAAAGAAACTAGAATCAACATTCTCCTTGGTCAATACGAAGCCTTCAAAATGATATCAGGAGAATCTATAACTGATAAGTTTAGTCGTTTTACAAAAATCGTGAATTGTCTTGAAAATCAAGGTCAACCAATTTCTGACCCCATGAAAGTAAACAAGCTACTGCGTGGACGCTCCAAGGATTGAAATCACATAAAGACCTCAATAAGAGAGACACAAAGAATTATGCCACTATCAGTTGATGAGTTGGTTGAGACTCTTCAATCTTATGAAGTGGAGCGAATCAATGAAGACGAAGATCCTAAAGGTAAGAAGTCCATTGCATTAAAATCCAATGATGATTCTAATGTTACAGATTCTAAAGATGATATGGATGATGAGGAGCTTGCTCTCATGATAATAAGATTCAGAAAGCTGAACAGAAAAGGAAGAAAATTCAATCCAAAGAAACAGAGTTTTCAAAAGCAACAGACTAAGTATGTTGAGGATTATGAATCCAATAGAGATGTAGTCTGCTTTGAATGTAAGAAAAAGGGACACATCAGACCCAACTGTCCCCTTCTGAGGAAGAAGAAAGGAAAAGCTAAAAAGTATCGAAAGGCTCTTAAAGTAGAAACCTGGAGTGATACAAAATGTGAAGAAAGTGATGATGATTATGCCAATATATGTCTAATGGCACAATCGGATTCAGATTCAAACTCCGAGACAAACTCAGATTCAGACAGTAAATCTGAGGTGAGTAACTTTAAAATTCCTATTAAAGTTTCTAAATACATTGATGAGTTGTGTTTTAGACTCAAGACTTCTCTTAAAAGGATTTCCAAACTTAAAAAGGAAAATTCTGCACTAAAACTATAGGAAAATGTTTTGAAAGAAAATGTTAAATGTTTAGACATGAATGTTTCTACTCTTAAAGAAAGTGAAGACAACCTTTCAAAATAAATTGCATTTTTAAAAATGACATATCAAATATTTCCAAAAGATTTTCTATAGGATCTCGAGAAACTTGAGAAAACTCTTTCAAGACAAAGACCTTATTTCAATAAATCTGGTTTGGGAATGATGTGGAAACCATTCCTTTAATTGATTTTCCTAAAGTGAAGGAAAGAATTAAGCAAAGACCCATAAGAGATGCTTACAAAAATCATTTCAAAAAGGTTTTTGTAAAATCAGTAGGTTGCAATGCTCTCAGATGTTCTAAGTGCAATAGTTTAGATCATTTTGAGAAAGAATGTCCTATGGTTTGGAAACCTGTTAAGAAAGTATGGGCAAAGACTGCATATCACAATAACACCAATGGACCCAAGAAAATATGGGTACCAAAGAAAGTTTGAGTCTCTTTTTTAAATGCAGGTCACAATCAAGAAGAAGGTAAAATGGTATCTGGATAGTGGATGCTGAAGACATATGACAGGAGATTCAAATTGCTTCATAAAGCTCATTCAAGTAAATGGTGGAAAAGTTTCATTTGGAGGAAACAGCAAAGGAAGAATTGTGGGATTCGGAACTGTAAAGATTGGGAACCTCACAATCAGTAATGTTTCTTTAGTGGAAGGACTCAACTACAATTTGCTCTGTATCAGTTAGCTGTGCGATACCGATTTCAAAATCAGCTTTCAAGAGGGAATATGTTCAGGAACCAGTAAATATTCTACTCAGTCATTCATGAGTCGAAGACATGGAAATATTTACCTCTTGGATGTCAAACCAGATGAATCGCAATGTCTAATCTCAATCCAAGACGAAGCAAATTTATGGCACAGAAAACTTGGGCACATCAATATGAAGCAAATAGCCAAAATTTCAGCAAAGAAGCTTGTTCGTGATCTACCCAATATGTCATACCAAAAGACTAATCTATGTACACCATGTGTATTAGGAAAACATGTAAGAAACTCCTTTAAACCAATAAATCAAGTTTCCACTAATCGTTTACTGTAGCTTCTGCATATGGATCTCTTTGGACCAACCAGAACTCAGAGCATTGGAGGTAAGAAATATCGCCTAGTAATTGTGGATGATTACTCACGATTTACTTGGGTATATTTCCTGGCAAGTAAGTCTTAAACCTTTTCTTACTTTGAAAAGTTTGCTAAAAAGGTCCAAAATGAAAAAGAGTATGTTATTTCAAGTATACGAACGGACCATGGAGGTGAATTTGAAAATCAAGATTTTACAAAATTCGGTGATGAATCTGGTTTTCAGCATGTGTTCTCCTCTCCATATACTCCGAACAAAACGGAGTTGTGGAAAGAAAGAATAGGTCGCTTCAAGAAATGGCTAGAACTCTTTTAATTGAAAATAATATCTCTTCACGTTTTTGGGCTAAAGCAGTTTCTACAGCATGTTATATCATTAATAGACTTTTTCTAAGGCCTATTCTGGAAAAAACCTCCTATGAGTTATTCAAAGAAAAGAAGTCTATTGTTTCATATTTTCATGTGTTTGGATGCAAATGCTTTATATTGAAAAATGCAAATGATCGAGTTGGCAAGTTTGAAGAAAAATCGAGACGAATGCATCTTCCTTGGATATTCAACCTTAAGCAAAGCCTACTGAGTCTACAACAAGAAGACTCAATCTGTGGAGGAATCAATGAATGTCAAATTCTAAGATTCTATGCAAAATGAATCTATTCAGACTCATCTTGAAGAATCAGAACCTGCTCCAGATTCTACAAAGTCTAAATCTCAAGAAGCAGCTCAGACTTCAAAAGACCAGCAACAAATGATTTTCGAAGATTCAATTGAAGAAAAAGATCAACAATCTGACAAATCAACTAGCAACTGGAAGCATAAGTCCACTCATCCCAAAGATCTCATTATTGGTGACATTAATGAAGGAATTCGCACAAGATCTAAAATGCGCGAAGAGTCTAGTGCTGTGACTCTTATTTCTGAAATAGAACCCAAAAGCATAGAAGAAGCTTTATCTGATGAAAGCTGGATTGAAGCTATGCAAAAAGAACTCAGGCAATCAGTATTAATAATGTTTGGGAATTGACTCCTAAACCGAAAGGTAAATTTATTAATGGAGCTAAATGGGTTTTCAGGAACAAGATGGATGAGAAAGAAAAAGTAGTAAGAAAGAAGGGATATACTCAAAAATAAGGGATAGACTATGATGAGACTTACGCACCAGTAGCAAGGTTAGAAGCAATTAGATTATTACTTGCTTTTGCTTGTTATAAGAATTTCAGGTTATTCCAAATGGACGTCAAAAGTGCTTTCCTAAATGGATTTATCCAAGAGGAAGTCTATGTGGAACAACCACCTGGGTTTGAAGACCCAAGGAAACCAGACTCAGTATTCAGATTGAAAAAGGCTTTATATGGTTTAAAGCAAGCACCTTGAGCTTGGTATGATAGGCTGAGAAAGTTTTTAATTCAAAACGGCTTTGTTAAAGGTAAAGTAGACACTACTCTGTTTATCAAAAGAGAAAGCAAAAAGTTTTTTGCTTGTTCAAATATATGTAGATGATATTATTTTTGGATCCTCTAATGAAAGTCTGTGCAAGAAATTCTCTAAGTCTATGTAGGATGAATTTGAAATGAGCATGATGGGTGAACTTACCTTCTTTCTCGGGCTTCAAGTGAAACAATTGAAGGAAGGAACTTTTATTCATCAAGAAAAATATGCTAATGATCTTGTCAAAAAGTTTGGACTGAAAAAATTGCAAAAAGACTGACATACTAATGTCATGTTCCTTGAAGATAGACAAAGATGAAGGAGGAAAGAAAGTTAACCAGAAGTTATACATGAGTATCATCGGTTCACTTCTTTATTTTACTGCTTCTAGACCTAACATTTTGTTTAGTGTTTGCATTTGTGTCAGATTTCAAGCAGACCCTAAAGAATTTCATCTAAGTGCTTTGTAAAGCGTATTATCAAATACGTGGAGTGTTTTGAAGCTGACAAAATGTTTCCATCAGTCTAGTCTGAAGATTTGCATACTCTTCTATTTAAAGTCTGAAGACCTCTGGACTGCCAGACTCAAGACTCGAAGTCTATTCACATTGACAGTTTCTAGTCCGCCGAAGAAGGTCTATCCAGGACTAGATGTTTCGTTAAGGATTTGACTTATCGACTGACAAAGATCTCTTGGTTGGATATGACATAACGGAATCCTTTATTCGAATCAAGATTGATTAAGGATCCGATGATTGGCGAAGTCTACTTGAAAGGTTCTACTTATGGAAACCGAGATCCTGATTGTATGGGCGAGCAGGATTGATGGGCTATCCTCATGTTCCTTAAATAGCTCGAATGATCTTTCTAATTGATTCTGTCCAACGGGAAGATTGGAAGAATTCATTTGGTAAGTGCCAACGGGTATGATGGCATAAAGGAGTATATAAGGAAGACGTTCCAGTTGTTCGAGTGAGTGTGCGATAGAAGAATTCCAAAGTCTGAAGCTCCTTGTTCTTAGTCAATTCATTTGTTGAGCGAAATCTTGTACGCAAAAGAAAGTATATATTCTTGAGAAACCTTGAGGAAGTGTGGTAGAGTATCTACACTGTAGAATCAAGGGAGAGCTTTGCTGTAACAACTCTTTTGTTCATAGTGAAATCCAGCCGGTGGGCTGTGAGTGCGGAAGAGTGGACGTAGGCTTAGAATAAGCCGAACCACTATAATTTATTTGTTCATTTTCTCTTCCCTACTCTCTTTATTTTGATCATAATTCGTTTTGGTAACAAAAGGTGAACATCCCTTCTATTGTTTAATATTGCTTACTTATCACGAGAAACTATTTTTACACCTATTCACCCCCCTCTATGTGCTTATACTAGCTATTTCACTTCAGACTTACTTGACAGGAAGTATACCCATGTAAAGCGAGAGTAATCATCCACGATTAGTAGGCAGTATTTCTTTGCACCAATGCTTTGAGTTATGGTTGGTCCAAAGAGCTCCATATGCGAAAGCTGTAAAACATGATTAGTAGAAACTTGATTTATAGGTTTAAAAGAACTTCTGACCTGTTTTCTCAAAACACATGGTGTGCACAATTTAGACTTTTGATAAGTTAGGTTGGGCAGTCCACGAGCAAACTTCTTGGAAGAGATCTTGGCAATCTGCTTCATGTTAACATGGCCAAGCTTTCGATGCCAAACGTTTGCTTCATTTTGAATATATATTAGACACTGAGAGCTTTCTGGTTTTATATCCAGAAGATAAATATTTCCATGTCTTCGTCCAGTGAAAGATTGAGAGCAATCTTTACTAGTTTCCGAACAAATGCTTTCTTGGAAATTAATTTTGAATCCAGTATCACACAGTTGACTAATGTTGAGTAGATTGTAATTCAAACCTTCCACCAATGAGACATTGTTGATTGTGAGACTTCCAATCTTCACAGTTCCACATCCAACAATTATTCTTTTGTTATTTCCACTAAAAGAAACTTTTCCACCATTTATTTGCACAAGCTTTATAAAATAACTTGAATCTCCGTCATGTGTCTCGGGCAACCACTATCCAAATACCATTTGATCTTTTTCTTGATAGTGACCCACAATCATAAAAAGAACTCAAACTTTCTTTGGTACCCACATTTTCTTGGGTCCAGGAGAGTTAATATGAATTACAGTCTTTGCCCAATCTCTCTTAACAGGTCTCCAAACCTTGGGACATTCCTTCTTGAAATGTTCAGAGCTATTACTCTTTGAACATTTGAGAGCACTTTGGCCAACAGGTTTCACAAAAGCTTTTTGAAAATGGTTCCTATAAAATGTTTTTGTAGGTCTTTGTTTGATTCTTTCCTTTACTTTTTTGAAAATCAATTAAAGGAATAGTTTCTAATGTCATTTCCAAACCATATTTGTTGAACTTTCAGATCCTTTTGAAAACTTTTTTGTGATATTTGAAACATTAGCTTTTAAGAAAGTATTTTCCTTCGAAAGAGAATCTATATTTTCTTTCAAATCAACAAAGTTTTTGTCTTGATTTTCAAACTTTTCTATCCAAGAAGTTTCTGTTGCTTCGAGTTTAGAATTCTCCATCTTTAGTTCGGAAATTCTTTTAATAGATGTTTTGAGACTAAGATAGAGTTCATCTATGTACTTTGAGACTTTAGCAGGAATCTTTAAATTGCTAACCTTGACTTAATCGTCTGAGTCTGAGTTTGTTTCAGAGTTTGAGTCTGAGTCTGAATCTGAGTCTGAGTCTATTTCAGAGTTTGAGTCTGAATTGGCCATTAAACATATATTCGCATATTCTTCATCACTTTCTTCGCATTCAGTATTGATCAATGTCTCTGCTTTAAGAGCTTTTTTGAACTTCTCTGTTTTTCCTTTCTT